>OW386285.2:112351643-118229143 GCA_936432065.2 Rutpela maculata
TTTTTTTTGGTTAAAATATACCTATCTGATTAAATCAAATAGGTATAATAATAAAATAATGTGAATAGGGATTTAATAGCAAAATTCATTTCATAAACGAGTTTATAAGATAAGAGTTTTAGGGCCAATAAAGCCATAAATTCATTTTCTACGCCATGCTTTAAGCTGTTCAATTGTCAACAGAAAAGGTTAGCAAAGATAATATTTTACAATTACAACAGTATTCAAGTAGAGGGATGCTCTTAAAAATAAAGTTAACCATGAACATGTGTTGCTAGTAAAATCTACCAGAAATTCAAATATTTCTCTCTCGATCCTAGTAATTGCATCTCAAAAATAAAAATACCAAATTGTTCCCAATAAAATTTGAAATAAATAAAACGTCTAAATAAACTTTCTGATAATTTGTTAATTTGCAAAAAATATATCTTTTTAAAATTGTCTTTTTTGAATAATATAAAGAATATAATGTAGTAATAATACACAAATCATAATGGGAGTATTCCCTTTTATTGAGCTAAACATTGATGTCTAATTTTAATGCAAAATATTTATTTAAACAGCTGAAAATAAAAAAGATTTCGAAATTTCAGTTGATTAATGTTTAAATGCACCGACTCATAGAAGCGCATTTTTTAAAATATAAGTTGTTTTAATGTATTTTGCAGCACAATTAAGAACATGTTTTTTTTAATTTAAACATTTTTTTTTTTGGAATTTGTTTATAATTTTCACAGTTGTAATTATAAACAAATTTTAATAAGTCTGGATTTATGAAATCAAAAACTGAATGTAGATGAATAAACCAACATCTGAAAAACAGAATGTGATTTACTTGAATTTGGGGCCGAGATACGTTAATTTTTGTGTTTTGGTGTCTTATAAATAAGAAAATTGATATTTCTTCTTCTCTAAAGTTAATCCACAATGTTTTGGTCTCACTTTATAAAATTGTAAACTAATTCCAAAAAAATCGTTTATATGAAGAAAAAAAGTGTTTTTCTTATTACCATCATCAAATATTTGTAAAACTATATATATAAAAAAAAATAACTGCCTTCTTACGAGTCTACGCACTTAAATAATAAATGATTGATATTTCAAAATTTTTTTAGATCTTTAGTCGTTTAAATAAATATTTTGCGCTATTTGGTAAGAAGGTTTAGTTTACCTGCAATTTTTTTTATTTCATTTATAATTACAATTCACATTTTTTAAAATGTCTCCCCGTAAATTTTAGCAGTTTTGGATAAGGAACAGAAAAATATTTCTAAGAAACCTATTAGATACCTTTCGATTTATGCATAATATTTAAAATACTAGCATCCCAAAAACAACTCAGTCTTGGTTTGGACACCTTAAGAAAATGGTCAAGCTTCTCAAGTAAATCTGGAATTAAAAAGTATGTAATGTTTGGTTGATCCATTTAAAAACCGAAAAAGTCGTACTACATATATATTTCCTCTACATTTTCAGTAGTAATTAAGTAGGTATTACATGATTTTTAAAATTAATTAAACAGCCGCCCAAAAAAATATTTTATTTTCCAAAGGTGAAAGACATCTGTCCTTATGTTTTTTGGGAAGCTGATTCCAAATATCACTTCAAAAATATATGTTTCACTGCACTAGTTTTTTTGGGGGGAGGGGGGGAGAGTACACCACCATAATTTCCGTGGTACGATGGAACATTGGGAGAATGTGACAAGAGCCATTTTAAACGATTCAGAAGTTTCATTTCAACGCATGTCGTGCTATTAGTTTTAAAGGCCATTAAACCCCGAATTTAGGGATAAAATGTCAATTTGCTAAAAATTGAGCAGTGAAACATATATTTTTGACGTGATATTTGGAATCAGTGGTCCAAAAAACATGAGGACAGATGTCTTTCACCTTTGGAAAATATTTTTGTTTTTTTGTATGGCTGTGTTATATTTTTATTTATTTGCTTTTATCATAAATAGAAGATAATATTTAGGTATTATGCAAATCACAACTTACATACTTTTTTATTACTATAAAATTACCTACTTTGTGTATATTGGTGCCTCAATCTGGTCATGCTAATATACACTAGTTAGGTAAACACTTTAAAACACTCATGATTGAAGAACTAATCAAAACAACTACTCTTCTAGCTAATACTGACGAAGTATTGAATTATACGATAGGATTCCTAGCATTCTAAAGCAAAAAATATATTATAACATTTATTTAAATTTAGCCATTCACACTATTTTATTTTATATGAAATTATATACTTTTTGTATATTGGTACCTTAATCTGGTCACGTTAATATACTACTTAAGTAAACACTTTAAAACACTCATTATTGGAGAACCAATCAAAACAACTACTCTTCTAGCTAATACTTACAAACTGTTGAATTACATGATAGGATTCCTAGCATTTTAAAGCAAAAAATTGTTTATATTTATTGAAATTCAGTCATTCACAGCAACTATTGAACCTTACATTCTATTTCAACTCTAGAAAAGTACAAGTTTTTTCGAACTCAGAACTCATCAGTAGGGTATAGAAACATTCATTCACTATTTACAAGCCTATTCTTGATTTATTTTTACAAATAATTATATTTTTATTTAGTTTCTTTTACCATGATTAGAAAATATTATTTAGGTATTATGCAAATCACAACTTACACACTTCTTTATTTAATATGATATTACCTACTTTCTGGATATTGTTGCCTCAATCCGGTCATGCTAATATATATTAGTATTACATTAATTTAGTTAACTCAAATACTAAGTATTAAGTATATCAATTTATTACTTTTTTCTTCAAGCGTATTAAAATGTTTAAATTATGTCACCAAAAACAGAAGTAGAAGTAGGACATTGTTTTACTAGTAACAAAATGTTAGTACCGAACGCCACCGTAGTGGACATGTTTTACTAGTAACATAATGTTAGTTCCGAAAGCGCCGCCGTAGTGGGTATTGTTCTACTAGTAACATAATGTTAATACCGAAAGCCACCGGTGGCGCGCTATCCACTAGCCACTTGTCATATTGTGTCAACATGTAAGACTGTAGTTTGAATATTTGTACATTTATGATAAATAAATTAATTTTTGCATTTTAATACGCTTGAAGAAAAACCGCTGCCCAAGGAATCACTACTTCCACATCCAGATTTTCTATCCAAGTCACTCACAACGAAAAAATTTTGTATGTGGAAATAATTGCTTAAGGAACTTTAATAATATAATATTTGAAATCCTCCACCCCAAAAACCTATAAAACGATACCCCACATCGGTACTAGGGTGGGGGTGGTGATAAGGGGGTGGTAGTGGGGGTGGATGAAGTAAAAAAATATTTTGAGGTTTCTGGTTCTTGTACACACACTAAATCACAATTTTTTTTCATCCCCTTTAATAATGGGGTGGGGGTGGTAATGGGGGTGGCTAATGCCAAAAATTTTTTCAAGACCTTTGCTTCTCTTGAATATACTAAATACCAATTTTCTTGACTCTTACCTGCTTCATTTACCTAATTACCCCAAATTTACCCCAATTTACCCCCAACCCTTCGATAGAACAAGATGAAAATATAATCTAGTTCCAGATCACGTTAAAATACATACGTGTACCAAATTTCAAGTCAATATCTTAAACGGTTCCAGAGTAAACGTGCGCACAAAAAAAGTTACAGACCGACAGACAGATCGACAGACCGACAGACCGACAGACAGAAATTTTTGTTCGCTCAAACTTAAAATCTCGACGTTTCATGACATTCTAAGCCTATTTGAACAATAAAAATTTTTAAAAATTTTTTTGTCGTTACTATACTTCCACTGGATGTGGAAGTAAAAATAGTATATATTACACGGAGTAGAACGCCTTTTTTTGTGTTTCGCCCAGTTTGCGCAAATCCTGAGCTCAACACAAAAAAGGAGTGCGTTCTACTCCTAGTAATATAATATACTATTATATTTACATTTATTTAATATTTAAATAATAAAATAGCTAATAACCCTCGAATGATCTTAATAACTGAATTGTGGCCAAAACTTCGCATCAAACCATATACCTACTTAAAAAAAATAGTAGGTACTAATTTAAATTAACTATTAATATTAACATGAATAGGAATGTAAAAGCAAAATTCATTTCATATACAAGTGGACAGTAAATAGACAAATAAAAGGCACAGTTTACAGTATCTCTCAACTTTTGGAAGTAATAAAAAAATTCGTCATGCGGGAGGGTACATTTGAGTGGGAATACCGATTCACTATTATCGTTAAGTGGAGTCAAATTAACCATCCAAATAAGGTAAAGAAGTAATTGTCTTGCTGCAGCGATTTTATGATTTTAATTTGCTTTAGATGTGACAACAAGTGTAATGAGAAGTTTTAAATTAAATCTGCCCATCCTATAAAATTTAAACAATTTATGTGCCAAAGCTAAAATTTTCTGTTATTTTCCTTTTTATCTTTGGTCCTAGTAACCGCATCGCAAAAATAAAAATACCAAAATATTCGTAAAAATTTTTGAATAAAACTAGATCTACAAATAAACTGTCTGATATTTATTAAATTGTAAAAGAATAAAAAACGTAAAAATTTTTTCTATCTCTAGCCACATAAGTAGTTATTTTTGTATCTAGGGTGCAAAATACTACTTTGGTGATCGAGAACGATCATCATGACGAGGCGCAGCCGAGTCAAAAAATCGTTCGAGAAGGCCAAAGAATTTTGCACTCGAGATGCAAACAATATTTTTTCTACAACTTTCGTTTGATTAAACTAAAACCATTAGTTAAAAAAAATCATATTTTTGAACTAGATGTTTGTTTAATTCTCGTGTAAACATTAAAAATTATAAAAAGTAGGCAATAATAGTATGTGATGTGCAAAATATTTTGCGCACGGTGTCATGGTAACGCAAAAAAAAATAATGTCAATGAAAAAATGTCTCATTTTAGACACTGACATTAATGCGCAAACATAGCCTTTTTTTGACAGTTGTAGAAAAAATAATATAGCGAATTAATATTAGTCATAATAATTTATTTCGTATGCAATCTTTATACTACAGTGAAGGGAAATCAAGATTAAATGATATTTGCTGTGATTTAAAGTGGTGACAAATAATATGCCCTAAAAAAATCGCTAATAGTTAGCCATGGAATCACAAGTGTCTTGGAATATGTCATAAAACGGATCTGTGCTTTATTTTCTGAGGAGAGAAGATGTACAAGTGAAATTTTTAAAGCATTTGGATTTAGTTAATGATGTAAGGAATCATAGTAAGCCAGAATTGTACTAATTTAATTCAAAATAAATATAAAGATATTTTTCATAATATAAACGCCATTGTCTAATCATTGCTGTCAAACCAGGGAAATTTCCACTTATTAATCACATAGGTAGGTGCTCATGGGTAAGTAAAACTTCCAAAAAATTTGATGGTTGTCATAGCAACAATGACAAAATAAACGTGTCCGATTGGCTAATAATGATTGGTATAAAATTTTCAACAATAATACCTCTGCATTTTATTTATTAGTATGCCCATTTTAAATTTTTATAAAAGATTCTAAATCTTAAAAAAACCATTGAAAAGAAGTGTCTTAAAAATATATTATCTAAATGAAGAGTGCGCGAAAAAATTTGGAAAATGATATCACTGCATTTTCTTTAAATTAATATGTAAATTTTAAACATTAAAACACAAAATTAAATTATAAATAATTTCTGTATTTGTGAATCAACTGTTTGAAAATTACACGCTTGTCGAAACTGCAGTAACGTTTGGTTATAATAAATTAATGATAAAAAACAAAGAAAGGTGTTTTCATCTGTTTCATTATGATTAATTATCACAATGTAATGGCTTCCACTATTTAATTTGTTTAATAATTGTTGAAAATAAGTCATTTTAAAACATTTTTTGAATGGGGGAAGTCTCCATATTTTTCTATTATTTGAATCTCCTTTTTGCAGAAAATATAAACTTAGGTTTTACTAAAAGGAAACTTTGAGAAAGTAATAAAGGTGTAAACATGCACAATGCAATTTACAGGAAATTTTAATAACCGGTAAATCGGTAAATAAAAATGAACATAACCGGTTAACCGGTATTTAAATATGTACCGAAATATGTAAAAAAATTATGTAATGAAGGGCAGGTTAGAGGCAACTTTTTGATGTGCTATAAAATGTTTTTACCGTAATGTGCTTGAATTAGAAATTTTATTTCTACCGTGTGGTCCACGGTACACAATGATTCTTTTACCCCATAATTCCAGCCAACTAATTAGTTTAAAATGTGTCATATATTCCTTAAAATGTGCAGTGGTCCATTTACTTTAAAATTCAGTCAAAGTAAGTTCTAGTATCTTCTTTTGTGTCTTATTATTAACACGTGTTTGTTACCTCTTTGGACCTTTTCAACATTACATTGAACCTTTCTGGAATCTTATTCATTTTAAACATTTATGCTGCAGGCACTTTTTCTAAGAAACTATTCAGCTTTCATTAATTTTATATAATTCTCTGTTATTTAAATAAAATTAAATGGAAAACACATATTACAAACAAATAATAGAAAAGAAAATGGGACTTAAAAAAAAATGTTTAAAAAGACTTATTTTCAATAATTTTTGAAAATTTTTATACAAGTTTAAAATTGACATATTGAATTAAAGAAGGTGGTTTTATGTTTTTTGTACACTCCATGGTAAGCTTGTTAAAATTTTGCAGCTTATATATTTTTTCCATGGCGTTCTTTCTACTGAGATGTTAAATTCTATTTTTACTCAGCCATTCTTAAATTCGAAAAAAGGAGTATAAAGAAAATTAAACTTCGGATTACGAAAGAAAGTTACCATTAAAAATAAAAAAGTTACAAACTTCGGCTAAATTGGAAGTAACCCAAAAAAAAATATGTGCCGATGACCACACAGTAGAAGTAAGATCTCTACTTCAAGCAACCAAAAACATTTTATAGTACTTTACTTCCTACTGAAAAATGCCTAACGCGCCCATAGAACTTTCACGGTAAAAACTTGTCCATCCTTTATCTAGAAAGATAAAAGTTTCTCGCTGTATTAATGAATGCAATTTTTCACTATCGACATGGCAATAAAAATCCATATTTTCTACACTTATTAAAATTTGACCTTCATATTAACAGTTATTGTTAACAAATATGTAAATATGCTAATATACTAGTTGGTAAATACTTCAAACACTCATTATTGGAGAACCAATCAAAACAACTATCTTCTAGCTAATACTGACGAAATATTGAATTACTAGTATATTAGCGTGCCCAGATTAGGGCAACAATATACAGAAAGTAGGTATTTTCATAATAAAAGTGTGTAAGTTGTGATTTGCATAATACCTAAATAATATTGTCTAATCATGATAAAAGCAAATAAATAAAAATAATCAATTGTAAATATGTAAAATATGTAAAAAGGTAAAAACTTGAGGCCAATTGATTGATCATTTTTGAAAAATAATTAGCGTAATCTAAACGTTGCTATACTTTCGTAACTACTTTCGTTAACATAACATGTTTGTTATGAATCGCTCCCTACTGAGAAGTGCCTAATCTTTGTTAATTACATTTTTTTCAGAGCTTGTCAACTGAAAGGTATTAACATTCCCGTGATATATACAATGAGTGTCAACATCACATACAATTATTTAGCTTACTTTTTTAGAATTTTACTTGACTATTTCCTGCATTCCTACAATTAATTACTCTACCTATATTGCCGCATTGCCATACGTATATTATAATGACAGTTGCATAGTCATTGTTCATCCCTGAACTAGCTTCATCTGATAATGTAATAAAATTGTAGTATCTGTCTGTATTATGTTCTTTCAGGCAGGAGGAGTCTGGCCTATCTACAAATTGTTGTTTACATTATTTCTCACTTTAAACTATACTTTATAATCAGGGCCCCAACAAGGGTGGGGGGGTAGGTCCAGTAGGTACCGTGGTACCAGGGCCCGACCACTTAGAGGTCCGAATAGACTAGGAAACGCAATGCAATAATATTAAACTAATTAACATTTGGGTACAGGTAGTGTACTTATAAAAAAGAGGTGGGCCGGGGCCCATGATTTGATGTGAGTGCCTGTTAATAATATAAGTGTATGAAAATTGACAAAACTTTGATGCACCGACCATTTGAACCGCAACTAGTTTAAGATAATATATAAACATTTATTTATTACGGCACTTGTCCCTTTTATAGACAAGAGAATGGGATAACTCTGAAAACAACCTATTTAGCAGCGTTAACAAATTTAAGAGCTAAAGCTCCATATACTTTATAACTTTCACCCAAACTAAATCTAGGAGCATATTATATATGTATAATTTTCTGAAAAGGCATAAATAAAATCAAGTAGAGTATCGAAATCAACCGTAGTTTAATCTTTTATTGTAATAAGGTGGGCGGTGCCGTGAACGTAATTCGACAATTTCTCCTACATTCCTAAACCGATTAAAATAATTTTTTGATAGGCTTTTATAGGCAACTTTATAGAATGGTACTAGCTTATTGAAAACTAAAGAAAGAAAAACATTTTTTTCTTATGTGAAAAACAAAAAAAAAATTTTTTTTTGTTGACTTATATGACAATATTCCAGTGTCATTCTATCAAGTATTTTCTAAAAGCCTGTCAAAATATTTTCTCAATCGGTTCACAGGAGAACTTGTTGAATTACGAAATCATTTTTTTAAGCCAGACCGCCACCCTTAAAGCAATTGTACAAATTCAACAAAATATAATAACGTTGAGATCCAACGTTACCGTATGTAACAGTTCATACAAAATAAGGTAATAAATTATATTTTTAAATCATACTACCTATTACACTATTTCATAATATAATATTTAGAATCAAAAGATTGTAAATAAATTGACATTTTTATTATATGAAATTAATATTTTACTCGCTTATTGTTTTGTAAAATACATTTTTGTGATTTTAAGAATTTCTGAGGGAAACGATTATTATATTATTTTTGTACGACATGCTTTGAAATTAGCCGAACTGTCAATAATAAATGTCAGTTACTATTGGTATGTCATATACACAAATACACACTGTATTTTACAATAACTAAAATTGATATTCTAAATATTTTCATAAGTGATTCATCACCACTGAATAATAAATAATTAATTTGTTTCTTTTTTAATCAACCTCATCTACATGTCTTTTTTTTCCAATAATTTTTTAGACCTCAATTGAAACTAAATATAGAATATGATGAGTCAACATCAATAACAATTTTTAGTTCATTCTTTGAGAATAATTTCTCATCTTATTTCCTCTATTTCTGCAATTACACCACGGATATCGACGTATGTGATACGTTTCAAAAAGACAAGCAACACAATGGCCTATTTTTACAGAGCGCGTTAGCAATCCTAAATGTATTAACAACACAGTGAGTATCTAAAGAAAAAGTGTCTTCTCCATATATATGGTGCCAAAACGCATATACATATCGGGAATATATAGGGAGCCACTTGCTCACATTAAATGCGGAAAATATGGGGTGCGAGAAAGTCAATTTAGTTTTCGGTGCCACTTGGTGATTTTACGCGTATATATATATATATATATATATATATATATATATATATATATATATATATATATATATATATATATATATATATATATATATATATATATATATATATATATATATATATATATATACATTACACCTCTTGTTACATCTATCCTGGGACACACTGTAGACAAACTGACCTCGGATCCGGAATCAGCGACCCAAAAAAACCTATATATATATATATATATATATATATATATATATATATATATATATATATATATATATATATATATATATATATATATATATATATATATATATATATATATATATATATATATATATATATATATATAGGTTTTTTTTGGGTCGCTGATTCCGGATCCGAGGTCAGTTTGTCTACAGTGTGTCCCAGGATAGATGTAACAAGAGGTGTAATGGACCAAAAATTTTGGAATTCTGGAATGGTATTTGGGGATTGAGTTATGCTTGTTGTAAAACTAAAGTATACCAAAAATGACTTGATTTGGTGTTCTACAGGGTTGTTTATAAGCAAAGTTGTAAAAATCTCCATTAATAAATTACCTTTATTTTTTAAAATATGAAAAAATTCCACTTAGAAAAGTTATTTAGAATGCAATTTTATACCTCTATACCTTTCAAGAATATAAAATTATTTTTTTGAAACTTCCCATTTTTTCAATAAAGTATTTTATTTTGAACCATTCAATTAAAACTGCATAGAAATTATTTTTTGCGAATTAATATTTAAAGTTATGTAGAAGCTAAAAGTAGGCTATGAGAAAAGCAGATGACTAACATTTGCTCCTACACAACTTTAAATATGAATTCAACTCTTAATTCGCAAAAAATGGGAAGTTTCCAAAAATAATTTTATATTCCTGAAAAGTATAGAGGTATAAAATTGCATTCTAAATAACTTTTCTTAGTGGAATTTTTTCATATTTTGAAAAATAAAGGTACTTTATTAGTGGTGATTTTTACAACTTTGCTTATAAACACCCTGTAGAACACCAAATCAAGTAATTTTTGGTATACTTTAGTTTTACAATAAGCAGGACTTAATCCCTAAATACCATTCCAAAATTCCAAAATTTTTGGTCCATTACACCTCTTGTTACATCTATCCTGGGACACACTGTAGACAAACTGACCTCGGATCCGGAATCAGCGACCCAAAAAACCTATATATATTAAATCGAAGTCCAAGAATAAGCCTACTCATTCCGAAAAGGCGAGTTTATTTCACGGCTTTTTCATAATTTGACCTTGAAATGATCCTAAGAGGGGGGATGGGGTTGGTTCCGTTTGTGGTCGAATCGACTCTAAATTGACCCTAGATTGTTTTTTTTTTCGAGAAGGGGGGGACCAAGACTGTTAAAAAACATTTTCTTTTTGCCAAATTTAGGGGGGCTGAAAACCGGCCTTATTGACCCTCCCCCTTTACGACTATTGCCCTGTGTAAAACTTGCGAAGGCGGATCTAATCACAGATGTATGATTTAGCGCGGTTTTGAAACGGTCCTCCTGGTTTAAAAACAGACTATAAGTATTTTTGGGATACTGTCATCTAACTATTTTTTACCAATTCAGCGACATTTGAAAAGGGAAGATAATCATGCCGTTATGCTGTCAGTCATGTCATTATAAAAAAGGTCTGTCCAGAAGATTTCGACAATACCGCGCTGTCCATCAGTAGAAGGAAAGGTCAGATTCTACCATTTTGTTTAAACAGTTTAAACATTTATGCAAAGACAAAGTCCAGTCTCATTTTTAAGTAATTTTAAAAATTGTTTTGTCTTAAAATATAATAAATTATTATATAATATTCAAACTGGATGATACTCCGCTAACCCGCAACATAACCCGAATTAGACAGCATAATGCAATCCTTTTCGATAACCCTACCATACCAGGCGTTGCCTATTTTCCGACAACCTCTACCTTATCCATACTTTCCTATACGACAACTTCTTATTTCCCCACCTTTAATCTTTACCCAAACCTATAACCTAACGTTTGTATTCTCTTTACATGTTCTATTTGTTCTTTTCATTCTTTTTGTTCTTTTGTCCTTTTTTGTTTCTAAATTCCGACCAACTAGTCCAATCAATGAATGCCCAAAAGGGGATTGTAGAGGACATTGAAGGGGGCGGGGGGAATTTTCCTCTTCAGGAATATATTGGAGGTAGTTAGGAGGTAAACATACTGAAAGTCCCCGCCTCTAATCCTGCCGTTTCAAGGGGGGGAGGGGGGTGGAAAGGTTCCTTTTCCCGATTCTTCACTTATATATAACTCGGAAACGATGCGTCGTACGGGAAAAGGTAATGTATACAAAATTAAACATAACTAAATTTCCTACTTATGACCAGAAAAACATTCGCCTGCTACAAAGGCAAAGCCACTTGCGGTACCAAAATATGGGGGAAAAATATAAAAACACTTTGAATGTTAAAAATTCTAAAAAACGCATCGGATCGGTGCCACGAACGTGCATACACCAAAATTTGATTTGATTATTGATGGGGGATTTCTAATACATAAGCTCATCCGGCAAAGGGGATCCTCAGTTTCCGCAATTTGTGGTGGATACGTGAAATTCGTCAAGACTAATATGATTTTTAATTTATTTCAGCATATTTTGGTACCGCAGGTGGCTTTGCCTTTGTAGCAGGTGAATGTTTTTCTGGGCACAAGTAGATCCTAATATGTTCTATACTTGAGTAAAATTTGATTCATATCGGAAACAAAATAAAGAAGTTGTAAGTAAGGGTGTCTTCATTTTAAGGGAGTCACACTGTATATTTAAGGAATTGTATAGATTTCGACAAAATATTACGCTAGTAAATACGTCGAGTGTTGTAAAATAATAGTATATTACGTAATGAGTGTTGTAAGAAGCATATTACGCACGAATGGAAAAGTTATGCACGATGCCGTGTAGCGGCGAGTGCGTATTTCCATGAGTGCGTAATTGCTTTACAACTCGAATTATGTACTATACTTAACCTACGATCATATTTATTTATTTATTTAGTAAAATCTGGATTTAGTTTACTATTCAACAATGTTATTCAACAAATATTGTCAGTTTTGACAGCGTTTGAAAAGTACGTAGGCGCATTTGTATTTTTAAACCCCGATATAAGCCACCTATAATTGCGTGTGCTGTGCGTTTTGTTTACCGTGCGATTTGTTTACAATGCGTTTTGTTTACAGTATGTAAAATTCAACTTACATAATAGGCAGGTAGTGTGGTTTTACTATTTACAATAGTGATCGTAGGTAAAGATTGTTTCGTGACTGATTTATTAGCAGACCACGGTAAACCGCTTTGATGGAAATATTATCTCCTTTGGCTGGCGAATATCTCGTAAACTATAACAAATAGGAAGAAAATGAATGTAGACATTCTTTTAACAAATTTAATTATGTTTAATTTTGCACAGACTACCTTTTCCGTACGACGCATCGTTTCCGAGTTATAAGTGAAGAATCGAAAAAAGGAACCTTTCCACCCCCCTCTCCCCTGAAGCGGAGTGGCTAGGGGCGACCATTTTTAGTATGTTTACCTCCTAACTAGTCCCAACACATTCCTGAAGAAAAAAATTTTCCCCATCTCCATGTTCTCTACAACTCTTTCGTTGACTGAACTGAATAAATTCTTTAAAAATCCAAATATTTCGAACATCTTTTTATTTTCCACGATGTTTTCCTGGCAGCAGGAAGACCACCAGGATGGAATTGCTTCGAATGGGTTTTTTCGTTGAGTTTTGATTTCCCGTGACTGCAATCAAAATTTTATAAGTGCGTGTGTGCAACGACCAATTTTAAGCGTTATTATTATAGTCCAATCGGCAAGTAAATATGAGGGAAGTTACTTGGACACAATTCCGAAGTTAATGAAATTTTGGAAAATTGTTTGGAGATGATGTGGGGTGTGTAATCTAAGTTTTTGACCTCGAAGAGCTTGTGAAAACTTGAAGGGAGGACAAAAAACCTCGGTATGTTCGGATTTTTTTCGGTTTTTCGCTTATATCCTCTAAACTGTGCTTTTTTCGAGAAAATCGTCCAAATAAAAGTTGTAGAGCATTAAATTTCCTTTAATTTTCATTAGTAAAAAATTTTTTGACACAATACTTACCGAGATACAGCAGTTCAAAGACGGAACAAACTTCTCAAAATGTAAAAAAACAAGTAAAATTAAGATTTTTGCTTCATAACTTTTATTTTTCAACATATATCTATGTGTACTATACATACTATGTATATTCCTGAACCTCCCCCCAACCCACTGATCCCCCCCCCTCTTCCTTCCTATTGATAATTTGGATGACCTGAGGTACCGCACATTTTCTACTGTGGTGGCAAAGCCAAAATTCCAACTAGCCAGGTTGCCACCTACACGTGATGCCACCAAGTATCATTACTACAGAACATACCTCCAAGTACAGACAATGCTAGGGAATGAATGGACTCAACGCAAAGTACCATCTTCCTGGGGCTGGAGCTTGACCAAACAAAGTTAGTATTAGTTTCTTTCGTCCTATAAAATTTTCACATTTGACTGTTGCTCTAAATTACTGTGATACGGGAAAATTAACGTATTTACTTACCTTCTGTGTGTGCTTAAATTGTATCACAACATTATATTATAATTTATTTATTTACAGGTGTAATTCCCACAACAACAACAATGGATGCTGCTCCGGATCATCTACTCAAAATAATACGATGCAAGTGCACAACAGGATGTAGTATGGAGGCTTGCAGCTGCAAGAAAGCAGGACTCCGGTGCTCGGTGATGTGCAAGCACTGCTTGTGAGAATTCTCCCGAGGCTGACTTCAAC
Source organism: Rutpela maculata (assembly GCA_936432065.2). Classification (NCBI taxonomy): domain Eukaryota; kingdom Metazoa; phylum Arthropoda; class Insecta; order Coleoptera; family Cerambycidae; genus Rutpela; species Rutpela maculata. Next base: position 112,366,105 of record OW386285.2, read on the forward strand.
GCAGAAAATACAGATGAAGAATGTGAGGAGCGGCCTACCCTATTTGACGAAACTTGTGCCCAGGGGGAAAAAACAATGATGATGACAGCGATGACAATTTGCCACTCGCATCTAAAAGAGGCGGACGGAGTATTTTTAAGTCAAGTTTAATGTACATATTGAGTTAATTGTATAAAATCAAGTTTTCTTAAATACATAACTAAGCGTAAGCGTAAGCAATGATTTTGTTCTATAACTAACATTACTTCATCTAACTATCTAGGCTTGAACGTCATTCTTTACGAGCAATAATGGGTGTTGCCTATTAAAAACACATTTCAGTTGATTTCATCCACTGAATATTCATTAGAGATTGAGTTCAGTGCGAGAGCCCTAAAGCCCTAAGATTGGATCATTACTTATTAATACTAGAAAGTTTTATATTTTCCGGAGATATTGATTGTGGCTTTGAGACAATGAGTAAAAGTCGTACATAGAGAGAGAAACTGACGAGAAATGTAAATTCCTGGAGTTTGAACATTTTTACGAGAGGCTGAGAGGGGGGTCAGCAGGTCGGAAGGGGTCAGGGCTATACGTAGTATGTATAGTATACATAGATATATGTTGAAAACTAAAAATTATGAAACAAAAAAACCCGAATTTTACTCAATATTTTTACATTTTGAGCAATTTGTTCCATTTTTGAACTGCTGTATCTCGATAAGTATTGGGTCAAAAAATATTTCTTACCAATGAAAATTGGAGAAAATTTAATGCTCTACAACTTTTATTTGGTCGACTTTCACGAAAAACGCATGGTTTACAAGCGATAGACCGAAAAAAGTCCGAACATTTCGAGGTTTTTTGCCCCTCTCCATTACACTCCACTCCAGATTACACACCCCGCACCATCCACAAATAATATCCCAAAATTTCATTAACTTTGGAATTGGGTCCAGGCAGAAAGTACCTGTCGACTGGACTATTAATTATCTTTAAGCATTTTTATAATGTTCTATTCCAATAAATTGTTAATGTTAAGTTTTTAGTTTCTAAGACAGAAGCATTGACCCCTTGCATTTTTATCGTTGTTAAAATCGAACCAGACCTGCCCCGCCTAGCCCCACATTCACTACGGCGCTGCGCGCCGTAGTTGTCTGGCTGGCTGCGGACCATGTCCCGGCTAGGTGCATATTTGTAATTAATTGAAATAAATATCTGTTGAGTTGACCCCAGAAAGTGCCCCCAGCGCTATTTTTTTAAACAAAAAAGCTTTAAAAAACAAGTGGGGTGAGGGCAACTCAACTCCCCGGTTCTCAGTGGTTTCATTGAATCATTCATTAGTTTTAAATTCTGATGCGAGGCCGGTCAAAGGTAATTAAAAAATATGAAATAAAATTTCACCGACACGGAAGTGCAGCGTGCTAAAGCATGTTAAAGTGAGCATGCTGTCTGTTGTGTACTGGGTTCGATCCCCAACACTGGCAATGTTGGTGGGTGTAGGCACTGAGCGAATTTGTAACTTTGTCGTCATCGCATCGGTGACTGTCTAAAGCTTTTAGTTGGAGAACGAGCAATGTCTAAGATGCACCCTCTATAACACTCGCGAACAACCACCTAAAAAAAATTTATTCTTAGGTAATTCGACATGGCGGATCCGATTTTGGAGTTCGCCAGACAATCCGGAATTGCGAAACTAGTCAAAATCGGCAATTTCCGAAAAATCTCAAATTTGAAGGATATTTTTTAATTTTTACTTATCACCCTATATATCCCTTAGTTTAAGTCCGATTAAATTGGAAACAGAAATGCAAAAAAATTTACGTGTCACCGGTAATATTTTTTTTAATAGTTGGTAACACGAAATTTGTTGAAAATGCAGCAACAAATACTCGATTGAGTAAACTTTTTTGTTTTTAAAGATATATGTATATAGTAAGCTACAAAGTTGTAGCCAAAGAACCTAATAAACTTTTTTATTTCAGTGATTTTTTTTGATAACTGGCTTGGTTTTTAACATAACGGTGCCGCAATATAGAAAAGAACTATGCCGGTCACGTACTGCACAAGCGATAACGCCATGCATAGCTTGAGAGCGCCAGGATTTGTATTGTACTAATAATAACCTATTTAATAATCGTTTATTCAGCAAATTTTAATTTTGAAAAAGGAGCAAAATATAAAAAATAAAGTTTAAAATTTTGATAAAGGCAATTTAGACATACTCATTTTATTTCCACATTAACTTCTACTCGTATAATTAAGCAGCAATATTTAAGAGATAGTTAACACATTTGTATTTTTTTTATCGCAAATTATACAACGTTTTGGGCTTTCAACGGTCTTCCTTTTTTTATAACCAGTATTAGCCACATCTGTGCTTTCTGCTTATAAGCTTTTCGGGTGTAATTTCTTCTGCATCTTGCATGATAGACAGGATATTTTGACAAAAATAAATCCCTTTTTTTGGTGTAATATTTCAACTTAAGAGAGATATCATCCGACTTTATAGAAACTGCTTTAAATGCTTAGTCCAGTGCTTCTTCTGTAACACCCTGCACAGTTTCTTTACTATTTTGTTGGCAAAATATGCATTTCATAAAGTTTAACTCTGGGTTTAACTGTTAAAAAAAAGTTGAAAACGCGCACAAAACTGCTGACGTTAAAAAAATTGCTTAAAAGTTATTCTTTGTTCAAATGAAATATTAAAACTAGTTTTAAATGTCTGGAAAAGAAATTCCGTTACTTTAATACGCACTTTACCCTCTATAGCACTTTCTAACGCAATAATAATTATTATTATAGCTGCAACTCATCAATTTTCAATAAGAATAAGCGTCATAAACCACACAGACGACAACAACTCCTGTCGATCGGTTAAAAACAACTAAATAAACGTTTTATAATAGCTATTTATGTAACCAGTTACAAAAGACGTAACAACACGAGTTACACAAGCTTGTCTTTCGTTACATACATGATTTTTCTAGTTTTAAAATTCTAAAAACCATTTAAACATAATAAATGAAATGGATGTATTTAAAAATCTTAAAAATTAAGTAATTAATCTCTTTCATAGTTATCTTTGCTGCTATCACACATTATAATTTTAATGTCAAAATTGACAGACGTTATTTAGTCAAGTTACAATATTATTTGGAATCCTAATTTGATAACATAATAAAGGTAAATTGTTTTAATGCAAAAGTTTTGTTAGCCTATTTTGAAGGAAATAAGAATTTAAAAGCTTCCACTTTGTGGACTTAGTATTCTATTTTGTGTTGAATAAACATTGTTTCTTTATCTTTTGAGAGTTGTTTATCTTTCCTAATTGATGACATAAGGAACTTTTTGTAACGCCATATCCTAAAATGGCATTTGTTTGACACTTTCCATGAATCAAAACAATGTCATTATTGACAAGTGTAAAAGAAAGAAAAAAGAGTGAAATAAAGACATTTTATTTCACAGTGTGATATAAAACTTATTGGTTTCTATCGAAGCAGCAATAGAATTTAGTCTATTTTTATAAAATTATATTGTTTTCTGATTTCGAATGGCGATACAAAAAATTTTGTATACAACTCGAGAATAAAATGTGGTTTTTTTACGAGTGCACTCGCCTTCGGCTCGTACTATAAACGCCCCACTCGTAAAAAAAAACACCATTTTAGCCACTTGTTATATAAAATACTATTTTGTAACGCCATGTCCTAAAACGACGTTCATTTGACAGTTTCAATGAATCAAAACAATATCATTATTGACTAGTGTAAAATAAAGAAAAAAGAGTGAAATAAAGGAATTTCATTTAACAATGTGAAATAAAACTTACTGGTTTCTATGGAAACAGCAATAGAATTTAGTCTATTTTTACAAAATTATATTGTTTTCTAATTTCGAATGGCGATACAAAAAATTTTGTATATAACTCGAAACTAAAATGTGTTTTGTTTTTACTCGTGTGGTTTATAGCACTCGCCTTCGGCTCGTACTATGCCCCACTCGTAAAAAAAACTCCATTTTAGCCACCTGTTATATAAAATATTATTTCGTCACCAGTTACGTAAAATAACGTAAAATAACTGGTTACATGAAGTAGGACGTTTTGACATTTTCATCAGTTTTGAAAACTGTCACTTTATACGTCATAATTAGAAAAACCAATATTCACAACTACGCATTATTTTATTCACATCGGGCGGAGCATCCTGAAAGACGAGAAACAAAGCCGCGGTATAGGCCAACCCAATCTTTTATCTTGCGACGCGACCCGGCGCGGCGGTCAAATACTGCAGCACCGTTTTCTTGAAAACTAAGTAAGTTATCAAAAAAATCACTGAAATAAAAAAGTTTCTTTAGTTCTTTGGCTACAACTTTGTAGTACTATATACATCTATCTTTAAAAACAAAAAAGTTTTCTCGATTGAGTATTTGTTGCTGCATTTTTAACAAATTTCGTGTCACCAACTTTTTAAAAAAATATTACTGGTGACACGTAATCTTTTTTGCATTTCTGTCATGTCAGTCATAATAACAAAGGTCTAAATTGGCTCTCCTAAAATTTTCAATTTAATCGAACTTAAACTAAAAGAGATATAGGGTGATAAGTAAAAATTAAAAAATTTCCATAAAATTTGAGATTTTTCGGAAATTGCCGATTTTGACCAGTTTCGCAATTCCGGATTGTCTGGCGAACTCCAAAATCGAATCCGCCAGGTCACTTTACATAAGAATCAATTTTTTTTAGGTGGTTGTTCGCGAGTGTTATAGAGGGTCCTTAAAATGCATCGTAGAGATCCCTCGTTCTCCGACTATTTAGTGGTAGTCAGCTTTCAAGTGCGTGTGCTGTTTGAACGTAGTTTATCGTCCAAACTCATTAAAATAATTATGAGAGAAGGGCATCGTGGGTGCAGACAAAATTGTTGTTTTACCTGTACACTTTCATGTTATCGCAAATATTTACCTAGATTAAATTTTTAATTAAATTTTTCTAAAATACAAGAAAAATCCAGTTCAGCAACAAGACCAAAACGCGCCAGATTTCAACGAGTTTTGAAAAGAAAAACTGTTGCAGGTACACTGACCGTTCTAAGGGGGGGCATGGGGGCCATGGCTTCCCTCCAGAGCTCTGATCATGATAAAAACTGATCAATACAAACATCAAAACAATACAACACAACTTGTGCACTTTTTGATCAGGGCAAATTAAAGTTCCTGGGCATCCTATAAAAGCATCAGAATTTACAGGACAGCATTCAACTTTTTCAGGATAGTAATGCTGAATCGGACGCTATCGCTAATGCTGGAGAACGCTTTATTCTGGCATTGTATGGAGACAATATCTCTCTGTACGCTTACACAGATCAACAAAAAAAAAATCTGCTCCAAGGACTAAACCTATCATGCCTTAAGTATTTTTGTGTGCGCAAAAATACATAAGGAATGATAGGCTTAGTCCTTGGAACAGAATTCTTCTTTTTTTGCGCACAGGTCTACAAAAAAATGTTCTGTTGTGTGTTGAATCCGAATTTTCAATTTAAATTTTTTTTCCCACGTAGATTTCGAGTAAATCCCGGTTTTTATCGTCAAAATACGTTTTTTTGACAATTTTTGACGTTTACTCGAAATCTACGCGGTAGAAAATTTTTTTGATTTAAAATTTGGATTCAGCACACAAAAATACTTATAAGTACTCCAGTCGAATTAGACATAATAAAAAATTTTGCGTACTGCGGACTTTTTTTGTGGAAGTTGTTTAAGAGGGCATAATAAGCAATCACAGAAAACTACATCCTGCTACACCTATTTTTAGGGGTTGAAACTTTATACCGCGCGGTTTTCATGATACGGGATGTTGAAATTTTGAAAACCCCTTTTTTAAAAAAAAAGTGAACCTACTTTTTTCGCCCATTTTTTTTTCATGCATATATGACCTTAATATAAGAAAATTTACGTTGGTTTCATTTTAATACATTCGTTGGTTTAGGAGCTAGACAGCAAAATATGCCAAAAATGGCTATTTTGGTATTGTTGCATTAAAAAACCAAAACCAGTATAATTCTGGTAAGTGTTTTTGTTTATCCTAAAAGTCCAATTCATTGCGCAATTATTTCAGATCACACTTTTCATCGACTGACTAGTAAATACTCACCGCTGACTACGAAAAAATAATACTGTGTCGCTTCTTGCTTTTTCTGTTTATGGGGGACATTGCTAATGAAAAAATGAAGGGACTCGGACGGAATAGGGGGTTCTCACTCCCCTATTTGAAAGTTCACGCTTGTCTCGAATCATCATTGCAACTTATTTTGTGTCTATAACAAAATCCACAGTAATTTTACCTTCCTCGAGAAACAGCTATTATATGTCCATTTCATCGGAAAATGATTTAAAAAATCAAACTCCTAAGAAAGAAAACACCAAAATGTAGAATTTATTTATCAAATCACAATTCAGAACACAATGAAAACTCAAAGCAAACATAACCAAACAAGTGCGTTTTACTCGAAAACGGTACGGTACGTCCTATCGCATTTTAACAAGAGACCCATTTTAACACCCTATTATGTGCCCTGTCCACGTGTATAATGCTTTCTGCCCTACTATGAACCATAAGGCCGCAAAAAAATTGTGAAAAAGGAGACTGGAGAAGACATGACATAAATCGTTATTACACAATAAGTGTTGATTCTACTTAAACACAAAAACATATTTTCTATGCGCAATGAATTGGACTTTTATGTATTAAAATGAAACCAACGTAAATTTTCTTATATTAGGGTCGTACATGCATGAAAAAAAAAATGGGCGAAGAAAAGTAGGTTCACTTTTTTAAAAAAAATTTCAACATCCCGTATCATGAAAACCGTGCGGTATTCGATGAAAGTTTTTTCACAAATCATCATCCCTTCTTAAGGGCATTAGTAGTTTGTCCTGTACAGAAGACCCCCAAATTCGGACAGCGCGACCTTTCCGGCCTCGTACAGCCAAAACCGTTTGTCCTATGTCAAATGTGTAATATATATATATATTATGTAGAGGAGGTATGAATCTTCAAAAAGTGTAACTGGGTAAAGAGCCCTACGGACAATAGGGAAACAGATATGGACACAAGTAAAATTTCAAAGTTTCAACCCCTAAAAATAGGGGTGTAGCAGGGTGTAGTTTTCTGTGCTTGCTTATTATGCCCTCTTAAAGAACTTCCACAAAAAAAGTTCGCAGTACGCAAAATTTTTTTTGATGTCTAATTCGACTGGACTATTAAGGCATGATAGGTTTAGTCCTTGGAGCAGAATTTTTTTTTGTCGACCTGTATTATCGTTACCAATGTTTTGTAAGATCACTCACAAAAAGCAAGTTTAACACCGCGTCTCTACTACCTACAGGTGCAGCGGCATGACAGCACTCATTCAGGACATATTATCAAGTCCAGGAGTGGCAGGGGGTTTGTAAAAATGTTGAAGAATGGGGCTGGAAACACAACAAAGCTGGGCTTACACCAGTAACAATGATGAAAGACCCTGCTTCTGAAAAACTACTTAAATTTCTTTCTTGTAAATGCAAGAAAGGGTGCAGTGCAGCATGTGGTTGTAGGAAGTAATTTGCAAATTTTGTAACGGACAAAGCTGCGACAATGCACCAGCAACAGACAACGAGCTTCATGACGACGAGGAAGTCGACTCTTCAGTCGAAACATTTCTCGCAAGCATGGAGAACAATCAATACGTAGAATCAGTGAACAGCACAACGGAAGCAATTTTCGAAGAAAGTAATGTTGAAGACCACAACGAACCTGGACCTTCGACATCAAGCACCTAAAACGCCACAAGAAGCAAGCCAATCGGAAATATCTGCGAAAAATAGCAAAAAACAGCTTGCATTTCGGAGTCGAAAAAATTGCAAAAACATGCAATCTTGACACGTTCATATTTTTCGAAAAAACACCATTGGGATGGCCATACGATGTCGCGACGTAAAGAAGAAGTCTTCCAGATAAACCTGATCGTAAATTGCACGGCGAAATTCGAAAATTCGGCTCGACACGAACGAATCAAAAGTAGCACTTTGTGGCATTTCAGAAAATCGATATCTCTTTTTCAACACGTTGTTTAATTTTTTACTCATTTTTGCAAGACTTATAGATTGGTAGAATGGGCTTGTTACCGATAATTAATTTTTCGCTATTTTTTTTATGGCATTCAATAGAATTCGATCATCTAGATAAGCTGTTAAAATTTCAGCTTCATAAGTATATCCAATCATTAGATATTCAATGTTAAAGATTGAGTTTCGGTACAAAGCGCTTCGCCGACTCGTGACATCATTCTGCATAAACACTACTCATTTTAAACCAGCAAGAAGATAAAAAAAATATAAATCAACAATCAAACGCCGTTTCCATAGAGAAACACAATAACACGCGCCACACGCTTATAGGTCATGTGCATCATATAACTAGCATAACCTCAATTGTTATGTTTTGTGGTTTATTCTCATTTTTAATGTTTGTATACTCATTTTTAGCTTGGAGCCAAACTAGCTCCAAGCAAATATTTAAAAATTCACGCAAATAATTTTTCGATATTGTTGATTGATAAAAATAGACTGCTAATTATAGGTTAGATTCCTAACCTGCAAAAAGTGTCTTATTTTATTGTGACAAACTATTTAAAACTTCATAAACATTACATTGAACTGAATATTGGTTGAAAGTACAGGACCAAGGAAGAAATATTAATATTAGCTACGTAATACTTGTAAATCTTAAGAAATATATATTTTTGAGGTTAGCTGTGAAGTCACATGCAGATGCCCTATTAAATCTTGACTGTCACCTGATCAGCATCTGTAAAGTGACGTCACGTGAAGCTCCGCCTCGTTTTCGTGCGGTCCAACTTTGGTAATTTATTTGATAGACTAGCGGTACATGAGCAGTCAGGTGCAACGTTTTTAAAATGCATGCCAATCATATAACATATATGAATGTAATTACCATGAATATGCCAGAAACGCAAATTTTAGGCAGTCGTCGCGTGTGAAAATCGATTTTTTTTTGTGTTTTTTTTTTAATTTTAAATTGGATGCCAATAGTGCCAAATGAAAATCCGTGGAAAAAAAATCCAGCGGATATTCATTGACATGCAGTTTCCGCGGGCAAAACAAATTTTGGTGCGTACATTAAATCGTAAAATTTTTTGGTATTTTTGATTTTGAATTTTTTTTCACGGTTTTTCGCTTGGCACTATTGGCATCCATTTTAAAATCAAAAACAAAAAAAATCGATTTGCACACCCTTCTGCACGCGACGACTGCCTAAAATTTGCGTATCTGGCATATTCATGGTAATTACATTCATACCGTGTGTGTAGTCGCGGGCTAGGCATGGGGAGTAGAATTACAACATCGCGTGTGCCAGCTGGCTGAAATGAAATAACAGAGCTGGAATGCCCCACCGATGGACGAATTTACGGCTGCCGGTGTTGTCATATTTCTCGCGCTACGTGAATGTACATGCCTAATGGTAAATTACACGCACGGTATATATGATTGGCATGCATTTTAAAAACGTTGCACCTGACTGGTCTTGTACCGCCGGTCTATAATAGCCGGAGACCGAGACCTTCGAAATATGCAAAATAAAAGTGGCCTATGTAACTCGCGAACACACAAAAACTGAAGTTATATTCTTATGTAAAATGACCTGCCGAATTCGAATATGGATTTGATTTGGAATTGTAAAATCGGAGAAAATTGCACTTTTTCACTTTTCTATGAATTTCCGCAAAAATACAACATTTTACGTTTCTCATCCCATAACTTTGTTAATAACAATTAACTCGGCTTGAAAATTCGGACACATATATTTTGAAATATGGTTAATCGATTCTCATACATAAAATTATACTAAAGATAAAATATCTGGTGGAAAAAAAATATTTTCACCCGATATCACATGAATTTTTCAGTAGCGACATTGGAAAAGTCTGTATTGAGGAAACTTTTTTATTATTGAAGATAGAGTACTAATAACAGCGAGCGAAATGTAGTTTAAGGTCTGTATTAATCTTTGAAAAACATAAAATCGTTGTTTACAACAGTTTGGTGGTCATAAAAGTGTAATAAACTTGAGGCGTGTACGCGCTGCATTAAATTCTGGGTGCACCATGCACCAGACAGCGTAGAGAACATGAAATGACACGGCATGGTATTCGTTTCGAGATGTATTGATAAAGTAATATTGATACTGGGTAATAAGGCTTGCAAAAACAGGTTTTTAAATTGAAGAATATTAGCTTTTTTGTTTCTTTGAAGTATTAGTTTTTTTCAAAAAATCTAACATACATAAATTGTGATCATTTGCTGTCATGTCTATGCAACTGTCGCCGAATCCTTGAATTCTATATAGTATTTCTTCATCATTAAATTCCTTAGGTTTCTGGAAAATTTCGTTTTGCCGGTTAAATGACCATACGTAAAGTTGCTTTCGGTTTCCTTTAATGCCGCGTTCTTTATTGCAAATAAAACATTTTTTTGTATCCGTAGACATACTCAATTTGGTTTGTAATTTCGAAGTAGTGCCTTTATTGTCGGCATTTTTCATAGGAACATGTATGTCTTGATAAAAATTCCTCATATACGATCTTCTACAGTGGGCGTGAGAAACGGGATTCTTAGAAAAAAAATTCCTTATTTTCCCAATGCGCTCTCAAGGTCTTTTGTATAATTTTCTTCTGTAACATTTTGAACAGTTTCTGAAGTTCCTGCCTGACACACAATACACTGATCAAAGCCAATGCTAACCACAGCTAGAGCTTAAAAAAATATATTTGGGAATGATCACATGTTTACAGTAAAAATTTCTCACCTGGGTCTCTTCATATTATTTCAATACGGTGAATCATAAATAAACCACTTGACAATATTGAGAATATTACGTATTTTTTTAAATACAACAATGTTTACAATAATACTTTCTAAAAAAAGTAACAGCAGTGAACTATAACACTCCTTACTCACACAGAGTGCCCGATACGGTTATAGATTGCGAGCCAGAGCGCCGCGCGTATGATTCATGTTACACGGCCTTTTTCTCACTTAATATGTTATATAATATTACACGCTATCTTATTGCGACTTAGCCATAATAAACCTTCACAGGTATATCGTATTTCACGATAACAGCTTCTCTTATTAATTGCTTATCTTCAAGATATCATATTACACCTTTGTTTCTCATAACTTGTGCAGACTGCAGAACTGCAATTCCTTTGTTATATATTTTGCTTACTCAGGTTCTGTATGTTATAAATATGACTAAACACGCTTTGTTGAATCAGTTATTAAACTCACTTAGAATGAAACACTTCTAATTATTATATTCCTTCTCCAAGAGCCAACGTTGGCTTCATGTAACTAAATAAAAGTTTTTAAAAAGTCATTCATGTGAACCGTGATCTAACATTGGCGCAGTCGGTAGGATCCGTAAACATCATCAGAACAAGAAGCCTAACTGGTAGTGAAGCGCAAAAGAACAAGGACAACATCTGCAGAAGGTGCCTAACTAGTGCGTGTACATCTGCGAGAACAAGGAGACCTTCCTCACTGGTGGTGGCGGATCCCAATCCCTTGACGGACGAAGAACCTACCCATGGAAACGAAACTAACGTAAGTCATTATAAGAATCATCTCGTACCATTTTATTATTTTATTATTTTTCGCAACTTATTTTATTAAAAGTGTATTATACTGCTAATACACTCGGCGCACAAAGCCAGTTCTATTGTCAAAGTGAAATCCATTCCTTTACAAACGCAACGAAACAAGTTCATTTAATTTTAAGTTTATTTATTTTCGTATTATACTGCTAATACGAAACATTGTGTATTATACAGCTAATATACAATCCATTTACGCACGCAACGTAACAAGCTAATTTTAATTTAATTTAAGATCGTATCATACTGCTGATACGCAACCAATTTTTGTCCAAATAATATTTAAATACAAAAAGCAAAATGCCAGATAGAGCTCAACCAGAGCCAGTTCAACCAGTGCCACCGGCACCAACCGAACAACAACTACAACAGCAACAACTACAACAACAACAACAACAACCTCAACCAGAGCAAATTGAGCCTTACAAGCTCTCTGAGATATTTTCTCTAATACCTGAATTCGATGGCAATGCCATTAATTTACAAACATTCCTCAACTCCTGTCATTGCGCCCAAAGCATGGCAATTGGAGATCAAAAAATTCTTTTGGCCGTCCACATAAAAAATAAATTGAAAGGTAAAGCTGCCGAATTAATAAATTCTCGCAACCCTGGCACCTGGCCAGAAATCAAAGCACTATTGGAAACCCACTTTGGGGATTCCAGAGATCTAACGGCCCTGATTCAGGACCTGCAGCGCATTCACCAATTGCCAGGTGAATCCGCTCTAACATTTATTTCGCGTTTACAAACGCACAATGCTAAAATGCACGCCGCAGTGCAAAAGCAAAATTTAACCACAACGCAAAGAGCTGCACAATCAGATCTCATCGAAACGATGACCTTAAACAATTTATTAACAGGCTTAGAACCGAATTTAGGCCGCATCATACGTGCTAGCAATCCTCCTAGCATACTGAAAGCCGTAAGCAGAATTCGTAGAGAGCTACAACTCTCCTATTTCGAACAACAGAAATTTCCGAAAAATAGTCCGGTCAAAAATCCCACTTTACAACAAAAACGACCCATTTCAAATTTCCAACAAAAATTTTGTTCATTTTGCAAACGCAATGGACATGTCATAAGCGAATGCCGCACAAGGCAACAATCGCAAACAATGCCGTCAACTTCGCAAAATTTCCAACGACCAAATTACCCAGGAAATTCAAGTTTCCAAAACTTTTCACAAAACAATCAATTTATCCAGAGGACATTCCCTCAAAACGGCCAACCAAATCAACCACAGCAAAACAGGCCCTCAGCCATAAGACCGAACCCTAACTTCACACAACAACGACCATCCGCTATTCAGCCTAACCCGAATTTCAACCGTTTCAATCAACAAAAGGCTCATCATCTAAATTATGAACCTTACGAAAACCAATGTGATTATAACCAATACGACGACTACTCTTCCGACAATTATCAAAATTGCCAAAGTCAAAATGAATCGTATGAAAATTATAATTTTGAAACCAATCAAAATATCCAGGAGAATTATACCGCTAATTCTCAGAACGAGCAATACGAGGATTATACTGCTAATCCTCAGGATTTTCGCTTAGATCCGGAGTACCCCACGGATACTCCAACGCAACAAACAGACCAATTCGAACCGATTACGGAACTAGAAACCCAAATACAAACTATGAACCTAAACGACAGTTTCAACCCAATGCTGAATTTCCCAGAACAGACGTTCATGTAAATACACTTTCTCATACCCTTTTAACCGTAAACTCAAAAAATCTCTATTATATGAAAGACGCAACTGGTAAATTTAAAATCTTAATCGACACAGGTGCAGGCATATCAATTTTTAAACCTAAAACAGCTGAAAATTACAGACGTAGATCTCCTGAAAATGTAATCATACAGGGTATCACTGATCAAAAAATTTATATCAACGAATCTGTTCTCATCCCCTTTTCAAATGAGTCACACAAAGTTTATATCTATAATCTAGATATAGATTTCGATGGATTATTAGGCGCAGACTTTTTAGAACATTACGAATGCCAAGTAGACTTTAAAAATAAACAACTAGTCACAAATTTTAAAACCGTACCATTATTTAAAGTCACTGAAGAAACTACAGTAAATTTACCTGTACAACCAACTAGTAACTCTAACATCAAAAACCAAAATCCAAATTTAGGCAATATCAAAAATTTAATTTCTATCGAACCTCGCATGGAAAAAATTTGTAAACTAAAATGTAACCTGCGAAATACCGAGGCTATACTGTTAGCCCAGGAAAACGAGAAAGTACGCTTACCAAATGCTATTGTCAAAATCGATAACAATGGAGAATTTTTAACCTCAATTATAAACGCGAATGCAATACCAAAAACGGTAAATTTTTCTAACATAAAACTAGAGCCAGTACAAAAATTCAAATCAATTTTCAATTTAAACACTCAAAATTCTGACTCACACCTACAGACGGACAGATCCTTCGAAATTAGGAACGAATTGCGCTTGGATCATCTAAACGAAGAAGAGGCCGAAATAGTAACGCAGCTTTGTTTAGACTTTCAAGATATATTCTATTTGGAAGGAGACAATTTAACTTTTACTAACGAAATTAAGCATTCCATTGATACGAACGATTCAAAACCGGTTTTCACAAAGTCATATCGCTACCCTCATATCCATAAAGAGGAAGTCAAAACACAAGTCTCTAATATGCTCGATCAAGGCATCATTAGACCTTCGATTTCTCCCTGGTCCTCTCCGGTTTGGGTTGTACCAAAAAAATTCGACGCCTCCGGTAAACAAAAATGGCGAGTTGTAGTGGACTACAGAAAACTCAACGAACTGACTATTGACGATAAATACCCGCTACCCAATATTTCCGACCTCCTCGATCAATTAGGCAAATGTCAATATTTTACAACTTTGGACTTAGCCTCCGGATTTCACCAAATCGAGATTGATGCAAAAGATATTCAAAAAACTGCTTTCACAGTTGAAAATGGTCATTTTGAATTCGTAAGAATGCCTTTTGGACTTAAGAATGCTCCATCAACATTTCAAAGAGTGATGGATAACATTTTATTAGGTATCCAAAATGAACGATGTCTCGTCTATATGGACGATATTATTGTTTACTCCCCTACTATTCACGAGCATATTTCTCGATTAACGGAAGTTTTCAAACGATTACAGAAAGCGAATCTCAAAATTCAACCCGACAAATGCGAGTTTCTCCGCAAAGAAGTCGCTTATTTAGGACATCTCATTACAAAAGACGGCGTAAAACCGAACCCTTCGAAAGTTGACGCTATTCTAAATTTCCCTCAACCGAAAAATCAAAAAGAAATTAAATCATTTCTAGGCTTAGCCGGATATTATAGGCGCTTTATCCCTAATTTCTCCAAGATTACCAAGCCCTTAACAAAACTACTACAAAAGGACATACCATTTCTCTTCGACAATGATTGCATAAATTCTTTTCAAAATTTAAAAGAAACATTAACGACCACTCCGATATTAATCTACCCCAACTTTGATGAACCTTTCGTTCTAACCACTGATGCGAGCGCATTTGCCGTCGGCTCGGTGCTGAGCCAGGGGCCTATTGGCAAAGATTTACCCATTGCCTATGCTTCTAGAACCTTGTGCAGTGCAGAAACTAAATATTCAACGATTGAACGCGAGCTTTTATCGATAGTATGGAGTGTAAAGCACTTTAGACCATATCTGTATGGTAGAAAGTTCAAGCTTGTCACCGACCATAGACCACTCACCTGGCTATTCTCTATAAAAGATCCAGGAAGTAGACTTGCCCGTTGGCGACTCAAATTAGAAGAGTACGACTATGAAATAATTTATAAACCCGGTAAAATTAATAAGAACGCGAACGCACTTTACAGAATCAAAATTAATCATTTTTCCGAATGTTCCAAATTCTATTCAAAAGTTCTAGCCGCGAATGACGAAGAGTCAGACGACGACGAAAACTCAGACGATAACAACGAAATCACTAACGAACAAATTTCCCGAGAATTTGAAACTTTCACCAACCTATATAAAACAACATCTTTAATTGACTATTCGAAAATCAAAGCCTCGAACAAACAACTTTTGTATCGAGAACATAAAGATATTATAACCTTCTTCCAACAAAATAACTTACAAGACCTACATCACAAAATTATTGAGGACATATTCGAAGAAAACCCCGAATTTCATAACGATAAAATCAATATTGTATCGAGCAAAACAGTCAGACATAGGAGATATTTTATCATTCCCCTACCGTTTGATATCGAATCCGTAATTGAACATTTATTTTTGGTATTATTTAAAAACCAAGATGTTCTAGATCTCTCTAAGACATACTTTGTCGAAAATAACTTAGACCTCCCCATTCTTGAAATCCTATCATTCATTTTTGCGGAAAAAGACTTAAAAGTAGTAATTTGTCAAGATATCGTCAGAACTGCCGACGAAGATGAAATTCCAATTATATTGGAGCAAAATCATTTTGGTAAAAATAATCTACACCGTGGAATAAATGAAACGATTCGAAGAATTAGAGAAAAATACACTTGGCAAGGTCTAATTAAAGACGTTGAAAATTTTATAAAAAATTGCGAAACTTGCCAAAAGACTAAAGTATGCCGGAAAAACCTTAACAACCCTCTAGTAGTCACAGAAACCCCAAGAACACCATTCGAAAGAATTAATATCGATTTATTTGAATTCCCAACTCGAAATTACGCTTTAACTATTCGCGACGAGTTAACTAAATTTACACAAGCCTATGCAGTCCTGGACAAATCCGCAAAATCCGTCGTAAATACCTTGTTGTTATACTTTCAACATTACGGCACCCCGCTAAGAATCCATTGCGATTACGGTGGCGAATTTGACAACCGCTTGCTCAAAGATCTCTGCACCCTCTACGACATAAAATTAACTTATTCAAGCGTAGGACATCCCCAATCGAACGGATCCATAGAAAGATTTCATGCTACTTTAGCCGAAATGATAAGAATCCACAAAACTGAAAACCCAAACGAACATCCTTTCACGATTCTACCATATGCAGTAATATGCTATAACAATTCGGTAAATAAAACACACGGTTTTACCCCATATGAACTTATCTTTGGTCATACGTCTAACAGACCACCTGAACCCTTATATAACCAAAAAGAGTTAATAACCAAATACGTTAGAGATTTAAACAACAGAATATCCCACTACTATAAAATAGCCCGTAGTCGAACACAATCTCAAAAAGAGAAAGCAAAAGTTCGTTTCGATAGAAATGTGCCTCAAAAACGATCTGAGTACAAAATAGGTGACTTAGTTTACGTAAAAGAATCACAAATCAAAAACAAATTGCAAAACAAATTTAACGGTCCTTTTAAAATAAAAGAAATTTTTCAAAATTCTGCTACCTTATTAAACCTCGAAACGAAACAAGAAACCAAAGTAAATTTTGATAGAATGAAACCATATACTGAAAATTAAATTTATTTTCAGGTTTCTCCTGCTGTTCGGATCAGCACTCTGTCAATACAAAATTACCCCAATCAATAACACCGTTGGTGTATACTACCACCAAGACACGGACATCGTGGTGACAAATGACAAATGGACTCTACTAGTGCATAAAAACATTTCATCCCTCAAACTAGCTTTTGACAAAAATCAAAATATCTTAGACAGAATCTTGTACACTCTCAATAATGGTGATCATAAGTCAATTATTTTTACGAGTGAAATTAAAACAGACTTTAACCCTTTAACACAAATATCCAACTCTATAAAAATGAAATTTGACGAAATCTTTTCAGATACAAAAAGATATAAACGAGGAATACTTAACGGTATCGGTACAATATTCAAATCCATAACTGGTAACCTAGATGCTGAAGATGGCCAGTACTATACTAATTGTATAAATAAACTAAATAATGACGAACATCAATTGGAAAACTTAATCAAAAATCAAATTTCAGTTACAACTTCTGTTATTAAAAACTTCAACTCGACTATACAAAAATTACAAATTGACGAGGAAACCTTTAACAAAGATCTCGAAGAAATAGAACACACAATTCAAACAATGACTCAAGCTATCGAGGCTGCTCACATAAAACTAAAATTTTTATACATTTCCGAACAATTAATGGCAAACTATTTGTATATCGAAGATAATTTAAACGACATTCTAAATTCAATAACATTTGCCAGACTAGGAATCATTCACACGTCGATCATAACCCCTAATCACTTAGTAACAGCATTACAAGAAATTTCACAGAGCTTACGAAGGAACAATTTGCCTCTCCCCATTAAATTATCGGCAGTTGCTAAGTATTTGGATATTATTGAATTACAAGCATTTCAAATGGATTCTAACTTAGTATTTGTTTTAACAATACCACTTGTTGAACCCCAAAATTATAACACCTATCGCCTATATCCTATCCCGATACTTGATAACAGAACTGGTCTACATCACATTTTATCTATTTCACAAAAATATATCGCGAGAGATGATGATTCTTTGATGTACATACCTATACAAAATTTGAAAGAATGCAAACCACTTCATTTTGGAACCAAACTATGTTCGAACCTGTTTGCCTATCCTATCGACCAAAATGCCATATGTGAAGCCAGAATACTAAAACCATTGCCAAAACTTCCAAAGAACTGTCAAACTTCCTTCATTATTAGTCAGGGATACAACGTCCAAGAACTTGAAGACAACACATGGCTAGTAATTAATTCCGAACCACTTCACATTACCATCAACTGTCCAAAGAGAGAATCCACAACAGAGTTAATCAACAAAAATTCCATCATCAAACTACAACCAGGATGTTACGCCTATGCAGGCATTACTAGAATACAAGCCAGTGCCAAAGACTTTTCCGAAATTAAGGACAATTCACATCCTATCCAAATTCCTTTTGAATGCTGTAATCACAGGCCCGACAAAATCGAAATTCCAAAATTAAAACCTCTCAAATTAAACAATCTCGACGTAGAAGACCTAGATATTGCTAAAAACAAATTGGACCAATATTCCAAAGACTTGGATGACCTCATAAATGAACCTTTTGTGACCAAACACATATCTTGGTTCACATATTTCATAATCACTCTCATCATCCTTTTATTAGTTCTACTTTACATAACTTGTAAATGCAGAAGAAGAAGATGTGGAGCATTGCGAATCCAACCCTCAACGGATAACCCTCCTTCACCTCCTTCAGAGCGAAGCAGAGTATTTACCAAATTTCCTAGACTGATCCCTCCAAGAAAGCGACCCGGTATTAGACCTCAAGAGGAAGAGGACATCGAGTTAACATAGACTTTCATGTGGAGTTTTACCCTTGTCTATTAATTTAGACTATTGTATTTTATCCTTATTACGTTATGTAATGTTTTATTATCGCTTACCAATTTTAACTTTTACATTATTTTATTATTTTGCTTTGTATTCATTCAACATTGTTTCAATTTATTTTTGCATTATATTCATTTAACGTTTTAACAATTTTCAAAAGTTGCTGCATAACATCAACTTTTTTATTAAGGGGGAAGTTGTTATATAATATTACACGCTATCTTATTGCGACTTAGCCATAATAAACCTTCACAGGTATATCGTATTTCACGATAACAGCTTCTCTTATTAATTGCTTATCTTCAAGATATCATATTACACCTTTGTTTCTCATAACTTGTGCAGACTGCAGAACTGCTTTGTTATATATTTTGCTTACTCAGGTTCTGTATGTTATAAATATGACTAAACACGCTTTGTTGAATCAGTTATTAAACTCACTTAGAATGAAACACTTCTAATTATTATATTCCTTCTCCAAGAGCCAACGTTGGCTCCATGTAACTAAATAAAAGTTTTTAAAAAGTCATTCATGTGAACCGTGATCTAACAAATATACGTTTTATGAAAAAACGCTCCAAATAAAAAACTTCCTTATTCCATTAGCTACAGCCTACTCGCTTACAGTATGCAGTTATTTTGAAAAATAAGAAAATTACCTCGATCCGCACTTTATCGCTGTAAAGTATATAAAAGTGGTAACTCTTTCATTAATACTTATTTATTTTTCAGTCACATCAAAACATATATTGTTTTTGCATACACCGTTGGAAAGTGGAAGGTTTGGGTATTGAAATACTAAAATATCAAATTTTTATGACAACGAATAACAGATATAGAGGAGTGGGTCATTAAAAATGCGAAAATAGTAATTTTCGTACAAAGTATGAAAAAATGCAATTTTTTCCAACTTCGCAATTCCAAAATAAATCGCGACCTCAAAAATATGTTTTGTGAGGTGTTTTTACATAAGAATCAACTGTCTGTTTTTGTATGTTCGGGAGTTGCATAGCATGTGTCGAATTTGGGGATCTCGCTCTCCGACTATAAGGGCTTAAACGTCGTAATAAAAACCTAAAAATTTGGAAATTGCCTTAAAAAGTGTTCCACTTTAGATTTCCAAAATAAAAAAAAATGCTGAACGGGTCTAGTGCACCTTCATCATAAATACTATCCAAACTTTCTTGGGAAAAAATCTAGCTTTATAGAAACGATTTCACAAAAACTGTCGCTATCTCCCTGGCTATTAGGTAACAGGGTCCAATTAACCGAACGATTGGATGAAATTTTTTTTCATAATTTTTAATTACCTTTTTTAAAGCCCTTCAATTATTTACAATTTTTTACATCACTATGTTTAATTGTTATTGCTAATACCTTCGTTACTTAAAGATTTTCCTTCTCTTTGAAAGTTAACTAACCCCCGAACATCTTCTACGACTTTATTCAGATATATATGGTCATCCGATTGTTGACTAAATGACTTGGTAAGTACAGGACCTGCTGTAGTTATTTCAGTAGGAGTATACGTAGTAGTCAAAAAAGCGATATCTACTAGTGTAACATTCGTTACTTTTTGTGTACTCTTCATGCTCTCTGTAACTGTGCTTTCTGTACGTGTGCTTCCTGTACGTGTGCTTTCTGTACGTGTGCTTTCTGTACGTGTGGTTTCTGTACGTGTGCTTTCTCTACTTGTGTTTTCTGTACTTGTGTTTTCTGTGCTCGTTTGTTCTGTATTCTTCACGTTTTCTATTTTCTTTACAGTTGCTATATTGTTCACGATTTGGCTTTCATGAGGCTTTTCATGAATGTGTTTAGCGTTTTCATCTTCATTACAATAATTTTCTTCTATAGTGTCCACAGTAACACCTGCTTTACCATTATCCCTAAAAATACATCATTATTAATCAGTACCTCAGTAGCATGGGGTTCATGCTAATTTTTGCATAATACTCTAGACATTTTAGGCGAATTTTTATCAAAACGCAGTATAAAGTAAATATTTAAATCGATGAAAATGTTGTATTTACTGTACCAAATAATAACAAATTGTTACATGTTTATACTTAGTAAACACCCTTTACCGTGGGTTCGAAAATTATAACACAAGAGTATCTTTATTAACTTAAGAAACTAACTACAATAAATACTACTTTACTAATATAATTCCCTACTACATTTCAATTATTCGGCCACTTTATCACTTTGCTTACTTCTTGATTTGATCTGAAATCATTATCCTGAACTGAACTGAACTGTGCGGCCACTCGCCCTCTATCTATACAGCTAAGTAAGTGATTCTGGAATTCTCTATACATTCTACAATGTTCTAGATAGATGTCTGTCTGTAATTTCCCGATGCCGATACCGCGCGCGATATCTCTGGGACGATGGGCTAAATAACTAGCTATGTGTAGTTTTTGTTATTCACACAAAGATATATGTAAATGGAGGTATAAGTGTCTTCAACCATTGTATTAATTAACAAGCTAAAAACGTACTCTTCGCCAGTTTACTAAACTTTTTATATAATTGTTACACATTCTATAGGATGCTCTTCGCAGTTTTTTGTAAATAATGTTAGTTTTATAGTACGAACTTAGTTGGTGAAAGAGTCAGTGTAAAATAAAATTAAAATAAAAAAAAAACTATACCATACCCATGTGGGGTTTCGAACCTGGGACTCTTGGATTCCGAGTCAAAAGCGTAAGAACTACCTAACACGTAAAAAAATTAAAAATGTAAATTTTTACAAAAACATAAAAATCAAAAAAAAAAAAAATTTAAATCATTAATAACATTTTTATTTACTGATCGATTTTGTTCAAAAACAATAGGGTTCTTCCCCTAGCTAACACTAACTTACTGTGTCCAAATTTCAGTACAATCGGATTTTTCTTTCTCGAGTTATTGTGCTTACAAGAAACGTGATGGACGGACAGACAGACGGACGGACAGACGGACATTTTGAAAGTTGTTCAGAATTCGTTTACTAACACAATGATATGAAAATTTTTTGTCTGCGAGCGATATTTACGGTTTTAGAAATATGTCGATCAAATACAATATACTTTTCGTTTTCGTATTTGCGAAGAGTATATTAATAGCACATGCATGGTTTTTAATTAACAAGCCCACGTAGCGTAGTATGTTATCACTTTTTTTGTTGTAATGTTGGGGGTAAGAATTACCCCCAAACGGCTGCTTGGGGGTTCGCAAAATTTTTTATTGATTTGTAGTCTTAATTATACCTTATGATGAGACGCTAATCGTAAAAAAAATTGGAGTTGAGCATAAGAAAGGTTTCAAAGATATAGAAGGTCAAAGTGATCCAAATCGACCAACACAGCACAGTGAGTGAAGATGATAATTCAATGAAAAATATCAATTTCTTTATAAAATCTCTTGTTCTTTTCTATCTTTCTCTTTTGTTTTCTTTCTCTTTAACTACCTCTCGTCGATTTTTATATTTGGACGCGATAAACTCAAAAATTACTCAAACGATTTCGATGCGGTTATAACCATTACTTAAGGACGCTCTTGAAGTCGGTTATAAGCTATTTATTACGTTAATATTTTCAAATGCAGCTAAGTAATTAGCAAAAAGCAGGTAATGAATGCGTATGAGTGGTATGGTATCACAGTGAAAAGGCTCTTTAGTCCTGTCAATGAATGGTTTCTAGAGGGAAATGCTGAGATCACAATTTTTGACTTGAGAGCTGTGTTTGGACTATTTAGGAGGTAAACATACCAAAAGTCCCCGGGTGCAGGGGGCACGGAGAAGGTTCCGGTTTTTGGTTCTTCGCTCATATCTAGAAAACGGTTAGCCCTAATCAAAAAGTGGCTATATGCAAAATTAAAGCTGACTACATTTTCTACAATAAGTTTTCTATTAATTTTTTTCGTATCTGTTATGGTTTAGTAATGAATTGCATATCTTTTGACTGTATTCTAACTTTATTGAAAGGATAAGCATGCAAAATCTGCCCCTAAACAAAATTTTGTTTGTTATCGACTCATTGAAGGGGCCTAACCTAAATATGATTTCCCCAAAATTTCAAGCCTGCAGCCGCCATATTGAAGGACTGGTGAGGTGTTTTTTGATTTTCGTTTTTTCAAATTTTCTCGGATACCGTTGTACGAAAAAATCCAAAAAAATTCACAGTTATTACATACAAGTTGTACTATTTACACAATTTTTTTCATAATTTTTAAAGGCAAATTTCGTATGCAAAAAGAAAATTGCAAATTTTTGCACACAATTTTTTGGCACTTTAAGAAAGAAGGCCGCTCTGGATTTTTCATCGTAAATTACTCATTTATCAAGGTCTATTCTCAACTTTTTTCATATTTTTAAAAAATGTGGAAGATAGTTAAAAAAACGGAAAATTGCATTACCGACCATTGTCTTATACGCGCCTCACTATCAGTTAGATGGATGTCTTGTTAACAAATATACAGGGTGTTTCATTAATAATAGGACATACGTTAACTGGAGAATTCTTAGTCCAAAATATGAAGATTTAGCCTGAAACACTTAGATCAAATATGCCTCCTTACTGAGATATAGGGTGTCAAAGTTGTAATTTTTTCTTTGTTTTGCAATATCTCAACTACCTCTTGACCGATCTTCTCCCAATTTGGTAAGGAAACATTTTTTAAGCTAAGAAACAATAATGTAAGTATCTCATCACGCTAGCATGTGGAGGCGCCTTATGAGCTATACCTGATGATGAATATATATTCTCTTTTTTTTACGAAATGTAGTGGCACTTTTGACTAGAAAATCTCATGCAGGAGTCATTTCTACGTAAAAAAGGTATACTTGATAAAACTTGATAATTTCAACCGTTTTCGAGAAAACTGCCGGAAAGATTTCAAGAATTATTTGAAAACAAACTTAATTTGAAAAGGATAAATTATATTTATTGAAAAATGTGCTTTGGTGACGTCTTATTTCTGTCATTTACGTATAAATATAATTTGTCCTTTTCAAATTGTTTGTTTTCAAAGAATTCTTGAAATCTTTGCGGCAGTTTTCTCGAAAACGGTTGGAATTATCAAGTTCTATAAAGTGTACCTTTTTTACGTAGAAATGAGATGTTCTAGTCACTACGTTTCGTAAAAAAAGAGAATATATTCATCATCAGGTATAGCTCATGAGGAGCCCTCCACGGGCTACCATAATGTGATACATAAATTATTGTTTCTTAGCTTAAAAAACGTATCCTTACCAAATTGAGATATTGCAAAAAAAAAGAAAAAAAAAATTACAGCCTTGACATCTGTATCTGTATCTCAGTAAGGAGGCACATATTATCTAAGTGCTTCAGGCTAAATCTTCATATTTTGGACTAAGGATTCTCCAGTTAGCGTATGTCCTATTATTAACGAAACATCCTGTATATTTGTTAATCAGACATGCGTCCAAATGATAGTGAGGCGCGTATAAGAGAATGGTCGGTAATGCAATTTTTCGTTTCTTTAACTATCTTCCACATTTTTTAAAAATATGAAAAAAATTTGAGAATAGGCTTTGATAAATGAGTAATTTACGATGAAAAATCCAGAGCGGCCTTCTTTCTTAAAGTGCCAAAAAATTGTGTGCAAAAATTTGCAAATTTTTTTGCATATGAAATTTGCATTTAAAAATTATGAAAAAATTGGGCAAATATTCCAATATGTAAGTAACAACTGTGAATTTTTTCGAATTATTTCACACAACTGTATCCGAGAAAATTTGAAAAAACGAAAATCAAAAAACCCCTTCACCACTCTTTCAATATGACGGCTGCAGGCTTGAAATTTTGGGGAAATCATATTTAGGTTAGGCAACAAGAGTAAGGGAGGTGTGGTGAAAGTATTTTTGAAGGCTGAGGAGCAGGTCACAGACATCTACAAAGTCTTCTGTGATCCCTCAGCAACACAGGACATGGTAACTGATGCAGGAGAGCAGCTTTTTTTGGCATTGTACCAGGCCCCACAAGGAGCAGACCTGAACCGGGTACGACACCAGGCCTTTGTTAAAGCCTCGATAAAGCCAAGGCCTGATTTTACGGCACTTCCACCCAGAGGGGCTGCTCGCCAACACTCACTCAGAGTTCATTTGCAGGTTTGTATCAATATATGCTTGTTTACATTAACTTATGTTTTGTATTGTGCTTAGACAAGATTTTGTCACATTTTTTTATACTACAAAGGACGAATTATTGTTTGCAGATTCAGAAATGGCTATATGGAGATCAGCGGCAGGAGCCAACTGTTTGGGGATGGTTGAGGGAGTCGGATGATTTCCTTACCCCCGTCACAAGCACGGACCCAGTTGCGCCAGAATCCGTCCTAAGTAACATATTTTGCGGGTGCACAACTGGTTGCGGGGGCCGTTGCGGGTGTCGCAAAGCAGGCATATAGTCGGGGAGCCCTCCCTACGTGCTCCCCCCGCTCGATCCGTCGATCCTTGGGGACAATGTTTTTCATAAAGATTGAAGCCTAAGGAACAATTTAAGACATATTCTAAAAAAAAACTGGCTGTACTTTCAAAATGGCGGCCATATGTTAAAAAAAACTGTTGCCAATGTTGTTTTTGTCATTTAACACAAAAACTAAAAAAGATGGACAAAAACTTTCTTCACAAAAAACAACGTGCGTAAAATTTTCTACAATTTTGTGCCTATACAATACTTTGATAGGAGTTACCATTTTCCAGATAAATGAGTCCAAAATTAAGAAAACATGGAAATTCATATATCGGTAAATCACTTAAAAAAAATAACTGTGACAATTATTGTAAGGCGTATAATATAACTTTATATTATTAACATAAAAGTTAAATAAAATAAACTGAAAAAAATTAATAATAATAATAATATTATAATTTGCAGACATTTATCTCGAAAACGGTAACAGTGGTATCTGGAAAACGGTAACTATTATCCAAATATTGTATAGGAACAAAATTGTAGAAAATTTCATGCACTTTGTTTTTTGTGCAGTAAGTTTTTCTCCATCTTTTTTAGTTTTTGTGTTAAATGACAAATACAATATTTGCATTTTTTTTAAACGGACGCCATTTTGAAAGTACAGCCAGCTTTTTTTTTTAGGACATGTCTTAAATTGTTCCTTAGGCTTTATTCTTTATGAAAAACATTGTCCTAAAGGATCGGGAGGGGGGGGGGGGGGGGTGCACGGGCACTTAGGGGCACCCGTATTAATACCCTGCTAGCTTGTGTGCAGCAGTTGCCGCGCTTCGTGTACCAACAGCCCTCCAATCGTCAGCATCAACGGCGACGACGATGGTGATGATGATCTTGTCGATGAACTCGACCAATTACTTAATATGGCCTTGTAAATACTTGTAATATTATAAAATTTTCTACTTGTTAAGCATTACCTCCCACAATACACAGTTTTTCCAGCTATTCACATTTTCAATTTCACGTACACCCTTAATTACTGCCTGTAGCAAAAAAATGAGTAGGATCTTTTTTGTGGACAATCTAATTTACTTTCATTTTGTGTAGAATGACATTTTCGCTAGGATGCTTAGTTTTCGAGATAATAACGAAAAACCTACAAACCGACCCTTTCCACCCCCCTCCAGCCTAACGCACGAGGCCCACAGCTGGGGACTTTATGTTACTCCTAAGGATCAACCCTACAACTTAAAATAATAATCCGTTGAGCACTATTTATTTCCGAATTGGGATATTTTTCGGTCTTCGTTTCCTGTACTAGTCTAAATAATTATCTTATGAACACTTGGATGCCAAATGTAAACTTAAATATCTCCGAAATTATTAATCCTACATTAATAAGCGAAAAATATAATTAATTCCCAGTTTGTACTTTCTGTAATTCGTCTGTAACATTTTTCCGATAAAGTAGTACTTTTCGAGATACTTGACGAAAGACTTTTTTAAGCTAAAATCGCAATTTTGAAGTCGTTATAACTTAAAAACTGTCAGTTTATGTGAAAAATTGCATAGAACCTTTTCTTCTTAAAATTTGATTCTACTTCAGCTCAAATAAATATATATTTTTTTAAGTGCCACCCCCTGAGAGGGGGTGGCATCCACCCCCTATAAATTAGCAAGCCCCCGCACAATATAGAAACTTTTCTGTGAAGTATTTACTATTATGTTGCTAAAAATGAACGAAATCCGTTCAATATGACATTATTCCGAAGTTTTGCATATTTTTTACCTCTAGGTACTGTACTATTCTGTGTACAAGAATTTTTTTTTACGATTATTAAATTTTTTTTTCAATTTATAATTTTATAATAAAGTAAAATTTCAGTCAAAATATATACAATTCATTACTGAACCATAACAGATACGAAAAAAATTAATAGAAAAAATTAATAGCAAAGAAAAAAATTACTAGAAAAAATTAATAGAAACATTGAAACTGAAATCGTGCACAGGTTTCACTTTTGCCAAACATTTTAAAAAACATCTTCTGATTCAGCCGTTTACATAAAAAAGTAGTAATTCATTTTTTTCTCCTTTTCTTCTAAATATTTTCAGTTTATATGGACAAAGGTATTTTTTTTTACTCATGTTAACCATTGTACAAGTAATTGAAATATGTTTGATGTTGCCATCTGCCTATTAGTAGGTTGAGTGTAAGACCAGCTGATCTGACATTTCTGTTTTTTCAGCTGAACTCCGCCTTTTCAATAATTAAAATATTATCATTCATAATATGTACCCTAATTTGATATGTGAATAAAGACTGTTATTATTATTATTATTATTATTATTTTTGTTAAAAACCAGTCACCCTTCTCTGTGGCTCCGACCCTCACAGAGGGGAGCTGGTAGCACCGGCAGCCACTCTCCACACCCGTGGGGTAAGTGACTACTGGGTCCGGGAATCGTGTGCCCTGAGCAGACGTAATGAACCAAGGACTGCATTCTGCCGGCTAAGACCTCTGCCAAATTTCGGCATGCCTGTATGATCTTAAGTTCCGAAAGCAGTGTGTGTCTCGTTCCACCGAGGGCTCCTATAATCAGTACCACTATCTTAACAGCATGGTCTGGATACAGTCTGCGGAGTTCGAAGAGCAGATCTCGATATTTTGCCCGTTTTTCCTCCTCCTTCAAGACAATGTTGTTCTCCGCGGGAGCTGAGAACTCCACGACAAACATTGTCTTGAGTTGATGGTCGAGGAGGACTACGTCAGGCTTGTTGGCTTGTATTTGCCTGACGGTGGGAAAAGAGTAGTTTCAATAAATTAGACACTTCTGATTTCCCACAACGGACTCAATATCCCCCGGAGCATAAGGCAGCACTGGTGTTTCGTCTATCCCATACGAGTGCCTTAAATGGTAATAAAGCACTCGTAATGCTCCGTCGTGTCTGTGGATATAGGCCGAGACTGCATATGTCGGACAAGCCGACAGAAAGTGCATTAGAGTCTCTGGCGGGCAGGCCCTGCAGCTGGCATCAGGGACCTCTATACCCATGACACGACTCCGATAGACGAGGGTGTTAAATACACCATCCTGGCAAGCCATTATGAATCCGTCGGTCTCAGACTTCAGCCCGGCTGACCTTAAGAAGGCAAAGGTAAGCCTTTCGGATAAGCCAAGGTTTTCTATATTTTTATAGAAAACTCCATGCATTGGCTTATCCGTGTGAAGCTGCAGAAAGTTGTTGTGTTCTGCAGCTTTATTTGGGCTTTTCGCCGAGCAGGTTCCAACTCGGTGATAGAGTCGCGATTTACCCGCTCGACGTCGAAGGAGAGACCAAGTTCATCGGCTGCTCTATGTGCTGCCTTAAATAGAAAGGCTCCTACCCCTGCATTATTATTATTATTATTATTTTCTATTTCCTCATATTTTTAGATGGTCTAGGTAATTAGGTGAACGGGTTTCAACCAACTTCACCTATAGACCAGGGTCGATAATTTTTGAGACCAAAAAAAATTATAGTAGGATGAAACCCATTGGAAAAGGTAGAGAATATAACAAAAATGAAAGGAAAAATAATTTACGGGCGACCTGAGGTCGGGAAGGGGAAGGGGGTGAGTTTTTAAGGGTAAAAAACGGTTTATCTCGATTTCCGGCAAAACTACAAGTCCTATGAAAAAAGTTAAATAGCAAAGTTGTAGGTAATAAAAAGATCTACAACTTTTGTTTTTACACTATTTTCACATAACCTCAAAATTTATGTGAAAAATTCAAATAACCAAGTTTTTGGTTTTTTATTTTTATCTTTTGCAAAAAAATTTATTTTTTCACGAAACTTGGTGAAAACTTACCTTTTTATGTCCCAAACACACAGTAATTTTTTTGATTTAAAATATTCATTTTTTTACCTTATTTTGACTTAATATCGAAAAAGCACCCTAATTTTCAATCGAAAATTCTCACGTCAAAATATCTGCTTTTTTAAAAAAGTCGGTGGGCTTTTTGTTCGTTGAAATCTTTACTTTCTGATGGTATAAAAAAAAATATACATTACTATGGTAAATGTTCTTAGAAAATGCAAATAAACGAAAAAAACTCGAATCCGAAAATTTTTTTTTGAATCATTATGTACAATTTTGAGCTATTTATTAAAATTTACAGTTTAATTACTCGAAAAACGTAAGATTTCATGTTACATTCATAAACAAAAAAATTGCTAATCGAAATATACTACTATAAATAGCTCAAAATTGTACATAATGATTCAAAAAAAATTTTTCGGATTCGAGTTTTTTTCGTTTATTTGCATTTTCTGAGAACATTTACCATAGTAATGTATATTTTTTATACCATCAGAAAGTAGAGATTTCAACGAACAAAAAGCCCACCGACTTTTTTAAAAAAGCAGATATTTTGACGTGAGAATTTTCGATTGAAAATTAAGGTGCTTTTTCGATATTAAGTCAAAATAAGGTGAAAAAATGAATATTTTAAATCAAAAAAATTACTGTGTATTTGGGACATAAAAAGGTAAGTTTTCACCAAATTTCGTGAAAAAATTAATTTTTTTGCAAAAGATAAAAAGAAAAAACCAAAAACTTGGTTATTTGAATTTTTCACATAAATTTTGAGGTTATGTAAAAAAAGTGTAAAAACAAAAGTTGTAGATCTTTTTATTACCTACAACTTTGCCATTTAACTTTTTTTCATAGGAATTATAGTTTTGCCGGAAATCGAGATAAACCGTTTTTTACCCTTAAAAACTCACCCCCTTCCCCTTCCCGACCTCAGATCGCCCGTAAATTATTTTTCCTTTCATTTTTGTTATATTCTCTACCTTTTCCAATGAGTTTCATCCTACTATAATTTTTTTTCACTTTTTACCATTTTCAAAATTATCGATCCTGGTCTACTAATCAGCACTTCGAAAACGTCTGACAATATGACAGGTGTCCAAGACTACTGACTTGCTAATTGTTGGGAGTACGTATTGGATGTTCAGTTTGTTCAAGTTAGAAGTTAATGTTTTTGGAACAATTGCTGTCGTTGATATAGTGAGTGGGTAAATTTTTACAGATTTCGCTTTCCACATCTGTTTTATTTCAGCTGCTAGTTCCACATATTTGTTTACTTTTGTGGCATATGTGGATTGGAAATTGTGGCTTAGTGGAATCGCGACGTCAATAATATCGACCTCATTCTTAAGTTTATTGTGTACTACTATATCTGGTCTGTTAGTACTTATTTTTATGTCTGTTCTTATTTCACGGTCCCAGTATAATTTATATTCTTTGTTATCAAGGACTTCTATGGGTTCATATTTATAGTAAGGCGTGTAGTTTTCTACTAATTTGAATTTCATGGCTAACTGCTGATGGACAATTTTTGCTACATTGTTATGTCTTTCAGTGTAGTCAGCTGCAGCAAGTGAATTGCATTCTCCCACGATATGTTCGATGGTCTCGTTATTTACTCCACATCTCCTGCATCTGTCGACTGTTCCCTTCTTTGATGACGTATTTTTTATAGTTATTAGTGGGTATCACGTGATTCTGGATAGCATCCATGAAGCCAACCGTTTCGCTGAATAGGAGTTGTTTCATGAAGAGATTGGAAGCGCCCGTGTCAGTTGTTTCTTGATATAGATGGTGTGGATGCGTTCCATGAATCTCTTTGCTTTTCCATTTTCGTACCTGGTTCTGATCCGAGTATTGTTGATCCTCTGGATCGAATTCCAAGTGGCTTAGCTGTAGTGGCGTGCTTTTGATGTCTGCGTCACATGCTGCTCTAAACAGTGTATGAACCGCTTTACCGTGGAAGTATTGGCGTGGTGATTTTATCTGAGAATGATATTGTCTTGTTATGTTTAATATTCCCATTCCCCCGAGTTCCTGTGGTAGTGACATACGTTCTACAGCCGATTTAGGGTGGTGCATTCGGTATTTAGTCATTATAACCCGTGCTAACCTGGATAGATTTTCCAAATCGGTACTCGTCCATTTAATAATTCCGAACGAGTTGGTCAGAATTGGAATAGCATATGCGTTGATGGCTTTGATCTTATTAGGGAAAGTCAGAAGAGTCCTAGATATCGCATGTAATCGTTTTTCAAAGTCAGCTGTAAGCTCCTTTTTTATTGTGGTATGGTTTATACCCACCCCTTAGCTGAATTATTCCTAGATATTTATAGTTTTCCTCTTCATTAAGACATTCTATTACATGACTCGTCGATTTTTAATCCCTCATTGTTGGCCAAAGTTCCCTTTTCTAGTGTTATTATTTTGCATTTTTCTAGTACGAATTCCATGTGTATAGAGTTGCTGAATTCCTTGGTGATATTAAGTAGCTGATGTAGTTGGTTCGTAGAGTTCGCGTACAACTTAAGGTCATCCATATACAAGCAGGTGACTCGCGGTATGGTTACTTCCGCCCCTGTTTTTTTATAGTAAATCCTAAACGACTCGAGTTCAGGGTTTGGCTTAATGGGTTGAGAGACATACAGAACCATAGCGCACTTAGCGCGTCACCTTGAAATATTCCTCTTTTAATGTGGATTATGTCCGTTCTAATGTTTCGTTCTTCATTAGATATGTGTAGGCTAGTAGACCAGTTGGACATAGCGTGCTTCAGAAACCTCACAAGATTCATATCTACTTTACATATCTCCAGAATTTCAATTAAGTAGGAGTGTGGCACTGGATCAAAAGCTTTTTTATAGTTATTATTGTTTTATTTTTTTTTTACTCGAAACCAATCGCCCTTCTCCCTGCCTCCGATACCAGAGAGGGTACGCTGGTAATACCAGTGACCACTCCCTACGCCGTAGAGTTAGTGATCACTGGGTCCGCGAATCGTGTGCTCTGAGCAGACGTAACGAACCAAGGATAACGGCCTTCTGCATTTTTCCGGCTAAGATTTCCGCCGACTGTCGGCATGCCGGTATCGTCTTTAATTCCGAAAGCAGTGTGCGTCTCACCCTACCGAGAGATCCTATAATAAGAACCACTAGTTTAACAGTGTGATCCGGATAGAGTCGAAGAGAAGATCTCGATATTTAGTCCGTTTTTCCTCCTGTTTCAGAACAATGTTGGTTTCCCCTGGGGCGGAGAATTCAATGACAAACATTGTCCTAAGTTGGTGGTCGAGGACTACATCAGGTTTATTGGTCTGTATTTGCCTGAGGGTAGGAAACGAGTAGTTCCAATAAATTAGGCATCGCTCATTCCCCACTACGGACTCAATATCCCCGGAGCGTAAGGCAGCACTGGTGTCTCGTCTATCCCATACGTGTGCCGCAGATGATAGTCAGGCTATGGTAACTCAATGCAAAATATTTTGTCAGTCTTTTTGGTTCATACTATGACTCCAAGCGGCGCTGCCGTCACTTTTCTGATTTAATCTGTGGCCCGACTATAGACTAGTAGAAGCACTATGGATAAAATATGTCATCACGTGTGTCAAACGTCAAACTGTAAATACGCCGATGACTTGTTCGCTAGGTACAAATGCGGTGTTTTTATGTATTTAAGTGTTATTATGTTAGTAAAGTTTGCTTTTAAGTTGTGTTTGCTGCGTCTGTTGTTGGTGTCGACAGGAACAAGGAACCATTATGGTGTTTGCTGTGTGCCTAATTGCCAGCCGTCAATAGCGTATTTTATATATACACATGCTTTAGGATGAAATGTCAAGCTTACATTTTAAAATATACTTCGCAATTGGATATTTCTTATTTTATTTACACAATGTACATTTGGACGGTCATATTTTGTGACAAATTTTTGTTTAAAAATATTTTTTGTCTTTATTTACTATCGTTAGTTATCACCAGTTTCTACCAATTACATTTTAACGCAATTGGTAACAATGGGTGAAAACACCTAATTGTTATTTAATTAAAGATAAAAGATAGTTTTCAACAAGAAATTGGATCACAATATGTGATCGTCTAAATCTGTCTTTACTCTACCCAAAATCTCAAGGATGAATTTAAATCTCCCCTCCCCCCAAGCCTAGGGCGCGTAAACTTAACGCTACTAGCGCCGCAGGCGCTCATAGTACGAACCCAAACAGGTATTGGTCGATGGAGAGGGAGTCGCCCATCTATATCCTATATAAATCTCTTATCTATGATGATAGTACAGCACACGTAATGCTCCATCATGTCTGTGAATATAGGCCGAGACAACGTATGTCAGACAAGCCGACAACAGGTGCATAAGGGTCTCCGGCGCCCTTCGGCAGGCCCTGCAGTTTACATTGGGGACCTCTATACCCAAGACATGACTTCGATAGACGAGTGTGTTAAAGACACCATCCTGGCAAGCCATAATGAACCCTTCGGTCTCAGACTTCAGCCCAGCTGACCTTAGGAAAGCAAAGGCCAGCTTCTTAGATAAGCCCCTTAGTCCAGTCAATGATCTATTTCCCGTATAATTTTGCCAAACAGCACCGATTTTCATAAAAATTTGGATTTAGGTTTTACTTACCCTCTACTCCAAAGTTGACCCTGTACCGGGGGTTGCTTTTACCCTGGGGGTGGATGCCTTCTCGGGGGTGAAAAATGTTTCATTGAAAATAAGTCCGGGAATGGATAGATTGACTAATTCTAAACAACTTTTGTTCTATAAAGTTTTTTCTGAAAGTCAATACTTTTCGACTTATTCGCGAGTGAAAGTGTCAATTTTTCAACCAATAAACCCACGTTTTCAGACGGTTTTTCGCGAATAACTCAAAAAGTAAGTATTTTATCGAAAAAATCATTCTTAGTAAAAATGTAGCTTATAAAAAACGAATGGTGTGTTTATGGCGTCTATAGTCCCAATACAAACGGAGTAATAGCTTGTTGAAGGTTGGTTCTTATTCGTCAAACGCCAAAATTGAAAGTTTTAACATGGAGTTGCCCAAAAACAATGCATTTTTCGGGGAAACTCATTTGAAGTGCTTGAAGAAACCTTTATTTTTGTTTTTTATAAAAGTCCCTAGCATCAAAACTAAGCGAGTTATGACGAAAATAATATTAGTCCCTATTTTTTCGGCGTCAAAGAAATGTGAGAATCACCCCCTAATTACCACCCCAATTGAAAATAATCGTTACCACTTTATAATTTACTTTATTTATGTAATTTTAACTTGCTCTAGAAGTTTGACCGGTTTAAAGTGCTTAGTTTTGAAACAATTTGAGCTTGAAGTGAAAAGAGGATTTTTGTAATTTTGCAAAAAATTGCCTTTTCTTCAAAATAACTCAAAAACTATTAATGATATGCAAAATTTTGTAGATTACAAAATTGTAGGTTTTGCTTTTCTGAAAATTTTCGTTTTTTTTCTTTGGATAAAACTTGAGTAAGATATGGCCGTTTAAAGTTTGCATATGTTCGTAAATAGTAACTTGTTCAAGCCCTTTCAGCTCAAAACCTTTCAAAAATAAGGGCTAAAAGAAAATATATGAGCTTATAGCTCTTGAAAAAACCTACAAAATGATTTTTTGAAGGACTTGATAGCTTAAAAACTAAGCGAGTTATGGGTAAAAAACCAATCACATATTTTTCCAGATATCAGAACACGTAATATAGGAGCATTGATGAATACACATTATAGCTATATTTAGGCACAGCATACTTACACCTATTCATAAAAAACAAAAATAAAGGTTTTTTCAAGCACTTCAAAAAAGGTTCCATGAGTTTCCCCGAAAAATGCGTTGTTTTTTGGCAACTTCACGTTGAAACTTTCAATTTTGGCGTTTGACGAATAAGAACCAACCTTCAACAAGCTATTACTCCGTTTGTATTTGGACCACAGACACCATAAATCCACCGTTCTTTTTGTTTTTATGTAAGCTACGTTTTTAATAAGAATGATTTTTTTTTCGATAAAATACTTACTTTTTGAGTTATTCGCGAAAAACCGTCTGAAAACGTGGGTTCATTGGTTGAAAAATTGACACTTTCACTCGCGAATAAGTCGAAAAGTATTGACTTTCAGAAAAAAAATTATAGAGCAAAAGTTGTTTAGAATTAGTCAATATATCTATTCTCGGACTTATTTTCAATGAAACATTTTTCACCCCCGAGAAGGGGTGGCATCCACCCCTAGGGTAAAAGCAACCCCCGAAACAGAGTCAACTTTGGAGCAGAGGGTAAGTAGAACCTAAATCCAAATTTTTGTGCAAATCGGTGCTGTTTGGCAAAATTATATAGTATCGCCGTATTTTACCTTCAATGACTGGACTACCTGTCTTCAATGTTCTTTTAGAAGACTCCATGCAAGGGCTTATCTTTATGCTGCTGCAGAAATTTGCTTTGCTCTGCTGCTTTTGTATGAGCGGTTTCCAGCTCGGTGACAGAGCTCGGGTTTACCCGCCCAGTGTCGAAGTCGGCTGCTCTTTGTGCTGCCTTAAATAAGAACGCTCCTATCCCTGCATTTTCATGGTCGCGAACCATGTAGAGAAGGGGATCCGAACTCTTGATGATCTTGCAAGCTCCATTCAGAGCCGACCTGCTATGTAGATACTCCAAACTCAAGAGTTCACGGCCTCCCTGTTGTCGTGAGAGATATAACCGCGGAACGGACAATTTTGGATGCAAGCTTCTGTTGAGATGCATCATCTTTCGGGTTCCTACATTGATTTGGCGCAGCTCGCCTTGTGTCCATTTCACTACCCCAAAAGAGTGTAGCAGGATTGGAACGGCAAGCATGTTAGTTGCAGACACCTTATTCTTCTCCGTCAGCTCAGAAGACCAGATCTGCCGGACGAAGTGCTGATACTTGCCGCGGAGAGTGTTTTTTCCTGTTGACACTTCTTGGGTGGAGCGTTGCTCAACATCCAAGTACGTGTACGACTCTCCGGCATCTAGGTGGTGCAAGATGCTTCCATCTACAAGCTGCGCATCCTCTCCGTAGTCACCACATCGCCCTCTCTTGAGATGAACCAGTGCACATTTGTCCAAGCCGAACTCCATACCGACAGCCTGAGTGTACTCATGTACCACCCTGAAAGATTGACGTAAATCCCTCTCGCTAGAGGCATAAAGTTTAAGATCATCCATGTAAAATAGATGGTTGACCTTATGCCTCCTATCTCCGGGGGTACTGCAATGGGCCTTTCCCTCGTTTTTTTTTATTGAATATTTGAAAAGCTCTCTTTAAAAAAACTCACCCGTATTTTTCCTTTTTTGCGAAATTTGCTTCTTTTCTACAGAAAAATTATTATGTCATATGAATTTAAAATTGGCGGCAATATTTCTGCACTGATGACGAAATGGGCGGAATGACCAATTAGTATACCCTAGCACCCTTG
Source organism: Rutpela maculata (assembly GCA_936432065.2). NCBI lineage: Eukaryota > Metazoa > Arthropoda > Insecta > Coleoptera > Cerambycidae > Rutpela > Rutpela maculata. Next base: position 112,402,890 of record OW386285.2, read on the forward strand.
GTAGAGGCTATATATGAGCAGATTGTACATATAAGTGTTTCTCTCTTTCTATCTTTACCGAATTGACAGACATTGTCATCAAGCTTTGTTAGTTCTAGTCTAGTGACGTGTGAAACTACAGAAACTTCTTTGATGCATTTACTATTAAGTTACCAAAAATGAATGAAATCTAAATCATATGACATTATTCCAAAGTTAAAACCTCTAGTTACTGTACTAATATATAATAATACATTTATAGTTACAGGTATTTCATACCTGCTGAATTTATAAAACTAAATAGGTATGTACAAAAACTGAATAAAAACGTTAAAATATGATTCATTTTACTTTTGTAGTATACAAATTACAGTTAATAAATATAAACAACTAGGATTAAATGTTTTATTTCCTTTTACATTTATTGAATAATTTTTAAAATCATTATTAAATCTAAAGATTTATCAGTAACAGTTATTTTATTTAAGTAAACAGGAATTGTCATTCGTTTTAAATGATTAATAAGAAACACAGTTATGAAATCAAAATACTAGATCCGTACGATCACAACGTAAGTCGTAAATAAGAGAACATAATCTATCTATTTATTTTATTTCCATCATTGTTGCCAAGTGTGAAGTGAAGTGAAGTGGTATTATTCAATGGAAATTCATTATTTTCGAAAGCGGAGATAAAAAGTAGACATTCTTTAGTGAAATAATTAAAGCATTTCCTCTAACGTTAAACATATACATTAGGCAACATGGAAATAGTCTCATCGGCAGGTTTCCAGACGAGATGTAAAATTCAGAAACATCAAGAGGTTCGGTTAATGTTCGTATACGTCATTTGCATCATAACCTTAAATTTTAGGTTTTTCAAGTTTATTCTCATTTTTAATGTTTGTATACGCATTTTTAGCTTGAAGCCGTACTGACTCCCAGCAAATATTTAAAAATTCACGTAAATAATTTTTCAATATTGTTGATTAATAAAAATAGACTGCTAATTACAGGTTAGACTTCCAACCTACAAAAAGAGTCCTATTTTATTAGGACAAGGTATTTAGAACTTCATGAACATTGCACTGAACTAGACTTTAGTTGAAAATATGGGAACCAAGCAGAAATTTTAATAATAGCTGGGTAATACTCTTAAATCTAAAGAAACGCATATTTTTGAGGTTAGCTGTGACGTCACGTGCAAATGCCCTATGAATCCAGAAATTGTTTAATTTTGATTGGAGTTCCGCCCATGACGTAATTTGAGCGCGTTTACTTGTTTGAAATATGGAGTAAATTAGACAATATTTTTATTTTTAAAATATCCATTTAAAATTAAAATATTATACGATATGACGTGTATATACAATATTTATTAGGTGTTAATAAATGATTTATGACAAAATAATCATCAAGTTCCATTACGTGGGAAAGGTCCATTGTAACCACTGGTTTTGCGAAGTTCAACGGATGACGGCAGTAGCAAGATGCGAAATAGAAGAAGGCTAAGGGAATCTCCCTGAAACACATCCCTCTTAAACATAACCGGCTCTGTTTGGACTTGAGCATTACCAGATGTTATCGTAAAGCGAGTCCTCCAGAGCGGCATCTCACTACGGGACTGGGCACCGCAAGACATTGGAGCAAGTGAACAATTAGCTCGTGGGATGTCATGTCAAATGTCTTGCGGTAATCGATCCAGGCCATAGAAAGGTTCCGCTTATACGGCACGGAGTCCTGCGAGACTCATCTGTCAATAAGCAGGTTCTTCTTGCAGCCAGCGACACCCTTCTTAGGCCCACGTTGCTCGTATATCCGTTCATAAACCGGGCCGCTTGCTTGGAGTACCCGCATGTACAAGATACGTGTGAATATCTTGTAACATGCATTTAAACAGGTTATCGATCTGTAGTTCCTTGGATCTGACAAATCTCCGTTCTTAGGGAGTAGCACGGTTCGCCCCTCGACAATCCAGGAAGGGATTTGCTGCTCTCCATTTAGCCACGAGGTGAAGATTCTGGCTAAATGGCGGTGGGTGCTGGGAAGTTTTTTCCACCAAAAGTTATTAATTCCGTCTGGTCCAGGAGCAGCAAAGTTCTTGGAGCCTTCAAGGGCTCTTCGAACCTCTTCCGTCGTTATCGGTTGGCACACTGCTTGAAGCTGCTGGAGCCCTTGGCAAAAAGCTTCAAAGTATACCAGGGCTGGAGTAGCTCGGTTCAGTGGACGCTTTTGTTCGTAAAGCGTCTTCCAGAAGTCTTCTACCTGATCTATAGTCGGCGGATTCTCAACAATACGCTCAGGCGGTTGGAACAGACGAGATGGCTTCTTGCGGAAAAGATTATTTTCCGCTACTGCCCTCGCCCGCCTTGCTAGTGGCTTTGCAAGCCACTAATATCCGTATTCTATCGAGACAATGCTGCTTGGTGGTAAGCAGCACTGCCACGTTAAGCGTGTGATGGACTCGCCTTAAGTTGGCGGCGATTCGCCGCACTTTTGGCATGAAAGGCCTTTTCTTTCCGTGAGAGGGGAAAGAGTCTATCGCGAACGAGTAGTGCTGGACTCTAACCAGCTAAAACCCCTCCATCTCTTCAGTGTTTCCTGTTGGCCTGGGACTGCTATCGCTTTTCATCGGACCCACAGGTCATTTAAGATTGTCGGTGTTAATTGGCATTTTTCCATGGGTTCAAACCCATCCTCTTTCCTCCTCTTCCTTCTTTTTGATAATGCGGGTTATTGCCTCCTCCCCCCTTCTCCAGTTCTCCTCCGTTTCTGACATCCTCCCTATCATATCTTCTGGAGACAATAACGATGCCTCACCGTCTCGTCTCTCTTCCCTCCATCTATTGCATGCGAACACGGTGTGCTCCACGTCATCGACCTCTCCACATTATGCGCACTCTCTGCTGTCAGTCTTGCCAATATCGTATAAGTACTCCATGAAGCACCCATGTCCGCTCAGAGCTTGGGTGAGGTAATAGCCTACCTCACCATGCCTCCGTTCCATTCACGCTCTGATGTTCGGGATGAGGCGTCTCGTCCACCTTCCCTTGTCTACAGTGTCCCACCGTCTCTGCCATCTTTCAAACAGCCTGTCCCTGGCCTCTGCCTTCCCGACTCCTTCAAAGATTTCCAGCCGTTCTTTGGCCATCAGATCCAAAGGGGGGATCCCCGCCACTACCAACGCCGCCTCGTACGAAATCGTTTTGTATGCACTGCATACCTTTAGTGCGGCATGAAAGGCCTGTTCTCCGCCATGTAATCCATTACACACTGAATACGGGAAGCATATATATTGTCTCGCCGACCGGATCTTGGCTTCCATCTTTCTTATACGCCGGTCAGCTCTCTCCTGCGGGGAAGTAGTATTATCCCGCCCCACCACCGGAGAGAGCCGCATCGCGGCGTCGTAGATGGCACAATTAATGTGCCAGATATCAGCCTCTTCCGGACTAGCTTCACTGAGTTCTGCGTCCATTCTGACCAGATCTTGTGGCCTAGGGGGCGATGAATTAAATATTGTGGACATTGGTTCTACATACATCCAAGAATGTGTAAAAAAAAATCCGAGTGGATCAACTTTGATTTAAATTTGGTTGTAGCACATCGTGTAAGTTTTGACATAAATAAATCAATTTTCTGAATTCCGAATTCCCGAAGTGTACTTTTCCATTCCCGTGTCGTTTTTTGTTTTCCCTTAATTTATTATGTTTATGTTATCTATTTAAAATTAAATCAGACCAATTAATTACATAAAAAATTCAATAACAATGTCTTAAAAATTGCTTTAGTAGATTTTTAGTAGATTCAAACAAAAAAAAATTAGTAGATTTGCACGAAAAAATGTGGAAACGCTGCTTACTATTATTCTTATGAAGAATGGCATGGGCGCAGCCAGGGGGGGAGCCATGGGGCCCGGGCCCCCCCAAGCCGTCTTCCATGAGTCAAAAAATAAAGAAGCAGTACAAAGCAGTATCTAAATTATCCCTTGAAATAAATATTTTGTAATTAATGCCAATATTATTTATTCGAGGAATCTACATACACATTCGTTTTAAATCATTTTCTGAAAAATTTTCCTCATCCTCTGGGGAAGCCGGTTCTATTGGCCCACCCAGATGAATTTTCTGGCTGCGCCACTGAAGAATGGTCATTTCAAGGACATCTCAGACAGAAAATATGCGAGTATATGTGCATAAACGACATGATACGTATCATGCATAAATGATATTCCTACGTATACATGGGTCTTGTTATCTATATATACCAGTATACGTATCGAACAGTGGCGCATGCACTTTGCTCCGAAGTTTCTCAGCCCAATATTTCGAAAACTATTGGTTCTACGTAAATTTTGTATAGAACCTTTTTTATGCAGATTTATCTCACGAACAAATTTTGTAATAACCAAAATTAACGTAAAGCCGATAATTTATGAGACATTTGAGAAATACTGATTTTCCGTGACCTTTGACCTTCTGTAACTTTTGTAGCCATCCAGTTGGTTTTATGAACTTTTGAGAAATTATTTTGACGTCAAAATAAAGATAATCCCGCTGGAAAATCTTCGGTTGGATTTTTTAGAGGTTTGACTTTTTTGTATAAAATGACTGGGTTACATTCAAAAATTTAGAATTAATTAAAAAAAAAATTCTTATTGTAACCAAATGACAGTTTTTTATGAAGTTTCAAGATTTAAAAAAAAACCGTTTTTTAGGAAAAATAATAAACAAATTTATTTGTAATTTTCTATAACAGATTACATCTACAATCATTTTTTTTAGTAATTTAGGATTATGTAAAATTAGATATTTTCGTAGTTATTACTTTTTTGCAAAACAAATAAAATGGCAGATCGGATTTGGATCCACGCAGTTTTATTCATAATTGATTTACAGACATTCTGATTTTTTGTTTCATCTGAACAGAACCCGATGTTTAAAGAAAACGAGACAAAAACACAGTTTCAAAATGAAACTTTAACTTAATTTCCAAAAAACGCTCAACTCTCAGATTTAACAAAACTTTACTGTAACTTCTTGTTAACATACAGACTGCATTTCCATAAAAAATTGACCCCACCCCCCCAAACAATCGTTGAAATCTTATTTTTGATATTTAGTTTTATTTGGCAATTTTTAATTTACTATTATTATTCTACATACCTACTACTAGATACTTACGAATTCAAATTTCCACTTTCATAAGGTTTTACGCTTACTGGAATTATTAATGGTATAACGGTGTAACTGGAAGGAGAGTTGTCAAATGCTGCTGAGGCAGTTGCCAAACGTCTTAAAGGAACTAATTCTCCATTTTCTATAGCATACATATGCTGATTAAGATTGTCCCTTTTAGATCTATCAACCCTCATCTTTCCTCTTTTCTTATACTTGCTAATAAATGATCTCATTTCACTACTTAAGGGTTTTACTTTCAAAAACTCACGTTCTTTAATTAAAAAACTCCTCTTGTCGACATGCCGTGACAGCTTTGCCTTTTCTGAGGTATGTTCTGAAGTCGATGTATTGGTTTTCAGCATTAAAATTAAGACGAATAGTATTACATTATATCCTAAATATTTGATTAAATAATTTGGCATCACCTTTTACTAAATATAAATATAACATCATCACATATGCGCTTCTTCGTGAACGTGTATAATAAAAAAATAGCTGTATAATTAACAATGTCAAAAATGTCAATGTCAATTGTCTAGAATGCTAGCTAGTGGGTTTAACTGAATAATGATCAGAGAAATATTAAGCAAATAATGAAACCCTTCCCCACGTCCGTCCCCCGTCCCCAACCCTTTTAGTATACTACTCAGAGTTAAATGTAATGATAATTCCTTTATGCGTGATTTTTGTAGTAAAAGGTATCATCTTCAGTTTTTATATGGCCTCTTCCCTCAAGAGACGAAAGCCACATTTTCGTAATATATTTATGTTCTCGGGGTCGCTAATTACGAATCTGAAGTCAAAATTTAAAAATTCATAATGCCGGCCCCAGAATGGTGGATGGGATTTTTTCCAAAGCAAATGTTTTAAACGGGTAAAGAAATTAAGCATTCTGGTTTTGGTCATAACTTAATTGTTTTTTATTATACAGAAGCAAACAAAGGATTATTTGAGAGCTTATAGCACAGTACCTAGAGTAAAGAAAGAATATGTACATTTTAGGTATAATCTCATAATGTAATGATGATATATTACTTTATAGGAAATTATTGTAGCAAAAGATATCATCTTCAGTTTCTATATACATATAGTAGACACAGAAGACCTATAGGTCTTCTGTGTAGTAGACTCTAATGGTACTTTGACATGGTGAAAACAGACAACTACGATTTTATTGTTTTAAGTTGATCATTTGGACATCCAAAAGAAGCTCTAATAGCGCGCCAAGTGATGTCATACCGAATAAGGGAGGTAGAGGTGGTAAAGTTGAAAAATCGTTTTTTAGAAGGCTAAGAATCTCAGAGGAAAAGTTCAAATGAGAGGTTATAGGTATTAAAAAAACCTATAAAATGAGCCCCGAACGTTAAGATAGCCTTATTAGATTAGGAGTAAATACAAAAAACGGACATTTTCATTTTTTTTAATTTTAGCAAAATTTTATCAAAATTTTCGAAATTTTACTAAAGTACGTGTTATATAGGAGAGGTATCTGGTGAAAATTTCAAATCGATATCTGCATTATTTTTCGATAGATTCAACTTTTTGGAAAAAAAGGGTCTTCGTAAAAAGGCTATAAGTACTTCACTTCCTGTCAGATTTTGCTATGTGAACAAAAATTCCATTTTTCAAGAGCTGTTCAACAATTACAAATGTTTTCTATATGGTCATTATTCAGAGAAAAATGGTGAATATTAAATTTGAAAAAAAAGAAGATTTTACTGCATAACAAATTTTAATTAAACTTAAATATCTTTTGAATGGAATGCAGTGTCGAAATATCATGTGCGCCATTCTGAAGTGCTATTTTTTAATTAAAAAAAAAAAAAACAGTACTCTATGATAATTGGTTTTCGAAAAATATGCTGTGCGCTAGCGTAACGGTGCGCGGATTGGGCAGCCATAAAATGCGTTCAGGCATAATAATTGAGACAAAATATTAGCTAGTACTTAGTTTTTGTTATATATTATTAAAATGTGAGAGCAGTTGTAATTATATACAAAATTATTTAAGAATAATTATTTTTATTTCATATATATTTTTTTAAATTACATTATTTTCATACACTCGTTACATAAATCGCATACATCGCATACACAAGCTTAACTTACAAATTGTTTTCATATAACCTCATTCTTTTACCACTATCTAAATTTAAATCTTCGTTTTCATCTGATTCGTCTGGATTTGCCTCACCGTCTATATCTATATTTCCATAGTCATCGTCGTCAGGTAAGTTCAACGTCACAACAAGTTTCGCCGCGACGAGCTACACAAATATTTGTACATTTCAAACCATGTTTTACTTCCACGTCCAGTGGAAGTATAGTAACGACAAAAAATTTTTTTAAAATTTTTATTGTCCAAATAGGCTTAAAATGTTATGAAACGTCGAGATTTTAAGTTTGAGCGAAAAAAAAATTTCTGTCTGTCTGTCTGTCTGTCGGTCAGAGACGAACCCACGGGGGGTTATGGGGGGGTACGCTCCCCCCCCAATGTTGATTGAGTTGGGAAAATCACCAAAAATGTAAAAAAAACTTTATTGGGTATAATTGCAAAAAAACGAATAATGAGTTGATAAAAATTAAATGACACTGTCACTATGACCATTTTTTTATAAATAATTTTAATTGATATTATTTATGATTAGATGTGACTGATGTGAGAGCCACAGAATAGTTGACGGACAACGCACAACGCCGACGGGCCTTCGCGACGGGCCAACAAAATAAACTCGTCAACTCGCGGAAATTCGACGTTCGACCCAGTAGACGGCATGGCCAGAGCATACAATTCTCAAAGACTGTCTTACATTAGAAATATTAGAATATTACTCCTTTTTGCCTTTATCAATACAATGCTTTGTCCTATCTATAAAGTCGTTTGTTGTTGGTTTATACTGAGTATCACTAATATCAGTTACCAACCTCTCAACGAGAGATAATAATAATAACAAATTGTCGGTCAGAAATTGTTAAAATATTAAATTCTTAGAGGACACTGAATCAGAATCTGGGACTATTGAAGGGGTCTACAGACGATCCAGCTGCTGGGACCCGACATTGTTGGTACGCTTTGAAGATAATTGGAATACCAGCGGACCAGTTAACTTTTACAAATGAGTTCAAAGCATGCCGACAAGGCTGGCTCCCTGCCGCTGGATCGTGTGTAGACCCCTTAATGCTACCTATTGCGCATCACAATGTGAAGTGGGAAGTGGCCGGTAGCCGTACTAGCGCGGACGTTCACGAGCTTGCGCCCCGACTTGCGCGTAATCGTATTGTATAGTGTATTCCACAAATATTTCATCGATACAAAAAAGCTCGCAAAAAAGCATAAAGGATGCCGACCGCTTCTAGTTAGTGTACCGCGCGCCGGTCCAATTTGACAACGCTAGTCCACGTTGACCACCAACCTATCATAATTCCGGTAGAGAAAATTTAAACCAATTATATTCAGTGGGAGTGGCCTACATTTCTGTTCAGAAATATGTGACCATTTTTTTTGTGATGATAATAAAGAAGCCGAACACTTTTATGGCCTTTTATGTAAATAGACTGAAATTGATACAGGTCGGTACCCTTTACGTTTTTTTGCGAACTTTTTTATATGGCTGGATTAACACGATCCAGCGGCAGGGACCCAGCCATATTGGCATGCTTTGAACTCATTCGTAAAAGTGAACTGGTCCGCTAGAATTCCAATTATCTTCAAAGCGTACCGACAATGTCGGGCCCCTGCCGCTAGATCGTGTGTAGACCCTATTATCGTTGGTACAAACTATATCTTGTTTTTCTCCACGGTCATTAAACTATAACGGTTACCTCATCCAGTAGCTTTTAGACGAAGGAGAGCGCGGGGTCAACTTAGGTCTAGCGCCTACATCATGTAGTTTAGTTAAACTTCTTTTGCATAATATTTGTATCGCTAGGCTACTTATAAATTAAGTCTGAAACAAAAAAAAACATAAGGAAATATAAGTTGTAAACAAAATGGGCAGTTGGCCAATTAGTTGTAGCTTTCCCCCCCAAAAAAAATAGCTGGGTTCGTCTCTGCTGTCGGTCTGTCTGTCTGTAACTTTTTTTGTGCGCACGTTTACTCTGGAACCGTTTAAGATATTGACTTGAAATTTGGTACACATATGTACTTTAACGAGATCTAGAACTAGATTATATTTTTATCTTGTTCCGTCGAAGGGTTGGGGGGTAAATTGGGGTAAATTTGGGGTAAATGGGTAACTCAAGCAGGTAAGAGTCCATGAAATTGGTATTTAGTATATACAAGAGAAGCTAAGGTCTCAAAAAAATTTTTGGCATTACCACCCCCACCTCCTTATTAAAGGGGATGAAAAAAAATTGTGATTTAGTGTATGTACAGGAACCAGAAACCTCAAAATATTTTTTTACTTCATCCACCCCCCACTACCACCCCCCTATCACCACCCCCACCCCACTACCGATGTGGGGTATCGTTTTATGGGTTTTTGGGGTAGAGGATTTCAAATATTATATTATTAAAGTTCCATAAACAATTATTTTCACATACAAAGTTTTTTCGTTGTGAGTGACTTGGATAGAGAATCTGGATGTGGAAGTAGTGATTCCTTGGGCAGCGGTTTTTTACAAGTGCAAGTCATTGCTTTATATCCACTTTCACATGCGCAAGTAACTATTTTTTAATAACTTTTCTGGAATTTACTTTTCTTCAGTATAAACTGGATTTAGACCATTTGGAGAAACTGTCCAAACATATTGAGCAGGGCTTTTTTCCTTTCCTAAGCAAAATTGTAATTGTAAATATGTTCTCAAAGCATGTTGTTTTACTGCACCTTCAGTTGGTGGTAATAATTCTAACTTAAAGATATTACTTATCGTTTCTCCGCTTTGTACGTAGCTGATGCACGACTATCTATCGGACGATTGTGCTTCTGCTGCTGAATAAACAAGGCATCAGATGCGTCTTTTTAGCAAAGAAAACTGAGGTTTTCAAAATCAAATGCAAGAGAGGGTATCTGGCTGCTATGCCGCTTTGGTTGCTTCATTGACAGATGATCTTGCGCGGAGAATGTGCTCTTCACGATTGTATGCACTTTGGTAACTCCAATGAACACTGAATATTTTATGCTCTCTAAATATTTTTTATCTTACCTTTTTTTACTGTTCACTATCAAATTTCGATTACTTGATCATACAATGTTCGAATGGCCTTTTGTGAGATTGATAAATCATAAATTAAACACACGTTAGGATCTATATTGCATGTCTAAATTCTTTTTTAGTTAAATAATATGCTGCAACAATACATTAAGATTTGGTAATTGGCAAGAAAGTCGAAGATTTTTGAAGATTGAATTGAAAAAATTCTTATATATAAAAAGAAGAAAAATAAATTAAACAGTCAACACTGAATAAAATAATTTACGTATTAATAATATTCCTCGATCGACCTAATTGTTTAAGACACACGTTCACGACTCGCTAGTGCTTCAAAAATTCTAATATTTATTGCTTCAAGGCTCATGACAGTCATGACAAACTGGTTTACGATTCGGCAAAAACCCAGATATACATAGTCTTCTTTTGAAAGATTTAGGTCTACTTCATATCGAAGACCTTTGTATGTATTATTAGTAAGCAGGTGTCACTGCACTGCACAGAAACGTGTCTCTATAGATGTGTTCATTTCTACGAATCCATTTGGTATATATACGTACACTAGGGTGGCCCATCTTTTTCGAAATCGAAGTTTTTTATTTCTCACCCTGCAAATGGTTCCATTTGAAGAAAAAACAGTCCCCTCAAAATATTATTGAGGCAAATTGAAGGCAAGGGGTGCCGCAGAATGCATTATTATGCAATAATAAAAGTAAATGGAATTATTTACATTCTTTGGTTGATGCATTGTTTTTTTAATCAGCAACATTTATCTTTAGAATGACTAATCAAGTCATACAAATATCAAAGACATTATCTGTTGTAACTATGACATGTGTCATACTACTGTAAATTCGTAGTCTAAGAAAACTAGACTAAAAGTTTTTGAAATAAAACTCTCGTTTTATCTTTGTGTATTTTATTATGAAACGTTTTTTTCATACATAGTACCAAATATTATCCTAAATCTACAAGACATATAGTAATAAAAACAATATTTTTTGCACTAGGCCAAAGCATGCGACAGGGTTTCTTTTTTTACATTTGGAAACTGTGATTTATAATCATTTACAACTTGGAGTAAAAACTGTTTTTGGTCTTCATTTTTTGTTAAAATGTCATTATAGTCAGTAATAAGTTTGATTCCTCTCTCAGCGGCATCATTTACAACTTTAATTTTGTTTACAATGTTGAAACATCGGGTATAACTTTCATTTTCCCTCCATGTTGTTGGATCATTTTCCAAAAATTCCATAGACAAACCTAATTTTTGAAAAAACTGTTTAGTGTTCTCGCATATGAAGTCCTGAATTTCCTTGTTTTCAACGTCAGTAATGTTACTAATCATAAGTCGTTTAATACCCTCTCGATTTGGTGCTTTCCTATTCAAAGCTTTAACCATTTCTCTTTTAGTGGTAACTGAAATATCGTCATCAAAGAAAGATAAGCCAACATTTACTGAATTAAGGTACCACAAATGGTTTACTATTTTCCTACTTGCGGCTTGAGATATTTCTTTGTCAATATTTTGATAATTAATGAGTTCTTTACAAAAGTCTAAGTCATGAAGCGGTGCTTTACTAGCAAATGACGCTGTAAACCAGGCCTTTACATAAACCTTTACAATAAAGAGACATATATCTTCAATACCTATTTTTTCTTTTTTAGTTAGTTGGAACTGATCTTGGAAAAAAATATTTTTAGACAGTAAATGGCTTTGGCCATCCAACGTGCATGATGAAATGCCCCTGGTTGATAGAATGTCGTGTGAGTGGGCTCTTCTTCAACAAAAAGTTTAGAAAGCATTAAAAATTCTTTATAATCATCACGAGGCTGTTGCAAAGTTAAAGCTGCATTTAGAAACTTTACAATTTCGGCTTTAACTGGTTGTAAAATGTGTTTAATTTTTGATACCTGAAATCCAGTTTTTAGTTTATTTTGATCTAAAACGTTTAAATAGTGGCACATTTGGACCAGATGAGGAAGGCATTTTTGTGTCAAACACACTTCTCAAAACCACTTCAAAAATATGATGTCTACAAGGAAAATATAGAATATCTCTTTCTAATTTTTGTTGCAATAGTGTGGCTGCCCCATTTATATAACCCATATTTGATGCTGTTGTATCACAACACAAAGCTATTACCTTTTCGTCCAAATTCCATTCACAAAGCACATCATAAACTGCTTCAGTCTGTTCTCTTCCAGTTGAATTGGGCAAAGCTGGTACTCCAAGTAGTTGTTCAATATCTCCACTGGTAACTAAGATAGCAAGTCTATCGATATTTCCCATTCCAGTGAGAGAAGGCAAAAGTTTTCCATCCCAATGGATGACTGGGGCCGGCAATTCAGAATTACCGAAGGCAGTTTTTAATATTTCAGCTCTTTCTTCGCGGATGCGTTGTCTAGAGCGCTGAAGTGTGGTTCTGCTGATGGACAAAGATGTGGTGTCATGTCCTAGTGCTTCTGCTACTGCCGTCAAAATATGGACTCCATACCTGTCGCTTATTTTGCAAGCATCAAATGCAGCGGCTATTTTTGATGTGATGATGTTACATGTTCCATACAATCTCCTCTTTTTTGGCTGTGACGGGCCAGGCTGGTCTTGTAACAACTCTTCTTGGGCTTCGATTATTTCATCTTCATTTTCGTTGGAGTCGGCTGAATTACTACTTGATGATGGACAGGTGACTGTTTCCTCTAATCTAGCTTTTTCTTGTTGACTTCGTTGCATTCGTTCGGATAATTTCTGTAATTTCTCCTCAGCTGATTTTTCTTGAGAAGCAAGTTGGTAATCAATACCATGCATAAATCCAGGACGTCCCTTTTTTCTTTGGTTAATTAAAAACTGCTTATCTTCATCTATTTTCATCAACTCCAATGCATTTGCATGAGAAATGTCAAAAAGATCATCCAATTTTTCAACGAAATTTTTTTCTTTACCTCCCACACTGGCCCTTTTAGCCGATTTTTGTAAGTTCCTCCACTCTGCATAAAGTTTATCTAGTTGTTTAACACAATGAAAATCCTGACGTGTCGGAATGCGAGCTTTATCCCAAAAAACTGACACCTCTTTTATTGTTAATTTAGCACTTTCATGTACACTTAGCTTTACTTCACGAATGTTATAAAAGAGCACTTGTAATACTTGTCTATTAGACGGCAATTTATTGCCAATGATTTGTGACGAATAGTGTCCAACTAAGTAAATGAAAGTATCCTTTCGTAAGGATCTAACATCAGCCATCGTTAAATGTTTTTTCAAAAAGGCACGTACCTATGCTAGAACTTATAATGTCACCACTGTAAAACACAATTGCAAACTGACATAAAAACCTACCGTAGGTGCATTATATTTCCAAACTTCCAAAACAAATAATTTCTAGGAAATCATTACACCAATAAAACATTATGAGAAAAGAGGTAGATATTTGTATTTTAAGTAAAATTTAAGTGTATTACCATAATAAAATCTTATCTACAAATTTCTACCTGAATGCGGCACGGGTTACCGTTCACCGAATTATCTGAAACTTTGACATAAATTATTCCTAGTATAATAGTATATTTTCGTGGGGTGAGACTTAAAAAATACGCAAAAAAAATTCACCCCCTATAGAGATGGGCCACCCTACGTACACACAAAGGGATTTAAACCTTTAAATTGTAAAAATTCCAAGAAAATAAATGTTTCTAAATCATTGCAATCCAAGAATAATATTACACGATTCAACGAAATCATTACAATTAAATGTGATAATAATAATATAATAGTAATGTCATGTATAATAATAATTGACGAAGTTGTATAACGATAAAATATTTAATTTTAATTGTTAAATTACATTTTGCAGAATTTTGTTACTTACATTTTGAAGGTGTATTACAAATAATTATAGATATAAAAAATGTAAAATTTACAAACGTACAAACTTTTTTTTTTTTTGAAAACACAGCCGCCCGGCTTATAGTAACTTTTCGAAAAAGTTGAATCTATCGAAAAACAAGCTAAAAATGTACTCTACGCCGGTTTACTAAACTTTTTATATAATATATAGGATACTCTTCACAGTTTTTTATAAATAATGTTAGTTTTAATTTTATAGTACGAACTTAGTCGGTGAAAGACTGAGTATAAAATAAAGTAAAAATAAAAAACTATACCATATCCCATGTGGGTTTCGAACCCGGGACCCTTGGATTCCGAGTCAAGAGGGTAGGATCTACACTAGGGTGCACCGAAAAAAATTAAAATTATATATATGAAAGCCTGGGTGTGGAAAAGTTGCGGATCAATGTCCTTTGTGAGAACATAAAAAATAAAATGAATTTGAACAAGGTTAACAGGTGCCCCATGGAACTTGAAAATTGAATCATTTTAGAAAACATCTGTACCTAAGTGACAACCAATACAGCATAATAGGTACCGAAAATAATCAACTTTCTGATAGACAACATACCAGTTTACTATTATTGGCAGGTTGGTTATGCGAAATCTACTTTACCGACGCTAAAAACATAATCTTAATTTTGTCCGGTCCATAGTTAAGTCGTCGCCTTGGCAATTTTGAGGTGTAATTCAAGAAACTTGTGAGAACTTCATTGCCTGATTTCTTTTACCTGTTGAGTAAATAATAATTAATGTAAGTATAAAAGCTATTCTCAATTTAAGCTCTTTACTCGAATACATGTGAATATAAATATAAACAAAGAATATACTCTCACTTGTTAAGAAGTTGCAAAATGTAAAAATAGTCCACCAAATTTCATTTCATATTTTCATAAAACTATGTTTTTGTTTTCAGAAATAATTCATTAATACCATTTATCTTTAGTTCATGTTAACTGCATTGGCCGAAAAACAAACTCAGTCTTCTAAGAGGTCTTTTTCAAATCGGACAAAGGCGGTTTGTCCGATTTGGTATCCCCAAAATTTTATTAAAACCACCTTTCCAACTTATAAAAGCATTATTTATGAATATTTGTGTACGATATATGACACGAGGATTCCTGCTGGAAAGGAACGAACAGTTGCAGGCATATCTCAAGTTGTGGCAAGACGAGAGGAGGAAATTTAGTTTAAAGCATCAGTTCTGGTCATATCCGAGCAAATCGTTGATAGGATAAAAAAAGTACCATGACAAGTACCGAGGTTTACTCAAGTACGATAAGAAACGATTTAGCTGCAGCGGCTATAAAGAAAAAATAGCAGCTTTTATCAAAGAATCAGAAAAATATTTGCTCTAAAGGTAATAGGATTCCTATTCAAGAAACAGAATTTATAACTGATCAACGAACTGAACGAAAAATGATGATTGGAAACATTGATCGTAAAGGCATCAAACAGTTGCAACTGAGAGAGAAGCGGAAGCATTTTGAAGATGAATGTATGAAGAAAAAACTTTTGAAACAAAATAGTATCCCAGATGAAGACAACGAAGTGAACAACAAAAAAATGCTGCCATATCTTTGCCTTCAGATTCTGATGAATTAGAAATATCACAATGCCCTGGTGGCTCATACCATTCGTTTTTATTCCAGTCAATTAAATCTACGTAATCAGATGAGTTTGAGAAGCAGAAACGTCAAGCAGGAGCAAGTGTCAGAACACTTGCGCCCCTTCTGCTTCCCAAACTCATCTGATTACGTAGATTTAATTGACTGAAATAAAAACGAACGGTATGAGTCACATTTGACTATATTTACTGAACTACAGCTATTGAAAGATTATGTGAAAACAGACTACATTGCACATCTGCTACCGTTTAAAGATTTTGCTTGCCATACGCAAGCCTCCGGAGCAGTGTGCGAGGAGCAACGAGATGAATTTATTCGGGCTAGAATTGAATCTAGGTCAATAATTAAATCTTATAATAAAAAATCTGATTTTAGGAGGCAATAAGTATAGTTTTATATTTACATTATTTCAATAAAAATTTGTTGCGTACTATTAATTTAATTTTCTGAACATAAAATGCTTTGGGGCGCTTGTAAATGGTTCACTAAAGAAATAAAGCTTTCAGGTAGGGCTTTTCATAAGTTAACAAAAATATTAAAAATGAAGTAATTAAAAAAATATATGTATGTTTTTTAGGTTAGTAAAGGGTGGGTGGGGCACCTCAAATCCTCCATTTCAAGGGCTGAAAATTTAACACATTATACCTAATGAGCAGCCACAACTTTTCATTGCCCAGGAGTAATCAATTTAAAAAAAAAGTAAAATTACTTATTTTTTCGGTGCACCCTAATCTACACCACCACCTAACACGTAATTACATTATAAGAGACGAGCTAAAATCGTATTTCCACGGTTGTATATTACATTATGAAATGTATATTTGTAAAATATATAAATACTTAGATATTAAAATGAAATATCATTTCACCAGATTTCTATTCAATTACAAAAACATAAAAATCAAAAAAAAAATTCTCAAATTTAAATCATTAATAACATTTTTATTTACAGATCGATTTTGCTCAAAAACAAAACAGCTAACACTAACTTACTGTCCAAATTGGATCAGAAATCGGATTTTTCTTTTCGAGTTATCGTGCTTACAAGAAACGTGACGGACGGACGAACATTTTGAAAGTTGTTCACTAACAAAAATTCGTTCACTAACACAATGACATGAACATTTTTTGTCTGCGAGCGATATTTACTCTTTTAGAAATGTGCCGATCAAACGCAATATACTCTTCGTTTTCATCTTTGCGAAGAGTATAATAATGTAGATATAACACGTACTTTAGTAACACTTCAAAAATTTTGGTAAAGTTTTGCTAAAATTAAAAAAAAATTAAAAATTTTCGTTTTTTTGAATTTACTCCTGACCTAATAAAGCTGTCTTAACGTTTGGGAACTCATTTTTTAGGTTATTTTAATATCTATAACTTATTTGAACTTTTCCTCCCAGATTATTACCCTTCTATTTAATCGCGAAAAACTGATTTTTCAACTTTACCACCCTTCACCTCCCTTATCCGGTATGACATCACTTGGCACGCTATAAGGGCTTGTTTTGGATGTCCAACCCACCAACTTAAAACAATAAAATCGTGGTTATCTATTTTCCCCATATTTTGATACTTTTCGTGACAATTCGACTGGACTAATAGTGCTGATATTTGCTTTTACCCCCAAGGGGTATTTAATATTTGGAAAATCATTGCCGATTTATTTTTAACACGCAAGGTATTTATGTTTTTGGGATCGCTGATTAATCTGAGGTAAAATTAAAAAACTCAAAATGTCGGCTCCGATATGGCGCCGCACGCAGTGGTCTGAAGTCCCGAGAAGTTGGCAGTAAAAAAAGTAAAAAAAGTTATTGTTGAATTATTACAAAAGTCCGTATATAGAGGTTTCCGAGATCGCTTATTACGAATCTGGGGTCAAATAAAAAAAATGGCGGCTTCAAAACGGCGGACCACTATGCTTAAGCATTATTAAATTATTACAAAAGTCCGTAAATATGGGTTTTCGAGGTCACTAAGTACGAATGTGGAGTCATTTTTTTTTAAATGGCGGATTAAATTGTGAAAAACTAAAAAAATTCAATTTAAATTTGGTACCAAATAGTCGCGGCACAATCTGTTTGGACCTAGACATTTTAGGTACCCAGGTGAATTTTTCAGAATATGTAGCTTATGATACGTACAATAACATACTGAAAGTCCCGAAGAATCCGAATTGAGCCTCAGCCGCCATGTTGAAAAAATGGCACGCGCGCGTAGACGAAGAAAACATTTTTTTCTTGCCTTATTTATTAGCCTATTTTAATATTCTAAACAGATAATTAGCCAAATAATGTGGCTTTAACATATATTTTACACATTTTACTAAACTTTGTCTGTGTGGTAAAAAACTGACTTAAACTGAAAATTAAAATTTTGGAAAATTCTATTTATATGATTAAAAAGTAAATTGTAGGGTTTATGAAAATATGTTTTAAGTAAAAGTTGTAGGCCATCAATAAACAAACAGAACTTTTTTAAATCTCTTTTATAGCTTTAAAAGTAACGGAGATAGAACATTTTAATTATTATAAAACCGTACATGTTAGTAGCATTAAAATCAAAATTGAAAAGTTAAAATGTGCAGTTTTAGTCACAGCGCAATTAACTCCGAACAAAAATGATTACCAATATATGTATATAATAATCTATATTGTCATTTTTCCTGCTATTTGGTTAGAGGGTTGCAAAAAAACAAAAAATACACATAATCTGATAGAGAATCAAATTATAAGAAAGAAAGGTCTTGTACTTTTTTTGAAAATTGCAATTTTCACCTCCTAAAATCAGTATTCCTAGAGGTTTTTTTAAATTACTTGAAAAATGTGGACTTTAATTAAAAAATGCGTACGTAAAAAGAGTACAAAATTAAAGCTTTTACGAAAACAAATTGAATGTTTTTTTTTCTTCTCCAATGTTTGGTTTTGGAAATATGGAATTTTCAAAATGGCGCCGAAACGTTCAGAAAAAATATACGACGTTAAAATCTAAAACTATTCAAAATCTACAACTATGAGAAAAAATGTTATACTTGTAAAAATGAAAGGTATTAAAGTTTTCTTTCGATTGAAACGTATTGCGACCTTTTATAAAGAAAACTAAAAAAGTTACAAACAAGGAAGTAACGCATTTAAAAATTTAGGCGCAATTTTTTTTAGCCTCATTGCTCTAATTTCTTATTAATTCAATTTTTTTAGAAATCCTTCTAGATATTGTTAATGCATATTATTTCTACCACGCTCAAATTTTTTACAATTTTTAAAATAATTATTTTTCATTCTGTACCCGTTTTTCAATAATGAAAATTTTCATAATTTTTTGAAAAAAAAATCGGGTTTTTTTAAATTGCTCAGAAAATATTTTTTTATAAAAAATGGTAAGAAAAAAACTTACTAACTTTCTAATTTGTCTTCTAATTCTGCTAACGTGTACTGGCACTCACTGTTTGAATTTAAAAATTCGATGGTTGCTGAAATGTATCGCACTTTTGCGTATCAGTCTGTTTAGTTTTTTCCAAGTTCTTCAAGTAAAACTTGGTTAGACAATTTTTGTGATACCTTGCTAAAGCTGCAACCAAATCAATTACATTTATAATTCTCTCTAAAACATTTTCAGCAATACCATTACGCTCTCGGCAGCGAGAAATCAGAGTTTACACTAACTGAATACTGCGTCGTTTTGTTGGTTTTTTGTTTTCATGATTTACATCGGCTATTTCTCCACAAATAATACAATTTTTGAGTAAGTCAAATGATTCACTGGGTGCCCTTATCTTTTTTGCTGTGAAATCATTTTTACTAGTAGAGGCGGCTGTTTTGGTTTTATTACGAGTGTAATTTTTTCTAGATTTTTTGTGAACTGTTAGTTCTTCACAAATAATTTTTTTATGAATATTGTCATTAAGTTGTATGCTTTTTGAAATGATCGTGTCTAATCCTCTTTCCACGACTACCGTTTCTTCCGCGGACTAATGGAATTTGACAAAAAATACAAATACCTTCCATAATGATGGGTAAAATGTGGAAATGAAATGGCTTCATTACCCTTAAACAATAATAAACCTAAACCTAAACCTAAACAATAATAAAAGTAAAACAATCCTTGTACGAAACAAAATACTAATAGAAGAAATTAAACAATTCGTAAAAGAATAACGAGATAAAAAGAAAACATAAATTCGATATAAAAATAAAAAACATCCTGAAAAAAACCTATGAGAATACTAAGTAAATATATTTAAAAATTTTATATATTCTGAATTCAGTTTGAGATAATCCAACTTAGCAACTTATTTATAATGCAGCGCAAATGTACGTGTAGAAATATATCTAAGCATAACAGCGTGTGGCAGTTGGTAGGTATATGAACATTTTTTCTGTAAACATATTCAGAGCTTTCACTCTCTGCGCATGTCTACATATTACCATATCTCAGCTATTTTTTAAGCTAGAGAAAAATTTCAAAAAAAGTATTGTTTGTCCTTTAACGGCCTATAACATTTATTTAAAAAATATTTTCATAGGATGAGTATAGTTTCTTAAATTCGTATCAAAGACACATTATTTGGCTTTAATTTATTTTTTAAAATATTAAAATCGATCAAGAGACTTTTAGTATTATACGTATCAAAAACTACATATTCTGAAAAATCCAGCTCGGTATCTAAAATGTCTAGGTTGCACTACAAAGGGGTTTAGAGATCTGCAGTTAATAATTTTTAAGTGGGAATGTAGTAGGCAGGAATAGAATAATTTAAGGAAATATATAGTTTGAATTTCATATATTACTAGCAAGAATTATTTTACAAAGAATCATTGTCATCATCACTAGGTATGTTCATGTTGTGCGATGAAAGAGACGGAAACGTTGAGTTAATCGTTGAATTTCTCTAAAAATACTTCTCCGCCCTATGAGCTTGTTGCCATTTTTTTAAATTCGGCCAATGACATGTTTCACATTTTGCGGCAAAGTGTAAGGGCGTTTTATTGTAGACAACTCTTTTTCAGGAATGTCATATATGCTATTTTGTTATTTTTATTTAGTTCTTTAAAGAATATTTTTCATTATTAAGCGAAGGTCCTGGAAAAAGAGTAAATAATACATTAAACATTCGCTAATACAAAGTTTAAATTTAAAAAACTTCAATTTCGTATAATTTCATAATACTTTACTAGGTAGATAAAAACTATTAATAAAAAATACCTCTTTTAATTACTATTAAAATTATTATATTTAACTATACTTTTTTAAATAAATTTGTTCAATATCAATAAACAATATTTAAAAAATTTATTTTTCAGTAAACATGTTAATTAAACATTAATTTACATTACTGTTATGAAAAATAATAATTTATACCATTAAAAATTTAAACAATACAAAGCTGAATAGTGAATATGCGCGGTTTGAAATGCATTAATGCATCACCATACAAAAACTTGCCACATTTGCATTGTCCACAGTTGCAGCTAATAGCAGTTAATTTTTTGAAATGTTATAAATAAATGTCTGATAAATAATACAAAAACAGGAATTGAAAAGAAATTATTTTATCACGATTTTTTGGAGCAACTTATATACAGTAATTTATTGTTTCAAATATTATTATTGTACAGGATTAGTCTTAGCCCTTTCAAACAGAACAGACGCTTTTAAAATCGCTGCTATAAAATTCGAGTGAAAACCCGACCAAAAGTCGACACAATAGAACGAAATTACGCTGATGTGTTAAGTGAAGAATTGCGCGAAAAGTGAAATGGATTAACATTACAACAGTTAAGTTATATAGCTAATATCTAATTAATACGTGTGATTAAAACCTATCAGTGCACAAGTAAAAATGGAATTCCTGAGACAAGCAGACCTTCCAGGAAACAAATCATAAACAAGCATCAGGCATTTAAAAAGAGATAAGTTAACACCCTACATTATCATTACCACTTAACTAAACCTTATCTATACTTTGAACACTCGATAGTTCCTAGACAAATAAACTCTAGCGGATATTAATAAATAAAGTGTCGGTAATAAACTACAAACATAGTAATAAACTATCTTTCAGCAAAAATATACAAACTAAACTAAAATTATAACCAAAGGCATTTTATTAGGTCAATAGTGCAAATAATAATCAATAGGCAAGACCGAATTTTTTCCAGCCAATCAATATAATTACACACGATACAATAATAATAATTTTCCCAAGAAACAATACCTCCCAAGCTGACAGGAGAAGAATTAGACTGGACATCAATGGGCGCAAAAATAAAAATTTCACAAGAAAAACGTTAAAAGCCCGACAAGAAAGGAAAAAATAACAAGTATGAACAGCTAAAAAGAAATTACCTTGGTTTCAGTGCCATAAAAAATTTGAAAAAACCTCATGCATGCTATAAAAACATATTGACTGTTTATATTTCTGGTACACGGCTCTGGTGAGGCTAAGGAAGGAATTAAAAAGTTTAGGACCGTAATAGTAACAAGCAAAAAGCAGAAAGTAAGCAAGAAATAATAACACCAGAAAACACAAAAATAATGTATTCCCTATAGAACGTAGAAACAAAGACACATAAGCTACTGGTACAAAAAATTGACGGTGACGGGAACTGTCTATATGGAACACTAAGCCATCAGTTAGAAAGAGAAAACATACTCCTTTTTTTACCAGCCTTTTTATGTGCTTCACTTAGGCTGGATACAGGGTGTTAAAGATATAATTTTGAGTTGTCAGGTGAGTGATGGGTATTTGAAGGGTAATACATATCTCGGGACGTGCGATTGGCGATTTTGTGAGTAGTGATTGGTTTTGTACATAATCCAGAGCTAGGTACAGTAGTTTTGATGTAATGCAACAGAATAAGTCAAAAAAGGAATGGAATGGAATGGAAGGAAAGAGAAGTATCGCAGATAAATGTTTTTGATCTTTGACTTTTTGTTTGTGTCTGTTTTAGTAGAAGTGTATTTTGTGATATTGCATGTTTTTTGCATTGTGGGTGTTATAATATAGTGTTGAAAGTCTGATTCAAACAGCTTTCTTAGAGGATAGTCTGAGAAATGTTTATACATCCAAGCTCTTGAAAGGGTCTACCGCTGTCGCCATGAACTTGTGGTGGGCAGTAAATTATTAAAGTGTGGCCGAGATATTCCTGCATAGACTCGCAAAGCTATATATCTTTTTTATATACTAACATAATAACAATTAAGTGATATAGCTAATAAAAAATATATGGGCCACCACAGGCTCTCTACTACAGCACGAAGAAATACCACGAAGAAACCCAAAAACAATTGACAGGAGATGAATTAGACTGGATAAAAATGGGTAATTAAAACTAAAAATTGCAACAAGAAAAACGCCCAAAAGGGACAGGTCACCAATGAGCCCGACAGGAGGAAAATCATATGGACTGAAAACAAACCTCAAAAAAAAAGCCTAATAATGGAGCGAGACACGTCTACAAATGAGAGTTGGAGCAGCGGAGAAGAACACAAAATAGATGAATAATACTCTCTAAGAACAACGAACAAACTGAAGTGCCTAGGAACAGACCTGACGAACCAACTGGAACGGAGAGAAACGATAAAGGAGAGAATCAAAACGGCATACAGAGTCACAAGGGCAATCGTACCGTTCACTGAGAAAAATAAACGATCTTGGGACCTTACCAAATATGTGTATATAGCAGTCAAACGGCCAACTATAACATATGGAGTCAAAAGACGCGGCAACAACAAAAGCCAACAGAAGAAGTTTTTTGAGAAGAACAGAAATTGACATCGTCCAACTCCTCGTAAAAACAACAAGACGAAAACAGCGACAGAACACATCAACACTATTAGGAGGAAAGACAATTAAAAAAAAAAAGGATAGAAATCTACTGAAGAAAGCGCTAGCACCGAACATTCAACAAAGTAAAGACAGGGAGACCATGCTACAGCAAAGAACAACAACTGAGAGGATCACAATAAAAAAATGAACCCACAAAGTGCAACGATATATACCGACGCGACAACATTTCACAAGAAGACTCAGAAGAGGCAGAAGTTCAGAAACAAAAACACAAAAAGGGAGCTTAAACGCTCCTTCACGACACAATGCGGTAACGCATCTCACAAATACCTACACCTCCTATCCCACATTCCTTTACCATGCGCCATGTGGCTCTCGCTGCTGGCAACAAGCATGACCTCAGTCCAACCCAGCATGAACGTAGCAGGCCTAGCTGTATACCTGGGAGTGGCAGCAATGCCTACCGCACGCTGATAAATCAATCAATCAATCAAATATTATTAATGTACAGATTGAGAGACACATTAAAATTGCATTTAACTTTCGGGACAAGAATTTTGCTGAACTGAAATATCTCAACTCAGGAAATCACTCTGCGCGTTTAAACCAGTCGTTACTTTTCGACGAGCGTAAGCACCAAGTGCAACAGATTTAATGTTCACTTATTATCACAACAGATGCTACGGGTACCACTACAACTATTCCAACTATTCCAACCATTAAAATTCCCTAGATACAAACTTTCTAAAAATTTCCTGCCATCTTTTCGAGATTTCAGACCTCCGCCGCACACTGATGGAAAATGGAACCAATTCAAGCCACGCGGCAATTTTAATCCTACAGCAATGAGTAAAACATTTTTTTATTCTCCTTGGGATAATATGTATTTTATGGGGAAGTGCGGAAAATGTAAAAAAAAAATAATAATAACCAACCTTTTTGAAGGCTGTCACCTTGACGTGGTAATAAGCCTATGAGATTAGTCTCTTCTACTTTTCAACCTCGATTACATTATTATTATTTTTTTAGCTTCGTAGATACCGATTCTCTCGTATTTAAGTACTTCCATGCTGCGACTAATGGCCGGCTTCTTCACATTTTCCGCATTTCCCCCATAAAATACATGTTATTCCAAGGAGAATAAAAAAAAATGTATTTCTGTACGATTGAAATTGCCGCGTGGCTCGAATTGTTTCCATTTTCCATCACTGTGTATCGTGGCGCGGCGGATGGAAAGTTTTTCCAAAGCAAGTGTTTTAAACGAAAAAAAAAATGAGCTTCTGGGTGATGCTACATATTAACGAAAAACACTATTGTTGAGATTTTTTTTTAATCACTGGACAATGGGCTCATTTAATGAATTTCATTTAGTAGTTCTTACTTCTTGTGGATAAAGTATTACTTAAAATTAGACGATATTGAAAATTTCAGATGAATCCGATATGTGTGTAACGCCTCCTAGTGGAGTTGTTCCAACGTATAATAAATTCAATAGTATAAACGGAACTACTTAGCCGTTTTCTGTAAACTGATGCGTGAAGCAGAACCCCTCGGTAGTTCGTTGAAAGGCCGACGCGGCACTAAAATCGTCCCTTGGGCGATGTGAATAATTTCGACGCGAGCCCGGTCTCTTTTACGTTCTCGCGGTGATGAAAGCAAGTAGCTAATGGCGTATCGTTAAATAAAACGTAAGTGTTCAATATCTTTAGTAGAAATGGGATGTAAGTTGACCATTTCTACCCAATTTTCCAAGCTAATTTCGTTTTCTATTTATTGAATACTAAATACTAAGATACTTAACAATATACTAAGTTACTAAGTTACTTAGCAACATACTAAGCAATATACTAAATTACCAAGTCATATACTAAGCCATAATAATATACTACGTCGCAATGAAATACTAAGTCACATAAATCACGAAGTTATAATGATTTAAAAGTTACAATAATTTAAAATTATAATTACGACAATTACGTCAGCTACGTAAATTAAGTACACTAATTGAAATGATTGTTATCAGTATATTAAATTCTCAATAGATCATATTAGCCGTAAATCACCATCATTATTACCAAGTATTAACTAAACTTATTTCATCGTTAAATTACTGAACCACCTGTTGCTTTCACCCACACCGTAGTCAAAACGGCCGAACTCGTTCAATGATTGTATCATCACGTTACTTGGAGGCAGTTACGACGTTCAATTAATAATTTTATTGGGAACTACGTCATAAATGGTTATTTGCTGTTTAAATTCACATGGGTGGATCACGAAGAAATCTTTTTCTTTAAACGTAGGAGCCAAGATTTATTGCAGCCATTTTCTCGGTACGGGACCGTGGAAGCCACGAGGTGTGTCATTTTCAAGCGACCGATTCCAGCTAGAGGGATTTCTCCGGATGCCTGGTCAGATCAGCTGTTCACAAAGTTAAGTTCATGTTAATAATTTATATGTTTCTAAATATCACCTCTCTAACAATTTGCGAAATTTAAATGGCCTATGCCAGATTTAATTATTGATTTAATTAAAATCTTACGAGCTACGTAATCACTGCGTCAACTAAAGAGCAAAAATTTTAGAGTGCCCTATGCATCTGCTAATCTTATTGGTGTTAAATTTTATGTATTGTAAGATACAGGGTGTTTATAATCACGTTGTAGTAGACGTTTCCATTTAATTTACCGCGTGATTGGGGGTTTGTGTTCAGACGTCAACACAAAGCCTACAAAAGGGTGGAATCTGTCGCCTTTTGCGTCCACTTCCTTTTTTTGTAACTTTTGGTTATTACCAATTTTACCTTGTGTAGATTTATTGCTTGTTATATTGTGTAATTTTGCCGTGAGGTTCATCTTTTATTGGTTATTACCAAATTTTACCTTGTGTAAAGATATTGTTTGTTACATTTTGTAACTTTGCCGTGTGGTTTACCTTAGAGATTCTTTTGGTTATTACCAATTTTACCTTGTGTATATATTTTTGTTACCTTTCATAATGCTGCCATGTTTTTTTTATTGTAAATTAATGTTATTACTTGTACATTTTATTAGCTGTTACGTGTTAAGTCAGTGATAAATTTATGATCAATTTATATTTGTTGCGTAATTAAATCGCCAATTTGTGATCATTATATTGCCTATTATAAATTTCCGGTTATTACGTAATTTTTATATTTTTGCTAGTTATTGCTAGAATTTTTGGGCATCAAGCAACAGACTGGTTGAATTAAATTACCTACTAAATTGTTACTTTTATAGTAGTGTTTGTTTGCTCAGTATTTAGCTGCAGTATCTACATGCGATATCGTTAATTCTTTTGTCAGTGACTATACGGTAACTAATTTTTTTATAATAATATCGTTTCATATCCTCTGTTAAGCATTCTGCCTAGACAATTTTGTGTATGAAATTCTGTTTAAATCTCAACCACATTTTATTACCATGAACCCTAGGACAGATTGAGTCACAATTCGCCATTATCGCGCATTTATTATCATTTTGATCTCGTTTTTTTGCTTGAACTACCTTACTAACCCACACTGTATATATTAGAATATTTACTTGAATCTCTTACCAATTTTTATTTCGATTATACATCGAAAACCTGTACTATTGTCCTTAAATCGATATTAAATCGATACTATCATTACTTCTTGTTTTATTTGTGTTGTGTAGTACTTTCCTTTATTTCACGGCTTCACTAGAAAGCCTGGCGCCCATAAAGTTTTGAGTTTTTTGTGTACCAAATTTGTTTTTTTGCTAAAATATTAGTCAGTTCCTAACCCTAACTCACGCCCTTGCCTCCAACAACACTGACTAGCTTGGGCCTAATCTGATTTGAGGCAGGCCGTTAGTTTACCTGGTAACATGTTCGGTCACCCCAATTAGATTAGCTTTTATCTGTTTTTTATGTCTAAGTAGCTTGGTTAAACTTCATTATTAGAGTCACGTGTGTGCTATAATTTTTCTTATGTGGTAGATGACTTATATTATGTACTAGAGTTTATCTTTTGTAGGAGCCATTTTATAAAATGGCGCCTCAATGCTAGGGTAGAAGGTAGCATGTGGTTTTCGAAATATACGACTTTTAAAGAGCACAGTGCGACCAACATCGTGACGTCAGAGGATAGTAATATAAATCGGTGAAAATAGTTGATAAACTGAAATTCTTCACAAACACGCATAAGTTTCAAGACACACTGCTTAAGTTAACGGTTTGTAATATAGTGAAACTATAATAACACTCTGCAGCTAGCCGCTTCGGCTAGCGGGTTCCTATCAAGTGACGTCGCGGCCGATACTCAACAGCGGGTGCGGTCCATTTTTATGATTTTTTTTTAGACGATTTATAGGTCTCACAAAATTCTAGTTTTTTGCACAGGGTCTTAAAATGACAAGATCTTTCAGATAATCGAATTAAAAAAGTGCTAAATGAGCCCATTGCAGTTAACCAAGTGTCGACATTCATTTGTTTGAAAAAATGTGAAGACGCGCATTATTTCGGCTATAAACTCTTTATTTTTTATGATACAGAAACAGAGAACCATTTTAAAGTTTGCATGATTAATTATCTTTAATTTTTAAGATATTTAAACTCAATATTTAATCCTATAAACTTTTAGATGCCACCTTTCACCTTTTTCTCCGAAACTATTAATACTAGGTAAATAAATAAAATAATAAATTCATTCGCAGTTCAGAAGCTTTCTTCTTCTTTTCCCGCTAAATGTGATACTTTAAATTAAATCCATGTAACATTATTTCTAAATTAGAACCTCTAGTTTAGGCAAGCTAATTAGTGAGGTGACTTATTGAAATTACCGTTACCTGGTGGATAAAACCACCAAATTTAGTGCGAAGGTACCTTATGGTATACTAATAAATATTAGCCTAGGAGCCCTCTGGAATTTCTAAAAAATTTCATATACAGCACTAAAATCCAAAATGGTCGACAAATACGACAAAATATCACATGTAGCCCAGGAATTTTAGTTTTTGACCCGGAATGAATTATTGTAAAGCTGAAAATTTGTAGGATTGTAGTTTTAGTCCAGGATAACACGTACCAAAAAGTCCCCGACTCTCCCCCGTGGGCTTCCCTGTTTTTGCGAAGCAACAAGGGCCATTCTAAGTCGCTAAATTGCAGAGCTGGCTATAAAGTGCAGCAGAAATGTTGTTACTGATCCGATTTGGGTCGAAATGATCATAAAAGCTTCCTAGAAGCATATCCGGTCGTATTTCAGATGTTTCCATGCATATTTTGTTCATAATTTTCCGTTCTAGTGCTGTAAAAATTTCAAAAATTGAAAAAATTCCGAAATGGCGCCATTGCGGATAAATGAAGACTAGGAGAGGAAAACCCAAATAAACATTTCTCTTCATACTTTGGGCTTTCCTGTAGTTTCTCTGTAGCGTCACCCGTTACGGAGCTACTCCACTCCGAGTCTCGCCGCGCGGTGGCCGCGCCCGTCACGCACCCGGTGAAACTGCCTTGGCTGCGCTGGTGAGACCTGTTGCGACGAGACTGATTTTAGCAGCGAAACTAGCAGCGAAATTTTTTTTATTGCATTTTTGAATACATATATTTGTAGGTAATGATAATATAAACATTTTTACCTACAAATTATGACCCAAGAGCTAATAAGAAGGCTATTATCTCAAATTCTCAAAGTAATTTTGACGATCAATGCGTATTTTTCAGGTAAAACTCGTATTAAAAAAAAATAGTAACCTGGACCTTTTCGGACCGATTTTAATCGAAAGGTGGGCACTTTAACTTTAATTTAAAAAAAATTAAGTCCCTAGTACATCTAACATAGAAGTTAACCGTGAAATAGTCGTTCACACCGTCTTCTCTGCTAGCACTTTTTTTAAGATACACTAAATTAAAATGAGAACTATTAACCTGGCCCTTTTAGGACTGATTTAAATCGAAAGGTGGGCTCTTTACCTTTAATTTAAAAAAGAAATTAAGTCCCTAGTACATCTAGCATAGAAGTTGACCGCGAAACAGACGACAGCGTTTTCGCTGCTAGAGCGTAATTTCTCAAGTAATATGTTAATAAAAAAAAATTGAATAGCCTGGTCCATTTCAGACCACTTTTAATAGAACGGAGGATTGTTTAGCTTTAATTAAAAAAAAATTACCTGGATCCTGCTGGCTAAAATGCATATGATCTGACCCTCAAATATTATTTTGATTTTCAAAAAATAGATTTTTTAATTTTTAGTTTTAATAATAGAAGGCTGCGATTTTACCAAAATTGTTAAAGATTGGTTTGTAAGCACCTTTAAAATATCTCTTCAGATACTAACATTAAACACGATTTATTCTTCATTAAGTTCAACGAAAAAATATTTTTTTAACTGGACCCCTATTAGTACAGTAACTAGAGGTTTTAACTTTGGAATAATGTCATATTCCACGGATTTCGTTCATTTTTGGCAGTATAATAGTAAATGCTTCACAGAAAAGTTTCTATATTGTGCGGGGGCTTGCTAATTTATAGAGGATGGATGCCACCTCCTCTCAGGGGGTGGCACTCAAAAAATATATATATTTATGGGAGCTGAAATAGGATCAAATTTTAAGAAGAAAAGGTTCTATGCAATTTTTCACATAAATTGATAGTTTTTAAGTTATAACGACTTTAAAATTGTGATTTTAGCTTTAAAAAAAGGTATTTCCAAACGGCTTCCGTCAAGTATCTCGAAAAGTATTACTTTATCGAAAAAATGTTACAGACCAATTACAGAAAGTACAAACTGGGAATTAATTATATTTTTTGTTTATTGATGTAAGATTAATAATTTCGGAGATATTTAAGTTTATATTTGGTATCCAAATGTTTTGAAATTACCTTTAAAGTTTAAAATGCATTTTTTTCTAAAGCAAGTGCTTTAAAGGGACAAAAAAATTTGAGCATCTAGGTAATGCTACATCTTAACGAAAAACTGTATTTTAAATTAGAGGCTAATTAGAGTAACAAAATGGCGACCCTTTTATACAAAAAAATATAAATACGCACATTTTTCTGTCATAACTTATTTATTTCTTATGCTACGTGAACGAGTAGAAAATAATTTGAAAGTTCAATTAATTGTCTTTAATTTCATTTCTTAGTACGCGTGACGCAGGTTTCACAATTTCTGAGATATTTAACATTTAAACTGCATTTTTCGTCTTATAAACGTTCGAACGCCATTTGTAAACTTTCATATCTCCGAAACTATTAAATCTATGTAAATAAATAAACAAGCGAAATTCATTATCAGTTTATGAGCTTTATTTTTGGTCCCTACTATCTCAATAAAACTAATATTTATTGAGATATTTGGAAAATGAAAAAAAAAAAAAATACGTTTTGTCGAAAATACCTTTATAGTTTAAACTGTATTTTTTTCTAAAGCAAGTGCTGTATACAAACCAAAAAATGTGAGCATCTACGTCATGCTACATATTATAGAGAAATAGTGTTTGAAATTCCTTTTTTTTTAATTACTGGCTAATTACAGTAACAAAATGGCGACGCTTTTATTAAAAAAATGTGTAGACGCACATGCTTCGGTCATAACTTCTTTGTTTTTATGCTAGAGAAACAAATAAAAAATCAGTTGAAAGCTTAATTAATAATCTATTATACTACCTATTAGCATCCTTGACGTAAGTGTCACAGTTTCTGAGATATTTAACTCTCACTATAAATAATTATCTTATGAACACTTGGATGCCAAATGTAAACTTAAATATCTCCGAAATTATTAATCCTACATCAATAAACAAAAAATATAATTAATTCCCAGTTTGTACTTTCTGTAATTGGTCTGTAACATTTTCGATAAAGTAATAGTTTTCGAGATACTTGACGAAAGCCGTTTGGAAATACCTTTTTTTTTAAGCTAAAATCACAATTTTGAAGTCGTTATAACTTAAAAACTATCAATTTATGTGAAAAATTGCATAGAACCTTTTCTTCTTAAAATTTGATTCTACTTCAGCTCCAATAAATATATATACCACCCCTGAGAGGGGGTAGCATCCACCCCCTATAAATTAGCAAGCTACTGCACAATATAGAAACTTTTCTGTGAAGCATTTACTATTATACTGCCTAAAATGAACGATATCCGTTCAATATGACATTATTCCGAAGTTTTGCATATTTTTTACCTCTAGGTACTGTACTATATAGGACAACCTGTTATTTAATTAGATCTTTAAATTACGAAGAAAATGATATGCATCATGTCTATCTTCTCTTTGTACTAAATTTATAATTAAAAGAAAAAAATATTTTGATATATTTGTTTTAATATTTCTAATTTTAGTGTTGTACATGAAAATTTTTAGAAATTCGAGAGGGCTCCTAGGCTAACATTTATTAGTATAACCTAAGGTACCTTCGTACCAAATTTGGTGCTTTTATCCGCCAAGTAACGGTAATCTTGAAATATAGCTCTAACCGACCCCACTAAATCTACTTAAGTAAAGACAATTAGGTGGGAGGACATGTCATTCCGTGTGCTCCTTGATAAAACAAGTTTGAGGTATTTTTGACTTTATAATACAGGGTGTCCCAGAAGTACATGATCAAATGAAACGAGGTGATCGAGGAGGTCATTTATTATCAAAGCAACCATATATGTATTTATCCAATCATTAATGGTTCAAAAGTTATTTCAGTTTTTGTATTTATTCTTGAAATCGCATAGTGTATTCGCTAAAACTATATATGAGTTGTTTTGTTGTTTTTTTGTTCTTAGTGGGTTTTAAGTGGGTGCATCTTAGCAATAAAAGTAATTTTATGAACTCCGTTGTTCATTTTTAAGTTGAGAAATTATCAGAAAATGCTGACTATTTAATGCAGATTGTAACATGGTATAACACATAGCGTTAATAATAATTATACTAATATCACGTCGATTGCAAAGAAGAGGCACAGAAATATCTGCATGGCATAGGTGAACTACAAAAAGCGTCTGATATCTTGGATTGTTGAATCCTTGAAAATTTACCGTGTGTGTCTAACAATAACAGACTTCGTGGAAACCACAATGAAGGAATGGAAAACGGAAATGTGGCTGTACCACTCGAAAGGTCACATAGAAACAGGGAACATGCAAATTAAAAGAGGAATATTCCAGGGAGATTCTCTATCGCCTTTACTGTTTTGTCAGGCACCCGCCCTCTCTTAAACCAACTAAACAAACAAAGAGTTGGCTTCGAAATCAGTGGCAACAATAGAATAAACCATCTCTTCTCTATGGACGACCTGAAGTTGCTTGCTAAGAATGAAGCTCAACTAAAGCAAGAGCTGGATATCGTCAAATCGTTCAGTAATGACATCAAGATTTTGGCTCAGACAAATGCACCACAGTGGTCCTTCAGCGAGTTAAACATGTAAATAGTCAAAACATCTAAGTGATCAATCTGCATACGAAATATAGATCTGGGAGAAACATATAAGTATCTTGGTGCTGACGAGTGCGCCGGAATCGACAACGACGAGATGAAGAGTAGGATTGCGAGGGAATACTACCGTTGCATTAGACAAGCTCTTAAGACAGAGCTAAGAGCCAAGAACAAAATAGCAGCAATGGGCATTATTTCTGCCCCAGTAGTTACCTACAGTTTTAGAATTGTCGATTGGCTTCGAAGTGACATCGCGAAAATGAACAGGAAGATGAAGAATATCCTAACAATGGGTGGAATTCATCATCCAAAAGGATGAGGAAGGATAGCGACTGTGGATTAATAGAGCTAAAATCTGCTTATGATTCATCTGTCGTGGGATTGGGTGCATATATTCGACAGGTGAAGGACAAATTCACATGGCTAGTTAAAGATCATGATAAGGACAAGAAGTTGTAGGAAGCGTGAAAATCCAGGAAGAATATCTGGGAGCCGGACTCACCGACGAGGATGCTAAGAAGAAAATTAAAGCCGGCATCGAAGAGATGGGAATAGAAGTACTCTGCATAAAGCCGATGCATGGGAAGTTCCTCCGCGACCTCGACAGACTCCCAGTAGACAAGAGGGCGTCTATGCAGTGGCTGAACGGCTCAGGCCTGAAGGGGGAAACAGAGAGCTTGATAGTAGCAGCGCAGGACCAGATACCACTAGAGGATGAATTTGAAACAGCCTGTTCATAGCAAGTGTAGTATAATAAGGTACGATCTCCACATTTTACCCAAGTTGAGATTAAGTCCTATGTAGAATTTTAAACTGAAGACAACTATGATTTCATACAGTTGCAAAACTTTCAATATCCCATTGTATTTTGTATTTGAATATTTATAGTTTCAAAGTGTACAATCTCCACCGATAAGTGACCTTCAAACCGTACGGTCTCTAAGCCATCAATAGGAGGCGACGACTTAATCACATGTTGCATAACAAAATTTCTTGAATATTAGCATTGGCAGTATTATTGTAGTGTAAAGCTCGTTGTGGTGAAACGTGGAGAAAGGATAAAAACTGCAATTTTACAAATTCATTTTGGATGAAGTAGAAAAACAAGATACAGAGAGTGAAGAAGACAACCTGTGTGAATATTTTGAGGAAAGACCCAACGTTAGGGTGTAATTATAGAAGTTTTTTTACAGTGCGTAAGTTGAAATAAATAATCAAGTAGTTTGTTTGTCTGTCTATTACTCTGCTTTTTTCTTCTTGTGGATATTGACTTACAAGACGTACAATCTCCACTGGTCAGTTTTTCACAAAAGTTTGGAACTTTTTTGTCCAATAGAGACCAAACCTGTAATTTTTCTTTGAGTTTTCGAATTGACAGGCATCCGACATAACTATATTAAGTTTCTAAATTATTTAGAATTACGTTTTTCTCAATATTCTGATTATTATTAATCATTTTTTTCGATTTTCTCAAAAAGAGCATACAAGGACTTTGCACATTTTGATTCTAGACCTCCCAAATGTAGGATGTGCGGCCTAGCAGAAGGACACGTCAGTCCCATGTTATGGACTTATTACGCTGGGACCATCGACACAGCAGTGTGACCAGATATCTCCACCGGGTCATGTGCAAACATTTCGATATACCTGCACCGGAAAAATATTATGAGAAGGTTGTCAATACTAAAGACGTCACAATTATGTGAGACCTGCCGATTATAACTGACAGAGAAATTCGCGCGAATCGACTTGATATCGTCGTACACAATAAAAAGGAAAAATCGTCTCTGCTTATCGATGTATTCATCTCGAATGACACCAACATGATGCTCAAGGAAACAGAGAAGTTGAGCAAATACAAAGACCTCCAAATAGAAGTTAGTCGAATGTGGAATGCAAAGACCGCAGTCGTGCTAGTAATTGTAGGAGCCCTTGGAACTATAGAGAAGAGCCATAGCCGGAGTCGACAACAATTGTCTGATCAATCGAGCACACAAGAAGTATAGAAAATCGCACTATTGGAAAACCCGCATATTTTAAGAAATTTCTAGACTACGAGTCTCTGTGACCCCTTGTTAGGATTTGGACTCTGAGCTGTTGGATCAACATCACCTAAAGGGCCTAAAAACCTGAAACGGGCTCCAATAGAGGTGAATCTCAAACGCACGCGAGGGATCGGTGAATAGTTTCCTGCTACGGCTTATATTCACCACGTGTTTTAAAACAATTTTTTTGGAAATAACCAAATTCATGACCGCAATTTGCTTGTATTAAGTAAATAAAACATACTACTACATAGAAAAATGCTGTCAAATGTAAAAATGTTTAGATAACATCCATACAACAATTTTTTATTTACATTTTTTAAAAACGATTTAATTGATAAGCTGCATGCACCACCACTGAATTTGAGGCAGAGTATGTTGTTCATGCAGGATGCATGCCCCTCACATTTTAACATAACTTCATCATTAAACAGTACAAAAATAAAATTGCAATTTAGTGGGTTAACAAGAATCAACGGCCTAATTTTATTTTGGCAAGAGCCACCTTCACTATCACCCTCACCGGAAAGGACCACGCACACTTCTTATGGAAATCCGGTTTCCGTTAAATTGGCTCCAGTTTTGATATGATGTGTGTCTTGGTGTCCTGGTCAATAGTCTTAATGGGCACGAGTTTCGAAATTGCATCGGTTACAAGATTTACCGTTATTAAGTTGTCATAGTGAACGCTTTTATTTCTGAAACTACGTTAACCCGCTAAGTAAAGGCGGGGGATGATCCTTGTGGCTGTCCACGTGATAACCCCCGGGCCGTTGAACCGCCTGAAAAGCGGTGGTATGACCCAGGGTGGGTTAAAAGTTGGTGGCCGAGGACCGTGGTTTGGAGTCAACGCTAAATTGTAGATCCCTAGGCGCAATGGGCCTGCCATTGTGGCCTGGTTGCCTAGTAGAAAATAGTACTGTCCACTATCCCCTTTAAGGTACATTTCTTCTAATAGTGTGGTTTCTTAGCGAAAATATCGTGACCTGCTGGATTAAAGCTCCAAATTTTGCACACTTCTTATAGTACTATCAATTCAGGGGGGGGGGGGGGGGGCGATCTCAGTGTCCGCCATCTTGAAATACGACGCTATCTTTGTTTTCTTTGGACTGTACCTGTACATTTTCGACTTTTATTTGGTTTTTACTAAATATCTCCCCAACTTCTGGGTTTGTAGCAAAAAGGATTTAATGTAAACTAAATTTGCTACAATTTGAGACCAGATCCGCTTTTGTAACTTTAATATTTTGCGAGATACAAGCTTCCAAAGTTTTGGACTTTTTTCAGGGTATTACGAAAATCTATATTTTTGTCGGTTTTGCTAAATATCTTCAATGCTGTCAGTTCTACAGCAAACATTGTTTATAAATGTTTAGGAAGAATAAATAGGCTACAATGTGAGTAAAGAAAGACGTCGATACAATTACAATTTGTTAAGATAATGCATTTGACCGTATTACAAACGATTCAATAAAAAAAATTGCAGAATAATTATTAAGAAAATAATCATAAAAATTATATTTATAATGTTATTATTATTATATTTATAATGTTGTTTACTGTTCACAATGGCCTTTGCAATGACAAAGAGCTGCGCAGGCAAGTGCAGCCTTGTTACAAACGCAATTCTTAGATCACAGCCTTACATCCGCACTTGATTAATTCCCTACAACTTTTGATTGCTTCCGGTATAGACATCCAAATTGGTTGCCATGTCTCTTCGTTTCTTTTTCATCCAAAGTTAGCCAGAGTAGGTGCATTTTGGAGTAATTTTAAACTGGTTAACCAGATGCTAGATTGATAGATGTAGCGATTAGTGTGTTGAATGAGGGCATCCTGTGTGGGCGATAGACTTTGCATCATCTCTACTTTTTTCCTCGTGTGAAAAGATCCTCTCTGAGCTTGTTGATGCTGTCAAGTTCTGTTGTGCCATCGTTCAGGATGCATGTGAATCGTTCTATAAGTTCAAATCCCTTTGTTTTCTACTGACTGAAATCGATTGTTTTGCATAGAAGATAAATCCTTCAGTGCCTGGAGTGTATGCTTTCCATGTCTTCCATGCTGACTTTTTCCCCTTACCAAAAAAATTGCGATGTAGTGCCTGAAATTATTAGGCAATAAGGTACAATGGGCATGTCCACAGAAAAAATAATATGCGTTAATATTGGTTAAAACCAATACATACATTAGAGCCCCTGAAAAATCAAAGTTTTTTTTATTTATAAATGTTTTTATTTTGCAGTTATTCGTACTAAAAATCACCTCAACGCAGCGATACTAAGAAACATTCCCAAGGTAGACATGACGTCAGCTCCTTGCAGGCGCATATGCCTGTGTGTGTAATGCGGGCTTGTCGTTTTTTATTGAAAGACTAATGTAATATTATTGATCAACATGCTTTAGAACCCTTACATCCAAAATTTAAAGACATTTTGATTTATTGTTTTCGAATTACGGCCACCTAAAATTATATTTTTCAAATATTAAATAATTAATAACTTTTGTCTACTCTCATTAGGTTATATACTAATTAATGAACTGGGTTTGAAAAATTAATAGTATCCATAAACAAATAGCGTGAGTTATTATGAGTGAGTTATTATAAATCACTAGATAGAGAGCCAATCACCTTTATCTTCATGCCTAACCTTTCAAATCTACGTAACGCACGACATGAAGGTGGCTCTGTCCGAGAAAAATTCTTTTCCGATACAGATACAATAGAACGGTTCATTATTATTGAGAGGAGGAAGGTGATTTATCACGTTTGAATAGTTTCGACGTTTTCAAATCAAGTTAAAATTGTGCCAAAAATGATGAATTCGATTAGTGAAGATGAACTAATATGTACAGCACCAGAATGAAGACAAGTAGCTAATGATACAATATACAATTATTATTCGAAAAATCGCAGAAAAAATATAAAAGTGTGTACAAAAATTAAATTTTACAGTTAAGGTTATTAATAAACAAACTGAGTAATTTAAACAAAATTTTCTCAATTTAATATTTATTGTCATAATGTAGAAAAAGTATAGTATTCAACTTGCGGTAATGATAATAACTCACTTGATGAATTATGTAAACTTCATCTGCGTGAGTTATTACTTACATTACCGCTCGTTGAATAATATACTATTAAACGAATTGTATTTTGAAAAAAAGTCACTCTTCATTTTCTTTTTAAATTCACTTTTTCCACAACTCAGAGTCATCTATGCTTTCAAATTTCATATTACCAAACATTTTGAAGCATCATCCCTGTAAATTATTCTGCATTAGGGATTGCCGAATTTGAAAGCATGGTTGAAGTGGGTGATAGGAAAAGTGATTTTAAATAGAAAATGAAGAATGACTTTTTTTTCGAAAAAAAAAAAATCGTTTCCAAATTATAAATTATTTGATACTTAATATTTTTGATCATTTTTCAGTGAAAATTATCTATGAAATTTGAAAGTATAGATGACGCTGGGTTGTAGAAAAGTGAATTTAAATAGAAAATGAAGAATGACTTTTTTCGAAATACAATTCGTTTAAGTTATTAATTATTTAATATTTGGAAAATATAATTTTAGGGGGCCGTAATTCGAAAATCATAAATCAAAATGTCTTTAAATTTTGGAAGGGGTTCTAAAGCATGCTGATCAATAATATTACATTAGTCTTTCAATAAAAAAAAACAACGGGCCCGCATTATACATACAGGCCCACGAGTAGGCCTACCCACGAGCCTGCAAGGAGATGACGTCATATTACTAGCCTCTGACTGGGAACGTTCCTTAGCGTTGCTGCATGGAGGTCATTGCTATTACGAATAAGTAACTAGCAAAATAGAAAAAAATATATATTTTTTTATTGTTACATTAATTTATAATACCGATAAATCTATAATTTCCAATTGAAATTAAAATTTTGTTGACATGCCTATTCCTTGTTACTTTCCACTAATTGGTAGATAGGTATTTGTAAAACTGAGTAAAATTTTATTTTTTACTTTTTAGAGATATTTTTTGAAAGCAGTTCGACTAAAAAAAATGTCATCTATCATTTCAATAAGTTATTGGGATAATAAACCTTTCCTAAATGCGTTTTAATGTTTAAAAAAAGATGTTATGTACATTATGTACATGCTTTTATATAATTTAATGGATAAAGGTGTCATGATCACATACCACCTTTATCCATTACTGTGCGATATTAAATTGTTTTAATCCAAATCACTTTGCTTTTAAAGTTATGTTATATTGACATTAATGTGATAAGTTGTGTTAAGTGTTTCTTACTATTATAGTGAAAATGGCCAGTCGTAGTAAACTGATATTACAAATGGCAATGAATAAACGATTTCATGAATCATGTAAGATGTTTATAAATTGGCTGATATTTGGAAATAGTGCTTATAGTGTTTTAATCCATATATTAATTTCGTTCAATTTGGAAATGGTATGAGATGGTACAAGAGTCGAGATGGTACTTGAGTATCTAATTGCTGTAAACACATTTATACCTTTTGGCAATTCAGCAGAAATCAGTCACATAGTGGCAATTTCTTCCCAGGCAAGTTTTAATAATGTTTTAAAAACAAAACATTATCAATATAAAATGCAATAATAAAATACGAATTTACCAAAGTATTCTAGCAAATTAGTCTGTAAATCAGAAATACTAGAAAGTGACGCTTTGCGGTGTTGATTTTTGTACAAACATTTTTATGCTGACAAGTAGAAGAGGGCTGGACCATAGAAATTTGTATGACAAGAGCAAAACTGATATCTGGTATGGCTTCTGCCCACCCAATATTTTGAAAAAGCATTAAATTGTTTAAGGCAAATCTGGCGAATTCCGAAATTCTTGCGGAAAAAATAATAAGGATGATAATTACGCCAATCAAGTCAATGGTCATTTGGGTTTATAAGGTTGTCGTTTAAGAATTACAGGATTCGCTATGATTACATATATTGGGTTATCTGTGAAAAATCCCTGCCTACCCAATAAAAATGCTGAAATTACGTCCATGGTATTCAAAATTGTTTAATTGAGATCATGAAATGACTCACATTTTTTCCCAAATGTGATGCTGGAAATAATACTAAAGAATGCGGAGAAAATTACAAACTAGCTTTCGAACAACAAAAGCGTGACGGAGCAAAAGTTACAGAAGATAGAACGATTTGCTTTCTTACTTTAGATCTTCAGCAAACCATGCCGCTGCCAAAATTAAGTATATTGAAAGCATTTTACCTTCGTCAAATGTGGTTTTACAACCTTGGCATACATACATTGAGGAATACTGAAAAAAAATAAACGTTCTTTTTCACATGGACTGAAGATATGGCCAGCCATGAAAGCCTAGAAATTGCTAGTTGCTTACACACCTTTTCACAAATTTACAATGAATATTTCCAAGAAAAGATCGATCACATTATAATATGGCCCGACCCTTGTGGTGGACAAAATAAAAACTTCAATATCATTACACTTTACCAGTTGTTGATTTTAAAGAAAGAAGAATTATTTCAAGGATATTGATGGAATTGTCTCAAAACTCAATTTGTACAACAGGAAGAAAAACTTGAACAATGAAAAGGTTTACAGTATAAAATGGCACCTATGGGTACTACTATTACATCACTAGATGAAATGACTCCATTTTACAAAGTCGATATTTTAAAGAAAATGAATATGCATAAGATAAATTCCGACGGTATTGCTCTAACGGTGTTTAATGAAAACAAGGGCAGCCTAAGTGTAGAAAAACTGGCTAATCTTAAAGAATAATTACCATTCATAAATGAAGAATACAGGCCGTATTATCGCAACATACTTGGAAATGACCAAACTGTGGCTCATAACCGTAGAACTGTCCGACTACCTAAAAATTGTACAATGTTTTAATAATAATAAAATATGTTTAATTTCTTAACACTTTTATTCATTTCAGAGAAACTTATGAACGTATAAAGGTGTTATATACATTAATTTTTTAAAATTTTCGAAAATAATGACAACTGACAACTTTAGTTATTTGTCTCTGAAAAGTACATCAAATGTCAATATCATCGCAAAATGCAAGCTATATAGTCGTTATAACAAAAAAGTTCTCGCCTAAAAACTTTCGAGTTAAATTACTCAATAACGTGTTTTTGTGACATAACACCTTTATCCACTTAGCTCTTCAATTCACTCTAGCTCTTATAGACCATTACTTTTGGACCACCCTGTACAGATAATAATTTTTTATATCCCTCTTGTTCAATATCCATCAATTATTTTAGAAATTTCGTAAGATATTTCCGTTGTATGGCATCTGTGAAGCATCACATATCAAAGTAATTTAATCACTTGAACAATGATAATTTTAATTAGTAATTATCAGTGATCGCAATAAACCGCCAAGTACAAATAGCAGACGAGAATAACTTTAGACATGAGGATGTGTATGCTGGCTCTGGTCAGTAGGCTCTGAACGATTCGCCAGTGTTTCACTAGAAGTTTGCTTGATTATATTTATAGTTGTCATGATGGAATGTTAAAAAAAGTGTTTTCTGATTAAAAATAGGTGCGTATATAACCATTAATTTGTTAGAAACAAATAACAAGCTTGCTGCACTGTTGTAACTCCTAATAAATAGTAAATTAGAGTTAATGTTTATAAACAAAGTTCTGTGACGAATTCGTGATAAAGTGATTTTATGCAGTTTTAAAATATGAAA
Organism: Rutpela maculata; assembly: GCA_936432065.2. NCBI lineage: Eukaryota > Metazoa > Arthropoda > Insecta > Coleoptera > Cerambycidae > Rutpela > Rutpela maculata. The sequence continues at coordinate 112,444,677 of OW386285.2, forward strand.
ATACATTTGGCAAAACACAATTATTTTTATTTATACGTATAAATTTCATCCATTACTAAAAATAAAAAGCAAAAATAAGTGACTCAGCCGCCAAAACATAATTTTTCAGTGTTCCAATAGGGATTCCCAACACTTCTAATAACTTATATATGCTTTAATTGTTATACAGAGTGAACTGCCGTTAATTTTAGGTGATGATAGTTTTTGAATAAATATGCAAAAAATTCCAGTAAATCTAATTGAATCGACTACATTATAAAAAAATATTTGTATTAAATCAACTTATACAAATACAGAGTTCACACAAGTGAAAGTAAAACAACATAGATATATATGAATATAAAAGTGTATGAACCGAAGACATATATGTAAATGAACAAACATACTAAATGCAGAATATAAATATAAAGAAGTAAAAAATTCATACGAATCTGAAATTATGCAAATGCAGTTTTTCCAAAAAATAATTTTAAAAATATTCCTCCATTAATGTAAATATTAAAAATACCTCGAATTTCGACCAATTCCGATTTCGTATTCACAGTGTAAGCGCTTTTCAGAACAATGCACGTTTTATGCAATGCAAAAAATAAGCTTTTTCATAGAAAACGGTATAATATTTACCAAAACTATAAATTAGGAAACAAAAGGTAGTCAAACTGTCAAATTAATACCTACGCATGCATCTCCGCCGTTTTCAAAGTTGTGTCTAAGTCATCGACCAAAATTATCAAGCGATTTTCACCTCTTGGGTTTTTTTTTTGATTATTTTTGGATTAACTTAAGAGGTCGTTACTGATAGTCGCTTTTTTATCATATTAGATAGTTGCATTAAAAGTTTAAAAAACTGTGTACTCGGACTTACGGTTAGTTATTCAGATTAGGTTGGTTTCCCTTCTTGCAGATGACTGCAACTTTTTTTGTACTATATTAAAAGTTTTAAAAAGCTCTAACGTGGATTAAGTTGTTGGTGTTAGCTTGTATTTTCTTTTTTGCAGATAGTTGCAGCATTTTTTAAAATAATGATAGTTAAGTAATTTAAAAGTTTAAAGAACTGTGTATATGAACCTGGTTTAGTTTAGTTGTTGAAGTTAGGTTGGTGTTCCTTTTTTGCATAATTGAAAAATCAAATAACTTACCTTATTATGCGAATGATTTAGTCCTCATTATACAGGGTGTTTTTGAAATACATCCATATATTTTAATATGTGAAGACAAATGCCACTTTTTAAATTTAAATATTCAAAACAAAAGAAAACATTTTAAACTCACCATTATCCCTCCAATCTCGACGCCAATGAATATATTATAAAGGAAACTGAAAACTGTCATACCTACATAAAGGACCCCGCACAAATTCTTATACAAAATTGGCTTCCGTTAAATTGGCTGAATTTTTGATATGTTCTATATGTTAGGCTCCTGATCGAATATCTCAATAGGTCGGAGGTCCCAAACCACCACGGTTTCAAGATATTTGACATTTTATAAAATAGTTTGCAAGAACCGTTATAACTTTCTTCGTGTAGGAGATCCTCATCTTTGGCACGTAGAAAGAACGCAAGGCGAGCTACATTCTATATTGAAAATAAATTCCATAATAGTATACCAATTGTTCCATTTTCACGTTACATTTTGCCAATTCAAACCTCAAAAACTTTTTTAATTTAAATGGAACACCCTGTATTTTTTTACATCATGTTATATAAAATTAAATTCTCTTTTATCTAGTATAAGCACTTTTACAACTGTTTGAGATATTCGCGAATTTCTTAAATGTCCTAGAATTATTAATAAAAATTGCCATCAACTTAGCCATGATTAGACACAACCAATAATGTCAGTCATTTTCTCATGTCAAAAAATACCACTTTTAAATTACACCCACGAAGGCTTTCAGATTTGTTTATTATTATTAAGTTATGTAAAAATCTTTTCTCTAGTATAAGCCTTTTACAAATTTTATTCTTCATTTTATTAATGTCTACTCTCGACATCCACTATCAATTCTCCTATTGCTACTTCCCCGTTATCAACGTTCCTATTGCCGGTATCCTGGATGAAATGGAGAAGAGCTCACTTAGGTATTTTATATACTGTTGATATCGTGCCCATTCTAGGAACGATAGGACACTTGCTACATATGCAAAACAGCCCAAAGTCCTCGCTCCATTCTTACAGGTGCAATAATACCCAATAAGATATGATCGTCTTCTCCATTCCCCATTGCATCATCTTCTCTATTATTTTCTTCTTCGCCAATTCGGAAAGATATCCATAGCTGATAGTGAGTAGCATTTCGGTGTCGAGAACAAATTTTGAATCTAAGAAAACCTGGTTCATCTCTGAGCCTATCAAGTTCAAATACCTCGTCACTGGTCTAGTCAAATTTATCCTGGATATATGCAGGAGCTAATTCCACTTGGTATGGGCCAAGGGTAAATAGATGTACATATGGGAGATCAAATCGAGGAAACTCAGGGACGTGTATCTGATCCAAACGTTCCCAGATTGTATTTCTTCTGGCAAGATTTTCATCTTCAACTCTCGCCTGTACCACGTTCACATCATCAAGTCGACCTCTAATCTCTCGAGCTAAGGCCGCAGTTTTACTTACCATATGTAAAGGCGCTCTATATGTATTTATAAAAACTGACCGCAGAGAAGAATTCTTTCAAATGCTCGATATTGAAAACGAAGTATAATAATTATGTCCTTATATGTATATAAATTGCCGGCACGTTGACATAATAGAATGACTGACATTGATGATTGTTTCTAATTATGGCTGCGTTGAAAATTTTTACTAAAAATTCTAGAACATTTAAGAAAATCGCGAGTATCTCAAAAAGTTGTAAAAGTGCTTATACTAGAGAAAAGAGAATTTAATTTTATATAACATAATGTAAAAAAATACAGGGTATTCCATTTCAATTAAAAAAGTTTTGAGGTTTGAATTTCACAAAATGTAACGTGAAAAATGGAACACTTGGTATACTATTATGGAATTGTTTTTCAATATAGAGTGTAGCTCGCCTTTTGTTCTTTCTACCTGCCAAAGAGCAAATGAGGATCTCCTACATGAAGAAAGTAATAACGGTTCTTGCAAACCGTTGCACCTGTCAAATTTTTCATAAAATGTCAAATATCTTGAAACCGTGGTGGTTTGGGACCTCCGACCTATTGAAATATTTGATCAGGGGCCCAAAATATAGAACATGTCAAAAGTCCAGCCAATTTAACGGAAGCCAATTGTTCAGAGTCCTTTAAATGTTACACAGTCGGCACAAAGGTTTGCTTGTCAGGAATATGTATTATTAGCAAACCGTCGGTGGTAAAGTACATAAACTAGCTTGTCGCATTTTCCCCGGCTGAGCCATAACAAACCACAATGTTCTCCACTCAATGTTTGTAAAATTCGTCTTTATTAAAAACGTAAAATGCAATAATTCATTATTTTCATTATTACGCCGATGTGTCGCTCAGAGCATACATCACCTACGAGTTTCGGAGACTCGTAACATAAAGAGATGGGTAAGCCCTACTTTGCGAGAGTTAGAGCGTAGGAGGGATAAAGTAGGTCCACCACCAGAAAAACCTAGATCTAGCATGTTAAAATGGAATAAATATAAACATGGAAAGATTAGAAGAAATAAGAAAGTATCCACAGCCCAAGAATTTGAAAACATTAAGGGGATTTTTAGGAATGTTAAATTATTATCGAAGATTCGTACCAAATTTATCACAAAAACAAGTTCCACTGATTGAACTACTTAAAAAGGGGGTAAAATGGAAATGGGATGAGAAGAAAGAAAATGCATTTCAGGAATTGAAAAACAGCTTTGCGAAAAATCTAGAGCTATATAATGCAAACTACGATGAAAAATTCATTTTAAGGTGTGATGCATCAGACTTTGCAATAGCGGGTGAATTAATACAGATAAGAAATGGGGTAGAAGTACCTATTTGTTTTGTTTCAAGAGTATTAAGAGGCTATGAAACACGGTATTCGGTATCTGAAAAAGAAATGTTGGGATTATGCTTCAGTGTAACAAAATTGAGATACTTCTTAACGTCAAATGAATTCATAATAGAGACAGATCTATCGAGCCTTACAATATTTGATGAACAACAGATTTACGAACAACAGAATATATAGGTGGTCGTTATTGTTATAAGAGTATAAATTCATAATACGACATATACCGGGAAAGAAAAATGTAACGGCGTAGAATGAGGGAAACAGAGGCAATAAAATCAAACACATTTTTAGTAACGTTAAATCGGTTAAAGGAAAATGAAATTTTGTACAATGCAAATACAATTAAAGAAAGAATTGGAAAATCAAAGGGAAGAAATATCTACGTTACTGGAAAAATTAAAACAACCGACTGGTGCGGCTAGTGGAGCTCAAATATGCATATATCGACAAGAAAAAGAGCGTAAAGAAAAAGAAGCTCTTAAATCAATAATAAACGATCTGGAGAATCAACTGAAAAACATTCTAAAATAAGGTAAGCAGGTAATCTGCGTTACTCCCAAGAAAGAATTTCAAAAAACTGTAGATGATTTAACAAGACGGTTAGAAGATGAACAAAAAAAAGCTAACTTGGCAGAAGAGGGTTTGAGAAAGTTAAAAGGGAGCGATCCGAGTGTAATGTTAAACGATGAAATAGCTACTTTGAAACAGAAATTAGCAAAACATGAAATGGAAAATGAGCAATTAAACCAAACAGTCGGTTCTGCGTCAAAACTTAAGGAGGAATTAAATTCGGCCCTGAATAAAGTAGAACAATTATGTAACAATACAAACTTAAAGGAAGCAATGTTACTGTTAGAAAAAAAACATAATGAATTTAAAAATAGCTTGGAAGAAATGAAACAAGGATGTTCTATTGTTTTACGATTAAAAAATGATAATGAAAAACTGCAAAATGACGTAAAAAGATTAGAAGATGAAATAGTTAAATTAAAAGAAGATTTAGATCAAGCTTCCAATGAAGTTAAAAAAGTATTCGGAAAAATTGCAGAATTACAGGACGAAAATGGAGAACTGAGGCAAAATAAAGCGAAAATGGAAAATGAAAATTCCAAATTAAAAAAAGACAAGTAATGAATTTAAATATTGGTTTAAGTATATAAAAATAACAATATAATTTGGAGGAGTTTGAAGATGACAGAAGAATTTGTAAAATAAGAACGAAAAGTAATATATACCAAAATAAATAACTGTTATAAAACAGATGAGAAAAGAAGAATGGTTAAAGAAGAAAATATGCTAATACTTGAATAGATACAAAATAGATGAGAACAGAAAGGTGCAGAATAATACAAAAGAAGAAAGTAGATACTCATATAATAAAGACTAGAGGCAGAGATTGATCAAAAAGGTAAAGGATTTATAGTTGATAAAATCTAGAGCAGAGAAAGGAAAATTTATGAAGATAGATTAATATTTGGATTAAGAAATAACTACTTGAGGAGCAGATGTGATTATAATTTTGATTAAAACAAATAATCTAATGAACTGAGGTATAATTTTATATTTGACAATTGTTAAGTCAAAATTGACAAATTTTATTATTTCAATTAGTATATAAGTTAGCTAACAATAGGGCTGTAGGTTCGATTTATTAAAAGAAATTGCATCAATAAAAGTTTAATGATATTTGAAAAGAAAATTAAATAAAAATAAATTGTGTTCTAAATACAAACAAATTTCATTTTTTGGCAGTAAAAGAAAATTTTGACATAGGCAACCAAACACAGTATTCTACTACAAATAATAAATGATCAATCTAAAATTAAATTATAGTAACTTTTAGCATAAAAGTTAATTTGATTTTGAATAATGTAAAAATCTGTTTAAAATTAATTTAAATTTATAAATAAATTAACATATTGAACTAACAATCCACCTAAAACCCCGAGATAGAGAGCAACATTGAGCTTAGTAAAGAGAAACAGGAGATTTATCAAATCACAATAATATGTGGGCTATCTTATTCGGATTATAACTAAACTATATTTATTGATAGAATATCAGAAATTGAAAAGTAGGTATTAGATAAAAGACACATTATCCATTATTACGTACGCGTAACAATCAGTACGTATTTTGACAGCAGTAAACACTACACTGTTGTCACTTGCTGCAACTGTACCTGTTGGATTTCTTTTTGCGGCTTGATATCTGCGCGATGAGATATAGTTCAAAGTTAAGCTGGACGCGGAGAGATCATCACATCTTGGGCGTACTCGATATTTCTTTGGAATTTTCAAAATTCATTTTCTCGTTTTTTTGGCCATTTTGATAAATGAATATTTTTGCGTATATCTGGAATATATATTTATAAATCTGAATATATGGATGTATTTCAAAAGCACCCTGTATACACATTGTAGTGTCGCTTTGAAACACATTTTGTACCACGTTTTAAGGTTTTTGCAAGGATGGCAGTCCTGTGTTTCCTCCTACTCTGCGACAAACGGACACTCTTCACTGTAGTTCGTAGATACTGTAGCCACATACTAAAAAAAAATTGTTTGGATCGAATACAAATTCTGTTCCGTATATACAAAGAAATTTCTTGGTTGATGTTAATACATTTTTGTTGCTCCAAATAATTTTTTTTTAGTGCGCAGTAATGTCAAATCGTGGGGAATTTCTCATATTGTGAGGAAAAACAACTTAAAATTTGTAAAAAGGGGAAAAGGGGAGAAAAACATAAAATATATATATTTGTGGAGAAAAACAAGCACGTGTTATTTTTAAAGCATTCTCTCGAGTTAACGCTTCTTCAATGTGTACGGTATATATTTTAAAGGTTACAATAAAGGACGCACTCCATTTTCAAACAATTGGAACTTCGGAACCTGTAGAAGTAGGTAGGTGTTATATGCAAGGATTATAAACAATCCTTGGGTACTATGAACTATTTTGTATTTTGTGTACTCACGAACGATTTTTAAAAATTTTACTAGTCATTCATGATTGCTTCAGTTTTTAAAGTTGTTTCCAATTAAGTATTATTAACTTTCACCCGTTTGGAAATAGTTCATTTTAAATAGAGCTAATGACATAAGAGTACATAGGTATTTCATTAACAACACTAAGGAACGTAGATATTATTAAAAAGTGGAAAAAACTCATCGAATATTTCCTGATCATTTTCAAGTAAGGAACTAAAGAAGCAGTTTGTAACTTAATTTGGACTATCTACATAGTGATATCTAGAGGTGATAAGCAGTAAATAATCATCAGTTGATTAAATAACTAGACCACCGCTATCCTTAAATTATGTAATTTAAATTTCCTGCCACTAGACATATGGCGCTGTCGAATTCATTCCCGGCGCTTTCTTTTACACTTAGTGTTAAAAAACAGGAATATAAAATTTCCACTCCTCTTCTAATTGTCCAATAGAGGTTGAATCATCAAACTACAATACCCTTTCAAAAAATTAGAATTTTTTTTTATAGATACCTATTGTGGGCAAAATATGGGGAATTTTGAGAAGCTGCCTTGTGTGATAGTGTGGGGAAATTCGTTCGAAATATTTGGCAACACTGATTGTAACCTGGATTGTTTTTACTTTGAGAATATAGGGTGGGGCTGTATAATGAGGACTAGTCCATTCGTATAGTTTAGATTAAGCTTCCTTAAGATAAGTCATTTGATCTTTCAGTTATACCTCATGGTCCAGTCCTTATTAAGTATACACTTTTTGATGTTTTAAGTATTCCCAGGCGTTTAGAAGGTCTTTTGTTCCATTTAATAAGACAAAAAATATTGTTGAACATATATAATATGACAATATCAATATTTTATTCACCAATACACTCTCTAATGGTTCCCCCCACTAAGCCCCAAAAGCTCGCTGACGTCGGGTGACTGTCGGCCTCTGCATAGGTATTTCATATTCACTGATTGGACTAAATAGCTGAACTAAATAGCCTCTCCAGAATCCTATTCTACAGTCAAAGGTGTTGCTTTTTTAATTTCATTTCGATCGGATATCGATATCAATTGATACATAGTTGAGGAAATGCACATATCAGAACGAAAGAGCGAGGAGAGTGGCGGTGGGGTTTGTCCGCCGTTCTGATCGGTTTTGGCTGTTTTGTCGGTAAGATTTTCGATTATCTGCCTTTCCCTGCTGGCCCCTCCACAACGTATCTTGATTCGACTATATTTTCTAAGGAAATCCAATCCAAATCAACATGTTCGAGCGTGCATGGAGGTTTTACGATGTTACATGTTAAGCTTTCTTCTATTTTTCTAAAAATGAATCATATTCCGATAAAATAATCACAAGAACTTCCCATAAAAAGTTTCGAGGTAGAGAAGGAAACTCTTCCTTTCCATTTTGCGCCCCCATGATTGAATTTACTCTTGATGGATAACATCAAATAACGATCTCTATTGATATTAGATCACGTGCAAAAACTGGCCAATGTAGCTCAAAGGGTTCTTGAGATTTGAAGTAAAATCCCAATTTTGAATTCCCACTTCAGGAGACCTTAGTTCCTTTAATAAGGATTTCCAGACCCAAGTTTAAGGAAATTTTTTAAATATTTTTTGACATGAATCAGCCTTATTAATGACTGCACATCTGAAACAACCTGTATGTGCTTTTTCTCTACTAAGTTTTATCATACCAAAAACAAACGATAAAATTGTGTTCAATAAAATTGGCGCAATTTATAAAAGCAATGAAGTAATGTTGCATTTATCATGAAAATAAACGTTCGGTGCATGATGCATACAAACACATTAACATTTCTATTTTTAAACTTTCTCCACAACTAAGAGTACATTTATGAACACACTAGAGTATTTGTACAAAAATACAGAAATAATTATTTTTGACCTATCGACAGCTCTTCTCAACGACATTATTTCATCAAATAGATCTGATAAATAAATCTCTTGATCCGCAATTGTAGACTATGGTACGCGTTATTAAAATTCATTGGCATTAGTTGCCGACAGGAATTCTTATAGGTAAAAATTAAAAAAAAATTAAAATCCGATCCAAAATAAATTTTGCGTATTGCCCTGTAATTTATTTTTAACAGACTTCAAGGAAAATTACCTGTATGTATATTTCTTTTTTGTATTCGTTCAAGCATTACTCTGGATTGACTGAAGTGATTTTTATGAATTTTTTCTCAAACTGCATGGTATGGTTCAGCGGGGGTTCCATAATAATTTCATGTCATGTTCATGTTTAGTGGAAGGTGGACAAAGATTGGAAACAAGATTTTTTTGTCGAGAATTTGGGGAATGCGCTAGGGATAAGAAATTTAATTCTGTGATAAAAAATTCAAATTTCGTTGGAATTGCATTAAAATTGGTAGTTAGGTATAATGCAGAATCTGATATCAAGAGTTAAGAATTCAAAATAGCGAACTGAATATGGTCTCCAAAATTGCAGCGTTTTTCCAGATTTACATGAAATATGTTACATGGTAATTTCAGAATTCCCTGTATTAAAAATTCAAAACGATGAATATTTTCTCTTGCTGTGTAGAATCTAAATAAGGAGACCACTAAAAAGGATGGAAAGAAAGTTAAAAAAAATTAAACAGCCTAAAAATTATTAAATATTATTTCACCGTTGCACTCGCTTAGTTAATTTAACCTTATAACACCTAAAATCGATATGAAGCTACGTGCAAAAATAAACAAGCATCGAATTGAAACATATTTTTAACTGACCTCAACAATGATATTAGGAAATAAGTTCAATTAACGAGGCGACGGCGACGGTGAAATTTTATTTCATAGTTTTTAGCTACTTTTATTGAAAGCTGTTCAATTTTTTTCTCGAAAATTTTAATATACTATAATTTTACAATTTTTAAAATAGAAGTAGACAAAAAAATGTTAATGGAAAATTAATTCATGCTGGAGTTCTTTTGGTAGCAGATTATGGATCCGATCAAGAGTTATTCAATAATTTAATATGGAAAGCTCGACAAAACAATACATTATTTTACAAGAAATTTGATGCTCTGTTACTACTTAATTCACCGCAGAAGCTACCTTAACTTAACGTGTCTTTAAGATCAATAAGTATAACTAATCATAGTTATTATTAATTATCCTTCGAAATTCGGTCGCCAAGTTGGTAGCTGCTTCGGCCAACATGTTTGAATGAGTAGCCTACTTGGCGGTTGGAATGCACTGCTCGGAGCTTGACTCGACGGTCCCTACCAACACGAGCCCATGTTTGTACATGAATAGTACACGGCCGAGCATGTTGGCAATCAGGGCCGGCCTTAGTTCCTCAAGCGAACTAGTGCGAAATTTTAAAAGACGCCTCATTTTCTGGTCAAGTCAGAAAAAAAAATTTTTTTCGTCATAAATTTTACTCGAAAAAAAAGTATATTAAGCTCTTGGCTTATCTTATATTAGGCTCGTGGCGCCCCCTGGGGTACTGTGCCCTCATGGGAGGCACGGTTGCCCCCCCCCCTCCAAAGGCTGACCCTGTTGCAATTAGCCTTAATCCCCCATACACGCTCGAGCATGCTCGGCTCACTAGCCCAACTTTGAACCGAGCATGCTCATCGGTTTCCATACATGTCCGAAGTGTAGTTTCATTTGAATCGTTGTGTGATGAGTTTCGTCTTTCTCTATTTAATGTAGTAATTTTTGGTCCTCATAATGTCACTTATAGCACACACTATTGTTCATTTTCAAATGCTGTTTTCTGAACCTCGCGATTGGCTAGATTTTGAATTAATGGGTTGATTACAGCTTCCTCTTTGATCCTGAGACTTACCAAGTGACTGCGATCGATTCGACCCTGCTACCTATTTCGAATTCTGCTGCTGGGTTGTCTTTGATGCTGAGTAGCTTGGATTTTTCCAGTTCCTAATGCACTTATATTTTGATGATTATATCTAACTGTTCTTTAGTATTCTTGTATCGTATATAGGCTTGATTTGCACTGTAGATCATGTTTATCGTCTTCATCCAGTAACTTTGATCTCAGTTACTCTTTTTGTAAACCACAACTGATTAAGTCTTTGATTAAAGAGTCTTTCGAGCCTGTTAGTTCGCAAGTTAAATCCATTTTTTTAATTAATAATAACTTGTTCATTTTCTGCTTGTTTCCGAGTAAAAAATTCCAATTGTTCATACAATAAATTTTTTTCGGCAAAAAATCATTTTGATAACACTTTATCACTATACCCTGTAAAAGTTGCTTATCGCCTAGCTAAGTATAATGAAAAAAAAAAAAAAAAATCAAATCAAGAAATATCTTCCGGTCGCACATCGCACTCAAAGTTTTGAAAAATGGCAACATTTTGCTGTTTTTCGTCAATTTTTTATAATCACTAAACTTACTACTTTTGAAACACTATAGGTCAAAATGTGAAGTTTGGGGCATGAGGTATTTGAAAAAAATTTAAAATTTGTAATTTCAAAATATTTATTGTTCGCGTAAAACGTTCAAAAAACACAATTTTTAGTACAAATGGCAATATTTCGTAATTTCTGCTAATTTTAGTTTTTCATTTTTAGTAAAAAAAAAAACGGTGAATATACTTATCATTTCTAATTTTGTTATTCAAAAGAGTCCACTTTAAAGTCAGATTTTTGGGAAAATTCTGGCATAATAGATCTTGCGTCAGCGCCACACACTTTTTTAAATGTTTCGGTTACAAGTTCGACACATCGTTCTACAGCGACAAAGCAAGCCTTGGAAATCCGGTTGCAGCGGTGTGCCAGTCTGTCTTAGATTTTTGATGTCTTCATCTGTGATGTTCCTTAATAGTGGAGAAGGAGAGATATTGCAGCTATCCCACCAAATCATGTTGACGTAGTCTGTTGCTTCGAAGTTGAATTTAGGCGTGGTGAAGTTTCAAATAGTCTTTACCTTGGAAAGTGATCGAGCTTTCAACACTCGGCGCAGCCCCAGTTCCCTGAAATGTCTTCTTTCATCCACTATCATTGCAAAGATCAAATTCTCGGGGTGAGTAAAGAAAGCGTTTCGCTCAATTACTGGCATTAAATTTTGAGTTAGGTACCGTGATGTTCTGATGGCTTCAACAATTATCTTTGGATCATCTGTGAAATTTTGTCTGGTTTTATTTTTGAACCAGAGAAGTATGTAATTCTTCAAAATAAAATGTATCAACTGCATAATTTCATCAACAGGTTTTTCGATGCTCACGTATAGTCTGAGTGTGGAAGGTATAATTGATCCTTGCTCAGCATTCTTCTGTCAACTTAAGGAATGGGAATCTAATACAGACTGGCACACAGCTTCAACTAGATTTCCAAAGCTTCCCTTGTCACACTCAGGCTATGTTACAGTTAACCATGGTGTTCTAATACAAAAATTGGAATATTATGGGATTAGAGGAAAAGCCTTAAATCTATTTGTCTCTTATCTTGCGGATCGTCAACAGTGTGTTAAATTTAATGATAAAGTATCAAAACTTTCCAGTGTTGATTACGGAGTGCCACAGGGGTCAGTTCTGGGTCCTGTGCTGTTTATAATATACATTAATGATATATCATTCAATTGTGCTACTGAAGTGTCTCCAATAATGTATGCTGATGACATGACATTTTTGCTAAGTAACGAGCTGTTTTCCAACCTATGCACTAAGAAAGAAGAAGCTGATAATTTAATAAAAAACTGGACAAGGAGTAATTATCTTACCATAAATAATGGCAAAACAAAAACTCTAAATTTTGCAGTGAAAAAAAGGAAAATAAATAACGAACCTATTAAACTCCTCGGTGTGCATTTGGATAATTCTTTGAACTTTCAATTCCAAATTCAGAGTTTATCAAAAAGGTTGTCGACTTGTATTTATATAATAAGACAACTCAGCAACAAAATCACAGCAGATTGCTTAAGAGTAGCCTATTTTTCCATTTTTCACAGCATAATGACGTATGTCATTCGAACAAAATCTTTAAATTACAAAAAAGAGTTATAAAAATAATGACTCAAGCTAAATATGATGACCACTGTAAACTCCTTTTTAAAAGTCTCCATATATTAACACTGCCGTCATGATATATATATATATATATATATGAATGCTTGGTCATATTAAAAAATTAAAAAGTAACAAAATCACCAAGCAGGACTACATACATAACCATGACACTAGGACAAAAACAAATTTAAGATTGCCCAAATATAGACTAAGTAAATCTCAGGATTCCTGCCTATATCTATCAATAAAATTTTTTAATGTGTTACCTAAAGATTTACAAAATCTTGATATGAGTGTAAACACGTTTAAGCTAAAAATAAGAAATATCCTTTTACAGAATGCCTTCTACTCATATGACGAATATTTTGAATATTTCGGCTCCTTGCCCAATTTATCGTCTGTCTAATTAGATTCATTATATTTATTATGTTAGCATTTTTGTATTAATTATTTTTTCTGTGTTTTTGACAATGTTATATTTTACGTTTTTTCCTCTACTTGAGGTACTAGTTTTTATGACTACTACTTATTTTATATTGTGTTATCGTGACTCTGTTTTTTTTATACTTGTTTTTAAATTAAGTCGTTAGTTTTTTATCTCTGACATATGCAAACATTATATATATGTATAGCATGAATAAAATTCTATTCTATTCTATTCTATAGAACGGTGCGTCAAACTTGTGACCGAAGCATCTAAGAAAGTGTGTGGCGCTGACGCAAGAGATGGATTCATTAGGACGACCCATCCATCAAGATCTATTACGCTAGAATTTTCTCAAAAATTTGACTTTAAAGTGCACTCTTCTGAATAACAAAATTGGAACTTAGAACTTTCATTTTGCTTAGCTGGGCGCTAGGTAACTTTTCCGGGATATGGCGATAGAAAAATTAAAAAAAGTGTTTTATCGACCCTACTTTACAGTAACTCATTTTCAATAATTTTAAAGTTGTAATTATTAATACTTTATTTACACCTCCAACACCATTTGTTTTGCTTCCACATCGTGGAAGTGTAGTACCCGTAAAAATTATGAAACTTTTCTCTGTGGCCAGTACGAACTGGTAAACTATGAATTTCATATTAAATAGTACCTTTGATGATATTAGATGTCAAGTCATTTGGATAGCATGACGTATGTAAATCCATATGTATTCCCGTGCTGAATATTTCTGAAGTTAACAGGTTTTACAATGTAATCAAATGTAGATTGCAACATTATAGTATATCGTGATACTATGAAAGAGAAGATACGCCCACTACATGTATCAGTTTTGACATAGTGTGCGCATAACTTCATTCGCATATCGAGCCCACAGCTGCCACTTGACCGATGTTTGGCCATAAACTCGACAACTGTAAGCCTAGAGGAAGCTGAAATTTTTCGGGAAGGTACTTATAAAATCATCAGCGCTGTGTCTAGGGCAGGATAACCAGGGCCCACGCCAGGGGCGCGAGCATCGGGGGGCGAGCATCGGGGGCACAATTCGAAGCGTATGTTTAAAAATTTTAATAATCTTATTAGATGCTTGCCCTGGGTGCCAAATTTTCTAGCTACAATGCAGAAAATTATAGAATTCAAGGATTTATCGGCAGATTTTCATTTTACAATCAGGTTTTGGTTTAAATATCGATGAAAACATTTTCAAAAAAATTTATGCAGGCTAGTAATCAGTATATTAATTGATACATTTAATTTGTTTGTTGCTTAATATTAAATAAAGGAGTGTGGCCCGATATTGGAGAACTTTAAACATCGTGCCATTATATAAAAATGGAGCTATAGATGTCTGTGATAACTACAGATTACTGGAATAATAACGCACGCCAGTAAAATCTATATTCTTCAATTCAGATTCCAGAATTATCTGTTGTGGCAAATACCTCCTGAGCAAACAGTTTTTGTTAAAGTACGTGGTACCAGAGAGCAAATACTGAATTTGCGATAATTTATCGAGAAGGCAAGAGACTCACGTGCCTATATACCTTTGTTTCATAGACTACCGGCTAAGGCTTTTGTCAATGTGGAATAGGACAAACTATGGACTGTTACTTGGCACTTATTTTTCGAAGTCTGTCTGAAGAAAGCTCTGCTTTGATAAAAGTAGACAACAGTAATTCCGATAAGTGTAAAATCGATAAAGCCGATAGACGGCGTATTAATGGCTCTCGAAATGTGGGTCTGAAGACGTTTGTTACGTATTCCCTCGACAGTCTATCGCACTAATACCAAGTAATGCGTCCCAAAACCGACTCTTCAGCATCGTATTCCTTCGAATCCTCTCATTTTCTGGCCACATCAATCACGGAGAGAGAACAATTTAGAGCGCTGGATAGTCCAGGGAAAACCAAATGGCAAGACGTGAAGAAGATGCCCTCGGACACGTCGAGCCCAATGTCACCAAAGAGCTAATAGAGCTGATGGGAAAGAGCTTTAATGAGGCTATGCTTCTGATAAACGGAGGCCAACTAGAATAATTTTAATTAATCACAAAACCTCTGGAATGAGATGATTCAATTTTAATTCTTTTAGTTAATTACAATAAATAGCAGCAATACACTACTTTATAAAAGTTACCTCCATTCTTTATCTTTATTTCTTCCCAATATACTCGATATCTAATTTGAATAATAAAAACGTTTCTGCCTTGCAACATTTACACCTGCAAATATTCACATTTCATCTCCTTATCGTTATATTACTGAACTGAAAGAGTCATGGCGAACATTAGACAACTACTAACTAATTCTAAGGACAGAACTGAGATTCCATCACACCTTTCAGATCCTAATGAGTTGAATGAATATCTTACCTCAATGAGTAAATATAAACCTGCCTGCGGCGAATTGTTAAATTATTTTGATCGGAATATTTTCAAAATTGCTGAAGAGTTCTTATTCGAAGAAATATCGAAGGAGCAAGTCAATGTTGCATTAAATGCAATCAAGTCAAATGCTTCTGGTCTGGACTCTATATCCAAGAAAATGCTCTTATTATGTTTTCCTGATTTACTTGTCTATTTAACTTTCATTATAAATAAATGTATTGTCCAAGGTGTGTTTCCAGATATCTGGAAGGAAGCTCTTGTAAAACCTCTTACAAAATCTAATTCTGCCGAAAACTTCACTGATTTGCGTCCTATTAGTTTGCTGCCAGTTATGTCAAAAATAATTGAAATATCAGATTATTAGATATGCAACAAAACATCTACTTAGATGGGTGACAGTCCAAGGAAACACAACGATATCGCCCCACATATATGCCATCCTTCGGAAGTAATATAAAGCAGTCGGTTCCTTGCCTATTAAATCTAAGGCAAGGAAAAGATCCCTACTCTTCGATAGAGATGAGATTCACCAATATTTCTAGATTGGGACTGGCTCGTCTACTGGCATTGGTGATAGGCCTTAGTAGAGGACCGACGCGTTAAATAAAAAAATAATAGTAATAAAAAGTATTTATAAAAAATAAAAAATATTCCTTTAACAAAAACGACATAAATCAGTAGTGATATAATAAAACAGTATCGTACACCTGCAAAATCAACATCAATTCCTAACCTACGAGTCAATCTTCCGAAGGATCACGCCCTGGGTGCCGCGACGGCGGCGGAGTCAGTGGCTGTGGCAACGGTGGTAGCATCTAAATTCATTCTCTCTACAACTACTCTCAACTCTCGTTGCCTTTTTACTTGATAACCTACTCGATATTTTGCACGTATCCTTCTTCGGGAATCAGTCGTTAGCGGAAAGCTCCCACGTCTACGCCGAAAAAGTGTAATCTTCACCTTCTCCTTTTTCTTCTCACGAGCAACTTCAACATCTCCAAAATTGAGTCTCTCCAAGAGAGCGGCCGTAGTCGCTGCAGAGGAGTCAGTGGCCATGGCAATGATGGCGGTACCTAAATTCACTCTCTCCAGGACTACTTTCAACTCCCTTTGCCTTTTTCTTTGATAACCTCTCCGATAAATTGTATGTCTCCTTCTCAGAGTAT
Source organism: Rutpela maculata (assembly GCA_936432065.2). Classification (NCBI taxonomy): domain Eukaryota; kingdom Metazoa; phylum Arthropoda; class Insecta; order Coleoptera; family Cerambycidae; genus Rutpela; species Rutpela maculata. Next base: position 112,461,641 of record OW386285.2, read on the forward strand.
CAGTCACAGGCGGAAATTTCCCACGTCGTCTACGTTGAGAAAATGTAACCTGGAACTTCTCTTTACCATGGACAACTTCAAAATCGCCAAAATCGAGTCTTTCTAAGAGAACTCGACAATCTTTTAACGCCGGTTCTACTTCCATTGTCTTCTTCATCATTTGTCTCCTGCGTTTCTCTTTACTCTTTCTATAGAAGGATTTTTGACTAACTTTACCCATGCTGAAGATGAATATGAAGTTTATCAACTATTTATTTAAATAACTAAAAACGAAAAAACTGTAAAACTTCAAAATATACGTAAAAATGGAATACCAACAAAATTAATAAAACTAAAAATGAAGGATACTAGAAATCAAAATTTAACATCGACAAATATAAATTGGCAATATAAAATAAAAGTGATAAAAATGCAATTATTATGTCGTAGTCGTTTAATGAAATACGTTATTTCGTGAAAAGCCTAGGCAGTACATGAACTGCCGGCATATCATGTAAATTCTTGAAGTTGCACAAGCTTTGCTTCGTTAGTACTCTTTGTAATTATCATTGAACAAGTCTTTTTCATTCTTACTTTCCATAATAAACAAAACAAATAGGCAGTAAATAATCGAACACAATCTGGTGGTCTAATTTACGGTATATCATGTAGAACGACTTTAAACATCTTGTGCCGAGATGACCATGGCGTTTCACGAAATGCCTAGGCAAATTGTGCAACCTCCAGAATTTACGTGAAATCTCGGCAATTTGTGTACTGCCTACTTCATTAAAAGATTACGACATATACATACCCTCGAAAATAAAAATTAACCGCTAGTTCAGTCCAAAAGAATATATCAACAAATGTAAAGTAAAAATATAATTAAAATATCGAATAAACGAAAAACTTTACCAACCAAAGGTGACCCAACGAAAGTAATGAAACATCTAATTATCTCAACAAAAATATTATTCAAGCACTAATATACATGAGGTATATTCCTTTGCACCAAAAGTGCAGCCACAGTAGAGAGAAGACCAGTAGTCCTACTCAGCCGGAACAGTTGTATAAGATTTTCAGTGCGCATGCGATGCTCCTGGGCTAAAATTATTCGATGCGCAGTGGACGGCACGACGATAGTGGACGGCAGTGATGATGTAGGGTGGGGTGGATGTTTATTTTTGTTTACGTTTTCATTTCTGAATAGTCGCCACTGTCGCCAGTATACGACGAAATGCGTGTGGGATACAAACAGTAGATGCGCAGTGGATTTAAAAAATAAAATAGAGTAAAACAAATATCAAAGGGACCACTGCGAGTGAAACTACTGATCTTCTCTATACTGTGGTGCAGCACTGAACTGCACTGGTGTAAGATTGTCTCTCTTTATCTTATGGTATCCGCATTGATGCCATCTCTGTCACTCAAAATTAGTGTCACACTTCTTGTGCTAAGGAATGGACCTATGTAGGTATATAAAGTTAATAAAAATGCTTACTTTTATTAGCAGCACGACTCAATATGCTCTGCACAGCACAGCAGAGTAACTCACTGGTTCACAAGATAACACCGAAATAATATGACGTGTTCAGTAGACTAACATGAACTGACAATTAAATGAGACGCCTGCTGAGATCACTATTTATATAAAACAGTAACCAATCAGGTCGGTTGTAAAACTGAATGCCTCGACTGCGCCACAGCACTAGAGTAACACATACCAACTTCGATTCAACTGTGCTCGCATCACGAAGTTCATAAATTAAACTGGACCTCACACAAGGTCCAAACGCTGACACCCCCCATGCTGGCCGCCATGATAGGTTTTCAGATCCGCCTTTCAGAATTTTTGTCCAAAGTCAGGGACGGATTGAAAACGTTTTCATTATTTACCAATAACTTGAATATTGGAGAAATGAACGTTTTTATGCGAATTTTCAGTTTGGTACACAGAAAAATCAACTCAAACCAACAAAATTTATGACAATAAGATAGAATTTGTCAACTAAAAACATTATTTTACGTCTCTTGGGTTATACTACCCACGCGCAGGGTTTCCTTTGTGGGTCTACTTCTGTTTATTTGTCGTTTTCTATATACATTTCTTATTGTATTTTTTCCCGTAGATTTAGAATATCAACTTTAAATGTTATGTATTTGTAAATGTTATACGAGATGAATAAACATTATTATTATTATTATTATATTGTGTAATATTCTGTTGATAATTTATTGATGTTTAAATGTTTTTCGAATGTTTTCGCCAGAAGCAATTTCATTTATTTTCTTAGTGATAGTATATTCTGATAGAACCATAGACTTTTATAATTTTTTCAATTAAATTTTTTCTGTGCAGTGTATCTTCAAATGCATTTTCAAAAAGATGCTCAGTTAATGATATGAAAATACTGTCATTTTATAAAATGTCGACTTTCCTTTAGCAGCAGCATTTTCATGAAATTATCTTTAACAGGTAAAACATTGTCACATAATTTAACACTCTTCTGTTTGTCGCACATGTAAAATCTAATGTTAGAAAAAATATTCAAATTTAACCAAACTTTGTGACTATAACTTCTAAAAAGCATTAAAAACTTTGGAAAACAGTTCTCGAATCACACAGCAATTGCAAATAAACTACAAGGGCGGTGTTGTCAGATTTAATCTAGTATTATCCCGTTGGTTGTTGATAGGCAAATGATTGGCAGATTTTAGAAATAATTTCATTAAAATGAAAGCATTAATGAGTACTTCTGATGATAACTTACTCTAAGTATTGTAGTAATCTCAAATTGTGAATAAATTTCTTGTTATTAGAGAACATCAAGTAGGATTTTGGCAGAAAAGTATTCAAGTTTGTTGAAAATATAAAACATTTGGCAATGCGCTACAAAATAACGATAACCAATATTACCGTAGTTGAGATTCCTACAGAGTATTGCCAACCTCAAATAAGTTGACAGCCTATCATGGCGACCATGGTAAGTGGTGTCACGAGCTTTTGTTTGGGATATGTGCGTTGTGAAGTCCAGTTTAATTTATGAAGTTCGTGGCTCGCATTCAAAAGTAGTACTGAATAAAACTTGTAATAGATATATTAAGCATGCTTATTGTCAAGTCTAAGTCGACACAACTATAAGCAATAAATCTCACAAAGACTTTCTTGGTAAATTCATAGCATTATTTCCAATGAGAAACTAAAAATTATGTAAATAGGCCCGTTGCATTTACCGTATATTTTAAATCAATTTATATATATGAATATAGTGTTACTAAACATAGCAGTTATCAAATCTGTTTTCATAATTTCTAACTGGAAAATATTTAAATCACCGACTAATATCCGGTAGAAAGGGCATATCTGAGAACACATGATATTGGACGTCACGTCATCTAACAGTATATCTCTTCGAGTGCAATGATTCGGACATATAATTCGTGCAGTTTACGGTCATTTTCTAAAATTACTTAGTTGTATTCGGTCTCTATATCTTGGCCTCCATTTGCTTCGCTACATGTATATGAAAAATGCGAAAATAAAAAAGTTTGTCGTTTAGTCAAAATAAGAGTACATTCTTAGCAAAGTAATAAGTAGAGTAATAAGTTCATTGTTGTTTAAAGAAAATAATAAACAATAATCGATAGAAACAACTACAGAGTATTGCCAACCTCAAATAAGTTGACAGCCTATCATGGCGACCATGGTAAGTGGTGTCACGAGCTTTTGTTTGGGATATGTGCGTTGTGAAGTCCAGTTTAATTTATGAAGTTCGTGGCTCGCATTCAAAAGTAGTACTGAATAAAACTTGTAATAGATATATTAAGCATGCTTATTGTCAAGTCTAAGTCGACACAACTATAAGCAATAAATCTCACAAAGACTTTCTTGGTAAATTCATAGCATTATTTCCAATGAGAAACTAAAAATTATGTAAATAGGCCCGTTGCATTTACCGAATATTTTAAATCAATTTATATATATGAATATAGTGTTACTAAACATAGCAGTTATCAAATCTGTTTTCATAATTTCTAACTGGAAAATATTTAAATCACCGACTAATATCCGGGAGAAGGGGCGTATCTGAGAACACATTATATTGGACGTCACGTCATCTAACAGTATATCTCTTCGAGTGCAATGATTCGGACAATAATTCGTGCAGTTTGTGGTTATTTCCTAAAATTACTTAGTTGTATTGGGTCTCTGATAAATTATAGTGTATATTTAAGTGCACCATATTTAAAAGGGTTTAAATTGTTTTAAACATGACTGAAGAAGGTTATTTCAAAGGTCAATCGGATAATTTACGCCGTAGATCTGCCATATTCATAAATAAAAAACTAAAGTCCTAGATGAAAAAATTTTGTTTTCAAAAAATTCTCCTATATCTTGGCCTCCATTTGCTTCGCTGCATGTACATGAAAATTCCAAAAATAAAAAAGTTTGTCCTTTAGTCAAAATAAGAGTACATTCTTAGCAAAGTAATAAGTAGAGTAATAAGTTCATTGTTGTTTAAAGAAAATAATAAACAATAATCGATAGAAACAAAAAGACCATTGGAGGGGTTTGTTTGTGAACTTTAATTTAAAAAAAACTTCAGATGGATAGCTCAATTAGATTTGAAGATATGACGGTGTAAATGTTAAAAAAACACGGTTTTTATAATCAATCAATTTCTCAAGTTTTTTCGAAAGAAAAAATATCTGTACCACAAAAAAATATCGTAAATAGCCATTTCTTATGTAGAATTATTCACTTTATAAAAACTATAAGGTTTGGTCTGGTTCTACGCTAATTTTTTTTTCTCGAGAACGGAGAGGCTTTTATTGTCTATTTCGCTCCACTACCAAGCTATTACAAGGGCAACGTCGCGTCGTAACGAATTTATTCAAACTTTAATGTTGAATACTGTTTGTAAAAAAAAAAATAAGAAAAAATCCTTTACACACTGCGTTTTGTATAAAGATTCTAAAAATACTAAAATTATATTTTTCTGCACGGGGCCTATTGTTTATAAAATACGTTTACAACAATTCAAATTCACATTACAGCTCTAAAAACCTGTTAAAAACATAAATAGTACTCAATCTACATGAGAAATACAGGATGTAATTAGTTTCATGTCATTAAAAAAAACTGGTAATGGGGACCGACTAGACAAACAAAAAACCTTTATGACTTTTTCCTCTAAGGGCGCTTTGAAAAAACTGACCTAGGTCAACAATTTGAATATTAGGGTAGGAAACATTTGAGAACCACTGCCTTTCTGGGTCAATGGACGTGAACTTCCCAATTATACAACTTTTAAATTGTCATAAGAAAGTGCAAAGATTACCGACCGACTCATTCTCGCTGGCCCGCGGCGCGGCGCGCGGCGGCTCGCAGTTTCAAAGCAAAGAAGGGCGGCACCTTTGATGCCCGCCTCAACAGAATCAATTATAAAAATGTAAATAATTCGTTATCTCTTTTTGCAGAACTGCAAGCAAATGATGGGCGTAGAGGTTTAAACAGCATTTCTTTACATGTGTGTTTTTTTAATTTAGAACAAAATATTGGAGCTTTTATTGTTGTTTATAATTTATCAGATTTAAATGTGGTTTATTAACATTTGTAACCTAAATGAGTGTTCTGGGTTAAAAGCTTTAAAAATGAGTAATTATTGCATGACATTGGGAAATAAAGAGTTAGACGTCTGAGATACGCTAACAGAAAATAATTATGTGTATTTTAAGTAAGGAAAAAATCTGATTTATTTAACGAATTGCCAATCAGGTATCGAAAACTAAAATATTCGATAAATCTAGAACTTACCAATAAATTATTGTTGATTTCATAAATTGTTCGAAATGGCCTCCATCTGCATCAATACACTTTTCGGCACGTTGAACTAAGGACATACGCACTCCGTTTAACACATTTGGTAAATTAGGATAATTTTTTATGGTTTCTATGCACATTAAAATACGTTGCTGCAATTGACGATTTGCACGAAAGAAAGTTTGGTAAAAAGTGTCTAGATTATCACCGTAATGTCCGTAATTCACTGCACATGCTGACCAACTCGTCTTATTTCCAAACTTTGCAACAATTAAATACCTATATATTATAATAATCATAACATTGTTTTCATTATCTATAATGTTAAACCTACTTCCATTGAAAATAAATCATCTTTATTAGGTTGTTTCGTAGTCTACAATATTTAAAAAATGTCGAATTATGCAATTTGTCAAACACTGTTTCCAACTTTCAGTTTAGAAGAGTTGGCAGCAGTGATTGACAAAATGCATAATTCGACATTTTTTAGATATTGTAGACTACGAAACAACCTGATAAAGATGATTTATATTCAATGGAAGTAGGTTTAACATTAAAGAAAATTAAAACAATGTTATGATTATTATATTATAGGTATTTAATTGTTGCAAAGTTTGTAACTTAGACGAGTTGGTCAACATGTGCAGTGAATTACAGTGATACCAATCTAGACACTTTTTACTAAACTTTCTTTGGTGCAAATCGTCAATTGTTCCAAAGTGTCAATTAGATCACGGTAAACCAGAGATTTAAGATGACCCCAAAACTAAAAATCCATCGGATTTAAGTCGGGTGACCTAGCAAGCCATGGTACTGGTCTGCCACGCCCAATCCATCGTTGAGGAAACTTCCTGTTTAAAAAATTTCGAACAGCCAGACTAAAACGAACTGGCGCGTCTTACCAAAAGTACACCTTCCAACAAATTTAGCAATATTTGTTGTAAAAAGTTTAAGTATACATCACCATTTAATCCATCGGGTAATTCTACAGGTCCAATTATTTCATTACCGCAAATTCCTGCCCACAAATTAACGCTGAACCGTCCTTGAAAATGCACCCTTCTTATTACATATGGGTTTTTGTCTGCCCAATAGTGCATATTTTTGAAATTAACACTCCAGTCCTGGTAAAACATGACTCATCGGAGAAACAAAGTTTAAAAAACCCTCATTTGCCGCGTGTTTTCTCAAAATCCACCTACAAAATTCCATTCGCCCTGCATAATCTTGAGGTTCTAGAGCTTGGACACGTTGATAGTGATAAGGGTGTAAGTTCATATCTCTTAAAGTCCTCCACACCATAAAATGGGATACTCCCACACGGTTTGCGATATCGCGGGAGCTTAAAGTTGGATCCTCTTCTACGAGTTCCAGAACTTAAACCTCCGCTTCAATTACCCTGTCTTCGCGTTGTGGACCTCTTTCTCCTCCATGTCCATCGAGACGACCTGTTTCCCGAAGACACTGAGCAGTGCTTACAAATGTACGTGCACAAGGTTGACGTCGATTAGGGAATCTTAAACGACAAAGCTGTTCCGCAGCAGCTGCATTTCCATACATCAAGTGCATATCCGCGAGCTCTGGGTAAGTGTAAACTCCCATAGCGTTCAGAATCTGCGTTTTAAAATACCACACTAAACTATCAACTAACGTTCTCAATAAAGAAAATAAAAATAAAAACTTGGTCCAAAATCCAAAAAGCAACACAAAAAGAACGAACAAGTAAGTAGTGTCTGTACGTAATCAAGAACTTAACTGTAAATACGTGGCCCAAAATTCAAAAAGAACCAAAGCAACATACAAAAACAACGAACAGGTTGGACGTGTGTACTTAACGAAGTGCCCAAAGAAACTAAAATATTGCACAAGGGAGAGTATCGTTTTCTTCAGATCTACTAAGCACTCAGAAAACGCCGACGTCTTTCACCTTTACTGCACCGCTAAAGACCTTACCTTACCTACTTTTAAAAAGCCATAAAAAACTGTGATTATTATCAACTTGTGTCTCTAACAATGAAGCACGACACTTTGATAGAGCCGTATTAGCGTATTTCATTAGAGGCGCCGACATACGCGAAGACGCCTATCCCAACATTCCAGAAGTTCTCAAACAATATTAATGAAAATTTTCGAAATTTTTGTTTATTTATTTTTTCTAAAACTATGGGCTTTAGACCCCACGTTATATAAGTTTTTTTTTGTTCGTTTAGTCGTTCCCCACCACCAGTTTTTTTTAATGACATGAAACTAATTACACCCTGTTATGTATACAAATAAATATTTAACATACCTTGTCTCAATTATAGCAAACATTGTTATAAAATCTTCGACATAACAACATAATAATTTTGTATATATACTTAATAACCTTTTAATTAATATACACCGTATCGTACAGATTTCTTTATATAGTACCATCAGTGTTACTTTCAAGAAAAAAAAAACAAAAAATAATTTTTGAAAAAAAATTGAACCGTCTTCAAAAATGGTCGCTAAAAATTATGAAACAAAATTTCTCCGTCGCCCAGTTAATTGAATCTTATTGCTTAATATTGATATTGAAGTCGGTTAAAACTACGTTAGAATTCGTTTTGTCCATTTTTACACCGACCTCAATGTCGGTTCAATTAACTGAGCGACGTCGAGGGTGAAATTTTATTTCATAATTCTTAGCGACCTTTTCTGAAGGCGATTCAATTTCGCAACTACTATTAACATAATTTTTCTTAAAATTGCATTATTGCGACCATAGTGATACTTTCAATATGTATGTGTAGCTTTATTTCAACAAAAAAATCATTACATCCAAATGGTTGGTAGAGTTAATAATAATATGGAAGGAGGCTAGACAGAGACAATAAGGAAGTACATATAAAAAATGTTCGTTTATATTACCTATTTATTATCATAAACGAGCTATAAAGTTATAAATGTGTTAAATCCTTAAATTTTCTTAAATTATCTTTCTTAGAAAATCAACTATCCACTATTGTTCTACTTTATTCTGATTTGCATATTCTAATGTATGTTAATATACGACATTTTTCATTAAAATGCTCGAATAGTGTTTGTCAAACAAGGTGGTTGAAATGTTTAATAAATATTATTTCAAAATTTCTAAGAAGGATGTAGTATATTAGCTACTACATATAAGAAAGTAGGCATTTCTGAGGATAATGAATATGTTATAGTTATGGTGAGTTCCTGAATATCAATTGAAGAGGTATTCCTGAGAAAGGATTAAAGTGGTTTAATTTTGTTTTTATAGCGGCGAAGAAGCGTGAATACATTAGTAGCATTACTTACGAAACACCTTGATTATTATTTTTTTAATATTTCGTTACATAGTGGCATCTTCTTAATTGATGCCATGCCGTTACACTCCTGTGTATAGAAAATAACTAATACCATATTACGGGATTTTCAATCTATTGAACTAATTATATTTTAGTATCAGAGCCAATTGAACCATTTCGATTGACCTGTATTTTATTTTTATAGTAATTCTAAAAATAACTAATGTTGGAGGGTCTTAAATAAGTTGGCATAATATAGAGAAGTAATAATTCCTAATAATATGTATTTGCACACAGTTGACAGCGTACTGCTATCGATTTCGTGCCATAACTGACCGAGAGAAAGTAATCAAACATACTTATTTATTGTTGTAAAACTAAACGTAGTAATTTTGAAGTGTTTGGAGGTTTCAAAAATGAATTTTAACGAAGAAGAACTTGTAGACATGATTTTTGTTTTGGACGAATCGCAAAGAATTTGTTCGTTTATCAAAAGAATTTATCACCAATGAATGGTATCCTGAAATTAAAAGCACCCAGAACCAGCACGATAGATTTGTGGAAACAAAATGTACAATTTTCAAAAAGTGAACTCATAAAAATATTCTGAACGAAGAGAATGAGTTATCTGTGGTTGGGGTTGCGATTGCGGATTCCATTTTAGTCAGAGAGAAGTGAGCTCATTAATAGACGTAAATAGACTTTCTATCGCTTAACTGTTGAAAGAAATAAGTTTCATGAATATCGCATTTAAATACACTGAGAAAAAATGGCAACGATTTTCAAAAGCGTCTATTGTTTTGTAATTGGGCCAGAGACAAAATGTAAGAAGATGCTAATTTCTTCAATAATGCTTTGTCTACTGATGAGACGACCTTTTATTAAACTGAATTTGTTAACATTATTATTATGCTTCGGAAATTCCTCACTTTTTCAGGCAAGTTGACAGCCAGCACATTTGGGGAGGAATTATTAAAAAATACATACTAGGACTAAATTTCTTCGAGGACACATTGACTGGAGCTATTTATCTCTATTTTTTGAAGAACAATCTGGCACATTATTGGTGAATCGTCGTCAAAGGATTCGAAATAGTATGTGGCTTCAGCAACCAGTAAGATGGTGCTCCACCACATTATTTAAATGCAGTAAAGTAACTACCTAAATAATATCTACCCACATAAATGGATTGGATGAGATCGTTCCAATTAATGGCTATATCCCCAGATATTGCAAAAATGGATTTCTTTTTGTGTGGATATATGAAAGAAATTGCTTATAGAGATAAACCAGCAATAAATCAAATATAAAGGAAAAGATAATAAATGCTTTCAGAAGTATCACATCAATTTTAGGAACAGCATAAACATTAATTATATTTTTTTCCCCTGAATTATTTCAAAAACCTTTCATTTGTTAATGTTTAAAAATCTACAGAAATGTAAATATAGAAAATATTCGTTTTTCAAGTCTTCATCACAACTTTGAAAAATATAAGATGTTATATTTGAAAACATTAAGAAAGTTTCATTCAAAGTTATAAATTTAAAAATTAGTTTTGCCCGCCTTGTATACTTTTAGAAGGCAAACATGATTCAGAAACATCACACAGATGTTTCGTAACTGGTATTAACACGTTTTTTTTCTCAAAATTCATGACTGTGACTGTAATGATTTTTTAAGTATGCACATTTAGATGGCATTATTTTAACAAAAAAATCATTACCCCCAAGTAGCTAGGAGGGTGTCAATAAGAATACAGGCGTGGTAGGAGGTTAGATAAGAGGCTTCTAAAAATGTACTGATATAAATGAAATAAATTTAAAAAAAAGGCATTTGACACAATCGTCTTGGCTCGTCCTGTATATTCGAAACAAATTATCTAAACTGACCCCCTTTTTCTATAGTTTACTCATGTTTTTATATCATATATATTTCTAGCTATCATAGAACTCGAGATATTGAGAACGAAGGAACAGTTGCACTACTCTGTGTATTACTATTACATTCATTGCACAGGTACAGAAAAAAAATTTTTCCAAAGAAGAAAGACACCTATCCTTATATTTTTTCAATCGCTGATTCCAAATATCACATCAAAACTATTAGTGGAGTCAATAGAGGCTGAAAATATGCATTATTTCGGAATAATTACGGGAAGCTTCGATTTTCCTATAGCATTTTGATATCACTTTTACATAGCATAAAATAAAAAGTTATAAACATATAATGGTGAGGAAATTGTTTATTAATTATGTAAACAAAAAGAAACTTTTTTTAACAAAATTATTATAATTTGAAAAATTTTAAAGCAATTTAATTCAAATTGACATATAAGGGGGTTTTCGAGGTCGCTGAAACAGATTATAATGTCAAAGAATCGTAATTCAAATTGGCTGATCCAATATGGCCGACTTCTATCAAGCAATAAAATAATACAATACACTACTCAGTTACAAACACAATTTAAATTTTCACACAAAAACTTAAAAAAGAAGCTGGGAAAAGTGATATTGTACATAGCATTACAAGATGATCTGTGAAAAAGTGCCCAAAATACCTTTAAAATGCTCTCCGGGCATACACACAGCGCAGCGTGTGGGGCAGGTGATACGTATTGCTTACCGCGAAGATGCTGTTTTACTTTCAATCTCTTTCTATTATTCAAGCACTATAATTTGACTCATAGCCCTGTACTACCTGAATATTTTTAATATGTTTTTGATATTTTAAACAGGATAAAAATTGTAGAAACAATCAACATTAAGTCGATTTACCAAAAAAACTTGATTTTTTCAATATTTCGTGAAAAGTATAGATTTATATATATTCCAAAATTTTTTCATCATCAGATTTACTTATTTTGAGGTCTTACTATGAACATATGCTGCACAGGTAGGCTAAATAATTTTTTTTATAAAAGTTATTAACGTTTATTTTACCCAAAATTTCAGGAATTTTACAGCAAAAAAATTGTTTTTTATTTTCGCAAAAGAAAGGGGGTTAATTTAATTTTTAAGGTAAATCCCCTTGAAGCTTCTTAAAGTACACATTTCAAGCTTTAAAAATTGCACCTACAAAGATCTAATAACGCGATTTAAACCAGAGAAATAGGTGGTTAAAGTTAGTTATATAGTACATATATAAAATTTTATCATCTCAAAATTTTTAAAGTGTACATTTTCAAAAATAAATTTCTGAGACTTTTTTCACTCATCGGATCTTTTTATACATTACTTCGAGAGTAAAATCTGAAAGACCTAAGTTCTTCATATTTTTTGAAATGGTAGAGCTTTTACCTATTTCATCGCAAATCCCTTTATGTTTCTACTTCATATATGTACTATTCCTACATACATTCATCTTTATATTTGAAAATATAATAATCCAATAGCTGCATGTTTCTTCTTTCATTTAAGCTTCTGTGAGGTCAATTTCATTAATTAGTTCAAAAGTTACAACAAATTTAGTGTAGCGCGTCCTAGGCCGCGCGCGGTTCGCGCGCCGTACTTACGTTTCTCCGTGTTCCATTTTCGTGCGTTAAACAAAAAAATCTGGAGCCTACATTTTCGATCGTACAAAAAAACTTCATATATAATTTTGATGTGAAATTTTCCGTACTTTCGAATGGTGCAATTACTTTTTGAAAGAAAAAAATATTTTAAGATATATTTGACAGACTGGTATTTTGCAAATATTTTGTTTAATAAAAAATTACGCTCAAGAACTATTGTTGGTAACTTTTGGTATGTTGTTCCTGACCTGTTTAGGGATGTATTCTCAAAAGTTACCGCTTCCCGGAATTTTTCCGAAGTGAAAATCTCTATTGACTCCCATATATATGTTTTTCGCAAATTGACATTTCATCCCTAAATTCGGGATTAAATGGCTATTAAATCTAATAGAACGACACGAGTTGAAATGAAACTTCTGAATCGTTTAGAATGGTTCTAGTCACATACTCTCAACGTTCTATCGTACCATGGAAATGATGTTGGTGTACTTTCGCCCCCAAAGAAACTACTACTACCCCTTGTTCTAATTTTTCCATAATACGCTTGTGACGGCTTGACAGATCGAGATTATTACAGGGATAAGTCGAGTATCTTTTGACCAGGAAACGCCAAAACAACCCCCGGGAGTTGGAACTACCCCCTCCCTGAATGACAAGACATTCCGAATATACTGTGAAAGGGCTGAAGAACGGCTTCCCCCAGTTTTCGAGGGCGAGTAACATGATAATTGCAATACTCTCCCCCACTTTTCTGGAAAATGAAAAAAAACTACTCCTTGTTCTAATCCTTCTTCCGTACTACTCTTGTGAGTGCTTGACAGATCGGGGTCATTACAGGGAATATTGATAAATCGAACATCTTTTGACCAGCAGACGCCAAACAACCTCGGGAGTTGTAACCACTCCCTCCCTGAATGGCAAAATATTCGGAAAATACTGCGAAAGAGCTGAAGAATAGTTTCCCCCCATTATTGAGGTGAGGAACACAATGGTTGCAATATTCTCCCCTTCTGAAACTACCCCTAAATGGAAGAAAACTACCTCTTGTTCTGATTTATCCATACTACGCTTGTGAGAGATTGACAGATCGGAGTTATTACAGGGAATATTGATGAATCGAGTATCTTTTGACCAGGGGACGCAAAGACAACTCCCGGAGGTTGAAACCAGTCCCTCCCTGAATGGCAAAACATTCCGAAAATACTGAGAAAGGGTTGAAGAACGGTTTCCTCCAGTTTTCGAGGGCGAGTAACACGATAATTGCCCCCACTCTGGAACTACCCCTAAATGAAAAAAACTATTCCTTATTCTGATTTTGTGATAAACACAAAATTTATTTGTACGGCTGCAAGCGTAGCTATGATGGGAACCACAAAATAGTATTCAAAATAAATTGTCATTTATTTTCTAATTTAGAGCGGGATTAGATAAAATTTTATACATAACATGTTATGAAAACAGTACTTTTACCTGACTCATGTAATTTGCAAAACTCGCTCGCTTCGCTCGCTCGTTTTGGCAAATATTACATTCGTCATGTAAAATTACTCTTTTCATAACTGGTTACCTACGTAAATAACTATTACCATCATTCCAACTTTTTCTCACAAGGGTTGCCCGCAAATTATAATGTATATTAAGTTATTAAATTCATTTTTACTTACCTTTACCAATTGCGGTCCGTAGGATTCGAACCTACATGTCTCCCGTTGTCCGTATTACAGTACTGACGCTTCAACCAACTGAGCTAGCTTGGCGACCTATTTCGGATGCTAAAAGCAGTATTTATGGTGGTGAATGAAGTCTTTATTATGTGAAATTGAATTTCTTGCCTTATTTAAAATATATGAAAATCTTTCAGGTTCTCGCTTCGAGTTAGTAGTATTTTTATTTATTTATAATTATTAAGAAGAACTTATTTAATTTAATTAAACTGTCACCAGTGTCACCTGAGAAGTACGAGTAGTTGTTGAACAATGTAATTATTGCATTAATTAGTATTAGTGGCGGTTCGTTAAAAAAAATATATTTTCTCCAGATCTCGAAATTGAAGAGCAGAGATGGAGAAATCCGAAAAAAAAATTTCCTTATCTCAAATTTGATGAGCGGTGGAGGGGAAGTCAGGAGTCAACTATTTTAAGAATTAAAGTTTTAAGTTGAGGTACTTATACAAACCTGGGAAGCGTGTTGGAGAAAAAACGGTAAAGGTGTAATATCGTCATCTACAACATAAATAGAATATTTAATGGTCTAAAACAGACCTAAAATTGAAAAAAACCAATAAGCAATTATTACCTTAAAAAAAAACAACTAAAATTTTTTTCGCAATAAAAAAAAAGGGGCCGAACCGCCGACCTCATGACTTGGAAGATGACGCCTTAAGCACTCGGCCACCAACTTTTCTAAACCTAAAGACTTTATAGTTGGAACACGCAACGGATAGATAGATTTTGCTTTTTAATGCATTTTAATCTAATTTTATTATTAAAAGAATAGATAGAAATATAATTTATACAAATAAACTGCCGAATCTTTGCAAACTCTTTCGAATATAAATTATTTTGGATAATGTTAAAAAACATTATATCCTCGAATAAAAATGCCAATACTTATCCCTCACGACACGGTTTATTTTTTTTTAAACTTTACACTCTGCTTACGATAACAAAATGCCATTAGCGAGTTTTAAAGTTTGTAATCCGAAAAAAGACGACAATATGACGTGATGTGTAGCACGTCATTTTAATGTCATTTATAAGACGTCATTCTGTCGTCGATTTTTAGTACCCTGACGTCTTTTTGACCAGAATCACCAGATTTTGACGTCATTATAACGTACCCTTGCTACCTGGGTAGGGATGAAATGTCAATTTGCGAAAAACTGAGCAGTGAAACATAAATTTTTGATGTGATATTTGGAATCAGCGGCTCAAAAAACATAAGGACAATTTTGTTTTTGGGTGCCTGTGTTATTATTATAGCTATAAATGTAAATTTTCTTAAATTATTTTTCTTAGAATTTCAACAATCTACCATTATTCCAGTTTATACCGATTTACATATTCCAATTTCATGTTAATACACTATACTTCCTTCTTATAAATTCTCGAATAATATATGTTAAAAATTAAAGAAGTTGAAATATTTAAAAAATATTTCAAATTTTCTTAAGAATGTAATATATTTAGTATATATTAAAAGTAAGAAAGTAGGTATTTAATTTAAGGGTAAAGATAATGTTATTTTAATAACGATAAATACCTGAATATTAATTGAGACAGTATTCCTGAGAAGGGATTAAACTGGGTTAATTATGTTTGGTAGCGGCTAAAAATGGTCAATACATTGTCCACCGCATTATAGTTGACTAGAGACTTTGATTTTTACCGCACCGCCAGACACCGACATTTTTTACTCGCATAATAAGTCTGTAGTCAACTTTACCTATAAAACACACTGATCATTTAAAAAAAAATTGTGAGGTATAATGCCACCTTCTTAATTGATGCTGTGTTGTTTTGTTAGACCCCGTATATATAAATTAACCAAATCTATTTTATGGGATTTTCAACCCCTTGACCTAGTTATATTTTAGTATCAGAGCGAATTGAACCATCTTGATTGGCCTGTTCTTAATTTTAATTTTACGGAAATTTTAAAACAAAACAAAAAATATATTTTTGAAAGTTGGGTTGTTTAGATCCCCAGAAAAACAATGAAAGAGTATATATTTTTGGTTGTAAAAGTATTTTTCCACTAGTATGCTACAGAATAAAAACTAAAAAGTTTACATTTTAGTACAGAACTGCGAAAAAGCTAATTTGTTACTACTTTCCGTGACGCCATATTTAACTCATTCTAATACGTCGTCCGTCTTGAGCACATGTGTTTTCCTTGTGTCAATAATAACGATATAAATAAAAATGTTAAATTTAATGCTTTAATCACCAATTACAAACACATATGTTTGCAACGTATGTTAAGTGACTATTATATATTTATATAATTGTTTTTATCTCTAATTTTATTAAATAGGTTTTATTATTTTGTATCTTAGATAACTGTCTAGATATTTAACATAAAAAATTCTGTTTTGTAGGAAAAAATCAGATAAAGACATGCACGTAGAATTTACCATCAAAATAGGTGATTTTGACAAAGTGTGATATCATATGTGGATGATTCATGGAAAGACAATTATCACTTTGAGTCTCGTGATATACTCCACTCGACCTCACCATTTCGTAATTTAAGATATTGTTGAAAAGTGAGTGTTCTATACATATTGGAATGAGCTCGAACAATGGCGGGAGGGTTCTGTGTCTCCCTCGCACTTGTAAACTATGTATGAGGCAACAGAGACCTGCGAATGCCAGCACCCCCTATGTGAGTGTAGAAGAACTCACTACCAAGCGTCTAGGTGACGCGACACCAATTTATATTTAGAAGGGCGCCAGCCGCGTTCTACCCCATTCTTCCACTCCTAAGCGGGTTCGAGATAAGATATACTTCGATAGACGAGTAATGGGTCAAGGCTGCACTACCTCAGATCATTAACGACGCTCTCTCAGGAAGTGATTTCAATTATTCACTGACAGTAAGGGCTTTTACGTCTTTGGGTTATTGCGATTTTTGCATAAAAAATATCCCTATCGAAGATTTCTCTCCGACGGGATTGGAATTTGACGTGATTTGTATTTATTCACCTACTAATAATGGTCTCTGCACTTAAAGATTTCTGGAGAAATCGCATAAAAAATCCCTATCAAGCTCTCGTAAGGCGACCAGAACACTCTGAGTATCAAACTTAGAGAATCATGAGATCCTGATTAACTCAGTTGTTTAGGTCTTCCAAACGAAAACTCCAGGGATTAAGACTAGCAACAAGTTCTTACATCAATAAATGCAAATGCATTTATTTAATAAGTATAAAACAATACAGTATAATGTAAAAGAATCACTTCCCTTCCCAACTAAGGCAAATTACTTTTTAACCATACAAGTGAGAGCCAACACTAACATTCGATTTGGCAGAAAAGATTTTATTTAACCTCCTCAGGATTTAATGCAAGCCTTTTAAAAAGAATTTAAAAAATATTGTATTTTGAGGCCCGTTCAGCATTTTTTTTTATTTTAGAAATCGAAAGTAGAACACTTTTTAAGGCAATTTCCAAATTTCTAGGTTTTTATTCGAACGTTTAAGCCCTTAAATAAATTACCAAAGTTGGACCTGGCGAAAACGGGGCGGAGATTCGCGTGACGTCACTTTGTAGATGCTGATCAGGCGACAGTCGAGATTTAATAATTAAAAACATTGGGTGAAATAAAGTAGAATTTTAAGAAGAAAATGTTCTGCGCAACTTTTCATAAAAATTGATAGTCTTTAAGTTATAGTCTCAGAGCTAGTGAACATTTTTCTTTCATTACTCGAAGTAGGCTAAAAATCTGCCAAAAGGTTGCCGTAGGGGTAATGAGTTGCCATCTCGAACGTTTCGACTTGGCGATGGACAACAGGAGGTGTAAGAACCGCCAAAGTCGTAAAATAGTAGTCGAAATTTTCATTATTGCAAGTTGGTTGAAACTTCGTATTTTGCTTGAATTAAGGTATATGAATAATCATACAAATAATCAGACAAAAATTTCAGGCAGCAGGGGGGTAAGAACACCCCAAAATCGTAAAATAGTCGAAATTTTCATTATTGCAAGTTGGTTGAAACTTTGTATTTTGCTTGAATTAAGGTTATATGAATAACCATACAAATTGTCAGACAAAAATTTGACTGACGTTTGATTACGGGGAATCCGCTTTAGTGAAACCTGAATCGAGTTTCGACATTATGATATTTTACTTATATTAATAATAAAACTACAAATTATAATTTAATTTACGTAAACATATTGGAACATTACCTTCAAATTCAGTTTTGGTTTTGACATTGATGTTGACATGATCCGTACGTTGCCAAGTCCCCTGCATATTTATCTATTAGTAATGTAATTATTTCATTACAACAACCATGTTCCTTACCTGTTTGAGGTACTTCCAAACTTTTTGATGATACAATCTTTATCGACAGGTATTTATTCATTGGGTTTCCCAGTATATCTACCTGAGATTTTACTGTTCTTTCAAACATCGTCTATGGTCAGTTTTTTTCTGTCTATTTTCCTTTATTTGGAGTAAATGAATCAGGAGTGTTAATATAATAAAATTAAAATCCAAAATTGGATTATATTTGAAAATTTCCCTAATAGTACTAAAATTAGCACATATTGGCAATGCTGCTTTCAAGAAATAAATTTGAAAGGGTATAGCAGAATAAGCATAGTAAAATGGCCCCAGAAGCGTTTGGGCCACATTCGGTGTCAGTAGACCGACAACAGGAAAAGAAATGATTTCCTCGAGTTTTGGCCCCCCGTCGCACAGTGGCGAGAAATGCCAGTGTTCCACCCAAATTACTCTAGAGGTCGTAAATTTTAAGTTATTGAGACATTCTTTTTTTTAAATGTTCGTCTTGAATTTACCTATCGATTCCTCAAGCCGGATTTTGAAATTTCATTTTTCATTTTTTTTAATTTTTACAAAAAATACTGTTTTTTCTATTAAATTTATTCTAACGGGCCGTAAATTTGAGTTTTCGTAACAATTTTTTTTTTAAATCTTCATCTTTTAATCAGCTATTGATCTGTCTATGAATTTTTCATTTAGTTGTTGACAACTGTCAAAATTACTGTCAAATATAAAAAATACGATTTTTAGATAAATAATTCATACAATAACAGGTTGGTGTTCAGAAAAATATATATAGTGTTATCAATGTACCTGGTTCCGAAGTTGGCAGGAAAATATGTATTTCTAAATTTGGCAGCTGCCATAATTGTTGTCAAATTTCCAAAGATAGATGGAAGAGCTTATTAATTTTAAAAATACCCTGTAAATGTATAGAAAAATAGATATATATTGTTTTTGAAATGTTTGATTTAGTAATTGACAGGAAAATATGATTTTTAAATTTGGCAGCTGTCATAATTGCTGTCAATTTTCAAAATATATTGGTAACACCTTATTAATTTTAAAAATGCACTATACATGTATAGAAAAATAGATATATATTGTTTTTAAACAGCCAGATTTAGTAGTTGACAGGGAAATATGGTTTTTAAATTTGTCAGCTGCCATAATTGCTGTCAAATTTCAAAAAATAGAAGTTAGAGCTTATTAACTTTAAAAACACCCTGTGAAGATACCCTGTGAATATATAGTAAGACGGATACAAATTGTTTTTAATGTACCTGGTTCCGAAGTTGACAGGAAAATATGATTTAAAATAAAAAGACTTCTTCACCACATTTTCATCGAAAAACACGAAAAACACTTATTAACATTAATGGCGGATACTGTCAAAAGTGTCAAACTGAGATTATGATAATCGAACTGAACCGATCGTGCCCGAATCGGTCGCGAATAGATCGACTAGCCAATCAAGAACTTATGGGAAGAAGTGTCTTAGATTGTAACTATCTCAGCAACATATAAATCAGTACAATTATGTATTTAGATATAAGTTCTTTAATCGGAGGTGTTACCTCTCTATTTTGAAAATTGACAGCAATTATGACAGCTGCCAAATTTAAAACTCATATTTTCCTGTCAATTACTAAATCAAACAGATCAAAAACAATATATATCTATTTTTCTATATATTTACAGGGTATTTTTAAAATTAATAAGCTCTTCCAACAATTATGAAAGCTGCCAAATTTAGAAATACATATTTTCCTGTCAACTTCGGAACCAGGTACATTGAAAACACTATATATTTTTTTCTGAACACCAACCTGTTATTGTATGAATTATTTATCTAAAAATCGTATATTTTTATATTTGACAGTAATTTTGACAGTTGTCAACAACTAAATAAAAAATTCATCTAGACAGATCAATAGCTGATTAAAAGACGAAGATTTAAAAAAAAATTGTTACGAAAACTCAAATTTACTGCCCGTTAGAATAAATTTAATAGAAAAAACAGTATTTTTTGTAAGAATATGATTTTCTATTAAAAATTAAAAAAAATGAAAAATGAAATTTCAAAATCCGGCTAGAGGGATCGATAGGTAAATTCAAGACGAACATTTAAAAAAAAGAATGTTTCAATAACTTAAAACCTCTAGAGTAATTTGGGTGGAACACTGGCATTTCTCGCCACTGTGCGTCGCCACGGGTAACCCCTGTACCCTAATAAACATGACATTTCGTTTTCATTTTTTATCTCTGCAAGTTGTGCGTTAATTATTATGAAAAAAATAGACAATAAACGTGTAATTTAAATGCATCTTAGGAAAAAAAAATCAGTTGATTTTGCTGCCTCCTTCGAATAAAAAAAAATATTTAAATATTTGAATATTTATTTTTTCATGAAAATAATGATTCGCATACACAAAACTTTTACCAAAAATACATTGTTATGAGTAGTTTATTGTAGATTTTTTTCAACTTTTTTGGAGCGGTGCGCCATAATTAAAAAAAATAAAAACTGTTACGACGCATTGTTTAGTGGTGCTTAACCATTGAAACTTTAGTTCACAAAAAAAAGTGGTTTATCCGGCGGACCAGACCAGTGTATCCGTATGTATTTGGATCCGCTGAAATCGAATCCGAAGTCAGAATTGTCAGATTGGCTCGTTTTTCACCCCTAACCCCAAAAAACAACCCCCCCCCCCAAAGGAAATGGTCTGTCCGACGGACCAGGCCATTATATTCCTATGTATTTGGACCTGCTGAAACCGAATCCGAAGTCAGAATTGTCAGATTGGCTCTTTTTCACCACCTAGCCCAAAAAACACCCCCAAATCAAAAACAAATTGGTCTGTCCGGCTGACTGTACCAGTGCATCCTTATGTATTTTGACCTACTGAGTCCAGATTCGAAATTAGAATTGACAGATTGGCTCGTTTTTCACCCCTAACCCGAAATATACCCCCCCCCCAAAAAAAAACGGAGGTGTGTGTGTATTCTTATGTATTTGAATCTGCTGAAACCGAATCCGATGTCAGAATTGTCAGACTGGCTCGTTTTTCACCCCCAACCCCAAAAAACGCCCCCAAAACAAAAACAAAGTGGTCTGTCCTGCGGACTATATAAGTGTATCCTTATGTATTTTGACTTTCTGAATCCGGATTCAGTTTGGCTCGTTATTCACCCTAACCCCGAAAAACACACCCTCCAAAGAAATTATCTGTCCGGCGGACCATACCAGTGTATCCTTATTTATTTAAATCCGCTAAAACCGAATCCGAAATCAGAATTGTCAGATTGGCTCGTTTTTCACTTTTAACCCCAAAAAACAACCCCAAAACAAAAAGAAAATGGTCTGTCCGGCGGACTATACCAGTGGATCTTCATGTAATTTGACCTGCTGAATCCGAATTTGAAATCAGAAGTGTCAGATTTGCTCGTATTTCACAAGGAACCCTAAAAAACACCCCCAAAACAAAAAAAATGGTCTGTCCGGCGGACCATACCAGTGTATCCTTATATATTTGGACCGCTGAAACCGAATCCGAAGTTAGAATTGTCACATTGCTCGTGTTCACCCCCAACCCCCAAAAAACAGCTCCCCCCACAAAATAGTCTGCCCGGCGGACCATACCAGTGTATCCTTAAGTATTTGGTAAGGATACACTGGTATAGTCTGCCGGACAGACCACTTTGTTTTTGTTTTGGGGTGTTTTTTGGGGTTGGGGTGAAAATCGAGCCAATCTGACAATTCTGACTTCGGATTCGGTTTTAGCAGATCCAAATACATAAGAATATACTGGTCTGGTCCGTTGAACAGACCATTTTTTGGGGTTGGGGGTGAAAAACGAGCCAATCTGACATTTCTGACTTCGAATTCGGTTTTAGCGGGTCCAAATACTTATGAATACACTGGTCTGGTCCACCGTACAGTTTCAATGGTTAAGCACCACTAAACAATGCGTCGTAACAGTTTCAAAAAATTTGAAAAACATCTACAATAAACTACTCATAACAGTGTATTTTTGGTAAAAGTTTTGTGTATGCGAATCATTACTTTCATGAAAAAATAAATATTCTAATTTTGAAATATTTTTTTTATTCGAAGTAGGCAGCAAAATCAGCTGATTTTTTTTTTCTAAGATGCACTTAAATTAAATGTACATCGTCTATTTTTTTCATAATAATTAACGTAAAACTTGGAGAGATAAAAAATGAAAACGAAATGCCATATTTATTAGGGTACAGGGGTTACCCGTGGCGACGGGGGGCTGAAACTCGAGGAAAACATTTATTTTCCTATTGTCGATCTGCTGCCACCGAATTAGGCCCAAACGCTTCTGGGGCCATATTACTATGCTTATTCTGCTATACCCTTTCTCTATCCCCATTCCTACCCTAGCTTGAGTGAAACCAATCAAATTTGAATCCTAAGATAGTACGTCATTACAAATTTTGCTAGTGGCGGGAATTCTTCAAGTAGCTACATCTCACCAATTGTTAGTATTATAGGTCTACTATTGGGTAAAAGTACTCTCTCTTATGACTATTTTAACATGTTCAATTCTACTAAGTGAAACTACTAGTCGACTATTTAAGCAACATATTTTTCAAAAAAAAATGCACTTTTTGCAGAAGACACCAAACTTGCCGTGCATCATTGTCAATGTTTAGGAAGGGGAGCCACCTGAAACCTATCCCCCTAACAAAATGGCGGTGATGTTTCCCAAAATGGCCCCCATAAAATTTAAATTATTTTACTATAATAAACTTAGGCGTCTAGTTATATGTTTCTAGAGATGCTGAATTAAAAAATGGCTCTAAAACGTTGTCAGAAGTCCATAGAACGAAATATTCAACATGGCGACCAAAATGGCCGCCACGAAATTTAAGTTTTTTATTTCATTAACAATTACTTTTTTTTAATTTATTTTTAAGGAGTGTATCAAGACAATGTTGCCGTAATTTTTTCTACTAGACCATGTTCACTATGCAAAATGGCTGACCGTCCATGTAAAGGACATGGAGGAGCTTCCATTACGTTCATCAGCAGTGCATGCCGACTTTAAGGCAGGAAATTTTGTTATACGCCTTTTCTGCTGTTGCAATATACCAGGCCCATGAACAACACAGCAAGAATATAAAAGATGATGGTGGTGCTGTCGGCATTCTTCAGGATCCAGCTGCATTGCGGTGGTGGGCTATGGTAGGTCACGAAATACAGATTAGTTAATGAATTCACAAGTCAAACAAAATCATGGTCTGGACACTAACTATTGCATCATAAACAGTACCCTTTCTTCTCAAGAAAAGTTTGTGGATGAGACCGATAAGTTGAAGACAAGCTTCAAGAGTGCTGGTAATCCTTTTGAGGAAACCTCAGGTGACCTTATATCACTGGGAAAGCGCACTGTTTCTGATGCGACAGATTTACTTGGACCTCTCGGAGAAATGGTGAACAAAATTTCTTGGTACATGTGATGCCATTGTGTATAATGGAGCTGCTTTCATTCATTCAATTGAGCGATGTGTGTCGCGTACCTTTGGGAAGTACTGCGTTCGAGAATTCCATCTGCTACAAGGCTTGATATGGTGTGGGACATGTACAGACCGGAAAGCCTAAAGAATAGTCTACGTAATGACGTCAAGTTTTGCCAAACTCACCAGTTCCTCGAAATTGGCGTGAATTTATTAGAAACAATAAGAATAAGGAAAATTTTTTTTCTCTCCTAGAAAGACATATAGTTGATAATGTGCGAGCTACTAAGGTCGTCACTAACATTGGAGATAAATATGTCAGCTGTGAAACCGTTTCATCATCTCTTATTGGACTTACATGCACTCCTTTTGAGGAGGCAGATGGGCGAATTATAGTGCACACAAGAGATGCAGTCATCTATGGGGCTAAAACCGTTGTCAAAAGAACCGTGGATACTGATGTTCTGGTTCTTGCCATATCTTTCTTCTTTACATTAAGCCTTGAAGAACTATGGCTTTCATTGAGCTTTGGACAGAAACAGAGATACATTCTGGCTCACACCATTGCTCTGGCGTTTGGTTCAGAAAAATTGGTCGTTCTGAGGGGCTTTCACGCATTCACAGGATGTGACACTGTTTCAGCATTTGCATACTATGGTAAACTCAGTGCCTGGAACACATGGAAGTGCCATGATAAAGTTACTTCTGCTTTTATTGAAATTTCAAGACCACTTCCAGAACTGCAAAAGGATGTGTTCCATGAGCTAGAAAATAGTTGGGCATGACTCTGGATAAGGCAAGACATATTCTTTCTAGTTCTGAAGAGAAACTGTTTAACCAACTCCCTCCAACATCATAAGCACTCCGACAGCATGCTTTGAGAGCTGTTTACCGGAGCGGCCATATTTAGGGTCAGTGCATGAACTCACATGCGGACATTCCCAGTCCAGATAACACAGGTCAACATTTGATCTAAGCGTCAGGTTCAAGGTCATTTTACCTTGAACCTGACGTGATGACGGTTAACAGACCCTCTCATCGTAATCAGCGACCCCAAAAACCCCTTGTAGCCTATACTGCGTGCGGTGTTCCCACTTAGATCAAATGTCTATAAATGACCTTGACCTCACAGAGCTTAGCCGACCTCGGATTCGGATTCCCTGACCTCAAAAACATATGCATGATTTTTTTCAGATTTTTTCCATGGGTTTTTCTGCACTTGACCTTCAAATGACCTTGAACCTGACGTGATGGCGGTTAACTGACCCTCTCATCGTAATCAGCGACCCCAAAAACCCCTTGTAGCCTATACTGCGTGCGGTGTTCCCGCTTAGATCAAATGTTGACCTGTGTAATTGGGGATGGACGAAAGTTGATTTAAACTGGCTACTGAAGTGGACATCTCTTCCCACGATATGGCAGGGCTGTCGTGATCTTGAAAAGTGCAGATGCAAAGCAGCGTGCTCTTCAAGTTCAAATTGCAGCTGTAGACGCTCCCTAGTAGAACGTGTACCTTTCCTATGCAAAAAATGCACCAACACGACTAGGCAGGCTCTTTGTTTTCAGCGTGGAATAAATTAATTGATTTCACAAATGATAGTGGTACATGCTAAATATTTTCTTGATACCAATGATGCAATGTGTGATGGTTTTACTTTTTATTTTCAGCGAAAGATAGACGGAAAAAATACTCCGCATGATATGGTGATATATGATCTGGTCATAGACGACATGCTTGTAGATGATGTAGTGTTGTAGAAGAATCTGGGTTTTGATTGTATTTGCATACCAACCAATATTTTACAATTCACTTTGTTTTTCAAATTTTTGTGGCGTTTCTTTAAAAATATCTGTCTTTCATTTACTACACCCTCTGATTAGAAGTCCTTCATCATATCTCCATCATACAACCTTCTCATATATCCTTATACTCATATTCATACCTCATACCATCATACAACTCAAATTTATAGAAAAACATCAAATACCTAGTATTCATCAGCCGAAAAAGAAAAGAACACGATCACGTTACAATTATTACACTGTGGCCATTTTGGTCGCCATGTTGGATATTTTGTTCTATGGACTTCTGACAACGTTTTATTTTAATTCGGCATCCATAAAAACATATAATTAGGCACTTAAGTTTATTATATTAAAATAATTTAAAAAGTTTAAATTTTACGGGGGCCATTTTGGGAGACATGACCGCCATTTTGTTAGAGGAAACGTTTCAGGTGGCTCCCCTTCCTAACCGTTGGTAATGAGTCTGGACAGGATGCATGGCAAGTTTGGTGTTCTCTGCAAAAAGTGCAATTTTTTTTTGCTTATCTACTCGACCGACTGTACCCTACTGTTCTATTGATGTGCAACAATAAATCGAAAACTGGCATTCTTTTCTTTAAATAGCTCCGTCATTTTTCGTATTAGAGAAAATCAAGAGTAAACAAATGTTTAAAATAACATTTTTTTTTCCTAAACTTACAGATATTTTTTCTAATTGGATAATATTTTGAGTGGCTAACTATATTTTCTTTCGTGCCTTTGGGCTAATAATAGACCGTATCCCGTTTATTATTAAAGAAACGAGCATACCCGAACAACCAAATTGTAGCTAAAACATTGGCTAACACCATTTTTTCACAAAGAATTAAATAAAGTGAAGGATAAAATTTTTCAGTTTAGTAATTTGCATATATTTATCTCGCTTATTTTATATCTACACAATATACATATAGTAATTTTTTTTCAGAAATATAACCGGAATTCAATTAAAAAAATGAAGATCAAATCAGTTATTACGAAGATACATGACTCTATTAGTGTCATATATAGGCCGACGCTTCAGCTTCCGCGTTAAGATCTTGACCTTGACCTATGCATTTGAGACCTCGGTGACCCGATCCCGAGGCTTCAAGTCTGGCTAAGGTGTGAATGTTTAGTGGCGTTTTTAATATGTTACCGAGACGGTAACAGTGGACTAGTCCGCGGTTGAGTGAGACAACACGAGTAGTCCCTGTTATTATTGTAGAACTCTCCAAAATCGTCCTAAGTTGAAGACGGAATCAAAATTTGACTTAGGCAAAAATTTCATTTAAAGACATTTTTAAGAGTCTGCAGAGGCACAGATCAGTCCATAAGGACCGTTTTGGATTCTATAAGGCGTTGGAAATGACCAGGTGAAAATTTGAAGAAACGCCGAATTTTCACTTAGGAAAAATGTTTTTGGTTCAGGATATGAGAGCAGAAGTATATAATGACAAAGATTTATGAATAATATACTTTTTCAAAGCTACCACTAATTGGACTTTGAAAAATAATATTTTTGAAAGGGCGTCAAAATTTGGCTCAAGAATCAATTTATCGAAAGTATGCCAAAATTTCACTTGCAGACTAATTTTTCAAAACTGCGTTGAAATTCGGCTTGAAAATCGATTTTCCAAAAGTACGCCAAAATTTCACCCGCAGATTAATTTTTCAAAACTACCTTGAAATTTGGCTTGAAAATCGATTTTTCAAAAGTACGCCAAAATTTTACCCGCAGATTAGTTTTTCAAAAGTACCTTGAAATTTGGCTTAAAAATTGATTTTTCAAAAGTACGCCGAAATTGGTCTTGAAATAGATTTTTCAAAAGTACCACAAAGTCAGTTTAAAAAGTACCACGAAAATATACTATATATAATTATTTTTTATTTTTTATTCCTCCACTAAAGACATTGACCTTTGATGTACGGTCATTGAAAGCCCAATTCTAAAGTATGAGCATAAAATTTTAGCGATGCACTGCATCCAAAAGGCAAAATAGAAGATTTTGACAAAGCCGGCGTAGTGCCGATAAGCAAAAATTGATAAAAATCAATGCACATGTACAAGGCCGGTTTCTCACATAGAAAGAGTTTGGATTGACTCAGCGGCTCGCAATTTGGTCGAGCGCGTTGAGTGGTGCAGACAAAGTGATGGTAGGAAAGCCAATAGCGGGGCTTTCCAAATGGCAAAGTTATAGAGGAAAACGCCTGGTGCATAAAAAACCAAAAATTCAATTTTGCCTAAAAGTCGCTCGAAGGTGGGTTGCTGCCATATCGATAATATTGAACAACTGCATAGGAACAAGTAAATCATGGACTGATCGAACGCCATTAAACTTTGCAGTTATAAGTCCTCATGAATGTGTTTGAGTACGTGAATCTCCGCGATACAAGAACTAAGTAGTCTCTAGCGAAACTAAATTCATTTAGTAAAACTTTTTTAAGTTAATATCAGTCAGCCGTAATTATAAATTACAAATAGTCTCAGACTTCTCTAAAAAGCTCGCATTTTGATTCTGAGAAGGTATGCATGAATCTTTTCTACCTAATCGATCGTTAGCGTGAGCGCTCTCGCTTGTATGGTCTGAAAGCCATTACCTTGATTGGGGAAGGCACGATTCTTATCTTGAGAATTTTGTATAACCATTTCTGTTAAATAAACGGATTCTTTGAACTGTTGTTTCTTAATTGATCTTGAGGCCTGTTGACGGTCTATAATCCCTGGAACATTCGTATCGAAAACCGGATGTGTCGAGTTAATTCACATTAACATTCGACCTTCTGGTTGCTTTACGGAGGTTTGATAGGGATTTTTTTATGCGTTTTTTGAGAAATAGAGTCCGTTATTAGCAGACCAAAACGTGGTTTCCACGTACAAAAATTAATCCCTCCGCAGAGAAATTATTCGGTTGGGATTTTTTTATGCAAAAATTCAGGAAATTAAGAGGTACCTAAACCCCTAACGAGGGAATTCAGGTCCAGAGAGAGCGTCATTTTCGATCTGTGGTAGTGCAGCCTTGGTCCATTATTCGGCCATCGAAGTGCATCTTATCTCGAACCCGCCTGGGAGGTAGAAGAACGAGGTAATACGCGACTGGCGCCTCCTGAGAAATAAATTGGTGTCGCGTCATTTTGACGCCCGGTAGTGCGTTCTACATTATCTCTGCTAAGTTCGAGTCTCGGCTACATTAGATGGCAATGTTGTAAGTTGTAAGGAATGGTTGTTGTGTAGTTATATGATATGGTTGAGTGGTGGAATAGCTAGGGAGAAACTCAGACAGAACGTTAATATAAAGACGTTAAATTAAAAAAAGAAAACACGATGAGACTTATGTCACTGATCCAGAGCATCCACCTCCCAGTTTGGTATTCCAAAATGATTATTAACTATGTCCATATGTCAAATTTTGCGCGCATCGCAGGACGAGATGTTCGGGCGGGGGGAGGGTTATTAAAGTTTTTCTCTTATATGGACCAAAATGCACACGTTTTTGAGATTTATTAGTCTGGCTTTAGTATTTAATGGAAAATTGTTAAAACTGGTTTTATTTTTGCTGACAGTATCACGGTCGAAAATTGAAAATTGACGACGAACGACTATA
Organism: Rutpela maculata; assembly: GCA_936432065.2. Lineage (NCBI taxonomy): Eukaryota > Metazoa > Arthropoda > Insecta > Coleoptera > Cerambycidae > Rutpela > Rutpela maculata. The sequence goes on from OW386285.2 coordinate 112,491,159, forward strand.
GCAACCCGGTTTTTTTTTTAAGAAGTCAACTTAAAATACACCCTAGAGTTTATGGCATTAAAAATTGTTAAAATAAGTATTTGAGATTTTGGATGATAATATTAAAATGCTTTAGCGACTGCTTAATAATCCGGTCCAGTTAGCCCTAAAAATGGGGGTACCCTTGCATAAATTCCCAAGAAGCTGAAAATTTACATGAACGTTGGGGATATCATTATAATGCAGTTGTGAAAAGTCCTCATTGATCCCGTGTGTGCAAAAAATTTTATGCGAGGTCAAAGTTCGCAAAAATGGGTTTTTTGGATTTTTTAGCGAAACGGTTAGTTTTATGAAAAATAGCTTAGACAAAAATTGTAGATCTTTCAATTCTCTACAAAAATGGTCCTTACACTTTTTTCCCTAAAATTCACCTTTTTTGAGAAAAAGCCACTCTAAAGTTATATTCTCCATAATATGCATAAGTAGTTTCCACGCCACCTATGAGGTAGTGCACTTGGCGCGTCTTTTTTAATGTGGTTTCCCCTGTAGGCCTACTCCACGGTCTTTTTATTGAAGTTTAATATAATATTAGGTCTTCTTATTCAACCTCTTCTTCTTCTTCTTCTCCTCTTCCTCCACCTTCTTCTTCATATTCCTGAGTTGACGTAAATTGTTCAAACAGCGATACATCAGTTGTTTCGTCGTTGATGTAAGGATCATCTTCTGTTGGAGATTCAGTATTTGAACACGACTGGCCTTGACAGCTGGTGCATGCTGGTGAACAAAGTAAGCCTACTTTTTTGCAGCCGTATTTCGAATTACACCCCTTTTTGCAGTTGCAAAAAATGGTATTAATGAGCTTTTCTGACAAGACAAGCTAATTGAACCCTTTTTTTATTACGTGTATGTTTTGCAAAAGATACGTATCGTAACTTATCTATGGAAGTAATTTTTTTTTGGAGCTCCATATACAGAAAGAAGAAAGCGAATTCCGTTGGTGATTAGAATTTCTGGAGCAGAGTTCATATCTTCAAAAGCTATTGCACATGTAATTAAATATTGTTTTTCAAACAATTTGAAAATTGTCCGGAACATTGCTGATGTTGTTTGACAGCCAGTCATAGCATGTAAAAATATAATATGATTTTGACATTTAGGATAAGCCGATAAACTCATATTTGAAAATATTTCCGATGGTTGTTGAGCCTTGACAAATTGCATAATTCTACATTTTTTAAATATTGTAGACTACGAAACAACCTAATAAAGATGATTTATATTCAATGGAAGTTGGTTTAACATTAAAGATAATGAAAACAATGTTATGATTATTATATTATAGGTATTTAATTGTTGCAAAGTTTGGAAATTAGACGAGTTGGTCAACATGTGCAGTGAATTACAGTGATACCAATCTAGTGTTCGCTATGACATTTTTTACCAAATTTTCTTTCGTGCAAATCGTCAATTGAACAGCAGACAGATGTTGCTCAGGGCCACGTGGTCACATAAAATTAGGGACTGGGTTTCTTTTCATCTCATATTCTTAGAATTATCATTCAATATTAATGTATTAGTCACGCAGACTAATAGTTTTACTTATATTATACGTCCATAATGTACATAGGCAGAGTAGTCAAGCATATTATGGAGAATATAACTTTAGAATGACTTTTTATAAAAAGGTGAATTTTAGGAAAAAAAGTGTGAAGACCATTTTTGTAGAGAATTGAAAGATCTACAATTTTTATCTAAGCTATTTTTATCATAAAACTAACTGTTTCGCTAAAAAATCCAAAAAACCCATTTTTGCGAACTTTGACCTCGCATAAAATTTTTTGTACACACGGTATCAATGGGGACTTTTCACAACTTCATTATAATGGTATCCCTAACGTTCATGTAAATTTTCAGCTTCTTGGGAATTTATGCAAGGGTGAATGTCTATTTTGACCGGAGTATAAGTTTATTATTGGGAATTGTTATATTCGTCTACAAATTAAAACATCGTCAGCTAACATTATAGTAAAAAGAGAAAAAAATACTGAGTGATTGTGTTGGTACCAATGTAGTATTGTTTTGCTGGCAGTTGACCAACAGCATGATATTTAATTGAATTGACTGACCCACTCTTTATATAGATCAATTGCATCGGAATTTTGCTATCTTAGTTGTTCCTTGGTGAGCGTGCAGGTGAAATTAACATTTAGAGAAGGTATGTCAAAAACGTAAATATATGTATTACATGTAATCAATGTAAGAAGTTTTATGACTAAGATATAAATTGTTAAATTACAAATTTCAAAAATAAAATGGCGTAACCATTCAAAAATAATACGAAAAGTAATTGTAATAATTGTAATTGATAGGGAAAATAGTCTTTGACACTTAAATAAAATATACTACCTACTCTTAAATAAAACTAAAATGTAGTTCAATACATTCTTCATTTTTATATATGATAACTTATTCAACTTTCTGTTGTCGCCGATAGTATTTTCTGGAAATGTTTATATTTTTTCCATACAATACAAATAGATCTGGAATTGATTAATCGTATTGGCAACCTACTATTTTGCATAAAAAAATGGTTTTAGACGCAGTATTGTGGACGTGACATAAAACGTAAATCACTAAATTAGAAACATAAACTATATTTATTTCAATTTAGTGATTTACACACAGGGTGTTACAACTTTGTTTATATAGCGATTGTCTCGAAATCTATTAAATGCAGTAAGTTTCTCAAAAATGCATATTAAGTGTGTCATCTGTGTCTATTAAAATTAATTACTAAAATTATCGCCTCGCAAACTACCCCTTATCAGAACTAACCCTCAACTTAATTTTTCTGAAATTAAGTTTTTCAGAGTTGTTCAATGAACTCTAATTTACTAGCAAACTCTGAGGATATAGCACGTTTACTAGCTAATAAAGTTCAAATAAACGTAATCTATACCGATTTTGGCAAATCCTTCGATAAAATATATCACGCCATACTGTTTCACAAGCTCGAAAAAATCGGTAAGGTAATTCCAACATATCAAGCAGTGTACATCATATCCTAGTAATACTCTAACGTGATACATACGAAATATTTAAGTTGATGTTGCATTACCTATAACTATGTTTGCATGGTATACTGCCACGCGTTGCTTCGAATGACTGATTAGCCTGCATCGTATTGTACATTTAATCGATGTTGTTTTAGTTTGTTGACTTAATTAATCGAAGTTTTATAATTCCATAAAGTTTAGTTAGTGTGTTTTTCAATATTAATATTATTGTGAATAGTATAAGTATAATTAACTTCGTCATCATCTAAACAAAGTAAAATTGTAACGTCATTTTAAGAGTGACGTGCACTACTTGATATATTGGAGCCACTTTATATATTGTAATCTTCTTAGATGGATCATCTGGTATAATATTACAAATAGGTCGCAAGTTATAACAACTGTAAATGGTTGTCACTATGTCACTACCATACAGTGTCACCTCTGGGTCCCTCAAGGTAGTCACCTAGGATCTCTATTTTTTCATTATATACAGGGTGGGGCAATAGTGTGTCGGACTTCGATATCTCGAGTTCTACGATAGCTAGAAATTAAAAAAAATACAAATAAACTAGATGAAAAAGTCTATAACCGGAAATTATTTTCGAATAAGCGAACCAAGATGAAATTACAGGATCAAGTGCCTTTTTTTAAATGGAATGCTATGTATATCAGAATATTTTTTGAAGCCCCTTTCTAGACTTCATTCATTTCTATATTATTATTGACCCAACCGCTTGGATATAACGAATTTTTTTCTTGAAATAATGCCATCTGCAGCTGCATATTGAAAAAATCACCAAAGTCACAAAAGAAAAACTTATGTGAATGCTAGTTACGAGACATCTAATTAATGTTTTTGAATAATTTTTACTTTCTAAAAATGCACAGGGTGGTGAAAAATTATTTTTCAATTAAGAACTTTTTAAATTCAATTTTCTTATTTTTTTTCATATTTTTCGACAATGTGATGAAGATATGAAAAACGAACATTTTTTTGTAAATACTTCCCTATGGATAATTGCAACCACTTTCGTTTAATTGAGCAATATGTACTAAATTCGAAAACAAAAAATAGAGGTTTCTTCAAATAATTCATTAGAAAATATTATAATAAGTGCTCCCATTTTGATCGACACACATCTCTATGTGCTTTTGAAATAAGGTTTCTACGTTTCCTAAAATTGCCGGTGTCATAGATCTAAAAGCAATTATCATCTTTTCCTTCATATTTTGTACTGTTGTTGGTGTGTCTTTATAAAAAGTTTCCTTCAGGCATCCCCATAAAAAGAAATTCATTTTTGTAAGATCTGGGGATTTAGCAGGCCAGACCAGGTCTATTTCTTCCAATCCAATCCATTGAAGTGGGTAGGTATTATTTAAGTGGTCTCTAACTGCATTTAAATAATGTGGTGGAACACCACCTTGCTGAAACCACATCCTATTTCGAATTCTTTCAGAAGATTCACCAATAATTGTGGCAGATAGTTTTCCAGAAAATGAAGGTAAATAGCTCCAGTCAATGTACTGTCAAAAAAATGTGGCTCTATTACATGTTCTCCAATAATTCCTCCCCAAACGTTTATAGACCATCTGCGCTGGTTATCAACTTACCTAAAAAAGTGAGGATTTTCCGAAGCATAATAATGGAAATTGTGCATATCAACAAATCCATTTTCTTTTTAAAGTTGCCTCGTCAGTGAATAAAACGTTATGAAAGAAGGTCCCGTCTTGCATATTATCTCTGGCCCAATTACAAAACTGTAGACGCATTTGAAAATCATCATCACATAATTCCTGGTGCAGTTGAATATTTTATGCATGAAACTTATTTGTTTTTAAGATTCGACCGTCTGCTTATTCCTACTAATGAGCTCACTTCTCTCTGACTAATGCGGGGATTCTCAACCATTGCCAGCAACACAGAAAACTTATTTTCTTCATTCACATCACGTTTTATTTTTTCACTTTTTTTTATATTCGACATTTCCAGTTTCCACAAATCTATCGAGAAGGTTTTGGAAGCTGCTAACATCAGGAATCCTTCTTTCAGGATATCTTTGCTTATAAATTCTAGTGGCAAGCAAACAATTTCTGCCCGACTCGCCCAAAACAAAAGACATGTCTACAAGTTCCGCTTTATTAAAATTCACTTTGTAAAATTCGAAATATTTTAAATTTACTTAATACAAATGATAACTGACGATCGATAAGTGCGATAAATTTTCATTTGTACAAGACAATTTATACCAAACTGAGGTTTTATTGCTTGTCGAATAACGAAAACAGCAAAAAAATTACAAAAAAACTATTACAATAAGGGATAGTGAAATACCATTTACCCACTTCAATGGATTGGAAGAAATGGTCCCACTAAATGGCCTCATTTCAAAATTGCATAAAGACATCTCTCAATGAAAATGGGCAACATGTGGAGTACTTGTTATATTTTTTTCTAATAAATTATTTGAGAAAACCTCCATTTTTAAAGTTTATTCTTGAATTTTGTACTTATTGCTCAGTAAAGCAAAAATGGTTACAATTAGCCATAGGGAAGTACTTACAAAAAGTGTTCGTTTTTCATTTCTATATCACATCGTCGAAAAACATACGGGGTATTCCTGTCGAAAAAATTGAGATAATTCAATTTAAAAATTTCTTAATTTAAAAATAATTTTTGGCTACACTGTACATTATTAGGAAAATTGACCTAGGCCTAGGGGCAATTTATATCTAAAACCGGCATTGCTGATTACTTGAAAATGTATCGAATTTCGTTTTCTGCTTCCTATTTCGGTACCCTCGATGTACTATTTTTAAAAATACATTAAAACCGAATTGGAAATATTTAAAAGAAATTTCTAAAATTTCTAGCCCATAAAAACCATATGGAAATATTACGTCATAATTACCAACATATTCGTGATTATTTTAAAATACTGTACCAAACCGCTGCCTAAAGATTCACTACTTCCACGTCCAGATTTCCTAACCAAGTCTCTTAAAACGAAAAAAATTTGCTATTATATTTGCTCTCCACTATGAGGTTATAATTGTTCATAGAACTTCAATAATATAATATTTGAAATCGTCTACCCCGAAAACCCATAAAACGATGTGCCACATCGGTAGTGCGGGTGGTACAGGGTGTAGCTGACGCCAAAACGAAATTGAGGCCTTTGGTCCTTGTACGCACACTAAACCACAATTTTATTTATCTCCCGGGGGTGATAGTAGGAATGGTTGATACCAAAATTTTTTTGAGAAATTGGCTTCTTGCACATACACTAAATCCCAATTTTGTGGACCCCCATTTACCCCCCAACCGTTCAACGGAATAATATCAAAATATAGTCGCTCCAGAGTAATCATGCGCACAAAAAAAAAGTTACCGATAGATAGAATTTCTTTTTTTTTGTTTAGCCCAAAGTTAGAATCTCTTTTATGACATTCTAAAAAACGGCCGCCTAAGGAATCTCTATTTTAACATCCCGATTTCCGGTAAGGGTGATAGTGGGGGTGGCTGATGCTTTTTCTGTTTGTATCTCAAATACAGATAACTAAATAAACTAATCCTTAACACGTACAGGATTATTAATTATATTTTGACCACCCCTTAACTTCTCTGTTTTTAGAGTTCTAAAAAAAGTCCAATGCAAAAGTTGTATCTATATTTTTTTAAAATAGAACTAATATAAAAATGAAGGGGATTTTGGCTAATAACGAGAGGTTAGTGTCGTTGAAAAATAAAACTAGGAATTTTGTAGATAAAATTTATTTATCTATTATTTAGATATTTTTATGATTTACATTCATGACTGTCATCAAGTACCAAATCTTTGGTGGAATGTTAACTTAAACACAATATATAATAGGTCAGGAGCCCGCCGACCACTAATTGTGTGTCATAACTTTACTCCCAAAATGTGTGAATTGTTGTTAATTTGGGGTAGTAGAGTACAGAAATGTTCATGCCAGCCCCTTTTTTTTTTTGGTACAGGGGCGTACGGCAGGCTCCCAAATGTGTAAGAAATAGAACTTGTAAAATTAAAAAAAACAGCCACAAATAAGTCATAGATTTACGCACGGGGGTTGGAGGGATTTCTTAATTTACCCCAGAAATCATGAATCGAGATTGCCATTCATTTTGGGTGGTACAAGCAGGCGCTACGCTCGCTCAAATTTGAAAAAAAGTCAGGTACCTAACAAAAATGATGAAGTTTATGAATGGCAATCAGGAACTTGGTAAGTATGAGCCTCCTAAGTGCGAAAACACATTCGCCATCTTTGAAAAGCGGTGCGAAGGCCTTGCCTCTCAGGATAATTGACGGCGTATCGGCTTTTCCTACCGCATGCACTAGTTACCCTTGTAATTCGATGAGTATCATAAATTTACGACCGGCAATCAGATGCTTGGTAAGTATGACCCTCCTGAGTGCGAAAACACAGTCGCCATCTTTGAAAAGTGGTGCGAAGGTCTTACCTTTCACGATAATTGACAGCGTATCTGATTTTCCTACCGCATGTACGAGTTACCCTTGTAATTCGATGAATATCGACTTTACGACCGGCAACCGTGAAATAATCGTGAAAGGCAACACCTTCGCACCACTTGTCAAAGATGGCGCACGTATTTTCGCACTCAGGAGGTTCATACTTACCGAATATGTGATTGCCAGTCGTAAATTTATAATATTCGTCAAATTACAAAGGCAAACAGTATATGCGGTAGGGAATTCTGGTACGCCATCAATTATCGTGAATGACAAGGCTGTCGTACCACTTTTCAGAGAAGGCGAATATATTTTCACACTCAGTAGGTTCATACTTACCAAGTTCCTGACTGCCATTCATTAACTTATCGTTTTCTTACCTGACATTTTTTCAAATTTGGGCGAGCGTAGCGCCTCCCTGTACCAAATAAAATGAATGGGAATCTGGATTTATAATTTTTGGGGCTAAATTAAGAAATTCCTCCAACCCCCATGCGTAAACCTATGACTTATTTGTGGTCGTTTTTTTACTTTTACCTATTTCGTACACATTTGGAGGCCTGCCGCACGCCCCTGTACCAAAAATAAGGGCTAGCGTGGACATTTCTGTGCTCTACTACCCCAAATTAACAAAATTCACACATTTTGGGAGTAAACTTATCACACACAATTAGTGGTCGGCGGGCTCCTGGTCTATAAATATCATTTATATAACTCCCCTCCCAAAACTTTTACAAATACTCTTCTTCAGTATCACTTAAACCGTGCTCGCTCGAATCAGTTACATTTATACAATACTTCGACTTTAGGAGGCAACTGAAAGTCTAATGTCTATTTGTCCAACAATTTTGACATCTTCTTTTGAAATTTTCGAGGATTTGAAATTACAGAATCTGGGTGTTTTCGGGAAAATTTGCGTGTAAAATTCTCCGCATCTTTTTTTATCTCTCATTCAGAACTTCTTGGGCTTCCTCTAATAATTGGAAAATTGGTATTAAAAGACACAATTGCCGATGGGACATGAATTAAAATCTTACGAACTAAGCGAGGCATATTGTACCATGAATATGTGTAATTACTCTCTCAATTTTGCAGGATACTTGGTTGCCTCCACGTCCACACTATAGGCCAGTAGATGCTCGCATTCATCTTTAAATTTTGAGAAGGTTGAAGTGAGCATTACTTAAAACAAGGTTCTCCTGCTTAACATCTTACTCTTCGTCCATTGATACTGCAATAAACGTAAAAGTCACGAAAAGTTACGAAAAGTATATGGAAAACGATTTATATAAGGTCGCAAATGTAACTATTTTTTTCGAAAATGCGGCGATATGCGGTAAATATTTTTGTGCCTTCAGATAGTCAGGATATTAGTGGAGTATATAGAGATTTTCACTTCAGAAAAATTCCGAGAAGCGGTAACTTTTTAGAATACATCTCTGAACATGTCAGGAACAACATACCAAAAGTTACCAACAATAGTCCTTGAGCGTAATTTGTTATTAAACAAATTAGTTGCAAAATACCAGTCTTTGTCAAATATATCTTAAAATATTTTTTCTTTCAAAAAGTAATTGCGCCATTCAAAAGTACGGGAAATTTCTTATCAAAAATGTGTATGAAGTGTTTTTGTACGATCAAAAATGTAGGCTCCAGATTTTTTTGTTTAACGCACGAAAATGGAACGCAGAGAGACGTAAGTACGGCAAGCGAAGCGCGCGCGGCCTTGGGTGCGCTACACTAAATTTGTTGTAACTTTTGAACTATTCAAAGAAATTGACATCACAAAAGCTTAAATAAAGGAGGAAATATGTAGTTATTGGATTATTATATTTTTAAATATAAAGATGAATGTATGTAGGAATAGTACAAATATGAAGTAGGAACATACAGAGATTAGCAATGAAATAGGTAAAAGCTCTACCATTTCTAAAAAATTAGAGATAGAAACTTGGGTCTCTCACATTTTACTCTTGAAGTAATGTATAAAAATATTCGGTGAGTGAAAAAAACCTCAAAAATTTATTTTTGAAGATGTACACTTCAAAAATTTCAAAATTTTGAGAAAATGATAAAATTTGACATATATAACTAACTTTAACCACCTATTTCTCTGGTTTAAATCACGTTATTAGATCTCTGCAGGTGCGATCTTTAAAGATTGAAATGTGTACTTTAAGATGCTTCAAGGGGATTTAAAATTAAATTAACCCCCTTTTTTTACGAAAATAAAAAACAAATTTTTGCTCTAAAATTCGTGAAATCATGGGTAAAATAAAAGTTAATAACTTTTATAAAAAAATTATTTAGCCTATGAAGTATAACGCTTCACTAGTAGTACCTCAAAATAAGTAAATCTGATGATGAAAAAATTTTGGAATATAAAGTTATACTTTTCACGAAATATTAAAAAAATCAAGTTTTTCCGGTAAATCGACTCAATGTTGATTGTTTTTTTCAATTTTTATCCTGTTTAAAATATCGAAAACATATTAAAAACATTCACATGGTACAGGGCCATGAGTCAAATTATAATGCTTGAATAATAGAAAGAGATTGAAAGTAAAACAACATCTTCGCGGCAAGCAGTACGCATCACCTGCTCCGCAGGCTGCGCTGTATGTGTGTCCGCAGAACATTGTAAAAGTAGTTTGGGTACTTTTTGACAGATTATCTTGTGATGCTATGTACAATATCACGTTTTCTCAGCTTCTTTTTAAGTTTTTATGTGAATATTTATATTGTGTTTTTACTTGAATAGTGTTTTGAATTATTTTATTGCTTGATGGAAGTCGGCCATATTGGATCAGCCATTTTGAATTACCTTTTTTTGACATCATTATCTGTTTCAGCGACCTCGAAAACCCCTTATATGAATTAAATTGCTTTAAAATTTTTCAACTTATAATAATTTTGTTGAAAAAAAAGTTTTTTTTGTTTAAATAATTAATAAACAATTTCCTCACGATTGTATGTTTACAACTTTTTATTTTAAGCTATGTAAATGTGATATCAAAAGGTTTTAGGAAAATCGAAAGTTCCCGTAATTATTTCGAAATAATGAATATTTTCAGCCTCTATTGACTCCACTATATGGTGTTTTAAGACTGTCTAAGCCATTTTGTCGAGGCGTATCGCAAAGTTCACTAAAACCTTAGGGGAGTGCAGTTTTATTCACATTCTTCTAGTGTTATGGAGAGATAATAACTAGAGAATGGAGAAATAAATAAACTAATGAAAAAAACAACTATTATGTAACAAAATTATGTACTACAAACTTTCTGGAATCGAATCCATGTCACTTAAATACTTTATGAATTCATAATAATATAATAAAATCACACTACTTATTCGCAGCCAAAACTGTTACTCGAAAAAGCAGGTGGTTTAAGATTCACAAAAATATCCATATTTGTCAATAGGGTTTTGGCCATCTTTTAACATTTTTCCCCACTGTGCGACGCTTGTAAACTTGAATGGAGGCCGGAAGTGTCCAGTTTGAACATTTGTTAGCATAATATCCTAATTTATTAATGTGGTACATGTTAATTTTTTAACGCATTTCATAAAATTTTAAATTCGACCAATATGTATATTTTTTTTATATATATTTACTCAATGATTACCCTGGCGTAGCTTAAGTGATTTCTATCAAACCTGTTGCAAACTGTAGGCTCTGGTCTATCCATCGGTGGTCCCACGGTAAATTTCTCAAGCTGTAAGGTGTAAAAAAATTAGAAACAACTTAGTTCTCGATTTATAATGATGATAATTTTTCACAAACAACAGGGTGTTATTATAACTTCCTATCATGTCATACCATTCCGCAACGAAAGAGAGCCTTGCATGGAGACGAATCAGCTGAAGAATGTTTTCTACGACAACAGTATGAACTCAGACATTTATAGAGAAACGTGCCTGTTGAACAATTTACTTTTACAAACAAATTATAAAGCGCGCTCTCGCCCAGGTCGTTGTTTTCAATGCTGTTAATAATGACAAAGAAGGAAACTGCATACAGACCTGACCGCTATTTACGCCGGCGAACAAATATTGCATTGTATGATGGTTTTTGAGATGTGATAATGTCAGCAATTTTTTGCAGATTTACATGAAACCTGATACATGGGGATCTCAATATTCGGCGACAGCTAGTATGATGACGAATTCAATATGGCAGACATAATTGAAAAGTCTTTGTAATCTTTGCATTCCTGCAAGGGCTCCTTCGTCATGCAGTTTATTTATGACCTTGCTAGATTCTAAATCCGACAGAGCCAATACCGAGAAAAAAATAAAATTATAATTTATAGTATGTACAAGAACCAAAGGCTTCAACTTTTGTTTTGATATCAGCCACCCCACTACCACCCTATTACCATCCCCATTTTATTATTAAAGGGGGTACAAAAATAAAATTGCGATTTAGTGTGTATGCAACAATCAAATGACTGATAATTTTATTTTGGCATCAACCGCCCCCACTACCACCCCCATCGGAAATTTGGATGTAGTGATTCCTTAGGCAGCGGTTTTTATTTCACACCAAGACGAATGTACAGATTTTCTCACGATAGTTTACTATGTAGAAGTTGAATAAACAAAAATAACTACTAAAAGGTTGTAAAAAAAAATCGAACCGCCTTCAAAAAATATATCTAAAAAATAAGAAACAAAATTTTACTCAGTTTTACAAATATCTCTTTACCTATTAGTGGAGAGTAGCAAGGAACTGTACCTTATTACTTAATATCAATTTCAAATCTGTGCAAAAATACGTTTTGCACTGATTACAAGTTGATATTAGATAATAAAGTACTGTTTCTTGCTACTTTCCACTAATAGGTAAACTGGTATTTGTAAAATGGAGTGAAATTTTATTTTTTACTTTTTAGAGATGTTTTTTGTTAAGATTTTGTTACATGTCTTATTTTTAACTATCAAGGTAACTGTAACATACTACGTATGATACATCACTGTTAAGGTAATTCTGGAATACCCGGTATAGAGCATTATACCCAAATCGTTCGGCTTCCTTATTTATCAGTCCTAATAAGTTCGAAATCAGAGAAAAGATCTAAAAGAAAATATAAAAATATACAGGGCGTTACATTTAAAAAATCATATTCATTTTTATATCACGTGGACCTATACAGACTATTGTTTTTTTAATTGTATTTAAAAACATATATAGAGGTGAAACAGTACAACTTTGCATTTAACTTTTTCTAGAGCTCTATAAACAAAGTCAAGTTAACAGTTAAGGGGGGGTTCAAATATAATAAATAACCTTGTACACATAAAAATTATTATATGCTTATCACATCGCCACGTTTATAATTTTAAAAAATGTCGAATTCGCCAAGAATAATTATACTATTTGTGTACAAATCTATTAATAATTCAACAAAACTATCACAAAGTTACAATTTGAAGAATTAATGCTGTTATTTATTTTTCAGTATGGAATGATGAGTAATGGCCTCACAATACAAAGAGATAACGAATGTAAGTATACAGTATTAAATAATTCTGGGTTAGTCTTTATTTACTATTTTTACCTTGTTTCATGCATAGTTTGTTTTGCATGCATACGTTTTAATGAATTAATAGTTGAATAAAATTAGGCATGCCGCCAACAACTTAATATAGACTGGTTGCGGATATATGCAATTTTAGCTCACAGATTTTAAAGATAATGTAAACAAACTGGACTCACAAATCAAGGTGGGGGCCAAAGTAAACAATAACTTAATTATAATTAGTTATATCTACATCTTTTAAGTTAATATTTAAGGCACTTATTGTGAAGATATTTTAGTTAATTATTATTCAGTTGTTATTGATGTCAGACATTTCACACCACTTCCGTAAATATGTAAATAATCATTTTATTAGTAAACTACAGAGCCCCGCAAAAAAAGTAAAGTTCTGGTCCCTCAATGCGCTCATAATATTCCCACGTATTTTTCTACGCTGAATCCGAATCTGATAATAAAAAAGCCCCAAATTTTTGCGTTACAGCCAAAAATAACCCCCAAAATGGGAGTAAAACCACCGTATACATCACGATAGAGTGAATGTATACAAATATATCGTGGAAAACGTGAATAACGTACAATTTTTGTATTCAGCGGTAAACTTCCCAAATACTAAGCGAAAACCACCCTCATAATGGGGTAGAAACTATTCTTATATAAAAATAAAGTACACAAATGCCAATAAATCGATTAAAATGCTGAAGTTTTTATACTTTGGAGTAAAGTGTATGAATCCGAAATGACTGTAAGCTAGTCCTAATATCATGATCCAAAATACCCCTGTACGTAAAAAGGAAGGACATGAGTGCCAATTCATTGTGGAAAAAGTAAATTTTAGTATGCTGAAGTCCGGAATATAAACTTGCAGTATCATCGGCTTGGCCGAACCCTACATTTAATCGATCTTCATGTTGCAGATGTATTTCACGTATTTTTTATATCCAGAATTCTACTGGTCTCGTGCGGTATTGAGGATTTCTTCCCATGGCAGTTCCTCATAGCCCAGCCTAAGTCATCTAAATTTCATTCCGTCTACAGATGACATTGTCATACATGATTTTGATGTTGTTACACGTTGTTTTCTATTCTCCCAAATTTCTTATTCCCACTTTTGCATATAACTCTGTATATTTATGGATGCTCTTTTATCCGCAGTGTTGCCGTTACGTCTGTTCCATCTTGGTTTATTGTTTTTTTTTTATTTGCTGTTTGTCACTGTTACATCTACTTTTACCCTCGGTTTTAAAATTACGTTTGTTGCATGTTAACTTGCTGTTTGTTAATGTTACTTCTCCTTTTCTCTACAATTTTACATTTACGGTTGTTGCACATGATAGCAGACTACTGTTTGTCCATAAAAAGGGACACAACCGAAGAACACCACAGACGGCTTGTGAGAAGATCATTTGAAGACAAGACAAAAAAGTATTTCAAGAAAAAAGATTGAGAAATATATTCTGCGCCCAAAAATACAAAAAAAAAACAATCTTTTTCAATTTATTGCCATTTCTGTACTCTGTGCTGTGCGTGTATGTACATATCGAGGTTTTCCACTCCATCCTAGGGTATATGTGGGTAACGAGTGGTACGAACAGGTAGGAGTCATTCCGGATTCATACACTTTACTCCAAACTAGAAAAACTTAACATTTTCCACGATTTATGGGCATTTGTGGACTTTATTTTGATGTCGAGGTAGTTTCCACTCCATTATGAGAGGTGATATCGGGTCATGACTGAGAGTGACTCTTGGAGTCACTTCAGATTCATGTACCGTACTCTACACTATGAATTATTGTCATTTATGTACTTTATTTTTATATAAGAGTATTTTCTACCCCATTATGGGGGTGGTTTTCGTTTAGTATTTAGGAAGTTGACGCTGAATACAGAAATTATACGTTATTTACATTCTTCACATTGTATTTGTATCCATTCACTCTATCCTGATGTATATGGTGGATTTTGGGGTTATTTTTGGCTCTTGGAGTCACTTCAGATTCATGTACCATACTCTACACTATGAATTATTGTCATTTATGTACTTTATTTTTATATAAGAGTATTTTCTGCCCCATTATGGGGGTGGTTTTCGTTTAGTATTTAGGAAGTTGACGCTGAATACAGAAATTATACGTTATTTACATTCTTCACATTGTATTTGTATCCATTCACTCTATCCTGATGTATATGGTGGATTTACCCCATTTTGGGGGTTATTTTTGGCTGTAACGCAAACATTTTGGGGGTGAATGGCTTCTTTTATTATCAGATTCGGATTCAGCGTCGAAAAATACATGGAAATCTTATGGACGCGTATCAGGGATCAGAACTTAATTTTTTTTTGTGGGGCTGTGTAATATGAGTGAACCACAAAGTTTTGGATTTATGTTCCATTTATATCTTTCCCAAAACTGTATAATCTATTATAGGGAACAAATACTGAATTTATGACAACTTATCGAGAAGGTAAGTTACGTGCCGATGTACAGGGTGGACCAAATTAGATGGGATTTGGGGTTTTCTCTAAAACTATGGCAGATAGTCAAAAACCAATATAGGTGTCCCAAGCTCGATTTTCGAGAAACAAACAATGGCGCAAACTACAATCGTCTATCTTTTTCGACTACCGAGCTACAGAGCGTTTTGGAAAAATTGGCATTTTTGGATGACCCTCTTATCTCAATTACCAAATCTCGAATAAAAAATCGAGTAACGTATTCTTAAGGTACTTTGAGTTACTGATAAAAAGAAAATTATGCATGCCTCAGTTTTCGAGATGTAGACATAACTTGTGTGTTTTTAAATGGAACACACTGTAAATTATTTCATTACTCTATCACAATTGAATCTAGCTATCCAATGATATATCATGTGTCATATTTGTCTCTAGAAAAAGTGGTTAATTTTCGAAAAATTTAATATATTTGTGACAGTAGAAAAATGAATCTGTAGGGCTTTAAATACTAAAAGCTGACAAGTGGATATATCGATAGCATACACCGGGTGATTCAGTTTGGTATTCGCCCCCCTGTATCTTTTTTATTTTAACAGAAAACTACAATAAACCATATATATTTGTCAAGCTCTATCGAATGACGTCCTTAAATTATCTCTTTGATCACATATGCCAAAATAACGATAGTCAACTTTTTTTTTCAAATGGTATGTTATACATTTTTTTGCCGATTGTTGTAGAGCTTCTCTTTCTGCATACAACCATGTGAAAAAAGTATACACTTCCATAAGGAAAATTTCGAGAAAATTAATAAAATACGAAAAAACATCATTTAAAGGTTTTGTTTCTGATTCAACATAGTTAGCCATGGAAACAATTGAATTTTGTCATTGTTAGTAATGTCAAATTGAAAATACTGTTATTTGTGTCTGTGTTATTCGTTTTCGTTTTATGTTGTACTCCTAAATAGATTTACACAATGGTATCTTACACTAATGAAGAAAAATTGGACATGATATTAATTTATGGAGAGTGCGGAAAAAACAGTAAAGCAGCCAAACGTTTATATCAAGATCGCTTTCGAAATAGGCCGGTACCATCAGACAAAATGTTTGCAAAATTGGCAAGAAATATGAGCGAAAGTGGAAGTTTTGAGAAAAAAAGAAACGTTTTTAAACACCGTTAGATTTCTTCCTTTGGTTCTATCTAAAAGAAAAAGTTTACACCTCTAAATGACAGCGGAGATCTTAAAACTAGAATACGAATTGAATACCGCAGATTAAATGTTGAAATTCATTCATTCTTACCTGCTTGATTGACCTATTTACCCCAAATTTACCCCAATTTACCCCCCCAACCCTTCGACGGAACAAGATGAAAATATAATCTAGTTCTAGATCTCGTTAAAGTACATATGTGTACCAAATTTCAAGTAAATATCTTAAACGGTTCCAGAGTAAACGTGCGCACAAAAAAAGTTACAGACAGACAGACAGACCGACAGACAGACCAACAGACGGACCGACAGAAATTTTTTTTTCGCTCAAACTTAAAATCTCGACGTTTCATGACATTTTAAGCCTATTTGGACAATACAAGTTTTTTAATATTTTTTTGTCGTTACTATACTTCCACTGGACGTGGAAGTAATATCTGAGTGGCGAAGTATTTTTTTTATATTCATTAAAATTCCTAGATATCGTATAAAATGTTTAATTATCATTTGTACTTTTTTCATAAGATCATTACATTTTTTGTTTCGATACCAGTACGTTAAATTTTTTTTTGTGCAGCCGTACGTGAAGTGAGTATTTCGCGTTCTCAAAACAGTCCGTGAAATTCAATTTCACGGCCGTTACCCTTAGTAACTGCCGAAAAACTAAAAGTCACTTTCATAATAATTGACGTTTAAGTCACTTTAAAATTGATATTTCTAAAATATGACAAACAAAAATTGTTATATCTTATTAAACAGAATTAGTACATAATTATTTCCAAATTCACAACAAATATATAAATTATTTCATTTTTACGATAATTCGAGAAGTGTCAAGTACACATTCAAAATACCGTTTCCATAGAAACGCTTTGACGTTAAGGCCACCGCGTTTATTTCGCAAAATATAGCATAAACGGTGGTGTCATTTTCACCATCTATACTAACTATAATTTACGGTTGCACAAAAAATAGTGTTTATACCATGGCCGCGAAATTTTTTAGCGTCCTCGAGATTACCTTGCCTCGGCCGCAAGCGGCCTCGGCGATAATTTTTCTCTCAGTACGTAAAAAGGAATTTCGCGGCCTTGGTATAAAAATAACTATATCCACTGGCAACGCTGTTTATGAATTATTCGATCTGTTGTGCTTGCCGTATGAAACTATGTGGGTGCAGGCTAGCGGTCGACCGCTGGCTGGAGTGCGGGTGGCTTGACGTCACACTGCGTTTTCGCACGCTCTATTTTCATTATTTATTTTGAGGGAGAAGAAGTTGAAAAAAAATCCAATATTTTGCACATTTACTAACTACAAGGTGTACTTTCGAAATATGAATTTTAAAAAATGCTAAATGAGCCCATTGAAAAACAAAACATTAGCTGTGGTTTGGATAATAACCCCTGTCATGATTGGAAATGCAACAAATCTTGTAAGCAGAAGGTGTCAAAAATGCATAGATGTCAATGGAAGACAATTCGAACATTTATTGTAATTTAGTTTTTCCTATTTTTTGGCAAAATTATTTTATATTATAAAGTGTTGTTGTTATAGTTTTCCATGGCCTCCTCAAAAATATATTAAATATTTCGAAAATTAACCACTTTTTCTAGAGATAAATATGACACATGATATATCGTTGGATAGCTAATTTAAGTTGTGATCGAAAAATGAAATAATTTACAGGGTGTTCATCTAAAAAAACAAATGTTACGTCTATATCTCGAATACTGAGACATGCATAATTTTCTTCTTATCAGCAACGAATTCTACTCAAAAACGTGCTTTGAGAATGTGTTACTCGATTTTCGATTCGGCACTTGGTAATTGAGATATAGATATAGAGGTCATCCAATAATGCCAATTTTCCAAAAACGCTCTGCAGCTAGGTAGTAGAAAAAGATAGACGATCGCGGTTTGCGCCGTTGTTTGTTTCTCGAAAGTTGAGCTCAGGACATCTATATTGGTTTTTGTCTATCTACCACAGTTTTAGAGAAAACGTCAAATCTCATCTAATTTGGTCCACCCTGTACCTTTGTTTCGTAGGCCATCGTAATGTTTTTGACAATCTGGAATGGGACAAACTGTGGGTTGTATCATTAGAAATATGAACACCTAGACATTTGGTATTTATTATTCGCCGACCATATGAAGAAAACTGTGCTGTGCTGATAAATTAAAGTTGGTCAGGACATCACACAAGGCTGTGTGCTGTTACCAATCGTCTTCAACATTTGTAGTGAACACCTAATGTTCTGTGTTCCAGAGGAGCGGTAGGGTGGTTAGCTATTTGGCGGAGTCAAGATTTCTAACCCGAGATTTGCAGCTGTAGAAAGCGAGAACGATCTTATACAGGGTGTCCCGGCACTATGGGGCAATTCTTCTGAAACGTACAGTTTGGGTCAAAATAACACTGAAAGTACCTATATTCTTTTTTCTTAGGGCGCCCCCCTAAGGAGATATTGCCCTTTGAAGGTTACATATTCAAGAAGGTTTTTTGCCTATTCCAAACCGTTCTATCGATTTTAATAAAATTTGGACTGTGTACATACTAAATGAGTATCTTTATTTCAGAAACATAGCGCCCCTCGTATTTTGTCTAGGAAGCCAGGGGTGTTCCAACTGTTCCACCCTAAATTTTGACATAAATTAATTTTTGAAAATTAAGGTCACATTTTTAAATTCCTTAAATAATTTTCTAATGAAAGATATTCTTGTTTGACATCGATAAATCGATGCGTTTTTGAGAAAAAATAATTTTACTGATAAGGGACAAAGACTGACATTTCGTCAACACATAACTACATACTACGACTACAATACACACATAACTACATTAACTACATAACTAAAATAAATGTTCGATGTAAGCACCCTGTACAAGAATACATTCTCGTAAGCGAGATAAGTTGGATCGCTGAACCTGAAATAGCATTCCAGGGTTGTTCCGAATGGCTTCACATTGGGTAGTGATTCTTTGTAACATCTCTTCCCTTGTTTGTACCGGTGTTGTATACACTAAATTTTTGAGATGACCCCAAAAGAAAAAATCTAATGGATTTAGATCAGGAGAACGAGGAGGCCACGGTACTGGACCTCCACGGCCAATCCATCGGTGGGGAAATTTTTGATCTAAATATTCCCTGACTGTGATGCTGAAATGAGGAGGAGCTCCATCATGCATGTACTTCATGTTTCTTATAGTTGCTAATGACACATCGTCCAGTAAACCATCTAGATTTTCTTGTAATTTTCCCCATTTAACCGATTTTCCAAAACAAATGGCCCTATTAAATAATTTCCAATTATTCTTGCCCAGACGTTAATTTGGAATTGTCGCTGGTGATGAGTTTGAATAATTTCATGAGGATTTTCATCGTTCCAACTATGTAGATTGTGAGAATTTATTACACCATCCCTGCGAAATCCTGCTTCATCCGTGAATAAAACACTACCAATAAATTTGCGGTCTTCCTGTTGCTTTTGCAGGACCAATTAGCGTATTAAACTCGAGCAGGGTAGTCGTCCGGGGACATTGCATGAACTTTCAGGATGTGGAAAGGATGGAAAAGCTGTTCTTTCAAAATTCTGTGAACCACCGACTTCGAAGTGTTAAATTGCGCTGAGAGCTTCCTAACGATTACTGATGAGTTTTTGGCAACAGCATCTAATACAGCTTCTTCCAGTACAACTGTACGAAGAGTTCTAAGACCACCTTCACCCCCTCGTTTTGGTTTCACGCTCCCTAGAAATGAATAGCATTATTTTATATTTTTATTGCTGAGATGGATATCTACCTGTTTCTCGTACTCGGCGGTTTACCCGTTCAAAAGTTTTCCTGTTTGGAATAACTCTGTTAGGAAAGTGCCCCTCAGAAAGCCGTCTGGCTTCCGAACCATTACCGGCGGCAAGTTCGTACATAAGTTGCATATCAGCATATTCTCCAGATGAAAAATTTGCCATGTCAATAAACTACTATCACAGAACTACTTACAACTTACTTATTACTTGCTACTCAAATTTCACGTTTAAATGTAATCAATTGTTTTCTCACAGGTATCATGCGGTAGTTTATATTAGTAGTATTCCTTGGTCGCTTATCAGTAAAATCATTTTTTCTCAAAAACGGATCGCTTTATCGATGTCAAACAAGAATATCTTTTTTTAGAAAATTGTTTAAGGAATTTAAAAATGTGACCTTAGTTTTCAAAAATTAATTTATGTCAAAATTTGGGGGTAAAAAGCAATGGGGGTGGAACGCCCCTGGCTTCCTAGACAAGATACGACGGGCGCTATATTTCTGGAATAAAGATACTCATTTAATATGTACACAGTCCAAATTTTATTAAAACCGATAGAACGGTTTGGAAGTAATAGGCAAAAAACCTTCTTGAATATATAACCTTTAAAGGGTAATATCTCCGTAGGGGGGCGTCCTAAGAAAAAAAATTATAGGTACTTTTAGTGTTATTTTGACCCAAAATATACGTTCCAGAAGTATTTCCCCATTATGCCGGGACACCCTGTATATCTGTTGGATGACCCCCGAACAAAGAACTTTAAATACGGTTTAACAAAACGAAAATTGTGATTTTAGACCGAGCGAATTACTCAGACACGTTAATGATATATGATTGCGATGATTGCATTGCATTATGATTGCGTAGCATATGAAGCCCTTGTGGATAATACCGGCAACTGCGAATATGAAAATCGACGAAGAAGAAAGAACAATAAATATTTTTCTGATGATGACTCGTTTCGTAGCAACTGACTCCTAAAGAAATACATAAATATTTCCAAATATTAAAATCGGAACACAGAAGAGAGGAGGACCAGAAGCGATGGTTGAAATAAAATTGGCTACGCGACTTTGATTGCGCATGCTAATTGACACGAAAGGATCGGAATAGTAATGCCGCAGAATATGTATTAGAAAAGACTATATCTGATAAGATTACATTAATCTATATATAAAACTGAAAGTATTTTTACCCGGAAAAGGAAACTTAATTCCATTTTTACCTTGTTTTTTATTTAGAAATTGTCCCTACGATAACCAAGCTTTTGCAGTAATTTTCAGGTGTCTCTCACACTTCACTTATTAATTTTAGGAAAGTACTGCCTCTACACCTACTCTTTATTATTAATCGAAGAAAATGCGCTGATGAAGCTGACAGTACCAACTCAAAAGTAAAGTTTGTAAAGGCGTCAGACAGGGCTGAGTTCTGTCACCAATTCTCTTTAAGATCTAGAGTGAACACGTGATGCGACGTGTGCTGGGGACTGAAAGGGTAGAATATATAGGCGAAGCTAGAATTTCTAACTTAAAAGAGAGTAGAGTAACGCTGATATAGAATTCGACGAAAAGTCTGTGAAGATATTGTGAATAAGAAGAATCACCAATCACTTGGTATCAAACTTCGGATTAATTCTATAGCGGCTTGGAATTGTTTTAATTTTGCGGATTCTTAAACTTTAGGATATTAAGTTCAAATATTAAAAGAGAATAGATATGCTTTTACCCTCAAGACGGTGAAAACCGCTAAAATTAAAGAATCAATAATTAACGAAGTACTGAGAATAAACTAATGAAACTTATTTGTGTTTTGGGGGGCGCTAATCACGAATGTGAAGTCAGAAATTAAAAATTTTATGTTGCACCCTCAATATGGCCGATATGAAAGTGCTTAAATGGACGAATTAATTATTTTCTGTTTATTTTGAGAAATTAGGACTTCCTTGGATTGTTACATTTTGAGACATAAAACTCATCCCCTAATAAGAAAACTAATTGCTCCTACCCCAAGAGGGGTTTAACTAAAGTTAAAAAATAAGTATAAAGGAAGTACTGGGAATTTATTAATGAAACTAACATTATTTATGACATTGGGGTTGCTAATTACGGATTTTTATCAGGTTTTGTGTTAAGGTGTAGCAAATTAATAAAAAAATAATTCATATTTTTCAATTTTATCAACTATATAGAGATTTAACCTAAATTTGATATAATTATTCATCTTCATGAATGTTTGAGTAATTTTCATCTTTATACATATTTACACAAGTACATACAAGCTTGCGATGTCCAACGACTTAAGAAACGTGTATGAATATAAAAAAGTGTTGGAATTATGAATAATATGATTATTTTTCTATAATTACAATTATTTTGAGATCTTACCGCCAAACAGGTAATATCGTAGTTTGCTAAAACGAGGCGCGCTCCTTATTTCGGTCATATCTCCTTTGCAATTAACGCTAAAAATCATCCAAAAAACGGCATTTTGAAGGTCTCTTGATCTTCTTTAAGGTCAGGTAGGTCAAAATAGTAGAGGTAGTCTCTTTTTCTATATTCATCTTAAATACGTAAATAGAAGAAAAAAACGTTAAGGCTTAATTTCAAACACTTCTATCTCCTAAGCTATTACCTTGATCAAAAAAATAAAAAGCAACAGTTTCCTTAGTTTATTGCCATAATTTTTTGTCTCTAGTGACAATCAGCTAAAATGCTTCTCTGCTAAGTTATTTAACCCTAAAGCCAAGAACATTCATTTTTTTTTTCATAAATTCTCAAAATATATTAAGTGTAAAATCTTTTAGATTATGCATCACTGCATCACTGTCAAAAAATTTTGAGCGTATATACAATAGTTAGGACTAACAAAGAACACGATTTGGAATTTATTTTTCAATTTTGAATTTACTGGAACCAAAAACCGGACACTTTTTTGTGTAGAGAAATAAAAATTTTGATTTTATTTTCCTTGTATCATTTTTGATTTTGCAAACATCAGAATTTGCCAAAAGAAAATTTTAAGCTGTAATAAGCTTTAATTTGGTTCAAGGAATATGTTAAAAAAAAATTTTAAACCATGGTTATGACTGTTTGACATTTTCATGGCTACGTTCAAATGGACTTAACATTAACTTTATCTAGGCAACGGTGGGCCTAAACAAATTTTTATTTCATTGATTATTTTTATTTCAAGTTAACTTTTTATCATGACAAACTTTTTCGAAAATGTGATCCCCTTTGAGTAATTTGCTTAAAACCTTTGAAAAATCAGTGTTTTTTTCTTAAAAGTCAACATTTCAACCCCCTGTAACTCAGCGGGTATTTAAGCAATATAGGTTTTTTTTTGGGGTAGAATTCGAATTAGTCACTTTTTTTCGAATCGAGTTGGGGTGAAACTCACCCCCAACGAAAAAGCACCCTTATTCCTTTTTAATATTTCATACTTGATCCATTTTGAATCAAACTTTCCAAAAATATTTGAATTTAAAACTGCTATAGAATTAGTCCGAATTGAGATCACCAAGTTACTGTAATATGGTACTAACTTTTTTATTTAGAAATTTTCCCCTCTACAAATTCAATTACATGCATTTTTAATCTACGCCTTTTAGCTTGCGTTTGTGTTTAAAATAAATACTAGTATTTCGATTTTTTTTTTGCAATAATACGGGGTCGGACACTCCCAAAAACTCAGGTAATTGTTACATCTCTCCTTGAACTTATTAAGAAGTTTTAGCGAATCAATAGAATTTCCGGGTTGATAAGATCTTCAATGACTAGCCTATTATATTAACAAGTTGATATTTCAGACATGCATTAAGATATTTTTCTTCTGTACAAAAAGTATATTTTTTGAAATACGGTTGATATTATAATAATGTGATGTTTTAGTCTGACTTTCCTATGCTAGGTAGGGAAAAAATCAGCATCTGTAAATTGATAAATAATGTCAAGTTCAGTTCAATAAATATTGACACAAAATTTGGCACGGACTACAGAGAACTTATCTCAATACATATCGAAAAATAACCTGAAAATACGCAATCAGCCAAGGTTTTCATCATAAAACTGGTTAAATATAATGATCAGACATAGACAAATTACTAGCAAGGATATTTATATTATATCATACTTTTAATTCATAACGTAGGATAACGTAGGATAGTATGCATGTAACATGTAACCATAATTTATATTTTCCCAGCACTGTGTTTCATTGTTTGTATTTTGTTTATAGATCACTAGAACGACACTGACACGTTTACAAAGCACACTTTTTCGAAAGGAAGTGAAGAAGATCGAACGAATTTGACAGGAAACAATTGGCTATGAAATTTTATTTACGAAATCCAGTATGTAATTATTTCTGTATTCATTCTTTTGCTTCTAGTTAGCTAAAACATTCTAGTACATCTAATCCACTCTCTTTTCTACCTTATCTTCTTACTGGCAGATTAGCAATTTTTATTAAGGATGATAAATGGTGATAACCAGAGGCCTACACTTTCATGCGTAAAATAGGTTTTATTTTAATTTCAGAGCAAAATATTACTAAGGTTTTTGATTAAGCTTATAAAAATAAGATGTATAAGATTTATAAACCGCAATATACCGGGTGTATGTTAGGCAAACCAACTTTATTTAAATTAGATGATATATCAATGTTGTCTTAAAACGTGGAGCATGGTATTTTTAATAAGATTATTATGAAGTGAGAATTTGTAGGCCTCTGGTTATCACCATGTATTACAGACATGGCCCAATTTCAATAGAGATTATTGTAATATGCTGTTTTACATATGTTCCAAACTGTAATTAAATAAGTCTAACAGAAGTTATCGTGTTTACAAGAAACGGTATACACGCCCACATACATATACATGCGCGCACACACACATTTACAGACGCAAAGAGATTTTTTTATTCGATATTTGAGTTCAGTCTGCTGTGAAACGGATATCTGTACAAGAAATTTTTTCCACGATGGTTATTAAAATTTTTATTCAATTTATAGACGCCGCACGTTTTATAGGTAAATTTGTGGCCTGTCAAATTTGATAAATATTTGATATGTGTTAGTTCAACTGATTCTAAACAATAAGTTCCTTTGGCAAAACTTCAAATTATAGACAGTTTCTCCGATAGATGGCTCCAAAGACTGGTCCTACCCCTCGATACTGTATCAACGATTTCTCAAAACGTAATGAATAACTAGACTATTTACCATTATTGATCTCAGATTGATGTGCCTGAACTTCCGGTTTTGCCGAAAGTGACGTCAAGTCACGTTTTTCGAATGCACAACACCGCTTTATAGCAATTTAATACATCATAAACATAAGTACCTTTTTTAAAATTCGCTATCTTAGTAAATAAGTAAGTACGTGCATTGACTGATAGAACATTGATGCTAGCTTGATACCCGGTACATGATAATCTTGGCACAAAAAAGTTGATTTTATTTTTCAAGATGTAGTTGCGTCTAGTCAATGAAAACTATTTATCTGGGAGACCTTTAAGGCAGTTTGTGTTTATTTACAATTACAATACATTAAACTTTTTTATTTTTAGCAAATAAATCCTACGTGCATCATCTTAGGTTTTATAATAAAAATGATTTACTTTGAAACTTAAAAAAGCAATCGGAACGCATATACAGATAGCGACAGGCAAATATGTACAGCAGAACGGGTTTTAGCGTGCGATACTCGTCTCACCATTTAAATTCCTTTGTATCGTTGCGCATTCAATTTGTTACTTGTACGTGGGATATGTTTAGGATATGCACGACACGAAACACACGTAAAATATCCATCCATGCATATCTTAAGGGCATCGAAATTAATAACATACTGGAACGCGCACTCGACTAGAGAAAGCGAAGCATAAAAAGAAACTTGCGTGCACTATTCCATCCTTTTTCCGCTTGTGTACAGAAGGTTAACGTTTCCTCCCACTGGTTTCATTCAGTCAGTCAGATCTTGTCAGGAAAGGACAGAATAGTGCACGCGAGTTTATCTTTCTGAATTAGTTATTTCGTATATCTAAAGCATGCGCGTTCCAGTTTGTTATTAATTTCTATGCTTAAAGGTAATTGAAGATGCTGGAGACCGTGACGCAATGGACGTTGTCGAAGTTTAGTGACTAGACTAGATTTGAATGAGTTACTTATACGAAACTTATAATCTTAATAATTGTTTTTGTCCTTTTAAATCCCTATTCACTGCTGCAATTTTAGAATAATATATTAGTAATTTTTGAACAGCGGAGGAATTTAAACAAAACAATTAGATGCAATTTCGCATAGCTAGCGATTTTCCCTTCACACTCAGTGATACTTTTTATATTTTATTTCTGGCTGGCTCCGAAACGTGCTAGGGGAGAAATGCTGTTCTTTGTTATTTAATTTGACTTTTTTGTTTGTTTGAATTCTATTAATGAATTTCCATTAATGAATGCTTAAAATAAGTAAATATTAAACAAAACAAAAACAAAATCTGCCTATTCTACATAAAGGTGTCACAGATAATTAGTTTTTATTGACTAGACACAACTGCAATTTTATATCTTGAAAAATAAAATCAACTTTGTTTTGTGGCAAGATTATGGTATCAAGCTAGCATCAATGTTCTATCAATCAATGCACGTACTTACTTATTTACTAAAATAGTAAATTTTAATGAAGCTACTTATGTTTATGATGTGTATTAAATTCAAGTAACCGGGTGTTGCGCATTGTGATTTAACGTCACTTCCGGTAAAACCGGAAGTTCAGACACATCAATCTCAGACCAAATAATGGCAAATAGTCTGGTTATTTATTTCCAGCAGTCATTAATTATTTCAATACCTGCAGTACGTTTTGAGAAATCGTTGATACAGTATCCAGTGTTTGGAGCCTTCTACCGGAGAAACTGTCCATAATTTTGCCAAAGGAACTTATTGTTTAGAATCAGTTGAACTACAACATATAAAGAATTCATCAAAGTTAGAAGACAGTCAAAAGATATACAATTCATTACTGAACCATAACAGATACAAAAAAAATTAATAGAAACGTTATTGTAGAAAATAGTCAGCTTTAATTTTGCATATAGCCACTTTTTGATTAGTGCTGACCGTTTTCGAGATATGAGCAAAAAAAACAAAAACCTTCTTCGTGCCCCCCTGCACCTCCCCCACCTCCTACGTTCGGGGACTTGTGGTATGCTTACCTCCTAAATAGTCCGAACACAGCCCTCATATCAAAAAATGTGATCTCGGCATTTCCCTCTAGAAACCATTCTTTGACAGGACTATTAAGTAGGACTGGTACATTATGCAAGTACGCAAAATAGTGTCAAATCTGCTGAAATTATCATTATTTCTATAGCAAATTAACACATAAACTAACTTGGTATTTTTCTTAACATGGACCACAACAATTGTTGACTTAATTTAGGCAAGACAAATGGTTAATTTGAAGCATCATGCATGTATTATTTTATAAAGGGTAGAATTTAGGCGCGCATTATTTCAAAAATAATGTGCGTTTAAGCACTAGCTCTATTAATTTCGGCATCAAAATGTTGTGCTCTAATAGAATATTATTCAACGAATGTGTTACGATGGCCATTACTCACGAGGATGACCCTCACGTCAGGAGCTGAAGCCGAATATCGCAATTCATTTTAAAGTACCGAGTAATAACTATTACTCGCTAGTAGACTACTATACTCTATCTATAACGCTCGTTTCCTATGACAATAATAAGTGCTAATAGTGGAGTCAAATTAGGACTAAAAAATTCGCAATGTGAATTGTCTGGCCAGGGCAGTATTTTTATTTTAATGTGTTCAGGGGGTCAACTTAAGTTCACAGTTCAATTTTGCAGTTTCTGAGAAGTCGGCGTATTGTTTATTTAAACAATTTAAGATTTTAGATCATGTTTTCCATCTGTTTTCTTTAAATATCTAGAAATCATAAGTTCTATGGAAAACAACAAAAAGAATGAAAATGTTCGTTATGAACTGTATAACAAAACTACATAAAATTCATTCCAATTGTTATTATTATTTAAAAAAAATTGACCATTGCAAATCACTGTTCTTTCAAAAATAATGGATAATTTTCAATGAAGTTTTGAAAAAATATAGCTCTTATAAAGTACAATCCCCACTTAAAATTTCAAATCAAAATGGTTATTTAAACGGCTCGAATATACAATTGTTACCAAAATTTTTGCCATGAAAGGCAAGAAATGTGTACGATGGCTCAAACTGTAGCTTTTTATAAGTACTTTAAGATCACGGAGCGAAACATTTTTTTTTTTTTTCGAAATTTAAACCCTATTGGTTGCAGTTGTTTATAATTGTCGAAATTGAGTATGGAGTCTGTTATTGTTTCTCTATGAAATCAAAAATGTGAAACTAGTTATGAAAGTAGATTAAAAAAGCCAACTTGTGAAAAAAAAATTAATATGCCATTTGCGTTAGGAACTGAGATACGTTAGTCTTTACGCTTAGGTCATTTATGAATAAGCAAATTGATATTTCTTATTGAAATTTGGACTGGTTATTCTCCAATACTTATTATTTTGTCTCTGCTATTTGAAAATAATCCAAAGGTACAATAATTATTAAAATATTCTGGCCGAAAGTGGGGGTATTTGGCGATAATGTTAGGGATCCGAAATTCTCCAAATATGTCTAAACGTTATATTATGTTTTTACAAATCGGGCGTCAGTCGCCAGATAGCATATTATGTAAGACGTCTATATATTGTAATATACACTGTGTGTAGTGGCGGGCTGGGCATAGGGAGTTAGAATTGCAACATCACGTGTGCCAGCTGGCTGAAATAACAAGGTCTAGCGGCGACTCTTTAATCTGTGCCACCGACGGGTGAGTTTGCTGTTAGCTGGGTTGTCAAATCTCTCGCGCTACGTGGAAGTACATGCCCAGCCCGCAATTACACGCACTGTATAATAATAATAAAGTTTTATTGTATTGTATTGTATTGTATTGTATTGTATTGTATTGTATTGTATTGTATTGTATTGTATTGTATTGTATTGTATTGTATTGTATTGTATTGTATTGTATTGTATTGTATTGTACGTTTAGCGCTTTTTATTCAGATTGCGGACGTCGGGTTTAAATCCCGATCGCGAAATATATTTTTCTTACTGTATCAGTAATATTAAAAGTTTTGCAAAGGTGTATACATGGACATAAGCATAGTTGTTCAGGTTAAGTTGGTTTTCCCTTTTCGTGACAAAAATTAAGATGTTACAAAAAAATTGAAAATGCACATTGTGTTCTCAAAGCAGCTTTATTCGATGTAATTTTAAAAATTGTAGCTTTGGATTATTTTCAAATAGCAGACAAAATGAAAAGCATTAGAGAGTAACCCGTCCAAATTTCAATAAGAAATATGGATTTGCTTGTTTATAAATGACCTGCCTCGCAGAAACTAACATATCTCAGCTCCAAATAGAGCATTAATTTTTTTTTCAAAAGGTGGCTTTTTTATCCTACTTTCATAACTCGTTTGCCGTTTTTGATTTCATAAAAAAACCAGAGAGTTATTTGAATTTGTTTATTACTGCAATTTCGAAAATTATAAATAACTCCAATAAAAAGGGTTTAAATTTAAAAAAAAAAAATCCTCCGTGATCTTAAAGTACTTATAAAAAGCTACAATTTGAGCCAACGTATACGTTTCTCGGTTTTGACGGCAAGATTTCACAAGGATGCAAGGTTTTAACAACAATTGTATATATTTGAGCCGTGAAATTTTAAGTGGTGATTGTACTTTATGAGAGCTATATTTTTCCAAAATTTCATTGAAAATTATCTGTTATTTTTGAAAGAACCTTTAAAAACGCATAATTTTGCAATGCTAATTTTTTTTAATAATAATAATCATTATGTGATGCTTCTCTTTCTCGCCTTGCAAGTTCTTGTCGTGAGACTTTCCATTAACAACTCCAAATGTTTTACAGCTTTTATTCTGGTTTAATCAGATACAAATACCTTCTTATTTTAAGCCTTACGTTTTCATATTTTAATTATCTTCTCTATCATTTTTTTTTTGACATTTCTAATTAATTAATTTCATCTGTCCCCCTTTTTTTTAGCTTACACTCATCTATATGAATCTCTCAGCTGTTACCTTAGATATACTCATTCATTATAGATGAGGCCCGTTACATTTACCTCTCTTTTAAGTTTTTTTCTTTTTTTTTTTTTTAAGAAAAATATCCATCAAAGTAACATAATGAATTATAGTCTATGTACTTTTGCTGTACAGCTCATAACGAAAGTTTTTCTTCGTTTTGTTAGTTTCCATAGGACTTATAGATTTTGAGAGATTCAAAGAAAAGCGATAGAAAACACGGCCTAAAAAATTAAATTGTTTAAATAAACAATACGCCGCCGCCGACCTCGCAGAAACTGCAAAACTGAACTGTGAACTTAAATCGATCCCCGAACACGTAGAAAAAAAAACTGCCCTGTCCAGACAATTCACATTAAAATCCTAATTTGACTCCACTCTAAAGTACTTTAGCATTTACTTGTGTGCATCTGTTCAATGACAATATAAATTCAGGCAACAGCAAAACTTGAATGAGTTGACGCGCTTGTGTTTTGTTCATTTGGTTGTTTTGATCACATGCACGGCATGCTCACAAAATATTGACGAATCGCTGTTTCCAGCCAAAAATTCAATGTGAATATTATTTCTTTTATTTTGGTAGTTTTAAACCATCGTAAATAAAATCATGTGTGTAATTAGCACCCAAATCTCTCGAGCGGTTATGAGGCACTTTGTACTCTTAATACACAAATAATTATTTTCCATGACTACTCAACAGGAACTTCATCATCACTTGAAATCACAACAAACTAGTGCAAATTGGTGAAAAACCTGAAAGTATTTTTAAGGTTTGCTTGACTGACTGGATTGAGTATGGCGCCTGTTATGGCTTGCTTGATGTTTTTGAAATTTATAATTGCTGTATAAAAATTTTAAGTAATAATGGATACGAAATCTTGTGATTGATGCTAGCCCGCGAGTAATAATTTATTACCCACAGCCGTGAGTAACTAATCCCATTACTTGCTCAAGAACGTATACATAATAATTAAGTTATTTAATAATCCTAGAGAATTAAACATACCCATTTTAACTAAGAACTATAAAAGAGAGTAATCTTTTGAAAATAATGGGAAATGGTTTTCAGTACTTTGAGCTTTAGATCGGTTACAAACTTTTTAGAGGAGCTGAAGTACTAATAAAATGTTAGAAACCCTCGAACTGATAAAATTTTAAATATTGTTGATGAACATCTTAGGACCGGTTTATCAGTGCGCGGTTAAGCACTTTATCCTACAGCTAAATTAACTAGAAGTTTAGAATGTGCTTCTATTAAACATTTCAATATTGAACTTCACATTCTAAACTTCTAGTTAATTTAGCTGTAGGATAAAGTGCTTAACCGCGCACTGATAAACCGGTCCTTAGTCGGAGAACGAGCAACGTCTAAGATGCACCCTCTATAACACTCGCGAACAACCACCTAAAAAAAATTGATTCTTATGTAAATCGACCTGACGGATCCGATTTTGGCCAGACAATCCGGAATTGCGAAACTGGTCAAAATCGGTAATTTCCGAAAAATCTCAAATTTTATGGATATTTTTTAATTTTTACTTATCACCCTATATCTCCCCTAGTTTAAGTCCGATTAAATTGAAATTTTTAGGAGAGCCAATTTAGACCTTTGTTATCATGACGGACATGACCGAAATGCAAAAAAATTTACGTTTCACCAGTAATATTTGTTTTAATAGTTGGTGACACGAAATTTGTTAAAAATGCAGCAACAAATACTCGAGAAAACTTTTTTGTTTTTAAAGATAGATGTATTAGTAAGCTACAAAGTTGTAGCCAAAGAATCAAAGAAACTTTTTTATTTCAGTAATTTTTTTGATAACTGGCTTGGTTTTTAACATAATATAGAAAAGAACTATGCCAGCCGCGGCCGGTTACGTACTGCACAAGCGATAACGCCATGCATAGCTTGAGAGCGTCAGGATTTGTATTGTACTAATAATAACCTATTTAATAATCGTGTATTCAGTAAATTTTAATTTTGAAAAAGAAGCAAAATATAAAAAATAAAGTTTTAAATTTTGATAAAGGCAATTTAGACATACTCATTTTATTTCCACATTTAACTTTTACTCGTATAATTAAGTGGCAATATTTAAGAGATAGTTAACACCTTTGTATTTTTTTTATCGCAAATTATACACCGTTTTGGGCTTTCAACGGTCTTCTTTTTTTTATAACCAGTATTAGCCACATCTGTGCTTTCTGCTTTTTGTTTATAAGCTTTTCGGGTGTAATTTCTTCTGCATCTTGCATGATAGACAGGACATTTTGACAAAAATAAATCCCTTTTTTTGGTGTAATATTTCAACTTAAGAGAGATATCATCCGACTTTATAGAAACTGCTTTAAATGCTTAGTCCAGTGCTTCTTCTGTAACACCCTGCACAGTTCCTTCACTATTTTGTTGGCAAAATATGCATTTCACAAAGTTTAACTCTGGGTTTAACTGGGAAGTCACTGTTAAAAAAAAAGTTGAAAACGCGCACAAAACTGATGACGTTAAAAAAATTGCTTAAAAGTTGTTCTTTGTTCAAATTAAATATTAAAACTAGTTTTAAATGTCTGGAAAAGAAATTCCGTTACTTTAATATGCACTTTACCCTCTATAGCACTTTCCTAACGCAATAATAATTATTATTATAGCTGCAACTCATCAATTTTCAATAAGAATAAGCGTCATAAACCACACAGACGACAACAACTCCTGTCGATCGGTTAAAAACAACTAAATAAACGTTTTATAATAGCTATTTATGTAACCAGTTACAAAAGACGTAACAACACGAGTTACACAAGATTGTCTTTCGTTACATACATGATTTTTCTAATTTTAAAATTCTAAAAACAATTTAAACAAAATAAATGAAACGGATGTATTTAAAAATCTTAAAAATTAAGTAATCTTTTCATAGTTACCTTTGCTGCTATCACACATTATAATTTTAATGTCAAAATTGAAA
The DNA here is from genome assembly GCA_936432065.2 of Rutpela maculata. NCBI lineage: Eukaryota > Metazoa > Arthropoda > Insecta > Coleoptera > Cerambycidae > Rutpela > Rutpela maculata. Next base: position 112,524,818 of record OW386285.2, read on the forward strand.
GACTTTATTTAGTCAAGTTACAATATTATTTGAAATCCTTAATTTGATAACATAATAAAGGTAAATCGTATTAATGCAAAAGTTTTGTTAGCGTATTTTGAAGGAAAGAAGAATTTAAAAGCTTCCACTTTATGGACTTAGTATTCTATTTTGTGTTGAATAAACATTGTTTCTTTATCTTTTTGAGAGTTGTTTATCTTTCCTAATTGATGACATAAGGAACTTTTTATAACCCCATATCCTAAAATGGCATTTGTTTGACACTTTCCATGAATCAAAACAATGTCATTATTGACAAGTGTAAAATAAAGAAAAAAAGGGAGAAATAGAGACATTTTATTTCACAGTGTAATATAAAACTTATTGGTTTCTATGGAAACAGCAATAGGATTTCGAATGGCGATGCAAAAAATTTTGTATACAACTCGAGACTAAAATGTGTTTTTTTTTACTCATGTGGTTTATAGCACTCGCCTTCGGCTCGTACTATAAACGCCCCACTCGTAAAAAAAACACCATTTTAGCCACTTGTTATATAAAATACTATTTTGTAACGCCATGTCCTAAATCGACGTTTATTTGACAGTTTCATTGAATCAAAACAATGTCATTATTGACAAGTGTAAAATAAAGAAAAAAGAGTGTGAAATAAAACTTACTGGTTTCTATGGAAACAGCAATAGAATTTAGTCTATTTTTACAAAATTATATTGTTTTCTAATTTCGAATGGCGATACAAAAAATTTTGTATATAACTCGAGACTAAAATGTGTTTTTTTTTTTACTCATGTGGTTTATAGCACTCGCCTTCGACTCGTACTATAAATGCCCCACTCGTAAAAAAAACACCATTTTAGCCACTTGTTATATAAAATACTATTTCGTCACCAGTTACGTAAAATTTTACTTTTCATAACTGGTTACATAAAGTAGAACGTTTTGACACGTACCTACGTCAGTTTTGAAAACTGTCGGTCTATACGTGAAAATTAGAAAAACCAATATTCACAACTACGCATTATTTTATTCACATCGGGCGGGGCATCCTGAAAGACGAGAAACAAAGCCGCGGTATAAGCCAACCCAATCTTTTATCTTGCGACGCGACCCGGCGCGGCGGTCAAATACTGCAGCACCGTTTTCTTGAAAACTAAGTAAATTACCAAAAAAATCACCTAAATAAAAAAGTTTCTTTAGTTCTTTGGCTACAACTTTGTAGCTTACTATATACATCTATTTTTAAAAACAAAAAAGTTTTCTAGATCGAGTATTTGTTGCTGCATTTTTAACAAATTTCGTGTCACCAACTTTTTAAAAAATATATTACTGGTGACGCGTAAACTTTTTTGCATTTCTGTCATGATGACAAAGGTCTAAATTGGCTCTCCTAAAAATTTCAATTTAACCGGATTTAAAAATTAAAAAATTTCCATAAAATTTGAGATTTTTTGGAAATTGCCGATTTTGACCAGTTTCACAATTCCGGATTGTCTGGTGAACTCCAAAATCGAATCCGCCAGGTCGATTTACATAAGAATCAATTTTTTTTAGGTGGTTGTTCGCGAGTGTTATAGAGGGTCCTTAAAATGCATCGTAGAGATCCCTCGTTCTCCGACTATCTTGATACCAGACGCTTGGCTTTCAAAGTTAAATTATCTTGAAATACTGTGCATCGGGTTTAAAAGAACAGTTATGACCTGCAAAAGTTACAACATACCAGGAGACGAAATAAATTGTCAATTAATGTTGACAAAATATAAGTATATTATTTACAGATGATGTTTATTTTACTAGAAGTGGACTCTTTACCAAGCACAATGTACATCATAATTGAAATGAATTACTAAACGACGCACTTGTTATTACTCGTGCGACTATGTGGTTTGTGGGCGATGATACCCAGTTCATTGTTTTTGCAATCTAGAGAAAGTTTACATACCCAATAACCAAATAAATGATACATCGAGGTGCAAATGTTCCAATTAACTGGCCGCCGCGCACACCTGACTTAACTCCATTGAATTTCTCTATTTGATAATACTTTAAAGATACAATTTATACGGCACCTGTGAAAAATAAGGAAGAGTTGAGAAAGCGCTAATAACTCAAAGTAGTCATCTGAAATATTGGAAAGGATATATTTTAATTTGCTGCAATAATTAAATGCTTGTATAAATGCCGACCGTTTCCATTTTAAGTAGTAATTTTGAAATATTATAGCATTTGAATATTTAGTTAGTCTCCCAATGGAGAATATCTGTTTGCTGATATTTGTTCTTTCTATTATTGCAAATAATTTTAATACCATCTAAAATTTAGTAACAGGGGTTTTTATTAAACTTTTAACAGGGGAAGTCTTAGCCATTTCAAACATCTAAAAAAGATTAAGAAAGAAAATTAGCCCAATCATCCCTTAGCTACCTTTGCAAACCAAACTATTTATATAAAAATGTGCGTCACATTAAAGCTTTCAGCCATCATTGTTTGGCGTCCTATCAGCTCCTTGAAGGCAAAGGTACCCTACATAAAATAAACAAGCTAACCTACATTTTGATATGCTTTTATCCCTGTTGGGATAATTCAGTACCTTTTCAGCAGAGGGTCGTAGGATGAGTAGTACATTTTGACATGATTTATTTTTCATTTCTTTTCTTTTTACATTGACTAAAGTAAAGGCTAACTACATTTTGAAATACAGAAAGGGCATCGGTTATATTGTGGTCATGCATATTTGTAAATAACTCGTTTATTTTTAATTTTTCAGATTTTTTGTCCAAAAAGGTCCGTGTCTTATACTGGTTATAGAGATTGATCGACGGAATACTTAATTTTCGATTTTTGTTAGGAAACTGTTCGGTATTTATAGAATTTATCAAAAAAATCAAGTTTTCCAGGATTTGTTGATTCGCTTTTGTTTTGTCAAATTTCTCATAAACGTCACCTAATAGACTTAATCGAGCCCTACAATTGCAATTTTTGAAAATCAAAATCAGACCTTCGGTTCTGGAGTTATTGAACTGAAAAGTTCCCGCCCCTAAATAGTGTGATTCATCCCCTAGGATGTCGCTTCCACCCCCATTTTGAGGTTTTCTAGATTCTCTCGGGAACGATGCACTTCTTGATAAAAATACCTATATACAAAATTATTTCTTATAAAATTCTCTGTCAAAAAGGTATTTAAACTTTTTTCCTAAAATTAATAGTACTGTGGGAACTATGGCGCATACATTAGGGTTAGTTCCGGTTAACACATTAAATTGTAATCTGTACCATAATCTACTTTAAAGTTTAATGCTTAACGCCAAAGCAGTAACTTAAAATTATAATAAATGTACCACTTCCACCCTCTCACGCCTATAAAATAACGCGATTTTTAAAGAAGAGAGAAGATTATTGTACTTGTTTCCACGCCACCCTGGGGGTAAAGTATTTGGCGCGTTTTTTTTACGTAGTGTCCCCTGTAGGCCTAATATCAGAAGGTTACCTACGTTAATTAGTCTTCGTCGACTTCCACAGATTCGACATTCATGCATGCTTGTCCGTGGCAATGATAACAAATTGTGGAGCAACGTAAGCCTGCTCTTCCGGAACTTCATCTCTTTTCGCACCCTAATTTGCACGAACAAGAAATTAGTATTAAAACAGGAGCTAGTTCTTTTGTTAATATACCGTAGACTATTTTCCATCCCCAATCAGTAGCTTCTAGCGTAACGGTTTTCCAGGTTTGAATTTGGTAAAAAACACGATATGAGTGTTGCCGAGCAGCAGCAGAAGGAGGTGGTGGTTTTGATAACATTACAGTATTGTTCGCTTAACGAAGTTTGTTAAAAGATATGAATCTCTATACATCTAAGAAAAAATCGCTCTGCTACGTCTGCAACTTCTTCATGACTAGCTTTCTCATTATTAAAAGTTTGCACGATGTCTTTTAAGTCATCTTTCTAATAAGCACATTGATACTTTTTTCGCGTAAAGACAGCGAATTAGGTGATTTGCGCTGATTACATTTGCGCCTCATTTACCAATATATTTTTATTTTTAGGAAAAAAAGTGTTTGTGATGGAGAATTTTATAAGGAATAGTTTTGTACATAGGTATTTTTATCAGAAAGTGCACCGTTCCCGAGATAATCCATAAAACCTCAAAATGAGAGTAGAAACGACGTCCTAGGAGATGAAGCACATTATTTAGGGGTGGGAACTTTTCGATTTAAAATACTTATGCTATCCTCATTATTTCTACCAATTTTTGAAATCTTATGAATTTTGTCCGATATATTACAATTTTAACTGTTATATTACTGAATTACATGTACCTGTCTGCTTCGGTTACATCCATATCGTTATCGGCATTTGATAACTCGTTATCAATAATTATTCTGGAAAATTCAGCTTCTTTACATTGATTCGATGATATACCAACAACATCACTATTTCTTTTCTACTTCTATACTCTATAACTCTCCATGGAAATTAAAATTATTGGTCGCAATTGGTCAAGTCTTTTCATCTGTATCACTTTCACATCCGCTGATGAAATATGCAAACAAAATTATTTCGCGAAAGTTGTACTTGCCTCGAATTGTACAATTTCTTATAATAACTTCTATCGTCGTACCTACCTTTGTTTTTGTAATAACAAAAATATTCCTTCCCGGCAGTGCTAGCAACCTTCGAGGTCACAAAAATTAATATATTATTAGGGGCATCAAAATGAATAACTCCACGAATTTTCAACCCTTCACCAATTTTTCGTGCTATTTTTCAAGATAAGATTCAGCCAACTGATTTATAACTACTACTGAAGAAAACAAATCAAATTTTTATTTTCAAAATGGCACAAGAATAACTTTTGGGCACTTACTCTGGTATCCAGTTAACCATTCACGGTGCCGAGGAGAAACTGGGGCAGAATGAATATGCGGTATAAAACTTATAACCTATTCCTACCTATATATTAGGTTTATTAGGCACATATGATAAAAATAATGTCCTAAAACTCAGTGGTTAAAAATAAGTAAACTTAAAATTGCAAGTAACTACATCACACTAAATGAAAATCTGAAACATCTTGCGGAAGAAAGACACAAAAAACAGCTTTAAACAATGCTATTATAATTTGTTTTTGGGACCAAATATTTGCGACGTTATAGTCCACGGGTAATGCATAAATTGTATCTTTAAAGTAATTTTAAAGAGAGAAACTCAAAGGAGCTAGTTCAGGTAAGAGCGGTGGCCAGTTATTTTTGAATTTTTAGAGAGAGAAATAGAACAAACAGAAACAAACAGAAACAAAAGGAAACAAAAAAAGATAGAGAAATATGGGAAAGCTAGAATAGTTACTTCCACATTAGTATAGGAAAACTTCACTTTAATTCGAAAAAAATTTGTGCAGACCTTAAACTTTGGTAATAGGTTCAAAGTAGGCCAAGGTTCATGAAAAAAAAAGTTTAGGAGTTTTAAGGATCCTCGGGAACCTATAGGGGGGTGAAAAGGGGTATTTTTAATTAAAAAATCGTTTTTTCTGAATTTTCTCTGGAAATTTAAAAAAAATAGTTCAAATAAAAGTTGTTTCTGACAAAATTATCTTTAATTGTATAGCAATAGTTAACCGAAATACTAGAGGTTTTAACTTCGGAATAATGTCATATGAATTAGATCTCGTTCATTTTTGGTAGCTTAGTAGTAAATGCATAAAAAAAGAGGTTTCTGTATTATGCAAGGGCTTGCTAATTTATGGGGGGTGGATGCCACCCCTTTTCAGGGGGTGGTACCTAAAAAAAACAAAAACATTGGAGCTGAGAGAGAATTAAATTTTAAGAAGAAAAGGTTGTACCCAACTTTTCATATAAATTGATAGATTTAAGTTATAACTACTAGAAAATTTGGGATTTTAGCTTGAAAAAGTGGTATTCAAATACGTTTTCGTCAAATAACTCGTAAGGTATTACATCGAGCAAAAACATGCTAGAGACAAAAAATAAGAAAGCTACAAAATTAAGAATGTATTTATGTTTTTTCTAATTTTTGTAGAATTAATGGTTTCGGAGATCTGGAAGTCTAAAAGTGGCGTCCGAACGTTTATAAGACGAAGTATTTAGTTTAAATATTAAATATCTCAGAAACTTTGGCACTTAAGCCAAAAACGCTAATAACCAAAATGAAAAACCATTAATTAGGCTTTCAAATGATTTATTTCCTATTTTTATAGTATAAAAAACAAAGAAGTTATGACAGAAACTATGGACTTTTTCACAATTTTTTTTTAAATAAAAACGTTGCAATTTTGTTAATGTAAGTAGTCAGTAATTCAAAAAATGTATCCCCGTATACAGTTTTTCGTTAATATATAGTGTGACCTAGACGCTCAATTTTTCATCGGCTTATAGCGTTTGCTTTAGAAAAAAATTGCATTTTAAGCTGTAAAGGGATTTTAGAAAAAACGTAACATTCTTGTTTCTCTGCAAATATCTGAATAAATATTAGTTACAGAGAAAATATGGTGGACATCAAAAATGAAGCTTATAAACTGAGATTAAAATAATTTTGTTTATTTATTTGTGTAAGGTTGATTGTTTCAGATATATTTAATTTTATAGATGGCATCCGATCGTTTTTAGTATGAAGTATTTGGTTTAAAATGTTGAATATCTTAGAAACTATGACACTTCCACCAAAACTTCTAAGAAACAAAATTAAAGATAATTAATCCATCTTTAAAATGATTTTTTGTTTGTTTCTACATCACAAAAAATGAAGAAGTTAAGGCCGATTTGATGTGTGTTTTCACATTTTTGTTAACAAAATCCCGGCATTTTGTTATTCTAATTGCTCAGTAATTAATTTTTCTTTAAAAAATGCTGTTTTTCGTTAATATAGAGCATCACCTAGATGCTCAATTTATTTTGTCCCTTTAAAACACCTGTTTTAGAAAAAAAATCCATCCGCCATCCCGCCATCGAAGAATAGCCGTATTTCGGTTAATTATTGCTATAAAGTTAATTTAAAAACACCAAATTAAAGACAATTTTGCCAGAAACAACTTTTATTTGAACTATTTTTTTACTAATGCCATATTTCCCGAGAAAATAAAGAAAAATCGATTTTTTTATTAAATATACCTCTTTTACCCCTAGAGGTTCCCGCGGATCCGTAAAACTCCTAAACTTTTTTGTTTCGTGAACTTTGTCTATTTTTAATTTATAACCAAAGTTTAAAGTCTGCACAATTTTTTTCCGAGTCACAGTGATTTTTGCAATCTTTCCCTATACTACATCCAATGGAAGTATAGTAACTTTTTTTATTGTTTTTTATTAATAGAAGAGATGGCTACACGGGCTGTCGAAAGATGAACAGTGCCTGGTATGTCAATTTGTGTTTAATTTTGAAACTTTGGAAGGTGCATTATGCTCCCTTATTTGTATCATGTTGCTTGTTACTGGAAGAAATCAATTACCAGTAGGTATAAAAGGCATTTGGATACTTATGATATGCATATTCTTTTGTTCAATTAGGTAAAATTAAACGTTGATGATTGTAGAAACAGTTGAAGAGAATTATATATTAACACTGAACTATTCGTACCAAACACATTAATAAATATCTAACGGAATACACACCCACAAATAAGACGTCTGCTTTTAGAGCAATATTTTTGTATTGATTTTCTATTTATAAATTTGAAAACTGTATGCTGTAGGTAACCGGAGAAATCCTCATTGCATGGCAGAAGTATACAGCAAGTAGCTCCGACGAAATAACCTTGAAGGAGGGAGATGTAGTCGAGCTTCTGGATACAAATGATCAAGCTTCATCCGCAAAGTAAGTACACCCACAACAAAGTCTTAACCGGAACTGAATTTCTATTTTTAACACGCTTCTATTAGCTTGACCTGTAACATTGTAATCAAATCTTACAACCCATTTTTAATTGTCGTATCGATTTGAAACATTGCACACTTATGCAATTCTGGAGACAATACAGTAACATGGTACCAAAAGGCGTGTTTTTAGTTTTATGAACTACAATTTTTTATTCATACTTAATAAAATATATAATTCTTCGCTGTACGTGTCCGTAATCTATGAAATGGCGAAGGCGCGCATTCGCCATTTCTTAGAATATTTTAAAATACGTCTGCGTCTGAGTGAATACGCTATGCAATCAAAGAAAAATTATAGTTTAATTACAAAACTAAAAATCACGCTTTTATGCGTAGGGTACTAAAAAATTAATAATAAAAAATTATATTTTAAAAAACTAAAAAACACAAAACAACATTAAAAAGTTAAAAATAATTAATCAGTTAATTAATTAATTGTTTTAAATTTAAAAGCACGTGGCGCACTTGTATAGAGGTCTAACCTACAATACAATTTGTTTATTATGCCTAGACCGCTATATAAGTGCTCCACACGCTTTTAAATTCAAAATAATTAATTAGTTAATTAATTATTTTTAACTCTTTAGAGCGCTATTCATAAAAGCGTGTTTTTTAGTTTTTTAAACTATCATTTCTTTCTATGTGGTGATTAGAATAGTATATTTTGTATCGAATGTGATAAGTACGTGTCGTTTTTACCGTAAGCGTGAATTTGTAAAACGAGTATAATATATTTAATAAATTCACTATAAATAACAAATAATGCAGATTTTCTACACTTTTGTAAAAATCACTACGTCCACATCCAGATTTTCTATCCAAGTCTAACACATTGAAAAACATTTTGACTGTACTATGCTACTGTACCATATTTTCACTCCACTATGTGGAAATAATTGTTTATGGAACTTTAATAATATAAAAATCATCTACCCCAAAAACTCATTAAACGGTATGCTACATCGGTACCGGGAGTGGTGGTGGTGGTAGTAGGGGTAGATGAAGTAAAAAAAATGTTTGAGGCCTTTGGTTCATGTACACACACTAAATCACAATTTTATTTTTTACACCCCTTTTAATAATAGGGTGGGGTGGTAATGGGCGGCTAATGCCAAATTTTTTTTTAGACTTAGATTCTCTTAGAAACAATATGTTTCACTTTTTCATGACTCCAATATCACAGCTCCCTTATTAACAATTCAATTTTCTTAAAATTTGGGTGGAAGGTGCTTACCCATCAGGAGATTGTGTCATCGTAAAACATTTAAAAATTCACCAGTGGCGTTCTTCGTTATGAAGAAAAATGAACCTAATTTTCCAAAAAAAGATATTACGTATTTCTTTTACAAAAATACTAAAGCAGCATTATTGATCAGCATGCTTCAGAACCTCTATATCCAAAATTTAATAATTTATTGATGTATGGTTTTAGAATTACGGCCCCCTTAAAATTGCGTTTTTTAAACTTTTAATAATTAATAACTTGGAAATGAATTGTTTTTAAAAAAGAGTAATTCCTCATTTTCGCTTTAAATTCTCTGTTTCTAGCACCTAATGTTATTGACATTTTCAAAGTAATAAAATGTATAATCCAACTTACCAAAAATGTTGGTCCAGCAACACTGTAAATTATTCGGGCATTAAAAATTCCCGAATTTGAAAGTATTGATGATATAGACTGGTGTAAAAAAGAAAATGATAAATGACTTTTTCTCGAAAAGCTATTCGTTTCCAAGTTATTGATTATTTAATGTTTAAAAAATGCAATTTTAAGGGAGCCGTAATTCAAAAACTATACATCAAAATATTGTTAAATTTTGGATATAGGGATTTTGAAGCATGCTGGTCAATAATATTGTGTTAGTATTTTTGTAAAAAAAAAAAATGCATAATATCTTTTTTTTCATAACGATGAACGCCATTGGTGTATATTTAAATATGTATTTTACCTTGATACTATCTCCTGATAGGTAAGTACCGTCCACCCAAATTTAAAAAAAAATCGAATTGTTAATTAAAGAGCTGTGAAAAGTGAGACACGCTGTATATTGAATATCAATTTTCTGGACTCTTACTTGCTTGATTTACCTATTTACCCCATTTACCCCAATTTACCCCACAACCGAATAGGATCAAAATATAATCTAGTTCCAGATCTCGTTAAAATACCTACGTGTACCAAATTTCAAGTCAATATCTTAAGCGGTTCCAGAGTAATCATGCCCACAAAAAAAGTTACAGACCAACAGACAGAATTTTTTTTCTTACACAAACTTAAAATCTCGACGTTTCATGACATTCTAAGCCTATCTGAACAATGAAAATTTTCAATTTTTTTTGCGTTACACTGGATGTGGAAGTAATAATTTTGTGGCCACCTGTTTCAACATTTTGGTAAAAGCCATAGAGAGTGCTTTATGAAAAACACGGTGATATTGAGTGGTTAAAAATGTCACTTATACTTAAATGTATTTACACCAATACTGATATTACTAAAAAGTTCTTGCAGTGTATTTCACAATTACCTCTCAAATGCTCCGTTTCAGATGGCAAAGGTACCGGATATGAAGCAAATTTTTTGTATAACCATTCTCAATTGAACAGAAGAAAACTAAAAACAAATAAGAAATCAAACATAAATATGACACTCGACACAAACAAAACTACTTTTTCACGCCGACGTGACAGTTCATAAAGTTTTATGTCAAAGAGATCTTTTCCTAACCTATTTTGAACTTAGAACTGGATGGCCTTCAGAAATCAAACAGATTAATTCGTTAACACTTTTCATAAAAACAAGTGAAAAATTATGTCCTAAACTTACCAAGAATACATAGTAAAATTTTAACGCAACAATTTGAAAATGCAAACATCGGTACATAATAGAATAAAATAAATATACGATTCAAATTACTTTCACATCCAGTGGAAGTATAGTAACGACAAAAAAAATTTTTGAAATTTTTTATTGTTCAAATATGCTTAGAATGTCATGAAACGTCGGAATTTTAAGTTTGAGCGAAAAAAAATTCTGTCTGTCTGTATCTTTTTTGTGCGCACGATTACTCTGGAAACGTTTAAGATATTGACCTGAAATTTGGTGCACATATGTACTTTAGCGGAATCTGGAACTAGATTATATTTTCAGCTTATTTCGTCGAAGGGCTGGGGGGTAAAATAGGGTAAATGGGGATAAATAGGTAAATCAAGCAGGTAAGAGCCCATAAAATTGGTATTTAGTATATACAAGAGAAGTCTCAAAAATTTTTTTGGCATTAGCCACCCCCATTACCACCCCATTATTAAAGGGGATGAAAAAAAAATCGTGATTTAGTGTGTGTACAAGAACCAAAAGCCTCAAAATATTTTCTTACTTCATTCACCCTCACTACTCCCCCTATCACCACTCCCCTATCACAACCCTCAACCCACTACCTTGTGGGACATCGGGTTTTTGGGGTAGACGATTTCAAATATTATATTATCAAAGTTCTATAAACAATTATTTCCACATACAACATTTTTTCGTTATGAGAGACTTGGACAGAAAATCTCGATGTGGAAGTAGTGATTCCTTGGGCAGCGGTTTTCGATTAGATTTAAATTCTACATTAGACCTAAGTTGTAATAATATAATAGTTATTTATGATATAAGTATCGTAAACTTTCATATTACGATATGCGATTGGATATTTGACAAACGAGGCCGAAGGATCGTTAATATGAAATTACTCAACGAATATCGTACAAAGTTTTATCTACTATCAATATTTCTCATATAGTCCAATCAATGAATATATTGTGGAATGCATGGAATATGCGAGACTTTTTGACTTCAGAGCTTTGTCAGGAGTAGTTAGTAAGTAAACATACTAAAAGTCCCCGCCCCTGGGAGGTGAGCTTACGGAGGGAGGGGGGGAGAGGTCCCATCCGTACATTTTTGGGTTTTTCGATTATATCTCGGAAACGGTGGACTCTAGAAAAATATGAAAGCTAATTAAATTTCATATAAAATTGTTTCCATACATATTTGTCGAATTTCGAACAGTTTTCGAGATATACGTTATTGAAAATCGATAATTTTCGAAAAAATCATTTTTTAAGTGTATATCAAATTGAAGGAAATTTAATGTTCTACAACTTCATTTCTGACAATTTTTCTGAGAAACGATCGTGGGAAGCACTAGAAGCAAATGTTTGACAAAAAGAGTTAGGTAAAAATGATTTTTTCAATTTTCAATAATGTATATCTCGAAAACCGTTGGAAATTCGACAAATATGTATGGAAACAATTTTATAGGAAATTTAATTAACTTTCATTTTTACTAGAGTCCACCGTTTCCGAGATATAATCGAAAAACCCAAAAATGGGACCTCACCCCCTCCCACCGTAAGCTCACGTCCCAGGGGCGGGGACTTTTAGTATGTTTACCTACTAACTACTCCTAACGAAGTTCTGAAGTCAAAAAGTCTCGCATATTCCATGTACTCTACATCCCTCTTTTGAGCACTCATTGACTGGATTAATAATGTTATACAAAATTTTAAGATGATAGACAATAAACTAGTGATTTCTGGAAGTATTTATCATGTTTATGTCGTTAGCTGTCACTGTGGTGTCGATAAGATGAGTTCAGACGAAAGTGTTGCTTTTATCATAGAATTTGCAGCAAATACAGCCGTCGAATCATTGGTACCTGCCAAATCTCGAGATAGAAAATAAAAAAAAAATAACTGCAAAAATTACGAAGCACAGCGAAACTGTTTCTAACATTGAAAATTTCGTGGAAAACATTAATAGTTCGGTTGCCTCTGCATCTGCAGATATTAATATTTCAAATTACAAATATGTAGTAATCAATGTTTACAATAAGTAAAGTCTAATTCTTATTCTTTTCAATTAATAAATATTTAAAATGTAATTAATGATTGTAATAAATGGGTTCTAATATAATTCCTACTTGAATTAGTGTCTAATTGCTAAGATCTTTTATATCTTATTACCGCACTAGTTCGGTAAAGTGACATTTTACCGAACTAGTGCGGTAATGTATGTCATTATGACATTTAAGTTAATATTGTAATGTTACACATTGATAGTAGATAAATTTATTTATACAACTGATATACAATGGCATATATGTGTGAGCAGAGTAGATTATTCGCGAGTAGACGTTCGATGGAGTAGACGTTCGATTGAATCGTGCTTGTTAAATATAAAAATATTGTGTAAACATCCAAACTGAATTTTTTAAACTATCAGTAAAGTAAAAAGTTACATAATTGTGGTCTGAATTACTGCAATATTTTCCCAAAATTATTCTATAGCAGTATTGTCAAGTTTTATTATTATTTACTTCCTCAACATGGGATCCCGAAGTAGAAAAGCAGAAGAAGATATACAGTCAGTGGTAAAAACATTAGTTACCAAATTATGTACCTTACCGAAACTATAAGTGAAAAATTTAAAGAAGATTTTGATATTATAAGGGAAGAAAACAAAAAAATTAAAACTCAGTTAAAAAGCCAGGAAGAAATGATAAAGTCGCGTTTATCTAGACAAGAAAAACAAGACCAGTTTATTAGAAGTAAAAATATTAGAATCTATGGAATTCCAGAAAACAAATATGAAGATTGCAACAAGGTAATTACGGAAATTTTTAATAATATGAAGTTAACTGTAGAAAAACAAAAAATCGAGAGTTGCTTTAGACTTGGAAATTTGGATAAAAACAAAACGTCCAATGTTGGTAAAGTTTACCTGTCTTGATGTGAAAAATAAAGTTTATATGAATAAAAAAAAGTTAAAAGGAACGAAAACCGTCATAAGAGAAGACCTGACCGCAGAACAGATGAAATTATTAAAGGCCACATTTAATAAAGTCGAAAATAGCGGCAAAGTATGGACAACTCATGGGAGTATCTTTCTTAAATTTGAAGATGAAGCAGAAATTATAAAAATCAAGAATGAAGATGATTTAAAAAAATTATAATGCTACTACTTTATACATTTCATACCCGCCATTACTAAACTAATATTTTTATCATGAATAGTATTTAAGTCAGTTTGTTTGTAGAAATAATTATCATAGAAAAAAAGCACTAATTCTAAAGTAAGGTTTACAGTTATTCTCGCATAGAAAGAAGTGTGCCTCTCCTGTTTTTGTAGGTGTATTTTTTGTTACTGATAAACACTCTTTCTTATTACTAATTTATATACTTTATCTATATCTCTTTTTTGGTAGTTGAAAGGAACATTAATTAATATTTCATATTTTACACGAGCATAAAACATTATACGTTTACACATCTTATTATCTATCAATTTTATTTTTTAAACTTAATAAATAGGTATAAGGATTTTATTTTAGTTTTTAATCGTTGTGGTTTTTATTATTCATTAATATGTGCTTAAGTAGCCGCACTAAAAAAGCAGTTACTTAATAATCAGAAATTAAATAGGTAAAATAAAATACCTAAATTAAATAGATTATGCAATAGATTTTGTAGTAGTCCTCCTTTACGTCTTTTACTTCTGTTACTTTCTTAACGCGTTTATGTTCTATAAGTTCCTTTCATGTTTGTATTTCTTATCAATTAGTATTTTTTTCTTTTGTATCACTTATGTACACTTTATTGAATAACATGCATTTAATTTATATATATATATATATATATATATATATATATATATATATATATATATATATATATATATATATATATATATATATATATATATATATATATATATATATACACTAACCTCTTGTGTTAATAATGAGGTATTATCTAGGTTAAGTGGAAGAACAAGCCTGTAGTAGAATTTCTACTATAAGGGTTGAACTTCGCCTTTTATTTCCAATCCATTATACTAGTTACTCCCTTAAAATGTAAATTCAAAGGAAATAATAAAGACGTTTATTATTATTATTATATATACAAATTGACTTCTCCATTGCTGCAGACAAGGTTACTTTTTCAGATTCTCTTGTGTTTGCCCATTTATATAGTTGTATGTTTAATTACACGTTAATTGTCTTTATTTTGTAAGTAATACTAATTAATTTAATTGTCGGGAAGCAGTTCTAGGGAGGTCGCGAGTGCATCAGTGTTAGGTAATACTAGCTAATTAAAGCAACAAAGCCTTTTGACATTTATTTAAACAAAAAATATAATTTGTGCCCGCTTATCTCCCATCCCGTTCGGTCGTACCAGCAGGCCGGGAACATTTCGCTATCATTGCGCGTCCAAATACTTCAAAATTAATATGAACTTTGCATACATTAAAACGGAGTTAAAGGCCCCGGGGATCTTGTCATTTGGGGGTCGCGGTTTCAATAATTTTGAAAACACTGTTCTAAATGTATAATTTATCTTGGGTAAATAAATTATTATTAATTATAAAAAAGTATTAATTATTAATCACGCATACAGTAACTTTATGCATTTAGTCACAATAAATTATCTTTGTACATTAACATATTTAAAATGTCACATTTTCAAGTACAATCTTCTCTTAAAAGCACTTGTTTGACTTTAGGCGGATGAAGCTCGATCCTGACCTTGATACAGAATCTACCGGACTCTTGGACAATTCTGCTGCACGCCATAAACTTTCCGTTAAGCCAAAAAGAAGACATGCCAGCTCCAGACATTCCCCCACTAGGTTAAATATAAATCAAAGGTATAGTTAGTTTCTAGTTTTCATTAATATCCTCTTATAGAAACGATAATTTTCGTTATAATTTAATTAAATGTTGAAAAAGAAAGTATAGTCTAATCAGAATTAAGCAGCGTTTTAGAAACTTCTTGGTCAAATTGCAACTCGTATGAGATTTCAGATAATGCACTACATCTTTGCGCTGTAGACGAGGACAAATCTGTTTTACATGTATTAGGTCTTTGTCATTTCTGTACCAGATAGTCCAATCAACGAAGGAAAAATAGGGGAATTAATTCGTGTAGTGGCCAATTTTTGTATAGTTGTCGGCGGGACTACCCTGAACAACATACTAAAAGTCCTGCTCGGTGGAGGTTGTGGGGTAGTTTAAAGGTCCCCTTTTCACGTCTTTCTTGAATAACTCGAAAACTACGACCTCTAGCAAAAAAGTATCTTTATGCAAAATTAAACTAGATACAATTTTTTACAAATAAGTTTCTGTTCATTTTTTATGTAGGATCAATACTTTACGAGATACAGAGAGTGAAAAAACATTTTAAAAGTCATCAAAATCATTATCATCGTCGTCGTCGTCCAAATTGTCGTCTAATGGTGCACCATTCGTACACATACCATGGCAAGTGCCGCACACCATTGAGCATGGAATTCCGGCTTTTCGGCAACCACAGCCTCCCCCACACCCAGTAGAACATCGGCAAAAGATGGAGTTCAAGATCGCTTCAGGAGCTACTGGTTCTTTGGTGGTAACCGGAGTTAGCGATCCATTCTCCCCTCGGTTTCATCTCCACTGGTTCGGAGGTAGGGGGTTATTGAGCCATTGCTGTATCTGTAAATAAGTAAGTGAACCTCTGTAAGTAACATGAAATTTTGTAAAAAACAGTTAATATACCTGCAAATAAACTCTGAAAGAGTGTTGTTGCGCAGCTCCCCAGCAAACACAAATACCTCTCTGATACATAAACCAGAGTCACATCTAGGTACCGCGTCACACTTGGGAATTACATTGCGACTCACATATCTGCATTTGAGATAGCTCAAACAGTTCCAAATGTCCACATTGGAAACATCGCATTGTGAATTAAAAATTAACTCACATTGGCATCACATGAAAGTTTATATGCTAAATCTCGTTTGTTGTTAGATGTAAGTCACAATAGCATTACTTTGTGAGATAATAAGAGACTCGCAGTACTGACATTGCGACCTACATTTTTTATATATTCGACATCAATTGAACTCTCATGCGTGTTAACTATGTCGTCTTTCCTTTCGGATGGAAGAAAAATAAAAAATATAATTATATTGTAGTTCCAAATGTATATTATATACATTAACATATCTAATATTGTTTACCGCACTCCAGTTTACTCTCATAAGGGATGCCTGCAAATTATAATGTTTATTAAATTATTAAAATTCATTTTTACTTACCTTTTTACTAGTTGCGGTCGGTAGGGATTGAACCTGCATAGCTCCGTTGTCTCGATTACAGTTCTGACGCTCATACACACTGAGCTATCTAGGTGTCCGTCATTTTGGATGTTAAAAGTGGTATAGTAATGTGTGGGAAATGTATTTAATGAGATTATGAGGAATAATAAGTCGTTTATTATGTGAAATTGAATTTCTAAGAGAACTTTTGACAATTATTTAAAATATTATGTGTATTAATCGTTCAAGTCCTTTTTTCTATTTTCTATTTGTGTTCCCAAACCAAAATTTTTCCTGTTAGCATTTATATTTATTTATAATTATTATAGTGGAGTCAAATTAGGATTTTAATGTGATCTGGTCAGGACAGTTTTTCTGTTTTAACATGTTCAGGGGATCAACTTAAGTTCACATCTCAGTTTTGCAGTTTCTGCGAGGTCGACGTATTGTTTATTTAAAGAATTTAATTTTTTAGACCTTGTTTTCCATCGGTTTTCTTTGAATATCTCGAAATTCATAAGTCTCTGGAAAACAATAAAAAGAAGGAAAACGTTCTTTTTGAGTTGTACAATAAAAGTACATAAACTATAATTCATTCCAATTGTTAGGTATTATTATTTTAAAAAAATTGAACATTGCAAAATTATGCATTTTTAAACCAATCACTGTTATTTCAAAAATAATGGATAATATTTAATGAAATTTTATAGCTCTTATGAAGTACAGTCAAATCGAAATGATTACCAAAAGAGCTCAAATATACAATTGTTGATAAAATTTTGCACTCTTGTGAAATCCTGCCATCAAGACCAAGAAATGTGTACGATGGCTCAAATTGTAGCATTTTATAAGTACTTTAAGATCACGGAGAAAAACATTTTTTTTTTCAAAATTTAAACCCGTTTTATTGCAGTTGTTCATAGTTTTCGAAATTATAAAGTTAGTAGTTATAAGAAGTTATAAACAAATTCAAGTAACTCTGATTTTTTTATGAAATCAAAAACGATAAACGAGTAATGAGAGTGAGATACGTTAGTTTTTGCGTTTAGGTCCCTTAAAAATAAACAAATCGATATTTATTCTTGAAATTTGGGCTGGTTATTCTCCAATGCTTATTTGAAGACAATCCAAAGCTACAATTATTAAAATAACATCGAATAAAGCAGCTTTGAGAACATAATGCACATTTTCAATTTTTTTATATTTCTTTTAATTTTTGCCACGAAAATGGCAATCTAACTTGAACAACTACCCTTATGTTCATGTATACAGCTTTGTAAAATTTTTAATATTATTGATACAATAAAAAAATATATTTTGCGAGCAGAATTTGAACTCGAGACGTCCGCTTCCTGAATAGAAAGTGCCTTACCCACTGAGCTATCTGGCGACTAAAGTCCAGTTTGTAAGAACATAATATAACATTTAAACATATTTGGTGATTTTCGGATCTCTAACAAAATCCCTAAAGACCGCACTTTCGGGACTCTATACAATATCTTTTAACAATTGTAACTTAAGATTATTTTCATGTAGCAGAGACAAAATAATAGACATTGGAGAATTACCAGTCCAAATTTCAATAAGAAATATCGATTTGTTTATTTATAAGTGACCTAAACGTAAAAACTAACGTATCTCAGCTCCAAAAATGTAAGTAGAGCATTAATTTTTTTTAAAGTTGGCTATTTTAATCTACTTTCATTACTCCTTTACCGTTTTTTAATTTGCAATTGCAATTGCTCTTTGTGATCTACTCTGAAGCCATTAGTTTCTTGGAATGGTGTCTCTTTAGCTTCACACATGTAAATCACATTATTCCTTTGGTAGAAGCATAATGAGAGTTATTTTGAATAGGCAAATGCGAGTTACATTTTTATCCCTCCCGTGACGCTTTTGCACTATTCATGTTAAATAATAATTTTAAATGATGCCAATAAAATTATATAATGCGATCTCGTTGGGTGATACATTTATTCAATTGGCATCTCTTTGACTTAACAAATGTAAATCAAAATGTGTTAGTCAATGGGCATTAATGAGATGTCTCAGAGAGGTCTGCGTTTGCTGGGTCTATTGGTTGGTGGCAGTGTGGTTAGAAGTTTTGCTTGATGGATGATTTTAGGAACCCAGCATATCGGTGTTTATTTAAGTCTCGCTCATCTGCAGTCGCTTGGTAGATCACTAAAAACATATTCTCATTCCATTTTATATGGTGAAGCAGGAAAGAAAGAAAGATGTGAAAAGGGGACCTTTAAACTACCCCCCCCGCACACCTCCCACTGCACTGGTCAGGAGTTTTAGTATGTTGTTCAGGGCAGTACCGCCGACAACTGTACAAAAATTGGTCACTACACAGATTATTTCCCCTTATCGGCCTTTTTTGAACTTCGTTGACTGAATTAAGTCGTAAATGACGTGGAGGTAAAGAATATATACCAAGAAACTGAACTTGTTATAGGATGAAACATGTGACCCTCCAAATATTTCATCAATACGAAAGAAATTTAAAATATTTTGAAAATTTGGTTGTTTTATGATTTCCTCACGTAGAATTTCCTGAGACATACTTTTGGAAATGAGTTAGCTGGTTCGGTTTCCCAAAGGTCGCTACATAACGAAAATTGACAATTTCAATATTTTAGCTAATTAATTATTTAAAAAAAAATTGACCTATAAATTTTTTTGCTCGTTTTTGGCAGCCACTTCAAAATTAAATTTTTGAACTCTGATTTTCTTCCTGATCGTTAATGATGTGGTTAAGAAATGCTTTCAAAGGAAAAGGAAATTAATACTATGAATTATCTTATATTTACAACTAGATTTGAAAATAATGAATTCTAGCTTATTATAAATTACCACATTCTAGAAAACAAAGTTCAAGAAGATATCATATTTAATTTACTACGAAATAAGTAACATAAAAACTATGCTTTTTTCCAAAGAAAACCAGTTCCTTCGTGTTTTCATGTCTTAAATATTTTTGAAATCTTATATATGTCTAACATTTACATGACATGGACTAATTAAACCATCGCATCACCTAAAATTAGATAAGTTCCAACATATTCGATATATTTTAAATCTTTCATGACATAAACACATAAACTATATTATGTATAAGTCATTATGAGTAATCAGACATAGATCAAATTGTTGGCACAACATAATAATTGTAACAGTATAGTATATTTAAATAGGATATGAATTGATTCTATATAAATAAACATTCTATTGTTGTCAAAAGTAATACGATAATAATCAATGATTGTTTAAAATAAATAACACCTTATAAACTGCTCTTTAAATAGCCATAGTTGGCTTTAGGTAATGTGTCAGCTTGTAATTATTTTCATGTATATTAGACACAATATCTTCCAGACAGAATACATCGAAAGAGGGCTGGAGATATTGAACGACGTAACACTAAACTAACACATGTATTTTTCTCTAGTATTTAATTAATAAGAAATTTATTGAACCAAAATCGATTAAAAAAAATTCTTCTGCCTTTCACTACCAGTTACGTATATAAAAGCATATTACTAATATCTATTCTGAAGGTTTTGGGAGTTAAACTTTGACGCTTTTCATCAAAAATCCATTTATTTTATGAGAAAGATACGCCGACATGTAGCTGGTGCATGCTTAAAATATCTAAACTTTCGCAAAATCGTCACACCTATGCCTGGTGTAGAAATAGCTATTTATTTGCCGTTAAAGGGTCTATTATATCTAACATCGTAAGAAATTCGAAATAAAGACATTAAAAGCAGTAAAGATTTTTTATTTTGCTATCTCAGCAATTTCTCCCAATGCGCAATGATTGAAAAATGTATTGTCGAAGAACAAACACAACGTTTATTGTAAATTCTGATGTTTTTGGCTTGCGCTCTAGCCCCCGTATAGCTAGAAAATCAGTAATATGTTCCATGTAGTATTTTTTAAAGTGTCTGAACAGTAATTAATGCCTGTTGAGTCTTTGAAGTAGCAATTGACATCTGAATTTAACTGCTATAGCACTGATTTGACGTTATCAATCAATGTTATTTTAATACAGCGACCTTTGAGAATTCGCCATAGAAGACGTTGCTCGTTGCAACCGTGTAAAAGACCTCGTAATTTTAATGGAATAGGCTTTCAGAACACCACTGTTTCAAATTAGGAGCTGGTGAACATTTTAGTGAAAGTATATTAATTTAGAATTAACGATCGAGGCAGATCTCGTAGTAGCTATGATAAAATTTAACTTTTTTGATGAAAAGGATCAACTATACTCAAAACTTATTTGTTATTATTTATACATGATTTATACAGGGTGACTCAGAGTAAAATTCAGTTTTTAAAGAATCATAACAAAGTTATTTAAACTGTTCAAAAAATTTTATTTTAAATTTATGATACTACATACACGCGGATTTTATTTTTTAAACACTACGTTATCCAAATGTCGACCACCTTGCCTACAGCACTCCTTCAATCTGGGCCTTAAATCTTGGAAAACTCCTCGACACATTTCAACAAGAATATTGGTAGTGGCCTCCCGAATGTTATTCTTTAACTGGTTAGTATTAGCCGGGGGATTGATGTAAACAATACTCTTTAAGTGTCCCCACAAAAAACATCCGGGGGCGTTAAGTTCGGTGGTCTTGGGGGAAGGGGATATCACTAAATCTGGAAATAAGCACGCCTGGAAACAATTCACGTAGACTGATCATTGATGCTGCTGCTGTGTGTGTCGTGGCACCATCTTGTTGAAGCCAGGTCCAATGGGGAACTTGCCCATTTTTTTTTATTTCATTAAAGTGTGTATTTATGTCTAAAAACACGCCACACCGAATATCAGCTCTTAAATCGCGGTACTTACTTTGCAATAAATAATAATTAAAGTTGAAATCCTCGTCACTCCACGAAAAGCACTGTGACGTCACCGGGTGAAAACTGGTCTCGCGTGGTGTCCAACAGATGGCGTACTTTAGCCATTCACCCTAATTAATAGATTGGTCGGCGGTTGGCTTTGAGACGTCCGCAAATTCGGTCATTTGTCTTTTCTTTTTTATGTTAGAGAAAAAATAAAAAAACTGTCGGAAAGCTCAATTAATTCTCTTTACATAAGCTGTCTACAAATTTTTCGAAAAAAAAAATATAATTTTCGAGATATTCGAGGAAATGTAGGAAATTACACGTTTTCCTATAGAGTGTATGTAAATCTTAAAAAAATAATTTTTCTCAGAAACCTTTGTTTCGAAGGGCCGAGATTAACGGAGCGTCAAAATAGTACATGATATTAACTGAACATCGTAAATGAGATCGATTTGAGTTAATTACCGATTAATTACGGTGACAAAATGGAGAAATTTTACCGAAAAAAAAAAAGTCCCAAATCCCGCCCCCTCTAATTCCTTAATTTTTGTCGGAATTCAAAAAATAAAAAAAAAGAGTTTTACCAAATTTAATTATATTTAAATCAGTTAGAGTAGTGTTTTGGCGTAGGAGCAAAGATTAAAAAGTTGCCAACTGTATAAGCTCAAAATTTGCGATTTTTTGTCGTACGTGGCCGACATTTCTGTAGTTATCTCCGAAACGAAAAAAAAAATCAAAAGTCTGGTGATCGCAAAAGATTTGTAGTGGAAAATACTCGTTTGACCTTATTTTTTATTTCGAGCTAACTCCCATCGTTTTGGAGATATCTGCGAAAAATAGCAAAAAACAGCTTACATTTCGGAGCCGAAAAAATTGCAAAAACATACAATCTTGACACGTTCATATTTTTCGAAAAATACCATTGGGACGGCCGTAAGATGTCGCAACGTAAAGAGGAAGTCTTCCAGATAAACCTGATAGTCAATTGCGTGGCGAAATTCGAAAATTCGACTCGGCACGAACGAATCAAAAGTAGCATTTTGTGACATTTCAGAATATTGAAGATGTTTTTCCAACGAATTTTAGGTTAGGTTGTGTCCCCTGCTAGTTGTTTCTGACAAATGAGCATGCGAAAGTAGAATCGGTGTCGCTTGACGCCGTCATCCGACTTTCACCCTCTGACGTCACGTTTCAGGAGTGGGTAAAATCCGGCAGATTTTAATCGCTTATATTTCTGGAGGAATTTTTTTTTTCAATTTTTTGTTGTCTATGGGGTTTTTAATGTTGTTAGTTTACGATTTTGAGTATTTTAATTCAATTTTCTTCTTTGGGCAAGTTCCCTATTGGGGTCGTATCCAGGAAAGTTCTGAAGAGCCGGAATAAAAAAAAATGCGAATGTTGAAATGTGTCGACGAGCTTTCCAAAATTTAAGGACCAGGTTGGAGCAGTTCTGTAGGCAGAATGGTCGACATTTGGATAACGTAGAGTTTAAAAAATAAAATCCGCATGTAATTTTAAAATAAAATTTGTTGAACAGTTTAAATAACTTTAGAGAATATTATTTAGGTATTATACAAATCACAACTTACACACTTTTTCATTTATTATGAAAATACCTACTTTCTGTATATTGTTGCTCCAATCTGGGTACTCTAATATACTAGTTAGGTAAATACTTTAAAACACTCATTATTGGAGAATAAATCAAATCAACTACTCTTCTAGCTAATACTGACGAAGTATTGAATTACATGATAGGATTCTTAGCATTTTAAAGCAAAAAATATATTGAAAATACTTAAATCATTTATTCAAATTTAGTCATTCACACTTTTTAATTTAATATGAAATTATCTACTTAAATTAAAAAGTGTGAATGACTGAATTTGAATAAATGATTTAAGTATTTTCAATATATGTTTTGCTTTAAAATGCTAAGAATCCTATCATGTAATTCAATACTTCGTCAGTATTAGCTAGAAGAGTAGTTGTTTTGATTGATTCTCCAATATTGAGTGTTTTAAAGTATTTACCTAACTAGTATATTAGCATACCCAGATTAAGGCAGCAATATACAGAAAGTAGGTATTTTCATAATAAATAAAAAAGTGTGTAAGTTGTGATTTGCATAATATCTAAATAATATTCTCTAATCATGATAAAAGCAAATAAATAAAAAATAATTAATTGTAATTTTAAATAACTTTGTTATGATTTTTTTTAAATTGAATTTTACTCTGAGTCACACTGTATCTGATTTTTATCGAGATAAAAATACTCTTCATGTTGACGATTATTTAGACAATAGCCGGCAAGACTGTGACCACTAATTATTCAGTGCTATTACCAGTCTCCATCGCTAAAAATATCGACCATCGATAACTTTAATGTAGATTATTTCACTCATTAACGCCATAGCCAATGAGAGCCCGTTTTTTCACAACATTGCACCAATCAAATGTCATTATTAGTGGTAATTCAAGCTAGATCGGCTTTTGACAGTACCAACATGCAAAATTTATCGCTCTAATTTTTTATGTCGCTGCAGCGGCAAATACTGCGGTAATTTTTTGACGTTTTGTTTCGTGAAATATTTTCGGCAAATAGGGCAACTCGCGTTTTTAAATTTTATCTATAAATATCTTCTCTAGCTTATTACTAATTGTTAACTTACCTTGTAAATTGTGATATTGTATTATGTACTAGCAAACATAAACACACCACATATATAGTAAACAATCGTCAGTTCCAAAGAGAAGCCTGTCTGTAATATATAAGCTAGAACCCTTGCCTATCTGTAACTATTTCAATTTGCCTACTTTTCAATCAGGTAACAATAATATACAAAGATTGTACTTAATATACCTAGCTCATAATACAGGAACAAGTCAAGCACAGCTTTCAATAGCTCAAGAACATAATTACAAAGTTAAGCAAATCATTTGTTATAAATGTCATGTGAACACATTCGCTCTGGAAACAAACTAAAAATGTACCTAGGTACCTACTTACATACGGTAATCTATCAAAAAGTAACTAGTTGAATCAAAGCTGTGCAATATTTTAATTTGTTGTATTTAAAATTCACTCTGCCTAACGAAGCAACATAATTTGTAAACTTCGTAAGTTAAAAATAAAGATTAAATACGTAAATATGAATCAATGAACAATTATTATGGAATATAACTCTAGTAGCGGTAGCGCTAGATGGCGCTCTCTACGTCAATCTCGGAACCATGAATATATAGTAATAAATAGGCGGGATATCGGAAATAAAGTAGTGCTCTCTCTATCGTTTCTCGTCATATTGCACCTCAGAAACGCCTGAAAGGTGTTAGGCCAGTCTATATATTATAATATCTAAGGTTTCAACTCGTTTTATTTATTAGTTGCCATAGCAATGTCACTAGATTATTTTAAAATATAGTGAATCTCCGTTGTTTCTACTGCGTTTGTTTCAGATTTGCTGTTTTGACAATATGAGTCGGTTTGGAAATATTTCTGTATATAAAATTAATGAGGAAATTGAAAATAAAGGTCAGTAAACTCTAAAAAGTCACAAGAAAACGTCTGACGGCAATTAATGAGAAAACATAATATTGAAGATGTACTTAATGAATTATTCATTCGTGAAATATTCTCCTCAAATACCACTCGTGCTTTAAATTTTATCTAAAAATTTTTTCTCAAGCTAAGTTGCCCCTAGTTAATATAACTCGTGCAAATTGGCAGTTTATTATCAAAGATTAAATCCCTCCCACTAAAGCGGTCGGGATTTAATCAGATAATAAACTGCCAATTTGCACTCTTTATATTACCAGGCAACATGCTTTCGAAAAAATTTTCGATAAAATTTTAAGCACTAGTGATATTACATACGATAATTTTTTTATCGAGTTTATCCTAATAGTGATGAATTTATATCTACTATATAATAATGGAGTGAATTTAGCTCAAAATAATATGTAAAAAGTTATTTTTACCGATGCCTTAAACTCGTAATTGGGTTTCTACAGACGAGTAGATAAAATGGGTTAAACAGGGTCGATAATTTTATCGACTGAACTGGTAACAGCACCGAATCGGTGCTATTACTAGTTCAGTAAGTTACGTTAATGTCATTTTGAAAGCTATTATTTAAGAAGCTTTCTACGAAATATTATTTATTGTTAAATAACAAGTATAATTACAATTCGTTCGTATTAAAACTGTGAAAAATTCAGGCTTCAAAGAATCTAAATTCCTGGTTACTGTTCTAATAAAATACTTTTAATTTTTCTAGATGGCTTGTAAGAGAAGTGAGTGGAAGCAGAAAGCAAGGATGGGTCCCATGCAAAATTCTCCAAACGGCTGATGACCCTGCACTTAGCACAACAGGTTTGCCTGGGGACGCAGCGTTTAGAAGACAGTGAGTATATTTTATTGGACCAGGCAACTTAGAGCTTTTGAATCCGTGTAATTTTAGGCAGAATGAACCCCACGCCATTTGATAAGTTATGTCGTATATATCGTTAAGACCAATTTGTGCATTTCTATTTTGTGACGTTGCTGAATAATTAACTATTACAGTTTTAAAAGCGGTCTTTCTTTTTCTTTAATATGACATTCTTTTAAGTCCAAGGATGCATTTCAAATTGAATTATAACAAATTGTTCTACACCACTGCGCAGCATATGGATATTTGGTCTGGCGTATACATGCTAGAGATGTGTCATTCGTTCATTTTGAGACGATTCGATCCATTCGTGAATGATTACGAAAAAGATCGAATCTTTTGTATCAATCATTCGTTCATTCCATTCCAGTATGCGCTCGACGTCATTCAAATGATACATAGATCGTTTTGAACCTTGAATAGCCAACCGCTGAACCGATGCGCCTCAGTCAAACAGTAGAAGTTGTAGTCGGGCGTGATCGAAGATCGAATGCGAGTACCTCTTTAAGTAATTAATTTAATTAATACTTCGAATTCACTTTTACATCTTGCCACTGAGATTAAATACACAGCTAATCTTTTTTATTTTTATTGCAAAATGTGAAACTGGCGTATAAATTATTTTTTAAATAAACATTTTAAGTTTAACAAACTTATCATATGTTAACAAGCTGAATATTTTTGTGGAAATCTTGAATCATCGGCTTTTATATACACACTTTATACATGTTTTTTAATCATAATCTGTTCAAATCTTTTTTGATTTTCGCCTATGTTCATATATTTTTAAATATCTGCATTCCGACTTTAAAAATCAAGGGCCGCCGATGGCCCAGGTTGAATATTTTTGTGGAAATCTTGAATTAACAGCTTTATGTACACACTTTTTACATGTTTTTCATTTATCATCTATTCAGAGCCCTTTGGTTCTCTTCTCCATTTATATATTTTTAACCCTATGTATTATTCATTATTTATGTTTAGAAAATCAAATACCTACATTTTGTTTCTATTTTCCCTGTATACGTGTGTGCATTACAAGCCTTTCTTATTAATTTAAACATCTATTTTATAAACATTACGAAATGAATGGAAAAATAAATAATTAATATGAAACTAAACGAATGAATTGAATAAAAAGATCGATCCTAACGTACCAAATATCAATTGACCGATACAACAACTACTGACAGAATTGTTAAGAATGATGCGATATAAGCAGGTCGTTGATAATGGATATATCTCGTCATTCGAAATTAATGGTTTAAGCTGATGACCGAAATCCGTGAATGATTGATCCGTACAAGCAAGATTGTATCATTCAATACTTTCAAAGTGATCGAATCTCAACGATCCAATCATTCACGAATGACACATCTCTAATACATGCTAGTTAACGGTTAGTCGCTGAAGACAAGACAGAAACAATCATGTTTACATGAAATTATACAATTAATACGACAATAGCAAAACTCAAATTTAGCCTTGTATATAAAAGACTATTTTCCTTATTTCATATAACTAACATGATAAACAAGACATACACAACGCTAAGCAAACTCCACCATTTAGTAAACCGACGCGCGACGCAGACAATAAACTGACATTTTACACCTACAGTGACTTATGCTTGTATGTCCTATGTATGATCTTTGACACGCAGAATAAAAGTCAACAGATAACATAAAATAAAATCTAAGATTACTGACGAACGCCGACGTGTAACAGACATAGAACTCCCAACACACAAACACTATACAAAGTGTTTCATGAGCGCCAGGGGCGGTAGAGGACCACTTGGGTATTCAGGAACGGCCATTGAAATTTTCCTGTCGCTCTTAATTTCTGAGATACAGGGTGATAAAATAATTTTGGTCTAAATTTATTTTGGCCAGAACGTCCTTACTATCGATCGGATTTTGTTTAAATTTTAAGCACTTTATGCACTTATCAGTTGACAGATTGCTATTATATATTTTTTTTAATTCCTGGGCCGGACTTTTTAATTTGATTTTTCCAATTCCTGTAAAAAGGATTGCCCTGTATATATATATTTTTTTAACATTCAGTTGCCAAATTATAAAAGCCCACTAAACAAAACCATGTAATTAAATTTTTTGTCGCCTCCATATTGATTTTTTTACAGGCGATTGAATTTGGCGAAATGGGGAATTTGAAGAGAAACAGCTTCATTTACTTACATTAATTGTCCAAATCAATAAAAATGGTCAAATAAACATTTACAAAAGTATATTTAAAAATATTACAAATATTTAAAGCAAATTTTCCTCCAGCTTCCGTACATTTTTATTGCCGTTTATTTAAATTGCCATAGATTTTCTAATATGTGCTGGATTGTTTCTAATTTGGTCACTACAGTTGAAAATTCGCTGAAGTAACTGATCTCTACTATTTATTGGGACACTGTAGACTTCAGTTTTGAGATATCCCCATAGAAAATAATCGACAGGGTTGAAATCTGGTGATCTAGCCGGCCAAGGATGAGGTCCCCCACGTCGAATCCATATGTTTGGATACTCATTATCCAATGCCTTCTAACCTCGATACCAAAATAAGGAGGAGCTCCGTCATGGTGGAAGTATTGTCCTCTTATATTAATACCTTGCATTAAGCCAGGTAAAATATTTTGTAAGAAATTTAAATACACCTCTGTAGTTAGCCTTGCCGGAAAAATATGTGGGCCAATTAAGTTGCTATTAATCATACCACACCAAACATTTACCGAGAACTTATGTTGAGAATGGGTTTCTCTATAGCATGAGGATTGTTTTCGGGCCAGTTATGCGAATTTCTTGAATTAAATACGCCATCCCGTGTAAATTGGGCCTCATCTGTGAATAAAGTTCGATATGCAGTCTGTCTGTGATCAATAATCCACTGGGAAAATTCTAACCTATTTACATTGTCACCCTGTTGAAGCCTTTGCGCTTGCTGAATATGATATGGATGTAATCTTTCTTTATTTAGAGACCTCCAAACCCGCACATGAGGAACTCCTAATTGGGCACTTATTCGTCGGGTATTTAATTCAGGGTGTTCTTGAACAATATTAATGATATTTTCTTGCTCCTCAACGTTTTGAACAATATTTCGTTCCACTTTTGATGATGGAAACCTGCCGTGCTCCCTTGCATTGCGATACACAGTTGAAATGTCTGATGATTTGGTGTTCTTCTGTTAGGAAAACGAAAATTGTATTCCTATGGGGCTTGTCTACCATTACCATCACACAATCCATAAACATACATAATATTGGCATATTCCTCATTTGTAAAATTATAAGGAATGATTACTTGCAGACTAAGTTAACCATTAAAAGTACACTAGTTCTAATGTTTATGACAACAAACAGAAATGTCAAACTATCTAAGCCTCCTATAATTATAATAAAAAGAAAACGTTTAATGATTCCTAAAAATGTACCTACTTATTTATTTACTACATTTTCTTTGGAATAAAAAAAACTTTGGTTTCAAATGTTTTGTCCATTTTGTTTTCAACATTATTTACCGAGTTTAAATTGACCATTTTTATTTATTTGGACAATTAATGTAAGCAAATGAAGCTGTTTTTCTTCAAATTCCCGATTTTGCCAAATTCAATCGCTTGTAAAAAAAATCAATAAAGGTGCGACAAAAAATCTAATTACATGGTTTTGTTTAGTGATATATGGGCTTTTATAATTGGAACTGAATGTTAAAACAAATATATACAGGGTAATCTTTTTTACAGGAATTGGAAAAACCAAATTAAAAAAGTCCCGCCCTGGAATTTAAAAAAAAATATATAATAACAATCTATCAACTGATAAGTGTATAAAGTGTCTAAAATTTAAACAAAATCCGATCAATAGTAAGGACATTCTAGCCAAAATAAATTTAAACCAAAATCATGTTATCACCCTATATCCTGTATCTGAGAAATTAAGAGCGACAGGAAAATTTCAATGGCCGTTCCTGAATACCCAAGTGGTCCTCTACCACCCCTGGCAGTATGTACAGTTTCTCATGAAACACCCTGTATAACAGAAACCTCATAAAAAAAATTACGAGAGAAAACAACAATCTAGAGACCTAACACGGACTAGAAAACACGACAATTGTACACACACAGTACGCACATACAAACAGACTGATACACCAACGTTTACATCTACGACGAAAGGATAAATTAACCACACTAATCCACAAACCATCTTTCTTCCCCACCCTCTTATTCAAAATTACTCCTACCCCAGTAACACCTTACAAAATTCATTTCATAAACATACATAAACACAAAAAATAATTGACACGTCTCCATAATAATAATATCAAATATGATTTCTAATATTTTACCTTACAGGCAAATTAAATTTCCGCTCCATTGAGCACTACAGATTTTGTTGATGATTTACGGAGAGTTCTTTCTTACTGCACTTACCACATGTCGATGATATTCAGTGCTCTTTATGAATGCTCTGATATCTTGTTCTTAAATCGAGCAGTAAGAGTCTTCCGCAGACATTTTTTAAAGAAGTTCATCAACAAGGGTTGCCCGCAGCAGTTGACATAATACTCTTCCCTGTGGGCAGCAAGTACTCCTCACCTTTGCCTTGGATATAGCTTCAACTAGAGCTCGACAAGGGGAGGTAGCTGTGGAGATCTCATCATCTGCTCAGCATACCTGCCTTACCATTCACCTTCCCCACCATCGGAGAAGTTCAAGAAATTAGCACAATTTTCAAAGGAAAAACAGCGGCCGCTGATTCTTGGGTGTGATGTCAATGCCCATCACACAGTGTGTGGCAGTTCGGACGACAACCCGAAAGGCACGGCACTACTGAAATTTTTATATGCTTCAGACCTGTAGATTATAAAGAGAGGTAGCGCTACTACGTTTGCAATTCAGGGAAGACAGGAGGTAATCATCGATCTTACACTGAGCTCCACTGCGCTGGAAAACAGAATAACGAACTGGAAGGTCCTGTCGGAACCCTTTTTATCGGGCCATCGTTATATCAGATTCGTACTGGAGGGGGACCGACCGGAACCCATTACGTACAGAACTCCAGGTCCAGTGACTGGATATCTTATACGAGGAACCTGCAAGAAAACCTGAAGGAGGAGTTCTGTAAACCAAGAAACCTGCGAAAAATGGAGACAGCAGCTTTATAGCTGCAGTCTGCCATTAACTCCGCGTTTGAAAACAACTGCTCCTTGAAGGTAAGCAAGGGGAGACTAGCGCTCCATAGTGGAATAAGGAACTAAGTGGGTTATGTAAAGAAATGCGCAAGTTGCTCAATAAAGCAATGCGTTCAAAAGTACCAGCCAACTGGGAGACCTACAAGTCAACCCAGCGAAGGTATAAAAGCTTTTTAAATAAGCAGAAAAGAGAGAACTGCAGGGCCTTCTGTGGAACCATCGAAGACCTACCGGCAGTAGCTAGACTACGCAAAGCTCTCTTAAAAACTCATCATTGGGGGCCCTTGCGGCCCTTCATCAGAGCTGAGAAGGCGCTAGAGCAGAAATAACTAGCTTTAGTAGCGTTTAGATATCGAAGGAGCATTCAACAATTCTACCTTCGATTCTCTCTGTCAAGCAGTTGCAGATCGCGGCGTGAATCGTACCATAGTTAGATGGATATCATCCATGCTGAGGACCCGCGATATTGAAATTACGCTTCGTAATGCAACGGTTAGGGCGAAGGTGGGGTGGGGGTGTCCGCAGGGAGGGGTATTGTTCCCACTACTGTTGAACCTAATGCTCGACGGGCTAATGATCGAATTGAACGAAGCGGGTTCATCATCTGCATATGCTTGTGCATAGAGCACAAGCATATGCAGATGATCTTGCCATCGTGATAAGAGGCCAATTTGAAATGACTATTGCAGGGCTCTCAACATAATTCAGGAATGGTGTAACAGACACGGGCTCTCTGTCAACGGAGCGAATGTTGATCACTAAAAGGAGAAAAATAAGCGATTTCCCACTTTCTTCTCTCATGAGCACAGGTCTGTGTATTTCCCGCACAGTGAGGTATCTAGAGGTAACCCACATTCCAAATTGTCATGGAAGAACCACGTGGAAGCTCAAAAATCAAAAATCTCCATGGATGTGGAGATCTTCGGCCTTAAGTGCGGTATACGTTCGAAGACTACTCTCTGGGCTTATACTGTTATTACGTATTACTGTCATTACATATGCGGCACTGGTATGGTGGCGCTCCCAAGAGCAATCCATAATCAGGGCTCACCTATGCCAAGTTCAAAGACTAACGTGTTTGGGTATAACAGGTGCAAGCCAAACCACTCCAACGATTGCGATGTAGGTCATTCTTGGACTCACTCGCTTGCACGGTGAAGTGGAGCTTGAAGCCAGGAAAGCAGCAAATAGACTGTTCAAAAATAGAATGTGGAACATGGCGGGTCAAGGGCTAGGGCACCACAAAGACTGGCTCTACCGGAAAGGGACCAGGTTATCGCTCAATCAGGTGATGACCGGTGTCCCCCTTCTATTCTTTCACAATTCCGTATACTGTCGTGTTCCCTAGACGAGACGTGTTAGAATGCGATAAAACGTATCTCTTGAGTCCTGGTGGTCTGAAATGGTATACAGACGGAAATAAGATTCAGGAGGGACTGGGCACAGACATACACCGATTCAAACCAAGGGCTCGTATATCGGTGCCACTTGTATTCCAAGCAAAAGTATATACCATACACTGTACGCAAGCGGAAATTTCAACAGAGGTCTCTTGTATCAAACAAGGTGACTTCTAGGCTGGTGCTGAACTGTCGAATATTTTGTCTGAGCTCTATGAACGCAACGCGGCACAACTATTAGACTCAGGTCCTCGGAATAGACGCGCAGTTCTCCCTACAGTCCCTGCCAATCGCCAAGATCCGTGTCGGGTGCAGTACAATGAGGTTGAGAGATGATCCTATTTGTCGGATGTGTGGAGTGGAGGATGAAACCATCAATCATATCCTATGCAATTGCGCTCCAATATGTTGCGCTTAGAATTTTTTTTTCAAATTAAATATAGAACTAAATTAACACCTCTACTACTATATTTCACCATTTTTGAGAATTCAACAACCCAATTAACATATGTGATTAAATCTTCATATTTTAAGCTAAAGTTACTCGGTGTTCAATTGTTTATGACTTCTCTGAATAAGTACGTACATATATTTATCTTATTATTTGTATCTTTTCAGGGCCGTTGTAAAGGAACTTGTAGAGACTGAACAAGAATTTGTAAGGGACTTAGATCATGTAGTGCAAAGATACCTTATTCCTAGCGAATCAGGAAAAGTTCCTAAGATAATAAAAGACAATTTTGATGTTATATTTGGGAACCTTAAAGAAATAGCTGAATTTCACAGAACGTAAGTAAAGTTCTTTTATTAATAGTTTATTTTAGGATGAAAAAATCACAAGTAACTTGCTTTAAAATTTCTACTCAGATAATTTTTTTTAAACTAAATTGCAATGTTTCGGTGCTTCATTTCCACCATCATCATATGCTGCAAGAGGCTATAAACGGTTAAAAAACTTAAAAAAAAAAATTTATAAATAAATACAAATTAATTAAGCTAAATAAATGTCTATCCAGAAAGATTAATATTAATGTAATTGATGATAGTAGTACATATAATAACAATCTATTGATTTTAAAAAATTTCATCTTTAGTTACACTAATTACTTTGTATTCAAAGGACAAGGGTAGATAAGGGCCTTTTTCCGCCCATCGGCCATGTTGTATGTCATTATATTTTCCGAGTAGTATATGTCTTGACGAGTAATAAAAAACTGTTCGTTGGAATAGTAGATTATTCAGTGAGCGTATAATGATGGCTATTACTCGCGGGGGTGATGTTTGCGACACGAGACGAAGGCGTGTCGTAAAGCATCCGAGTGTGTAATAGCCATTATACGCGAACTGAATACTATGATGTATCCACGACTCGCATATTTTAACTGTTTAATCGTATAAAACTGAAAAAATAAAGTTCATTTACAGTAAAACGTTGACGTGTTAAACGTCAAACACGAAAATATGCACGAAAACATGGAAAAATGGATTCGCCGTTTCCTTATGAAAATTGTTAGTTCCTGATTGGTCAAAGGTGCGTTAGAATGAAAACAACTAGTTCCTGGTTGGTTAAATATGTGTTAGAATCAGATTATGTTCATTATACGTTTGGTTGGAATAATGACTATCATTATTTGACAATTGTTAAATGTAGTATGCAATGATTATACGATGGTCGTGGATAAACATATTTTTATTCAATACATACCACAATATGTGGTTTTGAACGCTGACACGTTTAAATTCGCACGCAACGTCGACACTACTACGACTCCCGCGGAAACGATTTTGTTTTTTATACATTGAAGCGCTCGATGAAACAATATAAATTAAACATTATTTAAAAGCTTAAATGCTCAACAATGAAATGAGGTATAGTTTATCTTGTTTCATCGAACGCATCTAACTGAAATATACATTAAAAGTTCGGAAAAAGGTAAAAAATCACTAAAAAACTGCAAACATGCCCACTTTGAAATGATATTACTATGACCGACTGTTGTTTTTCAAATGTAAAACATATAGAAACATAAAGATCATATGTTCAACTATAAATAAATAACGCTTAATGACTTTAAGGAGAACTTTTGTTTTTTATGAAATTGGTGGGCGAAAATTATATAGCTTATCTACCCTTGTCCTTTTTTTATACAAGAGGTTAGAAGTATGATGGTTATTATCTTAACAGGTGATATACTGAACCAAAGGGAACGTTTTTTTGATCTTTTGTACTACTCTTTTGTATTAGTTGTACGGTCGAGCGTTGGGGCAGACTCCTTCATAAATGGACTGTTCGACTCAATTTTAAAGGGAGATCGAGTCCCAGCCGGACAAGCTACAACGCTTGTTGTCGCAAACAGGGGGTGCTATTGCCTCACACATACTCACAAAAACCCACGTTACTAACTAAAATCTATTGATCTGATTTTACAAGTTTAAAAAAACAGTACTTGCATTAAGAAAGCCGTAAGTACCTTCATCCCTGCTTTACCATTTCGGGGCCTTTCTTCGCTTCGTCCCCAACCACTCAAAACCCATCGACCGTGTGCCTGTTCTCCTTTTGAAGTTGCGACACGGAATTCATGAATTCGTGAAAAAACACTAGTTCCTTTCGGGGCGAATGCTAACTTATGGGAGCTAGCGTATGTCCTGATTTTTTTCATCACTTATTTAAAATGAAATTAGGAACAGAAAAAAAATTTTTTTGTTTTGTTTAAATCTTAATTTACGTCACCTTGTGACATGTGCCACTTGGCACTCTTGCCAGTTCAATTCATCACTATCCTACTTTTACGGTTGAGGTATAGTTACTTTGTGAAAGTTATTAGTTTTTACAGTTTATAGATTTAAATTTAAAATTTATATTACTTGTCTTGTCACTAGTCACCCTTGTATGTTATTAATTACATCTTAACTTAGAAAATATTTAATAATAAAAAGAGGAGAGAGGTTACGTAAAATACTACTATCCATTTATTTTAAATTGAATTTAAAATAGTTTACAAGAAAATAACACCAACAAAATTAAATTAGCAATGAAACCTTATACCTACAAACCTTATACCTACAAATGTAAATCCATTGAATC
The DNA here is from genome assembly GCA_936432065.2 of Rutpela maculata. Classification (NCBI taxonomy): domain Eukaryota; kingdom Metazoa; phylum Arthropoda; class Insecta; order Coleoptera; family Cerambycidae; genus Rutpela; species Rutpela maculata. The sequence goes on from OW386285.2 coordinate 112,560,802, forward strand.
CACACTTTTATCTGACGAGAAACAAAACAAATAATTCTATAAAATAAATGTAACTATAAAAACTATATAATTAATTCAATTCCAATCCAGGTAGGATTTAAAATCACTAGAGGTTCTAGAGAAACAAACTAAATAATTCTATAAAAAACAAGTAACCAAACCAAAATAATTTTAGATTTCCAAAACAGAGTAACTTTTAATTACTTCCAGAAAGAAGTAACTGAGTTACAGTTACTAATATTATAAAAGTAGAATTTAATTTAAAAGTAGAATTTACCCCCCCACCCAAATCCTTAGTGAGTGATTTTGTCACCTATAGTACTTTCTCTGAAAATTTCAGGTTTCTAGCTCTTACTTTATGGACTCTCTGCGTTGATGAATTGGGATACTTAAACACATATTAGAAAGGCATGAAATATTTCTAAAAAAATATATTCTGTTCTAAGTACAAAAGTATGCAGATTTTATTTAGTAAAAATGATATTGTGCAGATGTCTTCCATTTCGCTCCAAACCCTCATGCAGACCATAACCTCCGAAAAACTGCTAAAAACGCGTCTGCGTGATTTCCTATCTGATTTTGTGTTTTAATTCAAGTGTTGACGTGCATTTTTGATATGAGGTGTGAAACCATGTTTCACCATTAAATTCACGAAATCTCAGTAGCTCTGATGTTAAAAAATCCTGGTGCATTGCACACTAACGCTCATTATTAATTGTTAATGTAACACCGCGTGCACTTCCAAAAAAAAATGCGGGCCAATAATCACAGGCCTGCGATGGTAAAATTGTCTTAAATCTAATAGGTGAGTTTTATATTTTTTTGGATGCTGATTAATAGAAAGTGGTAAAATAGTACTGCACCTAGAGATAAAAAATATGCAAAACTTCGGAATAATATTATACTGAACGGATTTCGTTCATTTTTGGCAGTATAATGCTTCACAGAAAAGTTTCTATATTGTGCGGGGGCTTGCTAATTTATAGCATGGGGGGTGGCACTTAAAAAATATATACATTTATTGGAGCTGAAGTAGAATCAAATTTTAAGAAGAAAAGGTTCTATGCAATTTTTCACATAAATTGATAGGTCAAGTATCTCGAAAAGTATTGTTACGTATACACTTTCCCTAAGTCATATACGCACAAGGGGGTAGCTGAGGTAGAGGAAACAAGAGTTTAAAAAAATGGAACATTTATTTTTATCCATAAAAACAATATATAGGGGTCCCTAAATCCTTATCTAATTAACAATTATTTCTACTTACATTATCATAAGGTCACTCATCTTGAGGAGATATGTCAGCCACCAAGCACAACCACCTTCTTCGAAACCCAAACGTGGAATAACCAAAATTGCAATACTGCAGTCTTTGCAGTATTGCTAAAAAACTACTTGACTTGAATTACAAAATTAAAATATGACTTTGTACTCTTCCAAATAAATAGCAAGTGCAGCATTTTGTTGTTTAATTTTATATTGTTTAATTTTGTAATGCTTTAATTTAAATTTAGATTAATAATGAATTAATTTTATATGAAATATATTTTTACCAAACTAGAATTGAATTTTCTTTATAATTTATTTTAAAAATAATTTACTATTATTTTCTGGCTCTTGACAGTATTTCTTTATCGAAAAAATGTTACAGACCAATTACAGAAAGTACAAACTGGGAATTAATTATATTTTTTATTTATTGATGTAGGATTAATAATTTCTGAGGGATTCAAGTTTACATTTGGCATTTGGCAAGTGTTCATAAGATAAGTATTTAGAGTGAGTGTTAAATATCTCAGAAACTGTGAGACCTACGTCAAGGATGCTAATAGGTAGAATAATAAGTTATTAATTAAGCTTTCAACTGTTTTTTTATTTGTTTCTGCAGCATAAAAAACAAAGAAGTTATGACCGAAGCAATGTGCATCTACACATTCTTTTAATAACAACGTCGCCATCTTGTACTGTATTTAGTCAGTAATTAAGAAAAAGGAATTTCAAACACTGTTTCTCATTAATATATAGCATGACGTAGATGTTCAAATTTTTTGGTTTGTATACAGCACTTGCTTTAGAAAAAAATACAGTTTAAACTATAAAGGTATTTTCGATAAAACGTAATTTTTTTTTCCTTTTCCAAATATCTCAATAAATATTAGTTTCATTGAAAAATGAGTAGAGATCAAAAATAAAGCTCATAAACTGATAATGAATTTCGCTTGTTTATTTATTTACATAGATTTAACAGTCAAATGGCGTCCGAACGTGTATAAGACGAAAAATGCAGTTTAAATGTTAAATATCTCAGAAATTGTGACACCTACGTCACGCATGCTAAGAAATTAAATTATAGACAATTAATTGCGCTTTCAAATTATTTTTTACTCGTTCCTGTAGCATAAGAAATAAAGAAGTTATGACGGAAAAATGTGCGTATTTATATTTTTTATATAAAAAAGTCGCCATTTTGTTACTCTAATTAGCCAGTAATTTAAAAAAATTATCTCAAATACAGATTTTCATTAAGATGTAGCATTACCTAGATGCTCAATTTTTTTGCTCATTTAAAGCACTTGCTTAAAAAAAATGCATTTTAAACTTTAAAGGTAATTTCGAAACACTTCAATAAACAAAAAATATAATTAATTCCCAGTTTGTACTTTCTGTAATTGGTCTGTAACATTTTTTCGAAAAAGTAATACTTTTCGAGATATTTGACGAAAGCCGTTTGGAAATACCTTTTTTTTTAAGCTAAAATCGCAACTTTGAAGTTGTTATAACTTAAAAACTATCAATTTATGTGAAAAATTGCATTCTATTGAAATTTGATTCTATTTCAGCTCCAATAAATATATATATTTTTTAAGTGCCACCCCCTGAGAAGCGGTGGCATCCACCCCCTATAAATTAGCAAACCCCCGCACAATATAGAAACTTTTCTGAGAAGCATTTACTATTATACTGCCAAAAATGAACGAAATCCGTTCAATATAACATTATTCCGAAGTTAAAACCTCTAGTTACTGTACTAAAAAATCATTTGATGATTTTTTTCACAATAAGCGATTTTTATTTAAATATTAGACAAAATTCAGTTCATTTCATAGCAATTTGTTGGCATGGTTATAAAGACCAATCAGAGTTTTTAAAGTAGTATTAGCAGTAGCAATAGTGCGTTTTTCGCACAATATAAAGAATTGGGTTGTCGAATGACCTTAAAAGTACATTTTCTAGATTCGCGTTTAGACTATTTTCCGGAAAATCTTGGGATAGTAAGTGAAGAGTAAGGTGAGCGAAGAACATAATAATAACATTATAACACATTACACATCATTGACATTAATAATAACATTATAACAACATTATAATAAATTTCAGCAAACTTTAAATGATTTTTGGATCATATCTAAGTAGATTTCAGTTGCAATTCACTTGCCAACACTTTGTATTAATAAAGAATATCATTTTGCGTATTTTTTTAAATCTTAACACATTCATTGCCAGAGCTCATTAATGACGATTGATCGTGTGCCACCTATTTCCTTTAGCAATTTGTTAATTTAATGTTTGTATCAGCTAGTGGACACTCTACTAAGTCCAAATTTTCCATTTTTTTTTCATTTTTTTTTCTTTTCATTTTTTCTTTTTTTTTTCTTTTTTTTTTAAATTAATTACAATTTAGTGCAACGCTGTATTTAGAAGAACGCCCCTGTGGCGGTGCCGGCAGTGAATGTGAGAGAACCTTACTTGTTGAGAAAAAAATGGGTGTCATATTGGAAATCACCACTAAAAACAATGCGAGTCACCTAAAATATTTAAGGCGATTTTCAAGTTTATTTTTGCATGCCTGTGGATTGCCGCGGCCGACATTTCACCACAAATCATAATTTTTAAGCTATATAATGGCCTTACATGTTCCTGCCGAATTTTGTTTGTTTACGGCACCAGAATATTAAAGCGGTTGCAAAAACGTCATCTTGCAATTGTGTATGAATCATTGGACGCAAAATACTCATCGATAAAGAAGGACCACCACTGCATCATTACTAAGCAATCCGCAGATTTCGCTGACCGAACTCGACTAGTTTAATCCCCGGCCAAGTTATTACAATTCAGAAAGTGAAATCCATTATGGAAAACCCTGTATATTAAAAATATTGGTCCTTTGAAAGTAGTGGGAATGAACCTCAGATATGTTCAAGGTTCCACTGTTGGAAGTAGGAAGTTGATTGTGATTTTTTCATCCAGATCTCTGAATAGGCATGAATCAACAATTATATATTTATTTTAGGGTGCTAATGGAAGGTGTAAAATATTATGCAAAAGAACCCCTACTATTAGGCAAAACTTTTCTAAGATTAGAAAGAGATTTTGATAAGCATGTAAATTATTGTAAAGATGAACCCATAGCTCAAGAATTTATTGATACCTGCGACGAAGCCTATGATTATTTTGCGGTAAGTACGTAGGACTAAAAATGTGTACAAAGTATAAATGTGTACTAGAGCCTAAGAAAAGCTTTCGATCAAATTTATACCTTTAGATGAGGAATGAAAATGAATTATTTCTGGATATTGAAAAAACCATGATACTAAAAATCGTAACCAGATAGGTTTTAACATTTTCAAATATAGTTGATTACTAAGAACAGAGAAAATATAAGAGTGAAACTGTTTATTTAACCTGATTGCTTTACTCATTATCATTATCAGTTGAAGGAATTAAGCACAAAAATGGTATATGTAATTGAAAGCTAAGGACTTCTACTTCAACATGGCTTTTATCGAAATCGATAATGTGAATATTGTTGTCAGTAGGGATGCAACGGGTAGTTGTTTTATAAACGCCGAGTACCGGGTTTAACCTGAAATTTACCCAGCGGCTACCGGGTATCATTAGGCTGTGTGCCGGGTGCCGGGTATTGACCGGATACCGGGTATTCACCGAGGAATCGTATCATCCGAAAAATGACATAACCTAACTTTATTAGTCAAATCAGTAGTTCACAGGTTTGGCACACATCTCCGGTGATTAGTGATAACTAGTTTTAATTAATTTCTGACATTATTGTATAAAAATTAAAAATGATAGCACTAGCACACAAAAATATGACATCATTTCAAAATTTGCCGCGATTTTGAAATTGATTTTTTTCTAAACCGTTTATTAGATGTTTGTTTTGTTTTGTAGGTTAACTCTTCTGGAATGTTTTAAATTCATAAATAAAACCTTTTAAAAAATTACATTTATTTCTTTAGTACCCGGTACCCGGCCGTGTACTCTTTGGTTATCCGGCGAAACCGGATTTCCCATAAAAAGTGCCGGATACGCAGCATACCGGGTACCCGGTTCATCCCTAGTTGTCACAATCGAAGCAAACATAAAAATTGTTTTTTTGTTCGTCCCTTAACTGGCCAAAGTTAAAATATATGTTTTTAAATAGTAGATTTTGGAAAGTTCTTTCATGATATCTATATTTCATTTGGTTTTTATGAAAATTGAGTGAAAAATAGGAGGATTAAAGAAAATGCATTTAAAAAAAATGCACTTTTTTGAAAATTAAAACTTTTTTAATTTTCAAAAAAGTGCATTTTTTTTAAATGCATTTTCTTTAATCCTCCGGTTTTTCACCCAATTTTCATAAAAACAAAATGAAATATAGATATCATGAAACTCTATCCCCTAAAAGTACATAAAATAACGTACAGTCGAAAAAAAAAGTGGTGTAAAATTAAAACTTTTTCAATTTTCAAAAAAGTGCATTTTTTTTTAAACGCATTTTCTTTCATCCTCCTATTTTTCACCCAATTTTCATAAAAACAAAATGAAATATAAATATCATGAAACTCTATCCCCTAAAAGTACATAAAATAACGTACAGTCGAAAAAAAAAGTGGTGTAAAATTAATACTTTTTTAATTTTCAAAAAAGTGCATTTTTTTTAAATGCATTTTCTTTAATCCTCCTATTTTTCACCCAATTTTCATAAAAACAAAATGAAATATAGATATCATGAAACTCTATCCCCTAAAAGAACATAAAATACCGCAGTCGGGCCGAAAAAAAAAAGTGGTGTACAATGCCTCTTAGTCCAAGATCCCAGAGCCGCCAGACCTACGTCATTTTAGCAAAGCTAATATTTTGACAACGAATAGTGTAATATCTAGTTAAGAACGTATGCGTATTTGCTAGCTTGAAAGCGGGGCGCTTTTGCAGAAACAGGTACAAAAGGTACATAAAAAATTTTTTCTACTACGTTAAAGTATGATAGCTGATTTATTTTTCAAGTGACAGGCTAACGACATGGTGTGAGCGTCAACCTCCGAATCTTTCAATTTATAATTCTTACTATCTCAGGCCTACGGCACATAAACATAAACGCGTATTTACTTTCGGAAATATGCAAATTTTCAACTCATAAATAACTAAAGGTTGAGCATTTATATCCTAGGCTACCAGCAACCCATTTGCGGATGCATCTCGTCCCCGCGATCTGTAACGTTTGCAAATTAAATATATGTATTGTAAACCATATAATAAAAAAGGAAAATTGTTTTTTCAAAATTCGGGCTCAGAGGATTTGTTGGAATTTCGATAAGCTTTAATTTAAAAAAAAAAAGTTCATATCCGACAAGATTTGAGCTCTCTAGCCATTTTTGAATAAAAAAACTCAATTCGGGACCACTGAGCATCGTCGCGGTTGCCTGTTAAGTTCACCGTTAAAGCTCTTTCCCATCAACTTTTTGGTGACATCAGCCCAATATGTTTTGGAAGGCGCCCTGCCCTCTTCGCCTTTTGCCATCTGGTTTTTCCTAAACTATCAATCGATCTATATTGCCCTCCCGCCAGTTGACGTAATAAAAAAATTAAAGGATTCGGGAGAATGCGATGTTGGAGAGTTGTATTTTTTGAACAATCGAAATGTTGATGCGACAAGCTCTTCCGGCAAATCTTTTCACACACCTGTAGATTCACAACTCCAAAGCATCAATACTCAGTCTGTCAGTCTCCATAATAGTCCGTGTCTTTGAGGCGTAAAGAAAAATGGAGACAATTAGGGTGAACAATAAAAATCTACGCAAGAAATAAGTAATTTCAGAGTTTTTTATGTTTTTTTTCATTTTTTGCAGTAAGACAAAAATTTAAAACAAAATTAAAAAATTTCTTGCATTTTTTCTAAACAAATTATTTTGTTAAATTAATGAAAGAATGAAAATCTACGGAAACGATGAAAATTAAGTGACATATTTTATTAAATGCCCAGTTGCAAAACCGAGGAGGAAATTTTTTGTGTCAAACGTGCTTTATATTCTCAAAGACGATGTATTTGACATTATTTTAAAAAACGTAGTTCTGGGTTGTTTTCAACTAGCTGACACACACAAATAGATGCATTGGGAAACAAACATTCCAAAGAGTATAGCAGGATAAGCATGGGTATACTGCCCCTGCACCAGTCTGATCGAGATTTTGGGCACAAGTTGATAGTAGTGTTAGATGAAATTTCCCAAAATATTATTTTTGGAAAACCATTTTTAGGGGAGTTATGATGGTAAAAAGAAAAACGGGAAAAAAAACTCAAGAATGGATACACCTATTTTCATGAAAAAATATATGTTATGGCTTTTCATGGTACAAGCGTAGAAAAACATTATTGAGTCCATCTGTCAGAAAAAAAAAATTTTGTTCAGGGGAAGTTCTCGAAGCACTGCCATCATTTCCTTTCAAACAAATGTTTATATGCTCCTTTAAAACAAATCCAATTCTCAAAGCGATCGGAAGGGTAGAACGTATTCAAAATTGATAATCACGAGCGTACTGCAGGCGGCGCAGTTCATTACTACATCTTACCACGGTCACTGGCGGCCAATACGTTCAAATCAGTATCAAGCTTCAAGAAGTGTGGTGCAGATATTTTCAAATTCTCTGACGTCAACTGCTAGGTCAAACAAAATTCAGTTTGAATATCTGAACATTTTGCAATGATGACGTCTGTAGTCAGCCTACAAAAGAACTATAGTTTTGAAAGTGCATTACGAGGAGGTTACAGTGCCTCTCACTAGTCAGGGTGCCTGTTTGGCGTGAATCCCCTTGCCTCTCACTAGTCGGGGCGCTTGTTTATTGTGAGCCCCTTGCCTCTCAGGCGTCGGGGTGTTTGTTTATCGTGAGTCCCCTTGCCTCTCACTAGTCGAGGCGTTTGTTTATTGTGAGTCCCCTCGCCTCTCACTAGTCGGTTACTCTATATTGATGAGACATCTCTTAGTCTTGATTGCTATCGGCCTTAATTACAGGAATAATATTATTCTGAGTAAAAATGTCGCTGAGAATTTCAACTGGCTTCAGAATTTTCGACAGATACCTTGAGTGGGACAGATAGTATACAATAGGGAACTTGCCCAAAAAATAAAATTAATTTAAAATACTCAAAATCGTAAACTAACATCATTAAAAACCCCATAGACAACAAAAAATGAATAAAAAAAAATCTCTTCCAGAAATATAAGCGATTAAAATCAGCCGAATTTTACCCACTACTGAAACGTGACGTCAGATGGAGAAAGTCGGATGACGGCGTCAAGCGACACCGATTCTGCTTTAGCTTTGATAATTCCGCACGCGCATGCGCATTTGTCAGAAACAACTAGCAGTGAACACAACCTAACCTAAAATTTAGACGTATTCGTAAGAAAAACATCTTCAACATTCTGAAATATCACAAAATGCTACTTTTGATTCGTTTGTGCCGAGTTGAATTTTCGAATTTCGCCGTGCAATTTACGATCAGGTTTATCTGGAAGACTTCCTCTTTACGTCGCGACATCGTATGGCCGTCCTAATGGTGTTTTTCGAAAAATATGAACGTGTCAAAATTGCATGTTTTTGCAATTTTTTCGGCTCCGAAATGTAAGCTGTTTTTTGCTATTTTTCGCACATATCGAAACGGTGGGAGTTAGCTCGAAATAAAAAATAAGTTCAAATGAGTATTTTCTACTGCGAATCTTTTGCTACTATCACAATTTTGAATTTTTTTTTTCGTTTTGGAGATAACTACTGAAATGTCGGCCATGTACGGCAAAAAATCGCAAATTTTGAGCTTCTAGAGTTGGCAACTTTTTAATCTTAGCTCCTACGCCAAAAGCTAATTTAAATAGAATTAAATTTGCTAAAACATTTTTTTTTATTTTTTGAATTCCGACAAAAATGAAGGCATTAGAGGGGGCGGGATTTGGGACTTTTTTTTTCGGTAAAATTTCTCCATTTTACAACATATATTATTTGCTTAAACTTAAACTTCTCATTGCATCATATATTTTGGCAAATAGGTCCTAAGCAGGCAGGTTTTGCTGATGGACACGGTATTAGAGAACAAAATAAATATGAATTTACAACTTATCGAGAAGGCAAGTAAATATTATGTACTTTTTGTTGTTGAAAGAAACTCTGCTTTGATGACAATTCTATATGTTTAAGAAATGTAAAGTTGGCAAAAGCGTCCATCCTCTTTAACACCTGCAATAAACACGTAATAACATGAAGATGAACAGAGTGTTGTAGCTAGAGATAGAAGTAATATTTCTAACTTAAGGTTTGCAGTTGATACCACCTTATTAGTCGTAGGGAAATGAACTCTCGCACACATACTCGACAAACTTCAAAAATAAGTTCTGAGTAAATGTAAAATTGTAAACCAGATGAGATGGTCCTTATTGACAATATCGGTAACTGTGAATACAAAATTCGATCGAATATAGATAGCAATATCTGCTACTTGCCAAACTAATACAGTATCTAGAGGTTTTAACTTCGGAATAATGTCATTCGAAACGGATTTCTTTCATTTTTGACAACTTAATAGTAAATGCAGAAAAGTTTCTATATTATACAGCGGCTTGCTAATTTATAGGGGGTGGATGCCAGGCCTTTCCAAGGGATGGCAACTGAGAAAAAATTTAAAATATTGGAGTTGAAAGAAAATAAAATTTTAAGAAGAAAAGGTTCTATGCAACTTTTCATAAGAATTGATAGTCTTTAAGTTATAACGACTTGAAAATTGGGAAAAGTATTTCAAAACAATATTCGCAAATAACTCGAAAAGATTACATTGAGCGAAAACATGCTAGAGACAAATAAGAAAGCTACTAAATTGAGGATGAATTTCGTTTTTTTTTTTCTAATTTCTGTAGAGTTAATGGTTTCGAAGATCTGGAAGTATAAAGGTGGCATTCGAATGCTATAAGACAAAGTATTTAGATTAAATGTTAAATATCTCAGAAACTATAGCGCTTTCATCAAAAGCGGTAAGAACCAAAATGAAAGACTATTAATTAGGCTTTCAAATGATATTTTTATAGCATAAAAAAATAAAGAAATTATGACAGAAACAATGTACGTTTACAATTTTTTTTAATAAAAACGTCATCATTTTGTTAATGTAAGTAGTTAGCAATTAAGAAAATATATTCCCATATACTTACTGTTTTTCGTTAATATATAGTATGACCTAGACACTCAAATTTGTCCGTCCTTTTACAGCACTTGCTTTGACAAAATATGTATTTTAAACTGTAAAGGAATTTTAGAAAAAATATTGTTTCTCTGCAAATATCTCAATAAGTATTAGTTTTAGAGAAAATATAGTGGACATCAAAAATGAAGCTTATACACTGAGAATGAATTCGTTTTATTTATATGTGTGTAGAGTTGATAGTTTCGTCTTTAAAACGGTTTTTTTGTTTTCTACATCACAAAAAATAAAGAAGTTATGGCCAATTCAATGTGCGTTTTCACATTTTTTTTAAATAAAATGTCGCCATTTTGTTATTGTAATTGCTCAGTAATTAATTTTCTTTTAAATGCTATTTTTCGTTAATATATAGCATCATCTGGATGCTCAATTTATTTTGTCCGTTTAAAACACTTGTTACAGAAAAAAAATTCCATCCTCCATATTAGAGCCGCCCTTGCAATTTTTTAAATTTTGACTTCAGATTCGGAATCAGTGATCCCAAAAACATAACTATAGTCCAATAATTCAATGCCCAAAAGGCAAAGCCACCTGCGGTACCAAAATATGCGGAAATGAATCATATTAGTTGGTCTTGATGAATTTCAAGTATCCACTACAAATTGCGAAAACTGAGGATCCCTTTGCCAGATTAGCTTATGTATGAGAAATCCCCCATCAATAATCAAATCAAATTTTGGTGTATGTACGTTTCTGGCACCGATCCGATGCATTTTTTTAGATTTTTTACATTCAAAATTTTTCAAAAATTTTTCCGCATATTTTGGTACCGCAGGTGGCTTTGCCTTTGTAGCAGACGAATGTTTTTCTGGTCATAAGTAGATTCTAATTTGTTCTATACTCCAGTAAAATTTGATTCAAATCGGAAACAAAATAGAAAAGTTATAAGGTTGTCTTCACTTTAACTGAGTCACGCTGTATATTTAAGGAAATGTATAGATTTCAACAAAATATTACGTTAGTAAATACGTCGAGTGTTGTAAAATAAATATTGTTTTGTGATTGTGATTTATTAGCAGACCACGGTAAACCGCTCTGATAGAAAAATTCCATGTACCTATGTACCATGTAACTTATTTATTAATTTTATCGATTTTCGCTGGCGAATATCTCGGAAACCATAACACATAGGAAGAAAATGAGTATAGGCAATTCTTGTAGGAAATTTAATGTTTAACTTTGCATAGATTACCGTTTTCCGTACGACGCATCGTTTCCGAGTTATAAGCGGGGGCTAGGGACACTTTTAGTATGTTTACCTCTTAACTACCCCCAACACATTCCTGAAGAGGAAAATTCTCTCCACCCCCCCTCCATGTCCTCTACAACTCTTTCGTTGACTGGACTACTATCTTACGTTTCAAAAATAAATTAGTAGCACTTTTTCAAATATTCAATATTCAAACTCGGGGGGTGGTTTTCGGTGGATTTCACTCCTGATGGTAAGAGCAAGTATCCGGCCCATATATAAACTGAAGACGATACCTTTTACTACAATAATAACCCATAAAGAAAAATTATCATTACATTTGAAATTATTCCGGAATTTTCCATATTTTTTTACCTACTGTATTAAACGATATATTGGAGCAGACAAACGTTGTATTAATGCTTTACTCAGAAAATCTGGACCACCTAGACTGAAGAGCGTCATTGAAGTGACAAGCAAGGCAGTTAAAACACATTTTAAAACACACATATTCAATATGTGGATTCAGAGACATTTTTGCGAATTCTCCATCTTTTTGTTTTTTTGGCCACATCAACTGAGAGAGAACAATCTAGAAGTTAATGATTGAGGGAAAACCAAATTGGAAACAAATCACTAGATTGATGTTTTACCAAGTAACTGATGACAGCCTTACGCCTAAAGGGCAACCGTGGCAGATGGCGTGTTGCTGTCAGGCGTGCCATGCAGTAAAAATATGGCAACTATAATAATGCATAGAACACAAAACATCTGCCAATCTGTGATTAAAAAGAATAAACGTTAATGATTTGTTCATTTCTGAGAGAAATGCAAAATATAATTTAATTTTATTTACATTTAATATTGTTCTATTAATAACGGAATCGAGTATACTAATAACTTCTCTCACATGCATAGAGATGGATAGCTGTCGAGTGAAATCTGCCAGATGAAATACCCATCACCCACTTACAGTTTGGTGTAAAGGAAATTTTATTTCAATTACATTTGAACTCCGCATTTATAATCTGAGGCGCAGATATGTTTAGAAATCTTTTACGCATCACTTTAAATTTATTAATTCAAAAAAACTAATTTTATATTTATTTCATACGCAGTAAAAAAATTCTGTATTCAATTGGTTTGCTTCTTCCAAAAATAATAAATTAGTTATTAAAATCGAGACACTCTCAGATTGACAACACTATAATTGTAAAATCAGTCAATGTCATGTTTGTCGACATTGTTCTATGTTCTATGTTCTATGCTCTATGGTCGTTGTAGTTTGACATCTGATATCTAAAGCAATTTCAATTATGGTCGCGAACCTATTAATATTCAAACGCATTCTTTGATTTGACTATTGCTACTGTGATTTCCTTGTTAAGACTGATTGGAGTTATAGACCGGGAGGTGGTGACAGATCCCTGGGAACGATTAGTTAGCGTCTGTCAATTTAAGGGTCAATCATTAAAAGTATTTGACGAATTATAAGCATATAAAGAAAGTTTCTTCGATTGCAGCGACATTGCAAATTCATTGTTTATTTCAAATTGAAAACTAACGTTTCGAACGATCAGTTAGCGTCTGCAAAGTGGTTTTTGTGAAACTTTGAACAAAACAATCCAACAGTAGCTAATCTGCAGACGATTTCTTCGTGCAGGACGGCCAAAAAAAATTAACTTAACTTGCAAGAAAAATTTACATTTGAGAACAATGAGTTCGCGTCTGCCATTTAACTGAATTATCATTAACGATATTGAAATTACTAAAAACTACTTTGCAGAGGCGTTCGCGGTGATTTTTAGAAACTTTATTACTTTGTACATACCATTGAACGATAAATTAGTGTCTGTAATTTAAATGTGTGTATGATATTATGTTAATATAACTAAACAAAAATTTGCAGACGTTTTAAAAATGTTTAAATAATTGGCAGACTGAAAAAAACTTACGATTAGTTAGCGCCTGCCATTAGTTTTTTGATTAAAATTATAATAAAAAATAATGATTTGACAATTGGCAGACAATTTCAGCATGTACAAGACTATATACAATAATAACAATATTACAAACAAAAAGTGTTGTTGAACAATTAGTTAGTGTCTGTCATTACTTTTTTCGTAAAATTTATGATAAACAATAATGAATTTGACAATTGGTAGACGACTTAAGCATGTACTTACAAGTCTGTAACAACATTAAAAAAAAATCAAATGTTGTTCTACGATAGAATCACGTATGCCATTTTTACTGGTATAGATTGAGTATATAGTAGTCTTTTTATTGGCATATTTGTAACAGATGTAGTTATGAAATTCATTAACATGCACGGTATACTATGCGCGTAGTCTCTGCGTGCTTTGTGAAATTTGCCAAATTCACCTGCTTCGCTGCGACGCATTTTCTTTCTTATACGCACAGCAGTAGAGTGAAATTACTTAGAGAACATAACATTCTCATAAAATTACAGCTGCATGGGCGTTAAGACTGCCTACTATCATTGATTAATATTTAAATAAAAAATGGATGAATCGGGGCACTGATATTATGCCAACTTTTATACGCGATGTGCGACTTATGTTATCTTCTCTAAGTAATTTCACTCTACCAATAGCAGTAGCAGTACACAGGTACATGGCGTCTCCAGAAAGAAGAAGTGTTTTTTTGCGGAAAGGGTGGAAAAGTAAAACTTTTTACAGAAGAATCGTTGCGAAAATATCAGGAATTTAATAACATCCGAAAAAAGCACAATAATAATTAACACTATGCCAATGGCGGATCCAGACTAGGCTTCGGGGGGCGTTAATTAACAATAAGTAAAATTTGCAGAAATGACCTTTACTCAATATGTAAAAAACAAAAATAAAAAATTTACGTATGATGCAAATTTTTTGAAAAACACAGTATAAAGATAAGAAAAGCGCTATTAAGAATAGGATTTTGCAGAGTGAGAGGGAAATATGCATTTATTTTCGGTTTATTATACATATAAAAATATTAAAAAAAACCGAACATGGTAAAATCTTTAAAACTGTTTTAAATAATTGCTATTGTTCTAACGAATACAACTATATATTTTTTTTATTGTAAATTTCTGTTGTACTTGAATATCGTAGTTTGTCAATGAAAACAGTTCCTAATTTCATTATTAGAGTATGGCATTTAACTATATACAAAATTAATGATAAAAACTGTATATGGTTGTATTCCTTAGAGCAATGGGAAGTATCTAAAACTATTTTAAACATGATACTATTCAATATTTTTTAAATATTTAAATAAACCGAAAATAAACGCATATATTTCCCTCTCACTCTGCAAAATCTTTTCCTTAACTAAAAGAAATAAAACGTAAAAAGACGCATTCTTAATTAAAAGAAAAACAATATATCAAAGTACCAAAATAAAAAAATTCCAATCTTGTTTTTTGTTTTGGCTTTTATTACTATATTACTTAAATAACCATAACATTTTGCTTGATTTAGAAAAATATGTAAAAGAACCCTTAAATTCTGTTTGTGTAAAAGTAAAGTTAAAAGTACTTGACTATTTGCCTCAGATTTATTAAGCTGCGAGAAAATTCGTTACGGTTCATAAAATAGTTTTGAGATTTTTAAGCATTATGAAAATACCACGAACGGAAGTCACGACTCGGATTAGCTATTAGCTAATTGTATACATTATATTCAAAACTATACTCTCAAAGCTGTGTTAATTATTAATTATTATTTACGTGTGGTGACAGGTAAAGTCCTCCGAAGGTCCGGGGGGGGGGGGGGGGGCGGGCGATGGCCCCCAGCGCCCCTCTCTGGATCCGCCGCTGCACTATGCCGCTATACAATTTTGTCAGTAATTTAAGATTTTAGCAATTAAGTTTGAATACACTACATCTGGTTAACATGCCAACGAAAATACTACTAAATTAGCACAGAACCTATTACCAATAAAAATGAATATAGCGGAGCGGATCTGGTTTTGAAATGAAACAAACTTTTTTTAAAAAAAATTTTTGACAATTCGGTTACACGCGTTCTCTTTTATCATGTTATCAACTTAGTTTAGCTTAATCACACGGGGTGGCGGAGGAATTCGCATTTAAAATTCGCAAAAACACGCTTTTCCACGATAACTTTGTTATTATTGACCTGACCAAAAAAAAGTTAAATTAAAAATTGAAGATCTCGCGGAAACGTATAATCTTGTTTGATTTTTTTCAAATCGGACGGTAACTTTTCGTGAAATTTTCTTGAAAATACTTGTTTTTTTGCCCTAACACTAATACACAAAAAAGTAATTCCTCAATTTTTTTAAGAAAAAAAGAAGTAAGGGGGATGAGATTTTTTTGAGGTAGGTGAAGTAGATAAGAATTGATGGAGCCAGAGGATTGGGGTGGTGGGCCAATTAGGGGATGGGAGGGAGGTAGGGAAAGGAAAATTATTCAACCACTTCGAACTTTTTTTCCTGTCGTGCGATTTTCAAAAACCAAAATGGAATTTGTTCATTATTGCGTCTAATATTTGACTGAATAATTTTTTTAAATTTTTTTCAAATGCACAAACTTGTGGGAGGGGAAAAACCTTTTGCATTTTTTTTAAAATGCGTTTTTGAGTACGAAGGAAAGGGCTCAGAAGAGAAATTTTTTTACAGGTAAGTGAGATTTTTTTATCTTTAATTTAAAAAAAAATTATCGCAATCCAAGCAATAGGAAGGGAGGGAGGGGGCATAATACGTTTACGGGAATACAGGGTTAAGGAAAAGGGATAGGGACTTCGGAGCTTAACATTCGGGTATATAAATCTTTTTTCCATCTTATTTTATCAGTCTACTCTCCAACCAATATTAAACTTATAAATAATTATTTAACACCGTCACGAGTTTTCGCGGCGCATTTCTCTAGTTTTAGGTGTGTATTGGATATATATAACAATTATTTTTCCGCTTAACTCGCTCTAACTCAAAAACGGCAAAATGGATTACTCTCAAATTTTTATTGTGTTATCACTATATTTTTGTTAATAAAATATGTTAATATGCAGGTCAAATTTTAATAAGTGTAGAAAGCATTATTTTTTTTCTAAGGCTATGTCGAAAATTTGCATTCTCAAATGTAACATGCGGGAAACTTTTTTATCTTTCGAAATAGATACCAACTGTAATAAGAAGTAACGAAGATAAAAGATGGACGTAACTTTTTTATTTGAAACTTTTTTTTCTAGAATTAGCAGTTTTCGAGAAAACTGCAAATGAGTGATTGTTGGCCGGGTACTGCAATTAATTGCTATTAGATTTTCACACGTTTGCAGTACCTGGCCAACAATCACGCATTTGCAATTATCTCGAAAACTGCTAATTCTAGAAAAAAAAGTTTCAAATAAAAAAGTTACGTCCATCTTTTATCTTCGTTACTTCTCGATACACGTGGTATCTATTTCGAAAGATAAAAAAGTTTCCCGCATGTTACATTTGAGAATGCAAATTTTCGACATAGCATTAGAAAAAAAATAATGCTTTCTACACTTATTAAAATTTGACCTACATATTAACACATTTTATTAACAAATATATAGTGATAACACGATAAAAATTTGAGAGTAATCCATTGTGCTGTTTTTGAGTTAGAGCGAGTTAAGAGGAAAAATAATAATTATATATATCCAATACACACCTAAGACTAGAGAAATGCGCCGCGAAAACTCGTGGCGGTGTTAAATAATTATTTATAATAAGTGTAATATTTGTTGGAGGGTAGACTGATAAAATATTAAGATTTATATATCCGAATGTTAAGCTCCGAAGTCCCTATCCCTTTTCCTTAACTCTTTATTTCCCGCAAACGCATTATGCCCCATCCCTCCCTTCCTATTGCTTGGATTGCGATAATTTTTTTTTAAATTAAAGATAAAAAAAATCTCGCTTACCTGTAAAAAAATTTCTCTTCTGAGCCCTTTCCTTCGTACTCAAAAACGCATTTAAAAAAAATGCAAAAGGTTTTTCCCCTTCCACAAGTTTGTTTAATTGAAAAAAATAAAAAAATTATTCAGTCAAATATTAGATGTAATAACGAACAAATTCCATTTTGGTTTTTGAAAATCGCACGACAGGGAAAAAAGTTCGAGGGAGTTGAATAATTTTCCTTTCCCTACCTCCCTCCCATCCCCTAATTGGCCCACCACCCCAATCCTCCAGCTCCATCAATTCTTATCTATTTCACCTACCTCAAAGAAATCTCATCCCCCTAACTTCTTTTTTTCGTAAAAATATTAAGGAATTACTTTTTTGTGTATTAGTGTTAGGGCAAAAAAACGAGTATTTTCAAAAAAAATTTTCACGAAAAGTTACCATCCGATTTGGAAAAAAATTTACCAAATTATGCGCTTTCGCGAGATCTTAAATTTTTAATTTTACTTTTTTTTCGTCAGGTCAATAATAACAAAGTTATCGTGGAAAAACGTGTTTTTGCGAATTTTAAATGCGAATTCCTCCGCCACCCCGTGTGATTAAGCTGAACCAAGTTGATAACGTGATAAAAGAGAACGCGTGTAACCGAAATGTCAAAAAAAAAATTTTTAAAAAGTTGGTTTCAAAACTCCTCTTTTTCTCGCCAGATCTGCTCCAGTAATAGGCGAATCTATCATTCAACAATATTTGAATTTTTTGTAATGTTGTTATTGTTTTATAGTACAGTCGAATTGGTTTAATTTAATTTTTTTCGGCGGCAACATTCCACATGAAATTTTATTGTTGATTCTTATGTATTATGACCTCCTGATTACGGAAAAAATATTTGTGCCAAAAAATTTCTTGTGCGTCAAAATTTTCTTTGCACTTTTTGACACGCTTTCACGGATTTTTAACTTATCTGCTTAATACATCTTGTACTAGTAACCGGATGGGAATTTTAAAAATACTGGCGTATTTGAAATCAAATTCTTAAAAAATATAGACCTATAGACCGAAATGTATTTGTCAATCCGCCATCTTGGAAAAAATATAAAACACCAAAAATGGCCGAAAGAATCAAAATTGAATATCTTTTCTATAAGAAGGAGTAATTTCACCAAAGTTGGCAAAAATAAAACTCATTTATGGTTAAATATAATGCACCAATCCTGCCCGCCATACGTCAAATAGAAGAGTCAAAGATGGCGGACGAAAGAAAAATTTTAATTCCTCATTAATTATCAAGGAGGCATTGTACGTGACTTTTTTTTGTTTTCGATTGTACTTTATTTTATGTACTTTCAGGGCAAGCAGTTTTTAATTTTCAAAGAAAGTACATTTTTTTATTTTCAAAATAAGTGCATTTTTACAGTTTTCAAAAATGTATTTTTTTGAACCTCCTTTTTTTCACCCAATTTTCATCAAAACAAAATAAAATATACTATATTAGTTTCATAACCTTCATATACCATAATTTTACCGCATTCCTCATCGATAGCCGATTAATCAAAAGTAGAAAGGCATATTGAATAGAACATTATATATCCAGTTTTCTACAGCTACACTGATTTCCGTTCTTGCATTTACAAGAAATATTACTAAAAAAAAATTTTTGGAAAAGTATTACTTTCACTCACAATATGGCATTAAGCCATTCTCAGTTTTAAGCCACCTGAATTGTAGCGGATCTTTCTCATAACCTAAATACTTGGAAATATACACTTAAACAGTGTTTTTCTATTACCTCTTCAGTAGGTGGAATTGCAAACAATTCTATTTTTATCATAATGTTTGTCAATTATTTTATTAATCATAGGTTTGTAAAAATAGATTTTTTTATGATGACTCCATGCTATTTGAGTTATTATAACCAATATCTTCATCAACTATTATAGCTTAATTGTTTTTGGTTTTCAAATCAATAGCAGTTTTAACGATTGTAGTATCGACGTCTTCTCTGCATATTTTAACGTTAAAGTCATTATCTATTAACTCTTTGCCCAATAATTTTCTAAAGTTATCCTTATTTTTACTATTAGCTAGAAATTTTTTTTTGACTAACCGATAATTTCATTATGTCACTTGATAGTGAAATATCTACACAAAGACTTTTTTAAACGTATTCGCTCGTTATTCTTAGGGCTATTCTGTTCATCGGCATACCCATCAAAAATAATATTATATTACTCTAGTCTTGACTGCTATGTTCTGATTATTGATCATATTATTCATATATTATAATTATTACCATGCTTAATAAATTTCCTTTTCAAATTAATGAAGTTTAATTTTGTATTAAGTTATACGAGACTTTCTATGGTATGTTTCATTTTGTTTCGATGAAAATTGGGTGAAAAAAAGGAAGGTCGAAGAAAATACATTTTTAAAAATGGTAAAAATGCACTTTTGTTGAAAATAAAAAAACGCACTTTTTTTGAAAATTAAAAAAAACGGACTCTATCCCCTAAAAGCACATAAAATAACGTACAACCAAAAACAAAAAAAGTAATCTACAATGGCACTCCTTGATAATTGACGAAGAATTAAGAATTTTATTTCGTCCGCCACCTTTGACCGTTCTATTGGGCAAACGACGGCCGGGATTCGTGCATTGTATTTGACCATAAATGAGTTTTATTTTTGCCAACTTTGGTGAAATTGCTTTTTCTTATAGAAAAGATATTCAATTTTGATTCTTTCGGACATTTTTGGTGTTTTATATTTTTTTCCAAGATGGCGGATTGACCAATACATATCGGACATGTGTATATTTTTTAAGAATTTCATTCCAAATAAGCCAGTATTTTTAAAATTCCCATCCGATTACTAATACAAGATATATTAAGCAGATAAGTTAAAAATCCGTGAAAGCGCGTCAAAAAGTGCATATATCTTTTGACGCACAAGGAATTCTTTGGCGCAAATATTTTTTTCGTAATCAGGAGGTCATGATACATAAGAATCAATAATAAAATTTTAGGTGGAATGTCGTCGCCGAAAAAAATCAATTCAACTGCACTATTATATAGTCTTGTACATGCTAAAATTGTCTGCCAATTGTTGAATCTTTATTTTTTATCGTAAATTTCATGGAAAAACGAATGGCAGACGCTAACTAATTGTTCGACAACATTTGAATTCGTATGTAATGTTGTTACTGTTGTATATAATCTTGTGCATGCTGAAATTGTCTGGAAATTGTCAAATCAATATTTTTTATCATAAATTTCATGAAAAAACTAATGGCAGACGCTAACTAATCCCTCAAAACGTTGTCAACATTTTTCAACTTTCGAATATTACTTCCACGTCCAGTGGAAGTATAGTAACGACAAAAAAATTTTTAAAAATTTTCATTGTCCAAATAGGCTTAAAATGTCATGAAACGTCGAGATTTTAAGTTTGAGCGAAAAAAAAATTTCTGTCTGTCTGTCGGTCTGTCTGTCTGTCGGTCTGTCTGTCTGTAACTTTTTTTGTGCGCACGTTTACTCTGGAACCGTTTAAGATATTGACTTGAAATTTGGTACACATATGTACTTTAACGAGATCTAGAACTAGATTATATTTTCATCTTATTCCGTCGAAGGGTTGGGGTGTAAATTGGGGTAAATTTGGGGTAAATGGGTAAATCAAGCAGGTAAGAGTCCACGAAATTGGTATTTAGTATATACAAGAGAAGCTAAGGTCTCAAAAAAAATTTTGGCATTAGCCACCCCCATTACCACCCCCACCCCCTTATTAAAGGGGATGAAAAAAAATTGTGATTTAGTGTATGTACAGGAACCAGAAAACTCAAAATATGTTTCTACTTCATCCACCCCCCACTCTCACCCCCTGTCACCACCCCCACCCCACTACCGATGTGGGGTATCGTTTTATGGGTTTTTGGGGTAGAAGATTTCAAATATTATACTATTAAAGTTCCATAAACAATTATTTTCACATATAAAGTTTTTTCGTTGTGAGTGACTTGGATAGAGAATCTGGATGTGGAAGTAGTGATTCCTTGGGCAGCGGTTTTTTTTTTAATGTTCTGCAAGTCCAAAATGTCTGCCAATGATTATATCAACACTTGATCGCATAAACTTCATAACAAATTCTGTTTCAACTACGAACTTATACAGAGTATGTACAAAGTAATACAGTTTCTAAAAATCACCGCGAACGCATGTGCATGTCGTAATCATATGCAAAGTAGTTTTTGGCAATTTTCATATCATTAATGATAATTCACTTAAATGGCAGACGGGAACTCATTGTTCTCAAATGTCCATTTTTCTTGCTAGTTAAGTTTTTTTTTGGTCCTCCTGCACGCGGAAATCGTCTGCAGATTAGTTTCCGCTGGATTGTTTTTGTTCAAAGTTTCACAAAAACCACTTTGCAGATGCCAACTGATCGTTCAAAACGTTAGTTTTCAATTACAAATAAACAATGAATTTGCAATGACGCTGCAATCGAAGAAACTTGCTTTATACGTTTATAAATCGTCAAATACCTATAATAATTGACCCTTAAATTGGCAGACGCTAACTAATCGTTCTTAGGATCACTACCTCCCGGTCTATTAAAACGAGTGAGAGTTACTGTCAGGCGTTATCACCGATTCCAAAAAACTATTTAAATTATAAACAAGCTAAAAACGTACTCTTCGCTTGTTCACTGAACTTTTTATATAACTGTTACACATTCCATAGGATACTCTTCGCAGTTTTTTTGTAAATAATGTGAGTTTTAGACATTTTTAATTTTATAGTACGAACTTAGTTGGTAAAATACTCAGTGTAAAATAAAGTAAAAATAAAAAAAACTACACTATACCCCATTTGGGTTTCGAACCCGGGACCCTTGGATTCCAAGTCAAAAGCGTAAGAACTACACCACTACCTTACACGTAAAAAAATGTAAATTTTTACATTTATAAGACACGAGCTAAAATCATATTTTCACGATTGCATATTACGTTATGAAATGTATATTTGTGAAATATATAAATATTTAGATATTAAAATGAAATATCATTTCACCAGATTTCTATTCAATTACAAAAACATAAAAATCAAAAAAAAAATTTTTTTCAAATTTAAATCATTAATAATATTTTTATTTGCCTATCTATTTTGTTCAATAGGGTTTTTCCTCTAGTTAACACTAATTTACTGTCCAAATTTCAGTACAATCGGATTTTTCTTTCTTGAGGTATCGTGCTTACAAGAAACGTGACGGACGGACGGACAGACGGACATTTTGAAAGTCGTTCAGAATTCGTTCACTAACACAATGATATGAAAATTTTTTCTCTACGAGCGATATTTACGATTTTAGAAATGTGCCGATCAAATACAATATACTCTTCGTTTTTGCGAAGAGTATAATAATGTAATGTCATTGATTAGATTTATTAGTATACCAGTGTAATCAGAATGAGATCAACAGTATTTATGAAGGACAAGATTTTCCTTACTTTTTCTGATTAAGTATTAGATATTGAATGCATAAAAGTTATCTGCAAAATATCCAAAATAAAATTTTTCAATAATTATGAAAACTGAAATAAAATATATTGTTTTTAATATTTATAACATTTTGAAGGGTAAAAGTTGGAAAAGAACATGCACTTTGTAGACTACGAATAGCGAATATCCATTTGTTGCTATTTTGGTCAAATACGGCATAATTAACTTTTACGTGGCGTGACAAGATTAAGCACACAGTTTAAGTACTTACGTGTTTTTTATTTTTATTGTAAAATGAGGAACCAGGATAAATTATTTTAAGCTTAAAAACATGTTTTGATGCATATTATGACACACATGCATCAAAACATTTTAAGCGTGTTATGAAACATATTTTGATTAAATCAGTTAAATGTGATATGAGGTATTTTAATAATTCTCACCCTTTTGTGCATTAAATATATTTGCTATGGAAAGAAGTTACTGAAAATATTTTTAAATTATGCATTTCAATCGGTTATTAACGTCAGTATTAAAATGTTAGTATCTTGTCGTGTAGTTTTTATTTCGAGTTACCATTTTTATCCTATTTCTGCTGACCACAGGGTCATTCATAACTAATAAATAGTTTGTGATTGGGTAACATCGTAGTTTGGTTATAAATATTCAATATCTCCATAATTAGGAGCTACGGGGCTACAAATAGCGTCTCTGTTTTTCTAAATATTCATCAGATGCTAAATGAGAGTTAAATGATGGCAGCGACAGAAAAGAAATTCAAAACCTTCCATCTTCTCATTTGTCCATACTACTATCCCAAAGCACCAAAATTGTCTGCTTCTGCCAGTAGTAGTCGGGAATCAATCTTCTCAAAAGACGCTCCTAAAATGCCAGGGTGTGGACTCACAGATATACTTTTTAAAAAATATGTACATTATCTGAAATGACCTTGCGCATCTAAATCCAGAGGGCGCCATTCTGTCCTCGATTGCAAAAAAGCATAAAAAAAATTTTTCCGAAAATTTTTGTGTCACTGAAAATTGATTAATTTTATGTTCCCATCTCATTTACAGGGTTATTTTTTAATATTTCTTAATGATTTTCAAACCAATGGAAAGCTTATTCCTTCTAGATTCTGGTACTGCTAAATAATTTTCGAAATTATTGTTAACAAATGCTACAGAAATTGTTTAAACAAAGCATGCCCGAAGAGTGCACGGTAAATTTCAGTATCGAGACATTTTAAAAACTATTATAGATAGATGCATACTTCTATGATATGAAATTTGCGGAATAGAATCGATCAGTTTTTGGTGAAAGAATTATCTACATTGTTTTATTGTTGTAAAAGATATGACTATTTTTGTACAGCGCTCCGTTATTTCCGCTATCGTTTTGGGTGACACGTTCGCGCGCTGTGGCCGATCGGTAACTTGCTGACAATATACTGTGATTGCAAAAAATTTACGATGCCTATTACTTATACGTAAATATTATCATTTGTCATTATGAAAAAAAAAACGAAGGTATTTAAAGATTAGTTTACTTGAGAATCAAAATTATTATATTTTAACTTAAAATATTGATTAGAGAGAGAAATCCATATAACTAATTAAATGAACTTAAATTTACTTTTTGTGCTTGAGAAATAGAAATACAAAAATAATAATATACATACATACATTATACTTAAACTAAATTAACAGCTAATACATTTACCCTCTCAGTAGCAATCTATTATGCATTCCAACCCAGCTTTGCTACGACTGCAGTTTCCGATAAATTTTTTAAATTTACATTTACAAAATACATTTTGAGAAGTTATATTGGGACAAACATTTATAGTATTATAGTTATTAATTTAGGAATAAGTACGTTATTTTTCAAATCCCAACCAAAATCAATTGGATCGGGAATTTCTGGGTTTATCTCAGTTGCACTCTTCCACATAATAATTTGATACGCAGCTCTCAACATATGTTGATAAAAGGAATCTTCGGTAGGCGATAAATTCCTTATATCAGACGTCGACCATGTAACATTTACTTCCACATCTAGTGGAAGTATAGTAACGACAAGAAAAAATTTGAACAATTTTATTGTTCAAATAGGCTTAGAATGTCACAAAACGTCGAGATTTTAAGTTTGAGTGTCGATCTGTCTGTCTGTAACGTTTTTTGTGCGCACGATTACTCTGGAACCGTTTTAAGTTATTGACTTGAAATTTGGTACGCGTTTGTATTTTAAGGTGATCTGGAACTAGATTATATTTTCATCTTATTCAGTTGAAGGGATGGGGGGTAAACTGGAATAAATAGATAAATCAAGGAGGTAAGAGTTCATAAAATTGGTATTTAGTACTTACAAGAGAAGCTATAAGGTCTAAAAAGTTTTTTTGGCATTCGTTCTGAGAAACTTGGATGGAAAATCTAGATGTGGAAGTAGTGATTCCTTGGGCAGCGGTTTTTAAAAAAATACCGGGCCAGATTTTGAAAAGTAATGAAATCATTGAAGCCAATTTGAGGGTAATGAAGTAAGCTTTGTAGTTCTTTATCTTCTGTATGTCTTAAACATCATTTTACAGCGTTAGTTTTTCCTTTTTTAAATAGAAAACTGACTGTATCACAGTCAGTCAAAGCATAAATGCACAAAAATAAATTACCCAAATTCATTTGAGCACTCATTGCCTTCTCTATAGTTAATTCTCGCATCGTGTGATAGATCGGTATAAATACATCAAATCTACGACACCATAATTCTAGACACAAAATACACAAAATATCGGTTGTAGCTTCTATTATTATTCTACCATACTCTAGATTTGATAAATATAGGATGATCGCAAATATTCTAGTGTCGGCTTCATTATGATTATGATGAGAAAAATGCAATTGCGCTATTATTTTTGTAATTTCATCCAATACTCTGCAATAATAATGGAAATATACAGGCTATTAAACTAATACAAAAATTATTTTAAATATATTTTACATGAATTTATAAACAACACACAACACAGTTACTGTATACGCTACTCATAAGATTTTTTGTTATTACACTACACCTCAGCAGGTAGTCAGCAAGCCTAAAGAGTGCGAGGCAATGAGAGACATACATGTATACTGTATATCTACCAAAAGACGAGCCGGATCACAACGCTTGCTGTACAAAAATAATCGTATCTTTTACAACAATAAAGCAATGTAGATAATTCTTTCTCTAAAAATTACTCCATTATATTTTGCAGATTTCATGTCATAGAAGTATGCATCTATCGATAATAGTTTTAAAAATGTCTCGATGCTGAAATTTACCGTGCACTCTTTGGGCTTTCTTTGTTTAAACAATTTCTGTAGCATTTGTTAACAACAATTATGAGAAGTATTTAGCAGCACCTGACTCTAGAAAGAATAAGCTTTCCGTTGGTTGGAAAATAATTAAGAAATGTTAAAAAATAAGCCTGCAAATGCGGTGGGAATATAAAATGAATCAATAGTTAGTGACACAAACATTTTCGGAAAAAAATTTTTTACGCTTTTTTGCATTCGCGGACAGAATGGCGCCCTCTGGATTCAGATCCGCAAGGTCATTTCGGATAATGTATGTATTTTTTAAAAACTATATCTCCGAGTGCACACCCTATGATGGATATAGTGGCGCCTGATTCCTGACTATAGTACCAACAACCAAAGCAGGGAACTTACCACATTAGGTTATAGGCATGAATATGTTGAATGTTCCTCGCGAATGCCAACAGCTTTTTTGGTGAAACAAGAAGACGGAAAAATGTTGGTCTATCGTTTTCAGTAACATACACAACTACAAAAGCCATATTATTTGTAGATGGACTTTTCATTGAGAACTCATTCTAATTCACCAGGGAGGGCCTATTGTACTTGATCCAAACTTATTCTTTTTAAAAAAGCTAAGTAATTACTAATTATATTGAGTTTTTTTTTAGACTTGGATTTCTTTCTTTGCCTGAATCTACTCTAGAATTAAAATCAACGAGTTTCTTTATTTCAAATTTGACATCTATAGTAATTTTAGGTCGTGCTATTAAAAAATATTATGGCAGTTATAGAAAAGTTCAGATTGATAATGATTTACATTCCAGCTATATGTTGTGTAATGTAAATAAACAGAAACTTGGTACTTAACTGTTCCCCTTTGAATTTGACTATATTGGATCGATAATATATATTGACATCACCATCAGTTAAGTTGTTTTTAAAGAATTAACTCCAGGTCTCTACGCAGAATAACTTGTTCAGCAGATATATGATCCTCGTACACTTTATGTAAGTTCTGTTGCTTGTTTGCTCTTCTAGACCTTTTGCAGCGAGTTTTATAGATAGCTGATTACCTTTACTATTCACTTATTTTCTCTCTTCCCATTCAAAGAGTCGTATTTTCCTGGAACTTAGACTTTTGAACCAATCCAATTAACATTTTAAAACAATAGAAAATGTTTATTTCTAACAGAACCTCAAGTCAATTGAAAGCAACTAAATATTTACATAATCACTTATTGAGTTCATGCTAATTCTGCAAGTAATTATTTATGACACTACGGTCCTAGTTGCTGAAAGGAGAGAACATTTGACGTTTTTTGACTTCATGAATAGTTTCATCCGTAAAACTAGTGCCATGGTTAATTAGTAATAGTGAACGTTACAGAAAATCTCAGTAAGTCACACTTAAAAATATAATTCCTCTGGTGTCCGTTTTAGACATATTTTATGTTAAATTAATGTTAAAATATTATCGGCAGATTTATTTTAGTAACAGATATCTCCTTGCATGATGTGATATGGACATTGGAATACGATACTGTATTCCTCTAGCTTCTTGCAGGCCAGAGGAATGACTAGTATCCAGAGGAGTGAAATTTCTCAAACCTGGTTGTTCTTGTACCATAGGCGTCATTTTGAAAGAGCATTAAATTATTTAAGGCAAATCTGGCGAATTCCGAAATTCTTCCGGAAAAAATAATAAGTATGACAACTACGCCAATCAATTACCCAATAAAAATGCTGAAATTACGCCAATGTCTTGTATCTATGTGAAGTAACAAATTGTTAAGTGGAATAATAATACAGCGGTGAGAGCCTATATCATTGGGTTTAGTCCGAATAAGTGCGGGAGTTTTGAATCTTTAGGAATTCGTAGATTTCGATGCCCTGGATGAAATAAGAAAAAACGCAAAATGTGATCTCAGCCACCGGCTCCGCCATATTGAAAAAATGGCGCACAACGTCAGTTTATTTTAAATATATCGCTTCGGGTGCCTCATACGGCAAAAAATGTTTTTATTAAAATAAAAGAGCATTAAATTTTCTACAAAATATGTCCTATGCATTTTTTCGGTAAAATGAATGGTTTCTGTGCATTCTTGACAAAATTATGATTTTTTGTAATTTCTCAATTTAGTGCGACTATTATGAAGGAATATTTTTGTGTTGAGACAAAATTTATTTTCATACCTGAAAATCCTCAAATATAGTTGCATTTACTTGTCTGCTAGGCATAGCTCAATGTTCAATACTCGTTTCCACACCACCTTGAGCT
Organism: Rutpela maculata; assembly: GCA_936432065.2. Lineage (NCBI taxonomy): Eukaryota > Metazoa > Arthropoda > Insecta > Coleoptera > Cerambycidae > Rutpela > Rutpela maculata. Next base: position 112,589,483 of record OW386285.2, read on the forward strand.
AGAGTATATATCGCATTTTTTTTTACGTGGTTGTTCCCTATAGGCCTAATCAACGACTGGCCTGCTTCTTGAGGCGTTTTAGGTGCTTGATGTCGAAGGTCCAGGTTCGTTGTAGTCTTCAACAATACTTTATTCGGAAATTGCTTCAAGTCAACTTTTTCAAGATAGTAATGCAGAACCAGACGCTATCGCTGATGCTGGAGAACGCTTTATTATGGCACTGTGTGAAGCCAAACATGGAGACAATATCTCTTACCAATGTATCGTAAGATCGCTCACAAAAAGCAAGTTTAACATCGCGTCTCTACCACATACAGCTGCAGCGGCACGGGAATATTCATTCAGGATATATTATCAAGTTCAGGAGTGGCAGTGGGTTTGTAAAAATGTTGAAGAATGGGGCTGGAAACAGAGCAAAGCTGGGCTTACACCAGTAACAATGCTGAAAGATCCTGCTTCTGAAAAGCTACTTAAATTTCTTTCCTGTAAATGCAAGAAAGGGTGCAGTGCAGCATGCGGTTGTAGAAAGGGAGGGTCAAAATGTTCTGTAATTTGCAAATTTTGTAACTGATAAAGCTGCGACAATGCACCAGCAACAGTCGACGAGTTTCATGACGACGAGAAAGTCGACTCTCCAGTCGAAATATTTCTCGCAAGCATGGAGAACAATCAATACATAGAATCAGTAGAAAGCGCAGTGGAAGCAATTTCCGAAGAAAGTATTGTTGAAGACTACAACGAACCTGTACCTTCGACATCAAGCACCTAAAACGCCTCAAGAAGCGGGCTAGTCGTGGATTAGGTCTATAGGGGAAAACCACGGAAATAAAAACGCGCCATATATTCTAGCTCAAGGTGGTGTGGAAACATTGAGCTATGCGTAGCAGACAGGTAAAATCAACTATATTTCAGGGTTTTCAGGTAAAACACTCCTTCATAAAAGTCGCACTAAATCGAGAAATTGCAAACTATCATAATTTTGTCAAGAATGCTTGACTTCGAACGGCTGCTGCACCGAAACTATTCAGTTTAACAAAAAAATGTATAGGATATGTTTTGTAGAAAATTCGATGCTCTTTTGTTTTCATAAGAACATTTTTTTGCCGTATGAAGCACCCGAAGCGAGATATTTAAAAGAAACTGTTTTGTGTGCCATATTTTCAATATGGCGGCTCCGGCGGCTGAGATCACATTTTGCATTTTTTCTTATTTCATTCAGGGCATCGAAATCTACAAATTCCCAAAATTTCAAAACTCCCGCACTTATTCTGACTAAGAATCTACCTATCGACTGTACTATAACTTAATTTTATATTCTTAAATTATTTTGTGAATTATTTCCACATATTTGTTTAATTGGGGCTTGGGGATTGATAATTTTCTAGTAGACACTCAAACGCAGACGGCCTAGTTTGGCGGCATATGATTAGAATTTTTTTAATTATTTATTTAACGTCGGCCTATTTCCGCTACCAAGGCCAATCACCGACGTCAGGAGACGAGCTACTCCCAACTCTCTCAAGGAGTAGGGATCTTTTAATAGACATGAGACCGACTGCTTTACATCCCCTCCGAAGGATGACATATCCACTACGTAATCCTCGTCTTAAAATTACATAGCATACATAGCCTACGCTAGAAGGTGGTGAGATCGACATATTTCCTCAGATGGGACAAGTAGTCTATGTAATGAAGGCAAAAATAGTGTAAACATTTCGTGCAAAGACGTTTTCGAAGGTGCTGAATACGATGGAAGTGGTGGAAGAAGTTTTTGACCATCGCAACCCCCTGAAACCGCCAAAAACTACCCTTCTTATGGATCCCTTTATGTTTTCATATATAAACAGGTCTGAGGAGTGATTTTTCGACGGATTATACTTGAAATAACATGGAAGGGGGTTATAAAGTAAGTGGAATTCAGACAGCAGGCCTAAGGGGTTGAATAAAGCATCCCAAGAGGTGGAAAATATTTTTTTTCAAATGGTTCAGTTCAAACGCGTATTCTTCCATTTTCGGTATCGCTTATCACGGGAAAAAGATTCATTTTTAGCTCCAACCCCTCCTCCTTCGTCAAACGGGCAGAAACCACCCCTCTCTCACCAGAAAGCATACTATCCAGGATTTACAGGTTTTTCGACACATGATCGTTATTCCTGTACATATCCCTTCATTTTTACTTAAGAGAAGATGGTAGCGACCTCGAGGGTTGCTTCAACCCTTCCAATGGGTGTAAAATTCATTAATTATACTTTTATCGTCAATACGCCCTCCCCCGTTCTCGCAAGCGCTATCACGATAAAAATATTCACCTTCATCTCCGACTCTCCTCAACCTCTATAATGAACGGAAACTTACCCTCATCCAACAGGTATCGCTGGGACGATGATTGCGTAGGTTGCGCTGAGTAGGGTATAATGATTTATTCATCGGGAAGTAATGAATAATACATTTTGTCAATGGCAATGTTGTTTATTCAAAGAATTACATTTTATTGATAAATTATTTGCTTACAATTAATTAAAAATACCTAGGTCGTTTACAAATAGCATAACAATCCTCATATTCCTCAAAATGCACATCATCCGCCGTTTCAGTGAGAGAATCTGAATCGGAATCGCTTAAACCAATTCCGGGGATTAAATTAAAATAAAAATCATCATCATTGTCGTCATCATCATCTGCTCTCTCGTCTGTACATACATCTTTATCATCTAGAGTATAATTTTCACACATTTCGCCTTTGCAGTTTTTACAGAAAACAGTACATGTTAATCCACAATCAAGACGCTTCTAATTTTAAACAACTGCATCGCTTTGAACAGCTGTTCTTTCAAGAAGTACAGTGGTAATCTTGATAAAAAAATCTGGTATCAATCTGCTTTTTGAAAATTTTGACACCAAAGAATTATTTTTCATTATCCACCCCCACTGAGTAGCGATCAGATCGTTTGAAAGCTACCCTTGGCATTGAAAGTAAACACGCAAAGCATGTTCTCTGAGTGAAGAGTGGTTTCTGCCCGTTTGAGGGATGAGGAGGGGTAGGAGATAAAATTAATATTTTTCCCGTGATGAGCGACCCAAAAACGGGAGGATACGCGTTTGAACCGAATCTTTTGAAAAAAAAATGATTTCCACCCTTCGGGAGGGTTTAATCAACCCCCTAGGCCTGCTGTCTGGATTCCACTTACTTTATAACCCCCTTCCATGTTATTTCAAGTATAACCCGTCGATGAATCACTCCCCAGACCCGTTAATATATGAATAAAATATAAAGGGATCCATAAAAGGGGTGATTTTTGGCCGTTTCAGGGAGTTGCGGCAGTCAAAAATTCCTCCCACCATTTCTATCGTGTTCAGCATCCTCGAAAACGGGGGGGACGGTAATCTCGTCTTTGCACGAAATATTTACAAGAAAGTCGTCTTATAATTCTTCATTACATAGACTAAAGTACTAACCGCGATGAACGTTGCTTCACTGTACGTATCGAAATATGTGCACAATCAAGACGCTTCTGCACTCACCCCCATGATTAGAGTTTGGCAATAGTTTTTTCACTCCTCGAAACTTTTCAAACGGTTGCTTGCTGTAATTTTATGTAATAACAATTTTTCATGGCAAGAAAAAAATTGCATGTAATAACGAAGAAATATTGAAGCCGCAAAACGATGGAATGAGCGGCTGAAGCAATATTCTGAAGCTAGAAATAGATTAAAATAAAAAGAAATGGAATAATATTTAAAGAAGAAAGCGAAGAGAATTATAAAGTTCAACTGACTCAACTGACTGCGACAGGGACAAACGTGCCAAGAAAAGAATATAGAGAAAACACTAAAAAAAAACATAAAAATAATACACATTTATTTGTTTTTAGCATGTCAAAATATATGGGAAAACGATCGTCTAATTTCTGGTAGAGAGCATTTTTCTTGTGTGGATGTGTATTAAGGTCGGTTGAAAAACTCGAAAATTTGAATTTGCAGATGGGGTAGTTTCTAATTTGTTACTAAGTATCTAAAACTAATTCGGGTAAATGTGTAGCCAAATCGGTTAATATTCTAGCCCCCCCCCCTCACTGCCTTGAAAATGAAGGAAAGGCCAATTTTTCAATTTTCAACATTTTTCAAATTGACATTTAAAACTGTTTTATGACTCTTTGTTAATGTCTAAAGGCGTGTGGCAAATATTTTCCAAATAAAATGTTTTTCAGTCCCAGGGAAATTAGAAATTTGTCACTAAAACGTAGAATTTGACAAAAATAAGGTTTTTTGTAAAAAAATTCTAATTTCCCTGGAACTGAGAAATATTTTATTCGGAGAACTTTTGCAACACGTGTTTAAACGTTAATGAAGAGTCATAAAAAAATTTCATGTCAATTTGAAAAGTATTAAAAATCGAAAAATTGGCCTTTCCTTTCATTTTCATGGTCGTGGGGGTCCGGCTAGATATTAACCAATTTTACTAAAAATTTACCCGAATTAGTTTTAGATACATAGTAATAAATTAGAAACTAAACCATCTGCAAATTCAAAATTTCGTGTTTTTCGGTTCACCCTACTGTGTTATGTGTAATTAAAAGTAAAATATACCTTCAATTACAATGCATATTATACATTTTCCTTTTGGTTGTGATCTTGCTTTGAACACTTCAAATGTTTATTTGAGCTGTCTTTTCGTAAAAAACGTATTTTTTTAAATATAGAATATGAAAATCTATTCATTACTAGCATTCCTCTATTTACTTTTATTTCTTCTTTACTTCTTTTTTATTCCTTTAACAGCATTCCTCTGGTACGATATTTTTCAAAAACTCGTCTAAAACCTAAATAATCAAAAATTAATTCTGATCCTTACAAGATTTCTGTAATTTAACATTAATCGACTAAAACTACTCAACAATTATCACATACGACAAATTTTAATTTTCAAAATATTCATATTCCAAATAAAATAGTTTGGAAATTTTAACCCATATTAATATTTACTTAGCTAGACATAGTACACAGTAAATAGAGAAAGAGAGTTATTTGCTAGGACAAATATTTAAATACATAGTAACTGAATTATTTACCGAGATTAATAATTTCTACTAAGCATAACTATATTTTACTGTTTAATAAAACGTCTAAGTGATGACTGGTAGTCGTAAACCTAAAAAGTGAAATTTATCAGATTCCATAATAATATTTAAACGTTTGTTGAGCTCTATGCAATAATATTTAATAATATATTTGACATAAATGCACACGGTTTGTGTGAATATATCAGTCTTATCTTTTCTTCACGTATATTAGAAAATCAGAAATAGAAGTTCAGTAAGTTACTAATTTTACTCATCTATTTTTGAAATAGCGCTGCAAAAATTAGTACGTATATTCCTCCCACTAAACATATGTTTATTTAGCAAAACATTTTTAATGATTTTATGATACTTGTGATATGCGTTTAGACTATGCTATATAGACTGTATAGTCTAAGAGCTAGTGAATTTTTTTTGGAAGCGAACGTCGATAGGTTTGTTCAGTTCGTGATTCTAAGTAGAAAATCTTATATCATATATAGAGGTTTTCCGATGGGTTGATTCAGAAAATGCCTTGGAAAATACAAATGCGTTCCACTTTTTTTACAGTAATATTTTGGCGGCAAACACAGTAAAAACCCTTAGAGAATGGCTATTAGTGAGACAATTTTGTAATTTGGTATACTGATTTCTGTCATTAAAACGATTATTTTTCCGAGTGGGGCCAAATCAAAATGGCTTCCGTTTTCAAGACGGCGGCTGTTTTAGAATATTTAAAAGATCGACTTTTCCAGCTAAACTATTCTGCCGTCCTAAGCCAAAAAGACGTATCTCAAGTTTTGGCCGAAATGCATATTTTTATACCTTAGGATAGCTGAAGCTATTTTCTATATATTTCCATAGCGAAATAAACGTATTTCAATCGTTAAATATTTTTAAAGTGCTAACAAAGTTTGACGTATCTAAAAAAAACATCAGAAAATCTAAGCGATTTAGCCAATTAGACGTATCTTATTGTAAAAAAAACTAGTAACCTAATCAATATAAATTCATAACTACACCACTATTAACCTCTACATTAGTACAACTACAAAAAAAAATATTGACGCGATTTCGAAAATTCAAAACATGCCTTTATATCTCAAAACAGTGAAACCTTGAGATACGTCTTTTTGGCTTAGGAGGGCAGTATTGATTGTATGAAAAAACGTTATTAAGAAAAATTGTTCCGCATTAAATTTTGAATAAGAAAGCTCATATAATCTTTTTTCTAAAACTAAGAATTAAGACTCGGGGAAAACTATCATAAAATCAGTTTATTCTGATATTTTATAAAATACGCAAAGCAATGTTTTATACGTGTCACAATAATTATCCTTTGACCATAAAGTAACGATCAGAGTTGAATTATAGAGTAAATTAAAAGAGTAGGAAGCATAATATTTTAAATCTCGGTCCCGTAAGCGAATCGCGTAGACAAAATTTACAAAATATACTATTATTAACTGAAAATGAGACAAATATTACACCGAAAAGTAACTACGGCTGCCTAATTTACGAAGGCCCCGCTTTAGTTCATCTACTTTTGCCTAAAGGAGTTTCGAAATTTGAAGAATATTCAGAAAAAGTTTTTCAGACACATATTAAACATAATATTGTCAAATTAAAAGCTAAACGTGTCGACATAGTATGGAATGTATACAAAAAGGACAGTTTCAAAAGTCATACGAGAGAAATTAAGTCGAAATAAGAAGGCAAGGACGTAGAAACAATATACTACCAAAGAATTGGTCAGAATTTATGAAAAACACTGAAAATAAAACAGAATTATTGTGTTTATTGACAAATGATATAACAACATCTAATAACTTTAATTCTATCGAAATTGTGTCGACTGTTGGCGAATAAATTGCAAAAAATAGTTATTTCTATGCTGCTTTAAAATCCTGCAAGCAAGAAGAAGCAGATACAATACTAATATTGCATATTAATGATTATGTTCAACAAGGTTGGAAGAAAATTTGCATTAGAACCGGTTTCATTTTTTTACTGTTTGTATAAAGAAGGGCTAAATAGTTTAAATATATAGTTTGGGGCTAATAAATATTTTAGGGTGGGTATTAAAGGTGCATGAGATAGCACAAAAACTAGGAGAAAGCAAATGTGATGCATTACGAGGTTTCCACTCAATAACGGGATGTGATACCGTTTCTCTCTTTTCTGGAAACGGAAAAGTGACTGCTTGAAAGACATGGACGATATATCCAGAAGTAACAGAAGCTTTCACGTTCATTTTGAAATAAAATTTTAAATTTATTCAAAGGATCTTTGGAGCAACACATTTTACGGGCTAGCTTCCAAAGTGGAAACATTTGGGCACAGTCTTTGACATCAAATTTGATTTTGCCAAATTTTAAAAAATGGGGATGGTGCCTGTTCGAAAATGTTTGGGTGCCAAAATGGTCAACACTTCCGGAGGCATCTAAAGCCTTTAGACAGTTAATTCAATGTAGTTGCAAAAACCAAATGTGGTTGCAAAAAAGCCGGCTTGTAATGCACCCTACTTTGCACAAATTGTAAAGGAGAATGCAACTAACTTAAAAAAGGTCTGTAAATCTAACTAAAAAAATCTTTACCTATTTTTATTAAATTAGTTTTAGGTTAGTTTCTCGTAAAGGAATTCTCAACAAGAATATTATAATTGTTGCTTTAGATTGCAAAATATACATAAAATCATTTTCTAGTATTTCTTCGTGTAGCGGCTTTGTTTTTAGTGTTAGGTAAACATATTGTATACGTTTTTTTATTCAAATTTTAATGTAGAATATTTTTATTAACAATTTTTTTCTCTAACAGTAATTATTTAGTTGAAAAACTTGTAAACTTTTAAATTATAAATAAAAAGTAACTTTTATTATATTTCTCTATGTACCGCCATTATTTTTAGCTTTAGGTAAAAAGCTGTGTGAAACTTTTTTATTCAGAATTTAATTTGGAATAATTTTTCTTAACAACTTTTTTTTTGTAATATCAATAGTTTAGATAGAAAACTCGTTCTTTTAAATTTTCTAAATCGGCCGCCATCTTGAAATCGGAAGCCATTTTGATTCGGCGCTGCTCTGAAAAATGGTCGCGTTAATGACAAAAATCAGTATACCAACTTACAAGATTGTTTCACTAACAACCGTTTCTTTCTGGGTTGCCACTCTACTATAATGAAAATGGTTCTACTAACAAGTCGTACACTAAAATGACGTAAAAAAGCAGTCTGGCTAGTCTGTAGGCATGGCAAATATGTCTGACTCGTGAAAAACTGAAAAATGTTTAAAAAATAATTGCCCTTATTTTGGTAGTCCTAAGAATTTGTCAGATGACAATTTGCATTATAACAATAGCTTAAAATACAATCTGGCAATAATGCAAGATCGCCAAAGCCTTGCCAGATTCATCTAATAGTACAGTAACTAGAGGTTTTAACTTCCGAATAATGGCAAATAAATTAGATTTCGCTCATTTTTGGCACATAATAATAATAAATGTATGAAAGAAAAGTTTCTATATTATGCAGAGGCTTGCTAATTTATAGAGGGTGGGTGCCACCCCTTTTCAGGGGATGGCAACTAAAAAAAATCATTGAAACTAAAAGAGAATCAAATTTTGAGATGAAAAGGTTTCATGCAACTTTCATATACATTGATAGTCATTAAGTTATAACTAACAGAAAATTTGGATTTTAGCTTGAAAAAGAGGTATTTCAAATAAGTTTTCGTCAAATAACTCGAGAGGTATTACATTGAGCGAAAACAAGCTACAAACAAAAAAGAAAGCTGCTAAATTGAGGATAAAGGAGGAGGATCGATTTGGGCGGCTTTTACCCCAAATTATTTTTGGATGAAAAAATTAGAAAACATTTTTTTTAATGTCTACTAACAATAATAAGTCGATTCTACCCTAAATGGACGATCCCCTCTCAACTTTCTAAAATAAAGATATGGTAGGATGGTGTAAAAATATATATAAGAATTTTCCTGCCTTGCATTGTCTTATTTCTCTCTATTTTGGGTGTTATTTGCATTTTTATATTTTCATAGTTCCACATTCCACTAATTTGGCGAGGTACGGAACCCACTTAAGAGCTTATCATAATTTAAAATATTCCGGCCTAAGTGTCCAAAAAGTTTTTATGAGCTTCAGAGCAAACCTAATTTAGTGCTTACTATTTAAAACCTCTAGAGAGTCTGGCGAGGCTTTGGTGATTGTAAATAGCAGCCAGATTTGTTCTTTTCATGGAATTATAGTATAGATTATCATGGGAAAACTTTTCAGGACTGTGAAAATAATGCCATTAATTCTTTATTTCTGTAAACATAGAAATGCCGCCAGACTCATTCGCTAATTTCAAAAATCAGCCAGACTTGTTTTTAACTATATTCCATGACAATATCAATTTATACAATAAGTTTCAAATCTGTAGAAATATCCGAGAAATCGATCTAATTTTCCGATCAGCAGATTTATTGAAACACTTCAGCTAGGCATACTTTGTTCAACTGAAAATACGCTTTTTTTTATAAAAAAAATCATTCCTGACTTTCAATCATTAAATTTCTATAGTATTTACGTCTACGTTTTTTTTTTAATTATACTTTATGCGATTTTCCATAACATTCTATTACCACCTGTATATTTTACCTAAGACCTGTTTTTCTTATTTTAAATAAGTACTCTGTAATTTATATTATTATTTCTGACTTGTGTAAGAAATTGTGTTTTTTAGCATAAGTAAACTATCTTATAGGTAATAATATATTATAATTACGGAGATAGACCCACATGAATATTGTGGGCAAAGAAAGCAACATTTTTGAAGTAGCAATATACTAAATTACTTGTATTCTAGGCTTGTGGTTTAAAACGAGACCGACAATTGAATTATATAGAGTCCATTTTTAACTTCCCCACAATAAAATTGTGGGAGGTTACTACAATTAGTCCAAAATCGAAAATTGAGATAACATCAAACCTTTACGTTTTGAGGTCCTAGGAACCCAAAAAAGTTGTTTTTGAAACATGTCTGTGTGCATGTATGTGTGTGTGTGTGTATGTATGTTAGCACGATAGCGGCGAAGCTACTAAACGGATTTGGATGAAACTTTGCATGAGGGTTTCTTTAGTGCTCCAGAAGATCTGAAAAGGTTTTGGTTGAGATTGGATTACGTTTAGTGCCGCTTTGGGACAACAAGTTTTTTATTTTATGATTACTTACAATTTGTAATTGAACCACTGAAAAGCAGTAAAAATTCCGATTTCAACGATATATCACACTTGCACTTTTTCGATTTGGTTTCCGTGAAAAAAATTAAAAAACAAAATAACACGCTTCTTGTGTAAGATAAATTTTATAGTCTAACCTAACGTTCGATAGACTAATGTCAGAAAACGTATACCACAAAATAATACAGGGCTGTACCCCTTACTCTTTGCAAATTTGCAGCCGCAAAGGCTTTTTTTAGAGACTATTGACGGAATCGGGACTGTACTGATCTGACGAGAGTGAAATTCTACATCTCAACGCGACATTCCGAACGACTAATTATCTACGGTTAATTAGTTATTAACGCGCAAAGACTGTCTATCGGCGGCTGAACGAGATGGAAGATGGCTAGATGGAAGATGGACACTCTTCTAACACAAATTCGCGATCGAGAAACGTCAAACGAAAAATTGCAAAAATGTCACTTTTGATTCGTTAGTGCCGAGCTGAATTTTCGAATTTCGACGTGCAGTTTACGATGCGGATCAATTACAAGTCTTTCTCTTTCCATCGCTACATAGTACGGCCGTCGCGGTATCGTATTTTTTAAAAAACGAGTAAATTTAGATGTCGTGTTTTCGACCAAAATTTACGCTCGGATGCCGCAACTCTGAAAACGGTTTTTCATCTGTAACTTGGAACTGTGAGAGATAGCTCAAAAATAATAACTCCCTAAGGACAACTATATAATGTCAGGAACGTTTTTCCGCACTCGAAATTTTAATGGGACTTTTCGTTTGGGTCCGGCGGGCCTTTCAAGATGACGGTGTCATGCACTTTTTTCATTAAATCGTTCGTAACTTCTAAACGGCGACTCCTACGGCAAAAAACTTTGACCTAACAAAATTGTAGTGAATTGAATTACCTAAAAGTCTTTTTTTGGATTTTTATGCTGCTCCAAAAATTACCGAGATACGGTCGGCCAGAGTGGAGACTTTTTTGAAACTCGTCTAAAATCTCGATTTTTTTCTCTTTAAACCTCCCTAACTCTTAAACGGCGATCCCTAGGCCAAAATACTTCGCCCTAACGAATGTGTAGAGAATTTAATGCTACAAAAAATAACTTTTTATTTTTATTGAAATATTTTTTTATTTTTTGACATAAGACAAAAAATAAGGACGTTAGGAACGAAACAAGTGGAAATTTACATTTTCCAAGGAAACGTGTTTTTTTCTCTTCTCTTACGAATATCTAGATAAATATTGATTTTGGCAAAGAAATAGTAGCGATCTATTAGAAAGACAATAAAATGATGATGAATTTGCTTTGTCAAAAAATGTCTGTAGGATTAATGGTTTCGCTGCTATATACGTTTCAACACAAAATTTCGATTTTCCCATATGCCCAAATTATATTTGATCACAAAAATGAAAAATTATTACAACAGACGAACTGGTACAGATATCGACTTAACGGTTGGAATTATTGAATTGAAATTTGAAACATAGGTGGAAATATTGTAAATGAACGGAATAAAAGTGAATTAATAATACACCTACATTTACATGACGTCACAAATAAGACAAATTCTTACAACAGGCGAACTGGTACAGAAAATTTGAAATGTGGGTGGAAATATTGTAGACGGACGGAATACAAGTGAATTAATAATACTCCTACGTCACATGACATCACAAATAAGAAAAATTCTTACAAAGGCCGAACTGATGTAGATATCGATTTAACAATTGCGAACATCCAATTAAAGTTTGAAACGTAGGTGGAAATATTGTAGATGATGGAATACGAGTGAATTAAAAATATACCTACGTTCTGATGATGTCATAAAAACATGAAATTCTTATAACAGGCGAACTGATGATGAAATATTTCTACAAGACGTCACGAAATTTTTTTTTTAATTTCCAAAAAATATAAAATTTTCAGAGAAATGTCACTTTTCAGAAAAATGTCAAATTTTCAGGAAAACGTCAAATTTTCGGAGAAATGTCACTTTTCAGAAAAATGTCAAATTTTCGAAAAAATGTTAAATTTTCAGGGAAATGTCACTTTTCAGAAATATGTCAAATTTTCGGAAAAATGTCACTTTTTAGAAAAATGTCAAATTTTCGAAAAAACGTCAAATTTTCGAAGAAATGTCACCTTTCAGAAAAATGTGAAATGTTTGAAAATTGTCAAATTTTCGGAGTAGTCACTTCAGAAAAATGTCAAATTTTCGAATACAGGTCAAATTTTCGGAGAAATGTAACTTTTCAGAAAAATGTCAAAAATTCAGGAAAATGTCAAATTTTCGGAAAAATGTCACTTTTCAGAAAAATGTCAAAAGTTCAGAAAAATGTCAAATTTTATTAAATGGACTCAAAGGAAAATTCCTACTACGGGTCCATCCATAAGTTCTCTGCTAGTGTGTTAAAGCGTGCAGACTGTATGCTAAGTATTTTTGACGTGTCAAGTGCATCGTGAGATTACAAATTTTTTCGACGTTTATAAAGCCCATGGATGGTGTGAGAGGCCATCCTGAACCGCTTACAAGCCCTACAAGTGTAAGCAACCCCACCGGCACGCTTTCGGTGAGTTTTTTCCAATAAAACTTTAAAAGTGATAGTGACATTATATTTTAAAAACTATTTCCGCTACTTCCGGCATCCCGCCGGAAATTCTTCCGGCAACATAACCTAAAAATAGTACTACATAACCTAAAAACAATTTAAGACATTGGTACCAACCTAAACATTTTTCAAAAACCAAATTTCCCAGAGAAACATTGAAACCAAAAATTTGACAGCTATCACTTCCCCGACCGATTTAGTGAAAAATCGGTCGAGGCCAAAAGATAAAACAAAATATACCAACTCAAACTTAAACGGTCCACCATGAACACTACCCTGGCTACATCTGGCAGGGAAGCTGACCACCAAGAGTTATATGGTTTTTTCCAAAGATGGCCATCCCTGCCATTCATCTCATTACCAACGAACAGGTTTTTTCGTTTAATTGTTTCCCGTAACAATAATTAAAATTATTAAGTGCTCTTGCCTACGAACGTTTTTATAGTATTGTGTTTATTTTTATATTAATATTAGGTCCTTGTGGACACATTATAATTTTAACCTAGTTTTTAAGCCTGCCTACAGAAGACAGGAGCTACTTTTCTATTTTTCTCCAAGCCAAACCGGACCTACCCCGTCCAGCCTCACACTCGCCTCGGCGGTGTTCGCCGTGGTTGTCTGGCTGGCCCCAGGCTAGGATCCGATGAAGCATATATTTGCATTAAAACATTGAATAAAATATTAATGTTGTGCAGACTATAAATTTCACACTCAAGTTCTTAGGTCCAAATCCCACCGAACGCAAGACTTTTTTTCTGATTTAATATGAAAAAAATATTTCAACTTAATAAATATGATTAAATGAGATCGTTCATATTGTTTAGTGCTCTTTTCGACTTCAAAGATTCACCGGGTGGGGAGGTTCCAGCCGCTTCCAGTAGCTGCCGATTTTTAACTATGAGAATATATTTCTATTTTTATTTCTTGTAAAATTTCAGTCTAGGAACTTCATAGAGGGGTTTGGAATATCTTGTCGAACACTGCCCATAAAGTAGTTTCCACAAACACCAAAACACTTGAACACTACACTTGAATTATATTAAAGTCTGTTCGCTGATAGAATCCCGGTCGTATAGTGTAAGAATATCGTCCAGAGCTCTATCCTTATGGTGTCTGATCATAAACATATTTCTTCGGCTATCTTTTAGAAGAGCTAAAATCTAGAGCAATAGTTGATATTGGCCGTACCAGTGTATATAAAGTGATTAAAAAAATAGGCTTTTCCTTTAAAAAAGATGACAATAGATTATCTATAACGGCTAGAGTTTTTACGCAATACGTAAAAAATTTGAAAAGTAATGACCCCAAAAATGTAGTGCTCTTAGACGAAACTTGGATCTTTAGCAGAGGAGGATTAAAACGTTCTTGGCAAGATAATTCCAGTAAATCGAAAAGGCGTCGTACAGCTACAGAAGGTAAAACATTTATAGTTGTACGTGCAGGATCTATTCATGGCTTTGCTGAAGATTCGAGTTTAATTTTCTCCACCAAGAATAAGTCAGCAGATTACCATGACAACATGAAAATTTTGAAAAGTGGCTGACAGAGAGACTTTTGCCGCGGTTACAAAATCCAAGCATTATTGTTTTAGATAATACTAAGTACCACTCTTGGGTTGAAGAAAAATAACCAATCCGATCTTGGACGAAAGAAAAAATACAAACATGGTTAAATACCAAAAACATAGATTTCAGTGATACCGCATTTAGCCGAATTGCTCCAAATAGCTGGAGCTAACAGAACAGAGCAACACTATGTTGTCGACAATTTAATTAGAGAGCATGGACATGAAGTACTGCGGCTTCCACTGTCAGTTCAACCCAATAGAACTTGTTTGGGGAATTTGTAAGGAGTATTACGACAAACACATCGGGAAAGATGGTTTTAGTGACGAAATATGTGGAATGAAGCTTTATCTCAAGTGTCGAGCTCAATTTAGTACAAGTGTGTAAATTACACAAATAAATTGATTTTAAAGACATATGGTCGAGAGGTTCATACTGAACAAGTTATGCCACTCATTATAAGTGTTAATAATGAAAACGACGAATTAGACATTGACGAAGAAAACTAAATTTATTTATTTATTTTATACTAGGTATTTGTATTTTACTACCATATTTGTTTTATATATGGTTCGGCATAATTAGTATTAAGTATATATTTTTATTTTAAGATTACATATACTTATTTGACAAAATTGCTGCAACTATTTAAGTGTATTTATTTTGTATATTTGCTCTATCATATTTTTTACTTGAAACCATTATAATTTATTTGTTTAACTTAAATTACTATGAATAATAGATGTATTATATAAGCTTATAATTCAATTTCCGTTAAATAAATCTAATTAAATATATCAAGTAAAATATAAAACAAAGCGACGCCACTGTCCATTCGAAAACTTCAACGAGCCTACGGCATCTTAGTTCAGACGTTCGTGACGTCACACCGGGACTCTATCAGCGAACAGACTTTACTCAATATGCGTTTCACCAACCACGTTAACGTCATCTAGAGATAATTAAAACAAACTTGTTAAAATCTAACATACAGTGCATCCTCTAACACCATAGGCAATAATAATTCTTTAAGTTATAACAGACATGTCAAAATCCAAAATTTGAATTTAATTAATATTCTGTAATGTAAACGTACAAATCGTATCAACATAAACCTTAACCTATTTTGATTTTTATGTATATCTATAAATAAATTTCAAATTCTTCAAACCATCTGTAATTTTATTCACACAATAAATATTTAATGGAATAATGCACTGTACCCACTATGTATTAAAAATAGCGTAGTTTCAAAATAATCCAGAAAACTTCAGAACTTTCTATCTGACGTGGGAAACGTTGAATCAACTTCAGAAATAATAAATTTCATCACAAAAATTCTCAGGCAAAATGTGTGAAGTTTATGGTCGTTGGAGAATAGATTAGCTACTTTGGACGATACACAGGCAGCGGCGTAACCATTCAGTTTTACAGTAAATAAATTCATGTAAATTGAAAAAAATACTTACTCCTACAATTAATTATTTTTTTATTTATTTGCTTTCATCATGATTAGAGAATATTATTTAGGTATTAAGCAAATTACCACTTACACACTTTTTTATTTATTATGAAATTACCTACTTTCTGCATATTGTTGCCCTAATCTGGACACGCTAATATACTAGACAGGTAAATAATTTAAAATACTAATTTTTGAAGTACCAATAAAAAACAAATACTTCGTCAGTTTTAGCTAGAAAAGTAGTTGTTTTGACTGGTTCTCCAATAATGAGTATTTTAAATTATTTACCTGATTAGTATATTAGCGTGCCCAGATTAGGGCAACAATATGCAGGAAGTAGGTAGCTGTTGATTATCAAATACATACGTGTAAAGCAACAATCGTCAGCACAACGAAAGTCAACAACCTAGTGAAAGAATTGCGATATCTGGTTTTGCTTTATATAAAAATATCATTATTTTGTCATTAATTTTATAATCTGGACAATAAGCGCTTTAAGTTTCTTCTTCTCCTTCTTATTCACGACGTCATGCCAGACGTTTTGTGATCTATGAATTATTCTAGTTGGCCTTTATTTGTTGTGTAGCACGTCTGACAGCATCACGATATCTGTCGCCGTTACTTGTGAGGCATACAGCCTCACCAAAGCTCTCGCCCATCAGCTTATTGATAACAAGAGCTAAAAGTTTTGGGGGTGGTCTCTTTCCATCTGAATTTCTCTGAACTATCAACTATTCCATTTTCTTCGGTTGATGTGACCAAAAAACAAGAAAATTCGGGAATAAAGTTTAAGTGTCAATTGCAACAAAATGAAAATTATGATTAAAGACAGAGCAAATAGATTAGATTAGATTTGAAGGGAGGAACTGGCCGTTTGACCTTGGCCCCAGCGAGCTCTATTTATTGTGGTGCTCCTAATCTAATTTATTTAAAATTCCTTATCCAGCTCTATTCTTTGTACCAGACTCCATAGCTCCTTAGTATAGCTAGCTCTCATTTTTCATCGTCAAGTAGTTGGAATCTCAGTCTGACTAGGCTTTCATGCCCGGCTAACTCAGACGGTAGAACATGAGACTCTTAATCTCAGGGTCGTGGGTTCGTGGCCGACGTTGGGCGCCATTTAAATGATACGTTTTCTGGGGTACGAAAGAAATTAAAGACATTTAATTAAAAAAATAATTAAAATTATCAAATTTCTTTCGTACCCCAGAAAACGTATCATTTAAGTGACACAGCACATGTACTGAGATTTCCTCTTCCTCTTGACAGAATCTGCATGTTGCATCCTCTGCCAGGCCCATTAGACTCAAACCTATTGAGCCTACATTGTCCAATTAGAAGAGCCACTATTATCCTAATGGTCTCTCTATTTTGGCATAGTAGATCTTCCGTGAATTTGACCGATCGTTCTTTAATGGACTCTTTAGCCTGTCTCTGTTACAGGAAACTCTTCCATCATTCTCACGATTTGTTTTGTACCCATTTATTAAAGGATGCTCGTTTGCATGGCTTAGCCACACCACAAAAGGGTTTGGGTCCTACGCGCCTTCCCGAGCCAGTTCATCTGCCTTGTGTCCCTCGTGTACTGGTACCCATGCTACGCTCACTTTATTCTGACTTCCTAGGTCCATAAGGGCATTAATACAAGCTCATACTAGTCTTGAATCGACCTGCATGGAATCGGAAAAATGGCAATTGACTGGTTAACAATTTCTTGGCTCATTATTTCCTTTTTACATCATTGTATAGCGGCCACTTCAGCCTGGAATACTGTGGCGTGTATTCCTAGACTTATTGAGATTTCCGTTTTCGACCTTATCCCGTAAATCCCAGCTCCGACTCTCTGGTCTGTCTTGGAGCCGTCCGTATACCAGACTTTGTGTGCTGATATCGGAGGGTCTTTCTTCCAGTCCTCTCTGTCTGGTATTTTGATCTGGAGTTAATCAACAAGGGTTGCCCACAGCAGTGAAGATAGTACTCCTCCTTGAGGGCAGCCTCTACTTACCTTTGCCTCAATGGTAGCCTCGTCTAGATTGAATACTATTATCCTCTTATCTAGGCTGACTTTAACCAATAAACCGAGCAAATAAAAACACCCAGACACGTTAAGAATAGGTGGTCTGATGTAGTAAAATTATATCCTGGAGCCCTTGTGGACAATACTAGCAACTACGAATATTAGATTCGATTTACAATTTGCCAGTTGGGCTAAATTTGACGTGACACAAATTCTACGATATGCAAAAAGATCAGACTTGCTAAAGCCCTAGTCTTCTATATATTTCTTTACGCCCCTGAGACATGGAGAGTTAAGAGGGCAGACAAGCGGCATATTGATGCTTTTGAGATATGGGTCTGGAAACGTTTGCTGCGAATTCCTTGGTGAGTGTATCGTACCAACAGCTCGATTCTTCAAGAACTGTGTCACCAAAAGCAACTGTCCAGCATCCTATTATCCCGAATCCTCTAATTTTTTAACCACGTCAACCGGAGATAGGACACTATAGAACCATTGATATTTCAGAGGAAACCAGATGGTAAGAGACGGGATGGGAAAGAGTATAAGAGCTTTGGCGAGGCCGTCCGTCTAATAGGCAATTGCGACACATGGCGTGATGTTGATAAACGTGATGTACAGCAAAGAGAGGCCAACTAGAATAATGCATGGATTACAAGACGTTTGCCAAGATGTTACAAATAAGAAAAAGATATTTCGAATTTATTAGCACATAACTATATACCATTAAACTCTTCAAAATGTTAGCTTACTTACCAATTTAACTCAAATGTTTATAGACAAAATTCGACGATTTTTTGTGTGTTCTATCACCCCCTCGAGGAAGGTGATGAATTATGGGACACTCCGTATAGTTTGAATTTGGTACGTGCGCAAGATGAAATCATTATGGAAGTTAAAGAGTAAGGTGTAAATTATTGACTACAAATATTAATATGCACTAGCTTTATGTTTAACTCTTCAAAATTACTACATTAAAACACTCCATTATTACGCATACATACTACTACTATATAATCACCATCACAAAATGTTCAATGAGATAGAAATTAGAGCACAAAATAAGACCGTGTCCTTCTTATTCTAGATTTAAGGTTACTTCGGCATAATGCCAAGAGGTCTCAAGAAGAACAACAAACCGAGTGATGCATCTGACAGGCCCATTTTCACCACGTTTAAAGATCCTTGAGCGAAATTTGAAAGACGATGTATTATTTGCTCCTTGCTATACTTCTTCTACAAAATAGATTTCATTTTAAACAGCACTGCATGTCGCTCTGAATATATCTTTAAAAAAAAAAACGATCCTAGCGAATGTATTTACTCATTTGTGATTTTCTAATAAACACATTCTCTTTTAGGTAAAATCTTTACATAGGTTTATTTTCTAATAGTCATAACTTAATAAGTAGCGCAGTAAAATTATATAGTTCATGTGTAGAATTGAAATAGGTTGAATGTGAGGTTTTACTGCTGAAACTGTTTAGTACAGTAAGTGAAGCGTTTAAATACCAGCCCGAAAATGATGGAATGAATTTCCATATTTTCTTCTTCGACATGAAATATTCGCTGTTAAAGTGACGGTTTAATACATTTGAATCGTGGTAGGGACTCAAACAGTTGAATCGTATATTAATTATATTCAGAGGAGGCTAAAATGGTTGGCAAAATGCGTGTGCAGTGATAGTATTCGAGTCGAGTGTTGTATTCAAGTGTTTTGGTGTCCATGGAAAATATTCCATATGATTGTTTACAGCAAATCCGGAGAAAATCCTTTTTTCATAAAAAAAATCTATATTCTTCGATGCTGTAAATCATTTTTAAAGAAAATAATATTTGCCATTTGATTTATCTTCTTAAAGACCGTAAAACAGGGTTTATAGTTCTTTCTAACACAAATTAAAAGATTAAATTAACAATTTAAATTTTCACGGGAACGTTCTTTTTTTATAAATAACGGCAATACTTGACCAACGTTGGTCGCAGAGGGATAAACTAAAAAACATTGCAGGGATTTGTATAAGCTTCAAACTCTATATTTAATATTTTTTTGTAGGATCCTAAGGGCGAGTTGTAGCAAGTAAATTTAAACCAAAATCAGCTTGATGAAAATCAAAATTCAAGACTACGGTTGTTGTAAATCTAAACAAAAAAACATTATCGTAAAATTACAATAAAATATACCCGAAGCATGAACGTTTTGATAACTTTAAGAACATGCCAATATAATACATTTTCAAGCACATTTCAATCAGTAATAATTGACAGCCTTCGAAATTCTTTAACATACAGGTTAGAGTAGTAAGAAGTGGGCATGTGTGCAAGTGGTCATACATCAATTATATAAAGACCAGATTAAGTTTGCTCACGTGAAGACATATATCTAGCCATCAAAATCTTCGGTCAAAGTTTGAAACAAAGGTCTTAATACATCTATTAAAAATTTTACTTCAGGTTAGGCGCAATTTAATTTTAAAACTATTTAGTTTTTGAGAAAAACGTAAATAACTTAGGCAAGATTTGAGTATCTTAGTTAAAAAATAAATCATAAATTTGTTAGCAGACTATATAGCCCACTCGATGAAGGCATTTACCTCCAAAAACTTGCAAAATGAATAATTTTTTTTTAATGTGTTCGTGAAAGTGTAAAGGATAGTATCCTGAAAAGTTTACATTTTGCTCGGATGCAGAACCAAAAACAAAGTGAAAAAAAATTTTTCATCCATTTTTTAAAAATTTTGAAATTAAGTCAAGCTAGGAAAAAATAAAAAAGTACAGATGGATAGATCATGTATTTATGAAGAAAAAATGACCTAGCAAAATGTATCGCTAAAGCTACAAAAAAAAAAATTGTCAAGTAACATTATAACTCGAAGCGAGATCCATGCGTGCGCACGTTTGAATATGCCAACGCACACAATTACGTGTCACTAAATCAGAATTTGTTCATTCTATATGAGTGTTGGTTCATTTAAAAGATAAAAACTGTACCTTTCCGATGCAAAAATATACTTATATATATATTATCATGCCCGAACTCAATCATTGAAAAAAAAATATAGAAAAAAATAAAAGCCCTTCAAAAAATTCTTTCTTCATTGCGAACTGTTAAAAACTATGTATACTTCCATGATTATTACGATTTATTAAGTTGTAGTAACGTGGATTAAAAAAAAAGTACATCTCAAATCATTTTAATTTCGTTGTTTGATAATTTTTTTGATAAATATATATAGCCCAGTCAATGAACGTTCAATGAGGGGGTCTAGAGGGAAATGCCGAGGTCACAATTTTTGACTTGAGGACTATTTAGGAGGTAAACGTACCAAAAGTCCCCGAACATAGGAGGTGGGGGGGGTGCAGGGGGGCACGAAGAAGGTCCCGGTTTTTGGTTTTTCGCTCATATCTCGAAAACGGTTAGCCCTAATCAAAAAGTGGTTATATGCAAAATTAAAGCTGACTACATTTTCTACAATAATATTTCCATTAATTTTTTTCGTATCTGTTTTGGTTCAGTAATGAATTGTATATCTTTTGACTGTATTCTAACTTTATTATAAATTTACTATAAATTGAAAATAAATTTTAATAATCATCGTAGAAAAAAATTTCTTGTACAGATATCCGTTTTACAGCAGACTGAACTGAAATATCGAATAAAAAATGTCTTTGCGTCTGTAAGTGTGTGTGTGCGTATATATCTATGTGTGCGTGTATACTGTTTCTTGTAAAAACGATAATTTCTGTTAGACTTAATATATTTCATTTCAATTTGGAACATATGTAAAACAGCACATTACCATAATCCCTATTGAAATTGGGCCATTTCTATAATACATGGTGATAACAAGAAGCCTACAAACTCTCATACGTAAAATACGTTTTATTTTAATTTCAGAGCAAAATATTACTAAGCATACAAAAATAAGAAGATGTATAAGATTTCTAAACCGCAATATGCCGGGTGTATGTTAGGCAAACCAACTTTATTTAAATTAGATGATATATAGCATTATTATGAAGTGGGAATTGTAGGCCTCTGGTTATCACCATGTATTACAGATATGGCCCAATTTCAATAGGGATTATTGTAATATGCTGTTTTATATTCCAAATTGTAATCAAATATTTTAAGTCTAACAGAATTTATCGTGTTTACAAGAAGCGGTATACACGCACACATAGATATACACGCACACACACACACTTACAGACGCAGAGACATTTTTTATTCGATATTTTAGTTCAGTCTGTTGTGAAACGGATATCTGTACAAGAAATTTTTTTCTACGATGATTATTAAAATTTATTTTCAATTTATAATAAATTTATAATATAGTTAGAATACAATCAAAAGATATACAATTCATTACTGAACCATAGCAGATCCCTCTAGAAACCAGTCATTGACTGGACTAATATATTGAAGAACGTAACTTGTCGAGAAATTGACCCATTGGAAAAAATAAAATATCACTATTTCAGAAAAAATGCATACTTTTCGAACGTTCAAACACAAAATCGTTTACTTTTATGCATTTTTTCGAAAATATGATCAATTCCATCATGATCAGAAATAGCGATTTTCACGATATATAGAATATAAATTCTGGAACTTTTCCAATACATTAACAAATGCATAAGGAATCCATTGGATATAGTTGAAATGTGGATAGGTGTACCTGTAACAAATACAATACAGTAAATGCAGGAAAAAATTCCTGCGAGTTACGGCGCGGAAGATCTGCTTCAGTTCTGCGGCTATGTGTTTTATCTGTGTATGCGTTCGTAATTATATATTTTCTCCGTACTCATTATTTATCCTCCTATTCACTAAGAAAAGTGTTAAAAATGTGTAATCAGAAAGGGAAAAAAGCTTTATTTTACTCGTTAGAACAGCTAAGAATTTTTAGAGGTTCCATAGTAATCGTGCGCTTGGCCGCGCAGAGTGACAAAGTTATTCCACTATTTTTTTCCAGGAATACCGTGGCTTTAGCGATACATTTTATTAGGATATTTTTTGTTCAGAAACACGTTGTCTATCCACCTTTATTTTTTATTTTTTCCTACCCTGATTTAATTTCAAAATTTTGAAAAAATGGATGAAAAATTTTTTTTTTCACTTTTTTTATGTTCTGCATCCGAGCAGAATGTAAACTTTTCAGGATATTATTCTATACACTTCCACGGACTCATTAAAAGAAAATATTCATTTTGCAAGTTTTTGGAGGTTTCACTATAAAATGTTCTCTGTAGTCTGGGCTAATAATTTTCTTCTCAGTATTAAATGAACTTAAAGTAGTTTGTCAAAGTTTCCACCATTTTCTCTCAAACAAACATCACTGGTACAACTGTAAGTTTGACAACAAAGTCGTCATATTTTGATCTGATCTATCGATAGTTAGTCTATATTCAATATTCAGGTATGAGATATTCTACATGTACCTAATTCGCAAAGCACAGTTTTAAATTTAACAAGTTGGGCAGAGAGGGCAACGTTCAACGTGAAGATATGCAACAATTTTATAAAAATATTTTCAGAGCGCGTCATCACAAAATTAAATAATATAACACCAGTAATCTTAAATTTAAAATATGAGTAAGTTTGAGAAGGTTTTTAATCATTCTTTCAGAGAGAACGATTATTTTTAGCAGGTATGGCTCATTGCTAATTCATTATAAAATTGGACTTTTAATCTAGTCTTTCACCCAGTGGTGCTACAATAGAATTACTCTTAATTTGATTAAAATACATTAAATATTAACAAAAACTAATCGCTATAATAAAATGTTTTTCGAAATTATTCATATACTACAAAAACTATTTTTAGGTTGATTGGTTATTAAATGCAAGCTGTCTCTAAATCTTATAGTCAAATTGCATTGAATGAATACGACTCCCTAAGCCATTTCCTAAGGATTTTGCATGTCATTATGAAGAGAGAGAGAGAGAGAGAGAGAGAGTGAAAGACATTTTTCTGTTGAATCAAAAGAACTGCAGGTTGTATTGACAAAAATCTAGCACTGTTTAATGTAGTAAATTAGCTTGATTTACCTATAGCCCAGACGACAGAGATCATTTTATAGTGAAACCCATAAAAAGTTGCAAACTGAATAATTATTTTGATGAGTTCGTGAAAGTGTATAGAATAATATCCTGAAAAGTTTACATTCCGCTCGGTTGCAGAACATAAAAAAAAGTGAAAAAAAAATTTTTTATCAATTTTTTCAAAATTTTTAAATTAAGTCAGGCTAGAAAAAAACGAAAAATACAGGTAGGTAGAGCACGTGTTTCTGAATAAAAAATGTTCTAATAAAATTTATCGCTAAAGCCACGGTTTTCCCGGAAAAAAATAGTGAAATAACTTTGTCACTCTGCTCGGCCAAGCGCACGGTTAAATGCATACTACGGAACCTCTAAAAATTCTTAGCAGTTCTAACAAGTAAAATAAAGCTTTTCCTCTTTCTGATTACATATTTTTCACATTTTTCTTAGTGACTAAGAGGATAAATAGTGAGTCTTTAGGGAAAATATATAATTATGAACGCATTCACAGACACCACACATAGCTGCTGAATCGCTCGCATGAATTTTTACGTGCCTTTACTGTTGTATTGATTACAAATACACCTATCCACATTTCAGCTATATCCACTGAATTCCTTATACATTTGTTAATGTATTGGAAAAGTTCCAGAATTTATAATCAAAACAATCAAAGATATTTTCATAGTTATAAGGATAAGATCGTGACAATCGCGATTTCTTATCATGATATGATTAATCATATTTTCGAAAAAATGCATAAAAGTAAACGAATTTGTATTTGAACATTCGAAAAGTATACATTTTTTCCGAAATAGTAATATTTTATTTTTTCCAATGGGTCAATTTCTCGGCAAGTTACAGCCTCCAATATATATATATATATATATATATATATATATACATATATAACAGGAAAAAATCATGGGTAAGACCGCAAAGAAAAAGAGCAACCGTGGACACGTGTTTCGGACTCGTTGGTCCTCATCAGCACGGTGTAGCTAAGTTGAAAGGATAGGCACAACTTAGGAATTGACACAAACGGTGACCACTGACAGGCAGCCAGTCGCACATTTGTGGCAAGAGTTAGAAGACCCCGGGTTTCCGGAGCGACAACTAACACACCACGGAGGCAACTATAGCTACCTGCGTGGAATTGTTGTAGAACTCTCCAAAATCGTCCTAAGTTGAAGACATAATCAAAATTCGACTTAGGCAAAAATTTCATTTAAAGACATTTTTGGGAGTCTGCAGAGGCGCAGATCAGTCCACAAGGACCGTTTTGGGTTCTATAAGGCGTTGGAAATGACCAGGCGAAAATTCGAAGAAACACCGAATTTTCACTTAGGAAAAATGTTTTTGGTTCAGAATATCAGAGTAGAAGTATATAATGACAAAGATTTATGAATAGTATACTTTTTCAAAGGTATCATAAATTGGACTTTGAAAAATAATATTTTTGGAAGGGCGTCAAAATTTGGCCCAGGAATCGATTTATCGAAAGTACGCCAAAGTTTCACTTGCAGACTAATTTTTCAAAACTGCGTTGAAATTTGGCTTGAAGATCGATTTTTCAAAAGTACGCCAAAATTTCACCCGCAGATTAACTTTTCAAAAGTACCTTGAAATTTGGCTTGAAAATCAATTTTTCAAAAGTACGCCAAAATTTCACCCGCGGATTAACTTTTCAAAAGTACCTTGAAATTTGGCTTGAAAATCGATTTTTCAAAAGTACGCCAAAATTTCACCCGCAGATTAGTTTTTCAAAAGTACCTTGAAATTTGGCTCGAAAATCGATTTTTCAAAAGTACGCTAAAATTGGTCTTAAACTGGATTTTTCAAAAGTACCACGAAGTCAGTTTAAAAAGTACCACGAAAATATACTTTAAATTATTTTTTATTTTTTATTCCTCAACCAAAGACATTGACCTTTGAGGTACGATCATTGAAAGCACAATTCTAAAGTATGAGCATAAAATTTTAACGATGCACTGCATCCAAAAGGCAAAATAGAAGATTTTGTCAAAGCCGGCGTAGTGCCGATAAGCAAAAATTGATAAAAATCAATGCACATGTACAAGGCCGGTTTCTCGCATAGAAAGAGTTTGGATTGACCCAGCGGCTCGCAATTTGGTCGAGCGCGTTGAGTGGTCCAGACAAAGTGATGGTAGAAAAGCCAATAACGGGGCTTTTCAAATGACAAAGTTATAGAGGAAAACGCCTTGTGCATAAAAATCCAAAAATTCAATTTTGCCTAATAGTCGCTCGAAGGTGAGACGCTGCCAAATCGATATTATTAATCGACTGTGATAAGGGTTAGTAAGTCGTGGACTGATCGAACGCCACTCAACTTATGCAGTAATAAGTCCTCTGAATGTGTTTGAGTACGTGAATTTCCACGATACAAGAACTTTAAAGCTAGGTAGTCTCTAGCGAAACTAAATTCATTTAGTAAAACTTTTTTAAGTTAATTTCAGTCAGCCTTAATTATTCATTTACCCAGAGTCTGAAATGATTCTAAAAGCTCACATTTTGATTCTGAGAAGGTACGTATGAATCTTTTCTACCTAATCGATCGTTAGCGCGAGCGCTCTCGCTTGTATGGTCTGAAAGTCACTACCTTGATTGGGGAAGGCACGATTCTTTCTTGAGAATTTTGTATAACCAATTCTGTTAAATAAACGGATTCTTTGAACTAATGTTTCTTAATTGATCTTGAGGCCTGTTGACGGTCTATAATCCCTGGAACTTTCGTATAGAAAACCGGATGTGTCGAGTTAATTCGCATTAACGTTCGACCTTCTGGTTGTTTTACGGAGGTTCGATAGGGATTTTTTTATGCGTTTTTTGAGAAATATATTCCGTTATTAATGGACCAAAACGCGATTTTCGCGTACCAAAACTAATCCCTCCGCAGAGAAATTCTTCGGTTGGGATTTTTTTATGCAAAAATTCAGGAAATTAAGAGGTGCCTAAACCCCTAACGAGGGAATTCGGGTCCAGAGAGAGCGCAGTTTCCGATCTGTGGTAGTGCAGCCTTGGTCCCGCTTTTCGGCTACCGAAGTCATCTTATCTCGAACCCGCCTGGGAGGTAGAAGAACGGGGTAATACGCGACTGGCGCCCCCTGAGAAATAAATTGGTGTCGCGTCATTTTGACGCCCGGTAGTGCGTTCTTCTACATGGCGCCCAACGTGGGGCGTTGTTAGTCAGCAGGGCTTTCTGGAAAGGATATGGATGAATCAACGCCTTTCCAGTTTTACGACGAGCCGACATCTGTGATGGACAACGTCTCTAGAGGGTTAGAGAGGCCGTGCGCGGAGGATGTACTGGGTAGTTCGGGGGTTGGCCCGAGTACCACTGAAGGAGTCATACAACCCTCCTCAGAACAAGTGTTCGCCCAAATGGCAGCAGGTCTTGCCAAAGCTCTAAGCGAAGCCACGCACGAGCATAAGTATCGGTCGAAGCATCCAAATGCGGAATTTCATGGCTTCGAACACGAAGACCCTGAAACCTTCATTTATCAAATGGAGGAATTTTTCGTCCGAGTACGAATTACGCAGGATAACGACCGACTATATAAAATATCAGAACAGCTCAAAGATGATGCTAAGAAATGGTTCGAACAATATCGAACCCTAATTACCACGTATCCTCTATTCCTCGAGCGGTTCAGAAGCCGTTATGATTCAGGTGAAGTACTCACCGAAGCAGTAGCTAATTTATATGGCAAGAAACAAGATGCCGAGGAAAATACGTCAGTATTTATTTCAAGGAAGGTATGCCTCTTCAAGAGGATCGATCCGTTTAAGCCGGAGGCGATGAAGGCGGCTACCATCTTCAATCAGTTGAGACCTGATATGAAAATGCTCCTAAAGAGTGCCGTCATACTAGATACAAATACACTAGTGACGATGACCGAACAAATGGCTAAAATCATGGATGAGAATAAAGAATTCGAGATTCTGCAAAATGCAAAGAAAAGCAAAGACCGAGAAGCGTCCACCTCTACCGCTTCAGCTCAAGGGAATCAGCAATCGAGCAGTAACTGGAGAACGGAACCCTCCGCATTAACGAAGCCGTCCTCCAGTTCCTTTGGTGCATCTAGGACACCATTCAATGGATCTCAAAGAAGAGATAATCCGCCAGCACCAAGGGTGCATTTTGCAAATAATATTTCCTCGCTGCCTAGAGGGGATATACCGAGAAGGGGTACTGGAGACGTAAGGAACTCCCGAGTCCCGTATCGTCCTTGCAGATATTGCCCAACGGAGCAGTGGCATTTTCATGCAGAATGCCCAAACAATCCCTATCGTAATATGAATACGGGAAACCAAGCGGGGGTCAGAGGCGATGGCCCAGGCCGAACTGTACCAGCCCCGCCTACCAGGCCCCACCAGGCTCGAAGCGACCCTCGGGGAAGCTCCGAAGCAAGAAGTTTAAATTAAAAAACTTCGATGACCTTCCTGACCTTAATTACCTGTTTAAGGATCAAGAAGTCAACCTATCTCCCCACCGATTCACTCCATTAGAATCTATCAATCAAACTAACGACGCTTTCCCTCTGCCTCGCATTAAGATTATAATTAATAATCGAGCGGTTAACGCTTTATTGGATACAGGTTCGACAAGGAATATTATCCAACCGAAATTTTTGAACGACATTGATCAACTTACAGCTCCCCAAACTTTTGTTATGGCTTGTGGCGATGGTTTAGTAGAATCCCTCGGGACTACGACCATAAACGTTAATGTACTAGATGTACCCTTTCAGACCACGTTTCAGGTCATTCAAAATTTAAATGAAGAGCTCATTCTGGGAGCCCCGTTTTTATATGCTCACAATGTCGTATTCGATTATCAACGTAAATGTGTCTACGTCGGCACCGAAGAGCGAATAACCGTCTTCTGGAATCAAGCGGCACATCAAGCAAGGAAGCAATGCCGGCTTCCCGAAGAACTGATCATCGGAAACGATAATTTAAAACCTCTATTCGAGGAATTCGCTGAATTGTTCACCGCGGTGCCTACCCAAGCTACCACGGTGACAACGAAACATAAAATAAAAGTTAAAGACGACCGCCCGTTCAATATCAAACCCTACCCCATGTCTCCTTCTAAGAAAAAAGTTATGTACGATCAGATTGAAGAGATGCTGAAAGCCGGGGTCATAGAACCGAGTACCGCTCAGTACAGTTCGCCTCCTATTATAATTGAAAGGCCCGGCAAGAAGCCTCGCTTCTGCATTGATTATCGTCACTTAAATGAAGTAACGGAAGACGAAGCATCCGTCTTACCAAAGATATACGAGAGTATAAAGGATCTAGGAAACGCCAACTTATTTACGGTGTTGGACCTCAAGAGCGGATATTGGCAAATCCCTCTTGAGGAGTCGTCAAAAAACTATTCTACGTTTACAACATTAGATGGAGCATCTTACCGATTTAACGTGATGCCTTTCGGATTGAAGACCGCTCCATGTACATTCCAAAAATTTATGGCAAGAGACGTATTGACCGGCTACTTGCATCATTTCTGCAAAGTATATCTCGATGATATTATCATCTACAGCGAAAATATAGAACAGCATGTAAACCATCTGAGAGCCGTCTTTGAACGCCTGCGTTTGCATAATTTAAAGGTGTCACCGGAAAAATGTGTGGTAGCCACGTCAAGCATAACCTATCTCGGGCATCAAATAAATGCCAACACCACTCAACCATTAGAAAAACACATATTACAGATACAAAATTATCCGGCCCCTACGACAAGGCGCCAGCTTCAGAGTTTCCTTGGTCTATGTAATTGGGTACGTGAATATATCCCTAATGTTGCAATAATTACAAAGCCCTTGACCCGACTACTCTCGAAAGACTGGCGCTTCAAGTGGAATCCGGAAGCCCAAGAAGCTTTTATTTTACTAAAAGAAGTATTGAATAAACCTCTAGGACTGCACCGGCCAGATTTCAATAAAATGTTCATACTGCAGACGGACGCATCCTTAATAGGATTATCTGCAGTATTATATCAATTGGGGGATAATGACCAGAAGCACATCGTCTCTTATGCTAGTAATACGTTATCTCCGACGGAGAGAAAATACCATATTAATGAATTGGAATGTTTGAGCGTCGTTAATTATATAAGGAAATACAAAATATATTTGGCAGACCGTCCATTTATAGTCAAAACCGACAATCGAGCTTTACTATGGTTAAATAAGCATAAGGACGAGAAAACGAAATTTACTCGTTGGTCATTATTACTTCAGGAATACAGCTTCACCATAGAACATTGTCCCGGCAAGGAAAATATATTGGCTGACTATCTTAGCAGGAATCCTCAAGGCCCAAACGTCGAAGCAGACGACGAAGAGGAGAGAATGTACCCACCAAAATTCTCGTACAAGGAACGAATATCAGTGATTACCACATTGGAATTAAACGATCAGGTCAGAGAAGCGCAAACGCACTCCAGAGATATCCAAGACCAAATTGAACGATGGAATACTCTAGTGCGACAAGCAGATAAAACCGAGGCAGAGGTGAAATTCGTCAATACAAGACAAGTGATAGGCGGCACACTTTGGACAAGAGGCGAAAATGTTAAAGAAAAATTATACGTACCAAAACGTATGGTCATGAGAGTAATATCTCATTTTCACGACCGACCGGAAGTAGGTCACCCCGGCCGCGATGAAACTGTTAGAATCATCTCGGGCCGCTATTATTTTAATAATTTGTCGAGACTAGTTAACAAATATTTAAATGAGTGCATTATTTGTAATTCCGTAAAAAGCAGACAGTCACAACCGAAGGCTCCTCTCAGAAGCCATGCTCCATCGCATCCGTTCGAAGTTTTAAGCGTCGATGTAATCGGACCGCTTCAGCGAACCAAAGATGCAGATAACCGATATATATTAATGGTAGAGGATGTATTTAGTAAGTGGGTCGAAGCCAAGGCGTTCACCCAAGTCAGTGGAAAAACAATAGCACAATTTATCGAAGAGGAACTAGTGGCGAGATATGGCGTTCCGAGGGTCATCATTTCCGACCAGGGAGGCCACTTCAATTCCGGCTTTTATGATACGTTCTGTACACGTAACAATATTGAAAGATTCTTCACAGCAGCTTACCACCAACAGGCCAATCCAATAGAAAGGAGGGTGCAAGAAGCTAAGAAGATCTTAAAAACCTTATTATATGGTTCACCCAACGACGAGTGGGATCGACATGTTAGTCAGATGGCATATATCTTGAGAACAAGAAAAAACGCCGCTACTGGGCATACGCCCAGTTTCGTAGTACTCGGCTATGAATTACCGCAGATTGGTGATTGGAATATGTTCGCTTATAGACAAGAGCGTCGTAATCAAGCGGACGTTCCCCGCCTTGAAAGAGTCAAGGAGATTCGTAAAAATCAAACAAATTACCAATGGCGTTACGCGCCCAAAGTGGCGGTAACGCCGATCGTATATAAAGTGGGAGATATGGTAATGACTAAAAGGATCAGGAAGGATCATACCTTCACACCATCGTGGAGTGGGCCACACAAGGTTTTAAAGAGATTGTCCAATGAAGTTTACCTCATTCACAAGGGGGTAACTTCGACGAGGTTACATGTCGATGCCATCAGGCCGGCACCTAAGGGGGACCCCGATGTTGAATTGGAATTGTCTGAAGAATCAGAAGATAGTCCGGATGAAACTCATCTTAGTGACGACGCTTCCTCATCAGACAATGAGATCGCGCCCAGGTCAGAGCGACGTAGCGATACCACACTAGTTCAAATCAATGTTCCCGCAAGTGCTCAAGATGAGCCGGATGTAATAAGTCGAGATCCCGAAGATGCTCGAGATGAGCCAGATATAGAAGAGTCACCTCTAGATATTTCTGAGGTCGACCACGGCTAATAGCCGTTTTCGCTTTTTTTTATATTTTTTCTCAAAATTCTAAGTAGCGATTTTGACCTATATGCGGTCGAATCGAAAATTTAAAGTCTACTCCATGAGCAGACATGGAAAGACGGCGAACCCGACGCAAGAGCGCGATCCGGTAAGCCTAGCTTCTCAAGAGCGAGAGCCGCCAAGTTCGAGTAATGGACGTAGGCATAAGTACGAATCAGTACGAGTTTCGGAAGCTGTTTTTCTTATGCAAGAAGACAACTTCTATTTTAATCATTTTAAGTCAACAAAATTAACGTATACCCCAAATGGAAACTACGAGTTTCAGAAGCCGTTCTTCGCTCAAGAAGACGCTTCAATTTTTTTTTTTTTATACTTTTTTCACAAGTCGTGATGACCGCACGAGTATCGTAAGCCGATTTAATCTACCTTACGAAATGGAAACTACGAGTTTCAGAAGCCGTTCTTCGCTCAAGAAGACGCTTCAATTTTTTTTTTTTTTTTTTATACTTTTTTCACAAGTCGTGATGACCGCACGAGTATCGTAAGCCGATTTAATCTACCTTACGAAGTAGAAACTACGAGTTTCAGAAGCCGTTCTTCGCTCAAGAAGACGCTTCAATTTTTTTTTATACTTTTTTCACAAAGTAGTGATGACCGCACGAATATCGTAAGCCGATTCAATCTACCTTACGAAGAACCAATTTCTAACCATTATAAGTTAACAAAATTCCTGTTAGAAAAATATTTCATTAAAAACAACACATTGTGTTTGTTAGTCGACGCGTCCCAGTCGACGACTTGCTAAAAAGTCAATCTAGTTGCAGAACTGCATTTTCCATGTGCAGAAATGGAAAGATGACCCAGCCTGTCGCAAGGGCGCGGCATGGTGAAGTCTGGAACTCAAAGGCGAGGACCGTCCAAGCTGCGGCATGGAGATATAGACAGCCTCTTCTAGAAAGGGCCGAAGTTAAGCAAGAGCGAGACCAGGGCGAAAAAGCGAGTGCAACGAATTAGTGAGAGTGGACGCTAAATCAAAATTGTGCTACGCTTCGCTTCGCTTCGCACCTCGACGCGGGTGTAATTAAGTTGATAAAAATGTTGTATCAACTTGGCGTATTGTTTAAAAAATGTATTTATTTTTAAGTTAGATAGGCGAATCAGCCGTCTGCCCCAATTAAGGCCGTTATTTTTTTAAAAACATCTGTACATAGGTCAGACCGTCAAATGAAGGCATACAGACATACAAGTGAATATGGAAATTAAAGGCGATCGATGAGTAGAAAAGATTCAACCAAAGGAGGGGAGTGTTGTAGAACTCTCCAAAATCGTCCTAAGTTGAAGACATAATCAAAATTCGACTTAGGCAAAAATTTCATTTAAAGACATTTTTGGGAGTCTGCAGAGGCGCAGATCAGTCCACAAGGACCGTTTTGGGTTCTATAAGGCGTTGGAAATGACCAGGCGAAAATTCGAAGAAACACCGAATTTTCACTTAGGAAAAATGTTTTTGGTTCAGAATATCAGAGTAGAAGTATATAATGACAAAGATTTATGAATAGTATACTTTTTCAAAGGTATCATAAATTGGACTTTGAAAAATAATATTTTTGGAAGGGCGTCAAAATTTGGCCCAGGAATCGATTTATCGAAAGTACGCCAAAGTTTCACTTGCAGACTAATTTTTCAAAACTGCGTTGAAATTTGGCTTGAAGATCGATTTTTCAAAAGTACGCCAAAATTTCACCCGCAGATTAACTTTTCAAAAGTACCTTGAAATTTGGCTTGAAAATCAATTTTTCAAAAGTACGCCAAAATTTCACCCGCGGATTAACTTTTCAAAAGTACCTTGAAATTTGGCTTGAAAATCGATTTTTCAAAAGTACGCCAAAATTTCACCCGCAGATTAGTTTTTCAAAAGTACCTTGAAATTTGGCTCGAAAATCGATTTTTCAAAAGTACGCTAAAATTGGTCTTAAACTGGATTTTTCAAAAGTACCACGAAGTCAGTTTAAAAAGTACCACGAAAATATACTTTAAATTATTTTTTATTTTTTATTCCTCAACCAAAGACATTGACCTTTGAGGTACGATCATTGAAAGCACAATTCTAAAGTATGAGCATAAAATTTTAACGATGCACTGCATCCAAAAGGCAAAATAGAAGATTTTGTCAAAGCCGGCGTAGTGCCGATAAGCAAAAATTGATAAAAATCAATGCACATGTACAAGGCCGGTTTCTCGCATAGAAAGAGTTTGGATTGACCCAGCGGCTCGCAATTTGGTCGAGCGCGTTGAGTGGTCCAGACAAAGTGATGGTAGAAAAGCCAATAACGGGGCTTTTCAAATGACAAAGTTATAGAGGAAAACGCCTTGTGCATAAAAATCCAAAAATTCAATTTTGCCTAATAGTCGCTCGAAGGTGAGACGCTGCCAAATCGATATTATTAATCGACTGTGATAAGGGTTAGTAAGTCGTGGACTGATCGAACGCCACTCAACTTATGCAGTAATAAGTCCTCTGAATGTGTTTGAGTACGTGAATTTCCACGATACAAGAACTTTAAAGCTAGGTAGTCTCTAGCGAAACTAAATTCATTTAGTAAAACTTTTTTAAGTTAATTTCAGTCAGCCTTAATTATTCATTTACCCAGAGTCTGAAATGATTCTAAAAGCTCACATTTTGATTCTGAGAAGGTACGTATGAATCTTTTCTACCTAATCGATCGTTAGCGCGAGCGCTCTCGCTTGTATGGTCTGAAAGTCACTACCTTGATTGGGGAAGGCACGATTCTTTCTTGAGAATTTTGTATAACCAATTCTGTTAAATAAACGGATTCTTTGAACTAATGTTTCTTAATTGATCTTGAGGCCTGTTGACGGTCTATAATCCCTGGAACTTTCGTATAGAAAACCGGATGTGTCGAGTTAATTCGCATTAACGTTCGACCTTCTGGTTGTTTTACGGAGGTTCGATAGGGATTTTTTTATGCGTTTTTTGAGAAATATATTCCGTTATTAATGGACCAAAACGCGATTTTCGCGTACCAAAACTAATCCCTCCGCAGAGAAATTCTTCGGTTGGGATTTTTTTATGCAAAAATTCAGGAAATTAAGAGGTGCCTAAACCCCTAACGAGGGAATTCGGGTCCAGAGAGAGCGCAGTTTCCGATCTGTGGTAGTGCAGCCTTGGTCCCGCTTTTCGGCTACCGAAGTCATCTTATCTCGAACCCGCCTGGGAGGTAGAAGAACGGGGTAATACGCGACTGGCGCCCCCTGAGAAATAAATTGGTGTCGCGTCATTTTGACGCCCGGTAGTGCGTTCTTCTACAGAATCACTGGACCCAAGGAAGAATAAAAAAAATAGGAGATGTTAGTGCGGACCAAAGCTTTATGGCAAACAGGAAAAAATCATGGGTAAGACCGCAAAGAAAAAGAGCAACCGTGGACACGTGTTTCGGACTCGTTGGTCCTCATCAGCACGGTGTAGCTAAGTTGAAAGGATAGGCACAACTTAGGAATTGACACAAACGGTGACCACTGACAGGCAGCCAGTCGCACATTTGTGGCAAGAGTTAGAAGACCCCGGGTTTCCGGAGCGACAACTAACACACCACGGAGGCAACTATAGCTACCTGCGTGGAATCACTGGACCCAAGGAAGAATAAAAAAAATAGGAGATGTTAGTGCGGACCAAAGCTTTATGGCAAACAGGAAAAAATCATGGGTAAGACCGCAAAGAAAAAGAGCAACCGTGGACACGTGTTTCGGACTCGTTGGTCCTCATCAGCACGGTGTAGCTAAGTTGAAAGGATAGGCACAACTTAGGAATTGACACAAACGGTGACCACTGACAGGCAGCCAGTCGCACATTTGTGGCAAGAGTTAGAAGACCCCGGGTTTCCGGAGCGACAACTAACACACCACGGAGGCAACTATAGCTACCTGCGTGGAATCACTGGACCCAAGGAAGAATAAAAAAAATAGGAGATGTTAGTGCGGACCAAAGCTTTATGGCAAACAGGAAAAAAGCAACCGGTTGCTCTTTTTCTTTGCGGTCTTACCCATGATTTTTTCCTGTTTGCCATAAAGCTTTGGTCCGCACTAACATCTCCTATTTTTTTTATTCTTCCTTGGGTCCAGTGATTCCACGCAGGTAGCTATAGTTGCCTCCGTGGTGTGTTAGTTGTCGCTCCGGAAACCCGGGGTCTTCTAACTCTTGCCACAAATGTGCGACTGGCTGCCTGTCAGTGGTCACCGTTTGTGTCAATTCCTAAGTTGTGCCTATCCTTTCAACTTAGCTACACCGTGCTGATGAGGACCAACGAGTCCGAAACACGTGTCCACGGTTGCTCTTTTTCTTTGCGGTCTTACCCATGATTTTTTCCTGTTTGCCATAAAGCTTTGGTCCGCACTAACATCTCCTATTTTTTATATATATATATATATATATATATATATATATATATATATATATTTATCAAGAAAATCATCAAGGAATTAAATTAAAATGATTTGAGATGTACTTTTTTGAATCCACGTTACTACAACTTAATACATCATAATAATCATGAAGTGTACATACTTTTTAACAGTTCTCAATGAAGAAAGAATTTTTTTGAGGGGCTTTTATTTTTTTCTATATTTTTTATTGCGACGATTGAGTTCGGGCGTGATAATATATATAAGTATATTTTTCCCATCCATCCTTTGCTTGTTTTGTTTAAAACAAAAAAGCATCAGAAAGCTACAATTTTCATCTTTTAAATGAACCAACACTCATATAGACTGAACAAATTCTGATTTAGTGACATGTAATTCAATGCGTCGATGTCACAATCATGCGTATTCAAGCGCGCGCACGCATGTATCTCGATTCGAGTTATAACGTTACACTTGACTATTTTTTTCCGGGAAAACCGTGGCTTTAGCGATAAATTTTGTTAGCACATTTTTTGTTCATAAATACGTGATCTATCCATCTGTATTCTTTGTTTTTTTCCAGCTTGACTTAATTTCAAAATGTTGAAAAAATGGATGAAAAAATAATTTTTTTCACTTTTTTTTATGTTGTGCATCCGAGCGAAATGCAAACTTTTCAGGATATTATTCTACACACTTTCACGAACTCATTAAAAAAAAGTTTACACAATTTGCAACTTTCTGTGGGTAAATACCTTCATCGACTTGGCTACTAGCAAGTAAAAGTTACATGCTACGAACGGCAACACAGGAAATGCAATAAACTGACTAAAAAATAATAAGTCTACAGGTAGTGATGAAATTGCAGCAGAACTTCTTAAAAATGGAGAATATAGTCTCACTAATTGCATGCATACGATACTAAATAGAATGTGGACAGAAGAACAGATAGATACCAGATGGCTGGTATATCGGCATTATATAGACAACAACACAAGAACACGTGAGAACGCCACTGAACATTCATACTCCAGCCAGGATTCGAACCTGAGACTCCGTAGTCACGAGACTAACACCGTAAGCACTGCGCCACTAAGTCAGTATTTAATATAATATATAAAATTCTTAATGAATATCCTATATGAGGAATAAAAGCCAGACTGCAACCAACAGCTATTCTCCGGACTAATTCCTCGCCGAGCGCTGAATTACGAACTACAAGCCTGGCCGCGTTAAGTGCAATAACTATGTATTGCCACAAAACGCTAAAGTTTCGATTGCAACAAACACCAGCCGAAAGACTTATTCCTACTCAAAGGAGCTCTCGTGCCAGCCACTCCACACCACTTGCGGACTGCAGTTTTGAACTGTTGGCTCTCGTCAGTACAAGGTAGGTCTGATATGACTGGAACGAGGCCCTCGTAGCACTCTTGGTACATTACGAGATTTATAAAACCACGACATGTAATAAAAATGGTAGGCTCCATCTAACGGCTGATGTCTCTTGCAATCGAAGTAGTAGTAGCCCTGACATAGTAAAAAAAATGACTAGTAGTGACTGTAGCGTTCAAAGAGTTACACTATTACCAACAGAAAATTAATTATTACCTGACGAATCTCATCTAACTAAGAAGTAGATATTTTCTCGCGGATACAACGGAATGTATTAACAAAAAAATTAGACCACACGTTTCTTATCAACGAATACCACACCTAGCTAATAAATAGTTGGGTTAGTGGCAAATGACAATGTTGGTACGAAGTTGTTCAGGAAAATCAGATCAAGAACAAAATATGAAATACGCTTACCAACGAGTATTTCATCGAGTTAATAAACCTACTTATTAACGTGGAAAGTTAAGCCTGAAGAAAAACAGAAATTTCCCTACATGCTCCACGAAGAAACAAGGGCGCAGCTAGAGGCAGTGTCTTGGATTTATTGCTCCTCACCAGCCTAAAGCCTAGTATAAATTGAGAAACAACCGCTGGCGTAATAATTCGGCGGTCGATTTTCCAGTAGAAACTGTGTTAAACAATAACTTCTTAAAAAATATTTGGAAATACTTAAAAATTGAAAATAAAATATAATATTATTACAATATCAATCAATAGAATACACTCATTTCAATGGCCGATGACGTCACAACTGCAGTCTGCAGAGAAGTCAATCATAAAATTATGAAGAATAGAAAAGGAGTAAGCACTCTGTACTTTAACCATGTTCGTAAAAGTGAAAGTAGGTTTTTCTTCCTCTTTTACGGCCACAGGTAGGTGCAGCGTGTTTAATCCGTTCTCTATTCCTTATGTCCTAAACAATAGAGAGTTATTTGACGCGCAATAAGGAAAAAGTCAGCGTTAGTTTGACATCTACGCCTGTGCAATTTGATCTGCAAAGAAGGGATTCCTCATTAAGGATACTGCTTATCCTTATTTGTAAAGGGATACTACAATGCGTTAAGTTTACAGTATTTTGACTTTGACTTTGACGTCCGACGGCTCACATATTTTTTTCTGCAATCGGTCAAGAATATCTACTTTTTCGGCGCAATTTCAGATCCCAAAATACGCGATTCTAGTATTTTAGTCCGTTGCTGAGCAACTATCAGAAAAGAAAACAGTCCGGGAAAGTAACTTTCCCGGACTGCTTTTTATACATATTTTAATATACACATATTTTTTATTTTTATACGTTTATAATAACATTGATTGCGGTTTCAGAAAAGAATAATATGTGTACCTCGCAGTAAACCAGACATTCCCGGACTTCAGTCCTTGTTGATCTGGACTAATTTACATCGTCGTTCGGGAATGTATTGCTTTTACTACTAGACAAACAATGTGCTATTGTTTGTTTATCGGTTTGAATGATCATAACCTTATTTTTTCGTCAGTTACTTTAAATAGCCTAGCAATATTAGCCCTTTCAAACCGAAAACTTAACTTTATGTCCTAAGCGGACTTATAATAAAATGCAAAAATTATCCTTTCCTCTCCGAAATCATTTTCAGCCCCTGTTGATTAAAACATTGTCCAAAATCAAGATTCGTAGAGTATAAGGTTCCCTCATATTCTGTTTTTAGGCGAGACGTGAGTGCGGTAATGAAAGTTGAGACTATCATTGTTCTTCTAACGCGCAGTAGCGGCACAGTTATCTCACTCAAGAAGGACGGTCCGTGCTGGCCCGAAGGTCTGAAGTATACTCTGTAGTGTAACATTCTACATCTTATCCTGATTACCACCATGCAAAACAGTGACTTAAAATGCGAGGATAATTACCCCCGACCTCAAGTAGGTCATTGTGAGCTCATTCCAGTTATGAGTTCTTTGCTTAATTAACATTCCACAAATTCTAAAAATATTTTGGACTCGTTTCTAATTGTGGTGTGTTCACGTAGAAGAACGCACCGGGCGTCAAAATGACGCAACATCAATTTATTTCTCAGGGGCGCCAGTCGCGTGCTACCCCGTTCTTCTACTCCCAGACGGGTTCGAGATAAGATGCACTTCAATAGCCGAGTAATGGATCAAGGCTGCACTACCTCAGATCATTAACGGCGCTCTCTCTGGCCGTGAATTCCTCGATTTAGGTTTTGATCACTTTTTGAAAAGCTAAATTTTTGCATAAAAAAATCCCGATCGAAGAATTTCTCTCCGGTGGGATTAATTTTTGTCGTGCGGATCACGCTTTTGTCTGCTAATAACCGACTCTACACCCGAGGATTTCGGAGATAAACGCATAAAAAATCCCTATCAAACCTCCGAATAACAACTAAAAGGTCGAGTGTGGTGCAGTAACTCGACACATCCGATTTTCGATACGAAAGTTCCAGGGATTATAGACTAGCAACAAGTCTCAAGATCAATTAAGATGCAATAGTTCAAAGAATCCGTTTATTTAACAGATATGGTTATACAAGAAGGGGTTATAGCAAAATTCTTATTGTAAGAATCGCGCCTTCCCCAATTAAGAC
The DNA here is from genome assembly GCA_936432065.2 of Rutpela maculata. Classification (NCBI taxonomy): domain Eukaryota; kingdom Metazoa; phylum Arthropoda; class Insecta; order Coleoptera; family Cerambycidae; genus Rutpela; species Rutpela maculata. The sequence continues at coordinate 112,629,773 of OW386285.2, forward strand.
AAACGGCTTTCAGACCATACAAGCGAGAGCGCTTACGCTAACGATCGATTAGGTAGAAAAGATTCATGCATACCTTCTCAGAATCAAAATGCCAGTTTTTAGAGAAGTCTTAGACTCTTTGTAATTTTAATAATTACGGCTGACTGATCATGGGTAAGACCGCAAAGAAAAAGAGCAACCGTGGACACGTGTTTCGGACTCGTTGGTCCTCATCAGCACGGTGTAGCTAAGTTGAAAGGATAGGCACAACTTAGGAATTGACACAAACGGTGACCACTGACAGGCAGCCAGTCGCACATTTGTGGCAAGAGTTAGAAGACCCCGGGTTTCCGGAGCGACAACTAACACACCACGGAGGCAACTATAGCTACCTGCGTGGAATCACTGGACCCAAGGAAGAATAAAAAAAATAGGAGATGTTAGTGCGGACCAAAGCTTTATGGCAAACAGGAAAAAAGCAACCGGTTGCTCTTTTTCTTTGCGGTCTTACCCATGATTTTTTCCTGTTTGCCATAAAGCTTTGGTCCGCACTAACATCTCCTATTTTTTTTATTCTTCCTTGGGTCCAGTGATTCCACGCAGGTAGCTATAGTTGCCTCCGTGGTGTGTTAGTTGTCGCTCCGGAAACCCGGGGTCTTCTAACTCTTGCCACAAATGTGCGACTGGCTGCCTGTCGGAATTAAATTAAAATGATTTGAGATGTACTTTTTTGAATCCACGTTACTACAACTTAATACATCATAATAATCATGAAGTGTACATACTTTTTAACAGTTCTCAATGAAGAAAGAATTTTTTTGAGGGGCTTTTATTTTTTTCTATATTTTTTATTGCGACGATTGAGTTCGGGCGTGATAATATATATAAGTATATTTTTCCCATCCATCCTTTGCTTGTTTTGTTTAAAACAAAAAAGCATCAGAAAGCTACAATTTTCATCTTTTAAATGAACCAACACTCATATAGACTGAACAAATTCTGATTTAGTGACATGTAATTCAATGCGTCGATGTCACAATCATGCGTATTCAAGCGCGCGCACGCATGTATCTCGATTCGAGTTATAACGTTACACTTGACTATTTTTTTCCGGGAAAACCGTGGCTTTAGCGATAAATTTTGTTAGCACATTTTTTGTTCATAAATACGTGATCTATCCATCTGTATTCTTTGTTTTTTTCCAGCTTGACTTAATTTCAAAATGTTGAAAAAATGGATGAAAAAATAATTTTTTTCACTTTTTTTTATGTTGTGCATCCGAGCGAAATGCAAACTTTTCAGGATATTATTCTACACACTTTCACGAACTCATTAAAAAAAAGTTTACACAATTTGCAACTTTCTGTGGGTAAATACCTTCATCGACTTGGCTACTAGCAAGTAAAAGTTACATGCTACGAACGGCAACACAGGAAATGCAATAAACTGACTAAAAAATAATAAGTCTACAGGTAGTGATGAAATTGCAGCAGAACTTCTTAAAAATGGAGAATATAGTCTCACTAATTGCATGCATACGATACTAAATAGAATGTGGACAGAAGAACAGATAGATACCAGATGGCTGGTATATCGGCATTATATAGACAACAACACAAGAACACGTGAGAACGCCACTGAACATTCATACTCCAGCCAGGATTCGAACCTGAGACTCCGTAGTCACGAGACTAACACCGTAAGCACTGCGCCACTAAGTCAGTATTTAATATAATATATAAAATTCTTAATGAATATCCTATATGAGGAATAAAAGCCAGACTGCAACCAACAGCTATTCTCCGGACTAATTCCTCGCCGAGCGCTGAATTACGAACTACAAGCCTGGCCGCGTTAAGTGCAATAACTATGTATTGCCACAAAACGCTAAAGTTTCGATTGCAACAAACACCAGCCGAAAGACTTATTCCTACTCAAAGGAGCTCTCGTGCCAGCCACTCCACACCACTTGCGGACTGCAGTTTTGAACTGTTGGCTCTCGTCAGTACAAGGTAGGTCTGATATGACTGGAACGAGGCCCTCGTAGCACTCTTGGTACATTACGAGATTTATAAAACCACGACATGTAATAAAAATGGTAGGCTCCATCTAACGGCTGATGTCTCTTGCAATCGAAGTAGTAGTAGCCCTGACATAGTAAAAAAAATGACTAGTAGTGACTGTAGCGTTCAAAGAGTTACACTATTACCAACAGAAAATTAATTATTACCTGACGAATCTCATCTAACTAAGAAGTAGATATTTTCTCGCGGATACAACGGAATGTATTAACAAAAAAATTAGACCACACGTTTCTTATCAACGAATACCACACCTAGCTAATAAATAGTTGGGTTAGTGGCAAATGACAATGTTGGTACGAAGTTGTTCAGGAAAATCAGATCAAGAACAAAATATGAAATACGCTTACCAACGAGTATTTCATCGAGTTAATAAACCTACTTATTAACGTGGAAAGTTAAGCCTGAAGAAAAACAGAAATTTCCCTACATGCTCCACGAAGAAACAAGGGCGCAGCTAGAGGCAGTGTCTTGGATTTATTGCTCCTCACCAGCCTAAAGCCTAGTATAAATTGAGAAACAACCGCTGGCGTAATAATTCGGCGGTCGATTTTCCAGTAGAAACTGTGTTAAACAATAACTTCTTAAAAAATATTTGGAAATACTTAAAAATTGAAAATAAAATATAATATTATTACAATATCAATCAATAGAATACACTCATTTCAATGGCCGATGACGTCACAACTGCAGTCTGCAGAGAAGTCAATCATAAAATTATGAAGAATAGAAAAGGAGTAAGCACTCTGTACTTTAACCATGTTCGTAAAAGTGAAAGTAGGTTTTTCTTCCTCTTTTACGGCCACAGGTAGGTGCAGCGTGTTTAATCCGTTCTCTATTCCTTATGTCCTAAACAATAGAGAGTTATTTGACGCGCAATAAGGAAAAAGTCAGCGTTAGTTTGACATCTACGCCTGTGCAATTTGATCTGCAAAGAAGGGATTCCTCATTAAGGATACTGCTTATCCTTATTTGTAAAGGGATACTACAATGCGTTAAGTTTACAGTATTTTGACTTTGACTTTGACGTCCGACGGCTCACATATTTTTTTCTGCAATCGGTCAAGAATATCTACTTTTTCGGCGCAATTTCAGATCCCAAAATACGCGATTCTAGTATTTTAGTCCGTTGCTGAGCAACTATCAGAAAAGAAAACAGTCCGGGAAAGTAACTTTCCCGGACTGCTTTTTATACATATTTTAATATACACATATTTTTTATTTTTATACGTTTATAATAACATTGATTGCGGTTTCAGAAAAGAATAATATGTGTACCTCGCAGTAAACCAGACATTCCCGGACTTCAGTCCTTGTTGATCTGGACTAATTTACATCGTCGTTCGGGAATGTATTGCTTTTACTACTAGACAAACAATGTGCTATTGTTTGTTTATCGGTTTGAATGATCATAACCTTATTTTTTCGTCAGTTACTTTAAATAGCCTAGCAATATTAGCCCTTTCAAACCGAAAACTTAACTTTATGTCCTAAGCGGACTTATAATAAAATGCAAAAATTATCCTTTCCTCTCCGAAATCATTTTCAGCCCCTGTTGATTAAAACATTGTCCAAAATCAAGATTCGTAGAGTATAAGGTTCCCTCATATTCTGTTTTTAGGCGAGACGTGAGTGCGGTAATGAAAGTTGAGACTATCATTGTTCTTCTAACGCGCAGTAGCGGCACAGTTATCTCACTCAAGAAGGACGGTCCGTGCTGGCCCGAAGGTCTGAAGTATACTCTGTAGTGTAACATTCTACATCTTATCCTGATTACCACCATGCAAAACAGTGACTTAAAATGCGAGGATAATTACCCCCGACCTCAAGTAGGTCATTGTGAGCTCATTCCAGTTATGAGTTCTTTGCTTAATTAACATTCCACAAATTCTAAAAATATTTTGGACTCGTTTCTAATTGTGGTGTGTTCACGTAGAAGAACGCACCGGGCGTCAAAATGACGCAACATCAATTTATTTCTCAGGGGCGCCAGTCGCGTGCTACCCCGTTCTTCTACTCCCAGACGGGTTCGAGATAAGATGCACTTCAATAGCCGAGTAATGGATCAAGGCTGCACTACCTCAGATCATTAACGGCGCTCTCTCTGGCCGTGAATTCCTCGATTTAGGTTTTGATCACTTTTTGAAAAGCTAAATTTTTGCATAAAAAAATCCCGATCGAAGAATTTCTCTCCGGTGGGATTAATTTTTGTCGTGCGGATCACGCTTTTGTCTGCTAATAACCGACTCTACACCCGAGGATTTCGGAGATAAACGCATAAAAAATCCCTATCAAACCTCCGAATAACAACTAAAAGGTCGAGTGTGGTGCAGTAACTCGACACATCCGATTTTCGATACGAAAGTTCCAGGGATTATAGACTAGCAACAAGTCTCAAGATCAATTAAGATGCAATAGTTCAAAGAATCCGTTTATTTAACAGATATGGTTATACAAGAAGGGGTTATAGCAAAATTCTTATTGTAAGAATCGCGCCTTCCCCAATTAAGACAAACGGCTTTCAGACCATACAAGCGAGAGCGCTTACGCTAACGATCGATTAGGTAGAAAAGATTCATGCATACCTTCTCAGAATCAAAATGCCAGTTTTTAGAGAAGTCTTAGACTCTTTGTAATTTTAATAATTACGGCTGACTGATTTTAACTTAAAAAAGTTTTACTAAATAAATTTAGTTTCGCTAGAGACTACTTAGCTTTAAAGTTCTTGTATCTTGACTTGCCCCTATGCAGTTGTTCAATATTATCGAGCGACTTTTAGGCAAAATTGAATTTTTGGTTTTTTTATGCACAAGGCGTTTTCCTCTATAACTTTATTATTTGGAAAGCCCTGATATTGGCTTTCCTACCATCGCTTTGTATGGACTACTCAACGCGCTCGACCAAATTGCGAGCCGCTGGGTAAATCCAAACTCTTTCTATGCGAGAAACCGGCCTTGTGCATGTGCATTGATTTTTATCAATTTTTGCTTATCGGCGCTACGTCGTCTTTGACAAAATCGTGGGTTTCGCCTTTTAGATGCATTGCATCATTAAAATTTTATGCTCATACTTTTGGATAGGACATTCAATGACCGTACCTCAATGTTCAATGTCTTTGGTGGAGGAATAAAAATGCAAAATATTTCAATATTTTTTAAAGTACATTTTCGGAGTACCTTTTAAACTGGCTTTTGGGTACTTTTGAAAAAGTAATTTTTAAGTGAAATTTTGGCGTACTTTTAAAAAATATTATTTTTATTTTTCCAAGTCCAACTTTGTTGCACCTCTGAAAAAGTATATTATTCTTAAATCCTTGCCATTATATACTTTCGCTCTCATATCCTGAACCAAAACATATTTTCCTAAGTGAAAATTCGGTGTTTCTCCGAATTTTCACCTGGTCATTTCCAACACTTTATAGAACTCATAACGGTTCTTATGGACTGGTCTGTGGCTCTGTAGTCCCTCAGACTCTTAAAAATGTCCTTAAATGAAATTTTTGCCTAAGTCGAATTTTGAATCTGTCTTCGACTTAGGTCGATTCATTCACACCAGCTGCTCATTGTCTATTGACATTTTTGGTGGAGATCATGAGTTACGAGGCAACTTTATAGTGTACAAATCTTGGTCCAAAATCGCATACTCGATATCCTCATCATTTGCTTCTCCTAAGATCACAGTTTACATAATTTGTTCCTTATTAAATTTAAACAAAACAATATACAAAAGATAGAAATAAATAAGTAAAAAAATTATTTATTTATTATTTCAGTGAGGTTGGGGAATGTAGTGCGCAAGCTTCAGAGTTGTATAAAAATAACGGCATGAAAAACGAAGATGTTTCAATAACTAAGATTTCGTTGATGAAATATAGTTGATGCACTAATAGAATAAGGTGGCCCCTTAATACTGCGTGGCACTATTTAAAATTTCCAATAACACTCTAATACTAGCTAAACGTCCACTTAACTTCTGACAGGCGAGGTTACTTTGCTTGTTGTTAACTTATTCATCTTCATCCGTTTTGCTCACAGCTACTTAATTTCGAAAATAGATTGTTTCCTTTAACACAAAAATAACAGCTACACAAAATAAAAAGGTGGTCTGTTCCTGTACTCCATCCTACGTATTTCGACATGCTGAACTTGGATCAGGTGTCCGTTTAGCTCCATCACCCACCATTTTTCTGTAAATCGCGAAAATAACCTAAAAAAAATCCCTCATAATTTAGGTTATTTTCGGGATTTACTAAAAATTGTATTCAGCACGTCGAATACACAGAGACTGCCCAATGGAGTCCCAGAAACATACAATTTTTTTCTTGTGTGTGCTTGTGTAATATATGAATATCACTGGATCCTCCGCCATTTTATAGAAAACCGCGTATGCATATATATTACACAAACACACACAAAAAATTAAAAAGTGGGCTCCATTGGGCAAGCTCTATGTAATTCAACATACTGATTACGAATCGGGTGTCCGTTTAGCTCCATCACCCACCAATTTTTAGTAAATCGCGAAAATAACCTAAATTATGAGTTTATTTTAGGTTATCTTCGCTATTTACAAAAAAAATGGCGGGGGATGAAGCTAAACGGACACCAGATTCGTATTCAGCAGGTCGAAGTACATAAGGATCACCAATGGAGTTCCAGGAACAGACTACCTGTTTTATTTTGTGGAGATGTGTTATTTTTGTGTTAAAGGAAACAATCTGTTTTCGCTTAAGTAGATACGTGTGTAGTCAAATAAAAGATTTTTTTATTATATCCGTTCTAAAATAAATATTCATAATTAGATATTTGGCATCGTATTTAGACTATTTCGAGACTTTTAACATTTCTAATCACAATCATAAATAGAGGAGTAGTGCAAGAATTCATTCATGCAATAAGATGCCAAATAATCAATAAATGTTTGTGTAATACGTTATATATTAAATTTTATTGTCATGCATGCATTAGTTTCCCTAACTTATAAACCAAATTTCGTGTTCAGGATTGTTTAGTTTTGTAACTGTTATAAAGTCAAATAGATTTTTTTAATAAGATATACTTATAACTCGTATAACTTACACCTACAAACTCTTACGTAAAATAGGTTTTATTTTAATTTCAGAGCAAAATGTTACTGTTACAAATGTTTTTTGATTAAGCATACAAAAATATGGAGATTATAAGATTTATAAACCGCAATATACCTGGTGTATGTGAGTTTCAAACCAACTTTATTTAAATTAGATGATATGTTATTTGGAACATGGTATTTTTAATAAGATTATCATAAGAGTGAGAGTTTGTAGGCTTCTGGTTATCACCTTGTATTACAGATATGGCCCAATTTCAATAGGGATTATTAAATATTTAAGTCTAACAGAAGTTATAGTATTTACAAGAAACGGTATACACACTCACACATACATATACATGCACGCACACTTACAGACACAAAGATATTTTTTATTCGATACTTGAGTTCAGTCTGCTGTGAAACGGATATCTGTATAAAATATTTTTTTCTACGAAGATTATTAATTTTTTTTGCAATTTTTAAAAAGTCAAAATACAGTTAAAAGATATACAATCCATTACTGAGCCATAACAGATACGAAAAAAATTAATAGAAATATTATTATAGAAAATTTAATTTAATTTTGCATATTACCGCTTTTTGATTAGATATGACGAGATAAGAGCGAAAAACCAAAAACCGGGACCCCTGCACCCCCCCATACGGAGACTTTTGGTATGTTTACCTCCTCAAGTCAAAAAATGGGATCTCGGCATTTTCCTCTAGACCCCCTTATTGAACGTTCATTGACAGGGCTACAGAGATTTTGTAAACATTTTTAAATTCGAAATTATTATTTTTAAAATATTTGTCTCTAATACATTATAAGTTTTGTTTAACTGTTCCAGATAATGAAGATTTAGTAACAGTTGTGAATAAAATACACATTTAGGAACCTAAACCTGAACTTTAATTTAAATATTCGATAAATTTTTACCGACACATTTTTGCCTGTTTTTTTGTTTTCTAATTTAACACGGAAATAACTTGTTTTAACAAATTAATATATAAAAAATGAATTTGATATTCATTTTTATCATACATAATTAATTGTTAAATAAGGTTCCTAGAGCATATATGAATTATAATAGCATTTAAAAGAACTTTAATCCATATTCAAATATTGTAGAATTTATTGTTGGCATTGTTGGTTGGGATTCGGTCCAATATTTTAGTTGAAATGGTCACCGGTAATTGTTTTTGGTTATGGGAGTTATCTCAGACATATACCGTATTTTTTGCTTAAAGTGCTGCGTTTTTGAGAACGAAAATAGCGAGTCAGATTTGGCGACTTACGGTAAGACACTCGGTAGTTCTAGCAGTTCATTCGGAGAACACTGTCTCAGCAGATATCTCCTCAGCAAGTAGATTTTCTTAGGACGTAGTACTAGAGAGCTAATATAAATTTACAACAACTTATAGAAAATACAAGAGAATATTATGTACCTATGTACTACCGTAAGACTTTTGACAACGTGGAATAGGACCAATTGTGGACTACATTATGGAGATGGGAACACCCACACATCTAGTCTTTACTATAAACAGACTCTATGAAGAAAACTCTGCTTTGATGACAGTCGACAGCACCATCTCCAATAGATGTAAAGTTCGTAAAGGCGCCAGATGAGGCTGTGCTAATATCTATAGTGAACACGTGATGTGATATGTGATGGAACTAAGATGTTCAACTTGAGATTTCTAAATGATACCACCTTAGTTGCACCAAACGAGGATTAACTCATACACCTGCTAGGCAACTTTCAAGCAACTAGCTCTGATTACGGTTTTAAGTGAAAATTACAACCAAACGAAAATCATAATCGTAGACCCAGCAAATGAAAACCAACCAGACACGTTCAGGCCCAACTAGCAATTTGGTATTTTATAAAACCTGCAGAAATGTTTCTGACACAAATTTTGTAAAACAACATTAGTCTCAGTAACACTTTAAAAACGTTATTACGACAGCTATAAATGCAAAATTGCACCATCTTATAAAATAGTTTAGTCATTGTTAATATTTTGTAAAAGCTATTACAACTATTACAAAACAATTGTGTAAACAATTCCGCAGGCTCTAAGAAAATTCGGTACCACCACTATAAAACAGTTTTATTGAAGCTTCATTTAATTGCGTTATAAAGCACAAACTTCACTGTTATTATTGCTATAAAACACCAATAAAATAAAGCAATTTCTTAAATGTATTAAAAAAAGTCGCATACATATACCAACCATTTCTGCTGATCTCTATAATACTGAGCTTTCAGTGATTTTATTGGATAATGGAGAAGGACTCTCTTAATAATTGTTTTAGAGTTTTAGTTTAGTTAACCCATACATACAGCTTGCAATTTTTGATGCCAAGGAAATTTTACTGTAAATTATGCCAGGTGTTTTTGATGAATTTTAAGTGAACCTCATGTTCACTGAAGGTTTCTAATAATTTCTGTAATGCCAATTTGTTTTAATCATCATATTTTATAATTAGCACGTATTAATTGCCTGTAAATATAACCGGAACAAACATTTTGAGAAAAACTGTAATTTATTGTAACTATTGCCGTTAAATTGCGTATTAAGTTTTCATTTTAACACCCTTGCTAAAATGAGCAAGGGTGAAAATTTTCACTAGTAATCTCCCTAGCGCGTGCTTAAAAAAATTCTGATAATTAATTAACGCATTTAGAGGATTCGGTAAGAAAATTTCACTCCTAAATTAAATGAAAAAATAAACAAGCTAAAAACGTAGGTACTCTTCGACAATTTACTGAGCTTTTTATATAATTGTTACACATTCTATAAGATACTCTTCGCAGTTTTCTTTGTAAATAATTTTTGGGCATCCTAAATTTTGTGATACCAACTTTGTTGTGAAAAAATATATAAAAAAAATTATTCAAAAAAACATCCAACCTGACTAGGATTCGAACACGGGATCTTTGGATTGCAAAATAAAACTTTCGAGAATCATATTTCAACGCATTAGACATATTATTATAAAATATATATTAATAAAATGCATAAACAAAAAAATATATATTATAGAGATAACATTTCGCAAGATTTCTATTTAAGTGCAATCGACAAAAATTTAAAACAATGTTTTTTTTTTAATTAAATGATTAATAACTTTCTTATTTACTGATTGATTTTCTTCAAAAACAATAGCCTCTAGCTAACACTAACTTACTTTCCAAATTTCAATACAATCGGACTTTTCTTTCTTAAGTTATCGTACTTACAAGAAACGTGACGGACGGACGGACGGACGGACGGACGGACGGACGGACGGACGGACGGACGGACGGACAGACAGACAGACAGACAGAGAGGCAGGCAGACAGGCAGACAGACGGACGGACAGGCGGACATTTTGAAAGTTGTTCAGAATTCGTTCATTAACAAAATGGTATGAAAAGTTTTTTCTACGAGCGATATTTCGGGTTTTAGAAATGTGCCGATCAAACGCAATATACTCTTCGTTTTTGCAAAGAGTATAATAATATAAGACTGACAGCTACATTAGGTTAGGTTATGTTAGTTAGTAGGCTATGCTATATACTACATAGAAAGGTTGGGTTGATCCTTTGAATATGGAGGTAAGGAAGAAGGACAGTTCAAATAAGAAGCGACGGAAATGCATGTAGAATTTTGATTAATGGTTGATCAATATGGCGGATAACCTCGGGACTGGTAACGTTTTTTACAGTATTGTAGTTAATTTTTCTTCATGCAAAACTTTTTATAAAAGATAGAATTTTCAGATAACTTACTAACGAAAAAAGTTTCTCATGAGGTGCACACTTTTTGCCAGGCAGGCAAATATATTTCTGTTAGACATTACAGACGTAAAAACGAAAAAAATTTGAAGAATTATACGCGCAAAGTAAAATCTTCCAATACGGTTCTACCCATTTAGTTAGAGCCCACTTCATCTCAGAAAACTATAGCTGTTTGTTGTTTTTCATGCATATGTGTGTTGCTTCAAATACATTTTATTGCATAGTTAGCAGCAGCATTTTTATGTTCACGTAAACAATTTTGTTTTGTAACTACTTTATTGTCGTTGCCATATTGCAGTAGATTGCAACGCTATATAATAATTATGTAGCAGACTCTGGAACAACAATTTATTTTCAATAGCAAGACTGTCCCAAATAGTGCTTTAATATAATTGTTTTATAAGATAATAGGCAACAACTATAAAACAATTTTAATATATATTTATAACGGTGCTGAAAATACTGTCGAACGTTACTAAAAAAACACTATAAAATTATTTAGTTTTATAAGCTGAAACGTTTTACAGATTAGTCACGGAAACGTTTCTAAAATAATTTCTTAACTGCTTTATAAGATATTTTATAATTTTGCTGTAAAAATCTTTTAATAAAAAATTTATAAAACAGTTCAGTTGCAGACAACCAAATAGTGTTTTCTGCAACTCTAATATAATCAATTAGCATTTTATGAGCATTAATAAAATAACAATAACAGAAAATAATCGTATAACATTTAAATTAAAAAACAAATTTGCTGGTTGGGGGATAGGTGATTGCGAGGTCGTAAACAAGAAGGTATACACTGGACGCCTTGTGGACAATCCTAGTAACTGCGAATATGATATACTGATAACAAAATCGGAAAGTATCAGTTGAGAAAAATTTGGTGTGCCAAAAACATCACAAATGCATAAAGATCAGACCTGCTAACGCCCTTGTTTACTCCAATTTTTTTTACGCCTCTGAAAGACGTTTGGTGAGAATTTCTTGGGCAGCCCATCGTACCACCAGTTCGATTCTTAAAAATAGTACATCTCCATCTCCAGTGTACGGTAACTCCCGAATTTTCTCATTTTAATAGCTTAGGGAAACCCAGATAGCAAGAGACTAGCAGAACGATCTTCAAAACATTGAGCTGATGTCACTAAGAAGTTGATGAGAAAAGGCATTGGGAAGGCCGTGCTTCTAACAGAAAACCGACAGATGGTGCGCTGCTGTCAGGCCTGACAAACAGCAAACGAATACCAACTAGAATAATACATAGATCACAAAAGTCTACTAAAATATTGTGAATAAGAAGAAGACGAGAAAAATATCAGAATAAATCAAATGTTTAAAATAATTAATTAATATATTGGGCTTTAAGTGGGATTTACTCTTTTATAATCTACGACATTTCAGTACCTAAATGTTGCTGAAAATACTCAATTTGCAGGAAAGAAATAGGAATAAGGCTTATTATAAGAATAAATAAATATCGAAATAAAAATAGCACGTCATCACCTTGAAATACATAATTCTACATGTCTCGAGGCTGCGTCTCACAAATCTGTTTATATGAAGTCTCATTCAATTCAGTATTCGTTATGTTGTTTTTTATTTTAAATAATATTTTTCCTCAAATAATCCCTAAAGAATTTGACTATGCCACTGTGTTGTGAACAGTTATGTCTGATATCTGAGCAGTCTTGAATCGCATCTATGTATAGAATCGGCACATCTAGCGGGCGGTCCTGGTCAGTCGATTCGCGTCCGTCAAGTGTGTGCGTCTCCTGCAGCCCCGATCTGCACGTGGATTTACCCCCAATCCACAGGTAGGACCTCACTACGTCACCGCCCTACTACACCTACGGCCGCTAGCGTCAGTTCAGTGCCACAACAAAGTTCATTAATCAACTTGTCGTGTAAAAGTTCCCCATATTAGGATAAGGATAAGTCAAACGCTTGCATTCATAAGTGGCTTCATGCTAATGTGATTTTTCAGTGCATTAAATGATTATAGAACACATTGAATTCAAGAAGTACTGGCGATCGCCCCAATTATGCTAAAAACAAAGTAATTACGTTTGTTTTCCACTAGCACCAGTTAGAACCACCTAATTTTCCATTTGTTTTGACAAAATGCATGTCCCACTTTTCATGGCTAAACCCCAATAGCTTTTTTATTTTTAACCATATCGTCCCAATTTATAGCGGCCATTTAAATCACTATATGGGTTTTACTGTAATTGAGAGAGCCCACATATTTTAGAGGTATGTAGTGGCGCGGAAGATCAAATATCTGAAAACTTTTTGATCTCAAGAAATATTTGCACTCTATTTATCCTGATTTATTTTAAGTAATTTTCGTAATACAAAACATATTTCGCAAACTTTTATAGTTGTTTTCTGAAATCTGCTGTGTTTTGAAATGTTTTTTTAACCGCCCACCAAAGTATCTATAACCCTTTGATATTTAGTAGGTCTATATTTGTCTCTTAACTATAAATCAAAGCAAAAGGAAACAATACCTTGAATCAAAATAATCCACTTTAATATGTTCATTATTTGTTTTCATTTTAATGAAATTAAGATTAGGGGGCCTCATTTAAAATTAAAGTAGATGCATACGCTAGCTAGGTGGTTAGTGTGTCCTAGCACTTTGATAGTACCTAGTAATTTTTCTTGTAAATTATTACCAAGAAGTGGTCCGATTCCACCATAAACTGTATGAGGCCTCGTCTGCTTTACTCAGATAAATCTAGATCTAGACCTTCTCTTAATTGACCTAGAAAGCGATTTAAAAAAAACAAACATACAGATTGAGTAATTTACTGGTCCTTTTATCCACTTTATATCTTAATAGTAGGCTATAATTTACTGTATTGATTGGTTTTAAGTTCAATTTGCATATTACAGTTTACGGGATACGCAAAGATTAGACTACAGATATTGTTATTCATCATCTTTGCAAACATTACTGATGATCTGAAATTATATCTTAGTATTCAAAATATTGATGTAAAACCACAACTATTGCTAATAGATATTTTGAAAAAATCGAAAATAAGCTATTTATATCCCATGTGCACACTAGTAACGTATTATACGTATAATAGTAGGTATTCCACTCTCTTGATATACCCCAGCAAAAAAAACTTGATATTTTCATTGACACCAAACTATTAGTGGAGTCACGTTAGGTTCATACCTTGGAGAACGGTTAACCAAGACCGATTTTAATGAAACCTTTTTTAAAGGATTCTAAAGAGGTGTGCTTTTACTTCATTAATTATATTATTCATCACAAAGAAAATGCTATAAATTATAGTAAACGATTTAAAGATTTTGTTAATTATTGATAATATCGTTACAAAACTGTTATGTTAAGGTGAAAATGGCAGTTTCAATAATTAAAAAATATATATATATATTAATTAAGATTACTATTATAAATGTTTATTCATACGTTTATATATTACAATTCATTTCTTAAGACTCTTCGACTTCTAATCAAATCATTTAATACATTTAACTGAATTTGTGGTTGGTTCCTTGTGAAACATCTTGTAAATAATTCTAATTACAAGGAGAAACTGCTTGTTAATGTTTCAAAATAAGTATGCTTCGGCTTATTATGCCTTTTTCAAGAATAAATACAAATATTGTAATCTTTGTATTTATTCTTGAAAAAGGCCTAATAAGCCGAAGCATACTTATTTTGAAATATTAAAAAGCAGTTTTTTCTTGTAATTCAAATCATTTAGCTCTAAAATTGGTGAATGGTTGGAGCAAGAATTACCACTGCATTCGCCACAGGCTGAGGTACAATGCAAGCCACTTTTCCCACAATTTTATTAAAATCAGATCCATATCCTGTCTTGGAGTTGCAAATAATTAATATTTTTAGCTGCTTTTCCATTGTAGTATCATACTTTCATCCTACGGTTATTTCCTAGCCATAACTAAATACACTTTTTTCGTGTGCTATGCAGCTTCGTCAACTGTAGATAACAAAGATGACAATTATACACAGCTATGCTTTGTCGCAGCTTTGACGAAACCTTTACAATTAAATAAATATAAATGTAAATGTATTGAAATTTTAATTTTTATTAACATTTTATAATTTGTCGAACAATAGAACTTATTAACAACCAACCAGCATGGATGTAAAAAAATCTGTAGAAACAACAATCCACCATTTCTTAAATTATGTTTATACTGAGCTAGACAAAGGTAATTTTCTAGCCTCGATTATGTTTGATTTGCTTTGGACGAATAGTCTTAGTTAGGTATAAGAGGTTCTTGGTTATTTTAAATCAATTAATATCTTCCAAACATAAACTATTACACAGCCACACAAAAAAAATTGTTCTGATCTGGGGATCAGATCTTCATATCCGGTAGTATTTTGGCCCGCTGAATCCAAATCTGCCATCAGATTTGAGCTAGCACGTCTCGGTTTTGCATAAAATGCAAAGACCATGAAAATAAGAGTTACAAGCCAAGGTTTTTTGCATTTTCTGCAAAACTGAGACGTTCTGGCTTAAATTTGATGGCAGATTTGGATTCAGCGGGTTAAAATACTATAGCATATGAAAGTCTGATCCCTAGACCAGAACAAAAAGCTCAAGAACAATTTTAAACACATATTGCAGAAATTACGAAGTTAAATATGCTTAATGTGGTTGTATTTAGGGCCTTCTAATTTACTTTGGTTCTCTTTAAGCGTGAGTGCGGATCATTAGTATTATACAATACAACATGCAAACTTACTTGAACATTTTTTTTCCAAACAGACATTGTGTTAAATTCGCCCATTTCTAATTTCCCGTGCAAAAATAACATTGAGTTGATAACTAATCTAGGATAGGTGTCACTTATTTGTTATGAGGTTCTTGACAGTTTAATAATTAATAAGTTTACATTATCTATTTAATTTTATCAACATTTCTAACCGAATGTCACTTGAGCATTGAATGTCCGATTGTCCCTTGACTCATAATTTTGTTACAACTTTCTCAAGCACGTTGCTTTGAGGTTACCAAGAAGCTTGCTTTCGAAAACTAATAAAATCGTTTCGTAATGATCATTGCCCTTGAAACATTAAAGCTTAATGTGTACAAAGTGTCTTTTTAAATTTTTAATTTATAAATCAGTAAGTGTCCTCCTTGAAAGAGGTTACAGTCATATGATTTGACAGGTTTCCATCTTTGAAACATAGATGAATTATTTCTAGCCCCATATTTTTATATGAACATTAACAAAGTCTAATTAAGTGATTTTTCAAGATAATTTCCAGACTAACTCAAAATAGTACATTATATATCATGATTTAGAATGAACATGCTGACAAAATCATATTTCTGGCACGTCACGAAAGTTTTGAAATTACAGGTATTTTAGACCACTGAGAAAAAATTAACTTTGAAAGTTAAAAATTCCATGTTTTTGGAGAAACAAACCGTTTAACTAATGAACAGTGTTTCTAGCACGTCGCGGACGTTTTAAATGATAGAAATTTTAGCTCTTTGAGAAAAAATTAACTTCATTTAAAAAAACATGTAAATTACAAAATGCATTTATTCCAGTTGGAAAACACATATCATTTTTTAAAAGTAACCGTTTTCAAAGAGGGTCATAGTTAATGTATTTCCGCATTTTTTTAAAAAAATTCCAGGATTTTTCAAAGCACGAATTATTCTTGTATTTGTTTTTTTTGTAAATGTGTTTCTTTAGGTATTCCCATGAAGTTATCTACACCTATGTACTCATTTTGTTATATTTTACAATGTTTGTGTGTATTTCACTTTTTGCCGGAAGCGCCACAGTTAAACCAATAAATGAAATGTTATAGTTTCATCATCATTTACAAATTGCAAACAAAATTGGATTATATTATATTATTTATATGAATTTTTTTTATAAATTGTGGTAAAATTGAATGCCGAAATTAGTACAGGGTGTTCCAAAAATGTACAAGCTTATTTTTCTAAGAAAAAGAAATCATATGAAGACGTGACTGATAACGCTTCGTTTTCGAGATACCGAGCGATAAATGCCTATTTTGACAAAAAACAGTTCTTAATAAAATTACTGAAAAAGGAAATAGCGATATTCGTATTTAACCTTAAAATCGTCACCATACGTAATTCTGGTAATATTTGTTGACTGTAGTTGAGTTATTATCAGATATGGGATTTTTGAGCGTCATGACGTAAACAACAGGGGCGGGCTGGGATAATGAAATAATGATTTTTTTTGTGGTTTACTAGAAGCGGGTTAGGAGGACGCAATATGTGTGGAGGAATTTTACGTAAACAGTACACGCTAAGGGACTTTACGACACACTTGATTTACATTGGAAATCAGTATTAGACTAGTAGATGGTGACAGAAAGTCAGATCTGATAGCCTACCGTCTGCAAGTAATTTAGTCAGTAGTATCTATACAATAAAGCTCAATTTTTGGTACTTTCAAGGTTTGCCCGCATGCACGGGATGTAGGAAACGATTTTGAGTTTGCATAAAAAAAAAACAATGTTTTCAACTGATACACTACCGTCTGCAAAGTTCAAAATACGAAATTAAAGGAATAAAAATATATCATCGGAAGCGCTTTTGCAGACAGTTCTGTCATGCACCAAACCTTATACAGGGTACACCAAAATGAATCAAATTTTAGTAAAAAAAAAAAAAGATAATTTACCGTCTGCAAACAGTACAAAATGATGATTCTGGTTCATGAAGACGAGTAGGGGAAAGGTTCAGACGTTTACGATATGCACGTCGCATGTCAACTTGTTATTTTTTTTTTACAACTTTGAACAATTGTTTACCGTCTGCAGCTAAAAAGAAAACATGATTTAAAAATAGAGCTTCGATAAAGAACTATTTGCAGATAGATTAAATGTGTACAAAGCACTTGCCGCTTAACGTATTTGTGTAAAAAAATGGGCGTAACTTTTACCAATTATTTACTGTCTGCAACTTGGTAAAAAGAAAGATTATTGATTCAAATATGCAATTATTTAGTTTGCAGACAATGCGCACATGCACGAGAGTCACAATAAAGTGTCAAAAATATTGAGCAACGCATCTTTGCCTAAGCATCAAGCTTAAAAGTTGAGGAGTATGGCTGGTGCAAATCGGAGGGCTGTTTGATAGAGATGAAATGCCACAAACCGTCAAAGAAATTTTTGTAGCTGATAACGACAACGGTACGAAAATACCGTAGTTTTCTTGTTAATTCCAATGAATTTCAAATGCTGATTAATTTTTAAAATTACAGTCGCAATTACCAGTAACAGTGTGGTCGAGAAGGATAACGAACAAATAATGCTCACCGACAACAATGCTGATAATGATTCAGATGAAGAAAACTTGTTTTTAAGAACATATCAGTGACAGCGAGGAAGATATGTATCATTTCACTGAGGATTATCGGAAAACGTTCCGAGTGGTTGAGAATGATGATGTTGAAGAAGAAACAGACGGCGAACAAAATTTTTTGTAAATAATAATTATTATTATTAATAATATGTATAAGATTTTTGTTACAACTTTAATAAAATAATATTTTTTCAATTGAATTTAACTACGACGCGAATTATCGATCAACTTTATCGAATACCAGCACTAATTCTGGTCCGTGTGCATCTGCATGTTGTCTGCCCATCCGAAAAAAATATATTTGCATAAGTTAGCTTACACAATTTTGTGTTGCAGAAGGTAAAGAGTTGCTTTTGGTGGCTCTTGTGCATGTGGGCATTATCTGCAAATTGAATAATTGCGTATTTAACCCAGTAACCTTTCTTTTTACCAAGTTGCAGACGATATAGATAGTTGTTTTTGGTACATATCGCGGAAGGAGGATATCAAACGAATTTCGCAAAATTTTGACACTCCATTTTGGTTTTAGTGCATGTGCGCATTGTCTGCAAATTAAATAATTGCGTAATCGAATCAATAACCTTTCTTTGTACGAAGTTGCAGACAGTTAATAATCGGCAAGAGTTACCCCCATTTTCTTACAAGTTTATAGAATTCAATGGACAACCGTGCATATTGGATTCGTCTGAAAACATTGTTTACAATAGTTTTGCAACCTAAATTTTCTAATAAAACTATAATTAAACGGTAAACAATTGTTCAAAGTTATAAAAAAAAATAACAAGTTGACATGCGCACAATATGGTGATGTGCATATCGTAAACGTCTGCACCTTTCCCCTACTCGTCTTCATGATCCAGAATCATCATTTTGTATTGTTTACAGACGGTAAATTATCATTTTTTTTTTTTTTTTACTAAAATTTGATACATTTTGGAGTAACCTGTATAAGGTTTGCTGCATGACAGAACTGTCTGCAAAAGCGCTTCCGACATATTTTTATTCCTTTAATTTCGAATTATGAACTTTGCAGACGGTAGTGTATCAGTTAAAAACATTGTTTTTGTATGCAAACCGGAAATCGTTTCCTACATCCCGTGCATGCGGGCAAACCTTGAAAGTACCAAAAATTGAGCTTTATTGTATACATAATACTGACTAAATTGCAGACGGTAGGCTATCAGTTTTGATTTTCTGTCACCATCTACTAGTCTATATATCCCTAGCTGTTTCTGCCACTGGACAAGTTACATGAAAAAAATTGTACGTTCCTTATAAGATTGGCACATTCAGCTTCATATACTATACGGCGCATTATAGGACAAAATCTTGAAAAGTTGGCCAAAATTCATAATATTTAGTACGTACACTAAAATCAATATCTGTACGTTATTGGACTTGATTCAAGTCATCTCTTTAATTGAGAATTTGATACTTATAATAACACAGGCCCACAAAAAAAAATTCTTTCGTGAGCGAGAATTAAGACTCACTTTTCTTTATGTTTTTCAGGGCGCTGAACATGAATCTGAAATCAGAATAGCATTTTGGGAGACATGGAAATATCATTTTTGGGAGAAAACAATGTATTTTCCAAAGTATTATATTACTTGATAGGGCCTGATGTAAGTGAGTTCACTTTGGACCGCATTATTATACAAAATTTCTGGGTATATTGCTTCCAACTGTGGTTTATAAACATATTCTGAATGGGCCTAAGCCGTTTCAGCAGGTGCGTCTAATAATTAATTGAGTGAACTGTATTATAGGTGAGAGATTCCAAATAAAAGAGAAACGATAATTTAAAGATATCGAAAACTTACCTATTTTCGGGATAATGCTGTGGTTTCATCGTCGATGTCGGCAAGGTAAAAAGGATACGAAATCAAGGATGTTAAATCTCCGGCACTTTAAATTATTACTAACTAAACTAATAAAAACTATAAAAATATTGTAATTCACTTTTATAATGCGTTTGATAACTGTAATCAAAACTATATACATATGCGTGAAGCCGCGTGCTATTCTATCTATCTACTGTCTATCAACGTCTCTCTCGTCCGGAGCTATCTGTCTTTATGCGCCCATTTTTGTTAGCGTTAAGACCTTGAAATTTTTATTAGGAATACCAAATATATAGAACAATTGAAAATACTTATTTATCCTACAATTAAAATTAAGGCGCGTAACCATATTCATGTAGATTAATTCGGGATTGTACTTGTATTCGCGGTGTTGAGCAGAACTGCACACGTGGAAAGAACAATGGGAAGAGGCGAGAATTATGTCTCGGGATTATATGCAACACTCAGCCTGAGAGATTGGACCCTTGCCGGCATCAACTGATGATGAAACCTTTTGACGCTTACCTTCGGACGATCTTGCAATCATATTTTTATTTGAGCGTTTCAGCATTTATCGGTCTGAATTTATCTCTCTATTTTCAGTGTAGTAATTCGTTTATCAAAACGCATTCCTCTTTGGAGATCAGTTATGTTTTGCTCGTTTCCGGACTATTTTATCATCGAATGATCTACGCAATGGATTTCTTTTTCGTTCACGTGCCTCTTGGACTGTTTCTCTCTTTAGTGACCAACAAAAGTCTGCCATCGTATTGATATCCCATCTTCTTTGATACTGTTTCTCCATTTCCTTGATATCTCGATGGAATCGCTCGCCTTGCTCTTCACTGAAGTCACCTAGATTGTCAGGGAAATAACTTAGATGCGAATCAAGGAAATGTAATTTTAGATTCATTAAACAAACCTAATTTTTGGTAAGTCTCGATCATCTCAGCTACAATGCTTTCGTAGGCATCACTTCTATGATCTCCTAGGAACTGATGGACTATTATCTTAAAGCTTTCCCATGCGGCTTTCTCTTTTGGAGTCATAATTTTAATGAACATATTATCCTTCAAAATCTTTAGAATCTCGGATCCATCAAAAATTCCTTCCGTAAGTTTAGCTTCCGGCAACTGACTGAATGTACTACTCATATATTCAAAGCAGTCACCCTGTTTATCAAGCGCTTTCACAAACTGCTTCATCAAGCCTAATTATATATGCAGGGGTGGAAGGAGGATTTTCGACGGTTCAACCAGTGGTTGCTCTATTATATTCTTACCACCCGGTAAGAGGCACGATCGCGTGGGACAGATTTTTTTTGTAGTGATATATGGTATATTTAAAATAACTGATCGGAAAGCCAACGCGGATATTTTATCCACCATCCTCAGTGGTTCTAAATCGATGTATCCATCTTTCACCGTTGAATGCGATAACCTCGAAAAGGAGAAACAGCTTTAAATATTCAAATTTAACACAATTAAAATACGGACACCTTAACCAAATGTAACTAAATAAATCAAAATTTAACAAAACAGAAAGGCACATAGGATTGCGTTTTGATAAACGAATTAACTTACTACACTGAAAATAGAGAGATAGATGCAGGCTGATAAATGTTGAAACGCTCAAATAAAAAATTGATTGTAACGGGTGCAGGTGTCCGAAGGTAAGCGTCAAAAAGTTTCATCACAAGTCGATGCTAGCAAGGATTCAATCTCACAGGCTGACTGTTCCATACAATCCTGAGATATAATTCCTCTTCTTATTATTCTTCCCGCGTATGCAGTTCTGCTCCGCACCGCGAACACAAATACAATCCCGAATCAATCTACATGAATATGTTTACAAACCAACGTTGGGAGCAATATCCTCGGAAATTTTGTATAATAGTGCGATCCAAAGTGAACTCACTGTACATGAGGTTTTATCAAATAATGGAATACATTGGAAAATACTGTATTTTATTCCAAAAATGATATTTCCATGTCTCCCAAAATTTTCTATTCATTTTGAACCTGGAAATAAGACAAATACCTTCTTTTCATGATTTTCGTCCAATTTTGACCTTTCCTAGGTAGCAAAGGCACGTGAAAATGACGTGAAAAAATGGTCGGGAGTGACGAGAAATGACGAGTTAGATGACGTAAATGAAACGTGAAAATGACTTCCTAATGTCTCAAACGAATGACGTCTTTTTCAGGTTATATTTGGTAATCCCCCCACAGGTTTTTAGTAATAGGAGCATATAAAACTGCATACTAGTTAGTAGTCTACTTGATAAAAATGAAGTAATTAATGCATAAATAAGTATTGTCCTATTAATTTGTTTGTTAGCCATCCGTATATTTTATTCACATTAACATATCTAATATTGTTTACCATCACTCCAATTTTTTCTCACAAGGGTTGCCTGCAAATTATAATGTTTATTAAGTTATTAAATTCATTTTTACTTACCTTTACCAATTGCGGTCTGTAGGGGTCGAACCTGCATGTCTCGGTTGTCTGTATTACAGTACTGACGCTTCTACCAACTGAGCTATCTTAGTTAACCGTTATTTCGGATGCTAAAAGCAGCATTTATGGTGATGTGTATGAAGTTTTTATTATGTGAAATTGAATTTCTAGCCTTATTTAAAATATATGAAAATCTTTCAGGTTCTCTTTTTTTTTCTATTTTTTTAAGTGTTTCCAAACCTGAATTTTTCGAGTTACTAGTATTTTTATTTATTTATAAGTATCAAGAAGAACTTATTTAATTTAATTAAATTGTCACCAGTGTCACCTGAGAAGTACGAGTACTTGTTGAACAACGTAGTTATTACATTTATTCAGTGGCATTTCGTTAAAAAAATGTTTTCCCCAGATCTCGAAATTGAAGAGTAGAGAAGGAGAAATCCGAAAAAAAAAATTTTCCTCATCTCAAATTTATTGAGCGGTGGGGGGGAGGGGGGGAGGGGGGGGAGTCAGGAGTCAACTATTTTAAGAATTTAAGTTTTAAGTTGAGGTACTTATACAAACCTGAGAAACGTGTTGGAGAAAAAACGGTAAAGGTATAATATCGACATTTACAACATAGAATATTTAATGGTCTAAAACAGACCTAAAATTGAAAAAAAGTACATTCGTACATCGGTTTTATAAGCAATTATTACCTTAAAAAAAACAACTAAAATTTTTTTGCAATTATTTTAACAAAAAAAAAAAACGGAATGAGCAGGAGTCGAACCGCCGACCTCGTGACTTATAAGACGACAAAAAACAAACAAACAAACAAACAAAACAGATTTTATTCTTAAGTTTAGTACAACTATGTGCCTTTGCGGATCCTGGACCGGAGCCAACCAAACAACCACAGCACGTGGTGCTGTGGTGAATGTAAGGTGGGACGGGGCAGGTCCGGTTTGGCTTAACGGTCAACGGGGGGGGGGGGGGGAATTAGTTCTCCTGTTTGTTATAAACAACACTTGGCAAAGCACTTACAAAATTTGGGTTGTTGACTCGGGTAAAAAGCTAAACGAAAAAACCCGTACGAGAACTGTCGGCCTGGTGGTCTCCCTGCCTCCAGGAAGATATGATAATGTAAAAAAGTATCGTTTAAAATGTTATAATTTTCAAGAATTTTCTCGGCCTAAAAAGAATTTACGAACAAAATGACAAAAAGAAAAAAAAGAAAAACAACAGAAGCATAAAAACGAACAAATAGAAAAGGAAAGAGGGAATTAAAGATAAAGTTTAGGAAAGATGATAGGATAGGGTTTTATAAAGGTTATGGTAGGTGAAGATTTGGCTAAGGGAGTTGCCGGAAAATAGGCAACGCCTGGTATGGTAGGCGGTGTCTCAAATTGAATAATATTGCATTATGCTGTCTGATTTGAGTTATGTTGCGGGTTAGCGGGCTATCGCCCAGTTTGGTGGTGTAAAATTTTTGGGAGATTTCCTGGACGTAGTCCGCTAGTGGGGTTATGTCGTGGCAGCGTGCATAGAGATCTCTGAGGGAGGTGTACCTATCAGTCTGAAATGAGGCGCTAGAACTTTAGGTTTGCACATTGTCGTGGCCGGTATGCTGCACCATGCCGGCGCCGCGTATGTGATTGCCGGCCTGATCACCATAGTGTACAACAGTTTTTTATTATTTCTGTTAAGTCCGCTACCCCTGGCCAGAAGCGGGTACAGACTCCTGGTCATGAAGTAGACCTTGCGTACTGTCTCGTTGATGTGGGTGTCAAACGTCAGTCGTTTGTCTAAGTTAACCCCCAGATACTTCACGCACCGTTTAATAGGAATTTCTCTACCCGCCTTAACTCACTCGACCACAGATCTCTTTGAGAATACTTACTTAAAGACTTTATAGTGGAACACGCAACGGCTAGATTTTGCTTTTTAATGTATTTTAATCTATAATTTTATTATTAAAAGAACTCGAAACCTGCACAAATAAACTGCCAAATCTTTGCAAACTCTTTCGAATATAAATTATTTTGGATATTGTTAAAAAACATTATCCTCGAATAAAAACGCCAATACTTATCCCTCACGACACGGTTTCTTTTTTTTAAACTTTACACTCTGCTTACGATAACAAAATACCATTAGCGAGTTTTAAAGTTTGTAATCCGATAAAATATAAATAAATTTAACACCGAAAAAAGACAACAATATGACGTGATGTGTAGCACGTCATTTTAATGTCATTTATAAGACGTCATTCTGTTGTTGATTTTTAGTGCCCTGACCTCTTTTTAACCAGAATCACCAGATTTTGACGTCATTATAACGTACCCTTGCTACCTGGGTTAGCTCGAAAATTCGTCCACAAACATGCTATTTTGACTTCAGATTCGTGTTCAGCGCCCCGAAAAACATAAAGAAAAATTCTCATTTTCTTTGTGGACCTGTGTAATTTCAAAACATAAAGTGGTTACTTCAATATTGTGGACTGTATAATAGTATATTATGTAATGAGTTTTGTAAGAAGCATATTACGCACGAATGGAAAAGTTACGCACGATGCCGCGTAGCGACGAGTGCCTATTTCCATGTGTGCGTAATTGCTTTACAACTCGAATTATGTACTATACTTTACCTACGATCATATTTATTTATTTATTTATTTAGTAAAATCTGAATTTAGTTTACTAGTCAACAATATTATTCAACAAATATTGTGTCAGTTTTGACAGCGTTTGAAAATTACGTAGACGCATTTGTTTTTTTAAACCCCGCGTCAGCTGACTATTTTTGCGTGTCCGTGCGTTTTGTTTACCGTGCGATTTGTTTACAGTGCGTTTTGTTTACAATATGTAAAATTCAACTTACATAGATCGCAGATAGTGTGTTTTTTACTATTTACAGTAGTGATCGTAGGTAAAACAATTTAAGGAATAGGCTTCAGTCCGTCACACCGATACTGTTTTTTTTTTTAATTGGAAAATTATAATCAGTGATTTTCCTATTATTTTATTATTCTTATTTTTGTATCTATCGAGTTAAAAATAAAAAAGTGATGTAAATATGTTATAAAAAGATACTTCTCACTTTCGTTCACATTGTAAAACTTTAACCGAATAAAATGAAATCCTGAAATATCAAAAATGATGAAATAGTTGGCAAAAATAAAGAAGATTCGCATTTGGCACTATGCAAGTCACGTTAGCGTAAATATAGTTTAACTCTCAAAAGAATTCCATACTTCCTATTTCATCTGACCTCATCAGCATGCCGTTAAAGTCTGAAATCTACTGATGACACATCCTGTGAAAATGTAATCCTAAATGTTTAAAACGCTAAAAATAAAAATATGTGTTTGTATAAACATAGATCGTCATAAAAGAAGTCTTATGAGAAACTAATTATTAAGTTATTTTTATGCCTATATTATCTGAGGTAATTAATTAAGAATATATCTACTATCATATATGTGGAACTATGATATTTCAACTGTGATGTAAAAATGAGTCCTCCTAACTTTGTTCAATTAGTCTAAGCTAGAATACGGTAAAGGGCATAGCAGGATAAGCATGTGTCAGCTGCTTCCGCACCAATCGGAAGATTTTGAGCACAAGTTGATAGTAGTCTTAGCTGAAATTTTCCAAAATTGATAATCACGGGCGTACTGCGAGCGGCGCACAGTGGGAAATTTATGGCTCTTTCTGGACAAAAATCGAAACGGGGCTCATTTCACAATCGATTGCAGTAATTTTTTTTTTTTGAGTAATCGTCAAGAGTTGTAGTTTACTCTACCACTGCTACAATTTGGAAAAAGTCGATTCTTACTTTTACTTTTGACCATATAAGGAGACGGAAGAGTATGCAAAATCGTGCTAAAGTTATGAAACCTATTCTCCCCCCGTTTTCGAAAGTGCTGAACACGAATAACAGGGTGGAAAAAGTCTTTAACGGCCAAAAAAACATCCCTTTTTGCTTATTTCTCATATGACAACCTTCGCATCGTTTTTTTTGCAGGGATTCTTTGTTTCTTCAGATGGTGAAAGATTATGTCAGGTAGTAGACCTCAACCGCCCTTGGGGGTGGAATCTACCCTGTCAGGGGGTGTAAAATTGTTTCTTTTTTTTTTCTTGTTAAAGACGTTTTCGAGGACAAGAGTGAATTGTGTCAACCTCAGGGGGTTGGTCCCACCCCCAGCCCCAGGGAGTGGAAAATTGATTTTTTTATTCTCTAATTTGTATATTGAGTGTGAATGGTTTCAAAATCACCATTTGTCCATTTTACATCCTCATCAAAGATGAACCTATCCTCGCAAGGATTTGAAATTCACGTGACTTAAAACGGGATATAAGGAAGAGAATACTTTCTGTTTTTAATAAAGTATATATACAGGATACGATTTTGAGTACAATATAATATTTTTTCCAAGACATTAATATAACGAAAGGCGCCTACAAAGAGAATTACATGCTTCATATTTCTCGAAATGAACATCACATCAATGTTATTGCCTCTTTCTTCATCGCACGCATCGTCCGTTTCCGATTCATGATCGGAAATATACATTTCAGGTATAAAAATTAGGAGGTTTACAACATTATCATAACTATTATCATTGGATTCGTTTGTTTCTGTGCTTGGTGCATCATCTTCATCCTCTGGCGCACAATTCTCACAAAATTTATCTTGACAAGTCTTACAATAATAAATGCTACGGATAGCTCGAGGACACAAGATTTGCCCAGAAAATCGTAAAGGCGGCAAAAACAAATAAAATGATAATCCGAGTCCCTAATATCAGCCAAGTCGCTACCTATTATTATTATGAAAGGAGTGGCTTCCGACAGTTTAAGGGTGTAAAACTATTTTTTTCTTGATCAGCATCCTCGAAAATGGGGGTAAACGTCTTTAACAAGAAAAATAAAAAAGAAACAATTTTACACCCCCTGACAGGGTAGATTCCACCCTTAAAGGCAGTTGCAGTCTACTACCTGACATCACATTTCACCATCTGTTATATCCCCATGAAGAAATAAAGAATCCCTGCAAAAAAACGATGCCAAGCTGTCATATGAGAAATAATAATATTTTTGACCGTTAAAGGAGATGAGCATGACTAAAAACTTTTTTCACCCCGTTATTCGTATTCAGCACCCTCGAAAACGGGGGGAGAATAGGTTTCATAACTTTAGCACGATTTTGCATACTCTTCCGTCTCCTTACTTCCACTATAATGGTCAAAAGTAAAAATAAGAATCGACTTTTTTCAAATTGTAGCAGTGGTAGGGTAAACTACAGCTCTTGACGATTACTCAAAAAAAAATTACTGCAATCGATTGTGAAATGAGCCGCGTTTCGATTTTTGCCCAAAAAGAGCCATAAATTTCCCACTGTGCGGCGTGGTTCATTACTACATCTTAACATGTTCACCGATGGCCATTACATCCCTACCGTTCAAATCAGTATCAAACTTCAAGAAGTGTGGTGCAGATATTTTCAAATTCTTTGACGTCAACTACCCAGGTAGCAAAGGCACGTGAAAATGACGTGAAAAAATGGTCAGGGGTGACGAGAAATGACGAGTTAGATGACGTAAATGAAACGTGAAAATGACTTCCTAATGTCTCAGACGAATGACGTCTTTTTCAGGTTATACACAGGTTTTTAGTAATAGGAACATATAAAACTACATATTAGTTAGTAATCTACTTGATAAAAATAAAATAATTAATGCATAAATAAGTTTTGTCCTAATGAATTTGTTTGTTAGCCATCCATAATTTTATTTACATTAACATATCTAATATTGTTTACCATCACTCCAAGTTTTTCTCACAAGGGTTGCCTGCAAATTATAATGTTTATTAAGTTATTAAATTCATTTTTACTTACCTTTACCAATTGCGGAGCGTAGGATTCGAACCAACATGTTTCCCGTTGTCCGATTACAGTACTGACGCTTCAACCAACTGAGCTAGCTTGGCGACCGCTATTTCGGATGCTAAAAGCAGTATTTATTGTGGTGAATGAAGTCTTTATTATGTGAAATTGAATTTCTTGCCTTATTTAAAATATATGAAAATCTTTCAGATTCTCTTTTTTCTTTTCTATTTTTTTACGTGTTCCCAAACCTGAATTTTTCGAGTTACTAGTATTTTTATTTATTAATAATTATTAAGAAGAACTTATATTTAATTTAATTAAACTGTCACCAGTGACACCTGAGAAGTACGAGTACTTGTTGAACAACGTAATTATTACATTTATTCAGTGGCGGTTCGTAAAAAAAATGTTTTTCCCAGATCTCGAAGGGGAAGTCAGGAGTCAACTATTTTAAAAATGAGGTACTTATACAAACCTGGGAAACGTGTTGGAGAAAAAACAGTGAAGGTATAATATCGACATTTACAACGTAGAATATTTAATGGTCTAAAACAGACCTAAAATTGAAAAAAAGTACATTCGTACATCGGTTTTATAAGCAATTATTACCTTAAAAAAACAACTAAAATTTTTTTCGCAATTATTTAAAAAAAAAAAAATGAAATGAGCAGGGGTCGAACCGCCGACCTAGTGACTTATAAGACGACGCAAGCAAGCAAGCAAACAAAGCAAGCAAATAAAATTTATTAACATTTATAGATACATATGCGCCTCCCCGAAACCTGGCCCGGAGCCAGCCAGACAACCACAGCGCGTAGCGCCGTGGTGATTGTAGGGCTGGGCGGATCAGGTTCGGTTCGGCTTGACGACAATGATATAAAGAACAATTAAAATTCCTACCCACCTAGCGTGGGTTTAAAATTAATAATACCTTTGAAAATAATGCTGCCCACAAAGGCCTAAAACTAATACATATAAAACTTAGAACTAGTAACTGGTTATAACACTAAATAAATTTTGGCTGCTGACTCGGGTGAAAAGCTAAACGAAAAAGCCCGTACGAGAACTGCCGACCTGGTGGTCTCCCTGACGCCAGGAAAATGTGGTGGAAAAAGGATAGGGTTTAAAAATGTTTGAATTTTTTAGAAATTTATCGGCCAAAATGAAATTTTTGATGACAAAAAGAACAAACAGAATAAAAAAAGGAACAAAAATAGAACATACAGAAAGAGAATAGAAAGGATTGGAAAGATAAAGTTGAGGAAAGATCAAAGATGTGGAAATAGTAGGTTGTGGTATAGGAAAGTATGGCTAGGGAAGAGGTTGCCGGAAGATAGGCAACGCTTGGTATGGTAGGGGGTGTTTGATCTGGAATGGGGCATTATGCATTCTGATTTGAGTTATGTTGCTGGTTAGCGGACTATCGCTCAGTTTGAAGGTGTAAAATTTCTGAGAAATTTCTTGAACGTAGTCCGACGACGCCTTAACACACTCGACCACCGAGCTCTTTGAGAATGCTTACTTAAAGGCTTTACAGTTGAACAGCGACGGCTAGATTTTGTTTTTAATATATTTTAATTTATAATTTTATTATTAAAAGAACTCGAAACCTGCACAAATAAACTGCCGAATCTTTGCAAACTCTTTCGAATATACATTATTTTGGATATTGTTAAAAAACATTATCCTCGAATAAAAACGCCAATAATTATCCCTCACGACACGGTTTCTTTTTTTTAACTTTACACTCTGCTTACGATAACAAAATGCCATTAGCGAGTTTTAAAGTTTGTAATCCGATAAAATATAAATAAATTTAACACCGAAAAAAGACGACAATATGACGTGATGTGTAGCACGTCATTTTAATGTCATTTATAAGACGTCATTCTGTCGTCGATTTTTAGTGCCCTGACGTCTTTTTGACCAGAATCACCAGATTTTGACGTCATTATAACGTACCCTTGCTAGCTGGGTACTGTTGGGTCAAACAAAATTTAGTTTGAAAATCTAAACATTTTGCAATGATGACATCCGTAGTCAGCCTAGGAAAGAATTGTGGTTTTCAAAGTCCACTACGAGGAGGTTACAGTGTCTCTCACTAGTCGAGGTGCTTGGATATTATGAGTCCGCTTGCCTCTCACAATTCGGGTTGACTTTTTTGCGTGAGTCCCCTCACAAATCAGGTTACTCTATATTGGTGAGACATTTCTCAGTCTTCATTGTTATCGTCCGTCATATTCCGAGTAAAAATATCGCTGAGAATTTCAGCTGGCTCCAAAACTTTCGACAAATATCATGCATGGGACAGACAGTATACAATTGCGCCGGAAATAAAGCTGTTGGCTGCTGCTCGCACGTTGCAGCAATTGTATACCATCTGTCCCTCGCAAGGTATCTGTGGAAAGTTCTGAAGCCAGCTGAAATTTTCAGCAACATTTTTACTCAGAAAAATATTTCTTCTGTAATTAAGGACGGTAGCAATGAAGACTAAGAGAAGTCTCATCAATATAAGTAATCTCATTCGTGAGAGGCAAGAGGACTCACGTAAAAAGTCAACCCGAATTGTGAGAGGTAAGGTGACTCACAATAAATTAGCGCCCCGACTAGTGAGAGGCAAGGAAACTCACGATAAACAATCACCCCGACTCGTGAGAGGCAAGGGGACTCACTATAAACAGACACCCTGACTAGTGAGAGGTACTGTAACCAGGGCCGTTCCTGGCGGGGGTGCAACAGGTGCCGACTGCACCTGTTGCACCGGGGCGGCACAATTTAGGGGGCGGCATTTGAGCCTACTTCTATATCTGTATCACGCGGTGGCGCGCAATATACCGATTGGAATATTTTTCTGACTTTGCCTGTAACAGTGGCCTATGGGAAAAGAAGTTTTTCCAAATTAATGATAATTGAAAATTATTCGAGATCCACTATGTTCCAGGAGAGATCGATGAATTTTGCAATTATTTCAATTATCTAAAAAAATATACGCAATTAGACAGATTAAAAACAGGTCAAATCTGGATGCTGCACTCATGGCTTATCATGCGCTATTCCACAGTACTATGATATATGGTTTAATCAATTGGGGTACATCCAACCAGATTTCAGATGTTTTTATTGTACAAAAAAGAGCCATAAGAGCTTTAGCGGGCGTGAATAAACTTGAAAGTTGTAAACCATGGTTTATTAAATTTAATATAATGACTTTACCATCAGAAGTAATCTACTGTCACTTAATTCATATAAAGGCACATTTGAGCGAATACGAAAAAAATGGTGAAACTCACAGTTACAATACCCGTAATCGGGATAAAATACAAACACCGCGCCAGAGACTGACTTACACAAAAAGAATTAATTTTGGAATTGAATTATTTAATTCACTTCCAAATACTGTTAAGGAATTGCCCATTAGACAGTTTAAAATAAAATTAAAACTGCATCTTTTAGCCAATGCTTACTATAATCTAACAGATTTTAATTATATGTAAATTTGTGTTATTATATGATATTTATGTTGTTTGTTATGGTGTTGACTAGATTCACATCATATCCTAATGTTTGTTATATACTTGTGTTTTATGTATGTATATATATGTTAATTATTTATATGTTATGTTCTCTCTTTGACTATATTAGGACTCTATCCTAATGTCATATGATATATTTTAGTCTTACGTGTTTTTTATTTATATTTTTTGTACTATTTTTATTTGACTTGTCAAAACACTACGGTGTTACTGTTTGATTAATAAAATTATTATTATTATTATTATTATTATTATTATTATTATTATTAATAGACCCATGATATTTGCCAAAAATTAGATACGTCAAAAATAATTGACGATCTTCGTGCTAAAAAAGCTCGAAGATTTACATTTTAATTTAATGTGTTTCATTTTTTGTTGTTGTATTGAGTGTTTTATGATTTTGTGGTATTTTTTTATAGGAGTCGTGTTTCGTTTTTTTTTATAGCGTTTTGAGTACTTATTTAGTTTTTTGTTTTAATATGAACATATTGTATTCATTTAAGTAGGTACTTATTTTTAATTTCATGTTTGTGATATTGTTTTATAGGTTTCCTTGTTTTTTTTTTGTAATGTTTCGAAATTTTAGTTTATTTTTGATATTAATGTTAAAATAGGATATTTATTTACTTATTTATTAACAGGTAAACAAACCCGCTTATATTTATATACTATAACAAATACATAATAATACACAATACAAAACTCTGAAAATTAATTTCAGAAATATAATAGCATGATTTTTTTTAAATAAGTATAAATATTATCAACCGCATTTGTGAATATTGAGGAAGCAAAATACCAGTGTCAAAATTCTATAAAAATATATTTACAATTAATTTCAAAAAGGCTTGTTCGATAAAGTAATATTTATAAAAAAGATTATATTTTGAAAAACTATATTCCATAATTTATGGGGCGGCAAAATTTCTTTTTGCACGGGGTGGCAAAAGATCCAGGAACGGTCCTGACTGTAACCTCCTCGTAGTGGACTTGGAAAACTATAGTTCTTTCTTAGGCTGACTACAGACGTCATAATTGCAAAATGTTCAGATTTTCAAACTAGGTTTTGTTTGACCCAAGAGTTGTCAAAGAATTTAAAAATATCTGCACCACATTTCTTGAAGTTTGATACTGATTTAAACGGTAGAGGTGTAATGGCCGTCAGTGACCGTGGTAAAATGTAGTAATGAACCGCGCAGCCCGCAGTATGCACGTGATTATCAATTTTGAATACGTTTTCTCTTTCCGATCGCTTTTGAATATTGGATATGTTTTAAAGGGGCATATAAACAATTATTTGAAAAGAAACGATGGGTGTGCCTCGAGAACATCCCCTAAAAAAATTTTTTTTTAATTACTTCACCACTTCTTTCCGACAAATGGACTCAAGAATTTTTTCTACGTTTGTGCCATCAAAAGCCATAACATATATTTTTTTCATGAAAAGCGGTTTATCCGTTCTTGAGAATTTTGTTTTCAATTTTTCTTTTTACCCCCATAACTCCCGTAAAAATGGTTTTCCAAAAATAATATTTTAGGGAAATTTCATCTAACACTATCAACTTGTGCTCAACATCTCGACCCGATTGGTGCGGGGGCAGCTAACACACATGCTTATCTTGCTATGCCCAATTTCAGCTTTCCAGAATATTTGGAAGTTAGTTTTCTTTTCCTCACAGACATTTAATCAGCTTTATATTATACTAGTAGAAATATCAGTTCGCAAGGGTATGTAAAAAAATTTAAGTAATACCTATAATTGTGAAGATTGAAAAGTCGTATTCATCTCTAGCCTTCAATGTCAGTGTCATGCGAGCCTCATGCTAAAAAAGGAATGAGAAAAGCCGGGATTAAAGAACCTTAATGTGAAATTTTGCACAAAGGTAAAGTTTTGGTAGTAGAGCTATAAAAAAATACATACATTTTTAACAATAACATTTGTTGTTTGTCCTGAAAAACTAATTCAGACAATAATACACAGCAATACAGTCCCGGACGACTATGTAAGCATTGAAGTTCTGGAATGTGTTTTTACTACGAGGTACACATACTATTTTTTCTGAAATCGCAATCAACATTATTAGAAATATATAAAAATTAAAAAATATATATGTATTAAAATATATATAAAAAACAGTCCGGGAAAGTAACTTTTATATCTGGAAAACAGTCCGAGAAAATTAACTTTCCCGGCTTACGCCAGAAAAGTAATTTTCCCGTACTGTTTTCTGATAATTGCTTAGCAACGGACTAAAATACTGGAATAGCGCATTTTGGAATCTCAAATTGCGCCATTCTTGATCGATTTCACAAAAACGTATTTTTTTTTGCATTTTTAGACCTTGCTTCAATTAATTATCTATATCTTAGATTTTACTCGTTAATGTAATAAGTCCATTTGGTTTTAGTTTCAACAAAACCTTCCTTATTTAGTAGTTTTGGCACTCTAGGTACCTTTCTTATAAATTTCGAGGTTCTCGCTCTTACGGTTTGAGCTCTGCATGAATCAGTGACAACTCTTATAATGAACTTTATATATACAAAGTTAGCTATGAAAACGAATAAAAAAAAATTAAATAATTCATCTATTTCGAAAATTAAATTAGTTCTAGATATTTTATTTACAACATATGTTCGAAAACATTTTGCTTCAAGCAGAGGCGTAAGCGTTTGATCACGTCCTCTTTGTAGCTGCTCAAATGGTGGGACCGGTTGTAGTTAATTAAACCTAGGTACTTTTGAATTTAAATCGATCACTGAAAATTATTACAAATCAGTATTCTAATATATTTCTTTAAGCTGCCAATAATCCAGATTGTTATGCGTTTATTCATGGATTGATCATGTTGAAAATTATTTAAAATAGTTGGCACTGATATTTCTGGTTAGGTAACCATATCAATGCTTGAAATAAAGAAAATAATTTAAGCATCGGTATATAAGGATCATTGACAATATATTGGCACAGAATAGCATACCACGCATCCGCTTCGATAATATTTAAGTGAACCCTTTTTAACATGCATAAATAAAACTTTTAAGATGAAAAACGAGACGAAAATATTAAATAAACTTATGTACACATTACGTTAGTGACGAAACTCAATATTTGCAAACAGCTCTAAACGTCCAGAAATACTTTATAGATGACCTTCACTTCTGATTCCATGTCTCAGTCAAACTAGAATGTGTTAGTTTTATATCAGTTGACCACATTCACTTTCATCGTCTATAACTTTATTGGCCTCCCATAAATAACCGATAATAAATTATAAAAATGTAATACACATCAAAGGATATTTTTAGAAATTCATATTTTAAGAGGTTTTAAATTTTTTTTGGAATACTTTTTTGAAATTTTTTCTAAACAATATTATTCTTCACTTCGTCATTCGTTAAAGTATACATAAAAAAACAATATAAATGGAGAATCAATATGAAGCATCTCGTTACTGTATGTTCTTCTTCTTCTCTGTATTCTTCTTCTTCCGCTTTTCCTCTTCTTCTTAGTGGGGTGATGAAACGTCGCTATACTTAGGCCCTGTGACCCTTTGTGCTTCCACGACACAATCAGGGAATCTCCTCATTCGCGCTGAATTCTACCCCAAAAGTCAGAATCCTTCTAGCGCTAGCGGGGTTTCTTTGTGCCTTAAGGTCATAAGATGGAGCAGGTGGTTAGGATATGGATGGAAGTTTTCCCCGCTTTCCTACAAAATCTGCAGTCGGTATTGTCAACTACCCCAATAATGGGGAGGTATTTCCTTAAAGAGCCATGTCCAGTCAAAGGATCTATGTTACTTCTTTACAAGTCAGTGTATTATTTGTTTTCACTTAATAATATAATTAATGTTACTTGAAAATAATTCGGTAAAATCTTTTACAAGCTCTAGTTAACACTCGGCGGTTTCCCGTTGTAGTTTCATTAAGCTATGTCTAATGCAATATGAGCGAAAATTGGTAACGAGTTTTGTAATCGCATTACCGATACGCTAGTGATAATAAAAAGCGATTTATAATAATATATTTGTACGAAGTGTGGCCATATACCCCTATATAAACCTACAAGTAAATTATTCTAATCATTATAAAAATATTCAAATGAATTTAATTTAAATTATACCCGAAATAATCAATAACGTATTGTTCATAAAGCATGGTCATATAAATTTCTTATGTTAACTCTCAAATATTTCTTCTTTTATACTTATTAAAAATACTCAAACGAATTTAATATAAATTAAACCCGTAATAATCAAATGCATTACTCTTAAAGTATGGTCATAACACTTTCTTAAAAATTTTCAAGTGAGGTTTTTTATAATTATTAAAAGTATTCGAACGAATTTAATTTAAATTAAACATGAAATAATCAATGAGGCAATGTTGACATACTGCGTCAAAACTGAATACTTACAGCACTTCAAGAGGTATGCGTGGTGCAGGCTTCTTTCAGAAAAGGTATTTTCTAAGAAAACACACACATACGCCGATGATCTCCTAATCGCCGCAGGACACATCTGGACTGAAAACAAACTTCATGAAAAGCCTAATAATGGAGCGAGACCCGTCAACAAAAGAGAGTTGGCCCAGCGGACAGGAATACAAAATAGACGAATACTCCCTATGAACAAGAAACAAATTGAAGTACCTAGGAACAGACAGAGCTGGGAGTAATTAATTACTAAAGTAATTAAATTACTAATTTAATTACTTTTTTAAAAAAAGTAATTGTAATTGAATTACATTTTTCAAAGCAGTAATTGTACTTAAAAATTATTAATTCCTCAAGCGATACTCTGAAAATATCGTTTCAGAGTAATTAATTATCGATAGAAATTACTTCATGTAATTTAAATTACTTCTCTAATAATTTCAAATTTCTAGAATAATTTGAATACTGTAGAGTTGAATTGTTTTACCGTAATTAAATTATTTTAGAGTATTTAAATTACTTTACATTCCTATTAAGGAAACATAAACATGTAATATTATTCATATCTGTAACTTTTTTTTGTGAGCACAATCTCGTTTAAGAAATTGACTTGAAATTTGGTACACGCATGTGTGCGGGTGCGGTGAATATAATTTGACAATTTCTCCTACATCCCTGAACCGATTAACAAAATTTTTGATGGGCCTTTAGAGACAACTTTAAAGAATGGTACTAGGCTATTGAAAACTAAAGAAGGAATTTTTTTTCTGATGCGAAAATCAAAATAAATGTTTGTTGATTTCGATAGTCTGGTATCATTCTATCAAGTTCTCTAAAGGCCTATCAAAGAATTTTTTCAATCGGTTCAGGGATATAGAAAAAATTGTTTTCTTAAGCACGGTACCGCCACCTTTAATGAGATCTGGAATTAGATTATATTTTGATTTTATTCCGTTGAAAGGTTGGAGGATAAATTGGGGTTAATAGGGAAATCAAGCAAGTAAGAGTCCATAAAATTGGTATTTAGTATATATAAGAGAAGCTCAGGTCAACAAATTTTTTGGCATTAGCCCATTACCACCCCCACCCCATTATTAAAGGGGGTGAAAAAATTAAATTGTGATTTAGTGTGTATACAAGAATTAAAGGCCTCATTTTTTTTTACTTCATCCACCCCCACTCTCACTACCAATATAGCATATTGTTTTATGGATTTTTGAGGTATGCGATTTCAAATATTATATTACTAAAGGTCCATAAACAATTATTTCCACATACAAAATTTTTTTCATTGTGAGAGACGATAGAAAATCAGTATGTGGAAGTAGTGATTCTTTGGGCAGCGGTTTTTATATTTGTTTTTAGTTATAGATTTTCATTCTTTTGTGATTACTGTCTTTACTGATTAATAAAAAATTTAGATATATCTTCCTTTCGTATTATTCAGTATTTGTATATAATTAAAATTATTTGTACACTAACAAATGATCTTATAATTTACTAAACATCTCCCATTTCCATTATAACAAATGTAGAAGCTGTAGAGTAATTATAAAAGTAATTTATTTATTCAATTACCATTACCAAATAATTAGTAATTTAATTACATTTTTTTAATAGTAATTTAATTACTTGGTAATCAAATTACTTTTAACATTAGTAATTTGTAATTTGTAATTAATTACTTTTTCAAAGTAATTTGCCCAGCTCTGGGAACAGACATGACAAACTAACTGCAACGGAGAGAAACGATAAAGGAGAGAATCAAAACAACATACAGAGTCACAAGGGCAATCATATAGTTCAAATAAACTATCATGGGACCTTACCAAATGTATGTATAATCGACGTCAGCTTGGGTTCACCGTTGTTGGAGATGCTCTCTTTCTAACACGCGCCACTACAAATAAGGTTAGAGAGGGGGCATCTCTAACGGTGGTGAGTTTAAGGTGACGGCGATAGTACATAGCCGTCAAACGGCCAACGATGACATATGGAGTAAAAAAGCACGCCAACAACAAAAGCCAACAGAGAAGAGCAGAAAGGGGTATCTTCCAACTACTGGCAAAAACAACAAGACGAAAACAGCGGCATAAAATATCAACACTAATAGGAGGAAAGACAATTAAAAAAATGAGAGAAATGTACGCAATGAAGTACTGGGGACATACCCATGGAAAGGACCCAACACATCTACTGAAGAAAGCGCTAGCACCGAACATCAACAAACTAAAAATAGGGAGACCATGCTACAGCGGAGAACAACAACTGAGAGGATCAGGATCAAAAATGAACACCACAAAGAAATCGCAACGATATATCGCCAAAATAGGAAACCGAGAAATCAGAAGACTCAGAAAAAGAAGATTCGAAGAAGCAGAAACACAAGAAGAGGAGCATAAACACGCCATATTACGAAACAACGCGGCAACATATTTCACAAGAAGAGTCAGAAGTCCAAAAACACAAAAAAGGGAGCTTAAACACTCCCTCACGACACAATGCGGTAACGCATCTCACAAATACCTACACCTCCCATCCCACATTCCTTTACCAAGCGCCATGTGACTCTCGCTGTTGGCAACAAGTATGACCTTAGTCTAACCCAGCGTGGACGTAGCAAGCCCAATTGTATATCTGAGAGTGGCAGCAATACCTACTGCACGCTAGTAAATCAATCAATCAATCAAATGAGGAATTATTGTTCGACAGTTGCCTCATTGCGATTACATCAAGTAGCAGGATAAGCTACCGAAAAGTGACTTCGCACGAATTGTAACTGGAATAGTGTCCTAATATTGTAATTTCATATGGGAATTACCATAAGTTTTAATTGATAAATTGGCTTGAAATTTTGTACATATGTTTTATGTATTAACACAGTTATTAAAAAATTAGGAGCACTCTAGCATTTTTGTCGTAGCAAAATATTTGCGCGAAATATTTGCGTTTGACTTGTTGCAAATATGGCGGTTAAGACCAACCACCGCCGACCCCGCCAACTGGGCAAAATACTCAGGGGACACCACCGAACACTTTAAAAAATAAAAATTGACTTACGTTATTTTTGCATTACACACTTTTCTACCCTATTAATTGATTGCTGAACTTGTAAACTCCATAATCTGTCAAACTACGTACTTGAAATTCCTTAAGATTTACTTAATTTATTCATTTTTTCTTTATTGTTAGCTAGTGGTTAAGGTTTGCAATCTTGGAGTCATAATACAATCCCGGGATTTCGGGATCGGGATTAGGAATTAAAAAAAATAATAATATAAGTAGCAGATACAAATTGAATACATGAATATATGAATACAAATTGGCTGAATGTTTATTACTGACAGTGTTGACTAAACCAGTAGTGTAAAAAAATAATTCGTTAAGAGAATTAATTTCAAATTAGGATCTAATTTTCGCACAAAAGTTATCATATCCGGAAAACGTATTTATAAGTTTTTATTTAACTTGCCCTCTTTGTATGTATGTTTAGCTCAAAACTTGCAAGTCAATTTTGATAAATAAACTCGCATCACATCAGCACAGTGCCTCCACTGTGACTTTAAGTGGTTCCAATAATTTAGCCAAATCCCCAAAACTTTATATTTCGAATTCAGTACCAAAAGGGCCATTTTTAAGCCGACCATTGCATTAAAAGACTGCTCCATCTTGTTTTACAATCCCGAAATTTCCGGGATCCAATTGACTATGATCCCGGGATTTGCGGTATCTAAATATTGCCGGGATCCCGAGATTTTCGGTTTCGAGATTTCGGGATTGCAAAACCCTACTAGTGCTGTTTATGAAATCAAATATAGTGGCCGTGAGTCAGTTTAATATTGGTCAGAGTGGTAGAAGAAGACAAAAATTAAATTTTAAACAATAATAAAAACACGGGGATGTCTACTAATTGTATTAATAGTAACCATTTTATACACTCTAAAAATGTAAAGCTAATCCATGCAGAAACAAAAGGGAAACGTTTAGATCTTCTCGAGTAATTAGAAATTAAAAAAATCCCTTAGAAATGATCCTTGTATCACTAATGACCAACTAAATTTGTTTAATATACCTATAATAGACTCATTACTAATAACTCTTCATTAATTATTCATGCCCGCTCTTTTCTCCTGTAATCTTCTGAATTTAGTACCTTTATAAATAATAGTAGAAGTTTGTTCCATAGTTTTAATAATAATCTTTGTATGTATTTACTCTTGAGGAAGGCCTCATAAGCGGAAATTCAGTTCAATCTATTAGAAGTATTTGTCATTCTCTCGAATGTATTTACAACAGATGACAACTTAAGTTTAACCTACTAAAATGACTGACTTAGTCATTAGCCGTTTAACTCAATCCAGTTATTTTAAAATTGTAACATATTCCTATTAAAATAACCGCATACTTAACAGACAAGAAGACATCTTTTGAAATGTATACTTTGTGTTCGTAAAATATCTATTTAAAGTTGAGTTTTAATGAACTCGCTTAAATTATCAGCATTTTTCTGGTAAAGTTGTACGTTATAGATCAATGTCCGATCTTTTGTCTCGTTTTTAACTTGTTTATTTTTATTTCAGCACCACGAACTTTAATTTGATAATTGGTGAAGGCTAATCCGATCAATTAGAGTACTTATCCTACACACAGATTTAATAATAATGATTATAGTATGTAATACTAAAATGGCTTAACTTTCTATCACTGTTCATTATTTGAGAATCTACATGGATTTTCTATTTATTAAATTCTGTGATTAATATTTTTTTTTATTATTTAAAAGCAACATATTCTTTATTTCTATCAATTAAAACATAGTCGAATGGTCGAATTTTTGTCGTGATACTGAACGTTCCTTTTCTTGAATCACAGAAATATCACTATCTTGTTTATTAAAATGTATGGTATATGATTCACTTCAAATTGTTTAAGGATAGGATTTTGTAGAGTGAAAGGGAAATATGCGTTTATTTTCGGTTATTATAAATAATTAAAAAACTAAACATAGTATGATCTTTAAAACCATTCTAAATAATTGCTATTGTTCTAACGAATTCAAATATATATATTTTTTATTGTAAAGTTCTGTTGTACTTGAATATCGTAGTTTGTCAATGAAAATAGTTCCTAATTTCATTATTAAAGTATGGCATTTCACTTTATTCAAAATTTATGATAAAAACTGTATATGGTTGTACTGTAGACTAAAAGGGCCCACTCTTATGAAGGTTGTTAAGACCTTTTTAAATTCCATCACAAAATTCCTTAGTGAGGCATAGTGCCGCTCTTTATAACCTTGTTCGGACCGTAAATCCTCTCTTAAAACCTATTTTAAAGCTGTCGGAAGCTTTTTTATTAGCTTCCTGCATTCCTAGAAAACACCTAGAAGGCTACCTTAAAACTGGTTTTTAAAACTCTTATAAGTCCATATTAGAACGGAGAAGCTATAAGAATGTCCACGAAGGAATCCAAATAATTTTATTATTGCATTTATTTTTTATAAACTGATTTAAGCAAACACACCATCAGACTTATTGAAGATAAAATGGAATTTGAAATTTATTAAGCGTAGAGTGTCACTACAACCTCCCTAAGGCCGATTTAAAAGATAATTAAAAGACATCATATAACAAAAAAATTAAAACCAACGGCAGTTTATCGTTAAAACTGCAAAAGAAAGGCCCAAAAAATAAGGGTGGCTCAGAAATAATAATGATATTAATATCCATACAAAATTTGCATAGACGCGTAATCAGCAAATTTAAAAAAGTAGGCTGCTTCTCGGTTCCCACGGTAATTTTTAGTCGTTTCTTGTAATTCTACATTAATTTGCTAAAGAAAAAGTGATAATTATTAACAATTATAATTGTGAGATTGACCTTGAATATTTTTATATAACAAGAAAAACATGGCCGGCCAACTAAAAACCTGAATGTCATTTTATAGTCCTCTCATTAAACTATATATTCTAATAATGGTAATGACCTAGGACGTTTACTCTAAATGAAGTCCTTTTAGTCTTTTTGTATACTATCACAAATAATCCCTTCCTTACATAAATGCAAATGCACTTGATAAAAGCTGTAATAAAACGTTTGGGATTTAAAAGAACCGCCTCCAAGACAAACCGCGTTGACATTTTTTGTCCTTCTAAAATGGCCACTCTTTTCTATTTTCTTCCACCTTTCCAAAAAAGACATAATTACACATCAGTAAGTCGTGAAATGCTTTTAATTAACACATACACACACATGCATCAACGGCACTTCAGGCAGACATATTGTTTATTATTTTTATAATAAATGTTTTATTGAGGTTTTAGAAAGTGTTTTATGGAATTAAAATTTGCCTTTTAGATTTATAGAGGACTTTTTTTCTTCATAACCGTTTCATCACAACGTTTGTCAAGGATATTTTAAGAGTCTAGTTTTGCAATGGCCTTTAATAAGTACTAATAGGCATTGAAAATTTTAAAAGGATTTAAA
The DNA here is from genome assembly GCA_936432065.2 of Rutpela maculata. Classification (NCBI taxonomy): domain Eukaryota; kingdom Metazoa; phylum Arthropoda; class Insecta; order Coleoptera; family Cerambycidae; genus Rutpela; species Rutpela maculata. The sequence goes on from OW386285.2 coordinate 112,672,701, forward strand.
ATGCATTTATTGCAAATATGTTAAAACCACAAAGAATAATTTAAAACCTCTTTAAATATAAATGGAATTTAAGACGTTAATAAAACTAATTAGCTTAATGGAGAGTTTTATGTAGGTATGATAAACCCATTACAAATACATATTATCCTAGAAGCAAATTAGCTTTATAATTAGGCCGTACAGAACGCTTTAAAACTTACCATATAAGAGCAAGTATACTTGAAGCCTAAAATGCCTTAACTACAACATCAATAAAGCACAAGACTATTTCCTAACCCCGACAAATCTTTCTTAAAACCTCCTCAAGTCCAAATGACTTTTAAATTGTTCCTTGGGTCTGCAAAATCCTATCCTTAAACTAATACATTATCTCAATGTGCTGCAAAATGCTTCCGAATGCATTTATAAACCAAACGCACTGCTATTTATTTTTACCGGGTTTTGTCATTAAATAGGGGATTGACAACGTATTCATACTTATATTCTTTTCAATTTAAAGTTTTAATTTTATACCAACCATAGCATATCTATTTAAAAATATCTAATTAATCATTAAATGAATAAAAATATACGAAGCCCCATTTGACCAAATAGAATGTGACACATTTCACTTACAACAGATATATTTTAGAATACATACCGTTTAAATATTTATTATTTTTGAACTTTGAACTTTTGAAACTCACAAAAATTTCTAGGAAACAAAATTAAAGATAATTAATCAGTTTTTTAAATGAATTTTATATTATACAAAATAAAGAAGTTATCGCTGAAGCAATGTGCGTTTACACTTTTTTTTTACAAAATCTCCCCATATTGTTATTGTATTTGTCCAGCAATACATTTTTTATTGAAAAATGCTGTTTTGTGTTAATATATAGTATTACCTAGATGATCAATTTTTTGTGTCCTTTCAAAACACTTGCTTTAGAAAAAATTTCCATCCTCCATATTCTAGCCGCCTTTTGAAAAATTCGGAGAAAATTTCAAGATCTTTTTTTGACGTCATATTCGTACTCGGTAACCTCGAAAACCCCCATATTTTTTATTCGAAAATCTTAAAATTCACAAATTTTTTCAAAAAATTTTAAATTTGGGGTTCAAAAAAATATCTGTCCCATCACTCATGTTTCTGATTTTGAATAATTGAATACAACAAATATTAAAAAAAAATCAATAAAATCTGTTTCTTCACTCGGCTATTAATACAGCGCCAGCGGTGAGAGCATAATACATGAGGTTTAGTCCGAATAAGTGCGGGAGTTTCGAAACTTTGGGAATTTGTAGATTTCGATGCCGTGAATGAAAAAGAAAAAACGCAAAATTGTTATCTCAGCCGCCGGCGCCATATTAAAAAAATTACGCACAAAAACAGTTTCTTTGAAATATCTCGCTTCGGGTGCCTCATTCGGCACATAATGTTCTTATGACAATAAAAGAGCATTAAATTTTCTGCAAAATATGTCCTATGCATTTTTTCGTTAAACTGAATAGTTTCGGTGCAGTAGTCGATCGAAATCATAGTCTAGGTGCCCGCGTACATAAATGCAATTTATACATATCCTCGTATAACTTCTTGTACGGCACAGTTGCGCCTAGTCTATCACTTTTTTTCTCTGCGAAAATTTTCGTAAACGCGGCCTTCCTCCTCGGCATGAAAAAGACGATTTCCACGAGTCGGACTAGAAAATCGGCAAATATATTTTGTCGAACAATTTGAGAATTGGATTCTACATATATATTCTATATATTATTTCTACAAACTGTCCGACAGGAATTTTGGAACGGTATGGGTGTGTCTACCACCCTAAACATAACATAACATAATATAACTTTAAAACATTTATTGATAACCAGCTGATTTTTTCGAGATTCCTAATAAAAATATGTAGAATCCAATTTTCGAATTGTTGACAAAATATATTTGCCGATTTTCCAGTTCGACGAGTGGAAATCGTCTTTTTCATGCCGAGGAGGAACGTCGCGTTTACGAAAATTTTCGCAGAGGAAAAAAGTGATAGACTTGGTGCAATTATGCCGTACAAGAAGTTATTTGAGGATATGTATAAATTGCATTTATGTACGCGGGCACCTAGACTATCAAGCATTCTTGGCAAAATTATGATTTTTGTAATTTCTCAATTTAGTGCGACTTTTATGAAGGAGTATTTTTGTGTTGAGACAAAATTTGTTTTCATACCTGAAAAGCCTTAAATATAGTTGATTTTACTTGTCTGCTACGCAAAGCTCAATGTTCAATACTCGTTTCCACACCACCTTCAGGTAGAGTATATGGCGCGTTTTATTTTCGCGATTGTTCCCTATAGGCCTAATCCACGACTAGCCTGTTTCTTGAGGCGTTTTAGGTGCTTGATGTCGAAGGTTCAAGTTCATTGTAGTCTTCAACAATACTTTCTTTGGAAATTGTTTCCGTTGCCCTGTCCACTGATTCTACGTATTGATTGTTCTCCATGCTACTTAAATTTCTTTGCTGTAAATGCAAGAAAGGGTGCAGTGCAGCATATGGATGCAGAAAGACAGGGTTAAAATGTTCTGTAATTTGCAAATTTTGTATCGGACAAAGCTGCGACAATGCACCAGCAACAGTCGATGAGCTTCATGACGATAAGGAAGTCGACACCAGTCGAAACATTTCTTGCAAGCATGGAGAACAATCAATACGTAGAATCAGTGGACAGCGCAACGGAAGCAATTTCCGAAGAAAGTATTGTTGAAGACTACAACGAACGTGGTTCTTCGACATCAAGCACCTAAAACGCCTCAAGAAGTGGGCTGGCTACTCGTGGATTAGGCCTATAGGGGATAACCACGTAAAAAAAACGCGCCATGTACTCTACCATAAGGTGGTGTGGAAACGAGTATTGAACATTGAGCTATGCGTAGCAGACAAGTAAAATCAACTATATTTGAGGATTTTCAGGTATGAAAACAAATTTTGTCTCAACAAAAAAATAGGCCTTCATAAAAGTCGCAGTAAATCGAGAAATTTCAAAATATCATAATTTTGTCGAGAATGCTTGACTCCAATCGGCTGCTGCACCATTTAGTTTAACGAAAAAATATATAGGACATATTTTGTAGAAAATTTAATGCTCTTTTATTTTCATAAGAACATTTTTTGCCGTATGAGGCACCCGAAGCGAGACATTTCAAAGAAACTCTTTTTGTGCGTCATTTCTTCAATATGGCGGCGCCGCGCCGGCGCGCAACGGCTGGGATCCCATTTTGCATTTTTTCTTATTTCATTCAGGGCATCGAAATCTACAAATTTCCAAAGTTTCAAAACTCCCTCACTCACTTATTCGGATAAGAATCTACCTATCGACTGTACTATATAGGAACATTAGGAGAGAACAAAAATTCTTTTGACAGTTGTCATCAGTTTGTTTCTTCTGTCTCTAAAATTATTGATCCAAAAAAACTCCTTTTAATCAATTTTCAAAGTATGTACTTGACTTTCATATAAGCTACCAACTATTTCAGAAATAAATTAACAGTTTGGACTATGAGCCAACCATCCGTCGTCCAAGCGTTAAGAAATTATTAAATAAATACGATTATCTTAACATTTTGGCAGCACGATAGTCTAATGTTGCGTGCAGTATTTATACCACTAGAAACTTTTCAGTGTCGTATTTCTTAACAACTCCCTGATTTCTTTTGTGTATATTGTGTACACTGAGGAAAAATATTTGTAGCCACAACTAAAAAACTCATAACCACAGCAAATTTTCCTAATAAAATAGAGGACAGGACGGTAGGTTTGTTGTCGTAATTAAATTCAATTTGTTAGAAGTTCTTAGTAGTCTTTACTAAATAATTTTAGTTAAAATCAACTAGTTGCACTTATTAAATATTATTAGTTACTGTAACAAATGAAAAATGTTATGACAACTACATTTTTTAATTGTGACTAAACATTTATTAAATATTTTTGGTTACAATAATAAATGGTTTTGTTGTCACAAGAAATACAAAGTCTTGTCACAACTATATTTTTTAGTTGTGGCTAAAAAATATGGTAGGTGTGGTAACTAATTCACTTAGTTGCCACTATTAGTAAGGAATAGTAAAATAGAAGCATAAAAGTGCAGCGGGGGCTGGTGAAATTTGAGATCGTCATATCTCAATTACGAAACAAGGGACCCTTATTATATTTTAGGTAATGACTATTAGGGCCTCATAGCATTATAGTGATTTTATTTTTATTGAATTTGCGAAAAAATGGTACAAAAATGTGGCCGCCGCGCCGGTACCTGCCTATTTCAACTATGGTCCAATAAAATATTTGCAAGATATTTTTTATAATTAAGAGACTAGAACAAGAACATATGTTTATTTATTGTATACAAAATTTATACTTTTCTGAAAGTTATGCCATTTGCATTTTAATTTGGAATCAACCCTTTATATTTCACAAATTTTAAAATCCTGATGTAGGTAACTTTTAAAAAAATCAACTTGTATAATAAATAATTACAGAAAAAAACGTGTTCTTGTATTATAACAGAATAACAGTCTCTTGATTGTAAAAAAAATTTTTGCAAATATTCCACAGACCCTTCTATTGATTTGGTACCTAGGCAACCCCATTCTCATATTTATTCGCAAATTTCAATAAAAGATTTTTCACTATAAATCGTTGTTATAAGGGGGCCAGTCATCACGTAAAATATGGTGTGGGTCCCACGTTTTGTTATCAAGATATGAACATCTCAAATTTCACCACTCGACACTGAAAAGTAGAAAACTTCGCACACAACACAAGAGAAACACGTCCTAACACTTCAACGAGCAAAGACAAAGTGACCGGGGAATGGCCGACTAGATCGAGATCGTAAAATATCGGAAGCAGCCGAGTATAAAGTTACAAACATTTATTATTACTGCAATTACTTATTTTGTTACAGCTAATAAAAATGCAGTTGTGTTTTAGTTATCACAAATGGCCAACTAGTTGTCACAAATCAAAGTAAATTAAATATTTACTGTTAGTTGTTCCAAATAGAAATATTTTAACAGTAACAAGTTTGGATTATTAAATAAAGAGAATAACACACTTACTTAATTGTGGCTACAATATTCTTATTTACTGCTACTAGAGGTGGAAAAATAGATTTTTTAGTAGTGGTAAATAGCAAGGCTATGTTACTGCAACACAAATTACATGGAAATTTATTTATGGTAACTGAGAAAATTCCAACTAAAATTTTTAGTTGAAGGGATTTTCTCAGTGTACGTTTGTAGGTATATACTTTAGACATCGGTTTTTGTGTTATACCCTGCATCCACTTTATTTCAATTATTTTCTAGAAGAAGTTGATAATTAAAATTGCGGCATATTTATGTTTTATTTTCCAGCCAAAATAATTGATTAATATTTTGCAGCTGTTATTTTGCCATTAATGTGCTTTATTTACGGCTTCTTAGAGCGTAGAATAAATCAAACGAGAATCTACTTCCACCTCAAACATTCTGCACATCAACTTTATCATTTCCAAAACGATTGAGGCGATGAATACTGAATTATCATTCGCTTGCAAATTCGTACAATTTTAAGTGGCTCAACAAAGTAGAAATAAATATATGCCTATTTCAAATGGAAGAAACTGAAACAAAATATGCATAATTTATATTTTTTTATATATTAGTAGATAATCATTTAACATATAATTTTGTATGTAACAGAAAATTGAAATGATGTCGTCAATCTTATAATAGATTTTGGCAGAATGCTATATTAAACAGGAAAATGTAAACATATAAATGTGTTTGTCAGTTTTAAATAGCAATTTTAAAATAACATTTAAACTAAATATCACTTCTGATGATATATCACAATACATTCGATAACAATTTTATTTATTGACGTCTTTATTGAAATAATTAAATCACAATCAGGTAATTGGTTAATTCGTATTGAATTTCGTAAATTAACCAGTCAGCTGATCGACGCAAAAATAAAAAATGAAACGTAAAATACGTTTGTGAGTACTTAAGCTGAGCATAGGCCATTCTGTCACTTGAATACAACAAAACCAATAGAATGATATACGCACGAATATCAGAAGAAATTTAAAAGCAAATACATGCGAGGACTTGCTAATTTATATATACATTTGACGAAAAACTACTGAAGACCGATAAGAAAGCTCTATAAACTGAAGATCAATTTTGTTTTTTTTTCTAATTAATAATTTTGAAGATATGAAAGTTTAAAGATGGCGTCTGAACGTTTAGAAGACGAAGTATTTAGTTTAGTGTTAAATATCTCAGAAACTATACATAAAAAATGTGAAGAACCAAAATAAAAGACTATTAATTAAGTGTTCAAATTATTTTTGTTTGTTGATGTAGCATGAAAAATAAAGAAATTATGACAGAAACAACGTGCGTCTTCACATTTTCTTTAAAAAAACATTTTGTTACTGCAGTTAGTCAGTAATTAACGAGGTAATTAAAAAAATCTCAAATACTGTTTTTCGTTAACATATAGCATGACCTAGATGTTTTTGTCCGTTTGCAGCACTTGCTTTAGAAAAAATTGAACATTAAACGATGGAAGTATTTTCGAGAAAACATAATTCTGTTGTTTTTCTTGCAAATGCCTCAATGAATATTAGTTTAAGAGAAAAAATGGAGACCAAAAATAAAACATACAAACTGAGGAAAACAATTATTTTTTAAAAATTATTATTAATAATATAGAGAAGTATATAGTTTAAAGAGAGATAGTATTTAGTTTAAACCTTGAATATCTCAGAAACTGTAACATTTACGTCAAAACAAAAGATAATTAATTAATCTTTCAAACGATTTTTTGTTTGTTTCTTTAGCATAAAATGCAAATAAGTTAGAATCGAAACAAAGTGAGTCTCACATTTTTTAATAAACATGTCTGCCTTATTGTTACTGCAATTATTCAATAACGTTTAAAAAATCTCAAATACTGTTTTTCACTCATATATAGTATTATCTAGAAATTGCTTTAAAAAAAATTCTATCTATGATACTGGAGCCAAAATTGGACCAAATTCATAGATTTATTACGTTTCAAAAATAAAGCAACAATATTTTTTCAAATTAGTATATTGTGTATTTAGGTGTGAAAGCAATACATTCCCGGACGACGATGCAAATTGTTCGTCCGGGAATGTGCTTTCACACCGAAGTACACATACTATTTTTTCTGAAATCATAATCAGTATTGTTATAAATTAAGGAATTTGTATTAATGCATAACATTTCTTCATTACAATCTAACTGCTTACTAATAAATGCAATTTTAATGTGAGTTGGTTTGTCTGCGTGTATTTATTTACTGTCTAAAATATACATAAAAACCGTACGGGAATGTTGACCGTTGCTTGGCAACGGATCTTTTCCGGTCTGTTTTCTGATAGTTTCTTAGCAACGGACTAAAATGCTGGAATTGTGCATTTTTCGATCTGAAATCGCGCCGACAATGTAGACATTGCCGATCGATTTCAGAAAAATTACATTTTTCGAATCAGGATGCTTTCCACTCGTTGATGATATATCACAATACATTACATACTTGGGGATAAGAGAAGTATCGGAACCATATAAAAACTGAAGATGATATCTTTTACTGCAAGAATCACCGATAAAAAAAGAATTATCATTATATATGACATTATTCCCCAAATTTTGCATAATTTTTACCTTTATATATGTAGTATGTAATTCTTTGTTGTAATATAACTTATTTTTCAGGAGTTGTCACAACGACTGGGTGACGACAAAAGTATTTCCGAGCATTTGAAACTTCCGATACAACGTATAAACGACTATCAACTTCTACTAAAGGTAAGATCAGTGTGTTATTCTATAAGATCTGTGTTCACGGCAGCGCATTTTCATAAATGTCTATTCTCAATTGAAGTACAGGCAATATTTCAAAAATAATTATTTGTGGCAGACTTCCGAGTTTTTTCGCTTTGTCTAACTCAAGCGTGTTACTAATTCCCATCGATTTGACGACTTCTGATATGCTTAAAAATAGCAAGATACTAAAAATATATCTTCTGTTACCTACAATATATTGCTGCATGTTCTTTAAGTCTCTTATATAAATAAGGAAAGTATTTAAAGTTTTTAATAGGAAAAACGTTGGATATGGAAAGCTGGTAGTCTCCAAAGGTTAAAATATGTCTTAAATTTACGATATTTAATGCATTGCTTGGTGCGAACTATCTGGACTGCTTTAAACATATACAGAGCGATCAACTAAAATAAAATTAAGGAATATTTAAATGCATGCATGTTATTACTACTGTGAGGTCAGTGTTATTCCAGATTGAAAGTTAAAGTAAGGTTAGGTTAGGAAAGAAATATGCAAAGAACATAAAACAAATATCTTTATGTAAGACAAATAATGTATGTAACAAATATATTAAATAAACGTTCCCAAATTATTACCTTTAATAAACAATACTTAACTTAACCGGGAAAGGGAAAGGGATGAATTGAACTGTCAAAAGTGTCAAGCGGGACATGTCATTTAGTGATGGACGGTATATCACGAACTGTGATTTAATCACTGATATTAAGAAATCACAGGTAACGACTGTTAGTAAAGTTGACAGAAAAGCGTGACGTGATCACGACTTTCCTTCCGTATTTCGTTCCCTTGCCGTGGTTCAACCAAGACCAATATAATAATTAACAATTTCTCCCGTACGTCCCATTATGAAAGTCGTGATCACATCACGTTTTAAATTCACTGATATAAGAAAATCACAGTAACGATTTACGTTGTGATTGAAAATTCACGATATCGCCCTTCACTAATGTCATTGAGCGATATTAATTTGATAGGCCTTTGTAAAAACTATTTTGAATTATACCCCCTCCAAATTTAAACGCCAATAGGATATGTTACACGCACTGATCACATGCATTTAATATTACCTACTATCTTTCCCGACTAAGATATATATTTTTTCTACTGCCTATATAAATTTGCTATTTTCTGTACAGTCTGTATCTAGGATGGATATGATATGAAACCGACCAATCACAGTTCGTGTATTAAGTACATAGGCAATTATTCGTTTTAAATTCAAGTTAATACGTAAGCTGTCAGTGTGTATTTGTATAATATATTAATGTTTAATAAATGTTGTAGTTTTTTAAACTGGTCGTAGAAAAAGTATGTACACTTCTGTGCAATGAAATCCCGTACACCTTTTTTTCGCTATATTAAATCATTCTTTATTTATTTGTCAGTGTCAGTGTCATATTTTCGCAATGCCAAAATTAACTAAACATGAAATAATTTTAATTCTCTCTAAAATTGAAGGGAGATGGTCTATCACAGCAGTTGCTAACCATTATCAATTGAATATTATATTCTGTAGCAAGCTTAGAATAAAAATTCGATACGAGTGGAGTAGATCGAATTTTCATTCTAACCGAGTAACAGACTGTATTTTCTCCACGACCATTAGTAAAAAAAACAATTAAATCTGAACAAAACAAGTTATTTATTGAAACAATTATATTACATTGTATTAATATTTATATTTATAGTGTTTGTACAATGTACAACTGACAGTTTTGACATTCACGGCAATCTACAGTGTGTGCGATTTAAGTCCGCAACACCCCGTTATTTTGGAACGCGTTCGTCGACTTTAATTTTTTTTTTGAGATATAGTGCTCGATGAGCTTTATTTGACTGTTTTGAAAATTTTGTAATTTTCATATTTTCAAGGCCTACTATGCTCCTATAAATGGGTCGAAATCTCGAGATCGACTATTAGGCAATTTTTTATCGGCAAATTGGATAGCGTATTCGATTCGCAGTTGTCTCAAATACCTCTATACAAAATTTTAGCTCGATACCTCATATAGAGTGTTTGTTATTTAATAGACAAAAGACCCTGCACTTTTTAAAGGTATTTTGGTGATCAATAGATCTTTCTGATTTTTTTATATGTTAATTCTTGAGGTATATTTATCAACCCTGCAAAAGCACAATCATATGGAGTTCACAGTTTAGACAGGAGAGGGCGTTGAAGTTGTCAGTTTTATATTTGCTTCCATTCCGGTAAAACCGTTGAAGTAAAACTCACCGGGAACGATACGTACATGTCATTTATATCATAAAACGATTATTGTGTCACATCCGTTTGTACCGGAAATGACGTAAATTGCAGATTTCGCACCAGAATCGGAGGTACGACGTATAAGTATCTGGATACATACCTATGTCTGAATTAATAAAAGGCGTAATGACATATTTTTGCCACATCTATACAGCATGATTCATATATAGGATAATGCAGTTACATCCATTCGTAAACCAAATAAATTGAGAAAGAGAGTAAACACAATAACGCAGTCATTTTTTAGGAGAGGTAGTACACATTAATAATAAAACTATAGCAAATATGGTAGTAGTATGTACATATCAGAATTAAAACAATACTTGCGTACACATCAAATACTTTGCTTAATAAGTACTTGGCATACTATCAGGTTCAAAAAAAGAGAGATAGTCAAGCATCATACTCCACACTATATCCACATGTCCAGGTAAAGCTCTGTCGACGGCATCATTAATTTTTCTTAGCAAAATTTGTTGCGGATATTGCATATTCTGTGTATGCCTGGCGTACCCTAGGTACCAAAGGACCGTGGACACATGTGCGCATAACCCCAGTGTCCTAGCTCCCAATTTACAACTGCAGTACACCGCAGTTATTGGTTCTTCTGGAGGATTATTTTCTATTCCATCCCCTTCCATTCTATTAAATTCAATAAATAAATTGTGTTTATCGGCCTGGGTAAAACGAGAATATAATCTGGCTGGTATCAGGTTTGGTTGCACACTTTTTACTTGAAAACTGAATTCATTTTCTTCTAACCCTTGTCGGTTTCGAACATCTTGCATGTATCCAGGCGCCAAAAACACTTGGTGGGTTCCAAAGGCTTTGTCTCTGAGATAATCGAGCGACAGGTGAGGAAAATTTAGGTCGTATGCTTCTGGGCCTATCCACGGCCCACCACCTCGCCTAAAGCTCAGTTCGCCCCTTTCAATTCTTCGCAAAAGTTGATTTTCTGTTTGAATCTCAACATGGCATCAGCAACCTCTCCGGTAGCATCTTGCATATGAATCGGCTCTCTTAATTTATTTATAATTGCGCATGCAACTTTTAGCAGCTCCCCCAGGTATTCACAATGCTGAATATGTATCATGTTCTGAAAAAACTTGAAGATCGATTTTATATGTCCATTACTGCTTTCCACTATCCATCTTGTTTTAGTTATCAACCTATTGTGGTTTGCTTCTGCTGTCGTGAATTGTCTTTGATTCCGCGGAAGAAATTCTGGCATTTCATGAAGTAAACCCAAATCTTGCAGAAAGGCAGAAGCATCACGGTACCCCTGTCCGTTATTAAGATATCTCCATTTCGAATCCAATGTTGTATCTGCGCCCTATTTTCGTTTCCCATATCATGCATTAGAATGTTTGCGTCATTGTTGTGCGTGTCAGCAAAGTAAGGTCCATAGACGTCCAAAATGAAACCATTTGGGGCAACTAAGAGACCTGCTTTAAGTAAGGTATACTTTTTATGTATTGAGTATGACTGTCTAGCAACATGAAAATTAGAGCTTTTGGGTACTTTTAAATACGTACAATCTTCGTAAAGTATAACTCGCCTGATTTCGGGTTCGGGGTTATAAAGCCGATTGGCGAATTCTGTCACGTGAGTCTCTGTCTCGAGCCTCTATTCTCTAATACAAATCTTTACATGAGGCTTAATCTCACATAATTCAGACATGGTATGTATTTAGATACTTATACGCCGTACCCCCGATTCTGGTGCGAAATCTGCAACTTACGTCATTTCCGGTACAAACGGATGTGACACAATAATCGTTTTATGATATAAATGACACGTATCTATATACGTATCGTTCCCGGTGAGTTTTACTTCAACGGTTTTACCGGAATGGAAGCAAATATAAAACTTACAAAGACAACTTCAACGCCCTCTCCTGTCTAAACTATGAACCCCACATGATTGTGCTTTTGCAGGGTTGGTAAACATAACTCAAGAATTAACATATAAAAAAATCAGAAAAATCTACTGATCACCAAAATATCTTTAAAAAGTGCAGGGTCCTTTAAAATTTCTCACTTTTCGACTGGTCCTGTATAAAAGTCGGTTAGGTTTACTAAAAAGATAAATAGTCATTCAACTTAAGAAACATCAGACACTAAATGAGGAAGAAAAAAGAAAGGTTATTCTTTAAATAAATAGTGCTTCTATGTTCTATGCATTATTCGGTTGCTGTACGTAGGTGCCTTAATACAAATTTTTCAAACAAATGAATTGGACGGAATAGCTTTTCTTTTCTTCCTTATTTAGTGACATCAATATCAGATACTAAATAAGAAAGAAAAAATAAAAGCTAAGCCGTTTAATTCTCCATTTAATAATAGTAATAATAATATCTTTATTTATCATAAAAATATAATCTACATGGTAAATAGGCACCATTTCACCTAGATGGTGCTCTTCCAATGACCCTAAATAAAATACAGTACCATAAAAGACAATAAAAGTGTTTGTTTGAAAGTTGAAGTTTGTTTGAAAAATTTTCATTAAGGCACCTACGTACAGCAACCGAATAATGTTTAGAAGCATTGTTTATTTAAAGAATAACTTTTCTTTTTTCTTCCTCATTTAGTGTCTGATGTCCCTTGTCTAATGACTACTTTATCTTCTTAGCAAACCTATCCGACTTTTATAGAGGGCCAGTCGAAAAGTGAGAAATTTTAAATTTGGCTGTTGAATAACAAAAACCCTATAGGAGGTATCGAGCTAAAATTTTGTATAGAAGTATTTGAGACAACTGCGAATCGAATACGCTATCCAATTTGCCGATAAAGAATTGCCTAATAGTCGATCTCGAAATTTCGACCCATTTAGAGCAGCATAGTAGGCCTTGAAAATATTAAAATTAGAAAATTTTCAAAACAGCCAAATAAAGCTCATCGAGCACTGTATCTCAAAAAAAAAAAAATAATAAAATCGACCAACGCGTTCCAAAATAACGGGGTGTTGCAGTCTTAAATCGCACATCCTGTATGTATTTCGTTGAGCATAATTATGGAATATTCATTCTGATACTTGTAATAGAATGACAATACATGCAAAACATATAAGAAGCAAGTTTCAGAATAAATATTCTATCTATATCTATCGAAAGTGAGAATTATTACTTTCTATTATTAAAAATGATTTCGGAATTATTACGTCTATAATGGTTGTGGAGAAAAGTACTGTTATGAGTGTGAAGAAAAGTGGGAGGAGGAAGGTAGCGTAAAGAGAAAAGATCGTTCAGGCAGATCGAGAAGTTCAAATCTCGTTCAAGATGAAGCATTCCTTGGCTATTTGAGGAAAAATCCGTTTCAAACAGCAGGAGACGCTGTGTTCATGACAAATTTTCCAGCATCGAGGTCAACAGCTAGCCAAAGGATAGGAAAATCGGAAATAAAAAACTGTACAAGTGCCAAGAAGACTATATTAACAGAAGAACAGATGCAAGCCCGCACTATGTTTTGTTTAAATTGTGACTATCGCCCGTTGGAACAATGTCGTGTTTACCGATGAAAAAGTTTTTCAATCTTGTAATGACGGACATATGTACAAAACATTAGGTTACATATTTACACAATAAATACAATCGCAGTTATGTGCAGTCGTATCTTTGAATTTTTCAACGTCAATTTTACTTCCACGTCCAGTGGAAGTATAGTAACGACAAAAAAATTTTTAAAAATTTTTATTGTCCAAATAGGCTTAAAATGTCATGAAACGTCGAGATTTTAAGTTTGAGCGAAAAAAAAATTTCTGTCTGTCTGTCGGTCTGTCTGTCTGTCGGTCTGTCTGTAACTTTTTTTTGTGCGCACGTTTACTCTGAAACCGTTTAAGATATTGACTTGAAATTTGGTACACATATGTACTTCAACGAGATCTAGAACTAGATTATATTTTCATCTTGTTCCGTCGAAGGGTTGGGGGGTAAATTGGGGTAAATTTGGGGTAAATGGGTAAATGAAGCAGGTAAGAGTCCATGAAATTGGTATTTAGTATATACAAGAGAAGTTGAGGTCTCAAAAAAAATTTTGGCATTAGCCACCCCCATTACCACCCCCACCTCCTTACTAAAGGGGATGAAAAAAAAAATGTGATTTAGTGCATGTACAGGAACCAGAAACCTCAAAATATTCTTTTACTTTATCCACCCCCCACTACCACCCCCCTATCACCACCCCCACCCCACTACCTATGTGGGGTGTCGTTTTATGGGTTTTTGGGGTAGAGGATTTCAAATATTATATTATTAAAGTTCCATAAATAATTATTTTCACATACAAAGTTTTTTCGTTGTGTGTGACTTGGACAGAGAATCTGGATGTGGAAGTAGTGATTCCTTGGGCAGCGGTTTTTACATTTGTTATAAATCTAAATCATTCCCATAGAATGGTGTAAAAAAGTAAAAAAAAATTCAAAAATACGTATGTTTTTCTTCTGGATTAACATTATTCAAATACATTACTTATGACGTTTTACAATCAATGTCAGTTTTTTAAAACCTATATGATAATAAAAAAAATCAAAATTTCAGAAAGACTGATTCACACCACTTAAGATTTTATTGCGCAGAAGTGTACAACTCGAGTGGGTTATCCACTTCGCACTCGAAAGATTGAATACTCCGCCTACGGCGTCGTGCTCAAACTTCTTTATCGTGTGATATAGATATTATATCCACTCTTGTTGCACAAACTACTATATTACCAATATTACATTAACACTAATAAGGGAATCCAAAATATGGCGTTGAGGGTAAACAATTGGCAAACACGGGTTTATTTTTACTAAATTCCGGAAACGTAGCCAAGCCAACAGAAAAACACAAACGTTTAACGAATGAAAATGAATGTTTGTCCTCGAGGCCGACACACGCCATGTTGGATGTCACGTGGTTTGGATTGCCTAATTACAATTACAGAAAAAATATCAATTACATATATTAAAAATTGCATAGCAATACTCATTGGCTGCGTAGAATTTTGAACAATGGTGATACATTAAATTCAGTACTCATTATTTCATACATTATTTCATAAAATATTAGATACCAATTGCTCGAATCGCCCACCATTCTCGATTTCTTTAAAAAAAATCGCATCTCGCTGTGTTCCTCGAAATTTTGATTTGGATTTTCAGGCAAGGAAATAGAAGAAATCGGGAACAATGTCTTCGGCATAAAATTCTCGCAAAAAATTTGTTGCGGCATATGCGGTGTATACTTTCCAATAAACGTTTCCAATAAACGATTCCAGGAAATCTTCGGAGTTTCCGGAATGAAGTGATAATAAAAATCAAAGATAGGAATCTTTTCATATGAAGGTTTCCGGAACGAAATTTTAATAAAAATGAAAGTTTTCAGTAAAATATTTGAATATTCCAAAATTTCCCAAAGGAAACTTTCTCGGAATTTTGGAAACTTTCAAATATTCAAATATTCCAATGTTTTATTGAACGCTTTAATTTTTATCAAAATTTCGGTTACCCATATCTGTAAAACTTTGAATCCCAGAATACTAGAAATTAAAGTAAATTCATCTCCACGAAATTACCGCCAAGAGATTAATTTGGAGATGATACAGAGGTATTTCAATTCAATCGTGAAGGTTTTTTGCCTATAAAATCCTCAAATTATGACTACTTATTCACATTGCTACCGAAATAAAACCATGCTTTATCAGTGTATAAGGTAATATCATTTTTATTCAAATTGCTCAGGAGTGATTGACTAACATTTATTGATGGAAGTCCCTTAGAAATATCTGATATAAATTAATTTTTAGGTGGGGAAACGTATATCCTTGTTCTGGCAGGCGTGATTATAAAAATTCGTCTGTTCGCTTTCCATCACACCATTAACATTATTGACCGCTTCCTCTGTTCTATTATGGTCTATCCAGTTTATTTTATTTCCCATAATGCGAACTCTCATAAAATAGTCATTATCCTGAACGTGGCGTTAGAGTTTATGGCAAAATCTGAAAAACGCTCCTTGAATTACTCGTAACAGTTACAATGCGAATGCATCATTTTCATTCATTTTTGGGCGCAGTATACAATGCCAACAATAGTATATTACATACCGAGGTGGAAAGTGTTTCATTGTTGTCGAGAGATGGGGTAGTTGACCGAGGCGCGAAGCGGCGAAGTCAACTAATTCTCGTGACAGCGGTGAAGTTTTCCACTAAGGTTTGTATACTATTTTATTCACAGTCATCTCCCTTAAAGAACAAACAGCCAAAAAAATCGTTTACTAAATTTTTCAATAGCATTTTATGTTTTTATTAAACAAGCAATGAACAACAAATTCTTATGTCAGACGACAAATGTCAAAGTAGCGTCGCATCGTTTGTGGTTGGAAATCTAGTTCCGTAGCTGAAGGTTATTGGGAAAATTCTCTGGAGGGTCAAATAAAAATTGCACAAATGTTATCCGCAACAACTAAATCTTAGGTACAAGAATCATCGACTTTATCCACTTCTCCTAAGGCCTCAGCTTCAAATCAACAGCTCAATATTTCATGTTCTGAGGCAATACTCATGAGAATTCCAATGTTTCAATTAATTTGAATATATAATTATTTTTCTGAAATCGATCGGCAATGTCTACATTTTCGGCGCGATTTCAGATCGAAAAATGCACAATTCCAGTATTTTAGTTCGTTGCTAAGAAACTATCAGAAAACAGACCGGAGAAGATCTATTGCCAAGCAACGATCAACAAAACCGTATGGGAATGTTGCTTTTCCGGCCTAGACCGAGAAAGTAACATTTTAACGGTTTTTTATGTATATTTTAGACAGTAAATAAATACACGCAGACAAACCAACTCTCATTAAAATTGCATTTGTTAGTAAGCGGTTAGATTGTAATAAAGAAATGTTATGCATTAATACAAATTCCTTAATTTATAATAATATTGAATGTGATTTCAGAAAAAATAGTATGTGTACTTCGGTGTGAAAGCACATTCCCGGACTTCGATGTTTGTTGGCCTCGGCTAGCGCCTCGGTCAACAATTTGCATCGTCGTCCGGGAATGTATTGTATAGCGACTATAGCGACTCACTCACTTCCAAAAGCGAGAAGTTTCCATGGAGTCGCTAAGAAACAAAAAGGAAAACTCGATCCATAATGGAGAAGTTTCCATGGAGTCGCTAAGAAAAATAAAAACATTCGATATAAAAAATATAATATCAATATACTTAAAATACCAAAATCACATAAAATATGAATATGTATTAAAAACAAATATACGTATATTAACTTCGATTTTAATTTTATTTATAGCGATAACGCTATAAATTTGGTGACCCCGACGTGATAATTTTATGTCCAACGTGATAAATATATGCCAGAAGTGAAAATTTTATGTCCAACGTCATAAATATGTGCCAGAAGTGAAAATTTTATGTCCAACGTGATAAATATATACAAGAAGAGATTCAATATATCAACTACCGTTATAAATTGACCATTTTATGAAGAGAAGAATTTTCCAGATGAATTTTGAATAGAGGTTCCAAAGTTGAATAGATGTTCCTATAATTTATGGTAATTTCCTAATTCAATCAACTGAAGTTGTACACATTACAAGTACTGTCATCTGTCGGTGAGTGAGTTAAAGTACATTCCCTTTTTTATCTAAGAGAGTAATCAATCAATCAATCACAATCGATTAGTTATGCAAAGACAACCTTCAGACGAGGATTTTCCTCAAACCCATTATGTCACCTCTGTCAAATTACCCCCATTCTGGAAAACAAAACCAGAAATTTGGTTTACCCAGATCGAATCACAGTTTTCTGTTGCAAAAATTGTCAATGACAAGAAAAAGTATGATCAGGTTATAGCTAATTTGCCATTAGATGTGATAGATAATATATACGATATAATATCTAATCCCCGGAAACGGATCTCTATATAAATTTAAAGAAAGTTTTAATTTCACGTTTATCATCGAGTGAGGAAAAACGTCTGAATGATCTGTTATCAGGTTCCCAAATGGGCGATCTGAAACCTTCAGATTTCTATAGATCCATGCTGAATATGGTTGGAGGATTCAGCATGGTTAGTAAAGATTTATTGATAAAGCTATGGAAAAGACGTTTGCCTCAAACAGTATATATTGCCATTACAGCTTCAGGGAAAACAGACACAAAAGAGATTCTAGATATTGCGGATCGGATCTGGAATAGGGATTGCAATTTACCGGAAGTTTTAATAACCGGTAAATCGGTAAATAAAAATTTAAATAACCGGTTAACCGGTATTTACCGGTAATTTTTAGAATGAATGATTAGGGTGGCGAAAATGGCAATTGTCTTTTTCCATGTACAAAATTATCTAAACTTAACAAAAAACATTTTTATATACGTATAATTAATATAATTAGGCTTTGAGAAACATATTTTTTCCAAATTGAAATTCAGTTACAGTCGATTGAAAAAATTATACAGTTTTGCGAAAGACATATCTAGAGAGTGTAAATCAAAATTTTGTGATTCAGTCGTATTATCTTTAGTTGATTATGGTGATGTTGTATATGGAAAGTTATTATCGGCGATAGCAAAAAAGAAAATTCAAAAACTTCAAAATTCATGTATGCGTTATATTTACAGTATCCCATATAGACAACATATATCACCACATCTAAATAAACATAGCATATTAAACATGGAAAACCGCAGACGTTTACCCATGCTCACACTTATTTGGCGAATAATTCATAATGACGAAACTCAGTACTTAAGAAATAAGTTAATTTCACGAGATCACTTGCATAATACAAGATACATACAAAATTTTTTGGTGCCTCAGTATGAAACTGCGATTTTTCAAAGATCATTTACGTATTTTGCATCTCATCTTTGGAATTAATTTCCAAATGAATATAAACAATATAAATCAAAAATTTTTTTTATTAAAGTTGTCAAAAATTACATTTTGGCTGATCAGAAGCAGGAGACTTGATGCTGCGTTGTGGATGCGCGTATATTTCTTTTTCTTTTTCCGATATAATTTTGTTTACTTTTAACCTTTTTGCTTCGTTTCGTGGGGTCTGCCCGTTCCCCTTGTCTGCTCGCATGTCTGAGTGCTGCTGTTGTTATTATTATAAAATATAACATTTGTTAGATTATTACAATTCATTACTGAATATTAACAAATAAAATAATTATTATTTTTTTCTTGAAATTTTAGATTTATATGTATTAATATTTTTGTATAATCTTTTATAATCTTAGATTTAAGTTATTTGTATTTGGGCAAATGGAAGAAGAGCTCTACAGTTCAATTTGTACCATTTTTACTTTGGGTAAAATAAATGTATTATTATTATTATTATTATTATTATTATAACGAACAAACAAAAGGTTTTTTTTATCAAAAGGAAAAAATATAAATGAAATAAATTTAAATAAATAATTAATCTGTAAATAACAAAAATTACAAACATAAACTCAAATAGGGCATTTACTGAATACCTAATCTAAAAATACAATATTTTTTAAAAATAGCCCATTAAAAGGGCTAGCTTTTCAAAGCTGTATCTGTTAGTCGTCTGATATTTGTACATAGAATACTACCAACTGAAAATACCCTTCCTCTATCGTTATTGGTAGGTCGATAAGTTAATAAGAATTGATAATAACATTCTTCTAAATGTTTTCCACGGATATTTTGTGAAATATTGAATTTCCTGTGGCAAGATATTGTCAATGTCTCTCTTACTTGTATTTCTTGGGGCTTGGTGTTTGGGTTTTACTTTTTATAATATTATTTATTTATTGCTAAAAGTGCTCAGTGTTGGGATAGTCACTCTATATTTAGTGAATACTAGTCACTGACATAAATAGAAACGTTGAATACGTGACATATCGTAAGTTCAGAATTTACCGAAGTAACCGGTAAAAAATTTAAATAACCGGTAATTATCGTCATGTGTTTTTTGTTCTGTTTACCGGTTAACCGGTTAACCGGTTAACCGGTAATGCAATCCCTAATCTGGAAGTCCTGTCAAAATTCAATGGTTGCATCGTACTCCAAAAATCCTCTTGAGTCTGAGTCAACCCCGTTATCAGATTTAACTACCACTATCAAACATTTTTCAATCACTTTCCATGATTCAATTAATCAAGTATTACAAAAACAAGAAATTTTTAATTCTCGATTAAACTCTTTAGAATCCAGACTTTCCAATCAATCCTTCGAGCCTCAACCTTCTACTTCATGCTGCAACAATTGCAAAAGTAGAAGCAATTCACAAACTCGTACCACTAATCGCAATCGTTCACCCAGCCGTAATAATGTTTCCAATAAATTTGATCGTACAGACAATACTATTTGTTACTACCATCAACTTTATGGTGCCAACCAAATTTATAGCGTTATCGCTATAAATAAAATTAAAATCGAAGTTAGTATACGTATATTTGTTTTTAATACATATTCATATTTTATGTGATTTTGGTATTTTAAGTATATTGATATTATATTTTTTATATCGAATGTTTTTATTTTTCTTAGCGACTCCATGGAAACTTCTCCATTATGGATCGAGTTTTCCTTTTTGTTTCTTAGCGACTCCATGGAAACTTCTCGCTTTTGGAAGTGAGTGTAGTTATTTGTAGAACTAATTACTCTGTATCGAGGTTTCTGTTAAAATAAATAAACATACTCTCTACGTCTTTCTTATAATTTATATTTCCTACAACTAAAAGAAAACCAGTAAAAAACACAGGTTGGCAAATGCCCACAACCCGAAAATAGGTAAGAAAGTGACTACTTTCCAACCTGAAATGTCACATTTCAGTTCAATTGTCGAATGAAATAGAAATGTCAAACTTTCCAACTTTTGACATGTAAGACAATTTTATTATTTCTGTATGATTGTGAATAAAAACATTTTTGTACCAAGGAAAACATTTTGAAAAGATAAATAACGAATTCAACTATAACTTTGACAGACGTAGCAATGAAATCATGAAATCAGTAATATTTTCCACACGAACATAAAAGGGAAACAATGTATGATTTTACGCGAAATTGACGAAGCCGTCTATCTAGGATGCTATAAATCATTGTTAAAACCGTTGCCCAAGGAATCACTACTTCCACATCCAGATTTTCTATCCAAGTCACTCACAACGAAAAAATTTTGTATGTGGAAATAATTGTTTATGGAACTTTAATAATATAATATTTTAAATCCTCTACCCCAAAAACCCATAAAACGATACCCCACATCGGTAGTGGGGTGGGGGTGGTGATAGGGGGTGGTAGTGGGGGTGGATGAAGTAAAAAAAATAAATCACAAATTTTCTTTCATCCCCTTTAATAATGGGGTGGGGGTGGTAATGGTGGTGGCTTATGCCAAAATTTTTTTTGAGACCTTAGCTTCTCTTGTATATACTAAATACCAATTTTATGGACTCTTACCTGCTTGATTTACCTATTTACTCCAAATTTACCCCCATTTACCCCCCAACCCTTCGACGGAACAAGATGAAAATATAATCTAGTTCTAGATCTCATTAAAGTACATATGTGTACCAAATTTCAAGTCAATATCTCAAACGGTTCCAGAGTAAACGTGCGCACAAAAAAAGTTATAGACCGACAGACAGACCGACAGACAGACATAAATTTTTTTTTCGCTCAAACTTAAAATCTCGACGTTTCATGACATTCTAAGCCTATTTGAACAATAAAAATTTTTAAAAATTTTTTTGTCGTTACTATACTTCCACCGGATGTGGAAGTAAAATTAATTACCTTTCTTGTCACCCTAATATAAAAAAGAAACTATGCTTCCTAGAAGGAACAAGCGTTAAACAAATTTTTATGCGCAGATAATAGGAACCGTACCCCGCCCATTTTAACGAAACCAATACGATTTTGAGCTTCCATAGTATCTCAAAGTTCAGCTATAATTCTTAAATGTTCTGTCTCTTTTTGATTATAGAGAAACGTTTCCTTAAAAAACAAATATGCTCCTTTTTTGTTACATTTATAAATGTCCCCTTAAATATACTCCTCAGAAAGAAATGACCGTTAAGCAACTTCTTACGCTCGGATAAAAGATACCGCATTCTGCTTATTTCAGTCAATTTAATGCAATTTCAAACCTCCGTAGTATCTCAGAGTATAACAGTTTAAAAACGCCGGTTTTCGCGATTTCGAACAACTTAATTTTTCAAAATTTTTTTGCATATACTTAGGGAAAAATTTAAAAAAATGGCCTATTATTACCGGAATTTTACCAATTATTCCAGATGCTTTACTAAAGCAACAGATCATTATTTCAGTAGCTACAAATAATTCTTGAAAGTAATATTAAAATGGTGACATCTATCTCTAAATCAGCAAATAATTTGAGTGCGAACATAGAAACAAACATAAACACCTGTAATTTTATATCCTGTCATTCAATTCAGAATAAGCTTCTTACTGTACGTCAACATGGGAGAGTTAAAATTACTACACGGAAACCTGTAGGTCAAGACGAAAATAGAACTGATGTGTAAATAAGATTACACCTAACATTCATGACTTCAATAATTAAAATATATTTTTCCTGTTTTAAAAAGGTTTAATTATTCTGTAAAAGGCGCAAGCAAACTAACTAGACCTGATGTTATTGTACTACACGCCAATGCAAATAAGTTGATTTGATCTTCTTCTTATTCACTTCGTCAAGGTCAGACTTTTTGTGGTCCATATATTACTCTAGATGGCTGTATTACACCACTGACATCTCACGCTTTCTGTCGCGGTTGCCTCTTAGGCGCACTGTCTCATCAAAGCTCTTTCCATCAGTTTCTTGATGACAACGTTTTGCGACGCGTTGTAGTGTAAACTATTATTCGAAAAGAAAGAACCAAGCCGTAGGTTTTTTCCTGCTCTACAATTTTGATGTAGAACAATTTTCTCGTAGGAATTGCCCATATCAAGAAAAATGCGATAAACCGCGGGACGCCCTCTCATTTCAAATTTTCTCTCGCAATAAACAAAAACCTATAAGTCCTAAAAAAAAAATGTATAGCACATAAAACATGGTAAATTTTACGCCATTTAAAAAGCCGTATTATCAGAGCTCGGAAATTTTATCTCTGTGACTTCTCTGTGGCTCTAGGTCAGCGCGGAAAGATTTTTATGCAAGTATGACACAATATATCTTACCTTGTGCTTTTTTTTAGGGAATTCCATAATATCCAAAGTTAATATGGTCAGTTTAATATAAACACTCACTCGAAGAGAGATGTAACATTGAACTAACACATACACACATGTATTTTTCATTACCTTAAAGTAACACACACACACACACACACATTTTTGTATACTGTCGACTCCACGCTAGGTTCGTAGATACATACATACATGCTAGATTTGTACTACGGATTGCGAAACTGCGATCTCGGATGGTCTACCCTTTCCCTTTATTATATGTTGACGTAAATGCGCAGAATTGCCACAGAGTAGGTATAGTAAATGGGATTTTATCAAAGCAATGTTTCACAATTTCGGCGGCGTCGCCTAATTAAAGGAGCTAATAAAACCGCATTAGTAAAAAACATATTAAGGCACCGCAGTACACTGGATTCTAATGTTAATACTCGGTCAGGATCGAATGCCTTCAACACTACAATTGTAAAAAAGACAACTGCGTCTTTAAGTAACTTCCGTAGATTTTTCGATAAAAGTAGGTTGCGTATTAACATTCAAATTGAAATAAACTTCACTTTATCACATTGTGTACATTTGTGGTGCACACGGTACATGGAACTTTTATGTCATTAATACTTAGCGTTTATTCCGTTGAAGCAACGTCGAGCGCGGTTAGTACTTGGATGGGCTCCCATCTTAGGAAATACAGCGTTCTCGTCCCACCTTCTAGAGGCTTGTATATCAGTGTATACTCGGAAGTTACGTAATTTCTGACGAGGATTACGTAGTGGATATACCATCCTTCGGAGGGGATGTAAAGCAGGCGGTCCCTTGTCTATTAAATGTTAGGCAAGTAAAAGATCCCTACTCTTCTTAAGGGAAGAGGTTCGGCAAAATTTCCAGGTTGGGGGTAGCTCGTCTCCTGGCGTCGGTGATAGGCCCTGATAGCGGAAATAGGCCGACGTTAAACAGTTAAAAAAAAAAAAAAATACTTAACGTTGTTTGTTATGTATGATTAATATTATATAAAAATGGTTTATTTCATTGGCAAAAAAATGTTGCCAGCGGCTTATTGCAACACCACCTAGAGATTAAAGCCAGACAACCAACTGACATGACGTCACGCTTCAGCGGCTGTCAAGTATAGTGTCAAACAACGAGGTCTAAAGTATAGAGGGGCAATCCCAATTCAGTATACGTACGGTTTGTTTGGACATACAATAAACTTCCGAGAGACGCAGTGGGGGTGCATTTGTTGGCCCTAGTCGCCAAGATTTGCAGTGGAGTACTGCTTTGAGGGATACAATTAATGAATGAATATTGTTTTTTATCGCTGTTCTATTATTAGTTGAGCTCAAATCTATTAGTCAAATTGCTGTAGAAGTAGTAATAAATTATATTATATTTAAAAACGGAGTAAACACTGCTCTATACATTTTTAAAATATTCGCAAATTCCATAACGTTAAGTTCAAGTGACGCCCATGCGGACTAGTTGCTTGATATGTTCTGACCATGTGCCACGCCTACTTTTCTAGTCTCTCCTTATTATGTCGCTGGTGTCAAATAAAACAAATCATTGTTGTATTTGAATTTTAGTAGTATTGTATCTTATTGTTTATTCTGTGTTTTAAACGTGTAAATGTGATCTAAAACCCACTTTAATAAAACAGACAACAAATAATACATTTCAGTGATAGTTATAAAATATTTAATTGCCGTGCAAAATGGTAAACAAATGTTGCTTCCTCGCTGTACTGGTAATTATGCCACCGGGGAAAAGGTACACGTTTTTAAATTTCCCAAAGATGAGAAACTCAGAAACAAATGGATTAAAGCTATTCATCGAGAAAACTTTAAAATTTCTATGCACTCTGTGGTGAGTTATTATTTTTAAGTCTCGTAATCTAAATCAAACGAAACTAAAATTGAGGCTAGGTTTTCACTTATTTGAGTGACCAAATATGCTTTTCGTTGGTTAGTTTTGCCTCAGAATTTAATTAGGTACCTTTTTACTTTATAAGAATTAGTAGAAGCAAATTAGAAGTGATTTTTATTGTTCTAATTACGTCCAAATGTATTATGTATCTCAATATCTAAAACCTTCCTTCAGTGACCACCAGCTGGTTGTGTGGCTTTAATCTCTAGGTGGTGTTGCTTATTGCCACCAGCTTTTTGGGTTTTTATATTTAATTATTATGAAAATAAATTAATAAACACGCCACACATATTAAACAGAACAGGAAAGTATGTGTTTGATTCAAAATTATTGTTTTTTACCTGCTAGATATGTATTATACGTTTTTGTAAGAACCATTAGTACATGGATCCGGAAAAGTCGCTTTATTACTTTGTTCACTTCTTGATATTCCGAACTCGCTATCTGAACTCAACTGTCTTTTGAACTAAACTGTAAACTCTGGGCTTCTGCATGCCTTCATATAGTCCTAAGTAGTTCGTTTCTGGAACATTCTGTCCAATGGTGGATTTACATAAGTGCACTTGGGGCACGTGCCCAGGGCCCCCACGTAATTGGGGCCCCCGAATGTATAAAAATGGTAAAAAAAATTTAGGAATAAAAGAAAAAACACATTACAAGGGGCCCCCACATAAGAAGTGCAAACGTCACCATTCTAGATATTTCCAGATGACTAAATTTTGACACCGAGCGCTCCATCTATGGGACGACAGCCGAACCAACCAACTAATTTAGTTTCCTGTTACATATACATGAGAGCTTGGAGGCAACTCGTATAGATGTTTCTGGGGGAAGAACATATCATAATACATTATAGCTGTAGTCCAGTCGATGGAGCGCTAAAATGACCAAAATCTCTAACTTGAGTGCTAATGAATGGATTTTGATGAAACCTTGGGCAATATGTTTGTAATGACGTTAATAAAAAAGTAAAAAAAAAGATTAGGAAATGATCGGAAAGGGTAGAAAACACCTCTCTTATCACGGGTTGCGTAACTTGTAGAATTAGGTCAAAAATGTATTTACCTTTTTTGGTCCAAAATAAGATGTTTTTGTTCTTGTGAATTTTTTCGAAAAATGCATATTTTTCGAGATATGGCCACTCGAAAATTCCTAAAAGTGGAGGAGGGGAAATGTAAAAGTTGAAAAAAAAATCTGAAAAAATTCAAGTGAATGTGTCGAAATACAAGAGTTTTTTTTATTTGCAACTTTTCTGTAAAGTTCATTTTCATCGAGTTTATCCGGAAAAACATGAAAAATTACCCCTTTCTGTAGAAATTATTCGTGGGTCAAATGACAGATTGACTGTGCTATTAAGCCAATCGAAGGTAATGGTTGTACAAAGAAAACATCCTCGTTTTGTAAATTTTTTGAAGTCGGTTAAAAAACTAAAAGTAAGTCGCATTTGAACTCGTTTTTCTCTTGTTCCCTTTGGTAAATATTTGTTGCAGTTTTCTTTTCCTTGAATCACATTTCGTGAGTAGCATTATCTTTCGCCGGGGAAGTAGTAGTTGCATTTGAACTAGTTTTTTTTGTTTCTTTTTTGTGGAGGTTTTATTTTTCATGGTCTTGTGCTTGAGTGCATTATAAAAATTATGATACCTGGGTGATACGTATTTCAGCAGGGATTGCTGATTTCTCTTTTTTTTTTTTTGGTAATTTTTACAGGTTTTTCATTTAACTTACAGGAAAATACATTCTGCAAATTATTGAATGGTTGACCATTTCCCAAAAGAAGGCATTTGCGCATATAAAAAGGAAACTCTTCGTCAAGTGCTGATTTAAATTCGAATGAATATCTTTGTGAATTTTTTGCATATTAACCCAGTCACTTTATACAAATAAAAGTCCAAACCTCTAAAAAAAATTTAACCGAAGATTTTCCGCGGGATTCTCTTTATTTTGGCGTCACAAATAACATCTCAAAAATCCATAAAGCCAACTGGACGGCTACAAAAGTTACAGAAGGTCAAAGGTCATGAAAATCAGTTTCTCTCAAATATCTCGTAAATTATCGGTTTTACGTTAATTTTGGTTGTTATAAAATTTGTTGATAAATAAAGAGAATCTCATTGGAAAATATTCAGTTGGATTTTCTTAGAGGTTCATGTATAAAGTGACTGGGCTAATATTTGAAATGAGAAATTTCCCTGAGGGCAATTTCTTTCTCAGCTTTTTTTTTGTTGGATCCCTGATTAAGACATTTGGAGGTGTAAATAAATAAAATTATTCTTTGGTCATGAACCCGAAAACGTTTAAAAAATGATTTATAACTGAAATCTAGTCATACTTGAGGTCATTCTTTTTTGCATTTTTTAATGAGTTTAAATGATAGATTACACCCATACCCATATATGTGTGTCCAGGCTGGAAGTACTTGCAATATTGATTTAATCAAAATAAATGATCTAAACCAATGAAATATCACGGAGAATACTAACCCTATTAGCATGTTTACTTAAAACCTTTTTAATGCCAATAAATATTTGTATAAACTTAAAAAAACGCATTTATCTCAAAATTCCAAAAAGTTCACTTATAACCTTTTTATTCTAACGCCTTCATATCTTATTGAGTTACTTGTTATACAGCTATGGAAAGTTGCATTGATATTAATCGGTATTAATTGTTTGAGAACAAGTCAAAATACATTAAAGTTATATTTAACTTCTGCGAAGTAGCAGCCCAAGTGTGATTAACATTTTTCATCACGTCTCAATTAATATCCTATAAAAATATTACATGTTTATTTGAATATGCCTCTAAATTTCAATATCGCATACAAGAATATCAAATAAAAAGTTCTATAATTTGGTTAGCTAATTAATAATTAAATTAACTTATAATAAACAACAAGAGACTACAATTAATTTACATTTTAAAGAATTGTTTTCATTCTCGGAGAGGTGATAGCAGACGGTGCGTGCGGAATGTGTGCAGAATGGGCGCCGATCCCGAAATCATAGTACTTATATTTAGAGAGCTACTGAAATAGAAAATGTTGACCTATTTCATATACCGCCCACCAGCAATGTCAAGAAGCAAAATTTTACAATTTAGGATTTTTCAATTATACCTAGAAAATTGATTTCAAAGATGCTATGTATTAAATATATAATTAAATTTTATTATTATTTTAATAATTGTTTATCAACTCATTATACATTGTTTTTATATGCATAGATATTATAGTCTAGGAGGAGCAAATACAAAAATCATATTCAAAATATAAAAAACACTAGAAAACATACCACAGACTTTTTGCGATAAATTTTAACTATTGTGCACCCCGATGTGTTTGTGCCTTATTCACGCTCAGCCCGCCAGCACACAGCTTCCATGATAAAAGTCATTTTTAATGGGTTAATTCTGTAAGAAATCGATTTTAATTATATAGCTTTTAGAAAGAGGAAGATGCTACTCTAAAAAAGGGTACCATTATTAGAATGATTTAAATTTCATTAGGTTCTAAAATTGCCAATGAAAATTGAACTGCGTATCCGTCAGTTGATCTGTACGTATGCAGGTACGTACGTAGTTTTACTAATGAATTGCAGACCTTGTTTTAACGGGTTAGTTCTGCAAGGAATCGATTTTAATTATAGCCTTTTGAAAAGAGATGATTGTACTCTAGAAACTGGTACCATTTTTAGATCAATATTAATATTTATTATCTCTTAAAATTGATGTTGAAAATTGACATCCCTCTCCGTCAGTTGGACTTACGTACGTACGGAACCACTCTATAGGACACAATTCTTAACAGATCAACTTGGTTTTTTTTTATCGCTTCTCCTACTATCAGAATAGAACTCGTTGGGTAGTTTACTTATTATGAATAATTAGACAGGCTCACAAAAAGTTCTGGGGTACTAACCATACCTATCCCTTGTATTTTGAGCCGCTGATCACGAATCTGCCCTTAGTTTTTCCCCAGCGCATCAGGTTTTTTTTAACACTAAAAGAATCTGTTGGATCGTAATATTGCTTACCCAGCTCATTTAAATCGGACTCCAAATGTGAATCAACTTTAAAACTTTAACCTAATAACATTGTGGTACTTCAGTATTGGCCACATACTCAAACGAAACCGTAAAATCTCATAGCTCCCTAACCTCATAACCTCTCAAACCAATAGACCTTGGAATCCTTATGCTTGAGTATCATACATCCACAACATCATGATCCCATAACCTCAGCATCCCATAATCCCATCCCTTTATCTCTGAAGGTCCAACGGAAAAAATGGAGATTCTAAGAATGGTGATTCGTTCCATTGTGATATTAGAATCTTCAAAACAAGCACCCTATGGCGCCATAAATCTTCAACGGCAACCTCTCTATCCTCATAACCCCATAATCCTTAGGATTCAATGAAAAAATAGGAGGCTTTCGATTGGGGAATCAACTAGATGTTACCTTATCACCAATTAAGCCTATTCCAGCAGCAAAACCTTCTACTACATAACCCAGTAACCCCGTAAATCCATAACTGCATAACTCTGGGAATATAATAGAAGAATGTAAAGAATCTGGACAGGAGAATTCATGAGATTGTGTTCTCGGAATCTTGAAATCGAGTAGACCTCTCAACTCTTGAATAGCAAAACTTTTAGCCATTTAACCCCCTTGATTCTGAGGTTTCAATAAAAGTAAATTACGGAACCTTAATTGGGGACTAAGTAAGAATGTAACTTTGAAAGTGGAGTAGCTTTTCAGGTGATTTCTGTTTAGGTGACTTCATTTGATATCTTGCTTTTGCGAACTCCTTTAACATCCAACAAATGTCTGCCGACATATGCTCATCCCACCTTCTTTGATATAGTAAGATAAAAGAATTGCTCAGTCCTCCCCCTCGGTAAAATAATGCTGTATATTTTTCAATCCAGACTTCAGAATTATCTGCCGTGGCGATAAATACCTCCTGAGCCAGAAGGCGTTGTCAAAGGACGAAGGCTTTGTCAAAGGAAGTATCAGAGAGAAAATGCTGAATTTGCGACAGCTTATCGAGAAGGCAAGAAAATATTACATGCCTATGTACCTTTGTCAGAGAACTTATAACACAGAGAAGCGACAGCAAGGCTTCCCGCGTGTAACGTGGCATGTGCCAAATAAGTTGTGTAGTTGTGGTATAAGTTCTCTGCCTTTGTTTCGTAGACTACCGTAAGACTTTTGACAATGTGGAATTGGACAAACTGTGGACTGAAGGGGGGCATCACACGACTCTGATCATTTCCCAATACAAATAAAGTTTACATGCACAATCAGCAGACAACATGAAAGCCGACAAATGCGTAACGAAAAAATAAACATAGAAAAACTAAAAAATTCCCCAACCTAGAAACTATTTATGGACGAAATATCAGAAACACTAGAGAATATCACCAACGAGCAATTGATAGAGCATCAATGCATCAATGGGATGAAATCAAGACCACAATCAAGGAAGTGGCCAAACAGATACTCGGATACCAGAAGCCCACTCGGAAAGAAGAATGGTTCGATAACGACTGTAAGGAGGCTATAGATAAGAAAAATGAGCTGCGCAAGCTCTATATCCAAAGGCCAACAAGAGACAGAAAGGAGCGCTTTGAGGAAGCAAGACGTCTAGCAGACAAAACATGTAGAAAAAAAAAGAATGAAGTATCAAAACGACCGATTGCTAGAAATGGAAGAGAATTTCAGGAAAGAAGATCCTAGAAAGGCATATAAGTTCATAAGCCAAGAACTTCGTTACACAGGAAAGGCAACGGAGAGCTGACCAGCGACATAGAAAACATCAAGGAAACCTGGAAAACATACTTTCAGGAATTGCTGAATGGTCAATCAGAAAACATAGCGGAAAACGGGAATGATAACCCAGACCTGCCACAAGCGAGACATCAAAACGCTGCAACCCAACCCCCATCACTGGCAGATGTAGAAACAGCCATAAAGCAGATGAAGGAGAACAAGGCACCAGGATGTGACGACATTTCGACTGAACTATATAAATTAGGAGACGACAAACTGTTAGAACAACTCCACAAACTCATATTGACAATATGGACAGAAGAGGAAATACCCAACGACTGGAAAAAGACCATCTGCCCAATATCCAAAAGGGTGACAAGCTAGACTGCTAGAGCGATCTCACTGCTATGCACTGCGTATAAGATATTCACATGTATACTAAACCTAAGACTAGTAGCATTTTCGGAAAATCTAATAGGTGAATATCAAGCCGGATTTAGAAAAGGGAGAAGCCCGAGTGACCAATTGTTTGCAGTTAAGCAAATCCTGGAGAAGGCTTGGGAACATGACGTTGACATACACCAAATATTTGTGGACTTTCGCTAAGCATATGACAGTATTGATAGAAACAAACTGTACGAAATCTGGCAAACTTCGGACTACCAATTAAATTGGTAAACCTAATCAAAGCAACAATGGCAGATACCACAGCATCGGTACGAATTCAGAATCAACTGACGAATTCGTCAGAGATAACGCAGGGACTGAAACAGGGTGACGGGCTAGACCCTACACTCTTTAACATATGCTTAGAATAAGGCAACTGACAACAGTCACCCCAACAAATCTGCTAATAAATAAATCCAACCAAATAGCAGCATATGCAGATGACATTAACATAATGGGCAGATCATATACAGTGGTGGAGGAAGCCTACATAGACCTCAAAGGCAAAGCTAAGATGGTAGGCCTGCATGTCAATACCAATAAAACGAAAATAATGACCCAAACAGGAAGGAACGCAAACGCACAGGACATCATAATAGAAGAGAATGATTTGGAAGTGTCAAAAAATGGCAGCGAGGACGCAGAAATAAGAAGGGGGATCACCCTGGGAAAGATGGCATATTCTGCCTTGACAACAATTTTCCGTTCAAAAGGTATCCACAGAAGGACAAAAATGAGACTATACTCAACAATTATACAACCAATTATAATCTGGAACTGTGAGACATAGACCATAACACAAAAAACAGCAAACACCATCGATGCTTTTGAAAGGAAAATACTGAAAAGGATCCTAGGTGCAGTCAACGACAACGGGGTGTGGCGAATAAGGTACAATGCCGAACTCTATCAACAATATAAACACCTCCCAGTATCTGAGTTAGCCAAAATACAAAGGCTACGTTGGGCAGGTCATGTCGTAAGGATGGACGACCACAAAAAGAATCCTTAACGGAAAAATGCAGGGAACCAGGAGAAAGGGCAGGCCCAGGAAGCGATGGGAAGATGGAGTTGCAGAGGATGCAAAAAATCTTGTAAGGAGTTTGGAGAACAGCGGCTGTGTATATGAAATACACAAACATTATAATACGCTTTGAGAAAGGAAACAGATTCGTTTTCCGAAACGTCAGCAAAATACGTCATTTTTATATTTTTGTGCTTATTTGACGTAAAGGTCACAGACGTAGAGGTTATTTTCCACTAGAATACTGGTTAATTGTATTATTTTGTAGATTTCAGACATTGTTTAGGAGAAAATGCATGTGGCAGAGCATCCCAATAAGAAATAGAGAAAAATTAAGAAAATGCCACAACCAACATTTAGACAATATATGCATATTTTTCGAGATATGGCCATTCGAAAATTCCTAAAAATGGGGGAGGGGAAAAAATTCAGGTGAATGTATCATCGATATACAAGACTTTTTTTTTACAACTTTTCTGTAAAGTGCGTTTTAACAGAGTTTTTCCGGAAAAACATGAAATTGACATTGTAGCGCTTTAAAAATATGAAAAAACGCATTGAGGCCTTCTAAATATTTTTTATCTCTTGGAATTTTTTTTTAACTTGTTAACTTTCCGAGTTACGGGCAGTTTTTCACGATAAATATTGTACTACATTTGCACATTAAAAAATACATGAAAAGTCGAAAAATGAGTGTGATTTTTATACACTATTATAAAAAAAATATAAAACCTATATAGTTATACCATTTTTACAGGTTCAATATAATTTCTAAATTGAATATGTACAAAAATGCATTATTCATCGTGAAAAATTGCCTGTAACTCGAAAAATTAGCAAGTTATAAAAAATTCCAAGAGACAGCAAATGTTTAGAAGGCTCCAATGCATACATCTGAATTTTTTCAAATTTTTAAATTACATATTTTTAAAGAGCTACAATGTCAAAAATAGGCGTAGTTTTTCATATTTTTCCGGAAAAACTCGGTGAAAACGCACTTTACAGAAAAGTTGCAAATAAAAGAAAGTTTTGTATTTCGATGATACATTCACCTGCATTTTTTCAGATTTTTTTTTTTCAACTTTTACATTTCCCCTCCCACATTTTTAGGAATTTTCGAGTTTCCATATCTCGAAAAATATGCATTTTTCGAAAAAATTTACAAGAGTAAAAACATCTTATTTTGGGCCAAAAATGTATACATTCATTTTTTATTATTATTATTTTTGACCTAATTCTACACGTTACGGAACCCGTAATAAAAGGGGTGTTTTCTTTTCCAATTATTTCCTACTCTAATATTTTTTTAACTTTCTTATTAACGTCATTACAAACACATTGCACAAGGTTTCATCAAAATCCATTCATTAGCACTCAAGTTAGAAACCCTCCGTTGACTAGACTATACGTCAAATGGGTTTGCGAAATTCAAGGGGTGGAAGAGATCTTTTTACAATTCTGGATTTACTGTAGTTGAACTAATCACTAAGATAGTGAATATCGAAACTAAATTGAATGAAATCAGTATTAAACTATTTTATATCTATATACGGCTATTTTGTAAAAATTATCCACCCTATTACCATTAGAGGTGGGTTTTCTGTAGTGATATGTTAAGTACATTAAAAATTATCGAAAATTCAGCATGAAAATGTGTTGCTTATAAATACTCCAGACGTTTTAGACTTTTGCTGCCAAATTCGTACCCTACGATTTTTTTTTTCATTGTGTTTATTTGGACGTCTTGAATAACACTTGGCAGTTACTCCACGATACACCTGGAGGATTTCGTGAAAAACGCGTCGGAAGGTCGCGGAAACCGCGGATTCGCGATTAACTCAGTTTTTATGGCTCAAACGGGAACAACACCTATTAGCCCAGTCGATGCAGGTATTTACACACAAAAATTTGCAAACTGAATAATTTTTTTTTAGTGAGTTCGTGAAAGTGTATGGAATAATATCCTGAAAAGTTTACATTTCGCTCGGATGCAGAAAAAAATGAAAAAAAAATTTCTTCGTCCATTTTTTCAAAATTTTGAAATTAAATCAAGCTAGAAAAAAATAAAAATACAGATAGATAGATCACGTATTTATGAACAAAAAATGTCCTAACAAAATTTATCGTTAAAGCCACGGTTTTCCCGGAAAAAAATAGTCAAGTGTAACGTTATAACTAGGAGCGAGATCCATGCGTGCACGCGCTTAAATATCATGACTCTGACACCGACGCACTGAATTACATGTCACTAAATCAGAATTTGTTCAATCTATATGAGTGTCGGTTTATTTAAAAGATGGAAATTGTAGCTTTCTGATGCATTTTTGTTTTAAACAATACAAGCAAAGGATGGATGGGAAAAATATACTTATATATATCACCACGCCCGAACTCAATCGTCGCAATAAAAAATCTAGAAAAAAATAAAAGCCCTTCAAAAAAATTCTTTCTTCATTGAGAACTCTTAAAAAGTATGCACTCTTCATAATTATTATGGTTTATTGAGTTGTTGTAACGTGGATTAAAAAAAAGATACATCCAAATCATTTCAGTTTCCTTGCTTGATGATTTTCTTGATAGATATGTATATTGGAGGCTGTAACTTGCCGAGAAATTGACCCATTGGAAAAAATAAAATATCACTATTTCGGAAAAAAATGTATACTTTTCGAATGTTCAAACACAAATTCGTTTACTTGTATTCATTTTTTCGAAAATATGATTAATCAGAACTTGATAAGAAATTGCGATTTTCACGATCTTATCCTAATAACTATGAAAATATCTTTGATTGTTTTGAATATACATTCTGGAATTTTTCCAGTACATTAACAAATGTGTAAAGAATCCATTAGATATAGCTGAAATGTGGATAGGTGTATCTGTAATAAATACCATACAGTAAAGGCACGTAAAAATTCATGGGAGCAATTCAACTGCTATGTGTGGTGTCTGTGTATGCGTTCATAATTATATATTTTCCCTCCATACTCACTATTTATCCTCTTATTTACTAAGAAAAATGTTAAAAATGTGTAATCACAAAGAGAAAAAAGCTTCATTTTACTCGATAGAACAGCTAAGATTTTTTAGAGGTTCCATAATATGCATTTAACCGTGCACTGACCGCGCAGAGTGACAGTTACACTATTTTTTTCCAAGAATACCGTAGCTTTAGCGATCAATTTTATTAGAATATTTTTTGGTCAGAAACACGTGGTCTATCCACCTGTATTTTTTATTTTTCCTACCCTGAAATTTTGAAAAAATGGATAAAAAAATATTTTTTTTCATTTTTTTTTATGTTCTGCATCCGAGCGAAATGTAAACTTTTCAGGATATTATTCTATACACTGTCATGAACTCGTTAAAAAAAAATTATTTTAAGGTAGAGAATTTATAAATGTACAACTTTTATAATAGGTATTGTTCCCGTTTGGGTCATAAAAATTGAGTTAATCACGAATCCGCGGTTTCCGATATCTTTCGACGCGGTTTTCACGAAATCCTCCAGGTGTATCGTGGCGTAACTATCAAGTGTTATTCAAAACGTCCAAATAAACACAATGAAAAAAAATTTTCGTAGGGCACGAATTTAGCACAAAGGTCAATTTTACAACTAAAACGCCTGGATTAAAACTGCTTGAGTTCATTTTGATGAGATTTGACAAACAGTGCCTGATACGCAAGCTGAGTTCGGCTTGTACACACGGTGCTAGAGTGGAGTGAGTGTGGATTTTAATGACGTGATCATAGAGTAAAAATTGCGAATTGTATTTATTCGAACGCGAAATACTCCAACTACTGTCAAAAGGTATTTTCTCGTCAAACCTTCAATATCTACGATTTAGATTTATTTGTAACTTATTGTGATCAATTACATAAATAATTATGAATGATACAATTCATCTTGGATCTTGTATGGGAAATGTATTTCGAGAATGATTTTTCAGAAGAAAATATTTTAGAAAAAGTGGGCAATCAAAAATAAAAAAGAATTAACATTGCTAATAAGGCCTCCATGAAATCAATCTAAACTCACTGGTATTATTTTGCAACAATATTAAATTGTTGTGTTTGATAACAACACCTTTATCTGTTACTGGAGAATGGGTATTTGATGAAATACTTTCCGTATTTCCAAGCATTAATTAACTTAGCAAACAATTCATACACGTGAGCCCATTTCACATTCGTCAAATTCTAGCTTATTTTTCGAACTTTGGCTTCACGAGGTGGGACTTAAGGAGTGAACTCTTTTCGCTAAACTCCATAACGTCCGAAAGCTAAAATATTGCAAAGTTCACTCCAAATGCCAAAAGCCGAACGGAAATAGTACTCTTGGAGTGAAAAGCGTTAAAAGAGTGCGTAAGTCGACGCAGTCGAGGGTACTTTTTCAGTCAAATCTCATCAAAATGAATGAATGCGGTTTCTTAAAGGCAACACGCTTTGAATGCTGAATTTCCAGATTTTTTTAATGCACAGAATATATTTATTAGACTATTTCCGGAACAAAACATAGAAGTATTTTTTATTGATATTGATACAACTGATATTTAACCAGAGAACTTATACCATAGAGAAGCGACAATATCGGCGGTACCTTTGATATTTTATGGGCCGGTTCTAACGATATTGATTTGAATGAAAGACAACCTCTTACACTGAGAGAACTGTAAAGTTTGATGTACACTGAAAGTAATTCAGTACAATATGTACTCAACACAATCGTGTCAGTTATGTTAGTAGATTTTATAGTCATTAATAATTCATCTAAATCATCCTTGCAATTCATGTGATCAGAATGAAAATAGTTTTTTGTTTATCGATTTTTACTTCTATTTGTACATGTGTTAAAATAAAATATATTTTAAAGGACCCCGCAGAAATCTTAGGTAAATTGGCTCTCAGTCAATTGTCTGAAATTGAGATATGTTATAGTTTATGAGGTCCTGATCAAAAGTTCTCGTGGGCCCAACCCAAAGTAATGACTAGATTTTGAGTTAGATTCACTGATTTACGATTTTCATATAACTTGTAAATATTCTTTAATTACATATACGAATATTTTATGAATTATGTACTATCATATATTTTTTAAAGCATATTTGGTAAGCCTCTGAGCATGTCAGAAACATGCCATGGCATATCTGTGTAAAGTTTGTTAACCATTTGTAAAGTAAATAAAACGTCAAACTTAATTATTAAGAGTACAATTTATTAACGTCACTCTACGTATATGCATTGCTAGCATAATACTAATCAGTGAAATATAGTTTCAAGATACCCTAAAATTATATCTTAAGAATAAAATCCTGATAAAAAAGTTAAATCACAAAGAAAAATTACAAAGAAAAATTACAAACATTATAAAACACCTACGTCTTGTGTAATCCCCAAGACAAGCATTGCAGATTTTGTTAAGATGATGAAGCTTGTTTGTCCCAAATATAATTATTCAATTCAAAGGTTGATTGCGCTAAAAATAAGAAGTATTTGTAACCATTATCACCAATTATTTTATTGTTATATTAATGGTATGAGGGAATGGTTCCAGACTGGAGATATTCTTATTGTAGATCGTGGATATCGCGATGCTACAGAATTACTCGATCACTTAGATATAAGATACCATATGCCACACTTACTACAAAGAGGACAGCGTCAATTATCGACCAGAGAATATCTTCAGTTTAATAACAAAAACTAGATGAATTGTAGAAAGTCGAAATGGTCATATTAAAAGTATTTTCAACTTTTTTGCACAAGTAATAAGAATGGCACACACAGCCATATTGGCGACTTTTACCGTATAGCTGGTGCATTAATTAATCGATTTCATGATCCTGTACTGATGGAAGGGGCAAGTGCAGAGCTAGCATTGACTTTATTACAGAAATCTGAAGAGGTAAATATTGTCCAGGCACGCGTGGTGGCAGAAAATTTATTACGTCGAAGGAGAGCTGAGTGGATTCGTCTTGAGCATAATCAACTTCCAGGCTTTCCTGAACTCTCTCTTGAATACTTGGAAGATCTAACTGTTGGTGCATATCAATTATATTTGGCACCATCATATATTCAAAATAATTTAAACAGGAAAGATGACATTTTTCAGGTAGATGTACATGCACTGGTGCCGGGTTTTGTAAGATTTAGACTGCATTCACGTTTTAGAAATGAGACCGTTTATCAACAATGGATTGCTTATAATACAGAACGATAACACAATTATGACGAAGAGAATCCAATTGAAGGGTATTACTGTACTTGCATATCAGGAGCAAGGACATTAGGTACATGTTCTCATATTGCCAGTATTTTATGGTATCTTGATTTTGCTCGGCACCAACAAAATATCAGATATCCACCAACTTCTCTTCTATACCAAATATCAGACGCTGCTGAAAGAGCTTTACTACTAAACAACGATGGTTTAAATGATGTAGATATTCGTTAGACACAAATATTACTTGTAAGTGGAAAAGGGACACATTAATCAAACACCCCATGCGTGACATTTTATTTCATTTACGTTCTATATTCTAAACATGATTAGGCACATTACAGACACGCTCAAACACGTTTTATAGCCAAACAAAATCTGTAATGCCAGTCTTGGGATTACATAAGACGTAGGTATTTTTTAATATTTGTAATTTTTCTTTATGTGATTTAACTTTTTTTATCAGGATTTTATTCTTAAGATATAATTGTAGGGCATCTTGAATCTATACTTCATCGATTAGTATTATGCTAGCAATGCATATACGTAGAGTGAGTAATAAATTGTACTCTTAATAATTAAGTTTGA
Organism: Rutpela maculata; assembly: GCA_936432065.2. Lineage (NCBI taxonomy): Eukaryota > Metazoa > Arthropoda > Insecta > Coleoptera > Cerambycidae > Rutpela > Rutpela maculata. The sequence continues at coordinate 112,712,018 of OW386285.2, forward strand.
TATTTTATTTACTTTACAAATGGTTAACAAACTTTACACTGATATACCATGGCATTTTTCTGACATGCTCAGAGGTTTACCAAACATGCTTTAGAAAATATATGATAGTATATAACTCATAAAATATTCATATATGTATTTAAAGAATATTTATAAGTTATATGAAAATCGCGAATCAGGGTGCCTTATCTCGTCTCTAAGTCAAAATCTAGTCATTACTTTGGGTTGGGCCCATGAGAACTTTTGATCAGGACCTCATAAGCTATAACATATCTCAATTTCAGACAATTTGACTGAGAGCCAATTTACCTAGGATTTCTGCGGGGTCCTTTTACTTTTTTACTTTCCTCTTAAGTCTATTTTTAATAGCATTTATCTATATTTTTTTTTAACAAAATTATCTGATTCGTGTGTATAATAAATTCTATATCGAAAAAATATCAAAATATACACATTTTAAATGGAAAAATGCATTTTTCCGAGCCTATATATCCAAAACCAGAGGTTATATCGGACACATTTAAAAAATAATAAAAAAACATATTGCTCACCTTAATTTACTTTTTTTTTAATTAAAATAAGTTCCCTAAATATACCTCAATCAGTGTGCTTAATCAGATTTAAATTACACAGATTCGTTCTTGAAATATTCAAAAAAATCTTTAGAAATCACTAGATATATACCCGATTGACGATAACTTTCAGAGCAAAGGACACACCACTGGTGCTCTGTTCTCTAACTCAGAGAATTAGACCAATGGTGATTGGGTCACCTTTGACGCAATGTAAACATGTGGAACTGACAACTAAACAACCTATTTGTCATATGCCATGGTACAAGGGGGAAGCCTTGCTGTCGCTTCTCTATGGTATAAATTCTCTGGTTTAATCTTCTCTTTTCTGTGGTTTAACTGTCAAGCCTAGTGCAATTTTCGCTGGCTGTCATTTTATGTAAAATTTTCAATTGGAATGCAATTTTCACTTGTAATCTCCCTAGTGCTAGAAATGTTTGCAAAATCTTGTAGCCAGCTGCCGGTGTTAGATTAATTTTTTTGGTTTTTAATTTTTATGTGGTTTCCTCAGGTCGTAATAATTTATTTCGTATGCAATCTTTATACTACCACAGAAGACAGGAACTATAGTTCCTGTCTTCTGTGATACTATAGTAAAGGGAAACCAAAATGAAATTATATTTGCTGTGATTTAAAGTGGTGACAAATAATATCTCCTAAAAAAATCGCTAATAGTTAGCCATGGAATATGTCATAAAACGGCTCTGTGCTTTATTTTCTGAGGAAAGAAGATGTACAAGTGGAATTTTTAAAGCATTTGGAATTAGTTAATGATGTAAGGAAACATAGTAAGCCAGAATTGTACTAATTTAATTTAAAATAAATATAAAAATATTTTTCATAATATAAACGCCATTGCCTAATCATTGCTGTCAAACCAGGGAAATTTCCACTTATTAATCACATAGGTAGGTGCTCATGGTAAGATTTCCAAAAAATTTGATGGTTGTGATAGAAACAATGACAAAATAAACGGAATTTGGTTAATAATGATTGGTATAAAAGTTTGTTCTTATTAGTCCAAATTTTCAAAATCTTGCTATTTTGGTTCTTATAATGTGAAGAAAATAGTCCCAAAAATATATATCTCATCTCATACAATAGTTTAGATATTTTTTCACACTTTTTAACTATTTATTTGGACGAATTTACCAATTTATTTTTTAAAGGTGACGTGGTTTTCACTCTTCTGCTTGACACCCGTGAGAGGAAGGGTCCATCTGGTCCATACCAATTAACCTATTTCACGTTAGAAAGCTTGGTAAAATGGTAAAAAGTGTCAGGGCAAAAATTAGTTTAGTATTCGCGAAAATCACCCACAGACGGTGCTTTTATCATTGTAAACAACAAAGTTTTGACATATAATTGGCATTTGTGACATTAAAAAAACAATTTACTACAATAAAAATTGTGTCTAGTAGTGTTTATAGCTTCCTAAAGTATTAAAAAAACGGACAACAATAATTCCAAAACACGTGTCCGTAGCTGCTTCGTGTTTCCTCTTTGGGGTGTAAGGCGTTATTTTCCTCACTATTTGTTTTTGACCCTATTAATTCCTTCCTATATTAAAAACATTTAATAACCACGCCTATTATTATTTTTTACATCACAAAATTAAATTTTGTGGATAAATATACTAACATTTATCTAATAAGTAAGCTTTATACTCCTGTTTTCTTCATTTATCTTTACTAGAGCTAGAGAAAAAATTTCAAATTAGCAACACCACACTGTTTTGTATAAAACCATTCTATCTACAAATCAACACAGACTACCTACGTTATCGGCAGATTACATACGTCACCAATTTAAAACGCTTTTCGCGCCATTTATTTTAACTCGCCGAACCTCTTCTCGTAAGAAGAGTAGGGATATTTTACTTGCCTAACATTTAATACAAGGGACCGCCTGCTTTGCCGTCTCCCCTCCGAAGGATGGTATATCCACTACGTAATCCTCGTCTTGAAATTACATAGCTTCCACGTATACGCTAATATACAAGCCGCTAGGAGGTGGGACAAGATCGCTGTGTTTCCCAAGATGGATTTCACCCATCCATGTACTAACCGCGCTGCACTTTGCTTCACTAGAGTGTCGAAATACATACACAGTCAAGACGCATCTACGCTCGACCCCCCTTATAAAAGTAAATTTATCATTAAAGACACTGAAAACAATGATATGATTATTCTATTATATAGTTGTTTCATTTTTACAAAGTTTGATAATTAGGCGAATTGGTGAACATGTGCAGTGACTATTAGCACAGAAAAGAGAACTAGTTCCTTATTATGTGCTATTAGTGATACCAATCTAATTTGCGCCATGGCACTTTTTCCAAAACTTTCTATAGGCGTCTGAAAATAAGGAGTACGCCACCTGGTGGTCTATAGTCAAACTAATTATGGGCTTTTCTGTCATTGTCTCTTTAGTGTACGATGATATCAACAATAAGTAAAATGATAAACTGAGATGCTAAGTTATTAAAAATATGATGATAGCGTTTAAATGGGCTACACAAGATACAATTTGCTGGAGCCAACCTAGTCGGTATCCTTTGTAGATTGCAGGGACAACTCGTGAAGGTTGAGTTGCACTGCAATGTTCAAAGCATACACCCTCTTTAATGTAGACACCTTTAACTAGGCATTGAGAGGGGAAAAGCCGGTGTAAATAACCGTGGTCCGAGTAGAAATAATAATAACCTGGACAATCACACATTGTAGTAAGTCAAATTTTTGAAATAAGTAAATATACCTATGCAATTTCAGTATATTTATAAAAGTAATATATACTATTGCACCATGCACCATTATGTCTTACCCCTGAATATTTCTATTTCATATTTTACAAAATACTGTTTCATTTATTTTACTTAAAAGATTAATAAATGTCTTTTCAGTTATATTCAATGTACCACTAATTTCATAGGTATTTGAATCTGAGACACTTGTTTGTGAACATAGAGCATACACCTTTATTAAGTTTTGTGTTGAATATGGGTTGTACCACACAAAATAATATGTCCTGCATTTAAAACATATTCCCCTTAATACACACAATTAGAATTTTTACATTTTTAGTGCTTCCCAAATGTTCCATATATTGCAATATGCTTAACCTAAGTGTCACTCATGTTTCCTGAAAAAAAAGTGATTTAAACTACAACTGTACATAAATTTAAAGAAATATTTAAGTTTATTAATATTTAACTAGCCAGACACAGTTTATGTCGAAGAAACTGTACTTTTCAAGGGGAAAACCAGATAACCTAAAAAATATGAATTTTGCTGAATAATATGCCATTAACATCTTGCAAATCACTTACAACAAAATCTTGCAAACCTTTAGGTCATATATTATTAATGATATTATTTTCAACGCCAAAAAATAACAATAAACAGAAAAAATCGATATAAGTATTCGCCAAATAAATAAACAAACAGCCTATAATTAGTTCACGAGTTCTCCACTTTGGCGCTTGCATCTTAAATTCAGACGTCTATATCAGGTCGTGTGCGCTGACGTCACAGATTCTGAGACCTTAGGAAAACAAACAGCTGTCATCGAGTGACGTACCGATTGAACGTGTTGTTTTAAACTATGTTTTGCCGTTTTTATAATATTTTACAACTTAATTTTGGATAACTTAACATCCACAACTATTCTTAAATATTTCGTGTGGTGAATTTTGTTCGTTAATATGGAGATAAGTTTATATTTTACGAAATCGTCTCATAATGTAAGGTTAAGTATATGGAAACAGTTGGTGTCATCGAATTAAATCACTTATATTTTGAAAAATGATGAGTTCACAACAAATATTGGTGTATTTCATAATATTTCATATAGAGATATTGTAAATTTCTTGGTTTTTGTGAGAAATGCATAGACAAAAGGATGAGTTCGAGGCATTCAAAAATCGAAGCTATTTGTGGTTGGGTGAAAGAAGTACTATCCAAGAAATTTACAGGATAAAAGCTTTTTGCAAAGGTAGGAATTAGTTGTCGATGATCAACTCTTTTTTCAATATATGTTTACCTAATTAAATGTTGCTTAATGAATAATTGGTAACATACATATTCATTTTTCAGGTTATCAACTCTTAGCTTCGCATCTTCAACAAAAGCCATCAACTTCTTGGACTATTGCTGATCTAGATGATTCTTCATCAGTACTCATTGTGATTGTGTTACAAGTCTAGACAAGATTCTTTCACTACCCAGTCTTTCCTTTCACTTTTTTAACAGTAAACAATGGCTATGGCCAAAGGCTTAATTGTTATGAATTTTGTGAAAATACCATATAAACTAAAGTACTGCGAACTACTTGAAATATGTAAAAAGGTGTACACAATTTCTTCTAGTGGTTGACCCATTACCTATGATACACCTATAGATTGAACTATAGAAACCATTGTAATTTCTGCAAGAACTTTTTCTTATCGTGTGTTATTAATGTTATAAATATGTCTAACATGTATTTTATTAAATAGGTATATTCACTTTTTATTGTTTTATTTATCGCTCATATTATTGTTGTTAGCAGTGAATTGAAATAGTCGATTATGTTGAACTTACATATACATGCATCTTTGCATCTAACTGAAAGTAAAACAAAATATACTTACTAAATAACAAATTATATATTATCCAAGGTTCCATTAGTACTCATAAGATGAATCAACAAGAAACTTCAGGGGATACAATGAAAGATCTATATTGCAATAAAAAAATAAATGATTATGTTATACATTTAAGTATACTAATATCTAAATAGTAAGTAACATTTGTAATTACATAATTCAACGAAATTTACAGCTACAATTTGACAGTTTCAAAGCCCATTCGGGCATTATTTATGTGCTCACTAACTTTAGATCACTTTCAGTCTTAGTTTCATAGTTTTTGAATGTTAAACAATCCAACACTGGGTTCTTAAACACCACACAACATAAGTTCTTTAAAAGGACGTTTAGTTGCTAGATCAATCGCTAACAGCACTACTTTGAATTTCCTTAATTTGTGCACTTCATCAGATATCTGTGTATTTTCCTCTTGATGTGATTTAAAACAATGTTTGCTATTACATTTCTTTCTCCCTCGGCATCAATTCTACCCTCGCTAAACTAAAATTTAAACACAAGAAATGGTTATTAAAAATGCTGACAAATCAATATAAGTGTTATTTTTTACCATGAGTTGTTTATTGTTTGCTTTAGCAGTAGTTATTATCACAAGCACTTTTACTTTCACATTTGGGTTTTAAGTTGTATCCGATATTAACAAAGAATACCTAACTGGACGGATCATCGTGGTCTTGAATTACGACCGTCTTTTCTATAACATAAATCCACACTAAAAATCAAATTCTTAAATCATCAAGCAACAATTTATCATTAATAAAATGCTTGGAATAGCTCAGTAAAATAATTCCATTTAATTGCTTGAAATCTTTTAATCCTAACCTCTTCTGGCTATAAATCGGCATTATCTTATAAAAACTGATGTGGTCTCGGATTGCCGCACTTCCACAACTAATAATACAACAAAAACTTGCCATTTTGTATATTATCTCCATAAAAACTCTAATATTATGAAAAATGCAATTATTAGGTTCAATCAGTCGCCATTTGACAGCGATGACACCGGTTTGTTTTCCTAAGGTCTCAGATCTGTGACGTCACGCGCACACGACCTATTAATTTTTCTGAAAATTTTGACGTACTTATGCAAATATATCACAAAGTAGATGGCAGCATGTGACCAATTCAAAATGAACTATTAAATCGCTCTATAAATTTCTGTGTTAACAGAAAACGAAAACAAAATTATTCGTTTGTAAATGAAATGCATATTTAGCAGATAAAATTACAAATCAAATGACGTTTAAATTTGGAAGAACTTCAATAGTTCAAATTGTATATTGCGTAAAAAGACATAAATGAAATCAGGAAATTATGTAATGCATATTCTTGACATCTGTTGACTACTAAATCTGGATTTTATTTAGTTATTTTCACAGACAAAAATGTTGAGCGATTTACAGTTTTATATTGGATACCTGGTAAAAATGCTTCCTTAATTTGGTAACATCCAGTTATATGACACATCTATTGTCAAAATTATCGTTAACAAGAAAAAGTCTGTATTTGAATCTTGATATGGAAATCGATATCTGTATATATTATATGGGACTAATATCAGTACTTTTTGTATTATACTACTTGGTTAGACATCTATAAAAAATAATCGGAAGGTATACTACATTTTCTGATGTGTATCATTTCAAATTTTATTGATTTTATTACATCAGAACCTTATATTTGGATATTTGGTGGTGTAGCTGTTGGAATTATATCATATAAAATATTGAAGCGGACTCATCACTTAGAAACTTGAATTAGTAAGCAAGAGAAATGGGAATGCATTGAATTGAAATTGAATGTGACAGAATTTATATTATTGGAGTTCTAAAGTTGTTAATGGTAGTAAGCATTAATCAATTTTTTTAAAATATACGATTTGAGTGAATTAACCGAGGTAATGTATGAAATTAAAATTTACTAGCATGAGTTGAATATGTCTCCAATTATCAGATATTAAATTTTGAAATGCTAGACGATATCACACAAGATGTATCCTTCTTATTTTAGTGGGTGAAATTACCGTTACCTGGCGGATAAAAGCATCAAATTTGGTGCGAAGGTACCTTAGGGTATACTAATAAATAGCCTCTGGAATTTCTAAAAAATTTTCATGTGTAGCACTAAAATCCAAAATGGCCGACAATTACGACAAAATATGACATGTAGCCCGGGAATTTTAGTTTTTGACCCGGAATTAATTACTGTAAAGCTGAAAATTTGCAGAATTGTAGTTTTGGTCCAGGATAACATGTACCAAAAAGTCCCCCGACTTTATCCCGTCGTCTTCCCTGTTTTTGCGGAGCAACAAGGGCCGAAGTCGCAGAAATTGCAGAGCTGGCTATAAAATGCAGCAGAAATGTTGTTACTGATCCGATTTGCGTCGAAATGTTCATAAAAGCTTCGGAAAAGTATATCCGTTCGTATTTCAGAACAAAATATGCATTTCCATGCATATTTTGTTCATAATTTTCCGTTCTAGTGCTGTCAAAATTTAAAAAATTGAAAGAATTCTGAAATGGCGCCATTGCGGATAAATGAAGACTAGAAGGAGGGGAAAACGTACCCGAATAAACATTTCTCTTCATGCTTTCCATTGGTATGTGTACTTTCTCTGTAGTGTCACCCTTTACGGAGCTGCGCCACTCCGAGTCTCGTCGCGTCATTCACCCAGTGAAACTGCCCTGGCTGCGCTGGTGTTTATTGGTGTTTCATAAGATTTATTGAATGAAATTTAACTTGTCGGACTCAGAAAATGACTTTATTTGGCCATTATTGACGAGACCGATTTTAGCAGCGAAACTAGCAGCGAAAAAAAATTTTTTTTGATTGCATTTTTGAATATATATATTCGTAGGTAATGATAATATCAACATTTTTACCTACTAATTATGACCCAAGAGGTAATAAGAAAGCTATTAGCCTCAAATTCTCAAAATAATATTGACGACCAACTCGTGTTTTTCTGGTAAAACTCGTATTAAAAAAAAATAGTAACCTGGACCATTCGGACCAACTTTAGTCGAAAGGTGGGCTCTTTAGCTTTAATTTTAAAAAAAAATTAAGTCCCTAGTACATCTAACATAGAAGCCGCGAAACAGACGACAGCGTTTTCGCTGCTAGAGCGTAATTTCTCAAGTAATAATATTAATAAACAATAATTGAATATCCTGACCTATTTCAGACCACTTTTAATCGAAGGGTGGTTCTTTAGCTTTAATTAAAAAAAAAATAAGTCATCTAACATAGAAGTTAATCGCGAAATAGTCGTTGACGGCGTTTCCGCTGCTAGCGCATTTTTGTTAAACTAAAATGAAATAAGATCTATTAACTTGGCCCTCCTCAGGCTGATTTTAATCGGAAGATGGGCCCTTTACCTTTAAATTAAAAAAACAAATAAGTCCCTAGTACATCTAACATAGAAGTTGACCGCGAAATAGTCGTTGACAGCGTTTCCGCTGTTAGCACATTTTTTATGTTAAACTAAAACAAAATAAGATCCATTAACGTGGCCCTTTTCGGACCCATTTTAATCGAAAGCTCTTTACCTTTAATTAAAAAAAAAAATTAAGTCCCTAATACATCTAACATAGAAGTTAGCCGTAAAACAGACGACAGCGTATTTGCTGCTAGAGCGTAATTTCTGAAGTAATATGTTAATAAACAAGAATTGAATACCCTGGCCCATTTCAGACAACTTTTAATCGAAGCTTCAATTAAAAAAAAATTAAGTCCCTAGTACATCTAACATGGAAGTTAATCGTGAAATAGTCGTTGCGTTTTCGCTGCTAGAGCATTTTTTATGTTAAACTAAAATAACATCTATTAACCTGGCCCTTTTCAGACTGATTTTAATCTCTTTACCTTTAATTTAAAAAAAGAAATAAGTCCCTAGTACATCGTACATCTAACATATAAATTGACCGCGAAGTAGTCGTTGACAGCGTTTCCGCTGCTAGCGTATTTTTTATGTTAAACTAAAATAAAATAAGATCTATTAACGTGGCCCTTTTCGGACCCATTTTAATCGAAAGGTGAGCTCTTTACTTTAATTTAAAAAAAAAATTAAGTCCCCAGTACATTTAACATAGAAGTTAATCGCGAAATAGACGTTCACACTGTTTTCGCTGCTAGCACATTTTTTAAGATACACTAAAATAAAATGAGAACTATTAACCTATTAACTATTAATCGATGTAATTGACACAAAAACCAAATGTTTAAATGGGACAACCTGTATTTTACCAAAATAGTTAAAAATTGGTCTGTAAGCACCTTTAAAATATTGTCTCTTCAGATACTAACATTAAACACGATTTATCCTTCACTAAGTTCAACGATATTGGTTTTTCAACGAAAACTATTTTTTTTAATGTAAATAAACTTAAAAAAATTTAATATAAATAACAGGCTGTCCCTTATGGGACAGCCTGTTATTTAATTAGATTTTTAAATTACGAAGAAAATGATAAGCATAATGTCTACCTTCTCTTTGTACTAAATTTATAATTAAAAGAAAAAATGTTTTGATATATTTTTTTAATATTTTAAATTTTAGTGCTCTACATGAAAATTTTTAAAAATTCCAGAGGGCTCCTACGCTAACATTTATTAGTATCCCTAAGGTACCTTCATACCAAATTTGGTGCTTTTATCCGCCAAATAACGGTAATCTTGAAATACAACTCTAACCGATCCCACTATTTAACTTTCATCCAAAAAAGTTAGTTCGACATGAATAATTTTTTTATATTTTTTAATTGTTCTTTAACAAAATTGACGTTAATAACTCGTTGTTTAGATAAATTCCAATGGAGAGAGGGTCTCTAATTATAACCTAGAGTAAAAGAAAGGAGAATACCACAGTGGGTATCGGATAATTCAAAATAAGAATTATTGTCTACCTTTGTTAAAATAGGCACCTTTTACCGCAAAGTTCCATATAAAAAGGTCGTGGCATCAACGGTTCGCGAGATATTTTTATTTTAATACAGTAAAAATAATAGTCCAGTAACTAGAGGTTTTAACTTCGGAATAATGTCATATGAAACGGATTTAGTTCATTTTTGGCAACTTAATAGTAAACGCATCAAAGAAAAGGTTTTATATTATGCGGCGGCTTGGTAATTTATAAGGGATGGATGCTACCTATTTTCAGGCAACTAAAAAAAAACAAAAACATTGGAGCTAAAAGTGAATCTTACTTTAAGAAGAAAAGGTTCTATGCGGCCTTTCATATAAATTGATAGACTAGAGTTATAACGACTAGAAAATTGGGATTTTATCTTAAAAAAAGATAATTCAACGAGGTTTTCGTCAAACTCGAAAGGTATTACATTGAGCGAAAACGTGCTAAAGACAAATAAAAAAGCTACTAAATTGAACATGAACTTCATTTTTTTCTAATTTCTGTAAAATTAATGGTTTCGTAGATCTGGAAGTATAAAGGTGGCGTGCGAACGTTTATAAGACGAAGTATTTAGTTTTAATGTTAAGTATCTCAGAAACTATGGCACTTACGTCCAAACCCTGGCCACCACAATGAAATACTATTAATTAGACTTTCAAATGATTTTTTGTCTATTTCTATAGCACAGAAAAAGAAGTTATGATCGAAACAAAGTACTTTTTTTACGTTTTTTTAAAGAGACGTCGTCATTTTGATAATGTAAGTAGTCAGTAATTAAAACAACACATTTCCATATACTGTTTTTCGTTAATATATATTATTTTATGATCAAGACTCTCAAATTCTTTTGCCTGATTCCAGCGCTTGCTTTAGAGAAAAAATGCATTTGCAAATATCTCATAAATATCTTAATAAATATTAGTTTTAGAGAAAATATGGTGGACATCAAAAATGAAGCCATAAACTGAGAATGGACCCGTTTTTTTGTTAATATTTGTGTAGATTTGATAGTTTCCGAGATATTTAATTTTATAGATGGCGTTTTTAAGATGAAGTATTTAGTTTAAAATGTTAAATATTTTAGAAACTGTGACACTTCAAAAATTCTAAGGAACAAAATTAAAAATAACGAATCCTTCTTTAAAATGGCTTTTTGTTTGTTTCTATATCACTAAAAATAAAGAAGTTATGGCTGATACAATGTGTTTTTTCACATTTTTTTCTAACAAAATGTCGCCATTTTGTTATTTAGTGCAGTAACTAGAGGTTTTAACTTCGGAATTATGTCATATTGAACGGATTTCGTCCATTTTTGGCAGTATAATAGTAAATGCTTCACAGAAAAGTTTCTATATTGTGCGGGGGCTTGCTAATTTATAGGGGGTGGATGCTACCCCCTCTCAGGGGGTGGCACTTAAAAAATATATATTTATTGGAGCCGAACTAGAATCAAATTTTAAGAAGAAAAGATTCTGTGCAATTTTTAACATAAATTGATAGTTTTTAAGTTATAACGACTTCAAAATTGCGATTTTAGCTTAAAAAAAAAAGTATTTCCAAACGGCTTTCGTCAAGTATCTCGAAAAGTATTACTTTATCGAAAAAATGTTACAGTCCAATTACAGAAAGTACAAACTGGGAATTAATTATATTTTTTGTTTATTGATGTAGGATTAATAATTTCAGAGATATTTAAGTTTATATTTGGTATCCAAGTGTTTCGAAATTACCTTTAAAGTTTAAAATGCATTTTTTTCTAAAGCAAGTGCTTTAAATGAGCAAAAAAATTTGATCACCCAGGTAATGCTACATTTTAATGAAAAACTGTATTTGAGATAATTTTTTTAAATTACTGGCTAATTACAGTAACAAAATGGCGACCTTTTTATATAAAAAAAATATAAATACTCATATTTTTCCGTCATAACTTCTTTATTTCTTATACTACAGGAACGAGTAAAAAATAATTTGAAAGCGCAATTAATTGTCTTTAATTTCATTTCTTAGCATGCGTGACGTAGGTGTCACAATTTCTGAGATATTTAACATTTAAACTACACTTTTCGTCCTATAAACGTTCGGACGCCATTTGTAAACTTTCATATCTTCGAAACTATTAAATCTATACAAATAAATAAACAAGCGAAATTCATTATCAGTTTATGAGCTTTATTTTTGGTCTCATTTTTCAATCAAACTAATATTTATTGAGATATTTGGAAAAGGAAAAAAATGACGTTTTATCGAAAATACCTTTATAGGTTAAACTGTATTTTTTTTCTAAAGCAAGTGCTGTATGTGAACCAACAAATTTGAGCATCTACGTCATGCTATGAGAAACAGTTTTGAAATTCCTTCTTTTTAATTACTGGCTAATTACAGTAACAAAATGGCGACGTTGTTATTAAAAAAATGTGTAGATGCACATTGCTTCGGTCATAATTTCTTTGTGTTTTATGCTACAGAAACAAATAAAAAACAGTTGAAAGCTTAATTAATAACCTATTATTCTACTTATTAGCGCATCCTTGGCGTAGGCGTCACAGTTTCTGAGATATTTAACTCTCACTCTAAATAATTATCTTATGAACACTTGGATGCCAAATGTAAACTTATCTCCGAAATTATTAATCCTACATCAATAAACAAAAAATATAATTAATTCCCAGTTTGTACTTTCTGTAATTGGTCTGTAACATTTTTTTCGATAAAGTAATACTTTTCGAGATACTTAACGAAAGCCGTTTGAAAATACCTTTTTTAAGCTAAAATCGCAATTTTGAAGTCGTTATAACTTAAAAACTATCAATTTATGTGAAAAATTGCATAGATCCTTTTCTTCTTAAAATTTGATTCTACTTCAGCTCCAATAAATATATATATATATATATTTTTAAGTGCCACCCCCAGTGATACCAACATAACTATCTACGTTTCAAAAATTAGTAATACTTTTTCAAATATTGAATATTTAAATTTAAGAGTGGTTTTCACCTCTTGAGAGTAATTATAAGAGCAAGTATCCGGACCATCTAGAAACTGAAGACGATACCTTTTACTACAACAGTAATCCGTGAAGAAAAATTATCATTACATATGATTATATGATATTACATTCAGAAGATCTGAAAAGGTTTTGGTTGAAATCGGATTACGTTTAGTGCCGTTTTGGCACAACAAGTTGTTTATTTTATGATAACTTACAATTTGTAATCGAACCACTGAAAAGCAGTAAAAATTCCAATTTCAAAGATATGTTGCACTCTTTCGATTTGGTTTCCGTTAAAAAAATTAAAAAGAATTCGTTATATGTGCACATATGACAGCATCCAAAAAATATTATTGGTATTATTGTTAGGGGAAAATGTATTTTGCCATCTGTCAAAAATATTTGACGTCAGAGCTAACCTCAAAAATATATATTTCTTAAGATTTAAGAATATTACGTAGCTATTATTAAAATTTCTGCCTGGTTCCCGTACTTTCAACTAAAATTTAGTACAGTGTAAATTTATGAAATTCTAAATACTTTGTCTTAATAAAATAAGACTCTTTTTGTAGGTTGGAAACCTAACCTGTAATTAGCAGTCTATTTTTATTAATCAACAATATAGAAAAATTATTTGCGTGAATTTTTAAATATTTGCTTGGAGCCATTGTGACTCTAAGCTAGAAATGCGTATACAAACATAAAAATGAGAATAAACTTGAAAAACTTAAACATGATGGAGATGCCCTATAGATAATTTTCGGTTGACGTCACGCTGCCAGCGCGGCGCGGCGTGGAGGGCACCCAACTGATATTTTGTTTTCTAGAGATGAGTACAAGCTGTTATTTTTTAATAAAATGATAGGTTGTTAAATAGCAACTCATTTCTAATTAATTGTTTTCATTTTCATTGCCTGTTATTGGATGAGGTTTCGGGTGCCCTCCAGACAGCTGCGTCAAAATCAGCTGACCGAAAATGATCTATTTTATTTATAGGTTGTGTCCCTAAATATATTTCATAACCTAAAAATCAACATTTGTAAAGGTTACCAACCCAAATATTTTTGACAGTGTCAAAACTTATTTCAGTTGGTTTATAGCCGTGTTCGGATATTACGTCTGATTGATGGGACGCGTCACAATCGTTCATTTAATGTAAATCGAGCTAACCGTGCTAAATTTGAAACGTTCAAATATTACAAAATAAATGCCTCGGACGAATCTCGACTTGCTCGGATCTTTTTTTATCGAGCAGGAAGATTTTAATTTGACTCATGCGTACATGCTTAGTCTGTTTGAATTGTCCATAATATTATTGACTTGTTGAAGTTAGAGTGTCATTTGGGCTAAATTTTCTGTTATTTCTTTTCGCTACCCAATGTTCTACAAAATCTTCGAAACTTTATCTGTTAATACCCTTATAATATCCGGCAATTGATTAACATGCAACATAAACAATCATGAGCGGTTATGTTTTAACAGATTTATTGTAGTCCACTTCAGTTCGTTCGATATTTTAGAAATAAATGGCTCCAAAGTCACGTGCAATTTATCTGTTTGCTCACTGCTCTGATTTCCGACGTAAAATCCAAACACAGCTGAAAAGGATCCACCGTGTAGGGAAGTTCCAGCCGCTTCCAGTAGCTGCCGATTTTTTATTGTAAATATTTCTGCCCTGCTATGACAAGTCGTATCTGAGAAAATATAATTTTAGAGAAATCAACTATTTTCTGAATTATGTTATGCCATCTACATTTCATAATTCATGATTTTCATTTTTGGCAAATTTTATCAGTTTAACCCTCCGATTAAAGAACTTATATCTAGATACGTAACAGGCTATCTTTTCACTATATACCTTGTTTGCTCCTAACATAGTCACATTATATGTCCATTAAAAAGAATAGATGAACATCACATCCCATAGGCAACAGTGGCGTTGTGTGTGTACAAAATGTGTAGAATGGTAAATATTTTCATTAAAATGAATTATTGCAATTCCTGCATTACCGGCTCTTTACATAACGTGATGTAGGCATACGATATTACAGTAAGATAAAACAGTAAGACAAATATGTATTGAAAGGATATTAAAATTTAATTGCTATTTACTTTATAACTGTAAACTGAACTTCTGCAAACGGCACAGCACTTCGCTATTTATTTGCACTAAATATATTGTCACTAAACTGTGTAAATATGAATAGAGGATATTATTTAGGTATTGAGCAAATCACAACTTAAAATAAGAAGACTTCTTCACCACATTTTGATCGAAAAACACGAAAAACGCTTATTAACATTAATGGCGGATATACTGTCAAAAGTGTCAAACTGAGATTATGATAATCAAACTGAACCGATGGTGCCCGAATCGGTCGCGAACAGATCGACTAGCCAATAAAGATCTTTCGGGATCACACAAAGTAATGCCATTATGTATCTAGATATAAGTTTTTTAATCGGAGGTTTAACCATATAACAAAACATTATGTATATATGTTAAGTTACGACAAATAAATCTGGTAATGATCGGATATGCCTTTTGAGCTTAGTGAATTGGTCTATTTTTTACATACGACACATATTCGTTATGTATATTCACTAGTTTTGCTTTAGATACGATTTCTACATTTTGTATAATGGTGGGGATCACTAATACGGTGCAAATGCAATTAAAATCTCAAAAATATTTTTTTTGCAGTTACGACATCTTGTTTTAGCAGGGCAGATTTATTGTACTTGAAGATTGTAGTTTGTCAATGAAAATAGTTCCTAATTCCATTATTAGAGCATGGAATTTAACTATCTACAAAATTTATGATAAAAACTGTATATGGTTGTATCCCTTAGAGCACAATAGGAAGTATCTGAAACTATTCTAAAGATTATAACATTTATGATTTTTTAAATATCTATAATAAACCGAAAATTAACGCATAGTTCCCTCTCGCTCTGCAAAATTCTATCCTTAAAACAAATTTTTATCATAATTCTACAAGTACACTAACCATAAACCGTTTTATAGTAAGATATATATGTTCAGCTAAATTATGCTCAGAGATTATTGGATGATATGGAATGGAACACATTTACACTTAAATTTTTTAGTGCTTCTGTATGAGTTGTATTTTGCTAAATGACTTTTTTTTTGCAGGAGTTGGTAAGATATAGCGCGTGTCTTAGTGAGAACAACACCGATCTACAGAAGGCCTTAGAGTTAATGCTAAGTATCCCCCATCGAGCACAAGACGACAAATTTACTTCTAGCATCGAAGGTTATCGCGGGAGCATCCACAAACTTGGACGCCTTCTCGCCCACGACAGATTTTCAATAACTTTTGGAGAGGTCACCAAAGAACGGTATATCTTCCTCTTTAAGGCACGCATCCTCATCTGTAAGGTCCGGAGGATATCTGAGGATAGGTCGATCTTTCAACTGAAAGATATTGTTCGGGTAAGTTTCGGTAGTTTTCAAGCAAAATATTCATTATGATGATGTCACTTGGTATAAAAATTTCATATGTAAATCAATTGGTGACGAATTTTAAAAAATGATGAAATATAATATGGTGGCATTAATTTCGTTATACATATATTCAATTTGGAAGGAAGGTTCGAGGCACAGCGTATTTAAAAAAAATTATGAAACTTCGATTATTTGAATGTGCCGTGAAAATTGCAGCACGTCATAAGGGCAGTTAGCCGTGAACTTACAGAAGGAGAGCCAGCGACGCGTTTCGTTAAGTTATATGAACAGTCATACGAATGAGGTATACCCTTCCTAACACATTAGACATGGAATGGAAGGTCACAAAACACTTAGTATAAAACATTAATAATCTTTTAGATCTTTTTTTTCTCAATAATATACTATCCACAAAAACACTTACCTTCCAAATTGACAACATTGAACAGCATTTTAATATGGGTTCTGTTTATCAGATCAAATTATGAATAAAACAGCATGGGTCCAAATCTGCCGTTTCGCTTTTTTGTAAAAAACTAAAAAGCACGAAAATTTCTAATCTTACATAAACCGAAATTACTGAAGAAATAATTAATTTTTTTAATGAAACCTATTGAAATTATGATGTAAACTATTATGGAAAATTACAAATAAAAATATTTATTATTTTCCTTAAAAAACGAGGTTTTTTTAAGAATTTTTGAAGCTTCATAAAAAAACTGCCATTTGGTCACACTAAGAATTTTTTATTTTGAAATCGATCAAGAATGTTTACTTTTTCTTAGGTGTGAGAGCAATACATTTCCGGACGACGATGCAAACAAGCATCGAAGTCCGGGAATGTACTTTCACACCGAAGTACACATACTATTTTTTCTGAAATCATAATCAATATTGTTATAAATTAAGGAATTTGTATTAATACATAACATTTCTTCATTACAGTCTAACTGGCTACTAATAAATGCAATTGTAGTGTACTACTACTCATTGGTGTATGTGATTTCTTATAATAAAAATATTCGAGCTGTTATGATATAACTGCTGACTCAGGACAAGGACCAGGCAGTCAGTCTTTATATGATAGCAGAGTGAAGTACAACAGTAAAGAGTGTGTTTTATTTAAACAAATTTAAGTGATTGTTCAGTGGCGACGAGGATTAACCATATAAATAAAAGAGAGTGCGCCTTAATTCTTTAATGTGTAAATCCAGTGAAAAATAAGAAGGAACAGAGCATAAACTTTGTAAGGAAAACTTCAACAAATATACATTGGGTACTAAGAAAACGGGCCTAGCACTATTATATCGCAATGTTTATAATATAATTAAGAAAACCAATTAAAACAACTCTTATCATAGGGACATTTACAAGCCTTTAGGAGGAAATAGAAATAATATTTGTCAGAATCATTTATGTTTTGAATCACTAGTATACCATAAAGTTCTTTAATTATTATTTGTCTTTGAGAATCAAAAATTTGTTGGTGTTGGCGTTATTATTATTAAAAGAGCGTACAGTAATTAACACAAAAAAGTGAATTTCATAAAATGTATTAAACGCACTCGCAAAACAAGGGACTCAGGTCCATAACAAGGGACTCAGCTCCAAAACAAGGGACTCAGGTCTAAAACAAGGGACTCAGGTCCAAAACAAGGGACTCAGGTCCAAAACAAGGGACTCAGGTCCAAAACAAGGGACTCAGGTCTAAAACGAGGGACTCAGGTCCAAAACAAGGGACTCAGGTCCAAAACGAGGGACTCAGGTCCAAAACAAGGGACTCAGGTCTAAAACAAGGGACTCAGGTCCAAAACAAGGGACTCAGGTCTAAAACGAGGGACTCAGGTCCAAAACGAGGGACTCAGGTCCAAAACGAGGGACTCAGGTCCAAAACGAGGGACTCAGGTCCAAAACGAGGGACTCAGGTCCAAAACGAGGGACTCAGGTCCAAAACAAGGGACTCAGGTCCAAAACAAGGGACTCAGGTCCAAAATAAGGGACTCAGGTCCAAAAACAAGGGACTTAGGTCCAAAACACTAAGAAAGGAAGCCTCACGGAATCTGTTCGAATCGAACACGAGGGACAATGGGTCCAGAAAAAATGCTACAACGAATGAACATACGCGGGGGATACGAATTGGTGCGTGGTCATTCAGCGTTGGAAATAATAATAATAACTAATAAATAAGTGTGCCACTTGCGAAGTCTAAAAAATAATAATAGTGATAATAATAATAATAATTTGATGATTTCCAGTTTCAGCTAAGAAAGCGTATCGCATAAATCTAAAATTCTTAATAATAATATTAATAATAATTCTTATATCCCAATCATAGATACAATTAAGTAATAATCATACAAGTGGCTATAAGGAGTGCGTCACAAATACATACCATAATAAATCAACTAAACATTACATTAGTATAACAAAATGTAAAATATAAAATCAAATTACACGTAAAAAAAAAATTGTATAAAGGAGCACACAACACATACATTATAACAAACTACAAATAATATAACACGTAAAAAATAGTAAGACTAAATGAAATTTATTGATACTTTTCTCTTAACAAATTCTTTATCGTCCTTTTAAAAATAAATGACTTGGAATTTTCTATATCAGTAGGTAAATGATTATACATTTTACATTCATTATAAAAGACACTTTTTGATACAAGTGCTGGTGAGGAATTAACTGATCTTTAAATCTTAAATCCAATAATAATAATCATAATAATAATAATGTAATGATGATGATAATATTGGTGATAATAGCAACTAGACTGGCTAAGCCGAGGAACTAAATTTTTGTATCGTATACAGGATGAGACGAATAAATATGAGCTCCAACTGGTTGGGTGGAACAGCATTGGAACATTTCGATTGCGAAGGAGATGTCTGCTCAGAATGCTTGCTATAGGAAAAATCAACGTACGCGTGCAAATGAACACGATGCTTTTTAAGTTGATAGAGCAATCGCGCACTTAAAAATCACCGCAAAACGTTTCCGACTTTTTGACAGAAGGGTCACTTAAGTTTAAATATTCTGTGTATTATTTTTCTAGGGTATGGGACTGAAAACCACTCGCATTTCGTTGAATGAATTAAATTCGAAAAAAAATGTATATTTTTGTTTATTTTGTAACATAAGAAAACTTAAAATATTTTATTAATCACAGTAGTTAATTACACTTGTTAATTAAATACACATCTGTGTAAATTTGCCGTTTTGTAGTCCGAGGTTTGTTTGTAAATAGATTTGATGATTCGGAGCGAACTGTTTTACAACTGTGTCAAGTGTTTATATTAAAAGTTATTAGTTCTCTAATATTCACGACATGCATCCGAATAGACCAGAAAAGATCTCGGCGTGAAACGATTCGAACGGAAGCATGGGCGGAGAACGGAAATATTTCTGATTTACTTTAAAATTGAAAATAAAATATTTAATGAAATTTGTGACTGTTAACATTTTGAGAATTTACTGTATTAATTATCTACTAAATTTTCATTATTAAATTATTCACAAATAAACAATTTTCAAAAGGTCCTTTGACACAAACAGCGAGTATTGAGGACTGGTAAAAAAAAAAGGGTATGAGCGGACTGTGCTTGCAGGAAATATATTTCAGTATTCCAGGAGCGTACGTAGAGGCAACAGCTGAAATATATGTATATCAAGCTACAACTCACTATTCACCGAAGGTTTGTGGTCGACGTGGAAGCCACAAACATTCTTCTTCAAGTGAAAAGTGTAAGGCCTTAAATCAGACATACAATAACTGTGGATCCCAAGGACATTTCAGGTTTCAATATAAGACACATGCAGAAAGAAAAAAACGTGTGAGAAATAGTCAACCATATGTAGAGCCTCCTAGAAAATTCAAGTAGGAGAAAGTGGCGAATGTGCATTCCATACAAGAAGACACCGATGAAGAAGAAACAAACTAAGTCTTCCACGTCGATAATGACGAAACAATAACCTACAGTTTAGGAGGAGTTGAGATAGATATGCCCATTTATTCAGGTAGCAAGACCCAAGTAACAATCTTAATTTTAACATACTCTATAAGATATTCTAAAAGCTTATTTCTGAGACTTCTTATAAACGTAAATGGTCTGGAAAGACTCTATAAAACTGACTTAAAACCCTTATACGGGTATAGAGAAAGGCCTACATATTTTCATTTAAAACTACTTTTAAAGCTTTTAAGTTTTAATGAATCATCTAAATCTCTGCTCGTAGAATATCTAAAGGGTATTATAAAACCATACTTTGTTTAGAATAAGTACTTATTAAAGTTTAAAATGCACACACAAATGCTTGAGAGAATGTTTTGTATTTAATAAAGTAAATATAAAAGAAAATATATGGGACGCCATGCATAGTTATAAAATGAACATATCGCAAGTACTGAGAAAAATTACTTATAAATGAAGTATTGAGAGCCCTCGTAGTGGGCTAAAATTTTCAACGAGGCTAAGTTTACTGTAAAATCTAGTTAGACAGTTCTTACAAAATTCTTGCGCCCTCCAAAAACGCAAATTTAAATAACTATATGGATAAATTATTTTTCTCCTCGATGACTTAAAAGTAAATAAATCAGTATCATCTTTCCATAATATAATTCCATGTTAATAAATTCTTTCTAAAAAACATTTCTCTTACAAAAAAAAATACATTTCTATGTTCAATCTGGAACCTTCCCAGTGTGGCTGACCGTTGTTTATTTCTTGACCTTTCGAAGTGGTGGCAGCTGTGTGCATCGACCATATTAGTTGTGAATAATTCTACTTCAAACGTGTCTTATCTTAAAATGCCTACAAAATAACCAATTGCTCTTTAAGTACGCTGATTTATTCTTGTAGAAGTATGTTTTAAGTCCCATCGGTCTTAATATAGTTATTTCTTAAAACTTGTAGGCTATTTTAAAACCTATGCTAAACTGAGGAGTTAACACATCCGCTTTAAGACATATAAGTTTTATGGCCCCTTGTATAACCTAACCAAAAAAATCAGTTTGATTTTAGTACTTTGTCATTTTTGGAAAAAGTGAGTGGTAGAGCCGCTTGCTATTATTATAAATTACCAAGAGCAGGTATAGTAGCACAGCGGGCTAAGGCGTATTGGGGCGAGCATGCTTGGACACACTCTCTATTATGTACTGGGTTTGATCTTCATCTCTGGCACTAGCAATGTCTGCTGGTAATGGATATTGTCTGAGCTTCTTCAAAAGAAAAAAGGGAAAGATTACGGCGACAGGAAGCGAAGATCAGAAGAAACCCCATTAGAACCAAGGTGTACGTGAAACACCTAATAAAGGAAAACACAACTTGCCTCAACTTTAATCAAAGTACACAAGTAATGAGTAAGGATGCCAGTTTAACTAAACATAAACACACCACATACAAATTAAATACGATGTAACAGGCCAAAACTACAGAAGGAACATCGTACATCTAAAGAAGATCGAGGGAGAATGAGCAGTGTATGTTTCAAAATAAGTACATGTGACCGACAAAAAACAAGAGTCAGATAATTACTGATATTTCGTAAGCCTAATTTACTTTAGTATCGTCGTGTGACATGCTACTTTACTATATTGTTATATATATGTTAGAGTAACAGATGAGTTGATCCAAGGCAAGTCCATGTCCACGTGACCGACAAAGGATCAGAGGCCGTAGACTGGTATTCTTCAAATTTGCACCTTCCTTTGGTTATGACTTTCATATTAATATATTTTGCTATATCATATTCTTATATTGTTCTATTATTATATAGTTAAGTAGGTATATTGTTATATTTGGTGCACCGCAATAACTCACATTGTGGACATTATTGTTAATTTCATTAACACTGTTGTAAAAGGAAAAGTGGATGTAGTGTACTACTACTCATTGGTGTATGTGATTTCTTATAATAAAAACATCCGAGCTGTTATGATATAACTGCTGACTCAGGACAAGGATTAGGACCAGGCAGTCAGTCTTTATATGATAGCAGAGTGAAGTACAACAGTAAAGAGTGTGTTTTATTTAAACAAATTTAAGTGATTGTTCAGCAATTTTAATGTGAGTTAGTTTGTCTGCGTGTATTTATTTACTGTCTAAAATATACATAAAAAAACCGTACGGGAATGTTCCCGGCCTAGGCCGGGAAAGTAACATTCTCGTAGAGTGAAATTACTTAGAGAAGATGACATACTAAAACTACTAAGTTTACTATTTTCGTTTATTAATAATATTGGACAGTCGCAATTAAAATAAATTTCATTTCATCTGTTTTATACATAAAAACGGTTGAATATTCACTATAAATATACAATAAATACCGAACACGACTTAGACAATCGGCACGTGCTAGCGATATCGGTTTGTGCTGATGTTATCTTCTCTAAGTAATTTCACTCTACGGTTTAGTTGATCGTTGTTTAGCAACGGATCTTTTCCGGTCTGTTTTGTGATAGTTTCTTAGCAACGGATTAAAATACTGGAATTATGCATTTTTCGATCTGAAATCGCGCCGAAAACGTAGACATTCTCGATCGATTTCAGAAAAAATATAGTACTCTAGTATTTTAGTCCGATGCTAAGCAACTATCAGAAAACACTCCGGGAAAGTTACTTTTCCGGTCTAGGTTAGAAAAGTTAACTTTCCCAGACTGTTTTTTGTATATAAAAGTGACTTTCTGTTACTGTTTTTTATATACAGAGTGGACCATTAATAATAGGTCATAGTTCAAGGGTAGATTCTTTGGACCAAAATATGCGGATAAAACCAAACATGCTTTAGTAAATTGTTGCTGTATCTCAACTACCTCTTGACCGATCTTCTAAGGAAACATTCTTTAGGCTAAGAAACAATAATTTATGTATTACATCACGCCAGCCCGTGGAGGGCGCCTCATGAGCTATACCTGATGGTGAATATTTTTTTTCTTTTTTTATTACGAAACGTAGTGGCACTTTTGACTAGAAAATCCCATGCAGGAGTCATTTCTCCGTAAAAAAAAGGTATACTTGATAGAACTTGATAATTCCAACCGTTTTCGAGAAAATTGCCGTATAGATCTCAAAAATTCTTTGAAAACAAACTCAATTTGAAAAGAAAAAATTGTGTTTATTAAAAAGTGTGCTTTGGTGACGTCTTAGTTCTGTCAAAATATCAAACTAATGAAATTGTACGTAAATCAAGCGAGTAAGAATCCATAAAATTGCTATTTAGTATATATAAGAAAAGTTAAGGGTCTCAAAAAATGTATGGCATCCGTTATTAAAGGGGGTGAAAAAATAAAATTGTGGTTTAGAGTGTGACCAAAAACCAAAGGGCTCAAAAACTGTTTTTACTTCATTCACCCCCACTACCACCCCCTTCCATCACCCCCATCCCACTACCGATGTGGATATCGTTTTATGGGTTTTTGGGGTAGACAAATTCAAATATTATATTATTAAAGTTCTTTAAACAATTATTTCCTCATACAAATTTTTTTCATTGTGAGAGACTTGGATAGAAAATCTGGATGTGGAAGTAGTGATTCCTTGGGCAGCGGTTTTATATATTTATAACAAACCAAAAATTCCGTAAGGATATACCCTCGTTATTGGTAATGTATATTTAAAAAAAATATGAGTATATAATAAACTAAAAGAGTAATTGTAATATTTGCTAAGAATTATATTATTACTACCACATTGACGATGAGCAAATCCGCAATGTCCATTCTGGTTCACAGATTTAACAACAATAATTTTTGGTTGACGCAAACTGTCATAAAAGTACGGTTAGAATCGCCGTTCTTCCGGGGAACTGACTGATTCCTTCACGATATACCAGGACCTCTATTCCGTAATTATGGGGAGAGTGAGTATTCATCGTGCGAAGCGAGAGCTCCCATCATAACCATCTCACCCGACCGTCCTAGATTGTATTCCGTAAGTGCAGTGAATAAGTGGTGAACGTGAAGTGATTCAGCGAGAATAGCTGAATTTACAACCAATTAGGTTGGCTTGGCGCAAAAGCATCAGCTGTTCAGTGTTCCATTGTTATTTTATTGGGTCCACCCTCCGATTAAAGAACTTATATCTAGATACATAATGGCATGAATTTTATGATCCCGAAAGACTCTCATTCTAAGGCACTTCTTCCCATAAGTTGCTGTTTGGCCCATCGGCGTATTCGCGGCCGCTCGTACACGATCGGCTTCAGTTCGATTATCATAATATCAGTTTGACAGTTCGGCTATTAATGTCAATAAATGTTTTTCGTGTTCTCCGACCAAAAACTGGTGAAAAAGTAATTTTATTTTAAGTTGTGATTTGCTTAATACCTAAATAATATCCTCTATTCATATTTACACAGTTTAGTGACAATATATTTTGTGCAGATAAATAGTGAAGTGCTGTGCCGTTTGCAGAAAGCAGTTTAAAAAAGAAGAAAATCGATCGTTCCATAGTCGTAACATGATGAAGTTCAGTTTACAGTTATAAAGTAAATAGCAATTAAATTTTAATATCCTTTCAATACATATTTATCTTACTGTTTTATCTTACTGTAATATCGTATGCCTACATCACGTTATATAAAGAGCCGGTAATGCAGGAATTGCAATAATTCATTTTAATGAAAATATTTACCATTCTACACATTTTCTACACACACAACGCCACTGTTGCCTATGGGATGTGATGTTCATCTATCCATTTTAATGGACATATAATGTGACTATGTTAGGAGCAAACAAGGTATATAGTGAAAAGATAGCCTGTTATGTATCTAGATATAAGTTCTTTAATCGGAGGGTCCACCTTTGGAGAAATTTAGTGATAGTATTTACTTTATGCTCGATGGTGATTCCTGAACGTCGTATGGGGGCTTGCATGAAAGGATTATATCACGGGCAAGTTCTTTGCTGACCCTCCTTATAAATGCTCGGTCGGTTAATGGTCAAAAGGGTTAATCTTATGAAGTACAACTTGCCGTTCCCCCTCCAAATCCTCCTCAGCATCAGAAAATCTCGTGTAATACCTAGAATTTATTTATTGACCAAAAATTCCGTAAGGATATACCCTCGTTATTGGTAACATATACTTAAAAAAATATGACTATAATAAAATAAAAGAGAAATTGTAACATTTGCTAAGCATTATATTATTGTTAACTCATTGACGATGAGCAACTCCGCAATGTCTATTCTGAGTCACAGATTTAACAACAAACATTTTTGGCCCACGCAAACTATCATAAAAGTACGGTTAGGATTGCCGTTCTCCCGGGGAGCTGACGGATTCCCTTACGATTTACCAGTAGAAGTAAGTTCACGCATTTTTCGCACGAGGTGATCACTCCCTTAGTTACAGAATAGACTTTTATTCATTTTCAAGTGAACTCCGCACACTTCTCACGGGAATGTGCTCTCACGCTTTTACAGAATAGAGGTCCTGTAGGTTTGCCGGACGAACGAAGTGAGACCGACAATTACAGACGAGTCACAACAAGTGGCTTTTACTCCGAATAAAACATGCTATTTTTTCTTCAAACGACGATTAGCTACAAAAAAAGTAAAGATAAAAAATCTCGAATTTCACCACCAATGACCGGCGAATCAAATAAAATACGCGTTGCTATGGACATTACTTTTTCTGCCACTCACAGCGTCAGAAAAAGTACTTTGTCCACGGCTATTAAATAATGTACTCATTATGTATGTGTTTCCTCAAGGATAATTCTGTATATTATTCCCTGCAGTGAATAATGATTTCATTATTCACTAGTGAATAATGAGGACAGTCAGTTGTTTATAACAAATCACGGGCAGGTACTTCTTCAATTCAATTACAGTCTCACAACTTCTTAGTAGAATTTATGCCCAGTTTCTGAAACGTTAAATGTAATTATTCGTTAACTGTCTGTCAGCGTTACCACATTTGGTAGATTTTTATTTCTTTTTAGTAGAATTTTAAGGATTTTTGTAAAGTTTGGTAGGTAAAATTTGCTGGCAGATTTCTGATAATTATTATCAGAAATCTACCAGCAAATTTTACCTACCAAACTTTAAAAAAATTCTTAAAATTCTACTAAAAAGAAATAAAAATCTACCAAAATTGTGGTAACGCTGCTGTCTGTCATAGCTGCAATTGTGTGAACAATTTTACTATTATTATCAAATTTATGAATAGAGAACTTTATTTAACGTTTCAGAAAGAGACCCTTTTTTATCATACAATTTAGTTTTTTTACCTCCACATCCAGTGGAAGTATAGTAACAAAAAATTTTTTAAAAATTTTTATTGTTCAAATAGGCTTAGAATGTCACGAAACGTCGAAATTTTAAGTTTGAGCGAAAAAAAAATTTCTGTCTGTCGGTCTATCTGTAACTTTTTTTGCGCGCACGTTTATTCTGGAACTGTTTGAGATATTGACTTGAAATTTGGTACACATGTGTACTTTAACGAGATCTAGAACTAGATTATATTCTCATCTTGTTCCGTCAAAGGGTTGGGGGATAAATTGGGGTAAATTTGGGGTAAATAGGTAAATCAAGCAGGTAAGAGTCCTTAAAATTAGTATTTAGTATATACAAGGGAAGCTAAGGTCTCAAAAGAAATTTTGGCATTAGACACCCCCATTACCACCCCCACCCCATTATTAAAGGGGATGAAAAAAAAATGTGATTTAGTGTGTGTACAAGAACCAGAAACCTCAAAATATTTTTTTACTTCATCCACCCCCACTACCACCCCCTATCACCATCCCCACTACCACCCCCTATCACCACCCCCTATCACCACCCCCACCCCACTACCGATGTGGGGTATCGTTTTATGGGTTTTTGGAGTAGAGGATTTCAAATATTATATTATTAAATTTCCTTAAACAATTATTTCCACGTACAAAATTTTTTCGTTGTGAGTGACTTGGATAGAAAATCTGGATGTGGAAGTAGTGATTCCTTGGGCAGCGGTTTTTAAATTTTATTGAGTAGGCCGTTATGTGTCAAAAGAACGGCTTGTCAAATTAAATTTAAATGTCAACGTTATTTACAATTTTACATGTTACTCAAAAATAATGATATAATTAATTAATTAATTAATTTCTTCAGTAAACAATGTAATCAAAAATATTTAATAGTCGTGGACAAAGTATAGTATTTTACTCGCATATAATGGCTACTATTCACTCTGATGATTTACTTAACTTTCACCCTCGTGATGATGGCTATTATTCAGCCATCATTATATGCTCGTTGAATAATATACTATTTACCTCCGTTGTTAATGGCAACGCACAGCCGTTTAGAAAGTCAAACTTTAATGGCATAAAATTAGTTGAGAAATGTAATGTTTTTCTGACGTTTGAAGAAAAAAATAATTTTTTATATTATTTTAAAGTTTCATTTCGCGCATTTTTGTAAAATGCACTTTTTTGTAATGCATTTTTTGTATCGAAATAATATATCCTGCCAAATACTTTTGTCATCTGTGAAAAATGCTTCAAAAAAATTAAACCCTTTTACATTAATTAGAAGCTGAGATATTGTAACTTTCGCGTTTCGTGCATTTATTTCTGTACATACGCGTATTTTGAGCTGCTTATCTCTAATGTGTGAGAACTTTAGTGAATGCAAAAAATAAATTTTAATCATTAACATACCTTCAATTGCGCAGGTATACGCGCGCTCGTTCATTAAAACCGCGACTGCCTCGACAAGAATATTTTTCTCACTCCCGTTACCAAGGTTTCGAGATTCTAGGAAAACGTGTGTAGATGACATCCATGCATTTTACTTACTCATCTAGAGTGCTTAAATAAAGTCAAACACGTTTCGCGAATAGGCCCGTTCAGCATTTTTTTTTATTTTAGAAATCGAAAGTAGAACACGTTTTAAGGCAAATTTCAAATTTTTAGGTTTTCATTAGGACGTTTAAACCCTTAAATAAATTACCAAAGTTGGACCGCTCGAAAACTTCGAGCTTCGTGTGACGTCACTTTGCAGATGCTAATCAGGAGAAAAAAACATTATCGGTAACAAGCCCATTATGAGTAAATGTCATTTTTATACGTTTCAGGTGGACGTAATTTTCAATTTGAAGTATGCAGTTTATGGTGAGCTTAAAACGCCATTCTTTCTCTTTCAATATCGATATCGTGCGGCCTTCCCACTCATGTATTAACGAAGATCTGATCGTTTAAAAATCACGTGTTTTGTTTTCTCTGCCATAATTTGTCGAATGTGCAAATGTTTCATGGGCATAGCACAATAGCTGAAGTGAGGATTCTTATGCAGAAATCCGCGGTTCAAATCCTGAATATACAGATTTTTTTTATTTCTAAGATGATTCAAAAAAATAATTGTTATCACCATTGCAAAGCTCGTTCAAAAAGCTACAATTTAAGATAAAAAAAATCTTAGTGTGGCCAAATGGCAGTTTTTTATGAAGCTTCAAAAATTTTTTAGGAAAAATAGTAAATATCTTTATTTGTAATTTTCCATAACAGATTGCACCTACAAGATCTATAATTGCACCAAGTTTCATTAGAAAATATTAATTATTTTTTTAATAATTTCGGTTTATGTAAAATTGGAAAGTGTGGTTTTTATTTTCTGCTAAAAAAAATAGCAGATCGTATTTGGCTCCATGCAGCTTCATTCATAATTTATTTACAAACATTATGACTTTTTGTATGGCCTAATCCGACGAAGAGAACCCGAGATATTAAGGAAAAACGAAACAAAAACACGTGTTTCAAAATTAAAACTTAATTTATAAAAAAACGGTCCTCTTCCAGATTGGACAAAACTTTACTGCAACATTCTGATAATTTACAGACTGCATTTCCAGAAAAAAAAATGCAATTCGTTAGGAAAACAAATTAATCGTTAGTAGCGACGTTTAAAACGGAAACATCTCACAATAATATTTGTTTCAGCTTACCCAGGTTGAACTTAAAGATCATCCCGAAGACGACCACGTCTTTGAACTAGTAGACAAAGTTGGTGGGCAGTCTCTGATTTTAAGATCTTACAGAAACATAAAAGAATTTTGGTTGAGAGAGATACGCGAATTTTCTAAAGATTACGGTAAGTTTATTTATAATTTATATAAGATTGTTATAAATTTACCAAATAAAAAGCAATATTTGTAATTGATTTTCTTTTCACAAACTTATTTTAAATTGCTTGGGTCATATGAGTCAAAATCTTATTTAATGGCACGTACTTTAATTTCGATATCAGATCTAAATCACTTACTTTTCTTATACAAAAATCATGCACGGGCACGAGATACCTTCCTTAATAACCTCAAAGAACAATTTCTAGCAAATTTCACCAATATATTGAATGGCGAAAATAAACAAATCCTAATAAATCATGCATTTAAGAAGTGATGTATAACTATAAATACATTAGAAAACTTGACACTGAATATGCTAAAAATGTTTACAAATTAATATTACTGTTGTTATTTGTTTACCCGAAAATTTTAAAATATCAATCGTTAATGCTTGCCAAGCTTTTTGTCAAATTAAATTATTTGGCTCCAAAATTACACTCGGCTATGTGAAGTCGAGATCTTATTTAATAGCATGCAATTTATTATTTTTATTTTCCTAAATTGAAAATTTACTGAGTTAGACCGCTTGAAAGGCTCTGTCGCGTTTTGACCCCTTTACAAGAAACTCAAATTTAAAATACCAATCGCTAATGTTTGCCAAACTCTTTATCAAATTGAGTAATTGGCTCGAGATTACACTTGGCCAAAACAAACATATAAATAATATCAATATCAGGGTTGAGCTGATTTAAATCATTAAAATCATTTTTAACATTAATTATTTTTTATTTATATTTTTTCATCATGATTAGAGAACATTATTTAGGTATTAAGCAAATCACAAATTACACACTTTTTTATTTATTATGAAATTACCTAATTTCTATATATTGTTGCCCCAATCTGGGCACGCTAATATACTTGTTAGGTAAATACATTAAAATTCTCATTATTGCAGAACCAATCAAAACAACTACCCTTCTAGCTAATACTGACGAAGTATTGAATTACATGATAGGATTTCTAGCATTTTAAGGCAAAAAATATATTGAAAATACTTAAATCATTTATTGAAATTCAGTTCATTCAAAACCTCGGAAAGTGAAGAAGTTAAATAAATGTTTTTATTTAAAGAAATAAAAAAATAGCATGATTAATAAATCAGCCATTTTTTAAAGAAACGGGCAAAACTCGCTGTTTCACAAGTAAATAATATCTTAAATCCTGAAAATCGCACATTGATGTCTATTCTCGATCTCAAAAAATGTATTAAATGCATCCTAAAAATTTGGTTGGTCCGTTTCAATTGGCCAGCAGTTTATTTATTAATACTTATTGAATTTTAGTCATTTTATGACCGCAATTTTATTTATTAATTCATTAAACACCATACTCGTAGTCAGCGGACGTTGAGAACCTTTAGGAAACATTTTCAGGTCAAAATAATACCATGCATGCAAACAAGTGATAGAAAATTTCATTAATGATTATAGAAAACCATTAAAAAAACTTTAAATAAATGCATTGAAGTTCAATCGATTTCCTATTAACTTACTTTTCTCACACTCCACTATACAGATTGTCAGAACGCAATAATATTAATAGAGAATATTAATAAGAGTTATCCTCTTTTTTATTGTCCTTGATTGTACATATACATTTTATAAGTAGTAGAGGTAACAACTCAATAAGTACATCAACAACAAAAAAATTGGTCCCTTCATGAAACTTTGGGGATGTTATTTTTAGTATACGTTTGAAGAATCTGAAGAATATCTAAAAATTGAGAGGGTGGAAAAGCGTTTTTCGGGTAGGAAGGGGGAGGAGAATTATCGAAAACAAAAACATCATAAAACAAGGAAGTGAGGCGTCATCTTCTAGGTTTTTTTGACGGCTGAATCTAATAAAAACAAAACCGAATTGATAAAACCAAACTGTGTCTATGAAAAAGACATTGTATTGGTATACAACTTGAAAAATCGTATTAAAAAATTGAAACGAAAGCAAGAAAGTTAAAAAAAAAAAGGTTTTCCCCCCTTCCTTTTTTGCTGGCTGAATGAAATGCAACCAATGTAATCTAAGTGTTATTAGAGTGAAAGAGGTAAGTACGTGTTGTGACTACTTTGAATAGAAGTAAGATTAGCTGAGAGAAAGAAAGAGATAAGAAGAGAGAGAGAATTACAAATGTGTTGGGGTGCTATTCTTAGGCAGGCACAATGCCCAAGGTTATTCGCAAACTACGAGAGTCGAATAGTCCGGCAGCGGAACAGTGTTTTTTCCCTGAAGTGAAAATTTTCGTATTGAGTTTTTTTTAACGGATTCTCGTAGATTTATATGTCTATTTACCATATCTGATTGATGACAAGCTGGCATCTTTGAGCAACTCAAGATATACAGAGTGTTTCAAAACAATAAGATGATTGTATATGTTTTTGGCTTTACGATGCGTCGTACGAAAAAAGGCAATCTATGCAAAATAAAACATACACCGAAAAAACAAACAGACACCATTATAATAATTGACGGATCAGCGCTTTTATGGTGCGTCCGCTGGCCCGAAAAAGGAACTGTACAAGATTACATTATAGAAATTAAAACAGTTGTGGGAAAGCATTTGGACCGCGGGAACGTCCACTTAGTATTTCATCGTTATATTGAATACAACACCAAAAACTGCACTAGGTCTGAGAGGGGCAAAACCGCTAGTAGAAAATATAAGCTGACCAATTTAACACAACTACCGGCCCGAAAAGCAATAATGGGTGAAACTGAAAACAAAAAAACAATTGATTAACCTTATTTGTCTTAGCTTTATAGAGGACTACGCCTACAACGTAAAGCATACCTTTACGTTTACGCATAAATTAGTTATAACTGGTGAAGAAGCTGATACTATGATTGTACAACAAGCTATAATTGAACCTAAGACCAATCCACAATCCGAAATAATAGTTATGTCAGATGATACTGATGTGTTTCTGTTACTTTTGTATTTTTGTAATTTGGTTGGAATTATCAACCACGTTTTTATGGAGTCCGTTGTGGCTGGCCGTGCGACAGTTGATATAAAAGCGTCGGTATTAAAGCATCAGGACATAATACCGGATGTTTTAGTAGCACGTGCCCTTAGTGGTTGTGACACCACTGCAATGTGTTTTGGAATCGGTAAGAACAAAGTTTATAAAGTTTTAAAAAAATGATACTCTTTGTCATACATGGGCGAATTAAATCAAGATATTAGTGACATTACAAATCAGGCTGCCAAATTTGTATCTGCAGGCTATGAAAAACTTAATTGCGAATCAACATCTGAGGCTTGTGTACGTCTGTAGCTGGGAGAACAGTGTGCGGAAGGTCACAATTACCTCTTTTACGATCTCTTCCGCCAACAAATGCAGCATTTATTGAAAACGTGAAACGTGCCCACTTACAGACCTGCATTTGGAAAAATGCGTTGCAATCAGACCTTCCAAGTCTACAGCTAACCAATTACGGTTTGTATAAAGAGAATGCCAAGTGTTTGTTTCCGATCACTTTACCAGAGAAAGTAGAAGTGGCACCTTCTGATGTTTTAAAATTAGTTAGGTGCTGCTGTAGCAGTAACAAACCATGCAGTACATACAGATGTAGCTGTAAGAGATCTAGGTTATCCTGTACAATGTTCTGCGTTTGCAGAGCACATGAACACTGCTGCATTGAACTAACCCCTACTGCCACTGTGAATGACAATGAAGGCAAAGAAGACGAATGTTCACTTTCCAATGATGAAATCCATTCAGAAAATGAAAGTCTAATATATATAAATATAATATACTTTTGGGACACCCTGTATTTAAAATTTTTTGTTTAAATTTTATATAAACCTTATAAGAAGCAAACCATTTGTAAAAAACTCGTTTATTTACGTAAAATTTACAAAAAAATTAAAAAGAGTGATATATCACCTACTTACTTATCGGACACACCCCGTATCTGGAGTTGCTCAAGGATGATGCTTTGTCATCACTTGGATATCAAAACTAGGAGACCCTTAGACCCCACATCCTTCGTGGCTGCCAGACTAGAACGAATTCCGACATTTTGCTATTCTCGTGCACTCGCGTTCATTCGTATACGCCTTTGGCAGTCGCAATAACAGCGAGCGGACTTTGGGTGGTCGTGACGAATTCGCGTGCAGTTTTGACAGTTGGTTTGTAGGTTAGTGTAAATGCAATTTTGGTTGTTGATTGATTTTTTTATTGATTTACCAGCGTGCGGTAGGTATTGCTACCACTGCCAGGTATACAGCTGGGCCTGCTACGTCCACTCTGGGTTGAATTAGGGTCATACTTGTTGGCAGCAGCGAGAGCCACATGGCTGACGGTAAAGGTACGTGGGATGGGAGGTGTAGATATTTGAGATATGCGTTACCGCATTGTGTCATGAGAGAGCATTTAAGCTCTCTTTTTGTGTATTTGGTTCTGGACTTCTACCTATTTTGAGTCTTTTTGTAAACTATGTTGCCGCGTTGTGTCGTGTAATGGAGTCTTTATGCTCCTCTTTTTGTGTTTCTGCTTCTTCGAATCTTCTTTTTCTGAGTCTTCTGATTCCTCGGTTTCCGATTGTGATAGAGTATATATAGTTGCGATTTCTTTGTGGTGTTCGTTTTTTGATCCCGATCCTCTCAATTGTTGTTTTCCACTGTAGCATGGTCTTTTTAGTTTGTTGTTGTTCGGTACCTACTAGCGCTTTCTTCAGTAGATATGTTGGGTCCCTTCCTTGGATGTGTCCCCAGTACTTCATTGCGTACATTTCTATCCTTTTTTTAATTATCCTTCCTCCTAATAGTGCTGATGTTTTATCTCGCTGTTTTCGTCTTGTTGTTTTTGCAAGTAGTTGGAAGATGTCCCTTTCTGCTCATCATAAAAATTTCTTCTGTTGGCTTTTGTTGTTGCCACGTTTTTGACTCCATATGTCATCGTTCTCCGTATGACGGCTATATACGTATATTTGGTAAGGTCCCATGATAGTTTATTTTTCTCATTGAACGGTATGGTTGCCCTTGCTACTCTGTATGACATTTTGATTCTCTCCTTTATCGTTTCTCTCCGTTCCAATTGGTTCGTCAGGTCTGTTGATAGGTACTACAATTTGTTCGTTGTTCTTAGGGAGTATTCATCTATTTTGTGTTCCTCTGCGCTGGTCCAACTCTTTTTTGTTGACGGATCTCGCTCCATTATTAAGTTTTTCTTGAAGTTTATTTTCAGTTCAGATGTGTCCCGATGCTGTTTCATGTTTTCGAAGCAGTTGTTTTTCTGCGATGATTACGAGATCATCGACGTATGTGATTGTGGTGACATATAATTTGATAACAAAAATAACTTTCACAGGCACTACTCTATTCATTGTTATTGCTCGAATGCTATATTTTGTGACGTTAAACACACACATCATATGTGAATGACACCTTTAAATAGTGCTGTCATATCGACCATTCAATTTCTCACACCGCATTACGAACGTTCGTAATACTAGCTAGAATTAAGATAACCGAGATCCTTCGCAATACTGCATTCACATTAACGCCTGCACGTAATATCACGGGTATAGTTGAGAATAGCACCCCAGTGGTCGTACTTGAATAGTAAAAAAAATGTGAGTTGGGCAAATCTAAACATCTCACACCTCAGTTAAATATAACAGAAGATACTTCAGTTTTTCCTACTCAAGAAAAATGTCTGTCTAACGTGGAGAACAAAAAGTAACTTATAACTATATTGAAAAATCATTGCATTGAAGTGAAACAGTCTTTTGGGGATAAGCTTATAATGGAAACGGCTATCCAAAAAGTTTCCATTGCCATTGTTGCTCAAGATACAGACATTATGGTTCTAAAGATTGCTCTGGTCCATGAGAATCAGAATGTATATATGTTGAAACCTAAAATCGGTCGAACCAAGCAACCAAGCACCTCTGCTTCATTACAGCGACAACATGTGGATATTAAAAGCTACATTCTCTTAGCCCATGCAGCCGGTGGTGGTGACAATATAAGTGCAATATATGGAAAAGGAACCAACAATTACTGAAGCTGTTTGAAACAGAAATAGGTTGAGGAAAGCATAGCAACATTCAATAACATTAATGTTACTTCAGAAAGCTGGAAAAACAATATTTCTGTTTTTTTACGGATCAAAAGATGGGACCCACTCTCTCAATGAACTTCGGTACATAATGTTTCAGAAATCATTGAAGAAAATGTCATTAAAATTGGAATCACTCTCACCTAATGAGGCAAGTTCTGCGCAGCTCTCCCTACGCATACATTACCAACTCCAAACCTGACTTGAAAATAAGTTAAACCTACATCATTGGTGTTGAGAGAAGCATCACGGAGACTTGAGATCAAAGCAGACGACATTTGATCCAGCTCCTGAATGGATCATGAAAATGATACCCTCCTCCTGCAAGGGAAATTGTCCCAGAATATTGTGCACATGTGCAGAAAGTTGTGTGAAATGCTCATGACTTTGTGAAACGTGTGAATGAGTAACCTGTTAATACAACTTTTCCCGACGACTACTCAGCAATCAATTTAGAAGATTTTAATGAAGAAGAATGTGAACTTGCTGATGATGATAACGATCAACAATAACAATATTTAGTCTTCATTCATAGATCGATCTATGTCAATTTCCTTCTCAATTTTTTGTTACACTTTTAAATTTCTTTAAGGATTTTTCAAGTTTTATATCAATAAAATGTAATTGTCTTCTACTTCGTTTTGTTTTTATTAGATTCAGCAGTAAAAAGAACCTAGAAAACGACACACCGCATGCCTATTTTATTAAGTTTTTGGTTTTCGATAACTCCACTCCCTTCGCCCACCCGAAAAACACCTTTCCAGCTTTCCAATTTTTAGGGACTCTTCAGATTCCTCAAACTTACGCTAAAAATGACTTATCCCCACAGTTTCATGAAGGAACCAATTTTTTCATTGCTCAACCTGTATTTTACATGTACTAAAGGTGCATTAGTCAGAGTTATAAATATATAGCTCATTAGAGTTATACATTTTTCCTTAACTAATTTTAAATAAAAATTGAATTTTCGTTTATGTTCCTCAAGTGCCCCTGAGCAACATATTCAGACTCGTTACTTTACTGAGTTTCTAATAAAGAAGAGGCATAATTCCATATATTTTTTCCAGTTAATTTAATTGTTTAATAAAGATTTTTTTATTTCCAGGTGAAAGTGAAGAAACAGGTAGTGACGAATTCCAAATAGCATCTCCGCCTACTGAAACTTCCCAGACCAGTAAATCAAAAGAAGATTCTAAACGAGTTGAACAGCACCCAGCAGTCCAAGAAAAATCAAAAGAGCCAAAAACACCTCAAACCAAACCTCCTGACATTAATATTGCAGAACCCTCCGTCGAAACTCCCCCCATAAAAGCCGCTGATAAAAATCAAGACGATAAAACAAAAACTGCAAAACCCCCCGAAAAATCCAAACTTAAACCTGCCGGGCAATCAAAAGAGCAAGACAAACTTATACAAGAACTTAAATTGGTAGTTACTAAAACCAAAACTGAAAAATCATCATCCAGTTCTTCAGATAAAACTTTAGTAGGGTCTTCTGATAAGACCTTAGTAGCAGAAGTTGTTCCTACTTTGGCATTAACAACAACTACTACTACTGATATTCCTCCATCTGAAACAGAAACCTTAAAACAAGTTCAAACGCCTGAATCAGAAACTGTCGAAGACCATCACCTACTTAGGATACAACAAGTTGAACCTCTCGTACAAATAAATAAGCCGAGAGTTTTAGAGGAAGTTGTACCATATATTATCAAACCGCCGCCAGAGTTAGTGCCTGGTAGTGCCATAGATAAGTTATATAGTGTAGAAAAGTCGGGTGTTAGTGAAATAGTTTTAACAGACTTTAAAGTTGGCGTTGAAGTTAATGTTGAAGTCGGCGACGAAATGAGTCGAAGATATACATCCTCTGCGCGATCAGGTTAGTTTGTACAATGAAAAGTTAATAAACACCTTTTACTAACTGTTTGCGTTTTCTTTTTGCCTAACAACTTCATTGTTTTAAAACTTATTTTCCGATATAGTTAAAGCGCAGAGGAATAAATTGAATTTAAATTTGAAGAAGTATTCATGATTGTTCTGTACTTTAACATTCTTAATTAAATTAATAATACATCATCAGTATAAATAATTCATTCTTAAATTTAATCATCAACAAACTTATAAGTTAAAGGTCTCCCAATTTAGCAAAATTGACAACTGTTTACACTATATATATATATATATATATATATATATATATATATATATAACGAAAACTACTAAAGTCTACGACAGAAGAAAACAATTATAAATATACGTATGTACAGAAATGCTTCGTTCCAGAAATAAAAAAAAAATTCATTTTTCGTAAATTTGTACAAACTTTTCTAGACATATCTGAAATTTTGTTTAAATTATTATTGTATCAAAAAAAAATCATATTTTCAACCACCCTCAAACGAGTGATCCCCCTGAGGGCCTGCGGTGCTCTGAGAGGCGTCAAAAAATGTCATGGGACCATTGACAAAAGCACGATTTTTGGTTTTACTATTTTTTAAAATAAATAAGCAACTATTATAACCCTGGAATTAATTATTGTAAAGCTGAAAATTCGCAGGATTGTAGTTTTGGTCCAAGGCAACACGTACCAAAAAGTCCCCTAGTTTCTCCGTCGGCTTCCCTTTTTTTTGCACAGCAACAAGAGCCAAAGTCGCAGAAATTGCAAAGCTAGCTATAAAGCACAGCAAAAAGGTTGCCACTGGTCCAATTTGAGTCGAAATGATCTTACGCCACTCAGAGTGGCGTCGCTTCGTAACGCGTGACGCTACAGAGAAGGTAGGCATGCCAATGGAAAGCTCAAAGTATGAAGAGAAATGTTTATTCGTGTACGTTTTCCCTTCCAAGTCTTCATTTATCTGCAATGGCGCCATTTCGGAATTTTTCCAATTCTTGAAATTTTGACAGCACTAGAAAATTATAAAAAAAATATGCATGAAATATCTGAAATACGAACGGGTATGCTTCTTCAAAGCTTTTATGATCATTTCGACCCAAATCGGACCAGTAACAACCTTTCTGCTGCACTTTATAGTCAGCTCTGCAATTTCTTCAACTTAGGCCCTTGTTGCTCTGCAAGAACGAGGGAGACTAGGGGACTTTTTGATACGTGCTGTCCTGTACCAAAACTACAATCCTGCAAATATTTAGCTTTACAATAATTAATTCCGGGTAGAAGCGATATATTGACTAAAAAACTCCTGGGCTATTAAAATTGTCAATTTCTTAAACTCATTTCATCCCCTACGCTGCGCCGGCACTTAATGTTATAATGTAATACTAACTAAAAACTTATTTAAATATAATTTTATTATGAAAAGTTCATATTTTTAACCTTACCCTTCCAGTTGTTCCAAACTCTCTAATGCCGTATTAAAATTTAACACTGTTTTAAAAATTTCGGGAGTTGTACCATCTGAATTAACCCTGGTGTTAACAAACAGAGAAATAACCAAGTATAAGAACAGAATAAAGAACTACCAGAAGTGATACTCTCCGCGCTGCCTTTAATTTTTCTTGATCAATTTTTGTGACCTTCCTTTGACGTCAAGAAGATGTCGTCAAAGGAATTTGAGCGGGAAGCTTAAGTGTCGCTTCTGGTAGTTTTCTTTTCTGTGGTATAAGTGCAAGTTGCTAGCAATGCGAAGGTCGAGTTGCATAAAATATAAAAACCTTGTCAAGTTGTGTCAAATCTATCACAAATATTAATATAACACAGGTCGTAGGTTATACCTATAATGAAAATTGAGAATTTTGAGTTGGAGGCAGAAATAGGGGCTGATAAAACTATTATTAGGTAATTACAATATACACTGTATACTCAAGACAGAAATGTCATTTGAAATGACATTTTTACTAACTCCGCCTTAAACCACCTCACGACGTGTAAACTTTACGAGGTTAAGAGCGAGTTGTACCAACACGCGGTTAAAAGAGAGTTAAGAGCAATGTCGCGTTATACCGAAACACTAACCTTGAATTTTAAGGTTATCAGGTCTTGGGCTGGTTTAAGACGGGGTAAAAATGTCATTTCAAATTTTGACATTTCCGTCTTGAGTATACAGTATATATTGTAATTACTTAATAATAGTTTTATCGGAGACTATTTCTTTCTTCAACTCAAAATTCATTTGACACAACTTGACAAGTTTTTTATATTTATGTAACTCAACTATCAACACCCTAGCATCGCTAGTAACTTGCACTCTTGCATTTATTCCACAGTAAAGGAAACTATCAGAAGCGACACATAAGCTTCCCGCCCAAATTCCATTGATGCCATCTTCTTGTAGGTATTTCCGTCCATTTATTGAAAAATTGGTGAATTGCTGAATATTATGTCACAGAATGTTAGGTAAAAACAATAAATGAACTGACGGAAATACCTACAACAAGATGGTGTAGACCACAAAAATTGTTCAAGAAACATCAAAGGCGGTGTGGAGAGTGTTGCTTCTGATAGTTCTTTATTCTGTGCTTATACTTAGTTTTTCTGTGTTTGTTAACACCAGGGTTAATCAGATGGTACAACTCGCGAAATTTTTAAACCAGTGTTAAATTTTAATACGGGGTTAGGGTTAGGGTAGTTTGGTACAACTCGCCATAAGTGCG
Organism: Rutpela maculata; assembly: GCA_936432065.2. Taxonomy (NCBI): domain Eukaryota; kingdom Metazoa; phylum Arthropoda; class Insecta; order Coleoptera; family Cerambycidae; genus Rutpela; species Rutpela maculata. The sequence continues at coordinate 112,752,393 of OW386285.2, forward strand.
CCCGATAACCTGAAAATTCAAGGTTAGCGTATTGGTACAACGCGACATTGCTCTTAACCTTTTTTAACATGGGGTTAGGACTAACCGCGTGTTGGTACTGTCGTGCGCAAAAAAAATGGGACAAGTCTTATAACGTATTTTTGCTAAAATCTAGTTGTGTACATCTTAGGGATTGCAATACCGGTTAACCGGTCAACCGGTTATCTGGACAAAAAACAGATGATGATAATTACCGATTATTTTAATTTTTTACCGGTTATTTCGGTAAATTCTGAACTTACGATATGTCCCGTATTCAACTTTTCTATTTATGTCAGTGACTAGTATTCACTAAATACAGAGTGACTATCTCAACACTGAGCCCTTTTAACAATAAATACATAATATTATAAAAAGTAAAATCCAAACACCAAGCCCTAAGAAATACAAGAGAGACATTGACAATATCTTGCGACAGGAAATTGAATATTTCACTGCCGCAAATATCCGTGGAATACATTTAGAAGTATGTTATTACCAATTCTTATTAACTTATCGACCCACCAATATGATTGAGGAAGGGCATCTTCAGCTGGTGGTATTCTATGCACAAATATCAGACAACTAATATCGATATCATTTTGAAAAACTAACCCTTTTAACGGGCTATTTTTAAAAAAATATTGTATTTTCAGATTAGGTATTCAGTAAATGCCCTATTTGAGTTTATGTTTATAATTTTTATTATTTAATTTGATATTTTTGTTATTTACCGAATAATTATTTATTTAAATTTATTTCATTTATATTTTTTCCTTTTGATAAAAAAACCTTTTAAGTTTGTTCATTATATTAAACATACATATATAAAAATGTTTTTTTGTTAAATTTAGATAATTTTGTACATGGAAAAAGACAATTGCCATTAATTTTTGTGACATTGTCAGTTATTTGTCAAAATTCAATGCAAGTGTGCAAATAGAGACAGATTTACATTAGAAAAAAATAGTTGTCCTATTTTTCTTTGCTCACGACAGTACAACTCGCCCTGAGAGACTGTCGCCCCAAAATTTTCCTGCATGAAAGATGGATGTCCATTTAACTTACCTAAAAGTAAAGATATTGACTAATTAAGGCCCTTTTTCATTAAGTATAAAATATGATAAAAATTTGCCATTTTTATTGCTAAAAATCGATAAATATTAATATAACGGCAGCGGAAAATTTCTGGCATTTATTGTTATTGGAAATAAAAGAAACGCATTAAAACAAATTTTAGGTTACAATTTTTGGAGTCACTTTCAAACAATTTTTTTTACACGGGTCCTAGATTCATCTGACACTACTTTACCACTATTCTGGTAGAAGTTGACTATCTACTCCTCATTTAATTATTACAAGACATATTTTTCTTATTTTCAATTTGGCTGACTGCGATAACCGCTCATCACATCATCCAGCTTGCATAAGTTGCTTTAGCACAAATTGAAAGGAAATTATCAGAGAATAATTATTGTGTTATTAGATCAACCAAAATACGAAATAATAGAATAAAATTCATTTTTCAAAAGAAATAACAGTACTGTAAGTCAATTTTATTGATTGTGCAAAACTACTAATGAGTATTAATAAATAAATGACACCGTAGTGTTGTTTAAACAAAAGTTTTGGGAAATTGTAATAGCCTACAATGTTGATAATAACTAATTACTACATGGAGGTGGCGGAGGTAATTGCAAAACTCTACAGCGAAGCACCAATTTTCATCATTCTGTGAACTGTAAATCGTAAAAATTAACAATAGAGAAAAATAGTTTAAATGAAAGATGTAGCCTTTTCCATTTTCTACAATATCGGTAATAGGTACCTAATTTTCTGATAGCGAAGGAGATCATTGGGAAAAACCTATTTTGACATCATTCTATCAACATAGCGGTCGTAGTGGCAACGATGGTTTTATGGAAAACATTAATTAATTATTGCGGATTTTTTTATAATGTAGGGGGCATTATGAAAAAATCCTTGTAGGAATTATTCTCTGGTGAAATGACAGATTGACTGTACTCATAGTAACTTTTTTACTGTATTTTTCTATTATTTTTTCAAATGGAAGCATTTTGCCAATCATGTCTAAGTTACTAGAAAAAATTGTAGTTGAACGAATCTTAAATGAATTTACACCATCGACTCTGATTTGCGTAACATGCCTAGTAAGTAAAAAACAATGTTAAAAATAGCTGATTTTTGGCCCGCATCGTGGAACGCATAAGACCCAGAGGAAACGGTTGAAAAAGGCTCAAAATAAATAAAGAGTCTTCGTGGTATCAAAAGACTGGAGAAAATTCAATTTCACCACTGAAAGCATAAAAACAACCCCTAAAATTGCTTTGAATAATATAGTATAGTGACTTGCGTCTCGAAAATGCCTCGATACTTCCACTTTTGAGTAATAGCAAATCCTTTTAACCATGAATAAAACTAGTCAAAATAAGTAGAAATTCGAACAGACCCACCTCGAGAAATCATGCCTGCTCCACCTGTCCCCCTCAAAGGGGCTACCTGTATCTGCCTATATATATTTTTTTTTCTCAAAAACGGTAGGAGCTAGAGAAATGATCTTGGCGCCATTCGATGGAGTATAACATTTTGCATAAGTTCTTTATTTTGCTTTTTGCTATTTTCTTTTTTTTTACGACCCCACGGCAAAGAAAAGAGGGAGGAGCCTTCCAACAACGACACGTGATTGGCTATATCTCTAAACCAGCCCAATAAATAAAAATTCTACAAGATATAAAAAATAAAGACCATTATTTTTTCTATCGATTAGTATATTACTTGCATATGTTATTTGTTCAAATAAAGCTGTCAGTGGCATAAAAAGAGAAAGCTGCATATGTACATAATGAATTTATTTAAAATAATTTATTATTATTATATTACAACCCACAAAAGACATTGACATTTGCTTGCAATTAAGTAAAAAATCCTTCTAAAGTAAGCTTAGAATTATTTTCAAAATATTTTTAGAATAAAATGGATGGTATTTGTGTATTATGCAAAAAGAAAACTGCTGAAAAATTAATTTGCCCGGCAAAATCAAGAGTTCCTTCGAATTCTTACGGTGTAATTGCGCAAAATATTTTAAAATTTCACGAAATACATCAACTACCATTGGAGGTAAATATTACAGAAATCGATGATGGAGACGGTATTGAGAACTATTTTAAAACCTATAGTGTAAGCTGGCATAAGACCTGTGCCAATTTGTTCAGCAATTTAAAGTTGAAAAGAGAATTAAAACAAGTCAATGAAGAAATATCAGCAGATTTAGAAGGCAAACTACAAGTACCCACGATATTAAACATAAATGGTTTTTTTGCGATAAGAAACAGAAAATTAAATAGTTTACATAAACTTGAAACTTTAAGTACAAGAAGCTCCAAGATTAGAGAAATCGCAAGTCTAATTCAGGATCAAAACGTGTTACTAAGAATTAAAAATAAATCTGATTTAGTAGCTGCTGATTTCAAATATCATTTACCCTGCTTGTTAGCATTTTATCGCCGCTGTCGCAAAAATATTGGCGACAATAATTGTAGGAAACCCACTTGTGATTCTCTTGAATCGATAGCACTCAGTATGGTTATCGATTACATTATTGACAAAACCGAAAATAACGAGGCTGCACAGTTTTATCTCAAAGATATTGTTAAAATATATATCGATAACTTAAAATCGATCGAAAGAACAGATATCAATCAATTTGATATGAATTGCATAAGAATTAAAAACCGTTTGTTAAAGTTAATACCTCATATTCAGGGAGAAAAACTAGGTAAACATGTCATACTTTTTCCCTCAGAACATGCCAAAAGCTTTAAGGCTCTATGGTGACTTTAATAATGATGAGGAAGCCTATGTTTATGTAAATCTGCAAATATTTTAAGAAAGCCAATGCAGGAAAAAAATATAAATTCTCAGTCTTTTAGACAATACCGAAGAAAAATCAGATGAAACTGTGCCAAGGGAGTTATCATACTTCTTAACTTCACTTCTAAGAGGTTCTGGTCCAAAAGACGATGAGTTTCAAAAACATAATGCTGTTGATATATTGTTGCAATTGATACTATTTAATGTGACCTATAAAACCTGTAAACATAGTTCTTCAAATTCGACAACACGACATTATAAGGAATATCCACTACCTATTTATATAGCTACTAAACTTTATTCACAAACGCGACAAAAAGAATTAACTGACACGTTTCATAATTTAGGACTAAGTGTTTCTTTCAAACGGTTATTAAGCATTACTACTTAATTGACAAACAGTATTATTCATTTTTACGAACAGGAGCACTGTGTAGTATTCCCTAATCTGTTCAAAAACGTATTTACTACTTTAGCAGTTGATAATGTGGATTATAATCTCTCTGCAACCTCGGCGGAAACTTCATTTCATGGTACAGCCATTTCTCTGCAACAGCATCCTAGGAAGGAAGATCCAGGTGAAAAAAATTATTACAATTTTAACTTGGAAACGTCTTGTACACTAACAGTAAATTCATTGCCTGATTTTTATTCAATTGTAGGTACCTGTTTATGAACTTAAAAATAAAAATATATTTTTGGAAACACCATCTATGCACGCCACTGGCGACTTTATTGAAATAAATAATATTTTTAAATTATATACCAATTGATATTAAAGGTTAATAATTCAGTTTTTTTATGTAGTGCCTAATTTATTGGGTCGTTTGCGTGACAGCCAAAAACTTGTTATAACTAGAATGCCCTCACCATATTTTTTTGCTAAGGGGATTTTTATAATGTTGTTTGTATATATTTTTGAAAAGGTACAATCAATATTTTCGCAGTTTGTAACAACAACAATAATAAATTATTTTAAATAAATTCATTACCTACATGTGCAGCTTTCTCTCTGTACGCCACTGACGGCTTTATTTAAAAAAATAACATATACAAATGATATACCAATCGATAGGAAAAGTAATGGTCTTTATTACTTCCACGTCCAGTGGAAGTATAGTAACGACAAAAAAATTTTTAAAAATTTTTATTGTCCAAATAGGCTTAAAATGTCATGAAACGTCGAGATTTTAACTTTGAGCGAAAAAAAAATTTCTGTCTGTCTGTCGGTCTGTCTGTCGGTCTGTCGGTCTGTCTGTCGGTCTGTCGGTCTGTCTGTCGGTCTGTCGGTCTGTCTGTAACTTTTTTTTGTGCGCACGTTTACTCTGGAACCGTTTAAGATATTGACTTGAAATTTGGTACACATATGTACTTTAACGAGATCTAGAACTAGATTATATTTTCATCTTGTTCCGTCGAAGGGTTGGGGGGTAAATTGGGGTAAATTTGGGGTAAATAGGTCAATCAAGCAGGTAAGAGTCCATAAAATTGGTATTTAGTATATACAAGAGAAGCTAAGGTCTCAAAAAATTTTTTGGCATTAGCCACCCCCATTACCACCCCCACCCCCTTATTAAAGGGAATGAAAAAAAAAGTGATTTTGTGTATGTACAGGAACCTGAAACCTCAAAATATTTTTTTACTTCATCCACCCCCCACTATCACCCCCACCCCACTACCGATGTGGGGTATCGTTTTATGGGTTTTTGGGGTAGAGGATTTCAAATATTATATTATTAAAGTTCCATAAACAATTATTTTCATATACAAAGTTTTTTCATTGTGAGTGACTTGGATAGAGAATCTGGATGTGGAAGTAGTGATTCCTTGGGCAGCGGTTTTTTTTATATCTTGTAGAATTTTGATTTATTGGGCCGTTTTAGAGATATAGCCAAACATGTGTCGTTGTTGGAAGGCTCCTCCCCCCTTCTTTTTGCTGTGGAGCCTTAAAAAAAAAGAAAACAGCAAAAAGCGAAAGACGGATCTTATGCAAAATTTTATACTCTATCGAATGGCGCCAAGATCATTGGTCTAGCTCCTACCGTTTTTGAGAAAAAATATATATATGGGCAGATACAGGTAGCCCCTTTGGGGGGGCAGGGGGGGCAGACATGATTTCTCGAGGGGGGTCGTTTATGGTTAAAAGGCTTTGCTATTACTCAAAAATGGAAGTATCAAACACCTAAAATTATATTTATTTTATGATAACTGTCGATTCAATAGAGACTACTATTCAGAGGGCGGAACGCCATACGTATTTTTCATATTCGTATAGAGGTAGTTTTTCATAATAAGGATACTTACGTCAAGACAAAGTGGATGTCAATAATAATTATTTATGTACCGAGGGTCGTAAGTGCCCTTTTTTTGGTCGAGAATACAGTTTGAAATCCGAGGCCCGTAGGGTCGAGGTTACATTTGGATATCAGCTCACCTGTCTACAAGTAATGCTGCACAAATTCTTTGTAAACAATGCTTGGTTTAACCACTGGCATTTGAAAGATTTAAGTACTCTGCAATATTTCTTGGCATATTGTAGAAAATGTTAATTCCTACTGGCTGCCCAGCGCAATTGGATTTTATGTCACATGCGAATAACCTACGATGGCTAATACTCCTTGGTCTTAAACTCAAATATTTTTTATATAATACAATTTCATTGACATTTTCTACTTTTGAAGTGTCTTTAAGACACATTCAACAACCAGAATAGAACCGGCATATTCGTTGTAGTCAACTTTCAACATCCATTTAGTCTAGGATTGGATGAACACAAGAATTACATTGAAAAAATGAAACTCAGAGATCGAAGATTTACTAACACGTTTGGAAGAATGGGCATAGAACAAGTTGGAACTTGGCAAAATTTTTAACAAAAGATTCAGGATAGCACAAAAAGAAAAATTAAAAAATCATCAATAATATCGTTGAAAGAGGATAAATTCATGTGGTATATCAATAGTTCTGTATAAGTAGTAGCTCTGAATATGACATAAATATACTTTTGAAGCTGTGTATATTTTAATATACACAGCACATAAAAGACTTTCTAAAGAAGCTTTGAGAAATGAAGCAGATTGGGTTTCCTAAAAGTCAGAAAAATACTTTATTTTTATATGTCTATTCTTATTCATGTAATTTTTCAAAAAATACCCTCTAACTGCCCCTTTGGCCTAAAAGTCACAGGTGTGTTATTTTCCAGTAACATACTAAATTATTTTATTCATTATTTCACGGACATTATCTTCAAAAAGGTAATCTGACAGAAAGTGCCAACGAAAAAAACAGAAAAATTAAGAAAATACAACAATTAACATTTAGACATTTCTCGTAAGTACTACAAAAAATAACATATTTAACGCGTAAGAAAAGTGGGTTTTCGCTATGTGCGTGCATGAAACCTTTACGCTTTTTTCAAAATATGTTTTTGTTGTAAAAAACAATAAGAGTTTATTCAAAAACAAACTTGGAGAATGGTAGTGTCAACAACGCATAGAAAATGAAGTTAATTGCAGCGAATTGTATCAAAAAAACTCTTTGTAAATTTCTCGTCGGATACCTCTGAGGAGAACTCAAAAACAATTTATCGTCGAATCAAAAAATTGTTTACATACTAAACAAATCCCTCATACGAAAAGGCAAATCTCTCTCTCTCCAGATTAAACATTGCCAAGAAAAATTGCCAGTTAATTTTGCGTTATACCTTTTAGTTTACTTTACAAGTGAATACTTACAGACTGCGGAAAACTATCCTCTTGCGTCCGAGTGATATAAATACAACTCTGAACTGAAAATTTATAATAGTTTACCATAATCTGACACCAAAGTGTATTACTCTCTATTTATTGGGCTTCAATAACGTAATGTTTCAAATTCATGGGATTATGTGTTCATTCATTTATAGTGGTTTTACCAGGGAATGTTAGTATACAAGGTGTCCGTTTAAGTTGACACAACGAAATATCTCGACAATAATGCGCTTTCGAGCAAGAATTGTTTGATTTCGAGCAAGCAATAAAATAACATTATTTATTTTCGATTCTGGCGACGTTTTCAATATAATTTCAAGGTCAACTTTGTTTTTCAAAGGAAAACCAATATTTTTTTAATATGTCATGTTATTCTACAAAAGAAAACAAGCCAGTTTTGCCTGAAATATTTTCTTCAATTTTACACAAAACCATCAACTTTAGAGAAAAAGTGTTACATGAATGTGTATTTTGATTTATAAGAACTTGAAGAATTATTTCGGACTTTATTATCGACTTATAGTATTCAATTTATTCAGCAAATTCATTCTACATAAAGACAAACAAATATTTTTTATATACCATTTTAATAATAAATAGATTATTTTTAATTTTTGCGGTTATTTGTTAACTTCGTATTCAAATCGTTCTGGCAATGACTAATCATACCTATTCCATCACTCAGCCAGGACCAGGGTGTATTAAATAGGTGGTCCGACGTACGGCACTTTCCTATTATAATAATGGCTTCATAAGTTCATGATTACTATTTACTTTAGTAGATGGCGCGAGCAATAAGGTCCTACAGTTACCTGGGCATGTGCATCGTATAACTAACATTTCCTCAAATTTTAAGGTTTTTTTCGTTTATTCTCATTTTTAATGTTTGTATAGGCATTTTTAGCCATACTGGCTCCAAGCAAATATTTAAAAATTCACGCAAATAATTTTTCAATATTAGGCAATCCAAACCACGTGACTTCCAACATGGCGCTGAGGGCAAACATCCGGCAATCCTTTATTTTCATTCGTTAAATGAGTTTTTTTTCGGTTGCCTTGGCTACGTTTCCGCGAGTTAATTAAAATAAACCCCATGTTTGCCCTCAGCGCCATATTGAAAAATAATTTTGACAGGTCGTTGGATTGCCTAATTGTTGATTAATAAAAATAGACTGCTAATTATAGGTTAGATTCCTAACCTGCAAAAAGTGTCTTATTTTATTGTGACAAACTATTTAAAACTTCATACACATTGCGTTGAACTTGATTTTGGTTGAAAATACAGGAACCAGGTAGAAATTTTAATAATAGCTACGTATACTTGTAAATCTTAAGAAATATATATTTTTGAGGTTAGCTGTGGCGACACGTGCAATGCCGCATGTAGTGTTGCGTATATTCTTTCAATGTTTTAATTTAGCTACTTAATGTCGGATGTCACTGGACTCTTGTTTCACTAAACAAAAACAAAAGGCCGGGAATGTATGCAACACTGTATGCACGTATGCACAGAACCTGTAAAATTATCTATTTATGCGTAAGTAATGAGAGAACTTATTGGTCCTGCCATCTATTACATTATGTACAAAGTAAGAACTTAAGAAGCCACTGTGAGGGTTGTCGTCGCTCCACCTATTTAATACACCCTGACCAGGACACACGCACAGATACATTAAACCGTTTTCTGCGTGGCTCGACATTGTCATCTTCTGCATTTGAGATTCTAATTCGGGAGAGGTATACAGCGCTAGCCGAGTCTCACTTAACCGCTCTTTTGCCAACTGCGCCACCGCCACCGCCTCGTATAGGTCTGTGTAGATAATTTCTTGTGCTATCAGATACGTTTTGAATATATTTAAGATACCTTATTTTATCCATTACTTATAAGTTTGATGATTATTAAAGAGTGTTGCATGAATAATAAATCGTTTTTACCCAAGTCTAACTGATTATGAAGTTTTTACACTTAAACAAACAAATTACACAACTCTGTAATATTGTAATATTTCAGTACTATTTTACTGTAATAAGTTAAATACAATAACGAATAATAATAAAATTTAATCTTGAAAATGCATAAGAAGAAAATAACCATAATTAAATGTGCTTAGCACCTCCGCAGCTTCCGCAGATTTTAATTTGACTAAAACCAAAAAATACACATCTCAAAAATAATATTCATTCACAGAGGGCGGATATGATTCCTCGTACAGTCGAAGAGCAGGGCAAACTTCCTATACTTCCGATGGACTCTCTTCGTCACGATACAGTACCGAGACTGGCTCAAGCAAATACAACACAGACTCAGCTCTGACTGGCTCTAGCAAATACAGTACGGACTCAGCTCTGACTGGCTCGAGCAAATACAGTACGGACTCAGCTCTAACTGGTTCAAGCAAATATAATACAGACGCTTTAACCGGAGGTTCTAAATATGAGTCATTGTCATCAAAATATGGTAAAAAGTCATATTCAACTGATCTTGGTGATAGCTCCGCGCTAACATCTAGTTATAGTTCACGAAAACCACCAACATCTGATACTGGTGATAACGAGTACAGCTACTCCAGAAAATCCACACGGTCGTCAGCTATAGGCGATGATGACGACGATAGTTACAGTTATTCCAGAAGAATTAAAAGTAAAATAGGAGACGACGATGGCGAACCTTATAGTTCTTATTCTAAAAGGTCATCCAGATCTCTTACAAAAACTGCCGGTGAACTTGGAGAAGGCGATAATTACTATTCAAGGCGTAGTATTAAATCTAAAATTGAGGGTGTTGGTGACGGCGATAATTATTCCTTTAGAAAATCAATTAAAACATCTGTGGAAGGAACGGGAATCGAACCCTCTGAAACCAATGATAGTTACAGCTACAGCACAAAATTAGGCCTAGGGTCAGATTTAGGATCGAAATACTCTAAGCGATCTGTTTCTCTTGAAGACAGTGATCTAAGTAGTAAATACAGAAGACCTCTTACTGCCCGTAATGATGACGAGGAAGATCTGATATCTAAATATTCCAGAAAATACTCTAGAGGAGATTCTTTAGATAAGAAAGCTATTGGAGAGGAAGAAGAAGATAAATATGCCAAATATACAAGAAAATACGCAAAAACTGAAGCTTCAACTGAAAGAAAATCATACAAAGATGACGATGAAAATAAGTACTCTAGAAGATATTCGCGAACAGATTCAAAAGAAAAAAAGAAAGGAGAAGAAGAAGAAGAAGATGCGTATGAAAGATATGCTAGAAAATATTTAAGAAAGGACGATTCCTCGTCAGAAAGTAAATCTTACTCTGCTGATGCGGTAGATAAGAAAGAAAAACCAGAAGCCATAGATGATGACGCTTACTCTAAGTATACTAGAAAATATTCTAGATCCGATTCCAACGAAAAAAAATCCCACAGAGGTGAAAGAGGTGATGGTAAGTTAAAAAATATTTATTTATTGGGAGAATAATATTTCACACGTTCGCACAATATACTTTTCAGACACATAAAATGCCTGATACCAGTGTCTGTTCATCATTAAGTTTTGATTAAATATTAACAATCGTATATTTTTATTTAAAAAAAATCAAAAACCTAGACTGGGCTCCAGGTAATTCAATAAGGAAAATGTTATATACGGTTTATTATTGAGTAGTAGTTTCTAGGGTAAAATATGAGTTTTCAAGAATAAACATGGGAATCAGTAGTCTATTTTCTCAGTTTTTCGCTTTATAAAAAAATGCTGTTATAACTTTTCCTTAATACCCACATCTTGTCAGGTAACTTTTCTAAATAATATATTTTTTGTAGAGTCATCCTCAATAAAGATTTCTAGTGAAACAGCTGTAAATGGAAAGGAACTAAAAGCCGAGATACTCGAATCCAAACAATTTAAATCTGAATCTTATGCACAGGAATCAAAATCAGAATCCCATTTGAAGGAAGTAAAATCTGAATCGTATTCATCAGAATCAAAATCCGCGTCCCAAGCAAGAGAAGAAAAAGCTGAATCACGGAAACGAGTTACCGAATCGCATGAATCTCAAGCTGCACATGATTCTATTTCGTTGAACTTGCGGACAGGTCGCGAAAAATCAGCAGAACAAAAATTGGAGGAACTGGAAGGTGATGATAAGCCTAGATTTATTCAAACTATACGTGGTACTAGTATAGAACGTAAGTATTATATACATTTTTGATGAAACAGTAGATTTTAATGTTTGTATATTTGGTATATCTGATTATTTTTTTCATCTTAGCATCACTACAATTCATCTTGCATTTTTGGCACGCAAAATTTTTAGTGCACATATCTTTTTTGTATCTAGATTTTCTGTTTATTTCTATTTTTCTACGAGTTTTCAAAGGCCATGGCAGGTTAAGATAAGTGTCCGTGCCCGTGCAACCTTTTTGCGTGTGGTTCCTTCCAGTGATGTATCTTTGCGTAAGATATTACCACAAAAAGTTTTGACCTCAAAAACTTCATAATATCTGGGAAATTTTTTTAAGCTATTGCATAGCTTCTATCGCGGGCCTTGAGCGCGGGGACCGAATCCAGAAATTCCGTAACGAAAAAACCTCACGCTCCCCACTCCGACGGGCAAGGAGGTGTGGCTTGAAGGCCGTGCATCGTCTAACGTCGTTTCAGTTCAGCAGTCTTCGACACGGCGTTGTGTGCGTGCGATTAGACGTATTGTACGACTCTACGAAACTCGCACGAATCGAGACGAGCTGCTCCGAAATCGGACGAATACATAAGCAGCTGTTTATGAGAAAGTATATAGGTGTATAGGTATATTTATGTACAACAGTGAATAGCTGTTCTTGTAAAATTTGTGTATAAAGTGTTTTGAATATGAATGAACAAAGTGCATTTATTATTAATGAAGAAAGTCATTATTTAATAATAGAAAAATTTGTTTTCTTATCGGTCACCACGCTCAAAAAGTGTAACTTGAATTAATATCAAAGAAAAAGCAATACTGCATGAATAAAATAAATAAATAAAATTATAATTGCATAAGTTGATACAAAATGCTATGCAATAGCTTTACCGCGGCAGTCCCCGAGTGCCACACGTCTTTTTTCTTAATCAAGTGAACCAATTTGTTTGTATTTCACATATATTGCAAATATACTCAAGACAATTTATTATTGCTATTTTCATGAAATCTTTTCATGAAGAAAACAAAAATTGATGCTTTTGAATTTTTTGAAAAATTTATACAGGGTGTCCCGAAACTCCCGCCTTTCCCTTTAGATGCTAATTCTCCATGCAAAAATAGTAAGAAAAGTTCCTATAAACATGTGTCCGGAAATGCTTCCTAAGGGAGCTACGGCCCTCTAAGGATGGCACAAAAATAGGTGTACTAATTATCTCTGAAATGATTTGGGACAACTTTATGAACCTTGGTTAACTTTTTTCGATTAATAAAAGTTATTGTTTTACGCCTACTTTAAAAAATAAATAATGCGCATTTAGCAAACGAATACGCAATATTTCGTTTAGACCGCTTTTACTCGAAAACGGCTTGCCATATGGCTAATTGTAAAGAGGCCTTTTTTTATGCAGAATTAACCAGGGAATCATAATCAGGGATTAAAGTACTAAAAATGTCAAATGGAAAATTAATATGTAGAAACAAAGAACACCGACCTCTCGTTTCTCCGCCCCTGGATAAAATTAATTTTGGCTAATACTGTAAAACAATAACCTTTAATAATCAAAAAAACGTAACCAAGTTTCATAAAGTTGTCCCAAATCATTTCCGAGATAATTAGTAAAAACACCTATTTTTGCGCCATCCTTAGAGGGCCGTAGCTCCCTTAGGAAGCATTTCCGGACACATGTTTATAGGAACTTTTCTTACTATTTTTGCATGGAGAATTAGCACCTAAAGGGGAAGGCGGGAGTTTCGGGACACCCTGTATACGTACTTACACGTTAGCGACCACCTCTATTTTTTTACTAATTATACACCATACAATAAGCTATAACATATATTTTTTACAAAACTCTCTCGAAGAGGTAACGTAGTCAAATTGGCAAAGATAATGATACGTGCTTACACCCTGTATCGTGGGTTCGGAAATTATAACACCAGGGTAACACTAAACAATAACGTATTTACTTACATACTAATTACAACAAATAAAGAAAAAGAGTATAAATTGGTTAGAACCCCGATATATTATTAAATATATAAATGAACAACAACTTCTTGGATTACACGTATTGAAAATTTTTTGGAGCAGCCTACGCATTTTTTTGAAATAACGAGATGTATTTTTCACAATATATACATTTTCTACAAAGCTCCATCGAAACGGTAATACATAAAAAATTATGTGTTTAATAATAAGAATACATAATAAAAAAAACATATTATGCTAATGATATATATGATAATATTAGTCATCTTCATCACTGTCCTCAATTATTCTGCGAATAATTCAGACAGTTTTACTGATGATTTCGGAATATCGTCGAAAAAACTTGCATATAATAAATGCATCTATAAGTAACAAAAAACTAATTTATTTTTTTTTTTACTTAAACATGAATTTATCATATGCAAGGTTTCTCGACGATATTCCGAAACCATCACTAAAACTGTTTGAATTATTCGCAGAAAATATCGGTGTGACAATAAATGAGGACAGTGATGAAGACGACTAATATTATCATATATCATTAGCATAACATGTTTTTTTATTATGTATTTTTATTATTAAACACATAATTTTTTTATGTATTACCGTTTCGATGGAACTTTGTAGAAAATATGTATTGTGAAAAATACATGTCATTATACCAAAAAAATACATAGGCTGCTCCAAAAAATTTTCAATATGCGTAATCCAAGCAGTTGTTGTTCATTTATATATTTATTAATATATCGAGTTTTTAACCAATTTATACTCTTTTTCTTTATTTGTTGTAATTAGTACATAAGTAAATACATTATTGTTTACTATTACCCTGGTGTTATAATTTCCGATCCCACGATACAGGATGTTTCCTAAAGGGGGTGTAAGCACGTAACATTATCTTTGACTACTTTATCAATTTGACTACGTTTTCCCTTCGATAGAGTTTTGTAAAAAATATATGTTATAGCTTATTGTATGGTATATAATTAGTAAAAAATAGAGGTGGTCGCTGACGTGTAAGTACGTATATAAATTTTTCAAAAAATTTAAAAGCATCAATTTTTGTTTTCTTCATGAAAAGATTTCATGAAAATATCAATAATAAATTGTCTTGAGTATATTCACAAAGTATGTGAAATACAAACAAATTGCTTCACTTGATTAAGAAAAAAAATTTTTTTTGAATTTTCGAAAAAAAAATTTTTCTCAGATATTATGAAGTCTTTGAGGGAAAAACTTTTTGTGGTAGTATCTTACACAAAGATACATCACTCGAAGGAACCACACGCAAAAAGGTTGCAAAGGCACGGACACATATCTTAACCTGCCCATGGCCTTTAAAGGAGCAATTAGGAATTAAATGTTCATAAATACAAGGGCATAATAAATTAGTTATTGAAATTAGAGCTAATTCAGCAGCTGATTAAAGCAGGCTTCCAATAAAACAGGGGCCTTCCTTATGGTGGAGGGGGGGGGGCTAGAGAGTGTTTATTCTTTTCCATTTTAACATAAAAATTACAAGAAATTTTTTGTACAAAAAGGCTATTTAAGGTTATGAAATAAAATTTCACCACTATGACTGGATGAAATTTTATTTTATATATTGCGATATTAGCAGATATTGCTATCAGACTCGGTATTTGGGATACCGAAAACCATTAGGCAATTGCATAGTCACATGTTTATGTGGAATTCTGGCAGCCACTTAGAATTCCCCATTTAAAATATTCCATTTTTAACATCAGATTTGGTATCTGCGTCACAGAAAATACTTAACTATAAATTTTAATGCAATTTCGAGTAAATTTTGATTTAGTCCAGTTTTTGAGAGTCTGGCAAGGCGTAGCTTGACGAGAAAACTACAATATCGTCGAGTAATAACACAGCTCCACAAAATAAAAAAAATGGTCTGTTCCTGGAGCTCCATTGGGTGACACCTATGTATTTCGACGTGCAGAACAGAAATCAGGTGTTCGCTTAGCTCCATCACCCACCATTTTTTTGTAAATCTCGAAAATAATCTAAAAAAGACTCATAATTTAGGTTATTTTCGCGATTTATTAAAAATTGGTGGGTGATGGAGCTAAACGGACACCTGATTCGTATGCATCATGTTGAAATACGTAGGGTTTACCCAATGGAGTCCCAGAAAGAGGCCACTTTTCGCTTTTTTTGTGTGTTTGTGTAATATATTTGCATATGCAGTTTTCAATAAAATGGCGGAGGATCCGGTGATATTCATATACACTGACAGACGTAAAAAGTGGCGCACTCGAAATTTTACTCAAGTTTAATGTGTCATAATTTCTAAACTATATGATTGATTGCTAATCTTTTTTTATTTTGAAGAATGATTCTTTAAGATCATCATACAGGCCCAAACATTTTTGTTGATTAAACTTTTATAATTGATACAGGGAAAAATAAAAGTGACTGTTTTATTCAAGAATTTTAAAACACCCTGTAGATTTATTCCGCACTTGGAATAAGCTCAAAATACCTTTGGCGTTTTAAGTTGAATTTAGATTAAATTTTGTTTTTTGATTCACCTCTTATCTTGCTTTGTTTAGAAAATACACAATTGTAGGTGAAACAGGTACAATTAGAAACATTTTATTAGGATAAGATTGCATTTTACAATTACCAACACGAAATCAGACTTACATAAAATAAAGGTGGAACTTTCTCAATAGAGAAAAAAGATCAGTAGCGTGTGTTACCTCCTCGTGCCCCGACTAAAGTCTCTATTCTTCTTGGCATGCTTCTGATTAAATTTGAAATATTGATCTGTGGAATATTATTCCACTCCTCAATAAGCGCTTCTCCTAAAGTATCCAGAGTATCAGGAACCCTATTGCGAGACCTAATTCTTCGCCCCATTTCATCCCAAAGGTGTTTTATGGGGTTTATATCGGGACTTTTTGCTGGCCAAATCATATGGTCTATGCCAACTTCATCGAAATATTCATTTACGATGTGAGCAGTGTGAGGGCGCGCATTGTCATGAACCAGTATAAAATCGTTCCCTATTAAGGGCGGAAATGGAATTACATAGTCTTGTAAAATGTTCTCGATATACCTGTTGGCCGTGAGGGAATTCCTTGGGAGCACGTAAGATTCTGTACGAGCTTCTAATGTAATTCCTCCTCAGACCATAACGCAACCTCCGCCAAAGCTTTCTTTGTGCTGAATAGGCTCTGCTCATATCTTTTGCCAACTCTTCTCCATGTCCTATGACGGCCATCGGATGAAAACAAACAGAATCGAGATTCATCAGCGAGCAGGATCCTGGACCAGTTTTGTTCATTCCAATCTGAGTGTTCGAAGTTACGGCGTGCTATTCGATGTCTTGCAAGTAATCTTGGTGCAGTTGCTGGTCTTCTAGACTTTAAATTGACTTCCTTCAATCTCCAAATTACTGTACGATCACTTACAACTCTTCCTCTTACTTGCCTTAAATTAATATTTGTTTGCACTGCTGTATGAAAGCGATTTCGTAAAGTATGAAGCCGAATAAACCGATCATTAATAACGGTTGTACATTTATGATGACCTGATCCAGCTCTTCGTATCTTGCAATTGCCCGACGTGCAGTCAATTTGGGAACACCAACGACCCGGGCAGCATATCTTTTACTTCTTCCGTCTCCTACTAAAGCCATAATTCGGGCTACTTGCCTCGATGTTATTTGCTGAGGCATTACTTAAAAATCACAAACACGACTTTCGATCCGACGACGTGGAGAAAAACGTTTTCAATGTTTTCTACAAAATTGAATTAAAAATCGTAATCATTAGCGAGTGAATGCCTGTGATTTTAAAAACATTTTGACACCTGTCCGCACAGCCTTGGCTATGGATTTGGGGGTTGTCTACTATCTGTGGTGTGTTTGTGTTTATGTCATCTTTTAGAGCAATGTTTAATCTGTTCATGGCCTTCTTAAACTTGTGTATTTTCTAAACAAAGCAAGATAAAGAGGTGAATCAAAAACATCCGCTTAAAACGCCGAAGGTATTTTGAGCATATTCCAAGTGCCGAATAAATCTACAGGGTGTTTTAAAGTTCCTGAATAAAACAGTCACTTTTATTTTTCCCTGTATCAATTATAAAAGTTTAATCAATAAAAATTTTTTGGCCTGTACAATGATCTTAAAGAATCATTCTTCAAAATAAAAAAAAGTTCGTGGCAATCAATCAAGTTCTTTAGAAATTATGACATATTAAACTTGAGTTCGCCACTTTTTATGTCTGTCAGTGTATTACACAGGCACACACAAGAAAAAAATTGTACGTTTCTGGGACTCCATTGGGCAACCTCTATGTATCACGACGTGCTGAATACGAATCAGGTGTCCATTTAACTCCATCATCCACCAATTTTTAGTAAATCCCGAAAATAACCCAAATTATGAGGGATTTTTTAGGTTATTTTCGCGATTTACAGAAAAATGGTGGGTGGTGGAGCTAAACGAGCACCTGATTCGTGTTCAGCACGTCGAAATACATAGAGGTCACCCAATGGAGTTCCAGGCACAGACCACTTTTTTTATTTTGTGGAGATGTGTAAATGGTTTATAAATAATGATCACAGGTCTGTGAATGAATGTTGTTGGGCAGCTGAAGGTCATTTCCGAAGTAATTTTTTGCGCTAAATCCGAATCTGACCTCAAAATTGGCCATCACGTCAGGACTTCAGGATATTTCAGGTTAAGTACTTAAAAAATGGCTTTTTTAGCAACTTTTGAAGTTATATAAATTTTTCAGCTTATTTTTGATAAATACATCCTCTACAACTTACAAGCTTAACCAAACTTTTGTTTAAGATTGTTGGGTTATCCCTTCTGTTGTATTAAATCTTGATTCGTTTAGAGTCGTTTGGTTAAGACTGTTGGGTTGTAGGGAGCATGGTTTCAAATTCATGTCACCTTAAAATGGCTATAACTTTGCGAGGAAACATCGTAGACAACCATTCGAAAGCTTATTTTAAAGAGGAAGGGTGGTACTAAATGACTTATTTATTAGAAATAGTCAGAAAAATTTTTTGAGTTCTATACATAACTTCAAAAGTTACTAAAAAAGCCATTTTTTTAAGTACTTAACCTCAAATATTTCAATATCCTGAAGTGATGGGCCAATTCTGAGGCCAGATTCGGATTCAGTGCGAAAAATTACGTCGAAAATGACCGTGGCCTACGTAAATGATTTCATCAGGCCACCGCATTGCACTCGAATCAGCCTGAGACGTTACGAAAGGAGTCCCTCGATTTTACAACGCTACTGCGGCTACGGGTGGATTTCGCGCAATTTTGCAAGATAAATATTTTATTTCTTCGTATAATTTGTTTAGTATGAACTTGAGTATGGATTAGTGTCAACTAATTTGGTTTCAATTTGCATTGGAGTCGAATGAAAAGTGAGTTACTCAAATATTTAATGTGCCTAACATAGTAATAATTTAAATAGATGGAGGCAAATACTATAAATAAATGATTCGATCTCCTAATACTTAATAATCATAACAGATATTGAAATTTGATCTTGATTTATTACTGTGTTTCGTTTTCCGTCGGACAAGAATCTAGCAAAAAAAACTGTCTCACAGCAATTTTTAATTACTGAAGATTCTGGCAAAAAAGATGATGAAACCCCTTTTTACATTTCCTCGAAAAATTCATAAACTTTGTGAAGATGCTGTTCCTATAATTTTTAATGAACAACCCAAACCCAGAGTTTGATATCTGAAGGATATGAAAATGTCTTTCAAAATACAAAGTACCAAACATTTTTATTTTTTGCTTTGGCTACAATTGAATTAGAAACGAAAAAAATATTAGAAACGGAATACAAAAACTTCTGATAGTTGTGGTATGCAAAGACTGCAACTAATTCGTATTTGTTTGACATATTTTTCTAATATATTGTTAAACAATTATTCTGAAGCGACAAATAATCATATCAGGGAAGAAAAAAAAGGTTATTGTTAAGAACGCCGACTTCCGGAATTTCTTCAATTTTTTTTTCGAGATGTGTTCACAGACGTTATAGTAATCGTTTCTTATAGTTGAAATGTTGTTTATTTTGGAAAACTACCCTCTAAAATGCGA
Source organism: Rutpela maculata (assembly GCA_936432065.2). Lineage (NCBI taxonomy): Eukaryota > Metazoa > Arthropoda > Insecta > Coleoptera > Cerambycidae > Rutpela > Rutpela maculata. The sequence continues at coordinate 112,772,307 of OW386285.2, forward strand.
AATGCCGGAAGTAGTGAGTATATTGTCCTTGCCCTAAATAATTTTATTTAGGGCAAGGACAATAATTACTTCCACATCCAGTGGAAGTATAGTAACGACAAAAAAATTTAAAAAAATGTTTATTGTTCAAATAGGCTTAGAATGTCACGAAACGTCGAGATTTTAAGTTTGAGCTAAAAAAAAATTTCTGTCTGTCGGTCTGTTTGTCTGTCGGTCTGTCTGTCTGTCGGTCTGTCTGTAACTTTTTGCGCACGTTTACTCTGGAATCGTTTGAGATATTGACTTGAAATTTGGTACACATATGTACTTTAACGAGATCTAGAACTAGATTATATTTTCATCTTGTTCCGTCGAAGGGTTGGGGGGTAAATTGGGGTAAATTTGGGGAAAATAGGTAAATCAAGCAGGTAAGAGTCCATAAAATTGGTATTTAGTATATACAAGAGAAGATAAGGTCTAAAAAAAAAAATTTGGCATTAGCCACCCCCATTACCACCCCAACCCCATTATTAAAGGGGATGAAAAAAATGTGATTTAGTGTGTGTACAAGAACCAGACACCTCAAAACGTTTTTTTACTTCATCCACCCCCACTACCACCCCCTATCACCACCCCCACCCCGCTACCGATGTGGGGTATCGTTTTGTGGGTTTTTGGGGTAGAGGATTTCAAATATTATATTATTAAAGTTCCATAAACAATTATTTCCACATACAAAATTTTTTCATTTTGTGTGACTTAGATAAAAAATGTGGATGTGGAAGTAGTGATTCCTTGGGCAGCGGTTTTTTTTTAAATACCCCCTTGCAGGGGGTAGTTTTCCAAAATTAAGTGCAACATTTCAACTATCAGAAACGATTATTATAACGTCTGTAAACACATCTATGCAAAAAAATTGGAGAAATTCCAAAAGACGGTGTTCTTAACAATTACCGTAACAAAAATTACTAGCTATGAAGAGATTAAAATAAAGTCTGATAAAAAAAGAAAAGTTGATAAGTTGCAACCTCTGTGATAGGAATTAAATTTAAAATAAATTTGTTGGACATACTTGTGTATGTACCGATCTTTTAATATTTATAACAATAACTATTGTGACTTACTATTAGAGAGGCATTTTACATTTTTGTTACCCACAATTTATTGCTGTTAGAGTTTAAAGAAATAATAATTTTTTGTTTTGTTTTTAACTATTATTAAGTGTTTATTTTATTTTGAATCAGTAATATATCAAGTGTGTATTTTAGTTTTATAGATATATTTTATTTAATAGTACAATACTGATTATTAATCATTTAGAAATTGTTTATTTATTTATTTTTAGAAAACTATTTGTGTTTTTATGATATATTTTATTATAAATTATATAAAATAAATCATTTTTAAGCATACATTTACATTTGTTGTTGTATTCGTTCATATAATTTTATTAGAAACATTCAAGAAAGCGTTGAGAATTTCAGTATGTACCGTAATGCTAGGACTCCGACGGCCGCCATTAAAATTTAATGCGGTGGCCTGATGAAATCATTTACGTAGACCACGAAATGTGGTCCATCTGCCCAACAACAAAACCTCGCAGACCTGTGTTATCATTATTGTAAATCGAAGTGTTGATTTACCACCAGCGCATTCGCCAAATATTCAAATTTACCGGTAACATAAAAAAAATTCCAATTTGTACTTACCTTACACTAGATATAACTTGATGAAACTACAATAAGACGACCGGCAGGTCATATCTTATTATATCTTAAGATTTCATAGAATTCATTTAAGCTGATCCAGATTAATGAGTGAAAAAATAAAAAAACATGTTAGTCGAATTGAGAATCTATTTTTTTTTTTGAAGATGGTTAAAAAATACAGCAAATACCTATAAAAACAATATAACAGAAGAAGCAAGAGATAATACCTCATTAAAATTTTGTATGGAGCTAGTTAAAATTACATGGAAGAAGTAAGGGAAATATACTAATATTTTTACTAGTATTTACATTTTTTTACTATTTTAATCATAATCATAATAATCATAATCATCTTTATTGGTCTTGTGCACTATTTGCATAGATAAGACAAGTCAAACATAAATATGTATAACTACAATATATAATACTTAGTATATAAATTTATTCCCGCTTCTTTTACCTCACCATGATCTATTGAATTCTCTTTTAGTTCTTTTGTAATTTGAAGTAAAACTTGTAATGATTTTGATTTATCGCTCTACAGCCTAGATCTTTGAACTAATTAAGATATGAAAAAAATGCAGGGAATATAATTTTTTACGCATTTCTAAAGCTAAGTTTAAACGTTTTCAAAAAACAAAAAACAATTGAGCATCGTTTTTCATTTCAAATATTGAATATGGACGCCTCAAATTTTATTTTTTCAATTTTTCAATTTTAATGATTTTATCTGTTAGCGCAGACGACAGAGAGCATTTTATAGTGAAACCCACAAACATTTGCAAACTGATTAATTTTTTTTTAATGAGTTCGTAAAAGTGTATAGAATAATATCCTGAAAAGTTTACATTTCGTTCGGATGCAGAGCATAACAAAAAAGTGAAAAAAATAATTTATCCATTTTTTCAAAATGTTGAAATTAAGTCAGGGTAGGAAAATATAAAAAATACAGATGGATAGACCACGTGTTTCTGAAGAAAAAATATCCCTAAATAAATTTATCGCTAAAGCCACGGTATTCCTGAAAAAAAAATAGTGAAGCAACTTTGCCACTTTGCGTGGCCAGCTCACGGTTAAATGCATACTATGGAACCTCTAAAAATTCTTAGCTGTTCTATCGAGTAAAATAAAGCCTTCTTCTTTTTCTGATTACACGTTTTAAACATTTTTCTTAGTGAATGGGAGGATAAATAGTGAGTATGGAGGGAAAATATATAATTATGAATGCATACACAGACACCACACATAGCCGCTGAATTGCTCGCATGAATTTTTACGTGCCTTTACTGTATTGTACTTATTACAGGTACATATATCCACATTTCAGCTATATCCAATGGATTCCTTATACATTTGTTCAAAACAGTCAAAAATATTTTCATAGTTATAAGGATGAGATCGTGAAAATCGCAATTTCTTATCATGATCTGATAGATCATATTTTCGAAAAAATGCATACAAGTAAACGATTTTGTGTTTGAACATTCGAAAAATATACATTTTCCCGAAATAGTGATATTTTATTTTTTCCAATGGGTCAATTTCTCGACAAATTACAGCCTCCAATATAAATATTTATCAAAAAAAATCATCAAGCAAGGAAATTAAAATGATTTGAGATGTACTTTTTTTTTAATCCTCGTTACTACAACTTAATAAACCATAATAATCATGAAGTGTACATACTTTTCAACAGTTCTCAATGAAGAAGGAATTTTTTTGAAGGGCTTTTATTTTTTTCTATACTGTTTGTACTGTTTTTCTATACTGTTTGTGTGATAATACATATATAAGTATATTTTTCCCATCCCTCCTTTGCTTATATTGTTTAAAACAAGAAAGTATCAGAAAGCTACAATTTCCATCTTTTAAATGAACCAACACTCATATAGACTGAGCACATTCTGATTTAGTGACATGTAATTCAGTGCGTCGGTGTCACAGTCATGCGTATTCAAGCACGTGCATGCATGGATCTCGCTCCGAGTTATAAAGTTACACTTGACTATTTTTTTCCGGGAAAACCATTGCTTTAAAGATAAATTTTGTTAGGATATTTTTTGTTCATAAATACGTGATCTATCTATCTGTATTTTTTATTTTTTTTCTAGCTTGATTTAATTTCAAAATTTTGAATAATTGGATGAAAAAAAATTTTTTTTTCATTTTTTTTATGCTCTGCATCCGAGCGAAATGTAAACTTTTCAGAATATTGTTTAAAGTTTACTTAGTTTGCAAAATTTTGTGGGTAAATACCTTCATCAACATGTTTGATTTATTGTTCTACAGCTTTTATCTTCTGAACTAATAGTGATATGAAAAAATAAATGAATATAACTTTTTTCTACTCCCTTATGTAAATTTGCTATTTTCTGTACAGTCTGTAGAATGGATAAGTAGGCAATTCCAGTTAACTGAACGGATATATTTCATATCAGTTCTAGGATGGATATGAAATGAAACCGACCAATCACAGTTCGTGTATTAAGTACATAGACAACTAATCGTTTTGAAATCAAATTAGTGCGTAAGCTGTCAAAGTAACTGTCAGTGTGTACTGTCAGTGTGTATTTGTGTAATATATTAATGTTTAATAAATTTTGTAGTTTTTTTAAGCTGGTCGTAGAAAAAGTATACTGTACAACTCGAGTGGATTTTATCCATATCGCACTCAAAAGATTTGAAGCACTCCGCCTACGGCGTCGTGCTCAAACTTCTTTATTACTATTATTTACAGCTTTATTAAACTATTGCTCGGTTTTTCACCGACTTTAGGGTTGCCATTTTAATTTTTGGAATGTAAAATGATGCTTATTTGTTTTTTTGAAAACGTCAAAACGTGGCTTGAGAAAGGTGAAAAAAATAAATTATGTACTTTGCGTTTCTTTCATATCTAAATTTCTTCTAAAGATATAGGCTGTAGGACGTTAAATCAAACACTCTATATATATACAAAATATGGATGTATTTCTGAAACTTTCTCAATAATTCTGAAGATAGTCTTTCATCACTGTGACAGACGCGCAAGTTTTCTGATTCATTCGTAATATATAAAAATAAAAAATTGAATGATTTTGAATTTTATGTATTGCTTACTTACAGATTTATAACCAATATTTGAAACAGTAGAGACTAGAGAAACTGTTACTCATTGTATATATTTCAAGAGAGATAATTTTTTAGAGTTTGAAATAATAAAGTTGAAGGAATAAATATTCACTTTCTTTGAATATAATAGCTCTAATATTATTATTTAATAGCCCATGTATTAAATTCTTTATTTTTAATTTTCTTTAAATTTCACTATAATTATTATTCCTAATATTCCTAATTGAACTGACTATATTTTTCTTTACTGATATACACATACTTCATGCTTCTATGTTATCTGCTAAATATATCTATATTTCATCTTCACCTGCATCAGCTGGAGAAACCGCACATTTTGATGTGTCCTTAAGTAAGAAACCTGACTCTTTCTTATGGCTGAAAGACAACAAACCCATAAATGGAAATGGAGATAAATCTGGAAGGATACAAACCAGCACTTGTGACAAGGGACATGAATACAGTCTTGTGATTAAACAAGTCAAAGCCGAGGACGCTGGTATTTACACGGCAATAGCCCAAAATGAAACGGGAAAAACATCTTGTTCTGCACAGCTTATAGTGCATGAATGTTAGTAACTTTTGCTTATTTTTGTTAAGTTCTGCTTTTTACATCATTTATGTAAAAATCACATTAATTTACTAACCACATTTTATTTACAAATTTGTAAACAGTATACATAGTACACTAACTAGAGATTTTAATTTAGAAAGATTGTCATATGGATAATATTTAGTTTTTTAAATAATTTAATAGTGAATACATCAAAAACATATTTATTAATGCGGGGCTTGTCATTTTAGGTGGCACCTAAAAGAAATGACCAAAAACTGAAAAGCGAATAAAATCTCTACGATTGTGTGGAAAGTCAAATTTCCTTTTCTTTTCTTTTCTGGAGCCCCAATTTTATTTTCATAATTTTAATTCGTAATCAGCAACCTCAAGAACATAAATACCTTTTTTTCGGAAATAAGTGAGCAATAATCTTTCAGATATTAAATTTTTCGATTTAGGAGTGGTTTCGACCTATTGCGGGTAAAAGCAAGTGATCAAACAGAAACTGGGGAAGACACCTTTTACTACAAAAATCACCTCACTACATATGACACTCTTTCTAAGTTTTTTATATATTTCAACTCTAGGTAATGTACTATAAATATGTAGGTAGTAAATTGAATTTATATTCTTCTGTGGTAAATTTTAAATTATTTTTAGTTTAACTTTTAAATATTTTCCCTTATACTTTTAGTTGATTATAAAATACACTAAAAGTATAAATAATTTTGATCTATGAAATGAGTTCACCCAAATTGTTTATCTCCCTTTCTCTTTTTCTTATTCACAATGTCCGTCAGATGTTTCATGATCTATGCACTTTTTTGTCCCTATCTTCGTTGTATGGCTCATCTGTCGTGGTTGCGTGTTAGGCATATGACGTCACCAAAATCATTTCCCATTATTTATTAGTAATAATAGTGAAACGCCGCATGTCATCTGGTTTGCATAAACAATCAAATGTTCTTTAATGTCATCTTTCCAGTTGATATAGCCCAAAAATGATAGAATTCGGAAGAATACGATGCTGAAAAGTCGTTTTGACAGATGTATTTCCTCGAGACTCTCTGACTCTCTGCCAAATTCTCCGATTTTTCCCTGATTCCATAAGAAAATTGAAATTCCCTGAAGTTTAAAAACTTCACGTTAGAAATTTTAGTTCCAGTAGTCACTTCACTTTGCCAATTCTCCAGTACGCGTAACATTATGTGTTCATCATATATGCTAAAGAGAATTGGTGACACTAACGCTTTTCCCCACATTGAATTGATATGGCGCCTTTCTCTCTCTCCCTTTAATTAGTGAGAACGTATTTCCAACAACTGAACATCATATTGTAGTAGATGCACGTGTTTTTCTATTATGGGATAGAGGATAAAATATAGAAAATGATCGTATCAGGTGGGTGTTCTTGGTCTTATTAACCCACCATATAGCAGTAGCTATTTCCGGCATTCAATTTTGATTATTTTTTGATATCAAAACACGTCTTCCATGCTTTCTCCATAGATTATTTAATGTTGTTTATACGTAAGTGGTTATCTACTTAGTTTTGTATGTATTGGTAAATCTATGAACTCATTAATTTCAAAGTAAGTACATATTTATTTGCCTTCACAGAGCAATAGTAAAGGGTACAGGGTGAACCAAATTAGATGGGATTTGGGGTTTTCTCTAAAACTATGGCAGATAGACAAAAACCAATATAGGTGTCCTTTGCTCGATTTTCGAAAAACAAACAATGACGCAAACCGCGATCGTCTATCTTTTTCGACTTCCAAGCTATAGAGCGTTATTGGAAAATTGGCATTATTGGATGACCATAGAGGTCAATTACCAAGTGTCGAATCGAAAATCAAGTAACACATTCTTAAGGTACCTTTTTGAGTAGCATCCGTTGCTGATAAGAAGAAAATTATGCATGCCTCAGTTTTCGAGATATACAGTGTGGCTACAATTTCGTGGACACAAGCCTGTATCTATGTTATTACTTGACGGATCGTTTTCTAATTTGGGCAGGCCACATATACCATGGTAGTGCATATTTAGAACCTAATAGAATACATTTTAATCATAGGCGTGCGTTGCAGGAAATAAATAAAGGGGCAAATTTTTACAATTTTTTATTAGCGAATCGGATAGAAAAAAACTGATGTCATATTCTTATTTATCACCCTCGAAAACATACCTGAAACAAGTTTCATCCAAATCCTATGCAGGGTTGCTCAGAAAATAAAGAAATATTTCAATTTTCTTTCGTTATTCCCTTTTTAGATAATCTGTTAAAACTAACTAGAAGGACGGTTAAGCATATGGGTGATTAAGAACTCTCGCTGCTTTTTTACTCTAATCATAAGAATTGTCATGAGATTTTTTAGCAACTAATTTACTTAGTGCACAATGTAAGAGCAAATTAAAAGGGAATTCTAAAAATAATAAAACAATAATTTATCAATCTTTACTGCTTGCAATTATAATGCAAAATCCAATGGTGCCATGGAATGGCTTTATTTGAAATGTCATATTGTGACATAAGCTAAGTAGTTTACATTTTAGTGTTGAATTTAGACTTCAAATAATTGTAATTTCTAATACAATGCCAGAAAATCGTTTATCATTTGCTGAAAAAGCTGAGATTATTAGAATTGTAGGAAAAAATATAACAGTAAGAGAAGCAGCAAGAACTTTTAATGACCGACATCCTAACCGGCCTCCAGTAAGTTTTAGCACAATAGCTAAGATTAATCGAATTTTTAATCAAACTGGAAACGTTACAATATTAAGACCAACAAATTATAATCGGAATAATTTAAATGAAAACAGAATTTTGCAAGCATTCCGTAATAATCCAAAATTAAGTATAAGACAAGCTTCTTTGAACTTAAATCTAAACAAAGAAATAATAAGAAGATGTCTAAAAAAAAATAACATAAAACCATTTAAGCTTAAAATATTACACACACTCTTAGAAGGGGATTTTGAAAGAAGATTGGATTATGCACTTTGGATGCAGGGTGAATTTTTGAACAACAGAGATTTTTTGAAAAATATAATCTATTGTGACGAATCTACTTTTACATCAAATGGTGTAAGGTCCACCCAAAATATGAGATACTGGGCGTCAGAAAACCCACATTGGATAATTAACAGTAAAAATCAATACTTATTCAAAGTGAATGTTTGGTGTGCTATTTTAAATCAACAAATTATTGGACCTTTTTTTATTCAGAATTTGACTGCTCAAAATTTTCTGAATTTTCTAGAAACAGAAATTATGGATTTTCTTGATAATTTACCGTTAAACGTGAGCGAAAACATTTACCTTTTGTTAGACGGTGCCCCAGCACATAGTTCTCGTATGGTTAGAAATTGGCTTGACACCAATTTTCCTAAGAAGTGGATTGGTCCCCGTAGCCCATTACATGAGTTTCCTCCAAGATCCCCGGATCTCACCCCGATGGATTTCTATTTTTGGGGTAACATAAAAAATAAAGTATACGTTAATCGGCCTCGTACTGTGGAAAAATTGCGGCAATGAATTACAGAGGAATGTCAAAGTATCACAAGGCACGAACAGATAAAAGTGATTCGTCATGTTAGAAAAAGGGTAGAAGCATGCATCACATTGGATCGCGGTTATGTTGAAGTTAGAAGAATTCATTAGTATAATTAATTAATTAATGATGACAAATGAAAAGAATAAAAATTCCATTATTTCATATAATTCCTTCAACAATTTATCATTACCACAAATGTATTCTTAATGTCAATTGTTTTTCTGTTAATACATTTATGTGATGTTTCCGTGTGTTATTTTTTTCTGTAGTACGCGTGCCATAAAGAAGAAGTAAATGGGACATAATGTTAACATGAAATTACATACGGGAGAAAACATATTTCTTTGTTTTCTGAGCAACCCTGCATAGGATTTGGATGAAACTTGTTTCAGGTATGTTTTCGAGGATGATAAATAAGAATATGACATCGATTTTTCTCTATCCGATTCGCTAATAAAAAATCGTAAAAATTTGCCCCTTTATTTATTTCCTGCAACGCACGCCTATGATTAAAATGTATTCTATTAGGTTCTAAATATGCACTACCATGGTATATGTGGCCTGCCCAAATTAGAAAACGATCCGTCAAGTAATAACATAGATACAGGCTTGTGTCCACGAAATTGTAGCCACACTGTAGACATAACTTATGTTTTTTTTTTAAATAGAACACAGTGTAAATTATTTCATTAGTCGATCACAACTTAAATTAGCTATCCAACGATTTATCATATGTCATATGTATCTCTAAAAAAGTGGTTAAATTTCAAAAAATTTAATATATTTATGAGGAGGCCATGGAAAACTATTAACAACAACAACAACACTTCTTATAATATAAAATAATTTTGTCAAAAATAGGAAAAACTAAACTACAATAAATGTTCGAATTGTCTTCCATTAGCATCTATGTATTTTTGACACCATCTTCTTACAGCATTTATTGCATTTCCAATCATGACAGGAGTTATTGTCCGAAACGCAGCTAATGTTTTGTTTTCCAATTCTTCTATGTTATTAGAACGTTCCTTATATATAATATTTTTTAAATAACCCCAAAGCCAAAAGTCGGTAGGGATATCTAGTTGGCCACAAGATAGAACCATTATTTCCTAAAAATTAAACAATCTAAACTACTTAATAATTTCGTGTTTCATTTGACGTATGACCTGGGGCGCCATCGTAGTGGTAAATTAATCTTTGAAATGGTCTTACAGGCATATTATCTACAAAGGGCTCTATTTCTTGTGGTAGAATGTTGATAAAATTTTCGGTATTCAAATTACCGCGAACAAAAAATAAAACCGCACCATACACCAAATCCAAATCGTCCTTGACGATTAACTGTAGCGGTTACGTGCGGATTTTCATGTGCTCAATGGTGGTTATTATGCCGATTAAAAATCTCGGCACTGCTTATATGGGCCTCGTCTGTCCATATAATTATTCATTCAAATATTGGCACTTCATTGCACTGACGCAAAAATCGAGACGCCTTTGAAAGTCGTTTGGGTATAGATGGTGACTAATCCTAATTTTGTAGGGTTTGAATCTATTTTTTTTAAGCAACGCAACGCAATTGTTTCTGGAATTCCTAAATTTTCCTGTATTTCGCGAGACGATATATTACAGTTTCAATATTTTTTTACAGCTTCTCTTCCTGCTTTATTATATATTTTTGCTCGAGGTTTTACAAATAATCCAAACTCTTTTAAATTTTGTTGTAGCCTTTTGAATATTTTTATGTCTGGCTGTCTCTTTTCTTGATATCTAAAAATATTATTTAGGCAGCACTTTTGGCACACAATTTTGCAGTATGTAACTTACCTATTAAAATAAAGCTCGGAAGCTAAATTTGAATTTTTCTCCGCATTCTATAAAACACTTCATATCATATTTTTCACCATTATAGCCCACAGAAATTAACATTTCACCTAGACAAAATTAGTAAAAATCTGAATTTTTGCACAGACGTTTTTTGAGATCTGCCAAACCCAAATCCACAAAAATCGCAAAAATCCCAACATGGCTACCCAAGATATTGAAGGTCAAGGTTTCTTGCAAATATCTCGCGTCCTATGCATCGGATGCTCATGAGGTAATGTGAAAGTTGTAGGGAATTAAATTATCTACAAGTTGTTTTTTTTATTTTAGGACACGAGATATTTGCAAAAGATTTTGACCTTCAATCTCATGGGTAGCCATGTAGTGATTTTTGTGATTTTTGTGGATTTGAGTTTGGGGCACATCAAAGAACGTCTGTGCAAAAATTCAGATTTTTACTAATATTGCCTACGTTTCCTCGTTTTTCTGACTAATTTCTGTGGGCTATTACTAGACCAATAATTATAAAAATTTCCATCATAAAAAATGTTATCTGAGATTTTTCTTCAGTAACTGTTAGTGGAGGGGTTATATATCACAAAACCACAAAAATCCGTTTTGGGGAGGTGCCACAAAAAAAACCACCCCTTTGGTGAAATAAGCTTTATTTTACTGATAACTCGTTAACCGTTGAAGATATAAAAAAATTGCTCAATATAAAAAAGGAAGCTTGACTAATTTCCTAAAAAAAGTCCTATTGTAATTTTGTTGTATACGCTATGGTTTTCGAGAAAATCAATATTGAAAAAAATTCCAAAATTTGTATTTTTAATGCGCGCGAATTTTCGTTTATTTGAAATTTTTTGCGCGCGGCCTATAGAAAAAAATGAATTGCTCGAAAACCATACAAGCTAGGAATAAAAATCAAAATGGATTTTAAAGGGGATATAAAATACTCTCTTGTCTTGCTATTTTTGATGGCTATTGATATTTATTAGTATATAAAAATTAGCAAACGTTGTTTTGCCATATAAATTATAAATTTTTGTCCAAAAAATAAAAAGAAAATTTCTGGATGGGCCACCCTTATCACCTAGGGGTATAAAAAAAGCCTACGACCTATTCTCAGACCTACCAAATATACACCAAAAATTTCATAAAAATCGGTCAAGCGTTTCGGAGGAGTTCGATAACAAACACTGTGACACGAGATTTTTATATATTAGATAGCAATATAATATAGTTATCTCTTAATTTTTTGCGCCTCTAACTATTCACAGGCCCATAAAAAATAACTGACTTTAATATAAGTTATAAATGCATTATATTCATATTTACAAATTTACCAGCATGTTGAAGTTAGCCAAATTTTGGCCAATTTTTTATTGCTTCCTAAAAATAAAAAAAAGACCCAAACGTCTTGAAAAATTAGCTCAAAAAATTATTCAATAAAATGGACGAAATTGAAAAGAGAGGAAAAACGGCCAAACTTTGGATTACCTATATGAAAATGATTATATTGGCAAAATCAAAATAGAAAATACAAAAATTTGGCTAACTTCAACATGCTGGTAAATTTGTAAATGTGAATATTTTTATTCCTAACTTTTTCTACATTGAAGTACTACCTTGAACTAAAAGATAATGCATTTAGAACTTATATTAAAGTCAGTTATTTTTTATGGGCCTCTGAATAGTTAGAGACGCAAAAAATTAAGAGATAACTATATTATATTGTTATTTTTATATATTAATAAATATCAATAACCATCAAAAATGGCAACACAAGAGAGTATTTTATATCCCCTTTAAAACCCATTTTGATTTTTCTTCCTAGCTTGTATGGTTTTCGAGCAATTCAAGTTTTTCTATATGCCGCGCGCAATAAATTTCAAATAAACGAAAATTCGTGCGCATTAAAAATACAAATTTTGAAATTTTTTTCAATAGCGATTTTCTCGAAAACCATGGCATATAAAACAAAATTACAATAAGGCTTTTTTTAGGAAATTAGTCAAGCTTTCTTTTTTATGATGAGCAATTTTTTTATGTCTTCAACGGTTAACGAGTTATCAGTAAAATTAGGCTTTTTTCAAAGAAGGGGTGGTTTTTTGGGGGGGTTGCGGATTTTTGTTATTTTATGATGTATAATCCCTCCACTAACAGTTACTGAAGGAAAATCTCAGATAACATTTTTTGCGAGCTTCTGGTGTATTTTTTACTTTACCTACTGGAGTATACTGAATTGAACCATTTTTAACAATGCTTACTCACAATTAACTTATTTACATTTATAGTGGAAGCGTATACGGCTAGATTAGGGGTTTCGTGGGAAATAAATGATTAAAGTTGGAGACATAGTTATTTTGTTAAAAGGCATCTTTATATGTATGAAAATCCATGTTTCCACCTTTAGCTTCTCGGGCCTCACCTTCTGCACCTTCTGAAGGTTAAAATATTTTGATTAAGATATCTCAAGAACTATTCATCGTAGAAAATTCGTTTTTTCGCCAAATTAAAGGTCTCTTTATTACGAAGAAAAAAAATAATGCATCTCTATGCATTTTTAAGTTATTCGGAAAAAACAACATTTAAAAAAAAGTTCTCTGTCTCTTCATCGGTGTAAAACAAGTGGAACACTCTCTTAAAAATATTCCTAAATAAAAAAACTTGCATCCATTCTTTAGTTTTAAAACGATGTATATAACAATAATTAAGTACAAGGCGAGCAGTTGCCACCTACAAGAAGCAGTTTCTATCCGGCAGTAAATAGAGCTAGGCTGCAGCTCCTTATATTAGTTGGGGAGCCCTCCCTAACTGTCCGTGCGGAAATTCATATATCGGTAAATCATTTAGAGGAAATAACTTTGACAATTATCGTAAGGAGTATAATATAATTTTATTGTTAACATAACAAAAATTAAAATAAACTGAAAGAAATTAATAATAATAATATAATTTGCAGACATTTATCTCGAAAACGGTAACAATGGGTTATGAACATATTAGGGTTAAAAGTGTTGATCTTTTGGATTCTGCTGGCTCATTCCAATAAAATTATATATAAATTACTCTTTGAAACCGGATCTGAAAATAAAAGAAGGCTTAAGTATTAACATATCCGCATTAACAGAGGAGTACGGACCTTAAAAATGTTCGGCATTACTGGGCCTTCATTCATTTACTGGATGCAACTCAGTCAGGAACAGGAAAGATAAAACCCCTAAAAATGTTAATTTCTCCCAAATATACCAAATATATTCGAAGATTTCATGATTTGGGGAGCAGCTGGAATATTGATAATAAATTAGTCGCATCATTAGAGAAGTTTACATATGCCACATATGGATCAAAGAAATGCGCTAGCGAGGACGAGCTTCGCCTAATTGCCATTAGGCAGAAATGCGGTGACAAATCAAATAGTTTCAATGTAACAATAATCATTGGTATACAGGGTGTCCGGAAACAAAGTAGAAAAAAATTAACTGTAGATTCTTCAGCCCAAATCAATTGAGGTTCTTTATATAACATTTTTCAAAATACCCCTTCGTTGTCAAGTTACAGTTCCTTTAAAGGGGCTACGTTAGAAACTGTTTTCATTTTTTTAATAAAAAAAGAATATTCCAAAAAGCAAAATATTTGGCATTTCGACTACACTTATTGAAAGGCATCTTGTTAATTTTTTTCATCCCCTTGAGTGCTTCATCAAAGGGTGGAATGGGCAACCCCTAATATATTTTTTAAAATAATTTTAGAATCCATTCAATTTACATTTCAGAATAAAATATTTTTTGATTCCCTTGTTTATTCTAAAACTTTTTCTTCTCTTTAAAAAATGCCGTGTTACCAACGGTTTTCGTGATAAAAAATAAAATTTACGTTCATGCAATTGAGTTCATTTCAATCATTACTGAACGATAATGTTTTAAAACTTTTAGTAGGCTGCCTTCAAGTTTCAATTTGACAGTAGTATTAACATTTAAGTATTTATTGGAATTAAGTCTACCATTTTTTTCTATTTCTTATTGGGATGCTCTGCCACATTTAGACAATATTAAGTCTACCACATGTCAATTATTTAAAATAATTACCTAGTTTTAAATGTACAGGGTTGTAAGTTGACAACGAAGGGATATTTTGAAAAATGTTATATGAAGAAGCCCAATTAATTTGGACTGAGGAATCTACAGTTTTTTTTTACTTTATTTCCGTATATCATATAAAAAAGCGCTTTTGAAACTACCTACGAATATATTGATAATTGTGGAAAACGATGTATAAATGCAATTCATCTATTCAGGACACAAAATTTTAAAATAACGCATCATTTTAGTTCAATACTCAATTTGTATAGTTTCCACCAAAGCAACGTAGATACCTCACATTTCCTTATTTTGTTGAGTGTTCTATTGCATAGATAAACTAAATTAGTGACAGGTATCCTTACCATTTTGAAGCTTACAGCATCACCTATAATTGTTTTGGAAGCATGTTTCAAATCAAGTGCAACAAAAAAACATAATTTTCCAAATTACCTCTCTAACTATTCGAAATATGATAAAAGTTTATGAAACCTTTTTCTTTTTATACAAAAATACAATAATTTCAGAAAAAAATCAAGTCGCTATCTCATACCGTTCACGAGATATGAAAGATTGAAGAAAAGACCCCTTATGGGGGGTGAAGGTCGAAGTCCGCTCATCTGAGGGTGGAAACATGAGTTATCTGAAATAAAACAATGCAATTCAACAGAAAAATTATGTTTCTAACTTTAATCATTTATTTCCCACGTCATGACACATGCGCTTCCACTATTACGATCATTTCGATTTTCCTTTTTTACCATGGCCTTCTCAATAAATATTATAAATGCGATAAATATGCATAGATGTCAATGGAAGACAATTCGAACATTTATTTTAGTTTAGTTTTTCCTATTTTTGGCAAAATTATTTATATTATAAGAAGTGTTATTAATATTTTTCCATGGCCTCCTCACAAATATATTCGAGAATTAACCACCTTTCCTAGAGATAAATATAACATATGGTATATCATTGGATAGCTAATTTAAGTTGTGATCGAACAGTGAAATAATTTACAGGGTGTTGCATTTAAAAAAATACAAGTTATGTCTATGTCTTGAAAACTGAGGCATGCATAATTTTCTTCTCAGCAGCAACGGATTATAATCAAAACAGTGCCTTAAGAATGTGTTACTCCATTTTCGATTCGACACTTGATAATTGACATATAGAGGTCATCCCAGAATGCCAATTTTCCAAAAACGCTCTTTAGCTCGGTAGTCGAAAACTATAACGATCGCGGTTTGCACCATTGTTTGTTTCTCGAAAATCGAGCTCAGGACACCTATATTGGTTTTTGTCTATCTGCCATGGTTTTAGAGAAAACCCCAAATCCCATCTAATTTGTTATACCCTGTACTGTGTAATAAACGTGCCTAATTACTACCTATCGTGTCTTCTGACCCCAGCATATGGCAATGTCGGTAAGAAATGGTATGTATTTTTCTTCGCACAAACATCTGCTTCTTGGATCGGACAAATATTTAATTCACATCTCGATTTAGGTGGTGGATTTTATGTTTCTTTTATTTAAATGTCTTCACATCTTCACCCCTCAAATAGAGTTAATGCCACTTGTTAATAATTTATGTCATAAACAAGACATTTTAACTTATTTACCTCCTTCAAAAAAATTGGTAAATTTTGAATTGTAAATAACCAATATAACTTTAATGTATCTTTTTGTTTTCAATTTTGTTAAGAAAACTCTTGTAAAAATAATATGACTGAAATTAAATTACACTACATTTTTTGAAACGTATAGTAATATTTTGCAGTGACAACAGAGGAAAGAGCTGTACGTGCTGATACCGATAAGCCAGAGTTTTTAATATCTATGAAAGATGCTGAATTATTAGAAGATACATACCTTCGATTCATGGTAAAAGTTGCGGGAGAGCCTCACCCAGAGATTTCCTTGTAAGTATGTCTTAATTTTCCATATAAATGACGTATAAATATCTCCATTACATAATCTGATCAAAAATGTTTTGAAAAATTGAGCAGTGCGTAAAGTGGAGAATACTAATTGTATTATCCTTTACCTACGATCACTACTGTAAATAGTAAAAAACACACTACCTGGCATCTATGTAAGTTGAACTTTACATACTGTAAACAAATCGCACTGTAAACAAATCGCACGGTAAACAAAACGCACAGGACACGCAATTATAGGTGGCTTATATCGCTGACACGGGATTTAAAAAACAAATGCGCCTACGTAATTTTCAAACGCTGTCAATACTGACATAATATTTGTTGGATAATATTGTTGACAAGTAGACTAAATCCAGATTTTACTAAATAAATAAATAAATATGATCGTAGGTAATAGTATATTACGTAATGAGTGTTGTAAGAAGCATATTACGCACTAATGCCGCGTAGCGGCGAGTGCGTATTTCCATGAGTGCGTAATTGATTTACAACTCGAATTATGTACTATACTTTACCTACGATCATATTTATTTATTTAATAAAATCTGGATTTAGTTTACTAGTCAACAATATCATTCAACAAATATTATGTCAGTTTTGACAGCGTTTGAAAATTACGTAGGAGCATTTGTTTTTTTAAATCCCGCGTCAGCGATATAAGCCACCTATAATTACGTGTCCCGTGCGTTTTGTTTACCGTGCGATTTGTTTACAATATGTAAAATTCAACTTACATAAACGGCAGGTTTTTACTATTTACAGTAGTGATCGTAGGTAAAGTATAGTACATAATTCGAGTTAAAAAGCAATTACGCACTCATGGAAATACGCACTCGCCGCTACGTGGCATCGTGCGTAACTTTTCCATTCGTGCGTAATATGCTTGTTACAACACTCATCACGTAATATACTATTACATCACACGTCATATGCATAGCCTGGTAGCCAGGAGATAGAGAACTGTTTTCTCGCCAAAGCTTCGTTTTTATAATACAGATAGTCCAGTCAACGGAGCGCTAAAATGACCAAAATCTCTAATTTGAGTGCTAATCACTGGATTTTTATGAAACCTTGTGCAATGTGTTTGTAATGACGTTAATAAAAAAAATAAAAAAAGGTTAGAGTAGGAAATGATCATGGGTTCCGTAACTTGTAGAATTAGGTCAAAAATGGGAAAAAAAATATTTACCTTTTTGGCCCAAAATAAGGTGTTTCTACTCTTGAGAATGTTGTTGAAAAATGCGTATTTTTTCGAGGTAAAGCCACTCGAAAATTTCTAAAAGTGGAAGAGGGGAAATGTAAAAGTTAAAAAAAAAATCTAAAAAAATTCAGGGGAATGTCTCATCGAAATGCAAGCCTTTTTTTTATTTGCAACTTTTCTGTAAAGTGCGTTTTCACCGAGTTTTCCGAAAACATATTTGAAATTGTAGCGCTTTAAAAATATGTAATTTAGAAATTTGGAAAAATTCAGACATATGCATTGGGGCCTTCTAAACAGTTTTCATCTCTTAGAATTTTTTTGTAACTTGCTAATTTTCCGAGTTACAGGCAGTTTTTCACGATAAATAATGTACTACATTTTTTGCACATTAATACATAAAAATTCGAAAAATGAGTCTGATTTATATATATTATTATAAAAAGAAATATGAAACCTATACAGTTATGCCAGTTATGCCATTTGTAAAAACGTTAACTTTTAAATTGAAAAAGAGAGAAAAAAATGTAGTACATTATTTATCGGAAAAAACTGCCTGTAACTCGGAAAATTAGCAAGTTACAAAAAAATTCCAAGAAACAAAAAATGTTTAGAAGGCTTCAATGCATATGTCTGGTTTTTTCAAATTTTTAAATTACATATTTTTAAAGCGCTACAATTTCAAAGAAAGGGGTAGTTTTTCATGTTTTTCCGGAACAACTCGGTGAAAACGCACTTTACAGAAAAATTGCAAATAAGAAAAAGTTTTGTATTTTGATGTCTTTCAGGAATTTTCGAGTGGCCATATCTCGAAAAATATGCATTTTTCAAAAAAATTCACAAGAGTAGAAACATCTTATTTTGGGCCAAAAAAGGTTGATATTGTTTTTTTTTCCATTTTTGACCTAATTCTACAAGTTACGAAACCCGTAATAAAAGGTTTTTGTTTTCTACCCCTTCCTTCCTTCCTATCATTTCCTACCCTAATATGTTTTTTTACTTTTTTATTAACGTCATTACAAACACGTTGCACAAGGTTTCATCAAAATCCATTCATTAGCACTCAAATTAGAGGTAAACTGGACTAGGACTTAAAATCAGCAATGAACAGAAATGTTACGGCCTAGTTTTCTTATAAGAAAAATATGCTCCCCAGAACGGAATCATCATTAAACAAACTTAAACGTGGTATATTGTTTTGTTTACGCGACTTTTATCAACATAACAAAAGACAGAACATTTTAAACTGGGCAAGATACGATACCTCTTTCTGTGTCTGAATTTTTTCAACAGACATTTCATTTTAGGAAGCATATTTTGTTGTTAAATGGACTTTATATTAAGGTAACAAAAAAGAGTCAAAACTTTTAATAACCGCCCGTAACGTTAATTTCTTGTACAACCGTATAGTTTTTCAATTCTGTGTGAAAATTATCCTGACGGGAATTTGGCCTTGGGATGCAAAAAATTCTTGTTCAGGAGACTTATACCATATCATTAAAAATAGAAATGACCTTTTAATAACGATATAATACTTCTGAGATGTGGTAGGAAACCCAAATTAGCGAAAAATGTTAAATTCCTTAAATTAATTCTCATAACAGTCATAATAGTCTAAGAGATGGCTCAATTTTTGTGGTCCGGGATATAACTTGTTGGCATTGGTGTTATTTTTTACCAAATATTTGCAAAAAATTGGACTTTTAGCCAAAAATGGGCTGAAACTGGTGCTTTTCAAAAAAATATTAGCACCTTCTCAAACTTGTAGTTTTTGTATCAAAGAATAGTCACTGTGAGTGCCAACATTTTTTTCTCAATGTAACCAATTGAATATTTTCGGGGGCGGCTACCGCCAAAACTGTCAGGGGGGAGGTCTGACTCACATAACATAAAATACTCAGAAAAATATTTGCTAAAACATAACAGCAATGCCAACAAATTATATCCCAGATCACAAAAATCGAGCTATCTCCTAGACTACAACATTCTGGAAACGGGAAAGTTACCTATTGAATTGTTAAAATAATACTAAAAAAATACGTTTTGAAAAATAGAAAGAACTTGAAACGATAATTTTAGAGTCAGTTCTGAGATAAAAGATATGATAAAAATCTAAACTTCTTTTAAATTTTAACACATATTTGTTTCTGGCTGGTTAAACTAACAGGATTTTATTTCCGAATTGAAAATGTTAAATGTTAAATTGAAATTGCATAAAACTGATACATCAATTTCCTTGGTAATGTGCATTGTTGACTAACCGCTCAAACATTCATGATATTAATATACAAAATAGTGCTATACTTACAATTTCTCAACGTCATACAAGGGTAGTTTCAAGTATAAGTCTACAATAAAAATTATCCTAGGTTGTGAATAAGTATTTTTTTTATTTAACATCTACTTCCAAGACTAAGACCAATTACAGATACAGAGAGATGAGCTGGCTCCAATTTAGAACTTTTTCCGAACCTCTTCTCTATTGAAAAGTCGGAATTTTTTACTTGACATCTAAGACAAGAAAGCCCCAGCTCTATGTCCCGTCCTAAGGATAGTATGTGAACTACGCAATTCTCGCCTAAGATTACATAGTACTTGTTTAAAATAAAAAACATATTTGTTCGCAATGGTTATTTTTAAAATATTTGAACTTAAACCCTGCCTTAAGTTTGTTAGTATGAGGAATAAAAGTTTCGACTTATAGTTTAATGCATTTAAAATGTCAATAGCTAATGCCTAAATCTCGTTCATTCTAGCTTCAAAGACGATGTTAAGATACCAGAAGATGGGAAACGTTATCAAATTATTAGAGAAAATGCCGACAAGGGTTTCTACGAATTAGTTATACCAGTTGTAAAGAAGTCTGACACTGGTACATATAAATGTGTGGCTGCAAATAAATTTGGAGAATCTGTATCTGAAGCAAAAGTTACTGTTACAGGTAATACATACTGTTTATAGCATAGTTTTATTCAAATTGAGAATATTCAAGCAGACAATATTCTTCAAAAATAAACAATTAAATAATATAGGTTTAAGTATATTCTTTATAGGTATACTATATAAAAATCAATATATTAGTTATTTATTTATTTACACCGGCACGGTAGCTCAATCGGTTAAGGCGTATTGAGTGGCGAATACGCTGATCGACTCGCTATCGCGCTCTGGGTTCGACCCCCAGCCCCGGTATTGACAACACCGGTGGGTGTGGATGTATGTCTGCGTTTTTCCGAATGTGTAACCCCCTTCCGGACAGCCTTGGCTTTGGATTTGGGGGTTGTCTACTATATGTGGTGTGTTTATGTTTATGTTTATGTTTATTCAATAATCGTGTAAAGTGATATTTTTTCCACGAATGAGAATTTTATCGCACGAGCCGTAGATAAGTAAGGCTCCAATATTCAGTTTTTTACTTTTCCTTACTTTTCTCTTTATGCACTAGTGCGTAAAATTCAATTTTACGCAGCGTGCGTGAAATGTGTACTTTACGCACGGTATAGAAAAAAAGATGTATCTATCTGACTATCTGACCAATCAGCCCAGACGACAGAAAACATTTTATAGTGAAACCCACAAAAATTTGCAAACTGAATAATTTTTTTTTTAATGAGTTCGTGAAAGTGTATAGAATAATATCCTGAAAAGTTTACATTTCGCTTGGATGCAGAACATAAAAAAAAGTGAAAAAAAATTGTTTTTAATCATTTTTTCAAAATTTTGAAATTAGTCAGGGTCGGAAAAAATAAAAAAATACAGGTGGATAGACCACGTATTTCTGAACAAAAAATATCCCTAATAAAATTTATCGCTAAAGCCGCGGTATTCCTGGAAAAAAATAGTGAAATAACTTTGTCACTCTGCGCGGCCAGCGCACGGCACGGTTAAATGCATCTAAAAATTCTTAGCTGTTCTATCGAGTGAAATAAAGCTTTTTTCTCTTTCTGATTACACATTTTTAACATTTTTCTTAGTGAATAGGAGGATAAATAGTGAGTATGGAGGGAAAATATAATTATGAACGCATACACAGACACCACACATAGCCGCTGAATCGCTGGCATGAATTTTTACTTGCTTTTACTGTATTATATTTATTACATATCCACATTTCAGCTACATCCAATGGATTCCTTATAGATTTTTTAATGTATTGGAAAAGTTCCAGAATTTATATTCAAAACAGTCAAAGATATTTTCATAGTTATAAGGATAAGATCGTGAAAATCGCAATTTCTTATCATGATCTGATTGATCATATTTTCGAAAAAATGCATACAAGTAAACGATTTTGTGCTTGAACATTCGAAAAGTATACAATTTTTCTGAAATAGTGATATTTTATTTTTTCCAATGGGTCAATTTCTCAACAAGTTACAGCCTCCAATATATATATATTTGTCGAAAAAATCATCAAGCAAGGAAATTAAAATGATTTGAGAAGTACTTTTTCTGGATCCTCGTTACTACAACTTAATAAACCATAATAATCACTTTTTAACAGTTCTCAATGTAGGGGGTAGCAGAGTAATTTTGCGCGCTTTTAAGGAAATATCTCTTTAAATATTAAAGTTTACAAAAAAGATGATAAAATTGTCTTTATTTTTTTTTTTTTTGTTTTATTATGATAAAAATTGACCGAGAGAGTTATTTGACTAAACGCATGATATTTTTGTCTTCACCATTAAAAAAAAAGTTATAGTTATTTGAAAATAACTCGAAAAATACTCTCTTTGTCAAAAAATATTTTATTTTTTGTAGTTTACCTTTGATTTACTTTTTTTGTCTTTTTTGCGATAAAAACTGGCAAAGAAGAGGGGGAAATGTTTTATAGATTTTTATAGGCGTAAAATTTAAAAACTCTAAACATGTTTGATGGTACGTATAATTAATTGCAATTAAAAAATTGTCTCATCACTTGTTTTAAGAAAAATTACTAATTTTGCAATAATATGTTTAAAAATCGTTTTTTAAACAAATAATTCTTGAAATAATGTTATTAAATTTTATAACCACATATCATGACTTTAAATTAAGCTAAAAAGCAGTTAGAACAGATTAAAAGAACAGTTGTCAAAATTGACATTAATGTCATCTACAGTGTGGTCGCCCGAACGTTAGAACCTCATTTAACTTCGTTATTTTTGGACTTACGTAAAATTGAAAAATAAAAGTTATAGGAAATCACATGTATTTTCAAAATATCATTTCAGAAAAACTGAAAGTCGAATTTCGGAGATATTATGAACTTTACTTTGGTTTTATTAAATGAAACACACCGTATATTTTTCACCGTCTCAGGGTCCAGAAAAGGCTTTTTAAAGATATATAAAACATAGTGTTTTTTTTTTGAGAATTATACTAGATATTAAATTTTATATTTTTTTACCACGAGACCTACCCTGGAACAGACTGCTGTCCTTTGTGGAGAGTACTGGTTTCTTCTAGGGGATCCTATACGTGGTGAAGATACAACGGGCCGACAGGCCTAAGTATTGCGGATTTCGATATCCGCTCGCGTTCATAATAATTATTATAGAACTTCATAATTTCTTATAAATTCGCTTAAGCGACTTTCATGAAATCTTTTCAAACTGCAAAGTACGGCTCGGCGGTGGTCTCATATTAATTTCAGAAAGCTACATCTAGTGCAAGGTGAGCAAAAATTGGAAACAAGACTTTTTAGTCGAGATAATCGAGATTATGGCGAAGTCGCCATTTAATACATGAAAACTTTACTTTAACTCGAAAAAAAATTGTGCAGACCTTAAACTTTGATTATAGGTTCAAAATAGACCAAAGTTCACGAAACAAAAAAGTCTAGGGATTTTACGGATCCGCCGGAACCTATAGGGGGATGAAAACGGGCATTTTTAACCGCGCATCGCCCCACAAACGCGTCCACCGAGTGAGCGCAGCCCCAGGATCAAGCAACTTCCTTTATAATTAGTATTTGTTGATCTGTTTTTAAAACATTATTATAATAAAGAAAGTTATGTTTAATGAGAGATGTTAATGCTGAAACTGTCAATTCAGTTAGACTCTGTATCTATTTATTTTCTCATAAAGAATTGTATACACTCATTATTAAAGCAAAACTGTAAGCAGTATATTTTGAAATATTCAATACTTTCGGTGATATTCAACTACAAGTATAATATTTCTTCCTCCGTTAAATACACACAAAAAAAATATTTCTACCAATTTTTATCATAGAGAAAACAAGAAAAACAAATTAAAGATTCCTTTATCTACAAAACGAATTCTCGACAGTTTTCGTAAAATGCAATGTTCGAAGAGAAATTTACTAAAAAGTGTCTAAAAATAACCCCTAGGTTAGGTTGAGTGATTCGCTTAAACAATTTTTTTTCGGAAAGTATATGTTATTACCTATAGCTACTGCAGTAAAGTTTTAACCAACCAGGTATTAATATGTTATTACACTAAATGTTTCTCACAACCACCTAAATTTAAAAATTAAGTTTAAAGTCGTTCAATATATTTCTTTTGTAATTGTTAACAGAAGACAAGCAGATATTTGAGGATATGCCTGAGGGCGAAATTCTACCGCCTGGAGAAAAGCCAGTATTCCACTGGAAAAAGGATGGTGAACCCTTTGAACCAGAAGAGCGTTTCAAAGTGCTTATGGGTGATGATGAAGACTCGCTCGCTCTTGTTTTCCAAAAAGTGCGACCAGATGATGTCGGTCTCTACACCTGTGTGGCTCAAACTTCAAGGGGGCACATTAGCTGCAGCGCAGAACTGACCGTCCATGGCACTGTAAATCAATTATTTAGAGAACCAGAAAAGCCATCTTTGATTATTATAAAGAAAGATCCTATTGTTACTGCAGGTGGATCAGCCATGCTAGAACTACAAGTTAAAGGTTATCCCAAACCAAACGTCAAATGGTCGCGCGACGGAAAAACCATTGAGTCAAGTACTAAATATAAGTAAGTAATCATAACTTTTATTTTGATTCCCACTTACCACTGCCCAACAATAACTACAAGCAGTTTCCGTTATACGCAAATGCGCAAAAATTATGCAGATGACAAAACTTTGCATAAAATAGCAGTAGATTTGTTTGGGATGTCTCTTATACTCTTAGAACTATTCCATATATTGACAATAGAAAACATATAGGTCTGCAGTCAATTATGCATCGTGTTTTAACGTAAAGAATATGCTCCTGAATTTTGCTTTTACTTTTGTATTACACTGTACTTGCATGATTTTAATAATCTAAAATAGAGTAGCGCATCAAAAACTGAATTAGTGCCCAAAATTTTGTCCATTTATCTTTTACCGCTCTTCAAATAATGGAAAAAGCAAACCTCCGAACTCCTTTAAGAGCCTGTAACTCCGTAGGGGTACGTTGTATGCCATATTATAACAGCTTTTTTTATTTATTTTGAAGAATACTAGATGCTGTAGAAGTTTGGAACTTCATTTTAGAAACATCCGGTATACATTGTTTCTATTTTAATTCAAGTGACTTATGGGATAGTGTTGAATATAGTTCTCTACTTCCTAAAAGAAATTAGTTAGTTTTGCTTTATCTCACTCAAGAAACAGCAAACTTCTCAAAATATATGCCTCTATACCTTCTTCAACTGCAACTATATAACTTCGTGAAAAAAAAAATGTTTGAAAAAAAATTAAACCCTTCAACAAGTTTCGCTAAAAATTATGAAATAAAATTTCACTGTCGCGTTGGCCAGTTATAATTGAACCTTATTACCTAATATCGATATTGAAGTCAGTTAATAATACGTTTACATTCATTATTTGTTCATTTTTACACCAACCTCAATATCGACATTAGGTAATAAGATTTAATTAACTGGGCGAGGCGACGCACAGTGGGGCAAATAGCTCATTTTTTGGACAAACGATAATTCCCGAGCCTGGAATTAATGAAACTTAATATATTTTTTTTAAACTATCCGTTATAAAATTGCCTTTAATTCTATCGAGCCCGAATTTTGAAATTGCAAAATTAAAGATGGCTAATCCAATATCGCGGACATAAATTTTGAAAGTAAATTAAAATTTTATCAAAAGATTGTTTAAAATTATAAAAAATTGTTACTTGGGGGTTTTTTTTAGTTTCTAATCTCATTTCTGATCCCCGAATTTTGCGATTCAAAAAACCAAGATAGCGGATCCAATATGGCAGCCATAATGTTTTTTTAAATGAAATGTACATGCACAAACTGTTAAAAATTTTTACTTAGGACTTTTAAGGGTTTCTGATCGAGAATCTGAAATCTAAATTACGTAATATCGTAATCCAAAATGGCGAATTCAATATGGCGGGCATAATATTTTTTTAATTGACATGTAAATGCGCAAATTGTTAAAAATTTTTACTTTTTAGAGATTGCTGATCATGAATTTGAAGTCCAAATTACGTAATATCGAAATCCAAGATGTCGGATCCAATATGGCGGCCATAATATATTTTTTAATGAGATGTACGTGCGCAAATTGATAAAAATTGTTACTTAGGGCTTTTAAGGGTTTCTGATCATGAATATGAAGTCTAAATTATGTAATGTCGTAATCCAAGATGGCGGATTCAATATGGCGCAAATTATTAAAAATTAGGTTTAAAGATGTCAACATTTTTGATTGGTTATCTCATTTTTTTATAAGATGGCATATTCGAATCTGCCATCTTAGAATTCGAAATTACGAATGCGTAGTCAGCAATCGCAAAAACCTGCAAGTAACAATTTTTAACTATTTTCGCATGTACATCATAATTTTTAAAAAAATTATGGCAGCCATTTTGAATTTAATTTTCTGGTTTGCAAAATATCGAAATTTTAATATCCGAAACGAGATTAGCAAACTGCGAAACCCCCGAAAAACAAATTTTAACAGTTTCCTTCTTGATTTGTCATTCTTTTTTAACTTACGGACACCATATTGGATCCGCCATCTTGGATTTCGATTTTACGTAATTTGGACTTCAGATTCATGATCAGCAATCTCTAAAACCCCTAAGTAACAATTTTTAACAATTTGCGCATTTGCATGTCAATTAAAAAAATATTATGGCCGCCATTTTGGATTACGATATTACGTAATTTAGATTTCAGATTCTCGATCAGAAACCCTTAAAAATCCTAAGTAACAATTTTTAACAGTTTGTGCGTGTACATTTCATTTAAAAAAATATTATGGCCGCCATATTGGATCCGCTATCTTGGTTTTTTGAATCGCAAAATTCGAGGATCAGAAATGAGATTAGAAACTAAAAAAACCCCCAAGTAACAATTTTTTATAATTTTAATTTACTTTCAAAATTTATGTCCGCGATATTGGATTAACCATCTTTAATTTTGAAACTTCAAAATTCGGGCTCGATAGAATTAAAGGCAATTTTATAACGAATAGTTAAAAAAAAAAATTAAGTTTCATTAATTCCAGGCTTGGGAATTATCGTTTGTCCAAAAAGTGAGCTATTTGCCCCACTGTGCGACGGCGAAATTTTATTTCATAATTTTTAGCGAAATTTTTTAAGGTGGTTCATTTTTTTCCATCCTTTTTAGTGGCCTCTTTATCTAACTTCTACGCATTAAAATATGCGTCGTTATGACTTTTTAGGCTTAAACTAGTTATCAAAAAATCCTGAAATCACTATGTAACTTTCATTAACTTAAATCTACAAAAATATTGCCATTAGCGTAGCTTTATTGGACCTTGAATTCTTAACTTATGACATCAAATTCGTTATCAGCTTATTTAATAGAGGTTCAAAATTCGAAAAAGTCGTTTAGAAACGTGTCCTGTGGAACATTGAAAGGTAAAAATGTACTTGCGCTATTATACCGGGTGACAATGGAATTAGACAAGCTATAGTTTCCAGAGTTTTCAAGATATAAGGGTCAAATTTGACACTTTTCCTTCTGGTTTCCCTGTAAATGACCCTAACTGTAAAATTTTAAGTGGAACACTCTGTATATTTTTCCATTTTTGGATTCCGGGGACGATTTTAAGTACGACTGCGTAGTTTTAAAAATTTGTTGAGACTACTTGATTTTTTTAGGGATATTTTTATTTTTGCATCTAGAGTAGAGTGAATGCACTCAAATCAATAAAATGGACCAAAACAATAAGAGAAAAATGTAAACGTGCGATTTTTCGAATTAGTTTAGCAGCTACGACAAACCAAAATTTCCGAAATCACTAATTTGTAATTATGACAACTTTTTTAAATGGCAACATCTTTTAGACATCCAGTAGTTCATTACAAATTTTCATGACAAATCCATTGATACCTTCAAATCGAAAATCGGTTTATATTAACCCAAATACAAAAGTTCTTTGGTGGATAAGAATTAAAATAATAATAATAATAATATCTTTATTGTCCGTTAGACCAAATTACAATGGTATGGGACTCGTCAGAGAGCAGACAAAATGGTAAACCTTATACAAATAGTTACATAAATATAAAATAGCATAATAGTAATTATTCGTAATTTTAAGTTTACATGTGTCGAGATATAAAATAACTGAAATGTAAATAAGTAACAGTATAAAACATAGAAACATGTATGGAGCAAAAACTCTTTTGTACAAACATAAAAGTAAATGTTAAAAAAATACTAGAAGTATAGATATAAGACAAATACAGTACTTATATTTAATTCTAAGTGGAATATGGATAAAATAAATAAGTTAAAACCAAACGAGTGTAAAATCAAAATAAATAAAATACTAAGTACAGAAAATATTAATAGAGAAAAGACAAATGTTCTATAAACAGTTTAAAATATATATTCTAAAAATTCCTCTATACTGTAAAACATATTATCTATTAAAAATGTACGCAAAGAACTTTTAAATCTATTAAAATTGTTAATTTGTCGCATAGTATTCGGTAATTTATTATACAGTTTTATTCCCATATACTTCGGACTCCTCTCATAAATCGACAAATTATGTATAGGAATTAATAAATTATTTTGTGTACGAGTGTCATAACTATGATTAAAGTTATTCTGCAAAAACGTATCTAAGTTCAATCTAGCGAATAATATTATTTCATAGATATATATACATGCTATAGGTAATATATGTAGTTCTCTAAAATACTGTCGGCAAGAGGTGTGCCGTCAAATTCCAACTATATTCCTAATTGCGTGCTTTTGTAATTTAAAAACTCTATCTGTGTGATGAGAACATCCCCAAAAAATTATGCCATACCGAACTCTTGAAAAAAATTTTGCGTAATAATAAGACAACAGAACACTCTTATTTGTGCTATTTCTCGAGAAAATACGCTTATCAAGTAAGTATGCCGTGGAAATTGAATGAAACTAGATTCAAATCATTCATTTTGTCAACAAAACAACGCTGCAAATAAAGAAGTGTGCTATTCGAAATGATTTGTTTTAACAATTAAAAACATTAAAAGATCAATTAAATGGTAGCAAATGTTCTTCTTCTTGACATTATCTGGCTCGGTCAATGGTGTTTCGCATAACATTTCGCAACATAGCAGGAGTTATACTTGCAAAAACTTCCCGGATACGATTTTGTAAAATTTGAAAAGTTTGAGGGGGTGTATAAAAAACTCGTTCTTTCACATAATCCCCACACACACAAAAAGATCTAAAATGCTTAGATCTGGTAAGCGGGCAGGTCAACGTATAGATCCATATGCTGCAATTACTCGCCCGTTATACCAGTTCACTAAATGAGCCATAACTCGAGGAGCATTATGAGGCAGAACGCCATCTTGTTGGAAATATATTTGTTCAGAAACTGCAAGTGGTAAGTCCATCAACCTTTATTCAATATCATTTTGTAGGAATTCTAAATATCTCTCCCCTGTCAAAGGGCCTTGAAAGAAAATAGGTCCAATAATTCTTGTTCCAATCACCCCAGCCCACACATTTACTCCAAATCTTTCCTGAAAATTACCTTGCCTCATTAAATGTGGATTTTCCTACGCCCAATATGTATTGTTTTGTTTATTGAACATTCCATTGTTGGTGGATCTCGACTCATAAGAAAACAATATCAAAGAAACAAACTTCGGGTTAGCGGTATTGTTCTGAACTAACCAATCACAATCACCTAATCTTCCGTTGCCATCATCTACGTACAAATGTGGTGCACTTGATATTTTTTGAGAATCTTTCTTACCGAAAAAAATGGAAAATACATCCTAAAAATGATATTTCCATGTCTCCCAAAATGCTATTGCGATTTCAGA
The DNA here is from genome assembly GCA_936432065.2 of Rutpela maculata. Lineage (NCBI taxonomy): Eukaryota > Metazoa > Arthropoda > Insecta > Coleoptera > Cerambycidae > Rutpela > Rutpela maculata. The sequence goes on from OW386285.2 coordinate 112,802,502, forward strand.
TTCGTGTTCAGCGCCCCGAAAAACATAAAGAAAAGTGAGTCTTAATTCTCGCTCACGAAAGAATTTTTTTGTGGGCCTGTGTTATTAAAAGTATCAAATTCTTAATTAAAGAGATGACTTGACTCAAGTCCAAAAACGTACAGATATTGATTTTAGTGTACACGTACTAAATATTATGAATTTTGGCCAACTTTTCGAGATTTTGTCCTATAATGCGCCGTATCGTATATGAAGCTGAATGTGCCAATCTTATAAGGAACATACAATTTTTTTCATGTCACTTGTCCAGTGGCAGAAACAGCTAGAGATATACTGATTTCCAATGTAAATCAAGTGTTTCGTAAAGTCCCTCAGCGTGTACTGTTGTTTCGTAAAATTTCTCTAGACATATTGCCTCCCCCAACCCTCTTCTAGTAAACCAGAAAAAAATTTATTATTTCATTATCCCAGCCCGCCCCTGTTATTTACGTCATGACGCCCAAAAATCCTATATCTGATAATAACCAAACTACAGTCAACAAATATTTTCAGAATTACGTATTGTGACGATTTTAAGGTTAAATACGAATAATAGTAATTTTATTAAGAACTGTTTTTTGTCAAAATAGGCATTTATCGCTCTGTATCTCGAAAACGAAGCTTATCGGTCACGTCTTCATATGATTTCTTTTTCTTAGAGAAGTAAGCTTGTACATTTTTGGAACACCCTGTACTCATTTCGGCATTCAATTTTACCACAATTTATAAAAAATTTTCATATAAACTATAATCCACCAATCTTGTTTGCAATTTGTAAATGATGATGAAACTATAACATTTCATTTATTGGTTTAACTGTGGCGCATCCGGCAAAAAGTGAAATACACACAAACATTGTAAAATATAACAAAATGAGTACATAGGTGTAGATAACTTCATGGGAATACCTAAAGAAACTCATTTACAAAAAAAAAAAAAACCGCTACCCAAGGAATCACTACTTCCACATCCAGATTTTATATCCAAGTTACTCACAACGAAAAAATTTTGCATGTGGAAATAATTGTTTATGGAACTTTAATCCTCTACCCCAAAAACCCATAAAATGACACCCCACATCAGTAGTGGGGTGGGGGTGGTGATGGGTGGTGATGGGGGGGTGGTAGTGGGTAGTGGGGTTGGATAAAGTAAAAAATATTTTGAAGTTTGTGGTTCTTGTACACACACTAAATCACAATTTTTTTTCATAACCTTTAATAATGGGGTGGGGGTGGTAAGGAGGTGGCTAATCCCAAAAATTTTTTTGAAACCTTAGCTTCTCTTGTATATACTAAATACCAATTTTATGAACTCTTACCTACTTGATTTACCTATTTACCCCAAATTTAGCCCAATTTACCCCCTAACCCTTCGACGGAACAAGATGAAAATATAATCTAGTTCCAGATCTCGCTAAAGTACATATGTGTACCAAATTTCAAGTCAATATCTCAAACGGTTCCAGAGTAAAAGTGCGCACAAAAAAAGTTACAGACAGACAGACCGACAGACAGAAATTTTTTTCGCTCAAACTTAAAATCTCGACGTTTCATGACATTCTAAGCCTATTGAACAATAAAAATTTTTTAAAAATTTTTTTGTCGTTACTACACTTCCACTGGATGTGGAAGTAATTATATATTTGCTTCGTTTTTCTAGCAGTTTATTTTAATTTTTGATGAATTATTCATAATGACAAAGTTATGGCTATTTATATGCAAAAGAACTGTATCGTTTAAAGCGTAAAATATTTAGTAAAACCTTGCGTGGCTCTCTTATTATGCTACTATTTATTTTGTTATTTTCTCTTTGTTCCACTCGTGATTGTAGACAGACCAACGAAAATTTTAAAAATTTAATAAAAATAAAAGTTGTAGCGTATACTATCAAGATTCGATTACTTTTTTCAGTTTTAAACGATCGTAAATAAGCAAGTGGTGGATTAAATAGTTAGTTTCTGTCAAAATTATGCCTCAACCCCAGTTGCATCTGTCTCAAATTTTAAGTTTCCTGTCTCATTGTAAGATGCCTCTCCGCTCGTCACGCGGCCCGCGAAGCTCTATATACTCAGGCGTGAATGCATATAATACTGACATTTAGAACATTGTTAATAACATTTTTTTGGTATTTTTTTGATTAAGTACTCTTATATGTATACACTTATTGTAAAATACCCAGGAATAGGGATTAAACGTCAAAAAATTTATATATCAAATTGTATAATTTGTAGCTAAACTGGTAAATTATGTGAAAGTACTGGCTAAACGTGTTTAAAAATAATAATTTTAGTAAACAATGTGGACCGTGTGAAATATTTGCCATTGAAAAATCAAAGAAATGTGGCGTAAAACTCATATTTCACAAGTAAAAAAAATATTTCACTTTGAAATAATAGGGTGGTGGAGCACCTTCCTATTATTATATTATATTAAAAAGACTGAAATCTGAACTAGGGAATTATTGTAAGACAGATAAAAATACCGTAAATCGAGTCAAGTATATTTTTTAAATAAATGTCATTTCAGGATGTGTAATAGGGCGCAGACCGTTCAAATTTGTAGTAAATATAAAGTAAATTTGAGCAAAATCGGCTAAATACGTGCCTCTGAGACTATCAATTTTATTTCCATGTATGAACTTCCATAAGATCCTTGTATAAGTTCTAGAAATGACCGTAAAGACAAAAATAAAATCGCGTATTTTTGATTTTTATTTTTGTTTATTTGTGATTTTCTTGTACAACCTATTATTAATTAGTGGAATTTGAGTTTTTTTTGACATTTTTAAGAATTTCAAACTGGTTAAACAATTGTATTTTGCTATTCATTAAATTTATAACAAAATAAAATTGTTTAAATAAATTATAATTGTTTGAACAATATCATTATTACCAGAAATTAGAATGTGATTAGTTAATAATAATAATTTGCGCATTAAAATCGCAAATAAACAACAGTATACGTCAAAATAATAATGAAGATATTATTTATATTAAGACCTGGCGGAGCTTAACATAGATGGCTCTCCACCACTCAACCAGGAAATTCGCGACACTCTATTTGTTAACTTATGGGGTCATCTTTGGGACCCTATAAAAGAGTCTTACGGGGGTTAAATTTGAAGAGGGGCAGTTAATTTCTATTTTCTGAGCAATTTTGAGGAGAAGGGACGTTTTTATTTCACTACATTGTCACGATTGTCTTATAAATTTACGAAAAAATGTCTTTTCTCATAAGAAATATTTGGAAAAAAAAATCCTCAGGGGCACGTGTTTATATTAACCGATTATGCTCAAATCAGGAGATCTATTTTTTGAAATGCCGAATAAATCTAACGGTAAGACAAAAAAAAATCGAACCTATTTTTGCTCTGGTATAAATTTGAACTGCCCTATTGCGCAGCCTGGAATTATTTAAAAAAATATACTTGAATCGATTTACGGCATTATTATATGCTTTACAACAATTCGTTAACTTTTTTCCACCAGTTCTGATTGCTGCAACACCGCTTTACAGAGCACCTTCCCATTATTTAAAAGAGAAATATTTTTTGCTTGTGAAATAAGAGTAAAAGGTTTTATGCACATTACTTTTGAGTTTTCAATATCCATAATCATTTTACACAATCCTCATTGTTATTTTTAAACTGTTTAGCCACTTTACTTTCACATAATTTACCAGTTTAGTTACAAATTACACAGCCCCACAGAATAAAAAAAGTGGTCTGTCCTTGGAACTCCATTGGGTGTCCCCAATGTACTTCGAGGTGCTGAACACGAAACAGGTGTCCGTTTAGCTCCATCACCCACCAGTTTTTTGTAAATCGCGAAAATAACCTAAAAATACTCACAATTTAGGTTATTTTCGCGATTTACTAAAAATTGGTGAGTGATGGAGCTAAACAGAAACCTGATTCGTATTCAGCATGTCGAAATACATAAGACTTACTCAATGGAGACCCAGAAACAGCCCACTTTTCACTTTTCTTTCGTGTGTTTGTGTAATATAGTTGGGTACTCGGTATTCTATAAAATGGCGGAGGAGCCGGTGATATTCATCAAAATCAAAATCAAATGAAATCAATTTATTTTGTTTTGGGACAATTACAAAATTGTATAACAATAGTCAGAAGTGGTAAAGGAGAAAAATAATATACCTAATATAATATAAACTAATCTAACTTAACCAAGTATTAAAAAATTCGTCTAAAGAATAAAAACACTTATCTACCAGGAACAATTTCAATTTTTTCTTGAATTGGTGTAATTCAGTATTTTGTTTAAAATCATTTGGCAATTTATTAAAAATTTTTAGTCCTAAATAATTGGGTGATTTATTGGTAACTGACAGGGTACATAAATATCATTCTTATGCCTTGTATTTAACCCGTGTATATCTTTATTGAGATTAAACTTATGTCTATTTTTAAAAGTATATACAGGGTCATTCACGGAAAGCGGGTATTAGACGTTTCTTGGGATCTGTCGAGTTTAGAAATTTGAAAATTGGTATGAGGGGGTTTTTGGATATGACGGATCCAACGAAAATATTCTCATGCTTGTGCTACTTCCGCTTATACCGGATGTAGCACCTAACTTTGTTATTTTAAATGGAACACCCTGTATTTTATTGCATATTTCGATTCCTCATAAAATTTCAGCTTAGGTTTATGTACCATAACATACTCTTAAACATTTTTTTCGAGATAATTAATATTTTTGCAGATTTTTGACGGTTCCCACCCTTCGGTAAAAAAATCAATATCTTCTATCATGTAGCCGATTAGGAAATTTTCTTTTCAAACTCTTACAAGTATCCTATGACCTAACTAAAAGTATTTTCAAAGTCGAACATTGTTTTAGTTTAAACGTCAAAAAGTCATTTTTTTCAAATGGAACCCCCTGTATATTTTCACAGAATCTAATAGAGGATTGAATTCTGCATCGATTGATGTTACCATACCCTATACCTATCTCTCTTTGTTTTCTTATTATGGACGAATATTTGTTAAACGTACAAACAAAATCAGCACTGTTTGTTAGTAGGCAATACAAGTCATAACTTGGTTCCTTTTTTATCATAAACGAGAATAATCATGTAGATAATTGATAATCATTTGTTTATTATCAAGATGACAGCTTCAAAAACGAGAGATTAGATTTATAACAAATACTTTGGGACAAAAATTTACAAAATCAATGAACACTTTGAATATAAATATTTAATGCAGCAACTGTTCAAAATGCTCTCCACTTGCACTTACAGTGGCTTGGCTAATTCATGGGGATTTGTTAAAATGTAGCCCTGTCTGTTCTTTGGATCTTCTTTGGTAGTAGCAGGAGTGGCATAAACAATATTTTTAATACCTCAGGGGTCCAAAGTCTAAGGGGGTCAAATCAGGGGACCTTGGTGGCCATCTCCAAGGTCCTCGGCAGCAAAACCACCTATCTTCGAACGTCGCTACTAATTCGTCATAAACTTCCCGTGGACCGCAACCATTCATTTGAAAATACATAGAATTATAAATATTTAGGGGCAAATTATCAATAAAAGTTACTGTTCGCAAAATCTTCGCATATTTATTGCTATTTAAATTCTCCTCGTAGATATGATACTATCAAAAATATTGTTTATGCCACCACGGCTACTACCAAAGAAGATCCAAAGAAGAGAATACGGACTGCATTTCAGTAAATAAATACCCACGAAATTCGCCGAGCCATTGTAAGTGCCGTAAATTCCAGGATATTGGCTTGTTTGGAGCAGAATGGAGAGCATTTTGAATAGTTGCCACATTAAATATTTATATTCAGTGTTCATTAATTTTGTAAATTTTTGTGCCAAAGTATTTGTTATAAATCTAATCTCTCGTTTTTGAAGCTATCAAAAACAAATGATTATCAATTATCTACATGATTATTCTCGTTTAAGATAAAAAAGGAACCGAGTTATGACTTGTATTGCCTACTAACAAACAGTGCTGATTTTGTTTGTACGTTTTACAAATATTAGTCCATAATAAGAAAACAAAGAGAGATAGGTATAGGGAATGGTAATATCAATCGATGCAGAATTCAATCCTCTATTAGATTCTGTGAAAATATACAGGGGGTTCCATTTGAAAAAAATGACTTTTTGACGTTTGAACTAAAACAATGTTCGACTGTGAAAATAAAATACTCTGTATGATATTGTGAAAACATAAGAGAACTTTTAGTTAGGTCATAGGATACTTGTAAAAGTTTTAAAAGAACATTTCCTAATCGGCTACATGATAGAAGATATTGATTTTTTTTCCGAAGGGTGGGAACCGTCAAAAATCTCCAAAAATATTAATTATCTCGAAAACCGGAATGTTTAAGAGTATGTTATGGTACATAAACCTAAGCTAAAATTTTATGAGGAATCGAAATATGCAATAAAATACAGGGTGTTCCATTTAAAATAACAAAGTTAGGTGCTACATCCGGTATAAGCGGAAGTAGCACAAGCATGAAAATATTTTCGTTGGATTCGGCATATCTAAAAACCCCCTCGTACCAATTTTTTTATACTGCACAAAAATGGTTCTGCAGGTATGTTTGTTAGGCACATTCGCTATGTTACGTAAGATACGTTTTTGCGATATAAAAACAATTTGAGATAGTGTGGACACACCCCAGAAACAGACACCATAGCGTAGTCGTGACTCTACCTTTGCATAATATAAGTTAATTAATTGTTGTTTATTTAAAATTTCCTTGATATTTCTAAGTAAGAAATTAATTGAACTCATAGGAAACAAGAAAATTACAATGAGCTTTCCAGTTGAGACATTCATCTATATGAATTCCTAAAAGACTAATACTAGCAGTACCATCGTTTTCAATTTTACAGTTATTGATATAAACTGCTACAGTGTCACACTTTTTTGCCTATTGTGAAATCTAATTATTTGTGTTTTATTTGCATTGAAATGTAAATAATTCTGACTGAACCAACTGCAGGCATGTTCCAAAGTTTTGTTTATGTCTAAATGTAAATTATCAAAGGATTTGTTTGAGATAATTAAAGACAAATCATCAGCGTACGTAGTGAAAAAAGTTTTACCTAATACAGACTCTAATGAGTTTACATATAAGATAAATAATACGGGACCCAGGACGGAGCCTTGCGGTACGCCCATATCTACTAAAGAAAAATCATTTACGGAATCGTGATCACTATATTGTATTGAAACATATTGTTTCCGAGAATTTATAAAAGAAGATATCCAACCCAAAGGAACACCCCGTATGCCGTAATCGTAAAGTTTATTGAGTAAACTGTCATGATCTACGCAGTCAAACGCCCTACTGAGGTCACAGAAGACTCCAACAGGGCATTCGCCTGCATCAATATATCTAATAACTTCTTCATATATTACACAAGCACACACAAGAAAAAAATTGTATGTTTCTGGGACTCCATTGGACAACCTCTCTATATTTCGACGTGCTGAATACGAATCAGGTGTCCGTTTAGCTCCATCAACCACCAATTTTTAGTAAATCCCGAAAATAACCTAAATGATGAGGAATTAGGTTATTTTCACGATTTACAGAAAAATTGTGGGTGGTGGAGCTAAACCACCTGATTCGTTTTCAGCACGTCCAAATACATAGGAACAGACCACTTTTTTTATTTTGTGGAGTGTGTTATACAATTTGATTTACAAACATTTGACGATTAATCCGCATTGCTAGATGAAAACTTCATATTTTACAATAATTGTATAAATATATAAAGGTACTTAATCAAAAAAACTCTAAAAGATGTAATTAACAATTTTCTACATGCCTGTCTACAATCACCAGTAAAACGAATTTGCCAAAATAGCAAAATAAATATTCGCATACGCAAGGTTTTAGGAAATATTTTACGCTTTAAACAATACATTTCTTTTGCATAGCCATAATAGCCACAACTTTGTTATTAAGGAGAATTCATCAAAAATTAAAAAGCTGCTAAAAAGATGAGACAAATATCTAGTTTTCCGCTTTTTCACCTCTGGGCACCGATATCGCCAGACGAATTTAGGGGTGTATGTATACAGGGTGAATCTTTTAAGGCGGCCATTAGAATATTTCCCACTTGCAGATGAGATAGACATTTGAGATTTGGTACCCTACCCTAGTCGACCATTGCGAGTCCGAAAATAATAATTTCAAAATGGCGGCACTTCCGGAAATACCGGAAGTCGATACCAACTTGCTTATTTTAAATGGAACACCCTATATATCTCCAAAACTGCTCTGTTTAGGTATAGGGTGTGCTACATGTTTTGACTCAGAATTTTATGATCGAAATGATCATAAAATTCTGAGTCAAAACGTGTAGCTCACCCTACACCTAAACAGAGTAGTTTCGGAGATATTTGACATTTTATAAAAAATTTGACAGATGCAGCGGTTTGCAAGAACCGTTATAACTTTCTTCGTGTAGGAGATCCTTATTTGCTATTTGGTACGTAGAAAGAACACAAGATGAGCTACTTTCTACAAAAAAAATAGATTCCAAAATAGTATACCAAGTGTTTTATTTTTCACGTTACATTTTGTCAAATTCAAACCTCAAAAACTTTTTTATTTCAAATGTTACAGACCAATTACAGAAAGTACAAACTGGGAATTAATTATATTTTTTGTTTACTGATGTAGGATTAATAATTTCGGAGATATTAAGTTTACATTTGGCATCCAAGTGTTCATAAGATAATTATTTAGAATCAGAGTTAAATTTCTCAGAAACTGCGACACCTACGTCAAGGATGCTAATAGGTAGAATAATAGGTTATTAATTAAGCTTTCAACTGTTTTTTTATTTGTTTCTGTAGCATAAAAAACAAAGAAGTTGTGATCGAAGCAATGTGCGTCTACACATTTTTTTAATAACAACATCGCCATTTTGTTACTGTAATTAGCCAGTAATTAAAAAAAAGGAATTTCAAACACTGTTTCTCATTAATATATAGCATGATGTAGATGCTCAAATTTTTTCGTTTGTATGCAGCACTTGCTTTAGAAAAAAAATACAGTTTAAACTATAAAGGTATTTTCGATAAAACGTAATTTTTTTTCCTTTTCCAAATATCTCAATAAATATTAGTTTTATTGAAAAATGGATAGAAATCAAAAGTAAAGCTCACAAACTGATAATGAATTTCGTTTGTTTATTTATTTACATAGATTTAATAGTTTCGGAGATATGAAAGTTTACAAATGGCGTCCGAACGTTCATAAGGCGAAAAATGCAGTTTAAATGTTAAAGATCTCAGAAATTGTGACACCCACGTCACGCATGCTAAGAAATGACATTAAAGACAATTAATTGCGCTTTCAAATTATTTTTTACTCGTTCCTGTAGCATAAAAAATAAAGAAGTTATGACAGAGAAACGTGAGTATTTATATTTTTTTATATAAAATGGTCGCCATTTTGTTACTCTAATTAGCCAGTAATTCAAAAAAAATTATCTCAAATACAGTTTTTCGTTAAGATGTAGCATTACCTAGATGCTCAAATTTTCTTGCTAATTTAAAGCACTTGCTTTAGAAAAAAAGGCATTTTAAACTTTAAAGATAATTTCGAAACACTTGGATATCAAATATAAACTTAAATATCTCCGAAATTATTAATCCTACATCAATAAACAAAAAATATAATTAATTCCCACTTTGTACTTTCTGCAATAGGTCTGTAACATTTCGTTTTTGACGAAATCCGTTTGGAAATACGTTTTTTTTTAAGCTAAAATCGCAATTTTGAAGTCGTTATAACTTAAAAACTATCAATTTATGTAGAAAATTACATAAAACCTTTTCTTCTTAAAGTTTAATTCTATTTCAGCTCCAATAAATATATATATATTTTTTAAGAGCCATCCCATCTCAGGGGGTGGCATCCATCCCCTATAGATTAGAAAGCCCCTGCACAATATAGAAACTTTTCTGTGAAGCATTTACTATTATACTGCCAAAAATGAACGAAATCCGTTCAATATGACATTATTCCGAAGTTAAAACCTCTAGTTACTGTACTATCACCGCAAGGATTGAAATTGAACGTAATCCATTTACAATTTACTTCACATAAGTACTAACAATATATTCTAGAAGTTTGATCGATTTGAGATGCCTAGATTTGAAAAAAGTTTGATTCAAATTTGAAACGATTTTTGAAATTTCTTAAAAAATTTTCATTTTTTCACAATAATTCAAAAACTAAAGAAGATACCTATAAAATGCTAGAGTACAAAAATTTAGGTATTTTTTTACTGAAAATTTAGTTTTTTTATTTCTCTAGGACAAGAATTAATTGAGATATCACCGTTAGAAGTTTGCATTTGAGTACGGGGACCACCTTCCCCGAGCCCTTTAAATTCAAAAATCTCAAAAACGAAGGGTTCAAGGAAGTTCAACTTTACAAGTCTTGTGGCCCTTAAAATTTGGTGTAAAATGATTTTTGGAGCGATTGGTTAGCTTAAAAATTAAGGAAGATATCGTTGAAAAACCAATCGCATTTTTTCGGTGAGATTTTCGGAGCATGTAAATTGTTTTGAAATGGACCATCCAAACAGTGCGAAATATTAATCCTTTTTTCGCATTGTTTCACTGGATGTGATACAACGTCCGCGTTCTACAATAACGGCAAAAAATTTTTTTTTCTTATAGAAAACCGATTTAAGAGATCAGTGATTTTTTTAATAGTACTTCAGGGCTGGAAGAAATTTTAGAAGCCGATAAGTACTGCACAATATTACTGTACTATTCAATAAAAACAACTCAATGTTTTATAAATATCGCGAAAAAAAATTTTTTTAATACTTTTTTCCTGTAAATATTGTTATTATTGTTTAAACCGGGGACCGGTTTCCGCACTGTAATTACGAATTTAAAGTTCAAAAAATATGGTCGAAATCAAAGATTCAAATCTTTAACCTATGATGTAGAAATACCAAATTGTATGGTGAAAACCATATTTAAGTCGATTAGTCGGTTATAAAGATTATATAAGGTAAAAGGCAAGTAAAAAGCCAGAAACCGACATCGAAACCGAAAACCGCACCGTAATTACTAATTTTTTCTAACAGAAACCGAATTGTCGCTGCCTTGACAACCGAAACCGTAAATGAAAACCAAATTTAAAACTGAAACTGAAAATGGTATACGTTATTTAACCCTAACCGAAATTAGCCGAAATTAATTTCGATTTCGGTCCCTGGTTTAAACAATATAAATAATTATTTGCGCCACTTGGGATGTTTTTGATTTTGAATAATATCATTTAAAAACATATACCATAATCGGAGCTGTTGCTGAAAATTTAAAAAATTTGACGAATTTTAGGCTTCATTGACTCGACTATATTTATGAACATTCTCTACTACAAAAATTATGTTTTCAATTTTTGCTCACCTTATACTAGACGTAGGTAGCTTTATGAAATTTATGTGAGACCACCGTCGCCGAGCCATTCTTCATAGAAATAAGTAAAATAAACGTACGGGTCGGCTCCTTTTTCAAATTTTATGAAGTCTGTTAAAAATAATACACAGTAACATTACTTTGCTCTAAATAAAGTGATTTATTAATTCTAGAATTTTATATGAAGATGAGGAGAGTATGTCACTGATTATTAAGGACGTTCAGTCAGCAGATGCGGGCAAATACACAATTATAGCAGAAAATGAAATGGGAAGTGATACTGCTGAAATGAATCTGACCGTAAAAGGTAAGTAAAACCAAGATCTTATTTTAACATATTTTGTATTTAATTAAAAATTCTTTATTGAAATATAAACATGTAGATATAGTTCATCTCATATTAGTGCGAGTAAGATATAAAAAATATTCCTTGAAAAATGAAAAAAATAAGTAGTCAATGAAAGTTTGGGGTAGGTTTTACCCTTAATATTAAGAAACCGACTTGTCCATAACTCCGAAGGGTGCAGAAGGGTGTTTTTAGGGATGAAAAATGCGTTTTTATAAATTATCTCGAAAAATATTGTATTTTGTAAATAAATCCCGCATTTTGCTAATAGAATTTGATTTTTACTGTTCTCTGTACGATGAAAATTGACCGAGATACAGAGGGTCTCTTCTAATACAAAAAAGTGCATTGTTTTCTGGTCGTTGGCAAAACTTTTGCGAAAGAATGCTATTCTATTCTGCCTTCAAAGTTATTTGAAGGGTGATGAATTGAGTTTTTAGGGTGACGGATTTTGGTGATTCAACGCATAGAACTAGTTTCAGCTACTTTTAAATTTTGTAAGGCAGGATTTTTGAGGTTAAGGAATATTATATGTCCATACTCTTCGACGGGTCGACAACGCAACTTGTAGATCTTACATTTTGTTTCTAGATTTATTCCATTGCTTTTCCATGACATCTAAGATGTTCTGTTCTTGATATTATGCTTTTTTTATTATTTTTGGTGTGATAATTGAAGTTGATTTTGTAGCCTATAGTAGCTTATGTAGCCCTTTTGTAGCACAGGTTTCAGGCCTAATAATATGGTTATACATTCTTAATGTTAGAGGAGTTCGGGATGGTGTATGAAAAAATTTAATTAGATGTGATTTTTCAGGGTTAGGTTTAAGTCTCCATTTACTGAACTACGTGATTGTTTTGTTTGCAAGGTCTTGGAGTTTCTCCATAGTACTAGTTAAAGTTTTTCCATGGGATACAAGTACGGTGTCATCTGCACATTGTAATATATATTTTTCATGTGAGAAGTACTGAAAATCATTGTTGTAGATATCGGAGTAATATGTTGTATAGTATTGGCGACAATGGAGACCCCTCGTGGTAATCCTTGCTCTGGCGTAAATTCTTGAGAATATGCGGTTTGAATCTTAAACATTGTTAATATTTTATATAAAACATACACACAGACACGCGCGCCCATACAGGCAATCACGCACGCACATTCGTACATACTCACCTCACTCTCAACTTGCTAAAAAACGTACTTCTTAATGAGGATTTAAAAGTACCAACTATCTGTATCTTAGTCAATTTTCAGTATAATCCACTGCATTTAGTGAAAAATGAGCCGCATCTTCAGACCAATTCATACAAAAGCAAATGTTGGTTTTCCAGGTAGGTTCGGGTGTCCTTGATAAGGTCTCAAAAGTCCCCGAACTGGGAGTGTAAGGATAAAATTTGGCAACGCTGTAAAGGACTAAAATCCTGCTCGGAAACGAATTTTTCGAGATATCTCGGTTTTCATTACCTCTACGACAAAAATATATTAGGCCAAAAAGGACGCTATGGAAATTCTCTATAAAAAAAGATACAGGGTCTTTTTTCGTATACGCAATAGTTTTCTTGAAAAATTCCAGTAAGTCATACCTAAAATCAAAAAATCATGATGCTCATAGGATTGGAACTACTGCAATGGAGAAAAAAAATTGGCAACAATTTCTGTGATATTAAATTCTCACGTGCAGATAGAGTGCTTCCACTATTAACTGTCAATAGCAATGTTAAAGTCCATGATACCACAGTGCCCATTGATTCATTATTATTGTTTCAAAGGATTACTGTCACGAAGAGAACAAATGAAGAGCTTCGCACCTACTTGGAGTATGAATTAGCTCCGTATCCGGTGTCACTCTTTGACGAAGTTGGTATGCGCAAGACGAACAATTCAACTTTCTATGACAATTTTCAGCCATCTGAATCTGAACCAGATCTCCAAAATGCCACTTATATCGTTGATGGGGGATTTCTCTTGCACCGAGTTATATGGCATCAACATGAAACCTACGGTCCTATTTGCCACGCATATGTTAATTATGTGCAAAATCATTTTGGCTCGAACTCTATTATTGTTTTTGATGGTTATGAAAATATTAGCAACAGTGTGAAGGCTATGGAGCAGCTTCGCCGGTCCTCAAAAGCGTCTTCTGTTGACATTTACTTTGATGAGCAGATGGTTGCAACTGTAAGCCAAGGGAAGCTCCTTTCCAATAATAAAAATAAAACTAGATTGATTTCGATGTTGACAGAAAAGTTTGAGGTAAATAATTATATTGTTAGACATGCTGAAGATGATGCTGACATTTTGATAGTCGAAACAGCGCTTGAGGAATCATGTAAAAATACTACGGTTGTGGTTGGGGAAGATGTGGATCTTCTTATAATTTTAACTGCTCGTACACCTATTAATAAAGAAATTTTTCTCCTCAAACCAGGCAGAGGGAAGGTCCAACGAAAAATGTATTCTTCACGAAGCTTTGATCACCATAAAGATATTCGAGATCACATATTGTTTCTGCACGCATTCTCTGGGTGTGACACTACACCTGCTCTGTTTAATAAAGACAAGACTGCAGTTTTGAAAGTGATGAAAAAACGGCAGGACTTGAAACTTGTAGCTGAAGTTTTCAGCAAGACTGGTACTTCTCCTGACATAGTTACTTCGAATGGGATAAAATTTTTCCTCGCAATCTATAACGCTCCAGTTAAAGAAGTTTCCATCGATAACTATCGGTATTCTTGCTTTATTAAAGCTGTGAGCAAAAGCAAACCAGTGAAATTGAATTCATTACCACCCACTCATGACGCAGCTCAAGAGCATCTATTTCGTGTTTATTTTCAAGTACAGAAATGGTTGGGTAATGTATTGAATCCTAAAGAGTGGAGATGGATGTTGAAAGATACCATATTGTGGCCAAAAACAACATGCCAACTTCCTGCGCTTGATTGCCTTCTGAAGATGATTTTCTGCAACTGTACGAAAGGTTGTGGACCATCGTGTGGCTGTCGGAGGTTGGGACTTAATTGCTCACCAGTTTGCGGCAACTGCCATGGAAAATCTTGCTTGAATGCTGAACCGATTGAAAACTCGTCAGAAATAGAAGCCGTCACTGAAGTTTCAGGTTTATGTCATCAGGAAATGACTAACCGAACTCATCTAAAATATACCGGTACCTAATTGCCTCTAAATTATTGTTATCCACGTTAAATCATGAATAAACTAAGAATGGACTAAGCAAGCATAGATAGATAGATAGATACTTTATTCATTCATTAATTTTACATACAAAGGTAAAACTTATCAAACTAGTCAAAATAGTACATTACACATACATATACATACTCAATACACTCACTCGTACATAGACATTATCAAATACACTTGGACAATCTAACACTCAACATACATGCAAAATGAAATAGTCAATGACCTAGGTACTCTTCTACAGAATAAAATGCCTTACTAACTAGGTGTTCATACAGTTTTTGTTTAAAATGATTAAAATTCTGAATAACACTAACATCACTACAAAGATTTAAAAACCTGTTGAAACATGTAATGCCCTGATAAATATGCGAATTTTGAGAGACACTTAATCTTGAATATGGTTGATATAAATTACTGTTGTTACGTGTATCATATTTATGCACATTGCTTATTTTCATAAATGAATTTTCTCTCATTTTTATATTTATACAACTAAATATATATAGAGAGAAGGCAGAGTTAGAATTGACAAGTTAATAAATATTTGTCTACAGGACGTATGAGGATGTGCTCCTACCATACATCTGATAATTTTTTTCTGTATAACAAAGACTTTATGAAAGTGAGCTGAACGTCCCCAAAAAATTAAACCATAACTTAAAATAGATTGCACAAGCCCATAATAGGCCAATTTAAGAATGGACAAAAATACTGTAGCTCGCAGCTGTCTTACAATAAAACACATAGTACTTAATTTTGAAGAAATATAATCCATATGTTGCTCCCAGGTCATTTTTTGGTCTATTACAACCCCTAAAAATTTTATAGAATTCACTTGTTCAATGCTTTTATGGTTCATCTTAATGAGTTGACTAGATTCGCTTTTACCATTCTTTGGTTGAAATACCATAGAAAATGTTTTATTTACGTTTACTCTTATTCCATTATGTTGGCACCATTGATAAAATTCTAATGCAGATATATTAGATGTTTCAACTGATTGTATTAAATTATTTCCTGTTACTAATTGGTTTGTATCATCTGCATAAATTATTGTTTTTTGTGAGGAAGTACATGAATATATTATATCGTTAATAAAAATAATAAAAAATAAAGGACCCAGAGTTGAACCCTGAGGAACCCCAATATTAACATTTCTTGACTCTGACTTGTATTTATCAATGACCACGATCTGTCTTCTCCCTCGTAAATATGATGCCGCCCAATTATAGGCAACACCTCGTACACCAATGCGATATAATTTCTCCAGGAGCAGGTCATGGTCAACCGTGTCGAAGGCCCGTGATAGGTCAAAATAAAGTGCAATTGGAAATTGCTTATCATTGAGACATTCATACACACTGTTGCAGAGTTCTGCGATTGCTGTTGAGGTAGATTTCTTGGATCTAAAACCGTGTTGTGAGGTGTTTAATAGATTTTGTGCTTCTAAAAATTGAGTTAACCTTGTATTGTAGCATATATCAAACAATTTGGCTAACTGACTTTGCAAGCAAATATTTCTATAATTGTTTATTTCATCTCTTGCTCCTTTATTTTTAAAAACTGGTACAGATTTAGATATCTTTAGTGAATCTGGATATTTTCCTTCGATAAATGATTCATTAATCAAATAGGACAACGGTGTACTTATTAGGTCGCTAATTACCCTTAAGGCACTACCATAAATTTCATCAATACCCGCAGCTGGCTTTAAAGTTGTTTTCATAATGAACCCTTCTATCTCATGGGGTGTGGTAGGATATAGGTAAAACGTATTTTCTGAATGAGGAGCGAATTTGAGATTATTAATATCAGGCTTAGAACTTTGTATATCCAAGTATATCCAACTGAAAGTTCTCAGATTGACTTGGATTTCCTCGAACGAATCGATGAATTTATAGAAGGAGAAAACGGACAAGAAGGAAATTATTAATTTGACAACATTTTAATAAGTATGACAGTCGTGGATTAGGCCTACTGGGGAAACCACATAAAAAAAACGCGCCCAGTACTCAACCTTAAGGGTGGTGTGGAATAGAGTACTTAAACTATCCATAATATCCCATAAGTTCAAATTCCCTCTATCTTTTTTATGGAGAATTTTCATAGCGTTCTTTTTGGCCTAATGTATTTTTGTCGTAGAGGCAATGAAAACCGAGATATCTCGAAAAATTCGTTTCCGGGCACGATTTTAGCCCTTTACAGCGTTGCCAAATTTTATCCTTGGGGACTTTTGAGACCTTATTAAGGACACCCGAACCTACCTGGAAAACCAACGTTTGCTTTTGTATGAATTGGTCTGAAGAAAAATCCTAAATGCAGTGGATTAGTATACAAATGTCGGTAAGAAGCCAAATTGAAGGTATTTGACTCGGTTATCAGCAAGGGTAGATAATTTTTTTTAATCTCTAGAAAACGCCGGCACCCTTTGGAGTTAGGGATTCTTCGCTTTCTTGATATTGAGGGTGAAACCTACAATCTCTCAAACTTTCCTCTTTTAGAAATCTATTTTTCCGTACTATTATACAGGGTGATTTACCACAACATGCGGAAAATAAAATGGTATACTAGTCTTATATGTGTGAAACCCCCTGCAAAATTTTAGAGCGATCCGAGGTAATTTAGTATACTTCCTTGCATTAAAACTTGCAAAGGTACGCTACTGTTATTGTCTATAGTCAGTGCACATAAGGCAATGAACTACGCACCTGGAACGGATCCGTCCTTCGAATAAAAGTAAGGCAAATCGAATTTAGCCACGCATCGTGACTGGTATCTGCCCCTTTCTATCTTATTACGAACTTCGACAACAATGAGGTCTGTTGCGGGTAGGTGGCAAAGATTAGAGAATTAATTATATAAACTTTGTACGTAGTATAAGAGTTCACTGGCATAGGATCAGTGTTTTGTGTCTTTATTGTATTCGTAGATCGATACCGTTCAATATGCCATTCTGCGCTTATAACAGTGCATTGAATATAATGGATTCGAACATAGCATGACACGGTAGCTCAGTCGATTAAGGCATAATTTCACAAAAATTCTATCAATTCAAACTGGGCGATAGTCCACTAACCCGCAACATAACACGAATCAGACAGCATAACGACATACTCTTCGATATCAGACACCCCCTACCATACCAGGTGTTGCCTATTTTCCGGAAAATCCCTTAGCCAAACTTTTCCCTACCATAACTTATCTCTACCCTACATGGCACGGTTTGTTCTTGGTGTGTGCTTGTGCATGCTGAGTACAAATTGTTTGTGCTTAGTGTGTGCGGGTGCGTGCTGAGTGCGGGCTGTGTTATGTGGGACCTTACTTTTTATCTTTCCTCAACTTTGCAACTTTACAATCCCCTCTTCCTCATTTATATTTGTTCAATTTTGTTTTTACCCTTTTTATTCTTTTGTCCTTTTTGTTTCTAAATTCAGTTTGGGCTGAAAAATTCCCTAAAAATTCAAATATTTTAAATCACACCTTTTATCCACCACACCTTCCTGGCAGGAAGGCCACCAGGGTGGAATTGCTTCGAACGGGTTTTTTCGTTGAGTTCTGTGTTTCCGTGCCAGTAATCAAAATTCCAAAGTGTTCGTCTGTGCGCGAAACCGCCAGTTTTTAAAGTGTTTATTTTAATTATTTTTTTATGTATTTTTGTGTACTATTATTGATCCAAATTGTTAATTTTAAGCTTGATTCTTAGGCAGAAATTTTAACCTTTTGTATTAAGCTTTAGCCAAAATGGACCTGCCCCGCCCAGCCCGACACCCACCACGGCGCTGCACGTCGTGGTTATCTGGCTATACATGTACCCCCGATGTTAATAATTATTGCTTGCTTGCTTGCGTATTAAGTGGCGAATGTGCTGATCAACTGTCTATCTCCTTCTGGGTTCGATCCCCAGTGCCAGTACTGACAACACTGGTGGGTTTGGATGTACGTCTGCGTTTTTCCAAATGTGTAACCCACTTCCGCTTGGCTTTGGATTTGGTGGTTGTCTGCTATATGTGGTGTGTTATTTATTTTCTTTGACTTTTCATTACTTTTGTTTGTTTTTGTGCTGTGCTGTGTGCTACAAAAATTATTTTAATTTTTGCTATTTTTGTAGTGTGATTAAATCCAAAAAGTCACTTCTAACCCCGCCAGCTTTGCTGTCAACCCCAAGTTCGATAATGGGGGAGAGGAAGTGATATGGTTGCACCTCGTTACGTCAGATTGGTTAGAGTCATAGGCGGCGAATTTCTACAAAAAAAATAAGGAATTTTTTTTCATAGTTTTTTAATTTTCCATTTCTTTAACTCCTTTCGGTGGGGACAACCTACTGATAAATTTTCCACATGTTGTGGTAAATCACCCTGTATATTAGACAATTTATAGGTAGTGTTTCAAACGCGCCGACAATGAATTTGGTAAAGATCAAACGTCGGCGTGTTTAAACACCCATCAAATAGCGATGAGAAGGACTAGAAATAATAAAATTGTCCGCATAGTTAGAATTTAACAAAATTGCACTTTTTGATTATATAGACAACTTAGAGGTGTTTAATATTTCTGAATCATTTATTGTTTTAACATGATGTCTTAATTCATTTACACTTTTACAGTACGAAAAACACAAGAGTGTTTCATTACCCACGAACACCACACCCACATTATAGGTATATAAATGTGTAGATGTAACATTCTTCTAGAAGACTTGTAACTTTTCATATTCTATACTTCAACCTACACTTACTATCTTTCGTTAAACAATTTTAACTCTTAATTCGTTGGCAAAGAAATATACACAGTACATATACTTTATCATTCATAATCAGTTTAGTTACATCGTATTTAAAGATGCTAGCTAGCTGTCCTTGTTGTTTGAATCGGCTATTATTGGAGATTCTAAGTGCCTGTTCAAATTATTCCTGAATATGTCTCCAAATTTTATGCTATTCTTGCTAAATTTCGAACGGTCTCCTAGTTTTTTTTTACAAGTAGTTGAGATGCAACAGATAGCAAGATCGATACTTGAGCAAAATTGGTTTGACAGAATATCACGAAACGATCATTCTTGCTAACGTCCTAATCTTCTCCATCCTTCTTTAAACCTTAGGGACATGCATCGTTAGGATGGTAATCAGACAGCATGTTCATGCTTTTCAGATGTCGGTCTGGAGACGTCAGGCCTGTAGTCAAGGCAAAGATTAGAGAATTAAGTCCCTAATCTTTGGCCAGGGGGTGCTTGGCGCCTACTGGAAAAATTTAGCTGTATTTCAATTCTGATCTAAAAAAATCGATTCTCCAACTCCCAAAACTAGTCACCAACATTGTATTCTCCCGTAACCTCCCTACGTCAATCAAAGAGGAGGCAATTGAAAATTCAAACTAAGTATATTTCTCTTCTATAGGTATTTTTATTGTTATTTTTATTAGTATTACCTTCGATGAGTTTATTTCAATTTAAATTAAATCAAAATTGGGTTATCATACAGGGTCATTCACGGAAAGCGGGTATTAGACGTTTCTTGGGATCTGTCGAGTTTAGAAATTTGAAAATTGGTATGAGGGGGTTTTTGGATATGGCGGATCCAACGAAAATATTTTCATGCTTGTGCTACTTCCGCTTATACCGTAGGTAGCACCTAACTTTGTTATTTTAAATGGAACACTCTGTATTTTATTGCATATTTCGATTCCTCATAAAATTTTAGCTTAGGTTTATGTACCATAACATACTCTTAAACATACCGGTTTTCGAGATAATATTTTTGGAGATTTTTGACGGTTCCCACCCTTCGGAAAAAAAAATCAATATCTTCTATCATGTAGCCGATTAGGAAATTTTCTTTTCAAACTCTTACAAGTATCCTATGACCTAACTAAAAGTTTTCTTATGTTTTCACAATACCATACAAAGTATTTTATTTTCAGAGTCGAACATTGTTTTAGTTTAAACGTCAAAAAGTCATTTTTTTCAAATGGAACCCCCTGTATATTTTCACAGAATCTAATAGAGGATTGAATTCTGCATCGATTGATGTTACTATTCCCTATACCTATCTCTCTTTGTTTTCTTTTTTTTTTTTTTCCATCGAATGCATGGCTAGAGCAATGGTAGCTATTAGCACACTTTGTTTTCTTATTATAGACGAATATTTGTTAAACGTACAAACAAAATCAGCACTGTTTGTTAGTAGGCAATACAAGTCATAACTTGGTTCCTTTTTTATCATAAACGAGAATAATCATGTAGATAATTGATAATCATTTGTTTATTATCAAGATGACAGCTTCAAAAACGAGATATTAGATTTATAACAAATACTTTGGGACAAAAATTTACAAAATTAATGACCACTTTGAGTATAAATATTTAATGCAGCAACTGTTCAAAATGCTCTCCACTTGCACTTACAGTGGCTTGGCTAATTCATGGGGATTTGTTAAAATGTAGCCCGTTATCTGTTCTTTGGATCTTCTTTGATAGCAGCATATTTTAATACCCCAAAGGTCCAAAGTCTAAGGGGATCAAATCAGGGGACCTTGCTGGCCATCTCCAAGGTCCTCGGTAGCCAAACCACCTATCTTCAAACTTCCCGTGGACCGCAACCATTCATTTGAAAATACATAGAATTATAAATATTTAGTGGCAAATTATCAATAAAAGTTACTGTTCGCAAAATCTTCGCATATTTATTGCTATTTAAATTCTCCTCGTAGATATGATACTATCAAAAATATTGTTTACGCCACAACGACTACTACCAAAGAAGATCCAAAGAAGAGAATACGGACTGCATTTCAGTAAATAAATACCCACGAAATTCGCCGAGCCATTGTAAGTGCCGTAAATTCCAGGATATTGGCTTGTTTGGAGCAGAATGGAGAGCATTTTGAACAGTTGCTGCATTAAATATTTATATTCAGTGTTTATTAATTTTGTAAATTTTTGTGCCAAAGTATTTGTTAAAAATCTAATCTCTCATTTTTGAAGCTGTCAAAAACAAATGATTATCAATTATCTACATGATTATTCTCGTTTATGATAAAAAAGGAACCGAGTTATGACTTGTATTGCCTAAGTACTAACAAACAGTGCTGATTTTGTTTGTACGTTTTACAAATATTCGTCCATAATAAGAAAACAAAGAGAGATAGGTATAGGGAATGGTAATATCAATCGATGCAGAATTCAATCCTCTATTAGATTCTGTGAAAATATACAGGGGGTTCCATTTGAAAAAAATGACTTTTTGACGTTTGAACTAAAACAATGTTCGACAGTGAAAATAAAATACTGTGTATGATATTGTGAAAACATAAGAGAACTTTTAGTTAGGTCATAGGATGCTTGTAAGAGTTTGCAAAGAAAATTTCCTAATCGGCTACATGATAGAAGATATTGATTTTTTTTCCGAAGCGTGGGAACCGTAAAAAATCTCCAAAAATATTAATTATCTCGAAAACCGGAATGTTTAAGAGTATGTTATGGTACATAAACCTAAGCTAAAATTTTATGAGGAATCGAAATATGCAATAAAATATAGGGTGTTCCATTTAAAATAACAAAGTTAGATGCTACATCCGGTATAAGCGGAAGTAGCACAAGCATGAAAATATTTTCGTTGAATCTGCCATATCTAAAAACCCCCTCATACCAATTTTCAAATTTCTAAACTCGACAGATCCCAACAAACGTCTAATACCCGCTTTCCGTGAATGACCCTGTATATGTGATATAGCAATTGTTAATTTCTATTTCTTAGTATGCCTACTTTGATCGTTAATCTTTAAATAGTTTTTCTCCATTTCTTTCATATAATTTCAAAAACTCAACATTTTAAATTTATGGAAAAGTACAGGGCCGGATTAAGGATTGGCGCACCCCTAGGCTAACCATGTATTTGCGCCCTCTTATGCATAGGCAAGGTCACAAAGTTTCAAAATTGATGAGCAGGGAGGGAGAAAATATAAAGTGACCATATTTGAATTTTGCTAATGCAGGACATAGTAATAAAAATTACAAATTTCAAAATTGATGAGCATGAGCGGGGGAAAAATCTGAAAAAGTAATTGGTGTCCCGATTCAAAATGGATAAGCGGGGGGTGGGGGATAAATTAGGGGGAAGAAATCTTGAAAAAAATTTTTCTCTCTTTCAAAATTGATGAGCATGAGCGGGGGGAAGAATCTGAAAAAAAAATTGGTGTCCCGATTCAAAATGGATAAGCGGAGGGGGGGGGGGGGGGGTAAATTAGGGGGAAGAAATCTTGAAAAAAATTTTTCTCTCAAATTTCAAAATTGATGAGCATGAGCGGGGGGAAGAATCTGAAAAAAAAATTGGTGTCCCGATTCAAAATGGATAAGCGGGGGGGGGGGTAAATTAGGGGGAAGAAATCTTGAAAAAATTTTTTCTCAGAAACGAAAATTGTTTAGCGGAGGGCAAGAAGCAGGAAATAATTGTATTTTAATAAGCACGCACCTTCACGCATTGGCGCCCCTAGGCTATAGCCTATTTAACCTCATGGATAATCCGGCCCTGGAAAAGTATATAACAAGAGTAACAAGACAGACATGATAGTAAAATATTTGATATCTACTAGGTTCTCTTCTTACTCTTATCATTTGACGACATCGTCGAGGCATATTCTCTATCACGTAGTAGATAAAATTTTATAGAATAATCTATTATTCTACTCCTCCGAGACGAACCACTTTAAATTTCCAGTAGAGTAGTTCATATTCGATTTTGTGGAAGCAACAAAATAACAATAGGAGTAAACGATCTCTATTCTTGAATAAATAAATACCTAAACGGCTATCGAATCATTTAGCCCATTGTTTCTGTTTAATTCCTGCTGCTACATTATTTACCTAATAAATAAAAATTTAAAAAAAATAGATAAATATAAAAAATAGAGAGAAGCAACATATTTCAAATAAAGTATAATTACTGTGATATTTTATTATTTCCACTAATATAGATATTTCTGTTCGTATTAATGAATTTTGATGTCAGTACTATAAACGGCCAAATATTCTGGAAAGTAACATTTGTTTCAATATCATAGCACCTCCAAAGATAAAAACCAATCTGGAAGACGTATCAGTTCATGCTGATCTATTATTAAAATTGGATGTAGAAATAGAAGGAATTCCAAAACCAAAAGTTCAATTCTACAAAGATGGAAAAGTTATAAAGCAAAGTGAACGTGTTAAAACTGTTGAAGCAGGAGAAAAACATACCCTTGTAATTGAAAAGTCATCTCTCAGCGATACTGGTAAATCATTAAAATATTTTAGAATGGGCAGTTTATTGATTTAACTGTTTGTAGGTTCATATTCGGTAGTCGCGTCAAACGAATTAGCTCAAGTATCACAATTCTGGAATATCGATGTACACAGTAAACCAAAGATATTAGAAAAATTGGGCGCGGACAGACAAGTTTCTCAAGGAGAAAATGTTGAATTGAAAATTAAATTTGAATCGGAGCCTAAACCAATAGTAACATGGTATAAAGACGAACAGGAAATCAAATCTGATGAACACTATGTTATCAAAGAGGATGGGGATGTTTACATGTTAAGAATTACTGGTGCAGTAACTACCGATGCAGCACGCTTCAAATGCAAGGCTATGAATATACATGGTAGTGTAGAAGACGATGTTAGAGTAGATGTTAAAAAGGCACCTAAAATTCTTAAACCTTTACAAAATATGACTGTTACTGAACACGACAAAAATGTGACATTTGATGTTAAAGTAGAAGCTTTCCCTAAACCGACAGTTAAGTGGTAAGTACCGATCAAAACAACTAATAAAATATAAAACCGTGATACTATGATAGATAGATAGATAATTTATTTCATGTGAGACAATTACAATTGTGTACACTCGTCAATAAAAAACATTGTAAAATTACATTCAAGGTAAAAAACATACAAAATTATAAGTAAACAAACATTACAATATCATGATAAAATATATAATAATATAAGACAAGAAGGCAGAAAGTAATTAAGAAAATACTTCATGAACAGATAAAATATACATGTCAGTGCAATAAAATTGATAATTGAAAATTAGGAGACCTGATTATGAGATGTGCCGAAATAATCAATAAATTCTTGGACCTTATAAAAAACATTTTCTTTCAGAAAACCTTTAACTTTTATCAAAAACCTTTTTTTTTCTAAATGCTTCCATTCATTTGGTAGCAGATTATATAATTTTACTGATAAATATCTGTAACTATTAATATTCCTTGATAAACGGAAATGTGGTGCAATTATAGGTTTATGCCTGGTATTATAACTATCTTGAAATTGATATTCATGGAGATGGTTTTGTGCATGGACAATGCATTCAAATATGTACTGATTAATAGAAGTAAGTATTCCTAGATGTTTAAATAAAGGTCTGCAGGTATCATTAAATTTGGAATTTGTAATGGTTCTTATGGCTCTTTTCTGTAATTTTAATATTTTGTAGGCATGTGGAGATCCCCCCCAAAGTATAATGCCATAGCACATTATGCTATGGAAAAGTGCATGATAAGCCATTACAATTACATTTTGATGAACCAGATAATTGAGATTTTTTAATAAATAGATACAACTAGACAATTTTTTGGACAAACAATCTATGTGAGCTTCCCAAGATAGCTTACTATCAAGAGTGAGACCCAGGTATTTCACAGGCCCATTATTGTTGATGGAGACAGAAGGATTTAAATTGAAAATGAGAGTTTGGGTCTTTTCCTCATTTAACTTTAATTTGATATTATTGAAATAAACCTTGGCTTGAGACTGCATTTCTTCTGATTTTTGTTTAAGCTGTTTTAAATCATTTCCTACAGCGATTAAGGTAGTGTCATCAGCATATTCAATATGTTTATCAGTCAGGTGTAACGATATATCATTTAAATAAATTATGAATAGGACTGGTCCCAAGATGGATCCCTGGGGAACTCAATGTTTGAGAGGCTTTAGAGAAGACGAAGTAGTGCCGTCACTTACACACTGATACCTATTTGTGATGTAACTTTGAATAAAAGATTGAGCAGGTCCTCTAATACCATAGTTCTCTAATTTTATTAATAGTATATCCGTAGAAACACAATCAAAAGCTTTAGATAAGTCTAAATAAGATGCCATGGTCATATTTCCGTTTTCAAAATGGTCAGTAATAAATGTGATAATATCTATTAATGCCTTAGTAGTAGATTTTCCTTCTGTGTATCCATATTGACTACAATTAAGTAAATGTTTTGTATCCAAATACTTCATTAATCTAACCTTAAATGCTAACTCTAACAATTTGGACAGGATAGGTACAATTGAGATTGGTCTGTAATTAGTTGTAAGATTTTCATTTCCTTTTTTAAAAACTGGAGTGACTTTTGATATTTTAAGGCATTCCGGAAAATTACCTTTTTCAAAACATAGGTTTATAAAATGTGTGATCATATCGCTATTTAACCCATAATAGTCTTTACACTTAGATGTGCTTAATTTATCGATTAGGTTACTAACTTCTAGTACCGTTACTGGTTCAAGGTAAAAGGAGAACATAACTTGACTTTTTCTTAAATTACTTAAATATTCTAAGTTGCTTTGTTTTAATCCATTTAAAATTTCATCTGATATATTAACAAAAAAATTATTTAGCTCTTCAACTGAAATTTTGTGAGTGTGACTGGGCTTATTTTGATTTATAATTGACCAAGCTACTTTTTGTTTGTTACAAGCATTTGAAATGAGGTTAGTATTATAATTTATAGTTTCAGATTTTAGCGCTAACTTGTATTCTTTTTTAAACTGATTATAAGTTTTTTTAAAATTATCGTTAAACTTACTGAAGTCATGTAACATTACCAGGTTATTTTTCATTATTTTAATTCGTTGACTGTACTTAATTTTTTTATTGTGTCTTTTTTTACCCTGTTTAAGTGGAAAGGAATTATCAAAAGCCTTTGTTATGTTGTGTATTAAGATTTCTGACATTAGATTAACATCATTAGTTGTAAAAAAATTAGACCAGTCTGAATTTGAAATTGCTAATTTATAATTTTCCTTAGTAAAATTATTGATTAGTCTGTAATTTTGATGTTCAATTTCAGTATAAAACATAGTGGAGTCAAAATAGTGAAAACACAAACTCTCATGATCAGATAAACAAGGATTATATACTTCTGTCTCATATAAATTGGAGTCTATGTTGGAGAAAATATTATCTATTCTTGATGCAGATTTTTTTGTAACCCTAGTGAAATCACTTATACCTTCATACATACCAAAAGAAATAAAGATATTTGTTAGAGCTTGAGAATTTCTTGATTCCTTAGTAAAATCCACATTAAAGTCTGCACAAAACAATTTTTTTATCTAATGATATTTTGTCCAAAAACATTGTCAGATTGTTATTGAAAATTTCAAAATTCCCTGCAGGAGATCGATAACAGCAGCATATAATTAACTTAGACTTAACTAATTCAATAGCTTGTCCATACACAGCCTATTTGCCCATTGATATGTCTTATATTCTAAACCATCTTTGACATAGATAGCTACGCCTCCATGAATATGATTTGATCTTGTATAATGGCTGGCCAGAACATAGCTATTTAAGTGAACATGTTTAATTTGTTCTTCATTACACCATACTTCACTGAAACAAATAATATCATACTTGTTTTCTGAAAATAATTGGTTAAGCTCCAATAATTTATTATGTAGACACTGAATGTTAATATAGAATATTGACAACTTATGTTTATTTTTAGAAAAAGGCGAATTGCCCCTAGGTACATCATTATTTGTAAAGTTTCTTTCACTTGATATTACTTGGCTACGTCTAAAAAAGATTCTGGTCTTTCTTCATTTTCGTTGGAAATAATATTTCTTGTATTGTGTTTTACAAAATGCCGATTAAAATCAAATCTTCTATAATTCACTCCGATTGGCCAAAAGGACGTTTTGTAAAAATCATCTTTATATTTAAAATCTGCGGCAACCATATAGGATTTCAACTTTCTTTGTTCCTTTAAATCTTTGACAATAAAATTCTCATCTTCATCCCCTGTCTTTTTCTTCAAAAAGTTTGTAATGTCTTCTTCTGTGGTTTCCTGTGCTACTTTGTATATATACATCCACACCTTACGTATGAGTACTTGCGGTATCATGCAACAAAAACAAGTATTATTAGAGCTATTAAAAATGGATTTATATAAGGGTATTTATATTTTTACTTCGGAACACGTTCTCTAAAGCCCAATTTTTCGGAGAATATTCTCAACAATGGTAGAAATCATTCTTCGAAAAGTTTGCGGTTTTAATTAACTTACCTTCTTGTTTATTAAAGAAATTAAGTGTAATTTATCACTCTATATAGACCACGAGATCAGCCATACTGGAACCGTCATTCTTAATTTCAATTTTTAGACATTAAATTCGTAATCAATGACCTCTGGAAACTCTTGGATGCATTTTTCTTACTAAAATACTCAAATCTTCTGTGCAGCATTTTAAAATAAATTTTGGTAAATTTTATAATTTCTCGTAAGTGGTAAACTTTGATCTAAGTATTTTATAAGTTAAATATATTATAAAAGCGAAGCAAAATGTTTGAGACGGATTGTTTATTAGGGACCGTATTTCGAAATAAAGCATTCTTTATGTCTAGTCGCACTCCACTAATATATATTTTTATAGGTATTTAGATGAAGTGGAAATTCAAGAAACAAGGACTGAATTTACACGAATGATATCAGATGACGGGGTTAAACTTGTTATTAAAGAAGTTACCAGTGAACTCTCAGGACAATACACATGTAAACTAAGTAATGAATGCGGAGCTGCTGAGACTAGTGCAAAGCTTACAGTTAATTGTAAGTACTTTTCAATTATCTGTATATAGCCCAGTCAATTTATACATTCGACCTTGCAAAAGTTCATGTAGTTCTACTTTTTTTTATGTTGTTAGGACCTATGCCAATAGTAAGAAACCAAGACTGCAGCTTAGAAAGATGTGTGCGAGCTGCGCAATGCCCAAAAAACAGCGAAATTTTTGCACTTGCTTCGGTTCTTGCTTAATATCTCCTAAAGTATACATTCTACAGAAAATATTATTCCCTTTTTAAACGTAGATTAAATTTTCTACAATTTGAGCCCAAACCGAATTTCATACGTCCCGAATTTTCCCAGATACAGCACTTCAAAAATTGGCAATTGTCTCCGAAAAGTGAAAACATTTCGTGTTGAAAAATATCAGAAAAAGTACTCATCTCACGAGGAAAGTCATAGGTAATGAACTGGAAGTAAATTTACAAGTAGACAGTTTACATAGTAACTAGTTTTTATTTTTTATTTAAAAAAGATGTAATTACGATAATTAATATTCACATGTTAAAAAAGCAATCTGCTACATTATGTTTCATTTGTTTCGACGTCCCTGGCTTTAAGAAATCTTCGGTAACTCCCTAAGCAGGTGAAGAGAGCTCCTCAACTCGTTGGGCAAAGATAGGGGCGGGGTCGTCTTCGTCGTCGTCGGAATCCACAAGTTGAACAGATGGAACGTTCTAGCATGATTTGCCAGATCAAAAGTTACAAAGTGCTAAGCATTTTAATCCGGCTTTGCGGCAGCAAAATCCCCCACTACATCCTTTTCTACATGAACAAGATATCAAACGCAGTAGATTCTGTGGAACCGGACTAATGGTGATAGTGACTGGAAGTGGCCCCTGCTCGTCGATCTTCTACCCCCAATCTGTAGGGTCTTTATTAACCCCCATCTACTTCTGAACTTGATGGTAAGTTCTATAAAAATGTTGGCTTACTGTGTCTTCTATTGGGGGCACATGAGCAAGGTTAACATTTGTGTTGGTTGCCATCTTTAAGAAAAGCCGGTAGCGGAGGCTGTTCAAAATGTCCTTCTTTATATCACCCCCGTAAAGATCCACGAAGCATTCCTCTTCAGCTTTGGCTATGGTCTCATGACTGGAATCTGGTTGCAGGAAAACTGCAGCCAGTTCCATGAGGTGGGGTTTTTTTTAGATGACGCTGGCCTACTTTGTTTATCTCTGTCAGAAAGGGCAGAAATGATGTCACACTTGCTGAAGGCATGCAGAAAAAGAACAGTCCCTTGCGGGTACTGTGTGGCTCCATAGGTGTAAAATGAGTTTGAGAACTGGACACAGCCAGCTCCTTGTTTGCCACTTTTTTGGAGGTAGACATTCGTGGCACCTGAGTCCAAACTATTCAGAAGGACCAGGAGGTCCACGCCTTCTCCAATAAGATAACACGGTCAAATATTGGACTTGATAATGATTGTCCCGATAAGCGTCTTCTTCAGCAACTTTCACTGCAACGCCTTGCTGCTCAAATGCATCGCGAGCAGTGCGATGAGGCGTTATCATTGGTCAATAGCTTTTTGTGAGGTGATGGTGCACTTCTCAAAAAGTATATCGCTGCAGGAGTGAACAACAGAGGATCGCACTCTTTCAGCACTTTTGATATTTTTGTTGCCTGTCTCCTCAGGGTAGCCGTCGAAAACAACCAAAACAAATTTGGGTCTTATGCCATTTTCGAGGGAACTATTGGGCCTACGGGCGTCCTTCTGAGCTCAAGTTAAAGCTAAATAAATTCACTACAAATTCATTATCTATAACTTTCCTCGTGGGATCAGTACTTTTTCGATATTTGGCAATATACATGATCATCACGACATTTTTTCACTTTTTGGGGACAATTACCAATTTTTGAAGAGCTGTATCTCGGAAAGTTTTGGATGTACGAAACTCGGCTTAAATTGTATCAAGTTTAATCTGCTTTAAAAAAAGGGATAATAACATTTTCTGTAGGACGCATAATTTAAGAGATATTGAGCAAAAACCGAAACTCGTGCAAAAATTTTGCTGTTTTTTGGGAATTGCGCAGCTCGCACAGGTCTTTCGAAGCTGTAAACTTGGTTTCTTACTATTAGCATAGGTCCTAACAACATATTAAAAAGTTAGAACTACATGACCCTTTGCAAGATCAGTCCCTTTTTTGTGTATAAATTGACTGGTTTAATATAAAATGTATTTTTTCCATTACAAAAATACTGTATAAACATTAATCGAAATATTTTCATAATTCTCATAATAATCTCCTAAGGTGCACCACGAATTATTAAACACTTGAAGGATGTTACTATTGAAGAGGGGGCGACCCTATATTTAGAAGTAGAAGTTGATGGATGTCCTCCACCAACAGTGAAATGGTTGAGAAACGGCCGTGAAGTTTCTGCAGATGCACGTATTAAAATTAGTCGTGACACTCAAAGACAGGAGACATACAATCTGACAGCGAATCTGATTAAATATGAAGAACAAGGAGAATATGAAGTGATAGTGACGAACTCGCTGGGAACAGTTACTAGCAAGAGCATAGTGACCGTACAGAGTAAGTTTCTATATTTTATACTAGAGATGGAAATATTCTACTCTGCGCTTCTTCAATGTAAAATAGATCCCGATCGTTTCTTTTTTAAATTGGTGTGCAATAGAAAATATCGTTAATCGCAGAAAATATTTTTTTAGGTTTTTTAAAATTTTTCGAGCTATCAATGCGATAAATCTACTGCAGAGAAAAAAATTGGAATGAATCAGTTTATATTTCAATAAATAAGAAAAGGACTATAATCCAGGGCCAATGACTAAGATATGCTATTTTTGTTTTAATATGTTTTTTTCTTTTACTATTTCTTTTTTTTTCAATATATTTTCATTTTTTTGTATTTTGTTCCATTGCTTAAGCTACTAGGATCTAAAATAGTTCTTAATAGTGTGGGAGGTAGTACATGGATGTTTTCTTCATATCTGCTATATCCTAATTTGTACAATACGTATATACCACAAAAGCACAAACTCCAAGTGTTTTAGTCCCAGCCTTACATAATATACAGTAATATATAGAATAGGCGTTGGCACAGGTCTTTCTCGATCTTCTAACTGATCAACTTATGATATAAACACATATTCTTGCTCCTAAAAGTTAAATCTAATACACATTCTAAAAATAAACGAGGAAAGCTAGAAAAATCATTTTTTGGATCCAACGACTGTTACCTTGCCTTCGATGCAGTTCTTCTCGTTGAACTTTTCCTGAAACTTGTTAGAAATTTGAGCCAGCTGAAGCATATTCACTGTTAAAGCTTCATTAGACCTTTTCGTATAAACAGTATTAATAAATCTATCAATATCACACAAGCGATTCACACAAAGTGTCCAAGATTAGATCAATATTCAATGGAAATTAAGTTCTTCTTTGATTGAACGACCAAACGAGTGTTTGCCACTTACCTCGATTTAGATAAAGTAATTTGACAAGCACTTGATTTGTCCTCTGCTCTAATTATGACTTGGCTTCGCCTTCGAGCAACTTTTCTGCAAATGACCTTTTTTTTCTTACTTATGCACAAGGCGGTTTTCTCTATTACTTTACCATCTTTAAAAACCTACATTTGGTTTTGCTACCACAGCTTTCTGCAGATCTTCCAACGCACTCGTCCGACTGACGAGTCGCTGGATGAATTCAAATTTGTTTTATTCGAGTAACCGGCCCAGTCCATTTTCGCTAATTTTAGCCTAATAATAGTCCAAATTTGGCGCATTTTCAAAAATGTATAATATATTTTTTCCTGAACCAAAAATATACTTTTATTTTCGGTACACTTTTCCATGGCCATAATATACTTTCACTCTCATGGCCTGGAGATAAACATATTTTTCTAAGTGAAAATTTTCTGGGCGCCACGTGTTGGGCCTTTTTTTTTGTCCTTGTTTAGTTATGCTCTAAAAATTCTTTAATAACTTTTCCTAAGTCGAAATTTTTGTTTATTCTTCGACTTAGGTCGATTCTGGGATGTTCTATAACAGTTACACCTACTAATCCAACTCCACTTGGCTGCTCATCAGCAACCCATCAAATATAAAATAATAATGGCCTTTCTCTAGAACCTTTAAGGGTTACGTGATTTTGCTCTGGAATGTAGTATTTTATTTTCTATAAATGTATACCAATGATCTAATGTGGTCTAACAAACGTTAAAGTCACAAATTGACGTTATTGAGCTGTGACATTCTGATGTAACTTTTACGTAAATTTTACGTCATTCCTCAGGCCAAAATCACGTAGCATCTAACCAAAAAATGACATCAAAATGATGTTAGTCCGCTACTTGCAAGGTTGATAAACTAATGTTGAGCTATAGCTACAGCTTCATAACCGCAATATAAAGATTTGGCTATTTTCGTCCGAATATAATATGGAAAATAAGCCGATGAATAATATCGTTCACATTTTGCTATAAAAACTGACGATTGATATTTTTAAGTCTCAATCAACATTTAAAACAATTATCTTTAGCGGCACGCTGAATTGCCGCATATATATCTTTCTCTGTAGCAGATTTATTATACTGACAGATGTAAAAAACAACTTTTTTCAAATATTCCTTCTGCGGTTTATTTACTCTACGATATTTCTTACTGGGTATGTAATTTTTTTTTTAAGAAAATCGGTCGAGATCTATTTTACATAGAAAAAGTTTAAAACAAAAATTTACATCGCACCACACTTTTAGACTCCAACAGCTATTCAAAATAACTAAACACTGAGGTACATACCATATATTTTTAAGCCCCATATGTGGAAAACTACAATATTTCTTCATACTTTTTTTTACTAACCCTAGTGCTTTGATTTTATGGAGTGTGGTTCATGTATGGGGACCTCTCAGTGTTTAGTTGAATGTGAGAATATTCACTTTTATAAAGTTTGAATATAGATCGGAAATTCAATAATTACTAATTTGCATTTAGTAATGTTAGCGCAATATTTCCTTTCTCAAAACAATCACTTATATTAGTATAATAATTTATCAAATATGCAATTATAAATTATTTTATTAACTTAAAAAAACACATGCAAATTTTCTTTAAATCTCTTTTACCACTTTTCCAATATACATTATGATCAATTACACAGCCCCACAAAAAAAAAATTGGAACTGCTATCAAGACAACTGTAATTTTCGACGCTGAATCCGAATCCGAGGTCAAAAAGAATCGTACACCCCCAAAATCAACCCCTAGCGCTAAAAAACACTCCCTAAACATGGTAAAAATGACTTAACCCTCCACGAATAGTCTTAAATCTCAATAAATCGAATTAAATATAAATATTCAAGTATATAACGCATAAGTACAGAGTTAACAATACTTTCCATTGAAAATCATCCCTCATACAACAGGAAACTTAAAAAATGCAGTGATTGTAAAAAAGCTTACGATGCCCGTTTTTTTGGAAAGAGTGAGTAACTGCATTAGTTCCGATGCGATGCTCAAAATCTACTCCCATAGAGTGGCGGAAACCACTTCTAGATTCAAATTGCAAGGAAAATCGGGGGAAAAAAAGGTAATAACAGAAACAATGAACGCCCCAATAAAGAGCACAACTTGACGTATACTTAATCCGCATTCAACACGCGTATGCGGTTGTCAATGCGCCACCTACCGGCTGGTCAAAAAACTATAGTCAAAAAATTATATAGATGTTTTATCTGAATTTTTAGATGATTCTTTTTAGAGGCCATATAAATAAGTAATAGTATTTTCAGAGAATTCTTTTTAGGAGTCATCTAAGCAACTGCAATTTAAATTTGGTGGTTTCTGTCACTCTATGGGGGTAGTTTTTAAGCATCGCATCGAGACTGAAACGGCACCTACCCTAGTCGTATATTTATCTCTCTCTTTTGAGTGAGACAGAAAAATATACAAATTTGGCAGTTTACGTGATCGTCTAGTTTTTTTTTAAAGTAGGACCCAAATTTACGTTGTGATAGTAATTTTGTTAAAAACACAGATTCCTTATAAAGTTTGATATTACTTGTTTCTATTTACCGATTAATTTATTTATCTTCATTTTGGAAACACTCATTTAATAGTTGATTTTACTTTGGTACCTTTTATTTGACTGTACTTTATTTAATACTGATTTTACAAATTGCATTTGTAATTGATTTATTTTGTCTAAAGAATTATATTTTTATTTAATCTCACTTATTCCTGAAAAAGTAAAATATTGAAAGAAAACACAGAAAACGTTTTAATACGTTTATTTTAGACAATTGTCATATTTCTTTGTATAGATTATATAATTGTTGGGGCAATTGCCACATGAAAAGAAGGAAAGTACTCGTTGGGACAATCGTCACATTAATTCGTAAAATAATCAGGTCAGCTACGTAAACAATAAAATGAATTGTTTACAATGACAATTGTCATTATCCTGAAAGCTTTATAATTGACGTCGACATACGTAAAATTTGACATAGCTCGGGAAATTTTCCAGTCATGATACGATGGTAAAAGGCAATCGACAAAATCTCATCAAATTGCCACGACACTGTCGTAGATTTCGATGTTTCGAAGCGTAGTATTGTTTGTTGTGGCTAGTTACAGTTGGCCGAGACCAAGTGGTCCCATTTCGCTGAATCGGTGTTATTTGTATATTCGTAGTATCGATGCTATAGATGAAGTGACAACCAACAAAATCTTGTTTGCCTTTCGAAAATCTTCGAAAATAAAATTGAAACAAAGAGCTGTGTTCAAATCTTATCATATGTAAATGATAACATTGATGAGGTATAAATTACAGTGATGGCAATCAAGAATCCTTAACTGCAAATGCTGAAGACTAATTAACTGCAAAATCTGCAATAACCCATTCACGACTGTACTAAATATTATTTACATAGCTGATCGGAATATTAATCATATTAACAACAATCGTTGTAATAACATTTTAAAAACCCAAAGAAAACTTTCCATTCATTCAATGACTAAAGATAGTTGCAATTCACAATCGGGAGTTAATTAATTTGAATGCTGAAAAGTGGATACATACTAACTTTAAATAAGTAAGCTATAATCAAGTACCACAGTTTAGCAGAAAGTCGATGTAAATATGGGGATGACTTCGAAGATAGAGTCGTAATTTTAAAGAGTTGAACTTCATTTAACGTTGAAACAAAGAGCTGTGTTCAAATCTTATCATATGTAAATGATAACATTGATGAGGTATAAATTACAGTGATGGCAATCAAGAATCCTTAACTGCAAATGCTGAAGACTAATTAACTGCAAAATCTGCAATAACCCATTCACGACTGTACTAAATATTATTTACATAGCTGATCGGAATATTAATCATATTAACAACAATCGTTGTAATAACATTTTAAAAACCCAAAGAAAACTTTCCATTCATTCAATGACTAAAGATAGTTGCAATTCACAATCGGGAGTTAATTAATTTGAATGCTGAAAAGTGGATACATACTAACTTTAAATAAGTAAGCTATAATCAAGTACCACAGTTTAGCAGAAAGTCGATGTAAATATGGGGATGACTTCGAAGATAGAGTCGTAATTTTAAAGAGCTGAACTTCATTTAACGTTGTCATTTTAATTAGGGAATTTAGAAAAATTATCTGAATGTGTAATTTAATTAATATTTAAAAGTTAAGACCAAAACAAATGACAACGGAGAATTAATAATTAGGTAATTTTAATACTCAGGCTCTGACAAACGGCGAGATCTTGTACCTCCCCGATCTCGAACTTGCCTCGAGTACGCGCCCCATTCTTACTCTTTTAGCCGGCGTCGTAAATCGCCCGGCGTTTCTCACCCCTGGAGCGCAACAAGTAATTCCTCAATAGACACTCTGGTACCCGGGCAACGTTACTGCGAGCAGACGCTTGCCGAGCAGCAAAAATGTCTACCGAAATTACCCAGAGCGCCGTACAGAAATGGCAAACCCCAGTTGACTGTTGGACTACCACGGGGAAAATTCCATCGCAAAGTCTGTGAACGAAAGCCTTTTTCAAAAGGTCACAGTCACACAGTGAAACAGAATATGCCCCGGAGCAATTCAACTTTGGTAGGCTGCACAACCCCAAATGTTTAACCTGAGTTTCTACTAACGATGCCGTAAGGTCGCTGGGTAAAAACAAAGAATAAACACCAAAGTGTTTCAGAGAACACACAGCCAAATGTACACCCTGTATTTAATGAACGTTACCAATAAAGGGCGCAGCTTGAAAATACAGGTATGGACACTGAGATGAGTGCACCAAGAAAGTCGATCAAATAATGATAATTTTGGCGCCAATATTCTTGGCTAAAGATGTCGGTCTCGGATGACTGGGGTCAGGCAGGACTATTGCCCTTTACCCTAATACATCGCTGCAGACCGGGGACCAGCCTCGTGCAGGGCGGGCGAACTTACTTTACGTCGGCCCCACCCACATGATAATTTTGGGCCGTGTTTCATGGTATTTATACTCGATGTAATAAAGAAACATAATTACGTTATACGCGAGAGTGACTGGAATAGTTTGAAAAAAGAAGTGAATCTTGAACGGGTTGTAGTTTAGGCTATTTTACAAGAAAATCTCGAGTTTAACTGTATTAGAAATACGGCCTATAATCGCTTACGTTTCTGGCGTGTTTGTTTATATAAGACATTCCTTGACCGATACGCTCAGTGCGAAGCTCGACTTTCAACGTCGTTTTCAACCCCAGTAAAATGCTTTAAGAAGTATTATAATAAAATAATATTTCTGTATTTAAGGAAATTATGTATGAAATATTTTTAATGGTTATTTTGAAATATTTAATTTTGATTAGAATTGTTTTAAAATTTGGAAATAAGTAAATTCTATTTAAAATTTAGGAAATTAATTTGCAAATGCACGACCTAGATACAGGGCGTTTCAAGACTAATGCATTTACATACTGTTTCTAAAATAACTGGGCATCGTAAGCTTTTTTTTGCAATCATTGCAGTTTTTTTAAATTTCCTGTTGTGTGAGGGGTACTTTTTACTCATTCATGGGGGTGATTTTCAATTGAAAGTTGTGTTAACTCTGTATTTATGCGTTATATATTTGAATGTTTATATTTAATTCGATTTATTGTGATTCAAGACTATTCGTGGAGTGTCAAGTCATTTTTACCCTGTTTAGGGAGTGTTTTTTAGCGCTAGGGGTTGATTTTGGGGATGTAAGATTTTTTTTACATCGGATGCGGATTCAGCGTCGGAAATTACATAGGGATGGCAGTTCCAAAAAAGCCCCACAAAAAAAAATTGGAATTGCTATTGAGACAACTGTATCCCCATGTAATTTTCGACGCTGAATCCGAATCAGAGATCAAAAAAATCATACACCCCCAAAATCAACCCCTAGCGCTAAAAAACACTCCTTAAACAGGGTAGAAATAACTTAAAGCTCCACGAATAGCCTTGAATCTCAATAAATCGAATTAAATATAAACATTCAAGTATATAACGCATAAATACAGAGATAACACTACTTTCCATTGAAAATCACCCCTATGAGTGGTGAAAACTACCCCTCACACAACAGGAAATTTAAAAAAACTGCAGTGATTGCAAAAAAGTTTACGATGCCAAGTTATTTTAGAAACAGTACGTAACTGCCTTAGTCTCGATGCGATGTTCAAAAACTACCTCCATAGAGTGGTGGAAACCACCCCTTAATTTAAATTGCAGTTGCTTAGATGACTCCTAAAAAGAATTCTCTGAAAATACTGTTACTTATTCATATGGCCTCTAAAAAGAATCGTCTAAAAATTCAGAAAAAACATCTATATAATTTTATATAAGTGTTGAATGCGGATTAAGTATATGTCAAGTTGGGCTCTTTATTGTTTCTGTTATTACCTCTTTTTCCCCGATTTTCCATGCAATTTTAATCTAGGGGTGGTTTCCGCCACTCTATGGGGGTAGATTTTGAGCATCGCATCGGAACTAATACAGTTACTCACTCCTTAAAAAAAAAACTGGGCATCGTAAGCTTTTTTTTTACAATCACTGCATTTTTTTAAGTTTCCTGTTGCATAAGGGGTAGTTTTCACCCAGTCATGGGGGGTGATTTTCAATGGAAAATAGAGTTTATGCGTTATATATTTGAATATTTATATTTAATTCGGTTTATTGAGATATAAGACTATTCGTGGAGCGTTAAGTCATTTTTACCATGTTTAGGGAGTGTTTCTTAGCGCTAGGGGTTGATTTTTTTGAGCTCGGATTCGGATTCAGCGTCGAAAATTACATGGGGATATAGTTGTCTCGATAGCAGTTCCAAGTTCTTTTTTTTTTTGTGGGGCTGTGTTATAGGTTAATTGCTTTTTATTGTCACCCCAATTTGACGAGTACTCGAACTACACTACATTCTTGATACACATTAGAAGTTATATATTATAATTTTGATCCAAAACATTCATCTAGTAACCTCTCTACATACTACATAGGTACTGATTAGACACAACTATTTTTTACAAATCTCATAAATGTTGTGTTCATGCCTTAATTAATTATGATTTTAAATAGATAAAAATCATATTTTTGTTGGCCTACAAACTTTAATGTAAGTACGTTTTATTTTTCGATTTTTTGTACGTCCCCAAGTAATTTATAAGTTATTACCTGAAAAAGGGATCTATGAAAAATCCCCCAGCAGTTGCAACACCCCCTCCCCCCCTTGTCTGTACTGTACTCGTTATTCTTTTGGTATTTATGATTATTCCCCTACACCTTACTAACAAATTACAGAGGTAACACACACTGATGCTATTGAGGAATCTGAAGAACCACCGAAAAAAATTAAAGTCGAAGTACTCGAAGACGAACCCCAAGTTGCTAAGGAAGCTGAAATAGAAGAAAAGGTAGAGGTAGAAGCGGATGAACCTAAAAAACCCGAACCTCAGGAGGTTGAAAAACCAAAGAAGCCAAAAGGTACATTTATTAGAAATAAAATTTTGATTCTGTTTGTTGAACCGTTCAAGGGCAAATCCTTATCTATATTCTCTATACAAAACTTCCGTTTTGGTTCAAAATTTTCATAACCAGAAACTTCTCCAAATTTTCAGAAAAACTTATCCAGACTTCTCCAAAATTTCCTTAGAATTCCTTAAATTTCTCACATCTTATACATAAAACTGTCCAAGCAGGTTTCCCTCAAGTAAAATTTCACAAATAATATTAAAATACGTTTGCAATACAAGCAGAATACATATTTTTATTTTTGTGTGTTGAATATTCAACAATTCCTGTGCAATATTTTTTTTTCGTTTTTATATTTTTCATTTGAAAGCTTGGTAGATGCAGTGATATGGACCACTTTTATAAGCAATAAGCAGTTTTACATTAAATGAATTATGGCTGTCATACAGTCAAAAAAGTATATTTTGACCAAAGGCTAAAATATTAAAAGATAATAAATAATATCAAAAAGATTATCTAGTTTGGTAGTAGTCCAATCAGTGGGGATTTTGCCCCGCAAAAGGGGGAGTAGTAATGATTTTGATATATGATGTTGTTTAAGTCGAGGCCCTGATGAAAAATACAAGTTTTCGACCTTAGGGAGGGAGGCGCGAGCCGTCGCGCCGCGCCCATTTGATTGAAAGGTGCAAAAAATTGGTTTTTCAAAATAATTCGGCAACGCTCGATCCTACGAGAAAAATGTTCCAGACAAAGTTGAAGAAGACAAAATTTGCATTTTTTGTATATACATTTTTATTGTAAGTCTAATGCTTAAAGAGATACAGCATCAGAAAGATGGATTTAAGAAAAAGGAAATTTTATTATAGGTATGGATTATCGAGATTGCAGATTACAATTACCCGGTCCAAATTTAACAAATTGTTTGTTTTTCTGAAAGTGCCAAAATTCTCTCCTTAAATATAAGACTAAAAAGTAAAAAACAAATTAATAGTTTAAAAAATTAAAACAACATGCTTTTATAAATACTGCACAAAAAAGCAAAAAATAATGATCGAACCTGTTCTCTCTGTACTACAAGAAATAGAATGAAACTTGAAATTTACTCCACCGTGGTCTTAAGAAAATGTATATATAATAGGGATTGCAATTTACCGGAAGTTTTAATAACCGGTAAATCGGTAAATAAAGATGTAAATAACCGGTTAACCGGTATTTACCGGTAATTTTTAGAATGAATGATTAGGGTGGCGAAAATGGCAATTGTCTTTTTCCATGTACAAAATTATCTAAATTTAACAAAAAACATTTTTATATGTAATATAATGAACAAACAAAAGATTTTTTTATCAAAAAGAAAAAATATAAATGAAATAAATTTAAATAAATAATTATTCGTTAAATAACAGAAATATCAACTTAAATAACAAAAATTATAAACATAAACTCAAATAGGGCATTTACTGAATACCTAATCTAAAAATACAATATTTTTTAAAAATAGCCCGTTAAAAGGGTTAGTTTTTCAAAGTTATATCTGTTAGTCGTCTGATATTTGTGCATAGAATGATGATGCCCTGAAGATGCTCTTCCTCAGTCGCTCAGTCGATATTGGTGGGCCGATAAGTTAATAAGAATTGGTAATAACATACTTCTAAATGTATTCCACGGATATTTGCGGCAGTGAAATAGTCAATTTCCTGTCTCAAGATATTGTCAATGTCTCTCTTGTATTTCTTAGAGCTTGGTGTTTGGATTTTACTTTTTACAATACTATTTATTTATTGTTAAAAGTGCTCAGTGTTGAGACATTCACTCTGTATTTAGTGAATACTAGTCAATGACATAAATAGAAACGTTGAATACATATCGTAAGTTCAGAATTTACCGAAATAACCGGTAAAACATTAAAATAATCGATAATTATCGTCATGTGTTTTTTATCCTGATAACCTGTTAACCGGTTAACCGGATAACCGGTATTGCAATACCTAATATATAACAAGAAAAATCACTGAAATTTGAAATAATTTCCCTATATAATATCATTGTGAGGTGGAAAAACGTTAGAAATAATAAAATGTAATTTGTTCTTAGATAATTTACAAACAAAAATGGAGTTTGGCGATTTTTTGAAAAAAAAATCGTTAAACTTCATTTTCCCACCGTTGTATCTCGTTATATCTTAGATTTACAATAAAAGTGTATATACAAAAAATATAGGAAATGTCCTCTTCAACTTTGTCTTGAACATTTTTCTCGTAAGATCGAGCATTGCCGAATTATTTTGAAAAAAACAATTTTTTGCACCTTTCAATCAAAATGGCGCCCCCTCCCCTCTCCCAAGTGTAGAAATTTGTATTTTTCATCAGGGCCTCGACTTAAGCAACACATATCAAAATCATTACTACTCCACCTTTTGTAAGGCAAAGGCTATTTTTTGTCCCTACTGACAGGATCATAGGTTTACTATTCATTGTTTTTATTTTTAAACTACAAAATATTTGGCAGTTCGAAAACGTTAATATTAGTTTCTATAAATAAATTCTTTTTGAGTTAGATAAAAAAATTTGCCCCATCAAAAATAAATACTAAAAGTTTGTAAGAGTTCTTTAAAGTTTTTAATTAATTGTAGTCCAAAGATTTCATTATAGCTTTCAAATTACTTCTAAGCGTTTTCCGTATAACACTGCACAGGGAAATTTTCAGCTGTTAAGAGTTGGCTTCTACTTGCTTATTTTATGTGCGCTTTTGTCCCAGTATTGTTACATACGTACCAAATACAGCAATTATTTATATTGTCTGTTCTCTTCTCTTGTATCTTACAATATGATTTATCCTTCAGCTTATACTGAAACAATGAACTATTAGTCCCATTTCAACACTTAATTTTTTAACTAAATTATACAGCAATTTATGTCCTGTTTCATAATTCTTAACCTAAAATCAGTTGAAGTAAATTCATTTAGCATACCTAATCCATGTTAAATATGAAGTTTTATTTTATCTAAAATATTAATTTTGAAATGTACTTTCAATATTAATCAGGTGTAGGCATGTTATGAAACTAGACATTATTAAATAATTTAAAATATACATTTTACACAATTAGGTACTCTATACGAAAAAATTGAGGTTGAAATAAAAGAATCAAGTACTAAGTCACCAGAACCAATCATTGAGGAACCCCTATCCCCTAAATGTTACCGAAGGGCCAGTTCCACAATTATCGAAGAGATTGAACATGTAGACGTAGATGAAGAATCACATAAACCTAAAAAAGTTGATGAACATGAACTGGGATCAAAGAAACCTAAACGCGGTCTATCATACCAAATTGAAGAAGTGGAGATTGTTGAGACCGCATCAGAAACGAAATCTGCTGTAGAGGCAGATTTACCGTCTCAGAAATCAAAAAAAGGTATCTCAGCAACCAAGGAAGACTTAGAAATACTTGAGGAAGCTAAAGAGTCTAAAGCACCAAAAACATCGCAAGAAACCGATATTGATTCTGACAAAAATTTGCAAAGA
Organism: Rutpela maculata; assembly: GCA_936432065.2. Lineage (NCBI taxonomy): Eukaryota > Metazoa > Arthropoda > Insecta > Coleoptera > Cerambycidae > Rutpela > Rutpela maculata. Next base: position 112,845,873 of record OW386285.2, read on the forward strand.
GGCATATCAGCGACAGTAGAAGGTATCGAACTAATTGAAGACGAAATACCTAAACCAAAAAGACCAAGTCAATCATCAGATGCTTCGAAGGAAACTCCTTTGAAAGCCAAAGAAGCTGTAATTGAAAATATAAAGTTAATAGAGGCTGATGATGAAAATTTCTCTCCTAAGAAAGTTAAAGAAGAATTGTTCGAAAGAGAGTTAAGTCAGAAGGGCAAACGAGACTATGGAGAAGAAATAGATGAAAAAACGGAAGAACTATTGAGAAAAGCTCAAAAGCAAAGAAGCTTAGTGGAAGATATTACTGAAAAACCAAGTAAAGCTGAAGGTAGACAACAAACATTTATATCCACTCCACACTGTTTCTCTTCTTTAACACATTTTAATAAACATATACGTATAGGTGAACTGCATGAAAAACTTTAAATAATTACACTGACATCACAAATTGCACGAAAATAAAATATCTGTACATAAAACTGAAATTTCTCTTTAAAACCAAATCCTACTTTATTTTTTGTTGTTTCCCAAGAGCAGCAAAAGTATTAAAAATTATGTAAGTAAAAGTAATAACATTTAAGCAGGTAAATTATCTGTTCTACTTCCAAATTGGAATGATTCTAAATTTAGTAAATCGTTACACTTTTAAATTTATTTTCAATAAATACTACTCTTTTAGTAATAATAAAATAATATTAAATAATAATCTTTTATAATACTTTGGCGCATGTAAGACCAAAAAATGAAAAAAAAAATACTTTTGCAATTTTTCTTGGGAAAATACAATTATTTCACTGGTGAATTTAAAGAAAAAGTTTCACTCTATATATGCTTTAAGTGTTCTAACTTGATGTCTGCGATACTAACAGCTCGTTGTGCAATTCTATAAGCTTCATAATTGCTGCTTTGCAAGGTAAGATTATAAATGTTGCTAATGTTCGTCAATAGCACATAAGTGTTTTCCACAGTTATTTTCTAATTTTATAATGTATAGGTAGGTAAGTTTAAAATAATGCATATTACTGCACACTGAGCACCTAAAATGTATCCCGAAAAGACTATGAGCGGGTAGCAATGTAAAAAGTGCCCCCGCACCTACCGAACTAAAATGCTTCCATAAGATGTCTGGTATGCTGTCTGTCTTGTGTACAAAGTTTTAAGCTCGTGGACTCTGCGTGGGGTGGAAAAAAAATAGTTTGCCCCTAAATGTTTTATTTTTTTTCTCACCTCCTATTTGACGGATCGCTTTGTAATTTGGCACAAATAATTTTAGTGTTAGGTGAGTTTATTTTAAAAAATATTACTCTTCTGCGATGATCCTATGCATTAAAAAAAATTAATACATTTTTTTAATGGCCTGAAGGGTGACTACCCTGTTTGACACTATTACCATATTTTGATATCATATGCATTTAAACTATGACTATAACATATAACAGTTATAGTTTTATTAATGCGGTGGAACAGGATAAAAATAAATAAAAATTATCTGAACTTGCAATATTACGAGTATATTATTTAATATTTAGATGGGTAATCATATAATTCATTCAGACAAGAGTAACTGAGTGATGCAGAAATTGCACCCATATTGGGAGCAAAGGAAAAAGGAACCCGACCAGAATGGAAGGATGTCTCAAACAAAGGAGTAGGATTGAAAGCTTCGTGGTCGCAATGGGATTCACTTAGAGCATTAGACGGGCTGTTATTATTATTACATACGAACATCATAAGACTTATTTTATTAACTATTAGGAACATGATAACTTATAAAAACAAAATTATTTATCCAAGTCATTTTCCTCATCTAACTGTGGCAGTAAAGAAAGTTTTATTGGTTGATTTGATTATAGTACCTCTAATTTTTTTACATATACATTGTTACTGTTTTTGCGTTTTAAATTAAGTGAGCTGATTTTGCTCTCAGAACTATTGCTATCAGTTGTAGAACTTTCCATTTCGTGCATAACACTAACTACTATCTAAGTTTTTTAAAAGGGGAAAAATTATGTATTAGGTACAATATAAATAACACAAGAAAACCACGAGTACGATACACACACTTAAAATTCCAGAGATACGATACTATATAAGAGAACGTAACAGTATGAGATGGAATTAGGATATTTGTAAGACAGATGCGGCAGAGCGGGGACGTGAGTAGCCAGCGGTCCGGCAGCCAATTGAAAAATGACTTATTTTGTATTTTTAGTGCCTCTTCAACTGTCACAGTACGCACTTCTGACCGCAGAGTGTCTTTAAAGGCAGCTTCTACTTCGAAGGCACGCACCAAAGCCTCGCTAATACTTTGATGGGATATTCTAAGAATTCGCCTGACCTCTTCGGCCCTGATGCTATCTAAAAAGGCTCCCACGGCTAGTTGTTCCTGAAATTCTCTTGGTGCACTCAGATATGCCAGGTGTGCCAGTCTCTCTATCGCAGCTTCGAATTCTTGTAAGCTTTCCCCAACCTTTTGCGCCCTTGATTTTAGCTGAACCTGGTATACTTGGGCAAGGTGTTGGTCACCATATCTCAAATCTAATGCAGCTTCCAAGACTTTGAAGTCCCTTTATTTCTCCACCGAGATGGTCTGAAGTAACTGAAGTAACTCTGAGGCTTGGCCTCTTAGCGCCAAAACTAATGCCATAGCCTTTTCCTCGTTATCTCAGTTATTCGTACTTGCAGCCGCCTTCAAATTGTTTCTTGTACGTTGTCCATGAGCTTTGGCCGTCGAATGAGGGAGGTTTTAAACGAGGACCTGATGATGCTATCAGCTGGCCTCCTTTCTCTCTCAATTGTCATTTAAAGCGCTCCACTTCTCCTTAGACCTCACTCATCTTTTCTTTGATGTCGCTTACTTCCCCTTTGACTTTGCGAGGAGGGAAAACCCACACGAGCTGCCTATCCCAACTAGGAATAGGTCTGAGTATCAGCCTTCAACTGACTAAAATCCCTCCTCTTGGGGCTCGTCTGTACAGAATACTCCGAGGGCACTGCAGCCTCCTGGGCTTATTGTGCTCGCCCTGTTTTTTTTTTTTTTAGTTTTTAGTTTACACTGTCCATTTTAATATTCCTGTGTCACTGACAAGGTGATATAGGTCTGAAAATGGACGAGTCTTGATGGTTTTGGGGTCTGTTTGTGTTTGCCCGTAGATATTATACCCTCTGCAGACCAATGCATCGCAGTCATGTATAATATGTTCTACAGTTCTACCGCACAGTCTGCAGTTAAGGTCGCCAGCAAACGTTCCAATTAGATGCAGGTACTTCTTAAAGGGAAAGTGTCCACTCAGAAGACCTGTTATGGTTCTCAACTGAATCTTGTTCCCCTTTGACTTGAGTGACTTCTGTTTTGACCACACTTACTTTATCTTCGACCTTATTTCCTTCAATTCGTGTCTTTCTTCTTGACGCCGCCTTTCTTCCTCTTGACATCTTCTTTCTTGTGCTTCTTTTTCTTCTTGACGTCCCTTTTCTTGTTCTTTTTCTTTGCGATGTCTTATCTGAAGTGAAATAACTAAACATGAATGAATTATATGATTACCTATCTAAATATTAAATAATATACTCGTAATATGGCAAGTTCAGATAATTTTTATTTATTTTTATCCTGTTCCACCGCATTAATAAAACTGTAACTGTTATATGTTATAGTTATAGTTTAAATACATATTATATCGAAATATGGTAATAGTGTCAAACAGGGTAGTCACCCTTCAGGCCATTGAAAAAATATATTAATTTTTTTTTAATGCATAAAATCATCGTAGAACAGTAATATTTTTTAAAACAAACTATCGTAACACTAATATTATTTGTACCAAATTACAAAGCGATCCGTCAAATAGGAGGTGAGAAAAAAAATAAAACATTTAGGGGTAAATTTTTTTTTCCACCCCATGCACGAGCTTAAAACTTTGTACACAAGACAGTCAGCATACAAGACATCTTATGGAAGCCATTTTAGTTCGGCAGATGCGGGGGCACTTTTTACATTGCTACCCGCTCATACTCTTTATTTTCATCACACGTTTGTTTGGCGCTTCTTTTATTTGTAGGCATATACCCCATTTAGAGCAATATTCAATATTTACTCATTTATTGGTAAGTATATTTACTCACCAGTACTTGGCTGATGATGATACAAAACATCCACTGTTAAAAGAAATGACACATAGTGTATATAATTAAACTGAAATAGAGATTAGACTAATTTTGATTATACAGGATGAGTCTGAAAAATGGAACATAACGTAACTAGATATTTGCAATTGATTTCGATTAATATTGTCACACAGATTACAGATCTAAGTTCACGCAATTCTAGAGTGTTTCTTTTTATCTACAATTGAAGTTGTAAAACGCGGTTTTTCGCGATTTCGAGGGACTTAATGTTAACTTCTCGAAATTTATCTGCACATAGAGAAAAAATTAGATGATAAAAGTTGTCTCGTGTCATCAAAAGTTTTCACCTGAAATTTTCTAAATATATTATTTAAAAATTCGGAGCAATAAACAATTTAAGGCCCTAACTTTGAATGTCCATAAGTCATTTCTAAATTAACTTGACGAGTAATGAATTGTAGCTTATTATTACTGCTACAACATATTTAAAACTAGAATTTTTATGGCGATTAACATATTTTCTTTAAAAAGAAACTCATTTTTCAAAAAAGAAAAATGTTACCGTCTATTTTCCACCCAGGATTATTCTAATGAAAAGCTACGTATTCCCAGTAAAAATTGCGCAAATAAAAAAATCCATTTGGTTAAAGAATGGCAGCTATAGCATTTTGCCAGTCGTCGCAGTCAATTTTTTTTATGAAACTTGATTCAGTGTATTCAGCAAGTTTTCGGCAACTTTAGAACCTTTTTTGAATTTCTAATCCATTACTTTAATTAACTAAAATGAGAAACTTTTATTTTTTATCCCATTTACTTTTTCCTTAATTTTCACAAGATACAGTCGATTTTTTAAAATTTGTACAATCCGTGCCCCTAAAATTGGTTTTTTATAACAGATTTATTCGTATCATGTTAATTGATTTGCAATTTAAATTTATGACTTCTAATGATAGACCAGGCGCCAAAAATTTTGAAGCACAAATAAAAAAAAAGATTTTTTAACTTAAATTGATTAATTGGGGGGGAGGGGGTAACGAGAATATGATTTTTCGCGATTTTCGGTTTTCCCGTTGAATTTAGGACAAAAATGTGCAAAATTAAAGCTTCTAAAATTTTCCACAAAACAACTTATATACAGCTTTTTTGCCACACGCATAGTTGAGCTAAGTTGCGGGGCCTTCAAAACCAAAGGTTGGTCCTAAAATAAAATTTAATGGCGACTTCACACGTTGGGTCATACTTTGGCCAAAACAATTGTCAAAACCTTAGTAAAAACATTTGTCTACAAATATGTCATCCACACGTTGGCCTCACGATGGCCGACGCAGCACTGCTCGCTAGAATCTAGAAAATGCGACGGCCATATCTGCTCTAGATGTCTTTAGTTATTTGTAATTTATTAACAAGTGAATATTGTGATTAACACAAAGTCTCGAGGGAAAAGAAGATAGTAGGGTATTATTCCAAAAATTAATTAAAATATTTGATGTTATACAGGGTGTTTCATTCACCGGCGTATATTTGAAAGGGGGTGGTAGGTGGGGTGGTTTTAAATGTATTCAAGACAAATGGGCTCATTTGGCATATTTTTTTAATTACATTTTCCAAAATATATCTTAATTTTAAAAACCAGGATATTCTAAGATCTCTATTGGCTTAAAAATTAATCAAGAACACAGACGCTGCGTGACGTCATTCACTCCTAGTTACATTTTCATTGCCCTCTTTTCGGCACTTATATTTGCATACTCTTGTGTTAAAATAGTCCAATAGTCTCCAAATCACCATCTCCGACAGATTAGACAAATCTGATTTTAAATAGCCGGGTTCTAACAGCGTAAACTCAACTTCGAGACAAACTTTCGGATTGAATGACGTCAGCACTTTGAGCGCATCGGTTCATGTTTAAAGCAGTATATTTCTGAAACTACTTATCGGATCGATCTCAAATTTTCAGTGTTATAATTATTAGACGATTACTTCACATAAACGCACCAAAAAGTGAAATATGAAATTTGAATGAATGAACCCATTACTGTACTATCCAACTTGGACTTTATAACCAAATAAAATGAAATGTGCAAATACGATATTCATTCAAATATCTTTAAAAAAAATTATATTAAATATCCTATACAACTTTACGTGTGCGTCTGATACATCATTCGAAAGGGCAAATATCAAGAAAGTTTTTAAAGATATTTGGATGAATATTGTATTTGCACATTTCATTTTATTCGCTTATAAAGTCAAAGTTGGAAAGTGTAGCAATTCATTTTGGATATTTCAATGAGTCATAAACAATTTTTGTCACATGTAGATCCCATTACGCGCTTTATATCGATAGAATAAATATTTAAATTTATGAGAGAAAAAGTTGCAAACAGATAAAATCTTTGAACAAAGTTGTATTAAAGTTACATGGGGAAATGTACCAAATTCGATAAAATTCGAGAAAACGATGATATTATCGAAATGCGCAACACTTTGTATAGTGGTATATATGGTTATATACGTTTCAAATCACTTCAGCTACCATCCCCTTTCAAATATACGTCGGTGAGCCAAACACCCATATATAATATATTATTACGTGCTACATAATCCCAATATACTACTCAAAAACTATATAAAAGTAATTTTTTTGCAAAAAGTATACGCCACTAGATGACTCACATAATAACTATTACTCCACTGTTTCCATTGCGTCATCTGCAAATTATTTATGTACCTATTATTTTTTAACAGCCGTACCAATGATATTGGATACAAATATGAAAGATGGTTCACGACCGGAATCATTAGACGTAACTTATATTGTAAGGGGATTTGCAAATCCTCCTCCTGTAGCAACATGGTCTTTAGATGGAAAAGAAATAAAACCAGATGGAAATTTAAGAATGACCACCAGCCAAAATGGGGAAGAGTTTCGTTTGGAAATTAAGAAGTTGGAGTTGAAAGATGCTGGCGTTTACCAATGTACTCTGAGTAATCCAGTGGGGGATGTCAAACAACAAGCTGTTCTTGACGTTACTCGTAAGTTTATATAAAACGTTAATGTTTGTTCCTATCCCTAAAATGTCGTTCACAGTTATTCTATTTTGTGTCTATTCCTTTTTACAAAAATGAATAAACAGGAGACGAAGAAAATATTTTTTTGGCTCCTTTTGCTCTCCTTCAATTTTCTTACTCGTGCACAATACCTTTATGCATTTTGCTTGTGTGTTTTCAGGCGCATGCTGGCCCAGCGGGATACCGGGAGTTTCCCAATGGACCCTCATAAAGTGCCTCGAAGGGGCTCCAGAGGATTTTCTCCCTCCCGCTGAACAATTTTTCATTTTAGAGGAAAAAGGCAACACGCGCCTCTCTGGGGCCCTTTCTAAGTTATTTTCGCGGTACCCAAAATAGTCCCAGCGCGCGCCTGTGTGTTTTATTACTGGAAAACAATAAAATCAGGAACATGATAGCTATAAATTCTCGTATATAATTTCTAAGACCAAAATCCAGATTTGTATTGATGGAGTCAAATTAGGATTTTAATGTGAATTGTCTGGTCAGGGCATTTTTTTTTATTTTAAGGTGTTCAGGGGGTCAACTTAAGTTCACAGTTCAGTTCTGCGCGGTCGGCGTATTGTTTATTTAAACAGTTTAATTTTTTAGATCCTGTTTTCCATCGGTTTTCTTTGAATATCTCGAAATCTATAAATCCTATGGAAAACAATAAAAAGAAGGAAAATGTTCGTTTTGAGCTGTACAATAAAAGTACATAAACTACAATTCATTCCAATTGTCATTATTATTTAAAAAAAATTGAACATTGCAAAATGATTCGTTTTTAAACAAATCACTGTTCTTTCGAAAATATTGGATAATATTCAATGAAATTTTGAAAAAATATAGCTCTTATAAAGTACAATCACCACTTAAAATTTCAAATCAAAATGATTACTATTACTATATAAAAAACGGCTCAAATATACAATTGTTGCTAAATTTTTGCACCCTTGTGAAATCCTGCCATCAGAACCAAGAAATGTGTACTATGGCTCAAATTGTAGCATTCTATAAGTATTTTAAAATTACGGAGAAAAACATTTTTTTTTTTTCAAAATTTAAACCAGTTTTATTGCAGTTGTTTATAGTTTTCAAAATTTTAGTCATAAACAAATTCAAGTCTGATTTTTTATGAAATCAAAAACGATAATGAAAGTTGATTAAATAAGCTAACTTTTGGAGATAAAATGAATGCTCTACTTGCATTTGGAACTGAGATACGTTAGTTTTTACAGTTAAGTCACTTATAAATAAACAAATCGATATTTCTTCTTGAAATTTGGGCTGGTTATTCTCCAATGCATATTATTTTGTTTCTGCCTTTTGAAGATAATCCAAATCTACAATTGTTAAAATAACATCGTATAAAGCGGCTTTGAGTACCTACATAATGCACATTTTCAATCTTTCTATAACCTTTTCAATTTTTGTCACGAAAATGGTAAACCAACCTAACTTGAACAACTACCTTTATGTTCATGTGTGTAAAACTTTTAATATTACTGATACAATAAAAAAATATATATTTCGCGAGGAGGATTTGCACCCGAGACGTCCGCATCTTGAATAAAAAGTGCTAGTCGCCTTACCCATTGGGCTATCTAGCGACTAAAGTCCGGTTTGTAAAAAAATATTATAACATTTAGACATATTTGGTGATTTTCAGATCTCTAACAAAATTGCCAAAGATCACACTTTCAGGCCTCTATACAGTATCTTTTGACAATTGTAACTTTATTTTCAAGTAGCAGAGACAAAATAATAGACATTGGAAAGCTACCAGTCCAAATCTCAATAAGAAATATCGATTTGTTTATTTATAAGTGACCTAAACGTAAAAACTAACGTATCTCAACTCCAAATGCAAGTAGAGCATTAAATTTTTTTTAAAGTTGGCTTTTTTTAATCTACTTCTATTACTCCTTTACAGTTTTTTATTTCATAAAAAAACCAGAGAGCTATTTGAATTTGTTTATAATTACAATTTCGAAAATTATAAACAACTGCAATAAAAAGAGTTTAAATTTAAAAAAAAAAAATTACCTCTGTGATTTTTAAGATCATCACTTATAAAAAGCTACAATTTGAGCCATAGTACACATTTCTTGATTTTGATGGCAGAATTTCACAAGGGTGCAAAGCTTTAGCAACAATCATAAATTTGAGCCGTTTTAATAATCATTTTGATTTGAAATTTTAAGTGGTGATTTTACTTTCTAAGAGGTATATTTCTCCAAAATTTCATTGAATATTATCTATTATTTTTGAAAGAACAGTGATTTGTTTAGAAGCACATAATTTTGCAATATTCAATTTTAAATAATAATAACAATTGGAATGAATTATACTTTATGTACTTTTATTGTACAGCTCATAACGAACATTTTCCTTCTTTTTGTTGTTTTCCATAGGACTTATAGATTTCGAGATATTCAAAGAAAACCGATGGAAAATACGGACTAAAAAATTAAATTGTTTAAATAAACAATACGCCGACCTTCCAGAAACTGCAAAACTAAACTGTGAAATTAAGTTGATCCCCTGAACACGTTAAAACAAAAAAACTGCCCTGACCAGGCAATTCACATTGCGAATTTTTTAATCTTAATTTGATTCCACTATTAGAATTTATGTTACCAGTTATGTGACGATATATATTATGTAAAACACAAAACAATTAATCGCTAAGTGTGTCTCAAAAACATTGTTAAATTACACCATAGACCACTGCAATTATAGATTTTGACTAGGAAATCGGTGCGTCCTGCAATTTAAAAAAAAAACTGTTGTATAGGCTCTCATCAACATGTTAAAAAAGTCGACTAATGTTGACTGCCGGCTAAACTTTTGGGAAGGCGGAAAGGGGTTAAAAAGCGGTTTTTTGACAAAAAATGTAAAAATACTTGTATCAAAAAGTATTAAAACACAATTCGAAGATTATGAATTTACCTTGAATTTAAGACTAATCTCATTTAGTCTGACCAAAATTTGATCAAGATATGATTTTTTTAAAGCTTAGTACTTTTGCACCTATTCTAAAAGTCAAATTTCAACGCGCGTTATTCATGATTATTTCAAAAACTAAGATTTTACAAAAAAAAAATTAAAAATGATTAGATTGTGAGGTAATTTAATTACCTATAATTTAACTCTTAGTATACAACCTTCTACGATACACAGGTCAACAAAAAAAAATCTGCTCCAAGGACTAAACGTATGTCTTAAGTATTTTTGTGTGGTGAAACTGGGGTTTGCAATCCCGAAATCTCGATACCGAAAATCCCGGGATCCCGGCAATATTTTGATACCGTAAATCCCGGGATCGTAGTCGATTGGATCCAGGGATTGTAAAACAAGATGGATCAGTTTCTTAATGCTACAACACTTTAGTTACCTCAGGAATTGCGTTCAAAAAGCAATGGTTGGCTTAAAAATGTCGCATTTGATACTGGATTCGAAATATAAACTTTAAAGGTTTAGATAATATTGGAACCACTTAAAGTCACAGTGGAGGCACTGCGCTGACGTGATGTGACTTTATTTATCAGATATCTCTTTAAAATTCATGTTAAAGCAAATTATATAAGTTGACATGCTTCTTAGTGCAGATTTACACAATGCAGTCTATGATAAGAAATCACCCAACGCAAAAATTTTTACCCGGGTATTATCCGATACCTATTGCACAATTTCAATGATCAAGAATCGGACGCACTATTCCAGATTCCTAAAAAAATGTCATTAGGGAAATATTAGAGAATCTTTTTTTCCAAAAAATTCCAGAGGTAATTGATGAAGAAGATCATGAGGAAGATAAGATTCTCCTCACAACACAAAACAAACGCAATAGACCCAATTCGAATACGCCCTGAAACCGATTTGATATCAAATTAAAAAAAAGAGCTGATACTTTTCGAAAATGAAGGCAATACGGATATGTACCTTCAGCTGGCATATAAGATCATATGATAACGATACCGTCAAATAATGTAGAATCTGAAAAAATATATATATAAATATATAAAAAAACTATTTAAAAACAAGATTTTATTATTTAGGTCGCGAGTGAGAAGTTCATGCAGGCATTAATTTTGTTTGACAGCCCAAGTAACACATAAAGTCGCGGGAACGTATAGGCGACTATAAAAGCCACGATAAAGTGGACCGCTACCTTAGGCAGCCACGTCCCTGCTACGTGGCAGCTACGTAGCCGCCACTAAAATGGGGAAAAATTTGTAGTCGCTGGATAGTGTTCCGGGTAGTTCCGGCCTCTATAGATGTGACTATGTTTAGTTACTATAAAGGATCGGGGTAGTAGCGGATACTACTCCGCGACTCGGCGGCCTAGTAACCGCTACGTGGCTGCCTAGTAACTGCCACTTTCACTTTTTAAAATGGTGTATCTTTTAGCGACCTCTTTGTTTTTTTTTCTTTTATAATAATGGCGCAGTGAAATAATATTATACCAAAAAGATATGTACTTTAGGCGCGTGTTTAAAGTGCTTCTTTAGCCATTTTTTCAAACGCAAGTTACTTTTTTGATATAAGTTGACATATTAAATGATAAAATTTCAACGCGCCCTCAAAATAACCTTTTATTGTAAGTTTTTGACAAAATAATTTAAAAAGGCAAGATTAAAAAATTTAAATATTTATTAGGGAAACATTTGGAATACTTTCAAAATCATTTTTCGTAAAAGTTTATGATAAGATATTAACATAACCATTGTCTATTTTTGATTAAACCCAATTTTTTTTTCTAAAAATTTTAACAACAGCTAATAATGGCCGATTTTAACAAAGGTGCTATAAAGTTAGGCCCTCCACCATAAAGTATCTGTGACTTTGGTGACCCAATAGCAACTAACCTGATGTGACTCTATAGTCAGATTCTATTTTGGAACTGTAAAGTACCAACAGGAACTATTTCGCTACCCATGTTGCCACTAAAATGCCACGATACTTTAAAGTTCCAAGTGATGATCACTGGAACTATTCTGGAACCTAGATTGCTTCTCTAGTTACTTTATTTAGGCATCTTAGTGGCACTGGTGGGTGGCAGTAACTGGTTCACTAGTACTATATAGTTTTTGCCACTATAGAGTAACAATAAAATGATACTGTTTAGTTCCAGTAACTACCCAAATGTTACTTTGACTTTGAGTGTTTACAGTTCCAATAAATGGTATCGGTGTGGTAACAGTTACTTTAAAAAAACCATATAAAGTAGCCTTACCCAATAAAGTAGCAATATTAGTACCAGGGACTAAGGCTTCGTAGCAAAATCGAAACCGAAAGGATTTGGTACCATGTGTGTTACTTGGGAGAGATTGTAAGTACCTCAGTAAGTTTTTTTTTTCAATTCATGCGACAAGCTTTTAAGACAATTAATTTTAATTTTTTCGTTTTAGTACACCTAAATAATAATAAGAGCTTGTTTTTAACAAGTTTTTTTTACAGATAATTTTATTTTTAAATTTTTAATTACGTCTTAATTATTAGTTTTATATTCATTAATTGCATTGCGTCGTCCTTACTTAAAGCACCGAATTCTTTCTTAGAATGCAACGTCTGAGTGAATACACTATCCAATCAAATCATAGTTTCGAAAATAAATAAACGCACATTTTGGTACCATATTATTGTATTGTCACCAGAACTACACGTGTATGAAAAATTTCAGCTCAATTGGACGTCGCGTCGTTAAGTGGTTCAAAATTGACTTGCAAGATCTGACCTAAACATATTAACATACAAACAGGGCAAGTTAAATAAAAGCTTGTAAATACGTTTTCCGCAACTGGTACCATTTGTACGAAAATTAGATCCCAATTTGGAGTTAATATCTTTAACGAATTTATTTTTTTTAGTCAACACTGTCAGTAATAAATATTTTGACAATTTTTGTTCATATATTCATGTACACTATTATTTTTTCAATTCCTAATCCTGATCCCGAAATCCCGGGACCGTATTATGACTCCGGGATTGCAAACCCTAGCTGAAACCAAATTTTCGATTTAAAAAATTTTCTACGCCGTAGATTTTGAGTAAATGTCAAAAATTGTTAAAAAACCGTATTTTGACAATAAAAACTGGGATTTACTCGAAATCTACGCAGTAGAATTTTTTTTAAATTGAAAATTCAGATTCAGCACACAAAAATACTTAAGGCATGATAGGTTTAGTCCTTGGAGCAGAACATTTTTTTTTGTTGTTGTTGACCTGTGTAATTTACCATGCTAGCAAGTTATGGCTATTTGTTATTAAGAAGTACGTTTTTAAATTGCGCCTTGACAAAAAAGGTTAATTTAAACTTTTTTGTGGCTTTTGAAAAATAATAGATCAAACATAAATATTACTATTAATATTAAAATAATGTATGTTCTAATGTTCTTTTTGGAAAAAACATGTTATTTGAATTTGTTATTCGTACAGTACCTAAAGGTAAACCCATATGTAAAATTTAGGAATATTGATAATTTTTATTTATGGGTAATTATTGTAGCAAAAAGTATCATCTTCAGTTCTGTATATAGTCCGAGCCCTGGTTTGTACCCCCAAGGAATGAAAAACCACCCTCAAATTTAAATATTTACTATTTGAAAACGTATTCTTGATTTACTTTTGAAACGAGCGATTTTATGTCAAAATTTAAAAATTCAAAATGGCGGCCCAAATATGGCGGATAAGAATTTCTAAAATAAGTGTTTTAAACGGACAAGAAAATTTAGCATCTAAGTATTAATAGAAAACAGTATTTTTGAAAAAAAAATAATAATTGCTAGACAATTACAAAATAGCTACATTTTGTTAGAAAAAATGTAAAATGGCACATTGTTTCCACCATAACTTCTTTATTTTTTTATTAAACAAGAACAAACAAGAAGATATTTTAAAGATTGATTAATTCTGTTCCTTAGAATTTTTGACGCAGGTATCATAATTTCTGAAATTGAACATTTAAACTAAATACTTCATCCTGCAAACATTCGGATGTCATCTTTGAACTTAAATATCTCCAAAACTGTTAATTCTACACGTATATTGAAAAAAAAGCAAATTAATTCTCAGTTTGCAACCTTTATTTTTGATGTTTCCCATTTTTTCATTAAAACTGATATTTATTGAGATATTTGCAAAGGAACAAAAATTTTACGTTTTTTTGAAAATACATTTGTAGTTTAAAATGCAGTTTTTTTCTGAAGCAAGTGCTGTAAACGAACGAATAAATTTGAGTATCTAGGTCATAATAATATAATAATGAAGAACAGTATATGAGAATTATATTTTTTAATTACTGACTACGTACATAAACAAAATGGCGACGTTTTTATTAAAATAATGTGAAGAAGTACATTGTTTCTACCATAACTTTTTTGTTTTTTTATGCTATAGAAGCAGTCTAAAAATCATTTATCTGAGATATTTAAAATTTAAACTAAATACTTCGTCTTACAAACCTTTATACTTCTAGATCTCCGAAACCATTAATTCTACAGAAATTAGAAAAAAAAAAGGAATTCATCCTCGTTTTGATTTTTTAATTTGTCCCTAGTATTTTTCGCTTAATGTAATACTTTTCAAGTTATTTGACGAAAATCGTTTTGAAATACCTCTTTATTCAAGCTAAAATCCCCATTTTTAAGTCATTATAATTTAAAGACTATCAGTCTATGTGAAAAGTTGCATTGAGCCTTTTCCTCAAAATGTTGTTCTCTTTCAACTCCAATGTTTTTTTTTTAAGTATCACCCCTCTGAAAAGCGGTGATATCCCTCTAAATTAGCATAATATAACTTCTTTGACGTGTTTACTATTAAGTTATTAAAAAAAGGAAACCAAATCTAATTCATATGGCATTATTCTGAAATTAAAACCTCCAGTTACTGTACTAATAAACAATCATCTTTAAACAAACAAAATATTACAAACTATTGCGAAATAAAGTTTATTCAATTATCCTTAATGAGGTCAACCGCCTTCATTTAACTTAATTACAGTGTCTTCTCTTATATAGTCACTTGAATCTGGTAAAAAAATATGGAAAAAACTAAAATGTTATAATTATTAAGGCGTAAAAAAGTTATTGTAGTTCCTTTATAACTCAACTATTACAGATGATTTTCTTTTCCACTATTTAGATTTTTTTACTACACGTGTTTTAAATCACTTTTTTGGAAAAATTTGGGTGATTCTGCAAAATTTTCACAAAGTTACAGCTATTTAAATTTTGACAAAGAACGACATTTTTTTGTCTCAAAAATATCTTATTTTTAATCCTTAATATACATATATACTTTTTAATCCAGATACCGAAAAAATAATCACTGGTGGTGTTAGATAAATAATCACTGGTGGTGTTAGATACACAATTTTTCAACATTCTTTTCAACAACTTACTCTTTTCATTTAAGGGCACTCTACCATTAGACAAAAAAGGTCGTTATTATATCCATTTGATTTAATCAAAATTTTGAATAATCGTTGTATAAATTCTTTTTGCAAAAATCCGTTTCATAACACTTTAGTGGAGTTTTTTGTAATTTTACACCCACTAATGCAAGTTTAAAACACTCTTAAAACTAATGTAGTCCATTGGGCCTTGTATTATATTTCTAAATATTATCAAATATTGTTTATTTTTTAGCTGAAAGAGACTTACGACGACCAAAAATAAAGGAAGGCCTTAAGGATCAATCAGTTGTAAAGAAAAATTCTGTTACATTTAAAGCTGTGGTAATTGGAGATCCAGTTCCAGAAGTGGCTTGGTAATGCTGTACTAAAGTGTGGTGTTAAATGTATTACATGGATATTTTTTTTCAGGTTGCACAACGGCAAGGAGATCACAGAAGATGAATTCGAAAAGAATAAAATCGTATTAGAAACTGAGGATCATGAAATTGAAGATGGGCTTAATGAATGTACCTATTCTTTAACTATTCCAAGATGTACGTATATCATATATGTTTTAATTTTTGTTACACCTAAAAACAAAAAACCGATTAGTACATTACAAATCGTCAGTGGCGTAGCTAGATAGACTAGAAGGCACTCTGCCCCACCTGCCACTATTATAGAGGGTGGTTCAATAGTGCATCGGATTTCGATATCTCGAGTTCTACGATAGCTAGAAATTAAAAAAAAATACAAGTAAACTAGATAAAAAAGTCTATAACCGGCAGAGCTGGGCAAATACTTTTTCAAATTATTTAAATATTAAATACTAAATACTTTCAGAAAATTGGAAGTATTTAACTATTAAGTATTTTCAAAAGATAAAAGTATTTAAAAAATAAATAGCAAAAGTAATTAAATAGTTTAAACTTAGTATTTAAATACTTTCTGAATATTTAAATATTATGATAACACTGAAATATTTTGAAGCATAGTTGAATGTAAAAATAGCCTTTAATGGCTAAACTTCGCCAAATTGTATTTTCTATTTTTGTAGGAATCAATAAAGACTTATTATTATCATTATCATTATTATTATATTAAATACTATTTGACTATTTGAGGTGTCAAAATTTTAGGTTTCATGACTTTCATGCAGCTCTACGACACTATTTTAATACCTCTATACTTAATCAGTCCTAGTTGAGTATTGACTTTTACTTATCCGTAGAGCTAGACCTTTGCGTTTTCTGCAAATATCCAAATAAAGCACATAGACTATGACACTAGTTCAACTGTTCTCTGTCACAATCACAAAATATATACATTAACAGCTAACACTTACTGTCTATGTCTGCTCTCAACCAATTTTCTGGGAATTAAAATTTTAGGTTTCATGACTTTCATGCAGTTCTACGACACTATTTTAATACCTCTATACTTAATCAGTTCTAGTTGGGTATTGGACTTTTACTTATCCGTAGAGCTAGACCTTTGCGTTTTCTGCAAATATCCAAATAAAGCACATAGACTATGACACTAGTTCAACTGTTCTCTGTCACAATCACAAAATATATATGTTAACAGCTAACACTTACTGTCTATGTCTGCTCTCAACCAACTTTCTGGGAATTAAGACGTGAATGACTGAAGACTGAATGATGCAATGCATTTATTAACTACACTGTAAAAAATGTATGTAAAATTACATTTATGGATGTAAAAATACTTTGAAAGTTAGTTCAATTTTCGATGAAATTATACATAATTAATTTATTTTTACCAGGACTTTCAGGGCAAAGTTAAACATATTACATAAAGTAAATTAAAACTACACACATTCAGGTATCTTTTCTTCAATTCGATATAATTATGTATAAATTACAATAAAATTTATAAATACATAGTTAATCCGGTGAATTACATCAGTAACGCGCCGGCACAAGTGCTTTTGTACACAATTATATCGAATTTTTACAGGAAAGCACGAAACATTTCATACATGTGTGTACCATTACCAGAATAATCGCTGGCAAGAAATGGACCATCGATTATCCATGTAATCGCGATTACATGGAAAATCGGTGGTCCATTTATTGCAAAACCATAAATATGTTTAACTTTACCCTTATAGTACCGGTAAAAATAAATAAATTATGTATAATTTCATAGAAAATTGAACTAATTTTACCTTAACTTTCAAAGTATTTTTACATCCATAATGTATTTTTACATCAATTTTTTACAGTGTACATAGTATAGTACATGTCTTGATTCTTGACGAATATCTGTCTGTCTCCCTGGTGTATTTGATTATATTTGTTGTATTTATTTAAATACTTTTGAGATTCAAATACTTATAGGGTATTCAAATATTTATGAAAGTATTTAAATACTGCCATAGAAGGATTTAAATACTTTTTAGAAGTATTTAAACACTTCCCAGTTATTTAAATAGTTTAAGTATTTATAAATACCTTTAGGATCATTTTCACAAATACTAAGTAACAAATATTTCAGATAAAGTATTTGCAAGTATAAATACAAATACTTGCTGCAAGGAGTATTTAAATACTTTCTAGTATATTTGAATACTTATGAGGTATTTGTAAGTACATATTTGCCCAGCTCTGATAACCGGAAATTATTATCGAATATACAGGGCAAGCCAAGACGAAATTACAGGATCAAGTGCTTTTTTTTTAAATGGAATGCTATGTATAACAGTACATTTTTTGAAGCCTCTTTCTAGACTCTGTCCATTCCTATATTATTATTGACTATCTCCCAACCACTTGGATGTAATGAATTTTTTTGTTGAAATAATGCCATCTGCAGATGTATATTGAAAAAATCACCAGTCACAATTGTAGGTTTTGAGAAAAACTTATGTGAATGCTAGTTACGAAACATCTAATTAATGTTTTTGAATTATTTTCACTTCCTAAAAATGTACAGTTTGGCTAAAAATTATTTTTCAATTAATCAGTTAAGAATTTTTTAAATTGAATTTTCTCAATTTTGTCAACGATGTGATGTAGAAATGAAAAACCTACCATTTTCGCTTTACCGAGCAATAAGTACCATATTCAAGAACAAACCTAAAAAATAGATGTTTGTGTTATATGTTTATATGTACCACTCTGTAGAATTTTTCACTTGGCAACGGTTTGTCACCCTTTTTTCATTTCTTTGCATTGAGAGTTAGCAACGAGCATGATTTCGACCTGAAAACCCACACTTGATAATTTACCTAAGGAAATATGACGATACTTTAAGAGTAATAATGCATTTGATTATTTTGGGTTCAATTGATATTAAATTCGCTGAGTGTTTTTAATAATTATGAAAAAAGATTATTTGAAGGTTAACATAACAAATTATTATACTTTACGAACACTACGTTATTGATTATTTCGGTTACAATCCAAATCAAATTCATTTAAATATGTTTATAAAGGTTAAAAAATAATCTACTTGATCTTCAATGGATATAAATATACTTAAAATCTTTATTTGCCTGTTTTGGGTCGTTTGTTTGTTTACGTTCTTTTCGTTTCTTTATACACAGCACTGGTCACTAAATAACTCTGTATTAGTTATTTTCAAATATTAATTATATTTCAACTTTGTTCTTTTGTTATGACGTATCGATTTGCGCTGAATTTTTTGAGCTACAATTCACCTAAACTTTATCAAATTTGACGGAGTTTTATCCGGTTTTTATTGCGTTTTGTTGGGAGCGTTTCGGGCACACCTCCGTTCGCTTCGGCTATCTTGAGTGCATTCACTACCCTCTAGATGCAAAAATAAAAATATCCTTTAAAAATCAAGTAGTCTTAAAAAATGTTTTAAAACTGCATAAATGTATATATACTTAAAACCGTCTTCGGTAAAAATATACAGGATGTTTCATCAAAAATTTCAGTTGGGGAAACAGGAATTGATGGAAAAGTGTCAAATAATGAAAAATTGTCTATTTTTGGTACATATTGCCCCTGCCAAGTTTGATTCTTAAACCTTGAAAACACTTCAAACTACGGCTTGTCTAATGTTTCTGATGACACCCAATATAGTCTTTTCCATCTGCCTCTGAAGGGATTTCTACAAACAGCAAAACTGTTGAACACTACATTCGAATAGTATCACTCGATCCGTGTTTCGTCAACCATATTGATGATGCTATAGCATCATCTGGAAATCATTAAATTTTGATCGTCTGTATATGACGCTGACATAGTTGGCAAAATGCACATCGACACTATTTTGAGTTCAGTGTTCAAGTATTTTGATGTTTGCAGAAACTATTTCAGAAGTAATGCCACATTGAAAGTTCCACCCCCTCCTCTTCATGCTATTATAATATTATGTCGATTTGGATTGAACAGATCAATCGAAATCAATATAATTGTTTTAGTAGAGCACAATAATAATTCTATTTAAATTTTAGGTGACCAATCTAATACAGGAAAATTCACCATCAAACCCAAAAATAAGTGGGGAGAATGCGAAAGTAGCGCTAAATTAACAATTGTTTTACGTCCAGAAATCGAAGGTCCAGAAGATGTTACTGTGGTGCCAGGTGAAGCAACAGAATTTACAGTTATCGTACATGCCAACCCAGAGCCTCAAGTTATTTGGACCAAAGATAATGAAGTTATTCAAGCCAGCGATCTCATTAAAATTGTTGAGGATAGAGCCAATGAAACTTACAAGCTTGTTTTCCACAAAGTTTTATTAGCTGATGAGGGCTATTACAAAGTTACAGCAAAAAATAATTTAGGTGAAAGCAGCTCAGAAGCAAGACTGAAAACAATTAGTAAGTATACAGTATTTTTGTTGGAGAAATTATTTACAACAATATCACCATACCTAATATAATTTACATATTACACAAACATTTACAATATTTTTATCTTTACAGAAGAGACAGAACCAACGAGTAAGTTTTACGTGAAATATTTGGCTTCGCTTTTTTTCCTTAAGTACAGAACAAACAAATATAAATATTTGTATGCAATTAACTTAACATTACGCACAAACGCAGTTGCACATTTACAATAATATTTTTAACTGTTGTTTCATGGGTTATTATTTCAGTATGAGATTATTTACATTATATTTTTTAGCTGAAAGACCCAAATTTATTACTGGATTATTTGATGACCAGATTCAACACAAAGGAGAGACATCTCTCATGGTTCGCGCTGATGGCTTACCAAAACCTGAAATTCGTTGGTTCCGTAATGGAAAACCTATTGTAGAAGACAACCACCACAAAATAGAAACAATCTCTGATGCTCAAGTCACAAGCAAATTGACTGTAACAAACTTTGATGATGAAGATGCTGGAATTGTAAGGATTTATTATACAATACATAATTTTATAAGGTTATAATAATTTATCAACTGTGAGCTATTTTGTTTGCAATTATGAGTTAGCTATTATCAAACATTTTTGTTCCAGTACAAAGCAGTAGCAGTAAATGTTGTTGGTGAAGCTGAAACAACTTCCCGTATATCTATGTTACAAACACCACCATCATTTGGAAAAAAATTGGACAGAAACCAGGAAGTTAATGAAGGAGAACCTTTAGAACTTAAAGCTAAAATTAATGGAAGTCCAAGGCCAACAGTAAGCATTAAATTTTAACAAAAAAAGAATTGAGTAATAATTTTTTTCATATTAAAATACCTAAAAAATGTTTCTTAACCTCTCAAATAAATATTTTAGGTTACTTGGTATAAAGATGGAGAACCTATACCAGCTGATGATGATCACATTAAAACAACTCTGCTACCTGATGGCACTGTTAAACTAAACATAGATAAATGTAAACCTTCTGATAGTGGTGCCTATAAATTGGTTGTTAAAAATCCTAATGGTGAAACAGCTTGTTTGTGTGCTGTTGCTGTGACACGTAAGTCATTTTTTTAGAGAAATCATTGCATTAAATTCAGCAATAGATATTTTTGTAGTATGAACTAGATAATTATACTGTTCGTTGATGGTCTATTGAAGGTTTTATATAATTGTCGAATATTCTCTATGATACTCTTCAGTTTTCTGTAAATAAGTTTTAGGTATAATTGCCATCTTTATAATTTTTTTATTGGATGATGCCAGCCAGCTTGGTTGGTGAAATGATCACCAGGATACTATGCAGTACTTATTTTTGTTTTTGTGGAAACTTGTCAAATTTTGCATCCTTCTTCATGCACATTTTTTTAACTAAAATGTTTAATATACACTGTGTTTCACTTTAACTCTTTTATTTTTTTTTCCAATTTCAATCAAATTTTACTTATGCCACAAGGAACAGTGTTGGGGCCAATTTTTTTTACATTAGATATAGATGACTTACTTTCAATTTAATGTAGTGGCAAAATAATAAGCTTCGCAGATGATACTGCTATATTTTATTGTGGTAATAACTGGAACAAGATAAAAACAAACATTGAAAGAGACATCCCTGTCAAAAAAATCTCATCAATCCGTATTGAAAATTATCAAAAATTAATAAGTATCTATGAGAACCTATATGGTCAATAAGTTTCTATAAGAGTTAGGTAAAGTTGCTGTTGAAATTGTTATCAGTTTATATCCGAATTGACCAGCAAAATGAGTCAAGCCATATCCATTTGTAAATCCAAACATTTACTTATACCACATCAATGAGAATTTATGAGCACAGTATCTAATGTAATTCGTGCGGCTTTCCGTGATTAAAAGACAAGTGTTTCTTTAAGAAACGAGCTGCATTAGGTTAGAACAGTTTTGATTTGCAATTGAAGATTACAAATTATAATGTTTGAATAGGGATTTATGAGATCAGTTTCTATGAGTATTAATGTTTTTTTTTCAGTAATATATTAAATATGTTTTCATTTGTTTGAATGGGTAAAAAGAAAGGTCAGTTTTCAACTGCAATTACAAATACAAGTTTAATCGCTTCGAAGGGGTTATATGCGATCGATTTCTAAAAGTATTTATGCTGTTTTCCGAATATAGTTATGATGAGGTTTATTCAGTAACAAATTGTTAACTACTTGTTATGATATGGTCGGAAATTCAAAGTACACATTTAGTATTCCTTCAAGAGGATTGATGAGAGCAGTTTCTACGAGTATCTATTTGTTGTTCCTATAGTAAATTATATAAGTCTTTATCAGTACAGATTCGGATCTAATTTAAATATGAAAATTATATCAGAATAAAGCAACCAAATATTTTAAACAGTATCTATTTGTAAATCCACACATTTACTTATACTATCTCAATGAGAATTTATGAGAACAGTATCTAATGTAAAACGTGCGCCTTTCCGTGGTTAAATGGCAAGAGTTTCTATAAGAAACGAGCTGCATTAGGTTAGAACAGTTTTGATTTGCAATTGAAGATTCAAAATTATAATGTTTGAATAGGGATTTATGAGATCAGTTTCTATGAGTATTAATGTTTTTTTTTCAGTAATATATTAAATGTGTTTTCATTTGTTTGAATGGGTAAAAAGAGTTTTCAACTGCAATTACAAATACAAGTTTAATCACTTCGAATGGGGTTATATGCGATCAATTTCTAAAAGTATTTATGCTGTTTTCCGGATATAATTGTGATGAGGTTTAATCAGTAACAAATTGTTCACTACATGTTATGATATGGTCGGAAATTCCAAGTACACATTTGGTATTCCTTCAAGAGGATTGATGAGAGCAGTTTCTACGAGTATCTATTTGTTGTTCCTCTAGTAAATTATATAAGTCTTTATCAGTAAAGATTCGGATCTAATTTAAATATGAAAATTATATCAGAATAAAGCAACCAAATATTTTAAACAGTATCTATTTGTAAATCCAGACATTTACTTATACTATCTAAATGAGAATTTATGAGAACAGTATCTAATGTAAAACGTGCGGCTTTTCGTGGTTAAAGGGCAAGTGCTTCTATAAGAAACGAGATGCATTAGGTTAGAACAGTTTTGATTTGCAATTGAAGATTCAAAATTATAATGTTTGAATAGGGATTTATGAGATCAGTTTCTATGAGTATTAATGTTTTTTTTTCAGTAATATATTAAATGTGTTTTCATTTGTTTGAATGGGTAAAAAGAGTTTTCAACTGCAATTACAAATACAAGTTTAATCACTTCGAATGGGGTTATATGCGATCAATTTCTAAAAGTATTTATGCTGTTTTCCGGATATAATTGTGATGAGGTTTAATCAGTAACAAATTGTTCACTACATGTTATGATATGGTCGGAAATTCCAAGTACACATTTGGTATTCCTTCAAGAGGATTGATGAGAGCAGTTTCTACGAGTATCTATTTGTTGTTCCTCTAGTAAATTATATAAGTCTTTATCAGTAAAGATTCGGATCTAATTTAAATATGAAAATTATATCAGAATAAAGCAACCAAATATTTTAAACAGTATCTATTTGTAAATCCAGACATTTACTTATACTATCTAAATGAGAATTTATGAGAACAGTATCTAATGTAAAACGTGCGGCTTTTCGTGGTTAAAGGGCAAGTGCTTCTATAAGAAACGAGATGCATTAGGTTAGAACAGTTTTGATTTGCAATTGCAGATTACAAATTATAATGTTTAAATAGGGATTTATAAGATCAGTTTCTATGAGTATTAATGTTTTCTTTTCAGTAATATATTAAATGTGTTTGCATTTGTTTGAATGGGTAAAAAGGAAGGTCAGTTTTCAACTGCAATTACAAATACAAGTTTAATCACTTCGAATGGGGTTATATGCGATCAATTTCTAACAGTATTTATGCTGTTTTCCGAATATAATTGTGATGAGGTTTAATCCGTAACAAATTGTTCACTACATGTTACGATATGGTCGGAAATTCCAGGTACATATTTAGTATTCCTTAAAGAGGATTGATGAGAGCAGTTTCTACGAGTATTTATTTGTTGTTCCTACAGTAAATTATATAAGTCTTTATCAGTATGCATTCGGATCTAATTTAAATACAAAAATCATATCAGAATGAAACCCCAAATATTTTAAACAGTGTCCACCTGTAAATCCAAACATTCAAAGATAATATTATAATGAGAATCCATCAGAACAGTATCTAATGTAACGTGTGCGGTTTTCCGTGGCTAAATTTTAAAATTATTTGCAATAAATAAGCTTTAACGGATTCGAACAGTTTTCATTTGCATTTCCAGATGAATAGTTTTAATTGTTAGGGATCTATGAGGTCAGTGTAACGTTTTTTTTTTTTTCAATAAAATGTGTTTTTATTGGAAAAAAGACATTACACAAAGACACTGATCTCATAGATCCCCATTTAACAATTAAAATTATTCAGTTTTCATATTTAAATTAGATCCGAATGCATACTGATAAAGACTTATATAACTTACTATTGGCACAACAAATACATACTCGTAGAAACTGCTATTATCAATCCTTTCGAAGTAATACTAAATATGTACCTGAAATTTCCACACGTAACATGTAGTGAACAATTTGTTACTGATCAAGCCTCATCACAATTATATTCGGAAAACAGCATAAACACTGTTAGAAATTGATCGCATATAATCCCATTCAAAGTGGTTAAACTTGTATTTGTAATTGCAGTTGAAAACTGACCTTTCTTTTTACCCATTCAAACAAATGAAAACACATTTAATATATTACTGAAAAAAAACATTAATACTCATAGAAACTGATCTCATAAATCCCTATTCAAACATTATAATTTGTAATCTTCAATTGCAAATCAAAACTGTTCTAACCTAATGCAGCTCGTTTCTTATAGAAACTCTTGCCATTTAACCACAGAAAGCCGCACGTTTTACATTAGATACTGTCCTCATAAATTCTCATTGAGATAGTATAAGTAAATGTCTGGATTTTCAAATAGATACTGTTTAAAATATTTGGTTGCTTTATTCTGATATAATTTTCATATTTAAATTAGATCCGAATGCATACTGATAAAGACTTATATAATTTACTATTGGCACAACAAATACATACTCGTAGAAAATGCTATCATCAATCCTTTCGAAGTAATACTAAATATGTACCTGGAATTTCCGACCATATCGTAACATGTAGTGAACAATTTGTTACTGATCAAACCTCATCACAATTATATTCGGAGAACAGCATAAATACTGTTAGAAATTGATCGCATATAACCCCATTCGAACTGATTAAATTTGTATTTGTAATTTCAGTTGAAAACTGACCTTTCTTTTTACCCATTCAAACATATGAAAACACATTTAATATATTACTGAAAAAAAAACATTAATACTCATAGAAACTGATCTCATAAATCCCTATTCAAACATTATAATTTGTAATCTTCAATTGCAAATCAAAACTGTTCTAACCTAATGCAGCTCGTTTCTTATAGAAACACTTGCCATTTAACCACGGAAAGCCGTACGTTTTCCATTAGATACTGTTCTCATAAATTCTCATTGAGATAGTATAAGTAAATGTAAAGACTTATATAATTTACTAGAGGAACAACAAATAGATACTCGTCAGCGGCGGCTGGTGAAATTTCAATATTTTTTTTCTCGTCTGTGGCGCATGGGACCCATACGAAATTTGGGAAATAACATCTAGAGAAGCACTTCTCTAATGACCCCTAAAAAATTTTGAAAAAGCAGTTTGCGAAAAAAATTTTGAAAATTCGCTAGCCTCCCCTGGGTCTAGGGACCCCTGTTTACTTTTATTTGTTTTTGTCATATGCATTTGACTTTTCATAAAAATGCATCGACAGATTTTGGAGTTTGTGAAAATATTTTCATTACTAACTGAAATACAATGAACTGAAATTTTGTAATTTTCAATTTAACAAATTACAATATTTCAATTCGTTGTATCTCAGTTAATAATGAAAATATTTTCACAAACTCCAAAATCTGTCGATGCATTTTTATGAAAAGTCAAATGCATATGACAAAAAAAAATAAAAGTAAACAGGGGTCCCTAGACCCAGGGGAGGCTAGCGAATTTTCAAAAAATTTTTCGCAAACTGCTTTTTCAAAATTTTTTAGGGGTCATTAGAGAAGTGCTTCTCTAGATGTTATTTCCCAAGTTTCGTATGGGTCCCATGCGCCACAGACGAGAAAAAAAATATTGAAATTTCACCAGCCGCCACTGATACTCGTAGAAACTGCTCTCATCAATTCTTTTGAAGGAATACTAAATGTGTACTTGGAATTTCCGACCATATCATAACAAGTAGTGAACAATTTGTTACTGATTAAACCTCATCACAATTATATTCGGAAAACAGCATAAATACTTTTAGAAATTAATCGCATATAACCCCATTCAAAGTGATTAAACTTGTATTTGTAATTGCAGTTGAAAACTGACCTTTCTTTTTACCCATTCAAACAAATGAAAACACATTTAATATATTACTGAAAAAAAACATTAATACTCATAGAAACTGATCTCATAAATCCCTATTCAAACATTATAATTAGTAATCTTCAATTGCAAGTCAAAACTGTCCTAACCTAATGCAGCTTGTTTCTTATAGAAACACTTGCCATTTAACCACGGAAAGCCGCACGTTTTACCTTAGATACTGTTCTCATAAATTCTCATTGATGTGGTATAAGTAAATGTTTGCTGCTCCATTCTGGTAGAAACTGATAGAAATTTCAGCAGCAACTTTAACTCCACGCTCCAGTAGAGGGAGCTGTATACGTGTCGCTAATTCATATCTAATCTAATGTGACCTAAGGAACTGACGTGTGTTTGTCAAATTAAAAGTAAAGCAGTCTCTTTCACTGCTAACTCATTCATTGCTTCTAGGCTAGAACAAGAACACCCGAGGAAATAAGGACTTTGCAGTATTTTGTGTTTACCACAATATTAGTATTTCTATTTGAAATATGCAATTTAAACTGTACATTTGTCGGCATGCGTATCCAAATTAATACTAATAAAAAAGCAAAATGGAAGTTTACAATAAAAATACATCTGTAAAATATACAATTGAAACGGTACATTTGTTGACATGTATATCCACATTAATACTAATAAAAAGACAATGTTGAAATTTACAATAAAAACATGTTGATAAATGGTGTGTTACATACGATAGATACTGGAGAAAGGACGGACTGGAACTCTTATGATATTACTTATAGAAAAGTTTAGAATCTCTTTAAAGTTGTATCTGTAATTCCATATGTTTACAGATAGAAGGGCAAGGGTGCATTTGCAGACACTAAACTGTAGATTTGTTGATGTATATTTCATATAAGTACTCATGAAAGGGCAACATGATAATTCCAAATAGCTCATTCGGAATTACTGTTTCATAACCGATTTAAAACTTAATAAAACAGATAACATCCTGTGTGTATAATACTAATATAACTTATAGGAACGATAAAACCGCATCACTTTTTTTTTATAAGTTTCTATGTGGAATTTTTGGCAGGGATGTCTATTATTAAGGATTGGTTAGATTATAAACTACTATCCATAAACTTTGGGAGAACTTACTTTTTGCCGTTTTCCAGTTATAAATCATCATTACCTAACTTTTCTCTGCAGGATGACTTCGACATACTGTGTGCGAAACAAATTAAATACATTGGCATTATTCTGGATAACTACTTAAAATGGCATTTGCATGTTAATTATGTTATAAAAAAGCTACATTGCCTACTATATAAATTCAAACACCTACAAAATATTTTAGATATTCAACACAAAAAAATACTTTACTATAGTTTGGTCGAAAGTCATTTAACTTATGGAATCATAGGTTGGGGAGGAGTGTCAAAAATTTACTTCAGACATTTAAAAGTGATACAAAAGCAATTTCTTAAAAAATTCTGGGTATCTGAGCAATTTATTGTATCTTGAGTCTGAAATATTAGACACTGGACAACTGTTTTTTATTACCATAAATACTGGGCAATATATAAATAAAAAGAAATTACTTACCTACCAACAGGCATATACCACTAGACAGCAAAATAAATTCATTAATCCACTAATATCAAAAACGCTATATATACTTACCTATAGTCGGGGAGCCCTCCCTAGCTGTACATGCCCCCCCCGATCCTTGGGGGACAATATTTTTCATAAAGATTAAAGCCTAAGAAACAATTTTAGACATGTCCCCTAAAAAAAAACTGGCTGTACTTTCAAAATGGCGGCCATATGTTAAAAAAAAAACTGTTGCCAATGTTGCTTTTGTCATTTAACACAAAAACAAAAAAGATGGGCAAAAACTTTTTCACAAAAAACAACGCACATAAAATTTTCTACAATTTTGTTCCTATACAATATTTTGACAGGAGTTACCATTTTCCAGATAAATGAGTCCAAAATTAAGAAAACATGGAAATTCATATGTCGGTAAATCATTTAAAGGAAATAACTCTGACAATTATTGTAAGGCGTATATAATTAATATAACTGTATATTGTTAACATAACAAAGAATAAAATAAACTGAAAAAAAATTAATAATAATAATAATATTATAATTTGCAGACATTTATCTCGAAATCGGTAACAATAGAACAGATTAGAGTTAAAAGTGTTGATAGTGACATCTTTTGGATTCTGCTGGCTCATTCTAATAAAGTTAAATGTAAATTACTCTTCGATAACGGGTTTGGCAATAAAAGAAGGCTTATTAACATATCCACATTAGCAGA
This sequence comes from Rutpela maculata, assembly GCA_936432065.2. Classification (NCBI taxonomy): domain Eukaryota; kingdom Metazoa; phylum Arthropoda; class Insecta; order Coleoptera; family Cerambycidae; genus Rutpela; species Rutpela maculata. The sequence continues at coordinate 112,875,149 of OW386285.2, forward strand.
AAAGTACGAACCTCAAAAATGTTCGGCATTACTGGGCCTTCATTCATTTACTGTATGTGACTCAAATAGCGCCTTTAAGGGAAAAGGAAAGATAAAACCTCTAAAAATACTCTCTCCCAAGTATAGCAAATAGAAATAGAAATAAAGAGCTTGCCTTATCGAGCATATTAAAAGGAGTGTTTACCAAACGCGTATTTGGCGATTAGCCGACGAAGGTATTCACAATATTCCAAAGCCTTGGAATGATTATGGATGGCAAGAAAATGGAGAACCTCTTTAGTGTTCAGCAGATAAAATACTGCCTCATCCGCTTACTGAAATTCTCCAGGAGATGATTCCAAATCAAATCATAATAGACAAAAGTGAGGATGACAACGATATCATAATGAAGCAATATAGGAAGAAGGCTTGGAAAAACTCTTTGATGTATCGGGAGACAGCAATAGTGAATCTGAAAGCGAATGAGGTGTTACTTACGTTTTATATTAAATTTTATATTTTATTTTAAGAGCTGAATCATTTATCTGGAAAATGGTAACTCCTATCCAAATATTGTATAGGGACAAAATTGTAAAAAAGTTAGTTTTTGTGTTAAATGACAATGCAATTTTTTTTTAACGGACGCCATTTTGAAAGTACAGCCAGTTTTTTTTTTTGAGGACATGTCTAAAATTGTTCTTAAGGCTTTAATATTTATGAAAAACATTGCCCCCAAGGATTGGAGGGGGGGAGCTCCCGTAGTATACTAGGGCCAAAGCTATTTAATACATTGCCCGATTATAAAAAACGAAAAAACTTCATTTAAGAGAAAATAAAAAATTTACACAAAAAATATACCAAGAATAAATATGCACAATTTAATTAATATAACAAACAGTTGATTCTCTGTTTCTTTCTTGAGATATTACTCTGCCACATGTGCATATTGTCTTCTAAAAAGGAGGGGGTCTGTGTAAATCTACAATATAATGCAGTTATCTAATTTAATACTGGGAAAAACCTCCACCCCCTTTTTGCCCTTTTTGAAAGATGGTGCATGCATGTGGTGGTGGGGAGGTCCCGAGAGAAAAGTGGGGAAATTAACAGAATGACACAAATAAAATAAAATAAAAACGAAATTTTGATAATATTTAAATACTTGATTGCTTAATTACAAAATGGGTAGGAACCAACCTGCATACGGTGTGTGTGCTGTGCAGGTGTAAGTGTGCGTGCATGTGTGAGTGCGTGCGTGCATGTGTGAGTGCGTGCGTGCATGCGGAGTGGTTGCGTGTGCGTGTGTGTGAGTGTATGTGAGTGTGTGTGCGTGAAAATGTAACTATCATTGTGGTGTATTATTATAGATGCATTAGATAAGCTACACGTTTTATTGTTATCTTACAAACAAGTTTTTACTTCTGTAAGTTCATTATTATTGTTTATTTACATGTATTCATTGTATTATATATATTGTATTATATAAAAAAAGTTATTGGGGTGTTACCATTTCAAGTGAAACACACTTTTATGTTTACTGATCGATTTTTGACAAAAGCAATAGTGTCCTACTTTAACACTGGTTACTGGTTAAATTTTAATAAAAGCAGATTTCTTTTTCTTAAGTTATCATGCTTACAATAAACGTGACAACTAACAGATGACGAATAGAGAGACAGACTAACAGACAGACATTTTGAAAATAATCAAGAATTTGATGACTAACACAGTGATATGAAACCTTTTCTCTATGAGTGATATTTACGATTTTCGAAAAGTGCTTTGCAAATACAATATAGCATTAATTTCTGTGAAGAATGCAATAAAGTAAATGCTTAGCTGGCTAGAAATTCCTCTGTCCATTTTTCCTTTTATTACATTGAAATATATTTTTTAGAAAAACCACAAAGGCCTAAATTCCTTAAATGCTTCAAGGACACGAAGTTACCTCAGGGCGAAACTCTCCGTCTTGAGGCTAAAGTGGAAGCATTCCCATTACCGGAAATTAAATGGCTTAAAGATGGAGTTCCAGTACGTCCATCTTCAAATGTTCACCTTGAGACTTATCCTGATGGCAGAATTGCATTAGTAGTAGACAGTATGAGACCCGAAAATATTGGAAATTATCAACTTTTGGTTACTAATAAACTTGGTGAAGCTATAGGAGAAGCAAAAGTAGAAATAGAAAAGAAACCTACCAAACCTGAAATTATACAGAAGTTATCACCGCAAACTGTTGTCGAAGGATTCCCTGTCAAGTTTGAAGTTAAAGCAGAAGGATTCCCAGCACCTAAAATTACATGGTATGTTTATATATATTAAATCGGAGCCAGCTCAAGTGAGTCAAGCGAAATAAGTACATAAATAAAACACATGCATTTTATCTATGTTCGACAGATAGAGTAGGCTTTTTGGTCACATTTAACAATTTAACAAAGTTGATGTTTACTAAGAAGCTATGAATGACGTCCCTTTAATACTCGAATGTTTATGTTTTGTTCGTTTGTTTATTTTGATCACAATGTATATTCTCATAAAATATTGATGTAGATGTATTACTTAGAGAAGATAACATCGTCATAGAATGCACAGAGACCTCGGCAGAGACCGATATCGTTACCACGTGCTCGTTACCTAGGTAACGATCCTATTTTTACATCGTCGTACTGCCTACTACCACTAATATTTAAATAAAAAATGGACAGCATGGCACTGATCTTATGCCAACTGTTATACACAATGCATGAAGCCGTAACATATGTTATCTTCTCTAAGTAATTTCACTCTATCTCAGTTTACAGCCAAAATTCAACTTAATTTTTTATTTTATTCTGATATTTTCATATGATCATAGATAACATTATGTGTGTAATTCGCTAAGTGATATTGTCACTCTCTCAACAATGAGGCACTTTGTGTTCTTAATACAGAAGTAGCTATTAAAGCTATGTTTTGGTAGAACATGTATTAATGTTACTCAAATTTGAATACTTAATATGTATAAAGAAAGAAACTAACAATTAATTAAAATCTGATCTGGCATTGTGTATGCTGTCTGCAGTTTAAACGAAGTGTAGGAGCTGAAGGCATGAGACGTCAAATATAAAGCTTGCCTTCATCTGGAATTTGTTTTGGTCCGACTCGGAGTTAAAAGCATTGTCATGTTGAGATGGTCCTTTTTTATATAGATGAGAAAAGAAAAAATTCGGATCAATTTAGTGTGATGATAAAATAAAAGTTCATTATGAATGGACAAAGGAAAAAGGTGCCGAACAGCTTCTTTTAAAAACCCAAGCCATGTAAAACTTTCTTTCATGCTAAAAGATAATCAAATTCTAATTTCACTATGACCATACTGCCCTCCTTAGTAAAAAAGTCCTATCTGACATTCAAGGATAATGCAACTAGAACACTATCAGGTGTAAAGGTACCATTATGTGCACTTACTATATATCAGATGGCACAGTAGCTCAGTCGGTTAGGGCGTATTGTGTGGCGAATATGCTGATCGACTGTCTATCGTGTTCTGGGTTCGAGCCCCAACACCGCACTGACAACGTCGGTGAATATGGATGTATGTCTGCATTTTTCCAAACGTGTAATGCCCTTCCGGACAGCCTTGTTTTTGGATTTGGGTGTTGTCTACTATATGTGGTGTGTTCATGTTATTTTAACTTAAAAAAAAAGTGTAGAAAGTATGCATATACGACAGAAAATTATCTAAAATCTAATATTAGCAATTTTTGTAGATAGCATCACGCTTTTCCTTAGGACGGCAGAACAATAATAATAATAAAAGTACTTTATTGAGCGAAAACCCAAATAACCATTGATATGATAGTAATTTGGTGTTTTCACAATTAGTTGTAAGTGAAGATTGGCTTCCTTTATCCATAAAAGACATAATTTGCATAATAACTATAATAATCATAATAATTATAATAATAATGATCTTTATTGACTATAATATAATCAAAGGGCAATTGACCGAGGTCCTTCAGCCCGTTATGTAAAATATATGTATTTATTTTTACAATATAAAATGTACTATTGTGTATATAATTATACATAATATGTAAAAAAAAACATTACATAAATAGAAAAAGTTAACTGTAAAAGTGTTTCATTATGTTCGGATTTTTTCCCAGATGGTGTATTCTGGATGTTTATATTTATTTCTTACTCTAGGGTCTCTTCTAATACAAAAAGGTGCAATCAACTCCTTGTTTTCTGGTCGTTGGCAAAACTTTTGCGAAAGATATGCTATTCTGTCTTCAATATAGGTTGTGTACGTGAGGTTTGATTTAATAAGTTATTTGGAGGGTGATGAATTGGGTTATTAGGGTGGCGGATTTTGGTGATTGAACATATGGAACTAGTTTCAGCTACTTTTAAATTTTGTAAGGCAGGATTTTTGAGGTTAAGGAATATTATATGTCCATATTCTATGATGGGTCGACAAATTAACTTGTACATCTTACATTTTGTTTCTAGATTTATTCCATTGTTTTTCCATGATAGACATCTAAAATATCTTGCTCTTGATATTATGCTCTTGTTAGTATTTTTGGTGTGATAATTGAAATTGATTTTGTAGTCTATGTTTATTCCTAGATATTTAGCACAGGTTTCAGGCCTAATAATATGGTTATACATTCTTAACGTTGGATAAGTTCGGGATGGTGTATGAAAAAATATAATGATGATTTTTCAGGGTTAGTCTCCATTTACCGAACCACGTGATTGTTTTGTTTGCAATGTCTTGGAGTTTCACCATAGTACTAGTTAAAGTTTTTCCATGGGATACCAGTGCGGTGTCATCTGCATATTGTAATATATATTTTTCACATGAGAATAAGTACTGAAAATCATTGTTGTAGATATCAGAACAATATATGTTTAATTTGCACAATTTTCACCACCATGCCTTTGCTTTTATGATTTCCCAGAGAACGTGAAAGGAGGAAACAAATAACATTCATAAAATGCCATGATTAACAAAGTCTCATCCGTAAAAATTTATGAGGAATAAGGACCATCCTATTGTTGCGCAGTCTATATTCAGCATCTTTAGAGAGTATAGACAGACAGACATAGATTTTAAATATATATATTAATTGCAATGGAACATTGAAAAATTAAATGAAATTCTCTTTAATAATATTTTTCAACAGATAGGTTTTTAAAACACATTATATCGCGCTTTCATGTTTTCGTGCTACATAGGAAAAGCCTTTGTTCGTACTCGTAGATTCTGAGCAGAGGGGAGAGCTGCCGCTGTGCTTTGACCATTGTAGCTGTGGCAACGCTTCTCTATGGAGTGTTTTAAAATGAAAGAACGGTTTATTAACTTAAGTCGCCATAATATTCTGATGAGTAAAACATAGAACAAGTGATTAACTACTTTTTAAATTAAAGCTGTTACTATGAATTTCATATTTTAGGACAAGAAATGGCGCAGAAGTTATTTCAGACAACAAACACATAAAAATTATTAATCAACCCGATGGAACTAGTGCACTTGTCTTAGATGCAGCTGACATAAACCGTGATGCACTTACATACAAAGCAATTGCTTCTAATGAAGCCGGAGAAGCTGACACATCTGCTGTTCTTACAGTACAGTCATCTTCAAAACCAGAAGAACCAGAGGAAAGGCCCATGTTTTTACATTCCCTAAGAGATGTCATTACCGATGAAGGACAATCTCTTATATTGGAGGCTCCATTTACTGGTAATCCTATTCCAAGTGTTGAATGGACAAAGGATGGTGAACCTGTCAAACCATCAGATAGAATTATGTTGACCTGTGATGGTAGAAGAGTAAGCATTATTTGTATTCTTATGCAAAATTGTAGTTCAGATATCACTGTGGTATATTTAGAACTGAACAAGAATTCACAGTACGCTGTATATGTGACCCAAGTGGAAAAAGACGAGATCTTATGACTAAAATCAATATTCTATTTTTTATGCTGTTTAAAGTATCATTTCGCCAATACATGGTTTTGTGACTCTCATACAGTTCTACACTAGCACACAAGCATTATTAAACATGCAAACATCATACATTTTCAATCATAATAATTAATTCGAGGATAATGAAGCTCCATATTTCACTTTCTCATAAAAAGTACTTGTATTTCAAACTCATTTCATTATGAGGGACCTGCAAATCGAAAATTGAGTCATAAGATCCCTTTCCTCCATGCAAGTCGAGCACATGTATAGAATATAGTTGGGGGGTAGATAGTCATCTAAAATATCAAGTGCCTCAGTAAAATATTTCACAAAAAAACTAGCAACATAAGGATCAAAATTTACAATTATATACTGATATGCTTATATATGATTATATTTGCTTAACATAAGTATATTTTCTAGGTTGGGTTAAAAATTGATAGCGCTGTTCCATCCGATGCTGGTGTATATGGTGTAACCATTATTAACCCATTAGGACAAGAATCTACTGAAGGCAAAGCTACCGTTCGAAAAGTATTCATGCCACCATCTTTCACACAAAGATTTACTGATTTGCAACAGGTATTTGATCATCTCTGGAAAACATATTTATATATTGTGAATTTCATGTTGTTACACGAATAAAGACATAAAATTTTGAGAAATACATCAGTATTATCAAGATGACCATTAGATATTTTGCAAATGTTTAAAATTTAAGTATCAAAATCACTGTCTAGCATAGTTACAAATGTTATTGGGTATTTTGGTTTGTTTTCTTTTATTCTTTAAGTTCTTAGAAAATGCTTGTGGTTGAAAATCTCATGTAGATGAAAAAAAAAATTAGAGCATACAAAGTAGCATTTAGGCAAATAATCTATTTTATGTGCAAGATTGTTAGATAAGAACTGGAGAATTTTTGCCTTTTTTCATATATTAAATGTAACTATACTAGTCGACAGATCTACTTACAATTTTGCAAGTATATGTGGACAGTAGATCAGACTAGCCTATAGGTCATCAAGCATCCTGAATTTCAGCGGGAATCTGAGGCAAAATTGAAAAACGGTACAGATAAAACTATACTACATTCTGATCGGAACCCAGAGTGACACAGTTAGCAGGGAATTAGTGTAATTAGTAATATTTAAATTGAAAATAAAAATTTTAGACAATTTTGCATTTTGATATTTGTGCAAAAACTTCATTTCTTATCTTATCATTTTCAAAATTTTATAAGTTCTCTCAATTTGGCATATACTGAAGCAAAGAAAAATCAATTTCTTGTGTTATTAATATTATTATAAACATATTCTTTTAGCTACCAGGCAGAGATGCCAAATTTCCGTGCAGAGTTACTGGTGTACCTCAACCAGACGTGGTCTGGTCTAAAGATGGCGAAACTCTTAGAAACACTGACAAGTATCATATTAAGAGAGATGGGGATTTGTGCTGTTTGTATATTATGAATTGTGAACCAAGTGATGCAGGTGTTTACACTGCTACTGCCACAAATAGAGAAGGTCAAGATGCTTGCACAGCCACCTTGGATGTCGTCAAAGAAATGTGAGTAACAACTATATAACAATAACAGAAGCCTACCGACAAGATGAATATTGTGAGAGCAACAATAAGATTCATGTATTGTTCGTTACATATGGGATAAGCAAAGATGACACTAAAGTTTATAGGATGTAAACTCGGCATTTTACCAGCATGTTATTATATCTTCTTACTTTTTATTGCGTATTTAGTCACTGTTCCACACAAAATTATTAAAAAATTTCAATAAAAGAATAAGCAAGAAGTTGGCTTTTGAAAATTTCAAAAGTACAAAATGTCTTACATCTTAAGATATATACAATGCCGGGACCCACACCAAGCACACAAAATAAAAACAAAAAAACTCAATGTACACTTTTGTGCAATAAAATCCTGTACACCTATTTTTCGCTATATTAAATCATTCTTTATTTATTTGTCAGTGTAAAAAACTGAATAAGTGCCAAGAAGACCATATTATCAGAAGAACAGAAGCAAGCACGCATTATGTTTTGTTTAAATTGTGTCTATCGCCCGTTGGAGCTTTGGAACAATGTTGTGTATACCGATGAAAAAGTTTTTCAGTCTTGTAATGACGGACATATGTACAAAATATTAGGTTACATTATTTACACAATAAATACAATCACAGTTATGTGCAGTCGTATCTGTGAATTTTTCAATGTCAATTTTTACATCTGTTATAAATCGAAATCATTTCCATCGAATGGTGTAAAAAAGTAAAAAGAACAAAAATACGTAGGTATGTTTTTCTTCTGGATTAACATTATTCAAATACATTACTTATGACGTTTCACAATCAATGTCAGTTTTTTATAACCTATATGATAATAAAAAAATTTAAATTCCAAAAAGACTGATTCACACCACTTAATATTAGTGAAAACTGGATTACTTGATTTTTCAAGTGTACGGGATTTTATTGCACAGAAGTGTACATCTTCTTTGCAACAAAAAAAATGTTTTTGTTTTGTTTTTTGAAAATTTCCTTTTCTTGTTGCAAGTCTATGAAATTCAAAAGGTTTTTGTTTTGCTTTTATTTCCAATGGCAGTGTTGCTTCAGTGTGGATGTAAAAATAGAAACAAAACAAAAACAGAACAGTAAATCGCTGAGATCGTATTTTTAATGTCGACCTCACTCAAATATATATTTTTTTCTTTAGCAATAACGTTAGAAGAAAATTGTAATTATTGAAAATAAAACAAAAATCTTGTTTTACTTTTGTCGACATTTTGTCTCGGTGTGATTTTTGTCTTGACTCCTGTTTTTGTTTTGAAGATTTGGTGTACACTCGTCATAGTAATAGCTCAACGCTTACGTGTTCAGCTTAAGACCACAATGTCCCGGGTTCGGAATCTGGTTAGGGTACGGATATTTAGTGATGTTTTTAATGTGTTACTGAGATGATAACAGTAGGCTAGATTGCGGTTGAGTAAGTCAACATGGCTAGGTGCAGTTAAATCTCTTCTGAGTTTGAGTCTCAGCTGCGACTGATGGCAATGTCGCAGAGGGAATGGTTGTTGTGTAGTTGTCTGTTGTGTGTGTGTGCTGGTTGAGTGATGGAATAGCTATAGATAAACTCTGCCTGATTTTTAATATAAAGAAGGCGATTAAAAAAAAACCCAATTAAAAGTAATAAAACATGAAATTAATAATAACAATCTTTGTTATGACGAGTCCTCAAGGGGTCAAGTCTTTCAGCCAAGAAGAAATTATGAATATGCCGCAAATAAATAATTAACCTCATGTCTTATTTAATTTGTTTTATACTTTTCTGTTTCCTCACAGTATATTGATTCTCAAGAGTAGGTACTCTTGGCTTTCCCATATAAAACCATAAATTGTATTTAAACCATCTGTAATTTTAATTATAATTAATTTTTTTCTCTGCTCTTTCTGGTGCGGCTAGGGTGGGACTGAGAAAGTTTATTAAAAAGTTTAAAAAGGTTAGGACCGTAATAGTGACAAGCAGGGGGTAAACGGGAGATAGTAGCTCTCCGGAAAGCACAAGAATGATGTATCTACTGTGGAGCACGGGAGCGAGGACACATTGGCTACTGGTGCGAGGGATCGACGGCGACGGGAATTGTCTGTGTGGAGCGCTGGGCCATCGTTGGAAGGAGAAAACATAGAAAACACATTCCATTTTGTGTGCCATCACTTGGTCTGAATACAGAGTGCGAAGGATACAGTTTTGAGTTAGGTGAGGGATGAGTGCATACCTTGGGACGTGCGATTGACGATTTTGTGAGTGGTGATTGGTTTTGTATATGATCCAGAGCTAGGTGCAATGTTTTTGGTGTGGTGCGGTAGAGCGGATCAAAAGGAGAGGGGAATGGAGGGGAGGAGAGGTATCACGAGAAGTGTTGTTGATCCTGACTTTTTGTTGGTGTCTAGTTTAATAGGAGTGTGTTTTGTGGTATTGCATATTTTTTGACGTTGTGGGTGTTACAATATAGTGTTGTGAATCTGATTACATAATATTTTTCTTAAGTAAATTATCAAATGAGGTTTTCAGGTCAAAATTACGCTCGTTGATAAGTGAAAAATTCTACATTAAATTCTACACTAAAAACAGGGAAATCAGGTTACACGTGGAAATCACAAAAAAGATAGAAATGTACGCAATGAAGTACTGGGGACACGTCCAAAGAAGGGAACCAACACACCTACTGAAGAAAGCACTAACACTGAACAGCAGCAAACTTAAAATGGGGAGACCATGTTACACGTGGAAAACAACAATCGAGAGGATCATGAACAAACTGGGAAAGGACCAAACATACTGGGAAAGAAAAGCGAGGGGAAAGAATGAATTTCACAAAGAAATCGGAGCGATATATACTCTTCAGAATCAGAAACGGAGGAATCAGAAGCCTCAGAAGAAGAAGAAGAAGACTTGTAGAAACAGAAGTACAAAAATAGGAGCACAGATAGCAGCAACACAACGCGGCAACATATGTCACAAGAAGACCCAGAATAGGCAGAAGCCCAGAACGAAAAATACAAAAAAAGGGGGCTTAAACGCTCCCTCACAACATAATGCGGTAACGCGTCTCACAAATACCTATACCTCCCATCCCACATTCCTCTACCATGCGCCATGTGGCTCTCGCTGCTGGCAACAAGCATGACCTTAGTCCAACCCAGCGTGGACGTAGCAGGCCCAGCTGTATAACTTGGGATTGGCAGTAATGCCTACTGCACCCGTAAATCAATCAATCAATCAAATCTTATATACTTTGAAGAAGAATTAGTTAATTATTATTCAAGTCTTAACAAAAGCAGATTAAATGAAAATTATTAATATTTTCCAGCTCCACAGTAGGGCTAGAGTATTCGTGATATTATAATTTTCCTATCTACTATGCTGCCAGATGGCAATGGCTGCTGGGGCATAAACATATTTGTATTGTCTCATATTTGTAAATAGTATAAGTTCACTTTCCAATTCTGCTAAATAATTTGTTATAGAAAATTGTTTATTTGTTATCCAAATATGAAAATGACATTGTTTATACCACAACATCCATTGCATTTGACATCCATCTAACAGCATGTTGGACAGGCCTATGTGAAATATACAGTTTTTGTACGTTATTTCTCGATCTCGTTGCATATGATTTTGCAAAATTGACATTATTATAACTAATAACAGAACTCCCATTTTGTTTAGACCAAACATTTATAGATTGACTCAATGGGATTTTCACGGAAAATAGAAATATAAAACTAAATGGCTGAACGAGTAGAATTCAAATATTTATATTTTTGATTTACATTTTTATATTTATATTTATTTTTTTATATTTATATATGATCTATATTTTTAATGGTGACATCATCTGCAAGCTCTGTGAGGTGAAATATCGAACAATGGTCTTTCACAGTTAAACTTCCGTTTCTACTTAATATCGACAATTGGTATATACATCGAGCGTAAAATAATGACAGTGAAGCAATGTGAGTTGGAGATGTTAAAAGTGGAGCGGGATATGCTTTACGATACATATGGGAGTATGCATGGCTGTCGGGCAGACATGCTTGCGGCTGCACTCTTGGTAGCCCCAACTCGCAATCTTCCACTGTCAATACTTTATGCTCGATATGCAGATAGAAATCACATAAAAATATATTATATAATAGAGCTATAGTATATTCAAAACTATCGGTAATTTTAAACACTTTAAATTTATTTTTACAGTAAAGCGCCTCAAAAGATTGAACCACCAGTATTCCTCAAACGTATTGGTGATACTGAACTATTTAAAGCTATGACTGCCAAATTCACTGCATGTGCTTCTGGTATACCGGAACCGAATGTAGAATGGTTCCATAATGACAAAAAACTATTCCCCTCTACAAGAATTAAAATGGATAAAGACACTGCTGGATTACTTAGACTTACAATCTCAGGAGTAGATCAAGATGATCTTGGAAAATATACTTGCAAAATTAGTAATGAACATGGAAGTGATATATGCCATGCACACTTGAAATTTGATGAAGGTTAGTATGGTTAATGGCATTAAAAAAAAAATAAAAGGAACTATCCGTATTTCCATAGAACTTTGACAATCAAATACTGAATAGATTAGCTATCATTTTTCCATAATAGCACCTATACCTTAGCCATGAAAGGAGGATAGTGATGAATTGAACTATCAAAAGTGTCATGCGACATAGGTACATGCCATTGAGCGACATTGATTTGATAAACTTGATTTGTAAAAATTATTTTGAATTACACCCCTTTCAAATTTAAACACTAATAGGATCTATTGCATGTGCTGACAATGTGCATTTATTGCCAACCTTCTTTTCCGGTTAAGATATAATAACAACAGCAATAGAAATACTTTATTGATGTCAGTGTCACCAAAAGACCATCGACTCAAGTACTTCAGCCTAGTAGTGGAGTAAAAAACAGGGGAAAAGTCGCTTCCTTCTCGAGTTTTTTTTTTTTAAATCTTAGAACAAACTGAGACGTATACCATTTCGTTAAGTAGGTCAATGTTCATTAGAAATCATGAAATACGACATTTTTTAGTGGTCACAGACATTGTTATTTTTAAAAAGATGTGAAATTTTGTTTTTTTTTTAATCATGTTTTTTTGAACATCTAATGCCATATCTCAAAAACGAATGGAGATATCCACATGAACTTTTTTTTGTTATAAAACACATACTTAAGCGCTTCTATCTGTGTATAGTATTGTTAATTAAAACATTTTTAAGCATATTAAAAACTTAGATAACCTTGAAAGTTCAGAAAATACGCAGTCAAATTTTCACTAAGCTACAAACTTTTTTGTTTTTGGAAATTTTGTATAACATGCTGCGAAGAAAATAAAGCCAAAAGACCAAAACAGTTTTTGATAGCATAATTCTTATTGTGTCTTTGATAGTTTAGGTACAGTGATTTTTTTGGAGCGCGCAAATTGCAGAAATTGAATATTAATACGCCCGCGTCCACTAAAACTAACTAGTCCCAGGGCAGTGTACGATCAACATTATTCGTTTTCGTCGAAGGTCAAATTATAAAACCGCTGCCCAAGGAATCACTACTTCCACATCCAGATCTTCTATCCAAGTCTCTCACAACGAAAAAAATTTGAATTTGGAAATAATTGTTTATGGAACTTTAATAATAAAATATTCGAAATCGTCTACCCCAAAAACCTATAAAACGATATGCCACATCGGTAGTGCGGCTGAGGGTGGTGGAAGAGGGGTGGATAAAGTAAAAAAAATTTTGAGGCCTTTGGTTCTTGTACACACACTAAATGACAATTTTATTTTTTTCGCCCTCTTGAATAATGGGGTGGGAGTTGGTAATGGGGGTGGTTATTGCCAAAAAAATTTTGAGACCTTAACTTCTCTTATATATACGAAATACCAATTTTATGGACTCTTACTTGCTTGATTTGCCTATTTACCCCCATTTACCTCCCAACCCTTAAACGGAATAATTTAGTTCCAGATCTCGTGTAAATACATAGGTACGTGTACCAAATTTCAAGTCAATATCTAAACGGTTCCGGAGTAATCGTGCGCATAAAAAAGTTACACAGACCGACAGACAGAATTTTTTTTTGCTCAAACTTAAAATCTCGACGTTTCATGACATTCTAAGCCTATTTGGATAATAAGAATTTTCAAAAATATTTTTGTCGATACTATACTTACACTGGATGTGGAAGTAAAATGTGTAACGATATTCTTTCCCTTATTACCACTTGTATTATACTGTAGAACGTATGGCCATTGTGCGAATTGTCCATGCATTATCTGCTAAAAAATATTTAAGAAAAAAAAAGCAATCTAAGTTTCATTGTAAAATGGAGCAGATTTTATGTGGCGTAGTAATAGAGGAGAACGACAAACTTGTGCACAAGCTATGGAAACAGGGTTTCTATAATTGGGGCTGCAGAAATTAAAAGAGACTTAATTTAGGATATTTTTTTCTTTTTTGTTACCTAATTTAGGTGAAAATAACACGTTTACTTAATTATTATGTGGATCTAGGGTAAAAATTCAATGCATGGGAGTTTCGGATAGGGACTCTGACACAGGAAATGTCGGATACAAATATTAAGATTGCCACGTTCAAAAAAAAGTGCTTTAAGAAACTGTCTTTTCTATTTCGCTCCAATAATAATGCAAAAAAAAGGAAAACTCGATAGTTTACTTTTTATCAAAACACTCCAAAATTATTACTTTTCCTAAACTTCTGTTTATGGAATTTTATTAGACCTCTAGTTGCGCAACTTTTTTTCCATTTACTATATTATTTTTTACCGTTTCCGAGATCCCAATGCAATGCATTTTTATCCCAGATACTCTATTTAAGATTTTTAATTCCTTTTTGCCTTCAACCTTAATGCGCCACTGGAATATATCCTTTCAGATCCTAAAACGTGATAAAACAGTCCTAAACATAAAAAAATAATAATGAAAAGTTCCATTACACACAATACATAATCATTATTATTCTTAAGTGCCGCGCGCGTACGTTTCGACAATTCCTCCATACTAAAAAATTCATAACTAGCAAACTATTGAATAATGAAAATATTTTCTTTCTAAAAACTTTTTTAGTCTATTGACTTCATTTTCTTCATAGCATGTTACACAAAATTTTCAAAAACAAAAAAGTTCCTCGCTTAGTGAAAATTTGATGGCGTATTCTTTAAACTTTCAGGGTCATCTACGTTTTTGGCATGTTCACATTTTTTTTTATTAGCAATCCTATGTATAGAAAGAAGCGCTTAAGTGTGTGTTTTGTAACAAAAAAAAGTTTACATCCATAGCTCAATTCATTTTTGAGATATGGCAATAGATGTACAAAAAAACATGATTTAAAAGAAAATTAACTTTTACACTTTTTTTTAAATAAGAATATCTGTGGCCACTAAAAAATGTCGTATTTCGTGTTTTTATGTGTAAAATGATGTTGTCGGTAATACCCACTGTGTCTGATCTTGTTCTAAGCTGATAAAAAAAAACGACACAATTTTACCTCTTTTTCGCTGCTACAAAATGATTTATGTAGTCATGCTTTCTAATAATAGATAGATTTGTTGCTTTGCTACAAGAACAATATTCATTTTCAGGTATGGAGCCAAAAGCTAAACGGCCAATCACAGATCAGTACACAGATTTTGACAAATACAAGAAGAGTGGAGCTCCGATGCCAATTTCAGATCCTCCAATAATCTCTCAGATGACTGACAGACATTGCACCCTATCTTGGAAACCATCCATTCCAAGTGGGCCAAGAGCACCTGTTACTTATCAACTAGAAATGTGTGAATTACCAAGTGGAGATTGGTTTACTGTCAGATCTGGCATCAGAAGTTGTACATGTGGGGTTAGAAACTTGGAACCATTTAGAGATTATAAATTTAGAGTACGTGTGGAAAATAAATATGGAATAAGTGATCCTTCACCATATGCGATTACACACAGGTGTGTATGGGTCAATTTTGTCCTAACATTTTTATATTTTAGTCAGGAATAGACACACCTACAATTATCAGCTATAATATCCCTAGGACATTGATAATGTACGAGATAATTTTATGACAATTGAAAGCACGTTGCTTGGTAATAGCCCGACGCCGAAGGCGTGCAACGTGCTTGAGATTCTCATAAAATTATGAGGCATATGTCAATGTCAGAGGGATATTCGGTCAGAAAATTTTTTGAAATAATTTTATTCTCATAGTGATTGAAAATTTCCTTGGATGGTGTTATCAGTGTAATGTTAAAATGATTGGGTGATTTGTGTCACATGACAAGAAATAATGAAATTTAATTGGTTGTTAGAACTATCAAAAAATTTTCATTATAAGTTTCTTATTATGCTCAAAGGAAGAGTAAACTTTTATTTTTCTAAAGCCTTTAAATCAAATAAAACTAATAGTTCCAAGCATTCTGTAACCCTTTTGAATTAGGGTTTTGGTTGTTGTACTCTCGTGGGAAAAAAGTAGGTATTGTTGAACAAAGGAATTTTCATTGTCACATTTTTATTTGCAATGATTAATTAATGTAGAGATCTGCAAATTGAGAAAGGTATTGGATATGATTTCATGGGGTTCTCGCCAACATTGAAATCTTCAGTTCTCTGACTTTTCAGGAACAAAATGTTAATTTTCTAGGATCAAAATCTGAATATTTAACACATTCCAATTTATTTATTTATTTATTTGGTACACTATTCAACAGGTGAAACCCAATTACAGAATAGGAAAATACAAAATAATTCAATACTTATCTAGATTATAAACAAAAAGATATATAAATATTATTTATATATCTGAATTAAACTAATAAACTAAACTAAATTAAACTAATACAATGCATTTGTTATATACAAAACAACGTGAATGTAAGATGTACACTCTAAATTGAGTCTAATAGTTCGCAAGTCAACAAGAAAGAACAAAAATATATTTAAGCTAGAGACAATTTTTTTATGTTTACAGCACTGCAGGTGAAAATATCTAATGAAGTATCCAAATTATTATATATATTACACATTTGCTGAATACAAGAAAATTTCTTTACATTTGTTCTTGAAAATGGCAAGTAAAATAAATTGTTGTGCCTAGAGGCCGCCCTAGGAATTTGGAATTTAAGCATACTTAAAATTTCTCCACAGTCGATGTTACCATGTAAAATTTTATATAAAAAAATTAATTGTGACTGGTGTCTACGGTTTTCTAGACTGTCTAGGGAAAATTCAGAGAGTAGTTCTTGATGTGGGTAACCAATAGCGGGATAGGTCCCATCAGTCTTAAAAGACGCATATTTCAGAAATCGAGGTTGAAGCCTTTCTAAATTTTGTATGTGTACATTATAAACAGGACACCATACTATTGAAGCATACTCAAGATGTGGTCTAACAAGAGTAGTGTATAGTTGTTTTAATGTAATTACGTTATTAAAATGTGCGGAGTTTCTAATAACAAAACCCAGTGTTTTATAACTTTTACTGACAGTAAGTTCGATGTGGTTTACAAATGTTAATTTTCTATCAAAAGTCACACCCAAGTCACACAAAGTGTCAGGACGGGAAAGTGTGTGATTGTTCAATTTGTAATCAAAAACAATAACATTATGTTTTGTTGTAAATGTCATAGCGTTACATTTTGCTTCATTTAAAGGTAATTTATTTATTATACACCATGTATTAATACGATCAATATTATTTTGCAATTCAAGGCAATCATAATCACACGCGACATTACAAAATAGTTGTAGATCATCCGCATATAGAAGGCAGTGATATTATCTACTATGTCGTTAACAAACAAATTAAAGAAAAGTGGCCCTAAATTTGAACCTTGGGGGACCCCTGATGTAGCTAAGACTTCAATAGATCTAACACCATGATATACAACATATTGTCTTCTATCAGTTAGGTAGGATTTAAAAAGTGCAATGAGGTTATCCGAAAATCCAAAAAATTCAAATTTTTCTAAGAGGATATCATGGTTCAGTCTATCAAATGCCTTTGAAAAGTCAGTACATATAAGGTCTGTTTGTATACCCGTATCAATAGAGTCAGAATATAACCTGTACCTGTACAAGTCAATATTAAGATTAATGTACCTACTTATCAAAATTTGCTTGATGAGTATGGGAAAAATATTGGAAACTATTAAAGTAATTTTTGTTTATCAGAATTTATTTAGATATTGGATAACCAAAATAAATATAAAATTCAAGTTTTATAATGTTTGTACAGTAGAAAATCAACGTATTTTTATAAATGAGTACTAAAATTACAGGATTTTACTCAGAATCTATAGATTCCCTGATTTTTCCAGGTTTCCGTGTTTTTCCAGGTTGTTAAGATAAAACTCCCTTCAGCATGACACACACAAGAAATTAGGACAATTAAAAAGATACGTGATATGTAAAATAGTGCTAGAATAAAGTCGCTCATGAATATTTATAAAAAACTGGTAGAACTGAAATGTGTTCATTGCATTGTGCATAAGCCATACTTTTCCAGTTTGCAAAATCTCTGAATAAATAACATATACTTTTTATTATTAAATATATTTTAAAATTGTCAAATTGTTCATCTTTAAGGTGTAATATTTAAATTTTTTTTTGGTAATGAGGAAAGGAAAAAATAAAAACTCTCCTTTAGGGAGGAAATTCGAATTTCTCATATAGACTATTTTACCTAAACAATCTCCCGAGTTAAAATCATTGTTTCTTATTAAGAAAAATGCGTAGCAATAACAACTGACAAAAAATAATACACTAGTCATTTTATTATCGCTACAAATGAAATGTATCACCTTCAGTAGCTTTAGAACTCTTCCATTTTCAAAGACTTCGTGAAATTATTACATCTAATTTCATAGAAAGCTAGTATAGTTATACTTATAACGTTTTCCAGTGAACAACATTGTGCACATGCAAATGATGCACTCCATGAATTTTTACAGTAATAACACTGGTGACAGTGCCACTAACCCATTGGACCGTAAGTTATATGTACCACATTCTGAATTTCTGGTACACCTTTTTTCACTGTGCTGGCTATTATAATCTCATCCTCACATGTATTCGAGGAACTCTTAAAAATTTCATTGATTATAGTAAATTTTTTATTCTTTCTCAGTGCATACTACACGAAAATAATTTTTCCACTGGAACATAAGAAACTGCCAAAGTGCGTTTTAATTTCTCACTTGAATATAAAAGTTACACTCAGTTTCATAAAAAGCAGTCACTGGAAAACACTATTAGTAAAACACCTAATAATATTTGAAGACCATATTTGTTTGTCTGACAAATTAGGATGTGATGCTTTAAACTATAACACTCTAATGATTTAGAGTAAAAATTTCCATTAAAAAAAAAAAAAAATCATTGATCTAACACTTTAGATTAATAGTCTAGTATTTTTCAAATTTCGTATTATTCCTTCACCACATCATAAAATATTAAGATGTGTTAAATGATATATAAGTATATCTTTAACAGTTATACTGGTTATTAATTTCGATTATTCTCATTTTTCTTTGTTTGGCTTTATAAATATAAAACCGCTACACTTTTTTTCAGAGAAAAATTGGAACCAGACTTACCTAAATTCAGGCCCTACCTTCCTCCTGAAATTGATTTCCGTCCAGAAACATCTCCATACTTCCCTAAAGATTTTGATATTGAAAGGCCACCTCATGATGGCATGGCTCAAGCTCCAAGATTTTTACGTCAAGAACATCCTACTCAATATGGTGTTAAAGATCAAAATACCAATCTATTCTGGTTTGTCTATGGTTATCCTAAACCAAAAATGACATATTACTTTAATGACGAATTAATTGAGTCAGGTGGCAGATTTGATATGAGTTACACTAGAAATGGCCAAGCAACGTTATTTATCAATAAGTACGTACAACCCGCTGCAAAATATCTTAAAGAACAAAATTTATACCTAATGCTTTTTAGTGTTGTTTTAATTATTGTTTTAAGGACAAGTAACCATAATTATTTTTGCTTGTTACTTTAAACTATCTGCACACACTTTTAACGACTTTTCGCAATAGGATCCACGCCTTGCTTTAAAGCTTTTTCTTCACATCTTTTTCCATTTTTTGCCATTAGCAGTTTTAATTCAATAAAACTATTTTACGTTTCAACATTTTTTCCAGAATGTTAGAAAGGGATGTAGGTTGGTATGAAGCAGTAGCTAGAAATGAACATGGTGAGGCACGTCAACGAGTTCGTCTGGAAATCGCTGAATTGCCTTACTTCATAAGAAGACCAGAGATTGAATATGTAATGTTGAGAGGTAAAGCAAGGTTTGAGGCTAGGATTGTCGGTGTACCATATCCAGAAATTAAATGGTACAAGGATTGGAAACCATTGGCTGCTTCCACTAGAATAAAGGTAAAGTGTGTTTTTATAATATAATAGAATAATATATATCTAATATATTTCTAGATTGCATTCATTGAACCTGACACCACCATATTAATGATTAATGATGTTATTCTTAAAGATGAAGGATTATATTCAGTGAGTGCTCGTAATGTTGCTGGTTCAGCTTCCAGCAGTGCTATGTTACATGTTGAAGAAAACGAACATGAATATAAGCTGCGAAATTACTCCAACTTATCTCCAATTAAAACAAAGAAACGTTTGTACACTGACTTCTATGATATCGGAGATGAATTGGGTCGCGGAACACAGGGCATTACTTATCATGCTGTTGAAAGACTTAATGGTAAGTTTAGTTTTATATAGGAGTTTTAACAAGAATTAAGAATGAGGTCTATAAGTTGTGTATAAACCAAATGGGGTTAGGTGTTAAGACAAATTAGTGGAGTGCAATATTAGATGTAATCTTGTAACATGGTCTCTAAAAATCAATTTGTCTGAAAAACTTAACAATACGTGTAATCCGTATTTTTGAAATCGCGTAACTCAGAAACATGATTATTCGAGCGATAGACTCTTCTGAGGCAATAAGAAGACACGTATTCGATGGTTTTCAAAAAGAGACCCCCGAAAGGGTAACGGCAAGGGGGAGGTTTTTAAACTTTTCGGAAACAGTTAGACCTAGAAGCGTGATATTTGGCAGATATACTCTTTATTGGTATCTATTAGACGAAATTTCGATTTTCACTTTTTGAAGAGGTGAAAACGGAGGTGGTAGATGATCTAAAGGGTACCCATATCTCTGAAATCACATAAGTCAGAAACGTGATTTCCAGTGACAGGCTCTTCTAAGGAAAAAAGGAGGCATATATTCTCGATGGTTTTCAAAGAGAGGGGATGTGCTCTATTGTCGATTAAAACAATTCTTTTTTCATTTAACTCGATACAACACAAAGGTTTCCTTGAATGCAATGAATCTGCAGTGGGTTTCCCCAAGTACTATGGAAGCGCAGAAGTTTTCCTAGAGTACAATGAATGTGCAGTGGGTTTCCCCGAGTACTATAGATGCGCAGTGGCTTTACCATAGAATCATGGATGTGCAGTGGGTTTCCTCGAGTACAATGGATGCGCAGTGGGTTTCATTGAATGCAATGGATGCGCAGTGGGTTTACCCGAAAACCATAGATGTGCAGTGGGTTTCCTCGAGTACAATGAATGCGCAGTGGGATTCCCCGAGTACTATGGATGCGCTGTGAGTTTCCTCGAGTACAATGGATACGCAGTGGGTTTCCCTGGGTACCATGGATGCGCAGTGGGTTCCCCCGAGTATATTTCCTGAGTACTAAAGGAGTGCTCAGTGAGTATACAGTACTTCTTTATAGGCATAAGTTAGTATGTCAATGTTCTTAATTCCACGCGGATGAAGTCTTCCATGCGAACGAAGTCGGGCATCAGCAGTTATATGATAAAGATGAAAATCAAGATTGATAAAGAAGAATATTAAATTAATTATATTTTATTAAGAATTAAATTATTACTAATTAAATTTACTCTAACTAGTCTGGTTATCTACACAATGGTCGCGCTAGTGTGGTCGACAGTTGCAACATTCTCTTCGGCAATCTCATTGATATTTAGGCAGTATTGGCAGTGGTGTACAAATTTTCACAAGTCGTTGACCCCTTGGAGTAAGAGTACAATGTAGTGATTAGAGTTTCCAAAGTATATTTTTTTAAGGAAGCTTATTGATATTTTCATCAGTTTTTGATTGTGTATATAAACTCATAGAACTATGTACATAATAATAGATTTGCTAGATTGAAGTATGATAAATTAAAATTAATAAACCTAATAAATAACTTTTTAAAATATTATTATTTTCATTCTAGGCCGCAACTATGCCGCAAAAATTATGCACGGTCGTGGGGAACTTCGCCCATTCATGTACAATGAAATGGATATGCTTAACGAACTCCGTCACAAGAAACTTATTTCTCTCCATGATTCTTACGAAAATGAAGACTCCTTGGCTTTAATTCTAGAACTGGCTTCAGGTGGTGAGCTAGTTAGAGATTATTTACTGAAACAAGACTACTACACTGAAAGTGATATTGCTGGTTTCATTAGACAGCTGCTTCAGGGCCTGGATTATATGCACGATAGAGGCTATGGTCACATGGGACTTAATGTAAGTAACACCATCATTGATTGTATTTTCTAAAATTACACAGTATAGGCAAAATACTGCTATAATCTGATAAATATGACCAGTCTGATAAATAATCCTCTTTATGACAAATTTGATTATTAATCCTAATCACCTGATATCAGTGGTATCAGCAATAAACATTTACTTTTCATAACAAAAGGCATGATACACGATTTTGAAAATAATTTTACAGAAGAAATGTACAATATATGGGAAAACTACAAGAATACTGTTTTCGCACAATACATTAGATTTTAAAAATGCATTTGAATATTCTATTTCAGCAATTTGTTACGTGATATTTTTGGAATTTTTGTTGAAAACACCTGTCATTACTTATAGAGCGAGAGCCCATAACATAAAATAAAATGTATAATCATACTCATTTGCAAAACCATATAAGCTTCCTATTTAAATATCGCAAGTCAATAAAATTTAACTGCCATACCAGCTTAATAAATTTTCGATTTTGCACAGTCATTTCATGAAGAGCTAAAATGCTCTTTCGATATCAACATCATATGGCCTTCCCACTCATTTATTAACGAAGATGTGGTTGCGAAGTTACGCGTTTGCCACAATGCGGCTTTTGTGTAACTTCTTCCACTTGCGCGTAATATGTTTTTTACAACTCTTGTTATGTAATGTACTATTCTGCAACTACACTGAGGGTGTGATTGTGCCAAACAATGCTAAACGATATTTCTATACAGACTTTCTGGTAAGGTTTTTCATCCACGTTTTCGTTATGTCATCGGTTGTAGTTACCCTCAGGAGTAGGGATAACTATTTATTTATAGAAAATTCCCTCCTATCTATAAAATAATAAATAAAAATTGCTTCCTTTCAAAAGGGGTTGATAGATTCATTGCGACCACCGTGGATTAATAAGGAACAAAAATTGAAACGTAACGCTCTTCGAAAACGGGTTGTTGTGAGCCCTGAAAGTTAAGTTAAGTGGAAGGGAACTCTTGTCGAGAATAATACTGTAAATTCCGAATTTAAATCAACTTTAATAAAATAATGAAATCGTCTCTAACAAAACAATAAAATTTTCAAGTAACACATCAATGACAAAAGACTTTTACTATACCGAAAACATTCATGTGAAGGTAAAATTCACAAATCACAACAAAATAAATAATAATAATAATAAAAGTTCTTGAATACATAAAAAATACATATTCAAACGGCTATCGACCCGAGTCCTTCAGCCTATTTTTCCTACATTGTTACTGTTGATACATTCTTTTTTGTGAAATATTTAAAAATGAATACATTTTATGGAAAAAAAAAATTAAAAAAAGCAAACAAATTTTTATGCAAGTATACATCTAAAAAATTTTATATTAATTAGTTTTGAATTAATGAAGATATTTTTTCAATTAGAGACATCTGTGGGTGTTTGAATTTTGATCTTCTGTTGCGGTTTCTTGTACGGCAGAGAGGTCGTAACAGTTGCATATTATGTGGCCGATTTGCAAATTTGGTTGTTAATATTTAAAGTCTGCTCAAGATTGGGGTTATTCTAGTTTTTTCATATAGTAAATTATTCGGCGGATTGTGGAGGTTGTTGACTGGATGCCGAATTTTAGTTATAATGCGTAGCGAAGAGGTTTCGGCAAGTTTTAAGTTGTTTAGTGCCGGCGCTTGGCAGTTGACATATAGTGTGTCCATATTCCAGTATAGGTCGACATATAGATATGTAGATTTTTGTGGCTGTTTTGGTAGATATTCCTTCATTTTTATATGTGAGTGATTTGAAGTGTTTTGCTCGATTTTTTATTCTCGATTTAATAATTGCTGAGTGTTGGTTAAAATTCAGTTTTTGATCCATGGTAATTCTTAAATATTTGGCCGAAGGTGTTGATTTTACATGTTCGTTTGCAATGCTTATTGTAATAATAATAATAATAATAATAATAATATTATTTATCTTTAGAAAACATACATTTTATAGATAGGTACGTCAAATTGGACACACACTTACCATTCTAAATAAAAATAAAGGTTACAACCAGATTAAAATCAGACATATATAAGTAAATCCCGATAGGTCACCACTTGATTAAAATTATACATCTTATATGAACAATTAATATACAAAATTAGTCAGTTAATTAATTAATCAATATTACAAAAGTTAATAAAGCTAATGCAGGACAAACGATACATAAATTATATAATAAGGTGTGTATCAATATATATTATATTTTCTACCCAAAAATGCTTCCATTGTCAACAGGGGAGGGCAGAGAGGGAGTGTGGTTAAATATAACGAATTGTGATTTATTAGGATTTGGAAGTAAACGCCATTTATTGAACCACACTTGAACCTCATTCATCTTTGCCTGCAACTTAGGAATTAAACTCTGCAATGATTTATCATGTCCTACTAATGTCGTGTCATCAGCATATTGCAGTATGTATGTTGTGTCCTCAGATGGATTTTGTAGAGTGGTGAACAACAAAATATTTAACTCAAATATAAAAAGAATGATATTAATTGCAGAGAGCATCTAACCCTCCTGCAGTGAGTGTTATCAATGGTTGCAATGCAGGGACATTTACCAATACATATAAAACAGTAAAAATACTTAAAACATTTCCTCACCTCTTTTCCTGCAGCACTCACTATTATTTTATCTCCATTTTTCGTGGACGTGCAGTGACATTCTACCGGGTGACACAGGAGATATGTAACACCCCGTAGCATGTTTATTTAAAAAAATATTATTTTGAAATTTGGTGAACTTATATAATATGTGATTGAAAATATGCTTAGAGGTACTGTTACAACAATTCGACGCTGAAGGGAAAATAATGGTCAACATCTTGAGATTCTTCGAAAACAATTTTATTTAAAAGCAAGCAAAATCAGACATAACATTGAATTGTATTGGGTAAAAGTGAAAGATGAATAAATATTTTACAAATGGGTCAAATTTAAAATTAGTGTTTCTATCTTAGTTTTTATGATTTCGGGGATTTAGTCTAGAGATTTTTCTTTAATATAAAAATTCTACAAAGTCTCTTCGGCTACTGATTAGAACAAAACAAATATGAAACACAAAATTGTGTACCAGGGTTCTTTTGATATCACAGCACATTAAGCATTAATTACCGCCATATTTCATACCATAGCCAACTTGACTTAGTGCAATAAAATGGTTTTCACCAGCCATTTTGAAAACGAATGCCATCTTGCTATACATGGTTGAAAAGAGAAATTTAAGTAGAATCAGATAGGAGAAAAATATGTACAGGGTGCCATTTAAAACAACGAAGTGGAAACAATTTCTTGTTTTTACCAAAAAAAAGGACAATCAAGCATTATATAAGTCTACCAAATTTCAAAATAATATCTTTTTAAATAAACATGCTATGGCGTGTTACATATCTCCTGTGTCACCCGGTATATTCTAGTTAATTATAAAAGTTTCCAACATGAAAGTTAATATTGTGACGGTTATGCAATTTACATTTATCGCATGGCCCCGGGCATTTAGATTGTGGTATGGGCAATCTTCATTATTAATATTTAAAATTATGACAAATTTACTAACTCAAAATATTCAGGCTCTTCTTCGATCATGCATACTAATCGAGAGCCTAGGGACGAGTCGTCGTTATCCTTCCTTGCGGGGTTTTGGCTGCACAGCGTCTTTGCTGTAACAGCGTCTTTTCCAACCGGCAAATGTATGATATACATATACAGGGTTTTATACTGTATATTACAATTCAATAGGTATGGTATAATTTATAGTTTAAAATTTGTGACAAAGTGAATGATAATATATTACCCAAGTCAGTTACGTTTCATTCGACGAGGTATTATGACGTAATATGTTCTATTTGGAGTATGGTAAAGGTTTCCATTCAGTAAGTTGGTATGGCAATTATTTATTCTTGAAGCCTTTATAGCATATTACAAAATGAGGCCAATGCAACATTGTTTGTTATTCTTCGACTTCTGACACCTTTGTGTTGATACGTTTAATTCCTCCATTCACCTGAGCAGTGTAACAGTTTAGTGTTATAGTGTTATATTCGTTTTATGGCAGAAATAAGTAATACACAAAAAAACATGGCCCGCTATGATGTATTTTGGCGCTCTGAAAATTATATGTGTAGTAGCACTTCGACACTTCCATCTGCTCTAATAGTATATGGCACCCAGTTTTCTGTAATTTTCGCATTCTTCTACACTCCTTAAACCAACTCCCAGACTGAATGCTATAATAAAATGCACCTCCATTTATTTACACTGTCAGTGGTCAATCTTGGGATCCCGCCCACCGTACAAGTATGGCAGTTGAATTTTCCTGACCTCCGACATTTAAATAGCAAACTTATGTAGTTTTCCAGGCAAGTACGATTATATACACTTTTTTTTGTGTTATGGGTCCCCATTACAACATCACTTTAAGTATAAACTATTTTGTGGTGGATATACTTTCTGAGGTTTGAACGACCAACAAAACTTTTTGATAATGAAAATTAAGGACAAAATTAAATGTACGTAGTTCTATCTTACCTACCCTTAAATAGATACAACACAATTGCACATGATAGAGAATATACAGGTTGTCCCACTGGGAACTGCAATTTTCAGTTTTAAAATTCAGTTTTAAATCGCAAATAATTCAAAAAGTCGTAAGTTACTAGCTACAATATTGACATGTGAAAATGGGGAATTTAAATTTAATAATAATAACTTAATTAATAACTTTATTTCCTTTTGACCTGCTGCGATACCAGTTTTGGAGGAGTCAATTATAAATAACAGCTGAGAAAAAATACATAGTACATACATAATCAAATATAACTAAAATACAATTAAAAACATTATTACACATACTTAGTCAAATTTAAGTTTAATAAATAACAAACAAACAAAAATTAAACAAACAATAAATACATTAACAACATAAAATAAATGAATTTCTGTCGCTCAAATGTCAAGTAGTAGTAGTACAAAGTTGAAAAATTCGTAATATGTGTAAAAACATTGGTCAATCAGGAATTTCCGAACGGCACTTTTAAAACAATTGAAGCTGTTAGCATCTTTTAATTTTTTTGGTAAATGTTGTACATCTTGATCAATGTGATGAAAGGACCTTTATTTACTTGGCTTATTCTATATGCTAGTATACATACATTACTGCCACTGCGAGTGTTATACGTATTTTTATCGTTACATTTTGGTAGTTCATTAATATTTTTTCTCACATAACACTCTGACTGTAAGATATACATACAATAAACAGTAAGAATTTTATGCTGCCTAAAGTAAGGTATACATGATGTAGTGTAACCTAGGTTAAACACATGATTTTATGAAATTTAAGATACGCTCGGTATGACTACCAGCTTTCGACCTGCTGTGCGCATAGCGTCACCCTCTAGTCAACTTCAAATCGAGCCCGCGCCAGCGACCATCTACCTAAAAATACATCGAAAACCGTAATTATAAGTTCTAGAAAGCTAATTGGAGGGAATTTTACTTTTTAATATCATATAAATCTATGACTGCTTTTGTCAGCACTTTTCATTTCGCATAAGGCCGTTGTGGATTTAAATGTTTGTGAAAAAACCTCCAAAATAAGCACGTATGATCTTTTGTACTGATAATTTCTCAACGTGTAAGCTATTTATTTTGTTTTTATTTAATATTGAATTTTCCATTAAATAAATGTACTTCCACATTACCTCTGAAATGTACAGGTTGCGGCTCCGAAGAACATCAAGCATGGTCCTTCAAGTGTCCCAAAAGACCAACGGGACCAATTGCAGGCGTACCAAATATCCAAATAAAGTCTTTGAATAAAAAATCACAGAACATATCACCTGAGAGGAAAAAATCGAGAATACATGACCCTGTAACAATACACGATTTAATTATTAACACCTATATTAATGGGCTCAACAATCCCAAAAATGTAAATAGAGCTGAATTACTAGAAAAACTAAGAAGAAGATTTATAGACAACTTCAAAGTAGACACTACTGCGGTTTTTTCTGGAAGCCGGGTATATATTCTCATATTTGATCTTGATAATGAAGACGCTTTGTCCCCAACTGAACCTATCAATAACAGTATTAATATCCAGCATGTTCAATCGTCAAGTAGTTAATTTTTTATACTGTAACATCAATAGCTACCCACAGAGAAAACTTATAATAAACAATTTTATAGAAAAACATCAAATTGACTGTACCATGTTCGTTGAAACTAAAACCAACAATAGCACTAACACTTCCTATAGAGACTGGTCAGTTATACAACACAATGGTAATCAAATTCATAATAAAACAAGGGGAGGCTCTCTGGTACAAGCTCACCCCCGTCTGAAAATTGGAAAAGCTAATCCTCCCTCTGTAAATCACTATTTGAATGAATGCATACATTATACTGTTCCATTTACAGATGACAAATTGCACATTTTTGTAGTATATATCCACCCGAATGCACGAATTGAGGAGAACATATTCACTAAGGCGAGTCTCTACAAATATTCCTTGATAATTGGAGATTTTAATATCAATAACAGAGGCAAAAAAAGGCAACTGAATAACTTCTTACAGAATAGTGATTTTAAAAAACTGCTCCAACATTTATTATGCCACACAATAACGACACCACTCCTGATATAATTTTACACACATCCAACATAACCAGCAATATTTTAAACGTAGAAGAAACTCCAGATTCAGGAATTCAAAACCCATAAATGGATACAGGCTTGTGAAAACATAAACGAAAAGAAAGGTAAAACTTATTGGCAAGAAATCAAGAAATTATCCAAATATAAAAATAAATTTGCTAATAATAAAGTTATCGAGGAAAACGGATTAAAATATGAAACGGCTTCAGATAAGGCAAATATTTTTGCCCAACATTATGAGAAAAGCTATAAGCAAAGCAGAGATAATAATTTTGATGAAGATCATCATGAACAGGTAATACAATGGTATGACACATTTTTCGAAGAAATATTACCAGATGAACAACATCACATAGAAGAAGAGGAATATTTTGAGATACTCCAACGAGGAAAAAGCACAAGCCCGGGATATGACTATATTACAAAAAGTATATTGAGAAAATTAGATGACAGGATTCATCTGTATATTATTAAGTTATATGAATTCTGTTTGAAAACACACTTCATACCCGTTGAATGGAAAACGGGGACAATAGTCATCATCCCCAAACCCAATTTAGACCACACTAAAATGACTAATTACAGGCCGATTACAATGCTTCCAGTTATAGGAAAAAATTTTGAAAAGATTATTAAAAACAGACTGCAGCAAACTATAGGAAACAAAATTCCGGGATATCAATTTGGCTTCAAAACTGGGCATTCAACGCTTCACCCACTAACAATACTTTGTAATAATATAGAAACCAGCAAACTCAATGGGAAGTATTCTGCCGCTGTATTTCTCGACATTAGTAAAGCTTTCGATAGCGTGTGGCACAAAGGTCTACTATTTAAACTTAATAAGCTGGGATGTCCCAAATATATCCTCTTTCTCCTCAATAACATGCTAAGTGATAGAAAAATTAAAGTTAAAATCCTAAATGCCAATTCATACGAATTCACTCCAGAACAGGGACTTCCACAAGGGTCTCCACTGTCTCCTCTGCTATATAATCTATATTGTGCCGACATATATAATTATCAATATGAAGATCCAAAGTTTTTCTCTCACATGGGATACATCCTGCAATTTGCCGATGACACGGCCCTAATTTCACATGACATCACCGTAAACAAGGCAATTCAAAACTTACAAAGCTTATGTAACTCAACATGCACCTGGTTTAATATTTGGAGACTTAAACCAAATCCTCTAAAGTCGCACTTTGTCATATTCAACCATCTAATATCACCAGATTCTCCAACTATCGACATGTATCAACACACCATTACTCCTGAATCTTCTACAAACTATCTTGGCATTCTCATTGATAATAAAATTAATTTCAATGCACATGCAGAACTCAAAAAGAAGAACATGATTTCAAGAGCCAAACACTTTCAAAGTGTGACATACAGGAGGAATGGTATAAACATATCTACTGCAAGCAAAATATACAACCTAATATGCCGTCCTATGATTGAATACGGTCATACTTTGTTTTTAAATTGCATAAACCAAGCTTTAAAAAAACTAAAAGTAGCAGAAACATCGGCAATCAGGAAAATAACAAAGATACGACATCCCAACAATCCCCTCCACAACCCACCCAACCCCCTCCTTTACCAACTGACCAACATAGTACCGATTGAAGAACGTCTCATCCAACTGTCTATAAGGTTTGCCCAAAACCCTCAGAACATGGAAATCATAGTAAAATACTGCATCAGAAGAACTCCAGGAATTAGAACCAGGCACAAGCATCCCGAACACACCATTCTTGAAAAGATTGAAAATTTATAATATATTTTATTATATATATCTGTATATATTATTATTATTTATTTTTTTTTTTTTTATCTACTTAAATTGAAGATTGTAATATAATGCATCACTTTTTTTTTAATGTATTGTAACGTGTTTCCACCCTTAGGAAACCACCCTCGCAAATTCCGTGGGTTCCAAAAATTATAACAAGAGATGTCCACTAACACACTTTATTAAATATTTACTGGATACTTCACCACAGAAAAAGAAACAATCAGAATAGAATCTCTCATTGGCGCGAAAAGTTCGCGCATCTACATCGCGCACTGTCAATCTCGGACGGAATTGTAAAATATTGTGCCAGGCCCGGATCACGGATTTCTTCTGTAACCGGATCGTCTGCGACAAATGGCGAGTGGCGTGATCTCGCCTCGTGATACAGTTTATATATCATGATGCCGCCTAACTAGTTAAGAAATATTGAAAATCTGAAACTAATATTATTTGTCTTCATCTAATGTTTCACAGGTTATCTGAATCTCTACCGGTCCGTTCCTAAAAGGGGTAAAAAATATTGAGTACTGTCCTGAACTCGCCCAACAAAAGAATGGCGGAAATTTACAACACGAGATCAAAGGATTTTTTGCCGACATTCCCTTCTGATTGTTTCTTCTTCTGTGACTTCACAATACTATTATTAATTTAAATACACTTTACTGACTAAAATCACAATGTTTATTACTTTGTTTATCTTCGAACTCTTAACCTCACTTTCTATACTTTCTGAACTTTCTGAACTTTCTGAACCACTCGCCGAGAATGCGGTTGGTCTTTTATACCTAAAAATGACAGATCTCGATTGTTCTGTGATGACGCCACCATTCTCTAGAGAATTCCAGATGTCACTTTGGAATCTTCTGGTAGGTTCTTTTTCGAGTAGGTGCAAATACACTACATTCATTCAGACATTCGATCTGTTGAAGTCTGCCTACTTTTTAGTAACATAACCTTAAATTTTTAAGGGGTTGCAACATATTACACTGCCCCCTCCTTAAGCCTGAACGTCCCGGTCAGGCAATTCAGCCTCTTTCACATACTTCGCCAGTCTATCCAAGTGTACGATCTTCATCTTGGACTTTTTGTTTCGTTGAATACGATAGACGACATCATTAATTCGGGTAATAACAGTATAAGGTCCTTCCCAAGGAGGTTGAAGTTTCGGTGACTTCCCTTTCTTCCGCTGTGGGTTGTACAGCCAAACCAGATCTCCTGCCTGGAATCCTTCTGAACTACCCTTACGGTCGTATCGAGCCTTCATTCGGTCACTGGCTATGGTGATTTGGTCTCTAACCAGCTCATGAACATTTCTTAGCCGTTCACTCATTTCATCCACATAGCTGTTCACAGGAAGCTGTTCTCCGCCTGGTGTTCCGAAAATCAAATCACACGGCAGTCTGATCTCATGTCCAAATACTACACGGGCTGGTGTTTGTTTCGTAGACTCGTGGATAGCAGCTCTGTATGCCATGAGGAAGAACGGTATGTGGAGATCCCAATCGCGTTGATTCTTATGAACCACTTTAGAGAGATGTTCTTTCATGGTCTTGTTATGTCGTTCCACCATTCCATCTGATTGCGGGTGAAGGGCTGTGGTCCGTGTTTTGTGTATCCCCAATAACTTGCAGATTTGCTGACTCAAAGTTCCTCCCTTGATCTGAGTGCAGCTCCAGGGGTACACCAAACCGACATATCAAATTATCTACCAAGACTTTGGCGACAGTGACTGCTTCTTGGTTTGGAATTGCATAGGCCTCTGGCCACTTACTAAAATAGTCCATTGCAACCAGTATGTACTTGTTCCCATCCTTGGTTACTGGGAATGGGCCGGCTATATCGATCGCGATCCTCTCGAAAGGAGCTCCGACGTTATACTGCTTCATTGCACCCCTACTTCTAGTCTGTGGTCCCTTACTGGCTGCACAAATTTTGCAATTGCGACACCAAGCTTCCACATCTTGACGACTATTTACCCAATAAAATCGTTCTCGTACTTTATTCAGGGTCTTATTAACGCCGAAGTGCCCACCGGATGCTCCATTATGCACTTCCTGAAGTACTTTCGGTACTCGACACCTGGGAATCACTAGACGCATAACAACTTCCCTGCCATCCGGGCTTTCCCAAGCTCTCTTTAGCAGCCCGTTCATGACTTTAAGTGAATCCCATTGGGCCCACAAAGCCTTCAATCCAACTGCCTTATCCGAAACATCCTTCCACGCTGGTCGAATTCCTTTCTCCTTTGCTCTCAATATAGCCCCAATTTCTGTGTCATTCAGTTGTTCTTGTCTCAGGGCTTCGGTTGTCCAATCGTCCGGAACCTCTATTTTAATAGTGTTGACGGCCACCGTATCCTGCAATTTCTCAACGTGGCGGCAGTGCTTGCAATCTTCCTTGCATGGTCTTCTAGATAAAGCGTCTGCGTTCTTATGAGATCTTCCAGGTCGATGTTCTATTTTGAAATCATACTGTTGCAACCGTTCTATCCAACGAGCCAGTTGACCTTCAGGGGTTTTCAACTGCAACAGCCATTTTAATGCAGCATGGTCGGTCCGAATCTTGAAATGTCTTCCATAAAGATATTTATGAAAATGGTCCACTGATTTTACGATGGCCAGTAACTCTTTCCGGGTTACACAATAATTTCTTTCTGGTTTGGACAGCACCTTGCTGAAGTACTCGATCACTCTTTCCTGCCCATTCTGGATTTGAGACAGTACACAACCGACCGAAGAATTGCTGGCATCCGTGTCTAAAATAAAAAGTCCTTCCCGTTGTGGGTACGCTAGCACAGGACCAGTGCACAGAGCTGCCTTCAATTTTCTCCATGCCGTTTCACATTCCGGTGTCCATTGGTACTGTACTTTCTCTTCCGTCAGCCGGTGTAATGGCTTCGCAATTTCTGCAAACCCTTCCACAAAGCGCCTATAATAAGTGCAGAGGCCAAGGAAGCTCCGTACTTCATGAACGTTAGATGGTCTTGGCCAATCTCGTACAGCAGAAATTTTGTCGGGGTCTGTTTGTATTCCATCCGAAGACACCACGTGACCAAGAAATTTGACTTCTTTCTGGAATAGCAGGCACTTCTTCGGGTTCAACTTCAGATGGGCATTCCTGACTCGCCCAAATACTTCTTGAAGATTTTTCAAATGTTCTGTAAAGTCCTGTCCCATAACAAGCACGTCGTCAAGGTAAACCAGGCACGTCCTCCAGGTTAGCCCTTGCAGCACGAACTCCATCAGTCTTTCAAAGGTAGCTGGCGCATTGCAAAGTCCAAAAGGCATCACGGTAAATTGATAAAGACCACTGCCTGCTGAAAACGCTGTCTTTTCTTTATCATCAGGATGAAGCCCCACTTGCCAGTATCCACTCCTAAGGTCTAACGTAGAAAACCATCGTGAGCCTGCCAACATGCTGAACGTGTCGTCAATTCGTGGTAATGGGTAACTGTCTTTCTTCGTGACATCGTTTAATTTTCGATAATCGACACAAAATCTTAATGTTCCATCCTTCTTGGCAACCAAAACTACTGGCGATGACCAGGGACTCGTCGACTCCTCAATGACTCCATCTTGTAGCATCTTGTCTATCATTGCCGAGGCATCTTCTTGTTTTGCTAATGGCAGCCTCCTAGGTGGTTGTCGAATAGCGGGTGAGTTGCCAGTATTTATCCGATGCTGGACTATGTCTGTTTTTGTAAGGGCCTCTGTATTCTTGGCAAATACTGAACTTTCCTTTTCTAGGAACTTGATTGCCTCCCTTCGTTCATCCTCAGATAAATGCTCCAACTGGGTACTCAGCAAGGTCAAAACTTCCTGGTCTATTTTCGTAGACGAACTCCCCTCTGTTTGTTCCTCGCACCTCGCTACCCATGTGACCGGTTCATAGGAGCCAATTGGTTTGCCTTCCTTAATTGTCACCGAGTGGGAATTTAAATTAACAACTCTAATTGGGATTTTGTCTTTAGTCCGGGTTAAAGTTCTCGCCACAATAATATTGGATAGGGACTTAATCGATTCGTCATCTTCCACTAGGCCAACACGGTACCCTCCAGGATTTCCTTCTAAGGCAGCATCGATCATTTGTTCTGAATGAGCAGGAATCTTGATCGTCTGTGTTGTTAACAATCTCGCTTTATGGAATTGGTCGTCTGCGGTTGCCAGAATAAATTCCTCATTTCCAATTTTTAAGACTCGCTCCCCTACGTCAACAATAAATCCCTGCTCTCCCATGATGTCTAGACCCAAAATGAAATCATCCATAATGTCAGCCACAATGACCTTGTAATTTAACCTCAACCGTCCAACCTGCAGTTCCAAGTTGACCTCTCCATGGACCGCAGCCCTGTCCCCCGTGGCTGTCCGAATGATTACTCCATTTTGCTTCTTGTCAATCTGCAAGCCTGATATAAACCCTGGCCGCACTATTGATGACGTAGCACCGGTGTCAATCGTAAACACGCATTTTCTTCCATTCACATATCCTTGCAACAACAGACTACTTGGTATTCTTTGGAGCTGGGAAATCTTTATTTCTCTGGGGGCACCGCATTCCCTAGCCAGCACAGCCCCCTTGGTGCTGGCTATCTCTAGTTTTCCTGCTTTTCTTCAACATTCACAGCATTTACTCGACTCTCCGAGTTCTGCTGTCGACAGTCTCGTTTCATATGTCCCACCTTGCCGCAGTTGAAACATTTAATACCTCCACTCGGCTTTCCTTTATTTTGTTGTTTCTCCTGCTTTCCGAGGCCATCCAATTTATCGCATAATTTGGTGAATATTTTCTGCATCTCAGTCAGCAAGGGGTTCTGGTTCATTTCTGGTTGCGATTCTACGAGAGTCACAGCTCGAATTCTCGACCTTGGAGTATCCCTGTAAGCGGCTTCTACTTCGAGTGCACGCACCAAAGCTTCGCTACTACTTTGGTGTCTTGTCAGCCTCAGAACTCGCCTGACCTCTTCGTCCCTTATGCCATCTAAAAAGGCCCCTACGGCTAATTGTTCCTGAAATTCTCTAGGTGCACTCGGATACGCCAGGTGTGCCAGTCTCTCTATCGCAGCTTCGAATTCCTGTAAACTCTCTCCAGCCTTTTGTGTTCGTGATTTTAGCTGGGCTTGGTATACTTGGGCGAGATGTTGGTCGCCATATCTCAAGTCCAATGCAGCTTCCAAGACTTTGAAGTCCCTTTGTTTATCCACTGGGTTAGTCTGAAGCAACTCTGAGGCCTGGCCCCTTAATGCCAGAACTAATGCCATGGCCTTTTCCTCGTTATCCCAGTTGTTCGCACATGCTGCTGCCTCAAACTGCCTCTTGTACGTCGTCCAGGAACTTTGGCCGTCAAAAGAAGGAGGTTTTAGTCGCTGACCTGATGATACCACCTGCTGACTTCCTCTATCTCTCAACTGTCGTTTAAGCCGGTCTATTTCTACTTCAAACTCAGTTACTTTTTCTTCTACCTTATCTACTTTTCCTTCAACCTTATCTACTTTTTCTTCGACCTTGTTTATCTCTTCTTTAACTTCTTCCTTGACAGAAATGATTGCGTCCTGTTATATTTTTATTTGATCGCTCAGGATTTTCCTTAATTCCTCCTGGCGTCTTTCTTCCAAGTCTTCCATTATTTTTCTGAGTTCGTCTTTTTCCTCTTGACGTTGTCTTTCTTGTTCTTGACGTCTTCTTTCTTCCTCCTCTTTTTCTTTCTGACGTCTTATTTCCTGATCTTCCATCATTTTCTTTAATTCGTCTCTCTCTTCTTGACGTCGCTTTTCTTGTTCTTCCTTCTCCTCTTGACGTCGTCTTTCTTCCTCTTGACGTCTTCCTTCTTCATCCTCTTTTTCTTTCTGACGTCTTGTTTCTTCATCCTCTTTTTCTTTCTGACGTCTTATTTCCTGATCTTCCATAATTTTCTTTAATTCGTCCCTTTCTTCTTGACGCCGTTTTTCCTCCTCTTGGCGTCTTCTTTCTTGCTGTTCTTTTTCTTCCTGACGTTTTTTCTCCTGTTCTTCTTTGTCTTCCTGCCGTTGCTGCGCCATCATTTTTTGGAATTGTTCGAATAAGTCCTGTATTTGTTTATCGGATGCCATACTTCTTGTTGTTACGGGCATACGATGAAATTAAAATAAAATAAATTTAACTGTCACGTCAATATCGGTAATGGAACTTTCTAGACAAATCTCGAAATAGCACGAAAAAGTCTTATCCAGAGTCTTTTGTCACTATCCAGTTCAGAGAATTTACTAATCTCCACTAATGTCCAAATAGAAAAGTTCTAGAAATTTTCACGCACTAAATGAGTTTTTTTCAGTGTCTCTATCACTTCTCAGTTCAAAGGATTTAATTATCACACTAATGTCCTAATAAAATGTTCTACAATGTCTCAAAAATGCACTTAACACTATTTTCCTGTTCGAAAATAACCCTCGAACAAATGTCCAGTAAATGAGTCCTGTGTTAGCACTAAACCTCGAGAATACTTCTCGAACACTCCAGCACAACTTCAGAGCTCCTCTTGTCATAAAATTCCGCTTTCTGACACCAATTGTAACGTGTTTCCACCCTTAGGAAACCACCCTCGCAAATTCCGTGGGTTCCAAAAATTATAACAAGAGATGTCCACTAACACACTTTATTAAATATTTACTGGATACTTCACAATACTATTATTAATTTAAATACACTTTACTGACTAAAATCACAATGTTTATTACTTTGTTTATCTTCGAACTCTTAACCTCACTTTCTATACTTTCTGAACTACTCGCCGAGAATGCGGTTGGTCTTTTATACCTAAAAATGACAGATCTCGATTGTTCTGTGATGACGCCACCATTCTCTAGAGAATTCCAGATGTCACTTTGGAATCTTCTGGTAGGTTCTTTTTCGAGTAGGTGCAAATACACTACATTCATTCAGACATTCGATCTGTTGAAGTCTGCCTACTTTTTAGTAACATAACCTTAAATTTTTAAGGGGTTGCAACATATTACAGTATATATGTATATATGTATATATGTATATATGTATATATGTATATATGTATATATGTATAAAGCACCTCTAGAATAGAATAAAAACAGGAAAAAAATTATATTAATATTGTAACAATAGGCAGAAGGACTTCGGTCAATAGCCTGTTGAATCAATTTTGGTTCAATAAATTCATTTATTATTATTATTATTATTGAATTTTAATTTTTTTTTTAAACACAATAAATAGTAGTAGTAAATAATATACTACTTTAATTAGTTTAATTATGAAACAGTGCATTTATCTAACGTTATTCAGGAAAATAAACAGTCAAGAATGAGAAATATTTATTCTGTTATTTCGAGATAAATTGTCGGATTCTTTAATGTTTTTATTATGAAAAACATTTTGCATCTGCAAAATAGCGTTTTCGCAGTATGACTTAATCCAATAGCGTGGGATATATCAATGTGTTCTCTCATGGTAATTATTACAAATATTTAACAACCTCCATTGATTTGCTGAAACATCTCAAGAAAATCTGAATTCGATTTCATTAAACAACACTAATGTACATTAGTTCTCACATCGCAATCTCTGTGCTGTATCGTTCGCAAGGGGGTTCCGTATACTTAATTGCAATTTTCTCGGAAACTGTTAATTCTAGAAAAAAAAGTTTCAAATAAAAAAGTTAGCTCCATCTTTGTCTTCATATGCCCTCGATATACTTGGTATCTATTTCGAAAGACAAAAAAGTTTCTCGTTTGTTGTATTCCCACCTGTAAATTTTCACAGTTTATCGACATAGCCTTAGAAAAAAAATCATATTTTCTACACTTATTAAAACCTGACCTTCATATTAACACATTTTGTTAACAAATATGGATTCATCACACGGTAAAAATTTGAGGTTAATTCGTTGTCCCGTTTTTTATTTTGAGAGAGTTAAAGGAAAAAATAATTGTATCTATTATTTTACAATTTTCTCACATTTTTGGCTCTATCTTTTGTCTCGAACAACCAAAAGAGTCGTAATTTTTTATTTTATCGAAGGATAAGCTTCTAAACACTTCGGTTAAGGTAATTTTAGTTTAAATCTAAACTAAAAATTGACCGCTGAACTAGTTGACTTTTACGTGACATAACAGCGGGAACTGCAGTAAGGGGAGGTATGCGTGAGAGCGTATCTCTATTTCTTAGTATCATGGGTTAAACATGCTTTTTATAATTCTCTTCTGCATGATAAATACTTTTTGTATTCCTGAAGAATTTCCCCAGCAAAGTAAACCATATGAAAGTGTAGAGTTTACACAGCCATAATAAAAAGTTTTTAGTGTATCACTTATTCACCGAGTCTCTTATTTGTAAAATTGCAAAGTTTTTACTAGCCAAGTTTTTTATTACACCTTCAGTATGGCTCTGCCAAGATAAATGTTTGTGTAACTGAATTCCCAAAAATTTTACACAATCATTTTGACAGATAGACTTGTCATTAGCTCTAACCAGTACACTTGAATCATTTTTAATTCCAACTGGTGTGTATAACAGCAGATCAGTTTTCTGTGCGTTTAGCACCAGTCCATTTTTATTGCACCAAATTGATATTTCTTCTACACATTTCTTAGCAGTTTTACTAAGTGTATCAATATTTTGAGCAGTAATAATAGCCAAATTACATAATTTAATGCAAAAAAATACAGGGTGTTCCATTTAACTTAAGCAAGTTCTCGCGGTTTGAAATTGACAAAATGTAACGTAAAAAACTGAACACTTGGTATAATATTATTGAATTTCTTTAAACTGTAGAGTGTGGCTCACCTGGCTTTCTGCATGCTAAAAAGCAAATGAGGATCTTTTACGTGAAAAAAGTTATAAAAGGTTATTGCAAACTGTTACACCGCCAAATTTTTTATAAGATGTCAAATATCTCTGAAGCAGCTGGGTTTAGGGATAGAGTAGAGTACATGTTTTCTATTCAGAATTTTTCCTCTTTTCAAAAGCTTCGAAATATATAGGGTGTTCCGTTTAAAATAAACAAGTTGATTAAACAAGTTGATATGGACTTCTGGTATAAGCGGAAGTGCTAAATGCTTGTAATTATTTTCTTTGCATTGGTCATACTGACCTTAGTAATTTCCTAAATTTTCTGGTGCGTATTTTTCCCGACATCAGTCGATGCAGTTCCCAGTGGGACACCCTGTATACAGCTACACAATAAATAAGTACTACATAGAAAATTAATATCTCTGATAATCTTTAGTTAGGAGATCTATTAATATCCCATCCTGGAGGTGATGATTTGAAGATTACTGACTTTGGCTTAACTAGAAGAATCGACCATGGCAACTATTATCCTCTACTTTACGGAGTGCCCGAATATGTCAGTCCAGAAGCAGTGAATGGTGATGGTGTAGGATTTGGACATGATATGTGGAGTGTTGGTATCATCACATTTATTTTATTATCAGGAAGATCACCATTCAGAGGTGCGAACGATAGAGAAACATTGTCCAATATTCGTTCTGGGAAATGGCTTTTTGAAGAGAGTTGGTGGTCTAAACTTAGTTTGGAAAGTAGAGACTTTATTTCCAAACTTTTGGTTTACGATGCAGGAGGCAGAATGGATGTTCGAGCTGCTTTAAGGCATCCATGGCTCGAAAGAGCTGATAAGAGGTACTCTGATGATTACCAAATCAGCTCCAGGTATCTCAGCGATTATTGGGGTCTATACAGGTTAGTTACGTTTTTTTCAATAATAACAATCTTTCAGAAACTTGTAATTTCAATACATTGGATGGATTCTGCAGTTGGCTCCTTGTGAAAAATTACCGGTTTTCTATCCAAAATGTTGAATAATACTTGTAATTTCATTCATTTGGAATATTAGACTATAAAATATATATCTATGTGGCTCTGAAATTAATGTCAGGTCAGCAAACTTACTCAGATAACTTTACTTAACTTTTTACAAATGTAAAAAATGTATGAATTACTTGTGGTGAATCTGAAATGTTGAAATTTAGTATTTCATTAGTGACACTTAATATTTCATTTTTCAAATGGACTGTGGTAACACAGATTATTTAAAATGATTAATTGATTTTAATGCATATAGAGTTCATATTTTTATCAATGGTGTTAGATGCAGGGGCGACTTAAGGGTCGGGAAACCTGGGCGACTGCCCGTGGCGCCAGATCGGAGGGGCGCCAAAAATTCTTAATGTTTTTAATATACCTTTTTTAATTTAGTAATAGTTTTCGTGGTGTAATAAAATTGCCCCTTATCCAGACAGGATTTTGTTTTCATAGTAAAATTACCGTCGTTGCGTGTAAAATTACCCCCAATTGTAATGAAATTTTACCCGCAAAGAGAGTGTAATATTTCTATTTACCTTATATTTTGGGTAATCCTCCCTGGTAAATGGCATTTTACGCTCTCTTTGCGGGTAAAATTACATTGAAATTTTACACGCAGCGGCGGTAAATTTACCCTCATTTTTTATAGTGTATATTCCGCAGTTTCAGTTGCAGCTTCACAGTATCTGCATTTGTCATCTTCTGCCGTGCCCATGTTCTTGAGATGATATCTCAAGTGGCAATGGCCAGTTAGAAGGCCTGTGATCAGCCTTAGGTTGGACTTTTCAAGTTTGAGAAGCCTTGTGGCATTCTTTGTTAAATAGGTTATAAACCTTTTCGGTTGTCTTTGGCCTGGAATATTCCTCCAGTAGGACTTCTTTTGTTCCTTTTCCCATTTTTGGACCTCCGCCATTATGTGTCCCTTAGATAAGCCACAGAACGGTTCGGGTCCAAAAAACGAGGCTATCAGCCAATTCGTTGCCTTCTATTCCCTCATGCCCTGGCACCCACATCAAGGTAACCTTGTTGTTTTTTTGCCAGTTGCTTCAGGGATTGTCTGCATTCCCAGGCAATTTTTGACTCGAAGGTATAGGACCTGAGAGCCTTTAATGCTGCCTGGCTATCTGAAAATATATAGATCTTTGGCCTTCGAGTGCCTCTATTTAGGCATTCCTGGGCACATTTATCTATAGTATAGATTTCTGCCTGGAAGATGGTTGGGGTGTTACCAAGGGCTTTAGATAGCCTGCATTTAGGCACTGCTATGGCCACACCAACCCCTTCTCCATCTTGGATCCATCTGTGTACCAAATGTGTGACTCTTTCTCCAACCGCAGTACTTCGACCCTGCTCGCCTGACGGCTTTCAGTCAGCACATCAAACGGGCAGTCAAAGTCATGCTTGATTGGCATATACATTGTATATTTATACAAGTCACTTCGTTTAGCTTACATAGACATAAGAACCATATAGACATGTATGTATATACAGAAAAAAAGAAAGCTAAAATTTACACATAACATATTAAAATTCTATTATTATAGTTTTAAGGAACTCCTCTGCACATTGTAGAACACTCGTTTTACAAGAAATTTTTCCACTGTTTCTTTAAATTTTTTTGGTGGTAGTTTTTTTACTTGTGGTGGTGATTTGTTAAAAAGTTTCATGGCCATAAATTCCGGTTACTTTGACCCTTCTTCAGTTGATAATACATTATTACCAAATTTTCTCTGTTTCTAGTATTGTACTCATGAGAGTTTCCGTTTGTATAAAATGTGACACCAATCTAATACATTTTAGGAATTTTAGCTTCATCAATTTAATCATTTAGTTAATCTGTGTTAGTCCTATGTTAAATTCCCTAGTCGCATATAATATAAATGTGGCCAATTAAAAAATGTCTCGTTCGAATGATGATCTTTAGAATGGTTTATTATTAGCCTATCTAATTAAAAGTATTGCCAATGAGAATTTAGTCAGTCAAATTTTGCAAGACTAAAAGACGAACATATATAAAGTATTTATATAAGTATTATCAACTGCCTACTATAGATGAATAGAAGATATATAAAATGGAATACAGTATTAAACCTTATGAAGATTTAGAAACTATTTATAAATATAGTATTAAATTACACGATGGAATTGATAAATTGCTTCCTCATAAGAAAATATATTACATTTCAGAATATGAACTATATAAGCTTGAAATGCTCTTAATGTAATGCAGTTCCATTTATGGGAAACACAATTGTTAATTATCATATACTTTTAAGGGAATGGTATGACAACGCTTCATGTAAAAGATGGTTAAGACGTCGACCATTGGAAGGAGCTTTTACACATCCATCAAAAATGGTATATCCTCCAGGTGAGAGTTATTCTCCAAGATCAACTCCTGTTCCTCTAGACAAAACTCCACGAACAAGAACTACCTGGGAAGACCAATTACCAAGTAGATCACCTCTTAATTATGAAATTGGCATTATAAAATCAGAAAGTCAGTAAGTACCAAATCAATAGTATATAGAGGTTTTCTCGATGTTTCTAAACATAATTTATGCAATTCACGTTTAACATACAACAAATTGTTAAGTAATTCTTCTCTTAGTTTTTCAGTATTCCCAAAACAAAACCGAATGAATTTTCAAAAGACATAGGGTAAAAAAAAATCATATTCATAGCTAAATATTTTATACTAAATTCTGATGTTTTATTATTTTATATAGAAAAAGTAGATTTTAAAAAATTTATAAAGTTGATACAACAGTTCAGAAATCCGCTTTATTGCCTCAGTTATTCTTGTTAATTAAAAAAAGGCTTAAACTATAAATTACAAATGATAAAATGGAATTTGCAATTTACACTTTTTTCAAAACAAAAACATTAAAAGAAAGGAATATTTAATCTTCAAAAATTCGTTTTTTAATTTCTTTTCTGATGTCTAAATAAAAATTTTGGACTTCAAGTTTAATAATAGCTGTTTACGCAACTAGTTGCAAAAAAATATGATTTTTCGGCACACGACATGTTGTTCATCTTAGCTTTGCCTTGTTGGACAACACATCAGGTGCCTAAAAAACAATTTTCATAAAGTACAAATACAATTTTTTTTCTATAACCATTTTATAAGATATATTTATCTTATGTTTACTAATAATTTTTTTTACACCTATTTAATTATTTGACAATTATTACCGTTTTTTTGTTGAAAAATCACACCTATAATTCACTGTAGTGAATTATCGATTCATAATTCACTGCATCCGGCCAACCACAAATACAAATTCAAAAATTAGTGTTTCACTGATTCAATGATATTTTAAATCGACCGCGATCAACTCTTGCTGCTGCGGCTGACAATCAACTCGCGTGATAGTGACAAGTGTACGCCATATTGTTTGTTTACGTTTTCGACCTCTTACGAATAGGTAATTTATTTGTTTTTTAGGTGTAGAAAAAGCATAGTATTACATTCGCGATTATGACAATTATTCACTCAGATGATTTGCCCTCAAACATCATCTTCGTAAATAATGGCTATCATAATCGCTCATATAATAATATACTATTAATCCATTTATCAAAATATAATGTCAATATATTGTATAATTTTATGCGCTATACCTTAACCGTAAAAGGAAGATGTATATGTGCACGTTATCACTGTGTGCTGCGGATTCTATAGGCATTTGAATTTGAAGTTGGTGTGATTCAA
This sequence comes from Rutpela maculata, assembly GCA_936432065.2. Taxonomy (NCBI): domain Eukaryota; kingdom Metazoa; phylum Arthropoda; class Insecta; order Coleoptera; family Cerambycidae; genus Rutpela; species Rutpela maculata. The sequence goes on from OW386285.2 coordinate 112,919,285, forward strand.
AATAATTTTTTCAAAGGCTTATCAAATCAACCGTTGACAGTTCAATTCATCACTATTATTCTTTTATAGTTAAGGTATAATGCTATTTTTAAGTACTACTGCATAAAAGTATGTCACTTCAAAACTATAAAATGACAATCAAAAAGGCACTATTATAAAGCGTAGAAAAAAGTATAAATGTGGGTTGATATAGTAATTATTACAGGGTGTTTATTGTTATTTTGCCTTTTTGTTGAAGAGTTTGTAAATTTGACGGAACTCTTTTTTTATAAATTTCGGTAAAATCAGAAAAAAATGTCCAGCTTCTGTTATTTTTTTATCGTCCCATCGGGTGTTTAAAGTCGGTATGATTCTGGCTGTTTTTCAACATCGTATATTTTCATTTAATGTTGCTATATAAGGTTTGCTGTATTCGAGCAAATCTGTTTGAGAAATAAATCGACAATGTTCTTCCAAAACTTCTATAAATATCATATAATACCATGAAAATTCTCCATTGATTGTTTCTGAAGCAAATCGATTGCTAAGATTGATAGTTCAAATTTCCCTTTTTGTTTTTGTCGAGTTGTAAAATAGATGAGAGATTACCAACATCAGTGAGCAGTACAACTGTAATGGCACATAATGTTATCATGATTATTTTGGTAGTTAAGAATATATATAATTTACCACATTTTTTAATGCAATCGGTTGGCAGCAAGTATAGTATATATTAAAAGCTTTTGCCTTGCAGATTAAGTATATCTTATATATTTCAACATAAATGTACAAATATTTTTCGTTTGGATCATATTGGCAGAACTACCTTAAGTAACGAATTTCCCACATAAATTTAACAAATATCACGTGGTAATATTACCAGCATAATTGTAACACACCATGTACAAATTCCATCCTTATATTCCTCTTTTCTCAAGTTACCAAAATGGTCCAGACACCTATCTCCTGCAACTTAGAGATGTTGATTTCCCTGTACGACTTCGCGAGTATATGAAAGTAGCAGCGAACCGTGGACCTGGGTCAGCACATATTATATCAGATGAAAATGGATATGATTGGAGGGTAAGTCATTTTTATTAATATTAAGAAAGTAATTAACTACCATTATAACTTTATTTAGACTCCTATTATTCGTGAACGTCGTCGTTTCACTGACATTATGGATGAAGAGATTGATGATGAAAGAAAAGCTCGTATTAACAGATATGGCACTGATAGAGATCCTGCTATTAGACGACTAAGACATGAAATAGGTAAGGCAAGAAATATATTTCATGTAGTGTAACTCGGTTCAGTAACTTGGGTCAGTATTTCGCTCGCCCACTTTTTCTTTGTTGCTGTTTACAAGGCTCTTTTTAACAATATAGTAGGAAAGTGAGTTGTTACTCAACTCGCTTGTACGTAAATATCGACCCAATGGCTGACACAGAGTGAAGACAGTTCAGCGTGCAATAAAGCTAAAACTTTGATGGTAGAAGAAGCTGAGCGGGCGAGCTACTATCTGCTTTACCACTCAACTCGCCCAATACTGTCCCGTTTACTTAACTAACTATTTACATTGGTATGCTTTTCCCTACTCAACTTTTTACTTTACCGTTTACTTGACTATTATAAGCTAGGCTTTACTTACGTGAAAGTAATTTTTTTCCGTTATACACTTAAGAATGTTATTAGGGTCACGTTTGGACACCTACGTAGAAGCTGAAGCTTTCTTGGAGTCTAAACAAGATGGACGTTTACCATTCTTTAGAGAAAAACCTCGACTTACAGCAATGGTTGAAGGAAAAGATCTGGAACTGACATGTTTTGCTGTAGGTGAACCACAGCCTATCGTCCAGTGGTTTAAGTAAGAACTGTTTATTTCTCTACGTTGGGATGATTTCATTCAGTCTTTTATCTTTATTTTTAGAAATGATGGCATCATAGCTGAATCTCACCGTATCAAAATTATAACAGATAAAGATGGCAGATCACATTTCAAACTGTCCCCTGCACTCGCGTTTGATCAAGGCATGTACAAAGTTGTTGCTCGTAATAAAGTTGGCCAAACAATTGCCAGAACTAGAATCGTATTAGGTCTTATACCAGATGAACCAGACAGTCCTGAGGCAAGTCAAATTTCAGACACTGAAATTTTACTTACATGGAAACAACCTAAATTTGATGGAAATGCACCCGTTATTTGTTACAAATTAGAATATAAACTTGCTGATGATACTGAGTGGTCCAAAAAGGCTGATAATATTGATCATGAATTTTATTTAATAACTGAATTGGAACCTAGCAGAAGTTATATATTCAGATTAGCAGCTAGAAATTCCATTGGTTGGAGTGATCCCGGTGTTCCATCTGCACCTGTCACAACTAAACCAGCAGGTAAATAATTTCATTTTTGTTCATAATAGTAATTGGTTAAGTTAGGTTGATATGTGAGTTAGCTTGTATCCACTGTGAATATTCGATCTGTTATGGGTGTAAAAATAATATAGATTAGCAAGTTAATATGTGAATACGAATTTTATAGAAATGTCCATTCATTAAGAGTGGGAAACTTTGATATAATAAAGTAGCATTTTTAGTGTTTTAGACATAATTTCGAAACAAATAGTTTTGGGGAACAGTTTTGTAATTGTTTTGCATCTTATGGAAAGTACAAAGACTTACGTACATTTCCAAAATTTTGTTAAGTTTTACACATAGCACAACAATATTATTGAACAGTTTAGCAAATGTTTTTACCTTAAGATCCAATTTTTTTGCCTGGGAATGCAGACAATCCCTCAAACAACTGGCAAAAAACAACATAGAAGGCAATGAATTGGCTGAAAGCCTCGCAAGAAAAGGGGCTGAAGCCCCATTTTTTGGACCCGAACCGTTCTGTGGCTTATCTAAGGGACACATAACGGAGAAGGTCCTAAAATGGGAAAAGGAACAAAGGAAGTCCTACTGGAGGAATGCTCCAGGCCAAAGACAAGCGAAAAGGTTTATAACTTATTCAACAAAGAATGCCACAAGGCTTCTCGAACTTGAAAAGTCCGACATAATGCTGACCACAGGCCTTCTAACTGGCCATTGCCCCTTGAGATATCATCTCAAGAACATGGGCATGGTAGAAGATGACAAATGCAGATACTGTGAAGCTGCAACTGCGGAACATATACTTTGTGAATGCAAGGTACTAATCCGCATTAGGCTAAAGTACCTAGAACAGGCGGAATTAATGCTTGAAGACATAGGGAAATTAGCTCCCAGGAAAATCGCAAGCTTTGCAAAAAGTCTTGAAATCTTGGGCAACAACTAGTTGCAGGATAATTCACAAAAGACCTTTCAGGTCGAGGTGAAGAAAGGCCAACCCAGGGCCAAGCGACTCCTTAAACAATTGACAATCTACAAACAAAATCCAATTTATAAACTTGACGTTGATATAACTCCGAGGTGAAACACTAACTCCAAGGTAAAGTGTTTATCAAGTCGAGTTAAAAGTAATCCTGGTCTAAAGTCAGAGATAACTTAGCCCGAGCTTCAAGGTGGAAGTTATCACTATTAGTCCGAGGTAACCTACAAATTTTATGTTTGTTGATGAAAGTTGTTGGATGAAAAGTGAAAGTTATTTTTTTTCATAAATTATTGAAAATGGACGCCTTTGGATGAAATAAGCGATGATGAAAAAGATATTTTGGAATTTTTGGAACATGAAAGATATATTTAGTTTTCTACTGTTATTAAGTAATAAAAGGTTCAATTAACTGGGTGACAGTGAAACTTCCTTTCATAATTTTTATCTACCTTTTTTGAAGGCAGTTCGATTTTTTCAATAATTTTTCATATCAATTTAATTGTCCTACATAACCTAAGAGTATATAAAAATATATAGCTTCATAAATATACATAAAACATATACCATTATATACCATATAACCTTTTATTTGATTGACTGTCAAAGTTTCATTTATTTTTGTATGGTCCTACATATATCTTAGAGCATATAAAAATAAACCGCTGCCTAAGGAATCACTACTTCCACATCCAGATTTCCAAATTTCCGATGTAGGTGGCTGATGATGCCAAAAAAATTTTTGAGACCTTTATTTCTTGTACACACAATAAACTAAAATTTAATTTTTTTAATCTCCTTTAATAATGAAGTGGGGAACACAGCGGAAGTGGTGATTTTAAGTCAATATCATAAACCATTCCTGAGAAATCATTAAAAAAAATGACAAATTCAAATTTTTTTTGTTCAATTCAAATTTGTTTTTTTTACCGCCACTATACTTTCACGTTGTGGAAGTAATATACTAGATACATACACATAAAACATATACCTTAAACATAACCTTTTATTTCGACAGTTTACGGAAAAATCATAAAAGACATTCTTGAATATGCAAAGTTTATAAATGATTAATTTCTGAGAAAAGCAGCGTAACTTCAAATGGAAATGGGAATGTCCAACTTGAATAGCAAATCAAAATTTATAAATTGAGTCAGGTCATTTTTTTGTCGGTTGGTCGGTCGGTGAGGACATTTTCGAAACATACTGCACCATCTGGTACCTTATTTACAAACGTAAACTTATCCAATATGCTATTGAAATTGTATGAAACCCATTCTTATCTGCAATTATTTTCAATTTTTTTCTGCTTTTTCCATATAGATAATGGCAATATATATGTAAAACAGGGACCGAAAGTGACAATTTGGTTTTCATTTACAGTTTCGGTTGTCAAGGCAGCGACAATTCGGTTCTCGGTTATGGTTTTAGTTTAGGGATCCACGGCAATTCGGTTTCTGTTAGAAAAAATTAGTAATTACGGTGCGGTTTCGATTTCGGATTCTGGCTTTTTACTTGCCTTTTACTTTATATAATCTTTAAAATGGACAAATCGACTTAGATATGGTTTTCACCATACAATTTGGTATTTCTACATCATGGTTTAAAGATTTGAATCTTTGATTTCAACCATATTTTTTGAACTTTAAATTCGTAATTATAGTGCGGATTTCGGTTTCGGTCCCTGATGATGTAAAATAGATTACTCATTTGAAGCTGTGGGAGTTTTTTTTACAAATATATTTAGGTATAATCTCATCCTTTACAATTATTATCATAGAGAATAGCATAGTTTAGAAATACTTTGGTCAAACAAAATAAGAAAATTAAACAATTCAAACATTTTCTAGCCATTACTGTATATTTTAACAGGTTGCGTTTTACAACCATCGACCAAACACGTGACCCGGGAGAGGTCAAGAGTGCGGGGGGGTCAAAAGGGGGTGTCCCACAGCTCTCACTTCCTATCTACTAAATTAGCAATATACACGGTAATGTGTAAATACTGCTTACCTCGCTGTGGCATAAATATATAAAGTGTCAAAGTGATATAATTTACTCGTAACTAAAACTTGCTATAAGAATAAAATTATCTTTTCATTGATGTTCTTTTTCATTATTTTGGCACTGCCTGGAGATCATTAAAACTATCTAGTGTCCAAATAGTCGTTCTTTGATTAGTACCAAGTAGGGTCTATTGAAGTTTGTAGAAACCACTTCAATATTTTAATTTTGATCCCATTTTAGGCTCCTCAAAGATTCAGTTAAGCAAAGCAATGAAGCACTTACAACAAATTACCGATAGTGGAAAACCTGTGGAAGAAGAAACACAAATTAAATATGATTATCAAATAGAATCTAGTCCTGTAGACTGGGAAAACTCAAATGCTGAAGAACATTATAACTTTATTTCAGAAATTTCTAGGTAACTATTAACATTATTTTCTTGAAAATTGTTGAATTTGCACTTCTATGTTTGATATAAATATACAGAATCGGCAAATGTAGTTTTATATATCCTGTGATAAACGAGAGCAAGAAAGAAAAGAGATAAATTAGGAAAAGTAAGTTGGATGTACTATTCCCAGCAGGTCACACACTTCTTGAAATCTTATTTTTATCACCTTATCGTAGCACATCGGTACCTATCGCTTCTAACCGCCTATGCATGTAGTGTTGCAGTGGGATGAGATACGTCTTTCTTTTCCTAATTTATCCGCTTTCTTTCTTGCGCTCGTTTATCTTAGGCCTCATATATAAAATTACATTTGTCGAATCTGTACGTAAGATCATTCAAGTAATTTTTAAAACATATTTATTTATTTTACAGAGGAAGATTCTCCTGCGTGTTAAAGGCTGTAGATAAACACACGGATAATGTGGTAGTAGCCAAAATATTAGATTTTAAGGAAAATAGAAAAGAAGACGTTGAAGGAGAATTTGCAGCACTGAGATCATTAAGGCATGAGAGGATTGCAGGGTTATTGGCAGCATATCGTTCAAATGATACAGCAGTGTTCATATTAGAAAAATTACAAGGAGCTGATATACTAACTTATTTAGCTAGCAGACATGAATATAATGAACAAGTCGTCGCTACTGTAGTTACCCAAGTAAGTTTGACTTATAGTCTAGGTGCCCGCGTACAAAAATGCAATTTATACATATCCTCGTATAACTTCTTGTACGGGGTACGGCATAATTGCGCCTAGTCTATCAATTTTTTCCTCTGCGAAAATTTTCGTAAACGCGGCGTTCCTCCTCGGCATGAAAAAGACGATTTCCACACGTCGGACTAGAAACTTGGCAAATATATTTTGTCCGACAATTCGAAAATTCTACATATTTTTATTAAGCAATCTTGAAAAAATCAGCTGGTTATCAATAAATGTTTTAAAGTTATGTTATGTTATGTTTAGGGTGGTAGACACCTTTAACGTTCCAAAATTTTTGTCGGACAGTTTGTAGAAATATATAGAATATATATGTAGAATTCAATTCTCAAATTGTCCGACAAAATATATTTGCCGATTTTCAAGTACGACATGTGGAAATCATCTTTTTCATGCAGAGGAGGAACGCCGCTTTACGAAAATTTTCGCAGAGGAAAAAAGTGATAGACTAGGCGCAATTATGCCGTACAAGAAGTTATATGAGGATATGTATAAATTGCATTTTTGTACGCAGGCACTTCGACTATTATATCAGTTTCATAAAATGTGAAATGACGTATTTTGCTCAGCAAATTAATAATAAACATAAAGTACATCTGCTTAAAACAATATTTTTTTATACAAAACATATAGAGATCGCAAGGTAAATTTTTAAAAGAACAATTTAGATACACACTATGAGATCAAACAAATAAATTCAGTCAGAGCAAAGATAATAAAAAGTTAGATACACGTAAGGTGCGTGTAGTTCTGTCAATGAATGGTTTCTAGAGGGAATTGCCGAGATCACAATTTTTGACTTGGGGGTTGTGTTTGGACTATTTAGGAGGTAAACATACCAAAAGTCCCCAAACACAGGAGGTGCAGGGGGTCATGTAGAAGGTCCCGGTTTTTGGTTTTTTGCTCATATCTCGAAAATGGTTAGCCATAATAGAAAAGTGGCTATATGCAAAATTAAAGCTGACTAAATTATCTACAATAATGTTTTTATTAATTTTTTTCATATCTATTACGTTTCAGTAATGGATTGTATACCTTTTAACTGTAATCTGTCTTTATTATAAATTTATTATAAATTGAAAAAAAAAATTTAATTGTAGAAAAAAATTTTTTGTACAGATATCCGTTTCATAGCAGACTGAACTCGAATATCGAATAAAAAATGTCTTTGTATCTGTAAGGGTGTGTGTGTGTGTGTATATGTATGTGTGTGTGTGTGTATACCGTTTCTTGTAAACACGATAACTTCTGTTAGACTTAAAACATTTAATTACAATTTGGAACATATGTAAAGCAGCATAGTACAAGAGTCCTTATTGAAATTGGGCCATATCTGTAATACATGGTGATAACTAGAGGCCTACAAATTCTTACAACATAATAATCTTATTAAACATGTCCCCAATTTTAGGATAACATTGATATATCATCTAATTTAAATAAAGTTGGTTTGAACCTAACATACACCCAATATATTGTGTTTGATAAATTTTATACATCTTTATATGTTTGTATGCTTAATAAAAAAAACTCATTTTGCACTAAAATTAAAATAAAACCTATTTTACGTAAGAGTGAGAGTGTGTAGGCCTCTGGTTATGACCATGTATTACAGATACGGCCCAATTTCAATAGGGATTATTGTACCATGCTGCTTTACATAAATGTTCCAAATTGTAATTAAATATTTTAAGTCTAACAGAAGTTATCGTGTTTACAAGAAACGGTATACACGCACACATACATATACGCGCACACACCCACTTACAGACAGAAAGACATTTTTTATTTAATATTTGAGTTTAGTCTGCTGTGAAACGGATATCTGTACAAGTTTTTTTCCACGATGATTATTAATTTTTTTTTTAATTTATAATAAAGTTGGAATACAGTTAAAATATATACAATACATTACTGAACCATAACAGATACGACAAAAATTAATAGAAACATTATTGTAGAAAATTTAGTCAGCTTTAATTTTGCATATAGCCACTTTTTGATTATGGCTAACCGTTTTCGATATGAGCGAAAAACCAAACACTGGAACCTTCTTCGCGCCTTCCTGCACCCCCCGCACCTCCTATGTTCCGGGATTTTTGGTATGTTTACCTCCTAAATAGTAAATAGTCCAAACACAGCAAGTCAAAAATTGTGATCTCGGCATTTCCTTCTAGACCCCCTTATTGATCATTCATTGACAGGTCTATTGGGCTTCATAGAGGATGTAAAATCTGTTAAAATTATTGAATACGCTGATCAAAATACTCTAGTTTTAGCCTATCATAATATGGAATTCAAAATTTAATTTTTAATCAGAACATATGAATCTATATTGACAATATAACTCTGTTATGTTTTAGATAAATTAACACAGGAAAACCTTGTAAACTGCATTAAAAAAAATTGTCGAGTATAATATATTTACTGACAAACCTTAAAAATCAAATTCATCAAATTGTTATTCTACTTGCATATCATGCCCCATTCCATAACATCATTAGTGGAGTAAGTCATCTACGGGTCAAAATAGCCTAAAAATCAATTTTAAATTTTTTTTTTGCTGGAACATGTAAACATTCCCAACAAACACTAAAGGTCGGCCCATCAGTGGATCATCATTAGGCCGGAAGGCCGACCTTTAGTGTTTGTAGGGTTACGGGAAGTGCGGCAAATGGAATAAATCGTCCTAGAAGGCATTTGTTTAAACAAAACAATATTCAATATTGTGTTTTTTCATAGTTTTTCTTAAATATCAGAAAACTAGACTTGACCGAACCTTTTTCGTCGCTTTGTTAAATTGCAAAAAATGAAAACAATTAAAATTGGTCATTTTTAAACAATTGACAATGACTAAAGTAATAATGCATATATTTTAAAGAAACTTTAGAAACACATTTCTAGTGCAGTATTTAAATAATTATGCCCAAGTTAATTTTTCTTTTTTTTTTCATGCAGAATGCGTCATATCTCGGCTCCCAATTGGCATAGAAAAATCCCTTTATTTTATCGTTTCTTATTCTGTATACTTTTGATGCACACTAATATTTTCATTTGTCAAAAGTATGTGAAAAAACCTAAGTAGATTCTAAAAAGTAAATGTTCTACCAGTGGCGGGACTTCATTGGAAGGGCCCATGTTCCAGGAATATTTGTGGGCCCCAATAAGTGCAAAGATTTATTAAAAAAGTAGGTACAGGAAGAGGGGGCAGAAATGGCAGGAGCTGTGCGCAAGCATAGATGAAGATGTATTGGGTGACGACTACAAAATAGTCATGCGCCGATTGAGAGCTCCCCCTCCAGCGATTCCACTGGAGAGGATGAGGGAGATAGCTGACGTGCTCTTTCCCCACAGGGAGGAAGAAAGGCGGGATGACATGGATGTAGCGGATGTCCCCCCATTCACAAAAAATGAACTGAAGGGGGCAATCGAGAGGCTAAAGAGCGGCTGATCTCCGGGTCCGGATAACATCCCCCCGGAGGTGATCAAAATAGTCATCGAAGAATCCTCCGAAAGGGTTTTGGGGGTCATGAATTGAGCATTGGAGAGAGGAGACTTTCCATCCAGATGGAGGGAAGCGAGGCTCGCCCTCATTATTAAAGGGATCGGAAAACCTGAAGAACCATCCTCCTACAGGCCCATCTGCTTGTTGGATGCCTTGGGTAAGGTGCTGGAATACTTAATCCTAGGAAGGCTAGAGCTAGAAATTGACCGGAGGGATGGCTTGTTGAACTACCAGTTCGGATTCCGCAGAGGAATGTCGACAGTGGATGCTGTGACCCGTATCACGAGCAAGGCAAGAGAGGCCATGGAGACAAAGAGAATGTGCTTAATCGTCACCCTTGATATCAGGAATGCATTTAACACTGCAGGATGGGGAGCAACTATTAGCAAACTAGAGAGATTGGAAGTGGCACCTTATACCATTAATATCATTAAGAGTTACTTCAGGGATAGGCAAATAGGGATGGACGCAAATAATACCTTTGAATGGAGAAACGTGACCTGCGGTGTTCCACAGGTTTCGGTACTTGGGCCAACACTGTGGAACATTATGTTCGACAACGTCCTACGGATTCCCCTCGCAAATGGACTACGGACTACGCCGACGATCTTGCCCTAACCATGACTGGAAACTGGACGGGGCTAATCGAGGAGAAGGCGAATGCCACTATTGAGAGTATAGAGGAATGGCTGCGGAGCATAAAATTAAAACTTACCCTGGAAAAAACCGAAGCAGTGATGATCACAAGGAAAAGAACTGTCCAGCCTGTCACTATCAGGGTTAGACAGATGGAAATTAGACCGGGGAATGGGCTTAAATACCTCGGAATCTGGCTGGACCCGAAACTAACATTCAGGTGTCACATAACTAAAATGGCGGAAAAATCGGGGAAATCGGCAACCGCTCTGGGAAGAGTGATGTGCAACACGAAGGGGCCAAAGGCCAGTAAAAGAAGAGTGCTTTGTGGCGTGGTGCATTCAGTCATATTATATGCCGCCCCGGTCTGGGGATACACCTTAGAAGAAAGAACTAATGCCAAAGTAAACCTGGCAAGGATTCAACGGCAGATGGCACTAAGGGTATGCAGCGCCTATTGGACAGTCTCGTACGAGGCAGTGCTGGTGGTAGCAGGGATCCCTCCAGTGGATTTACTGGTCAAAGAAAGGGCAGAAGTGTACGAAGGAGTCGAGAGAGGAACCGCCAGGGAAAGACTGTTCGAAAGATGGCAGAACAGATGGGAGAACGCCCATAAAGGAAGATGGACTCACCGCATGATCCCTACAGTCAAAGAGTGGGTGGAAAGGAAACACGGAGAAGTAGGGTACCATCTCCCGCAGGCCCTGACAGGTCACGGCTGCTTTGCCGACTACCTGTCTACTCTTGTTGAGAATAGGAAAGCTGGACTCTCGAGAATGCGCACATTGCGGCGGAATAGACAATGCAGAGCACACAGTCTTCCACTGCAACAGATGGGTGGAGAGACGAGGTATAAATCATCTAGGGCCAGATGAGCTTGTGGAATTCATGCAGCAATCTGAAGACAATTGGACAAAGGCCGAAACAGCTATTACACGGATCGTCGTGCATAAAGGAGGAATCCCGACCTATACCCTTTGCACAACTAGAGGGAATACAGGGAACAAAGACACGGGAAAAAAACAAACATCTATACATCGAATAACGATTGATGTGTATCCTGAAGAGAAGCGAGAGCAGTTCCAGGATACATCATAGACCGAAGAGGGGTGGTTTTAGTGGGTATGCCTAGAGGTGAGTTCCACACTACCGTCCAGGTGTCCATAAAGGATTTCCACCCCGGAAAAAAAATAGTACAGGAAGGGAATAAAAAGTAATTATCTTAAGACAGTCATATATTCTATATTCCACTAAACATACAAGGACTTATCAAAACTAGTAAATTTTCAAATATATCTTGCAAATTGTAGGTATTTCGAATAGGTACCTACTACAAAAGTAAAGGAACATTTACCATAACATGGATATAAATGGATAGAGGTATACATAAGATGTTAAAACAGAAAATAAAATATCCACTAACCAAAATAATAATATCATAAAAAAAGATACAAATATATTTAAAAAAATCATGCTAACGAAACTCGTCTAACCTTTTCAGCGGCAAAAATGCCAATTATATTGGAAATGTTGTTTCAATTGAATGAATGGTCAACTCACTAAGTCTTGTTTGCAACATGGTACTACGTATATAATTTTTAATCAATTTCAGCTTCGAAAAAATCACTTTGCAGAAGCCTGTCTCAGGCACAGTTAAAACAAAATTAAAGCCGTAGTTATTTCATTGAAAGATGTCGATAAAACATCATAATCAATTAAAATAAATCTAAAGAATCTTCAGCTTGATTCAAGTTTTTTAACTCTTCCTTGAATGTGTTTCTGAAATTATTAATTTGCGTGCACTTCCAACATTGCCAACAAATGCGTTAGAACACAATACATTATTGTGAACTTGTTCATAAAGTTGTTAATATGCAAATTTTATTTTTAACTTTTTCATAGAAGTATTAAAGAATACATAAATCTGTGATATTATGCAATGTTTCTTCAGTAACAAGTCTGAAATACAATATCTCGGCTGATGTTGGTGCCCCCCCCTCCCCCCCCCCCCCCTTCATCGAACACTCTGAAAACCCTTTAGTTCCGCCACTGTGTTCTACAACTTGAAGCACTTGACAATAATTGAAAATTCAATTTCCGGCTTTGTTTGAATTTGATTGATCTGAATTGTTTTCATTTTTTGCAACAAATTGAAGAAAAAATTCGAACAGGTCTAGTTTTCTTCACAATTTCATAACAATCTGTTTTTTTTTTAATTGAAATTCAAGCTATATACAACCAGATATAGTTTATAATTCATTATTTGTGGCACATTCATGATTTATTTACTATTTGTTGGGTATATTGCCACTGTAAAAATATTTAAAAGTTTGATGAGAGAAAGGCCAAGAGGAGGAAAAGTTTAAGGTTGTGGTAATGCACTCTATATGTGAAGTCTAAATGTCCAAATGAAATAATTTAAATTAGTAACAAATTTTAATTCATAATTTTTTGTATATTTACCTTACAGATACTTGACGGTATACAATACCTTCATTGGAGAGGACTTTGTCATTTAGATCTTCAACCTGACAATATTGTTATGAGTGGCGTTCGATCAGTGCAAGTAAAATTAGTTGACTTAGGATCAGCCCACCGTGTAACTAAATTAGGAACAAAAGTACCTATTGTTGGTCATCCAGACTACATTTGTAAGTTACAAAATTATAATATAACATATGCCACTGCTAATGTGAAATTTTAGCTCCAGAAGTCCTTGCTGAAGAGCCCGCTTTCCCACAATCTGACATATGGACTGTTGGCGTGTTAACCTACATAATGCTTTCTGGAACTGTACCATTCCGCGGCCAAGATGAAAATGAGAGTCGCCAAAATATATTGTTTGTACGCTATAGATTTGAAAATCTATACCAAGAAGTCTCACAGGAAGCAACACGCTTCCTTATGCTTCTCTTTAAACGTCATCCGAAGTAAGTGTTGATAAGAATTACCGACCCAGTGCCTTAGTGCTTACATATTAGGCTTGAGGCCACAAAATTTTGAGTTTGAACTCTGGCTAGGGTATAGATGTTTAGTGGTGTCTTGAATGTGTTACCGAGATGGTAGCAGTGGGCTAGACTGCGGTTGAGAGACAACATGGCTAGTCCTTGTTATCTTTCCTGAATTTGAATGTCAGCTGCAGCAATGCCACAGGGAGTGGCTGTTGTGTTGTTGTCTGTGTGTGCGTGTCCTGGTTGAGTAATGGAATAACTATGTCTAAACTCCACTAGAATGTTAATATAAGATGTCAAAAAAATATATATAAACAACTTATTTTATATTATTTCAGCAAACGGCCATCTCCAGAAGAATGTCATGAAAACCGTTGGCTGCTTCCCACAGACTATATGATTAAGAAACGAGAAAGAGCAGTTTTCTTAGGACATAGAATTAAGGAATACTCAGAAGAATACCACAATGAAAAAGCACAATTATCACAGAATTCAAAGAGCCTTATAGGAGCTAAATTGATCAAATCCCATAGCATACAAGAGGAATTGTTGACTGCACCTTAGCAACATAGTATTAGTTTGTAAATAATGTTTATATGTTAATATGATTTATTGAACTTATGAATGATACTAAACTACCTATATTATTTTATTTATTCATCAGTGATACACACAAATTTTACTATTTTTGTTTTTTGAAAGAATTTTGTGTTTCGGTTTTTGTTTCAACAACTAATTTTAAATAATTAAAAGTATCATGTTATTTGAACAATTATATAAAGATTTTATTTCAATAAAGAAAAGAAATTATTTATGTTTATTTAGAGACACAACCAATCAAATATGCAAGGGTTCCTAAAAATAATATCACGCGTACATACTCATCCCACTCTCAACTTGCTAAAAAAACATAGTAGAGCGGGCGCTAGAAGGAAGTGAGTATGCAAAATGTGAGGACCGCATTTTATCAATGGATATTAGCTGAGAATAGTTCAAAGATTAATAATCCGGATGTTGCCGTTCCATTTTTTGGTCCAATTTTTTTTTTATCCCTCCTCCTCTTATCTACACAGGATGGACCATTAATAATAGGCCATTGTTCAAGGGTAGATTCTTTGGATCAAAATATGAGGATATAACCAAACATGCCTTAGTAAATTGTTGCCGTGGAAAAAGATACAGGGTGTCAAAATTGTAATTTTTTTTTTTATTTTCTTTTGCAATATCTTAACTACCTCTTGACCGATCTTCTCCCAATTTGGTAAGGAAACATTTTTTAAGCTAAGAAACAATAATTTATGTATCACATCACGCTAGCTCATGGAGGACGCCTCATGAGCTATGCCCATCGGGTATAGCTCATGAGGCGTCCTCTAAAAGAACTAATACACAACAGTTTCAAAACAGTTTGGATTATTATGTCAAAACCAGTGAACGAATTAAACAACTTATAAACATATTTATAAAACATTTATAAAACGTACTAACATAATTCATGCATATGTTTTTATTAAGTGATATCCAAAGTTTATATCTTAATTTTTAAAAATGAGGCCATAGAAATGAGAGAAAGACAATGAAAGATTTGAGGTAAAACCTTGTATTAACCCAATAGAGCCCGAGTAATTTTTTTTGGAAAACTTTTGAAAAAAATATTGATTGACATTCACTTAGGGCTTTTCAGTACTCCCCAGATCACATTTTATTTATTCCTGTGCATTTTCACCGATTTTTTTGACGTATGATATATCATACCATAAGAATATACATGTAGAATATTATTAAAAAAAATTATTTATTATAATAAAAAATATTCAATAAATTTAAGAGAAAATAGCAGAATATATCACATAGAAGAATGATATCTTCGAAAGCATATGTCTGGATGTAATCCTGTGTTACATTTGGCACAAGAAACTTTTGTACTTTTGCCACAATAACCACGTCTTTGTTGTGGCAATTGTGTGTAGCAATTTTATCAATCAAGTGATCAGTTTTATCACACCTGACCTCTTTCAATATATTCCTACTACATTTTGGTTTGGGTCCTGCTAAATATTCAGGGGCAGTTAAAGTTGTGAGAGCAATTCTCCTCTAAAACTGCAGAAGGGACACTTTTCGTTAGACAAAACGATAAAGAAGACACATGTTGACTACCGATCCATTCAAGCAAAAGCGAATCATTGCCCAATACCATTTGCGATTCGTATACAATAGAGTCCTCTCATTTTATCGAACATATCCACACCTCCCATTTCTTGGTTATAGAGTAAATCTCTATAATCAAGTGTCGGTTGATCCACATCAACTTGCTCCTTTGTTGTTTAGATCATCTTTTGCACGTGGCTTTTGTCAAACAAATTTCTTTGTTTTTGATGTTGGATGCGATATTCACTTGACTATTGTCATGCCATCTGGTGAGTTGAATATCACTATTAGAGTCAATCAGAGTATGAGAAGTCCCACGTTTTTCTTTTTGCAGTTCTTTTAAATGAGCTTCCTCTATATGGTCAGAGCGGATGGTACCAATACATTGAATTTCATTATTTTGCAGAAGCTCAAGTAATGGTAAGGAGTTGAAAAAATTATCCAAATATATGGTCAAATGCGGGGAATATATCTCATACAAAGTTTCTCGGTTACACTGGATGCCAAAGTTTTACCCTTGATTTTATCCCCACTGCCCGCGTAGGGGTTGAATTTCAATAAGTACCCTTGGGAGATTGTGAGGCACCAAAATTTAAAGCCATAGAGAATTGGCTTTCCCTTTATAAATTGCCTCATATTGTTACACGCAAAATAAGGCTCCATAGCCTCATTCAAAACTGAAACAAAACTAACATTCATGCCGCCATCTGCCTACCGTGTGATATATTATACGAAAAGTTTTTTCTGCTGCTGCAATTACAGAAAGAATCGATATGACTATATGAAATGATATAATTACATCCTATAATATGTATAAAGAATTATTACATGAATAAAAGTCAAATAAAGTACATCCAAATGAAAATTGTGAAACATAATCTTACCGTGAGCTAATTTTCTGCTACGTAGAAATTTACTGGTTATAGAACGCTCAGTTATAACTTATTCAAGTATAAAACTATCGAATTTTTGTCCTAAGCTTATTGTCTATATATGCAAATAACACTTTAGGTGAATAAAATCACTGAATTTATCACACTCGATTTGTTTACACTTCATTAGAGACAACCTAACGTCTGTATGATAAATCATACAATAGGCACTATTGGGTTAACCAATTATATCCCGAAAAACAAGTCGTGGCTAGATGTAATATAAGTTGACCAAAATTACATGGCGCATGGAGCTCAGGTGCATAGCAATCAAGTAGTCAAGTAGTGTAGTAGTGAAATCTGAACAAACTCAGACCCTCCTCGTCAAATCGTGAACCCTGGTACCAAATACATTTTCGGGCTCCACCTCTTTTATTAATGTACATTTTATCACAAATGTTAATTTTAATATTTTTGCATTGCGTTTTCTAGTCTGCCCGGGCCTCTAAAGTGGCTAGACCCTGATGCCACGGTACCTACTGACCACCCCCCCACCCTTGCGGGGACCCTGAACGTAAGCATTAACAGTGCCATCTTGTCTGTCTGTAGTGTTTTTGTTGAAGAACCTTCCAGAACTGACCTAGGTCGAAGCCAAAATAAAAATTCTACTTGGGCAAAAAATTCATTTAAGGTCATTTTCAAGAGTCCGAGAGACTTCAGAGCCACAAACTAGTCCAAAAGGATCGTTATGAGTTTGATAAGACATTAGACACAACCGTGTAAAAATTCGAAGAAACACCGAATTTTTACTTAGGAAAATATATTTTGGTCCAGGATATGAAAGTATAGTATAGTGAAAGTATATAGTGGTCATGGAAAAATGAATCACATATACTTTTTAAAAAGTACGCCAAAAAAGTTCTTTGAAAATATTTATAATATTTTCAACTTTAATTCCTCCACCGAAGACATTGACCATGGAGGTAGTCATTATATAACCTGTTCTAAAGACTGACAATAAAATTACTTCCACATCCAGTGGAAGTAACGACAAAAAAATTTTTAAAACTTTTTATTGTTCAAATAGGCTTAGAATGTCATGAAACGTCGAGATTATAAGTTTGAGCGAAAAAAAAAATTTCTGTCTGTCTAACTTTATTTTGTGCGCACGTTTACTCTGGAACCGTTTGAGATATTGGCTTGAAATTTGGTACACATATGTACTTTAACGAAATCTAGAACTAGATTATATTTTCAGCTCGTTTCGTCGAA
Source organism: Rutpela maculata (assembly GCA_936432065.2). Classification (NCBI taxonomy): domain Eukaryota; kingdom Metazoa; phylum Arthropoda; class Insecta; order Coleoptera; family Cerambycidae; genus Rutpela; species Rutpela maculata. The sequence goes on from OW386285.2 coordinate 112,937,176, forward strand.
GGGTTGGGGGTAAATTGGGGTAAATTTGGGGTAAATAGATGAATCAAGCAGGTAAGAGTCAATAAAATTGGTATTTAGTATATACAAGAGAAGCTAAGGTCTCGAAACAAAATTTTGGCATTAGCCACCCCCATTACCACCCCCACCCCATTATTAAAGGGGATGAATAAAAAATGTGATTTAGTGTGTGTACAAGAATCAGAAACCTCGAAATATTTTTTTACTTCATCCACCCCCACTACCACCCCCCATCACCACCCCCACCCCCACTACCGATGTGGGGTATCGTTTTATGGGTTTTTGGGGTAGAGGATTTCAAATATTATATTATTAGACAATTATTTCTACATACAAAATTTTTTCGTTGTGAGTGACTCGGATAGAAAATCTGGATGTGGAAGTAGTGATTCCTTGGGCAGCGGTTTTTTAACAAGGCAATATATATCAAAAAGGCGAAACCTACGAATTTGGCAAAAGTGGCATAGCACCTATAAGCAAAAATTGGCAAAAAATTAGTGAAAATAGACAACGCCAGTTTCTCGCATAAAACAAGTTTGGACTCACCCAGCGACTCGTAATTTGGACGAGTACGTTGAGTGGTCAATACAAAGCGATGGTACGAAAGCCAAATGCAGGGCTTTCCAAATAATAAAGTTATAGAGAAAACCTCCTTGTGCACAAAGGAATCAAAAATCCATTTTGCCAAAAATTCGTCCGAAAGCGACTCGCTGTCATTTTTCCTATATTGAACCTGCATGGGGACAAGTACGTCGTAAGACTGGCCGAAAGTTATTAAACTCATGTATTAGTCGAACTCTGTCCCGTGAATGATATAATTACGATCCAAAATTTTTTAAGTAAAATATTTTTATTTTATTTTCTCAGTCTATCAGTGACAGTCGAACAGTAAGGTTGATTCTCTCCTGATCAGATAAATTTAGTAACATATTTTCAATGTTTATTAGTTAAAATGAGTGATGAAAGTAGTGGAAGCGAAATGGAAATTAGTGAAAGTGAAAAGGACACTTGGGAAACTGTGAAGAAGAAAAAAAATAAAAACAAAAGGCCTCTAGACTCCCCTCCAATTTTAAAGAAGAGGACAAAAACTATTTCAAGTGGAGAGATAAATACTATCATCATAGGAACTCCACAAAAAGATTCTAACACAAAAACAAGCCAGATAAGCACAAGACAAAACACAAACAAAAATTCCATAACAAAAAATTACTCAGCTAAAATGAATGAGATAAAACAAAAATAGTATAATCATTTATTTTACATTAATACAACCACCACAATAAACAGGCTAGAAATGGCAGAGATATGGGAAAATGAAAGACCCAACAACCATGACATAATACTAAAAACAACTAAAGGATTTTTATTGAAGTCTAACACCACTAAAATCATTTTAATTAATACCCTACAAAAACTTAAATCTCGAGAGAAAATTTCTAATTTTTCTGAAACTAACACTCTGTCAAAATTCTCGTCGAAACCAACAACAAGCCAGCAATCTTTCTCTTGTGTTATTGCCGCAGTAGAGCTCGACATAAGCGATGATCAGATTAGTGAAAATCTTAAAAAATTATATATAGAACACAGATACTGCAAAAGAATTATTTCAAAATCCACCAAAAAACCATGCCATTACATAAGAATTATAACTTCATGTGTTTCATCTCATGAAAAACTGTTAAACGAAGGGCTCTTCTACAAATCTAGGCACTATCTTAATCTTATATATCCAAGCACTCCTCTACCACCAGCACCATTACCTTGTAACAAGTGGCTTGAATTCACACACACATCTGAGAACTGTAATGCACCCCCAAAATGCAGTAAATGTTGTCAAAATCATAACACCGATAAATGTAAAAGCAATCTACCTCCCAAATGTACGGCTTGTGGAGCAGAGGATCATCAAGCATGGTCATTTAAATGTACTAAACGACCTACCAAACCCATACCGGCACGGTAGCTCAATCGGTTAAGGCGTATTGAGTGGCGAATACGCTGATCGACTCGCTACTGCGCTCTGGGTTCGACCCCCAGCCCCGGTATTGACAACATCGGGGGGTGTGGATGTATGTCTGCGTTTTTCCGAATGTGTAACCCCCTTCCGGACAGCCTTGGCTTTGGATTTGGGGGTTGTCTACTATCTGTGGTGTGTTTATGTTTGTGTTTATAAAAGGCATACCAAATATACCAGTAAAATTATAAAAAAAAAAATCCAGTGAAATTACAGATTCGACGAAGAAGACCTCTAAAATACATGTACCTCTCACTGTACATGATTTAATCATAAATACTTACATACATAAATTAAATAAGCCGAAGAATAAAAATAGAGACGAATTACTACTCAAATTAAGGAAACGATTTATTGCCGACTATGACATTGACACCAGTTTCATTTATTTCTGGAAATAGAATTTATATTTTAATGTTCGATATGAACTTTCCTGATCTACCTTCACATACAGAACTTACACATGAAGAAAATAATGTGCAAGTTCTCGTCCAAATTTAATATACTTTACACAAATGTAAATAGTTATATTCCTAAAAAACACATAAACTGTGCACTATTTGTTGAATCTAAAACCAAATCTGATTCAAACACTAAATACCGAAACTGGCACATCCTGCAACAAAATGGAAACATACTTCAAAATAATGTTAGAGGAGGCAGTCTTGCTCAAATACACCCTAACCTTAAAAATGAGAAGAGAAAATTCTCCATGAATAAATAATTCTCTTAATGAAACAGTACTTTTTTCCATCCCTTTCCTAGACGATAATTTACATATATTTCTCGTATACATCCACCCAACATCTGGTATCGAAGAAACGATATTCACTAAGGCCATTCAGTACAAGTATGGGATTATTATTGGAGACTTTAATGTTAACGCAGCAAAAATGAGGCAAATAACTTTTTAAAAAATAGGCAACTTTGTAAAAGTACAGACATCACCCACCTTCATCATGCCTAACAATCCAGACTCAACGCCAGACTTAGTGTTACGCAACAGAAACATCTCTAACATTGATGATATAGAATTAATACCAGACATAGGATCAGACCATCTCTCAATAAAAATTACATTTGATTTGAACAGTTATTAATCCAGAAGAAACTACAATTAAATACAAATTCTCACAGTGCAATATTGAAAAAGTGAACAAAGAAATTAAAAAGTATATAAGCCATAATGAAAGCAAACCCATGAAATACCCTGAGGGTATTTCAAATTTCAATATTAAACTTCAAGAATCCATTTTATCAAACACACCTAAAATGAACACCCAGTATCGTACACATGAATTACCACCATTTATTGTAAAACTTATTAAAATAAAACGCAAGATGTATCGAGAGTATAAAAACAACAACACAGAATTTAAAAGAAAAATAAATGAATTTAATGAAAATATTCACAAAATGATAGAGCATTCATTACAGAACACAAAAATGGTTGGAATCATGTCAAAAAATTAATGAACTTCAGGGAATAGTATATTGTGTATTTAGGTGTGAAAGCAGTACATTCCCGGACGACGATGCAAATGTTCGGCTAACGCCTCGGCCAACAAGCATCGAAGTCTGGGAATATGCTTTCACACCGAAGTACACATACTATTTTTTCTGAAATCACAATCAACATTATTATAAATTAAGGAATTTGTATTAATGCATAACATTTCTTCATGACAATTTAATTGCTAATAAATGCAATTTGAATGTGAGCTGGTTTGTCTGCGTGTATTTATTTATTGTCTAAAGTATACATAAAAAACCGTACGGGAATGTTACTTTCCCGGCCTAGGCTGGGAAAGTAACATTCCCGTACGGTTTTGTTGATCGTTGCTTGGCAACGGATCCATTCCGGTCTGTTTTCTGATAGTTTCTTAGCAACGGACTAAAATACTGGAAATTTTTCGATCTGAAATCGCGTCGAAAATCTAGACATTGCCGATCGATTTCAGAAAAAATATTATTATCAGCAAATCAATAAACTGTCAAAATATAAAATCAAACATTCTATTCCACCTTTGGTAGAAAATGGTAAGCAACATAATTCTGATGCAGACAAAGCCAACCTATTCGCTACACATTTTGAAAAAACATATAACAGGAAGGCTCCCCTAATTTTAACCAACAACTGTATGAAGAAGTAAACGAATGGTATGAAAATTTGGCACCTAGCAACGATAAATTTAATGAAGAAGAATATTTTCAGATATTAGCTGCGCAGAAGAATACTTCGCCAGGATACCACAACGTTCCTTGGACAATAGTGAAAAAACTCGACTACGAAATACATAGATATATTATAACTATTTTTGAATATTGCGTAAACCACTGTTATTTTCTAGGCGACTGGAAAAAGGGACAAATAATAACAATTCCTAAACCATATTCGAACAACACAATTGCAAATAATTATCGACCTATAACACTTTTGCCAGTGCTTGGAAAACTTTTTGAAAAAATAATAAAGGGTTAAAATTCAGGAATTAGTGCAGGACAATATACCAAAATTTCAATTTGGATTTAAGGAAAAGTTATGGCTTCAACGTTCAGGGCTACGCTGTTGACCTGGTCGTTACTGTCAGGGGCAGGCATGAGGTTATGATCTCAAACCACATGCAAATTGCCCTAAACATAATATCCAAATGGTGCTCGTCAGAGGGTCTAAGTGTGAATCCGAGCAAAACAGTTATTGTTCCATTCACCAAAAGGAGAAAACTCAACTTGAGAGCTCCTATGTTGAATGGAACAGTACTAACCTTTTCCAGTGAGGTCAAGTATCTAGGAGTAATTCTGGACCAAAAACTCACCTGGAACTCACATTTAGAAAGGATACTTACCAAGGCAACAACGGCCATTTGGACGTGCCGTAGGCTGTTTGGTAAGACTTGGGGTCTAAAGCCGAAAATGATACATTGGTCATACCTATCGGTTGTGAGACCTATGGTTACCTACGCATCATGCATATGGTGGCCAAAAACAGAAGAAAAAGTAGCACAAGGAAAGTTGCAGAAATTGCAACGCCTTGCCTGTCTAGGGACTACAGGAGCAATGCGCTCGTGTCCCACAGCAGCTATGGAGGCAATGCTGGACTTACTCCCTCTGCATTTGCATGTGAGGAAGGAGGCAGCACTTAGTGCCTTAAGGCTGCATCAGGCACTTAAATTCAGACCAGGCGACCTGGTTGGTCACTTAAGGATTCTGGAGTTAATCCAATTCGAATCCATGACCAAACCCACTGACTCAATGCCAATCAAATATGACTTTGACTGCCCGTTTGATGTGCTGATTGAAAGCCGTCAAGCGGGCAGGGCCGGAGCATTGCGGTTGGAGAAAGAGTCACACATCTGGTACACAGACGGATCCAAGATGGATGAAGGGGTTGGTGTGGTCGTAGCAGGGCCTAAATGCAGGCTATCTAAAGCCCTTGGTAACACCCCAACCATCTTCCAAGCAGAAATTTATGCTATAGATCTATGCGCCCAGGAATGCCTAAATAGAGGCACTCGAAGGGCAAAGATCTATATAGTTTCAGATAGTCAGGCAGCATTAAAGGCTCTCAGGTCATATACCTTTGAGTCAAAAATTGCCTGGGAATGCAGACAATCCCTGAAGCAATTGGCAAAAAACAACAAGGTTACCTTGATGTGGGTGCCAGGGCATGAGGGGATAGAAGGCAACGAATAGCTGATAGCCTCGCAAGAAAAGGGGCTGAAACCCCATTTTTTGGACCCGAACCGTTCTGTGGCCTATCCAGGGGACACATAACGGAGGAGGTCCTAAAATGGGAAAAGGAACAAAAAGAGTCCTACTGGAGGAACACTCCAGGACAAAGACAAGCAAAAAGGTTTATAACCTATTCTACAAAGAATGCCACAAGGCTTCTCGAACTGGAAAAGTCTGATTTAAGGCTGATCACAGGCCTTCTAACTGGCCATTTCCCCTTGAGATACCATCTCAAGAACATGGGCATGGCAGAAGATGACAAATGCAGATACTGTGAAGCTGCAACCAAAACTGCGGAACATATACTTTGTGAATGCAAGGTGTTAATCCGCATTAGGCTAAAGTACCTAGAACAGGCGGAATTAACGCCTGAAGACATAGGGAAATTAGCCCCCAGGAAAATCGCAAGCTTTGCAAAAAGTCTTGGAATCCTGGGTAACATCTAGATGCAGGGTAATTCACAAAAGACCTTTTAGGTCGAGGTGAAGAAAGGCCAACCCAGGGCCAAGCGACCCCTTAAACAATCTACAATCTACAAGGAAAAGTGTGGAACAATTCATCCTTTGTCGATATTAATATCAAATGTGCAAACTGTAAAACACAAAAACTTGAAATCAGCAGCAATTTTTCTTGACATAAAAAAGGCGTTTGACAGTGTGTGGCACATCGGTCTTTTATATAAATTAAAACATTTAGATATACCAGATTACTTAATTCATATAGTAAAAAATTTTCTTGAAAACAGAGCTTTATGTAAAAGTAAACAACGATGTGTCCGAAAAATTTACCCCTGAACAAGGAATTCCACAAGGATCACCACTTTCACCACTTCTTTATAATATATACTGCTCTGATATCCTTCACCAACAAAATCGTAATGACACTAATTCCTATATTCTACAATACGCAGATGATACAGTATTGGTTGCACGTGGAAAATCTTTAAATAAAACTATAGAAAACCTTCAAACATTAATAACCGAAACAGAAAAAACATGGTTTAACAACTGAAGAATACATCCCTTGAAAACACAGTTCCTAATATTTAATCACGTCCCATCTCACACTTCCCCTTCGATATTGATCAGGAATTATCAAATAATGCCTTCCCTAACTGCTAAATACCTTGGAATTCCCATTGGAATACTGCTAGATCACAAATTGAATTTAAAACACCACACCAAATTAATAAAAAGACGTACGATAATAAGAGCCAAACACTTTAGAGTTTTAACCTACAAAAACAAAGGTATAAGTACCCGAACTGCTACAAAAATGTATGCATCCATATGTCATCCGATTCTTGAATATGGACATGTTTTATACCTCAATTGTCGACTTCCAACTCTTAATAATATAAAAACGGCAGAAACTACAGCCCTGAGAATTAACGAAAATTCGTCACCCCACAAATCCACTGCATAATCCTTCAAACGAATTGCTTTACAGCAAAACAAATGTTCAGCCTATTCTCGAAAGATTAAAAGAACTTAAAGTTTGCCAATCGTCATCATAATATGGAAATAATGCAACGTATGTTTATTACCAGACCAAGATATCAACCCTCCAAGTTCAAGTTTCCTGAAAAAACCATTCAAGAAATATTAATTACATTATCTGAAAATCCTTAATATTGTTTAAATTTAAATATCCAATGTAAATTTCTTTTTCTTTTTACTATACAGTATGTATTTATAATTAGTACAACAGCTTTGTAAATTACTTATTTGTTATAAAAAAGACAGGCTGAAGGACTTCGGTCAATGGCCTTTTGATATGTATGTATGTGTTATGTATATATCAATAAAAAGCTTTTATTATTTTTATTATTTATTATTTTCAGTCAGCCATAATTACCAAAAAAAAATACAAAATCTTTAAATTCTTTTTAAAAGGCTTGCATTAAATCCTGAGGAGGTTAAATTAATCTTTTCTGCCCAATCGATTTTTAGCGCATGCTCTCCCTTGCATGGTTAAAAAAGTAATTTGCTTCAATTGGGGAGGCGTGATTCTTTCACATTATACTGTATTATTTTATACCTATTAAATAAATGGTATTCTAAACAACTGAGTTAATCGGGATCTCATGATTCACTAAGCTTGATACTCAGTGTTCTGGTTGCCTTATGGGAGCTTGATATGGATTTTTTTATGCGATTTCTCCAGAAATCTTTGAGTGCAGAGACCATTATTAGTAGGTGAATAAATACAAATCACGTCAAATTCCAATCCCGTCAGAGAGAAATCTTCAAAATATGAACCAAAACAAGAAAATTCCACCGAGTTTAAGGAAGTTGAACTGATTCTAAAGACATCAAAGAAAGAAAATATACAGAAGTCGTTGTTTTTCTCCATATTTAATCCTTTATATTTCAAAAACTATATACCAAATAATTTAAAACGTTTCAAAAAGGCAGTTCAAGTTCACAATAATACAGGTCTACAAAAAAAAAAATTCTCCTCAAATTTAAATAATTTTCAACCGCGTAGATTTCGAGTAAATCCCGGTATTTATTGCCAAAAACTGTATTTTGACGATAAAAACCGGGATTTACTCGAAATCTATGCAGTAGAAAATTTTTTAAATTGGAAATTCGGATTCAGCACACAAGTCCTTGGAATAGAATTTTTTTTTGTAGACCCATGCAACAGGTGCACCTTTGCACCTATCATGCCTTAAGTATTTTTGTGTGCTGAATCCGAATTTTCAATTTTAAAAATTTTTTTACCACGTAGAGATTTCGAGTAAATACCGTTTTTTTATCGTCAAAATACGATGGACAATTTTTGACATTTACTCGAAATCTATGCAGTAGAAAATTTTTTAAATTGAAAATTCGGTTTCAGCACACAAAAATATTTAAGGCATGATAGGTTTAGTCCTTGGAGCAGAATATATATGTATTTTTTTTGTAGACCCGTGTAAGAAGAATAGGACCATCTCCCATAACAATACAACCAAAAATACAACTATAAACCATTCTTTTGCCATGTCTCAATTAGATTGAAAAATAAGACAGTAACTGTACGAAAATCATCGCTTTGCTGGTTTTTCAATAGAAAAACTGGAAGACTATAGAAAGAGGATAACATACAAGAAATTGAAAATGAATCCATAATCAGAGCTTATAAACATAACGAGAGATTTAAATCATTTTTTGATTTAAATCTTTTCAGTTCAAATATTTTATTTTGTAATGATAGACTAGTAGATGGTGACAGAAAATCAAAACTGATAGCCTACCGTCTGCAAGTAATTTAGTCAGTATTATGTATACAATAAAGCTCAATTTTTGGTACTTTCCCGCATGCACGGGATGTAGGAAACGATTTCCGGTTTGCATAAAAAAACAATGTTTTCAACTGATACACTACCGTCTGCAAAGTTCATAATTCGAAATTAAAGGAATAAAAATATGTCAGAAGCGCTTTTGCAGACAGTTCTGTCATGCACCAAACCTTATACAGGGTACTCCAAAATGTATCAAATTTTAGTAAAAAAAGAAAAATGATAATTTAAATTTACCATCTCCAAACAATACAAAATGATGATTCTGGTTCATGAAGACGAGTAGGGGAAAGGTGCAGACGTTTATGATATGCACATCACCATATTGTGCGCATGTCAACTTGTAATTTTTTTTATAACTTTGAACAATTGTTTACCGTTTAATTATAGTTTTATTACAAAATTTAGGTCGCAAAACTATTGTAAACAATGTTTTCAGACGAATCCATATGCACGGTTGTCTATTGAATTCTATAAATTTGTAAGAAAATTTTACCGATTATTAACTGTCTGCAACTTGGTACAAAGAAAGGTTATTGATTCGATTACGCAATTATTTAATTTGCAGACAATGCGCACATGCACTAAAACCACAGATATGTACCAAAAACAACTATCTATACCGTCTGCAACTTGGTACAAAGAAAGGTTACTGAGTTAAATATGCAATTATTCAATTTGCAGATAATGCCCACATGCACGAGAGCCACAATAGAGTCAAAACTCGGCGAATTCCGTTTGATATATCTTCGTGTGCGATATGCACACAAACCAGAATTAGTGCTGGTATTCGATAAAGTTGAGCGATAATTCGTGTCGTAGTTAAATTCAATTGAAAAAATATTATTTTATTAAAGTTGTAACAAAAATCTTATACATATTATCATAACAATAATTATTATTTATAAAAAATTTTGTTCGCCGTCTGTTTCTTCTTCAACATCATCATTCTCAACCACTGACTCCTGGAACGTTTTCCGATAATCCTCAGTGGAAAGATACATATCTTCCTCGCTGTCACTGATATATTCTAAAAACAAGTTTTCTTCATCTGAATCATTATCAGCATTGTTGTCGGTGAGCATTATTTGTTCGTTATCCTCCTCGACCACACTGTTACTGGTAATTGCGACTGTAATTTTAAAAATTAATCAGCATTTGAAATTCATTGGAATTAACAAGAAAACTACGGTATTTTCGTACCGTTGTCGTTATCAGCTACAAAAATTTATTTGACGGTTTGTGGCATTTCATCTCTATCAAACAGTCCTCCGATTTGCACCAGCCATACTCCTCAACTTTTAAGCTTGATGCTTAGGCAAAGATGCGTTGCTCAATATTTTTGACACTTTATTGTGACTCTCGTGCATGTGCGCATTGTCTGCAAACTAAATAATTGCATATTTGAATCAATAATCTTTCTTTTTACCAAGTTGCAGACAGTAAATAATGGGTAAAAGTTACCCCCATTTTTTTACACAAATACGTTAAGCGGCAAGTGCTTTGTACACATTTAATCTATCTGCAAATAATTCTTTATCGAAGCTCTATTTTTAAATCATGTTTTCTTTTTAGCTGCAGACGGTAAACAATTGTTCAAAGTTGTAAAAAAAATAACAAGTTGACATGCGCACGATATGGTGACGTGCATATCGTAAACGTTTGAACCTTTCCCCTACTCGTCTTCATGAAGCAGAATCATCATTTTGTACTGTTTGCAGATGGTAAATTATCATTTTTTTTTAACTAAAATTTGATACATTTTCTAGTACCCTGTATAAGGTTTGGTGCATGACACAACTGTCTGCAAAAGCGCTTCCGACATATTTTTATTCCTTTAATTTCGAATTATGAACTTTGCAGACGGTAATGTATCAGTTGAAAACATTGGTTTTTTATGCAAACCGGAAATCATTTCCTACATCCTGTGCATGCGGGCAAACCTTGAAAGTACTAAAAATTAAGCTTTATTGTATAGATAATACTGACTAAATTACTTGCAGACGGTAGGCTATCAGTTCTGATTTTCTGTCACTATCTACTAGTCTATGATTTTTGATTTATGATTTAAATCTTTTTAGAAAGTATCTTTTATTTTCTTCAATAAAAATAAAATTTAAATATTTTCAAAAATAATTAAATCTTTTTTAATGATTTAAATCTTTTCTAGATAAACAATAACGATTTTAATTCCTAGCACTCACTACAGAGGGCAGGGGGTTCGTGTTGAGTTGTAATTTGCCACTTCGCTGATTTGCTTAAGCCTATTCTTTGGATTTTAGAATACTAGATTTGATTTTTATGTAACCTAATGCACAATATACACAACATAATTTAGAAATAAAGGGTGAAAAACCTCATTGTTGTGGTGAACGGTGATTGTAAGTAGTGTGAATAGTTTCATCTTATAAAAGTTTTTACACTATAGTTTCTATTTCTGTTAAATATTCTTATTTTGTTATTTAAAAATAAACCTTTGTAATATAATTTTACAATTTTTGTTTTATTTTATACATTTATAAATTTTACTAGTGTCATTTTTGTACCTACCCAGCAAACACACTTGTAATACTTACATACTATAATTATGTTTCATAGCACAAATATATAGTATGTATGTATATTTGTATTAATTAACATATATGTCTCATTATTTATATAGTTGTAAATTATATACACCCTACATATTTATTTCTACATAACATTAATTAATATAAGTACTATGTATTCTTACAGCATACTGTTTATATAATTAAAAAAATATATATATTACATAATAATATTTATGTAGTTTTTATGAAGTAGCTAGGACGTAATGACTATATCTAGCTAGTTTTCTTTGAAGCTGTGGCATTTTTTAAGGTTATGTTATTTTTATTTATCAGATTTGTGTTTAACGGTGATATAATGTAATGTCACACAGGTCAAGAATGAAAGAATATAGATCCGATAAGTCAAACTTGTTTGTATAGAAATTTAACCAATATACAAAGAAAAGTTAATAGCATTTTAAAAACATAATAACAATAACTACAGGTATTTTAAGTTTAAGGATTCTGCCTCACTAAAATAAATTTCAAAATTGCAGGATCTTCTACGTAAGATAAAATACACCTGTATACCTAATATTATTTATTAAAAACTATACTACCATAAATATTCATCTAATATGTGTCTATCTCAATTTCCTATAATAAACTCAATTATTAGGTACCGATATCATTTAATAATATAAAATCCCGATATCCATTACTATAACTTTTATCATTAAATTTGTTGGACACCCTGGTGGCGCAGTCAGTTAAGGCGCTAGGATAAACGAGATACGTACATAGTAGACGTGGGTCCGAGACCTAATCAAGGTAAGTAAAATTGTTTAATTATCACTATAAATAATGAATTTATGGAATACTAATATTAACTGGAGCATGATAGCGAAGGAATTGAAATGCAGCACGGTGCTTGGGTGATTAAAAAAGTGTTTATTTTCATCTATTTTTTTTAACGGGCATAGCATCAATGTAATATTAGTGTATGAGGTACATATAGGTTATGCATCTAATAAATGTAATTATGTAGCCTATACCTTTGGTTTTTCATGAATTAGGGGCATGTAACTCACACAAAATACCAATTTTGCACTCACATGAATACAGCCCTCGCCTTCGGCTCATGCTGCAAACTCTCACACTTGTGCAAAATGAGCCTCATTTTGTGCTTATTATAATATACTATTAAATACTCGAAAAAGAAAAAAATCAATTATTTAAATTTTTCTCAAATCATTTAAATCATACTCCAATGACTTAAATCAGCAAAAATAGTAAAAAACATTTAAATCTTTTGCAAAATGATTTCAAGTATTATAAAAGATTTAACTCTCAAAAAGATTTATAATTTAAACACTTCTTTATAGACAAAAGTATTTTTTATTTAAATCATTTGATAAAAAGTAAAGTATCTTTGATTTTTTATTTAAATCTTTTTTAAAATGATTCGTTGCAGCTCTGTCCGTCCATATGACGGATCTATTAATTTATTGGGTGAGCATATATCTTCCTTTCATGGAAACATCAGCCTAGCATTCAAAATACATCCAAATATACAAAATTTAACAACAGTTTTTTTTTTATGTTAAAAACGTTATTTCAACTTTAAGCATTTAATGAAGATTTCGATTTATACCAATGATTCATTATTATACTCTTCCCAAAAACGAAGAGTATATTGCATTTGATCGGCACATTTCTAAAACCTGAAATATCGCTTACAGAGAAAAAATTGTCATATCATTGTGTTAGTGAACGAATTCTGAACAACTTTCAAAATGTATGTCTGTCCGTCCGTCACGTTTCTTGTAAGCACGATAACTTAAGAAAGAAAAGTCCGATTGTATTGAAATTTGGAAAGTAAGTTAGTGTTAGCTAGAGGACCTACCTATTGTTTTTGAAGAAAATCAATCAGTAAATAAGAAAGTTATTAATCATTTAATTTAAAAAAAATATGTTTTCTTAATTTTTGTCGCTTGCACTTAAATAGAAATCTTTCGAAATGTTATCTCTATAGTATATATTTTTTTGTTTATGCATTTTACTAATATACATTGTATAATAATACTAGCTGACCCAGCAAACGTTGTTTTGCCATATAAATTATAAATTTTTATCCAAAAAATAAAAAGAAAATTTCTGGATAGGGCCACCCTTATCACCTAGGGGTATAAAAAATAGCCTACGACCTATTCTCAGACCTACCAAATATACACCAAAAATTTCATAAAAATCGGTCAAGCCGTTTCGGAGGAGTTCGATAACAAACACTGTGACACGAGATTTTTATATATTAGATGTCTAATTACTTCCAATCCAGTGGAAATGTTTGAAATTTTTATTGTTCAAATAAGTTTAGAATGTCACGAAACGTCGACTTTTTAAGTTTGAGCAAAAAAAAATTTCTGTCTGTAACTTTTTTTTTTGTGCGCACGACTACTCTGGAACCGTTTAAGATATTGACTTGAAATTTGGTACTGTCGTGAGCAAAATTAAATAGGACAACTATTTTTTTCTAATGTAAATCTGTCTTTATTTGAACATGTAATGAGTAATCGAAATAAAACAGTTAACATTTTTATTTTATTTTTTATTGTAATGCTGTAGTTATTGCTAAAGCGGAAGATAGATGGTCAATGCAACAAATTGCACTGCATTATAACATTAACAAAAATTATGTGTTTAACATTTTAAAAAAGTGGAGAATAAACGGTACGATTAGTAGAAATCCTGGATCAGGGCAACAAAGGATATTTAACTTAACAAGAAACTAATTATTAATATTTCGTTATTGCACCATTTCTATTTATAACTTCTATAAGTCTGTTTGGCATAGAATTAAATAACCTTATACAATAATCATTAGTAATAATATTTTCCCATGCATTATTTACTACTTCCAGTAATTCTTCCAATTGCAAATCTTGTTGTTGAGTTGATATCCTTCGTCGCCCTTGTCCAGGATTTCTACTAATCGTACCGTTTATTCTCTACTTCTTTAAAATGTTAAACACAGAATTTTTGTTAATGTTATAATGCAGTGCAATTTGTCTCATTGACCATCCATCTTTTGCTTTAGCAATAACTCCAGCTTTAACTAAGTCACTTATATGGGGCATATTAGTTTGGCACACTTCCAATGAATTATGACAACTAACTGACAATATCACAAAAATTAAAGTTAGATGTACACAACTAGATTTTAGCAAAAATACGTTATAAGACTTGTCCTATTTAATTTTGCTCACGACAGTACACACATGTACTTTAACGAGATCTGGAACTAGATTATATTTTCATCTTATTCCGTCGAAGGGTTGGGGGTAAATTGGGGTAAATGTGGGGTAAATAGGTAAATCAAGCAGGTAAGAGTCCATAAAATTGGTATTTAGTATATACTCCTGCCAAATTGTTCGAAAGTATTATATACACAGAACTATATTACTCAGTATCTACAACGATATCTATACATCAGCACGGATTCATGAAACATAAATCGACAGTAAGTAATTTAAGCAATGTCACTCAGTTTATATCCGACTCACTAAATAAGCGATGCCAGGTGGACATAGTTTATACGGATTTTGCTAAGGCTTTTGATTCTGTCTCGCACAGTATCCTGCTGAACAGGTTGCACAGTGACTACGGTTTTCACCCTAACTTGATTAATTTTATGACGTCTTACCTAAACAATCGGTTACAGCGGGTTGTTGTTAGAGGTATTGTATTAGAGCCATTTGTTGCTGTTTCCGGGGTACCAGAGGGTTCCAATCTCGGACCTTTATTGTTCTTAATGTTTATTAACAGTTTGACAAAAGAAATAAAAACCACTCGATATTTATTATTTGCAGACGATTTAAAAATATACACAAACATTGAATCTATTACCGATTGCCTTAATTTACAAACAGATCTGGATAATATCTATAATTGGTCTGTTAAGAACAAATTACTATTTAATATACAAAAATGTAATATTATGACCTATACAAGGAAAAAATCACCATTGGTATTTGATTATAATATAAACGAAACATTATTGGAACGAGTTGGAGAGGTGCGAGACTTGGGGGTGACATTTGACTCGAGCATTACCTTTAACAACCCCGTATTAGATATATCAAAAAAGGCAACCAAGATGTATGGTTTCATAGTTCGCAGTACTAGGCAATTTACAAATATTAATTGTATACGAACTTTATATGTGTCGTATGTTAGAAGTTTATTAGAGTATGCCTCCATTATATGGAGCCCACATTACCAATGTCATATAAACACGATAGAAAGAGTACGAAACAAATTTTTAAGGTACGTGAATTACAAAGACACGGGTGTCTATGATCAGGATATACCCATGGCTCAACTACTACAAAAATATAACTTTCAGTCACTAGAAAAAAGGCGGAACATCAATTATATAATGTATCTACATAAATTACTTCATGCGAATGTTGATGACTCAGAATTTTTATCCTTAATATCTTTTAATATCCCTTCTCACTGTACAAGAAATTCTCATACCTTTTACTTACCCGAATAGACCAATACAAACAACCACCTTAACTCTCCCCTTTTTAAAATGTGCAATTCTTACAACAAAATACAAACTAACTGTGATATTTTCTCTGTGAAACAAACTGTTTTAAAAAATATTCTGTCAGAGGTGTTATAAATTGTTTTGTTTTTATTGTATATATTTGTCCTTCTGTGTTATCAGTTTGTATTTTTGTTTTGGTATACATTATTATTGAATTATAATATTTACCTACGATCACTACTGTAAATAGTAAAAAACACATTACCTGCCATCTATGTAAGTTGAATTTTACGCATTGTAAACAAAACGCACTGTAAACAAATCGCACGGTAAACAAAACGCACGGGACAAGCAATTATAGGTGGCTTATATCGCTGACGCGGGGTTTCAAAGAACAAATGCGTCTACTTAATTTTCAAAAGCTGTCAAAACTGACATAATATTTGTTGAATCATATTGTTGACTAGTAAACTAAATCCAGATTTTACTAAATAACTAAATAAATATGATCGTAGGTAAAGTATAGTACATAATTCGAGTTGTAAGGCAATTACGCTCTCATGGAAATACGCACTCGCCGCTACGCGGCATCGTGCGCAACTTTTCCATTCGTGCGTAATTTGCTTCTTACATCACTCCTTACGTAATATACTATTACATCTATTATATCTGTATATAAACATGTTGTAGTGTTTAGGTGCTCCCCTGTAATTGGGCTAAACCTGTTGGGTGAGCGTAATTAAAATAAATAAATAAATAAATAAAATAAATAAATAAATATACAAGAGAAGCTAAGGTCTCAAAAAATTTTTTGGCATTAGCCTCCCCCATTATCAACCCTACCTCATTATTTGAGGGGATGAAAAAAATTGTGATTTAGTATGAGTACAAGAACCAAAATCCCCAAAATATTTTTTTTACTTCATCCACCCCCACTACCAATGTGGGATATCATTTTATGGGTTTTTGGGGTAGACAATTTCAAATATTATATTATTAAAGTTCCATAAACAATTATTTTCACATACAAAATTTTTTCGTTGTGAGAGACTTGAATAGAAAATCTGGATGTGGAGGCAGTGATTCCTTGGGCAGCGGTTTTTTCGTAGTGCTCTTGGATGATGGTGTAGTGGCTAAAGTTTCGCTTTGCGTTTAATACACACGTTAACGAGACGGTACGCAAGATCTACTTCATGTCCAGGAGTCTGTATCCGCTCCTGGAAGTGGTAGCGGACTCAACAACTAATAAAAAGTTGTTGTACACAATGGTAATCAGGCCGGCCATCATATACGCGGCGCCGGTGTGGTGCAGCATCCTGGCCACGACAATGCAGAAACTAAAAGTTTTAGAACACAAATTTATGCGCCTCATTTCAGACTCCGGTAAGTACACCTCCCTCAGAGATCTCTATGCACGTTGCCACGACATAACCCCACTAGCGGACTACGTTCAAGAAACCTCACAAAAATTCTACCAGTTTAAACTGGACGGTAGCCCGCTTACCCGCAACATTACCCGAATCAGACAGCATAATGCCATACTTTTCGATATGACACCCCCTGCCATACTAGGCGTTGCCTATCTTCCGGCAGCTCCCCCTAGCCACACTTCCTTCTATGATAACTTACCCCTACCCTTATTCTTATCTTTCCTCAACTTTACATCTTTCCAATCCCTCTTTCTTCCCATTTATGTTTGTAAAATTTTGTTCTTTTAATCCTTTTTTGTTATTTCTGTTCCTTTTTTGTCTCTCTAAATCCCCTCTAGGCCGAAAACTTACCTAAATCCTAATTATTTAAACCGCAATTTTATTTCCACACTACCTTCCTTGTCGGCAATCAGACCACAAGGTCGTCATTTGTTTGAAAGGGTTTTTTTCGTTTAGTTGTGTTCCCCGTATCAACAATCAAAATTACGAAGTGCACTCGCCTACGATTTTAGAGTTCTCAGTTTTGTGTTTATTTTTAAGTTACTTTTAGGTCCATATGGACTATGGACACATCAAAAATTTTAATCTAGTTTTTAAGCTTCTAGCCCCCCCCCCTCGAATTTATTTCCAAGCCGAACCGGACCTACCCCGCCCAGCCTCACACCCACCTCGGCAATGTTCGCCATGATTGTCTGGCTGGCTCTGGGCTAGGATCTGGTGAGGCACATATATTGCACCTACTTAAACTTTTAATAAAATATTATTGTTGTTGTTGTTGCTTTGCAATCCAAAGATTCTGTGTTCGAATCCTAGTCAGGTTGGATGATTTTTTTCAATTTTTTTTCATATATTTTTTTCACAACAAAGTTGGTATCACAAAATTTAGGATGCTCAAACACTAACATTATTTACAAAAAAACTGCGAAGAATATCCTATAGAATGTGCAACAATTATATAAAAAGCTTAGTAAATTGGCGAAGAGTACCTACGTTTTTAGCTTGTTTCATTTGTTATTTATAAATTAACTCCAAACAGTCTCTGAGAAACTATATATAAGTCTCAGTAGTGTAGTATGTAGTTGAGGTAGTCTAGTTGGCAGTCAAGGCAATCACTTGGCAGCCTTTCGGCATTTGGGCAATGTCGGCAGTTGTATAAATTTTCACAAGTGGTTACTAATAAACATCACCCACCGAGACAACAATGTCAATTACTTAGTTACATGAAAATTAATAACTATAATCATATAATGGAAACACATGAACTAAAGATGTTGCAGATGGGTTGAATGAGGCGCATGAAGCGTTCTCTTCATCTCAACTGAAAAAGATGCCTAGCAATGGTCCCTGACTGATAAACACTAGTGCACCACATGCAGACACCCCTGAAGGCCCGTAGTCGTTATCTAAATACCCATCCAGTCCTAGGCTTCCAAAGAATCCTATGATTTTTCTAGGAGCCATCTTTCCCATTTCTGAAGGTGTTAAATCTACCTTTTCCAAGTGTTGAGTATTTGGCATACCAGGGGGTCTATTTGTGAATCTTTATTAGAACTGTCGACCGCGACAAATATCACTGATAATTGTCGCATGCTTTTCTAAAATGGTATTTTCACGTAATAGTAGTAGTAGTAGCAGTAGTAGACACCGCTAATATCACTCGACAAATATATCGCATAACGAAGTATGTCATGACTCTACCAATACAAAAAAGTATTAGACTGCGTTGAATGTCACTGGAACCGATGTAGTAGAAAATGAACGTTGTTTTTTTACGTGTTATAGGCCATAATAATAGAATCGGTCATTTGAGTAACAGCACGTCAATATTTCGGCCATTTTGAGTTTATTGCAGTAATATACACTTTAACATCGTTCCCTACAGAAACATCACTTCTTCCCTGATATTTCAATGATTTACACGCTTCTAAATATGTCGATGCGTTGAGAAACCACACAAGTCGCTGACATGTGTTCTTTCTAATTGCAGTGTGCGAATATCATTATTTCTCAACCATGGCGTCCAGTAGTGAAAGCTAGTCTGATAGTGCTCTTAATGTTGATAAGAAGAAAAGGAAAAAGGAAGCTATATAAATGTGAAATAATAAAAAATACTCAGTCTTGTAGTGAGCTTCAAGAAGACCAGACGGACTTATTGAACTCTCCAAGCAAACAAGTGTTTTTTCCAGTGTTAAAGTTATTTTTTTAGTTGAATAATGCCTGGTTCAAGTGATGGACAAGATAGTGAACCTATAATAATAATAATAATAATAATAATAATATTTATTCATTTCAGAAAACTACAAGGTGTAAGTTTAAGAAATTTTGTCACAAGTAGCTTATCTAATAAAAAAATTTTTAGATACTTATATAAATACAAACAATTATAATATAAAAATAACAATAATTGA
The DNA here is from genome assembly GCA_936432065.2 of Rutpela maculata. Classification (NCBI taxonomy): domain Eukaryota; kingdom Metazoa; phylum Arthropoda; class Insecta; order Coleoptera; family Cerambycidae; genus Rutpela; species Rutpela maculata. The sequence goes on from OW386285.2 coordinate 112,957,153, forward strand.
TAAAAACTAATACATAAAACACATAAATATACATACATATATATAAGTCATATACATTTAATGGTTTAGGTTTGACTTGCAGAAAAAGAAAAAAACTCTTAAGTGTTTGATAAGAATTCATCTATGGTGTAGCAATCATCCTATGGATGTGACTACCAACAATATAAATAAGAAAAAGAGGAAATTTGATGAGGATCAATTATTAAGGAGTATCAGACAATTAAATGATGAACAGATATATGAAATTATTGGATATACAAAAAAATGCCATACTGATAAAGGAACTAAAACTGATAGCAATATACAAAAACTGCCACAAAATAATGAATTTCCAAGCACTTCTAATCAACAAAACCATCAAACTGAAAATGAAGATACAGGGTGGACAACAGTTACAAGAAAACATAGAAATTATTCATCAGTCATGAAAGAAATTACTAATAAACAATTTACAAATTTATATTATATAAATACAGCTAATATTAGCAGTAGAGTAGAAATGGCGGATCTTTGGGAATCAGTACGTCCATCTAATACAGACGTCATATTAAAAACAAAAAAAGGCTTTCTTTTAAAAAGTAATACCGCTAAAGTAATTTTGTCTAACACTTTGAAAATTTTGCAGAATCACAAAAAAATTAGCGCATATACAGAAACTTCACCTTATAAAACCAGTCACACACAAGAAGCTACAAAGCCTAGTGAATCTTATTCATGCATTATTGCCTCGGTGGATATGGACATTACAGACAATCAGATCAGTGAATTTTTAACGAACTGTGAAGTGCCACACAGATACTGCAAAAGGATAGTTGCAAAATCAAATAACAAACCCACCCACATGTTATGGATTATTACAAATCATTTAAGAACCTATGAAAAATTATTGCAGGAAGGATTATTCTATAAAAACCGACATTACGCGGTTTATCCGAGTTTGCCACCTTCTCCAGCTCCCCTTCCATGCAGTAAATGCTTAGAATTCACACATAGAACCGAAGAATGCAATGCCCCTCCTAAATGTTCAAAGTGTGGAGAAAATCATTCTACCATTAAATGTAAAAGTTCTCTGCCTCCAAAATGTAATGCTTGTGGTTCTGAGGACCATCAGGCTTGGTCGTTTAAATGCCCAAATCGTCCTAGGAAACCAGTTAAATCACTTAACAAAAAAACACATGAAATCAATGTTGAAACAAAGGCAAATTCCAGGATTCATTCTCCAGTAACAATTCACGATATGATCATTAACACTTATGTGAATAAACTTAATAAACCAAAGGTCACAAACAGAGTAGAATTACTGGATAAATTAAGGAAAAAATTCATCCAAGAATACCAAATTGAAACTTCAGTTACGTTCGTTGGCAATAAGATTTATATCTTGATGTTTGATATGCTGCTCAACGACTTCAATTCACCTACAGAACCACTACATGGAAGACAGGATGTTCAAGTTCACTCCAATGCTTAATATTCTCTACACAAATGTCAATAGTTATATGCCTAAGAAATACTTAATAAACAACATTATTGAAGATCTAAATATAAATTGTGCGCTATTCGTAGAAAGTAAAACGAAAGAGGAGTCAAGCACAAAATACCGAAATTGGAATATTATCCAAAGGAATGGTAATATTGTAAATGGTAGTCTCATTCAAGTCCACCCATCGTTGAAGATGGGTAAAGCCAATGCACCAGGGGTCAATAATCCGTTAAATGAAGTGTCACATTTAACCATACCATTTCAAAATGATCTTTTACATATTTTCCTGGTTTATATTCATCCCACTTCAAACATAGAAGAAAACCTTTTTATCATGGCCTCAAGATTCAAATACGCTATTATCATCGGTGATTTTCATTTCAACGCAGCCAAAAATAGACAATTAAATACTTTCCTCAACAACACAACATTTCAAAAGGCAAACATTTCTCCAACGTTTCTTATGCCAAACAATGTTGACTCAACATCTGATGCCCTTCTCTACACAAAAAATATTTCAAACAACTTCCAGAAAATTGAAGTTATCCCAGATGTTGGTTCCGATCACTTGTCGATTAAAATTAATTTTAACTTAAATTTGCCAGCAGACTCTTCAGATCAAGAAGTGAATACTGTACACTTATATAATAAATGTGATATGGATAAAGTAAATGCTGAAATGCTTAGATATATCGAGGAAAATAGATTCATCACTCCAGATACAATAAAGACATTTAATGAGAGGCTAAAACGTTCAATTCGAAATGAAACCCCAACTTCTACTCACAAATATTTTGCACATCAATTACCACCGTTCATAATAAGATTGATCAAACAGAAAAGAAAAATTTACAGAGATTACAAGCATAATCAAGACCCTGATCTCAAAGGAAAAGTCAACGATCTTAACAAAAATATTCATAATATGATAATGCAATTTAAGTCCACAAAATGGTTGGAAGCATGTGAGGAGATAAATAAATCAAAAGGACGTAACTTTTTTTCACAAGTCAACAAAGTAGCCAAATACAAACAGAAATTTCACGTACCAACAATAGTAGAAAATGGATTACAATATTGCTCCGATGATGAAAAATCTCAAATATTTGCTGAAAACCTAAAACAACTTTATATTCATAATAATAACCCCAACTTCGACAATGAAACGTTTAATTCTGTTACGGAATGGCATAATCAGTTTTTTAATCATATTGACATAAATGAGGGTATAGAAATTAACGAAGAGGAGTACTTCCAAATTCTTGATAAACAAAAAAATTCGGCACCTGGCATCGACAATGTTCCCTGGTCGTTAATAAAAAAATTAAACTACGATATCCATCTTTATATAATAAAGATTTATGAATTCTGCTTAAACCATCACTATTTTCCAGCCCAATGGAAAAAAGGACAAATAATCGTTATCCCTAAGCCTAACACTGATCACACAATAATGGATAATTATAGACCAATTACTTTATTACCGGTTCTTGGAAAACTATTTGAGAAAATAATAAAAGGTAGAATTCAAAATTGCCTAAATGATAAAATCCCAGTATATCAATTTGGATTCAAAGAAAAATGTTCGACACTACATCCTCTTACAATTCTCATGTCCAATGTCCAGTCAGCTAAATTAGACAACCTGAAATCAGCCGCTGTTTTCTTAGACATTAAAAAAGCATTTGATAGTGTATGGCATTTGGGTTTCCTTTACAAATTGAACAAATTAGAAATCCTCAACTATCTGATTTATATTATAAAAAGCTTTTTAGAAGAGAGAAAACTATACGTGAAAATAAACAAAGCTATGTCGGATGGTTTTTTTGCTAAAAGGGATTACCTCAAGGTTCTGCATTATCACCAATTCTATATAATCTATACTGCTATGATATTTTTTCATCTGAAATTGATCCAAAGACTTACCTTCTGCAATATGCTGATGATACCACTCTAATTTCTCATGACAAAACTCTGAGCAAAACCGTTGGTAATTTACAAACTATGATTAATGACATCGAGAAGTGGTTCGAAAAATGGAGACTACAATTAAATCCCGCTAAAGCCCGTTTTCTAATTTTTAGCCATAGACTGTCCATAGATTCACCGTCAATCAACATATTAAATTCAAGAATTCAACCTACTTCATTTGTGAGATACTTGGGAATAGAACTAGATCACAAATGTAACCTAAAACAACATACTAAGTTGCTCAAACGAAGAATTACAACACGAGCAAAATATTTCCGCTCTCTGACATATAAAAATGAGGGAATTTCAATACAATCTGCTGCTAAAATATACAAATCCATTTGCCGACCTCTTTTAGATTATGGACATACTTTATACCTGAACTGCCGTAAATCAACCACAAAAAACATCCAAGTTGCTGAAACCTCCGCTTTGAGATTAATTATGAAGATGCGCCATCGGAGGAATCCACTCCACAAGCCTTCTAACAATTATCTCTATACCAAGTTGAAAGTCACTCCTATCCAGGAGAGATTAAATATGCTCTCCCAGAGATTCGCACGAAGTCCTCAAAATTTAGAGATTATAAATCCTCTCCTGAGAACTCGAACAGTTCAGAGGCCAAGATGTTGTTTTCCCGAGAGAACTATTCAAGAAATTTTGATTTCCTTACAAGCAGCTAATTAAATTCGTCCTTTTGATGTCCTCCTATTTGTATTTTTGCCTTTAATCATCATATATCTTATACTTTCAATTGTATTATGAAACATTCTTTTTTTTTTATTATTGTATATTATGAAATTTTTTTTTTTTACACTGAAATTAATCTTACTTTTCACTATATATAATTTTAGCAATAAATATTAAATGATGTAATGAACAGGCTGAAGGACCTCGGTCGATGGCCTTTTGGTTATATTTGTATTGTTTACTTGTATGACCAATAAAGATCTTTTATTATTATTATTATTATTAAAAAATACTAGATTAAAAGGGGAAGAGTACATTAATTATAAAGGTGCCGTAGTTCACGCTACAAAGCAAGGAGAAACCTGCGGGTAAGTTATTGAATTTTTTAGTTTAGTAACAAGGGTTTTAAAGCAAGTATCGGTTTTGTTCGTAGGTGTAAATTAAAATGTTATGAGTGATGTGCCCAGGGTGACCGACAGGAAATTATTAACAAATTTAGACTCATGGCAACAAAAAATGAACAAGATGTGTATTTACAGGCTTTAATGGGATGTAACAATGTTAAAGTTAAAAGGTCAAGAAATTTAGCCAAAATCTTACTCTTTTAAATACTTTTTAACGTCTTCTAGGCGCATTACTGTTTGCAAAAAAGCTTTTATTAACATTCATGCAATCGCACCGGCAAGAGTTAGACGTTTGACTCAGCTTCTTGTTCATGGCAAACAACCTAACGACAAAAGAGGCAAGTGCATTTCTGGACATGCCATTCCAGGAAATATAGTTCTCCAACTAGAAGATCACAATAATATTAGGAGCTTCCCCACCAAAATTTCGCATTATAGTAGCAAAGAAAAAAAATATTTGAATGAAAAGCTTAACATAAAAATTATATACGAATTGTTTAAAAAAATACAAGTTTTTAGTTAAGAATTTTTAAGGAAAGGTTTGGACGACAAGTAGACACCTGTTGCAAATGTGCAGAATATAATATTAAAATTAAAAGCCCTTCACTTAATGACAACGCCAAATGATTAGCTGTCGCAGAATTGATGGTACATAAAAGAAGGGCAAAGAAGTTTTACAGTAAACTAAAACTTTTAACTGAATTGTCCCAAAAGCCTACTAATAATGATACGGTTGTAATAACATTTGATTATATGCAAAATCTGCAATTGCCTGTTATTCCGGTGCAAGACAGTTTTTACTTGAGGTAGTTGACTGTTAACGTGTTTGGGATTAATTTAGTTGGAAAGCAACAACCAAATTTATTTATTTATTTATTTATTTACACTGTCCTACAGGTTACTACCCAACTACAGGACAGGAGGTATAGCAAAGTATTATAACATTAGATAAATACAGTTTGCATATTGAAAGTCCTAAGAAAAAAAAATATACAAATATACAAAAATATACAAAATATATAAAAAATATACATCGAAATTTAAGTAGAGATTAAAAGAAAATACAAAGTAAGTTAACGTAAATTACGTAAGCACAAATAGTACAACAGAAAAAAAAACACAAAAAAACAATTAAACACAGTTAACAAGACGCAAAAAAGAAAATACAGATAAATCAAACTCTACGATAAAAATAAGTTTTTAGAGCAGTGAGGCTACAGTTGAAAATGTCAATATCAGTACAGATTGCGTTGTGGTTGTCGCAAACTACGTAAATTGGTGAGAATTTTAAGATGTTCGTACGTGGTGTAGGCAAGTAAAAAACATTGCCGTAACGAGAAGTTCGGGGAATATTAAAACCAATTTTTGAAAGCAGTTGTGGCGCATCGATATTGTTGTTAATTATTTTGTGAAGAAATATTTGTGAAGAACATTCTCGTCTACGGCTCAGGCTAACAACTGAGTACAAACGCAGCAAGTCCTCTTGCGGAAAACCTATCGCTGGATAAAAACCTTCAGATTTAAAATGCAATAACTTCAAAAACTTACGTTGTACTGATTCTAAACTATTAACATGCACATTGTAGTGTGGGGTCCAAACAAGTGAGGCATATTCGAGTTTTGATCTAACAAAACAATAATAGAGCAACTTAAGTGTATCTAAGTTCGAAAAATCACGGGAATATCTAACTATAAGTCCATACATTTTATTAGACTCAGTGACAATGGTATTTATATGTACATTAAATGATAGAGTTTTATCAAATATGACCCCCAAATCTCGCAGAGTTTCAGGTCTGTGAAGTATGGTACCATTTATGGTATAGTCATAGGATATTGTGTTCAATTTGCGTGTATAGGACATAACATTGCATTTTTGTGAATTTAACGGGAGTTTATATTTAATACACCAGTCACTGACTTTGTCTAAGTTTTTTGCAATCGAATGCAGTCATCCAGGGAGCTGATTTCAGAAAAGAGTTTCAAATCATCAGCATACATTAAGTAGTTAACATTATCTAAACCATCTACAATATCATTAATGAATATAATGAAAAAGAGAGATCCAAGAACAGACCCCTGTGGTACTCCAGAAGTGGCCATGTATTCGGCAGACTTGAGACCATTAAATGCCACGTATTGAGTCCTGTTTGACAAATAGGAATATATTAGTGATAATAAATTATGGGATAGCCCGATTTCATCAAGTTTCATAAGCAGCATTGAATGGTGAAGCCTGTCGAATGCCTTGGAAAAATCCGTATAAATAACGTCCACTTGAGATTGGTTATCTATAGCTTCTGATACATATTGTCACACAAAGCAAATTTGTTGTCGCAGAACGCCCCCGCATAAAACCATCCTGGTGAATTGAAATTTGGTTATTTACTTGCGACTGTATAACTTCATGTAACAGAATCTCAAGGACCTTGGCAAAGTTGCATATTATAGATATAGCCCGAAAGTTGGAACTGTCAGATTTATCACCTTTCTTAAAAATAGGACACACCTTAGATCGCTTCCATACATCTGGACAGCTACTATATTTCAAAATCAAATTAAAAATAATTGTCAGAGGAGAAGCAAAAATATGGGCACAATCTTTTAGTAAAAATGCGGGTACGCCGTCTGGACCGGTTGTCATTTTATTTTTTATCTTTTGTAGAGCTTTTAGTACATCTTCCTCCTTAAATTCCGAGATATGTATTGTCGCATTATTGTTGGGAATATTGTGTGCAACTAAGTTATCAGGGAGATGACTACTAGGAGCAAAAGTGTTACTGAAAAAATCGGCAAATGCGTTTAATATATCTATAGGTTCATGAACTTCATTGCCATTATATTTCATAACATTTGATATGTTCTATGTTTACCATGAAGGTATAGCAAAAAAAGGACCCAACGAAGTCATGTCATTTGTTTTGTACTTCATAGAACACGAAATTCCAGCTGGTGCTAACACACATTGCACATTTGCACATTTTTTCAGACAGCTGCGGTGGTCAGAATCTCAACCATACAATACTAAGGGTTCTTATGGCATTGGTTCAGTTGAACAGATTCTCAAAACCGTAAATTTATGGCTTATAAACCAGTAAATCAGTATTTTTCACAAAGAGGACATTCTTTTTTACCCAATGATCTTAATTTTGCGACTATTAAAAGAGTAATCAGAAGATACGTTAGAATCTACTCGATAATGGAATATGTTGAAATGATTTTGTAAATTCAACAAGGAACACAAAATATTTTGTAAAACTCGTTAAAAGTGAAGATATTGCCGATTTTAAATCTTGGTGGCCCAGGTTTTACAAAAGAAACTGCTTGTCGATTGATTCTCTTGGTAGAGGTGTGCCAAAGGAGCAAAAAATCACATTTCAGATTATGAACTACACACATTTTAGATTATCTTCCAATGAACCTGGGGTAGTTGAAGCTTTTGAATTTATAGAGGGGTTTACCACCCATAAATTTAGACTTGCCACTTCAAATTTGGTACAATTACCTGAACCTGTTCAGAAACCTGGTTATACTCTTGGACAAGTTCCGATTAATTCCAAAAAAGTTGACAATATTAAACAACTTCTTACATACGTTCTTGAAGAACATCATGAATTTTATAATGAAATATTACGTTGGCCAACAACTGAAAATGATGAAGATGCTTAATTTTTTTTTATAAAAGTTTATTTTATGATCTTTAATAAAATTACATGCCTTTTTATTCAGTTTCAGAATTCATTTCAGAAACATCACGTCGTGAGTTTTTGAAGTACTATATTATTTTTCTTAAAAAATATTCTTTCAAAATAATTATTTTAAAACAATCTAAATAGACCAAATTTTAAAGGCTTAATCTTAAAAACCGAGATTTTTACTGATGTTTCATTATTTTCGGTTTTTTTCATTTCCTGTTAAATAAGTCAGAACTGACGTGCTGTTTCTCAAGTGACCAATTCAATAGTGCTTTAATCGAAATAAAAAGAAAGTTACTGCAGACAACAGCAGAAAAATAGGTTGGTGGAGTTAGTAAAGAAAACCCAGACATTTTGTCTGGTAAATCCAGTGTTAAGTTTACCTATTTATTTACTGTTTCTCTATGTTATTCATTAAAATCTTGTTTAAAAAATAAAAGCATTTTTTTTTATAAAATGTGGTTTATCTAAAAATTTACATTCTTGTAAGTCACATAAGTAAGACTTACCTTCGTTTTTTTTACACTTGACAGGGAAGTTCGCATTTGCCTTTGGATAAATTTATCCAGACACCCATAACCCATATGGTCTAACAAATTAGATTTGTTACTAAATCTTTACCTAACCTAAACAATTTTATAAACTGGATTATAATTCTTGTAGTACCTTCGTCTATATTGATCTTCCTAAAATTCGAGGTTTTCAATTGTAACAAGCATATTTGCTCTGTTCAAGTTAGCCATTTTTATAAATAGTTACTGTCATTAAGTCGCATACAAAAATATAATGTGTCTATACCCACTCGTTGAAACATTCTACTGAAAATTGTTGAATGCAACATTCGAGAATGCATATTTTTAGTCATGCAGATTTCCGTAGACATTTACCCAAAGTCGTACGCGACTTTTGCTAATAGAAATTCGAGAATAGACCACCAGGACCTCACATAGGCAAAGTGTATACAAAAGCGATACATTTCATGATATCCAGGGTTGGAAAAAAACAGTTTTTTTTATTTTAAACAAAAAAACAGTTTTTTTTGTTTTGAACAGATTTTTTTTTTTAAAACAGGTTTTTTTTTAAGTTTTAAATGGTATGTTTAAAACAGGTTTAAAACGTTTAAAACTATATTCAACTAAAATTAAATGGTGTCAGGCACACTATGTCTGCTACTACTAGTTGATGTTAGATGGGGCTCTTAAATGGATTTTACAGCGCTCTGCAAATAAAATGCTCAGTTTAGCGCACGTGACCACTATATCGGAATTATTTATCGGAATGGACCATCATCAGTACTTTTCTTGCTTTTCCACAAACTCCAAAATAATACATTTATTTAAAACAGCGCACTGTGTTTTAAATTATGTTTTAAACAGTTGTTTAAAACATAGTATTTTGTATTAAATATGTTTTAAACATTTGTTTGAAACACAGTGCGATGTTTTAAACATGTTTTAAACACTTTGTTTAAAACATGCCAACCCTGATGATATCTTAATTTTGTGCTATCCCACAGGATGGATCCAGTCCAATGAAACACGTGCATTAGCATGGCTTTATAGTTACACCATAAGTACAATTAAAGCAAGGTGTTAACCGCTGAGAAAAATTGTGAACTCCATATTTCATACTGCAAATGTTTTACACGAGAGGTTAACCGCTGTGTAATTTGGTGTACAAATGATTTGAAAATGTACTTCAATAAAAGAAAAATCTGTGAATTAAATAAAATTAATTTAATTCCTTATTTCAAGTATTTTCAAATACTTGAAACATAGAATGATATATAAATTTTCTTCGAGTAATTAGTTAATTCTTTGATTTTACAATCTTTTAGGTACTTCATTGTTAGATCTGAGTTTTTAATTTTCCCTCTTGTAAGTACACCACACATCCCTACTTATATATTCACAAAACAAACAGAAATAATAACATTTTTTATTAACAATATTGAGATATTCTTACTTCTTACATTGGTAAATATACTTTTAATGAAACAATATAGGTACCTGATGCTTATTTTTTTATTAAGCTTTTTTCTTGTTCTACTACAGCTTTTATATGGTTCGATATGGCTTCAAAAGGATTCTTTTTGAAGTGTTTATTTTTCAGTGTCTGCTTGAAAATAGTTACACCCTGAATGAGTCCCTTCTTTCTCCTACTAGCGTTATCAATGCTTTTCTTTTTAATATTTGGTGTTGGCGTATTATACTTAACATTTGATTTACTTTTTAACAGCGATTCTAAAGAAGGTAATGCATCATGAAGGGGATTAGTATCACCAATAAGAAAAGTATTCTTTCTTTTCTCTCTAACTTTCAATTCTTTTTTCATCTGTGTGACAGTATCTATTTTTTTAAGTAATAGTTCCCTTCGTAATTTCACTTTCTCCTTCTTGGAAATGATTTTCCGACCAGCATCCGATTTAATTGATTTATATGATTTTATACTTCGGATATCATCTGATATATGCTTTTTGATATTATCATAATCGATAACTAGTCCAGCAAAAAGATTTTCTTTTGGTGGTGTTAAAGGTAGAAGAGGGGCAGTATCGTATATTGAAAAAGAATTTGTTTTCCATTGTAATTGTTCATTCTTTGATATATGGAATTTATGTCTCTGTCTCCCGAGTTTTCCCATTGTAATCCTAAAAAGAAAAAAAAACAGCTTAATACCATCAGGCTCATATAAATAACTTGATATTTATTAGTAAATATTCTTATCTATAATCAAAGAGCAGTGTTATCTAAAACCAGAAAGATAACCAAAAAACTTCTTCTGCGAAGGCATGAGATTTAAATAGGAAAAAAATCGCTTCAATTTTATTGATTATTCAGAGTGTGTATCAATGAATACAGTGATGAATTTCAACATGGATTTCACTACTAATAAAAGAACACACATGCACTGGATAGTTTAGCGTAATACTTTAATAATGATATAATGTTCATTCCATTTGATTAATGTTATTTCATATTTTTACTTTTTATTTCACTTGCCGTTCCAGATCACATATCACTGATTTAATACTTTATTATTAAATCGATGACAGGTATATAAATAATTCCTGGTTAAATATTGCTATTATTTATAATGCCTACCTACTTATGTTGTAATAAGCGATAATGTCAAAGTGGTAAAAGACAGTAAAAATACAAAACACTATAGTTAAAAGGTTTAATTTAAGTATAATATAATATAACGTACATTACTTTTAATCGACTTGACATTCTATTTTTATTTCTTAGGTTAGAAACTTAGAAATCATATAGACGACGTTGCCACATTTCTTTTTTATTCCGAAAAATTTTTTTGAAGAGAAATGGAGGGATATATATATATACAGTGCGTGTACTTCCACATAGCACGAGAGATATGGCAACCCAGGTAACAGCACACTCGCCCGTCGGCGCTAGACCACTAAAGCATCCCCGTTCTCAGTTATTTCATTTCAGCCAGCTGGCACACGCGATGTTGCAATTCTTACTCCCTATGCCCAGCCCGCCACTACACACACTGTATATATATATATATATATATATATATATATATATATATATATATATATATATATATATATATATATGCATGGATACTTTACATCGGATTGATGGAAAGCGTCACAATCGTTCGTTTATTGCAAATTGACGATTTCCACGAAAGAAAGTTTGGTAAAAAGTGTCTAGATTGGTATCACTGTAATTCACTGCACATGTTGACCAAAAAAAATGTCGAATTATGCAATTTGTCAAACACTGTTTCCAACTCTCAGTTTAGAAGAAGAGTTGGCAGCAGTAATTGACAAAATGCATAATTCGACATTTTTTAAATATTGTAGACTACGAAACAACCTAATAAAGATGATTTATATTCAATGGAAGTAGGTTTAACATTAAAGATAATGAAAACAATGTTATGATTATTATATTATAGGTATTTAATTGTTGCAAAGTTTGGAAATTAGACAAGTTGGTCAACATGTGCAGTGAATTACAGTGATACCAATCTAGACACTTTTTACTAATCTTTCTTTCGTGCAAATCGTCAATTAAGCTAACCCAGATAAATCAGAAATCATTGACTTATTGAGGCTAGAGTGTCATCATTTTATGTAAATTCTGTATTATTTTTTTTCGTTTTTTAATTAAAAAATATCGAATTATGCAATTTGTCAATCACTGCTGCCAACTCTTCTAAACTGAGAGTTGGAAACAGTGTTTGACAAATTGCATAATTCATCACTTTTTAAATATTGTAGACTACGAAACAGCCTAATAAAGATGATTTATGTTCAATGGAAGTAGGTTTAACATTAGAGATAATGAAAACAATGTTATGATTATTATATTATAGGTATTTAATTGTTGCAAAGTTTGGAAATTAGACGAGTTAGTCAACATGTGCAGTGAATTACAGTGATACCAATCTAGTGTTCGCTATGACACTTTTTACCAAACTTTCTTTCGTGCAAATCGTCAAGGTCCCTGACCTCCGATGGAATATCCGAACACAGCCATGGAGGTAGAATATTCCTTGAACACAGCTTACTGCTTAAATATCTAGAGACATTTCGCTGTTCGGTTGGTGGTTGGTGTTGCATCCGTAACCGTAGCTACATTTATTCCATTATTTCACAGTTAATTTTGTGTTGTCATCGTTAGTTGTTGCTTGAAGATTTCGCAAAATGTCTTTATTAATGAAACCTCATTATCCGGATTATTCTTCTGCTCCCGTCCAACAACAATTCAGCCCATATGCTGATAATGGAGGGTAAATAAACACATATTTTTAAGTCTTTTGTTACACTTATTTTATGTTTTTAGGAGTGTTGTTGCTATAGCTGGAGATGATTTTGTAATATTAGGGGCGGATACTCGTCTAAGTACCGGTTTTTCTATTTACACCAGAAATCAGAACAAATTGTTTCCTTTGTCAAAAACTACTGTACTAGGTTGTTCAGGATGTTGGTGTGATACCCTGACTCTTACTCGTATCTTGAAGTCTCGAATGCAGATGTACCAACAAGAACATAATAAAATTATGTCAACTACTGCGTGTGCTCAAATGCTGTCTACTTTACTTTATTACAAACGATTCTTTCCATATTATATTTCCAACGTGCTTGTGGGTCTAGACAATGAAGGAAAAGGATGCGTTTATAGTTATGATCCAATTGGTCACTGTGAGAAGGCTACTTACCGTGCTGGAGGTTCAGCTGGGGCCCTTCTGCAACCACTTTTAGACAATCAAATTGGACAAAAGAATATGGAAATAGTTTCATCAGAGCCACTGTCGCAGGAAAAAGCACTTGCGATTTTAAAAGATGTTTTTATATCTGCTGCAGAGAGAGATATCTATACTGGTGATAGTGTTTTTATTAACATTGTTACTAAAGATGGCATCAAGGAGGAAACATTTGAATTAAGAAAAGATTAGACGGTTATAAGTTATTTATGCAATATATTTTTGTCTTGGTATCCGTCTACTTATTTTAATGCCCTCTTTTCCTCTCATTCTAGTTATACAATTGGTCATATATTGCATGGTATTACAAGTCATTTTTATGTACTACCTACATGTATTGTATACTTTGTCATTCTTAAGGTACGGTCAGACCCAGCTACTCTTGCTGCGCAGTTTTAGGGTTGCAGCTGCAAAAGTTTCGTATCGTGTTCACACTGATTCTAAAAGTAGCGTGCAGTAGGCAGTTTTTTTCTATTGCAGCTACCCGTCAAAACCTCAAGTCTGGCAAAAGGTTGCAGTGACGTTCACACGCAACACACTCTTTTTGCATCGTGCAACCGGATGCTGTATGCTAGCTATTGTTCCTTGACATATCGTGTCGTAATATACATAATAAAATCCGATTTGTGTACTGTAAAACATGGATGACGAGACACTAGCTACAGCTTGCTTATTAGCTGTACTATTGAAATGCAGAATACGTCATACAAAAACAAGAATTTGGATGAAAGAATGGATAAGAAATGATAAAAGTTATAACTTTCGAATGGTGACAGCAGAGGTCAAACATGAGTCTTATTAAAGAATAGATTTAACAAAAATGCACTACAAGCTGCAGCTTTAATTCTATTTTTAATTTTCTTTATAAATATAAACAACCAAGAATGATTCATTTAAAAACATTAATAGTTCTGTCAAGTCGCAACGTATTCACAAATATATTATTTAAAATGTTAGGTACACAAATGGACACCAACTTTAAAAATACTGCACTCACTGCTGCTGCAAAAGTTTCAACCAAATACCTAGACATTTTTTGCAGCCACCGCTACTCTTTAAAATCCTGTTCACACGTGGCTACTTTTGAGGCTGCACGCAGCATATAAATATTGCAAGCAACCAAACTGTACGTGCTACTTTTAAGGTTGCACTTGTATTCACATGACGATTCACTTGAACTGTGCAGTTTTTTAGATTGCATCGCAGCAAAAGTAGCTGTGCCTGACCGAACCTTGAAGATGAGGGTACAGAGGATTCTTGCATCGAAGCGATATGCTCCATAGTGGAAAGCTTGATTACTAATTATCACTTGCCCCATTTACATATCGCTACATGAGGATCAGACTTTTATGTCCATTTTCAGTAATTGTGTAGGAGAGCGATTTGAAACTTCAAGTAGTGAAGGGTGCAATTTTTACATTTAATTGTTTATTTATGTAAGTAATTGTCAATAGTAGATTCTAATATATGTATTGATTCTTCACTACTTCTAACAGTTTTTCAAAAAAATTGGACATAGAATAACATTAACCTTACAGTTGAGTGTAAACTTATTCTATGTCCTTGAGGAATAGGAACTGAGGCAGTTTGTAGTCACTCTTATTATTTTTACAAAGATGCATTAATATCTGGATTACTTCAATTTTATTGTGAAAAGGTCAAAGGTAAAAAATAAACATTTAAATTCATATAAAAACACAAAATAACATGTAAATTAACATCAATTCATATTAATCCAGTCAACGGGGCGCTAAAATGACCAAAATCTCTAACTTGAGTGCTAATGAACGGATTTTTATGAAGCCTTGTGCAATGTGTTTGTAATAACGTTGATAAAAAAAGTTAAAAAAGAAGATTAGAGCAGGAAATGATCGGAAGGGGTAGAAAACACTTTTATCACAGGTACACAACTTGTAGAATTAGAATCAGAAATTAAAAAAAAAAAACAACTATTTACCTTTTTTGCACCAAAATAAGATATGTTTACTCTTGTGAATTTTTTAGAAAAATGCATATTTTCGAGATATAGCCATTCGAAAATTCCTGAAAATTGGGGAGGGAAAATGTAAAAGTTGAAAAAAAATCTGAAAAAATTTCGGTGAATGTATCATCAAAATACAAGACTTTTTTTTATTTGCAACTTTTCTGTAAAGTGCGTTTTCACCGAGTTCTTTGACATTGTAGCGTTTTAAAAATATGTAATTTAAAAATTTGAAAAAATTCAGACGTAGGCACTGAGGCCTTCTAAACATTTTTTGTCTCTTGGGATTTTTTTGTAACTTGCTAATTTTCCGAGTTACAGGCAGTTTTTCACGAAATAATGTACTACATTTTTACACATTAAGAAATACATGAAAATTCGAAAAATGAGCGTGATTTATATATATATGTATTATTATAAAAAAATATGAAACCTCTATAGTTACTAGCTGACCCAGCAAACGTTGTTTTGCCATATAAATTATAAATTTTTGTCCAAAAAATAAAAAGAAAATTTCTTCATAGGGCCACCCTTATCACCTAGGGGTATAAAAAATAGCCTACGACCTATTCTCAGACCTACCAAATATACACCAAAAATTTTATAAAAATCGGTCAAGCCGTTTCGGAGGAGTTCGATAACAAACACTATGACACGAGATTTTTATATATTAGATACCATTTTTAAAGATTCAATATAATTTTTAAATTGAAAATGTGAAAAAGTATTCCTTTTTAATGGGCAAAAATTGTAGTACATTATTTGTCTTGAAGAACTGCCTGTAACTCGAAAAATTAGCAAGTTACAAAAAAATTCCAAGAAACAAAAAATGTTTAGAAGGCCCCAATGCATACGTCTGAATTTTTTCAAATTTTTAAATTACATATTTCTATGTCCCAGAGGCCTTGACTCCTATTGGTTGCAGGGACATAGAGTATACATTGACTCGTGGTTTGAATATAAAGGACATAGAATAAAATGGTTCGACATTCTAGACACGTAAGAATCACAGATAGGAGAAAATCGGTTGGACTGTTAAGTAACTCTGTGGACATAGAATAACTTCATGTAAAAATCAGAAAATCTGAAAAAAGTGGACATAGGATAGTCTGATTCTTAGGTAGCGATATGTTAACATGAGTTTTGCAACATTTGATTTCCTCTGTAGCTAGGCGTATTGTTAATTTATATTGTTTATATTTTTTTCAAATAGAAGATATAAGCTCAAAAAGTAAAGTTTTCAAAATTATATTTTATAAAGATATAACTTCTGAAATTTTATAAATTATAAATCAATCTAAAATAAAATATCAAAAAGGGAATAAGAGTACTTAACTATTGTTTTTCACAACACTTCATTTAGTCTTGGTGGTCATGCGTTAAAGTAAGACTTGGGTCCGATGCACAGTGCACATGCTATTAAGATAGATGCGAGGGGGTAATCTCTTATGCAATATGTGGGACAGGTATATGTGCAATGTATATGCAATATGTGCGCAAAATTGCAATTGTGGCCTGTGGGACATAATTTCAAGTGATTGTCCCCTTGGATATATGACCGATCTGAATTTCAGCAGCCACTGCTGCACCATTTTATAAATTTGATATTACATTCTGATTATCGATTAAAAAAATATAAAAAGTCATTGAATTTTGATATAGTTTATTATAAAAGTTTCGCAAGCGTTTTTGGTGATTTGGTGTTACAATATTGAACAAATTTTGTTGCACGATGTTGCCACTTTCAAATTTGAAATTCTACTGATTTGCTGACATTTTTCTAAGTAATCATAAATACAGATACAGTGACATGGACAGAAACACATGACTGGAAATGTGACCCCAATGAAGAAGTCAAAACGTGAATTAGTCTTGTTGGAAAAAATCATCTCATTTAGGTAGGCATCTATAAAAGAAATAAAAAAAGTCGACTAACATATTTTGAATTGTTTATTTTAAAATAAAAATGTATAACAATAAAAAAAATTAATGACTTCCTCCATGTGAAGATAATTTAGAAACAAAAATATACATTAAAGGAACAGAAAGAGTGTAATAAACAAAAATTACCATAAATTCTATATTCTATATTAACGAATGTTTGATTCTATATATTATTTTTTAAATAAATCATAAGCATATACTCTAAATAGGAAAATATATATATGGTGTCTTCCCAATTTTTTAACGCTAGATCAATGATTCTTAAAAAAATACACCACATGGGTTATAGAATTGTTACAATCTAACTTTCTCCGAGAAATTTCTTGGTTTTAACTTGGCGTTTTCTCTTAAATTGAAAATTAATATAAATAATCTAAAATATATAGTCTTTATTTTATTTTTCACAACAATCGTACGGTTATTTCTGGATTAAATCACATTCACTTAACTAATAAATCAACAATGTAATTTATATATTCTACAGAATGATTGCGCTTCAAATACAGTAGATAACCTGGGAAATGAATTATTGAAAACTAAGTGCTATTCGTTGTACAACCTCTTTGCAAGTAGCCTATTTTCTGATATAAGTAGAGGGCTTCGAACAGTTTTATAAACGTTTCGTATATTTGAGTTTTATTCGTTTATAAAAATTAATTACAATAAAATTATAAATAATAAATTGCAGTCCCGACACCATCAAAGATTTATCAAGGAAATAAAAAACCATCAGTTTTTATGAAGCCTGAAGCAATCTTTTTTTAAATGTGTTCCCATTTTGTTACAATGTGAATAAAATTGTTACATGCTTTAAGCACTATAAATAAGTTTTGATGCAAAATAAATAAATCCCAAATATAAAGAAACATCCTGCTAATGATTTTACTAGTCAGTCTATGCTGTGGAACCACTTTCTAAAATAGGTTCGTAAGGCGAACAGCACCCTTTTTCATTAATCTATCCATTTCCGAGTTTATGTATTTAAAGTAGAATTAACCTGTATAACAAGATATTATATTTCTTACACTTTACACTTACCTTATAATCCACAAATACTTAAACTAATAGAATACTTAAGGCTAACCTACAATAAACGTCTGCCTAAATATCAAACTAGTTAAAGCTTCAAGAGGGCCGTTAAAGTATTTTCATGTCACAAACTTGTCCGGGCTTGTACAAAAAGTATTTAAGATATTTTTTGGTAAAGAACGTATTAGTTATTACACACAAACTACTTTTCAAGTATCTATCAGTAGTATATGGGCTATAATATGGTTACAATTTTTACCATAAATTTCACTTTGTAGTACCAGACCTAAGAATGCAGTTGCGGAGTGAAGTCGAGTTCCACAAACCATAATTTCATCCATTACTTACGAAAAAGGGGATAATAGATGAAATTATGGTTTGTAGGGTGAAGGGGCCCATATACTACTTCTAAGATACTTTTGGTCATTATCAACATACTTTGAAATTCAAAAATCTTAAGATATTTTTTACAAAATAAGTGCTTCTATGAAGTATTTATGTTTGCATTAATATTAGATATATTTCAGAGAAAAATAAAGTAGACACTAATTTCATATTCTAATATATACCTACTAGCAGCTCTGTACATTACTTAAATTTTTACATTTTTTTAAAACTAAATTAATTTTTATTATTGTTTAAAAATAAGACATTCCATAACTTCAACATTTTTGCAACTTTCCAAAAAAAAAAAAAATAAAGTAAGTATAAAGTAAATTACTTCGCAAGCTTCTGCACATTGACAAAACATTTGTCGTTCGTTATAGAAATAGAATTTGAAAGTTAACTTTTAACACTTGGTATACCAGCACACTTCTAGTGGTAAAATATTTATTCAATAAATTTTGAGATGCCCACGATGTTATTTGTAAAAAACTAAGTCAAGTAAAGTAAATTACTCGCCAAGCTTTCATACGTCGACAAAACATTTGTCGTTTGTTTTAGAAATTAGAATTTGAAGTTAACTTTTAACTCGTGGAATACTATCGTACAGGTCAGTTTTTAATATTTTATTCTTTTTAGGGCTACAGCTGATAAAATGTTTTATATTATATTCTACATGAAAATGTCAAACTTGTCGACCATAACTTAATTCGTTATATATTATTTCACAGATACAAACCAACTAGAAACATACTTAGAACTTAAAAACAATTAAACTTCTAGAAAAATACATCTGGTAAGTACCTAATAAATTAAAGCGATAACGTGGAAAAATATCCTTATATTAGATTGATAAGAATCTATAACTTTTTTGTCAGAGAAGAAAAAACATTTTTCAAGTGCACCTCTTTATTAAATTGTAAAATTAAAAGTTTTCTTATGATATAACATCTTCTTAAAAATAAAATTTACTATTTACATGAGGGATTTATAATTAAAGAACAAATATACAAACAGGTCGATTATAGACATTTCAAAAAAGTTTATAGCTTAGGTGTATTTTATAATGAAATACTACTATTTAATCAATATTTGTCCAACTTAATAAATATGTAAAAAATTCTGTAACCACAAGTCATTCAATGGTTTAAAAATGTACCATCTATTGCTGAGTATAACTGGTAGTTTTCTGTTGTCTTGCCTTTTTATATTTTTATTTTATAAATTTGCTGGATTTAATACTTAAATAAATGCTACGTAATGTAATACACAAAGATCCTTTATTACTAAGAAATGATCGTTAAACATTTATTAATATAATAAATCCTATATGAATATAAAAGAAAAACGATAATAATGGTGAATGTGGGTTCTTACAATAAATGCAGGAATCCTACAACATGTGACCAATTATATATATAAACAGTAACCGCAAGACAGTTGTGATTTCCGATGCTTTCTCCTTCCCCCAGGACAATACCTCTATTTTTTGCTTCCTGGGGGTAAGAGTGGTTTACCACGGTCTTTTCCTCTTAATTTTAAACCAATCGCTTTCTCAATTTTTCCGATAATAACATTATTTGGAATACCTCTTCCAGCCTCATAATCAGTGATTACTTGGGGTTTTTCATTAATTTTTGTGGCAAGATCCTTCTGACTAAGACCTTTGGCCTGACGACCTTGCTGGATCAATTTACCCATATCCAAAGGTATAGTTTCATGTTTCAGTTCTTCTGTTTCACGGTCAAGCTTAGC
Source organism: Rutpela maculata (assembly GCA_936432065.2). Taxonomy (NCBI): domain Eukaryota; kingdom Metazoa; phylum Arthropoda; class Insecta; order Coleoptera; family Cerambycidae; genus Rutpela; species Rutpela maculata. The sequence continues at coordinate 112,977,736 of OW386285.2, forward strand.
AGTATTCTTTGTAGTTACATGTTGTTTATTACTTCCGGCACCCCCTAAATATTAAAAAAAATGGGAATATATATAAAAATGGAACGTTCTAGAATAGGTGAAACCTACACTTTAGCTGAGTTTCAACTGCTACTCCTTGTCTCCGTGCAGCATTAACGGCTTGCTCGCTCTTCATTGCCGATGCCTTAGGAGCCCTCTTTTTTAAAATTGTAACCGTATCCCAATCAGACATGATTATTTTCTCGATTCAAAACACGACGTGATGAAGTAAAAATGTCTTCTTTCCTACACAACACAAACGTGAAGTTTGCTAATATTACCACCAGTGCTAGCAACGTAGTCGCTAGCAAAAAAATTGATTAATCGATAGTGACTATAAAACATGTCAACAGTATTTAACTATAAGGCTATTACCTATTTATTTGTAATGTTCCTGAATAAAATATGATTTTTATAAATTACTGACGCTCTTTAGTACACATCTAATTCACAAGAATTTAATATTGCCGCCTTCGTAGACATGTCATTAGTGCATATGTCATATCCGTTTTCGTAGTTCGTAGCCAGCTAGGCGTTTCCGTTTGTTCTTAAAAGACGGGAGGCCGAAATCGATCTCATTGCGCGTCGTTATCCAGTGTCAAGCGTCCGGCATTGTGTTTGATTAACGTTTGGCGTTCTATATTTCGTGTATTTCGTAAGAATTTTTTCAAGTTTTTGACTAACTAAAGGAAAAAGGTAAGAAACTTTTAATATTATTATTGTACAGTCTAAATATATTGAATATATCTGCCGTAAAGTGTAAATGATGTCGGCGTCAGCTTTCCAGCTAGCCTCCATTTTTTTTACTTAATTAATTCACTTTGTTATTGCTGTATTTAGTTCAAATTATCATGGCAAATAGAAGAATGGGCGGAATGGGCGGTGGCCAGAGAGGCAATCGCTCTTTTTCTCAGCATCAACCATTTCAAGGAAGCAATGTTAGCCCCTGGCAAGGGAATATGCCTTCCAATAATTCTATGAATCAGGGGTTGCTTTCCCAATTAACATCCAACCCCCAGCAACTTGCTCTAGCTCTAAGTACCTTACTACAACCTCAGCAACAACAAATGAACAATCCACCATCGTTACTTTCTTTGAATACGTCTCCTGCTTTTTCTAATCAAGACCGAGATCTTAATCGGTTTGGTAACAGAGGCCGTGATTTCAGACGACATGAGCCTTACAATAAGGTATGATTTTATTACTTTTTCTAGCAACACGGACAAAGGTTTCTACAAGAAATAATAATTTGTCCATATTACTTATATTATTGGTACCTATGTTTATTTTCTGATGAGTAGGTTGAGAGTCATCAAGATTAATATATAAACCAAAATTTTATTTCGTACCTAGTCTACTCCTATAAAAATTATGTTAAAATTTATAAATATTTGTTTAGTTGCCTCAAGTGTTATATGAGCTTTTCAAATGTACCTGCCATTTAAAAACATTTCTAGTGCTTCTACATTAGGTAAAACAATGTGCAGTAAACCCATTACTTATTTATATTGGCATAGGCACATACTTTCATTACATTTTTTTAATAAACAATTGAGGCAACTTTAATCATCTTCCTTCTTTTCTATTCTTTCACAATTACGTATCAAATATATACTTCCATGAATTTGAAATTAACATCTTATGAAAACTGGAAACCTACTGGTTAATTTTTTGTGTTTATTTTTCTATTGTTTATTATTTTTTTTTATTTATCCAAATTTTAATGAAGACAAGGGTGACATCAAAGGTTTGTATTTATTGCTTCAGAGTTTGTATGATTCAGTTGTATAGAAGAGTTTCTTAAAGATTAATTTCTTGTTCATAACAGTATAATATATTAACAATAAATAATATGCAACTCTGGAGTAGCACAGTGTATTTTAAAGTAACTAATTAAAATGTATACAGGGAAATACAAGAAATGTGTTCTGTTCAAAATATTCTCTTTTGTGACATACTGCAAAAGTATTAGAATAATTTCTCATAAATTTGAAAATTAACCATCTAAGAATAAATGTTAAAAAAGAACGAATTTATATGCCAGGCAAGTAACGCTTGTACTACCGACATGCACTTGGCTTCAAAATGTTTGTTAGTGATATTTACTTTTAAAGTAGATGCAAAATTGATACAAATTTCGTATGCATGATATCTATTGCTTGAAGTTTTAATTTACTTGTTTGTATCTTTATGCACTTTCTAGTATAATTTCTTATTGCATTTTAAGTAATCAATGTTCTCTTGTTCATCAGAGTATGGTTGTTCCGTTTCCACAAATGCCTACATTTTAAGCATCGTCTGAAACATTCGTTCTCACTGCAATGTAATTTTGAGATTATCATATTATTTTATGCCGATTTAACATTTCTGTATTCAAATGCATTTTCGTTCTAAATAATTCTACATTCGTTTTAGCCAAAATATTCTCTTTGTTGACTAAAAGGCAAACAATAACTGTATTTGCAGAAGCCTTTCCCTTTATGATAATTACAGGAAGTATCAGTTAATAAGGTTAGAAAATAACATCTAAATTGAAAATTTCTAAAAGAATTTAAGTAATTTGTATATGATTCACATTACAACTCTTGAACGTAGAACTTGGTTGCTGGAAAACTTGGGGATGTTCCATGGTGACTCGTTTTTTAGCCACACTAGTAAATTAGGAATTAATAGTTCAAATCGTCTCCATCTTTATACTATAACACATATATTATTTTGTTTTAACGCAATATCATTTGCTAGTATTTCATAAAATGAAGGTTTTCTTGAAATTAAATTCGTTATTCACAAAAAAAAAACTTACAGTAACTTGCAGTACACCTTTAGGACGTATAATATGGCTGATATTATAGTTATAGATATTACTGTAAACTGGAATTTGTAATGCGAGGTTTTAGTGCTGCTAATTTAGCTTTTCTTTAATAACATCTGCTGATATTTGGGTCATTTTACTTGACTCCCTTACCAGCACATGACGTGTGTTTTAGATATTCCAAATACAGCAGGTGCATTAACAAATGTTTGCATATCCATTTTTGTAGTTGTTTCCTCTATTGTCTGTGGAGTAACATTAATAACTTTCATTCTTTGATTTTTTTGCTGCCATAGTAAATTCTTCTACTTTGAAATTAACTACTTCACTTGTCATAAACCTATTACCTACCTTTAATGCGCCACTTATACCATCCATGCCTTTTTCATGTTATGTGACAAAATAACTCCAAGTGATATGTTTCCCAAGAATCTTTAATATTTCAACTATGTATCGGTTTTTAAATTGAGAGTTTGGACCATCACCATACATGTATATTTTTTGTTTCCTGGTAGCTCGATGAAAATTTTATCAATATGAATTACCACCATGTCTTTTTTGTGGTGACGATTGTTGGAAACAATATATTTTGCTTGATAAAAGTTAAGGATTTTAACCAAACGTACAAATATCCTGATAACTTGTATTAAATGTTTTCTTAACTGCTTCTCGAGTCACCGAGGTACCTTCTGAAAATTCAGGATTTTGTTTTAGGTAAAGAGAAATGAGGCCCCGCAAATTACATATTGTTGGAATAATTCTATAATTAAAGTTATTTCACAATAGGCAGGGTTCAAACCTGATTCTCTAGGTATCCTAGTTTGCAAGATAAACACGCTAACCACTGAGTTCCCCTCTCTTATCGCATTACATTCATGTCACCAGTAACTCACGTTACCTAGAACGAAATTAAACATACGTTGAAAGTGAAAGAACCAAAAGCATGTTCTTATTATTATTAGCTTGATGTTGACAAAAATTAAAAGATTGAATTATTAACAAAATCAAAGAACCAAGAAAAAGATATAAAAAAAAAAACTACTAAAAAAAATTAACTTGATTAATACACAATAACACCTGAAAATGAAAATTTGGAAAATGGCTTTAATTAACAAATCAAGAGATCTTGCAAATGTCTAAACTTGCATTAACTCTCAAACTGACAGTTGATGTTATTTAGTTATCTCGAGTCAGAATAGGGTGTTTCCACTCTTTAAGAATACTGTTAAATTAGTAGCGGGATGGAATTTTATTTTTCTTTGTTCATGTCCCACTTTTCATGTAATAATCCCTAATTTCTAATACAAAGAATAATTGCACCTCCATAAATATGGCATACATTTACATTTGGCATTTCTTAGTAATGGCTCTGAAGGTTTGTCGAATGACTGATCTAGTCATGTCTGTCATCGCCACATATCTACTAACATGAAAACCTTCCAGTCACTTTCGTTTCTAAAAGAAATACTATTTACTAGTTGAAATCCGGTTATGATTTTCGTCATTGTGTTTTATTGGAAATAAATTGTATGTACATTTAAATATGCATTCTGGCATTTCATATAGTTATGGGTCGCTCACATATTTTTACCTTTTACTTTATTATTTCATTCAGCACACTCAGATGAAGCATTCATTTGCATGTTCATGCATGTACATATGTCCGGTAGCTTACCATTGCATAAGAAAGCAATCGTCAATTGTTAACTGCACGACGAGCAGTTATTTGTTAACGCATTGAGCAGCCATGGGATACCAGCAGTACAAAGTCGTAATGGCATATTGAACGAGTTGTATTTAAAAAGTGAGCCATTCGTTTACAGTTCACTAAAGTGATCTGTTCACTTTGAATGACCAGTCACTAATTTCATGATCTTGTGGAAATTTTTAGGAAAATCCATCATATGGCATACTTTCACTTTAAAGAATACTTGTCTGGCACATAGTTGAGTTTTAATTTTAAGTCAAAATTAAATTGCAATTTACTGAAAGAAAAGTGTAATAAATTAATGAAATTGGTAGTCACTAAATTTTAGTTACTTTTTATTATTAAATCATAAATTCCTTAAATTGTGTTTCTCTGTATATAACTTGTTAGAAATCAGTGTGAATGGCCACAAAATATGTATTTTTTTATAAAAACTTATTTCATCTAATATTATGATAGTTACAGTTGACATAATTTAGAAGTAGAATATAATTTAGGAATATTTTTATATTTGCAAAATCATTTTTGCTATAGCTTTATAGGGTAGATTAGCAAGATGTTCTTAATCAGCACTTCTGGGCAATAAAATCCCGTACACTTGAAAAATCAAGTAATCCAGTTTTCACTAATATTAAGTGGTGTGAATAAGTCTTTTGGAATTTAGATTTTTTTTATTATTATCATATAGGTTATAAAAAACTGACATTGATTGTGAAACGTCAAAAGTAATGTATTTGAATAATGTAATTTTTTCTTCAAACGTTGATAAGCTGTAAAAAAAATAAAGATAAAAAATTTCGAATTTCGCCACCAAAAACGCATTGTGTTAATATCGCATGGCCGGCGTATTAAATAAAATATGCGTTGCTATGGATATGCTGTGAGGGGCAGAAATGTACTTCTGCCTCCGTTGTTAATGGCAATTGCACAGCCGTCTAAAAAGTCAAACTTTAATGTCATGAAATGCCATGTTTTTCTGACGTTTGAAGAAAAATATATTTTTTTTCTGTCAAAGCAGCAGTGATTCACTATTTCGGACTCATTTGCAAGTATTTTAAAAAAAAACGTTGATAGCTCAACAGTTGACTCTCAGAGTGATTTTTGACCGTTTTGCCACACTGCGCCAGTGATGACATGGTGGTTACAAATGAGTAATCATAATCATTAAGAAATGAAAACTAGTCTATAAGAATGTGGCTTTAATTCTGACTTTCCGAGGGTCGGTTGATAATTTATTTAAAATCATATAGTTTTCGTTTGCCAACAAAATTAAATTCATTAGTCGAACATAAATTAAGATGAATTCATTTAGTTTTGTTTCTGTCTGACTATGATAAATTGGCCTAAATTGTGATCATGTAAGTTAAAAAAAAGTTAAAAAAGAAATTTGTGTCCATTCCACTGATCTCTGATCCTAAAGATGATCGTCCACTGATTTTTATCTCAATTCGTTAAACAAATGAAAATTGCAAGAATTAAAGATGTGGCGAGGGATCAGTCAGCTGTGCACTATGATGTACGAATAATGACCTGTATTATGATCAAAATTAAAATAAAAAAATGAAGTCCTATCATATTATGGCGTACACAATTTTTCTCATCTGATGATCCCTCGATATAAGGAGTAATAGGTATAGGTATATTTATGACAACTTGTGCTTTTATAATTTTCATTTGTCTTGATTTAACTTTGGATTTTTGTGGTACGTAACATTTAAATTTATATTGAATACCAACTTCCATTCCTATAACTTTTTTTTCTACACTTTCAGAAATCACGTTCTTACTGGTAATAATTCTAAATTCATAAACTTTAAAAATATAATCGTAAACTCGTATGTTGAAAATAAAAACATCTAATAGAGGTATTTCAACAAACCAGTTTTCTCATTTCCAATTTAACGTCTACACTTTAATGTTTACTCAAACGAATAATTAACAAAACTGATTATTACTTTCATATTAGTAAAACAGGTTTTCAATTTGATAGAAAAATGCAAGCAGTTTGATGTTAAGGGTTCGATGTCAATAAGTATCCAGCAAAACTATAGATAGCTGCTCTTTAAACTCATTCTATTGGTAATCGGTAAAATATGTTCCTCATTTTACACTTCATGACTTAACTGTTCTAGTCGGTGTGGGTGGTTAGCCATCTTAAGTAATTGCAAGTGTTTTTTGACTACATTTTTTGTGATACTGATATGCAGGAACAGTCTTTATTTAAACTCTTTATTCGTCAATTGAAGGGTCCTGTTCAGTGAGTACATTTGCTTTTTGGGAAACCCATCATAATTTTGAATAAATTATTTGAAAACGATGTCAATTCATTGATTATTATCAATCAAGTTGAAGAATGTGATTTTTGATATTCTCTAATTAGTCAAATAGGAAAGGTTTATACACTTACAACAGCATTATTCTAGCCCTTGTTATTAAAAAAGAATTCACCATTAAAGGTTTCGCTATTTAATGAAGAGGTATTCTGTTCTATATTTTCACACAATGACTATTTATGTAGCAGGAAGCAAAAATTGAGCTTTTTATCACTAGACATGAAGATTGTCTGACAACACGCCATGTAACAAAAAGACACTTACTTCACGTTTCTAATCTTTCCAAATATATTGTAAGAAAAATAAGTTATTTTAATGTCTTCACCAATTATATTATCAATAATATGAAAGTTTTTTACTATCGACATTGGAATTTGAAATTGTAAAAATGAAGAAAGTTAAAGCATTATATTGTAAACATTTATGAAAATTTATATAACAAAATTGTTTACTATCGAGTAATTTTACAATGAAGTACGTCATTCATTTTATCGCTAGTGATAAAAAGTGACATTAATTAGATAACTAGTTATAATAAAGACATACTCTTCAAAGCTGAAATGACATTCAAAAAGTTGACGTTTTGCAACAGGATTAAAAAAAAATTATTTGCAGGCTCTGTAATTTGGTAAACTTTGCTTTGCCTTGTTATTGTTAGTTATTGTGATATGACATTTTCTAATCTGGAGAACAGAACCTAAATTTTACTTAATTGAATGCTTCTTCGTCTGATCCTTCATTTTTCAAGTGTTTTCTAAGTGCTTTTCACCGAGGAGTCGCATTCCTTTGCCTATATTTCAAAAAGTCTAAAAGGTCAGAATTTTCTAACAGACAAATATTAATTTGCTAAATCAAAACTATTTATTATCAACTTTTTGGTTTGTTACATTTATCTGATTGATAGGGACTAAAATTGATATAACCCCAGATATAACAGACAAAATACTGAATTAACCAAACTGTCATGTCCTAAAGGACTAAAGTAGACAGAGTAGAGGAAAGAACCAGGCCAAATAATTACATCTTTTTTAAATATCGGATTAAACTTTATTTAGTTCAATACCCACTTTCATTATGTAAATATAAAAGGAATGTGGTGTCACAATGAGGATTTCATTTTGGAATGTACGTGTCAGCAGTGTCTTAAAAATTTTGTGAATTATTCATTATCTCTATCTATTTTAGAGAGTTCTCTTGTGTAAGATAATATGCAACCAGATTTTTTTTTGTATCAAATAGAGTAAAATTATCTGAGGCTGAGGCTAGTAATTTTGTAACACAACTCAAATTGTCAGACGATCCTAAAATTTATTGTTTTACTTTGACGTTAGATCATTATTTTATACTTATTAGTAGGTACCATTTTAAACAAGCTTTTATTGAGAAATTTTGAAAGATAAAATTATAAAGAATAATATTCTTGATTTAATAACGATTATATGAGCTCTTTAGTACTCACCTTACAGGTAAGAAAGTTTAATTTGCGTAATTGAAGTTGCCTTATAAAAAAATTCAATACTCATTTTATACGTACCACAGATTAATGCTACTTCTAGTTTAATGGTAACTTTTGTTATTTATTTATTTATTATTATTTTTAAAGTAGTAAGTTAATTTAATTGAAAATGTTTTCTTAGTAGTCTGTATATATACAAAAATAAAACAATGTTTGTATAATATCTTGAACTATTTGATAGAATCGCAATGGAGGTTGGCGGAATATGGATGGTAACAGAAATCGTAATAGACAAAACAAGCAAAATAAAACTCCCGTAAGAGATCAAAAGAAAAAGGTCGATGGTAAGAAAAATGAGAAAGCTATCAAGGATGAAAAGAATAAAGACGAAAAGAAAAAAGAGAGTGTCATTGATTTGTCTGTAGACGAGGGCAATGATGAAGGAAATGAGGAGACTAAGAGAGATTGGAAAGATGAAAAAAACAATTCAGAGGAGAAAAAAGATGACAGTGGGGATGAAGAGAAGGATGAAAAGAAAAAGGAAAGGAACAAGGATGGGCCATATCACAATGTTCCTGTCAAATTCCTGAACTGCTTTGTTTGCAGCAAAGAAATGTGGGATGGTGAATCGATGCAGAAGCACATTAGAGGTAAATTATTATTATTATTTTTATTTAAAATTTCTTCTTGATTGCGTTTGTTTTAATAGGCCGAGCTCATAAGCAGATGTTAAACAGCTTGGAGGAGAGCATCCATATAACTGTGAACATCCTCAGAGAAAATATGCGTTTGGCTGAAGAAAAGAAGGTTATTGAATGGAATCGTATGCAGCGCCTTCAAAAATACCATAAGTACCATGAAACTGAGAGTCACTGCAACATGTGTGATTTGAAATTCATGGGAAAAATTATTGTTCATCGCAAGTAAGTTTAAAAATATGTGTCCTATATCATATCTGTTCATATATATATTTTTTGCCTAAACTAAATAGAGTAGTAATCCATATGAAGGTGATTTGTGGCATTATGTTAATTAACGTAGTTGCAAATATTCCACACTATTCTTGTGTACCTTGATATCTTCTCAAAAGTTTTCAATAATCGGGTATTTGTCAACAGTTACTATTCTAATGCAATCAATATTGATTTTTTCTCAATATAAATGCAGACATTGATAAAATTGGGCTTCATTGAAAAAATAAGCAATACACTGTATTCTTGTGATGGTGTAGTTTCCAATGCTGTCTATTCAGTAAGTAATGATAATTTAAAAAAGAAGGTTAGACCACTTGTTACAGATTTCAAGTTGACAACTTCAATCTTATTCATTAGTGTTTTGAGCAGGGTTCGATGATATATATCCAGCGATATATATCATGATATTACAATATGTATGATATTTATAGTGATCTCTTTTCTTGATATACAGTGTGTCCCAGGATAGATGTAACAAGAGGTGTAATGGACCAAAAATTTTGGAATTTTGGAATGGTATTTGGGGATTGAGTCCTGGTTGTTGTAAAACTAAAGTATACCAAAGATGACTTGATTTGGTGTTCTACAGGGTGTTTTATAAGCCAAGTCGTAAAAATCACCACTAATAAAGTACCTTTATTTTTCAAAATATGAAAAAATTCCACTAAGAAAAGTTATTTAGACTGCAATTTTATACCTCTATACCAAATTTCAGGAATATAAAATTATTGTTAGTAATTGTTTCTTGTTTTACAATTAGTAACATACCTTCTTACATCTCGTATATTCAATTATTTATTTACCAATAGCCTACTTTTTGAGATGATTAACATTTGCTCCTACACAACTTGAAATATGAATTCAACTATTAATTCGCAAAAAATGGGAAGTTTCAAAAAAATAATTTTATATTCCTGAAATTTGGTATAGAGGTATAAAATTGCATTCTCAATAAATAACTTTTTTTAGTGGAATTTTTTCATATTTTGAAAAATAAAGGTACTTTATTAGTGGTGATTTTTACAACTTTGCTTATAAAACATCCTGTAGAACACCAAATCAAGTCATTTTTGGTCCATTACACCTCTTGTTACATCTATCCTGGGACACACTGTATATCAAATTTCTGCAAAAACGTTTAGAATTGTGAGAATATGGCAACACTGCTTTAATTATGTGAACTCCTGCTGCTGCTATTAGCAAAAAGCGACATCTCCTCTGCAAACCAATAGCTAATCTACATTATTTTATATGCTGTCATAAAGCGTCTGCTCTATAGTGAGCTGCACAGTTACTTCGCTCAATTGATCGCCCGCAAAGATTTTATTTTCCGAATGTATGAATTTAAAAATGTTTATTTTTTACTATTTGGTATAGTTTTGAAATAAAGGCTGGTCTTTTTTTAAATGCACACTGCTTGTCAAATTTCATCTTTTGATGCAATGCTACACTTCTAACTTGACATCGGGCTAAGATTTTCATGTAACATTTCTTTCTGCTTTTCCTTTCTTTTTTGAGTGTGAATTTCGATATATTAGTATTTGTAAAATATGGCATGGATAGATCTAAATTATTACTTATTATTTATTTTGCTAGAACTGAAGGCCACCAACGTCTTAAGCGTTACTTGCATCCAAATTGCGATATTTGTGACAAAGAATTTCCCTCTAGAATGGAATGGGTTGAGCATCGTTTGACACCAGATCACTTAAGAAAACTAAATGAAAGTTTGAAAGACAAGGTTGGAGATGCAGGTTAGCTATTTAAAATTTTTGTATTGTGTAGGAATTCTTGTAAAAACACGCAATTTTAGATGGTGATCTGATCATTGAAGGAGAAGAAATGGATTTGGAACCTCTTCTTGACGAATCTCTAGAGATGGAAGTAGAAAATCCCATTCTTGAGCTAACTGATGACTTAGCTGGTTTGCAAAATCTTATTCCGGCTTACAAAGAAAACCGTGCAGTTTCAACTCTGAGTTTAAAACCATTTACTGGTTTTAGGTGTGAATTGTGTAACAGAAGTTTTGAAGATGAACAGCTTGCACAGGTAATAATATACTTTTTTAGATCCTTTTTTCAAGCACTGAGAAAATAAAAGTACCTTCCCAGTCCGAAAATATAGATGATTCTTAACTTTTTTAAATGCAGAAAAAAATTACTGGTTTAAGTACCAATACTTTATATTAATATCTACCGATTTATCGGTAAATGAAACGAGAGATAAATTGTAAACTGTCAAAAAAGGCGGATTAGTGTGACTTCCAATTTTTTTAGATTTAGCCGCCTGATTTTTCACTGCCGGTTTTACCAGAAATGTCCCTATTTTTAGTTTTTAAATTGGACACCTTGTATATTTTGATATGTTTGAAATCTAGTTTACATCTTGAAACCAGCAGCACCGTTTTGAAAATTTTCTAGAGTTGAACGAGCGTTAATGGAATTTTAAGGGCAAGTTGTACCAACTAAGTTCAGCTTAATCTAAGGTCCAAAATCCATGGTTACGATTATTGTAACAATCATAACCTTGACTTTTGATCTTAGATCAAGCCAAGTTCAGCTTTATGCAAGATCGAAAACCAAGATTACGATTGTTACAACTATCGTAACCATCCAATGTTACGATTGTCACAATAATCGTAACCATGGACTTTGATCTTAGATCAAGCTGAACTTGGCTGAATTTAGTTAGTGCAATTCGGCGTGAGTAATTTATTTATTTTTTTTTAAATTATCATTAACTGGCCAAAAATTTTTGTCAGCGTTTGGGGGCTTTCTGAACATCCTTATGGCTCTTTATGGTGGTTGTATTAAAAAACATCGAGTATTTATGAGATGTCTTTTTACTCATTTTGGAGGTCCCTGTCCGATGAATTATTGAAGATATTAAATTTTCATATTTTTGTAATGAATAAGATTTCAATTAATTTTCATTCTATATAAGTTTTTCAAAATCATGTTACTACATCTAGAATGTGACATATATTTAAAAAATTAAAAATATACATGCGTTTAAAATACTAGAGTTAAGTAAGCCTTTTCTGCGAAATCAGCAGTGACAAATTTGTCACTGACATCATAGTTAATTTTGCCATATCAAATGTCATTTTGATAAATCGAAAATTGAGAAGGTGACCCACTTTTCATTTGCATGAGGTGTACATAAATAATTCAAAAAGTGTTAACAAAAAAAACTTGTTTATTGTGCCATTTTTTTTTTTCCTCTTCGATTAACTTTTTATATAAATATACGTGTTATATTCCTTTTTTACTTTAAATAGCGGACGGATAGGACGGACGGATTTTTTTTTTTTTCATTAAAGTGTGTTTATGTATAAAAACACGCTATACCGAATATCAGCTCTTAAACCACAGTATTTACTTTGCAGTGAATAATTAAAGTTGAAATCCTCGCGAAAAGTGCTGTGACGTCACTCCGAGTGAAAACGTCTAGGTAACATCCTATAACAATTCCCATCAAGGCGCAAGTGTTGTAATCGAAGTTCTGTGTGTTGTGACGTTTATAGTTTGTAGGTTAAAACAGACAATTTTAACTTGTTGGGTTGCAGTGATTATTTATCACATTTACGCTCTAACTGTTTATACAAACCTATGAAGTTAACAAGCTTTTATTGAAATTCACTAAAAAGGTAATCACGTCAGTTAATATTGTTGTAACTAGCCTAAAAGCTTGTCGCGAGTTTATAGGTATTTAATTCCAAAGAAATACCATTATTTTAATGTATATCTGCGACAAGTTTTTAAGTTAGTTACGCAGCATTGTTAACTGATGTAAATTGCATAATATTTATTTTATTCTTTTTAGTGAATTTTAATGAAAGCTTGTTAGCTTCATATGTATAAATAGTTAGAACATCAACATGATAAATAATCACTGCAACCCAAAGCTTGTAATAAAAAAAGAAGTTTGTGTGAACAAGCTCTTAAAGTAGGTATTTAATAATAAAGATTCTTCAATTTAAACAGTGTCACACTATTTATTTTTACAGTGTAATATTGTACAGTTTAAATTATTAACACAATAACTTGAAAGAAATCACAATTGATGACACTTTTGGCAACAGTTAATTAGCACATATCTTAAAGCTCTCTGTACGGCCTCTGATCTAGGCGCCGGCACTCGATCAGCGATGTTAAGCAACGTCGGTCACGTCCAGTGCTTGGAATTGTGACCCAAGTTCTCGCTGGAGATCTCAGTCCATTTGCTGAGCTGTAAAAGCTGACTGGACTGAGGCGGCTCGGCGAGAGAAAGACAGAGGCTGATAACCGTGCCTGGGGGCCCTTATCAACAGACTCGAAGTCTAGGAAGACCATGTTTGGATGGGGAGCCCTGAGGCACACAAAAAGAAGTACAATAGACCTTATAGGTCGCAGTGGGGGAAGGCCAATCGCCCGCTCCTTCAGAGTAATATCTAAAAAAAAAAAGCATTTAAATAAAGCGCCGTCTTTCTCTATTACATTAACTTAGTACCCGCTCCACTTTAGGATCAGTTGTTACACGGCGTTACCTAGACGCTAGTGTCGTCCGATTCGCCCGGTCTGATGTCACGTTTTAAGAGTAGGTAAAATCAGACAGATTTTAGTCACATATTTCTGGAAGAGGATTTTTTGAATTTTTGTTTGGTGTTTTTAATGATTTTGAGTATTTTAATTTAACATTATTTTTGGTGCAAGTTCCCAATTTACTAGAAAGGATTGAAATGTTGTGTTGATATCGTATTACAGATATCGTTTATTTTTTAATTTCCACTAGTTATTTTGGATAATTTGGATCCAATGTTTTCCCACAGAGTAAATTTTCAACAGTTGAGCTGCAGATCTTTAAAATTGATTTTTTTTTAGTGAAGTAATCATCAGTTTTTTTTTTTTTTTTTAGGATCACTTGAAGACCAAAAGACATTATTATTCATTTATTGAAGCTGCCAAACTCAAATATCAGAAACATGCAAAGAAGGAAGAGAAAGAGAAAAAAGAGGCCGCTGAAGAAAAAGAGAAAAAGGAATCCCAGGATGACACTTTGAATGAATCTCAAGCTGAGACCGAAAATGGTAAATATAATTCAGATAAAAGAACAGCCAGTAGTATGAACTGTTAGGCATTTATGTAATAATAATTCAGGGTTGAGCTGATTTAAATCATTTGATCTAATTCATGATATTAATAGAGTAATGTTTATTTTAAAAAATCTCGATTTTTTTGTTTTCAAATTTAAATGTTAGAAAGAAAGAGTGCAAACTTTATTAGTACACATTTTTATTTGCAAAAATAAAACATTAAAAATTCTTTTAATTTAAAGGCTTAAAACATTAACTTAATGAATATATGAACATAAAAATAAAAATATATTTTTCAAAACGGTACAAAACGAGACATGTTAAGTATTATAACGCTTAAAGAGAAATATTAATTTAGATGCTTTAGATGCTATTACCCCATCTATTCATAATATCTGAATGAACGTCCATATGAAGAAAATATTCTTTCCACGTCTGCAGAAGAAGCAACGTCATACAGAAATAGTAATTTACGTTACAAGACCGGAAAGAGGTGTTTTGTAGGTCGACCCAAGCAGATTCCAGGGCGAGCAGCAGGTGAGTCCTGGAAGCTTGGGGAGACCTGCAAAACGCTGTTTTTGGTTGTGACACGTGCAATTTTTTTTTTGCCAACATACAAAATCAATTTTGTATTATTTTTTTTTAATAAATTTTCTAACAAATACGACAAACAATAACTAATTAAATAAAATATTTTTATGACCGTCACTATTATATAACTTCAATTTCTGCTTGTAACGCTTCAAAATCTGAATCCATATTTTCCATAACTTGTGAATTGACTTTTGAAAACTCGTAAGTAAAAATCAAGTGTATTTATCTATTTGACACTTATCTCAACAATTAACACAAATTCGTTTCCATAGTAATGAGATTAACAGGGATCGGAAAAGCTTTTGCCGATCTCTAATGCCACTTTCCGGTCTAGCCTGGGAAAACGTTAATTTCTGGCGGATAATTCCTCCAGAAAGGGTGTACTTTCTGGTCAGCAGAAAAAAAAAAGAAATGATCAGACCCAGTGCTTTGTTAACTTGTGGAATATCTTTTTGAAATTTCCACCACTGCACTGCGTTAACATTTTGTAATATTTCTTCTGAAAACAGTTTCTTTTAACGAATCGAATTTCGGTTCCAACTTAATTATTAGCTGTTCCAGAAAAATGTTGGGAAACTTATATCTAAAGCAGCCTTTTTCTTCTTTTGACACTGGGTATTTGTTTTTATTTCTGATTGAATCCAGCAAATATACCATAAAGTGAAATGGTGTTAAGGCTTGATCATATCTCCTTTCAAATATCTGACTGCTTTAAAGGACCCTGCACGTTTTATATGGAAATCGGTCTTCCGGTGAAATTGACTGAAAATTTGGGAAATGGTTCATTTTGTGTCCCTGATCAAAAGTCTCAATGAGGTCAAAGCTTGAAATGCCCATCTTTAGGCAGTACGGCCGTTTTTAAGGGGCAAAAACGGCAAAAATTCAATTTTTTTATGTACTGTGTTTAATTCTTGAATAGTCTCCTGAGTTGCTATATTATTGAGATACTTTGCATGTGTATGTGTTTTTTTGAGTCTATGTTGTGAGTTTGTATTTTTGTATGAGTGCGTGTGCGTGGGAATACATGTATGCACGAATGAATGTTTGTTGCATTTATTAACTTCAATATACATAGATACGATAGTTGCGATTCATGCATTGCCCATGTGTGAATCACAAATACAAACTGGGACTAAGCTAACCTAAAAAGTGTGACATTTCACCCCCCCCCCCCCCCCCCTTAAATGTGCCATTAATACATGTATTAAAAAAGTAAAGCTATATTAACATAAACCAGTAGATCATGGTATTACCGCTGACATTAGAGTCACCCAATGTGCACCACGAGGAGGTTGTCAAGTCGGATTTTGCACATTATTTGGCACTGAAAAGGGCCAATTGTTCATTGTAATCAAAAATGTTTTTTTTTTTGTAAAATGTAATATAAGTGTTTTAAGTTCTGATTTTTGACAAAGTGTAGCCATATATAAATATAGATTTGCGTCTTTTTAGTAATTATCATTTAGTTATTATCATTTTTGTTATTTAGAAAAGGTTTGTGGGCACGACTTTATTGGGTTTATTATTTGTGTGTTTGTGTGAGATAAGGACGCACGAGTCGTCAGCTTCGCGGTATTTAATGACTCCAAACCCTCTCTGTCTCAACATTTGTGTTATATTCAATATTCTTTTAGAAAAAAACTAGATTTTTTTTTAGCCTTCAATTATTCGAGGATCGTTAATTTTTAATTATGGAGGTCGATGTCCTGCATCTATAACATTGTTTAATAAATCTGTTGAAGGATATTTAATGTGAGCTTCATGAAAATGTTGGAACGATCCCGAGAGCCCAACTTACTTCAACAGAGAGTTGAAAATGAAGGTCTTTTGAGGAGACGCATCGCAGGATGGGTAATCAAGTTCGATTTCCACATCTATCAATCGACTATCTAAGAGACTATACATTTGGGACTTATTAAATTAGCTTAGCCCCATCGCATGTTCAAGATAAACTTCAGCATGAGGAGGAAGAAGAATATCAAATTGATGAACCAACATTATTGCGTATTCGATTATACTCTCGATTTAGAAATAACACAAGACACCAAATCTTCATTCAGTTTAATGATGCCGCTGTAGAAAATCAGGAACTAAATCAAGAGATTGTTCCAATTTTAGGGCATTACTGCACCTGTAAATCAGGGGCAAAAACTCTTGGTTGCTGTGCCCATATTGCCAATGTTCTCTGGTATTTAGGTTATGCTAGACATGAAGCTCACATTAAATATCCTTCAACAGATTTATTAAACAATGTTATAGATGCAGGACATCGACCTCCATAATTAAACATTGAAGGCTAAAAAAAATCTACAGTTTTTTTTCTAAAAGAATATTGAATATACCACAAATGTTGAGACAGAGAGGGTTTGGAGTCATTAAATACCGCGAAGCTGACGACTCGTGGGTCCTTATCTCTGTCAAACATTATACACAAACACACAAATAATAAACCCAATAAAATCGTGCCCACAAACATTTCTAAATAACAAAAATAATAATGCTTTGATTACTAAAAAGACGCAAATCTATATATATATATATGACTACACTGTCAAAAATCAGAACATAAAAACACTTATATTACATTTTACAAAAAAAAAAAACTTAAACATTTTTAATTACAATGAACAATCGGCCCTTTTCATGGCCAAATAATGTGCAAAATCCGACTTGACAACCTCCTCGTGGTGCACATTGGGTGACTCTAATGTCAGCGGTAATAGCATGATCTACTGGTTTATGTTAATATAGCTTTACTTTTTTTAATACATTTGTTAATGGCACATTTAAGGGGGGGTGGGGGTGGGGGGGGGTGTTGATATGTCACACTTTTTAGGTTAGGTTAGTTCCAGTTTGTATTTGTGATTCACACATGGGCAATGCATGAATCGCAACTATCGTATCTATGTATATTGCAGTTAATAAATGCAACAAACATTCATTCGTGCATACATGTATTCCCACGCACACGCACTCATACAAAAATACAAACTCACACATAGACTCAAAAAACACATACACATGCAAAGTATCTCAATAATATAGCAACTCAGGAGACTATTCAAGAATTAAACACAGTACATAAAAAAATTGAATTTTTGCCGTTTTTGCCCCTTAAAAACGGCCGTACTGTCTAAAGATGGGCATTTCAAGCTTTGACCCCATTGAGACTTTTGATCAGGGATACAAAATGAACCATTTCCCAAATTTTCAGTCAATTTCACCGGAAGACCAATTTCCATATAAAACGTGCGGGGTCCTTTCTGTTCTCATCTTCAAAGCTATGAAAAAGTCACTAAATTTTTTTCCATTTTTCAACTACAAAGGACAAACTAGCACTTTTCTGCTGAATTCTGTCAAGTATCGCAGAATTTGGTTTGAGCAATTTTAAAAAGTCTTCGGCCATTCTTTTAATTTGAATATTCAACACATTTTCAAAAATCAATGGATCAGTGTCATCTTTGTGTTCTTCCCAGATTTACAACTTGGGCCATTCAGTGGCATAAACCTCAAGGCATTTGGAAACTAGGTATAACGTCTTGTGGTAATGTTAGTTTCTTGCCACCTATTTCTTTGTACCAAGCATTTGGCAAGAAGTGTGTACTGCGAAAATATTTTACTGTTTAAAATACATGTTATTTTACTTTTGTAACTTCCAAATCTTAGGATAACAAATTCAATACATGTTATGAGGTAATCCTCGGCAATTTTTTCCCTCATATTGTTCCTGTTTGCCCAATTATCTGTGACCAAATCTAGTAACTTTGCAGTTATATTCATTTTTACTTCACTTATTCATTAAATCAATGGTTAAGTTTGCAAGATAATCACCAGTGTGTGGATATCCTGATGTATCTATACTTTCCAGAAGAAAACTGTTTCCATTTTCTTGCATCAAAACTGCGCATACGTTCAGTTCATTATGAACATTTAACAAACCATCAAAAGACATACAAACTGATTGATCTGATATTTTCAAAGCAAATAGGGTTTTCCCACTAATTTTATTTTTACATTTTATGTCGTGAAAATGATATAATAAAACATTCTATTAATTTACAACAATTTACTTCTTTAATAAGAATTACTTCTAAGAAAATATAGTTAAACAACTTGCTGATAATTTCAGGGCTTTTTAAAACGGGCATTTTTACGTGCCAGAATGACGTATCTGCCCGGAAAACCAATGAGATTATGGATATAATTAATTGGTAATAGATTCTGTGTGTTAAAGGAAGCTTTCCTCTAAAACTCATCAGAATTTCCTCTTCTATTGTTTGTACTGTGATTGGTCTAAAGCAGTGGACTTATAAATATTGGCCAATCGGAATCCAGATAAATATCACACAAGTTATTCGTAATTGATTCGACATTGATATTTTGTAGTTTAGGCTTAACCTTCACCCGCGTCTGCATTGACAGTTCACATCAGATGATTAACCTAAAACTTTATTTATATTTTGATATTTGGATTGTTTGGAGTGAAAATATTTGATCAGTTTCTGGTTTATGTTTTATTAATTCTACGATCAAAAGGAGTAAAGTGGAAGAGGGATATGTTAAAGGTGCTGCTGATAATTTACCTAAAGTAGACTTTGAAATGATGAATTTTTATAACAAATCTTTTCCTAGATGAAATATTTGTTTAGATTTTACAGCAGAAAACCACTTTTTTCGTCTTTCAATATTGAGTGGTACTGTCAAAAATAATATTGAGGGAGCATTTTCACAGGTACAAAACAAGCTTTTTTAGGCATTTTGATAATCCATTACAACTCATAGTAATTAAAAAGTGCTGTCAATAAATAGAGGTTATGTTTTATATTTTTCACGGCTATCTTATGCCGACTTTTTATTGGATTTCAGGGCGTTGACGTCACAACGCGCTAATTTATGGCTGTTTAAAATGAACCCAATATTTTTCAAACTTTTTTTTTTCGTTACTATTAGTAAAATTAAAAAGATAATAAATATGCCATAAATCATTTTTTTACGTGAATTAAGTATTTCAGCAATAATTTTTTTTTCTGGGAAACCCTATTGATTTCTCCTCTTCAAATATTTCATTTAATAGGGATGATAATTACTGAAACCTATAAGGCGGTACATACCCTGGTCTTAAAATGTCAGTCCTTTCAGAACTCCTCTATGTTCAATAGCCTTAAAAGAACTGTTGCAAAAAAATGGCTGGCTACCTGTCTAATGGGGTATTTTCCTTCTTTTTTTTTTATTGAATAATATAGAATATTTATAAACAAGCCTTCCAATACATATTTCCGCGAAAATAATTATCAATTTTTTAAGAAAGCAAAAGTTAAAATAAGTGGCACAAAAAGAGTTTTAAATTGGTGACGTAAGTAATCTGCCGATGACGTAGGTAGTCTGTGTCAACTTGTTGATAGAATGGTTTTATATAAAACAGTGTGGTATTGCCGAGTTGAAATTTCTTCAATTCTAGCAAAGATAATTGAAGAAAATCGGAGTATAAAGCATATTTATTAAATCAATTTCAATATATTCATCCACAAAATTTAATTTTGTGATGTAAAAAATAATAATCGGCGTGAATTATTAAATATTTTAAATAATTTTTAATGTTGATTAAGTTTTTAAAAACATATTTAGCAATATATGGCAACAAGGTCAACGGCTAGTCAAATGACAGATGTGTTCTAACGACACGTTGATTGGAAACATTTCAGTTTTTTTTATCGAAGTATTTGCTGTAATTTACAAATGAGGCGTGTAGATGCAGAACCTGCTTTATGACAAAATTACGAAAAATTTGTTATTGGTACTGCCATCTTCCATTTTTTAAAAGGAATTTGTTAGTGTTCTTTAGGAGCATATCCAGCTTTATATCATCGAAATTGCGGGTTAAAATCTGCAGACAGATGCAAAACCTACTTTATGCTAGCAAGATGTTAATGCAAATCGTGCTTTTATGTTTGATAGCCAATTGTGTTAGCCGACGAGCATCACCTGATTGTGACATAAGGTGTACACTTCTTTATATTTTAATGCTCAGTTTGTTATAAGATCTCAGTGAGAGTTAAACACAGGTTCAATAAAAACGTAAATTACATATATAAACTAAATTCCAGTATTATATGCTTTTATTTTCTACAATAAAACTACAGTCTCTAAGACTTTCTCAAAATTATAAGCGCAAAACATGCTCTTTGCATGTAAAGTTGCAGAACAAGCTTTATGCATTTTTTTAACCTGAAGTTCCCAACATTTGGTAGCATACTGATTACTGATACCTCCATTAGTTGAATCTAGACAATTAGTGTCAAAGATTCTAGTCAAAGATCGGCTCTTCTGATTATAGGAATAATTTGTCTAAAAGTTTTTTGGCCCTAACTCGTAATGGCATTACATGTATAAATAAGGTTTTGCATCTACACGCCTCAGATAATAGATAATGTCATTTAAAAGGTGTTTTATAAAAAGTTGTGGAAACATCAATATAAGTGCTCCTAAACTTTTTTTAACTGTTCCTAAAAATATGAATATTCGTAGAACTTGGTGGCAAGCTTCCAATATTTCTGATTCCATCTCTTCAAAAATCCAAATTTTTCTTATAGAAAGAATATATCATGTCATAATCAACTTTGGGTAAATTGGATGAATCTCCTTTCACAAAATTCAACTCCATCTTAATAGTTTATTGATAAAATATAAAATAACAAAATCAAATGCCACATAAACAAACAACAAATAAATCTAACCAATAGGTCTCTTTACTCCCTTTCACTTGTATTGTGACAAGAAGTGACAACTGACAGCATGCAAGCAAAGTTGGAACAGCCGTTTTTATACGATGTTGCTACACAATCCTTGCCGTGAGTTTTGTTTACATTTTTAAGATAACTTCTAAATAATAACAAACATAAATACCTTTTAATTCATTCTAAATACATGTATATAATATTTATTGATTTTCAAGATATTGAGCAAAATAGAAGTGTTATAGGTAAAATAATGTGAAGTAAATACACAATTTGGCATTCATATAAGAGTCTAAGCGAAAGTTGTCTATTATTGGTTAAATTATTTCCCTCCAAATAAAATCATTTGAAATCTGTGTCTAGACGAGTGTATTCTTATTTCTTATTTTCATTTAAGAAATTATTGTTTCAGTTAAAATTTATTATGCAGTAATTGTTAAAGTAATAACATTATTTGATATATATCACCAAAACTGAATTTAAAAAAATGGAAAATACCCCATTCTTTCTTTCTGTCTTGACATGTTCTTATAACAAAGCAGCTTAAACTAGTGCTACTGCAACTACTACCACTCAAATTCCCACTTGCTGTTCATTGGGAATTATCACTTTTGTTTGTACTGGTTTGGCACTCATTAATTTTTTTTACCTTCACTTGACTTGACTGATTTTTGCAGATTTTCCAGTGGTTGCTAAGCCTGTCGACAAGCCCCCGAATTTCCTTATTACACTTTTTACGTATTGGCACGGCATACAGGTTTGCCTATACTTTTTTTTTTTTTACAAATTGTCTTCATTCGTGCCTCGACTAGACATTTATTTTAAGTATGCCGTGTGTCAACAGTCAACGTTCAGTCAGTATTAAAGATTAAATGAAGTTGAAAACCCTCTCCTTTTCTTATATAGTCGCCCAGGATTTGCGAGTTTCAACAAGCTCACAAGCAGCTTCTTGACATGCGAACCAAGTCGAAACAGTTTTTAAGCCAATTTTCAGTTTTAACATAATTATGTAGATTTTTTTATTATTTATTAAGTAGACAAACGTTTTTATTTAAAATAATCAACTTTTTTTTTAACAACACTGCTTTTGTGAAATCCTCAAAAAAATAGCATGTTTTAAAAATGATAAAAATGTTGGTTTTAGGCCAACAATTGTTAATGTATGCAAAAAAATATTGTTTATATTTTTTTTTAAACTAAACAAATTAAATTGTTAAAATTTGTTCCAGGAGATAATGACATGTACGATCCAGAAGAAGCCTGTAATGAAGAAGAGACTTCTATGGAGGTTACTGCTGAAGAAGGCGATGTTTCAGAAAATACCGATTCACAGACAGAAAAAACTGAAGATGCTGTTGAGGAAGAAAAAGTTGAAGAGAAAGAAGAGGATAAGGAAGAATCTAAAGTTGCCACTTCTACTCCGACAAGGCAGACAAGAACAGGAGGCGGCGTCAAGAATGGTGCCGGACCCAAAAGCAAGAAGGCACGTAAGCAGTAATAATAATTTGTTTCGTTGCTATTCCAAATTATTCACAATCTTTATTTTCGATAATTATGTTCAGTTCAGTGTTTGATAGGAGTGTATCTACTTTTTTGCAATGTATTCCATTAAGTAGCACATTTAGCTTTTGAATGTGTATAAATATATATTTATATATATAATATATATATAATTAACTATTACTTTAGATAAGTATAATTAATATTAACCGTTGCAATTTTACGTAGCAAGTAACAGCGTGCGAGTGTTGTGGGTAAATTTAATCGTATTGAATATTTATTAATTTATAGAACAATTTAAATTTTAGCGAAGCAAAAGCAAATTTCATTCATTTATTTCAATAATGTAGGATGTGAATTATTTAAATAGTTTTTTTTTATCGACTTTTTTTTATGTATGGATTACAAAATGATTTTGCACCTCACCGAAAATGTCTGAATTTTTTTGTGTCAGTTTATGACATGATCAACAGTCCTCGTGGGTTCAAGACTGAAAAATATACAGTTTTTACAATACACAGAATGGAAGGTCACCAATTGCCTTTTCTGAGGCAACTAGTCATCATCTGTGTGATGGATTTCGATTTTCTTTAAGCCATTGAATAGCCTATTAAAATACCTTTC
The DNA here is from genome assembly GCA_936432065.2 of Rutpela maculata. Classification (NCBI taxonomy): domain Eukaryota; kingdom Metazoa; phylum Arthropoda; class Insecta; order Coleoptera; family Cerambycidae; genus Rutpela; species Rutpela maculata. The sequence goes on from OW386285.2 coordinate 113,001,584, forward strand.
TTTTGAGGTATCACAAAGGTATCAGAAAGAGGGTAGGTTGCTATTAAAAAAAAAAAAATTGGTGTGGCTTAAAATTTTTAGTTTTACACACCCTGATCCCCAGCCACCTCAACTTTTTTTTTCAAATAGCAACCTACCCTTTGTGATACGTCAATAGCATAAAGAAATCCGTCACACAGACATCTATTCCTCATGCATGTCTGGTTGCCTCAGAAAAGGCGATTGGTGACCTTCCATCCCGCGCACGGACGTCTTGCACCCATCCAGGACTTTTGATCAGGTCATAAACAAACTGACACATAAAAAATTCAAACACTTTCAGTGAAGTCCAAAATCCTATCATTTTGGGCTGGGTCTTTTATGAAAGAAAAGTAACTCGCAATAGAAGACGTTTTTTGCCACCGATACAAAAGGTTATTACTTATCTCATTCTTTTCTACAGCCCATAATCAAATATAAAGTGCTATGCAGATTATCTGAGACAAATAAAATTTTGCTAAAAACATCCATATTGAAAAATACTATTTCCAGAAATACTTATTTCCTTAGAATTTTCCTACGGCTGTAAAAAACTTTACGAAACCTCAAAATATAAAACAAAGAATTAATCAACGTCAGAATGGATCTTACTCTCATTTTATCACCAGACTAGCTTATGCTCAAGTGGATCCTCACTTTTTTCCCAGTTTTTCTTCATCCCACCAGACAGACCACCATCTTTCCTCGTGTTCCCACGATTTTCCCACATTCCCGTTATCTATCTTCACTTTCTGATGGATCTTCTCTAAGCTAGGAAGGTTATATTAAAATATATTGAGTGGTTTTCGGGTTATTTATTAATAATTCTTCGGGTTGCACTTTGCATATGTAAATTAATACTGCACAATTAAAAAATATTCTCCAATTCATTTTTTTTTTTTCGTTATTTGACAGAATTTTTTTTTGAAAAATGAAATTTTACTACACTGAAAAATATATGTTTACTCATATTAATAAATATGACCACGCTCTTGTAGCCATTAAGACTGTTTGGCATATAATTTACTAAAATCAATTTTTCCCTGGTTGTGCAGTCTCTCTTTCTCGGTCTAGTTGCCAAGCCATTTTGGCACAGTCATTCGGAGAAATCACATATGGCGCGCCTGTAAATTCCAAATATGTTGGATAAAATGAAGAAACCTGTGCGGTTGTCACGTGGCTGTCATTACATTACTTCTGTTGTATGTTGAATTTTCTTAGTTTTGTGAACAGTTTCTAACAAGTCGAAGATGCAATTTAAATTTTGTGATGTTTTTTCTAATATTGTTCTCTGTAATGTAGTTAATCACAAAAAAAATACATCTAAAATGAAGGACCAAGTGAACCTTTCGTTCATCACCAACTTGACAAAATGACAAGCAAAGCTTTTGTGTGGCCAAACTTACCTTTTGGGTACAACTAGTATTCAAATAGATCGGGAGGGGGGGGTCCATCGGCTTCCAAGGGACTTGTTTTTAGCAGATCCAGACTCAAAATACACAGCACGAAAGGGGCTTTGCAAGAGACACAAGGGACTAATAACAACTGTTTCTTTTATAAAAAAATGCGCGAGAGCGGTAAGACGCACACGTTAAAGGCAAATTGAAGTAACTAAACTTAAATTAAAGATAACCGTGATGACAGAACCAATCACTTAATAAAGACGAATGGATTTTAGACGTGCCAAACGTAACGTAACTATTCAATTCATCTGAATCAGTTCTCAAAATTATTATTACTAATAAAAGTGACACTTTCTCAACCGTAGCTGGAAACTATTCACCGAACCCTCGCATATGTTTGGGATTCTGTTGGTGATATCTGGTGATATTATTACTTGATTAGTTCGAATAAACTAGTTGTATTTTATGTTTGTTTACGTTTATGTCGTAATGCACTGGTCATGTTACGAATGGTGATTGGTATACGTTGAATTTTTACAGCTCACACGTAAAATCTCAAAATGACATAGAAAAAGAACTAAGTGAACATCAGATTTGTTCTTCATGAAGTGGTTTGTTGAAAAAGAGGCAGTCTTTTTTGTGAACATTACATCTCTATTAGCGTCGAAGCAGGTCACAGTACAGTCTCGTTGAAAAATTCCATTACCACCACGATATTGTCACAGTAATTGAATTTTATGTCAAATTTATTTGGATTACATCATTTTATTTATTATATTATATACAGAATCGGAAAGCGTTTGTTTTGGTATTCAACGATTTAACCGACCGCCCTCAATAAAGACGTCTACCAGTACTCTAGCAGAGGTGAACAGTGACACGCCCATCAAGAGAAGCATGTACACGTACACGATTGCATGCTTCGCTCTCGCTTGCTCTTATTGCCATCCCAAACCCAACACTTTCCGATTCAGTGTCCGCCATAAAGGTGGCTACATATGGAGAAAATTTGTATTGAGATTTCTAAAAAAAACTATTATGTCCGACAACCAAAAAATACATTTTGACACGTCTTGTTATCACGAGAATGTAAAAAATAGTTGGTGGTGGCGGTTGTATTCAAAATGTTACATGTAAATATTGTAAAATGTCACATTTTACAGATTTCTAAATAAATTTTGTTTTAGAATGAAATATTTATTATAAAAACATACAAAATAGAAAATAGTGAATATATAAAAAAAAAGCATTTTTTTGTGGGTGTCAAATTGAAGTTTAGTACATATTATAAACATATTCACATATGGATTTGGTTCTTCCCGCATTTAAGTATGCCTCCATCCTCATGTAATTAGACGGTTCCCGCAGTGAAAGGGTTAAGTGAGTAGATTTCATAGTTTAGTGCAGGTATGTACCGAAGCCGGCCGGATTTAAATTATCAAATGTAGATGGAGAAAGTAGCTTGGTAACAGATTCCTCGAATTCAGGAAATGCTAGCCTAACGAATGAGGATATATTGAACAACAAAAACCTTTCTACTCCCAAAATGGTTCCCAGTTTTTACTCTTTTTTGCAACCCAGCATTGTTACTGTTAATAGTTACAAAGCAATTTGGGTGAATGCACCAGCTTCCTGCTTCTCTGCAATTCATTTGTTGCTAAGTGCAACTTGATTTGTTTCAACTTAACATGGTTTATCAACTCCAATGGTATTAATTTTCGACCAAGAATATAATGACGTACTGGGTATTCCAAATAAATGTTACATAAATTTCAATTACTGCGTGACAATACAGTTGTCTCAACTCTGAAAATAATTTTCTGCTCTATGCATTCAGAACTATTTTTGCAAGCTTTTATTTAACTTCACCTGTTTGTATGTTAGTTAATTAGTTAGTTGGTATGTTTTGACTAAATTTTGCAAGTCAATTTTGAACCACTTAACGACGTCCAATTAAACTGGAATTTTACATACATGTGTAGTTCTGATAACAGTACAATATTATAGCACAATAATATAATGAATATAAAGAAACCCCTTCGAGAAGCAACGTCCAATTGAGCTGAAATTTTGCATACACGTGTATAGCTCTGATTATGGTACAATAGTATGGAACCCAACAATAATATAATGAAGCGTCTGACCTAAAATAAGCGGGGAATGTAACGTACCTAAGTCAAGGTAAGGCTGTGCCGAGGACTGAGTGGCATTGGGGTGTCAAAAATTGTAATGTCGTAATTGTACCACCTCAGGGCACCAGGGCACACCCTGTTGTATTTTAGTCCTTGCCTTTCCACCTGGATCACTGGGAAGGTCGACCGTATATTTATCCGATACTCGTGGGAACAAAATGGGAAATGAAACAACTACTCAAAGAAAGAGAAGATTAGAAAAGGCTAAAAATAAACGCAAACAGAAACTTGCTAATGAAGACGAAGCGAAACGCAGAAGATTGCAAAATAGACGTGATCGTATGAATAATGAAACAGAATTGCAGCGGCAAACCAGATTAAATAAAGCTAGAGAATGCATGTCGAGGCTTAAAGCGACCAAAACACAGATACAACGCAATGCTCGATTAGAAACAGTGATAGCAGCTAAAACTCCTGAACAAGGGCTTCTACTGTACACAAAATACAGGACAGCACTGTCGAACTTGCCGCAAGTTATTTAGGCCCTAAACTTTTCGTTGCTGGGCAAGCGTACGTTGCCTCAAGCTGGGTCAAATCTTTAGTTGGTCTCCTCATTGAAGAGCTAGATAGCTCAAAGCTAATAATGATGCATTATCAGAGATGCATAGGTTAAGACAACTAAAAATTAAAAAATAAAATTATATGTAATAAAAAAAAACCTTTTAAAAACAATATTTTATTGGGACACTGTTGACTGATATTTATAAGTGGACATGGGTGGATCCTAATAAAAACATCAGTTATCACTAAAACAGATATAATTTATTATGTCACTTACGCTGTCAAACAAGATTACTGCCCAAGCTTTTAAGACAATTAATTCAACATACCATATTTTTCGTGTCATTACACCTAAATAATAAAGCTTGGTTTTTAAAAAGTTTTTGTTACTTACAATTTTATTATACCTTCGATTGGTTTGCATGTCAAATATTCAGCAGTAGTGAAGCAACCCTGAAACATTTGTATGAAAGTTTTGAACTTTATTGAATGGTACCTTTTCAGATAAGTTTTTTTATTGTGTTTTTAGCAAAGTTTTGCCTCAATTTTGATAGCACTGTACTCTATATTTGCATTATAATAATTTAAAACGTTTAGGGTGCTTATTCGTATATATTCAGTACATTAATTAAATATTTAAATACATAGGACTATAGGTTTTTTTTTTAGCTATATATAGATCACTTTCACCTTACTGCTCTTTGCTGTCTGCGACAAATATAAATTAAAACTACTTTAAAATTAATATGTGCGTTCAGTATAAATGCACTGCGATATTTTAATTTTTTTGTAGTTTTAAAATATATCGATTATTATTTGACTGAAATTTGTTTTTGCTTAAATACTTAGTTGGAGTTAACTTCATCTGCAAGTAAACCAGTGGAGCAGACGCAAAAACCAAAGGCAACTGGCTCTTCTACATTTCGTATACCAAAAATTAATACAGCTAACAAAAGTAAGAAGTGAGAAATTGTGAAAAATACAAAAGTTCATAACTGTCTCCATGTCCTTTGTGTTTGAATAAGTTTTGTGTTTCATGTCTTAGAATAATTTGTAAATGTTTTTATTACCCATATGGATTTTTTTAGACGGTTTCTAATAGTAGATAATGATTTATATTTTAACTTTTTAATATAAAAATGATTGTTTACGTATTATTTTATATGTATGAGTACTATAATAGATGGAATGTGTAGTATGAAGTTCTGTGGTTTTATTAATTTTCACCCTTTACAATTTGGGATCAGTTTTATAAAACTAATGGAGAAGCCAAGCCAAAATTGTTGTTGGACTCAGGTGGGAAATGGCGACAGCAAGCAAAAACATATTCGATAAGGTCTCCTGAATGCGAAAATGCCCTAGGCCGCGCTTTCATTGTGTGGACTTAGTGATGATGTCCGAACATTTCTGAGACGACGAAGTATTCAATTGAAATGTTAAATATCTCAGAAACTTATGGTACTTATATTAAAAGAAAAACGATCAAAATTAAAGGTTATTAATTGTGTGGTGAAATCACTTCAAACTAGTACAATACATTGTTCTAAACAAAAAATGAAGAATACATTTTTTTTCATTTGAGAATTTGTTTTAATACATTCAGCGCCATGGCGGACACCGGTGTCTGATAAGCTATAGTTTCCCATTAATATTAGTCAGCGGACACTCAAATTCGAAGAGTTCTTATCATTAATTGCCGGCCATGACCCTGTATAATAGCGTATATGTCATGGGTTTTTAATAAATAGATAAATAGATTGTATAGATTTTGAAAGCTGTGTCCGCCATTGTGACCACTGTGGCCTGCAGACAATAACTTAAAATTATGTGTATTCTAGGGGCCAGGGCGGACACACTATTATATCAGTAAGAAACTAGACAGCATAGCGCGGTGTCCGGCGGTTTATTTGTGTCCTCTAAAATGACTGCTGCGGCCTAGGAAATTAACCAATTTTTCGATAAATATGTCCGCTATGGCCTGGTGTGATAGAAAATATGCATTTTTTTGGTACAGGGCCAGATCAGATACCGGTGTCCTCCGAGCTTGTCTTATGGGTGGTCCCATGCGTAGATTCAACAATATTAGCTTGACTCTGAATGTGTTAAAGATACAAATTATTGTTAGTTGAAAAAATTGTTAAAAAATCTTCTTGGCCAATATCTCGAAACCCTGCCATTAAAATTTTTTGTGCCCATGGAGACTTTTGATCGACATGTTGTAAACTACCACTGTGCAAAGTTTCAGCTCCCGGGAGTGAAAGCCAAATTACATATAAAAGGTGCAGGGTCCTTTGTATCATGTAATATAGTCATTTTCTTGGATCTTGAGAGTGCAAAACCTATTTGATTAAAAATCATGTTTTATTGTGACTGCCATGGCAAAATTTATTGCAGGTTGACTCGTGGCGAGACCTCAATAGGCGAAGTTAAGGCTCGCCAGGCACTTAGATGGGTGACTATATCTCATCTTGCCGTCCTGGTTAAGTAGTGAAGTAGCATTAGCTAAACTTCACCAGGACGTTAAAAATAAATAAGGCAATTAGAATTCAAAAAAATTGCATAAAACATTTATAGTTCCCTGTATTGGTATCTTTAAAAATGCAGCGCATAGAGATCAATATACATACTTGAGCAGAATTTATACCAACTTTTATTTTGTTGGATTCCTTACTTTCCAGCAGCGATTTCTATTGGGTTTTGAAGGGTATGCATTCGTTCACTGTGTCAAAATATGTCATATTTTAATTTAAATAATACCACTTCTCACACTTTAAGCTATCAAAGGAACAATCAAATATGCATGTTACTGTCAGTATCGACAAGACCGATTCATAAATGCGAAATATAATATCTACCAAAATTATAACTTATAACTATCAGTTGTATTTCTATTCTACCAAAATTAGCTCATTTGATTTTTTTTTTTCATATTTAAGGAATCCTGAAGCAGCTTTCGATTCGTATCCCTCGCGTTGTGCTTTGAAGGGAATATTCGAAAATGGATTGATTTTAATACCAAATTATAAAATTATATCATTTGTGTTATATTAAAAATAGACTTAATATTGGATTCTGTATAATTACTGCTATACTCCCATCCTAAAAAAATCCTTCCATTTTATATTGATGCCTCAGCTGTGCCTAATTTTTTCGTTATCGTTATGACTTCCGAGGTGTTAATGATGGCCAATAACACATGTAATATTCGATGAATTTTTTGTTTGTTTATAATTAACACGTTCACGACATGCACGGTTTTCGCTGTCATTCCCCCTAGCCTAGATTTGTAACTTTGTTGTAACTGTACCAATAAATTAAATTGTTAAAAAAAGAAAAGAAAACGAATGGTTTCTTCGAAAGTTATGTGCTGAGTGCCCAAAATAATATTTTTTAACAATGATGATTTTTTTAATAAATTAAATTATGTGCAATGCAATGTGAGATCGGGCATGTGCCACCAGTGGCTCACCCAATCTGCAAATGAACATAGCGATGTACCACCCGTGGTACCCTGTGTTGTGAACGTGTTAAATCTTGGGGGAAAAGGTAAGTAAACCTCTATTAGTAATAATGAGACTATAGTGTACAAGCCTAAGATTCAATGAAGTGGGTCCACAGCACAGCAACCCATAATGTTAAAAAAACCTATTACCTACAGCTGCTCCTGCAGTTTGGGTTTAGTGCGTGCTTCTAAGCTTGACTTTGTAAGTATGTTTATTCTGTTTTCTATTTATTCAAACTAAAGGTTAACACTTGCCAATTTCTGAGAAAAAGACTAAAAAAATTTGATGTTTAAAAGCAGAGTAAAATGCTTTAACAATACGTAGAAAATATAAACAAATTTCGTCACCTAGGTTATGCACAAGATTAGAATGAATATTAATTCATTACTTCATTGGTGCATTACTTGTAAAATTCTTCGGGTCCAATATGACTTGTCATTATCATAGGCATCCATTGAACTCTATAGATTTCAATATATAAGCACCACAGATATAATAGTGGATTCCATTTAGACCCTAACTACTAGTAATTTTGTCGCAAAAATGTATACTCGAAATTTTTTTTGAGGTCTTCAATACAAATGAGACATCAAAAGAACCTCACACTAATCTTATGGAAATTAGATTCCGGTCAAATCAGTTGAAAATGTATGTTATTCAAGCCATTTTGATCAAAAGTCTCCATGGACACAAATTTCAAAAATGGGTAGATTAGAAGTTACCGAGTGAGGAATCAGTACAAAAATGCTGAAAAATGCTATTTTTGCATTTTTTTAAAATTATTTTGACTAGAATATGATTTTACGAAAAATTACGAGATTGTATGTTTCTTGGGTTGATGATTATGAATATAATAGTTATTCCGAACCAATTTGATCCTACTTTCGCATAGTGTTCACTTTGGCCAATTTTTGGGCCCTTTCTAGATGTAATTTGACTAGAACTTATACTTTATTTCTTAACAATTTCCTTGGAGATGTTGAAAACGTATTCACCTAGTGCCTGTTTTCCTGTTTATCAATGTAGGATTAAATTTGTGTGTTAGCTAGCCCTGGGCTAACTAACCTCGGGGCAAAGTAAATGTTAAACTGGCATTCGTTTATCCACCACATTTTATGTGTGGGTTAGGAAACCTTTGAATAACCTGAGGTTGGTAACGCTTTCTACAGATTTGCCAGCTCTAAGGTTGATTGTGACTGGCCAACTTTTATATGTTCTAATCAAAATAAGTCCTTAAACAAACGCAAAAATAACATTTTTTCAGCGTTTTTTTTTTTACTGATTCCACGTTTAACTTCTTATCTATCCATTTTTGGACTTTGCATCCTTGGAGACTTTTATTCAGAATGTCTTGAAGCATAACATACTACATTTCCAGCTGATTTAACTGGGATCCAATTTCCATAAAATTAGTGCGGAGTTCTTTGAAAATTAATAGAAAAAAGTTTAAAAGTAGCTTGAACTTTGGAAAAATGTTTCCATATATTTATTTAGAATACAAAAATTATGGAAGATACCACAGATATTCAATTTGAGCAATCAATTAAACATCAATACTGACCAATCAATGGCTGGGACACTTCCATACCTACCTCTAACTTGTGTTACCATTATATTGGAATTGAAAAGACGAGCTATTTAATACCAATACATGAGAATTGTTACATGCTCTTATTAACATTGTCAACTTTATTTTCTGGATATATTTAACTGCTTTCTTGTCACTAGCGTTAGCTTTTTGTTAATAATTTGCCATAGTCTAAGAGCCTGCCATATTCCAGAAGCACATTTGACATGATGTCAAGTTTAAATTCGACTCTGGCTGAACCCGAATGAGTCCGGTGGGTGGAACATTTCGGCCAGAGCCGAAAAATAAGGGTTACTTTCGGTCCGCCAAAGAAATGGTCATTACCGTCTTATTTCGGGGAGATGGAATTTATGCCACTTGAAAGGGCTCGATTTCTGCCACCGAAAACATGTTAGGTTGGTGCTTCCCTCGTGCTACTATCCCGTGGTCCCCATATATGAAGTGGTGGGACGTACGTAGTTATTCTTTCATTAATCGATATTCGATCTCCCGTCCGTTGTCAACTTTTTTAAGGGTGTCATCGTCAGATGTTAACAAATAAATTCGTTTTTGTTGTATTTCGTTTTATCATGTTGAAGTAACTAATAAAATCAAATTGGCCCGATATAACGCAGCACTGCTAATATGATTTCGTGTAAGTTTGTTAGGTAATGTTATTTAGGGACTTCATCATTAATAAATAGGAATCGTAAATAAATATGGACAGAGAAAGACTGGGCAAAATACATTGACCCTTTCGTGAACGAATTACTGAACGTAGAAAGACAGTTAGTAATTGATAAATGCTTTAAACATTTCGGCCCCTCCTACAGGATGGATTGAAGTACATTTCTTTCATAGTGACTTAAGGTACGGTCAGACAGCTACTTTTGCTGTAGTGCAACCTTAAAAGTAGCGTGTGCCATATGTGAATTGAAACTTTTGCAGTGGCAACGAGTATAGTATTTTTAAAGTTGTGTCCATTTGTGTACCTAACATTTTAAATAATATATTTGTGAATCAGTTAATGTGACTTGACAAAATTATTGAATCATATTCTTGTTTGTTATAGTTATAAAAGAAAATTAAATATAGGATTAAAGGCGCAGCTTGTAGTGAATTTTTTTAAAATCTATTCTTTAATACGATACATGTTTGATCTTGGAGAGATCTTTAAGTATTTGATATTTATAGCTAAGAAACATTGTTTTGACACCTAAAAGTCAATATACATTGAAATGGATGTCAATATACATTGAAATTAATTTGGTGATCTGTCACCGTCCAAAAGTTCTAATGTTTATCTATTTTTATCCATTCTTTCATTCAAATTCTTGTTTTCGTCTGGCGTTGGCGTCTTCTTCGTTTTAATAGTAGGTAAGCTAATAAACAAACTAGCTAGTGACTCATCATCCATGTTTTACAGTACACAAGTTGGATTTTATTATGTATATTAGGACACGAACACAGCGAGATGTCTAGGAATAATAGTCTCGGAATACAGCACCTGGTTGCATGAAGCAAAAACAGCGTGTTGTGTGTGAACGTCACGCAACCTTTTTCCAGACTTGAAGTTCTGCAGTAGAAAAAACTGCTCGTTGCACGCTACTTTTAGGATCAGTGTGAACACGGTATGAAACTTCTGCAGCTGCAAAAGTAGCTGTGTCTGACCATACCTTTAGCTACGCCTAATTATTAAGTGATCCATATACTGACCTTAATTCACAATATACCTTACCTTCGTGCCTAAATTTAATCCAGAATCTCAATACTTACCACCTGTCCTAATGGCACTGTAACCTGTTATTTGAACCAATACTGTATAATTCTAAACAGCTAATCAAGGTACTTATCTCTCAAAGTACCAACTCCTTACTATTTTTTCATATCGAGTGATAGACTAGAAATGGCTGAGTAAAATATGTTAGTGTGGACTCGTAAATGACACTTTTATTCTAGTGGTGACAAAACAAGAATAGATACAAACATAGAGTTTGCCTTTTTTTTATTTTAAATATATAAATACCATAGATATAAATCTTGTTCGGAGAAGACCAACCAGAAGTTGACAAAAAGAGGTAAAGTATTTTCTAGGGATGAAATTTTTTTTGGGGATAACTGTTGGTGGTTAAGTACAGTTCTGTTCATAAAAGAAAACGTATAAATATTAGAATGAGAGGCGATTTTATCATATTTGTGTAAAACCAGCGTATTACATGTCATAAGATGTCAGAAAGTGCAAATCATTGGAGTTAGGCATTGGTGAACTAAATAAGCAAATTTCAATTACATATATATAATTATATTTAGCAGCTTTTAGTGCAATCAATAGGTAATGGTAATGGGTTCGTACTACAAAAAAATAGCGTAAGTCTTCTTTCTTAATGTGTGTGTTTTCTTCATATGTCTGGGGGTTCATTCTGAGTATTGTACCAAGTTGGTGGTGGTTGGTGTTAGCCTCCATCTCTGCAAAAAGTCAAACGCAAATATTTCGCGAACTGCAACAGAAATAGTAAGAGCCTTTTTGTTCAGCACTGAATTCACTACAAATCCCTTCATAAGATTATTTTTGTAGAGCTAAACATTTGCCAGTTACAGCAATGAGCAGCAACAATAATTGTAATATAAACTAGAATATTTTCTGGTCAATAGTTACATTTTTACTTTAAGAAAATGACTGAAATCTCAACAAAGGTAGGCAGAGACCCCAATTTTTCATCATCAGAGCGGTTGCTATTGATTAAAATTGCAAATAATTATAAGCACGTCCTAGAATAAAAAAAACCTATGCAATATCTTGCAGGGACAAAGAAGCTGAATGATTTCTACAATACGATAAAATAGATTTTAATATTTGCTTTTCAGCTACATTAGAAAACTAAGTAGGTCTTTCGTGTTCCAAAAATTCCAAAATATCTGCTTCATCATCGCTTATTTCATTGAAAGCTTCCAAAAAATAACTGACTTCACCTAACTGTCAACAGCAAACATAAAATTTTTTGGTTAACCTCGGGCTAACAGAATGCTTAAAGCTTAGGCTAAGTTATCTCTGACTTTTGCCCAGGGTTACTTTTAACTCGACTTGATAAACACTGGAGTTAGCGTTTAACATCAGGGTAAACTAACCTAACTCTGTATTGATAGACGGACCCTAATACTAATTTCTGTACAATTTCTGTGGCAGGTACTATTTCGTAGAACTAATAGTTCATGAGCTACAGCCCGTAAAAAGTAATAAAAAGATAGGTTTTTCAAAATGTAGCGTTAACTATAGGTTGAATAGAAACATATATAGTTGCAAACTACTACTAACTACATTAAGTTCTTTGCAATTTTTATTTAAAACTTTTTTGGAAAAGTTTTAAAAAATATATTTTTTTAAACATGTCGACTATTGATCGGATATAAAAATATGTAATTGTAAACTTATGGAGCACTAGATCGTAGACAATTTAGTGCTCTACAAAATTGATAATAACGTATTTGAGTGTACGATGAATAGTTTGGGAGATATTTTCAAAAAACTATTTGTATAACTTTTTATGGGGTGTAGCCCTTAAAATATTAGTCCTACAAAATGGTGTCTGTCACAAAGGGTAGAGAATTTAATGTTCTACATGATTGCTATTTGACATTTTAATGGACGACAAACAATTTACGAAATATTTAAAAAACTACCCTTTACAAATGCGCCGAAACACATGAACGGTTAGTTCTGCAAAAATGAGTGTTAAGTAATTTATAAAGAACGAAGTTCAGAACAAAAAAGGTGCTTACCATTTTTGTTGTAGCATCATTAGTTCGTGAGATATCTGCGTTTGAATTTTTGCAAAGATGACGGCTAACCCCAACCACCGCCGACCCAGCCAATTTGACTAAACACTCAAAATGAACCCCCGAAAACTTTAAAAAAGGAAAACTGGCTTACGCTATTTTTGCAAGCAAAAAGTAAAAAAGTACTTATTGATTGTACTATTATAAAAATTCAAACAAAACAGAAAACAACAATAACAAAAATACTAAAAATCAATATTTTGTCATATAATCATCTTTTTCTATTACTTGGACGAATCTATTCAGCATTGACTGAATTATATTAGATACAATATCTGGATTAAGCTCTTTTTAACACTTGTGAATTATTTCCCATAATTCTTTTGAATTTTGGGGCCTTACATTTCGTTTATAGATGTCTTTTTACAATTGTACCCCAAATGTTAGCTGAACCTATTGGGTGAAATATAATTAGGAGTGAGCCACAATAGACCAGATGGTCGCGGTGGAGGGTCTGTTACTAGCCCACTCACATATCAACCTAATCCCAAATGTTTTCTATCGGATTGATACTGAATGTCGGACATGACAACACTACCACATTACGAGTTTGAAACTAATCCATTACTGGATAATTATTTCGTCGATATATGAAAATATTGGGAGATACACTTGCTCAGTAGATGGGAGCATTATATTTTCTAAAATGTTTATGCAATTCAAAGCTTTAAACCTTCCCTGAACTCGCCAGCAAATACCAGCCCCAGCTACATACATTAAAGAGAAACGTTCAAATCTAAAAGCAAGGGAGCTAGTGGATCATTCTTGAAACCTTGTATTAACTGGATGATAAACACGAACTTTGCAATTATAAGTCAACTGGAATCTCGGTAAAAATGACCTTGAGTCAACATCGACGGTTTATTGCAAAAATATACCTTGGCTGCCGCCGTTTTACAGTGATTAATATTTTTTCGCAGCTGTACGGTTCCTTAAGTCAGATTCCTTAACCCTTCTGCTGGTGATACATTGAGAGACAGGAAATCCAGTACCAGTCACAGCATCCCTTGCCATTGCAAATTAATTTTATTTTAAGTATCCTAAAAAAACAGCCTGTTTGGAATGACCTGAACCAACATTTCTTTTGATCCCAGCATTTGTTTAATTTTCAAGACAGTTCCTTATTTCTATTATACAACGTGATTTACCATGATATGCGGAAAATAAAATGGTGTACTAGTCTTCAATATGGAAAAGCCCCTGTAAAATTTTAGAGTGCTAAGAGGTAATTTAGTATATTAAAAATGGTTAAAATTTATGAAGATATACTACTGTTATTGTGTAGTCAGTGATAGGACGCCAAACTTACTTGTGAAAGAGCATATCGGAGATATTTACATTTTCTTAATTGGCATAAAAAGTGAAGCCGGCGGATATTTTTATATTTTTGTAGTCAGTTCTACCCTCTCCAGCTTTGCTGTCAATAGTGTCAATCCCAAGTCTGATAAAGTGATATGGTTGTACCACGTTACGTCAGATTGGTTAAAGTCATTGGTGGCGCATTTCTACAAAAAAATAAGGTCATTTTTTTTAACTTCTCATTTTTTTAACTCCTTTCGGTGGGGACCACCTACTGTTAAATTTTCCGCATGTCATGGTAGGTCACCCTGTATAACTGTGGTACAGCAAAAATTGTCCATCCATTTTCGATTCTAGAGCCTATTTAAACCTTTTCAATTTCAGATAAATGACACGAGGCATTTTTATTTATTTACTGTCGAAATTAGTCAAATGCTAACATGCACTTTCAAAAGTAACAATACTAATGCCAGTGCTTTGCATTTTTGACAACCTATGTCATGTGGTTACCTCCAATAAACAATCATTTATACCAGCCAGTTTTACATACATAATAAAGCTCCCCTCTCATTCTAATACTTGTATGGTTTTTAAAGAATAGAAATGTATATCCTATTACGTTTGCAACCAAATTATGAAAAATTCAATTGTATACAGGCTGAAAACATTTATGGGTATCGATTTGCTCTTAAATCAGATTAGTTTTAATGGCATTCAGTGTCTTCTGTTGTAGTAAATGTACTCACTAATCTAATATTTATGAAATCGATTGAGTTTTTCTTTTTTACTACTTTATTTAGCGAATTTCAAAGCTTATACAAAGTATGTAACCAAGTGGTAAATTAGAAATTTGAAAATTGGGTCATTTTTTGCTTTGGATATCATGAATTGCGAGTTAGAAAAAGGAGAGGCATCTCAAGCAGTTCCATAAAAGTTTTTGTTACGATAGGCCCATTATGCCCTCTCCATTTCCCAAAATTTGGGAGGATTAATTAACCATAAAAGTCGGCAATTTCCTAGCCAGATATCTGGCAAATTTAACACAATTTGAAAAGGCTGAAACAGCACATCATGCTGCGTCTGGCTAACACTGGATATCGATAGTATATCACCCTCCTTCACACATAACCTGCAAATTGTGTTGTCGAGATTCCCAAGATATCAATGCGCCTTTCCAGACAACAGTTGTCAGTGAGAATTTTCAGCTATTTCACGTCAAGATCTAATTAGTGCAAAAATTCCGTGTTTTCCTAATTCTCTAATGATGTTTATCTTGTCTCTTCCATCTGACCTTCCAGATTTTTGTATATAATATTTGGCAGAATGAGTTCTAGGCAATACTGGAGGCTTTTTTGACCAGGGAATCTGCAATTTCATACCAGCCAAGTATCCTGTGACAAAGAGAAGATTCACAGTGTGTTTTAATATTTGTCAGCATTATAGAATGATATCTTACGGAGTTGCTCACATTTAACATGAGAAGTTTATAGAGTTAGGTTTTAATAATCTCCTTGATACAGGCTAAAATAGCAAAAACTGCAGCCTGGAAAACAGTGGATGTTTTACTTTCATTGCTATTTTTTTTTCTGCCTCATGGCCACATTGCCAAAATATTGCTCTTCTGCTTTGTATTATCAGAGCTTTACCTTATAGTTAAAAAATTGATACAGCAAAATTAATGCAGTATTCTTATTAGTTAAAGATGCATCTAAAAATCTAGTTGTTTTGTTATTTTTTTATTTTTCACAGTCACAATATTTATGGTAAAGTTCCTAAATCTAATAAAAAAATTCAAACTTATCCATTAAATAACCATTTTTAAAATATATATTAAGAAAACGATATATATGAGCATAATATATGATACTAATTTAATAACAGTTTAAACTGCACAGTTAATTGATCTATATTATTTATCATAATAAAATACACGGTTCAAACAAGACTTACCTTTATTAATAAGTAAATAAATAATGTGACACATTGGGAAGAGATTTTTTTCAATCATGTATATTTAATAAGAACACAAATCAAAATATCCAGTACAATTGAAATGTAGAATTATAACATTTTAATAAACGAACCCATATGCTTGACAGAAGAGGTAAAATACAAATTCAGTAACGCAAGGCGATCACAGATAAACAACTGTCAAATGTAACATGCATAACTTTAGAAGTTTTTTTCCACCTTAAATTGCACATTTCGATTGATATGAATTATATCAACGCTTTTTATAATATGTATATAATGTATATTCAATTATTTAAAAACATTCAGCTAATTCTAATTGTACTGGAAGTACACATGAACATGAAGGTCCACCTTTTCGTTTGTGTAGTAAAATCGTTAGTGAGATCATTTTAATATTATAATGACAATACAGTGTACAACAGAGAATCCCAAAATTGGATTACTTAACGTTTTGTTTCTATTGTTCCATGTCTGTTTCTGAAAATCATATTTTACTAACTACTGCATTATTTATCTTTGTGTCACAAATACCATTTAGTGTTAATACGTACATACAAAGTGTCCCAGGAATTGAGCAATGCTCAGAAATGTAGAATTTAAAATAACTTTAGTATATACCCTAGCAGGGTTTCCTAGATAAGGTACGAAAAGTGCCATATTCCTCAATAACATATTTACTTATTGTGTATACTGTCCAAATTTTGTTATATCGTAATGTATCAGTACCTGATGAAAGTTATCAACGAAAAAAACCTTGAAATTTTCCATTTAAAGGAATAGTCTCGAAATAGGGAAACTACAAAAAAAATTGCATGTACATTTAGTATTATTTTGACCCAAACTATTGTCCCATACTCCTGTGACACTCTGCATTTCACAGCTATTAAATTTAAATATTTGGGAATACAATTTGCAAGGTATCATATTTTTATTTACACATTCAGTTCTGAAACCTGGCCCAGACCTTCCATGTTAAATAGTAGAATATTATTTAACAATCATAAGTTGTAATGAAAGATGGCCTATCTGTAGATAAAACAATAATTTTACCTATTGTGAACCATCAAAAACTATCGCTTTGTCCACTAAGACGTGGCATCCTCAATTATACCTTAATGACTGCAACCCACATGATATGCTACATGGGACATCTGTGTGTGCTGGACTTAAAAGACATTTTATTTGCTATCAAACTTATATCTCTAATCGCTTTAGAAACATTTGTAAAAAATGTAAAAAAAAATTTTTGTTACTTAATTTAATGTAGAATATTACATGGAAGTGAATTAATTATAAAACATTGTTTTTCAATGGCTCCATTACATTTACTAATTTACAAGTAGATGTATTTAATACATATTTTATACTAAATTTGGGTTAACGTCATTGATCTTTGATATGATCATATCGACTCATAAAAAGTATTTTGTACAGGAGTGCGTGTTTCCATTAACATTATTGCTAATGACTTCCAGGGGCATAATGGCTGTATTATCACCCAGAGTGCATGTATTGTGTGGCTCAGTTCTCATTCAGCATGGTTTTGGTTTCAGCATCTCGTAAACATATTTTGGTGCATGTAAAATCTGAGTAGTGCATTATAATAGCCGACAATAAACCAGGACCTTCGGGGCTTAGCGCTCCAAGAAAAACTCTGGCAGCTTGGAGATGGAAGGGGTAGACTGGTGTTTTACAACAGCAGACATGTTAAGGAAATAGGGGGAAATGGGAAGTTATATTAAGCATTTTTTTAACTGAAAATCAATTCTTATTATTGTTCAGCACACTTTGGAACTCCCGTATGGAAAATTACAATTTAAATTGGGCCTCATAAGTAAATAATTAATATCTAGTAGATGGTTCGAGTTTTGCAAAGTTATTCCAACAGGCTTTTTCTATCATTGTATGCTATTGATACTTTCAAATTCTGTAATGATTAAAATTATAAAAAAATAAACAGTGAAAAAGGGTGGACAGAAGTAATTTTTAGTATTTAAACTAAAAACTACTTACTCTAATTATATTGGATAAATATCGACCACCTCTTTCCTTGAAAAAAGCTTCGCCCTACTATCAAAAATAATTTTTCTTTTAATCAAAGTAATCACTAAGCCCCAGTTTTATAATTTGGATCGGATTAAACCGGGGAGTGTGGATTAAACTATGGCCTTGAAAAAAGTCTGTTTTATAATGTCGGTAA
Source organism: Rutpela maculata (assembly GCA_936432065.2). Lineage (NCBI taxonomy): Eukaryota > Metazoa > Arthropoda > Insecta > Coleoptera > Cerambycidae > Rutpela > Rutpela maculata. The sequence goes on from OW386285.2 coordinate 113,020,075, forward strand.
TCTTCAGTTTGCAGATTAAATATGTACGTCACGGTAAGGTTAAACTTCAAACGGTGGATGGAGACCGTTTAAACTTAATAATTCAGATTCATAACCTCATTATTGAAAAATTCCTTGTTTTTATATAATACAATATGGTGAACGTATTTGAAATTGTTGATTATTTACTGTCTGTTGACGACGAAGAAATTATGAATGTAATAGAAGATGCTCGAAGTTATATCTAAGTTATATCTTAGGTTAGAAATTCACTAGATGAAAACCGTGAAGTAATTTCTGATCAACAGGTAAGCGAATTACATAAATATATATTTATTTTATATTTATAGGCATTTTGTAAAGTAAAGCTTAAACCTAGGTTTAATCCTAGTTTAAACTGCACAGTTAATCTAATATTATAAGGGCCGTTACTTTCGGTCCCGATTAAACTTTAACCGTCGGCCAAATCATTGAAAGTACAATTGTTTCCATGGTAACTGAATTGGTTTGACCCACCGTTAACGTTTAATCGGGATCGAAAGTAACGACCCTTAAACTGGCCCTAAAGATAACCGATACCTATCCAAAGAAATTGGATAACTTATCTAATAACTGAGTGAATAAAAACTACCCATTTGAAATTCAAAAGATGCCCGCCTAACACACAGCGAAAAATTTTGACACATGGGAACAAACAATGACTAGGCAAATATTTGACAAGTATCAGTTTAAGAATTATCTACTCATTATTACTTATACAAGTGATCAAATATTAACGCATTTCAAGTATGCCTGTCGTGCGAGGCTGGTTTTATTTCTAACCTTTTTGTTTAGAGAAAAAAATCATATCAAGCAACCAAAAAAAGTAAATACATCTACTGGGAAATTTTAAAATTGTTATGGCATCCCCGAGTTGACAATGAATTGAGGAAATTATAAAGGTGGATTTGTGTTTGTGAAGTTCCAGTACTGAGATTAATATTAAAATGGTCACGCAAAAGTGACACAGTGATAGTACTAAAGTAAAAAGTCTAACATCCCAATACTTCAGTGCATTATCATATATAATAATAATAAGTTAGGAAGTATGAAGGCATATAGATAGTTTTATATTTATACAATTTTAAAAGTTTATTTTTAAAAAATGTATCAGTACCTGATATTATAATAGGGTTGTTTTTTCTTAAGCATTAACAATCAGTATAATAATATCAAGTGTAAATACAAAAGCTATTCAAAATCAAGGATAGCTATCACAAATAATCGCTTATTTACTGCCTGGAAAGTCCAAGCTATTGGAGGATGATCAACATTTACAATTGGTATTTAGCAACAAACAAAAAGTTTGGATCTCGATATAGAGAAATGCAACATACCAATTAAGAAAATTTATACATAACATGGTAAAAATACTTAGCAGTTTCAATATATCGAAATCTTAACTAACCAAACCACCAAAACATCGGTAATATAAATAAATGTATTCAGTCAGAACACAACTAAAGGTCGTGATCTACGCATATTTGATTTAAAAATATATTTAGAACATGTCAACTAACCACTTGTTCACAATAATTATCCCGATAGTTCCTAGCTAATAGAAAAATGTCATTTATTGCTTAGTCATACCACATTCCGCTCATACCAGAGAAATTAGCTACTCTACTACTACATTTAACAAATAAGAAATTAACTTAATCTTAGAACTTTAAAAAACAATATAAGCTAAACTGTATATATACAGATGAGAGGTAGTGAATCAAATGACAAGAATTTAATGATGACAAAATTTATAGTGATTAGCCTAACATATATCTAAATATAATTTTTAAGAGATAAAAATATGCCCCAAACTTTAATACACATTTTAAAAATTGGATCGTCCAAGAAATTAAATTTTGTAACTTTTAAAAGTAAAGAATTCATAAGCGTAAATATCAGTCACATAATAATAATTAACAAGTTAAAAAATGATTGCACACGTAAATCGTTAAACAATAAATTGTCAGTAAAAAAGCCTTTGAGGAATATAAGCAAGTTTGTTATGGTTTTGTATAAAAGTTAAGGGACGCCATATGAAATTTTTGATATTCTTCTAAAGTTAATCCGATAGTTGGTTGAGATATTACCTAGTAATTAACTATACCATAATTATATGTATATAATATATTATAGAGTAAATTTACAGAATTTAATAAGATTAATAGATATATAATTTAACACACTGGCATACAACAGAAGTTCAATCATTCACACCAGCTCTAGGTCTGAGAGAAAAATTTTTCTTTGTTGCTAACAAATTTTCTATAAATGGTGCTGGAGATTCATAATATTTAATGCATTTAAAGGTGGGTAAACACTGAATGATTAACACATATTTGTACATTTATATACATACTTTTTTAAGTAAATGTCTCCCTCAGACAAAGAGGAAAGTTAATATTAACCATTTAATAGTATAACACAATTTGTACAATGAAAAAAATAAGTACAACTCGTAGCAAAGATGTGTATTTTGTCTTAATATTAAATCAAATACATTGTTTAATATTAATAGAGAGATAAATGTACTTATTTCGCACAATTAGTTTATTACTCGGCAATGAATTAAATATGTATAGCAATATCTTTTAAATTAAACACACATAGTGAAAATTATGATGACGATGGCCGTTGATGAAGAACAATTGATGGATATGAGATGACAACAGTGGCGACAGGTGGGTATGGCACGCTCATATCACTCAACACGTGCGACCAGCTAGTTCCAGCTCGCTGTTTCACACTGCTGACCAACATTTTATTGCGATATTTTCTAGCACAATATAATTCAAACTACTGACTCTACTGGTTACAACAAATTTATGACAATACAATGACATTTATGTGTAAATAATAAAGGGTAGGTCTTTAACATCAGCTGGTGCTACAATCATCAACCCAATAGATATGGAATGTAGTTGGATGTAGTCATCCCCAAGCACGAAAGGAGCAGTAGAGCAGTGTGCAAGAGCGAGGCACGAACAGCATAAAGTATAGAGAGGAAGCAGACCAGCTACTTGTTTCTGAGGTTGTGAACGAGCCTGTCGTCCCAATGATAAAATGTGTCTATAATCTAATAAAGATGTAAAATGTAGTAGAGGTGAATGCCACTGCAAAGGAATCGCTGATCCATCACGTAAGATCCTAAAAAAAAATACATACATTATGGTCTATATAAGAATATGCACCAAACTTATTATAACAATTTCACTTTATGATAAGAGATATTAAAAAAAAAAACAGTTGCTACCTGCTATTTCATTTTTTACACAATACAATTTTGGATATATTGAACTATACCCTATCCATAAATATATCAATCAATAAAACTTGCTTACATTCCATAATTTTTTGTTCCTTTTATGTTTTCTAAATTTTGGTACTGTGTGAGCAAAAAAAAATAGGACAACTATTTTTTTCTAATGTAAATCTGTCTCTATTTACGTTATAAGACTTGTCCCATTTTTTTTGCGTACGACAGTATTGGAATATGGTTTCTTGATCAAATTTACACAAACAAATAAAAGGCTCTTTGTTAAACACCTTATTTTTTTTTATATAAAAAGTGATTTAAAATAGTTGTTGAAGAGTCACTTTGTGATTCGATTTCAATTAATAATTTAAATTCTGGCTTTCATTTCGTTTTAAACTCAAATGTCATAATTTGACAACAAATTCAAGTGCACAAATTTAAGAAGCATCATAATTCCGAAAAATCTTAAAAAACGAAAGAAATTAGATTATTAATTGAAATCGGGCCTCAAAATGACCCCGTAACAACTCTTTTAAACCAGTTTTCATAACAAACGGTTAGTAATTAATAAATGGAATCTTTTTTTTGTAAATTTGATCAGAGGTTCAGTTCTTGATGTTGGTTTTTGGTATCCTTTAAACTACAAAAACTGTATTCACTTAATGTTGTTTTAAGATTGTGAAATAAGAAATAAGTTATGTATCAATAACAGGCTCTGTCTTGGCGATGTTATGCTTACGAATCATACGTTATTGATTCTGGGAATATTTCTACGACCTAATTTTTAACTATACCAATAACACCTCACACTATTTTAATTTTAATTTTCAGTTCTTATAAAGCTCTCAATCTGTAAAGACATTTTACACTTGTTAAATAGAGCGTACTGCAAACACTGTGTTTTACTCGAATACCATACCTTCCTTTTCTTGATACTATCCTCATTTTTTTGCTATCTGAAATACAAGTCCCATTAACAAAAAAAGATGCTCTACAGAACAAAATGACCGTTAAACAAGTTTTTACGCTCACATATAAGGTACCGCACCCTGCTTATTTCAGTCAATTTGATGCGATTTCCAGCTTCCGTTATATTTCAGGGTTTAGATATTGTCAAACATGCTGTCTCTCTTTCATTATGTTGATAAACGCTTTTTGACTGTCACCTTGTTCTGGGGAGCATATTTATTTGTTGCGGGGACTTTATCGACATGAGAAATAAGTGACAGAACATTTACCAGTGATATCTAAAGCCTGAGATATAACAGAAGCTGGAAATCGCATTAAATTGACTGAAATAAGCAGGATGCGGTACTTTATACCTGAGCATAAAAACTTGTTTGACGGTCATTTTGTTCTGTAGAGCATCCTTTTTTGTTAATGGGACTTGTATTCAGTATTGTAGCAAAAAAAATTACAAAACTTTTAACAATGATTTATAACCGAGATGCGACGGTAACGTCAATTTCGCGTAAAATCGTCCTCTTCTTCGTATTTATATACGTGTAGAAATTGTTCTGATGAGAACTTGCCCAAGTAGCACAGAATTCTTTAAGATATCTTTAAGAAGTTCTATTTACTGCCTGCGAGGATATCTTGTATTTATGTACTCTAGAAGTTCTTCCGAAATCAAAATGAGAAATCTTTATATGTGCTCAACTTTTATGCACTGGGGAAATGTGAACTGGGCATTATATAGGAATTTCAACTTTTGTTAACCCACAGACATCTACTAGAAGTTCTAAAAGGGAATTACCATACAGCTCAATTTTCTAAGTATTATAGAAATCAAATAAAGTATTAAAAGGGAAATAGTATTATTATCCTTAATAGAATACTTATAGACATCTTCTAGAAGTTCTAAAAGGGAATTACCATACAGCTCAATTTTCTATGTATTACAGAGATCAAATAAAGTATTAAAATGGAAATATTATTATCGCTAATAGAACACCTATAGAAATCGCAAGAAGAAATTCTTTTAATGCATAAAATTTATTTGCTTACCACGTAGTTTGTTACAGAAATTATTCCTAGATGACGCCACGTACAAACCACTGACGATAATCAGTCATGAATTATCTTATACTCATGAATTTATAGAACATTAATAACATTACTGCAATGTTCAAATTCTCTCAGGGATCATCGATTTATTTGGATGAATCTTATAACGATCTCTTATCTTTGGTTTGGTTTGGTTTGGGCCTGATGTCTCATACTGAGATTTTGATTAACCGACATTTCACTAGCTGCCGCTGGCAATTCTATAAGAAGTGTGTGTTGGTACATCTAATAGAAATCCTATAAAGATGTTTTCAGTACTGTTTATATTGGTAAGCGATAAAATACCCGAAAGATTACTACAGGAATTAAAGCTGTTTGCAGGATCGATGTGGTACATCTAACAGAAATCCTATAAAGATGTCCTCGGGACCATTTATATTGGCAAGTGATAAGATATCCTAAAGATTACTATAGGAATTCGATAGGTATGCAAAAGGCTGCTCACAGGATTCTATACTAATAGCTTTTTTCGATTACCATGGGAAGTACTATTTAATACTAATATGCTGACATTTGCCCATCTTAGGGAACTCTTACAGACCTCGTAGAAGATATTTACTAATTCCTAAATTTTTATCCTCGGGATATCTTAAGAAATTAATTGTGCTACTTGGGTGGTCTTAAGGTGCATAATTTTTTAGTCAGGAGACTAAATTTTTGAATATGAAAATGATCTTTTAATAATGATACAATACATTTGAGATATGGTAGGAACTCAAATTATCGTTATCATCTATAAAATGAATATCTCAAAGCTCATAAAATGATGACGTGCCGAAAAAACTGCCTACCTCCTACTACTATTGGCTTTGAATTTGGACGATGTATAATATACTGGGTGGCCACGAGTTAATATACGCCCCCAATTTTTGGTTGCTTTTTAATTTAAAGATTTCGTTTTTGGTACACATAAATTAAACAAAAGTCGACTACTTTTAGACTAACAAGAATGAAAATAACACTTCCGGTTCAAGCCAAAGAATCAGCCAGGAAAATTTTTAAGAAACACGGCTATTGTTCTTATAAATATATCAATTGCATCAATTTTTGTATGAGAATGATTATCAATGAAGAATAACCTTTTGTAATTGGTTACAGTTCCGCCAACTAAGAAATGAGAATTCTATCAAAAACATTTTGCTCTGATGAATCAAGATTTACAAACCTTAGTTATTTAATCGGAACGTTCAATATTGGGCAATTGAAAATACTCATATTATGAGATAAGGGTGGTTTCAGGAGCGGTTTAGTTAGGCGTACTGGGCGATCATATCACAGGTCCAATTTCTCCAAGATATAATAATTCTACCGATTATTCAAGTTCCCAATACCAGTATTGACTGACAATATTTACTTCCAACAAGACGGGGCTGGACCACACAATGCTATTATTGTTAGGGATTACCTAAATGAATTGTTTCTAGATCGTTGGATTGGGACTGATGGTCCAGTCAGATGACCTGCAAGGTCTCCTGACATAACCCCAGTCAATTTTCTATTTAGGCGCATTTGAAAAATAGATTCTACGCGACTGGTTCAACCACAAGGCAAACTGGAAGACCAAGTTAGACACGAAATTGCACAAATAACACCTCAACTGCACAATGTTAGATGTGCAACAATAAGTCACGCTACTTTGTGTATTAATCAAAACGGTGAACAGTTTGAACAATTTTTAGGATGGTTTATTACAATTTAGGTTTTAAATAATTTTGTTATTTTATTTATTCATGGTTGTTACGTTTTATTAAAATTATTTCTAGTGTTTACCTTTTAAAAATAATTTTATTATTATGAAGGATATCGTTAAGAAACGGCCAAAAAATTAAAGTTTATGAACCATGATTTCTGGTTAATAAAAGAAAATAGCATGGTCTCATTATGGAAATGAAAATTAAATTCTGAGAAAAATCTAAAAATAGTCGTACCTATCAGTAATTCAAATAACTATTTTGTTCTTTATAGACAAGTCTACAACCTTACTAATAATTTCCATAGCCTACTTAGTAATTTCCTTACATGGCGGCGTTCATCTGTTGCGGCCATTTTGAAAAAAATAAAAAAATTGTTATTAATTGAAGACACAAGTAGATGAAGGGTCTATGTAACAACAAAGTGATTTTGAGATAATTGATCTCAAAGTTTTTAACAACCTACCAACTTTAACAGTACATAGATCTTTATAAATTTATAAATCAGATATTTTTGCAATAGAATCAAATGTAATGTACCTGGGGGAATTTTGTGTACTTATAGCCTTTATTCATATAAAAAAACTCGTTTTTAACAACCTACCAACTTAAACAGTACATAGATGCTTTATAAATTTATAAATCAGATATTTTTGCATTAGAAACAAATGTAATGTGCCTGAGGGAATTTTGTGTACTTATAGCCTTCATTCATATAAAAAAACTTGTTTTTTTCGAAAATGTCACATAGACCCTTCATCCACTTGTGTCTTCAATTGTTAATTGTACTTATTTTTTGGAATTTCTTAAATCGGTAAAAATTGTTGTACTTAGAATTTTATACTTAATATGAAACCATCGAAAAAATATAGTCGCTATGTTTAAGAAAAAAAAGTTGATGTCACTTCTGATTCAACCGAAAGTGATATTTTCGTTCCTGTTAAGGAACGAAAATATCACTTCCTATCACTTTCTAACTCTTCCTATCACTTCCTAACGTCTAAAAGTGGCTGACTTTTGTCTGATTTATTTGTAGTGACAATTAAATTTTTAAATTAAAAAATTGAGGGCGTACATTGACTCGTGGCCACTCGGTATGTGGTGTCTTATGATGTTATATGTTATTTGTAGTAACTGCTACAGTCCCTCCTGCCTCTGTGCTCGATTTTGCCCTTGCCACAGAGGAGAGAAAAGATGAAGACGTTGCAGAAGATGTGTGGTAGCATTTGTTTTCATGTACTTTAGGATCACTGCTACGCTAAAGCTATTCGCATCTCTACACCAGAAAATTCCAAAGAAACATTTTTGTAGATAATTTAATTGCACATCTTTCAATATCTATTTTCTTGCACATTCTCCAACGTATTGTATGAGAAGCAAAGCTCAAATTTAACACAACCTTTTATATGTCGTTTCTAATGCCAAAATAGAGATCTACGTCAAAAACCCTTTCTCTGGAAATTGTCCGAAAATTTTTCAGCGACACTTAATAGAAGCTGGACAAACCACGAAAGTATAAATTATATCTACCTGCAGCTGGCTAATGTGATGTCCTAGTTAAGTTTAGCTCACGAATGTGCATTGGATTGAGTGTGATTATGGTCCTGTGGTGTTTCTTCAGCTGGTGACGGAGGAGCATCCTTCCTAGGAGGCATACGTTCATTTATTGCATCTAACCCCTTAGCCTCTGCAAAACTCGTGATTTTGTGGTTTGGAGAGAATCCTTGCAATGCTGAAAATATGCATTAAGTATAATAGTATTTTATATAACAAGTGGCTAAAATGGTATTTTTTTTTACAAGTGGGGCGTTTATAGTAAGAGCCGAAGGCGAGTGCTATAAACCACACAATTAAAAAAAACACATTTTAGTCTCGTTATATACAAAATTTTTTGTATCGCCATTCGAAATTAGAAAACAATATAATTTTGCAAAAATAGACTAAATTTTATTGCTGTTTCCATAGAAACCAATAAGTTTTATTTCACTCTTTTTTCTTTATTTTACACTTGTCAATAATGACATTGTTTTGATTCATTGAAACTGTCGAATAATAGTTATTAATTATATAAGGGGATTAACCTTTAATATATGAGAAAAAATGTGCATTCGAGACGCAGCCAAAAGTCTCATTTTTTCGAGTAGATTGAAAGGCTGTTAAGCCCCGAATGTAATTCAATGTTTTATCCATGACCACGGCAAAATTAGGAGCGTGAAAGCCCTATGAGAGCAGGTGAAAAAATCTGATTTTGAAAAACGTCAGATTTGAAAAGTTTATTTTGACTAAGAATCTTTTGATTTTGAGCAAAAAAATAACCCTATCGATTTAATTAGATTAATTCCGGTCAAAATGACAAGAAGATCGTTCTTGATATAAATGTTAATGTTAATATTAATAATAATTCTAAATAAAATTCTATAAAATCAAAGCATGATATTATGAATTCTAATCCACTAGTGTATTAAAGGGCCTTTAATCCACGGAAAATAGACGTATTATACCTTGCTAATATAGTGGTCGTGGATAAATGCCATTTTAGGATATGGCATTACAAAAAAAAATTATAGGTGAAGTTTCATACTATATACCATAGTATACTACAACACGTAAGACCTTTTGGTCTCTGGATACTTGTTCTTTTGAAATAAAGATGTTGAATATTTCTGATTATTTCCGTCATAAATTATAGACCAATGACATTTCGTGAATTTTTAAATTTCAACTAATGACAACACTGAATAAACACAAGCTAGCTTTTTAAAAATTGCCAGCGAATAAATTAACTCTAGCTTTTAAATGCAATAATTGATTTAATTTACTCTCAATTGGACTAAAAACAAAATAAAACATTACAAATTCAAGAATTATTATTTTTAATTATAATTACTATGTAGCACCGGTGAATCTATGCAATTTTACAAAAATATTTTTAATATCAAACTGTCAGATTTACAATCACGATCGCGTAACAAGTCATTTATAGAACCCATCGCTGTCAATTAATTATTAGGGAAGTATGTTTTCCAAATAAAAAATGAATCATTTTGGGAAGACAGAATTTGTTAAAATTAACAAAGAAAAAAGTATCTAAGGAATTTGTTCATTTGGGAAATAATCTTAACGTATACCTCTCGAGCTCTAAATCCTATCACACAAACTGCGGGTAGTTATATTTTTTGTAAAATTTTGCTTTTAAGCAAATGTTCTTGACTTAATAATTTACACAAAAAGGTAAATTATTAAGTTTCAAACATTTTCTAAGCAAATTTTTACAAAAAAAAGCTACCTGCAGTTTATCCAATAAAATTCAAAGCTCTCGGGATATAACCTGTGATAATACTTACCATTTTTGAGACTCGTTTTTCCTCCTGAAAGTGCCCCCAGAGGTAAAGCTCCAGTCGGCGTAAGTCCTTTGAGTTGTAGAACTGACTCGCTCTCCTCCCTTTAACAAAATAACATAGATTAATCGTTGGGACAATATTTTTTATTCGTAATATTAAAAAGTGTTTTCTATTATTTAATTTATTTCAAACTGGTAATAAATTTTTTACATTCATAATATAAGGCACTCAGTGTACACTGCAATGTTGCCTGCGGGCGGTCCTGACGAATGCTGTGCATGCTGAGCATATGATGGCAATGGCATGCTAAATCTGAAATTGGTAAATGAAATATGTGAAGATGGCCCAATGTTAATTTAGTACACTATATTGTAGAATTTTAAGTCCCCTAAGTCGTAAAAAAGAAATGTGTCTAATAAATTTGCGTCAACACGAGTGATAAAGAGATAGCAACATGTCTGGTGCCACTTGATGAACTCAACTGTTGAAATAAAGAATATGCCTTTTACAACTTACGGGACTAGGAGTCTGGAACATAGTGTGTACTGACTAATTCCATTAGTGTGATCTAAATTTTGCTGTAACGGAATACTGTCTGTCCATTAGGCGCCTAGGATGTATATAATATATCAAAATTATGGTGTTTACCAAATGTACTGGACCAACCGATGTAAAATTAAGATAATTTTTTTTAGTAAGGACTGAGTACTCGTTTTTTCATAGGCTTTCGAAAGTATTTGCAGTGAATAGTGGTAAAGGGATCTACTTTACGTTGCTAACAGGTTTGATCCTTAATTCACGATCCAAATGTATATGGTCTATTGATGTTAGTTGTATACTCATCTTTTTCATGAAACTCTTCCCTTATGTCATGCCCTTGTCATTGTGTCTTCAGTTTGGTGACAATGAGGGGCAAAGGCATATTCGTCGATAGAATGTAGACTGCTTACCACTACACTATCTGTAGTGCTAAGTGATGGTTTCAGGGGAATTGATAGACCATCAACTTTTGGATTTTGTGTTTGATCTGTATAATATCTTATGCTGATGACAGCCAACAAACTCAAGCTGTGGATGACACATTACCTGCCAATGCAAGAGTCCTAATTTAATTAAAAATCTCTTCACCGTATTCATTTCAAATATTTTATAAGCATCTCTTGCAGGGCCCACACAAGGAGGGTCAGTACCTGGGCCCGGCCACTTTAGGGGCCCGGCTAGACTAGGAAACGCAATGCAAAAATATTAAACTAATTAATATTTGGGTACAAGTGTACATGTAATAAAAGAGATGGGGGCCTGCCAGTGAATTTGGTACCAGGGCCCATGATTTGATGTGGAGGGCCTGATCTCTTGTGACTAGAGATGTTTTTTTCTCAATAATGGATTGATCCTTCAATAAAAGTGATATTACCAGTGTAAATAATGTCGAATCAGCAAGAAATGGAATAAAAACAACAGCAATTAATAAATTTTTATATAAAAAAAATGCATCTGACCATATCTGACAGATAAATGGTATATCTTTACATGCAGGTATATATTTCTATTGGAAATATAAATTTTAGAGATAAGAGTTTATGTCAAATCAATCGTAAATTTTCATTTCGCTCGGTACGTTAGTAATTACCGTAGGTGCCTTAAGGCAGCAACAGGGAGGTGTACTTCTCCCTGGCTCAAAAATTGTGCAAGAAGAAGCGGAAAAAATATGAGGCCTGTAGTGTTTGACGGTTTTTCGCTCAGAATTCTTTCGTACAAAACCGATTGACGTAAAATTTGGACAGAAATTAGGAAATGGCACAAGGAACAAAAGTTATATAGTGCCGATGTGTGCTTTTACCCTGGGGGTGGATGCCACCCTCTTCTCGGGGGGTGGAAATTATTACATTCAAAATAACTGCAGAAATCGATAGGGGAATAAATTCTAAGCAAAAAATGTCCTATAAAGTTATTTCGATGAGTCAATACTTTTTGAGTTAATCGTGATTGAAAATGTTGATTTTTCATCTAAAAAATTCATGTTTTAGACCGATTTTTCGCGAATAACTCGAATACTTTACGTTTTATCAAAGAAATTATTATAAGCAAAACCGCTGCCCAAGGAATCACTACTTCCACATCCAGATTCTCTATCCAAGTCACTCACAACGAAAAAACTTTGTATGTGAAAATAATTGTTTTATGGAACTTTAATAATATAATATTTGAAATCCTCTACCCCAAAAACCCATAAAACGATACCCCACATCGGTAGTGGGGTGGGGGTGGTGATAGGAGGTGGTAGTGGGGGGGGTGGATGAAGTAAAAAAATATTTTGAGGTTTCTGGTTCCTGTACATGCACTAAATCACATTTTTTTTCATCCCCTTTAATAAGGAGGTGGGGGTGGTAATGGGGGTGGCTAATGCCAAAAATTTTTTTGAGCCCTTAGCTTCTCTTGTATATACTAAATACCAATTTCATGGACTCTTACCTGCTTGATTTACCCATTTACCCCAAATTTACCCCAATTTACCCCCCAACCCTTCGACGGAGCAAGATAAAAATATAATCTAGTTCTAGATCTCGTTAAAGTACATATGTGTACCAAATTTCAAGTCAATATCTTAAACGGTTCCAGAGTAAACGTGCGCACAAAAAAAAGTTACAGACAGACAGACCGACAGACAGACAGAAAATTTTTTTTCGCTCAAACTTAAAATCTCGACGTTTCATGACATTTTAAGCCTATTTGGACAATAAAAATTTTTAAGAATTTTTTTGTCGTTATACTTCCACGGGACGTGGAAGTAAAATGAAGCCTATAAAATAATAAATCGATTGGCTTGTTTTTCTCGCTTCTGTAGATGTAATACGAACCGAGTTATGGCTCGTTGAAGGTGACTTTTTGTTCGCCGAAAACTGAATTCGAACCTTTCAACGTTAAATAACGGAAAAAACGGAAAATTTTTGGAGGAAAACATATAAGACATTTTTAAAAGTACGTGAGGAGACCTTTAAAATGAGCTTTGGTAAAAGTCGTTAACACAGAAACTAACGGAGTTATGATGAAAATAAAATGGTTGTCTCGTTTTTTCTGAGAAAATATCAGCAATAAAACCAGTGGCTTCACCGCGAGAATTGAAATTGAACGTAATCCATCTACAATTCACTTTATTTAAGTACTAACAATATGTTCTAGAAGTTTCACCGGTTTAGGATCTTTTTTGAGAGATTGAATAGCTTAAAAATTGCGGTGAAGCCATTGGTTTCATTGCTGATTTTTTCTGTGAAAAAAAGAGAACCATTTTATTTTCATAACTCCGTTAGTTTTTATGCTAACGACTTTTACCCAAGTTCATTTTAAAGGTCTTTTCAAGTACTTTTAAAAATGTCTTATATGTTTTCCTCCAAAATTTTTCCGTTTTACCGTTATTTAACGTTGAAAGGATTGAATTCAGTTTTCGGTGAACAAAAAGTCACCTTCAACGAGCCATAACTCGGCTCGTATTGCATCTTCAAAAATAAAAAAAAAACCAATCGATTAGTTATTTTATAGGCTTCATTTTTGCTTATAATAATATGCTGATAAAACGTGAAGTTTTCGAGTTACTACTGAAAAATCGTTCTAAAACATACATTTTTTAGATGAAAAATCAACATTTTCAATCAAGAAAAACTCAAAAAATTTCATAGAACATTTATTGCTTAGAATTCATTCCTCTAGCGATTTCTGCAGTTACTTTGAACATAATAATTTCCACCCCCGAGAAGGGCTGGCATCCATCCCCAGGGTAAAAGCACAAATCGGCACTTACAACTTTTGAAGAGGAGGGTTAAATGAGCTTAATTAAAAATTTTCATCAAAATCGATTCAGATTTTCGCCGTCAAACACTGGACTATAAAAGGTATGTGTTTTTAAGAAAATTGAAATTTTGATTTCTCCTTGACTCGATATTTCCGTTATTCCTTAAGTTCTCTTCAAATGATACAGCAACAATTAATTGCAAACGAATTGAGACATTGAAATGGAAACTTCAATTTTTATTTCAACTTATTTGATATTTTAATTCCTCTTTTCAACGTATTTTACTGTTATAAATATTTCTGTCCCTGTAGAAAATTAGCAAAAGTGAGAGATTGTTTAATTTCAATACTAAGAGTGACTTAACTAGGTATTCTTTTTAATTAAGAATTGTTTTATTATTTAATTGCTTTTTTAACTTTAATAGCAAAACTGATTGAACAAAAAGTTGGGCCTTGAATCTTTATATAAGGAGACTGATGAACTTCTGATGTATTTGGGAAATGGGTGATCTTAACAATTATAATGGAGGGGCAGGTAGTTGTGAAAATCATTAAAATATTTCAAATGCTTCAAATCTTACTGAATGAGAAAAGATAATATGTATCTGTCAGCCTGCTCGTATAATAAGTCAATGACTTTCAAAATACAAGATGTTCCCGTGCCTATAATACAAACTTCAGATGACGATTCTATTCGCAAAATAAAGCCTAAAATATAGGAAAAAAAAATGTCCTAAAAAGCTTTGTTAATGGGATACAGGATGTTAAATTACACCTGGAGAAATCGATTTTTTTGATATGGTACATATTGAAACCATGTTTCCTACCATCTGAAATAGATGCAAGGCTATACCTGTACCACAGATACTTCCAGATCTACTGAATAATATACCACTTGCCCTCAACCAGCGAATGTGGTTCCCGCATAATGCAACCCTCTGACAATGTCAGAACCACACCAGGATTCTTTACAGAGGTATGATGGTTTATGTTACAGTATATTGAAGTTTAGCAAGCATCATTTTGAATGATTACTTTAAACTAGTTTAATTTATGTATAATAATTTTCTTATGGTATATTTTCCAGGCTGATCTTATTTCATTTCAAATATTATTATTTATTATGAACATTAAGTTAATTTTTGTATGGAAATGCAATCTATTTCTTATCAGGAAGTTACAGTCTTGTCCAATCTGGGAGGTGAGCGTTTCTTGGAAATTAAGTTTTAATTTTGAAAAACATGTTTTGCCTCGTTTTTTTTTAATATCTCGGACTACGTTCATCGGATCAAGCCAAACAAAAAATCAAAATGTTTGTAAATAAAATTATGGATAAAATGGCATGGAAATCCAATCTGCCATTTTGTTTTTTTGCAAGAAAAGAAAAACTACGAAAATTTCTGATTTTACATAAACCGAAATTATTAAAGAAATAATTAATCTTTTTTAATAAAACCTGGTGAAATTATAGGTCTTGTAGGTATAAACTATTATGGAAAATTACAAGTAAAAATATTTATTATTTTCCTTAAAAAACGAGATTTTAAAAAGATTTTGAAGCTTCACAAAGAACTGCCATTTGGTCACACTAATTTACTAATATTTTGTCGAACTCCTACATTTCCTTAAATATATAAGGAATAAAGAACCAGACTGCAACCAACAGCTATTCTCCTGACTAATGCCCCACTGAGCACTGGATTACAAATTACAAGCCTGGCCGCATTAAGTACAATAACTATGTATTGCCACAAATCGCTAAAAACTTTGATTGCAACAAACACCAGCCGACTTATTCCTACTAAAAGGAGTTCTCGTGTCAGCCACTCCATACCACTTGCAAACTGCAGTTTCAAACTCAGGCTCTGGTCATTGCAAGGTAGGTTCGAAATAGCTGTAACATAACCCTTGATCACTCTTGGTACACGACGAGATTTATAAAACCACGACATGCAACAAAAATAGTAGGCTCCATCTAGCCGATGTCCATTGCAATCGAAGTAGCAGTAGCTCTGACATGGGCCTAGTTAGTATACTTTTAGAGGGCCGCTCTAGATGGAGCCTACCATTTTTGTTGCATGTCGTGGTTTTATAAATCTGGTCATGTGCCAAGAGTGATTAAGGGTCACGTTACAGCCATTCCAGACCTACCTTGCACTGACGAGAGCCAACAGCTCGAAACTTCAGTCTGCAAGTGGTGTGAAGTTGCTGGCACAAGAATTTCTTTGAGTAGGAAGTTTTTCGGTTGGTGTTTGTTACAACCGAAGCTTTTAACGTTTTGTGGCAATACATATAGTTATTGCACTTAACGCGGCCAGGCTTGTAATTTGTAATCCAGCTCTTGGCGGGGAATTAGTCCGGAGAATAGCTGTTGGTTGTAGTCTGGTTTTTTATTCCTTATATATCTAAGGAAAGGTATAGAGGAGTTCGACAAAATATATTATGTTAGTAAATATTCTGCTCTCTAAAAGCATACTGGTCACACTAAGACTTTGTTTTTCTTAAATTGTAGCTTTTTCAAGGTACTTTAAGATAGTGATAAAAATAAATTTTTTGTATTATTTTAAAGTTACATTTCGTGCATTTTTGTAAAATGCATTCTTTTTATTGAAAAAATGTACCCAGCCTAATACTTTTGTCTTGTGTTAAAAGTGCTTCAATATAGCTGCAATTAAAGAAAAAATAGACCTTTCACAAAGAACTGCCATTTGGTCACGCCCAAAATTTTGTAACCAGATTTTCTCTTTGACGAAGATTTCTTCGAATTTCCTTCGCGGTTTGCCTCTCGGGTCACACCGAGACTTTGTTTTTCCTAAATTGTAGCTTTTTGAAGGTGCTTTAAGATCGTGATAATAATCAATTTTTTGTAAGTATTATTTTAAAGTTCCTTCATTTATGTAAAATGCATTTTTTTTATCAAAAAAATGTATCCAGCCAATTACTTTTGTCATGTGTTAAAAGTGCTTCAATATAAGAGCAATTAAACAAAAAATTAGACCCTTCCACATTAATTAGAAGCTGAGTATATATTTTGAGCTGAAATTTGTACTGCTTATTCTCTAATGTATGAGAACTTTAGTGAATACATAAAATAAACTTTAATCATTAATATATCTACCCACAATTAGGCAGGTATTCGCGCGCTCGTTCGTCAAAACCGCGACTGCCACGACAAGAATATTTCTCCCATTCACGTTACCAGCCGTTACCAGGTTTCGAGATTCTAGGTGAACGTGCGGAGATGATCTAATTTTCAATTTTCGATTTGGAGTTTATGATGAGGTTAAAACGCCATTCTTGCTCTTTCGATATCGATCATAGCCCAGTGCTCAAAGTGAGGATTTCCATGCTAAAATTCGCGGTTCAATTCCTGAACACCAGTTTTTTTTTAATTTCTAAAATAATATATATAAAAGAATAATTTTTAAACACTATTGTAAAGCACGTTCAAAAAGATACAATTTAAGAAAAAAAATTATTAATAGTAGTTTTTCTATGAAGCTTCAAAAATTTTTCAAAAATCTCGTTCTTCAGAGAAAATAATAATTTTTTTTTTCAAACGTCTTAACTCATTTCATTAATGTTTGACCTTTTAAAGGGCTGCGCGTTGCCATTAAAAACGGAGGTAAGTGTCATTTTTTGACGTCTGTCAGTGGTATGAAAGTGTCACTTACAGCCCATAGGCAAAAGAGCACAAATTTACTTTTATGCCCTAGGACAAAAAAGTAAAGTAACAAGGAAGTTTAATAATGAAATTCTGGCACCAACGAAGCACACGCATTTTTGGCTGCCTCCTGAATGGAAATTAATATGAAGTTATCAATTTGACAACGTATTGACAGTAACCATAGCAGAAAGCAAACACACCCCAATTAGAGTCTAAGCCAACTAATAAATGAGTTCGACAAATCTTGAAATATAATAATTTTGAATGAATTTTCCCAAAAATTGTAATATTGCTAGTAGTATGATGCACCTCGTCTTGCATTGTGTATTTACAGGTCTTGAACATTGCAAACCTCAACCCCACGGGCTTCGGTTTGCACTGGGTTCTCGACCTGTTAAATGCACTTACAAGCCTTGGTAAGTAAATAACAATTTCTGACGCAATGAGGGGCAGAAAAAGTAATATCCATCGCAATGCGTATTTTATTTCATACGCCGGCCATGCGATATTAACACAATGCGTTTTTGGTCGTGAAATTCGAGATTTTTATCTTTATTTTTTTTATGGCTAATCGACGTTTGAAGAAAAAATAGCATGTTTCATTCGTCCGGAAAATAGCTGTTGGTTGTAGTCTGCTTTTTTTATTCGTTATGTATTTAAGGAAATGTATAGAGGAGACAAAATATTACGTTAGTAAACAATATACTAATTATTTGTAAACTGTCATAATAGTATACACCTATAGACCTATAATTTTACCAAGTGTCGATAAAAAAGATTAATTGTCTTTTCAGTAATTTCGGTTTATGTACAATTAGAAATTGTCTCAGTTTTTATTTTTTGAAAAAAAAAACAAAATGATATCGTATTTGGACCTATCCAGTTTTATTCACAATTTATTTAGAAATATTTTGGCCTGATCCCATGAACAGAACCAGAGATATTTAAAAAAAACGAGCCAAAAACACGTTTTTCAAAATTAAAACTTAATTTCTCAGATTGGACATACTTGGTTACTCTAACTTGATAACAAACAGATTACATTTCCACAAAAAATTGTGTCCTTCAAACAATCGTTGAAATTGTATTTTTGGTGTGTAGTTTTATAGAAAAATCGATTTCTCCAGGTAAATGTTAAAATTCTGTATCTTACGAATGCAGTGTTATACAGAGTGTTATTAAAAAGTATGTCGATCACTTAACCACGGAATCAGTGCGTCAAAAAAGTTAACCTAATTTACCTTTATCCAAAATCGCACCCCCATGAAGAAGATACAGCCCAATAAAGTTGAAAATTATATATATATATATATATATATATATATATATATATATATATATATATATATATATATATATATATTTTTTTTTTAATATTGTACAAATGGCTATTAATATATATTTTTTTCAATTTCGGTACATCGAAACGTATGCCAAAGGGTGATAGTTTGAAGTAAAAACTTTTTAAAATCAAGTTTTCTAAGAGGCTGATTTACGGGCAAACTCTCTTCTCTCCTACCCTCGTTTTTTAGTGGTATGCCTATGCCTTTTTTGGTATACTGTATTTTATAGAAAATTTAATTATAGAGCTTTTTCTTATCTTGTGTTTTTTTTTCGTTTGAGTAACCATTTTCAATTGACACTGGAAATACCAAAAACATTGCAAAGCCTGGTTATTAAAAACAGTGAAATAATAAAAATCGAGAAAAATAATTTATTTTATTAGTTACAATCTTAATTTTAGTTCTAAAAGTACCTACTTGTACTTTCTTTTAGGTCAAAATATCATTTCGGTACCATAATAAATTTAATTTGATTTTAATTAAAATGCAGAGGAAAATCAAAGGCATCTGTGAATGTTCAGTAGATCTACTAGGCAGTGGCGGATCCAGGATTATGCCAGGTGGGGGGCGCACCGTAATATATTTTAGAAAATCAATTAATTGGCACGTTTCCTAACGCATATACTGTCCTAAAATTTATTTATATACACCAATTTGCAATTGCGAGTTGGAATTTCTAGGTTTCTCGGTTGTTCGAGGCCCCCCCCCCCCCTCCGATCCACCACTGATACTAGGCGAATGTAATGGAAATGGTTCTGCTGCAGCTAGGCGTTATGAGGAAAAGTTTCCAAACCGTCGACATTCCGATAGGCGCAGACATAGGACTGCACTAGTTCCAGAAGTCGAAGAGGAAATTTTAGATATTGTATCAGAACTGCCTGAAAGCAGTGTGGTAAAATAGTTCTCAAGTAGGAGTATCGCATTTTTCCGTATAGTAGAGTAAAATCTGGAAGTAAAGTCGCTTAGTTTTCGAGAAAAAAAAACGGCGTAGAACCAAACCAGACTTAGTGGGATTCTTCAGTAAGATAATCGTGTATACGAAATCATTTTTTACGACATTTTTTGGTGGTCGAGAACTTTTTTATTTCGGAAAAACTCAAAAAAATAGATTTTTAATGAAATATGTTTTTTAACGTCTCCACCGCTATATCTCTGAAAATATTTGTGCTATCAAGCTATTTTTTTTTTAGATTAAAGTAGACACAATAGCGCTTCGAACAACGTCCCACGTGAACCCGATTTTTTTTTTTTTAAGTTGGTAAAATAGTAGGAAACTCAAACTTGTTATTTTCAGTAGCGTAATTTTAGGCAATCGAGAAAAAAATTTATTTATGAAAATTTGTATATACATGCTGCGTATAAATTGAAGCCAATAGTTGAAAAAAGTTTTTAGGATAAAACTTTTTCAAGTCCCGTTGATAGTATCGAGTCAGCGATTTTTTTTTAACGGGCCAGTCATATTCTTGCGCGCTCGGCTGTAGCAAGCCTGCCGACTGTAACGATCTGACGGTTCCGGTCGGGGTGTATGTAGTAGTTTAACTTATATCAATAGGTACAAGTAGTGATCAAAAGATCTAGAGGATCAATATTATTGTTCAATATTTCATGTATTGATCATGTGTTGCTAATATTAAGAAATTGTACAAAAAAGATTAAATAGTCTCCTTTTAATAATAAAAAGACGTAGATAGATATAAATACCTAATCTATAAATATCAATCAGTGTTACTAACTACCTATCTAATTAGTAAGTTTATTAGACATTTTTAAATGAATGAAAGTAAAAACGTACGCATAAAATGAGTTTTATTGTTGAAATAAATTTTCTATTTGGATAGATAAATATGTAGTATGTAGTTTATGTAGGCCCTACATTAATAGCATTCTAATTCGTTCATATCTGCCTCGAAATCTTTAATAATGTTGTTACAGGGACGACATTTGCACTCGTTGCAACATTTTAGGCCTTCCTTAAAACAAGCACATTTTCGATTGTCACAATTTTTATCCGAACAATGAATACTTAATGATTTTCGACAACCGCCACTTCTATGCGACTAATCTGACCAACCCTGCATACTACAGTACCTAGAGGTAAAAAATATGCAAAACTTCGGAAAAATGTCATATTGAACGGATTTTGTTCATTTTTGGCAGTATAATAGTAAATGCTTCACAGAAAAGTTTCTATATTGTACGAAGGCTTGCTAATTTATAGGGGGTGAATGCCACCCCCTCAGGGTGTGGCACTTAAAAAATATATATATTTATTGGAGCTGAAGTAGAATCAAATTTTAAGAAGAAAAGGTTCTATGTAATTTTTCACATACATTGATAGGTTTTAAGTTATAACGACTTCAAAATTGCGATTTCAGCTAAAAAAAAAAAAGGTATTTCCAAACGGCTTTCGTCAAGTATTTCGAAAAGTATTACTTTATCGAAAAAATGTTGCAGACCAATGACAGAAAGTACAAACTGGGAATTAATTATATTTTTTGTTTATTGATGTAGGATTAATAATTTCGGAGATATTTAAGTTTATATTTGGTAGTGTTCCGAAATTAAATTTAAAGTTTAAAATGCACTTTTTTCTAAAGCAAGTGCTTTAAATGAGCAAAAAAATTTGAGCATCTAGGTAATCTTAACGAAAAACTGTATTTGAGATAATTTTTCTAAATTACTGGCTAATTAGATTAACAAAATGGCGACCTTTTTAGATATTGTACAAGAAAATGGGAATCATTTTGAGCACAGTCAGAAATTAAATTTTAATAATTATTTATGTAAAACTGAAATTAAGATGTAGCTGATAAAATAAATGATTTTTCTCGATTTTTATTATTTCACTGTTTGCAATGTTTTTAGTATTTCCAGTTCAATTGAAAATGATTACTGAAACGAAAAAAAACACAAGATAAGAAAAAGCTGTATAATTAAATTTTCTATAAAATACAGTATACCAAAAAAGTCATAGGCGTACCCCCAAAAAAGAGGGTACGAGAGAAGGGAGTTTACCCGTAAATCAGCCTCTTAGAAAACTTGATTTTAAAAAGTTTTTACTTTAAACTATTACCCGTTGGCATACGTTTCAATGTACTGAAATTAAAAAAAAAATATCAATAGCCATTTGTACAATATTAAAAAATATATATATTTCCAACTTTAGAGGGTTGTATCTTCATAGGAGTGCGATTTGGATAGAGGATAGAGGTAAATTAGGTTGAATCAACTTTTTTTGACGCACTGATTCCATGGTTAAGTGATTGACATACTTTTTAATAACACCCTGTATATCTATATAATATTATATTGCTACAAACGTAAGGCCGCAAATAAAACAGTCTAATGATATTTTCCCTAATGCAGATATGTATACTAATACAACACAGATTTTTTTTTTAAGAATAGCATATATTCTAATACTTGCCTTAATACAGAAAATACACGAGCCATTTTTCCGATTGCTCTGATTTTGTTTCTGATAACCTCCTTCCGTAGATTTGCTGCTGTACCTAAAAGTATAAAAAATTTAAAATAGAACACATATTTCACAATAATTCATCTACATTTTCATGCCTCAACCATAACTCATGAATTTTATACCTACTACATAAAGTTAACCAAACAAAAACTAAATTTGAAATTTTTATCAATTCTTTAGAGTTCAAATGATCTACATATCAAATAGCATAAATGGTGAAATAAAAGTAGGCTAACCAAACGGTCATCCATACATACTCTTATATTTATTTGTCTGATTAAATTGAAATTAAAATTAGGAGATAGATACTATTACGTTGTAACAACTATGTCCCTTCTACATTTGCATTCGAGTATTCCTATAATCAGCTTAGGAAAATGTGTCATTTGTGGTGGTATTTATAGTGTTAATGTAAATGTCCCATAAATATAATAAAAAGATCTGTATATTGTACAAAGTGTAAGAATTAAAAATGGTTGTTTACCACGAAGTCTACTCAAAATATGTCATATCAACAGAAAATGATGTTGCTTACAAAATAAAGCATCATGATTTCAGTGGATTTTCCGAAATATAGAATGTTTGTAAATATATAACTTTGTATTTATCTGTAACATAGTCTCATCTGAGCCACCCAAACATTTAACAACTGTTTTATAAATTTTATTTAAAAAATAGGTGGCATTCATAACAAATTATAGGTACCTATTAATCTGCAATGATTTTTTATTTATTAGAAATATATTTATTTTCGAGGGTTACCAGTTCATAAAACGGTATTTTTAATGGATTTAAAATAAATCCCATTTTATGATTGTATAATTATTACAAATGAAATTTATTGGCAAAATTAATGCAGGACTATTACAAAATAAACGTATTTATGAAGCAGTGACATATTTATTTTTCTGATTAAAAGATTACCAATATAAGTAACACCAAGTTTTGCGATGTTATGGTATTTTAATAGAAGTTAGGCTTCAATTTTCCTTGTAATATACAATGTTCACGAATTTTGTTGGACTGATTTCCGGGTTTTCTTCAATGTTGATTGTTTTGAATGCTTAACCATAGAAGACAGGAACTATAATTCCTGTCTTCTGTGGCTTGACAAAATTGCATAGATGTCAATGGAAGACAATTCGAAGATAAAACGATCATGGTTTGTTTGTTTCTCGAAAATCGAGCTATTGGTTTTTGTCTATCTGCCATAGTTTTAGAGAAAACCCCAAATCCCATCTAATTTGGCCTACTCTGTACACCCAGATCTTACCTTATACGTAAATTCTTCTGCACAAAATTATCTTTCTGATGAGATAAGGACCATTTTTGTAGGACGCATATATGATACTTTTTTCCTAAAAATACTGCCAAATGTTTTTCTATAATATGCTCTAAAAGCTTCGTCACTTTGTACACTTAGACTTGAATATTTTTCATTTTAGATAAATACATTCTAAATTCAAGTTTATCTGTAAATAATTAAATACCCTTTAAATTAGCTATGCCCAGTGCTCTGTGAGTTTTCAATCTCTAGTTCCTGTCTTTTGTGGCTTGACGTTTCTACCATCTTGTTGTGGTCTTCTTCTGAAGTGAAGTGAAATGAAGTGAGTTCCCTTCGCTTCAAAAGAAGACCACAACAAGATGGTAAAAACGTTAAGCATTTAAAGCAATCAACGCGGAATTAAACCCGAAAGCCAGTTATCAGCTCCGTGAAAGTTTTATTAGCACCAAAATATAATATATAATATTCACGTGGGAAAAATATGGATGGAGGGAGTTCTGGGAAATCCCAATCTACCAATATGAATCATGTAGAAGTGAATGATTACCTAAATTAAGAGTTTCTGGAATACCTTGTGGCATAATCATTTAAAATATGCTGTAATAGGCCATCAGAAGCCACTTTTGTTTCCGAATAAGTTCTGGAGTTTTCAAACCTCGTGAATTTGTATTCATTTGTATACATTTTTCTTGTGAAGTAAATATTTTTGGCGCAGTAGCCGAGTGAGATGTGAAGCATATTTCTGACAATACTCCAAAAACAGGAATATTTGAACGAGGTAATTCAGGTATTTAAAAAGAATAATGGTGATTTCGACGAAATGGCTCATGTCAGAGAACTTTGTTTTTACATTGTACGGTTCCAAAAAATACGAGGAAGGAAATCTTTCTGGACATTAATAGTTGCTTCTTGAGCTGCGTCTTGAGATCACCGACCAAAACTAAATTCAACTTTGCATCTTTGCCACTCTGTAACTCTTGCAAAATGCAACTCTGCACGGCTAAATTTACTAAACCCTTTGGAAAATTGCAATTACAAGTACTTTAGAACATAATGAATATATTTTTCAAAGCAAATACCCTATTGTGGTTAAACCTGTAAGTTTTGTAATACAATTCTATTAATAGTAATGTACTAGATATTGTCGGAAAAACATTGATGACAAGTTTACCACTCTACAGGCGTGCTTAGATCCAATATGGCAGATGTTCCAGTATGGCCTTCTCGAACGTGCATAAACTAATATTTTGGCGTGTTTTTTTTATTTCTTTCTTTGTTTTCTTTACGTTCACAGGTTATGCTATGCGTAGTTGTGCCGCTAAAACTCGAAGCGATGCACAGTTCATGATCGTCATGGAAGGCATAGCATAAGCACAAATATGCCTTACAGTCATTATTGACAAAGACATGGATCTCCTCATTCCATTAATCCATAATTTAAATCTTTATTAGATTATTCTAAAAAATTAGTTAATATATGTTCTCAACCTCTTTTTGTCCATATACTTTTTGGTTGTGATACGGCGTCAAAACACTTTGGATTGAGGAAAAAATACCAGAGAAATCAAAAGAAGACATTAGGAGCAGTAATCTCTCTATTTGGTGGTAGTGTGGGTGATAATACTGAATGAGGTTCAGGATTCAGCTCGGAACATTCACAGACGACAAAATGTACCATTGTACCAGATATACCCACAGAAGAAGCATGCATCTGTTTGTCTAGAGTATATCACCCGATTCGGCAGTGGATTGATACTAAAATGGATCCACTCAGCTAACAAAATGTACCATTTAAGTGAACCGGAAGTATCGACTCCCACAGAAGAAGCATGCATTTGTTTGTCCAGAGTATATGACCCGGTTCGGCAGTGGCGGATCCATTCAGCTGAGATTGAAAACTAGGTCACAGAGCACTGGGCAGCGGGCATAGCTAATTTAAAGGGTATTTAATTATTTACGGACAAGCTCGAGTTTAGAATGTATTTATCTAAAATGAAAAATAATCAAGTCTAAGTGTACAAAGTGATGAAACTTTTAGAACATTGGATATTATAGAAAGACATTTGGCAGTGATTTTTAGCAAAATATTATCATATATGCGTCCTACAAAAATGGATCTTATCTCATCACAAATATAATTTTGTGCAGAAGAATTTACGTATAAGGCAAGATCTGGATATACATACGTGATGCCTAAGAAGATGCAAGCCACAACATGAGCTTGTGGTCTCTACGCGAAGCGATCTACGAACGCTCGTAGTGTGTTAGATTTGTCACCATTTTTATTTTTTCAAATATTTTTCTAGAAGAACCTATTAATAAAAGTTATATTACAATTACTTTGAGGTTCACCTAAACTTTGAGGTAATGCTCAATTATTTGCGGCTTCTGCAGTGGACAATCCTATGAAAATATACAGTAGGGTGGTTCGATAAAACACCTTTTTTAATTTTGCTATCGCTATACCCCTTAAAAGTTGCCTATCGCCCAGCTAAGCAAAAAGAAAAAAAAATTAAACAAAAAAATATCTTACTAAACTCACTACTGTCGAAACGCTATAGGTCCTAACATGAAGTTTGGGGCATGAGGAACATGAAAAAAATTTTAAACCTGTAATTGACGATTTGCACGAAAGAAAGTTTGGTAAAAAGTGTCTAGATTGATATCACTGTAATTCACTGCACATGTTGACCAACTCGTCTAATTTCCAAACTTTGCAACAATTAAATACCTACAAAATAATATTCATAACATTGTTTTCATTATCTTTAATGTTAAACCTACTTCCATTGAATATAAATCATCTTTATTAGGTTGTTTCGTGGTCTACAATATTTAAAAAATGTCGAATTATGCATTTTGTCAATCACTGCTGCCAACTCTTCTAAACTGAGAGTTGGAAACAGTGTTTGACAAATTGCATAATTCGACATTTTTTAAATAAATACCAAAATAACAAAATAAATTTATAGCGTTATCGCTATAAATAAAATTAAAATCGAAGTAAATATACGTATATTTGTTTAATACATGTTCATATTTTATGTGATTTTGGTATTTTTTAGTATATTGATATTATATTTTATATCGAATGTTTTTTATTTTTCTTAGCGACTCCATGGAAACTTCTCGCTTTTGGAACTTCTCGATTTCCAGTGAGTGAGTCGCTATAGTCGCTATAATGTTCTTTCTATAAATTGAGGTGCAGGTGGGGCCGCGATGCAAAGAAATTGTTCGATCACAGGAACCTTGAAAAGAGGTCCATGTGATGGGATATTACATTCTGAGCAACTTTTATGATTTGAACAATTTTCGAAAAATCAGTGGTTTTCGAAATATTTGAATTTCAATATAATTTTTTTTAAGTAACAAAAATCACCATAACTTTTTTAAAATAAATTTTATGCGATAAGTTCTTTGTGACATTTTTCATAGTGAATCAGACTAATTTAAATAGTAATGAAACGAATTTATTTCAACTTCTCGTATAATCGGAAATTATATTATTATTTATTTTTTAACGGGATACTTTGTATATTATCATGGTAAATGAAAGGATATATTACTTTGAGCATTTTTTAAATGTAATTATGTCACAACTGATAATAATACAGTTAATAAAATAATTAGGTAGATAATTCGTTTTCACTTAATTTCTTTCAAATAAAACAAAAGTTGCTACTACTATATGGAAATAAAAGATTTTGGCATTTCTGTTTATTTCTGTGGCATATTTATTTGTATGTTCGATTGAATTTTATACTTTAAATTCGTTTACTATTTTAATCAATATCATGGTTATGAATTATTTTAATCGTACATTTCAAGAAAGTTGGATTGGTAGTAATGGTGGCCAGCTCGATCACCTGACCTAACTCCATTGGAATTTTTTGTGGGGCTATCTAAAAAATATTGTATACGAAGAACCAATTAAAGTTATGGCTGATCTTTAAAATAAAATGTATGCTTTCGTGGCAACGATTAATTGAGACACAATATTGACAGTTTGTGGAACTGAATTATTAAAACGCTATAATATGTGTGTTCAGAACAATGGAAATAATTTTGAACAATTAATATCAGTTTTTAGATTTAATTTCTGTTTGTCCGTTGTAAAATTAGTTTCATCTCGAGTTAACTATTTTTAGGATATGTATTTAGTAAATACATAATTGTTCACGTATTTTTTGTTAAATGGAAATTAATTATCTACCTCATTCTTTTATTAAATTTACTATTATGAATTGTAGGACATTTGGTTACATTTGGAAAAAAAATGCAATAAATTATATTGAAGTTCAAATATCTTGAAACTCAGTGATTTTTTGAAAATTGTTCGTATCATAAAAGTTGCTTAGAATGTAATGTTTCATCACATGCAACTCTTTTCAAGTTTCCTGGGATCGAATAATTTCTTTGCACCGCAACGCCATCTATTCCTCGGTTTGTAGAAAAAACATTTTTACTCAAAACTCAAAAGTCATTTATATATTCCAGCGATTACCTTTTACAGAACTTAAATATATCTTTTAGTTATCAAGAAAATGGCTACGGGAGTTTTAAGTGGGACGTCCTGTATTTATCATTTCTAATTTTGTTATTCAAAAGGGTGCGCTTTGAAGTTAGATTTTTAGGAAAATTCTTGGCATAATAGATCTGATAGCAGGGTCATCCTAATGACGCCATCTCTTGCGTCAGCGCCACACACTTTTTGTGGTGCTTCGGTTTGGCACACCGTTCTATACCCTGGGTGTGGCCAAGGAAGTTTGCAGCGGTGTGCCAGTCTGTATTAGGTTGGAAAAAAGGTGTTATCCATCAGATCGAATTGTACGTTGGGAGACCACTGCGGAGCGAAACACTTTCTTTGCTTACCCCGAAAATTTGACCCGTACAACGCAAGGAGGTTGAATAAATAAGGAGTCGCCATAAGAAGCGGAATGTGGCAGCACATTCCTCATTTTAGTATGATCGAAACGTCAACAAAACATGCCATGTATCTTAGATTAATATTATTATAAAATAAATGTTTTTGATAGAAAATAGTGTTTTTCGCCGTAACATATGATTTCGTGTCCGCCAAGTAGCTGTACAAATCAAAGGAGTATCGATAAGAAGAAATATTTTGGAATCACTTTTCATAGATTAAAACAGGTCTGTACTCAAAAGATATGTTGAACCTATTTTCTATTTATTTTAGATTGTATTTTAGATTATATTATATTATATTTGCTTGAAATGTGAAACCGTGATCTCATTCATTACTCTACTGGCTTAATATATTGTAGTGTCAATGTATAAAGTCAACTAACATGTTTCTCCTCAAATGCTGTATACATTTTTTTTAAATCAGGACCTGGCGAGCTATTCATGACAGTATGATCACAAGCCACGCCTTCTGCGGCCGTTTCTCACTGTAGGATATAAGCTTTATGGCTACTCCTTATTTATATTCTACCTCCATGGTACAACGATTGTGGATGAAAGAAGACATCAGTGAACTGGAGTAGCGCCGAGTGTTGAAAGCTCGATCACGGTGCGAGGGAAAGACTATTCGAAACTTCACCACGCCAAAATTTAACTTCGAAGCTACAGACTACGTCAACATGATTTCGTGAAATAGTTGCAATAACTCTCCTTCACTATTAAAGGACATCAAAAATCTAATACAGACTGACACACCGCTGCTATCGGGTTTCCAAAGCTTCCCTTGTTACACCCAGGCTGTGGAACACACACAACTTGTGACCGAAGCATCTAAAAAAGTGCATGGCGCTGATGCAAGAGATAGCTTCATTAGGACGGCCTTCCTATCAAGATTTATTATACCAGAATTTTCCCAAAAATGTGACTTTAAAGTGCACTCTTTTCCTCATGCCCCAAATTTGACATTATGACCGATAGTAGTGAGTTTAGTAATTATAAAACATTGCAAATAGCAAAATTTCTCTGTTGAATAACAAAATTAGAAATGATAAATATATTCACCGTTTGTTTATTAAAAATGAAATTAGCAGAAATTACGAAATATTGCAATTTTTAGAAAAATTGTGTTTTTTTTTGTTTTTTGCACGAACAATAAATATTTTGAAATTACAGGTTTTAAATTTTTCGCGTGTTCCTCATGCCTCAAATTTTATTTATTTATTTATTTTTATTTATTTATTATACACTACCCAACAGAACATGTTCCAATTACAGGGTAGGAAAAATACACAATAATAAAATACAAAACCAAAATACAAATACACAATAACAAGATACTTAATATTACAAAATACACAATATAACAAATTTTCAAGGTTTATAACGTACATATAGGTTTTAAGATAATTAATTGAAAGTACATACAATGTATTCAATTAGTTGTTATAGCAAGCGGTTCTTATGTCTGCAACACTACAATTAAAAAGGTTAACTTTGTCCTGAATATCATGCCAGTTATGACACATAACATACACCGGTGAGAATTCTAATAGATTTGTTCTTGGTGTGGGTAAATAAAAAAGATTAGTTGATCTTGTTTGCACCAGTGGCATATGAACAAGCGCATTAACTTTTGCCAACAGTTCAGGGCATTTTATTTTATCATTGACAAGTTTATGCAAAAACATAACAGAGTGAAGAAAGCGCCTTCTGACCAGTTCATCAGCATTGAACCTCTCTAGCAGCTTGTCGTGCGAAAACCCCATTGGCGGATAGATTTTGTCCTCCTTAAATACCATAAATTTTAAAAATCTTCTATGAATTTGTTCGATAGCTTTACTGTGTACAGCGTAGTTAGGATTCCATACAACAGAGCCGTACTCAAGTTTAGAACGCACAAAAGACGTAAATAGAATTTTTAATGTGTCGATGTTGTTGAGCTCACCGGAGTTTCTAATGATAAAGCCCAGGATTTTATAAGCTGATGATACAATGATATTGATGTGCTGGTTAAAGGTCAACTTGCTATCAAAAGTTATGCCTAGATCTTTAAATACATTTGGTTTATTTAAATGTACCTGATTTATAGAGTATTCATGCTGCACCGGATTCAATTTTCTAGTATAGGTCACAGCGTTACATTTAGCAGCGTTGAGAGGTAGGAAGTTTGAGGTGCACCAGTCGTTTATTAAATCCAGGTCCGCTTGCAGTAGCAAACAGTCAGATTCATCCTTGATAGCCAGATACAGTTTGAGGTCATCCGCATATAGTAAACAATGGCAGTTCAGACCAAGTACAATGTCATTTATAAATAAAATAAAGAATAGGGGACCCAACACTGACCCTTGTGGTACCCCAGAAGTACAAACTATTCTTTCAGATTTATACCCACGATATTGAACATACTGGTTTCTACATTTTAGGTAGGAGGAGCAAAATAGAATTAAATCTCGGTTAAATCCGAAAGCAGAAAGCTTTCTTAGTAAAATACCGTGGTCAAGTCTGTCGAACGCCTTTGAGAAGTCTGTATAAATGACATCTACCTGTCCATTGCCATCCAACACCTCCGAAATAAATTGTGTAACACAAACCAAGTTGCTGATTGTCGACCGGCCTGCCACAAAGCCGTGCTGATTAGGGCAAATTTGTTCGTTGACATGTGCGTGAAGCTCCTCGTATAGAGCGAATTCAAAAACTTTACTAAAATTATTAATAATGGTGATGGGTCGATAGTTTTTTATGTCAGTCCGATTGTCTTTTTTAAAGACGGGAATAATTTTGGAGTTTTTCCATAACTCTGGGAATATGTTAGTGTTAAGGGCTAAATTAAATAAAATAAGTAAAGGTTTCGCTAAGACATTGGCACAGTCTTTGATAAGAAATGACGGTATACCATCAGGACCAGCGGTAAATTTGTTTTTTAACTTCTTGATAGCTTTAAATATCTTATCTTCATTCAGTTGGACTGACTGTGCCGGTTCATGTTCATTCTCGTCAATGTCACTGTCATCAGAGTCTATGTACTCAGATGATTCTGTAAAAGCAGTTTTAAAGTGCTCAGCAAATGTGTCGACAATTTCTTGAGGATTGCCCAAAGAATTATCGTTGTAGGTCATATTATTTGGAATGGTTGTCGTGTCCTTTTTGCTATGAATGTATGACCAAAAAGATTTAGGATTCGTCTTAAAGTAATTTTCAATATTGTTAACATACTGTTTATGCGCTAGCTTAATATCATTTTTTATTTTTGATCTTAGTGTTTTAAACTTTTCAAGGTCCTGAGTGTTGTTGAATTGCTTATATTTTTTCCATGCTGAATTTTTGTGTTTAATATCATTGATTATGGCCCTGCTATACCATGAGGGATACTGATGACTTTTGGTATAAGTTGAGGGAGAGGTCCTTGGGACGCATGTCATAAATATATTATTAATAACACTGTAGAAGTCTTCTACAGCTAGATTAACATTCTCGTAATTTGTTAGAAAAGACCAATCTGTTTGTAGAAATAAATTGTACATTGTGACATAATCGGCTTTTTTAAAATTAAAAGTCAATTCGGACTTGACTGAAAACGTATCTTTTGCTTCGTCATTTCCTTGAAGTAGGTTAATACACAGTGGTGGATGGTGCAAGTCTTCCCTTATCATGGAAATTTCTGACTTATCAACTTGTAATGAGGTGATATTACTTATGACTAAATCTAACAATCTACCATTAACATTAGTAACTGAATTATGTTGATCAAAATTATAAAATGTACAAAAGTTTTGCAAGGCCCGTAGTTTCGCAGATGTACTTGTGACATTGGTCTCATTATATTCTGGTAAGTTAAAGTCACCAATAAAGCATATATCACATGTTTGTATTGATTCTAAATTTATAAGAGACTCAAATAATTCCTCATAAACTCCGGCAGCTGAGTTCGGTGGAATATATATTAAGAGCAACACAAAAGTGTAATGATTAATTTTAATTTTTAAACCTAATAGATCAACACTGGGAATATTTATGGTAATCTCGTTCATATTAATAGGAGTGACTGTGTATTTCTTATCTATAGCACAGAGAACTCCGCCTCCTCTTACTAGCCCCAGGTTATGAAATTTACGATCTGCTCTGAATAAGTTATATCTACTACAGAATAGTTCATTATCAAAAATGCTGTCATCTATCCAAGTTTCAGTAAAACAGATAATTTCATACGTACTTATTTGCGAAGCAAGGTGCACCTCCCCGGTTTTAGTCTTTAGACCACGAACGTTTTGGTAATATATACTGTACTTAATAGTAGCGGATTGCGGCGCATGTTGACTATGCTTAGCGTGCTCATCACCTGCTGGAGGTGCAGGATTGGCAATTGGTAATTGCTATTGTCTACCGAAAATTTTGGCTTTATATTGCTGTAATTTATGTTTATACACCCTACATTCCGGATCCCATACGGCATGTGCACAATCAATATCATTGTTGTCAGACTTATTACCCTTGAGATGTAAGCAGTTAATGCACCTCTTACTTGCTCCCGGTGGGCAGTCTTTTAGTTCATGCTCGAGAGAGCAGACAGGACACGCTTTTTTCCTCTGACAAGTGTTTGACGCGTGATCAAAACCACTACATTTATAACATCTATACAAATCTACGGCATCATAAACTTGACAACAATCATAACCAACGAATAAATAATTATCTCCCGAATTCATTACCTTAGTGTATGTTACATTGTCCAGCTGAATGATTGCTTGATAAATATTCCTGTTTTTTTTTGTCGGCCACAGACGAAGGACAGTACACTCGGCATCTTCACCAAATATGGAACCGTTTTGGCTTTTCATCAGGTCGGCTATATCTGATTCAGAGTCAAATTTTTCAGATATTCCTGCTATTTTAATTCTAGGTCTTGGGTTGGAGACTTCCTTTATTTCATAGTTTTGTGATAATTTCTTGTCAGCTAAATCTTTGAACTTTCTGGTCTCTGTGTCATTTTTGCAGGTTACAACAATACCACCATTTCTTACATTTGCCACCCTGTTTAGTTGTAGATTACTTTCCGATGGATTTATATTTTGGAATAACTCAGACTTCGTATCCGCATTGTTTTTATTTTCATCTTTAGGCTTAATTATAACAGCAGCTTTGTTGTTGCTAACGATTTGAGAATATGAGGGAACCTTGTGAGCGGAAGTATAGTTAGAATTTTCAGATTTCTTTTCAGCCATATTTTCCTTTAATTCCTTTATTTCTTTTTGCATTTCATCCATCTTATGACTTTGTTCGGAGATAACTCCGTAACATTCTTCTAATTTCTCCTTGATATTCTTAATGAGTTCCGTAATCCCTATACACTCGCACGTCACTGGAGTTTCTACTTTCGCTCGTGTATTCCGAGACATTATTTACCATAGGATTCACAACTTATGATTAAAATTTATGGTAGGTTGGGGTTTGACCAATTTGCCAGATGTTCTTAGATACTTGGTGCACTAGTTTATGTCCTTTTTATATTGTACACGTGTTACCCACTTGCTTATGAAACACATTCAAACACAATTTTTAACCTTTTACTGTTATTTATCAATTATTAATTTTATAATAACAACACTCATGTTTTAAACTACATCTGTTTATGCACAATATCACGGTCTCTGTTTCAGTTAAATTTTGCCATATTTGACTAACTTTAAACCACACTTTTGATAGATTTTACGAGAGCGTCTCACTGCCACAACCACTCACTTTAAAACCGAAAATTAATATATAAATTTGACATTATGACCTACGTTTCGCGTTTCGATAGTAGTGAGTTTAGTAATTACAAAACATTGCAAATAGCAACATTTTGCCATTTTTCGGAAGATATTTTTTTATTTGAAAGTTTTTTTTTCATTTTGCTCAGCTAGCCAACTTTTTAGGCTAGTGCCAATACCTTAAAAAAAAAAAATTATTTACAGGCAAGGACCAGTCGGGGGATTTAGTTAAGGTTATAAAGAAGAGAAAAAACAAAAATTAAACACGAGATAATGTGAAATCGTGAAATGAGGTTGAAAGTGGTCTTTTGCGATTTTCAGCGAAACGTGACCTCCTAGCAGAAAATGTCCTTCACAAAAGTTGTAGATATTAAGAAAATCTAAAACTCTCATATGAGGCATTTTTCATAATAACGTCAAATTTTCCGAGAAAATGGCGGAAAACCGATTTTTCGGTTTTTTATTTTTTTCTCGTAAAAATAATTCAATTTACGAAATTTTGTGACAATATACTTTTTTTCGCATTGAATAAGCATGTTTTTTTGGAATCTGAGAAACAAGTAGATACCGAGATATTTACATTTTTAGAAAAAAAAACAAATTTTCCACGGAAAACTTTGTTGGTGTTTTTTTCGATTTTTATATTCTACCGGGGCTCATTTTAACCGTTGAAATGTCTACTTCAAAATGAGCCCAGGTAGAATATAAAAATCGAAAAAAAAACACCAATAAAGTTTCCCGTGGAAGATTTGTTTTTTTTTTCGAAAAATGTAAATATCTCGGAAACTACTTGTTTTTCAGAATCCAAAAAAATCATGCTTATTCCATGCAAAAAAAAGTATATTGTCACAAAATTTCATGTAAATTGAATTACTTTTACGAGATAGAAAAATAAAAAACCGAAAAATCGGTTTTCCGCCATTTTCTAGGAAAATTTGAGGTTATGATGAAAAATACCTTATATGAAAGTTTTAAATTTTCTTAATATCCATAATTTTTGTGAAGGACATTTTTTACTAGGTGGTCAGGTTTCGCCGAAAATCGCAAAAGACCACTTTCAACCCCAAACATCACCCCCATAACATGATTTCATATTATCTCGTGTTTAATTTTTGTTTTTTCTCTTCTTTATAACCTTAACTAATACCTCCGACTGGTCCTTGCCTGTAACTATTTTTTTTTAGCATTCAAAATCCGCTTTGGCACTAGTCTATTTTCGCAATAGAAAAATAAAAAAAAACTGTTTTTTTCGGCCCATCCTAATATACAGATGTCACTCGACGAATGTGATGAGAACGAATGATTCATCTTTTAAAAAATTCCCTTTAAACGTAGATATAGATCAACGAACTAGTTCAGAGGACATGGAATCAGGTACAGAAACAAGTACAGTTGAATAAAACAGTAATGAGCCTGGTCCATCAACGCTGACAAAGTCGAAAAGAAGAAAATTGTGATAAGCATGCTACCGTAGATAAGGTCTACACTGATACCACATTAAAAAGACGCACCATGTACTTTACCTCATGGTGACGTGGAGTATTTCAGCTGCTGCAAAAATACCAGTTAACGAAAATTAGTCATAGATTACAAACGAAGTTTTAGAAGTTTTTTGAAGTGAATAGATATTATGCTTCGGTTTGCTCGGCTGCTGCGGCGATTCACTGCACTAATCACGTAACAAGAAAAATAGAACATGATTTTTAGCAAATAATCTTTAAATTTCATAATATCACAATTTTTGTCAAAAAACGCGTTGAAAACAAAATATATTGAAAGAAAAAGTTTTATGCCGACATCTTTTCAATATGGCGGCGCGAGCGGTATAGATGCGAAGGTGCAAATCTAGTATATTATTAAGGCCACTATGTACGAATGTACATTGGGCCGACAGGCCTAGGCTGCGGATCTGCTCACGTTTTTAATAATAATAATAAGGCCACTAAAATATACAAATTCACCAAGTTTGACCGGACTTATTTGGAACTCATCTTTATCGCCCTGGCATGGTGCTAGCTTATAATTACAAAAACCAAATAGAAAGAGGGCAAGATTATGTCTGCAAAGGCATTCGGACACGTAGGATGTTAGGCCTTTGAAGGTAAATATGGCAAATAGGTAGAACTGGTATTTACTACCTGCAGTATTTGAAACTTGACACCTATATAGGTAAGTAGTTCTTAATGTAAAATATTGTAAATCGGCCGTTCGATATCTTAGATCAGGAGTCTACAGTAATATATCTCATTATTCTAGTTGAAGCAAATCCTGCTTAATGTCTTACTAGTTTTGAAATGCAAACGCCAAACTAAACTCTCACACTTGAGGTTTGCATATTTTTCAATAACTGCAAAGGAACTTGAGGTACTTATTTAAATACCTAAGATGTCCATTATTTATTTAAACATTTGGTTTATAGTTTTTTTTCAGTCAATCTGTTCCTGCAAGGAGAATTAAACGACATTTGCAATTCTCTTTATGAAGCCACCTATATTTTTTTAAATATAATTGAGATCCTATGATCCAAAATATATATTTATCATACACACCAGAAACCAATAGTAGACAGTAAACCTATTCAATGTTTGGGTAAGATAAGTTATTAATTAATTTATATTTACATAATATATGCGTGTGGATTATAGGGAACGTGAAAAGTAACTCAAATTTTACTTTTAAAATTGATCTTTTGACCTCTAAATCGAAAAGCATATAAAATTGTTATATTTTTACAAATAATTATAATTAAAACATTATTAGGAAAAAAACATGTTATAGAATACAGATAAATAAGCTATAAAATAAAATATGCCATGCCAAAGAGCAAGAGATCATAGCGATATAAATGCAGAATAAGTACTGTTGAAAATGACTTTTGTTTCGATTAATGTACCAAGTGCATGCAGCTGACTACTTATGTTTAATTTTCTAAAATATTTATTGTTTTGATGTTACAATTGTACTTTTTACAAATTATAAGACATATTTGACGTAACGTATTGCATTTGTGTAAAATATGAATGACAAGGAAGAAATAATTTTGCAGTTTAACATTTCTATGTTCATTTTCGAGTTTTTAAAATATTATATGTGAGAAAAACACTGCCTTTTCAGAATAATTAGTGACTGATACTATTCTCAAAGTAATTTAATACATACATGTGATCAAAAAAAAAATAGAAATTATAATGGCACATATTTGGAATTGATATTAATTTAATTTTTGAGAAAAAAATTATTAATAATAAAAAAGCATTTTTCGCATCTAAAACAAAAATGTATTTCTTTATTTTCTTATATTTGAACTTAATTTTGATGAAACCATAATTTTTTACTATAGGATGGGTGCCCATAAGGCTTTTTTATGACCCTAAAATTCCTCGAAAATAAGTCTCACAAACATAGTAGTTAGCATTTTTGTATTCGAGACGTTCGTTCTACCACCGAAAATAGGCTTATTCTTGACAATTTCTTCTTTATTTTTCTATGAGCGCAGCAACACTTTTATTTTTATGTATATAAGCAGTTATGATATCACAACAGCTTAAAAAACTCCAAGAACCGTAGCTTAAACTTGCAGCTTACTCAAAAGGGTTATTTAATTGAATTTTTTTTATCTAATTAGCATAAACCAAAGTAATACGTAGGTGTCTTGAAACCCATTATAGGATTTTACTGTGGTCTGTACTATGGCCTGATTTAAACCCAATTGAGCATTTATGAGATATGTTAGGTCGGCGGCAAACCATGTACCTATTGTTTTAAGCTAGGAGTGTGGCAGCTTACTTAGTGTGGCAGCTTACTTGCTTGCTAATAAGTATCTCGAGATACTTATTAGCAAGCAAGTAAGCTGTAATTCGAAATTACTTAGAGAAGATAACATACGTCACGGCTTCGCGAAACGAGTGTATTTGTGGACACGATGCCAGTGCCGAGTAAATTTATTCTTTTTTAAATAAAATAAAATTGCTTTTACTATTTTCGTTTATTAATAATATTAATATTGGACAGTCGCAATTAAAATAAATTTCATTTCATCTGTTTTATTAACGGTTTTTCAAAAGAACACCAACTATAATAAATACCAAACACGGAAAACGCTAGAAAATATATTCCTAGAATAACGAGCAGCACAGCTATTTAAGGTATCCATGCGACACCACTGCAATTGTAAAAAAAAGTTTGTTGCTAGCGACATTGGTCTGTGCGCATTGTGACGTATGTTATCTTCTCTAAGTAAATTCACTCTACTTTTACAACGAAAGAATAGTGTATTGTTATACCTGCATGCATCGAAAATTTTAAAATATTGTAGTGTTTTAAATTTTCAACAGTACTTATAAGCGATTTAATAAACAGCTACGGCAACTTACCAAAATATGCAGGTGTCAACCACGCGCCATGGACGAAGAAATCGACAGCAAATGGGCAGTGGCGCAAAGTGTAGCGAGCGTAGAAGTATAGAAAAAAAATAAAACAAATGGTGCATATAGAAATTAGCCTGATACAGAACATTAAAACAAAAATTTTCAAAATTGTAATTTATATAGTAAGTAGTTACCAGTATTCGAATGTGATTGCAATTGTAATTGCCACTCAGTTAATTTTGTAACAGAAGGTATCTACTTAGAATATAAATATTTTTAGAAATAAATGTTTAAAATGAATGTAAATTATAATGTATTCAAATATAAAGTATATTAAAAGAAAACGTGTTACTGAAATCAGCCAGACATGATTTTACAGTTGAAAAGCGTTTGTCACAAAAACTTAAGCAAAATTGCTTAATGTTAAAATTCTGCAAAAAGCAAAAAAAAAATGAAAACTAGATAAAAAAATCTAATAAAAAACATCGTCAACATTTTCAAAAATATCGAAAGTATGTTGTATTGCGTTATATATTCAATTTTTAAAATCTGCTTCCAACAGGAAGTAGCAATAATGCGAAATATATAAAATTACATTTATATTTTTAAATGTATGCATCATGCTAAAAAAACTACCTAAAAATAATGAAAACATCTAAGAAAGAGGATTACAATATACTATGAATGGAATGTAGAGAAATTCAAAAATAAAACATACAGTTTCACCGAAAAAAATGAAATCGCGCAGCCACGGATGGTTTTTGAGAAAATGGATTCAACAATTTAAAAGCGTCTTTTATCGAGTTTTCGTCAAAAAAACTGTTATGCCGTTTGAGGAACAATGCCTATTCACGAAGAATATCGATCTAATGTGGCTCTTACTTTAGTCTAAATCTTTTCTCAAGAATATGTTGCATTGTGAATGTCGATTCAAAAGAATTTGTTCGACTGATTATCATGGAATTAAGCGTAAACATAAACTAATACCACTTCAGAGAGCACGTGCTTATGGATTCTGCATTAGATATATGTTGTTTTATTAAACGGTTCGAGATATCTAAATGAAAATGGATTAATAATACAGTGAAAGTGAAATAAATATAGCATATGCGTGAAAATGAGAGTAGTAGACTAAAAATAGAAAATATAGAGAGATTAGTGGATCAACGAAACTTAGATGTTCATTTTTACTTACTCTTTCAGGAACCGATAAGTCTACCTCATCATCGAGAGCAATTTGTTGGGGACGGGATAGGGGCAAACATACTGTATTATTATCACTAAACGCGTTTTCACCAACCATGGCATCATCTGGAGATGATTAGTCTTAATAATCTATAGGTGATGTCAACGTGCTTGGCGAAATACGCGTCGAGTGATAGTATTTTATATAAAAAAAGATCAGTGGACAGTTATGGAAAAAACGCTCATTTTAAGAAATGTTGGCAAAAATGCATTTCCCCATTTCCGCCCCTCTCTCTTCGGTTCTTGAAAGATTGAGTCAAAATGAATATCTATGCAAAGTTTCCAATCCAATCCTCCGTTCTATAGTTTGCGTTTATCTTCATAGCGTAGATTGGGATGGTCGGTTGTGCCTTCGAAGCGAACGGTGGTATGCGTGAAACACTCCCAACAAAACGCAATAAAAACCGGGTAAAAGTCCATCAAATTTGATAAAGCTTATGTGAATTGTAGATCAAAAAATTCCGCGCAAATCGATACATCATAACAAAAGAACAAAATTGAAATAGAATTAATATTTGAAAATAACCGACACAGGGTTATTTAGTGACCAGTGCTGTGTATAAAGAAACGAAAAGAACGTAAACAAACAAACAACTCAGCCCAGGCAAAGAAAGATAATTATATTTATAACCATTGAAGTGTTTAGGCCCATCAAACCTGAAGAGTTGACATTTCTCGACAAGTTTATGGGGGCAATAAATTGTTGAAATATACCATGATATCCCTCTGTAAACCTTCAAGTAAATTATTTTTAACCATTATAAAAATATTGAAATGAATTTGATTTGGATTGTACCCGAAGTAATCAATAACGTAGTGTTCGTAAATTATATATATAATTTCTTATGTTAACCTTCAAATAATCTTTTTTCATAATTATTAAAAACACTCAGGTGAATTTAATATAAATTGATCCCGTAATAATCAAATGCATTACTCTTAAAGTATGGTAATAATATTTTCTTAGGTAAATTATCAAGTGAGGGTTTTCAGGTGAAAATTTCGCTCGTTGTTAAGTGAAAAATTCTACATTATATTCCGCACTAAAACTGGGGAGACCAGGTTACACCTGGAAAACAACAACCAAGAGGATCATGGACAAACTGGGAAAGGGCCAAACATACTGGGAAAAAAAGCGAGAGGGGAAAATGAACTCCACAAAGAAATCGCGGCGATATATACTCTACCAGAAACAAAAACAGAGGAATCAGAAAACCCAGAAGGAGAAGAAGAAAATCTGTAGAATCAGAAACACAAAAAGTGGAGCGTAAACATTAAATAACGAACACAATGCGGCAACGCATTGGACTTGTCATCTTGCTGTCGAGGCGACCAGACGTGGCTCATAATGCTCTGTCACCGATGGATACCCATAAAAGTTTATAAAAGTTAAATAGTGACAACGTGTAGAAGATATATTTAAAGTATAAGTGGATGTCTTTGTAAAATAATATATATCTCGGAACATTTTCAGTAATTGATAAAAAATATTAGTTAGTGTTTAATTAGGTATACAAACCAAAACTTTACAAAGTGCTTCCCCTCTAACGCAGTAAATCATAGTATATATAGTACAGTGAAATCGTGTCAGGTGGCAAAGCGGAGAAAGAAATCAGTAATAACCGAAGAGAGGACTGTCTGTATGGAGCACTAAGCCATCAGTTAGAAGGAGAAAACATAATAACCCCGGCACACACCAACGCTATGAAAGATTAAGAAAAATGTCCATTGTACTATTAGGAGACTTCAATGAACATATAGGAAAAGACGATAAGACGGAGGAGGACAAAAGCATTATAGGAAAATCTTTACTCCACACATGGCCTAACGAAAATGGAAACGCGCTGAAAAACCTAGCACACATGTTTGACTTAACAATAAGAAATACATGGAGCGAAAGTCAAACCTGCATTGACACCTGGAGTAATAGAAGCTCAATTTCACAAATAGACCATATCCTGGTAAGCAGAGAGGTAAGGGAAAGGATCAAGAAGCTTAAAGTAAAGACAGCAGAAATCCTACTGAAGAAAGCGCTAACACTGAACAGCAGCAACACTGCCCATCCCTACTCCTGTGCCTGTAGCTCTCGCTGCTGACAACAGGCATAGCACAAATCCAACCCAGCATTGGAAACCGAGGAATCAGAAAACTTAGAAAAAGAAGTTTCGAAGAAGCAGAAACGCAAAAAGAGGAGCATAAACACTCAACACATATTTGACACGAAGATTCAGAAGAGGCAGATGCCCAGAACCAAAAACACAAAAAAGGGAGCTGAAACGCTCCCTCACGACACAATGCGGTAACACATCTCACAAATACCTACATCTCCCATCCCATATTCCTTTACCATGCGCCATGTGGCTCTCGCTGCTGGCAACAAGCATGGCCTTAGTCCAACCCAGCGTGGACGTAGCAGACCCAGCTGTATAACCCTGGTAGTGGCAGCAATGCCTACCGCACGCTGGTAAATCATTAAATCAATCAATCAATCTTCATAGCGTAGATTGTCACAGCTGTCTGTAGCAAATAACGCATTTTGTGCCTCCACTAATACAGGTAACGAATATTATGAATCGACGATTATTATACATTTTTCTTAATCTACAGTTATTTTATTTCCCTTCTTCCCTCCCTTGTCACGGTTCACTGTCAGAATGTCTGATTAAACACTGATTACGGTTTAAGTGTAAATAACAACAAAACTAAAATTACGATTGTGGAGCGAGTAAATGATAACCACCCAGATATAGTGAGATAGTAAACAAGACGGTATATGTTGTGGACAATACTGGCAACCGCGAATATGAGATTCGGTGAAGAATACAGATGGCAAGACCGGCAACTTGCAAGTTGGGTCAAATTCTGCGCCACAGAAATATCACGAAACGCACAAAGATTAGAAATGCTAATCCAATGTTTTCTCCATCTTTCTTTGCGCCTCTGAATCATGGACCGTTAGGGATGGCATACTGATGTTTTCGAGATGTGGGTCTGGACACGTTTGCTGCGAATTCCTCGGACCGCCCACTGCACCAATAACTCGATTTAATAAGAAATAAGTTCTCAAAAACAACTTTCCAGCACCATATTTTTGCGAATAACATCAACCAAAGGGAATACAATATAGAATGGCTCATAGTTCAGGGAAAACTGCTGAGTGGCTCCACTAATTTGTACAAAGTTCATAAATTGCAAAAATAGCTAAACGAATAATTTTAAAGAGAAAGTTTGTCCTGTAAGGGATGTTTCAAAGAATGCTCACAGTTCCAGGCATATACATTTATTTTTGCTTAAATGTATCTAAAAACTAACAAAATATCTCAACTTAGCTATTATTATGAAACAGAAATAAGAAACATTATACATTTCCCAAGCGTCGTCTAACTCTTTCTATGAAGGGAGCCTATTACGCAGCAATAATTTCTTTGTCGTACTTCCTACAAGTCTCAGAGATAATTTTCATCTGAACTGTTTCAAAAAGCAAGCTTTCAGGTAGGAATCTTTCAAATGCAAAGTTGCAACTGATACTGCGGTACATGTACTTTGTGAATGCAAGGTACTAATCCGCATTAGGCTAAAGTACCTAGAACAGACGGAATTAACGCCTGAAGACATAAGGAAATTAGCTCCCAGGAAAATCACAAGCTTTGCAAAAAGTCTTGGAGTCCTGGGCAACAACTAGTTGTAGGGTAATTCACAAAAGATCTTTTAGGGCGAGGTGAAGAAAGGCTAACCCAGGGCCAAGCGACCTCTTAGACAATCTACAATCTAAAATCTACAATCTACAATCTTTTAATTATGCATGAGATGTTGAGCTTTGCTCTGTTTAAGAATTTTTAAATTTTAAATTCTGAAGTATTTTTTTATTTATATATTTTATGTTTCTTATAATATGTCACGTAATTTCTTATCTTTGGTTGTGCTAAATTTTGTGGTTTGTTTTCTTTATGTCTATTAATTATTTTTTGTTCTTTATTAGTTATGAGCTTTGAGTTTCTAAATGACATGTACGTCTAATAATAAAATTTACTTGCTTAATTATATCGAATAATTCAAACCCTACTATGCCGCAATGTTATTAATTACAATACGTATTAATAAGTATAACCAAACAACTTATATTTCAAGAGCTTCAAAAACACCCTCGCCTACCATAATAATTTTCTCTGTTACGGCGTTTTTCGTAATTGGTGTACATTTTTGCATATTAATGTTCTTAATACGATATAATGCTTGCGAAGAGGAAACACCATTGTGATTTTGTAAAAATCTTCCCAGTAAGCACACACACACACGTGTATTTAACGTGTATCTAACGTAATTTGGTGTACTACACGTTAGTAGGTTGATTTTTACACGTGTAATAATAGGTTGAATATTCAACTACACGTGAAACATTGAGATTACAGTTGAAATCAGAGACATTTGAGCGTTGATTTAACGTTGTTTCTGGTCTAATTTTTCATGTATTATTCACGTTATGGTAGTTACTGGGATAATAAAGAAGTTTTACCATTGCAGATGTCCTAAGTCGTGATTTGAAAATTATAAATTCACTCGATTTGAAAACGCTACATTTTATTTAATACAAAATCTCTAACTTTAAATGCAACGTAATATTCAGTTAAACGTAATATTACAATCGTATTTGATCTGCATTCAACGCTAGTATTCAGATAACTTTTGCGGCATTTTTAACGCATTCATAACAAAGATTTGTTTTGAACTACATTCACTAAAGCTAATTATTACCTTGTGCAAAATAGAAGTGCATTT
Organism: Rutpela maculata; assembly: GCA_936432065.2. Lineage (NCBI taxonomy): Eukaryota > Metazoa > Arthropoda > Insecta > Coleoptera > Cerambycidae > Rutpela > Rutpela maculata. The sequence goes on from OW386285.2 coordinate 113,065,068, forward strand.
AACTTATTGTCGCGCAAATAAGCACAGCAAAGTTAAGATCTTTGAACAATGGGACAATGAGAAACCAATAACCATCGTTTTACTGATTTACTATTCAGCCGTTGAAATTGCAGTCGAGTTCAAAAGAAACTCATTACAATTCCTCAAGTACATGTGTCACATAACCATAGACATATATATATATATATATATATATATATATATATATATATATATATATATATATATATATATATATATATATATATATATATATATATATATATATATATATATATATATATATATATATATATATATATATATAATATATATATATATATATATATAGACTACGCGATAGTTTAAGAAGCTATATGGCCGACATATCAACGACATACCCTTTTCGCGCTATTTGTTTCTTATATAAACACCTACTATAGTTTATCTCTTTTCTAAGTTCTATCAGATTCTCGGTGGAAGGAGAACAGTGTTCTGTTGCCTCAACTTTGAGCAACCATATTGGAGCCGCCATTTTGAATTTTTTTCAGACATAGCAGTTATATTACCATTTACAGTACACAAGTAAAGGCCTAGGTAAAAGAATGGGAATAGTTCGGATGTAAAGTTTTATTGCCGAAATGAGGTACTATTCAACAGCCAAAAAGGTTTGATCCAATATTTGGGACAATACTCTGCTGTTTAAAAAATATCTTGAAAACTGTTGATTTTGGCCAAACATATCTACATATTGTAACGTGTCCCCCCCCCCCCCCCCTAGGAAACCACCCTTGCAAATTCCGTGGGTTCCAAAAATTATAACAAGCGATTGTCAACTAACACACTTTATTAAATAGTTTACTGGATACTTCACAATACTGATTATTAACTTGAAGGAACTTTACTGACTAAAAATAACAATGTTTATCACTTTGTTTTCACTTTGTACTCTTAACCTCACTTGTCAATCAAACTTCAAAACTACTATACTTTCTATACTTTCCGAAGTACCCGCCGAGAATGCGGTCTTTTATACCTAAAAATGACAGATCTCGATTTTTCTGTGATTTTTCTCTAGATAATTCCAGATGTCATCACTCTAGAACTACTACTGGTAGGTTCTTTCTCGAGTAGGTGCAAATACATTTGAATTAATTGAAGGGGTTGCAACACATCACAATATCCAGACTTACTAACTCATGTTCCTTTAAGATCAATTTGAATGAAAACTGACAGACAATTTAACAAAAACTACCTTTTCACCCCTTTTCAATAACTTAATTTTCACCCGCGTTTAAATGATTTACACGAAATTTACAAATAAAATAAAATAATAATGAAGAATAATCTTGAAACAAATAAAATGTTCTTAATTTCAGTTTTAAAATAAAGCTTTAGCTGGATTTTATAATAAAGGTTAAAACTGAATAATCAATATAAAAAACCATTTGTAACTGATAAAAAATAAAATGAATATATTTTCTTAAAGTATACCATGATCCCGACACAAAAACTTAACTCAGTCGACTTCAAACTAAAAATACTAATTTTAATGACAAAAACGACGATTTATAGTACTTTCTTTATTGTTATTAATTATGTGGTATTTTCTAAAGAACAATTCAATTTATGATCTTATTATGTTTACATTTATAGGTAGAACCAAATCCATTCAAATATAATGTATCCCGTTCGCGAATGTAATTTTAAAACAGTGAAAACAGTACAGTATTGGTAGATAGGTAAGTGTTACTATACATCAAAAACATACACTATCTTTAAAAAAACAGGTCGGAATTTGAATACAAATAAAACATATTATTAATTTAACTTAAGTATAAGTTAAATTAATAAACATTTGCTAATTTAAATCAAAATAAACATAGGATAATTATCTAATACATCGAGAATACAAAAATGATAATAGAAACATCATAAAAGAATGATAGTTCCTTCAGTTTCTCAAAAACCAGAGCAGCTGTAAACAATTGATAATGTTTACATAATTAGATAGATATATTTGATTCATTTTACGATTAAAGAGAATAAGCCTTATTTTGGCCCGCACAAGATCTTTTAAGGTCGAATTTCGTTTGTTTCCCGTCTACATATCGCCCTTTAAGGTCAAGATCGACTTGTTTTTGCAATAAACTTATTCACTTCACCGTTTGTATGAAAAATAGAAACTGAGCTGTATAGACACATACTATATTATGTATTTTATGTGCAGGGTCGGCCTTAGTTCCACAAGCGCCCTCGTACGAAATTTTTAAAGGCGTCCCTTTTTCTGATCAAGTCAGAAAAAAAAATGATGAGCGGGGGTGTAAAATCCAAAAAAAAGTTTTTTTGTCCTCATAAATTTTGCTCGAAAAAAAGAAGTATATTAAGCTCGTGCCCCCCCCCAAAGGCCGGTCCTGTTTATGTGAACGGTTTATTAAAATAATATTATACCTTCGCAGTCTGAATCCAAAGTTCCTTCAACTATTTCGGAAATAAGACGAGTTTTCTTAGTTTTGGGATTATAGTACAGTAAGCGAAGCAGTAAAAATGGTAAAATTCCCGACCCGAAAACGATGAAAGGAATTTCCTTAACTTTTTTTGCAATATGCTTTATAAATACGTACATCAAAATCTATATTGTCGCATTACCTGCTTTTTATTTTTAAGGGTGGAAACCACCCCTAGAACTGAAAAATGAATAACTCTTCTAATTTTACGAATAAATTAACAAAAATCCATATGCTTATGTTTTTGAGGTCGCTGAATATGACTGTGAGGAAAAAAACTTATAAGACGAAAATATAAGGGTTGAAATCACCCTTAAATACTGAAAAATTAATGTCTTCTAATTTTACGAATAAAAACACGAAAATCCATATACTTATGTTTTTGAGGTCGCTGAATATGATTATGAGGTCGAAACATGGGAAAAACGAAAATATTAAGGGTTGAAACCATCCTTAAATACTGAAAAATTAATAATTCTTCTAATGTTACAAATAAATTGACGAAAATCCATATACTTATGCTTTTTAGGTCGCTGAATATGATTACGAGGCCTAAATTTATTTAAAAAGTGGTGGATTAAAAATGGTCACAAAAGAGTATAGTAATAGTAATATGTCTAATGTTATTAAAAATACAGATTGTTATAAATAAATCAAATTAATACAATAATTAGTAAACTAATTAAATAATATTTTTAATCTGCACTCTAAGCATACTAAAATGTAATGCAACCCGCTTTTTCTGCGTATTCTTCGAAAAAATAGGCGGCTAACGCTCGTTTATCTACCTACCATAGACATTTAATATGCGCGTACAAACTGAAAAGTTTCAACATTATTTCAAACTTTCATATTTCTGGAACAGTTTGTCGTAAGAAAAAAAATAAAAACCCAAACTCTTCGTTTTTTTATAAGCTTCGTTTCATTCTTATATCATGTTTTTATCAATCTTATAGTTTTTGAGATATTTCAATTTTAAATACATAATTTTCTTAGGTATGCGCTCAAGCGCCATCTTTAAACCTTTATATCTCTGAAACAGTTTGTCGTAGGAAAATTTAAAAAAAATGAAACTTTTCTTTTTTTATATATATATACTCTATATACTTTTACCATTTTTTATAAAAGAATATTTTCTGAGCAATTTCCAAAAACCCGATTTTTTTCAAAAATTATGAATATTTTCATTATTGAAAATGGGTACAGAATGAAAATAATTATTTTAGAAATTCTAAAAAAATTGAGCATGTTAGTAATAATAATATACATTAACAATATCTAGAAGGATTTTTTAAGAATTTGAAATTAATAAGAAATTAGAGAGATAAGACTAAAAAAAATGGCGCATAAATTTTTAAATGCGCCACTTCTTTGTTTGTAACTTTTTTAGTTTTCATTATAAAAAGTCGTAATACGTCTCAATCGAAAGGAAATTTCAATATCTTTAATTTTTACAATTTTACAATTTTTCTCATAGTGTAGATTTTGAGTAATTTTAGGTTTCAACGTCGTATATATTTTTTGAACGTCTCGGTGCCATTTTGAAAATGCCATGTTTCCAATACTAAACATCAGAGAGAGAAAAAAAAAAGAAAAAACCGTTCGATTTGTTTTCGTAAAAGCTTTAATTTGTTACCCTTGCATTTTTTATGAAAGTCCACATTTTTCGAGTAATTTAAAAAAAAACGTCTAGGAATACTGATTTTAGGGGGTGAAAATTGCAATTTTCAGTTCGCAATATCTCGAAAAATATGCATTATAGCAAAAAAGTGTATAAGATCTTTCTTTCTTATAATTCTATTCTCTATCAGATTATGTGTATTTTTTGTTTTTTCTTTTTGCGACAACCCCTAAGAAGGGGGTGGACCACCCCCAAAGCAGGAAAAATGACAATATAAATTCTTATCTACATACTTTATGAAACACGTTGAAGAAAAAAATTTATTACATCGTTCTCGGGTTGGGATTTAAAAGCTTCACTTACTGTATTATTATTACAGTATTGTTTTTGTGCCATACACTTGCCTTGCCCCAAGACATATTCTGTTTTAACAAAAATGATTATCGTGTTTTTTAAAATAGAGCAAACAAATTTTCACCGTATTTTTCAAATTTCACCTCCACAGCCACCTCATACAGGCCGACACTTTGACAACCATCGGATTTTGATGTTTTAGAAGGTAAGGAATCATTTGAAAGAGGTTTAGCCTTTAATCTCGAAGTACAAATAGAAATCATTTCTAAAGGATTTTCACGCTGCCGTGGACTATACTATTTCCGTTAGGTAATGATGATCATTTGTAGTTTGTCTGTGTATTTTATATTTTGTGTTTATTTCGATTTAATTATATATCTTGATGTTTGGATGTTCATAGATTTATATTTGCATTTTGATAATTTTGTGCGTCTATGAAGACTCATTTTTATCATATTTAGAAAATTAAATGTATTTTCTTCAATAACTATCTCTCCAGTCCTGAAGATTTAAAAATAAAGCGAAACGTTGTAGTAATTTATCTTCTAGTTAAATTGCTGGATTCTTTAATTATTCCATTAAGAATTCTAATAGGAAAATACGCATCTATAAACCAGGACTTTTGTTACATCACTTAATTCAACAACGAAAAGTGTTTTCTCTGATGAAATTACTACAAATCTCGAATGGTGAATTTACTGGCTCAAAAAATATAAACTCAAAAAAAAATCGACAATAACCGTAATAAATAAAAGCGAATATTAAATTCAAAGAGTAAAACCAGTACGCGAAACGGCACGTATTTTGCGTCCTGCGATTGACGCATAACGCAGAGATCATAGTCAGGGGAATGTTGGGCGAGAGCATATAGGTTCCTTTATAGCCCGGGAGAAAGCAACAGAAATTTTTGGCCAATTTTATTACCACTCTTTTTAACATTATTCTACTATTTCTGGCCATAAATAGTGAAAATGGTTGTCCGCCAAGGTATGCGTGGGACAAGGCTCGTTAGGATTGTTTTAACTATGCAAAAAGAAATAGTGTCGTTGAATGAAACTATTAACGATAAAATTTCTTTATGAATTTTGGACATCATGAAATGCTCGAAAAAATCCTGCACGCCATCATACTTGTGGGATAAAATGCGTCTGCCACTTGAACAATTATGTCAAAGGAAACGAAGTAGTTAGACTTAAATCATTAGTGTTGAAATTTTTTGTATTAATAACACAGGCACACAAAATAAAAAAAGTGGTCTTTTTCTGGTACTCCATTGGGTAACCCATATATATTTCAACATGCTGAACACAAACGAGGTGTCCGTTTAGCTCCATTGGCCACCATATTCTTGTAAATCACGAAAATAATCTAAAAAAAATCATAATTTAAGTTATTTTCGCGATTTACTAAAAATGAGTGGTTAACGGGGCTAAACGGATATCCGATTCGTATTCAGCATCTCGAAATACATAAGGGTTACCCAATGAAGACTCAGAAACAGACCTTTTTTTGTGTAGATCTGTATAATATATGTATAAATATCACCGGATCCTCCGCCATTTTCTAGAAAATCGCGTATGCTTATATTTACACAGAAAAAAAAAGGTGATCTATTTCTGGGATTCCATTGAGTAATCCTTATGTATTTCGACATGCTGAATACGTAGATATCCGTTTAGCTCCGTTACCCACCAATTTTTAGAAAATCGCGAAAATAACCTAAGTTATGAGTTTTTTTAGGTTGTTTCCGCGATTTACCAACAAATGGTGGCCAATGGAGCTAAATGGACACCTAATTCGTGCTCAGCACGTCGATATACATATGGGTTACTACCAGAAAAAGACCACTTGAAAACGTAATCCGCAGTTGGCACTATTTTCTTTTACATAGTTGAGAGCTCCTGTCGAGCATTGTTTCGCTACTCGCATGGCAGACTCGCCATTCGCCAATTAACAGGACACGTATACTACGAAAGATAAATTTACAAAGGTCATAGCAGGATAAGTATGTAAAATCTGCTCCCAAACAAAATTTTGTTTGTTATCAACTATTTGAAGGGGCTTACCCTCCGATTAAAGAACTTATATCTAGATACATAACAGGCTATCTTTTCACTATATAGGTACCTTGTTTGCTCCTAACATAGTCACATTATATGTCCATTAAAAAGAATAGATGAACATCACATCCCATAGGCAACGTAGCGTTGTGCGTGTAGAAAATGTGTAGAATGATAAATATTTTCATTAAAATGAATTATTGCAATTCCTGCATTACCGGCTCTTTATACAACATGATGTAGGCATACGATATTACAGTAAGATAATACAGTAAGATAAATATGTATTAAAAGGATATTAAAATTTAATTGCTATTCACTTTATAACTGTAAACTGAACTTCATCATGTTACGACTATGGAACGATCGATTTTCTTCTTTTCTAAACGGCTTTCTGCAAACGGCACAGCACTTCATCATTTATTTGCACTAAATATATTGTCACTAAACTGTGTAAATATGAATAGAGAATATTATTTAGGTATTAAGCAAATCACAACTTAAAATAAAAAGAATTCTTCACCATATTTTGATCGAAAAACAGGAAAAACACTTATTAACATTAATGGCGCATACTGTCAAAAGTGTCAAACTGAGATTATGATAATCGAACGGAACCGATGGTGCCCGAATCGGCCGCGAATAGATCGACTAGCCAATCAAGAACTTATGGGAAGAAGTACCTTAGATTGGGAATCTTTCAGGAACACATAAACTGATGCCATTATGTATCTAGATATAAGTTCTTTAATCGGAGGGCTTACCCTAGATATGATTTTCCTAAAATTTCAAGTCTGCAGCCGCCATATTGGAGGAGTGGTGGGGGGTTTTTGATTTTCGTTTTTTAAAATTTTCTCGGACACCGTTGTATGAAAAAATCCGAAAAAATTCACAGTTGTTACTTATATGTTGTACTTACTCAATTTTTTTCATAATTTTTTAATGCAAATTTCGCATTCAAAAAAAAATTGTAAATTTTTGCATACAATTTCTTGGCACTTTAAGAAAGAAGGCCACTTTGAACTTTTCATCGTAAATTACTCATTTATCAAGGCCTATTCTCAAATTATTTTCATATTTTTAAATGTGGAAGACCATTCTCTTATACGCGCCTCACTACCATTTGGACGCATGTCTTGTTAACAAATATACAGGATGTTTCATTAATATTGGACACACGCTAACTGGAGTCCAAAATATGAAGATTTAACCTGAAACACTTAGATAAAATGTGCCTCCTTACTGTGATACAGGGTGTCAAAGTTTTTTTCTTTTTTTTTTGCAATATCTCAACTACCTCTTGACCGATGTTCTCCCAATTTGGTAAGGAAACATTTTTTAAGCTAAGAAACAATAATTTATGTATTAAATTACGCTAGCTCGTGGAGGGCGCCTCATGAGCTATACCTGATGATGAATATTTTTTCTCTTTCTTTTTACGAAACGTAGTGGCACTGTTTCAATACTATTTTTAATTATTAATAAAATAAATTTATTATCAATTTTTATGAATGTAAAATGTAAATTCTCTATTTATATTTTTTGCTTTACCTTCTTTCTTCCGCGAGACCACGTGACAATCAAGCGTGCGGGTGGCTTGCGAGAAGACTGATACATAGACTACTTTTAAAACTCTCTCTCTAAGTGCTCGTCTCCATATACACCATATGTATTTATTCGTTCTGTGATTTACACTTAATTGTTTATTTTAAATTGAACGTTGTTATGTTATTATTGTGTTCTGTGAGGTTGCAACCGAGAAGCCACCATTGAACGCCGGAAACTGCAATTAAAGTAAGTCATTTGTTCCTGGCTGTCACGTTTCGTTGGCGTTAATAAATTAAAATTAAAATTCTCAAAATTATAAAGTTAGAGTTTATAATCCGCTCAATTCTCGTATATATTTTTGTTGCAACCTGGATCCTTCACAGAACAAAAAAAATAACACGACAACGTTCATTTTAAAATAAACAATTAAGTGTAAATCACAGAAAGAATAAATATATATGTGTATATGGAGATGAGCACTTAGAGAGACTAGAAAATCTCGTGCAGGAGTCATTTCTACGTAAAAAAGGTACACTTGATAGAATTTGACAATAGACGTCTGAAAATAAGGAGTACGCCACCTGGTGGTCTATAGTCAAACTAATTATGGGCCTTTCTGTCATTGTCTCTTTTAGTGTACGATGATATCAACAATAAATAAAATGATTAACTGAGATGCTAAGTTATTAAAAATATGATGGCGTTTAAAGGGGCTACACAAGATACAATTTGCTGGAGCCAACCTAGTCGGTATCCTTTGTAGATTGCAGGGACAACTCGTGAAAGTTGAGTTGCACTGCAATGTTCAAAGCATACCCTCTTTAATGTAGACACCTTTAACCAGGCATTGAGAGGGGAAAAGCTGGTGCAAATAACCGTGGCCCGAGTAGAAAAAATAATAACCTGGACAATCACACATTGTAAGTGAAATTTTTGAAATAAGTAAATATATGTAATTTCAGTATATTTATAAAAGTAATATATACTATTGCACAATGCACTATTATGTTTTACCCCTGAATATTTCTATTTCATATTTTACAAAATACTGTTTCATTTATTTTACTTAAAGAATTGATAAATGTCTTTTCAGTTATATTCAATGTACCACTAATTTCATGGGTATTTGAATCTGAGACATTTGTTGTGAACATAGAGCATACACATTTATTAAGTTTTGTGTTGAATATGGGTTGTACCACACAAAATAATATGTCCTGCATTTAAAACATATTCCCCTTCATACACACACTTAGAATTTTTACATTTTTAGTGCTTCCCAAATGTTCCATTCATTGCTATATGCTTAAGAAATATTTTAGTTTATTAATATTTAACTAGCCAGACACCATTTATGTCGAAGAAAGTGTACTTTTCAAGGGAAAAACTAGATAACCTAAAAAAATATGAATTTTGCTGAATAATGCCATTAACATATTGCAAATCACCTACAACAAAATCTTGCAAACCTTTAGGTCATATATTATTAATGTTATTATTTTTAACGCCAAAAATAACAAGAAACGGAAAAAAATCAATATGAGTATTCGCCACACAAACAAACAAAAAGCCTATAATTAGTTCACTAGTTCTTCACTTTGGCGCTGGCATCTTAAATTCAGACGCCTATTCCAACCGTTTTCGAGAAAACTGCCGCATAGATCTCAGAAATTCTTTGAAAACAAACCCAATCAGGTACAGCGTGATGTAATACATAAATTATTGTTTCTTAGCTTAAAAATGTTTGCTTACCAAATTGGGAGAAGATCGGTCAAAAGGTAGTTGAAATATTGCAAAAAAAAGAAGAAAAACGTTGACACCCTGACACCTTCTATCTCAGTAAGGAGGCACATTTTATCTGAGTGTTTCAGGTTAAATCTTCATATTTTGGACTAAGGATTCTCCAGTTGGCATATGTCCAATTATTAATGAAACATTCTGTATATTTGTTAACAAGACATGCGTCCAAATAATAGTGAGGCGCGTATAAGAGAATGGTCGGTAATGCAGTTTTTCGTTTTTTTAACTATCTTCCACATTTTTTAAAAATATGAAAATAATTTGAGAATAGGCCTTAATGAATGAGTAATTTACGATGAAAAATTCAGAGTGGCCTTCTGTCTTAAAGTGCCAAAAAATTGTATGCAAAAATTTGCAATTTTTTTTGCATACGAAATTTGCATTTAAAAATTATGAGAAAATTGGGTAAATAGTCCAACATGTAAGTAACAACTGTAAATTTTTTCGGATTTTTTCGTATAACGGTATCTGAGAAAATTTTAAAAAACGAAAATCAAAAACCCCCCACCAATTCTCTAATATGGCTGCTGTAGGCTTGAAATTTTGGGAAAATCATATTTAGAGTAAGCCCCTTCAAACAGTTGATAACAAACAAAATTTTGTTTGGGGGCAGATTTTACATCCTTATCCTGCTATGCCCTTAATTAAATGTGTCAACCAAAACTGTCGGTAGCTCCCGGACCATTACACAGTTGCGAAATTCAAACGCGTGTAGAATTCGTTTTAAAATTTTAAAAATTCATCCCTGGAGAACTTGCCAATTTAACTTCTAGTTGATACAAAACGAATTATCCTGCGTATATTTCGCTGCCTCTGCAACAAAATTAAACTGTTTACAAACAAGTTTTACGCAAATTCCTCACGAAAGATTCACATTTAACAACTGTCGAACTGCTATTTTAGTTCATTGATATTAGACTTAAAATCGATAAATAAAGGAAATACATTATGTTCTGCGAGGACTACTTTTAAGAATCGAAAGAGTTTCCAATACGCAATGGCTAGTTTCTTCCTCAAAAATTACCCTTAACACGCCCCGTCACGGTTTTTGGCATTTTTTCGTGACGAAATATTTGGTCACCTAGAAAATTACACTCATTGATAATATAAAATTTACTACAAATAAGGTTCTATGTATATTTCCGATAAACTTAATTAGTTAAATAAAACTAAGCATTAAAAATATAATTTCAACGATTGTTTGGGTGGGGGGAGTCATTTTTTTCTTGAAATCCAATCTGTATTAATAGTTTTTGTCTGGTTTTTCTCGGGTTCTCTTCAACGGATCAGGCCAAACAAAAAATTAAAATGTTTGTATATAAATTATGAATAAAACTGCAGGGGGCCAAATCCGATCTAGCATTTTGTTTTTTTGCAGAAAAATAAAAACCAACAAGATTTCCAATTTTACATAAACCGAAATTACTAAAAAAAATAACGGTAACGAGGGTGAGGGAAATATTGTTGTCGTCGCAGTCGCGGTTTTGAGGAACGAGCACGCGTACCTATATCTGCGTAATTGTAATGTTAACGATTAAAATTTATTTTATGCATTCACTAAAGTTCTCATATTAAAGAATAAGCAGTGCCCATTTCAGCTGTAAATATACAGGGTGATCTACCATGATGTGCGAAAAAATTATCAGTAGGTTGTCCCCACTTAAAAGAGTCAAAAAATGAAGAACTATAAAAATATGACCAAAAAAATTACCTTATTTTTTTTAGAAATGCGCCGCCAATGACTAACCAATCTGATGTAACGCGGTACAACCATATCGCTTTATCAGACTTGAGATTGACACTATTGACAGCAAAGCTGGAGAGGGCAGAAGTTACTTTTTGGTTTTAATCAAATCACACTACAAAAATAACGAAATAAGTCGAAAATACATTGACCCTATGCGAATAACTACAAAAACAAGTAGATATAAGAGATATTTACTTAAACCCGTCAAGAATACAACAGAACCTTCGGCGGTGCTTTGTACCTGTCGGTGTCCTGATTGTTCGACCGAAAGCAAAAACGCGGCACATTGACTGCACCCGCCAGCTTAATTTTTTATGCCAATTAGCGAAATGTAAACATTTCCGATATGTTCTTTCACAAGTAAGTTCATCGCCCTATTACTGACCACAGACACGTAACAGTAGCGTATCTTCGTAAGTCTTAACCCTTTTAAATATATTAAATTACCTCGGATCACTCTAAAATTTTGCGGGGGTTTTCCCACATTGAAGACTAGTAACACCATTTTATTTTCCGCATACCATGGTAAATCACGCTGTATACATGTACAGAAATAAATGCACGAAATGCGAAAGATGCGATATCTCAGCTGGTTGATGTAAATTGTTTGTTTTTTGAAGCACTTTTCACAGATGACAAAAGTATTTGGCAGGATACATTTTTTCAATACAAAAAATGCCTTACAAAAAAATGCATTTTACAAAAATGCACGAAATAAAACTTTAAAATCACATTAAAAAATATTTTTATCACCATTGCAAAGCTCGTTCAAAAAGCTATAATTTAAGGAGAAAAATTCTTAGTGTGACCAAATGAAGCTTCAAAAAATTTTGAAAGATCTTGTTTTTTAAGGAAAATAATAAATATTTTTATTTGTAATTTTCCATAATAGTTTACATCTACAGGACCTACAATTTCACTACGTTTCATTAAAAAGCATTAATCATTTCTCTAGTAATTTCGATTTATGTAAAATTAGAAATCTTCGTGGTTTTTATTTTTTTGCAAAGAAACAAAACGGCAGATCGGATTTAGACCCATGCAGTTTTATCCATAATTTATTGACCAATATTTTGATTTGTTGCTTGGTCTGATCCGATGAACATAACCCGACATATTAAAGAAAAACGAGGTTAAAAATTAAAACTTAATTTCCAAAAAACGCTCCACTCCCAAATTGGACAAAACTTTACTGTAGCTTCCTGATAACATACAAATTGCATTTCCACAAAAAAATTGACCTCCCCCAAACAATCTTTGAATAAAAAATTAGTTTTATTCGACTAAATGGTTTTCGAGCAATGAGCGAACAAACTAGGGGGTTGGGCCCCAATCAATACGCGCTTCGTATATTTTTATCAAAGTGATGCCTACAAGCATAGTGTAAGGACTAAAATTGCATAGCAAAGGGTGATTTCCCTCGATAAGAAAACAAGAAAAAACAAGAACACAGTTTTTTTCCTTAAAATGCTTCCGAAGCATTCTACGATGCCTTAAAACATACTGTTTACGCAGTGACAATTGAAAGTATATCGACTTCAAATTTGTCAGAGAAAAGTGTTTTCATTGTAGCTGTGTACGTGAAAAGTTTCATCAAAAACTAACCAGTGGCGTTAAAGTTAGAACGGGTTGGGGTGATAGAATCTTACAGAAAAAATTATTTGCCACCGAACGGATTTTTGTTTTATTGATTTTGATGCACCATCTATAACCAAAACTTTTGTTCTTCTTCAGTTTTTTTTCGCGCATCATACCATTCGATGATCATACCATCGAATGCCGGGAGCATCGTAGAGCGCTTAGGAGGCATTTTGGGAAAAAATATTTCTGTTTTTTTGACGAGATATGAATCAGCTTTTTCGTGATGTCATTGAAAGACTCTGTATATTGAGAATATGCAATGAGCGCGCTAGTTTGATCGTTTACTGCTCGAAAACCATGGCGTCTATCGGAAATATGCATAGGACCGTATTTGTAGTAAAGGACACCGCACGTTTTATAGGTAAATTAGTGGCCTGTCAAATTTGATGAATTTTTGATATGTTATAGATTAACTGATTCTGAACGATAAGTTCCTCTACTACTAAATTATATTTTCATCTTGTTCCGTCGAAGGGTTGGGGGGGTAAACTGGGGTAAATTTGGGGTAAATGGGTAAATCAAGCAGGTAAGAGTCCATAAAATTGGTATTTAGTATATGCAAGAGAAGCTAAGGTCTCAAAAAAAATTTTGGCATTAGCCACCCCCATTACCACCCCCATCCCATTATTAAAGGGGATGAAAAAATTGTGATGTAGTGTGTGTACAAGGACCAGAAATCTCAAAATATTTTTTTACTTCATCCACCTCCACTACCACCCCCCTATCACCACCCCCACCCGACTACCGATGTGGGGTACCGTTTTATGGGTTTTTGGGGTAGAGGATTTCAAGTATTAGATTATTAAAGTTCCATAAACAATTATTTCCACATACAAAGTTTTTTCGTTGAGTGACTTGGATAGAGAATCTGGATGTGGGAGTAGTGATTCCTTGGGCAGCGGTTTTTTATATCTTGAAAAATAAAATCAACTTTGTTTTGTACCAAGATTAGGATGTACCCGGTATCAAGCTAGCATCAATGTTCGATCAGTCAATGCGCGTACTTACTTATTTACTAAGATACTGAATTTTAACAAAGCTATCAATATGTAAGATTATTAAATTGAAGTAAAACGGGTATTGTGTATTCGAAAAAACGTGATTTGACGTAACTTCCTGCAAAATCGGAAGTTCAGGCACTGCAATCTAAGACCAAGTAATGGTAAATAGTCTGGTTATTCATTTCCAGTGGTTATCGTTTCAATAACTGCAGTAGTTTTGAGAAATCGTGGTAAAGTATAGAGGGGTGTCCAGTCTTCGGAGCCATCTATCGGAAAAATTGTCCATAATTTTAGTGGAGCGCCTGGAGCGTTAAAAACATGAAAACCTCGGATTTCAGTTACAGTGAATGAAATTTAAAAATTCAAAATGGAATATTTAGCTAATAATATATATATATATAAAAGTTTACCTATTAAAAAAATGTGATCTTGATTTTAATTAAAAAAAAATTGATAATTGCTACAATTCAAATAGTATAATACATATTAGGCTATAGAATATTTTTGTATAAAGAAATTAAGTTAACGTATCTATTTATATGGAGACAGTAATCGGGGAAAAGAAGTAAATTAAGGAAAATTAAATAAAAAAGAAAATTATTAATAAAATATTTGTTTATTTAAACAATTTATATTTTTGTCCATGTCAAATATTTTCTACGACTTCATTTATTTGAATGATATGTGGAGTATTAAAACAACTATTTTCGCTGCACTGTAAACATACTACACTACAATATAAGCCACTCTTTCGACATCCACAGGCAGCTCCACATCCCTTTTTGCAATTACAAAATAACATTTGCAATAGATTGTCCGGAGCCGGCAATTGATTCATTGTTATTGGGATGAACATGTTATTGGAATACTTCCATCCCCAATTTTCAATATGTACGTCATTTCCTAGCCATATCTGTATTTGCAGGTACACTATCTTTAGGTGTTCAAATGCTGCATCAGTTGTAGGGTGTAATGACAACAAAAGAACACTTGTACTTTTGGCCGTTGCTTTTATGAAAGAATTGAACCTCAACATATTCAAATCTTTAATTTTTGCAGGAGCTCCATATAAACCCAAAATGCATGCGACACTCGCTTGAAATATGTTATTGGAGTCTCCGTTGACATTTTTAAATACTTTTGCTGATTCGTGTAAATCATGACGTTTCTCAAAATTTTTGGTAAACTTATTTTTGCCTTTATTGAAAAACGCAGATGTGGTATCACAACCAGTGAAAGTATGTAAAAAAAGAATATGTTCTTTACATTTCGGAAGCGATCTTTCTAAACTTTTCGAAGAAAATATTTTTTGTTGGACTTTGCCTCGGGATGGTTTTAGAAAATATATTTCACGATCCTCCTCCACTAATGCCGTTAATATAGCCAAGATGTCAATATCTTCTGAAACTAAAACAACATTTTTTGTTTCTAAATTAATTGCTGTATCAACAATTAATTTGTCTGCATCTCTTTCCGCTTGGCATGTAAAAATATTGTTGTCAGCTAATGCAATTCTCAACAGTTCTATCAAGCGGCTTTTATTTTTGTTATTTGACAAAAATTTCTCTTGAGCTACTTTCAAAGGCATATTTTCATCGAATTCAATATCTGCACATTTATTTTTCAATGCACGCCGATTTCTTTCTACTGATTTAATACTGTCTTTCTTATACCCATCAAATACCAAGTACGTGTTACTATTATAATTATTCTTTAAATATCTTACATAATGCTCACATATTATTTTAAATTGCCATTTGCAACGATGTAATAACATGCCTTCATCAATGACGTAATGAACATTGTCTAGACGTTTTAAATTAATGGAAATTTCCTGGGATAACTCGTAAAAAGTTGATTTTTTTGTCTTTCGCAGTTCGCCATTTTCAAAGAGAGCAAGCGGATGTGGTGCGAGTTCATAATTCATATAATTTTTAAGCTCTTCATCGTTTTTTTTAAAATACAAATACGTTGAAATAGCAGCAATGAATCAACAGGAATCACATCGTCATGAATTTTAATTTTGTTATTTTTCGCCAATAAAGGATTTATTATATCTTTCCTTGATAATTTCAATTCGCGAAAAATTTTCCCTCTGTTTTCTTCATTACATTGAAACCTTTTTCAAAAGCATCGTAACAATTTGTATCTTTATCTCCAGTAATTCCGGTAGCAATGGGCATAACAGCATCTGTATCAGGAAAAGGGCTGTGTTGCTTGAAGGAGTCCACCAATCTTTTTACATCGACACCATCCCTTTCTATTATAGATCTGTCAAATCACTATGTTGATGACTTTTCTTGAACGATATATCACAAAAATGTTCTATGCCTTCAATAATATCTTGGCTATAACGGACAACTAACTTGATTTTTGCAATTAAAAATCTAGAACTACGTCCGTAAAGTTGTACATTGCAGCTGTCGCTGTCGTTCTCCCCTCCACGTTTTACTACCTGTTTATGGTCTCTACGACCCTTATTACACTCAAGTATCTTTGAAAGATGTTCTTCTATGTATATTTAGGTGAAATTCAACGTATACATAAAAAAAATATTATTTAAAATAAAATTATATGCTAAAATATTAATTTTTTATAGTTTTTTGTTCAAATAATGATAAAATCAATAGGACAAAAAAATTTTTGGTAAACTTTGAAATTTCTAGTATAAAAAACAAAATCCCACCTCGACCATATAAATTCATTCACTGTAACAGATGTCCGAGGTCAAAACCCCCAGGCGCTCCACTATTTGAAGTTTTGCCAAATGAACTTATTATTCAGAATCAGTCGAAATACAACATATCAAAAATTCATCAAATTTGACAGGCCACCAATATACCTATAAAACGTGCGGTGTCCTTTTATATAGAATATCAATAAGCATAAAATTTTCTAGGGGATTAACTACTTCAAGGAAAAATGCGAAAAACCGCGGCGGGGAGTATTGGGGGTTGAGAACTCTTTTGCTTCTGAAAACTAGCCATCTTGTGTGTATTGCATCTATTTTTCCCAATATCATGTCATCTTGCTTTTCGGACTTCGTAATATACCATGTTGCGTCAGTCAATGGAGTCATTCAACGTATTACAAATGCTGTATTTGCATTAATTACTGTTCAGATTTACGTATCGATTCTGTTCACCCTTAAGCCGAATACTGGAAAAGATAACTAGGATCATAAATGCTTGATACCAGTAAACTTTCCTCGACTGTCTTCATGTAAATTATATCGAGAGAATACATGAAGTTTACATGTTGATAGTCTATTGTAAATTGTAAAGTTTACTGGACATTTACTTATGTCAATAAACTTTCCATTAATGTCCTCAACTTTGCCAGGACACTGGAATCTTTACTAATTACCCGAATGAAACTTCAGGACTATGATGAAACTAATTTATTGACTTCAGGAACTTCACTCCGTAAACTTTGCCAAATTAAATTAGACCTTAGAGCTCATGTTTGCGCATGGCGAGTTTTATAAAATATTGTAATTTTTCACGAAGACACAAATACAAATTGATAGTAAATACATACATTTGAAAATCATCGTTTTCTACAGATCAGGGGAATTTTATCTTATTTTGTTGCCTATACTTGGAGATCCAACAAAATAAATAATTCTAAAGACAACAACAATCCGACTGCGAAAAAGGAAACTAACTAAAAGGACCTAAGCAAGATACCCGCCAATATAAAAATGTAATGTTCAATGACTGCAGTCGGAGTCTCACTAACACGGATAGTTTACTCACTATATACCAACTATTGCACCATTACATTGTGGACCAGAAGGCGTCCAAAAGTGGCCTAAAATCATCTTCTGAAATTGATTTAAATGATTTTATTATGGTTTGGTAGAGTAATATTGCTGTATGTCGCCTTTCTATTGGTTATAAACTTGTATCATAATGGAAAATTTGTATCTTAATGAATGTCATTAGAGTACAGGTAGGAAATGTCTAATAAACGAATTAAACTATGGGAGTAGAATAAGAATGAACAAAAATGAAGACAATGGACCCTGTTTATTATTCATCTTAATTTGTGTGTGTTATATAAAACAATTAATTGTAAATATTCACAAATATATTTTGAAATAAGTTTGACAAATCACTTTGAATATCTTATGATTATTTAACAGCAAGATCAAGTCACGAATTTCAAATTTTAAACATTACCACTTTTGTCTCTAAAAAGAGAAACAAGTAAAACTCAGCAATTAAGAAATCTAAGTACATTGTTAATTGGCCTCGTCAGAAAAAAAAACGAGTTCTTGAGAGAAAGGCGGAAGAAGTCGAAAGGATTTAAAGTAGATAATCTTCTCTCATCTTTGAGATCCGAAATGATACTTGAAAGAGAAATACCTACAGCCTTAGGTGTTTACATTTGTTTAATATGTACGGATTTCTTTGATGTATTTAGTTAAACGCGAGCCTCAACTAAACTAAAAGAGCGTTTGATCTTCTAGCCTTTATCAAGTAACATAAGAAAGAGTTCCTTCCTTGTATAAGTTGGAGAGTTCAGCAAATCTGTAATATAATAGTATTCAAATAGTGTTTGGAAGTAGAAAATTACAAGAGGTGTTTTTAAATTCATATTCCGCCTGATACGTAAATGTTGGAGTGCTATTATAGAGAGGTTCTATATCCAGAAAACAATGAAAACAATAAATATCAATTCTTATTAAATTATCACGATAAATTGATTGACTGATTTATCAGCTGTCAAAAAATCCAAATAAAAACTTATAAAAAAAAATATATAAGTTTTTATAATTTTTGATGTGTGTATTTGAAATGTGTTTTAACTGTAAATTCTCATATGGTATCTACCAGTATTGATGAGTTGTTATAGTATATTTAATTAAAAGTTTTTATAGATTTTTATAGTGTTTTTAATATAAATTCCCTTATGATATCTATTAGTATTGATGAGTTTTTATAGTATATGTAATTAAAAGTTTCTATAGGTTTTTATAGGTTTGTATAGTGTTGTGAATGTAAATTTCCCATAGAAATTCTATTAGTATAAATAGGTTTTTTTACAGATTTTGGTTGTGATTTGAAATATATTTTTAATGCCAAATCCCATAAACTTACATAGGTAAGTAAATATTATTTACTTGCTATTAATATTTCAAATATCAATAGTAATATAGTGGTAAACACTAAATATTGCAAAAGTCCTCTTGTTTGCTCTAGCGTTCTAGCCTAAACGCAGTTAATAAGTTAGTAGTAAAAGAGACTGCTTTACTTTTAATTTAACAAGCCCACGCTAGTTTCTTAGGTCACATTACATTAGATATGAATTAGCGACATGTATAACAGCTCCCTCTACTGGAGGCTGGAGTATGTAACATTAAACTTTCATAAGTTTTAATTATGTGTGTGTGTATTTTAAATGTACATTCCTCGTATGAAACCTATTAGTATACGTAAGTTTTTATAGTATTTGAAATACAAAGTTTTTTTATAAGTTCTAAATGTGGTCTGATGTGTGGCTATTTGAAATGTGTTTTTAATGTGAATTCCTTGCCTGAGGTCTATCAGCATTTGCATATATTAATAGGAAATACGAAGTTTTTATAAGATTTGCTGCGTACAATGGGTTTTTAATGTAAATTCCCTATATGGAGTCTATCAGTAGTTATACGTTTTCACGGTAATTGAAATATGAAGTGTTATAGATATTTTATATGTATTTGAAAAGTATTTTTAATGAAAATTCTCCATATGAGGCCTATCAGTATTTGTAAGTTCTTATATGGTGTTTGAAATACGAAGATTTTAAAGGTTCAGATGTGTCTAAGTTCTTGAAATATTTGAAATGTGTTTTGAATGTAAATTCCTTGCCTGAAGTTTATCAACACTTGCACGTTTTAATAATAAACACGAAGTTTTTATAAAATTCTATGAGGATATGCAATGGGGGTTTAAAGTCAATTCTCTGAATGAAGTCTATCAGTATATTTATAAGTATTTATGGTAATTAAATTGCGAAGTTTTATAGGTTTTTATATGAATTTGAAAGATATTAATGTAAACTCTCAGTACGAGGCCTATAAGTATTTATGGCGTTTGAAACACGAAAATTTTATAGATTCTGTGAGTTTTTAATGTATATTCCTCGCATGAGGTCTATTGTAAAATTTGTATGCTTTTATGGGAATAAGAGGGTTTTCTAAAATACAATGTGTATACTTACAATGGATTTTAATCTTACAATGGATTTTAATGTAAATTATATGAAATCTATTGTATTAGTAATTTTAGTTTAGTAAGTATTGTAACTTTTTTAGGTTGACTACTATTGAAATCCCACGAAAAATTTTCAAATTAATAGTTGTAAATAATACTTTTCAATGGGTGCACTGAGAAATCTTTATTAAATTCTTATATAAAACTAAACTAATAATAACCCTTCAAATCTTATATATACTAATTATTTCTTATTAAATGTTATAAAATACATCCCTGGTTTCCTGATGAAACATTATTAGTTTTACTACTATTGGAACCCCATGAACACTTATCAAATTAATAGTTGTAAATCATTATTAATACTTTTTAATAGATGTCCCTATAAATCCTTATTAAATTCTTATATAAACTAAACTGATATGGACCCACGAAGTCTTATAAAAATAAGTACAAATATATCCTTATAAAAATGTATAAAATGCCTACTATAGGAACTCCTTGGTATATCTTTTCAATTTCATTTCTCTTCAGATTCCAAAAAACTCACAAAAGTATTCGATAATACCTTATTCATAATTTTTAACATGCATCCTTACACGTTTCCATTAAATTCTTATATAAACTAAACTGATATATACCCATGAAGTCTTATAAAAATAAGTACAAATATATCCTTATAAAAATGTATAAAATGTCTGCTAGGAACTCCTTAGTATATCTTTTCAATTTCATTACTCTTCAGATCCCAAAAAAGCCACAAAAATATTCAATGTAATACCTTATTAACACTTTTTAATACGTATCCTTATAAATCCTCATTAAATTATTATATAAACTAAACTGATAACAACCTCTCAGATCTTACAAAAACCATATACTAATTGTTTCTTATAAAAGATTACAGAACTCGTATTTGATTTTACTGATGAAACCTTTTCAGTTTCAACACTATTCAGATCCCATGAGAACTTAAAAGTTGTAATGCCATATAAAAACTGTTTTTAGTATAAACACTTATGGAAACATACCAATAACAACATGGGTATTCCAACTCAATTAAGACTCCTTTAGATACTTATTCATCCCAATATAATTTCTATATGGCAAAATTAATATACTGTATAAAACCTTATAAACCAGATAGGCTCTTATGATTACCCATAAAAAATTTATAATTATCTATAAGTTTGAAATAGGATTTTTTGACAGGGTAGGCATTACCGCCACGCCAGAGAAACATACCGCCTGTCCGGCTACGTACCTTGGGTTGGATTTGGGTCATGCCTGTTCTCAGCAACGAGAGCCACATGGCGCATGGTACAGAAATGTAGGATGGGAAATGTAGGTGTTTGTGAGATGTGTTGTCGCATTGTGTCATGATATGGAGTGTCTATGCTCTTTTTTGTGTTTTTGATTCGAGTTTTTCTTCGTCTGAGTCTTCTGTTGCCCCCATTTCTGATACCGGCAGAGCATATATCATTATTTGCGATTTCTTCATGGTATTAATTTTTTTCTAGCTGTTCATTCTCAGTGCTCTTGGTCCTTTTCTAGTTTGTTCATGATCGTTTGAATTTTTGTTATCTACGTAGAGCATGGTCTCAATATTCTTAATTTTTTGCTGTTCAATTTTAGCGTTTTTTTTTTTAGTAGATGTGTTGAGTCTCTTCTTTAGACATGCCCCCAGTACACTGCGTACAGTTCTATCCTATTTGTAATTGTTTTTCCTCCTATAATTGTTAACGTATTATGTTGTTGCTTTAGGTTTAGCTTTTGTTGATTTTTTTAACTCCACTTGTTGCAAAAAATTTAAATTATTGTATCAGATTGTTGCGACTCAATAATACATCACACACATGCTGTATTCATTGAATGGTATATACAGAAATATAACATTTTTAACTTTATTTCACTCTCTGAGAGTATTAAATGAGAAATATATAATTACAACCACGAAGTACATCATTAGCTCAGCAAATAACCATCACACTGACAATGAATCTTTTTACGAGTTACTCAATGTAAAATGTTAAGATTATATACACTGTTTTCACGACCCTCATTCATTGGAAACTAATATATTTGCCGTGAACTGACGGAAATCCGTGTTTCTATCCTATTTTATGGCAAAATCTTGAGAAAAATTATTACGGACAAGGCTGAAGGTATTATAGTTTTACCAAACTGGGCCAGTAAACTCAAATATTCTATCTCTCGTCAACTTCTCGTTGCGAAACCTCTTAGGTTAAAAATTTGTATTTTACCTCTCAAGAAGAGACGGATGGGTTAATGCCTCTCTGATAGTGGGCGGATATATAAGATAAACTTTTCTAGAAAAGGAGTAAAAGAGTGGACTGTAGCAACCACAATGGTATCATTTAGCAAGACAACTCTCAGACAGTATTTTGGAACAAGGCACATTGAAATATTTAAATCAACCATATCAAATGCCACATCTTTTCTCATAGTACAAGATCCAGCATAAGGAATTAATACCCTCATCTGTTATTCAGATAAGAAATAGTTTTTATGAAAGATAACATGTAGGCTAATAGATCGCGATTGGGTTTCCTAGCCATATTTTGACCCGATGCCATTTAATTTGAAAAAAATTAATTGATTTTTTCTTTTTTTTTTGTCAGGCGAAATCGAAATTTTGTCTTGATATAGCAGCGAAACCATTAATCCTACAGGAATTTTTCAATGAAGCAAATTCATCATCATTTTATAATCTTTCTAATAGATCCCTACCAGTTTTTTCCTAGAACCAATGTTTATCTAGATATTCGCAAGAGATGAGAAAAAAACACGATTCCTCGAAAAATCTAAATTTCCAGTTGTGTGGCTCCTAGCGTCCTTATTTTTTGTCGTAGGGCAAAAAATAAAAAAGAGACTTGTGGCTTATTAAATTCTCCGTTAGGTCGTAGTTTTTTGCCGTAGGAGCCACCGCTTAGGAGTTATGGGCGTTTTGAGTAAAAAAGTGAAGCACACCGCCATCTTAAAAGACCCGCAGGGCCCAAACCAAGACTCACAGTAACATTTGGAACACGGCAAAACGTTCCTCACATTATGTAGTTTCCTTTGGGAGTTTTTATTTTTAGCTATCTCTCACAGATTCCGAGTTACGGGCAAAAAACCGTTTTCAGAGATGCGCCATCCGAAAGGAAATTTTCGTCGAAAAACCGACATCTGAATATACTCATATTTTCAAAAATACGATACCGCGACGCCCGTACCATATCGATACGGAAAGAGGAAGACTTGTAGTTGATCCGCATCGTAAATCGCACGCCGAAATTCGAAAATTAGGCCCGACACGAACGAATCAAAATTGACATTTTTGGCATTTTCCGTTTGCTGTTTCTCGATCGCGATTTTGTGTTAGAAGAGTGTTTTTCGCCCACGGTCATTAAACCATACGGTTGTCTCAATCAGCAGCTTGAGGGCGAGAGAGACGCGGGGGGTGGGAAATAGAATGAAAGAGACAGACATCTGATTTCCGTGCAAAAGACAGAGACAAAGATGCTTGTAGTGTCTACAGGTGTCGTAGGCTGTAGGCCCTACCGGAATCTCTGTCTTCTGCACAGAAATCAGATATGTCTGTCTCTTTCATTCGATTTCCCGCCCCCCGCGTCTCTCATGTCTTTCGCCCATCTCTTTCCACCGCAAAAAAAAGAGATAGTCGAGCTTCCCCTGTTAATAACTAATCAACCATAAATAATACAACAATGAAGGATAACCTAACAGACGTAGAATTTAATTCTAAATCGACCTGCACCTATCCCGATCCCGTCAGATATGTTTAAAAAAGCCTTTTTTAATGCAATTCGCAGACGTGTAGAATTTTACTTCAAAAACGAGTTACAGCAGTCGAGCCTATCTTTTATTTTTTTTACCCTACGACAAAAAATAAGGACGCTAGGAGCGATACAACAGGAAATTTACATTTTCCAAGGAAACGTGTTTTTTTTCTCATCTCTTGCAAATATCTGGATAAATATTGGTTCTAGGAAAAAACTGGTAGGAATCTATTAGAAAGATTATAAAATGATGATGAATTTGCTTCGTTGAAAAATTCCTATAGGATTAATGATTTCGCTGCTAAATACGTTTAAAGACAAAATTTCGATTTTGCCTGACAACAATTTTCAAATTAAATGGCATCGGGTCAAAATATGGCTAGGCAACCTAGTCGCGATCTATTAGCCTACATGTTATCTTTTATATAAACTATTTCTTATCTGAATAACAGATGAGGATATTAATTCTTTCTGCCGGATCTTAGACTATCAGTAGTCTACTGATTGTACATAATAATTATTATAAAAATTATAATCAGAAGGAGCTAGTCAAGAGATACCTAAACAGAGAGTTAAGTCGAAAAACTTCCTAAGATCGCGACCCAAGACGACGACTTTTGAATTCGTTGAAAAAAAAAAACGGGATTAGGCCTGTGAAAACACAATCACACATTAAATGAATAATCGTTATCGCAATTGTTTTTGATTTATTGTTTAAACATCTACAGAGTGTTTTAACTCTCAAAAATTGGATAGAATTCAAATTTTGTCGAAATTGCATACCAAATGGGAGTTAGGTATTTTCGGAGTAGCGACACTGATGTTAAAAATAAAAATTCAAAATAGCTGCTACATTTACACACAGACATATGTCTATGGAATTATATAATGGCTTTCAGAGTCACTGATACCGAAGCTAAGAATTCAAAATGGTGGATTCAATATGGCTGCCACAATTACAAAATTTTTCCAGACAAATGACACTTGGTACAAATGTGAATTTCAGATTTAGCTGATACTGAGCCTGATCTTAAAACTTAATAATTCAAAATGATGGATTTAATACGGCACCCATAATTGCAAAGTTTTTGCAAAGTTGCGTGGACCTTAATACATGAGAATTTTTGAAGTCACTATTTTTGACCTGAACTCAAACCCCAAAAATCAAAATGGCATCCAATAGGTCGGCTATGAAAAAAAATAGTTGATCCGCTTACATACGAGGGTTAAACCGAAATGTAGCGCACAGATTGTTTTTTACTTAATTGTTACATAAAAATCAAGAAATAAATAGTAAACCTAAACCAACTACTAAGACCTTGAGGACAGTGACTGGTGTTACTATATTCTCTTAACCAATTTCTAAAATGGAAGATTTTTTATTTCATCTGTACGGCATGTGTGTCTTTGCATGTTTACCGTGCATAGGGTGTTTGGCTGAACCGATTTTTATAAACCTTTAGACAAAGGATTTATAGTTTTCCGATTTATAGTCTTGTAGCAAGCTAGTTTCTTGCTTACGTCGTCGCGTCGGGGCAAGGTTTCGAAGTGGCTTATATTGTTCATTATCAGGTGTCAGGTAAAAATTCATGCAAATTCGTACTGCTGAGTTAGGAAGCAATATGTCAGCAAATTTGTCAAAAATACGAGTGAAGTTACGTCATTAGAGCAAAGTAATAGTATATTACATACCGAGGTGGAAAGTGTTTCATTGTTGTCAGATATGAGATAGTTGGATGAAGCGTGAAGCGGCGAAGTCAAGTAATTCTTGAGACAGCAATGGAACTTTCCTCCAAGGTTTATATATTCACAATTAGGCCAGTGGAATTAGCAAATATGCATATTGTAATTCGTTTCAGGATGCCACGTGGATTAAACGATGTTTTATTGATTACGAACATGACCTTGAATTTGGTCCACTTTTTGACCACCGGAACATTATTTATTTAACGATTTATTGTTGAAAAATTCCAAAAAAACGACTTTTATAAAGATAACTCAAAGACCTTTGACGATAGGTTTTTCAATTTGTAGATACCGTTAGAACTTTGAAAAACGGTTAATTTGAGAAGTGTTTCATTTAGAACGCTTGAAAATTTGTTTAAATAATTGCAAAAAACCGCGAGAATTTTCGTAATTTGCAAATATTTTTCATTCTTTAACAAAAGCACTTTAGTGATTGAAACTTTGACAAAATATGTCTTTTATCACCCCAAAGTTACCTCTAAAATTTCATCAAAAAATTTTAATTAGTTTAAGAGATATTCAATGTGTTTATTAAAAACATGAATAATGTAAAATGCAAATTCACCCAGTTCCCGTTGTCGTAGAGGGTTGATCTGGACATAATTTTTTTTATTGAGACTTAAACTTTATGTTTTCATTATTGGTAAATCAAATTTGCATTATTTTCAACTACAAAATGGCGTTTGAAAAAGTGTCACATTTTGTGGTTAGGTTTTTTGCTAATAACTTTTAAACAAATGAAGATTTTGCAATATCGTTCTGATATCTTTGTTGCTGGGGTTTTTTTCACACATTTTCAAAAAAAAAAAATGACTGTAGCCTTACTAGAAGCCGAGATGATTTTTTTTTTAATAAATTCGTAATTTGTTTATTAATAAACATTAACAGCTGAAACTTGGCGAACAACTAGTTTAATAGTCTGTCTTTGTAATAGAGCTGAGTTTGGGGGAAAAAATTCAATTTGCAACGATAACAATAATTAATTTTAAATCAGCGTCAGAACAGGAGTGAGAAGCATGAGTCATATCTGTAACACGTTTATAAAATGATCGAGACGAGTTCAAATCCGTCACCAAAAATTTACCGTTTCTCCGATTTTGATTTTTTTTTTTAATTTGGGGTAGCGTGATGAAATAATAATATCTGTCATGTCGATTTTTTCCTAATTAAACAATAATTTGTTATAAACAATTATTTTTTGTTAAAAATTTTTTTACGAATTTATTAAAAAAAAATCATCTCGGCTTCTAATAAGGCTACTACAGAGTCTTTTTTTTTGAAAATGTGTAAAAAGACCCCGGCAACAAAGATATGAGAACGATATTGCAAAATCTTTATTTCTTTAAAATTTATTAGCAAAAAACCTAACCTCAAAATGTGATACGTTTTCAAACGCCATTTTGAAGTTTAAAATAATGCAAATTTGATTTGCCATTAATGAAAACATAAAGTTTAAGTCTCAACAAAAAAAAGGATGTCCAGATCAACCCTCTGCGACAACGGGAACTGGGTGAATTTGCATTTTACATTATTTATGTTTTTAATAAACAAATTGAATATCTCTTAAACTAATTAAAATTTTTTGATGAAATTTTAGGGATAACTTTGGGGTAATAAAAGACATATTTCTCCAAAGTTTCAAGCACTAAAGTGCTTTTGTTAAAGAATGAAAAATATTTGCACATTGCTAAAATTTTCGCGGTTTTTTGCAATGATTTAAACAAATTTTCAAGCGTTTCAAACGAAACATCTCTCAAATTAACCGTTTTTCAAAGTTCTAACAATATCTACAAATTGAAAAACCTATCGTCAAGGGTCTTTGAGTTATCTTTTAAAAAGTCGATTTTTTTTAAATTTTCAACAATAAATCGTTAAATAAACAATGTTCCGGCAGTCAAAAAGTGGACCAAATTCAGGGTCATGTTCGTAATCAATAAAACTATCGTTTAATCCACGTGGCATCCTGAAACGAATTACAATAAATTTCAGTCTTTTTTTTACTAATTCTACTGGACTAAATCATCTCCCTTAAAGAACTAAAAGTCAAAAATATCGTTTACTAAATTTTTAGGAAAAAGAAAAAAAGATTTTTAGTTTCTTTTTCCGGTCAGCGCGCGCGCCGTTCGGAAGTTTCGTCTGCCAGCGTAATTGGGGTATGTGAAGTACATATACTAACTACCTATGCGGACAGATATCGATAATCATTCGATTTAAAAATAAATGCCCCCCCCTCCCTATCTCCTCACCATACCAAAAAGTTTCAGAGAAAAAAAAATTGTATTTATATGGTCTCTTCGATTACCGACTAGCAGACGGTAACCATTCGTCGTCGAATTTGCACGCTATTTCCTATACTAATACTTTGATTCAGCCAAAAAACACTTACCCCAATGACGCAAGAGGGACTGAATTTTTGACACATTTAATGCGTCTGCCCTCTTTTCCGCAGTAATAAAAATGTTTGCCAATAGGATTGTAATTATTTAAAACAAAATATCTGCAAAATATCTAAAATTTAAGGTACAGTAAATGAGTGGTCTGACCAACTTCGAACTAACACGGGCAGATATCCGACTTAACCGACTTTTATGGATAGCAGGCGTGCAACTGGTAGGCTCTAACACAAACGAGCAGAATGACACAACTATTTGATGTTATTTAATACTCTGGTATTTACGTGTTTGTGGTTGATTATATTTGATGAATTCTAAAAAGAAAAGCATTAAATGCCACCCCGCTGCTGTATACAATATCAACGTTTTGCATTTTGCACATAGGTCAAATCTTCATACCCCTACCAACCACTAGACGTTTCTGAATGACATAATCGCGTTTCAAAACCTGGCCTTTTTGCCTAATGAATTGACGTAATTTCACTTATATTTTTGACACCTTTACTGCAATGTTGCTTCCTGGCACAGCAGTCACAGTACGTAATCGGATAGATTTTCATCCGCCGCTTGATAATGAAAAAATAAGCCACTTTAAAATCTTGTCCCGATGACGTACGCAAAATGTCAATTGGCTGCCAGACTATTAGGTGTTTGACATGATTATCATGCCTAAATCGATATGATTAACCGGTTAATTAACTAATTTTAGTTAATCGTGTACATCACCGTATTTACAAAATTTTCCACTAAAAAGGGGGAAAAATAATTTTGTAAGAAAATGAACCACATCCCAAAAAGGATACCTAATGTTATGAAATAAAATTTCACCCAGTCTCTCGGTTAATTGGTCTTTATTACCAGCGGCGTAGCTGGGGGGGGCTAGGAGCACCCTGCGCCCATGATGTGGCGCCACTAAATAAAAATCCGGATTTAATTTTCCTATGCCGTCATTTAAACGACTGCGTCCCAAAAAGCTGACTACGCCACTGCTTATTACCTAATGTCGATATTTAAGTCGGAGCAAAAATGAAGAAATAACGAAATCAAACGTATTTTTAAGCGCTGTTTCAATTTCTTATATTTTTTAAAAGTATGTTTTATAATAATAGTGAGGCAGCTTAACGTCGAATTTCGCGTTAATGTGGACACACCGGACAAAACCACCAATTTTTTTCCAGATACTAGTTAGGTACGTAGCTTTCAATTTTTGATAGGAACCAACTCCTTCATCGGCCATCTTGGATTTTATAGCGGTCATTTTGAAATATAGGTATATTATCAATATCTTGGCTTCTAAATCACTTAGGATCACAAACTTGGTGTCTAAGCGTACATATTGGGAGTCAGTGAATACAACTACACAATTTTTAAATCACATATATTTATTCACTAATATATGTGTCGTAGCCTTTTGATGAAATACGTCATTTCGTGAAAATCCTAGGCAGTACATGAACTGCCGGCATATCATGTAAATTCTTGAGGTTGCACAATCTGCCTAGGTATTTTGTGAAACGCCGTGGTCGTCTCGGCACATGATGTTTAAAGTCGTTCTACACGATCTGCCGCAAATTAGATGTTGACTGTTCATGAAGTGACTGATATCCGGCAGATTATGTTGTGTTGTATGTTTGAAGTTAGGTTAGTTGCCGTTTCGGTCGATTTATTTACCCGGAAGCAATGTTGAGTTGTTTGTTTTGTTTACTATGGAAATTGAGAGTGAAAAGGACTGGTTGTGTGATCATTACAAAGAGAGATTTAATTAATTTTGATGTTGGTTCAGATTTATTTGGTACGTTTCAGGTTTTAGATTTCTAACGAAATTACGAATTACGAATATAACATCTTAACCTAACCTAATTTCAAAATTAATTAAATATGTTTCGCACCTCGTCTGATTGTCTGATGATATACGGTCATGTATTCGGCTTTGCTTCATAGTACTCTTTGTAATGATCATTGAACAAGTCTTTTTCACTCTTTCTTTCCATAATAAACAAAACAAATAGGCAGCAAGTAATAGAACACAACCTCCCGGTTTAATTTGCAGCAGATCGTGTAGAATTACTTTAAACATCAAGTGCCGAGACGACCACGGCATTTCACGAAATGCCTAGGCAGATTGTGCAACCTCAAGAATTTGCATGATATGCCGGCAGTTCATGTACTGCCTAGGCTTTTCACGAAATGACGTATTTCATCAAATGACTACGACATATGCACCAATTACAAACTATTCACCGATTAACTGTTTTGTCCGGTGTGTCTTGCATTTTCTAATCTGTTTTTTTTTAGTTTGTTTCAGATTGAATTGTAATACAAGATGGATTGGAACAAGTGCATGATCTGTCAAAAAACAATTTCAGAAAATCTAAAATGTTCACTCAATGCACATGTAATCGAAGACAACATCATACCGGTCTTTCTTGAACAATATCAATGAGTTTGGAAGCTTAGATTCATTGCCAGTGAAACTAAATTTTGGAAGTGACATGAGTGCGGATGAACTGGTCCAAAACCATGGTGCATGGCACAAATCTTGTTACGTCAAGTTCAGCAATTTGAAGTTGGATAGAGCTAAAAATCGGGGAAATACTTTAGGAGCAGGATAACTGTGGAGAAACGATCCCGGCGCGTGAGTGACAAAATGGCGTGTTTGTTATGTCGTGGAAGCAATGGACAAATCCTGCTCTAGTTTCCTTAGTAGAAACCGGTAGCATTTCTCAGTGCTGTATAATATTGTAGATGATATTTAGCGTCAAGGGCAACAAGATCACCACGTTCTAATGCTGCCAACAACTGAGTTTCTTGCAGTTCCGTTGCCATTTTGCGTATGCTCGTATCAGCAGTTAATGTTCTAAATTCATGAAGGAGTCCATCGCTTCCATGACATAACAAACACGTCATTTTGTCACTCGCTTCACGCCGGGATCGTTTCTCCACAGTTGTGCTCCCTCCTGAAGTGTTTTTCCGCTTTTTAGCTATGTCCAACTTCAAATTGCTGAACTTGACGTAACAAGACTGTGCCATGCACCATGGTTTTGGACCAGTTCATCCGCACTCATGTCGCTTCCAAAATTTAGTTTCACTGGCAATGACTGCAAGCTTCTAAACTGAAGAAAGACCGATATGGTGTTGTCTTGTCTTTGATTCCATGTGCATTGAGTGGGAATTGTAGATCAGTGGCGTACATAGGTGGGGCAGCCCCTCCGAATATTTGAAATTCTTAAAAAATCACAATAACCTTCAACATTCCCAAGCAGCTTGGCATCCGTATGCACAACTTTTACAACTTTTACAGGAAAGCCCCACCCCCGAACAAAAATTCTATGTACGCCACTGTTTTAGATTTTCTGAAGTTGTTTTCTGACAGATCATGCACTTTTTCCAATCCATCTTGTATTACAATTCAATCTGAAACAAAATAAAAAACATATTAGAAAATGTGGACACACCGGACAAAACAGTTAAGAGTATAATCTGCGGTCAGTGAAATGAAGAAACGAATTATTCGGCTTATTTTTGAAGATAGAAACTTCAAATTTTGTACGTATGTATTAAAATATATATTCTAGTTCGTCACGTTTTTATTTTTTTGTTTTAGTCAAAAACACGTGATCAACGAAAAAATGGACGTCGAAAAATTGGAATTTACAAAAAACGAAATCGTGACGACCTAGATAGTCCATAATTAATTACGTGGATAAAATATAACCTCTTGTTTTTCAAACATAGATTCAATAAATAGTTTCCAATTTTGCCGTCAATAGATGGCACTCGCCTCGGCATTCGCATAGCTTTACACGCTCTCAGACTTTAGGGAGGAACTTGTTGTCATGGAGACCTGACGTGAATGAATGCTTGCCAGGGAAGCATTTAGGAGTTCTGGTAATATCTTAAATTTATTTATAAATTATTTTATCTTACAGGAATGACTTAATAGATGAAATTCTTGAAAATGTTAATACATAAATAAAAGGTGCCAAATAGAGAGGACCGTTTTGTATAA
Source organism: Rutpela maculata (assembly GCA_936432065.2). NCBI lineage: Eukaryota > Metazoa > Arthropoda > Insecta > Coleoptera > Cerambycidae > Rutpela > Rutpela maculata. The sequence continues at coordinate 113,097,477 of OW386285.2, forward strand.
ACACTCCTACAAATTTTATTATGAAAATTTGAATGCGGTTTTTAGTTAGGTCAGAAATCAATTTATTCGAAATTATTACCAAGCAAAATGTACAGGGTGTCCCAGTCAACGCGCTATGCTGGGTTTTCTCGGTAGTTTCTGAGATAAGTTTATGGTTCAAAATCCAATCTGACGTAGGTTTTCCGAGGAATCTCATACTGCTAAGATATTTAGGAATCCAAAATGACGGACGAATTTCGTCATCTACGATCCTATTCGACTGAAAATCGATATCTGGGGGTTTTCGGGGATGCGGTTTACGAATTTTTGGTCAAAATTTAGGAATCCAAGATGGCGGACGAATTTCGTCATCTATGGACCTATTCGACTGAAAATCGATATCTGGGGGTTTTCGGGGATGCGGGTTATGAATTTTTGATCAAAATTTAGGACTCCAAGATGGCGGACGAATTTCGTCATATATGGTCCTATTTGACTAAAAATCGATATCGGAGGGTTTTCGGGGATGCGGGTTACGAATTTTTGGTAAAAATTTAGGAATCTAAGATGGCGGACGAATTTCGCGATCTATAGTCCTATTCGACTGAAAATCGATATCTGGGGGTTTTCGGGGATGCGGGTTACGAATTTTTGATCAAAATTTAGGACTCCAAGATGGCGGACGAATTTCGTCATCTATGGTCCTATTTGGCTGAAAATCGATATCTGGGGGTTTTCGGGGATGCGGGTTACGAATTTTTGATCAAAATTTAGGACTCCAAGATGGCGGACGAATTTTGTCATCTATGGTCCTATTTGGCTGAAAATCGATATCTGGGGGTTTTCGGGGATGCGGGTTACGAATTTTTGATCAAAATTTAGGACTCCAAGATGGCGGACGAATTTCGTCATCTATGGTCCTATTTGGCTGAAAATCGATGTCTGGGGGTTTTCGGGGATGCGGGTTACGAATTTTTGGTCAAAATTTAGGAAACCAAGATGGCGGATGAATTTTGTCATCTGTGATCCTATTCGAATGAAAATCGATATCTGGGGATTTTCGGGATGCGGGTTACGAATTTTTGGTAAAAATTTAGGAATCCAAGACAGCGGACGAATTATAACTATATTTTGACCCCCCTTTATTTATGTTATTATTGGAGACAAAAAAAAGTTTCGTATAAGAGTTGTAAGGTTGTATACATATTTTTTTAAATGCAATTAAAAAACAATTGCTTGGATATGTCACGTGATATAACAATGAAGGTTGCTTTTTAAATGAAAAACCCTGTATATTTTTACATATTCTTTTAGATCCTTTATCCCCGATTTCAAACATATAAGGATCTAGCTGTAATATTTTTTGATATATCGGACATTAAATATGCTCCAAACATGCATATAGGTATTTTAGGGTTTCTGACGGAGCGCAGTCAGTGGCGGATTTAGGGGGGGGGGGGCTATAGGGTAAAATCCAAGCGCGGCAATTTTTTTGAAAAACACCAAAGACATAAAAACAAAAAATTATTATTATTAATATGTTCTATCAGAACATGTTTAATTTATTTGAGAACGTGTTTTTTTATAATAACTAGACTAAAGTTCCTTATTATAGTCAACAGTACAGGGTGGGTGTGCAAACGTTAGAACCTCATTTAACTTCTTTATTTTTGGAGTTACGTAAATACGTTCAAAAATAAAAGTTATGAGATATCACATGTATTTTCCAAACATCATTTCAGCAAAACAATTCAAACAAGTCGAATTTCGGAGATATGAGCTTTACCTTGGTTTTACTTCCACATCCAGTGGAAGTATAGTAACGCCAAAAAAAATTTTTTTAAATTTTTATTGTTCAGATAGGCTCAGAATGTCATGAAACGTCGAGATTTTAAGTTTGAGCGAAAAAAAAATTTCTGTCTGTCGGTCTGTAACTTTTTTGTGCGCACGTTTACTCTGTAACCGTTTAAGATATTGACTTGAAATTTGGTACACAAATGTACTTTAACGAGATTTGGAACTAGATTATATTTTCATTTTGTTCCGTCAGAGGGTTGGGGGGTAAATTGAGGTAAATTTGAGGTAACCAGCTAAATCAAGCAGCTAAGAGTCCAGAAAATTGGTATTTAGTATATACAAGAGAAGCTAAGGTCTCAAAAAATGTTTGGCATTAGCCACCCCCACCCCATTACTAAATTTTTTCGTTGTGAATGAGTTGGATCGAAAATCTGGATGCGGAAGTAGTGATTCCTTGGGCAGCGGTTTTTTTAAATAGAACACCCCCATATATTTTTACACCATTTGAAAGGCCATAGAAAAATCTTTTCAATGATATATGACCCAGTATTTTTCTTAAAAACTATAGTAGATATTAAGTTTTATATTTTCTTACATTAAGTCATGGTAGTCCGAAAAATATATACAGTCTGTTTCACTTTTTAAATTTTTTTTCCGATTTGAATCTAATTTTACTTATGGAACAAATTAGGATCTACTTATTACCAGAAAAAAATTCACGTCCTACAAATGCAAAGCCACCTGCGGTACCAAAATATGCGGATAAAATCAAAAAATCATATTAGGCATATTTTTATTGGAAAATTTTGTTAATGAAAGAATTGTTCAGAAACCTTAAGTCCAAAATTTAATAAAAAAAAATATATAAATTTTTATTAAAATAATGTCCAAGTCCGAAAATATCATTTGAATGGGTTTTTTCGTTTAGAAAACTGTACTATGACAATTTTGTTTGAAATTAAACCCAAGCTGCCAGGTAGTTGTAAAACAGTTTTTTTTTAAATACCTAATTATTTTCAAAATTTTTTAAATTTCAAGTTTTTCATTTTTTAATTTTGATTAAATTTTGGCCATTTTGGACAATTCTGAACAAGTTTTATTAACAAAATTTTCCGATAAAAAAATGCCTAATATGATTTTCCGATTTTCTCCACATATTTTGGTACCGCAGGTGGCTTTGGTACCGTAGGAGGCGAATGTTTTTCTGATCATAAGTAGATACTAGTTTGTTCTATACTTAAGTAAAATGCGATTCAAATCGGAAAAAAAATAAAGTTATTGGGGTGTTACCATTTCAAGTGAAACACACTGTATCAAGTATTGAAATTCTCCATTTTATTTAAAATAAAGTGAAATTAGACAGAACTAACATATTGTTTATTTTAATTTACATACTTTTGTTTTCCATGGCTAATTTGATAAATTGTAAATTTATAGTAAATTAGACAAAATTTGTTTAAGATAAGTACCATGTATTATATTATAAATACAAAGCTTTTTTTATGGCGTTTCAGATTGTACATATATGGAGTGTTCCTTTAAAAAAAAAGCAAAGTAAAGTTCATATCTCCGAAATGCGACTTTCAATAGGCATGTCCACAAAATTTTAATTTCAATTGGGAATGGTAGAATTATCGATATTGTACACTAATTTAACAATAAAAAAAACCGCTGCCCAACTTCCACATCCAGATTTTCTATCCAAGTCACTCACAACGAAAAAATGTTGTATGTGGAAATAATTGTTTAATAATATAATATTTGAAATTCTCTACCTCAAAAACCCATAAAACGATACCCCACATCGGTAATAGGGTGAGGGTGGTGATAGAGGGTGGTAGTGGGAGTGGATAAGGTAAAAAAATATTTTGAGGTTTCTAGTTCTTGTACACACACTAAATTAAATTTTTTTTCATCCCCTTTAATAATGGGGTGGGGGCTAATGCCAAAATTTTTTTTGAGACCTTAGCTTCTCTTGTATATAGTAAATACCAATTTTATGAACTCTTACCTGCTTGATTTACCTATTTACCCCAAATTTACCCCAATTTACCCCCAACTCTTCGACGGAACAAGATGAAAATTTTTTAAAAAATTTTTTGTCGTTACTATACTTCCACTGGATGTTGAAGTAATATATGTATCCTTATTTTGCCAGTTATTCGTAATAGGCATCACCCCAACATAACGAGGATTTTTGGTAATTTTTCAATAAAAATTCTTGGCCTATGAAGTAAAAAAATATTTTGAGGTTTTTGGTTCTTGTACATACACTAAATCACACTTTTTTTCGTCCCCTTAAAAAGTGGGGTAGGGGTGGTAACGGGGGTAGCTAATGTCAAAAATTTTTTCGAGACCCTAGCTTCTCTTATATATACTAAATACCAATTTTACGGACTCTTACCTGCTTGATTTACCTGTTTACCTCCCCATTTACCCCAATTTACAACCCAACCCTTCGATGGAATAAGATGAAAATATAATATAGTTCCAGATCCCGTTAAAGTACATAAGTGTACCAAATTTCAAGTCAATATCTTAAACGGTTCCAGAGTAATCGTGCGCACAAAAAAGTTAGACAGACAGGCAGAATTTTTTTTTCGCTCAAACTTAAAATGTCGACCTTTCATGACAGTCTAAGCCTATTTGAACAATAAAAATTTTCAAAAATTTTTTTGTTACTATACTACCACTGGATGTGGAAGTAATCAATATTCTATTTTCAAGAAAAAGAACGCCATTGCCATGTAAACCGGAAGTGATATTTAAAATTTACATGCCTTTTTTTACTTTCCTTTAATGCTTTAATAGTCAATTAAGAACATAAATAATCCGATCAATTCTTCTTTGATGTTCAATTATATGTTTCTTAGCGGCATAGATTCCCCAAAAAAAAAAAAAAAAAAATACTTATCTCAAAAACTACCGAGAAAATCGGACATAACACGTAAACTAGGACACCCTGTACACTGTAAATATACATTATGTACCTACAGATAGTTTTTTCTTTTAATTAAAAACCACTGCCTAAGGAATCACTACAACCGCATTCAGTTTTCCTACTCAAATTACTTTAAATAAAAATTCTTGTGCACCCAACGCGAAATTCGACTCTGTACGACAGAAATATGTTTGAACTATTTCTCTTATATATTACACAATATGTTATTCTCCGCCTTTTTATTTGGTCGGCATATTTCATTGATCAAAGGTGCACGCCCACCCGTATATACCTTTTTCATATATATCAATGAAAATATGTTTTGTCTTAACGCAGATTATCCTCTTAATCGGTGATAAATATACCGTGTGTGTAGTCGCGGGCTAGGCATGGGGAGAAGAATTACAACATCGCGCGTGCCAGCTGGCTGAAATGAAATAACAGAGCTGGAATGCTCCATCGACGGACGAATTTTCGGCTGACGGTGTTGTCAAATCTCTCGCGCTACGTTAATGTACATGCCTAATGGGAAATTACACGCACGGTATAGTGTGATACATTTAAAAATTGTGTAGTTGTATTCCCTGACTCCAAATATGTACGCTTAGAGACCTGTAGTTTGTGGTCCAGGCCTGTAACTAGAAAGTGCTTTAAGGGCGGGCAAATAATTTTTCATGGGGGGGCAAAAATTTTTTGATGAGCGGGAGGGGAGAAATCCGAGAAATCCAAAAAAAAAATTTTGCGCAGGTAATTGAAATTGCCCCCCCTTGCGATCGCCGTAGCCCGTCCTGCCCCCCCCCCCCAGCTAGAGGCCTGTTGTGGTCCTAAGTAGCCGAGACATTGATAATATACCTATATTTCAAAATGGCCGCTATAAAATCCAAGACGGCCAACGGAGGAGTTGGTTCCTATCGAAAATTGAAAGCTACGTACTAACTACTACCTGAAAAAAATGTGGTGGTTTTGTCCGGTGTGTCCACATTTTCATGATAAGCTGCCCTACTATAAGCAAAACTCATGCGTAAGTAGTTCTCGAAAAATTGATTCTCGTGGTTTTCTGAAGGGCCCAGTTATTAATATTTGATGACGCTTCTGCTCTAGAGTTGACAAGGAAAATGTATTATTCTTTTATGATAATTTGAGACTGTCGCTTTTATTTTCGCTAACACCAACTTAATAAAAAAATATATAAACACAAATAAACACATAAACTAATCAGGCAATCTATTTCCATTATCTACAAAATAATAAAGTAAAATAAAATTAAAATAAACTGAATCTTACCATCTGATTTTCCAAGTAGCATTGAAAAAATAAACAAAATGATGTAATATATGGCAACGAATTCCCTGTTAACGTATTTTTGTTACCTACTTAATCTTACTAATTTTCTAAATATTCAAATTCTAATAGATATATGAAAATTTTAAATTACGTAATAAAATTTTTATCGATTACAAAAATAATTAAAGGTTAAATTTACTATACTTAAAAAATTAGAGAGACCGCTATGTAATGACAGTTACTATGGACAACTAGTTCCAAGTAATATTTTGTATGCTATAATGGACCCCCAGATTAATCATTACATGGCTATTGCGTGATAAAAAAATGCTAAAATATGAAATGAGTATAAATAATACTTTTATTTATTGCTTAAGGCATTTTTGTCAGTTTCGAAATAGTCCTGAAATTTTCTTTAATATTACAACTATTTTTATCAGAATTTTAATTTAAGTGAACTATTTTTACTTTTTTAAAAGTGCCGATTGAAATTTTTGAAAAGTAATGAGTAATGGGGAACCAATTTGTTGCAGAACTTAAGCTAATATGTTTGAAGTGTAAATAGTGTGACTGATTTTGAAATGAATGAATGAAATGTTTTGACTACTCTTTAAAAACGGTTCTTATAGCCAATTATAACTAGGTATTAAATGTTTAGTAAAAAACAAGTGTGGTATTAGTCAATAAGTATTGTTCCACAAGAAAACTGGCACAACACGCGATATTAATTTCTATTTCAAAATGATCATTAATGCAGTGTTATTTAAACTCCTCTGTCCAAGCTGCATGTTCTGTGATAACTTACCAGGTCTTTTTATAACTATTTTTGCCTGTTTCGCTGTGTAGGGCGCGATTCCAAGGCGAATATAGACAAGTAGTGAAAAATAGAAGTGTCAGAATAGGAGAAAAAATATAAGCAATACGAGTGCATGGATTAACTTGTGTGTAAAGAGTATATAGAGAAATTTTGAAAATATCTGTGCCGAAGAATTATGCAGTGCTTTAAGAAAACATGAAAATCTGTCATATCAACAACAATTTCAAGTTCATATAAATGGACAAGATGCTACTTGGGTTTATACAGCAAAAAAAAAGTAAACACCAAGAGAAGTATTAAAGTGTTGGTTGGGGTAAGTACAACATATTTGGCAATCTTTTTTTGTTCAAGCAACATTGAGGCAGAAAGATGCTGCTTTTGCTTAGTAGTTGGTTGAACAAATCAAACACCAAAACACGCTAATTTCAAAGGTATCTTATCGGGTATTCTATGATTTTCAGTCTAAACAACTAAAATTTCATGCAAAGAGTAATTTCCATCAAACATAACTATTTTTAACTAATAGTAGGATTTTAAAGGAAGTTTTGTGAATCTGCCAATAACAAAATTTGAAAATCCAGTAAACCTTATAGTCCGTGGGCCCACCTATGATTTTTTGCTCATCATTAAATACATTTGGTAGGCAATATTTTTATTTTATTTATGCATTCAAGATGTGTTAAAGTTAGTTGGCATACCAATACAGTGGATGGGTAGTTTATTGCCAGTTTTTGAAACTGCAGTAAAAAAATATAAGTGTAATTTGACATAAACACAAATAAACATTATTATCAACTTTGAGAAAATGGAAAAAAATCCGGCGGAAGCTAACTGGCATACCTCTAGAGTAGGCGGAACGAGTCGGCATACTGACCGGAAGTTGTTTTTTTATAGTGCTAATATATTTTAGTATACTACCTACTTTTAACACTAATAACTCGAATTTACTATTAGCATACCATTTAAGTGGATGGTATGTTCGTTACTTCATTCCAGTAATGCACGTAACGCGTCACTAGACAAACATAAGCAAAAATAGGCCCTGGTATTACTTTAATATATATGAAGTTCCTCGTATATGATGAGTAATTTTTTTGAAGCTGAAAGGAAAAAAGCAACCCATTTTTTAAGGCGGATGATAATACTTTTTGTTGAAGTAACTAAAGCCTTTAAGTATGCATGATCAATGGATTTCCAAAAACTTAGTCACTGATAAGGGTGACTAGTAAATCAGGAAAATTAATATATAGATAAGAAATATTCTGATTGGAAAATTGGAACTAATTTTTAAAAATCTTAGCAGTCTCAGCAGGATTTTTAAAAAGTGGCAGTTGCTGTCCATTCACAGGGACATACATTTTATCATAACATTAATGGAACTCGAAAAGTGGCAGTAGCGTTTGTAATTTAATATTGGTCGGACAAACTAATCATGCAAATATATGTAGATTTAAGGAGCATATTGTCCAAGAACTGATAAATTTAATATTGTGCTCTGAGGGCAATCGTAGGATATACATAAATAACTTAAGGGTAAATAGAAATGTACAAATAATAGACATGCATTTGATAGCCTAGAAATTACAAAATATATAAAGAGTATGAATAGTAACACAGGGCTTAGCTACGTTAAGAAGTTAATTTATGGTCCTGGAAATAGTTTAGTAGAAAATAGGACTTCTTCATTTCCAGGTTGATAACACACGTAGCATGTAGTGTAAAGTGTTTTGGTGTTTATGGAAAGTATTTTAGTGTAATAAATAAAATAATCACTTTTATTATATTTAAAAAAAAACAAAATTTAATACAATAAGTACTAAAATCAAATAATACTGAAACAATTTCCGGGTAATTTTAGACTTACTCCATTCCCTAGGTCATATCGCACATATAGTACAGTACCTAGAGGTAAAAAATATGCAAAACTTCGGAATAATGTCATATTGAACGGATTTCATTCATTTTTGGCAGTATGATAGTAAATGCTTCACAGAAAATGTTTCTATATTGTGCGGGGTGGCACTTAAAAAATATGTATATTTATTGGAGCTGAAGTAGAATCAAATTTTAAGAAGAAAAGGTTCTATGCAATTTTTCACATAAATTGATAGTTTTTAAGTTATAATGACTTCAAAATTGCGATTTTACCTTAAAAAAAAAGGTATTTTCAAACGGCTTTCGTCAAATATCTCGAAAAGTATTACTTTATCGAAAAAATGTTACAGACCAATTACACAAAGTACAAATTGGGAATTAATTATATTTTTTGTTTATTGATGTAGGATTAATAATTTCGGAGATATTTAAGTTTAGATTTGGCATCCAAGTGTTCATAAGATAATTATTTAGAGTGCGAGTCAAATATCTCAGAAACTGTGATACCTACGTCAAGGATGCTAATAGGTAGAATAATAGGTTATTAACTAAGCTTTCAACTCTTTTTTTATTTGTTTCTGTAGCATAAAGACAAAGAAGTTATGACCGAGGCAATGTGCGTCTACACATTTTTTTAATAACAACGTCGCCGTTTTGTTATTGTAGTTAGCCAGTGATTAAAAAAAAGGAATTTCAAACACTGTTTCTCATCAATACATAGCATGACGTAGATGCTCATTTTTTTTGGTTTGTATACAGCACTTGCTTTAGAAAAAAATACAGTTTAAATTATAAAACAATTTTCGTTAAAATGTAATTTTTTGTTCCTTTTCCAAATATCTCAATAAATATTAGTTTTATTGAAAAATGGGTAGAGACCAAAAATATGTAACGCCTCCTAGCGGAGTTGTTCCAACGTATAATAAATTCAATAGTATGGACGGGACTGCTTAGCCATTTTCTGTAAACTGATGCGTGAAGCAGAACCCCTCGGTAGTTCGTTGAAAGGTCGACGCGGCACTAAAATCGTCCCTTGGGCGATGTGAATAATTTTGACGCGAGCCCGGTCTCTTTTACGTTCTCGCGGTGATGAAAGCAAGTAGCTAATGGCGTATCGTTAAATCAAACATGAGTGTTCAATATCTTTAGTGGAAATAGGATGTAAGTTGACCATTTTCTACCCAATTTTCCAAGCTAATTAAGTTTTCTATTTATTTTGGGGTTCTCAGATTAAATACTTAGCATTATATTAAGTTGCTTAGCAACATACTATGATTTACAATTTACAATAATTTAAAATTATAATTATGACAATTACGTCAGCTACGTAAATTTAGTACACTAATTGAAATGATTGTTATCAGTATATTAAGTTCTCAATAGATCATATTAGCCGTAAATCACCATCATTATTACCAAGTATTAACTAAACTTACGTCATCGTTAAATTACTAAACCACCATGTTGCTTTCACCTCACACGATAGTCAAAACGGCCGAACTCGTTCAATGATTGTATGATCACGTTACTTGGAGGCAGTTACGACGTTCAATTAATAATTTTATTGGGAACTACGTCATAAATGGTTATTTGCTGTTTAATTTCACATGGGTGGATCACGAAGAAATCTTTTTCTTTAAACGTAGGAGCCAAGATTTTATTACAGCCATTTTCTCGGTACGGGACCGTGGAAGCCACGAGGTGTGTCATTTTCAAGCGACCGATTCCAGCTAGAGGGATTTCTCCGAATGCCTGGCCAGATCAGCTGTTCACAAAGTTAAGTTCATGTTAATAATTTATATGTTTCTAAATATCACCTCTCTAACAATTTGCGAAATTTAAATGGCCTATGCCAGATTTAATTATTGATTTAATTAAAATCTTACGAGCTACGTAATCACTGCGTTAACTAAAGAGCAAAAATTTTAGAGTGCCCTATGCATCTGCTAATCTTATTGGTGTTAAATTTTATGTATTGTAAGATACAGGGTGTTTATAATCACGTTGTAGTAGACGTTTCCATTTAATTTACCGCGTGATTGGGGGTTTGTGTTGAGACGTCAACACAAAACCTACAAAGGGGTGGAATCTGTCGCCTTTTGCGTCCCCTTCCCTTTTTTTGTAACTTTTGGTTATTACCAATTTTACCTTGTGTAGATTTATTGTTGGTTACATTGTGTAATTTTGCCGTGTGGTTTATCTTTTATTGGTTATTACCAAATTTTACATTGTGTAAAGATATTCTTGTTACATTTTGTAACTTTGCCGGGTGGCTTACCTTAGAGATTCTTTTGGTTATCACCAAATTTTACCTTGTGTATATATTTTTGTTACATTCCATAATTCTGCCGTGTGGTATTTTTTATAGTAGGGTAAATTAATGTTATCACTTATATATTTTATTAGTTGTTACGTGTTAAGTCAGTGATAAATTTATGATCGATTTATATTTGTTGCGTAATTAATCGCCAATTTATGATCATTATATTGCTTATTATAGATTTCTGATTATTAGGTAATTTTCATATTTTTGCTAGTTATTGCTAAAATTTTTGGGTATCAAGCAACAAACTGTTTGAATTGAAATTTCTGATTATATCTCAACCACATTTTATTACCACGAATCCTAAGATAGATTGAGTCACAACTTGCCATTATCGCCATTATCCTTATGGCCTTTAGTTTACCTGGTAACATATTCGGTCACCCCAATTAGATTAGCTTTTTGTTTGTTTTTTTATGTCTAAGTAGCTTGGTTAAACTTCATTATTAGAGTCACGTGTGTGCTATAATTTTTCTTATGTTGTAGCTGACTTATATTATATACTAGAGTTTATCTTTTGAGCATTTTGATATTTTTTTAGTCGAGTGTTTAGCTACAAGGACATTTTACTTCATAGTAGGAGCCATTTTATAAAATGGCGTCTCAATGTTAGGGAAGAAGGTTGCAAATAAAGCTCATAAACTGGTAATGAATTTCGCTTGTTTATTTATTTACATAGATTTAATAAATGCAGTTTAAATGTTAAATATATCAGAACTTGTGACATCTAAGAAATGAAATTAAAGACAATTAATTGCGCTTTCAAACTATTTTTTAATCGTTCCTGTAGCATAAGAAATAAAGAAGTTATGACGAAAAAATGTGCGTATTTATATTTTTTTATATAAGAACGTCGCCATTTTGTTACTTTAATTAGCCAGTAATTTAAAAAAAATGTTTCAAATTCAGTTTTTCGTTAAGATGTAGCATTACCTAGATGCTCAAATTTTTTTGCTCATTTAAAGCACTTGCTTTAGAAAAAAATGCATTTTAAACTTTAAAGGTAATTTCGAAACACTTGGATACCAAATATAAACTTAAATATCTCCGAAATTATTAATCCTACATCAATAAACAAAAAATATAATTAATTCCCAGTTGTACTTTCTGTAATTGGTCTGTAACATTTTTTCGATAAAGTAATATTTTTCGAGATACTTGACGAAAGCCGTTTGGAAATACCCTTTTTTTAAGCTAAAATCGCAATTTTGAAGTCGTTATAACTTAAAAACTATCAATTTATGTGAAAAATTGCATAGAACCTTTTCTTCTTAATATTTGATTCTATTTCAGCTCCAATAAATATATATATTATTAAGTGCCACCCCCTGAGAGGGGGTGGCATCTACCCCCTATAAATTAGCAAGCCCCCGCACAAAATAGGAACTGTTCTGTGAAGCATTTACTATTATATTGCCAAAAATGAACGAAATCCGTTCAATATGACATTATTCCGAAGTTAAAACCTCTAGTTACTGTACTAATATTGTTAAATTGAAATTGGTTAGCTTTTGCGAGGTTATTGAATTGTTAACGATTAAAGTCGAAAAAATTGTAAAAAAACTTTCCATATTTATATCGAAACACTGCTGAAACAGAGCCAGAAAAAAATGTAAATAATAATCAACCTTTCAGGTGTAACAGTTACTTGAAATAACTGATGTGGTAGCAATTAATCTCTGCGCTAACTCGAAAACGGTTCAATATACAACGTAATTTACCATGATATGCGGAAAATAAAATGGTGTACTAGTCTTCAATGTGGGAAAGCCCCTGCAAAATTTTAGAGTGTTCTGGGGTAATTTAAGCGCGTTAAAATTTGCGAAGGTAAGCCACTGTTATTGTTTAGGTCAGTGTAGAATGCAATGAACCGCGCACCACCTGGAACGGATCCGTCCTTCAAATAAAAGTTAATGCCAACACTCGATCGTGACTGATATCTGTCTCTTTCTATCTTATTATGAATTTCAACGATCGAATCCGTTGCCAGTATGTAGTATATGGAGTTTACTGACTTTTCATTACTTTTCAGTTTTGTGCTGTGCTGAGTTTACATAAATTATTTTAATTTTTGCTATTTTTGTAATGTAATTAAATCCAAAAAGTCACTCCTACCCCGCCAGCTTTGCTGTCAGTCCCAAGGCTGATAAAAGGAGAGGGGAAGTGATATGGTTGTACTGCGTTAAGTAGGATTAGTTACAGTCATAGGTAGCGCATTTCTACAAAAAAATAAGGTAATATTTTTGGTCAATTTTTTTTTAATTTTTCATTATTTTAACTCCTTTCGGTGGGGACAACCTAATGTTAAATTTTCCGCATGTCATGGTAGATCACCTTGTAGTTTGTGGGAAACTTAGAAAAGGTAGAGAGATACAGTTGAAAAGTGGGAAAATTAATGAGAAGGTCGGAGAGGTGAGGGAAGATCGTGGAAAAGTGAAAGAATGTAGTAAGAAGGTAGAGGAAAACAGTGGAAATGTCGGAAGACGATGTAAAAGTGGGAAAGTGGTGAAAATATATAATATGGTGGAATAGTGAGGAAGATAAAATTCAACCATGATTAATGTTCAACATAAAAAGTTTTGTTCATTTTTCTGTATCTGACTTCAGTCAACAGCCTTTCGAGTTAAAGATCACAGAACACGAATTTTTGATATTTTTCCAACTTCGTAACATTGCAAAATGGAAATGCACAAGTTCAATAATATATATAATTCAGTAATACAGTGCGTCTCCGGATCTGGTACCGCACTCTTGTAAACTTTCTTGTCATTCTTTATAAAAGTTTTGCTTATCTTAGAAAATCATAAACAGTTGTCAAACTTAAAATAAATTATACAAGGTATTCTAAAAATTAGAAAATACGAAATCGTCTTTAAGAAAACTACCTTCTTTTTACATTTTTATTGAAAATGTTATTTAATAAAGTGTTTCCAATTATGAAGAAAAGCTAAATTGAAAAATATTCCACATGTGGACCTACTAGTATACATTTTTCTAATCTTTTTCTTCATGGACAGATGGGATCACATCTTCATTTATGGTTGGAGTAGCATCCACAATTTTTTGCTTTAATAAATCTACGTAAGTTTTCGAAATGTTCAGATGAAAAGATGTAACTGCTAACATTTTCTGACCTATAGCTGAACAAAAGTCCAAACGACGAGCATATTCAACTTAAAGTTTGTGAATAAATTTTGGTTTGAATGCATAAAATTTGTTGCTGACTAAAATCCTCTGAACATGAGATTTGCTAATACCTAAATTTATTGATCTTTTCATTAACAACCATTTGGGTGTTCTTGTACATAGTCTAAAACAACAAGGGTAGCAGCGTCAAATTTATTTAATTGCATTTTGTTTTTTTTTTCATATTTTTTACATCCCCAGTGAAATCAAATCTATAAATTGAATTACGCACTGCTTTGCGAGTCATTTTTACATCTGGACACTTCTCATTAAAAACTTCTAGGTATTGCGTATTTATAAGAAACATTTCCGATTCCATAGCATTTGACCAAGTAAATTCGTTGTTCCAGGGTTAGCATAATTCAATAATCAGTAAATAATATTTTTGTAGAAAATACAAAATACGAATAAATATCTATTACGACGACATGGAACCCTCAAAGAAAATTTTCCAGCAAATACCGGCTGGACATAGGAAGAGAGGTAGGCCCAGAATTGGATTTAAGAATCAGGTGGAAGAAAATCTAAGTACGCTAGGAATTAGAAACTGGAAAACCAAGGCGATGAATAGGGAAGAATGGAAACTGATATTAGAACAGGCCAAGACCCACCCGGGGTTGTAGTGCCAGAGATGATGATGAATACTTGATGTAATATCATCTGTCTATGAAGAATTTAGAAACATATTAGAAAAATGTGTACTAATAGTGGAGTCAAATTAAGGATCAAAATAGGAATTTTCTAGCTACAGCAATTTTATTGTTTTAATTTGTTGAAGGTATAATAGCAAGTACTCTGAGCAATTTTTTGTTAAATCCGTCCATTGCTTCTTGTGGAATTTTAACAATTTATTTTTCAACACAGAAATTCTCCGCTATTTTTCATATTATCTCAGGTCATAGTAATAGTATCGCAATAATGAAAATGTTGCTGTTCGCTATAAAATTATGAATAAGACTAGGATATGAAGAAACTTCTTGATAATTCGTAAATTTGTAAAAAAATAAAAACCACCAAAAATGGACTTTTTTAACAGTTTAAGAAATATGATGTAATAACTCATCAATTTTAACGAAAGTTGGTGGAACCATGCCCATTATTGAACTAAACCTCCGTACCAAATTTTAGCACAAAATATTCATTCAAACGGTTAAAAATCAACAATAATTTCGAAATTTCCATCGCATTTTGTTTAAGTGCATCGACTCGTAGTAGGACAATTTTTCTTTTGAAGTGTGGGTTTTTACATAAAGGAATTTGGAAAGAAAATAAATTAAACTTAAACCAATTTTTTGGAATTTAATTGTAATTATGCTAGTTGAAAATTATCCACATCTAAAATTTTTTAAATTACATCGCATAAAGCACCATTGAGGACATAAATGTTCGAAAAAAAAAAAATTATCTTCCCACTCCTTGAATATTGTAACTAGGCAACTAACTTAATTAATGGATACATCACTCCATTTTCATCGTATTGAGTTTTTTTTAACATTTTTAGCCTTTTTTCGTATATTTTGATTCTGATTCTAATTCGCTTATTGTTTTTGATTTCACAAAAAAAATCACGTAGTTATTTGAAATTGTTCCTACGTGCAATACAATTAAATTCCAAAAAATTGGTTTAAATTTAATTTTTTTTTCTAAACACCACCGTAAAGTACATCTAAAAGCCTACACTTTAAAAGAAAAGTTGTCCTACTACGAGTCGAAGCACTTAAAATGCGATGGAAGTTTCGAAATTATTGTTGATTTTTAGACGTTTGAATAAATATTTTGTGCTAAAATTTGGCACGGAGGTTTAGTTCAATAAAGGTAATGGTTTCACCAACTTTTGTTAATATTGATGGCTTATTATATCATATTTCTTAAACTGTTAAAAAAAGGCAATTTTTGATGGTTTTTATTTTTTTACAAATTTACAAATTATCAAGAAATTTCTTCATATGCCTAGTTTTATTCAAAATTTTATAGCGAACAGTTTAGTATTTTTATTATTGCGATACGATTACTATGACCTGAGATAATAGGAAAAATAGCAGAAAATTTCTGCGTTGAAAAATAAATTGTTAAAATTCTACAAGAAGCAATGGACGGATTTAACAAAAAAATGCTCAAAGTACTTGTTATGGCGCCTACAACAAATTGAAACAATAAAATTGCTGTAGCCAGAGAATTCCATTCAAATTTTATTTTGAGTCCACTATAGTAGGAGGTATACAAGTGGAATAAAAATTTTTTTTTTTGAAAATTGTTATTTCCTTATTTTGCAATTAAACTCCGCAAACTTTTCTTCATAATTAAAAAAATAAAATATTCAATAAAAATATAAAAAAACTAGTTTGCTTAAAGTCGCCTTCATATTTTCTAATTTTTAGAATACCCTGTATAATTTATCTATAGTTTGACAACTGTATTTGACAAGTAAAACTTTTTATAAAGAATGACTTTTACTCGGCAAATCAAAATAAGAAAATTTAAAACAGTGCCGTACCCCATCCGAGTACACTGTATATTAGGGTGGGCCGAAAAACATGAAAATTTCAATTTGTAAATGATATAGTTTATAATTTGTTGCTATGTATCTAAAACTAATTCGGCTAAAAATTAAGCTGAATTAGTTTTAGATACATAGCAACAAATTATAAACTATATCATTTGCAAATTCAAATTTTCATGTTTTTCGGCCCACCCTACTGTATACCTATACAAATGGTGTAGTATCAGCCGGCCAAAAATTATCCGGATTTGAAATCTCTGATCTATAAGAAACTGCTCATTATACATAATATGAGGTTAGATATATTTTTAATTGAAATGAGCATGTTTTTTTAAATTAAAATGAAGCTATTTAAAAAAAAATAATGTGGATTTTACACTAAATTTTCCAACATACTATTGTTTTTATTAATACTAAGAACTCTGTAGCGGTTTAATTAATTATGTTGTTTATTCTATCAGTATCCATAGAGAAAACCCATACATTTAATAACCTTACCATTAACCTTTTATATGAATATATATTGCATATTACATAACTGAATAAAATTTGGATACCTAGATGTATTAATCATTGCATGAAATTTCAATTTAACCAATACAATTACGGGGATCTACAAAGTGGCACAATTTAGCTCAAAACCAACGAAATACCGAACAAAAACCAGTACATGTATTTACTATTCAGGCATTCTATATGTTATTTCTATAAGGTCAAAAGCAAAATAAACTGAAAATAAAACTGAATCTTACCATCTTATTTTCCAAGTAGCATTGAAAAAAGTAACAAAGAGACATATTTTTTGAATTTTTTGATTTACTCAAAAAATAATAAGCGTGTTTTGTTAGAAAATTATAGTGTGTGTCTTTTTTTTATTTATATATTAACATCAACATTATTTTATTACGAATATTCAGAAGAATATTTGACTCCCAGGTAAAACACTGCTCTAATTACAGTTTGTAATTAAAACGAAATGCTCATTTCTGTCCAATGTTCTTGAAAACTGGCTTGTACTTTTTATTTTCTCGTAAAGTTTTTAATTCAGATTGTAGAAATGAAAATTAAGTTAAGATCGATTTTTTTAATTAAGAAAATTATAATTTTTCCAGTCATGAAAAAGAAAATTAACTAACTAAACATAAAAATAATAAATGAATTTATTTCAAGAGAAAACGCTGAAGGATGATTTTCTATGGATAATTATTAAAATCTGACACGTCAAAAATCTCAGTTCTTAACTATCTCTAAAAGTTCCATTAGAAACTTATTTAAATGTGATTGGCATCCAGGCATCCATTTTATGTTCAAAAACACATTCTGCGTTTTATATCCGTAAATTGATTTTTCCGGTATTTCCATACTAGTTGAAAAAAATTAAACAAAATCGCTAATTTTCTGTGGCTTCCTAAAAAGATCTGCACCAACAGTCGAATACGTATAATTTCTCAATACATCTTGTTGAATAATTGTACCTAAACCAAGTAACTAACACAGGTGTTACGGAAATAAATCTTGTTCGTTGAGATGATGCTACACGCAAAAATAGCAAGAAAAGTGCCAAAAACACAAATGCCAGTGATTTTATAAAAATGTCATTTGATATGATATGAAATTTTCATTTATAATCTCATCATTAATCCAGTCAATGAGTGCTCAAAAGAGGGGCGTAGAGTACATGGAATATGCGAGACTTTTTGACTTCAGGATTTCGTTAGGAGTAGTTAGAGGGTAAACATACTAAAAGTCCCCGCCCCTGGGAGGTGAGCTTACGGCGGGAGGGGGGAGAAGGTCCCATTTTTGGGTTTTTCGATTATATCTCGGAAACGGTGGACTCTAGAAAAAATATGTTCTAAATAAAAATGAAAGCTAATTAAATATCCTATAAAATTGTTTCCATACATATTTGTCGAATTTCCAACGGTTTTCGAGATATACGTTATTGAAAATCAATAATTTTCTAAAAAACCATTTTTACATAACTCTTTTTGTCAAACATTTGCTTCTAGTGCTTCCCACGATCTTTTCTCAGAAAAATTGTTAGAAACGAAGTTGTAGAGCATTAAATTTCCTTCAATATTCCTTGATATACACTTAAAAAATGATTTTTTCGAAAATTATCGATTTTCAATAACGTATATCTCGAAAACCGTTGGAAATTCGACAAATATGTATGGAAACAATTTTCTAGGAAATTTAATTAGCTTTCATTTTTATTTAGAACATAGTTTTTCTAGAGTCCACCGTTTCCGAGATATAATAGAAAAACCCAAAAATGGGGCCTTCCCCCTGCCCTCCCACCGTAAGCTCACCTCCCAGGGGCGGGGACTTTTAGTATGTTCATCTACTAACTACTCCTAATAATGTCCCAAAATCAAAAAGTCTCGCATATTCCATGCATTCTACAATATATTCATTGACTGGACTACATTATAAATGAAAGTTTTATTAAGCATACATTTTTTTGGTGTAAAAATCGAAGATATTGATGATGAATGACGATGGGAACATATTTTATTGAACAATTTATTGAAAGGCGAAAAAAGTAATAATAAAAAGTAACTAACGAAGAACTTGATAATTTACAACAGGTTTACCTGTGTTTTTCTCCACCATACCAAGCAAGTTCCTAAGAAGTAATTTGAAAACACTTTTTTGTAAACTTTTAGGAGTTTCTTCGTTTCTTCGTTATAATGTAAGTATTCCTCACACGTTAAAGCTTCAAATTTGGAAAAAGCTATTTGAAAAAAAAATTTTTGTCAACTTTCAAGAATTTCCGGCCACATCTGTATAGAAACTTTTCTTAATATTTTTGTGTATAGATTAGCCCTAAATAGACGAGAACCTGTATAGTAATAAATATTAATTTCAAATGATAGTACGGAAACTAAAGTACTTTCAATATATCAAGCATTGCACGCCATCACTGCAAATATTGTGAGTCATAATATACCAATTCAAAACATGATGAACGCTCTAATTTTGTATTTATATATAAAACACACCACCACTACCACACAGAGTAGACAAAGCTGTCCGGATGGGTTAAATATTTAAACAACAATCATTACTCTCCGACAATACCTGTGCCTGTCGGGAATTGAACCCATTACACGATAGGCAGTGCAACTAAGTGTTCTCGCTACATAATATGCTTTAGCCCGCTGAGCTACCATGCGAATGAATATCTAGATTGTGTTTTTTTTCAATGATTTGTCATTTTAATAAAGGTAATTAATTATCCTACAAGATATATAGTCGAGTCAATGAAGGTTTTCACTTCTTAATTCTCAGCAACAGCTGCGATTTTGATCATTATTTTTTAAAATAAGATCCGTTGCCAAGCAATGATCAACAAAACCGTACGGGAATGTTACTTTCCCGCAGAGCTGGGCAAATATGTACTTACAAATACCTCATAAGTATTTAAATACTAGAAAGTATTTAAATACCAAGTATTTAAATACTTCTTGCAACAAGTATTTGTATTTATACTTGCAAATACTTTATCTGAAATATTTACTACTTAGTATTTGTGAAAATGATCCTAAAGTATTTATAAATACTTAAACTATTTAAATAACTGAGAAGTATTTAAATACTTCTATAAAAGTATTTAAATACTTCTATAAAAGTATTTAAATCCTTTTCTGACAGTATTTAAATACTTTCAGGAATATTTGAATCTTAAAAGTATTTAAATAAATACAACAAATATAATCAAATACACCAGGGAGACAGGCAGATACTCGTCAAGAATCAAGACATGTACTAACTATACTCATACTATATAGTTTATAAACACATTGCATCATTCAGTCTTCAGTCATTCACGTCTTAATTCCCAGAAAGTTGGTCGAGAGCAGACCAGTAAGTGTTAATTGTTAAGGTTAGGCATTTGCAGAGTGAGAGGGAAATATGTAAATTTCTGTTGTACTCGAATATCGTAGTTTGTCGATGAAAATAGTTCCTAATTTCATTATTTAAGTATTGCATTTAACTATATACAAAGTTTATGATAAAAACTGTATATGGTTGTATTCCTTAGAGCAATAGGGAGTATTTGAAACTATTTTAAGGATTATACAATTTATAATTTTTTAAATATTTATAATAAACCGAAAATAAACGCATGTTTCCTTCTCACTCTGCATGTTTATGTTTTGTGATTGTGACAGAGAACAGTTGAACTAGTGCCATAGTCTGTGTGCTTTATTTGGGTATTTTCAGAAGACGCAAAGGTCTAGCTCTACGGATAAGTAAAAGTCTAATACCCAACTAGAACTGATTAAGTATAGAGGTATTAAAATAGTGTTGTAGAAGTTCATGAAAGTCATATCTAAAATTTTGACACCTCAAATTGTCAAATAGTATTTAATATAATAATAATAATTGTGTTATCAAAGTATTTAAATATTCAGAAAGTATTTAAATACTAAGTTTAAACTATTTAATTACTTTTGTTATTTATTATTTAAATACTTTTATCTTTTGAAAATACTTAATATTTAAATAATTTCAATTCTCTGAAAGTATTTAGTATTTAATATTTAAATACTTTTTCAAAGTATTTGCCCAGTTCTGCTGTCCCGGCCTAGGCCGGGAAAGTAACATTTCCGTACGGTTTTTTATGTATATTTTAGACAGTAAATAAATACACGCAGACAAACCACTCACATTAAAATTGCATTTATTAGTAAGCAGTTAGTTTGTAATGAAGAAATGTTATGCATTAATACAAATTCCTTAATTTATAATAATATTGATTGTGATTTCAGAAAAAATAGTACGTGAAAGCACATTCCCGGACTTCGATGCTTGTTGGCCTCGGCTAACGCCTCGGCCAACAATTTGCATCGTCGTCCGGGAATGTATTGCTTTCACACCTAAATACACAATATACTATTTTTAATATTATTCAAAATCAGTGGCGCAAATAATTATTTATATTGTTTAAACAATAATAACAACATTTACAAAAAATTCGCGATGTTTAGAAAACAGTTGTTTTTATTGAAAATTTAAGTTAAAAAATGCTTCTCACAGTCGGGGTTGATAATTATTTGTATTGTTTACACAATAATAATAACTTTTACAGGAAAAATCAATTTTTTATGTTTTTTTTCTCGATATTCATGAAAAAGTTAATTTAGTCCAGTGTTTGAATGTTTTTCGCTCAGGATTCTTTCGAATAAAACCAATTGATGTGAAATTTGGACAGTAATTAGGGAATGGCTCAAGGAACAAAAGTTATATAGTGCCGATGTATGCTTTTACCCTGGGGGTGGATGCCACCCCTTCTCGGAGGTGGAAATTATTATGTTCAAAGTAACTGCAGAAATCGATATGTTCTATGAAATTTTTTCAATGAGTCAATACTTTTTGAGTTATTCTTGATTGAAAATGTTGATTTTTCATCTAAAGAATGTTTTAGAACGATATTTTACTAATAACTCGAAAACTTTACGTTTTAGCAAAACTATTAAAAGCAAAAATGAAGCCTATAAAATAACAAATCGATTGTTTTTCATTTCTGTAGATGCAATACGAACCGAGTTATGGCTCGTTGATGGTGGCTTTTTGTTCGCCGAAAACTGAATTCGATCCTTTCAACGTTAAAAAAGCTAAAAACGTACCCTACTCTTCGTACGCGGTCAATAAACTATATTACTGACCGTGCTCTTCGCCGGTTTACTAAACTTTTTATATAATTGTTACACATTCTATAGGATACAGTTTTTTGTAAATAATGTTAGTTTAAGACATATTTAATTTTATAGCACCAATGGCTTCGCCGCAAGAATTGAAATTAAACGTAATCCATTTACATTTCTCTTTATTTTAGTACTAACAATATGTTCTAGAAGTTTGAGCGGTTTAGGATGCCTATATTTGAAAAAGAGTTTCATTCAAATTTGAAATGATTTTTGAAATTTCTTAAAAAATTTTCATTTTTTCACAATAATTCAAACACTAAAGAAGATACGTAAAAAATGCTACGGTACAAAAATTTAGGTTTCTTTTACTCAAAATTTTGTTTTTTTTTTATTTCTCTAGGATGAAAACTAATTCAAATATTTTTTTTTTATTTCTCTAGGATGAAAACTAATTCAAATACTGTTATAAGTTTGCATTTGAGTGCGATGACCACCTTTCCCGAGCCCTTTAAACTCACAAATCTCAAAAACGAAAGGTTCAAGGAAGTTTAACTTTACATGCCTCGTAGTCCTTAAAGTCCCTGTAAAATGATTTTTGGCTCGATTGAATAGCTTAAAAATTAAGGAAGTTATCATTGAAAAACCAATCACAGCGCATCTGCTCGAGAAACGCTGATAAGTCTTCGACACGACTCAATTTTTTTAACCGTATCTCTTTAGCAGCTCCGTACAGTAATATTGTGCAGTACCTACCGGCTTCTAAAATTTGTATTATTAGTGAAAAATCGTTCTAAAACACGCATTTTTCAGATGAAAAATCAACATTTTCTATCAAGAATAACTCAAAAAGTATTGACTCATCGAAAAAATTTCATAGAACATTTATTGCTTAGAATTCATTCCTCTATCGATTTCAGCAGTTATTTTGAACATAACAATTTCCACCCACGATAAGGGGTGGCATCCACCCCCAGGGTAAAAGCACACATCGGCACTATATAACTTTTGTTCCTTGAGCCATTCCCTAATTATTGTCCAAATTTCACGTCAATCGGTTTTATCCGAAAGAATTCTGAGCGAAAAACCTTCAAGCACTGGTCTAAATGAACTTTTTCATGAATATCGGGAAAAAAACATAAAAAAATAGATTTTTTTTCCTGTAAAACTTGTTATTATTGTTTAAACAATATAAATAATTATCAAGTCCGACTGTGAGAAACATTTTTTAATTTAAATTTTCAATAAAAACAACTCAATGCTTTATAAATATCGCGAAAAAAATTTTTTTAAATATATTTTTTTGTAAATATTGTTATTATTGTTTAAACAATATAAATAATTATTTGCGCCACTTGGGATGTTTCTGATTTTAGATAATATTAAAAAATACACATTTAAAAAAAGGGAATGATCAAAATCGGAGCTGTTGCTGAAAATTAAGAGGTTTTGACGATTTTTAGGCTTCATTGACTCGACTAACATGAAATTTTTATGATGTCTAACTCCGAAAGTATTTGAAATATTGAATAATCCTAATTTTCCTTGTTCTTGTCCAAGCGAATATAGTTGAAAGTTACTTTAAAACCATGTAAGCGTAGTATATATACCTGACCTCAGATTTTAGAAGTGATGTGCAACGCTTGATTTAATGAAACTGCTTTAAGTAGAGTAGTATGTACCATATTATGTAAGGTGTATAAATTGAAGGCATTTGACTCAATCCTTGCGTCTTGACGCAGCATTTTATCAGTATTTCTTTGCTTAGAATTACTTTTGACAGAATGAAATCCACGATTTTATGATCTTTCTTTGCCATTTCTAAAACTCTTCTAGATTCCCTGTCGAGTTGCAATTCACAAACTGAGGGCCTAATAAAAGTTTTTATAATAAAAAAAAATCATTTCTGAGATATTTCCTTACAAGCGTAAGAAATGACTGGAGTATATAATTAGAGCTGACATTTTAAAAAATTATTTTATTCAAATATTCTTCTGAGTTTTGTAATTGTGTGATGTGTCATACGAGTGATTTTATAATAAAAGTTTAGTGGAATAAGTTTAAATATGCCGAAATCTGTCAAATTGGTTACATATTATCGACATTATTGTAGACGTCAAACTATTTTATCGGCTATAATTCAGTACCTACGTTTTATACGTTTTAAACGAGAAAGGAATCATAATTAGTACTAATTTATTGTATACATAATACATAATTTTAAGTATGAATTAAATTAATTTAAATGTAATAAAACTGATTTAAGGATAGGATTTTGCAGAGTGAGAGGGAAATATGCGTATATTGTCGGTTTACTATAAATATTTATAAAATCATAAATGGTACAATCTTTAAAATAGTTCTAGGTACTTCCCATTGCCCTAGGAATACAACCGTATACAGTTTTTATCATAAATTTTGTATATAGTTAATGCCACACTCTAATAATAAAATTAGGAAGTATTTTCATTCACAAACTACGATATTCAAGTACAACAGAAATTTACAACAAAAATATATAGTTCTATTCGTTAAAACAACAGCAAGCATATAAAACAGTTTTAAAGATTATACTATGTTTGGTTTTTTAAATATTTACAATAAATCGAAAATAAAAGCATATTTCCCTTTCACTCTACAAAATACTGTCCTTAAGTGTGTTCAACTTACAGTTATGATCCTCTAAATTACATTTCAGGTGTGCAAACTTCTAATACTTTTTATTTTAGGACTTCTGCTAATAAATATCTGTTGAAACGATTGTCCAATAAAAAATATTAGTGATTTGCTTCAGCACATTAGAAATTGTACATAACATTATATGTATCCGTTTATACAAATACCCGTATATATGCTCTTTTCATTTGAAATTAACAGACAGTTCAATGTTCCTCACAGTGAAGGTAAAATAAAATCATATCTATTTATGAGCTATGTCTGCATAATAAATGAATTGTAACAAAATTTCGCTGAGCTGTTAAGTTCTTAAAGACCACAAAAAAGTCGTTTATAATAATAAATTAATGAGCGCGATAGTGAAAAAGAAAAGTTTCTAAAAGATCCTAAAGGATCGTAAGACAACTTCACTTGTTTTCAATGCGTTATACATAATTGTGAAATAGTGTTACTTTTTTTCACGCTGTTTATTTTTTCACTATTGCCATAATAGTATATTCTTCAACGAGCGGTAATGTAGGTAATAACTCACGCAGATGAAGTTTACAGCACGAGCCGAAGGCGAGTGCCGTAATTCATCAAGTGAGTTATTACCATTACCGCAAGTTGAATACTATACTTTATCTACGATTATAACATTAAGTATTAAATTGAGAAGATTTTGTATGAATTACTCAGTTTGTTTATTAATAAAATTAACTGTAAATTTTAATTTTTGTACACCCTTTTATATTTGTAGTCTTCAAAGATTTAGCCACCTTTAAGCGGAGGTAGAATGTGATTTTTAATCGAAATAGTGCATAAACTGCTTGTAGACAAAAAATCAGCTTTGTAGATTAATATTCCGCGGCGGAAAATGCAAAACTTCTCCGCGAACTATAATAGCCCGGAGCACAGTCAAGGCTTGTTTTTTATGTTAGAGAAAAAATAAAAAAGCGTCGGAAAGCTCAATCAATTCTCTTCACATAAGCTGTTTACAAATTTTTCGAAAAAACGATAATTATCGAGATATTCGAGGAAATGTAGGAAATTACACGTTTTCCTATAGGGTGTATGTAAATCTTAAAAATATAATTTCTCTGAAACCTTTGTTTCGAAGAGCCAAGATTAACAGAGCGTCAAAGTAGTACATGATATTAAGTGAACATTGTATATGAGATCGATTTCAGTTAATTAGCGATTAATTATGGTGACAAAATGGAGAAATTTTACCTAGAAAAAAAAGTCCCAAATCCCGCTCCCTCTAATCTCTTCATTTTTGTCGGAATTCAAAAAACAAAAAACAAAAAACATGTTTTAACAAATTTAATTCTATGTAAATTAACTAGAGTAGTCTTTTGGTGTAGGAGGCAAGATTAAAAAGTTGCCAACTGTAGAAGCTCAAAATATGCGATTTTTGCAGTACATGGCCAACATTTCAGTAGTTATGTAGGTAATAACTCACGCAGATGAAGTTTACAGCACGAGCCGAAGGCGAGTGCCGTAATTCATCAAGTGAGTTATTACCATTACCGCAAGTTGAATACTATACTTTATCTACGATTATAACATTAAGTATTAAATTGAGAAGATTTTGTATGAATTACTCAGTTTGTTTATTAATAAAATTAACTGTAAATTTTAATTTTTGTACACCCTTTTATATTTGTAGTCTTCAAAGATTTAGCCACCTTTAAGCGGAGGTAGAATGTGATTTTTAATCGAAATAGTGCATAAACTGCTTGTAGACAAAAAATCAGCTTTGTAGATTAATATTCCGCGGCGGAAAATGCAAAACTTCTCCGCGAACTATAATAGCCCGGAGCACAGTCAAGGCTTGTTTTTTATGTTAGAGAAAAAATAAAAAAGCGTCGGAAAGCTCAATCAATTCTCTTCACATAAGCTGTTTACAAATTTTTCGAAAAAACGATAATTATCGAGATATTCGAGGAAATGTAGGAAATTACACGTTTTCCTATAGGGTGTATGTAAATCTTAAAAATATAATTTCTCTGAAACCTTTGTTTCGAAGAGCCAAGATTAACAGAGCGTCAAAGTAGTACATGATATTAAGTGAACATTGTATATGAGATCGATTTCAGTTAATTAGCGATTAATTATGGTGACAAAATGGAGAAATTTTACCTAGAAAAAAAAGTCCCAAATCCCGCTCCCTCTAATCTCTTCATTTTTGTCGGAATTCAAAAAACAAAAAACATGTTTTAACAAATTTAATTCTATGTAAATTAACTAGAGTAGTCTTTTGGTGTAGGAGGCAAGATTAAAAAGTTGCCAACTGTAGAAGCTCAAAATATGCGATTTTTGCAGTACATGGCCAACATTTCAGTAGTTATCTCCGAAACGAAAAAAAAAATTAAAATTCTGATGGTAGCAAAAGATTCGTAGTGAAAAATACTCGTTTGACATTGTTCTTTATTTCGAGCTAACTCCCACCGTTCCGGAGATATCTGCGAAAAATAACAAAAAACAGCCGCAAAAATTGCAAAAACATGCAATCTTGACACGTTCATATTTTTCGAAAAACGCCAAAGGGACGTCCGTACGATGTCGCGACGTAAAGAGGAAGTCTTCCAGATAAACCTGATCGTAAATTGCACGGCGAAATTCAAAAATTCGGCTCGGCACGAACGAATCAAAAGTAGCATTTAGCAGTAACATTTCAGAAAATCGATCTCTTTTTGTAACATGTTTAATTTTTTACTCATTTTTGCAACACTAAAAGTTTGGTAGACTTGTACTTTCATCATTGATACTGTCTAAGCTATCATGGGCAAAAAATCTAGCTTTATAGATATTAACGCGAAAAATCTGTCGCTACCTCCCTGGCTACCACCTTCGTGTGTCGCGCGTTACGTCGCTTGGAGAGGCTAGGCATGAAGATAAAGGTGACTGGCTCTGTACCTAGTGATTTATAATAACTCACTCATTATAACTCACGCTATTTGTTTATGGATACTATTAATTGTTCAAAAGTAGCCCATTAATTAGTATATAACATAATACATATGTTTTACGCACTAAAAATAATGAAAAAAGTACAGTTTCTTTAACAGCTGTAGAAAAATAGTATTTATAACGCAGTCGTAGGTAATAGTATTTTATTTACTCTTATTAGATTATATAGTAATTAATGAACTACTTTTGAACAATTAATAGTATCCATAAACAAATAGCGTGAGTTATAATAAGTGAGTTAATATAAATCGCTAGGTATAGAGCAAATCACCTTTATCTTCATGCCTAGCCTATCCAATCGACATAACGCGCGACACGAAGGTGGCTCTGTCCGAGAGAAATTCTTTTCCGATACGGTGAAATAGAATGATCCATTATTATTGAGGGGAGGAAGGTGATTTATCATGTTTGAATAGTTTTGACGTTTTTAAATCACGTTAAGTAATAATTGTGCCAAAAATGATGAATTCGGTTAGTGAAGATGAATCAATATGTACACCACCAAAATGAAGACAAGTAGCTAATGATACAATACATAATTTATTGCCCGAAAAATCGCAGAACAAATATAAAAGTATGTACAAAAATTAAATTTTACATTAACAAACAACGTGAGTAATTTAAACAAAATTTTCTCAATTTAATATTCATTGTTATAATCGTAGATAAAGTATAGTATTCAACTTGCGGTAATGGTAATAACTCACTTGATGAATTACAGCACTCGCCTGCGGCTCGTGCTGTAAACTTCATCTGCGTGAGTTATTACCTACATTACCGCTCTTTGAATAATATACTATTAAACAAGTTTCGAAAACGAATCTTTTCACATGAGTGAGACAAGTCGAATGAGTGTGAAAAGATGTTTGCAAACGTGTTGTTTACAATATTTTTTCTACGACTGCAAGGAAAACAAGCAATTTCATAAGTAAGCAGATCAACCATTTTTAATAAACTTCTTTAATAGTGATGTGATTTGAAGACTTCAAAACTGATATTTAGTTGTTAAATGTTGCTATGAACCTGAATAGGCTAGCCTACTTCAGAAAATGCAAATAAAAGGTCTCAGTTCTGTTTTCGACAGGACTGTGTGAAAAACATGACAGTACTGTGTTTTTTTGGATTTTTGCACACATCGTGTGAAAAATATAGTTTCAAGTCATGGTTACTGTGCGTCATTTGTCATTTTCGAAGGCAGCCGTAGAAAAACTATTTTATGTATTGTATTATGTATTTTTTTCCTATTGAGGAATATTTTTGTCTAATGACAGGCCTATAAGTATATAAATATGTCGTTATGAAAAATATAATTTTTGCATTAAACTCACAATAAAAGCTTTCACAAAAGCTTTATATATAAACTGTCTGGAATTTAAACGTTCTTTAAAATCCTCTATCTGGATCACGAACATAAATTGTTATATTTTATCAGAATGTGTCATCATTTGCACATTTTTCATCTAAGTACTTAACCGTCTCATGTTTTCTATTTCCATTTTATTCATTTAGGAAATTATGTTTTATCGTTCTCTTAAGAATTCAACAGCTTGACTAAACGCCATACATTTAGACGCAAGCATACTCCTTAAATAAAGATAAATATATATTTTTGCATTTCAAATGTTATAATTATAAGAGCGTTTATTTCTGAAAAGTCATTTATACAAATCAAATCTCGATAATATGAAACCATTTCAACTTAGTATCATATTGTATACATATATAATAGATATTAAAATATTTGTCATATAAAAATAAATAGACAGCATACCTTCTTCGAGTGCATCATCCCCATCTGAGACTAGTTCATCATCAGAACAGATATTGAGAACGTTGACGAGCATCTCCGTTACTTTTTCACCGACGAAGGGAAGCGACCACGTGAACACATCCATGAAATTGGGGAGCCAGTAGGGATGCGGCGAGAAATTGAATTGGCGAATATTCATTACGTTATTTTCATATTTCAGTACGGCTGCCTGCAACAAAAAAAAATAGTTTGGTTAGTGAATCTTCGATTGCGATAGAAAACATTTGCATAGAAATTATTTGCCTGATACACGATGACATATTAACAACTTTTCAATAGGATTCTGCCAATATTTAATTATCTTTTTTGCATAAATATTAAACGTTTAAATAATAGTAGTGTCGATGAGGGCCTAAAAACAAGACCTCGGACCCGGTCTACAAGCATGAATCGTCGGCAACCTTTTGCAACGTGTATCTGTTCAGCCTGTATGATTATTGTTTTTTGTTACAAATAATCAATAATGAACATTTTTTTCGTTAAACGTCACAAAAACATTACATTTCTTAACTCAGTTCATGACTTAAAGTTTGACTTTTTAGACGGCTGTGCGTTGCCAATAACAACGGAGGTAATAGTATATTATTCAACGAGCGGTAATGTAGGTAATAACTCACGTAGATGAAAGTTTGCAGCACGAGCCGTAGGCGAGTGCTGTAATTCATCAAGTGAGTTATTACCATTACCGCAAGTTGAATACTATACTTTATCTACGATTATAACAATAAATATTAAATTGAGAAAATTTTGTTTAAATTACTCAGTTTATTAATAAAATTAACTGTAAATTTAATTTTTGTTCGCCCTTTTATATTTGTTGTCTTTGTTTATTATGTTAGAGAAAAAATTAAAAAAGCGTCGAAAAGCTCATTCAATTCTCTTTACATAAGCTGTCTACAAATTTTTCGAAAAAAACGATAATTATCGAGATATTCGAGGAAATGTAAGAAATTACACGTTTTCCTTTAGAGTGTATGTAAATCTTAAAAAAATAATTTTTCTCAGAAACCTTTGTTTTGAAAGGCCAAGATTAACGGAGCGTCAAAGTAGTACATGATATTAAGTGAACATCGTATATGAGATCGATTTCAGTTAATTACCGATTAATTACGGTGACAAAACAGAGAAATGCTACTGAAAAAAAAAAGTTCCAAGTCCCGCCTCTAATTCCTTCATTTTTGTCGAAATTCAAAAAATAAAAAAAGGAGTTTTAGCAAATTTAATCCTATTTAAGTTAACTAGAGTAGTCTTTTGGCGTAGGAGCCAAGATTAAAAAGTTGCCAACTGTAGAAGCTCAAAATTTGCGATTTTTTGCCGTACATGGCCAACATTTCAGTAGTTATCTCGTAATGGAAAATACTCGTTTGACCTTGTTTTTTATTTCGAGCTAACTCTCACCGTTTCGGAGATATCTGCGAAAAATAACAAAAAACAGCCTATATTTCGGAGTCGAAAAAATTGCAAAAACATGCAATCTTGACACGTTCATATTTTTCGAAAAACACCATTGGGGCGGCCGTACGATGTCGCGACGTAAAGAGGAAGCCTCTCAGATAAACCTGATCGTAAATAGCACGGCGAAATTCGAAAATTTGGCTCGGCACGAACGAATCAAAAGTAGCATTTTGTGACATTTCAGAAAATCTTTATAGACATTAACGGGAATAATCTGTAACTTCCTCCCTGGCTCCACCTTCGTGTGTCGCGCGTTACGTCGATTGGTCAGGCTAGGCATGAAGATAAAGGTGATTGGCTCTGTACCTAGCGTGAATTATAATAACTCACGCATTATAACTCACGCTGTTTGTTTATGTATACTATTAATTGTTCAAAAGCAGTTCATTAATTAGTATATAACCTAATAAGAGTAGATAAAAGCAGTTTTTCGTACTACTAGTTTTGCAAGTGTCATTTTTTGACGACTGTCAGTATTATGAAAGTGTCACTTGCAGTCCCTGGCAAAACAAAATTTACTTTTATGCCCTAGGGCAAAAAAGTAACTTTTTTGACCTGGGACAGTAATAGAAAAGTTAAACAATAATGAAATTCTGACACCATCGAAGCATACTCATTTTGGCTGCCTCCTGAATGTCGATACCTTCATCATAATCCATATTTTTATGGCGAAAACTCTAGTAAATAGCTTGAACATCAGAAATGATGTGATTTGACAACTTATTGACCGTAACCGTAGCAACTATAAAGCGTTCATAGCAAACACACTCCAGTTAAACGAACAAGGATACAGGATGTTTCACAATTTGTCCGAAAAATTTTAACCACATATACACTTTCAAATAAGAAGTCGATTTCGTCAACAAAATTGTAACAGAAAAGGAAATAAACATTGTTAAAGTTGCAATATTATCTAGTATCTCGTAAGCTGTATTAAAATAAACACTGTATAAAACATCTAACAAAAACAAGGTGCAAAGTTCGTTTTCTACTCGAACACGCTGTGCTAGTCACTTTAACAAAAGTGTCAGTATAACTGTAATTTTGTGTAAATTAAGGTGTGAATTAAGTATTAAGTTTTTTTTTTCGATAAAAACGTTGTATGTGTTACATGATGTTCTTGTCCTTCTTGAAGATGTGCCTTTTGAGGTCCGATTGTGGATATGGTTTTTATGTGATGGTGCTCCGTCTCATTATCATGTAGTAGTCCGGGATTTTTTGAACCAATTACAAGGGATACATTGAATCGGACAGTAGCTTAGCCTCCACGATCTCCAGATCTAAATCTACTAGACTTCTTTTTGTGGGGATATTAAAAAAAAACGAAGTATACCATACTAAAGTAGGAAATATCCATGAATTGAGCGAACGCATCACAATAGCTGCCGAATCTTCATCTTCAGGAATAACAGCACTAATGTGCCTCACATTTGAGCTAGTACGACGAAATTGGATGCGACTGGCCCAAGTGTACTTGCAAGTCAATGGACAAAACTCTGAACAGCTTTTATAGAAGTAAATGATGTTAACAATTTTTATCATTTTCAATAATAAAGTAACTTTATCAATAATTTGTATCTCGTTCTCTGTTGATCTTTTATTATATTTTCTTTTACGAAATCGACTTCTTAATTCAGAGTGTATATGTGGCTAAAATTTTTCGCACAAGCTGTGAAATATCAATCCTTTTTGATTGAAAGGAGATGGTATAAAGTAATAACATTGGATTTTTGTATATGAGTGTGGTTAATTTGTGGGCATTGAAATTGGGAGATTTGGATATATGGGCTATTATTTTCAATATTCAACAATTTTTTGAATGCTTTTACATATCGTTAGTAAGAAAATGAATACAAGTAAATGCACTTTATACATTGACATTAATTTACATAAAAAAAAATCATTATTAAGGGTAAATGTATACTTTGCAGGTAACATATTGTGTCAGAAATGTACCTACATCTATATTCTGGTAGAATGCTTTTAATGTTGATTAAAACTTGACCATTCCCAATAACCGTATAGTATGGACTATGAATATTTCAAATGTGTGTGCAATTTTGCAATTAACTTTACAACCAATAAAGAACTTCAAGTAAAGTGGATTTTAACTGGGGCACGGTAAAATGCAATTGATTCTCAATTGCAAGAGCAGGCATTGCAATTTCATCCATAGTCGGTGCCCAACGCGCAATAGAAAGTAATCACCGATTAATAATCAATGGAAAACAATATTTTAGACTTTTGTATTAGCTTGAGAGCATCCTACATTTAAGTAATTTTACAAATCAAACCAAACAATAATTTCTAAGCGATATTATTCCTCACCCAGTAGTCCTTACTTTTGCATAGTAAATTAATCCATTCATAGATATATCTAGCGAAATGCCCGTATTTCGTTACATGGGGTTAGTAAAAAATCATCAGTTGACACAAATTTTGAAGTCTAGTTTTAGATGATAGAGAGGGATAAACATGGGGAGTCTATGCAGACAGACATGATCGTAGCCACATTCCATCTTTTATTGGGAACGACCTGTTTTTAACTTTCCCTTACCACCAAAAATTGTAGAATTTTCAAACGATTCTTTTAAAGAAATCTGTAAAAGTATTTACACAAAGCTTCCCTCTCTATTTTTTTTTTAAATTACCTCCTGTATACTTTTCATTAAAAGTACATTAAGTTTCTGATGTCAAGGTGTGTGATGTCCCACTTGGTCTCTTAACTGAGATTACCGGGGTAAATCGGCACGCACCAGGAACGGTTGATGCGAATACAGTGCTTCGGCCAGAGCCTATCACCGTCCAAGACCATTCACCTGTGGCGAGGAGTAACTTCCAGGTGACACCGTTATAACTGTAGGCGGAGGATCTAGGGACCGGGAGGTCGAAACTTTCCCCCAAACCAAGTGTAAGCTATCGTGATGAATGGTACCAAGGTGATGATTACCTTTAACGATGTCTATGGGAAACCATGCGACCTCCCATAGTATTCAGCCTTACCTCCACATGCGGGCTCTGTGAGAGTAGACACATATGATTATTGAGCAAGGTAGCAGCAATCACGGGAAGTTCCGCAAGGGGCCTCTTCAATCGTTGAAAATATGAGAGGGGCTCCTCCATGAGAGGCAAATCCCCTGCTTTGATTTTACATTTCTTACAGACCAATTTGTATCGCAGCACGGCGACAACCACTTTAAATGATCATTAGCTGTCTGTGATGCAAACGGATGTAATCTTCATCCAGGAACCATGGGATCATTAAAGACTAATCAAGGGGCCGGACCAAAGAAATGGGAATGTCTTCTATTGCACTACAGAGGACAGGCCCAAAACCTGCGTGTATTAAGTAAACATCCATGTCTAGTGGAAAATTTCTGTTCTAGGGATCTGGTTGCAGTTTAGGTAAGTTCGACAAAGAAAGGGACGTCGGAAGACTTAATCATCTGTTCGGTATACCTACCATAAAACTCGCCCCCATCGAAGGTATTCAGGAAATTAATACAATTTTCAAAAAGGAAAACAGATTGGTTTTCGGGTGTGATGCCAATGCTCATCACACAGTGTGGGGCAGCTCGGACGTCAACTCGAGAGGTACGGCACTACTGGAATTTCTACATACTTTTGACCTGGAGTTCGTTTGTAATCCAAGGGAGACAAAAAGTGGTTGACCTATCTCGCTATAACAACAGTGGAGAACAGGGACATTCGCGCGGGCGTCCCCCAGGGGTCGTGCCTGTCACCAAAGTTATACAACTTATACGTCTCCGACTTCCCGGAGTTTCCGAATACGAACCTTGCCAAGTACGCCGACGACACGGCCATATACGCGCATTCGCACAACGCACAAGCAGCGAACATGCTGCTGAAGGCGCACATGGCCCGTGCCACGGCGTATTACGACAAGTGGAAGATTCGGATCAACGCCGAGAAGTCGGAATCAATTCTCTTCACGCGCCGCTTCACCGAAAATCGTATTATTACACCACTTTCGATAGGGGGCCGCCAAATTCCAATAAAGCGGTGCGTGAAGTATTTGGGGGTGAACTTGGACAGGAGACTGACATTCAATACGCACGTAAACGAGACGATACGAAAAGTCTACTCCATGTCCAGGAGTCTGTATCCGCTCCTGGCGCGGGGTAGCGGACTAAACAGGACCAATAAGAAATTACTATATACGATGGTGATCAGGCCGGCTATCACATACGCGGCGCCGGTGTGGTGCAGCATCTCGGCCACGACAATGCGAAAACTAAAAGTATTAGAACACAAATTTATGCGCCTCATTTCAGCCTCTTATAGGTACACCTCCCTCAGAGATCTCTATGCACGTTGCCACGACATAACTCCACTAGCGGATTTCGTCCAAGAAACATCGCAAAAATTCTATCAATTCAAACTGGGCGACAGTCCGCTAACCCGAGACATTACACGAATCAGACAGCATAATGCCATACTTTTCAACCTGAAACACCCATTACCATACCAGGCGTTGCCTATCTTTCGGCAACCTCCCTAGCAACATCTTTCCTATACCAAAATTTCCATTTAACCAACTTTTAGCTTTCACCACCTTTTATTCTCAAACCCTTTCTCTGTTCCCTCTATTAGTCACCTTTTTGTTAATTTTGTTAATTTCTGTTCTTTTGTCCCTTTTTGTTCTCTTTCAAAATCCCCTCTCGACCAATAACTTCTTGTAAATCAAACTTTTTATTTAAATCACAACTTCCTCTCCACCCTATCTTTCCGAAGGCAGGCAGACCATCGGAAGAATACTGTCATTGGCTCGAACGGGTTTTTTCATTAAGTCTTTTCCCGTATCAATAATCCAATTTTTAAAACTGTGCGCGAGTGCTGTGCAAACTAAAACATTAGTGTAATTTTTAAGTGTTTTTAAAACTCATTCTAGTTATAGTTCGCCAAATTGTTAGATTTAAGTTTTTTGTTCCAAAGAACAGGAGTTCTAACCTTATAATCCTTCATTTATTGTTTAAGCCGGAGTTAAACCCGTTTCACCCGACCACCCATCTACCACGACGTTGCACGCCGTGGTGGTGTGGTCGGCTCTGAATCGGGACTTGACTCAGGCGCACTTTTGTATTATTAACTGTAATAAAACATTTTTGAATTGAATTGAATTGGGTTAAGGATCGGAGGGTTCTGTCGGAAACTATCGGGCGATCGATATATAATATTCTTCCTGGAAGAGAAGCCACCAGAATACGTCACATACAGGAATCCCAGGCCCACTGTCTCTCGGTTTATTATTATTCGACCTGTATCCCAACTGATTAGTTTCCTTCAGACTCTCAGTAGATCAACTTTCTTTTAGGTATATTTATTTGTTGCGAGTAGCTTCACAAGTAGCCACGTGTGAATAGAATTTTAAAGAGTAGCGGTGGCTGCCAAAAATATCTATTTGGTTGAAACTTTTGCAGCGGTAGCGAGTGCAGTATTTTTAAAGTTGGTGTCCATTTGTGTACTGAACATTTCGAGGTAGGTAATTGCTTAATTTTAAATAATATGTTTTTGAATAAGTTACGACTTGACAAAAATATGAATGTTTTTAAATGAATCATATTTTGTTTGTTCATAGTTACAGAAAAAAATATTTAAACATAGAATAAAGCTGCGGCATGTAGGGAATTTTTTAATCAAGGGGGATTTCGGCCTTGAACTTGGGGAGGAGGGTAACATGATAAACCCAACTAAATAAAGTATAAATATAAATAAAACATATAAAATGAAATAATAAAAATAATAAAATTTTAAAAGAAAAATTGATAATTGCCTCCATTATCCCCCACAGACATGACCGTATCCACATTCTATCTTTTATTGGGAACAGCCTGTTTTTAACTTTCCTTTACCACCAAAAATTATAGAATTTTCAAACGATTCTTTTAAAGTAATCTGTAAAAGTATTTACACAAAGCTTCCCTCTCTATTTTTTTTAGAATTACCTCCTGTATACTTTTCACTAAAAGTACATTAAGTTTCTGATGTCAAAGTGTGTGATGTCCCACTTGGTCTCTTAACTGAGATTACCGGGGTAGATCGGCACGCACCAAGAACGGTTGATGCGAATACAGCACTTCGGCCAGAGCCTATCACCGTCCAAGACGATTCACCCGTGGCGAGGAGTAACATCCAGGTGACACTGCTATAACTGAAGGTGGAGGATCTAGAGACCGGGAGGTCGAAATTTTCCCCCAAACCAAGTGTAAGCTATCGTGATGAATGGTATCAAGGTGATGATTACCTTTAACGATGTCTATGGGAAACCATGCGACCTCCCATAGTATGCAGCCTTATCTCCACATGCGGGCTCTGTGAGGGCAGACACATATGATCATTGAGCAAGACAGCAGCAATCACGGGAAGCTCCGCCAGGGGCCTCTTCAATCGTTGAAAATATGAGAGGGGCTCCTTCATGAGAGGAAAATCCCCTGCTTCGGTTTTACATTTCTTGCAGACCAATTTGCATCGCAGCGCGGCGACAACCAGTTTAATTGATCGTCAGCTGTTTGTGATGCAAACGGATGTCATCTTCATCCAGGAACCATGGGATCATTAAAGACTAATCAAGGGGCCGGACCGAAGAAATGGGAATGTCTTCTATTGCACTACAGAGGACAGGCCCAAAACCTGCGTATATTAAGTAAACATCTTCAGACATGTCTAATGGAAAATTTCTGTTCTAGGGATCTGGTTGCAGTTTAGGTAAGTTCGACAAAGAAAGGGACGTCGGAAGACTTAATCGTCTGTTCGGTATACCTACCATAAAACTCGCCCCCATCGAAGGTATTCAGGAAATTAATAAAATTTTCAAAAAGGAAAACAGATTGGTTTTCGGGTGTGATGCCAATGCTCATCACACAGTGTGGGGCAGCTCGGACGTCAACTCGAGAGGTACGGCAGTACTGGAATTTCTATATACTTTTGACCTGGAGTTCGTAAACAGAGGCAATACCCCTTCGTTTGTAATCCAAGGGAGACAAAAAGTGGTTGACCTATCTCGCTACAACAACAGTGGAGAACAGGGTTAAGGATCGGAGGGTTCTGTCGGAAGCTATCGGGCGATCGATGTATAATATTCGTCCTGGAAAAGAAGCCACCAAAATCCGTCACATACAGGAATCCCAGGCCCACTGTCTCCCGATTTATTATTATTATTATTCGACTTATATCTCAACTGATTAGTTTCCTTCAGACGCTAAGTATATCAACTTTCTTTTAGGTATATTTATTTGTTGCGAGTAGCTTCACAAGTAGCCACGTGTGAATAGAATTTTAAAGAGTAGCGGTGGCTGCCAAAAATATCTATTTGGTTGAAACTTTTGCAGCGGTAGCCAGTGCAGTATTTTTGAAGTTGGTGTCCATTTGTGAACTGAACATTTCAAGGTAGGTAATTGCTTAATTTTAAATAATATGTTTTTGAATAAGTTGCGACTTGACAAAAATAAATATTAATGTTTTTAAATGAATCATATTTTGTTTGTTCATAGTTACAGAAAAAAAATATTTAACCATAGAATAAAGCTGCGGCATGTAGGGAATTTTTTAATCAAGGGGGATTTCGGCCTTGAGCTTGGGGAGGAGGGTAACATGATAAATCCAACTAAATAAAGTATAGATATAAATAAAAAATATAAAATGAAATAATAACAATAATAAAATTTTAAAACAAAAATTGATAATTGCCTCCATTATCCCCCCCGTAAATCCGCGCTTGTTTTGCATAAGATACATGTTTTATCTTGGAGAGATCTTTAAGCATTGATATTTATAGCTAAGAAACATTGTTTTTAGAAGAAATGCTACAAAATATTAACGTAGTGCAGTGGTGGAAATCTCAAAAAAGATATTCCACAAATTAGCAAAGTACTGGATCTGATAATTCCCTTTCTGTGTGCCGCTGCTTCTTCTTCAGACGTGGAAAAAATGTTTTCTTCCTATGGACTTGTTTATTAAGATATTGGAAATAGATTGGGCAATGAAAAAGCATCTTTAAACGTTATAATACTTATGATATATTTATAGTACAGTACCTACAGGTAAAAAATATGCAAAACTTCGGAATAATGTCATATTGAACGGATTTCGTTCATTTTTGGCAGTATAATAATAAATGCTTCACAGAAAAGTTTCTATATTGTGCGGGGGTTTGCTAATTTATAGGGGGTGGATGCCACCTCCTCTCAGGAGGTGGTACTTAAAATATATATATATATATATATATATATTAGAGCTGAAGTAGAATCAAATTTTTCACATAAATTGATAGTTTTTATGTTATGACTTCAAATTTTCGATTTTGGCTTAAAAAAAAGGTATTTCCAAACGGATTTCGTCAAGTATCTCGAAAAGTATTACTTTGTCGAAAAAATGTTACAGACCAATTACAGAAAGTATAAATTGGGAATTAATTATATTTTTTGTTTATTGATGTTAAGATTAATAATTTCGGAAATATTTAAGTTTACATTTGGCATCCAAGTGTTCATAAGATAATTATTTAGAGTGAGAGTTAAATATCTCAGAAACTGTGACACCCACGTCAAGGATGCTAATAGGTAGAATAATAGGTTATTAATTAAGCTTTCAATTCTTTTTTTTTATTTGTTTCTGTAGCATAAAAAACAAAGAAGTTATGACCGAAGCAATGTGCGTCTACACATTTTTTTATTAACAACGTCGCCATTTTGTTACTGTAATTAGTCAGTAATTTAAAAAAAAAGGAATTTCAAACACTGTTTCTCATTAATATATAGCATGACGTAGATGCTCAATTTTTTTGGTTTGTATACAGCACTTGCTTTAGAAAAAAATACAGTTTAAACTATAAAGATATTTTCGATAAAACGTAATTTTTTTTCCTCTTTCAAATATCTCTATAAATATTAGTTTTATTGAAAAATGGGTAGAGACCAAAAATAAAGCTCATAAACTAATAATGAATTTCACTTGTTTATTTATTTACATAGATTTAATAGTTTCGGAGATATGAAAGTTTACAAATGGCGTCCGAACGTTTATAAGACGAAAAATGCAGTTTAAATGTTAAATACCTCAGAAATTGTGACACCTACGTAACGCATGCTAAGAAATGAAATTAAAGACAATTAATTGCGCTTTCAAATTATTTTTTGCTCGTTCCTGTAGCATAAGAAATAAAGAAGTTATGATGGAAAAATGTGCGTATTTATATTTTTTTTATATAAAAAGGTCGCCATTTTGTTACTCTAATTAGCCAGTAATTTAAAAACATTATCTCAAATACAGTTTTTTGTTAAGATGTAGCATTATCTAGATGCTCAATTTTTTTTGCTCATTTAAAGCACTTGCTTTAGAAGAAAATGCATTTTAAACTTTAAAGGTATTTTCGAAACACTAGGATACCAAATATAAACTTAAATATCTCCGAAATTATTAATCCTACATCAATAAACAAAAAATATATTTAATTCCCAGTTTATACTTTCTGTAATTGGCCTTCAACATTTTTTCGATAAAGTAATACTTTTCGAGATACTTGACGAAAGCCGTTTGTAAATACCTTTTTTTTAAGCTAAAATCGCAATTTTGAAGTCGTTATAACTCAAAAACTATCAATATGTGAAAAATTGCATAGAACCTTTTCTTATTAAAATTTGATTCTATTTCAGCTCCAATAAATATATATATTTTTTAAGTGCCACGCCCTGAGAGGGGGTGGCATCCACGCCCTGAGAGGGGGTGGCATCCATCTCCTATAAATTAGCAAGCCCCCGCACAATATAGAAACTTTTCTGTGAAGCATTTACTATTATACTGCCAAAATTGAACGAAATCCGTTCAATATGACATTATTCCGAAGTTAAAACCTCTAGTTACTGTACTTTTATAAATATGTCTTGTTTTGTACTGTTTTGAAAAATATATATTTTTATTTTTACATGTTTACGTATTTGTTAAGTTAATGTTTTACCTACGCCTTTAAATTAAAAGCTTTTTAAAGTTTTATGTTTGCAAATAGAAATAATAAAGTTTGTATTTTTTCTTTATAATATTTAAACTTGAGAAGAAGAAAAATCACATTTTAAAATAAAAATCGCTTCATTAAAATCATGATTTTAATCAAATGGTTTAAATCAACTCAACCCTGATTTTAATAGTACAGCTAATTAACAAGCTGTAGCTAGTGTCTCGTCATCTATGTTTTACAGTACACCAATCGGATTTTATTACGTTTATTATGACACGAACAAAAACAGCGTGTTATGTGTGAACATCACTGCAATCTTTCTCCAGACTTAAAGTTTTGACGGGTACTTACGGTAGAAAAACTGCACGCTGCACGCTTCTTTTAGGATCAGTAGTAGTAGTAGTAGTGGGTTTTCACTGGCATCAGGAATGATTCCTCAGCCACAGAATTTTGATAAATTATTTAAATATTTAAATATTTAA
Source organism: Rutpela maculata (assembly GCA_936432065.2). NCBI lineage: Eukaryota > Metazoa > Arthropoda > Insecta > Coleoptera > Cerambycidae > Rutpela > Rutpela maculata. Next base: position 113,139,181 of record OW386285.2, read on the forward strand.
ATTATTTAAATATTTAGCTTTGCCTGTTTAACGAAGGTTACTAGCTCGTCTAGGATTTGTTTTCTTTCATCATTTAACAGGGTGGTCAAATTCACCGGAAATTGCACTTGAAGTGCCCTCAGGTTGTTTAAGAAAGTATCTCTTTCTTGCGCGTAATTTTTACATGAAAAGAACAGGTGGTTTAAGTCTGCCACTGATGTGTTGTCACAAGAGCACAGCGGTGAATCAAGTAATCCTATCTTGTGTAAATGCGCTCCAAAGCGTCCATGATTCAATCTCAGCCTGGTAATAATTGTGGAGTAAAACTTTGGAACAGTGTGATCAAAAATGTGTCTTATTTTTGAAGGAAGTTGGGGGTGCAAAAGCGTGTAGGGATTTGTGGATTTATTTACGTAATTTAACCACTGATGTTCCCATTTAATGTGCATGTCTTTTTTAAACTCGCTAACGATATCCGAGTTTGCAAAAATATTGTTCACGACCTCTAGATCAATGGATTCTTTTGCTAACTGGTCTACAATCTCATTTCCGGGAATACCAGAGTGGCCTTTAGCCCAAATAAAAGTAACTATAACCTGTCTGCTGTTAAGGTTATTTAAAAGACGCTTTATATTACAGATGATGGGGTTTTGATAGTTTTTATAGATGCTTAGTGAGTACATCGACTGTAGCACTGATTTTGAGTCTGTCACAATAACAGAATTACCCATTTTGTTTTCTGAGATCCATTCTAGGGCAGCCTGTATTGCATATCCCTCTGCAGTGTATATCGAACAAAGATTGTTAACTTTAATTTTGTAGGAACTATTGGTGTTTGAAACGTAATATGCACAACCTGTGCCAATGTGATTTTTTGAGCCATCTGTATATATTATAATCTCATTAGTATAGTTACTCAGTATGGATTTCATGATGTTTGCATTAATATGAGATGATTGTGTATAGGAAGGAAATAGGATGCCGGGATTAAATATTATGTCTGCGTATTCGCAGTCAAATATTGGAAATTTTTTCGTTGTGGTAATTATATCTGAATATTTGTTAGAAGCTACAAAGGCATCTGCTAAAGGGAGACTATTTTTTATTCTCCAGTATTTGTTCGTTAAATTTTCTGTTGATAATAGGTAAATGTTCTGCAACATATTATTGGGGTTGAATGTCCTGATTTTTAACAAGTATTTATTAGACAGGTATTGTCGTCTTAAATTTAACGGTGATTCTTGGGCTTCTGCCAGAATTGCTTGACATGGAGATGAGTTCATCGCCCCTATACATATTCTAATAGATTTATATTGTAAACGATCTATTGTTAAGACATTAGTATTTGAGGCAGAGCCATATAAAATACATCCATAATCCAGTATGGAACGAATGTAGGACCTATAGAACAACAAAGCTATTTTGGGATCTGCGCCCCATTTAGACTTTGATACACATTTCAGCATGTTGATCCCTTTTTCACACTTTCCTTTTATGTATTTGATGTGTTTTGTCCATAGCAATTTGCTATCCAGTACAAGACCTAAATATTTATATTGGGATACTACAGGTATTGTGTACCCACACATGCTAATGTTAGCGGGAGTATTTAGTCTGTGTCTGGTGAAAAACATAATTGCAGATTTTTCGGGGGATATGCTAAAACCAAGCTCGCTGAGCATGTCTTTTAATATATGCATTATATGTCTCAGGGTACCCACACAATCGTTATATGAATTCTGGATTGTATAAAAAACAAAATCATCTGCATATTGGATAGTATAGATGGAGTCACCTGTAATGTCGTGCAAATTGGAAGTGTACATGTTAAATAAAAGGGGACTCAACGCAGAACCTTGGGGCAGTCCTTGTGAGACATACCTGGGTCCATATATTTTATTATTATGATCTCTAATGAAAATTTTACGATTGGTATATAGTTCAACTATATTAGCAGCAGCCTTTGTACCTATTCCAAAATCAATTAATTTATTTCTTAAAATATTTAAATCTAGAGCATCATATGCTCCTTTGAGATCTATAAAAATTGAGGCTAAATATTTGTTGTCGGAGAAAGTGCACTGTGCATGTGTGACCAACTGGGCCGCTGCATCCACCGTGCCATAGCCGCGTCGAAATCCATATTGAGGTGCTGGCAATAACGAGTGGTGTTCCACATACCACTCCAATCTTGCCTTAATCATTCTTTCGAATGTTTTTACTAGACAAGATAAAAGAGATATAGGTCTATATGACGTGGGGAGTTGGCTGTCTTTGTTTGGTTTAAGTAATAGACATATAACTATTTCCTTAAACTGAGTTACATAGTTACCATTCAACCACCAATCGTTAAAAATTTTTAGTAATAGGTTTTTAGCGACTATAGGTAGATTTTTAATAATATTATAAGTGTAGTTATCTATACCGGGTGCAGTATTTCGTGTAAGCTTGAGTGCTGTGTCTAACTCGGACATATCAAACGCTTTTTCGAGGAAATTATCCACCGTGTTATTATTATTAAAATTATGGGTAATTAGGTTAGTGACAGATGGAGGAGCAATAATGTCGAAAATTTTTTCTATTAGTTCTGGTGTCAGTGGTGCTTTATTTAAATGGGCGTTTTTGTTTGTTATTTTTTTGATAAATTGCCATATCTTTGTTGCAGGTGTATTTTTATCTAGTTTATTTATGAAATGTATCCAGCATTTCCGATAAGCTTGCTTAAATATTCGTCTGGCTCTGGCTTCAACATTTCTGTACTCTAGATAATTTGTGAGATTCGAGCATTGTTTATATCTATGTAAGGTTTCTTTCCTAATTGATGTTATGTGCGTGCATGCATCATTCCACCAAATCGGTAGCGATGTGGAGGGCGTAAAAGGTTTTTTAATAGGCATAGAAGCAGTTGCCGCATTATTGATGGTGTTTGTTAAAATTTTAAACTGATCTGGGTTATCTATATTTTCCGGTATGTCATCAAGTGTGTCTTCTGAGTATTTTTGAAATGCTAACCAGTCGGCAGATATTTCTTTCCATTTAGATGATGGAATGATTTTTTCTGGTTCATACTGAATGTGCAGTTTAATACTAATTGGGTAGTGATCAGAACCTAAGGAGTCGCTAATCACCCTCCAATCACAATTGCTAACCAGATTGGGAGACACAAAGGTCAGATCTAACATAGAAGGTCGTTGATTGGGTAATGTTATCCTAGTAGGTGTATAATCATTAATATTTATGAAATCGGTGGTATCAATTGCCTCAACCAACCGCATGCCCTGACCACAATCCCCCACAGACCCCCAAAGGCTGTGATGGGAATTGAAATCCCCGCACACAATCGTGTCGTTACCAAATTGTGAAAAAAAATTTTGCCAATCCGATTTACTGGCAATAACATTTGGGGGCTTATACACTGAAACTATTGTGATACCTATCTTATCAAGCTTGACTGCACATACCTCAATTTTATTGTGAAAATTTTTAACTAGGTTTATTCTTGTATAAGCAATTGATTTAGAGATAAATAGGCCTACTCCGCCTTTACCGTCATTTCTGTTTTCTAGCACTGAGTTAAAACCTTTTATATTGAAAGTTTGTTTGGGTTTAATATGAGTTTCCTGGAGTACAATAACGTCGGTAGCATTGCCATCTATGTATTTTACTAAATTAAATTTATTGGCTACAATGGAGCGAGCGTTCCATTGTAGCATGTTTAAACATTTTTTAATATGTGGAGTCATTGTCACTCTGAATCTGCCCTACTGGGTCTCCTAAAATAGTTGTTATATAACTTCTAATATTCGACTGTGCTATATCTGAATTTGAGTAGTGTTGTTTATAATAATCTGGATTTCTTAGAACATCGTTTATAAATAATGAGATTTCTGAAATAAGTTTTTCTTTATATTCTATTAATTCGTCCCGATACGGGTTAGGGATAATTGGTTGCGGCTTATTGAGAGGGGTTTTTTTGGGCAAAGGTTGGCTCATAGGGCGCACTGGCGACCTAGCTTTTCGTTTTTTGGAGACTGATTGCATTCTAGGACGATTAAATGGAACTTGGGTTTCATTATATGTGTTTGGCCTATTACTAGGCAGATTTGGAAAATTTTCTAAGTTATAGAGTGGTGAAAAACTATTATTTGTTGCAATTTTTGCGTAAGACGGATTATTTGCAATTTTTTCTGCTTCTTTAAATGATGTATTTTCGGTTGCCATAATTTTTTTAATATTGTTTTGTTTCTTGTAAATGGGGCATAATTTTCTGTCTAAGGAAGAATGCTCATCGCTCTTGCAGTGAATGCAAAAGGGAGAGTCGCTCTCGCAAGCGTGGCTGTCATCATAGGTTTGCGCACATTTTTTACATTTTTGTTTACTCTTGCACAGTCTTAGTGTATGCCCGTATCTAAAACACCTGTAGCATTGCACTACAGGATATATGTATGGCTCTACGATAAAGTTAACTAAATTTATTTGAACATTTGTGGGTAAATTATTACCCAGGAATGTAACAATTACCGTTTGTCTAGGGATAAGTTTTGTTGTGTCATCAGTATCTTTTACTTTACGCATCATTCTCTTAACTTCCACTACTTTAGCTTTAGACTGTATAGGTTTCATTAAATATGGTTCATCAAAAAATGTATCAACCATTTTTATAACCCCTTTTTTATGATTATAAAATTTAGGTATATGTGCAATTAATCCATTCGATGTAATCAGGTCATGACCGATTAATTTATTTGCTATTTCACAAGTTTTAAAAATTACCTTAACTCTATTTATTCCAACCGACTTTATATCGACTATATTAGTTTTGAATTAATTATTATTGAATAAGTAATGTCCTACGCGAATAGGAAATAATCTACCCAAGTTTTTATTTTGATGTTCTACAAAAACATAAAATGGGCCACTGTCGGTCACTCTATATTTATTATTTAAATCATAAGTTGGTAAATCAGCCGCTTTATCCTTATCAAAAGGTGTACTCACCACAGTCATGGGTTCTTCTAACATTTCTTGTTGTGATTTTTTATCGGGAGGCTCAAGGCCTCCCTTATTAGCACTCATACTTACTTTGCAATGTTATTATTTAAATGTGTTAATACTAATTATTAAAAATTTACTATTTTAATTAAGATTAGTCACTGGTATCCTTAGCTAAATTAACCAAGGATATTTATATCCTCTATCAATTAAACCAAACGCCTTTAAAGAACTCAGATCGCGCACAGGTGTATACAGTTCAACTGTAAAGAGAAAACGCTTTTAGGATCAGTGTGAACACGATACGAAACTTTTGCAGCTGCAACTCTAAAACTGCGCAGCAAAAGTAGCAGTGTCTGGCCATACCTTAATTTTCCAAAATAGAACATGTTAGAATCTAAGGATATACTAATAGTACAGTATTATGACCACGTAATAATTCTGCAAATTTTCAAATATCAAGACAATAATTTATATTCATTACCCACTATTTTAGACATTTACTATGCTAATTAGGGTTAATTGCTTTGCATAAATTAAGTCTGAACAACGGCCGCAGCCGCATTGGTGTATCTCACTTGACAGGGCAACTTATTACTCAAACGAAATGAAAATAAGGAAAGATAATATAGTCCTCTGGATAGCGTAGAACTCGTATAATGGCAAATTTGTATTTATAATTATTCATAAAGACTCCACTAGAGTCTGTTTTTTTCGTAACTGAAATTTGCTTTTACGGTTAACATTGTTACACTATTAGATAGTTTACGGAATATTTAATAGACTAGTTCGTCTCTCAGTGGAGTGGATCAATAACGTACATTATGGATAATTATAACAATAAAAAAATCATAAGGAATTTGTGAGTATAAAATGCCTGAGACCTTGGACCCATCACCTTTTTCCACAAAGTTTAATTCATATAAACCGGGGATGGTCTGTAATATATATAATACAGTTTGTAAAACAAAAAGGAGGTACCCGTATACAATTCCTACATGATTTTTTTTGTAAGTACACAGTCCAATTGATTAAAGTTTTCCACAAAAATATTCTTGCCACTACGACTGCCAAGTGGAAAAATGACGATCAAAATAGGCTTTTTCAATTATCTCCTTCTCTGTTAGTTCTAGCCTAAATTGATTAACATTGTAGGGAATAAAAAACAACTTTTATTAAAACAATTTTACTCTATTGTGAATACTTTACGATTTACAGGTACGAGAAAGTTGAAAATTTGTGTTTCACAGCAATTTTTGTAATTGAATTCGGTTTATTATGAATATTAAAAAAAAAATAGACTAAGAATAAAAATCGAACATCACTACCTCTGACAACAAAAGATGGAAAGAAAGCTACGATGACATTTTCCAGATTACCACCACGGAAGATTCTACAATAACAAAAATGCATAGTATGCTGAAGAGCTTTTCGTTATCCAAGGTGGTATCACCAGAAGATGATTAAACTTATTAGAAATATAGCAATTTAATCCAAAAAATTAACTTCTCAAAAAGTGTGCAATAATTATTTATAACCCTAAATGAAGAGCACAATGTTTACATTTAATTTATCTTTAAGTGTTGACATTTCTTTCTATCATATTTATGACTAATGTAACGTTACAGTGTATAGTAAAATTCTCAAAGCTATAGTTCATCTCAAACTTATAGCAACATGAGGCCCGGTGTTTCAATGCAAAGTTAAGCACTTTATCCTACAAATAAATTAGCTAGAAGGTTAGAATATGAAGTTGCAATATTAAAGTGTTTAATAAAAGCATATTCTAAACTTCTAGCTAATTTATTTGTAGGATAAAGTGCTTAACTTTGCATTGAAACACTGGGCCTCATGTTGCTATAAGTTTCAGATGAACTGTATATTGAAAATCTTAGCAAAAAAAAATTAAAATGTCATTTTAATTGAAATCTGCTTAAACTCACTTTTAGTGTGGTGACTTAGAACAAATAGTAGCCAGAAGCGCCAAATTTTGCAGAGTTCTTATATACTCTCAGTACTATCAATTCAAGGGGTGCGCCCGATTTCAGTGTCCGCCATCTTGAAATACGACGCTATCTTTGTTTTCTTTGGATTGTAACTGTAAATTTTCTACTTTTATTTGGTTTTCTTTAAATATCTCCCCAACTTCCGGGTTTGTAGCAAAAAGGATTTAATTTAATCTAAATTTGCTACAATGTGAGACTAGAGCCGCTTTTGTAACTTTAATATTTTGTGAGATACAAGCTTCCAAAGTTTTGGACTTTCTTCAGGTTATTACGAAAATCGGTTGGGTTTACAGCAACACTATTCGAATCAATTTTAATCTAGACTAAATTTTCCACAACTTTAGACTAGATCTTCTTTTGTAACTTTAATATTTTGCGAAATACAAGCATCCTGACTTTCTAAATACGACGCGATCACATTTGTCTTCCAGTGTTTCTGGCAGTGGTATTTTTTTTTTTTTTTTTCGTTAGGATTGCCTACGAATCGATGTTGTATGGGACTTATATAAGCCAGATAGTCTGAAGGAAACTGCACGTGTGAAGAGAGGAAAGGAGAAAAGTCACAAGGGAAACCACACTCCGCAAAAACTTTGCTACATTCCTGAAGAATTCAGAGAACAAGACAGAACTGTTTGCCCTACTAAGTGATGCAGTCGCAGCTTATGACGTACAAGAATGACGTACAAAAAGGTAAAGAAATATACATCTGTTATTTCAAAAAATAGCAGTGCATCGATGTCCGAAACTTACCACGAAGAAGCTGATACCAGAATGTGTCTTCATATATTGGATGCATTACAAAAGGGTGCAACCAACATCCTCATAAGTACAGTTGACACAGGTGTTATTGTGGTACTAGTAGGCACCTTTTTCGAGCTATTAACTTACAAACCTAATATTCAACTTTGGATTGTATTTGGTAAGGGTAAACACTTCCGATATTATCATATCCACGCCATCTGCCAAGAGCTCGGAGAAAATATGTCGCAAGCATTACCCATTTTCCATGCTTTCACGGTTTCAGACACTACATCACAATTTTTTGGTAAGGGAAAAAAGTCAGCATAGAAGACATGGAAAGCATACTCTCCAGGCACTGAAGGATTTACCTTCTCTGCAAAATATCAATTTCAGCCAGTAGATGCTAAAACAAAGGCATTTGAACGTATAGTATGGTTCACATGCATCCTGTACGATGGAACAAGATAACTTGACAGCATTAACAAGCTGAGAGATCTCTTCATATAAGGAAAAAAAGTAAAGATGATGCAAAGTCTATCACCCACATAGGATGCCCTCATTCAACACACTAATCGCTGCATCTATCAATCTAGTAGCATTTGGTTAATCAGTTTAAAATCACTTCAAAATGCACTTACTCCGGCTAACTTTGGATGGAAAAGAAACGAAGAGACATGGCAACCAATTTGGATGTCAATACCGGAAGCAAGCAAAAGCTGTAGGGAATTAATCAAGTGCGGATGTAAGGCTGTACCCCAGTGCTCTAAGAATTGCGTTTGTAGGAAGACTGCACTTGCCTGCACAGCTCTTTGTCATTGCAAAGGCCATTGTGAACAGTAAACAACAACATTATAAATATAATAACATTATAAACATAATTTTTATGATTATTTTCTTAATAGTTATTCTGTAATTTTTTTTATTGAAACGTCTGTAACATGGTCAAATACATTATCTCAGCAAATTGTGATTGTATCGATGTCTTTCTTTACTCACATTGTAGCCTATTTATTCTTTTTAAATATTAACAAAATAATGTTTTTGTAAAACTGACTGCATTGGAAATATTTAGCAAAATCGACAAAAATATAGATTTTCGTAATAACCTGAAAAAAAGTCCAAAACTTTGGAAGCTTGTATCTCGCAAAATATTAAAGTTACAAAAGCGGCTCTAGTTTCACATTGTAGCAAAAACCGGAAGTTGGGGAGATATTTAGTAAAAACCAAATAAAAGTTGAAAATTTACAGGTACAGTCAAAGAAAACAAAGATGGCGTCGTATTTCAAGATGGCGGACACTGAAATCGTGCACCCTCCCCCCTGAATTTATAGTACTGAGGGTATAGAAGAAGTAAAAACAATCCAGCAGGTCACGATCTTTTCGCTAGGCCACCACACTATTCAAAGGGAAACAAATTTTCTACAGGTTTCTTGACATTTTTTGATAATTCTAACTGATTTTATTTCCCTTCTTATCGAAGGAAAATATTGTAAATGTGAAAGAATCACTGTCGGTGTGTGATTGTTGGAACTATCTACAGAACTCTATTTGATAGAGAAAAATATCATTTGATAGGTAGTTCATGCTATTGTCAATGAAGAAATATGATATTTTTTAGGTGGTTTTTTAGGTATTTGGTGAATAATACAGGGTGGACACCCTAAAAAATATAATGAATTAAAAAATGTGACGGAGGACGACACCGGAAAATAATATTTAGTTAAAAAATATACAGGTCATCCAACAGAGAAAATAATACAATAGGTCATGTACATTTTTTTACCGACTATCATATCTATATATATTTGGGGGCGCTGAAACCAAATCCGAGGTCAGAATTGTCACATGTCGTCAATATCTTCATGTATGCTCAATAAGCAGCTTAAAACAAGCCTGAAACCTGGTAAAAAGTAAATTGAAAGACTAAACGAGTTGACCTATGTTTCTAGACGTATTTTGGCGCTGGATCTGAGGTCAGAATCTTCTTGTCATGTCAGGATTTTGACACAAAAATCTGAAAAAACACCTTATAAATGGTCTAAAATACATTTTAAAGTAGATTTAAAAATTTAAAACGACCAAACCACTTTACTTATATGAATTTTGGAATGCTGAAACCGAATTTCAGGCCAAAATTATCCCATTATATCAGAATTTTGACATAACCTCAAAAAATCACCATAAAACACCTCAGATGGTTAAAAATGTATTTAAAAGAAGGTTTAAACTAATCACAAGTCTAAAATCTACTTTTAAATGCATTTTTGACGTTATTTGAGGTGTTTTTTCTAATTTTCTTTAGGTTATGTCAAAATCTTGACATGATAAGAAAATTGAGTGTTCGGATTCGGTTTCAGCGTTCCAAAATACGTATAAAAACATAGGTCAGCTCATTTAATCTTTTAATTTATTTTTTACCTGGTTTCAGACTTGTTCTAAGTTGTCTTTTGAGCTTACATGAAAGTATTGACGACATGTGACAATTCTAACCTCGGATTCGCTTTCAGCACCCCAAAATACGTATAGAAAATGTTTACTCGTAAATGTCAACTCGTTTAATCACCCAATGTACTTTTTACTCGGTTTCAGGCTTATTCAAAGCTTATTTTTGAGCTTACATGAAAATATTGACGACATGTGACAATTCTGACCTCATATTCGGTTTCAGTGCCCCAAAATACGTATAGAAACATGGGTCAACTCGTTTAATCTGACAATTTATTTTTACCCGGTTTCAGGCTTATTCTAAGCTGTTTTTTGAGCTTACATGTAAATATTGACGACGTGAAAGTTCTTAACAGATTTATTTTTAAATTGCACCTGAAGTTCAGATCCTTCCAGGTTCTTGCTGATAGCTGCTTTATTGCTACTGTTTGTTGCTCGAACTGAACTGAGAAGAGAAGCAACGATAAGCAACACTGGGCAGCTATCAGCGTGAACCTGAAGGTGGTAGATGTGATTCTGGGAAACGTCGGTGGAATCACATCTAAACAGTCTCTAGGAGCCTACCAACCATATAGAATTACACTTGGCAATTTCACAACACTTCATATTACATCTGCGAAAGCCTAAGTGTTGTTGGATTTCCGGCTGTAGTCTCGCGTGGCTGGTAGGCTTCTAGAGAGCCGTGGTTGTTTAAACGACGTTTCGGCAGAATCGTATGTGTCGTTTTCATGTTTTAGCTATTAACATCAAATTTTTCAGCTCATTTTACCCTTAAAGGTCTGAAGTGACTGCGTGGGAAGGGACTGCACATTTCGAGACAAGCGTCACACACCCAGTATCAGAGTATAATGGGATTAATTATCTTTTTCCGAAAAAATCCCAATGCCGCGGCCAGGAATCAAACCCGGAACCTTGAGGTGAGAGTATTTACTAACAGGCGTTCTATAATTATTTAATTATAATTAACCTGAAGTTCTCAGCTCATTTGACCCTTAAAGGTCTGAAGTGACTGCGCGGGAAGGGACTGCACATTTCGAGACAAGCGTCACACACCCAGTATCAGAGTATAATAGGATTAATTATCTTTTTCCGAAAAAATCCCAATGCCGCGGCAAGGAATCGAACCCGAAACCTTGAGGTGAGAGTATTTACTAACAGGCATTCTATAATTATTTAATTATAATTAACCTGAAGTTCTCATCAATGCCTTGGAACATTTATTTTTTTTTAACTAAAAGAACGTTTACTTTTTTAAACTGTGTAAATTGAGATTCACTAGCCACGGCTGACAAACGATTGTTAAGTTTAAGTAATTTTAACCTACAGAAGCAGCCTCAAACAACTTTAATCGTAATAGTTTTATGTCCCTTTGAGTTTTCGGGGTAAAGTCATTCCTTTATAGTTAGCAGAATATAAAGGCTTTGTTTGACGCCTTGATAAATAAGAAATAATGGTGTCAGGGTATAATGGAGCTCTGGTGGCATCTGGCATCTTATGAAGAAAGGGTGTAATAAGCAACTATCCGAAATTTTACAACAAAAACACATTAACACCGCACATTAACAATTTTGTTCACATTAGGTATTTTTTTGTTATCGTTGGCCGAAATATTTCGGCGACAAATACCTCATTTGAACAAAATTATTCAATAACAATGGTCTATGATTGATAATTAAAATATTTTTTCCCGTGCTAGAACGTTGTTTTCTCACAAAAACGTATGGTATACAGGTTTAAAGTATAATATTTAAACGGAAAGAGAAATGAAAATTTCAAAAAGAAAAAATTATCTTGGTAGATTAATGGTGGAGAGTAGTATTAGTACAGTAAGCGAAGCAGTAAATATGGTAAAATTCCCGGCCCGAAAACGATGAAAGGAATTTCGTTCATTTTTTTGCAATATACTTTATAAAATACGTACATCAAAATCTATATTGTCGCATTACCTGCTTTTTATTTTTAAGGGTGGAAACCACATCTAGAAACTGAAAAATTAATGACCCTTGTAATTTTACGAATAAATTAACAAAAATCCATATGCTTATATTCTTGAGGTAGCTGATTATGACTGTGATGTCAAAACTTCGAAAATATTAAGGGTTGAAATCACCCTCAAATACTGAAAAATTAATGTCTTCTAATTTTGCGAATAAAATCACGAAAATCCATATACTTCTCTTTTTGAGGTCGCTGAATGATTATGAGGTCAAAACATAGGAAAGACGAGGTTGAAACCACCTTTAAATACTGAAAAATTAATAATTCTTTTAATGTTACAAATAAATTGACGAAAATCCATATACTTATATTTCTTAGGTCACTGAATATGATTACGAGGTCTAAATTTATTTAAAAAATGACGGATTAAAAATGGTCACAAAAGAGTATAGTAATATGTATAATTTTATTAAAAATACAGATAGTTATAAATAAATTAAATTAATACAATTAAGTAAACTAATTAAATAATACTTTTAATCTGCACTCTAAACATGCTAAAATGCAATGCAACCCGCTTTTTCTGCGTACTCTTCAAAAAAATAGACATCTATTGCTCGTTTCTCTACCTACTATAGACATTTAAAATGCGCGTACAAACTGAAAAGTTTCAACATTATTTCAAACTGTCATATCTCTGGAACAGTTTGTCGTAGGAAAAAAAAATAAAAACCCAGACTCTTCGTTTCTTTATAAGCTTCCTTTCATTCTTATATCATGTTTTTATCAATACTCTAGTTTTTGAGATATTTTAATTTTAATTTTAAATACATAATTTTGGGTATGCGCTCAAGCGCCATCTTTAAACCTTTATATTTCTTGAACAGTTTGTCGTAGGAAAGCAAAAGAAACCCAAACTTTTCTTTTTTTTTTTATAAGCTTTGTTTTTGTACTCTTACCATTTTTTATAAAAAAATATTTTCTGAGCAATTTCCAAAAACCCGATTTTTTTCTAAAAATTATGAAAATTTTCATTATTGAAAATGGGTACAGAATGAAAAATAATTATTTTAGAAATTCTAAAAAATTTGAGCATGTTATTAATAATATGCATTAACAATATCTAGAAGGATATCTTGTATTTCTGCTTACATCATTGTTATAAAATATTATTTTGGGTATTCAGCAGATAACTTTCAAAGAAATCATTCGTTCCTTTCATATATTATTGATCTAAATCTGATCAAGCTAGAATATCAACGAGCTTTTCAGTAGTTCTTGGCTTTGAAATGTAACTAATGTTTGTTTGTGATGTAGTATCCTCTAGGTAGGGCTAGAGATGCTTGAAAGATTTCCTCGCAAGGGTGGATTTCTGATAATATATTGGCATATCAGACTTAGATCTTCAATATATAGAAAGAATGGTTATTTTCTTGTTTATCGTATTGAATGGAGTATCCTCTAGGTAGGGCTAGAGATGCTTGAAAGATTTCCTCTTAAGGGTGGATTTCTGACAATATATTGGAATGATCAGACTTAGATCTTCAATATATAGAAAGAATGGTTATTTTCTTGTTTTTCATATTGAATGTTAGACATAGTAAATGTATAAAGAAATTGACAAGTTTGTTTGTAAGAGAACTACTCGTTGATATTCTAGCTTGATCAGATTTAGATCAATAATATATGAAAGGAACGAATGATTTCTTTGAAAGTTATCTGCTGAATACCCAAAATAATATTTTATATCTAGAAGGATTTTTAAAAAAATTGAATTAATAAGAAATTAGAGCAATAAGACTAAGAGAAATGGCGCATAAATTTTTAAATGCGCTACATTTTTGTTTGTAACTTTTTTAGTTTTCATTATAAAAGGTCGTAATACGTCTCAGTCGAAAGAAAATTTCAATACCTTTAATTTTTGCAATTTTACAATTTTTCTGTAGATTTTGAGTAATTTTAGATTTAACGTCGTATATTTCGGCGTCATTTTGAAAATGTCATATTTCCAATACTAAACATCAGAGAGAAAAAAAAGAAAAAACCATTCGATTTGTTTTCGTAAAAGCTTTAATTTTGTACCTTTGCATTTCTTTATTGAAGTCCACACAAAAAAAACGTCTAGGACTACTGATTTGAGGGGGTGAAAATTGCAATTTTCAGTTCGCAATATCTCGAAAAATATGCATTTTAGCAAAAAAATGTATAAGACCTTTCTTTCTTATAATTTGATTCTCTATCAGACTTTGTGCATTTATGTTATGTATTTTTTGTATTTTTTTGCGACAACCCTCAAGAAGAGGTGGGGACCCCCCCTAACCAAAAAGCAGGAAAGATGACAATATAGATTGTTATCTATATACTTTACGAAGCACGTTGAAGAAAAAAAAAATGGAAATTCATTTCATCGTTTTCGGGCTGGGATTTAAAAGCTTCACTTACTGTACTACAGGGTGTCCCAGAATTGATTTCCCAGACGGAAACCTGTTATTCCTGAGTTCATATTGGGCAAATATGCATCCTTTAGGAAGTACATCAACTTATAGTGAGGCAGAATTTTTTTTTTTTTTTTCGAATAACTTCCATTATATAGAAGATAACATTTTAAAATTTTGATGGGAGCTGTATTCCTATAAGTACAGAAATAATGTTTTGTATTGTCATGACAACGCGACAGGTCTTTTATTTCACAAGCACCTATGACCTACAGAGAAGAAACGATAATTCTTGATTTTTGGTTGATATTACACAATATTTTTAAAGTATTAATTTGTGAACTGAAACAGGTGGACGTCACGTGTAGCAATGTAATTTGTTTAAAATAAACTGTACTTTTGTACTAAATAAAAATTTTATTATAAAATTGTAAATAAATGTTAATACAAATAAAGGAAAAAACGGCAATTTCTTGTATTTTGATTGATATTACAAAAAATTTTAAGAGTACCTTTTTTTTCACTACTTTCAATGCTCTGTAATAGACTGGCGGTACATGACCAGTCAGGTGCAACGTTTTTAAAATGTATGCCAATTATATATATGAATGAAATTACCATGAATATGCCAGAAACGCAAATTTTAGGCAGTCGTCACGTGCAGAAGGGTGTGCAAATCGATTTTTTTTGTTTTTTTTTTGTTTTTTTTTAATTCTAAAATGGATGCCAATAGTGCCAAACGAAAAACCTTGAAAAAAAAATCCAAAATCAAAATCAAGAACACCGAAAAATTTTATGATTTAATGTGCGCATTAACAGTTGTTTTGCGCGCGGAAACTGCATGCCAATGAATTTTCGCTGGAATCTTTTTCACGGCTTATCGTTTGGCACTATTGGCATCCATTTTAAAATAAAAAAAAAACACAAAAAAAAATAAAAAAAAATCGATTTGCACACCCTTCTTGCACCCGACGACTGCCTAAAATTTGCGTTTCTGGCATATTCATGGTAATTTCATTCATATATATGATTGGCATACATTTTAAAAACGTTACACCTGACTGGTAATGTACCGCCAGTCTATAATGATGTTCAAGTATTCCGTAATTTTACAGGGTGATTAAAAAATTACAGCCAATCAAATATTAATTATTATGAAAAAAAATTGAGAAACACAAGATATTTGGTTGTTATCAAGTTTGCATAGAGTACTTATAGAGATACAGCTCCCATCAAAATTAAAAAATGTTATCTTTTATATAATAGAAGTTATTGGAAATTTTTTTTTTCTGTCTCAATTTAAGGGGATGTACTTTCTCAGGGATGCATTTTTGGACTAAGGTAAGTTGGGTTAAATGGGCCTAATATGAACCCAGGAATCACAGGTTTCCGTCCGGGAACTCAATTCTGGGACACCCTGTATATGTAGTATGTAGCTCGCACCTTCTTAATCACAACCACCCTTTCGTTAAATTCTTAAATAATAATATACGTTTCATGGGTCCTCAAATTAAAGTAACTTAAAATTTTTCTTTTTAAAGAAATTGTTGTTTTTCTATTTTGAAGCAAATACTAGGAATATATTTTTCTGGAATATAATAAAAATGATCAGAAACAAAATGAGTAGAAGTTTCTGTTTGACGTGACCGATTCTATTTGATTTCACTCGAATATGGCTAAATTCACTTTTGCGTGGTAGGTACCACAAAACTTTAAATCGTTCAATACAAGTTACTGTGTTTAGAAAATGACTATGTGCACATGTAGAGACACGGATATTTTTTATCCGATATTTAAGTTGAGTGTGATTGTTGTAGAACCTCCCAGAATCGACCTAAGTCGAAAGGAAACTGAAAATTCGACTTAGGTAAAAATTTTATTTAATGGCACTTTCGATCATAACATACAAGTTTGGAAGGCTTCAGAGCCATAAACTAGTGCAAAAGGACCGATATGAGCAGGGCCGTTCCTAGAGATTTGGCCGTTGGTGTGCAAAATCTAAAATGCCGCCTTCTACTTCAAAATTAATGAGCGGTGGGAGGAGGGAGGAAATCTCAAAAAAAATTTCCACCAAATCTAAAATGCCGCCTCGTACTTCAAAATGTCTAGTACTTCAAAATTGATGAGCTAGTCTCAAAAAAAAAATTTCCACCAAAATAAAAATTGATGAGCGGGGGGAGGGATCTAAAAAATGCCGCCCCAAAAATTGACAAAGGTGTTCTGTGCACACCTCGCACACCTAGTCAACACGACCCTGGATATGAGTTCGTCAGAACGTAAAGCACTACCATGTAAAAATTCGAAGAAGCACCGAATTTCCACTTAGGAAAATATATTTTGGTCCAGGCAATGAGAGTGAAAGTATATTGTGCTAAGGAAGAATAAACAACGTACTTTTACAAAATACTTTAAAATATTTTTAACTTTCAATTTCTCCATAATAGACAATGAAAATAAAGATACAGTCATTATGGTTATCATTCAAAAGAATGAATATAACATTTTAACGATACGATGTATCAAAAAGGGTGAATTCGACAAATGTGGTGAAGGTGCGTAGAATTTATAGGCAAATATTAACCAAAAATAGTAAAAATGGACAAAGCCAGTTTTTCACATTAGACCAGTTTGGATTTATCCAGCGGCTCGTAATTTGGATGATCAATAGAAAGCGATAGTAGGAAAGCCAATTGCAGGACGCAGGACTTTCCAAATAATAAAGTTATACAAGGTGCTTCACCGTGAGTGGCCTATTAGACGTTTTGGAGAAACTATCCATAATTTAAAACTGAAAATTTGTATACAGGGGTTTTCCGGGGTGATCTATTTCATGAAAATAATGTCATATATGTGACACTTCCGGTTATACCGGAAGTCGACATCAACTTCGTTATTTTAAATGGCATACCGTATTTTTTATATCGGAATCGAATTCCACTCATTACTTTAAGGTAACTTTCAATAACATTCCCTATTTCGGAAATCAATAGTTTTTGAGATATTTCAGTTTTATAGAAATTTTATGTGAAAACCAATCCACAGTTGAAAATTAATAACCTCCGCAATGGTAAATTCTAAAAACCAATTTTGCTCCCGTATTATGTACGAGGATGGAGCTTATATGTGCATAAGCTACAAATGCTACGAAATGTACAGGGTGCCCAGAAAAGTCAGTCGAATTTTGACAACTTCGACCTCCACTAACTCGCTTATTTTAAATAGAACATACTGTATTTTATGATCCTATTCGACTCCTTTTTTAATTACCTTTCAGCCTATATAGGCATTCCCTATAGCTAAAATGTACGGTTTTTAAGTTATTCAAAGTCATTTAGAAAAAGGCGAAATTAACAGCAATATCGAGTATAGTGTGCCATGAAGAACAAACAAATGTTAGTTAGTATTTCCTTATAGTGTCAACGTGTTATTATAAATATGCAAAATAATTATTCTAATGCAGATTATTTAAACTTATTTTATTTACATGGAGAATGCAATAGAATTCTTAGTAGAACGTGCAGAAGGTTTAACGCATTAAATCCAGATCTGCCACCTAAGAGAAAAGAAATTCAGAAGAATTGAGAGTAATTTTCTACAGTTTGGTACTTTTAAAGCCACAAAAATAAATCCCAGTCCAGTTACTGGAAACGAAGAAAACGAAATAACCATCCTAGCATATTTCGAAGCATATCCACATGCATCCATTTACACCGCAGTACATGACATAGGTATTCCTTATACCTCCATAGAAACAATTTTGTGGAAGGATAAAATGCACAACTATAAGTTTACTACCGTTCAAGCTCTGCATCCAGAAGATCCTGGCAAGACAATTCAATTTTGTGAAATGATTTTAATTCGCAGTCAAGAAGATAATGACTTTTTGAAAAAAATTATCTGGACAGATGAGTCGAAATTTTCCCGTGCAGGAATATTTAAGAGACGTAACCAGCATATTTGGGCAAATGAGGGAAAGAGGATTTCAGGAAAAATAAGGGAAAGAGGATTTCAGGAAAAATTTAGTTTTAATGTATTTTGTTTATTAAAAGACAATAAGTTGAGTTACCATATTTATGATGGCACCTAAAACTTCTCAACGTTATGCAGAGATACTAAGAACAATAGTTACCGAATTTTTGGATAATTTATCAGTACTGGATTATGCAAGATGTTGGTATCAACTAGATGGAGCTTCTCCTCACTGTACACGAGAGCTATCAAACATACTAGACCATATGTTTGAAGATAGGTGGATTAGACGACGCGGCCCCTGGTTATGGCCTGCTAGAAGTCCAGATCTCACACCACTTGAATTTTATCTGTGGGGAAACATGAAAAACAAAGTATATGATACGCCTGTAAATACACGAGAAGAATTGGAAATGAGAGTAAGAAGGGCGTTTTAAGAACTAGACGGGAATGAAATTAGACGAGCAACCACTAACGGTGTTATGACCCGAGTATTAAATTGTTTACGTGTTAATGGGCAGCATATCGAGCAGTTATGAGTTTAAAGGACGTGTTTGTTATCAATATTTCTGTCGGTATTTCTTGTTACGTTCAATATCTTTAAAATGCAATTAACAATTTTCTTATTTTTATCAATATTCTCAACCTTGACGTGAATTATTTTTATTTCTGTTGTATTGGTTTTGTTAAACTTGTACATATTAGAAATTTATACAAATTTCATACTGTATTTTTATGCTGCGTTCAATAGCTGTACTTTGGTGCAAGACAAAGTAACAGTTTATGTATTTTTCTTTTCTCCTTAGTTTTGGAACTCCACCTTCTGAGTCACGGTTAATATTAATGTACACATGAAAATATTGACGACATGTGACAATTCTGACCTCGGATTCGGTTTCAGCGCCCCAAAATACGTATAGAAACATGGGTAAACTCGTTTAGTCTTTTAATTTACTTTTTACCCGGTTTCAGGCTTGCTCTAAGCTGTTTTTTGAGCTTATATGAAAATATTGACGACATGTGACAATTCTGACCTCGGATTCGGTTTCAGTGCCCCAAAATACATATAAATATGATAGTCGATAAAAAAGTACATCACCTTTTTTTATTTCTTGTGTGTCTGTGATTAAAGGAGATAAAAAAATAAAAGTGTGATTTAAATCGTGTACAAGAACCAAAGGCCTCTAAATTTTTTCTGATATCAGCCACCCCCACACCATTATTAAAGGAGGTAAAAAAAATAAAAATGTGATTTAGTGGCATCAACATTTTTTTGGTATCAGCCACATCCATTACCACCCCCACCGGAAATTAAGGTGGAAGTAGTGATTCCTTAGGCAGCGGTTTTTTTCAGTAAGTTTTGTTTAGTTCCTGAAAACTTAGCACCTCGCTTCCTAAGCTCACATGTTCGGGCTACTACGTTCATACTTTGAATTTTCCATTCACAAGCTCTCATTGGATCAGGTTTTCTAGGGAGATTTTTTGTTATTGCAGCTTTTTTATTGTATTTTATTTTCGCATTATGTACATGATTTTTATTTTTATTCTAGACATGCGTCATATATTATTATTATTAAATTTTAATTTATTATATACAAATTAAATCATATTGTTCTGGCCAATCGGAATGGATATTAAACTTTTCTATGAGACTTGCTTCCATCCGGGTACATTCATCATCATCGTCACTATCGTCAGTATCATCGTCACTAACATTATTATTCTCTATTAAAATTTCCGGGATCAGCTTCTGAATATCATCAATAGTACCATCCTCATCTTCTGATAAATTTGAATTTTCAGCACGCTCGCAATTATCGCAATACCTCTACAATATTTGCAGAACGGACTACATTTTACACCTAATTTTATGCAGCTACACCTCGTGTTACACCAGGACTTACAACCACAGTTATATTCTTTGAAAAATGAGTCCGAAAATAACTTTTCGTAGGAATATTTATTTATTTACATAATAGTATTGTAGGTATTGGAAAACTCCGATCAAACAAATCCTCGCATGCCTGAGAAAGAGTTGGTTTTATGAATTTAGGTAGTTGGTTATGGGTGGGAGGCTAAATAATATCAGAATCTTATTCCTTGGCCTTGAAAACGTGTAGAAAACAATTTTCAGCACGTTTGGATGTTTTTTGGGAGGGGGTGGTTTCAACCCCCTGGGGTCGTTAGAATGTCTGGTTGCGAAATTTTACAGGACATATTGATTTTCCTCAGAAAAAACCGATCCAATAAGTTTTTGTATGCCTGACAAAGAAAAATCGAAAAACGGGATGGTTTTTTGCGTTTAGGTGGGTAGGGACCGCGTGACTATCACCATCGTGTTGGCCATCCTCGAAAATGGAGGCTTGCTCGCTATCCCTGCACTTTTGGGATTTTACACTTTTTTTGCAAGTTTCGTATGGACTAACTTCCACATCCAGATTTTCTATAACATCTCCTAAGCCAATCCAGAGTAATAATTACACATGTAAAAAAAACATACATGGTTGAATTAAATATCTCTTTTTAAAAAATTTTGAAATCGGTTAAAAAATAAATCTGAAAGCATTTTTAAATATAAGCTCTAGCAAAATGTGAATCTTTAATTTGACTTAATTAACATCTGCCTGACTTATTCACTTCTAAAAGTATCTGTCAAAAAAAAAAAGAAATTAGTATCGCCTAAATCGTAAGTTCTTGATATAGGACATGCTACATAAAATGTCTTTAAAATGAACTGTAAAATCTAAAAATGTAAAAATATACAGGGTGTGCCTCTTCCTATATAACTAGAAGTGGCACAAAACTAGTTTAGATGGATATCGCGCCATGGAACTGCTGTATATATAAACAAATCCTCTGCTATATTCTTAACAGTCAAGGAAATATAGATAGTTTAAGGTCGTGGTGGCACAGGCAGTATTATACATAAGTAGTATTATATAATTAGGATTCGTCTTATAAAACCTTTCTCTTTCGCCACAAATCAAAATAATTTCATAATTTTCCCTAGAGATTGTCATGATAAATTAGAACTAAGTTGAAAGGTCAAGAATATCATGGACGAACTTAAGAAGTGGTGATATATTAGTTGTCTTGACCGCAATACGCTAGATTTATTAAAATGTTAGTAGGTGGGAGTTAGTTCTGTTAGAAGCAAGCCATTAGCCACTCTGGTTTCAGTAAATCTCCATACTTTAGGTAGACACGTCTGCTTTATGGCAGACAGATTTAACATCGTTTGCTACAACTGCAATTTAGGGCCAGTTAAGCCACACCATATATTAAACTGTAGAAACTCACAGTGCAGTAAAAACAGCCTCAAATTCATAATATAAGTGAGAAAATTAGGGGACCAATAACACTTTGCACATATGTTCATTTTTACTTACTCTTTCAGGGACCAAATTTTCTTAGAAGGGCGGCAATTAAATGTCTTGTAAATATCTCGAAAAATAATCGTTTTAGCGAAAATTGTCAAGATATATTTTTGAAACTTATGGAAATTTCGTTGATTTGAGACTAGGCACATCCATTTCAGATAAAAATTGACAGTTAGAACGTTTTAAAACTATGGCCTTTCTTTACTCCTTTGAAAATATAAAGTATCTATGCTCTACTCAAACACTATACATTGTACGTCAAATATATTCAATTTTAAGTTGAAAGCTTATTCAACTACCTTTAATTTAAGACCTACACATTTCTTTACGACAGAAATTAGCCAATACCTACATGGTCAAAAGTTCCCCAAAAATGCACGTTCAAATTCAATGTTGTTAAGTAATTCGTTTCAATTAATGTCTTCTCGATGAGGAATTTCGTGGTGTATGCAATTTAAAAAAATAGTTTTTGATTAAAAATAACATTTTTTTATGTAAAACAGGTGCTTTTCTCCTCATAATTTCTCATAAACGATCATGTCTAAACAAATGAATCTCTACATTCTTAATTGCGCACTCAAGTATAATAAAATATTTCTTCCAATTTTCACATATAAAATGACACTTTTCAAAACTGACGTGAGTGTCATAACGTCCAACTTTTCATAACCAGTAGTGAAAAGTTAAAGAAACAATGTTTATTCAACACAAAATTGAATACTGAGTCCATAAAGTGGAAGCTTTTAAATTCTTCTTTCCTTTAAAATATACTAACAAAACTTTTCAATTCATTACCTTATGCTATCAAAAAATTAGGATTTCAAATTATATTATAACTTGGCTAAATAGCGTTTGTCAATTTTGACATTATAATGTGTAATAATAACAGAAAAGGTAACTATGAAAAAGACTACTTAATTTTTAAGGTTTTTAGATACACCCATTTCATTTATGTTTTTAATAATAAATATAGAAATAATAATAAATATAGAAATTTAAAAATCAAGTTTTATTAATAGTCCAGTCAACGAATGACCTAAAGGGTGGTGTAGAGTGTGTGAGCAGGGACCTAAGCGATTACTTTAGAAAGTTGTTCAGGGTGTTTAGGGAGTGAACATACTGAAAGTCCTGACGTCTAGGAGATGAGTCGGAGGGCGGGGGGGCACAAAGAAAGTCCCATTTTTGTTTTTTCCCTTATATCTCTAAAATGGTGGGTCGTGGGGAAAAATTTTCTGATACAGAATGAAAGCTCATGAAATTCTCTACAACTTTCATTTTATATACTTTTTTTTAATTCGCAACCGTTTTCGAGATACACGCTGCGGAAAAGTGAAAATTTTTGAAAAACAGATTTCTACCTCTTCAACTTTAAGGAAAAGCAAGGTGGGTTTCTCAAAATTGTACTTAAGTCAGAAATCACCAAGGAAGCGACAGTGATCTTTTACAACCCCTCCTCCACTCAAGGCGAGGTTGAAGAGGCTGGGAAGATTTGCTTCCTCAAATGGTATGGGGCACCAGCAAGACAGACTTCCCTCAACCAGTACCGCTCCAGTTGTTCATGAGGCCAGTGGCAATATTAAGCCTGACATCAGCTCCCTCCCACCAACTAAGAGCGCAGCAGAACAGCATTCTCGGCGCATCTACCACCAAGTGCAGCAGTGGCTCGGGAATGCTGCCCCCTCAAGAGTGGGGGTGGAAACATGTAGGAGACACCCTGGTGCCAATTACAAGCACCGGAGGTCCTACCTTTTCTTTATCATCTTTAAAATACAATTTTCTATTTTTCAGGTAAAAATCTGTTTTTCGAAAATTTTCACTTTTCCGGAGCGTGTACCTCGAAAACGGTTACGAATTCGAAAAAAATATATAAAATGAAAGTTGTACAAAATTTCATGAGATTTCATTTGGCGATGCACCGTTTTCGAGATATAAGCGAAAAAGCCAAAAGTGGAACTTCCTTTGTGCCCCCCCCGGCTCACCTCCTAGACGTCAGGACTTTCAGTATGTTAACTTGAGCACCCTAAATAACTTTCTAAAGGAATCGCTTAGGTCCCTGCTCACGCACTCTACATCTCCTTTATTGCCTGGAGTATAAAGACAAAATTACAATTTGAACAATTATTAAAATTTATTGCAGCAATAGAATTCGGGTTTAAAACAACGTTTTCGTCTTAATCATAACCTACAGGAATCTGGCAAAAATTTTATCTTCGATTATTTACCTCATAAATTATAGAACAATGACATTTCGTGACTGTCAATGTCAAATTGCCAAGCAACAAACTCTCTTAATAATCACTAAATTTTGCCGACAAAATTTTATCACTTATGATATTATATATGAATAAATTACATCTAGCGTTTAAGTTAATTTAATTGATTTAATTTACTCTCAATTGGACTAAAAACAAAATAAAACATATTACAAATTCAAGAATTATTATTTTTGTTTATAATTACTATGCAATTTTACAAAAATATTTTTAATATCAAACTGACACAAACTGTCAGATTTACAATCACGATCGCCTGTCGTTTCAGAGAATAGTATATTGTGTATTTGGATGTGAAAGCAATACATTCCCGGACGACGATGCAAATTGTTGGCCGAGGCGCTAGCCGAGGCCAACAAGCATCGAAGTCCGGGAATGTGCTTTCACACCGAAGTACACATACTATTTTTTCTGAAATCACAATTAATATTACTATAAATTAAGGAATTTGTATTAATGCATAACATTTCTTCATCACAATCTAACTGCTTACTAATAAATGCAAACTTAATGTGAGTTGGTTTGTCTGCGTGTATTTATTTACTGTCTAAAATATACATAAAAAACCGTACGGGAATGTTACTTTCCCGGCCTAGGCCGGGAAAGTAACATTCCCGTACAGTTTTGTTGATTGTTGCTTGGCAACGGATCTTTTCCGGTCTGTTTTGTGATAGTTTCTTAGCAACGGACTAAAACACTGGAATTGTGCATTTTCCGATCTGAAATCGCGCCGAAAATGTAGACATTACCGATCGATTTCAGAAAAATGGATTTTTTTAAAAATTATGTTAATAAAAAAGTTATAACAATTTTAATTTTTTTATTTTCAATTAAAACCACTTTGAACGGTAAAGGAATTTTTTTATACCATTCTGTTTATCATTTAATATATTGAACATTTGCTTTTGATTTTTTTTTTACCCAGGGTATTACTTTTATGCTGCATTGAGATATAGATGTGACGCATGCGGGTCTTGTAGGCAACGCAGTAGCTACGAAATAATTTTATCTTTGTCGTACGCAATCTTTATTTCTTTTCAGTTATCGTGACGTGACGAACAGTGTCGTAGGTTTGGAAAAAATTTAAACAGGTAAATAAATTCATACCTGCCTGAAAATGATGGGTAAACAAAATTCAAAAGCAGATGTTCAATTTATTAAATGATGAACAGAATGGTATAAAAAAATCGTTTCACCGTTCAAAGTGGTTTTAATTGAAAATAAAAAAATTAAAATTGTTCTAACTGTTTTGTAAACAATTTAAAAAAAAATCCATTTCTCTGAAACGAAAGTTTATATTTTTCTGAGTAAATAGAAAAAAACATTGAATTCATTAACTTTTCAGAACGCTATGATTTTTTAAAATTGTACATATAATCCCTTAACTTCTAACCACTCTAACTCTGTTAATTTTAGTAATACCAAAAAGTCTAGAGATAATTTTTATGTAAAATTTCATGCTTTACAATTTTTATTTGAAACCTTTTTTACTAGCTTTTACATATTTTGAGTAATTTTGAAAAAACACTTTATTATATTTCTTTCACCTTCTCGGGGGTTGAAAAAAATTTTCTTTCATTATTCGTGTTCAAATACTTCAAAGTAACTTATATCAAAAATTCAAGTATTTACCTCAACGTTTCGATTTGTCGACCTTGAGTGGACTATAGATTAATGTTTGAATATTATTCAATTATGTGGGATGCATATTAACATTCTTACATTGACAGAGTTGAAAGAGTATAAAACAAAATAATATCTTTCATTTTATATAAGTCGCGTATTGATAAAGTTACCTATTCATAAGAAGAAGGACTTCAATAATTGCTAGATCTTAAAATTATGCAAAAAATTCAGTTTTAATATAGTTAACAAGATAGCCTTTGCAGAAATAATGGTTTGTTCTACGCAGATAATTTTCATTTAAATTACAAAGTTACAGCTATTATGTAGAATTTTTATCCACCCTCTATATTTCGACATAATTTGAACTGGTTGTTTCTAAATATTTATGGAGTATAATATATTTTACCTTATTATTATAGACGTCCAGGTAATTTGGTGCTGAAAATATTGTGATAAGGGAAGGGAAGCCTGTCGTTTGACTTTTCCTATACATTCTATACCTGAAACAAACGAGAATAAAATTAATTTCAAAAATAAAAATAAATAAACATATTTAAAGCGAAGGCCTCCTCACATTTTAATACTGCTAATAATTATGTGGTTATGAAAATATGTATACGATATGGATGGAACATTATATAATATTATTACTAACAATTATATTATAATTAATGTGATACTAGTACTCTACTCAAATTTATTAACACCTCAGTAACACATTAGTTACACCGAGGGATAAATCTTAAGGAAATCCCAGGAAATCTTAGGAAATCCGAGGAAATCTGGACGAAATCTGTGTAATCTTCGTCAAAGAGGAAATCTGGTCATCTGGTGTAAAAAATTTTTCATTGGTCAAATAAATAGGCTTAGAATGTCATGAAACGTCGAAATTTTGAGCAAAAAAAAAATCTGTTTGCCTGTCAGTCCGTCTGTCTGTAACTTTTTTTGTGCGCACGATTACGCTGGAACCGTTTAAGATATTGAGTTGAAATTTGGTACTCACACGTATATATTTTAATGAGATCTGGAACTAGATTATATTTTGATCTTATTCTGTTGAAGCGTTGGGGAGTAAATTGAGGTAAATAGGTAAATCAACCAAGTAAAAGTCCACAAAATCGGTATTAAGCATATATAAGAGATGCTAAGGTCTAAAAAATTTTTTGCTAAAAATCAGTAAAATTGCCATATTTTCATATATTGCGTTTACAAACTCGATCGACAAAAATGCATGGAATATAATTATAATTCAGTTAAATAACGAAACGCATAAAGATAGCTGCGATCAACAGGACCAGAAGTAAGCGTAAAATTTGTAATATTTATGAATAGACATTTTTAAGAACATTGCCATCTGTCTATATTATACTGAACTACTGAACCAAACTGCTGGGTAATTGAAACGGAACAAGCAAATTTTTAGGTTTAATTTAAATCCATATTTTTTTAAACGAGAATAGCTATCAATGTGCAGTTTTCCGAATTTAAGAGATAATTTATTTGTGAAACAGCGAGCTTTGCCAGATTCTTTTATTTTGAAGCTCGTTACTATCTATCTACAGGCTACAGGGTGTAAGAGAAAGATGTTTTTTTTTTACCAAACTTTATCACTTCCGAGATTTCACAAACATTATTTTATATCTTTTTGATGCCCATTTTTTAGTCACTGGTTTATGGGGAAAAAAGCAATTTCTCAAATGTTTATAAGACACCGATTTTTTTCTAAAAACCTGTCATTTTCCCCATTTTTTGCCGTTAGGACGTATTGGGTTTCGTATGATCAGATCGTTGTAGGTTATTATAATACCTTATGACGGCTCCTCTAAAATAATAATAATAAGAAGTACATTTTTTGTACTTTCAGTTCATGGTGAGTAAATATCTTTTTACTTGCATTAACACATTTTATTTTTATTGATCCATTAATAGTAAAAATGTTCGATTCTTCTCTTTTTCTTTAGTTCTCAGTGTATATAATAATAGTGCTTATAAAAATAAATAAATGAATAAACATTTTTTTTATTATTCATTTAGATTCCATTTTATTCTTTAAAAAGACATACATACAATTTTTTGTTAGTAAGAAATACATCATAAAAAAACCGCTGCCCAAGGAATCACCACTTCCACATCCAAATTTTCTATCCATGTCTCTCACAACAAAAAAAATTGGTATGTGGGAATAATTGTTTATGGAACTTAAATAATAATATTTGAAATTGTTTACCCCAAAAACCCATAAAAGGATATGCTACATCGGTAGTGAGGGTGGGGGTGGTAGAGGGGGAGGATAAAGTAAAAAAAAATTGAGGCCTTTGGATCGTGTACACACACTAAATGACAATTTTATTTTTTTTTTAATAATGGGGTGGGGGGTGGTAATGAGGGTGGCTAATGCCAAAAAATTTTTTGAAACCTTAGCTTCTCTTATATATACTAAATACCAATTTTATGGACTCTTACTTGCTTGATTTATCTATTTGCCCCCATATACCCCAATTTACCCCCCCCAGCCCTTCAACGGAAAAAGATCAAAATAAAATCTAGTTCCAGATCTCGTTAAAATACATATACAAAATTTCAAGTCAATATCTTAAACGATTCCAGAGTAAACGTGCGCACAAAAAAGTTACAGACAGACCACAACAGACAGACAGAAATTTTTTTGCTCAAACTAAAATCTCGACGTTTCATGACATTTTTAGCATATTTGAACAATAAAAATTTTCAAAAATTTTATTTGCGTTACTATACTTCCATTGGATGTGGAAGTAATTCGAAGATATACTGATTTTGGGTACTCCATTTATTAGTCACCACGAACTGAAAGTTTAAAATACGTACTTATTATTATTATTATTTTTTTTTTCGGTTTCCCGCTGCCGGGAAGGGCTTCCGTAGCTTCCGACACCACACGGTAGCCGCGCCGGCTAATTCATTACAGCCACTCTCCACGACCTGTGGAGTTAGTGACTGTAAACTCCTGAATCATGTGCCCTAAGCAGTACCCCAAGATAACCGCCTTCTGCATCTGGCCTGCCAACCATTCTGCCGAATTTATTATTATTATTATTTTCAAGGAGGCATAATAAACAAAACTTAAGGCCTAACTTTAAAAAGAAATATGGGAAAAATTACAGGTTTTCAGAAAGAAAATCGATATCGAAAAATTTGAAAAATTGCCCTTTTCCCCATAAATCAATGCCTAGAAAAATACGCATTAAAAAAATATAAAATAATTTTTGTGGAATCTCGGTTATAAAGTTTGGTAAAAAAACACAGCTTTCTTTCAAACCCTGTAGATAGTAACTTTCTTCAAAATAAAAGAATCTTGCAAAACTTTCACCGCACAGTAATATTTATTCTCATTCTCAAAAAATGTGGATCTAAATTCAACAAAAAAATTCGCTTGGTCCGCTTCAATTGGCCAGCAGTTTAATTGAATACCAAAAATATTTAGTTTTTGTGGTAACAAATAAATTTTTATAAATGCACTTTTTCATTCACATTTTTCAACAAATGTTTACTTTATATAAATATTTTAGTAACAGCTATCTAAGTGGCAGTAATATTGGCATCATTATCAATTTATGCAAAACCAAACCATAACAATCTAATGATTGTGTTAACAATATGCAAAACAAACTGTTGATATTTACATTATCCATTATTTCGTTACTTGTGGACATAAAATGTGATCATGTAAAATATTATCTAAACATCTATATACCATGTGGTAAATATATGTACCTTAAATTTCGAGTTGGGTGGGATATTTTGTTATAAATTAGTACGAGAATTAATCATCGTATTGGAATTATGAAATACATTTATGTAACTCTATTTAATAAGGTCCAATCAAAATGTTTGGCATTTATCTCCTATACCTTTTTGATGTAATCGAAATAGTATATTATCCCCGGGCAGAAATTTTTAACAAATAATTATCGCAAAAGAAATTTTTTCTACAGAAATCCGTTTCATAGCTCGCAGACATGGAATTTCGAATACAAAATGTCTATGTGTATGTATGTAAATATGAAACAGAGTGGCACAAAAAATGATCTGCAAATTTTACCACTAAAATCGGTTAATATTAACTCGTGTCTCCGAAACCATGAAGTTTCCCGTGTAATTCGTAAGGGAAAAATATTTTGTTCCCAAAGGGAAGGGGTGGGAATGGGGTGGAAAGAGGTGGGGAGAGATGGGAAGGGGGAGGGGAAGGGGTGGGAATGGGGTGGAAAGGGGTGGAAAGAAGTGGGAAGTAGTATTAGAGGGAGAGAGAAGGAGTGAATGGCGGTGGCAAGGCTAATAAAAAAAAAAAAAAAGAAAGGGTTTTGTCTGTCTGTTTGTCTGTAAAATAAGTAGACTAAAAAGTAAAAAATGAAATTATATAAAAAAAAAATTTTTAAGAAAAAGCTTTTATTTGAAAAAATTGTACTAAAAAAAATTCTGTTTGTCTGTCTGTCTGTCTGTATGTCGGTTTGTCTGTAACTTTTTTGTGCGCACGTTTACTCTGGAATCGTTTGAGATATTGACTTGAAATTTGGTACACATACGTACTTTAACGAGATCTAGAACTATATTACATTTTCATCTTGTTCCGTCGAAGGGTTGGGGGGTAAATTGGGGTAAATTTGGGGTAAATAGGTAAATCAAGCAGGTAAGAGTCCATAAAATTGGTATTTAGTATACCTAAGGGCTCAAAAAATTTTGGCATTAGCCACCCCCATTACCACCCCCACCCCATTATTAAAGGGGATGAAAAAAAATTGTGATTTAGTGTATGTACAAGAACCAGAAACCTCAAAATATTTTTGTACATCATCCACCCCCACTACTTCCCCCTATCATCACCCCCACCCCCTATCAACACCCCTACCCCACTACCGATGTGGGGTATCGTTTTATGGGTGTTTGGCCTTGAGGATTTCAAATATTATATTATTAAAATTCCATAAACAATTATTTCCACATACAAAATGTTTTCGTTGTGAGTAACTTGGATAGAGAATCTGGATGTGGAAGTAGTGATTCCTTGGGCAGCAGTTTTTTTTTTATTAAGAGTTGTCGGGTTTCTTTCTTGGCAACAGGGTGAACTACCTGTCAAATATTAATTCCTGAGGCTGAGGCATCAAATAGGTTTTTAAATGTGACGCCAATGCCAACAAACAGACACACAACAGACATACAGACATTAAGTACTAACGGAATGGAAAATCCTGATTTTCGTATCTGCATAATCTCAAACATGACGATATGGAGACAGACATTTCAGAAAGTGATTTTTTCACGATTATAATTAGCTACAAATAATATTTTCCCAGCCCTCATCAAAACTTTCTTCGTTGTTATCGTCTTCACAGGCACACACAAAAAAATAAAGCTCATGTACATGTACTTTTTTACACACCATCATATTTATATGTATTTTGGACTGCTGAAACTGAATCCAAGGTCAGAATTGCCACATGTCATCAATATTTTCAAGTAAGCTGAAACCGAATTCGAGGTCAGAATTGTCACAAGTCGTCAATATTTTCATGTAAGCTCAAAAAACAGCTTAGGAAAAGCCTGAAACCGGGTAAAAAGTAGATTAAACGAGTTGATCCATATTTTTATACGTATTTTGGGGCGCTGAAACCGAAACCGAGGTCAAAATTGTCACAAGTCGTCAATATTTCCATGTAAGCTCAAAAAACAGCTTAGGAAAAGCCCGAAACCGGGTAAAAACTAAATCGGTAGATTAAACGAGTTGATCCATATTTTTATACGTATTTTGGGGCGCTGAAACCGAATCCGTGGTTAGAATTGTCACATGTCGTCAATATTTTTATGTAAGTTCAAAAAACAGCTTAGAACAAGCCTTAAATTGGGTAAAAAATGAATTGGGGATTAAACGAGTTGATCCATGTTTTTAAGCGTATTTTGGGGTGCTGAAACTGAATTCAAGGTCAGAATTGTCACATGTCGTCAATATTCGGACTATGCTAAGGGATGAGGTATTTGTTACCAAGATGAATGACGTCGAAAAATCTGCATCTGCTAGTTTCAAAAACGTCGTGGAGAATTTTTTGGAAAATGTAAAAAGTGATGACTATAAACGTGCAGTAGCAGAAATGGTTGAAAGCTTTCAAACATTAGGATGTTTAATAAGTTTAAAATTACATTTTAAGGAAAATGGGACGTAAATATGATGGACGATTATTATTGGATGCTTAAAAGAGAGTTGCGAGACACTGGCAAAAAAGGAAGAGAAACCCACTGCATGGGTCTTTTGAGTCAAAACGAGTACGATTTCACAGGAAGAAATAAAGAGCGATTTTTTACGAATTCTCAAGGGTTAAGATTTTTTCGACGGTTTTTTTATCTCATAAACCTAATTTGGGTTAGTCTGGTGAGCCTGCGTCAAAATGTAAACGTTTTAACGTGTGAATTCCATTCTGACACATATTCGATTTTAATGACTAAAAATACGTGCTGGTATGAAGACTTGCTTATTTAAATTTTTTTTATATCACCTCTACATGCATTTTTGACCATTTTTGAGGTGTTTTTTGAGATTTTTCTGAGGTAATGTCAAAATCCTGACATGATAAGAAAATTCTGACCTCGGATTCGGTTTCAGCGCCGCAAAATACTCGTTTAATCTGTCAACTTACTTTTTACCCGGTTTCAGGCTTCTTCTAAGCTGCTCTTCAGCTTACATGAAAATATTGATGACATGTGACAATTCTGACCTCGGATTCGGTTTCAGCGTCCCAAAATATTTTATTTAAAAAAAAGAGTCATCAAGATCGGTCCAGTGGGAGCCGTTGGCGAAGCCGAAAAATAAAACGGCTTGTGTTTTAAATACAGTGTGACCCATCTCTACTGGGCAAACCTTCGTAGCTCAGTTTTGGTCATCCAATTTCAACCAAATTTGGATCGGTATCAAAGATCCACACTATATCCTTTTTGAGAAAAGCAAGACTTATTTGGGTGTTTCTCTACTAATGGGAAAATTTGTGTCCGGAGGAAATTAAATGTCAAAAAATACAAAATACTAATATTTCTTTCATTAAAATTAAAGTAAATGATTAGTTATGTCGACCCTATATTCTAAGGTATAAATACAAATTGCCGAAATTTTCAAATTTTATGGAAATAGAGTTAAATTGTCAGTACCCTGGTGTGTCCCAACCCTGAAATCAAAGATACCAACTATTGTAAATATTATATTTTCTTTTTATTCATTATTATTATTACTCAAACTATTTTATGATAATGGTTGTTGGCAATTACATTGTTATATGATCTTTTTTGAAGATTATCATCTCAAAATACTGCATAAAACATTGTCCTACACTTTTTGACGTCAGTCCCCAGCCACATTTAAAAATCTGTTGGAAGCGAATCTACGTCTGGATTAACCACGTAGTTATGCTAAACGGAGCGCATCCAACATGAAGTTTGTACAAATGAAACATGACGTTTTGGCGTTATTTTGTTTAACATTGAATCGGTCTTTGATGCTAAGCAGACGTGTCTGGATCACTCAATTAATCGGTTCTCTGGTAAGCTTTTTTGGGTTTAATTTTCTCGATTTGAATTATTGTTCAGTTATTATACATTTTATAAATAAAAATATACTACTATTGCCACTAGCGGATTGCGTAATTATTGTAACTTTTTTAAGAACGATCGATTCTTAATGAATTTGTCAGTACCCTGTCGTCAGCCCCCTGCCAAAAAATAATAATAAATTAATAATTACCTAGTTTTTAGAATAATTAATATAAAAATCGACGTAAAAATTGATATTCTGAAGATATTATTAAATTTTTAAGAACCAGATATTAGATTTTAAGTGTAGAAGTTGATTTTCATTTTCTTTTTGATTTAGAATTGTTTTCTTTTTTGAGAATTTTAATTTTTGTTTCAAAAGAGTTTTGTTAATTTATGTTACTCTAGAGAATAATAGAAAACTTTAAATATAATAATCTACTATAATTTCTTTAATTTTTGTTCCACATAGTCAATTCAATGAGCAAGGGTCTCAGTACCGTGGAATCATATTTTAGTAAATCGTAAATAAAATAAATACTGCTGCATAACTTGACTGGCCCTTCATAATAGAGGAAGAGTTAGACTATACCTTTATATTAAAGTAGTGTTAACCCCTATTAATTAAAAAAAAGTCCTCGGATAAACTTGTATGGGCAGATTTTCCGTTAGTAGAAAAACACCCATTTCAGTTATTGGCGTGCATTTTTATTAAGAAAAACGGGTCGATTTTTCGAGAAGTCATAATAGGTATTTTTTTGTTGAAAAACTAATGCAATATTATTGCATCCTGTAGAACCCCTACATCCTGAATTTAACAACATTTTGATTTTTGGTTTTAGAATTACGGCCCTCTTAAAATTACTTATTTTATACATTAAACAATCAATAAATTGGTAACGAAAGTTTTTTCGAAAAAAGTCATTCTTTATTTTCTCTTTAAATTCACTTTTTCTACCATCCCATATCATCGATACCTTCAAATTTCGTAGGCCAAGAATTTTTATTAAAAAATTGCTAAAAATTTTGAGCCATCAGCTCTGTAAATTATTCAGGCATGAAGGATTGCCGAATTTGAATGTATCGATGATATGGAATAGTAGAAGAAATTAATATAATGAGAAAATAAAGAATAGATGATTATTTAATGTTTAAAATAGGTAATTTTAAGGCTACCGTATTTCGAAAACCAAAATTCAAAATGTTGTTAAATTCTGAATATAAGTATGATATAAGTATGATAATAAATAATATGGTTTTTCAACAAAAAAATGCCTTATATCACTTCTCGAAAAATCTGCCATTTTTTTCTTAATAAAAATGCACGCCAATGACTGAAATAAGTTCTGTTTTACTCGAAAAGAGAAATATAGAGAAGGTCTTTTGATACCGATCCAAATTTGGTTGAAATTGGATGACCAATAACTGAGTTTCGAAGGTGTGTCCACTTGAAATGGGTCACACTGTATAAGATAATTTCAGGTTGCATCGATTATCAAGTCAAAATCTGAATGTGCTCCACTAATATTGTTGGTCCAGAACAGATTCATTATCTGACGTTAGACATACATTCACATTCTTGAAACAGTGAATCTAAAATTTCAAATGTAAAAGAAAGTTTATATAGGTCGTAAAATAATGTTTAAAAATATTCATTGAACTTTAACCCATAAAAAAATTATAAATAATAAATGACGGAATAATAACTGAACAACCACGTACACATATTTCAGTTGTTCTATGTTATTAAACTCATGTGACAAAAATAAATATTATTCGTTGGTCCCAGGAAACTTTATCGAATAAGTTCCAAACTTTATAAAGAGCAAGTCGATCGACCACAGGGGGAATGATTGTTCGGGTGAAGTTTACAAGGACGGGGATAATTTACACCTAAAACTAACTTTCCAAAACTCAACCCTAAAAAGGCAAGTTCGTGATATGACTCTTTTTACATTCATTAAAGTAAATTAGTAGAGATATTAAACGCATTTCTTATTTTTAAAATAGCAATATAATATACTTTTTCTTCAAGCGTGTTAAAATGTTTAAATTATGTCACCAAAAACAGAAGTAGAAGTAGGACATTGTTTTACTAGTAACAAAATGTTAGTACCGAACGCCACCGTAGTGGACATTGTTTTACTAGTAACATAATGTTAGTTCCGAAAGCGCCACCGCAGTGGGTATTGTTTTACTAGTAACATAATGTTAATACCGAAAGCCACCGGTGGCGCGCTATCCACTAGCCACTTGTCATATTGTGTCAACATGTAAGACTGTAGTTTGAATATTTGTACATTTATGATAAATAAATGAATTTTTGCATTTTAATACGCTTGAAGAAAAAATAGTATATATTACACGGAGTAGAACGCCTTTTTTGTGTTTCGCCCAGTTTGCGGCTTCGGCTTCGCCTCAGCCGCAAATCCTGGGCTCAACACAAAAAAAGAGTGCGTTCTACTCCTAGTAATATAATATACTATTTTTGTACGATTGAGCTTTTTACACTTCTATGAAAATAATTTAATTTCTTCTAAATAAACGAAAATTAACATACAAAAATATCATATTTGACAACGTCACTTTCAACTTTTCGTTTATTTAGTAGAAATTACATTATGTATTTTTTTTTTTTCGTCATACCTCCCTCGAAAGTATACTCTAATTCCATTGTTTTGTCGACAGTAAGTGGCGCTTTGTGTACCAAATACTTGTTGCCATTGGCAACGGATCGTTATTTTTCATAACGTCCCTAGGGAAATAAAATAAATTTGGAAGAATTTTCTCTTTTATATAACAGGTATTAAATTAAATGTTTTAACTTTATTGGAAGTAAATCCAGATAAACCTTACTTGATATATCTTCTATGTTCGACATTATTTTCAAAAATGTTCAGAGCTATTATAATATATATATATATATATAGATTTCTACGGCTGTCGCCGTCTCTTCGTCCCCAGTTTCCACGTTTTTCTTTCATGACTCATTTCCTCGTTTAAGTTCCTTGATCTCATTGCATCATCCACGTCATTCCTCCAGCTTCTTATATATATATATATATATATATATATATATTTCTACGGCTGTCGCCGTCTCTTCGTCCCTAGTTTCCACGTTTTTCTTTCATGACTCATTTCCTCGTTTAAGTTCCTTGATCTCATTGCATCATCCACGTCATTCCTCCAGCTTCTTCTAGGTCTTCCCCTCTTTCTTTTTTCCGGCGGAGTCCATTCTAGTATTTTTCTTGGCCACCTATGTTGACCCATTATTTTTGTATGTCCGAACCATATCAACTGTTTCTTTTCGACCTCATCTCTAATATCTTTTTCTATGCCAGAATTTTGCCTGATTATTTCATTTCTGATTCTTTCTGTTCTGGATATCCTACAACTTCTTCTTAAATAGTCCATTTCTGTGGCCAACATTTTTCTTCTGTTTGCTTTGTTTAAATCCCACACTTCCGCTCCGTACATAATTACACTTTGTACGATGCTTTTGTAGATGCGTAGCTTGGTGTCTTTCCTTATATTTTTTTTTTCACAGTATTGAGTTTAACGCTCCAATAGCTTTCCTACCTTTATTGATTCTTTCTCTCACTTCATCATTGCTATTTCCCTGTTTATTAAAGATTACTCCTAAATACTTGCACAATTGCACTCCCCTAATCACACCGTTTTCTAGTTCTAGATCATTACATTCGCCATAGCCGGCTGCTAAATATTCACACTTGTTTAAATTTATTGTAAGTCCCGCTCGTTCATACTCTTCTTTTAGCTTTCTTGTCATGTAGCTCAGATCTTGTTCGTCCTCCGCTATCACTACCTGGTCATCTGCAAAAAAGAGGCTGTAAAGTGTGTCGTCTCCTACGTTAAGACCCATATTTCCGCATTTTCTTATCCACCCTTGTAGGGATCGGTCCAGATATATTTTAAATAGAGTGGGAGACAGACAACAACCTTGTCTTAAGCCTTTCGATGTTCGGAAATATTCTGTATGCGTGTTGTTACCAGTTTTTACAGTGGCCAAATTATCTTTATAGTAGAGTCGTGTAGCATTGATTAGAGATTGGTTTATTTCCAGGTTTCGCATTTCTGTCCATAACTGTGATGTGGGGACACTGTCATAGGCTTTCTCTAAGTCTATTAGAGCTATATGTGTTTCTCTGTTATGTTGCGTACGTTTTTCAATGGCAAGTTTCAGTGTGAAGAGGTTATCAATTGTCGATCTACCCGCTCTAAATCCTGACTGTTCTTCCGGTTGTTTATCCTTTATGTCTTCTTCTATCAAGTTTTTAAGAATTCGTGAATATATTCTTCCTATTGTGGTATTACCGCTATACCCCTGTAATTTTTCGGATCATCTTTAGGACCCTTCTTATATATAGCTGTAATATAAGAGGTTCTCCATTCCTTTGGAGTTTCTTGACAGTAGCTGTCATTTAAATAGAAGCCGAGTCCTAAATTGATGGTTGTCATGGATATTCCAAGCATCGCTACTGTTACTATTAGCAAATATGAAATCTTACTCAAATAATTATAGTTTTCCACTAGTTTTTCTCAATACAATTTTTTTTCTAGTTCAATGATTCTTGGGGTATGACGAAAAATATAACATGCACCGCGGGTCGTACGGTGCAATTTTTTGATCTCGAATACTTGCAAACCTCGACCCTACGGGCCTCGGATTGCAAAGTGTAGTATCGACCAAAAAAAGGGCACTTACGACCCTTGGTACATAAATAACTATTAATTGAAGTGTAATTTAATGTGATCATGCAAAAACAGTATAAGCATCGCGAACGGAGGAATAAAATAGTAATAAAATCATGTGGATAAAAAACTATCCCTATTTTTACCTTTCAGTAAAATAATATTTACAAGTCTAAACGCAACTAGTAATCTATGTAATGAAGGCAAAAATAGTGTAAATATTTCGTAAAAAGACGAGATTACCTTCCCCGTTTTCGAGGGTGCTGAATACGATGCAAGTGATGGGAGAAGTTTTTGACCGCCTGAAACGGCCCTTTTATGGATCTCTTTATGTTCTCATATATAAACGGGTCTGGGGAGTGATTTATCGATAGATTATACGCGAAATAACATGGATGGAGGTTATACAGTAAGTGGAATACAGACAGTAAGGGAGTGGAAAATTATTATTTTTTTTCAAATGATTCGGTTGAAACGCGTATCCCCCCATTTTCGGGGTCGCTGATCATGGAAAAAATATTAATTTTTAGCTCCAACCCCTCCTTATCTCTCAAACGGCAGAAACCACCAGAAAGCATGCTATCCAGGATTTACAGGTTTTTCGACACATGATCGTTATTCCTGTGCATATCCTTTAAGTTTTCTCGGAAGAGGAAGTGGTAGCCAACCTTGGAGGTTGCTTCAACCTTCCAAGGGGTGTAAAATTTATTAATTTCACTTTGGATCATCAATACGTCCTCCTCCGTTTTCGCAGGCGCTGATTACGATAGAAATATTCACCTTCATCTCCGACTCCCTTCAACCAATAGACGGAAACTTACCCTCATCCACCCGTTATCGCTGGGGCGGTGATTGTGTATCTTGCTGAGTAGGGTATAATGCTTTCTTCATCGGGTAGTAACGAATAACAAAGGGTATAGCCGGATAAGCATAGTGAAAAATGCCCCTGAGCCAAATTGGACTTTGCATACATGGCTTGTTAGCTCTCTATTAATAAACAATTTCTGCCGAGTTTTAAATCCGTACCCCTACGGTTGGACCAGTTATAGAGGGAGACGTGATTTTCAGTTTCTATTTAATTTCGCTTTTTCTGTTGCATTAAAAATTCTGAAAAAAATCAGGGTGCATGTCAAGATTTTTTTGAGATTTTTTTGGCTTAAAATTTGGCTTGCTAAAAATTTTTGAAATTTTGAAAAATGTTTTCTTTTAGGCTTTTATCAAGTGACTACCTTTATTTTTTTACAGTAATAACTACTTCATATGCTTGTTGGTTTGTATTTTTTTCAGATTTTTAAAGTGGTGGGCCATGGTGTAAAAAATTAAATTTCGATTTTGAGATGTTTGGGCTCTTAATCTTTATTCTTGAATATATTGTAATTTGTAACATCAAAAAGTTTACTTAGCATTTCTGCAGGTTTTACAATTTTGGAAATATATCGAGACTGGGCGTCTACCACTTGCACACTCGCAGTAGTATCGCCTAACTCCTTGGAAACCAACGGAATTTGGCTCATAATCAATAAAACACTTATAAGTTCTGCTACTAACATGTTGCGACCTCACTTCTACTTTAATTATATTATTATTGTCTTTAACAAAAACCATAATAACTGATACGATCCAGTGAATAAAATTTTCAAGTCGTTCTGTGTCATTTATGGGAATTCAAGGAGGTATGAGGATTTCAACTGTTGAAATGGAACCTTTCACCTGGTTCAACGTTTCATCTCGATCTCTAAAGTTAAAGTATTCTTCACAGTTTGCTGCGATGTCATTTGGAAAATAATGTTTTCGGAAAGACTAACATCTGAAAGGCGTCTTGTTTTCCAAATCTATTAATTAAAAAACAAGCTATCCGAAAGTATGCACGGATTCTAAAAAGCAATTTGTTATCCAACTGCTGATGAAGTAATCGGTACTTCTGTCCGATTACACTGTGAATTACTTCAGCGACCCAGCGAACTTTTGTTACTCAGCGTGAGTTATTGGATTCGGCTGTGGTCAGCTGACTACGTTTGCCTTTAAGAGCAGCCATAAGTACTTTATATTTTCATCCGCATCATTTTGCGTTAGGTGAAAAGGTCCGAGCATTTCGACAATGACTTGCACCACGATTTGCACCACAAACGGCTATATTGTCGAAATGCTCGGACCTTTTCACGAAACGCAGAATAATGCGGATATCATGAAAATTGTCTTGCAAGATCCGAAAGAGTTGCAAAATCTTCTGAAGGAAGGTGATATTTGTATCGTCGATCGAGGCATTCGCGATGTAAAGGACCATTTGGAACAACGAGGTTATAAAGTACTTATGCCTGATCTTAAAGGCAAACGTAGTCAGCTGACCACTGCTGAATCCAATGACACACGCCGAGTAACAAAGGTTCGCTGGATCACTGAGGCAACTCACGGTGTAATTGGACAGACCGACTACTTCATCAGCAGTGGGATAACAAATTGGTTCCTAGAGTCCGTGCATACTTTCGGATAGCTTGTTTTTTAATTAATAGATTTGGAAAACAAAACGCCTTTCAGATGTTAGTCTTTCCGAAAACATTATTTTCCAAAAGACATCGCAGCAAACTATGAAGAATACTTCAACTTTAGAGATGGAGATGGCAAAAGGTTCCATTTCAACAGTTGAAATCCTCATACCTCCTTGATTTCCCAGAAATTACATAGAACGACTTGAAAATTTTATTCACTGGATCGTATCAGTTATTATGGTTTATGTTAAAGACAATAGTAATATAATTAAAGTAGAAGTGAGGTCGCAACATGTTAGTAGCAGAACTTATAAGTCTTTTATCGATTATGAGCCAAATTCCGTTGGTTTCCGAGGCGATACTACTGCGAGTGTGCAAATGGTGGACACATAGCTGCAATAATTTATTATTTATCTCACGCTCGATATATTTCCAAAATTGTAAAACCTGCAGAAATGCTAAGTAAACTTTTTGATGTTACAAATTACAATATATTCAAGAATAAAGATTAAGAGCCCAAACATCTCAAAATCGAAATTTAATTTTTTACACCACGGCCCACCACTTTAAAAAATCTGAAAAAATTACAAACCAACAAGCATATGAAGTAGTTATTACTGTAAAAAAATAAAGGTAGTCACTTGATAAAATCCTAAAAAAAAATTTTTTTCAAAATTTCAAAAATTTTTAGCAAGTCGAATTTTAAGCCAAAAATTCTGAAAAAAAATCCTGACATGCACCCTTAAGACTGTATGGATCCTGATTTTTTTCAGAATTTTCAATGCAACAGGAAAAGCGAAATTAAATAGAAACTGAAAATCACGTCTCCCTCTATAACTGGCCCAACCGTAGGGGTACGGATTTAAAACTCGGCAGAAATTGTTTATTAATAGAGAGCTAACAAGCCACGTATGCAAAGTCCAATTTGGCTCAGGGGCATATTTCACTATGCTTATCCGGCTATACCCTTTTGTCGTCAATGGAAATGTTGTTTATTCAAAGAATTACATGAAAATATTTTTATGACAAAATAAATTATTTGCTTACAATTAATTAAAAAAACCTAGGTCGTTTACAAATAGCATAACAATCCTCATATTCCTCAAAATGCATATCGCATGCGATCTCTTCTTCATCCGCTGTTCCAGTGGGCGAATCTGAATTGGAATCGCTTAAACCAATTTCCGAGATTAAATTTAAATAAAAATCATCATCGTTATCGTCATCGTCATCCGCTCTCTCTTCTGTATATACATCTTTATCATCTGGCGTATAATTTTTACACATTTCGCATTTGCAATTTTTACAATTTTAAGCAACTGCATCACTTTGAACAGCTGTTCTTACAAGTACCTAATTAATTTGAAATTGGTTTAAGCGATTCCGATTCAGATTCGATCACTGAAACGGCGGATGAAGAAGAAGAAGAGATCGCGCGATGTGTATTTTGAGGAATATGAGGATCGTTATGCTATTTGTAAAAGACCTAGGTTTTTTTAATTAACTGTAAGCAAATAATTTATTATGTCATAAAAATAATTTCATGTAATTCTTTGAATAAACAACATTGCCACTGACAACAAAATTTATTATTCAGTACTCCCCGATGAAGAAATCATTATACCCTACTCAGCAACCTACACAATCATCGCTCCAACGATAACTGGTCAAGTTTCCGCCCATTTATAGGAGTTGAGGAGAGTCGGAGATGAAGGTGAATATTTTTATCGTGATTAGCGCCTACGAAAACGGGGGAGGGCGTATTGACGATCCAAAGTGTAATTAATGCATTTTACGCATCTTGGAAGGTCAACCCCCAAGGTCGCTACCACCTTCTCTTCAGTGAAAAATGAAGGGATATGTACAGGAATAATGATCATGTGTCGAAAAACCTGTACATGCTGGATAGCATGCTTTCTGGTGAATGAGGGATAGTTTCTGCTCGTTTGAGAGATGAGGAGGGGTTGGAGCTAAAAATGAATATTTTTCCCGTGATCACCGATACGCGATTAAACCGAAAGATTTGAAAAAAAAATGATAATCAACCCCCCCCCACCCCCCCCTTCTGACTGGATTCCACTTACTCTATAACCTCCTTCCATGTTATTTTAAGTATAACCCGTCGATAAATCACTCCTCAGACCCGTTTATATATGAACACATAAAGGGATCCATAAAAGAGGTGGTTTTTGGCAGTTTCAGGGTGTTGCGGCGGTCAAAAACTTCTCCCATCACTTGCATCGTTTTCAGAACCCTCGAAAACGGGGGGGGGGGGGGTAATCTCGTCTTTGTACGAAATATTTATAAAAAAGTCGTCTTATAATGCTTCATTACATAGACTACAGTGACGAGTATTTGGAATATCATAATTTTTAGATCAATTGGATCGATAGGATGCGAGTAAGATTAAAGATGAGATCAGCATCAAGAAACCCTGAAGAACAACTTTTGATCACTTACTTTATTTCACTTGAATCTCGAATTTTCCCCACCTTAAACCTTCAACTCCTATTTTAACCCTTGAAAGGGTTATGGTTCATACGTTTAAAACGATTCAAGAAACTTAAGCAATTAACTTATTTATGATCCCATAAAAATGAATTTGGTATCCAATCTACATGAACACTACTTTGTTTGTTTGTGGCTCTCGACCAGGGAGCGTGTATTAAATAGCCCGTATAACCACTCGATAAAGATATTTTTATTCGATAAAGATAGATAAAGATGCTATATATATTTGTCGTTATCGGTCGTGTATTTATAGCACCTATGCCGAGTCTATATTCTAAACTTTACCGATAAAACATTTATTGCTACTGTGCAGCAGATATACCTAGTTACATTTAAATTAAAACTATACCGCATATCTATCTCAACTGTACGTGATATCTTTATTCTAACTGTACCTTAACAACCGACACTTAAACCTA
This sequence comes from Rutpela maculata, assembly GCA_936432065.2. NCBI lineage: Eukaryota > Metazoa > Arthropoda > Insecta > Coleoptera > Cerambycidae > Rutpela > Rutpela maculata. Next base: position 113,182,639 of record OW386285.2, read on the forward strand.
ACCTCATTTCTCATGCTCTTCTCTTCTATTATGTATATTAAAACGCCGGGCGATTTATAAACAAAAAACGATGGCCACAAAACTTAAAGAATCCGTTATGCCCAACAGATGATCCTGGCGGAGTTACATCATGTTGGCAGTTGATGGCAGTAACAACCTTCTTTGAATCTGTAATATGGGTTCTCTTGTTTTCTGTTAAATTATAAAAGAAATTGCACAACATATATAAGGCATAATATTCATTATCTACCTACAATATTTTTACATACCTTTGAGCCCTAAGCCCTATATTAGTTGTGCAGACTAGCTGTTATGCTCTTATTTCTATTAGTACCTATGTGTAATACCTGACTAATTTATTACACCTTTATGACGACGAAATTATCGAAGGTTTTGTTTCGGCATTATGTCGCATATATGAAATTTACGTGAACAATTTACATCTCATAAATTCAGTACCTACCTACAGAAGTTCGCTATTGTACTCGATTCTGAATCATATATAAGTATAACCGCGTATTTGTAACTATTTTGTATAAATAAATAGGTACTGTTTTTAACATTTTGTATGGAGGAAATAGCACAGTGGAAACGTACCCGACTGCCACTCTAAAGGTCCACGGTTCGAACCCTGCTGCCGGACAAGAGGTAAGTTGTGTTTATTAAATATTGTGAATAGTGTGTTATATGTGTATTTATATAATCCCATCCGTCAGCGCGTAGGTACGTGTAAAATAGAAAATAGAAAAAAAAAATGAGATATTGAATAATACAGTAATTTTGGCCTATATTAATCTATACAGTTACATTACAGATTTGATATAGATTTTGTACTTATGCTTTATCTGTAGGATAAAGAAATTCTATACTGGGATCTGTACAGTAGAGATATTATTTCTCTATCAACTCTCTGACGATACGATGCGGATTGCCTGTATCGAATCAAGATATGCATATAGTTGCTGTAAAGGGTCTTTACTGTTTGGTTATACGGGAGGTGGTGCGACAAGGACCCGTTGAGTGGCTTGATAAGTGCTTACTTTGTACATAATGTAATAGATGGCAGGAGCAATAGTGTCCGTCATTATTTACGCATAGGAAGATAATTTTGCAGATTCTGTATATACGTGCATACAGTGTTGCATACATTCCCGGGCTTTCGTTTATAGTGAAAAATCTTGTAGTCAAACAAAATATCAGTGACATTTGACATCAAATACTTCGAAGAAATACATTCAATACGCTAGCGCTAAATATAAAAAAGTCAGCTATATTTTCATAAGACAAGGTTAGAAAATATGGAGTGCCTATTTGTGTATTTATGCTTATGACTATAAAGACCAAAAATTATCACTTTTCCTAGTGCCAAAAAATACTGAAGAGATAGAAATGTGATAGTTTACAAAGTACCTGCTTGAAATAAAAAGTCACATATTTGTGAAAAATATTTTTGCTCCAGCAGTATAAAAAGTAGTTTTACTTCACAGTCTGAAAATGGAGTTATATACGCTGTAAGTTTTAAATTTACGTAAATATTTGTAACATAACCTATAGATATAAAAACGTCTTTTTAAATATATTTTATGCTTTTAGCGGCAGTTTTAAAGAAAAAGGTTGAAGAAAGGTGCACCTCCAAGCAAATTAGATGCTTGTTCTTCAGAAAATGTTGTCGCTAAGAAAATTAAGAAGTTATTAAATGAGTGATGTTCACGATAGTATAATTTATCCTTATTTATGAGTTTGTATTTACACTTACTAGAAAAAATTTTGTCTGAAGAATGTGACGTCAAATTACCAAATAAGAATTGGGGTATTCATAAATGTATTGAAAGTAGAAGCTTAGTGTTTACATAAGGCAGAACAGCATGATAAATTAATTACAACATGTTTTAAGACGGTAAGTGCTTTTTAGATAGTATTTGTTTCCAAATGATAATTTAGTTTTTCAAGTAGTTATTTGTATAATTTCTATTTTCAGGTTGGGTTTTGTCTCATGTTTGGTCCTACAATAGAGGTTATTTTTTGCATAAATTAAGTTAATATCAATCAGTAAACCAATCACTGTAGAAGAATTGCAGCATATTTTTCTGAAATTTTAATCTACAACGCTTGCTTAGGCGGACCAAGTACAAATATTATTATCAAAGTGTTCATTCTCATGTGCAATTAAAGTCAACTTATGTTGGGAGCATCGAGAATGCTCAGTAATTTTGGAGAAAGGAACTATTTGTAAACATACCTATTATGTAAATCTTGTTCTTATAATATTGCAGCCCATTACGCCCAGTACTGTTGTAAATAAATTTGTATATTTTACATAAGTTTTATTTTCTTACCATACCCATATACATTTGAAACTGGTGAATATTTGTTCCTTTAGATAACTGAAATTGCTGTTGTGAATATATGCAACACTATATGCAGCAAAGCAAATTCATGTACCTATATATAGGTTTTTGTAGGACGCTAAAGCTCGCGCCATCTACTAAATTAAATAGGAAGCATGCACTTATGAAGCCATTATTATCATAGGAAAGTGCCGTAGTCGGACCACCTTGCTCTCGACCAAGGAGGTAAACGCGGAATAAAGAGAAATATATGCGATTTTTAGGTTAGGTTAACCCAAAGCCCCTTTGTTGCAGCATTACTCTAAAGTACAATGTCTTAAGGGCCACTTTCTTTATTTAAATTGATTGATATATCTACCATCGGCAGATTTTTGTCCAAAAAGGGCGCATTTATCCCACTGTGAGGCGGTTTGCCCCCGTTTTTAACTTCTTTTTTTGTTTTTTCTTTTCTGTATTTATTTTTTGTTTTTCTCTGTTATTTTATTGTAGATTTTTCTGTTATTGTTTTGGTTGTTTTGTTCATAACTCTTTTTTTTATAATCACTAATAATGTGCATTCTAGGGAATTTTTCATAGGTTATGTTAATTTTAACCTTCTTCAAGTACAATATTTTACGAGTATTTTTCCGTTTGATTTATTCAAATTGGATAAAATACCGAATGTCAACAGATTTTTGTCCAAAAAATAATACTTTTCTCACACTGTGAGTCAGTTTTACGCAAACAATCTCTTTTTACATATACCTAATGGATAGGCTTCAAACAATAAGCTCTGATTATTTAAATTGCAAAAAAAAAGAAAACTATGATCGTATGCCAAGAAAATTATAACCACCCAGACACGTTAAGAATAGGCGACTATTAGGTAGTAAATAAGATAGTATGCCTTGGAGCCCTTGTCGACAATACTGGCAACTGCCGATCTGAGATTCAGACAATAATATATATATGGGAACTTGCCAGTTGAGCAAAATTTGACGTGACAAATATACCACGAAACGCAGAAAAATCAGACTTGCTATCTTTCTCTACGCCTCTGAGACATGGATCGTTAGGGAAGCAGGCAGACGGCGTATTGATGCTTTCGAGATATGGATCTGAACATTTTTGTTATGAATTCCTTGAGAAGCCCATAGCTTTAATACATCAAATTAATACATCCTAAAAAGCAACACTCTAGCATCGTATTCTTCCGAATAATTTTTTGGCTACATCAATCGGAGAGAAGACAATATAAAATGGTTGATAGTTCAGGTAAAACCAGATGGTAAGAGGCGAAGAGGACGCTCTCCAAATTATTGGGTTGATGTCATCAAGAATCTGAAATGAGCTTTGTTGAAACTGTGCGCTTAACAGGCAACCGTGACAGATGGCCCGATGCTGTCAAACGTGCCATACAGCAAACAGACGCCAGTCCGTTGTGAATAAGAAGACGAAGAAGAAACTTTGGTATCATTAAATAAACCCGAAATTATCGACAATTCTAAGAAAAAAACAAAATTACAAAAATATTTAACTTTGCAGGTTTATTTCTCTGGATATTATTGTTTATATATGCACAACTTTATCACTGCACCATTTTTATTTCGTGAGTAGAACTCTAACTAATCTAATTAGAAAAGTTGTGCATATTATAATTATTTCATAGAATATTTAAGTATAAAATGTTCATTAATATTCATATTTATGTTAAAAGTGCATTATTTTACCAGGAACTTTACGTGTATTATGTACATTATAATCTCACACCGGAATATTTAAAATTCAGGTGCAGGTGTATAACTTTATAAAGTATAACCATTATGTCGTTTTTCTCTTAAAATTTTCTTATAAAGCCGAGACCACCTTCTCATTAAAATGTAGAAAGATTATTATGCAAATATGGGTTTAAACTGACATATTATTATTTACTAGTTTGATATAAGCAATAAAAGCGAATGGGATTTAGGTCCCTATTCTGATAAGATACTTTGTATCTGGCGAAATAGGCCAAGGAGTATAGTAGTTGGGGACAAAATCGTAAAATATGCAACGATCTATAATCAGTCGTCATAACATACTGACTACCAAAATTAACGCACCATCGAAAATTTACCACGACTTTGAAGTTAGCTACTAAAATTTGATTTTTCTTTATCCAAATAGGCTTAGAATTTTATGGAACATCGAGATTTTAAGTTTGAGCAAAAAAAAATCTGTCTGTCGGCCTGTCGAAATATTTTTCATGTACAACGATTACTCTGGATCGATTTATTAGTCCGGCAGCGGAACAGTGTTTTTTCCCTGAAGTGAAAATTTTCGTATTAAGTTTTTTTTAAAGGATTCTCGTGGACTTATATGTCTATTTACCATATCCGACTGACGACAAGCTGGCATCTTTGAGCAACTTGAGATATACAGAGTGTTTCAAAACAATAAGATGATTGTATATGTTCTTGGCTTTATGATGCGTTGTACGGAAAAAGATAATCTATGCAAAATAAAACATAATTAAATTTCCTACAAGAATATCTATATTCATTTTCTTCCTATGTGTTATAGTTTACGAGATATTCGCCAGCCAAAATAGATAATTAAAAAAAGTATTAGGTACCTTGAATATTTCTATCAAAGCGGTTTACTGGGATCTGCTAATAAATCACAGTCACAAAACAATCTTTATTTTACCACACTCGACGTATTTACTAACGTAATATTTTGTCGAAATCTATACATTTCCTTAAATATACAGTATGACTCACTTAAAATGCAGACGCCCTTATAACTTTTTTATTTTGTTTTCGATTTGAACCAAATTTTACTCGAGTATAGAACAAATTAGGATCTACCTATGACCAGAAAAACATTCGCCTGCTACAAAGGCAAAGCACCTTTAAGCATAAATTAGTTATACGCGACTTAAAATAAGCGATACGCCACCTACGGTGCCAATTACGAACTACTTTGTGTGAGATGACAAGTGAAAACTTTCATTTTTTGCTTGTGTCATAATTGCTTTGCGTTGTTTTTATTGTCGATTGGATTCAATTAAAATTGAAAACAATATGAATCAATATTGTTCAGTTCCTCAGTGTTCGTCTTGGACAAAAAAAAATCCCAACATTTGTTTCCCAAAGCCGGCAAACACCGCGTGAAGATGGATAACAGTTTTGGGGGGAAGAATTTTGTGGACAGGCTAAAAGCCTGGATAATAAAATTAAAAATTGGAAAGCCAGTGACAAAGTACATGAAGATTTGTTCATTTCATTTCACAGAAGATAATTATTTTTATCAAGGAGGTATTTATTGTATCTTGAGGTTAAGGTTAAATAGACATTGTTTTATTTTTAGAACTCAGCAAAAAAAATTAAATCTTAAAAAAAACAGCAGTCCCATCAAGAAATTTACTGTAAGTGATAATGATGCCATTCCTGGACCATCCAATAGGTCTGAACGATTTCAAAGAAGGCTTGTGTTGGCAGAAACGGTCTCCGAAACGACCATTTGACGATCAGTATGATTGTGAAGAAAATGAAAATACCCAAGATGAGAGTTTATTGCAAGTACTACAGGCACAACCTGATTATGTTGGACCAAAAAGTTTTTGCAACTTCCAAGTTCAAGTAAATACTCCGGAAGTATTAACGTTGTGTACTCTGTTAACAACAGATAGTAAGCTGAACTGTTTTACTGGACTTAACAGTTTTAAACTCCTGGACATAATAGTGGAGGTTGTGCAGTTTGTTTTTAAAGACAAAAGAGCTCGTAGATTAACAGTAAAAGATAGAATTGTCTTACTATTTACTAAATTAATATGTAATTTGTCTTATGTTACACTAGCTCTTCTTTTTGGTATTTCAACTGAATTATGCAAGATTCTTTTTATTATTTATATCGCTTTAATAAAATCAATTGCTATACATATATTTTCATTGAAATTTATTTATAAAATACCTTTTAAATCACCGAAAATACACAGATTTGAATGTAAACAAAACACCTATCACACAGGAATTAGTTCCGATGTCAACCGTACAGGCGCTGCAATCTTAATTTCAGACGCGTATAACAGATTTAAGAGCAACGCACGAAAAAGCTGATACTATGATTGTACAACACGCTATAATTGAAGCTAAGACCAATCCACAAGCCGAAATAATATAGCCCGTCGGGCAGAGCGCGAAAAGCCTTCTCTTTCTTGACCTACCCAATACTGAAGTATAACCAGATGGGACCTTCACTACTTATTAAAGCATGTTATTTTACATAGGAAATCAAAATTGACGACAATCTCCATTGGTCGAGACCGAAGATATAAGAAAAAAACTAAAAAAAACAGATTTAGAAATTTAATATTTAATCAAATATAAGTTTAGAACTAAAACAGATAAAAATAAAATTTTTATCTGGTTTTGACAAGTAAACATTGCTGTTTAATTTGAAGTATAATTTACGGCAATAATTAAAAAATTAACATAAAAAAACTGGCAAAATTCAAAAGGATACACAAATCAGCAACATTTTTCAAATTCTTAACTCGCCATAACTCGCTTATAAAACGAGCTATTCAATTTTTTCTTTCACCAAAAACTGACAAATTTAATAGCCTTCATTTTGTCTCGATTCATGCCAGATCTAATTTTTTAACTAAAAGCGCTACAGCCCTTTAAACACAACGAAGCACACTACGACGACGAAGACACGAGGCTTCCTCTCTCGCCCCCGCTACGCTCTCGGCCCATCAAGAAACGTATCGGCTGCTGGCCTCATTATTGTCTGGATAAGTATTAATATAAGTATACATTATTTTATTTACATTTAGGCTATTACAGTTTATGTATATTGTAGATACATTATCAATGAAAAAAACTGCATATTACTTTTGCGAAACTGCTGAAAGCAGAGAAAATCTAATGGTAAAAAAACCAACTGTTACTGGCATCAGGTATACTATACATTGTGCAAATGAAAGAAAAAATTCTTATAAAATAAAGTGGTGGCACTTATTTGCACACTCTTCGGTACTGATTTCATTATTCTTGTCGGACATCTTTTTGTAATAAGAATGATATTAGTAGAGACAAGACATATTGCCTCTGATATTAGTAAAGTGATTAAAAATGTATGTGAGCCTTCCTGTGGTTATAATGAAGATAAAAATCAGATTAAAATAATATAGCATTGTCTGATCTGTGGAAAATCCAGAAAAAATAAGAATAAATTAAAAACATTTTTAAGAAGCAATTTGTACAGGAACGGGTGCGGAAACTAGAAAAAAATATATATTAAAGCTGCAGTGACGCATTGTGATATAGAAATAAAAGGCAGGTTTTACTTTTATTCAGATTTATTTGGGGATGACGGAAATTATCATAACATTTGTTATGCAAAATATATTAGCAAAAAAAAATTAAATGTGTACAAACTAAACCACTGAAAGAAAAAATGAATTTAAGGTAGCGTTAAACATTTTATTTAGGGAGGTTGAACTTGCTGTTTTGCAAAAAAGAATCCTTAACTTTAACATTTCTAAAAACACTCCTTAATGATATATTTGAAGAAATCACGGAAGAAGAATTAGATTATTATAGCAGCGGAAATATAAGAAAGAGACTAGAAAGCATTTAAACAAACAAAGTGTTTTGGGAACACAAAGGAAATACAACAGTTCATTCAAGTGATAATAAAGCTAAAAAGACTAACGAATTTTTGTTGTCAGACACAAGTGCTGCCAGTATCTTAAATGAAGCTATAGGTGGACATTTTAAAACTGAAAAAGACAGAATAATCATCAATGTAAACAAGAAGCTTCAGATTTGTTATAAACATTTATGTCGTGGATACTAAATATGTCGGCACAGACAAATTTGATTTAAACGTTATTTCTATAGTAATGCAATTTATATTAATAATTATGAAAAAAAAAACAACCAGCATAGACCACTTTTTTAATCCTTTACATATAATTACATGTGTATCGTGCCGTCAGAAGAAAAAAACTTATTGATATGCTCTATTCTTTTGGCTATGGTTATTCCTACGATGAAATACGGATATTTAACATCTTTAGCTAGTCACGTATTAGTAAAAACTACGACACTTTTATTCCACCTGGAGTACCTCCAGTAAGTTCTGAAGAAAACAATTACATTCATGGACATCGACAAATTTGATCAAAACTAAGACAGGCTAGATGGTAAAAATCCCACTCCCATTACTGCTTGGAATGGTATTATTTAAAAAAAGATCGGCCTATTTACACAAGAATATCTATCCAATAAATTTTAACTGATTTTAATCCTTTCAGTTTACATGAAAACAAAAATATAGATGTACAAAAATCCAACTAATCGTTCAGATCCTATACGAGTTAGTGAAAGCATGCCAAATAACTATTTTGATTATTTGGTTACCTCTGACACTTTATGGAAAATATTAAAATTTACGAAGCAAAGTAGAAACTTTACTAGCTGGCATGAGTTTAACAATGATATATCTGAAAATCAGTTATCTCTGTCTGATACCTATTATTTTCCATTTAATATCCAATTAATGTCATATTATTCAATTTGATTTATTAATTTTATCATCTTACAATAAAGGAAGATTATTGTAAAGCTTTTCTTACGGCCGCTGATTATAGCCTTGCGCGGTTTATGGCGAACGCGGGATGTACCGGGAACGAGAGGGGAAGCCTTGCGACTCCGTCGCCGAAGTGCGCTTCGTCGTGTTTAAAAGGCTGTACCTCTTTTATTTACAGAGCTAGACCCAGCATTAATTGAGACAAAATGAAGTCAATGAAATTTGGCAGTTTTTGGTGAAAAAAACATTCGAATAGCTCAATACATAAGCGTGTTACAACGAGTTAGAGCTTTTAAAAAAATTGACAATTTGTGTAACATCTAAATTAACGTCAATTTTTTAGTGTTAAAGTTATTATTTTTGTAATAAATTATACATCAAATTAAAGAGAATCGTTTATACTATAAAACTAAAAAAAAATATATAATTCTATCTTTTTTTGTTTGAAAGTTATTCGTGGTTGAATTTGAATTTTGTTATTTTCATTTTTGTTTTGTTTTTTTCTTGTAACTTCAGTCTCGACCAATGGAGAGTGTCGTCAAAAGTAATTTCCTATGTAAAAAAACCTGCTGAATAAAATGAAATAGGTTTTGTTTGGTTATACCTCGGTATTGGGTTAGTGAACGCTAGAGCCTGCCATCCAACGTACTAATAGTCATGTCAGACGATACTGATGTGTTTCTGTTACTTTTGTATTTTTGTAATTTGGTTGAAATTATCAAACACGTTTTTATGGAGTCCGTTGTAGCTGGTCGTGCGATAGTTGATATAAAAGCGTCGGTGTTAAAGCATCAGGACATAATACCGGATGTTTTAGCAGCACATGCCCTTGGTGGTTGTGACATCACTGCAATGTATTTTGGAATTAGTAAGAACAAAGTTTATAAAGTTTTAAAAACAGGATACTCTTTGTCATACATGGACGAAGTAAATCAAGATATTAATGACATTACAAGTCAGGCTGCCAAATTTGTATCTGCATGCTATGGAAAACTTAATTGCGAATCAACATCTAAGGCTCGTGTACGTCTGTGGGCTGAGAGAACAGCGTGCTGAAGGTCACAATTACCTCTTTTACGAACTCTTCCGCCAACAAATGCAGCATTTATTGAAAACGTGAAACATGCCCACTTACAGACCTGCATTTGGAAAAATGCGTTGCAATCAGACCTTCCAAGTCTACAGCCAACCAATTACGGTTTTTATAAAGATGTGAATGCCAAGTGTTTGTGTCCGATTACTTTACCAGAGAAAGTAGAAGTGGCACCTTCTGATGTTTTAAAATTAATTAGGTGCTTCTACTAACAGTAACAAACCATGCAGTATAAACAGATGTAGCTGTAAAAGCTCTTGGGTACCCTGTACAATATTATGCGTTTGCAGAGCACATGAACACTGCTGCAATGAACTAATCCCTACTGCCACTGTGAATGACAATGAAGGCGCAGAAGACGAATATTCACTTTCCAATGATGAAATCGATTCAGAAAATGATGAAGTCTTTTGGAACACCGTATATTTAAAAATTTTTGTTTAAATTTTATATAAACCTTATTATGAGAAGCAAATCATTTGTAAAAAACTCGTTTATTTACGTAAAATTTCCAAAAAATTAAAAATAGTGATATTTCACCTACTTACTTATCGAACACCCCGTATCTGGAGTTGCTCAAGGATGACGCTTTGTCATCACTTGGATATCAAAATTATGAGACCCTCAGACTCCAAATCCGTTTTGAAAAAAACTTAATACGAAATTGTTGGGTTTTCTCCGTGGCTGCCAGACTATATCTACTACATCTATGTACTATGACGAAATCGTTGAAGGGTTGGGGGGGTTGGTAAATCGGTAAAGTAAGCAAATAAGAGTTTATAAAATTTCGATTCAGTGTATGTACGAAAAGCCAAGATCTCAAAATCTGTTTGGCATTAACCACCCCTCATTATCAACCCACACTCCATTATTAAGGGGGTAAAATCAAACTGTGATTTAGTGTATGTATAAGAATCAAAAGCCTCAAACATTTTTTTTGGCATCAGCCACCTCACATCGTTTTATCGGTTTTTAGAGTAGACGATTTCAAATAGTATTAAAGTTCTACGTACAATTATTTCCACATAGTGGAGTCTAAATATAGTATTAACATTTTATTTGTTGTAATAAACTTGGATAAGAAATCTGGATGTGGAAGTACTAATTCTTTCGGCAGCGGTTTTTTTTTTAAAAATTGTTTGTGTGATGTTAATTAAATCTGTTTTGTTTTTATAGGTTAACTCCTCTTGAAAGTAAATTAATACTGATTTTATGCAAAATTTATGTTTTCTATAAATGCAGGGCGTAATATAAAGCTATTTCTTTTACTTCCACGTCTAGTGGAAGTATAGTAACGACAAAAAATTTTTCAAATTTTTGTTCAAATAGGCTTAGAATGTCATGAAACGTCGAGATTTTAGGTTTGAGTAAAAAAAAATTTCTGTCTGTCTGTCGGTCTGTTTTTCTGCTGGTCTGTTTGTCTGTCGGTCTGTTTGTCTGTCGGTCTGTCTGTCACTTTTTTTTGTGCGCACGTTTACTCTGGAACCGTTTAAGATATTGACCTGAAATTTGGTACACGTATGTATTTTAACGAGATCTGGAACTAGATTATATTTTCATCTTGTTCCGTCGAAGGGTTGGGGGGTAAATTAGGGTAAATGGGAGTAAATAGGTAAATGAAGCAGGTAAGAATCTATAAAATTGGTATTTAGTATATACAAGAGAAGCTAAGGTTTCAAAAAATTTTTTGGCGTTTTCACCCCCATTACCACCCCATTATTAAAGGGGATGAGAAAAGATTATAATTTAGTGTGTGTACTGTGTACAAGAACCAAAAACCTCAAAATATTTTTTTTACTTCATCCACCCCCCCACTACCGATGTGGTGTATCGTTTTATGGGTTTTTGGAGTAGAGGATTTCAAATATTATTATATTATATTGTTAAAGTTCCATAAAAAAATATTTCCACATACAAAATTTTTTCGTTGTGAGAGACTTGGATAGAAAATCTGGATGTGGAAGTAGTGATTCCTTGTGGGAATCACCTGCAGTAAAATTGATATCCAGCAATTGTACGCTCATATTTTCTTAACATGTTATCTTTTTACCTTTACGATATGGGAGACATATTGAGTAGGAAAAAAAAATCAAAATTCTCGTGTGTATTTCATACATTTCATACAATGTTCAATAAGGGGGTCTAGAGGGAAATGCCGAGATCACAATTTTTTTCATTGAGAGTTGACTATTTAGAATGTAAACATACCAAAAGTCCCCGAACATAGGAGGTGCGGGGGGCGCGAAGAATTTCTCGGTTTTTGTTAGTTATTACCATGTGGGTTACCCAATGGAGTACCAGAAAAAGACATCTTTTTTCATTTTATGTGCCTGTGTTACTTGTTCTTTTGCAAATCAACGAATTATTAGAACGTTTTTTTATTGGTCTAGTTTAATTTTAAATTTTATTATGAACAATTTGTTTTTTTTGCGATGCGATTGTTAGGGCTGGAGATAATACAGAAAATAGCAGAAAATTTGCAACATAAATTGTTAAATGTCAATATTGTATATGTGACCTGTAAAAATGGAGCAGTCTCGCCAAACTACAGTCTTTGTAACAGAATATTTAATGGTATACTAGTGCACGAAATGTTGTCTATGTAATTTTAAAACACTTGCACGTTATCTTGAATATGGCAAGTGGGTTCGGGGAAATTTAGAAAGAAATACATAGAGTACCTATCGTATATCGAATATCTACTTACTATAGTGGTTGTTTCCCAAAGGAACAAGATTTTAAAGCGATAAGAATGCGACGTAGAACGAAATGGTAATAAACTGTATACTACGAAAAGCGTGAAGGGATCCTAATAGGTTTAAATGAAATAAGGAAGTGTGTGTTTTACGATCGATTTCAGAATTTTACAGCCATATACTTCACTTTTTAAAACTGCAAAGTACTTTTTTTATTAGATACCCTAATTCTATGGTGCGTTAAGAAAATAGTTATAGTCTAAGATCCGACCGCGTGATTACTACGTCCATCTGTTTTTTAATCAAAATACAATTTTTATACATAATTATTAACAGAGAAATACGGTGTTGCCGCTTCTTACTTGGCCGCAACCTCTTGTCAACGAGGTGTAAACAGGTATAACTTCGTTAAATTTGTAACATATCTTAATAAATTTTATATCAAGTGAAAGCTAATTTTTATCTCTATACGGTGGTATAGGTTGCTTATGTAAAAGTACCCGCAAATGGGGGTTGCTAACTGTTAAAGATACATAAGAGCGAGAAAGAGTTAGCGCACCACACCCCTAATCAGACAAGGACGCAGTATGCCAGCTGTCCGTCGTTTTAAAAGTATCTGGCAAGCCGGATTTCCAAGTGAATAGTTTCTCGAAAATATGGCGAATGCGCAGGTATGCATGGTTAATTAGAATTAAGTAACTATTCCGGTTAACTATACCAATCCAACATCCAGGTATAAAAATCACGTCTAAAATCAAAATGGGAGAATTATATAGATTTTCTCGAAATAAAGATAAAACTCGGTTGTCATTCTCGAGTTTTGAGGTAATAAAGACACACGCGGTGAAATTAAGCACTTCCTTTTTTATTTAAAAAACCAATTTAATTTAGTTTAAATAAATTTCGTATACAAGATATTTTAAGAAGAACATTTTAAGTAATATTTATTTGTATATTTATATATTTAGGTATTTAAGAAAAACCCAGGAGGCAGTGACAAAAATTTTAGACAGATTTCATTAGCATTCTTCTAACATTATTCTACTATTCCTGTGGCATAAATAGTGAAAATGTTTGTCTATGAGGGTACGCGTGGGACAAGGCTCAATAGGAGTGTCTCAACTGTGTAAACAAATTCGCTTACTGAAATTATTATCGATGATTTTTTTTAATACACTAAAAAAATATGTTTGTAATATTAATGAATCGGGTCATCGGCTGAAAATTCATGAATCCGTTTATTAATATAATGTACATTTACATAGTATTAATAAATGTGTACATTATATTAATGAACATACAGTATATCAATAAACAGATTCATATAAATTCTCAGCCAATGAACCTCCATTCATTAATATTATGAACATTTTTTTTTCCTTATGGGTTGCGGTGCCGAAGCCCCGCTGTACTGAAGCTTGAGCTTATTGTACCCCGTAGTCTCGTTATCCCATTAATCCCGTTCCTCTCCAAAAGGAGAGTATACGGTCAATGGGAGCTCTGACTATTTCTTCCGGGGTTACGGTTAGTCCCCCGAAGTGTGAGAACCTCCCAGCCACTAAGGCTGGGCATTCACATAGTATGTGGTGAGGAGTTTCTTCATCCTCACCACACATCCTGCATTCTGGATTATCTTTCACACCTATGTTAGTTAGGTGTCTATTCATTGTGCAGTGTCCTGTTAGGATTCCCACTGCACATCTCAGCTGTTTTCTGCTCAGCTTTAGCAATTCGTTGGTCTTTGTCATGGATGGCCCGCCAATGATGAACATGCGTGACTGTCTCATCCCCGGCGCGCCAGTCCAATACAAGATATGTTTCTGACTCAGTAGTTCCTTTACCATTCCTCTTGCGGTATTGTATGATATCCCGTAGGATGGCTCAGGTCCCATCAAGGCTGTTTTTGCGCCTTCTTTGGCCAGCTTATTTGCTTTTTCGTTGCCTTCATTGCCGTGGTGTCCTCGCGTCCACTCCAGTTGTATACTGTTGTGTTCCGCCAGTTTCGCTAGGGATTCAAGGCAGTCTTTTACCGTTTTGGAACGTATCTCTACTGCATTCAGAGCTTTGAGAGCTGCTTGATTGTCAGTGATGATGCGGATTCTTTTGTCAGTATATGACCTCCGTATCATTTCTTGTGCACAGATTTCTATGGCTGTGACTTCGGCTTGGAACACCGTTGCGGTACTGCCCAGGTTCAGACTGATGTCTGTCCCTGGTTGGTCCCCCGTAACACCTGCTCCAGTACTACTTGACGTTTTCGATCCGTCAGTATACCATATGGTATCATTTGGATGTATTCGCAGTTGCCTTGTTCCTTCCTCTTCCCTATCGGGTATGTATACCCTGAAGGTCTTTGTGAAGTTGTGGCTTATGCTGATTCTATCTGACTGCATATCTAGTAGTCGATTTTTTCCTATTTGTTGGAATATTTCGGTGTGGTATCCTATTCTTGGACCGGTCCCATGTCCGTTTATTTTCAGCCTGTACGCCGCCAACAGTGCCTCACTCTCCACCACTAACTGTAGTGGGGGCAGGCAAAGTAGCGCTTCCATGGCTGCGGTAGGCGTTGTTGACATTGCTCCCGTTATGCCTAGACATGCCAGTCTGTGTACCTTCCGTAGTTTTCTCATTGCCTCCCCTTTTCCGGCTTTATGCCACCAGATCAGGGAGGCATAAGTTATTATTGGTACTACAACTCTTTGGTACAGCCAGTGCACCATTCTTGGTTGTAGTCCCCAGTTTTTACCTACCATTCTTCTGCTGGCCCATAAGGCCCGCGTAGCTTTGGTAGTCACTCTATCTAGATGAGCACTGAAGTTTAATTTGGTATCTAGAAGCAGTCCCAAATATTTCACTTCATTGCTCACCTGCAATTCGTTTCCCTGGAGATATAATCTTCCCAGGTTGAGATTCCTCTTTCTTGTGAAGGCGACCACAATGGTCTTCCTTGGATTCACGGATAGACCTTCCTGGTACACCATCTGTCTACCATAACGAGAGCTCGCTGCATATTTTCTGATGCAGCGCCCTCGTGTTTTCCTATTACCAGGATGGCGACCATCATCTGCGTAGCCCTGCGCATATATTGTCCGCGATCAGGCACCACAGGAGAGGAGATAAGACCCCCCCCCCTGCGGGCACCCTCTGGTCACGGACACCTCCTCTGTCGTGGATCCTAGCGTGGACTGAATTTTTCTAGTTCTGAGTGCTGAGTCGATCCATCCTGTTATTGACTTTTCGACTCTGCGAATCTTCACTGCATCACTTAGTGAGTCGAATGAGGTATTGTCAAAAGCACCCTCCATGTCTACGAAGGTTCCTAAGGCAGTTTCTTTGCTGTCTAGGGCCCTTTCTATTTTTTGAGTAAGCTCATGTATTGCTAACTCACAAGATTTTCCTGTTTGGTAGGCATGCTGGTTTCGATGTAGAGGTTTTGTGCTCAGTTTATCGTCCCTGATATGCCTATCAACTCGCTTCTCCAGAGTTTACAGGAGAAATGAATGTTTGACTAATAAGTGAAGGGTTTGGCCTGGGCGTAGGTATTACGCCCTGGTTTTGGTATGAATACCACCTTTATCTTCCGCCAGCCGGTTGGCACATAGCCCAGGGCCAGACTGGCCCTGAATAATGTGCAAGTATTTCCACTCTCTGCTGGAGTAGAGCTGGAAATATTCCATCCAGCCCTGGTGAATTGTATGGTTCAAATGAGTTGATTACCCATACAAGTCTTGTTTTGTTTATTATTTTATTTGCAGTTTTCCAGTCCTCCTTTGATACCCTTCTTATTGGTATGTCTTCGGGTGGACCGCTTCTGTCTTGTGGGGTAGTTACACTGCCTGGGAAGTGTGTCTCTAGTAATAAATCTAAAGTCTCCTTCTCAGTGTTTGTGTACTCGTCTTGTTGTCTTTGCAGTGATCCATATTTTTTTTAGTGTATGGACATTGAACATCATGAAATGCTCGAAAAAAGCCTGTCTGTCATCATATTTGCGCAACAAAATACGTACTGCAATCGCCGCGGATGTTGGCGAACAAAGGGGAATCTCTATATAGAGAGTGGTATAGGCTGCTACGTCCCCCTACTGTCCCTGCCGCCCGCCAAGATCCGTGGCGGGTACAGTACATATTTGTTCAAGTGGCACTTGAACAAGTATGAAAGAAATGAAATAGATTGACTTAAATCATTAACGTTGAAATTCCCTGTAGTAATATTTTACTGTATAAAATTTAAGAAAAACGTAATTGCTAGTCTTCCAGCGATTTTTAACATGATTGAAACGCTCTTATCAAGCACTCTACCACTACTTTCTTGGCAGACTCATCATTCAATCAAGAAAACATATGCACTACGAAAGACAGCTTTACAAAATTTATGACATTTTTTATTTTTTTTCATCTTTTTTTTTTATATTTTTTGTATGTGTAATAATAATAATAAACGTCCTTACCAAAAAGATAAATTCAAATCTGCACAACGATGACGTCACGTAGTTTGGGACGACGCGGCAGTTACGAGGTAACCTACCTCTTTACGGATCTTGGGCTATAACCGGGTAACGATATATGTACATAGAATCGCCCTCACCTCGAATTTTGCTATTTTTTTTTGTGGATATTTCTCCTTATATGAGTGCGCTTAGCTCGATTGTTAGCGTCTAGAAATTGTCAGCTTTTGAAAAAAGTTTTTTTAATTTTCAAAATTAATTTTTATGTAAGAAACATTACCTTAGATTAATTTAAAACTATAAAATATTGTGGGAGTTGAAATGGGGCATGTCAGGTAATATTTTCAGGAGGCCGCGCTTACTCTATCAAACAGAAATAATAATTTTTTGCAATTCTGAAAAAATAAAAGAATTTTGGGTTGTAGTTGAGGGACAACTACAAGTATTTCATAAAATAATCTTCATACTTTCGTACACACACTAAAAAGCCTCAGAAGGATCGAACTGGTAGAATACACTTAAGAAAATAGAAATCATTAAAAGTAACTATTACTGCTGCTTTACTTTTTACGTTACAGGAAGTCAATCAAGTAAAATTATACTTAAGAATTAATTAACTAAAAAAGGACTCATTCAAATATGATTAACAATTACTTAAAGCCATCCCAATCACTCGCTTCATACAAACGGAGATTTCTATTTATAGCGAATCTATACTATTTACGAATGTTAAGTTTTTGTAGGCTGGTCTTTACTGGTTATACTAAAAAATAACAATATAATATTTTGTATAAAAACATTTAAACATGATAATTGATTTTATACAAAGTTTAATAAAAAAAAATATGTTTATGGAGTTATACAACAGTAAAAAAAATTACTACGGTAAGTATTGTGACGTGCTTACACCCTTCTTGTAAACACCCTGCATCGTTTGTTCGGAAATTATAACAATCAGGGTAAGACTAAACACTTTTTATTAACTTACTATTTACAACCAATTAATTACTTTACTTGTATTACTTTGTGTACTACTCAATCACTTTACTCTCTTCTGATCTTACTACACTTGCTATCTAAACTGAACCTGTTCACTCTGCTTTACTCCATGCTTTATATACCTAAAGATGACAGATCTCGAAGTTTCTGTGATGACGTCACCATTATGCAGACACATCCAGCAAGTTCTTTACTACTTCTAGAGCTTCTAGTAGGTTCTTTGTCTAGTAGGTGCAAATCTACACTCAGACAACATCCGAACTAATTAATTGAATTCTGTGTTGCCTACATCCTAGGGGTTGCAACATATTAGAGTATTTTACAGTTTCAGATAAACAGATATGTGCCCATTTTATGAAAAATAATTCTTTTATATCGCATAAATATTTTTATTTAGCCCAGGAATGCCCTGCTGTTGTATTCTTGATAAAACAAAAAGTATGGATCTGAAAATGGTTTGTTTTCACTTAAGTTAGTTCCAGTAATATTTGGAAAACGAATCAAAAGCATAAAAAGGAATATTTTCAAGAATTGTTGGAGAAAACTACCGGTAGCCATCGCAAGTATTCCTCCTCCAGGCGAATATATTGAAAAATACCAGGAATGCTACGCATTGCTGCACAAGCATTAAAAATCAAAATAATACTACTATTGATTTTCCTGTGGGTAGTATTTAATGTATTTATGTAACTCACCTGGTTACCCATATACAAAGCTTATTCTAATGAATTGTTAACTAGCTAAGTTCAATAGTGAATTTATCCGAGGGCGTTTTTGTATTTAATTTATCTACTTATTATAAACAAGCCAATCCCATTAAATAGTGAAAACCAATACGATTAAAGATAAAGTAGAGCTACAATAAAACGCCTCTTACAAGGAACATTCGCAATACGATACTCTGATCGACGAGTATGCAATATTGAACAATAAATCGATTTGCATATCTCTATAACGGCAGCTGAAATTCTTGGCTGCGACACTCAAGTTTAAAATGAAAATTATCAGAAACAGATAATATATACAGGGTGTCCCAAAAGTCATGGATAACATGAAGGAGGATGATGGTTGAGGTCATTTCCAACCAAAATTGCCAAACATATGTAGTCATTGGTTCAGAAGTTATTTCAACTTTTGTATTTTTGACAGAAATCGCCTGGTACGTTTAGTAAGAAAGTGGTGCAAAAACCTGTAAGTTTTCTTGCTCTTTTTTTCTCTTAAATATGCTACTGAAAGTTGTCCTTTCCCATGGAATCATGTTTATGAAATCTAGTTAGCAATTGTCAGTTATAATAAAATATGTTACGATCATTGTTCGGTTCATCAAAACTTATTTGAATTTTATAATGAATTAATGAGATAATTTTTGATGAACCGAACAATGATCGTAACATCTTTTATTGTAATTGGCAATTGCTAACTAGACTTCATAAAAATACTTCCATCGGGAAGGTACAATCTTCAGTAGTATATTTATGAAAAAAAGAGAGCAAAAAACCTTAAAGTTCTTTCGTACCACTCTCTTAATAAACGTACTAGCCGATTTCGGACAAAAATACGAAAGATGAAATAATTTTTGAACCATCAAAAATTAGATAACCAGATATGTGATTATTTTGGATGGAAATGACCTCATTTATCATCCCTCTTCATTTTATCCCCAAGTCTTCTGTAAAAAAAAAATAAAATCTTCCGAACGACTACGAAGGGCGAGAAAACAACATTGTCACACATTTAACGAAGCTATGGTGATTATTGACGACTCAAGAAAAGTTGTTAACCAAAGAAAAAAACAAGGACAAATTTATACAAATGCTTCTGAAATACTTGAACCAGAACAACATAAGAGCCACAGTAGCCACACAGGTTCAAGAAGACGCTGATACCGAGAAAATAAAGACCGATATCAGGCATGCAATAAATTACGATTAGGTAGTAATCGTAAGCGAGGACATCAATCTTCTCGTGTTACTGACAGGACCGACTCGTGACAAATCGAACGTGTTCTTCAAATACCCGTGAAAGGAAAAATTGCCGAGAAAACGTACTCAATATCAAGACTTCGATAAGACGATGTCATAAGCGACAACATCCTGTTTCTACACGCCTTCAGTGGGTGCGATATGACTTCCTCTGTTTTTGGATTTGGCAAATCGAAATTCATCACCACTTTGAAAAACAGCAATCATTTAGAAGCATCTCTGAAAATTTTTAAAGAAAAAAGTTTCTCCCGAACTTCTCGCTACCGCAAGAGAACATTCTTTCTTGCTTTGTACAAAGAAAACGAAGCACAAGAAAAGTAAAATTCGCTACGTTATAAACGTTTTGTAAGAGCAACTACAAAATCAAAAGCGAACCTCGCATGGCTTCCGCCGACATCGGATGCGGCCCGGCAATACACTTTCAGGACGTACATTCAAGTGCAAACGTGGCTTGGAAACTTTCACGATGCAGAGAAATGGAGATGAGTCAGGACAAATTGTGGGCTAGAAACAAAAACCATGACAGGACAAGCTGCACCTGACGAACTTCTAAAATGAATAGCCTGTAAATGCAAGGGAAACTGCGGAACAGCTTGTGGTTGCCGCAAAGCTGGAATGAAATGCTCCATTATATGTCAAAACTGCAGCGGTAAAATTTGCGGCAACGTTACAGAATTCCCGAAAATCTGTGTGCAGGGCGGCATCAACAACGAATCCGACGAAGAGAACGAATAAATTTCTATCGATCGACAATGACAATAGTAATGCGCGAGCGGTTTCGAGGTGTCGCTGTGAAGAGAGAGAGCCTTCTCAGTGCCGACTTTTGCTATGTACCTGAAGTTTCGAACGTTCACTTGAACGAATTTCATATGAAAAGGAATAATTAATAAAAACTAAAAGTCGACTTAGTCGTAAAATTTTTTTAGCCACATTTGCTGGAAACAATATATAAAATACTCTTTCAAAGCCTCCTTCGCATCAAAGGTCTCCAACACACCCTTAACCACCCCTGAGTTAAAAAAATTACCAAAAATTAAATCTGGCTTACACAAAAAATTTTCTTGTCTACATTTGCTTAGAATAATGTCCTAAACATACCCTCAAAATATCGTTCTCACGTAACCTCCGGAACACATCCTTAATCATCCCCTCATTTAAAAAAAAAATGACCAAAAATTAAAACTGGTTTACACAAAAAATTTTATTGGCCACATTTGCTAAGAATAATGTGCTAAACGTACTCTCAAAACGTCATTCTCATGTCACTTCCGGAACACACCCTTAACCAACCCTTGACTTTAGAAAATTACCAATAATTATATCTTTCTTACACCAAAAATGTTCTTGGCCACATTTGCCTAGAATAATGTCCTAAACATACTCTCAAAATCTCGTTCTCACGTAACCCCCGGAACACACCCTTAATCAACCCCTCATTTTAAAAAAATTGACCAAAAATTAAAAGTGGCTTACACAAAAAATTTTCTGGGCCACATTTGCTTAGAATAATGTCCTAAACATACCCTCAAAACGTCATTCTCATGTCACTTCCGGAACACACCCTTAACCAACCCTTGATTTCAGAAAATTACCAATAATTATATCTTTCTTACACCAAAAACTTTCTTGTCCACATTTGCTTAGAATAATGTCCTAAACATACCTTCAAAATCTCGTTCTCACGTAACCTCTGGAACACACCCTAAATCATCCCCTCATTTTAAAAAAGTTGACAAAAAATTAAAACTGGCTTACACCAAAAATTTTCTTGGCCACATTTTCTAAGAATAGTGTCCTAAACATACCCTCAAAACGTCATTCTCATGTCACTTCCGGAACACACCCTTAACCAACCCTTGACTTCAGAAAATTACCAATAATTATATCTTTCTTACACAACAAATTTTCTTAGCCACATTTGCTTACAATAATGTTCTAAACATACCCTCAAAACGTCATTCTCATGTCACTTCCGGAACACACCCTTAACCAACCCTTGTCTTCAGAAAATTACCAATAATTATATCTTTCTTAAACAAAAAATTTTCTTGGCCACATTTGCCTAGAATAATGTCTTAAACATACTCTCAAAATCTCGTTCTCACGTAACCTCCGGAACACACCCTTAATCAACCCCCAATTTAAAAAAAATTGACCAAAAATTAAAACTGGCTTACACAAAAAATTTTCTTGGCCACATTTGCTTAGAATAATGTTCTAAACATGCCCTCAAAACGTCATTCTCATGTCACTTCCGGAACACACCCTTAACCAACCCTTGACTTCAGAAAATTACCAATAATTATATCTTTCTTACACAAAAAATTTTCTTGGCCACATTTGCCTAGAATAATGTCTTAAACATACTCTCAAAATGTCATTCTCACGTAACCTCCGGAACACACCCTTAATCAACCCCCAATTTTAAAAAAATTGACCAAAAATTAAAACTGGCTTACACAAAAAATTTTCTTGGCCACATTTGCTTAGAATAATGTCCTAAACATACCCTCAAAACGTCATTCTCATGTCACTTCCGGAACACACCCTTAACCAACCCTTGACTTCAAAAAATTACCAATAATTATATCTGTCTTACACAAAAAATTTTCTTGGCCACATTTGCTTAGAATAATGTCTTAAACATATCCTCAAAACGTCATTCTCATGTCACTTCCGGAACACACCCTTAACCAACCCTTGAATTTAGAAAACTACCAATAATTATATCTTTCTTACACCAAAAATTTTCTTGGCCACATTTGCCTAGAATAATGTCCTAAACATACTCTCAAAATCTCGTTCTCACGTAACCTCCGGAACACACCCTTAATCAACCCCCAATTTTAAAAAAATTGACCAAAAATTAAAACTGGCTTACACAAAAAATTTTCTTGGCCACATTTGCTTAGAATAATGTCCTAAACATACCATCAAAACATCATTCTCATGTCACTTCCGGAACACACCCTTAACCAACCCTTGACTTCAGAAAATTACCAATAATTATATCCTTCTTACACAAAAAATTTTCTTGGCCACATTTGCCTAGAATAATGTCCTCAACATACTCTCAAAATCTCGTTCTCACGTAACCTCCGGAACATACCCTTAATCAACCCCCAATTTTAAAAAAAATTGACCAAAAATTAAAACTGGCTTACACAAAAAATTTTCTTGGCCACGTTTGCTTAGAATAATGTCCTAAACATACCCTCAAAACGTCATTCTCATGTCACTTCCGGAACACACTCTTAACCAACCCTCGACTTCAAAAAATTACCAATAATTATATCTTTCTTACACAAAAAATTTTCTTGGCCACATTTGCTTAGAATAATGTCTTAATCATATCCTCAAAACGTCATTCTCATGTCACTTCCGGAACACACCCTTAACCAACCCTTGACTTTGGAAAATTACCAATAAATATATCTTTCTTACACCAAACATTTTCTTGGCCACATTTGCCTAGAATAATGTCCTAAACATACTCTCAAAATCTCGTTCTCACGTAACCTCCGGAACACACCCTGAATCAACCCTCAATTTTAAAAAAATTGACCAAAAATTAAAACTGGCTTACACAAAAAATTTTCTTGGCCACAGTTGCTTAGAATAATGTCCTAAACATACCCTCAAAATGTCATTCTCATGTCACTTCCGGAACACACCCTTAACCAACCCTTGTCTTTAGAAAATTACCAATAATTATATCTTTCTTACACCAAAAATTTTCTTGGCCACATTTGCCTAGAATAACGTCCTAAACATACTCTCAAAATCTCGTTCTCACGTAACCTCCGGAACACACCCTTAATCATCCCCTCATTTTAAAAAAGTTGACAAAAAATTAAAACTGGCTTACACCAAAAATTTTCTTGGCCACATTTTCTAAGAATAGTGTCCTAAACATACCCTCAAAACGTCATTCTCATGTCACTTCCGGAACACACCCTTAACCAACCCTTGACTTCAGAAAATTACCAATAATTATATCTTTCTTACACAAAAAATTTTCTTGGCCACATTTGCCTAGAATAATGTCTTAAACATACTCTCAAAATCTCGTTCTCACGTAACCTCCGGAACACACCCTTAATCAACCCCCAATTTTAAAAAAATTGACCAAAAATTAAAACTGGCTTACACAAAAATTTTCTTGGCCACATTTGCTTAGAATAATGTCCTAAATATACCCTCAAAACGTCATTCTCATGTCACTTCCGGAACACACCCTTAACCAACCCTTGACTTCAAAAAATTACCAATAATTATATCTTTCTTACACAACAAATTTTCTTAGCCACATTTGCTTAGAATAATGTCTTAAACATATCCTCAAAACGTCATTCTCATGTCACTTCCGGAACACACCCTTAACCAACCCTTGACTTCAGAAAATTACCAATAATTATATCTTTCTTACACAAAAAATTTTCTTGGCCACATTTGCCTAGAATAATGTCTTAAACATACTCTCAAAATCTCGTTCTCACGTAACCTCCGGAACACACCCTTAATCAACCCCCAATTTAAAAAAAATTGACCAAAAATTAAAACTGGCTTACACAAAAAATTTTCTTGGCCACATTTGCTTAGAATAATGTTCTAAACATACCCTCAAAACGTCATTCTCATGTCACTTCCGGAACACACCCTTAACCAACCCTTGAATTCAGAAAATTACCAATAATTATATCTTTCTTACACAAAAAATTTTCTTGGCCACATTTGCCTAGAATAATGTCTTAAACATACTCTCAAAATCTCGTTCTCACGTAACCTCCGGAACACACCCTTAATCAACCCCCATTTTTAAAAAAATTGACCAAAAATTAAAACTGGCTTACACAAAAAATTTTCTTGGCCACATTTGCTTAGAATAATGTCCTAAACATACCCTCAAAACGTCATTCTCATGTCACTTCCGGAACACACCCTTAACCAACCCTTGAATTGAAAAAATTACCAATAATTATATCTATCTTACACAAAAAATTTTCTTGGCCACATTTGCTTAGAATAATGTCTTAAACATATCCTCAAAACGTCATTCTCATGTCACTTCCGGAACACACCCTTAACCAACCCTTGAATTTAGAAAACTACCAATAATTATATCTTTCTTACACCAAAAATTTTCTTGGCCACATTTGCCTAGAATAATGTCGTAAACATACTCTCAAAATCTCGTTCTCACGTAACCTCCGGAACACACCCTTAATCAACCCCCAATTTTAAAAAAATTGACCAAAAATTAAAACTCGCTTACACAAAAAATTTTCTTGGCCACATTTGCTTAGAATAATGTCCTAAACATACCATCAAAACGTCATTCTCATGTCACTTCCGGAACACACCCTTAACCAACCCTTGACTTCAGAAAATTACCAATAATTATATCCTTCTTACACAAAAAATTTTCTTGGCCACATTTGCCTAGAATAATGTCCTAAACATACTCTCAAAATCTCGTTCTCACGTAACCTCCGGAACATACCCTTAATCAACCCCCAATTTTAAAAAAATTGACCAAAAATTAAAACTGGCTTACACAAAAAATTTTCTTGGCCACGTTTGCTTAGAATAATGTCCTAAACATACCCTCAAAACGTCATTCTCATGTCACTTCCGGAACACACCCTTAACCAACCCTCGACTTCAAAAAATTAACAATAATTATATCTTTCTTACACAAAAAATTTTCTTGGCCACATTTGCTTAGAATAATGTCTTAATCATATCCTCAAAACGTCATTCTCATGTCACTTCCGGAACACACCCTTAACCAACCCTTGACTTTGTAAAATTACCAATAATTATATCTTTCTTACACCAAACATTTTCTTGGCCACATTTGCCTAGAATAATGTCCTAAACATACTCTCAAAATCTCGTTCTCACGTAACCTCCGGAACACACCCTTAATCAACCCTCAATTTTAAAAAAATTTACCAAAAATTAAAACTGGCTTACACAAAAAATTTTCTTGGCCACATTTGCTTAGAATAATGTCTTAATCATATCCTCAAAACGTCATTCTCATGTCACTTCCGGAACACACCCTTAACCAACCCTTGACTTTGGAAAATTACCAATAATTATATCTTTCTTACACCAAAAATTTTCTTGGCCACATTTGCCTAGAATAATGTCCTAAACATACTCTCAAAATCTCGTTCTCACGTAACCTCCGGAACACACCCTTAATCATCCCCTCATTTTAAAAAAGTTGACAAAAAATTAAAACTGGCTTACACCAAAAATTTTCTTGGCCACATTTTCTAAGAATAGTGTCCTAAACATACCTTCAAAACGTCATTCTCATGTCACTTCCGGAACACACCCTTAACTAACCCTTGACTTCAGAAAATTACCAATAATTATATCTTTCTACACAACAAATTTTCTTAGCCACATTTGCTTAGAATAATGTTCTAAACATACCCTCAAAACGTCATTCTCATGTCACTTATAGAACACACCCTTAACCAACCCTTGACTTCAGAAAATTACCAATAATTATATCTTTCTTACACAAAAAATTTTCTTGGCCACATTTGCCTAGAATAATGTCTTAAACATACTCTCAAAATCTCGTTCTCACGTAACCTCCGGAACACACCCTTAATCAACCCCCATTTTAAAAAAATTGACCAAAAATTAAGACTGGCTTACAAAAAAATTTTCTTGGCCACAATTTGCTTAGAATAATGTCCTAAATATACCCTCAAAACGTCATTCTCATGTCACTTCCGGAACACACCCTTAACCAACCCTTGACTTCAAAAAATTACCAATAATTATATCTTTCTTACACAACAAATTTTCTTAGAAACATTTGCTTAGAATAATGTCTTAAACATATCCTCAAAACGTCATTCTCATGTCACTTCCGGAACACACCCTTAACCAACCCTCGACTTTAAAAAATTACCAATAATTATATCTTTCTTACACCAAACATTTTCTTGGCCACATTTGCCTAGAATAATGTCTTAAACATACTCTCAAAATCTCGTTCTCACGTAACCTCCGGAACACACCCTTAATCAACCCCCAATTTAAAAAAAATTGACCAAAAATTAAAACTGGCTTACACAAAAAATTTTCTTGGCCACATTTGCTTAGAATAATGTTCTAAACATACCCTCAAAACGTCATTCTCATGTCACTTCCGGAACACACCCTTAACCAACCCTTGACTTCAAAAAATTACCAATAATTATATCTGTCTTACACAAAAAATTTTCTTGGCCACATTTGCTTAGAATAATGTCTTAAACATATCCTCAAAACGTCATTCTCATGTCACTTCCGGAACACACCCTTAACCAACCCTTGACTTCAAAAAATTACCAATAATTATATCTGGCTTACACAAAAAATTTTCTTGGCCACATTTGCTTAGAATAATGTCCTAAACATACCATCAAAACGTCATTCTCATGTCACTTCCGGAACACATCCTTAACCAACCCTTGACTTCAGAAAATTACCAATAATTATATCCTTCTTACACAAAAAATTTTCTTGGCCACATTTGCCTAGAATAATGTCCTAAACATACTCTCAAAATCTCGTTCCCACGTAACCTCCGGAACATACCCTTAATCAACCCCCAATTTTAAAAAAATTGACCAAAAATTAAAACTGGCTTACACAAAAAATTTTCTTGGCCACGTTTGCTTAGAATAATTTCCTAAACATACCCTCAAAACGTCATTCTCATGTCACTTCCGGAACACACCCTTAACCAACCCTCGAATTCAAAAAATCACCAATAATTACATCTTTCTTACACAAAAAATTTTCTTGGCCACATTTGCTTAGAATAATGTCTTAATCATATCCTCAAAACGTCATTCTCATGTCACTTCCGGAACACACCCTTAACCAACCCTTGACTTTGGAAAATTACCAATAATTATATCTTTCTTACACCAAACATTTTCTTGGCCACATTTGCCTAGAATAATGTCCTAAACATACTCTCAAAATCTCGTTCTCACGTAACCTCCGGAACACACCCTTAACCAACCCTCAATTTTAAAAAAATTGACCAAAAATTAAAACTGGCTTACACAAAAAATTTTCTTGGCCACAGTTGCTTAGAATAATGTCCTAAACATACCATCAAAATGTCATTCTCATGTCACTTCCGGAACACACCCTTACCAACCCTTGTCTTTAGAAAATTACCAATAATTATATCTTTCTTACACCAAAAATTTTCTTGGCCACATTTGCCTAGAATAATGTCCTAAACATACTCTCAAAATCTCGTTCTCACGTAACCTCCGGAACACACCCTTAATCAACCCCCAATTTTAAAAAAATTGACCAAAAATTAAAACTGGCTTACACAAAAAATTTTCTTGGCCACATTTGCTTAGAATAATGTCCTAAACATACCCTCAAAACGTCATTCTCATGTCACTTCCGGAACACACCCTTAACCAACCCTTGACTTCAAAAAATTACCAATAATTATATCTGTCTTACACAAAAAATTTTCTTGGCCACATTTGCTTAGAATAATGTCTTAAACATATCCTCAAAACGTCATTCTCATGTCACTTCCGGAACACACCCTTAACCAACCCTTGACTTCAAAAAATTACCAATAATTATATTTGGCTTACACAAAAAATTTTCTTGGCCCCATTTGCTTAGAATAATGTCCTAAACATACCATCAAAACGTCATTCTCATGTCACTTCCGGAACACACCCTTAACCAACCCTCGACTTCAAAAAATCACCAATAATTATATCTTTCTTACACAAAAAATTTTCTTGGCCACATTTGCTTAGAATAATGTCTTAATCATATCCTCAAAACGTCATTCTCATGTCACTTCCGGAACACACCCTTAACCAACCCTTGATTTTGGAAAATTACCAATAATTATATCTTTCTTACACCAAACATTTTCTTGGCCACATTTGCCTAGAATAATGTCCTAAACATACTCTCAAAATCTCGTTCTCACGTAACCTCCGGAACACACCCTTAATCAACCCACAATTTTAAAAAAATTGACCAAAAATTAAAACTGGCTTACACAAAAAATTTTCTTGGCCACGTTTGCTTAGAATAATGTCCTAAACATACCCTCAAAATGTCATTCTCATGTCACTTCCGGAACACACCCTTAACCAACCCTTGTCTTTAGAAAATTACCAATAATTATATCTTTCTTACACCAAAAATTTTCTTGGCCACATTTGCCTAGAATAATGTCCTAAACATACTCTCAAAATCTCGTTCTCACGTAACCTCCGGAACACACCCTTAATCAACCCCCAATTTTAAAAAAAATTGACCAAAAATTAAAACTGGCTTACACAAAAAATTTTCTTGGCCACGTTTGCTTAGAATAATGTACTAAACATACCCTCAAAACGTCATTCTCATGTCACTTCCGGAACACACCCTTAACCAACTCTCGACTTCAAAAAATTACCAATAATTATATCTTTCTTACACAAAAAATTTCCTTGGCCACATTTGCCTAGAATAATGTCTTAAACATACTCTCAGAATCTCGTTCTCACGTAACCTCCGGAACACACCCTTAATCATCCCCTCATTTTAAAAAAGTTGACAAAAAATTAAAACTGGCTTACACCAAAAATTTTCTTGGCCACATTTTCTAAGAATAGTGTCCTAAACATATCCTCAAAACGTCATTCTCATGTCACTTCCGGAACACACCCTTAACCAACCCTCGACTTCAAAAAATTACCAATAATTATATCTTTCTTACACAAAAAATTTTCTTGGCCACATTTGCTTAGAATAATGTCTTAATTATATCCTCAAAACGTCATTCTCATGTCACTTCCGGAACACACCCTTAACCAACCCTTGACTTTGGAAAATTACCAATAATTATATCTTTCTTACACCAAACATTTTCTTGGCCACATTTGCCTAGAATAATGTCCTAAACATACTCTCAAAATCTCGTTCTCACGTAACCTCCGGAACACACCCTTAATCAACCCTCAATTATAAAAACATTGACCAAAAATTAAAACTGGCTTACACAAAAAATTTTCTTGGCCACAGTTGCTTAGAATAATGTCCTAAACGTACCCTCAAAATGTCATTCTCATGTCACTTCCGGAACACACCCTTAACCAACCCTTGACTTTAGAAAATTACCAATAATTAAATCTTTCTTACACCAAAAATTTTCTTGCCACATTTGCCTAGAATAATGTCCTAAACATACTCTCAAAATCTCGTTCTCACTTAACCTCCGGAACACACCCTTAATCAACCCCCAGTTTTAAAAAAATTGACCAAAAATTAAAACTGGCTTACACAAAAAATTTCTTGGTCTCATTTGCTTAGAATAATGTCCTAAACATAACCTCAAAACGTCATTCTCATTAACTTCCGGAACACACCCTTAACCAACCCTTGTCTTTAGAAAATTACCAATAATTATATCTTTCTTACACCAAAAATTTTCTTGGCCACATTTGCCTAGAATAATGTCCTAAACATACTCTCAAAATCTCGTTCTCACGTAACCTCCGGAACACACCCTTAATCAACCCTCATTTTAAAAAAAATGACCAAAAATTAAAACTGGCTTACACAAAAAATTTTCTAGGCCACATTTGCTTAGAATAATGTCCTAAACATACCCTCAAAACGTCATTCTCATTAACTTCCGGAACACACCCTTAACCAACCCTTGACTTCAGAAAATTACCAATAATTATATCTTTCTTACACAAAAAATTTTCTTGGCCACATTTGCTTAGAATAATGTCTTAAACATATCCTCAAAACGTCATTCTCATGTCACTTCCGGAACACACCCTTAACCAACCCTTGACTTTGGAAAATTACCAATAATTATATCTTTCTTACACCAAACATTTTCTTGGCCACATTTGCCTAGAATAATGTCCTAAACATACTCTCAAAATCTCGTTCTCACGTAACCTCCGGACTTAATCAACCCCTCATTTTAAAAAAATTGACCAAGAATTAAAACTGGCTTACACAAAAAATTTTCTTGGCCACATTTGCTTAGAATAATGTCCTAAACATACCCTCAAAACGCCATTCTCATGTCACTTCCGGAACACACCCTTAACCAACCCTTGATTTCAGAAAATTACCAATAATTATATCTTTCTTACACCAAAAATTTTCTTGTCCACATTTGCTTAGAATAATGTCCTAAACATACCTTCAAAATCTCGTTCTCACGTAATCTCCGGAACACACCCTTAATCATTCCCTCATTTTAAAAAAATTGGCGAAAAATTAAAACTGGCTTACACCAAAGATTTTCTTGGCCACATTTGCTTAGAATAATGTCTTAAACATATCCTCAAAACGTCATTCTCATGTCACTTCCGGAACACACCCTTAACTAACCCTTGCCTTCAGAAAATTACCAATAATTATATCTTTCTTACACCAAAAATTTTCTTGACTACATTTGCTTAAAAAAAAATCGTACACCCCCAACATCATTAGCTAGAGCCAAAAAACACCCCTGAAATGGGGTATAAAGAATATTAAGCTGCGAGAATAGTTGTTATATCTTATTCAATCGAATTATACAAATCAAGGTTAAACAGCAGCGTACATACGATAGATAAACTGACACACCACCAGGGAGGGGCGAAAACTAGCCCCCACATATAAAAAAATCTATCCAAACCAACGACTGCTGAAAAACCTCAAAATGTCTAAGTTTTGATAAAGTGATAAGAAACTGCATCAGGTCCAACGTAATCTTCATAAACTGCCCCTATAGAGTTGAAAACAACCACCCCCAAGTTTAAAGGACACGAGAAAATCAAGAAAAAACGTGAAATGCAACAGGATTTCTATTTTCATGGATGCTATGATTGGCTGAAATTGCGTAGTACTCTAAAATAGAAGTAGAAACTTACGTACCATCAACATTCTACAGTGTCAACCCTCAGAGGGTGTGAAAAGTACCCCCTGTGTAAGGTTTGACTATAAAAAGTTACAGTGACTTCTATACAAATTCGAAACACCTGCGTTGTGTGGAAGAGAGAAGAAACTAGACTATGTTCGACGATGTGCTTGATGTGCTTGAAAACCACCCCCACGGGGTTGACAGACGCCACCCCTATAAAAAAAACTATGAAAATGAAACGAATAAGCAACAGTATAGCTTTTTCGTTACATCTTGAATTACGGTGGTTTACATCCTTTCTGGGGGTGTTACTTAATAACATTTATAGGACATGAGTTTCAAACTCTAAGTATGCAACGCGTTTTTTGCCAATCATAGCATCCATGAAAATGTAAATCCGGTTAGTTTCTTAGGAGGATACATGGGTCTGGTTCGCTGCTTTGAACTTTTATTTTTTTTGTGGGGCTGTGTAATTATTGGTAATTTTCTGAAGTCAAGGGTTGGTTAAGGGTGTATTCCGGAAGTGACATGAGAATGACGTTTTGAGGATATGTTTAAGACATTATTCTAAACAAATGTGCCAAGAAAATATTTGTGTAAGAAAGATATAATTATTGGTAATTTTCTGAAGTCAAGGGTTGGTTAAGGGTGTGTTCCGGAAGTTACATGAGAATGATGTTTTGAGGGTATGTTTAGGACATTATTCTAAGCAAATGTGGCCTAGAAAATTTTTTGTGTAAGCCAGTTTTAATTTTTGGTCATTTTTTTTTAAATGAGAGGTTGATTAAGGGTGTGTTCCGGAGGTTACGTGAGAACGAGATTTTGAGAGTATGTTTAGGACATTATTCTAGGCAAATGTGGCCAAGAAAATTTTTGGTGTAAGAAAGATATAATTATTGGTAATTTTCTAAAGTAAAGGGTTGGTTAAGGGTGTGTTCCGGAAGTGACATGAGAATGACGTTTTGAGGGTATGTTTAGGACATTATTCTAAGCAACTGTGGCCAAGAAAATTTTTTGTGTAAGCCAGTTTTAATTTTTGGTCAATTTTTTTAAAATTGGGGGTTGATTAAGGGTGTGTTCCGGAGGTTACGTGAGAACGAGATTTTGAGAGTATGTTTAGGACATTATTCTAGGCAAATGTGTCCAAGAAACTTTTTGGTATAAGAAAGATATAATTATTGGTAATTTTCTAAAGACAAGGGTTGGTTAAGGGTGTGTTCCGGAAGTGACATGAGAATGACGTTTTGAGAGCACGTTTAGCACATTATTCTTAGCAAATGTGGCCAAGAAATTTTTTGGTGTAAGCCAGTTTTAATTTTTTGTCAACTTTTTTAAAATGAGGGGATGATTAAGGGTGTGTTCCGAAGGTTACGTGAGAACGAGATTTTGAAGGTATGTTTAGGACATTATTCTAAGCAAATGTGGACAA
Source organism: Rutpela maculata (assembly GCA_936432065.2). NCBI lineage: Eukaryota > Metazoa > Arthropoda > Insecta > Coleoptera > Cerambycidae > Rutpela > Rutpela maculata. Next base: position 113,216,117 of record OW386285.2, read on the forward strand.
GAAAATTTTTGGTGTAAGAAAGATATAATTATTGGTAATTTTCTGAAATCAAGGATTGGTTAAGGGTGTGTTCCGGAAGTGACATGAGAATGACGTTTTGAGGGTATGTTTAGGACATTATTCTAAGCAAATGTGGCCCAGAAATTTTTTTGTGTAAGCCAGTTTTAATTTTTGGTCATTTTTTTTTTTAAATGAGAGGATGATTGAGGGTGTGTTCCGGAGGTTACGTGAGAACGAGATTTTGAGAGTATGTTTAGGACATTATTCTAGGCAAATGTGGCTAAAAAAAATTTTTGGTGTAAGAAAGATATAATTATTGGTAATTTTCTAAAGTCAAGGGTTGGTTAAGGGTGTGTTCCGGAAGTGACATGAGAATGACGTTTTGAGGGTATGTTTAGGACATTATTCTAAGCAAATGTGGCCCAGAAATTTTTTTGTGTAAGCCAGTTTTAATTTTTGGTCATTTTTTTTTTAAATGAGAGGATGATTGAGGGTGTGTTCCGGAGGCTACGTGAGAACGAGATTTTGAGAGTATGTTTAGGACATTATTCTAGGCAAATGTGGCTAAGAAAATTTTTGGTGTAAGAAAGATATAATTATTGGTAATTTTCTAAAGTCAAGGGTTGGTTAAGGGTGTGTTCCGGAAGTGACATGAGAATGACGTTTTGAGAGTACGTTTAGCACATTATTCTTAGCAAATGTGGCCAAGAACATTTTTTGTGTAAGCCAGTTTTAATTTTTGGTCAATTTTTTAAAATGAGGGGTTGATTAAGGGTGTGTTCCGGAGGTTACGTGAGAACGAAATTTTGAGAGTATGTTTAGGACATTATTCTAGGCAAATGTGGCTAAGAAAATTTTTGGTGTAAGAAAGATATAATTATTGGTAATTTTATAAACTCAAGGGTTGGTTAAGGGTGTGTTCCGGAAGTGACATGAGAATGACGTTTTGAGAGTACGTTTAGCACATTATTCTTAGCAAATGTGGCCAAGAACATTTTTTGTGTAAGCCAGTTTTAATTTTTGGTCATTTTTTTTAAAATGATGGGTTGATTAAGGGTGTGTTCCGGAGGTTACATGAGAACGAGATTTTGAGAGTATGTTTAAGACATTATTCTAGGCAAATGTGGCCAAGAAAATTTTTTGTGTAAGACAGATGTAATTATTGGTAATTTTTTGAAGTCAAGGGTTGGTTAAGGGTGTGTTCCGGAAGTGACATGAGAATGACGGTTTGAGGGAATGTTTAGGACATTATTCTAAGCAAATGTGGCCAAGAAAATTTTTTGTGTAAGCCAGTTTTAATTTTTGGTCAATTTTTTTAAAATTGGGGATTGATTAAGGGTGTGTTCCGGAGGTTACGTGAGAACGAGATTTTGAGAGTATGTTTAAGACATTATTCTAGGCAAATGTGGCCAAGAAAATTTTTGGTGTAAGAAAGATATAATTATTGGTAATTTTCTAAATTCAAGGGTTGGTTAAGGGTGTGTTCCGGAAGTGACATGAGAATGACGTTTTGAGGATATGTTTAAGACATTATTTTAAGCAAATGTGGCCAAGAAAATTTTTTGTGTAAGACAGATATAATTATTGGTAATTTTTTGAAGTCAAGGGTTGGTTAAGGGTGTGTTCCGGAAGTGACATGAGAATGACGTTCTGAGGGTATGTTTAGGACATTATTCTAAGCAAATGTGGCCAAGAAAATTTTTTGTGTAAGCCAGTTTTAATTTTTGGTCAATTTTTTTAAAATTGGGGGTTGATTAAGGGTGTGTTCCGGAGGTTACGTGAGAACGAGATTTTGAGAGTATGTTTAAGACATTATTCTAGGCAAATGTGGCCAAGAAAATTTTTTGTGTAAGAAAGATATAATTATTGGTAATTTTCTAAATTCAAGGGTTGGGGAAGTGACATGAGAATGACGTTTTGAGGGTATGTTTAGGACATTATTCTAAGCAAATGTGGCCAAGAAAATTTTTTGTGTAAGCCAGTTTTAATTTTTGGTCAATTTTTTATAATTGGGGGTTGATTAAGGGTGTGTTCCGGAGGTTACGTGAGAACGAGATTTTGAGAGTATGTTTAGGACATTATTCTAGGCAAAAGTGGCCAAGAAATTTTTTGGTGTAAGAAGGATATAATTATTGGTAATTTTCTGAAATCAAGGGTTGGTTAAGGGTGTGTTCCGGAAGTGACATGAGAATGACGTTTTGATGGTATGTTTAGGACATTATTCTAAGCAAATGTGGCCAAGAAAATTTTTTGTGTAAGCCAGTTTTAATTTTTGGTCAATTTTTTTTTAATTTGGGGGTTGATTAAGGGTGTGTTCCGGAGGTTACGTGAGAACGAGATTTTGAGAATATATTTAGGACATTATTCTAGGCAAATGTGGCCAAGAAAATTTTTGGTGTAAGAAAGATATAATTATTGGTAATTTTCTAAATTCAAGGGTTGGTTAAGGGTGTGTTCCGGAAGTGACATGAGAATGACGTTTTGAGGATATGTTTAAGACATTATTCTAAGCAAATGTGGCAAAGAAAATTTTTTGTGTCAGAAAGATATAATTATTGGTAATTTTCTGAAGTCGAGGGATGGTTAAGGGTGTGTTCCGGAAGAGACATGAGAATGACGTTTTGAGGGTATATTTAGGACATTATACTAAGCAAATGTGGCCAAGAAAATTTTTTGTGTAAGCCAGTTTTAATTTTTGGTCAATTTTTTAATAATTAGGGGTTGATTAAGGGTGTGTTCCGGAGGTTACGTGAGAACGAGATTTTGAGAGTATGGTTAGGACATTATTCTAGGCAAATGTGGCCAAGAAAATTTTTTGTGTAAGAAAGATATAATTATTGGTAATTTTCTGAATTCAAGGTTAAGGGTGTGTTCCGGAGGTTACATGAGAATGACGTTTCGAGGGTATGTTTAGGACACTATTCTTAGAAAATGTGGCCAAGAAATTTTTTGGTGTAAGCCAGTTTTAATTTTTTGTCAACTTTTTTAAAATGAGGGGATGATTAAGGGTGTGTTCCGGAGGTTACGTGAGAACGAGATTTTGAAGGTATGTTTAGGACATTATTCTAAGCAAATGTGGACAAGAAAATTTTTGGTGTAAGAAAGATATAATTATTGGTAATTTTCTGAATTTAAGGGTTGGTTAAGGGTGTGTTCCGGAAGTGACATGAGAATGACGTTTTGAGAGTACGTTTAGCACATTATTCTTAGCAAATGTGGCCAAGAAAATTTTTTGTGTAAACCTATTTTAATTTTTGGTCAATTTTTTTAAAATGAGGGGTTGATTAAGGGTGTGTTCCGGAGGTTACGTGAGAACGAGATTTTGAGAGTATGTTTAGGACATTATTCTAGGCAAATGTGGCTAAGAAAATTTTTGGTGTAAGAAAGATATAATTATTGGTAATTTTCTAAAATCAAGGGTTGGTTAAGGGTGTGTTCCGGAAGTGACATGAGAATGACGTTTTGAGAGTACGTTTAGCACATTATTCTTAGCAAATGTGGCCAAGAAAATTTTTTGTGTAAGCCAGTTTTAATTTTTGGTCATTTTTTTTTAAATGAGGGGATGATTAAGGGTGTGTTCCGGAGGTTACGTGAGAACGAGATTTTGAGGGTATGTTTAGGACATTATTCTAAGCAAATGTGGACAAGAAAATTTTTTGTGTAAGCCAGATTTAATTTTTGGTAATTTTTTTAACTCAGGGGTGGTTAAGGGTGTGTTGGAGACCTTTGATGCGAAGGAGGCTTTGAAAGAGTATTTTATATATTGTTTCCAGCAAATGTGGCTAAAAAAATTTGACGACTAAGTCGACTTTTAGTTTTTATTAATTATTCCTTTTCATATGAAATTCGTTCAAGTGAACGTTCGAAACTTCAGGTACATACTTTTGCTGCGTGCTATAGTGCAAACTATTGTTCGAAAATAAAAATTTAAAAAAAAACGAAGCTGTAGGTTTTTTCCTGCTCTACAAATTTTTCTATTTTCTCGTAGGAGTTACTCATAAACCCATATCGAGAAAAATGCGAAAAAACCACTCACCAATGACCATTTTCTTTTGAAAATTGTTATTTCCTTATTTTTCAACTGAACTCCGTATTTAATTAAGCTCTTCTTCATAACTGAAAAAAACTTTGTTGAATAAAATTTTTAATAAAAATGTAAAAAAATGGTATGTTGTGTATTTAGGTGTGAAACCACATTCCCGGACTTCGATGTTTGTTGGCCGAGGCGCTAGCCGAGGCCAACAATTTGCGTCGTCGTCCGGGAATGTATTGCTTTCACATCTAAATACACAACATACCATTTTTATTAAAAATTTTATTCAACAAAGTTTTTTTCAATTATAAAGAAGAGAGATATACTATTTTAAAATGTAGACATTGCCGATCGATTTCAGAAAAAGGTAGTTTGCTTAAAGTCGATACCATGTTTCCTAATTTTTAGAACCCTGCATAATTTATCTTAAGTTTGACAACTGTTTATGACTTCCTAAGACAAGCAAAACTTGTTATAAACAATTACTTTTTCTCAGCAAATTAAAAATAAGAAAGTTTACAAGAGTGCGATACCCCATCCATCCGGGGTATATCTCGAATTCTCAATCATTTCGTGGCATTGACAGAAGTACATATGTAGGTACCCAATCATGATGAAACTTTTTGCATATTATTACCTCACTATATAGAGGATAAGTCCACTAAGGTGAAAAGAAATTATGAAAAACTGAACCGCCTTCAAAAAAAACCGCTGCCCAAGGAATCACTACTTCCAGATTTTCTATCCAAGTCACTCACAACGAAAAAATTTCGTATGTGGAAATAATTGTTCATGGAACTTTAATAATATAATATTTGAAATCCTCTACCCCAAAAACCCATAAAACGATACCTCACATCGGTAGTGGGGTGGGGGCGGTGATGGGGGTGGTAGTGGAGGTGAATGAAGTAAAAGAATATTTTGAGGTTTCTGGTTCTTGTACACACACTAAATCACATTTTTTTTTCATCCCCTTTAATAATGGGGCGGGGGTGGTAATGGGGGTGGCTAATACCAAAATTTTTTTTGAGACTTTAGCTTCTCTTGTATATACTAAATACCAATTTTATGGACTCTTACCTGCTTGATCTACCCATTTACCACAAATTTACCCCAATTTACCCCCAACCCTTCGACGGAACAAGATGAAAATATAATCTAGTTCTAGATCTCGTTAAAGTACATATGTGTACCAAATTTCAAGTCAATATCTCAAACAGTTCCAGAGTAAACGTGCGCACAATAAAAAGTTAGACAGACAGACCGACAGACAGACAGATTTTTTTTTTCCGCTCAAACTTAAAATATCGACGTTTCATGACATTCTAAGCCTATTTGAACAAAAAAAAATTTTTTTAATTTTTTTGTCGTTACTATCACTGGATGTGGAAGTAATAGGGTGACTTAAAAGTAAGAAACAAAATCTGACTCAGTCGCCCGATCAATTAAATCTAGACATAGAAGTTGGTGTAAAAATGACAAATAACGAAACCAAACGAATTTTGAATCTTCCGGATTCTTTTATTATAAGAGGAGGAAGAAAATATGTCATAAGAAAAAGACCAAATACTTATAATATATTAATGAGATTTAAAATGAGGATTGAAAATAAACTTACCCCGCGTCCTGTGCTTCGTGTGCTCTAATTATTGATAGAAGGTTATTATTTTGTAGGAAGTCACAACAGGCAGCGTAGCTGTAACAAAAATATTCTATTAAAACATTAAAATGACTTTGATTGCTTCATATTACATTTAATTATATATAGATTTTAAGTAAAATTTAATAGGACTTTGTTAATTAATCAAATACGAGAAAACTGTTCCAGGCAAAGTTAACGAGAATAAAACTCCCTACATTTTGTGTATATACGTTTTTTGATATACACAAGTTTTTCTTTTTAAATCGTCAAATTCCATTTTTGTTTGTAAAATATCTATGAACAAATTACATTTTATTATTCTTAACTAGTCGAATATGGTGCTTTTACGGTTACACAGGTTGAAGAGGATGTTGATCTGTTGATTTTCAATACAGCGATTTCCTTGTACTCAACTTTGATGCTGTTTTCACCATTGGAGAAGACGTTCTTCTAACAGCATTGGCACCATCGCAATGCAAAATCTATATTCGTAAACCTGGGAGAAGCAAAACTGCTGAAAGAATTGTTTAAAGCATGAAAAAGCTGCTGAGAATAATCTGTTTCTCCATGTGTTTGGTGGCTGCGACACAACATCGTTACTCTTTAGCTAAGGAAAACCCAAATTTTGTTCGATTGTTCAGAAACAAACAAGGCTCAATGATATTATTGGCATCTTCAAAGATCTGAAGACATCATAGACGCTGGAGCATGCTTTTTCGCTGCTTTGTAAGGTGACAGCATGGATAAGGAGACTGGAAGAAATTCGCTTCCAATATTTCATAAAATTCAAAAAAGAAAAGCAAATTTCATCTTGGTCCTTTGCCACCGACGCTGCACGGTATCGCTAAGTACAAAAATGATATTGAATCCATAAAAATCCAGAAGACTGAGGTTGGAAACTTGGCACCAATGGGCTCCTTTCAGTAACAATGACAGAAAAATAGCACTTGAGACCTTATTAAATGTCATTTCATGTAAATGCAAGAAAGGATGGGATAGAGCGTGTAGCTGGTAGAAAAGCTGGGTCGAAGTGCTTCATTGTCTGTGGATTATGTAATTGTGAATCATATGAAAATATACGAAAAGTTCACATCTAGAGCGAGAGCGAGGGCGAAGATGAAGAATTTTTGTTAATGGAGGTTCAGAAACCCAGGAGCAGTGACGAACATAATAATGAAAACATCTGCCGCTGTACCTCGTTACACATAAGACTTACAATAAAAGTAAATATACAAAAAATACCAACTTTTACTACGGGAGCCCACCCTAACTGTACGTCACCCTCCCCCGATCCTTGAGGACAATGTTTTTCATGATTAAAGCCTAAGGAACAATTTTAGACATGTCCCTCCTCCCCAAAAAATTGGCTGTACTTTCAAAATGGCGTCCGTTTAAAAATAATTTTTTTGAAAATATTCTCTTTGTCATTTAACACAAAAACTAAAAAAGATACCGGGATCGTGATAAGCGACCACAAAAACTTGAAGGTCACTAGTCATAGACGCAAGTTTTCGATTTACAATCGATATACCAGCTAAGAAATGGAAAATTCATATTCAGCAACCTCAAAAACATAAACATACATTTTTCACGGTCATATCTCAATTTGACCTTCAAATGACCTTAAACCTGATGACATGGGATCAAATGGACCCCGGATTCTGATTCAGCGACCCGAAAAACATAAAGTCTACCTAGTCAGTCTCTGGGGTCAAGACACTTTATTTTTCTTGTGTGGCTGTGTAATAGAAATAAAACTTGTATTTACCAAACATAAAATATAATAGTCCCCAGTACAGCGTCCTTCTTTGAAAATGATTACAAAAGTGGTAAAAATGGTCTTAGCGGCTTCATTTTAACGTGTCTACCATAATGTAAAATTTTCAGAGTACGGGATGGGCGCTTTTCCGCACGCGCAGCACCTAAACCTGTCGTTCTAGCGCTGTTACGATTTTTTATTACAAAACTCAAATTTTTTATTTTAATTGAAAGATTATACATCAAATCAAAAGAAAATTTTTTTGTCCGAAAAAAGAGAGGGCGTGATTGTCGAGTCCGACACCTGCAACATATCACTCTAGCGCGGTACCGTTTTGTTATTGCACAATTGCAATTGCTCATAATTGCCTAAAAAAGATAGTTCATAAGTTGTCCGACAAATTTTCAGCCTCGTTTTTTCAGTCCGACAACCTGAATATGTCAGTTATGGCAGGTTATGTTTTGCGATTGCAAAATTTCGGACAAAAATTACACGTGATAGATTGGTACGTTTTTGAACTAAATATAGCACTGTCCGACAAAAATAGTGAATCATATTACCAGTCCGACAAAAAGAAAAAGGTTAATACGATGCATCCTTAATCGTACGCTCAACAAGCAATCACGATAAAATACAGGATACTATTAGACGTGCCAAACAGTAAAGAGAAACTTTTTAAAATACAAGTTCAAGTAGCCGTCGTGCATAACGATATATCTCTGTAAACTTGGTAACCACGACAAAATATGTAATGTTGTTAGGCGTATCATGCAGCAAAAGGAGACCGACCAAAAGTACATACGTATACACGTAACGTCTGTTATGACTTGCGGTACCTATTCTCATATGTAAAACAATGCTCTGTATAATGAATGTTTATCACATAGAGTTGACTAAACTCACTTAACTAGTACTCTATATATTTTCAAATAAATATTAGTCAGTTATAACAATATAAAAATATTAAATTTTAATGAGATCGTACGCTCAATAAGCAACTACGATAAAATACGGGTCACTGTTAAACGTACCAATCAGTAAATGGAAACTTTTAAAAATGTAAGTTCAAATATCCATCGTGCATAATGCTATGTATCTGTAAACTTAACAGGTAACCACGACAAAAGATATGTAATGCTGTTAGGCGTATCATGCAGCAAAAGGAGACCGACCAAAAAAGTACATACGTATACACGTAACGTCTATTATGACTTGCGGTACCTATTCTCATATGTAAAATAACGCTCTGTATAATGATTGTTTATCTCATAGAGTTGACTAAACTCACTTAACTAGTACTCTATATATTTTCAAATAAATATTAGTCAGTTATAACAACATAAAAATATTAAATTTTAGTGAGATCGTACGCTCAATAAGCAACCACGATAAAATACGGGTCACTGTTAGACGTACCAATCAGTAAATGAAAACTTTTAAAAATATAACTTCAAATAGCCATCGTGCATAATGCTATGTCTCTGTAAACTTAACAGGTAACCACGACAAAAGATATGTAATGCTGTTAGGCGTATCATGCAGCAAAAGGAGACCGACCAAAAGTACATACGTATACACGTAACGTCTGTTATGACTTGCGGTACCTATTCTCATATGTAAAACAATGCTCTGTATAATGATTGTTTATCTCATAGAGTTGACTAAACTCACTTAACTAGTACTCTATATATTTTCAAATAAATATTAGTCAGTTATAACAACATAAAAATATTAAATTTTAGTTAGATCGTAAGTTCAATAAGCAACCACGATAAAATACGGGTCACTATTAGACGTATTAATCAGTAAAGGAAAACTTTTAAAAATATAAGTTCAAATAGCCATCGTGCATAATGCTATCTATGTCTCTGTAAACTTAACAGGTAACCACGATAAAAGAAGTAATGCTGTTAGGCGTGTCATGCAGCAAAGGGAGACCGACCAAAAATATACACGAAACGTCTGTTATGACTTGTGGTATCTATTCTCATATGTAAAACAACGCTCTGTATAATGATTGTTTATCTCATACATGGGTGATAGGTAGGGTTCAAGAACGAAGCCGGAAAAGCAAAGTGTATATATAAAAATGGAGCCTGGCGGACCATGAGGCGATGAATTTATCAGCTGCTCTTCCCGCGCATACTCTTTAGTATAGTTTAGTGGCTCTACTTTCAAAAATTAAAAAAAAAAAAAAATATTTTTTTAATTAGTTTTTATAAGTTTGCGTCATTTTCTTTGTTGGACACCTATTTTTTTAATATACATATTTTATTTGAAAGTGAAAAAAATTAAGATTATAACTATTGTAATCGCAAAACGTAACCTGCGATAACTGACATATTCAGGTTGTCGGACTGAAAAAACGAGGCTGAAAATTTGTCGGACACGTTATGGACTATATTTTTTAGGCAATTATGAGCAATTGGAATTGAAAATTAGGTGTTGTGCAATAACAAAACGGTACCGCGCTAGAGTGATATGTTGCAGGTGTCGGACTCGACAATCACGCCCTCTTTTTTTTCGGAAAAAAAAAATTATTTTGATTTGACGTATATTCTTTCAATTAAAATAAAAAATTTGAGTTTTGTAATGAAAAATCGTAACCGCGCTAGAACGACAGGTTTAGGAGCTGCGCGTGCGGAAAAGCGCCCATCCCGTACTCTGAAAATTTTACAGTGTCGTAGACTCGTTAAAATGAAGCCGCTAAAGACCATTTTTACTACTTTTGTAATCATTTTCAAAAAAGGACGCTGTACTGGGGACTATAAATATATAAAATACAAAAAGAAAATTGAACTAACGTTGGGAGGAGTAAGAAAAGGGTCGAACTAATAATGTATAATAGGCGGATACGTATATTTCAAGTAATTAAGTGCACCTCTTGTCGTGTTCCGGTTCCCGGCTGACCATCGCGAAAAATTTTTGCGGATTCGTCCGTTTCCCGTCGCGAAAGGGTTAAAGGCGCTGACTGAGTCGCATCCAGTAAATGATTGAAGGCCCAGTAATCCGAACATTTTTGAGGTCCGTACTCTTCTGCTAATGCGGATATGTTAATAAGCCTTCTTTTATTGCCAAATCCAGTATCAAAGAGTAATTTACATTTAATTTTGTTGGAATGAACCAGTAGACTCCAAAATATGTCACTATCAACACTTTTGACCCTAATCTGTTCATAACCCATTGTTACCGTTTTCGAGATAAATGTCTGCAAATTAAAATATTACTATTATTATTATTAAATTTTTAAGTTTGTTTTATTTTTTTTTATGTTAATAATATAATGTTATATTATACGCTTTACAATAATTGTCAAAGTTATTTCTTCTAAATGATTTACCGATATATTAATTTCCATGCTTTCTTAATTTTGGACTCATTTATCTGGAAAATGGTAACTATCAAAATATTGTATAGGAATAAAATTGTAGAAAATTTTTTGCACGTTGTTTTTTTGTGAAAAAAGTTTTTGTTCATCTTTTTTGGTTTTTGTGTTAAATGATAAAAACAACATTGGCAGCAGTTTTTTTGGCCGCCATTTTGAAAGTACAGATAGTTTTTTTTTATCTAAAATAGTTCCTTAGGCTAGGCTAGATGGCGGCTCCCCTCCCCCAAGGTCGAAAATTTGTATTTTTTATCATGGTCTCGACGTAAACAACATATATTAAAATCATTTCTACTCCACCTTTTGTAGGGCATAACCCCTCCCCCCCCCACTGATTGGACTATATGAAAGACTACCACCCAAGGAACAATTTTAGTTTCTTAAATGTATACAAGGGTGCTATAAAACTATTTATAAAATGCCTTGAAAAATCTATTTTGCTGTAACAATATCCTTAAAACCACCATAAAGCGACTTGTAGACTAAAAGGGCCCACCCTTATGAAGGTTGTTAAGGTCTATTTTAAATTCCATCATAAAGCTCCTTAGTGAGGCATAGTGCTGCTCTTGAAAACCTTGTTCGGGCCGTTATAAAAAAACCTTTCTTAAAACCTATTTTAAAGCTGTCAGAAGCTTTTCTATTAGCTTCCTGCATTTCTAGAAAACACCTAGAAGGCTACCTTAAAACTGGTTTTTAAAACCATATTAGAACTGAGAAGCTATAAGAATCTCCACGAAGGAATCCAAATAATTTTATTATTGCATTTATTTTTTCTAAACTGATTTAAGCAAACACACCATCAGACTTATTGAAGATAAAATGGAATTTGAAATGTATAAAGCGTAGAGCACCATACTATAACCTCTCTAAGGCCGATTTAAAAGGTAATAAAAACCCATCAGGTATGACAAAAAAATTAAAACCAACGGCAGTTTATCGTTAAAACTACATAAGAAAGGCCCAAAAAACAAGAGCCCCTCAGAAATAATAATGATTTTAATATCCATACAAAATTTGCATAGACACACGTAATCAGCAAATTTAAAAAAGTGGGCTGCTTCTCGGTTCCCACGGTAATTTTCAGTCGTTTCTTGTAATTCTACCTTAATTTGCTAACGAAAAAGTGATAATTATTGATAATTATAATTGTGAGATTGACCTTGAATATTTTTATATAACAAGAAAAACATGGCTGGCCAAATAAAAACCTAATTGTCATTTTACAGTCCTCTCCAGTGTTGCCAGGTCTAGTGAAATTTCATTAGACCTGGTGATTTTTTTTAAATCTGCCCTCTACTGGTAGGTAGACAAACATTAAATTCGAGTTGCGATCCATTTAATACAGAACTGTTCACGTTAATCGCTACCCCGGTCAGTAAACTCTACGGTTACCTCGATCAGCAGCTCTTGGACGAGAGAGACGCACGGAGCGGGGAATCGAATGAAAGAGACAGACATATCTGATTTCCGTGCAAAAGACACAGACAAATATGCCTGTAGTGTCTACAGCTGACGTAGGCTGTAAACCCTAACAGAATATCTTTCATTCGATTCCCCGCTCCGCGCGTCTCCCTCGTCTAAAAGCTGCTAATTAAGATAACCGTATAGTTTATTGACTGAATCGCTACAGTCGAATAGCCTGGGCTCGTTGCCCTAGTAGACAAACAGTAGACAAACAGTACTTTCTAGTTACAAACCCTTTAACACAATACAGAGCACGAAGTCTGGCAACGAAATAATCAGATAGAGGACGCTCAAAGCTATGCTGTGCTCAGAGAGCTCAAGAAAATTACGTGTCCTACAGACACTGCAACTTTTGAAAATTAAAGATGAGAGCTTTAATTTCAAATCTAGTGAAATTTTAGTAAGATTTAGTAACTTTTTAGAGCGTCGTCTGATAACTTAAAATTTTGATCTGGCAACACTGGTCCTCTCATTAAACTATATATTCTAATCAAGGGCGGATCTGGACCTTGAGCTTGGGGGGGTAACACTGAACCCAAAATTTTTTAATGAGCGAGGAGGGGGAGAAATCCGAAAAAAAAATTTTTCGTCCCAAAATTTTTTTGAAGAGGGGGGGGGGGAGAAATCCAAAAAAATATTTTCATCCTAAAAAATAAAATTTTAAAATGAAAGGGGGTAATTACCCTGTGAAAATTTTTTTTCTTCCCAAAATTAAAAAAATCATAACATTTTAAAACAAAAGTTGATGATTTACAGAATCTTGGGGGGGGGTAATTACCCCGTTACCCCCCATAAATCCGCGCCTGATTCTAATAATGGTAATAACCTAGAACATTTACTCTAAATGAAGCCCTTTTAGTCTTTTTGTATACTATCACAAATAATCCCTTCCTTACAAAAATGCAAATGCACTTGGCGAAGATCACATGGACTTGATAAAAGCTGTAATAAAACGTTTGGGACGTTGACATTTGATACAAAAAACTTAAAACTTATCCTCAAAATAATTTGTATGTGTGTGTGTTTTAACAGTCCTTTTAAAATGGCCACTCTTTTTTAATTTCTTCCACCTTTCCAAAAAAGACTTAATTACACATCAGTAAGTCGTGAAATGCTTTTAATTAACACACACACACACATGCATCAACGACACTTCAGGCAGACATATTGTTTATTATTTTTATAATAAATGTTTTATTGGAAAGTGTTTTATTGAATTAAAATTTGCCTTTTAGATTTATAGACGCCTTTTTTTCTTCATAACGGTTTCATCACAACATTTATCAAGGATGTTTTAAGAGTCTAGTTTTGTAATGGCCTTTAATCAGTACTAATAGGCATTGAACATGTCTAGTTTTAAAAAGGATTTAAAATGCATTTATTGCAAATATGTTAAAACCATAAAGAATAATTTAAAGCCTCTTTAAATCTAAATGGAATTTAAGACATTCATAAAACTAATTAGCTTTATGGAGAGTTTTATGTAGGTTATGATAATTCCATTACAAATACATATTATCCTAGAAGCAAATTAGCTTTATAATTAGGTCTTACAGAATGCTTTAAAACTTACTATTAAGAGCAAGTATACTTGAAGCCTAAAAGGCCTTAACTACAACATCAATAAAGCACATGACTATTTCCCAACCCTGACAAACCTTTCTTAAAACCTCCTCAAGTCCAAATGACTTTTAAATTGTTCCTTGGACAGTTTACTGTCATATTATTATACTTTTCGCTAACATGAGAATAGTCAAAGTCAAAAACTATAATGATCACCGGGTGAAATTAAAATAAAGAGTTTCTAGGTTCATCTGATACGCTTAATAAATACCTAAGGATTTCAAATTAACCCACTAAATAATACTTTACACTTTTACTTATGTTTTCTGCATAATATTAAAAAGAGAAGCTATTAAGACCTACATAAGATATAAACAACAAAAAAACCGTATTAGCTCTTAGCGTAAATGGACTACCATTTACTCAACATGCACCATTAGTAAAGTTGGCCCGGAAATTAATGTACCATGAGGAACTTCAGCTATATTTAGTGTGCATATAACTAAGTCAATAAAGGGTAATTTATGCTACCAACCTGTAGAAATATGAACAGCCTCGAACGGAGTTGTGTGAAAAATGTTCTGCATTATTTTCGTTACCAAAGTCTTCTAATGGATCTGACCATAATAAGTCACACATTGGACCAAATGCCGGAGGTTCCTTAAATCTGTCTAACTGTAACAAAAGAAAAACGTGTTATTCATATTTTCAATGTAGTTGGGGTGGAATTATGGTATGTATTTATAATACGTAACGAGTAGAAGTTGCAGTCGTGCGTGGCCGACTGCGAATACCTATTTGATTGACAATTTGCCTCGACTACGGCACATTCAGTTTTGTGTGCTGGCACTGAAACTAAGTAAAACAGCCAGTATTTTTTTAATTTTTTTTTGTTCAAATAAATGTCTGTAAACGAAAATATTTCACTACTATAGTAGGGACCATATATAATTCAGCGATATAAAAAAGCTCGTAAAAACCGTAAACGGTACCGACCGCATATCAATTTCAATTTATTTACAAAAAAGGCCATACAAGTGTTCGGCTTCTTTTATTATCATCACAAAAAATGGTCATACATATTTCCTAACAAGTTAAGAACGTAGGCCAATACCACTGAATATAATTGGTTGAAATTTTTTCTGGCCAAGTGATGATTGGATACAATAAGCTATCTAGTTAACGTGAACTGTCCAGGGGTGAACTAACTGTTTCTTTGTAATAAAAGTTTAATGAAAATTTTATTAAATCTTTTTGTTGAAATAAATAGTTTATCTTGTTTAACAGTAAAACTAAAGTTTACAAAAATAAATAGTTATTAAAAAGATGATTTTGATAAGATTAAAATGAAGGGTAGTGAAACTGTTTTTAATTAATCCGTGAAAGAACGTTTGACTCTGTGGAATGTGGAAGTAGATCATGCGAAACCTTGCCATTTCGGTCGGCAAAATATGGCTTTTGCGAGGTAATATGGACAGTCTGTTTTAAGAGCACCAAAGCTGATCTGAGGTAAGTTAAAAAGACGGATTCGTCGGAAAAACACATTTCCTAAATTTGACTAAAAAGTTCTCGAATTAATTCACAGTGAAATTTCCAACATACGAGAAGACTAGAGAAAAGTCAATTCACAATGTAATCAAATATGAATATGATTACAGAAAGCTGGGCCAAATCTTTACACAGTGCAGTAATTTTGGATGAGATTTTGGCTTTCAGAAAAAAAAATTGAGGGAAAGCTGATTTTTTTTCCAGTGTTTAACTACAATATAAGTATCATAAAACCAGTGAGTCCCCCCTCTACAGGACGCTTGCTTCACGCGCCATCTTGAATTTAAGATGGTGGATCAATAAAATTTTAAAACGTAATATCTTCGAAACAGGTAGTCCGATTTCAACGTTCCTTTTTTATATATTCATGATTTTTCTTAGTCTTTATCAAGAGGCATATTTTGCAACTCCTAAACGTTATATATAAATACAATTCTGGAATATTTTAGATAATCCACATTTTTAATGGCTGCCTTACGTACGATGTATCAAAAAATGTTTACAAAGAGTTGTAAAAAATTTCATGATGAACAATTTGGTGTATTACATGTTGTGTAAAACGATATCGGGAGTGCAGGTGCACGCGCACGCGATTGTTTTTATTTGTCTGGATGTCTAGAACACCGAAGTGAAGCGGTCAGTTCGACAAGTGCCTTAAAACAATAAACTATGAAAGGGAGAAAAGGCTTCTTTAATATCTTATCTAGGAAAAGACAATTTTTCCTTTGAAATACCAGATACAGATACATATACCTACTTTTGTCATAGATGATGGTAAACTTTTGTACAAGCTAGTATGGCCTAAATATTTTACTTTTAGAGAACTGTATAAATATTACTATAATTATGTTTGTAATAACTATAAAGGCGACGTCGTAGTCGTTTTCGATGGGTACTATAAGCCCACAACAAAAGATAAGAGCATCGTCGTCGTCAAACAAAGTTTACTCCAAATATAGATTTTACAGACACTACTCCAGTAACTACCACACAATCGGATTTTTTCATGAATAAGAACAATAAAACCAAGTTATTATTTCACTCAAAATAATGTTTCTGTTTTGCAAGCAGAGAGTGATTGTGATACTTTGGTTGCCAATACGACCATTAATACTGTAAACTCCGGTAAAAATGTTATTACAGTAGCAGACGACACAGATATTTTCATATTGCTAATATCCTTAATAGTATAGTACCTAGAGGTAAAAAATATGCAAAACTTCGGAATAATGTCATATTGAACGGATTTCGTTCATTTTTGGTAGTATAATAGAAAATGCTTCACAGAAAAGTTTCTATATTGTACTGGGGGTGGATGCCACCCCTTCTCAGGGGGTGGTACTTAAAAATATATATATTTATTGGAGCTGAAGTAGAATAAAATTTTAAGAAGAAAAGGTTCTATGCAAATTGATAGTTTTTAAGTTATAACGACTTGCGATTTTAGCTTAAAAAAAAAGTATTTCCAAATGGCTTTCGTCAAGTATCTCGAAAAGTATTACTTGGTCGAAAAAATGTTACAGACTAATTACAGAAAGTACAAACTTAAATATCTCCGAAATTATTAATCCTACATCAATAAACAAAAAATATAATTAATTCCCAGTTTGTACTTTCTGTAATTGGCCTATAACATGTTTTCGATAAAGTAATACTTTTCGAGATACTTGACGAAAGCCGTTTGGAAATACCTTTTTTTTAAGCTAAAATCGCAATTTTGAAGTACTTAAAAACTATCAATTTATGTGAAAAATTGCATAGAACCTTTTCTTCTTAAAATTTGATTATATTTCAGCTCCAATAAATATATATATTTTTCAAGAGCCACCCCATGAGAGGGGGTGGCATCCACCCCCTTTAGATTAGCAAGCCCCCGCACAATATAGAAACTTGTCTGTGAAGCATTTTCTATTATACTGCCAAAAATGAACGAAATCCGTTCAATATGACATTATTCCGAAATTAAAACCTCTAGTTACTGTACTATAATTAATTTAAGCTAATTTTCAGACGAATTTCCAAAAAAAGTAATAAATCCAAGTTTTATGCAATCCAGGAGCTATCAATTGTCTTTCATTAAAAAATAAATCATTGAAATCCACACAATACTTAAGCTTCAAAATTTTATGAGTCCGCCATTTTAAAATCAAGATGGCTGACGAAGCAAGCGGTGGAGGAGAGGGACTCTGCAGTTTTTCGTTGTATACGCTGAATATGCTAACATGACTGAGTTAGTGGGAGGGGACAGTGACACTGGCGAAGATTTCGAATAACGGAAAAAGATTTCATATTTTATTTCATTTTCTGTTTATATTTAACGTTCCGTGACGTAACGGGTATATTTATGACAGTGACAGTGGCAGTGATAGTGAGTGAGTGGTATTCTGTGATAGCGTTAGTGATAGTGAAAAGGTACATTATTTTTATTTTGGAAAAATATTATTAATTCTGGTCATTTGCAACATTTTAAGAAACGTTTTTGTTTTATTTATTTTATTTTATGAAAATGCTACTAATTTTCTTGCTAATTTAATGTTTTCTATATATTTGGTTGTTGAATTTCTAATTATTTATTTATATATCCTTATTCAGTTTTTACCTTGAAACTTAATTATGTTATTTTAATTAGAAAGTTCATTATGTTGTTATTTTGTAGAATACTTACTTATTTTTAACTTAAAAATGCCGGTTTATTTATTTATTTATTTTATTTCTTACTCATCCATAATAAACAATCGTGTCACCATTCTATCATGGCAAGGGCTATGCTTATATCTCCTCGTGGGTCCTTGCTGGGCAATATAAAAAACTGGTATGGTTAAAGTTACTTACTGATTTCGTTTTATTTACTGTTAGAAAAAATTATGTCGTTAAAAATGTTCTTAAAAGAACGCCAGTTTTTGTTTTTAGCTAAGATGAGCATAAGAACGTGGATTCCATTGTATTTTATGTAATAACTCTCTAGTTGTTATTAGTACAGTTCACTACACAATTTTTAAGCGTGTAAAAAATGTCTGCGTCCTTGGCTGTGCGGTAAAGATCAAAGACGCCGGCATTTTTTACACGCCTAAGAATTGTGTAGTCAACTTTACAATTGAACGAGAATTCAAATCTTTTAATTCATGGTTTGAAACTGAAAATACATTTTAAGTCCGGTCCTGTGTACTGCTCAACCTAACGCCGCCGGCGGTATATATACACTAACCAAAAGCGGTCGGTGTTCTTTACGCTTTTTTGCGAGCTTTTTTGTACCGCTGAATTATCTACGGGACCGACTATACTTTCATTCATTTTGTAATGATCTTATTAAAAATACTTGTATAATATTTTAAAACAAAATTGATAAATGACCTAATCTACGTAAAGTTCGTTCATTCGAGCCTGATACTCACTGAATATTGTAGTTTGGATATCTCCGTATTTTTGTGCGCTTAATCGAAAACCCGATTCGCTCGATAATAAAACATACTTTACTTATATAAATTATGAGAGGGCCTTTGCCGATCACCCGGTATGCTATTTTACATATGTTCAATAAAAATTTAGTCTAACAGAAGTTTTCGTGTTTAATTGTAGTTTCAATATCTCATACGTCTTCGTATTTTTGTGTGCCTAATCAAAAACCTTAATAATAATTTACTCTAAAAATAAATAGTTTGTATAGTGACAGTTACTGGCGATTAACCTGTATAACAAATGGGGCAAAATAGGGATTATTCTACTATGCTATTTTACACATGTTCTAGATTTAAAACATTTTTAAGTCGTAATAGTATTTTAAACAACGTTTCGAAAACGAATCTTTTCTCAGAGTGAGACAGTTTGGTAAAACGAGCTGAAAGTGAGTTCCACAAGTCGAATGAGTGTGAAAAGATGTTTTCAAATGTGTTGTTTATGACATTTTCTCTACGACTTCAAGGAAAACAAGCAATTTCATAAGTAAACACATATTTATTTAACAAAACACTAAATATTAAAATTTAATGTTAAATTGGAACAGTTAAACAAGTCAGTTGCTATGAACTTGAATAAGCTTAGCTTACTCCAAAAAATACAATTAAAAGTTGTCAGTTTTGTTTTCGACAGGACTGTATGAAAAACATGACAGTACTGTGTTCTTTGGATTTTTGCACACATCGTGTGAAAACAAAAAGTTTCGAGTCATGGTTATTGTGCGTTATTTGTCGTTTTCGAAGGCTGGTAGAAAAAAAATATTATCGTGTTTACAAGAAACATGCGCACACAGAACATACACACATATACATACACACAGACAACTTCCTTTATTATTCGAAATTTGATTTTCATCACGTTATTAGTTAAATTTCGTAATTAAATGGATTTGTAAGAGAAATTAAAAAGAACATAACCAAAAACTTTGTTTTAGTACTTGTTCCTAATTTTTATGTTTTTCATTTTTATCATAAAAAATGTGTGAAATTCCATCCCCGTTATATGTCTCCCAAAGTTAAAGAGAAGAAGAAACATACAGCTAAATGATTTAGTTCTAATTTCAAAAACAGTGCCATTATTTTTTCAAAAGTTAGCTCTGAAATCATTTATTTCTGGTTACTATTCTGAATAACTATTTTACTAAATTATAAAAACGTTATATCCCCACCTCCGTTATTAAGCTTTTTGGGTTTTCCCTGTATCTCATAAAATATTCATTGGGAATCTCGGAGAAAATATGTATTTTAATCTGATTTATTTACAGAAGAAGAACAAAATTAAATTGAAACTTAAAATAGTTTGAGTTTTATTGGAACGACTCATATATTTATTATATTTCTTTATTTTATTATTAACCCAGAAAGCTTAAATATTTCTTGGGCTTCCATTTGTAGTGTTCTCACGTTCGGCTCGTTTGCTAATTCGATAGATGGCCGGCCTCGTCGTCACTGATTAATAAATTTCTGACCAAAACTAGATTGTATTATGCAGAAAACATGGCAATTAACTTCAATTTATATATCGTCAATAGTTTCTGTAAATCCAGTAGTAGCATAAGAAATGTTATGATGCAGCCTCTGCATAAAGAAGATCCCATAGAGACTAAAAAACTTTATTACCTTTAAATCCCATTATTTGCGTAAACTTTACAGAGGCAATTTAAACAAAAGATTTGTAGAATGGAGGTATTTACTTTTCACAGCATGAAATATCCAATACAACGTTGTTTGCTGCTGAAAATCGAAGATCTATATTTACTTAAACTAAAAGTAGCAGATGTGTAATAGTCACACTTCTGTCTTTCTGGAGAAAGTAGTATAAATATATACGTTTATTCATTTACTCTATTTCACCACAGGTAGATAGTTTTCTAAAATTATATTCTACGGGTATTTCACCGCCTTACGTGGAATCAGTTAGAAATAGTG
This sequence comes from Rutpela maculata, assembly GCA_936432065.2. NCBI lineage: Eukaryota > Metazoa > Arthropoda > Insecta > Coleoptera > Cerambycidae > Rutpela > Rutpela maculata. The sequence goes on from OW386285.2 coordinate 113,236,892, forward strand.
TTGCTCGAGATAGATATGTCAGGAATCGCCTTATTTCGCAGAAAATTGATTCATTAAATATCGATTTGATTTCTATTCGACACGACTGACTAAATTTTGTCACGAGACTACGAGACTGCAAGATCCTTATCATATATTATATCAGTCACCCTTGAAAGTACAAAATAAATGGTTCGGCAACTAGTACAGTATATACAGCGTGATCTACCAAGAAATGCGGAAAATAAAATGATGTACTAGTCTTCAATATGGGAAAGTTCCTGCAAAATTTTAGAGGATTCTGAGGTAATTTAGTATATTAAATTATTAGTAAATTTGCGAAGATACACTACTGATGTTGAGTAAGTCCTGACCTACTCCTGAATAGGTCGACGACCTTACTTGTGAAAGAACGTATTCGAGTTGTTTACATTTCCTTAACTGGCATAAAAAGTGAAGAAGGGCGGAGAGATCAAAAAAAGGGTCTACACACGATCCAGCGGCAGGGAGCCAACATTGTCGGTACGCTTTGAAGATAATTGGAATTCCAGCGGACCAGTTCACTTTTACAAATGAGTTCAAAGCATGCCGACAAGGCTGGCTCCTTGCCGCTGCAACGTGTGTAGACCCCTAGAGAGCCGCGTTTTTTGTTTTCGGTCGCCATGTCATTGACCGGTTTAACTAAATATCTCGTATATCTGCTTGTCGTTTCAGCATGGGGTCAATGTCTTCGATTTATTTCGATTTATTTCGCTATTTTTGTAGTGTGATTTGATTAAAACCAAAAAGTCACTTCTATCTTAGCCAGCTTTGCTGTCAGTAGTGTCAATCCCAAGTCTGATAAAGTGATATGGTTGTACTGCGTTACGTTAGATTAGTTAAAGTCATTGGCGGCGCATTTCTACAAAGAAATAAGGTAATTTTTTTGGTCATTTTTTTTTAATTTTTCATTTTTTTAACTCCTTTCGGTGGGTACAACCTACTGTTAGATTTTCCGCATGTCATGGTAGATCTCGTTGTCTAGAGGTCAAGAATATGTGAAATTTGGTAATAATCTCATATGAAATGATAATTTTTCTTTATGGTTATCATCTTCAGTTTCTATATGGTCCGGATACTTGCTCTTACCCTCGAGGGGTGAAAAATACCACTAAAATTAGATATCAATATTGAAAAAAGTATTATTGATTTATTTTTTAATCGTAGGACATTTATGTTTTTTGGAATCGCTGATTACTAATCTGAAGTCAAAATAAAAAATTAAAAATGGCGTCTCCAATACGGCGGACGGAAATTTTTTCTAAAGCAAGTATTTTAAACAGACAAAAAAAATTAAGCATGCTATATATCAAAGAAAAACAGTACTTTTGAAAAGAAAAATAATTACTGGACAATTACAATAACAAAATGGCGACATTTTGTTACAATGAAATGTAAAAATGTACATTGTTTCGATCTCAACTTCCTTATTTTTATCATATAGAAACAAACAAAAAACCGCTGCCCAAGGAATCACTACTTCCACATCTAGATTTTCTATCCAAGTCACTCACAACGAATAAATTTTGTATGTGGAAATAATTGTTTATGGAACTTTAATAATATAAAATTTGAAATCCTCTACCCCAAAAACCCATAAAACGATACCCCACATCGGCAGTGGGGTGGGGGTGGTGATAGGGGGTGGTAGTGGGGGTGGATGAAGTAAAAAAATATTTTGAGGTTTCTGGTTCTTATACACACACTAAATCACATTTTTTTTCCATCCCCTTTAATACTGGGGTGGAGGTGGTAATGGGGGTGGCTACTGCCAAAATTTTTTTTGAGACCTTAGCTTCTCTTGTACATACTAAATACCAATTTATGGACTCTTACCAACTTGATTTACCTATTTACCCCAAATTTACCCCAATTTACCCCCCCAACCCTTCGACGGAACAAGATGAAAATATAATCTAGTTCTAGATCTCGTTAAAGTACATGTGTGTACCAAATTTCAAGTCAATATCTCAAACGGCTCCAGAGTAAACGTGCGCACAAAAAAAAGTTACAAACAGACAGACCGACAGACCGACAGACCGACAGACCGACAGACCGACAGACCGACAGACCGACAGACCGACAGACAGAAATTTTTTTTCGCTCAAACTTAAAATCTCGACGTTTCATGACATTCTAAGCCTATTTGAACAATAAAAATTTTTAAAAAATTTTTTGTCGTTACTATACTTCCACTGGATGTGGAAGTAAAATGACTTTAAAGATTGATTAATTACACAGCCACACACAAAAAAAAGTGGTCTGGCCTAGACCAGTATTATGTATTTGGACCGGCTGAAACCGAATCCGAAGTTAGAATTGTCAAATTACTTCTTTTTTCACCCCTAACCCCAAAAAAACACCCCCCAAAAAAGTGGTCTGGCCTGCGGACCATACCAGTGTATCCTTATGTATTTTGACCCTCTGAAATCGAATTCGAAGTCAGAATTTTCAGATTCGCTCGTTTTTCACCCCTGACCCCAAAATCACCCCCAAAAAAAGTAGTCTGGCCTGCGGACCAGATCACCGTATCTTTATGTATTAGGATCCGCTGAAACCGAATCCGAAGTCAGAATTGTCATATTACTTATTTTTTCATCCTCAACCCCAAAAAAACACCCCCCCAAAAAAGTGGTCTGGCCTGCGGACCAGATCAGTGTATCCTTATGTATTTGGACCCGCTGAAACCGAATCCGAAGTCAGAATTGTCAGGTTACTTTTTTTTTCACCCCCAATAAACACCCACCCCAAAAATGGTCTGTCTGGTGGACCATACCAGTGGCAGTGTATCCTTATGTATTTGGTATGGATATACTGGTCTGGTCCACTTTTTTTTGTTTTGGGGGAGTGAAAATGACCGAATCTGACAATTCTGACTTTGGATTCGGTTTCAGCGGGTCAAAATACATAAGGATACATTGATCTGATCCACGGGCCAGACCACTTTTTTTTCCGTTTTGGGGGAGTTTTTTGAGATTGGGGGCGAAAAACGAGAGTATCTGACAATTCTAACTTCGGATTCGGTTTCAGAGGGTCCAAGTACACGAGTATGGTCCGCAGGCCAGACCACTTTTAGGGGGGGGGGGGGATGAAAAAAGAAGTAATCTGTCAATTTTGACTTCGGATTTGGTTTCAGCGGGTCCGAATACATAAGGATCTACTGATATAGTCCGCAGGCCAGACTACTTGTTTTTGTTTTGGGGGTATTTTTTTGGGGTTAGGGGTGAAAAAAGAAGTAATCTGACAATTCTGACTTCGAACTCGGTTTTAACAGGTCCAAATACATAAAGATATACTGGTAACAGTGTGTGAGAATATATTTTTTTAATTACTGACTACTTACATTAACAAAATGGCGACGTTTTTATTAAAACAGTGTGAAAATGCACATTCTTTCTATCTTTATTTTTTACGCTATAGAAATAAAAATCATATAAAAGTCTGATTAATAGTCTTTCATTATGGTTGTTTGAATTTTTAACGTAAGTGCTATAGTTTCTTAGACACTTAACACTTAATTAAGTACTTCGTCTTATAAACTTTTCGACGCCATTTTTATACTTATTCGATATTCGATACTTATGCGACATTCATCCTTGGTTTAGTAGCTTTCCTATTTGTCTCTAGCGTGTTTTCGCTCAATGTAATACTTTTTGAGTTATTTGACAAATATCATCTTGAAATATCTTTCTTTCAAGCTAAAATCCCAATTTTGAAGTCGTTATAACTAAAAGATTACACCTCAAAAAAGAAAAGTATGTTGTTGAGAAAAGAGATCATCAAACATCTATTTTGGCGCGCTGAATCCGAATCTGAAATCCAAATTAACTTTTATCATGTCATTTTTTTGTAAATCGCGTTTCTTTTTCGCATTTCTCTGTGGTGGTACCGAAAAATTAGTCAAATTGACAAGATATCGAAAATTTTTACTAAGAGAAAGTGCTCAGAATCCAACGAGAACCACATATTTCAATTTTGAACCCAATCTGAGAAAAAATAAAAATACAAATTTTTACCCCAACCATTACGTATTTTTTGTTCTCAGATCTTGTTCAAATTAACATATGGGATCCTCGTTGGATTCTAAGCACTATTTCTTCATAAAATTTTTCGATATCTTGACAATTTGAGCCATTTTTCGGTACCACCACAAATACAGTGCGAAAAAAACACCGAGATTTACAAAAAAAATTTCAAGGTAGAAGTTAATTTGGACGTCAGATTGGGATTCAGCGCATCAAAATAAGTCAGGATATGATGGTCTCTTTTCTGGTACAAAATACTTTTTTTATTTTGTAGGGCTGTGTTATCATTTCATATGAAAAATTGCATAATCTTTTCTTCTCAAAATGTTATTCTCTTTCAGCTCTAACTATGAATTAGCAAGTCTCCGCATAATTTAGAAATCTTTCAGTTTGTTAAATTCTTCTTTTAACATCGGCAGCCAGGTTGTACAAACATCTATGGAACAAAACTTGGACTCGGCAAAAATTTTAACAAAAGAGGCACATAGCAAGAAAATAAAAATCAAAGAATCAGATATATTATTGAATGAGGATAAATGCGTATATATCGAATTGTTTCGTAGATGGTTGCACAACCTGGCTGCTGATGTTAAAAGAAGAATTTAACAAACTGAACATTGTTTAAAATAATTCTATCAACTAGATATATCAACAGTTCCGTGTAAACAGTAAGTGTAACTAGTAAGTATTAGTCCTTGGCGTAAAGTAATAAAATGGAGGTTCGTGTGCTCCTTGATGAAGGAGTATAGGGAATGGTACCATCCGTTTCAGAAAAATATGTAGATATGTGTCCCTATGTGTCGTGTGTTCTTAACCCTCCGATCAATCTTAATTACTTACTGAGGTGTGTTTTATTTTATTCCTGAAATTTAAGGTTGTGTACATTCACTGTATATTCACTTATTCCAGGTACCTTAATAGGCATACCTAATGAAATCTTTAGCACAACTTAGACTATCTGAGGAAAGTAGGGCAAGAAGAAAGTGTTTTATTTGTTCCAAACAGTCCAAACAAAAATATGTTTTAAATCCATCACAGTCGTCATATGAGATTTTACTGTAATTGATGGAATGGCTGAATTACAGAATCTGAAATTATAAAACCCATAAACAATTTTCGATTTGTCGCAGCAATTCTGCAAGAAAATTATTAATAAACATAAAAGTTTTCGAGAAATTCATATAATTTTCGATACGTACCTTGAAACTTCTTTGAAGGCAAATGAACGCTCGCATCGACAACATGGACAATTCCAGTGTACTACGTAATTGGCAGTAATATGAATATTAAGTCAATTCCTCTACAAAAGCTTTTATCGCACATTCAAACAAAAGACTCTTAGCGGAATATCTTAGTAAAGACTTGATAAAGTTGGGATTTAAAAATAAAACAAATATTACTGTTGCTTATAGAAACAACACTGAGTCTACTCATCTCGACTTAGCTAAATTCAAAAGTACCCAGAAGGAAGCCGAGTTGGGTTTACACCGTCATGAGACAGGTTAAATTTACCCTACTGATGACTCGTCGTTGAGTTAGTAATCTGCTCAGAACGAGAGGAACCGCTGGTTCGGACACTTAGTTCACGCACTCGTTCGAGCGGGTGGAGGTGCGAAGCTACCATCCGTGGGATTATTCCTGAACGCCTCTAAGGGCGTATCCTTTCTAGTCGAAGATGGCAACGATATTTCTTGGAGTTCCGAGAGTCGGAAGGCTCAAAACAATGTGACTTTTCTAGGAGTGTTCCTTGTTCCGATGTCTTAGTTATTGGTATAAACAAATATCTTCACCTTCCTCGGAATTCATCGATTGTATAACTTGGGGCTAATAAACGAGAGATTTTATTGAAGAATGCATATGATGCACTTGGCCCGTTACGTGCAAGTGCATTGCCAGTACTTCATGCGCTGTCAGGGGCCAGGAATATTACTGGATCATTTAGTAGAAAGGAAAAAACATCCTTCTCGAAACAAATTCTAGAAGCAGTCGATGCCACTCTTAAAGCCTCACTTGGTAAAGAAAATATGCAGCAAGAATTATTTGAATCAATTGAAAGATTCATTTACCAAGTGTACCAGGCTCAACAGAACATCAAGAATTTGGCAGATTTGAGATAGTGGTTCTTTACAAAAAAAAAAAAAAAAAAAATGCCGCCGTAGAAAATATGCCACCAACAAAAGGATCACTTAATCCCGTTATTCGAAAGGCAAATTTTCAAACGATTCAGTTAGAACTATGTGATATGCCTCATCCAAATTTACCAAAGGCAGCTTATTATGGATGGAGAGTTTCAGAGGAAAATAAGTTGTCGCCGGTAGTTTGTGATAAACCCTGTGCATCTCAAGAACTACTACAGCTAGCTAAATGTACATGTACAAGAAACAAATGCAACCCACCATGTAAATTTGCAATAAATAACCTTGGGTGTACGGAAATGTGCAATTGTCAACTGCAGGAAAATTCATGTAAGAATAAGATTGCAGAAAATTTGAGCGTTGAAGAGGATGACGAAAACGACGATTGAAAGATAATCTAAATTTGATAATTTTTTATTTATATATGTATAGCACAATGAAATCTTTTTATTATTAGCGTATTACCATATTCTGAATTACATCCCAATTTAATGCCCTTAACATGAAACTTCAAGCAAACACAATCAAATTTGATAAAACTGCAGGAAAACAGTATTGCATTTTAACTCAAAATACCATTGGTTGTGTATGTCCGTTAATTAGAGTTAGTAGTAGTGGATCACAACAAAAATACAACACATGAAAGTGTTAATTATTTTTAAATTTTTTTTTACACAAAACCCCCTGAAAAAAAAATCGGTCGCGCCTATGAGATAGTAACCATCGTGATTCGTAATCTACACATTTTTCTGAAAACAACGGCACCACCCACTATACTCCTTCATCAAGGAGCACACGAAATTACTTTACGCCACGCACTATATCTATGGATATTGAATATAACAAATATATTCTTAAAACTGTGCATTTAATATAGACAGCATACATACATTTTCGCAGTAAAGCTTTAAGAAAGCAGATTCGGTTTCCGAAACGTCCTTTGACGTAAAAGTCACAGGCGTAGAGGTTAGTTTTCACTTGTAATCTCCCTAGTGCTTGAATTATTTCCGGAAATTTTTTCGAGGTCCGAATTTTTTGAAAATTTTCTTTAAAAATTCGTGAGCGAGAAAAAATTTCCGGATTTTAATTCAAGAGCGAGGGAGATTCGGTAAGAAAATTTTATACCAAAATTACTTGACAAAAAAGAACTTTCGAAATGTTTGCAAAATCTTGTAGGCTGGTGCCGGTGTTGCATTTGATGCATAAATAAGATGGCCTTGACTGGCATTTTGACGTAATTCACTGACAGAAATTTTATTTGGGTGGTGTGATTTATTTTATTTCCACTTTTGAGAGAAATGTCGCGTTTTGGACAGCAAAATACTGAGATAATCAGAAAAGAGGTGGACAAACTAATTCCAACAAATACGAAAAGATCTAAGGCAACTATATGGAAACAATTTTTAGAATTTTGCCAAGAAAAATCATACAAAATTGAAGGAGGAACCTCTGTCATAGAACTGGCTGCAGTTTTGGAGGATTGGGGGTTTAACATGAAGAAATCAAACTCGGAAGATTATAAAGAATCTGTTGTAAAGGTGATAAAAATTGTTGATTGTTTTAAATAGTTATATACCATTAAAATATTTTTGTTAGATGGAGAGGTTAGAATTCACAAATGTAATATTATTTTAGGTTATGTGGAATTCATCCGCAAAACAACTTCAAGAAATGTGCTTCAACAAATATCAGCTCAAATTTAATCCTTTCTCAGACGTTGAGTTTGCTGCAGCAAGAGCTGCGCGTGATGCGAAACGCCGGCAATTGCAAAGAGATCCCACAAAAAGAAAAAGTAGTGCTGCTGCTCTTACTAATGAAGAGTATACTAAAATTTTACAAATATGGGATGAAAATGAATCTGCTGGCTTGTAGCGAAAGTTTTTTCACGTAATATCACACGAACTCGCGTGGAGAGGTGGTGAAGGGACAATGGCTAAAGTGGAACATTTTGATAAAGAAATAGACCATAAGGGAGAGTTCACAGGAAGAATTGAATATAACCCTGTGTTTACTAAAACAACTCAAGGCGGATCAAGAAAACTAGCCGATAGTAAGTGGTTGGTAAGAAACACAAAAAATTTCGATGAATGCCCTGTACGACTATTTGAAAAATTTATGGAAAAACGTGGAGATCTAACAGTGGATAGATTGTTTGTGACCCCCAATCCAAATTGGAATGAAAATTTTTCGAAAGGATGGTATAAGAATAGTCCTGTTGGTAAAAACACGATTGCTTTATGGTTAAAAGAATCTGCATCCAAAATAGGAATTGATGTTAAGAGAATCAAAATAACAAATCATTCTGCGAGAGCCACGGCAGTATCAAACTTGGCAAAAAATGGTGTTCAGGAACAACAAATCATTAAGATTACCGGTCACAGCAATTCCCAGTCCATAAAGCCCTACCTTCAGATGGATATGGATCATCACCGAAATATAATTCACGCTATGAGAGGTGAACATTCTTTGGGAAACAGTCAAAGCCTCGGTCAAAGCCATAGGCAAAACGAATTCACAGAAGTTGAACAAAGCCAAGAATCAACAATACATCCGAATAATGTTTATAACAATTGTGTGTTTAATATTTACAATAATTATAAGAGTTAAAGTAATATCTACTTATTAAATAAAATTACGTTTAAAAAAAATTAATCTACTTATTTATGTTATTTTGTTATTATATTATAAAAAACTTAGTTATTATTTTACGCTCATTTACTTTCCCCGCGTTCTAATAAAATAAGGTGTAAATGAAATGTCTAAAATAAATATATCATACTAAAAACCTTTGTTATTAATTTACGTTTATTTACTGTCATTGCTGTCAAACCAGGGTAATTTCCACTTATTAATCACATAGGTAGGTGCTCATGGGTAAGAGTGATTTCCAAAAAATTCGATGGTTGTCATAGCAACAATGGCAAGATAAACCTGTCCAATTGGCTAATAATGGTTGGTATAAAATTTTCAGTAAAATACTGGATAATTGTATTACTGGATAGATTTCAGGAGCACTGTTTTAGAAGAAAAATACATGTGGCAGAGAATCCCAACAAGAAAAACAGAAAAATTAACTGAAGCTGTATCTTTTACGGCTTCCATTATTCCTCTAGCGAATTTAACTCTGTACATTACAACTCTCCAGCTTTAAGCAATTTTGTTTTGTGAACACCAGCTCAGTTAAGCAGCAATTTATTTTGCATACATAAATCTCTTTCGCCTTAATTTGACATAATTCCTTCGGTTAATAAAGTAACAACTGAATCCAATGCTAACAATTTTGTTGTAGTACGGCAAAATTTAACAACCAGAATGTTTTCCGTGCTTAATTAATCCACAGCCACGTTGCGTGAATTATTCCTATTCGCACACAGGCCACTGCCAGTCAGTCAATCTACACGCATTTCGTTATTTCCCGAACATTAATTTTAAATGCGGCGGAGTAGGCAAATTTTATTTCCTCTAAACTGGAGGAGTATGCGTTATTATTGAGTATGATAAACAGAGACCTCTTTGTGTTAAATTAAGAGCAGGTCTGTTTTACCACTTAGACTGCTTAATCATAACACTTTATTGTTCAGATCCAGAGAACGAGAGCAATCGAGACCATGTGAGGTATTTTGAACCAGAAATAATTTAAACAAAAGGTTTCTTGATGTTAATTGGTTCATCTGATTTTCAATGAGAAGTTGTTAATTTGTCCCACTCGAACGAAGGGGGGAGTCAGGAAAATATAGTTTTTCGCGATTTTCAGCGTTGAATTTATGTATATTGTACATAAAATTAAAGCTTATAAAACGCTCTACAAAACAGTTGTATTCAATTTCATCGCCAGATGCAAATTTCTACTAGTGATTAGCGTCCAAAGTTGAGCTAAGTTGTGTGGCCTTCAAATTTTATAGTATTTACTATGTAACGGCTCTATTTCCAGAGTCTGTTGATTTTCATTATAAAAAGAATATGTTGGTAGATAATCATATACCTGTTTGTGATAGTAAACATATGGTCCTTATAATAATAGAAGTGGAGGGGTAGTCTCTCTTGGTAGAGGCGCTAATTCATCCCTTATTAATTTTTCACAGAATCATTAGCCAAAAATCACAAGCTGATTTGAAATATATTTTGACTATGAATTAGCTTCTTATCCATTGACACCTTTGCGCGACATAGGAATGCGGAGGACGAAATAACCTGCTTTGTACGATTCATTTTCTCCAATGGTTATTCCTACAATGCTCAACAACTCTATACACGTGATAAAGATGGTTTTCTACCGTTGGTTACATTAAGAAACAAGCTAAAAACGTACTCTTCGCCAATTTACAGAGCTTTTTATATATAATTGTTACACATTCTATAGGATACTCTTCGCAGTTTTCTTGTAAATAATATTAGTTTTTGGACATCCTAAATTTTCTGATACCATCTTTGTTGTGCAAAAATTATATGAAAAAAAAATTTAAAAAAATGAAAAAAAAAATATTCAACCAGTGTGAGATTCGAACACGGGACCTTTGGATTGCAACGCAACAACAACAACAAAACAAATTTGTTTGACATTTAGTGTTACAAGAATGCACTTCATCGGATCCCGGCCCGGAGCCAACCAGACAACCACGGCGCGTAGCGTCGTGGTAAATGTGTGGTTGGACGGGACGGGTCCGATTTGGTTTTACGATAATGCTTGTTACAGCTAGGACACCTGTCCGCCTTAGGCAGACTTAAAACTAGGTTATGCTTAGGAAATGTGCTCGCACGAGCCTAAAACTAATGAATAAAAAAAATAAAATTAACACTTGCACTGCACTTAACAAATTTTTGGTTGCTGATACGGGAAAATAGAATTAAACGAAGAAACCGGCCTAGAGGGAATTTAGAAAGACAAAAAGGGGACAAAAAGAACAAAAAGGATAAAAGAACAAAATTTTACAAACATAAAGAAGGAAAGTTAAAGTTGAGGAAAGATAAATAGTAGAGTAAGGTTAGGTTTTTGTAGAGGGAAGTGTGGCTAAGGAAGTTGCCGGAAGATAGTCAACGCCTGGTATGGTAGGGGGTGTCTTATATCGAAAAGTATTGCGTTATTCTGTCTGATTCGAGTAATGTTGCGGGTTAGCGGACTACCGTCCAGTTTAAACTGATAGAATTTTTGTGATGTTTCTCGGACGTAGTCCGCTAGTGGGGTATGTCGTGGCAACGTGCATAGAGATCTCTGAGGGAGGTGTACCTACCAGAGTCTAAATTAAAAGAAGCGCATAAATTTGTGTTCTAATACTATCAACTTCCGCATTGTCGTGGCTGGGATGCTGCACCACACCGGCGCCGCGTATGTGATGGCCGGCCTGATTACCATCGTGTACAACAACTTTTTATTAGTCCTGTTGAGTCCGCTACCCCGTGCCAGGAGCGGGTACAGACTCCTGGACATGGAGTAGACCTATCGTACAGTCGATTGCAACGCAAAGCTTTAGCCGCTGCGCCACCAGCTATTGCTACGAAAAGTGATTGTCTGTGATATATATCTTTCGACAATCATACATATGTATTTCAACTTGTACTTATATGAAATATATATTAGTAAAATTCATAAACAAAAAAAAATATATTATGGAAATAATATTTCGCAAGATTTCCGTTTTAGTACCAGCAATAAAAATTAAGAGAATATTTTTTTTTTAAATTAAATAATTAATAACTTTTTATTTACTTATCGGTTTTCTTAAAAAACAATAGGGTTCTTCCTCTAGCAAACACTAACTTACTTTCTAAATTTCAATTCAATCGGAGTTTTCTTTCTTAAGTTATCGTGCTTACAAGAAACGTGACGGGCGGACGGACGGACAGTCGGACGGACGGACGGACGGACAGACGGACGGACATTTTGAAAGCTGTTCAGAATTCGTTCACTAACGAAATGATATGAAATTTTTTTCTCTACGAGCGATATTTACGATTTTAGAAATGTGCCGATCAAATACAATATACTCTTCGTTTTTGCGCAGAGTATAACAAGCCAAAAACGTAGATACTCTTCGCCAATTTACTGAGCTTTTTATATAACTGCTACACATTCTATAGGATACTCTTCGCAGTTTTCTTGTAAATAATGTTACTTATTGGACATACTAAATTTTGTGATACCAATTTTGTTGCGAAAAAAATATTTGAAAACAAGTTGAAAAAAAAAACATCCATCCTGTCTGGGATTGGAACACAGGATTTTTGGATTGCAAGGCAATCAATTGATCAACAATTTATTATAAATTCAAATTACTACGATTAAAACAAGCTAAAAACGTACTCTTCGCCAATTTACTGAGCTTTTTATATATAATTGTTACACATTCTATAGGATACTCTTCGCAGTTTTCTTGTAAATAATGTTAGTTTTTGGACATCCTAAATTTTGTGATACCATCTTTGTGAAGAAAATTATATGAAAAAAAAAAAATGAAAAAAAAATATCCAACCTGTTTGAGATCCCAACTTACTCCAAAAAATGTCAAAGTAAGAATATACTCCAATCAGTGGGGGTTTTCGACTTTTTGACCGAAATTTTATCATGTCACTCCTAGGAGATAAAAGGGAATTGTAGAGGGTAACTGACACGATAGAAAAAAATGTTTGTCCAAAATTGGCTTCAGCGCGTCAAAAGATCAGAACCTTAGAACAAGACCTTTTGCCCTTTTTAGAGGATAAACGGGGCGGTAGACAAAAGCTGATGCAGTAGATTTTTTTTAAATATCGGAATCGGTTTCAGCATGTCAAAAAACATGGGATGACGATTCTGATCAAAAGAACAGCCCCCCCCCCCCATTTTTTTTGTCGGCCTATGTAATTATTAAAAAACGCCAGCCAATGAAAAATCCGCATAGCAGATTTCAGCCACCATTTTTTATGTTTTTTACAAACAAACGAAGCTTTCTGCAAAGTGGCTGACATAATAAAATAATAAAGAAGCTTTTTTTATTCCATTTTTGAAAATTCACCCCTTTTAAACGCAGCAGTACACAGGTGAAGTTTGTTTTATTGTTTCTTACCACTTTGGGAAACTTTTGATATAAGGTACACCGACAATAAAATCACTTAATTTTTAATATATCATAAATTAATAAAAATAATTAAATTGCAAAAAAACGCAGAGCATTTATATATTAATGTCATAGTGAGAAGCAACGTTTAAAACAAGTGGCTGACACAATGAAATCATATACCAGCGTTTTTTATTACTTTCTTAATTAACTGTTAATTAAAAAATCAGCAACGTCGTAATGATTGAAATGGACTTTTCCGGCTTTTTATTATGACGTCTTTACACTTTTCAACTTCAGTCATACAATAAGACCATATAAAAATTTCTGCCACCAGCTCCCTAGCTATTACGAGATTAACGATGAAATCTCTTGCATATTATTATCTCGCAATAAGTTCTTTCCTTATGTAGAAGCTAGGTAAGGATCTATTAAAGAACGTGAAACTTTGTATAAAAAAAAACCGCTGCCCAAGGAGTCACTACTTCCAGATCCAGATTCTCTATCCAAGTCACTCACAACGAAAAAACTTCGTATGTGGAAATAATTGTTTATGGAACTTTAATAATATAATATTTGAAATCCCCCCAAAAACCCCACATCGGTAGTGGTGATGGTGGTGATAGGGGGGGTGGTAGCGGGGGTGGATGAAGTAAAAAAATATTTTGAGGTTTCTGGTTCTTGTACATACACTAAATCACATTTTTTTTTCATCCCCTTTAATAAGGGGGCGGAGGTGGTAATGGAGGTGGCTAATGCTAACCTCTTACCTGCTTACCCATTTACCCCAAATTTACCCCCCAACCCTTCGACGGAACAAGATGAAAATACAATCTAGTTCCAGATCTCGTTAAAGTACGTACGTGTACCAAATTTCAAATCAATATCTTAAACAGTTCCAGAGTAAACGTGCGCACAAAAAAGTTACAGACAGACAGACAGACATTTTTTTTTGCTTAAACTTAAAATCTCGACGTTTCATGACATTTTAGGCCTATTTGAACAATAAAAATTTTTAAAAATGTTTTTGTCGTTACTATAACTTCCACTGGATGTGGAAGTAATTGAACTACTTTCAAAAGAGATTACTAAAATTTATGAAATAAAATTCCACCCAGTCGCAGTCGCTCAGTTAATTGGCAAATTTAAGTTAATAATTCCCAAAAGGTTTATTAACAATAAAATAATAATTCAAATCTCAGTAAATACTATCTTTTACTAGGGTAATTTTTGATCTGTCGATAAATTTGGTTATGAATGTAATACCACGGGTTCGTAAATACCCTGTACATAGTAATATCATAATGCAATTAGTAGTACTTGTAAGTGACATCAAACAAACAGTATCACTGAATTCATGAATAATTATTAATGGTAATTACCCATCTCTCCTTTTGGTTTTACAACTTGCTGTCATGAAGTTGTGGACTATAATGAGCTTATTTTCCGCATGCACCAGTGTTAGTTTGTAAACAAGTAACAATTTACTTATGCACTATACGGGGTGGTCCGTAGGTAATGGTTCATAGAACAACAACGGATTTCTGACATTAAAACATTGCGTTACCTTGGTTCAAAAGTTTATATTAACAGAGAGATACCGGGTATTAAAGTCAATATTATATTTTTAATTTTCTCGCATAACTTTTGAAGTTTTCCAAATATTAGTATGAAAATTGGTGAATGGGATTTTTTTTAAGATGAGAAATTCAAGTCTGCTCCCATTTTTGGTATAGATCCTAGAGGGTACCATATAAGCAATGTTTATAATAAAAATAATATACCCTTAACTTTTTTACTACGTTATCGCTTTTTTATTAAAAAAACTTAAAACCCACCACATTTTGTCATTAGCAATTAATAGATTGATCGACCTACCTGTAAGGATGATCGATCGGAATTATTCTAGCTGTTGTCCGAAGTGATTATTACACTATGTAGTCTGCATAGATCTATGCAAACTACATAGTGTAATAATCACGTAGGACAACAGTGGAGAATAATTGATCCTTTTCGAGATAATCGCGTTTTAACTAATTTATAATACAATTTATTATAAGAAATATTAACATAGTACACGTCGATGCCAACAATACTTTTGACAATTACATATTCTTCTTCTGACAGTTAATAACACAGGACCACAAAATATTTTTGCGAAGTGTGCCGGACGAGACCTAATCTGAAACTCATTTTGCCCCATCACATCAGCATTTTTTTTTAAATTAAGAACGATTTTTTTAACCGACATATTACGGGGATATTCGAAGTTTTGGCGGAGTCGCTGGTAATATCAATTAATTCCCAAACAGGGTATTATTTCTGTAGTAACATTCACATGGTACCCAACATAAAGAAAATTTCACAATAGTTTGCTCACTATGCAGAAGTTAAATAAATAATAGAAGCTACTGAAAAAGGTTGAAAATTTATTTTTTTTAAATATCTCTAAAAAGTAATAAATACAATTTCACTCGGTTTTCCAAATATCTGTCTACCTATTAGTGTAAAGTAGCAAGGAACTGTACTTTATTACCTAATATCAATTTGAACTCGGCGCAAAAATATATAATTTCAAAACTGGCTGCGATTATCATCAACAAATTTGAAAAAAATCCTGACGTGATGGGGTAAAATAAATTTCAGATTCGGTTTTAGCAACCCCATAAACATATGCTATACTTGGTCTGGTCCGGCGCACCTTGCAAAAATATTTCTGGATTTTTCAAAAATCAACTCTGTACATAAAAACCGCAGCCAGCCGTAAATCCACATCTCAACTCAACATCTTCAAACCACAGACAGGCCAAAGGCCATAATAACCTGACACCTTTAAGCCGTCGGCCTGTTTTTATCGAATGAGGTGAGCCCACCTTCATAAATCTCAATAACTCCACATCTTCGAACCATAGACAGGCCAAAGACCTGTTCGCAACTGGTACAGCCATGAATTAACCCCAGAAAATTCGAATAACCTGACAGCCTTAAGCCGCAAACAGGCTGATGTACCCAGTCACTTTATTTATGAACGTTTAAAAAAACCCAACCGAAGATTTTCCAGCGTGATTCCCTTTATCTTGGCATCACAAATAATTTCTCAAAAATCCAACTGAATGGCTATAAAAGTTACAGAAGGCCAAAAGTCACGAAAATCAGTTTTTCACAAATATCTCGTAAAATATCGGTTTTACGTTAATAGGTTGTTATAAAATTTGTTCGTGAGATAAATCTGGATAAAAAAGGTCCTACACAAAATTTACGTAGAACCAATGGTTTTTGGGATATGGGGCTGAGAAAACTCGTGCATTGCGCTGCATTCATTTCCGCACCATCTTTGAGGTAGAATGCAAGGCGCGTTTTTTTTTACTTGGTGTCCCCTGTAGGCCTAATCCATGTGTTAAAAGTTATAATTTTATTGATTATTGGTCGTCTTTGCTGACTTCTTCTTCGTCTCCGTCTATCTCTTCTATTTCTATTTCTTCAATATTTTCATCTTCATCAACAATCATCTCAGCGGAAAATAACGAAATGAGGTCGGCTTCATCATCGTTGAACTCAGATTCAACGGTTGTATCCTCGGACAATGTATTGAGACACGATTGCCCCGACAAGAGCCACACACTACGGAACATGGTAATCCTATTTTTCTGCATCCACAATTGATGCCACAACCGTTTGTGCAATTGTAGAAAATACAATTGAGAAGTTCATCTGGTGCAGGAGGAATCAAAGTAGTTGTTAACTCTAATAAATTATTGTTTAAAGTTTAGCCCCATTGCTGAAGGTCTAAACCTTTTTCCTACTCCTTTATGTAAATTTGCTGTTTTCTGTACAGTCTGTAGAATGGATAAGTAGACAATTCCAGTTAACTGAACAGATATATTTCATATCAGTTCTAGGATGGATATGAAATGAAACCGACCAATCACAGTTCGTGTATTAAGTACATAGACAACTATTCGTTTTAAACTTAGTGCGTAAGCTGTCAAAGTAACTGTCAGTGTGTATTTGTGTAATATATTAATTATTAATAAATTTTGTAGTTTTTTTAAGCTGGTCGTAGAATACTAGTTTGTGCAACAAGAGTTGATATGATAACCATATCGCACGATAAAGAAGTGTGAGCACGACGCCGTAGGCGGAGTGGTTCAAATCTTTTGAGTGCGATATGGATAATCCACTCGAGTTGTACAGTATACTTTTTCTACGACCAGCTTAAAAAAACTACAAAATTTATCAAACATTAATATATTACACAAATACACACTGACAGTACACACTGACAGTTACTTTGACAGCTTACGCACTAATTTGATTTTAAAACGAATAGTTGTCTATGCACTTAACACACGAACTGTGATTGGTCGATTTAGCAAATTTACATGAGGGAGTAGAAAAAAAGTATACTGTACAACTCGAGTGGATTATCCATATCGCCCTCAAAAGATTTGAAGCACTCCGCCTACGGCGTCGTGCTGAAACTGCTTTATCGTGCGATATGGATATCATATCCACTCTTGTCGCACAAACTACTATTCCCAGCTAAGTTTGAACCTGGTAATATACCCTAAATAGATGTTGCTGAGAAGCTGCTGCTGTGGGTGGAAGTGACGATAATAGGGAACTTGCCCAAAAAATAAAATTAATTTAAAATACTCAAAATCGTAAACTAACATCGTTAGAAACCCCATAGACAACAAAAAAATTAAAAAACAAAAATCTCTTCCAGAGATATAAGCGATTAAAATCTACCCGATTTTAACCACTCCTGAAACGTGATGTCAGATCGAGAAGGTCGGATGACGGCGTCAAGCGACACCGATTCTGCTTTGGCTTTGATTATTCCGCATACGCACGCGCATTTGTCAGAAACAACTGGCAGTGAACACAACCTAACCTAAAATTAAAACGTATTCGTTGGAAAAACATTTTCAACATTCTGAAATGTCACAAAATGCTACTTTTGATTCGTTCATGCCGAGCCGAATTTTTGAATTTCGCCGTGCAATTTACGATCATGTTTATCTGGAAGACTCCCTCAATGGTGTTTTTCGAAAAATATGAACGTGTCAAGATTGCATGTTTCTGCAATTTTTTCGGCTCCGAAATGTAAACTGTTTTTTGCTATTTTTCGCAAATATTTCCGAAACGGTGGGAGTTAGCTCGAAATAAAAAATGAGGTCAAATGAGTATTTTCCATTACGAATATTTTGCTGCCATCGGAACTTTGATTTTTTTTTCGTTTTCGGAGATAACTACTGAAATGTCGGCCATCGGCAAAAAATCGCAAATTTTAAGCTTCTACAGTTGGCAACTTTTTAATCTTCGCTCCTACGCCAAAAGACTACTCTAGCTAATTTAAATAGAATTAAATTTGCTAAAATTCCTGTTTTTATTTTTTGAATTCCGACAAAAATGAAGGAATTAGAGGGATTTGGGACTTTTTTCCATTCCATTTTTTTTCCAAAATTTTTCCATTTTGTCACCGTAATTAATCGGTAATTAAGATTGCATGTTTCTGCAATTAGCTCGAAATAAAAAAAGGTCAAATGAGTATTTTCCATTACGAATCTTTTGCTGCCATCGGAATTTTGATTTTTTTTTCGTTTTCGGAGATAACTACTGAAATATCGGCCATCGGCAAAAACTCGCAAATTTTAAGCTTCTACAGTTGGCAACTTTTTAATCTTCGCTCCTACGCCAAAAGACTACTCTAGCTAATTTAAATAGAATTAAATTTGCTAAAATTCCTGTTTTTATTTTTTGAATTCCGACAAAAATGAAGGAATTAGAGGGATTTGGGACTTTTTTTCCATTCCATTTTTTTTCCAAAATTTTTCCATTTTGTCACCATAATTAATCGGTAATTAAGTGAAATTGATCTCATATACGATGTTCACTTAATATCATGTACTATTTTGACGCTCCGTTAATCTCGGCCCTTCAAAACAAAGGTTTCTGAGAAAAATTATTTTTTTAAGATTTACCTACACTCTATAGGAAAACGTGTAATTTCCTATATTTCCTCGAATATCTCGATAATTATCGTTTTTTTCGAAAAATTTGTAGATAGCTTATGTAAAGAGAATTGATTGCGCCTTTCGACACTTTTTTAATTTTTTCTCTAACATAAAAAACAAAAGACTTATGACCAAATATGCGGACGTCTCAAAGCCAACCGCCGCCCAGTCTATTAATTAGGGTGAAGACGCCATCTGTGGGACACCAAGTGAGACTAACCCTCTCGATCTGACGTCAGAGTGCTTTTCGTGAGGATTGGGGAGGATCTCAACTTTAATTATTTATTGCAAAGTAAGTACTGCGATTTAAGAGCTGATATTCGGTGTAGCGTGTTTTTATACATAAACACACACGTTAATGAAATAAAATAAAAATGGGCAAGTTCTCCATTGCACAGGCTTATTTAGTCTAGTGCATTTTGCAAAACTAAAATATATATAATTATCAATTGAAGTCTTTTCTTTATTATTATTACGAAGAAGGGTCCATTTCAAGGCCATTTCAGACGGAAATTATGCGGGTATACGTGCATAAACGATGTTCCTATGTATACATAGTTCTTGTTGACTATATACACCACTATACTGCCGTGCTAAAATCAAACGCCGTATCTACTGGCGACAAAGAATCGAGAAATTTAGCATCAAAGTTTTTTTTATAGTTCTTGGTAAATTACAACACAAGTTATATAATTAAGATGATTTCCTATGTAAAGTGACGTAAAAAATCGACTAGACATGTTAAATTTAAAAAAAAGTTAAAAGTTTATAAAAAAAAATCAGATACTGCTTTTATTGTTAAAAATATATTTGTACATGCTAAAGCACAATGCGGTATCTACATTATATTGATTTAAAACGCAGATGGGGCATTATTCTAACTTAGCATTCCCAGGAAAATAACACATGATAACAAAAACATTCCATAATGTTAATTTACTTTTAATTTTTATCACCAATAACTGACACGACATGTAAACACTTTGAAGAACATAGATCAACTAACTAGAATTGAAGCGCGCAATTAGCAACGTTTCCTAATCGAAAAGGCGGGAACTACAGCATACTAGAAACAAATGCGGCATATGTACTTTCTCACACGTAGTTACTGCGTTTTCAACTAGTAGCATGCAGATACCATATTTGTACTTACGAAAGCCAGAAGTCTTGTGAAGATACGACAAAATGTGTAACGTTTTTTAATATAACTAATGTAGATACAGCTTTTTACTTTAGTAAATAGATAGAATAAAATGTTAATATACCAAAACCATTAAAAACCCGATTTCGGATATCTTTGTAGATACCGCGTTTGATTTTAGCACGGCAGTATAGGTACATATAGAATAGTGGCGCATGCATTTTGCCAGTTTCTCAGCCCAATATCTCGAAAACTATTGGTTCTACGTACATTTTGTATAGAACCTTTTTTTATGCAGACATCTTACGAACAAATTTTATAACCAACATTAACGTAAAGCCGATAATTTACGAGATATGTGAGAAAAACTGATTTTCGTGACTTTTGACCTTCTGTAACTTTTGTAGCCCTCCAGTTGGTTTTATGGACTTTTGAGAAATTATTTGTGATGCAAAAGTAAAAAGAATCCAGCTGGAAAATCTTCGTTTGGATTTCTTTAGAGGTTTGGCCTTTTTTTGTATAGTGACTGGGTTACAGGTCGTGAGTCCACCTCCATAAAAACCCAATAACTTGACATCCCCGAACCACAGACAAGCCTAAGGCCTGTTTTTTCGAAAAAAGCTATGGACCAGCATTTCTGCATACAGGCCGCTTCAATCCGAAACAAAATATGTCCAGGAGCCTCAACTAGAGCTTGCTGTCTGCTGTATTGGCCTCTGAGTTTTATGGTTATTGCCTGTCTGCTGCATTTGGTGCAAACATTTCTTCTGTATAATGTCAGTTTCGTAACCGAAAATTCTAATGAAGGCGAAAGACCTAGACCAAGTTTCAAATTGATATTAGGTAATAAGTTGAGTTCAGTTCCTTGCTACTTTCCACTAATAGGTAGACAGATATTTGTAAAACTGAGTGAAATTTTATTTCTTACTTTTTAGAGATATTTTTTTAAGATTTCTTTTAAAAAAAAATCGGCAGCTACTGGAAGCGGCTGGAACCTCTCCACCCGGTGAATCTTTGAAGCCGAAAAGAGCACTAAACAATATGAACGATCTCATTTAATTATATTTATTAAGTTGAAATATTTTTTTCGTATTAAATCAGAAAAAAGTCTTGCGTTCGGTGGGATTTGGACCTAAGAACTTGAGGGTTAAATTTATAGTCTGTACAACATTAATACTTTATTCAATGTTTTTAATACAAATATATGCTTCATCGGATCCTAGCCCGGGGCCAGCCAGACAACCACGGTGAACACCGCCGTGGCGAGTGTGAGGCTGGACGGGGTAGGTCCGGTTTGGCTTGGAGAAAAATAGAAAAGTAGCTCCTGTCTTCTGTAGGCAGGCTTAAAGACTAGGTTAAAATTATAATGTGTCCACATGAACCTAAAATTAAAATATAAATAAAAACACAATTCTATAAAAACGTTCGTAGGCAAGAGCACTTAATAATTTTGATTATTGATACGGGAAACAACTAAACGAAAAAACCTGTTCGTTGGTAATGGGATGGATGGCAGGGATGGCCATCTTTGGAAAAAAACATATAACTCTTGGTGGACAGCTTCCCTGCCAGATGTAGCCAGGGTAGTGTTCATGGTGGATCGTTTAAGTTTGAGTTGGTATATTTTGTTTTATCTTTTGGCCTCGACCAATTTTTCACTAAATCGGTCGGGGAAGTGATAGCTGTCAAATTTTTGGTTCCAATGTTTCTCTGGGGAATTTGGTTTTTGAAAAATGTTTAGGTTAGTACCAATGTCTTAAATTGTTTTTAGGTTATGTAGTACTATTTTTAGGTTATGTTGCCGGAAGAATTTCCGGCGGGATGCCGGAAGTAGCGGAAATAGTTTTTAAAATATAATGTCACTGTCACTTTTAAAGTATTATTGGAAAAAACTCACCGAAAGCGTTCCGGTGGGGTTGCTTACACTTGTAGGGCTTGTAAGCGGTTCAGGATGGCCTCTCACACCATCCGTGGGCTTTATAAACGTCGAAGAAACTGTAATCTCTCGATGGACTTGACACGTCAAAAATACTCAGCATACAGTTCTGCACGCTTTAACACACTAGCAGAGAACTTATACCACAAATGGACCCGTAGTATTTTTTGGGAATTTTCCTTTGAGTCCATTTAATAAAATTTGACATTTTTCTGAAAAGTGATATTTTTCCAAAAATTTGACATTTTTCTGAAGTGACATTTCTTCGAAACTTTGACATTTTTTCGAAAATTTGACATTTTTCTGAAGTGACATTACTCCGAAAATTTGACAATTTTCAACCATTTGACATTTTTCTGAAAGGTGGCATTTCTTCGAAAATTTGACATTTTTCTGAAAAGTGACATTTTTCCAAAAATTTGACATTTTCCTGAATTTTTGATATTTTTCTGAAAAGTGACATTTCTGTGAAAATTTGACATTTTTCTGAAGTGACATTACTCCGAAAATTTGACAATTTTCAAACATTTGGCATTTTTCTGAAAGGTGACATTTCTTCGAAAATTTGACATATTTCTGAAAGTGACATTTCCCTGAAAATTTAACATTTTTTCGAAAATTTGACATTTTTCTGAAAAGTGACATTTCTCCGAAAATTTGATATTTCTTGGAAATTAAAAAAAAAAAAATTTCGTGACTCGTCTTGTAGAAATATCTTTTTGATATCATCATCAGTTCGCCTGTTATAAGAATTTTATACTTTTACGACGTCATCAGAACGTAGGTGTATTTTTAATTCACTCGTATTCCATCCATCTACAATATTTCCACCTACGTTTTAAACTTTAATTGGATGTTTCCAATAGTTAAGTCGATATCTGCACCAGTTTCTAAGAATTTTTCTTATTTGTGACGTCATGTGACGTAGGTGTATTATTAATTCACTCGTAATCCGTCCGTCTACAATATTTATACCTACGTTTCAAATTTCAGTTCGATATCTTCAACCGTTCCCGAGTTATCAGCCGAAATCACTGAACACCTCTGTCATTATTAGAATATCACCCTGTACATTGCACTGCTTTGAGGACAAAACAAGTGAAATTTTTGTTTTTTTAATTTCTTTCACGGGAACCAAATCGAAAAAGTGCAAGTGTGATATATCGTTGAAATCGGAATTTTTACTGCTTTTTAATGGTTCAATTACAAATTGTAAGTAATCATAAAATAAACAACTTGTTGTGCCAAAACGGCACTAAACGTAATCCGATCTCAACCAAAACCTTTTCAGATCTTCTGGAGCACTCTCATGCAAAGTTTCATCCAAATCCGTTTAGTAGCTTCGCCGCTATCGTGCTAACATACATACATACACACACACACACACACACACACACACACACACACACACACACACACACACACACACACACACACAAACATTTTTCAAAAACAACTTTTTTGGGTTCCTGGGACCTCAAAACGTAAAGATTTGATGTTATCTCAATTTTCGATTTTGGACTAATTGTAGTAACCTCCCACAATTTTATTGTGGGGAGGTTAAAATAGCTTCTTTTATTTATTTAACTTCTACATAAATTAGTCCCGGCAAAATAGGATGATGACGTTAGTTGAAAGATCCATTGCTTCGACTGTATAAATATCGGTAAGTTGAGGATTGTACCGGTCTCCGGCAGAATTGGAGGCTGAGCGATAGCGAAAAAGTAGTGAAATTTTGCCGTCGACCGATAAACGTCCCTTACCGTTCTTGATACTTAATATAATGAGGTCGAATGAGAAAATAGTGGAAATTTCTTTCCACAATTTCATAGATCAAATAATCAACTAATGCACGCATATTAAATTAATACATAAATTCTTGAAAGTGGTAGCATATAATAAGACCATAATAATGGTAAACATTTGCACAAAACGTGAGAGTTTAATATTTCTTTTAAAGATGAAAGATACTCAAAGTTCTTACTTTTTTCTGAAAAACGATATATAACATGAAGCACGGCAGCTTTACGTGACCTGTGAAGCAAATAAGCATTGCTTACAGCTCGGATATATTATGTATTTATAAACTCAACTATACTCTTACCCTCGTTTGTCAAAAGTAATTTATCATAGTACTGCAACTGCTGCGGAATATATTTAAAGTACGTGAAAAACCCCCACTAATAACTTTAATTCATGATACACACAAGAAAATATAGTAGTATAAGAAAAATAAATTTCAATTACATTAATATACCTGGCTGGTTCAACTTTGTAGGTAATTACATATACTTGAAGAACAAAAATTGAATTGTTTAAGTTAGTGACCCGATCAGTACAGTCGAATCGATTTAATTTAATTATTTTCGGCTATAACATTTCACCTGAAATTTTATTGTTGATTCTTATGTACTACGACCTCCTGATTACGAAAAAAATATTTGCGCCCAAAAATTCCGTGTGCGTCAAAAGTTATATTCACTTTCGCACTTTCACGGATTCTCAACTTATCTGCTTAATATATCTTGTACTAGTAATTGGATGGGAATTTAAAAAATACTGGCTTATTTGAAATAAAATTCAAAAAAATATAGACCTGTCCGATAAATATTGGTCAATTCGCCATCTTGAAAAACAAAATGGAAAACACCAAGAATAGCTTAAAAAATTAAAACTGAATATCTTTTCTATAAGAACGAGTCATTTCACCATAGTTGGTAAAAATAAAATTCATTCATGGTCAAATATAATGTACCAATCCCGGTCACCGTATGTCAAATAGAACGGTGAAAGATGGCGGACGAAAGAAAAATTTTTAATTGTCAAATGTCATCAATATTTTCAAGTAAGCTCAAAAACAGCTTACAACAAACCTGAAACCTGGTAAAAAGTAAATTGGAATATTAAACGAGTTGTTATTATATGTATTTTGGGGCGCTAAAACTGAATTTGAGGTCAGAATTGTGACAATTGTGTCTTCAATATTTTCATGTAAGGTCAAAAAACAGCTTAGAACAAGCCTGCAACCGGGTAAAAATAAATTGACAGATTAAACGAGTTAACTCATGTTCTTATACGTATTTTGGGGCGCCGAAACCGAATCCGAGATCAGAATTTTCTTATCATCAGGATTTTGACATAACCTCAGGAAAATGTCAAAAAACACCTCAAAAATGGTCAAAAATGCACGTACAGGTAAAATAAAAAAATTTAAATGAGTCATCATACCAGCACGTATTTTTGGTCATTAAAATAGAATATCTGGCAGAATGGAATTCACACGTTAAAACGTTTACATTTTTCAAAAAGTCCGTGAATACTAACCCAAATGATGTTTATAAGATACAAAAGGTCGAGAAAATCTTGACCCTTGAGAATTCGTAAAAAATCGCTCTTTATTTCTTCCTGTGATATCGTACTCGTTTTGACACAAAAGACCTTTGCAGTTGGTTTCTCTTCCTTTTCATCTTGCTCCTCGCTATAATCTCTAAAATTTTCTGGGAAGTAATCAGCATAAGAGTCTAGAAATAGTATATTATTCAACGAGCGGTAATGTAGGTAATAACTCACGCAGATGAAAGTTTGCAGCACGAGCCGTAGGCGAGTGATGTAATTCATCAAGTGAGTTATTACAATTACCGCAAGTTGAATACTATATTTTATCTACGATTATAACAATAAATATTAAATCGAGAAAATTTTGTTTAAATTACTCAGTTTGTTTATTAATAAAATTAACTGTAAAATTTAATTTTTGTTCACCCTTTTATATTTGTTGTCTTCAAAGATTTAACCATCTTTAAGCGGAGGTAGAATGTGATTTTTAATCGAAATAGTGCATAAACTGCTTGTAGTTTTGTAGATTAATATTCCGCGGCGGAAAATGCAAAACTTCTCCGCGAACTGCAATAGCCCGTAGCGCATATTCGGCCAAAAGTTTTGTTTTTTATGTTAGAGAAAAAATTTAAAAAAGCGTCGCAAAGCTCAATCAATTCTCTTTACATAAGATATCTACAAATTTTTCGAAAAAAGCGATAATTATCGAGATATTCGAGGAAATGTAAGAAATTACACGTTTTCCTATAGAGTATATGTAAATTTTAAAAAAATTATTCTTCTCAGAAACCTTTGTTTCGAAGGGCCAAGATTAACGGAGCATCAAAGTAGTACATGATATTAAGTGAACATCGTATATGAGATCGATTTCAGTTAATTACCGATTAATTACCGTGACAAAATGGAGAAATTTTACCGAAAAAAAAAGTCCCAAATCCCACCCCCTCTAATTCCTTCATTTTTGTCGGAATTCAAAAAATAAAAAAGAAGGTTTTAGCAAATCTAATTCTATTTAAATCAACTAGAGCAGTCTTTTGGCGTAGGAGCCAAAATTAAAAAGTTGCCAACTGTAGAAGCTCAAAATTTGCGATTGTTTGCCGTACATGGCCAACATTTCAGTAGTTATCTCCGAAACGAAAAAAAAAAAATCACAATTCTGATAGTAGCAAAAGATTCGTAATGGAAAATACTCGTTTGACCTTGTTTTTTATTTCGAGTTAACTCCCACCGTTTCGGAGATATCTGCGAAAAATAACAAAAAACAGCTTACATTTTGGAGTCGAAAAAATTGCAAAAACATGCAATCTTGACACGTTCATATTTTTCGAAAAACACCATTGGGACGGCCGTACGATGTCGCGACGTAAAGATAAACCAGATCGTAAATTGCACGGCGAAATTCGAAAATTCGGCTCAACACGAACGAATCAAAAGTAGCATTTTGTGACATTTCAGAAAATCTTTATAGATATTAACGCGAATAATTTGTCACTACCTCCCAGGAGCTCAATTCTCGACTCATCGAATAGTACAAGGTCGATCGATTAGTAACGTCATTCGATGAAAGTGCATTCTCGGGTGATTGAATCACGTTCGAATGCTAACAAATCTCGATAGAATACATCGAGCGGTACTTTGCAAAAAAAAACGCAGCCGATTACACTATTGCCAAGTGTTTCACGGGACTACTCGAATACTCTGTTTCGAAGGTTGGTCAAGAATAAGAAACCGTGCGACTACTCGCAAAGGGATGCTTCGAATTAATTCGTGCACGAATCTATTCGATTAAGCTCGAGAATTGAGCTCCTGGCTCCACCTTCGTGTGTTGCGCGTTACGTCGATTGGACAGGCTAGGCATGAAGATAAAGGTGACTGGCTCTGTACCTAGCGTGAGTTATAATAACTCACGGATTATAACTCACGCTGTTTGTTTATGGATACTATTAATTGACCAAAAGCAGTTCATTAATTAGTACATAACGTAATAAGAGTAGATAAATGTAATTTTAAATTCATTAAACATCCCAATTTTTGAAAGTTTTCAACCATTTCTGCTACTACACGTTTATAGTTATCACTTTTTACATTTTCCAAAAAATTCTCTACGACGTTTTTGAAACTAACCCATGCAGATTTTTCGACGTCATTCATCTTGGTAACAAATACTTCATCCCTTAGCATAGTCCGAATATTGACGACATGTGATAATTCTGACCTCGGATTCGGTTTCAACAAATCAAAATACATATAAAACATGGGCCAACTCGTTTAATCTATCAATTTACGTCTTACACGGTTTCAGGCTTGCTCTAAGCTGTTTATTGAGTTTACACGAAAATATTGACGACATGTGACAATTCTGACCTCGGATTCGGTTTCAGCGCCCCAAAATACGTATAAAAATATGGGTCAGCTCATTTAATCGATCAATTTACTTTTTGCCAGGTTTCACGCTTGTTCTAAGCTATTTTTTGAGCTTGCATGAAAATATTGATGACATGTGACAATTCTGACCTCGGATTCGGTTTCAGCGACCCAAAATACATATGAATATGATAGTCGGTAAAAAAGTACATGACCTTTGTTTTTTTTGTGTGCCTGTGTTATCAAGGAGGCATTGTAGGTCACTTTTTCTTTCCGATTGTACGTTATTTTATGTACTTTTACAGGATCGAGTTCATTTTTTTTAATTTTCAAAAAGAGTGTGTTTTTTTTATTTTCAAAAAAAAGAGCATTTTTACAATTTTCGAAAATGTATTTCCTTTAATCCTTCTTTTTCTACCCTATTTTGATCGAAACAAAATGAAATATGTAATAGAAAGTCTAGTATAACTTTAAAAATTTAATACAAAAAGAATCTTCATTAATATGAAAAGGAAATTTATTAAGCATAAGCAATAAAAATAATAATATATGAATCTATGCTTAATAATCAGAACCAAGCAGTCAAAACTAGTGTAGTATTATTTTTTATGGGTATGCCGATGAACAGGATAGCACTAAAAATAACGAGCGCATTTGTCGTTTAGAAAAAAATGTTTGCGTAGGTTTTTCAATCACAAGTAGCGCAGGAATTTTAGTCAATATATCGCTTCTACCCGGAATTAATTATTGTAAAGCTGAAAATGTCCAGGATTGTAGTTTTGGTCCAAGACAACATGTACCAAAAGTCCCCTACTCTCCCCCGTCGGCTTCCCTGTTTTTTCGGAGTAACAAGGGCTTAAATCGCAAAAATTGCAGAGGTGGCTATAAAGTCTAGCAGAAAGGTAGTTACTGGTCCAATTTGTATCGAGATGATAATAAAAGCTTCGGAGAAGCATATCCGTTCATATTTCAGATGTTCCATGCATATTTTTGTTTATAATTTTCCGTTCTAGTTCTGTCAACATCTCAAAAATTTAAAAAAATTTAAAATTTTTAAAAAAATTTGTGAAATGGCGCCATTGCGGATAAATGAAGACTCGGAGAGGAAAACGTACCCCAATAAACATTTCTCTTCATACTTTGAGCTTTCCATTGGTATGTCTACCTTCTCTACAGCGTCACCCGTTACGGAGTTACGCCACTCTGAGTGTCGCAGCGGCGACACTCGGACATTTAAGTGCGTTCATTTTCGCGTCTATCACGTATAGTCTAAACAATCAAGAAGGCGCAAGACGAGCTATACCCTTAGTTCATTAACTTTGACAGTTTCCTGTGCTTGCAAGGCGGACTGCGGTGCCCGGTGCGAGTGTAGGAACTCTGGTCTGAACTGCAGCATCATTTGCCGAAACTGTAGAGGTTCTAGCTGCACAAACAGTCAGTCGTGGATATGGATGATGATCCGGACGACCCTACTTCCCAGTAGATCAATAATGTCAATTGTCTAGCCGAATAGTCATTTTCTGAGTTTGACAAGTTAAATTTCATTCAATAAATCTTATAAAACACCAATAATATATAAACAGGAATTCGCAACTAGTCTCATGGAAATTAGCCGTAGCTGGTTGCCTTGTGGTAGGAACATGCATATTAGTTGAGTGCTGCAAGCATTTCGGGAGATTAAATCCCCACAATATTCTCCCTAACTCCTCTCCTCTCCTCACCTGGAGGCCCGGGCGTGGAAATCAGGACTCCAGGGCCTGGTTCCAATTCCTGTTCCTACCTGTGCCTGCAAGGCAGACTGCGGTGCCCGGTGCGAGTGCAGGAGCTCTGGTCTGAACTGCAGCATCATGTGCCGAAGCTGTAGAGGATCCAGCTGCACAAACAGCCATTCGTGGAGGATCATGGATGATGATCCGGACGACCCTACTTCCCAGTAGATCAATAATGTCAATTGTCTAGCCGAATAGTCATTTTCTAAGTTTGACAAGTTAAATTTCATTCAATAAATCTTATAAAACACCAATAATACATAAACAGGAATTCGCAACTGGTATTAATCAGCGCAGCCAGGGCAGTTCCACCGGGCACATGATGGGGGCGGTGACACTCAAAGTGACGTAGTTTCGTAACGGGTGGCGCTACAGAGAAGGTAGATACACCAATGGAAAGTCCAAAGTATGAAGAGAAATTTTTATTCGGGTACGTTTTCCCCTCCGAGTCATCATTTACCCGCAATGGAGCCATTTAGAAATTTTTTCAATTTTTGAAGTTTTGACAGCACTGGAACGGAAAATTATGAACGAAATATGCACGGAACATGTGAAATACGAACGGATATGCTTCTTCGAAGCTTTTATGATAATTTCGACCCAACTCGGACCAGTAACAACATTTTTGCTGCACTTTATAGCCAGCTCTGCAATTTCTGCGACTTAGGCCCTTTTTACTCCGCAAAAACAGAGAAACCGACCGAAGAGAATAGGGGACTTTTTAGTATGTGTTGTTCTGAATCAAAACTACAATCTTACAAATATTCAGCTTTACAATAATTAATTCAAAATCAAAAACTAAAATTCCTGTGCTACATGGCTTAAACTAAGATCACTCAATTTTGCCGCACCAATGAACCAATGCATACACTTATTGAACTGTCAAAGTTAATGAACGAGCTATACCCTTAAGCTCGTCTTGCGCCTTCTTGATAGACTAGACGTGATAGACGCAAAAATGAACGCACTTAAATGTCCAAGTGTCGCCGCTGCGACACCCAGAATGGCATAAATCCGTAACGGGTGACGCTACAGAGAAGGTAGACATACCAATAGAAAGCCCAAAGTATGAAGAGAAATGTTTATTGGGGTACGTTTCCCTTCCGAGTCTTCATTTATCCGCAATGGCGCCCATTTCGGAGTTTTCTAAAATTTTTAAAATTTTTGAAATGTTGACAGAATTAGAACGGAAAATTATGAACAAACATATGCATGGAACATCTGAGATATGAACGGATATGCTTCTCCTAATGTTTTATGATCATTTCGACCCAAATCGGACCAGTAATGAACTTTCTGTTGCATTTTATAGCCAGCTCTGCAATTTTTGCGACTTAGGCCTTTGTTGCTCCGAAAAAAACAGGGAAGCCGACGGAGGAGAGTAGGGGACTTTTTGGCACATGTTGTCCTGGATCAAAACTACAATCCTGCAAATTTTCAGCTTTACAATAATTAAGTCCGGGACAAAAACTAAAATTCCTAGGCTAAAGTGACATTATGAAATTATCGGTTAATCAAAAAAAAAAAAATTCTAGCTAATGGTAAAAATAATAGGATAGTTTTATAAAATTATTACGCAAAGAGTTAATAGATAATGACTTTAACGTTAAATATGCAGAGAAGGCGCCGATACTACAACCGTTAAAACTACTATTGATTTGAAAACCGAAGACAATCAAGTTATAATAGTTGGCGAATGCATTGACCATTTGGTTAAAATGACTCAACTAGCATGGAATCATTATAAAAAAATCTATTTATTTTTACAAACCTAAAATTAATAAAATAATTGACAAACATTAGGATGATGGTTAGGTTCTGAGGAAGATCCGTTACAATTTGGGTGGCTTAAAACTGAGAATGGCTTAATGCCTGATGTTATGAGTGAAAGTAATGCTTTTCCTAAAAGTTTACTAAGTAATATTTCTTGTAAATGTACGAAAGGCTGTAAAAATAATTAGTGAAGCTGTAGAAAATTGAATATATAATATTCTAATCTGTGTCTCTTGTAAGGGAAATCATTGTGCCAATGCTTCTTCTACCTTTGATAAATCAGCTATCGATGAGAAATGCGGTGAAATTATGGCATATTACGGTAATGAAATTAATATAGTAAATTTCATTTTGTTTCGATGAAAATTGGGTGAAAAAAAGGAGGGACAAAGAAAATATATTTTTGAAAATAAAAAAAAACTCACTATTTTGAAAATTAAAAAAAAGAACTAAAAGTACATAAAATAACGTACAATCGAAAAGAAAAAGTGACGTACAATGTCTCGACGAAGAATTAAAAATTTTATTTCGTCCTCCATCTTTGACAGTTCTATTTGGTATACGGTGTCCTGGATTAGTGCATTATATTTGACCATAAATGTGTTTTATTTTTGTCAACTTTGGTGAAATTACTCCTTTTTATAGAAAAGATATTCAATTTTGATCCTTTCAGCCATTTTTGGTGTTTTCATTTTTTTTTCAAGATGGCGGATTGACATATACATATCGGAGAGGTCTATATTTTTCAAGAATTTTATTCCCAATAAGCCAGTATTTTTAAATCTTCTATCCGATTACTAGTACAAGATATATTAAGCAGATAAGTTGAAAATCCATGAAAGCGCGTCAAAAAGTGCATATAACTTTTGACGCACAAGGAATTTTTGGACGCAAATATTTTTTTCGTAATCAGGAGGTCATAATACATAAGAATCAACAATAAAATTTCAGGTGGAATGTTGTCGCCGAAAAAAATCAATTCGACTACACTAGATCGACGGAGGTGGGGAGAGGGGATAAGGCTGACAGAGCGTTTTTGTGCGCTTTCCAGTAAATATATCTTTAAATATTAATTTTTGAAAAAAATATAATAACGCATTTTCTAGGTAATAAAATTATATGTTGCAATTGCTTTTTTCTTTGTTTCTCTAAAAAATTGACCCGAAATACAATTATTTCAATAGACGCAAGATGTTTTAATAAAAAAAAAGAAAAAAAATCCTTTGTTTGAATTGTGTTTGCCCCAAAATACCTGGTCTGCTAATCGAACAGGTGAAATAAAACACTCACTTATTTTTAGAACCTTAGAATTTATTACATGTAAGATTAACCCCACAGATACAAGTACTGCGTAATAACGTAATAAAGCAATTAAAGACATGAATTAATCAAGCATTTTATTCTTCTATATTACACCGTTAATTAACGGTATTACCATAAACTCCACATATACATCAATTACATCAAAAACACTTTCAGAGTTTTTTGCGTTTAATGATTTGTACTAAATTTCAATTATGTGTTATCGCCGTAGGCATCAAAGTTAATCTTTTATACAATTAACGCGACACTAAAATACTTTATCGGAACGACAGTAATCGCGGCTTTCAGTTGC
Organism: Rutpela maculata; assembly: GCA_936432065.2. Lineage (NCBI taxonomy): Eukaryota > Metazoa > Arthropoda > Insecta > Coleoptera > Cerambycidae > Rutpela > Rutpela maculata. The sequence continues at coordinate 113,270,052 of OW386285.2, forward strand.
GCTCTGGATCCAATATAGCCCTGAAAAAGCTTTATATATCTCTAATCCGCGCTTATATCTCGTCGGGTTCATTTTCTTGTAGCCCAGTAACTGTTGTCATAAAAACGACCATCTAGCGAGAAAAAAAAGTGGGCTGGATTTTTGTATATAGCTTTATTAAGATGCCTTAAAGAGCATGTGAAAAGATCCAATCGATATCGTGCCGGCGTCACAATTTATTTGGTCAGACGTCAGTAGGGCTTATTATGAAAATGGTAGATCTCAAAATTCTCTACTAAATGGATTCTATACATTTTTTACGTACAACCAATGGTTTAGAAATAACATACTGCTAAATTCCCGAACAACGTGCATGCTACACTCTGTATAATCTATGCAATAATAATTAAAAATATAAAATATACTTAGTGCATTTAGAAGACTAACTGGTGACATTACCAGATTCTGGTAATAAGGGGACAGAAGTTTGAATCGTCTGATATTTAAAGTCAAGGTTAATAATAATTAAAACGCAAATGAGCTTTACAGAAAGTTGCAATTTATTCTTTTATACATGTCTGGAAGCATTTCTGCCATAACATCTGGCCGCCGCGTGACATCGCGCGGTTTACGCGTTAGTTGTCACGCAGCTTATTTTATATATTGTACACAAATAAAATGAATGCTATATAAAGTGACATGTATAATAGTTAAATACAATAAAATAATCTTTAAATTGGAAATTGGTACTCTTCTGAATACCTGTTACCATACACCGGCGTTCAGTAGCCGGACGCCACTTTAAGAACTATAAAAATTTTTGGTTAGTACCGGTCACATTAATTTTACAAAAATGTGAAATAACAGATCACTTTGGATTATTAATAAATAAGTATATTATGGAAAGCATCGACGCAGAATTCACGGAAATGTATTGATTTGATCTTAGACTAGGAAAAACTCAAAGCATTTGATGGAATTTTATACACAGTGATAGAAAACTCTAAAATTCAAAACCTATTATCAACAGGTTACTAAGTGTTGAGTTGTTTTTTAAGCATTCACCAAAGACACTGAAACTATTATATCGATTATTACTGATCACTAGACAATCATTAATAGCTATCTTCTGAATGGAAACATTATATTATGTCGTCATCGTCAGTACGTAAGTAAGTAGTTCGCAGAAAAAAAGGGTCTCCCATACAACCAATAACAAACAACCTTGTCGCAGCTATCCCTCATTCCATTGTTATCCCACGGATCTGTTTTTACCTGGGAGCATCCCAAGCAGTAATTTATGTAGTTTCACAAACCACCCATACCTATAGACTTTCAACTTATATGGAAGCAAATGGAATCACTTTGTACGGTCACGTGATGTAAGTGTAGTTGCGCTTCCAACCCAAAGATGTCGCGCTCTAGAGTAATTTTATCAATAGTGTTGGTAGCAAAAAAAATAGTTGGCAGCGACGTGGTGTCACAAACGTCAAAGTTATGGTCAAAGTTGTTTATTGTTTGGAAATGGGATATAAAATGTTGTGTTATTAATTGTGAGGACAGTATGATTCATAAGCATCGGTTCCCTCATCCATCTAAAGACCTCAATAGATTTTAAAAAGTGGTTAAGAGTAATCAACAATCCACTGTTTGTCATCGACATTTTGAAAGCCGGTATTATTTATGCGGAAGGTGCTTTACAATGGTGATCTAATAAAACACTTTTTACTTTGTTTTTTATCGCTAATGTATTGTAAGTAAACTTTACTGCAGTTTCAACATTAAGCGTTCCATTTTGAAACGAGGATCTCTTGTGAAATGTGAAATATTTGAAAATGACACGCTTAGTGTTGAAACTGCAGTAACGTTTAGTTACAATAAATTAGTGATAAAAAATAATGTAAAAAGTGATTTATTAGATCATCATGATTAATTAATTATTTCAAAGAAGGGCTTCCACTATTCAGTTTTAATTAATATATGTTATTCAAACCTCTTGAATCATTAATTTTATTACCCAAAATATTTTGTTTCTGCAGCATAATTTCAGTGTCTTTGAAACTGTGCTAGTCATATTTTGATATTTAATTATCAAATGTGGCATAGTACTGCTTTTAAAAGCATTTAAATGAGATTTAAGATTATTTAAAACTTCCCGCCGGCCGCCAATATAGCTCCGCTTGCGCTTCCAACCACCAGAGGCGCTTCAGTTTTGATCCCATTTGAATGTACGGCAGTAGAACGTCTATAGGTGTGGGTTGTTTGTGTGTAGTTTTCAACTCAGTTTAAAACTACTTCTCGACGAACTTAGACGTTTTATTTTGAGTGTAATATCATCACAACGATAATTTCAATGACTGCTATCTATTTTATATGCAATAAAACGCTTTCGGATGGTGTTACAGTAATTGTCGACTGCTGCTTATAAAGTTTAAGAGACGCAAGTGTTAATACAGGCGACGGACATATAGAATAATTAATGTGAATTCTGTGACAGTACATATTGATTGTCGTAAAGATTATACGAGGAAGCACAGTATTGCGTCATTTAAGGGACGCACAGTGGGGCAAATAGCTCATTTTTTGGACAAGCGATAATTCCCAAGCCTGGAATTAATGAAATTAAAAATTTTTTTTTTAAACTCTTCGTTATAAAATTGCCTTTAATTCTATCGAGCCCGAATTTTGAAATTTCAAAATTAAAGGACTTAAATTTTGAAAGTAAATTAAAATTTTATCAAAAGATTGTTTAAAATTATAAAAAACTGTCACTTGGAGGGTTTTTTTGGTTTCTAATCTCATTTCTGATCCCCGAATTTTGCGATTCAAAAAACCAAGATAAATTACGTAATATCGTAATCTAAATTGGCGAATCCAATATGGCGGCCAAAATATTTTTTTAATTGACATGTAAATGCGCAAATTGTTAAAAATTGTTACTTGGGGGTTTTAGAGATTGCTGATCACGAATCTGAAGACCAAATTACGTAATATCGAAATCCAAGATGTCGGATCCAATATGGCGGCCATAATATATTTTTAAATGAGATGTACATGAGCAAATTGATAAAAATTGTTACTTAGGGCTTTTAAGGGTTTCTGGCCATGAATATGAAGTCTAAATTATGTAATATCGTAATCCAAGATGGCGGATTCAATATGGCGGATCCAATATGGCGGCCATAATATCTTTTTAAATGAAATGTACATACGCAAATTATTAAAAATTAGGTTTAAAGATGTCAACATTTTTGATTGGTTATCTCATTTTTTTATAAGATGGCATATTCGAATCTGCCATCTTAGAATTCGAAATTACGAATGCGTAGTCAGCAGTCGCAAAAACCTGCAAGTAACAATTTTTAACTATTTTCACATGTACATCATAATTTTTTAAAAATTTATGGCAGCCATATTGAATTTAATTATCTGGTTTTCCTTCTTGATTTGTCATTCTTTTTTAACTTACGGACACCATATTGGATCCGCCACCTTGGATTTCGATATTACGTAATTTGGACTTCAGGTTCATGATCAGCAATCTCTAAGACCCCTAACAATTTGCGCATTTACATGTCAATTAAAAAAATATTATGGCCGCCATATTGGATTCGCCATTTTGGATTACGATATTACGTAATTTAGATTTCAGATTCTCGATCAGAAATCCTTAAAAGTCCTAAGTAACAATTTTTAACAGTTTGTGCATGTACATTTCATTTAAAAAAATATTATGGCCGCCATATTGGATCCGCTATCTTCGTTTTTTGAATCTCAAAATTTGGGGATCAGAAATGAGATTAGAAACCAAAAAAAACCCCAAGTAACAATTTTTTATAATCTTAAACAATCTTTTGATAAAATTTTAATTTACTTTCAAAATTTAAGTCCTTTAATTTTGAAATTTCAAAATTCGGGCTCGATAGAATTAAAGGCAATTTTATAACGAAGAGTTAAAAAAAAAAAAATATTTAAATTTCATTAATTCCAGGCTTGGGAATTATCGCTTGTCCAAAAAATGAGCTATTTGCCCCACTGTGGGATGCCAGGAAAAATTACTTCTAAGTAAACCTCAGAACTGTCGTAAAAACGAACAAGGCGTAGATCCTCAATAACAACCTCTTGTAGCCCATCTCAACATTAATACCACCAGCGCCGGACGTATTTCTAAATACGATTTTTTTGAATTGGCAAAAGGTTACGGAACAAACTGTGGATGCAGAAAAATAGTATAGTATTAACATGCCTCATGGTTTGTGATTATTGTCATGTCCAATATTATGCCTTAATGCCGCTCCTGACTCAACTGTTGATTCGTCTGATTATGATACCAATATGAATTCAATTCTATTAATATTTTATCATCTAACATGATATAAAATGGAGACGATGCCAAAAAATGATGAAGAGCACTTGCTCAAACAATGACGAATGACAAGAAGTCCAAGAAGAAGGCGATAACGGAGTAGAATCGTAATTTCGTTTCAGTCTGTATAAAATGGATTAGGCCTACCGGGAAATCTACGTAAAAAAATGCCTTGCATTCTGCCACGAAGGTGGTGCGGAAACGAATGCATTGTACACATTTTAAACTTTGTCTGCTTCATATCATGAAACATGTAGAAAATTTTCTTCGTAAAGAATTTTGATATATCTAATTTTCATAATGATATCAATCCTTCGACCAATAGGAAGCGAGATATTAGCGAAAAATCGATTTTCGTTACCTTTGACCTCAAATAACTTGCGACACTGGCGCGGAGGTTCTTTAAAACATCTAAATGCACCTATATACAAAATTCAACTCAGTTTCTTTTCTCAGCAAATTAACCCTAGAGTTACTGGGCTATTGTCTACATTTAACATACAAATTGCTTCTGTATATTTAATAAGATTTAATTTAACATTCTTTGTGTTACAGAAAATGCTTGCGATACCCATGAAATAATTAAATTTGTAAGTAAAACAGATCTTTTTGTCAACATGATTTTACCGTGTTGAATTTCTGGAGCAGTAAATAAAATCTAGAAACGTAATAGAAGTAGTGTAAGAAGACACATGGCTACGTCATTGATATATTACATTGAGGCGAGAGCATTCATTTTATCTTTCTTATGTCTCTTATTTTCCTGATGCATGGTGCAATGTGCACTACATTATTCGGTAGCTGTGTAACACGTAAACGTCATGCTGTCTAGAGTTAAAAGTTTGGTGTGGGTGTTGCCTTAATGTTAAATTTCAAATTTAAAAGTTTGAGCACGGGTTAAGGCGAGTTGTGTCGACCAAAATCAGCTTGAACAACGATCAAAAAATCATTTGTTCTATATTCTTAACTGACTTTAAAATTTTTTAAAAGGGGAAGTTTTCAGTTCGACCAGTAAATATATTTTTTTTACGTTTAATTATTATTCTAGATTGGCTTAAACGATTTCTATGAAATCTTTTTAGTGATAATAAAAAGCTATTTACAATAACAATATTTTTCTACAAATTGTAGGGTAATATTATTGCTCAGGTAATATCATTGTTATTTAATCATCAACCTACGACAAGTGCACAGTGGGCCAGATTCTCAAAAACTAGACAAAATTCAAATTGAGTTGGAACTACATTAAAATTGATTGTTAGGTATTTTTGTAGTGGCTGATACGAGGGCTGATCTAACTTGATCTCAAAATTTAATATGCAGATTCAAGATTCTCTGACAACGAGTCCGATGTCAAAGCCTGAAAATTCAAAACGGCGCAGCGGATAAGTTGGTGTAAAACTAAACAAATAACGATTAAATATTTTTAGCCGACTTCAATATCGATACTAGGTAATACTGAATAATGATTTAATTTTTTAGTAAGTACTTAATTGCACGCTGGCTCCACTCCATTCAACCTTTCAATTGCCAAAAGGTCCAAAATATGACACTGTACGTCATATTTTGGACTTTTTTACCAGTTCTTGATATTACTTTACCACAAAAAGTCTTCGTGGGTGTAATTTAAACGCATTGGCATTTTTTGACATAAGAGATTGATGGACATTACTGATTGTTTCTAATCCCGGCTAATTTTATAAAATTATTACTAACATTTCTTGAATTTCTAAGAAAATCGCAAATATTTCAAAAAGTTGTAACTTAAACCCCCAGAATGCTTATATCAGAAAAAAAGGAATTTAATTTTACACAACTTGATGTAAAAAAATATAGGGTATTCCATTTGACCTAAACAAGTTTTCGCGGTTTGAAGTTTACAGAATGTAACGTCAAAAATGGAACACTTGGTGTACTATTATTGAATGTAATTGAATAGTAAAGTGCAGCTCCCCTTGTGTTCTTTTTGCATGCCAAAAAGCAAATGAGTACCTTTTACACGAAGAAAGTTATAAAGGTTATTGTAAACACACCTGTCAAATTTTTCTTTAAATGTCACATATCTCTGAAACGGCTGGGTTTAGGCATAGAGTATCCTACATGTTTTTGACTCAGAGTTTTAGGCTCTTTTCGAAAACCCTAAAATATATAGAGTGTTCCATTTGAAATAAACAAGTTGGTATCGACTTCCGGTAGGTCAGATGCTTGTAATTATTGTACACTTCGCCAATACGAAAACGAAGAGTATATTGCATTTGATCGACACAATTCTAAAACCGTAAATATCGCTCGCAGAAAAAAAATTTTCATATCATTGTGTTAGTGAACCAATTCTGAACAACTTTCAAAATGTCCGTCTGTCAGTCCATCCGTCTGTCAGTCCATCCGTCTGTCAGTCCATCCGTCTGTCCGTCCGTCCGTCACGTTTCTTGTAAGCACTATAACTTAAGAAAGAAAAATCCGATTGTACTGAAATTTGGACAGTACGTTAATGTTAGCTAGAGGAAGAACCCTATTGTTTTTGAACAGTAAATAAAAATGTTATTAATGGTTTAAATTTGAAAAAAAATTGTTAGTTTTTTATGTTTTTGTAATTGAATAGAAATCTGGTGAAATGATATTTCATTTTAAATTTAAATATTTATATATTTTACAAATATACATTATATAATGTAATATACAACCGTGGAAATATAATTTTAGCTCGTCTCTTATAATGTAAAAATTTACGTTTTTAAAAGCTTTTATTGTTTGTTTGTATGTTTGTTTGTTGGTTTAGGTCAAATCTTGCAAGCCGAATTTCGACTAGTTCTAATTAAGCTAGAGCTTTGAAATTTGGCACACGTGTATAAGTCCGGTGACAATGCAACATAGTATAGCCATTATCGGTCTAAATCCAATATGGCGGACGTCCCAAGATGGCAGATCGGCTTTTTAGTCATAACCCCCCTGATATGGGTATCAAATGAAAGTAAAATACGATAAACAATGTGACGTCATTCTAAATCCAATATGGAGGACGTCCTAAGATGGCGGATCGGCTTTTTAGTCACAACCCCCCCTGATATGGGTATCAAATGAAAGGGTTTGACGAGTAAAATACGATAAACAATGTGACGTCATTTTAAATCCAATATGGCGGACGTCCCAGGATGGCGGATCTGCTTTTTAGTCACAACCCCGTTGATATGGGTGTCAAATGAAAGGGTTTGATAAGTAATATACGATAAAGTGTGTGACGTCATTTTAAATTCAATATGGCGGACGTGGGAGAGGTGGGGAAGGGGCAGAAAGAGGTGGGAAGAGGTGGTAAAGGGGTGGGAAGAGGTGGGGAAGAGGTGGGAAGGGGTGGGGAAAGGTGGGGAAGAGGTGGGAAGGGGTGGGGAAAGGTGGGGAAGAGGTGGGAAGAAGTGGGTAAGAGGTGGGAATAAGTGGTAAAGGGGTGGGAAGAGGTGGGAAGAAGTGGGGAAGAGGTGGGAAGAAGTGGGAAAGGGGTGGGAAGAGGTGGGGAAGGGGTGGGAAGAGGTGGGAAAGAGGTGGGAAGAAGTGGGTAAGAGGTGGGAATAAGTGGTAAAGGGGTGGGAAGAAGTGGGGAAGAGGTGGGAAGAAGTGGGGAAGGTGGGAAGAGGTGGGGAAGCGGTGGGAAGAGGTGAGGGAGGGGTGGGAAGAGGGTGGAAAGAGGTGGAGAGAGATGGGGAAGGGCAGGGGAAGTGGTGGAAAGAGGGAAGAAGTGGGAAGTAGTGTTAGAGGGGTGAGAAGACGGGAGAGGGGAGGGGTGGATGGCGGTGGCAAATGAAAGGGTTTTGTCTGTCTGTTTGTAAAATAAGTGGACTAAAAAGTAAAAAATAAAATTATGTAAAAAAAGTATTTTTAAGAAAAAGCTTTTATCTGAAAAATCTACTAAAAAGTAAAAATAATTTTTTTAAAATTCATACACATGGAAACCAAAAGCTTTGGGGGTGGTCAATTGAGCAAAGTAACTATGCAATATCACTATATGACCGCCCCCAAAGCTTTTGGTTTCCATGTGTATGAATTTAAAAAAAATTATTTTTACTTTCTAGTAGTTTTTTCAGATAAAAGCTTTTTCTTAAAAATACTTTTTTTATATAATTTTATTTTACGTGTAAAGTGGTGGTGTAGTTCTTACGCTTTTGACACGGAATCCAAGGATCCCGGGTTCGAAACCAAAATGGGGTATGGTATAGTTCTTTTCTAATTTTTACTTTATTTTACACTGAGTCTTTTACCAACTAAGTTCGTATTATAAAATTAAAAATGTCTAAAACTAACTACAAACAACTGCGAAGAGTATCCTATAGAATGTGTAACAATTATATAAAAAGTTCAGTGAACAGGCGAAGAGTACGTTTTTAGCTTGTTTTAGTTGGATTGGCTACACTGCCACTAGTAGCTCCCTAAATTTTCAAAATTTTCTGGTGCGTACTTTTCCCTATATGGATCGATGAAGTTCCTGGTGAGACACCCTGTATAGTTCCTTGAGGTAAACCAGAAAAAGGCGAAAAGCCCAAAAGTTCTGCGACTGGACCGCAAGACATCTTCCCCGTTTTCGAGGGCGGGGGTCACGATGGTGGCAATATTTTCCGATCTACCCTACAACCACTACCCCCTAAACTGGGAAAACTTTCCGATTTTTCGGCGCTAGGCATTCTTTTATCGGAAAATTTTATTAACGAAAGTTGTTCAGAATTTTCCAGAAACCTAAATCCAAAATTTAATCAAAACTAAAAGATATTGAAATTTAAACAAACCCAAGCTGTCAGATAGTTGTCAAGTAATTAGTAGTCTTTTTGATATTTTTTAAATTTATAAATTTTTTAAATTTATCAATTTTTTAAATTTTTCAATTTTTTTATTTTGATAAAATATTGGACAATTCTGAACAACTTTCGTTAATAAAATTTTCCGATGAAAAAATGCCTAGCACTGGAAAATAGGGGAGGTTTCTTCGGTTTAGTGGTAGTGGTTCGAGGGTAGGTAGAAAAATATTATCACCATCGTATTCCCCGTCCTCGAAAACGGGGGGGTACATGTCTTGCGGTCCGGTCGCAGAACTTTTGGGGGACTAATAGCCACAAATATAACAATTACACTTAACCCGTAAAAAAATTGTGAGGTGTGCTCTACAAAAAGATCAATAAATTGGAGAAAAGTACAATGTTTACATCGAAATATACATATTATACAGAATATTGAACAGCATACTGTATACTTTTGGATACCTACTATAGTTTCAATTACCACCTACTATTTTTTTTGTAGCATTTCTGGCAATCCAAACGCAGATGTACGTGCATTTTACATGGCACTTATGAAGCCACTGTGAGGGTTGTCGTCGCACCACCTATTTAATACAGTCCTTGCAGACAAATTCCTATTAATATCACTAGTTTGACATATTCTAATTGCTGCTCAGAAAAGTTACATTTTTAAGTTTAAGATTGTTTCCTGCGAAAAGTTGCAAGTCCTATGGTTTTAATGAATGAAATGAGGAAGTCTAGTAGCTTAATTCTACACGCGGAAGCACATAAATATTGAATTTTATGTTGAATATAACCCTCAGCTTTTAAAAGGGTATATAATCTCCACAATACTTTGTATGGCGTTATATTATGTAGTAAATACTTTGTTTCTCTCATTCTACATTGTTGCGAAATGACATTGTGAAATTAAATCTGCTGTTGTTGAAAGGGCTCAAATACAACAAGGAATTCTCGCTTCGAGTGGTCATAAAGAATTAATTAACTTAATATTATATGTATACATAATTACATAGCCTTAAATTCACCTCAAATATCTTCATAAATTTATATATAATTCTTTCATTAAAAGTCACTGAGTCACGTCGACATCATCAAAGACATAATATCGTCCCTCGGGGGAATCGTTCATTTAAAAATAGTTGCAGGGGAGCGGCGTAATGGGAGCTGATGTATTGCTGGAAACTTAATTTACTTTCAAGTAATTTGTTATTTTCTAGTGCTTCTAGGATAGGATCTCTTGGTTGAGTTTTTAGAGCAAGTAAATTTTCCCATTAAAATTTTCTTCAATAAAAGTTTGACCAATTATGCAATATCCTGAAATACCAGTCCACACATTGATTTTATATAGAAGGCGAGTGCGGGTTTGTTTGCAGGAATGTATATTAGAATCAGACCAATATCGGCAAAAATTCTTTTCTTCGTAATATAAATAGAACGGGCACTTATCAAATCATACAACAAATGCGCATTGCCTCAAAATCATAACTTATTCACATTTTTTTGTTCAAATAGGCTTATATGTCATGAAACGTCGAAATTTTAAGTGTGAGCAAAAAAATTTCGGAATGTCGTTCTGTCTGTAACTTTTTTTGTGAACACGTTACTCTGGAACGGTTTATGATATTGACTTGAAATTTGGTATACGTATAGATTATAACTAGATCTGGAACTAGATTATATTTTGATCTTATTCCGCTGAAGGGCCGGGGGGTAAATGGAGGTAAAGCAAGAAAGTGAGAGTTCCTAAAATTGGGATTTAGTCAGTGTATACATGAAAAGCCAGGGTCTCAAAAAATTTGCTGGCATCAGCCACCACCACTATCATTGGCATTGCCACCCTTACCCCATTTTTAAGGGGGGGGGGTGATAATATTTAAAAAAATGGGATTTAGCGCATGTGAGATAAACGCATTATTACTGAAGTCCCAACCAATATGAATTGCATGGACTATGAATTTCTCGATTTATTGCAGTCACACTTTTCAAAAAAATATTTGATACGCAGCTCTCAAAATGTGTTGATAAAAAAATCCTCAGAAGGTGGCAAATTTCTTATTTACTACTTACAGGTGTGAAACAACATGGCCGACCATACAAATATCTGACAAAATATCGAGCCGAATTTTTAAAAGAAATTATATAATTTATGCCATATTGACGGTGATTTAGTAATGTTGCTTTATCTCCTGTATGTTTTAAACATTTTATAATATTGGATTTTCATTTTTTTGAATAGAAACCTATCCCAGCTAGGTAAGGCATAAATACACAAAAATATCTTACCCAAATTCATTTGAGAATTTGTTATTTTCTCCATAGTTAATTTTTGTAGAGCATGATGAATCGTATGAGAGGCAATTCAACAAATGCGTTCGCAAAAATGGACTATTTGTAACAGATAAAACTTTGTAATATTAATCAAACGTTCGTTTGTAACTCCCCCTCCCCCATTGTACTTTTTTTTAAATATTGGTTTGTCATGAAAGAACGACCTTAAAATAATGTAATATTCCACCAATTTATTTTATTTTTTGTCAGAACGATGGAACGTGTAATACTAGGTTGACATTATGATAGTAAATTATTAGGTGATACTTAATTTAGTTTAAGTATGCATAATGTAATATAACTTCGATATTGTTATTTTTCATACACAAGAAGTAAATTTAAGTTTATTTAGTTGCACGTTATTTCCTGTATCTCATGAATATTTGAAGTTACAAGTATAATATAATACTTTTTGTTCGCAAGTAAATTACTCTTTAAATTTTTATGTCTTTTACTTCTCTCGCTTACCGAAGGGAAGTATTGTAATCGTGAAAAAATTACTCTCCGAGATTTTTCCAGATTTTCATGTTTAAGAATATGTAGACTTCAACAATTGAAGCCATTTAATTCCGTCTGTTTGTCTGTCTGTCCGTCCGTATGTTTGTCTGTCTGTGGGTCTGGTGTCTATCTGTTTATCTGTTGGCGCTATATTTACAAAACCACTTGACGTTGAACAATAAATAATATTTGGTAGGTAGTTGAGATTACTGCCAACGAACAACTGGTATATACATCCGTTTAAAAATATACAGGGTGGACCCTATAAAAAATATAATAAAGGAAAAAAATATGACGAAAGGCAGTGATATTTGACATGTAACAAAACTATTAAAGAAGAAAAATATAAAACAATAATAAAAAAATAGGAGTTTTTTTGCGGAACAAAGCTTTATGGCAAACAGGAAAAATTCGTGGGTAAGACCGCAGAGAAAAAGAGCAACCGTGGACACGTGTTTCGGACTCATTGGTCCTCATCAGCACGGTGTAGCTAAGTTGAAAGGATAGGCACAACTTAGGAAATGACACAAACGGTGACCACTGACAGGCAGCCAGTCGCACATTTGTGGCAAGAGTTAGAAGACCCTGGATTTCCAGAGCGACAACTAACACACCACGGAGGCAACTATAGCTACCTGCGTGGAATCACTGGACCCAAGGAAGAATAAAAAAATAGGAAAAACTCCTATTTTTTATTATTCCTTGGGTCCAGTATCGGTATTAGGTAATAAGGTTCAATTAATTGGGCGAGGATGAAATTGCATTTCATAATTTTTAGCAACATTTAGTTAGTTTAAAACAAATTCTTAATGACCCTACCAGAATTACGTTAAATTGTGTCTCATTACTAGACTATATTATAATATCTGACAATTGCAATATTTCTAAGAGTGGTGCAGTGTCTTTTAAACATTTATGATTATGAATTAGCTTATGCATTTTTGGTTTTTAACAGATTTATTAATCCGGCTGCACCGACAATATACAGGAATTTTAAAAACATTAATTTAGAACTGCTATATGCCCACTTAGAATCTATTCCCTGGAGAAATATTTTTGACATTGGCAATATAGATGGCAAAATTACTTTCTTTAACGAAAATATAAGAGTTTTAATTAATGGATATGCATGCACCTTTAAGAACTTGTATTTTTAAAAAACAGCACAAGCCCTAGCCAACAGACAATATTAAATTATTAATAAATCTTAAAGATAAATTCCTGGCAAAAGATATATAAAAAAAAACTAAAAACCCTGTTCTTTGGGAAGAGTATAAAAATATAAAAATTTTTACAACTAGCTCGATTAAAAAAGAGAAACAAGCATATTTAAAAATGATAAAGAAAAAAATTATATGTGGAAAGCACTTAATAATATACTTATTAATACAAAAAAAAAAAAAGAGAAATTCCCGAGGATCTTTCGGATGTAAATCAAAGTTTCTTAAATTCGGTGCCTCATACTTCTCCTAGCGATAACATTGCAAATTATTACAGCATTGTGAAAGATTCCCTATATACTAATCTTTCTTATAAAACAGTTAATGAAACTGAAATTGATAAGTTGCTATTTTCTATAACAACTAGTGCAGCTGGTGAAGATGGAATTCATATAGATTTTATTATAGCTTGTTGGCCTTTTATTCTCGAATTCATTTTTCATATTATAAATTCTCGCATTATTAATTTTTAATATCCTGCCGATTGGAAAATAGCACAAATAGTACCACTTCCTAAAATCGATTTGCCTTTAAATTATAATGATTTAAGACCCTTAGTATTTTACCAGTACTGTTAAAATCTTAGAATATATTATTAAATAGCAGCTTGCTGAATATTTAGAAACCAATAATATTTTGTCTGGGTTTAGAAAAGGTCACAGTTGTGCAACTCCTCTTTTAAATGTTACTGAGAATATCTTAACTGCGACAGATGCTGGTAAATGTACACTGTTGGTGTTGCTGGATTATTATAAGGCATTTGACACATAATGTATTATTATAGTTATTAAGGTACCAAGGGTGTTATAAGGATAATAACGCACCGAGGTCGGCAGTGTACAATCCCGAGGGCCTCTGGCCCGAGGGAATGTACGTCGACCGAGGGCGTCATTATCCTATAACACCCGTGGTGCCTTCAACGTTTAATGTCCTGCAAGTCTGTTATTTAATTCGAATTTTTTTTTTGACATTTACGATTTATTAATTTGACATCTATTATGTTCAGAACGATTTCATTTAAAAGAAAGTAAAAATCAAAATTGTTTGTAAACGCCGCCGTCGCATAGCAACGCATTTTGTTTGTCAATAACGCTATCATAATTTGCTTGTTTTGGGTTGTATTATAATTTCATAATGCCCTAGGGCGTTATAGATATTCATAACGCCCTAGGGCGTTATTTTTCATTTAATGTATCTCAAAATAGGGTGGTTATTGTAAAATAACAGGCTTGTAGGACATTAATTATATTAAAACACATTGGATTGGATGAAAAATCACTATCCCTTTTTAAGAGTTATTTAAATGCCAGAAAGCAGTCTTCTGATTTTTTAGAAGTATCACGGGGTGTACAACAAAGGTAGGTGTTAGGTCCCATTTTATATACATAGTACACGTCATCACTACCCAGATTCATAAAATGATGTAGTGCAAATGTATGCAGATGATATAAAGGTATTATATTCCTTTTTTCCTAGTGGAATAGCTGTGATATTGTAAATTAGGATTTAGAAATTATTCACAAGGTGTCATTAGAACATTCTTTACATCTAAATCCAAATAAGTGTATTGCAATGTTTTTTAGTAGAGCTGTTGATAGAGAGAGATTCTCTCAATATGTCCATTTAGCAGCTAATGGAACTCACTTTCCGCTCAAAGAGGAAGCAAAAGATTCAGGTTTAATGACTGATACAACACTTACATTTGAGAAACACATTTCACTTTCTATCACAAGAGCTATTTCTAAGTTAAAAATAAAATACTCGTATTTTGTCGATTTTTAATTTTTGTGATTCTGTGTATGGACCCTGCTTATCTACCGTTACTACACAGCGGGTTCAAAAAATTCAAAATCGTTGCCATAGATTCATTTATGGGATCGGAAGACACCATTCAGTAAATCACAAGCTTTTGGTAACTAACTGACTGAATATGAAACAGCGACGAATCAGTCCCTCTTATTTGTTTAAAAAGATTACATTTCGTACTGACATGCCCCATTTAAAAAGTCATAAGGGTATGTTAACACCTTCTAATTATAAAACGGCCCTTTATTTAGTAGGCATATGTAATATGCCCGGTTACGTCTCGCTTCGCTTATACTGTTAGAATAAGACACTTCACTTAGTTTCACACCACCGACCTACTCGTACCGCTGTTCGATATAAACTGCCGTCTCCTCCGGCCGTCAACTGCAGAGCGCCACCTGGTATTCGGTAATATTTTATGACTCATCAACGTTAGGTACAAATAATTCCAATACACTACATCTCTTTTTCCTCATAATTTTTTTTAACTACGTACCTATGTAGTTTTCGTAATCTACTTATAAAACAACACCTATTCTAATGTGATTTCATTTTATAGTTTGTAACCTCATAATATATTATTTTCCATCTTCGTTAAGTGCAGTCAAGGTGTCCTCTTCAGCTCTGTCCTGGACCCTACACTCCTCTCTCCTTCTTTCTTTTTTCTATCTTTTTAAGGTGGACCACATTTTTCCGAATAGTTTGTCCCATTTGGTAATTTCCGAGGTCATTTCTAACATAGATGTCTCCCTTACTTGTATTGATAACAGTATGGGAACTGCTGTCGAAATTTGGGGGTTAATTTATTACCTACCTCTATATATATATTTATACATATATATATTTTTACGTAGCTTTTGTCTCCCTATTTTCTGCGGCTTTCCTGTTTCTATCTCCATATTCTTTTCCTTTTTATTTCCTCGTTTTGTCTTTACCTTTTACTTCTTCGTCTACGATTATGTTTTCATTTTCAGGAGGTAATTGATTTTAAGAGCACTTCCAAAAGCGTGTGACTTCAGTACGTCCATGGTTCATGCAGTAACATCACAAACGACCACTTCCATTCTCAGAAATTATTTCCTAATCTCGACCTTTGGCCATGTTGATCCATAGTCAACAAGGACTGTGAATTGTATTCCATCCGCTAACCACTCAATCCAGTCACCACCTCTCTTTAGGTTTGGCTGAATATGACAGAGTAACACAAGCTTCGTATGTGCTAAAAAGCTTACAAAAGTATGCAGGAAATAGTTAGTTTAATCACAGAAGCCTATAAAAGGATAATAGTTAAATCAGCTGCAAAAATTTTCCGGCAATACACATTTCGATTTTTTTTTTTTTTACTAACATTAAATAGTCATTCAAAGTTTACTCGTAAATTTCAGACAGGAGGAACATATTCATGTCTATAATAATCAAATTAAATTAAGGTTTATTGGCCATGTTTACATTATTTCATGGTTTTATAAACATTTCTAATACTTATTCATAAAATATATGTGTGTGTATCAAAAATTTAATTAATAACCAAAAGTGAAATTCTGGAACTGTCCGTTGAATCAAGTTAAATTTATGAAAATGAATAGCAAAGATTTATGAATAAAATCGATTTACTTATTTACTTCATAACGGATTTGAGAAAATACCCTTATTTATTCAATAAATATAGTATAGTATTTCATTTAATTTATAAGGCAAAATAATTTATAAATATTTGTGTCTGCGTTTTAGCACTTAGAGGGATATTCGTATTTAATTTTACTGTGCCTCGAGTATCATAGGTGTGACAAATTTGCTTGTTTAAAATCGATTTATGTTTATAAGAAAACAGGAGAACTGATTTAGTATGCAGCAGTTCTACATTAAAACATCAAATTCATTCAAAAGAGGATTTTTGGATTATTGTTTTTTTTTCTCTATAACTATGGAATAATTTTTTTATTATTATTATTATTTTTTTTTTTCAGTATTTGTTAATGTTAATAATGTTTTGATATATCTAATATATACAGTTCTCTTGAGAACATTAAAATTCGAAAATAAGATTCTTTAATAATTATTTTCTGGCAGAAATCCACTTTATCTAGATCAGATTTTTTTTTTTTTTGAGATCCATTCCAAGACAAAATTCCAAATACCAAATGCTCTGCATTACCGATTACCGATCTTAAACCAATCACAATCAAAGCTTCCGACACCACTACCCACGGCTCAGTTTTCGAATCCTCTCTCTCTCTCTCAACAAGATAGATGCTTGACCCGAATCGTTTTCTATCTTTGTCAGATACTGTGGAAGCGAAAGGTCTCCTTCCTAATTGTCAAGTTTCACAGTATGAAGATGTTCCTAACCATACTTTTGATATCCTGTAACGTTGACTGGATAAACCTTCATATTTCCTGCGCGACTTACAGTTCCACTTCCACACCTCAGGCATTGCTCGGACCGTCTCCCATACTGCACTCTTGCCACTTTATTCAAAATATTCAATATGATATTACGAACTACTAATCTAAGATGAGACCGAAATACGAAGAACCATATAATTCTAAAAACCAAAATAGGCTATGGCCAAAGAATACAACTACTCAATGCATGGTTAACTTGGTGTGCCATATTTAAGCCTTGTTTAAGTGAACATGAATGCACATCGCAATTGCAAGAAATTTTATTAAAATCTGAACACACAATATAAATGGGTGACTTAATAAGAGCATTAGTTCTAGCCATATCGATATAAAATGTGATATCCCGCCCTGAAATCTGTTTAGGTACCAAAAACTTAATTGTCATAAGAGGTCCAAACTAAAATTGAATTTACTTATTAAAAATTATAATCTGTACCTCTTTCAGGATAATAACCATCTGATTTAAATGTAAGATACTTTTTAAAACTGTCATTGTACAATCTCAATTGATTTATTGAGAATTGCATAACACGGAATGTTATATTACCCTGCAATGATTTAATTTTGACATACCATAACTACCATATAATATTTTAAAGCGTTGACATTAGTTTTTTTTTTTTTTGTAATTTCTTATACAGCCAAGCGATTCCGGACTGATGAGGTTATGTGCTTATATGATATGTAAAATTAAAATTGAAATCATCTGCAGAAATGAACTGCCATAAATTACATTTTTTTTTGTGCTCTCTGCCTTTCTGCCTGGAGCTCAGAGCTTTTTTTTTTAGATTCAAAGACGTTTCTCGATACCTAATGTTGACATAGTATTGGTACACTTATGCAATGCAATACTTGTAAAGAAAATAAATATATTTTTTTAATTTATTTTTAATTTTTCCAGTATTACGTAGCAACCCATAACTCTACAATTCATTGTTCTATTTTTTTTCTAATATGCTATACTATATCAAAGAAAATTACTCCATTTCCTTTTAGTTCCGTACAACAAATACGTGTACTCAATGTACTCTGATACTCTTCCTTTGTTTTTCGATCACAATGATCTAAGGTACACAACATACTCTGATATTTTTCTTTTGTGTTGCGATCACAATGATCTAAGGTACACAATGTATTATTGTGTTATTATTGATATTATTCCTTTTCTATATGATCACTATAATCTTTCACACATAATGTGCAAATTTTGAATTTACAAATTCTTTAATATTTTCCCAGATCACCATGATCCTTGACATATAATGTACCCTTAATTTTCTATAGGATCACTATGATCTTTCATACAGAATGTACGAGTTAGAATTTAAGAATTCCTTAATACATTTCACCGATCACCATGACCTTAGGTACACAATATAGGTAATCTTGATTTTCTATATGAGATCTATGATCTTCCATACACAATGTATGAAATAAGAGTTTAAAATTTATAGATTTTACGATCACCATGATCTGAGATACATAGTGTACTCAATTTTTTTTCTCAACTAAATGTTGGATATCGTGGTTCATGGTCAACCGGGGTCTGAACGACCAGCGGTTTGCTCAGGGACCAACACCCTTCGAACCGTGCTACAAGTAGCTAGTATTGTAGTCTTTCCGCGAGTGCTACCACTCTTTTATAGTAAGATATTCCCAGTCGATTTAGAGCTCTAGGCAGCTCTTTATTTATCAACCCATTAGCGGATGTTACTATGGGTATTATGATAGCCCTTTCAAGTAAGTAAATAGCTTACAATTCATTTGCTAGGTCTTGGTACTTACTTATCTTCTCGGTCCTGGCTTTTCTTACAGTTCCATCCAGGGGAATTGTAACATCTATAATGTGTGCCCATTTATCCTTTTTGTTTAGGATTAATACATCAGGTTTGTTATGTCTGATTTCTTTATCCATTACAATTCCCGTGTCCCAGTTCTCTAGGAAGGCTTCCGCTATGTAGTTGTAATACGGCATGACTTCTTTTTACGATATTATTATTATTATTATAGACTTAACAGCGGCACACTTTCTCAGCCGTAGCTGGAAACTATTCACCGAATCCCTCGCGCGCGATTGATTATTATTATTATTATTATTATTGTAATTATTATTATTTCCGCAGTCTCGTTTTTCAACGGGGTAGTCTTTCTGATAGTAGGTTGCTTCAGACGGACAATTGTCAAGCCTTTCTGCATATTAAATTGAAATTAATAGAAAACGTCTTATATGTGTGACATGCGTCTAGCAAACAGTTTTTTGAAAATTAGATGTTGAATATTTTATATCCAATTCTTCTATTTGTTTCACTGTGCTTCGCGGTATTATTCCTGTTGTGGATATTATGACTGGTCGTACGTCAACTTCATCTACCTTCCACATTTGTTTTATTTCCGCCGCAAGTTCTATTTATTTATTATTATTACTTCTTTTTTTTTATTTACTATTATTATTATTATTAGTTCTTTATTTTTCTCGACATGTTTGCCGGTTATTTACTTCAGTTGAAGGGAATTCACCCCATCTAACTGTCGTTACATAGACATATTATTATTATTATTATTATTATTATTATTATTATTTTGAGGGACTTGCTTTGAAATTTTATTGTTAAATTTATCCTCGTCGCCACTTGTAATATGCCCGATTACGTCTCGCTTCGCTTATACTGTTAGAATAAGACACTTCACTTAGTTTCACACCACCGACCTACTCGTACCGCTGTTCGATATAAACTGCCGTCTCCTCCGGCCGTCAACTGCAGAGCGCCACCTGGTATTCGGTAATACTTTATGACTCATCAACGTTAGGTACAAATAATTCCAATACACTACAGTATATATGTAAATTATATAACTCACTTTCCCCTCTACTGAAATGGTGCAAAGGTTTCATTTTTGCCAAGCATTTTAAAAAACATTTTCTGGTTGAGACGTAAATATAAAAAAGTCGTAATTAATTTTTTCATTTCTTCTAAATAATTAAGTTTGTATGGACAAAGGTATTTTTTCACTCGTATTAAACACTTTATAAATAATTCAAATATGTTTGATGTTGCCATTTATCTACTAGCATGTTGAGTGTAATACCAGCCGAACTTCGCCTTTTCATGAATTAAAATATTATCCTCTATATGTATACTAATTTGATATGTGAATAAAGATTATTGTTATTACTATTATTATTATTTTTCGATGGCGGTTCTATTCTTTTTGCAAAATTTTTTTTACCGATAATTCAAATCTACCGATTACAAAATTATTTTTAAGAGTAAATAAATGATTTATTTTTAGCTTTGCCGAAAGACAGATTGTTTATACTGTGAAGATATTGTTAAAAGACAAAAAATAATTTAACCACGCGCTCATATCAAAACAGTTCCTAATACGAAACTCTCTAAGCGGCAGCTTAAATATTGACAAAGGAACTTTAAGGAAACATAACTTTCTACTTGTGGCTGTAGAAGTTTTAATTGAGTATAAATAAGTGATAGAGGTGAATTGTTTTATGAAAGTAGTGCACCCGGAACAATAAAAGTTTCAATGAGTTTCAGCTAAACTCATGATGTTGGTTTGGAGGTCGTTACACTCATTATGCTCGTTAACTTTAAGCTAAAGTGAGACTCTGAATTTTAAGTTACATAGTAAATTTTTAAGAGCAATTCTGTTTATTAGGTATACGGAATCCCGATGATGCGATGCAGACATTGAAGGAATTGATATTAGTCATGAATAAACTTTCTCGAAAGCGCTCCTAAAATGTCAGGAAATGTCAAGATATAGTTTTGAAAAGATTCGTATATTATCTAGAATGATCTTACGAATCTAAATGTGGAGGGCGCCATCCAAATATACTTCCATACAAAAAATATGACAATACAGGATTCATAGCACTTTTTCAAACTTAAATTCCCGGACTTTTCCAAGTTTTCCAGGACTATTGGAAGGTTTTTCCAGGTCTAATAATTGATGAGCGGGGGAGGGGAGTCACTGCGGCGTCACTAAATAATCGGCACAAAACTAGAAGTACAAAATTCAAATTTTTTTGATGAGCGGGGAGGGTGAAAAATTATTTTCAAATTCCCTGGTTTTTTATGAAAATTACTAAAATTCCCTAAATTTTCATTAAACTTTCCAAATTCCCTGACTTTCCCGGACCAACTTCGAATTCCCTGACTGTTCCAGGTTTTCCAGAACGCTATAAACCCTGCAATATTCACAAGAACTCAACATAATTTAGTGATACATTTGATTGTACTTAAGTCAAGTAACTGTGGCTTTTATTGTTATGGCCCTCATTCATTTTTAACAAAATCCCAAATTTTTAATAAAATAATGCTTCATGTATTTCTTAATTTTAATGGTATTGAATTCCAGACAATAGATAACAATATTATGTAAACTTTATTGTGTATTAGTATACGTGCATATACAGTGTGTCCCAGAATATATGTAACAAGAGGTGTAATGGACCAAAAATTTTGGAATTTTGGAATGGTATTTGGGGATTAAGTCCTGCTTGTTGTAAAACTAAAGTATACCAAAAATGACTTGATTTGGTGTTCTACAGGGTGTTTTATAAGCAAAGTTGTAAAAATCACCACCAATAAAGTACCTTTATTTTTGAAAATATGAAAAAATTCCACTAAGGAAAGTTATTTAGAATGCAATTTTATATCTCTATACCAAATTTCAGAAATATAAAAATATTTTTTTGAAACTTCCCATTTTTTCCATAAATTAGTATTTTATTTTGAACCATTCAATTAAAACTGCATAGAAATTATTTTTTGTGAATTAATATTTAAAGTTATGTAGAAGCTAAAAGTAGGCTATGAGAAAAGCAGTGGATACACATTTATCATTTATCATCTTAATTCGCAAAAAATGGGAAGTTTCAAAAAAATAATTTTATATTCCTGAAATTTGGTGTAAAGGTATAAAATTGCCGTTTTCGAGGGCGGGGAACACGATGGTGACAATATTTTCCGACCTACCGTCCAACCACTATCTCTAAACCGAAAAAACCACCCCTTGTTCCGATTTTCCGGTGCTAGGCATTTTTTGATCGGAAAACTTTATTAACGGAAGTTGTTTAGAATTGTCCAAAAACCCTAAATCCAAAATTTAATCAAAATTAAAAAATACTGAAATTTTGTTTAAAATAACGTCCAAGTCCGAAAATATCATTTAAATGTTTTTTTGTTTAAAAAATGCATGACAATTTTGTTTGAAATGAAACCCAAGCTGTCAGATGTAGTAATTAGTAGTCTTTTTTATATTTTTTAAATTTATCATTTTTTAAAATTTTTCATTTTTTTGATTTTGATGAAAAATTGGGTTTTAGATTTTTGGACAACTATGAACAACTTTCAGTAATAAAAGTTTCCGATAAAAAAATGCCTAGCACCGGAAAATCGAAAAAAGGAGTGGTATTTTCGGGTTAGGGGTAGTGGTTGGAAGGTAGGTAGGAAAACATTGTCACCATCGTGTTCCCCGCCCTCGAAAACAGGGGACTACATGTTTTGCGGTCCAGTCGCAGAACTTTTGGGGTAAAAGCTTTACCTCAGGGGACTATTGGGCTGACGTCATCAAGAAGCAAATGGGAAAGAGCTTGATGAAGAAGCTGTGCGCATCTAGATGGCGTGATGCCGTCGGATGTGCTATACAGCAAGCGGGAGCCAACCAGAACTAAAATAACACAGCCACACAAAAAAAATTGTTTCTGATCTGGGGGTCTGACTATGTTTACCATATATTTTTGGGGTCGCTGAATACGAATCCGAGGTTTATTGAACCTTATCACATCAGGATTTTGCCATAACCTCAAGAAACTCATAATTTAAGGTATTAAATGCATATAACCCTAAGAATGAAGTTGTAATCTGAAAACCCAAGCTCTTAAACCCCATAACCACATAACTCACTTAACCTCATACCTAATTAATCCCATAGAAGAATGAAGTTGTAATCTGAAATTGATTTCACAGCCACACAAAAAAAAGTGGTCTGGCCTGCGGACCAGACCAGTGTATACTTATGTATTTGGACCCGCTGAAACCGAATCCGAAGTCAGAATTGTCAGATTGGTTCATTTTTCATCCCTAACCCCAAGAAAACGCTCCCCCAAAAAGTGGTCTAGCCTGCGGACCATACCAGTTTATGTATTTGGACCCTCTGAAACCGAATTGTCAGATTCGCTTGTTTTTCACCCCTACCCCAAAAAACACCCCTGAAACAAAAAAATGTGGTCTAACTTATAGTGTATCCTTATGTATTTGGACCCGCTAAAACTGAATCCGAAGTCAGAATTATCAGATTGGCTTGTTTTTCACCCACAACCCCCAAGAAATGATCTGTCCGGCGGACCATACCAGTGTTTCCATATGTATTTCGTAAGGATACCTACACTAGTCTGGTCCGCAGGGCAGACCATTTTGATTGTGTTTTTTTTTGGGGGTTAGAAGTGAAAAACGAGCGAATCTGACAATTCTGACTTCGGATTCGGTTTCAGAGGATCTAAATACATAAGCATAAACTGGTATGGTCCGCAGGCCACACCACTATTTGGAGGGGGGGGGGGGTTTCATGGGGGTCAAAAATGAACCAATCTGACAATTCTGACTTCGGATTCGGTTTCAGCGGGTCCAAATACATAAGGATGCACTGGTCTGGTCCGCAGGTCAGACCGCTTTTTTAGCTGTGAAATCAATTTCAGATTACAACTTCATTCTTATGGTTATGAGATTAAGTGGGTTATGAGGTTATGGGGTTTAAGAGCTTGGGTTTTCGGATTACAACTTCATTCTTAGAGTTATATGTGTTTAATAGCTTAAATTATGGGTTTGTTGAGGTTATGTCAAAATTCTGATGTGATGGGTTTAAATAAACCTCGGATTCGGGTTCAACGACCCCAAAAACATATGGTAAACGTAGTCAGACCCCCAGATCAGAAACAATTTTTTTGTGCGTGTGGCTGTGTAATTAACGTCTGGCAAGATATCGTTAATCAGAAGAGAATATGTTTGTTGGTTTTTACCTTCAATAAGTATTTTAATTTACAACAGAAATTTACTATAGAAGTTATTACATTTTATTATACAGGGTATAATTAGTTTCATGTCATTAAAAAATACTGATGGTGAGGAACGACTAGGCAAACAAAAAAAACCAATATAACATGAGGTTTAAAGCCCCTAGTTTTGGAGAAAAAAAATAAACAAAAAATTTCGAAAATTTTTAGTAATATAGTTTGAGAACTGCTGGAATGATGAGGTAGGCTTTATTATCGTCCGGTATGACGGGGCCTTTGACTATCCACACGCTAATGCTGTCCCATCAAAGTGCCGGGCTCGTTTGTTAGAGACCGCGCGGCGGCGAGGACACAAGACGGTAATCATTACACTTTCTTTATGACTTTTTTAAAAGTAAGTAATAAACTTCTATGATTCGGAACTATACATAGAAAATCAGTGGTTCTTAAATGTCTTCTACTTTAACATTCAAATTTTTGACCTAGGTCAGTTTTTTCGAAACCATATAGGTTTTTTGTTTGTCTAGTCGGTCCCCATTACTAGTTTTTTTTAATGACATGAAACTAATTACACCCTGTATAATATAACATTTATAAATTTTGCTACAAATTGACTTGTGTAAAACATTAATATTAATAGCACCAGTAAAATTGATTTGATGCAACTGAACAAAAAAAATGGCACGGTAGTTAAAGCAAAGCGCATGGTTTTGTTTTCGTAGTTCGCTTTTTCTCTGCGACGATAATGTAAGTGCTAAAGCAACAAAAACAGGTGCCACAGATTCGTCACATTTTCTAGGAATTCCCACTCGTATTATATTTTTAGCGTTGTAAGTTGTAGGAATTGCAACAAAGCAGAAATGTTATATTTTCGTTAACTTAAATTAGAATGAAATAATAGGAAATATATATTTTTTGAAAAATAACATAAAGCGGGTGAAATAAAGACTCTGTCCTACCTAAGCATGCTTTTCTAAAACTGAGGGGAGCACAGTTGACTATGAGAGGAAACGTGCCTTCTCAGGCCTCCCTCTTGATGTAGTTCCCTGATAAATGTTGAGATAAAGTAGATTAAAAAGTTAGTTTTGGTTAAATTTTGTATAAACTTTATAGACTAGTAGATGGTGACAGAAAATCAAAACTGATAGCCTACCGTCTGCAAGTAATTTAGTCAGTATTATCTATACAATAAAGCTCAATTTTTGGTACTTTCAAGGTTTGCCCGCATGCACGGGTTGTAGGAAACGATTTCCGGTTTGCATAAAAAAAACGATGTTTTCAACTGATACACTACCGTCTGCAAAGTTCATAATTCGAAATTAAAGGAATAAAAATATGTCGGAAGCGCTTTTGCAGACAGTTCTGTCATGCACCAAGCCTTATACAGGGTACTCCAAAATATATCAAATTTTAGTAAAAAAAAAAAATGATAATTTATCGTCTGCAAACAATACAAAATGATGATTCTGGTTCATGAAGACGAGTAGGGGAAAGGTGCAGACGTTTACGATATGCATATCACCATATTGTGCGCATGTCAACTTGTTATTTTTTTTTATAACTTTGAACAATTATTTACCGTTTAATTTAGATTGCAAAACTATTGTAAACAATGTTTTCAGACGAATCCAATATGCACGGTTGTCCATTGAATTCTATAAACTTGTAAGAAAATGGGGGTAACTTTTACCGATTATTAGCTGTCTGCAACTTGGTACAAAGAAAGGTTATTGATTCGATTACGCAATTATTTAATTTGCAGACAATGCGCACATGCACTAAAACCACAAATATGTACCAAAAACAACTATCTATACCGTCTGCAACTTGGTACACAGAAAGGTTACTGGGTTAAATAATTATTTAATTTGCAGATAATGCCCAGATGCACGAGAGCCACAATAGAGTCAAAACTCGGCGAATTCCGTTTGATATCTCTTCGTGTGCGATATGCATCAAAAACAACTCATTACCTTCTGCAACACAAAATTGTGTAAGCTAACTTATGCAAGTATATTTTTTTCGGATGGACAGACAACATGCAAATGCACACGGACCAGAATTAGTGCTGGTATTCGATAAAGTTGATCGATAATTCGCGTCGTAGTTAAATTCAATTGAAAAAATTTATTTTATTAAAGTTGTAACAAAAATCTTATACATATTATCATAATAATAATTATTATTTATAAAAAATTTTGTTCGCCGTCTGTTTCCTCTTCAACATCATCATTCTCAACCACTGACTCCTGGAACGTTTTCCGATGATCCTCAGTGAAATGATACATATCTTCCTCGCTGTCACTGATATGTTCTAAAAACAAGTTTTCTTCATCTGAATCATTATCAGCATTGTTGTCGGTGAGCATTATTTGTTCGTTATCCTCCTCCACCACACTGTTACTGGTAATTGCGACTGTAATTTTAAAAATTAATCAGCATTTAAAATTCATTGGAATTAACAAGAAAACTACGGTATTTTTGTACCGTTGCCGTTATCAGCTACAAAAATTTATTTGACGGTTTGTGGCATTTCATCTCTATCAAACAGTCCTCCAATTTGCACCAGCCATACTCCTCAACTTTTCAGCTTGATGCTTAGGCAAAGATGCGTTGCTCAATATTTTTGACACTTTATTGCCACTCTCGTGCATGTGCGCGTTGTCTGCAAACTAAATAATTGCATATTTGAATCAATAATCTTTCTTTTTACCAAGTTGCAGACAGTAAATAATTGGTAAAAGTTTTTTTACACAAATACGTTAAGCAGCAAGTGCTTTGTACACATTTAATATATCTGCAAATAATTCTTTATCGAAGCTCTATTTTTAAATCATGTTTCCTTTTTAGCTGCAGACGGTAAACAATTGTTCAAAGTTGTAAAAAAAAATAACAAGTTGACATGCGCACGATATGGTGACGTGCATATCGTAAACGTCTGAACCTTTCCCCTACTCGTCTTCATGAACCAGAATCATCATTTTGTACTGTTTGCAGACGGTAAATTATCATTTTTTTTTTTTA
Source organism: Rutpela maculata (assembly GCA_936432065.2). Lineage (NCBI taxonomy): Eukaryota > Metazoa > Arthropoda > Insecta > Coleoptera > Cerambycidae > Rutpela > Rutpela maculata. Next base: position 113,297,493 of record OW386285.2, read on the forward strand.
CTAAAATTTGATACATTTTGGAGTACCCTGTATAAGGTTTGGTGCATGACAGAACTGTCTGCAAAAGCGCTTCCGACATATTTTTATTCCTTTAATTTCGAATTATGAACTTTGCAGACGGTAGTGTATCAGTTGAAAACATTGTTTTTTTATGCAACCCGGAAATCGTTTCCTACATCCCGTGCATGCGGGCAAACCTTGAAAGTACCAAAAATTGAGCTTTATTGTATAGATAATACTGACTAAATTACTTGCAGACGGTAGGCTATCGGTTCTGATTTTCTGTCACCATCTACTAGTCTATTAATAAATCAATGTTTTTGTAGGTGACATTTATATCTATATCCATAAAAATTTGAAAATAAAAGAAAATATATATTAGTATTATGTTAGTATACTACCAAATAAATAACAACACTTAAAACTGTTTTCTCAAATTTTTTCATAGAACCATAAATAATGGATTATTGACAATTTGTAAATAATAAATGAAATGTTTTTATTGTTTCGAAATGGTATTAATGTTTCTATTTACTGCCACTGAAGGCCGAACATTGATTAGTTGTTTCCTGTCTATTCATAGAAAAGGATTTATTTTGGTACCTATACATTTTTAGGGCAATAATTGGCGTAAAAGTAGAACGATTATATATTTTCTAAATCAATGGTAGTATTAGAAAACGTTACAACGTATATAACTTTTAACATTGACTGTGATCTTCATATAATTTACAACAAACCAAAATCAACCCTTAAAAGAATCTTTACTTTTTCCACTTCTTAATCGACATAAATCAGACTAACTTAATATGGTTTTTCAACGACAAAATTTTCTTGAAGCTCTAGCATCTAGTAACACAATAAATAAATAGAAAAATGAAAACTAAATTGTGATGAATTTGGCAAGGTTCAAGCAATACTATGATGTATTATGATTAAAAAATTATTTAAATCATAGGTCACAAAAATCTGCCTGGCGGAATATACAGGCTGTTTCATTAAGAATTGGACATACGCTAACTGGAGAATCCTTAGTCCAAAATATGAAGATTTAACCTAAAACAGATAGAATGTGCCTCCTTACTGAGATACAAGGTGTCAAAGTCGTAATTTTTTTTCTTTTTTATTGCAATATCTCAACTACCTCTTGACCGATCTTCTCCCAATTTGGTAAGGAAACATTCTTTAAGCTAACAAACAATAATTTATGTATCACATCACGCTAGCCCGTGGAGGGCGCCTCATGAGCTATACCTGATGATGAATATTTTTCCTCTTTTTTTTTGCGAAACGTAGTGGCACTTTTGACTAGAAAATCTCATGCAGGAGTAATTTCTACGTAAAAAAGGTACATTTAATAGAACTTGATAATTCCAACCGTTTTCGAGAAAACTGCCGCATAGATCTCAAAAATTCTTTGAAAACAAGCCCAATTTGAAGAGAAAAAATTGTATTTATTGAAAAGTGTGCTTTGGTGAATCCGAAGTCAGAATTGTCAGATTGGCTTGTTTTGCATCCCCAACCCCAAAAAACACCCCCCCCAAGAAAATGGTCTGATCGGCGGACTAGACTAGTGTATTCTTATGTATTTGGACCTGCTAAAACCGAATCCGAAGTCAGAATTGTCAGATTGGCTCGTTTTTCACCCCCCAACCCCAAAAAACATCTCCAAAACAAAAACAAAGTGGTCTGTCCGGCGGACTATACCAGTATATTTTTTATGTATTTTGACCTGCTGAATCCGAATTCGAAGTTAGAATTAACAGATTAGCTGGTTTTTCACCCCTAACCCTGAAAAACACACCTCCAAAAAAATTATCTATCCGGCGGACTATACCAATGTCATCTTATATATTTTGACCTGCTGAATCCAGATTCGAAGTTAGAATTGACAGATTGGCTCGTGTTTTACCCCCCACAAAAATGATCTGCCCGGCGAGCCATATCAGTGTATTTTTATGTATTTAAATCCGCTAAAACCGAATCCGAAGTCAGAATTGTCAGATTGGCTCGTTTTTCACTCCTAACCTCAAAAAACAACCCCAAAACAAAAAGAAAATGGTCTATTCGGCGGACTATACCAGTGGATCCTTATGTAATTTGACCTACTAAATCCGAATTCGAAGTTAGAACTGTCAGATTTGCTCGTTTTCACCTCCAACCCCCCAAAAAACACCTCCCCTTACAAAATGGTTTGCCCGGCGGACCATACCAGTGTATCCTTATGTATTTGGTAAGGATACACTGATATGGTTCGCCGGACAGACCACTTTTTTTTGTTTTGTGTGTTTTGGGGTTGAGGGTGAAAAACGAGCCAATTTTACAATTATGACTTTGGATTCGGTTTCAGCGGATTTAAATATATCAGGATACATTGGTATGGTCCGCCGGGCAGATCATTTTTTTTGGGGGGTGTTTTTCAGGGTTAGGGGTGAAAAATGAGCCAATCTGTCAATTCTCACTTCGAGTCTAGATTCAGCACGTCAAAATACATAAGGATACACTGATATAGTCCGCCGGACAAACCACTTTCTTTTTGTTTTGTTTTTTTTTGGGTTAGGGGTGAAAAACTAGCTAATCTGATCATTCTGACTTCGGGTTCGGTTTCAGCAGATCCAAATACATAACAATAGACTGGTCTGGTCCGCCGGACAGGCTATTTTTTTGGGGGGGTGTGTTTTTCGGGGTTAGGGATGGAAAACGAGCTAATCTGTCAATTCTAACTTCGAATCCGTATTCAGCAGGTCAAAATACATAAAGACACACTGGTATTGTTAGCTGGACAGACCACTTTGTTTTTGTTTTGGGGGTATTTTTTGGGGTTGGGGTGTGAAAAACGAGCTAATCTGACCATTCTGCTTTCGGATTCGGTTTCAGCAGCTCCAAATACATTAGGATGCACTGGTCTGGTCCGCCGGACAGCCATTTTTTTGGGGTTGGGGGTGAAAAACGAGCTAATCTGACAATTCTGCTTTCGGATTCGGTTTCAGCGGGTCCAAATACATACGGATACACTGGTCTAGTCCGTCGGACAGACCACTTTTTTTTTGTGTGGCTGTGTTGTGAATTATTTCCATCCGGCGACTTGATTATGGGACAGGAGCACCGGATGGCCGTCGAAATAATATAGCTTCATGTCGGAACGCGAATTTTAAATTTTAGCGAAATTATGGAAAATGCCAATTAGTCCATAAAAATCTTTATGCGATATCTCATTAAGGGTAGCTTAAGTTAACGAAGTTCAAAAAAGGCCGATTAGGGGAAATAATTCGTGTAGTGTAGTGGCCAATTTTTGTACAGTTGTCGTGGGGGTGTACTGAACAACATATTAAAAGTCCGGACATGTGGAGGGTGGGCGGGGGGTGAGGGTAGTTTAAAGGTCCCCTTTTCATGTCTTTCTTTCTTTCCTGCTCCACCGCGTAAAATGGAATGCGAAGATGTTTCTAGCGATCTTCCAAGCGACTGCAAATGAGCGAGACTTAAATAAACACCGAATGCTGCGTTCATAAAATCATCCACCAAGCCAAAACCTGATCTAGTCACACTGCCATCAACCAAAGGAGCTGCGGTACAACACTCTTTTAGAGTTTATTTGCAGGTATATTAACTGTTTTTTTACAACATTTTTTCTTTCTTATAGCGGTTTGCTTACTTATACAGCAATGGCTCAAACCGAACCAGTGGGGATGGAACTAATGGGAAAATGGATCGGTTACCACCAAAGAACCAGTCCCAAGCAGCACAATTAGTTTATATTACCAGTTTAAAGCCACATTAACCTAAGATAGTTGATATAACGTAATTGAAACCATTGCTTTCAACTTTGAAGGTATATAGACTTAATAGTAATTTAGTAAGCAATATTTAGGTAATATTTTCTTATGAAATGCCTGATAAAGTCACATTGACTTTAGTGTAATTTACAAGAAATATTTACGTTACTGTTCCTTAAAATTTAACTCTAAAGTTAAAGTGCATATTGTGGTCTATGTGTAAGAAAATATTATATAATTTTAGACTAAATTATTAACTTTGGAGTCGCTATCTTTTGTCTGAATAAAAACAGGGAAATTTTACCAATTTTTTACGTAAGTATAACCTGAGTTTTGTCTTGTCCTTGTAGTCAGATTTAGGTTATAACTTTAACCTCATGGTCACAACTAGTTCCAATTTTAGGAAAAATTTACCATAATTTTACTTCTCCACTAACCTAGCATATGTGTTTAACCTAAAGGCAAATATTACTTCATAAAATGTCCTGAAAGTTATTTTTACTTAAAAAATAGAATTAGGTCCCTTCCCTGGAAAGCAAAATTACCTTTTCATTGTCTAAATTACTTCAAAGGACTATAATTATAATTATATCGAATATGCGGTGTACTTAAAGATACTTGTAATTGTATTTCAACTTTTCTATTACCGACTTGTTTGCATTCAAAGTAATGACTACATTATATCAGGTAAAACAGTTGTTAATCTTTCAGAGAGTTTAGTACAATATAACTATTTTTTTTCTCTAGATTTCAGCACTTAGTTTGCAGAATGAAAAGCTAAGTGAAGTTCAGTAGTGTTAATAGTGTAACTGAGTGACTTTATTTGGATTGTATATTCAGTGTTCCTGAATGTACTCACTGAAGAGAAGTTGTAAAAATGGTTTATGGCCCTATAGAAGGTTTAAACCTATACCTATGAACACATTTAAGTTGATAGATGGGGAAGTAGTAATTAAGAATTAAAAAACAAGTTTCATATGATGTGTTTTCTGTTAATACATTTATTCAAATCCAACAAAAGATTAATTATTTTACCTGAAATATTTTTAAATTCCAAATTCACCGAATCCGTGATGTGATCATGTTTTTCTATCAAATGCAAACGCAAGTCGTTATTAAAGTTAAAACACAATTTGCACTCTAAGCACAGGTATCTTTTGGGCACTGTAGATTTGATATAAATACGTTGGATTTGTTTATTTATACACAATTCTGTTGTGCCGATTTAACGCTGACTGGCTGGAGAATACTTTCTCACATTCAAAACAAAACACATTCGTTTTTATTGACAAAATACAAGAGTAAATTGAAGGAATAAATCACAAACTCAAAACAACAATTGCAGCCAAAGAAGTTTGAGGTTAGAAACAGAAGTGACGTCACTCAATTTACCGCCTTCTCTAACCTAATTTGGGAAATATGACCAATTTAGTTCTGCATGAACTTTAAAGACTTTACAATTTTGAAGACTACAAAATTATTTTAACCTATATTGGTCCCATTTAACTTTAAAGTAAATAATATAAGTTTTAACACTTCGTCTCAAGGAAAAACGTCAATGAGGCCTAAAATATTGGGAGAGAATACTTCGAAGTCGCATGGCACTATGTTCGCCATATTTTTCAACCAACTGTAAGAGGCCATTTTACAATGAAATTTTGATGAGTATTTAATTGAAGAAAATCATTAATATAAGGTTATTTAACAGATACAAAGTACAATATTATAATATTTTATGCCCCAGGAAAGTCCTGCCGGGCCAATTGAATAGGCTTTCACAAATATTTTTAAAATACATTTAAGCTCTTTACAAACATAAAATACTTGAGGCCCCTTTAATATTCCGAGGTAGAATGGATATATTTACAATGAAAATTGATTGGCAGTAAAAAACACACACAGAGGAGAAGTGGACACGTTATTTCACAACTACGTATGACATTATATGATGTACTCCTACTCCATCATTATAATAGAGATGTCTGATGGTTTCTAGTTATGTCTTTGCTGCTTATGCCTCGTGACTTACAAGTAAATCATTATTGTTCTAAATAAAATCTTATTAGTTATTTCTGAGAAAGAAAGATTGCAGTTGAAGACTGGTTTGGTGATATTACCTATCAACGACCACAATTAAACAAAATTTTTACTTTTAAATTACATGTTCAGGGAAATATGTTCAATAACCAATAGGTCATTATAACTGAGCAGCCTCATTTAAGAGGTATTCATGACGTCGTCTCATTCCCCATTTACTTATATTTTACGTAAATTTTAAGCTAATTAGGTTAGGTTAAACGGGAAAATGGGACCAAAACGAGGGCTACATTACGTAATTCTGACTTAAGGTGCTACTTGGTAGCTCTGAAGAGATCTTGAACTCCATCTTTTGCTAATGTTCTACTGGATGTGGGGAACGCTGTGGTTGCCGAAAAATCGGCATTCCATGGTCAATGGTGTGCGGCACTTGCCATGGTACGTGTACGAATAGTGCACCATTAGACGACTATTTGGACGTCGACGACGATGATGATTTTGCTGACTTTTAAAATGTTTATATTTAAGATAATGTTCGTCTATTATTAATAATATAATTTTTCTGTTAGTTTTAAATTCATTTGGTATTAAAATTTCATTTATGTCATTAAAAAACCCGAATTTTTTTTAATTCGCGATTTTTCTCGTAAAGTACTGATCCTACATAAAAAATGAATGGAAACTTACTAGTAGAAAATTTTATCTAGTTTAATTTTGTATAAGGATAACTATACTTCCACTGGATGTGGAAGTAAAAGTACAAAAAAATTTTTAAAAATTTGTATTGTTCAAATAGGCTTAGAATGCCATGAAACGTCGAGATTTCAAGTTTGAGAGAAAAAAAAATTTCTGTCTGTCGGTCTGTCGGTCTCTGTCGGTCTGTAACTTTTTTTGTGCGTACGTTTACTCTGGAACCGTATGAGATATTCACTTGAAATTTGGTACACATATGTACTTTAACGAGATCTAGAACTAGATTATATTTTCATCTTGTTCCGTCGAATGGTTTGGGGGTAAATTGGGGTAAAATTGGAGTAAACAGGTAAATCAAGCAGGTAAAAGTTCATAAAATTGATATTTAGTATAGACAAGAGAAGCTAAAGTCTCAAAAAAAATGTTGGCATTAGCCACCCCCATTACCACCCCCACCCCATTATTAAAGGGGATGAAAAAAATGTGATTTAGTGTGTGTACAAGAACCAGAAACCTCAAAATATTTTTTTACTTTATCCACCCCGCACTCCCACCCCCTGTCACCACCCCCACCCCACTACCGATGTGGGGTATCGTTTTATGGGTTTTTGGGGTAGAGGATTTCAAACATTATATTATTAAAGTTCCATAAACAATTATTTCCAGATATAAAATTTTTTCGTTGTGTGACTTGGATAGAAAATCCGGATGTGGAAGTAGTGATTCCTTGGGTAGCGGTTTTTCACTAGAGGTCGCAGTTTTCGAGTTATTCAAGGAAGACGTGAAAAGGGGACCTTTAAACTACCCCCCACCTACCCGCACACCCACCACCGGTCAGTACTTTTAGTATGTTGGTCAGGGCAGTTCCGTCGACAATTATAAAAAAATTGGACACTACACGAATTAATTCCCCTATTTTACTTCCACATCCAGTGGAAGTATAGTAACGACAAAAAAAATTTTAAAAATTTTTATTGTTCAAATAGGCTTAGAATGTCACGAAACGTCGAGATTTTAAGTTTGAGCGAAAAAAAATTTCTGTCTGTCGGTCTGTCTGTCGGTCTGTCTGTCTGTCTGTCTGTCTGTCTGTCTGTCTGTCGGACTGTACCTTTTTTTTGTGCGCACGTTTACTCTGAAACCGTTTGAGATATTGACTTGAAATTTGGTACACATATGTACTTTTACAAGATCTAGAACTAGATTAGATTTTCATCATATTCCGTCGAAGGTTTGGGGGGTAAATTGGGATAAATTTGGGGAAAATAGGTAAACCAAGCAGGTAAGAGTCCATAAAATTGGCATTTAGAAGCTGAGGTCTCAAAAAAAATTTTGGCATTAGCCACCCCCATTACCACCCCCACCCTCTTATTAAAGGGAATGAAAAAAATTGTGATTTAGGGTGTGTATAAGAACCAGAAACTTCAAAATGTTCTTTATTTCATCCACCCCCACTACCACCCCCTATCACCACCCCCATCCTGCTACCGATGTGGGGTATCGTTTTATGGGTTTTTGGGGTAGAGGATTTCAAATATTATATTATTAAAGTTCCATAAACAATTATTTCCACACACAAAATTTTTTCGTTGTGAGTGACTTAGATACAAAATATGGATGTGGAAGTAGTGATTCCTTGGGCAGCGGTTTTTCCTTCGTTGATTGGACTACTATTACTCTTCATTGCTTGGTACTTGAGATAAACGTCTTACGAAGGAAGCGTCCGCCCATGCCTTGCTTGGTAGGCGTATTCGTACATTATAAGTAGATAGGCGCCATACAAACATTTAATTTTCCCTTTATACAATAAATGATATTACTTGAATTCTTGTCATTTCTTGATTGAATGATTGACTTTAAATTTAACCCCTTGGGAGTTTTTGTGTGTTAGGTCGACAACTGAATGTATAGGATCCTCGTAAGGTCCTCAAGAATAAGAAGTAGAAACATATTAAATTGCCATATCAGTTTTTAAAATTCAACGTCAAAACACAGGTAGTTTATTTTATTACAGTTCCTAATTCCATGAAATTTTCATACATTCGAATAAATACCAGATAAATTTTTGCCCTAATTTTATGTTTCCAAAGAAAAGTTTGGCAAAAGCTGCTTAATAAAATACAATACAAAATATATTTCTATACAAAATGCCCATTCATGTGTATACAACCAATACATATAAAGCAAACATAAGAGCTTTAGAAAATATTATCCATTAAAGCATTCTAATGAGAAAATGAGGAACAAGAATTGGTATTAAGCGATTTACCTAAAAATACAATCTCTTCTGGAATACGTATAACATTAAATTACGTTTTCTAATCATACAATGTAAAAGCAGGAACATAAAATATCTGATGGCAGCATTTTATTTGCTTTATGAAATTGCAGTTTGGCGGACTATAAAATGAAGGAATCTTTTTCAATTATTGGATCATAAAGATTTTGCCTTTATACGAATTTTATTTGTTTGTACGGTTGTTGCAAAAATTGTAACTATTGTACATATCAATGTGAAGGGTAATTGCATTATTCTATAATCAATTTTCTACATACGTAATTGCACACTATTAATGTCTATTCGTGGAAACAAGAAATAACGAGTAAAAATTGCAGTCGGGCATGGCCGAATACCTAAAATTAAGGTTTTTCAATCCATCACTCTGTATGTCTGTTGGTGCTACGTCTACAAACATATCTGACGCCGAAAAATAATATTTGGTACTTTGCGATTGTAAACGAAAAAAAATTGAACCGCCTTCAAAAATTCTTACTAAAAAAAAAAAAATATGAAATAAAATTTCACCTTCACCCAGTCGATTGAACCTTATTACCTAATATCGATATTTGAATTCAAATAAAAATACGTTTGAATTGGTTATTTGTTAATTTTTACACCGCTATTTCTTTATTTTTTTTTTTTGGAAGGCGGTTCAATGTGTTTCAACCTTTTTGGTGACATCTTTATTCAGTTTCAACACAGTCGGCCTTACTCGGACCTAATTTGTAAGACCCACTAGAAAACATTTTTGAAAATCCTATTTGAACTTATTTTTTTTTTCGTAAAATGTGCAAATCTGCAATAGAAAATTGATATCTTCATTAAAAAAGAAAAAAGTTGGGGGACCCAGGGCCGTATCAAGAGCCCGGGCCGGCCCTGAACCATAGCATTAGATGACCCCCATCGAATCCTACAATTTTTATTTAAGTCATTTTTCAATTGTTAGCTTAACCGGCGAGATAATTGGGTTCTTGTGATTTCAATTGTTGGTATTGGGCCCGAGTAAGACTCACTGGAAAAAGTTTTTGAAAATCCTAATTGAACGTATTTTTTTCCGTAGAATTAAATTCTGCAATAAAAAATGGGGGGTTCCTATTTTAAAAACCAAAGTTGGGTATCACAGGGCCTCGCCAAGGTCACGGACCCGGTGCCCAATCACAGAAACAGATGGCCCCCTTAGAACCCAACAACTTTTGTAGAGGTCATTTCTTAATTGGTGGCTTACATGACGAGATATTTGCAATAATGGATTAAAATGGTCCACCCTGTATAACATTTGAATTTTTAGGCTTTAACGTCAGGAGAGTTATGAAATCTCCATATACCATATTTCATATAAATTTGCAATAATAATAATAATAATTTTATTCATCCTTTCGATCACAATACAATGAAATAGGACATGTCAATAAATAAGGTGAAATATAAAACATGACTACAGGACGTACATATACACAAAAATATACAATATACATGTACAATAATGCTGCATTATGGCAACCGTATTGGGTGTATATTAAATCATAGTTTCGAAAATTCCCCGACTTTTACAGGTTTTTCAGGACTTTTTAATCAAAATTCCAGAAGATTTTTCTGTTGCTTGTTAAAAAATAAGCATAATTTTATATTATTAATACAAAATTATTATTAAAACAACTAGTACAGTAACTAGAGATTTTAACTTCGAAATAGCGTTATATAAACTAGGTTTAATTTTTTTTGACAATTTTAATACCTAGTAAATATATCAAAGAAAAGTTTGTATATTATGCAGGGGCTGGCTAATTTATAAGGGGTGGCACCTAGAAACATTAAAGCTGAAAAATAATCAAATTTTGAGAAGAAAGGCCTTTGTGGAACTTTTCATACAAATTAATAGTCTTTAAGTTATAACGCCTTCAAAATAGCGGTTTTAGCCTGAAAAAAGATGTATTTCTAAATGGTTTTCGTCAAATAACTCGAAAAGTATAGCGAAAAAATGCTAGAACCAAATAAGGAAGCTAATAAACTGAGGATGAATTTCATTTTTTTTTAAATTTCTCTAGAATTATTAGTTTTAATCTAAAAGTATAAAGAAAAGATGGCGTTCGAATGTTTATAAGAACTATTTAGTTTAAATATTAAATGTTGAATATCTCACAAACTTACTTACGTAAAAAATGAAAAGGGTATTAATTAAGTTGAATTAAGATTTTTTGTTTTGTTTTCATAGCATAAAAAGCAAAGTTATGATAGAAACAATTTGCTTTTTATACAATTTTTTTGATAAAACCGTCGTCATTTTGTTATTGTAAGTAGTTAGTATACATAATACATAATTCTTAAATACTTTTTTTCGTTAACATATAGCATGACCGAGATCAAATTTTTTCTTGCGTCTATAGCACTTGCTTGAAAAAAAAATGCATTTTAAACTATAAAGGGATTTTTCGAAAATACGTATATGTTTGTTACTTTTAAAATATATCAATATTAATTTTAGCGAAAAAATAATGGAAGTAAAGAATAAAGCTTATAAGTATATGAGAATGAATTTGATTTGATCTGATTTTTAAATATTTATTTAGGATTAATAATTTCGGAGATATTTAAGTATAAAGTTAGCGTCCGAACATTTGTAAGATGAAGCATCTAGTTAAAATGTTGAATATCTTAGAAACTATAACACTTGCTTTAAATATGCCAAGGACCAGAAGTAAAGATAATAATTAATCATACTTTAAAATGATTCTTTGTTTATTCCTGTATTGTAAAAACAAGGAAGTTATGGCGCATTTCAAATGGACACACATCTTCGTAACTCAGTTATTGGTCATCCAATTTCAACCAAACTTGGATCGGTATCAAAGACCTTTACTATATCCTTTTTGAGTAAAACAAAAATGATTTCAGTCATTGGCGTGCATTTTGATTAAGAAAAAAAGGATCGATATTTCGAGAAATCATATTAGGCATTTTTTTGTTGAAAAACTAATGCAATATTATTGATCAGCATGCTGCTGTAAAATCCCTATTCTCAGAATTTAACAACATTTTGATTTTTGGTTTTCGAATTAAAGCCCCCTTAAAATTACCTGTTTTAAACATTAAATAATCACTAAATTGGTAACGAATTTTTTTTCGAAAAAAAAGTTGTTCTCTTTTCTCTTTAAATTATTTTTTTTTAACACCCCATATCATACATACTTTCAAATTCGGTAATTCCTAATGCCCGAATAATTTACGGCCCAAAATTTTTAACAATTTTTCAATGAAAATTCTTGGCCTACGAAATGTGAAAGTATCGATAATATGGAATGGTAGAAAAAGTGAACTTTTTCCAAAAAAATTTCGTTACCAATTTATTGATTATTTAATGTTTGAAATAGGTAATTTTAAGGGGGCCGTATTTCGAAAACCAAAAATCAAAATATTGTTAAAATAGTAGCTGATCAATAATATTGCATTAGTTGTTCAACAAAAAAATGCCAAATATGACTTCTCGAAATATCGACTCTTTTCTTCGTAATAAAAATGACTGAAATAAGTTTTGATTTACTCGAAAATGATATAGTAAAGGTTTTTGATCCAAATTTGGTTGAAATTGGATGAACAATAACTGAGTTATGGTGTGTCCACTTGAAATGGGTCACATTGTATATACAGTGTGACTCATTTGTTTTGGGGTCACGCTGTAAAATCTTTATTTATTGTGCGATTTGAATCAAATTTTACTATAAGTATAGAACAAATTAGAATATAATTTTAGCCAGAAAAACTTTCGCCTCCTACAAATGCAAAGCCACGTGCGGTACCAATATATGCAGAAAAAATCAAGAAATCATATTAGGCATTTTTTTATCAGAAAATTTTATTAACGAAACTTATTCAGAATTGTCCAAAAACCTTGAATCCAAAATTTAATCAAAATAAAAAAATGTTGAAATTTTGATTAAAATAATGCCCAAGTCCGGAAATATCAATATAATGGGTTTTATTGTTTAGAAAACTGTACTATGACAATTTTGTTTGATATTAAACCCCAGGTAATTCTCAAGCCAGGTCATTGTCAAGCAATTTGCAGTTTTTTAAAAATAATTATTTTTAAAATTTTTTAAATTTCAATTTTTCAATTTTTTAATTTCAATTAAATTTTAGACTTAAGATTTTTTGACAATTCTGAACAAGTTTCATTAACAAAATTTTTCGATAAAAAATGCCTAATATGATTTTTTGATTTTTTCCGCATATTTTGGTCCCGCAGGTGGCTTTGCATTTGTAGGAGGGCAATGTTTTTCTGGTCATAATAAGATCCTAATTTATTCTATACTTGAGTAAAATTTGATTCAAATCGCAGAATAATTAAAGATTTTATAGGGTGACTCCAAAACAAATGGGTCACACTGTAGAAACTGAAGATGATACCTATTACTACAATAATTACTCTTAGGAAAAAAGTATCAATACATATGAGCCTGTTTCTAAATTTTACATATTTTTTACTTTTAGGGCCAGTTGTACGAACTAAATTGAGCCAAGTTCAGCTTGAACCAAGATCAAAAGCCAAGGTTACGATTGTTACAATAATCGTAATCATGGCTTTTGATCTTGGTTCAAGCTGATCTTGGCTCAACTTAGTTCGTACAACTGGCCCTTAGTAGTATACTAAACATATAATTGAAAAAATTAATAAAGTCTACCGGTTTATGTAACAAACTAATTTTCTTATACTAAAAAATTTTATTAAAAAATAAACAAATAACAAGCAAACTCACTTGTGGTAATCCAAGTAGGCATTACTTATTATGGACAAAACAGTACGAGCAACCTTTTAAATGAATAATAAAATAACTAGTTTGCACAATTTCAAACTGCGAAGCAACATAGTGTGATGTGTTGCAACCCCTTCAATTAATTCAGATGTATTTGCACCTACTCGAGAAAGAACCTACCAGTAGTAGTTCTAGAGTGATGACATCTGGAAGTATCTAGAGAATGGTGGCGTCATCACAGAAAAATCGAGATCTGTCATTTTTAGGTATAAAAGTCCGCATTCTCGGCGGGTAGTTCAGAAAGTATAGAAAGTTATGAAGTTTCGAAAAGTGAGGTTAAGAATACAAAGTGAAAACAAAGTGATAAACATTGTTATTTGTAGTCAGTAAGGTACATTTAAATTAATAATAGAATTGTGAAGTATCCAGTAAATTGTTTAATAAAATGTGTTAGTGGACATCTCTTGTTATAATTCTTGGAACCCACGGATTTTGCAAGGGCGGTTTCCTAGGGGTGGAAACACGTTACAAATTTGTGTCAGAAGCGGAATTTCATGACAAGAGGAGCTCTGAAGTTGTGTTAGAGTGTTCGAGAAGTATTCTCGAGGGTTAGTGCTAACACAGAGGACTAATTTACTGGATATTGTTCGTTGTATGTTATTTTCGAACAGGAAAATAGTGTTAAGTGCATTTTTGAGACATTGTAGAACATTTTAATTAGGACATTAGTGTAATAATTAAATCCTTTAAACTGAGTAGTGATAGAGACACTGAAAAAGACTCATTTGTGTTAGTGCGTGAAAATTACTAGAACTTTTCTATTTGGACATTAGTGGAGATTATTAAATTCTCTGAACTGGATAGTGACAAGACTCTGGATAAAACTTTTTCGTGCTGTTTCGAGATTTTTCTGGAGAGTCCCATTACCGATATTGACGTGGCAGTTAAATTTATTTTATTTTAACATAATCGTATGCCCATTACAACAAGAAGCATGGCTACGGAGAAACAAATGAAGGACCTACTTGCAGAGTTTACGAGGATGATGGCGCAGCAACGCCAGGAAAATAGAGACGAACAAGAAAAGAGACGTCAGAAAGAAAAAGATGATGAAGAAAGAAGGCGTCAAGAAGAAAAAGACGAACAAGAAGAAAAAGAGGAGCAAGAAAGAAAACGACAAGAGGAAAAAGAGGAACAAGAAAGACGACGTCAAGAAGAAAAAACTGAACTAAGAAAAATTGTAGAAGACCAAGAAAAGCGACGTCAGAAAGAAAAAGAGGACGAAGAAAGAAGACGTCAAGAAGAAAAAGAAGAACAAGAAACAAGACGGCAAGAAGAAAAAGAGGAACAAGAAAGACGCCAGGAAGAATTAAGGAAAATTCTGAGCGATCAAATAAAAATACAACAGGACGCTATCATTTCTGCCAATGAAGAACTAAAAAGCGAAGTCAAAGGAGAGATAAATGAAGTTAAAGAGAAAGTAAACAAGTTCGAAGAAGAAGTCAAAGGAGAAATAGACCGGCTTAAACGACAGTTGAGAGATAGAGGAAGCCAGCAGGTGGTATCATCAGGTCAGCGACTAAAACCTCCTTCTTTTGACGGCCAAACTTCCTGGACGACGTACAAGAGGCAGTTTGAGGCAGCAGCGTGTGCGAACAACTGGGATAATGAGGAAAAGGCCATGGCGTTAGTTCTGGCGTTAAGGTGCCAGGCCTCAGAGTTACTTCAGACTATCCCAGTGGAGAAACAAAGGGACTTCAAAGTCTTGGAAGCTGCATTGGACTTGAGATATGGCGACCAACATCTCGCCCAAGTATACCAGGCCCAGCTAAAATCACGGACACAAAAGGCTGGAGAAAGTTTACAAGAATTTGAGGCCGCCATAGAGAGACTGGCACACCTGGCGTATCCGAGTGCACCTAGAGAATTTCAGGAACAATTAGCCATGGGGGCCTTTTTAGATGGCATAAGGGAAGAAGAGGTCAGGCGAGTTCTGAGGCTGACGAGACACCAAAGTAGCAGTGAAGCCTTGGTGCGTGCACTTGAAGTAGAAGCCGCATATAGAGATACTCCAAGGTCGAGAGTGCGAGCTGTGACTCTCGAAGAATCACAACAAGAAACGAATCAGAACCCCATGTTGACCGAGATGCAGAAAATGTTTACCAAATTATTCGATAAACTGGATGATTTTGGAAAGCAGGAAAAACAGCAAAACAAAGGAAAGCCGAGTGGTGACATTAAATGTTACAACTGCGGCAAGGTGGGACATATGAAACGAGACTGTCAACAGCAGAACACGGAGAGTCGAGTAAATGCTGCGAATGTTGAAGAGAAGCAGGAAAACTACGCCAGGGGGGTCGTGCTGGCTAGGGAATGCAGTGACCCCAGAGAAATAAAGATTTCCCAGCTTCGAGATATTTCGAATAGTCTGCTGTTACAAGGCTATGTGAATGGAAGAAAATGTTTGTTTACCATCGACACAGGTACTACGTCATCAATAGTACGGCCAGGATTTATATCGGGCATAAAGATTACCAAGAGGCAAAATGAAGAAGTGATCGTCCGGACAGCTACGGGGGACAGGGCTACGGTTCATGGAGAAGTAGACCTGGGTTTGCAGATTGGACAATTAAGGTTCGACCACAGGGTCATCGTGGCTGACATCACGGATGACTTCATTTTGGGTCTGGACATCATGGAACAGTATGGATTTATTGTTGACGTAGGAAAGCGACTCTAAGGATTGGGAACAAACAAATTGTTCTGTCAAAAGTGAACGGCCAATGCCAGAAAACAAGGCTATTGACAACGCAGGCAGTCAAGAGTCCTGCATTATCTAGAAAACTAGACAAGGAAGATTGCAAGCGCTACCCTCAGGTGAGCCGAACATGCCGAAAATTGCCGAACATGGTTGAAGTCGACACTGTCAAGGTCGATCTTCCAGACAGTTGGTCAAAGAAAACTCTGAGGCAAGAGCAATTGCGCGATGTAGAAATCGGACCCATGTTGAGAGCAGAAGAAGAAGGAACGCGTCCAGCATGGAAGGATGTTTCCGACAAAGAAGTGGGGCTGAAGGCTTTATGGTCACAATGGGATTCACTTACGGTCGTAGACGGGCTTTTAAGTAGAGCACGGGAACAGTTCTATTGGGTTAATAGTCGCCAGGATGTGGAGGAATGGTGTCGCAAGTGTAAGAATTGTGCTGCCCGTGGGGAACCATTTTCCATGAGCAACTACAGAAATGGAAGTCGAGAACAGCCGAGGAATGACCGAGAGCAGATGAACAAAACTAGTAACCGATTGAAGGCTCGTTATGATCAGAATGCCAGTACAGGGGGATTCAAGGTGGGGGATCTGGTTTGGCTGTACAACCCACAGCGGAAGGAATGAAGATCCCTGAAACTTCAACCTTCAACTGTTATTATCCGAATTAATGATGTCGTTTATCGGATTCAACGAAGCAAAAAGTCCAAGATGAAGATCGTGCATTTGGATAGACTGGTAAAATACACCGATGATTCCAAATTGCCTGACCGGGACGTTCAGGCTTAAGGAGGGGGCAGTGTGATGTGTTGCAACCCTTTCAATTAATTCAGATGTATTTGCACCTACTTGAGAAAGAACCTACCAGTAGTAATTCTAGAGTGATGACATCTGGAATTATCTAGAGAATGGTGGCGTCATCACAGAAAAATCGAGATCTGTCATTTTTAGGTATAAAAGACCGCATTCTCGGCGGGTAGTTCAGAAAGTATAGAAAGTTATGAAGTTTCGAAAAGTGAGGTTAAGAATACAAAGTGAAAACAAAGTGATAAACATTGTTATTTGTAGTCAGTAAGGTACATTTAAATTAATAATAGAATTGTGAAGTATCCAGTAAATTGTTTAATAAAGTGTGTTAGTGGACATCTCTTGTTATAATTTTTGGAACCCACGGATTTTGCAAGGGCGGTTTCCTAGGGGTGGAAACACGTTACAATAGTAAGGTTGCATGGCGGCTCTTGAATAAATTTAAACTTTTGATATATTTAATTGGTTTTAATTTTCTGATTTTTTTTAATAATTTTATTAATTCCCTGACTTTTCCCTGATTACCTAACTTTTCTAGGTTTTCCCTGCTTTCCAGAAAGTATAAACCCTGGTTTACCGTCTTGTATTCTTAATTTTTGAGATCAGATTAGATCTTAGCACTTTTAATGCAGTTCCGGTGAAATTTGCGCGGCGCCTTTACCAAATACTGCAAAGTTTTCGAGTAAAAATATTTTTATTCTTGCCTCACCTTGCACTAGACGTAGCTTGATTAAATTAATATATAACTGCCGCTGAGCTATACCTTACAGTTTGAGAAGATTTTACAGAAACCGGTTAAGCGTATATAAGTAATGATTAAACAAATATAAAAAGAACACAGTAAGAACTTCCTTGTTTTGTAAATTATATGAAGTCGGTTAAAAATAGGATACACTTTTAGTGAAAAATACACAGGACATCCTAAAAAATAATTAATGAAATAAATGTGATGGAGGACAATAATATATGCCATGTAGTTAACAAAATAATTTTGATTGTAAATTATTTCTAAAAGTGTTCTTTAAGACTTAACTATTCACTTGGTAACTTGGTAATTATTCGGATTATTCTTGTAGAAAATTTTATGTCTAGTAGGGTAGGCATAGCTCGGTATAGGTACGTATAGTTCGAAATATTTTAGAAAATCTGTAAAAATTATGTGTAATTTTTATAAAGTTGTTAATTTTTTTCTGATGAAAAATCCAGTAGACTCTTTTTTACAATTATTGTTCGGCTTCATTAAAAGTGATTACAGCCTGTTGGAATACATTTTAGACGAATGCGTAATATAATTGAACTAATATTTATATTCATGTAGTTACCTACACGGCCCGGTGGACTTGAGCACTAAAAGGGCCGTTGGTAACGCATTGATCTGGTTTTCAGTATGAAGTGCCGATATGTAAATACTAAATGAACTCTAAACAGGTATTCATTCAATTGCATTTTATTACCATGCCCCTTTACTGGCATACACATTTCATTTTGTGAGCAATATTATGCTATTAAAATCTGCTAAAATGAACACTTATTTGCAACAACACAAGTTTGTTTGTAAGAGGACTACTCGTTGATATTCTAGCTTGATCAGATTTAGATCAATAATATATGAAAGGAACGAATGATTTCTTTGAAAGTTATCTGCTGAATACCCAAAATAATATTTTATAACTTATTTGCTTATTGTACTTACAGTAAACCAATCCTACTATAACGCGCTTATGTCTGGAGTTAGTCACTTACCTGAAAAGAAAGAAAAACATTATTAGATAAAAATGAAGCAACAATTTGTTTAACTGTTTGTATATTGAGAAAAAAACATTAATTTAAAAAGTTTAGAAAATATGTGTATAACTAGCTGAATAACGTGATAAAAATGGTTTTCGACCCTTAGATCTCGCCCCCTCGTTATTTTTTTTGTGTTTTGGGTGTTTTGCTTTATTTTGAAATCATTTCCCGCATGTGTATTGATACATGTAGGTATGGGTTTTGCCGTCAAATAAATATTTTTCACCCCCTATATCTCATCCCCGGTCAATATTAATAGTGTTTTGGATGTTTTCCTTAATTCTGAAAGCAGTAGTTTAGTATAACATATTATTACCATCCGGTGAACTTGTAAAAATGATTATTGCACGCTAGTGCACATGTATGTATATTATGGTGGTCCTTCGCTATACTTGACGATATTTTAATTTTTTAAGTCTCACCATACTAATGTGATTTTGATTGTTTAAAAAATGAGCTATACAAAATTATAGTTAAATTGGACAAGGTTAACTCATGATTTAAGGCCATTAAGGGCGAGTTGTATCAAGCCAAGTTTAGCTTGATTCAAGATCAAAAACCAAGGTTAAGATTGTTACAATACTCGTAACCATGGATTTTGATCTTAGATCAAGCTCAACTTGGTTTGAATTTAGCTGGAACGACTCGCCCTAAAATTCACCACCAAATACAATTTTCATCTATTTTCAAAGTTTTATACATACATTATACATTTTATACATACCTAATCGAAAGACCTAACCTAATCTAACCTAACCTAATCGAAAGAAAATTTCCTATTATAAAACGTAATATCTTCAAATTCTTTTCGTACATTTAATACTTTAACAGAAATAATGAAGCTTTGGTTGGTGTAAACAGGCACCAGAAAAATTATTTTCAGATATGGCAGCAACAGCCGGATTGAATATTTTTTTCTAGAATTCAATGTATCCAACAGGCTAAGCAATGACACAGCTGATAAACTAACATTTTGTTTTGAGACACATGGATCAAGAGTCGGCAAAGAAAAAGTATTACAAGAGTATTTGGGGAGAAGAGGAAGAAGTACCAGATCCACAGTGCAATCGAAATGAAAGCGCCAAACCAGTGAATATTAATATCCCCATCCCTAGGAGAAGTAGAAGGTGGTTTCACCAGCTTATTATTAGACTTCGATGAAATCTACAAATTTTTATATATTTCGTTAAATTCTCAGAATTGTAAGTTTGTGTTATGCTTTAGAATATACTTATGTCTGTTCTGTTTTGTTTTGAAGGTTAGAAGCGTTAGAAGCGTTAAGTACCGATGCCCTGCGTTGATACACGACAAGGTGATAAAAGTACAAGATTTCACGAAGTGTGAAGTGCGCTGGGAACAGTATGTCCGCCTTTCTTTTCCTAATTTCCGTGTTTTCTTTCTTCCGCTAGTTTATCTTATGATATTTGCCGAATCTGTACGTTTAACATGCCAGCCAATGAAAGTCCATTTTTTGAAACCATTACACCAATCAAATGGTGCTTTTGAAATACATCCATTATTCAGATCTATGAATACTTACATCTTCCTGATATTTGCAAAAATATTTATTTATCAGAATGAATAGAAATAACTGAGAAAATAAATTTTGAAAATTGCAAAGAAATTTCGAGTACACCCATGATGTGATGATCTTTCCACATCTAGCCTAACCTTGAATTATATCTCATCACGCAGATGTCAAACATCAAAGCGCAAAAGGAAATCCAACCGGTACAGTAGCAGCAAGGGACAATAGTGTAGTGTTTACTGCTGTCAAAATACGTACTGATCGCTATCCGTATGTGGTAATAATGAATCATTATATTTTAGGTTTTTAATAATGACTAATTTTACAAACATTCAGTGGAGAAACATTCTGCTTTATTATGGCGCAGCCAGGGAAAATGCGTCAAGTCTGTATAGATATTTTAACATTAACCGCATAAAATATCAACTTTGTGTAGGTATGTTAGTTCTCAGTTTTCTTTATAATTTGATCACTTTGTGTAGCTTTGGCAACTCTGTCATAAAAGTGAACAACTTACGTTGTGGGCGTCGAGATAAAGGTGAGTCTAAAATTATTTTCTTAATTTTGAATTTTTGAATTTAAAAGTGGTATTGGTATTCACATTACATAACAATACATTACAACACTCTACCAGGTACGTAAGTCGTCTACAGACAATTCCGAGTTGCAACATCGAAACGTTTGTGCGACCCTTGATCAGCCGTCAACAAAGAGATCAGGTCGGACACGCCAAGGGTCGATCCTGTTGTAGAACTCTCCAAAATCGTCCTAAGTTGAAGACAGAATCAAAATTCGACTTAGGCAAAAATTTCATTTAAGGACATTTTTAAGAGTCTGCAGAGGCACAGATCAGTCCATAAGAACCGTTTTGGGTTCTATAAGGCGTTGGAAATGACCAGGTGAAAATTCGAAGAAACGCCGAATTTTCACTTAGGAAAAATATTTTTGGTTCAGGATATGAGAGCAGAAGTATATAATGACAAAGATTTATGAATAATATACTTTTTTCAAAGGTACCATAAATTGGACTTTGAAAAATAATATTTTTGAAAGGGCGTCAAAATTTGACTGAAGAATCGATTTATCGAAAGTACGCCAAAATTTCACTTGCAGACTAATTTTTCAAAACTGCGTTGAAATTTGGCTTGAAAATCGATTTTTCAAAAGTACGGCCAAAATTTCACCCGCAGATTAATTTTTCAAAACTACCTTGAAATTTGGCTTGAAAATCGATTTTTCAAAAGTACGCCAAAATTTCACCCGCAGATTAATTTTTCAAAACTACCTTGAAATTTGGCTTGAAAAACGATTTTTCAAAAGTACGCCAAAATTTCACCCCCAGATTATTAGTTTTTCAAAAGTACCTTGAAATTTGGCTTAAAAATTGATTTTTCAAAAGTACGCCGAAATTGGTCTTTTCCAAAGGTACCACAAAGTCAGTTTAAAAAGTACCACGAAAATATAAAATATTTTTTATTTTTTATTCCTCCACCAAAGACATTGACCTTTGATGTAAGTATGAGCATAAAATTTTAGCGTGCACTGCATTCAAAAGGCAAAATAGAATATTTTGACAAAGCCGGCGTGCCGATAAACAAAAATTGATAAAAATCAATGCACATGTACAAAGCCGGTTTCTCACATAGAAAGAGTCTGGATTGACTCAGCGGCTCGCAATTTGGTCTAGCGCGTTGAGTGGTTCAGACAAAGTGATGGTAGGAAAGCCAATAGCGGGGATTTCCAAATGGCAAAGTTATAGAGGAAAACGCCTTATGCATAAAAAACCAAAAATTCAATTTTGCCTAAAAGTCGCTCGAAGGTGGGTTGCTGCCATATCGATAATATTGAAGAATTGCATAGGAGCAAGTAAATCGTGGACTGATCGAACGCCATTAAACTTATGCTTAAGTCCTCATGAATGTGTTTGAGTACGTGAATCTCCGCGATACAAGAACTTTAAAGCTAAGTAGTCTCTAGCGAAACTAAATTCATTTAGTAAAACTTTTTTAAGGTAATATCAGTCAGCCGTAATTATAAATTACAAATAGCCTCAGACTTCTCTAAAAAGCTCGCATTTTGATTCTGAGAAGGTATGCATGAATCTTTTCTACCTAATCGATCGTTAGCGTGAGCGCTCTCGCTTGTATGGTCTGAAAGCCATTACCTTGATTGGGGAAGGCACGATTCTTATCTTGAGAATTTTGTATAACCATTTCTGTTAAATAAACGGATTCTTTGAACTATTGTTTCTTAATTGATCTTGAGGCCTGTTGACGGTCTATAAATCCCTGGAACATTCGTATCGAAAACCGGATGTGTCGAGTTAATTCACATTAACATTCGACCTTCTGGTTGCTTTACGGAGGTTTGATAGGGATTTTTTTATGCGTTTTTTGAGAAATAAAGTCCGTTATTAGCAGACCAAAACGTGGTTTCCACGTACAAAAATTAATCCCTCCACAGAGAAATTCTTCGGTTGGGATTTTTTTTATGCAAAAATTCAGGAAATTAAGAGGTACCTAAACCCCTAACGAGGGAATTCAGGTCCAGAGACAGCGTCATTTCCGATCTGTGGTAGTGCAGCCTTGGTCCATTATTCGGCTATCGAAGTGCATCTTATCTCGAACCCGCCTGGGAGGTAGAAGAACGGGGTAATACGCGACTGGCGCCCCCTGAGAAATAAATTGGTGTCGCGTCATTTTGACGCCCGGTAGTGCGTTCTTCTACAATCTCACCGCCCGCTGTCGATCTCAACGGTGAATAGGGCTAGTGCGACGATTGCGGCGAACCGCGACCGCCTCGTAAAGTCACATTGTTTTGAGTCTTTCGACTCTCGGAACTTCAAGAGATATCGTTGCCACCTTTGACTAGAAAGGATACGGCCTTAGAGGCGTTCAGGCATAATCCCATGGATGGTAGCTTCGCACCACCCCCCGCTCGAGCGAGTGCGTGAACCAAATGGCCGAACCTACCCTACGGTTCCTCTCGTACTGAGCAGGATCACTATCGCAACGACGAGTCATCAGTAAGGTAAAACTAACCTGTCTCACGACGGTCTAAACCCAGCTCCCGTTCCCTATTAGCGGTATGCAGGGCTCACAGAATAAAATATAAGGATGAATTTCAAAAACGCCCTGTATTGTAAAACAGCTATAATGGCTTTTGACAGCAGCGACAGAACACCGACATGCAGTTTTATCACTGTAAAACGTGTTGTCCCCATTGACATATTAGGTACATGTTTTATTTCATGATATATTTTTCGCAAATATGTTTCCTTGTATGGCGAAAGTTTGGATAGTTTATTATCAAAGATTAAATCCTACTAAAAAACTCTCTACAAATTTTTTGTGGGAGTTATAGTTTTCACCTATTAAAAAAAAACATTTTACCTTTATTTTCAAGATGGCAACCAACCCCGAAAACTCAAATTTAAACTTATGTTGGACCCCCACATAATCGCATCATACCCAAAATGCACGGTCGAATCCCCAATTGATTGGAATAATATATCCCATATAAAATAGAAAAGAATATTTGAAATTTCTTATAGCACCCTGACCACGTTTTTATACGATTTACTTCTATAATGAGATTTTATTACTCTTTCTCATTTTCAAATAACAAAGTATAATATTACATACCATGAAACAATTTTTCACGTGAAAACCGGATATTCAGTTCCGACTGGAATCGTATTTTATAGTCTAAAACCTTTTAAATATTTAGTTTCCCTCGATAGCAAAAACTTCAATTAATCATTTTCAGCTATTCTCCCTAATGTATAGATACACATATTGTCATAAATGTAATCCATAACTGATTTGAATTCATAAAATGTGGCTCGGTTAATTAACAACAGGTATTCTTTAATTAAGCTTTTCAACGAGTCCCAGTTAGTTTTCATTAATTTAGTCGATAACGAGATATCACCCGTGTTTTGAATTACAACAGACATGCGAACAATTCTATTAGCTCTTCATTATTCAATAAAACTCCTTTCAATTTAATTTTATACCATGGAAATATTTATATTTGACATTTAAATTCATAGCTATTTCTTGCTATTTTTTTAAAGAATTATAATTATTTAAATTTATCAAACGTTAAAATCATGTTGGGAGCAAAAACATGGGAACGACTATCGGCTACCGCTACTTTTTTACCATATCTAAAAATAGACATCTTTCAATGGCCAGTCACCGAAATATATCTATTCTCTGGACAACAAACCTAGATTGTGTCAACAAAAAACATCCAAAGACGGAATCAATGAGAGATCTTAAGACTCTGTGCCGGCGTATCAAAAGGTATGAAATTGTTACCATTGGCGATATTGGAAAATTATTACGATAACGTTTCATAGGATGATGATCATGTATAACTCAGGAAAATGGATCTAAATTGAAAAATGGCAAAAATCGACTTAGAAAAATTATTCGTCTCATAGAGCGTTTTATAGAAAAACAAAACAAATTTTGAGATCTAAAACCTAAACTTAAAAACTGTTGGTCACGTCGTCGATGACGTGTGGTACAAAAAATTATGAAAGTATGCCGAAATTGTACGACGACATTCGACGGTACAAATTTCGGAACTGCGCCGAAATTTGACATTTTCAGATCTTAAACTCTAACGTTTCTTGTCAAAAATCCAATTTCAACATCCACAGATATAGTAGGAGCATATTTAAAAAATTTGTAATGTTCTAAAGATGGCACGAGTATGTCGAGTAATCAGTCTACTGCTTCTCCTCTAAAAATATCCACAATTTGAGAGTGAAAATGTCATCATTTTTAAGTTTTCGAGCTGTAGCCCAGACGACAGAGAACATTTTTATAGTGTAGGGTGACCATACGTCCGGAATTTCGCTGGAAAGTCTTACAAAAGTGTCCAGCGTTCAGGTTATAGTGAAGCTACAGCATTACGTTTTGCTTGGAAAATTTTTTTTTTGGACACTTTCTCCCCGATCATCAAAAAAATTTATTTCTCCCCCCCAGTCATCAAAAATGTTGGAATCAAGAAATGATTTTCGGATTTCTGCCCCCCCTCGCTCATCAATTTTTTTCCCAGCATTCACTTAACAAAAATCTGGTCTCCCTATTATAGTGAAACCCACAAAAAGTTACAAACTGAATAATTTTTTTTAATGAGTTCGTGAAAATGTATTCTTTGTGATTACACGTTTTAAACATTTTTCTTAATGAATAGGAGGATAAATAGTGAGTATGGAGGGAAAATATGTAATTATCAATGCATACACAGACACCACACACACCCGCTGAATCGCTCGCATGAATTTTTACGTGCCTTTACTGTACTGTATTTATTACAGGTACATCTATCCACATTTCAGCTATATCCAATGGATTTCTTATACATTTGTTATTGTATTGGAAAAGTTCCAGAATTTGTATTCAAAACAATCAAAGATATTTTCATAGTTATAAGGATAAGATCGTGAAAATCGCAACTTCTTATCATGATCTGATTAATCATATTTTCGAGAAAATGCATACAAGTAAACGATTTTGTGTTTGAACATTCGAAATATACAAATTTTTTCCGAAATAGTGATATTTTATTTTTTCCAATGGGTCAATTTCTCGACAAGTTACAGCCTCCAATACATATATTTATCAAAAAAAAATCAAGCAAGGAAATTAAAATGATTTGAGATGTACTTTTTTTTTAATCCTCGTTACTACAACGTAATAAACCATAATAATTATGAAGTGTACATACTTTTCAACAGTTCTCGATGAAGAAAGAATTTATTTGAAGGGCTTTTATTTTTTTCTATATTGTTTATTGCGACGATTGAGTTCGGGCGTGATAATATATATAAGTATATTTTTCCCATCCATCCTTTGCTTGTATTGTTTAAAACAAAAAAGCATCAGAAAGCTACACTTTTCATCTTTTAAATGAACCAAATTCTGATTTAGTGACATGTAAATCAGTGCGTCGGTGTCACAGTCATGCGTATTCAAGCGCGTGCACGCAAGGATCTCGCTCCGAGTTATAACGTTACACTTGTTGTTGTTGTTGTCGTTCATAAATAAGTGATCTATCCATCTGTATTTTTTATTTTTTTTTCTAGCTTGATTGAATTTCAAAATTTTGAAAAAATGGATGAAAAAAAACATTTTTTTTTCACTTTTTTTTATGTTCTGCACCCGAGCGAAATGTAAACTTTTCAGGATATTATTCTACACACTTTCACGAACTCATTAAAAAAAAGTTTACACAGTTTGCAATTTTTTGTGGGTAAATACCTACGTCGACTGGGCTACTGCTATAATTTTAAAACAGTTGATCGTGGAAAAAAATGATAAAACAAGAGTTTTAGGAAATTTTGTAATATGTAATATTCATAATAATATTGATAATATTGATAATAATTATTACACAGGAATAATGGTGACAGAGATAATTGCAAAAATCTGCAATTAAGCACAAATTTTCACCTTTCTAGCGGATGCGAATCATAAATGAATAACAGAGGAACATAATTTAAAGAAAAGTTGTAGCCTTTTTTGTCTACAATATTGATAATATCTAATTTTAGAGTAGAATAGGAAAGGAGGCAATCGAAAATAAGGGAGAAAAGCCCATTAGCCCATGAATAAGTACATGCGGACATCTCCGTGGGGGTTGCTCGGAATCAAAGTCACGGTACAAAACCTTTATTAGATTATATGCTGCCAGTACGTTTCCGTGAGGGAGTAGGAAAACCTCATGTGACATATACTGACGTAAACCGCATTTCCAGTAGACAAGTTCTTGTGAATTATATAATCACTATCGGAACTATAAAGCTAGCCACACACGCACCAAAATTTTAGTAAAATAATTTTACTGCCAGTCCAAGTCGATTGCTACTACATACCTTCTATTGTATGGTGGTTGAGATACACGTCCTCTAAAGAAGATGTACGTTCTTGCCATGTTTGGTAGGCAGATTCTTATACATTGATTAATATGTTCTAGGACATTTTGAATTACCCAATAAATGGTATCATTTGAACTCTTGTATTTTCTTGATTGAATGATTAACTTTAAGTGTAACCTCTCGGGAGCTTTCGTGTGTTACGTCGGCAACTGAATGAAATGGACCCTCAAAGGGCCCACACCACACGTCTGATAAGGACGTCGATCAGATCACAGAAGCTGAAGAGGATAACTCTAAAAAAGTAATTAGGTTATCCAGAAGAGATAAGTCAGTAAGTAGTGATAGATATAAGACTAGTGCATCGCAAGAAGGCAGAGACTTTGGAGAGAACACTTAGCAATCAACGGTAGGTACGAACTTATACTTTTCTCGTCTATTACAGGACCCTGGTCCTAGGTCGTCTCTTATAACTTAACTGAACTCCACTGAGAGTAGAAATTAACCACCCAAAGGGAAGAGCGTGGCTGGCACCCTTGATAGAATATAAAATAAATAGTGTCATGATGACGATGACGAGTTATTTTACATTAATACCCTGTACGCCGGGATCTCAAATTACAACTTAATTGTTTCACGCGTTTGCCATAGCCCAATTAAATAATAAACAGGTACAAGTTGGGTCTCTGCGTGTAACTGTAACCTTCCGCAATAGTAAAAAAAGGATCGAAACGTGCCGCGCTGAATCAGCCATATGATAGAACATTTACGATTATTAACATACACTTGTTATGTTGAGCTTACTAGAACATATGTGAGAGTGAGATAGACATGTGGCGGTAATATGGGTGTTATGAACAACGTAAAAGTTCCATCATAGGGCTGGTATTGATTGGCATTTTATTTACTTAATTTCCATGGAAAAATAATATGAATATAAAGGTCCTATCTAAGAGAATAGCAGATTCTTTGAAACATGCATTTACTTGTAAACAAGATACATCATTTCACTTTACTACTTTGTCGGTAAATAAAAGAGCGTACACGAACAGTCTTAAAATCAATTGATACAAAATTGTGTGTCTGGACACACTTCCAGTTTTATAATTTATAAACTAAGAAAAGTAAATCTGATGAATAACTCACATTGTACACAAAATACGCTTCTGGAATTGCAACCTCAGATACGAGCTCTGTCTTTAAAAAAAAATGCAATAATTTAGTATGCGTGAAAATATTAACTTAACTAAAGGAGTGCATAATGAATTGTATTACTGCATTGGTTTTTAAGTCAATGTTACTTGCTGCCGATTAACTCGAAGCGTTTCAGTTATTGAAATTAGTCTACTGAGCATTCACATTTACACTTCCTAAAAACTCTTGTAAAAACTTTTTAATCATGCTGTTAGTATTCATACGGCCTGTTTTATTTCGTTTTAAAGACCCCTTTTAATATACAGAATGCCTATTACGTGCCCCCGTAAATATGTCATAAACAGTAAGAGAATTTACAAAAGGGACATCATGGGACAGTGCGCATTGATAATTTATACTCTGCGTCTGGCAGACCTGTGGTGGTTAAATGGCCCGTGAACTAATTCTGTCAGCCAACTGTCTTAATATTTCTGTGGGTAGCTACCTTAATCTAATGCGATTCAATGATGTTTGTAAATTTCTGGAAGCCGGACAAATGAGTTCAGTTCTTGCTTTAATGAATTTTACATTCAAATAACTTTTAATTGTTCTGTGGATTTCATTTCGACGGATTTACGATTGACTTCTGTTTTACTCAGAGCCGGATTAATGATTGGCGCGCCCCTAGGCTAATGATATATTTTCGCGTGTGCGAATCTATAAAGCGCCTTTTTATGACAATTGATAGGAGTACAATTTTTTTTTTAATAGCGGGGGCGCGAAATGGGCCCTGGTTTTTAACTGCTGAAGCGCTCCGTCATGCATTGGCGCCCCTAGGCTATAGTCTAGTCAGTCTATTGGATAACAGACAGTTGATTTTTATGTAAAACCATCACAAACCATAATTTCCAGGTTGGCGATTTGATTCAGAGTTGCAAAAATAGAAAAAATTGTACTTTTTAATTTTTTTTACGAAAAATATTTTTCATGTCCCACCCCTCTTTACAGGCTGTCCAACTGAAAATTCACGGCGCCTCTTTCTCGATAACCAAAAGAGAAATTTTGAAAAAGTATCCACTAGAATATATAAATGACTTCAGTTTTGAGTAAAAAATAATTATACATTAAGGTATAGATGGCGTTGCGATACAAAGAAATTGTTCGATCCCAGGGACGTTGCAATGAGCTCCTTGAGATGGGGAATTATATTTTAAGTAACTTTTACAGTACGAACAATTCTCAAAAATTCACTAGTTTACTGACCGTGGACTGGTATCACTAAGGGCCAGTTGTACGAACTAAGTTGAGCCAAGATCAGCTTGAATCAAGATCAAAAGCCATGATTACGATTATTGTAACAATCGTAACCTTGGCCTTTGATCTTGGTTCAAGCTGAACTTGGCTCAGTTTAGTTCTTACAACTGGCCCTAAAAGTCACTGCACATGTTGACCAACTCGTCTAATTTTCAACCTTGTAAAAATATAATAATCATATCATGTTTTCATTATCTTTAGTGTTGAGTCTACTTTTATTGATTAGAGATCATTTTCATTAGTGTGTTTTGTTGTCTACAATATTTTAGAAAATTCAAATTACACTAATTATCACTTTATCAGAATTTCATTTTTACAAAGTTTGGAAATCAGATAAGTTGGTCAACATGTGCAGTGAGTTTCTACTACTTTTAGTGATGCCAGTCTAGTTTTCACTACGACACTTTTCACTTCTATGAAATTTTTTAAAACATATCGTGTACATGCTAATTTATACTCTGCATAACACGAGTGGCAGTCCAAGAATGATTTTAGAGCACTTTGCTTCCATATATAAAATATTTATTCTCAAAATTTTTCAATAATTATACAGGCACACAAAATAAAAAGTGGTCTTTTTCTGGTACTCCATTGGGTAACGTATATGTATTTCGACGTGCTGAACACGAATTAGGTGTCCGTTTAGTTCCATTGGTCACCATTTTTTTTGTAAATCGCGAAAATAACCTAAAAAACTCATGATTTAGGTTATTTTCGAGATTTATTAAAAATTGGTGGGTAACAGAGCTAAATGGATACCTGATTCGCTTGAGATGCGAGAGGATCCCGGGTTCAACTCCTGGACCCACTGAATTTTTTTTTTATAAACTCAGGTTTGATTTGACGGCAGAAATAATATTTTCTTTCTTCTTTCTTGTAATATAATAATGCGATTTGTTCAGGTTATAGCCCAGTCAATGAACGTTCAATGAGGGGGTCTAGAGGGAAATGCCGAGATCACAATTTTTGACTTGAGACTATTTAGGAGGTAAACATACCAAAAGTCCCCGAACGTAGGAAGTGGGGGGGATGCAGGGGGGCACGAAGAAGGTCCCGGTTTTTGGGTTTTCGCTCATATCTCGAAAACGGTTAGCCCTAATCAAAAAGTGGCTATATGCAAAATTAAAGCTGACTAAATTTTCTACAATAATATTTCTATTAATTTTTTTCGTATCTGTTATGGTTCAGTAATGAATTGTATATCTTTTGACTGTATTCTAACTTTATTATAAATTGAAAATAAATTTTAATAATCATCGTAGAAAAAAATTTCTTGTAGAGACATCCGTTTCACAGCAGACTGAACTGGAATATCGAATAAAAAATGTATTTGCGTCTGTAAGTGTTTGTGTGCGCGTATATATCTATGTGTGCATGTATACCGTTCCTTGTAAAAACGATAACTTCTGTTTGACTTAAAATATTTGATTACAATTTGGAACATATGTAAAACAGCATATTACCATAATCCCTGTTGAAATTGGTCCATATCTGTAATACATGGTGATAACCAGAAGCCTACAAACTCTCATACGTAAAATACGTTTTATTTTAATTTCAGAGCAAAATATTACTAAGCATACAAAAATAAGAAGATGTATAAGATTTTTAAACCGTAATATACCGGGCGTATGTTAGGCAAACCAACTTTATTTAAATTAGATGATATATCAGTGTTATCCTAAAATATGGAACATGGTATTTTTAATAACATTATTATGAAGTGAGAATTGTAGGCCTCTGGTTATCATCATGTACTACAGATATAGTCCAATCTCAATAGGGATTATTGTAATATGCTGTTTTACATACGTTCCAAACTGTAATCAAATATTTTAAGTTTAACAGAAGTTATCGTATTTACAAGAAGCGGTATACACGCACACACACACATTTACAGATGCAAAGATATTTTTTATTCGATATTTCAGTTCAGTCTGTTGTGAAACGGATATCTGTACAAGAAATTTTTTCTACGATGATTATTAAAATTTATTTTCAATTTATAATAAATTTATAATAAAATTAAAATACAGGCAAAAGATATACAACCATTACTGAACCATAACAGATACGAAAAAAAAACTAATGGAAACATTATTGTAGCAAATTTAGTCAGCTTTAATTTTGCACATAACCACTTTTTGATTACGGCTAACCGTTTTCGAGATATGAGCGAAAAACCAAAAACCAGGACCTTCATCGTGCCCCCCTGCATCCCCCCCACCTCCTACGTTCGGGGACTTTTGGTATGTTTACTTCATAAATAGTCCAAACGCAGCCCTCTAGTCAAAAATTGTGATCTCAGCATTTACCTCTAGAAACCATTCATTGACTGGACTATTAGTTATTGATTTTTATTTTGCCATTTAATTATTAATAATTATCAGCGCCGCAGGCAGTATTAGCGTCGGAGACAGAGAAGGGGTCCCACCGTCTTTTTTCCACAGAATAACTATTATAACTGACATTTTTGATTAGCCGTTGGCAGTTTTTAACCTCTCGTAACGTGACAAGGGTCTCCGATCGACCCATTTTGCAGCCGGCCTTTCCTGGTATAAAATACTAGCAGTGGGTGTTTCTCCAGCTAAAGAGAATTTTTCAGTAATTTCACGAAAATAATAATTAAATGGCAAAATAAAAATAAAAATCAATAACTAACCTGAACAAATCACATGAAAAAATTAAATTATTATATTACAAGAAAGAGGAAGGAAAATATTATTTCTGCCGTCAAGTCAAACTTGAATCAGTAAGAAAATACATTAATCGGAAAAAAAAATTCAGTGGGTACAGGAGTTGAACTCGGGACCCCCTCGCATCCCAAGCGAGAACCTTACGTACTGAGCTATTCCACTTCAACTCCCTCTTGCACCCACTTTCCACCCACCCACTTGTCTGGCGATTTTTTGTATTCAATTGAAATATTTTCAACTTTGATATCCCAAAGTGCTAGACTGACAGAGCTGGGAGTAATTAATTATTAAAGTAATTAAACTACTAATTTAAATACTTTTCAAAAAGAAGTACCTAATTGTAATTGAATTATATTTTTCAAAGCAGTAATTGTACTTAAAAATTATTAATTCCTCAAGCGATTCTTTGAAAATACCTTTGTAGAGTAATTAATTACTGATAGAAATTACTTTATGTAATTTAAATTACTTCAAGTAATTTAAATTACTTCCCTAATAATTTTAAATCTCTAGAATAATTTGCAGCAGAGTCGAATTATTTTACCGTAATTAAATTATTTTAGAGTATTTAAATTACTTTACATTCTTTTCAAAATAAAACAAACATATAATATCTCATAGTTTGTCATTTTAGTATAGTAACGCAAAAAAAAAAATTAATTTTGTATTGTTCAATAGGCTCAGAATGACATGAAATGTCGAGATTTTAAGTTTGGGCAAAAAAATATTTCTGCCTGTCTGTCTGTCTGTTTGGTACACGCATGTATTTTAATTTGGGCAGTGTGGTGAACATAATTCGACAATTTCTCCTACATCCTTGAACCGATTCACAAAATTTTTGATGGGCTTTTAAAGACAACTTTATATTATGATACTAGGCTATTGAAAACTAAAGAAGGAATTTTTTTTTCTGTTGCGAAAATCAAAAAAAAATTTTGTTTATTTCAATAGTCTGGTATCATTCTATCAAGTTTTATCTAAAAGCCTATCAAAGAATTTTTTCAATCGGTTCAGTGATATAGGAGAAATTTTCAAATTACGAAATCATTTTCTTAAGCACGACACCGCTACTTTTAACGAGATCTGGACTAGATAATATTTTGATCTTATTCCGTTGAAGGGTAGGGGGATAAATTGGTATAATTAGATAAAGCAAGCAAGAGTCCATAAAATTGGTATTTAGTATATGTAAAAGAAGATAAGGTCTCAAAAAATTTCTTGGCATTAGCCACCCCCATTACCACCTCCATCCCATTATTAAAGGGGGTAAAAAAAAATGTGATTTAGTGTGTATACAAGAACTAAAGGCCTTATTTTTTTTTTACTTTATCCACCCCCACTACCGATGTGGCATAACGTTTTATGAGTTTTTGGGCTAGGAGATTTCAAATATTATATTACTGAGGTTCTTTAAACAATTATTTCCACATACAATTTTTTTTTCATTGTGGGAGACTTGGATAGAAAATCAGGATGTGGAAGTAAGGATTCCTTGGGCAGCGGTTTTTATATTTGTTTTTAGTTATAGATTTTCATTCCTTTGTGATTACTGTCTTTACTGATTAATAAAAAATTTAGATATATCTTCATTTCGTATTATTTAGTATTTGTATATGTTTATAATTATTTGTACACTAGCAAATGATCTTATAATTTAGTAAATATCTCCCATTTCCATTATAACTTTAGAAGCTAATAAAAAATTATAAGAGTGATTTATTTATTCAAGTACCATTACCAAATAATTAGTAATTTAATTATATTTTTTTAATAGTAATTTAATTACCTAGTAATCAAATTACCTTTTAACATAAGTAATTTGTAATTAATTATTTTTTCAAAGTAATTTGCCTAGTTCTGCAGACTGATTATAATAATGTAATTTTATTAATTTTGATTCACCTTTTAAAAATCTAGGAGCGCAAAAGCCACCCCCGGACGCTTGCCAGACTTCCGATTATCTTATTGTTACGCTACAAGGGACAGAATATGAAAGTTCTAGCCTGATTAAAAATGACGTAACGAAACCGTTGCTAGCTTTTGGACTATAAGATGAGTTGAAAGTAGTACGATTTATTTTTCGGATTTAATGTTTTTATGGAGTCGTATTGATTATGCCCGCCGGAAACCAGATTCGGTACTGTTTAAATCAGAATTGTTTAGAAAAGTATTAATTATTACAAGTACTTTCTATGCGTTGATTGATACTACGAACTTAAATCACGATAAAATAAACTTCTGGCATATGTCAGCCTGTCAGTTTGCCCACAGTTAGTTTAAGATACCACAACAAGAAAAAAGAAATGTCATCGTTTAAAGCTCACTTTTTGTGTGCGTACAATTTATATGTTTAATATAATAAATATAATATCGTCCGAAAGTGTGCCACGTCAGGAGACGTCAGAAAAGTCAAAGTTGTAAAAAATGAAGCTTATAGCACGCGATCATTTCAGGCTTCCTTTTAAGTTGAGAATATGTATTTAATCATTTTAAACACAGAAAAATATTTCCAGAATGAAACTACTGTCAGTTTAACTGACAATTTTTTAGACTGTCGCTTGCTTTACCTATCTACCCCATTTATCGCCCAACCTTTCAAAGGAATTATATTAAAATATAACCTAGTTTCAGATCTTATTACAGTACACAGGTGTATAAAATTTCAAGTCAATACCATAAACCGTTCCAGAGTAATAATTGTGCATTTGTGCGCACAAAAAAAGACAACTATAGACCAACAGACTAACAGTCAAACAGACTGACAGGCAGAAATTTTGTTTTTGTTCAAACTTAAAATCTCGACGTTTCATAAATACATTTAACTTGTCGACTTTACTTAGTTCTAATATTCTTTTGGCCTGGTATTTACGTGAAATAGTCAAGGTGGTATTACATTACATGGCTAAATCACAGAAAAAGAAACAATCAGAATAGAATCTCTCATTGGCGCGAAAAGTTCGCGCATCTACATCGCGCACTGTCAATCTCGGACGGAATTGTAAAATATTGTGCCAGGCCCGGATCACGGATTTCTTCTGTAACCGGATCGTCTGCGACAAATGGCGAGTGGCGTGATCTCGCCTCGTGATACAGTTTATATATCATGATGCCGCCTAACTAGTTAAGAAATATTGAAAATCTGAAACAAATATTATTTGTCTTCATCTAATGTTTCACAGGTTCTCTGAATCTCTACCGGTCCGTTCCTAAAAGGGGTAAAAAATATTGAGTACTGTCCTGAACTCGCCCAACAAAAGAATGGCGGAAATTTACAACACGAGATCAAAGGATTTTTTTGCCGACATTCCCTTCTGATTGTTTCTTCTTCTGTGGCTAAATCATCAACACACAATGTGCGCAATATAGCGCCTAAAATGGGAAATACTAGGAAAAATACACAGTAGATTATTTAGTGCGTTGGTTTTATCATTACGTGAAGGTTGTATAGTTAGATTTAACACCCCTTTGTGTATTTGTTTTTATGTGCAGCGCAACGACGTTCAAGCTGCCGGATTCGTATTTTATCATCACATTCAGTTTCATCAACTATATGAGTATTTAACCGTAGAAAATAATAAACGAAAAATGTTCACTGGCTCCTAAACTGTAACCACAATGGATTGCATGACATAAGTTCTAATAGAAAAACACCCCTATAAATTTAATAATTACACACAGTTACACACTTAGAAAATTGAATATAAATTGCACAGAATATAACATTCAATTAAACCATGCATGTAATATTTTGCCTTCATTTTATTAAGAACGTTTATTTGGCTCATCCAACCGTTAAATACGATTGCATAGACGGCAAGTACTGCATACAGAGAGGAGTTTTACCAGTAAATATAGCTGAATTGGATAGTGGCTTTTAACTGAAATGGGAGTGCAGTCGCATAAATGTATGCATTTTAGCTACCTGTGCTATAAATGTCGATACGAATTTCTATATTATTAATAGTTATTGAACAAAAGATCGATTGAATTTAATTAAAATATAAATATTTATGAAGGTAATGTAATGCAAATTACAACAAAACGAAAATTATCATTGCTGTCTAGTAAATGGAAACTATCTAAATCCAAATAATGCACAATGCAGGGTTTAGTCGTATTTTCATTGAGTTTCTAATCTTATTACGAGGGGCAAACCGCGAAAGAAATATGGTGTACACTCAGAAGGAAATCTTTTTTTTTCTTATCAAAGAGGAAATCTATCAGGATGTGAGTTTTGAATGATGTTGCCATCATTACTAGAAACCCAGTGCTTATAAAAAATGCTGGTGAAGGAAACTGTTTAAATTCGCGCCGCACAGTAGGAAAAATGTGCCCTTTTTTGAACAAAATTTTACCGAAGGTAGAGATTTCAAACAAATTAAATTAAAAAAATGGAAAATACCCTTAAGACGTTGTACTTTAGAGTATTGCTGCAACCTAATCTAACCTAAAAATCGCAGATATTACTTCCACATCCAGTGGAAGTATAGAAACGACAAAAAATTTAAAAAAACTTTTATTGTGTAAGTAGGCTTAGAATGCCAAGAAACGTCGAGATTTTAAGTTTGAGCAAAAAAATATGTCTGTTTGTCTGTAACTTTTTTTTTTGTACGCACGATTACTCTGGAACCGTTTAAGATATTGACTTGAAATTTGGTACACGTATGTATTTTAACGAGATCTGGAACTAGATTATATTTTCATCTTATTCCGTTGAAGGGTTGGGGGATAAATTGGGGTAAATAGGTAAACCAAGCAGAGAAGAGTCCATAACATTGGAACTTGGTATATAAAAGAGAAGCTATAAGGTCTCAAAAAATTTTTGGTATTAGTCATCCCCATTACCACCCCCACCTCATTATTAAAGGGGGTGAAAAAGAATTGTGATTTAGTATGTGTACAAGAACCAAAGGCCTCAATTTTTATTTCATCCACCCCCAGTGATGGGGGTCCCTTCCACCACTCCCACCACCACTACCGATGTGGCATATCGTTTTATGGGTTTTTGCGGTTTTTGGGTAGACGATTTCAAATATTATATTATTACAGTGAATCAAAAAAAATAGAATTTCGGGTGTCTCAAGGAACGGCTTTAGGTCCAGTCCTATTTATATTGTATATTAATTCTATTTTTGATATTCCTACAAGTGGTCGAATTTTTTCTTACGCCGACGATACAGCAGTTTTTTACAAGGACAACTCTTGGGACTAAAAAATAAAGTTGAAAATGATCTTATACTATTTAAGAACTGGTTTGATATAAAGCTGTTAACTATAAATATTAAAAAAAACTAAGTACATATACCGTCTTCGTTATACGTAAATGGATTACCTGATTTTAGTTCTCTAAAAATTGGACACACACAACATATCCAGAAGGCAAATAGTATGAAATATCTAGGTGTAACCTTAGATTCCCACCTAGGGTGGGACGAGTATGTCAAATCTGTCGTACATAAACTTAGACGCATATTATTTAGATTTAAGCAACTTAAAAAATATCTACCAATTTTTCAACTTAGACTAATGTACACAGCCCTTGTTGAATCTCACTTGAGCTACGGAATAATTGCATGGGGTGGAGCTCTAAACCGTCACATGTCTAATTTAGAAATTATGCAGAAACAGTTTTTAAGAATACTGTTAGGTAAAAGTCGATTGTATTCATCTAACCGTCTATTCGACGAGAGTAATTTTCTAGATTTGAGAGAATTATTCTTTATAAAATGTGTTTTGGAATCATATGTAGAAAACTTCACACAGGCAACTTCCTTGTATGGAACTAGGCAAACTACTAAAGGATGTATACATGTGCCAATAATGAATATCACTACAGGGCAACGTAGTTGGGCTCAAAATGTTCCAATACGCTCCCTAAACATATAAAATCTCTGGCAAAAAACAAGTTTAAAAAATATGTAATGTTAGACAGACAAAAAAGAATTGCTCAAATTGACTTGAAAAACCAAAACCTAATATGCTTGCAGTAATTAATAAATGTTTGGTTCTAATATGAACTGGAAGGTCTTTTGTATATGGCTATTAACTTACATACTGCCATTAATTCATATTTTTTTAAATAGTTCTCTTTCTATAGTTTTTATTTTTTACATGCTGATAATGTTGATTATTAGTTTCTAAAGTATTTTATATCATTTATATACATTATAGTTTTAGCTACTACATATAAGAAAACTTTTCTCGCTGTTCTTTTTTATGTTTTTAACTCAGTCACGGTCAGATTATCTTACATCATCTTGTGACTGTATCCAGTTTATTTTACAAGTTATCAAAGTTCTATAGGTGTATCATGTGTTTCTTTTTTTGTAAATAAAGTTTATTATTATATTATTATTAAAGTTCCATAACCAATTATTTCCAGGTACACTTTTTTTTGTTGTGAGAGACTTGGATAGAAAAACTGGATGTGGAAGCAGCGATTCCTTGGGTAGCGGTTTTTTCTCTTTATTCCGCGTTTGCCTCCTTAGTCGAGAGTCACAAGCAAAACAAGTCGTGTTCATGTAGATTGGATACCAAATTCATTTTTATGGGACATAAGATAATTGCTTAAGTTTCCTGAATCGTTTTTAACGTATGAACCATAACCCTTTTAAAGAGTTAGAATGGGAGTTGAAGGATTAAGGTGGTAAAAATTCGAGATTCAAGTGAAGTAAAGTTTAAGTGATCAAAAGTTGTGCTTCAGGGTTTTTTGATGCTGATCTCATCTTTAATCTTACTCGCACCCATCGATCGTTCAAGGAACTGAAAACATTACGATATTCCATATTCTCATCATTAGTTGCGTTCTTAAGTTAACATCTGGGAAACCTGGGCAATAGGGTACTTTACAAGAGATCCTTTAGTTTAGTCTAAAAAATGTACAATCTAAGTAAAACCATTCAAACAAGTTAAAACTTGGTGAATGAGATGCTATGTATACTGGCTTGAACTAATTGTTGACAATATTGGTAACCGTAGTCGTGAGATTCTATTCTTACATAACCAATAGTTTACTCCTAATAAATATACTATTAGAGGTAATCATTTTAAGATGTGTGAGGACACCACGACACACTCATGACAACAATCATGACACTCGGTACCGATGAAACAATTTTTCGATATCAAATCGGACATATTTTTCTTTTTCGCAAAACTCTATAAACGTTTTTGTTCGTTTATAACATACATTTGATAGAATAAATAAGTGCATTATTAAAATTCGGAAGTGCTCTTTATATCATGTTCTAGTATTTTTACATTAATCAAAATTTAGGTCCTCCATAAAGGACCCCGCATACCACAAATGGAAATTCGATATCCGTCAAAATTCTCCAATTTTTGATGGGTTGGGGATTGGAAAATGGTCAGGGATTGGCTCAGAGTCATTGCTGCATCTTTTTTTTTTAAGATGTGCTACTCATCTGAGAGGTTCCATAATTATTTTGGAGAAAAGATACTTCGGTGCAGCCGCTTTATCGAGACTCATCCTGGGTGGAAAAGCATTAGGGGGTACTTCAGAGTAAATTTTGCACCATCTTTTAAAGCTTTCTGTCCTACTAAGCAGTTTCATAATTTTTGGAACAAAGATACTGCTGTGCAGCCGTGAAAACGATTTTCACCCCCCGGGAGAGGTGCAAGGGTCTCTAAATGTAAGTCGAATTCTTCTACTGGGGTTTTTTACCGTGCTGGAAGATATAAATATTTTTTTATAGAAATGTAGTTAGCGCTGTTCACCCCCATAGACGGTAAAAAAGGTAGAAGGGTGTGTTTTTGGGACTCGTGCCCATTGAGACTTTTGATCTACTGGATCTGTAGAACAACACTTCAAAAATTGGAGAAATCTGACGGATACCGGATTTCCATTTGTGGTGTGCGGGGTCCTTTACAATAACATCTAACTTAAATAGGTGATATCACGAAAAATTCTTTTTGGAATACTTTATAAAAGTTAGGCTTGTTTGACTTTTTAGAATGCGAATAAAAGACGTATCTACTACATGAGATATTTACGAATTCGACAATGTGTTTAAATCAATCACAAAATGGTTTGTTATTCTTCTCAATTTGGGTCATAATTAGTCAGAAATGTGTTAGAAATCTGATATGTTAATCTCAAAAGGCACCAGAAGCAGTTAATCGTTGAAGACCGAACTGCAGTCCGACACAAATAAATCACGTACTTAAGTTTGAAGAGTTTCAATGCATAAAATTGTTAGTATTTCACCAAAAATTCAATATTCAAATATGGTAGAAACAAATTTCTACAGGAATGGTAGATGAGACAGCTGTATTTTATACAGTGCTCTATAAATTTCACTGGAAAGTTTACGTTATAAACTTATTCCCATTTCCGCCACTTTCGTTTTAGAACCCCTTTTCTAAGTATATTCAAGGAACGTTTAACTTCGTTTGGTTTTCACCGCTAAATATTTAGTTTCCTTTACTAAGTTTTGATTTTAATTACAAAACGCTTACTCTAGCTCATCTGCATCTGCTAATAACCTCAATAGATTCAAATTTGATGTTTCGTAATCTCGCAAGAAATTCTATCATTAGGGACTTTGCCTTTAGGGGATTAAACATTAATAAAATAGATAGTGTTTAGTATATAAACATTGATACTGGGGATCAACAAAAAATACGCTTACATTATGAATTTTTGACGCTTGTCTTTCAGATTAGAGGATCAATACTGTTATTTCATTATTATATCAGATTGAAAGCTAAAATGGGTTAGCAAAGAAATGTGCAATGGACATAAAGAGAATACGTTTATTGAATAATATAAATTCTGTATGAAATTTTAAGACACAGGCGGTACTGGTTTGATATTAATTCCCATTTTAAAAAATCGCTGAGTAGCTATTGGTTGTACATTGTACGTTACTTTGCAAAATGGACCAATGATTTACTAAATAGCGGTTAGGGGAATCTGAATACTCCATAGCCTCGTGGACTCTCGTTAGTTCCATTACAGACTAGGGCCGTGCTGTAAGCAAGGCAAGGCAGTATTCAAGTGCTATCATTGCTTTGTGACAGTAGATTCATAGTTTTTAATTTGGCATCTTAGCGTCCGTTTGAACATTTATTTGTCGAGAACGATGAGCAGCATAATGAAAATGTTATTTGAAGACCATTTCATGATGAAATAAACGATGATTACAACGATAGATTCATTTGGCATCCTCTTGATGACTTAGGTAACATGCAACGATGTGTGTAACCGCTTGGTACATCAACCAATAATGGAAAAACAAAGAAATACACATATAGGACTAAAAATTGTTATTTTAAAATAATAATATTAAAGCAAGTGTTATGAAAAGTATATGAAAATTGACAAAATTAAGTTGTTGTTGTTAAAAAAGGAACGCTTGATAAGACTTGATAATTCCAACTGTTTTCGAGAAAGCTATCGTATAGATCTCAAAAACACTGAAAACAAACCCAATTTGAAAAGGAAAAATTGTATTTATTGAAAAGTGTGCTTTGGTGACGTCTCAGTTCTGTCAAAATGTCAAACTAATGAAATTGTACGTAAATGACAGAACTAAGACGTCACCAAAGTACACTTTTCAATAAATACAATTTTTCCTTTTCAAATTGGGTTTGTTTTCAGAGTGTTTTTGAGACCTACACGACAGTTTTGTCGAAAACCGTTGGAATTATCAAGTTCTATCAAGTGTACCTTTTTTATGTAGAAATTACTCCTGCATGAGATTTTTTAGTCAAAAGTGCCACTACGTTTCGTAATAAAAAGAAAGAGAAAAAATTCATCATCAGGCGTAGCTCATGAGGCGCCCTCCTTGTGCTAGCGTGATATAATACAAACATTATTGTTTCTTAGCCTAAACTATGTTTACTTACCAAATTGGAAGAAGATCGGTCAAGAGGTAGTTGAGATATTGCAAAAAAAAAGAAGAAAAAAAAATTTACAATTTTAACACCCTGTATTTTTTTCCACAGCAACAATTTACTAAGGCATGTTTGGTTATATCCTCAAATTTTGGTCCAATGAATCTACCCTTGAACTATGGCCTATTATTAATGGTCCACCCTGTATGTAAACTGTGATATATGCGTTGATATGTGATTGTGACTATTTTCACTTACTACTAACAATACAATGCATTGCATTTAATTACCACTTGACACATTTGAATTTGAGAAAAAATAAAAATTTGTCCGGTACACCAGAGGGAAGACAATATATAAGAGCGGCGAAGAGAAATCCAAAACTTTGGGCTGGTATCACCAAG
The DNA here is from genome assembly GCA_936432065.2 of Rutpela maculata. Lineage (NCBI taxonomy): Eukaryota > Metazoa > Arthropoda > Insecta > Coleoptera > Cerambycidae > Rutpela > Rutpela maculata. Next base: position 113,340,209 of record OW386285.2, read on the forward strand.
GAGTTAATGGAAAAGAATTGAGGTGAGGCAACAGGCAACCGTAACAGGTAGCCCGACGCTGTCAGACGTTATACAGCAGAAAGAGGCCAACTAGAAGAAAGAGTCATAAGACATTTTCTTAGAAGAAGAAGGATTTCGAATTAGAATGGATTTGAGTAATAAACTCAAGCCTTTCTGACACAGTTAGTGGAAATGGAAGGGACGCTTTTGAAATGTGCAATCAATAGATTCCAGTATAATTAAAATCCATTTTCAGTTTAGCTATTAACAAATATGTTTAAAAATATACCTACATTAGAAGATAGCATCAATGTACTATAATAAATGATACAACAGATCAATGTTCGCTAATGTCCAGCACTATAGACTGGTACGTCGACATCGATTGCAATACATTGCCATTACCATTATTATAGCTGAAATGGTTATATTTCCTTGAATTGTGATCATACCATATGACGGTGCATTAACAAACATTAATTTTGCTGCCCTAGAGATTCATATACACTCTAGGTGTAGCTCAGTATGTCAACAATTTTGCCCAGAGTGACACATTTTTAATATTCAAGAAGCTTATTACGCTATTTATTTCAATAATTATTAATCAAACAATACTAAAAGTATAAATTTGCTGCGTCGCATATTAAAATAATAGGTTTATTTACTTTACGCAGAGACTTGGGTGTTTTTTTTTTAAATAACACAGGTCTTCAAGAAAAGAAAAATTATTGTTCTAAGGTTCTCATCTAAGTTCTCTGAAATATTTTGACGCACTGAAGCCAATTCTGGACACAACAAAATTTTCTATCGTGTCAGTTTTCTTCTACTACTTCCTTTTTTCCCCTAGAAATGACAAAAATGAGATTTTTTTTAATTTGTAAAGTTATGAGTACATGAGCATTACCAAAAAAGTTTCACTCTTCGACCCCCCCCCCCCCCCCCCTCCTCATACTACCCCCCCCCCACTATCTCCTCAGGGAGGTAAATATTGTATTTCAATATATCAATCGACATTAAGGGCCAGATTTATAGATCTTAGATGTGATAGGTAACTGTAAGTTTTATCGAAAAGTACGTTTTATACCTATCAGTATCCGCCAATCTTAAGTTTAAACTTCAAACGGTACTACTTAAGCTACAAACTTAGGTTTATGCACGCGTACGTTCTATTAGCAATCCCAAATAACACACATGGTACCAAATCCTTTCGGTTTCGGTTTTGCTACGAAGCCTTAGTTCTTGGGGTGCATCCTGGTACTAATATTGCTACTTTATTGAGTAAGGCTACTTTATATGGTTCTTTTGAAATAACTGTTACCACACCGATACCATTTATTGGAACTGTAAACACCCAAAGTCAAAGTAACATTTGGGTAGTTACTGGAACTAGGCACTATCATTTTATTGTTACTCTATAGTGGCAAAAACTATATAGTACCAGTGAATCAGTTACTGCCACCCACCCGTGCCACTAAGATCCCTAAATAAAGTAATTGGGTACATAGAGAGGCAATCTAGGTTCCAGAATAGTTTCAGTGACCATCACTTGGAACTTTAAAGTATCGTGGCATTTTAGTGGCAACATGGGTAGCGAAATAGTTCCTGTTGGTACTTTACAGTTCCAAAATAGAATCTGATACAATTGAGTCACATCAGGATAGTTGTTATTGGGTCACCAAAGTCACAGATCTTTTAGAGGTAAAATGGGGTAGTCCTCTATACTTTATGGTGGAGGGCCTAACTGTATAGTTAGGTTATAGGTTAGGTTATTAAATCGCCCATTATTAGTTGTTGTTAAAATTAAAAAAAAATTGGTTTTAATCAAAAATAGACAATGATTATGTTAATATCTTATCATAAACTTTTGAGAAAAATTATTTTGAAAGTATTCCAAATGTTTCCCTAATAAATATTAAAATTTTTTAGTCTTGCCTTTTTAAATTATTTTGTCAAAAAATTACAAAAAAAGGTTATTTTGAGGGTGCGTTGAAATTTTATCGTTTAATATGATTAACTTATATCAAAAAAGTAACTTGCGTTTGAAAAAATGGCTAAAGAAGTACTTTAAACCCGCGCCTAAAGTACACATCTATTTGGTATAATATTATTTCACCGCGCCATTATTACAAAAGAAAAAAAACAAAGAAATCGCTAAAAGATAAACACCATTTTAGAAAGTGATAGTGGCAGTTACTGGACAGCCACGTAGCGGTTACTAGGCCGCCGAGTCGCGGAGTAGTACCCGTTACTACCCCGATCCTTTATAGTAGCTAAACATAGTCACATCCATAGAGGCCGGGACTACCCGGCGACTAAAAATTTTTCCCCATTTTAGTGGCGGCTACGTAGTTGCCACGTAGCAGGGACGTGGCAGCCTATGGTAGCGGTCCACTTTATCGTGGCTTTTATAGTCGCCGATACGTTCCCGCGAATTTATGTGTTACTTGGGATAGGTTTGCCCAAAAACCCTGCACTATCTGCACCAGTACAAATGTATCTCACTCTTCAATTTATGTATAATCTTACTCTCTTATCTTCTATTATCTGCACTGGTGCAGATAGTCTAGGGTTTTTGAACAAACCTAATATTTCGAAGCGTATTTTGCACTCAATTCAACGCAAACTTCAACTCGGGTCAACATAACGTACAAACAACTAACTAACCTATATATTCTGTAAAGTAAAAGTTGTTGTAAAAAAGCGGACATTTTCGATATTTTTGAGGCAGTTCTAACAAGCGATGAAGAAGATGTAATCAATATAATAGAGGCTCTTTTCTTGCACACAAAGAGTTCAAGCAATAAAACCTTTAAAATAGTATAAATATCTTCCTAAATATAATGTTATACCAGGGGCATTTATGGTTATTTCATCGAGTAACTGTTTTGCAATTTAGACAAAATAATGCAGATTCTGTGGGCACCGTCACGTCACCAAATTACTTATAAATAAACTCTTTAAAAATAGGATTGTTCAGTTGCATGTATGATGTTGTCGTATTACAAAAATTAAATGTAAAAAGGACTTTTTAAAAACAAGCTTTTATTATTATTTAGATGCGCTAAAACGAAAAAAAATAACAAATTTAAAAAATGTCTTAAAAGCTTGTCGCGCGCGAGAGGTATATACTTACAGGCATTCATTTTGTTTGACAGAGATTGTAAGTACCTAAGTAAGTATTTTCTTTTTTATATCTATTCGCGCGATAAGCTTTTAAGACAATTAATTTTGTTCTATTTTTATTTTTTTTGTTTTAGTACACCTAAATAATAACAGCTTGATTTTAAAAAGTTTCTTTTTAATTTGTTTTCTAAATTTTTAGTTACGTCTTAATTAGTTTTATATTCATTATATATTCATTTATTTTTATATCATAATTTAAACCGGATCCTTCGCCATTTCTTAGAATGCAAAGTGTGAGTGAATACACTATAGATAAACATAACCATAAACATAAGCACACCACATATAGTAGACAACCCACAAATCCAAAGCCAAGATTGTCCGGAAGGGGGTTACACATTTGGAAAAACGCAGACAAACATACATCCATACCCACCGGTATTGTCAGTACAGGGGCTGGGGTTCGAACTCAAAATGCGATAGACAGTCGAGTCGGTCAGCATATTCGCCACTCAATACGCCTTAACTAACTGAGTTACTGTGCCGATACGATCCGAGATATGATCAAATTATAGGGTTAAAACTAAAAAACGTACTCTTTAGTACTATATCATTGTAGTGCCACTAGAACTACACGTGTATACAAAATTTCAGCTGAATTGGACGTCGTTAAGTGGTTCAAAATTGACGTGCAAGAATCTTTCTAAACATACTAACCTAACTAACTAACTAACATACAAAGCAAGTTAAGTAAAAGCTTGTAAAAATGAACAACGTAAACACGCTGCCGTCTAACACCAATTCCGAAAATTCCGGAAGCCAATTTTGTACTGTCGCAAGCAGGCGCGCAGCCAGGGGGGGGGGGGCAAGCCGTCTTCCATGAACCAAAAAATAAAGAAGCATAATCACTATTAGTACAAATAGTTCCTTCAAATTAAGAAATATTTAAGAAAATTTTCCCACAATTATGAGACCTATAAAAAGTGAAGTATTTGGGTTGTCTAAATATGATTTTCACCCTCCGCAGTTCTAGAAAAGGATGGTTTTTGAGAAATATATACATATATATCAATTTTAGCGTTTATTTCGTCTTTTTCTCTATATTGAGGAAAAACTATGCATTTTGGTGAAAAGTATCAAGAGAGCAAAGTAGTAGTGCATACAATTTTCTATAAATTTTGTCTCTACATTTTTTTTCGAATTCCGCTTAGTTTCGCCGCTAGAGGGCGCGAGAAAAAAATAAATATACATATAGACTTTTGCGCCTTTTTTTATATTTTGAACCAAAATTATTAATTAATTATTATTTATGAAAAATTACAAATTATTTACTTTAATTAATTACAATTTACAAAATTACATGGTGTTTTCTAGTTTTTTTTTTTTCATAAAAATATATATATTTTATGTTCTACAACTTTGATCTCACGTAATTTTTCATAAAAATGCATAATTTTGACTCAAAATCTAAAAAAAGGCGCAAAAGTCCATATGTATATTTATTTCTTTCGTGTTCTCTAGCGGCGAAACTAAGCGGAATTCGAAAAAAAAATGGTAGAGACAAAGTTAATAGGAAATTTTATGCTCTACAACTTTGCTCTCTAGATATTTTTCACCAAAATGCATGGTTTTTCCTCAAAATAGAGAAGAAGACGAAAAAAACGCTAAAATTCATATATATATGTATATATTTCTCAAAAACCACCCTTTTTTAGAAATGCGGGGGGTGAAAATCATGATTAGACAACCCAAATACTTAACTTCTTACAGGTCTCATGCTATGGGAAGATTTTCCATAAAACAGCGAAAAGTTTTTCCCAACCTCTGGGGAGGCCGGTTCTATTGCCCCCCCCCCCCAGATGAATTTTCTGGCTGCGCCACTGGTCGCAAGTGATGGCGCTGATCGAGACATGATTACCTGTCTGATATTTACATAGGACTGAGTGCACATTCAAGTCATGCAGCCCAGCAGCAAAAAAACTAGGCGGCAAAAACAAAGGATTAAAAAGGAAATATGTGGTCGAGTAATTCGTTGTAGACGTTCTAAAATAGTAAATTTTATTAGTCGGGAGCCCTCCCCAGCTGTACGTGCACCCCCCGCCCGATCCTTGGGGACAATGTTTTTCATAAAGATTGTAGCCTAAGGAACAATTTGAGACATATTCTAAAAAAAAAACTGGCTGTACTTTCAAAATGGCGGCCATATGTTAAAAAAAAACTGTTACCAATGTTGTTTTTGTCATTTAACACAAAAACTAAAAAAGATGGACAAAAACTTTCTTCACAAAAAACAACGTGCATAAAATTTTCTACAATTTTGTACCTATACAATATTTTGATAGGAGTTACCATTTTCCAGATAAATGAGTCCAAAATTAAGAAAACATGGAAATTCATTTATCGGTAAATCACTTAAAAGAAATAACTGTGACAATTATTGTAAGGCGTATAATATAACTTTATATTATTAATATAAAAATTAAATAAAATAAAGAGAAAAAAATTAATAATAATAAAAATATTATAATTTGCAGACATTTATCTCGAAAACGGTAACAGTGGTATCTGGAAAACGGTAACTCCTATCCAAATATTGTATAGGAACAAAATTGTAGAAAATTTCATGCACTTTGTTTTTTGTGCAGTAAGTTTTTCTCCATCTTTTTTAGTTTTTGTGTTAAATGACAAAAACAATATTTGCATTTTTTTTTAAACGGACGCCATTTTGAAAGTACAGCCAGCTTTTTTTTTAGGACATGTCTTAAATTGTTCCTTAGGCTTTAATCTTTATGAAAAATATTGTCCCCAAGGTTCGGGGGGGTGCACGGACAGTTAGGGTGGGCTTGCGTAGTGCGTATACTGAATCTTATATTTTATCCTAAGAGCTGAATCATTTATCTGAAAAATGGTAACTCCAATGCAAATATTGTATAGGAACAAAATTGTAGAAAATTTTATGCACTTTATTTTTTGTACAGAAAGTTTTTCTCCATCTTTTTTAGTTTTTCTGTTAAATGACAAAAACGATATTTGCAAATTTTATTTTAACAGACGCCATTTTGAAAGTGCAGCCAATTTTTTTTTTTTAGGACATGTCTTAAATTGTTCTTTAGGCTTTAATATTTATGAAAAACATTGTCCTAAAGGATCGGGGGCGGGGGGGGGGGTACACGGGCATATAGGGTGGGCTCCCGTAGTATATTATTAAGAGTAAAAGTGCAATTACAGGCGAGTCATAACAAGTGGCTTTTACTTCGAATAAAACATGCTATTTTTTTCTTCACACATCGATTAGCTATAAAAAAAATAAAGATAAAAATCTCGAATTTCACCTTTACGCATTGTGTTAATATCGCATGGCCGGCGTACTAAATAAAATACGCGTTGCTATGAATATTACTTTTTCTGCCGCTCACAGCGTCGGAAAAAGTACTTTTACCTCAATTGTTAATAGCAACGGACAGACGTCTAAAAAATCAAACTTTAATATCATGAAATGATTTAAGAAATGTCATGTTTTTCTGACGTTTGAAGAAAAAATAATTGTTCTACGACAACATCGAAATATGTCCATTAAACGATCGTTAATTCAATCATAAACAGCTAAATTTTGCACAGAATATCATATTGCACAGCGGACCTGACACATTATTGATTCATACTGCATTTCTTGTCTAGCAACTTGCCTAGCAACTGTATCGTTATGAACCATTATGTGTTAGGAGGGCGATCCGCTGTGGTTAGTGCAACGAGACGGCGGCTTTGAGGACATGACACTAGCGACGGGATATTTGAATATGTCGTCAGTATTTCTGTCAACATTTTTATAGTTACATTACGGATATTTGCATATTTCTTTCTATCAATGTTCATTAGAATATTAAACGTGAGTAGTAGGTTGTCGCAGAAAAAGTATAGTATGCAACTCGCACAAAATGGCAATTTTGCACTCGTATGAATTGCAGCGTTCGCGTTCGGCTCGTGCTGTAAACTTTCACAATTGTACAAAACTGCTGCCCAAGGAATCACTACTTCCACATCCAGATTTTCTATCCAAGTCACTCACAACGAAAAAATTTTGTATGTGGAAATAATTCCTTATGGAACTTTAATAACATAATATTTGAAATCTTCTACCTCAAACATCTATAAAACGATACCCCACATCGGTAGTGGGGTGGGGTGGTAATAGGGGGGTGGTAGTGGGGGTGAATGAAGTAAAAAAATATTTTGCTAGGCAACAAAGGTTTTTGGTTCTTGTACACACACTAAATCACATTTTTTTCATCCCCTTTAATAATGGGGTGGAGGTGGTAATGAGGGTGGCTAATGTCAAAAATGTTTTTGAGACCTTAGCTTCACTTGTATATACTAAATACCAATTTTCTGGACTCTTACCTGCTTGATTTAGCTATTTACCCCAAATTTACCCCAGAACACAAGATGAAAATATAATCTAGTTCCAAATTTAAAGTCAATATCTTAAACGATTCCAGAGTAAATGCACAAAAAAAGTTAGAGACAGACCGATAGACAGACAGACAGATTTTTTTTTCGCTCAAACTTAAAATCTCGACGTTTCATGACATTCTAAGTCTATTTGAACAATAAAAATTTTCTTGTCTACTATACTTCCACTGGATGTGGAAGTAAAATGAGCCTCATTTTCTGCTTATTGCATAATATACTATTTTATCCACAGTTTATTTAAAAACATTATAATAATACAAGAATATATAGTTATACAAGTACTAATATTAAACACTTCAACAGTAGATACAACGATACAATTTACTTACAGGTTTTTTTACATTTATATATATCATAATATATCAGAAGATAGAGTCCTTCTCCGACATGATGGATTTGATATGCGGGGTATGGTAATTACTAAGGACAGATTCTCTCTCTACAATAACTTATATATTCTTCAGGTACCTACTACATCTGTATAGTATATTGACGACAAGGTTTGTTCGGTATATTTGTTCCTGCTTTTGTCATAGCCAAACACAAATTGTTGCCCGTTAACAATGTTTAATAGATATAATCAGGCAAAATCAAGACACTTTAATCTAATCACAGATGTCTAAAATGAAAGATTCGGTCTACGAAAAAGTAACACAGGCGAACTTTTTCGACCACACTTTTTTAAAATAGCACAGCAGCAGTGTTTTTACCTTCTCATCCATTCTAATTGTTCTAGTAGTTTTATTACAATATCTATACTTTTATTTTTGAAAGCTAATGATCATTCGATGAATGCCATGTGACGCAAACGTCGCGTTGGAAACATCCTAAATTAATTCGCGTTTAAATTGTACTCGGTCATTTCCCGTTAAAAAGTACTGTTGTCAAAACTGAAAAACGAGGGTTAGTTATTTGCCTCTGATGGTTTTTGTTGGAGACATAATTTTTTATTTGCTCATATATATCTCATCGAGCCAGGCTGGAACAGAACCTCACTCGCTTGGGTAGAAAAATGTGTTACTGCCCGCCATGTATTGTACACTCATGGACAAAATTATCGCATCATTCAAAATTTGCCACGATGTTGAAATAAATTTTTTTCTAAATGGTTACTCGATTTTAATGATTTTTTTGTTTTATAGGTTTTGGAACGTAAAGCCGTGCTGATTTTAAGTAGAAATTATTTTTTCCATAAATACAAGGCGTAATAAAGCTTTTCTTGAAAAACTCAAAACATCCTGTGGAAATCACCATTTTCGCTTTTGGTACCCTTTTCTATATTTGTTATTAAAGGAGATTTTTTGCTATTTTACCTATCTCAAGCTCACACACGCGTTACAAACTACTGGCATTAATAACAAAAATAATAATACATTTATTGATTCCAGTTTGCCAACAAATGGATAGGACAAGTCAAAATAGTACATAATATGTAAATAATAATTGCTTATAAATTAGACGGAAGTACACATTTATATAATAAAGCACAATGATAAATATGATAAACAAAATAATAGGCTAAAACTATTACAGAACATTTGGCGTCTATAAAATTTATATATAGTTCAAAGTCTGAAAGGAATAAAAGAGAAAATCTGTGTTACAATTAATTTTAAAGCATTTTGATATGATGATATGCACACATATAAATATAACTATGATTGTAAGAAGTCAAAAAATTCCCGTAATGTATAAAAACAATTGGATATAAGAAACTTTTTAAATTTTTTTTTTAAAGTTGTGAATACTATCATAGGATTTTATTCTTTGTGGCAGTTTATTGTAGACGGTTGCGCAAGTATAGTAAGGACTTTTCCTAAATCGTGCTAAGTTGTAGTGGTCAATATGAATTTTATTGACGGATCTGATATTGTAAGAGTGAATATTACTTTCCAATGTAAATTTACTTTTATTTACATGCACGAATAAGGTAGCTGCCTCAAAAATTAATATGAACGTCAGTGTTAGAATATTGTTTTCTGTGAAAGTTGACCTACATGATTCTAGAGGACGAGAGAGAGGATTAAACGAATAATAATTTTCTGCTGAATAAAAACTGTGTGATGCAGAACTAGAACCTCAAAGGATCACTAAGTATTTGAGGTGGCTACAGGCAAGGCTATAGTAAGTTTATTAACTAGGCTTGAGATAAAATATTTTGTAAGTTCCTAATTGCAATAAAGGCTGAATTTAATTTATTACTTATAAGGCTAATATGTTCCTCCTAATTCAGTTTTTCGTCAATCATAATACCTAGAAATTTTACATTTGAACATTTTTGTAGTTGACAGTTGTGTATTTTAAGGTTTAGCTGAGGTTGTTCACGTCTGGCCTGAAATAATGTATATGTTGTTTTCTGTGTATTCAAAAGCAGTCTATTTTTGCTACACCATTCGGAAAAATATGTTAGAAGTTTAGATGACATGTCTCGAAGGTCTTCAGGTGTTTCTGCAGATATGTTAATAGAAACATCGTCGGCATACATGAATAATTTGAAATTAACGTTGTAAGATAAGCTAATGCTCTAGGTCATTAACAAATAGTATGAATAGCAATGGCGATAAGACGGCACCTTGAGGAACTCCAATGTTAACCGTTTTCTCTTTAGAAAAATATTCACCTAACCTTACAGTTAATTTTCTGTCACTTACAAATGATGAAACCCACTCATTTAAATTTCCACGAATACCAAAGGCATCAATTTTTTGCTGTAAATATGTATGTATGATCTATCGAATTAAATGCTTTCGATATATCGAAGAATATGCCCAAAATATACCGATTTTCATCCAGAGACTCATATATAGATTGTACAAAGTCAAAGTTGAATGTTTAACCATGTTGGTTTTTGCTTAGGAGATCGTATATGCTCAAATAATTGTATATTCTATGATGCATTATTTTATCAAATATTTTTGATATGAATTTGCATAATAGCTTTATAATTTTCTATTAGTTATTTATCACCTTTTTTATGAATTGGTGTAACGTGGGCTAGTTTTAAGGCCGATGGGAATATACCGCAAGTTATTGATAAATTAAATATATAACAAAGGGGCTCTACGATGTTATGTATGCAGGAATTTAATACTTTAAATATAATTTCATTCATAGAGGTTCTATTATTAATCTTGGATAGAGCAGAAAAAATTTCATCCGGCTGTATATCTCCAAAAAACATCGACTGAGATTTTTGAGTGCCAATGGATTGAGCCAAACTGTGAGTCAATGCTGTTTTCTGCTATGGATGAAAAGTGTTCGCAAAAAATGTTGCTTAAAATGTTTGGATCAGTTATTGAAATGTTATTCTGCTTAATCGTGAGGTCCTCAATATTTTTGCGAGTTGCCCTGTCTGTATTTTTGTTAACAATATTCCAAGTAGTTTTGTTGATGTTTGATGATTTTTTTTAAAAGGTTATCGTAAAAGTCTTTTTTGCCTCTCTGACTCTTAGGGTAAGGTTCTGTTTTTTCTTTAAATAATTTTTACGGAGCTCCTCAGAACCAGTATTTTTATACATTCAAAATTGGGATTTCAGTTCTTCACTCTCATCGAGTATATCTTTATTTAGCCAGTTGTTATTATCGTTTGAGTTTGAGCGAACTTTAATTTTTGGACACGTTGTATCGAAACAATAAAAAAAATATTCCAAATATGTGTGTATCTGTGGGTTATGAATGTGATATATGTCATTCAAATCTGCAGTAGATAGTAAATAATTTAGGTTGCCCAGGTTGCTTTCAGACAGATCTTTTTTCCAATATGCGTGGGATTTATTTGAGATACAGTTAAAAGGGTATAGCAGAATAAGCATGGTAAAATGGCCCCAGAAGCGTTTGGGCCTAATTCGCTGTCAGTAGATCGACAATAGGAAAAGAAATGTTTTCCTCGAGTTTTGGTCCCCCGTTGCCACGGGTTCCCTAATAAACATGACTTTTCGTATTAATTTTGTATCTCTGTAAGTTGTACGTTAATTATCATGAAAAAAATAGACGATGTACGCGTAATTTAAGTGCATCTTAGGAAAAAAATCAGCTGATTTTGCTGCCTCCTTCGAAAAAAAAAAAATTAAATATTAGAATATTTATTTTTTCATGAAAATAATGATTCGCATAAACAAAACTTTTACCAAAAATACATTCTTATGAGTAGTTTATTGTAGATTTTTTTCAAATTTTTTGGAGCGGTGCGCCATAATTAAAAAAAATAAAAACTGTTTCGACGCATAGTTTAGTGGTGCTTAACCATTGAAACTGTCCGGTCAACCAGACCAGTGTATTCGTATGTACTTGGACCCGCTGAAACCGAATCCGTAGTCAGAATTGCAAGATTGGCTCGTTTTTCACCCCTAACCCCAAAAAACACCCCCCTAAAAAATGGTCTGTCCGACGGACCCGACCAGTATATTCTTATGTATTTGTACCTGCTGAAACCGAATCCGAAGTCAGAATTGTCAGATGGGTTCGTTTTTCACCCCAACCCCAAAAGACACCCCCAAAACAAAAAACAAAAACAAAGTGGTCTGTCCGGTGGTGTATCCTTATGTATTTTGATCTGCTGAATCCGGATTCGAAGTTAGAATTGACAGATTGGCTCGTTTTTCTCCCTCAATCCCGAAAAACACACCCCCCCAAAAAACTGGTCTGTCCGGCGGACCATATCAGTGTATCCTTATGCAAACAAGACTACTATAAACAAAAAATAAATGAAAATATAAACAGTAATTCTAAAATATGGACTATTACAAATGAACTAATAAATAAACAAAAAACAAAACAAAATAACATAAATTGTATAAAAAATGAAAATAATGAACTAATAAAAAATGAAAAAGAAGTAGCCAATTCCGTCAATAACTTTTTTATAAACGTTGGCACAAATATAGCAGCAAAGATTAAAACACCTAAAGAAAGTACTTCAATAAAAGAAAATAAAGTAAAAGAAACGATATTTGTTAAGCCAGTATTAGAAAATGACGTTATAAGATTTATAGATAACTTAAAAAATGACACATCGCCTGGTATAGATGGAATAACTAGTAAAACATTAAAACTTATAAAGCACAGTATAGTTTCACCTTTAACAAGAATCTTGAATATTTCATTAAAGGAAGGTATATTTCCTAATACTTTTAAAGAAGCTCTTGTGATACCTGTCCACAAGAATGGTGACCGTGATCAACCTAACAATTATCGCCCAATCTCGCTAATATCTAACATAGCAAAGATATACGAATATGCAATAAAAGAAATTATAGTAAAATTTTTACAAAAACATAATTTACTTGCGAAGCAGCAGTTCGGCTTTCGTGAAAATTTAAGTACTGAAGATGCCATAATAAACTTAACAGAGAAATTGTACAATAGCATTGATAAAACAAAACCATCCATGACTGTTTTTCTAGATCTAGCTAAAGCGTTTGATACAATATCGCATAAAAAATTAATTTCCAAATTACCTTTTTACGGATTTCGAGGAAACATCTTAAAACTTATTGAAAGTTATATTAGTGAAAGGGTACAACGTGTGAAGGTTGGGACCACGATCGGTGACCCGTTGGTAATCCAAAGTGGTGTGCCACAGGGAACCGTTTTGGGTCCCATTCTTTTCATTTTATATATCAATGATATCTTTGACGTAGAAAAAACATGCGATATTGTATCATACGCTGATGATACAGCTATATACATTGAGGGAAACAGCTGGGACGAAGTAAAAAGAAAGTCTGAAAAATGCTTACAAAAAATTAAAATATGGTTGGACGATAATCATCTTAAGTTGAACTATGATAAAACGAAATTCCTAACATTCTCGTCGAATTCAGCCACACAACCCCAGATGGATAAAATAATAATACATGAAGAAGAGTGCATGCTAAATAATATCTGTGGTTGTAAAATAGACATCGAAAAGGCACCCAAAATAAAGTATTTAGGTGTTATTATTGACTGCAACCTTCGATGGGAAGAGCAAGTTTATGCAGTTTGCGGCAAGCTAAGGAAACTTATATATACATTTAAACTATTAAGAAACACTCTAAACCTCGGATTACTGCGGACTGCATATTACGCTTTGGTGCAGTCGGTGATTACATACGGTATTATAGCTTGGGGGGCCGCATATAATAATGTTATGAAACATCTATATACTGCGCAAAAATTAATTATAAAAATAATTTTAAAAAGGCCTATTCAATATCCAACCGAACAAATTTATTTAGAAATGCAGGTAAATAATCTACGAGAACTATATGCTCTTCAAATAATAAAATATATATTTAAAAATAAACAAACAATAATCATAGAACATAATTATCCCACTAGGTATGTAACAAAACTTAATTATGCTCCACCATTTATGAAAAAAAGGCTGGGACAAAGAAATTTCATATACATTTTAGCAAAAATATATAACAGATTATCACTAGAACTAAAAAATTTTCATAATAAATCATATAGATATTATATAAAATTGGCCAAAGCTTGGATTAAACAAGAACATGTCTTTATTAATGAATTATTTGATGCAATATAACGGCTTCATCATTATCCAATATCTGATAAAAACCTTCTGTTTATAGAATACGCAATTCTCACATATTTTTACTATTTATTATAGCACAATATTTGCCACAGACAAGTCACTTTGTGATTTAAGTGGCAGATTTACTTGTTTCAATAACGAAATTATGCAATATGAATTCATATATTATATCTTGCAAAATTAATTAAGATTTAGATTACTGTCATAATTTGTTGTTGCTGTTATTGTTATTGTTATTTAATAAATATTATTATTATTATTATTTTTTTTTTTCCGGTTTCCCGTTGCCGGACAGAGCTTCCGTGGCCTCCGACACCACACGGTAGCCGCGCCGGCTAATTAATTACAGCCACTCTCCACGACCTGTGGAGTTAGTGACTGTAAACACCTGAATCATGTGCCCTAAGCCAGTTAAAAGCCAGTCACCCTTCTCTGTGGCTCCGACCCTCACAGAGGGGAGCTGGTAGTACCGGCAGCCACTCCCCACACCCGTGGGGTAAGTGACTACTGGGTCCGGGAATCGTGTGCCCTGAGCAGACGTAATGAGCCGAGGATGACGGCCTTCTGCATTCTGCCGGCTAAGACCTCTGCCGAATTTCGGCATGCCGGTGCCGAATTTCGGCATGCCGGTATGATCTTGAGTTCCGAAAGCAGTGTGAGTCTCGTTCCACCGAGGGCTCCTATAATCAGTACCACTATCTTAACAGTATGGTCTGGATACAGTCTCCGGAGTTCGAAGAGCAGATCTCGATATTTTGTCCGTTTTTCCTCCTCCTTCAAGACAATGTTGTTCTCCGCGGGAGCCGAGAACTCCACGACAAACATTGTCTTGAGTTGATGGTCGAGGAGTACTACGTCAGGCTTGTTGGCTTGTATTTGCCTGACGGTGGGAAAAGAGTAGTTCCAATAAATTAGACACCTCTCATTTCCCACAACGGACTCAATATTATTATTATTATTAATATTATTATTATTATTATTATTATTATTATTATTATTATTATTATTATTATTATTATTATTATTATTATTTAAATCCGCTAAAACCGAATCCGAAGTCAGAATTGTCAGATTGGCTCGTTTTTCACTCCTAACTCCAAAAACACCCCCAAAATAAAAAAAATGTGGTCTGTTCTAACTTCGGATTCGGTTTCAGCGGTCCAAATATATAAGGATGCACTGGTAGGTT
The DNA here is from genome assembly GCA_936432065.2 of Rutpela maculata. Taxonomy (NCBI): domain Eukaryota; kingdom Metazoa; phylum Arthropoda; class Insecta; order Coleoptera; family Cerambycidae; genus Rutpela; species Rutpela maculata. The sequence goes on from OW386285.2 coordinate 113,355,532, forward strand.
CCGCCGGACAGACCACTTTTTTGTTTTGGGGGTGTTTTTTAGAGTTCCTTGTGGAATATGAGCAAATCTGACACTTTTGACTTCAAATTAGTATTCAGCAGGTCAAATTACATAAGGATCCACTGGTATAGTCCGCCGGACAGACCACTTAACCATTAACTTTTTGTTTTGGGGTTGTTTTTTGGGATTAGGAGTGAAAAATGAGCCAATCTGACAATTCTGATTACGGATTCAGTTTTAGCGGATTTAAATAAATAAGAATACACTGGTATGGTTCGCCGGACATATCATTTCTTTGGAGGGTGTGTTTTTCGGGGTTCGGGGTGAAAAACGAGCCAAACTGAATCCGGATTCAGAAAGTCAAAATACATAAAGACGCACTGGTATAGTCCGCCGGACGGATCACTTTGTTTTTTTTTTGGGGTTGGGGGTGAAAAACGAGCCAGTCTGACAATTCTAACACCGGATTCGATTTCAGCAGATCCAGATACATAAGAATACACTGGTCTGGTCCGACGGACAAACCGTTTTTTTGGGGGGTGTGTTTTTCAGTGTTAGAGGTGAAAAATGAGCCAATCTGTCAATACTAACTTCGAATCTGGATTCAGCAGGTCAAAATACATAAGGATACACTGGTATAGTCAGCCGGATAGACCACTTTGTTTTTGTTTTGGGGGTGTTATTTGGGGTAGGGGGTGAAAGACGAGCCAATCTGACAATTCTGACTTCGGATTTGGTTTCAGCGGATCCAAATACATACGAATGCACTGGTCTGATCCGCCGGATATACCACTTTTTGTTTGTGTGAATTAAAGTTTCAATGGTTAAGCACCACTACACAATGTGTCGTAACAGTTTTTATTTTTTTTAATTATGGCGCACCGCTCCAAAAAATTTGAAAAAATCTACAATAAACAACTCATAACAATGTATTTTTGGTAAAAGTTTTGTTTATGCGAATCATTATTTTCATGAAAAAATAAATATTCTAATATTTAATTTTTTTTTTCGAAGGAGGCAGCAAAATCAGCTGATTTTTTTCCCTAAGATGCATTTAAATTACACGTACATCGTCTATTTTTTTCATGATAATTAACGCATAACTTGCAGAGATAAAACACGAAAACGAAAAGTCATGTCAAATTTTTTTTGAGACATTAGCTTCTCTTGTATATACTAAATACCAATTTGATGGGCTCTTACCTGCTTGATCTACCTATTTACCCCATTTACCCCAATTTACCCCCCAACCCTTCAACGGAATAACATGAAAATATAATCTAGTTCCAGATTTCGTTAAAATACATACGTGTACCAAATTTCAAGTCAATATCTTAAACGGTTCCAGAGTAATCGTGCGCACAAAATAGTTACAGACAGACAGACAGAACGACATTTTTTTTACTCAAACTTAAAATCTCGATGTTTCATGACATTCTAAGCCTATTTGAACAATAAAAAATTTAAAAATTTTTTTGTCGTTTCTATACTTCTATACTCGATGTGGAAGTAATATCTGCGATTTTTAGGTTAGGTTAACCCAAAGCCACTTTGCCGCAGCACTACTCCAAAGAACAATCTCTTAAGTGTATTTGCCATTTTTTTTTATTTAATTCGATTGAAATCTCTACCGTCGGCAGATTTTTGTCCAAAAAAGGGCATATTTTTCCCACTTTGCGACGGAGGAAAACATTTCTTTTCCTATTGTCGATCTACTGACACCGAATTAGGCCCAAACGCTTCTGGGGCCATTTTACCATGCTTATTCTGCTTATACTAAATGTACATATTTGGGCCCTATGATCTACTATGAAAGCTTGATTATTTTAATACTATTTTATATAATAATAATTTTTATTACCACGCAGTACATTTTAGTTAGTACATGTGTCTGGAAAATAAAATTTTCCGTCCCAGAGTGAGCTTTTCTGAATAAAAAATTATTGTAAGACTTTATTACATCCGAGCGATACTTGATATTGTAATTATTCGAAACCAATAATTCAAAATTAATGGATCTGAAACGCAAAAGGATTTTCTGAAAATTTTCCGCTGTATTATGTCGAAACAGTGCGTAAATAAATTATACTTTATAAAAATTAATATTTATCAAAAGATGAAATAGAAAAGCCGAGAAACATTATTTTCTATGTACTTGGAACAAAGGTGATACAGTAAAAAAAAGAGCATCTTGTTTACTTTCACATCCCCACTTCTCTTTCTATGTTATCTACATACATTTATTTTAAGACTTGTTCAATTCGTCTCTGAAATATATATTTGGTTCTGGTATTTCATTGCGGCCCATCTAAAATGTACGGCATTGTGATTGTTTATCAACTTTTGCTATTTTCAATGATATTTTGCAAACGTCATACGGTATCTAATGACCATCAAGGGTCGCGTAAATCGCATGAATAACGTAATCTAGTGTCTAAAATCCCAACAATGAAAATGTACGGCATGGACACATTTGTACTCTTTTATAGTTAAGGAAATGAAAAACGATGTAAAGTTGAAAATTTATACATTGCATTAAAAAATATTTGCATAATTTTTAAAAAATTTCACTTGTTTTAAAATTTTCTAATTTTATTATTGTCAGTTATTTTTGTACGGCTACTAAATAAAATAAAAATTCTAACCTATATTAATCCAAAAAATAAATAGCCGTACAGTATCAAATATACTTACCCTAGAAAACGTGAGTTTTTCCCTTTCTCGGGGGTGATTTTTTTAATTTACATTGATAATACCTATTCTTTTTAGACGGGTCATTTGTTGACTTATGGGTTTTAACTTTAACACTTTTAACGGCGTTTCCCGCGACTTTAAACGAACCTATAACCAAACCTCTAAAATGAATTTCAAAACCAAACTTTAATCCTCATTGATTGAAAACAAGCTAAGAAAGCGCGTAATTCAAATTTCGTTTAATGCAACGGAAATACAGATTTTGTGGCTGAAACTTTCATAAAAGTTTCGAAAATACTGTAATTTTCAGACTAATCTGAAACTTTCATAAAATTCAAATATTTCAGAAATTTATGAGGGTGCGGTGAAACTTTCAGAAATTTCAAATTGAAATTGAAATTTTCAAAATGAAATTTGAAATTTTGCATCACTGCTCTTAACAGGCAATAGCCACAGGTGGCGTGATGCGTCCAAACGTGCTATGCAGTCAGTGGAGGCCAACTAGAATAATTCATGAATCACAGAATGTCTGGCAAGACGTTATGTATAAGAAGTTATTTATATTATAAGTTAAATAAATGTCAATGTAATTTCACATCAAAATACTTGTAATTATTACTCTTTGATCTACCCACGTTAAAATGGGTATTAACAGAACACCACGCATCGTTTGAATTAGTCAGAATATCAACAAAAGCTTTTCGTGCATTACATACATTTGATTCTGTAGATAATAAATCAAAATTCTCATTCATGTGATTTAATTTAATAATACACGTTTATAAATATGTATAACAAAGAAGATGTAGATCGCGTAAGTTTGAAAAATAGAGTGTATCCAAAGTCAAAAACCTGTAATAAAAATATGCAGTGTGAGAAATATAGTTGGCAGGAAATACAAATGTTTGCATTAAGTTTTAATCCGCTGAGACATTTATTTGACATGGACGTGATATGACATAGTTGTTTGATGTGACCAATTGAATAATATACTGAGAATTTTACTTTTATATTTTAAGAGCAACGTACAGATGTAAATAAAAATAAATTCCATGTCATTTGTACTGTAAAATAATTTTTTAAATATTCCCACATAAATCTTTCAAACAGTCAACACAGGAAATATAAGCTCTAGCATACTACAAATAAAAAAACAAGTTCCATCTTTTTCGGAATAAATAACAATATGAATAAAAAGCGGGTCGAATATGAATTTGTTTCTTTTAGAAAGAGCCTTTGAGTAAAAATGCCTATTATATTTTATTTGGATTGGTGTTAGAAGAATGCAATTTTTATAATGGTATCTCATAGAGCAATAGGCTTTCAAATTCAGTTTTTCTGACCCAAATGTCACGTTAAAATCATACGTAATCTACTAGACCACAAGCCCATGCTAAATTTTTAGGGGGGTTATATGATACCGCTTGAAAAGGTATAATTTTTGTAGTCCTACCGAAATAAATCACTTTGAGCCATATGCCCTACATTTTAGGTGGGACATGGGAAAGCCGCGGAAAGGTGAAAATCGTAACCCACGGGGGTTCCTTTTTTTCAAACGATCCTGTACGGCTTACGTTTTCGTTTAGTTCGACTGTATTTATATCTGTGACTCTTAAAAAGAGAATGCCGTACAAAAATAATGGGATAGAAGTACAGGAATAATTTTCGTTTTCCGAAAAGTGACCTCTATCTACTAAGGTGATACGATACCGTACGGCTTTTATGAAATTCGATTTTTATATTAACAAGGATGAACTTTTTTGCTATGCCGTACAAATCGTTGTATCATGGGGTGGCAAACGCGAGATCAACCCCCTTCCTAGACCTCTATTAAGGGTGGTGATTTGATCCTGTACGGCATCAATTCCAAAATTTTGTACGACATTTAAAATCTTTAAAAAAAATGACCCATCTAAAAAGAATGGGTATTATCAATGTAAATAATAAAACATCACCCCCGAGAAAGGGAAAAACTCACGTTTTCTAGGGTAAGTTTATTTGATACTGTACGGCTATTTATTTTTTGGATTAATATAGGTTAGAATTTTTATTTTATTTAGTAGCCGTACAAAAATAATGGACAATAATAAAATTAGAAAATTTTAAAACAAGTGAAATTTTTTAAAAATTATGCAAATATTTTTTAATGCAATGTATAGATTTTCAACTTTACATCGTTTTTCCTTTCCTTAACTATAAAAGAGTACAAATGTGTCCATGCCGTACATTTTCATTGTTGGGATTTTAGACACTAGATTACGTTATTCATGCGATTTACACGACCCTTGATGGTCATTAGATACCGTATGACGTTTGCAAAATATCATTGAAAATAGCAAAATTTGATAAACAATCACAATGCCGTACATTTTAGATGGGCCGCAATGAAATACCAGAACCAAATATATATTTCAGAGATGAATTGAAGTCTTAAAATAAATGTATGTAAAATGAAACCAAAAAATGTTACATGGATATATTTTTCGTTTTCCCAAAATAATAACAGTGTGACTTAAGGATTTTGTAATAAAACGTTTTTCAAAAATGCGTCGCTCATGAAACAACACCTAAACTGTTGTAATAAAACTTCAGCTACCATAATAGAATCACCTGCGTCCAGAGCTGCCGAATTCCCATCAACATCTACCGCGTCTGTGTCGTTTCCGCCTGTATCTCCTACAGCAAAAATGAAGCAAAGACAACAGACTAAACCCAGTGTACTTTCAGAAGTTGGATTTATTTGTCATTATCCCTCGGAAATTTAAAAAATTAAGTTTCATCATTTCATGAAATGTTTCAATGAAATTTCAATTAACTTTCATAATATTAGGAAATCATTCAATTAAATTTCATAAAATGAAAGTTTCATTGAAATTTCACGATACTTATGTTTAATTTTATATTTCAGAAATTTCAAATGAATTTCGAAACTTTCACAAAAGTGTCACTGAAATTTCAGAAATTTTGTGTCATGAAATTTTCATCATTTCATTAAATATTTCAATGAAATTTCACATAACTTTCATAATATTAGAGAATTACTCAATTAAATTTCATAAAATGAAAGTTTCATTGAACTTTCACGAAAGTTTCATTGAACTTTCACGAAAGTTTCATTGAACTTTCACGAAAGTTTCACGATACTTATATTCAATTTTATATTTCACAAAAATGTCATTGAAATTTCACAAATTTTAAGTTTCGTGAAATTTTGCATTACTGGTTAGGAGCACAGCTTCATTAAATCTTTTTTGCATTAACTCTTTGGTGACAGATCAACGTTTGGAGTGTACTCTCGCCACCTCTTGCCATCTAGTTTTTCCTGAAATATTAACCGTGACATACTGTACTTTCTCCTGTTGATGTGGCAAAAAAACTAGAGGATTCGAAAGAATGCATTTCAGAAGAGTCGATTTTGCGAACGTATTGCTTAGAGAATCCAGATATTAGTGCTACGGTGTGTCCAGGGAATTCTCAACAAACTTCTCCAGACCCACATCTCGAAGGCATCAATACGCCGTCTGTTTTCTTCCCTAACGGTTTATGTCTCAGAGGAATATACAAACGAGAATTACTGTTTAGTTTCCACACTAAGGTAACATTTAAATCCCGGTGGGACTAACGCTGCCTCTGAAAATGTGGAAGTAAAAACCGCTGCTGAAGGAATGACTATTTCCACATGCAGACTTTTCTATCAAAGTCTCTCACAATGAAAAAATTTTTGATATTTTATCTGAACTCCTCTATGTGGAGATAATTGTTTATGGAACTTTAATAATATAATATTTGAAATCGTTGATCTCAAAAATCCATAAAATGTTGTCAGTAGTGGGAGTGGATGAAGCAAAAAAAATGTTGAGGGCTTGGATCTGGTACACACACTAAATCACAATTTTATTTTCTTCACCCCCTTTAATAATACGGCGGGGGTGGCTGATGCCAAAATTTTGATTTTAGACCTTAGCTTCTCTTGGGTATGTCAATCACTTAACCACAGACTCACCACCTCAAAAGAAGTTAATTGTACCCAACTTACCTTTATCCAAAATCGCACTCCTATGAAAATACAGCCCTCTAAAGTTGAAAGCAAAAAAATATATTCTTTAAATATTGTACAAATGGCTAGAGATATTTTTTTCAATACTAGTATTCGTAGTCCATTTGCTGTCAACACTTATGTATGTCATCCATTTACCAGAGATTCACCCATTTGGGTATTGTTGGTAACCATGTAGTGATTGAAAAAAAATTGGGTGATGGTCTGTGCGAGTGGCCATTTTGGAGAATTGACGCCATCTTTGATGCTTATTGAAAATGCACTGCATACGCATGTGAGGTGTCATTTTGCATGTTTTTAACATTTAACGTTGAAGACATTAAAAAAACATTTTAACAAAAATTATCATATGCCATATATGTATATGTAAAATAATTATTAGTGGATATGGAAATCATTTCTGCTTGCATTGATTAATTTTTTGTTTCTATATTTTCATGTCTATTTTCATAACACCTATTTATTGTAGTCAAGAGTGATTAAAGACGAGTGGTTACAATATGGAGTCAGAAGGTATATCGTTAAAAAGAAGAAAAATTTCAGTTGATTCTGAACTATGTGTAATATGCTAAAAATTTGTTGAAGTTGAGCCAGTATCAACAGAATATGCTCGAAAACGAGTCTGGGAGGCTGGTGATATTTGTCAAGATGGAACCTTCAACAGACTCACGCAAATGGGGCGAGCTTTAATTACCATGTAACTAATGCATGCCAAAAAAACTATACTCACAAGGGTCAGCTAGAGAGGATGATCGCTAAGCGTAGAAAACTTATTAATCAAGAACCATTGCAAACAGATGATATCGCAGTTACAAGCGAAGTAAGACACATTCTAGTGGAGTCAAATTAGGACTGATAAATTCGCAATGTGAATTGTCTGGTCAGGGCGGTTTTTTTGTTTTAACGTATTCACTGGGTCAACTATAGTTCACATATCAGTTTTGCAGTTTCTGCGAGGTCGGCGTATTGTTTATTTAAACAATTTAATTTTTTAGACCATGTTTTTCATCGGTTATCTTTGAATATCTCGAAATATATAAGTCCTATGGAAAACAACAAAGAGAAGGAAAATGTTCGTTTAGAGTTGTCTAACAAAAGTACATAAACTATAATTCTCTCCAATTGTTATTATTATTTAAAAAAAATTGAACATTGCAAAATTATGCGCTTTTAAACGAATTGCTGTTATTTCAAAAATAAAGGATAATTTTCAATGAAATTTTGGAAAAATGTAGCTCTTATAAAGTACAATCACCGCTTAAAATTTCAAATCTAAATGATTATTAAAACGGGTCAAATATACAATTGTTGCTAAAACTTTGCACCCTTGTGAAATCCTGCCATCAAATCAGAGAATTGTGTACGATGGCTCAAATTGTAGCTTTTTATAAGTACTTTAAGATCACGAAGGAAAAAATATTTTTTTCAAAATTTAAACCGTTTTTATTGCATTTGTTTATAATTTTCGAAATTTTAGTAATAAACAAATTCAAATAACTCTCTGGTTTTTTTATGAAATCGAAATCGGTAAACGATTTATGAAAATAGATTAAATAAGCCATCTTTCAAAAAAAAATTTAATGCTCTGCCTGCTTTTGGAGCTGAGATACGTTGGTTTTTGCGTTTCGATCACTTATAAATAAACAAATTGATATTTCATCTTGAAATTCGCACTGATTATTCCACAATGCTTATATTTTTGTCCCAGCTAGTTGAAAATAATCTAGAACTACATTTTTTAAAATTGCATCTAATAAAACGTCTTTGAATTCGCGGTTGACAGGTAATATTTCCCTCTCCCACTCATCGTATTTCGCAACTAGGTAACTAAGTCAACTAACGCAATATCTCTCTCGATTTCCACCTTACCGAGATATATATTTTTTAATTAATCGTCTCTTTTCGTAACTTTTGATTATTTCATTTAATTTAACGTGAAATAATTTGTCTAATTTTTTTTTGAAATTGCAGTGAACTTTTAATTTATTTATTTTTTGTTTTATTGGAATGTTCTTTCTTTTAAATGTTGTTTGTTTAGCTTTTGATTATAAAGAAAGAGAACAATAACAATTTAATTTATAGACCGTGTTTTCCATTAGTTTTCTTTGAAGATTTCGGAATCTATAGATCCTATGGAAACTAGCAAAAGAAAACGTTATACAACAAAAGTACATAAACTATAATTTATTCCAAATGTTATTATAGTAAAAAATATTAAATATAGCAAAATTGGACGTTTTTAAACCAATGATTGTTCTTTCAAAAATAATGGATTTTCAATGAAATTTAAGAAGAATGTGATTGTTATAGTCACCATTTAAAATTTTAGATGAAAATATTTATTAAAACGGCTAAAAAAAGCAATTGTGGGTATGAAAGTGAGAAAGATTATCTGTTTGACAGTGGTGCGTGCGAGTGATGATACAGATTCTACACGGAGTGCCGATAGTAATTGTTATGAAAATTCACGTAAGAGACAAAAATTGCTCAGATAATTTTGTAATTCATTAAAAATATCTTATTTTTAATATAGTTTTTAAGAATTAATACTTACAATGTTAAGTCAAACCAATTATAGAAAATATAATTTGCAAAGACACAAAGATAAATAAAATAAATGCATCTATGTTTAATTGGGCACAAAAATAATCTATAGAAAAAAACTAATTAATTTCTGTTACGAGTTATTGTTTGGGGTTAAATTAAGGATAAAAAAAAGGTAATTAAAGGATTCTTCTGCTGCAGGAATTGTACTGTTTTAGTGTATTTTTGATGTAATAACATGCAATGAGAAGTTTTGGATTACATCTTATCGTTGCTTCATATGAAATTCAAATAATTAATGTTGCAGCATTAAAGTCTTTCTATTTTCGGTACTAGTAATCACATCACAAAAAATAAAAATCCAAATCGCTTGCAATAAAATTTAGAATAAAACTAGACTTATGAAACAACATTCAAAATTATTAGTAATGGTCCTTTTTGTATTATTTAAGAATTGTAATTTAATATTGCATACATTCTAAAGGCAGTGAGTGAAATATGTGCTTTTTATTGAACTAAGACTTGTTGGAAAATTTTACTGCAAAATGTTTATTAAAACGACTAAACAATGTGTAAAACTGTAATATAAGATGTAACACATATCTGATGAGTTTCGGATTTTTAACATAATCGCTAATGGTTTGACTTATTTTGAAAAGGTCACAATGTTTCTTTGGGTATCAAAAGTTTCAGGAACACAAATATTTTAAACCCTAAGGTGTGTTGTCTGGCATAACCGCTCGCTTTTGCTGCATTGTTTGGAACATGTTTTTTGGTTAGTAATTTTCCCGCACGAATCAACCATATATAACTGCGATATTTTCTTTATACTAGCGTCTTTTGCATTGTATGTACCAATTATTTTATTTTTTTCACATGTTTTATCTTATATACTTTAGTTCGCCTATCCTGCGAAAGAATATTGTGTTTATAATTTAATTTCCTATTTAATCCGATCTGGCCTTGCTCCGTCCAGCCTTTCAATTGGCACGACGCGCGACGATTCGTATCGGGGATGTCTGGGTGGCTCGGAACAAGTGCTCGGGAGGACAATATGTTATATATAATTTAAAATAAATTTATTTTTGATTTGATCTGATTTTTATTTGATTCGATTTTTGATTTGATGACTAGCTCAGAATATGAATGTTTCGGATTTAAATCTAGATGGCATAAATTTTTTATTATTGTATCAGTGATATTAAAAATTTTACAAAAATTTTGTGCATGGACTTAAGTTTAGTTCTAGTTAGGTTGGTTTTCTTTTTAATGAGTATATCACTAGATAAAATTAACTGTTAAGTGACTTTATTAAAGATTATGACTTGCGTGCTTTTAGTGGCTCTATTAATGTTTCAACTTTCGACGTCTAACAACGGCCTCCTTAAAATTTCATTAAACAAAGCCCCTTTGAAGATTTTTAAAACAGTGTGCAACCTACACAAATTTAAAAAAGCATCTATTGTGCATTATTTATGAACAAAAGCTAAACAAATTATTTTGCGTTTAATTAAAGTGAACAATCGACATCTATGCACAAAGCAGGTGATTAAAAAAAGACGACAAAAACTATAGCAACAAAAAATTTATTGCATTTTTTTATAAACAAAAGCTAAACAAATTAGTTTACGTTAAGTTGAAGTAAACTATAAGGAATCTACGCAAAAAAAACAAGGCATTGAAAAGAAAGAATATTCCAATAAAACAAAAAATAAATAAATTAAAAATTCACTGCAATTTCAAAAAAAAAATGAGACAAATTATTTCACGTTAAATTAAATGAAATAATCAAAAGTTACGAAAAGAGACGATTAATTAAAAAATATATATCTCGGTAAGGTGGAAATCGAGAGAGATATTGCGTTAGTTGACTTAGTTACCTAGTTGCGAAATACGATGAGTGGGAGAGGGAAATATTACCTGTCAACCGCGAATTCAAAGACGTTTTATTAGATGCAATTTTAAAAAATGTAGTTCTAGATTATTTTCAACTAGCTGGGACAAAAATATAAGCATTGCGGAATAATCAGTGCGAATCAATTTGTTTATTTATAAGTGATCGAAACGCAAAAACCAACGTATCTCTGCTCCAAAAGCAGGCAGAGCATTAAATTTTTTTTTGAAAGATGGCTTATTTAATCTATTTTCATAAATCGTTTACCGATTTCGATTTCATAAAAAACCAGAGAGTTATTTGAATTTGTTTATTACTAAAATTTCGAAAATTATAAACAAATGCAATAAAAACGGTTTAAATTTTGAAAAAAATATTTTTTCCTTCGTGATCTTAAAGTACTTATAACAAGCTACAATTTGAGCCATCGTACACAATTCTCGGATTTGATGGCAGGATTTCACAAGGGTGCAAAGTTTTAGCAACAATTGTATATTTGACCCGTTTTAATAATCATTTAGATTTGAAATTGTAAGCGGTGGTTGTACTTTACAAGGGCTATATTTTTCCAAAATTTCATTGAAAATTATCCTTTATTTTTGAAATAACAGCAATTCGTTTAAAAATGCATAATTTTGCAGTGTTCAATTTTTTTTAAATAATAATAACAATTGGACAGAATTATAGTTTATGTACTTTTGTTCCACAACTCATAACGAACATTTTCCTTCTCTTCGTTGTTTTCCATAGGACTTATAGATTTCGAGATATTCAAAGAAAACCGATGAAAAACACGGCCTAAAAAATTAAATTTCTTAAATAAACAATACGCCGACCTCGCAGAAACTGCAAAACTGAACTGTGAACTACAGTTGACCCACTGAATATGTTAAAACAAAAAAACCGCCCTGACCAGACAATTCACATTAAAATCCTAATTTGACTCCACTATTCGTTCGTCAATAAATCCTCTTCCTGCACCAATATACAGGGTGTTTGGTACATCGATAGAAAGTTTTCACTGGGTGATAGCTGGAACCTATATGACCATATTTACCCTTATGCAAAGTCTCACTGTTTTTGAGATATCGGCATTTTTAGATGTTTTTGCGAAATAGTTGATACATGTTATTTTTTATGATAATAAATACTTTCAGCCTTCTTAAATATTTTTTTTAGATATTTTTAATATGCACTTTGTCGAAACAACTCAAAAATAAATGCCGAAATATTGGTATAAAAATTATATAGGACAATGTAAATGTTGAAATGCATTGGTTCGATTTTTTTTCTATTTTAAGCAAAATTTTCTCAAAAGTGGCGCCTACTTCAAGAGATTCAAATAGTTTTAAAAACTTCTCTATTGCATATTCTTTCCAATGGTATACCACGTTATGACAGAATTATAGTTCAATAAACTAAAAAGGAAACATATTTGCAGATATTACATTTTTAACGAGGAAAAAAATTAAATAAGTAATGATCATTTTATTACACTTATTTCCAGTTTTAACTAAAACAAATGTAGCTAAAACTAATAATTAATTCATTTCGTTTTCAAAATGAGAACCTCCATTTTTAATGCATTTACGTGTCCTCTATCGTATTTGGATAGTAAGTAGTGGTCATTTCTTCCCTTAATTTGGCACCTGCTTCATTAATTCTCTGTACAAGGTGATCACGGTCGGTTATTTCCATCTCAAAAACTAGTCTTTCATTCGACCCCAGACATGAAAATCAAGGAGCGTCAAGTCTGGAGACCTCGCTGGTCACAATATTAGCCCATTTCTTCAAATCCAACGATTAGGAAATATTTCGTCTAAAAATTCCCTCCCAGTAATTCGGTAATGAGCAGGGCATCCGTCGTTTTGAAATATCAAGCTGTCTCTTACATTTAGAGTTATGTTGTCTAAGATATTATGGTAAATTATTCTGCAAAAACTCTAAATAACCGTCTCCATTTAAATTGTCTGAAAGATAATACGGACCAATGAAAGCTCTGCCAGTTACCGCTGCCCATACATTCACACTGAACTTGCATTGAAAATTTTTAGCTCAAATACCAATCCTGTTAAAATTGTCCATTTCTAGTCACGTGTGCTGAAGCAACCAATCACAACAGAATTACACTGATAAGATCCCTTAGGGATCTTTTCACTTCTGTCATCCAGTTTGACAGTTCAATAATTCAGAATATATTTTTTGACAATGTCGATTTGGAACTGCAAATAACGATTTAATGAATATTATAATAGAGGAAAACACACCAAATAATACATAATACATAATCTACATTTAATTTTACAAATTGCTCTTTTAATAATTGTGTTTTTTATAAATAGTTTTGAACAAATAAATAAAATAAATTGCAAAAAATTTTCTATGCGAATACCCCTCGAACGTTGATAAATAGCTCATAATTTTATCACAACTTCCTCAAGCACGTTGCTTTTAGGTAATATCCCTCCGCCTACGGCGTCGGGATATTACCAAGCAAGTGCTTTCGGAAACTGTGATAAAATTATTTCGTATTATCAACGTCCTTGGGATATTATAGCTGAAAATTTTTAGCTCAAATACCAATCCTATTAAAATTGTCCATTTCTAATCACGTGTGCTGAAACAACCAATCACAACAGAATTACACTGATAAGATCCCTTAGGGATCTTTTCACTTCTGTCATCCAGTTTGACAGTTCAATAATTCAGAATTTATTTTTTGACAATGTCGATTTGGAACTGCAAATAACGATTTAATGAATATTATAAGAGAGGAAAACACACCAAATAATACATAATACATAATCTACATTTAATTTTACAAATTGCTCTTTTAATAATTGTGTTTTTAATAAATAGTTTTGAACAAATAAATAAAATAAATTGCAAAAAATTTTCTATGCGAATACCCCTCAAACGTTGATAAATAGCTCATAATTTTATCACAACTTCCTCAAGCACGTTGCTTTTAGGTAATATCCCTCCGCCTACGGCGTCGGGATATTACCAAGCAAGTGCTTTCGGAAACTGTGATAAAATTATTTCGTATTATCAACGTCCTTGGGATATTATAGCTGAAAAGAGGTTTGTTTTTTCGTGTGCGGGTTTTCGTCAACATCAGCCCAGTAATGAACATTGTGAAAATTTGTTATTCCTTCTCGAGAATACTTCGACTTGTCTGCCAACAAAATACTTTTAAGAAAACGTTCATTTTCCAGATCAGGGTTCAACACAAAACGGCAAAAGGCAGTTCTCCGTATTGGGTCATCTTCGTCCCTAAACAGGCGTGTAGTGGAATGGATGTTTTCCTTCAATCCTGAGAATTGTCCAAACTTTCCATATCGACAAATTCAGTTGACGAGCTACTTTTCCAATACTGCTGGTAGGATCTGCTTCTAAAGCCTCCAAAATTTGCTCATCTACTTCAAGATCATGTTGCACAATATGCACCCGTTCCCTATGATGAAGGTTACCTGTTTCACGTATACATTGATATGTGTTACAAAACACCTGGACATTGGGAATTCTTGTTAGAAATCATTCCCGATGAAAATCTTTAGCTGCTGCTTCATTTCCGTCGGCCATTCCGTACATAAAGAGCATATCGGCATATTCGGTATTAGAAAAAGATGCTACTGCAGAAAAATATGACAATACTATGAGCAATTAAATAAAACAGCGTTTGACATAAGCGTTCAAATGTCTCACTGGTATCCAAAGAAAACAATTTTTTGTGTCTGGTCGCCTGATATCTATCCTTTGTTTATTTCATTTCTTGTTCTGTACGTGTAAATACGTTTGTTTTTATTTCAATATGTCACAGACAGAAAATTGTCTTTAAACATTAGTAAATAATATCACCGATTTGCGGTTGAAAGAATTTATTATGATTTTGTTTAATCTTTCCTTATTAAAAACGTATTTGTCCACAAATATGTTTCTTTTTTAGTTTAATGAACTAAATATTCTGTCATAACCGTGGTATATCATTGGAAAGAGTATGCAATAGAGAAGTTTTTAAAACTATTTGGATCTCTCGAAGTAGTGCCGCATTTGAGAAAATTTTGCTGAAAATAGAAAAGAAAAATCGAACCAATGTATTTCAGCACATAAATTGCCCTACATAATTTTCATACCAATACTTCGGCATTTCTTTTTGTACAAGGTCCATACTAAGAATATCTAAAAAAATATATTTAAGAAAGCTGAAGTATTTAGTATCATAAAAAATAACATGTATTAGCAACGACTCAACTATTTCGCAAAAATATTTTAAAATGCCGATATCTCAAAAACGGTGAGACTTTGCATACGAGTAAATATGGTCATATAGGTTCCAAACGACCCCAACTATTACCCAGTGAAAACTTTCTATCGATGTACCCCTGTATAATCCCGATGTGCGACAGGTAAACTGTGTTATTTGCGGAGATTATAGTAAATACAGAGGGCGAAACATTTTTTTAATGTCTCGCGCTTCTTCAAAGATGATAATATTCACTCACACTGCTGACCTTAGTGATTATAAGAATGTTCTGGCGAAGGACCTTCTCTATCACCCCGCTTGTATATGTACATATTTTAATCACTATGAAAGTCAAATGAAAAAGTTATCAGCATCTAGTGACAGAGAAGCAACAAACATATTTAAAGAAGAAGCAATTGCGCTTGTTATAAATGAGATCACTCCACAGTTGCACTATGGAATTGGTTTTAG
Organism: Rutpela maculata; assembly: GCA_936432065.2. NCBI lineage: Eukaryota > Metazoa > Arthropoda > Insecta > Coleoptera > Cerambycidae > Rutpela > Rutpela maculata. The sequence goes on from OW386285.2 coordinate 113,371,438, forward strand.
TCTAACTGAAATTAGTGCAAAACTGAATGAAACTTATGACGACAAACTTTTCACAAACCGGAATGTGGATCAATCAACCTTTACTCCATTAAAAATACACCACTTATTCCTGTACAAAGAGATAAATTTTTGTCTTCTAGTTCCAGCAAAGTCAAACTTCAAGACTGTTTTAAATCATATTTACTAGAAAAATGCAGCAATATATGGCCAAATACTGTAGTGCAACATCGTTTCCTAATCCAACCACATGCATGTCCCTACAGCAAGCCATATTAATACAATCCCACGAAGAACTACAATTTGCCATGTTAGAGGAGGAAGATCTCGGTATTATGCCCCATATTAAACATGCAACAAACAGAGGGTATCAGAGAGTGATGGTATTATCGAATGATACAGACGTTTTGGTTCTTCTGTTATAACATTGGACTACCTTCAAGAATGTTGGATTGAAGGAATCGTGGATTCATCTAGGTGTTGGAGTTACGACGTGCCAAGTTCCGTTCACATAATGGCTGGATGAATTGCAATATGCCATGTACTTCCTGCTTTACACTTCCTAACTGGGTTAGACACTGCTCTAGCAAAGTAGGTACAAAACATGCTGGAAGTGCAAGTACACCCGAAGCATTTCTCACAAACTTCGGAATTCCTGCAAGTGAAGTAATGGAGCAGTCGATACATTTGGCAGAAAAATATCTCATGCAAGTTTTGAAAAAGGGATCAATTTGTAAAAAAATGGACGAATTACGAATGTTTATTTACACACATGGGAAAAACATTTCCATAGAAGACCTTCCACAAACCAGTACATCAATTAGATCACACATTTTAAGGGCCTACTATAACACACATTTATATGTAATATGTTTAAATGATGACATCACGCAACTTGATTCTATACAGTAGTTTGGTTATGAAGATGTAGGTGATTGCCTACAGCTCTCACTTACAACTTCACTGTCCTCCCAGCAACGAACTTGTGCATAGTTTCTCATGTCTAAAGAATGCAAGAGATTCATGTTTATGTTTTTCAAATGGAATATCGTGTTGCATTTACTGTCATTGTAGAAGTGTAGCCATTATTGATTGTCGTAATAAGTATTCTAATATTGCAACGTAAATTGTTACGTCTGCTGTTTAAAATTATAGATATAAGGGGTCATATATTGTTTTTTTGTTATATATTAGTCATGTCATATACTTAAACTAGTGATGTCATTGACTTATTCATTTTATGTTATTTCGTGTTTTATAAAACAATGTAAATCTGTTTAGTATAGAAATAAAAGATGTTGATTCGTATCTGTCTTACTGAATAATGATTAGTAACCACTTTTCATTATTTATACTGTCGGGAACGTGTTTAGCACCCTAAAAAACATGTAAAATGACACCTCACATGCCTATGCAGTATATTTTCAATAAGCATCAAAGATGGCGTCGATTTTCCAAAATGGCCACTCGCACAGACCTTCACCCAATTTTTTTTTAATCACTGGAGAATTGCCAACAATATCCAAATGGGTGAATCTCTGGTAAATGAATGACATACAGAAGTACGTTCAGCGGTTGTATCATCTGTAATATATATCAAAGGGTAATAGTTTAAAGTAAAAATATTTTAAAATAAAGTTTTATAAATGGCTGGTTTAGGATTAAACAACCCTTCCCCCTACCTCCGTTTTTAGTGGTACGCCTATGACTTTCTTGGTATATTCTATTTTATAGAAAACTTAATTCTACAATTTTTTGTATCTTGTGTTTTTTCATTTCAGTGATCATTTTTAAATGAGACAAAATATTAAAACATTGTCATTCGTTTTAAAGGGCGAAATGTTGAAAACTGGAGAAAAATAATGAATTTTTTTATTTTTTTAAATTTTGTTTTGTTTTGTTTTTTAACTTTATTTTATTTTTTCACTCCTACTAGGTACATGTAGAACGGAAATTAAGAGATGACTGATAAAATAAATGATTTTTCCACAGTTTTTAATATTTCACCCTTTAAAACACATGACAATGTTTTTAGTATTCTAAGTTTCATTTAGAAATGATCACTTAAACGAAAAAAACTCAAGATGCAAAAAGGTTGTAGAATTAAATTTTCAATAAAACAAAATATACCAAAAAAGTCATACGCATACCACTAAAAAGGGAGGTAGGAGCGAAGGGTTATTTAACCCTAAATCAGCCATTTATAAAACTTTTTTTTATTTTAAAATATTTTTACATTAAACTGTTGCTCTTTGACATGTGTTACAGCGTAAAAGTATTGAAAAAATTATCTCTGGCCATTTGTACAATATTTAAAGAATGTTTTTATATTATCAACTTTAAAGGGCTGTATCTTCCTAGGGGTGCGATTTTGGATAAAGGTAAATTAGGTTCAATCAACTTCTCTTAAGACGCTGAGTCTGTGGTTAAGTGATTGACATACTTTTTAAAAACACCTGTATATTAAATACCAATTTTATGGACTCTTACTTAATTTACCCACCAATCCTTCAACCTTCAACGGAATAAGATCAAAATATAATCTAGTTCCAGATTTCGTAAAACACATAAGTGTAGCAAATTTCAAGTCAATAGGTATATTAAATGGTTACAGAGTAATCATATGCACAAAAAAAGTTAGAGAGAACGACAGACAGAAATTTTTTTTGCTCAAACTTAAAATCTCGACGTTTCATGACCATTCTAAGCCTATTTGAGCAATACAAATTTTCAAATTTTTATTGCGTTAGTTTACTTCCATGTGGAAATAATTAAGTAAATTAGTTTGTTTTCTAATAAAAGCTGTCAGCCTTAAAATGTGGGATACACAGTCGACATAAAGAAGATACTCAAATGAGGAAGTTATTTAATATGCCTCCTTCCAAGAGGTAACACGATTTATAGTCGTCTAAATCCATATATAGTATGTCTATAATTTCTAGGATGTATAACAACATTTTAATGCTTGTATTTAATGTTATGTATTCATAAAGGTTTCAATAAAACTTGTTAATAAATAAATTATTATGTTTAAGCAGACGTGTGTTGTTTGCGAATGGATTACAAGTTAGTGTGGCAGACACGAAAATATTTTAACCAAAGTTCAAGGTGTTAATAAAAAATGTGTTTAATGTCTCCTTCCTACGTACTGTATATGTGTATGTTATTGCTGAATATCCTTTTTAAAATCATAATTGTTACATGATCACATTTGCAAGGATTAATGTCGATTATATCTTTGCCCATTAAAGCATTTTCAATTCAACTTTGTTTTTTCAAATCCTAAAAATTATAGTTGATTCATACTCTCCAAAATGTGTACTTCGGATTAAAATTTCGTATTATCTATCAATCTCGATTTATACGTACCCGTAATAAATTGACCTATACAGGGTGTCCAGAGAATCCTATCGGTAACTTTAGATGATGATGAGGGTTTGTGCAAAAATATGAAAAAATGTTCTTATAGACATGTCTCCGGAAATGATTGAAGGTGGTGTCTTAGAACAGGTTTTTACTAAATATTTCAGGAACCATTTGCGCTACAACAGTACGTCATTTAGCATCAATAAGGGCTATTATTCGATGACAGCGGCCAAAATAAGATTAAATCGGTGAAGTTATAGGGTTGTTTTTGAGTTCAATTAAAACACCAGAATTAATTGGAGACGTATTTAGGTATTCATTAACGATTTGAAAAAGACTATATTTAATAATTTTTAACTTAACAAGAAAATAATCTATATTTTTGTGTACGTGACACAGATTCTTTATTATTTGTTTTTATATTCACTTGTGCTGAGAAAGGCATAAAAGCAACTACAGTATTCCTATTCATTTAGTTTATAAAACAAATTGTTTTACTAAGTGGACTCGTTTTTTTTTTATGGCATTAGGAGTTATCCATGCAGCCAGGCACAAGTTGTTATATATGACTCGTTTTATTTTTGAAAGTTACTTAATGGAAATAACAACAATCGGAGACGTAAGGAAGGGGGCGCCATCTTTCATAATCCAAAACTTTTTTATTTCGTTTTTTTTTTAATTTTGGTACCTAATTCTAGTTCTCTTATCTTTAAAATTGATATATCATCTATTCTAAAATTATAATTTCGATATTTTATGTATGACGGATATGACACATTCTCACTAGGAAGTATTCTACCATGCTATTTTATATATGTGCCAAATTCGTAATAAAAAAATTAAGTTAAGTAGAAATTACCGTGTTTAATAGATATTCGCAGTCGTCAACGCCCGATTCCAACTTTTATCCGTTTCATAATAGCCTTATTAAAAATACATTAATGTTGTTTTAAGGTAAAATTGATATATCATCTAACGTACATAAAGTTGGTTCGAACCTGAGAGACACCCTGTATATTGCGGTTTAGATGAATTTCCGGCCATCTTGTGTATTGTTGTCACGTTTTTTATTTGGAAATCTAAAACTAGAGGCCAGTATTTTTCTTTCTCTATTTCGTTTTCATTTAAACAGATAAAAATTAAATTAAATTTTGACATCCCTAAGCAAAAATTATAATATGAATAAGAGTTATATTATAATTAGATATATTCTGATAATTGGATACGTATATTAAGAAGTAGATAATATAATTTTCAATTGACCAAAAAGACGCCAGTGTCAATAAAACTGTGTAGAATTTGGAACGGATAAGTTAAAAGCCATTTCTTTATTTCATATTTAAATTTGTTTAAGTTACAGTTTTCAATTGCTGGTGGTATATTATTATATATTCTAGGAGCTAAATAAGTAAAGCTTTTTTTCCTATCGTTTTTTAGGCCCAAGGTACTGTTATTACATTTTTTTCTTTAATTCTAGTGTGATAATCAAAAGGGAAAGATAAGGTACACTGTCTGTTTTTTTTTTAGGTAATTATATTGGTTTGGTATTAAAGCTTTGCAATATAATTTTCTAATAGTTAATAATTCTAATCCATTAGATAATATATCAGCATTATAGTGCTGAAATGACTATTATGTTAATATTCCAGAGGACGGGGGCGGGGGGTTAATATGAGGTACTTGCACCTAGCGCTTTGCCAATTTGTCATAGTATTTCTATAAAAATTTCAATTTTTGAGCAGTTCAAGTATTTGGGCCCTAACCCTCTCGTCGATGCATCTTCTCTGGGGACCATTTTGTGTTTTCTATTGCCTCTAAGTAACTTGGGGACTATCTACGTTCATTTACGGACTACGGTTACGAAATAATCTTCATTATCAGTGTAATTATATTGGTGAGGCACTCCACTAATTAGCGCCACGATTTCCAAATATCAATTAACTTGTTTCACGTTCCGAAGGGGCGAAGGGGTCAGAAAATATAATAAAATTTGCTAGCGCACTATATTAACAATAAACTAATGGAAGCATTATACTCTTCGCCGATTTGCTGAGCTTTTTATATAATTGTTACACATTCTGTAGGATATTCTTCGCAGTTTTCTTGTAAATAATGTTAGTTATTGGACATTCTAAATTTTATACTACCAACTTTGCTGTGAAAAAAAAATATATGAAAAAAAAAATGGAAAAAAAACCCTGTCTGGGATTCGAACACAAGACCTTTGGATTTCCAGAAAAAGCAACAACAATAACAACAAAACAAATTTATGTGGTATTTAACGATACAAGAATGCACGTCGCCGGATCCCGGCCCGGAGCCAGCCCGACAATCACGGCGTGCAGCGTCGTGGTAAATGTGGGGCTGGGCGGGGTGGGTCCGGTTTGGCTTAACGATAATTAAATTTGGTTGCTAGAAACTCCTACTTAAGAACTAATTAAAAAATAAATATATGTGCCCACATGGGCCTAAAACTAATTAAAATACACTATAAATAACTAAAAACTCACTAGACAAACGCACTTTTGGAAAATTTTGATTATTGAAACGAAAAAACTCGTTCGAACAAATGACAACCTCGTGGTCTGACCGCCATCGAGGAAGGTAGAGTAGGTTAAAAGTTATATGATTTAAAAAGTTTAGATTTATAGGACGTTATCGGCAGAGACGGGATTTGGAAAGACAAAAAGAGGACAAGAAGAGCAAAAAGGATAAAGGAACAAAATTGTATAGACATAGAAAAGAGGGGAAAGAGGTTAAAGATGTAAAGTTGGTGAAAGATAACGGGTAGGGTAGAGAGAGAGAGGTAGAGGGAAGGTGTGGATAGGGAGGTTGCCGAAAGATAGGCAACGCCTGGTATAGTAGGGTGTGTCTTATGTCGAAAAGTATTGCGTTATGCTTTCTGATTCTGGTAATGTTGCGGGTTAGCGGACTACCGTCCAGTTTGAACTGATAGAATTTTTGGACGTCTCGTTGGACGTAGTCCGATAATGGGATTATGTCGAGGCAACATGCAAAGCTTTAGCCATTGCGCCGTCACACATCACTACAATGATTGAATGTCTGTAGTACCCTATATATCATTCAAGTAGTATATTTCAACGAATTAGATATTAGATATGAAATATATGTATTAGTAAAATGTACAAACAAAAAACAATTATACAGAATAAAATTTCGCAAGATTTCTATTTAAGTAGAAATAACAAAAATTAAGAAAATACTTTTTTTAATTTAAATGATTAATAACTTTTTTATTTACTGATTGATTTTTTTCAAAAACAATAGGGTTCTTCCTCTAGCTAACGCTAACTTACTTTTCAAATTTCAATACAATCGGACTTTTCTTTCTTAAGTTATCGTGCTTACAAGAAACGTGACGGACGGACGGACATTTTGAAAATTGTTCAGAATTCGTTCACTAACATAATGATATAAAAAAATTTTCTCTACAAACGATATTTACTGATTTAGAAATGTGCCGATCAAATACAACATACTCTTCGTTTTTGTGAAGAGTATAATAATAGTAGTTTCGAAGCAATAAAATGCCTATCTAGTTTTTATATTTATCTCTAAAAAGTGACAAATATAAATCTTTATTCCACATATTTTAGAACTACTCATTTAAATACACACGTTTTCGTAATAAACGGACAGGAATTCACTGTGTTTATGATCTTGGCTAGTACCCATCCAATATTCATTTTTCAGATGGTTTTAATGTCCATTATATTATATTAAGATTCCCAGGCGGTGACTACAACTATATCAAATTACATAAGTTTTTATACCGATTGCATAATTGGTAAGTGTAAGTCATTATGATTTTATTTAGGAACATTCTGACCTAACTGAGCTTGGCCTAACAAATAATTTTTTAGAATAAATATCAAATTTCATAGATATATTTGTCAAGAGTTTTTCAAGAGGAAAATAGTTTTGTTGTATTTGGTTTCATGGAGATATACGGCTATTATAAATTTAGTTAGTTTCAATAATTTCTGCGAAACTCGTAATAATTATATTTTGTGTTCCAGATATGATCAAAATCATGAGATAAAGGATGTACTAAGTCAAAAACTACAACTTTTAATCAACCTGCGTTAAATTATACGAGAATTAGGATATTATTAAAGTGGGTATCGATCATGCATCATCCATCCGTATATAAACGAGCCCGACAGAGAAATGGAAACGATATCTTGACCTTGGCAGGAAAATTATTACCTGAAATCTCTTCTCCCACTCCGTATATCTATGCGCCGCTTGTCAATCAGTCCATGACCTCGTACAACTTTGATTTGTGCAATATGACTAGTAGTAAGCAGCTATCGATATACTATCAAAACATTCATCGTATTAAAACATAATATCCGACATCTACAATTCTCTCGCATATTGCAATTTTGATGTCCTGGTCCTGCTGACACTTGGCTAAACTCTTCCGTAGGGTAGGGTACGCGGTATCAGACAATATGGTAATGGATTATGCAGCCACTAATTTCATAAGAAAGAGCTATAAATGAATAAATTAACCTGCTAGCTTTAAATTTGGCAGATGTTCAAATAGTTTCTCATTGATACATTGCGTATAAAAATTACTTCAAATCATTTCGAAATTTACCTACCAATAGACTAATAATCGAAAAGCAAAACACAATCCAGAGTGCCAATGAACTTTCGAACGCGCATGTCTTTGATTGAACTAATACCACTGTGATTTCATTGCTATTTCAGATTGAAAATTTCTGGAGATCGGCAATAGTAATTTACGTTACAAGACCGGAAAGAGTTGCTTTGCAGGTCGACCCAAGCAGATTCCAAGGCGAGCCGCAGGTGAGTCCTGGAAGCTTGGGGAGACCTGCAAAACACTATTCTTCGGTTGTGTAATGTACAATATTTTTTTTCGGCCAACACTGTCATACAAAATCAATTTTGTATTATTTTTTTAATAAATTTTCTAACAAATACAACGAAAAACAATAATAACTAATGAAATAGTTATTTTTATACCGAGGCCGCGAAATTCATTTTTACGTACCGAGAGAAAAATTATCGCCGAGGCCGCTTGCGACCGAGCCAAGATAATCTCGAGGACGCTAAAAAATTTCGCGGCCATGGTATAAACACTATTTTTTGTGCAACCGTTAATTATAGTTAGTATAAACGGTGAAAATTACACCACCGTTTATGCTATATTTTGATAAATAAACGCGGTGGCCTTAACGTCAGAGCGTTTCTATGGAAACGGTATATTTTGAATGCATACTTGACAGTACTCGAATAATCGTAAAAATGTCTGAGAGCGATAATGAGATTTCAATTTCTTGTACTCCCCCAGAGTTAAAAAGTATTATAAATAACAATTTTTGTTTGTCATATAAGTGACTTTTAGTTTTTCGGCCGTCACTAGGGGTAACGGCCGTGAAATTGAATTTCTCGGACTGTTTTGAGAACGCGAAATACTCATTTCACGTACGGCTGCACAAAAAATATTTTTACGACCGACACTATTATACAACTTCAGTTTCAGCTTATAACGCTTCAAAATCTGAATCCATATTTTCCATAACTTGTGAATTGACTTTTGAAAACTTAAGTGTATTTATCTGTTTAACACTTATCTCAACAATTAACACAAATTCGTTTCCATAGAAACGAGAATAACAGGGATCGGAAAAGTTTTTGCCGATTTCTCATGTGCTTTCCTGTCTAGCCCGCGAAAACGTTAATTTCTGGCGGATAATTTCTCCAGAAAGGGTGTACTTTCTGGAAAAATTATCCGCCAGAAATTACTATGTTTGGGGGTATTGGGGGTGGTTTGGGGGGATTACATTGAGAAAAAAATATTGGCACTCATAGAGACTATTCTTTTACAATTTATTATTTTTATTTATTTGCTTTTATCATGATTAGAGAATATTATTTAGGTATTATGCAAATCACAACTTACACACTTTTTTATTTATTATGAAAATACCTACTTTCTGTATATTGTTGCCCTAATCTGGGCACGCTAATATACTAGTTAGGTAAATACTTTAAAACACTCATTATTGGAGAACCAATCAAAACAACTACTCAGTATTACCTAGAAGAGTAGTTGTTTTGATTGGTTCTCCAATAATGAGTGTTTTAAAGTATTTACCTAACTAGTATATTAGCGTGCCTAGATTAGGGCAACAATATACAGAAAGTAGGTATTTTCATAATAAATAAAAAAGTGTGTAAGTTGTGATTTGCATAATACCTAAATAATATTCTCTAGACTATTCTTTGGTATAAAAACTACAAGTTTGAGAAGGTACCAACATTTTTTTTTGAAAAGCACCAGTTTTGACCCGTTTTTGGCCAAAAGTCCAATTTCTGGCCAAAAATATGGAAAATGTGCAAGCAGAAAATGTTGGCATATGGTTTTCCAGCAATAAGCATTGACAACGAAAATTTTTCGCCTGGTCAGAAAGTGTTATACTACGTTCCAATTTTGGTCATAATTGATGTCGCTAGTGCTGCCAATTGCACGGAGAAAAAATGTTGGCATATATCGAATGTTGATTACAAAGATACTCTCTTCAACTAACACCAAGCCCCAAAGTGTTATACTCTGAACTGAACAAACTAATTCGCCTCCTTCCTATATATGGACCACAATATGAACCGGAAGTTGCATGATTAAGCCAATTTTTTAGGTTGAAATCTTTTCTAGTCTCAGTATAGACCTGCGCATTAAGTTTGTATAAAGGGTATATAAATATATTTCAGGCCCCCTCACTAGATATGGACCACAATAACACAGGACTGAAGTCTGAACCGGAAGTAGCATAATTAAGTCCATTTTGAAGGGTGAAAAGTATTTCAGCGTATACATAGACCTTTGTAATTATTACGTATTCATGGTAAATGAACGGCACTTCTGCGCTGTATTATTGTGGTCCATATTTAGCGAGGAAGCCTGAAACCCCTTCATTTACCATGAATACGTAATTATTACGCAGGTCTATATATACGCTGAAATACATTTCATCCTTCAAAATGGACTTAATTATGCTACTTCCGGTTCAGACTTCAGTTCTGTGTTATTGTGGTCCATATCTAGTGAGGGGGGCTGAAATCCATTTATTTCCCAACTTAATGCGCAGGTCTATACTGACAGTAAAAAAGTTTTCACCCTTAAAAATGGACTTAATCATGCAACTTCTGGTTCGCACTTCTGCGCTGTTATTGTGGTCCATATGTAGCGAGGAGGCCTGAATTCCATTTATTTACCTTTCATACGTACTTAACACTGAGACTGAAAAAGTTTTCACTCTAAAAAATGAACTTAATCATGCAACTTCCGGTTCGTATTGTGGTCCATATCTAGAGGGAATTAGTTTGTTGGATTTTTAATTTTGAAAATTCGTGTCAAACTCGAGCTGTTCTTCAGCCACATCATAATTTGTTCCGTATTTGATATACCACGGACAGACAACTTCAAAGCCCAATAACTTAAAAACTATTAATTTTTCGGCCTTGGTCCCATGGAGACTTTTATTCGGGATGGTTTCATAAATAACTTATTTCAATTTCAACCAAATCTAACGTGCGGGATCCTTTAGTTCTTCACATAACTACATATCACAATTGCTAATAATAAATAATATGAAGCTGAAAGTTAAGTGTAGACTCCATGTATGAACTAAAATGTGATTTTGCTACCTGAAATTTCAAGTGACTAATTGTAGGTAATACCACAGAGTACAGTAACTCTACGAAGGCAAGCCTTTCCGCCAATACCAAATTTGTATACTCATCGTCATATTTTAAATGGTATATCAATCAACCTCACTTTTATGTTGACACTGTTGACGTTTATCGTGTTAAGTTTGGATTTGTGAATTTTATTTCCATTCATTTTGGGAGATTGAAAACATTAACCGAAAATTAAAATTATCATAAATAAAACCTAGTGTAAAACTCAATTGAAAATAGGCGCCCATTAAAAACAATTCAAATGGTAATATTTTTCAATCCAACTCGAGATACACTGTTTTTTCAGTGTACCCTTAAATGGGGATCTGCACGTGACGTCATAGCTAACCTCAAAAATATATATTTCTTAAAATTCAAAATGATTACGTAGCTATTATTAAAATTTCTGTCCATACTTTCGAACAAAATCTAGTTCAATGTAATGTTTATAAAGTTTTAACTAGTTTGTCACATTAAAATAAAACGCAGTTTGCAGGTTAGAAATAATCTAACCTATTAAAAGAAATTAAATTAACAACATATTTCTCTCAGTGTAGACGCAACTGGTACGCAAGGTCACAAAAAACGAGCCATCAAAACCCAAAGGAACCGCCAAAGCCTTCGCCTCTGTGTAGTTACTGTACTCTGTGGTAATACCACAGAAGACCTATACCAGAAGCGTCACTGGCGGCGGAACGTTCGATGTTTGGGTGCGTTTGCACGCATCCAGTAATTTAGTAGAGTAGAGAGGCGGTCCAGTAATTTAGTAATTGCTTTCCACTAAATTACTTGACTGAAACACGCTGTCCGCATTGGTCGGGTACTAAATTACTAAGCGATTCGACTAAATTACTGGATGCGTGCAAATGCACCCTTTCATTGGTAAATTGGGGTGACCTTCGGCCATCTTGTCGGTGGTATTATTGTAAATCCGCACTTTTCTAAATTCACCGCTGGACGCATTGGTAGATAAAATTCAAAGCTGATTGGCTTTGGTTTTCAAAATAGCCAATCATATAATGTTATTGCTTACCGGTGCGCTCCACCGATGAATTTAGAAACCAGCGGATTTATAAGTTGACAATAATACCACCGACATATGACATATGCGCATAAAATTCAATATTGGCGGGAAGGCTAGAGAGTCGTTTCTGGTCTAGGTCTTCTGTGGTAATACCATTAAAACTGATACTGACATTACTTATGCCAATTACATCAGAGAATCTGACAAAATGACGGATGGAGTGCGGTAAATTTTGATTGTTTGTAAATAGTTATAATAAGTACACATATTTTCAATTCATAATAATAATAATAATAATGGGAGCTTGACTTTGTGCTTGAGCAAGTGCGCCATTTTTTACATGTCAGCGGAAAATCGGACGGTATTAAGTGCACCGAATTGGTGGTGGCTGCATTATAAATTCCTGGGTGTCTCCTCTCAACGAAGGAAAGAAATGTATTTGTGAATAATAAATAAATAATATGAAGCTGAAAGTTAAGTGTAGGCTCCATGTATGAACTAAAATGTGATTTTGCCACCTGAAATTTCAAGCGACTAATTGTAGGTAATACCACAGTACAGTAACTCTACGAAGGCAAGCCTTCCCGCCAAAACCAAATTTGTATACTCATCGCCATTTTTTAAATGGTATATCAATCAACCTCACTTTTATGTTGACATTGTTGACGTTTATCGTGTTAAGTTTGGATTTGTGAATTTTATTTCCATTCATTTTGGGAGATTGAAAACATTAACCGAGAATTAAAATTATCATAAATAAAACCTAGTGTAAAACTCAATTGAAAATAGGCGCCCAATAAAAACAATTCAAATGGTAATATTTTTCAATCCAACTCGAAATACACTGTTTTTTCAGTGTACCCTTAAATGGGGATCTGCACGTGACGTCATAGCTAACCTCAAAAATATATATTTCTTAAAATTCAAAATGATTACGTAGCTATTATTAAAATTTCTGCCTGGTTCCCATACTTTCGAACAAAATCTAGTTCGATGTAATGTTTACAAAGTTTTAACTAGTTTCTCACATTAAAATAAAACGCAGTTTGCAGGTTAGAAATCTAACCTACTAAAAGAAATTAAATTAACAACATATTTCTCTCAGTGTAGACGCAACTGGTACGCAAGGTCTCAGAAAACGAGCCATCAAAACCCAAAGGAACCGCCAAAGCCTTCGCCTCTGTGTAGTTACTGTACTCTGTGGTAATACCACAGAAGACCTATAGCAGAAGCGTCACTGTCGGCGCAACGTTCGATGTTTTAGTAATTGCTTTCCACTAAATTACTTGACTGAAACACGCTGTCCGCATTGGTCGAGTACTAAATTACTAAGCGATTCGACTAAATTACTGGATGCGTGCAAATGCACCCTTTCATTGGTAAATTGGGGTGACCTTCGGCCACCTTGTCGGTGGTATTATTGTCAACCTATAAATCCGCACTTTGGGACGCATTGGTAGATAAAATTCGAAGCTGATTGGCTTTGGTTTTCAAAATAGCCAATCATATAATGTTATTGCTTACCGGTGCGCTCCACCGGTAAATTTAGAAACCTGCGGATTTATAGGTTGACAATAATACCACCGACATATGACATATGCGCATTAAATTCAATATTGCCGGGAAGGCCAGAGAGTCTTTTCTGGTCTAGGTCTTCTGTGGTAATACCATTAAAACTGATACTGACATTACTTATGCCAATTACATCAGAGAATCTGACAAAATGACGGATGGAGTGCGGTAAATTTTGGTTGTTTGTAAATAGCTATAATAAGTACACATATTTTCAATTCATAATAATAATAATAATGGGAGCTTGACTTTGTGCTTGAGCAAGTGCGCCATTTTTTACATGTCAGCGGAAAATCGGACGGTATTAAGTGCACCGAATTGGTGGTGGCTGCATTATAAGAGTCTTGTAAATTCCTGGGTGTCTCCTCTCAAAGAAGGAAAGAAATGAATTTGTGAATGTTTTTAAAGTGTTTTGTATGGTAATTATTTCTAGTAGCTTTTTAGAATATTTTGGGCTGATTCTATTTTTTATTTTAATGGGGATAGTGTGGAGGGGGAAATTTAAAAATTTCGGACGTGACAGAAAATTCGACAAGTGAAAAAAATGCATCAAATTATCTACTCTAGTAAAAGAGACTCTCCGTAATAGAAGTCGCAACTTTTCGGAGAGAACAAAATTCGTACGAAGTACATGCTGGCCATCCCTATTCTCTCGAACTCATTTGGTCCTCTTCGTTAAATGAGATACAGGAGGAGATAGAGAAACCAGGAGAACGATGAATATGTGTCGAAGACTGCACCAAAGACTTTCCATAGAACGTATCTACTTTCCATGCGTTCTGGGAGAGACGTATTATTAGTTTGAAATGTTTATTGACTTCGGTGTTTTCAAAAGAGAACAATCTAACAAGCTATCTTATTTAGAGCCACTTTAAGAGCTACTCATAAAGTCGGGCTACCAGAGGTTGCGCCTGATATTATGTGAGCAGGCCTGAGACAGAGAAGACAAAGCTAAAATCGCAAAAGCAAAGCAAGAAAACCTGCTGAGGTGACACATGAACAAGCGGATGCACTCTGTCCTTTATAAACATCTACGAGACCAGGGAACATGTACATTCCTCAAATCGACAGACTTAAGACCGAAGATTTGTATTGACGTGTTAGTAATAAATACCCGGGCTATACGGTTTACCGAACTGCGATTCCAAAGGAAAATGTCCAAACTACATGCAGGGGCTGTAATTCACATTCTGAGACCCTGACACACATACTCAGCAGCATGTCCCGTTATGTAATGTTATTCTGTATTATAAAGCACAACGCAGCTCTTCCACCAAGATTGTGCATTACGTGCCCAAGAAATCAAGGCAGTCGTAGAGAACAGTTTAGTGCAAGATTTGAATTGGAATTACTCCTTTCCAACAACTCGAAAACTGGATGCCACCAAGCCAGACATAGAGCTTCAAAATATAATTGAAAATGTACCCCAGGTTTTGTAATTAATTGATGGTTTTGATAACTGGCCGTCTTGAAGGTGTTAGAGCGTCTTTTCTTGAAGATTTCAACGCTATTCCTTTTTATACTTCTGTCAAAATGCATGAGGCAGCTCTACTGGGTTTGCTCCGTGTTGTGAGGTCGCATGAACTGTACCTTAGGAGGCACCAACACCGCGCGGCTGTCTCATGAGATTTTAAAGCTAAAATATCCCATTACTTCAGGCTGAAATGCAAAGTTTTATGGGCGACGCTTAGCATAAGCATTCTGCCACTTAACCCCAAATGTCGCATAGTCAACAACATTTCTATAACCTCAATGACACAACTGACGTCTTCAATGCCATGCTTCCTTTTTACGATAGATATGATTGAACACATTCATAGCAGCCAGTATCTCGACATTCAATGAAGATGATCTGTTTTAGGCGCTGAAAGAACTTAAACTTAACTGAACTCGGAGCATGTTCTCGAATTCTTGGTTAACATGTCACTAAAACACGGACTGAGCAAAACATTGGAGATAATGCCAACTTGGTTGGCGAAGCACACATCGAGTGTGGTATAGTGAAAACTATTTCAGTGTTTTTATTTTAAAGCAGGGAAAATACTTGGCTTAATAAAAATGTATAATATTGGCAGTGAAACTTAAAACATTTCTTTCCAACACCTGCAACTATTAATAAGTTTCTCCCACACAATTTATTACCATGGTGTTATAGACTATCAAGCAAAATGTTGTCACACTGTGAATCATAAAATATTTATTTTCTGGAAGCTATCCAATTATTTTCGTTCTATTTATGCATTTCACATAGTAGTATGAAAATTGCTATACTCATTTGATCAATCAAACGAGAAATAGTTATAGATGAGTGATGATTAACATATAGGACAATTCACATACGGTGTGTTTCAGGAGTATGTGACAATACTTCGGACGTGTATAATTTTTGTCAAAATAACATTAGAGTACCTGTAGTTTTTTCTCCTAGGTCGCACCCCCTTCGGAGCTATTTGCCCTTTTGAAAATATCATGATATTTACTAATCCTTTTTAATTCTGTAGATAAGTGGTTTAAAAACATTTAGTTATGTTCAAAACAAAACGGAATAGAAGAAAATATATTCAAACTTAACTGTTCTTAACGAAATATATAATATTTTGAAGTAAATTAAGTCGAATTGTCTTCCTCATAGTCTAATAATAGACTAGTTTCACCTCTACTTTCCCAGGAACAGGGGTTTTAGCGTTATAATTTTTTTTAAGACGCTGACAACGATGTGGAGAGGGGTGAATCTTATGTACAATGTCATTGTCCATTTGATCATTTGGTAATTTGAACGACTTTTCTTAATATATAGCACGAAACTTCGTGCAAAGGCAAATACTACTTACTTTTAATTAAGCATACAAAAATAGGAAGATGTACCAGATATTGAAACTGTAATATACAATGTGTTTTTTAAATCCAGACGATCTTTACGTAGGTTAGGTGATATATCAATTTTATTTGCTATTGCCGACTGCGAATACGTTTTAAACGCTACAAGTTCCGTTAGACTTACTTATTAAAAGCTTTTATTTAACTTGCAATGTTTGTTTGTTTGTGTGTTTGTATGTGTGTTTGTTAGTTTAGGTCAAATCTTGCAAGCTGAATTTCGACTAGTTCTAATTAACCTAGAGCTTTGAAATTTGGCACACGTGTATAAGTCCGGTGACAATGCAACACAGTATAGCCGTTATCGGTCTAAATCCAATATGGCGGACGTCCCAAGATGGCGGATCGGCTTTTTAGTCACAATCCCCTTGATATGGTTATCGAATGAAAGGGTTTGACGAGTAAAATACAATAAACAATGTGACGTCATTCTAAATCCAATATGGCGGACGTCCCTAGATGGCGGATCAGCTCTTTAGTCACAACACCCTTGATATGGGTATCAAATGAAAGTAAAGAGAGTAAAATACGATTGGGGCGGGAAGAGGTGGGAACTGCAGGATATCAAAACTACAATACGATGCGTCTCAGCTTAAAAAGATCTTTACGTAGATTAGACGACATACCAATTTAAAATGTTTGAAATGTTTATATTTAAAAAAACTATTATGTTACTATTATGTCATTTGAGCTGTAGTCGGGCGCTGCCACTGCGAATAACTATTTGAGCAACACAAATAATATATATTGACTATATACTTAATCTCACTGGCACCACGGAAAAGTGAATTGTGCCATGTTCGAGTAAAATTATAATTAAAAGTCATTCGCAGTCGGCCATGCCGGAAGTGCTCCTAGGACACGCTTTGAGTGAAATGTGTCCTAGTTCATACTAAGTGATGAATAATTTGGAAAGGCCAATATTTTTATCTCGGTACTGGAAGTTTTGACGCACTATTTTGAGAAAACTTACAAAGAGTAATATAATTCAAAACGTTACAAAAATAGATACATTAAATAAAAAGAAATTTTTTTTGACGTGTTTAACGTAAATAAATAGAAAGACTTGTCAGGCAATTAAATTCTAAGACAGCATTTCTACTTTTTGGAAGATGTGTAAATTGTAGGTATTTATTATTATGTTTCAGGGTGAATACTAATGTGTTCTTAGTATTCTGTACATATTAATTTAGTTGATGAATAATGCATAAACTGAGTAATAATTTAACAAACGTGTCAAAAGAAAGAAATTGTAATTTAAATAAATTTAATATAAGGTTTTTTCGAGACTTGAGTCAGAAATATGTAAATTAAATAACAAAAACAAATTTGTTTGGCCCGCTGCGAATAGATGTTTTAGATGTAGTTTTTAATTTCTTACAGGACGTTAATAGTATGATGGTCAAACTTTTAACGCTTTAAAACATATCCAGAAATAAAAACTACCTTTTGCAGAGCAAATGTACCCTGCTACTGTACCATAGGTAGCAGTAAAATTGTTAATATTAATACTTTGAATTTTGAATGTTACTTAAGATTATTACCATTTACAAGATCACATAAAATTCTGCTGTGTACCTCAAAATGTTTACGCAATTATTCAGCGCCTCGTTGTCATTCTTTTATTTCATTATTCGATAACTGTACGAGATGGCAAAATAAATGATTCCGATTTTTTTGTTTCTACGAATTCTCCTACTTAGAATCTCCATTTTCTTCGTTGAATCTTTATAGTTAAGAGGTTACGGGGTTATGGGATGCTGAGGCTATGGGATCATGAGGTTGTGGATGTATGACACTTAAGCACAAGGATCCGAGGTCACAATCAAAATTACCCACGGATTCCCAGTGTTGAGGGGTTGAAGGGATATGGGGTTAAGGAGTGATGGTTTAGGGTTTATTTGAGTTAAGAGGTCAATACTGAAACACCGCAATGTTATTAAGGTAAAGTTTTACAGTTGAATCACTTTTGGAGTCTCTTTAAATGAGCTGGGTAAGCAATATTACGATCCACCTTTTTGGTGTTTAAAAAAAACCTGACGTGCTAGGGAAAAACTAAGGTCAGATTCGTGTTCAGCGGTTCAAAATTTCGAGGGCGTGTAAAATTTTTTTGTTATGGTGTAAATTATTTCATTTAAACCGAATCCAAAGTATCGACAATGTTAAGAAACATTTGTTAATATTAATTATTGCAAAAGATAATAAATAATTAAAAAGAGTCAAAGCGTTTCTACGTCAATTAGCTATATGCCCACGAGATTATGAACAAGTTGTTCAGAATCGCATCTTTGGGACTAGCGAGGGATTCCCTCGACCGGGATACATATCAGGAAAATTAAGTATACTATCCTATATTTCAATATCCAGCCCTGATGGAAACAAAAAACCTGTTTAGTTTTTTGTTAGGTTTAACATTAAAGATAGTGAAAACAATGTTATGATTATTATATTATAGGTATTTAATTGTTGCAAAGTTTGAAAATTAGACGAGTTGGTCAACATGTACAGTGAATTACAGTGATACCAATCTAGACACTTTTTACCACTTTCTTTCGTGCAAATCGTCAATTACTAACCAAACAACTTGCATTTTCTCAAGTCCGAGAGTTTCCATTTGCCAAAGGACCGCCTCTGTCGAATCACTAACCGAACCGTATACCGCTTGTCCGTTATAATACTCTTGCCTTAATTACTTCCACATTCAGTGGAAACATAGTAACGACAAACATTTTTTAAAAAATTTTTATTGTTCAAACAGGCTTAAAATGTCATAGATCAGGAGCCCGCCGACCTTTAATTGTGTCATAAGTTTACGCCCAAAATGTGTGAATTGTTGTTAATTTGGGGTAGTAGAGCACAGAAATGTTCATGCCAGTCCTTTTTTTTTGTTACAGGGGGTAGGGCAGGCCACCAAATGTATAAGAAATATTACTTAAAATAAAAAAACAGCCACATAGGAGTTGGAAGGACTTCTTAATTTACCTCTAAAAATTATGAATCCAGACTACCATTCATTTTGGGTGGTACAAGCACGCGCTACGTTCGCTCAATTTTGAAAAAAAAGTAAGATAAAAACGATTTTATGAATGGCAATCAAGAACTTGATAAGTATGAATCTACTGAGTGTAAAAATATATTCGCCTTCTCTGAAAAGTGGTACGGCAGCCTTCTCATTCACGATAATTGATTGCGTACCAGAATTCTCTAAGGCATATACTGTTTACCTATTACCTGTTCAATTCGATGAATCTGATAAATTTACGACTGGCAATCATAGACTTGGTAAGTATAAACCTCCTGAGTCTTCTTTAAAAAGTTGGGCGAAGTTTTGCCTTTCAGGACAATTGATGGCGTATTGGAGTTTTCTACTGCATATACTGGTAACCGGTATAGTTCTGGTTGCCAGCCGTAAATTTACGATATTCATCAAATCACAGGAGTAATCAGTATATGTGGTAGCAGGCTCCGATACGCCGTCAATTATCGTGGAAGGCAAGACCTTCGCACAACTTTTCAAAGATGGCGTGCGTATTTTCGCACTCAGGAGGTTCATGATTACCGAGTTTCTCATTGGCAATCGTAAATTTATGATATTCATCGAATTACAGAGGTAAACAGTATATCGTAGTGAATCCTGGTAAGCCATCAATTATCGTGAATGGCAAGGCTGTCGTATCACTTTTCAGAGAAGGCGAATATATTTTCACACTCAGTAGGTTCATACTTACCAAGTTCCTGATTGCCATTCATAAACTTATCATTTATTTTACCTGACTTTTTCAAAATTGGGCGAACGTAGTGCCTCCTTGTACCACCCAAACTGAATGGGAGTCCGGATTCATGATTTTTGGGGGTAAATTAAGAAATCCCTCCAACCCATATGCGTAAACCTATGACTCTTTTGTGGCTGTTTTTTTTTATTTTTACAAGTCATACTTCTTAGACATTTGATGGCCTGCCCACGCCCCTGTACCAAAAAAGGGCTGGCTGGCATGAACATTTCGGTGGTCTACTACCACAAATTAATAACAATTCACACATTTTGAACGTAAACTCATGACACACAATTAGTGGTCGGCGGGCTGCTGGTCTATCATAAAACGTCGAGATTTTAAGTTTGAGCAAAAATAAAATTTCTGTCTGTCGTCTGTCTGTAACATTTCTTGTGCGCACGATTACTCTGGAACCGTTTAAGATATTGACTTAACGTTTGGTACACATAGGTATGTATTTTAACGAGATCTGGAACTAGATTATATTTTCAATTTATTTGGTTGAAGGGTTGGGGGGTAAATTGGGGTAAATGGGGGTAAATAAGCAGAAAAGAGTCCATAAAATTAGTATTTAGTATATACAAGAGAAGCTAATGTCTCAAAAAAAATACTACCCCCACCCCATTATAATGGAAGTGAAAAAAAATTGTGATTTAGTATGTGTACAAGAACCAAAGGCCTCAAAATATTTTTTTACTTCATCCATCCCCACTACCACCCCCTATCACTACCCCCACCCCACTGCCGATGTGGGATATCGCTTTATGGGTTTTTTGGGTAGACGATTTCAAATATTATATTATTCAAGTTCTATAAACAATTATTTCCACATACAAAATTATTACAATAGGTAGGAAATCTGGATGCGGAAATAATGATTTCTTGGGCAGCTGTTTCTTAAAACCGCTTGAAACAATTAAATAACTTTTTTATTTGCATCTCGCATCATATTTTGTCAAAGATCGTTA
This sequence comes from Rutpela maculata, assembly GCA_936432065.2. Taxonomy (NCBI): domain Eukaryota; kingdom Metazoa; phylum Arthropoda; class Insecta; order Coleoptera; family Cerambycidae; genus Rutpela; species Rutpela maculata. Next base: position 113,392,746 of record OW386285.2, read on the forward strand.
TTAATCATTCATTTTATTTTCAGTCCGAGCTACAACTATTATGTACGCTGTGGTTTACAAGGATCACTTCGCAATTATTACGTGGTTGATTATTTTATTCAGAGATCCACATTACAAAATTGACTCATTAGTTGCTTAAACGCCGATATTTGTATATTGAGAAATCAGTCATCAGTTTCCTGAATTTCTTGTTTTGCATATTTTCATCACATATTTGTAAATTACTGAGTATTATTTCTTTTACACTTTTATAAAATATTTTACAAATATTTCTATTTTTTGATTTTTATCCATTATGAATATACGTTAGCCCATAAAACCAACTATTCCCTTTATTTTTGAGACCCTTTGTAAGTTGCAAACTTCTTCTTATTTTGCCTAAAACTTCTGCAAAAGCAGCTACTCAACTCTCTGGAGAGGAGGCAAGTGAAGTTTTCGCACTATAACTGCGAAACAAGTGTTCGAGACAAAACCGATCATATTAAAAAGGGCGCAGTTTATAACATCGTAATAAAAAAGATTGTAAACAGGATAATTATATAATTTCAATTACTAGTTTTTACCTGCGCATTCATCAAATTTTCGAGACTATATCACAACATTTTATTTCATATGTTCAACGAACCGTAACCTAATTACCAATAAACCTAATAACCAATAAAGCGGAATAGGCCCTTTGTTACTATGCATACTATCTTTGCATTTTGCAATCTCTAAGCTTGTTACATTTTTAATTAATCTTATTATCTTATTGATATCTATTCTGTGATGGTTATTAAAAGCAACACAAGATTTATCAATTCTTCCACGTTTGAGGTTAGTCATATGTTCCTTAAATCCTAAAAAAATATTATTTTGGGTAGTCAGCAGATAACTTTCAAAGAAACCATTCGTTCCTTTCATATACTATTGATTTAAATCTGATCAAGCTAGAATATCAACAAGAAGTTCCCTTACGAACCGACTTGTCAACCTCTTTCATACGCTTACTTTATCTAACATTCAGTATGAAAAACAAGAAAAAAACCATTATTTCTATATACTGATGATTTAAGTCTAATCATGTCAATATATTATAAGAAGCCTCTCTTACGAGGCATTCTTTCTAGTATCTCTAGCACTATCAAGAGGATACTCCATTGCCCAACAAACTTCAAATTACAATCTATACAACTAATTTTGTAAATCCCAGACCTTTCGTTTGATGTAATTTCATCCCTTGAGTTCCCTAAAACTTGCTGCACCTTATTACCTCATATTGATATTGAGCCTGGTGTAAATAATAATAAATAATGAAATTAAATGTATTTTAAATTAGTTTTAATATCGATATTACGTATTAAAATCCAATTAACCGGGCGACTCAACTGGGTGAAATTTCATTCCCTAATTTTTAATCACTTTTTTCGTTTGGTCTTTTGCATTTCGTCCAACCAAGTTAGTTAGTGGACCGGATCTGGTTTTAAAATGAAACCAACCTTTTAAATTTTTTTTTTTTTTGACAATTCGGTTACACGCGTTCTCTTTTATCATGTTATCAACTTAGTTCAACTTAATCACACGGGGTGGCGGAGGAATTCGCATTTAAAATTCGGAAAAACACGTTTTTCACGATAACTTTGTTATTATTGACCTGACGAAAAAAAAAAGTAAAATTAAAAATTGAAGATCTCGCGGAAGCGCATAATCTTGTAATTTTGTTTTCAAATCGGACGGTAACTTTTTGTGAAATTTTTTTAAAAAATACTCGTTTTTTTACCCTAACACAAAAAAGTAATTCCTTAATTTTTTTACGAAAAAAAGAAGTTAGGGGGATGAGATTTTTGAGGTAGGTGAAATAGATAAGAATTGATGGAGCCGCAGAATTGGGGTGGTGGGCCAATTAGGGGAGGGGAGGGAGGTAGGGAAAGGAAAATTATTCAACCCCTTCGAACTTTTTCCCCTGTCGTGCGATTTTCAAAAACCAAAATGGAATTTATTCGTTATTACGTCTAATATTTGATTAAATAAGTTTTTTTATTTTTTCAAATAAACAAACTTGTGGGAGGGGAAAAACCTTTTGCATTTTTTTTTAAATGCGTTTTTGAGTACGAAGGAAAGGGCTCAGAAGAGAAATTTTCTTACAGGTAAGTGAGAGTTTTTATCTTTAATTTAAAAAAAAATTTATCGCAATCCAAGCAATAGGAAGGGAGGGAGGGGGCATAATGCGTTTGCGGGAATAAAGGGTTAAGGAAAAGGTACAGGGACTTCGGAGCTTAATATTCGGATATATAAATGATTTTTCATATTAACGTTTTATCAGTCTACCCTCCATCAAATATTAAACTTATTATAAATAATTATTTAACACCGTCACGAGTTTTCGCGGCGCATTTCTCTAGTTGTGTGTATTGGATATATACAACAATAATTTTTCCGCTTAACTCGCTCTAACTCAAAAACGGCACAATGGATCACTCTCAAATTTTTATCGTGTTATCACTATATATTTATTAACGTAATGTGTTAATATGTAGGTCAAATTTTAATAAGTGTAGAAAGCATTATTTCTTTTCTGAGGCTATGTCGGAAATTTGCATTCTCAATTGTAACATGCGGGAAACTTTTTTATCTTTTCGAAATAGATACCAAGTACCGAGGGCGTATGAAGATAAAAGATTGGCGTAACTTTTTTATTTGAAACTGTTTTTTCTAGAATTAGCAGTTTTCGAGAAAACTGCAAATGAGTGATTGTTGGCCAGGTACTGCAATTAATTGCTATTAGATTTCCACACGTTTGCAGTACCTGGCCAACAATCACTCATTTGCAATTTTCTCGAAAACTGCTAATTCTAGAAAAAAAAGTTTCAAATAAAAAAGTTACGTCCATCTTTTATCTTCGTTACTTCTCGATACACTTGGTATCTATTTCGAAAGATAAAAAAGTTTCCCCCATGTTACATTTGAAAATGCAAATTTTTGAAATAGCCTTAGAAAAAAAATAATGCTTTCTACACTTATTAAAATTTGACCTATATATTAACACATTATATTAACAAATATATAGTGATAACACGATAAAAATTTTAGAGTGATCCATTGTGCCGTTTTTGAGTCAGAGCGAGTTAAGCGGAAAAATAATTGTTTTATATATCCAATACACACCTAAAACTAGAGAAATGCGCCGCGAAAACTCGTGACGGTGTTAAATAATTATTTATAATAAGTTTAATATTTGATGGAGGGTAGACTGATAAAATATTAAAATGAAAAAAAATTTATATATCCGAATATTAAGCTCCGAAGTTCCTATCCCTTTTCTCTAACCCTGTATTCCCGCAAACGCATTATTCCCCGTCCCTCTCTTCCTATTGCTTGGATTCCGATATATTTTTTTAAACTAAAGATAAAAAAATCTCGCTTACCTGTAAAAAAATTTCTCTTCTGAGCCCTTTCCTACGTACTCAAAAACGCATTTAAAAAAAATGTAAAAGGTTTTTCCCCTCCCACAAGTTTGTTTATTTGAAAAAAAAAATATATATATATTCAGTCAAATATTAGACGTAATAACGAACAAATTCCATTTTGGTTTTTGAGAATCGCACGACAGGGAAAAAAGTTCGAGGGGGTTGAATAATTTTCCTTTCCCTACCTACCTCTCCTCCCCTAATTGATCCACCTCCCCAATCCTCCGGCTCCATCAATTCTTATCTATTTCACCTATCTCAAAAAAATCTCATCCCCCTAACTTCTTTTTTTCGTAAAAAAATTAAGGAATTACTTTTTTGTGTATTAGTGTTAGGGCAAAAAAACGAGTATTTTCAAAAAAAAAAATTCACGAAAAGTTACCGTCCGATTTGAAAAAAATTATACCAGATTATGCGCTTCCGCGAGATCTTCAATTTTTAATTCTACTTGTTTTTCTTCAGGTCAATAATAACAAAGTTATAGTGGAAAAACGTGTTTTTGCGAATTTTAAATGCGAATTCCTCCGCCACCCCGTGTGACTAAGCTGAACTAAGTTGATAACATGATAAAAGAGAACGCGTGTAACCGAATTGTCAAAAAAATTTTTTTAAAAAGTTGGTTTCAAAACTCCTCTTTTTCTCGCCAGATCCGCTCCAGTATATGTCCTTTTAAGGAAAATGCAGTTTACCTGAAATAATTTCGGTTCCATGAGGTACCTTGAGTGGTTCTTACTAAAAGTATTAATATATCTTTTTAAATTAAGCAAGATACTCTGCAAAAGTTTCCACTTACACATCTAAAATTTTGTTTGAATAATGCTGCATCAGCTATACGAGCTTACCAATTTACTTAAATTATGTCACCAAAGATTTAATTACAATTACTATTTGAACAGTTAATCAACAACAGATAAAAATATACAGTTCACTGCAAAATTACAAATAACATATTGGGTGTCTCATCTCACCATTGATTGGTTAGGTCAACACTTTGATAATCAAAGTAAATTTCAATTACAAAGCCCTAATTAACTATAATGAAATTCGAACTGTCAGCTTCCGTAAATGCACGCGCTAACCGCATAATAACATACTGACATAATTTATGCCTTTATTACTAAGCAAACATATTAATTTTTGTTTGTTGTGATAAAGCTATAATGGTTATGGGTTATGTTCTACTTGCATGTATTCTACAACTTAAGGCGAGTTTATAAAAAAAGTCCCAGTCCTAACTTAGCCTATCTTAGTCTTAATTTTTTCCCTAAAAAGTTAAATGTACAGGTTACCCGTATGCCGTTTATAAAAGTCGCAATCCTGTCTTGTCCTAACTTAACCTAAAATTTTTAGATTAATTTTTCCTAGGGGCTAATACCACTGAATAGATCAGAAATCAATTCCAATTGGCATGAAAAGTTCGCGTATCTATTTTACGATCAACTTAAGACAAAGGCCAGTTTTTATAAACCCGTCTTAAAACATCAGATATATTTTAGGGAAAAATTAAGACTAAGACAGGCTAAGTTAGGACTGGGACTTTTTTTATAAACTCGCCTTTATACATCTTAATAAATCAGGACGTCTCATCAAAACTGTAAGAGTATTCACAAAATATATGGTAATAGTGAATGTTCAGCAAAGTGACTACACTACGAGTAACATGTGAGTTGTGTTTCTGAACATGTATCATATCCATTTTGATACGCTGACTTTTTCTAAACTTAAAAAATTGCACGTTTTTTATGGATTTTTAGCAATTTTTTGAGGTTAGAAAAAAACCGTGACGTAATGGAGCAATTCTAATGTCAGATTCGGATTCAGCGCATCAAAATACATGAAGATATGGTGCTAGTTATTTATGTATTTTAAAGTAATAGTTCTATATTAAATCATGTCATTGGAAATTATTTATTTCTAATACATTATCAAACAGGGTGGACCATTAATAATAGGTCATAGTTAAAGGGTACATTCTTTGAATCAAAATATGAGGATATAACCAAACATGCTTTAATAAATTGTTGCTGGGAAAAAGATACAGGGTGTCAAAATTGCATTTTTTTTCCTTTTTTTTTGTAACATCTCAACTACCTCTTGACCGATCTTTTCCCAATTTGGTAAGGAAACATTTTTTAAGCTAAGAAACAATAATTTATGTATCACATCACGCTAGCCCATGGAGGGCGCCTCGTCTCGTGAGCTATACCTGATGATGAATATTTTTTCTCTTTTTTTTACGAAACGTTGTGGCTCTAGAAAATCTCATGCAGGTGTAATTTCTATGTAAAAAAAGTACACTTGAATAGAACTTGATAATTCTAACCGTTTTCGAGGAAACTATCGTAAAAATTTCAAGAATTCTTTGAAAACAAACAAAATTTGAAAAGGACAAATTGTATTGATTGAAAAGTGTGCTTTGGTGACGTCTGAGTTCTGTCAGAATGTGAAACTAATGAAATTGTACGTAAATACCCGAACTAAGGCGTCACCAAAGCACACTTCAAATTGAGTCTCCTGCATGAGATTTTCTAGTGAAAAGTGCCACTACGTTAAAGATAAAAAATATTCATCATCAGGTATAACTCATGAGGCGCCCTCCACAGGTTAGTGTGATCTAATATATAAGTTCTTAGTTTCTTAGCTTAAAAATGTTTCCTTACCAAATTGGGAGAAGAATATGTCAAGGGGTAGTTGAGATATTGCAAAAAAAAAGAAAAAAAAACTACAATTTTGGCAAACTGTATTTTTTCCACAGCAACAATTTACTGATGCATGTTTGGTCATATCCTCATATTTCGGTCCAAAGAATTTACCCTTGAACTATTGCCTATTATTAAGTGGTCCACCCTGTATAGTGGTAAACATCGACTCACAGAAGCCCATGCATGCGTGTAGTCTGCTCCTTTATGTTATTAATTTCATTACAAGTGCCTGCAATCTGCAGTTCTCAATTGTCAATCCAACAGAACGGACACGGAGATCCACATATATGCTTGTGCGCAGCCGCCGCACCGCCGCGAAACTAATCAACTTGAGTAGATGTAGATATTAAAAATCAGACAGTGGCCAGCTGCTCGAGTGAAAACGCGTGGGTAACATAATACTCCGTCGTCTACTTGTCTGCTAAAATTAGTCTAAGTCGTGATATCCTTACAGAAAATCGTAACCGTCATTAAATACTAGTGCGCAGAGGTTCTCTCCCACTCTACAGCCTTTTAACTTGTTTTGGTAATAGTCGGAAGCCACAAGTGGAAAATCAGCCCTGACGGACCTCTCCGTCGAACCGACCTGCCTTGCAGTAAACCGGAGTAAGTAAGTAAAGGTAGTAGACAACTTGGCTAATGTTAAGGACCTGTATTAATCATTTTCGTCCCGTTCAACTCTTACACTATCTCACGACAGTGGGTTTCATGTAGCTCATCCGTGGTTAACCGCTATATGCTTTCAGGATCATCCGGTGTTGCAACCCGTCTGCTGAATGAACTGAAAGGTGTGTTGTGGTTAATCATACATTTCCTTTCACGCTGCCATGCCAGTCGTTTAATCATGTATATTGTTTCAGTTGCTGTCAAGAAGTGGCAATGGGTTCCACGTAGTCCGTCCGTGGCTTTCAGGATCATTTGATTTTGCAACTGTTTGGTCCATGAACTGAAACATACATAAGTATCTAGCCAGACATTTTTTCAGTCATGTACGCAGCAATAATCATAACTTTTCTTTCAGCTTAGATACAGCGCATTAGCCACGTCTGAGTGTGCTGCCTAAATTTGTAGCATGCATTATAAATAGTTAGTAACCTGTAATTTTGCTTCCTCATTCCTGGTATCCGTGCACTATCTGTAACATCATTCATTGCACCACCATTTGCTCTACGAATATGACGCTTTCCGCCATACCGATTTTTTGCAGCATTGTAAATAGTAGGTATCAGTATTAATAAATCTGATTTTATTCTGAATTATGTCTTCTGTTGCCGTGTGTTTAGTCTAATTTTCCCTCGACCCGCTGGACATACTGTTTCTTCACTATAGCTACTCAAGCTTTGCTTAATCGGCTTTTAAGATAGTGGTGTTCCTCCACTATAAACCAGAACTGGCGCTCGAACAATCCCACTGCAAATACCGCCGTAGCTTGGATACCAAAGTGATTTCTCGCACATTTTATGTGAAGGAGACAGATAAGGTGCAAAATACAATTTTAAAGCACTGTCTTTTGCAGCTTGGATGGCTTAGATCACTTTGACCAATGATTTTATATCGTACAAACGTACTAAATCAATTTTTGACGTAAAAATTCCAACTGCAACTATGGGTAAAATAGGACTGGTATACAACAATTGGGAAAAATTAATATATTAGATTTTTATTAAAAATAAAAAGTTATTAACAATGTTATCAACAAAAACGCAACGTTTTTTAAAAATATCTCATACAGCGAAATAATTTCTCATTGTAAGTAAATTATTCCCAAAAGTATTCTTTAAAACCTGGAATTCGAACCGTGCTTCCCGAGCGAGCGGACGCGTCCGAAAAATGCTCCCATTTAAACGCAAGAACACCAGATATAAGTCCGCTAAATTTGATAAAACTTAGGTGAATTTATAGCCCAAAACATCCCGCGTAAATTGATATGTGATAACAAAAGAACAAAGTTGAAATAAAATTAATATTTGAAAATAACTAATACAGAGTTATTTAGTGGCAGAACCGAGTGCAGTGATATGCTAAAGGAACAAGCTTAAAGGACCAGGTAATAAATAACGGGAATATAAGCTAAGTATACCCATTTTCATTTTTAAAGTACCTATCCGCCACCCAAGTTTATTTATCCAAGTTTATTTATTTCTTAATGACTAACAAGAAGTACCTGCAGTGTTTTTAGGTCCAAATTCTAGCTATATACAAAGTGTAAATGATATAATTTTAAAGTTAAGTGAGTGACATAATTTGTATTTGTATTAAAAAGAGTGTGTTTTTGTGGAGTGTGTATAAATGCTGTAACAAACTGCTGAGGGGCTGACTCAAACGACTTTGTAAAGACGACTTTGAAGTGATTGTACACCTAAACCCTTGAAAATGTTAACAGCTGCCATAAATTTATGGCTTTACTGAAGTGTATTATTCCTTAAGGTAAACAGGGCTTCTTAGATAAACAAGCCGCGACTTGGGTAACAAATGGACAACCAGAGACGTACTATCGGTAAAATACGCCGGGGCGCTGAACCTCTTGCAGTTCAATGGAAATGCACAGATTTTCCTAGGAAATGGTATTATATATACACAAGAATGATGGATCGAAGATAGAACGTAGGAACGAAAGATCATATGGTAGACACAGAAACGGGAGAACGAGTCAGGGGCGTTAAAGCGGGGGGTGAAATACAGAAGAAATGATAACACATACACGAGAAGAGGCATACCACAGCAACAGTGGAGATAAACTGGAGGAAGAAGAGAAAGCAAAAAATAAACGAAAACAAGTACCGGACTATATACGAAATAACATAGACTATTCCACCCCGTTCATGCTAGCATCCATCACCGAACCGGAACCCTGTTAAAATCAATAAAGCATCAACAAGGAAAAGACAGAGGCGTTCATCGGAGACCTGAGAAAAGACGGTTTCTGGGGTGGGCAGGAGACGATAGCAGCAACAGCAAACTTGAAGAGGACAATAATAATACACCAAGAGGAAGGCGAAATCATAACTTTTCACCTCAACAACCAATAAGAAGACGACAACACGCCAATTGAGACTTTGTACAGGAAGCAGGGAAATAACAGAGATAACAAATTTTGGGCTGTCATGTGGGTGATGGGTGTTTGAAGGGTAATACATACCTCGGGACGTGCGATTAATGATTTTGTGAGTAGTGATTGGTTTCGTACATAATCCAGATCTAGGTACAGTTTTTGGTGTAATGCAATAGAACAAGTCAAAAAGAGAAGAGAATGGAAGGGAAGAGAAGCATCACAGTTAGGGACTGGGGATTTTTGACTTTTGTTGGTGTCTGGTTTAATAGGAGTGTGTTTTATGATATTGCATGTTCTTTGCGCTGTGGGTGTTATAATATAGTGTTGATAATCTAATTTCATAATATTTTCCTAGGTAAATTATCAAGTGATGGTTTTCAGGTCAATATTGTGCTCGTTGTTAAGTGAAAAATTCTACATTAAATTCTACACTAAAAACAGGGAGACCAGGTTACACGTGGAAAACAACAACCGAGAGGATCATGAACAAACTACCAAACATATTGGGAAAGAAAAGCAAAGGAGAAAAATAAAATGAATCCCACAAAGAAATCGCAGTGATATGTACTCTACCAGAACCAGAAACCCAGGAATCAGAAGACTTAGAAGAAGAAGAAGAAGATTTGTAGAAGCAGAAATACAAAAAGAGGAGCACAAACATTCCACATCATGACACTATGCGGCCACGCATTTCACATATATCTACAGACATATACTCTACCAGAAGCAGAAACGAAAGAATCAGAAGACTCAGAAGAAGAAGATAATCTGTAGAAGCAGAAACATAAAAAACAGGAGCATAAACATCACGAACACAATGCGGCAACGCATTCAAAAACAACTACACTGCCCACCCTACACTCCTGTACCATGCGTCATGTGGCTCTCGCTGCTGACAACAAGCACGACCCAAATCCAACCCAGCATTGGAAACCGAGGAATCAGAAGACTCAGAAAAAGAAGGCGAACCAAAAACACAAAAAAGGGAGCTTAAACGCTCCCTCACGATACAACGCGGTAACGCATCTCACAAATACCTGCACCTCCCATCCCCCGTTCCTTTACCGTGCGCCATGTGGCACTCGCTGCTGGCAACCAGCATGACCCTAGTCCAATCCAGCGTGGACGTAGCAGGCCCAGCTATATAATCCTTGGGAGTGGCAGAAGTGCCTACCGCACGCTGGTAAATCAATCAATCAATCAAACAGCAAACTAAAAATAGGGAGACCATGTTACACGTGGAAAACAACAATCGAGAGGATCATGAACAAACTGGGAAAGGACCAAACATACTGGGAAAGAAAAGCGAGGGGAAAAATGAATTTCCACAAAGAAATCGGAGCGATATATACTCTACCAGAATCAGAAACGGAGGAATCAGAAGTCTCAGAAAAAGAAGAAGAAGGCTTGTAGAAGCAGAAGTACAAAAATAGGAGCACAAACAGCAGCGATACAACGCGGCAACATATCTCACAAGAAGACCCAGAATAGGCAGAAGTCCAGAACCAAAAATACAAAAAAAAAAGGGAGCTTAAACGCTCCCTCACGACACAATGCGGTAACGCATCTCACAAATACCTACACCTCCCATCCCACATTCCTTTACCATGCGCCATGTGGCTCTCGCTGCTGGCAACAAGCATGACCTTAGTCCAACCCAGCGTGGACGTAGCAGGCCCAGCTGTATAACCTGGGAGTGGCAGCAATGCCTACCGCACGCTGGTAAATCAATCAAATCAATCAATCAAAAGTATTCTTTAAAACCTAACTATTCACTTGGAAATAGTTGTTCGGATCATTCTTGTAGAAAACTGTATGTTTTATAAAAAAAGGTATAGTTTTCACTCAATTTTACTTATAGTTCGAGATATTTTAGAAAATCCGTAAAAATTAGGTGTATTGTTTATAAAATTGTTAATATTTTTTTTCTGATGAAAAATCTAGTAGACTTTTTTACAATTATTGTGAACCAGATCGGCTTCATTCATAGTGATACAGCCTGTTGGAATAAATGTTCGACGAATGTGTAATGTAATTGAACTAATATTTATATTCATGTAGTTACCTTGACAGGTCCGGTGGGACTTCAGCCCTAAAGAGGCCGTTGGTAACGTATTGATCTGGTTTTCAGTATGAAGTGCTGAGAAATAAATACTAAATGAACTCTAAACAGGTACTCAGTCAACTGCATTTTATTACCATGCGCCTTTACTGGCATACACATTTCATTTTGTGAGCAATATTATTATGCTACTAAAATGAACACTTATTTGCTTATTTTACTTACAGTAAACCAATCATGGTGCAACGTGCTTATGTCTGGAGTTAGTAACTTACCTGAAAAGAAAGAAAAACATTATTAGATAAAAATGAAGCAACAATTTCTTTAACTGTATGTGTATTGACAAAAAAACATATCAATAAAATAATTTAGAAAATATGTGTATACCTAGCTGAATAACTCAGCGTTGCCCGTGATAAAAATGGTTTTCGACCCCCATCTCATCCCCTGGTTAAATTTTCTTGGGTTTTGGGTGTTTTGCTTTATTTTGAAATCATTACCTGCATATGTGTTTTGACACATGTAGGTAATGGTTTTGTCGTTAAATTAATATTTTTCACACCTTATATCTCATCCCCGGTAAATATTATTAGTATTTTGGATGTTTTCCTTAATTCCGAAAACACTAAAGCAGTTTAGTATAACATACTATTACCATCCGACGAACTTGTAAAAATGATCATTGCACACCAGTGAAATACATGTGTGTATATTATGGTGGTCCTTCGCTATACTTGACGATATTTTTATTTTTCAATTTTGTAGGTGAAGTTTAATTAGCTCAAATTTTTAGCTAAAGTGATTTCAATTATTTAAAAAATGAACTAAGTATACAAAATTTCATTTAGATTGGACAAGGTTGACTTAAGGGCATTAAGGGTGAGTTGAACCAATTAAGTTCAAGCCAAGTTCAGTTTGATTCAAGATCAAAAGCCAAGGTTATGATTGTTACAATCATCGTAACCATGGATTTTGGTCTTGGATCAAGCTCAACTTGCCTTGAAGTTGAACTCGCCCTAAAATTCACCACCAAATGCTATTTTCATCTATTTTCGAAATTTTACACATACCTAAAAGAAAATTTCCTTTTATAAAACGTAATTTCTTTAAATTCTTTTCATACATTTAATACTTTAACAGAAATAATGAAGCTTCGGTTAGTGTAAATAGGCACCAAAACATTCACGTTATTGTTCAAAATGCATTGATAGACGTTTCGTATTCCATGAATTAATCAAATTAACTTCCGTTTATTATACGGGATGTTTTATAGCAACATGGCGCGGTTATCTGTTCGGCGTACGACCTCAGCAAATCTTTTTTCATTAGTCGTTTTTTAACAACAACCATTCCCTGCGATATTGCCATCTGCTGCAGCTGAGGTTCGAACTCAGTAAAGACCACAACGACTAACCGCGTTGTCTCACTCAAGCGCGGTCTAGGCCATTGCTACAGTTCTTGTTGACACTCTAAAAATTCCACTAAACATCCATACTCTAGCCAGGAACCCTCGGAACTCGGTGGCCTCAATGCAAACACGTAAGCACTGACCCATGCATTATAAAGAGTTAGTAACCTGTCAGTTAAGTTCCTTTTACCATCTACCATCTGATTTTCCATGAATTTTAAGAGGAACGTTAAGCGGTTTATGGTTTCCCTTCCGATTGATATGGCCAAAAACATCATAGGATGTGGAGGAATATAATGCTGGAAATTCGCTTTGAGGCTAGAATGTGTCGTATTTTAGCCCCATAGTTTGGTTTAAAAGGCCCTCGTTATAAGGGAGATGCAGCTGATCTCCGATCGGCTTCAATAGTTGGTAGTTATTGTTCTATGATGCATATTACTGGATTCACTAGCCACGAGTCTTCACGATGTTCCGAACTCTTTCTAATTAGAAATTATACTCACCAAATTATCGGCAGTAAGTTATCATTTAGCAGACAAGTTTTAAGAGAGTTGAAACACCCCATACCCCAGTCGTATATTTATCTCTCTCTTTTGAGTGAGACAGAAAAATATACAAAGTTGGCCATTTACGTGATCGTCTAGATTTTTAAAAAAGTAGGACCCAAATTTGCGTTGTGATTGTATTTTTGTTTAACCATAGATTCTTTTTATAAAGTTTGATATTACTTGTTTCTATTTGCTGATCAAATTTATTTATTAATTTTGGCAACACTCAGTTATTAGATGATTTTACCTTGGTACTGTTTTATTTGACTGTCCTTTATTTAATACTGATTTCACTGTAATTACAAATTGCATTTGTAATTGATTTATTTTGTCTAAAGAATTATATTCTCATTTAAAATCTCACTTATTCCTGAAAAGTAGAATATTGAAGGAAAACACAAAAAACGTTTTAATACGTTTATTTTAGAAAACTGTCATATTCATTTGAAACATTGTATTATATAATTGTTGGGGCAATTGCCACAGTTTACATGAAAGGAAGGAAAGCATTCGTTGGGACAATTGTTACATTAATCCGTAGAATAATCAGGTCAGCTATGCAAACAATAAAATAAATTGTTTACAATGACAATAGTCATCTTCCTGAAGTATTTATAATGGTCGTCGTCATACGTAAAATTTGACACAGCTCGGGAAATTTCCCAATCATGATAATAATATGGTGATAAAAAGGCAATCAACAAAATCTTATCAAATTGCCACGACAACTGTCGTTTCGAAGCGTAGTGTTGTTGTTGTGGCTAGTTACAATTGCACTTGGCCGAGACCAATTGGTCCCATTTCGTTGTATCGTTGTTATTTGTATCTAGATGAAGTGACAACCAACAAAATCTTGTGCTTGCCTTTCGAAAATCTTCGAAATTAAAACTGATAAAAAAAAAGAGCTGTGTTCAAATCTTATCATATGTAAATGATAATTTGATGAGGTATAAATGCAGAGATGGCAATTAAGAATTCTTAAATGCAAACGCTGAAGACTAATAATTGCAAAATCTGCAATAGACCATTCGCGACTGTACTAAATATTATTTACATAGCTGAGCGGAGTATTAAACAACAATCGTTGTAATAACATTTTAAAAACCCAACGAAACTTTCCATTAATTAAACTACTAAAATAGTTGCAAATCACAATTATGAGTTAATTAATTTGCATACTGAAAATGCATACTTTTCAATAAATAAACTATTATCAAAGTACCACAATGAAAATCTAAACGCAAATTACTTTTGAGTTGACTTCGCAGATTATAGAGTCGTAAATTTTAATTAGGAGAAGAAAAAAACGATTAACGTTGTCATTAAGTTAAATTTAGTAAATTTATAAAAATAAAAATTCGAGTTTAATTTCATATTAAAGTTAATGGACAAACCAAAAATGACAACGTCTCGCATATGATTAAATAATTTTTTATACTTATTGTTTGATATACTGTGAGGTCTCCAGTTAAATCTCCCCCAGCTCCCATAGTAGCGTCGGCGTCGTGTGCGTCGCCCATCTTAAGAGCGAACTTGAAAGTACACAGTGCTAACGAAGTTAACTAACATTTGCCTTCTCCCACAGGACGGGCGAGTGACCCACGGTAGGCACCTCACGGTCTAGCCAAGAGCAACCCCAGGGGGTTACACTCGGACAGACAATGAATTACCTACTCAAAGCACTCGTCGCTCTGTGCGGAGATTGAAAAAGCCAGTAAACCTTTTGATTTCAACGGTCCCTGCTTCGTCGTTCAGCCTTCACAGATTCGTAAGAAAATCTGTATAACTACGGAATCATATAGGATGATCCGCACTACGAAACTATCCACGGATAGCCCGCACTACGTACCATCTGGCGATGGTCGCACTACGTACCACCTTTGGGGGTGGCCGCACAGCTGAACTCAAACAAAAACAGGTACCGGAGTAATTAATACTGCCAGCAAGTGTACTCTCGAAGAGCAGGTCAATAAAAGACAAATTTGTTTCCCCGGAACCTCGCTTATATACAGTTTTAAAATAGAGACAAAAATTCTCAAACTGAAAGGGTGAGAAGGACAGTAAACCAAGCGAGCTTCGCGATCTACGCAATATTTGTCACGTATGCACCTAACGCTCGGCTAACCCTTCGGTTATCTAAATTACCCATTAATAAGAAATTTAGAACTTAAGTCTTTAATGAATATGGCTTTCTATCGTTTACGTTGATGATCTTTCTGTTTATGTAACACATTCTTTTAGCCGATACGTTTGTGAGAACCGCAACTTTTGCGTCGAAATAAACCCTGTTAAAACTGAATACAATATATAGAAAATAATATTTCTGTACTTAAGTACATTATGCATGAAATTGATTTAATTGTTATCGTAAAATATTTAATTTTGATTGCATTGTTTCAAAATTCTAAAATACGTAAAATCTATTTTAAATTTAGGAAATTAATTTGTAAATACACGACCTAGGTACAGGGTGTTACATTCTCCCCCTCGTTGTTTAGGCTATAAGTGCGAAGTCAATTATGGCATGAACTACGAATTGCGTGAATATTGATAACTGTGGTACAATGATTTAACAAGTTTTGTCCCTAACTCTGAAAAGAAAATTGATTAAACACCTAACATGACACTATCTGTGCAAGTTAATTTGCATTTGAAAACCTAACAGTGAATTTTAAGATGATTTATAGTTATCTAACTTAATTGAAGAAAAACTAAACTTTTCCTTACTAATTTTACAATTCTATTTAACTCATATTTAAAACTATCTACACCAGAATATTTCTGTCGATATTATCTAACAAGTTAAAAATTAAAAAAAACTTTCTCCAGAATTATCTCCAAGTAAAACTTAAATCGTTCGAATATCTCTAGGACAAAAGCTATGACCCCTAGTTAAATCTGAATTTATCCCCATATTCCAATTATTTTCCCTCGATGCGGAATATACATGATAACCCTTGAAGGTCTTAGGACAAAAATCTGTAACCAGGCCAGTAACAGGATTCTATCCAGGAGAAAACTTTTACACGAAATAAATGAAGTGACATACCAACTCTCTGTGGTAAAAGATACCCCTGGAGAAAAATGTATTGCCAAGTGCGCAAGAATCTACGTTATTCTGAGTAATATTTCTGGCGTATGAAAATAAATAAATTCAAATAAAAATGTTTTAAGTTATTCTCAATTTCATATGATTGTAGAATATTAAAAAAAAATTATTGACTAACGTGAAAATTATTATAAAGTAAAAATATTACCCCTAACTTAAATCAAAATTGAAATTGAAAAATAAAACTAATTTTGAATGGATACGCGACCCTGACCCATGCCCTGTTGCCCCTTCCGAGTACCCGCCCCAGCAGAGACTTCTTTCTTCGGACCACTTTTAAAACCACGTCGCGCTCTCCCCCAGATTCCAAGCTCCCAGTACGCCTCGGTGGTGATATCCATTTACGACTGCTCGAAGAAACACTTGCCATCGTTGATACTCGCCCGACGTCGTACCTCTTCGTATTCGTAGTTATCATCGTTAATGTGTAGCCAATTTATCCCAGAGGTACATGGTAGGATAACATGTACATCGATGTCGTGTTCAGCGAGTTATATTTGTTTTTCCAGGATTATTTGTTGAGCAATGTCTTTGTTAAAACAAAAATAGTGGAAGTTTGAGTAGCTGAAAATTGGTTGAATTTCGTTGAGGTATATTGGCAATATTATGATGCAGGATGCCTCGGTTTTGGCAGTGAGAATTTGTTATGTCACCCAGCTTATATGTTGCCTGATGTGCCAGTCTGTTGGATTGGCGGGTTGACTGGTTGAAGAAGGTTGAGATTAACAATTGTCTGGATTCGGCCTGTACTCAATTCCAAGTCTGGGATTATTCTGGTTACGTTCTTCTCCGTTGTTCCTGTTTCCATGGTCCCATCGGTATCGTTTGTCAGGACTCGAGAGCGCCTGTTGTGTGTAAAGCGGCCCCGAGGAAGTAGATGGCGTCAAAATGTTCTCCTGGTGGCGGAGAAATTCGGCAGCACTGGCAATAGATTTGGTGTTTTTTAATTGCCATAAGGATTGAATATTGGCAGGGAAATGTTTCATTAGCTCAGACACTAAGGTAGCTTCCGGTATTGGATCAGTTAGCAAGCGTGCCATCCCTATGTAGTAGGCAAAATGTGATTCCATGTTACGTCCACCTTTGCGTGACCAGCGATCGGTAGTTATGAGCCGACGAAGTTTATCTTGTTCTTCCTCGGACCAGAAACAAGTTAAGAAGTCTGCCTTAAAATCGTCGAATGTTTCCCAGGAAATTTTTTAAATGGCTGACCAATCTTGCGCCTCATCGATTAGGGATTCATGTACCACGTCCAGTTTATTTTCTTCAGGTACATGGATTTTGTTCATATAAATTTCCAGCTCGTTCAGATATTTTACAGGGTGTTTGTTTTTACCCTGGAACTTAGGCATTGTCGGGCTTGGTGTGATATACATGGGACGGCTGTCGTTGACTGGGAATGGTGAGACACGAGGGCTCGTTGTGTCTCTGGAGGCGGCAATTTCTTGGACTTGCCGTCGGAGATTTGCGGTGGCGGCTTTTTGTTCTTTATGCATGGCTACCAGACTTTTCCCTAATTGGGCATGTAGTTGGCGCTGGCTTTCTTGTAGTTCTCGTATTGCTTCCATCAGAAGGTTGAGACTGGCTTCAAGGGTTGGCGGCGGTGGAGGCGGGACGACGTGGTCGGTTTCCATGCTGTTGTCTCCAAGGGACTCGCCGGTACCTGTTTGATAAAACACACGCAGTATCAGAAATTAAAGAAACATAAAAATAATATCAATTTACGACTCTATATCCTGGTCACGGCACCAGTGAAACACCCCATACCCCAGTCGTATATTTATCTCTCTCTTTTGAGTGAGACAGAAAAATATACAAAGTTGGCCATTTACGTGATCGTCTAGATTTTTAAAAAAGTAGGACCCAAATTTGCGTTGTGATTGTATTTTTGTTTAACCATAGATTCTTTTTATAAAGTTTGATATTACTTGTTTCTATTTGCTGATCAAATTTATTTATTAATTTTGGCAACACTCAGTTATTAGATGATTTTACCTTGGTACTGTTTTATTTGACTGTCCTTTATTTAATACTGATTTCACTGTAATTACAAATTGCATTTGTAATTGATTTATTTTGTCTAAAGAATTATATTCTCATTTAAAATCTCACTTATTCCTGAAAAGTAGAATATTGAAGGAAAACACAAAAAACGTTTTAATACGTTTATTTTAGAAAACTGTCATATTCATTTGAAACATTGTATTATATAATTGTTGGGGCAATTGCCACAGTTTACATGAAAGGAAGGAAAGCATTCGTTGGGACAATTGTCACATTAATCCGTAGAATAATCAGGTCAGCTATGCAAACAATAAAATAAATTGTTTACAATGACAATAGTCATCTTCCTGAAGTATTTATAATGGTCGTCGTCATACGTAAAATTTGACACAGCTCGGGAAATTTCCCAATCATGATAATAATATGGTGATAAAAAGGCAATCAACAAAATCTTATCAAATTGCCACGACAACTGTCGTTTCGAAGCGTAGTGTTGTTGTTGTGGCTAGTTACAATTGCACTTGGCCGAGACCAATTGGTCCCATTTCGTTGTATCGTTGTTATTTGTATCTAGATGAAGTGACAACCAACAAAATCTTGTGCTTGCCTTTCGAAAATCTTCGAAATTAAAACTGATAAAAAAAAAGAGCTGTGTTCAAATCTTATCATATGTAAATGATAATTTGATGAGGTATAAATGCAGAGATGGCAATTAAGAATTCTTAAATGCAAACGCTGAAGACTAATAATTGCAAAATCTGCAATAGACCATTCGCGACTGTACTAAATATTATTTACATAGCTGAGCGGAGTATTAAACAACAATCGTTGTAATAACATTTTAAAAACCCAACGAAACTTTCCATTAATTAAACTACTAAAATAGTTGCAAATCACAATTATGAGTTAATTAATTTGCATACTGAAAATGCATACTTTTCAATAAATAAACTATTATCAAAGTACCACAATGAAAATCTAAACGCAAATTACTTTTGAGTTGACTTCGCAGATTATAGAGTCGTAAATTTTAATTAGGAGAAGAAAAAAACGATTAACGTTGTCATTAAGTTAAATTTAGTAAATTTATAAAAATAAAAATTCGAGTTTAATTTCATATTAAAGTTAATGGACAAACCAAAAATGACAACGTCTCGCATATGATTAAATAATTTTTTATACTTATTGTTTGATATACTGTGAGGTCTCCAGTTAAATCTCCCCCAGCTCCCATAGTAGCGTCGGCGTCGTGTGCGTCGCCCATCTTAAGAGCGAACTTGAAAGTACACAGTGCTAACGAAGTTAACTAACATTTGCCTTCTCCCACAGGACGGGCGAGTGACCCACGGTAGGCACCTCACGGTCTAGCCAAGAGCAACCCCAGGGGGTTACACTCGGACAGACAATGAATTACCTACTCAAAGCACTCGTCGCTCTGTGCGGAGATTGAAAAAGCCAGTAAACCTTTTGATTTCAACGGTCCCTGCTTCGTCGTTCAGCCTTCACAGATTCGTAAGAAAATCTGTATAACTACGGAATCATATAGGATGATCCGCACTACGAAACTATCCACGGATAGCCCGCACTACGTACCATCTGGCGATGGTCGCACTACGTACCACCTTTGGGGGTGGCCGCACAGCTGAACTCAAACAAAAACAGGTACCGGAGTAATTAATACTGCCAGCAAGTGTACTCTCGAAGAGCAGGTCAATAAAAGACAAATTTGTTTCCCCGGAACCTCGCTTATATACAGTTTTAAAATAGAGACAAAAATTCTCAAACTGAAAGGGTGAGAAGGACAGTAAACCAAGCGAGCTTCGCGATCTACGCAATATTTGTCACGTATGCACCTAACGCTCGGCTAACCCTTCGGTTATCTAAATTACCCATTAATAAGAAATTTAGAACTTAAGTCTTTAATGAATATGGCTTTCTATCGTTTACGTTGATGATCTTTCTGTTTATGTAACACATTCTTTTAGCCGATACGTTTGTGAGAACCTCAACTTTTGCGTCGAAATAAACCCTGTTAAAACTGAATACAATATATAGAAAATAATATTTCTGTACTTAAGTACATTATGCATGAAATTGATTTAATTGTTATCGTAAAATATTTAATTTTGATTGCATTGTTTCAAAATTCTAAAATACGTAAAATCTATTTTAAATTTAGGAAATTAATTTGTAAATACACAACCTAGGTACAGGGTGTTACAGAGTTTATTTCAATTTCAAAAGTTAAAGCGTTATGCTTAATATTGGCGAAAAATCCTTTCAGCCCCTTTGGGAGTATCTCATACTTTGACAGGTGGTTGCAGATTTTATTTGTTAGCACAGCAGTGGTGATTTTGTATGTTGTTGGTACGGAAGTTATTGGTTGGTAGTTTTTAGGATTCATACCGTCCTTGCCATTATAGAGGAAGAAAGTAAAGTACTTCGGTTTGTCTTATGATTTTATTGATACCTTTTGTTAAGCTTTCATGCAGAGCACTAAGTTGTTTTAGACAAAAGTTTTGTACTCTGTCTGGCCCTTGGGCTTTCCAATTATGCGTCTGTTGAACTATCTCCACAACTTTATCCGCTTGTAAGATCGACCATGCATCGGGTTCACTCTTTCGGTGCTGCCTACGCTCTTGCTCGATTAACGGAACATTCTCGTTGTGAATCACTTCGTCCTCCAAAATACCACGCCAAAAGCCCTCGACGTGTTTCTGTGAAGGTGATGTCTCTACTTCGGTCTGTTCGCCGTTCATTCGACGATAAAATTTCTTGGCGTCCTCTTCAAAGAGCTTCTTGGGTTGGTAGTGGTTACTTTTTTTTAGTATATATAAGCTTTTGCTTGCAGTTTGTCGTCGGGTGTATCTCTACCAAGCTCACTTCACAGGATCTGCATTTCGTTTTAGTATGCTTTCGGCCTTTTCAAGTACTTGGCGAGTGGGTACTCCCTTTTTATACTCCTCGAGAATCGCAATTTCTTTCTTGTACAATTCTATGGTGTCCCGATTCTTCTTTTTCCAACAAGATTTTCCCTGAAATTTTTGTGGGTTTAATGGTTCTTTAGTTACTTCTGCAATCACCGCTGTAGTGGCATACATCACGCAGTTGATGACTGTACTGGATAAACTAGAATGGTTGCGGGCCATTCTGGAGAGGACTATTCCCTAATTTGATTCCTGGTGACCCTGTTACGATTTATTTCTAAAATTATTATTATTATTAGTATTAACATAAAATAATTTATTATATTCCACAATGCACGTGTCGTGCACCTAATAAAATACGCTGAATGCTTTAATAAAAGTAATTCTACAACCTTATTTACTATCATTAAAACCCAATATTTTATGTTGGGGTACGCTTTCATGAAATCATAAACTGCTGTCGTATAGTTTTGAAATTCACTAATAATAAAGTGCAATAAATATATTTACTACCCGTTATACGATGATCTGTAAAATGAAAACTCGGTTGCCGCCGTAAATTCTTAAATAAAATTTTAATCACTTCCGTACTTTTAAAATGTTTATCGATAAAAAATGCAAATAAATTTATAAATTCAGCACTTCTGTAAATCCCAAAGACGAATTGAAATTGCAATTCGAATAAAAGTAAGCAATATAACTAGTTTAATTAAATCTTTAATGATCTAACTCCTCCCAGTTTACATTTAAATTATTGTTTTTTAAATCTCGCGTTTTAAATTATTGCGATAATAAAATTGGTTCGAAGCAAGTGATTGACTTCGTTTATCACGAGGCTTATCATTTCTGTTAGTCGGGGAACCAGAAGTATTTCGAATATATTTCGTACCACTGGAGACCCTGATTTTATTATCTATGGAAGGAGCCGTGAGGTAAGTTGTAGACATGCTAAGTGCAGCCCTTAAAGTTGAGGCTCCTAAACGGTGTGGAAGGAACCTTCGAAGATATAGGGGAAAACAGCTATTTTTTTGTTCGGACTACAACTGTAAACAAGCAAATTATTAATCCCCGATCGCTTAGCTGGTGCAAAATAATAATCTCATCCTCGTAGGGGATTCTTTCTAATATAGCGTTTAGTATCATGATACTAAGAAATAGAGATACGCTCTCACGCATACCTCCCCTTACTGCAGTTCCCGCTGTTACGTTAAGTAAAAGTCAACTAGTTTAGCGGTCAATTTTTAGTTTAGATGTAAACTAAAATTACCTTAACCGAAGTGTTTAGAAGCTTATCTTTCGATAAAATAAAAAATTACGACTCTTTTGGTTGTTTGAAACAAAAGATAGATCCAAAAATGTGAGAAAATTGTAAAATAATAGGTAAATTATTTTACTTCCACATCCAGTGGAAGTATAGTAACGACAAAAAAATTTTTAAAAATTTTTATTGTCCAAATAGGCTTAGAATGTCATGAAACGTCGAGATTTCAAGTTTGAGCGAAAAAAAAAATTCTGTCTGTCGGTCTGTCGGTCTGTAACTTTTTTTGTGCGCACGTTTACTCTGGAACCGTTTGAGATATTGACTTGAAACACATACGTACTTTAACGAGATCTAGAACTAGATTACATTTTCATCTTGTTCCGTCGAAGGGTTGGGGGGTAAATTGGGGTAAATTTGGAGTAAATAGGTAAATCAAGCAGGTAAGAGTTCATAAAATTGATATTTAGTATAGACAAGAGAAGCTAAGGTCTCAAAAAAAATTTTGGCATTAGCCACCCCCATTACCACCCCCACCCCATTATTAAAGGGGATGAAAAAAAATGTGATTTAGTGTGTGTACAAGAACCAGAAACCTCAAAATATTTTTTTACTTTATCCACCCCCCCACTCCCACCCCCTGTCACCACCCCCACCCCACTACCGATGTGGGGTATCGTTTTATGGGTTTTTGGGGTAGAGGATTTCAAATATTATATTATTAAAGTTCCATAAACAATTATTTCCAGATACAAAATTTTTTCGTTGTGTGACTTGGATAGAAAATCCGGATGTGGAAGTAGTGATTCCTTGGGCAGCGGTTTTTTCCTTTACCTCGCTCTAACTAAAAAACGGGACAACTAATTAATCTTTACCGTGTGATGAATCCATATTGGTTAACAGAATGTGTTAATATGAAGGTCAAGTTTTAATAAGTGTAGAAAATATGATTTTTTTTCTAAGGCTATGTCGATAAACTGTGAAAATTTACAGGTGGGAATACAACAAACGAGAAACTTTTTTATCTTTCGAAATAGATACCAAGTATATCGAGGGCATATGAAGATAAGGGATGGAGCTAACTTTTTTATTTGAAACTTTTTTTTCTAGGATTAACAATTTTCGAGAAACTTGCAATTAAGTATACGGAATCCCCTCGCGAACGATACAGCGCAGAGAATGCGGTGTGAGAACTAATGCACGTTAGTGTTGTTTAATGAAATCGAATTCAGATTTTCTTGAGATGTTTGACCAAATTAATCAAGATTATTAAATATTTTTAATAATTACCATGAGAGAACACATTAGATATATCCCGCGCTATTGAATTAAGTCATACTGCGAAAACGCTATTTTGCAGATGCAAAATGTTTTTCATAATAAAAATATTAAAGAATCTGGCAATTTATCTCGAAATAACAGAATAAATATTTCTCATTCTTGACTGTTTGTCTATTTTCCTGAATAACGTTAGCTTGAGAAGCGGTTAAGAAACCATTTTAAAAAACATAAATGCACCGTTTCATAATTAAACTAATTAAAGTAGTATAATATTTACTACTACTATTTATTGTGTTTAATTAAATGAATTAAAATTTGATATTAAATAAAAAAAAACAAAATAAATAGCTTACTTACATGTTGAAAAATCAACGGTGCAAAAGATCATATGTGCTTGCACCAATTATTTTGGAGGCGTTTTCACAAACATTTAAACCCACAACGGCCTTACGCGAAATTAAAAGTGCTTAAAAGGTAAAATTGCCTGGAAACAGCTTTCTAGGTCTTATATTACGGTTTTCGATGGATTTTTAGGTAGATGATCGCCGGCGTGGGCTCGATTTGAAGTTGACTAGAGGGTGACGCTATGCGCACAGCAGGTCGAAAGCTGGTACTCGTACCGAGCGTATCTTATATTTCATAGTACTTATCATGGTTTAGTATCATTTGCGTATTGTTTACTTTCGTTTTCTATTGTGTTTTGTGGGTGTTTATTGCAGTGTTTACTACGCCTCTCGCGTTCCTTGCCTATATGTGTTTAGAACAAACCATACGCATTGTGGTAAAATAGAAAAGGCACCTCTATTTTCCCTTATATGCTTGAAGGAAGGAACCAAGTGCAATCCATACCACTCTGAAAGTTTGAGGTAGTATAATTGAGGAAATATTTATAGTATAGTATTTTAACGAGACTGGTACTAAGTTATATTTTGAACTTATTCCGCTGAAGGGTTGGGGGGTAAATTGGATAAATGGAGGGTAAACAGGTAAATCAAGTAAAAGTCCCTAAAATATTGAAGTCCGGGAATGTGCTTTTACTACAAGGTACACATACTATTTTTTTCTGAAATCGCAATCAATATTATTATAAATTAAGGATTTTTTTTAATTAAAAAAAAAGAAAGAGTGAGAGATTCAGTGCTTATTATTTACTGTCTAAAATATATATAAAAAAAACACAGTCTGGGAAAGTAACTTTTATATACAAAAAAGAGTACGGGAAATTTACTTTCTTGGCTTATACCGGGAAAGTAACTTTCCCGGACTGTATTCTGATAGTTGCTTAGCAACGGGCTAAAGTACTAGACAAGCATATTTTGGGATCTAAAATTGAGCCGAGAAAGAGGACATTCGTGACCAATTTCAGGAAAAAATATTTTTATTCAATACACATGATAATATGTGGTTTTGAGCGCTGACACGTTTAAATTCGCACGCAACATTGACACCACTACGACTCCCGCGGAAACGATTTTATCTGTTATACATTGAAGCGCTTGATGAACCAATATAAATTGACCATTATTTAAAAACTAAAATACTCAACAAATAAATGAGGTAATATTTTTTTGGTTCATCGAGCGCATCTAACTGAAATATACATTAAACTTTCGGAAAAACGTATAAAAATATTAAAAAACTGCAAACATGCTTACTTTAAAATGCTATTATTACGACTTACTGTTGTTTTTTAAATGCAAAACGTATCGAAATATAAAGATAATATGTTCAACTATAAATACATAACGTTTAATGATTTTAAGGAGAAATTTTTATTTTTATGAAATTAATGGGAGAAAATATATAGCTTATCTATCCTTGTTAGTTTTTGTCAACATATCTCCCCCGCGCTTAATAATTTATGAGTGGGGGGAGAAATGCGAAAAAAAATTTCGTCAACATCTCTTGCGGGCCCCTCGGAAACTCGGGCACCTAAACTCAGTACCCAATAATACCCCCCCACACGAGGGGCCTGTATGAACGTAAATTAAAATTGTTCTAAAATCGACTAGTGATGTACAAATAGTTCTGTGGTTTTGAGGATAATCGATAAAAAAATATTATCAACCAATGTAATATTTTTGATAAAATTTATTCGAAATATTTTTTCCCTATAAGTGTAACCTGTTTACTAATTTGTAGGGAAAAATTTTAATTCGCTCTTGAGATATTTAAAAAAAATCCATAAACTTTAACAATCAACCTTGTACTTTGAAATCCATTCGTTTTTCGATATATGTTTAGATGGCAAAAAGTTATTATTTTTAGGCGTAGTATGCGCTGGCGAAATTTCCCGATTTAAATTCAGACCACGGTGTACATTTTCTAAATAGTATTCCGTGTTATTACCCAAGTAATTATTCATTTTAAACAAGAACTAACAGCAGTCATATCAGTAATGTGAATAATACTCTGACACCCTTTCGCAAAAGTTTCTAGATAAGTAAGGGCGTTTGCAATTCATGAGTGCGGTCGACATGCACAAGGAACGACTCCTGTGTCTGCACGTCTGCATTTCACGGTCCGCCACTTTGTATCTGCTAACGACAACTATAGCGTGAAGTTAACGCCTTATATTCGCCCATCTATACTTATCGTCGGATAAAACCCAACAATTGAGTTCTAGATAAAAAGAGTAAAATTTTAAATTCAGGTAAATGTAACATATAATAATTCGATGTATTACACATAGATTATATGTAATAATATATTATATGAAGGTAGTTGTCAATCATCAGTGAATAAAGTAGATATTGTAAAAGTATTCATTGTTATAAGTTATTCATTGTACAATACAAAAACTACTAAAGATGTTGTTGAGACATTTATATAGTGGCAGCGTTTTAAAAAGTTCGACTCCGGTAAAAATCCGGCAAGACTGGGAGGAATGGCGCCAAATGGTGAAAATATACTGGACACCCGCCGCAAAGTGGGGCAAATAGCTCATTTTTTGGACAAACGATAATTCCCAAGCCTGGGATTAATGAAACTTAATTTTTTTTTTAACTATTCGTTATAAAATTGCCTTTAATTCTATCGAGCCCGAATTTTGAAATTTCAAAATTAAAGATGGCTAATCCAATATCGCGGACGTAAATTTTGAAAGTAAATTAAAATTTTATCAAAAGATTGTTTAAAATTATGAAAAATTGTTACTTAGGGTTTTTTTTTGGTTTCTAATCTCATTTCTGATCCCCGAATTTTGCGATTCAAAAAACGAAGATAGCGGATCCAATATGGCGGCCATAATATTTTTTTTAAATGAAATGTACATGCACAAACTGTTAAAAATTGTTACTTAGGACTTTTAAGGGTCTCTGATCGAGAATCTGAAATCGTAATTACGTAATATCGTAATCCAAAATGGCGAATACAATATGGCGGCCATAATATCTTTTTAATTAACATGTAAATGCGCAAATTGTTAAAAACTGTTACTTTGGGGTTTTAGAGATTGCTGATCATGAATCTGAAGTCCAAATTACGTAATATCGAAATCCAAGATGTCGGATCCAATATGGCGGCCATACTATTTTTTAAATGAGATGTACATGCGCAAATTGATAAAAATTGTTACTTAGGGCTTTTAAGGGTTTCTGACTATGAATATGAAGTCTAAATTATGTAATATCGTAATTCAAGGTGGCGGATTCAATATGACGGATCCAATGTGGCGGCCATAATATATTTTTAAATGAAATGTACATATGCAAATTAATAAAAATTAGGTTTAAAGATGTCAACATTTTTGATTGGTTATCTCATTTTTTTATAAGATGGCATATTCGAATCTGCCATCTTAGAATTCGAAATTACGAATGCGTAATCAGCAATCGCAATAACCTGCAAGTAACAATTTTTAACTATTTTCGCATGTACATCATAATTAAAAAAAAAAAAATTATGGCAGCCATATTGAATTTAATTTTCTGGTTTGCAAAATATCGAAATTTTAATATCCGAAACGAGATTAGCAAACTGCGAAACCCCCGAAAAACAAATTTTAACAGTTTCCTTCTTGATTTGTCATTCTTTTTTAACTTACGGACACCATATTGGATCCGCCATCTTGGATTTCGATATTACGTAATTTGGACTTCAGATTCATGATCAGCAATCTCTAAAACCCCTAAGTAACAATTTTTAACAATTTGAGCATTTACATGCCAATTAAGAAAATATTATGGCCGCCATATTGGATTCGCCATTTTGGATTACGATATTGCGTAACTTAGATTTCAGATTCTCGATCAGAAACCCTTAAAAGTCCTAAGTAACAATTTTTAACAGTTAGTGTATGTACATTTCATTTAAAAAAATATTATGGCCGCCATCTTGGTTTTTGAATCGCAGAATTCGGGGATCAGAAATGAGATTAGAAACCCAAAAAATCTCCCAAGTAACAATTTTTTATAATTTTAAACAATCTTTTGATAAAATTTTAATTTACTTTCAAAATTTATGTCCGCGATATTGGATTAGCCATCTTTAATTTTGAAATTTCAAAATTCGGGCTCGATAGAATTAAAGGCAATTTTATAACGAATAGTTTAAAAAAAAAAAAATAGGTTTCATTAATTCCAGGCTTGAGAATTATCGTTTGTCCAAAAAATGAGCTATTTGCCCCACTGTGCGCCGACTTAGAACACAGAACACATAAAAAGCAAAAAGCTATATTACTCCACATGTTGGAAGAAGAAGGATTTTTATACAACACATTTGAATTTGAAATTGAAGTAGACGAGAATGGAGCAGAAAGTGATGTAGACGATTTCTTGGCAGTTGAAATAATTCCAGACGCATTTTCTTTGCATTACACACTATTTAAAAATGAAATTTACATTAGACATTTATTTTCTCGACGGATGTATTGGAGAAAAACTAGTCCAAATAAGAAGAACTATCAATTTGTTTATTTATTAATTTCTTTACTTCCCTCGTTTACGGGTGGCGCACGTGGTGCTTTAATTGAAAACAGGCGTCAAAAATCGGCGGCCAATGTTCGATAAAAATTTACGAAACATGGTAGAGTTAAGTATTTGGATATGTTAAATTCAGTTTTGTTGCAGGCATTTTTTTTTCAACATGGCGGCATCAAAATTTCGGTCAGAAGAAGCAAAAAAGATGAAAAATTCAATAAAATAACCCAGCCACAAAAAGTCCTGATCCTACAGCTTGACCAGAGTAGACCAATGTATTTTTCGACACTGAATTCGAATCCGACCTCAGAAAAGCTCAAACACCCTCAAAATTTCGAGCTTGAGCGAGAAAACACCCTTAGAATAGGGTAAAATCGTCTCTCATACATGGTGACAATAAGTACATGCAAAAAGTATTCCTAATGTATAATCCTAGAGTTTTTGAGGTTGCTGATTTCAAATTTCAACATGCCAAAAGCCAAAAATTCATTCTTAGGGTGAAAATCGAATAAAATAAGGATTGAAATGGGTGAAAAATGAAAATTTGACAAAATACGTAATTTTCGCTCCAAAAGTATATTTCTAGGGGTTTTTAAGGTTGCTGTTTTCAATTTCAGCATTCCAAAAGCCTAGAATTTATCTTAGGTTGAAAATAGAGTAAATTAGGGTTGAAATAAAAAGTTGAAAAAATACATAATTTAGATTCTGAAATTATATTTTTAGGCGTTTTGAACTTGTTGACTTCAAGTTCGAATCCGATCTCAGAAAAGCCCATATGCCCTTAAAATTTTGAGCCTTTAGCGAATAAACAACCCTAATTGTGGTAACAATAAACTGATTTGTGGTAACAATAAATACATGCAAAAAGTAGTTCACAAGCGCAAACGCATTGTATTTAAATATAGATTTTTGGTATATGGCAAAGGATTTTCTACTGTGAGCTGGTTAAGCAACCCCTAGATAGAAGAAAACCACCCTAATATAAAAATAAAGTTCATGAGAGTGTGCCCCCGAACCAATCGGGTCGAAATTTTTAGCACAAGTTGATAGTAGTGTTAAATGAAATTTCCCAAAATATTATTTTTGGAAACCATTTTTACGGGAGTTATGAGGATAAAAAGGTAAATGGAATTTTTTTTTTTTTCGAAAGCGAATAAACCGATTTTTATGAAAAAAATATATGATATGGCTTTTGATGGCACAAACGCAGAAAAAAATTATTGTCGAAAAAAAGTGGTGAAAAATTTTTTCAAAATAAAAGAAAGATTTTTTTAGGGGATGTTCTCGAGGCATCATATTTCAAATAAATGCTTATATGCCCCTTTGAAACATATCCAATTTTCAAAGCGATCGGAAAGGTACAACATATTCAAAATTGATAATCATGGGCATACTACGGGCGGCGCGGCGCGGTTCATTACTACATCTTACTATTATTCTGTATTGATGAGACTTCTCTTCATTCTTCGAGAACATCCCATATTTTTTTATTTTGAAAACATTTTGTCAAAAAAAATTGCAAAACATTTTGCAATGATGACGTCTGTAGTCAGTCTACCAAAGAACTGTAGTTTCCAAGGTCCACCACGTGGAGGTTACAATACGATTTTGGTCCACTTATTATGTTTGTTTATCGTGAGTCTCCTTGGCTCTCACGAGTCCCCTTGCCTCTCACGAGTCCCCTTACCTCTCACTAGTCGGGGAGCTTGTTTATTGTTAGTTCCGTTGCTCGCACATTGCTGCAGTTGTTTACTATCTGTCCCACGAAAGGTATTTGTCGAAAGTTCTGAAGCCATCTAAAATTCTCAGCAACATTTTTACTCAGAATAATATTATTCCTGTAATTAAGGACGATAGCAATGAAGACTAAGAGAAGTCTCATCAATATAGAGTGAGAGGCAAGAGGACTCACGCAAAAAAGTTAATCCGAATTGTGAGAGGTAAGGGGACTCACAATAAACAAGCGCCCCGACTAGTGAGAGGCAAGGCAAGTGACCCACGATATACAAACACCTCGACTCGTCAGAGGCACAGGGACTCACAATAAACAGGCAGTGAAAAACACTGTAACCTCCTCGTAGTAGAATTTGAAAACTAGTTCTTTCGTAGGCTGACTACAGACGTCATCATTGCAAAATGTTGAGATTTTCTAACTAGATTTTGTTTGACCCAACACTTGACGTTAGAGAATTTGAGAATATCTGCCCACACTTCTTGAAGTATGATACTATTTTAAACGGTGGGGTTGTAATGGCCGGCAGTGACCGTGGTAGTAAGATGTAGTAATGAACCGTTAGTCTATGTAATGAAGGCAGAAAGAAACAGTGTAAATATTTCATGCAAAGATGAAATTACCTCCCCCACCATTTTCGAGGGTGCTGAACACGATGGAACTGGTGGGAGAAGTTCTCGACCGCCGTAATTCCCTGAAGCGGCCAAAAACCATCCCGTTATGTTTTCATATATAAAGGAGTCTGGGGAGTGATTTATCGACGGGTTATACTTGAAATAATATGGGTCGCTGATCACGGGAAAAATATTTATTCTTAGTCCCAACCCCTCCTCATCCCACAAACGATGAGTGAGGTGGTTTCTGTTCGTTTGAGGGGAGGGGTTGGAGCTGAAAATGAATATTTTTCCCGTGATCAGCGACCCCGAAAATGGGGGATATGCGTTTGAACCGAATCATTTGAAAAAAGAAACTGATTTTCCACCCCTCCGGAGGGTTTAATCAACCCTCTATGCCTGCTGTCTGGACTCTACTTACTCTATAACCCCCTTTCATATTATTTCAAATATAACCCGTCGATAAATCACTCCCCAGATCCGTTTATATATTAAAACATATCCATAAGAGGGATGACCGTTTCAGGGGGTTGCGGCGGTCAAAAACTTCTCCCAACACTTGTATCGTTTTGAGCACCCTTGAAAAGGGGGGGGGGGCGGAAAGGTAATCTCGTCTTTGCACGAAATATTTACAAAAAAGTCGTCTTCTAATGCTTCATTACATAGACTACGCGCCGCCCGCAGTATGCCAATAATTATCAATTTTGAATATTTTGTACCCTTCCGATCGCTTTGAAAATTGGATGTGTTTTAAATGGGCATATAATTTTTCTATACCATTTAAGTTAGTCACGGATTCTTATAGGAGAAATTCCGCTGAACAAGATTTTCTTATGAAAAAATTTCCTAAACCGCGAGCTTCATGGTCAAATAATTGTTTAAACAAATTTTTTACGTTTTTATCTAATACAATGAAAACGATTTGACGAATCCGAAAAAATCTTGATTCAATCGAAAGGTATTTTCAATACGCGCAGTTTGGTGCCAGGCACAACTCATTTTGTCAACCCGTTCATTTGTCATAGCCAAAATAAATTTCTTAATTAACAAATTGATTACTCCGAAACCAGTGAGGTCAGGATATTGTTTTTTTTTCAAAAAACATGCCTTTTGTACCAAAGAATATACCATATTTTGTTTGGCCCGATATCTTCAATACTTTTTGATTGTTTAAACAATTGGCATAATTTTTTAATTAGCAAATAACTTTTTTTTCGAAAGTTTGATCGAATTCAAACCAACTTTAAATAATAAATATTGATGTCGGGCATAACCCCCATAGAAGTCTGCAGGAATGCAACTTTTTGCTTTTGTTTATTTAAAGTTTAAATTAATTTTACAAATTAACAAATGGAATATGTCGGCTCTGGGTAAGCGTATCGAAATGGGGTTATGTGCATATGAAAGTGCTTGGAAAAAGGAAAATTTTGAGACCAGAAAGAACTTGATCGAATAACCGGAACCGGAAATATAAGTGATATTGCGTTACAGGCTCTAATTTGTTTATTAACAACTTTTTTGACACGAGGTTTGGTGCAAATGAAAGCTAACAAGTTTTTCCATCAACCACAAAAAGTTCTACAAAAGTATTCAATCCCTGAAGAATTATACGCGTTTTTGACCGTTAAAAAATCTCTCCCGCAACATGAAAATAGTAAGATTTGACGCGCAATGGAGTGGCGGGTTCGATCCTCGGTGTGGGCAAATTTTTTTCGTCAAATTTGCTTTTTTTTCATGTAACTAAGTATTTTTTATGATAATAAATCTTTTTACTTTCTGAGAAATTTTTAAAAACGTCGTAAATAATTTTTTTTTGCAATTTTCATTACATAAATGGCTATCTTGCAACAGACATGATTGTTCTTCTCCAACGAGGATTTGTCGGTAGTTTTTGTTTTTTTTACTACTTTTTGTAAAAGAGAAGGTTTTACTTGATTTGAGGGGGGTGCTTGTCGAAAAAAGACCAAAAATAAAAAGCAAGTGCACAGCATCGGCTCGAGAGTTACGGATTTAATGAAGTTTTCAAGAATAAATAATTATTTATAGAGTTTTTTACAATTTAAAAATATTTTATTACAGGAAATATTTTATTGCAAGAAAAAAGGCAATTGTGACGAAAAAAAATTTGCCCACACCGAGGATCGAACCCGCCACCCCATTGCGCGTCAAATCTTACTATTTTCACGTTGGGGGGAGAGATTTTTTATAACTCTTCAGGGATTGAATATTTTGTGTAGAACTTTTGTGATTGATGGAAAAACTTGTTAGCTTTCATTTGCACCAAACCTCGTGTCAAAAAAGTTGTTAATAAACAAATTAGAGCCTCTAACGCAATATCACTTATATTTCCGGTTCCGGTTATCCGATCAAGTTCTTTCTGGTCTCAAAATTTTCCTTTTTCCAAGCACTTTCATATGCACAAAACCCCATTTCGATACGCTTACATAGAGCCGAGATATTCCATTTGTTAATTTGCAAAATTAATTTAAACTTTAAATAAACAAAAGCAAAAAGTTGCATTCGTGCAGACTTCTATGGGGGTGATGCCAGACATCAATATTTATCGTTTAAAGTTGGTTTGAAGTCGATCAAACTTTCGAAAAAAAAGTTATTTGCTAATTAACAAATTATGCCAATTGTTTAAGAAATTTATTTTGGCTAAAAACGAAAAAAAATTTGTTTAAAGAATTATTTGACCATGAAGCTCGCGGTTTAGGAAATTTTTTCATAAGTAAATCTTGTTCAGCAGAATTTTTCCTATAAGAATCCGTTGCTAACTCAAATGGTATACAAAATTTGTAAAATCACCTCTTTTTACCCCAGGCAGACTCGCCTATAAGCATTTAAATGTTGGGTGTGCCTCGAGAACTTCCCCTAAAAAAAATTTTTTTTTTAATACATTTCTTCACCACTTTTTTTTCGACAAACAGACTCAATAATTTTTTCTACGTTTGTGCCATCAAAAGCCATACATATATTTTTTTCATAAAAATCGGTTTATCTGTTTTCGAGAAAAAAAATCCATTTTTCTTTTTACCCCCACAACTCCCGTAAAAATGGTTTTCCAAAAATAATATTTTGGGAAATTTCATTTAACACTACTGTCAACTTGTGCTAAAAATTTCGACCCGATTGGTGCGGGGGCACTTAACACTGCTTATCCTGCTATGCCCTTTATAAATCAAAAACTTCCACATTTTCCATATTTTAATTAATGGTAATCATTTTTTAAATTTTTATATAAGAGTAGTTTTTACACTTATGTACTTTGATGAAAAGAGTGAATTTTAAGTCACTCTAGTTCTACATAATTCCAAACTCACAAATCTTCATTTTTCATTTCATTTTTCATTTTTTAGCATTTATATACTCTATGATGGTGTATATTCTTTGCAAGAATAGAGGTATTTTTTAGCCTAATCTAAGAGTAGTTGTTCTGCCATTATTTAGGGAGATGACTGCTAAATATAAAACATAACTCGCTTGTTTTGATATTATTTACCATTCATTCACATCAATTTATAAATTCTGAATTGTGGGTTAGTTTTGCCTCGTTTAGGGTGACTTCCTTCTATTTTGGGTGTTGCTTAACCACGTCAGAGTAGAGAATTCTTTGCTATATACCAAAAATCTTTACTGAAATACAATACTTTTGCGCTTGTTAACTACTGTTTAGACGTAGGTATTTATTCATGATTTACCCTATTTTGGGGTTGTTTGGTCACTAAAGCTTCGAAATTTTGAGGGTACATGGGCTTTTCTGAGATCAGTTTCGAACTTAAATTCAAAACATAATTTCAGAATCTAAATTACGTTTTTTTTCAACTTTTTATTTCTACACTAATCTACTTTATTTTCAATGAATAAATTCTAGGCTTTTGGCATGCTGACATTTGAAATCATCAACCTCAAAAACCGCTAGAAATATACTTTTGAAATGAAAATTACGTATTTTGTCAAATTTTCATTGTCTACCTCTTTCAGCCTCTATTTTACTCGATTTTCACCCTAAGAATCAATTTTTGGCTTTTGGCATGTTAAAATTTGAAATCAGCAACCTCGAAAATCCCTAGAAATAAACTTTTAGAATGAAAATCACGCATTTTGTCAAATTTTCATTTTTACACCTGTTAACCTCTATTTTACTCGATTTTCACCTAAAGAATCAATTTTTGTTTTTGGCATATTGAAATTTGAAATCAGCAAGCTCAAAAACCCTAGGATTGTACATTAGGAGTACTTTTTGCATGCATTTATTGTCACCATATTTTATGAGCGTCGATTTCACCCTATTCTAAGAGTGTTTTTTCGCTCTAGCCCAAAATTTTGAGGGTGTTTGGACTTTTCTGAGGTAGGATTCGAATTCAGCGTCGAAAAATACATTGGACTACTCTGGCCGAGTTCCAGGATCAGGACTTTTTTGTTTGCTTCTTCTGACCCAAATTTTGAAGCCGCCATATTGAAAAAAAAAAAAAAATTCTGTTGCAAAACTGAATTTAGCATATCCAAATACTTAACTCTATCAAGTTTCGTAAATTTTTATCGAAAATTAGCTAGGTTACCGATTTTTGACGCCTGTTTTCAATAAAGGCACCACTGTGTGGCGGTGCCGTGCTTAAGAAAATGATTTCGTAATTCTACAATTTCTGCTATATCCCTGAACCGATTAAAATTTTTTTTTAATAGGCTGTTAGAGACAACTTTACAGAATGGTACTAGGCCATTGAAAAGTCAACAACTTTTTTTTTGATTTTCGTACAAGAAAAAAAATGTTTGTTTTTTTTAGTTTCCAATAGCCTAGTACCATACTATCAAAAAATGTTTTGAATCGGTTCAGGGATGTAGGAGAAATTGTCGAAGTACGTTCACGGCAACCATTGTACCTATGCGAATACAATGTGCCATGGATGTACGGCTGACTCCGCGTACGAGCGCCGGAAATGCATTATATTTGAAACATAAATAAAGTTGTGTTGAACTGAATTGATAAATACAAACTTTCTTAGAAATTATTTCAATTTAAGTATAGAATCACACGTAGTTGCCGTGTGACAAAATAAAGTTAAAATTCTTACCTTTCGTATATCATCTAAATTATGTATTTCTGGTGATAATCCGCCATGGACGCAGAGGAACTGTTGGTTCATTAGCGCCGCGAGCGGCAGGCAGTCGAAAGCATCCATACACGCTTCATATACACGTTCTGAATATTTTATTTTACCTGCAACAAAGAAAATATATGTTATGAAATGAATAATAATTATTTTAAATAATATTCATAGAAATCGAGGGAAGCATTGTCGGGAGTGTAGCTTCAGTTGCTCGAATTACAGATGCTATAGGATACTAAAGTCAGTTATATTCACTCAGAATGATATAAACGATATAAACTACAGTGATGCCAAGACAGATCCTTGTGGAACATCATGCTTAACGTTACTAAGAGCCGAGTGCATATTGTTTAGAAAAATATTCGATTTTTTTTTTATTTTTTATTTATTTATTTTCGTTACAATATCCTACAGAACAGGTTCCATTTACAGGATAAGGGCGATTACAATAGTTATACAGTTAAGCTCGTTTTTACAATACAAAATATACACAAATTGTACGCAATTGTACAGGATAAGGGCGATTACAATAGTTATCCATTACAATAGTTACACAGTTAAACACATTTTTACAATACAAAATATACACACATTGTACGCACTACCCAACAAGCAAAATTTAAATGTTATACTATTATTTTGTATCATTGCAATTTTGTAACTGTGATAAAACAGCAATAAAACAAACTGCTGTAGAAATATCAATTATAAACAAATTTGTTTATTGGGTAATTATGCCACATTTTACGTATAAAAAAAAGAAAAGAAAAACCAACATGTACTCCGGCTACTCAAAAGTACAAGTGAGTGAGTAATCCTCTTACAAAGAGGTTTGAAGTCGTAAACCAGACGATTGTAATAAACAGGAAATATTATAAAAATATTTTGAATATTTTGGGAGCATTTATAATGGGACAGTTTATATAACACGTTATATACAAAAATATTATAAATAATAGATCAATATATAACGCACCACATATGACATATATAACATATTTTTTAGTTTCTTAATACGACCAATGCCGGTTTGAAAAATATCTAATTGATTATCTACTTGATTATAATTATTAAACATTTGAAAAAAGGGAGCTTGAGTGAGTGAGTATATTAGTTCTTGGAATTGGTAGGGAAAAAGTTTGAGTTTGTCGTGATGAGACGCGAGGTACGTGATAATAAATGCTGTTTGTGAGGTCTTCAGAGTTGATTACGTTGTGAATAATTTTATATAGAAATATGATACAGTGAATATTTCTTCTTTTTGCGAGACTATCAACGTTAAATATTGCCAAGAGATCAGCTTGGGGATATCCTCGGTGTGGGTATATACCATATGTTTGAAAATGCAAGTTTTTTAAGAAACGACGTTGTACGTTTTCTAGGGCAGAAATATGCGTATTATAAATGGGGTTCCATATAATAGATGCGTATTCCAGCTTTGACCGTACTAAGGAGTAGTATAATAATTCACATGTGTGAATGTTGTTGAAATCTTTCATGTTCCGCAAAACAAATCCTAACACTTTAAAAGATGATGCAACCGTCGAGTTTACGTGAGGAATGAATGTTAGCTTTGAATCGAAAATTACTCCAAGATCTTTAATAACACCGGGTCCATTAAGAGATACATCGTCAATCTTATAATCATGTTTGAATATAATGTTCTTACGGGAGTAAGACATGACATTGCATTTACTGGCATTAAGAAACATATTATTTGCTTTACACCAGTTACTAATTTCGTTCAGATTATTTTGCAACATTGCACAGTCGGCAGCGGAGTTTATTTGGCAGAAGATCTTAACATCGTCAGCGTACAAGAGATATTTAATATTTAGCTTGCTTGAAATATCATTAATGAAAATAACGAAAAATAATGGACCAAGAATGGAGCCCTGGGGTATGCCTGAAGTGTGCAAAAAATGATCGGATTTACGGCCCCTAACTTGAACATATTGCCACCTATTTGATAGAGAGGAGTCAATAATATTTAAGAGATCGGCAGAGATACCCATGGTTTCTAATTTACATTTTAAAAAGGCATGATCCAGCATGTCGAAGGCCTAGGAGAAATCGGTGTAGATTACGTCCACTTGGCCTCCGCCCAGGACCTCAGTGATGAATTGCGTTTTGACCACCAGATTTGAAACAGTTGATCTCCCAGTGATAAATCCGTGCTGTTCCGGTATGATGATATTGTCAACATGACAGTAAATAGAATCATATAGTAAATTCTCAAATACTTTACTAAAATTACAAATAATGGCAATTTGTCTGTAGTTTGTTACGTCATTTCTACCGCCTTTTTTGAAAACAGGTACAACTTTTGATAATTTCCACATATCGGGAAATACAGATGTTTTAATAACTAAATTAAAAATGGCGCATAACGGAGCAGCAAAAACTGGGGCACAGTCGTGTACTAAAAAAGATGGTATGTTGTCGGGACCCATGGTCATATTTGATTTCAATTTTTTTGATGATTTAATTACGTCATCTTCTGAACACTTCTTTAGCTGCAAAATACCATTAGATAGGGTGATGCCAGAATTCTTTGAGCAAGGGGGCGTGTTAGAAGTGGAGAGTGATTTTGAGAAGAAATCTGCAAAAGCTGAAACGATCTGTTGAGGGTCTTCCAAGTTACTGTCGTTGTATTTCATGTTGAGCGGTATAGATGAGTTGCCTTTCTTAGAATTTAAAAAAGACCAAAAGTTATTTGGATTTAATTTTAAGTCATTTTCTAATTTGCTTGTGTAACGTTTATAAGCCTCCTCAT
The DNA here is from genome assembly GCA_936432065.2 of Rutpela maculata. Classification (NCBI taxonomy): domain Eukaryota; kingdom Metazoa; phylum Arthropoda; class Insecta; order Coleoptera; family Cerambycidae; genus Rutpela; species Rutpela maculata. Next base: position 113,431,695 of record OW386285.2, read on the forward strand.
TCTCAGTTTTAAATTCGGCTCTTAATTTTTTGAATGTATTATAGTCCGCTATATTGTTTGATTTTTTATACTTTTTTCGAGCTTTATCTTTTTTTTTTAATTTAATTATTAATAGTTTGTTGAACCACACAGGATATACGCGTGCGCATGCTTTCTTTCGAGGGACATGTCTGGATATTAAGTTATTTAGTATAGTGTAAAATTCAGTCGTAGCCATGTTCACATCAACATGATTTGAAATGGAACTCCAATCATCCTGTAGCAATTCATTGCAAAGGTTATGAAAATTTGCTTTTTTAAAGTTAAAGTCCATGTTACTTATACTGTTTAGGTATGATTTCAACAAAGCTAGAGGTAAACCCCTTATGCCATAATATGACAGTTTGTTTTAAGAACAAGCAAGTCATGAACAACATAGCCAGGCGCAGATTTATGAGGGGGTAACGGGGTAATTACCCCCCCCCCCCCCAAAAATCTGTAAATCTTCAACTTTTGGTTTAAAATGTTATGATTTTTGTTAATTTTGGGAAGAAATTTTTTTTTAAGAGGGTAATTACCCCCCCCCCCCCAAGAAATTTTTATTGTAATTTTTTTTTTTAGGGTGAAAAATTTTTTTCGGATTTTTGTCTTCCGCCCTTCAAAAAATTTTGGGATGAAATTTTTTTTTTCGGATTTCTCCCCTCCGCTCTTCAAAAAAATTTTAGGACGAAAAAATTTTTTTTGGATTCCGTCCCCTCCGCTCTTCAAAAAATTTTTTTTCCGGATTTCTACCCCCCCCCCCGCCCATCAAAAAATTTTGGGTTCAGTGTTACCCCCCCCCCAAGCTCAAGGTCCAGATCCGCCCTTGAACATAGCCGAAAGCTTCGTCAAGATATACGACTACATTGGACCTTACGGGAGAACGAAACTTAAAACCGCAATATCTCGGTTTGGAGTGCCTCAAAATTTAATTCAATTTAGACAATTTTTGCGTCTCCATCGTATTATCCTCGAAATGAAAGAAAAAAATCAAAATTTTGTACTTTTAAGAAAAATTTGCTTTATCGTTTTCGAACGTAATGGCGTATAATTTATAATTTTCCGGCTAATAATAAATAAAATATACAACTAAATGCAATGCGATACATATTTCCTAAGATCCGTCCTAAGCCACTCCAAGAACGCATGTTGCATTTCACTTTTCCTCATAGCTCTGTTACGCTTCCTCGTTATAAGGCGCAATACTATACAGGATGTGTGGCGGTATAAAAATACATAACTAATAATAATAATAATGTATACGTAATGATAGTACATACATTAGATGGGATTAAGAACCTATGATAAATTACTACACTTCTTTTCCAATTTTACAGATTAAATTCAGGTGAAAATCAAATTTGTTAAGGTATACCTACTAGTACGATACAAATCATAATAGAATAATTACTTAAATTAAAATTAAACTAAAGTATATTCGTCACTATCAGAATTATCCGAATCTTTTTCTGGAGAAGGTAGAACTGCGGCTGCTGTTGTCAATGTATTCCTGCAGGATGTATGAATCATGAATTTACAAGCACCTATGCAGCCCAAACCATTTTTCCTGCACGCACATACCTTATTTGCACAATCCGGCAAATTACAGGCCTATTTCTATCGTGCCATTATTTGCCAAAATCTTTGAGGTAGTTCTCAAATCTCAAATCACAAATTATTTTGAAAATTGTAATCTTTTCAATAGTTGTCAATATGGCGTCAGGTCAAAATTGTCAACGACGTTAGCAATTAATTCGTTGATAAATGTAATAAATAAAGGGCCAAAGAAAGAATTTGTGCATGTGCAATTTTTAGACCTAAGTAAGGCTTTCGACTGTGTGCTTCACAATATTTTGGTGAATAAACTAAAATTTTACAATTTCTCTGAGGGTAGCAGAAAATTGATTATGTCGTATTTGACTGATCGTCATCAATTTGTTCATTTTAATAATGTTAACTCTGGTACCATTGATATTAAATTTGGTGTCCCTCAGGGTTCAATTTTGGGACCGGTTTTATTTCTTATTTATATTAATGATTTGCCAAACAGTAGTCCCTCAACAAACTTCACTCTCTTTGCTGGTGACACAACATTGGCTCATTCCCATAAAGATTGTAACACTTTATTATCAGAAGCTCAAAACAGTTTGTCTATGGTTCACAACTGGTTCTTAAACAATAAGTTAATATTGAATGATGATAAAACAGAGACTATGATTTTTTCTTTAAGACATCACTCTGTACAAATGACCTCTCGTTGCGTTAAATTTTTGGGCATTATCTTGGACAGTTAACATGGCAGGAACACACGTCCTACATCTGCAAGAATATATCACGCAATATTTTCTTATTGCGCAATTCAAAAAATTGTTTGTCACAGTCAACGGTTTTAATGGCATATCATGCAATAATTCAATCTTCCCTCACTTATGCCATTTTAATATGCGGCCACTCGGCACATACCTCAACAGTTTTTTCACTGCAAAGAAAGGTTGTCAGAATCGTTGCTGGGCTATCATATAGAGATGATTGTAGGGATGCTTCTATAAGCCTTAAGATACTGACTTTACCCTGTAATTATATACTGCAGTGCCTTGTCCATGTTAAAAATAACCTTAATAATTACATAACATGTGAAAGTGTACATACGTACTCAACTCGTAATAGAGGTAATATATATTTGGATTTTTTCCGACTTTCAAAAACCAAAAATGGCACCTGCTATTATGCAGTAAAATTTTTCAATGTGTTACCCATTGCTGTACAAACACTTGACTGTACTCGCTTTAAAAATGTAATTAAACGTTTCCTCCTTGAAAATGCATTCTATGATTTTGACGAATTCTTGTCAACTGATTTTTCTCGTTTAATTTTATAAACTTGATATGTGTGTGATAATGATTGTTTGTTATTCTATGTGCTTTATTGTTATTTACTCTACTTTGTTATTTATTTGTTTTATTTATAGTGTACTTTTTTTTTTCTATTTAAGACAACCACTTTTTGTTGGTTTTTATTGCCATATTTTTTGACGTGTCAAAACATAATTTATGTATATATGACCAATAAACATCTATCTATCTATCTATCTATCTAATGCCGACATACTTTTAGTGTAGTTTAGTGAAACAATATTTTACGTTTTTTGCACCCACACTGTTTAAATAGTGATAGTACTCTAGGTAAATTTTCCAAAAAAATTTGTTTTTCCAAGTCCTGCAAGTTGGCTAGTAGTGTCACAACCTGTGAGAGCGTGAAAAGCGGGTAGATTATTAGAAAGGTCTTCACTTAAGTTTATTTCGTTAATAGGAATGTATCTTACACTGTCTACCTTTTCTAATTTCATTCATACCTCCGAAGTAAGATATTTCTTAAAATGAGCTAAAAGTACCACATCAGTATCACAGCATTCAATAATATATCTGAAATAGCCAGCCATTTGGCAGATAACACGTGTACAAAAATCTAGTGTCCGCTTCTTCGTTACAGCAGCAGACTTATTCAATTTTTTTAGTGGTTTATAAAATTCCATCTTATCCATAACTTTAGTAAAAACCCCAAGTGCAGCCTCACCTCTTTGTTTTACACAAAACTGTGATACTACTAATTCTTGAAGGGATGGAAATTAAATGTTCGACATTTTGAGTAGGTTAACATTCTATAGTTAAGAAATTGATCTTGCAAATTTAATAGTATATTATTCAACGAGTGTAATGATAGCTATTACTCAAGAGCATGGCGTTTACGGCACGAGAAGAAGACGAGTGTCGTAATTCATCCGAGTGAGTAATAGCTATTACACGCGAATAGAATACTATACTTTTTCTACAACTACTCAACAGAAATAAGTTACACTTTAAGATTTTGCTGAAAATAATAATTGCGACAAAAGGTGAGAATTTTAGGAAAAAATGCGAAGACGCACGTTGTATCGGTCATATTTTTTTTATTTTTTAAGTAGGAGAAAAAAAAAAACTTTTAACTTAATCGATAATCTTTATTTTGGTTTCTTAACATTCTTGGCGCAAGTGCCATTATATGGTTTCTGAGATATTTCATTTTTGAAGAGGTATTTTGACTTACCTTGGAGATTTTTGTTTTTTTTTTTTTTAGGAGTAGTACTTTTCGATTTATACGACAAAAACCGCGTTAAGGCGCCCGTTTTCGCAATCTGCATAAAAGGTGAAACACGAAATTTTTAAACGTTCAAATCCTTTTTAATATATGAGTTGAAGGGCCATAACTATGTCATTATGGAAAGAGGAAGAATTGCATTTGATGCACATCGGGAATCGCACCGGCGAAATCGATACTTCGAACCTACAGGACCATACGAAGAGTGACATTTTTTTGACTTTCGGCGAAACCAATGACATACTAATGTCAAATTGAATTGAGTTATGACACACGCGAACCGTATGTTGCGATTGCTCCACAAAAACTGTTGAATAATGAATATGATCTCTTGTGATTGATTCAAGACCGTTGAATAATGAATATGAACTCTTGTGATTGGTCCTAGCCTATTAAGTAATGAATTATTACCCAAGGTCGTTAGTAATGAGCCCTATTACATGTTCAAAAACATATCTATAATAAATGAATTATTCGCAAACTGGGCGAAACACAAAAAAAGGCGTTCTACTCCGTGTAATATATACTATTTTTTCTTCAAGCGTATTAAAATGATAAAATTCATTTATTTATCACAAATGTACAAATATTCAAACTACAGTCTTACATGTTGACACAATATGACAAGTGGCTAGTGGATAGCGCTCCACCGGTGGCTTTCGGTATTAACATTATGTTACTAGTAAAACAATACCCACTACGGCGGCGCTTTCGGAACTAACATTATGTTACTAGTAAAACAATGTCCACTACGGTGGCGTTCGGTACTAACATTTTGTTACTAGTAAAACAATGTCCTACTTCTACTTCTGTTTTTGGTGACATAATTTAAACATTTTAATACGCTTGAAGAAAAAATAAATACATATGACATTCCTTTCATACAATGCAACGGAGCTATGGGGCAAAGTGAAATGCAAGATGCACTGTTGTAGTGAGTTCGCCTACTGGATGGATCATAGGAAATTTGCGTCGCATTGCATTTAGTTATATATCTTATTTATTATTAGTAGTAAAATTATAAATCGTACGCCATTACGTTCGAAAAGAATAAAGCAAATTTTTCTTAAGAGTGCAAAATTTTGATTTGAGCTTTCATTCCGGAGATAATACGATGGAGGCGCAAAAATTGTATAAATTGAATTAAATTTTGAGGCATTTCAAACCGAGATATTGCTGTTTTAAGTTTCGTTCTCCCGTAAAGTCTAATGAATAATATATTTGAAAATTATTAAAAAATATTTCCTCCACAAAACCTTTTATGAAAAAGATATCAAAAAATCGCAATTTATCTCTTCTTTGTCGCCATATGCTTAACTCGTTTTTTAATTATAATGCCCTTTTGACATATGACATTTTTTGACAGCTTCTAAATTTTGAAACGTATTAATGCACTCTACTAATAGCGAGGCTGTGCGTCTAACAGGCAACTACGGCAGATGGCGTGATGCTGTCAGATGTGCCATAAAGCAAGAATATTTTCAGCTACAGTGCTAAAATAATTATTAAACTCATTTCCTGTGAAATTTTGATCAACTTGAGATGTATGTTTTTCATCGAACTTGTTTAATAATTTCCAACCCACGACTAGTTTTGTTTTCGAAATTTATGATATCCCGATTTTAGGTAGCTTTTATTATACCTTTATTATTTGATTTAATCAAATAGGTATATTACAACCGGATAATAATAATTATTAACAATCAAAGTAGAAACTAAATGTTTGTTCACATACTGTTTCGCAACATTCGTAACAAATTGTTTTATTATAACTTTAGAGATACATGTTACCATGGTTTTTGATTAAACACACAAAAATAAGATGCACAGGATATCGAAACTGCAATATATAGTTTCTCAGATTAGAACGAACTTTAAGTAGGTTAGGTGATAATATCAATTTTGCTCTATTTAACGCAGTTCTTATTAAGACTATTACGAAATGAATTAATTTGGGCTCTTTTAGTGATATTTACTTTACAATTTAATTTTGCATTTTCCGTAAGTATTTAACACTTTAAGTATATAGTGAAAAAAATAGGCCGCTAGCATTAATATTAACCCTAATATTTGATTTCCAATTCGTAACATATTTGAAACGGCCGACGCACAGTGGTCAAAATGCCCGAAAAGTGGCCAAAAGTCCCTAAATTGAAATTTCGATTTAGGGACTTTTATGCCTTAAATACATAGTATGATATGTCTACTATATGACGTGGCTGTTTGTGAGGCCCACATGTATATATTTAACCCAAGAATCAATTGTAACATCGAATATCATAGTGGAGTGCAATTTAATTGCGATTTTTCAGCCCGTTGGCACTTTTAGAGAAAAATGTATGACCTTGCCAGATATGTACCTGACACCCGTAGATTAGGAATCCACTTGTCGTAAAAAAATCGTAATGAATATAAGGGCACAAATAGAAATTTTTTAACTAACCACACCACGTGATAGAGCCAATCATGAAGCATATCTTATTCAAAAATCATTAAATTCTCTGTAGAATTTCTATTTTTAAAATAAATAAAGAAACGAACTTTTACAGTGGCTTATATGGCAGTAAAAAACAAAAATCCTCATTTTCTCCGTTCGACTACAGCTGATAATTAATTATTTTTCGAACAATTTTTCTTTCCCATGACGATATCTCCCAAACTATTATATTTATTAAAAAAAATAATTCTTTACAAAATGTTTGTTATGTTTTTCAGATTACAATGGTTCTTAAATCAGATATTTTGAGTATCTAATAACCAAGATATTTAATAATGTGTAGCGTGATGTTAATTTTCGAAGCTTATCGGCGGATTGAAATTGTTTACGGCTTCGAGCCGCCACTCATTGTTATTCTGTTTCAACAACCCCCTCTAACTTCGGGAGCACCCAAGTTCCACTTGGATGAATGAATACCTACACAGGACTGTGAACTTTTCAGTTAATTTATTTTACTTTTTCATCTATAGGCAAATTGACGTGTACAAATCCAAATTTCAGATTACGACGAAATGGACTTTCTGAAATTTTTGACATGAGATCTGGGAAGTTTAAGGTAAAACGTTGTTGAATATTATTGCAATCGGTGCACCAGGGCGGCTCCAGGGAGAGCCTAAAAACAATTGTCGGATCTATAAATATTTTAAATAGAAATTGTTTAGAATGAGAAAAAGCACTTAAAAGCGTATCTTAGTGCATTCGGAAAGGAATTTATAGTCGTATGTGATGAGGAAGTACTGTCGAGGTGAATCTAACCGAACCTGATTTGTACTTATCTTGTACCAATTATTAATTTATATAATATTAAATGTATACATATTTCAATTGATTTTCAAATTTTAATAATTTTAAAATACAATGTTGGCAGATAACAGAATCCATATCAAAATAAAAAAGTTATGAAAAATGAGGATAATATAACAAAATTTAAATCTCAATTAAAAATATACACTATACATTTTCTTCATCTAATTCAAATATATTTTTATTGATATAGTTGACTACACAATTCTTATGCGTGTAAAAAATGTCGGCGTCTTTGATCTTTATCGCACAGCCAGAGAAACAGACATTTTTTACACGTATAGGAATAATTGTGTAGTCAACTTTAAGTAGTTTTTTATTTCTTCTGAACGAGGAGTTCTTGCAGGACTTTTTCCCCATGCAGGAGCATAAATAGATGCATGGCATGTTCTTTTTTTTTACAAGAACAAACCTTACTGCCTCATTCTAAAAGAAAAGAATTTTTAAAACATCAAATATCTAACGACTTGTATAAGTTCGCAATACTGAATTAAGTGTGCGAGTAACGTTCTTTTATGTACCTATATGTATATTTTCCTTTCCTTTCCTTTCCTTTCCTTTCCTTTCCTTTCCTTTCCTTTCCTTTCCTTTCCTTTCCTTTCCTTTCCTTTCCTTTCCTTTCCTTTCCTTTCCTTTCCTTTCCTTTCCTTTCCTTTCCTTTCCTTTCCTTTCCTTTCCTTTCCTTTCCTTTCCTTTCCTTTCCTTTCCTTTCCTTTCCTTTCCTCTCTTTTCCTTTCCTTTGCCAGTAAATGTATTTTTAAGTAGTCTACTGATCTGTCTCTTCGACTTACATCGGTCCAATTCTAAATACCTCTCATACTTCTCATACCATACCCTTTTTGCTTTAAAAAACCTTTCTCAAGAATTTTACATATTTTGGTAAATGCCAGATCTCTTCTGATTTTACGTTTTCCACCTTTATTTTTATTGTTAGATAGCATTTTCTATTACAACTTAAGAAACATGAAACATGATATTTAGTTTCCATAGCTATTAAATCGTTAGCACCAATTCTTTCGAAAATTATTGGATTTTATTGAGCTGTAATTAGTCTTATTTTTCTTTCTGTATTCGTGGTTATTACTTGAGAGACCTTAGTTACTGTTGATGCCTTTTGACAAAAAATACATTTCTCTATAAAAAAAAATAGTTTTACGCAAGGGCACACCTGAAGAAGTTGATGGACAGGCACTGGATCCATCTGAACTGTTTTCAATTCCTTTCTCTTTTACTAATTTTTTTTCTTTAAATGTTCTATATTTTTTTTGCTAGTAAAACTAGAATAGCAATTTCGGTGCCAAACCAAACCGTCAAAACTGTTTGTTTTTCGAAATGATATAGTTCGAGAATATAGGTCGTCCTCTCTTTGGTTGCTTATTTATTTTTTGGAATTTTAAACAATCAATAAATGTTTCAAATGATTTCTCAGAACCTTTGATTACAGGGGCCGGTTTCCTACAAAATTTCTTACTACACTAAACTTTATTTTTGCCTCTACCTCACTTTTAGAACTTGTGACGTAAGTAGTACTTTCCATTTTAATTTCTTCTGAAACGCACGTACATCATAAGGTCGAAAATTTTACTGAAAAAATACATACCAGCTGAAAATATCTTGCAAACAGTAAACTAAGGAGTTTCTTATAACGTGTTAATAATCTATTACATACAAATTTTATGTAGGTCAATATAACACTGAATTAATATAATCAACAAATACTTATATTTATTCCATATTAATCATTTTCAAGACAAAAAATTTAAAAATATTACAAACCACAAGTTACAATGCGCGTGTCTAATTAAAGTCAGGCCATTGCGGGAAGCAGCGCGGGTTGTTGAAACAGCTTTAAAGTAGTGGGACAGCGAATATCTCCAGCCAACGTGACGCTGCCGATATGCTTCGAAAATTGACATCACACTACATATTATTAAATATCTCGGTTATTAGATCCTCAAAAAATCTTATTTAAGAACCTTAGTAATCTGAAAAATATAGCGAATATTTTATAAAGAATATTTTTTTTTATAAATATAAGAGTTTGGGAGATATCGTCGTGGGAAAGAAAAAGTGTTCGAAAAATAATGGATTTTCTGCTGTAGTCGAACGGAGAAAATGAGGATTTTTGTTTTTTGCTGCCATATAAGCCAACGTAAAAGATCATTTATTTATTTATTTTAAAAATAGAAATTCTACAGAGAATTTAATGATTTTTGGATAAAATATGCTCCATGATTGGTTCTATCACGTGGTATAATTAGTTAGAAAATTTTGATTTGTGACCTTATATTCATTACGATTTTTTTACGACAAGTGGATTCCTAATCTACAAGGTGTCAGCTACATATCTGGCAAGGTCATACATTTTTCTCTAAAAGTGCCAACGGGAACAAAAACTAAGCGACTTTTGTCAACGCGAGCACTCCACTATCGATCATACCGCATCTCGAGCGCACGCTTCGTGAAAAATAATGCCCTCTTCAAATGTTTATTGTGTGTTTTGCAGTTGCCCAAATTTGATTTTGTAAAAAGGATTCTGTTCTTGAGAGTAATTATATTTCAATTGTGTACTTCAAATTTATTAAAATTAATTTATTAATAATCAAACTTAGCATGTAAAATATGAAATTTTCTTCATTCCTGCTCAATGAAATGTAAACAAAAAAAGTAATAAGTTAATTTTCCCACGGTTTCCCACTCTGAAACCAATTTTTCTGTACTCGTTACAGACTCCTTTATAATGCCTGTAAAAATTAGATTCCCGCAGTTCCCCGATTTTTTTATTTAGTTGTTTCGGTCGCGGTGCAGTGGTCAAAATGCTCGAAAACTTGTCCAAAACTCTTAGATGTTTTTCATTTTTGCTGGATATTAGTATATAGGGGTATTCGAGGTCGCTGATTTCGAATGTGATAATTATTTTTAAAAAAATGGCGGATCCAATATGGCCGACTTTTTTTTATAAAAAAGTTAGTTTTTTCAGACGAAAATCAGTGTATAGGGGTTTCCGATATCGCTGATTTCGAATTTGATATTATTAAAAAAAGAACGGATCCAATATGGTCGACTATTTTTTTAAATGGTCTTTTCAGCCAAAAGTCAGTGTATAGGGGTTTCCGAGATCGCCGATTTCGAATTTGATATTATTAAAAAAAAACTGATCCAATATGACTTTTTTTTATTAAAAATATAGTTTTTTCAGCTCAAAATCAACGTGTAGGGAAGGGTTTTCGAGATCGCTGATTTCAAATTTGATATCCATTTATGTTAAAAACATAGAAATAATTAATTTTTTGTAAAATATGGAGCAGTGGGACGGAATGGAAAGGTAAGGCAATTTTATTGCAACTGCTACTCGTCGTCGGACGAAGAATCACTTTCATCTTTGCATTATTGAATTAATTATTTCTATGTTTCTAACATAAATGTATATCAGATTCGAAATCAGCGACCTCAGAAACCCCTATACACAGGCATTTAGCTGAAAAAACTAATTTTTTAATAGGAAAGTCGGCCATATTGGAGAGGCCATTTTGTTTTCTTTTTAAATAATATCAAATTCGAAATTAGCTACCTCGAAAACCCCTATACAATGGCTTTCAGCTGAAGAAACTTATTTTTTAACGAAAAAATCGGCCATTTTGTTTTCTTAAAAAATAATATCAAATTCGAAATCAACGACCTCAAAAAAACCCTGATACACTAACTTTCGGCTGAAAAAAATAATTTTTTAATAAAATAGTCGGCCATATTGGATCCGCCATTTTGTTTTCTTTTCAAATATAATCAAATTTGAAGTCAGCGACGTCGAAAACCCCCATGTATCAATTTACAGCAAGATTGAAATACATCTAAGAGTTTTGGCCACGCTTTCGGGCATTTTGACCACTGTGCGACGGTGACGATGATGTCACGCCACTCCACTCGTTCTGAGTTAAGCGGTTATATTCAGTTTAAGACACTATGCGGGTGTGATGTTATTTTACGTTATTTAACTAATTTGATTCTGTTATTTTTTATACATAAAAATATGTGTTCTTTAGAAAATGGATATAGTCCACCTCTAACTTGAGTGCTAATGAATGGATTTTGATGAAACCTTGTGCAATGGGTTTATAATAACGTTAATAAAAAAGTTGAGAAAAGGAGTAGAAGAGGAAATGATCGGAAGAAAACACCTCTTTTATAACGGGTTCCGTAACTTTTAGAATTAGGTCAAAAATGAAAAAAAAATAACATATTTACCTTCTAAAAAAATTCACTGTATAATCGAAATACAAGACTGTTTTTTATTTGCAACTTTTCTGTAAAGTGCGTTTTCACACAGAGTTTTTCCAGAAAAACATGTAAAACTACCCCCACCCTTGGCATTGCAGCGCTTTAAAAATATGTAATTTAAAAATTTGAAAAAACTTACTGAGGCCTTCTAAATATTTTTTGTCTCTAGGAATTTTTTTGTAACTTGCTAATTTTCTGAGTTACAGGCAGTTTTTCACGATAAATATTGTACTACATTTCTTGCACATGAAAATTCGAAAAATGAGCGTGATTTATATATATATTATTATAAAAAATATGAAACCTATATAGTTATACCATTTTTCATAGTTCAATATAATTTTTAAATTGAAAATGTGAAAAAGTTTTCCGGAAATTTTTTTTAATATACAGAAAAATGTAGGACATTATTTATTCGTGAAAAACTGCCTGCAAATCGGAAAAATTAGCAAGTTACAAAAAAATTCCAAGATACAAGAAATTTTTAGAAGACCTCAATGCATATGTCTGATTTTTTTCAAATTTTTAAATTACATATTTTTAATGAGCTACAATGTCAAAGATAGAGGTAGTTTTTCATGTTATTCCGGAAAAACTCGGTGAACACGCACTTTACAGAAAAGTTGCAAATAAGAAAGTCTTGTATATCGATGATACATTCACTTGAATTTTTTCAGATTTTTTTTCAATTTTTACATTTCCCCTCCCCCATTTTTATGAATTTTCGAGTGGCCATATCTCGAAAAATATGCATTTTTCGAAAAAATTTACCAGAGTAAAAACATCTTATATTGGGCCAAAAAAGGTAAATACATTGTTTTTTTCATTTTTGACCTAATTCTATAAGTTACGGAACAAGTGATAAAAGGGGTGATTTCTACCACTTCCTACTTTACTCCTTTTTTTCAACTTTTTTATTAACGTCATTACAAACACATTGCACAAGATTTCATCAAAATTCATTCATTAGCACAGTTAGAGATTTTGGTCATTTCAGCGCTCCGTTGACTGGACTAATACGTTAAGGCTGATTTCAACATTTTGCCGTGTGTAGACATTTTTATGGCTATGGAATACCCCGACCTGCATTGGATTATATCTTCAAATCGTGATCAGTAACCAACTATCATTTGTCTGTTCCTAACCAGACATAGACCGGTTTCGAACTTGTTATGTTCTCCTCAGTATGCCACAAGTCATGGAACAGACAAATGATACGCCAATATTCTTGGCTAAAGATGTCGGTCTCGGATGACTGGGTCCGGGCAGGACTATTGCCCTTTACCCCAATACATCGCTGTAGACCGGGGACCAGCCTCGTGCAGGGCGGGCGAGCTTACTTTACGTCGGCCCCACTCACAAATGTGAGCGGTGCAGACGATTTCGGCCCACCTCCCTGGGTCCTGGCTCGTTGGACCTTGCTGGCTAAGGCCTCTTCTGGCGTTCTTCTGTCTTCGTCTTCTTTTCTTCGCCAGCTTGTTTGCCCCCCGGGGGGTAGTCATCGGTCTGTTGGGTGTTTTTGGGTTTGTGGCGGGAGTGACTGCCGGTACACAAGATGCCAAGAGGCATCTTGTCATCCGGATCGTCGGTAGGGTAAGGATGAGCTGTGTAGCTCGAGGAAGGGCAGACCTAACTGCTTTGGTAGCATTTTTGGTCTGCCCGGAGCTAGGGGGACTACAGGTACTGGACGGTTGTTTGTCCGGTACCCGCAGGGTCTTGGGTGGGTGGTGACAAATGATAGTGGTCAACTTGCTAGTCTTATACAAACTGAATCAAATGAAGTGACGGTGAGAGGTAAACTCTCATATGGTCAGATGCTACTATACGTCGGACAAATGTTCCCTCATAACTTTAAAACGAATACAAATATATTTAAAAAAACGCCAGACTCATCGAAGTAAACTCCAAATGATGCCAACTGAGTGGATGAAACGCATACCGAGTGTAGTATTCAGCGCCTTGGTGTTTGCAAAGACAATTTCAATGTCAGAATTTCTTTAGGTCAAGAGTTAAAAGTATAAAAATATTTCATTGGCACACAAGTGTTTTGCTATTTACACTTTTATTTCATAATGAAGTTTAACACTTATTTAACATTATTTATAAGGTATGATATGATCATTTATTAAGAAGTTTATATAACGCATAAAAAAAAAATATGATGAAATAACAAAAATACTGAAAGTAATAAATCAATGTTGGCTAGGGAAAGGCAACATCAATCTAAATAAAACATCGATATACAATAAAAACGACAGCAAAAAGGGATGCGTGTAGAATATAGGGATAGTGAGAAAGACATTTAACGGATGTTGAACATAAATACTCAATTCTACTTTTGATATTCAATATTATGAATAATAAAATGCCGCACTATGACACGACCGGTTTTCATCCTTTTTTCTAATATGATGGATCCTGAACTCTTTTAGTATTGGCAGTGAAAAATGTGTGCGAATCGTTAAAATTCTACTCTTGATGTACACTCCAAATGTAATAAAAAACGGCAATACACTAAAATCAGATTACATTAGTGTTTTTAAATGATTGTAATTTTTAACCAACTTCATAGAATTTAAAAAAGGAGGTTCTCAATTCGACCGCATGTATGTTTTATAAGCTTTTATTTAATTTGCTTTATATGTTAGTTAGTTAGTATGATTGGGCGGACTCTTGCAAGTCAATTTTGAACCATTTAACGACGTCCAATCGAGCTGAAACTGCATACACGTATAGTTCTGATGACAATACAATATTATGGAACCCAACAATAATATAATGGAACCCTTTCGAGATGCGACATGTATGTTTTATAAGCTTTTATTTAATTTGCTTTATATGTTAGTTAGTTAGTATGATTGGACGGACTCTTGCAAGTCAATTTTGAACCATTTAACGATGTCCAATCGAGCTGAAACTGCATACACGTGTAGTTCTGATGACAATACAATATTATGGAACCCAACAATAATATAATGGAACCCTTTCGAGATGCGACGTCCAATCGAGCTGAAATTTTGCATACACATGTAGTTCTGATGACAATACAATCTTATGGTACCATGGTACAATATTATGGAACCCAACAACAATATAATGGAACCCCTCGGGATGCGACGTTCAATAGAACTGAAATTTTGCACACACGTGTAGTTCTGATCACAATACAATATATATACCCTGATATATTATGGAACCCAACAATAATATAATGTCACCCATTCGAGATACGACGTCCAATCGAGCTGAAATTTTGCATACACGTTAGTTTGTATATATGTTAGCATGTTTAGTTCAAATCTTGCAAGTCAATTTTGACTCACTTAACGACGTCCAATCGAGCTAAAATGTTGCATACACATGTATACTTCTGATGACAATACAATATTATGGTACTAATGGTACAATATTATAGGACCCAACAATAGTATTACGGAACCCTTTCGAGATACGACGTCCAGCTGAGTTGAAATTTTGCAAATTTTATTATATGTTTAATGAACTAACAAACATAAGCATTAATGGACTTAAAAAAAACATATTTTTGTCTGAAAATGAAAATGTTTAATGTTTAATATAAATCCTCTCATTACGAATATTGTAATTAAATAAATAATTAAATCATCCAATAAAAACCATTTACAGAACAATGCACAGTGGGTCTAGGTAGTTTCAATACCTTGCCAAAATTTAGAAATCCACAAGGCAATCCCAAAATGCATATATTGTTACAGTTAATTATCTAATATCGATATTGAAGTCGGTTAAAAATACGTTTGATTTCGTTATTTGTTCATTTTTACACCCACCTCAATATCGATATTAGGTAATAAAGATCGGGTGACCTTGCCGGCCATGGAAGTACTACTACATTAGATTCTTATAAGAAGCAACTCTTGTTGCATGAGAATGGTCAATATCCTGATGGGATGATTAAGATATTGCACCGGGTTCAAGTACGACTGTTGTATAACCGGTCGCTTCAAATAGTTCGAATGAAGATCTAAGACCTACTGCTAAACAATAACGCTTTCATCACGGGTTCCGTAACTTGTAGAATTAGGTCAAAAATGAAAAAAATATATTTACTTTTTCTGGCCAAAAGTAAGATGTTTTTACTCCTGTGAATTTTTTTTAAAAATGCATATTTTTCGAGATATGGCCACTCGAAAATTCTTAAAAATGAGGGAGGGGAAAAAAAATTTGAAGAAATTCAGGTGAATGTATCATTGAAATACAAGACTTTTTTGATTTGCAACTTTTCTGTAAAGTGCGATTTCAACGAGTTTTTCCGGAAAAACATGAAAAACCATTTTTGACATTGTAGCGCTTTAAAAATATGTAGTTTAAAAATTTGAAAAAATCCAGGCGTATGCATTGAGGCTTTCTAAATATTTTTTGTCTCTTGGAATTATCTTGTTACTTGCTAATTTTCCGAGTTACAGGCAGTTTTTCACGATAAATATTGTACTACATTTCTTGCATATTAAAAATACGTGAAAATTCCAAAAATGAGCGTGATTTATAAAAACGTGTGAAACCTATATGGTTATACCATATACCATAATTTTTAAATTGAAAATTTGAAAAAAATTTCCGGAACATTTTTTTTTCGCAATTTTTATTTGTTAATGATAAAAATGGGTTAACTGATTCAAAGCGTTGAAATAAATTTATATACTTACAAGTGTAACACTTATTTTATTTTTTTCTATTTACATGTGTACAAACGTGATTTAAATTGATTCAAGAAATGTTTATACACAGGGTGTCCCACTTAAAACTACCGGCGCCATTTTCTCGATAACCAAAAGCGATATTTGAATTCTGTCGAAAGTATCCACAAGAATATATAAATGACTTCAGTTCTGAATAAAAATAATTATTTTACATATTGAGGTATAGATGGCGTTGCGATGCACAGAAACTGTTCGACACTAGGAACGTTGAAATGAGGTGCATGAGATAGAGAATGATATTCTAAGAAACTTTTTTAATATGAACAATTTTGGAAAAAATCACTGGTTTTCGAGATATTTGAACTTCAATGTAATTTTTCAAGTAACAAAAATCGCATTTTTGTTTCATATGTCTATTTAGTTGAACATACAACATAAACATGACGCAAAAATTAGGCAATACACAATAAACAGAAATGTCAAAATCTTTAATTTCCAAATAGCAGTTTACCCACCTTTGTTTTACTTGAAATAAATATGTTTCATTACCATCTAAATCAGCCTGATTCACTATGAAAAATGTTCCAAAGGACCTGTCGTCTAAAATGTATTTTAAAAAAGTTATAACGGTTTTTGCACTTTAAAAAATTGTATTATAGTCCAAATATCTCGAAAACCAGTGATTTTTCGAAAATTGTTCATATTCTAAAAGTTGTTCAGAATGTAGTGTCCCATCATTTGCACTTCATTTCAACGTTCCTAGGATCAAATAATTTATTTGCGTCGCAACGCCATCTATACCTCAATTTGTAAAATTACTGCTTTAACTCAAAACTTATTTCATTTATATATTCTAGTGAACGCCCTTTACAGAATTCAAATACCTCTTTTATTTATCGAGAAAATGGCACCGGGAGTTTTAAGTGGGACACCCTGTAGTTACAAGTACAGCACTTATTTTATTTAGAGTATAAATAATGTAACTATATTTTTATATTAGAGTAAAGACTCATCAAATGAATTTGTAGTCAACTTCCAAAGTTTCATTTGTTCCATTAGTATCTATTAAATAATAAATTTTCCGCAGGTTTACAATTAGTACAATCTGCACCATTGCGTTTTTTACAAGCTGAGGTACAATGAAGTCCAGCTTTGCGACAACCACAGTTTGCTCGGCAACCTTTTTTCGCATCCGCAGAAAATCATTTTTAAAAGAATTTCTGTCGCTGGTGGTTTATTCATTGGAATAGGCATTCAAATGTTTTCATAGCCCATCCATAATGTTTTGGGTTTAAGTCATTCTCATATCACAATTTGATTTGATAAGAAACTCTTTTTATATGTTCCGTTGCAGCAACTTCTTTGCATGGTGGGTTTAATAAAATGTCTTTACAGTTTTTTGTAATAAGTCTCAGATAGGTTTGGTACCGATCATTTACCGACTCATTTAATTGAACTGCATTACTTGTACTATTATATATCCCTATAAGCATTTGATTCCGTTAACTTTTAATTATTGTTACGAAACAAATGGTTTTTTGAAAAAAAGTTATTGATTAAAAAAGTCTTATTTCAACTCTTTGAATCAGTTCTCCCACTTTTATCATTAACAAATAAAAACTGTAAAAAAGAAACATTTTCCCGGAACATCTTTTCAAATTTTCAATTTAACAATTATATTGAACATTTAAAAATGGTATAACCATATAGGTTTCACACTTTTTTATAATAACGTATATAAATCATGCTCATTTTTCGAATTTTCATGTATTATACTTCCACATCCAGTGGAAGTATAGTAACGACAAAAAAATTTTTAAAAATTTTTATTGTTCAAATAGGCTTAGAATGTCACGAAACGTCAAGATTTTAAGTTTGAGCGAAAAAAAATTTTCTGTCTGTCGGTCTGTCTCTAACTTTTTTGTGCGCACGATTACTCTGGAACCGTTTGAGATATTGACTTGAAATTTGGTACACATATGTACTTTAACGAGATCTAGAACTAGATTATATTTTCATCTTGTTCCGTCGAAGGGTTGGGGGTAAATTGGGGTAAATTTGGGGAAAATAGGTAAATCAAGCAGGTAAGAGTCCATAAAATTCTTAAAGGGGATGAAAAAAAATTGTGATTTAGGGTGTGTACAAGAAGCTCGAAATGTTTTTTTACTTCATCCACCTCCACTACCACCCCTTATCACCACCCCCACCCGCTACCGATGTGGGGTATCATTTTATGGGTTTTTGGGGTAGAGGATTTCAAATATTATATTATTATTGTTCCATAAACAATTATTTCCACATACAAAAATTTTTCGTTGTGGGTGACTTAGATAAAAAATCTGGATGTGGAAGTAGTGATTCCTTGGGCAGCGGTTTTTTAATATGCAAGAAATGTAGTACAATATTTATCGTGAAAAACTGCCTGTAATTCGGAAAATTAGCAAGTTACAAGAAAATTCCAAGAGACAAAAAATGTTTAGAAGGCCTTAATGCACACGTCCGAATTCTTTCAAATTTTTGAATTGTGTATTTTTAAAGCGCTACAATGTCAAAGATAAGGGTAGTTTTTCATGTTTTTCCGGAAAAACTCAGTAAAAACGCTCTTTACAGAAAAGTTGCAAATCAAAAAAGTCTTTTATTTCGATGATACATTCACCTGAATTTTTTTCAGATTTTTTTCAACTTTTACATTTCCCCTCCCCCATTTTTAGGAATTTTCGAGTAGCTATATCTCGAAAAAAATATGCATTTTCCGAAAAAACTCACAAGAGTAAAAACTTATTTTGGGCCAAAAACGGTAAATACATTATTTTTTTTTTCATTTTTGACCTAATTCTACAAGTTACGCAACCAGTGATAAAAGTGGTGTTTTCTACCCCTTCCGATCATTTCCTACTGTAATCTTTTTTTAACTTTTTTATTAATGTCTATTATTACAAACACATTGCATAAGGTTTCATCAAAATCCATTCATTAGCACTCAAGTTAGAGATTTTGGTCATTTTAGCTGGACTATAACCAAATCAAAATTTAGGTGAATAGTTTGTTGCCAGCAGCCTCAAGTCAAATAGCCAAAACATACACTTCTAAGAAATTGTGAATCTTTTTGTGTCAGTCAAATATTATTATTCTCCATTGCATGTAGTTGAGATAACACCCTTTGAGGGAGGCGTCCGCTCTTATGTTTGGTAGGCAGATTCTCTTGAAATATATTACTAACTAGATAGGCTCTTTACCGCATTTATTTGTATACATGTTGAACTTTTTTACAATAAATGGTATTATTGAACTGTTTCAATTTTCTTGACTGAATGATTGATTTTAGGTTTAACTTTTCAGGCGTTTTCATGTGTTAAGTCGACAACTGAATATATATGATTCTCATTTGATCCTCAAGTCTGCTATTCAGAATATCGAATCAGAGCACGGAACTCAAGGGTATTTCTATAAAAGTTATTAAGTGATTAGAAGTAATAAGCAGTATTTAGAGATAAGACAGGTGTAGCCTTAATATTGCTATATTAAAATATCATATATAGCCCTTGGTGTTGCTATATTAAAATATCATATTTGATTGTAAAGGTTTATTTTGTATTATATTTTAAAATGTTAACATTTTGTGTATCTTGTTAATAATATCAATTTTTTTGTTACTTTTTTTTTGTTTCTTCAATTCTCTTAGTTACGCCGCTAGACCTCCAGTGTGGGCGCTCGCACATATCTTCTACTAGTGTAAGCGAGTCGCTTCCGTTAAAAGAACAGTCAATCAATCAAAGTATCAATGGCGAAACGTACCTTCTTAACAGTGACATTGCATTTGTCTGACAGTAAATATGCTTGTTTCATTCTATCAATATTTACTGTGACAGTTTAAGTTCCTTTAACAGAAGTAATTAATTTGTCTGTACGGGACAACACTTTAAACGGTCCATCATACAGCGGAGTAAAAGATTTCTTAAAACGTTCTTTCCGAACGAAAACAAAATTAAAAGTCAAGATGTTTGAATTGACGAATGATTTGTAATTAACATGGGGAAAAGGTGGAATGAACGTTAAATTATCAAAAGAAGTACGTAATTTAGTAATAAAACAAGGAATATCCGTACAAGTATTTGATTTTACAAAAAATTCACCTGGTAGTCGTAAAGTTTAACCAAAAACGAGTTCTGCGGAGGAACATTGCAAATCGTCTTTAGGGATGGTCCTGTGAGGTAATAGTATGACAGGAAGTTCATCTACCCAATGTGGTGTAGAAGTTTTAGCTCTCAGAACAGTTTTAAGAGATTATTAAATCTTTCAATCAATCTGTTCGAGGAAGGATGATATGGTGTCGTACGAATTCTACGCAATCCCAAAAATTTTGAAAATTCTTGGAATAATTTCGATTCAAATTAAACCCCCTGATCTGACAACGGATCAGGAACACCGAATCGGCAAACATAATTCTGAAATAACGTACGCGCTACAGTTTCTGCAGTAATATCCTTAAGTGGATAAGCTTCGGGCCATCTAGTAAAACGTTTGATCACAGTAAGATATAAGAACAACCTTTAGAAGGAGGTAATGGTCCTATTAAATCTATATGTATGTGGTCGAAACGTCCTTTAGGAATATCGAAGTTAGCTATCGGACTCCTTGTATGTCGTGTCACTTTATTAGTTTGACAGCTAATACAAGTTTTAGCCCAGAGATTACACTCTGAAGACATTTTGGGCTAAAAATAATTTTTAGAAACTAACGTTCTAGTTGCTTTGATACCAGGGTGAGACAAACCATGAAAAATAACGATCGGAACGTAAGGACGGAGTTTAGGGCGGGAAACGTATCACCAAATAAACTTGTCAGAATATGGAATTTTAATTTTCTTTAAAATGAAGGTACTCTTTGTGTTTGATGAAGTATCTGATAATAAAAATTTAAGGTCAGAATCATCTTCCTGAGCTTCGTTCAATAAATTTAAGTCAAAGTTAATATCAACTAGGTTAGACTTTTGGGTAACAATTGGGGAAATGCATTGTTGTAAAGAAGACGTATCATGCTCACGTGATAAGGTGTCTGCAACAATGTTATTTTTCCCTTTGATATGTCTGATTTCGCATGCAAATTGAGCAATGAATTCTAAATGTCTAATTTGCCTGGGAGATCTTTCAGTTTTAGTGAATAATGCTTTGACCAAAGGTTTATGGTAAGTAAAGCAAATAAATGTGCGACCTTCAAGTAAAAACCTGAAATGTTTAATCGCTGTGAACAAAGAAAGAAGTTCCTTGTCAAAGGCACTGTATCTTGTCTGTGCTAAGGTAAGTTTTCGTGAGAAAAAGGCTGGTGGAGCAAGTACACCTTTGTCATCGCTCTGTTCAAGAACTGCCCTTATAGAGACATTTGAACAATCAACTGACAGCGATAAAAACGAGCTATCATCACAACGAGGATGCGCTAAAAAGGTTGCACCAGCTATAGCAGCTTTGGCTTTGGAAAAACTGTGAAGACAGTCGGCGGGCCAATCATTTATTATTTTAACTTTATCATGCAGTAATCTAGTATATAGAGCATGTAAAGGAAGTAAGATTTCAGTGAAAGAAGGTATGAAACGATGATAAAAGTTAACCATACCTATGAAACGCTGAAGTTGTTTAACTGTAGTAGGTAAGGGAAAATCATTTATGACATCAACACGTTCAGAAGAAGGTAAAATACCGGCTGAAGAAATATTGTGTCCTAAAAATGTCAAATGACTGACTGAATATGCATTTTGACGGTTTAATATTTATGCCGTACAATTCTAACCTCTGAAAAACAAGTCTCAAGTGCTCCAAATGTTCCGCACTATATTTACTTGCAATCAGAATGTCGCGTCGTCTAAATAGACGAAAATGAACGGCACGTCGAAGACGTGTATATTAGAAGAACTGCGTCTTCAGCTGAGGTATCCAATTTCCAGTCCAATAATTTATAATATGTCTTCTGTCCAGGTTACCAAATATAGACTCAGGAGGTATACGTCAAAAAGAGGTCACCAATTTATAGCTTTAATATTGCTATATTAAAATATCATATTTGATTGTAAAGGTTTATTGTGTATTATATTTTAAAATGTTAACATTTTGTGTATCTTGTTAATAATACCAATTTTTTTGGTATCTTTTTTTTTGTTTGTTCAATTTTCTTAGTTACGCCGCTAGACCTCCAGTGTGGGCGCTCGCACATATCTTCTACTAGTGTAAGCGAGTCGCTACAGCAGGTTTATCGTAAGAAGGCAGGTTGGAGAAAGCAGTAAGCAATCTACGGTAGGTATGAATTTAAACTTTTCTCGTCTATTACAGGACTCCGGTCCTTGGTGGTCTTATTAAAAATTAACTGAGAGTAAACATTGAAGATGGAGGGATTTGGCGCCGTTAATAAACATAAATTTAGTCACGTCTTTTAGATGAACAGTGGTGAGTTCAGAGCTCCCAGTGGCTATTGCCCCTCAAATTGAGAACTTAGAGATCTGGATCAAAAAGAGAAAAGGACCAAATAAGGGCCAAAGATGTAACATTTGTATAATTTTCCATGTCCTATTTTAAAAAAAAGCAATACAAACATTAATGCTTTAACATAATAAACAAAAAAATAAGTTCCATTTATTATTAACATAAAATGAAACTTGCCTTACGACTAATACGACTTTGACTAGTACATTATTTGGAAAATAAATATTTAAAAAAATGTACAGCAGACATGTACTAACATTTCTGACTTCCTTTTTTTCACTGACGACTGCAGCTTGCCTAATTGCGTCCTCTTCTTATTGGTTTCTCTTCCAATTGATTCGGCTCCTTCAACCATAGCTTAAGCCAGTACTACCTCCTTGTAATCCTTCGATGTTGTTGCCTTCTTTAAACGTTCGGTAGCCTCCCTAGTCATGCGGTCTGCTGTCTCCCTATTTTGTCGCTCTTCTTTTCGTAGCGGCTGCAATTTCACCTCATCATCGGAAAGGAATTTTCTATCGCTTTCCATCTTTTGTCGTGCTATTTCCTCAGCTCGATGCTTTTCCTCCTCCTCTTTTTTCTTGCGGGCATCATCTTCCTCTCTTTTTTTCTTGGCCTCTAAGTACATTTCATAAGAGCTGTAAGCGCCACGGGTCAAAGTCAAGAGTTGTTATTGGAGCAAGGGATGATTTATTGTCGAACACTTTAAGGCCCGATTTAACTGCATCTGTAGGATTCAGCATACACGCACCCATTGATGTCCTTCCTTCCGTGAGCGTCTGCCCGGAGCTAGAAAACACACGCTCGACAAAAGCGTTGCCATGAAAACGGGCGAGAGCAGCGTTTACTCTGGCGTAACCTAGGATACGTGAAATCACCTGAAAGAGTTCCCAAAACTGGGCCCAATAATACTCGTCAACTCATCTTTCATTTCAATATTAATTTCAGTCTACAGAAGACCCAACTCATCCGTTAGCGTATCTAGTGGCACACTTATGGGAAAGGCTCGAGCGACATCATAGATGTGGGTTTTGCTAGCGTGCGCATTTCAAAATGCTCATTACGGTTTAAAAAAAAAAACGATCCGTGCTCAAACATAATTATTGATGCAGTTCGTTGAAAATAGGGACTTAAGGGACGATATTTTGAAATTACGGACTTTTTAGAGGCCAACTGTGGTAAGTTCATCTACATTCTCAAGCCAGTGCCGGCATACCACTCTTCTCCATATGCGTCATGGGCCCATAAACGAATACATTGTATTCATAAAATAACAATAAAGTTTTGTTGGATTGCAGTGGATAGGTCCATAAGTCAAATCGAGATTCATCATTGGACATTGCTTGATGCCATTTCTGTTCTTGATCCTCTCTTTTATTAGAATATGCCAACCTGAGAGGTCGATAACTTGAATGGAGTACGTATGAAGTGTAAAAATTTTAATTCGGCGATATACTGACGTACCGGTCTTTTGTGACCTAAAAACTCTATGCACTGACTTTTCATAATTCGCCCTGTTTCAAATCAATCAAAGGTCGTGGATCGCGTTTTTCCCTCTCCGTGGTTGTTCCATGGCATCGGGATTTGTATTTTAGCTCACCTTCCTCGACGCACCAGCATAACCAACATCTTAATACCTCTGCTACATTACAATCCACATGACTGACAATAGCAGACTCTTAGACCGTCAGATAGTGACAGATTTAGGTGGCCCATTTTCGCATACAAGCCTCTAAGAGGGTTGAAAAGCACATCGATGTTGATTAGAATGAAGGGAAATTTACGACTGGAACCCGGGGATAACATATGGAAAAATCGATTTTCCTTAACAGAAATAAAAGGTATCTGTTGCCCATATTTTCACGCAAGCCATGTTCACTAAATGATTCATTAATAGAACCTGGCTTCGGAAAACCAAAGGCTTGAGTGTTGCAGGTGGCTAAAGAGTTGAAATAAGGGCGTACTCTTATAAGGAAAAATCGAGATTTTGACCGATTTTTCCACACAAGCTCATCGAAAGTATGGAAACGTACATCGTCACTAGCCCGAAAAACATATTGGCTTCAGTGGCGCTAATGGATAAGTACATTTTGGGGTCGGAAAATTAAACGGAAATTTTTCTCGATTTTTCAGTTATTTTCTCATCAACGAAATTAATTGCAAACCGCTGCCCAAGGAATCACTACTTCCACATCCACATTTTTTATCCAAGTCACTCACAACGAAAATATTTTGTATGTGGAAATAATTGTTTATGGAACTTTAATAATATAATATTTGAAATCCTCTACCCTAAAAACCCATAAAACGATACCCCACATCGGTAGCGGGGTGGGGGTGGTGATAGGGTGTGGTAGTGGGGGTGGATGAAGTAAAAAAAACGTCTTGAGGTATCTGGTTCTTGTACACACACTAAATCACATTTTTTTTCATCCCCTTTAATAATGGGGTGGGGGTGGTAATGGGGGGGTGGCTAATGCCAAAATTTTGTCTGAGACCTTAGCTTCTCTTGTATATACTAAATAACAATTTTATGGACTCTTACCTTCTTGATTTACCTATTTTCCCCAATTCTCCAACGGGGGACGGAAACAGATGAAAATATAATTTAGTTCTAGATCTCATTAAAGTACATATGTGTACCAAATTTCAAGTCAATATCTCAAATGGTTCCAGAGTAAACGTGCGCACAAAAAAGTTACAGACAGACAGACCGACAGACAGAATTTTTTTTTGCTAAAACTTAAAATCTCGACGTTTCGTGACATTCTAAGCCTATTTGTACAATAAAAAATTTTTAAAATTTTTTTGTCGTTACTATACTTCCACTGGATGTGGAAGTAATAAAAAACTTATGAATTTAAGAGTCCGTAAAAAGATAATGGCTTGAGTGTAGAGCGTGGCCTTCAAATTTTCCGAACATAGGAAAGTTGCAAGAAAATTGTATGTAATTGCCACCATTTTCTCACGCAAGCCGTTTGACATACAGTTCATCTCAAACTTATAGCAACATGAAGCCCAGCGTTTCAATGCAAAGTTAAGCACTTTATCCTACAAATAAATTAGCTAGAAGTTTAGAATATGCTTTTATTAAACACTTTAATATTGCAACTACATATTCTAAACTTCTAGCTAATTTATTTGTAGGATAAAGTGCTTAACTTTGCATTGAAACGCTGGGCCTCATGTTGCTATAAGTTTGAGATGAACTATATGCTTAGAAAAAGTGATTCTAAGATTACATAACAAAAGGCTTGAGTGTCGTACATGGTCATCATATTAATGATATATGTAATTTATTTAACAAAGAGCTGACAAAAAAAATCTAGAAATTTCCACCATTTTCCCACATAAGTCGTTTGGCGTATGCTTAGAAAAAGTGATTCTAAGACTACCGTAACAAAATATTATTTTTCACGTTTTTCCAAAACCCAAAGATCTGACATCCAAAACCATAAGAGGTGAATGGATAAACAGCTGCAAAAGGCAGGATTTTAACCCAGATACAAAATGTACAAACTGAGTACATATTTTTGCCATATTGTTGAAAAACAGATATATAATAATTTCTATTAATAGGTTATTCAATATCTATAACAAAAATATAACCCTCATAATTCAAAAAAGCACATAAGAACGGAGTCTAGCCAACTATAAAAATGCGTCCTGAGAAGTGTTATGTTGAAGAAAATCATTCACCGCTACATAGGTTTTTTTTACTGTAGAATATACTTTCTACCAATTTTAGCAAATGAAGAATAGATAACTATAGATTAGGCTTCTACTTTTAATATTTTGCTTAACTAAAATCAGTAATTTTTATTTAAGTTGGAGCTATATTAATACATATATTAATATTGTTAAGCATTTATAGGTAAAATATAGTTTTCTACCAACATTAGTAAATGAAGAACGGTAAACAAAAAAATCGGGCTTCTCTTTACTAAATTTGTATTATTTTGATTAAATAAAGCTAGTATTCTCTATTTTATTTGGAGCCAATATACAGATTATTTATTTTACACTAAATACATTAAGCCCTACATTTTAATTAAGTACAATACTTAATAAAAAAATATTAAAAACTATAAATTAGTAATGAACAAAATATTTATACCTATTTAATAACAAAATTCAATTAGATTCTAATAACTTTCCCGTTGCTTCCACATATTTATTTAAAATCTCCGAAATCTCCATAATATAAAAACAGTGCAAAAATTATAGTTTTATTTAGTGACAGTGACAAGCTAAAGACAATCATAATTAGCTATGGAAAACAATGGCCTATAACATCGTTAACAATTGTTAGATTAAGAACTAATATTTATTAAATTTCAATAATTATAACTTTTTATTCATTTTAAAGAGGATTATAAAAACTATGAAATAAAATATTACACATTAAAAAAAATTGTTTGAAGCAAACAAATATTTTGTTGCTTCTTGGTTGGTGTTATAAATATTTGTCGCTCCAAACAATTTTTTGAAACACTGTTTGGAGCAACAAAAAATTATTAACATCAACCAAGAAATAGCTTTGTATATATTAAACTGAGTTGGGTCTAGTGATGGTGATCTATAATATATAGCCATTATTGATATTGTCCTGTTTTCAAAAAATATTTCCAATTTAATGATTGATATTTCATGCAATTTAAATATATTGTAATTGTAAGGAAGTGAGTCTTTTAAAAATATTACAATGCCATCATTTTTATTATACTTTACCTCTTTATAAATTAAACTATACCCTTCCATATTATATAAGTCTATATTTTCAATTTGATGTGTTTCAGTTCGCACGATACAATCAAACTGTATTTCTTGTTGACTACTTCTAATATTATTATACATCATTTTAAAATTTAAAAAAACCCTCATTAATTTTATAAATTTGACTGCACTGATTAAAATTTTCAACAATTTCTGTTTCAATTTCCTCATATGTAAAATCACGGATGTACGCGTCCATATTATACACATACACACACAGGCTAAACAATATTATTTTTTTAATTTGTTTGATCTTTTAACGGGATTCTCGCTTTCCGTCCTTTGTTTTCTTTTTTGTTTACTTCTTGAATGGTGGATTGAAATTCTACGAGGTTGATTCTATTGTCTTGATTTACTTTGTTGAATTATTTTTTTGACGGCCCAGGTTTATCTGCTGTGTTTTGGGATTTTGTTATTATTTCTGCACTTCATTCTTCGTTGGTTTCGTATAGGGCTCCACTCTTCTCTACTAAATCTTCGTATGTATATTTTATAACCAAAACGTTGTTTTTTATAACCGCATGATGGTTGTTAATTCTTGCATTTTTTAAGTGCGTTATAAGAACTTTGTGTTTTTCATAGTCTGCGGTGATATAATCGTTAGCTATAAGTATTCCAGTTCCCTTCAGTTTTTTCGAGTTGGTTAGTATTTCAATTTTCAGATTATAATTTACTAATTCCACAATCATCGGTCGCGGGCGATTTTCTTCAGTTGTTTTCTGTCCTATACGAAGAATATCTCGAATGTCAGAAAAATTAGAGTCAATATTTTATTTTTCCGTTTAAGATCTCAAGGAAATTTTGAATTAATGTTAGTTCTTCTTCTTCTTCCTGGAGTCAGTAAAATATAAGGTTGAATT
This sequence comes from Rutpela maculata, assembly GCA_936432065.2. Lineage (NCBI taxonomy): Eukaryota > Metazoa > Arthropoda > Insecta > Coleoptera > Cerambycidae > Rutpela > Rutpela maculata. Next base: position 113,460,205 of record OW386285.2, read on the forward strand.
TTTTAAATTTTCTTTCACAATTTAGCACTTTATTTTTCAAAATTCCATTTTCTTTTTTTAGCTCGTATTTTCATCTTTAATTTTCACTAATTCCTTAAAGATATCGTTTTTGGTGGATCGAATTTCCTGTTTAATTTCTTCCTTGGTGTTACTATTCTGTATATCTATCTATCTATAGATGAAGGCCATATCCATCGCGCTATTTTCATAATATTATTATACTTATATAATAATATTATTATACTTATAGAAGGAAATGTATGCTAAATTATACAATCGAAATAATAACCCTGCATAAACATTTCTAGACCTTTTGTCCTTTTGACCTTTTTTTTTTTTAAATGAATAATATGCTCCATGTCAGACACTCTAGCCTTTTGTTACAATTAAATAGTCTTAGAATCATTTTTTCTAAGCATATACCAATCGGCTTGTGTGGAAAAATGGTGGAAATTTCTAGATTTTTTTTTTGTCAGCTCTTTGTTAAATAAATTATGTATAATTAATATGATGACCATGTACGACACGCAAGCCTTTTGTTATATAGTCTTAGAATCACTTTTTCTAAAACTATGTCAAACGGCTTACGTGAGAAAATGGTGGCAATTTGCATACAATTTTCCTGCAACTTTCCGACGCAAGCCTTCGTTCCGTCCACATCCGATAGTCAAGCCAATTGTATTATAATGCCTAACACATCAATACCATTGTATAGTTTCAAAGACTTTCATGGGAAAATAACTAAAAAAATTCCATTAAATTTTCCGACCCCAAAATGTACTTATCCATTAGCGCCACTCAAGCCAATATAGTGACGATGTACGGTTTCATACTTTCGATGGGCTTGTGTGGAAAAATCGGTCAAAATCTCGATTTTTCCTTACAAGATTACGCCCTTATTTCAACCCTTTAGCCACCTGAAACACTCAAGCCTTTGGTTTTCCGAAGCCAGGTTCTATTAATTAATCATTTAGTGAACATGGCTTGCGTGAAAATATGGGCAACAGATACCTTTTATTTCTGTTAAGGAAAATCGATTTTTCCATATGTTGTCCCCAGGGGCCACTCGTAAATTTCCCTTCATTCTACTCAACATCGATGTGCTTTTCAACCCTCTTCGAGGCTTGTATACGAAAATGGGGCACCTAAATCTGTCACTATTTGACGTTCTATTTCCTCATACCGATTGCTCGGATGTGTTTAGTCACTTAATTCACGAAGATTCTTCCATAAATTTTAAGCAATTCCAAATTTGTTTAAAAAGCAAATGGCATTAAGGGTGGCGGTGCCGTGCTTAAGAAAATGATTTCGTAATTCGACTATTTCTCCTACATTTCTGAACCGATTGGAAAAATTCTTTGGTAGGCTGTTAGAGAAAACTTGATAGAATGATACCAGACTATTGAAATCAACAAAAAAATTTTTTTTTCTGATTTTTGCATGAGAAAAAATTTTTCCTTTTATAGCTTTCAACAGCCTAGTACCTACCATTCTATGAAGTTGTTTCTAAAAGCCCATCAAAAAATTTTATGAATCGGTACAGGAATGTAGAAGAAATTGTCGAATTACGTTCACCGGAACCGCCCATCTTAAACTGATTTATGCTTGTCCATTTTCAATGAAAGGATGGGAGTTTTAAAATCAAATATTACGAAAAGACCACAAAAAGTTTGCTTGCGTTTTTGGCATCTTAGCGACTATGAATTTCTTCTTAAATGCCTCAATGTTTGAAATAGTTCTGTTTGATAAAGCTATTAGGTAACTAGCACTACTTTATACACTTTGATCGATCAATACCCCACACCATTATCTACCAAATCGATGTGAAAAGGCACTAATTTAATTTACCGCCACTAATTCCCATTAAGTTAATTCGAATTCGGAGACAAAAAGCAGTTCGTTTTTTTAGTGCGCAAACCCTCAATATAAATTGGGGTTAAGGGTAAAGACATTTAACAGTCAGTTGTTTTTTCTAACCTAGTATAGATGGCACAATGGTGACAATAAACGATCTATTTGGGACATTAATGACAATGAACTCCATTAGATCTCTTCTCTTATGTACTTTTAAATTAATGAACATTTTTACGTTGAGCACTCGTAGCTGTTATTTTTCTCAAGGCAATAAACGAGCTAGGATGAAATGAAATATTATTAAAAATAATGGTCAATTATTACTTTTCTGGCTGTATTTCTTTTGGAAGCTAGCAGTAACAATTTTATTTCTGGAATTTGTAGAAATAAGTAAACATAAAATTAGTTTGACCAGCAATAGGTGACTGCAACTGATGTGGATGTAGTTTTGAATGCTCAACGAATCCATAGGCGAGTTTACATGTAATTAAAGTACTTATGTAATTATTTGTATATATCAATCAAGACAACAACATACTTAAGAAGTACCGATATCTTATCTTTCTACAAACAAAAGAGTGAAGATGTACAATGTACATTACTAAAAGTAAATTGTAACTTATGAAAATTCATAGAAGAAAATTAAGTTATTTCAACAAAATGTTACTTTTACTTCCACGTCCAGTGGAAGTATAGTAACGACAAAAAAATTTTTAAAAAATTTTATTGTCCAAATAGGCTTAAAATGTCATGAAACGTCGAGATTTTAAGTTTGAGAGAAAAAAAATTTTCTGTCTGTATGTCGGTCTGTCTGTCTAACTTTTTTTTGTGCGCACGTTTACTCTGGAACCGTTTAAGATATTGACTTGAAATTTGGTACACATATGTACTTTAACGAGATCTAAAACTAGATTATATTTTCATCTTGTTTCGTCGAAGGGTTGGGGGGTAAATTGGGGTAAATTTGGGGTAAATAGGTCAATCAAGCAGGTAAGAGTCCATAAAATTGGTATTTAGTATATACAAGAAAAGCTAAGGTCTCAAAAAAAATTTTTTATTAGCCACCTCCATTACCACCCCCACCCCCTTATTAAAGGGGATGAGAAAAAATTGTGATTTAGTGTATGTACAGGAACCAGAAACCTCAAAATATATTTTTACTTCATCCACCCCCCACTATCACCCCCCCACCCCACTACCGATGTGGGGTATCGTTTTATGGGTTTTGGGGTAGAGGATTTCAAATATTATATTATTAAAATTCCATAAACAATTATTTTCACATACAAAGTTTTTTCGTTGTGAGTGACTTGGATAGAGAATCTGGATGTGGAAGTAGTGATTCCTTGGGCAGCGGTTTTTTATAGTTGTTTTAGGCATTTGGGTACAAAAGTAGAAATCTACCTACGCTATTCTGGAGGTGGTAGTTGGGGGTGGCTGGTACCAAAAAAAAATTTGAGGCCTTGCCTTCCCGTATATACATTTAATCCCAATTCAATGGACTCTTACTTGCTTGATTAACCTATTTACCTCCAACCCTTCAACGGAATAAGATCAAATTATAATCTAGTTCCAGTTATTATAATACATAGGTTTACCAAATTTCAAGTCAGTATCATGAACCGTTTCAGAGAAATCGTAGGTACAAAAAAAGTTAGACAGACCGACAGACAGAAAAACGTTTTTCTTTTTCTCAAACTTAAAATCACGACGTTTCTAAGCCTATTTGACCAAAAAAAATTCAAAATTACGTTATTAAAAATACAATAAACCTTAGAAAACTTAAAAATGTTTTAAATTTTTGTCTCGATATTTGTGTTATCGTTTTCTTTTTTATATTGTTATTTTATTTGCGTAGATTTTGATTAATTGCTTTAAGAAAGCCAAAAAAATGCTTTCGTTTATGAAAACTGTAAAGACTTATTTATTTTCTTTATTTCCGAATTGTACCGTGAAATAATTTGTTTAACTGATATTTATTTAAAGTTCATTGGAAATTAAAATTAATTTAGACAAAACCGCATATTTGAAAACAAAGAAAATTAAAGAAAAAAATTTACGAAAAAGATACATAAAATATGTGTATTTTATTCAAAAAATTATTTTAATTACTTTTAATTGATGTCTACAAATATTAATGTTATTTTCTTCTTTTACAAACAATATCTGAACCACATGATTGATCTTCAATAGAAGATATAGTTTCGTGGTCAGGATGTATGCATTATTACATTATATTTCTTAAAAAAAGGTCATATAAAACCAAAATTTTAAAAATACCTACCTTTATGAATTTATTTATATAGATTCGCAAGAAGTTTAGAAATGAACGTTTATTAATTTAAACAGCATATCCATATATTTGGCATGTTCTAAATATTAAACGAATGTCTCATCCAAAATGTTTTCATATTCATTTTCTCTATCCACAAAGTGTCTATTGTCCCATAAAATGTTTTATAGCATAATTAAGAAATTGGAACAAAAGTTGACACACGTAATAGAACTTTACGTTGAAATATTTCACATAATGCAGATGTTAGGAACGGGTTCCTCTTCACTTAATAAAGTTAATACACTATTTGATGCATATATTCCGGTACGACTTGTAAATTTCTCGACCCACTTTACTCCCATATCCATGAACAACTTTTATTGATTTATAATAACTGCTAATAATAATATTGACGATGGAGTAGTTTCCACAAATAACAAAACACTTTGAACATTATACTCGAATACTGTACTCGATGCGAGTTTTGTAAACTATGTTTGCATTATCAGGAGATATCACAACCAAAAATAAATAAATAAATAAAGATAATTAAAACATTTTTTATAGTTTTATTCATCTCCAGTAGATACCTATCCGGTTGGCAGAATACGCGTGAGGTATAGCGTTCGACTTTTTATGACTTAAATATCACTCATAAAATTATAATAGTATATTATTCAGCGAGCGTATAATGATAAGCAAGCAGAACACTACATTTTATCCACGACTATTTCACTCATTTTTTACCCGTTTTTTTATTCGTTTAAAAATAAAAAAATAAAGTTAGTTCGCAGCAGGGTGTATTAAATAGGTGGTGCGACGACAACCCTCACAGTGGCTTCATAAGTGCTTACTTTGTACATAATGTAATAGATGGCAGGACCAATAAGTTCTCTCATTACTTACGCATAGATAGACAATTTTACAGGTTCTGTGCGTACGTGCATACAGTGTTGTATACATTCCCGGCGTTTTGTTTTTGTTTAGTGAAATAAGAGTCCAGTGACATCTGACATCAAGTAGCTAAATTAAAACATTGAAAGAATATATGCAACACTACATGCAGCATTGCACGTGTCGCCACAGCTAACCTCAAAAATATATATTTCTTAAGATTTACAAGTATTACGTAGCTATTATTAAAATTTCTACCTGGTTCCTGTACTTTCAACCAAAATCAAGTTCAACGCAATGTGTCTGAAGTTTTAAATAGTTTGTCAAAATAACATAAGACACTTTTTGCAGGTTAGGAATCTAACCTATAATTAGTAGTCTGTTTTTATTAATCAACAATATTGAAAAATTATTTGCGTGAATTTTTAAATATTTGCTTGGAGTATGGCTCCAAGCTAAAAATGCCTATACAAACATTAAAAATGAGAATAAACGAAAAAACCTTAAAATCTGAGGTTATGTTAGTTATGCGATGCACATGCCCAGGTAATTGTAGGATCTTATTGCTCGCGCCATCTACTAAAGTAAATAGTAACCATGCACTTATGAAGCCATTATTATAATAGGAAAGTGCCGTACGTCGGACCACCTATTTAATACACCCTGGTTCGCAGTAAGTCTTTGTTTGACGTTTTAAACGTCATATGAAAACATGGACTCTCCCGTTGATTATGAAAATTGCTAGTTCCTGATTGGTCAAAGGTGCGTTATAAGAGATTTTTTCTACAACTATTGAATAATTCATTTATTATAGATACGTTTTAAAACATTACTAACAGCTGCGGGTAATAATTCATTACTCAATAGGGTAGGACCAATCACAAGAGTTCATATTCATTATTCAACAGCCTTGAACCAATCACAAGAAATCATATTCAACAGTTTTCATGGAGCAATCACAAGAGACGATTTAAGCTCAATTTATAAACTAGCCGCAGCAGTTACAGTTGCAGTTGCCGCACCTGTAGTGTTTACGAAGAATACGAAAGCAATGTTTCCATTTATAAAGTCCGTTGCCGCTGCGGTTGCAGCTCATATTCCGCAGGGAGATAATCAAATTTTATCTTGAACGGCAACCGCTGCGGAATTACCAGTGGATAGCCAATGAAATTGTGGTTCATGGAGAACGTAAACAAATCGTACGCGTAAAGCGTATGCGTGAAAACATTCTACGACAGCAACAGCAAGAGTTTATAAATGGCAAATTTTCCTGAATTGCAACTGATAGTGCTGTGGCAACTCCAACTGCAACCGCAATTGCAGCGGAAAAGTTTATAAATCGTACTCAAAAACATCGCATGTGCCATAACTCAACTCAATATGTCATAATAAGTAGGTCATCAATCTTGCCGAAAGTCAAAAAATTTAACTTTTCGTACACTACGGTAGGCTTGAATTATTCATTCACGATGTGCATCACATGCAATTCTTTCGTTTTCCATAATGACATAGTATGGCCCTTCAACTCATATATTAAAAAAGATCTGAACGTTCAAAGACTCCGTGTTTTTCCTTCTTTGCAGATTGCGAAAATGGACGCCTCAATACGGTTTTTGTCGCATAAGTCGAAAAGTATCACTCCTAGCAAAAAAAATTAAAATCTCCAAGGTAAAGATCATAAACCGAGAAACAATTTGCTGTTTTTAAAATCTCAGCAACTTTTTGTGTTTTCAGAGATATGGGGGATTAAAAATGACGTCAAACGTCTTTAAGTCAAAATACCTCTTTAAAAGTTAAATATCTCAGAAACTAAGGCACTTGCGCCAAAAATGTTAAGAAACTAAATTGAAGACTATCAGTTAAGCTAATAATTATTTACATTACTAGATGCGGAAGTTTAACTTATAGGTGTTGCTAGTTTATAGTGGAACGGATAGAACGTCGTAGCTCATTAAAAAATATTTTCGGAGTAGAAAGATATGGGATAAAAACCATCTTGTTCAGAAATTATTAACGCATCAGAATCTATTTTAACGAAAATTTTGGGTGGTACTGAAAAAAAATATGAGCGATTGAATCTTGAAAATGTCTAAGTTCGTACGGGCCTCCTCCGCAAACTGATGTTTTTTTTTCTCCATAGCCAAGTAACGTAAATTACTAATTTTTTGTTTTACTGATGTACTATTGGGTATGGAACGAGTATATAATTTTTAATGTAGAAAACACCTTCAATTTTAGTTGTAGTTATTTTTTTTCCCAGCGGAACACGGCAGAATTGAGAAAGTTACGACTTCAGTAGTGCTTAACTTTTTTTTTCACGATATGGATTTCAATTTTTTTACCATGTTTGGCTGAATTGAACCAATACCAACATATGCCCTTGCGTAACATATGGTCGCGTTTCAAAAATAAAGTTTTTAGAGCCATTTTTATAACGCCGTGTCTGACGAGCTGTTCTCCTCACTGGGAGTGCGAGAGAGAGCGAATTATCGACTACGGACGCGCATTGGAAAAGGAGCGCACTATATTATCTACTGCGGTTTTTATATATTTCAAATTGACATATTCGCAACCAGTACAAGTGCAGTGTCTTGACTTGATCAGTTAGTTTGCGACTTGTATTTGCCTTGCGACGTGCAACTATACATGAATTTAGATTTGAGATTGATTGTGTGTTCAATTAATTAGGTAAGTAAAGTTATCTATGCGGAAAGGGTTTAATATTGTTATCGTGAAGTTTAAATTCTTTGAACGAAAAGTTATGAAACTATTATTTATTTATTTTTAAGAAAACAATGGACAAAGAGACTTGTCTGATATGCGAGAATAGACTCGATGATCAATCACTTGGACCAATAATTAAAAGACCTCGATCTATTGGCATTCGTTCTCTGTTAAATTCTGCGGAAGCCAGAAGAGATGATGTATATTTTAGATTAATATGTCATAGAACGGTAGCAACAAAGTTGCATATCAATATTGCACGTTATAACCAAACTATAAACAGAATAACTGTATGAAAAGTTTTGAGGTGTATCACTAGAATGGTTTAGGAGTTACTTACATGGTAGAAAACATTATGTGCAAATAGAGCACATCAAATCTAATCAAATGGAACTTACAGTAGGTGTGCCACAAGGGTCTATCCTGGGACCACTACTGTACATAATTTATGTTAACAATTTTTGTAGTACAAATTCCATTCTTTTTGCTAATGATACTTCTTCACTTATCACCGCCCAAAGAACTGCTGATTTAATCTCAAAAGCAAACGAACAATTAGGCAGTGCTCACGATTGGATTACCGAAAACAGCCTCATATTAAATATTAATAAATCCATATTTATTCGCTTTAATACAAGTAAAATTAATGTTAACCAGAGCCTCTTAATAAAGTCTAATGAAGGATCCATTCGACAAGTTCCATACACGAAATTTTTAGGGTTGCACATTAGTGAGAACTGTCTTGGTCTGTACATATAAACGAAATCTGTAAAAAAGTAGCTCCAATATGTTATTGTATAAGTCAATTACGGTGGATAATTAGTGAATCAGTATTAATTACGTACTATTACGCATATTTCGAGTCAATTATTAGTTACGCCGTAATTGCTTTGGGTTCTTCACCTGATATGTTGAGAGTTTTTAGATTGCAGAAGAGAGCTGTGCGTTTAATAGCGGGAGTAACTAGGCGTGCCAGTTGTAGAGATATTTACAAAAAATATGAAATACTTACGCTACCATGTTTATTCCTCCTCAGTCTCTTGATATATGCCAGATCACAATTAAACAATAATACTGTTAATGTAAATCATTCATATAATACTCGAAATATTCACACCCTAGAAATTCCGTATCACAGGCTAACATTATACGAACATAGGCCAAAATATCTAGCAATTAAAGTGTACAATAAACTACAGAATTCGTACAAGTCTATTGACGAGAAACATTTTAAAATAAAAATTAAGCATTTATTGAAAATCAAAGCATACTATTCAATTAATGAGTACCTTAATGATACTTTGTAATCCTTAAATTTTTTATATTTAATTTTAATTTGTATCTATGTGCTGTATATTTTAATCTTTTTTATTGCTTTATTTGTTTGTTTATATATTATCACTGTACATATTTAATCTGATACTTCAGATATTATTTTAACTTGTCCTATATCATGTATATGATCGATTGGATAAATAAATTATTATTATTATTATTACTATTACCATACCTAATTGTACAAATATTAATAGATAATATATATAATATATATAATAAATAACATTTTGAGTTCTCAAATTTCCCCTTGACATTGTGTTCAGTTGAGAATCAAAAAGTTATTTTAGTGTACATTTGCGGTTATAATAATTATTGCACAGGAAGTTTCAATTATTTCTACCCCAAAAACATTTCATTTTAAAAGTAACCCGGCGATGAGTTCCACAATATTTATATTTATAATCGCACTCGCACTCCCAGTGAGGAGAACAGCTCGCCAGACACGGCGTTATAAAAATGGCTCTAAAAATTTTATTTTTGAAACGCGACTATATGTTATGCGAGGGCATATGTTGGTATTGGTTCAATTCAGCCAAACATGGTAAAAAAATTGAAATCCATATCGTGAAAAAAAAAGTTAAGCACTACTGAAGTCGTAACTTTCTCAATTCTGCCGTGTTCCGCTGGGAAAAAAAATAACTACAACTAAAATTGAAAGTGCTTTCTACATTAAAAATTATATACTCGTTCCATACCCAATAGTACATCAGTGAAACAAAAAATTAGTAATTCACGTTACTTGGCTATGGAGAAAAAAAAACATCAGTTTGCGGAGAAGGCCCGTACGAACTTAGACATTTTCAAGATTCAATTGCTCATATTTTTTTTCAGTACCACCCAAAATTTTCGTAAAAAGAGATTCTGATGCGTTAAACATTTCTGAACAAGATAGTTTTTATCCCATATCATTCTACTCCGAAAAATTTATCTCCTTAAATATGCGAGTTTCAGAGCTCTATCCGTTCCACAATTAGGTGTGAGGTGATTTTTGAATGGTCGAGGCGAAGCCGAGATCTTTCAAGAAACACCGAACACTTAAAAGGGCTTTCGCATCGTGTAATGCATATATTTTTTCTACTACCGAAAGATATTATGGGATTTAACAATTTAAAACTAATTATTTCATGAAACTATTTGAAGTTTTTCATAGATTTTATAGTTTAGGAGGCTATCTGTGAAAATTGTTTCCATGCCAATGAAACAATTACTATCTGTCATCGAGGTTATGTTAAACATTTTAATTTCTGGTAGTTTCAAACTAAAATAAACAAATATGTTTGGTGGCAATGAAGATGGGATACAAAAAGTAGCCAGTATTGCTTGTGCCTTGCTTTACCCCAAGAAATCCAAAGCATGGTACTTATATGCAAACTTATGACTAGTTAAAATTTGCTTTTTCTACTACCGTCTATACAAATGACCTTTGCAACCGTAGCAACAAGCGCGAAAACGAAAGTAAACATTCGAGTTACCTGGTTGCTAAGACGTCGCTACGAAAGTAGAACTTTCCTGGCCAGGACAGAAAAGTAAAAAAGAAACAAATTGTAATGCTTCATAAGTTTGCATATAGCTTGCTTTGGATTTCTTGGGGTAAAGCGAGGCACAAGCAATATTGGCTGCTTCTTGTATCCTATTTTCATTGCCACCAAACATATTTGTTTATTTTAGTTTGAAATCACTGAAAATTAAATGTTTAACATAACCTCGATGACAGATTATAATGACGGGGAATTGTTTCGTTGGCATGGAAACAATGTTCACAGACACCCTACTAAACTATAAAATTTATTAAAAAGTCAAATAATTTCACGAAACAATTAGTTTTAAGTTATTAAATCCCATATCTTTCGGTATAGGAAAAATATAATACATTACACGATGAGAAAGCCCTTTCAGGTGTTTGGTGTTTCGGTGTTTTTTTAAAATCACCTCACATCTAAAAGTAAACTTTCGCATTTAGTAATGTAAATAACTATTTTTTTTTACTTTTCTCTCCTGGCCACGAAAGTTCCATTTTCATAGCTAACAACGCCTTAGCAACTCGAATGTTTACTTTCGTTATCGCGCGTGTTGCTAGGATTGCATAGGTCATTTATATAGACGATAGTAGAAAAAAGTCTTTTTTAGATTTTTCTTCCTGCTTAAAAAATAAAGAAGTTGTGGCCGATACAATGTGAGTCTTCGCATTTTTTCTTAAAAATCTCGCCATTTGTCAGCAAATTTATCTTAAAGTGCAACTTCCTGTTGAGCAGTCGTAGAAAAAGTATAGTATACTACTGCGTGTAATAGCTACTACTCACTCGGATGAATTACGGCACGAGCCGAACGCGAACCACCATCCTCTTGAGTAATAACCATCATTACACGCTCGTTGAATAATATACTAATGTTCATAATACGTTATACTTTATTAATGTAGGATAAGTACATAAAGTCGAAAAAAATCCCGACGTGAGCTAAAGCCGCCATTTAGAAAAAATGTCTGCCAGAGACATTTTCTTTAAAATCATATATCTTAGTAACCGTTGCTCCGATTTTAGATTTGTTTTTCTTGTTCTATTCCTCACTTCACATTTTACAGAAAGTATGATTACATATTTTACGATAAATTAAACGATAAACTTAGGAAATTAACGTTTGTACTGAAATTTCTAGTAAATTTTTGAAAAAATAATTTTAATAAAAGTTCTAGAGCACACAATTAGCTTTAATTTGTTTTTTGACCGATGTTACTAACTCAAATATTAACGGACTAATAGTTATTTATATATACAATTGTAATCATTTTTAATGTACATTAAGGTATAAAGGGTGTCCAGTCAGTGTTCTCTCGGAAGATTGTGCAAAACGACTAACTTTATAAAAAAATTTTCTTAACAAAACTTTCAATGTTTCGTCTCTACTACAACTTAAGATTATTTTCAATTATACAAGGTGTCACAAAAACGAGTCACACAAAAAAGTGTAATTTTTTAAAATAGAACAGCCTGTATTTCCTTAACGCCAGTTAAGCCTCCAAGGGCCCTGTATTATACCCTAAAATATTTTGAAAAGTTATTTTTGTCTGTTTTTTTTTTGGGCAGTTTACAAACATTTTTGACTGGCATATATCTGCTATTTATTAATCGTTATTTCTAAAAATGTGGGATGTTATTTGATAATGATGTATTTACTGAAAAACATTTTTGAAATAAATCTTTAGTATATCGGGTGTCCAAAATATTTGCGTACATTTCTTGATATTTAATTATTATTTTTCTCATTTTCTTTTTTAAATGGAATGCCTAGGTATACTTTTTTACATGAATGAATAAAACATACAATTCCTCACATTTTAATATCTCTTTATTTCTATTTCAAACGTTTTTTGAGATATGATTATATCAAATAATTTTTGCGTAAATTAAGGTGCTCTTTATTTTAGCATTAAAATCTATATTTTGTTTTACATTTTTTTCAATTTTTTTAAATGGAATGCCTATAAATTTTTTAGATGGATAAGTAACGCTTACAATTTCTCACATTTTGATATCGTACACTTTCTTTTATGAACGGTTCTTGAGCAATAATTTTTTTTCACGATATTGAAACTAACCTAACAACTGCTCAAAATGTTCACCATATTGATTCAGGTAACACTGAGGTCTCTTGATGAGCGCCCTACACAGTGTAACATATCAACATTTATACGATTGAAACACCGACGAATCCTTTCCTTCATACCTTCTCTATCACGTCGGGGTCAGCAAAATATAGTAATATTTACTATAATAATAAATTTAGAATTTAACTGAAAAGATTTATTTCAAATGTGCACATTCATGTAAAAATAGAAATTAATAATATAATTTTTGTTATTGTTTTTTTTTTTCATGACGATATTTAATATGTAATGGAATACGCTACAGTTGGTTCTACTTTATAAACGTCTGACTTCCACAAATCCCCAAAGAAAGAAACCCACTGAAGTCAGGTCGGGTGACTTGGGCGGCCGTGTAATGAGACCTAACATAATTTAATAAAATAATAAATTAGATATTATTTAACAGTTTATTAAAATATTGGACCTCCTCTTCCTATCCACCTTTCAGGAAACTGATTACTAATTGCCTGACGAACATGTCTACTAAAATGTGGTAGTGCACCTTCAAGTTGTAATCGCATATTATTTGTAATGTAATTAGAAATATGCTCGATTATTTGTGGAAACGTATTTTGCGTAAAATCTAAGAAGACTGCTCCATTCACATTTCCCTCAAAAAAGCGAGGATGAATAACATAATCATGAACAATTCCTCCCCTTACATTTAAAGTCTGATTCTGATTTTTATGTGCAACATGAGGGTTTTCTCTGGCATAATAATGGAAATTGTGCCTATTCACAAATCCGTTGCGATGAAATGTTGATTCATCCGTGAACAATACAAATTTGAAAAATTCTTCATTTTCTCCAATTTGGTTTTGAGCCCACTGACAATAATTATAATTTGTATTTTTAAATTTACAAGTTACCCGTTTTTGCACAATATTAATTCAACTTAATCACGATAATCTTAAACACATTAGAGAAATGTCATAGAGTGAAAAACAAACGCAAAACAAAAGACCAAAGCCATACTAGATTTTAATGCTAAAATAAAAAGCACCTCAATTTACGCAAAACTTATTTGAAATAATCATATCTCAAAAACGGTTTGAAATAAAAATTAAGTGTATAATATTAGAATGTGGGGAATTTTATGCTTTATTCATCCATGTAAAAAAATATAGGCATTCCGTTTAAAAAATTTGAGAAAAATAATAATTAAATAACAAGAAATGTAAACAAATATTTTGGACACCCGGTACAATAATAATTTATTTCAAAAATGTTTTTCAGTAAATGCATCATTATAGAATAACACCCTACATTTTTAGAAAAAAACAATTAATAAATCGCGGAGATATGGTAGTCAAAATAATGTTTGTAATTTGCCAAAAAAACAGGAACAAAATTATAACTTGGCAACGCTGCATCCGATTGGCAAAAAATTTTAGGGTGTAATTCAGGACCCCTAGAGGCTTAACTGGCGTTAAAAAATTAGAGGGTATTCCATTAAAAAACTTATACATTCTTGTGTAACTCCTTTTTGTGACACCTTGTATAATTGAAACGTTGTAGTAGAGATAAAACGTTGAAAGTTTTGTTAAAAAAGTTTTTTTATAAAGTTACCCGTATTTGCACAATCTTCCGAGGAAGCACTAACAGGACACCTTGTATATTTCCAAGAATTCAAGTCTTATTTTCTTCAGTTATCTTCTATTTTATGCCAAAGATGTAATAACACTTTCGATTGTACATAAAAAGGAGAAGAGAACAAAAAAAAGAAATCTAAAATCGGAGCAATGGTTACTGAGATATGTCCTTCTAAAAGAAACGGTTCTAGCGGCCATTTTTTCTAAATGATGGCTTTAGCTCACATTGGGATTTTTCGGGACTTTTATATCCTCATTCTACATGAATAAAGCTATCCATATCGATAAAGAAATAGCTGTCCCCAGATAGTTCATACTCAAAACTGGATTTGCCTGCACTACTTACAGGTTGCATTGTAATTCGAGTCCTACGAACAAACAGATATTAGCGTGCCTGCCTTTCAAGATTATTTTAGTAGATTGATTATTTTAGTAGGTTGCTAAATTGACACACGCTCCTACAACATTGCTCCATACTCCATCTTCTTAATCTACACACTACTTAAAAAAAATAAAAATGTCCAAAAAGTATACGCACAATGAATTACTCATAATAATCTCTTTTTGTGTCGTTGAGGGATGAAGCTCATAATAAATTGCGTTCCACGATAAATTAAGCTTTCCGTAATTATTATAGAACGTTAAAAGACTATACAAAATTAATATGCCGAAGTGAAGAAAAAAAATATTTCGAGTGTAATCTGAGGATAAATGACATAAATAAGCCGTGGAAAGATTTGAGTCTTTAAATACAAACTAAACGAGAAAAAATATATCTGACGAGCTAAACGCGGCTAATTATCTTAATGACTACTTAATAAATTGTATCCTAAAATTGCTGTAGATCAAAATGATTACTTAATAAAATTATAATATGCTTGCAGTGCTAAAACAAAAATGCGTTTTCAATATCATCATGACAGAATCATCCTTTGATATTTCAATATGACAGATTCAAGTCAGCGAGAAGAATTCAAAGGTTTAAATATTTCACCAATCAAATAAACAAAAAACCAGACAGATAAAAATAAATAAAGAACAAGCAAGCATGCAAATAAAAAAATAAATAAAGAACAAAAAAGAAGCAAGGAAGCTTTGGTGCATTTTTTTAAAATAGATAATCCAGCAGAATTTTCCTTTGTTTTGCCAAAAGCGTTAAAGACAGATGGAGTTTCAACTTCGAGGTCATGCAATATCTGACTTGTGTCCCCTGGTATGTAAAATTTTGCTGTTTAATCGACTTCAAAAAAATTTAAAACAAGGAGGAGGTTTTCAATTCGACCTGTGTTTTTTTTCCAATCATTACTATGGACTGACTCAAGGGGTTTCTATAAAATATTCCTTAAACTGCAAGGGACTTGGCGGTCCCATAATAATTGCATCAAGCTCGTCTTGTGTAAGGAGAGCAAAAATTGAAAATAAGAATTTTTTTAGTGAATATGCCAGTGATATGAAACGTAATTTTGTGATAAAAAAAAATCAAATTTCGTAGAAATTGCAATAAAATTGGTAATTAGATATCGAATTCCATGTTAAAAGTTAAGAATTGATAATGGTAGTGATTAAAATAATTGCGATAAATTTGCAAATTTACATGAAATTTATTATACATGGTGAATTCTGACGTAAAATCTTAAAAATTAGAAACAACGAATGTTTTCTTTTTCTGTGTAGAAGCTTAAAAAGAAGATCACTACAAAGGTTAATAAACTGCAATTAACTGGGCAATGGTGAAATTTTATTTAATTTTTGCAACCTTTTTTGGTGGTTCAATATTTTTTAATGATAAGATAAAAAGAGATACACTATTTGATACGATAAATCATGAAATATAGTTTGTCATACCCAGATCATTAGGTTTAAACGACTTTTGATGTAATTATTTAAAAGATAAAACTCGAGACTTTTTTCCTTTTGAAATTTTCTTTCACATATGTATCCTCGTCTAAAAATAACATCTAAGCAATCTACAAAATAATAAAGTTACCCAGTATATATCATATATCATAATTAATATTACGTGGCAAAACTTAAAAAAATGTGAAACACTGCTGATGGTAAAAAAAGAGTAAACCCCAATTATATTTAATTTATTAAACTATTATGGGTAGACAGACAAACAAAATTAAAGAGTGATACCAGTATTCTTAAGCCAGATAACAAAACGAAATACATCTTTTTCATTTAATTCTTATTTATACTATTTGTCAAAAAACACCTTCTATTACATTGGTGTAAAAGTCGCAGGCGTAGAATTTATTTTACAATAATGTACTAGTTAATTCTATGATTTTCTAGATTATCTGAATGTTATATTTACTAACAGGATCGGGTAGAAAATTTCAAAAAGTAAAAAGTAAAAAATACAACAATTAACATTTAGATAATATTTAGAGTGTTAAAAGTAACAGATCTGCGTTCGTAAGGTGGTGTTCTACATGGTTTAATTTTAGGGCTGCTATTGTATAAGTTATAAACAGAGTCTTTTGAAAAGCAGTTTGAGCGTTGTCAGCATTTCTACGCTAAAGACACAAGACTCCTTCCATTTTAACAGACAAGTATTGAAATCATATACAAATAAAAGTCTCTGAATGCTATATAGCTTTTACAAAAATGCTAAAAATTTTAGGATTAATATTTGGTATGAAATTAAACCCCACGTTAGCAACTGTATACGTACCACCTATTCGAATATAAATGTGATAATATAATATTGACAATTCTTAATGAAAACTTAAAACAATTTTATGATAATCATTTGTTCAATCAAGACATAATTTTGTATTTGGAATTAAATGCCAGCAAACTACTTGTGTTTCAGACTCTTTATCGTGTGTAAATTGTAAAAATTTTAATATCAAATTCAAAACTAATTTGCCTACGGATCATTCCGCAAGCAACCCAGTATGCGAGTTCTATAAACATAAATTGGCTCAATTGAAATCAAAAATCAATTATGGTTGTTAGCACACAAAAAAAATTGAAAATTGGTCACTTAAATGTAAGATCTTTGTTTACAGGATTTAATCATTTTAGCGATTTAGTTATTGAACATGAATTTGATATTATGTGTATTACCGAGACATGGCTTAATAATAATTTAACGACAGATATTGTTCATATTCCAAATTTTAAATTTTATTATAAAAACCGCGAAAGTAGGGGTGGCGGAGTTGGTATTTATGCACGAGTTGACTTGATTTGTAAGGAAGTTTTTACAGATTTCGTTTCAATAGATGGCCTAGAATACTTATTCTTGGATGTAAAAATAAGTAAACTTCATTTACTTATTTGTGCAATTTATAGATCGCCTTCAAATGATGCAAAACTGGCAACAGAACATGTGGATAATTTGTTATCTTTTATCACACCTCAATATGACAATATATTTTTTCTAGAAGACATAAATATTGATCAGCTGTATGAAAATTATTTTGCGCAGTGTATGTCATCTTATGATTTTATTCAAATAGTAAATGAACCCACACGTATTACAAACATATCTCAAACACTTATAGACGTAATTTTTGTAAACAATCCCGACTGGGTCTTAAACGTAGATACGATAAATTCTGATCTCATCTCTGATCATCGAATGGTTTATTGTAATATAAATGTAGAGTTGCCCCGTACCAAACTCAAATTAATAACATACAGAAATTTCAAAGATTTTTCACAAAATGACTTCTCTGCGGACTTACAAAACATTTATTGGGACCAAATCTATTACCTAAATACTATCGAAGAAAAAATATATTTCTTAACAGAACACATCATTTTTCTATTTGACAAACATGCACCCTATATTACATCACGCAGAACTAAGCGCCGTGCTCCTTGGATAACTCTAGGTATAAAGCAGCTAATGCAAGACAGAAATAAAGCCCATTCTGCATATATTAGGTCCAAAAGTATAAATGATTGGTTGCATTACAGACAATTGAGAAATATGACAGTTAGTGCTATTAGACGTGAAAAAGCCGCTTATTTGGCTAGCTTTGAAAATACGGCAAGTAAGGAATTTTGGACAGCCTTAAAAAATACTAATATTAAAGTAACTAATAAAATTGAGATTCCTCCGAATCTAAATAACTGTGATGAAATAAATAATTATTTTTCTTCAGTGTTTACCCCAAGAAATAATTGTCCCGAGTCAGTAAACAAGTTTGAAAATAATAGGTATAATGAAGCCCTTTCATTTACATTTAATCTAGCCACTATAGCTAAAATCAGCACGATTATTTCTGACCTAACCTCAAATGCCAGTGGCTGTGATGGGATAAATGCTATAATGTTAAAGCTCTGTTCTCCAATTATTACCAAACATATTACTCATATCATCAACTGTTGTTTGGAAGCTGGATATTTTCCAGAACAGTGGAAATTGTCATTAATTAGACCATTACCTAAGATAAAAAATCCCCAACAATACTCTGATCTGAGGCCAATCACGATTATCCCAACTTTGTCGAAAGTGCTTGAGAAATTCATCCAAACACAAATTTACGATTATGCTACAAAGAACAAACTTTTTTCTAATTTTCAATCGGGCTTTCAAAAAGGCTATAGCACTACAACGGTTCTAGCTAATGCTACGGATGAGATTTTCAGTACCTTAGACAAAGGAAATGCAACTGCACTTGTACTTTTGGACTTTTCAAAGGCATTCGACACGTTAGATCATGATTTGCTTTGTGCCAAACTTAGGTATTATGGCTTTGACACTATTTCTGTGAATTTCTTTAAATCTTATTTATATAACCGAAATCAAGTAGTTCATTTGGAAGAAAAAAGTTCAAATGTGTCTTCTATCACATCCGGTGTTTCGCAAGGCTATGTTCTGGGCCCGATCCTATTTTTAATTTACACTGCCGACATTCTCAGTCATGTTAAATACTCAAAAGTATTGTCATACGCAGACGACACGCAGCTGTCATACTCTTTCTCTTCAACTGATATTGACGTTGTTTCTACGGAACTAAATGCTGATCTAAAAGCTATTTCGGAGCACTCAAAAAACAATAACCTCAAACTTAACTCAGATAAATGCGCTGTAATGTTTTTCTCACCAAAGAATTTAGAAAACTGAATTACATCCAATGTGCACTTATAAACAATACCCCTTTAAAGGTTGTAAAGAAAATAAAAAATTTAGGTTTAATATTCGATAATAATTTACGTTTTATCGAACATGTATCTCTTTTAGTAAAAAATGCTATATTGCATTGAAGCTGCTGTATACAAATATAAGTGTTTTAAATTTTAAGATGAGAAAAAAACTGTGTGAAACACTAGTGCTTCCAATATTGCATTATTGTAATATATTTTATTTTCCGTGTTTAGATAATTTAACAAAAAACCGTCTTCAACATATTCAAAATGCTTGCTGTAGATTTGTATTTAGGTTAAGGAAGTATGATCATGTTTCTCAAAAAATAAACGAACTGGGTTGGCTCAAAATCGAAAATTTATTTAAATATCATTTAAGTGTATTTGTTCATAAACTTCTGCTAACTTCGTTACCCCCATATCTCCGGGAAAAACTTTGTTTTAGATATGACATTCATAATATGAATTTACGATCTCCAACTAATCTTGAGATTCCAAAATATAGATTATCGCTATTTCGTCGTTCATTTTCCTATAACTCGGTAATGCTTTATAATAGCCTTCCCCTTCAATTCAAATCTTTTTCCGTAAACAAATTTCGTAACCATGTCAAATCATATATTTTCTCACTACAGTGACAAAAATTTACCATACATATTTATCATACTTATGTCCATAGACCCACTAGCGTTCTGGGTTTATTTAATTATTTGTTTATTTGTTTTTTGTTACTTTATAATGTTTGTCTACTTTTATTACACTGTGTTGACCATTTTATATATTATGTTGATTTTTTTATACACTATTTCTTTTAACAGATGTGACAATATAGTTCAATGTCAATATATATCTTTTTTTTATCTAGTTTTAAGGTGCTTAGGTTGAGTTGAATAGCTTAAGCTAGACTCCGCCATTTTAGGGAAATGAAGTGTATTTTTTTTTCTCTGAATAAAGACCTTTTATTATTATTATTATTATTATTATTATTATAATTAAATCTAGAGTATTTTCACACACATTTTTTATTAAAAAATATAAAATAAATAACAAAAAAAAGTTGATTTTGTTGTTATTACTCCCTATTCTGCAATTAAAAAAAATATTGAAAGATATTAGTTTTTGATGTTTTTATTGACCTATTTCACGTTAGAAAGTTTGGTAAAAAGTGTCATGGAGAAAACTAGATTGGTATCATGGTCAGTAGATTGGTATCACTAAAAGTCATTGCACATGCTGACCAACTCATCTAATTCCCAAACTTTGCGAAAATAAAATACCTATAATGTAATAATCATATCATTGTTTTTAATGTTAAACTTACTATAGTAGGCTCAAAACTTATAACTTAAACTTAGTAAAGTAAGCATAGTGTAAAAAACACACAATAATTAGCTACGTTATAATTACTGCGTTATTACTACGTTACGTTATAGACGTTAAATGAAACCCTGGTTCGTAACAAGATTTGTATATTGAATAACTTAACAACTGATAAAAATGCAAAATGGTAAAAAGAAAGTTGACAACTAAACGTTAGTGTTTGCACATGTGATGCACTTTACGGTTATCACTTAAGTCCCGTTTTAAGTCTCTTCAGCTCTTGAGCTGTTCTCTTCTTTGAATGCAACCCCGTTGCACCCCGCCTACCGTTATGCACAGGTCCGTCTCGTTAATTTTCTCCTTGCGACTTATTATTTTTAACATCCTCCGGGCCGGCAGAAGATTCAACTTCTAAGAGATAGAGAAGTTGAATTGGACGTCGTAACTTCAAACTCCCGTAATCGACTTCGCAGGCTCTCGATCTTCCATCACGTCCTGGAACCATTTTGGTCACTCGTACGACCTTCCATAATAACCTTTGCGATTTCTGGTTATGTAACAGGACAATATCTACGTTTATCGGTTGAGAACTAATAATAATCGTTAGGTAGTGTGAAGATCTCGGTTGCTGCAGATAGTCGCTGTACCATCGCTTCCAGAATTTCTTTATAAGTGCCTCTCGATGCTTCCACTGAGACACTATATAATTTTTACTTGTAGTTAGATCAAAATCTATGGCCAGTCTATTAAACCCATTTCCAAGCAGAAAATGAGATGGCGTTAAAATAAGATCAATAAAATCTCCATATACATATGAAAGAGGCCGGGAATTTACGGTGGATTTTATTTCAGTAAAAATTGTTTCCATTTCTTTAAAATCTACTGAAGCCTTGCCTAATATAAATTTAATACTATATTTTACTGTCTGCACTAGTCGTTCCCCCCAGCCAATCCACCAAGCAGCACGTTCAGCTATAAATCGCCACTCAATGTGGTGCGTTGATGCAACGTTTTGCAACTCGTTAGTCTGTACAATTCTCGTATGTTCTTGCAACTCTAAGTTGGTTCGTTTAAAAGTTTTGGCGTTATTAGAATAAATTATCTGCACATTTACCGATTCTGTTTCTTGTCGGCCGTTAGCTTTCCAAAATCGTTGTCTTATATCGTTGTCGTTATTTAAAGTTTCATTTACACCAGTATGTCGTTTCTGTTCGTGATATCTCCATAAAATGAACGTCGCCAGTTCAGCATTTTTCGGCAAGATGATCGATTGTCTTACGTTGTACGGCAAAACTGACTCTTTCAACCCTCCACACAGTCCTATTCCATGTTGATCTAACAACAGGTTAAGCATCAGAATTGATAATGTTGGGTTCAAACTTTTCCCAGTCTTTAAATTAGTTATTTCTGGCTGGTATGCTTGAATTTGGCTATACTGTATCCAATATAACTCAACTCTGTTTAGTTCATCTATCGTTAAGCTGTCAGTTTGCTTTGACCTTGGATTTCGCGAATGAAATATAAATGTTTGTACATACTCGGTAGCTCGGTATATTTCTTCTAGATTACTGAATTTTTGTAGAGAAAATATTGGTTCGGTTTTCTTTGCTCCATTTAAGGTGATCGTTAAGATGCTGACAACGTTAACATTTTTAATATAATTTTCTTTAGGTGGCTAAAAATGTTCATTTCTTGATAGCCAATCAAGACCAATTTTCCACAATTTCGAGTCGACAAAAATCTGGTATTTCACACCTCTTTTCGGTAGGTCAGCAAGATTCTCCTTCCCTGGACAGTACCTCCCAGTTTCTTTCGATAATTGCTGTATTTTGTTTACTATACTGGAAACATATGGTTTCCATTGCGTAGCATCAAATTTGAAATTTTGTCTTAATTCATTCGTTAAACCCGTTTGTCGATATAAGGCTCCGATATAGTTACTGCGAAGATTTATATTTTCGTTTTTCCACGGTAATTGAACCTCATATCTCTGTCCATTATCCTTTATTTTTTCGTTAATACATTTTTCTGTAAATTTACGTTTCACATTCTCAGTTTTATTGACATCGATTTTTTCTAAACTATAAACATTTTTCAAATCTATATTTTCTTCTTGAAATTGAATGTTCAGTGTCGTAAACATCGTTAAATTTACGTTAGAACTTTGGTCTTGCCCGTGGATAGTCCAACCCAATTTAGTATTAATCGCTTTCAAATTTTCTGAAATATTCTTGTATTCGCCAGTCACAACTTTCCAATAATTATCAGCGCCAATAAGCAAAGAAATTCCTTGAATTGGTTCCTCGTTTAACTTTACATCTGCCAACTGATAATTTTGTATTCTAAGGTCATTGACCGGTGGTAGACTTAAAGAATCGAAACAAATTTCTGGAACTTCAACAGCAAATATTTCCATAGCTTCGTTACTATATTGCCCAGAAAGGCTTATCAACACCTTATTACAAAGCCTTGCCGGAGCCTGTGTAGTGCTACCAAAATGCGTTATTGCAATTTTATGCTTTCCTATAACTGGTAAATTTAAGCTTCGGGAAACGCACTCTTTTATAAACGTTAGTTGGCTTCCTCCGTCAATCACCATTCGTAGAAGAACTCGCTTTTCATTAGTCTTTACGTAACCTAACGCGGTTTGTAAATAAACAGTATTCAGTTTATTGCTGCTAAAAAGGTTCACAGTCTGTTCAGGTACACTAACCGCTTGTGTATTTTGTAATTGTCTATCCCGAATATAGTCCGGATCACACATAATCGTAACGTGCTTCCCGTTGCACTTCGCGCACTTTAAGTCTCTTGTTTTGCAAAATTTTGAATTGTGGTTTTTACCAGTACATCGAAAACATCGCGAATTTTGCTTTAAAATGTCTTTACGTTGTGACAAAGTCTGTGAACTATTACAGTCTATTATTTTATGTGATGTAGACTTACAAAACAAACAATGTTCATTCACACTCGTTAATAAACCGGCTGCTGTTGAAATATTGTCTCTATGTTTTAAAAACACTTCCTTCTTCTCGTTACGCCTCGTATAGTTCGTATTACTCGCGTTATCATAATCTGACGAAACACTTTGTGCCTGTTCTAACGATTCACATTCTAATTTAATAAAGTTCAACAATGTACTTACTTGTCGCGCATAAACTGAACCGCTCTCCGTAGAATCAGCAGATGAAGCCGATTCCGATCCTGCTAAAATTGTCTCTTTTTTGCAACATTTATTAAATTCTACGCGCATAATATAAGGAATTGTCTTTAAAATGATAGATTTCACCATCATGCTGTACTGATCTGCAGGTACGCCTAGAGCAGATAGAGATCTAATTGTAGCCGACGTTATATTAAATAGTTGTCTTAAGGACACTGCATCATTACGATTTTTAATCGGCGTTAAGGATATTAATTGCTGCATATATTCGTCAACAATACGTTCATTATTACCATATTCTTCTTTGAGCATCTTTATTGCATCACCATAACATGCTTGACTAGGCGTTAAACCACTTATCGTTATAGCGGCTTTCCCGGTCAACAAAGTTTGTAAATAATTAAATTTATCCCGATCGTCTAATTCATCGTTTTCGTGAATGGAAGTGCGATACTGCTCCCAAAACGGCGTCCATGCTTTTAAATCGCCGTTAAATTGTATTAATTCTAGTTTAGGTAATCTCACCGACTTTTTATGCTGCTGCGATGCATTAACCTGTGATGGGGTAGAAGGGCGGCACTCCACCTCGGACGGGCCCGCTGATGATGATAACCAGGTTTCCAGACGAGCTACGGCGGCTACTGCTTGGTCTTCATATTCTAGCACCCTCACACACTCACTTTCCATTTGTTCCTCACTTACAGTCGGCAACACTTTCTCGTTTACACTTCTCAGTTTTTGATCGGCGGCTTTAATCCGTTTAATTAACACGTTTACTTCATTTTTGTCTATGATCGGAGACTTTAATAGTTCGTTAGCGTTATTTATTAGTTTTGTCAACTGTACACGACACGTTTTTCTTAGCGTTAGGTCCATTTTGCTCGATTATTTAACAGTTCGCTATAAATTACACAAAACAAAGCTTCCCTGGTTTCGGCACCAAAATGTAAAAAACACACAATAATTAGCTACGTTATAATTACTGCGTTATTACTACGTTACGTTATAGACGTTAAATGAAACCCTGGTTCGTAACAAGATTTGTATATTGAATAACTTAACAACTGATAAAAATGCAAAATGGTAAAAAGAAAGTTGACAACTAAACGTTAGTGTTTGCACATGTGATGCACTTTACGGTTATCACTTAAGTCCCGTTTTAAGTCTCTTCAGCCCTTGAGCTGTTCTCTTCTTTGAATGCAACCCCGTTGCACCAGCGGCGGCTGGTGAAATTTCAATATTTTTTTTCTCGTCTGTGGCGCATGGGACCCATACGAAATTTGGGAAATAACATCTAGAGAAGCACTTCTCTAATGACCCCTAAAAAATTTTGAAAAAGCAGTTTGCGAAAAAATTTTTGAAAATTTGCTAGCCTCCCCTGGGTCTAGGGACCCCTGTTTACTTTTATTTTTTTTTGTCATATGCATTTGACTTTTCATAAAAATGCATCGACAGATTTTAGAGTTTGTGAAAATATTTTCATTACTAACTGAAATACAATGAACTGAAATTTTGTAATTTACAATTTAACAAATTACAATATTTCAATTCGTTGTATCTCAGTTAGTAATGAAAATATTTTCACAAACTCCAAAATCTGTCGATGCATTTTTATGAAAAGTCAAATGCATATGACAAAAAAAAATAAAAGTAAACAGGAGTCCCTAGACCCAGGGGAGGCTAGCGAATTTTCAAAAATTTTTTCGCAAACCGCTTTTTCAAAATTTTTTAGAGGTCATTAGAGAAGTGCTTCTCTAGATGTTATTTCCCAAGTTTCGTATGGGTCCCATGCGCCACAGACGAGAAAAAAAATATTGAAATTTCACCAGCCGCCACTGCGTTGCACCCCGCCTACCGTTATGCACAGGTCCGTCTCGTTAATTTTCTCCTTGCGACTTATTATTTTTAACACATAGCATTAAAGATACTGAAAACAATGATATGATTATTATATTATAGGTATTTCATTTTTACAAAGTTTGAGAATTAGACGAGTTGGTCAACATGTGAAGTGACTTTTTACTACTTAGTGATGCCAACCTAGTTTTTGACATGACACTTTTTAGCAAACTTTCTAACGTGAAATAGGTCTATTGGAAAGTAGAAAAGAAACGTAATTCCTGTATAAAATTCGTTTGCTTCTTAAAAATCAAAATATGGAAAATAAAACAACAAAAACAATTAATTTAAAATATATAAAACAATTAATTTAAAATATATATCTATTGGCTTATATTTATAGGTATTTTCATCTTTTCACCTTTTAAATTTGCATGTATCTAGATGTATCTAGATACATGCAAATTTAAAAGGTACGTAATCAATGTTTTACGTACTGGTATTTTTGTGTACTTCTGCACAACATTTTTTATTTTTGTTATAAAATAGCTAGTCGACTAAATCAAATATTATGTATAATAATAACACTTCTAGATATTTTAGTAGCTCATGATTAGAAGGAAGAGCCTGGTAATTTTTGACAATTTTTCAATTTATGTATTTTGTATTGGCATACATTATTAACTGAAAAATTAACACCGTTTATAACCATTCTGAGTCATAGAGGGATATGGTAACATTAAAATAAAAACCTCCCAATGATTATACATACGCCAATAGTGAATACCATTTATAGGGCTGATTTTTTTTCTATTTAACCGATATATAAATAACTGCATTGTGGAGAAGTTTCTGTATGAATTTCAGTTTTCAGAACAAATTTTACTTTTTTTACAAGCAATTACATATTGCACTTTCTTTTGCAATGCGATACTTTTGCAAGGATTAACATTAAATCGTTAAAAGTATTCTTGTTTATGAAAAGTGGTCTGTGTAACACTTACAATGGTTATATGATCAATGTAAAAATATTTGTTTTTCGAGCAAGCGACTAAAAGGTTCTATAGAAATTCGTATCATATAACATGCTAAAAGGTAAGCAAGTCAGCCAAGAACGACGGTATCACATGGAATGCAAAGTAACGGGAATATCAACGGATAAGTATGAAAGCGGGTTTCATCTTAAGAGGCATCTCGAACACCGGAGGCGGAAGCAAAATTGATTCGAGTGGAAACTCCTGAATTGCAACAGTTTGATACATCCAACCGCAGTTCACTAATATAAATGATCTAACTTAAACTTGGGCGAGTTTAATTTTTCACTGTATTTGGTAGAAATACTTCAAAAATTCGATGGCATGTTTTCAAAAGATTCTTATGAATGTTCAACCAAACGGTAAAAAAATGCAATATAAAATAGAGTTATACAAAGGAAAAGTTACAGGGCGTGCGTTATTCTTATTTACACTCGCATCGCCAAAATAATTGGTTTGGATTTGTATTCCTGAAAGCTTACTTAACTATAAAACCGATTTTTGAACAGTAAATTGATTAATAATCACAGGCTCACACAAAACAAAGTGAATTACCAGAAATATGACTATCATTTCCGGATAATATGGGGGCACCTGAAAACGAATTTCATAGTCCCGATGGTCAATTTCGCTAAAATTTTTCGGAAATCACCATACAGGGTGGTCCCAAAATCCCGCAACGTTATATTTGTTCTTATCAGACAAAGCAAATTAAAAATATGATATTGGTTCCCTTAGTGAAATTTTCCAAGCAATCGAATGCGCCAATCAGATTTTGGGTCAGGTGGCCCCCTGAGGGTGAAACAAGGCCCAACTTTGAAATTTCAAACGAATACCCTAATTGCTTATACCAAATTCTGATTCAGCGGAAAATTTTAAGTTCTAATACACTATAATTTAAATTTTTGGCCTCTTTTTGGACTTAGGGACCCAAAAAAGCCCAAAAAAATAGCCTAAATTGCCTGAAACCATCCAGATTCGAAATTTCATTTGGTAACTTCATTTTTATTCCGAATTTAGATTGGTCGGGAAATTTTACGACCGAATACGCGATAATTTTAATTTTTTTGACCATATTTGGATAGTAAGGGCCCAAAAGAGGCCAGAATGGGGCTTAAAATGATCGAAACTGTTCATGATAAAATATGATATATGAGATTAGTTATTTTGACTATGATTTTTTGTGCCGCTTTTTGTGCATCATAGTAGTCCAGAAAAGGCTGATTCATAGCACTAGGTTAATCGCCAAGAATAGATACCATAACCAAAAAATTTGAACTTTTATTACATTCTTTATTTGGAGTACCCTTTAATTTGAAAGCCTTCCTTCAGCAGTGGTGAGCTTGACTGCTGTTGGATAAAATGCCACAAGCCACCAAACAGAAAATGAGTTTACGTTGCAGGGATTCGGATGCCCAGTAACGGCGGCTGGTCTGGGTGAGAAAGCGGGCCCGCAGGCGTCGGCGTCGTCATCATGCGACCGCAGCTTCTCATTGGTAGGGAACTTAGCCTCTATTAGGTATAATGCTACAAGCCTTTCTTCAGTAGTGGTGAATTTGGCTGCTGTTGAAGACAATGCTACAAGCCTTGCTCTATCAGCAGGAAATATAAGGCCCTGCACTGTTACATTAGAACGCCTAACTACTAATAATAAAAAAAATTCTCCCAGCCATAAATGTAATAAAAGTTCAAATTTTTTGGTTATGGTATCTATTCTTGGCGATTAACCTAGTGCTATCAATCAGCCTTTTCTGGACTACTATGATGCACAAAAAGCGGCACAAAAAATCATAGTGAAAAAAACTAATCTATATCATATTTTATCATGAACAGTTTCGATCATTTTAAGCCCCATTCTGGCCTCTTTTGGGCCTTTACTATCCAAATATGGTCAAAAAAATTAAAATTATCGCGTATTCGGTCGTAAAATTTCCCGACCAATCTAGATTCGGAATAAAAATGAAGTTACTAAATGAAATTTCGAATCTGGATCGTTTCTCGCAATTTAGGCTATTTTTTGGGCTTTTTGGGTTCCTAAGTCCCAAAAGAGGCCAAAAATTTAAATTATAGTGTATTCGAACTTAAAATTTTCCGCTGAATCAGAATTTGGTATAAAAAATTAGGGTATTCATTTGAAATTTCAAAGTTGGGACCTGTTTCACCCTCAAGGGTGACCCAAAATCTGATTTGCGCATTCGATTGCTTGGAAAATTTCACTAAGGGAACCAATATCATATTTTTAATTTGCTTTGTCTGATAAGAATAAATATACCGTTGCGGGATTTTGGAACCATCCTGTATGGTGATTTCCGAAAAATTGGAGCGAAATTGGCCATCGGGACTACGAAATTCGTTTTCAGGTGCCCCCATATTATCCGAAAATGATAGTCATATTTCTGGTAATTCACTTTTTTTTTGTATGCCTGTGTAATTATTATGTCTTTCTACATGAATGTTTAACACTTAATATATGGACAGCAGCAAATATAAACGATATTTTCCTCATATTCCTGACAATTTTTTTCTGAGATAATTATATCGGCGATTGGAACTTCCCACTAACAAATGAAGAACAGTCAAAGTTTACAGTACGTTGAAAGGCTAAATTTCGGGTCAAAATAACAAGAAAAACACCTATAATTTTTTTTTCTTAGGATGCGGGGGACTTCGGATTATCCGCCTTTAAAGGTTAACGCCTGAAGAAGGTTTTTTTTCTCATAACCTCCAAACCATTGATCCTTAATGACGTGCTAGTACTTCAGGGTGTGATTCCTTAGGTCATTTTATGTAGAAAAGTTCATATGACCATATGTCCGCAACGGCTTATATTTTTTGCTACAGATGATGATGATTTTTTTTAAATGGTTATTTTTTAATATCTCAGAAAGTACTTTTATTATTTCCAATTTTGGTATGTGTTAATAAGTTATAAAACTACATATTTTAGTTAGCAAAGTTATTTTATCACTACCTCGGTGGAGTCCCTTCAAACATGTCCTCTAATATTTTTTACCAAGAATGTGGTACACCACTGAAATTTTTCCATGTGGATATTTTTCTTGACTAGTCTGATCAATTCTACATGAAAATGGTCTCTTGCGTTTTTATCGTCAGACCAAGCGCGGATCTAGAAATTTCAATAATTTTTTTCTCGTCTGTGGCGCATGGGACCCATACAAAATATTGGAAATAACATATCGAGAAGCACTTCTCTAACGACCCCTAAAAAATTTTGAAAAAGCAGTTTGCGAAAATTTTTTTCAAAATTCGATTAACCCCCCCCCCCCACCCGGTCTAGGGACTCCTGTTTACAATTTAACAAATCACAAAATTTCAATTCGTTGTATCTCAGTAAGTAATGAAAATATTTTCATAAACTTCAGAACGTGTTGCTGTATTTTTATTAAAAGTAAAATGCATATGACAAAAGAAATAATTTTAAACAGGACCCTAGACCTGAGGGGGGGGGGGGGGTAATCGAATTTTGAAAAAATTTTTCGCAAACTGCTTTTTCAAAATTTTTTAGGGGTCGTTAGAGAAGTGCTTCGAGATGTTATTTCCCATATTTCGTATGGGTCCCATGCGCCACAGACGAGAAAAAAATTATTGAAATTTCTAGATCCGCGCTTGCGTCAGACGCACGTCTTGATTAAAGCAATTAAATTCAAATTGCTTCATTTAGCAGTATTGACTAATAATTTTTGAACAAATAAATCTAGTTATCCTGGAATAAATAGCGTTTTTACAAACATCATTTTCAAAACAATATTTGTTGACATGAAGTAAGTTGTTGGTGTCCAAAACCATCTCATCGTATTATTTCTTCGATTTTTAGTGTTTCATTGAATTTATTTTATTGTTTCGCTGTTTTTATTCGAATATCTCAGTAAATATGGTGAATTATACGAATGCGGAAATGGCAACAATGCATTACGTATACAGTAGTGGCATGTTAAAATCTTGAGTCGATGCCAATGTAAGGTAGAAGAGAGGAGAAATGGACAAATTATATGCTGAAAAGAAAGAGATTTAACCTACACTGTTGCCACTTTTCTCTCTAGCTACTTTTAGTCGTCAAGATAATCCTTCCTCTTTTACTGAATTTTCTTTGTGATACATTTGCGTCAACTCATTCTGTTTCTGTCGTTTCTTCATAATTAGACAAAGACTATGTTTTGAGGACATGGATGAACTATGGATAATAAAAACGGCACGCCCGTATTTGCCTGCCTGTTTAATTTAGACATCCGAACGGGATGTGCGCACGTGTAGGCTGTGGGAGGAGCTTTTAACCTGTTGCCGGCATTTGACATTGGGGGAGAATGGGGAACGTAAATTATTTTACGCCATGTTAAAATACGCAGCATAAATCTAAATTTTAACAAAGCATGATGTTTCTATAAACTACTGTTAATTAAATTATTTTAAGAAGAAACCAATTGCAAATAAATCCGTATTAATCAATAATTGGATTTCATCCGATTTCGCATTTTCTTTTTGCACCACTTTATCCCATCACTGCAGAGTATTTGCTTCGACATCCCCACCTAAAATGACTGTGATCTGGAAAGGATAGAAATCAGAAAGACAAGTACAACTGCTGTTTTCATCATAAACGTCTCAAGCTGTAGGAGGGACAATAAGAGGGGATAGAGGGCGGAACTTTTAACATACGCAAGTGCTGGCATCGTTGTTACTATATCGCTCTCTTTCGCGTACATTATTTTGCTCTTTATATTTCACTCTATCTTATTATGGGGATCTACCCAAGAACTTTGGCTGCCACTACTGTATGGTCTCGCAGATGGCATGCAACAAAAGCCAGAAATATTTATCAGGAAAGATATCTTAATTCTGCCTTGCCAGATAGCCGATTCTTTTCGACTATTCATCCCCGCGCCGGCGCCGTCTTTGTGAAACTGGTAGTTTCCAAAAAGGTACTTCGGAAGGTAGACCTCGAACTGTCAGAACATCCGAAATTGAGGAAGTAGTGCTGCAGGAAATCAACGAACACCCTGAGGCAAGTACGAGGAAGGTTGCTAGAACTCTGAATATTTGTCATCAAATTGTTTGGAGAATTTTGGTTGCTGTTTTGTTGTATCCGTACCCAGTGGCGCAGCCAGAAAATTTATCTGGGGGGGGGGGGCAATAGAACCGGCCTCCCCAGAGGATGAGGAAAATTTTTCAGAAAATGGTTGAAAACGGATGTGTATGTAGATTCCTCTATTAGATAATATTGGCATTAATTACAAAATATTTATTTCAAGGGATAATTTAGATACTGCTTTGTACTGCTTCTTTATTTTTTGGCTCATGGAAGACGGCTTGGGGGGGGGGGGGGGGGCATGGCTCCCCCTGGCTGCGCCCATGTCCGTACCATATTTTAAGAGTACAGTTACATTACTTCCCAGGGATTTTCCACAGAGTGTGAACTTCTGTCAGTGGTACCTTCAGAATGTTACACTAAATCCGCAGTTTGAGTCACAAATTATATTCACAGACGAAGCAAATTTTTCTAGGAATGCTATTCAAATTTCCATAATAATCATGTGTGGAGGGACGAAAACTCCCATGCCATAACCGAAAACCATTTCCAAGAGCAATTTTCGGTTAACGTATGGGTAGGAATTATCGGTAATAATTGTATAGGTCCTTTTTTTCTGCCAAGACGCCTTAATGGACAGTCTTACCTGCATTTTCTCCAAGAAGAACTACAAGAAATTAAATGTGGTTCATTTCACTGTAATTGTTTGCAACCATTTACATATAGTTTAACTTTGAATAGGTCGCGGAGGACCTCAGCAATGGCCAGCAAGATCCCCCGATTTTAATAGTTTAGATTTCTTTTCGTGGGGTCATCTTAAAACCCTGGTTTATAAAACTCCCATTAACACTCTGGTCAAAATGTTGTAATTAACACTATGATGTCAGATTGTGAGTAGAAAAATTCCTAACATGGTTTCTCGAATTTTGGGCGTATTAAAAAAAATTGCAGTTCACCGACATCTGGAACATGGCAGTATGATCCAAATATGCATCTTGCCGTGTTCTAAATAACAAAAAAAAAAAAAAATCAATTATCACGAAAGATAATGATTTGACCCCTAGTCTACATGCGTCTGAATTAGTGACGTGAACTATTGAAATATGCTTCGCAAAGAAATAGGTACTCGTGAGCAAAAAAAAAAAATAAAACAACTATTTTTTTCCAATGTAAATCTGTCTCGATTTCCACACTTGCAATGAATTTTGACAAATAACTGACATCGTCTCAAAAATTAAAGTTAAATTTACGCAACTTAGATTTTAGCAAAAATACATTATAAGACATTTTTTTTGCGCACGACAGTACACACATCCACAAGCTGTTCAAAATTCAAAGAAATTTTAAGATGTTACTTTACTATTTTTGTTCACTTTATTTATTTTCTACAATATTTTACTATTTTTGAAAAAAAAAGTTGAAGTTAATTGAACTTTATTACCTAATACCGTTCGATATTAAAGTCGATTAAAAATACGGTTGAATTATTTTTTGTTTATTTCTACACCGTCGTCAACATCACAGGTAAGAAAATTCAATTAACTGGGCGACGCGACGCGACGGTGAAGTTTTATTTCATAATTTTTAGCGACCTTTCTTGAACGCTGTCAAAATATTTTTTTGTTTTTTTCCCCTTTGCATTTAATTTAGTTCGTACACAGTGAACGGACATATCCATCGTTTTCATTATTTAAGCTCTAACGTCAGCTAGTTATCAGAGAATCCTGATCTCTCCATATATCAAATTTCATGTAAATCGGCTAAAATATTGCAATTTGGCAGCCATATTGGATTCATCGTTTTGAATTTTTAATTTTTGGGATTAGATTCGATATCAGCTACTCCTAAAATACCTAGTAACTACCAATTGTACTTCGCAGCTCTGTCTGAAATAATTTCAACTATGTAGTAGTGTCCTTTTGTCCCAAATTTGTACAATGTTTAAAGAAAAGAAAAGTCCGGTCCTGTGCCCCATCCTGTCTCTGTCAACCATTATGCCAGCGCCATCTGGCCCACACTCTGGAACCGGCCATCTGTTACGTCACTGTGTTTTTTGTACCAAAGAACGTGCAACGCAAAAATTACTTCTGTTAAAAATGGGAAAATCAAGCAAGAAAAATAAGAAGAGGAACGTTATGAAACTTAAAAAGAAACTAAAACGACTAATAGAGGAGTACGAAAGCAGCTCAAGTAAGTCAAATAGTTTCTTTGCCACAAAATTGGTCAAAATAATTTCAAGGATCTTAGAACGGCGTCCAATATGGCGACCATAAAAATTGTATGAATTCTAAAAAAGAACGGTAAATTGAGTTGCCAACTGAGTGATTATATAGGCACACACATGTGTTGCCGCAGTTTAATTACCATGGTTATGTACTCCTCACGCCAAGCTTTTACACATGTATGAAGCATAGGCAAATAAAAGGTGCTCATATGAGCTACCAACTGAGTGATTAAACAGGCACACACATGTGTTGCCGCAGTTTAATTACCATGGTTATGTACTCCTCATGCCAAGCTTTTACACATGTATGAAGCATAGGCAAATAAAAGGTGCTCATATGAGCTACCAACTGAGTGATTAAACAGGCACACACATGTATTGCCGCAGTTCAATGACCATGATTATGTATCCTCATGCCAAGCTTTTACACATGTATGAAGCAGAGGTTAAAAGGTGCTCATATGAGCTACCGAGTGATTACACAGGCACACACATGTGTTGCCACAGTTTAAGTACCATGTTTATGTACTCCTCATGCCAAGCTTTTACACATGTATGAAGCAGAGGCTAATAAAAAAAGGTGCTCATATGAGCTACCGAGTGATTACACAGGCACACACATGTGCTGCCACAGTTTAATTACCATGGTTATGTACTCCTCACGCCAAGCTTTTACATATGTATGTAGCATAGGCAAATAAAAGGTGCTCGTATGAGCTACCGAGTGATTATAGAGGCACACACATGTGTTGCCACAGTTCAATTACCATGGTTACGTACTCCTCACGCCAAGCTTTTACACATGTATGAAGCAGAAGCTAATAAAAAAGGTGCCCATATGAGCTACCGAGTGATTATACAGGCACACACGTGCTGCCACAGTTTAATTACCATGGTTATGTACTCTTCACGCCAAGCTTTTACACATGTATGAAGCATAGGTAAATAAATAGGTGCTCATATGAGTTACCAAAACCGGTAATACACAATTCAGGTTGTATTACCTAAACAAAATAAAACATTTATACACATATAGGGATGACCTGTGACCTGTTCACATGAATCAGGCAGACCCTTTTATTAAAAAGTCATCTTAGCAGACAAGCATACATTCATTTTAAATAATGCATTATTTGTTTCTCATCATAGGTTCGAACCTTATGGACAGTTCGACTTCAGATATGGAGGAAGACCTTCCTTATTAAGATCCAGGAACAAC
Source organism: Rutpela maculata (assembly GCA_936432065.2). NCBI lineage: Eukaryota > Metazoa > Arthropoda > Insecta > Coleoptera > Cerambycidae > Rutpela > Rutpela maculata. The sequence goes on from OW386285.2 coordinate 113,495,474, forward strand.
TATCGACAGGACTGTGTGCATTAGCAGTTCCAACGAATCAGCTATTCTCGAACCCGAAGCATGAAACAAATCCTCTGCTGGCAAACCTAGCCGATGCAAGCCAACTGTTTTGTGACCTTCAATATTCCAACTCGTTACATAGGTGGTTCTTAATAGGACCCAGTCTCAACCCGGCGCTAAGAAAGACCGTGGAAGAATTCCCTATCGATACTACCTGTTTGGAGAATTTTCAAACAACTTAAATCAGTCAAATGAATAGAAGAAAATTTGAGGGATCAGCAAGTAGGTACTTCGAAAAGTTTTCTAAACTCCTTGAAAAAGAGAGAGGGGGGTGAGAACAAAAAGAGAAATGATCCGAAGCGAGAAAAAATCAGAAAGAAAACTTATCCACATCAACGTTGGAGGTAAGCACAGAATACTCAGGCTGATTGAAACAGTTTATCTCCAAATGGAAATCCTCTAATTTTGAGTTGGGTCCAAGGTTATAAAATTAATTTTACAAGGGTTCCTAATCAACAAACAATATCAAAGTATAGGACATGCTGAGCTAGCCCAATACCAAAGGGCGATTGAAAACTTCTAAACATTGGCGCCATAGCTGAATGCCGCCATATAAGCGGTGAATGTATTTCACCCTATTTCCTACATAGGAAACCTAACGGAGACTTCAGGTTTATATTAAACCTAATGGGGGACTTAATAAATACATCGCACCACCACACTTTAAATTGGAGGATTCTAGGTCAGTTAAGAAGTTAATAATGGAATACACTTTACTTAACAACAATTGATCTAAAAAATGCATACTTCCTTGTCCCATTGACAAGGACCACAGGGAGTTTTTAAGGTTTATCTAGAACAATAAGCTATTTGAATTTAAATGCTTAACATTCGGTCTGAATACTGCTCCCTATGTGTTTATGAAATTATTGAGGCCAGTGTTAAAACTTTTACAGATGCTGGGTATAACCTGTGTTGCACACCATATCAATACCTCAGAAATAACTAAAGCTTAAAGCTACCGGCACGGTAGCCCAATTGGTTAAGGCGTATTGAGTGGCAAATATGCTGACCGACTGCCTATCGCGCTCTGGGTTCGACCCCCAGCCCTGGTATTGACAACACCGGTGGGTGTGGTGTGGATGTATGCGTTTTTTTCAAATATGTAACCCCCTTCCGGACAGCCTTGGCTTTGAATTTGGGGATGGTCTACTACCTGTGGTGTGTTTATTGACCACCCTAGGCTTTATAATAAATAAACTGGGAAAAAACCGTGTGAATTCCTAAACAGAATTGTGAATTCTTAGGTTTCATTTATAACACCATAGACATAACAATGAGGTTACCACAAGCCAAAACCCAGACCATCAGAAATTTTATTGAGAATATATCAAAAAAGTCATAGTGCACAATTAGAGAATTTGCAAAACTTATTGGAATGCTGGTTGCAGCATGCCTGCAAAAAGGAGGACTTTTGCTGGTGGTTAAACAACAGCAAAATCTAAAACAGCAATAAAACCACTTAAATTTGATATAGCTATTTTTTCCGATGCTAGTAAAACTGGCTGGAGGGCTTACACAGATATGGCTCATGGTTTTTTGAGTCACATAGACTCTAAACAGCATATAAACTACCTTAAACTTAAAACAGTCTTTAATGCAATAAAAAAACACTTCACAAAAGACTTAACGAACAGAGAAATATTATTAAGGACTGATAACACGATAGCAATGGCTTACATGAACAAGATGGGGGGGGGGGGGGGGGGTCATAAGACTTAAGAAGTTTAACTAATTGGCCAGAGACTTTTGGCAATATTGTATATTAAAAAATATAAAATTACAAGCATCACCCATTAAATTCAAAGTCTAACCTAAATGCGGATATGAAATCCAGAGTATTATCAATTGACACCTTTCACAAAACTGTTTTCAAGAAATTTGCAATAAATTTGGTAGTCCTGAAATAAATTCGTCTGCAACAAGCTTAAATACAAAATGTAAACAATATATGCTTGGAAAGCAGACCCAGGCTCAGTATGCACTGATGCTTTTACAGCACTGTGGGAAGGCAAATACTTTCTGTCTAATAACACAAGAGGAGGCTCGAGGAATTGTGATTGTACCAAAGTGGGAGGGCTAACTCTGGCACCCACTATTCAGTAGATTATTGATTCAACATCTCCATCTATTTCAAGCCAAATAAAAAACTTTTGCTTTCACCTCTCAGGGACCCTCACGTCCCTGTGGAAAAATCTTATAGATTGCCGATCTATTATCAGGACATCATATCAGCGAAGAGGTTTTCCAGAGATAGGAATTCATGCTATTTTGAATTCGGTATCAACAAGCATCTTAAAACAATACAACTGCTGTTACCACAGACAGTATAAGTTCTGTTCAGTTAAGAATGTGGACCCCGTAGAATATAATTTGGAGAGTTTAACACAGTTTTTAAACTCAATATATGAAAACGGAAGCTCATATTCTCTTATCAATATCTATAAATCTGCACTAGCACTTAACAGTGGATAAGAAAGTTAAATGCTTCATTAAAAGATACCAGGAATTCTTGGCATATATAATAAAAATCCATCGAGACCCAAAAGTCAGTTCTAAAGTTTCTAGAGGCTCAATGTCCAATAGAGAAATTACCTCTTCACGAGTTAATGTTAATGTTAAAATAGAGCACTAGGAGCTAGTTCTACTAGCACTAATATCTGCACACAGAGCGCAAACTCTTACAAAAATAAGCAACATCAAATAATTTACAGACAGGATCGAGATAATGATAACTGACAAACTAAAAACCTCAAGCCGAACAAATGTGCAACCCATTATAATTATCCCTTTCCTCTTGGAAGAACCAAAACTGTATCCAGCTTCAGTTATACAACATTATACTAAAAAAAAAAAAAAAAAAACCAGACCCTTGAGGTGCCATGGGGAGGATAAACTCAATTTAACGCACAAAAGTCCTTGGCGCCCTGCCACTGCTCAAACCATAAAGCAGATGGATGAAAGCCACCCTTAAACAAAGTGGCATTGATACTTCCATATATTAAGACAGATTTGTAAAAACTGTATTAAAAGGAGCCAAGGTAGTTACTGACTAATTACTTTCTATAATTCTATAAAATTATATTTATAGCCTACATCGGTATAAGTTTTGGTTTTCAGTTTGCCATATACAGCACATTGTTAGAAAAATTGTTCCATTGATTATATTGTATGTATACATAGATATAAGTTAAAATGAGGCACCTAATTTTCAAACTCATAAATGTTACAAGGCTGAAGAAATAAAAATGTTCATACCGCAGAAGTAATTTATTGCCTACTTCCTACCTAGATCAACAAAAACTCTGAACATCTACATAGTTGAAATAATTTCAGACAGAGCTGCGAAGTACAATTAAATGATCAAATGACTTAGGAAATTTGATCCAAATTGTACGAGCAGCTCTGTCTGAAATTATTTACAGCCCCCCCAAAAATATATCCCTTTTCCCCTAGCGATCTAGGAATCTTTAAACTTAGTGACGTAACAGATGGCCGGTTCCAGAGTGTGGGCCAGATGGCGCTGGCATAATGGTTGACAGAGACAGGATGGGGCACAGGACCGGACTTTTCTTTTCTTTAAACATTGTACAAATTTGGGACAAAAGGACACTACTACATAGTTGAAATAATTTCAGACAGAGCTGCTAGTACAATTTGGATCAAATTTCCTTACAGGTAAGTCATTTGATCATTTAATTTTAATGCAACTCCGACGAAATTTGGGCGGCGCGGCGTCTTCGCCAAATTTGGTCCAACTTTTAACTAAAAAAATGTTTCCAATTTTTGCTCACCTTGCACTAGGCATAGCTTGATGAAATTATTATGGGTCCACAGCCGAGCTATACCTTGAATTTTGGCCTATTTTAAACGTATGACCAAAGTTTAAAGTCACAAATTTTTTTCGAGTTACGGTCATTTTATTCAATATTTTCCTGTACTATTGCAGTTTGAGAAACATTTCATAGAAATTGCTTAAACCATTCCTAAGTAATGATTCAACCAATGAAAAACATACATACAGGTCGAATAGAGAACCTGTTTTTCATTTTAATTTCGGTCGGTTAAAAAATAAATTCAACTTAAAATATATTGTTAGTAAAATTGTCGTTTATGTATGTATCTAGAATAAAAACAAGAAAGAAAGTAACAAATTAGAAAAGATATATTTTCTATCGAACTTAAATTGTCATTCGCTTTCTTTCCTTGGGAGTTAGTAAAAGATCCAAGATAAATATGTATAAAAGTTCAGGACTACATTTTCCTATTATCTTTCTGAAGTTATTTGATATTCTCTTTCTTATGTTAATGGTAGCATTACAAGAGAGGCACAAACAAAATAATATAATTCATTAATGTTTTTCCATATTTAATTCTGTTAAAAATACCCAAATCATTATAATGAATTTACTAAGGAGAAAACAGTCAATCAAACTTTAATTACTTATAGTAAATCATGGTATTATAATAACAGTGTATAAATGAGCCGAGTCCCGTTAATTGTAGATAAATTGTTTAATTTAATTAGAAGCAACTATCTAAAACGGCTTCATTGTCTTCATGAGTTTCCTGGAAAATTGCCAGGATACTGTCTAAGAAAAAAAATATTTTAGTTTATTCGCTATCATTTCGACTTTAATGCTAAGTGAGAGATCTGAATCATAAAAACAAACAAAACTTAAATAATTATTTAATTCATCCAAAATGGTTGACCAGCGTACATTTTCGTTAGATATATTGACAAACCTATGACACCATTCACTTCGTTCTTATGTCATAGCAAAAATGGAAGCGAGTCATGTCATAACTAAATTTTATACTAATACGTTCAATATTTTATCATTATGAATTACTACTTGAATCAATATTATTTGAATACATTTTTATATTTATAAACATCACAATGTAAACAAGGTCAGTGTCAGTAAACATTGACCTCCCTTACACTTACAAAGCGCTGACGCATCATTTATCTCAGGTGTTTTCATAAAGCATATACAATTTTCAGAGGCAGACTCATACGGCAACGAAAGCGAATATTTTTTTTGAATTCGCAAAAATTTTATGACATTAAAAAAATGTTAACTGGAGAATATAATTGTTTTTTAGAAGACTATTGTGATTGGCTATAATTTTCAAAATTTTTGTTGTTCAAATAGGCTTAGAATGTCCTAAAACTTTGAGATTTTAAGTATGAGAAAAAAAATTTCTGTCTGTCGGTCTGTTTAACTTTTTTGTACGCACGATTACTCTGGAACCGTTTAATATATTGTCTTGAAATTTCGTACACGTATGCATTTCAACGAGACATGGAACTAGATTATATTTTCATCTTATTCCGTTGAAGGGTTGGTAAATCAAGCAAGTAAGAGTCCATAAAATTGGTATTTAGTATACCCAAGAGAAGCTAATGTTTCAGAAAATTTTTGGCATTAGCCACCCCCATTATAAAAGGGGGTGAAAAGAATTGTGATTTAGTATGTGTACAAGAGCCAAAGGCCTCAAAATATATTTTTTTACTCCATTACCACCCCCTATCACTACCCCCACCCCACTACCGATGTGGGATTTAGTTTTATGGGTTTTTGGGGTAGACGATTTCAAATATTATATTATTAAAGTTCCATAAACAATTATTTCCACATACAAAACTTTTTCGTTGTGAGAGACTTGGATAGCAAATCTGGATGTGGAAGTAGTGATTCTTTGGGCAGCGGTTTTTGATTTTTGTTAAAAAAATTAACTTGATGTTACAAAACAACGATACATTTGTCCACTTAAATTATTATTTCAAAGTGTTAATCTTTGTGTTTTTTAGTAGGTTCTTTTATATTTTTGTTTTTACTCTTTTGAGCAACTTCTCTAGTGATGAATTGAACTATCTATAGTGACAATCGGCACATGTCATTGAGCGGCGTTGATTTACAAAAAATATTTTGGAGTTCTACTATTACTTCAGTAAAATAAAATTAAATTCGGACCAAACCCGGAACAAATTTGTAACAAGCTAATTTCTTCGGGATTGTATTCTATCCAGGAGTCTCTGACTGAAAATCCCAAAAAATCCGCCGCACAAATAAAAAAGAAATGCTCCGCCATGTTGAAATTAATCGGTAATAACCCACACGGATGACACTTTAGGAAAAAAGTAAAGAGACAAAACGAGCATTGCAAAACCAAAAATTGTATACATGATGCAAGTTACGTTTAGAACTAAGCGAAAATTTAGTAAAAAATACTCTATTTGCACATGCCATATTCGGATGCGATACCATCTCTGCATTCTATAAAAATGGCAAAAAAGAGTTCTTTCAGTTTTAAAAAATAATACTGAACTAAGTAACAGCCTATTAATTTTCAAAAGTTTTGCTGAAGCAAGTCAGCTTGCAGTAACTGGGGAAGAATTTATTTTAAGATCGTATAGCAGTAAAAAACTAATAGTTTAAATGATTACAGGTTCGTTAGGAATAATCAGATTTTTGCTAGGCAAAATATTTTCCAGCACTTCGATCTAACAGTTCTTCCGCCAACATCCGATGCCACTAAATATCATACTTATAGAGTGTATTGGCAAATTCAAGTCTGGTTAGGCGACAATCTTAATTCAGAGAACTGGGGTTGGAAAAACAGCGGTTATCTAGGACCAATAAGAACAGTACAAAAGTGTGCCCCCGATTTCATTTTAGTATCTGTGGTTGCAAGAAAAATTACAAACAGTCTTGAATATGTAAAAAATATAACCTTATTTAATTTATTCATGCTTTTTAGAGAGTTTATAGTTTATTTTTTCACTATTTACGAGTTCTGTTATTGTGTTTGTTGTTACGTTCTTTTGTTTTTAGAATGGATTTTATTTTACATCACAAAATTTTGCCTCTTTACTTTTTTTCCTAAAGTGTCATCCATGCGGGCTATTATCAATTAAAGGAAAAAAGTGCCTAATTTCAACATGGCGGTGCATTTTTTCTTTATTTCTGCATGGCGGATTTTTTGGGATTTTCAGTTAGAGACTCCTGGATAGCTATAGAATACAATCCTGAAGAAATTAGCTTGTTACAAATTTGTTTCGGGTCAACTTTTAATTTTACTGTACTATATGAGTTTTGGATTTGGATGTTTTGTTTCGTGTTTTCCTATAATGTGAAGTATATGCTTATTATTATTTTAGATATATTTTAAACAACTCTTTAAGTATATATTTTATATATTACATTAAGGAAATTTAAACTTGCAAATATTTTTTCTGTAGAGTACACTGTTTTTTACATTGTTTTTAATGCATGTTTTGAATAACTACAAATGGCAAATACTTGTTTAGCCACACGCTATAGACCTCGGGCCCAGGCCTAAAATAAAAAATGATTACCTCACTGCTGAAACTTCGTGGACGTATTATTCTCAGCAAGTCGGACAACTTTTTCCTCTACGAAAAATTTCGGTAGCGGGGCGTTTTTTCGTGGAAGTGCTTCCTTAACTTTAAGGTGTCGGACAACGAAATTGCCCAAAAATGTTTGTCGGACAATATTGCCACTTGATTTAAAATATTTTTAATAAGCTATCCTGAAAAAATCAGCTGTGAGGTAAAACATTTTTTTAAATTGAAACTTCCCCGTGTTGGGGGAAGTTTCAAAAAAAAATGTATTAAAAAAAATATATTACCTCACAGCTGATTTTTTCAGGATAGCTTATTAAAAATATTTTAAATCAAGTGGCAATATTGTCCGACAAAAATTTTTGGGCAATTTCGTGGTCCAACACCTTAAAGTTAAGGAAGCACTTCCACGAAAAAACGCCCTGCTACCGAAATTTTTCGTAGAGTAAAGAGTTGTCCGACTTGCTGAGAATAATACGTTCACGAAGTTTCAGCAGTGACATAATCATTTTTTATTTTAGGCCTGGGTTCGAGGTCTACTAGGTACATATGATAAAATTGATCCTACTAAAGCCGTGCATACGGTTTTTAAAACTTTCAATGGGAGGTATACCCGCATTGATACATTTTATATAGGTACTTACGAATTTTCTTGATTATATAGTTTATTTGAATACTATATTTAAGATGTTTATCAATATAAACTCATAAATATTTTTTGCACGATCGAGCTTTTTTGTTAATTTGCAATCTAACGTCGATGTTAGTAGTAGTTTTTAAGAACATTTATGCGCGTTAAGATTAATTTTAGATTCATCCACCAGGTGTCAGTCCGTTACCAAGGTTGTTAGTTGAATTTCTGATTTGATTTTAAATTGTTTACAATCAACCAATCAGAGGTTAAGTTTTCTGTTGTGACAGACCTGACATGCGCCGTAGCGTACACTAAAGCCGGCTAAAGCGTTTACGCGTAGTCCTTAACTCAGTTTTGCTTAGTTAGATGTGTTAACTTAACACATTTAGTAAGGATTGACAACAATAAGCCAAGTAATATTAAGGCGCGTTTATGCCCAAATTTTAATATTAAGACCATTCTTAACAGTTTTAACGTTAGCTTAAACGTGGTGAATATCTGTTGCCAAAACGACACGTTATGTTTACTGATTGCTAGGCCAAACACGTTGGTAAGTACTTTAGTTACCGACGTCTGAGCGGTAAGTAAAATTAATAAGATGAATATGTGTTTGTTTGTTTGTAAACAAGGCTAAATAATGTCTTGGAATCATACAGCACAGCCGTTTAATTGTAAAGTATTATAACAACATACAAATATTATATTTGACAAGTTGGACTTGCCTCGAAATATATACATCACTTTTGACTTTTCGTTTAATTATCATTATTTTAATTGAAGTGTAACTTAATACGATCGTGCAAAATATAGTATAAGCATCGCGAACGTTAAGGGTTGTGTCGGTCTCCGGCAAAATCGTAAGCTTCGCTATCGCTCGGCCTCCAAACACTACCGTCGACCGGTAAACGTCCCTTAACGTTCTTGATACTTAATATACTATTACATACTCAGCAGATCTTATTTTTGTGCCATAGTCACAGATTTTATTATTTCGTTATTATTATTCTCTTTATGCATTTTAGTAACTTTGAATTGTTTCATGTTGTCTGGTCTGACTATATTTAAGAAGGAATGAAACTATTTCTACTTGCATTTAATGTAGAAAATTTTGATCTAACAATGTTTTAATTCCTGAAATTCCCATTTGAGGGTTTATTTTGACATCTTGCCAAGTGTTTCCTTTGAAAAATGATACAATGCCAGTTTCGTAGGAGATATTTATGCCGTATTTGACAATATCATTTAAATAAAGTGTAAATAAAATCGGCCCAAGGACTGTGCCTTGTAGCACATCAAATTCTATATCTATCTCATAAATTTGTTTTTAATCTATTTTGACTTTAGCATTTGAGTGGTTTGCTGTTTCTAGAATTCGTATCGATTCTAGTTTTCTAAGTAGAATTTGATGTAGCACTGTCGAAGGTCTTCGTCAAATATAAAAATACTCATACACTATACTTAAATGGTTTCACAATACAGTCAGCTCTGCAATAGAATTCTCTAGATTGTGAGCGTACCATACTAAAAAATTGATTTTACTAAAACCTCGTTTTCCTACAATTGACAAAATTTATAGAGGCACTTTTCTGTATTTTCTGTATCCTGTAGCACACCAAATTCTGTGTCTATTGGCCATTTACTGTTTAACTCATTTTGACTTTTTGTTTTCTTTGAGATAAAAAAGTTTTAATTCTAGTTTCAATTATTATATCCGATAAAAGTTGTATTTTATGCCAACATTATCAGCTTTAATCAGTTCTCTAGATGCCAACTTGGTTGGTGAAAAGCATGGCAAGTGTAATGTTCAGTGTTTTGATGTTTGTGAAAATTATTTCAGTGTCAGTGTTACACTGAAAGTTCCAAACTCTTTTGAGTTTTTAAAAGTAATTAACTTACGCGGCGTCTTTAAAAAGTAATTAACTTGTCCATAGCTCCAATAAAAGAACCTAGTTAAAAAGCATCCGAAAAATAAATTTATTCATCAAAAAAATAATGATTTGTTTTACAGTCAATTAATTTCAATTTAAAATAGTACTCAGCATGCAAGTGATTAGGCCTTTTCATTTGCAGGCTCTGTTTGCCTACTAAACTGGTCATATGCCTTATCTAAATTCAGAAACATCTACTGTACACTGGAAAAATCAGAATGTACTAATTATTATGAGATTCAAACGCATAGAACCGTTGCTTTAACCGCGAATGTTTCGAAAACGGAGTAGCGGAATAATAGGAAAAAATTATATGTTCATATTTTCAACCGAATTCATAAAATTTAGAAAAGGAGGGATGTTCTCAATTCGACCAGCATGTACGTTTTAATTTTTTTTAATATTTGTTCAATGATTTCTCTGGCGTAGCTTCAGCGATTTCTGTCAAATCTATTGCCAACTGTAGGCTATCGTCTGGCGGTGATTCCACATTAAATTTATCAAGCGACATCTAGTATAAGGTGAACAAAAATTGGAAACAATTTTTTATATTACGAGCATATTCGAAGATTTGGCGGATCGCCGGTGATTTCAATTAAAAATTTAGTACTCGATTTTTAATAATGATAGCAATTTTTCACAAAAAACAGAGTATTATTATAGCATGTCATATACCATTTCACAACAAAAGAGAGCCTTGCATGGAGGCGAATCAACTGAAGAATATTTTCTAAAAATTACTAATTTTTTCAAGTTTCAGTTTATTAAACCATCAGAGAACTGCAAAGTATGTGAAAAACAAAACAAAGTGCTATTTTCTTGTAGCAATGGATGTGAATTATTTACATAACTAATTGATATGATTTTATTTAGCAGCGTGCGGTAAGCATTGCTGCTACTTCCGGGAAACATATCACAAGGCCGGCTACATCCACGCTGGGTTGGATTAGGGTAATGCTTGCTGCCAGCAGCGAGAGCCACATGAAGCATAGTAACGGAATGTGGGATGTGGAAAATGTAGGTATTTGTGAGATTCGTTGCCGCATTGTCACGTGAAGGAGCGTTTAAGCTTTGTTCTTGTTGGATCCAAAGGGGACTTTTTCCCTTTTAGCGTTTTTCTTGCCCTTTATTTTTGAACTTATTGCTATCCAGTCTAGTTCTTCTCCTGTTAGTTGCATTTATATTTCCTCGCAGTATTTCTTCTGGATGCTATAGTAGGTGGATATTTCAGGTATTGTGTGTTTTGTTATTTCCTTTACATATTTTCTCTTTTCGTATTTCCAGTTTCCCAAGCATTTCTTGGTGTGTGTTGATTTTTGTTGTCCTTTTTGCTTTAACGTTTTTTACCCGTATTCTTATCTCCCTGCCTACCAGAATATGATCCATTTATGAAGTTTATCCGTTGTTCTAAGTATCAAGATAGGTTTGGCTTTTGCTCCACATAGAAAATACAATACAATTTTCCTTAAAGAAACCTCTATCACGCATACCTCCTTTGAAGTGCTGTGAGAATTTAGTTCGTGGCGCGATATACCAACAATGCCTCATTGATTATTTCGGGATTAATTGAAATAAAATTCATTTGAATATTTTTAATAATTATGAAAAACCCCACTTGAAAATTTACTTAAGAAATTTAAACTGTGACCATACTTTAAGAGCAATGCGTTATTAATTATTACGGGTTTAATTTATATTAAAATCGTTTGACTATTTTTAATAATTATGAAAAAAGAATTTACTTGAAGGTTTGCATACAAAAATTATATGACCATACTTTAAGAACAACGCGTTATTGATTAGTTCGGGTTTAATTTAAATTAACTTCGTTTGAACATTTTTAATAATTATGAAAAATAATTTATTTGAAGGTTTACATAGAGATATTACGGCCATACTTTAACAATTTGTTGCCCTGTCATAAATTTGTCGACAGCTGTCGACTTTTCAAAGGTTTAGTTTTTTAAGTTATCTGAACTAGTTTTTCAATTTTACATCATTTATAACGCAAAAGAACATACAATATCGGAAAATATTTTCTTATTATTAATACAAATACAAATAATACGTAAGAAATTAACAACACTTATCTGTGATACGTGATGGTTGCAGTTTATTACTTCTCTTCTGTTCCTTTCCCTCTTTTGATTTGGTTTATTACATTACGCTAAAAACACCATGGAGTTCTGGATTATGTACGTAATCAATCACTAACTCTTATTTCTCACAAGACCGCTAATCTCTCATACCGAAATATGTGTTACTTTTCAAACACCTGCCACCTGACAACTTTATATCTAGTACATTTTGTGTTTAGCTTAAATTATGAAGGCCCTGTTTAGAAAGGTCTTGCCTCGGGCACTTCTGACTTGAAACTCCGTTAAAATACTTACATTAACTAACCAAGATATGGAATAATTAACTGGGGAACGAGTACACAAATAAGTAGAGTATTTCTAATACAGAAGTACGCTCTCCGAATTATTGCAGCACTCGAATATCGTCAGCCATGTCGTAATACATTTCAAAATCTTAGGATACTAACCGTTGCTGGAATATACATACTGGAGGTTTGTACTTATGTTTACAAAAACCTCACCACGTTCTCGGCAAACCAACTGAACCACGATCATAATACGAGATCGAGAGGGCTGTTGGCACCAAATAATTTTCGAACAACTTTTTACCAAAAGAGTTTTCACTATATTGGCTGTAAACTTTACAATGCACTGAATGCAGAAATTAAAGGTTCCCCCAATGTTTATGTCTTTAAAAATAGGCTGAAAGAATTACTACTACAAAAAAACTGTTACACACTACAAGAATTCTTCTTACCACCTTCTATTTCTACTTGAATTTTATTTATATGTGCATATTGACTTATAACACGAGTACGTGTTCCTATATATTTTTGTTTATTTTCTTTCTTGTTGTTTGCTATACACATTTGTTATACTTACACCTCTATATGTTTAATTTTCTGACTTACACGTCTGTTTGTGACTATACATGTGTATGTGCGTGTATGTATGTGTGTATATGTTCATGTTGATTACGTTTACACTCATTTGTTTTATTTTTGACCCTTTCTTCTGTTATTGTACTTGTACTTTTAAATGGAAGAAATAAATAAATATTATTATTATTATTATTATTATTATTATTATTATTATAATATTATCAAATTGCAGTACATTATTTATATTTTAGGTGTCTATTGTGTTTGACTGTTTCAATGTAACTAAAAACAAATTAAGTACTGAGTATCTGCGTTGAACTTAGTGGTTTGTTTATGTTATTGTAGATAAGATTTAACTCATGTACATTAGATTCCAAGTTTTTGTTAATGAGTGTGGTGTGAATTTTTTTTTTTTTTTTTTAGTAAATTGGTTGTAAGATGTAAAAATATTTAAGTTATATAATACTGTTATCCCTTTATAGTTAATGTAATAAACTGAAATCTGCTTCACTTAAATTCTCTATATCAGTGCGGCAGTTTATTGCGTATGCCTTTTAATTGGCTGCATTTCATGTATAGTTCTTCGGTGAAGGTTTGGTTCCTTTTCTAAAATTTTAATATTGTAAAGTTAAAGATATGATAATTTTCTAAAGCGTGTTTTGGTGCTGTCGAATTTTGGTTAAGTGTTTCTCTATTATATTTATATGTATATATTCTTTTATGTGGGTATTGTTTTGTTTGGCCAACACATGTGGTATTACAGTTATTGCAGTCTATTTTGCACATGGTGTTTGTTTCATCTTTTGATAGTAGTTCAGGTTTAAGTTTTGTGAAAAATTCTTTTGTCGTGCTGCATAGTTTATGTGCTATTGTTATATTATGTTTTTTTTAAAACGCTTGAAACGTTTTCTGATAATTTTAGTATGTAGGGCATAGATATATATTTGTTAGGTACTATTTTTATGAGTTCCATTCATATTATTATTTATTTATTTTATTATTTTTATTTTTATAATAGGTTCAAAAAAATGTTTTTGGTGGGAATTTGTTTCGAGGGCTGTTTTAAATTTTTTCAAATTATTTGATCTCCATTTTGGATGAGTGAAATGAATGGCACGATCCGTTAGGCTATTGACTACACTTTTTTGTTGCTATTAGATGTATTATGTGAGTTAAAATTTAGATGCATGACCAAAGGGCATAGCAGGATAAGCATGTGTTGGTGCCCCCGCACCAATCGGGTCGAAATTTTTAGCACAAGTTGACAGTAGTATTAGATGAAATTTCCCAAAATATTATTTTTGGAAAACCATTTTTACGGGAGTTATGGGGGTAAAAAGAAAAATGGAGAAACATTTTTTTCTCGAGAACGGATAAACCAATTTCCATGAAAAAAATATATGTTATGGCTTTTGATGGTGCAAATGAGGGAAAAAATTATTGAGTCCATATGTCGAAAAAAAGTGGTGAAAAAATTTTTTCAAAATAAAAAAAATTTTTTTTTAGAGGATGTTCTAGAGGCACACCCACCATTTTCTTCCAAATAAATGCTTATATGCCCCTTTAAAACATATCCAATTTTCATAGCGATCGGAAGTGCACAACATACTCAAAATTGATAATAATTGGCAGACTGCGGGCGGCGCGTAGTCTATGTAATGAAGCATTATAAGACGACTTTGTTGTAAATATTTCGTGCAAAGACGAGATTACCTTCTCCCCCTCGTTTTCGAGGGTGCTGAACACGTTGCAAGTGGTGGGAGAAATTTTTGACCGCCGCAACCCCCTGCAACTTTTTTGAAGAATTTTTTCAAAATAATTTTTTTTTATGGGATGTTCTCGAAGAATGAAGACTAAGAGAAGTCTCATCAATATAGAGTAACCTGATTCGTGAGAGGTAAGAGGACTCACGCAAAAAAGTCAGCCCGAATTGTGAGAGGCAAGGGGACTCATAATAACCAAGCACCTCGACTAATGAGAGGCAAGGGAACTTAAAATAAACAAGCGACCCGACTAGTTAGAGGCAAGGAGACTCACGATAAATAAACACCCCGACTCGTGAGAGGCAAGGAGACTCACAATAAACAGGCACCTTCACTAGTGAAAGGCACTGTAACCTCCTCGTAGTGGACTGAAAACTAGTTCTTTGGTAGGCTGACTGCAGATGTCATCATTGCAAAATCTTCAGATTTTCAAACTAGATTTTGTTTGACCCCACAGTTGACGTCAGAGAATTTTTGCGCCACACTTCTTGAAGTTTGATACTGATTTAAATGCTAGGGTTGTAATGGCCGCCAGTGACCGTGGTAGTAATATGTAGTAATGAACCGCTAGTCTATGTAATAAAGGCAGAAATAGTGTAAATATTTCTTGCAAAGACGAAAATACCTTCCTCCGTCCGTTTTCGAGGGTGTTGAACACGATGCAAGTAGAGGGAGAAGTTATTGACCGCCACAAACTCCTAAAACGGCCACCCCTCTTATGGATTCCTTTATGTTTTCTATACGAGTCTGGGGAGTGATTTATCAACGGGTTATACTTGAAATAATATGGAAGATGGTTATAGAGTAAGTCGAGTCCAGACAGCAGGCCAGGGGGTTAATTAAACCCTTCCGAGGAGTGGAAAATCATTTTTTATCAAATAATTCGGGTTCAAACGCGTTTCCCCCGTTTTTGATCATGGGAAAAATATTCATTTTTAGCTCCAACCCCTCTTCATCTCTCAAACGGTGAGTGAGAGGTGATTTCTGCCCTTGAGGAGGTTGGAGCTAAAAATGAATATTTTTCCCGTGACCAGCGACCCCGAAAATGGTATACGCATTTGAACCGAATCATTTGAAAAAAAAAACTACACCCCTCGGGAGAGTTTAATCAACCCCCTAGGCCCTACTGTCTGGACTCCACTTACTCTATAACTCCCTTCCATATTATTGCAAGTATAACCCGTCGATAAATCACTCCCCAAACCTGTTTATATATGAAAACATAAAGGGATCCATAAGAGAGATGGCCATTTCAGGAGGTTGCGGTGGTCAAAAACTTCTCCCACCACCTGCATCGTGTTCAGCACCCTCGAAAACGAGGGGGGGGGAGGTAATTTCGTCTTTGCACGAAATATTTACAAAGAAGTCGTCTTATAATGCTTCATTACATAGACTACGCGCCGCCCGCAGTCTGCCAATGATTATCAATTTTGAGTATGTTGTACCCTTCCGATCGCTTTGAAAATTGGATATGTTTTAAAGGGGCATATAAGCATTTATTTGGAAGAAAATGGTGGGTGTGCCTCTAGAACATCCCCTAAAAAAATTTTTTTTTTATTTTGAAAAAAATTTTTTCACCTCTTTTTTTCGACAAATGGACTCAATAATTTTTTCCCACATTTGCACCATCAGAAGCCATAACATATATTTTTTTCATGAAAATCGGTTTATCCGTTCTCGAGAAAAAAATTTTTTTCCATTTTTCTTTTTACCCCCATAACTCCCGTAAAAATGGTTTTCCAAAAATAATATTTTGGGAAATTTCATCTAACACTACTATCAACTTGTGCTAAAAATTTCGACCGGATTGGTGCGGGGGCACCTAACACATGCTTATCCTGCTATGCCCTTTCATTTGTGAACCAGTTAGTAGCATACAAAATTTTACATAAAAATAATAAGTGACTTTCAAAAAAAAAATGACCACTTAAAATTTAATATGAAGAAAATCTCGTTAAAAATGGTGTAAATGTGGTGTAAATTAAATAATCCGTTACGTTTTAACGTAAATTTCAGTATGTTGTTTAAAAACAATTAACATATAATTCATTAAATTTTTTCCACTCCTTTGTTCTTGAGATATTCACGGTTAGCGTGAGGGCTCAATTCATTTGAATCGTCGGATACGATACAATAAGTACTGCGACCAGAAAACGAACCACGGCTGTAGACAATCGGCTATCGCCACTCCAATTACAATTTTAATGCAGTGCCAGTGTTGTAATTCAAATGTACCACACGTATTACGACGTGTTATATGTATGTAATATAATTCCACAAGGGATATTGTAAAATAAAATGGATCGTTTTATATATTTTTTTATGAGCAATACGATTATTTTTATTCCTGTCATAGTAATACAGAAATATACCTCTTCAACCTTCCTAAAAACTGCAATATTGGGACCAACCTTTTATTTCGTATTTGTATTTGATACCGTCTTATTATCTGGCGTATTTTGTGAGATTTTTTACGTTTATATAGCGTTTATTTTATTCAGTAAATTGCGTGCTGGTAAACACTTCCAATAAATTTCAGCCTCATATTAGATTGACTTACAAACTACATTTTTATCAATAAAATATCAAATAAAACCATGTTACAATAAAAATAGAATACTCATAAAAGTAAACACATACAAAAAATGAATAACAAATTGCAGTATTTGAAAACAACATATTATGGAAATTTTTCAGTGGTATAATTTGTATTTCCTGTAAGTTTCGGTTGAACAAAAAAAGGACATTCATGAAATCAGTAAAGGATATAACTGTAATATAAATATTACTAGCAAACTAGTCTAATTTATTGCGAAATTTTGACACAGTAAGTCGAAATTACACAAAAAAATAGAGAAAATATTACAAACAAATCATTATTCTACAGCCTACATGTATTGGAAGTAAAAATAGCAAATTCTTAGTAACTTCGTCATGCTAAATAACAATATAATTAGCAAAAGTTCAAGTTAGCTCTGGTTTTCCCAATACAGGTAATAAAGTGTAACGCAGGTATAGGGGTCTACAGACGATTCAGCTGCTGGGACCCGACATTGTCGGTACGCTTTGAAGATAATTGGAATTCCAGCGGACCAGTTCACTTTTATGAATGAGTTCAAAGCTTGCCGACAAGGCTGGCTCCCTGCCGCTGGATCGTGTGGACCCTTTATAAACTCTAGTTTATGGGCGGTCCTCTCACAAAAAACAGGTAGAATTAGAATTCTACGAAAAATGGACATACTAACTACCTACCTCTTTATTTGTCACTAAAACTAATATTCATTCTTAGGTAGTTGTATTTGTACCTTGTGCATGATAAGCGTTCATTTTCAAAAGTAAATAGTGCTATTTTGAAAATATGCCACGAGATTGTGTAAATGCACCTAACAACTTTTGTTATATTTGTGGTGAAGTGACTTTTACGCATCAAAAACGTAATTTTACTCCCAAAATTAAGAAGGCGTACCAGTTGTATTTTGGTTGTACAATTGAACATGAAGACAAAAAATGGGCACCTCATATATGTTGCAGCAATTGTGCGAACAATCTTTGCAGTTGGCTAAGTGGAAAAGGACGTTCAATAGCTTTTGCTGTGCCCATGATCTGGCGAGAACCTACGGATCATCTTACCGATTATTATTTTTGCGTGATACCTCCTATTAGATAGGGTATTAACAAGAAAAAAAGGACGGTAATACAATACCCCAATTTATCACCTGCCATTCGCCCGGTTCTCCATAGTGATAAACTACCTATTCCTAATCCACTTCAAGAATACAGCCTTGATTCTGACGAAGAATCGAATGATAATGTAGATGACGACTTAGTCCAGCCATCAACATCACAAGATCCCGATTTCTCTGCCGAAGTGTTCGGTGGTGAACCACACAAAATTAATCAACGCGAATTAAGTGATCTTATGAGAGACCTTGATTTGTCCAAGACAAAAGCGAAGCTTTTGGCATCTCGATTACAACAACGGAATTTACTACGAGAAAATGTTAAAGTTTCCATGTGTCGAAGTCGTCAAAAAGATCTTATACCTTTTTTCAAAATGGAAAATGACTTGGTTGCCTGCAAGGACATTGACGGTTTAATGAGTGCTTTACACATTCCCCATGATCCTAGTGACTGGAGACTTTTTATTGACGCCTCGAAACTTAGTCTAAAAGCTGTGTTACTCCACAATGGAAATAAATTGCCATCAATTCCAATCGCCCATGCTGTCCACATGAAGGAAAATTACAGTAACATGAATGTATTGCTACAAACTATAGAATATAACAAGTATAAGTGGCAGATTTATGCAGATTATCTTACTTGGTATGCAGCAAGGGTATACCAAATATTGCTGTTTTCTTTGTGAGTGGGACAGTCGAGCGCGATTAGAACATTACAAAAGAAAAATTTGGCCGCCAAGACTGGGTTTTGAATCAGGAGAAAAAAATGTTGCTAACATTCCATTAATTGATTCACAAAAGGTAATACTGCCACCACTCCACATAAAACTGGGGAAAAGCTATGGACAAAGAAGAACGTGCTCTCAGTTATTTAAAACAAAAATTTCCCAGACTTAGTAATGCGAAAATTAAAGAGGGAATTTTTGTGGGTCCTCAAATCAAGAACTTTTTCAAAGATGCTGAATTTGACAACATTCTAGAAGGTAATGAAAAAGCTGCTTGGAATTCCTTTAAAATGGTAGCAACACACTTTCTCGGTAAGAAAAGAGCAGAAAACTATAGAGACTTTGTTGGGAATCTTCTTCTGCTACCAGAAATTAGGATGCAATATGTCATTAAAAGTCCACTTTCTACATTCACACTTAGATTACTTCCCAGAAAACTGTGGTGCAGTAAGTGATGAGCATGAAGAGAGATTCCACTAGGATATTCAAAATAAGGAAAAAAGATATAAGGGCAAATGGACTTCTGCGATATTGGCAGACTACTGTTGGACATGTATAAGAGATGCTCCAGAAGTAACTTATAAGAGACGGGCTAAGAAGTGCAAGAAGAATAATTATTTTTCTGATTAAAGGGCTTATATTCTAATTATATAACATGTATTTGAAATATATATCAAAATGGCAAATATTTTTTCGCATGATGTAATTAATTGCTTTTTTTATTAAAATTTTACCATAATATGTGAGTTAGGTCAGTTATTACAGTTTTTAGAGCCAACAAATTTTTTTTATGACTATGTTAGACGTAGCTGGGACCAAAACAATGCAAATAAGTGGTTTTGGTTAACGATACAAAATAAAAGTTAAAATTTGTAGGTGTGTGACTTGACCAATTTACATGGTTTATTGTTTACACAGACAAAATTCAATAAATTTGGCTTATTTAATGAACTTCGCGTGACCAAAGTATTACTTAAAATTAGGCGATACTGAAAATATCAAATTAATCTGATATGACAGTTTAACTGACTAAAAAATGCACAGCCTTTAAAAAGGTTGTTAAAAATTATAAAATTACTATCGCCCGGTTAATTGAACCTTATTACCTAACCGATCTTTAGGTGGATGTAAATTTTTATCTGACTAACACAAATAAATATCCATCGTTTTTGTATGGTTTCTTCCTAAATACTAGTATTTTCAACGTTATATCATTTCTAACCCTAATATTTGTTTTTAAATGGATAAACATGGTTGAAAACGGAATGTGGGCGCGACGGACTAGACTCAGTACACGGCACCCTTCCGAAGTTATTTTCACTTGCCAGGCAGTACATTTTCACACAACTAATGGTTTGTATTATTGATTAATATCGTTGACATTTTGCAAGTTTTGTGATTGGGAGAAAATGTTCACCATGCGGGAATCTCAAGATACTTTGTAATGGATAAATAAGCAGGATGCTCGCCTGGATGCTTATCTGATGAGACGTATTTACGAACTTTGAAAATTAAACGTTTTGCTAAGTTATTTCTTATTGATGAGCGGGAGGGGGGAGAAATTCGAAAAATTTTTTTTGATGAGCGGGGGACAGAAATCAAATTTTTTTTTAAAATATACCAAAATTTTTTTTTTAAATATACCAAAAAAAATTTACAATACAAATCTTCCACATTTCAAAACCGCCCCCCAAATAAGCTCGGGCCCGGAGGAATCACCCCCGCCCACTCGACAGGTCCGAGCAAGGGCAGACGGAACAATACAAATTGTTCATGTGCACAGTCAATTCAATTTACATCGACCAAACTCGACCATACACACCTACCCTATGACGAAACCAGACAAGTCACTATAATAATTTAAGCAAATTTAAGTCATTTGCAACTGAGGGTAGTAGCTTAAGCATGTTAAGTGAAATTTTGCTCACACCCAGAAAAAAATTGTAAACCTGAAAATGTATTGAAATGTCCCGGAGTAAATAATTGAATATAGGAAAAATATTTAATAGGTAACCTCTAATTGAATCTGAGAGTGTACATGCGATTGATGGTATATAGGTACATTTTCTCTTTCCATAAATTTGTGAACTACCTGTAACGGCTGAAAGGAGATTGCGGGATGCGCTCCTTTTGGGGAACAATCAGGAATCGAAAGTAAAGTCAGGATCTTTTTCCAGGAAATACTCATGCATAGGCAAATGCTATTAACATTTATAGAAAAGTTGAAAATATACCAGAAAATAACTAACAAAATAAATATACTTCTGTTAGTAGTTTTGGCAAGTCAAATAATTATTTTCTATATTGGTGCTCTTAATACATAGGAATATGTGATCCTAACGATAATACCTTACAACAATAGAAGAATATTAAAGTGATACTACTAATAGAATCCTATCATATAATCATTTCAGCGTTTTTTATTTAGTGGTAGTGGTATTCGCAAAGGAAATTTTTGAAATAATAATTAGCTGAGTTAAGGTGGTGAGGTGGTGGTTGTTTAACAACAACGGGGGGGGGGGGATCAATTACCACCCACCAAAGAAAGTTTCTATCCTACTCTCCACCAACTAAAATTACACAACTAAAATGCACAGAAAGGACCGCGGAACAAAACCGATGAAAATGGTGTTTCGGTGGAATTGGTTGAAACTTTGCTATTTTGTAGTTCAAGTCATGCTGATCAAAAGTTCTTATTATACGAGCCGATCCTACGGACAGTTTTTGATATGTAGCTTTACAAAGTTAGGTAATTTGCGTTATTTTAGATATTCAAGAATTTTTTACTCTTAAACTATTAACTTTAGCAAAAAATTGCAAGAGTCGAAATATTTTTGTTCGTCATGCGTGCCTTTATGTGTATGTATGTGCCAGTGTATATAAAATTCTCCGGAAATATCGATGACAAACTTCTGGTGAAGATTCTACATGCAAAAATATGTCGGCAAATATCTTGAGCTACAGTCGTTTGAAAATGGCAGCCAAAAACTGATTATCTAATATATAAAAATCTCGTGTCACAGTGTTTGTTATCGAACTCCTCCGATTGACCGTTTTTATGAAATTTTTGGTGTATATTTGGTAGGTCTGAGAATAGGTCGTAGGCTATTTTTTATACCCCTCGGTGATAAGGGTGGCCGTATCTAGAAATTTTATTTTTATTTTTTGGACAAAAATTTATAATTTATATGGCAAAACAACGTTTGCTGGGTCAGCTAGTTATTTTATATTTCAGAAACCTTTTGATTTACAGGGATGCGATACACATATTGACAATAATACAAGCTTATTTTTACATTGCATTATATTACATTAGATTATATTTTTTTGTGCACGTACAGAAACACGCTGGAAGCCATTCATAAACACGTACATGGGTTACCCGTTACCTCGTTGTTAAGACCTTCAAGAACTTCTGGCGCGAAAACTACTCATATATTCTAGGAGCTAGTGTCCAAAAGTGAAAAATTTATCAAACCACTAACCGAAGTGATTTGATGATAGTATTCGTCCAAACAAGCAAACTTGTCTCTTGTGAATATGGGCCTTAAGGGCCGGCAATTTATATTGCGGGCCTGTGAAAAATTGAACGTAATTCATCGTAATTAAACCGGTTTGACTGTAGTTGTAGGTGAAAGGATTGCACTGATAGTCAGCGAGAGTTTTCTCATTGAGCGTTGCGGTGCGCGCACTCAGAAAAAAAAATCCGAATCGCAATGTAATCAAACCGGCCAAATTTTGTGGCAAATGTTTTCAATTGTCCAAAAAATGAAAGAAATACAATTGGCGGGTATTTTGAAAGAGGGGAGGAAGAATTATTGGGGCAATTATGAGCATGAAATCCAGTTTTACACTGTAAATCTCGTCAAACAAGGAATTCAAGCTAAAAACTATCGCCTAAGTTTTTACATACTCCAAACACCCTATTATATTATCATCGGCGATGATTCACTCCCCATTGGGAGTGAACTGTAGTAACATTAACTATATTGCCGTCTATTGCAATTTCGAGCATTTTTTTTTTGAGCACAAATCTCTAGTGTCATTTTATTCTTGATTTTTCAATGGCACTTACCCTCAAAAAACGCTGAAACCACGGGTGAAAACGAGAAACTTCACTGCAAACTGATTGATTTCAATCTGCAATGTTTAAGTATGCTTGGTGGAATAGCGTCAGGCCCTGGTCCCTTATTTACATTAAATGCAAATAAGGGGCCAGGGCCTGACGCTATTCCACCAAGCATACTTAAATATTGTAGCTTTATTTTGGCAAGGCCTCTCTACTACATATTCAATCAGTCTTTACTCTCTGGTCAATTCCCTGTGTACTGGAAACTCAGTTATATTACACCTATATATAAGTCAGGCAATAAATCAGATATTAACAGTCCTTAGCACTATACCTAAACTATTCGAAAGCTTAGTTACTGATTACTTAACCGCGAAGCTTCATAATGAGATCATTGATGAACAATTTGGATTTTTTACTGGTAGGTCCACTGAACTCGGCCTGGTGACCTATGTTAGCTATCTGTCGCGGGCCTTGGAGAGCGGTTATCAGGTTGATGCAATCTATACTGATTTCTCCAAGGCGTTCGACAGGGTAAACCATAGTGTTTTACTGGCCAAGCTTGAATACTATGGTATAAGTGGTTCAATTATCGACTGGTTAACAGATTATCTTACTGAGAGAAAACAGATTGTTCGTATCAAAAATGTTCTTTCTAATGAAATTTCAGTCACTTCCGGTGTGCCACAAGGGTCACATTTGGGACCATTGTTGTTTAACTTATTTATTAACGACATCAAATACTGTTTATCTTTTGAAAAAATTCTTCTATTTGCTGATGACCTCAAAGTGTTTTCTATAATCCGGTCTGAAAATGATGCCTTACATATGCAAGCTGATTTAGATACTCTTGATAACTGGTGCTCGGTTAATGGTATGACATTAAATTTCGATAAGTGTCATACAATGAGATTTTACCGTAACAGGGACCTTATTATTTTTAAATATCAAATTAACGACAATCTTTTAGATGATGTACAAGTAATTAAAGATTTGGGTGTCTTACTTGACCCAACCCTTAATTTTCAGGCTCATATTTCTGCTGTAACTAACAAAGCATTAAAATTACTGGGATTTGTCAAACGCACAACTACCGATTTTTCCAACGTACAGGCTCTTAAGATTTTATATTGCTCACTTGTGAGACCACACCTAGAGTATTGTTCCTCAGTTTGGTTATCACATTACAATATTTATGTACGAAAGATTGAGTCAGTTCAACATAAATTTTTGAGACATGTTGCCTTCAAGTTAAATATTTTTATTGATAACAATTCTGATCTTGAATCACTTTTAAACATTGATTCTCTTGATATACGCCGCGCCGCCAGCATAAAGACCTGATATTGCTTTTTAATATTATAAATTCTAAATGTAACTGTCGTGAATTATTATCGCAGATAAATTTTTACGTTCCTCCTCGAAATACAAGACAAAATATTACTTTTTTCGTGCCCTTCTTCAGGACAAATTATGCATATAATTCTTGTTTACCGCGTATACTTCGGTTAGCGAACCAGTTCGAAAATATTAATTTTTTTCAATGCAAATCTTAGAACTTTTAAACATCAACTTCACCAATCTATTCATTAAATTATTACCATTCACTTTAGTATTAAGTTTTTATTAGTGTAAATTTTTATTGGTGTTTAACTCTGTTGAATGATAACATGATACATGACTGATAACATTCATGTATATCTACCAATCTACCATGTATTTTAGCTATATGTTAGTCTATCCTTGTCATTTTATTGTTGTCCCTCTTCCTTCATTATTACTCATTGTCTGTACTAATGGGTTCGCCCGTTTATATGAATAAATAAAATAACATTCATCCTGTAGATTAGTTTATGTTTACATGTTATTGAAGACATGATGATGCAATGGTTATTCATCCCTTTCTTCTACACGGGGGGTAAATTCGCCCCTTAATTTTTAATAAAAGTTAATTTCGGATAAAACCGAAAAAATTTTTCTACAGCGATGGGAACGAATATGTACAAAGAAGGATTTTGACTCCCTCGAGACTACTCTGTTTATCCCCATTTTATTGGGGGGGCGGGGGAAAAGGGGGAAACTATCCAAAAAATTTTACATGTTCCGATTTTTTTTTCATAAAATCGCCAATATCTCATAAAATATGCGTTTTGAAGTAAAACATCAAATAGGTAAAAATAAAAATCGAGAAAACTCGAAATTTTCTAGTCCTATACTCATATTTTCCAACGGTACGCTCAGGATGTATTAACCAGTCAAATGTATTAACCAGTTTTTCCACCTATAAGAATTTATGTTAAAAAATTGTAATGACACGGTTTGTATCTAAATATTCGAACTACCAGTTTTCTTATGTACTCGAAATCGGTTTTCTTATGTATACGAAGTTTGAAAATTATTATTTTCATTCGGTTTTCCCGGAAAATAGGAAAAATTATTATCATGGGTAATTACAACAAAGGATTAATTTTGATACGCTGTTTAGAGAATATAGTTTTTGACCTAGAAACATAATAGATTATTTCTTATGAGTTTTCTATGACGAGCCGACATGAATGAAAAATGAATTAAACCAAAGAAAAAGGATTTTCCAAAACAAATCCGTTCTAAAAAGAACTAAATTCAATGTTATATCATACACTATCTTCAATTTATCATTACATCGTTTATGTTAGGTCTTTATGTTCTGGGTTTTTTCACTTATTTTGTCTGGAAAATGGAGAAACATATACGTATACAAATGTCTGAACTTGTCATGAATTTTATACAAGAAGAGTATTGATATATTTGAATTGGATTTATTATAAATGTTAATTTATTATACATTACAAAATAATATCATATAATATCAAATCAATGTAAAAAATTGAACTTGAAGTATAAATAATGCCATAGAAACATTTGAGAAATGTTAAGCACGTTTCAACCGTAGTTTTCATAAAAGTAATCAGGATTCTCAAGCATATCATTTATATCAATTTCGTCATCTTCGTCGTATGCGTTTCGATCATTTGAAATAATTTCTTCTCTCAGAGTTTCTTCAAAGGTGTCTATTTTCATGGAAAAGAAAATGCTGGATATTAGAATAAAATTCTTACGAATTATTATGTGTTCATTCTAAGAAAAATTATTTACCAGTATTTACCGACATCTTCTATGATAATGCTTCCAATGTTGGGAGGAAATTGATCCCCTTTGAACCACTTGATATCATAGTATGGTTTTCCGAACTCATCAATTTTCTCTTCCCATCCATAATCACATGGGTTAAGATCTGACGTCTGAGGATAAAAAGAGTAGTTTCGAGGGAGTCAAGATCCTTCTTTGTACATATTCGTTCCCATCGCTGTAGAAAAAAATTTTCGGTTTTATCCGAAATTAACTTTTATTAAAATTTAAGGAGCGAATTTACCCCTCACCCCTACCCCTGTGCAGAAGAAAGGGATGAATAACCATTGCATCATCATGTCTTCAATAACATGTAATCATAACTAATCTACAGGATGAATGTTACTTTGATTAAAATCAATCAGTTTGCAGTGAAGATTCTCGTTTTCACCCCTTGTAGGGGTGGTTTCAGCATTTTTTGAGGGTAAGTACCATTGAATAATCAAGAATAAAATAACACTAGAGATTTCTGCTCAAAAAAATGCTCGAAATTGCAATAGATGAATTCCTTGTTTGACGAGATTTACAGTGTAAACCTGGATTTCATGCTCATAATTGCCCCAATAACTCTTCCTCCCCTCTTTCAAAATTCCTCCCAATTGTATTTCTTCCATTTTTTGGGCAATTGAAAACATTTGCCACAAACTTTGGCCGGTTTGATTACAATGCGATTCGGATTTTCTTTCTGAGTGCGCGCACCGCAACGCTCGATGAGAAAACTCTCGCCGACTGTATTAATGCAATCCTTTCACCTACAACTACAGTCAAACCGAAGAACCTAGTGGTTTAATTACGATGAAATACGTTCAATTTTTCACAGGCCCGCAATATAAATTGCCGGCCCTTAAGGCCCATATTCACAAGAGACAAGTTTGTTGGTTTGGACGAATACTATCATCAAACCACTTCGGTTACTGCTTTGAGAAATTTTTCACTTTTCGACACTAGCTCCTAGAATAATAGGATCGACTCGGTGCAATAGTAATATTTGATCAGCATGACTTTAACTACAAAATAGCAAAGTTTCAGCCAATTTCATCGAAGCATGTCGAAATATGACCTATATATATTTTACATAATCTAAAAGTTGATAAAAAATTCTGAAAAAAATTTCTGGGTTTATTGAACTTGAATAAAAATATTCCGACTCTTGCAATTTTTTGCTAAAGTTAATAGTTTAAGAGTAAAAAATTCTTGAATGTCTAAAATGATGCAAATTACCTAACTTTGACAAGCTGTACCTCAAAAACTGTGCATAGGATCGGTTCGATGTGATGAGAAATTTTAATCACCATGACTTGAATCACAAAATAGAAAAGTTTCAGCCAATTCAACCGAAACATCATTTTCATCGGTTTTGTTCCGGGGTCCTTTGGTCGCTTGCTTTCATCGTTCCAAGATTACAACCTTTGTTTTTCGAATATAAGCCTTGCGACTATAATCACAATGAGCGGTTATGGCCTCAAGGCAAAGAGCACTCTTCACGAGTTAAGAAAAACACGTATAATAGTTGCTGAAATATGGAAAAAAATGCCTAATATGGTTACCTGTATTATATTAATATTATAACATTTAAAAAACATATACTGCGAATTTAGTAAACAAAAATCGATATCTATTTTTCTATTTTACAAATGTATAAAGATTTAAATGTGCAGAAAGAGTATAAAGATACTATGTTAGGATTTTCTACCGAACGCACTACAAGCTTTGTCTAGGAAAAATAACAACTTAGTAGTTACATGCTTTAAAGTAAAAGAGAGAAACATCTTATCAGATTTGCTGAGGAAATGCTTTTTAGATGTACACGGAAAATATAAATGATGGTCATAATAAAGTCACCAAGTCTAAAGAAAATCTTAGTATAACAATATTGACATGCAGAAATGTAAATCAAATGCAGTTGTTAATATGCTCAAAATTAACCTTTATAAATACACTTACATTCTTGTTTAAAGGTGAAATATTCTGTTAAATGGCGACACTCATGGTTGCCACGGAGGAGAAAAAGGGTTGTAGGAAAACACAGCTTCAGCGCCCACAGGTACAACACGCACTGCCAACAAAATTAAACAAAACAAATATCAATTTACAATGTTATTAATATGTGCATAGGGTCCCCCATTTAAAATTCCCCAGGATCGTATTTTTTTATTTCTTGAGCAAGGGTCATGTACAGTACATCAAATTGTAGGTATTCTTAAGTAAGTTCATTAAGTGTGCAGACAGAGCGATCCAAAGAAACTTTTTCTGAAAAAATTGTTATGATAATAATCTTAATTTCTTTGGATGTTTTTTTAGCCCACATTGTACATGAAATTTGATAAGGATCTTAATTAGCTTTAATGAGAAATTTTTATTGGTTTTCAAAAAGAAACAAAAAAAACACTATTTTCGCTATAAAACTAATTTTTTTAAAAGGAATTTAAAATATCTTGTTTAATAGTGATAATATGCATATATTGCATACGTCTATCAATAAATGATCCTTATATTTTACTGCTTATTTCTAAGTTAGCTGACAAAGAAGGAGGAGTATTATGAGCAACTATCTTTAAGAACACCCGGTACGTTTTTGTACAATCGAATTTCTTCGTCTTTTCCCTCTTCTGTGGTACGACTTCATTAACTTTATCGCTGATAACTTTTGTCTTCCTTAAGTAGACATTTCTACTAATAAAATTTGTTCATACTTGTAGTGTCTTTGCAGATATTGAACTAAAAGTGTTTATAACATGATATTCGATATCTTTTTAAATTGTTCTGACCACTGTTTATTTGTTTGGCACTTACTCTTGAGGGGGCTCTGTACTATTTTTCGTAGATTTAATAAAATAATACCTTTGATAATATTAATTATTTTACATTTTTTTAAATATCAGCCATAGAAATTTTAATGGCGTCAAGTTATTCTCAGTTAAATAATGATTCGCCCGGCAATCAACCAGCAAATGATTATGGTTCAGTTTACAGCTTTAGAAAAAAACAGAATTTTGGTTGATTTATGGCGAATGTAACCGTATTGCTAGATTAGTGTGCCGACTATTCTCAGCGGTTTCCTAATAAATGTTGTTCATAAAACTATTAAATTATTAGTAAATAATCCTCAAACGTATGAGATCCTTTACCAAACCGAAGAGAACCGGAAGTAAACCGGGGAGCACCGAAATTTCTATAAATGGGATTAAAGAGAAACAGACATCTCAATAAACGGCAATCGACAAATATCTCAACTTCAGTTAAAACGATCCTCAAAGGTAAATTATATCACGATTGTAAAATGATTTTAATTCAACAATTTCGTAAAGTGATTAAGGACTGCAACCTAATTTTATAGTTAAAATGTCCATACTTAAGGAAACAAACAGAAATCTTTTTTATAAATAGTCCAATCAACGAAGGAAAAATAGGGGAATTAATTCGTAAATGTTGCAAATTTGTATACAGTTGTCGGGAGGAGTGCCCTGGACAATATATCAAAAGTCCTGACCGGTGGGGGTGATCGGGGGGTGGAGGGTAGTTTAAAAGTCCCCTTATCACGTATATCTTAAATAACTCGAAAACTACGACCTCTAGCGAAAAATTATCTTTATACAAAATTAAACTAGAAGAAATTTTCTACAAATAAGTTCCTATTCATTTTTTATGTAGGATCAATACTTTACGAGATACAAAGGGTGCAAATTCGTGAATTAAAACAAAATTAAATAGTTTTTCATGTTTTTCCGGAAAAACTCGGTGAAAACGCACTTTACAGAAAAGTTGCAAATAAAAAAAAAGTGTTGTATTTCGATAACACATTCACCTGCATTTTTTCAGATTTCTTTTTCAACTTTTACATTCCCCACTTTTAGGAATTTTCGAGGGGCCATATCTCCAAAAATATGCATTTTTCGAAAAAATTCACAAGAGTAAAAACATCTTATTTTGGGCCAAAAAAGGTAAATGTATTGTTTCTCTTTCACTTTTGACCTAATTCTACAAGTTACGGAACCCATGATAAAAGAGGTGTTTTCTACCCCTTCCGATCATTTCCTACTCTGATCTTTTTTCAACACTTCTACTAACGTCATTACAAACACATTGCAGACAGTTTCATCAAAATCCATTCATTAGCCGTCAAATTAGAGATTTTGGTCATTTTAGCGCTCCGTTGACTGGACTACCTCTATATCTCGTAAAGTATTGATCCTACATAAAAAATGAATAGGAACTTATTTGTAGAAAATTTCATCTAGTTTAATTTTGTATAAGAACAATTTTTCGCTAGAGGTCGTAGTTTTCGAGTTATTCAAGAGAAACGCGAAAAGGGGACCTTTAAACCACCCCACACTAACCGTTCACCCTCCACCGGTCAGGACTTTTAGTATGTTGTTCAGAGCACTCCCCACAACAACTGTACAAAAATTGGCCACTACACGAATTATTTCCCCTATTCGGCCTTTTTTGTACTTCGTTGACTGGATTAAAAACTCTTTGGAGCAATGAGTATAAGTAGACATAAAATGCACTATTGAAGTGGCAGGAATCCTCGGTAGACGCGAGAAAGAAATTTTTAAGTAAAATTTGTAGTTAACGTATGGAGTATGGGTATGCCTGGAGGTAGAGTAATAGCAGGGCACCATTTTTTGGAAATAACTTAAACAACGAAATTTACCTAGATTTTTTTACAAAATGAATTACCTACATATATATCTAAAAGAAGTTACCTGCAGGAAGGAAAACTGTGGCACTCTTCCACATAATGTCCCTATTACTTCGGATTATTTAAAAACAGTTTCTGAAAACTAGTGGATAGGTAATTCAGATTTTTACGATGACCAGCGAGATCACCAGATTTAAATTTGCTGAATTTCTTTTCGTGTAATTACCTTAAGACTTGTGTGTATCAAGCCTAATCTTGTGACATAGAGGATGTGAAAAATAGAAAACAAAGTGGGTGCAGTTCTATTCGACGGAATACTCTCTTACGAATGGTGAATGGTGAAGTAGTAAACAGGTTTCTTTACTGTATTCGCGGAAATGGACAAAATGTTGAACACATTTGTAAAAATTTTTTGATTTTCTTTATCCCTTAAATTGGGAATCCACAACTGTAACCTAATCTCTTTTTACCTAATTAGACATTTTAAGAAAACGTAAGTGTTTCTTGTGAAATGACCGTTGTTTTATTTTTAATTTGCAATCAACATAGCAAATAATTCTTTTTTAGGAATTAGTCAAAGCAAGTCCACCCACCATCCCCCACAATATTGTCTTTGTGGTGTGTCACTAAAATAAAACATAACATTTTGTAAACTGTAACTAAACTTGAGAGCGTAATGGACAACTTCTAAAATTATGCATAACTAAATTACCGTTACTTCAAATCTGATAAAACTGTAAACTATTAAGTACGAAAAATGCAATAATTCAATTGTGCAAAAACACGGTGTCGAGTCGTTATATTAGTGCTCATAATACAACATTTCTATTTTGTCAGCTGACTCAGAAATAAGCAGTAAAAGTATAAATTTATTGATAGCAACACACATCTATATCACTACTAAATAATCTATTTTTATTTCTTTCAAAATTTTTTAGTTTTGTAGAAAAAAAAAATTTTTTGTTTTTTTTTCTGGAAAACCAAAAAAAAATTACTAAAATATGTAATAACTTAAATTAAAGATAATTAAAACCCCATCAAACAGATTTATCAAATTTCTTATACAGGGCGAGATAAAAAAATATTCAAGGAAATTAAGTTTATTGTAAGAATTTTTTCAAAAAATTGGACTACTCTGTATGCATATTTAAAGAACTTCAAAATACCTACAATTTGATACGTGTACATGGCCATTGCTTAAAAAATAAAAGGAATATGCGGGCCTGGGAAATTTTAAATGATAGACCCTGTAGAGAGTGCCCTCTAATGCCAGTAGAATGTATAAAGAAGAGTCCTGGTATATGATTGAAATAAAAACAAAAAACGAAACAAATATGTATTTTACATATTATAGAAGTGATACATACATGAATTCTTATTGTTACTGTCTTATACACAGAGATTATTAAAACTGTCAAACAATTACACAGCCACACAAAAAAAAAGTTCAGACCCAGAAACAAGACCTACCAATCTTTATGTATTTTAACCTCCTGAATTCGATGCCGCCATCAGAATTTAATAAGTATCTTAGATTTTATCTTTAAAATTGCATTTTTATCGCAAAAAACGACCAATCGATGTCAGATAAACTCAAAACTAATAAAAATTATATTCAGATATATGTTCTTCCATATATTTTGACAGACTCTTTTTTTCTTAGCCAATGAAGGGCTAAGAAAAAAAGAGTTTCTTTACGTAGATCATTTGAAGATAAGAGAGCAAGATATCATTGCAAAAAAATGTAGAACAATGGGAGATTAACGGTACAGTAAAAACGCGAGAAGAAATTCGTGATATCGCTATGATAGCTTTTTACTTGAAAATTTACTTCACGAAATTTAACTTTACAGCCATCCTGGTGATCGTTTTTGATAAAAGAATTGCTGATTTTACGAACTTTTGATGAATACCCGTTATAATTCGTATCTCACAGCTTTTTCAACATCAAATTCAGATTCAGTGCGTCAAAATACATGGAAGAACATCTGGATCCAACTGTCATTGGTTTACATTTTATCTGCCACTTGGTGATCGTCTTTGGCGATAAAATGGCTGAATTTGTGAGTTATTGGCAAATACTCATCAGAATTTTTTTATAGACCATTTTTAACATCAAATTCAGATTCAGCGCGTCAAAATTCATGGAAACACATATGCCCGATTAAAAATGTTATTAATTTCCAGTTCAATTGCCCATAGTGGTCGTTTTTGGTGATAAAATGGCTGAATTTGTGCGTTTTTGGTAAATACTCGTCAGAATTTGTCTTGTAGAGCTTTTTAACGTCAAATTGAGGTGAGATGAAGTACGGTATCAGTTTCAGTGACCTCTATCGGAAAAGTTAAGGCACTCCGGGCGAGTCCGGCACTTAGATGGGTGACCGTATCTCATCTAGCCGTCCTGGTTAAGTGGTGAAGTAGCATTAACTAAACTTCGCCAGGACGTTAAAAAAAATCGAATTTAGCGCATCAAAATACATAGAGGACCATATATCTGAATATAATTTATATTAGTTTTGAGTTTATCTGACATCGATTGGTCGTTTTTTGCGACAAAAATGCAATTTTAAAGAGAAAATCTAAGATAAAAAAAACCAACGATAAAATTAAATTTTGATGGCGGCATCGAATTCAGGAGGTCAAAATACATAAAGATTGGTTTCTGGGCCAGAACTGTTTTTTGTGTGACTGTGTTACCGATAAAATCACTGACACGATTTTACTCTTGAACTATAGCCCGTAGTGGATATGTAAAATTTAGTTTTATTAAGAATTTTTGATTGCACTTCCATTGTATTAAAATATCCATTTTACGAAGCTGTAAACAACTAAGAGAAGCGAAACCTAGTATGTATAAAAAAGGATTTTCATATAAAACAACAGAAGTCCAAGACCGAAATATAAAGTTAAAATGAAGAAGGGAAAATTTTACAGCAGACGTTTTCTTGAGCCAGTGAGGGCACACTCTACGTAAAAATTGATCTATATACAACTATCAACATAATAACTAATATGCGAAAGCAGGTCTTACTAACACTAAATTACTATTTATCTAATTACGTTTTATTAAATAAAAACTAAGATTCATCAACTTATACAACGTGTGCCTAAGAGGTATATTAAACACTGAATAGCATATTTCGAAATCTCTCAATATCCAAAAAACAGACTTTAGTAGGTTAGTGGTAAAATTGAAATTAATAATATTTCATGTTTTCTCAGAGGTCTGAGATATTTGACTATAACGTCTATTAAGAAGAATAACATAAGAAACAACAACGCAACGGTCTAGCCAATGTTCGATAAAAATTTACGAAACTTGGTAGTTAAGTAGTTGGATATGCTAAATTCAGTTTTGCTGCAGAATTTTTTTTTACAATATGGTGGCTTCAAATTTGGGTCAGAAGTAAACAAAAAAAAAGGTCCTGATTCTGGAACTCGACCCGAGTAGTCCAATGTATTTTTCGACGCTGAATTCGAATCCAACCTCAGAAAAGCCCAAATACCCTCAAAATTTTGAGCTAGAGAGAAAAAACACTCTTAGAATAGGGTAAAATCGACCCTCATAATATGGTGACAATAAGTACATTCAAAAAGTACTACTCTAGGAGATAGCTACATATATGTGCCTGGGATATAACATGTTGGCATTACTGTTATGTTTTAGCAAATATTTCTCTGAGTATTTTATCTTATGTGAGTGAGACCTCCCCCCCTAACCGTTTTGGCGCTAGCCGCCCCGGAAAATATTCAATTGTGGAACAAAGTATAACACTTTAGAGATTGGTGTTAGTTGAATTGGGTTATTTTGGTGATCAACATTCAATATATGCCAACATTTTTTCTCCGGGCAATTGGCAGCACTGGCGACATCAATTATGGCCAAAATTGGAACATAGTAGGACCTTTTCAGACCAGGCGGAAAATTTTCGTTGTCAATGCTCATTGCTGGAAAACCATATGCCAACATTTTTTGTTTGCCCATTTTCCAGATTCTTGGCGAAAAATTGGACTTTTGGCCAAAAACGAGCTAAAACTGGTGCTTTTCAAAAAGAAATGTTAGCACCTTCTCAAACTTGTAGTTTTTGTACCAAAGAATAGTCTCTGTGAGTGCCAACATTTTTTTCTCAAGGTAACCCTCCTAAGCCACCAGGCCTGTAGCTAGAAAGTGCTTTCAGGGCGGGCAAACGATTTTTCAGGACGGGCCCGTAAAAAAGTTCGAAAAATTTTTGATGAGCGGGGGGGAGAAATCCAGAAAAACTTTTTTTGGTCCGAAAAATTTTTCATTACGATCACCGTAGGTCGGGCGAAACTTATTCCAGGACGGGCAATGCCTAGCTACAGGCCTGTAAACCACCCCCAAAAGGAGTTACTTTTGCCTCATTTCAGGGTGGCTTCCTTCTATTTTGTGGGTTGCTTAACCACCTCAGAGTAGAAAATCCTTTGCGATATACCAAAATTTATATTTAAGTACAATACGTTTGCGCTTGTTAACTTCTTCTTTCATGTATTTATTGTTACCACAAATCAGGGATGATTTACCCTATTTTAGGGTTGTTTATACGCTAAAGGCTCAAAATTTTGTGGGCACATGGGCTTGGAGTATGGAATTAGCAGGAGGGTGGTCAAAAAAACCACAGCACTTAGGCCCCATTGGACCCCTTGTACATCCTCCCTCTAGGCAGACACTCGCCTAGGCCTTCAACCAACCTAATCTTTCGAAGTAGGTGGTGATGTTGCCTAGGGGCATCTCCCTTACATTGGCCAAGGTAGGCCAACGCTCTCCCAAGATGGATTCTCTGATTGATGAGACGGCTGAACAGTCACAGAGTACGTGTTGAACCGTCTCATCTTCTTGTTCACAACCTCTGCAAAGAGGTGTTTCGCTTAATCTCATATTGTATAGATGTTTCCTTAGCGGACAGTGTCCAGTCTGGATTCCTGTTATAAAACGTAGATTCCTTCTGGTCATTGCCAGGTAGTCCATTGCTGTTTTCTTGTTGGGATACGTGAGTAGTTCCCTAGCAAGCTGACAGCTGCTTGTTTCATCCCACAGCTTCTTAAATTCGTTGTGGGTGTTCTCCTTAATTAATTGTATTGTCGCCGTAATCGGACATGGGCTTTCCTGAAATCGGATTCGAACTTGAACTCAACAAGTTCAAAACCCCTAAAAATATAATTTCAGAATATATATGACGTGTTTTTTCAATTTTCTATTTCTACATCCCTTTCAACCACTAATTTACTCTGTTTTCAACCTAAGAATGAATTCTAGGCTTTTGGCATGCTGAAATTAGAAATCACCAACCTCAAAATCCCCTGGAATATATACTTTTGGAATGAAAATTACGTATTTTGTCAAATTTTCATTTTTCACCCCTTCAACCTCATTTTACTCGATTGTCATTTTAAGAATACATTTTTGGCATGTCGAAATTTGAAATCATCAACCTCAAAAACCCCTAGAAATATAAGTTTAGAATGAAAATTACGTATTTTATCAAATTTTCATTTTCATTTTTACTCGCTTTTCACCCTAAGAATCAATGTTTGGCTTTTAGCATATTGAAATTTGAAATTATTAACCTCAAAAACCTTAGGATTGTACATTAGGAGTACTTTTTGCATGTACTTATTGTCACCATATGTGAGGGGCGATTTTACCCTATTCTAAGGGTGTTTCTTCGCTCTACCTCAAAATTTTGAGGGTGTCTGGGCTTTTCTAAGGTCGGATTCGAATTCAGCGTCGAAAAATACATTGGGCTACTCGGGTCGAGTTCCAGGATCAGGACTTTTTTTTGTTTACTTCTTCTGACCCAAATTTTGAAACCACGATATCGAAAAAAAAAAATTTCTGCAGCAAAACTGAATTTAGTATATCCAACTACTTAATTCTACCAAATTTCGTAAATTTTTATAGAAAATTGGCTAGGTTACCGATTTTTGACGCCTATTTTGAAAAAAAAAGTACGACTGTGCGGCGGCTCAGAAATGGGGTAAACAATCCGTTATTTCATTCTACTTTTATTCATTCCTTCGATTTTTCGGTATTATGACATGGTATTTTGTAAAAAATTAGTTTCAAACGTTTTTTAAATATAAAAATATGTACATTTAGTCATTCCGTTTCGTCAAGAACTACTTACAAACATTCAAACCTAAAAGAAATAAAGCAGGAGCGTCAACTTCGATAAAAGAAATCATGGCTATACAGCAACGGAGATCTGTAAACTACTATTATTCAAAGTATAGTATTCTTCTTCATTAAAGAGTATTAGAAAATGTGTGTAAAAAAGCGGGCGTCTATTCATTAAGGCTATGAGAATAGATCTCCAAGTTCCTTATATTATATTACTTTGATTTGGCAATATTTGTGAATTTTTATCAGCCACTCTTACATAATTATGATGTGGAAAAAATCGGTCACTTTAACTAAGAAAGGCGCATCGGTATACGAATCGGCCAACGGGTGATAGAGCGTGCAATGTTGGGAACCGCCTTGAGGGATACAATGAGAAGCGAAGAAATCAGCAGAAAGATCATAGTAGTTGATGCTATAAAGTGAATTGCTAGAAGCAAATGACGCTGAAGGACGAGTCGCCCGGTATGATATAAAGTGAACAAAAGGTATCATGCACTGAAGACCAAGGTAAACCAAAAGAAGCATGGTGGACCCCAGGCTAGATGGTGAGATGACATCCGAGATGAACAGGGAAGAATTAGATGCCGACCGCGCAGAACTGACATGCGTGAAAGGAAATGGAAGATGCCTATGTTCATAAGTGGACGTCTTCAGGTTGAAGAAGAAATATGTTGTATACATTGTCCATAAACTTCCCTTGGCTCTTTTGCATATCAAACTAGGTTACTTAGCTAGGCTAAGGCGAGGATTAAGGTGATTTTAAAAGTAATTTTCAGAAAGACAAAAACCCTTTTAAAGACTTCATTCCTATAGTTAGTATAATTCTCTCTCACCTAGAGCCAAACTTCCCATTTGTGAAAAGAAAATACGACTTTATGCATTGTTCTCTTCATTTTTTTATGCGTAAAACATACGTTTATAGCAGCAGCGGAAAAAAAAAATTAGAAATCGTGAAGAAAGTAACATTATTTCACTCTGGCATTTATTTAAAGTTGTCTCACGATCTCCGCTTTAGAAATTATAAAAGACCCCGCACAAATCCTTATATAAAAGTGGCTTCCGTTAAATTGGCTAGATTTTTGATATGTTCTATATTTTGGGTCTCTGATCAAATGACTCAATGGGTAGGAGGTCCCAAACCACCAGGGTTTCAAGATATTTGACATTTTATAAAAAATTTGGCAGGTGCATCGGTTTGCAAGAACTGTTATAACTTTCTATTATGGAATTTATTTTCAATGTAGAGTGTAGTTCGCCTTGTGTTCTTTCTACGTGCCAAAGAGCAAATGAGGATCTCCTACACGAAGAAAGTTATATCGGTTCTTGCAAACCGTTGCACCTGCCAAATTTTTTATAAAATGTCAAACATGTTGAAACCCTGGTGGTTTGGGACCTTCGATCCATTAAGACATTTGATCAGAGGCACAAAATATAGAACATATTAAAAACCCAGCCAATCTAACGGAAGCCACTTTTATATAAGGATTTGTGCGGGGTCCTTTGTGTTTAGACATTAATCTTGAAACCTGTTTATTTAAATATTATATGGAAAATAAGGGCAACTGTAGAAAAAATATTGTATGAAACGAACTTTCCATTCGTGACAAAAGTACCACTTTATGCACTTGTTGCATAAATTATTATTTTTGGTCAGTTATATTTTCTGTTCCTTTTTTTTTTTTTCAGCAGCCAGCAACAGTCTGACTGATAGTTTTTATTAATAAGTAAAATTTGCTAGGAGTGGAATTTTTATTAAAATATTTTAACCACTGCATTTTCTATTGCACAATATGAACATTAAAATGAAAAATGTTTTTATCAACATCGGTATTATTTAAAGCAATAATTTTTATTGCATTTATCCATATTAGTTTGCTTCATCAATATTGTTTTTATCTGCAATTCAGTAAATGATTAACATTTTAATTGAACCGAAACAAATATAATAATTTTTATATCTATTTTTTCATGACTTACTCATATGAAACATTTATTTACGTTATGAGATTAATTAAAACGAAAATAAAAAGAATGGTGCAGCTGTCATATATCACTATCAGTTGGTCAAAATCATATAAAAATTGTGTTGCCATTTTTTTATTTTCATGTGTGGAAAAAGATTTATTAGTAAAATTGTCCTATTGTAACGTTGTTTCCGGATTTCATTTATTGATAAATCATTAGCTTAGCGTCATTGTGGAAGTTCAGAGGATGATTTTTTAATACATTGTATGCACAATGTAACCTCATGGCCGATATATAGCAAAATACATGAAAATTTTATTTCATATGCATATAAATAACAAAAATATAATATAAATAACACATTACTAATGGGCTAGTAGACAGTAACAAAAACGACAAAATTAATAATATAGCATTATAGTATGACTTTCCAATATGTTATAAATATAATTTAAAGATCATTTTACCGACTATTATTGGTTTTATTGTAAAATGAATATGCTTAAAATCAGAGTGGATTTAAAATAAGGCAGTTTGCCGGATATCTCACGACGTAATAGCGTAATAACCTCTAAAACAGGGACATTTTACATTTGACAGTAACTAGCTACGTTGCCATATTTCTAAAAAGGAATGTGCACTACTGCACTGCCTGAAATAAATTTTAATATTAATTTTTAACACTGTTTCAAATACCCAGCAAGTAAATGTCTTACATATTTTTAAGGCTGATTTCTAATACAGAATTGTAATTCTACAGAGGATTCTGTATAGCAATACAGAATATCTATTACATTATTTATCGAAACATGGCAACGTAGCATACGTTTCTCTGTTCAAGCACAAATTAGAATCTGCTGATTACGCTATTACATCAAGCAAGGTGCCCTCTAAGCTGCTGTTGATCTGTGGGAAGATTCGGATTGAGCTGCACAACTCAGTCAAACTCATATGCACGCCCGGGCACAGTGACGTAGAGGGCAACGAAGAAGCAGATCGTTTGGCGGGAGAAGGAGCAAAAATTCCATTCTTTGACCCAAAGCCAACCTTCGGTTTGCCCTGCCAAGAAGTCGGATTCAGTCAGAGCTGTGAGAGGCTATGGTACAATTTAACTACTATTGAGCTTAGGCCTCCTGAATGAGATAGTCAAAACTTCATATAAAGGGACCTTCGACTGGCTTCACTGTGGCTGCTTGGACTCAACAGAGAACGGTTGAGGCAACCGGACAATGTCCTTCGAACAAGCACCTGCATACAATAAGGTTGAAAGATGATACTACTTGTCGGATGTGTGGAGTGTAGAATGAAACCATTCTAAGCTAGAAGCATCAAGATATAGGTATGTCGACAGCAGAGGGAACTACGGGATCTACCCTGGAAAGGACTGCTCTCCTTCATGGAGAACACTGTTTTTTCTGGGAAATCCTAAATGCCGCCAATGTACAATTGGCCGGTAGGCCTACGTACCTACTGCGAATCTTTGGATTCGCTTTTTAATAATAATTAAGCATCTTAACAAAGATTTTAAAAAAGAATGTATTTGAAGAGGTGTGCAACAATTGATAAGATTCTACAAACACAAAAATACTGAGTAGTATAGACGAGCATTTCATCAACCAACGTGACATCATTGGAGATAATTAAAGTTTGCAAAATAGCATCACACCTAAAAAGTTAATTTATCTTAAAAAAATTGCGAAGAGTATCCCATAGAATGGTAAACAAATATATAAAAACTTGAACCGGTTACAGCTTGTTTTCTTTTA
Organism: Rutpela maculata; assembly: GCA_936432065.2. Classification (NCBI taxonomy): domain Eukaryota; kingdom Metazoa; phylum Arthropoda; class Insecta; order Coleoptera; family Cerambycidae; genus Rutpela; species Rutpela maculata. Next base: position 113,536,350 of record OW386285.2, read on the forward strand.
CAAAAAAATTTTAACTGGTGAAAAATATTAGATATGGAGACATGGAACAGAGGCAAAACTTGTTAACTAGGAGTAAATCGAGACGTATATTGAATGTGGATGCAAAACCGCCGTTTGATAGTTTTACGCCACCTAAATTGACCCAACTTTAATTGAATATAATCAGCGTGAAATATTTGCTAAAGAAAGTAATTGCCAGTACCAGCGTTTAGTAATTAAAGTAGAACTAAAATGAGCTTAGACTATAAATGTGTTCTTATAAGATACGAAAAACTTAATTCCAATGGATTAAGATAATAAAAATGCAAATTATATAGCTTTTAGCTTGTTTGTGATGCAGATTGACTATTCAAACTTCTACGTTAAATTTGAACAGAACAGATGAGAATTATACAATGTATCTAAAATAACATCTATACAGGGTGGCTCACTTAAAATTCCCGGGGTCATGTTCTCGATAACTACAAGAGATAATTTGAATTATGTAAAAGGTATTCACTAGAATATATAAATGACTTCAGTTTTGAGTAAAAACGGTCATTTTACAATGATCCTAGGAACCTTAAATTGAGGTGCATGAGTGGGGTATTACATTCTAAGCAACTTTTATGATACAAACAATTTTCGAAAAATCACTGGATTTCGAGATATTGGAACTTCATTATAATTTTTTAAACAACAGAAATCGCATAATTCCAAAATGTAACTAGATATCTACATTTTACAGTATAATAACAGTCCCTTGAGATTAACCAGAAAAAGGCAAAAAACCCAAAAGTTCTGCGACCGGATCGCAAGACAGTACCCCCCCCCCCCCCATTTTAGAGGGCGGGGAACACGATGGTGACAATATTTTCCGACTTACCGTCCAACCACTATTCCTAAATCGAAAAAAACCACCTTTGTTTCCGATTTTTCGGCGCTAGGTTTGCAAGGGCTTGTCAGATCGGATTTTCCTTGGTCAATTTGAATAAAATAAGTAAATATTGACCACAGGTGACCTAACTCATCCCCAGGGATTGAAACTACCCCTACCCCCAAGTGCAATACTAAAATGCCACGAAAATAACGAAAATCAACTGAAAATCGGTATGCTCCCGTTTTCGAGGGCGAAGAACACGATGGTGACAATATTTCCCGACATATCCTTCACCCAGTACTCCAATTTTTTTTGTGCACACGATAACTCTGGAACCGTTTAAGATATTGAGTACAAGGGAAGCTAACATCTCCAAAAATTGTATTAGACACCCCCTTACCATCCCCCTTTGTTAAAGGGGGGAAAAAAATAAAATTGTGATTTAGTGTGTGTACAAGAACCAAAGGCCTGAAGAATTTTTTTTTACTTCTCACCATCTCTCTACCACCCTCTACTCTAACTCCACTAGTTCCTAAACAATTATTTCCTCATAGTGGAGTGCAAATATAGTACCAATTTTTTTTTCGTTGTGAGAAACTTGGATAGAAAATCTGGATGTGGAAGTAACGATTCTTTGGGCAGCGGTTTTTAATAAAATATAAGAGCATATTATCGTTGTTGCCGTGGTATTTCGTTATTGGGTAGTTTCAACCCCCAGGATGGATTAGGTCGCCTGTGGTCAATCTTTACTTATTTTATTCGAATTAATAAAAAAAAGCGATCCGACAAGTCCTTGCAAGCCTAGCATCAGAAAATCGGATTCAGGTTTGGGGGTAGTAAGTGAGGGATATGTCGGGAAATATTGTCACCATCGTATTATCCGCTCCCGAAAACGGGAGTATACCGCTTTACAGCTGATTTTGTTGTTTTCGTGGCATTTCGTTGTTAGAAGTGGGGGTAGTTTAAACCTCTGGGGGTGAATTAGGTCACCTGTGGTCGAATTGACCAAAAAAAAATCCGATACGAGAAGCCCTCTCAAGCCTAGCACCGGAAAATCGGAAAAGGGAGTAGTTTTCAGGTTTAGGAGTAGTGGGTGAAAAGTAGGTCGTGAAACATTATCACCATCGTATTCCTCGCCCTCAAAAATGAGGGTATACCGGTTTTCAGCTGATTTTCGTTATTTTCGTGGCATTTTGGTATTGGGAGTGGAAGTAGTTTCAACCCCTGGGGGTGGGTAGGTCACCTGTGGTCAATATTTACTTATTTTATTCAAATTGACGAAAAAAAAAACCGATCCACCGTAGCACCGAAAAATCGGAAATGGGGGTGGTTTTTTCGATTTAGGTTGGACACTAGGTCGGAAAATATTGTCACCATCGTGTTCCCCGCCCTCGAAAACGGGAGGTTAATGTCTTGCGGTCCGGTCGCAAAACTCTATCTCAAGGGACTATAATATTCTGTCAAACATACAACATAAACATAACACAGAAATTAAACAATACACATTACCCAATAAACATTAGCACGTAAAAAATAGGTAAAATGTACGTCCCAATAATTTAAAAATGGTTTTGGTTATAATAATTATATGTTTATGATATACCGCATTATGATTTTGTATTTTTATTGTATTTATAATCTACTGAATTTCCACTAAAGGTAGAAAATCTTGACTTAAAAGACGTTTTAAATAAAGTGTCAATGTAGGTAACTCATATACGTTAAATCAACAGTTAACAAAGACTTCATGTTTACGATATGTATTAATTTATTTGTATAAAATATGTTGATCATAAACCACTAGTAAACGTATTTCTTTTACTTTTATTTTGGTAATATCATTAACCTGAATTTTATTACAAGTTTTAATCTTTGATATAAAATACATCGCTCATTAACTATAATAGTCCAATAAACATCAGAATGTGTAAAATGCGTGAAATATATTTCCAATGGTTTAAAAACGATTTTAGTGTACTAACTGGTGTAAAAATTATACTCTTCGCTGGTTTGTTGAACTTTTTATATAATTGTTCCACACCCTTAGATACTCTTCGCAGTTTTCTTGCAAATAATGTCAGTTTTGAACATTCTAAATTTTGTGTGACCAACTTTACTGGTGAAACACTCGTTAGTATAAAAAATGATTATAAAGAAAAGTTAAAAAAAGAAACATCCAACCTGTCTGAGATTCGAACATCTGAACACCCGAACAATCAATCAATCAATAAAAATTTATTTAAAGTTAAAATATAAGAATAGAGAATATAGAATCTGGCCTGGGGTGGTGAATGTGGGTTGGGCTGGGTAGGTCCGGTTCGGCTTGAACAGTAATAAATGGTGGAACAGTTGGGACTCCTATTCGCCTGGGGCGGACTTAAAAACAACAATGTCGCTAACTACGCTGCCCACATGGGCCTAAAACTAACTAAGGACTCAAATTGTAAATTACCGTTATTACGCACACAAGACACTGAGAAAATATTTTGATTGCTGACGCGAAAAAACCTGTTCGAGGGAATTACCGCTCTGGTGGTCTTCCTGCCGCCAAGAAAGCAGAGTTGTGGTTTTTTAAAAGTTCTAATTTTCAAAGAACTTGTTGGCCGATGTGAATTTGGGGACAAAAAGGGACCAAAAAAAAAACAAAAAGGATAAGACAATGAACATACAGAAAAGGAATAGAGAGAGGAAGTTGCCTGAAAATAGGCAACGCCTGGTATGGTAGTGGGTGTTTCAAATTAAAGAATATTTGAAATTTGAATTCGTAAAATTTTTGAGAAATCTCTTGGACGTAGTTGGCTAGTGGGGTTATGTCGTTAGATCGGGCATATAGATCTCTGAGTGAGGAGTACATAATCTGAACCAGAGATGAGGCGCATACATTTGTGTTCCAGGACACAAAGTTTTTGCATTGTCATGGCCGGAATGCTGCACCACATCGGCGCGGCCCTGGCCTGATCACCAGCGTGTATAACTTTAGCCACTGGACTATTATACCAAGACTTGTAGACTATAAATAGCCCGTCGGGCAGAGCGCGAAAAGCCTTCTCTTTCTTGACCTACCCAATACTGAAGTATAACCAGATGGGACCTTCACTACTTATTAAAGCATGTTATTTTACATAGGAAATCAAAATTGACGACACTCTCCATTGGTCGAGTCCGAAGATATAAGAAAAAAACTAAAAAAAAAGAAATTTAGAAATTTAATTTTCAATCAAATATAACTTTAGAACTAAAACAGATAAAAATACATTTTTTTTTTGGTTTTGACAAATAAACATTGCTTTTTAATTTGAAGTATAATTTATTGCAATAATTAAAAAATTATCATAAAAAAACTAGCAAAATTCAAAAAGATACACAAATCAGCAACATTTTTCTAATTAACTCGCCATAACTCCCTTATATAACGAGGTATTCAATTTTTTCTTTCACCAAAAACTGACAAATTTAATAGGCTTCATTTTGTCTCGATTAATGCTGGATCTAATTTTTTAACTAAAAGCGCTACAGCCCTTGAAACACAACGAAGCACAGTACGGCGACGAAGACGCGAGGCTTCCTTTCCCGCCCCCGCTACTTTCTCGGCCCATCAAGAAACGTATCGGCTGCTGGCCTCATTATTGTCTGGATAAATATTAATAAGTATATACTATTTTACTTACATGTAGGCTATTACAGTTTATGTATATTGTAGATTCATTTTTATCAATGGAGAAAAACTACATGTTTATTTTACGAAACTGCTGAAAGCAGTGAAAATCTAATGGTAAAAAACCAACTGTTACTGGCATCAGGTCTATTATTAATTGTGCAAATGAAAGAAAATATGCAATTTCATTAAAATTTTTATAAAACAAAGTGGTGGCACTTATTTGCACACCCTTCGATACCGATTTCATTATTCTTATCTGACATCTTTTTGTAATAAATAACATTAGCAAAGATAATACGTATTGTCTCTGATATTAGTAATGCGATAAAAAAATGCAAGTGAGCTTTCATGTAGTTATAATAAAGAAAAAAAATCAGTTTAAAATAAAATGGCATTGTCTGATTTGTGGAAAATCCAGAAAAATTAAGAATAAATTAAGAACATCTTTAAGTACCAGTTTGTATAGGAACGGGTGCGGAAACTAGAAAAAAATATATATTAAAGCTGCAGTGTCGCATTGTGATACAGAAATACAAGGCATTTATTCAGATTTATTTGGGCTAATGGAAATTATCATAAAATTTATTATGCAAAATATATTAGCAAAAAAAAATTAAATGTGTACAAACTAAACAACTGAAAGAAAAAAATGATTTTAAAGTAGCGGTTAATATTTTATTTAAGGAGGTTTATCGTGCTGTTTGCAAAAAAGAATTCTTAACTCTAATATTTCTAAAAACACGCCTTAATGATATATTTGAAGAAATGATGGAAGAAAAATTAGATTATTATAGCAGTGGAAATATAAGAAAGAGATTAGAAAAGCATTTAAGCAAACAAAGTGTTTTGTGAACACAAAGAAAATACAACAACAGTTCATTCAAGTGATAATAAAGCTAAAAGGATTTTTGTTGTCAGTCACAAGTGAATCAGGCGAAGAAAACTTGGTTCATGAGAATGAATTGACAATTCATGATAAAGCTGCCGGTATCTTAAGAGAAGCTATAGCTGGATGTTTTAAAACTATAAAAAAAACACGACTACTAATCTGAATGAACATAAATGTAAACAAGAAGTTTCAGATTTGTTATAAACATTTATGTCGTGGATACTAAATATGTCAGGACAGACAAATTTGATTTAAACGTTATTTCTATAGTAATGGAATTTATATTAATACTTATGGAAAAAAAACAATCAGCTTAGGCCATTTTTTTAATCCTTTACATATCACTACATGTGTTTCGTGCCATCAGAAGAAAAAGAACTTAATGATATGCTTTATTCTTTTGGCTATGGTTATTCCTACGATGAAATACGTACATTTTTAACGTCTTTAGCTAGTCACGTATTAGTAAAAACTGGTGACGACATTTTTAGACCACCTGGAGTTCCTCCAGTAAGTTCGGAAGAAAACAATTACATTTATCGCAGCGATAATTTTGATCAAAACGAAGACAGGCTAGATGGTAAAAATCCCACTAGGAATAGTATTATTTAAAAAAAAGAACAGCCTATTTACACAAGCATACTTAGATCGTCTATCCAATTTTAACCGATTTTAACCCTTCCAGTTTATATGAAAACAAAAATATAGTTATGTACAAAAATCCAACTAATCGTTCAGAGCCTCTATGAGTTAGTGAAAGCATGGCAAATAATTGTTTTGATTATGTGGTTACCTCTGACATTTTATGGAAAATATTAAAATATACGAAGCAAAGTAAAAACTTTACTAGCTGGCATGATTTTACTTCCACATCCAGTGGAAGTAACGATAAAAATTTTTTTTTAAATTTTTATTGTTCAAATAGGCTTAGAATGTCATGAAACGTCGAGATTTCAAGTTTGAGCGAAAAAAAAATTTCTGTCTGTCTGTCGGTCTGTAACTTTTTTGTGCGCACGTTTACTCTGGAACCGTTTGAGATATTGACTTGAAATTTGGTACACATATGTAGGAGGGTTGGGGGGTAAATTGGGGTAAATTTGGAGTAAATAGGTAAATCAAGCAGATAAGAGTTCATAAAATTGATATTTAGTATAGACAAGAGAAGCTAAGGTCTCAAAAAAAATTTTGGAATTAGCCACCCCCATTACCACCCCCACCCCATTATTAAAGGGGATGAAAAAAAAATTTAGTGTGTGTACAAGAACCAAAAACCTCAAAATATTTTTTTACTTTATCCACCCCCCACTCCCACCCCCGTCACCACCCCCACCCCACTACCGATGTGGGGTATCGTTTTATGGATTTTTGGGGTAGAGGATTTCAAATATTATATTATTAAAGTTCCATAAACAATTATTTCCAGAAACAAAATTTTTTCGTTGTGTGACTTGGATGGAAAATCCGGATATGGAAGTAGTGATTCCTTGGGCAGTGGTTTTTACAATGATATATCTGAAAATCAGTTATATCTGTCTGATACCTACCTATTATTTTCACTTTAATAATGCACCACCCGCGTAGTACGACACCATATATAGCAGATTATTACAACTAATATCATATTATTCAATTTGATTTGTTAATTGTATCATCTTACAATAAAGGAAGATAGTTCTAAAGCTTTTGTTACGGCCGCTGATTGTAGCCTTGCGCGATTTATGGTGAACGCGGGATGTACAGGGAACGAGTGGGGAAGCCTCGCGACTCCGTCGCCGTAGCGTGCTTCGTTGTGTTTAAAAGGCTGTACCGCTTTTATTTACAGAGCTAGACCCAGCATTAATTGAGACAAAATGAAGTCTATGAAATTTGGCAGTTTTTGGTGAAAGAAACATTCGAATAGCTCAATACATAAGCGAGTTACAATGAGTTAGACCTTTCAAAAAAAATGACAATTTGTGTACCATCTAAATCAACGTCAATTTTTTAATGTTAAAGTTATTATTTTTGTAATAAATTATACATCAAATTAAAGAGAATCGTTTGTACTATAAAGCAAAAAAAAATATATACCTAACTTTATCTTTTTTCGTTTGAAAGTTATTCGTGGTTGAATTTGAATTTTGTTATTTTCATTTTTTTTTTGTTTTTTTCTTGTAACTTCAGTCTCGACCAATGGAGAGTGTCGTCAAAAGTGATTTCCTATGTAAAAAAACCTGCTGAATAAAATGAAATAGGTTTTATTTGGTCATACCTCGGTATTGGGTTAGTGAACGATAGAGCCAGCCATCCGACGTACTAAAAGTTCTCTCGTATTCCGCTTTTAGGCGAGAAGTGAGTGCGGGGATGAATAGTCAGACTATCCTTGTTCTTCCAACGCGCAGTAGCAGTGCAGTTATCTCTTTCTAGAAGGACGGTCCGTACTGACCCGAAATATGGCCAGAAGTATACTATGACCTGTAGTGTAATATTCTACAACTTATCCTGATTACCACTATGTAAAGTGGTGACTCAAAATACGAGGTAATTACTGCCTACTCAGGCGGGTTATTACGAGCTCGTTCCAGTTACGAGTTCTTTGCTTCATTATTAACATTACATAAATTCTTACATTACTTTGAATCAGGCTCTGCATCTGGTGTGATTTCACACCAGCTGCTCATTGGCTAATGACATTTTTTGGTGGGGATCGTGAGTTACGAGGCCATCTTATACTCTACCAATTATGCCATTATACAGCCACGAAAATTGAATGACTTGTAAATTATCGAAAGAAAAGTTAATGCAAAAATGTAGCCCTACAATACTTTTAATTAAAAAAATTAAGTCAACTTAACAGAAGAACGGTATAGGTATAATTCAAGTGATCTATAAAATTAAAAAAATATTAAAAAATACTTTTATCAACATTTTAAATGATAAATGAATTTCATATTTAAGTTAAGAGGTAAACCAAAGTTGTTATTGATTTATAAAGATACAGTCTCATACAGGAAGATAACTTAGGTTAGTTTTAAGTTGCTGATCTACTTTGAATCACTTTTATCATGTCAGATACTTTAGACAAGCTTAATATCTGAAAGATAGATAGCTCGAAGCATGGGCAAATCTAACCACGCTTTCGACATGATGGTGCTGTGATCAATAAGGCGGCCCCCCCAGGGCAAGGCCTTTTCAATTGCACTGAAGCTGGCCCTCTGACCTCCTGCGATTATCCATAATGCGAATAACTCGCTCGCATAATTTATGGTAGCCGGGACTGCATACGCGCTTTATGGGTGGTTTATAAAATGTCATAGGAAATGTAAACAAAAAGGTATCCGTGAAACATTTATTAAACCCATTTATAAAACATTTATTAAATGTCATAATTTAACTAATTTTCCACTTAACACAAAGCTTATAAAAATGTATTTGTGAAACGTTTATCAAATGTTTATGAAATGTCATAATTTAACTACACTTCTAGGTACTATTTATAAACGTTGATTTGGGCGGATATTTGTCGCGATAATAAACTCTAAATTTACCGTTTTTTGACGTACGATTCTGTAGCATATGAGACGTTTTTTAGACTAATTAGTGTTTGCTGGGTAAACAGAAATGTCAAAATCTTTAATTTACAAATAGCAGTTGCAGCCACCTTGGTTTTACTTGAAAAAATTGAGTACACATTTACGTTTTGTTTTTTTTTTTATTTATATTATTATCTAAATCAGCATGATTCACGATGAAAATGCCCCAAAAGCCGTATTAGTTCAGTAAAATAACAGTTAATATTTAAATATATCGGACAAAATTCATAAAGTTTTGAAAATTGGTAAAAATGTTAAGGATAGCATAAGAATTAGTAAACCGAAAAGTTCCCACCCCTAAATAGTGTGCTTCATCCCCTAGGAGGTCGTTTCCATTCCCATTTTCAGGTTTTCTGATTATTTCGGGAACGGTGCACTTTTTGATAAAAATACCTATATACAAAATTATTCCTTATAGAATTCTTTATCAAAAATGTCTGTATAACTTTTTTCCTAAAATTAATAGTAGCGTGGGAAATGAGGCGCACACATAAGGATTGGTTCCAGTTAACACAATAAATGGTAATCTTTACTATAATCTACTTTAAAGTTCAATGCTTAACGCTACTAAACTCCACTTAAAAATATAATACATGTGGAAAATAATAAGAATAATAATAACTAACTTTATACCAGATTATTAATACTTTCCAGAACGAGTCCATATTTTCAAAAATAGTGAGTTTGTAATTGATGGAAGATACTTCCTTCGCCGCGTAATATGGACAAAAAGAAGAGAATTTAATAACATTTACAACGCTTATGTTAGTTATATAAGAAAACATTACGGTAATGGAGTAACTGTTGTGATCGATGGTTATTTGGGTAAACAGAAATGTCAAAATCTTTAATTTACAAATAGCAGTTGCAGCCACCTTGGTTTTACTTGAAAAAATTGAGTACACATTTATGTTTTGTTTTTTTTTATTTTTGTTATTATCTAAATCGGCATGATTCACGATGAAAATGCCCCAAAAGCCTTATTAGTTCAGTAAAATAACAGTTAATAATTTAATATATCGGACAAAATTCATAAAGTTTTGAAAATTGGTAAAAATGTTAAGGATAGCATAAGAATTAGTAAACCGAAAAGTTCCCACCCCTAAATAGTGTGCTTCATCCCCTAGGAGGTCGTTTCCATTCCCATTTTCATGTTTTCTGATTATTTCGGGAACGGTGCACTTTTTGATAAAAATACCTATATACAAAATTATTCCTTATAGAATTCTCTATCAAAAATGTCTGTATAATTTTTTTCCTAAAATTAATAGTAGCGTGGGAAATAAGGCGCACACATAAGGGTTGGTTCCAGTTAACACAATAAATTGTAATCTTTACTATAATCTACTTTAAAGTTCAATGCTCAACGCTACTAAACTCCACTTAAAAATATAATACATGTAGAAAATAATAAGAATAATAATAACTAACTTTATACCAGGCCCACAAAAAAAAAGCGCGCCGCGGTATTGACCATACCTATCCCTTGTATTTTGACCCGCTGAACACGAATCTGACCTTAGTTTTTCCCCTATACATTAGGTTTTTTTTAAAGCAAAAAAGTCTAATATTTATATATTTATTTGCTATTAAAAGAAAAACCTGACGTGCTGGTGAAAAACTAAGATCAGATTCGTGTTCAGCGGCTTAAAATACAAGGGATAGATGTGGTCAGTACCCCCGCGCAGATGACTTTTTTTTTGTGGGATTGTGCCACACTGAGTGTGACACAGTGGCAACCAAAAAAAAGTGGTCTGCGCGGGGGTACTGACCACACCCATCCCTTATATTTTGATCCGCTGAACACGAATCTGACCTTAGTTTTTCCCCTACACGTCCGGTTTTTTTTAACAGCAAAAAAAGTCGTGTTGAATCGTGATATTTATATATTTATTTGCTGTTAAAAAAAAACCTGACGTATAGGGGAAAAACTAAGGTCAGATTCGTGTTCAGCGGCACAAAATACAAGGGATAAGTATGGTCAGTACCCCGGCGCAGACAACTTTTTTTTTGTGGCCCTGTGTTATTAATACGTTCCAGAACAAGACCATATTTTCAAAAATAGTGAGTTTGTGATTGATGGAAGATAGTTGCTTCGCCGCGTAATATGGCCAAAAAGAGGAGAATTTAATAACATCTACAATGCTTATGTTAGTTATATAAGAACACATTACGGTAATAGAGTAACTGTTGTGATCGATGGTTATTTGGAGAATGCAAACAGCACGAAGTGTCTAGAACGAAAGCGGTTACTTCAAAGAACCTGTCCTGAAATTATATTTTATGAAAACACTGTTGTTTCTGAAACTCGGCAGAAGTTCCTTAGTCATTTGTTTAACAAAGAACGTTTGATTGCAGAACTAGTGAAAAAAATTAGGAAAGAAGGAATCGAGGTGTTCGTTGCTGCAGATGACGCCGATTTATTAATAGTACAAACTGCTATCGAAAAATGTTATGAGTGCGACACAGCTGTTGTCGTAGGGCAAGATATTGACCTGCTAGTCCTTCTTATTGCTTTTTCTCTCTCCAACAAAGACATTAAATTTTTAAAATAAAAACAATGTAATACCAGCAAAAGGATTTACAGTTCCCGAGATTTACAATTCCCAACTTTAAAAAAAAATGTAAAGAAACAATATTATTTGCACACGCCATTAGTGGTTGCGATACGACCTCAGCGTTTTTTTTCCCAAGGGAAAGGTTAATGCAATCAATGTGCTTAATAAAAGAGATGACTTACAAGACACTGTCCAAACTTTTAATAATGAAAAAGCTGGTCATGAAGAAATTGCAGACGGAGGAGAGCGATTTGTTCTAGCTTTACACAACTCTTCCTCCGCAGAAAAAAGTTTAGATGTATGCAGATTCCTGTCTTTTAACAAACTTATTAGTAAAGCGAACAATACTGTAATGTTATCAAAACTACCACCAACTTCTGCTGCTGCTCGGCAACACTCATATAGCGTTTTTTACCAAATTCAAACCTGGAAAAACATTACGCTAGAAGCTACTGATTGGGGACGGAAGAAAATCGGCGGCCTAACTATGACAACAACAGAACGAGCTCCCAAATCTGTTTTAACACTAATTTCTTGTTCATGCAAGTCAGGGTGCGAAAACAGGTGCAGTTGCAAAAGAGCAGGCTTACGTTGTTCCACAATGTGTTACCATTGCCACTGACAAGCATGCATGAGTGTCGAATCTATGAAAGACGACGAAGATTAATTAACGCAGGTAACCTTCTAATAATTAGTGGATTAGGTATACAGGGGACATCACATAAAAAGTCAATTATAGTAAACATTACAATTTATTGTGTTAACAGTACTATTAATTTTTGGAAAAAAATTGTAGATACGTGTTTAATAGAGAATTTTATAAGGAACAATTTTGTATATAGGCATTTTTATCAAAAAGTGCACCATTCCCGAGATAATCTAGAAAACCTCAAAATGGGGGTGGAAGGGACCTCCAAGGGGTGGGAACTTTTCGGTTTAGTAATTCGTATGCTATCCTTAACATTTCTACTAATTTTCAAAACTTTATGAATTTTGTCCGATATAAATCGTTATATTATTGAACTATATCGTTTAAAACGTATAAAAAAAGTTATAGGATTTTTATACTTGGTAAAATTATACTGAAGTTCAATTTAGTAAGGGGACGGTAGCTCAGTGGTTTAGCGCGTTTAGCTCGCATACTGGCGCACCTAGCGAAGCAGGTTCAATCCCTGCTCATCGCGAAATAATTTTAATTATAAAATTATCCCCAAGAAGTGGTTCGGACTCCACTATATAAGCTGTAGGCCCTCGTTTCTCTTTACCTAACACAAATTCATTATGGATTTTCAAGGAGTTACTTCGGTGACTTGAGAAGCGGTTAAGAAAAACAAAAAAAAAAAAAAACAAAACAAATATCTAGAAAACCAGAGATTTCTTGAAAATTGTTCGTATTGTAAAAGTTGCTTAAAATGCACCTCATTTCAAGGTTAGGATAGAACAATTTCCTTGCATTGCAACGCCATCTATACCTCAATTTGTAAAATGGCAGTTTTTGCTCAAAACAACGTCATTCATATATCCTAGTAGGTAAATACTTTTACCTACGATCACTACTGTAAATAGTAAAAAACACACTACCTGGCATCTATGTAAGTTGAATTTTACATATTGTAAACAAAACGTAAACAAATCGCACGGTAAACAAAACGCACGGGAGACGCAATTATAGGTGGCTTAAATCGCTGACACGGGGTTTAAAAAAACAAATGCGCCTACTTAATTTTCAAACGCTGTCAAAACTGATATAATATTTGTTGAATAATATTGTTGATTAGAAAGCTAAATCCAGATTTTACTAAATAACTAAATAAATATGATCGTAGGTAAAGTATAGTACATAATTCGAGTCGTAAGGCAATTACTCACTCATGGAAATACGCACTCGCCGCTACGCGGCATCGTGCGTAACTTTTCCATTCGTGCGTAATATGCTTCTTACATCACTCATTACGTAATGTACTATTACGGAATTTACATATTTGTTTTATTTATCGAGAAAGTGGTTTCGGGAGTTTTAAGTGGGACACCCTGTATACCCATGTACAATACAAACACAACTATGTAATTATATTTGAATTCGAAAAAATAAATACATTTAAAAACAGTGTTTTGTAAAAACTCACAGAATGTAAGATAGGCGCCGTATATAAATAATTCCTTATTAACTATTTCCACAAGTAAATGAAGCTTCACATAACTAATTTGACTGTCGTGTGAGAATTCATTAAATCTCGACAAATTAGTACAATATAAAAAAAACTCAGTATTTTATTAATGATAATTTCATTTAATTAATTCAGTCGTCTGGTTTCTGTAATTATATTCTTCTATAATCTAGGCTAGACATTCAATGTTTTATTTTTGTCTGGCAATATGTTGTAATCAATAAATTGTATAATCTTCTACTTGTGCAGTCAATATAAATATTGTATGTTGTGCCGGGTCCACATATGGTCGACTAAACAAAAACAAGCATTTTGGAAACACTACAAAATACTAAATTAAGTCCACATTCCAAAGATAAGCGTCACTAAACTAAAACAAACAGGAAATAAATGTTTCAGTCTTGATTGTGTTTTGTGGCGACCACACCTACATGTTAATTAAAAAAAAACGCTAAGTGATAGCAGAGGCGCATCATATGGCGTGCTTGCACTAAAAAAATGACACGACAATAAGTTTGTTACTATAGCAACTGATTTTTTTTTTTTTACTTCCATGTTATCGTCGAAGGAAAAAGACGCTATCGGTAAAGTCATCACTGAATATGGCATGAAAGAAATATTGGCTGATGTACCTAACGATCATAACGTAAAAGTTGCATACATGTTTCCGTCTTGTCCCAATATTGTTAAGTTTCTGATCAGTGGTGGCACGTGACCTGACAAGCTGATGAGGCACGACTCTAGAAACTCTAGTAACTCAGTCACTTTATACAAAAAAAAAGGCCAAACCTCTAAAAAAACCCAACCGAAGATTTTCCAGCGGGATTCTCTTTATTTACGGTACAAAAGTTACAGAGGGTCAAAGGTCACGAAAATTAGTTTTTCTCAAATATCTCGTAAATTATCGGTTTTACGTTAATTGTGGTTGTTATTAATTTGTTTGTGAAATCTGCATGAAAAAGGTTCTATACAAAATTTACGTAGAACCAATAGATTTCGAGATATTGGGCTGAGAAACTTCGGAGCAAAGTGCATGCGCTACTATTCTATACGTATAGTGGTATATAGATAACAAGACCTATGTATGTTAGATCACGGTTCACATGAATGACTTTTTAAAAACTTTTATTTACTTGAATGGAGCCAACGTTGGCTCTTGGAGAAGGAATAATACAATAATTAGAAGTGTTTCATTCTAAATGAGTTTAATAACTGGCTTTATAAAGCATGTCTAGTCGTATTTATAACATACAGAACCTGAGTAAACAAAATATAGAACAAAGGAAATGCAATTCGACATTCAGCATAAAATGTGAGAAACAAAGGTGAAAGATAATATCTCTAAGATAAGCGATTAATAAGAGAAGTCGTTATCATGTAATATGATATACCTGTGAAGGTTTGTTATGACTAAGTCTTGGTAATAAGCGTATAATTTTATTTAACAACTCCCCCCTTAATAAAAAAGTTGATGTTATGCAGCAACTTTTGAAAATTGTTAGAAACGTTAAATGAATATAATGCAAAATAAATTGAAACAATGTTGAATGAATACCAAGCAAAATAATAAAATATGTAAAAGTTAAAATTGGTAAACGATAATAATAATAAGCGAGTAATACATTACATAAATGTAATAAGAATAAAATACAATGGTCTAAATTAATAGACAAGGGTAAAACTCATATATGAAAGTCTATGTTAACTCGATGTCCTCTTCTTCTTGAGGTTTAATACCGGGTCGCTTTCTTGGAGGAATCAGTCTAGGAAATTTGGTAAAAACTCTGCTTCGCTCTGAAGGAGGTGAAGGAGAGTTGTCCGTTGAGGGTTGGATTCGCAATGCTCCACATCTTCTTCTTCTGCATTTACAAGTTATGTAAAGTAGAACTAATAGAATGATGAGAGTGATTATGAAATATATGAACCAAGATATGTGTTTGGTCACAAAAGGTTCGTTTATGAGGGTCATCCAGGTCTTTGGAATATTGGTCCAATTTGTTTTTAGCAATATCTAGATCTTCTACGTCGAGACTGTTTAATTTGTGCGGTTTTAATTTTGTAATTTCGATTTTGTCGGGCATGTGATTACAGCATTCAAAAGGAATTTGGATAGGATGTGAATTGTCTTTAATTTCAGAAAAGTCTTTAGCACTAGCTTGTATTCGAGTAATGCCTGCATAGGCGTAACATCCTGGTTGTAGTTTGATGATGGAATTTTTGTTGATTAACTCTGTTGTGGATTCTCTCTTTGGACAGTTGATGGTGATGTGAAGTAGTTCGGAATTAATTACTAGCCATGTGTTGTCTTCAAGTTCTTGGACGTTGTATCCCTGACTAATAATGAAGGAAGTTTGACAGTTCTCTGGAAGTTTTGTCAATGGTTTTAGTATTCTGGCTTCACATATGGCATTTTGGTCGATAGGATATGCAAACAGGTTCGAACATAGTTTGGTTCCAAAATAAAGAGGTTTGCATTCTTTCAAATTTTGTATAGGTATGTACATTAAAGAATCATCGTCTCTCGTGATAAACTTTTGTGAGATAGATAAAATGTGATGTAGACCAGTTCTGTTATCAAGTATCGGGATAGGGTATAGGCGATAGGTGTTATAATTTTGGGGTTCAACAATTGGTACTGTTAAAACAAATACTAAGTTAGAATCCATTTGAAACGCTTGCAATTCAATAATATCCAAATACTTAGCAACTGCCGATAATTTAATGGGGAGAGGCAAATTGTTCCTTCGTAAGCTCTGTGAAACTTCTTGTAGTGCTCTCACTAAGTGATTAGGGGTTATGATTGACGTGTGAATTATTCTTAGTCTGGCAAATATTATTGAATTTAGAATGTCGTTTAAATTATCTTCGATATACAAATAGCTTGCCATTAGTTGTTCGGAAATGTATAAGAATTTTAGTTTTATATGAGGAGCCTCAATAGCTTGAGTCATGGTTTGAATTGTGCGTTCGATTTCTTTGAGATCTTTGTTAAACGTTTCCTCGTCAATTTGTAATTTTTGTATGGTCGAGTTGAAGTTTTTAATAACAGAAGTCTTAACTGAAATTTGATTTTTGATTAAGTTTTCCAATTGATGTTCGTCGTTATTTAGTTTATTTATACAATTAGTATAGTACTGGCCATCTTCAGCATCTAGGTTTCCAGTTATGGATTTGAATATTGTACCGATACCGTTAAGTATACCTCGTTTATATCTTTTTGAATCTGAAAAAATTTCGACAAATTTCATTTTTATAGAGTTGGATATTTGTGTTAAAAGGTTAAAGTCTGTTTTAATTTCACGTCACCATTATTGAGAGTGTACAAGATTTTGTCTAAGATATTTTGATTTTTGTCCATTTGTCATTTGTCACCACGATGTCCGTGTCTTGGTGGTAGTATACACCAACAGTATTATTGATCGGGGTAAGTTTGTATTGAGTGCCGATCCGAACAGCAGGAGAAACGTAAATTTCATCTCCATAGGTAGGTTCTTCGTCCGTCAAGGGATTGGGATCCGGCACCACCAGTGAGGAAGGTCTCCTTGTTCTCGTAGATGTACACGCACTAGTTAGGCACCTTCTGCAGATATTGTCCTTGTTCTTTTGGGCTTCACTACCAGTTAGGCTTCTTGTTCTGATGATGTTTACGGATCCTACCGACTGCGCCAATGTTAGATCAGGGTTCACATGAATGACTTTTTAAAAACTTTTATTTACTTGAACGGAGTCAACGTTGGCTCTTGGAGAAGGAATAATACAATAATTAGAAGTGTTTCATTCTAAGTGAGTTTAATAACTGGCTTTACAAAGCATGTCTAGTCGTATTTAAAACATACAGAACCTGAGTAAGCAAAATATAGAACAAAGGAAATGCAATTCGACATTCAGCATAAAATGTGAGAAACAAAGGTGAAACATAATATCTCTAAGATAAGCGATTAATAAGAGAAGTCGTTATCATGTAATATGATATACCCGTGAAGGTTTGTTATGACTAAGTCTGGGTAATAAGCGTATAATTTTGTATAACATGTATACATAGGAACATCGTTTATGCACAAATACCCGTATAATTTATGTCTGACATGTCCTTGAAATGAACCGTTCTTCATAATAATAATAATAGTAAGCAACGTTGTCACATTTTTTCGAATCTACTAATTTTTTTGTTTGATTCTACTAAAAATCTAAAGCAATTTTTAAGAAGTTGTTATTGAATTTTTTTATGTAATTATATGGTCTGATTTAATTTTGAATAGATAACAAAAACATAAGAAATTAACGGAAAACCAAAAACTACACGGGAAGGGAAAAGTACACTTTGGAAATTCTGGATAAAGTCATAAAATTGATTTATTCATGTCAAAACTTAACATATATTATAAAACATAATTATTGCCTATGTATGTATCTTAAAACTAGCACAGAAAAAAACAGAACAGATTCTGATATTAAAAACTTAATAATTAATAACATTTTAAATAAAACATATGTTAATGCTAAGCAAAATTCTTAACCATAATAATATACCAAAAATTTATCAGAAATCTACCAACAAATTTTACCTACCAAACTTTACATTGTTTATTTTAGCTATGTACGGATCTCCAAAAAAAAGAGACTTCAATTGATAATTATATATATTTTAGTTTTGCAAAATGCACTGGACTAAATAAGTCTGTGCAATTGTCGCCACTTCCACCCACAGCAGCAGCTACTCAACATCTATTCTGGATATCTTACCAGGTTCAAACTTGGCTGGGAAAAAATTTTAGACTCTCGGCAAAGGGGTTGAACTTTAAACAATAATTTATTAGAGCCAACAACTACTCTGATTCCTTCTGCACCAGATGAACTTCTCAGTTCTATTTTCTGCAATTGCACAAAAGGTTGTGGCATCAATTGTGGATCAAGAAAAATAGGATTGTCATGTTCCGTAGCGTGTGGCTCTTGTTGTATCCAGTCATGTCTCAATATGATGTCCGAGGATACAAGCATTGAATTTGAGTTCAACGATGATGAAGTCCTACCTCATTTCGTTATTTTCCGCTGAGATGAATGTTGATGAAGATGAAAATATTGAAGAAGTGAAAATAAAAGGAATAGACAGAGACGAAGAAGAAGAAGTGTGCAAAGACGAACAATAATCAACAAAATTATAATATAACTTGTAACCCATGGGCACCATGTAAAAAAAAACGCGTCTTGCATTCTACCTCAAAGGTGGTGTGGAAACGAATGCAGCGCAATGCCCGAATTTTCTCAGCCCTATATCTCAAAGACTATTGGCTCTACGTTAATTTTGTATAGGATTTTTTTTATGCAGATTTATCTCACGAACAAATTTTGTAACGACCAAAATTAACGAAAAACCGATAATTTACGAAATATTTGAGAAAAACTGATTTTTGTGACCTTTGACCTTCCGTAACTTTTGTAGCCGCCCAGTTGGCTTTATGGACTTTTAGAAATTTGTGACGCCAAAGTAAAGAGAATCCCGTTGGAAAATATTCAGTTGGATTTTTTTAGAGGTTCATGTATAAAGTGACTGGGCTATAGTTAGGTTCGTTAAGGAATTCTCTACTTCACCAGTTGAATAAAATTGTAAAAAGTAATAGAGTTTATAAAATTACGAATTAAGTACAGATTTACTGCAAATTTACTGGTGAGTGGTGAGGCACTGCCTCACCTGCCTCATGGGACAAGCTGTAACGGTTTCTGATTTGTTTGTTTTGTCGGTTAAATGACTCTGCACTGATTCACATCTATACTACAAACTACATATAAAATTAAATGTCTACATATTTTTCCCAAAAATTCTGGCCACTTTCAAACGAAGCAGATAATTGAAATTTGGCACAGCCACAGGCTTTACGAAAATATTGAAAATTGTAAAAATGCAAAATCATCCAGGTAAAAAATTGTAGTACTCACGTAGAAACTTAAAATTTGGCAGTAAGAAGTTTTTAAATTCGAATAAAGAAAGAAATCTAAAAATCATAAAACCATTCCTCCAACTTTTTACGGGTGGAAGTTAGAGTACGGAACATAAAAAGTTTATGTGCCTTTGTCCGGAAAAGAAAATCAAATTTCCAATGAGCTAAAGACCACTGTGACACAATTAGATAACACATGTAAAATTAAAGAAAATATATCCAAAATCCTTAAAATTTTAATGGGGGGCGAGATTTAGCGGTTGAAGAATATTTCTTTCACGAAGTCAAATTTGACACATATGTAAGTAATGCTTTCAAAATATAGCAAGACATAGAAAACCCATAAACCCAGAAGGTAATGTAATATTGATGTTGAAAAATATTTCACACGAGCAAAGGCGCGCGCCGGTCTCGATACATTTACATGTCTTGCAGTAAAAACCGCTGCTCAAGGAATCACTACTTCCACATCCAGATTTTCCATCCAAGTCTCTCTCAACGAAAAATTTTGTATGTAGAAATAATTGTTTACGGAACTTTAATAATATAATGTTTGAAATCGTCAACCCCAAAAACCCATAAAACGATATCCCACATCGGGAGGGGTGGGGGGTGTGTTTAGTGGTGATAGGGCGTAGTAATGGAGGGTAGATGAAGTAAAAAAATATTTTGACGTTTTTGGTTCTTGTACATACCAATAATTGTTTAAGACTTTATAGCTTCTCTCTATATACTAAATACCAAATGTGTAGACTCTTACCTGCTTGGTTTATTTATTTACCCCAATTTACCCCCAAACCCTTCAACGGAATAAGATGAAAATATAATCAAGTTCCAGATCACGTTAAAATACATACGTGTACCAAATTTCAAGTCAATATCTTAAACGATTCCAGAGTAATCGTGCGCACAAAAAAAAGTTACAGACAGACCAACAGTCAGAATGTTTTTTTCGCTCGAATTTAAAATCTCGACGTTTCATGACATTCTAAGCCTATTTGAACAATAAAATTTTCAATTTTTTTTTTGTCTTTACTAGGCTTCTACTGGATATGGAAGTAAAAGAATTATTTAAATATATTTTGTATCATTATTAAATGTTTACATCTACTAAGAGTATATATTATTATGTTTTTATAATTTCTAATTTATGAATGGAAAATTTGAATATATATTTTTATTAATTTTATAAATAATTTAATCCCCTCCGAGGAGTCGTGGAACCTTGTCGTGGTGGAGGGGCTGAAGTAACTGCAATTGTATCTCAGGATTACTCGATCATGCGGGGCTCTGACCGAGCGAACTCATATTTCCCTAGCTACCTGTGGGAACCAAATGGAAAGTTCTAAAAACAAATCAAAAAAGGTCGTGCAGGCTAAAAGGCTAGAAGCACATCCAGAAAGCCAGATGGCTGAGCAGGCTGTAGAACCAAAAGCATAGTCAGAAGGCCAAACGGTCGTGCTGAAGGCCGAGAGACCAGAAACCAGAAAGTACTGTGCTAAGGCTGAAGAGCCAAGCACATCGCAATCCAAGTGTACCGTCGGTGTCAACTCGGTTGAAGGGGTTGACCTAATGTCAGACGACGAAGTTCACATCGCGCGTCGGTCAAGAGCTTCCAAAAAGGGAGGCTAAAAACCACAAGAAGGCTAAACACAGACCCAAAGAGGGAAAAAAGGCGGGCCAAGAAGGCACACATGAGGCCCAAAAAGTCCACGCCAAGAAGAAGTCACGCCTCCTAGTGGCCAGCGACAGAAGAAAAGGACCAAATTGGAAGATGTATCCTTAAGGAAGCCCTGTCTGTCGAGAAGGTCGCTGTGGTGCAGGACGGTTTCCCAATGGAAACGATGGAGTCGGAAAGGCTGAGAACTGTCCAAAGCTCCATAATGGAGGCCTATGAGAGGATTCCGCTAGAAGGACCTCAGGTGCGTTTCGCTAGGTGCACAGACAGGTCAGGCTACCTGTTGGTGCTCCAGCGTTGGGAGGGCGCAAGCCTCAAAGTGCTGGAGGAGAGCGAGATTCCGGGGCTGCACTCGTGCTCTGTGTATAATCCCGATGAGAATGGCCAGAGGCTGGAGGCCGATAGGATACTCACCAGATTAAGAGTGAGTAACAAGGGCCTAAACACCAACCTCTTGACGGTATTTGAAAAAATTCCGTCCAAAAAATTCCGTCCAAGAAGTGAACTTTCTCCATGGACAAACAGTCTATGGAGGAGCTCCAAAAATTGAATATGGGTCCCTACTTTGGAATGGGAAGGATAAGTTCCACCCGAAGGGACAGGGACCAAGACCAAACCTAGCAAAGGATGGCAAAGTTCAGAAGCTGGGAGAAACACAACTCCCGAAAGACAGCCAAATAGTCTCGGGAAGTGTGACACAGAGGGAGAAGGGAAAATGCAAGAAGAACATTTGTTTTTATTTTCCAACTGCTTTTGTTTGTGCTTCTTATTGTTATCAAGCTAGATCCTTTTTTCATTATAAGCGATGAATTGAAATCATTTTTCCATGGTTGGATACGATACTATAAAATGTATATTAGTAAAATATATAAATAGATATTAAAATCATTCAAAATATCTCTACACGAGATTTCTATTCTATTACAAAAACGTAAAAACAAAAAAAATATATTTATTTACTGATCGATTTTGTTCAAATATTCCAGCTAACACTAACTTACTGTCAAATTTTCAACGCAATCGGACTTTTCTTTCATAGGTTATCTTGCTTACAAGAAAAAACGTACGGACGGACACACGGACATTTTGAAAGTTGTTCAGAATTCGTTCACTAACACAATTATATAAAAAATTTTTGTCTACGAGCGATATTTCTGATGTTAGAAATGTGCAATATGCAATATCTCTTCGTTTTCGTATTTACGAAGAGTATAAGAATTTATTATTATATACTACGGGAGCCCACCCTAAGTGCCCGTGCACCCCCCCCCCCCCCCCCCGATTCTTTAGGACAATGTTTTTCATGAAGATTAAAGTATAAGGAACAATTTAAGACACGTCCTAAAAAAAAAATTTGCAAATATCGTTTTTGTCATTTAACACAAAAACTAAAAAAGATGGAGAAAAACTTTCTGTACAAAAAATAAAGTGCATAAAATTTGCTACAATTTTATTCCTATACAATATTTGCATTGGAGTTACCATTTCCCAGATAAATGATTCAGCTCTTAAGATAAAATATAAGATTCACTATAAAACGTAACAGTACGGAAGCCCACTTAAACTGTCCGTGCACCCCCCGATCCTTGGGGACAATGTTTTTCATAAAGATTAAAGCCTAAGGAACAATTTAAGATATGTCCTAATAAAAAATCAGCTGGCTGTACTTTCAAAATGGCGTCCGTTTTAAAAAAAATGCAAATATTGTTTTTGTCATTTAACACAAAAACTAAAAAAGATGGAGAAAAACTTTCTGCACAAAAAACAAAGTGCATGAAATTTTCTACAATTTTATTCCTATACAATATTTGGTTTTCCAGATATCATTGTTACCGTTTTCGAGATAAATGTCTGCAATAAATAAATACCTATTATTTCTGCTTAGATCATTGTTAAAAAATATTATTTTGGGTATTCAGCAGATAACTTTCAAAGAAAACATTCGTTTCTTTCATATACCTTTGGTGCAAGTCTGACCAAAAATGGAAGATCGACAAGACTCCCCCCTACGGTGACTTGTCGACATCTTTCATACACCTACCATATCAAGATTCAGCATGAAAAGCAATAAAACAACCACTCTTTCTATATATTGATGATTCAAGTCTGATCATGCTAATATATATAATATTAAGTATCTCTAGCCCTACCTAGAGGATACTACATCACAATCAAACGTTTATTACATTTCAAAGTCAAGAAAATACCAAAAAGCACAGAGAAAATAGTTATAAAATTTCGCTCACCGCATGCATGTCCAATAATTGAAGTATTTCATATAATATTTTCGATGGAATAATTCCTTTAAACATTGTACAATCTTTTTCGTTCTCTTTAGAACTCGTCAGAAGGACATAAATCCAATTCGAAATAAAAGTTAATATTGAAAATAAAAATGAAATATTTTCATGTCAAGAAACTGACAGGAAGACATCTATTTACATGACAAATATATTAAAAATAACAAAAAACAAACATTCCTTTAGAGCCCCAAAACTCGTCTAGTTTAATAAATAAATACCTATTATTTCTGCTTAGATCATTGTTAAAAAATATTATTTTGGGTATTCAGCAGATAACGAGTTCTAAAGAGAACGAAAAAGATTGTACAATGTTTAAAGGAATTATTCCATCGAAAATATTATATGAAATACTTCAATTATTGGACATGCATGCGGTGAGCGAAATTTTATAACTATTTTCTCTGTGCTTTTTGGTATTTTCTTGACTTTGAAATGTAATAAACGTTTGATTGTGATGTAGTATCCTCTAGGTAGGGCTAGAGATACTTAATATTATATATATTAGCATGATCAGACTTGAATCATCAATATATAGAAAGAGTGGTTGTTTTATTGCTTTTCATGCTGAATCTTGATATGGTAGGTGTATGAAAGATGTCGACAAGTCACCGTAGGGGGGAGTCTTGTCGATCTTCCATTTTTGGTCAGACTTGCACCAAAGGTATATGAAAGAAACGAATGTTTTCTTTGAAAATTATCTGCTGAATACCCAAAATAATATTTTTTAACAATGATCTAAGCAGAAATAATAGGTATTTATTTATTAAACTAGACGAGTTTTGGGGCTCTAAAGGAATGTTTGTTTTTTGTTATTTTTAATATATTTGTCATGTAAATAGATGTCTTCCTGTCAGTTTCTTGACATGAAAATATTTCATTTTTATTTTCAATATTAACTTTTATTTCGAATTGGATTTATGTCCTTCTGACGAGTTCTAAAGAGAACGAAAAAGATTGTACAATGTTTAAAGGAATTATTCCATCGAAAATATTATATGAAATACTTCAATTATTGGACATGCATGCGGTGAGCGAAATTTTATAACTATTTTCTCTGTGCTTTTTGGTATTTTCTTGACTTTGAAATGTAATAAACGTTTGATTGTGATGTAGTATCCTCTAGGTAGGGCTAGAGATACTTAATATTATATATATTAGCATGATCAGACTTGAATCATCAATATATAGAAAGAGTGGTTGTTTTATTGCTTTTCATGCTGAATCTTGATATGGTAGGTGTATGAAAGATGTCGACAAGTCACCGTAGGGGGGAGTCTTGTCGATCTTCCATTTTTGGTCAGACTTGCACCAAAGGTATATGAAAGAAACGAATGTTTTCTTTGAAAGTTATCTGCTGAATACCCAAAATAATATTTTTTAACAATGATCTAAGCAGAAATAATAGGTATTTATTTATTAAACTAGACGAGTTTTGGGGCTCTAAAGGAATGTTTGTTTTTTGTTATTTTTAATATATTTGTCATGTAAATAGATGTCTTCCTGTCAGTTTCTTGACATGAAAATATTTCATTTTTATTTTCAATATTAACTTTTATTTCGAATTGGATTTATGTCCTTCTGACGAGTTCTAAAGAGAACGAAAAAGATTGTACAATGTTTAAAGGAATTATTCCATCGAAAATATTATATGAAATACTTCAATTATTGGACATGCATGCGGTGAGCGAAATTTTTTAACTATTTTCTCTGTGCTTTTTGGTATTTTCTTGACTTTGAAATGTAATAAACGTTTGATTGTGATGTAGTATCC
The DNA here is from genome assembly GCA_936432065.2 of Rutpela maculata. NCBI lineage: Eukaryota > Metazoa > Arthropoda > Insecta > Coleoptera > Cerambycidae > Rutpela > Rutpela maculata. The sequence continues at coordinate 113,561,742 of OW386285.2, forward strand.
TCTAGGTAGGGCTAGAGATACTTAATATATATATATTAGCATGATCAGACTTGAATCATCAATATATAGAAAGAGTGGTTGTTTTATTGCTTTTCATGCTGAATCTTGATATGGTAGGTGTATGAAAGATGTCGACAAGTCACCGTAGGGGGGAGTCTTGTCGATCTTCCATTTTTGGTCAGACTTGCACCAAAGGTATATGAAAGAAACGAATGTTTTCTTTGAAAGTTATCTGCTGAATACCCAAAATAATATTTTTTAACAATGATCTAAGCAGAAATAATAGGTATTTATTTATTAAACTAGACGAGTTTTGGGGCTCTAAAGGAATGTTTGTTTTTTGTTATTTTTAATATATTTGTCATGTAAATAGATGTCTTCCTGTCAGTTTCTTGACATGAAAATATTTCATTTTTATTTTCAATATTAACTTTTATTTCGAATTGGATTTATGTCCTTCTGACGAGTTCTAAAGAGAACGAAAAAGATTGTACAATGTTTAAAGGAATTATTCCATCGAAAATATTATATGAAATACTTCAATTATTGGACATGCATGCGGTGAGCGAAATTTTATAACTATTTTCTCTGTGCTTTTTGGTATTTTCTTGACTTTGAAATGTAATAAACGTTTGATTGTGATGTAGTATCCTCTAGGTAGGGCTAGAGATACTTAATATTATATATATTAGCATGATCAGACTTGAATCATCAATATATAGAAAGAGTGGTTGTTTTATTGCTTTTCATGCTGAATCTTGATATGGTAGGTGTATGAAAGATGTCGACAAGTCACCGTAGGGGGGAGTCTTGTCGATCTTCCATTTTTGGTCAGACTTGCACCAAAGGTATATGAAAGAAACGAATGTTTTCTTTGAAAGTTATCTGCTGAATACCCAAAATAATATTTTTTAACAATGATCTAAGCAGAAATAATAGGTATTTATTTATTAAACTAGACGAGTTTTGGGGCTCTAAAGGAATGTTTGTTTTTTGTTATTTTTAATATATTTGTCATGTAAATAGATGTCTTCCTGTCAGTTTCTTGACATGAAAATATTTCATTTTTATTTTCAATATTAACTTTTATTTCGAATTGGATTTATGTCCTTCTGACGAGTTCTAAAGAGAACGAAAAAGATTGTACAATCTTTAAAGGAATTATTCCATCGAAAATATTATATGAAATACTTCAATTATTGGACATGCATGCGGTGAGCGAAATTTTATAACTATTTTCTCTGTGCTTTTTGGTATTTTCTTGACTTTGAAATGTAATAAACGTTTGATTGTGATGTAGTATCCTCTAGGTAGGGCTAGAGATACTTAATATTATATATATTAGCATGATCAGACTTGAATCATCAATATATAGAAAGAGTGGTTGTTTTATTGCTTTTCATGCTGAATCTTGATATGGTAGGTGTATGAAAGATGTCGACAAGTCACCGTAGGGGGGAGTCTTGCCGATCTTCCATTTTTGGTCAGACTTGCACCAAAGGTATATGAAAGAAACGAATGTTTTCTTTGAAAGTTATCTGCTGAATACCCAAAATAATATTTTTTAAAAATGTCTGCAAATTATAATATTATTATTATTATTAATTTTTTTCAGTTTATTTTATTTTATTTTTATGTTAATAATATAAAGTTATATTATACGCCTTACAATAATTGTCACAGTTATTTATTTTAAATGGTTTACCGATATATGAATTTCCATGTTTTCTTAATTTTGGACTCATTTATCTGGAAAATGGTAACTCCTATCAAAATATTGTATAGGTACAAAATTGTAGAAAATTTTATGCACGTTGTTTTTTGTGAAGAAAGTTTTTGTCCATCTTGTTTAGTTTTTGTGTTAAATGACAAAAACCACATTGGCAACAGTTTTTTTTTAACATATGGCCGCCATTTTGAAAGTACAGCCAGTTTCTTTTTTTTTAGAATATGTCCTAAATTGTTCCTTAGGCTTCAATCTTTATGAAAAACATTGTCCCCAAGGATCGGGCGGGGGGTGCACGTACAGATAGGGAGGGCTCCCCGACTAATATATATTATATATTACAAAATTCAAGAGCACGGTGATAATTATTCTATGACCAATTTTGCCAATTTTATTTGTCAATCAAACTTGTGCACAGAAGAATCTTTGAACATTATATAAATATGATATACATGTAGCATTTAATGTATATGTTCATATAAAGATTACGCATAACAAAAATTATTATAACTTTGACAGTTTTAATAATCTTTTGTCAAAATTTAGCTTAACCGCAAAATGTTAATATATTAATAGAATTTTCCGCCCATTCGCAAAAAAATCGTGTGTTCGTTCTTTTAATATTTGAATGTTACTGTGTTTATTATGTATAAACACTTATTTGATTAAATAACGTATTTAAATATATTTATGTCTGTTTCATAATTAATAATAGAATTTAAACAAATAATGTGTGTGCTTATTCAATAAATTAATTCCTTGCAAGGCAACAATTATAACATCCCCAATGTAACCTATGTGACATCAAGCGGAACTTATGGTTAAACTAAACAGTAACAAAAATAAATACTGATTCCAAAAACTTCCTTGACCTTTAAACTTCACTTTTGTCACTTCTTCACCCTTCTATCTTTAATAAAAAAACTCTATATTAAAACGCTATATCTTCCAATGTGTCTTCGAATTTTTTGCAAAACATGTATTGGTTTGTGAATTTTTAATAAAAAAAATGAGCTGGCAAAGTAATTTTGCTTCACCGAGTAAATAAAAACAAAAATATTTATTTTAATGTTTTTTCCAGCTTTTACCAAAATATACTTTCTTCTCTAATTTCGCAAATCCGAATTAATTGGCGAACTGGATTCCAATGTGGCAGAAAATTTTATGTAGATAACCTGTTTTTCGTTTTTGTTTACCCTTTAGTCGACCTCTCTTCCTTTAAAATGCTTCCTAACGAGCCCTAGATTCCCTAATAACAGCTGAATATTCCATGAACAATGTTTTAATAACTTTATTCATTTATTATTATTAATAAATATTTTAAACATAGCGATATTTATAATGTTTTATTTTCGAACTATAAAAACAATATTTTCTATTATCATTGAATTAAAACAAATTGAGTTATGGTTAAAAAAATTCGAGTCGGGTGAAACCCCGCAAACCTCGTTGCAGAATTTCGATATTTTGACCAGTTCACGAGATGTGCAGAGATTAGCAACTGCTTTTATTAAACAGAAAAACAGTAATAAGAATCAGGTATACGAGAATATTTTCCGGTTATTCGGAATCCTGGAATTATCTAACAACCAATGACTGTCCCAAAGATAACAACACTGTTTATATTTCCGCCACGGTGAAAATAAAAGCAATATCGCGGAGTATATTTCACTGTTCATACACACAAAATAAGAGATCCCTGCCTTTTATAGCCTAAAGCTACATATTAGAATTATGGATTGTAATGTAACGTGCATGAAAGTGCTAAATTATTTCTCAATAAATTTATTGAATCGACATGAACATAAAATATAAATATTAGATATAATTCGCTGCCGGTCACACCTATATGCTAATTTATTAAATACATACAGAGAGTTTGTATAAGGAATATTGCAACAAATTCCAATTCATTGACTAAGCAATGTTACGGAAGAAAAAATAATACGCAAAAATATAGATCCAGTGGGAATTATGCACAATTTGAAATTATTTATAACATTTCTTGTAGCCTAAGAACAATAAGATTAAAACAAATTGTTTAATAAATTCGGTAAAATACAACGACCGTCATCTATTAACTCTAGAAGGTTCCTTTTTAACCAACGAAGCTTTTAGATCAATTAATATCAGAATGAGAATACACAAACTCTCACCTTAATTTAAGAACCGTTGAAGCTAGTGAGAATTGACAAGCTCATGATAGAAAAAAATGCGACACTTATGTCTGTTGCGTTAAATAAACAATTGACGGAATAATAGTAAGAATTGCTTCAAAACGTCGTTTTCTATTTAAATACCCAGAAAATTACTTACAAAAGTAATTATATAGAGCATATAATTTCCTACAAAAGTTTTGCCTAAAGTCATTACAATATGCAGTTTGATGCTACGCAACATACAATCCAAAATGGCCATTTATTTAATATTTGTTACTTCTTGTAGATAAAGTATTATTTAAAATTAGGCAATGTTGAAAATTTCAGATGAATCCGATATGTGGTTCTCGAAATATACGCTTCTAAAGAGCGCGGTGCGACCAACGTCGTGACGTCAGAAGATAGGAAACGAAACGATCGCGCAACATATCAAAGCTCGTGCATTCCGCTTGAGATCGTCGAGACTTTTTCTGTGCGACTAGCGGGTTACTATTAAGTGACGTCACGGCCGAGATTCGACAAAGCGTGCGGTCCATGTTTATAATTTTTTTTAGACGATTTACAGGTCTCATCAAATTCTAGTTTTTTGCACAGGGTCTTAGAATTGTAAGATCTTTACGATAATCAAATAATAGTCCAAGATCCCAGTGCCGCCAGACCTACGTCATTTTAGCAAAGCTAATATTTTGACAACGTATAGTGTAATATCTAGTTAGAACGTATGCGTATTTGCTAGCTTGAAAGCGGGGCGCTTTTGTAGGAAACAGGTACAAAAGGTACATAAAAATTTTTCGCTCCTACGTTAAAATATGATAGCTGATTTATTTTTCAAGTGAGTGGGTAACGACACTGTGTAAGCATCAACCTCCGAATCTTAATGTCCGAGGTTCAATCCCTGAGCGTTCTCATCTTTTCTTCTTTCAACAAATATTAACTTAAGGTGGCCATTATCAAGAAAGAGACAACCGATAGGGAAATATTTATTATTTTTGGCCAAAACTTTTTTCTTAGTACATATATTTGAAAAAAAAATCGGCAGCTACTGGAAGCGGCTGGAACCTCCCCACCCGGTGAATCTTTGAAGCCGAAAAGAGCACTAAACAATATGAACGATCTCATTTAATTATATTTATTAAGTTGAAATATTTTTTTCGTATTAAATCAGAAAAAAAGTCTTTCGTTAGGTGGGATTTGGATCTAAAAACTTGAGTGTTAAATTTATAGTCTGCACAACATTAACATTTTATTCAATGTTTTTAATACAAATATATGCTTCATCGTATCCTAGCCCGGGGCCAGCCAAACAACCACGGTGAACACCGCCGTGGCGAGTGTGAGGCTGGACGGGGTAGGTCCGGTTTGGCTTGGAGAAAAATAGAAAAGTAGCTCCTGTCTTCTGTAGGCAGGCTTAAAGACTAGGTTAAAATTATAATGTGTCCACATGGACCTAAAATGAATATAAAAATAAACACAATTCTATAAAAACGTTCGTAGGCAAGAGCACTTAATAATTTTGATTATTGATACGGGAAACAACTAAACGAAAAAACCTGTTCGTTGGTAATGGGATGGATGGCAGGGATGGCCATCTTTGGAAAAAACCATATAACTCTTGGTGGACAGCTTCCCTGCCAGATGTAGCCAGGGTAGTGTTCATGGTGGATCGTTTAAGTTTGAGTTGGTATATTTTGTTTTATCTGTCAAAGTGATAGCTGTCAAATTTTTGGTTCCAATGTTTCTCTGGGGACTTTGGTTTTTGAAAAATGTTTAGGTTGGTACCAATGTCTTAAATTGTTTTTAGGTTATGTTGTATTATTTTTAGGTTATGTTGCAGGAAGAATTTCCGGCGGGAAGCCGGAAGTAGCGGAAATAGTTTTTAAAATATAATGTCACTGTCACTTTTAAAGTTTTATTGGAAAACACTCACCGAAAGCGTTCCGGTGGGGTTGCTTACACTTGTAGGGCTTGTAAGCGGTTCAGGATGGGCTCTCACACCATCCGTGGGCTTTATAAACGTCGAAAAAACTTGTAATCTCTCGATGCACTTGACACGTCAAAAATACTCAGCATACAGTCTGCACGCTTTAACACACTAGCAGAGAACTTATACCACAAATGGACCCGTAGTATTTTTTGGGAATTTTCCTTTGAGTCCATTTAATAAAATTTGACATTTTTCTGAAAATTTGACATTTCTCTGAAGTGACATTACTCCGAAAATTTGACAATTTTCAAACATTTGACATTTTTCTGAAAGGTGACATTTTTCTGAAAGGTGACATTTCTTCGAAAATTTGACGTTTTTTCGAAAATTTGACATTTTTCGGAAAAGTGACATTTTTCTGAAAATTTGACATATTTCTGAAAAGTGACATTTCCCTGAAAATTTGACGTTTTCCTGAAAATTTGACATTTTTCTGAAAAGTGACATTTCTCCGAAAATTTGATATTTCTTGGAAATTAAAAAAAAAATTTCGTGACTCGTCTTGTAGAAATATTTTTTTGATATCATCAGTTCGCCTGTTATAAGAATTTTATGCTTTTACGACGTCATCAGAACGTAGGTGTATTTTTAATTCACTCGTATTCCATCCATCTACAATATTTCCACCTACGTTTCAAACTTTAATTGGATGTTTCCAATAGTTAAGTCGATATCTCCACCAGTTTCTAAGAATTTTTCTTATTTGTGACGTCAAGTGATGTAGGTGTATTATTAATTCGTAATCCGTCCGTCTACAATATTTATACTTACGTTTCAAATTTCAGTTCGATATCTTCAACCGTTCCCGAGTTATCAGCCGAAATCACTGAACACCTCTTATTAGAATATCACCCTGTACATTGCACTGCTTTGAGGACAAAACAAGTGAAATTTTTGTTTTTTAATTTTTTTCACGGAAACCAAATCGAAAAAGTGCAAGTGTGATATATCGTTGAAATCGGAATTTTTACTGCTTGTCAGTGGTTCAATTACAAATTGTAAGTAATCATAAAATAAACAACTTGTTATGCCAAAACGGCACTAAACGTAATCCGATCTCAACCAAAACCTTTTCAGATCTTCTGGAGCACTAAAGAAACTCTCATGCAAAGTTTCATCCAAATCCGTTTAGTAGCTTCGCCGCTATCGTGCTTACATACACACACACACACACATACACACACACAGACATTTTTCAAAAACAACTTTTTTGGGTTCCTGGGACCTCAAAACGTAAAGATTTGATGTTATCTCAATTTTCGATTTTGGACTAATTGTAGTAACCTCCCACAATTTTATTGTGGGGAGGTTAAAAAATGAGAACGCTCAGGGATTGAACCTCGGACCTTCAGATTCGGAGAGTGACGCTTACACGATGTCGTTAGCGTGTCACTTGAAAAATAAATCAGCTATCATACTTTAACGTAGGTGTGAAAATTTGTATGTACCTTTTGTACCTGTTTTCTGCAAAAGCGCCCCGCTTTCAAGCTAGCAAATACGCATACGTTCTTAACTAGGTATTACACTATCCGTTGTCAAAATATTAGCTTTGCTAAAATGACGTAGGTCTGGCAGCTCTGGGATCTCACACTATAAAGAAAGTGCTAAATGAGCCCATTGACAGCGCTTCAAATTTGTAAAAATAAAGTTTACTATGTGATCCCATGCCATGTGATCACCTTTGCCTTTTAATTGAACCTGTTATTAGATCACATAAACCTTAAAAGTACCCTAACCAGAGGTCCCGAATTCTGCATTAAATAGTAATACATGTTGTTATTGATTTTTTATTTACAAAATATGCAAAAAGTGATTATCGGATGGATGATAATAATTTTTTGCATCTCTAAATATATATCTCCATATGATATTTTCATATGTAGTGAATCATAATGAAGCAATATGATCAAATTACTTAATAGAATCGTATTTGTTTTACAAGTTTACAACCACCCTCACTGATAAGTGATACGGCAGAACGTTTGTCTTCGGTATTTTCATGTTTTGTACGATGTAATGAACACGATAAAGGCAAAAGCTACCGCATCATTATAGTTTGAAGTGCTGTCAATTCACAAGGCAGCTACAACGGGGATTACCTCGTGGATTCTCTTGCTTAGTCTACAATACCTTTCAGTGTGAGGAATACTAATAAAATTCGTTAAATGAGCCCAAGAGATGCCATGCTGGCAAGAGTCGTCATTATTGTTTAATAATGAAAAAAACCGCTGCCCAAGGAATCACTACTTCCACATCCAGATTCTCTATCCAAGTCACTCACAACGAAAGAACTTTGTATGTGAAAATAATTGTTTATGGAACTTTAATAATATAATATTTGAAATCCTCTACCCCAAAAACTCAGAAAACGATACCCCACATCGGTAGTGGGGTGGGGGTGGTGATAGGGGGTGGTAGTGGGGGGTGGATGAAGCAAAAAAATATTTTGAGGTTTCTGGTTCCTGTACATACACTAAATCACAATTTTTTTTCATCCCCTTTAATAAGGAGGTGGGGGTGGTAATGGGGGTGGCTAATGCCAAAATTTTTTTTGAGACCTTAACTTCTCTTGTATATACTAAATACCAATTTCATGGACTCTTACCTGCTTGATTTACCCATTTACCCCAAATTTACCCCAATTTACCCCCCAACCCTTCGACGGAACAAGATGAAAATATAATCTAGTTCTAGATCTCGTTAAAGTACATATGTGTACCAAATTTCAAGTCAATATCTTAAACGGTTCCAGAGTAAACGTGCGCACAAAAAAAAGTTACAGACAGACAGACCGACAGACAGACAGACAGACCGACAGACAGACCGACAGACAGACAGAATTTTTTTTTTCACTCAAACTTAAAGTCTCGACGTTTCATGACATTTTAAGCCTATTTGGACAATAAAAATTTTTAAAAAATTTTTTGTCGTTACTATACTTCCACTGGACGTGGAAGTAATATACTGAATCGGGTTATTTTATTTATAGCTTTCGAACCAATCACCCGGGATTAATCTGCCCGGACTCATTTTAAAAGGAGGGATATTTTTTTATCAAAATGATGTCTTGACATTTTTTGATAGTTCTCATTTATTTATTGTATACAGAATTTCGAATCCTCCCGAAAGTTGCAACAAAACTTTGAATTCTATCGTAATGGCTGTAGGGAAGACCTTTGTAGAAAATTTTGTATTCTAAAATTGCTCTCATAACGGATGTTAATCATTTTCAGGATATTAAACGAAAAAACGGGGAGAACCAGTCTTTTGGAGTCATTTTTGCTATTACTACGCCAATTGTTCATTCCGCATTTTCACCGTCATTTAGCCCCGTATTCAGGGGCAGTCTTTAAGGTAGGAGATAGAGGCCCCCCCAAACTAATATAATTATATAGTTGGCATGGTATAAAAAATAACAAAATTTATTAAGTCGTCCAGAAACATACAGAAGACTTAAAAAATGCTTCATTTGCCTTCCCCTTCCAGGGAAGATCCAAAGCCGCTCCTGCTCATATTGCCTATCGATTTTCACTGGTTTTATCCATTATTTTCTCCGTCATTTAGCCCCGGATTCAGGGGCAGTCTTTAAGGTAGGAGATAGAGGCCCCCCAAACTAATATAATTATATAGTTGGTATGGTATAAAAAATAATAAAAATTATTAAGTCCTCCAGAAACATACAGAAGACTAAAAAATGCTTCATTTGCCTTCCCCTCCCAGGGAAGATCCAAAGCCGCTCCTGCTCGTATTGCCTATCGATTTTCACTGGTTTTATCCATTATTTTCTCCGTCATTTAGCCCCGTATTCAGGGGCAGTCTTTAAGGTAGGAGATAGAGGCCCCCCAAACTAATATAATTATATAGTTGGTATGGTATAAAAAATAATAAAAATTATTAAGTCCTCCAGAAACATACAGAAGACTAAAAAATGCTTCATTTGCCCCCCCCCCCCGGGGAAGATCCAAAGCCGCTTCTGCTCGTATTGCCTATAAATTTTCACTGGTTTTATATATTATTTTCTCAGTCATTTAGGCCCGTATTCAGGGGCAGTCTTTAAGGTAGGAGATAGAGGCCCCCCAAACTAATATAATTATATAGTTGACATGGTATAAAAAACAATAAAAATTATTAAGTCCTCCAGAAACATACAGAAGACTAAAAGATGCTTCATTTTCCTTCCCCTCCCAGGGAAGATCCAAAGCCGCTCCTGCTCGTATTGCCTATAGATTTTCACTGGTTTTATCCATTCTTTAATTAGTTAGACAGTTCAAGCATCCATTAATTAGCCTATTTATTCTTTCAGAATAATAGGTATATGAGTTTGGTATAATTTGTTACTTTTGCTTTTGGTAAAACTTCTTTTTCGACAACAGACGATCATTCAAAATGTCTAAAAAGTATTTGCCTACTACAAAAATACATTATTTCCCTTTTTAGATTTATGATGTTTATTTATTACTATTATTAAAAATGATAAATAATTGTAAAATAATTATGATTTATGTATTAATTATTTCTATAAAATATGTTAATCATAAACCACTAATAAACGTATTTCGTTTGCTTAATTTTGGTATATCATTAAACTAAATTTTACTACAAGTTTTAATCTTTGGTATAAAATACAACGTCCATTAACTACAATAGTCCAATAAATATCAGAACGTGTAAAACCCGTGAAATATATTTTCAGTGGCTTAAAAATGATTTCAGTATAATAACTAGAGTAAAAATTATACTCTTCGCCGGTTTGTTGAACTTTTTATACCGGGTGCCACAAGTAAGTGGCTCACCCTTATATTTCCTTTATATTTTAACTTACTCATTTGAAATTTGGGGTGCATAAACTACTTGTAAAAATGGATTTTTTGACATAAAAAATAATATGAGACCATTTCCAGTTTACCCGGAAATGACCGCAACTTTCGATTTTTAAATGGAACACCCTCTATATTTTTACATTTTTGAACATGTGTGGTGAATTATATAAATTTATGACAAAATGTTATTTTTTTTTTATAGCAATTATAAATTTTAGTCTAGAATGCTATGAAATAAAAAAATACGTACTTTGTCATTTTAGTTTGTACAGAAAAAAATATTTATACATAGTTACTATTATTAACCATTTTGTAGGCATTTTAATGCAAGTAATTTAGTTTTTTTGAAATAACTCTTTTTTTCAAATGGGACGGTGGTGGCTCCTTGTATCCATTAAATTGCCCTTTTTACGAATCCATTGATATCACTATGCTTGGGTTTTTATTAAAATTTATTTAAAAAACTGTGAAAACAGATCGTATAAATATTTTTTTCTGTACAAACTAAAATGACAAAGTACGTTTTTTTTTTTTTCATAGCAGTCTAGATCAAAATTTATAATTGCTGTAAAAAAAATAACAACTTGTCAGAAATTTATAAAAATCACCACACATGTTCAAAACTTCACTCTGAACCCAAAAATGTGTTAATATACAGGGTGTTCCATTAGAAAATCAAAAGTTAAGGTTATTTCCGGCGAAACCGGAAGTGGTATTAAATTACTTCAAATGGCAAGAAATGCAGTTTTCTGTACCTCCTAGTTTCATTTTGATATGTTCAAAAATAAAAATGTTAGAGGGACGAGACACTACTTTGTGTAGATTTTTTATTCTTAAACAAATTAAATAAAATAGAAAAACAAATAGCATAGATTTGAAATGGATGTCAATGAATTCAGAAAAAAATCTATAATTTATTGAACACTATGAGCCACCACCTTCCCATTAAAAAAAAAAAAGTTTTCGATAAAAAAGTGATATGTTCAAATTTGGAGGCTTCGTAAATGGTTATTAATGAAATTAAATGAAAAATTATATTTTTCCCTTGGACTTTAAACGCCGTAGAACAAATGTTGGTATTCCAAAGCACTCTAGACGAATATCTTAAAATGCTTAAAAAAACTGAACATCGACTCAAAAATTCGCGAAAGCCTCATGGTATACTCAGAATGTTGTCTTGAATCCAAATATGTAAAAATATACAGGGTGTTCCATTTAAAAATCGAAAGTTGCGGTCATTTCCGGGTAAACCGGAAATAGTCTCATTCTATTTTTTTATGTCCAAAAATCCATTTTTACAGATAGTTTATGCACCCCAAATTTCAAATGAATAAGTTAAAAAATAAAGGAAATATAAGGGCGAGCCACTTACCTGTGGCACCCGGTATAATTGTTACAAATTCTATAGAATGCTTTTCGCAGTTTTCTTGTAAATAATGTTAGATTTGGACATTTTAAATTTTGTGATACCAACTTTGTTGGTAAAACACTCGTTAGTATAAAAAAATAGGTTAAAAAAGAAATGTCTGGGATTCGAACACACGACCCTTGGATTGAAAAGAAGAAGAAGAATAAGAAATTTATTTTTAAATTAATTAAATAAGTATGTGCTTCCTCGGAGCCAACCAGACAACCATGGTGCGCAGCGACGTGGTGAAGGTGGGGTTGAGGGGAGCAGGTCCGATCTGGATTAACGACAAATTGTTTAGGAGTTAGTGCTCCCGCATATAGAAAAAAGGCTTAAAACAAAATAACAATTTTTTTAGAAAATAGTACACGAAAATAGTTAAGGATAATTAAAAGTTAACATTTTACACTCATTTTGGCTGCTGACTCGGGAAAAAGCTAAATGAAAAAATCCGTTCGAGGTTGCAAAATCGAACTTTTCTAGGTATAGTACATACGATTTATAAACGTTAATTTGGGTGGCCATTGGTCGCGATAATAAACGTTTAAATTTATCGTTTTTAGACTTATTAGCGTTTGCTGGGTAAGGAGTGAGGAGAGTGTCGGTAGTCTTTGTTAGTTGCTTTTATCGGCTTTAGTTGTTTTGTCGATAAGCTTTCTCGACGACCCCCCTTACCCCGCTGGCCCCTCCACAATATATCTTGGCGCTATTATACCTATTGAACACCAAAAAAGTTCGAGCCAAAATATCTGGGATATTATAAGTGGTAAAAAACAATTTTTGCAAATATTCGAGAATCAAAATAAAAATTTAAAACTTATTAAATTATCTTTCATTTATTATTAATTTTGTCTCACCTAGACCCAAATTGACAGATCATTTCTTTTCAATAATTTAATTAGTCATGATTTGCTCGAGAACTAAGGGAATTACATATTAAAAAAATAGAAGATATAAAGCTTATGCAATTCCCTGCAATTTGTATTTTATTTATCGCTCTACAACCAAAATTGGCCAACTTATGATCGGTATTTGCAAAAAGGACGTTTTCGTGAAATTTGAAATTGTTAATTCAATTGTTTAAATTACGTTCGGACAAAAAAAATTTAAAAACTGTTTTTTTTAAACACTACTAAAAGTAGGCTCTTTAACGTTTGCCAACTATATTAAAGATGTCATTCTATAACAGCAGTGTTAAAAGTTTAATGTCATTTTTGACAGACAGATACAAATACAAAATTTTGCAATAATATGCAGATGTTATGTTTTAGTAGACTTCATACAAAAAATATTGTATGAATATACGTGTTAAAAGTTATTTTATTTTGTTCGTGAGGTTACTTCATTTGCTTCGCGCATTCCGCTTTCCCACTCACAAAACAAAATATCACTTTTATAACCTATATCATAAATAACTATTATAGCTTTTTATAGCATTTAAGAATCATCTAATTCAGTAAGTAAAGATAATTTTGCAAAATTAAGTTTTTTGCAAATATTTTCAAAATGAGCTTTTAGAGTTATAAATCATTAGACATTATTTGAAGTTGATAAGTAGGTGTGTAATCGGGGGTGGACGGGGTTAGTCCAACCAGTCCTGGCAATTTTAGGGAAGCGGCCTAATCAGGCACGGAACTAGAACCTCAAATTTGGGTGGGCCAGAACAGGATCAATTTTTCTATTTGTGGGCTAAGATCGAAGAGGAAAAATGCGCCGCATGTGGAAATTTTATATTTTTCAAGGTCAAGCACTCTAAAATGAAAAGTTAGAAATTTGAGTCGCAAAACATTTTCTTCGAAAAATAGGTCTCGTCAAAGGAATTTCCCTTTTTTTCATGTAATTGCAAAAATTATTTAAAGGTTCAAAGTACTAACATGTAGTGTGACTCAACCACGGTCTAGAGCACCGTCGCGGTAATATTTTTAAAAACGCCATTAAACATCCCATACTCTTTATTGAAATTTGCTGACATTGAAAAACAGATAATTCTTAAGTTTAAGAGATCAAAAGAAAAAGAAAGAAGACCCCTTAATACATCAAAGCTTTCTTAAGCAAACTACTCGAAGCGCTTAGAATGATAGCACGGAAATGATCAATTCCGTGTTATCAACACCATTCAACTAACATTTTTCTACATTCATCATGAAAGACTGAAGTCTGTTGTCAGTTAGCCTATCTGAGATTTTTTTCGCTCTAAGTAAGGACTTAAGCTAAAGGTACGGATACACGTAGACACTAAAATGTCGAAAGTTGTGTCTAGATTACTCTACAGTGTGGTTCACATTGTGATTCTAATTTGGGCACCGAGAAATATCTAGAGCAACTCAGTAGACTGGAGTTACTAGACTTCTCTACTGTTGTATCCACACGATATTTATTTTGCAGTATAGACACTTATGCACATCAAATAGTTTTTGATTATGTCAAGAAGAAGACGTCGTTTCGCGGCTGCAGTGATTGTTCATTGTTTTGTAAAAAGACGAAAAAGACTTGCTGGGTTAAAGAGTGGATTGCAAAGAGGAACGAGTTGGGAGCATATTCTCAATTGTTAGCTGAACTGAAATTGCAAGACTCAGAATACTATAAAATTTTTCTTCGGATGTCTACTTCTGATTTCGAATTTCTTCTCGAAAAAATTAAATCAAAAATAGAGAGGCAAAATAAAGCAATGCGCACTGAAATCTCTGTCGATGAGAGCTTAGCTCCCATAATTCGGGACATGCTTCTAACGTTTCTATTAACTGTTTTGTTTTTTCTTTTGTCCGCTTAGCCAACTCGGTCATTTTATTATTATTATTATTACTTTGGTATTTTTTTTTATTACGACACCTACAGTAAATCAATAATAAGCCTTAAATCTATAGCGTAGAATCTAAATAACTATACTTCTCGGTGATCACTATAGCAATAAATTTCCAGTCTGCCGGTACACCTAGAGTCTCAACACATTGAAATAAATATGTTCAGACCATGGTCTATCAAATTGTGAGAGCGGTGTCGTGACACCGAATGTCCGATCTAGCGACACTGCTCTAGGTGCTGTACATACGACGATATTCGATCTATACATATGATCTAGACACTTTTGTGTCTGCGTGTATCCTTAGCTTAGAGGATAAGCGATATGTTAAAAAAAGAGAATATTTATATTTTGCTTATAGTGCAGGGAGGGAGGCGGCAAAATGCCATTTCGCCCAGGGCGGCAAAAGAGGTAGAGCGGCCCCTGCTAAGGAGGAAAAAGAGCTGACGTTTAAATTTTTTTGGCGGTCGGGTTTTTTATCAGCCAAAACAAATGCCTATTTACCTCGGCCCGGTCCCGCCCGGCCCGACGGGCATTTGCCCGTTTGCCCCCTGTCCCATCCACTCCCGTGTGTAATAAAAGAACACACGGAGCATGGAGTGTGTTCAATGTTGAGGACGACGACCTCAATTAAGGGTAAATGACCTGAACACAACCTCCAGGTATAGGACGAAGTCACATTGTTTTTCAAAGAACATAGCCTTACGAAGTTTGGCCAAAGGGTTCGTGAATCGTGGTCACCCTGTATACAGAAAACTGGACGAGATGAAATTCGCCCCTCGAATGTTGTTTCTTGCGGAGTTGTATACAAACTCTGCACTTAAACTCTGACATTTTGTAAGGAATACCACAAGAAATCGTTACGCTATGAACATTTTATATATTCGAGATGTTCATTACAAAGTTTAATGGAATACATATTTATTTTTAACAAAACTTTATAATACTATTAGAACCAAGAGAATTGAATAAACATAGCTACATTGAATTCATATTTTGAAATGAAATTTCAAGCAATTCAAGCACCTAGCGGACATATAAATCAGTATTTTGAAATTTAACTACTTAATTTTTACTTTTATCGGTTTATTATTTACTCTCCAAAGTCATAGCTAATTGTCATTATAACAAGTAAATTATCTGAATAATCTTACCTCTATACTAAAATATCCTCTATCAACATAATCCCCTAGAAAAAGGTATTTTGTACTAGCGGGTGGTCCTCCTACTTCAAATAACTTCATAAGGTCATAAAATTGACCATGTATATCTCCACATACTGTAACAAAGAAAAATAGTATTAGTATATAAATTAACATAATTTACATTCGTTATAATGAAAATTTAGATGCCACAACGTAGTATCAAAACAATGTTTATATTTTGAAATGTAATGATCACTTTTTATTTTAAATTCCTGTTCAATTGATCGTACAATAGACAAACTTTGTTGTTATAAACCGTGCCAAAAACTGAAGTTACAAAATTAGCCTCTGCATCGCTTTATTTAGATCGTAAGTAATTAAATCATGAGTTGTTATGCCTATCTGATTTAATCAAATAGGTTTTAGCTGGACAAAAATGTCTAACAATCACCGTAGAAAAACATATTTTGTACCAGAAATCCGTTTAACCGTAAATACTAACTAAAGTGCCGAAGAAGAAATGTCTGGGTGTCTGTATATATGTGCATCTGTAGATTATTTCTTGTACACACGTTATACTTAAAATTTTTAAATCACAAAATTCCAGTCGATAATACTCTGCACTAATTTTTGATTAATAAAATTATCCTAAAAAAATATAACTTTGGAATGCAAGTATTGGTTTATTTCTTGACTCTGGATAAAATTCTTTTACTGAAAAATAATATACAGAGAATAATTAATAAAAAATAATGAAGGAAAATAATACTTAGTTGACACTAGAGCCAAGGAAGAAAACCTGAACTTTTAGCGGAAAAAAATTGATGAGGGACAATCAGGTCAGTTAGCATTCTATTTCATTCCATGATTTATTTATGGGTTTAGATCGAGTTAAATTACGGATATTTCCAAAAACTGTTGATAACAGAGGATAGCAAGCTATGGAACACGAACTGGGTCGACTTATTGAATCGATATATTTTCATCGAACCAGTTCATGTTCCATAGCTGTCTGTGCTGCTTTATCAACAGTTTTTGGTACGTCTGTAATTATAATTTTTTTAAATTACGGATAGTTCGTATATGAAAATATTGATTGGGATCAAATCGGACCCAGTTTGTGTTTCATGGCTTTTTATGATGTTTTATTGATATGTCCACATGCAGAACGATGTAATTAAGTTTATATGGTTCGTATTATGGTTAGTTTGTATTCCATAATGTTTTATGGTCCTTCATCGACATTCTTTTTTAGTACACGGTGGCTGATTTAAATTGAAGACACAAGTGGATGAAAGGTCTATGTGACATTTTCAAAAAAAAAAAACGATATTGTTTGTATGAATGAAGGCTATAAGTACACAAAATTCCCTCAGGCACATTACATTTGTTTCTAATGCAAAAATATCTGATTTATAAATTTATAAAGGATCTATGTACTGTTGAAGTTGGTAGGTTGTTAAAAACTTTGAGATCAATTATCTCAAAAAAGACTTGAAAAAAACGAGTTTTTTTATATGAATGAAGGCTATAAGTACACAAAATTCTCCCAGGTACATTACATTTGATTCTAATGCAAAAATGTTTGATTTATAAATTTATAAAGGATCTATGTACTGTTGAAGTTGGTAGGTTGTCAAAAACTTTGAGATCAATTATCTCAAAATCACTTTGTTGTTACATAGACCCTTCATCCACTTGTGTCTTCAATTGGTACAACAAATTATCTCGAAAACTGCACAGTTTCGAAAAAATGTTTGAAACAAAAGTTGTTTCACATATTGTTTATAATTCGTTATTTCTTTTTCCATTATCAAAACCTTCACTTTTAATTATGTCAAACATATAAACAACCAACTGTCAAGTTTGGCTTAATGTACGTAATATATTTCCATACCAGGTTTTATAGAAAATGGCGGACGGGTGATATTCATATATTACACAGGCACACACAAAAAAGAAAATGGTCTATTTCTGGGACACCATTGGACAACCCCTATTAGTGGGGCAGCTTAACGTCGAATTCCGCGTTAATGTGGACATACCGAACAAAACCACCAAATTATTTCCAGGTACTAGTTAGGTACGTAGCTTTCAATTTTTGATAGGAACCAACTCCTCCGTCGGCCATCTTGGATTTTATAGCGGCCATTTTGAAATATTATCATTATCTCGGCTTCTAAATCACTTGGGGCCACAAACTTGGTGTCTAAGTATACATATTTGGGGTCAGGGAATAAAACTAGACAATTTAAAAAATGTATCACAATATATATTTATTCACTAATATTACAAAACTCTTCACCGATGAACTGTTTTGTACGGTGTGGCCACATTTTCTAATATGTTGTTTATTTTGCTTCAGATTGAATTGTAATACAAGATGGAATGGAACAAGTGCCAGGATCTGTCAGAAAACTACTTCAGAAAATCTAAAATGCCAATTCAATGCACATGGAATCGGAGACAAGACAACACCATACCGGTCTTTCTTGAACAATATCAATGAGTTTAGAAGCTTGGAGTCATTGCCAGTGGAACTTAATTTTGGAAGTGACATGAGTACGAATCAACTGGTCCAAAACCATGGTACAATTTGAAGTTGGATAGAGCTAAAAAGCGGGGAAATACTTCAGGAGGCAGCACACCTGTGGAGAAACAATCCCGGTGTGAAGCGAGTGACAAAATGGCGTGTTTGTTATGTTGTGGAAGCGATGGACTCCTTCATGAATTTCGAACATTAACAGCTGAGTATACGATTAACAGCTAAGTATACGAAAAATGGCAACAGAACTGCAAGAAACCCAGTTGTTGACAGCATTAGAAAATGGTGATCTCATTGCTCTTGACGCCAAATATCATCTGCAATGTTATACATCACTGAGAAATCGCTACCGGTCTCACCTAAAGAAACTAGAGCAGGATTTGGTGGGAATATCTGCAGAGGAAAGTCAGATAAAGGCTATAGCACTTGTGGAGCTATACTTATATAGAGAACTGTGTGGAAGATAGGACCTTCTGCTTTAAATTTTCAAAGTTGTAAACTGTATGAGAACTGATTAAAAATCCATCTTCTAATTCTGCCAACATCTGGGTTTCCTGCACTTTTGTTGCCATTTTTCGTATATGCTCGTATCAGCTGTCAATGTTCGAAATTCATGAAGGAGTCCATGACATAACAAATACGCCATTTTGTTACTCACTTCACGTCGGGATCGTTTCTCCACAGTTGTGCTGCCTCCTGAAGTATTTCCCCGATTTTTAGCTCTATCCAACTTCAAATTGCTGAACTTGACATAACAAGTTCATTCGCACTCATGTCGCTTCCAAAATTTAGTTTCACTGGCAATGACTCCAAGCTTCTAACTCATTGATATTGTTCAAAAAAGACCGGTATGGTGTTGTCTTGTCCTCGATTCCATGTGCATTGAGTGAACATTTTAGATTTTCTGAAGTAGTTTTCTGACAAATCCATGTACTTGTTCCAATTCATCTTGTATTACAATTCAATCTGAAACAAAATAAAAAAACATAGAAAATGTGGACACACCGGGCAAAACAGTTCATCGGTGAATAGTGTTGTAATTGGCACATATATTAGTGAATAAATATATAGTGTGATACATTTAAAAATTGTGTAGTTGTATTCCCTGACCCCAAATATGTGGTCCAGAGCTGGGTAATTACTTGTAATTGAAGAATAATTACAATTACAGGCGCGGATTTATAGGGGGGCGCAGGGGGCGCGCGCCCCTTCCCTGAACCAGTAATTTATAAGGCTAAGGTTTGTAGATTTAGGTTTTTTTAATAAAAAGTTCAAAATTTAGTTTAAATGTGCGCCCTCCCTCAAGAATTTTCTAAATCTGCGCCTGCAATTACAAATTACTTTTTTAAAAAAGGAACTAATTACAATTAAAAATTACTTTTTTAAAAAAGGAACTAATTACAATTACAAAGTACATGTCTTTAAAAAAGGAATTATATTCATTTAATTATAATTACATGAACAATGGATTTAGCAATTATTTTTCTAATTACTTTTACGATAAAGTAAATTATAGTGACCAAACAGACAAAAAGGCGAGTTAAAAATTTTAATTAAAAGTACTGTGTAATATTGCGTTTTAATATTTATTAGAATCGTTATTAGAATGTTTGATCTTAAGATTAATCAGGAAAAATTAAATAAATATATACAGTAGTGGCATGTTAAAATATTGAGTCGATGCCAATGTAAGGTAGAAGAGAAGAGAAATGGACAAATAATATGCTGAAAAGAAAGAGATTTAACCTACACTGTTGCCACTTTTCTCTCTAGCTACTTTTAGTCGTCAAGATAATCCTTCCTCTTTTACTGAATTTTCTTTGTGATACATTTGCGTCAACTCATTCTGTTTCTGTCATTTCTTCATAATTAGACAAAGACTATGTTTTGAGGACATGGATGAACTATGGATAAAAAAACGGCACGCCCATATATGCCTGCCTGTTTAATTTAGACATCCGAACGGGATGCGCGCACGTGTAGACTGTGGGAGGAGCTTCTAACCTGTTGCAGGCAATGCATGCCGAGATTTGACATTGGGGAACGTAAATTATTTTACGCCATGTTAAAATACGCAGCATAAATCTAAATAAATTTAACAAATCATGATGTTTCTATAAACTACTGTTAATTAAATTATTTTAAGAAACCAATTGCAAATAAATCCGTATTAATCAACAGTAATTGGATTTCATCCAATTTCGCATTTTCTTTTTGCCCCAATTTATCCCATAACTGCAGAGTATTCGCTTCGACATCCCCACCTAAAATGACTGTGATCTGGAAAGGATAGAAATCAGAAAGACAAGTACAACTGCTGTTTTCATCATAAACGTCTCAAGCTGTAGGAGGGACAATAGAGGGCGGAACTTTTAACATACACAAGTGCTGGCATCGTTGTTATTATATCGCTCTCTTTCGCGTACATTATTTTGCTCTTTATATTTCACTCTATCTCATTATGGGGATCGACCCAAGACCTTTGGCTGCCACTACTGTAGAAAAGGCAGCTTAATAACAATGCCTAATAATAATAAGAATGATAATAATAAACAGCAAACAAACACATTTCGTTTTTAAAAGTTTATTGAACAAAAATACAAAAGTTTGTGAACTTAACAATAAAAAACATAAATGTGCAGCGGACCACGGCAAAACTCATTTTTAGTCAGTAACTTTTTTTGAGCTTCTCAGATTCATTTTAAACTATGCAAACTGTAAAATTCTGCTTTAATGTAGGTAGGTAATGTAATATTTAATATTAATAAATAATTAATGTAGAGATAGAAGTAATTTGTAATTAGATAGTTCAAATAATATAATTACAAATTACAATTCCTGTAACAACTTTCCTGCAATTACAATTCCAAATTACTTTAATAAAAAAAAAGTACTTAAATACAATTACAATTACACGAAAAAAAAAGGGAATTGTAATTGCTAATTACTTTTTCAAAAGGAATTACCCAGCTCTGGTCCTAAGTGATTTAGAAGCCGAGATATTGATAATATATCTATATTTGCTATCAAAATGGCTGCTATAAAATCCTAGATGGTCGACGGAGGAGTTGGTTGCTATCAAAAATTGAAAGCTACGTATCTAACCTGGAAAGAATTTGGTGGTTTTGTCCGGTGTGTCCACATTTTCATGACAAGCTACTCTACTACATGTATTTCGACGTGCTGAATACGAATCAGGTGTCCGTTTAGCTCCATCACCCACTAGTGGAGTAAAAAACAGGGGAAAAGTCGCTTCCTTCTCGAGTTTTTTTTTTAATCTTAGAACAAACCTAGATATATACCATTTCGTTAAGTAGGTCGATGTTCATTTTTTTAATCATGTTTTTTTGAACATCTAATGCCATAACTCAAAAACGAATGGAGCTATCCACATGAACTTTTTTTTGTTATAAAACACACACTTAAGCGCTTCTATCTGTGTATAGTATTGTTAACTGAAACATTTTTAAGTTTGTTAAAAACTTAGATAACCTTGGAAGTTCAGAAAATACGCAGTCAAATTTTCACTAAGCTACAAACTTTTTTGTTTTTGGAAATTATGTATAACATGCTGCGAAGAAAATAAAGCCAAAAGACCAAAAAAGTTTTTGATAGCATAATTTTTATTGTGTCTTTTATAGTTTAGGTACAGTGTTTTTTTTTTAGAGCGCGCGAATTGCAGAAATTGAGTATTAATACGCCCGTGGCGTATTACGGTCAAAGGTCAAAGGTCAAATTATAAAACCGCTGCCCAAGGAATCACTACTTCCACATCCAGATCTTCTATCCAAGTCTCTCAGAACGAAAAAATTTGAATGTGGAAATCATTTTTTATGGAACTTTAATAATATAATATTTGAAATCGTCTACCCCAAAAACCTATAAAACGATATGCCACATCGGTAGTGAGGCTGAGGGTGGTGGTAGTAGTGGTGGATAAAGTAAAAAAAAAATTGAGGCCTTTGGTTCTTGTACACACACTAAATGACAATTTTATTTTTTTCGCCCCCTTGAATAATGGGGTGGGAGATGGTAATGGGGGTGGTTAATGCCAAAAAAAAATTTTGAGAGCTTAGCTTCTCTTATATATACTAAATACCAGTTTTATGGACTCTTACTTGCTTGATTTACCTATTTACCTCCATTTACCCCCAACCCTATCTAGTTCCAGATCTCGTTAAAATACATGGTACGTGTACCAAATTTCAAGTCAATATCTTAAACGGTTCCAGAGTAATAGTGCGCACAAAAAAGTTACAGACTGACCGACAGACAATAAAAACCGGGATTTACTCGAAATCGACGGTAAAAATTTTTTTTAATTGAAAATTTGGATTCAGCATACAAAAATACATAAGGAATGATAGATTTAGTCATTGGAACAGAATTTCTTTTTTTGTAGACCTGTGTACAACCTGTGCCACAGATCTACAAGAAAAAAAGTTCTGTTCCAAGGACTAGAATTATCATTGCTTATGTATTTTTGTGTGCTGAATCCGAATTTTCAATTTAAAATTTTTTTACCGCGTAGATTTAGAGTAAATCCCGGTTTTTATCGTCAAAATACGATTTTTTGACAATGTTTGACTTTTGCTCGAAATCTAAGTGGAAAATTCGGATTCAGCACACAAAAATACTTAAGGCATGATAGGTTTAGTCCTTAGAGCAGATTTTTTTTTGTCGACCTGTGTTATTGTGTGGATCTAGGGTAAAAATGCAATGCATGAGAGTTTCGGATAGGGACTCTGACACAGGAAATGTCGGATACAAATATTAAGATTGCCACGTGCTTTAAGAAACTGTCTTTTTTATTTAGCTCCAATAATAACGCAAAAGAAGGAAAACTCGATAGTTTACTTTTTATCAAACACTCCAAAATTATTACTTTTTCTAAACTTTCTGTATTTCCATTTTACTATAATATTATTTTTCACCGTTTCCGAGATCCCAATGCAATGCATACTCCATTTAAGATTTTTAATTTCTTTTTGTCTTCAACCTTAGTCCTTAATGTGTCACTGGAAAAAATAAGTTATCCTTTCAGATCCTAAAACGTAATAAAACAGTCCTAAACATAAAAAAATAATGAAAAGTTCCGTTACACACAATACATAATCATTATTATTCTTAAGTACGGCGCGCGTACGTTTCGACAATTCCTCAATACTAAAAAATCGCAACTAGCAAACTATTGCTAATAATGAAAATATTTTTTTTCTAAAAACTTTTTTAGTCTATTTACTTTTTTTCTTCACAGCATGTTACACAAAATTTTCAAAAACAAAAAAGTTCCTCGCTTAGTGAAAATTTGATGGCGTATTCTCTAAACTTCCAGGGTCATCTACGTTTTTGGCATGTTCACATTTTTTTTTATTAGCAATCCTATGAATAGAAAGAAGCGCTTAAGTGTGTGTTTTATAACAAAAAAAAGTTTACATCGATAGCTCAATTCATTTTTGAGATATGGCAATGGATGTACAAAAAAACATGATTTAAAGAAAAATTAAATTTTACACTTTTTTTTAAATAAGAATATTTGTGACCACTAAAAAATATCGTATTTTGTGTTTTTATGAGTAAAATGATGTTGTTGGCAATACCTACTGTGTCTGATCTTGTTCTAAGCTCAAATAAAAAAACGACACAATTTCGCTCCTCTACACCAATTCTTAGTAAATCCCGAAAAGAACCTAAATTATGATTTTTTTTAGGTTATTTTCGCGATATACATAAAAATGGTAGGCGGCGGAGCTAAACGGACACCTGATTCGTGTTCAGCACGTCGAAATACATACGGGTCACCCAATGGAGTTACAGGAACAGACCACTTTTTTTAAATTTTGTGTGCCTGTGTTGTTAAGTATATGTCTTAATGGTTTTTTTGGCAATGATAAGGTAATTTACCGATAATTTACGGTGTAAATAATTCACATTACTTCTCTGTCTGCAGCTACCACTCTCATGCCGCTTCAAGATTTCATAGGCTCACTCATTAAGGGTGGTCATAGTGACCTCCGCCTTTACCAATACCTTGCATGGGCTCCATTCCGAGACGAGATGCCTTGTCTAAGAGTCTACCTATTTCACCTGCTTTCTCGTTTCTTAAAACCCAATATGTCTCTTAACCCACACCAGGTCTTTACGATTGGCAAGCTCCTCTAGAGCATACCTGCACTCGTGAAATAGAGCGAGCTCACTCTATAGAGCGGCGGCCGAGTCCTCAAAAGTCGTCGTTTTAAAGACGAACCCAATATTGCGGTATAATTTTATAAGACCTTTACAGATTTGTTTATTAGGTCAGTTTATACACAAAATTAACTGGACGACTGTGTATGGTGGTCGTGTCCTATTTTATTGGCCGAAAACTTAAAAAAACTGAAAATATGAATTTTAAAGTTTAACTCTATATAACTTTGAAAGCAAGGAAGATAAGGAAATGTTTTTTTTTTCAGTTTAAAAGGCAGTACATTGACCTTTAAATGTATGTATAATTTGCTGCAAAAATATAAAAAGTAACCTTCCAAAATTAATATTATTTTAGGAACTGCGCAAATATTTAATGTTTTTGTTATAATTAACCTGCTACAAGTCGGTTATAAACAGAGGAAATTAAATTTTATTCTGTTCAAAAATTGCCAAATTTTATGGGGTTTAATTTGTCTCGATTAATAATGGGTCTATGTTTAAAAATAAAGGAGATACAGAGCTCTATTCACGACGAAACGTGGGGCGGCGGCAGAGCCGCAAGACTCCCTCTTGCTCGCTCAACCCGGCTACGAGCTACATACAGTACAGTATTTGTTTACGATTTGTGTCGTTTAGTTTATGTCTATGCGTGTTTTATAATTTGCTGTGTGCTGTTTTATGCGATTTTGAGGAGAAATAAGTTTTACTTTTGAGTATGTTGACAGTCTTATGTTTACTTGGAGATTTAAAAGGCAGTAGGTAATTATTTTTAGGTTTTTGGCGTACCAAATCTAACGTGTTGTAAAATTTGCAGAATTACGATGAGTAAAGTTACCTGTATTTTTTGCTGTAAAACTATAACACACGGGTGTTAAGAAACCAACACTTCAGGGCTTCGCTACGATTTTTTCGAAATCAGAAAAGACGATATTTCCTTACGAATATTATCACAACAAAATCAAATACGTGGAAAACCTGAAAATTTTAAATTTCACTTAAGTTGCAGAAAATCATTTTGCAGTAAAAACAATATTAATAAAATAATTGTATCCAAACAAAATGTTACAAAAGATCCGTGTTGCAGCACTAGCACATACTAGTACATATTCCTATTTACCCTTTCAGATCTTATTACCAAGTACGCCTCTGGATAATGAGTCATGTTGGCATAGTGGAAAAGCTAGATCCCAAGAACTATGGCTGGGTCTGCAAAAATGATATTTTAATCCCCAAATTCGCTACTAGTCCAGTCAATGAAAGAGTTGTAGAGAACATTTAGGAGGGGAGAATTTTCCTCTTCAGGGATGTGCCCCTAGCCCCGAAGTTTCAGGGAGAGAAAGAGGTAGAAATGTTCCTTTTTTCGATTCTTCGCTTATAACTCGGAAACGATGCGTCGAATGGAAAAAAGGTAATCTATGCAAAATTAAACGTAATTAAATTTCCCACAAGAATGTTTATATTCATTTTCTTATTATGTGTTATAGTTTACGAGATACTCGCCAGCGAAAATCGATGATTAATAGAAAAAAATCAATTATGTACCTTGAATATTTCTACAAAAGCGGTTTATCGTGGTCTGCTAATAAATCACAGTCACAAAACAATCTTTATTTTACATCAATCGACGTATTTACTAACATAATATTTTGTCGAAATCTATACATTTCCTTAAATAAACAGTGTGACTCACTTAAAATGAAGATACCCTTATAACTTTTTCATGTTGTTTCCGATTTGAATCAAATTTTACCCAAATATAGAACAAATTAGGATTTACTTATGACCAGAAAATCATTCACCTGCTATAAAGGCAAAGCCACCTGCGGTACCAAAATATAATAAAGAATAAAAATCACATTGATTCACGTAGCCACCACAAATTGCGGAAACAGAGGATCCCCTTTGCCAGATGAGCTTATGTATGAGAAATCCCCCATCAATAACCAAATCAAATTTTGGTGTATGTACGTTTGTGGCGCCGATCGGATGCATTTTTTAGAACTTCTAACATTCAAAATGTTTTACCTTTTTCAGCATATTTTGGCACCACAGGTGGCTTTGCCTTTGTAGCAGTCGAATGTTTTTCCGGTCATGAGTAGATTCTAATTTGTTCTATACTTGAGTAAAATTTGATTCAAATCGGAAACAAAATAAAAAAGTTATAAGGGTATCTTCATTTTAAGTGAGTCACTGTATATGTAAGGACATGTATAGATTTCGACAAAATATTACGTTAGTAAATACGTTGAGTGTTGTAAAATAAAGATTGTTTTATGACTGTGATTTATTAGCAGGCCACGGTAAACCGCTTTGATAGATATATTCAAGGTACATAATTGATTTTTTTTTATTAATCATCGATTTTCGCTGGCGAGTATCTCGTAAACTATAACACATAGGAAGAAAATGAATATAAACATTCTTGTGGAAAATTTAATTACGTTTAATTTTGCATAGATTACCTTTTTCCATACGACGCATCGTTTCCGAGTTATAAGCGAAGAATCGAAAAAAGGAACCATTCCTCCTAACTACACCCAACACATCCCTGAAGAGGAAAATTCTCCCCTCCTAAATGTTCGCTACAATCCCCTTTTGGGCACTCATTGATTGGACTATACCAAGGCCTCAATTCCACAGGAAATTAGAAAAATTATAAGTCTTTTTTGTAATGAAAAGAATTCCAACAGTAATAAATGTGCCTGTAAAAATGAGGGAATGCTTTGTTCAATCGAATGTAAATGTAATATGAATTGTAACAATATTACCAACTTTTCAGAAGAACAGGAAGAAGATAATATACCAGAATAAGCTTTATTAAATAATTAAATCATTTTAAACATTCATAAAGCTCTTTTTTTAGAACGCCAATCAACACTCCTTTATTATTATAAGTAGGTAGGTACTAAACGAAAATTACAAAAGTATGTTGAAATTACGTCTATGATTGCCTTCTAAAATATGCTTATTGTTTTATTTATAATAAATTATCATTCAATCCCAATCTAAAGTTAAAAATCTATTATATTTAGGGCGACATTCTCACTGCGAACGCGTCTAGTTTGATGATGAGTATAGACTGGCGGTACATGACCAGTCAGGTGCAACGTTTTTAAAATGCATGCCAATCATATATATGAATGAAATTACCATGAATATGCCAGAAATGCAAATTTTAGGCAGTCGTCGCGTGCACAAGGGGGTGCAAATCGGTTTTTTTTTGTGTCTTTTTTTTGGGTTTTATTTTTTTATTTTTTTTAATGGATGCCAATAGTGCCAAACGAAAAACCTTGAAAAAAAATCCAAAATCAAAATCATCCAAAATCAAGAACACCAAAAAATTTTACGATTTAATGTGCACTTTAACAGTTGTTTTGGGCGCGGAAACTGCATGCCAATGAATTTCCGCTGGATTCTTTTTCACGGCTTTTCGTTTGGCACTATTGGCATCCATTAAAAAAAATAAAAAATAAAACCCAAAAAAAAGACACAAAAAAAACCGATTTGCACCCCCTTGTGCACGCGACGACTGCCTAAAATTTGCATTTCTGGCATATTCATGGTAATTTCATTCATATATATGATTGGCATGCATTTTAAAAACGTTGCACCTGACTGGTCATGTACCGCCAGTCTAGTAGTGCGATCGGACTGTGGGGGGAAGCCTCGTGGCTCTGCCGCGTACCGTGCGTCGCTGTGTTTGAACGGCCGTATCTTCTTTATTTTTAAAAATAGACCCAATATTAATCGAGACAAAATAAAGCCTATAAAATTTGTTAGTTTTTGAATAAAAAATTATTTATGTACCTCTTTTTATAAGCGAATTACGGCAGGTTAAAGATAATAAAATATTTAAACATTTATGCAATTCTTAAAATAACGTTAATTTTTAAAGGTAAACTTTTTTATCTGTGCAAAAAATTATATATAAAATTAAATAGAAATGTTTTTTCTATAAACCTGTAAAAATTCAGGTTTCTGTCTCAAATATTTTTGAAGCTATATGAAGTTAAATGTTAAAATTAAACTTTCCAATTTTTTTACGTTTTCTGGCTATGACATAGGTGTCGACCAACGGAGACAGTCGTCCATTATGATTCTTATGTAAAAAAACATGCTCAATCGAATGGTAAGGGTCCCAATAAATTATACCTCGATATTGGGTTTTTGAACGCAAATGCCAGGCGACCGCCGCACTACTAGGAGATCAGACAGCTTTAAGTGCCGCATAATTGCCGACTTAAACATAATATTTTCGTGACTATTTCTTAGAGAATTAATTTTTTCCCGCTTTCACCCTTTCCCGTTGGATAGAGTTGGGAGTATATCCTCTCCAAACACAATTAGTTCATTGATTTCATTATCTTGAGGGAGACTGAAGCGTCCTTCTCCGCCAGTCCAGTGATTGCTGCGTGTCGCTTAATCCTACATCTCTACATCGTGATTTGAATAAGTCTCGCATTATTAAATAGACCGATATAGCCTCCTTCGTAATTCACGAGAGAACCATCTGGAGAAGTACTTCTAAGGCAGATAAGTCTTTGAACTCTAGCCATCCTTCGGGAGATGATGATTCGGCCTACACTTGACTACCAGACAATCTGCCCACCACTTGATGCAATTGCCAAAAGATTGTCTGTAGATATATTGTATTTGCTGCCTCCTACCACAAAGTAGCTTTGAAACAATCTTATGAGAATAGAAATCCGCTGCCAACTATCGAGTTAGGTCATATCGCGATTTTGTTATTTTCACCATGAGGTTTTAGTTGGACTTGATACAAATAATAAAACCAAGTGCGTCTACCAAGGCAAAATATAAATATAAAACAGCTCCGAGAATAATTTAATGATTATATAGCTCATTTAATATTAAATATGAATTGGAGTTAAATAATGTAGGTAAACATAATATTCAATTGTAGGTCAATAGATCTCTATGTGTCCACCGTAGGTTGTTTTGATTCATAACTTGATCTCTAATCATAATACTATGAAAGAGGAGATACACTCGGTAAGAAAGACCATATTTTGGCTAATCTCCAAGCGGTCTGGGCTCAGCAACTCATCGTTCCTTAATATTAATTGTTTATATTTTATTAATATAAAAAAATTAATTACTATAACAATAAACGTTTTTCAGAAAAAAAATGAGGGGCCTCCTGATTTTGTATTTTTAGGTCCATCGAGTGGTGAAAAAATACTTTTTCAAAAATCAATCCAAAAACTAAATATTTTTAGAGTTGAATCTTTGCTTTTAAAAAAAATCAATACTTAATTAAAATCAATTCCTTGCAGAGCATTTACTGTAGCAGAAAAAGTCGGATTAATGGTGATCAAAACCATTATTTCCTTCATTTCCTTATTATTATTATTATTCTCTGGGACAAATAGTCTTTTATGTTTTCTGGGAGAAATGTACCTTTTTTTTTTCGATTTTTTTATGATTCGTTGTATTGTCACTTGTGCACGAGAAGGCCTATTTGGAAATGTAGTTTGAAATATAAACGATGCTCAAAGTGGAATAAACTTATGTATAGGGTGGTCGTACGAACGTTAGAACCTCATTTAAGTGTGTTATTTTTAGAATTATGTAAAAATGTTCAAAAATAAGAGTTATAGAAAATCACGTTCTCCAAAAATCATTTCAGAAGAACAATTGAAAGTAGCATTTCGGAGATATGAACTTTACTTTGGTTTTATTTATGATATACAAGGTGTAATTTGTTTCATGTAATTAAAAACAACTGGTAATGGGGACCGACTAGACAAACAAAAAACCTTTATGACTTTTTCCTCTAGGGGTATTTTGAAAAAAAACTGACCTAGGTCAACAATTTGAATATTAAGGTAGGAAACATTTGAGAACCACTGCCTTTCTGGGTGAATGGACGTGTAGTTCCCTTTAAATTGTCATAAAAAAGTGCAAAGATTACCGACCGATTCGTTCTCGCCGGCATGCGGCGGCCCGCAGTTTCACAGCAAAGAAGGGCGGCACCTTTGATGACCGCCTCAACGGAACCAATGATAAAAATGTAAATAATTCGTTATCTCTTTTTGCAGAACTGCAAGCAAATGATGGGCGTAGAGGTTTAAACACAGCATTTCTTTACATGTGTGTTTTTTTAATTTAGAACAAAATATTGGAGCTTTTATTGTTGTTTACAATTTTTCAGATTTAAATGTGATTTATTAACATCTGAGTGTTCTGGGTTAAAAGCTTAAAACATGATAAATTATTGCTTGACATTGGGAAATAAAGAGTTAGACGTCTGAGATACGTTGGAATTAGGAAAAAATCTGATTTATTTAACGAATTGCCGATCAGGTATCGAAAACTAAAATATTCGATAAATCTAGAACTTACCAATAAATTTGTTGATTTACATAAATTGTTCGAATTGGCTTCCGTCTGCATCAATACACTTTTCGGCACGTCGAACTAAGGACATACGCACTCCGTTCAACACATTTGGCAAATTAGGATCATTTTTTATGGTTTCTATGCACATTAAAATACCACACTAAACTATTAACTAACGTTGTCAATAAAGAAAATAAAAATAAAAACTTGGTCCAAAATCCAAAAAGCAACACAAAAAGAACGAACAAGTAGTGTCTGCATAAAACATAGTATTTATCTTAATGACTTGAACGGTAAGTCAAGAATATAAATCTTAACTGTAAATACGTGGCCCAAAATTCAAATAGAACAAAAGCAACATACAAAAATAACGAACGGGTTCGACGTGTGTACTTAACGAAGTGCCCTCAGAAACTAAAATATTGCACAAGGTAGAGTACATATAGTTTTCTTCAGATCTACTAAGCACTCAGAAAACGCCGACGTCTTTCACCTTTACCGCACCGCTAAAAACCTCACCTTACCTACTTTTAAAAAGTCATAAAAAAGTGTGATTATCAAGGTGAGGGTTAGAGACGCCGACATATGCGAAGATAACAGCCTATCCCAACATTCCAGCAGTTCTCAAACAATATTATTGAAAATTTTCGAAATTACTTCCACATCCAGTGGAAGTATAGTAACGACAAAAAAATTTAAAAAATTTTTATAGTTCAAATAGGCTTAGAATGTCAACGTCGAGATTTTAAATTTGAGCGAAAAAAAAAATTCTGTCTGTCGGTCTATAACTTTTATTTTGCGCACGTTTACTCTGGAACCGTTTGAGATATTGACTTGAAATTTGGTACACATATGCACTTTAACGTGATCTAGAACTAGATTATATTTTCATCTTGTTTCGTCGAAGGGTTGGGGGGTAAATTGGGGTAAATTTGGGGTAAATAGGTAAATCAAGCGAGTAAGAGTCCATAAAATTGGTATTTAGTATATACAAGAGAGGCCAAGGTGTCAAAAAAAATTTTGGCATTAGCCACCCCCATTACCACCCCACCCCATTATTAAAGGGATGAAAAAAAAAATTTGATTTAGTGTGTGTACAAGAACCAGAAACCTCAAAATATTTTTTTACTTCATCCACCCTCACTATCACCCCCTATCACCACCCCCACCCCAGTACCGATGTGGGGTATCATTTTATTGGTTTTTGGGGTAGCAAATATTATATTATTAAAGTTCCATAAACAATTATTTCCACATACAATTTTTTTCGTTGTGAGTGACTTAGATAGAAAATCTGGATGTGGTAGTAGTAATTCCTTGGGCAGCGGTTTTTTTGTTCATTTTTTTTTTCTAAAACAAATGCTGTTTTTTCTTTTAGTCCGCGTCATATCTCCAAAACGGTTAGGCGTACGAAAAAAATGTATAGGATCTTTAAGGTAGAGAATTTACAGATGTACAAGGTGTTGTTCCCGTTTGGGCCATAAAAACTGAGTTAATCGCGAATCCGCGGTTTCCGCGACCTTCCGACGCGGTTTTCACGAAATCCTCCAGGTGTATCGTGGTGTAACTACCAAGTGTTAGTCAGGACGTCCAAATAAACACAATAAAAAAAACTTCTTTCATGGGGCATGAATTTAGCACAGGTCAATTTTACAACTAAAACACCTGGATTATTAACCATTTTTGGTGGAATAATAGCTATACAGATATATTTCAAGAAAACAGAACAACATCCGATATAGGTAGGGGCTGACTGGGTAGCAATCCACAAAAGTCAAATATAATTTTATAACTTTTCTAAATGGTTTGTGCATTAACCATTTTTGGTGGAAAATGGTTAATGCACCATGCACCTATACTTTAAGAAAACACCACAAAATTCGATATGGGTAGGGGATGACGGGGTAGCAATTT
The DNA here is from genome assembly GCA_936432065.2 of Rutpela maculata. Lineage (NCBI taxonomy): Eukaryota > Metazoa > Arthropoda > Insecta > Coleoptera > Cerambycidae > Rutpela > Rutpela maculata. The sequence continues at coordinate 113,594,792 of OW386285.2, forward strand.
ACAAAAACTAAAATATTCTTTTTGTAATTTTTTTAATATCATTTGTGCATTAACCATTTTCGGTGGAAAATAAGTTGCAAAAAGAATATTTTACTTTTTGTGGATTGTTAGCCCGTCACCCCCTAACTAGATCGGATTTTGTTCTGTTTTCTTGAAATATATTTATAAAGCTATTATTCACCCGAAAATTGTTAATGCCCAAACGATATTAAAAAAGTTACAAAAAGACTATTTTAGTTTTTGTGGATTGCTACCCCGCCCGGAGCTATCTATATGGGATTTTGTTCTGTTTTCTTGAAATATATGTATATAGTTATTATTCCACCGAAAATGGTTAGTTCACAAATGATATTAAAAGAGTTACAAAAAGAATATTTTACTTTTTGTGAATTGCTACCACGTTAGCCTCTATCTCTACCGGATTTTGTTCTGTTTTCTTGAAATATATGTATAAAGCTATTTTTCTACTGAAAATAATTTATACGACGTAAAAGAAAGAAAAATATGGAGAATTGCTAAAAAGATTGCTATCTTCACTCCGCCCGACTTTTATGCTTATTGTGACGTTCAAGCCCTCATAACTTGAAAAGCAGTGATAGTCGAGACTTGTGCCCATGAGAACTTTTGCTCAGAAAAGCAAAAACTACAACATATGCAAATTTCAGAAAATTCGACTGAGAGACAATTTCCATAAGGTCTTTAAATTCAATTTTACGGAAATAGGTGATTGCGAACAATAGACTAATCACTACACTCCCACAACGTGTAACTAATTAATGTCTTAATTTCTCTTCTTTAGTGTAAATCTCCTACCTGCAGGTTTCTGTATAGTGAATTATTGTTTTTGTTTTAACTAAATTAATCAATAACTTATACTATTTTCCAGCTCAAAGGAAATGGAAAATCTAATTTCCTTCGTTCAGTCTATTGAAAACTAGAGGTTCTTTTTTCGTAATTTACTGCTTCACTTTGAAATAACCCAAGCTTTAACAATTTTTTTCTTTCTAGGTTGATTAGAATCTATGCTGATTATTTCCTGAAAATTTAAAAATAAAATTGCACTTAATCACGGAATTCCTGACTGGCAGTATAATTTTATGCACGAATATGCAAAAACGATTATCTTATAATGGGAATTAAATATGCACTTGGTAGTTATCACATTTTGTATTTAAGAATTTTCATTATTTTGCAAGCAAAAGTAAGTATCTTGATTGTTAATCAATTAGAAAACTGTGCGAGCTAGGTATCTGCACACGAAATTGCACTCAGCTCACTGAACAGAGAACAGTAGTAACAAAACAATTTCTTTTAGAGATAAACTGCTGTGAATTTCGCAATTTTCTTACTACATGATATTTTCAAATTACTTAAGTTGGTTTATTAGTTTGTCTCATAGCATGTGGATTCTCTTCTGCCCAAACATGTGAATTTCTTAAATTATAAACACCATCTCTTGTAAATTGTACTCCATCTGCAAACAGGCATCTGTTAAGAATTCTTCGATTCCGAATAATCCAGTTATTAAAATTTAACCGATGAACTTCATCCCTTTTCTCTAACCTCTGAACCTGTTGGACATTAAATGGACAGAGATTATTTTTTTTAGTATTCTCCAAACACTGACATGTGGAAGACCTAAAGCATGACCACCTTTAATCTTCACCAAAACCTACAACCAACCCCTCTCTATTCCCTTTATTTGTTTTTACCTTTTTTGCTCCTTGTCTATTTTTTGTCTCTAAATTCAGTCTCGACCAATAAATTCTTAACAAACTAAAATTTCATATAACATTATACACTTTTAACTATCCACGACACTTTCCTGGCGTCAGGAAGACTACCAGGGTGGAATTGTCTCAAACGGGTTTTTTCGTTGAGTTTTGTTTTCCCGTGCCAGCAATCAAAATTTTTAAGTGTTCGCGTGTGCGCGAAATCGATAGTTTTTTTACAGTTTTTAATTTTAATTATTTTTAACTACCCTTGTGTACTACGTTATACGATACCGTTAAATTTAAGCCTTTTTCCATTACGCAGGAGTTTTAACTCAGCAAATAATTTTCATCACCGCCAAACCGGACCCTACCCGCCCAGTCTCACACCCACCTCGGCGATGTTCGCCGTGGTTGTCTGGCTGGCTCCGGGCCGGATTCCGAAATGGCGCATTATTGTACTTTGTGAAACATTAATAAATGTTTGTTGTTGTTGTTGTTGTAAAGCATGACCCACCCTTCTTGTGCTAATTTTTGGATTATTTGCAACAATATTTAGTATATTCTCTTCTACAGCTAAAGGCTGCCTTATTTGATGCTCATTTAAGGTGGCAGTTGGATACCGACCATGATTTTTAGAATAATTGACAACTCTAGCAAAAGTTTTATGATCAGGAATTCGGCATCCAGGAAATCTTCTTTGATACTCTCTCACAGTAGCCCGTCCATTGCCATCACAAAATCCGTACACATAGATTATATCCGCTTATCCAACATTTGAAAATTGATAAGGCACAATTATGTACTTTGTAATGTGGGTAATAATATTAATATAAATAACAAATATTTTAGAATAATAAAACGCAAGTATGTCGAACCAGTAAATTTGAACTGTCAAATATTAAAATTTTCAGCATTGACGAAAAAGCGGCAAGTAATCAAGGTTGATGAATGAAATGCACAAACAAATTAAGTGAGCTACTCTATTCAATTTTTTCCGCTCTTTTCGAATATCTAAACATCTACAAAATTTTGCCATACAACATATTGTCAGTTTTTTATTGAGCCGGACCTGGATTTTTATTTTGGTTTATTATGAAGTTTTATCAAGTAAGATAAGTGAAACATATGTTCCAAGTATGAACCGATTATACAGGGTGGTTCAATAGTTATGACCAAAGAAAGATTTGGCCAGAATCAATAAAACATCCTGTATCTCAAGTAAGGAAGGACGATGGATGTATTAATGGCAGGTAATTTGGAACCGCCAAAGTGCCCTCTATCCACAAGTAACGTATGTACTTTTAACTTTGAAACACCCTGTATAATACGTACCTACAGAATTAATAACATTGATTTTCACCTTCTTGCGCGCGGAAATATTTTTTCCACACTTGTTAAGGAAAGTTTTCGTTACTCAAATTAGTATTTAAATACAGAACTTATCCAAACAGTAGAAACAATAATTTAACCCTATTGGATGATATACAACAGGTCTAACAAATTAGTTGCACGTTAAAAGTTATCTGCATAATTGTAGCATTATCATATTTTTACGGAGTTTATTTCCTAAGTCAAATTTTTCTGGCTCTGTCAACTCATTTCAATGTCATAAAAAGTATGGTATTTTAGATCTTTTTATTGGTACCTAAAGAGTTGCATATAAAGAAATTCTACTAAAACATCAGTCCTATTCCATATAGTAGAAAAAAACTAAGAAATATTATATTCTTTCTTTTATTGTAAACTGAATAACCTGATGTTCTCTGGGCCAGAAAAGAAATATAATTCATCCTTTAAATCTCAACTCCTGGTTAAAATTTTTATTAATGATTCCAGTTATTCTGGGGGTTAAATCTATAAGTGTACCAAATTTCAACTCTAGCTCATCTAGAAAGGGGTTTTCATTCCGAAACAAACATACACATAGGTTACATAATATTGTAACGTAATAGTATATTACGTAATGAGCGTTGTAAAAAACATATTACGCACGAATGGAAAAGTTACGCACGATGCCGCGTAGCGGCGAGTGCGTATTTCCATGAGTGCGTAATTGCTTTACAACTCGAATTAAGTACTATACTTTACCTACGATCACTACTGTAAATAGTAAAAAACGCACTACCTACCATCTATGTAAGTTGAATTTTGCATGTTGTAAACAAATCGCACTCTAAACAAAACGCACTGTAAACAAATCGCACGGTAAACAAAACGCACGGGACACGCAAATATAGGTGGCTTAGTTCGCTGATGCGGGGTTTAAAAAAACAAATGCGTCTACGTAATTTTCAAACGCTGTCAAAACTGACATAATATTTGTTGAATAATATTGTTGATTAGTAAACTAAATTCAATATGTAAAATTCGACTTACGTAGATGGTAGGTAGTGTGTTTTTTACTATTTACAGTAGTGATCGTAGGTAAATAAATAAAACAATTTTAACACTTGTTTGTTATTGTTTATTTTTAGATTATTAAACATTTTTGATGGTCCATTAATATACTTTCTTGTTCTAAGGGCTCTTTTTAAAAATTGTATACGTATTTATAAACGACCTCATTAAAACACCCAACCGTCATAGGAACAATGAATGAATGGACTGAAATGTTACTCAAACCACTTATGGCTCAACACTTTTGATGGTTTCATTTGAAACAAACAAGTCATGAAAATTAATTAAATATAAAAGGAGGTGTATTTTTATGGTTTCTTCTATTTTTACACTTATCTGTTATATCTATTTGTATGGTTTCGTTACACACAATATGCTCATATTTCCGTTACGTTTTGTACGATAATTTCCTTTTCAATAATATACAAGTTAACTTAAAATCTTGACAATAATGAAAGAAAATAGCTATAATTTAGTTTTATTAATTGTAATAAAGTACAAATCACAATATTCATTTGATAGCTATTGGTGGATAAGATATGATTATTTAATTTTAAGTATTATATTATTAAAAAATAATAATAAATCAAACTCTTAAACAAATGAATTAATCATGAGCTTGTGATACGACTTCACCAGCATTTTTTTTAACAGCAACCTCCTATTTTGTGCCTCGATTTTGAAAAATTATGTATTTAAAAATCACAAAATCAAAATCACTGTATAAGAACAAACATTTTATTAGTATGGATTATAATTTTAAAACTTTTGACTAAGCTTATAAAAGCATCAGAGATGGATATCTAATGAAATTTTGGAGCCAACCAACAACGAGCCAAATTAAAAAAAAAAGAAAATGAAACAACTTGAAACGTGAGTTATAAATACACCTATGTCGTCACTCATAGGAGAAGATGCCGACTGTGCATAATTGCATAAAAATAATGCCGTTTATAACTATCTGTAGTGTACCATTTTGTACTCGCAGTCTATTGCCATATTCATTTCAGTCTACATATCTTTGTATTTACTGTTACAATAAACTCACGGCTATTAATTTGCAAAAGAGTCTGTTTTTTTTTAATATCAGCGTGGCTTAGCCCGCAAGACCAAGTGAATGTTGCACTACAAACATTACATGTAAACATGAGTATGACATCAAATTTTAATAAGAAATGGGTTATCCCCATTTAGGCATATTTTAATCTTGCTTTATATAGCGACTATAGCGACTCACTCACTGGAAATCGAGAAGTTCCAAAAGCGAGAAGTTTCCATGGAGTCGCTAAGAAACAAAAAGGAAAACTCGATCCATAATGGAGAAGTTTCCATGGAGTCGCTAAGAAAAATAAAAACATTCGATATAAAAATATAATATCAATCTACTTAAAAAATACCAAAATCATATAAAATATGAACATGTATTAATAACAAATATACGTATATTAACTTCCATTTTAATTTTATTTATAGCGATAACGCTATAAATTTGGTGACCCCGACGTGATAATTTTATGCCCGACGTGATCATTTTATGTCCAACGTGATAAATATATGCCAGACGTGAAAATTTTATGTCCAACGTCATAAATATATGCCAGAAGTGAAAATTTTATGTCCAACGTGATAAATATATACCAGAAGAGATTCAATATATCAACTACCGTTATAAATTGACCATTTTATGAAGAGAAGAATTTTCCGATGAATTTTGAATAGAGGTTCCAAATTTGAATAGATGTTCCTATAATTTATGGTAATTTCCTAATTCAATCAACTGAAGTTGTACATTACAAGTACTGTCATCTGTTGGTGAGTGAGTTAAAGTACATTTCCTTTTTTATCTAAGAGAGTAGTAAATCAATCAATCAATCACAATCGATTAGTTATGCAAAGACAACCTTCAGACGAGGATTTTCCTCAAACCCATTATGTCACCTCTGTCAAATTACCCCCATTCTGGAAATCAAAACCAGAAATTTGGTTTACCCACATTGAATCACAGTTTTCTGTTGCAAAAATTGTCAATGACAAGAAAAAGTGTGATCAGGTTATAGCTAATTTGCCATTAGATGTGATAGATAATATATACGATATAATATCTAATCCCCCGGAAACGGATCTCTATATAAATTTAAAGAAAGTTTTAATTTCACGTTTATCATCGAGTGAGGAAAAACGTCTGAATGATCTGTTATCAGGTTCCCAAATGGGCGATCTGAAACCTTCAGATTTCTATAGATCCATGCTGAATATGGTTGGAGGATTCAGCATGGTTAGTCAAGATTTATTGATAAAGCTATGGAAAAGACGTTTGCCTCAAACAGTATATATTGCCATTACAGCTTCAGGGAAAACAGACACAAAAGAGATTCTAGATATTGCAGATCAGATCTGGGAGTCCTGTCAAAATTCAATGGTTGCATCGTACTCCAAAAATCCTCTTGACTCTGAGTCCACCCCGTTATCAGATTTAACTACCACTATCAAAAATTTTTCAATCACTTTCCATGATTCAATTAATCAAGTATTACAAAAACAAGAAATTTTTAATTCTCGATTAAACTCTTTAGAATCCAGACTTTCCAAACAATCCTTCGAGCCTCAACCTTCTACTTTATGCTGCAACAATTGCAAAAGTAGAAGCAATTCACAAACTCGTACCACTAATCGCAATCGTTCACCCAGCCGTAATAATGTTTCCAATAAATTTGATCGTACAGACAATACTATTTGTTACTACCATCAACTTTATGGTACCAATGCCTATCGTTGTGGAGGTGAATGGTGCAAATTCAGTAAGAATTGTAAAAAATCTGATAATTCTCAAAGATGACTGAAGTTTGATAATTCTATGACGTCTGATTTTGACATTTCTAACAGCAAACGTCGTCGACTTTTTATTTACGATAGATCTAACAACCTGAACTTCCTAATTGACACTGGTGCCGATTTATCTGTGGTGCCACGCAATGCTTTCACAGATTTAAAAAAGAATTTCGATACGATATTAACCGCGGCTAACGGTTCAACCATTTTTACATACGGTAAGAAATTGTTAAAAGTCAATCTAAACTTACGTAGATTATTTCCTTTCGTTTTCAATATAGCAGACGTTGACATACCGATAGTCGGAGCAGATTTCTTGTCTCATTTTGATTTAGTTGTCGATCTTAAAGGAGCTCGAATAATTGATAACAAGACTAATTTGTCAGTTAATTGTTTTATTAAAAATAGTCCTTTAGACAATTGTAGATTAGATTCACTTAAATTATTTCCTTTGACAGATAAATATAACAAATTACTTTTACAATTTCCTAATTTAATTAGTTCCCCAGATTACAATTTACCTATTAAACATTCTATTGTACATCATATAGTTACTGAAGGTCATTTACCTTTTTCACGACCTCGTAGATTAGACAATCTTAAATTTAAAATAGCTCAAACAGAATTTAATAACATGGTAGAATTAGGTATCTGCAAACCATCATCTTCTCAAGTTTCCTCTCCACTCCATCTAGTGGCGAAAAAAGAGAATGACTGGAGACCTTGTGGAGATTATCGACAACTAAATACGATTACCATTCCAGACAGATATCCATTACCTCATATCCACGACTTTAGCTCTCAGTTGCACGGCTGCACTATTTTCTCCAAGATTGATTTAGTGCGAGCGTACCATCAGATACCTGTCGCTGAAAATGACGTTTATAAGACAGCTATAACAACTCCATTTGGACTGTTTGAATTTTCCCGCATGCCTTTTGGTCTACGCAATGCCGGTCAAACTTTCCAACGTTTTATGAATGAAGTACTTGTCAATTTACCTTTCGTTTTCGTATATTTGGATGATATATTAATCGCAAGTCAATCAGATGTACAACATTTGGAACATTTGGAAAAGGTTTTCAAGAGATTAGACATATACGGAATTAACATTAAACCATCTAAATGTATCTTGGGAGTTGACAATTTAGCCTTTTTAGGTCATCACATCTCTTCATCAGGTATTTTACCATCAACTGAGAGAGTCGAAGTCATTAATAATTTCCCTTTACCGACAACTCTCAAACAACTACAACGTTTCATAGGTATGGTGAATTTTTATCATCGTTTCATACCTCATTTTGCTGAAATATTACTTCCCCTATATTCTCTTTGTAACAGTTTATCTCATGATAAAATTACAAAGATAAATAGTTGGCCTGATCAATGTTTAGACGGATTTTCGAAAAGCAAAGACGCAATAAGCGTTATCGCTATACTTTATCCCCCACCCCGTCCCACTTTGTCATCCCCTGTTCCAGTTTGTACCATCTTGCCCCACCTCCCCCTAATTACCCTTAATTACCCTTAATTACATTTAATTACCCGCTAGTTACCCCCACCTATTGCCTGCTAATTACCCCCTACTAATTACACTCCCAAGCCACGGCCCCGGCCGGCCCGGATCTCCCGTGACGCCACAAAAAGGGTGGAGGAAGCCTAGGACCTATAATACCCTACTCCGGCGAACTTTCGAAAAAAAATTGGTATCTTTGCACTCTGTGGAAATAAGTCACTATGTGGAAATAAGTGTTTATGAAACTTTAATAACATAAAATTTGAAATCATCGAACACTAATAAAACGATATGACACATCGGTAGTGGGGGTGGATCCGGTGGACCAAGCAAAAAAAAATTGTTGAGGTCTTTGATTTTTAGACACACACTAAATCACAATTTAATTGTTTTCTCACCCTATAATAATGGAGTGAGGGTGGTAGTGGCGGTGGCTAATTCCAAACAATTTTTTCAGACCTTAGCTTCTTCTATATATACTAAATACCAATTTTATGGACTCTTACTTGCTTGATTTACCTATATACCTCCCATTTATCCCAATTGACCCACCAACCCTTCGGCGTAATAAGATCAAAATATAATCTAGTTCCAGATCTCGTTAAAATACATACGAGTACCAAGTTTCAAGTCAATATCTTAAACGGTTCCAGAGTAATCGTGCACACAAAAACGTGCGCAAACCGACAGACAGAATTTTTTTGCTCAAACTTAAAATCTCGACATTTCATGACATTCTAAGCTTATTTGAACAACAAAAATTTTCAACTTTTTTTTGCGTTCTCAAACTTCCACTGGATGTGGAAATAAAACATAGTCAGGCATATGGATGTTACCACTGACTTTTTTGTAAGAAAATATTCTCTTTTTTTGTTTTTTTGCCACAGTTACCAAAGGTAAGGAAAGAGATTTTAAAGATTTCTTAAAATTTTCTTAGTTCAGATTATACAGAATACGAAAATCAAGGTATTTCAATTTCGAGATCTGTTGGCGCTTAATCTAAAAAACAATTTGATGGAGAAAAATAATACTTAGCAGATGCTGATGGTCTTGTCAAAGAAGAAACCTGACAACATACTCTTAATGAAAAATATATAGGGTGGTTAGTGACTGGTCACCCTTAAAAAATAATTATTAAGAAAATGTGTCAGAGGATAATAATATTGGTACACAAAACCAGTAAGAAATCACAAAATTGTATTGTTTTTTGATAATGTTGACGAAAGTCCGTAGCTGTCATCCCAACAGTCAATCACACTATTAATTGTCTCTATAAACATAACCAAATAAGCTATAACTCAACCCAAATATGTGTTCCCTGGATCCCGCACTATATAGCATTATAGCCCCATGTGGTTTCTTATAAGAATAACTATTTGCAACATAAAGAAATTTTGTTTGAGATGACCTTTTTTAAGAACCTCTGGGGTTGTTCGATCCCTGGAGGGTGTGTCAAAAACAAATTGTTTTTTTAAATTATATTTTACGTTTCTTTTGATAATACCATAATTCATTTCTGGGTATACTTTATTTTATTCATGTATTTCTTTAAAGTAGCTAGCGTTACATACGGCACAAAAAATAGATATAGTTAGAATATCTTACGTATAATTTTTAGTTTACATAACAATGACTGCAATGAAACCCAAGTTTAAATAAAACATTCCGTTATACGGATTTCCTGGCGTAGACAGATTTTTAGTGTTTGCGCTGAATCTTGAAAGTAACATCTGAGATTTCCGAAATCATAAACCGAATATAACTGTTTAACCTGAGCTAATACTAGAGGTACATTAACATATCGAATAATAATCATAACATAGTATACCACATATATTAGGTTGCACATTTAGAAAACGAAGACAACATCCATTACCAATGACACTGTTAGTGTCATGTCGGAGCTGAAGATCAAACCTACTATACGATAGAAAATGTGATTCAGTGTGCATTACTGCGCCAGTAATGTCTCACAACAATTAAAAATTGACGAATATTGCACCTTATGTGAATTTCACCATTCTATACATATATTCTACTACACAGGGTGTCCTAAAGTTAATTAAAAGTTATATCAAAGATATCCTTCTGAATCCATCCTCGAAACCATCATGCTTCTTAAATATTATACAATACTATCTTAGGCATGATTTTTACAGTAGTTAACAATAGATTTCCGAACAATGACACCGGCTATGATTACAACAGCTTGTACAAAGACCCTGTTAGGACGATTTGAAGGAGTCTAGATGAGCCCAGTTTCAACAATATTATAATGTAATTGTAAAAAGCCTTGTTACCATTACACTGGTATAATGGATGCATATTAGAAATTAATTAATTTTCAATGTCTTATTTACAATTATTAAATAAATGTACAATATTAAAAAAGGAATATCACAATATTCACAATGAAGTGAGAATTCCATTGAAATATAAAATTTTAGGGAGTTCCATTTTGAACAAATCTTGGGAGGTTAGCATGTTTAAAACAAAATGTTAAAAATGTTTAAAATATATTTAAAACATTTTTAAACAAATGTTTAAAACACATTTAATACACAATGCAATGTTGTAATCAACTGTTTAAAACACAGTTTAAAACGCAGTGCGATATTTTAACAAATGTATTATTATGTATTAAGAGCGCCATCTGGTAACAAGTAATAGTAGCAGACACAGCAACTTGGCACCATTTAATTTTAGTTAAATAAGAGTTTTTAACGTTTTAAACATAGCTCTAAAATATTGAAAAAAAAAACTGTTTTAAACAAAAAAAAACTGCTTAAAACAAAAAAAAAACAGACGGTGTAATCAGAAGGACTTATTGATATATTCTCATAATCTCTTTATTTTTTTATTTTCTCAAATAACGGAGATATCTTTTGTTTACGAAATTCTGGGACACCCTGTAGGAGTTGTAAGAATTGTCTATTTTTATTAATCGTGTCACATTATCTAAAACAACATATCCTAAGTAACAATTTAAATTCATTTTAGGTTTATGTAGGTTTTATCAGTACTTTATAATGACCATCTCATAAACCAGTGATTTATGACAGATGTAATAAATGCCAAATGCACTTAAAGATAGCCTTGTCCTAAATAAAGTTTTAAAAAGGCTTTCAAGGCATTTGTCGAGCTTTCGATAAAACTCTTTAGTTGTTAAGTTCAACTTAGGAGGATCGGCTTTTATTGAAGACTTTAGGAACTGTTGAGGTTTTATAATTGCTTTATAAAATTATCTTGGATAATGCTGGCCTATAAATCTAATATGCTTTGAGATCACTATGTATCGACTCGAACTTTCATAAATACAACTTATTAGAGTTTCAATGAAATGGGCAGAAACCTATAATAAGTCGGACTTAACCATGAAAGAATTTGGTTTCTCTTTGTCCAGACTATAGTATTTTAAAATAGGTAGTTTTAAAGCTGTATTAAGAAATATTCGTTGGCATTTCATGTATTTGTGGATGCCGTGTATGTGAATGAATAAACACAACACACATAACCCCCCAAATCTAAAGAGAGGGCAGGAAATATCCATTACCGACCGACATTACGACATGGAAAGCGGTACTAGCAAGAACATTCTACAAAGGGGGCAAAATCTTAAAACCAAACCGAATTTTTAGGCGTCATAAACCCTGTAGAGATTAAAAAGGGGTTGCGTTAATTACTTAAAGGGTTTAGAATAGGTTTTAAAATAGCCTAGAAGTTTTAAAAATATTTAAAAACCAATGAGACTTAAAATATATGTCTACAGGAACAAATCGGCGTACTTAAAGAGCAATTGGTAATTTAATAGACATTTTAAGACAAAACACGTTAGAAGTAGAATTATTTACAACTAGTAGGGTTTATGCTTACAGCCGCCATTATTTCTAGCAACCAAGCAATGTATAGGGGTCAGCCATGTTGGGGAGGTTCCAAGTTTTGGTTTTGTGAAGGTTTTAAGCCACCGAAAAGAAAAATTAATTCCATGTATATTTTTTAAATTGTGTTTTTAGAGGGCGCGCGAATTTTTAAGAACTATCTATCTAACCATGTTTTATAGTAAACTTAGTCTCGTTGAAGATTTTAAACCACTGTGAGGACGCCTCATACTTTACTTGTAAATACTCTCTCTCAGTATTCGCCATATGTTCATTTTACAACTATGCATGGCGGCCCATATATTGTGTGGATGATGTGAGTGTGGCAATAGATTGATTTGCTTTTATATTTACTTCATTAAATATAAAACGTTTTCTCAATGGATTTGTGTGTGCCTTTTAAATTTTAATGTAGTGCTTGTCCTAAACCAAATATAGTTCTATAATACCCTTCAAATATTCTACAAGCAAAGATTTAGATAATTCAATAAAACTTGAAAGCTTTAATAGTAGTTTTAAAAAGAGGCATGTGGGTCTTTCTCTAGGTGGGCCCCTGTACTCTTATAAAGGTTTTAAGTCAGTTTTATAGAGTCCTACCAGATCATTTATATTTATAAGTATTCTTAGATATAAGCTTTCAGAATATCTTATAGAGTATATTAAAACTAAAATTGTTATTTGGGATGTCAATGACTCTTTAATACCAACACACGTTATTATCAGTTTTAAACATTAACATTAGTTTTATTTGAATTTTACGATAGTAAGCAAAACTATTGAATTTACATACGCCATGGTTCTCCTCCTGTATCCCTTTTGTTTTCTTAATTCATTAAGACCAAAATATTAATTATTTGAAGAAAAACGGGTTAATTTATGTGTACTTACCCATCTGTTATCATATTATATTTAACTAAACGCACCAATGATAAAATAAACATACTTAAAATCATACATTCCATTTAAATTGAATACAGCCCTTTGAACCAACAGGAATGATATATTCACTTGTTCAATGCATAAATCTGCAATTCAAAATAAACCGCTGACCAAAGCTGGGGTAATCCTCTAGATATAACTATGTAGCATGTAACCCTCTGTCAATCAGAGTGAATATTTCAATTACTAAAATGGAATTAGCAAATATCTCCTGCTATCACAATTTAGTGTACAAGAAGATAGTCTATTTTTAGTAGTATTTTCATGAGGTGCTGTTGCCTCCGAGTAGCCTATGCATTCCTTAAATCCGTCAAAGAAAACCATATGGAACAAATAAATTTTAAATCATTTTAAATATCTTATGAATTATTCTAGTTGGTCTCTCTCTGTTGAATGGTCCGTCTGGGAGCATTCCTCAAACTGTCGCGGTTTCCTGTTAGGCGCACAGCCTAGCCAAAACTTATTCTATATAACCATACTATATATTTCAAAAAATATTCTTATACGACAAGAAGCATGAAAAATAGCATATTTGACGCGGACTGATTGAAAACACAAATTTTTGTAAACATTCTATAATTTAGTTAATAACCGACCTCACTACCGCTGAGGTATTGGATGCAAGCCTCCGTTTCGTGGGAGCTAAAACTATTACTTAACGGCCTACTGCAAGTAATTAAAAATAATCCAACTTTTAATATTTTACTATGAGAATATAAAATAAACGTTCATCACAGTATTACAGTAAATTTCGATAACTATTTACAAAATATACAACCTAACAAGAATATACTACCTAAGTTAGGGTGACCATACGTCCGGAATTTCGCTGGACAGTCCAGCATTTTGCAGTACTATCTGTGTTCAAAAAAATTTTTCCTCTCGGTCATCAAAAAATATTGGGATCAAGAAATGATTTCTCGGATTTCTGCTCCCCCCGCTCATCAATTTTTTTCCCAGCAGAAGTGTCCAGCACAAAAATCTGGTCACCCTAACCTAAGTCCACTATAGCACCATTAAAATTTACAAAACATTATTTTTAAATATATACCGGGTGGCCACGAGAACCGGCCCAGGCTTATAGCACCTCTCTTTATGAACCAACTGTTTTGAAATTTGGAACATGTATATAAGACTTATTTTCTATTTAGTGACATGTGTAGTCAATATGACCGACTTCCGGTTTCGACGGAAATAACATCAAATTTGATTTTTTAAATGGAACACTCTGTATATTTTGGTATTTTTGGAATCTATGGACCAAATTCTATCTATTTATCACATTGCCAAATTTTCATTTTTTTCAAAAATAATTTAAAAATTTTTAATTTAATTTTTCAATCCAGAAGGCTAAAATTTATCTATCTTCACTCTTTCATAATCCAGGCGTTTTAGTTGTAAAATTGACCTCTGTGCTAAATTCGTGCCATACGATTTTTTTTTTGTGTTCATTTGTACGTCTTGAATAACACGTGGAAGTTACGCCAAGATACGGCTGGAAGATTTTTTGAAAATCGCGTCGGACGGTCGCGGAAACCGCGGATTCGCGATTAACTCAGTTTTTATGACTCAAACAGGAACAACACCTATTATAAAAGTTGTACATCTGTAAATTCTCTACCTTAAAGATACTATACATTTTTTTCGTACGCCTAACCGTTTTGGAGATACGACGCGGACTAAGTGAAAAATGCATCACTTCCTCCAACATCTTCAGCAGCTCAGCAGCATTTGTGTAGAGTATTATCAAGTTCAAACTGGTTGGGAAAAGACATCGATCCTGAGCAGTGGGGCTGGGTTAGGAAGAATGATATTTTGCAGCTAGTACCAACGCAGTTACCACCAGCACCAGACGTGTTAAATTCAATTTTTTGCAACTGTACGAAGGGTTGTGCGGGAAAATGTAGCTGTAGGAAAGTAGGACTGAATTGTTCAACAGCTTATGGCCATTGCCATGGTCACTCCTGCTTGAATATCGCACCTATAATTGCTATGAATGACGAAGTGGACGACGTAGAATCTTATCAGAATGAAAGTAATGACAACGATTTGTCATTGGACAATAATGTTTCAGATACCGAAGGAGTCGGAAATATTGACTAATTTAAGATCCGGCATGGATTAGGCCTCCTGGTGAACCATGTAGAAAAAAGCGCACCATTCTACTTCTAGGGTGGTGCGGAACGAATGCATTTTTTGACTTATTCACTGCAAATAAATGTAAATAAAATCTATAAGACATTCTGGTAGAGAATAAAGATCACCGATCTCTATAACAACAACGAAAAAAATGTATAGCACCTTTAAGGTAGAAAATTTATAGATTTACAACTTTTATAATAAGTGTTGTTCCCGTTTGAGCCATAAAAACTGAGTTAATCGCAAATCCGCGGTTTCCGCGACCTTCCGACGCGATTTTCAAGAAATCCTCCAGGTGTATCTTGGCGTAACGAACCACGCGTTATTCAAGACGTCTTAATAAACACAATAAAAAAAATTCCTATGGCACGAATTTGACAGCAAAAGTAGAAAGTATCATCCACACAAATGATAATTCTTAGTAGTAACTTAATATTAAGTGTATTGTGGGCCAATAAATTTTAAAGTGTTGGTTTTTGATAAAAAAGTCAATTTCTTTAAATGGAACGTGTATGGACCATCCACAACAGTAGACAGAGAATTTTATTTCGAATACGACAATATGGGATATGTCTAATTAACACTAAAAAATTAAATATTTAAAAATAGGTATCTTGGCGTTGGCTTTTGGACCTATCTTTTGTAGCTTTAACGGTAAACTGATGTTGGTTTGAATTTTTTTGTCATAACAGATGTCTTTTTTTGGTTTTTTATGTCACCAAGTTCATTTTATCCTCGTGTCGATCTGATCAAATCTTAAATCAATTTAGAAGAAATAAAAAGAATAATTAAATTATTTAGATTATTTTGTGTATATTCTTATTGCTCCTGATATGGAGTTGTAAAGTATTGTATGTAAAGGTTTTAAAAATGAGTTTTAAGGTAGCCTTCTAGGTGTTTCCTATAAATGCAGAGAGTTTGTAAAAATGTCAATTTAGCATTCAAATAGGTTTTAAGACAGACTGCATAAGGCTTTAAAGAACGACATTATGCAGCGCTGCGCAGTTTTATAAGTGAATTTAAAAAAAGCCTTAACAACCTTCATAAGCTTGGGCCCTTTTAGTCTACAAGCTGCTTTATGTTGGTGTTAAGGATGTTGTTGCAGCAAAATAATGTTTCAATGCATTTTATAAATAGTTTTATAGTACTCCTGAAATTTTAAAATCAAAAATTGTTCATTGGGTGGTGTTATAGATGTCAAATGTTCCCCTGTACCTCCGTGCTCAGGGTCAACATCGCTTTACCAAACACCCTGTGGAATAACGTTTACCTACATTATGTTTTATCTTAATAAAAATTAAGAATAGAGTATAAGTATCGTCTTGTTTAAAATTTTTAATTTAAATGTTAAACATTTTGTGTTTTGTCTTTATTAGTGTTATGTTACCACATAAAATTTGCAGATGCACTCTCACAGCAAGCCGTAAATATTCACTAGAGCTGTAGGACCCAAGCCGAAAAGCAGGAACAAAAAGTAAATTCGTTTCTACCCGAAACCCCTAATTGAGATCTTGAAAATTAATTATTCATTTTAAAAAATTACGTTAGGAGTTAAATACTAACTTTGATCCTTAGTTCTCATTAAGTACGTTGAGTAAACTAATTTACTTTTTAATAATCCAAAATTTAATAATATAAAATATACGCATTCAAAGGAGAAGATAATTATAAAACTGAATATGAAATGTTAATTAACATCAAAGCGAAAAAAATGTTTTAAATGAATAACAAAATAAATACAGCACACAAAGGGCAATACATTTATAAAATTATTTTTGCTGTGAAATTAAATTTGGTAGAGGGAGTAATTCATGTAACAAGTTCGACTAACTTGGTCCATGTCTGGAGTGCATATCTGTAGTGCAGGCAAATCCAGTTTTGAGTATGAACTATCTGGGGACAGCTATTTCTTTATCGAAATGGATAGCTTTATTCATGTAGAATGAGGATATACAAGTCCCGAAAAATCCCAATGTGAGCTAAAGCCACCATTTAGAAAAAATGGCCGCCAGAACCGTTTCTTTTAGAAGGAGATATCTCAGGAACCATTGCTCCGATTTTAGATTTCTTTTTTTTGTTCTCTTCCCCTTTTTATCTCCAATCGAAAATGTTATTACATCTTTGGGCATAAAATAGAAGATAACTGAAGAAAATAAGACTTCTTGGAAATATACAAGGTGTCCAATTAGTGCTTCCTTGGAAGATTGTGCAAAAACGGGCAACTTTATAAAAAAACATTTTTAACAAAACTTTCAATGTTTCATCTCTACTACAACGTGAAATTATTTTCAATTATACAAGGTGTCACAAAAAGGAGTTACACAAGAATGCATAATTTTTTTAACGGAATACCCTCTAATTTTTTGGCGCCAATTAAGCCTCTAAGGATCCTGAATTTTACCCTAAAATTTTTTGCCAATCAGATGCAGCGTTGCCAAGTTATAATTTTTTTCCTGTTTTTTTGGCAAATTACAAACATTTTTTTGACTACCATATCTCCACGATTTATTAATTGTTTTTTCTAAAAATGTAGGGTATTATTTGACATTGATGCATCTTCTGAAAAACATTTTTGAAATAAATTATTATTATACCGGTTGTCCAAAATATTTGTTTACATTTCTTGTTATTTAATTATTATTTTTCTCAAATTTTTTAAATGGAATGCCTATATTTTTTTACATGAATGAATAAACCAAAAAATTCCCCACATTCTAATATTATACACTTAATTTTTATTTCAAACCGTTTTTGAGATATGATTATTTCAAATAAGTTTTGCGTAAATTGAGGTGCTTTTTATTTTCGCATTAAAATCTAGTATGGCTTTGGTCTTTTGTTTTGCGTTTATTTTTCACTTGATGACATTTCTCTAATGTGTTTAAGATTATCGTGATTAAGTTGAATTAATATTGTTAATATTTAAAAATACGAATTATAATTTTTGTCAATAAGATTTAATATCTATGGTAAATGTTATGTTTATTGGCGAATGTGATGGAAATTGTTTATTGGCATCAAGAAGGTGAGGTCTCTAGAAAATTTGAAAGAACGTTTTGAACGTACTGGAAATTTTGCATATGAAAAGAAGGCGAGACGACAAAATGTATTGTAATGAAGAAAATGTGCTGGCTATAACTTTAGCGGTAATCGGAAATCCTACGGCAAGTGTTCGGGAGTTAAGTAGGGATTTAGAGGTCAGCGAATCTAATGTTTCCCTATGTCTTCGTAAAAATAAGTTTCACCCCTTTCGAGCTCAGCTGCATCAAGAGCTTTGGGATGTGAATTTAAATCGTAGATTAAATGTTTGCCAGTGGGCTTAAAACCAAATTGGAGAAAATGAAGAATTTTTCAAATTTGTATTATTCATGGATGAATCAACGTTTCATCGTAACGGATTTGTGAATAGGCACAATTTCCATTATTATGCCAGAGAAAACTCTCATGTTGCATAGAAAAATCAAAAGAGATTAAATGTAAGGGGAGGAATTGTACATGATTATGTTATTCATCCTCGCTTTTTTTAGGGAAATGTGAATGGAGCTGTCTTCTTAGATTTTACGCAAAATACGTTTCCACAAATAATCGAGCATATTCCTGATTACATTACAAATAATATGTGATTACAACTTGAAGGTGCACCATCACATTTTAATAGAAATGTTCGTCAGGCCATTATTAATCAGTTTCCTGAAAGGTGGATAGGAAGGAGGTCCAATATTTTAATAAACTGTTAAATAATATTTAATTTATTCTTTTATTAAATTATTTTAGGTCTCATTACATGGCCGCCTAAGTCACCCGACCTGACTTCAGGGGTTTTTTTCTTTGGTGATTTGTGAAGTCAGACGTTTATAAAGTAGAACGAAGGACTCGAGAAGATATGATGGAAAGGATTCGTCGGTGTTTCAATCGTATAAATGTTGATATGTTACACTGTGTAAGGCGCTCATTTATCAAGAGACCTCAGTGTTACCTGAATTAAAATGGTGGGCATTTTGAGCAGTTGTTAGGTTAGTTTCAATATTGTGAAAAAAAATTATTGCTCAAGAACCGTTCATAAAAGAATGTGTACAATATCAAAATGTGAGAAATTGTAAGCGTTACTCATCCATTTAAAAAAATTATAGGCATTCCATTTAAAAAAATTGAAAAAAATGTTAAACAAAATATAGATTTTAATGCTAAAATAAAGAGCACCTTAATTTACGCAAAAATTATTTGATATAATCAATTAATCATATCTCAAAAAACGTTTGAAATAGAAATAAAAATATATTAAAATGTGAGGAATTGTATGTTTTATTCATTCATGTAAAAAAAGTATACCTAGGCATTCCATTTAAAAAAAATAAGAAAAATAATAATTAAATATCAAGAAATGCACGCAAATATTTTGGTCACCTACTAAAGATTTATTTCAAAATTTTTTTTTCAGTAAATACATCATTATCAAACAACATCTTACATTTTTAGAAATAACGATTAATAAATCGCGGAGATATGCCAGTCAAAAATGTTTGTAAACTGCCCAAAAAACAGAAAAAACTAACTTGGCAAAATATTTTAGGGTGTAATACAGGGTCCTTGGACGTTAAGGAAATACAGGCTGTTCTATTTAAAAAAAATTATACTTTCTTGTGTGACTCGTTTTTGTGACACCTTGTATAATTGAAAATAATTTTAAGTTGTAGTAGAGACGAAGCATTGAAAGTTTTGTTGAGAAAGTTTTTTTATAAAGTTAGCCGCTTTGTACAATCTTCCGAGAGAACACTGACTGGGCACCCTTTGTACCTTAATGTACATTATTAAAAATGATTACAATTTTATATATAAATAACTATTACTCCATTAATATTTGAGTTAGTAACATCGGTCAAAAAACAAATGAAAGCTAATTGTGCGCTCTGGTACTTTTATTAAAATTATTTTTTCAAAAATTGATTAGAAATTTCAGTACAAACGTCTCGACTTTACAGAAGTTTAAATTTCCGTAATATTTAAATTATTTTTTAATTTCCTAAGTTTATTGTTTAATTTATCGTAAAATATGTAATTATACTTTCTGTAAAATGTGAAGTGAGGAATGGAACAAAAAAAAGAAATCTAAAATCGGAGCAGTGGTTACTGAGATATATGATTTTAAAGAAAATGTCTCTGGCGGTCATTTTTTCTAAATGGCGGCTTTAGCTCACGTCGGGATTTTTTGCGACTTTATGTACTTATCCTACATTAATAGAGCTATCCATTGCGATAAACAAATAACTGTCCCCAAATAGTTCACGCCAAACCCATTTTGCACTGAGATTTGCCTGGTCTACTAAGGGGAAATAAACAAAAATTGAGCAAATGGTGAAAATATAAAAATTCTTATATATTGTGAGCAGAATTTCCTCTAATCCATATTCATAATGTACGCCGCGGCATAGCAAAACAATTATTGTTCACATGTAAAAAAGCATGAAATTTGGCATGATGAATGAATGAATAAGTGTATAATATAACACAATGATCTGAATCACTTCAAAATTTACAAAACTGGGTGAGTTCCCCTCCCTCTATTAGGCCAGTCGGAAATAGATGGAACAAGGATCATTTTACGAAATGTTGTTTACCAGCAATTTTTTTTTCTTAAAGTATAGTATGAGATGACCACAAACATATGCCAACTATCCGCATGCGTGACAGGTGGGGCAACACACTTTAAAATTCAAAAATCATACATTTTTGCCACTTTTTGCTTTATTTGCAATATCACTCGTAAATGAAGCATTGTTCGAAAATATATCAAGAGCTAGAAAAGTTGAGACAAGTGATTTTGAACATATTACTGTTCTTGACATTTTTCGATAAAACTCTTCAAAAATAGATTTTTGGACATAAAGAACGGTATGAGACCATTTCCGGTTTACCCGGAAATGACCGATTTCTAAATGGAACACCCTGTATATTTTTACATATTTGGATTCAAGACAACATTCTGAGTATACCATGAGATTTTTGCGAATTTTTGAGTCGATGGTCAGTTTTTTAAGCATTTTAAGACATTCGTCTAGAGTGCTTTGGAATACCAAAATTTGTTCCACGGCAGGTAAGGTTCAAGAGAAAAATACAATTTTTCGTTTAATCTCACTAATAACTATTTACGAAGCCTACAAAATTGAACAAACCACTTTTTTGTCGAAAACTTTTTTTTTTTCAAATGGGAAGGTGTTCAATAAATTATAGATTTTTTCTGAATTCATTGACATCCATTTCAAATCTATGCTATTTGTTTTTTTATTTTATTGAATTTATTTAAAAATAAAAAATTACTTTCAATATAATTTTTCTTGAACCTTAACGTAGTTGCCTTTGCAAAAATCATATGTCTAATAATGAAATGTGAATAACTACCTTTTTGCGAATAATAGCCTTTTGGTTCTCTCTTTCGTTTCTTAGTAGGTATAAGTACTAGTGCAAAGTATAAGGATCAATAAAAATTATTTTGAGTGATTTTTTATTTGTAAATAAATTTAATAAAATAGCAAAACAAATAGCATAGATTTGAAATGGATATCAATGAATTCAGAAAAAAATCTATAATTTATTGAACACTAGGAGCCACCACCTTCCCATTTGAAAAAAAAAAGTTTTCGATAAAAAAGTGATTTGTTCAATTTTATAGGCTTGGTAAATAGTTATTAATGAGATTAAATGAAAAATTATATTTTTCCCTTGAACCTTACCTGCCGTGGAACAAATTTTGGTATTCCAAAACACTAGACGAATGTCTTAAAATGCTTAAAAAACTGACCATCGACTCGAAAATTCGCGAAAATCTCACGGTATACTCAGAATGTTGTCTTGAATCCAAATATGTAAAAATATACAGAGTGTTCCATTTAAAAATCGAAAGTTGCGGCCATTTCCGGGTAAACCGGAAATGGTCTCATATTATTCTTTATGTCCAAAAATCCATTTTTATAGGTAGTTTATGGATCCCAAATTTCAAATGGATAAGTTAAAAAATAAAGGAAATATAGAGGGTAGCCACTAGCTTGTGGCACCCGGTATTTGTATTTTAAACCTTCTTGAGCGGGTAAGCTAAGTAACCACCAACTTGTTTTTTTTTTACTTTTTTTTTCTCAAAAAAGATTGCGCGCATTATACGTCCCTTTGTATCCAAAATAATTAGCTAACACCCCATTCGTTCTCGAGTTATTAACTTTTGAAGGGACGAAGGGAGGGGTGGGTCAAGTTAACGTTTTTTTGATCATACTAAGGGCCAGTTGTACGAACTAAGTTGAGCCAAGTTCAGCTTGAACCAAGATTAAAAGCCAAGGTTACGATTGTTACAATAATCGTAACCATAGATTTAGATCCTGGATCAAGCTGAACTTGGCTCAACTTATTTCGTACAACTGGCCCTAACAAAGTTGTATGTTGTATATATTGTAAAGAACAACAAGCGTCCTTTTGCGCTCCCAGTAAGAAAGCTAGCATACTATACCCCCCTCCCCTTTCCAAAGTCAACAACTCGAAAACGAATGGAGCGCATATGAGAAAAAATGATTAAAAGCCTAAAGGAAAGGAGGGCTCAACTTTTAACTCACCCTGGCCACCAGGACTTAGTGTCCTAACACAGATCCAAAAATTAACATAGGCGGCCAAAATTTCAATTTGAATATATAGCAGTAATGGCAACAATTTCAGGAGATTCATTGCAAAATGAGTCTTATCATATTCTAGGTAGCGACGTGAATTCAATTCAATTCAACTGTATTCAATGGATTTTTCAATAGATACAAATTGGATGCGATATTCATAAATTATAGTTCATCTCAAACTTATAGCAACATGAGGCCCAGTGTTTCAATGCAAAGTTAAACACTTTATCCTACAAATAAATTAGCTAGAAGGTTAGAATATGAAGTTGCAATATTAAAATGTTTAATAAAAGCATATTCTAAATTTCTAGCTAATTTATTTGTAGGATAAAGTGCTTAACTTTACATTGAAACACTGGGCCTCATGTTGCTATAAGTTTGAGATGAACTGTACAACTTATATACTTAATTGTACAGTTAGTACAGGCACCTAAATGACTAAACATTTGAATGTGCCTAGGTGATGTAGATTGCATTATTTACAATTCATTATTTTTATGATTAATAAATATAATGAGTCAGAGTGAATATCATTACAAATAAAATATGAATTAAATCTAGTTCCTACTTACTAAACTAAACTACAGCTACTAAGTAAATAGCAAAGTACATAATGCTATTTATGTGATACAATCATTCTGTATTTAGGTTTCTTAAAAAAAATTTTTAAAGGAGTCGTAATGATTACTTATAAAGTTTCTACATTTCTTGTTAAATGTTTTTAGATTCCTTGATCGCTTGACTTCAATGGGTAGAAGGTTATAAAATTTTGGAGCCAAGTATTGAAAAGATCTCAAACTGATATTCTTATTAATGATAGGTATTTGAAGGTTCCTCTGTAATTTACCCCTAGTATCATGCTGATGGGTGATAGTTTTTTTTAAATTATCATTCTTATGTAGATATGAGCAAGAAGAAAGAATATATAGTGATCGCACATTCAAAATATCTTCGGAGTATAATAAATCTGTAGGGTGCAGCCAAGTTTTTTTGTAGATTACTTTCAGGATGAAATTTTGTATTACATTCAGTTGCTTTAGTGAATTGTTATATAGACCACCCCAGGAAGTAATGCCATACCTGATTAGAGACTCTACTAGTGCTTTATAAACCATGATTAATATTTTTTTCCTAAAAATTCCCTCATTATATAAAATTTATGTATAAGTTTACGTATGTTTGTTGTTAATTTAAGAATGTGTTTGTCCCATTTTAAATGTTGGTCAATTATCACAGCCCCGCAAAAAAAAAAGTTCAGACCAGCGAACCAGACCCATGTATCCCCATGTATTTTCGGTCGCTGAATCCGAATCCGAGGTCAAAAAAATTCGTACACCCCCAAAATCTTGAGCTAGAGCCAAAAAACACCCCTGGACTGGGGTAAAGAGATTATTAAGCTACGAGAATAGTTGTTACATCCTAATCTATCGAATTATACAAATTAAGGTTAAACAGCAGCGTACATACAACAGATATGAAACACACCCCCAGGGAGGGGTGAGAAATCGATTGAAAACATCAATGAGTACTGAAAAAGCTCGAAATGTCTAAATTTTGTTAAAGTGATAACAAACTTCATCAGGTCCAACGTAATCTTCATAAACTGCCCCTATAGGGTTGAGAGCAACTACCTTCAAGTTTAAAGGACACGAGAAAAACAAGAAAAAACGTAAAATCCAACAGGATTTCTATTTTCATGAATGCTATGATTGGCTGAAATTGCGTAGTACTCTAAAATAGAACTAGAAACTTACGTATCATTAACGCCCTACAGTGTCAACCCTCAGAGGGTGTGAAAACTACCCCCTAAACTAAAAAGTTACAGTACAAAAATGTAGTGTAAAAATTCGAAACACCTGCGTTGTGTGGAAGTGAGAAGAAACTAGACTATGTTCGACGCTATGCTTGAAAACCAGCCCCACGGGGTTGCGAGATACCACCCCTACATCTGTAGGATGCTGGAAAAACAGAGAGAAACTAACCGGATTTACATTTTTATGCTATGATTAGCAAAAATCGTGATGCACACTTCCAGTGTCCTACGGATATAGGGGTAGCATCTCGCAACCCCATGGGGGTGGTTTTCAAGCACAGCGCCGAACATAGTCTAGTTTCTTCTCACTTCCACACAACGTAGGTGTTTCGAATTTTTATAGAAGTCACTGTAATTTTTTATAGATAAATCATACATAGGGGGTAGTTTTCACACCATCTGAGGGTTGACACTGTAGGGCGTTGATGGTACGTAAGTTTCTAGTTCTATTTTAGAGTACTACGCAAAATAGAAATCCTGTCGGATTTTACATTTTCTCTTGTTTTGTGTCCTTTAAACTTAAGGGTGGTTGTTCTCAACCCTATACGGGCAGTTTATGAAGATTACGTCGGATCTGATGCACTTTAACAAAACTTAGACCTTTCGAGCTTTTTCAACAGTCACTGCTGTTTTGGATCGATTTTTTTATAAATGGGGGCTAGTTTTCACCCCTCACTGGGGGTGTGTTTCATATCTATTGTATGTACGCTGCTGTTTAACCTTAATTTGTATAATTCGATAGATTAGGATGTAACAACTATTCTCGTAGCTTAATATTCTTTTTACCCCAGTCCAGGGGTGTTTTTTGGCTCTAGCTCAAGATTTTGGGGGTGTACGAATTTTTTTGACCTCGGATTCGGATTCAGCGACCGAAAATACATAGGGATGCATGGGTCTGGTTCGCTGGTCTGAACTTTTTTTTTTTTTTGTGGGGCTGTGTTATTATTCCTAGGTATTTTGTTTGAGCTGTTTCTTTAATTTCTTTAGTCATGTTATTGAATCTAATGCTTGTAAATTCAGGCCGATTTGCAGATGTCAATGAAAAGGCTATGTAGTGGGTTTTATTTAAATTTAATGACAATTTGAAAGTGTTAAGCCAATTTTGTATCTTGTTTAATCCATTTGTGACTTTAGATTTTGTTTGATTCCAAGAAACGTCTTGAAATAACAATACTGTATCATCCGCAAATGAGATAACAGTGCCATTTATATCTAGTTTAGTTAAAGAATTTAAATAAGTGATAAATAATATTGGTCCAAGGACAGTGCCTTGTGGGACTCCTATAACTATTTTACTTGGGGAGCTAATGGTTTCTCTAATCCGAACCATTTGATATCTGTCTGAAAGACAGTTTTTAAAATTAATTCTTTACATTGCTTCAGTCATATCTGCATATGTTTTACTCTGCCAAATCGATTCTTATCCTATACAAAATATGTCTAGAAATGAAGTGTTTTTTCGTAACGCGCCTTATCCATCAACTATGCTATTTCAAAGTGAATCTGATCCATTTGGGCTAATCGTAAGGACGTATTTTGATCGTGCGATCAACACATACAGGAAGTGCATATTAATTAGTTTAAAATATAAAAACTTGGTTACTTATTTTGGATTGGATCTCGGACAAGCATTCATAATATTCTTCGGACCCAGCTACTCAATCACCGTATCGCCATACAAAAGTACTGGAGTTGCTGCCAAATGATTTACCACTTAGACTAAATTTTTGCATTTTTGGTTACGTAACAAACAAAATAATGACCCAACTGTTTTGGGCCGTGTGCTCTTCACTGATGAGGCAAGTTTTATCCACCGTGGCATCATTAATACACGGAATTTACACACATGGAGTGAAGAAAGTCACCATATAACAAGAGCCACACATTTGCAACGCGAATTTTCTATTAATGTATGGTGCAGTATTGTTGGTGATTACTTATTAGCACCTTATGAAATTCCTTCTTGTTTAAATGGCGAGTCATGTTTAATTTTTTTGGAAAACGTTTTGTCAACTTACTAGAAGTTATCACTTTAAATCTGCGAGGAATCTATGGTTTATGCACGATGGCTCCCCTGTTCATTTCAAACGAAATGTTGGAAATTATTTAAATAACCATTTTCCCCAACGATGGACTGGACTTTGATGTGATCATTTATGGCCACCACGAAGCCCATACCTTAATCCAGACCTACCTGCGTATGAGATTTTGTTTATCTGAGGCAATTCAAATATCCAAAAATCCAAACTTCCAAATAAAAAAAATTAGAAATAATAATGGATCATTTGAAGCCCATATCTTAATCCAGACCTACCTGCTTATGAGACTTTGTTTATCTGAGGCAATCCAGATATCCAAAAATCCAAATCCAAAATAAAATTAGAAATAATAATGGATAATTTTTTCGTGTTGGACAAAATTTGGCAAAACGGTAAAATGCATTGAAGAAAATGGTGGCCATTTTGAGAATCTTATTTAAATTGCAAGTGTAACAAGAATAACTAAAAAATACAGTTTTTGATTTAAATAGTTATGTGAATTTGTTTCGGAAATATACCTAAAGCAAAACAATTTTTTTTTTATTTAGAAACGCATAATTTCGTAAATAAAATTTCGTTTAAAAAAATATGCCGACAGCGCCATCTATGATATAGAGAAATACTTAAACGCTCATAATATTCGAACTCCCCAAAATTATATGTGTACCAGTTTTCAGATTGATTAGTCATTTGTTTTCCTTTCTGAAATATAACCATTATAAAATTTAAAAAACTCTTTAAGAAGTACTTTTGAACTAAGGTACGATAGGTTTAGTCACTAAACTGGTTCAATAATATCAACTTGAGAAATGCTAACTTGACCGAATATCATGTTGCATGATAGCTATTAGCATGCGTTGAAATACTTGAGTGTGATTGTATTAAAAACGGTGCATTTTATCGACATGAAACAAGTCCAATTAGCTTTTGTGTCAGAATATAATGTCATATGGACCCAAAATAAAAATAATAAAATGTTACGATAAAAAATATGTCAAAAAATATGCCGACAGCGCCATCTATGATATAGAGAAATACTTAAACGCTCTTAATATTCGAACTTCCCTTAATTATATGTGTACCAATTTTCAGATTGATTAGTCATTCGTTTTCATTTCTGAAATATAACCATTGTAAAATTAAAAAAAAATGTTTTTAGACCCTACAAGTACTTTTGAACTAAGGTACGTTTGGTTTAATCTGCTCAATTTGACCTCAGAAAGCTACAGTTTAGCTGGGTCCCTTTATTTTCCGGACACCCCGTACATGTGTGCAATCATTACCCTTAATTGGCAGTAGCGGTGGTCTCATATTAATTACATCAAACTACATCTAGTGCAAGGTGAGCAAAAATTGGAAATAAGATTTATTTAGTTGAAAATTTCACACCTCTACTTTTTAACAAATAAGATACCTTAATTTTGACTAGTTACCATGGCAATTAAAAAAATTTCCGGAAATTTTTTCGAGACGACACGATATTTAAGTGAACATTCTTTGACAGTTGAAAAGGTAAACATATGATCTACAACCATTAAATAATGTAGATATACCTGTAAATAATGCAAAATTTCTGAATTAACATTATTATTTATTATTCGCTGTAAAGTTTCATTAAACAGAAAACACAAATTTGTTAAATTATTATGCATTAACAATTTATAATTCAAAAAACGTAGGATGTACAAACATAGTAAGATTTAAATGTTGCTTGAATTCTAACCCATCCTCTCTTCTTAATGGTGAATAGGAAGGTGACGAATTAATTAGATGTCTGTGTTTTAAGACATATATGTAATATTTTGAAACAATTTTGTTCAAATCTCTTTTACGCAAAAGGCCATATTTACTTGACATCTGCAGCAGACTTTCTTGAATTTTCGTAAACAAACCATTCGACTCTAATGCTTCCTGATCGCAATCTTCCATTAAATTCGTTAAATATATTAATCTTGGATGACATATTTGCGCTTGACTCAACTCTTTGCAGTATTTACATAAATTGTACTTTTCAAAGCATTCCATTTTTCTCAAATTGTTTAACGCAAATGCTTACAAGAAATGTTTTACATAAAAATATCTTTGTTTGCTGGTTTACTATACAGTAACTTAATGTAATTTACCAATATAAACCTCATCTGTCAAAAGCATGGCCGCCTATATCACGGCCACCTACTACAACAAACCATGTTAATATTATATTTTTAAATTAGAAGTGTTATGGATTACTTTAACAAAAAATACATTTCTACCACCTTTAGTAACCTAAAATTACGAAAGGGCGATAGACTGAATTAATACCCATCTGAGTTTTAGCATTTGGTGTAACTAAAGTTGGTAATTTTTTTTTATTTAACGAAATATGGTGTGGATATACCTATATGATTTTTTTAGAATTTATTTCATATTGAACTAATATCTTCATTGGCAAATCTCTAATGATATCGACTAATAAGCAAAATAATAACGAAATAAATTTAATTATTATAGGTTTTATTAATATTAAAAACACAATTATTATAAATGTTTGTGGGCTGGCTTGAATTGGTGGGTTGAATCTGGGTACTTTCTGTTTTATTTTGCATTGTGCTCTGATCATGATTAAACTTGCTAGTACTTGATGAAATTCTCCTCATGGATTCAATCATCTGATGATGATGTTCAACGTCCAATTGTAAGTAAGGTTTGATTGACTGACTATTACTGTGTCCAGTAATTTTAATGAGCTGTTGTTCACCAACTCCTTCCTTGGCCAATTTCGAAACAGCTGTTGCTCTTGCAGAATGATTAGTTATTTTTACTTTTTTAGTGTCAATTCCCATATCAGAGGCTGCTGATTTAAACCATGAAGATACAATGTTCTTACCAACTGGGCTATTCTTGTACCATCCTTTCGAATTGGGTTGACTCCAGTATGGGTTTGGTGTTAAGAATAATCTGTCGGTCTGAATAAGATTTCCCCTTTTTTCCATCAACTTCTTAAACAAACGAACCGGACACATTTGTGGATTATCGAAATTTGTAATCAACCATTTACTATCCGACAGTTTTTTAGAACCACCTTGTGTGGTTTTGGAGAATATTGGATTATATTCTATCCGACCTTTTGGGTTTCCGAAATTATCAGTTTCTTCTTTGAAGTATTGGATACACGCAGAATATCCTTCCCCTCCTCTCCATGCCAGCTCATGTGAAACTATGTGAAAAAATTTACGCTGCAATCCTTCTGGAGTATTTTCATCCCACATTTCAATAATTTTTTTGTAATCGTCGCTGGTTAAGGCTGAAGCACTCACTTTTTAATGGTCTTTTTAAGGGTCTCTCTGTAATTTCTTGCGTTTAGCATCGCGTGCAGCTCTGTCGGTCGCAAATTCCACATCAGAAAACGGATTAAATTTTATTTTATATTTTTCGTAATAAATTTTTTGTAACTGCTTAGCAGTAGAGTACCACATCACTTTGACCACACTTTCCTTATAATCTTCAAAATTTTTCTTTTTCATATTAAATGCTCCTCCAGTATAGTAGCCACCTGTACTACACTCATACACTCATGAATATTATACAACTTTTCGTCACAAAATTCAACAAACCGTTTCCATACACTTGATTTTGATTTTCGGGTGTGATCTGGTTATATTTTGAATTTCTTGTCTAATTACTTGTTGATTTTCTTTACCAAATCACAACATTTCGCTATACACTTATTAAACTCAACGACAGACCTTTTAAACTAGTAATTATTAAGCTTTGTGACAGAACCGGTTAAACAAAAATGACAAATCAACATAATATGTCAAAAACAACAATACCCTGGCCAACTTGATAAGCAGTGAAATTAATTTAAAATGTCAGGTTGGATTAATAATTTTTTTCCAAATTATGGTGTTAAGTGGTGTGAAATTTTCTTACCGAATACCACGCAAGCTTAAATTATTCCGGGAAATTTTCTTTCGGGCACGAATATTTTAAGAAAATTATCACTCGTCGCTTCGCGACTCGGGATAATTTTCAAAATATTCGTGCCCTCAAGAAAATTTTCGGAAATAATTTAAGCTCTTGTGATATTATAAGTGAGAATTTTGCAATATTTGTCGAAGGCACCGCGCAAATTCCGTCGGGGCTGCATTAAAATTGGTAGGCTAGTAGGTATTTTAGGAGTTCAATTTGATCTCAAAAATTAAGAATTTAAAACGGTGAATCCAATACTATTGTCATAATGCAACATTATTGCAGATCTGCATAAAAATTAATATATGGAGATTTCAGGATTTTCTGAAAACGGATCTGTCGTTAAATTTTAAAAATTCAAAATTATGGATATGTTATTTTACTAATGTAGAAGCAAAACAAGAAGGTGACTAAACGGGTGCATTTTTTAAAATGACTAAATCAGATTATTGTAAAAATATCCTTACGCATACGTTACAGTTTACAGACGAAAGAAAAAGATATAAAAATAGAAACGTGTAATTTGAACAACATAAAAAAACAAATTTGGACTTCTAGTTGAAATTAAAGCTGAAAAATTCAGCGGGAACTTTATTATAACTATCATCCGGTATATGTAGATAGAATTTAGCGTAGTATAGTTAGCAGTGAGTGGTAGGTCAGGTGCTCGTCTATTTATAAAGTGACTCGTCAGATTAAAAGTCTCTATTTACTACTTTGAATAGTTGTTTCATAAATAAATAGATGTACTTATAATAATGAAGACGATTTATAACAATTCCTGAAAAAACAAAATACCATTTATTTAATATTTTAGAAGCAAAGTGTGCTTCTTTGTTAAATATAATGTGAACATAACTAGTTTTTTTATTACAGAAACTGGTAAGCTGAGTCCTATGTTTAACTATTAATATTAGGACTTATTACGTTATACAGTGAGGTCCATAACTAACGGATAAATTTATTATCCACGTAATTTACAAGTAAAATCCTGAAACACGTTAATTTTTAATTCAAAAATGACATTTTTTTTTTAGCATGATTTTATACATTCCCCTTGGAGTGATAGCTACACCTTTAAAATTTTTAAATGGTATTTGTAATAGCTCATTTGAAAGGGTTTTTAATTCCCTATACAGCAATATATGGTTTTTGAATTTTTCTAATTTTTTTATTGAAAAATATTACAATTTTAATGTTACTAAGTAAACAAAAAGAACATGAAACAGTTTAAATCAAATGTTCAAAGTGGGCGCCCGTTGCTTCTTGATAATGATAGAGGCGTTGCTGAAATTCTTGTAAAACATTTTGTATCGTCTCCGTTTTTTTTTTTTTGATTAATTTCTTGCCTTATTCTGCCTTTTAAATCATCACCATTATTTTGTCGGTCTGTCGAAATAGACTTTCGATTTTAAATAACCCCATAAAAGAAAATCCAGCCGAGTCAAATCGGGAGAACGGGCCACTCAATTTCACCGCGTCTACCGTTGCACCTATTGGGAAAAACTTGATTGAGATAGGCTCTTACTTCCAATTCAAAATGTGGTGTAGCTCCGCCCTGCTGATACCAAATATTTCTATCAATTTCATTACCTGGGAAAAGTTTTCTTAACGCTGAAACTGATAAATTTTGCAAGAAACCCAAGTAACGCGCGCTAGTTAATGTGTTCTCAAAGCAATATGGTTCGATAATTTGAGAATTTATAATTCCAGTCCAAACGTTCACCTTCTCAGGATACCGAGTACTGGCTTCCATCATCCAATGTAGATTTTCTTTCTGTACTCCAGTATCTACAGTTCTGTTTGTTGACTGTTCCGTTTAAGACAAATATTGCTTCATCAGAAAAAATAATGTTTTTTTATAAGTAACGTATCATCTTGGCATTTATTTGATTTTGCCAAATTCCAATCGGCGATCAGGATCATCGTCGTTAAGTTCTTGAACCAAATGAATTTTATATGGGCGGTATTTTTCTTTTTTTATCGACAGCAACTTGTTTGTAAGTTTATGTGGATTATCTTGAATATCTAGCAACATATCCAATTTCTTTTCATCGCCTAAAATGCTCTTCCTACCAGATTTAGGAATATCTATGACATTTCCAAATTCACGAAATTTTTTTCTATTCTACTAACCGTAGACTGAGAAATGCGACGGTTAGGGTACTTAGTATTGAAGATTTCGCATACCTGCTTCTGCGTTCTTGTTTTATCATCACATCCTAATGATATTAAAATTTCAATTCTTTGGGTATCCGAAAGACTCATTGTTAAAATAATAATCAACTTGACAATCAGCGATAAATAACTAGAATGATAATTTTGCACAGATGTAGCAAAGAAAGAAGTGGTTTATTTTTACATATCAGAATAAAACGAAACATTTAAATTGGATAGTTATTACAAATACATTTTAAAATTTTCAAATCTAATTTTCTTGATGAAGAATATACAAAATCCAAAAAATCTTATATTGCTTGATAGAGAATTAAAAACCCTTTCAAATGAGCTATTACACGCACCCTCGTTCCATTTAAAAATTTTAAAGGAGTAGCTGTCACTCCAAGGGGCTGAAGAGGGGGGTATAAAATTATGCTAAAAAAATGTCATTTTAGAATTAAAAATCGACGTGGATTTTACTTAGATTTACGTAGATAAAGCTTTAACCTTTACTTAAGGACCTCATTGTCTAAGTACAAATATACCTATACTGATGTAATTTCAGGGTTGAAAAAAAAACAAGAAAATATGTTTTTTTTTGTTTTAAAGCAGTGTTTTAAAATATAAAACATGTCTTAAAACAAATATTTTATGGACTTCTGTGAATCTGTGATTCTCACGACATCCCAGATGAATTAAACTAAATTGTTTCAGAAACACAGAAACAAGTTCAAACCTGTAATTTCTCGTACATAGTGCAACTTCGAAATTTACGGCCAGCGCGGCATACAGTGGGCAGAAATTCAGATTTTTGTCAACAAATCTGCCTACAAGTCAAATCTCAAGAGATTTTAATGGATGTTTTTTTTAAATACTCGTTATGGACAGTACTTTATCGTGGTTCTGCTTAAAATTTTATATCTAATTCGATGATCTCCAATAAGCATGTTGAAGTCAACCTTTGTATATTGCTCGAACATGGCAAGGATTACACAGCCACACACACACACACACACACAAAAATCTGAATCCGACATGAATCATCATTTCCGATGTTTTTAGGTCGCTGTGATCACGAATCCCATGTCAGTTTTGCTCCTACACGTCAGGATTTTCTGGAAAATTGAGTAGAGGAATTCGAGCAATATACAAAGGTTTCAGCATGCTTATTAGAGATCATCGAATTGGATATCAAATTTTAAGAAGTACCACGATAAAGTAGAGTTCGTAACGAGTATTAAAACAAAATCATTCAAATCGGTTGAGATTTGACTCGTAGGAAGTTTTTTGCAATAAATCTGAATTTCTAATATGAATTTTGTTTCAGTGTTTACATATACGATCTCTTGCATTAGTCATTACTCTACTCATTGATGTTCAGTGCCCGTCCATACGTGTTCGTTAGATAATAAAAATTTTGTTCGGTGTCACAGTGTGTTAACTGTGAAATAAGAAATAAATAAATGACTAGTCAAGGAAGAAAACGAGATTCAATATGGAGCAACTTCAATTTGATTAAAATCAATGTAAATTCTTGTAGTAAAAGTGCAGGTACTATAAAAATAGTGTCTAAAGGAATATGTAAAAAATGTAAGAAGCAATTGCCCATATTAGATGCCAGAATGAAAAAGCATCATCAGAAGTGTGTTTTAACAGAGTTAGAGAAAAGTGAGGACACTGAAATAAAGGTTTGAGGTAATCCTGTTAATGAGTATGAACATAACAAACCCGGGTCAGATACGGATATAAGTTGGGTGGGGAGAAAGCTGCAAAACTTGTGGCAGTTTTTCAACATTTAAACAGAAATGTCGAATCTTGTTAAGTTGAAGTTGTTAAATCGTTATGTTTGTTATACCGCCTGTATTAGTGTATATAAATGTTTAAGTTAATTTTTCTGTTCTCTTTTTTGTTTTCCTTTCTTTTATTACCTATACTATTTGTCTTGTTTATTATTATTTGTTACATACCATGAGTTATATCGGAAGAAGAATACAGTTTTTTTACTATATTTGTTTTGGGCTTTATTACTCTTAACTTGAAATTAACCGTCCTTGTTTTTTTTCAAATAAAACAGCAATATAAAAAACATTGTTTCAAACAGTTGTTTTAAAAGAGTGTTTTGAAAGAGTGTTTTAAAACAACCCAACCTGGTGATAATACTAAAATTAAAAGTAACATTAAAATAAAACAAAAACTGATAGAGACTGTTGGAAATTTCTTGCACAGACGATTCGTGTATGGCAAAGAGAGAGGGAAACGCGTTTATTTTTGGTATATTATAAATATTCATAGGATAGCATCAAAATTAAATTTCCAGATTTTTACAAGTTTTCCATCACTTTATTCAGTTTTTCCTGGGTCTATTGATAAGACGTACTATAATAACGTAATAGAATTGTACTTAAATATTGACATTTTTGTTAAACTCTGCACTGCAAAGTATATAACTTTTAACCAACCACACGAATTATCCGATTGGAGTAGCAATACTCAAAGCTAGAGCTCACTTACTGATGCAAATAATTGAATAAAATTGATTCAATTGGCGAAAATTCGAGGTATACGAATGTACAATGAATTTTTGAAATGTATTTTATACTTTCTAATTCCCTGACTTTGAAGTACATATTCGTTGATTTTTTCAGGTTTTCCATGTCGCTAGGAACTCTCGTCATAGTCAAATGACCTGCTCCCTCGGCCACAGTTAATTTATGGTGATACCATAGCATATCAGACAGTGCCAGACACCAACCTCTTGGGTGAAAGCTGTACAACAAACTGAAGCTTTTTTTAAAACTTTTATACAGCCCACAATATTGAAGTAACCATTTTATATTTAAAAATTGTAATGTCAAATTTTTAACTAAAGAGATAAATGGCATTGAACTATTTTTTTTTACTTAGATAATTTTTTTAACGTTTCAGTTCACCATATCCACCAACAATATTGTAATTATGGCAGACATGATTCATTTTTATAGTGAAATATTTCAATTATTATTATTATTATTATTATTAGGTATATTGGATTCTTGACATCAGATTCGGTATTAGCTACTATTAAAATACCTAACTATCTACCTTTAGTTTTGGAATTTCGACGAAATATGAGTTTTGATACTAGTGCCTTCGACAAATTAGCAGCCAAAAGAAATCTTGTTTCCAATTTTTTTCTCACGTTTTTCACGCCGATCTTGATGAAATTACTATGGAACCACTACTGAGCAATACCTTGCAGTTTGAGAGAGTTAACAATAAAATCGCTTAAGCCAATCCAGAGTAACGATTGAACAAAAAAGATAAGGTAAGGGTAGATAAGGGCATTTTTACGCCCATCGGCCATGTCATATGTCATTATATTTTCCGGGTAATATATATCTTGACGAGTAATGAAAAACAGTTCCTTGGAAAATATATTATTCAACGAACATGTAATGATGGCTATTATTCAAGAGGATTACGTTTACGGCAGGAGACGCAGACGAGTTTCGTAATTCATCCCATCGAGTAATAGCTATTACACGCGAGTAGAATACTATACTTTTTCTACGATTACTCTTTGTTGTTAAGATAAATTTGCCGAAAATAATTGGTGAGATTTTTTAGAAAAAAATGCGAGACGCACTTTTTATCGGTCATAACTTCTTTATTTTTTAAGCAGAAGAGAAAATAAAAAACTACTTTTAGCTTACTCGATAATCTTCAATTTTTAAAGAGGTATTTTTACTTAAAAACGTTTGACGTCATTTTTAAACTCCAATATATCCGAAAAAAACAAAAAGTTACGGAGATTTTAAAAACAGCAAATTATTCCCCCGTTTATTAACTTTTCCTTGGAGATTTTTATTTTTTAGTGTGACACTTGCATTTGGCGCACATCGTGAATCGCACCAGGGAAATCGACAATTCGAGCCTATACAGGAGCGTAAGGAAAGTGACATGTTTTGACTTTCGGCGAAAGCGATGACCTATTTATTATGACAGATTGAATTGAGTTATGATACACGCGATGTTTTTGAATTTTAAATCGTCTTTTGTGATTGCTCCACAAAAACTTTCGAATAATGAAAATGAACTCTTGTGATTGGTTGTAGCCCACTGAGTAATGAATGATTACCCACGGCTGTGAGGAATGAACTTCATTACTTGTTCAAAAACGTATCTATAATCAATGAATTATTCAATAGCCGTAGAAAAGTATTTTTATTCAATACATACGATAAGTGGTTTTGAGCGCTGACACGTTTAAATTCGCACGCAACGTCGACACCACTGCGACTCCCGCGGAAACGATTTTTTTTTTATACATTGAAACGCTTGATCAACCAATATAAATTGGCCAGTATCTAAAAGCTTTAATACTCAATAGTAAAATGACGTATAGATTTTCTTGATTCATCGAGCGTATCTAACTGAAATATGCATTAAAAGTTCGGAAAAACGTCAAAAATTACAAAAAAACTACAAACATGCTTACTTTGAAATGCTATTATTACAACTTACTGTTGTTTTTCAAATGTAAAACGTATAGAAACATATAGTAGCCCAGACGACAGAGAATATTTTTATAGTGAAACCCACAAAATTTTGCAAACTGAACAATTTTTTTTTAATGAGTTTGTGAAAATGTGTAGAATAATATCCTGAAAAGTTTACATTCCGCTCGGATGCAGAATATAAAAATTTTTTTTACCAATTTTTTCAACATTTTTAAATTAAGTCAGGGCAGGAAAAAATAAAAAATACAGGTAGATAGACCACGTGTTTCTGAACAAAAAATATCCTATTAAAATTTCTCGCTAAAGCCACGGTATTCCTGGAAAAAAATAGTGAAGTAACCTTGTCACTCTGCGCGGCTAGCGCACGGTTAAATGCGTACTATGGAACCTCTAAAAATTCTTAGCTGTTCTATCTAGTAAAATAAAGTTTTTTTCTCTTTCTAATTACACGTTTTAAACATTTTTCTTAGTGAATAGGAGGATAAATAGTGAGTATGGAGGGAAAATATATAATTATCAATGTATATACAGACACCACACATACCCGCTGAATCGCTTGCATGTATTTTTAAGTGCCTTTACTGTATTGTATTTATTACAGGTACACATATCAACATTTCAGCTATATCCAATGGATTCCTTATACATTTGTTATTGTATTGGAAAAGTTCCAGAATTTGTATTCAAAACAATCAAAAATATTTTCATAGTTATATGATAAGATCGTGAAAATCGCAATTTTTTATCATGATCTGATTGATCATATTTTCTAAAAAATGCATACAAGTAAACATACATTTTTTCCGAAATAGTGATATTTTATTTTTTCCAATGGGTCAATTTCTTGACAAGTTGCAGCCTCCAATACATATATTTATAAAAAAAAAATCATCAAGCAAGGAAATTAAAATGATTTGAGATGTACTTTTTTTTAATCCTCGTTACTACAACGTAATAAACCTTAATAATCATGAAGTGTACATATTTTTTAACAGTTCTCAATGAAGAAAGAATTTTTTTGAAGAGCTTTCATTTTTTTCTATATTGTTTATTGCGACGATTGAGTTCGGGCGTGATAATATATATATAAGTATATTTTTCCTATCCATCCTTTGCTTGTATTGTTTAAAACAAAAAAGCATCAGAAAGCTACAATTTCCATCTTTTAAATGAACCAACACTCATATAGATTGAACAAATTCTGATTTAGTGACATGTAATTCAGTGCGTCGGTGTCACAGTCGTATTCAAGCGCATGCACGCATGAATCTCGCTCCGAGTTATAACGTTACACTTGGCTATTTTTTTTCGGGAAAACCGTGGCTTTAAAGATAAATTTTGTTACGATATTTTTTGTTCATAAATACGTGTTCTATCCATCTGTATCTTTTATTTTTTTCTAGCTTGATTTAATTTCAAAATTTTGAAAAAACGGATGAAAAAAAAATTTTTTTTTCACTTTTTTTTTATGTTCTGCACCCGAGCGAAATGTAAACTTTTCAGGATATTATTCTACACACTTTCACGAACTCATTAAAAAAAAGTGTACGCAGTTTGCAATTTTTTGTGGGTAAATACCTACGTCGACTAGGCTAATAGATCATATGTTCAACTATAAATAAATAACGTTTAATGACTTTAAGGAGAACTTTTTATTTTTATGAAATTAGCTTATCTACCCTTGTCCTTTCTTTGAAGTCAGTTAACAGTACAAAAGAATAGAGAACGCATCATATTCCTTGTTCAAATTATATCTGCTTCTCGAATTGCTACAATGAAACAAACCTTCTCTGAAAATTTCTCAACGTGTTCGTGGGGTTGCATTATTTATTCAAAGTAGTATAATTCCCATAATTCTAAATCGAATTTCTATTATTTTCCCCGCTTGTCTGTCGCAGAATTTCGTATTCATGACAAATTTCGTGTGAGAGAGTTCATCTTGAATGCTGTTACATATATCACATAAAGTGATAGCTTGGATCTACACATAATAAGAATTCGGAATAGGAAATGTTTCTTGCTTTCATCGGAGAGTAAAAAACGAGTTTTAAAATTACAGTACGAGGGTTTGACAGAAGCGAACAAACTAGAATTCATGGTTTGGGAATTAACATTTTATGGATAAGAAAAAAAAACATATATCTTTCATGTCAGTAGTTATATGCAAAATATTACATAATAGCATTTATCTAGTGGTAGGTATAGGTAATAACTTAGCAATAAAAGAACAACTATAATTTGTTTTTTTTCTCAAACTTATTATACTGTTTTTGATACTCTTATTAGCAAACATCCAGTTAATATATTCATGGTTTTTTAAATTTAGATTTGTGGGGAACTTTGAAAAGTAATAAAGATAAAAGCCAGAGGAACAGACAAATAAATAAATGACATAATCAATATAATTATACTTTAGCTTCAAAATATTTCTAGCAATCTATTATTTATTTTATTGAAATATCACGTAATTCACAAAGATATTATTTCTACTGAGGTTTTCTTCATCTTTCCTTACGCCTCTAAAGATATGGATTGTAAATGGTCCATGCTTATTTTCTTCTTTTTCATACTGAATATTTAATATTAAGTGTATGAAAGAAGATGACAAGATGTTTCGTAGGGGAAACTTCTTGTTAATGATCTAACGTGGTCAGATTAGGATCAATAGTATATGAAAGGAATGAGTGGTTTCTTTGAAAAATACCCAAAATAATGTTTTTAATACTTTGGAAGATGCCACAAGATTTTGACATTTAATTAAATTAATGCCCCAAATATAAAATCTCTGCATATGTGGTAAAATTGCAAGTATTAGTATGCTTTTGGTATTTATTTGTACTTAAATAATTAATTTCACAGGCCCGCAAAAGCAAAAAAGTATCCTGGGTTAGTGACTAGACCCGCCTATTCCCATGTATTTTCACTTGCTGAATACGAATCTGGCGTCAGAATAGGACCTTCCCGGACGAATTTATGAGTTATAATGGAAAAAAGCTCTAAATTTATTAATTCGTCGTATTAACCTTACATATTTCAAGATCATTGGCAATAGCGGGCAATAGGGGGTGGTAATGGGGGTGGACAAAGTAAAAAAATATTTTGACGTTTCTGGTTCTTGTACACACACCAAATCACAATTTTTTTTTCATCCCCTTAAATAATGGGGTGGGGGTGGTAATGGGGGTGGCTAATGCGAAAATTTTTTTTGAGACCTTAGTTTCTCTTGTATATACTAAATACTAATTTTATGAACTCCTACCTGCTTGATTTACCTATTTACCCCAAATTTACCCCAATTTACCCCCCAACCCTTCGACGGAACAAGATGAAATATAATCTAGTTCTAGATCTCGTTAAAGTACATATGTGTACCAAATTTCAAGTCAATATCTCAAACGGTTCCAGAGTAAACGTGCGCATAAAAAAAGTTACAGACCGACAGACAGACAGAATTTTTTTGTTCGCTCAAACTTAAAATCTCGACGTTTCATGACATTCTAAGCCTATTTGAATAATAAAAATTTAAAAAATTTTTTTTGTCGTTACTATACTTCCACCGGATGTGGAAGTAAAAGTAACGCCTGATTTTAAATATTTTTTACGATGCATATACAAATTCATGTTTTGACAAATCTTTTCTAGGCTGGCATAATTTTGTAGCGAAACGATTTATTTTAGTAACGAAAGAACAGTGGTGAGATATTTACCTGTTTCATCTGATTGCTGAATTAGTTCGTTACTCGCTAGGGTGATATTTGCGACACGAGCTAGTCGGGAATCTGAACTTCAATTTAAGACTTCGTTTTTGAAGCTTAAGTACCTGGTCAGACAAACAACTGAAAAGTGTCGTATTCGATGTAAAATTCTGCTCCATCCGAATCCGGAGGGCGCATAAAAATCGGGGATTGCCTTTAACCTTTAATCCGCGAATTTACCTTCATTTCGGAAATCGTGAAAAATTTAATTTTTTGTTAACTTCCTTAACAGCCTAACATTGGTTTTTAGCCTAGAATAATAGTGGTTTTTGTCTATTCCTCTTTTTTCGTGGTTTGAAAAACTTTTTGGTAAAATATTTCAAAATCCAAGCGTTCAAATAAAGTTTTATTTTTTAAAATTCGGTGACCCTGAATAAAAATATGTTGTAAATGAAGTTCAATTTTTTTTTTCGCTTTATACATATATTATCCCTTCTATCAAAATATAATACTAGAGCGTAATTTTTTCCTATTTCAGCCAACCAATGATGGCTATATTAGAAACACAGTAGCGACAAGTATTCACGAATAATTAATTAGCTCACAACAACCATGCTCTTAATATTATGAGCAGCAGAAGCGAACAAGCAACACTGAAAACAATTAATGACCCATAAACTTGGTATAAAGTGATATCTTTGGAGGAAAGGCAAGTGGGTATTAATTAATTAAATGTTCTTCGGCCCATTTCCTGTACACATACGGTAGTAGCATTTATCACATCAAATGGTAGGTCGCGTGCAGTTGCTGTACTTTTCAAGACGGTACGTGGGGGTCTTGCACGACACCACACGCCACGCCATGTAACACATTGGATGTTTCAACTTGTTAAATTTCCCATAACACTTGTAGGAGTTGTCGGGCCACCGCGTCAGTGGTTCTTCTAGGTGTATTTTATTATCTAAGCAAGGTATTCCTGATATAGAAAATTCATAAAATTTATT
Source organism: Rutpela maculata (assembly GCA_936432065.2). Lineage (NCBI taxonomy): Eukaryota > Metazoa > Arthropoda > Insecta > Coleoptera > Cerambycidae > Rutpela > Rutpela maculata. The sequence goes on from OW386285.2 coordinate 113,637,015, forward strand.
CAGAAATTGTTAAAATACATACATTTGCTTTTGTATTTCATACGTTACGTAACTAACTGTTTATAAATAAAATAAATAAATGACAATTTTTTTTATATAAAATACCAACAGCCAGTTTCACAATCGTTGGTTATCTTTTTGGTTGGTTAACCAGAACCAGAAAGTTAATTATCTGGCCGGTTAATGACACGGATTTTAATAATAAACTATTGGTCAAATCCTAACCATTTTTTTTAAGTACCTATAATTTTGTTTTTTTTTATTGAAACGTTTTTTATTTATTGTCGTCTTAATGAAGGTCGGTAGTATATTAAAGAATTTCGGAGCCTAGAATGACATATATCTTTGAACATGTGATTCCTTATAGAATAGTATGTTTAGTGATAAATCTAGTAAGGTGGTTGTGACCTGGTGAATAACAAGGGCGGATGCAGGGGGGGGCAGTAGGGGCAATTGCCCCCCCCGAGAAAAGTATTTGTTTTCAGGGCGACAATTTTTTTTCCGCATGAGGTGGGGAAAAAAAATTTTTTGGATTTCAAATAGTATTTTTGCGCATGAGGTGAAAAAATTTTTGTCCGGATTTTAATTTGTACCCCCCATGAGCAGAAATTTTCGAAAAAATTTTATTTTGGATTTTCATTTGCTCGCCCCCCATGAGGCGATAAAGTTTGTTAGATTGAAAAATTGAGCGAAAAATTTTTTTTACATTTTTAATAGCATTTTCTGGATGAGGCGAAATTTGGATTTTCATTTGCGATAAAAATTTTTAGATTCCGAGGCGAAAAAATTTTTTGTAGGTGTTAGTGCCCCCCCCCCCCCGTAACCTTTCTGGATCCGCCCTTGGTGAATAAATGGAGTTGATTAGAAGAAGACTAGACAAGATTAGATGTATAAAGTTCTAATATTATTATATTAAATATTTTTGTGTCTTTATAGGAACTTGGTTGGGAAACAATATATAGGAGATGTTTACATTTCCTTAATCTGCATAAAAAGTTAAGCTGGCGCATCCTCAAAGTGCCGCATTTTTTGCTTTCGGTCGAACGCCGGGCACATACAAAGTACGACCGAAGTTTGGTGTTTTTTGTTATCGGCTGGTTTAAGTAAATATCCTACTTTTTGTCGTAGAGTTCACCAGAAAAAACATTGACTCTATTAGAATTAAATTTTAAATTGCATTCTTAGATCGATGTTCAATACGCCATTCGGCGCATAGAACAGTACATTTAATATAACATTTTCTTTGACTTTCCATTACTTTTAAGTTTTTTGTTGTCCCGTATTCTACACAAATTATTTTGATTATTGTTATTTTTGTAGTGTGATTAAAACCAAAAAGTCACTTCTACCCTCTCCAGCTTTGCTGTCAGTCCCAAGTCTGATAAATAGCTTAGTGACTTAGGTGTTTGATACTTCCCTTTTGGGTAATAGCAAATCCTTTTAACCATGAATAGAATTAATCAAAATAAGTCAATTTTCGAAGACCCACCTCTAGAAATAATGCTTGCTCCCCCTGCCCAGCTCAAGACGGTTACCTGTATCTGTCTGTATATATTTTTTTTCTCAAAAACGGTAAGAGCTACAGGAGTAATCTTGACGCCATTCGATAGAGTATACAATTTTGCATAAGATCCTTCTTTTGCTTTTTACTATTTTCTTTTTTTTAAGGCCCCACAGCAAAAAAAAAAAGGTGGGAGAAGCCTTCCAACAACGACACATGTTTGGCTATATCTCTAAAACGGCCCAATAAATAAAAATTCTACAAGATATAAAAAACAAAGACCATTATTTTTTCTATCGATTGGTATATTATTTGTATATGTTATTTGTTTAAATGAAGCCATCAGTGGCGTACAAAGAGAAAGCTGCACATATGGATAACGAATTTATTTGAAATAATTTATTATTGTTGTTACAAATTGCGAAAATATTGATTGTACCTTTTCAAAATTATTTCACATTATTTGTTCTACTATTTTTTTATACAAAACCCCTTAGCGAAAAAATTTGGTGCTATATATAACAAGTTTCTGGCTGTCACGCAAATGACCCAATAAATTAGGCACAAATTTTGCACTTACATTTTAACAATACATTTGTTGAAATATTCTTATTATTGGAAGTAGTCCAGAGGGGCATCCATTTATCATTATCCATAGTCCATGGTCATTTGGATGGACATGGGAGTTCTATGATCGATTGACTGAGCTTATCCCAAACAAATACTGCTTGATAAATACATCTATTGATATGAACTGACAAGGCATTCGTTGTTGGGGGTAAGTTCTCAATAGTTCGGCTTTTTTGTGAAAATAATTGCATTCGAAATAGATCGATATTATCTGTGTCGGAATACTTATCTTAGATTATTATGACAAATTTTGACAGCATTCTTAATTGATCATTATTTGGTAACACTTCTTTTTTCCTTTTCCAAAAAAAGAAGAAGTGGTGTCACAACCTGTAAATGAATGGAAAAAGGGGAGAGCAGGACATTTTTCTTGAAGTTGATTGAATATATCTTTACAAGATATATATTTTCGGTTGCTATGAGAGCAATTCAAAAAAAATATTAATAAAAACTGTGGGTACTAATGTTCTGGTACTAGTACTCTTTTATCAATATCAAAATGAAAATCAGGACATACGGATAGAATTTGGCACTGCAAAGAGTCTAAAATATATATCTTGTAAAGATATATCCAATCAACTTCAAGAAAAATGTCTTGCTCTCCCCTTTTCATTAATTTACGGGTTGTGACACCACTTCTTCTTTTTTTGGAAACGAGAAAAAGAAGTGTTGTAAAGCTTGGGATTCTTTTCCGGATGTCACCGCCACTTTCATAGATTTGGTTACAGATCCAAAGCAGCCAAATAATGATCAATTAAGAATGCTGTCAAAATTTGTCATAATAATCTATGATATCGACCTACACCAAATGCAATTATTTTCACAAAAAATCCGAACTGTTGAGAACTTACCTCCAACAATGAATGTCTTGTCAATTCATATCAATAGACGTATTTATCAAGCAGGATTTGCTTGGGGTAGGCTCAGTCAATTGATCATCGAACTCCCATGTCCATCCAAATGGGGATGAACTATGGATAATGATTAATGGATGCCCCTCTGGACTACTTCTAAAAATGAGAACATTTCATCAAATGTATTGTAATTAGATGCATTATTTTGTCTATGCACGCCACTGGCGACTTTATTTGAATAAATAATGTTTTTAAATTATATACCATTTTTTTATCTAGTGCCTAATTTATTGGATCGTTTGCGTGACAGCCAAAAACTTGTTATAGCTAGAATGCTGTCACCATATTTTTTTGGGGTTTTGTATAAAAAAATAGTAGAACAAATAATGTGAAATAATTTTGTAGCATACAGGTTCATAAAGTGTTCGTTTAGCTATGGCATAAGAGCAAGCGAGATCGAAGCAACTAGGTTATTCTTTTTTATCGTATAACACATCGTACATCGTGCCATGCTTTCCCCACCACATGTGCGTGGTCAGCTCTGTCTGCTGAATGATGTACATGATTCTCCTCATGTTGGTTAAGTCGTTGAAACTAGTGCAATACCAAAACCAACACTGTCCGAATCTGTATATAAATAATATATCAATCGATAGAAAAACTAATGGTCTTTATTTTTTATATCTTGTAGAATTTTGATTTATTGGGCCGTTTTAGAGATATAGCCAATCATGTGTCGTTGTTGGAAGGCTCCTCCCCTCCTCCCCTTTTTTTGCTGTGGGGTCTTAAAAAAATTTAAAAAAAGAAAATAGCAAAAAGCAAAATAAAAAGCAAAATTTCATAACTCCATCGAATGGCGCCAAGATCATTTCTCTAGCTCCTACGGTTTTTGAGAAAAAAAAAATATATAGGCAGATACAGATAGCCCTTTTGAGGAGGGGGGGCAGGAGGAGCAGGCATGATTTTTCGAGATGGTCTGTTCGAAAATCTACTTATTTTGGCTAGTTCTATTCATGGTTAAAAAGATTTGCTATTACTCAAAAGTGGAAGTATCGAGGCATTTTCGAGACGCAACTCACTATACTAAAAGGGGGAGAGGGAAGTGATATAGTTGGACCGCGTTACGTCAGATTAGTTAAAGCCATAGGCGGCGCATTCCTATGAAAAAATAAGGTAATTTTTTTGGTAATTTTTTTTTTAAATTTTCATTTTTTTAACTGCTTTCGGTGGGGACCGAGGTGGGGACAACCTACTAATAAATTTTTTGCGCGTCGTGGTAAATCACCCGGTATAGCTATTCTGTTCAATATCTGTGCTCTTTTTCAAAAATGATTTTTAACACGGCGCGCGGCGCGGCGTTTTGACATATATTTAGGTTATATATTGAACTATTGTAGACACCATTCCAGGTTCCGATGCAATATTGAAGAATTGATTTGACCAAGGCATTATATAGTATAACTAGTAACTGTTTATGAAGTATGTCTCTTAATTTTATGGAAAAGTTTTCTGATTTTCGTTGTTACATAATTACAATGTTCTTTCCATCTCAAATAATGATCGATCGTTACATCCAGATATTTGATACTGCCTACTCTGTTTATTTCTGGACAGTTACATGTTAAGTTGTTATTTCCGCATCCATGAATTTGTATGGTATTTTTTTTTTTGCTGATCAACGTTTGATATTAAAAAAGTAATAAACCCAGCAAAATTGATTAAAATAATGAATATAATAATTTTTCAACCACTCTAAAAAAATCTAATTAAAACAAGTGTTCAGTCTCATAAGACGTTATGTCGCCAGACAAAATAATTTTTTTCAAAACTGCACTAAAATTTGTCTCATATCAATTAAATCAGTACACGGATATTCTGATAAAAGTGGTTCAATAACGAAGCTACATTATATTATCCTTGAGTTATATGCTGCCAGTACGTTTTCAAGAAAACAGGGAAGCTTCGTGTAACTTATAGATTCGGCAAATGTAGTTTTATATATGGACCGAGATAAAACGAGCGCAAGAAAGGAAACAGATAAATTAGAAAAAGAAAGACGTATCTACTCCCACTACACTGCAAAGGCTGTTAGAAGCGATAGGTACCGATGCCCTACGTTGACACACGACAAGGTGATAAAAATAAGATTTCACGAAGTGCAGAACGTGCTGGGGGCAGCACATCCGTCTTTCTTTTCCTAATTTCTCTGTTTTCTTTTTTGCACTTGTTCATCACAGACCATGTAAAACTACATTTGCCACATCTGCATATTGCCTTAAAAGACATTTGAAGTGGTAAGTTCTGGTGAATAATAATGTTACATATTTTTACCCCCCGAGACATCTGTAGGAATTCCCTCTAAGTTTCATGCATAGGTAACAGAAAACTAAGTTAGTTAGTTAGTTCGGCAATCCTTTCAGAGATGGCGTGAGGTGCTAACATCAACTGGAACATTGTGAAAAGATGTAGAAAGATACAGAATCGATTCCAAGTACAGTTAGGAAGGCAGTTCAGTTTAGATAGCAAGTTCAGAAAGATCAAGAAGTGAACAAAGTTATGAAGAAGTATAGTGCTCTGTGTTATATTAGTGAAGTAATATATATTGTAATTAATACGTAAGTTAATAAATTAGTGTTTAGTGTTACCCTGGTGTAATAATTTCCGGATCCACGATACAGGGTAAACATGTAACTACTAAACCACCGTTAGGAAACTCAAAGCCACAAGCGAAATAATAATAATAATAATTGATTGATATTCTAATTCTTCCATTGCATGTAGTTATAATTAAACACACTCTGCGGGATGAGACGATCCTTGCCACGTTTGGTATGCAGATCTGATAATTCTTATGTATAATTACATAGGCGATTTGCCAATATTTACATGTACCTATATCCATTCAACTTTTATACAATAAATGGTATTTATTTGAATCCTTGCCTTTTCTTATTGAATAATTAACTTTAGGTTTAACTTCTCGAGCGATTATGTGTATTGGGTCGACAACTGAATTTAGGACCTTCATAAGATTCCTCAATTTCGTTTTCAGAACATCGATCATGTCACAGAACCTAACGAGAGAATTCTATGAGAAGTAATTAGACATAAGACTGATATCACTTAAAATGCATTGAAGGTAGGTATATAGAAGAAAGCTGTTAGGCAATCCACGGAAAGTCAGATATAAATATTATATATTTTTCATCTATTACAGGCCTCTAGTCCTAGTTTGTCTATTAAGAATTACAAGAACCCTCTTGAAGTAGAAATAAAACGTACGTTGAAGAAGGCATGCCTGGGGCCCTCAGAAAACAAATTATTGTCGTGGCCTTCAGATGTGCGGTGGCGAGTTCTTCTACATCCCAATATTCCGTGTAGCGCAACTACAATAGGTTCTTGTAGCCAAGATAAGTCGATTTAAATAATTGACCTCTATTCCACGTTGTCTCGTTTAGCCGCTAGTGGGTATCAGTTTTTTTTTTTAACTGTTTAACGTCGGCCTATTTCTGCTACCAGGGCCTATCACCGACGCCAGGAGACGATTATTCCTACTTGTGTTGCTTCATGTTCCATCGCAGCTCATGTGGTGTTATTCTCTTTTAGAGATTCCCACAAGGTATTTGGACCTATTTCAAACATGGATTGCAAGAGTGCTTTTGAATGTCCAGTTGCTTAACATGTTACGGTTGTAGTAGAGTGATCGGCGCTCCGCAAAATGACTTCTGTGGGGGTTTCGGGGTTACAACTTGAAACCTTGACCAAACGAAAGTTCGTATTTTGATGTTTCAAAATCCAAAAGCCGTCAAAAATCGGCCTGTGCAGAAAGGCACTATAATCAAAATTCGAGTTATCTAGCGTACTGTATAGAAGAGAACGTGAACAATTTTTTGATGCTAAATTTGTAAATAGTTTTGTGGAATTGAATTTTTTATGAATTTTTGAAAATTGCTCAATGCACGGGCTCTTCCGCATAAAAATAACTTAAATCTTTGATATCTCGATTCGTACCACTGCAAAATTTAATTCAATTTCATGTTTTTTTCCGCTCAACCTGCCGATACTTGGAAACGCGGCGTCATATCGAAAAATTGCATTCTTTAAAAAAGTTTGCTTTGTCTATGTAGAATCCGAACACATAAGAATTATAATTTTTAATGGTTTTGTAAACGAGATATGCAATTAAATGTGATTACGTGTTAAAATTGTGGTATTTTCGGGAATCTCAGCTCCGCATCCCCACTCTGCTTCGCCTTTCTTGCGTCTCTAGATTCCCCGCAGCTCCATTTCACTCGCACTTTAAGCGTTCTATTCGGATACAAATTAGGCACATTTTATCATTTGTGAGGGTGTAACAACACTTGTAAAATCTTTGTTTGTGACGTTTTTTATTGTGGAGTATATTAGATTACTTATAAAGAGCCTGCAGGTATTGTACAATAAAAATTGATTGATTGCTTTTAATGCGGCCTTTCAGATACAAAATATTGGACTGAAGTGAAGTAAAATAGTTTCAAATCAAGCATTGGGTTAAGTACGGTCTTTATGCGTTATCTTAGAAACGTAATATTTCTATAAACATTTCAAGAGGCAGACAGAAAGGTAGGTTTACTTAGTAACTAATAATGTCGATTAATTTTTGCTGTGTTTGAACTTAAAAATCCAATAGAGTAAAGTTTTGTTGGCTTGTTTCCTTACAGTCAGTTCTCAAACAAAAATGGCTAACTCTTCCACAACAGATACCACAAGTTCTGAGAGTGAACTAGAATCAACGATAGAATTTAAAACCAAAAACGTGCGTTTTTTGTAAAAAAGTAGGAGCTTCTATAGTACATGCATCAGAAAAATGTTTCAGTACTTTCGCGAAATGTGCAGAACTTCGGCAAACTATTGCAAAATCTATCGATCCCGAGATTCGCGATGCAATCACAGACGGCAAAAGTGGGAACTGGCAACATTTGCTTTGGCACAAATCATGCTATTTGACTTATACCAGCAAAAAAAATATAGAAGTTTTACACAAGAAACAAAAGAGACGTAAAGAATATGAAGCAGCCGGAATATTACCACCACCACCTCCAACCCCAGTTGGTAGAAATATACGTAAAGAAGTTTTTGACATAAATAAATGTGTATTTTGCCAAAAACGATCACCTGGGAAACGTTTGTCCCAAGTAATGTCTAAAAACATCGAAAATGACATTAGAAATATAGCTGCAACAAATGTCGACATTTTAAAAAGAAAAAAATATGGCTGAAAACTGGAAGAGGTGATGCCACACAATATATAGCCGTCCATGAAATTACTATGCCTGACAACCTCTGTGAGAACCTGCCTGCATTTCATGCTTTCACTGGTTGTGATACAACTAGTCAAATAACAGGGTTTGGTAAAAAAACATGCTGGAAAATTTATACACAGTATTATGAATATTTACACCGAGTCGGCATTGACGAATTCTCGGAGGAAATGTTCAGAAATATGCACAATTTCGTAGTAAAACTATATTCAACAAATGTTGACATTACATCAGTAAACGCACTAAGAGGAATAATGGCGACTTCTACTACAATTACAAAGTTACCACCAACTGAAGACTCTCTAAGACAACATTGCTTGGGGTCGTATTACCAGACTAAAGTGTGGGTAAATTCTTTACAACCACGGCCACACTTACCCAACGTTACTGATTTTGGCCGGAATATAGACGTGGAAGGTAATATCACACCGATAATAAGTACTCTTCCTGCCTTTCCCGAAAAGTTAGATGTCTTGGCATCGTGTGCTTGTAAGAAAGGTATTTTTCTAATATTTAAAATTTAATATTTCTTTAAAAACATTAAAAACATGATGAGATAAGATTTATCTTATCTCATCATGTTTTTTAGACTGCAGAAGTAAAGTTTGTACTTGTATAAAGAATCGGATAGGTTGCATTGGTTCCTGCAAGTGTATGGGTAAAAAATCTTGTAAAAATGAACTGACAATTCGAAATGTTGATTTCATCACATTAAACGTTGTCATGAAATCTGACATTTTGCTGAAAAATACGTATAAACACTAAACTAAATCAATTAAAGGACATCTCACACCTCTAAAGGGGTTTTCAAACACCAACAGAATTTCTTGAAATTTTAGTATGTTGTTGGGGCTGTCAAAAGAGAGCATTTTGTTCAATTGGACCGACCTAGCTATACAGGGTGATATAGAAAATTCGGTTCAAAATATGAATTATCAGTTGTGAATCTCATATTCTAAATTCAGTTAGCGTCATACTTTTCAGACAAAACATGCCTATTATTACTTCAAAAAATGTGTATATATTATTTTAGACAGTGGCGTTTTCTTTGGGGGGGGGGGGGGTGTAGATCACTTTTCTAGTGGTCCACCGACAATGATAAAAATTACACAGGCCCACAAAAAAAAAGTTCAAAGCAGCGAACCATGTATTTTCGGTCGCCGAATTCGAATCTGGGGTCAAAAAAAAATCATTAGCTAGAGCCAAAAAACACCTCTGAAATGGGGTAAAAAGAATATTAAGCTACGAGAATAGTTGTTATATCTTAATCAATAGAATTATACAAATTAAGGTTAAACAGCAGCGTACATACAATAGATATGAAACACACCCCAGGGAGGGGCGAAAACTAGCCCCCATATATAAAAAAATTGATCCAAAACAGCAATGACTGCTGAAAAAGCTCAAAATGTCTAAGTTTTGTTAAAGTGATAAGAAACTGCATGAGGTTCGACGTAATTTTCATAAACTGCCCCTATAGAGTTGAGAACAACCACCCTCAAATTTAAAGGACACGAGAAAAACAAGAAAAAACGTAAAATGCAACAGGATTTCTATTTTGATGGATGCTATGATTGGCTGAAATTGCGTAGTACTCTAAAATAGAACTAGAAACTTACGTACCATCAACATTCTACAGTGTAAACCCTCAGAAGGTGTGGGTGTGTAAGGTTTGACTATAAGAAGTTACAGTGACTTCTATAAAAATTCGAAACACTTGTGTTGTGTGGAAGAGAGAAGAAACTAGGCAAATCTTGGCTATAGCCAAATGAAAATCTATTGCAGAGAAGAATCGAAATAGAAAACTTTAACTTACGTCGTGGTGGTGGTCCTTGGATTAATATGGACAATGTTGATGTAGCGTTACCTATTTTACCTTTGGAGTATGTAGTTTCCAAAACATTTGGCACATATCAAGTAAAACTAGCTCCAGCATACATTCAAGATACCGAGGAAAGAAGCAAATAACGAATTTATTTTCCAACTTCAACAGTTTTAATCTGGATTGTTAAGAACAAAAATATTATCTAGATTTACTCAAGCTGTAAAACATAGTCTTTTTATATCATATTTGCTTCCTCCAATTGATGATGTCCAGTTTGATCCTATCACTGGTACCTTTTGTACCTGTAAAGTGGGTGCAAGAAATCTTGGTGTCTCTGCTCATGTTGCTAGTACTTTGGTACTTAGGTACTTAGGTTATGCGAGACACCAGCAAGCAGTGAAATATCCATCATATAGGTATTCCACTGCTTGCTGGTATTAGATGCTGCAAATAGAGCTGAGGAGCCTCAAATAATACCGTAATAATTATTATTTTGTTCCAAAGTTGTTGTTTTGGACCATAGTTTTGTCAAAATGAAACGTTTTAGAGGACAACCGGCGCGAAACCTAATTGATAGTTAATGTTTTTGTTATAAATACTAGGTTAGTCTGCATATTTATTATTTTAAAATGCTTACTTTTAAGGTAATAACATATAATCATACAGGTAGTTCGGAATTTCCATTAATTTTTATCATTGTCTGTGAACCACTGGAAAAGTGATCTACACCCCCCCCCGTCACCCCCAAAGAAAACGCCACTGTCTAAAATAATATATACACATTTTTTCACACAAAATAATAATAGACATGTTTTGTCGGAAAAGTATGACGCTAACTGAATTTAGAATATGAGATTCACAACTGATAATTCATACTTTGAACCGAATTTTCTATATCACCCTGTATAGCTAGGTCGGTCCATTTGAACAAAATGCTCTCTTTTGACAGCCCAACAACATACTAAAATTTCAAGAAATTCTGTCGGGGTTTGAAAACCTCAGAGGTGTGAGATGTCCTTTATCAACTAACTTTATTTATATTTTTTAGCTAAACTACACCGATAAATTAATTAATTAATAAATTAGTACCGATCATTCATTTTTCACATATTAATAGTATTTTCCATATTTACTATTACCTGTTTACTGTCTATGTTTATCAACCTAGAAACAAACATATTTTCTTGTCAAAATATTTCAAGCAAGATATTTCTCATATCTGTTATCATCAATCATAGTGTTGAGTAGTACATTCAAGTTTTTTCTTGTAATTTGTCAGTTGTTCATACAAATAAATACAAACTATAACAATCTGCATACCTAACATAACGGTAAATTAAGTAATTAGTTCGGTGATATGTCTAGTTGTGAATTGTATGTCTTACAGTATCTTCTGTGTATTATATTGTTACTTGTTATATTTCCCTCTGATAGTGAATTTATCGCCTCCATTCATGATACGAATAAATCATAGATATTGTTTATTTTCTGATGTAAGTCAGTCAAGGTTAACTGGCTGATAGTGTTCCATTAAGTTACACTGTTGGATACCGAAGGGTTCGATGGTCTTGACTTGATCGAATTATCGTCTTTTGCCTTTCATACTTTTACGTAAAGCAATCGGTAATACTGGTTATAGTGTGTGTAAAATAGAATAATAATATATGCATGGCCAAAAATTGATAATTGAGTTGTCGTAACACTATACCACGTGTTAGATTTGTTGACTTGAAATGGGTTTGGTTTTTATCCAAAGGGTCTATATTGACAGAATTTCTCGAATACTATTTATATTATTTATTTATTTATCAACAATATACTGCATCCCAGTTACTGGGTAGCAGATAATAAGAAAGATTGTAAGTACAAATATATAAGAAAATGTAGAAACACTAGAAAAATAAAAATGTAAAAAAATAAAGAGATTTAAACAATGATAAAAACAAACCAAACATTTTAATTTATGCAGTTAATCCCTTTATCGCAGCTACATGACAGTGGAAGATATCAAACTGTTCTTGAAGATTATCATAGTTCTCACACTCTGTTAGTTCTGGTGTCGGCAGATAGGATAAATGTGTTCTGGCTAGAATCTGGTCTAGGTTTTCGAAAACTTAGTAAACTTACTATCTATTGTATTACGCATTACTTTAAAAGAAATATTTGTTGTGATATAGTTCTGCGAAAGTGCAAATCTGTTTAAAAGTGTAGTTTGGGGAAAACCAATAGCAGGGTAGACACAGACACCATCTTCCTCCTGACCTAAAGTCTTTAAGAAACGCCTCTGGATCCTCGCTATGCTTTGTATGTTATGTTATAATAAGGCAACCAAATACTTAACGAATATTCCAATTTAGATCGAACAAAAGATTAATATAGTAGTTTGAGTGCGTTATTCCTCATGACATGACAATTAAAGGTTAGTTTACGATCAAATTTTACACCGAGATCGCGGAATCATATTCGATAAATTGATGTTTATTAGTAAAAGTTGGAGCATTGCACTTATCTGATTCAGTCAAATAAGTATATTATAACCAATGATCGGAATTTGGGTTTAATTCCAGTGGCGCACATAGGTATATAAAATTTTACATAAAGAATTTAAATGTGCGTTTGTTGTTTCTTACAAAATTAAATCTAAATTAAATGTAATACGAACCCACATTGAGTTTCTCATTTATTATGGAATAATAGAATACATGTAAACATATGTAGGTACATCTAAAAATACATGCATATCTTAATAAATCCTTGTAACGACGCACCTGAAATTAAACTCAAAATCAATCACTGATTGTAACTTTTATAACCGGACAGTTTTTATAATTACACAGGCACACAAAATAAAAAAAGTGGCATTTTTCTGGTATTCCATTATGTATTTCGACGTGCTGAACACGAATCGTGTGTCATTAAAGATTCAAAAATTAGCCACACCCTCCACTCACCTCGTGATGTAACAAAATTTCCACTTATCCAGATAGGATTTTCTTTTTACAGTGTACATAAAGCATTAATATATCAAAGTAAAATGACAGTTTTACTGTCATTACAACGAAATATTAAAGTTACACCTGAACATTACTTACACCGCTATTATTTAGAAAAAAATGTATTTTTACAGTCACGTCATGGGAAATTTATTTAGTAAAGTGCTCAATTACTCGGTAATTTTACTAGTACTTTTATCAATGTATGGAAATATTCTCAAGATTTTACTTAGAACAAGTAAAAGGTTTATTGGTCTTAGATCGTTAAAACTCAAGTCTATTTTTACTTCCACATCCAGTGGAAGTATAGTAACGACAAAACAAATTTTAAAAATCTTTATTGTTCAAATAGGCTTAGAATGTCATGAAACGTCGAGATTTTAAGTTTGAGTAAAAAAAAATTTTTCTGTCTGTTGGTCTGTCTGTCTGTCGGTTTGTCTGTAACTTTTTTTTGTGCGCACGTTTACTCTGGAACCGTTTAAGATATTGACTTGAAATTTGGTACACATATGTACTTTAACGAGATCTAGAACTAGATTATATTTTCATCTTGTTCCGTCGAAGGTTGGGGGGTAAATTGGGGTAAATTTGGGGTAAATAGGTAAATCAAGCAGGTAAGAGTTCATAAAATTGGTATTTACTATATTCAAGAGAAACTAAGGTCTCAAAAAAAAATTTGGCATTAGCCACCCCCATTACCATCCCCACCCCATTATTAAAGGGGATGAAAAAAAAATTGTGATTTAGTGTGTATACAAGAACCAGAAACCTCAAAATATTTTTTTACTTCATCCACCCCCACTATACCACCCCCTATCGCCACCCCCACCCCACTACCGATGTGGGGTATCGTTTCATGGGTTTTTGGGGTAGAGGATTTCAAATATTATATTATTAAAGTTCCATAAGCAATTATTTTCACATACAAAATTTTTTCGTTGTGAGTGACTTGGATAGAAAATCTGGATGTGGAAGTAGTGATTCCGTGGGCAGCGGTTTTTAAATAATAACAGCCAAAACAAATTATAAAATGTGAGAAGCCCGTAAATTTCACATTAATGGACCTACTGTCAGGACTTTACGCTTCTAGTATAGAGAGTGGGCCATTGAAAATGAAATACGCCTGTTTTGGGGCACTTAGACTAGTTTCTTGAAAAAACGCTCGGACAGGTCGATTCTTGATTTTTGGGGGACAACTTTTGATGCCAAACTTGACATTGATACATCAACCCCCTAGTCCCAGCAACCCCTAAGTTTTTCAATTCTCTATGCGACAGCATGGTCGAAATTAGTTTTTTTCAATTTTTTTTTCGTCCCCATGAAAACCACCCTCTAGATTAACTAAGGTGGGGGTGTTGTTTGGGAAAAATCCTGAAACACGCCACCTTTTATCTTTTGAACGGCACATCTTGATGTCAAATTTGACTTTGTCAGATCAACCCCCTAGCTCCAACAACCCCCAACAAAAACAAAAATTACGGTAAGGTGGTCGAGTGGCCCCTCATTTTAAAGGTCTTTTGATTCTCTATGTGAGTGCATGATTGTTTGCAGGTTTATAAAAATGGGAAAAGTGTAGAAAAAAATTAAAACATCAAAATTCAACGTCAGAAGAAATTTTTATTAGTTCAACAAATGCTTAAATTGTGCGCCCCCAACTTTCATACAATGATACAAATTCTGCTCTAAACGTTCCCTTGCATTTTGGAGGATCTGTGGCGTAATTTGGTGGCATTCTTCAACAATGCGTCGACGCAACTCTTCCAGAGACCCTGTTTCCGTTGCGTAAATTTTACTCTTCAGATGACCCCACAAGAAAAATCCAGAGGACTTAAATCTGATGAGAGGGCCGGCCATTCCAGAGCACCTCTTCATCCAATCTAATGTCCCGGGAACACTCTCTCCAGATACTCCCGAACAGCAAGCGCATAATGAGGTGGAGCTCCATCTTGTTGGAAAGTCAAATGGTCTTCTAGATAACGATCATCATTTTCAACAATATCTAAAAAAATTCGCATCCGCATCCATTCTCTCTGTCATAACTTCGCAAAACTGCTGTCGTCTATCGAAATCATCCTCATTCAGCCCAATTTTCTCGTACTTAAAGTTGAGTCTACAGCCACTTGTCCCAAAAGTCCAACCACAGTATCTTCACTTGCCACCGGGAGTTCACGTTGAGGGTTTCGTTTTTTATTGGCTATTGAACCTGTTTCTTTAAACTTCGTGACCAATTCCAACACGTATTTTCTTTCTACGTGTTTACGGGATGCTCTTGATTAAATAAATCTGCCGCACCATTGCCGCATTCACCATTTTTGAAAAACAAAGCAGTCATTTCGACCCTCTCCGCAGAGTAAACCATTTTTGCACAACCAATGTTTATTTTGAATCACAATGACAATGACAATTCACAAACCAGCTTAAACTGAAAACAAATGAGATATGTTAGGAGGTATAGGAGGCTAATAAAAAGTAGAATAAAAAATTTTCTAATAAAAAGTAGAATAAAAAATTATCTGCGTATTCCGATAACAGAACGAAACCTACTTCTTAAGAAAAACATGTGTACTACAACAGGCTTCTTAAAAAGAAACAATTTGAGCATTTGTTGAACTAATAAAAATTTCTTCTGACGTTAAACTTTGATATTTCAATATTTTTTCCACACTTTAAATACTCCCGAAGACAAATCGATAAATTGAAAAAATTTTAACCGTTTAGTATTCAAGGCAGAAAGGGCTTTCAAATCACTGTATCTAAGTCTCGGGAGGTCTTTATTAACACCGAAGGTGAATAAAAATGTATTGCATACTTTTTTAAAATTTAAATTAATAAGCATATTATCAGTTGTTTAAAACAAAACACGAGCAAACCTAAAAACAATCATGCACTCGCATAGAGAATCAAAAGACCTTTAAAATGACCACCTTACTGTAATTTTTGTTGGTGGTTGTTGGGGCTAGGGGGTTGACCTGACAAATAGTCCAGGCATATTAGACGAAAAAATAACGAATAGAAGAAAAAAATCATATACAAATTATATTTGGGCCATGCATAGTTCATGGGGGTAGAAGTAAGGATCTGAAAAGTTCCCACCTTACCCGTTGATGGAAACACCTGTTTGGGGCGAAAAACCACCCCTAGACAGAAGTTAGTTACGATTATTCTCATTTTCCTTCGAATCCGTCATTCCCACGAAAAACAGGTATAGGAACAAAAACATTCGTCATTAAAATCTACACAAAAAAGTTCTATGGTCGATTTGCATACTCCCCGCCGTTTTCTCGCTATCGACGTTCATAGTAGGGGGTAGTTTGGGGCGCTCGGCGAAAAATCGGTGGTACGTGATTTTTCACAGCGAATATCTCCGACTGGCTACTTTGACGTCAAAAATGGTTATAATAAAACTTGTAGAGCGGATTCTCCTCCACAAGATTCATCTTGTACTTTTCTTTTTTATTATTATTTTTGTTGAATTTTCTCGCATTTACCATAATTTTAATATTTATTCTTTCTTTTCGCCCAAATTTTTTGAAAACGTCACGGCACCGTTATGTTTGACCTTCGGATTCTGTCGAAGCTGATCGACAGATTCCGGTTTTGGGGAATGTGAGGAAGGGGTCAGGTATGAATTGTCCATTCTCGACGCTCGAATATTTAGTTGTGAAATACCGTTGTTAGACTCGGTGCGTATTTCGTGTTAGTTCGGATGTCTTGAGAAACTGTAAGGAAACTGTGCTGTTTGCACATGCATTTAGTGGTTGCGACACTACTTCTGCTTTGTTCGGTAAAGGTAAAGCACAAACTGTAAATATGCTTAATAACAGAAGAGATTTGGATGACGTTGTGCCTATATCAATAAAAGAAGAAGTCGCAACTGCTGGAGAGCGTTTCACGATGGCGTTATATAAAGCTCCAAAGAAAGAGAAATCTTTAAATAGACATATATTTCTCACAATCAATAAATTGGTTGGGAAATAAAGTAACGCTGTACTATTATCGAGACTACCGCCAACGTCTGCCGCTTCTCATCAGCATGCTTATAGGGTTTTTCATCAAATTCGGTCATGGAGAGGAATAAACCTTGATCCGACACAATGAGGTTGGAAGAAAACTGACACCGTTCTTTCATCCATTTTTACACCTGAAGCACCAGCTCCGTGTTCCATTCTACAACTTATATCTTGCAACTGCAGGATGGGAAACGATGCGGGTGTTTAAAAATAGGATTGCGCTGCTCAACCATGTGCTCCAACTGTCACAGACAAGGCTGCTTAAATTCACCTACCGAAGATGAGTTGATTGAAGAAAATCCTATCGACAACTGAAACCGAAAATGACGACAGTGGAATAGGCCTACAGGGGAAACCACTTACAAAAAAAACGCACCACCAAGACCTCTACCTCATGGGTGGTGTGGAAATGAGGTCATATTACAAAGTGCGTATCCTCGAAAAAAGCGAAAAAATTCAACAAAGATATTAAAAAAAAAAGAAAAGTACAAGATGAATCTTGTAGAGGAGAATCCGCTCTACCAGTTTCATTATAACCATTTTCGACATCAATGTAGCCGTTTCGGAAGTATTCGCTGTGAAAAATCGCGTACCACCGATTTTTCGCCGAGCGCTCCAAACTACCCCCTATTATGAACGTCGATAGCGAGAAAACGGTGGGGAGTACGCAAATCGACCATAGAACTTTTTTTGTATAGAATTTAATAAAGAATATTTTTGTTCCTATACCTGCTTTTCGTGGGAATGACGGATCCGAAGAAAAATGAGAATAACCGCAACTAAGTCCCGTCTGGGGATGGTTTTTCGCCCCAAAAAGGTGTTTCCATCAACGGATAAGGTGGGAACTCTTCGGATCCTTAATTCTACTCCCATGAACTATACATAGCCCAAATATAATTTGTATATTAATTTTTTCTCCTAAAAAGTCTAATTTGCGTGGACTAAAAGTCAAATTTGACATCAAAATGTGCCGTTCAAAAGATAAAAGGATTTTTCAGGATTTCAGGATTTTTCCCCCTACCTTAGTTAATCTAGAGGGTGGTTTTCATGCGGACGAAAAAAAATTGAAAAAAACTAATTTAGACCATGCTGTCGCATAGAGAATTGAAAGACGCTTCAAATGAGAGGTCGCTCGACCCCCTTTCCCTATTTAAATTCTTGAGTTGGGAGGTTGCTGGGGCTAGGGAGTTGATGTGTCAATATCAAGTTTGACATCAAAAGTTGTCCACAAATCAAGAATCGACCTGTCCGAGCGTTTTTTCAAGAATCTAGTCTGTGTCCCAAAACAGGCGTGTTTCGTTTTCAATGGTCCACTCTGTAAAATGCTTAGGCGAGGACTGGTAAAATGTGTGAAGAAGGTGTTAAAAAAAGTTTACCAAAAAACACGTAGGAAGCAACAACATAAAAAGTCAATGTCACGTTGAATACATCTCCTTTGATAGAACAAGTTTTATATTATTTTACCAAGAATTTGATCTTTAAAAGTGAACAAAATTCTAACCGAACAACAAATAAACCAAACGCTTTAAAAGAAAAATGCTTTGAAAAACTTAATGAAAGAAATTGTATTTTAATATACATATTATTTATCGTTTTAGATTTGGAGAGTACTTATTCCGAAAGCAAAACAATTATCAATAGCTGGTGGCGACAGGAATATTTAAATACTTTTTAAATATTTACATTTATGTGCATTCGTACTCAAAATCATTTTACTACTAAATACTTTTTCATTTACAGCTAATTAAGTAATGAAACGATATTACAGTGGAAAACAAATTACTGACATTTTAACTGAAGTAAATTTCCAATAAATTGTGGGTAGTATTTATACATACCTGTTGGCGTGCAAAATGATATTCGTTTCGATCCAATGACCTATAGAATCATATCACCTGTTACTGATTTGGTTGGAGCTTAGTTTATACACTCGCTACATAATATCGATTATATGCTGTATGCGTTCGTGTGTTTCATTTCTATGAAAAACTTTTCATAAAACGGCACCGTCCATAGAACGCCGGATAATTTCTTATCAGTTTCGTGCGTCGCTGAACTCTGAAATTAGGTTATACTTTTCAGCGATTTAAATCAGTTTGAAGTTATGAATTATTGAGTTTTTTCTCCGGTCATGTTAGAAAATTAAATAATTATCTTATAATTTTATGCACCTCTTTGTAAAATAACTCAAGAAGAGGCACGTATGTTTGAACTTTTGATGAAAAAATGATTGGAATTTTATTTAGGTCAGTTATTGGATTGCATTAATTACTAATAAACCAAGGGCACTTTAAATCCTTAATTAACATATGAAGAAATGAGCTGTTGCCACATTATTAAAAAAAATGTTGACCAAAATAACATTTTCTCCTATAAGTGGTTTACCGTAAATCTGACATTGAAACTACCTAGTACTAAACATTAGTGGAATGCTGTTAGATTTATACCTAGGAACCCAGTTCCTATGAATCAACTTTAATGAAACTTTTTGCATTGTGTTGCTAAAACCTAATACTAAAATGTTTATGGATTAGAAACTGACGTTTTTTTTTTTATTTAAAAGTTTATCGTGATCTTCTATATAGTCGAGTCAATGAAGCCTAAAAATCGTCAAAACCTCTTAATTCTCAGCAACAGCTCCGATTTTGATCATTTTTTTAATGTGATTATTTTAATATTATTCAAAGTTAGAAACATCCCAAGTGGCGCAAATAATTATTTATATTGTTTAAGTTTAAACAATAATAACAATATTTACAAAAAAATATATTTAAAAAATTTTTTTCCGCGATATTTATAAAACATTGAGTTGTTTTTATTGAAAATTTGAGTTAAAAAATGTTTCTCACAGTCGGGGTTGATAATTATTTATATTGTTTAAACAATAATAACAACTTTTACTGAAAAAAACCCATTTTTTTTTTGTTTTTTTTTCCCGATATTATGAAAAAGTTAATTTAGTTCAGTGTTTGAAGGTTTTTCGCTCAGAATTCTTTCGGATAGAACCGATTGACGTGAAATTTAGACAGTAATCAGGGAATGGCTCAAGAAACAAAAGTTATATGGTGTCGATGTGTGCTTTTACCCTGCGAGTGGATGCCACCCCTTCTCGGGGGGTGGAAATTATATGATCAAAGTAACTGCAGAAATCGACAGAGGAATGAATTCTAAGCAATAAATGTTCTATGAAATTTTTTCGATGACTTTTTGAGTTATTCTTGATTGAATATGTTGATTTTTGAGCTAAAAAAATGCATGTTTTAGAACGATTTTTTACTAGTAACTCGAAAACTAGAATTATTAGAAATTATTATAAGCAAAAATGAAGCCTATAAAATAACAAATCGATTGTTTTTTTTTATTTCTGTAAATGCAATACGAACCGAGTTATTGCTCGATGAAGGTGACTTTTTGTTAGCTGAAAACTGAATTCGATCCTTTCAACGTTAAATAACGGAAAAAAGCATATAAGACATTTTTAAAAGTACTTGAAAAGATCTTCAAAATGAACTTTGGTAAAAGTCGTTAGCATGAAAACTAATGGAGTTATGATGATAATAAAACGGTTGTCAGTTTTTTTCGGGGAAAAAATCAGCAATGAAACCAAAGGCTTCACCGCAAGAATTGAAATTGAATGTAATCAATTTACAATTGACTCTATTTAAGTACTAACAATATGTTCTAGAAGTTTGACTGGTTTAGGATGCCTATATTTGAAAAAAGTTTGATTCAAATTTGAAATGATTTTTGAAATTTCTTTAAAAAATTTCATTTTTTCACTATAATTCAAAGACTAAAGAAGATACGCAAAACATGCCACAGTACAAATTTTAGAAGCCGGTAGGTACTGCACAATATTACTGTACGGAGCTGCTAAAGAGATACAGCTAAAAAAATTGAGCCGTGTCGAAGACTTATCAGCGTTTCTCGAACAGATGCGCTATGATTGGTTTATCAATGATAACTTCCTTAATTTTTAAGCTATTCAATCCAAAAAATCATTTTACAGGGAACTTTAAGTGCTACAAGGCATGTAAAGTTGAACTTCCTTGAACCTTTCGTTTTTGTGATTTTTGAGTTTAAAGGGCTCGGGGAAGGTGGTCATGCAAACTTATAACGGTGATATCTTAATTAATTTTTATCCCAGAGAAATAAAAAAAAAAATAAAATGTTCAGTAATAAAAACCTAAATATTTATACTTTAGCATTTTTTACGTATCTTCTTTAGTTTTTTAATTATTGTGAAAAAATGAAAATTTTTTAAGATATTTCAAAAATCATTTCAAATTTGAATCAAATTTTTTTTCAAATAAAGGCATCTTAAACCGTTCAAAATTCTAAAACATACTGTTAGTACTTAAATAGAGCAAATTGTAAATGGATTACGTTCAATTTCAATTCTTGCGGCGAAGCCATTGGTTTCATTGCTGATTTTTTCTTCGAAGAAAAGAGACAACCATTTTATTTTCGTCATAACTCCGTTAGTTTTCATGCTAACGACTTTTACCAAAGTTCATTTTAAAGGTATTTTCAAGTATTTTTAAAAATGTATTATATATGTTTTCCTCAAAAAAATTTCCGTTTTTCCGTTATTTAACGTTGAAAGAATTGAATTCAGTTTTCGGCGAACAAGAAGTCACTCACCTTCATCGAGCAATAACTCGGTTCATATTGCATCTACAGAAATTTAAAAAAAAAACAATGGATTTGTTATTTTACAGGCTTCATTTTTGATTATATTATATATATATTTTTTTTTGGTAAAACATAACGTTTTCGAGGTATTAGTGAAAAATAGTTCTAAAACATGCACCTTTTAGATGAAAAATTAACATTTTCAATTTATTGCTTAGAATTCATTCCTCTATCGATTTCTGCAGTTATTTTGAACATAATAATTTCCACCCCCCGAGAAGGGGTGGCATCCACCTCCAGGGTAAAAGCACACATAGGCAATATATAAACATTTTAGTATTAGGTTTTAGCAACACAATGCAAAAATCCATACTTCTCTCGTATTGCTTATCTCTATTTTTTTATTGAGACAGAAAAATATACACAGTTGTCAATTTACGTGATCGTTTACATTTTTAAAAGTAGGTCCCAAATTTACACAGATTCTTTTATTTTGATATTGGTACTTGTTTCTGTTCACTGATTTAGCTTATTTGCCTTAATTTTGAAAAACTCACTTAATGATTATTTCCAATTATTGTATTTTTATATCTATACTTTCTTTAATAATTATATCACTGTCATTACAAACTTTATTTGATTTTAATTTATTTTTTCGAAACATCTTTATTTAATCTCACTTATTCCTGAAAAAGTAAATTACACAGGTTTACAAAAAAAATGTTCTGTTCCAAGGACTAAACCTATCATGCCTTAAGTATTTTTGTGTGCTGAAACCGAATTTTGAATTTAAAAAGTTTTCTACTGCGTTCGAGTAAATCCCGGTTTTTATTGCCAAAATACGGTTTTTGCAAAAGGGCATAGCAGGACAAGCATGTAAAATCTGCCACCAAACAAAATTTTGTTTGTTATCAACTATATGATTTTCCCAAAATTTCAAGCCTGCAACAGCCATATTGGAGGAGTGTCAAAAGTGCCACTACGTTTCGTAAAAAAAAGAGAAAAATATTCATCATCAGGTATAGCTCATGAGGCGCCCTCCACGGGCTAGCGTGATGTAATACATATATTATTGTTCCTTAGCTTAAAAAAATGTTTTCTTACCAAATTGGGAGAAGATTGGTCAAGAGGTAGTTGAGATATTGCAAAAAAAAAGAAAAAAATATGTATCTCAGTAAGGAGGCACATTTTATCTAATTGTTTCAGGTTAAATCTTCATATTTTGGACTAAGGATTCTCCAGTTAGCGTATGTCCTATTATTAATGAAACACCCTGCATATTTGGTAACAAGACATGCTTCCAAATGATAGTGAGGCGCGTATAAGAGAATGGTCGGTAATGCAGTTTTTCGTTTTTTTAACTATCTTCCACATTTTTTAAAAATATGAAAAAAAATTGAGAATAGGCCTTGATAAATAAGTAATTTGCGATGAAAAATCCAGGGCGGCCTTTTTCCTTAAAGTGCCAAAAAATTGTGTGCAAGAATTTGCAATTTTTTTTGCATACGAAATTTGCATTATGAAAAAAATTGGGTAAATAGTCCAACATGCAAGTAATAACTGTGAATTTTTTTGTACAACGGTATCCGAGAAAATTTAAAAAAACGAAAATCAAAAAAACCCCCCACCACTCGCAATGGCTATATGGAGATCAGCAGCAGGAGCCAACTGCTTGGGGATGGATGAGGGAGTCGGATGGCTTCCTTACCCCCGTCACAAGCACGGACCCAGTTGCGCCAGAATCCGTCCTAAATAACCTATTTTGCGGGTGCACAACTGGTTGAGGGGGTCGTTGCGGGTGCCGCAAAGCAGGCATATCCTGTTCGCTTGTGTGCAGCAGTTGCCGCGTTTCGTGTACCAAAG
The DNA here is from genome assembly GCA_936432065.2 of Rutpela maculata. Classification (NCBI taxonomy): domain Eukaryota; kingdom Metazoa; phylum Arthropoda; class Insecta; order Coleoptera; family Cerambycidae; genus Rutpela; species Rutpela maculata. The sequence goes on from OW386285.2 coordinate 113,660,626, forward strand.
GCCCTTCAATCGTCAGCATCAACGGCGACGACGATGATCATGATCTTGACGATGAACTCGACCAATTACTTAATATGGTCTTGTAAATACTTGTAATATTATAAAATTTGCTACTTGTTAAGCATTACCTCCTCACAATACACAGTTTTTCCAGCTATTCGCATTTTCAAACTCACGTACACCCTTAACTACTGCCCCTAGCGAAAAAATGAATAGGGATATTTTTTGTAGACAATTTAATTTACTTTCATGTTGTATAGAATGACCTTTTCGCTAGGATGCTTAATTTTCAAGATAATAACGAAAAACCTACAAACCGACCCTTTCCACCCCTCTCCCGCCTAACGCATGAGGACCACGGCTGGGGACTTTTGGTATGTTACTTCTAAGGGTCAACCCTACAACTTAAAATAATAATCCGTTGAGCACTATTTATTTCCGAATTAATGTCTTCGTTTCCTGGCCTATTTAAGAAAGAAAGCCGCTCTGGATTTTTCATCGTAAATTACTCATTCAAAAGGCCTATTTTCAAATTTTTTTCATATTTTTAAAAAATGTGGAAGATAGTTAAAAAAAACGAAAAACTGCATTACCGACCATTCTCTTATACGCGCGCGCACTTGGGGATGGATGAGGGGGTCGGATGGCTTCCTTATCCCCGTTACAAGCACGGACCCAGTTGCGCCAGAATTCGTCCTAAATAACATATTTTGCGGGTGCACAACTGGTTGCGGGGGCCGTTGCGGGTGACGAAAAGTAGGCATACCCTGCTCGCTTGTGTGCAGCAGTTGCCGTGCAATACACAGTTTTTTCAGCTATTCGCATTTTCAAACTCACGTACACCCTTAATTACTGCCCCTAGCGAAATAATGAATAGGATTTTTTTTTGTAGATAATTTAATTTACTTTTATTTGTATAGTGACCTTTTCGCTAGTATGCTTAGTTTTTGAGATACACGGTGTCTAGTGGCGGGCTAGGTATAGGGAGTAAGAATTACAACATCGCGTGTGTCAGCTGGCTGAAATGAAATAACTGAGAGCTGAGATCTTCGCGGACGGGCGAATTTGCTCTGCAGTGTTGTCATATCTCTCGCGCTACGTGAATGTACATACCTAATGGGCAACTACACGCACTGTAATAACGAAAAACCTACAAATCGACCCTTTCCACCCCCCTCCCGCCTAACGCATGAGGCCCACGGCTGGGGACTTTTGGTATGTTACTCCTACAACTTAAATTATAATCCGTTGAGCACTATTTATTTCCGAATTGGGGAAATTTTCGGTGTTCGTTTCCTGTACTAAAATTGTGTGCAAAAATTTGCAATTTTTTTTTTGCATACGAAATTTGTATTTAAAAATTATGAAAAAAGTTGGGTACATAGTCCAACATTTAAGTAACAACTGTGAATTTTTTCGGATTTTTTCGTACAACGGTATGCGAGAGAATTTTAAAAAACGAAAATCAAAAAATCCCCACCACTCCTCCAATATGGCGGCTGCAGGCTTGAAATTTTAGGAAAATCTTAGGTAGGCCCCTTCAAATAGTTGATAACAAACAAAATTTTGTTTAGGGGCATATTTTACATGCTTATCCTTTCGACGTAAAATGTGTTTATAAGTATTTACGTGAGATGCCCCTACTTCAAGACATAATAAAAATTACTACTTCCTATGTATTTTTGGGCGATGATTACGAATCCATCCCCAAAAAAGGGCGCTCTGTCCTCTAAAGGGCAATAAAGGACAAAAACTCAAGTTTATTGAAAAAAGTGCTAGGTGTGTTTCCTATATATTTTTTAAAGTTGAACAAGAATCTGATGTCAAAAAAGGGCACTCTGCCCTCCAATGGGCAAAAAAGGGCAAAAACTCAATTTTATTGAAAAAAAGCAGTGCGAGGTGTGTTCTTATGTATTTTTTAATGTTGAACACGAATCCGATGTTGAAAATGGGTAATCCGCTCTCCAAACTTTAATCGTTTATTGCTCGAAGGTGTAGTGTTTTTTAAGACTAACCTAACTTGACCTAACCAGTGTAAACCCAAGTATGCGGCCAACCACGACCGGCTTTAATGTGAATAGGCCGGAATATGGACATGTGGCAACATGTGATTGAGTCCCTTCTTGGTAAAACAAAACGGTTGTGCAGTAATCTGTCACGAATAAATTGGCATTATAATACATAAAAAGTGCCTCCCTGTTGGTGTAGTTTCACAAATTGTGTATTATAAAGTAAGTAGTTATTATTTTAATGAATTATATAGGTATCTATCGCACCTGAAATCACTTTTTGTGTGTCAAATTACGTTATAACCTTACTTTTTATGCAAGCTATATTTTTAACTCAATTCACTTTTACTACCAAAACCAATAAAATAATTTTAATGAATTCTAGGTCTGGGGTCTGAAAACAATAACAACATGCCAGATAAATATTGTGTACCTGGCTGTACAACCAATTACAGTTCTTCATCTAAAGGTTATGTCCGAGCCTTTAGATTTCCCAAAGAATCAGAACTGAGGAAACAGTGGCTAAAGAAAATTTCTAGGAAAAATTGGCAGTCTACAAAATATTGAGTGGTGTGCATAAAACATTTTTATGACAGTGCAATATCCAAATCTGAACGATACAAAGATGCTTATGGTGTGTGGAAGGAGAGAGAAATGAAAAAGTTTATGTTAGTGTCTGGTGCAGTGCCCCGTGTAACTGAAACTTACCCTCATCCACCAGTGATCGCTGGAGCGATAATGATGAAGAGATCGCGTGCGATGTGCATTTTGAAGAATATGAGGATTGTTATGCTGTTTGTTAACGACCTAGGTTTTTTAAATTAATTATAAACAAATAATTTATTTTGTCATAAAAATATTTTCATGCTGTCTGGATTCCACTTACCCTATAACCCTCTTCCATATAATTTCAAGTATAACCCGTCGATAAATCACTTCCCAGACCAGTTTATATATGAAAACATAAAGGGATACATAAAAGGGGTGGTTAAAAGATATGTTTTTTTGCCGCTTCAGGGGGTTGGGGCGGTCAAAAACTTCTTCCACCACTTCCATCTTGTTCAGCACCCTCGAAAACGGGGGGGGAAGGTAATCTCGTCTTTGCACGAAATGTTTACGCTATTTTTTCCTTCATTACATAGACTATTAGTAGGACTGACACAGAGTTTAAGATTGCAATGTTGCCACATCGTACACTCCGGCCTGTTCACATTAAATACGGTCGTGGACAAACCTTTGGAAGGGTTTTAACCCATCGGTAGGGTTCCATCAAGTTTTTACCTCTTCTGTGGTCAGCCACAAACCTTGGTTGACACTAGTTAGGTCAGGTTAGGCTAGTCTTAAAAAACACTACACCTTCGACCAATAAACGATTAATCCCTTTATTGCCCTTTGGAGAGCGGAGTGCCCTTTTTTAACATCGGATTCGTCACACCTCCCACTTCTTTTTCAATAAAATTGAGTTTTTGCCTTTTTTCGCCCTTTATTGCCCCAAGGGCAGAGTGCCATGGGATTCGTGTTCAACATTAAAAAATACATAAGAAAACACACCTCGTACTTCTATTTCCAACAAAATTGACGTTTTGCCTTTTATTGCCCTTCAGAGGGCAAAGCGTCCGTTTTTGAGAACGGCGCTCATAGACCAGTCAACGGAGCGCTAAAATGACCAAAATCTCTAATTTGAGTGCTAATGAATGGATTTTGATGAAACCTTCTGCAATGTGTGTAATGACGTTAATAAAAAAGTTGAAAACAAAAATTAGAGTAGGAAGTGATTGGAAGAGATAGAAAACATCCCTTTTATCACGGGTTCCGTAACTTGTAGAAATAGGTCAAAAATGGAAAAAAAAACAATGTATTTACCTTTTTTGGTCCAAAGTAAGATGTTTTTACTGTTGTGAATTTTTCGAAAAATGCATATTACATCAAAACCCATTTTAAGAGCACTCAAATCAGAGGTTACTGAATTATCTGGAAAATTTAGCAGTGGTGATATGATTACAAAGGCAGTCACAAAAGTTTATATTATTGTCACAACAACTATCATGGAATTTTTTTATTTCTTTTGGTTAAAAATGAAAATGCTATGACGATAATTTACTAAAATCCCTGACTACAAGTCTAATTCTAACACCCGCTTACTATACATTTTCTTTATATGCAAGTATTTACAATAGGTAGTACATAAGTGTGGAAAAATTTGATAAAATGACCACTCTCTGTGCGATGGTTACGAACTAGAACTATCAACCAGGGACCGAAACCGAAATTTATTTCGGTTCGGTACACCATTTTCGGTTTTCGGTTACGGTTTCGGTTTCGGTTTACCAGAATTTCACATTCCGGTCTTCGGTTTCGGTTACGATTAGGAAAAATTCGTAATCACTGAGCGGTTTTCGGTTAGAGTCTCGGTTAAAATTAAATTAATGCTTACAGGGAACGAAAACGAAATTTTTTTCGGCTCGGTTTCGGTTACGGTTACCTAATGTACATCATTTTCGGTTTTCGGTTACAGTTTCGGTTTTCCAGAATCCCCCATTGCGGTTTTCGGTTTCGGTTAGAAAAAAAATCGTAATTACGGTGCGATTTTCGGTTACGGTTTCGGTTCGGTACGGTCCTTGCTATGAACAAAGCCTCTCGAATGAAAATCTGGACCTTCAGTGTGTCAAAGGTAAGACAATAGCCGGTATACCTTGATGTGAATGAAATCATTTCAAATTATTCCTTTTACTAAAGTGAAGGATGGAGTAAGCAGTGTGAATTACTCAACGTGGTCATATTTATAGCTTAGAAACTGAGTAAATTATTTAACAAAGAAAACAAGCAGAGCGTTATAAAGATTAATGTTTTAATTGTTTGTTTTAAACATTTAAATGATTCTCATAAGTTTCTTTAATGCTGAAAAATGTATATATTTTGTATTAACTTTTATCAATTTCCAAATTATTAACAATTATTTGACACATAGTGCACACGTAGCGTGTGAGAGTAGGTTATGTGAGAAAATATGTGTAAAAATTATACATCAATCTTCCCCACATCGGGAATTACAAAATCTTTAAAATAAAAAATAATTATTGCTAAATTAAAATAATGAAGTACCAGCTCTGTCAGAATTACTTCGCATTTCAGAAAATGTTACTAGTTGTCTGTTATCTACTGCTAATGTGGTTATGTCGTGGCAACGATCATATAAATCTTTGAGGGAGGCGTATCTGCCGGAATTAGAAATGGGTATTCTAAAACGCCTATTGCACACACACCGATTTTGGACAGCCGGTAAAAAGTCGGCCGTCCACATTCCTTTAGTGGCGTAAAGAAGCTTAGGGATCCTTTCACACTGGCCGACGACCGGCACAGAGCATACCCGGCGCCGGTTGCTGCCGGCTATTGCCACTGCAGGTAGTCCGGTGCCGGGCCGTTCTAAGAAGATGGTGGCGCACGAGGCCTTGTGGGCGCTTTCACACAAACCGTTTTAGTCGATCGTCCAGAACCCCAGCCATAGAAATTATTATATAGATATTTATCTTATACGGCGAAGGTCAAACAGTGTTTAGTACCTGTTACCACGCACTTGTCGCTTCAATCTCTTTCGCGGTTTCGGGATTTGAATTTGATTTTGACATTTGTTCTATGTTGACAGGTTGACATTATTTACATTTCTCGTAAGTGTTTTACTCTCGGTGTTACATTGGTGTTCATTGCTAAAAAAATAAAATATCTTCTATAATGGTGTTTAAGTTTTGTGTTTCTTCTTGGTATAATGCATATAAACAAACTGTAATGCATAGATTCCCATGTTTAGATGAAGAAATATTAGGTAAGGTTATATTTTTGTAGCAATCTTCTAGCATAGGCAATAGTTGAACTTCGGAGTTGTCATAAACAGCAGAAATAGTAATATAAAAAAACATAATCTATAATATATATTTTTTAAATCACTTTTTATTTTCATGTATGTATTAGTTAGCTAATAAAATATATTACACAGTTAGTGTTGTTTTTTTTTATTATTATAAAATACAAAGTGAAATTTAAGGATATAAGGTTTTCAAAGTTTCCCGCTATTAATTTAGTACGGCACCACCCACAAAGCGCTGCATGCAAACTGTCATAGAATTATTAACAGGGAGATAACCATCTATATAATAATATATATATTTTATCTATGACCCCAGCGGACGTTGTTTGTTCGTATACTGTTCACTGTATACTGTAGCGCATCAAATGAAGCAATGTATATGCGAAAATAATTGGAGAATTTCTGTCCATCATTTCTCAGATCTTCAAACAACGTGTAGAATAATCCAACTTGCTCTCTTCTTTCATTGATAGGATGAACCCAATGAAGGCGAACACGACTTCTTCTTTTTTTACGACGATAGTACAACCACACTGCTACAATTTTCGCGCGATCCATTACAGCCCAGTGGTGTCAACAAGAGAACTGATGAGCACCACCGGAAAATCGGCGCATCGTATGTGATGGCCAACCTGATCACCATCGTGTACAACATTTTTTGATTATTCCTGTTAAGTCCGTTACCCCTTACCAGAGTCGAGTGTGCTTGCCTCTCAACCTAGCACACAATTGAGACTTTATCAGGAACCTAAAGCCTCTATCAGACAAAGCAATTCAGTCGCTGCGGTAAAATTGCCGCGATTTTGTCGCCGCAACATAATGTTCAGAGTAGTTATCAGACTATGCAATGTAATCGCTGCAATCTTTAGTTATTAACTGCCATTGCCAACGTTATTACCTAAAATTACTACAATAAATTTATATTGATTCATATACATTAACATAACCAAACTTTTTTATATATTGGCAATACCAAAGTTCCTACAAAAATCACTAAGTCGCGGCAATTTCTTGCGGAAAAATAGAACATGTTCTAATTTGTGCAATTCGGTTGCAGAAACAAAATCGCATAGTGTGATAATAAAAATTGCGGCAATTCCGTTGCCGCAACCGAATTGAAGCGACTGAATTGCATTGTCTGATAAGGGCAATATATGAAAGTTTCAAAACATAAACCCAAATTCAATTTAAAGTGTGCGGGGTCATTTGAAATAGAAATTTTAAGTTTTAACTAAAGTTATTATGTTTACAAGAAATGGTCTACACGAAGACAGATTTATTTGATATTAGACTTTGTTACGAAATGGATTTCTGTATAAAATGCTTTTCTATGATGACTATGAATAATACTCGGTACCCGGTCCGGACACCGGCCTATTGTTAGTATCCAGTACCCGTTTCTTTTTCAAAACTGTACCTTCCTAACTATAGATTCCTACTATAGAAAATCCTCATTTTATACAAATTATATAGCTATACAATTATAAGAACATTGCATAAATAAATCTTCACCTTACAGCTCTGATTACTTTGGACCTCATTAATTAACCTTTTGAAACATATTTTGTTAATGAACAAGCTTATGAATACCTTTAGGAAAAGGTTAACGGCTGCGAATAAGCTAATAACACAGGAAACAAAAGGTTTTTATATCACCGTTATTTGAAGTTTTACTGAGGGCACAATATGAATAAGTAAATGGAATTACTAATGTAAAATTATATTTCACTTTTTAAGGCCTTCTCCGACCTTTTGAGTAGCTTATACTCTATTTAGTAAAGACAGAGTAATACAAGCTCATTATTCAGAGCTTGTATCTCAGGTTGCAATTCCAGAAACGTATTTTGTGTACAACATGAATTATTCAAATTTACTTTCCTTAGTCATAACTTATAAAAACAGACAGGCATTTCGTTATCAGCTGATATTAGGAGACGAAATTTACATTCATAATATTTTTCCACAGAAATGAAGTAAGCAAAATAACAATAAATACAATACTATTAATTACCTACGCGGAACGTTACAATTACCCGCGGAGACTCAACTTGAACCTGTTTATTTATTTCACTGGGCTATTAAAAATGGGTAAAAGAATCCAGTTGAAATTTGAGATCCACGAGTGCAGTGCACTTAAAAAAATATTTTTACGTCGTTCGACGACGTTCAGGGAGATTGGACAAGGAAAGAAATATATTATTCTTTTTCAATATTTTCATTTTTGTCGCTTCACAATACCTTGGGAAAATGGGGACATAGTATTTTGTGGATTTAGCAGAAGAAAATGACAATAAAATTTTTGCCGAGTTCGGAAAAATGTGACAAAGGCGTGAAGCGTCTACATGAAGTGATTAGTAAATTTTTGCAAAAATGGCCAAGGCCAACCGGCTTGTTTTATTCGAGAAACCTCTCAATAAAACAAGCATTGGAGAATCGGCAGAAAGCAATGGTAGCAAAACCAAATACAGTCTTTAAAGATGACCAAATTATAAAAAAAAACGCCTTGTGCATAAACGGGGTCAAGGAGTCAAATACATGAAGGTTACTCGACAACGACATTAGGTCAAAAAACCTTATTGGCTTACATGGCATTAGTATGTGACCGTAAAGGAGGCAGGAGCACCCCGTGTAACCTATATATTGCAGGAAAAAGCATCCGTCGCATTCTTGTGAATGATAAAATCACTATTGGAACCATAAAGCTAACCACAAGTGTCTCTAAGAAGTTGTGTGAATCTTTTATGCCAAGTCGATTGTTATTGCACTCTCTCCATTGTATGATGGTTGAGATAAACGTCGTCTAGAAGAAGTGCTCGTCCTTGCCCTGTTTGGAGAGGCGATTCTTTCCGAATATAATATTTCTTAGATAGGTTATTGCATACGTCTTCTCGAGGGCTTTTGTGTATTGGGTCGGCACTGAATAAACGGGATCTCCTCATGGGCAAGTATGCCTGAAATTCAGAACAATGATCAGATTGAGAAAAATTGACGGAGGCATTCTATAAAAGTAATTAAGAGATGTCTAGGCAAAGATCCAATGCAATGTTAAATATAAGAGAGAGAGAGAGAGAGAGAGAGAGAGAGAGAGAGAGAGAGAGAGAGAGAATTTTGATTTATTGGGACGTTTTACATGTGTCAAAAAGTATTCACAAACATCATAACTGTCTTGTAACGGGGACAAGATTAAGGGCTAGAAATAATAGGATAATTCAAACAACAGACGTTTAATTCATATGAAGTTATTTTATTTAAAGTTTTCGGTATAATTTAGGAGAGAAAAAATAGTACGCCCATGTGCGATCTTTGCCTGAGTGATTTATTACCACCATTACCACTCTGTCTTTACCAAATAAAGTACATGCACATGTATGCGCAAAATTTACATTGACCTACCTCTTTATTAAATTAGAGGTAGTGATAAATTTGGAATGCTACTTTACCAAGATAGGTAATATAATTCTCTTTATATTTTCAAAGAGAGCTTGTGTGGGATGGCTTTTTATGAACACTTCATTCACCGTTCGATTATAGTAGGATTAGTAACATAATTACTCTCTCTCAATGCTTTTTTCGAATAATTGGGATTTAATCCAGGACACTTGGCAAAGAATCAAATATAAATATGCTTTAACACATTCTAATAGATGGACACATATTGCTTTTCAAAAATTATCTTTCATATGGGATACCGAACCAGAGCAAAACTTTGACTGCATCTAAGCATATGTATACAAATACAGAAATATGTAAATACATAAATATACAGGGTTGAAATAAGTTATGGCTTCTAGAGAAAAGTAGAAAAAACAGACTTTTTCAATAGATAAAACTCTTTCTCACTTTAAAATAACGCAGGAAATTACAAAAATGAGTAAAATGAGGATCTCATTTTAACATACTCTTCGAAAATATGAAAACGAAGAGTTTATTGCATTTGACCGCTACGCTGCGTTTCTAAAATTGTATATGTCGCTCGAAGAGAAAACATTTTCATTATCATTTTGTTTGTGAACTAATTCTAAAAATTTTCAAAACTCCCGTCTGTCACGTTTCTTATAAGCACGATAACTTAAGAGAGAAGTTCGTTTGTATTGAAATTTGGAGTTACTGTTAGTATTAACTAGAGCAAGGACCCTATTGTTTTTGAACAAAATTGATTAGTAAATAAAAAAGGAATTAATTATCTAAAGGACCCCGCACAAAAGTACAGCAAAAGGTCGTTCAGTCAAAATTTTTGAAACTTTGGGAACAAGTTCTCCTGGTTATACTGAACAAGGGTTCTCATGGTCACAATGCTCAAAATTCAATAGTTCGGCGCCAGTGGCCTTGGAAGTCTAAAAATATAAAGTTCTTATATAGTCCCTTAAGGTGAAGTTTTGATCCCAAAAGTTCTGTGACTGAAACGCAAGACATTTTTGAAGACGGAGAACACGATAGTGACAATATTTCCCGACCTACCCTTTAGCCACAACTCCTTTTCCGATTTTTCGGTACCAGGCTTGCGAGGGGTTGTCGGACAGATTTCTTTCTCGTCAATTCGAATAAAATAAATAAATCTCGATCATACGAGATCCAAACAACCCGGGGGTTCAAGCAGCCTTTACACGAAATAAACTTTTCATTCACTGGTTTGTAGGGGATTGATTGAGGCGGGTCATTGGTATATATAGATATTTTTCTCGTTTTCATTCATTCAATGATCATTTGGTTTATTATATACAATTCTTATTATATGTAATAGATCTTTCGACGCTCACAATTATAATCAGACTGTTCGTCCGAGTTGAAATGGACGTCACAGTCACTGAAGGAAAAGTACACTTTGTGTAAAGGCTGCTTGAACCCCCGGGTTGGATGATCTGAGCGGGGTTTACTTATTTTATTCGAATTCATGAGAAAAAAACCCTATTCGACAAGCCCTCGCAAGCCTAGCACCGGAAAATCGGGTTAGAGATAGCGAGTAAAGGGTAGGTTGGAAAATATTGTCGCCATTGTGTTCCCCGCTCTGAATAACGGGTGTACACTGTTTTTCAGCTGAATTTCGTTGTTTTCGTAGCATTTCGTCAAAGGGGTGGGGGTAGTTTGAACCGCCAGTGGTGGGTTAGGTCACCTGGGGTCAATCTTTACTTATTTTCTTTTACAAAAATTTCTTACAAAAAGAGTTTTGTCTCTTGTAATTGATTAAAAATCTTATGAAATGTTATTTCCTATAATTTCCCCTCCATTCCTATTTATGTATATATTTTACATTTCATAATAACCAACCGTCGTAATATAATCTTCACCTAGACATATTACATTATGGACTTAACACCTGTTAAAGTAATGAATAGTAGTTTAGTGTCAAATTAAAAGTCCAAGGGTCGCGACAAATATGTTGTTAAAAGCTCACATGGTCCGTGCCATGGCGTATTAAGGCCTGCTGAGAAATCGCAAGCAATAATAGTCTTCACGTAATTTGTTACGGGGAAACAAAATTCCAACCAAAAGGTGCATGAAGCATGTGAGGGTCAGACTGAATCAGGACCTGATGTTTACCATTCACGTAAATGGAACTGTATGGACAATCTATTCCATGTCCAGAAGTCTGTATCCACTCCTGGTCGGGAATAGCAGGCTTAGTTGTCAAAATGAAATATATTGTGGACTTCTTGCAGTAGCGGAATATGAGACAATAATCATTACTTTTATAGAAAAAACCAGGGATAGAAGCTTACATAAAAAACAAACATAGTGGTATAGAAAAAAGCATGTGCTGTAGGAGCCCACATCTTAGCCTCTAGTCACTGGTTAGAGCAAAAATATGTGAAAGTTTGTAGAAGAGTTTAGCTTTCGGTAATTGTCAATTATAATAAAAAAGGGTCATTCTTAAGAACACCCACTTCTGGAATTTCTCCAAATTTTTTGCATAGATGTGTTCACAGACGTTATAGTAATCGTTTCCGATAGTTGAAATGTTGTGCTTATATTAAGCAACCCCACAAATCTACGGGATTGTGGAGCGAATATGGGAGCTAGGTGGGTTATAGGTGATTTTATTTAATTCTCGAATTATATCACTGATTTAAATCTTGCGAATTAAGTTGTGTCAACCTTGTAAACACGCAAATACATAAATACATGAGTATATTAGTAGATAAATACATACTAAGATAAATTATAAATACGCTAACATTCAATGCATTATTTGTGTGTTTACATAAATACATAAATTACATTAGAACGTTTTAGATGCTTGGAAAATATTCCAAAACTCAAATAAACAAATGAAACTGATTTAACAAAGAAGTTCTATTATATTGCAGTTTTGTAGGCGATATGTGAATTATGATGAGTAAATATTATTATAAAGGAAAGAGCGGTGGTCATGTACAAAACCGGATACAAATTATTTATGTAAGTTGCTTTTCTCCGAGGATATATCGCATAGATTACAACCACTTACCGACAAAACAATAATATTTGAAACAATAAAATTTTGCAAAAAGTTTTCCAATATTTAACTTGTTCGTGTAAATAACCTTGACACCAACTCTGCATTATATAAATAGGACTTATATTTGTTTTGGCTGCAAATATTCTCAATTTTCTCTTAAATATATTTTACTAATAATTTCTAATTATTGTCCTAAATATTATACTAACGTGGAAATATTTAAAACCTTAGAACACATAACATTTTGAATTCAACTGTTCTGTTATATACTGCACATTAAATAGTTTACAATTATAATAAATAAGACAGCTTAACGAAGTTAAATGCATTATCAATTGTTACAATATACATTGGACTTTGTATACAGTTGAATCAATAGATCTTTGAACGCACGTCACTAATGCGAGAAGCAAGTAAAGACTATCGTTTGTATGTTGGCGTCTCACTTCTTACAATCGAGCTGCCTGAAATGGACGTAAGGTTATGTGTCTTGCACAGTCTACGACCTACGTATGCTTATCATGCGCGTTAGATTTGAGAGTAATGATAACGCGTACGTGAAGACTACATAAAAGCGCATCAGTCTTGTGTATCAATCGTCAGTGGCGCACATATTGTTTACTTTTCGTAACGCAATTAATTCATTTAACTCATTATGCCTGGAAAACGCGAGCTAGAAATCAAAGAAGAAAACAAAGCTCCACAGATTTCTGTCAATGTTGTCCGAGATAGTTATTTAAATTTAATGTACTGTTTCTTATCATTAAAATGCAGGCTTTCACGGCCATTTTCGAATGATATTTTGTATTTTTTATTACTTATAAATAAATTATTTTAGTGAGTGGATGAGCACTTAACATGCCAATTTCGAATATGACGTATTTAAAACTCACCGTATTTATGTATATTATTTATAAATATGTCTTTGGTACATACAGTATGGCCCATTTTGATTGGAACCACCCCCATAAAAATTTTATTTATGTCCGATTTAGAACGTTTTTTTAAAACTTTTTTTTTTTTTAAATATTTAACGTCGGCCTATTTCCGCTACCAGGGCCTATCACCGACGCCAGGAGACGAGCTACCCCCAACCTGGAAATTTTGCCGAACCTCTTCCCTTAAGAGGAATAGGGATCTTTTACTTGCCTAACATTTAATAGACAAGGGACCGCCTGCTTTACATCCCCTCCGAAGGATGGTATATCCACTACGTAATTCTCGTCTGAAATTACGTAACTTCCGCGTATACACTGATATACAAGCCGCTAGAAGGTGGGACGAGAACGCTGTATTTCCCAAGATGGGACCCCATCCAAGTACTAACCGCGCTCGACGTTGCTTCAACGGAATATCGACTGATATTCACATTGAAGTCGCCTCTATGCTCGCCCTTTTTTAAAACGTAGACCTCTGAAAAGTGCATTCTTGAAATGTATTTCATTTTATAAAACGTAACACCTCGGCCTACTGTGGTCTTTTTTCGTGGTGGAAAATGAAGAAACCTTATTAGCAATTTTTTTATTTCAAAACTAAGTACTCCACTGGACTTGGCAACCTCTCAAATGAGTTTGTACCAGATTTCGTAGGAACTTTTCACGAAATTTGGTACAAATTCATTTGAGGAGTTGCCAAATCCAATGGAGTACTCAGATTAGAAATAAAAACATCGGTAATAAGATTTCTTCATTTTCCACCCCGAGAAAAGACCGCAGCTTCTATGTTTTATAAAATTAATGTATCACTTCTCAGAGATCTACGATTAAAAAAGACACCGATGTAAATTGGAAAATAAACTTTTCATGGGGGTGGTTCTGTAGAAGAACGCACTACTACGCGTCAAAATGACGCGACACCAATTTATTTCTCAGGGGCGCCAGTCGCGTGCTACCCCGTTCTTCTACTTCCAGATGGGTTCGAGATAAGATGCACTTCGATAGCCGAGTAATGGATCAAGGCTTCACTACCTCAGATCATTAACGGCGCTCTCTCTGGACGTGAATTCCCTGATTTTAGGTTTTGGTACCTTCTGAAAAGTTAAATTTTCGCATAAAAAAATCCCGATCGAAGAATTTTTCTTCGGCGGGATTAATTTTTGACGTGACGATCACGTTTTTATCTGCTAATAACGGACTCTGCACCTAGGAATTTCTGAGAAAAATGCATAAAAAAATCCCTATCAAACCTCCGTACAGCAACTAGAAGGTCAAGTGTGGTGCAGTAACTCGACACATCCGGTTTTCTATACGAAAGTTCCAGAGATTATAGACTAGCAACAAGTCTCAAGATCAATTGAGATGCAATAGTCCAAAGAATCCGTTTATTTAACAGATGTGGGTTATAGCAAAATTGTTATTGTAAGAATCGCACCTTCCCCAATTAAAACACACGGCTTTCAGGCCATACAAGCGAGAGCGCTTACGCTAACGATCGATTAGGTAGAAAAGATCCATACATACCTTCTCAGAATCAAAATGCGAGCTTTTTAGAGAAGTCTTAGACTCTTTGTAATATTATAATTACGGCTGACTGATTTTAGTTAAAAAAAGTTTTACTAAATAAAAGATTCGCTAGAGACTACTTAGCTTTAAAGTTCTTGTATCGTGGCGGTTCACGTACTCAAACACATTTATGAGGACTTATGACTGTATAAGTTTGTTTGGCGTTCGTTTAGTCCACAACTTACTTGCCCCTATGCAGTTGTTCAATATTAGCAAAATTACAACGATCTACCTCCGAGTGACTTTTAGGCAAAATTGAATTTTTGGTTTTTTATGCACAAGGCGTTTTCCTCTATAACTTTATTATTTGGAAAGCCCTGCTATTGACTTTCCTACCATCTCTTTGTACGGAGTACTCAACGCGCTCGACCAAGTTGCGAGCCGCTGAGTGAATCCAAACTCTTTCTATGCGAGAAACCGGCCTTGTGCATGTGCATTTATTTTCATCAAATTTTTGCTTATCGGCGCTACGCCGTCTTTGTCAAAATCTAGTCCAGTCATCTTAGTGGTTTCACCTCGGAATTCAAGATAACCGGCTGTAAACTCGTATAAACTTTTAACATCCTAAAACTTGTCTCAAAACCTACTTACGATAGCATGGACGCAACTTGTAGATAACTAAGGTCAAAGGTCAAAAAATCGATTTTTTGCGCATTTTTTGCAAATATCTCGTTCCCTGTAAAATTTACGCTATTTATATTTATTATAAATATTGTAGGGGATAAAATTCTCTACAACTTTTATTTTAAAAATTTTTTTATACCTCAAACCGTTTTCGAGATAGAGGGCGGTGAGCGGCGCAGTCTTTCACTATGTACGGTGTCATTCAAGTTCGATCTGTAGTCTCGGTCAAAAACACGCCGTATAAAGCCCGTTAATTATTGAAAAATATATAATTATAAATAATTTACATTTTTTCATTAAATATCACATTTAATATAATAATTTTTTTCATAAATTAAGTATATCTTCATTTAATAACACTTACATCTTTGTACAATTAGAAAATTATTAACAGAAATACTTTAATTACATTTTAATTATATTCAGATTTATACTAATTACTTCCTAAGTAAATAAAAAGACAATAAATAAATTTTTAATTTATATTTTTATTAAAAAATACGATTTCATACATTTTTCATGGTTGAAAGTAAAAAAATTGAATAAAAATAAGAAGAACTCCATGTTGTTATTTTTAGTTTTCTTCTTCTTCTTCATCATCGTCGTCTGGTCGTTGTGGAATTTTAAATTCTTCTTCGTTTTCATCTTCAACGACATTTGTCTCCAAGTCTTCTAGGATTTCGGGGTCAAATGTACCATCTCCATTGACATTACTCTGATAGGGTAAAGCATTGAGACAAGCTTGCCCATTACACTGGCCACAAGCTAAAGAGCACCGCAACCCCGATTTCCTGCATCCACATCGCGAACCACAACCATTCTTGCAGTTGCAGAATATTGTGTTCAGCAAATCTTCTGGAGCTGGAGGTAGAATTGTAGTGGTAGGTTCCAGGAATCCATTACGCATTATCCAACCCCATTCCTGGGGTTCTAAATCATGCCCTAACCAAGTCTGAACTTGATAGTAAACACGGTTAAAATGTTGGTGAGCTGCTGCACTTGTTGGTGGAAGGTTTGATAACTGCACGGGCTTTATACGGCGTGTTTTTGACCGAGACTACAGATCGAACTTGAATGACACCGTACATAGTGAAAGACTGCGCGCTCACCGCCCTCTATCTCAAAAACGGTTTGAGGTATAAAAAAATTTTTGAAACAAAAGTTGTAGAGAATTTTATCCCCTACAATATTTATAATAAATACAAATAGCGTAAATTTTACAGGGAACGAGATATTTGCAAAAAATGCGCAAAAAAATCGATTTTTTGACCTTTGACCTTAGTTATCTACAAGTCGCGTCCACGCTATCGTAAGTAGGTTTTGAGACAAATTTTAGGATGTTAAAATAAAGGTTTATATGAGTTTACAGCCGGTTATCTTGAATTCCGAGATTCTTACCCTATTTTGACTAAGATGACTGGATTATCGTCGGTTTCGCCTCTTAGATACATTGCATCGTTAAAATTTTATGCTCATACTTTAGAATAGGACATAGGACTTTCAATGACCGTATCTCAATGGTCAATGTCTTTGGTGGAGGAATAAAAATGAAAAATATTTTAATATTTTTCAAAGTGCATTTTTGGAGTACTTTTTAAACTAGCTTCGGCGTACCTTTGAAAAATTAATCTTCAAGTCCAATTTTGGCGTACTTTTAAAAAATATTATTTTCTTCAAAGTCCAACTTTGTTGCACCTTTGAAAAAGTATATTATTCTTAAATCCTTGCCACTATATACTTTCGCTTGCATATCCTGAACCAAAACATATTTTCCTAAGTGAAAATTCGATGTTTCTTCGAATTGTCACCTGGTCATTTTTAATGTCTTATAGAACTTATAACGGTCCTTATGGACTGGTCTGTGGCTCTGTAGTCCCTCAGACTTAAAAATGTCGTTAAATGAAATTTTTGCCTAAGTCGAATTTTGATTCTGTCTTCGACTTAGGTCGATTCTGGAGGGTTCTGCAACAATTCCAAGCTAAATGGGACACCCTGTATATATGAATGAATAACCATTTTCAAAAATTAATATTTTATTTAGTCTCAAGTGTAAATGAAAGTATAATTGAAACTGAAATATTGTGAAAAGATAATACAAATGCATGTAAATTTTTTAGATTTCACATGCTTGACTTTTATATTCACTCATTATACCTACTGACAACGCCCAATACTGTAGTCTAATCCAATTTATCGGGTATTAATACACAAGAGGTCGATTTTTTACCGGGTAAAATTTTTTTGGACAAAAATCTGTTTTCCCATGAAAATTATTCGAGAATTAAGGGCATGGAAAAATCGCGACACGAAGTGGAGCGATTTTTCCTATGTCCCTTAATTCGAGCATAATTTATGTAAAACAGGTTTGAGTCACTCAAAAAAAATTTACCCAAGTAGAAAATTAACCTCGTGTGTTTTACAGAAGATTAATATATGATTAAAAAATGTCTAAAATAATTATTAAAACAACAAAACTGTTTATTTCATGTTTTAAAAATAACGATTTATAATAAAAAATAAAAACATTTTCTAATGTTTTTTATCATGTTACAACCGCAGTCAGTCAAAATATTTGCAAGTTCATCATAGTAGTCGTATCTTTTCGAGGGAATAATGCTCTTTGCAAAAAGCTTTAAATTGTTTCCCTATAGAATTTTTAGTGTTTCTCGTTTTAACTGATTAGTTAATATTTTCTTGTAAAATATCACCAAATCGCTTTTTCTCATTCATTTTGTGTACAGAAATCAAAACGTGAAATGTCAGATTTTAATAATTTCAATGACTTTTTAGTTTGACACATGGCTACTACGAAAAAAGTAACATACATTTTTCTCGATTTTTTCCACTTATCGATAGCCGTTTTTCTCACTTTAAACAAATCCTATTGGTCGATTTTTTTGAAAATGTACGTTTTGATTGGTTAATAAAGTAAGAATATATTAATCATTATTAATATTATTATTACTTATTATTATAATTTCCAGTATTCATCTTAATAAAAATTTGCTACGCCTATGGTGCGAAATCATTGTCATTCTTCAATGAATTAGTTCAGACAAAGGATCCATTGATTCAACTATATCATGCGAGTCTTTTCTTGGATTTCGGAAAATCAATTCCTTATACAAAATTATACAACTTTGCACAACGAATTTATATTTTTATTCCTGAAATTTCATATACGAAACTTTCCACACCACCAGTAAATGAAATACATCGCCTGGGGATGAAACTCTGCAGAATATAAATACATGTTTGTTTGTGTCACTTGTTCCCTTCCAATTCTTAAATATTATTTAAAATAAGGCCAATTTTGATAAGTTAGCGTTGTTACAATGACTATATAACATTAAATAATTGAGAAAATAATATTGGCATTCACAGAGACTATTCTTTGGTAGAAAAACTACAAGTCTGAGAAGGTGCCAACATTTTTTTTTTTTTTTTGAAAAGCACCAGTTCCCTACAAACCACTGAAGGAAAAGAGTCTCGTCTGATCGAGGTTTACTTATTTCATTCGAACTGACAAGTCCTCGCAAACCCAACACCGGAAAAGCGGCAAAGTGGGTGGTTTTTCCCAGTTAGAGGTAGTGGGTGAAGGGTAAATCGGGAAATATTGTCACCATCGTGTTCCCCGTCCTCAAAGACGAGGGGAAAGATGTCTTGCGGGCCAGTCATAGAACTTTTGGGCTCTTTGATTTTTTCTGGTTTACCTCAAGGGACAGTGCTTATATCAAAATTGTTCTACTAGTGTCTGATTTTACTATTTGCATTTTTTTGTAATCTTAGTTGTAGTATGCTCACGAGCAAGTTCTACTTTTGTGGGTGTTATTATGGCTCGTTTACCATTTACTATCAATTTTGTAATTAGCGCTATTATTTTGTAATGTGTATCCTTTAGTTAATAAATTATTATTATTATTATTATTATTATTATTTTCGGGTTGCCCGCTGCCGGACAGGACTTCCGTGGCCTCCGACACCTCACGGTAGCCGCGCCGGCGAATTCCTTGCAGCCACTCTCCACGACCTGTGGAGTTAGTGACTGCAAATACCTAAATCGTGTGCCCCAAGTAGACGAAGGGACCCCAAGATAACCGCCTTCTGCATCTGGCCTGCCTTATTATTATTATTATTATTATTATTATTATTATTATTATTTACGGATTCCACAAAGTTCATGCTTTGGTTTAGATTTCCATTCCGGTACATTTGTACAAGGATATGGTAAGTATTTTAATGATGGTGGTAAGTATATACTGTAGGTATATTATAATTTATGAGACTTAGATGTTTAACACTTTTCTGACTATTCCACAGGTTTCAAGTAATACTATCTTTTGCATCTCAATAAACAGAGGCGCTCATCCAGTTGCAGTTTTCGTAAGTTTTCCAAAGTGGTGTATGATATCTCGCCTGTGGCTCCGATAACAATTGGGATAACGATGACTTTCACCTGTTCCCACATCTCTCTGATCTCATTTGCTAGGGGTAAATATTTGTTTAACTTTTCAGTGCATTTTTTCTGTAGGTTATTGGGCAGTGGTATGGCTACATCCAGCAGGTAAGTATGTTTATTTTTTTTGTCCATCAGTATTATGTCCGGTCTGTTGTGTTGTATTTGTACATCCGTTATTACTTCCCTATCCCAGTACAGCCTGAAGTTCGTGTTGTCGATAACAGACTTCGGGTTATATTTATAATAGGGGACCTTTTCAGATCCGGGAATGACTCTCTCCAATAGCGCCTGATGGATCACTTTACCAACATTATCATGTCTCTTGGTGTAATCTACTGGTGCGAGGACCCTACATCCGCTGACGATGTGGTCAATGGTCTCTGCTTGTTCGTCACACATCCTACACCTATCTGTTTCTGTTGCCTCCTTCATTATATAACGCCGGTAATTGCGCGTGGCTATCACCTGATCTTGAATAGCCACGACAAAACCTTCCGTTTCTGGGAACAGATTATTATTATTATTATTATTATTATTATTATTATTTTTTTTTTTTTTTTTTTTTTTCGCGCACGCGATTCTGGACAGTTCTCCCGTGTCTCCGACATTCTCACGAGAGAAGCGCCAGCGAATTATTCACAGCCACTCCCCGCATCCCGCAGGGTCAGTGACTGTAAATTCCAGACTCATGTGCCCTAAGCAAACGGAGGGACCCCAGGATAACTGCCTTCTGCATTTGGCCTGCCAACCATTCGGCTGACTTTTGGCAGGCTGGTATGGCCTTTAATTCCGAGAGCAGCGTAGGTCTTATTCCACCGAGTACACCGATTATCAGGACGACCATCTTGACCGAGTAGTCTGGGTATAGCGCTCGGAGCTCATACCCTCCTTCAAGATGATGTTTGTTTCGGCAGGTGCCGAGAATTCCATGACATACATCACCTTGGTTTGATGGTCGAGGAGGACTATGTCAGGCTTGTTTGCTTGTATCTGCCTGACCGTCGGAAACGAGTAGTTCCAATATATTCGGCACTTCTCGTTCTCCACAACGGACTCGATCTCTCCGGGGACGTAAGGCAGCACTGGTGTTTGGTCTACTTCGTACGAGTGCCGAAGATGGTAGTACAGCACTCGTAGAGCCGCGTTATGCCTATGGATGTAGGCCGAAGTCGCATATACCGGACATGCAGATAGTAAGTGCATGAGCGACTCCGGCGCCTGACGGCAGGTCCTACAGGTAATGTCAGGGACCTCCACACCCATAACGCGACTGCGGTAGACCAAGGTGTTAATAACACCATCTTGGCAGGCCACAATGAATCCCTCAGTCTCCGACTTTAGCCCTGCTGACCGTAAGAAAGCGAAGGTCAGCTTTGTCGATAAACCCAGTGTCTCTATGTTGTTATAGAATACACCGTGCATGGGCTTATCGACGTGCTGCCTGAACAGATTTCTCTGTTCGGCAGCTTTAATTTGGGCTGTCAGGCGATTTGGCGCAAGCTCAGTTACTGATTCTAGCTCAGCACCTCGCCGGCCTCCTCGCCTGAAGTCGAATATGAGACCGAGATCATCTGCGGCCTTACGTGCTGCCTTAAATAAAAATGCGCCAACTCCTGCAGTTTCATGATCTCTCACAAAACGCAGGAGTGGGTCCGAGCTCCTAAGGACGTTTTAATTATATCTTTACTTAACAATTATTATTATTATTATTATTATTATTATTTTTTTTTTTTTTTTTTTCTCTCACAGGTTCTCCTGGTTTGTCTGCTGTGATCGGGTACGTGGTACTAAGATCGCAGCATTGACTAATCACTCCCAAGGAACGATCTCACTATACCAGCTGTGTGGAGAATTACTGCTTTTTGTATTCTCAGATATGTAGTATAATCAATACCAATCTTTTGCAGTGATGTCTTCAGGTTTTTAGGGATTACTCCAAGCGCAGAAAGAATTACAGGAACTATGGTGACCTTTTTCATGTTCCACATATCCAGAATCTCGTTCTTCAAGTCACTGTAATGCGTTATTTTTTCTTCATATTTTTCCATCATTATTATTATTATTATTATTATTATTATTATTATTAATATCTCCATAGTGATACAATCTCTTATGATATTTTTTCAAATCGATTAAAATTTTGCACAATATATGATCAGAAATATATGAGAAAAACTAAAATAAACTAGATACTTGTATATTACTAAATTAAAAAATTTTTATTATCAAATTTTGCCCTCCATCATTGCCCATGTAAGTTTTTATTAAAAAACCCTTTTGTTTCAAATATTTATTGATAAATATTTGCGAGCAGAAAGTGGAGGGCAAAATTTTAATAGTAAAATTTCTGAATTCAGTAGTCTGCATATATCTCACGTATTTCTTACTTTTTTTTAATTTGCAGACATTTTTTGTTCAAGGTAAAACTCTAAACAGAAAAAGATCGCGAAGATCGATCCAGCCATAATGGAGATACATGGTTCTGTCAGTTTGACATATAATCCAATGGCAAATTTATGCCCATGATGCGAAATGTTCTCTTCTCAGTTTTGAGATCTAGTGGACTATGTGTATATAGAGATTGACTATGCATAATCTGGGGAATGAAATATAATAGTAGAGTATGTGGACGTAAAAAGCTATGCAAAATTTCGGAATAATCTCATATGCAATGATAATTTTCTTTTATGGATTATTATTGTAGTAAAAGGTATTATCTTCGGTTTCTATATTGTCTGGACACTTGGTCTTACCCTCAAGCAATGGGTGGAAACCACCTCTAAATTTAGATATTTAATATATGCAAAGGCATTAATGATTACTTTTAAAACGTGGGATATTTATGTTCCTGGAATTACTGATTACGAGTCTGAAGTCAAAAATTAAAAAATTCAAAATGGCTGCTCCAATATGGCGTATGGAATTTTTTCTATAGCAAGTGTTTTGAAAGGACAAAAAAATTGAGCATCTAGGTGATGCTATATATTAACGAAAAACAGCATTTAAAAAAAATGACTGGACAATTACAATAACAAAATGTCCACATTTTGTTTAAAGAAATGTGAAAATGCACATTGTTTCGGCCATAACTTCTTTATTTTTTATGATACAAAAACAAACAAAAATTATTTGAAATACTGATAAATTAACTTTAATTCTGTTCCTTAGAATTTTTGATGAATGTATCATAGTTTCTAGATGTAATGAATGATCATTGAATGAATATTATACATACCTAATATTTTTATATATATAAAAAAAGGAAAAACAAAATATCGATATATACCAATGACCCATCTCAATCAATTCCCTACAAATCACTGAAGGAAAACTTCACTTCGTGTAAAGGCTGCTTGAACTCCGGGTTGGTTAGTTCTCGTCTGATAAAGGTTTACTTATTTTATTCGAATTGATGAGAAAAATCCTATCTGACAAGCTTTCGCATGTCTAGCACCAGAAAATCGGAAAAGGGTTCAGGAGTAGTGGGTGAAGGGTAGGTCGGAAAACATGTCACCATCGTGTTTCCCGCCCTTGAAAATGGAGGTATACCGTTTTGCAGCTGATTTTCGTTGTTTTAGTGATATTTTGTTATTGAGGGGGTGGGAGTAGTTTCAACTCTCGGTGATGGGTTAGGCCACCTGTGGTCAATCTTTACTTATTTTATTCGAATAGATAAAAAAATCAATCCGACAAGCCCTTGTGGGTGAAGGGTAGGTCAGGAAATACCATACCATACCAATACGCCATCGTGTTCCCCGCCCTCGAGAACAGGGGGGAGGGGGGTGATGTCTTGCGGTCTAGCCACAAAACTTTTGGCAAAATAATTCAAAGTCAAAGCTTTACCTCGAGGGACTAATAAACAAGTAACCCACAAAGGAAGACCCTGTTCGTGGCACACTAAAACTAAGATTAATATCGATTTTTACATACAAGAAAGCAACAGAAAAAAAATACTACTTCTAAAATATTTAATTACCAATTTTAAATTAATTCCGACGAAATTTATCACTGGCGCATTTGCCAAATTTAAGAAAAAACTTATTCCCAATGTTTGCTGATCTTACAATAGATGTAATTTGATGAAATTAATATAGGACCATGGCCGAGCAATACCTCACAGTTTGAGAAGTGGAGAACTAAAAATTGGCCAAGCAGTTGGGGTCGACAGTATCACGGCAAAGGCATTTAAATTAGTTGGTGAGGATGAACTGAGATTCCTTTACAGAGTATTCCGTAATATATGTGAGACAGGAATCTGACCTAATAACTTTAGAGCCTAGAGTTAATGGTGCACGTCAACTAGATGTGGTAAATCGCTTTTTTATAGCATAAATTTTAGCAGGTAGAAAATTCAACTGATAATCAATTTTAGCTAATTAAAAAAAAATAACTGCCTTACGATCTTGAGGGCGATATATTTATTAGCAAAATCTTTGATTCATTTCTAAGATTGTGCAAATATTTACAACTTAACTAAAAATGACACATTCTACGAGTTTAGCGCTTTCAAAACATTTTCATTTTCGGTAAATAAACAATTAAAAAAAGTTCTAGATTAGACGATTGAAATAAAAAAACACTGTAACTGTGCCAACAGGTCTGATATAGAGAACCTAAATTCATCGTACTTTAATCTTAGTACGAAAATAAAAACTAGGCAAAAAGTAAACGATAAATTTTTTTTTAACTGGACAGATAAACTTTATATCATTTGAAACTAGTCAATGTTAGAGATTGTTTGTCTAACATACTGGTATCTTTATTTATTATTATTATTATTTATTATTATTTGGGCACCTCCGGCCTCCACAAAAGCTTCCAAGCGTCGTAGCCATTTTTATGTGCTGGCAAGTGATTTATATGAAATCTCTCTTAAACTGTAAGGTATGGCTCGGCAGTGGGTTCAAATTAATTTAATCAAGCGAGGCGATGTCTAGTTCAAGGTGAGGAAAAATTGGAAACAAAACTGCTAGTTGAAAGTTTTTCAATATTTGGCGAAGGCGCCCCGCAAATTTCATCAGAACGCATTAGTATTGGTAGCTAGTAGGTATTTTAGGAGTATACGATACCGATCTGATCTCAAAAAATAAATTCAAATAACTGGGCGACAGTGAAATTTTATTTCACATTTGTTAGCAATCTTTTTTGAAAGCGGTTCAATTTTTTTTATTATTTTTTATATAGAAAACTATCCCATCATTCATATTACTGTCACTCTCACTGAACATTTGTACAATACACGCTGTTCCACCGGGAACTGCATCGATCGATATGGGGAAAAGTACGCACCAGAAAATTTTGAAAATTTAGGGAATTACCTCGGGAATTACTACTGTCAGTGTGGTCAATCCAAAGAAAATAATTACAAGCATTTGGCACTTCCATTTATACCGGAAGTCGATATCAAATAGAACACCCTATGTATTTCAAAGTTTTCGAAAGGAGCGAAAAATTCTGAGTCGAAAATATGTAGCATACTGTACCCCCAAACCACGGTGTATTAAATAGGTGGTCCGACGTACGGCACTTTCCTATGAAAATAATGGCTTTATAAATGCATGGTTTCTATTTACTTTAGATGACGCGAGCTTTAAGGTTCTATAATTATCTGTGTATAAATAGGGCATGTGCATCATATAACTAACATAACCTCAAATTTTAAGTTTTTTAAGTTTATTCTCATTTTTAATGTTTGTATACGAATTTTTAGCATGGAGCCATACTGGCTCCAAGCAAATATTTAAAAATTCGTGCAAATATTTTTTCAATATTGTTGATTAATAAAAATAGATTGCTAATTATAGGTTAGATTCCTAACCTGCAAAATGCGTTTTATTTTATTGTGACTATTTAAAACTTCATAAACATTACGTTGAGCTAGATTTTGGTTGAAAGTACAGGAACCAGGCAGAAATTTTAATAATAGCTACGTAATACGTGTCAATCTTAAGAAATACATATTTTTGAGGTTAGCTGTGACGTCACGTGCAGATGCCTCATAGACGAATTGCCATGCTGCATGTAGTGTTGCATATATGGGACCCGTGCACCATTTGGTTTTTAATTTAGCTATTTAATATCAGATGTCACTGGACTCTTGTTTCACTGAACACAAACGAAAGGCAGGAAATATACGCAACACTGTATGCACGTATGTACAGAACCTGCAAAATTATCTTTCTATGCCTAAGTAACGACGGACCTTATTGCTCCTGTCATCTATTACATTATGTACAAAGTAAGCACTTATGAAGCCAATGGCGGGCTCTTGTCACATCAACTATTCAATACACCCTGCCCCAAACCCAGCCGTTTCAGAGGTATTTGACATTTTATAAAACATTTGACAGTAATGTAACGGTTTGCAATAACTTTTTTCGCGTAAAAGATCCTCATTTGCTTTTTGGCACGCAGCAACACGATAAGGTGAGCTATGCTCTACAGTTTAAGGAAATTCAATAATAGTATACCAAGTGTTCAGTTGTTTCGTTAGATTTTGTCAAATTCAAACAGCGAAAACTTTAAGTCAAATGGAACACCCTGTATTTTTTTGCATTAAATTATGTAAAATTAAATTCCCCTTTTTGCCGGTAGATATTGTTGGGCTTTAATTTACGTCTTTTTAAATTATTTGCGATTTTCTTAAAAATTCAAGAATTCTTAGTAAAAATTTTATCAAATTAGTTATGATTAGAAACAACCATTAATGTCAGTTATTATCTTATGGCAAAAATTGCCACCGCGTTTAAATTCGACATACAAATACTTTTAAGACCTGTTTATTAATGTGTTACATGTTCTTGATAGTACTTTATAACATTCTCTATAAATAATAAACAAATTTAGAAAGTCGTGGGTGTAATTTAAATGAGGTGATATTTTTTGACATCAGATAATGACTGACATTAGTGATTGTTTCTAATCATGGCTAATTTGATAAAAATTTTATTAAGAATTTTTGAATTTCTAAGAAAATCTCAAATATTTCAAAAAGTCGTAAGTTAAACCCCTACAATATCTACATGTGAAAAAGGAGAATTTAATTTTACATAATTTAATGCAATCAAATACAGGGTGTTCCATTTGACTTAAACAACTTTTCGCGGTTTGAAGTTGACAAAATGTAACGTAAAAACTGAACACTATGATCATTGAATTTCTTTAAACTCTAGGGCGTAGCTCACCTTATGGTATTCCTGCGTGCCAAAAAGCAAATGATGATCATTTGCGCGAAAAAATTTATAAAGCTTATTGTACCTGTCAAATTTTTTATAAAATGTCAAATATCTCTGAAACGGTTGGTATTGGGATAGAGTATACTACCTATTTTCGACTCAAATTTTTCGGTCATTTCGAAAACTTCAAGATGTATATAGGGTGTTCCACTTAAAATGAGCAAGTGGATATCGACTTCTGATATAAGCAGAAGTGCCAAATGCTTTTAGTTATTATACTCTTCGCAAAAACGAAGAGTATATTGTATTTGATCGGCACATTTCTAAAATCGTAAATATCGCTCGTAGAGAAAAAATTTTCATATCATTGTGTTAGTGAACGAATTCTAAACAACTTTCAAAGTGTCCGTCTGTCCGTCCGTCCGTCACGTTTCTTGTAAGCACGATAACTCAAGAAGGAAAAATCCGATTGTACTCAAATTTGAACAGTAAGTTAGTGTTAGCTAGAGGAAGAATCCTATTGTTTTTGAACAAAATCGATCAGTAAATAAAAATGTTATTAATGATTTAAATTTGAGTTTTTTTTTTTAATTTTTATGTTTTTGTAAAAATTTACATTTTTTACATTTTTTTACGTATTAGGTAGTTCTTACGCATTTGACTCGGAATCCAAGGGTCCCAGGTTCGAAACCCACATGTGGTATGGTATAGTTTTTTAATTTTTACTTTATTTTACACTGAGTCTTTCACCAACTAAGTTCGTAGGTACTACAAAATTAAAAATATCTAAAACTGACATTATTTGCAAAAAACTGCGAAGAGTATCCTATAGAATGTGTAACAATTATATAAAAAGTTTAGTAAACCGGCATAGAGTACGTTTTTAGCTTGTTTTCTTTGGATTGGTCATAGTGACGTTAGTAATTCCCTAAATTTTCAAATTTTTCTGGTGTGTACTTTTCTCTATATCGATCGATGCCGTTCCCAGTGGGAGGCCCATATATATAGTATCCTTGAATTGCGTATCTGCATAGAGTACAGGAAAACTTTAACTCGAAAAAAAATTGTGCAGACCTTAAACTTTAGTTATAGATTCAAAATAGGCCAAAGTTCACGAAACAAAAAAGTTTAGGAGTTTTACGGAGCCGCGGGACCCTATGAGGGAATAAAAAGGGGGATTTTTAATTAAAAAATCGATTTTTCTCTATTTTCTCGGGAAATATGGTATTTACAAAAAAATAGTTCAAATAAAAGTTGTTTCCGAAAAAATTGCATTCAATTTGGTGTTTTTAAATTTAATTTTATAGCAATAATTAATCGAAATACTAAGTTTTAACTTCGGAATAATGTCATATGAATTAGATCTCGTTCATTTTTGGCAGCTTAATAGTAAATGCAGGAGTTTCTATATTATGCGAGGGCTTGCTATTTATAGGGGATGGCACCTAAAAAAAAAAAAAAACACACATTGGAGTTGAGAGAGAATTAAATTTTAAGAAGAAAAGGTTCTATGCAACTTTTTCATATAAATTGTTAGATTTAAGTTAATTTAATAACTACCAGAACATTTTGGCTTGAAAAAGTGGTATTTCAAATGCGTTTTTTTTTCAAATAACTCGAAAAGTATTACATTGAACAAAAACATGCTAGAGACAAATAAGGAAGCTACTAAATTAAGGATGAATTTCGTTTTTTTTCTAATTTTTGTAGAGAATGGTTTCGGAGATGTGGAAGTCTAAAGGTGGCATCCGAACGTTTATAAGAGGAAGTATTTAGTTTAAATGTTAAATTAAATATATCAGAAACTGTGGAACCTAGGCCAAAAACGCTAATAACCAAAATGAAAAATTATTAATTAGGCTTTCAAATGATTCTTTTCCTATTTTTATAGCATAAAAACAAAGAAGTTATGACAGAAACAATGTACTTTTTCACATTTTTTTAAACAAAAACGTCACAATTTTGTAAATGTAAGTAGTCAGTAATTAAAAAAATATATTCCCATATACCTCCGATTAAAGAACTTATATCTAGATACATAATGGCATTGATTTATTTGTCGCTCAAAGACTCACAATCTAAGGCACTTCTTCCCATAAGTTGCTGATTGGCCCATCGGCGTATTCGCGGCCGCTCGTGCACGATCGGCTTCAGTTCGATTATCATAATCTCAGTTGACAGTTCGGCCATTAATGTCAATAAATGTTTTTCGTGTTCTCCGACCAAAAACTGGTGAAAAAGTAATTTTATTTTAAGTTGTGATTTGCTTAATACCTAAATAATATTCTCTATTCATATTTACACAGTTTAGTGACAATATATTTTGTGCAAATAAATAGTGTAGTGCTGTGCCGTTTGCAGAAAGCAGTTTAGAAAAGAAGAAAATCGATCGTTCCATAGTCGTAACATGATGAAGTTCAGTTTACAGTTATAAAGTAAATAGCAATTAAATTTTAATATCCTTTCAATACATATTTATCTTACTGTTTTATCTTACTGTAATATCGTATGCCTACATCACGTTATATAGAGAGCCGGTAATGCAGGAATTGCAATAATTCATTTTAATGAAAATATTTACCATTCTACACATTTTCTACACACACAACGCCACTGTTGCCTATGGGATGTGATGTTCATCTATCCATTTTAATGGACATATAATGTGACTATGTTAGGAGCAAACAAGGTATATAGTGAAAAGATAGCCTGTTATGTATCTAGATATAAGTTCTTTAATCGGAGCCATATACTGTTTTTCGTTAATATATAGTGTGACCTAGACGCTCAAATTTTTTCATCGACTTACAGCGCTTGCTTTAGAAAAAAAATTGCATTTTAAACTGTAAAGGGATTTTAGATAAAATGTAACATTCTTGTTTCTCTGCAAATATCTCAATAAATATTATTTTAAGAGAAAATATGGTGAGCATCAAAAATGAAGCATATAAACTGAGAATAAATGTATTTTGTTTATATATTTGTGTAGGGTTGATTGTTTCGGAGATATTTAATTTTATAGATAGCATCCGACCGTTTTTAGGATGAAGTATTTAGTTTAAAATGTTGAATATCTTAGAAACTGTGACACTTCCATCAAACGTTCTAGGAAACAAAATTAAAGGTAATTATTCATCCTCTAAAATTATTTTTTTGTTTGTTTCTACATCACAAGAAATAAAGCAGTTATGGCCGATTCAATGTGCCTTTTCACATTTTTGTTAACAAAATTTCCGGATTTTGTTATTGTAATTGCTCAGTAATTAATTTTCAAAAATGCTGTTTTTCGTTAATATCGTTAATATCACCTAGACGCTCAATTTATTTTGTCCTTTTAAAACACTTGTTTTAAAAAAAAGTTCCATCCGCCATCCCCCAATCGAAAAATGGCCGTACTTCGGTTAATTATTGCTATAAGATTAATTTAAAAACACCAAATTAAAGATAATTTTGCGAGAAACAACATTTGTTTGAACTCTATTTTTGTAAATGCCATATTTCCCGAGAAAATGGAGAAAAATCGATTTTTCTAATTAAAAGTATCTTTTTACCCCCTGTAGGTTCCCGCGGATCTATAAAACTCATAAACTTTTTTGTTTCGTGAACTTTGGCCTATTTTAAACTTATAACCAAAGTTTAAAGTTTGCACAAATTTTTTTCGAGTTTTTTTCAATCTTTCCCTGTACTAATACTTATATTTTCTTAGTATAGAGGGTATGATTTTTATACACGTTTTCGTTTTTCTAATATAAAAGAAAAACAAATTGATCAGCTAGGACCATAATTGTATATTACAAATGCCAAGACATCATTTACGTAATGCGGGAACTTGTTGGCAGGCACTTTATATGAGTCGTATCCATTATAAATAAGATCCCTGCTCTAGTATTTTTATTTACTTGGGTGGAAAGAAAACGAATATCGACGTTATACATTTTAGATGATATCTCCAAAAAGATACAAACTAGAGTCCCTAATGCAGCCACAGACGAGAAGGCAGGAGCCCAAACGTCCGTGACCGAATATCATCGCTCACCAGAGCTACAACCCGTACAAGGCCAATGAGGGGTGGTCGAGTCAAGCAATTTACCATCGATCGGTCTACTGAATGAAGTTCTTCGTTTCAGCAGGGCGTTTCATAATGGAAAAAAATACTTTATAAAGAGTTTAAAAGGTTATCAGGATAATTTTATATAAACATTTTTTATTATTTCGGTAATATTCTATCTACAATTTAAGTTACGCTTGTTGGCATAATTAGCGTCGATAATAATTTATTTTATATTGTATGCTAAGGAAGATGCAACAAGTTATATTAAAAATATTTTATTCGTTTTGGCATTTCAAAGTGGAAATAAGGAAATTATTACGATTCCATAAACTTAGGCCAAAAACAACATTAAAGTAGTAAAATCAATCAATACTTATTTCATAACTTCATTAAAGAGCGATATAACCCTAGCCGCTGATTAACAAATCACACAGGCACACAAAACAAAAAAGGTCATGTAAATTTTTTATCGACTATCATCTCTATATGTATTTTAGGGCGCTGAAACCGAACCTGAAGTCAAAATTGTCACATGTCAATATTTTCATGTAAGCTCAAAAAACAGCTTGGAACAAGCCTGAAACTGGATGAAAGGTAAATTGGATGATTAAACGAGTTGACATGTTTTTAGACGTATTTTGGGGTATTGAAACCGAATCCGAGATGAGAATTGTCACATGTCATCAATATTTTGATGTAAGCTCAAATAACAGCTTAGAATACACTCAATTTATAAGCTTTGACGTTGCCGTTCGACGTTCCCGTTCCCGTTCGACGTTCGACATTCACAAAAATAGTCCATTTATAAACTTTGACGTTCGTCGTTCGCACGTTTGCATTTTTTACATAAAATGTCAAACTGAAAGATCGTATTTGTGATACATTTTTTGCATAAATTTACTTTTTTTTTGAATCTCTGTGTGTTTAATTTAAACTGAATATTCTGCTGACGTAAGTATCCGATGTTTTATGATTATGAACTTGATAATGATAATTTGTAAAAAAAAAATCCTTGCAAAGATGTGATTTAAAACAAACAGTAGAACGACTATGGTCGCTCGATTTTGGAATCACTGTGACTCTTCTATGAAAAGAGTAAAATTAGAACAATTGAAGGATATCTAATTGCTTCATCTTGCTCTCTTGGCTTGGAAAAGTTGGCATAAAATGGCGTTTTATTAAAATATTCCCACTGAGTTTCAGGGGCTTCTACCTAAAGGCTTCTATTTTCGCTCTCTCCCTCACAAATCTGTCTCTCAATTTTTTCCACCTCCTCTAAAGAGTCCTCTATTACTATAGGAAAATATACAAAATTACGGAGCACCTGGCAGGTTGCATGAATTATTTCTGCGATCTCTTGAATATTTCTAATTGATTCTTTTGGTGAACACGTGGTGTTTTTAGACGACTCACCAGTTGCCTCGTCCATTTCTTAATGTTTATGGACGTATACTATCAAAATGCCCATGTGGAACACGAGTTCACTAAGGTTACTAAAAATAATGAATGAATAATGTTTTTTCCTATTTTTATTAAAAAAAAACCTATTCAACAAATATTCAAATAATGACCATCTATAAATTATACAAATTTGGGAGTTTCGAAAAAGTTGACTCAACGTTAGGTCTCCATAATGGGACGAGCACTTTGAAATTCCCAATTTTATTAATTTTCTTGAGGATTTCAGATTAGTTCCTCTACTTGCAAAATTTCAAGTTCTAAGCAAGTCTGAAAGCGCCCAAACAAATTATGCGGATATACATATTTGTATTTATCCGTCCGGTAAATTGTTTGAGTACTTGCCGATGAATTGGGAACTTTGGCGTGAGGTGGGGCTACTACATTCTCGATAAGCCGAAAATTCCAAAATTTGCAAAACTCGAAATGGCAACTTTAATATGCCGGTCAATGTTTATATAGAAGGTAACACCCACATTAAAATGAAGAGCTGAGACTGGTAAGAGCTGTAAAAAAAACTATAGGAACAAAGTTGTGGAGATTAAAATTTCACATAAAAAAAGTAAGTAAAGACATATATGTATATTTTATTCTTTTGTCAATATATGCGTTTAAACGCGATAAATCAACATGACGCCGCACTTTGCACACTTCCTGTGCATACCTATACCATAAAAGTTGAAAGCTGAATTTTTTGTAGAAAATTTAATTCTCTACAATAACTTTCTTCTCTACAATGTTCTTATATCTTTTACCATTTTGGTAGCATCTTCGTTTTGTGGGTATAGCCTTCCATATATATAGATTGGCCGCCATACTGGAGCCGCAATTTTGACTTTAGCAAAATTTGAAATTATAGTAGATCGGAAAGGTACTCCCTACCTCTATGCCAAATTTCAAATTCCTGGCTCATGATAAGTACCCAAATAATTCACCCGGCAAACAAATGTAGAAAAAAACAAACAGTGATACACTTTCGTTTATAATATATTGATATATTCGGATTTACTCTAAAGCATTTAGGACAATATAGTTGACATGGAATTGAATGAAACTTTGAAACTCATTCACGTGACAAAACGCTTCACTTTCATTGGAGATCCCGCAACAGTAACGTTAAAAACATAAAATTTGTTCATCTCGAACGGACGGCAACTTTTGATCCTGTGGGAAACATCAACGCCAACTTAGGATATAAATAACAATCAGGTGTTGTATGTTTCATCTTTGAACGGCGACGGAAACGCCCAACGGGAACGGAAAATGTTGGGCATCTCAAGCGGACGGCAACTTTTGATCCAGTGAGAAACGATGTCAACGTCAATATTAATGACTTTCATTAGTATGTAAATAACATAACCCCAAATTTCAAGTTTTTTAAGTTTATTCTCTATTCTCATCTTTAATATTTGTATCCGCAATTTTAGCTTGGAGCCATACTGGCTCTAAACGAATATTTAAAAATGCACGCAACAAATTTTTCAAAACTGATGATTAATAAAAATAGACAGCTAATTATAGGTTAGATTTTCAACCTACAAAAAGTGTCTTATTTTATTTAAGCAAACTATTTAAAACTTTATAAATATTGCATTGAACCAGATTTTATTTTAAGAATAGAATAGAATACACTTTATTGCTGTAGATCTTACAAAAAGAAGACATTAGCATTGTCAAAGTAATTAAATATTTAAAACTTCCAATAAAAATAAAATGTAAGAAACATTAAAAGTATATAAAACATTAAAAGTATCCAAAAAGAATATAAAAAGAGAGCAGCAAGAGGAAACAAAAATTCATACAACTAAAATTAGCCTAAAACTAAAAAGATAAAAGAATTCGTTAAACTGTTGCTTATAATATAATATAATTAACGAATAATACAATTTTTTTTATGTATTTAAAAAATCACTGAAAGAATAAAATGCATTTTCAAATAAATACAATTTAAGTTGTTTTTTAAATAAATTAGTATTATTTATTGATTTTAATTCTCCTGGCAGGGCATTGTAAGCCTTAATAGCGTTATAATAGGGACCTTTTTCATAAAAACTGTGGTGATGAACTGGTATTCTGAGATCTGGCCCATGTCTTGTAGTCATTACTTGATATATATCGTTATTTCTTGTAAACTCAGTTGGATTTTGTTTAACGACTAATTTGTATATATACAGGGAAGGATGGTAAGTATTTTCAATTCTTTAAAGAATGGTTTACAGGAATCTCTGTAAGAGGCATTCACCATACACCTAATTATCCTCTTTTGATTAATAAATATTTTCTGCCAATATAGGGAGGAACCCCAGAATATTATAGCATATTCCAAAATACTTTGCACATATGAAAAATAAAATATTCTTAGGCTGTCTATCGAAAGCTGATTTCTCATAAATCGTATTAGATAACAGGACGAATTTAATCTTGATATCAACGTATTGGTGTAAGATTCCCAATTTAGCTTACTATCTAGCGTTATGCCAAGAAATTTCACATTGTCTGTTTGTATAATTGAAGAACCCTTTAATTGAACATACAACGAATAATCAAGGTCACTAGTCGGAGAAAACATTACAAGGGTAGTTTTATTTCCATTTAGGTTCAAGCCGTTCGAGTCACAATACTCAGTCATACTTGAAGATATTGTAGTAAGTTTATTTGCACGAGCCACTACGGATTCTTCAGTTGTCATGCATGAATTATCATCAGCATATTGATATAAAGTATCTATATTGATATGATCTTTTAAGTCGTTAGTATACAGAATAAACAATAGAGGCCCAAGTATAGATCCTTGGGGCACTCCTTGTAATACATGAACTTTATCTGAATAAAATGTCTGTAGTATTCCATTCTTAAAAGTTGTTACAGTAGTGACTTGAAATCTATCAGTAAGGTATGACCGAAGTAGTTTGTTACACGTGCCCCGTACACGGGATATTTGTAAATTTTAAAAAACATATATTTTTCAGGTTATGTGTGACGTCACGTGCACGTCGTCAATTGTTTTTTATTTCATCGTCGAACGGGAATGGTAACGTCAAGTTTATAAATTGAGTGTTTTATAAGCCTGAAACCGGGTAAAATATAAATTGAAAGATTAGACGAGTTGACCCACGTTTTTATACGTATTTTGGGCCGCTGAAACCGAATCTGAGGTCAGAATTTTCTTATCATGTCAGTACTTTGACATAACCTCAGAGGAAATCTCAAAAAA
The DNA here is from genome assembly GCA_936432065.2 of Rutpela maculata. NCBI lineage: Eukaryota > Metazoa > Arthropoda > Insecta > Coleoptera > Cerambycidae > Rutpela > Rutpela maculata. The sequence goes on from OW386285.2 coordinate 113,696,415, forward strand.
CACCTGAAAAATGGTCAAAAATGCATTTAAAAGTATATTTAAATACTAAAACGACCAAACCACTTTAGTTATATGAATAATGGGACGCTGAAACTGAATTTCAGGTCAGAATTCTCCCATCATATCAGAATTTTGACATAACCTCAAAAAATCATCATAAAACAACTCAAAAATGGTTAAAAATGTATTGAAAGATTAAACGAGTTGATCCATGGATTTATACAAAAAGAATTAATTTAAAATTACATTTCCTAGATTCTCATGTTGATTACTTGCCAGAAAATCTCGGAGATTATAGCGAGGAGCAAGACAAACGTTTCCACCAAGATATAAGAGAGACGGAGCTTCGCTACCAAAGAAAATGGAACATAATATGCTAGCCGATTACTGCTGGATGCTTAAAAGAGACTTGCCAGACAGTGGCAGACAATGGCAAGAAAAGGAAGAGAAACCCTCTTGTGCCAAAACGAGTACGATATCACAGGAATAAATAAAGAGCGATTTTTTATGAAGTCTCAAGAGTCAAGAATTTTTCGACCTTTATTTAACTTATAAACGTAATTTGGGTTAGTCTTCACAGGTTTTCGAAACTGCGTCAAAACGTAAACATTTTAACTTGTGAATTTCGTTCTGACAAATATTCGATTTTAATGTCCAGAATTATTTTCTTTGTTCCAAGTGCAGATATATAGGGTGGGGGCAATAGTGCGTCGGACTTCGGTATCTCGAGTTCTACGATAGCTAGAAAAAAAAAAGTACAAGTAAACTAGTAGTCCAGTCAACGAATGATCTAAAGGGTGGTGTAGAGTGCGTGAGCAGGGACCTAAGCGATTACTTTAGAAAGTTGTTCAGGGTGTTTAGGGAGTGAACATACTGAAAGTCCTGACGTCTTGGAGGTGAGCCAAAGGGGGGGCACAAAGAAAGTCCCACTTTTGTTTTTTTCGCTTATACCTCTAAAATGGTGCAGCGCAGGGAAAAATGACAAAATGAAAGCCCATGAAATTCTCTTCAACTTTCATTTTATATACTCGAATTCGCAACCGTTTTCGAGCTACACGCTCCGGAAAAGTGAAAATTTTCGAAAAACAGATTTTTACCTCTTCAACTTTAAGGAAAAGCAAGGTGGGCTTCTCAAAATTGTACTTAAGTAAAGAATCATCAAGGAAGCGGCAGTGATCTTTTACAAGCCCTCCTCCACTTAAGGCGAGGTTGAAGAGGCTGGGTAGATTTGTTTCCTCAAATGGTATGGGGCACCAGCAAGACAGACCTCCCTCAACCAGTACCGCTTCCAGTTGTTCATGAGGTCTGTGGCAATATTAAGCCTGACTTCAGCTCCCTCCCACCAACTGAGTGCACAGCTAAACAGAATTCCCGGCGCACCTACCACCAAGTGCAGCAGTGGCTCGGGAATGAGCTGCCCCTCAAGAGTGGGGGTGGAAACATGTAGGAGACACCCTGGTGCCAATTACAAGCACCGGAGGTCCTACTTTTTTTTATCATCTTTGAAATACAATTTTCTATTTTTCAGGTAAAAATCTGTTTTGCGAAAATTTTCACTTTTCCGGAGCGTATAGCTCGAAAATTATTGCGAATTCGAAAAAAATATATAAAATGAAAGTTGTAGAGAATTTCATGAGCTTGCGTTTAGTATAAGAAGAAAATGTTTCCCTGCGACGCACCTTTTTCGAGATATAAGCGAAAAAAACAAAAGTGGGACTTTCTTTGTGCCACCCAACGGCTCACCTCCTAGACGTCAGGACTTTCAGTATGTTCACTCCCTAAGCACCCTGAACAACTTTCTAAAGGAATCGCTTAGGTCCCTGCTCACGCACTCTACAGCTCCTTTATTGACTGGAATATAGGTAAAAAAGTCTATAACGGGAAATTATTTTTGAATATACAGACGAGCCAGGACGATATTATAGGATCAAATGCCTTTTTTTTAATAGAATGCTATGTGTATCAGTGCATTTCTTGAAGCCTCTTTGTAGACTCTATTCATTCCTATATTATTATTGACTATCTTCCAACCACTTGGATGTAATGACTAATCGCAACCATTTTCATTTTATCGAGTAATAAGCACAGAATTCAAGACTAAACTTAAAAAATAGAAGTTTCTCCAAATAATTCATTAGGAAAAATTATAATAAGTGCTCCACATGTTGCTCATTTTGATTGACACACGTCTTTATGCAATTTTGAAATGAGGCGAGAACATGTAATAGGGCCACATTTCTTTGATAGTACATTGACTGGAGATATTTATCTTCATTTTCTGGAAAACTATCTGCCACAATTATTGGTGAATCTTCCTGAAAGGATTCCTCAAAAACTATAATTTGCAACTTTAAGGATAGGATTTTTCAGAGTGAGAGGGAAATATGCGTTTATTTTCGGTTTATTATAAATAATTAAGAAACCAAACATAGTGTAATCTTTAAACCCATATTAAATAATTGCTATTGTTCTAACGAATACAACTATATATATTTTTTATTATAAATTTCTGTTGTACTTGAATATCGTAGTTTGTCAATCAACACAAATAGTCCCTAACTTCATTATTCATTTAACTATATACAAAATTTATGACAAAAACTGTGTATGGTTGTATTCCTTAGAGCAATGGGAAGTATCTGAAACTATTTTAAAGATTATCATTTATGATTTTTTAAATATTTGTAGTAAATCGAAAATAAACGCATTTCCCTCTCACTCTGCAAAATCATATCCTTAAAGTTGCAAATTCAGGTTTCAAATTATGGTAAAATTCTATGATTCCATACGACATACGGTATATAACTAACCCATCGTGTTTTTATCTCTACAGACAATTAATCCCTGGACTAGAAAAAAAAACAAAATAAGAAAATGTGAGATCTGATAGGACCGTATACTATTATAGGTTTCAGTTACAAATACCATTATTTAGTACATAATAACTTTTGTTCTGAATATTGATAATTACAATGCTAAGCTTTACAACATAATACATAATTTTATTAGTGGAGTTTTTATCATAATAATATTTACTAAAGAAACATTCTGGGGCTAAGCTAATAAAATCTTTTATTATTAATTATTACGTCGCCAAAGGATATACTTAGTTTCGCCAAGGCTACAATTGAGATTAAAACAATTAGGTTGGTTGCCTGACAATTAGACATTAAGAGAAAAAAAATAACAAAAAGAAACACGGTAAAATTACAGTAATAAAGTAACTGATAATGTTTAGAACAGGAGAATAGTCGTTTTTTAGGTAGGTATTATATATTAATTATAGTTTTTGGAACAAAAAATATAAAATAATGGCGAGAAATTCTAGCAGTTACTATTTCTTCAAGTATAATTCTCAGTAAATATTAAGTACATTTGAAAAAAAAATTGGTATAAAATAGGTAATATTACAGTTCTAAGAAATATTAGGACTTGCACTAGAATATAATTTATTCTTATACTAAAGTAACGGTGTCAAAGGTAATATAGGAAGGAATTAATAGGGTCAAAAATAAATAGTGAGAAAAATAACGCCTTACACCCCAAAGAGGAAAAACGAAGCAGCTACGGACACGTGTTTCGGAATTATTGTTCCTCATCAGCGTAGCGTAGCAACAAAAAGGATCTGGAAAGGACAGATAGGAACAATAATTGAAGGTTGAAAGCTCAGTACACAGTACTCTTATTTGTGCATTCATATTTAGATCGGTCTATTTAAGACCTTCACCGACAGTCGGCACATAGAGCCATATGTGGACTGCCCAATTTCAACCTGACGAGTCAAATAAACTAGGAAGGAATAATTAGGGTCAAAATAGTGAGAAAAAAAACGCCTTACACCCCAAAGAGGAAACACGAAGCAGCTACGGACACGTGTTTCGGAATTATTGTTCCTCATCAGCGTAGCGTAGCAACAAAAATGATCTGGAAAAGACAGATAGGAACAATAATTGAAGGTAGAAAGCCCAGTGCACAGTACTCTTATTTGTGCGAAGGTGCCGGTGAAGGTCTTAAATAGACCGATCTAGATATGAATGCACAAATAAGAGTACTGTGTACTGTGCTTCCAACCTTCAATTATTGTTCCTATCTGTTCTTTCCAGATCCTTTTTGTTGCTACACTACGCTGATCAGGAAAAATAATTCCGAAACACGTGTCCGTAGCTGCTTCGTGTTTCCTCTTTGGGGTGTAAGACGTTATTTTTCTCACTATTTGTTTTTGACCCTATTAATTCCTTCCTATTTTATTCGACTCGCCAGGTTGAAATTGGGCAGTCCACATATAACTCTATGTGCCGATCTGTCCTTTCTAGATCCTTTTTGTTGCTACGCTACACTGATGAGGAACAATAATTCCGAAACACGTGTCAAAGGTAATTTTATTTTTCAAGGGTTTTAGGAAGCGCCTCCACCACGTGTCACAAGCGATCGAACTTTGCGCCGCAATGCCACCTTGAAGGAAGTGTGTGAAGTAACGATGTCAAAGGTAATTTTATTTTTCAAGAGTTTTAGGAAGCGCCTCCGAAACGTGTCACAAGCGACCGAACTTTGCGACGCGACGCCACGTTGAAGGGAGCGTGTAACAGTACCTAGTTTCGTTTTTTGTCCATTTATTATAAAATTTCCATTATTTGTCAAAGTTCCTTTTTACTTATTAATGTGGTTTCACCGGATACCATTATAGCACTGTACTTAGAGGTAAAAAATATGTAAAATTTCGGAATAATTTCATATGCAATGATCATTTTTCTTAATAGGTTATTATTGTAATAAAAGATATGGTCTTCAGTCTCTATATGGCCCGGATACTTGCTCCTACCCTCGAGGGGTGAAAACACCTCTAAATTTAAATATTCAATATTTGAAAAAGTGTTACTAATTTATTTCTGAAACGTAGAATAGTCATATTTTTAGTATCGCTGATTATGAACTTGAAGTCAAAGTTAAAAAAATTAAAATGGCGTCTCTAAAATGGCAGATGAAATTTTTTTTCTAAAACAAGTGTTTTAAACGGACAAAAAAATTAGCATCTAGGTGATTCTATATACAGGGTGGCCACTTTTTCTCCACAACAAATTTCCCTGACTTTTCCCGGTTTTCCAGGCGATTTTTAGTTTTTTCCCTGACTATTGTCATTCCATTTTGTCGTATGTTATTTTCTTTACAACTGCTCTTTAAGTGAACGTGAATAGTTGTATGATTTATCCCATTGACTTCAGCAGTTTTAAATGAAAATCAGTCTTTTTACCCATATTTTAAAAGTATATATAAATAAATTAATATATAAATTCCCTGACATTTCCCTGACTTTTCCCTAACCTATTAAATTCCCTGACTTTTCCCGGTTTTCCAGAAAGTGACCACCCTGTATATATTATATTAACAAAAAACAGCATTTTTGAAAAAAAAAATTATTGAGCAATTACAATAACAAAATGGCGACATTTTGTTATAAAAATATGTGAAAACGCACATTGTATTGGCCATAACTTCTTTATTCTTTGTGATGTAGAAACAAACCAAAAATAATTTTAAACTAGGTAATTAATTATCTTTAATTTTGTTCTTTTGATTTTTTTATGGAAGTGTCACGGTTTCTAAGATACTCAACATCTATATTAAATACTTCGTCCTAAAAACGGTTGGATGCTATCTACGAAATTAAATACCTACACAAACATATAATAAGAACAAATTCATTTTCAGTTTATAAGCTTTATTTTTGATGTCCGTTATTTTTTCTCTATATGAGGAACAATAATTCCGAAACACGTGTCAAAGGTAATTTTATTTTTCAAGGGTTTTAGGAAGCGCCTCCACCACGTGTCACAAGCGATCGAACTTTGCGCCGCAATGCCACCTTGAAGGAAGTGTGTGAAGTAACGATGTCAAAGGTAATTTTATTTTTCAAGAGTTTTAGGAAGCGCCTCCGAAACGTGTCACAAGCGACCGAACTTTGCGACGCGACGCCACGTTGAAGGGAGCGTGTAACAGTACCTAGTTTCGTTTTTTGTCCATTTATTATAAAATTTCCATTATTTGTCAAAGTTCCTTTTTACTTATTAATGTGGTTTCACCGGATACCATTATAGCACAGTACTTAGAGGTAAAAAATATGTAAAATTTCGGAATAATTTCATATGCAATGATCATTTTTCTTAATAGGTTATTATTGTAATAAAAGATATGGTCTTCAGTCTCTATATGGCCCGGATACTTGCTCCTACCCTCGAGGGGTGAAAACACCTCTAAATTTAAATATTCAATATTTGAAAAAGTGTTACTAATTTATTTCTGAAACGTAGAATAGTCATATTTTTAGTATCGCTGATTATGAACTTGAAGTCAAAGTTAAAAAAATTAAAATGGCGTCTCTAAAATGGTGGATGAAATTTTTTTTCTAAAACAAGTGTTTTAAACGGACAAAAAAATTAGCATCTAGGTGATTCTATATACAGGGTGGCCACTTTTTCTCCACAACAAATTTCCCTGACTTTTCCCGGTTTTCCAGGCGATTTTTAGTTTTTTCCCTGACTATTGTCATTCCATTTTGTCGTATGTTATTTTCTTTACAACTGCTCTTTAAGTGAACGTGAATAGTTGTATGATTTATCCCATTGACTTCAGCAGTTTTAAATGAAAATCAGTCTTTTTACCCATATTTTAAAAGTATATATAAATAAATTAATATATAAATTCCCTGACATTTCCCTGACTTTTCCCTAACCTATTAAATTCCCTGACTTTTCCCGGTTTTCCAGAAAGTGACCACCCTGTATATATTATATTAACAAAAAACAGCATTTTTGAAAAAAAAAATTATTGAGCAATTACAATAACAAAATGGCGACATTTTGTTATAAAAATATGTGAAAACGCACATTGTATTGGCCATAACTTCTTTATTCTTTGTGATGTAGAAACAAACCAAAAATAATTTTAAACTAGGTAATTAATTATCTTTAATTTTGTTCTTTTGATTTTTTTATGGAAGTGTCACGGTTTCTAAGATACTCAACATCTATATTAAATACTTCGTCCTAAAAACGGTTGGATGCTATCTAATTAAATACCTACACAAACATATAATAAGAACAAATTCATTTTCAGTTTATAAGCTTTATTTTTGATGTCCGTTATTTTTTCTCTAAAACTAATTAATATTTATTAAAATATTTGCAGAGAAACAAAAATGTTACGTTTCTTCTAAAATCCCTTTACAGCTTAAAATGCAATTTTTTTTCTTGTAAGCGGACGAAATAATTTGAGCATCTAGGTTATACTATATATTAATTACTGACTACTTATGTTAAGAAAATATCGACTTTGTACATTGGTTGTCATAACCAAAAAATAATTTTAAAACCTAATTAATGGACTTTCATTTTGATTGTTAGCATTTTTAACGTAAATGCAATAGATATTTAACATTTAAACTAAATATTTCGCATTATAGACTTTCAGATACCACCATTATAGTTCCAGATTTCCAATACTATTAACTCTACAGAAATTAGAAAAAAAAGGAAATTCATTCTGAGTTTAGTAGCTTTCTTACCTGTCTCTAGAATGTTTTCGTTCAATCTAATACCTTTGGAGTTATTTGACGAAAACAAATTTGAAATACCTCTTTCTCAAGCTAAAATTCCAATAGTTGTTATAACTTAAAGAATATCAATTTATGTGAAAAGTTGCATAGAGCCCTTCTTCTTTTTAAAATCTGAATCTTCAGCTCGAATGTTTTTGTGTTTTTTTTTTAATTGCCACTCCTTGAAAGTGGTATACACCTTATATAAATTAGCAAGCCCTCGCATAATATATAAACTTTTCTTTGATGCATTTACTATTAACTTGCCGAAAATGAACGAAATCCGTTTCATATGATATTATTCCGAAATTAAAACCTCTAGTTACTGTACTAATAGGTAACAAAGGGTTAATGTAAAATTTGCAATCCGTAATTTCCTTATTGTCAATATATTATTCACGACAATTGTTTGTAAATACACAGGATATTCCGAGAAGATTGGGACACAGCTTAGAAAGTAGTTACAGGCCAAAAACACCTACATTCTAAATATAACTTGAAGAAAAATGTCGCCTACTACATCCTAAAGTCAAATTAAAGTTAAGAGATAACTGTTGACGATAACGATTCTTAACTGCCTCTTTTTAAGACATTTTTCTTGTAGTTTTGGATAAATAAATTATTGAATAGCAAATTTATGTATTAAATAGCCCTCTCCGCCCTCTCGTATTATTTATATTTCTCTTTCGATTGAGACAGAAAAATAAACAAAGATGACAGTTTATGCGATCGTCTAAATTTTAATATTACGACCCAAATTTAGGTTGTGATAACAATTTCATTAACAAACTATTTTATAAAGTTTGATATTACTTGTTTCTGTCTACTGATTTTAGTTGCCTTAATTTTGAAAAACACTGGCTTAATAATCATTTCTACGTTTGGTACTATGTTGTTTGTTTGACCTTAATAATGATTTCACTGTGATTATATATTTTCTTTGATTTTGATTTATTTTGTCTAGAGAATTATACCTTTATTTAAAATTACTTAAATTAGATAGCTGTTCTTTGAGCTTAAATGAAAATATTGCCGACATGTGACAATTCTAACCTCGGATTCGGTTTCAACGCCCCAAAATAAGTATAAAAACATGGGTCAACCGTTTAATCTTCCAATTTACTTTTGACCCAATTTCAGGCTTGTCCTAAGCTGTTTTTTGAGCTTACATGAAAATATTGACGACATGTGACAATTCTGGCTTCGGATTCGCTTTCAGCCATTGGTCAACTTATGTAATCTTTCAATTTACTTTTTACCCAGTTTAGGCTTGTTCTACGTTGTTTTTTGAGCTTACATGAAAATATTGACGACATGTGACAATTCTAACCTAGGATTCGGTTTCGGCGCCCCAAAATATATATAGATTATGAGAGTCGGTAAGAAAGTACATGACCCGCTATTTTTTGTGTGCCTGTAGAATTGTATAAGAGGGGAAAGACTGACTTCGAATTTATGAAAACGAGAGAATTTAAGATAAAATTTGAACGAAATATTTCTCATTGTTATTTTGTAATACTTAATTCTGTATAGAACTATTTTGAAGTCTCGAAATAAGTAAATTTTGATCAATAAATTACGGGGTGTTTTAGTATTTACACAATTTTCTTTGTTGTCAATTGTAAAAGGGAAATATTTATTAGAATATAAATCGTTGATATGACAAAAATAAAAGAGTGACCCAAAATTTCGCCCCTTTTGGGGTCCTCATGAATTCGATTCAAAAGTGGTCTAAATGATAACTTATAGTGATACTTTAAAGTAAGCAAAATTTCAAGTTAAGCATAGTTTTTTTTTGGAGATATGACGAGTCGGACCTGTTAGTTGACCTCTGTTCACGGCAAGATTCTTGGCAATCTCGTTCATTATGTTTAAGATTCTCAAATACGCAAAGTGTATCATATTCTATGTAAAATCTTCCGTTCTTTTCGAATCTATCATTGTATTTTATCAAAAACGTTGTTCAAGTGAGGTATAGCTGATTTTACAGGAAAAAATCAGGACTTTTGCTGATAGTATTCGATTAGTCGGTATTTTTATACTGGAGACTTAGCAAATCTCGATAGATACTCCAAACCTTGTATCCAACGGCCTTTGAATAGTATTGCCGTCTAGGCAAGACAAGAGTTGCCCTACTCTTGTCCTGTCTTGAAATTTCAAGACAAGACTTGCCTAAGTCTGACTCTTGACAAACTCTATACAAGAGTCTAGATTAGAGTCTAGAAACAAAGTACATACCTAAACATAACGATGGCATACTGATTAGGAGAGCATTTATTTCTCTCAACGTTCCATGATCATAATTTAAGTATAAAACCCAAACATCGTTGTCGCTGGGCAGCGGTCGGCGCCGTAATTGACATTAAATATCTAATCTTAATGGAACTGAAAATTGATATTGCTGTGGCGCACAAATAATAATTGTTTCTTTCACTGCAAAAATTTGTTTATATATTTTTTTAATCGGGCTATATTACCGATACCCGCCACTAGTCAAGCGACATAAACGCGCCATTGTATGGAATTTGCAATGTATAATGTATATCAACCCATGAAATGATCTAGTTCTCAGAACGAAAAAATGAAGCGTGCTTTTAATTGTTGTAAGTCTCTGAAGCCAAAAAAAAAAAAAAAGTTTTGCATAAAGAACAAATATCTATAGCTATACACAGTGATACCGATAGTGCATCAGTTAATAAATTGGAGACCGACCCCTACGATATTATTACTGGTAGGAGCGATCATAGTTTGTCTGCTGATGAAGACAGAAACAGTGACACAGTCATGCCATCAACAACGTCCGATGACCTGTTATCAACCACTGCAACTAATAAACTAGGGCCCTCTGAGACGACAAAGGAATTGGAAGCGAAAAAAAGACCGGGACATTGGGTCATTCTGGAAAACTTCTACTTAAGTTTTTCGAAATGAAGAAAATACGAAATAATGACAAAATTGGCACCCGTAAAATTAGTGGTCATAGGATTTAACATGTGGATAAACTAGAAGCGCACATCATAAAATTAGACAATAAACCAGATCGATCCCCAATAGACGAAAATATTCTGTTAGCCCTTCAAGAGGCCCGAGATAAATTACTGAAACATTACCGCAAAGCCAATTGGATTTACTGCGCCGTTTTGATTTTAGACCCCAGACATAAAATTCAAACGTTTAATTTAACAAACTGGGGAAAAGACGTGCTTGAAGGTTCTGTGGAAAAATTTTAAAAATTATATAAAAAATCGTACTACGAACCTAATGTTAATTTGACAGCTAAAGAAGAAAAAAAGATACTTCTCAAGTGCAGGAACTCTCAGAGGATGAAGAAGATGGGGATGTAATCGACTTGAAATCCCTTTTTGAATCCAACAGCACTGATGGTAGTGGTAGTAGCTACAACGAATCCGAAAAATGGAGAAAGGAAGTGGATGAATATTTGCAGGGTAAACGTGCTCCCCAGGAGGACGACATTCTATCGTGGTGGCGTAAATACCAGCACACTTTTCCTACCTTGGCCCTCATGGCTCGTGATCTGCTAAGCATTACGGCGACGTCTGTACCAGCAGAACGTCTATTTTCAAAAGCATCCCTTACCATCCGCAAACATAGGAACAGGCTATCACCCGAGTCGGCGCGATCTCTTTGACCTTAAATTCCTGGGTGACATGTAGCCTTTACCCGAAGATTAAGGAATATGCCAAAATTGCCAAATATGAAGATGAGGCAAGGGTGCCCAAATAATCATTTTGATATTGTTATTTTATCATTTCTATTATGTATTTTCGTTTATCCTAAATAAAAAATTAAATTAGATAAACGATTTTTTCAAATTTTTGTCATAATTTATTTCCCTAATAGGATATACAGAGTGATCACAAAGAACTTATTCTATAGTGGGCTGTATCTCCTATTAGTGTTCCATTATATAGTTCTGTCAAAATCCAGGCGACCTGATAAAAGTCCTTTATGATTCTCAACATTTACTGAATTTTGTATACCGGGTGTCCCTAAAGTACACGGAAGTACTTCGGAGGTGTATAGTTTTGCTCAAAATAACACTAAAAGTAAGAGTAATTTTGCTTTCCTAGGGCGCTCCTTTCGGAGCTATTCGCCCTAAAAAGTTCAATCTTGAAAGAATTTTTTTGCAGATAACACCCAACTGCCTTTATAGATTGTTATAAAATTTGAACAGTATACACAGTAAGTGGGTATCTATGATTGAGAAATATGGCGACTTTCCTATCTTTTCTAGGAAGACAGAGGCTGACTACCCCTAACGGTTTTTACCCCCAAACTTTGACGTGACACATTTTTGGTATTTTTGGTGTCTGTTTAACTTCCTTAAACAATTTCCTAAAAAAAAAAGGTATTCTTGTATGATACCGATAAAACGACCCCTTTTCGAGAAAAAAATATTTTTTTGATAAGGTGTCTAGGATAAAATTTAAATTTTTTGCCCAAAAAATTTTTAATTAATTTAATTCAGTGGGTCAAATCAGCAAATATTGAAAACCCACATAAATAAAATATTTTTAATAATAAATACAATAAATCCTAGAAATGAATGGACACGAAATATTTGCTTAATTCATAATAATAATTTTCTTTATGAAACTACGATAGCAAATAATTAATACTTTAAAAAAACGAAAAAGAAACTTGTGAGAATTTTTTTCCCGAAAAAGGGTCGCTTTATTGGAATCAAACGAGAGTTTTTTTTAGGAAATTGTTTAGGAGACTTAAAAAGTCAGCAAAAATTCCAAAACTGTGTCAAATGCCCAAAGTTTAGGAGTAAAAACCGTTGGAGGTAGTCCGCCCCTGTCTTCTTAAAAAAGATACGAAAGGCGCCATATCTCTCAATTACAGATACCCACTAATTGTGCATACTGTCCAAATTTTATAAGAATCGATACAGGGAGTTGGGCAGAACCTTCTTCACGATTGAACCTTTTAAGGGTGAATAGCTACGAAGTGGGGCGCCCTAGGAAAAAAACTTAATCTTACTTTTAGTGTTATTTTGACCCAAACTATACGCCCCCGAAGTACTTCCGCGTACTTTAGGAACACATATAGTCTAATCAAGACTCTTGATCTTTGAGGGACTCACTCTTGTCTTGTCTTGAAATTTCAAGACGAGTTTGTGTGTGTCTTGAATTTTTAGCTCTAATCAAGACAACAGTTAGAAATTCTAACTTTAGACGGCAACACTACCTTTGAATTAAAAAGTAAATGTATATTGCTAAGAAAGATTAGGTTTGGTTATATTGCTGAAATGTATTTCAATAATATGTAAACCTCTTCACCACGTCACGGTACTAATCCAGGAAGAGGTTTATGTTTTTTTTTATTTTTTCTTGTTTTGTTTTTTTTTCATTTTTTTTTTGACTTTTTATCTTTTTTAGCCTTTTTTCATTTTTTTTAATTCACAAATAAATTAATTTCTGAAGCCAATCTTAATAGCAAGTATATTTAAATATGCGAATCTGCTTCTTTAACTCGTCATATCCCCAAAACAAAAACTATGCTCGACTTGAAATTCCGCCTCCTTTAAAGTATCACCATAAACTATAGTTTAGACCACTTTTAAATAAAATTCATGAGGACCCCAAAAGAGGCGAAAAATAGGGGTTTTTTTGGGGTTACTCTTTGGCTTAATTTTTTTCATATAACAATTCAGACATCTTTCAATCTTTTTAAATGATTTGGAATAAAACCAGTTTTAATTTAAAACTTATCACCTTCAAGAAGCATCTATATACTCCACTAGATTTTTTTTTATTGAAATTAAATGCAAGTTTAAATCAAACAATGTATATTTATATAAAATTACTAGTTTTATTATCAAACAATATTTAACCTAACCATATACTGATGCTGAAACCACCTTCTCTCGCATACGGCCAATTATCGATTATACGGGTGTGGCGTATTTGATTCGCGGATTACCGTACCAATAACTTTAACCAGATTAACCAGCTTTGTAAAATAATCACGTTAATTACCGGAAGTTACTACTAACTGAATAATCCTTTATCGCGCGTACCTTGGCACTTGTTACTACTATAATAAAATAAGTGAATCTTTTCATCCGCTCTACAAAAATAACATAATTAGTCCAGTAAAGATGGCTGACAATGATGAATTAGGTGAGGAAACCTCTACCAATTTAAGTGAAAATTAGTGCAAATGGGGTTATTTCTGGTTAAAGAAAAACTTAAAAATATGTATCAATTTGAATACCTAGTAGAATATACAAGAATAATGTATTGGTAAATACTATTTCATTATTATTTGTTAATTATTCATGAATCAATAAGACGTATCGTCAATAATTTCAAATTTTATTAACTTCTGTCACGGTTTACAACTAAATCTAGGAATATTTGTTTTTGTTAAGATTCTTGACTCTTATAATTTGAATGTATGTTTACACGGTCAATAAACGATACGGTTACATCAATCAGCAGCTTTCGGACGAGAGAGACGCGGGGGGCGGGAAATCGAATGAAAGAGACAGACATATCTGATTTCCGTGCAGAAGACAGATTTGATCTTTAGATGACCCGTAGGATTAGTTTGGCCCTTTACAACTTTAATGCAATTTTTTCGCCCTTTCTGAATCCGAGTTCAAAAATAGAGGTTCCTATTTAAAAAACGGAAGTTGACTTTCAAATGACATTGAAAATGACATTCAAAATCAAATCCAAGGTCTCCAAGTGGTGCCTCCCGATAACCTCAATAACTGTTATAGAGGTAATTTTCCCTATATCTCGCTATCCTGACGAGTTATTTAGGCGTATCCATACTTTTGGGACAGTGCATATATTCACACACAAAGAGACATCCGTCTTTTTTAGTATCTGTGAGCGAGGTCTAATTTTTTGACGATTACAATAATTTCTTCACTCCTAGTGTCGCTCGAAAGTAAAAAATGTGAATTGTCTTGAAATTTTCAATGGGGTATATTTGAGAATCTTGATTCGTTTCAAAATCATAAGTAGCATCTTTACGATGTGGTCAAAAGGACGCGTTATTTTTTGCTGGACCTAGCTGATATATGTAAAGGTCTACCGTTGAAGATGATTATCTAATTTTGAAAAGAATATGCTCAGAGAACCGAATCTTCTTTAGGAAGCATTTTCTGCCCGAATGACCGAAAGTTAATTATCACCCTGTAAAAGCCATTTCTATCACCACATTGTTACCAGAAAATCGTGAGCGGGCAGGCATATTATTATTATATAAACTATCATATACCTCTATTTATTTGCTTCTTGGTATTTATGCTAAGTATACTTTTTATTACTAATTACTTCCACGTCCAGTGGAAGTATCGTAACGACAAAAAAATGTTTAAAAATTTTTATTGTCCAAATAGGCTTAAAATGTCATGAAACGTCGAGATTTTAAGTTTGAACGAAAAAAAAATTTTCTGTCTGTCTGTCGGTCTGTCTGTCGGCCTGTCTGTCGGTCTGTCTGTCGGTCTGTCTGTCTGTCTGTCTGTCTGTCTGTCTGTCTGTCTGTCTGTCTGTCTGTCTGTCTGTCTGTCTGTCTGTCTGTCTGTCTGTCTGTCTGTCTGTCTGTGTCTGTAACTTTTTTTTGTGCGAACGTTTACTCTGGAACCGTTTAAGATATTGACTTGAAATTTGGTACACATATGTACTTTAATGAGATCTAGAACTAGATTATATTTTCATCTTCTTCCGTCGAAGGGTTGGGGGGTAAATTGGGGTAAATTTGGAGTAAATAGGTCAATCAAGCAGGCAAGAGTCCATAAAATTGGTATTTAGTATATACAAGAGAAGCTAAGGTCTCAAAAAAAATTTTGGCATTAGCCACCCCCATTACCACCCCCACCCCCTTATTAAAGGGGATGAAAAAATAATGTGATTTAGTGTATGTACAGGAACCAGAAACCTCAAAATATTTTGTTACTTCATCCACCCCCCACTATCACCCCCCTATCACCCCCCCCCCACTACCGATGTGGGGTATCGTTTTATGGGTTTTTGGGGTAGAGGATTTCAAATATTATATTATTAAAGTTCCATAAACAATTATTTTCACATACAAAGTTTTTTCGTTGTGAGTGACTTGGATAGAGAATCTGGATGTGGAAGTAGTGATTCCTTGGGCAGCGGTTTTTTTCTTCTGATTCAGTGTTTCTTATAACTTTTTTATATTTTGACAGTTAAATTTTTTTTGTTAAAATGCGTATGCGTTTTAACTTTTTGTTATTCATTAATTCATTGTTACTATTGAACCATTTTTCCTTACTCTTGACTTATATGGGGATACATAGTCTGTGTCATTACAAATGATGAATAAAATTATTATTATTATTAATGTAAAATATCAAACTTAATTCGATACGTTCACACTTTACGTTTACTGCATTTAAAATGGGAACAACAGTAATACACAATATACCTATTACTATTAATAATTAACAAAATTACCTATAGTTAACAACCCAATAAAATCAAAATCTTGAGCGACATATTTACAAAAATTGGTGTATACTGAACAGAACCTTTTTGAAATCTGTATCACAATAACCATTTTGATATTTGGTTTTGAATTTACCGTGACATGGGCTGAAAAGTAATGGACACAATAATGCCGCCATTTTATAATTTAATTAAATGCTAAATGGATTACTGCGCTATGATAAAATAATAATTAAAGCAGAATAGGATCATAAAGCTAACTAGTTTTTCAAATATTCAATATAACTGGATTACCTTGTGTGCTTTTATGATGATATAGATAATAAAGCATGGGTCCATACCTGAAACAAATAAATACGAAATAAAATATCCAGAATGCTACTACTTAATTGGATTTAGTATCAAAATTGATCTTTACCGTTTTTCCATACACAGGGTATTTTAAAAATTAACAGTAAAATTCATAGGAGCACATGCTCATTTTTCTTAATGAAAATGTAATCTCATCTGTGAATTACTAATTTAAAAAAATGTTAGAAAAATGTGTACTACTCTTTTCCCAGCTGTAATTCAGATAATATCAATTGTATTTCAGAATAGTAAATTATATTTCAGAAATCGTCAGTTTTAATTCAGATTATACTAATGTATTTGAGGAAATATTATTTGTAATTCACATTAGTCAATTATAATTGAGAAAACATCATTTGTAATTCAGAAGTTGCCAAGACAAAGTAGTTATAAAAGTATCTATTCTTAAATGAATGCATTAACTTACTAATAAATTACTAACAAAACAATGTATTTTTAAGTATTTTAAAATATTTAACGTCCTACTGGCATGTCATTCATTGCTAAAGCCGCAGCATAATGTACAGTCGTACGTTGAGCTGCACGTGCACAATCGCCTCCGACAATTATATCTTTTGCCTCATAGATAATTGCTTCCAAGTACACCAATCTCTGCTCAATAACACGAGGAGCTTGCACAATGTCCCCATTGAAGATGAGTTTTAACGTAACATTTTACTTTAGACCAAATGCATTCAATTGGATTTAGTATTGGAGAGTAAGGTGCTAATCGTAGAAGACTTGCTGCCGTACCATTAATAACTGTTTCGAGGTTTGAATGGCAAAGTGCGTTGTCACAAACAATAATTAAGTCTGCCAGCTGATTTCCCATATCCTCCCACTGCTGTAAAAGCCTCATAATCCAAACATTGGCTAAAACTGAAGTAAAAGATCCTCTTCTACGCTCCATAGCTACTACGCCTGCTGCTTATACAGCTCCTATTAGATGAACATTGGATCCGCGTGATGCTGGTAGGTGTTGAACCGCTCTGACACCAGCTCTAGCTCGGCCCCTTGTCCGACGGCAAAATAAATTAAAATTAGTCTCGTCCATCCAAACAATTTGTTTGCCTTGCTGTATGAAAATGTTAAGAGCTCGAACATATTTCGCACGTATTATTTTCTTCTCTTCAGAATTCATAGTAATAGGCTCTTTGTGTACCTGCTTTACTGTAAAGAGCCTACCTTCCAAATAGTTACCTATAGTAGAAAGAGAAACATTTTTTTCCAAAGCCTGCAATATTTTTCCCTTTATTTGTTTCATCGTGTAGTCGCATTTCTCTTCTATCCATGAAATAATTAAGTCTATTTCGTCTTCAGTCATCGGTTTTTTGCCACCTTTTGCTAACATTACATCTCTGCCAGATCGCACCCAATGAAATGCAGTTTTATACTTGACTCCCAAACTCGCTGCTAATGATACCCAGTCGTCCCCTCTATCGGCACATGTTACTATCCTCTGGCGATCCCGATCGGTATGTTTTCCATATCGTTGTCTTGTAACAGGTTCATTGTCAGTAACAGCAACTTTACACAAGGGGCAAATTGTATCTGGTATATTTATCAAAGGTTCAGCACATTTGGTGTGGAGTAGGTGATGACATGGTATTAATTTTGTAACTGGATATCTTGCCATTGAAACTCGACAAATTGCACAATTATCTGTTAAGTTGATAATTATTCTGATTTACAATTTTCAAAAAGAGATAATGCTTAAGTCAGTTGACTTAAATAATTTTATTTATGTTACTATGTATGCGTAGTTAAGGCATTTTCATGGACATGTTGATGTATGTAGAAATTGTACCACAGAGCACAGTAACTACATATATGCGAAAGCAAGCCTTCTATGTAGCCAAAACCAAATTTGTATACGTATCGCTATTTTTTAAATGGTATATCAATCAACCTCACTCTTGTGTTGGCACTGTTGACGTTTATCGTGCCAATTTTGGATTTCTGAGTTTTTCTTTGTATCTACATAGGTACATATAATAATTACATTTCGAAAGTCATATTGGGGCCCGAAAATTTGCTAGGGCCTAGTGCCTAACTCGACTGAAAATAGGCGCCGATTATTAACAATTCAAATGGTAATATTTTTCAGTTCAACTCAAAATACACTATTTTTTTCCAGTGCATCTTTAAATTAAAAGAAATGAATTAACAACACATTTCTCTCAGTGTAGACGCAATTGGTACATAAGGTCACCGAAATCGAGCCATCAAAACTCAAACGTGCCGCCAAAGCCTTCGCCTCTGTGTTACTGTACTCTGTGGTTGTCCATAATACAGTTTATGTAGAATACGAACATCTTAACGCTATCTGAAATTCACATCACGTTTTCTCAATTACAAATAAATCTTAAATATAATTCACTAATCTGAATTACAACTGAACATTTCTGAAATTTCAATGTAATTCAAGTAATTTCAATGTAATTCAAGTAAGTAAAGTAAAGTACATAATTCAAAGTAGAGTAAATAATAAACTAACAAATTATAACAAAAATAAAACGGTATTATGTAAGTAATGCCTAAAATTCAACAACCCAAAGTTGAAATGAAAACACCTAAGCATGAAATGCTTGTCTTGCGATATTCCAAATCAACTGTAGGTTGAGCACTTTTTATTAAAAATTATACAAAAGAATATGAACAGAGTGCGGTAAAATTTGTAGAATAACAGACCAAAAAATAAACGATGAGGTATAACAATAACAGACGGCCAAGGGCGGATCCAGGGGGGGGGCACTAGGGGCAATTACCTCCCCCCGAGAAGAATAGGATGTAATATTATTTATTATTGAATAATGAAAATGTCGATATAATTATTGATTGTTCGGCGGTAGACGGCCGCAGTCAGTGGTGGTTTGGCCAGGTTGGCTAGTTGGTAAATGCCGACTGGGTCTTAGGGTCGCGTCTAACGAGGGGTTATGTTTATAAAAAAAATTTGGTA
This sequence comes from Rutpela maculata, assembly GCA_936432065.2. Taxonomy (NCBI): domain Eukaryota; kingdom Metazoa; phylum Arthropoda; class Insecta; order Coleoptera; family Cerambycidae; genus Rutpela; species Rutpela maculata. The sequence goes on from OW386285.2 coordinate 113,715,766, forward strand.
CGGGAAATTTTTTTTTTACATTTCTCTGTACGTAGAAAACATTTTTTCCGGATTTCCGTTTTCCGCTTAACAAAAAAATTTTGGGATGAAAAAAAAAATGTTTTCGGATTTCTCCTCTCCCCGCTCATCAGAAAAATTTTGGGACAAAAAAATTTTTTTTCGGATTTCTCCCCTGTCTATTAGAAAGATCTTGGGGACGAAAAAATTTTTTTTGGATTTCTCCCCCCCGCTCATCAGAATAATTTTGGGACGAAAAAAAAATTTTTTCAGATTCCCCCCCCCCCGCTCATAAAAAAAATTGGGACGGCGTTTAGATACATGCGAAGCAAAAATATTCAAATCGCTGACTAACTGAGTTTGAATATTTATTGTAAAATGCCGACTAAGCCCTAGACACCCAGACCGCCTCTGGCCGCAGTGCCCCCTCCCCAGTAACCTTTCTGGATCCGCCCTTGCAGACGGTAGCACGTGGTTCTACAATGTTAGTTAGATAATTAGTTAGCGCTTCCAGGATAGTTCATTAATTCTCAATAAGTAATTAAGTAGTTTACAACTACCTAATTAGTATAGTTATACACTTGTAACAATCTATGGATTTTAAACTAATTTTTTTTGTAGGTATGAAATAGCTAAAGATCAATTTACACTTTTAATTCAGAGTTTTTTTTATAACGTTCTGATTTTGAATGATAAATTTTTTTATTTCAATTTTATATTTATTAAATTTTCTTAGACTTTTTAGATGGAGTGGTAATATGGACCGAGATAGAAAACAAATCTTTGAGTATGGCTTTTCTTAACCCGCGGTATGGCTATAGATTTATTTTCTGTAAACCTAGTGTCATATCTATTATGGGCTGGTAAAGTGTTTTTGTTAAACATGTGTAGTAAGCAATGATAGATAAAGAGGTTCTTTATGTTAAATACGTCTGCTTCTTTGTGTAACTCAGTGGAGGAATACAGTTTTTTTTTTCTTTAGAATTATCTTTAGAATACAATTTTGTGATGTTTGTAAGATTTTCCGTACATTATTATAAAGTCCACCCCAAATGATAATACAATACCTACTTATTGACTCTACTAGTGATTTATATATTAGCATTAAATTATTCCTATCAAGTATGTCTCTTAGAGTGAAAAACTTATGCGTAAGTTGTCTAATTTTTTTTGTGATATAAGTTACATGCTCATTCCATCTTAAATGATGGTCGAGCATTACTCCTAGGTATTTTATTTTATTAGTTTTTTCTATTTTGGGACAGCTGCAATTTTCTTCTTGATGACATATATTATTATGTATATATAGAATTTCATTTGTAGATTGATCGTTAGCTACCAGCGTGAAAGTTAAAAATTTGCTTTTTTGTATCTTTAAACTTAGTAAACTGTGATTTAGCCACTTAAAGATCAGAGCTAAACTTCCTTCCGCATTTCTATACACCTCGTCCCATGAGTTTTCCACAAACACAATTGCGGTATCATCAGCATATGATATTATATGGCCTTGAAAGTGTTTTAATTTTGTAATGCTGTTAATATATACGATGAACAATACTGGACCCAGTACTGTCCCTTGTGGCACGCCTATGGTGACAGTGAGAGGGTCGCTATATACGTCATCTATTTTCACACATTGCTTTCTGTTAGAGAGATAATTTTCTAAGAGACGTAATGTTGGACCACGTATACTATTTTTTTGAAGTCTGTCTAATAAGGTTTGGTGCGCCACGGTATCGAAGGCTTTTGCTAAATCGAGAAATACAGCCTTGCATTTTTTTGAATTATCTAAATTTAATATAATTTCTTTTATTAGGTCCAGAACTGCGTGCTCTGTACTTGTATTTTTTTTTAAGCCAAACTGTCTGTCTGTGATCACGTTATATCTGTCAAAAAATTCTACCAGCCTGTTTTTAAGAAATTTTTCAAATATCTTAGCAAAGTTGTTGATTACTGAAATAGGTCTGTAATTATTTAAATTTTTATAATCACCAGATTTATGCACGGGAGTTACACTTGACTCCTTCCATTGATGAGGTATAGACCCAGTTTTAATTGTTAAATTTATTATATGTAGTAATGGTTTAGTGATATGTGAGTGCATGGATTTTATTAGTTTGACAGATATTCCGTCTGGTCCAGCAGACGAGTTATTTTTTAAACTACTGACTATTTCAATTATTTCATTTTTTGTTATCGGTTTAAGAAATATAGATGATTGAATTGAATGGTTTATTAAAACATCTTCAGGCAAGTTATCAATTTTATCTATTTTTTGAGATATTTTTGTACCAATATTTACGAAGTAATCGTTGAAGGTGTTAGCTTTTGTGATATTATCCGTTATTTCTATTCCTGCGTCATTTATTATGTTTATATTTTTAATTTGCTTACGCGTTGTCGTTGAATTTGATGCGCTATTTACTAGTTCCCAGACCTTTTTGCAGTTACCTTGTGCTTCAGCAAGTTGATTTTTATAATATTGATTTTTGACATTCTTTATTAGTTTATTTACCATGTTTCTATATTCTGTGTACTGCTTTTTCAGTTCAGGTGAATGGTTTTTTAACAATCTTTTTTTCAGATAGTCGCGACGCGTAATTGAGTTTATTAATCCATTTGTAATCCATGGCTTTAGTTTATAGAATTTATTTCTGACATTTATAGATCTAGATGAGCTTTTTATTATAGTGTGAATTTTATTTATAAAAATGTTGTAACTAGTTTGAGCATGAAATTAAATTGATTAATCTGAAATTCAACTGATACTTCCTGAAATTAAATTGAATAATCTGAAATACAATTGATAATTTCTAAAATACAATTAATTAATCTGAAATACAGTTGATCCTTTCTGAAATTAAAATAATATTTTCTGAAATACAACTGGGAAAGGTGTAGTACGCGGTATCCAGATTGAATAGTTCTCAACTTAATTCCATGAAATGTTTTTTTTGTGAATAAAATGTTATTTCTTGTTGAAAAGAGACTTGTCTTATTTTACAACTGAACTCTGTATTTCGTTAGTTTTGAAAAACTTTGTTAGACAAAATTTTCTGAAAAAAAAATAAAAAGTTAAGTGCTTAAGGTCATATCAATTTTCCGAGCAGTAAACTGTAAAGTTTATGACTACCCAAGACAAGCAAAACTTTTTATAAATGACTTTTCTTGACAAATCAATAAGAAAGTTTACAAGAGTACCCCATCCGAGGACATACTGTATATTGTTTTTAATTTTCGGACAAACACTTTTTACTAATTATAACAATATATGGTTTAAAGAGTGTGCGATTTGCGATAATAAAAGTATTCAATAAAATTGTAAAACGAGTACAAAGTGCCATTGAACGTATTAAATTTAATTGATATTTTAGTAAAATACGGCACAATTCACTTTCACGTGGTGTCACTAACATTAAATACAATGCACTGGCTGTCCCAGAGTCACGTAAACATGCGATATCTCCATTATTTGAAAGAATAAAAAGATAAATAAAAAAAATTTGCAAAAGGCGTGAAGGACTCCATCTGGAACCGCGTTGCCTCTTGCAACCCCTAAGAAACCACTCCCAATTTTTTTTCAAATGGCAGCCTGAAATCGCATTTCCCGTCATCCTGAGCAAAATGATATACAATACTTGGTATGTTAGTTGTTTAATAGCTGAAAATAAGACTTATTGTAAAAAATAAATATACATCATATTAATAAATTAAGAGATTATGCCAATATATGCCCACTGGATGTTCAACTGGGCACATTCGACCTCCACACGAGCTTCCAAGCGTAGCAGGAATTTTCGCGTGCAGGTTGCTCTAAACATAGCTGGTGTTACTCTGCAGCAAGGTCCACAAATTCGATTCATAAGATCCTCCGAACATACTAAGTATGGTATATCACTCTTTTCAGAAGGCGTTGGGAATGCAATTATATCATAACTTTTTAAGAAATAAACAGAAAAAGTGGTATTTACAAAAAAATATTGAAAATTAAAAGATTTTGCATCATGCACATTTTTAAAATTTTTCTACCCTAATTTTAATTGGCAGGCAGTAGAAATATAATAGTAGTCAGAACATAATTTTCTTCAATAGTTCACAAGAAAAACGCATTTTCCTTGTTAAAAGAATCACCCCGTACAATGAAATCATTTGCATTTGGAAAATAGAGTCAATTTAATAAATGTGGACCTTGATTCTATCGATATCAATTCTGGCATAACATTATTTTCACTCATAACCTGTTCAAAATTGAGTATGCCAGAGGAATTTCAGATTTTATTTTGAGTTAGAGTGAATTTGTTTAGTGGTTTCAAACAGAACAGACACGCTGCAAGAAATTTGCGTGAAAACCCGACTAAAAGTCGACACAATAGAACGAAATTAAGCCGATGTGTTAAGTGAAAATTTCCGCGTAAAGTGATATGGATTAACATTATAATAGTTGAGTCATATAGCTAATATCGAATTAACACGTGTGATTAAAAATCTGTCAGTACACAAGTGAAAGTGGAATTTCCGAAAAGCAGAGCCCAGGAAACAATAAATCATAGACAGGCATCAGGCATCTGGAAGAGATAAGTTTACACCCTATATTCTACCACTACCACTTAACTAAACCTTATATATACTTTAAATACTCGATAGTCGCTAGACGAATAAACTCTGGCGGATACTAATAAATGTAGGGTAATAAACTAGAAACATTCTAATAAATAACTTTCTTCCAGCAAAAATATAAAAACTAAACTATTGAGGTAATCATAGGCGTAATCATAGGGTAATCATAGGCGTTAACAGTACAAATAATAATCAGATTGTACCCGAAATAGCCAATCGTAAAGTTGGGGCATATAAATCTCTTATGCTAACCTTCAAATATATTTTTTCATAATAATTAAAAATACTCAAAACGAATTTAATTTAAATTAAACTCGTAATAACCAAATGCATTACTCTTAAAGTATGGTCAAAATATTTTCTTAGTTAAATAATCAAGTGAGGCTTTTCAGGTCAAAATTACGCTCGTTGTTAAGTGCAAAATTCTAAATAGAGTGGTACATATTAGCATAACAATAGTTAAGTGATATAGCAAATATTTAATTAATACGGGGATTAAATCTCTCAGTACAAATAAGTGGAAAACGGGGTGACAAAGACCGTCGTTAAGTGAAAAATTCTACATGGAGTGGTACATATCAGCATAGCAAAAATTAGTGATATATCTAATATTTAACTAACACGGGTGATTAAATCTCTCAGTGCAAAGAGGTGAAAAACAGGGTAACAAAGACCGAGCACTCGACCAAAAACCAATGGTGGCATTCATCAACGAACTCGAACTGGAACCCCGTTACATTCAACACAGTGGAACCAACACATCTACGCTAACACTGAACAGCAGCAAACTAAAAACAGGGATACTAGGTTACACGTGGAAAACAATAGAGAGGATCCTGAACAAACTGGGAAAGGACCAAACTTACTGGGAAAGAAAAGCGAGGGGAAAAAATGAATCCCACAGAGAAATCGCAGCGATATATACTCTACCAGAACCAGAAATGGAGGAATCAGAAGACGAAGATTTGTAGAAGCGGAAATACAAAAGGAGAAGCATAAACACTCCACATCATGACACAATGCGGCCACGCATTTCACAAATACCTGCAGTTATATAATCCACCAGAACCAGAAACGGAGGAGTCAGAAGACTCAGCAGGAGAAGAAGAATTTGTAAAAGCAGAAACACAAAAAATAGGAGCATAAACAGTAAATATCACGAACACAATGTGGCACCGCGTTCCACAAACACCTACACTGCCCATTCCCCACTCCTGTACTATGCGTCATGTGGCTCTCGCTGCTGACAACAAGTATGGCCCAAATCCTACCCAGCATCGGAAACCGAGGAATCAGAAGACTCGAAGAAGCAGAAACATAAAAAGAGAAGCGTAAATACTCTGTATTACGACACAACATATTTCACAAGAAGAAGTTCAGAACCAAAAACACAAAAAAAGGAGCTTAAACGCTCCCTCACGACACAATGCGGTAACGCATTTCACAAATACCTACACCTCCCATCCCGCATTCCTTTACCGTGCGCCATGTGGCTCTAGCTGCTGGCAACAAGCATGACCTTAATCCAACGCAGCGTGGACGTAGCAGGCCCAGCTGTATAACCCTGGGAGTGGCAGCAATGCCTTCCGCACGCTGATGAATCAATCAATCAATCAATTATGAGTTACTTTATAATCGTCACACTAAATGCTTGTAACACATAAAAATTAAGAGACGAATTAAAATATTCGACTGGAATGAATACATTTATTTCGGATTCAAGCAATTGAAAAAATCACGTTTTATTTAACGAAATAACTAGAAGAAACTTGCAATTGTATCCTTTTTACAAAAACAGAAACTTAACAGGAATGCCTCCAGAAAATAGCAAAAACTGGTTTTGCGATTGCAGAACTTGAATTTAATAACCACGAAGAAGCCGATATCAGAATGTTTGCAGTTATCAAGTATTATGGGAATTTTCAATAACTCCGTCATATATTCAATCGATACCGACGTTCTGGTTTTGTCTTTGTAATTCTATTAATATGCGTATTGCCATGTGAATGCAGACTAAGAACGTATTTAATCCATTTAATTTATTCTTCAGGACGCTGGTAAAGTCGCGTTCTCACTATACAACATATTTATAAAACACAACGAATGCCCAAATGAGTCAGTAAATATTTTTTTGGTAATTTACTATTTAATTGGTTGCGATTGAGTCAGTTATGCATTTCGGATAGATAAGAAGAGGATTTTGAAAGAGACTGCCAAGATTGTCAAATCTTAAATATCTAACATTGTTTGGGGTTCAGATGATAATAGAGATTACGACTTGAACAAAATGTGTTTAATTCATATAGATTCTTTTTTAAATGCTTATATGGTCTGCCCAATGTTACTGGCAATATAAATGAATTATGAGTACATTTGTTTTCGATAGCAATTTTTTTTATGGACACCATATGCAGAGAAGCTCTTATTACAGATTCTTTACAACATTCTGAGACAAAAACTTTAATACAATTATGTCGAGTCTCCAACCTTTTTCGAGCTAGACTACAGAAAATGCATTTAATTCTCATGTCCGACAAGCACATTTATAATGTGCTATATTTATAAATCATCATATAGAACTTGAAATTTCTGCCACTCACTAAGTTGTCATTATTTTGCAAATGTAAATTATTTCATTTTGCAATGAATGCACCATACATTTAGTGCAGGCAAATCCAGTTTTGAGTATGAACTATCTGGGGACAGCTATTTCTTTATCGAAATGGATAGCTTTATTCATGTAGAATGAGGATATAAAAGTCCCGAAAAATCTCAATGTGAGCTAAAGCCACCATTTAGAAAAAATTTAGAAGGACATATCTCAGTAACCATTGCTCCGATTTTGGATTTCTTTTTTTTGTTCTCTTCCCCTTTTTATGTACAATCGAAAGCGTTATTACATCTTTGGGCATAAAATAGAAGATAACTGAAGAAAATAAGACTTGAGTTCTTGGAAATATACCAGTTAGTGCTTCCTCGGAAGATTGTGCAAAAACGGGTAACTTTATAAAAAAAACTTTCTTAACAAAAGTTTCAATGTTTCATCTCTACTACAACGTGAAATTATTTTCAATTATACAAGGTGTCACAAAAAGGAGTTACATAAGAATGTATAATTTTTTTAATGGAATACCAGCAAATTTTTTAGCGCCAGTTAAGCCTCTAAGGGTCTTAAATTACACCCTAAAATTTTTTGCCAATCGGATGCAGCGTTGCCAAGTTATAATTTTTTCCTGTTTTTTTGTTAAATTACAAACATTTTTTTGACTACCATATCTCCGCGATTTATTAATTGTTTTTTCTAAAAATATAGGGTGTTATTCGATAATGATGCATTTACTGAAAAACATTTTTGAAATAAATTATTATTATACCGGGTGTCCAGAATATTTGTTTACATTTCTTGTTATTTAATTATTATTTTTCTCAAATTTTTTAAATAGAATGCCTATATTTTTTTACACTGATGAATAAAGCATAAAATTCCTCACATTCTAAAATTATACACTTAATTTTTATTTCAAACCGTTTTTGAGATATGATTATTTCAAATAAGTTTTGTGTAAATTGAGGTACTTTTTATTTTAGCATTAAAATCTAGTATAGCTTTGCTTTTGCGTTTGTTTTTCACTCTATGACATTTCTCTAATGTGTTTAAGATTATCGTGATTAAGTTGAATTAATATTGTTAATATTTAAAAATATGAATTATAATTATTGTCAATAAGATTCAATATCTATGGTAAATGTTATGTTATTGGTGAATATGATGGAAATTGTTTATTGGCAACAATAATGTATGGTCAAAAACATCCCTATAGAAGATGTCCTGATGTGAGGTCTCTAGAAAATTTGAAAGAACGTTTTGAATGTACTGGAAATTTTGCATATGAAAAGAAGGCGAGACGCCTGAATGTATTGTAATGAAGAAAATGATCTGGCTATAACTTTAGAGCGTAATCGAAAATCCTACGGCAAGTGTTCGGGAGTTAAGTAGGTTCAGAGGTCTGTGAATCTAGTGTCTTCGTAAAAATAAATTTCACCCCTATCGAGCTCAACTGCATCAAGAGCTTTGGGATGTGGATTTAAATCGTAGATTAAATTTTTGCCAGTGGGCTCAAAACCAAATTGGAGAAAATGAAGAATTTTTCAAATTTTTATTGTTCACGGATGAATCAACGTTTCATCGCAACGGATTTGTGAATAGGCACAATTTCCATTATTATGCCAGAGAAAACCCTTATGTTGCACAGAAAAATCAGAACCAGAGTTTAAATGTAAGGGGAGGAATTGTACATGATCATGTTATTCATCCTCGCTTTTTTGAGGGAAATGTGAATGGAGCAGTCTTCTTAGATTTTACGCAAAATACGTTTCCACAAATAATCGAGCACATTCCTGATTACATTACAAATAATATGTGATTACAACTTAAAGGTGCACCACCACATTTTAGTAGAAATGTTCGTCAGGCAATTAGTAATCAGTTTCCTGAAAGGTGGATAGGAAGAGGAGGTCCAATATTTTAATAAACTGTTAAATAATATCTAATTTATTATTTTATTAAATTATGTTTTACATGGCCGCCTAAGTCACCCGACCTGACTTCAGTGGGCTTTTTTCTTTGGGGATTTGTGAAGTCAGACGTTTATAAAGTAGAACCAACGACTCGAGAAGATATGATGGAAAGGATTCATCGGTGTTTCAATCGTATAAATGTTGATATGTTACACTGTATAAGGTGCTCATTTATCAAGAGACCTCAGTGTTACCTGAATCAAAATGGTGGACATTTTGAGCAGTTGTTATGTATCGTGAAAAAAAAAATTATTGCTCAAGAACCGTTCATAAAAGAAAGTGTACGATATCAAAATGTGAGAAATTGTAAGGGTTACTCATCTATTTAAAAAAATTATAGGCATTCCATTTAAAAAAATTGAAAAAAATGTAAAACAAAATATAGATTTTAATGCTAAAATAAAGAGCACCTTAATTTACGCAAAAATTATTTGATATAATCATATCTCAAAAAACGTTTGAAATAGAAATAAAGAGATATTAAAATGTGAGGAATTGTATGTTTTATTCATTCATGTAAAAAAAGTATACCTAGGCATTCCATTTAAAAGAAAATGAGACAAATAATAATTAAATATCAAGAAATGTACGAAAATATTTTGGACACCCGATATACTAAAGATTTATTTCAAAAATGTTTTTCAGTAAATTCATCATTATCAAACAACATCCCACATTTTTAGAAATAACGGTTAATAAATTGCGGAGATATGCCAGTCAAAAATGTTTGTAAACTGCCCAGAAAAAAACAGAAAAAAATAACTATTTTAGGGTGTAATACAGGGCCCTTGAAGGCTTAACTGGCGTTAAGGAAATACAGGCTGTTCTATTTTAAAAAAATTATACTTTCTTGTGTGACTCGTTTTTGTGACACCTTGTATAATTGAAAATAATTTTCAGTTGTAGTAGAGATGAAACATTGAAAGTTTTCCTAAGAAAGTTTTTTTATAAATTTAGCCGTTTTGCACAATCTTCCGAGAGAACACTGACTGGACACCCTTTATACCTTAATGTACATTATTAAAAATGATTACAATTTTATATATAAATAACTATTACTCCGTTAATATTTGAGTTAGTAACATCGGTCAAAAAACAAATGAAAGCTAATTGTGTGCTCTAGAACTTTTATTAAAATTATTTTTTCAAAAATTGACTAAAAATTTCAGTACAAATGTCTCGAGTTTACAAAAGTTTAAATTTCCGTAACATTTAAATTATTTTTTAATTTCCTAAGTTTATCGTTTAATTTATCGTAAAATATGTAATCATACTTTCTGTAAAATGTGAAGTGTGAAGTGAGGAATGGAATAAAAAAAAGAAATCTAAAATCGGAGCAACGGTTACTTAGATTTTAAAGAAAATGTCTCTGGCGGTCATTTTTTCTAAATGGCGGCTTTAGCTCACGTCGGGAATTTTTGCGACTTTATGTACTTATCTTACATTAATAGAGCTATCCATTGCAATAAACAAATAACTGTCCCCAAATAGTTCACGCCAAACCCATTTTACACTGAGATTTGCCTGGTATAATTGGTGTGAAGGCAAATATAGTCTGTAAGATTTTTTTGATGAAAAATAGAAATTATTTAGAATCAATCGATGTTTTGTTTATTGAAGAACCGATCGCATTTTTTAGAACATGCAAAAAATATAGTAGTACAGTAGTAACTTGGTCATCTCACTTCGAACTAATTCTGTAGCAGTTTTAAATTCAAATATTTTTGGATAGTTCGATTCAAAATGGGTCAAATATGATATGTTAATAGGGGTGCTTTTTCTTTGGGGGTGAGTTTCAACTCAGAGGTTTCGAAAAAAGTGACTATTGGAGATAGTAGACCGTCGAATTCTACCCAAAAAAAACCCTATAACGTTATTTTTGCTTTAATACCCGCCGAGTTAGAGGGGGTTGAAAACGTTGATTTTTAGGCAAAAATCATTGATTTGTCAAAGGTTTTAAGCAAATTACCCAAATAGGATCACATTTTCGAAAAAGTTTGTCATAACAAAAAAGTTAGCTTATGAAATTACGAAAATAATCCATGAAATAAAATTTTGTTTAGGCTCATCGTTGCCGAGATACAATTAATGAACGTAGTCCCGAAAAAGTCACGTTCTTCAAACAGTCATAACTCTGGTTTAAAAAACATTTTAACATGTACCTTGAACCAAATTAAAGCTATTATAGTAGCTTAAAAGTTTTTTTTGGCAAATTGTCATATCTGCAATATCAAAAATGATACAAGGAAAATAAAGGCAAAATTTTACACAAAAAAGTTTTTGGATCCAGTAAATTCCAAATTGAAAAAAAAATCCAAATCGTATTTTTTGTTAGTCCTAACTGTCATGTATACACTCAAATTTTTTGACCGTGATGGATGCATTATCTAAAATATTTTACACTTAATGTACTTACTTTGAGAATTTTTGAAGAAATAAATTTTTTTGGCTTTAAGGTTAAATAACTTAGCAGGGATGCATCTTAGCTGAATGTTACTGGAGATAAAAAATTATCGCAAAAAACTAAGGAAAACGCTGCTTTTTTATTTTTTCATAAAGATAATAGCTTAGAAGATAGAAGTGTCTGAAATTAACTCTTAATTTTTTTTTTTAAATTGACGCATTTAAGATGAATATAGAAAAACTGACAACCTCTGTACTATTTTGACCTACCTGACCTTAAAGAGGTTTAAGAGACCTGCAAAATGGTTTTTGGATAATTTTTAGCGTTAACTGCAAAGGGGATATGATAGAAATAAGAGCGCACCTCGTTTTAGCAAATTACGATATTGCTCGTTTGGCGGTAAAATCTCAACTATAAAGGAATAATCATAATTTTTATACTTTTTTGATACTCGCGCACATTTCTCAAGCCATTGGACATTGCATGCATGTATGTATTTGTGTAAATATGTATGAAGATGAAAATAATTCAAAGATTGATGAAGATGAATAATTAATAAAATTACAAAATATTAATTATTGTTTTTTTAATTTGCTAGACCTCAACACAAAAACCCGATCCTAATTCGTAATCAGCAACCCGAAAATCATAAATAATATTAGTTTCATAGTACTTCCTTTATACTTATTTTTTAATGAGGGTTTTCATTCTCTTGGGGTGAGATTGAAGAAGAACTCACTAGCAAGCGTCTAGGTGACGCGACACTAATTTATTTTTAGAAGGGCGCCAGTCGCGTTCTGCCCTGTTCTTCCACTCCCAAGCGGGTTCGAGATAAGATATACTTCGATAGACGATAGAGAAATGGGTGAAGGCTGCACTACCTTAGATCATTAACGACGCTCTCTCAGGACGTGATTTCGATTATTCACTGAAAATAAGGGCCTTTACGTCTTTGGATTACTGCGATTTCTGCATAAAAAAAACGAATTTTTGCCTAAGTCGAATTTTTATTTTGGCTTCGACCTAGGTCAGTTCTGGAAAGTTCTACAACAAGATCAACTATTTTTCTTATTAGGGGATGAGTTTTATGTCTCAAAATGTCGCAATCTGCTAAGAAATTCCTAATTTCTCAAAATAAACAAAAAATAATTAATTCATCCATATATACAACATAGTTCAAATTCATGACCCCAAAAACATAAATAATCTAAGTTTCAATAATTTATTCGCAGTATTTCGTTAATTATTGATTTTTTTACTTAAAGGTAAAAGCCATCTATTCCTTTTTAATATTTGAAGTTGATACCATAAAGTTTAAGAATCCGCAAAAAAGGAAAATTCCGAGCCGCTATAGAATTAGTCCGAAGTTTGGGTATTTTCTGACACCAAGTACTATAGTATTTTTTTAAAGTATAATAAAAGTTGTTCAGAATTTAAAAAGCACAAATTTTGTTTGCAACAACTTTTGATTAAATCATTAGTTTCCTAGGTAACAGTAAGTTGTTTATAATCATTTTTTATAACCAAAATTTGCAAATTTTAGGTCAGCTTGAGGATAGGACCCTGACGCGCGAAATTTCTAACTAAATTTTTCCGATTGAGAAAGACGTGCTCCTTAAAACGAATCTATTTTCAACCATTTTGGACTGCCCCTAAACGGCTATTCTGTAATTTCATTGAAAGTAATATAAGTATTTGTCGTAAAAGCAGACAGTTCACGTCACGTTTCGTTCCCTTATTTCTTCCACTGTAACCACAGTAACAATGTGGTCATGTGATGAGATTTTTCCAGTGTTGCAGGCATTTGCTTCAACATTTCAACCCATAGGAGAGCCACAACAGTACGGTCGAGGATCACGTGTGGTACGGTAGAAAATGTAAAATGACGTACATTTTCTATGATGTGTATGCAATACTGTAAAATTGGTGTATGATTGTGTACTTATTTTGTAAAAATGAAATAATTCGTATTAGGCTAGGCATAATGAGATCGAAAGTCTGCCCCAACTCGATGTATGGGACACAAAAACATCTCTTGATTGAATGAATGAAAAAGACTTTTACAGCTTATGTGGACAATTTACAAAAAAGAAGACAAAAAAGAAGCCAAAAAATTGTGGGAAGTGATAATGTAGAACTTCTCAGAAGAGAAAAATTATTAAAAAACAAAAAATTAGACATGTGGCGCCCAAAAATTTTTCACTTAGAAAAATAATGTTTATGTCCAGACCATGAAGTGAAAGTATATTATGGGCATGGAAAAGTGTACCGAAAATAAAAGTATATATTTGTGGTTCAGGAAACAAATATATTATACTCTTTTGAAAGTGCGCCAAAATTGGAATTGAAAATATTTTTGTGGACAAGGAAAAGGAGATATTACACTTTTTAAGAAATGCGGTAAAAGTATACTATTTTTGAACATTTTTAATTTTTTTCGCTTCACGAAACATGATGAAAGTAGAGACAGAGTCATTGTGGAAATCATTCAAAAGAATGAATATGAAATTTTAATGAGGCGACGTACTGAAAAGAAGAAACCGAAAAATGTGGCAAAGGCGCGTAGCATCTATAGGCAATTATTAGGCTAAAATTAGCAAAAATGGATAAGGCCGGTTTCTCGAATAAAACAAATTTGGATTTATCCAGCGGCTCGTCAGTTGGACGAGTGCGTTGGAGAATGGACAGAAAGCTGTGGTAGAAAACCAAATGCTGGTCTTTAAAGGTGACGAAGTTATAGAGAAAACCGCCTACTGGATAAGTAAGAAAAAAGGTCATTTGCAAAAAAGTCACTCGAGACCGAAGTCGTATCACATCCCTTATATTGAACCAATACGTCGCAAGGCAGGAAAGCAGTAATAACTCATATACAGTACAAACCACACCACTACGAACATGAGAAAAATATAGGGTAATCTGCGAGTGGCCGTCTAGCTGAATACGAGTCCGAACTAAAGTTAACGATTGTGCATTCGGATCACGGCGTTTACAGAAACAGAGCAGATTTAAGTCATTTCAAATATTTCTTTCAATCAGTATCGCTAAAGCATTGAAGGAGACTGTTGTCAAGACTGTTGCTCGTTCATCTAAAGAAAACTTCGCATATTAACAGCACACAATCAAGTATTGATTATTTTTTTTTTCGAAACAAAAAGTAGTTCTAAAAACGTAAATGAATATTTGTATAAAAATAATAAAGAAATAATACCAACTCTGAAAAATAAAATAATACGCAAATAAATAAATAATTCAAATTAGATGCTCAAAAAGGCCTCCTTCTTGAGCAAGGCAATACCCTTACCTATTGTAAAAGCCCCTTCTAACATTAGACAGCATGTTAGGTGTAATAGTTTAAAAAATCTCTGAAATTTTTCTAAAGTATTAGGCATGTTTTCGCGTCCATAAATCGCCGATTTGCAGTACCCTCATAAAAAGAAATCGTTAGGTGAAAGATCTGGCGATCTTGCTGGCCATAAAATGGTTCCCCTGCTTGTAATAAGGCGGTTTGGAAAAGTATCATTCAAGTACTGGTGGACTAAACCATTATTATGAGAGAGACAACCATCCTGTTCATCCTTGTCAAGTACTTAGGGCCATTTAGATTTCCTTCTATGAAGAATGGACCCAGCATATGCTCCCCTATTAGTCCTCCCCAAACATTTAATTTTTGGGGATACTGGGTGCGAAGTGTGAAAAATCGATGTAAATTTTCCCTTGATCAATACCGAACTCTGGATGGATTGTGTCGGCCTAGCAATGGAAAAGCTGACTTGTCAGTGAAAACGACATTTCGAGTAAAATTTTCGTTCCTATTTATTTTTTCCATTGCTGCCTCACAAAATTTCATGCGACGGATATTATCTGTGGGTAAAATTTCATGGGTTTTTTTCACTTTATAGGAACGATATCCATTCTTTTTAAAATTCATCGAACTGTTGTAGTACTCGAATTTACTGCATCTGCAATTTGCCGGCTGGAAAGTGACGGTTCCTCAAGGGCTGTAGCGCAAACCATTATTTTCAACATTTCCCTGTCATCGTTGGGTACAGGAGGCTTTTTGTGATATGTGGGACTTAGACAACCATACTGCTCAAAGTTCTGAATAATTCTGTGTATCGTTGATAAAGAAGGGGTCGGCCTGCCTTCAAACGTTGTTGCAAATAACTCTCGTATTCGCCTCACCGTATTATTTTGGTGATGCCACTTAATTATTTGTTTTTTTTTTTTTTCATCAAGTTGGAATACCTCCATTATTAATTCTACAAGAATATTAATTTATGTTTTAGAACTCACCAGTTGTTTCTGTCTGCTGGAGGCTGGTCAGAAGTGAAATAATCGTATCCACATTAGAGATGTGTAACTCGCGAGTGATTCAACTCTAAGAGCTGATTCCGAGAATGAGTTGGGAGAGTTGGTTCTAAGAGTCGATTCAGTTCGATGACTGTCCAGCAGCGGATACAGGTGAATGTGTGAGACCGAATCCTCCGTTATAGTCACAAATCGTGAAGGATTCCAATGGGCACAATCCAATGCCGTACCCAATAATGAATTTAATTTAATTTTATAATACGTATATTTGACGTAAAAGTTGTGCATATGAGCACCAACCGATCATAACCTAGGCTAATTACGACTCCGTCTTAAGAAATGAAAATACGTGAACATATAGTAACACTGCGCATGTGTACCAATCTACCAATCATAATATATTACATTCGACTCTTTTGGAATCAGCTCGATAAGTTGAATCTTCAACTCACTGAGTCAACTCACTCCAAGGAGTGATTTTGCCCATCTCCAATCCACATTCATGCTGCGATTGCTCCGCCGCCGGACTAGTAACGGCCGGGCGACAGTAAACTGTGCATATTGCTTGTTGTGTTCCTAGTGGTGTGGTTTGTACTGTATAGTTGAACTCTAATTGAACTCCGTTCTTGTGAATGATATAATAACTAAAAGGAACCTTGAAACTAACCACCAGTGTCTCAAAATTTTGAAAAAGTAAAATATTTTTATATTATTTTCAGTCAGTTCCAAAAGTACATACATAAACTTCTGGGGAAGTTGTGTGAATCTTTTTACCTAATCTATTGGTATTGCTCGCTCTCAGTTAAATAGTAGTTGCGAAACCAAAGTCCTCACTCGTCCTTGCCCTACCTGGGGAGGTGTTCATTGACATATATAGATTCTCTTACATAGGATATTGCATATTATTATTTGTACTTATTTTGAATCTAATCAATAAATGGTATTATTCGAACTGTTGTGTTTTACTGATTGAATGATTGACTTTCAGTCTTATCCCTCAAGGGCTTTTGTGTGTTAAGCCGGAATTGAGTATCGGGCGTCTCCAGATACCCACAAGTTTGTAACTCAATAACCGGTCGCGAATGCTCGAGTGAGATTTTCCTATAAATAATTTGGCGTCGCGTCCTTCAGACGTCGTGTGTAGGATTCTTCTACAATAACACCTGTTTTAAATAAGTACTGTCCGTGGAAGTTGGATAATAAAATGCTTAAAAATAGCTACAAAATACTAAATAAATACCAACCAGGAGCTCCTGATACATTACGCAAAGGCCTGGTACACTGTCAAGACGGGTCTAGAATGGAAACAGGAGCTGGAGCAAGAATACACGGTGAAAGGCCAAGGTCGAGTATAAGTCTCTCTCTTGGACAGCACTCTGTTTCAGACAGAAAATCTAGCTATACTCGAATGTGTACGAGAGAATATCAAACGACGATATGTAAACCAGCAGGTCTCCATTGCATCAAACAGTCAGGAGACACTGAAGGTATTGGCCCCTAATAAGGCGCCCCCCAGACTGGTATGGGACTACCACGCAAAGCTCAAAATTCTGTGTGAGCGGAACAGAGTCAGACATTCTGGGTATCGGGACATACCAGTATAGAAGACAACGAAAAAGCTGATGAACTTGCGAGATCAGGAGCAGCTAATATATTCCATGGCCCAGAACCCGCTCTGGGCCCCACTAAAGGCTCAGCCAGAAGGGTGATCAATGGCTGGGTCAAGAATAAACATAACCATAACTGATAGCTGAGAATTATAACAGATCTTCTGAGAGGACACTTTCCTGTTAAAAAGCAACTGTACACAATCGGAAAGTGTGCTGGCAACTTTAACAACAGACTGTGCAGCAAGGTACCATAAACTGTGGAGCATATGGTATTCGACTGCGAGGCGTCGGACTACAGAAGATATAATATCTACTGGTAAACACAAACAGACCCGGAAACTATCATAACTCGCCCATTCTCCGACCTGTATCAGCTTGTTAGAGGCACAGGAGTGCTAAAATGGGCAATGTAAATTAAGACAGGGAGAGAACAATAAGACCAGAACCAGGAGGCCGCAGTACCCTCGAAGTACTTTATAGGTGAGACCTTGGAGAAGGGGTTTTAGTCAGTAAGAGTCTAACACTTCCTATATCAGCAATGGGAGCCCCTAAAAAGGCGTATTAAGTTTTTTATTTTTACGAGTCGTATACGAGGTGTCGACTTCAGATATCTTGCTCTAAGACTAGTATCTACTTACGTACTTGCTCTATGTACTAACACACGAGACACCCTGTATACATAGAATTTTCAAACTTATGCATCAAATTGAAAAAAAAAACTAAAGCTAAAGTTTGTGCCTCCCTTCTGTTAGCGAAAAACTAAGAATATAATAGCAAATTACCGTCTAATCCTTCCCATGCTACATTTTTGGTTTACGTCCGCCAGACTTTGACTTCAAATATTTCTTTCTAATCAAATATTCAAGATATGAGATTTCTCTTGTCTCTTTACAAGTCCGCTATACACGGCATGATGGAATTTATAATCATGCATCATTATAATGATATATATTCCTATTACGGAATATTTATATAAACGTTGATGTTCATTCCCAGTATTTACTTTATCTAATAAATCTATGAAGTCAAGGTAAACTTTTATATAATATTTATCTCAGAGAGTTATTTTTTTAAAAATAATAACAAGAACAGATTATAAGATTTTTTTGGAAAAATATTTGAATGATATTGTTCATATACCATGTAGCCATATAAAATGTATCTTTTGCATGTTTTCAAAGTAGATATAAATATTTTGGGTGATTCCTTCACTAGAACCCCTTGAAAGGGAGCGCAAAAAAGTACTTTTTTACCAATTAGTCTGAGACGGAAAGGTAAGAGTAATGAAATGTCAGACACTATAACTTTTTAACCAAAAAATTTTAAAATGGAAGTTTTTCTCATTTTTTTCTTTTTTTTTATACATATATTATGTGTTCAATGATATTACTCTGCGATTTTTAAGAAATTTATTGCAAATTGTACGATATGATACGTTGGTCTCGTAGTTTCTTCAATGTACGTCTAGTGTAAGGTGAGCAAAAATTGGAAACAACATTTGGCGAATGCGCCAGAGGTTTCGATTAAAACAAGTTAAAAGCGCCTGTTCACTGAACTTTTTATATAATTGTTACATGTTCTATAGGATACTCTTCGCAGTTTTTTGTAAATAATGTTAGTTTTAGACATTTTAATTTTATAGTAGGAACTTGGTTGGTAAAATACTCGGTGTAAAATAAAGTAAAAATAAAAAAAAACCATTAGAGTTTCGAACTCGGGACCCTTGGATTTCGTGTCAAAAGCGTACCACCACCTTACACGTAAAAAAATATAAATTTTTACATGATAAGACACGAGCTAAAATCATATTTTCACGGTTGTATATTACATTATGAAATTTATATTTGTAATATATATAAATATTTAGATATTAAAATGAAAATCATTTCAGCAAATTTCTATTTACAAAAACATAAAAATATTTTTTTTTTTCAAATTTGAATCATTAATAACATTTTTATTTACCGATCGATTTTGTTCAAAAACAGTGGGGTTCTTCCTTTAGCTAACACTAATTTACTGTACAAATTTCAGTACAATCGGAATTTTCTTTCTTGAGTTATCGTGCTTACAAGAAACGTGACGGACGGACACTTTGAAAGTTGTTCAGAATTCGTTCACTAATACAATGATTTTTGTCTGCAAGTGATATTTACGGTTTTAGAAATGTACCGATCAAATGCAATATACTCTTCGTTTTCGTATTTGCGAAGAGTATTATAATATAATAATAATGTAGTTTATTTGCATCTAATGCAATATAATAATAATACAATGTTAAAAATAAGAATGGGAAGCTGAAAATCGTATTAATTTGGGTGAAATGGGAACGATAGAGTGCCTTCGATCCGGTTAGTATGTGTATGTATTAAAGGGACTTTTATCAACACAACGATGAAGAGACAGAACATTTAATAATGATACCTGAACACTGACATACAAGGGAAGCTCGAAGTAACACTAATTTGGCTGATATAGACATGATGCACAATGCACATTATCTTTTACCTAAATATTGTTTGAAGGACATCCCTTTCTGGGTAGTATATTTTTTTTTGTTAAAAGAACTTTTATCAACATAAGAAAAGAGAGACAGAACTTTTAATAATGATATCTGAAGTCTGAGATTCTACGGAAGCTGAAAATCGTATTAATTTGTGTGAAATGGGAAGGATAGTGCCTTTTATACAGTATCGGAAAGTGTTTGATTTGGTCGGGCAATAAGAGCAAGCGAGAGCGAAGGAAGCAATGACGTACATTAAGGGGCGTGTCACACTTTGCCTCTGCTAGGATACTGGTAGACGCCTTTATTGTGGGCGGTCGGTTAAGTCGTTGAAACTATGCAATCCCAAAAGCAAAACTTTCCGATGCTGTATTCACGTAAAAATTTGCTTCAATACTTCGTTCTGGTGAGTATTTCTATTTGTTAAAGGGATTTTTATCAATATAACAATCAAGAGACCAGAACATTTAATGATGATATCTGAACTTTGACATGCAAGCTCGAAATAATATTAAATTGGCTGATATAGATAGGATGTGTTATTTTTTACCTGCGGTTAAAAATTTGTTGTATATTTTTTTGTAAAAGGGACTTTTATCAACATAACGAAAAAGAGAGAAAACGTTTAACAATGATATCTAAAATCTGAGATACTACAGAAGTTGGAAATCGTGATCATTTTGCTGAAATTGGAAGCATACAGTGCCTTTTATATGCACTTGAAAATTTTTTTGGCGGTCACCTTGCTCTGGGGAGCATATTTATTTGTTAAGGTGACTTTATCAACATGAGAAATAAGTACTTAACAGAACATTTGTCAGAGATAAAGCGGAAGATGGAAAACGCATTAAATTTACTAAAATGAGCAGGATGCGGTACCTTATATCTGAGCGTAAAAACTTGTTTGGTGGTCATTTTGTTCTGTAGCACGTATTTTTTTGTTAATGAGACTTGTATTAAGGTAACAAAAAAGAAGGTCCAAAAAATTATATCATTCGAATTATAGCGTTTGATCTCAGTTTATACATCATGGTATCAAATGGATAAGCGACCACAAGAACTTAAAGGTCACTAGTCATAGACGCAAGTTTTCGATTTACAATCAATATATCAGCTAAGAAATGGAAAATAAGCATTTGACCGCTTGATAACCAACAAATGACCTAAGAAATCGGTTCCATGAACCGTTCAGAATGTATTTGGACGTAAAATTTTCTGCTTTTTTAGAATGCGGGGTCAAAAAATATTGTATTATTGAATTTCATGTGTTTGACCTTGATTCTGACATGGTATCAAATAAACCCCGGATTCGGATACAGCAACCTCAAAAACATAAACATAATTTTTTTGCGGAATTTTTCACGGTCCTATCTCAATTTGACCTTCAAATGACCTTAAACCTGATGACATGGGATCAAATGGACCCTGGATTCGGATTCAGTAATCTCAAAAATATAAACATAAATTTTTTACGGAATTTTTCACGGTTATATCTCAATTTGACCTTCAAATGAACTTAAACCTGATGACATGGGATCAAATGAACCCCGGGTTCGGATTCAGCAACCTCAAAAACATAAACATACATTTTTTACGGAATTTTTCACGGTCATATCTCAATTTGACCTTCAAATGACCTTAAACCTGATGACATGGGATCAAATGGACCCCGGATTCGGATTCAGCGACCCGAAAAACATAAAGTCTACCTAGTCAGTCAAGACACTTTATTTTTTTTGTGTGGCTGAGTAATTAATGTTAGAAAAAAAAGATTATCAATTTATGAAATATATAGAATCATATGAAAATATTACAGCAACACTTATACTGATTACCTAATAGTATCCCTATAAAGAAAAACTGCCGTCATTTAGAGATGTTAGAACAGCATCTAGTACAGAATATTTGCAGAGCAAGTTAAAATAAAATGAAAAGTTTCTATTGGTTCTTATGTCTGCATTTAATAGATAGACGTTGAAGATAGTTAATCACTGTAAGAGGTTTAAAATGATATTAGTTTATTCTCTGTTAAATTATTCCATGTAAAAGTACTTCTGGGTAAGCTTCACTTGTTGGAGAAAAGGGTATAATAAATATGTAAATGGATATTTGCAAAGAAGGATCATTTGGCCATTGGTCACTTATTGTGTTCTCCAGGATGCATCAAGAGGAGGCGATCCTTTTTACATTCAACATTTTTTTTTCCATTTTTTTATCTTACTGTGTATAAGTAGCAAAATGTTAACTATAATACTATGTGTATGTGCAGTATTATAGTATATAAGTAAATATTATATATAGATAGATATTAAATAGTGTAAAAATTAAATGTTCACACACTCAAAATCGCAAAAAAGTGTCACTAGAATACTTCTGCGAAACCTGAGTGTTTATTTGGTAAACAACTTTATTGTTACATTGTGTAATCTTTTAATTCCAAATAAACATTATTATTATTATTATATTATTATAATCTGAATATTTAATAAACATTCTTCTGAAAATGCAATTATATATAATTACTCCTACATATATGTATATAATAATGTAATAATTATAATATAATAATTTATTATTTATTTTTTATTATAACCCTTATAGGGGTTGTTTTTGAAAACAGGAATGCTGAGGTCGGATCAGTTGAAGGTCTGGCTCAACTAATATTAAAAAATCATTTTGTACATTTTTAATCACCTTGGTACTTACTTTTTTAATATTACATGCTGGGTATAACGTTCCATCCCCCGAATAAGGTGTGGATATGGGTAGTTTAACCTTTTTGTTATCTCTATTGAATCATAAAATAAATATAATTTTCACATTCAGTATAAGCTATTATTTATAGCATTTTAGTGGTTGTTTTTATGTTTTGAGGGGTGAAATAAAATTTCCCCAGGCTTTTGGTACCACGAAGATGTATTTTTATTAATCTTGAGCCTTTTCCAACCATTTTCTCTGGGTTTTATGCGTTCCGGGATAGGGGCAAAAAATCAGCTATTTTTAACATTGTCCTTTTTGAATATAAAAATGATCTTTTTAATAATCGTTTCTTAGCCTAAAAAATCTTTCCCTACCAAAAGGTAGTTGAGATATTGAAAAAAAAAAAATTACAATTTTGACACCCTGTGTCTTTTTCCACAGTAACAATTTACGAAAGCATGTTTAGTTATATCCTAATATTTTGATCCAAAAAATCTACCCTTGAACTGTGACCTATTATTAATGGTCCACCCTGTATACAACAGGGAACAGGCCTAGAATCTATCACAGTTTTTTTAGGTTCAGTCTTCCATCAGACTCAAAGTAAAATGATGACTAATTAAAGTTAATACGTTTACTAATTAGTTATTGATTATTGTATTGTCATCGGAACTACGGATATGTACCTACAAAGTCGAGACGTTCGAACATGGGCAAGTAGGTCTAAATTGCATTACAAGATTTGACTCTAACAACAGGTGAACTTAATTAATGCTTGCAGAAAAACAAGTAGCTATTTATTAAACAGGAATATTCACCAATCAAAGAACTGTGTGCGGTGCCAGCGGGCTAATTATGGACTGTGCCTTGCCGTCCTTTGTTTCATTAAAAATTAGGTTTTACAGCAATTAATGCAAAATTAAAATGAGGATGAATTTTTTTATAATCATGTTGGAAGTCTATTTAAAAGTTTTATAAGGAATCAAGTTTTATTTCTCTGAAGTTCTAAATTATGTTTTATAAGAATTACCGCAAAATAAAATGGAAATTGCAGAATAACTATAATTAAAAATTAATGTTTTACTTGTCTGAAAAAGAACTAAACGTTACAAAACTATATCCAGTTTTCTCAAAAAGTTGGTTTCAGTCAACCAACCTTCGTCTGATGGTATCACAGAATAAAAGATTTAAAATTTCATTACCTTTTAAACAGTTAACTTAAAATTATTAATGCTGATAATTCCATTGTACACTAAACATAATAGCAGAACACAAAGGCGAGTTTCATGCTAATATTGCTACGCCAGAACACAGCTCGATAATAATGGAATATAAAAGCATATTGCTTGGTGGAAAATGCTCTTTTATACATTGCCACATGAAACTCAAAACTGGAATAAGCAAAGTAAACAGGAACGTATATACATAATACGAAATGCGCTAATTAACTACCTAAGTTGATTTTAGTAATAATAGCCGTCTTTCCGTGTTAACAGCCGGGAAGGCCGTTCGGCGTCAACGTCAGCGTCGGCAAATTGTGAAAATATGTTTTCATTTTATTGTGAAACAAAAAAAAAACGATTTATTCCAAAGCAATGGCGGCGTTAATTTTTTTTTCCTTCCACGAGCCATTCCAATTATATAAAAATTTAAATATACAATAGTTAAATAAACGATGAAATACAACATCAGACCGGCTGGTGAAAGGCGCGTCTAGCGAACAATAACACAGGCATACAAAAAATAAAAAAGGTCATGTACTTTTTTTACCGGCTATCATATCTACATGTATTTTGGGTGCTGAAACCGAATCCGAGGTCAGAATTGTCACATGTCGTCAATATCTTTTTCTAATTTTGACATATAATGTGACACTTTTCAAAACTGACGTAAGTGTCAGTTCGTTATGTCATCAATTAGGAAAGATAAACAGCTCTCAAAAAGATAAAGAAACAATGTTTATTCAACACAAAATGTAATAAGTCCATAAAGTGGAAGCTTCTAAATTCTTCTTTCCTTCAAAATACGCTAACAAAACTTTTTCATTAATACGATTTACCTTATGTTATCAAATTAGGATTTCAAATAATATTGTAACTTGGCTAAATAACGTCTGTCAATTTTGGCATTAAAATTATAATGTGTGATAACGGGGTAACTATGAAAAAGATTACTTAATTTTTAAGATCTTTAAATACACCTATTTCATTTATTACGTTTAAATTGTTTTTAGAATTTTAAAATTAGAAAAAATCATGTATGTAACACGTTTTGAAAGACAATCTTGTGAAACTCTCGCTTCGCTCGTCCCGTAAATTCCACTCGTTACACAAAATAACGTCTTTCGTAACTAGTTGCATAAATAGCTATTATGTCATACTATTTTATTATACCCGCGTGGGTATAAAGACAAAAAAACATTTTTTGATTAACTTATTAATAAACTTTATTAATTGAAAAATATGAAATTAAAGTATTATGTAAATAATCTACTTAACTTTATTTAGTCGAATTCACATTAAACTGGCAATTCTGAAAGGATCCGGTGATAATTAGATTGCCTCCAGCAAATGTTGATTCATATTTCATTGTCTGGGTATCAAGCCAGATCTAGAAGGTATGCCTGCCAGCATCCTTGAATCCGCATTTTTTGAAGATATACTGTCCTCTAAATATCCTTCGGCAATCGACGTACTCTTCCGTCCACCATGGCGCTTCAACGTGGTCATACTGACACCAGCCTCTGCCAGAAGAGTTGCCGATGTTCGACGCAGACAGTGTCCTGCATACTTATCAGGATCGCTCAAGTCCAGATATTTCGCAATGATGAACGGGATTTTTTTAAATGTGTTTTTTCCAACTGGCTGTACAGTACAGCGGCCTTATCTGTAGGTCAGAAAAAGTATTTTTCTGAACAACCACGTGGTCGTAAAGACATGTAGTCTCTTATCAGCTTCAAACTGTTCATTTCATCTTCGTCAACAATGGTAAACACTAGCTTTTTATCGGTTTTTGTCTCTGGTACATTTACCACGAAAACTGATTTTTTATCTTCTACGTGAGTAACTAGCATATTCACAAGTTCTTGTCGTCGACATCCACCAAATATTAATGCAATTTTGTTCATTAAAAACATCTCATTCGGTGCCTGATGAATAAATTTTAAAACATCTTCTCTAGACAGAACTTTAGACTTTTTGGCTGATACCCTTTTGACTGTTGCTTCAAATATTCGCTTAACTTATGGTAATTAGCGATGTTAATATTCTTATTTACCATTAAAGTCTTCTTTACCATTGAATATTTGGACCATAAGGAAGTCGAAGAAAATGTTTTAGCGAAATCGCCGAAGTGTGCAAGCAACACAGTTTAATCAATATGTTCTACAGAGTTTTCTGCCATCCAGTTTAGTAATTTGTCATATTCTCTGTTGTAGGCGTCTCTCGATTTATTCGGCACCAAGTTTTGTATTGCTTTTTCTGCTTTTTTTTGCAATTTCGTTCCTGCATTTTGACTTTTTAAGTTTGACAGCTAGCATTTGTTTATTCAACAAATAAATAAAGCATTTTCCTAGCAACGATATAATAAAATGAAAATGTTACAATCAAATTGAATTTTCGGATTTTTTTAAATAATATTGTGGATGCAATAACGAACTAGTATGACATAAAAGTTTGTATGCACCGCGGGAATTAATAGATGTTTATGCCCTCGGGCGACTTACAAACCCTCGGGCTAGAGGCCTTCGGGTTTGTAAGATCGTCGCCCTCAGGGCATAAACATCTACTTGATTCCCTTGGTACATAAATAATCATGTAAGCCCAAAAAACAGCTTAGAACAAGCCTGAAACCGGGTAAAAAGTAAATTGACGGATTAAATGAGTTGAGTTGTTTTTGTACGTATTTTGGGGGACTGAAGTCAAATTCGAGGTTAGAATTATCATGTCGTCAATATTTTCATGTAAGCTCAAAAAACAGCTTAAAACAAGCCTGAAACCGGGTAAAAAGCAAACTGAAGGATTAAACGAGTTGACCCATGACCAGTATTTTTTGTACAGTCCATTAGATATCTGATGCTATCGATGTGCGGTTAACTTATAAGATGACATAATTTATGTAAATTTCATTAAAATACTTGACAAACTTGATCACAGTATTTTATGTTCAATATTACCAAAATTTGTCTCCTTAAGAAATTGTGAATTTTTAAATCATACCTTGAACATAGATACATAACATCATATTGAATGCTGTGGTCAATGGTGTGAGTAATTTGTATTCCCTTCGATTTACCCCAGGGATTAGCTAATCCAATTCGAATCCATGACTAAACCCACTGACTCAATGCCAATCAAGCATAACTTTGATTGCCCGTTTGATGTACTGATTGAAAGCAGTCAGGCGAGCAGGGTTGAAGTACTGCGGTTGTAAAAAGAGTCACACATCTGGCACACAGATGGATCCAAGATGGAAGAAGGAGTTGGTGTGGGCGTAGCAGGGCCTAAATGCAGGCTATCTAAAGCCCATGGTAACACCCCAACCACCTTCCAGGCTGACATCTATGCTATAGATCAATGTGCCCACGAGTGCCTAAATAGAGGCACTTGAAGGGCAAAGATCTGTATACTTTGAGATAGCCAGGCAGCACTAAAGGCTCTCAGGTCCTATACCTTCGAGTCTAAAATTACCTGAGAATGGAGACAATCTCTGAAGCAACGGGCAAAAAACAACAAAGTTACTTTGATGTGGGTGTCAGGGCATGAGGCAATAGAAGGCAACGAATTGGCTGATAGCCTGGCAAGAAAAGGAAAAGCCCTAAAGGGACACAACGGAGGAGGTCTAAAAATGGGAAAAGGAACAAAAGAAGTCCTACTGGAGGAATACTCCAGGCCAAAGACAAGAGAAAAGGTTTATAACCTATTCAACAGAGAATACCACAAGGATTTTCGAACTTGAAAAGTCCGATCTAAACCTGATCACCCTCCTTCTAACTGGCCATTGCCCCTTGAGATATCATCTCAAGAACATAGGCATGGCAGAAGATGACAAATGCAGATACTGTGAACCTGCAAATGAGAATGCGGAGCATATACTTTGTGAATGCAAGGTACTAATCCGCATTAGACTAAAGTACCTAGAACAGGCAAAATTAACGCCTGAATACATAGGGAAATTAGCTCCAAGGAAAATCAAAAGCTTTGCAAAAAGTCTTGGAATCCTGGGCAACAACTAGTTGTAGGGTAATTCACAAAAGACCTTTTAGGTCGAAGTGAAGAAAGGCCAACTCAGGGCCAAAGCGACCCTTTAAGAAATCTACAATCTACCCCAGGGATTTGTGTTAGGCCCATTATTCATTAATATTTTCATTAACGACATTACAGTTGAATTGGGTGTCAATTGTCTTTTATACGCAGATGATATAAAGTTATATAATAAAACACATGATGTAAATCTTGTGTGGCATTACAAACTTTTGTTAAAATCAATGAATGATGTAAGAACAAATTACAGTTGAACATATCGAATTGTAACATTATACGTTTTACTAATAAACATCAATATACCGAATTTAATTATTGTATAAAGATTCTGTGCTTACACATTCACTAACATTTCGTAACTTAATTAACTAAATTATCTTTTAACTATCATCTAAACTCTATTACTAATGAAAGTTTTGGGACACTAGGATTTATAATATGCCCCTTTCGCGATTTTAATGACGTTAACACACTGAAACTACTATATCAATCTTTTGTTCCATCCGAATTGGAATATTCGTCATTATTTGGACTCCTCATTATAACATACGTATTAGGGTGGTCCTTAGCTATACTTGACGATATTTTTTTCTTAAAGTGGTTCCAATTTAAAAAAAAATGAAGTATACAAAATTTTAACTCGATCGAATTACGCTAACTCATGCCCCAAGACAAATAAAATTCACCATCACACGCAATTTTCATCGATATTTTTTTCTTACAATTTTTTCGGCCTCGCCTTATTTAGAAAATGAAGTATACAAAATTTTAACTCGATGGGATAACGATAACCCGTGCCCCAAGGCAATTGAAATTCACCATCAGACGCAATTTTCATCTATTTTCAATAGTATCTCGTGAACTGCTGATTACATCGAAATATTGTACTTACATAATTGGATGAAAATTTATTTTTATAAAACGTCCTTTCTTTGCATTTTTCTCAAACATTTAATAGTTGAATAGGAATAATGAAGCTTTGGTTGGCATAAACAGGGGACCAGAACATTCATGTTCTCGTTGAACATGTTTTGTGTCCCATGAATTAATCGAATTAGCTTCCCTTTATTGTAAGGGATGTCTTATAGCAACACGGTATCTATCACGGTTGTCTGCTAGGCGTACGACCTCAACAAATTCTTTTTCATTGGTCGTTTTTTAACGATTCCCTGCGATATTGCCATCTGCTGTAGCTGAGGCTCGAACTCAGTAGAGATAACAGCGACTAACCACGTTGTTTTACTCAATCGCGGTCTAGGCCATTGCTACAGTTTCATTAACTCGCTAAAAACGGCACTAAACATCAATATTCTAGCCTGGAATCCTCGAACCAGGAAATCCGTGGTCTCAATGCTAACATGTAAGCACTGAACCACTGAATCGGTTAAGTTTCTTTCACCATTTTCCATCTGATTTTCCATGAACCATTAACCGTTTTATGTTTTCCTTTTCGGTTGATGCCAATAACATCATAGGATGGAAAGTTCTCGTCAGTAGGGAGATATAGCCGACCTCCGATCGGTTTCAATTGTTCGCAATTTGCAAAAGCGTTTTGCATATTATTTT
Source organism: Rutpela maculata (assembly GCA_936432065.2). NCBI lineage: Eukaryota > Metazoa > Arthropoda > Insecta > Coleoptera > Cerambycidae > Rutpela > Rutpela maculata. The sequence continues at coordinate 113,745,310 of OW386285.2, forward strand.
CAAAATATTAATATTTTCGCAAAAAATCTGGATATTAACGTGTAATATACAAAGTTTTCCAGAGGTAGAACCTTATATTCGAGATAGAAATGTCTGCAAAAACATTTGAAAGTACAGCTAAAAGAGAAGAGAACTTTTGAGAATTAGATTAACTTATTTGTTGGTCACATCAACCGAAGAGTGGACAACATAAAATAGTTGATATATCAGGAAAACTAGATAGCAAAAAACGAAGAGGCCGATCTGCTCAACGTTGTGCTGATATCAGCAAGGAGCTGATGGGAAAAGCTTTGGAAAGGTTGTACGGCACTGACAATGCCGGTGGGTTTGGATGTATGTCTGCGGACAGCCTTGGTTTTGGATTTGGGGGTTGTCTAGTTATATGTGGTGTGCGTTTACGCGTTACTTCAGAGTTAGATTTGATGTAGATAACTGAAAACAGATTTTTTTTTTATTTCAAACAATACAAGATCAGCTTGAGGTCGATTGGAAACAATGTAGAAAATGAGCAAATAATGTTTAAATCCAAAATTACACTATGAAAATTTGAGGCCAGTAGTGTACAAAATTGCGATTGTAAGGTATTATTGACAAGCCAATTCGAATAATTCATGGGATCTAAAACATCTGCTAAGACATCATAGGGAGAATATGAATGTTCTAGAACCTGTTTACGGCAATCAAAACTCCATTATTTCGAAAAGTATTAATTGCACGAGATAAATACAAATAAACGAAGTTTTAGAAAATGAAATTTTCATTCGATTAAAAATGTAGAAATGTCGATATGATCAACCGGTAACGAGATACTTTTGAAAATAGGCGAAAATTGCGTGTTTTAGTGACTTAATGGCATTGCGGCACGGGTTAGCGTTATCCGATCGAGTTGAAATTTTGTATAGTTCATTTTTTAAATAATCGGAACCACTTTCGGGGGTGAGACCGAAAAAAATTCAATGTCGCAAAATAAAGACCACCCTAATACGTATACAAAACATACAGAGACTTCAGAGTCATTATTAGTTCTCCATAGACTTTTAAACAGTTTTTCGCTTTCGAGTCTGGCAACTAGCAGAACTATAAACAAATATTTATTTTTTAAATAAAACATATAGTCCGGTGATATTAGGAAAATGTCTCGGAAAGTTTTGGGACAAGCCAAAAATTAGTCTACCCCCTACAGAATTTCCTCAGGAATCCGAAAAAAATAGTGTTGACCACTCAAAATGGCGGCTTTAATTGTTATTCAACTTTTTGTAAACATAATGAATTTTGCAACTTACTTGTTTGCTTATATCTTCGCTTCTAAAGGTCATAGAAAAACGTTCGACTCGTCAATTTCTTCGCCATGGATTCCCCTATAAGGTAGGTATATGCAAAGAACTAATTTTTGATTGTCAATAACATTTTATGGCAAAAAACTGAAAAAATTGGATTTTTCGATCCTCGAACTTTGAAGTACTGTAGAAACAAATATAAAATCTGCATGTTAACAATATTATGAGAAATAGTGCATATTTTTACCCTTAATGAAATGCACTTTGTCCCGTTGCAAAATATTAATGATTTTTTTTGCAATTAATTTATAAAAAAAAAATTCAAACTGTTATACTAAAAGATCATATTAATATTTTACAGTTCTGTTTCGGTAAAAACATTGTATTTGACGTAGATTTACATAATCAAAAATAATATTGCAAAAAAATTTTAATTTGCGACTTTTTTTCCCAAAAATCAATTTTGCAACTTAAACAAATGTAAATATCTCAGTGGATTTTGCATAAAATTTATTGCAACTAACGGCATTTTAATTGTCATAAAAAACCACGAATTTAAGAAAAAAAATTTTTGCTCCGATGCTTTGGAGCCGAAATATGAAGATTTCACGTTTTTTGTGATTACGGCGAAATTTGAAAATATTTTTACTTGAAAATTTAACTGAATATACCTCAGAGTGTGTGTTATCACTTACATAAAGTGCCATATCTATATATCTAGATGGGCCATGGAAAAAAATCGAGAAAATTGTCTCCTTGGCGCTCGCGCTCACACTAGAAGCCAAATCCCCTCCCCCTTTACTGCTAGTGGCGTACTTAGACAGTTTTACCGCGGCGGCAGCTTCATTTCTCTTTTTCTCGGCTTCAGGAGTGGCTAGATGGACGTTTTTTCAACTTATTTTTTTTTTCTCGGCTTTCCGATTATTCGATTATTATTCATTCAATTACGTTGCTTCATAAAATAAATATGTAAAGATTACATACAATTTATTTGATAAGTGACTAGTCTTTACTCTTACTGTGGATAAAAAAGGTATACATCTTGTATTTAAAAATTAATTTATTGAATGTACAAACTAAAGCTTATTTTTCTGTCCTCGTTTTTTTTTTAGGGTGATTTCCTGTGTCGGACTCGCTCTCCGTTTCGTCTCGCATTTCTGCGTACAGACATCATTGTCATCATCGTCATTATTTATATCAACATTTCCAATAACTTCCTCATTTTCTTGTATTTCATTTAATTTAAACTGACAGACATCAATATTGATTTAATTTGTTTTAAACAGCGAAATAAACATCTAATTCATAACATAACAATAATGCGTGATTGCTTAAATTATAGAATGTTTGTAAAATTGAAAAAAAAAACGCTGCCCAAGGAATCACTACTTCCACATCCAGATTTTCTATCCAAGTCTCTCACAACGAAAAGAAAAACCAATAAAACGATATGTCACGGTGGTAGTGGGGGTGGATGAATTAAAAAACAAAATTGAGGCCATTGCTTTTTGTATACACACTAAATCACAATTTTATTTTTATCACCCCCTTTAATAATGGGGTGGGGGTGGTAACGGGGGTGGCTAATACCAAAACATTTTTTGGGGCCTTAGCTTCTCTTATTTATACTAAATACCAATTTTATGGACTCTTACTTGCTTAATTTACCCATTTACACCCATTTCCCCCAACCCTTCAACGGAATAAGATCAAAATATAATCTTCCAGGTCTCGTTAAAATACATACATGTAGCAAATTTCAAGCCAATATATTAAACGGTTCCAGAATAATCGTGCGCACAAAAAAGTTACGACAGACCGACCGACAGAGCGACAGACTTTTTTGCTCAAACTTAAAATCTCGACATTTCATAACATTCTAAGCCTATTTAAAAAATAAAAAATTTTACAATTTTGTTTTTGTGTTACTATACTTCCACTGGATGTGGAAATAATTATAAGATGTTTGAATATAAACTACTGAAATTATTTTATCTATAATAATAAAATAATAAAGCCGCTGTATTACAAATTCTTTTTGCGGAGCAACGTAATTGAATAATTGAAAAATAATCGAATAATCGGAAAGCTGAGAAAAAAATAAGTTGAATTAAAAAAAAACGTCCATCTAGCCACTCTTGAAGCCGAGAATAAGAGAAATAAAGCTGCCGCCGGGGAAAACTGTCCAAGTACGCCATTAGCAGTGAAGGAGGAGGGGAATCTGGCGTCTAGCGTGAACGCGAGCGTCAAGGATGCAATTTTCTCGATTTTTTTTCCATGGCCCATCTAGATATATAGACATGGCACTTTTTGTAAGTGATAATGTAGAAGATCGCACTATCGGGCGTCAAAATGACGCGACACCAATTTATTTCTCAGGGGGCGCCAGTCGCGTATTACCCCGTTCTTCTACCTCCCAGGCGGGTTCGAGATAAGATGCACTTCGATAGCCGAGTAATGGACCAAGGCTGCACTACCACAGATCGGAAATGACGCTCTCTCTTGACCTGAATTCCCCCGTTAGGGGTTTAAGCACCTCTTAATTTCCTGAAATTTTGCATAAAAAAATCCCAACCGAAGAATTTCTCTACGGAGGGATTAATTTTGTACGTGGAAACCACGTTTTGGTCCGTTAATGACGGAATCTATTTCTCAAAAAACGCATAAAAAATCCCTCTCAAACCTCCGTAAAGCAACCAGAAGGTCGAAGGTTAATGTGAATTAACTCGACACATCCGGCTTTCTGTACGAAAGTTCCAGGGATTATGGACCGTCAACAGGCCTCAAGATCAATTAAGAAACATTAGTTCAAAGAATCCGTTTATTTAACAAAATTGGTTTTACAAAATTCTCAAGATAAGAATCGTGCCTTCCCCAATCAAGGTAATGACTTTCAGACCATACAAGCGAGAGCGCTCACGCTATCGATCGATTAGGTAGAAAAGATTCATGCATACCTTCTCAGAATCAAAATGCGAGCATTTTTAGAGTTGTCTCAGACTCTGGGTAAAAAATAATTATGACTGACTAAAATAACTTTAAAAAGTTTTACTCATTGAATTTAGGTTCGCTAGAGACTACTTAGCTTTAAAATTCTTGCATTACTGCATAAGTTGAGTGGCGTTCGATCAGTCCACGACTTACTAGCCCTTATCACAGTCGTTCTATATTATCGATTTGGCAGCGACCCACCTTCGAGCGGCTATTAGGCAAAATTGAATTTTTGGATTTTTATGCACAAGGCGTTTTTCTCTATAACTTTGTCATTTGAAAAGCCCCGTTATTGGCTTTTCTACCATTGCTTTGGCCTGGACCACTCAACGCGCTCGACCAAATTGCGAGCCGCTGAGTCAATCCAAACTCTTTCCATGCGAGAAACCGGCCTTGTACATGTGCATTGATTTTTATCAATTTTTGCTTATCGGCACTACGCCGGCTTTGTCAAAATCTTCTATTTTGCCTTTTGGATGCAGTGCATCGTTAAAATTTTATGCTCATACTTTAGAATTGGGCTTTCAATGACCGTACCTCAAAGGTCAATGTCTTTGGTTGAGGAATAAAAAATAAAAAATAATTTAAAGTATATTTTCGTGGTACTTTTTAAACTGACTTTGTGGTACTTTTGAAAAGTCTATTTTAAGACCAATTTTGGCGTACTTTTGAATCTTCTATTTTGCCTTTTGGATGCAGTGCATCGTTAAAATTTTATGCTCATACTTTAGAATTGGGCTTTCAATGATAGTACCGCAAAGGTCAATGTCTTTGGTTGAGGAATAAAAAATAAAAAATAATTTAAAGTATATTTTCGTGGTACTTTTTAAACTGACTTTGTGGTACTTTTGAAAAATCAATTTTCAAGCCAAATTTCAAGGTACTTTTGAAAAACTAATCTGCGGGTGAAATTTTGGCGTACTTTTGAAAAATCGATTTTCAAGCCAAATTTCAAGGTACTTTTGAAAAGTTAATCCGCGGGTGAAATTTTGGCGTACTTTTGAAAAATCGATTTTCAAGCCAAATTTCAAGGTACTTTTGAAAAGTTAATCTGCGGGTGAAATTTTGGCGTACTTTTGAAAAATCGATCTTCAAGCTAAATTTCAACGCAGTTTTGAAAAATTAGTCTGCAAGTGAAATTTTGGCGTACTTTCGATAAATCGATTCCTGAGCCAAATTTTGACGCCCTTCCAAAAATATTATTTTTCAAAGTCCAATTTGTGGTACCTTTGAAAAAGTATATTATTCATAAATCTTTGTCATTATATACTTCTACTTTCATATTCTGAACCAAAAACATTTTTCCTAAGTGAAAATTCGGTGTTCCTTCGAATTTTCACCTAGTCATTTCCAACGCTTTATAGAATCCAAAGCGGTCCTTATGGACTGGTCTGCGCCTCTGCAGACTCCCAAAAATGTCTTCAAATGAAATTTTTGCCTAAGTCGAATTTTGATTCTGTCTTCAACTTAGGACGATTTTGGAGAGTTCTACAACAATAACACACACTCTGAGGTATATTCAGTTAAATTTTCAAATTTCGCCGTAATCACAAAAAACGTGAAATCTTCATATCTCGGCTCCAAAGGATCGGAGCAAAAATTTTTGTTCTTAAATTCGTGTTTTTTATGACAATTAAAATGCCGTTAGTTGCAATAAATTTTATTCCAAATCCACTGAGATATTTACATTTGTTTAAGTTGCAAAATTGATTTTTTGCGTAAAAAAGTCGCAAATTAAAATTTTTTTGAAATATTCTTTTTGATTATGTAAATGTACGTCAAATACAATGTTTCTACTGAAACAGAACTGTAAAATATTAATATGATCTTTTAGTATAACAGTTTGAATATTTTTTTTTATAAATTAATTGCAAAAAAATAATTAATATTTTGCAACGGGACAAAGTGCATTTCATTAAGGGTAAAAATATGCACTACTTCTCATAATATCGTTAACATGCAGATTTTATATTTGTTTCTACAGTACTTCAAAGTTCGAGGATCGAGAAATTCAGTTTTTTTAGTTTCTTGTCATAAAATGTTATTAACAATCAAAAATTCGTTCTTTGCATATACCTTCCTTATAGGAGAACCCATAACGAAGAAATTGACGACCTTTAGAAGCGAAGATACAAGCAAACAAGTAAGTTGCAAAATTCATTTTGTTTACAAAAAGTTGAATAACAATTAAAGCCGCCATTTTGAGTGGTCAACACTATTTTTTTCGGATTCCTGAGGAAATTCTGTAGGGGGTAGGCTAATTTTTGGCTTGTCCCAAAACTTTCCGAGAAATCGTTATTTTTGAATCTAAAATCATCGGACTAATAGTATAACAGTGTTTACTAAGTTTACTACATTTTTAATATCTAGACCTGGTTCTGTGCGAAAATCATGTTTCCATTTGCCGGTCACCAGAACTAACGTTCAGAAGTCCTCATCACTATACAAAATGTGTGAGAACTATAATAATCTTCAATACCAGTTAGATATCTTCCACTGAAATGTAGCTGCGATAAAAAGATTAACCGCATAAATTAAAACTTGTTTTCATCTTTATTTTTATGTTTCTAGTTTCAACATTTTTTTGTTATATATTTGTAAATACTTATTATCTCCTGGAAGGCTTTATTATGTGGTGTATTGTTAAATAAATAAACAGACAAATAAATAAGTGAATGAATAAATAATCAATTATGACATAGTTTCTTCACTTTTTGAGATATTTTCATTATGTACAAAAAAGTGTTTTTAACTTTACAGATTAATAATATAAACGATCAAACTGTTATTTAATTAGCAGTAAATTTATATCAATTATTTTATAATCCGTCACAGAGTAGACTAGGTACTAACTTTCATCATTGGATGTAAGCAGGAAAATATTACGGAAAATGAATAATTTATGTTCACACACTTTTGGCCGCAACCTACAAAGAAAGCGAATCATGAATATTGCCAGATTGCTTGCGACATGCATATAATAAAACAATACTGGTTTAATTACCCGAATATTGTCGTATATATTGCTCCAAATGAGTGGGATCATGACATTCAGAAGAATATCCTAATTGTTTAAGATGTCACAAAATTAAGTAGGTATGTAATAAGCTGAATTAAAATATTTGGCAAGAGATAATTGTTGTCCGCTAATATTAGAAAAAAAAAAGGATATTTCAACATCTCTTTCAACAGTGGTGCCTTTACATGTATATTGATAAAAAAACAATATTTCTGTAATCATGGGTAGAAAATAAATTAAAAACAATTGTTTAAAATATAAAATCAGGAATTTTTTAAAATTTTATCGCCTTATTTAATTTACCGACCTGGCAGAGCTTAGCCATAGCTTTTTCCCACTTAACTAGACACGCACACGCAGACAAGAGCACAACAACACAACAACCATTCCCTGCGATATTGGGGCAAATCAGACAAATGAACCCCGTTAGGGTACAAACAAATTAATCGATATGTGAAAACGATTACTGTGAAAATTATTGTCGACTACTAGTGGAGTAAAAAACAGGGGAAAAGTCGCTTCCTTCTCGAATTTTTTTTTTAATCTTAGAACAAAGAGATATATATCTATATATATATTTCGTTAAGTAGGTCGATGTTCATTAGAAATCATGAAATACGACATTTTTTAGTGGTCACGGACATTGTTATTTTTAAAAAGGTGTGATTTTTTTTTAATCATGTTTTTTTGAACATCTAACGCCATAACTCAAAAACGAATGAAGCTATCCACATAAACTTATTTTGTGATAAAACACACACTTAAGCGCTTCTATCTGTGTATAGAATTGTTAATTAAAACATTTTTAAGCTTTTTAGCTTGTTAAAAACTTAGATAACCTTGAAAGTTCAGAAAATATGCAATCAAATTTTCACTAAGCTACAAACTTTTTTTGTTTTTGGAAATTTTGTATAACATGCTGCGAAGAAAATAAAGCAAAAAGACCAAAAAAGTTTTTGATAGCATAATTTTTGTTGTGTCTTTTATAGTTTAGGTACAGTGATTTTTTTTAGAGCGCGCGAATTGCAGAAATTGGGTATTAATACGCCTGCGTCCACTAAAACTAACTAGTCTCAGGGCGGTGTACTATCAACGTTATTCGTTTTCGTCGAAGGTCAAATTACAAAACCGCTGCCCAAGGAATCACTACTTCCACATACAGATCTTCTATCCAAGTCTCTCAGAACGAAAAAAATATGAATGTGGAAATAATTTTTTATGGAACTTTAATAACATAATATTTGAAATCGTCTACCCCAAAAACCTATAAAACGATATGCCACATCGGTAGAGGGCTGAGGATGGTGGAAGAGGGGTGATAATAGTGGTGGAAAAGTAAAAAAAAATTTGAGGCCTTTGGTTCTTGTACACACACTAAATGACAATTTTATTTTTTTCGCCCCCTTGAATAATGAGGTGGGAGTTGGTAATTGAAGTGGTTAATGCCAAAAAAAATGTTGAGAGTTTAGCTTCTCTTATATATACTAAATACCAGTTTTATGGACTCTTACTTGCTTGATTTGCCTATTTACCTCCATTTACCCCAAACTCTTTAACGGAATAATCTAGTTCCAGATCTCGTTAAAATACATGGTACGTGTACCAAATTTCAAGTCAATATCTTAAACGGTTCCAGAGTAATCGTGCGCACAAAAAAAGTTACAGACAGACCGAGAGACAGACAGATTTTTTTTCTCTCAAACTTAAAATCTCGACGTTTCATGACATTCTAAGCCTATTTGGACAATAAAAATTTTCAAAAATATTTTTGTCCATACTATATTTCCACTGGGTGTGGAAGTAAAATGTGTAACGATATTCTTTCTCTTATTACCACTTGTATTATATTGTAGAACGTATGGTCATTGTGCGAATTGTGCGTGGATTATCTGCTTTAAAAATATTTATGATAAAAAAGTAATCTAAGTTTCGTTGTAAAATGGCGTGAATTCTATGTGGCGTAGTAATAGAGGAAAACGATAAACTTGTGTACAAGCCATGGAAACAGGGTTTAGAGACTATAATTAGGGCTGCGGAAATTAGAAAAGATTTAATTTAGGATATTTTTTCTTTTTTGTTACCTAATTTAGGCGAAAATAACACGTTTATTCAATTCACAGGTCTACAAAAAAAAAAAAAAATTCTGCTCTGAGGACTAAACCTATCATGCCTTAAGTATTTTTGTGTGCTGAATCCGAATTTTTAATTAAAAAAATTTTCTACCGCGTAGATTTCGAGTAAATCCCTGTTATTATTGTCAATAAACCGTATTTTGACGATAAAAACCGGGATTTACTCGAAATCTACGCGGTAAATATTTTTTTAAATTGAAAATTCGGATTCAGCATACAAAAATACATAAGGAATGATAGATTTAGTCATTGGAACAGAATTTCTTTTTTTGTAGACCTGTGTACAAAATGCACCTGTGCATAGATCTACATGAAAAAAAAGTTCTGTTCCAAGGACTAAACCTATCATTCCTTATGTATTTTTATGTGCTGAATCCGAATTTTCAATTTAAATTTTTTTTTACTGCGTAGATTTCGAGTAAATCCCGGTTTTTATCGTCAAAATGCGATTTTTTGAGAATTTTTGACGTTTGCTCGAAATCTAAGTGGAAAATTCGGATTCAGCACACAAAAATACTTAAGGCATGATAGGTTTAGTCCTTGGAACAGAATTTTTTTTTTGTAGACCTGTTATTGTGTGGATCTAGGGTAAAAATGTAATGCATGGGAGTTTCGGATAGGGACTCTGACACAGGAAATGTCGGATACAAATATTAAAATTGCCAAGTGCTTTAAGAAACTGTCTTTTTTATTTAGCTCCAATAATAACCCAAAAAAGGAAAACTCGATAGTTCACTTTTTATCAAAACACTCCAAAATTGTTACTTTTCCTAAACTTATGTTTATGGGATTTTATTAGCCCCCTAGTTGCGCAATATTTTTTCCATTTTACTATAATATTATTTTTCACCGTTTCCGAGATCACAATGCAATGCATACTCCATTTAAGATTTTTAATTCCCTTTTGCCTTCAACCTTAGTCCTTAATGTACCACTGGAAAAAATAAGTTATCCTTCCAGATCCTAAAACGTGATAAAACAGTCCTAAACATAAAAAAGTAATAATGAAAAGTTCCGTTACACACAATACATAATCATTACTATTCTTAAGTACGGCGCGCGTACGCTTCGACAATTCCTCCATACTAAAAAATTCGTAACTAGCAAACTATTGCTAATAATGAAAATATTTTTTTTCTAAAAACTTTTTTAGTCTATTGACTTCATTTTCTTCACAGCATGTTACACAAAATTTTCAAAAACAAAAAAGTTCCTCCCTTAGTGAAAATTTGATGGCGTATTCTCTAAACTTTCAGGGTCATCTACGTTTTTGGCATGTTCACACTTTTTTTTATTAGCAATCCTATGAATAGAGAGAAGCGCTTAAGTGTGTGTTTTATAACAAAAAAAAGTTCACATCGATAGCTTCAATTCATTTTTGAGATATGGCAATGGATGTACAAAAAAACATGATTTAAACAAAAATTAAATTTTACACTTTTTTTTAAATAAGAATATCTGTGACCACTAAAAAATGTCGTATTTTGTGTTTTTATGTGTAAAATAATGTTGTCGGTAATACCCACTATGTCTGATCTTGTTCTAAGCTCATAAAAAAAAACGACACAATTTTACCTCTTTTTCGCTCCTCTATAATGTCAACAATATGAATTGAAGTTTTCTCCATGCGTGAATTTGTATGTATTCAAGGAGAACCCCCACGGGTTCTTTTGTCTGATTTGCCTGAATTGCCATCTGCCGCAACAGATCGAACTCTGGAAAGATAACAGCACTAGCCATGTTGTCTCATTTAATCACTGCTACCGACTAGGTCAGTGTTTCTCAAACTTTGGTACGCGTACCCCTTGGGGGGTAGTGATTATGATTTAATATATCAAATGCATTGAATAGGTCCAGACACAACCCGCAGGCAATTTCTTGCTTATCCCAGACATTCAATATTTTATTGAGAAAATTAAAGAGAGCCGTTGTTGTTGATTTATCTCTCACGAAACCATGTTGAAAATTATTAAAAAAGTTAGTAGTATTTAGAATCTTATAAATGAATCTTATAAACATTGCTTTAATATTGTAAATAAAATTAAAGTTGTAACTGGTGCAGCTAAAAGAAGTAATGAAATATTAACAAAAAATGAAGACCAAAAACAATTTTTACTCCAAGTTGTAAAGGATTATAAATCATGTTTCCCAAATGTCAAGAAACAAAAGCTATTGCAAGCTTTAGGATAGTATAAAAAATACTATTTTTGTTATTACACTTGTAGATTTAGGATAGTATTTAGTATTATTTATGATAAAGTTGCGTAAATTTTTTATTAAAATAATGGAAGAATGAAATGGGAGTTTTATTTTACATATTTTTTTCTTAGACTATGAATTTACGGTGGTATAAGAAGCAATTTATATAGACTAGTAGATGGTGACAGAAAATCAGAACTGATAGCCTACCGTCTGCAAGTAATTTAGTCAGTATTATGTATACAATAAAGCTCAATTTTTGGTACTTTCAAGGTTTGCCCGTATGCACGGGATGTAGGAAACGATTTCCGGTTTGCATAAAAAAACAATGTTTTCAACTGATACACTACCGTCTGCAAAGTTCATAATTCGAAATTAAAGGAATAAAAATATGTCGGAAGCGCTTTTGCAGACAGTTCTGTCATGCACTAAACCTTATACAAGGTACTCCAAAATGTATCAAATTTTAGTAAAAAAAAAAAAAAAGATAATTTACCGTCTGCAAACAATACAAAATGATGATTCTGGTTCATGAAGACGAGTAGGGGAAAGGTTCAGACGTTTACGATATGCATATCACCATATTGTGCGCATGTCAACTTGTTATTTTTTTTTTATAACTTTGAACAATTGTTTACCGTTTAATTATGGTTTTATTAGAAAAGTTAGGTTGCAAAACTATTGTAAACAATTAATTATTTTTTATTTATTTGCTTTTATCATGTTTAGAGAATATTATTTAGGTATTATGCAAATCACAACTTACACACTTTTTTATTTATTATGAAAATACCTACTTTCTGTATATTGTTGCCCTAATCTGGGCACGCTAATATACTAGTTAGGTAAATACTTTAAAACACTCATTATTGGAGAACCAATCAAAACAACTACTCTTCTAGCTAATACTGACGAAGTATTGAATTACATGATAGGATTCTTAGCATTTTAAAGAAAAAAATATATTGAAAATATTTCAATCATTTATTTACAATTAGTCATCACACTTTTTTATTTAATATGAAATTATTTACTTTCTGTATATTGGTACCTTAATCGGGTCACGCTAATATACTACTTAGGAAAACACTTTAAAACACTCATTATTGGAAAACCAATCAAAACAACTACTCTTCTAGCTAATACTGACGAAGTATTGAATTACATGATAGGATTCCTGGCATTTTAAAGAAAAAATATTTAAACTACTTAAATTATTTATTAAAATTCAGTAATTCACAACAATTATTGAACCTTACATTCTATTTCAACTCTAGAAAAGTTGTACAAGTTTTTTCGAACTCGTTAGTTCTCATCAGTAGAGTATAGAAACATTCATTCATTATTTACAAGCCTATTCTTGATTTATTTTTTACAATTAATTATTTTTTATTTATTTGCTTTTATCATGTTTAGAGAATATTATTTAGGTATTATGCAAATCACAACTTACACACTTTTTTATTTATTATGAAAATACCTACTTTCTGTATATTGTTGCCCTAATCTGGGCACGCTAATATACTAGTTAGGTAAATACTTTAAAACACTCATTATTGGAGAACCAATCAAAACAACTACTCTTCTAGCTAATACTGACGAAGTATTGAATTACATGATAGGATTCTTAGCATTTTAAAGAAAAAAATATATTGAAAATATTTCAATCATTTATTTACAATTAGTCATCACACTTTTTTATTTAATATGAAATTATTTACTTTCTGTATATTGGTACCTTAATCGGGTCACGCTAATATACTACTTAGGAAAACACTTTAAAACACTCATTATTGGAAAACCAATCAAAACAACTACTCTTCTAGCTAATACTGACGAAGTATTGAATTACATGATAGGATTCCTGGCATTTTAAAGAAAACATATTTAAACTACTTAAATTATTTATTAAAATTCAGTAATTCACAACAATTATTATTATTTTCTAGAGTTGAAATAGAATGTAAGGTTCAATAATTGTTGTGAATTACTGAATTTTAATAAATAATTTAAGTAGTTTAAATATTTTTTCTTTAAAATGCCAGGAATCCTATCATGTAATTCAATACTTCGTCAGTATTAGCTAGAAGAGTAGTTGTTTTGATTGGTTTTCCAATAATGAGTGTTTTAAAGTGTTTTCCTAAGTAGTATATTAGCGTGACCCGATTAAGGTACCAATATACAGAAAGTAAATAATTTCATATTAAATAAAAAAGTGTGATGACTAATTGTAAATAAATGATTGAAATATTTTCAATATATTTTTTTCTTTAAAATGCTAAGAATCCTATCATGTAATTCAATACTTCGTCAGTATTAGCTAGAAGAGTAGTTGTTTTGATTGGTTCTCCAATAATGAGTGTTTTAAAGTATTTACCTAACTAGTATATTAGCGTGCCCAGATTAGGGCAACAATATACAGAAAGTAGGTATTTTCATAATAAATAAAAAAGTGTGTAAGTTGTGATTTGCATAATACCTAAATAATATTCTCTAAACATTGTAAACAATGTTTTCAGACGAATCCAATATGGGGATAACTTTTACCGATTATTAACTGTCTGCAACTTGGTACAAAGAAAGGTTACTGGGTTAAATACGCAATTATTCAATTTGCAGATAATGCCCACATGCACGAGAGCCACAATATAGTTAAAACTCGGCGAATTCCGTATGACATCTCTTCGTATGCGATATGCACCAAAAACAACTCTTCACCTTCTGCAACACAAAATTGTGTAAGCTAACTTATGCAAGTATATTTTTTTCGGATGGGCAGACAACATGCAGATGCACACGGACCAGAATTAGTGCTGGTATTTGATAAAGTTGATCGATAATTCGCGTCGTAGTTAAATTCAATTGAAAAAATATTATTTTATTAAAGTTGTAACAAAAATCTTATACATATTATCATAATAATAATAATTATTTATAAAAAAATTTGTTCCTCGTCTGTTTCTTCTTCAACATCATCATTCTCAACCACTGACTCCTGGAACGTTTTCCGATAATCCTCAGTGAAATGATACATATCTTCCTCGCTATTACTGATATGTTCTAAAAACAAGTTTTCTTCATCTGGATCATTATCAGCATTGTTGTCGGTGAGCATTATTTGTTCGTTATCCTCCTCGACCACACTGTTACTGGTAATTGCGACTGTAATTTTAAAAATTAATCATTTGAAATTCATTGGAATTAACAAGAAAACTACGGTATTTTCGTACCGTTGTCGTTATCACCTAGAAAAATTTCTTTGACGGTTTGTGGCATTCATCTCTATCAAACAGTCCTCCGATTTACACCAGCCATACACCTCAACTTTTAAGCTTGATGCTTAGGCAAAGATGCATTGCTCAATATTTTTGACACTTTATTGTGACTCCCGTGTATGTGCGCATTGTCTGAAAACTAAATAATTGCATATTTGAATCAATAATCTTTCTTTTTACCAAGTTGCAGACAGTAAATAATTGGTAAAAGTTACCCCCATTTTTTTACACAAATACGTTAAGCGGCAAGTGCTTTGTACACATTTAATCTATCTGCAAATAATTCTTTATCGAAGCTCTATTTTTAAATCATGTTTTCTTCTTAGCCGCAGACGGTAAATAATTGTTCAAAGTTGTAAAAAAAAATAACAAGTTGACATGCGCACGATATGGTGACGTGCATATCGTAAACGTCTGAACCTTTCCCCTACTCGTCTTCATGAACCGGAATCATTATTTTGTACTGTTTGCAGACGGTAAATTATCATTTTTTTTTTTACTAAAATTTGATACATTTTGGAGTATCCTGTATAAGGTTTGGTGCATGACAGAACTGTCTGCAAAAGCGCTTCCGACATATTTTTATTCCTTTAATTTCGAATTATGAACTTTGCAGACGGTAGTGTATCAGTTGAATACATTGTTTTTTTATGCAAACCGGAAATCGTTTCCTACATCCCGTGCATGCGGGCAAACCTTGAAAGTACCAAAAATTGAGCTTTATTGTATAGGTAATACTGACTAAATTACTTGCAGACGGTAGGCTATTAGTTCTGATTTTCTGTCACCATCTACTAGTCTAATACTCATAATGTAGATATTTACAATATTTATATGGCCTGATGGGTCATTTTAGGAAAAAATGTTGCTAGTTACAAAAAGTATGAATTAAACAAATTCGTAACAAAAGCGTGTACACAATTCCATTTATTTGCATTATTGTAAATTGTAAATATCCGTTTATGTTGCTTCAATGATATTTTACAGGGATTATTTATTCATTAAATGGAACCCTTGCAGGGGTGGGAAATTAAAATTCCGAAATCGGAAAAGATATACCACTTTAGATATGCAGAAACCAAGGTCGAAAGCAATTAAAAATAGCAAAACTGGTCATTTTTAAAATCTTTGTGCTATGACTAGAAAACAATGTAATATTTTGTAAAAGTGTAGAGTATTCTATTCCTCTATTTTCTAACAAAAAACCGCTGCTCGAGGAATCACTACTTCCACATTCAGATTTTTTATCCAAGTCTCTCACAACGAAAAAAATGTTGATTCTATATTTGTACCCCACTATGTGAAAATAATTGTTCATGGAACTTTAATAACATAATATTTGAAATCGCCTGCACCAAAAACCCATAAAACGATATGCCACATCGGTAGTGGGGATATGGTGGTGCTGAAGGGAATGATGGAGTGGAGTGGAAGTGGGGGTGGATGAAGTAAAAAAAAAATTGAAGCCGTTGGTTCTTTCCACACACTATATCACAATTTTATTTGTTTTGCCCCCTTTAGTAATGAGGTGGTAATGCCAAACAATTTTTTGAGACCTTAGCTTCTCTTACAATACTAAATGCCAATTTTGTGGACTCTTACTTGCTTGATTTACCTATTAATTCCCCATTTACCCCAATTACTCCCTTCAACGGAATAAGATCAAAGTATAATCTACTTCAGATCTGGTTAAAATACATATGTGTACCAAAGTTCAAGTCAATATCTTAACGGTTCCAGAGTAATCTTGCGCACAAAAAAGTTACAGACAGAGACCGACCGACAGACATTTTTTTTTCAATCTTAAAATCTCGACTTTTCATGACATTCTAAGAATATTTGTATAATAAACATTTTCAAATTTTTTTTGCGATACCATACGTTCACTGGATGTGGAAGTAATTAAATGATGAGTCGACGCACAAAGTAGGGAAGACTGGTAGAAAGCAACAAGTTGGGAGTGGCCTGGTGAATTTTACCTACTTATATAATTTTCCTCCCAGTAATTTCATCATACCGTTTTAATAAATTTGTGTAGTGACTCTATTTACCTGAACAACCTGTAAGTTCGAAACTTTTAATAAAATTCGTTACTGTTCGAATAGGGACTGCCGGTTATGTAAGTTAACTTTCTAATCCAGTACTAGGAAAATGGAATATATGCATGTAACCAGCTCAAATATTTAGTGCCATGTGCTTCGTGTGTTCATAATTAATTTCCTTTATCGATTTTAAGCAGTAATCAGATAATAAGTTGTGACTTTCCTGTCTCTCTCCTGTGTTTTCTAGTTTAAGTATTCGCCATTGAACTGTGTTATTAATACAGTTCAATGTTATTCGCTAGTAAGTTTTCTATTATTTACGTAATGTTGATCGTAAAGCCATTTAATTAATAATCTCATTTATAATGATAGTCAATATTTGTTAATATGACGAAAGTGTTAAAAGTTCGCCCACCCTGGAGATTTAACTCATACTCTAATTTTCTTATTTGTGTATTGATGTTAATTAATTCATTATATAGTGAATTAAGTTATATTTTTTGTTTCATTTAAAATATCGTTGGATTTAGAATTGAATGCTAAAACATATTTCCCCTTAAAAAATAGCATATATTGTTACAATAATTAACTTTTCAATTATTTTAGGGAAAGATTTACCATAATGTATTTTATTATTTGTAATAATACACTCATTTTCTTAAACGAAAATACTTAAAAAAATTAAAACAGCCGACGCTATTTGCATTAAAAGGTCTATTAAAAGAAATGGATAAGAAAAATGTAAATATTTTTAGACGCTAGAGCGAGAATTATTTTAAGTTAAATCAAAAGATACTTCAACAATCCTCCCACGAACGGAATTGTTCCAAAATGAATTTGAAGGGATGACAGAGATGCTCCCAGGTGTTTAAATTCGCTTCAGTGCGTAAAAACCAGGGAAAACCTGAGCATGCAATTTTTTCAGAACGTCATGGATTTATAAACAAAGAGACTTTCAATGCGTAAATATATTTGACTCTCCTGGGAAGTTATTGATATTTGTAAACGAAATAGAACTTTGTTTGTGTGATCTGATAAGCCGTTTACACAAGTCTTTATATTATTAAATACCTAATTCAGATTTCAACTGAATTCATCAAGAGGAATATGATTTACAAGGTGTTAGAAGTATCGTAGTCATTACTTTAACAGGTTATAGAGTGCGCGTCAAAAGTTTCCCCGTCCCCCTTTAGAACAATTTATTTTTGAGCAACCAATTTAGGGTGGTTTATTTGAGGGTAAAAATACTTTCTTTTTAGGAGAATGCAAGATTTCTTAAAGGGCACAATGGATTGAGTCTCATTCGACCCAAGAAGTAAGAATTCTTATCTAGAAGATGTTTATTGTTCCCTAATTAAGGACGTTACATTATTACTATGTTAGTGTAAGATCTAAAAACTGTGCATGCTAGCGCAGAAGTTTTGTCACAACACTCTCAACTAGAAGTTTTAGGTTCGAGTAAGGGAAATTACATTTTTCTTTTACAGATTTATCCAGTACTTAAATATTGTCCAAGTGTCTGTTGTTTTTAAATTTGCAGCTTTCTCTCTGAGAAAATCGCTACTATTTTTTAATAACATAAAAATCACGAAAATGAATGCAAAAATTACACAACCTTGTTTTCTTGTCAGTATTTCATGATTCCACCAAAATCCAGCTTACCTGAAACAAAAAGAACTAGCGTTATTAAAATGAACAAATTGAGAACAATCAGTAAAATACGACATAGTCAAATCTCTGGTATTGAGAATTTATAAAATTTCAATCTGCTGACTAAAATATCGTACTGATTCCTTGGCCTCAAAACGTTTAATTATTACATTTATTAACTAATTTGCAGGTGGAATCGTCGACAATTTTCTCCTCAAACCATGTTGACAACTATTAAATTTTCAAATTAGTGATTTGAGTTTTATGAATTACCTCAAAAATTTTTGCATAATAGAAATTGGTTTGCAATTTGCAGGGCCATCAATATAGTTTTTTTAACAAAGATAACACTTGATAATATAAGAATTTTCGGAAAGATATTTCTAATACATTGATTAATGAATTTAGTGGGGGAGGGGGATAATAATAGTACGTATTTACTACAGTTAATAATTACTAACACATCCACGTAGTATAAGAAGAAAAGTAACGGTGAAAAAAAGTTATTCAAATAGGCTCAGAGTGTCATGAAACGGCGAGATTTTAAGTTTGAACAAAGATTTCTGTCTGTCGGCCTATCTGTAATTTTCATTTGTGCGCCCGATTACTCTGGAATAGTTTATGATATTCACTTGAAATTAATAAAGAGATCTGTAACTAGATATTTTAATCTTATTCCGTGGGGGGGGGGGGGGGGGGTAAATGGGAATAAATAAGTAAAACAAGCAAGTAAGAGTTCAGTAACTAGGGATTTAGTGTATGTACGAGAAGCCAAGGTTTAAAAATAACTTTTTTGGCATCAGCCACTATCCACAAAAATAAAATTATGACTTAGTGTACAAGAACCAAACCCCTCATTTTTTTTTTACATCAGTCACCCCCACTATCGATGTGGCATATCGTATTATGGCTGTCTAGGGTAGACGATCTCAAATAATATGAAAGTTTTATGAACAATTATTATTTTTACATACTGGAGTGTAAATATAGTATCAACTTATTTTTGTTGCCTGAGACTTGGATAGGAAATCTAGAGGAACAAGTGATTTCCTAGACAGCGGTGTTTTTTCATGAATATCATATTATGCTTTTTTACTTTTGTATTTATCAAATTTTCAATTATTGCAGGACCTGATTATAAGTTATTTGTGTGAAAATAATTTCCTTCTCAGGAGCCGGTTATGACAGAACTTTTAAAACAATTTTCAAAATTGTCTTTAACAAATACAAGGTGTTAATTGGGCAAATGCTTTGTACCATTTAATATATCTTGCAAAAAATTCTGTATTATTTTACCTCCAGATGTATAATTACAAATTAGATATTCCTCAAAAGTGAATTTCTGGGACTCATTTTGCGAATCATGAATCATATTTTACTTTTAATAGGGATCACAGAGAATCTGATGCATCTTGACTGAGAGTAGATTGCGCTGGTATTAATTAGCTAAAGGTAATTGTAATTGAATATTTATGGGAAAATGGAGAACCATTTGTCTGCAATAATAGACTGTTTGTCTCAATTATCTAAACAAATGGTCTTCAGTCTTTGAAAAGCATCCGGCTGATACTCAGAGATGCGTGTCGCAGGACAAATTTGCGGGATAACCCCTATATTCACTGGAATGCAATGGTGAATGTGGAGGTACATAGATAACAGAATGTAGCGGTATTAACGGCCTGTTATGTATGTATGGATATATTCATCAATCATAGTTAAAGGAAAACAACCTGTCAAAATAGTGTGTAATTTAATTGGAGAAATATGTACAGTTGATGACCTTATCTGTTAAGGTCATTACCTTATTTAACAGTATTATATGTGTTGGCTAAAAAATTAATAGTTATTTATGTACCAAGAGTCGTAAGTGCACTTTTTTTGGTCGAAAATACAGTTTGCAAGCCGAGGCTCGTAGGGCCGAGTTTTGCAAGTATTCGAGACCAAAGAAAAATCGCACTGTACGACCCGCGGTGCATATTATGTTTTTCGTCATACCCATGAATCATTAACCTAGAAAAAAAATTGAGAAAACTAGTGGAAATAGTATATTGTGTATTTAGGTGTGAAAGCAACACATTCCCGGCCGACGATGCAAATTGTTGGCCGAGGCGCTAGCCGAGGCCAACAAGCATTGAAGTTCGGGAATGTGCTTTCACACCGAAGTACACATACTATTTTTTCTGAAATCACAATCAATATTATTATAAATTAAGGAATTTGTATTAATGCATAACATTTCTCCATTACAATCTGCCTGCTTACTAATAAATGCAATTTTAATGTGAGTTGGTGTGTCTGCGTGTATTTATTTACTGTCTAAAATATACAGAAAAAACCGTACGGGAATGTTACTTTCCCGACCTAGGCCAGGAAATTAACATTCCCGTACGGTTTTGTTGATCGTTGCTTGGCAACGGATCTTTTCCGGTCTGTTTTGTGATAGTTTCTTAGCAACGGATTAAAATACTGGAATTGTGCATTTCTCGATCTGAAATCGCGCCGAAAATGTAGACATTGCCGATCGATTTCAGAAAAACTATAATTATTTGAGTCAGGTTTCATATTTACTAAGCAAATAGTAAAGGTAGCGATGCTTGGAATATCCATTGCAACTGTCAACAAAATAAAAGGACGCGGCCAGGGAATTTATACCACAGAGAAGCGACAGCAAGGCTTCCCGCGTGTACCATGGCATATGACAAATAGGTTGTTTAGTTGTCAATTCCACATGTTTACATTGCGTCAAAGATGACCCAACCTCCATTGGTCTAATTCTCTGGGTTAGAGAACAGGGCACCAGTGGCGTGTCCCTTGCTCTGAAAGTTATCGTCAATCGGGTATATATCTAGTGATTTCTAAAGATTTTTTTGAATATTTCAAGAACGAATCTGCGTAATTTAAATTTAAAGCACATTGATAGAGGTATATTTAGCGAACTTATTTTAATGTAAAAAAAGTAAATTAAGGTGAGTAATATGTTTTTTTATTATTTTTTAAATGTGTCCGATATAACCTTTAGTTTGGGGATATATTGGAAAATTGTATTTTTTCGATATAGAATTTATTGTACACACGAATCGGATAATTTTGTTTAAAAAAATATAGGTAAATGCTATTAAAAATAGACTTGAAGGGACGGTTCCTTTAAGAGGAAAATAAAAAAGTAAAATTTAAAATATATTTTATTTTAACACATGTACAAATAGAAGTAGAAATCGATTAACAAAAAACTTTATAAATAATACACCATAAAGAAAAAAATAAATGTGTTTGTGCCTTCAGGGAATGATTTTATTCATCCATGTTTAGAATTCCCAAAACTATATTATATGTTAAAAATTTGCTCATAAGAATCAAGATTTTTTATTCCATTAAATACACAAATCGGGATTTAAATACTACTAAAACCGACAAAAAAGTAAACAGGAAGGTTAAAATTTTGTCACATTTATAATTTTTAGTGTATATATCGAGTCAATATCAAGTAGATTATTTGGTTTATATAAACTAATCATCATCATATAACTAACATAACCTCAAATTTTAAGTTTTTTAGGTTTATTATTATTTTTAAAGTTTCTATATGCATTTTTAGCTTGGAGCCATACTGGCTAAAAGCAAATATTTAAAAATCCACGCAAATAATTTTTCAATATTATTAACTAATAAAAATAGACTTCTAATTATAGGTTATATTTCTGACCGGCAAAAAGTGCCTTATTTTATTGGGATAAACTATTTAAAACTTCATAAACATTACATTAAACTAGATTTTGGTTGAAAGTTTGGGAACCAGGGAGACATTTTAATAATAGCTACGTAATACATGTAAATCTTAAGAAACATATATTTTTGAGGTTAGTTGTGACGTTACGTGCACATGCCCTATTGTAGGTTCCAAGTATGGAAGATTGTAGATACATTTTATAGCTTTCTTATTTTGTAATATTTTTAAAGGTTTCATAACAGAATTATTAGCTGTGGCCCAAATAGAAGTTAAATATTGTAAGTGTGAATATAAGAGGCAATAATATATATTTTTTAAATATTTTCTAGATATAAAAGTTCGTATTCTAAAAAGAATTCCAATAACAGGAGAAAATTTTTTTTCTGTACCGCATCAGTATGATGACTCTATGACAATTTTTCATCAATACGAAGTCCTAAAAATTTTGTTAATGGCGAATATTTAATTGTATCATTATTAAATGTAATGAATGGAACTGAATTTGGAATTTGATTTTTAGACATAAATATAAATGACGATTTTCTAAAATTGAGTGCGTTAATTTATTAATCTGCAACCAAAAGTGATATTTGCCTCAAGTCATATTTAATATATTACTAGCTATTTCATCATAATCTTTTCCAAAATATAAAAGTATTGTATAATGAGCATATAATACGTACTATACTACCCTGTATATTCAACTTAGCAATAGAATTTATGTATATTAGAAATAAAAATATTTTTTGTAAAACATGTTGTTTGTTTAATTTTTAGAATTATAAACAAAAAAATATTAAAATAGAATAAATTGTAATATTATGTACAATATATTATTCTAAAATATGTTTTGATCACGTATACCTATACAATAGATTCTATTATATGTGAATGTAAATATTTGATATTTAATATATTATTTACATTTTTTTACGTTTTTTTTAGCCTTTTTTAGAAACTAATAGTATTTAAAACATCAACTATTATTTAATTATATTTAATATGTGGTATAGTAAAATATTATACTGAATTACTTTCAGTGTATATCTAACTTTAAAGTCCTCTCAGTGTAAGAGATTGTGTTGAGTACATATTATACTGAATTACTTTCAGTGTACATCAAACTTTAGAGTTCTCTCAGTGTAAGAGGTTGTCTTTCACTCATGTCAATTTATTAGAGCCGGGCCATAAAATTTCAAAGGAATTAAATCATATTATTATAATAGCTTTGAACATTTTTGAAAATAATGTCGGATATAAAAGACATAGCAAGTAAGACTTGTCTGGATTTACTTCCAAAAAAGTTAAAACATGTAATATTCTTTATATAAAAGAGAAAAATTTTTCAAATTTACTTTATTTCCCTAGGAACGTTATGAAAAATGCCAATGCCAATGGCAGCAAGTATTTCCCTACAAACATTAAAGGTCGGCCTTCCAGCGGGCCATCACGGGGCCAGAAGTTTGATTTCCGACCTAATGATGGTCCCCTGATGGGCTGACCTTTAGTGTTTGTTTTTTAGACAGTTTAGACAGAAGCGGCGTTGCAACCCAAGAAATGAACGTTTGGAAAACCTTAGACGACATTATTTTCCAAAGCTTGTGCATATTTAAATTTGCAAGCATATATAGCATAATAATTTCAACATTTGTTATTGATATACGGGGTGTTTCAGAAAAAGTAGTAACATTTCTAGTAGTATATTATACAGGGTGACTTGTGGAAAACGGACGTTTTTACAATGAATAGTACTCAGCCGTTAGTAGTGGGGGAAAGGGGGCGAGTAGTCATTCGTTTCGAAGTGGCCTACCATTCCAGTTACAATGGAGCAATGGACATTGCAGCACCGCGTGTTCGCATATGATACCTTTGTTAACAATGCTGGGTCTGTTTCACAACACAACGGATCTTTCGTCGCCATTTCAATATCGGTCGGAATGATGCAGTTCCAAGCCGAAATTTGATCCTGAGATGGGTTGAAGCTTTTAGAACACGAGAAAACATTGTGAAGGAAAAACCGCCAGGTAATGCAAGAACTTCGAGGGCGCCCGAAAACATCGGCAGAGTGTGAGAGGCACTCGAGACATAATTTTTCAAACCTGACTATGTTAAATCAAATAGTAGACGTTCTTCATTTTGTAAAAATAAAATAATGTGTCCTTGCAAAAATGTCCGTCTCCCACAAGTCACCCTGAATGGTACGGCTGTTAACATAAAAATTTACACTTAACAGAATTTTTCTATGTAGTGGTAAATTTTTATGTCCTTATTAGAGGTGGGGGATGGCAAGGGGGGTGAGGAATTGATAGATTAGTAAATACTTTTTTAAGATTTATTTACTTAATTTAAGCGAATTGCGGTCATGAATTTGGTTATTTTGGTTGTTTTAAAACGCGTGATGAATGGGGTCAAACCACTACATAGAAAAATGCTGTCAAGTGTAAACATTTTTAGTTAACAGTCATATATACATTTAGAGAGTAAAAAAAAACCTTTTTTGGGTCTGATATTATATATTTTGCAAATAACAGCTTCCTTTGGACGACCTGGCAAAACCCATTTTTGCATATTAACACATTCAGTGCCACTCCCGCATTTACGAGCTCGGTATTCTCGGCCTCAGTGCCCCCTCCATGTTTACGAGCTCTCAAGTCTATAGCTTTACTTTCTTTCTTCTAAAAAGTTGTGTGGTCATCTTCGACGATCTTGAAATAAAAGTAGCAGTCAACGTGTTAACCCTTTCTGGGACAAACAAATGCTGTCAGTAGTATCTTAGCTTCATAAAAACCACGCTTAAGCAATATCTCGATTTTAAAAAAAAATCGCTATTTAGGGCATCTTAAACATGTATCAAATGGACAGCAAAAAAATTTCATTAAAAATTGGATGTCAAATTTCAATTTGAATTTTACAAGTCACATGACCGCTCCGAGTGCCAAGAGGTTTAACCCCTACTCCACCCGTCCTCCTACACCTACTGGCAAATAGACAACAAAAAATCGAGTCAAGTACATTTCTGCTTCCGTATGATGGATTATAATATTAGAACTTATTTCGCCATGAAGAGAAATATGTTTATTATTTAAATATTAAAGATTAAATAAATTATTTTACAAGAAATACTTTTCAGAAACCTAATGTAAATTACTTTTAAGAATGCTGCTGTTAGATTTATTTATTTTTTTTTGTATTTTGGCTTTAGCGTTAGATAATTAATTACATCTGAAAAAATAATGAGAATTTTTCTATTTTTTCACGAGGGTAAGAATTTTTTAGAAGTGTATATAATCAGATATTGTTTATAATTTATTATTTGTGGCATATTCATGATTTCTTAGTTTGTTGGGTATTTTGCCACTCTAAAAATATTTAAAAATTTTGATGAAATAAACCTCTGCGCGAAAAGGATCAGACAGAGGCTGGTTTTTATACTTATATTACAAAATGTCTCACACCTAAAAATATATAAACTGAAACAATATTTTTAAATGATATATAGAAAAATTAAAACGAAGGCAGTTGACGTTTCGGAAAATAGTTCTTTTTCCGTTATCAAAACTTTCACTTTTGAGAATGTCAAACCAAACAATACACTGTCTGGTTTGACATTCTCAAAAGTGAAGGTTTTGATAACGGAAAAAAACTATTTTCCGAAACGTCAACTGCCTTCGTTTTAATTTTTCTATTTATCCTTTAACAATTTTGTTTCAGTTTATATATTTTTAAGTGTGAGACATTTTGTAACAGAAGTATAAAAACCAGCCTCTGTCTGATCCTTTTGGTGCAGAGGTTTATTTCATCAAAATTTTTGAATGTTTTTACAGTGGCAAAATACACAACAAACTACGAAAAAAAATGTATATATCAATAATCTATATTTACAGAAAATTTTTGTTCGCAACTAAATTTATTCCTTCTATGATGAGAAAATAGCACATCAAAATCATTTTATTTAGGTACCTATATAGTGCAAGAAAAATAAACCTAAAAGTATGCGAACCTTGAAAAAATTAGTACAAGCAAGAAATTTGGTGGAGATGTTGCAGTTATCATCTTATTGAATATACTAAAAGTCCCCTAAAATCTAAGCTGTGCTACGCACGCCATATTGAATAATGGCGGCCCATTTTCAGATTTTTGTATATAAATCCTTTACCACTGCAAATAGGAAAAAAAGTTTCAAATAAAAAATGTAGGCAATAATAAAACAAACAATTTTTGATATTAACATTTTTTTCTCTAAATGGAACCGTTTTTGAATTATGAGCTGTCCTCTAACCACTTCACATTGTCAATGAACTCATCAATCAAAGTGAGAGAAAATATGAACTCGCACTTTCTCCTACTTCTCTTTTCAATGGGGTTCTTATGAGGAAAGGCAAGAAATCATCAAAATTAAGGAATCACCAGAAATAGACAACTGTATTTACGTCCTAGATGGGGGACATATTCTTCACAGTATTGTCTGGCTCAGGCCCGCAAACTATCAAGACATCATTAACAATTACACCTCACACATCATTAGCCGGTATGGCGGTAATTGCATTGTGGTATTTGATGGTTATCCTGTATACCCAACAACGAAGGGGAATGAACAAGAAAGAAGAGCGGCAAGTAGGACATCAGCAGATATAAATATAAGTGAGAATACTTTGAATACTGTCAGCTATTGAGAAAGCAAGGCGTGGTTCTCGAGTAGTTGTTGTTGGCCAGGACACCGACTTATTAGTCCTCCTAATTACATTGTCAACAGATCGGATGCATATTTGGTTCCTTCGACCAGGCTCAGGGAATAAAAAAAGGTCAATTTTTTACATTCCAAAGCAGTGAAATTTGCACAGGAATACATTACACTGACTGATGTTCATACATGCTGTTACAGGTTGTGACACATCCTCCGCGCCCTTTAGAAAGAGAAAGATTAAAGGCTTACGCCTTTTAGAACACACCCCGACAGACTGTTGCATTATTTACGGAGGATGCTGTGTTCCAAGATGACATTGCAGCTGCAGTGGAAAAATTTCTGCTTGCCTTAGATGGGGCAACAAAGTCCCAGACGCTTGATGAGTATAGATATTTTTCATACAATCGTCTGATCAGTAAGCAGCAATTACATTCCAAATTTAACCTGGCAGTGTTGCCTCCTACAAATGCAGCAGCTGTGAATCACTCATATCGCACATACCTCCAAGTCCAGCAGTGAATGGGTAATAATTTAAAGCCGATTGCCTGGGGTTGGCAGTTAAGCCACGGGGCTTTGAAACCAGTTTTGACTTGTTTAGATCCAGCAATTTACTGAAGCTCAAATCCTGTGGTTGCAAATCGGAATGCACAAAACGTTGTGAGTGCTCATCAGCAAGGTTAAAGTGTTCTACCATGTGTGGATATTGCCAGGGATTATCTTACAGCAACTCAGAAGATATGTTACCTGACGACGACATTGATCATGACAAACTAATGTTATAACGTATTTTCGTATTTTATTCTATTTGTTATAGGCTTCATAATTACAGTATATTTTTCTTCTATAATAGTAATATACCTAAAAAAATGTTTTTTGTATTACTTACAACCTATAAACACACATTTTACGGTGTATTTTGTACACAAATTGGGATTTTTGAAAATTCAATAACATTCTGCACCTCATAATTCAAAACCGTTCGATTTGGAGAAAAAATTTTAATATCAAAAACTGTTTGTTTTATTATTGGATACATTTTTACTTACTTCCTATCTGCAACGGTAAAGGATTTATATACAAAGACTTGAAAATAAGCCGCCGTTTTTCAATATGGAGGACGAAGCACAGCTTCGATTTTAGGGAACATTTAGTATATTCATCACGATGGCAAGTGGAAGATCTCCACCAAATTCTTTCAACCTAATTTTTTCGAGGTTAAAATGTATTTTTCCTGCACTAATAGCTCTGTTACATATAATAGTAACTATGGCTGTAGGTATCATGTGTTCAAAGTCGTCTTCTAATAGCTTCATCCCAATAATTATTCAACCATTCACCAACATCTAATTCTAACTGCCCCTCCTTTTGTCTTGTGCTATAAATAGGTCTTTATTTACGTCAATAATAGGAAACATTTATCTGAAAATTACCACAAATTAACTTATAATAGGGGTATGTAACATTTCACTGGCTTAACCTCTTGAACAAAATACCTTTGCTTGCCTATTCTTAAGTTCGAGTTTTCTTTCCCCACATTGTAAATCTGTGGACAATTTGGCAATGAAAAGCACCCACTCCTCCCACAACATACACCTTTATGCTGCTACCAGATGTAAAATAGTTTTAAAAGGGCTTTTTATTTACATTATTAATAAAATGCCAATTCCTCTTATACCCCTCCCCCTCAACACCCGAACCATTCTGTTGTGTAGAGAGGTTTAGCTTAGAATTTTTTTGTTTTTTTGTCTGTCGATTTAGAGCTTATAATATATTGTTAGCGGTTCCCCCTGTAGAAGTTCCGTCAGCCGACGTAAAGATGCTACGTCAGTGAAATAAGGGATAAGCGACTTGCCTGTCCGGGCGTCGAGGACATTATCTTCATCGCGCTGGCCTGGCTTAGACAGTCGTCAGAGTATTAATTACCATTTTTCAAGTTATTTTTATTACTTAACATTATTTCGATAATCCTGATTTTGAGAATTATTAATTGTGCATTAAATTCATATTAATAAATTTTATAACGTGGTTAAATCGAATTTAATTTGTTGTTGTGTGTGATTGGAATAATTTATCATCATGTTATCGGCACCCCCCCCACCCCCGCTATATTTCTAACATCAGAAGTGGGATAGTTTTCACGTTTTCCACTTAATTACTTGGAACAAGACCGAAAAATGGAAAAACTACTGTTTGAAGTATTAAAAACCATTAGAATAAACCAAACAGCACCTCAACAAGTTGATTTACCATTGTTTGGACTAGATGTGGATGATGATAAGCAATAAACTGAACAGGTTGACATAATTAAAACTGAATTTGAGTGGTATGATCTTCAAATTGTGGTAAGAGTTTGATATTTTTTATCTAATGATGCTAAAATATGATTTGTCGCCAGTTACACGATACTGGATTACTTTTAAGTATGATTTTTAGTCATTTTCACCAAAAAAAAAAAAAAATTCTTGACCGTTTGCTTTGTGAGGCTATTACTTCCACATCCAGTGGAAGTATAGTAACGACAAAAAAATTTTTAAAAATTTTTATTGTTCAAATAGGCTTAAAATGTCATGAAACGTCGAGATTTTAAGTTTGAGCGAAAAAGAATTTCTGTCTGTCGGTCTGTCTGTCGGTCTGTCTGTCGGTCTGTCTGTCTGTAACTTTTTTTTGTGCGCACGTTTACTCTGGAATTGTTTAAGATATTGACTTGAAATTTGGTACACGTATGTACTTTAACGAGATCTGGAACTAGATTATATTTTCATGTTGTTCCGACGAAGGGTTGGGGGGTAAATTGGGGTAAATTTGGGGTAAATGGGTAAATCAAGCAGGTAAGAGTCGATAAAATTGGTATTTATTATATACAAGAGAAGCTACCCTAGCTTCTCTCGAAAAAATTCTTGGCATTAGCCACCTCCATTACCACCCCTTATTAAAGGGGATGAAAAAAAATTGTGATTTAGTGTATGTACAAGAACCAGAAACCTCAAAATATTTTTTTACTTCATCCACCCCCACTACCACCCCCCTAATATTATACCCAAATCAGAAGTATTCAGATATGATTATCTCATGCACTGCCGCATGTATGGTAAATACCTGCTACATCAATGCATTTAATTTACCAGATAATTTCATTATATTACCCGACGACCTTATCGACTCTGCTAGCGAACATGAAGAAATCTGTAAATTTGTTGATGGATTTCTTTTGAGATCATATTTATTACACGAGAAAGCATTTTTACGAGAAATCATAAAAAAAAGAGAGAGTTCTTATCGTTTGTATATTGATTTCCATAAATTAAACGCACATGTGGTAGAGACAAATTTTCGAAATCTGTCCGTTTGTAAATTTTTAGATGCACTGTCTTGTAGTATAGGGTCAGCATACTCCCATACAGGAATCGAATGTGTGTACAAGTCTGGATTTTAAATCTGTCTTGTAGTATGGGGTCAGCATACTCCCATACAGGAATTGAATGTGTGTACAAGTCTGGACTTTAGATCTGTCTTGTAGTATGGGGTCAGCATACTTCCATACATGAATTGAATTATTTGTGTACAAGTCTGAACTTTAAATCTGTCTTGTAGTATGGGGTCAGCATACTTCCATACATGAATTGAATTGTTTGTGTACAAGTCTGGACTTTAGATCTGTCTTGTAGTATGGGATCAGCATACTTCCATACATGAATTGAATTGTTTGTGTATAAGTCTGGACTTTAGATCTGTCTTGTAGTATGGGGTCAGCATACTTCCATACATGAGTTATATTTGTTTGTGTACAAGTCTGGACTTTAGATTTGTCTTGTAGTATGGGATCAGCATACTTCCATACATGAGTTATA
This sequence comes from Rutpela maculata, assembly GCA_936432065.2. NCBI lineage: Eukaryota > Metazoa > Arthropoda > Insecta > Coleoptera > Cerambycidae > Rutpela > Rutpela maculata. Next base: position 113,776,154 of record OW386285.2, read on the forward strand.
TTTGTTTGTGTACAAGTCTGGACTTTAGATCTGTCTTGTAGTATGGGGTCAGCATACTCCCATACAGGAATCGAATGTGTGTACAAGTCTGGATTTTAAATCTGACTTGTAGTATGGAGTCAGCATACTCCCATACAGGAATCGAATGTGTGTACAAGTCTGGACTTTTGATCTGTCTTGTAGTATAGGGTCAGCATACTCCCATACAGGAATCGAATGTGTGTACAAGTCTGGATTTTAAATATGTCTTGTAGTATGGGGTCAGCATACTCCCATACAGGAATTGAGTGTGTGTACAAGTCTGGACTTTAGATCTGTCTTGTAGTATGGGGTCAGCAGTAGGTGTTTTTGGAGAGTTCTGGCTCCACATTCCACATTCTGCATTGCGCATGCCCGCCATGCTTGATGTGTGACGTATAAGCTGGTGTATTTTTAGGTAAAATAAGAACTTGCGCATGTCTAGTGAACATGAACTTGTGTATTTTTTAGGGAATATAATTTTAACATATTTTTCTGAATGAACCTAACGCAATCCCGCAATCCATAGTGCGCATGGCGGCATATAGCCAGAAAAACATGGCGGCATATAGAAAAAAACATGGCGACGTATACAAGATGGTGTATAGAAAAAAACATGGCGGCATATGGAAAAAACAAAAGCATGATGGTTTATGATAAAAAAAACATGGTGGCATAAGCTCAACCTAACCTAACCTAACGTATTTAAAAAAAAATTGATTCTCCTCTACCATACGTTACGTCTAACAGTAACTAGATCTAACCTAGCCTAATGTATTTAAAAAAATTGATTCTCCTCTACCATATGTTACGTCTAATAGTAACATGACACTCCAGATCTGACCTAATAAAAAAATTATGCTCCTCCGCTGAATGGTACGTCTCCTAGCATCATGTCACTATTCTTTTTACATAGCAGTATAGAAAAAAATTGATTCTCCTCTACTGTATGTTACGTCTAACAGTAACATGACACTTCAGATCTGACCTAAACAGCATCACTGAGACTTTTATATTTATAAGATATCGAACCCCTTTGCTGTATGCTACGTTTAAAAGCAACACATAAGCTAGACTTAAATGATGATGCTCCTATGCTGAACGGTACGCCTCACAGCAACATGTTATTATTCAATAAGACTTTTATAATCAAGTAACCAACATTCTCACGTGAAGACAAGACAGGATTGCTCACGTGAGGACACGATTGTAAACTCACCGATATGAGTGCTAGATGTATTTTTATGCTTCTCCACCACATGCTACGTCTAACGGTATCATGACACTCCAGACCTAACCTAATGTCTTTAAAAATGAGACTTTTATATTTATAAGATATCGAACCCATTTGCTGTATGCTACGTTTAGAAGCAACACATAGGCTGGATTTAAATGACGATGCTCCTATGCTGAACGGTACGCCTCACAGCAACATGTTATTATTCAATGAGACTTTTATAATCAATTAACCAACATTCTCACGTGAAGACAAGACATGATTGCTCACGTGAGGACACGATTGTGGACACGGTGAGGACACGATTGAGAACATATTTATTCATTAGAAGCAACACATAGGTTGGATATAAATGACGATGCTCCTATGCTGAACGGTACGCCTCACAGCAACATGTTATTATTCAATAAGACTTTTATAATCAATTATGCTATATGCTACGTCTAACGGTATCACGACACTCCAGACCTAACCTAATGTCTTTTAAAAAATGATGCTACTCTGCTGAATGGTACACCTCACAGCATTATGTTATTATTCCATAAGACTTTTATAATCAATTAACCAACATTCCTATAACGTGAGCTCGACGATATGAGTGCTAGAAATATTTTTATGCTCCCATATCATGAGTATATTTAAAGTATGACGGCTAGATTTAAAAAATATCCTGGGCATGACTAGTGTTTTTTAGGGAATATAATTTTAAAATATTTTTTTCTACCATCATTGTAATATGCTGGTTATATCTAGAAAATATATAATATATATTGATTATTAACCAAGAACGACATTTAACAGTTTACATTATACATAACATATTTTTTGTGTTCTTACCATTGCAAAATATCTATTGTATATGAAAATAGTTAGAGTATGAGAATTATTTCTTATTTTTGAATTTATTTAAGTAGCATAAAGATCTGAAACTAGAGGATAATATTTTCAAAGACGACAAAAGAGCTCATCATGTCTAGATACCCAAGGCACCTAATTAAATAATGATTAGAAAGTTACTTCGAAAATATGACTAGCCTGCATTTGCATACTTCTTCAGCGGCGTCGAGCAATATTTTTAGATTAGGTTAACATGAAAATATTTTAAATTGCAGCAATATGAGGTAGATGTATTTTTATGTGATTATGACTTCAGTATGTGATGAGTATATTTTAAAATAGACAGAGCATTAATTAAATCGGTTTAGTTATAATTACATGAATGCATATATTTTCACTGCATTCAAATTATTAATATGGTTTTATTTTAAATAAATAGGTATATAAATTAAATACATATAACGTTTCTGCCAGATCTAACCTCTAATCTAATGCATTTAAAAAATTGATTCTTCTCTATCATATGTACGTCTAACAGTATCATGACACTTCAGACCTAACCTAATATATTTAAAAAATGATTCTCCTCTACCATATGTTACGTCTAACAGTATCATGACACTCCAGACCTGACCTAATGTATTTAAAAAATTGATCCTCCTTTGCTGAATGGTACGTATCACAGTATCAAATTATTATTCAGTAAGACTTCTATAATTGATTACCCAACATTCCTATAACGTGAACTCAACGATATGAGTGCTAGATGTATTTTTATGCTTTCATGTTATGGGTATATTTAAAGTATGGCGGCTGGATTTTAAAAAATATCCTGCGCATGACTAGTGAACATGAACTAGTGTATTTTTTTAGAAAATGTAATTTTAGAATATTTTTTTCTATGTACCATCATTGAAATATCTAGAAAAATTATTTTAAAAATCGTATTTACCTGGTTTTTAAAGTAATTTCATAATATATATGCTTCTTCATAATAAATCACACAAATCAGAGAACTCAAGCAAACAATCACTAAAATTATCCCAATTACACGCTACAACGTGAAACTTTATACATTTTTTTCAAATTGTACCCTCATTTTTTAAATATGTTTCCAATTATTGTTTCAGTTTATATATTTTTATATGTGAGACATTTTGTTCTGGAAGTATTAAAAACCAACCTCTGTCTGACCCCTTTGAAGCAGAGGTTTCTTCCATCAATTTTTTAAAATATTTTTTACCAGTGGCAAAATACTAAAGAAATATAAGAAATCATGGATATGTTGCAAGTAATTAATTATAAACAGTAAACAATATAGCGAGAAACCAGTGGATTACGTATATTGGAATAAACCTAAAGAGCTAGTAGATCGCCTACGTTTACTGTGGAGTTCAAAACAGGCTGGACATACTGGACATGACAATGAAATATTAAGTTTAATATCAGAATTACAAGAGGAAGGCATAGTATATTAGCAAACCCTAACCTAACCCAACCTGACTTTTTTTTTTTTTTTTTTTTTTTGAGAGGGGAAACCTGACCTGACCTAACCTAACCTAGCGGCCCCACCTAACCTGACCTAACCTAACCTAACCTAACCTGACCTGACCTAACCTAACCTAGCGGCCCCAGACTGACCTAACCTAACCTAGCGGCCCCAGACGCACAGACGGACAGGCAACACGCACAGACGGACAGGCATCCTGACCTAACCGGCCCCACACGCACAGACGGACAGGCAACACGCACAGACGGACAGGCATAGGCGGACAGGCATAGGCGGACAGATGGACCGGCACAGGTGGACAGACGGACAGACATCCAGAGAGGAATTCATTTTATGCATATACATGCATGCATTGTTGAGGTATGCATAGTGTATTTACAAATATATATTATATACATATTATTGAAATGCTAACAGTTATTCAAGATGGCTAGCATAAACAACACCATCGATAAATTCGGACGTAGGAGTAAACGGCCTTCATCGAGTGTAGTAGTGTGTCAGCGAGGCATAGGCTGACCTAACCTAACAAAAAAAAAACATGGCGGCATATAGAAAAAAAACATGGCGGCATATAGAAAAAAAACATGGTCGCATATAGAAAAAAAACATGGCGGCATATGGAAAAAACATGGTGGTATAGGCTAGATCTAACCTAACCTAACGTATTTAAAAAAATTGATTCTCCTCCACCATATGTTACGTCTAACAGCAACCTGACACTCCAGACCTAACCTAATGTATTTAAAAAAATGATGCCCCTCTGCTGAATGATACGTCTCACAGCATCATGTCACTATTCTTTTTACAGAGCAGTATATAGAAAAAATCGATTATCCTCTACCCTATGGTACGTCTAACAGCAACATGACACTCCAGACCTGACCTAAGCAACATGACACTCCAGACCTGACCTAATGTATTTAAAAATGATGCCCCTCTGCTGAATGATACGTCTCACAGCATCATGTCACTATTCTTTTCAAATAGCAGTATATAGAAAAAATTGATTCTCCTCTACCATATGTTGCGTCTAACAGTAACATGACACTCCAGAACCTAATGTATTAAAAAAAAATTGATTCTACTCTACTATATGTTACGTCTAACAGTATCATGACACTTTTTCAGACCTGACCTAATAATTAAAAAAAAAAATGATGCTCCTCTGCTGAATGGTGCGTCTCACAGCATCAATGAGGTGTTTATATTTATAAGATATCGATCCCCTTTGCTGTATGATATGTTTAAAAGCAACACATAGGCTAGATCTAAATGGGAGGTAGGTAGGATGGAAAAAAGAAAAGTCTACGCTGTTGGATACTATTTTTTTTATTCAAGAGTACACATACATTTTTAATAAGAAATTATATTTATTTACTAATTATACATTATAGTAAACTAAAAATTTATAATAATTAATAACAATAATAATAATAATAATTAAAGAAGAATTAATGTAATCCATTGAATACAGAACCATCTAATGCATTATAAGTTACACATGAATCATGTAGAATAAGTGCATAAACTTTAACATTTTTAGGAAATTTATTCTTGCGTGTTTCAAATTCCAGTTTAATATCCACAGTGGATGACTTCACCGCGTCAGATTGGTAACAACAATCGATCACAAATAATGGATTGTCTAGGAATTCTCCTATACTCAGCATCGGATCATTGATCTCCTTGTTATAGTAACTGTTTTGAAAATTCTCATATGCATAATAAGCGGCAGCGTAAAGTTTCTTGGAGAAATCCAGATTCCACCGCTCATATGGGAATACTGCTGAATTTAGATATAGTCTAATACTACTAATTTCAGCATGATTAAATTTTGTTGAATCCTTCGTTCTATTGTCAGAGTTATCAGTGCTTTGAAAGCCAATAATAATATAGCGAGGTCTTTCTAAGCTGGTACTGGTTTTTATTGCCCAAATGTCTGCCGATGTCTCACGCAGAGCAGGCAATTCATAAAGGTCCCACATGCGATAGGCTATCTTAATATGGGAATTACCTCTATTTAAACGAGTCATTAATTTAAGTTTTTGTCTATCTTCGGGCACGATGTGACGGATCTTCCATTCAATCTTGCTGATTTCAATCTGAGCATCTACTTCACCAGTATAACAGTTTTCATAGGAACGAGCAATAATTAATATCAACTCTTGTTTCACATTTAAAATACCTTTAGTATAATCTTCAGCGAAACCCATAAGATATTTAAGCGGTAGCTTACCACTAAAAACATGATTGGTAGAGTCTAATATGTCCTGATTAGTTTGTGTAAGACCCCAGCCTAACGTTAGAAGGCAATGTGATTGTATTTTACCAAACGATGCCATTGTTTTCAACGTAGTAGTTATACCGGGCCTTCTCACTACAGCCACCTGTTCACCACCCATCTCATAGCGGATTTCATCAAAGAGAAATGCCAAAGAATTATTAGCAAGGTAACATGTTTTTGTAGCATCACTAGGTGTAAATTTCCCTTCGATATATATGTAACTATCGGAAATGTCTAATATGAGATCTTGAAAATGTACTGGAATGCGTACTTCATCTGAATTTCTATATAACGGTGACCCATATGGTTTATATGTATGCTCATGTAGGCTAACGAGTGAGTGGTCAAACACAGGTTCATCAAATACTTCCAGTTTTTCACTTGTACTACTGATAGACATCTTTTCTTAATAATTGCGAACTTTTAAACCAATCGACTGGAGAAAAATATAGTCTTGAAGTGACAGTCTATACTCTGCGACGTTGGCAGCAGGAATGACTCGAATATTTTCTGTTCTATCACTTGTATCAATGTCATTTAATCGTCGCACAAAACGTGACTGACGCAACTGGCGGTTATAGCGGAAACCCATTAGTGAAACAATAAGATATTAGAGTATTCTTTTTAATTCTAGCTTTATAATAATCTTCTCGCCTTGAAAATTTATCAATTCACCATTATCATCCAATATTCGAAGAGTAATGTTTTCGATAAACTGATGTGCTGCGAGTCTGACAGGCATATAAATAATGTTCTGAGGCTCCTTCGATAACTTGTAGCCAGGTTCCACATCAATGTCAAACTCGAATAGAGTATGAGCTTTCTCTCCATTTAAATAGGCACCATATATAATATTACAATCTACTCGTATAATTCTAACTTTCATAATATCAACGGGCTGCGTGGATTCATGGATCTTATTCGGTTGTAGACGTATCGCTTCAAATCCCAAAAGTTTACCTATCGAATTTTCTTGATCAAAGTTAATCTCATACTTTGATTGAATTTCACACTTTAAAGTATTATTATTTGCTCGCAATGAAAATAATCCTTCATCATCGTCCTTTTGCATGTCAACTTTACTCCTATCTGATTTTAACGATTGCAGCATCGCTTTATGGATTTCATCAATTTCATATGCGCCTGGTGGTAACTGATGAAGTATATCATCAGTCCTACTATTAATCTTATAGGAAAACTGATTATTTTTCTCATCTACATTAAATATGGAATTATACGAGTAGAATCCTAATAGCCCTAAACCATAGCTAGCGGTGATGTCTAACTCGATTGGAGGATAGAAATCAGCACTCAACACACTCGAATAACTTGATATTGTGAACGTATGCGACATGACTGATAGCATTTACAAGATTATTATGGTTTTATTGATGAATACAGCATTGAAGAGGGTTTATCTTTCTCTTTTTCGGTGGACTCGGCAATGGAATATCTACCTCGTTGCTGGACATTATATTCACATCATTCATCTTACAATAGCAGCAAAATAATTTTTTAGTGGGCGGTCCATCATTAATATCTGCATTTGATTTATCATCATAATGTTCTATGCAATATTGATACTTTAATATATCGATATCATTTTGCAAATGTTCTGGCAGTTTATCCCACACTAAGGCAATTTCATTTGGAGCACATGCAATCATAACTTCTTTTGGCATATTTGCCAATTGTTGTCGGCTCATTTTCATGAGACTACGCAGTCGAGAATATGCGATGAGAGAATGTCCCATTCTTTTAATGCACTCACGATCCATTTCAGGTGTTATATTCAGATTCATTATTTCTCTCTTGTCAGAAACATTAAACACAAATGTCCACACCAGACTGTGTTAAAATTCTGCTGACGATCATAATTATATAATATTTTCACATTGCTGCCCCTCGGCCCCCTATTAAAGTATCGTATTAGCTCTTTAGGAGGCGGTAAATCACCAAAGCTATCATAGTAATTAACTAAAGATTTACGTTTTTTATATGCCACCCAATGAGTTCCCATACCATGCACACTATCCAAATTGATGATGGCTGATTCGTTATGATGCGGTCCTGAAGCGGGTAGGGTATCACGCATGAATACACCTCGAAAGTAAGGTATTTTCATTATTTTAAACGCATAATGATTAAGATCCGCATCGGACAGAGCTCTGCGGGGTAGGGCATTCATTAGTTTTTTGAACTGGGATATGGTTTGAGATAGAGACCTAATCCACTGCGAAATGGTTTCAAGTGTATTCCTTTACCACTCTTGCCTACTGCAATCGCCTCCATACTTCTATTATGACGCTGAGCCTCTATCAATTGCTGCCTTCCATTTCTTACATCATGTATAACTTTTGCTACACCTGCTGCTCCACCTGCTAGCGTCCCCAAAGCGGACAGTCCAGCCAAAATTGGTAGTAGCGGTAAAATACCGCCTACCTTAGGAATGGGAATTATACGAGGTGTTCGAATATTCTGTTTCCCATTTACAGTTTTCAATGATTTCTTCGCAGCATGTAATGCAATATCAGCCGCCTTCTTCATATTTTCAGTGATGAATCGTTCACCGCCAGCCTTTTGTAATGCAACGCGTGCTTGTCTAACTATTCCACTTCTAAATGAGACCATTTTATTCTTTTTAACTTTCTCGGTTCTCTTCTTTTTTTTATCGCTCTTTGAAATTTCAGATTTACAACCCATACCAAAGTGACGTTTCGCCTTCATTATATTGGTAACTAACCAGGCATCTGCTTTTTCTCTCCAACCAGCGTCTTTCGATTTGACACGCTCCCAAGCACGCTGTTCAAGTTCGTAGTCTGCCTTATGTCTTGCGATTAAATCCTTATTCTTATCATATGCAATATCATGCACTTTACAGGCGGCATCAAGACGATTTATACCAACATCACCTCTCGCCAATCTTTTATATAACTTGGTGCCTGGACCACAATACTGATATGAAGGTAAATGTAGTTCGAATGGAAGTTTATTAATCAATGAATTAACAAAGCCTCCACCAGTTTTTGAGCGCGGTTGACGTCTGTATCGTATGATAGTCGACATTTAAATAAGGTAAGTATGATGCATATATATTTATATAGTTTTTAACCATTGTGCAATGCAGATAGTAAAACAGAAGGAGGAGTTCATAGTGGATAACTTAGATGAACGGATTGGATGTGGGATAGGTGCTGCTATTGATAATCAACGTCATGGTCCGCTACTTCCCTCAACTATTCGATGTATCATAGCTGGCTCGTCAAATTGTGGAAAGACCAATGTTATGATTACTTTACTTACCCATCCTCATGGACTACGATTTACAAATGTCTACATATATTCCAAGTCATTACATCAACCCAAATATGAATATTTACGTAATGTGCTTGCACCGATTAAAGGATTAGGATATTACACGTTCAATAATAATGCAGATATAGTGGAACCCAGTGCGGCTAAACCAAATTCTATCTTTGTTTTCGATGACGTTATTTGTGAAAAACAGAATATTATAAGATCATATTTTAGTATGGGTCGTCACAGTAATGTCGATTGTTTTTATCTCGCTCAAACATATTCCCGCACGCCAAAACAGTTAGTTCGCGATAACGCTAACCTTATAATCATGTTCAAACAGGATGATATGAATCTTCAACATATATTCCATGATCACGTGGCACCAGACGTAACATTCAAGGAATTTCAAAAAATGTGTGCTGAATGCTGGAAGGATCGATATGGATTTTTGACGATTGATAAGGATAGAGAATTACAAGATGGACGATATAGAAAGGGGTTAGATAATTTTATATATGTGTAGATACCATAGCTCATATGGATTATTTGTTTAGCGAATAACGGTGAAGGTGTATCGCAAGAATGAAGAGTACCGCAACAAAGAATGGTGACAATGATATGTTCAATATGAATAATGATGAAATAATCTTAAAACGTAAATTGATTGAGGCAACAGATGCAGTTAGAAAAAAATTCAAGTCTATTAAAACTAGACACATTGAGGACAGGCAAGCACTAGAAAAAATTTATGAACCTATAACGATACCTTTAAAAGTATTATCTACAGCAGCAGCAGATAATAAATCACTAGTTAAGCCAATGATACAAACATCGCAGGCATCAGATAGTAAGAGTATGGTTGCATCTGAATCTGATAAAGATGATGACGACGTTTTACCTATATCATTGCCTACAATGGAGACACCACCAACTTCAACTTCATTAATAACTACACCAGGTACATCAACTACTCCTTCATCATCAACTCCTTTAACAAAAAGTGTTGGGAAAATAAATAGCATGATTATGAAACATGTTGAAAGTTTAAGGAGCGGTGATCCCTCTTATGACACAGTTTATGGAGTGCGAGTGGATCCCAACACAGAAGAACTACGCATGGGTTATGCTGAAGTACGTTTCCCATCTAAAAATGTTTCTTTTTGGCATGCTAACAGAAGACTTGGAACTTTTCGTGGCAATCGCGAACTGTATGAGTTATTATTTCTAAAATCGCCATCATGCTTAACTAGTGAAGAAGGTGTTAATGCTGCAAATAAAGAGACTTATGGGGAGATATTGAAACTAACGAAAGCAGCGCATAAGAATTATGATAGTAAGCGGGGTTATAATACGAGTAAATCGAGAAAATATCAAGAAATTATCAAGCCGTTAGTACAATATGGAATAGTGACACGATCCAATAAAAAAGGATTGGGACTACCTACTAAAAAACAATATAGCAGTAAAGCGGTGGATTATGTATATTGGAATAAACCCAAAGAGCTAGTGGATCGTCTACGTCTGCTGTGGAGTTCAAAACAGGCAGGACATACTGGACATGATAATGAAATACTAAGTTTGATATCAGAATTGAGAGAGGAAGGCATAGTATATTAGCAAACCCTAACCTAACCTAACCTAACCTGGCCTAACCTTCGAGCTACCGCGGCCCCACACGCACAGACAGACAGACCGACAGGCATAGGTGGACAGACGGATAGGCGGACAGGCATAGACGGATAGGCGGACAGGCACAGGTGGACAGACGGACAGGCACAGATGGACAGACGGACAGGCATAGATGGACAGACGGACAGGCACAGATGGACAGACGGACAGGCATAGATGGACAGACACAGGTGGAGAGGCGGATAGACGTCCAGAGAGGAATTCATTTTATGCATATATATACATTCATGCATAGTATATTAACAAATATATATTTATATATATTATTGAAATGCTAACAGTTGTTATTCAAGATGGCTGGCATAAACAACACTATCGATAAATTCGGACGTAGGAGTAAACGACCTTCATCGAGTGTAGTAGTGGGTCAGCGAGGCATAGGTTTTAAGCTTACCAATGACAATCATTTCGATATTCAATATAAACGCTTAACTAAAATTGGTGAACCGAAAGATCCTAGAGATGCAGCAACATGTTTATATGTAGACGAGCATATGCAAGAAACAGTTAAGAAAATTAATGATAGATTGGAAAAATTCACAGCTAAACATAATAAAACAATTAAACAATCATACACTACATTTGTAGGGAAACAATTAAACTCGTATAGTGAATTTACACATGGAAAAATTGTTGAGATGTTTAGCGATGTGAAGAGAGACCTTAACGCACAAATTAAAGAAATTAAGGTTTCTGAAAATAATTTATTAGCTAGAATAAGCAAATTAGAACATTCAGTTGCAGAAACTCTTACAGTGGTGAAGGTGAACGTACCCGAACAGCGTGTTCAAGGGAAGAAAAAACTATGAGTGTCAGTGATGTAAAACTACAAGTTGTTGATGAACTTCATAAACCCGCCCGGCGAAATTTTACAAGAAGGAAGACTATAATTAAAGGTTATGGTGATTTATGGCAAACCTATTAGAAATGCACTAGAGAAATTCTTTTTTGAGATAATAGAGTTATGTATATTTTTTTTTTATAAATAAAATCAAATGTTATTTAAATTTTAGTTTTACATAAATACAAATAAAACTGTACCTTTTTTTTTTTTAAAACAATACGATTAGTTCTATCATTCATCAACTTAGAAAAAAACACATATATAGTTATTTTTTTTTTTTTTATTTAAAATAAAACCATATTAATAATTTGAATACAGTGAAAATGTATACATTTATATAATTCTAAATTATTCGTCATCATTTCCGTTGTTCTCCACATGTTGTAGTTCATATTTTTCTATAATTTCATCCGGTAGATGTCCAAATAAATGATCTTCTAAAAATCGCTTCAAGTCAGCATTTATCATCTCCTCACAAAACTCCTCCAGGTTTAAAATATTATAAAAATATTTATGACAAATAATTATTCCTTGGTTATATGCGACCGAAAGTTCTTCCAATAGTTCAATTTCTTCCACGTTAAAACAAACTAACTTGGAAATATATTCCGCAGCATAATGTAGATTCTTTAATTCATTTGACAAAATTTCTATGTTAAAGTTTAAATTTTCTGTATTATTTTGAGCGTTCATAACGTCAATTCACTTCGCTATACAAAACTAGACTGACTTAACTAATACTGTATTTATTTTTTAAATATACCCATCACATTTTGAACTCATAATCACATCAAAAATACATCTATCACATATTGCTACAATTTAAAATATTTTCATGTTAACCCGTTCTAAAAATATCGTTCGACGCCGCTGAAGAAGTATGGAAATGCAGGCTACTCATATTTTCACAGTAACTTTCTAATCATTATTTAATTAGTACTTTACCTTGGGTATCTAGACATGATAAGCTCTTTTGTCGTTTTTGAAATTATTTATCCTCTATTTTCAGATCTTATGCTACTTAAATAAATTCAAAAATATGAAATAATTCTCATATTCTAAATATTTCTATATTCAATAGATATTTTACAATGGTAACAAGACACAAAAAAGCACCATTCAGCAGAGAAGCATAATTTTTTTTTGTTTAAATACATTATGTCAGGTCTGAAGTGTTAGACGTCTGTACTGTTAGACGTAACATATGGTAGAGGAGAATAATTTTTTTTTAAATACATTAGGTTCTGGAGTGTCATGTTACTGTTAGACGTAACATATGGTAGAGGAGAATCCATTTTTTCTATATACTGCTGTGTGAAAAGAATAGTGACATGATGCTGTGAGACGTATCATTCAGCAGAGGGGCATCATTTTTTTTTTAAATACATTAGGTCAAGTCTGGAGTGTCATGTTGCTGTTAGACGTAACATATGGTAGAGGAGAATCAATTTTTTAAATACATTAGGTTCTGGAGTGTCATGTTACTGTTAGACGTAACATATGGTAGAGGAGAATCCATTTTTTTTTCTATATACTGCTATGTGCTAAGAATAGTGACATGATGCTGTGAGTCGTATCATTCAGCAGAGGGGCATCATTTTTTTTAATACATTAGGTCAAGTCTGGAGTATCGTGTTGCTGTTAGACGTAACATATGGTAGAGGAGAATCAATTTTTTTAAATACGTTAGGTTAGGTTAGATCTAGCTTATACCATCATGTTTTTTTCCATATACCACCATGTTTTTTTTCTAAATGCCACCATGTTTTTTTCTATATACCGCCATATTTTTTTTTTATATGCCGCCATGTTTTTTTGGTTAGGTTAGACTGCTCGCCATATTGCAATAATGGCAGTAAAACAATTACATTCCCTAAAAATACACCAGCTCATACGTCACACATCGCGCGCGGCGGTCATGCGCATTGCGGAATGTGGAATGTGGGAATGTGGCGCCAGAACTCTCCAAAAACACCTACTGTCAGCATACTTCCATACATGAATTGAATTATTTGTGTACAAGTCTGGACTTTAAATCTGTCTTGTAGTATGGGGTCAGCATACTTCCATACATGAATTGAATTGTTTGTGTACAAGTCTGGACTTTAGATCTGTCTTGTAGTATGGGGTCAGCATACTTCCATACATGAATTGAATTGTTTGTGTATAAGTCTGGACTTTAGATCTGTCTTGTAGTATGGGGTCAGCATACTTCCATACATGAGTTATATTTGTTTGTGTACAAGTCTGGACTTTAGATTTGTCTTGTAGTATGGGATCAGCATACTTCCATACATGAGTTATATTTGTTTGTGTACAAGTCTGGACTTTAGATCTGTCTTGTAGTATGGGATCAGCATACTCCCAAACAGAAATCGAATGTGTGTACAAGTCTGGACTTTAGATCTGTCTTGTAGTATGGGGTCAGCATACTCCCATACAGGAATCGAATGTATGTACAAGTCTGGATTTTAAATCTGTCTTGTAGTATGGGGTCAGCATAGTCCCATACAGGAATTGAATGTGTGTACAAGTCTGGACTTTAGATCTGTCTTGTAGTATACTTCCATACATGAATTGAATTGTTTGTGTACAAGTCTGGACTTTAAATCTGTCTTGTAGTATGGGGTCAGCATACTTCCATACATGAATTGAATTGTTTGTGTACAAGTCTGGACTTTAGATCTGTCTTGTAGTATGGGGTCAGCATACTTCCATACATGAATTGAATTGTTTGTGTACAAGTCTGGACTTTAGATCTGTCTTGTAGTATGGGGTCAGCATACTTCCATACATGAGTTATATTTGTTTGTGTACAAGTCTGGACTTTAGATCTGTCTTGTAGTATGGGATCAGCATACTCCCAAACAGAAATCAAATGTGTGTACAAGTCTGGACTTTAGATCTGTCTTGTAGTATGGGGTCAGCATACTCCCATACAGGAATCGAATGTGTGTACAAGTCTGGATTTTAAATCTGTCTTGTAGTATGGGGTCAGCATACTCCCATACAGGAATTGAATGTGTGTACAAGTCTGGACTTTAGATCTGACTTGTAGTATGGGGTCAGCATACTTCTATACATGAATTGAATTGTTTGTGTGAAGATTGGATTTTAAATCCATAGTATTAACTTTTGCCCAATATCGATTTTTTTTGTTTTTCCTCTTTTGACATGTTATGGTAAAAGGAACCTCTGGAGAAGGATGTTCCGAGAACGAAACATCCGTCAGTCTGGCCGTGTTAGCGGTTCCCCCTGTAGAAGTCCCGTCCGCCGACGTAAAGATGCTACGTCAGTGAAATAAGGGATAAGCGACTTGCCTGTCCGGGCGCGCGGGCGCCGAGGACATTATCTTCATCGCGCTGGCCTGGCTTAGACAGTCGTCAGAGTATTAATTACCATTTCTCAAGTTATTTTTATTACTTAACATTATTTCGATAATCCTGATTTTGAGAATTATTAATTGTGCATTAAATTCAAATTAATAAATTTTATAACGTGGTTAAATCGAATTTAATTTATTGTTGTGTGTGATTGGAATAATTTATCATCATGTTATCGGCACCCCCCCCCCCCCGCTATATTTCTAACAATATGTACTTTTGTCTGATTTTTTCAGAACTTAAAGCTTAACTATCTTTGTTCGTATTTTTGTTGCTTTGGGCGTAGGGAAAGGGAGTAAAATGGGCGCAAAGTTATATTTTTCTGTCGATAAAAAAAAGTAAAAGAAAAGTCTTCGTTATACCATTTTCAAGCATGTAGCAGTATGCGGGTGGATGTTGGGGGGGGGGGGGGGGTAAGAGGAATCGACATTTTATTAATAATGTGAATAAAAAATCCTTATAAAACTCTTTAATACCTGGTAGTAGCATAAAGGTTTATGTTAGTGTGGGGAGAGGGTGCATGCCGTTGGGGGTTGGGGGTATAATCAACTTTTCAACATATTTTTATTTCAAGATGAAAACTAAAGCAGATATCAAAGTTAAGTGTTAGAGAACCATAAATGTAAGGTTAACTTCGCCCTTAATAAAGACATGTTATTATTGTTACTATTATATCCGATTGAAATGAAGATTAAACTGCATCCTTCTGGAGTTATTTGACATTAAAGAGCAGGTTACGCTCAATGAGCAACAAGCGACATATTAAGACTATGTTAATTAGGAAAATTGCATTAATTTTTGGACATGCTATCTGCACTAGAAATGTTGATACATTTTTTAAACATCCTGTAAATTACAAAATTAATACAACGGAATAATTTTAAGAAACAAGACACGATACCGAAGGGGATATAGTTAATTAACTAGTGAAAGAGAGTGTTAATACTACCTGCCGTAAACTGTATATTTAATGTAATATTTATTTTAAATTGTGATAACACTCTTTCAATCTTCAATTATTTCAAACCTATTTTCTGCTCTAAGTGTATCATTTCTTAAAATCATAGTATCGTATTGATTTGTAAATGGATATTGGAAAGTTCTAATGAAAACTTAATAGCAATAAGGTGTTCACATCATTCGTTATTGAAGTAAATTGGTTTTCCTTTGTTTTGTTTCTAAAATATTTGAAGATAATGAAATTTCATTTCGAAATTTGAAAAACTAGGATATCTGCTAACGTTTAATAAAAATAATGTAAATAAATAAAAACATTTATTATAGTCTAGAATGGTCACAATAATTTTTATTATAAAATCACTGACGGGTGGGTCTGCCTGTTAGCAAAAACTGTCCGGGACTTTTCGATCACCTAGAAATCTGAAATTCGCTACGAACATTCTTTGACACCTAAGGTTGATGAGAAAAATACCAAATCCGAAATATTCAATATGGCCTGAAGAAAAAGGCAGCTTCTCGCGTTTTGACTCCTTCCAAAAGAATCTTCAATTACTTGAATTGCTGAACGAATACATGAAGGCCAAACCATAGGCGTTGAAATTAAAAAAGGGATCGTTATACAAACATTTTTCTTCCACGTAAAAATATGATTTTTATTAGCGTAATGGTTTTCTTAAAATCTACGTTAATTTTTAAAATCAAACTCGGAGAAAATACAGAGGAAACTCTTCGACGTTTGACAAAGTAATACCAAACTTTATAGAAGAATTTGTTTAATAAAATTACTATCACAACTTAAAATTTGGGTCCTACTTTTAAAAATTAAGCGATCACGTAAGTTGCCAACTTTGCATATTTTTCTGTCTCGATCAGAAGAGAGATACGAGGGAGTATGGGCTATTTCACTACGTAGCGTAGGGAAAGACATTAAAAAATGTGAAAGAATAATAACTTCGATATCTTCAGCCGATCAGGACACAACGTCCACCTATTTCCGCTACCAGGGCGTATCACCGACGCCAGGAGGCGAACTACTCGCAACCTGGAAATTTTGCCGAGCCTCTTCTCTTGAGAGAAGTAAGGATCTTTTACTTGCCTAACATTTAATAGACAAGGGACCGCTTGCTTTACATACCCTCCGAAGGATGGTATTTCCACTACCTATTCCTCGTCTTGAAATTACATAGCTTCCGCGTATACGCTGATATAAAAACCGCTAGAAGGTGGGACGAGATCGCTGTGTTTTCCAAGATGGATTTCACCCATCCAAGTACTAACCGCGTTGTACGTTGCTTCACTGGAGTATCGAAATACAGCACAGTGAAGACACCTCTACGCTCACCCGTCTAAATAAGTTAGATAAGAGAAAACGCTTCACTGCACTTCCCTCTAGAAGTCTAGAGTATCGGAACCACAGCTCTAGGTAAACACATAAACACGGCAGTGCCTGGCGAGGACAGGCTTACATGTACATTATAAAATATAACAAGACAAACATAATTATTATAACAAAAATAATAAAATTGTTTGTATATTATACACATATTAGTTTTATTGACATGTCTATCAGAAAACTGTTTAAGGAAAACTATATGGTGTGACTAGATTAAAGTAATACCTATATAAAAAAATTATTTACGGTATGACATTGTTTTTTAAGGTTTTCTTTAATTTTGTTGGAATTTATTAAAGAATGAAAGCTTGTCAGGATAAGAACAAGATTTTTAGTCATAAATATAAAAAAAATTATTGAAATAAAAATCTACTACATAGAAAATATATTAAAATTCCCGACCTACAACACATGGAAACATATTTGAAAAGTTCGCAATTTCAATAAATATCCTTGATGTCAGGTTAATGCGTAACGATTATATAATTAACAATATCGATCATTTCACTTGAATAAAACGATGTAATAATAATATTTAATTAAAGGTAATTTTACACTTAATTATTATTCAACTGAAAAAATTAAATATTAAAAAACTAGTAGTTAAGTAGTTATAGGTTTAAAAGTAGGAAATTACGAAAATTATAGAGCAGGTTTAATATTTTACTTTGAAATGTCGATTAAAACTATTACTAGCGAACTGAAGTGGCAGTAAAACTGAGTTCGGCAATATAACAAACATGTACATAGAAGTTTGGAATTTACAGGGTGTATACCAAATCACAATTTTGAAATTCCTTGACTTTTCCAGGTCTTTTCAATAGAAATTCCAGCAAAATTTTCTGCTCAAAAATGAAAATTGATGAGCAGGGGGTGGGGGTGGGGGTGGGGGAACATTTTTTGACGAGCGGGGGGCGCAAGATGGGAACAACTTTGGATATAAGTAGTTTTAATGAATTTTCCCTGATTTCCCTAAATAAAAATCAAATTTCCTGACTTTTCCTATTTTACGGAAAGTATACACCCCGAATTTATTATATTATACAAAATGGTAGTCCGCAGATGAGTTTGCAATATGGTTCTCAAATAATGGGTTACAAGTAAATACCAAAAAGACAATGTATATGCAGCTCATGACCAAAAATAGTAAACAGGACTTTAGTCCTTTTATTACAATTAATAATCAAACTGTGGAACGTGTAACATCTATAAAGTTTCCGGGCGTTACTCTAGATGAGAAAATAACATGGAGGGGGTCACATTGAAAATATAGTCGGAAAGTATGCTTTGTTATGAGACAAATTTGCGACACTGTTTCTAGATAGAGATATTAAAAATGTGCATATTTTGAATCGGCCCAACCTCCGATTAAAGAACTTATATCTAGATACATAACAGGCTATCTTTTCACTATATACCTTGTTTGCTCCTAACATGTCACATTATATCACCCCATAGGCAACAGTGGCGTTGTGTGTGTAGAAAATGTGTAGAATGGTAAATATTTTCATTAAAATGAATTATTGCAATTCCTGCATTACCGGCTCTTTATATAACGTGATGTAGGCATACGATATTACAGTAAGATAAAACAATAAGATAAATATGTATTGAAAGGATATTAAAATTTAATTGCTATTTACTTTATAACTGTAAACTGAACTTCATCATGTTACGACTATGGAACGATCGATTTTCTTCTTTTCTAAACTGCTTTCTGCAAACGGCACAACACTTCACTATTTATTTGCACTAAATAGATTGTCACTAAATAGATTGTCACTAAATAGATTGTCACTAAACTGTGTATAAATATGAATAGAGAATATTATTTAGGTATTGAGCAAATCACAACTTAAAATAAAAAGACTTCTTCACCACATTTTGATCGAAAAACACGAAAAACGCTTATTAACATTAATGGCGGATATACTGTCAAAAGTGTCAAACTGAGATTATGATAATCAAACTGAACCGATGGTGCCCGAATCGGTCGCGAAAAGATCGACTAGCCAATCAAGAACTTATGGGAAGAAGTGCCTTAGATTGTGAATCTTTCGGGATCACACAAAGTAATGCCATTATGTATCTAGATATAAGTTCTTTAATCGGAGGGCACAACCAATTCTGTCATATGGTTTGCTAGTCTGGGAAAACTCTGCACACGTTGATAAAGTGTTTATTATGAAAAAAGGAATAATTACATGTATGATGAACGTTAATCAACAAACCCACTATAAACCCCTTTTTATAAACCTTTGCATACTGACACTACCGTCACTATTAATTTATAACCTTGCACTTAATATAAACAGAAATAATAGCCAGTTTTAAAGAAATAACAGTCTACAGGACTACAATACCCATAAAAGGAACCAAATTCACCTACCATTTTCAAGATTATTCGTAGGTCAAAATTCACACATTTATCTTGGTAACATCTACTACAACAAGTTCATCCAAATACTAGGTGATGTAGATACACTAAGCTTCACGATGTTTAAACATAAATTACATACAGGGTGTCCAAAAAGTCTGGAAACGGTCAAATATCTCGAGAAATACACATTGGATCCAAAAAAGAAAAAACACGTCCTTAATAATTTTGAAAGGGCTATCCAATGATACTAAACGCGACCCCCCACCCCCACCCCTTGGAGTGGGGCGGGGGGCAACTTTAAAATCTTAAATCTATTTTTTATTGCAGAATCGAATTCTACGGCAAAAATTACGTCAAGTTTGTCTGAAACGTTTTTTTCTATTCGTGACAGATGGCGCTGTAATTGCAAAAATATTTCTTTTTGTAATTTCTAAAAAATTCTACGGAAAAATGAAAAATAATAACGTACGAGTTCATTTTTTTGAAAAAGCCATTCAATGGTGTTAAATTGAATAACCCCCCGCCCCCCACCACCACTACCGTGGGGGAGGGAAACCCTCATTTTTTATTATTCGTGAAAGACGTTTAATTTTTAAGAAACATTTTTTTCACCAAAACGTAGAATTTTTTTTTTTTTTTTTTAATGAATGAAATTGAATTGATTGTTCACCAGACTCTACATCCGCCAATAAAAAATATGGGATTTCGTTCAAGATTTTAAGGTTGCCCACCACTTCCTCCATCATGGTGGTGGTGGAGGGGGAAGGAAGGTATTAAATTTAACACCATTGAATGGCTTTTTCAAGAAAATGAACTCGTACTTTATTATTTTCATTTTTCTGTAGAATTTTTTAGAAATTACGAAAAAAAATATTTTTGCGATTACAGCGCCATCTATCACGAATATAAAAAAACGTTCCAGACAAACTTGACGTAGTTTTTGCCATAGAATCCGATTCTGCAATAACAACATTAAGATTTTAAAGTTGCCCCGCCCCACTCCAAGGGGTGGGGGTGGGGGGTCGCGTTTGATATCATTAGATAGTCCTTTCAAAATTATTAAGGACGTGTTTTTAATTTTTTTGATCCAATGTGTATTTCTCGAGATATTTCACCATTTCCAGACTTTTTGGACACCCGGTATGTACTTACTAAGTAAGGCTTTTTATTCTGTCTAGGAGTTTTTAACTTCTAGTGTTCAGTTTGTTTTTTTAGCGTTTATTGTTTGTATGTTCTTTTTAGTACTTTTGAATAATGTTATAGTAATTAGAATTTACCTTCTATTGACAAGTCTGATAATTTGTATTGTGCAATATTTAAACACGAATAAATGTATATTATTATTATTATTAATAAAATATCTCGCACTTGAAAACGTTGGGTATGATTTCCGACTGTTTGTTGCTCCCAGATCACTAATTTGAAGTTCTCATTTCCTGTCTGATCAAGTACATAGGTTTTGTTTTATATATACATTATTTATACAACTAATATAAATAAAATCGAAGTCCGAAAGTAAAAATGAAATGTAAATAAAACAAGATGATTTTTATGTTAATATTATAGAATCTTGCAGAACTTAAACTTACTTAAGCTATCTACTGCACCTATCCAGTTAGAGCCTTTCATAAACTTCCCAATTGATCTTAAAAATACTTGCTCAGTATGAAAAGGAGCAAATATCATTACGTACATTTTCTCTCCGTAACATTTCGAAAGATTCCATTGTAGCAGCTGAAAATATTAATTCTTTTAAAAATTGTACAGTGTATTCTATCAAAATATAGAGGCCTAATTGTTTTCTGGTGGAAAATAGACACCATATTCGTATTCGTCACATATATTTTAACCAAAGATCATACTCCAAAAATATGTTTTACGCCAATATCAGTGATCGTAATTAAAAAGTTTGTTTTTCGAAAAATGTCCGCCATATTGGTTCCTAAGGGAAAATGTCGACACATCCTAATAGAAAACAAGTCTCCTTGTCCTATAACAATCAATGTTTCGAACTTGATAAACAAACGTTTTATTTGGGTTATTGAAAATAGAAAAAATATACTAAAAATAAAAAACTTTCTGAAAGTAAGTCGTACTGTTTATTTACTTTTCTGAGTCATGTTCTGAACCAATTCACAATTTTGGCTAAGAATCAAACTTTTTTAATCAAGACAATAAATTACGGTTAAAAATAAAAACAATGATACCCAGCCTTAATATACTAAGTAAATTATGGGTAGTCATTACTACAAGAGTATATTTTCTTGAGGTTTTTACATTTATTTAAACCGTTTTTATCTGAGACTGGGTGGCTACGCTATATATTTTGTGTTTTTTGTATCTATAAATAAACGTTACACTGTAATTGCAATTTATTTTTATCCAGAACAAGGTCGCGGTCACAAGTTTAATTTTTCGGTACCAGCTGAAACAACAGATAACTAAGAATTAAAATTATTCGTAGAAGTTTTAATTCTCTATGAAGGTGGGACACAGGATGTTACAGTAATAACTATCGTCCAGGAGCTGATTCTACATGCAAAGATAGTAAAAAAAAGTTCGTATAAACATGCTTCAAAAAATACTTAAGGATGATGCCTACTGATGAGGAAATACTCATGCAACGTGTATCTTGCCATTTTTAATAATACTATAATAGTAAGAATAGCTAAATAATGGTCTACCTCAAACAAAATTGTCATCCAGCTGAAATTGCAGAATGTTATATTTATGCCATCGCATTAGTAACAAGATATAAAATCACGGAATATCTCACATGGGGCTCTATTCCTAAAATTACACTTAATAGTGCAATTATTGAGATTTTACTTTGGTCAAAATATCTAGATAGACAATTTGTGCAGAATAAAATTATCTTTGGAACGGTGTATATTTCAAATGCTACATAGCACCTTAGCACCTCAATAATTCCACTAAAGGTATAGTTTTACTGTTTTTTGCTCATTAGCAGAAATGGGCAGGCAGCAACAAATTACCTCGAAACCAGGGCTGGCTCTAGATGATGATTGGTGTTGATACATCAGACTGCAAAGATTTGCTGTATCTATGTTACAATATTTTCCCTTGTAGTTTTTTAGCGAATTCCGTAACATGAAAAGATAATAAGGTAGATTGTAGATTGCTTGTTCCTGAGTTGGCCTTTTTCACCTCGACCTAAAAGATATTTTGTGAATTACCCTACTAGTTATTGCCCATGATTCCAAGACTTTTTACGAAGCTTGTGATTGTCTGGGAACTAATTTCCCTATGTCTTCAGGCGTTAATTCCGCCTGGTCTAGGTACTTTAGCCTAATGCAGATTAGTACCTTGCATTCACAAAGTATATGTTCTGCATTCTCAGTTGCAGATTCGCGGTATCTGCATTTGTCATCTTCTGCCATGCCCATGTTCTTGAGATGATATCTCAAGGGGCAATGGCCAGTTAAAAGGCCTGTGATCAGCCTTAGGTCAGACTTTTCGAGTACGAGAAGCCTTATGGCATTCTTTGTGGAATAGGTTATAAACCTTTTCGCTTGTCTTTGGTCTGAAGTATTCCTCCAGTAGGACTTCTTTTGTTCCTTTTCCTCCTTCATGTGTCCCTTAGATAAGCCACAGAATGGTTCGGGTAAGAAAAATGGGGCTTCAGCCCCTTTTCTTGCGAGGCTGTCAGCTAATTCATTATCTTCTATTCTCTCATGTCTGGCACCCACATCAAGGTAACCTTGTTGTTTTTTTCCAGTTGTTTCAGGGATTGTCTTCATTCCCAGGCAATTTTAGACTCGAAGGTATAGGACCTGAGAGCATTTAGTGCTGCATGGCTAAAAGTACACAAATCTGTACCCTTCGAGTGCCTTTGTTAAGACATAAGGTAATATTATTATAAACGCCCACTCGAAGATGGCTAGAGTTATTGGATGATATAATAGTAAATTAACAAACGTATATGTATTTTTCGCTACCAATTACAGAAGTAAAAGTATTGACATGTATTTTTATACTCATATAAATAGAAGGGTTAAAGAGGGATGTTTGTGTCAAGCATTTATTTAAAATATAATAACAAATACAAGAGTAATAATTCACATCAAATAAATTGAAAATACTCAAATTCAAAGGTAAAACACTACTAAAAGAAAAGGGAAAATGAAATATCATTAAAATTTTATTTTGGCTAGTTTTATATTTTAAATTGCTATTAAAATAAGAACAAGTGAAACTAGATTAAAATGTTATAAAACGTAGTGTATCGATTAGTGTACAAGAAAAATTAAGAAAGGAAGGCGGTGAAAAAAAAGAGAAGGTGAACAATTTTTTTTCGAAAATAATAAGAAATAGAATAGAAAAGATGACAGAATTTTTTGTAAAAGTATGAGCAAAGAAATATATAACAAATAGAATAGCCGTATAAGAGAAAACTTAAGAAGAAGTATTATAGAAGAAAATAAGATAATAAATACATACAAAATACTCCAGAACAGGTAGGAGTAAAATAATATTAAAGAAGAAACTAAATAACTGTTTTAAAAACAAAGGATAACAGAAGAAGTGTTATAGAAGAAAAAAAGGTAATAAATACATACAAAATACACCAGAACAGGTAGGAGTAGAATAGTATCAAAGAAGAAGCTTATATAATAAAGGAACAAAAGAAACATTGAATTACGATTTAAATAGATATAATAGACTTTTACTACGAACTATTTTAAAAATATGACAATTGTTGAGTCAAAATATGACAAAGTTTGATTAATTTTTTTAGTACATAAGTTAGCTATACTAGGGATTTAGGGACAGTTTAAAAAGGAATTTGTACAAATAAAATTTGGTGATATTTAATTTTTAAAAAAGAACTTAAATAAAAATTTGTACTAAAACGAAATAAATTTCATTTTGCCAGTAAAGGAAAAATTTAATTTAGGCAACCAAACATGCAATAGTGTAAAAAATAATAAATGAACAGTAAATATAGTTAATCTATATAAAAGCATTAATAAAAGTAATATTAAATTGAATTAATAATGTAAAGAATCTTTTGAAATTAACTTAAATTTATAAATAAATAAATTGACATATTCAATTAGCAATCTACAAGAACACTGAGATAAAGAGCAAAATTGTCATTATAAAAATAAAAAAACGAAACATAAAATTAGAATAATATGCAACTTATACTATTCCTATATTAATTAAAGTATATTAAATTGGTAGCAAACACAGAAAGTGAAAAGTAGGGATTACATAAGAAACATATTAGTATATTACTAATATTTGTTCTAAATGTTTTGAAGTTACACTTTGACGCCTTTAATTGAAAATAAAGTTAAATTGTGAGAAAGAAGAGTACAGGTCGACATATACAGAGTGTCCGGAAAGTAAAGGGACTCAGCTTAACTATAGCTTTCTGAGGTCAAATGGAGCCGATTAAACTAAACATACCTTAGTCCAAAAATGCTTCCTTAACGAGTTTTAGGGCCTTAAAACAATTTTTTTTAATTTTTATAATGGGTATATTTCGGAAAACAAATGACTAATCAAGCTGAAAATTGGCACATATAATTTAGGGGGTCCGAATATTATGAGGGTATAAGTATATCTGCATATCATAGATGGCGCTGTCGGCATATTTTTGACACATTTTTTATCATAACTTTTTATTATTATTATTTTGGATTCGTATGACTTAATATCATGATATAATAACTAATTTTACAAAAAAAAGGTCTACTTGTTTCATGTCGATAAAATGCACCGTTTTCAGAACAATCGCACTTATATATTTCGGCGCATATTCGATCAAGTTAGCGTTTGTCAAATTTATATTATTGAACCAGTTTAGCGACTAAACCAAACGTATCTTAGTCCTAAAGTGCTTCCTTACGAAATTATGCGTTTTTAAATAAAAAAATATTTTGTATTGTGTTAGGTATATTTCAGAAACAAAATGTGGTAAAATACGAAAGAAAATATTACACAATAGAAGAACACAATCGCCAATGTCTTAGTAGAACAACAATTATCACTAAACTGGTTCAATATTATCAATTTGACAAACTCTAACTTGATCGAATATCATGTCGCATGGTAGCTATTGGAATGCGCTGAAATACATAAGTGCAATTGTACTGAAAACGGTGCATTTTAGCGATATGAAACAAGTAGCCCTTATTTTTCTAAAATTAGTAATTATATCATAATATTAAGTCATACGAACTCAAAATAATAATAATAAAAAGTTATAATAAAAAATGTGTCAAAAAAATATGCAGACAGCCCCATCTATGATATGCAGATATACTTATACCCTCACAATATTCGGACTCCCCTAAATTACATATGTACCAATTTTCAGCTTGATTAGTCATTTGTTTTCCGAAATATACCCACTATAACATTAAAAAAAAATTGTTTTAAGGCCCTATAACTCCTTAAGGAAGCACTTTTGGACTAAGGTATGTTTAGTTCAATCGGCTCCATTTGACCTCAGAAAGCCTTGCTTTCCGGACACCCTTGTATATCTGACGCATTATTAAGAGATCTGAACTTTAGCAAAGTCGTCACATTTACGCCTGGTGTAGACAAGTCTACTTCTTTGCCGTTTGAAAGTCCATATATACCTACCATTGTAAGAAATCAGGCAATATCTCCACA
Organism: Rutpela maculata; assembly: GCA_936432065.2. Lineage (NCBI taxonomy): Eukaryota > Metazoa > Arthropoda > Insecta > Coleoptera > Cerambycidae > Rutpela > Rutpela maculata. The sequence goes on from OW386285.2 coordinate 113,802,640, forward strand.
TAATTGAAAAAAAAAGTAGGATCCACAAATGTCTGTTAAAGCCTGTGAAACAACAACTGAGTCATCTGAATTTAACTGCTGTGGCGCTAATTTGACGTCATTAAAATTGCTATGATAATAAGATTCTGGATCTGATGACATAAGATTAAAAAGTTGGAAAAATTTAAATTAAAATAAAACTAGTAAAAAATGTGTGATGGATGATTAAAGATTTCTACGAAAATATTCAACATTGGCGATCCTTGATTTTTAAAATTGGTAGATAGATATTCGAAAATATATGAACGGAGAAGACAATAAAGAGACTTTGAATAGATTAACATTAAAAAAGAAGTAAAAAGTGTGTACATTAAACTGATGATTAATGATTTCCAGGAAAATATTCAACTTTGGCGATCCTTTTACTTGTTTTACATTAAATTATCTCCGGAAAACAATATCCAAAATTGAACTATGCTGAATATATATAGCTTTTATTTATGATCTAAAACTGTTATCCTAAGAGTTATCCGGGGATTACTAAAAGCTCTATTTGTAAATGTACATTATAGTACAGTAACTAGAGTTAAAAAATATGTAAATTTTCGGAATAATTTCATATGTAATAATAATTTTTCTCTGTGGGTTATTTTTGCAGTAAAAGGTATCGCTTTCAGTTTGCATATGATCCGGATACCTGCTCTTACCCTCAATGGGTGAAAACCACCCCTAAATTTAAATATTGAATATTTGAAAAAGTGTTACTACTTTATTTTTGAAACGTAGTATACTACTTTTTTTTTTGGAATCGACGATTACGAATCTGAAGTCAAAATTAAAAAATACAAAATGGCGGCTCTAATATGGCGGATGGTATTTTTTTCTAAAACAAGTTTTTTAAACGGATAAAATAAATTGAGCATCTAGGTGATGCTATATATTAACGAAAAACAGCATTTTTGAAAAAAAAATAATTACTGAGCAATTACAATAACAAAATGGCGACATTTTGTTTAAAAAAAAATGTGAAAAGCATATTGAATCGGCCATAACTTCTTTACTTATTGTGATGTAGAAACAAGCAAAAAATCATTTTAAAGATTGATTAATTCACAGGTTTACAAGCACCTCGATCGTGAGAGGCGAGGGGACTCACGTTAATACAGCACCCCAAAGGGGACATCCCTATAGGGGGTGAATTTTTTTTGCGTATTTTTTAAGTCTCACCCCACGAAAATATATATTATACTAGGAACAATTTATGTCAAAGTTTCAGATAATTCGGTGAACGGTAACCCGTGCCGCATTCAGGTAGAAATTTATAGATAAGATTTTATTACGGTAACCCGTGCCGCATTCAGGTAGAAATTTGTAGATAAGATTTTATTACGGTAATACACTTAAATTTTACTTAAAATACAAATTTCTCATAATGTTTTATTGGTGTAATTATTTCCTAGAAATTATTTGTTTTGGAAGTTTGGAAATATAATGCACCTACGGTAGGTTTTTATGTCAGTTTGCAATTGTGTTTTACAGTGGTGACATTATAAGTTCTAGCGTACGTTTCTTTTTGAAAAAACATTTAACGATGGCTGATGTTAGATCCTTACGAAAGGATACTTTCATTTACTTAGTTGGACACTATTCGTCACAAATCATTGGCAATAAATTGCCGTCTAATAGACAAGTATTACAAGTGCTCTTTTATAACATTCGTGAAGTGAAGCTAAGTGTACATGAAAGTGCTAAATTAACAATAAAAGAGGTTGTCAGTTTTTTGGGATAAAGCTCGCATTCTGACACGTCAGGATTTTCATTGTGTTAAACAACTAGATAAACTTTATGCAGAGTGGAGGAACTTACTCGACTAAAAGGGCCAGTGCGGGAGTAAAGAAAAAAATTTCGTTGAAAAATTGGGCGATCTTTTTGACATTTCTCATGCAAATGCATTGGAGTTGATGAAAATAGATAAAGATAAGCAGTTTTTAATTAACCAAAGAAAAAAGGGACGTCCTGGATTTATGCATGGTATTGATTACCAACTTGCTTCTCAAGAAAAATCAGCTGAGGAGAAATTACAGAAATTATCCGAACGAATGCAACGAAGTCAACAAGAAAAAGCTAGATTAGAGGAAACAGTCACCTGTCCATAATCAAGTAGTAATTCAGCCGACTCCAACGAAAATGAAGATGAAATAATCGAAGCCCAAGAAGAGTTGTTACAAGACCAGCCTGGCCCGTCACAGCCAAAAAAGAGGAGATTGTATGGAACATGTAACATCATCACACCAAAAATAGCCGCTGCATTTGATGCTTGCAAAATAAGCGACAGGTATGGAGTCCATATTTTGACGGCAGTAGTAGAAGCACTAGGACATGACACCACATCTTTGTCCATCAGCAGAACCACACTTCAGCGCTCTAGACAACGCATCCGCGAAGAAAGAGCTGAAATATTAAAAACTGCCTTCGGTAATTCTGAATTGCCGGCCCCAGTCATCCATTGGGATGGAAAACTTTTACCTTCTCTCACTGGAATGGGAAATATCGATAGACTTGCTATCTTAGTTACTAGTGGAGATATTGAACAACTACTTGGAGTACCAGCTTTGCCCAATTCAACTGGAAGAGAACAGACTGAAGCAGTTTATGATGTGCTTTGTGAATGGAATTTGGACGAAAAGGTAATAGCTTTGTGTTGTGATACAACAGCATCAAATATGGGTTATATAAATGGGGCAGCCACACTATTGCAACAAAAAGTAGAAAGAGATATTCTATATTTTCCTTGTAGACATCATATTTTTGAAGTGGTTTTGAGAAGTGTGTTTGACACAAAAATGCCTTCCTCATCTGGTCCAAATGTGCCACTATTTAATCGTTTTAGGGAATTTTGGCCTAAAATAGATCAAAATAAACTAAAAACTGGATTTCAGGTATCAAAAATTAAACACATTTTACAACCAGTTAAAGCCGAAATTGTAAAGTTTCTAAATGCAGCTTTAACTTTGTAACAGCCTCGTGATGATTATAAAGAATTTTTAATGCTTTCTAAACTTTTTGTTGAAGAAGAGCCCACTCACACGACATTCTATCAACCAGGGGCATTTCATCATGCACGTTGGATGCCAAAGCCATTTACTGTCTAAAAATATTTTTTTTCCAAGATCAGTTCCAACTAACTAAAAAAGAAAAATAGATATTGAAGATATATGTCTCTTTATTGTAAAGGTTTATGTAAAGGCCTGGTTTACAGCGTCATTTGCTAGTAAAGCACCGCTTCATGACTTAGACTTTTGTAAAGAACTCATTAATTATCAAAATATTGACAAAGAAATATCTCAAGCCGCAAGTAGGAAAATAGTGAACCATTTGTGGTACCTTAATTCAGTAAATGTTGGCTTATCTTTCTTTGATGACGATATTTCAGTTACCACTAAAAGAGAAATGGTTAAAGCTTTCAATAGGAAAGCACCAAATCAAGAGGGTATTAAACGACTTATGATTAGTAACATTACTGACGTTGAAAACAAGGAAATTCAGGACTTCATATGCGAGAACACTAAACAGTTTTTTCAAAAATTAGGTTTGTCTATGGAATTTTTGGAAAATGATCCAACAACATGGAGGGAAAATGAAAGTTATACCCGATGTTTCAATTTTGTAAACAAAATTAAAGTTGTAAATGATGCCGCTGAGAGAGGAATCAAACTTATTACTGGCTATAATGACATTTTAACAAAAATGAAGACCAAAAACAGTTTTTACTCCAAGTTGTAAATGATTATAAATCACAGTTTTCAAATGTAAAAAAAGAAACCCTGTCGCATGCTTTGGCCTAGTGCAAAAAATTGTTTTTATTACTATATGTCTTGTAGATTTAGGATAATATTTGGTACTATGTATGAAAAAAACGTTTCATAATAAAATACACAAAGATAAAACGAGAGTTTTATTTCAAAAACTTCTAGTCTAGTTTTCTTAGACTACGAATTTACAGTAGTATGACACATGTCATAGTCACAACAGATAATGTCTTTGATATTTGTATGACTTGATTAGTCATTCTAAAGATAAATGTTGCTGATTAAAAAAAAAAAACAATGCATCAACCAAAGAATGTAAATAATTCCATTTACTTTTATTATTGCATAATAATGCATTCTGCAGCACCCCTTGCCTTCAATTTGCCTCAATAATATTTTGAGGGGACTGTTTTTTCTTCAAATGGAACCATTTGCAGGGGTGAGAAATAAAAAATTTCGATTTCGAAAAAGATGGGCCACCCTAGGGGACATAATCCTATTACGTCCACGCCGTAGTCCCTGGATAACGCTAAAGATAGGACAAGAGGCAAAGATGCTCACATCAACTCATATAATACCCAAGTCGTAATAGATTTTTAGGGTAAGGATTTGGAGGTTCTCGACTTGTTGCTGTGTAGTTTGAGGGTCTCAAAGTTATTTTGATTTAAGGTCATAGGAGTAGAATTTTTGGGTTTTTAAAGTTTAATGTTAGTAAATTGCAGGTTTGTTGGTTGATGTGTTTGAGTTTTCACATTTGGAGTTTGTGGGTTTAAGAATGTGGTGGGGGAGAAAGGGGAGAGTGGGTGGGGTTATAGGCTTAAAGTTCATTGCTTGAAGGTTTATTCTATACATCGACCTTAGTTAAGTATCATGTAAGATTCACAGGCCTACAAAATTAGGCAAATGTTTTGTATCAATAACGCTACTATACTTTTCCGAAGGTTTTCGCTGCGCTGAATCTGAATCCGGTCTCAGAATTGCTCTATCACGGCAGAATTTCGAGATATCGTAACCTGAAAGAGCAAATAACACGTTTTTTTGACATATTTGAGGTTATGTAGCTTCAAGAATTTTTTTCTCAAGAAACCATGTGTGGAATCTTAAAGTACAAGTCATCACCTTTAAAATGCCGTTGAGTTTGCTCAAATATATTTTTTTTTTCGCCGAGATATTGCAATTTAAATAATGACCATAAGGTTTCCGCACTAATTAAATGTATTGGGAAAGATATTATGATATGAACAGACAATTTTAAAACTTCGATATCTCAGCGAAAAAAAAAAGATATTTGAGCACACTCAACGACATTTTAAAGAGGGTAGTTTAAGATCCCATACATGGTTTTTCGAGAAAAAAAATTCGCAAAGCTACAACCTCAAATATGTCAAAAAACCGTGTTTTTTGCTCTTTTAGGTTGGGATATCTTAAAATCCTGACATGATAGAGCAAAACTAAAAGTAGATTCGAATTCAGCGTCAAAAAATACATAAGAAACGTATGGTCTGACCCCAGATCCAGGCAACTTTTTAATTTTGTTTCTTAGAATTTTTGATGGAAGTGTCTAAGATATTCAATATTTTAAACTAAATATTTCATCCTATAAAATTAAATATCTTCGAAACTATCAACCTTACACAAATATATGAAAAAGCAAGTTCATTCTTAGTTTATAAGCTTCATTTTTTATGCCTGCTGTATTTTCTCCAAAACCAATATTTATTTGGATATTTGCAGAGAAACAAAAATGTTACGTTTTTTCTAAAATAAGGAATTTTAGAAAAAACGTAACATTTGAAAATGTAATTTCTTTCTAAAGCAAGCGTTGTAAGTGAACGAAAAAATTTGAGCATCTAGGTCATACTATAAATTAACGAAAAACAGTATATGGAAATATATTTCTTTTAAATACAGACTTACATGAACAAAATGGCGACGTTTTTATTAAACACCTTTGCTTTTGTGCTATAGAATTAGACAAAAAATCATTTGAAAGTCTAATTAATAGTCTTTCATTTTGGTTGTTAGCGTTTTTGACGTAAATGCCATAGTTTCTGAGATATTTAACATTAAAACTAAATACTTCGTTTTATAAAGTTTCGGACGCCACCTCTATACTTCCAGACCTCCGAAGCCGTTAACTCTACAGAAGTAACAAAAAGATGAAGTTCATCCTCAATTTAATAATTTACCTACTTATCTCTAACATGTAATACTTTTCGAGTTACTTGACGAAAACCTGTTTGAAATACCTCTTTGTTCAAGCAATAATCCCAATTTTCAAGTCGTTATAACTTAAAGACTATCAATTTATATGAAAGGTCGCATAGAACCTTTTCTTCCTAAAATTTGGTTGTCTTTCACCTCTAAGCTTGTTTTTCTTTCAGTGTCTGCCCCGTGAAAAGGGGTAGCATTCAGCCCTTATAAATTAGTATGCCGCCGCACAATATAGAAACTTTTCTTTGATGCATTTACTATTAAGTTGGCAAAAATGAACGAAATCCGTTTCATATGACATTATTCATGCCAGATCGATATTACCAAATCGTTTTCGATTAACGAAAAGTATTATGTGTTCATATCGTTCATATGCCGTTGCAGGTCGATTCAAACGTTAAATGAGCCATTAACCCAACGTGTTGTAGGCTTTCTGCATTACTTCAGAAATGTTCATTGTAAATGATTAAAAAAATGCATGTTTATTATTTATTGCAAACGGATTAATTTCACGCACGAAAAATACAGTATTTTCTCTATGATTCTGTCATGGACAGTTTTGAATCAAAGGAAAACATTGCAGCTTATTCATTGACTTAACTCATATTTTTGAAACAATTAATCATAATTTGTCAACATTTTTAAATATATCAAAGGTTACCTTCTAAACTGGATTACATCTACTTAAATAAGAAACAAAATATTTATTTTTCTCACACTGAGTGTCCCAAGGAAGCATGTCGGGTCCTCTCCAATATTTGGCATTTATAAATTATTTGTACTGTTAATATAGCCAACAATTTTTGTATTGCTATATTTAGAGATAATACCGCATCAGCCTAAATGATATAAACTTAAAAACAAAGATGTTATCGGCAGGGTTGGCATATTTAAAACATCGCACTGTATTCTAAACACATATTTAAAACATGTTTAATACGCAATGTGATGTTTTAAACAACTGTTTAAAACACAGTTTGAAACGCAGCGCGATGTACATATTTTGGAGTGGGTGGAGAAGCAGGAAAAGTGCCGATGATGGTCCATTGCGATCTGTTCAGGTCCATAGTTAACTCACAATAGTATAGGATAGTGCTACATGCACTAAAATGTGCGTTTTATTTGTAGATTGTTGTAAAATCCGTTTAAGAGCGCCAACTGGCATCAAGTAGTAACTTGGCACCATTTAATTTTAGTTGAATAGAGCTTTAAACGTTTTAAACCTGTTTTAAACATACCATTTAAAACATTGAAAAAAACTGGTTTAAACAAAAAGAAACAGGTTTCTTTATTTAAAATGAAAAACATTTTCCAAACCTAGTCATCGGTACAAAAAAACATCTGAAAACGGGCTTTTTTGTGAACGATAAATAACCTTAATATAAGTTTAATTACAAGTCAAAATATTAAATATAGTGATTATGTATAATTTTTGGGACTTTCTACTGATACTCATTATCGTGTAAAGATTGCATTATTTTTTTTAATAAATAAACTTCATCAATTGATTTTCCGTATAGCAGTTTGTTCGTTTAAATAGTTATATTATTTTGGGCCTATCTAACGAACCTGAATTATGAATTAATTATATGATAAATCAACATGTTATATCAATGACATGGAGGGCATGTACGCCCTGTAACTATTTTATTTTTCAAAATAAACATTTCACATTTGGGTATGTTTATGAGGGTATAAATGTGCTAATTTTGACATGGTACACATGTTTTTTACTACTTCCGGTTTAACCGGAAGTTGCAACTCATTTATTTTTTTAAATGGAAAGGTAATTTTCTTCATGATTCCGATAGGAAATTACATTTTCTTTGCAGTTCTGTTTTTAAATAAAAGTTGAGTGAGAAAAAACAGAATTACAGTCAATTTTTTTTCAACAGTGCGTAGAGATTTTTTGAAAAATAATATCACTGCATTTTCTTTAATTTAATATACCGATTTTAAACTTTTACAAATAAAAGTTCCGACGAAACCGGAAGTAGCAAAAATCGTGTAGCATGTCAAAAATAGTGCATCTATACCTTAATAAACATACGCAAGTTTGAAAATTTTTAAAAATAAAAGCCTGCTGTGGCATTCGGTATATGTTATACCAGGACCCAAGCAGCAATTTTAGTAGTTTCTACGTGATAGTTACCATTAGTGGAACTTTAATGGTTTCCGCAACTAAGGATCGTTACGTAATGGGAACCATCCTTCTACCAAGCATTCACCAAAATAGTGAATAACAATTACGTAGCAAATTACTATTCTGGTACTTCTATCGTTACCGTGTTGACTACTGGGTTATTACATAAACGGGATGTAACTAAGTAGTAGAAATTACTAACTTTTGGAACAAATCAGCTGATTTGAATAGCAAATTAATGACTTATTGAGTTTGAGCACGTAATATGCATGTTCAAGGTCCGTATTAAGTTGATTATGTACAACATAAGTATATATTACTTGTTTTCTGTTAAATGTTATCATGATACTTTGATAAAAAAGACGCGCCTTTCGGAAAATTGTTTTTTTGTAAATGTTTTTGCAAAAATTATGTGTACAAATGAAATTGCAAAATTTGTTATGGAAAACATTTTTTTTTATATACTATACAGTAATAATAATCTATTTATAAAACATATTTGCAAATGACCATAACAAATTTTTTTTTTTTATAGAATTATATTTTTAACTATGTCAATAACAGAAAAATGGCGATTTTAATTGAAGTCACTTTGTAGTAAAAATCACTTTAAAGCCCCGTTGTTTGTAGAAATAACCTCATTTTTACTCAAGATGTCACTATTGTCAAACCTAATTTCTGATTTAATTTGTTAATATAGAATTGTAAAAATAGAAATAAATAATCCATAACTAGCTTGCATAATAATATTTTAAATTATTGTTTTGGTTCAATACAATTGGAATGCACACGTATCTACATACTGCTGAGTCAACAAGGTTCTATTTAGTAAATAAAGTTAACATTGAACTGTAAACGAAATGTATCATCTACCGGGGTATTTAAACGAAAATGTAAACAATGACGGGGGAGTCTCTACGCGAGCCCGAAAGGGAGGACTGCAAAACTACCTCTGCTACACACAACATCCCTACATCTCCATTTGGCAACTTCCACATTTTTTTCTTGCCATACATTTCGATGTCCTTTCCCAAAAAAGGCTAGATTTCTTGGTTGGTTTTCAAGGTAAACCATGTACTTCCCGTCCTTTTTCGCCATAGTCAAAAACCCTATAAAAAGATACCCTTAAACCCCGTGCCACCCAGCCATGGTCCCGGCACTACTTCACCCCATAGGCGGAGAGACGTCCAGCGACGGTATGGAGTCAAGTCCACCGAGGATCAACTGCTAGATCAGGGTTGTAACAGACACTAGAACCAGTGACATCAGTGACAGTGTGATTCAAAACTTGATGGGTGTGTGCTTGAAAAACACTAAGTGTGTTGGAACTCTCAAAGACTTAATTATATTAGATTAGGTAATTTTAGGTAAATTAAAGTTTTAAAAGCTTTTAAGGACAGGGGGATTGTGTCAAACCTAATTTCTGATTTAATTTGTTAATATAGAATCGTAAAAATAGAAATAAATAATCCATAACTAGCTTGCATAATAATATTTTAAATTATTGTTTTGGTTCAATACAATTGGAATGCACACGTATCGACATACTGCTGAGTCAACAAGGTTCTATTTAGTAAATAAAGTTAACATTGAACTGTAAACGAAATGTATCATCTACCGGGGTATTTAAACGAAAATGTAAACAATGACGGGGGAGTCTCTACGCGAGCCCGAAAGGGAGGTACTGCCTTCTGTCCTTTGAAAGCCCTTCAGTAACCACGTTGTGTTGTGGGTTTGTATATTGTGTTTGTGATATTTTTTGTAAGTATAGTGTTTTGTTTTATTGTTGTTATTAAATAAATATTGTTTGTTGAAGTGAGTGGATTTAATTTGTCGTTTCTGCTCAGATATTCGGGTTGAGCACGTTTTAGGCGTGACACTATTAAGTTACACAACTTTGAAGTTTCAACAAATTTCCCAACAACGTACCAGGGACTTCAAATTGAACACTTGCAATTATCATTACTTTGAAGTGATCCTCTGGTAATGCTGTGCAGTCAGCATTACTACCAATTTTTACTTTACAGTTGAGGATGCTTCAAAGTAATGCAGATTAGTATCCGCGACGTTGCACATCTGCAGCTGTTACTTGAAAGTATTACAACTATACAATGCCTGAATTCAGTAGAATCTGCAAATTTAGTAACAGTTATGTCATGCCTACTATATTAAAGTCCCGATGCCTCAGATGCCAGTTCCCATCACTTTGAATGCTGCTTGAGGAGGTATTCCTAAGCTTAGAATGCATGTCTAAGCATTTTTGTGCTCACGAACACTGTGCTTAAGGTCATTTTTTAAAATTTTTGTTTAGTGCTTTGAATATTTCTCGAAAGGGCTACTTAATAATTCTGCAAAGTGCTCGCAAGTACTCGAAAAGGCTAGCAAGCCCTTTAGAGCTCGCGAGTACTCACGATCGCTTCAAAAGTCTCGCGAGCAAGGCGTCCTTTTTATATGAAATTTGCTTACTAGACATGGGTATAAAAACGCCATTAAGCAGTTAATATAGGAAAAAAACAATAGAAATAGACTATTTTAAGAAAAGTTGATATTATGACAAAAAATATATAATTACATCAAATGTAATTTACATTACATTTCATGTAATAATTCTCAACAAAATGTTTCAAAATAAATTGTTTCCGTTCATAATCATAACTTTTTTCAAAACAGTCTAATAATTTTTTTCTAAATTGGGTGTGTGGCCAAATATTTAACGATCGTTTCCTCTTTCCTCGAAAACGGTGGGATTATCAAATTCGTTCATACTTCATCATCATATTATATTATATTACAAGCACAAGCATACCAGTTTCACGTAAAAATGATACCATTATCATATTATCTAGTCAGAAGTGCCAAAGTGTTTCGTCAAAAAAAATAACTAATAACTAATAATTCATCAGGTGTACAACTAACGTGGTGTCCTTTACCTTAACTTATGGGGTGATAAATTGTTTTGTTTTTCTGAAAAAATATTTATTCACCAAATTTGGTGAAAATTTATTAGACTAAAAATTACTGAGTTATTACTTTATTTTAGTAATAATAACATTACCTTATTTCAAACAGCCACAGTACCATATACAGTATCGGAAAGTCCTGGTTTAGGTATTGCATAGTTTCAATAACTTAACCGACTGCCCCCCAATAAAGGTGTCTACCAGTGCTCTAGTAGAAGGACAAATAGTGACACTCCCCATCAAGGCGGAAACAAATTGACATTCCGCAGACAGAGTTGCCCACGCACATGTGGTGGGGAAAGCAGGTGGCACGATTGTAGGATGTGTTATACGATAAAAAAGAATAGCCTAGTTGCTTCGCTCTCGCTTGCTCTTATTGCCGTACCAAAACAAACATTTTCCGATACTGTATGTTACATTAAAGTACATATAATAATAAACTAAACGGGAAAATAATTTCTATTGACACCCTGTATCTAATCCACAACATTTTACTAAAGTAAATTAGATTAAATCTCATATTTTGGTCCATCGGTAATTGCTCTACGGCTCATTAGTAATGTTTCATCAGTATAATTTTAACTGATTGATTACTGATTTTCCAGCGTGCGGTAGGCATTGCTGCCACTTCCAAGATATATCGCTGGACCGGCTACGTCCACGGTGGGTTGGAAAAATAAGTTTTTCTTAAAGAATGTTCAAGCCGTAATATATCGTTTGTACAATTTTTATTTTACATCCTGGTAACTACAGATTTAAAAGCTCAAAATAAAACAAAGTTTTTTAGTGAACAACTAATTTATTTTATTATTTTTAATAGCATTTTAGCTAAAATAAAAAATAACTTAGAGCATTCTGTAAATTGTGACATTATTTTTTACATTGTCATGCTAGATTGTTTTTATTAGTCTGTATCCTCTTTATAAATAACACTTAAATTCAATGAAATTCTAGCCTCAATAGAATAACAGATATTTAATTATTTGAATATTTAAGAAGTGATTAGTGCTCGTGAATTTAAAGCACTTTTTCAGAGTTATTAGTAATTGCGAGCACTTTACTATAAACACTGCTCAGTGCTTGAAGAATAAACGCACTTTTTTGAGTCTTCAGTGCTAGAGATCGCCTTTTGTCCATGCTCGGCACAGCTCTGTGTTAAATCATATTTTTCCACAGAAAATGCAATCAAGACTTTGTTAGCAATGGTACTGTATCCTCTTTCAATGTGTATATACCAAAATATAAACATCACCTAGCAGTAGATTTTGGAGTTAGATTGATTATATTATGATAAGAGCTCTTGTGGATCACCAATAATGCTCCGTAAAACTTTAGCTGGCGTTGACTGAGCTTCAGATCATCAGTTGCTCACCAGCACCTTCTCTTCGAAGGTAAATGCAAAAGCGTTTGCCCGTTATAAACGATGAGTCTTCTAAAATCAATTTAGGGAATACACATATGAAGGCAACCAACTATATGACAAAGATCCAAATGCCTTGTGGAAATCTCTAAAAGAGAACATCACAATCAGGTAATCCTCGTAATTTCTCGTTATTCTCGTCATGTTTTAACTATGAGCCCAACGTTGATACATTTTTATATTTACATGGTTTATTCATCTCCTAATAACACATAACATAATTATATCGCACATCCCGAAGAAAAGCGCAATAAATAAAAAGTGCATTTTACAGGAAAATATTTAAAATATAGTGTTTATTCTCCTGTAAAATGCACTTTTTACTTATTGCGCTTTTCTTCGGGATGTACGATATCAGTAACAAGTGTTGGCACGCTCAGGGGAATTTTTTTATGTTGTAGACACTTCATCGTTTCTTATCTAGCATATTCAAGGTTAACTTATGACTTTTACCATAGACTGATACTAATATTTTACAATCGAAATGAATCAGTCAATTCTTCGACTTGATTTAAATAAAGAGGCTCAATCGCGTACAGTAGGGACTATAACATTCATGTGCCCATTTACCCCGCGTTTTTATCCAGTCCTACACCACTAAAGCTAAAGCAATAATTTATTAATGCGCAAGATTTGGTATTTACAGTCCTGAGATTAGATCTGCAAACAATGAATTTAACATCCCTACTCAGTAACTTTACAGTAGGGTGAATTATTCATCTGCTACGGTTACACATTAATATTCCACTTACAACTAGGGCAGACGTGCTGTAATGCAGAGAACCCAGCCTTTATATAGTTATGCATACATTACCTAAATTAAATTTATTTCATAGGATATTATTCTTGATTAATTTCAACAAGTTCTTTAATTAACTAACACAATATTAACTCGAAATTCATTGGGTATGAACGCGCTGTTTGTAATAAGTAAAAGACCAATTAAGCAAATTAAATAAATCTCATGAATAATACGAAGAATAAATAGGATTTTTAAGGCTTGCATAAATTTTAAATAAAATTTTAAGCGTTCACTTATTATGTTGAGGAAGTATAAAATACCTACTTTCTGTAATGAAATTTGGTGAAAATTCTAATATATGTTACACAGCATACCATTTGAAGAACCATTTCGACAGATGACATCGCATTTTGGAGGAGGTGCAATACTAAATTACTAAAATTACATATACGGTTCTCGCATATGAATATGTCAAAACAAATAATCGCTAGTATAGGTATCAATTGTAGAGGCGTCGACGACGATGTCAACTGTACACGTATCCCCTGACCCCCCTTGATCCCTCGCTGAAAACAAACACACCTTTAAATCATGCACTCGTATGCAACAACAGGCTTTTATCTAATGACTTTTCAAACAGGGTTTTTATTATCATTTTCCCTGTGAGTATCATCGTATATGACTATAAAAAAATATAAACTAAGTAACGAATACATTTGAATATTGTACATATAAATAAAACAGATGCAAATGATCTAAAGCCTGTTCGCTGAGAGAATCCCGGTCATATATTATAAGGAATATCGTCCGGAGCTCTATTCTTCCTTGTCTTTATTGAAATATTGTTTATAACCTAATTTGTAACGTAAGTTTTAATCTTTGCGGTCAAGTTACGACCGACGTGCGGCATTTCTATTGCTCGACAGCTAACCAATTTGCGCAATGCGTGTCGTCGTCAAATGCGGCTGGCGATTCCAGAGGCGGATCGATTTTCTCGGAAGACGGGTATAGAAGGTATAGTGCACTTATTTCAATTAGTGCCTAAGAGGGTAATTTTAGTCTTGGTCTATTTGTTAAAATAGTAAACATGCGTTCTGGTGAATTTTTAAATCCGCAATCACAGCAGTTGGTTTTGAATTTGTTTGTTTTCAAAAGAAAAATGAAAGTGGTGGACTTTTATTGTCAATAAAAGCTGTTCAAAGGCGAGTGGGTGAGGCTTTAAAAATCGATGAAAAGACTGTAAGAAAAATAGCTAAAAACGATAAAGAAAATGTGGAACCTCAAGCTTCGGTTAAACGGAATCATAAAAAGTCCAAACCAGAGTTACACGATGCTGTAAAATATGAAATAAAGAATGTTATTTGAAAATTTTGAAACGTGGCTGACAGAGAGACTTTTGACGGGGTTACAAAATCCAAGCATTATTGTTTTAGATAATGCTAAGTACCACTCTCGGGTTGAAGAAAAACAACCAACCCGATCTTGGACGAAAGAAAAAATACAAACATGGTTAAAGACTAAAAACATAGATTTCAGTGATACCGTATTTAAAGCCGAATTACTCCAAATAGCTGGAGCTAACAGAACAGAGCAACACTATGTTGTCGACAATTTAATTAGAGAGCATGGACATGAAGTCCCAGGTAGCAGGGTGACGTCATTATGACGTCTTTTAAAGGTGATTTTTCGTCGCCGACGTCATTGTCCCAATAAATGACGTACCAGAGACGTGATATTTAAAACGTACTTTTGACGTCATCATGAAGACGTCAAATAAACGTTTCTTTTAGGTCATTATTTTGACGTCATTAATAAATGACGTACCAGAGACGTGATATTTAAAACGTACTTCTGACGTCATCATGAAGACGTCATTTTGTCGTCAAAATTGGTCATTTGGTTCACTATATATATTCATATATTCACTATATACATGTATATATGTATATAGAGATCTTTGACCAATCATAATAGCAATATATTATTACAATAAAAACGTACATATAGAAACATCAGTATGTTTTGACATAGTTGCCGAATATATTTTGCAACCTGAAATTTTAATTTAAATAAATCATTATAAAATAAAAGTATTTAGTGACTAGTTCAATTTTTGCCACATAGTAATAATAATTTTGTTTTACTATTTCTAACTAGGTATACAGCTTTTAAACATATTTAAATAAAGTTGTTCAATGGTTCAGTGAGTTAAGATGGCGTTGCGCGACGTGGTGGTCTGGTCGGCTCTGAATTGGGGCTCGGTCTAGGCGCATTCTTGTACCCGTAATGTTGAATAAAATTGTTTTGGATTGGATTGGATTGGATTGTTAGGTTGCGAGTCAAGAGGTCGGCGGTTCAATCCCTGCACATTCCGTTTTTTTTTTCGTCAAAAACTTTATTAATAATTGTGGAAAAATATTATAATGAGAGGTTTGCATCCCTTATCGCAAAATTCACTGATTACCAATACGTCATACTGGCGTCATATGTATAACGTCATTGGGCTGTGACATTGTGCCGTCTTTTTCACGTCATTTTTACGTCATGCTGAAGGTAAAATTGACGTAATTAATGCCGAAAAAACGACGTCATAATGACGGCACCTTGCTGCCTGGGGTACTCTGGCTTCCACTATATTATTGTCAGTTCAACCCAATAGAACTTGTTTTGGAAATTTGTAAGGAGTATTACGACAAACACATCTGGAAAGATGGTTTTAGTGACGAAGCCGTTCTTGCTATGTGGAATGAGGCTTTATCTCAAGTGTAGAGCTCAATTTGGTCCAAGTGTGTAAATCACAGAAATAAATTGATTTTAGAGACATATGATCGAGAGGTTCATACTGAAGAAGTTATGCCACTCATTTTAAGTGTTAATAATGAAAGTGACGATGAGAACTCGGAAAAGGACAAGGCTAATAAAAAAAAGTAGACATTGACGAAGAAAACTAAATTTATTTATTTATCTTTTACCAGGTATCTGTATTTTACTGCCATATTTGTTTTATATAGAGTTCGGCATAATTAGTATTAAGTATATATTTTTATTTTAAGATACATATACTTATTTGGCAATATAAATTTACAATAGATATATGCTTATAATTCAATTTCCTTTAAACAAATCTAATTAAATACATCAAGTAAAATATAAAACAACGCGACGCCACTATGTATTCGAAAACAACAAGCCTACGGCATCTTAGTTCAGACGTTCGTGACGTCACACCGGGACTCTTTCAGCGAACAGAGTTTAAAAGAAATTTGACCGATTTCTCGTTCATTAGTGGCTTGGGATATTTCGCCGGAACATGGCCGCTGTGAGACATCGCGCAGTGTTCGCGTTTGTTGTCTTGTAGTTATAATTATATAATATATATATAATATAATTAAGACTGTAAACTGAAATAAATGCCCTATAAAATGCCATGTAAAGTTGTCTACACACTTATTATGCGTGTAAAAATGTTGGTGTTTCTGGCGGTGCGGTAGAAATCAAAGATGCCGACATTTTTTACACGGACAATAAGAAGCCTGTAGTCAACTACACGAATAGCTAAATAAAATAAAGATATATTAATGGTTGATGGTTAATGTACACATATTTCGATACATACAGTTAAGCAAGGTTCATAGTGGTTAGTACTTAGGTGATCGTATCATAGTAACTTTTATTTTTTGTTAAATTTTTAATTGAATTAATTCTTTTTAAATAGTAAATTAAACTAGCAATCGAACTATCTTAGAAAACATTATTGGTATTTTTAAACGACTATGGCTTTACAGAGCGCGACATTTCAGATTTTCTAGAAGTTTGATTCTAATTTTTACAATTTACGGAACATATCAAGGACGACATGCTAAAAATTTTCATCACCTACCAAAGTATCCACAAACCGCAAGTTCACAACACACATCCTGGCCACATATAAATCTCCTGGCCCAGTAGGAAACGAGCCCATCGAATGCAAATCAGATGATCCCGATGATGACGACATTATACAACATATTTTGTATTATCATTTATTATAGGAGAGGACTATCGTTTTTTTTTCTGGGTCGAAAATTTGTCCACGTCTTTTGATTTTGTCCAGAACCTGGACAATATTGGATAAAATTGGACAAAATTGGATAAAAGCGGACAATATTGGACAAAATCAACTTTTATTATTTATAAAAATTAAGTTCCTAATAAAAAGTTCTGCCAATTTCATTTATTCAGATGTGGAGGTTCATCTGCTAGTATTGAAAGAATTTTTTCCAACTTTAGCTATATTCAAAATAAAGTCAGGAATAGGTTAGGGTTGGAAAAACCCTCAAAACTTGTCATGACGTATAAAATGCTAAACATGAGCGTAAAAGATCAGGAATCTTTACCTGAGAATGAGTATTAAGAGTACTTTAATCTTTTTATCGTATCACTGAAAATTAAGATTCTTTTAAGTTAAATCTTTATTGATAATTATTAATATCATAACAATAGAAGAACTTCATAATAACTTAGTAGCACATAATATGTTAGTTACAATATATAATACGTTATTTACCATATCATAATACCTTAGATACGAATTTTATTTTATAGGTATTATTTATGAACATTGACGTGAATATTTTGACAGTTTTCAAATTTGATAGATACACCTGATACACCATTATTGTCCAAAATGATGGGCATGTCCTCTGAATCTTGCCTAGCAACATTTTTCAGTTCGATAGTCTCTTTAGTACATGATACAGTGTTTACAGAAACGTCTCTAACCTGAATTTTTCGCGCAATGGAAACTTTCTTACTCAAGTTATCTTCTAAATACCCTCTTGCAACATTGCTCGATTCCCAACCACCAAGTTTCTGTAAATCCAATATATCTCCACCAGCATTAACAAAAAAAGTTGGTGAAGATCTTCTAATACAATGACCAGTATACATAATTGGATTTTCAAGTTTGAGATACGTAGCAATTTTCTCAGGTATTTTAGAAAAGAAATGGATACCACAAGGCTGAACGGTGCATTTTCCGTTTCTATATGATACGAACAATCTTCTATGCGGAGTATGAGTTGGACGTAATGCTATATATTTTTTAAATAAAGCCACAGGATTAACGTCTCCGTCAGATATCACCGCAAAAAACCTTTTCTTGTGGGTTTTTGAGTCAGGAATTGTGATTACTAGCTTGCTCTCTAGAATTTCAACATTTTCCATGGACATTTTGGTTAATTCATTGGTTCTACAAACTCCGCCAATTCCAATTAAAAAAGCTACTTTCATCATTAAAAATGTCTCATCTGGGGCAGTACAAACAAATTTACTAACCTGCTCTTTCGTGAATACTTTCGATTTTTTAGCTCTATATCCCACATTTTTTTTCTTAATGAATCGTATCAAAGCGCCATACTTGTCGATTTCCACTCTTTCCTTCAACTCCAAACAAGCTCGTAACATAGAATATTTAGGCCACAAAGATGACGGGGAGTATTGATTTGAGAGTTTCATAAAATAAGCAAGTATTATCGTTTCTTCAGCACCTTGAACTTGTTCTGTATCTCGCCATTCACAAAACTGAAGATATTCTTTTTCGTAATGGATTTTTGATTTATCCGGAAGCAAATCTAATCTTCCAGTGTTAGCAGCAGCAAGTATATTTCCAGGAATATCAATATCTTCCATGATTTCGCCAAAGTTTGTCGTAATTAAGACTATCTTAATTTTTATGGAACGCTAAAATGACAACCAAAGTTGTTGATTTTTTCAAGTCATCGTTGTCAACGATACGATAAAGCTTTGAATGTAACTCGATTATTATGTGATTTAAACCATCTCGGACATTGGATACAAGATACGTCATTATTTTTTTTATTCTGTTTTTTATTATTTATTATTTAGAATATCCTTTATTTTGTATTTAGTTTTTTGAAGTATAGTTTTTGTTTTTTTTTACTATTACATATATTTAAAAAGTACTTTGTGGATGGATTTCAAATTTTATATTTTTCGGAATGTGTTAATATATCTAACTGCAAAGTAACTAGATTTTTGTATTTTGTTTCACTTCTGATTAATTTACGATATTCAATATACATTAATTTTAGAATAGATGATTTTGTATTTTACTATTTTAACATATTAAATGTTTTTTAAATTTTCGTTTCATTTAATTGATTTTGTCCTATTTTGTTCAATTTTGTCCATAACTTGATTTTGTTCGGACGGAAATAATTGGACCAAATCGTCCAATTTTGTCCTCTTGGACAAATTCAAACAACTCTGTTTTTTTACTGGTTACTTATGTTTTCTACTGAATACATATTATTTTACTGGACACTGTTATTAAGCATTCAAAATTAATACTGAGTATTTATTATTTTTAACCGACTTCATAAAATTTAATTAACCGATCATAAACTTTAAAAAGGTTACACAGTAACCATACTAGCATAACAACAATTAAGTGATATAGCTGATATGCAATTAATATAGGTGATTAAATATCTCAGTGCAAAGAAGTGAAAAAAAAGTGACAAAAACCGTTGTTAAGTGAAAAAATTCTACATAGAGTGGAACATATTAGCATAACACCCATAATAATCAAATGCATTACTCTTAAAGTATGATCATAATATTTTCCTAGGTAAATTATCAAGTGAGGTTTTTCGAGTCAAAATTGCGCTCGTGGATAAGTGAAAAATTCTACATTATATTCTACACTAAAAATAGAGAGACCAGGTTACACGTAGAAAACAACAACCGAGAGGATCATGAACAAACTGGGAAAGGACCAAGCATACTGGGAAAGAAAAGCGAGGGGGAAAAATGAATTCCACAAAGAAATCGCAGCGATATATACTCTATCAGAACCAGAAACCGCGGAATCAGAAGACTTAGAAGAAGAAGAAGACTTGTAGAAGCAGAAATACAAAAAGAGGAGCACAAACACTCCACATCATGACGCAATACGGCCACGCATTTCATAAATACCTACAGATATATACTCTACCAGAACCAGAAACGGAGGAATCAGAAGACTCAGAAAGAGAAGAAGAAAATCTGTAGAAGCAGAAACAGAAAAAAGGGGAGCATAAACATTAGAAAACATTATTAGTATTTTTAGACGATTACGATTTTACAGAGCGAGACATTTCAGATTTTCTAGAAGTTCGATTCTAATATTTACAATTTACGGAACATATCAAGGACGACATGCTAAAAATTTTCATCACCAAAATATATCAGAAACCGCAAGTTCACGACACACATCCTGGCCGAGTAGGAAACGAGCCCATCGAATGCGAATTAGATGATCCCGATGATGATGACATTATACAACATATTTTGTATTATTATTTATTATAGGAGAGGACTATTGTTTCTTTTTCTGGGTTGAAAATTTGTCCACGTCTTTTGATTTTGCCCAGGACCTGGACAATATTGGATAAAATTGGACAAAATTGGACAAAACCGGACAATATTGGAGAACATCAACTTTTATTTATAAAAATTAAGTTTCTAATAAAAAGTTCTGTCAATTTCATTTATTCAGATGTGTAGGTTCATCTGCTAGTATTGAAAGAATTTTTTCCAACTTTAGCTATATTCAAAATAAAGTCAGGAATAGGTTAGGGTTGGAAAAATCCTCAAAACTTGTCATGACGTATAAAATGCTAAACATGAACGTAAAAAATCAGGAGTCTTTACCTGAGAATGAGTATTGAGAGTACTTTAATCTTTTAAAATGTGATATTACGTTTTAATATGAAAGACACGTCAGTGTTTTTTTTATTCTCTTTTTTTTATTATTTATTATTTAGAATATCCTTTATTTTGTTTTTAGTTTTTTAAAGTTTAGTTTTTGTTTTTTTTATAATATAAGTACAGATTTTTTACTAATACATGTATTTAAAAAGTACTTTGTAGGATGGATTTCAAATTTTATATTTTTCCGAATGTGTTAATATATCTAACTGCAAAGTAACTAGATTTTTATATTTCGTTTCTCTTCTGATTAATTTACGATATTCAATATACATTAATTTTAGAATAGATGATTTTGTATTTTACTATTTTAACATAATAAATGTTTTTTAAATTTTCGTTTCATTTAATTGATTTTGTCCTATTTTGTTCAATTTTGTCCATAACTTGATTTTGTTCGGACGGAAATAATTAGACCAAATCGTCCAATTTTGTCCTCTTGGGCAAATTCAAACAACTCTGTTTTTTTACTGTTTACTTATGATTTCTACTGAACACATATTATTTTACTGGACACTGTTATTAAGCATTCAAAATTAATACTGAGTATTTATTATTTTTAACCGACTTCATAAAATTTAATTAACCGACCATAAAATTTAAAAAGGAGGAGGTTATCAATCTTAATCCCCCTTGTTTTTTTATATATTTGTTCAATGATTACTCTGGCGTAGCTAAAGCGATATCTGTCAAACCTGCTGCAAATTGTAGGCTATGGTCCGGCGGTGGTCTCACATCAAATTTACCAAGCTACATCTAGTATAAGGTGAACAAAAATTGGACATATTTTGCATATTACGAACATATTCTAAGATTTGGCGGAGTCGCCGGTGATATTAATTAAAAATTTAGTTCTCGATTTACAATAATGATAATTTTTCACAAAAAACACGGCATTATAATAACTTCCCATCATGTCATACAGGGTCATTCACGGAAAACGGGTATTAGACGTTTCTTGGGATCTGTCGAGTTTAGAAATTTGAAAATTGGTATGAGGGGGTTTTTGGATATGGCAGATCCAACGAAAATATTTTCATGCTTGTGCTACTTCCGCTTATACCGGATGTAGCACCTAACTTTGTTATTTTAAATGGAACACCCTGTATTTTATTGCATATTTCGATTCCTCATAAAATTTTAGCTTAGGTTTATGTACCATAACATACTTTTAAACATTCCGGTTTTTGAGATAATTAATATTTTTGGAGATTTTTGACGGTTCCCACCCTTCGGAAAAAAAATCAATATCTTCTATCATGTAGCCGATTAGGAAATTTTCTTTTCAAACTCTTACAAGTATCCTATGACCTAACTAAAAGTTCTCTTATGTTTTCACAATATCATACAGAGTATTTTATTTTCACAGTCGAACATCGTTTTAGTTCAAACGTCAAGAAGTCATTTTTTTCAAATGGAACCCCCTGTATATTTTCACAGAATCTAATAGAGGATTGAATTCTGCATCTATTGATATTACCATTTCCTATACCTATCTCTCTTTGTTTTCTTATTATGTTCGAATATTTGTAAAACGTACAAACAAAATCAGCACTGTTTGTTAGTAGGCAATACAAGTCATAACTCCGTTCCTTTTTTATCATAAACGAGAATAATCATGTAGATAATTGATAATCATTTGTTTTTGACAGCTTCAAAAACGAGAGATTAGATTTATAACAAATACTTTGGCACAAAAATTTACAAAATTAATGAACACTGAATATAAATATTTAATGCAGCAATTGTTCAAAATGCTCTCCATTCTGCTCCAAACAAGCCAATATCCTAGAATTTACGGCACTTACAATGACTCGGCGAATTTCGTGGGTATTTATTTATTGAAATGCAGTCCGTATTCTCTTCTTTGGATCTTCTTTGGTAGTAGCCGTGGTGGCATAAACAATATTTTTGATAGTATCATATCTACGAGGAGAATTTAAATAGCAATAAATATGCGAAGATTTTGCGAACAGTAACTTTTATTGATAATTTGCCCGTAAATATTTATAATTCTATGTATTTTCAAATGAATAGTTGCGGTCCACGGGAAGTTAATGACGAATTAGTAGCGACGTTCGAAGATAGGTTGTTTGGCTACCGAAGACCTTGGAGATGGCCAGCAAGGTCCCCTGATTTGACTCCCTTAGACTTTGGACCTTTGGGGTATTAAAAATATTGTTTATGCCACCCCTGCTACTACCAAAGAAGATCCAAAGAACAGAGAACGGGCTACATTTTAACAAATCCCCATGAATTAGCCAAGCCACTGTAAGTGCAAGTGGAGAGCATTTTGAACAGTTGCTGCATTAAATATTTATATTCAAAGTGTTCATTAATTTTGTAAATTTTTGTCCCAAAGTATTTGTTATAAATCTAATCTCTCGTTTTTGAAGCTGTCATCTTGATAATAAACAAATGATTATCAATTATCTACATGATTATTCTCGTTTATAATAAAAAAGGAACCAAGTTATGACTTGCATTGCCTACTAACAAACAGTGCTGATTTTGTTTGTACGTTTAACAAATATTCGTCCATAATAAGAAAACAAAGAGAGATAGGTATAGGGAATGGTAACATCAATCGATGCAGAATTCAATCCTATATTAGATTCTGTGAAAATATACAGGGGGTTCTATTTGAAAAAAATGACTGTTTGACGTTTAAACTAAAACAATGTTCGACTGTGAAAATAAAATACTCTGTATGATATTGTGAAAACATAAGAGAACTTTTAGTTAGGTCATAGGATACTTGTAAGAGTTTGAAAAGAAAATTTCCTAATCGGCTACATGATAGAAGATATTGATTTTTTTTTCCGAAGGGTGGGAACCGTCAAAAATCTCCAAAAATATTAATTATCTCGAAAACCGGTATGTTTAAGAGTATGTTATGGTACATAAACCTAAGCTAAAATTTTATGAGGAATCGAAATATACAATAAAATACAGGGTGTTTCATTTAAAATAACAAAGTTAGGTGCTACATCCGGTATAAGCGGAAGTAGCACAAGCATGAAAATATTTTCGTTGGATCCGCCATATCTAAAAACCCTCTCATACCAATTTTCAAATTTCTAAACTCGACAGATCCCAAGAAACGTCTAATACCCGCTTTCCGAAAGAGGCGTGGAGTGGCATGGAGGCGAATCAGCCGAAGAATGTTTTCTACGACAACAGTGTGAACTGAGACTTTTGTTGAGAAACGCGCCCATTGAACAATTTGCTTTTACAAACAAATTATACCACATGCTCTCGTTCATGCTGTTATAGTTGAATCAATGGATCTTTGAACGAACGTCATCATTCTTCTTTGTCTGAATTAATTCATTGAAGGATGACAATGATTTCGCACCATAGGCGTAGTAAATTTTTGTTAATATGATTTCTGAAAATTATTATAATAATAAGTAATAATAATATTAAGAATTATAAATTGGACTAGACTACAGATTGGGCATTATCAGTAGGTTCAATGAGTAAATATAAAAAGTCAAGCATGTGAAATCTAAAAAGTTATAAAAACTTTACATACGTTTGTATTTTCTTTTCACAATATTTCAATTTTAATTATACTTTCATTTACACTTGAGATATCCAATAAATA
Organism: Rutpela maculata; assembly: GCA_936432065.2. NCBI lineage: Eukaryota > Metazoa > Arthropoda > Insecta > Coleoptera > Cerambycidae > Rutpela > Rutpela maculata. The sequence goes on from OW386285.2 coordinate 113,827,269, forward strand.
AAATATTAATTTTTGAAAAATGGTTATTCGTTCATATATACAGTGTGTTCCATTTTACTTGGAACCACCCCCCATGAAAAGTTTATTTTCCGATTTACATTGGTTTCTTTTTAAAATATATCTCTGATAAGTTATACATTAATTTTATAAAACATAAATGCTCGGCATACTGCGGTCTTTTCTCGGGCTAGAAAATGAAGAAATCTTATATACCGCGATAGTCAATGTGACCAGCATATTCACCACATAATACGCCTTAGCCGACTGAGCTACCATGCCGGTAGAATATAAATAGGTATATATTTTATTTTAGCAGGTAAGTGTTTGTCTTCTTACTTTCTTCATACATCGTATATATTGTAACGTGTTTCCACCCTTAGGAAACTACCCCTTGCAAATTCCGTGGGTTCCAAAAATTATAACAAGAGATTGTCCACTAACACACTTTATTAAATATTTACTGGATACTTCACAATACTATTATTAATTTAAATACACTTTACTGACTAAAATCACAATGTTTATCACTTTGTTTATCTTGGAAGTCTTAACCTCACTTTCTGTACTTTCTGAACTTCTGAACTACTCGCCGAGAATGCGATCGGTCTTTTATACCTAAAAATGACAGATCTCGATTGTTCTGTGATGACGCCACCATTCTCTCGATAATTCCAGATGTCACTTTGGAATCTTCTGGTAGGTTCTTTTTCGAGTAGGTGCAAATACATCATTCTAGGGGTTGTAACACATTACACTGCCCCCTCCTTAAGCCTGAACGTCCCGGTCAGGCAGTTCAGCCTCTTTCACGTACTTCGCCAGTCTATCCAAGTGTACGATCTTCATCTTGGACTTTTTGTTTCGTTGAATCCGATAGACGACATCATTAATTCGGGTAATAACAGTATAAGGTCCTTCCCAAGGAGGTTGAAGTTTCGGTGACTTCCCTTTCTTTCGCTGTGGGTTATACAGCCAAACCAGATCTCCTGCCTTGAACCCTTCTGAACTACCCTTACGGTCGTATCGAGCCTTCATTCGGTCACTGGCTATGGTGATTTGGTCTCTAACCAGCTCATGAACATTTCTTAGCTGTTCACTCATTTCATCCACATAGCTGTTCACAGGAAGCTGTTCTCCGCCTGGTGTTCCGAAAATCAAATCACACGGCAGTCTGATCTCATGTCCAAATACTACACGGGCTGGTGTTTGTTTCGTAGACTAGTGGATAGCAGCTCTGTATGCCATGAGGAAGAACGGTATGTGGAGATCCCAATCACGTTGATTCTTATGAACCACTTTAGAGAGATGTTCTTTCATGGTCTTGTTATGTCGTTCCACCATTCCATCTGATTGCGGGTGAAGGGCTGTTGTCCGTGTTTTGTGTATCCCCAATAACTTGCAGATTTGCTGACTCAAAGTTCCTTCCTTGATCTGAGTGCAGCTCCAGGGGTACACCAAACCGACATATCAAATTATCTACCAAGACTTTGGCAACAGTGACTGCTTCTTGGTTTGGAATTGCATAGGCCTCTGGCCACTTACTAAAATAGTCCATGGCAACCAGTATATACTTGTTACCGTCCTTGGTTACTGGAAATGGGCCGGCTATATCGATCGCAATCCTCTCGAAAGGAGCTCCGACGTTATATTGTTTCATTGCACCCCTACTTCTAGTCTGCGGTCCCTTACTTGCTGCACAAATTTTGCAATTGCGACACCAAGCTTCCACATCCTGACGACTATTTACCCAATAAAATCGTTCTCGTACTTTATTCAGGGTCTTATTAACGCCGAAGTGTCCACCGGATGCTCCATTATGCACTTCCTGAAGTACTTTCGGTACTCGACACCTGGGAATCACTAGACGCATAACAACTTCCTTGCCATCCGGGCTTTCCCAAGCTCTCTTTAGCAGCCCGTTCATAACTTTGAGTGAATCCCATTGGGCCCACAAAGCCTTCAATCCAACTGCCTTGTCCGAAACACCCTTCCACGCTGGTCGAATTCCTTTCTCCTTTGCTCTCAATATAACCCCAATCTCTGTGTCATTCAGTTGTTCTTGTCTAAGGGCTTCAGTTGTCCAATCATCCGGAACCTCTATTTTAATAGTGTTGACGGCCACCGTACCCTGAAATTTCTCAACGTGGTGGCAGTGCTTGCAATCTTCCTTGCATGGTCTTCTAGATAAAGCGTCTGCGTTCTTATGAGATCTTCCAGGTCGATGTTCGATTTTGAAATCATACTGTTGCAGCCGTTCTATCCAACGAGCCAGTTGACCTTCAGGGGTTTTCAACTGCAACAGCCATTTTAATGCAGCATGGTCGGTGCGAATCTTAAAATGTCTTCCATAAAGATATTTATGAAAATGGTCCACTGATTTAACGATGGCCAGTAACTCTTTCCGGGTTACACAATAATTTCTTTCCGGTTTGGACAGCACCTTGCTGAAATATTCGATCACTCTTTCCTGCCCATTCTGGATTTGAGACAGTACACAACCGACCGAAGAATTGCTGGCATCCGTGTCTAAAATAAAAAGTCCTTCCCGTTGTGGGTACGCTAGCACAGGACCAGTGCATAGAGCTGCCTTCAATTTTCTCCATGCCGTTTCACATTCCGGTGTCCATTGGTACTGCACTTTCTCTTCTGTCAGCCGGTGTAATGGCTTCGCAATTTCTGCAAACCCTTCCACAAAGCGCCTATAATAAGTGCAGAGGCCAAGGAAGCTCCGTACTTCATGAACGTTAGATGGTCTTGGCCAATCTCGTACAGCAGAAATTTTGTCGGGGTCTGTTTGTATTCCATCCGAAGACACTACGTGACCAAGAAATTTGACTTCTTTCTGGAATAGCAGGCACTTCTTCAGGTTCAACTTCAGATGGGCATTCCTGACTCGCCCAAATACTTCTTGAAGATTTTTCAAATGTTCTGTAAAGTCCTGTCCCATAACAAGCACGTCGTCAAGGTAAACCAGGCACGTCCTCCAGGTTAGCCCTCGCAGCACGAACTCCATCAGTCTTTCAAAGGTAGCTGGCGCATTGCAAAGTCCAAAAGGCATCACGGTAAATTGATAAAGACCACTGCCTGCTGAAAACGCTGTCTTTTCTTTATCATCAGGATGAAGCCCCACTTGCCAGTATCCACTCCTAAGGTCTAACGTAGAAAACCATCGTGAGCCTGCCAACGTGGTTAACGTGTCGTCAATTCGTGGTAATGGGTAACTGTCTTTCTTCGTGACATCGTTTAATTTTCGATAATCGACACAAAATCTTAATGTTCCATCCTTCTTGGCAACCAAAACTACTGGCGATGACCAGGGACTCGTCGACTCCTCAATGACTCCATCTTGTAGCATCTTGTCTATCATTGCCGAGGCATCTTCTTGTTTTGCTAATGGAAGCCTCCTAGGCCTCCGATGCTGGACTATGTCTGTTTTTGTAAGGGCCTCTGTATTCTTGGCAAATACTGAACTTTCCTTTTCCAGGAACTTGATTGCCTCCCTTCGTTCATCCTCAGATAAATGCTCCAACTGGGTACTCAACAAGGTCAAAACTTCCTGGTCTATTTTCATAGATGAACTACCACTACCTCTACCTCTCAACTACCTCTGTTTCTTCCTCAGACCTCGCTACCCATGTGACCGGTTCATAGGAGCCAATCGGTTTGCCTTCCTTAATTGTCACCGAGTGGGAATTTAAATTAACGACTCTAATTGGGATTTTGTCTTTAGTCCGGGTTAAAGTTCTCGCCACAATAATATTGGGTAGGGACTTAATCGATTCGTTATCTTCAACTAGGCCAACACGGTACCCTCCAGGATTTCCTTCTAAGGCAACATCAATCATTTGTTCTGAATGAGCAGGAATCTTGATTGTTTGTGTTGTTAACAACCTTGCTTTATGGAATTGGTCGTCTGCGGTTGCCAGAATAAATTCCTCATTTCCAATTTTTAAGACTCGCTCCCCTACGTCAACAATAAATCCCTGCTCTCCCATGATGTCCAGACCCAAAATGAAATCATCCATAATGTCAGCCACAATGACCTTGTAATTGAACCTCAACCGTCCAACCTGCAGTTCCAAGTTGATTTCTCCATGGACCGCAGCCCTGTCCCCCGTGGCTGTCCGAATGATTACTCCATTTCGCTTATTTTCAATCTGCAAGCCTGATATAAACCCTGGCCGCACTATTGATGACGTAGCACCGGTGTCAATAGTAAACACGCATTTTCTTCCATTCACATATCCTTGCAACAACAGACTGCTTGGAATTCTTTGGAGCTGGGAAATCTTTATTTCTCTGGGGGCACCGCATTCCCTAGCCAGCACAGCCCCCTTGGTCCCACGGCTAATTGTTCCTGGAATTCTTTAGGTGCACTCGGATACGCCAGGTGTGCCAGTCTCTCTATCGCAGCTTCAAATTCTTGTAAACTTTCCCCAGCTTTTTGCATCCGGGATTTCAGCTGAGCCTGGTATAATTGGGCAAGGTGTTGATCGCCGTACCTCAAGTCTAATGCAGCTTCCAAGACTTTGAAGTCCCTTTGTTTATCCACTGGGATAGTTTGAAGCAACTCTGAGGCCTGGCTCCTTAACGCCAGAACTAATGCCATGGCCTTTTCCTCATTATCCCAGTTGTTCGCACATGCTGCTGCCTCAAACTGCCTCTTGTACGTCGTCCAGGAACTTTGGCCGTCAAAAGAAGGAGGTTTTAGTCGCTGACCTGATGATACCACCTGCTGGCTTCCTCTATCTCTCAACTGTCGTTTAAGCCGGTCTATTTCTCCTTTGACTTCTTCTTCGAACTTGCTTACTTTCTCTTTAACTTCAGTTACTTCTCCTTTTACTTGACTGACTTCTGTCTCGACTACTCCTACTTTACCTTCGACCTTGTTTATCTCTTCTTTGACTTCACATTTTAGCACTTCATTGGCAGAAATTATAGCGTCCTGTTGTATTTTGATTTGTTCATTTAGAATTTTCCTTAATTCTTCCTGGCGTCTCTCTTGCTCCTGTTTTTCTTCTTGTTGTCGTATCTTCAGGTCTTCCATAATTTGTCTCAATTCGTCTTTCTCTACTTGACGTCTTCTTTCTTCATCCTCTTTTTCTTTCTGACGTCTTCTTTCTTCATCCACTTTTTCCTTCTGATGTCTTCTTTCATCATCCTCTTTTTCTTTCTGACGTCTTGTTTCCTCATCCTCTTTTTCTTTCTGACGTCTTATTTCCTGATCTTCCATAATTTTCTTTAATTCGTCCCTTTCTTCTTGACGCCGTTTTTCTTCCTCCTGGCGTTTTCTTTCTTGTTCTTCTTTATCTTCCTGCCGTTGCTGCGCCATCATTTTTTGGAATTGTTCGAATAAGTCCTGTATTTGTTTATCGGATGCCATACTTCTTGTTGTTACGGGCATACGATGAAATTAAAATAAAATAAATTTAACTGTTACGTCAATATCGATAATAGAACTTTCCAGAAAAATCTCGAAACAGCACGGAAAAGTCTTATCCAGAGTCTTTTGTCACTATCCAGTTTAGAGAATTTAATAATCTCCACTAATGTCCAAATAGAAAAGTTCTAGTAATTTCCACGCACTAACACAAAAAATGAGTCTTTTTCAGTGTCTCTATCACTACTCAGTTTAAAAGATTTAATTATTACACTAGTGTCCTAATAAAATGTTCTACAACGTCTCAAAAATGCACTTAACACTATTTTTCTGTCCTCGAACAATGTCCAGTAAATTAGTCCTGTGTTAGCACTAAACCTCGAGAATACTTCTCGAACACTCCAGCACAACTTCAGAGCTCCTCTTGTCATAAAATTCCGCTTTCTGACACCAATTTGTAACGTGTTTCCACCCTTAGGAAACTACCCCTTGCAAATTCCGTGGGTTCCAAAAATTATAACAAGAGATGTCCACTAACACACTTTATTAAATATTTACTGGATACTTCACAATACTATTTTTTAATTTAAATACACTTTACTGACTAAAAATCACAATGTTTATCACTTTGTTTATCTTTGAAGTCTTAACCTCACTTTCTATACTTTCTAAACTACTCGCCGAGAATGCGGTCGGTCTTTTATACCTAAAAATGACAGATCTCGATTGTTCTGTGATGACGCCACCATTCTCTCGATAATTCCAGATTGTCACTTTGGAATCTTCTGGTAGGTTCTTTTTCGAGTAGGTGCAAATACATCATTCTAGGGGTTGTAACACATTACAATATTGTATTGCGAACATCACATTTTCTTGCTTCATCTAAATCCCTTGTCAGAGCTTTTTTCGAGGTCGAAGTTCCTGGAGCGCTGAGTGACTCATTTCTCTCCATTTGTATTTTTATATTAGACACAGTATGTAAACTAATCTTCAAAGAATTAGCTACTCGCTAAAATAATTTATTTATAAGTAATAAGAAATATAGAATATTATTCGGCAATGGCCGTGAAAGCCTGCATTCTACTGATAAGAAATATGTATATTAAATTTAAATAATTTCAGTTGTGTAGGTATAGTCATTTTTTATATATATATATATATATACATATACATATATATATATATATACATATACATATATATATATATATATATATATATATATATATATATATATATATATATATATATATATATATTATATAATAATCTGTCTGTCTGTCATAACAGTTACGTTAGTCAGCTCAGTCTCTAAACTTATGGAGAGAGTTATCTATGACCAGTTATCAGTATTTCTTGCAAAATACAAAACTTTGACACCATATCAACATGGTTTTAGAGAGGGTAAATCGGTAGAGACCGCCAGTTTTCACTTGCTTGATACGATCTACTCTAATGTTAACAAAGGAAAATATGTGTTAGTTTTGTAATTCGACTTATCCAAGGCATTTGATACCTTGGATATTGACTATGTAGTATCAAAACTTTTTAAACTTGGTATACGTGGTAATACTCTAAATTGAATTCATTCTTACCTCATAAATCGCAAAATATTTGTAAGGATTGGTAGCAAATTCTCAAGGGAGTACGATGTGTTCTTGGGAGTACCGCAAGGGTCGGTACTTGGGCCCGTACTCTTCATATTATATGTGAACGATCTACCAAATCACATAAAAAGTGGCACAGTAACCATGTTGATGATACCACCATAACAGTGACAAACTCTGATACTGACACTTTAGGTAATAAAATTACAGATATACAAGATGCATTTACTGCATTGTGCGATCGTAACAAACTGATCTTGAATACATCCAAAACAACCTACATCAATTTTTATGATAGAAAACCTTGTGCTTTGCAGAACAAAATTTTTGCAATGAAAGTAAATTTCTGGGAGTTGTTTTGGATACAGATCTATCCTGGAGATCCCAAATCGATAATTGTATGCAAGAAGTTGAATCAAGCCTATTTTACAACTATGCAAATGAAAAATGTATTATATAAAATGGGGTTATTAAATATTTACTATTCGCTTGCATATTCACATATAAGTTTTAGTATTTTGTACTGGGGTTCAGCTACGGAAAGGGACAGGGTTTTTATCTGTCAAAAAAAAATTATTCGTTTGCTGTTTAACTTGAAACCGGGGGAAAGTTGTTTTCAAAGCTTTAAAAGTAATAATAAAATACTCACCACCCTCTCAATTTATATTTATAAGTGTGTCTGCTTTGCAAAAAGAAATTTACATCTTTTCAAAACTATTTCCTCCAATCATAATTATAACACAAGGAGTAAGAGTCTGGAGTTACTGTTGTAGAACTCTCCAAAATCGTTCTAAGTTGTAGACAGAATCAAAATTCGACTTATGCAAAAATTTCATTTAAAGACATTTTCAAGAGTCTGCAGAGGCACAGATCAGTCCATAAGGACCGTTTTGGATTCTATAAGGCGTTGGAAAGGACCAGGTGAAAATTCGAAGAAACACCGAATTTCCACTTAGGAAAACTGTTTTTGGTTCAGGATAAGAGAGCAAAGTATATAATGACAAAGATTTATGAATAATATACTTTTTCAAAGGTACCACAAATTGGACTTTGAAAAATAATATTTTTGAAAGGGCGTCGAAATTTGGCTCAAGAATCGATTTATCGAAAGTACGCCAAAATTTCACTTGCAGACTAATTTTTCAAAACTGCGTTGAAATTTGGCTTGAAAATTGATTTTTCAAAAGTACGTCAAAATTTCACCCGCAGATTAATTTTTCAAAACTATGTTGAAATTTGGCTTGAAAATTGATTTTTCAAAAGTACACCGGTTTTTTATTCCTCCACCAAAGACATTGACCTTTGATGTACAGTCATTGAAAGCCCAATTCTAAAGTATGAGCATAAAATTTTAGCGATGCACTGCATCCAAAAGGCAAAATAGAAGATTTCGACAAAGCCGGCGTAGTGCCGATAAGCAAAAATTTATAAAAATCAATGCACATGTACAAGACCGGTTTCTCGCATAGAAAGAGTTTGGATTAACTCAGCGGCACGCAATTTGGTCGAGCGCGTTGAGTGGTCCAGACAAAGCAATGGTAGGAAAGCCAATAGCAGGGCTTTCCAAATGACAAAGTTACAGAGGAAAACGCCTTGTGCATAAAAAACCAAAAATTCAATTTTGCCTAAAAGTCGCTCGAAGGTGGGTTGCTGCCATATCGATAATATTGAACAACTGCATAGGAGCAAGTACATCGTGGACTGATCGAACGCCATTAAACTTATGCAGTTATAAGTCCTCACGAATGTGTTTGAGTATGTGAACCGCCACGATACAAGAACTTTAAAGCTAAGTAGTCTCTAGCGAAACTAAATTCATTTAGTAAAACTTTTTTAAGTTAAAATCAGTCAGCCGTAATTATGAATTACAAATAGTCTCAGACTTCTCTAAAAAAAGCTCGAATTTTGATTCTGAGAAGGTATGCATGAATCTTTTCTACCTAATCGATCGTTAGCGTAAGCGCTCTCGCTTGTATGGTCTGAAAGCCATTACCTTGATTGGGGAAGGCACGATTCTTATCTTGAGAATTTTGTATAACCATTTCTGTTAAATAAACGGATTCTTTGAACTACTGTTTCTTAATTGATCTTGAGGCCTGTTGACGGTCTATAATCCCTGGAACATTCGTATCGAAAGCCGGATGTGTCGAGTTAATTCACATTAACACTCGATCTTCTGGTTGCCTTACGGAGGTTCGATAGGGATTTTTTTATGCGTTTTTTGAGAAATCCTTAAGGGGTAGAATCCGTTATTAGCAGATCAAAACGTGGATACCGCGTACAAAAATTAATCTCTCCGCAGAGAAATTCTTCGGTTGGGATTTTTTTATGCAAAAATCCAGAAAATTAAAACCATAACGAGGGAATTCATGTCCAGAGAGAGCGTCATTACCGATCTGTGGTAGTGCAGCCTTGGTCCATTATCCGGCTATCGAAGTGCATCGAAGTGCATCGAAGTGCATCTTATCTCGAACCCGCCTGGGAGGTAGAAGAACGGGGTAATACGCGACTGGCGCCCCCTGAGAAATAAATCGGTGTCGCGTCATTTTGACGCCCGGTAGTGCGTTCCTCTACATTACCATCGCATAATTATTCATTATTCGAAAAATCACCATTTTACGCATGTATCAAATTATACAATTCTTTGCCTGAAGAGATAAAAACCACACAAAACTTTAATTCATTTAAATCAAAAGTTAAAAATATTTTAGTAGAGATACCTTTTATAATGTCGACATGTTTGTCTTATGTGTATGTAGCTTTCTTGTTTGTGTAATTTTTTATTATTTATTTCTAAATTATTGTGACTTATCCTACATCATGTTTGTGATCTAAGGGACTAATAAATTATTATTATTATTATTATTATTATTATTATAAATTTATCTATTATCGCATTATTTTTCAATTACATTTTACCTAAAATATTTAATATGTTCGTGGCCAAAACACTCAGCTTGTAAGGCCAGGTACACAGAGAAAAAAATTTAAAATTATTTAAATTTTTCTCTCGGACAGCATTGACAGAAATCAGTGGAGCCTTTTTTCTTTCTCTAACATAAAATACGATATAAAACTAGAGATTTCTAACAGATTTCTAGTTTGCGTATTCAAACGTTTTCCAGGCAAAATGAGTTAAATGAATTAATTGCGTTACGAAAAGTAAACAATAACGATTGATACACGAGACTGATGGGCTTCTATGTAGTCTACACATACGGGTTAGAATTACTCTCAAATCTAACGCGCATGATAAGCATACGTAGGTCGTAGACTGTGCAAGGCACATACCCTTACATCCATTTCAGGCAGTTCGATTGTAAGAAGTGAGACGCCAACATACAAACGATAGCCTATGCTTGCTTCTCGTGTTAGTGACGTCCATTCAAAGATCCATTGATTCAATTATAATGATGACGATTTCATTGCATGATGGTTTACAACGCAGGAAACCGAAAAGTAAACGACTATTTGATATTATGTACTGTGCATTAAAAGTACATTATTATAAAGAACTAAAGTGAGGTTATGATGTATTATTTGTTTATCCTCCAGTCAGGGACCTTGAAATATGTGAAGCTACTAACAGAGTTGAAAAAAAATATCTCTAAAAAGAAGGTAAGGAATAAAATTTGTTTCAATTTTACAAATACCTATCTACGTATTAGGGGAAAGTAGCAAGTAACTGTAGCAGATATACTTTACGTTAAAATAGAATACTATACATTTGATTTCTGAAAATTGAGCGCTCTTGCTGCCAAATAAATGAATTTAAGAAATAAAATTTGTTTCAATTATACAAATACCTGTCTACCTATTAGGGGAAAGTAGTAAATAACTGTAGCAGATATACTTTACGTTAAAATAGAATACTATACATTTGATTTCTGAAAATTGAGCGCTCTTGCTGCCAAATAAACGAATTTATTCGAAGACGCCATTTAATCAAACGAGAAATAAATTGACTAACATAATGGTACTAATTAACAAATATGCACTATTACGATCCCAGTATGCTAAATACTTCATTCATCAGCATTTATGTTAATGACTTTAATTGAGTAATAGTGTACGTGTCCCGATTACAATTAAGAAGTGTCTTGAGAAACACCGCACCAATTAAGTTTTGTATAATCAAAGCTCGTAAATAACGCAGCGCCAAACTTCCTTTAAATTATAAGGGTGCCGTAATACTTTCAAAACCCGATAAAGAGTAAGAAAGTTCTTTACCGAAAGTTACAGTATCTTTAAATCGGTAAGAAATTATTAATGGTGATTACATAACACTGTTAATTATAAAGTGAAAATAGGCATAAAACACAATTAATTCTGTCTTAATATTGATAATAAGTATATCCATTCTAATTGGTGTTCATAATTAAGTAGTATATACTTCTTTCTGAAATATAGCTTGAAATAATTTTCAGTTTCATCAATATACACGGTTTCTCTCACTAATTTACCCCCATCTCATGTAGAATACTTAGTTAGCTCCTCTAAAAGTACTGTCGCGCTTTCTTTAATTTGTTATCTTATATTTAACATGTACCTATTTTGTATTTTAATTCGTAAATGTTTGAATATTTTGATGAACTTCTGTAATATTTTTTGACGTTTTGTCTTACAGACTAATTTAAAACAAATCATCTTTGAAATAATTTGAGAGTAACCTTGGAAACGCTTCATATATACCGAACACTGCATAGTCAGCGATGTTTATTTTCTGTCAATTAAATTTATGCCGATAAAATGTACACTTCTGTGCAATAAAATCCCGTACACTTGAAAAATCAAGTAATCCAATTTTTACTAATATTAAGTGATGTGAATCAGTCTTTTTGGGATTTAGATTTTTTTATTATCCTATAGGTTATAAAAAAGTGACATTGATTGTGAAATGTCATAAGTAAGGTATTTGGAAAAATGTTAATGATTTAATGATTTCGATTTATATATAAAAAATGTAAAAATTGACGTTGAAAAATTGTGTCCAAGATAAAGCCAGATTCTGAAAGCTCAAAACGTTAAAAAGCGGTTTTCTGCATGGCTGTTCTGCGCGCGTCTGCCTGTGAGAATTTTACTTCCACATCCAGTGGAAATACATTAATCTACCATTACCCATGATACGTCATGCTACACCAGGGCCATACACGCTTATCCATGCCCAAACATGATAATGGTTGGCAACTGCTCTGATAGACCATCCCTCTTCAATTTTAGAGAGAATTAGAATTTTTTTCATGTTCAGTTAATTTCGGCATTTCGAAAATATGACACTGACAAATAAATAAAGAATGGTTTAATATAGCGAAAACTAGGTGTGCGGGATTTTATTGTACAGAAGTTTACTCAGAAGAAAATCCCGAAATTCCCGATAACATCCTAGAGCAAGCGGCACAAGCGAGCGTAAATGTATTACCAGTAAAGTCCAGGTCAAAATATGAACACGAATATCAACTTTTTACTGAATGGCGAAATCTGAACAAAATCAAAACTGTAAGTGACGGTATTCTTCAGCAAAGCGAAAAAGCAAAGTCTATGAAATCTTCCACGTTATGGAGTCGATTCTCAATGCCAAAAAGATGTTTGGCCATAAAGGAAAATGCTGATATCAACAAATATCCAAAAACTATTGCTTTCTTGAAGCGTCAAGCTGTAGGATATATACCGAAAAAGTCCAGAGTTTTAACAGCAGAACAAGTAACCAAATTTTTATGTGAAGATCCAAATGAACAATATCTACTAGCAATTTTAGTGTTTGAGATCTTTGGTGCGTGTCGAAGAGATGATTTAATACGTTTAAATTTAAATGATGTGGTAGATAATGAGCGCTTTCTTGTCATGTTTTTACGAGATGGAAAAATTCATACATCAAGAAGTTCCACCATTACCAATGAAGGATGTACATTTGCACACTGTACGACCTAAAAATATGAACAGCAGAAGATTATTTGTTGCATATCGAAACGGCAGGTGTTACGCTCTACATGTTGGATGCCATACCATCAGTGGTGTTCCGAAAATTGTTGCAGAATACCTAAAACTAGAAAATCTCAGAGAATATACCGGGCATGAACTAAGGCGTTCTTCGGCAATCATGTTGGTGGAAAGCGGCGGTGATTTACTCACTCTGAAAAGGCACGGAGGATGGCGTTCTTCCAATGTAGCAGAAGGATATATAGAAGAATCCATACAGAGAAAAATTGAGGTATCACGAAAACTGTTTAACCCTTCTCACCCGCAAAATACAACAAATGTATCATTCGTTCAAGAAAATCAAAACATTTGCGAAGAGTCTGCTTCAATAATTGCAGTTTTACAAAAGGACTTAACCTGTGCAATAATACCAATTACACAATAAACATAACCATTAATAATAACAATTCAAACTAAAAACGTTATTAGTTGAAGCTGTTATTATTAATAGTTAGTTAGTTAGTTAGTTAGTTCGTTTGTTAAGTTTCAATATTCTTACTCTAGTAGTTACATGTTTTTTTATTCCTATAACTTATGAAAATAAAAATGTTCCAAGTTTCTTTCGTATGTCTTTTTTTGTTATATTTTGTTTTTATGTTATCGTTTTCAAAGAAGTATAATAATAAATATCGTTCATTACCTTACACGTCCAGAAATAGATTTTTCCGTGCTTGCATGACTTCCCGTGCTCGGGTTCGCTTCACACGAGAATTTGTCACACGCGCACGGAAAAATCCTTATTTCCAGACTCCTAATGAAATATACTATCTCATGGAATTTTTATTGCCAAGAGCATGAGTTTGTAAATAAAATCAAATATATCACGTTAATGAGAACTCGCTGCTATTAGTGTGACATTATTTTTAGCAGTATAACTCTGCTATTCCAAGTGTGTGCTGTATTTGCACGTTCCGTCGCCGTCTTGTGTTTTTAACCTTCTCACCCATAAAAATGCAATTAAAACAAAATCGAAAATTGAGTTAAGATCAGATCATTACGTTTTGAGATCTAAGGAACACGAAAAAGTGGTTTTTAAAAAATGTGTGTGTGTATATGTGTGCACGACAGCGCCGAAACTGTAGTGAACCAATTTTGATGAAATTTGACACAACGGTTATATTGGTGCCGCATATGGACTCAAAAATAATTAGCTAGCGCCCTATTCGTTTTCGAGTTATTAACTATTGAAAGGGGGTCGGGGTGTCGTCATAATTTCACACTTTTCCATCACTTCCGGTTTCCCCGGAAATGACCAACTTTTAAATATTAAATGGAACACCCTGTATATTTTTACATTTTTGGATTCCGGAGACGATTTTAAGTACGACTGCGTAGGATAAAAATTAAAATATCGAGAAAATACGCTTATCAAGTAAGTATGCCATAAAAATTGAATAAAACTTGATTCAAGACATTAATTTTGTCATCAAAACAATGCTGCAAATAAAAGAAGTGTGCTGTGAGAAGAAGTTTGTTAACTTAATAAGTTTGCTCTTTATCTTTAAATTTGTTGTTGTTTGTTAATTATTGTTATTATTGTTTAACATGTATACAAGGGATGACAAAGTGAACATGTTGTGAACATTTTTGGAGAATGCTTCAAAAATTCCAGAAACGCCGCAGATTTGTATGCTCAAAGGTATCCGAACAGACATCATCCATGTTTTCAATATATTCCAGTTGTGGAGAAACAAATCAGGAGAGGAATTGATAACAATTCTGCAGCTTTTATTGTTGATGAAGTAACAGAAATTACCGTGTTGGCTTTTGTAGAAGTAAATCCTACTGCTTCTACTGGTTAGTTACCGCTCGTTTAAATATCAAGTGCACCGGCATTTGTACGAAGATGATGAAAACCGAAGATTAGGTGTAATGAAGCATTCATAAATTCATGTTCCATTACTAAAGTTTCCGGATTTACACACGATACCAATGTGCACACGGCCCGCAAATCTACCCAGCTCCCGTCTAGAGGCACGGATTTGCACACGACACTAAACTATACGCAGTTCTACGTCACCAGTAAGCGAGAATTCTCGGATATAAAAGGCCACAAATCAACTAATTCAGTATGGACAATTCTGCCAATCTGTCTTCAGCGTACTGAGCTGGACATATTACAGTTTTGTGCATCTCCCAACGCAAACACAACGGAACGAATGTATCTGACCCTGGGAATCCTTCAGCGTGTTGAGCTGGGACGCCCCGAGTCGTTAATCATTCCCCGACGCCGTTTCGCCGCCAGAACCAGAGCGGATGAGCCTGACCTGGAGACCTCCGACAGCGTGTTGAGCTGGGAAACTTCTTGAGTCGACGATATTCGCCCAACGCCCGATGCCCCTCCAGTAGCAGCAACTAACTTCGCATCGCATCGTTACGCTCTCTCTCTATCTCTCTGATAACAGAAAATGTTATCCTAAGAACCGTAAAAGATACGGACCTGTATAACCTGTACCTATATGTTATGTAACACTGCCACATATTACCTGTTTGAAGAAGAAAATACATTGTTTATATTGTTATTGGGCTGTCTTATTAACTAATCTGGACCCTGATTAATCTCCAAACCAGCTACCCGACAACAAACCGTAACTGGTTACTTCAGAACAATACCACTAACCCGAATTTTGTTTCTTTGATATTGTTTTCTGATGAGTCGAGATTCACCAACAATGGAATATTCAATAAACAAAACAATAGATATGAAGCGCAGGAAAATCAACATTTAATGAGGCAAGGTAATTTTCAAGAAAGATTTGAAGTAAATATGTGGGCTGAGGTGATTGGAACAAGAATTATTGGACCTACATTTTTTCAAGGACCTTTGACAGGGGAGATCATATTTGGAATTCCTAGAAAATGATATTGAAGAAATATTAATGGACTCACCACTTGCAGTTTCTGAACAAATGTATTTCCAACAAGATGGGGCTCCGACTCATAATGTCGCTTGAGTTATGGGCCATTTAGTGAACCGATATAATGGGCTAGTAATTACAACATATGTGGACATGTACTTACGTTGGCCTGCCCGCTCACCAGATCTAAGCATTTTGTATTTTTTTTGTGTGGGGTTATGTGAAAGAACGAGTTTTTTATATACATCCCCTCAAACACTTTACATTTTACAAAATCGTATTCGCGAAGTTTTTGCAAGTATAGTTCCTGCTATGTTGCGAAATGTTATGCACTCCACCATTGACCGGGCCAGAAAATGTCAAGAAGAAGAAGGGGGGGGGGGGTACACTTTAAACCTTTGCTACCGTTTAATTAATTTTTTTATGTTTTATATTGTTAAAATAAATCGTTTCGGACAGCACATTGCGCATTGTTTTGTTGACAAAATGAATGTTTTGAATCTAGCTTTATTCAATTTCCACGGCATACTTACTTGATAAGTGTATTTTCTCGATATTTTCATTATTATCCATCAAAGAACTTGTGTATTTGGGTTAGTATTAAACCGATTTTCGATTTGAAGGTTATCAATGGATTTGTCGTGAAAGTAGTATTTAACTAGTGGGTGTCTAAAAGATGTTGCTATTTGAAAAAGTTGACATAATTACAAATTAGTGATTTCGGGAATTTTGGTTTGTCGTAGCTACTAAACCAATTCGAAAAATCTCATGTTTACATTTTTATCTTATTGTTTTGATCCATTTGATTGATTTGAGTCCATTTACTGTTAGTACAGTCGAATTGATTTAATTTGTCGGCGACAACATTCCACCTAAAATTTTATTATTGATTCTTATGTATTATGACCTGATTACGAAAAAATATTTGTGCCAAAAAATTCCTTGTGCGTTAAAAGTTATATGCACTTTTTGACGCGCTTTCGCGATTTTCACTTTATCTGCTTGATACAGTGTGTCTCATTTAAAATGAAGACACCCGGATATTTTCGTAATTTTTTGAAATCCAGATTTCGGCTTTGGCACAATTGTAGTCCTATATAAGACGTACATTTCGAGATTACCAACTTAAATTTAAGTAAAAAACTGAGACAACGGCCGCCCCTCAAACGGGGCCCATTCCCGATATTTTGCTTCGCGTTGAAGATATCAAAAAAGTTATTAGAAAAAGTTGTTCAGAATCTAATTTTGAGCCCCAATACCAAATTACGAAAATCGCATTTTTAGTTTTTTCAATATTTTTCTGCAAAGTCCACACAATTTACAATTTTGGTTTTCAATTTAATAGGATGCCATGGAAACAAAAACTATGATGACATTAAATGTCAATCTGACAAAACCTTGAGTTATAGTGTAAAGTTCTAGTTTACAATCGTAAAAGGCGTCTTCATTTAAGGGAAAAAACCGATATATGGTTTCGTAGTAGCAGAGAAGTAGCCAGCGAATTTAACCGAAGAGATCCTTTACGAGTCGATATTACTCATGGAACTGCAGCCACCATAAATGTTCGTTTCGATAAAACTGGCAGTGTTATTAAAAAACCCCGTCGAATACATCCGCATCCTGAAGATAACGTAATCTTAGCTGCAAATCAAGCGAATCCAAGAGCAAGTCTACGAAATTTAGCGTCTCAGCTGAATATCGACAAGGAGAAAATTAGAAGATGTTTCATACATCATAAAATCAAGCCTTATAAACCCAAATTTTTACACACTTTGAAAGAAGGTGATGAAAATCGAAAGTTAGATTATTGCTATTGAGCCCAGGGAAATTTTTTAGACGATCGGAAATTTCTAAAGAAAATTTTGTTTACTGATGAGGCTACATTTACCACTAATGGGGTGGTAACTTCTCAAAACTGTAGATACTGGGCCACAGAAAATCCTTATTGGGTTATTGATTGTAAAGACAGGAGATATTTTTTCAGCTAGATCGTGTGTCAATACATTATTCCATAAATGTTCGTCAGTGGTTGAACGAACATTTTCCAATGCGCTGTATAGGAAGAAGTAGTCCTTTTGAACTCTGGCCTCCTAGGTCACCCGATATTACACCATTAGATTTTTATTTCTGGGGAACAGTGAAGAATACAGTTTACAAAACAAGGTCCAGAAATAGAGAAGAACTTTGTGCTAAAATAAGACGAGCCTGTCGCGAAATCAGCATTCCAGAGCTGAGATGAGTAGCCAAACATAATCGTAAAAGAATTAAGAAATGTATTCAAATTGAAGAAGGATTAGTTGGGAAAGGCTACATCCGATAATTAATTAAAATTTTTAGTTAAATAAATGTAATGAGTAATTATTTAAAAAACTGATCGTTACTTTAAACTGTTGTTTTTTTTTTTACTTATTTACTTAAAAACTAAAAGTGCGAATTTCGTAATGAAATTTGGTATTGGGGCTCAAAATTAGATTCTGAACAACTTTTTTCGATATCTTCAACGTGAGGCAAAATATTGGGAATGGGCCCCATTTGGGGGGGGGGGCTGCCGTTGTCTCAGTTTGTTACTTAAATTTAAGTTGGTAGTCTCGAAATGTACGTCTTATGTAGGACTACAATTGTGCTAAAGCGCAAATCTGGATTTCAAAAAATTACGAAAATATCCGGGTGTCTTCATTTTAAATGAGACACACTGTATATCTTGTACTAGTAATCGGATAGGAATTTTAAAAATACTGGCTTATTTGGAATAAAATTCTTAAAAAATATAGACCTGTCCGATATGTATTGGTCAATCCGCCATCTTGGAAAATAATGGAAAACACCAAAAATGGCCGAAAGAATCAAAATTTAATATCTTTTCTATAAGAAGGAGCAAAATTTCACCAAAGTTGTCAAAAATAAAACTCATTTATGGTCAAATATAATGCACTAATCCCAGACACCGTATGTCAAATAGAACGGTCAAAGATGGCGGACGAAATAACATTTTTAATTCTTAGTCAATTATCAAGGAGGCATTGTACGTCACTTTTTTGTTTTTCGATTGTACGTTATTTTATGTACTTTTAGGGGATAGAGTTAATTTTTTTTAATTTTCAAAAAGTGCATTCTTTTAATTTTCAAAAAAAGTACATTTTTACAATTTTCAAAAATGTACTTTCTTTAACCCTCCTTTTTTTCACACAATTTTCACCGAAACCAAATGAAATATACTATACTAGTTTCATTACCGTCATATACCATAATTTCACCGCATTCCTCATAGATAGCCGATTCATCAAAGGTAGAAGAAGCAGTGGTACAATTATTTCCTTTACGATAGACACATAGAATAGAACATTATATATTCAGTTTTCTACAGCTACAATGATTATTTTTACAGCCTTTCTTACATTTACAATATCGCAGTAAATTAATAGGAAAAGCATTACTTTCATTCATAACATCAGGCATTAAGCCATTCTCAGTTTTAAGCCACCCGAATTGTAACGGATCTTTCTCAGAACCTAACCATTTTTGGACCTGGATATAGACTCTTAAACAGTATTTTTGCATTACTTCTCCAGTAGGTAGAATTGCAGACAATTATATTTTCATCATAATGTTTGTCAACTATTTTATTAATAATAGGTCTGTAAAAATAGATTTTTTTATGATGATTCCATTCTAGTTGAGTTATTATAACCAAAAGGTCAATATCTTCACCAACTATTATAACTTGATTGTCTTCGGTTTTCAAATCAATAGCACTTTTAACAATTGTAGTATCGACGTCTTCTCTGCATATTTTAACTCTGCGCAATAATTTTATAAAGATATCCCTATTTTTACTATTAGCTAGAAATTTTTTTTTGACTAACCGATGATTTTATAATGTCATTTGTGATTGAAATATCTACAATTTTTTTTTTTCTAAACGACGAATGCGCTCGTTATTCTTAGTGATTCTGATCATCGGCATACCCATAAAAATAATACTAGTATTGACTGCCTGGTTCTGATTATTGATCATATATTATTATTATTACTATGAGTATGCTTAATAAATTTCATTTTCAAATTAATGAAGTTTTTCATTTTGTATGAAATTGTTGAGGTAATACGAGACTTTCTGTAGTATATTTCATTTTGTTTCGATGAAAATTGGGTGAAAAAAAGGAGGATCAAAGAAAATACATTTTTGAAAATTGTAAAAATGCACTTTTTTTGAAAATTAAAAAAAAAATGAACTCTATCCTCTAAAAGTACATAAAATAACTTACAATCGAAAAACAAATAAAGTGACGTACAATGCCTCCTTGATAATTGACGAAGAATTAAAAATTTTATTTCGTCCGCCATCTTTGACCGTTCTATTTGACATACAGTGTTCGGGATTGATGCATTATATTTGATCATAAATGAGTTTCATTTTTGCCAACTTTGGTGAAATTACTTCTTCTTATAGAAGATATATTCAATTTTGATTCTTCCGGCCATTTTTGGTGTTTTCCATTATTTTCCAAGATGGCGGATTGACCAATACATATCGGACAGATCTATATTTTTTAAGAATTTTATTCCAAATATGCCCGTATTTTTTAAATTTCCATCCGATTACTAGTACAAGATATCTTAAGCAGATAAGTTGAAAATCCGTGAAAGCGCGCGTATAAATTTTGACGCGCAAGGAATTTTTTGGCACAAATATTCTTTTCGTAATCAGAACGTCATAATACATAAAAATCAACAATAAAATTTCAGGTGGAACGTTGTCGTCGAAAAAAATCAATTCAACTGCACCATGTACTCTATAGATGCAAAAATAAAAATAGCCCTAAAGAAATCAAGTAGTTTCAAAAAAAATTTAAAACTACGCAGTTACACTTAAAATCGTCTCTGGAATCCAAAAATGTAAAAATATACAGGGTGTTCTATATAAAATTTAAAAGTTGGTCATTTCCGGGGAAACCGGAAGTGATGGAAACGTGTCAAATTATGTAAAATTTGACATTTTTGGTATATATTACCCCTGCCAAATTTAAGACTTATATCTTGAAAACTCTGGAAACGACGGCTTGTCTAACATGATTCCGTTGACACCCGGTATACAATCTACAACACTGAAGTAGCCTTTTTATATTTAAAAATTATGAATCTTAACTAAAGATATGAAGAGCATTGAACCATTTCTTTCAGATTTTTTAGATAGTTTTTTAAAACTCAGTGCGCCATATTAAATCCACCATCTTCTTTTTGCAAATTCTAACACGGATTCGTAACCAGTAGATTCAAAAACTTACAGCCATTAATTTTAGTGTACGCACTAAATGTAATGAATTTTGATCCAGCTATTCTGGAAAACTTCCCACTACGCCGTCGGTGCCGCTTTTATATTGTATGTTATGCTTGTATTGGTATAATGAAACAATAAAATATATCAGACGTATTGCTATATGAAGAAATATTCCAAAGAACCCATCCAATATTGTGCCTTGAAACAACAAAACTTTTCGGTAAAACGATGCATTACTATTATAGTTCTTACCATAGGTTATGGTGAGAAATGACGTCAAACACTCAGAGCGACAATGAAACCTCATTTCAAATGCTTATTTTGCGAGTGGAATTTTATTAACTTATACTAAAAACAGTTTACAAAGGACGTGATATTTTGAGAATATATCTTCATTAGGTAAAATTTTGATTTTATAATTTTGTAAAGAATTATGCATCACATGAAATTTAAATACGCTACGCACTTTCCAAGACGCATCTGCAGTGATTAAAAAAGCTGCAATTATACGTCAGGAACATAACGCATGTACACTGCGGTTGTCATAATACTACGTAACAGTGCAGTAATAATTTACTGCGACCGAAAACCATATTTGTCATTATTTAAAGTTACGATCTACTCTAGAGGATAAGTGGAATGCATTGGGTCATTTTAAGAGCAGTATTTCTACATGTGTATTAAATTTTTTACCTTGTACTACTAGTTGTCAGAAAGAGATTTATTGTGCTATTTCAGATTTAAGTGGTCGTAAAGGAGAGAAGGAAAACCAATAGAATTATTTTATTGAGGAAAAAATCAAAGGCAATGCAATTGACCTCGACTTACGGATGGAAAGATATTTTTCTTCATCATTCGAATTAATAAGTGAATATATTATTTAATTAAAAAGAGTCCATTGGAAAATTTTTATATTAATGTAACGTGTTTCCACCCTTAGGAAACCACCCTCGCAAAATCCGTGGGTTCCAAAAATTATAACAAGAGATGTCCACTAACACACTTTATTAAATATTTACTGGATACTTCACAATACTATTATTAATTTAAATACACTTTACTGACTAAAATCACAATGTTTATCACTTTGTTTATCTTTGAAGTCTTAACCTCACTTTCTATACTTTCTGAACTTTCTGAACTCCTCGCCGAGAATGCGGTCGGTCTTTTATACCCAAAAATGACAGATCTCGATTTTTCTGTGATGACGCCACCATTCTCTAGATAATTCCAGATGTCACCAGAACTAACTTCTGGTAGGTTTCTCGAGTAGGTGCAAATACACTACATTCATTCAGACATTTGATCTGTTGAAGTCTGCCTACTTTTTAGTAACATAACCTTAAATTTTAAGGGGTGCAACATATTACACTGCCCCCTCCTTAAGCCTGAACGTCCCGGTCAGGCAATTCAGCCTCTTTCACATACTTCGCCAGTCTATCCAAGTGTACGATCTTCATCTTGGACTTTTTGTTTCGTTGAATACGATAGACGACATCATTAATTTGGGTAATAACAGTGTACGGTCCATCCCAAGGAGGTTGAAATTTCGGGGATCTCCATTCCTTCCGCTGTGGGTTGTACAGCCAAACCAGATCCCCCACCTTGAATCCCCCTGTACTGGCATTCTGATCATAACGAGCCTTCAAGCGGTTACTAGTTCTGTTCATCTGCTCTCGATCATTCTTTGGCTGTTCTCGATTTCCATTCCTGTAGTTGCTCATCGAAAATGGTTCTCCACGGGCAGCACAATTTTTACACTTGTGACACCAGGCCTCCACATCCTGGCGACTATTAACCCAATAGAACTGTTGCCGTGCTCTACTCAATGTCTTGTTTATGCCGAAGTGTCTGCTGGACGTTTCATTATGTGCTTCCTGGAGTACTTCTGGTACACGACACCTGGGAATCACTAGACGCATGGCAACCTGCTTCCCATCTGGGCTTTCCCATGCTCTCCTCAAAAGCCCATCTACGACCGTAAGTGAATCCCATTGTGACCATAAAGCCTTCAGCCCCACTTCTTTGTTGGAAACATCCTTCCATGCTGGACGCGTTCCCTCTTCTTTTGCTCTCAACATGGGTCCGATTTCTACATCGCGCAATTGCTCTTGCCTCAGAGTTTTCTTTGACCAACTGTCTGGAAGATCGACCTTGACAGTGTTGACTTTAACCATGTTCGGCAATTTTCTCACCTGAGGGTAGCGCTTGCAATCTTCCTTGTCTGGTTTTCTGGATAATGCAGGAGTTTTGACTGCCTGCGTTGTCAACAGCCTGGTTTTCTCGCATTGGTCGTTCACTTTTGACAGAATAAATTGTTCGTTCCCAATCCTTAACATTCGCTTCCCTACGTCAACAATAAATCCATACTGTTCCATAATGTCCAGTCCCAAAATGAAGTCATCCGTAATGTCAGCCACGATGACCCTGTGGTCGAACCTCAAATGCCCAATCTGCAAACCCAGGTCTACTTCTCCATGAACCGTAGCCCTGTCCCCCGTAGCTGTCCGGACGATCACTTCTTCATTTTGCCTCTTGGTAATCTTTATGCCCGATATAAATCCTGGCCGTACTATTGATGACGTAGTACCTGTGTCGATGGTAAACAAACATTTTCTTCCGTTCACATATCCATGCAACAACAGAGTGCTTGCGATTCTTCGAAGCTGGGAAATCTTTATTTCTCTGGGGTCACTGCATTCCCTAGCCAGAACAACCCCCTTGGTACTGTTTTCCTGCTTCTCTTCAAGATTCACAGCATTTACTCGACTCTCCGAATTCTGCTGTCGACAGTCTCGCTCTTCTTGACGTTTTCTCTCCTGTTCTTCTTTGTCTTCCTGACGCCGTTTTTCCTCCTCCTGGCGCTGCTGTGCCATCATTTTTTGGAATTGTTCGAATAAGTCCTGTATTTGTTTATCGGATGCCATACTTTTTGTTGTTACGGGCATACGATGAAATTAAAATAAAATAAATTTAACTGTCACGTCAATATCGGTAATGGAACTTTCCAGAAAATCTCGAAATAGCACGAAAAAGTCTTATCCAGAGTCTTTTGTCACTATCCAGTTCAGAGAATTTAATAATCTCCACTAATGTCCAAATAGAAAAGTTCTAGAATGTCTCAAAAATGCACTTAACACTATTTTCCTGTTCGAAAATAACCCTCGAACAAGGGGGCGAGCGTAGAGGCGACTTCAATGTGAATATCAGTCGATATTCCGTTGAAGCAACGTCGAGCGCGGTTAGTACTTGGATGGGTGACCCACCTATCTTGGGAAATACAGCGTTCTCGTCCCACCTTCTAGCGGCTTGTATATCAGTGTATACGCGGAAGTTACGTAATTTCAGATGAGGATTACGTAGTGGATATACCATCCTTCGGAGGGGATGTAAAGCAGGCGGTCCCTTGTCTATTAAATGTTAGGCAAGTAAAAGATCCCTACTCTTCTTAAGGGAAGAGGTTCGGCAAAATTTCCAGGTTGGGGGTAGCTCATCTCCTGGCGTCGGTGATAGGCCCTGGTAGCGGAAATAGGCCGACGTTAAATAGTTAAAAAAAAAAAAAAAAAAAAAAAAACCCTCGAACAAATGTCCAGTAAATGAGTCCTCCGTGTTAGCACTAAACCTCGAGAATACTTCTCGAACACTCCAGCACAACTTCAGAGCTCCTCTTGTCATAAAATTCCGCTTTCTGACACCAATTTGTAACGTGTTTCCACCCTTAGGAAACCACCCTCGCAAAATCCGTGGGTTCCAAAAATTATAACAAGAGATGTCCACTAACACACTTTATATTATTAAATATTTACTGGATACTTCACAATACTATTATTAATTTAAATACACTTTACTGACTAAAATCACAATGTTTATCACTTTGTTTATCTTTGAAGTCTTAACCTCACTTTCTATACTTTCTGAACTTTCTGAACTCCTCGCCGAGAATGCGGTCGGTCTTTTATACCCAAAAATGACAGATCTCGATTTTTCTGTGATGACGACACCATTCTCTAGATAATTCCAGATGTCACCAGAACTAACTTCTGGTAGGTTTCTCGAGTAGGTGCAAATACACTACATTCATTCAGACATTTGATCTGTTGAAGTCTGCCTACTTTTTAGTAACATAACCTTAAATTTTAAGGGTGCAACATATTACATTAACATAAATTAAATTTAATATAAATTAAACCTAATGTTCAAATGCATTACTCTTAAAGTATGGTAATTAATATTTTCTTAGGTAGATTATCAAGTGAGGTTTTCAGGTCAAAATTACACTTGTTGTTAAGTGAAAAATTTTACTTAGAGTGGTACACAGTAACCATACTAGTATTACAACAATTAAGTGATATAGCTAATATTCAATTAATATAGGTGATTAAATCTCTCAGCGTAAATAAGTGAAAAAAAAGGGTGAAAAAGACCGTTGTTAAGTGAAAAAATTCTACATAGAGTGGGACATATTAGCATAACACGCGTAATAATCAAATGCATTACTCTTAAAGTATGGTCATAATATTTTCTTAGGTAAATTATCAAGTGGATAAGTGAAAAATTCTACATTATATTCTACACCAAAAATAGGGAGACGAGGTTACACGTGGAAAACAACAACCGAGAGGATCATGAACAAACTGGGAAAGGACCAAACACACTGGGAAAGAAAAGCGAGGGGGGAAAATGAATTCCACAAAGAAATCGCAGCGATACATACTCTATCAGAACCAAAACCGAGGAATCAAAAGACTTAGAAGAAGAAGAAGACTTGTAGAAGCAGAAATACAAAAAGACAAACACTCCACATCATGACACAATGCGGCCACGCATTTTACAAATATCTACAGATATATACTCTACCAGAACCAGAAACGGAGGAATCAGAATACTCAGAAGGAGAAGAAGAAAATTTGTAGAAGCAGAAACAAAAAAAAGGGGAGCATAAACATTAAATATCAGGAACACAATGCGGCAACGCATTTCACAAACACCTCCATTGCCTATCCCCACTCCTGTACCATGCGCCATGTGGCTCTCGCTGCTGTCAACAAGCATGACCCAAATCCAACCCAACATCGGAAACCGAGGAATCAGAAGACTCAGAAAAGGAAGACTCGAAGAAGCAGAAACACAAAAAGAGGAGCATAAACCCTCTATAGCACGACACAACGCGGCAACATATTTTACAAGAAGACTTAGAAGAGGCACAAGTCCAGAACCAAAAACACAAAAAAGGGAGCTAAACGCTCCCTCACGCACAATACGGTAATGCATCTCACAAATACCTACACGTCCCATCCCACATTCCTTTACCGTGCGCCAAGCATGACCTTAGTCCAACCCAGCGTGGACGTAGCAGGCCCAGCTGTATAACCCTGAAAGTGGCAGCAATGGCTACCGCACTCTGGTAAATCAATTAATCAATCAATCAATCAAATGAATTTTTGAATGAAAGCATGGAAATAACTGTTAAGATACCCGAAGTGTTAATCTATTTAGTGCCCATTTTAAATACCTGGTTCGAAATGGACAACTTTCAAGTTTTTGCAAAAAATGAACAAAATATAAATAGAATCTCACAAGTCATAAGAAATTGATCCAGATGCTTCTACCAAAAGTAGTTTGGCATCCAATCACTCTATAATTCTAAATTGAAATGTATAATAATGCAACAAGAATGATCATGTTTCTAATATATATTTTTTAAACAAATGGTATGTACGGAAAACCAACTCACCGTAAGCACTTTATCTCATCTCCTTTGTAATATAATAATAATAAATCATTTTATACCTCTTATCAATTTGGTGTGAAACGATATAAATTGTTGTCGTGGTCAATTCATGATTTTATTTAATCTAAAAAACCGCTAATGAATGGAATTTTAATGAAATTCTACGGAAACATGTTATATCGAGGTTAAAATGATATTTACAAAGTACAAATTGTTAAAAATAATATTAGTAATTATATACTAGAGACAATTAATCTCCTAAATGACTAAATTTTATTTGATATAGTTAAATAAACTGATTACAGAAAATGTCGTACTAAACATAGAATCAGAATTTGAACTGAGCTTGTCTCATTACATTACATGAGGGTTTTTCAAAGGCCAAAGTTGTATTTAGAAAGTTTCTCATAAATGTATATTCTCCCGACCATAAGTTTTGAATATTTGGATCGTTGACTACCTGTTGGATGGATATCTAACTTTGAACGTTCTTCACGTAGTTTTCTGTCCCCTGGTTGAAATATCTAGTAACTCTTTGAATGTGATAAAGATGTAATATTTCGGGTTTCAATATTCTCCAAACAAAATACAGAGAATGACGTAATTATATAGCAAAACGCTTTTAGTTTCCCTTACAGTTGACCTGATGACCAAACTTATGACGCAACGTCGGCGTTATTTATTAAGCGGAAAACTTTGTGAAAAGAATGTGTACTTAAATTGTGTCAGATAAAGAAGAGTAGGGGGAAGATTAACTTCGGATTCTTTCATGTGCTACAAAATTTGTTTGCATGCGGCAAAAAACGCAGCTATCGCGGGAAGCAATATTTCTAAAGTGTAGATAAATGCAGGAGAATTTAGCTCTTGGATTATATACTAAAATCTTCCAGGTAGACGTTCTCGCCATTCCAGTGGAGGAAAGTAAGACAGTATTATCTACCCCAGTGAATCGATGCCATATTTTGCCTATACCTAGAAAAAAATAATAGGGAGCTAATTTTACTTCCACATCCAGTGGAAGTATAGTAACGACAAAACAAAATTTAAAAATTTTTATTGTTCAAATAGGCTTAGAATGTCATGAAACGTCGAGATTTTAAGTTTGAGCAAAAAAAAATTTTCTGTCTGTCTGTAACTTTTTTTTTGTGCGCACGTTTACTCTGGAACCGTTTGAGATATTGACTTGAAATTTGGTCTAGAACTAGATTATATTTTCATCTTGTTCTGTCGAAGGGTTGGGGGGGGGGGGGGTAAATTGGGGTAAATTTGGGGTAAATAGGTAGATCAAGCAGGTAAGAGTCCATAAAGTTGGTATTTAGTATATATAAGAGAAGCTAAGGTTTCAAAAAATTTGGTATTAGCCACCCCCATTGCCACCCCCACCCCCATTATTAAAGGGGATGAAAAAAATTGTGATTTAGTGTGTGTACAAGAACCAGAAACCTGAAAATATTCTTTTACTTCATCCACCCCCACTACCACCCCCATCACCACCCCCACCCCACTACCGATGTGGGGTATCGTTTTATGGGTTTTTGGGGTAGAGGATTTCAAATATTATATTATGAAAGTACCATAAACAATTATTTCCACATACGAAATTTTTTCGTTGTGAGTGACTTGGATAGAAAATCTGGATGTGGAAGTAGTGATTCCTTGGGCAGCGGTTTTTCGTATAGATATTCACCGAGAGTTCAGATCCAACATACTAAAAGTCCTGAAAAGTCCTCTTTCCACAAACCGCCTTTTTCACCCCCCAACTGTGCACGTTTTTATATTTTAGCCATTTTCTCGAAAACGACTGATTTTATAAAAGAAAATCATAAAAATATTTTTTTATAGTAGACAGAATTTCCGTTCCAACCATGTATGTATAATACAACATATACTTTTTTCTATAACTGCCTCAAAGGTGTTTGAATTAGGGGATTGATTTAAAAATAGACCAAAATCGCTGGTAAAACCAAAAGTGCACACCCCGCGAGTTGTTCTACCCTATAGGCAATGTCCCTAAAATCACTTGAATCTTAGCTCGTTAATCGGTAAAAAAATGAATGGATATAAAAATAAACCAATATAAAAACAATTCTTTTCTGCATCGTGCATTCGCGCGGGTATTTTTCTCGAAAACTATTAACCCTAAAAAAAGTTTGAAATAGAAAAGTTACCTCCATCCTTTATCTTTATTTCTTCTCGATATAATTAGTATATATTTTGAAAGATAAAAAGTGTCCCACTTGCTGTAGGTACTTACAGACGCAAATTTCTATGTTCTATCTTATACCCTTAAAAAGAAAAAATATTTTTACACTTCTGAATCCGAAGTCAGAATTGTCAGATTGGTTCTTTCTTCACCCCTAACCCCAAAAAAAAACACCCCCCCCCCAAAAAGTAGGTTGGCCTGCGGACCATACCAGTACATCCTTATGTATTTTGACCCTCTGAAACCGAATCCGAAATCAGAATTGTCAGATTCGCTTATTTTTCACCCCCAACCCCAAAATAAAAAAAAGTGATCTGGCCTGCGGACGAGATCAGTGTGTCCTTTTGTATTTGGACCCGCTAAAATCGAATCCGAGGTCAGAATTATCCGATTGGCCCGTTTTTCACTCATAACCCCCCAAAAAACACAACCCCACAACAGAGCTGCGGTACTGAATTACCTAAGTACTTAAAATTTGTACTTAAGTACAAAAAGTACTTAAGTATTTTTACTTCAAGTCCCAACAAAAATGCAGGTACTGGTACTTAAACTTTTAAGTATTGGCCATGGTACCTTGTACTTAATACTTCACTTTTTATTTTAAGTACTTTTACTTCCACGTCCAGTGGAAGTATAGTAACGACAAAAAAATTTTTAAAAATTTTTATTGTCCAAATAGGCTTAAAATGTCATGAAACGTCGAGATTTTAAGTTTGAGCGGAAAAAAAATTTCTGTCTGTCTGTCGGTCTGTCTGTCTGTAACTTTTTTTTGTGCGCACGTTTACTCCGGAACCGTTTAAGATATTGACTTGAAATTTGGTACACATATGTACTTTAACGAGATCTAGAACTAGATTATATTTTCATCTTGTTCCGTCGAAGGGTTGGGGGGTAAATTGGGGTAAATTTGGGGTAAATAGGTCAATCAAGCAGGTAAGAGTCCATAAAATTGGTATTTAGTATATACAAGAGAAGCTAAGGTCTCAAAAAAATTTTTGGCATTAGCCACCCCCATTACCACCCCCACCCCATTATTAAACGAGACGAAAAAAAAATGTGATTTAGTGTATGTACAGGAACCAGAAACCTTAAAATATTTTTTTACTTCATCCACCCCCCACTATCACCACCCCCCACCCCACTACCGATGTGGGGTATCGTTTTATGGGTTTTTGGGGTAGAGGATTTCAAATATTATATTATTAACGTTCCATAAACAATTATTTTCACATACAAAATTTTTTCGTTGCGAGTGACTTGGATAGAGAATCTGGATGTGGAAGTAGTGATTCCTTCGGCAGCGGTTTTTACTTATACCTACACGAAGAAAAAGGACGTACTTAATATGGAAATGTACTTAAGTATTTCTTAGGACTTAAAATTAACACCTGATAAAAAGTCTTTCAGTATCTACTATTCATGTCTTTTGACAAGTCTTTTCTAGCTCAGTGTTAGATTTTTATTTTAGTTTACAAGGAGAAGCCCGTGAATAATATTATTTAGTGTCGTCTGATTGCTGAAAGTTGTATATTCCTTAGTTTTATTTGACTTTTTTTGGTCTATATATTGCATAATATAATAATAATATATTGCATGTTGTCTATTTATTATCATCGTTCCAACGAATATAGCTGCAGATAGATGACGAAAACACTCACTCACTGATCACTGCCAAACTATTTTATTTTTCTTTAGGCCTGGAAGGAGATTATAGGAGTTATATGTAATTTTATTAAAAAGAGATTTGATAGGTGTATGTCCTTTTCATTTAAAAGCTTCTTAGCTCTTAGGAAACTTATAAAATTCTTTCAACTGTCACCTCTAGTGGAGGTGACAGGTAGAGGTTCTCTACCTTACAATTGAATCTGTTTTTCATATAATTTGACTAGTAATATTTTTTTTTTACAAAAAGTTGTTTCGTTCATTACATCAAAAATAACATATATAAATATAATATAATATAATGATAACTGACGAAGACAGCTTTTTGCGACAAAATATATAAGTACTGGTATTTAAATTCGACACTTAAAGTACTTGTACTTAAAATGGTGGCTTATTTAAGTACTAAGTACTTTTTTAAATACTGAAAGTAGCAAATTGATGTACTTAATACTTAGTACTTGAATTAACCGAATTCGAGTAATACTTACTTAAATTTTTAAGTATCACCTAAGAGACTTGTACTGGGTACTGGTACTTATTTATATTTTTAGAAAATACTGGTACTTAATACTTAAGTACATTTTATCGATACTTACAGCAGCTCTGCCCCACAAAAGTGATTTGGCCTGCCGACTATACCAGTGTATTTTTATGTATTTGGACCTGCTGAGACCGAATCCGAAGTCAGAATTGTCAGATTGGTTCTTTCTTCACTAACCTCAAAAAACAGCCCCCCCCCCCCAAAAAAAAGTGATTTGGCCTGCGGATCATACCAGTACATCCTTATGTATTTTGACCCACTGAAACCGAATCCAAAATCAGAATTGTCAGCTTATTTTTCACCCCTAACCCGCTAAAACCGAATCCGAGGCCAGAATTGCCAGATTGGCTCGTTTTTCACTCATACCCCCCCCCCCCAAGTGATTTGGACTCGCTGGAACCGAATCCGAAGTCAGAACTGTCAGATTCGCTCGTTTTTCATCCCCAACCCCAAAACAAAGAAGTGAACCAGACCAGTGTATTCTTACCAAATACATAAAGATACACTGCCACCACGGTCCTCCTCAGACTATTTTTGTGGTGGGTGTTTTTTAGGGGTTGGAGGTGAAAAACGAACAAATCTGACAATTCGGACTTCGGATTAGGTTTCAGTGGGTCCAAATACAAAGAATAGACCGATCAGGCCAGACCTTTTTGGCTTTGGGGTTCTTTGGGGTTAGAGGTGAAAAACGAGCGAATCTGACAATTCTGACTTCGGATTCGGTTTCAGCGGGTCCAAATACATAAGGATACACTGATCTGGTCAGCAGGCCAGATCACTTTTTTTTTGTGTGGCTGTGTAATTATTAACAGACGCCAAGAACGAAATAAATGGTCCGCGAAAACTCATAATGCTGTTGAATAATTAGACAGGCACACACAAAAAAAAATAATTTCCAAAGGTGAAAGGCACCTATCCTTATGCTTTTTGAGCTGCTGATTCCAAATACCATGTCAAAAATATATGTTTAACTGCTTAGTTTTTCGAAAACTGACATTCCATTCCTAAATTCGGGTTTAAATGGCTATTAAATCTAATAATAGAACGGCACGCGTTGAAATGTAACTTCTGAATCGTTTAAATTGGCTCTAGTCACATACTCTCAACGATATATCGTACCGTGGACATGATGGTGGTGTACTTTTCCCCCAAAAAAACTACTACTACCTCTAGTTTTGATTTCTCCATAATACGCTTGTGAGGGCTTGACAGATCGGGGTTATTACAGGGAATATTCATAAATCGAGTATCTTTTGATGAAAAGACGCCAAAATAACCCTTGGGGGTTGAAACGATCCCCTTCCTAAATGACAAAACAAACATACTGCGAAAGGGCTGAAGAACGGTTTTCCCGCGTTCTCGAGGGCGAGGAACACGACGGTTGTAATACTTCCCCCCCCTCTTTTCTGGGACTATCTCTAAATGAAAAAAACTACCCCTTGTCTGATTTTTCCATACTACGATTTTGAGGGCTTGACAGATCGAGGTTATTACAGGGAATATTGATAAACCGAGTATCTCTTGACCAGGAGAAGCCATTACAACTCCCGGGAGTTGGAGCCACTCCCTCTCTGAATAACATAACATTCCGAAAATACTAAGAAATGGCTTAAGAACGGTTTCCCCCGTTTTTTAGGGCGAGGAACACGATGTTGACCATATTTTCTTTTCTACCCTCCTCTACCCTCCTATCCCCATTTCTATTCAAGAATTTTTCACGTGACAACTATAAACTTTCAAGAAAATATACGAAGAACAAGAAGAACACAGATTATGCTGGAGAGGGAGAATTTCAGAAGTCACAAATTTGCGAATACGCGTGGGAGAACAATCATAGGATTCAGTGGGACCTGAAGGTCGATCACAGAAGAGCAATCAAAGTTTACTTTTTGTTATATTTGTAGAAAACTGATTTTTGAAAACATTGTATTAATTATGTGAAAATAAAAAAAATGAGAATCGAACAAAGGTTGCCTATCAGAAAATACCAAGATATTGTAATGTTTATTAAATATGTAGATGGCGGTAATAATTAAACTTAAATCTTCTTTAAGGTTCGTGGAACTTATGCTGGAAAATGGTAAAAAAATTGTAAATCTCTGCGAATATTAAAAAAAATGTTTAAGTTTAGCGTATGTATCATTGACATCTACATTTTTAATAAATGTTCAAAACATTTTTGTATTTTCTATTAACTCAATCTTTGGATGGCTGTTAGTTAAGTTAGCGTCAATATCAATTTTAAAATCGTTTTTCTCCATTTTTTTACGGTTTTTATTTCGTTCGGCCCT
This sequence comes from Rutpela maculata, assembly GCA_936432065.2. Classification (NCBI taxonomy): domain Eukaryota; kingdom Metazoa; phylum Arthropoda; class Insecta; order Coleoptera; family Cerambycidae; genus Rutpela; species Rutpela maculata. Next base: position 113,860,796 of record OW386285.2, read on the forward strand.
TTCCAAGTTTTTATCCGAAGCTTATTTCCGTTTTCAGAGTTGAATCAGTTTAGATAGTTGATAGCTTTTTGTGTTCTTGTGTTTTTGTGTTTTTGTAAAGTACCTTTTCTTCTCGGCAACTTTTTTTCGATTTTATTTCCAGGGCATTTTTGCGTTTTCTTTCCCACGGTGTTATTTTCCCAGATTTGGCCCAATTCTATCTTCTTATTAAAGGTAAAAAAAATTTATCTATTAATAACTAGCAGCTTTTTTACATAAAACATGAAAAAAATGATAATTTCCTCCATTTTAGCAGGTCAATATTATTTCTTGAAGGCCCATCCTATGCGTTTAAAATTATTTTATTTCTAGTACAATTGGATTCAGTTACTCTGAATTTGAAATACTTGAGTGTAGTAAAAGAATTAAATGCAATTGGCAAAACGATAAAATTAGTACTACGCAAAATATTTTTTTACAGATCATTGTGTGTTGTGTATTTTAATGTTTCAGTATAATTAGTTTAACAGGCAACTGAAGGTATAATAAATATGTGATTAGTTCCGCATGCATTTGCATTCATTTAGTATATGGTGATAAAGGTCTAAGCGTGGATCATTAAAAATTCTATACTAACAACATAATGTACCAAACAGAATCATTTTTCAAATAATCAAATGTAACCTTCAACAGGAAACGATGCACTTTACACTTCATTGGTTTTGCGACACATATTTCTATGGTAATCTAAATTAATATAGTTATACTGTAAGTTTTTAGCTATTCAAACAAGGGAAATAATGAACATTTTTTTATATAAAAGAGTAGTTCTTCAGAAGAATTGAAACATGGCGCGTCCACAGGGGCGTAGCGAGCCAACTTTTTTGGGGGGTTATTTTTCAAATTTGTCAACTTCATAAGACTTAAAAAGCCAACTCTGTAAATAATTAAATAATAATCCCTCCCAAAAAAAATGATGAGCGGAGGGGGGGGGGGGAGAGAAATCCGAAATAAATTGATGAGCGGGGCAAATTCTAAAAAAAATTTCAATAAGAATTGGCAACCTACATCTCGAATTTCCAACTTTTACTAACTTTTCCCAATTCCGCCGAAATAAAAATTAATGAGCGGGGAGGGGAAAAATTTTTTCAACAAAAATAGCCTTGCGTCTCAAATTTCCAACTTTTATCCAACTTTTGCCAAATCTGAGAAAGTTGGGGAGGTACGTTGCCTCCCATACTCACCCTTCGCTACGCCCCTGCGCGTCCAACAGTTATTATTAATCATCAATAGTGTCTTTATTACATTCATAACTTTACAACAATGAGAATAAGTGCCTTATCTCCACGGTAAATATGTTCGAGTGACAGCCCGTTAATGATGATAAGAAAAACGAACAAGTACATACACCAAAACTGCACTTTTTTAAGTTGAGCTGGAAAATAGTTCATTATCTAAAATCAGCGCTTCATTCTTAAAGTAAATGAGCTTTAGACGAAAACCCAATTGAAATATTTACGAATTTCAAACACTGTTAACGTGTAAATTTAAATTCATTCGAGAAAAATAAAAGATTACAATATATCGTAACTTTCATTTTGGAAATGAAATTAACAATAGTGCACGTTCAAATAGGCCGTTAAGTACAGACAGCCAAATTAATACTGCTAATATTATTTCATCAAAAAAAAAACAGTTGAAGTTTATGATGATAATCTAAAAATTAAATTAGATACGCTAATAACAAACTGACCTGTGACGGGAGCTTCTATATCTATCATCGTTTTCTCAGCGCGAAGCAACTGTGCGCCTTCATTGATGATTCGGAGAGCTGCAGCCTCATCGATACGACCCTCCAATATAAAGTGCTGCTTTAACACGTCCGGTCGCGGTTTTGCCGTTCTAGGATCGAATACTTCGGCCACTGTCAACTTATGACTCGGTGGAAACGGTACGGCTGAAAAGAAAATAAACATTTAGTTGGGTGTGCTAAAATAGAATTTATCTTGTGCAACAGCTGACACTTTAGAAAGTTATTATAGACTAGTGCAATTAGATGGTCTTGCATGTAATCACTTAATTTACTAGTGCTGGAAAGAAATAATTTTTGGTGCCATTCGATTCAGCTTGAAGGAAATAATATTTGTAAAGTTGACTACACACTTGTTAAGCGTGTAAAAAATGTCGATGTCTTTGGCGGCGCGGTGAGGCGTGTTTGATGGTCAAAGGTGTCGACATTTCTTGAGTGCTTAGTAGACCTGAAGACAAGTACTTTTGAAATCACTCAATTTGTATAAAGAATTACAAATAATTGTTAAAATTTCGAGTATAGTGTGTTTTGAACTTTCACCACTTATATAGTGAGAACGGTACGATACGATGAAAATGCACTGGACCTCTTACTCCCACATCCACGTAGTGGAGTTAAGTTTAGTAACGGTAAATAAATATTGAATTTTTTGTATTCAAATATTCTTAGAATGTCATGAAACATCGAGAATTTAAGTTTTATAAAAAGAAATCTGACTGTCGGTGTGTAACTTTTTTTGTGTGCACGATTACTTTGGAACGGTTTATGATATTGACTCAAAATTTGATACAACTATGTAGCATACCGAGATCTGGAACTAGGTTATATTTCGATCTTATTCCGTTGAAGGGTAAATGGGGGTAAATAGGTAAAGAAGGCAAGTAAGAGTCCATAAAATTGGGATTTAGTGTATGTACGAGAAGTGAAGGTCTGATTTTTTGTTATATCAGACACCCCCACTATCACCTCATTAATAAGGGGGTAAGAAAATAAAATTATGATTTGTAATTTTTTTTTTTCAATTTCATCTCATTTTTCGAGAAAAAAACACAAACATGGGGGATCTGCAATATATAGTAGAAATTGTTTAAATAATGTAAACATTAAATGTATTTCAGTAGAATGTCATGCTGAAATGTGTGGTATATTGCAATACCAATTGCAATAATTTGTGCTTATCGACCTCCAAGCGGAGGTTATGAAATATTTTTAACTGTATTAACAGTGCACTTAAACTAGCAATAACAAAATTTAAATATGTAATTTTCTGTGGAGATTTTAACATAGATTATAGTAGAGAAACAGTTTTTAAAAAAGCCTTAGATGACATTTTTCAGTCATTTCAACTGGACCCAACAACTTGTGGTCCTACTCGAATTTTTACGAATTGTCATGGGCAGACAAGCATCAGTACATTAGATTATTTAACCACAAATATGCCGAATGATATGTATCATGCGAAGATTGTAAATGCACTTTTAGCGGATCATGCACAAATTATTGATATTTGTATCAAAGAAAAATTCAGCTCAATAGAACCTAATAGAGAAATTACATTCAGAAATATGTCAGTTGAAAATATAAATTGCTTCTTGTGTAATGTCCAAAAACTTGATTTTTCATTTGTGTATTCTTCAACTGATGCAAATGTGGGAGTCAACTATTTATTAGAATCTCTAACATGGTGTTTAGAAATTAGTTGCCCTATTGTAAAAAAGAAAATACGTGGTAACCAAAATATCAATCTTTGGTATACCAAAGACTAAGAAGTGAAAGAAATGAGTTAAATAAATTACACTGGATAAATAAAAATTTAAATTGTGGGAAAAGCAAAGAAACTTATAAAATAAAAATGCATGCGTACAAAAAAAATATGACTTGCTAAATCAAAATACTACAAAAATAAAATAAATAATTCTTTAAACAAGGCACGTGCAACTTGGATGATAGTTAATAAACGATTAGGTAAAACTAAATCTAAAAAAGATAATAAAATTATACTTAAAGTAGAAGATAATTTAGTGAGTGAGTCTGGGAAGCTCGCTAACACATTTGCTCGCTATTTTTCAGATATAGCAAAAGTGAAATTAAAACAACACTTTGGTGAAAATCTTTCTTTGCCTTGTACAACATCGGAAAACCAGGTAAATTCCTTATTTGTACCTTACTTAGACGTATGTGATGTAAAGGAAGCAATAAACAACTTAAAAAATATAAAATCTACTGGTTTAGATGAAATCAACGTAATGCTATTAAAAACAATAAGTGATACAATTTGCGAACCAATGACGTACTTAATAAACAAATCTCTCGAAACGGGCATCTTTCCAGATATCTTAAAAACAGCTTGTAGCATACCACTTTATAAAAAGGAAGATCCTTTAGATATCGCAAACTATCGTCAAATATCGCTTCTTAGTGTTTTTTCAAAACTTGTTGAAAGGCTGGTACATATCATAATAACTAAATACTTAAATAAATCAAACATCTTAACCACCAGCCAGCATGGATTTAGAGAAAACATGTCTATTGAGACAGCTTCTTATCATATTCTGGACTTTGTATACCAAGAGCTAGATAATGGCAATTATGAAATGTCATTGATGTTTGACCTGTCTCGTGCTTTCGACACAGTTGATGTTGAGTTCTTGTGTCAAAAGCTCTTTTCTATGGGTATTCGGGATAACTTGTTGTTGTGGATTAAATCGTACATGACAAACAGAGAAATGTTAGTAAGGTATGATAACAAATTTTCCGAAAAACTTAAAGTAGAAGTGGGAGTTCCTCAAGGCTCTGTGCTGGGACCTCTGCTTTTTATGTTGTATGTAAATGACTTGCCACAACACATTTCAACTGGTAAAGTTACTATGTTCGCTGATGACACGACAATAACCATCTCCGCACGGACTCCTGAAGAACTATCATTTCACATGAACAGTGTGTGTGATGAACTTGATGCTTGGTGTCATCGTAATAAATTAATTTTAAACGACAAGAAAACAGTTTATTTGAATTTTCACACCAAAAAAATCCTGCCGTCAAATTTTGAAATAGAGAACAATATAAGTTTATCGCAATGCACTAAATTTTTAGGAACTTACTTAGATAGTAAGATGGGATGGGACAAACATATTGATCATGTCTGTTCCAAGTTAAATTCTGCCTACTTTGCGATAATTCAGTTGAAATCGTGTCTAAATACCGAAGGCCTGCTAAATATATGTTATTGTTTGGCTTATAGCCACATTTCAAATAATATAGTTACCTGGGGAGTATTCGTAGGTCAGAAAAGAATCATTAGACTAATATATAAGTTAAAACCCATGGAGAGTTGCAAACCTATTTTTAAAGCTAATAATATTTTAACTGTCCCTTCTGTATTTTTATTTAAATGTGCTTTATATGCCTATAAAAATAAACTGCACTTTACGCGTGTCGGGGACTCTCATTGCTATGGAGGCGAATTGCTAATCCCTAAACACAAAACTGCTACTTTTAAGAACTCACCAGCTTGTAGTTTTATATATGTTTACAACAAATTACCAGCAAATCTGAAAGAAATTACAACCTATTACGCATTTAAAAAGCAAGTTAAATTATTTTTCATTGAAAAAACTTTTTATACCATTAATGAATTTCTAAATTAATTCATTGTTAACGTTTTAATTTTACACTACATGTTTTAGTACGTGCTATTTTATACATTTCTTACACATATGTTTATATACTTTGTACATTTTTGTCTATGCACCTTTATACAGTTTATACATTCCTATACACTTATACATTCTTGTACATTTATATATTTGTAAATTTTTTACTCTTTATACATTTTGTATGTTCTATTTTTTATTCTTGTACATTTTTGACAATTTTCAATGTGTATGCACTATTTTCTTGTATACAATTATTTGACATATCATATGTACTCTTACTGTACTTACAAATGATGAATAAACGTTATTATTATTATTATTATTATTATTATTATTATTATTAATGTGTGTACAAGAACCAAAGGCCTCATTACCACTACCACCCCACTACCGATGTAGCTTTTATTTTGGTATATTTCTATTATTATGTTGTTAAAGATCTATGAAGAATTACACAGGTCTGCGAATAGAGTTGAATTGTTAGACAGAAGTAATTTTTCGTGCTGAATCCGAATCTAGCTTCAGAATTAGTCCATCACGTCAGGATTTTGAAATATTTGAGATTAAGTACTTAAAAAAGGGCTTTTTTGGCAACTTTTGAGGTAATGTATAGAATTCAAAAACTTTTTAAATTTATTTCTAATAAATGCATTATTTAGTATCATCCTTCCCTTTAAAATAAGTTTTCGAATGGTCATCTACGACGTTTCCCCGCAAAGTTATAGCCGTTTTAAGGTGACATAAATTTGAAACCGTGATCCCCTACAACCCAATAATCTTAACCAATTCATTTGCGAGAGAGATTTTTTTTCATTAGCTTTAAATCTTTATTCCTTTGGAGTTATTTGGTTAAGATTGTTGAGTTGTCGAGGATCGTGGTTTCAAATTCATGCCACCTTAAAATTGCTATAACTTTGCGAGGAAACATCGTAGATGACCACTCAAAAGCTTATTAAGAATCGTACTAAATTATGTATTTATTAGAAGTAAGCTGAAAAAATGTTTGAATCATATATATTACCTCAAAAGTAGACAAAAAAGCTATTTTTTAAGTAATCCTCAAATATTTCAAAATTCTGACGTGGTGGCCCAATTCTGAGGCCAGATTAGGATTCAGCGCGAACAGTAACTTTGGGAATGACCCCCCATCTGCCCAACAACAAAACCTCGCAGACTTGTGTTATGTACACAGTGGAGTATAAATATAGTTTCAAAAATGTTTTCGTTCTAAGACTTGGACGGGGTCCATAGCAATTTTTTAAACTTAAATTCCCTGACTTTCCAAGTATACTAGGACTCTTGGAAATTATTCCAGGTCTATGAAGACACTGTTTACGGTTTAACAAAAGACTGGAACGTATAAATAGCAGTTTTATACTAAAGACGTACAAAATTTTCACATTCTCTTCTCATTAAAGGACCCCGTATCTGACGTTATGTTTAAGTGTTTTCAGTCAAATCTCATAAAACTAGAGTATGTTGTACTTCAAACCATGCTGATGAAAAGCCTCGATGTGCCCAATCCTCTAAAGTTAAGGATTTCCAAGATATTTAAACATAAAGATTGAAAAATTGAAAAATTATGAAAATGAAAAATTACAATTTTTTAAGTAGCACCATTATAAAGAGTATACTTACGAAATTATAACAAACCAACAATTTTTCGTTCTTTACAAATAAAAGAATAAATGTCAACAAGAAATAATTATATGTATGAAAAAAAAATGTGGAGCTTGATTTCATATTTTTAAGTCTCATGCAGTGCTATAAAACACATTTTTGAAAAATAAATTTGTTATGAATAGAATTGTTTAGAGCAATTTTTAAATAAACAGTAAAAAAATCAATTCATCGCTGTCAAATATTAAAAGCAGTATTTCTAAAAAAATCCATCCATTATATTTTTCGCCACCAAAAAAGGGGTAAAAAAGGGTAAAAAAAATCCCTTCCATTTTTTGCATAGGAAAATACATATTAGGAAAAATGAATCTCTCTTCATCAATCAATCATCATTAAAGTGATCAGCCCAAAATAGTAGGGATATTTTAGCCTTCCAATCTCACCCCAACCAATAGCGATATAAGACAGTGGCTCAGCGGGGGTGCGACCTCACAAGATGGAGTGACTCCAGTAGAGGCATTTTGGCCACCTGCGGCGTGGAGTCCGATCTACTGACAGAAATAGTGTTGAGTTCCTTATTTTGTTTCTGAGAATTCAGTAACACACATTCTCTCTTCAATTAAATCCAGAAGCACTACGCGTGGCTTGGTGACACCCAGCTTTCGAGTTGTTAGGGAGAATTCCAATACATTCACTTGATGTTCTATATAACTTGTTTATTATTATTAATATTACTGTTCGTATTTTCATTTATTATTATATTATTATTATTGTTTGTACAGCGACCAAAAATATTTTATTAAAAAATCGTGATTTTTAAGTTTCCACAGGACAGCTAATATTTAACTGTAAAGTTTACAAATAAAGAGCGACAAAAATTTTGCGTTTAGCATCGCCAAAATTCGAAAAATATCAGAAATCGATCCAAACTTCGCCAATAATGTATGCAATTTGGAAACTATGGGACTTTTTTGTGGAAAATTGAATGGTCTAAAAAAGGCCCAGTGCATTTTGTCATACAATCTTCATATAGCGTTCTCATTATGTAAGCGTAAAAGGTCAAAAAAACACCATCTTTAAAATTTCAATAATATCTTTTTAATTATTGTGTAAACATTGGGAAGTCTTAAAAGTTCTCGCAAATGCTATTCCCATCAAAGTCAATCGAACGGCACCAAAAAACATTTTTTTCGAGTACCGGGAAATTAATGTGATTCCGTCAATTGCACTCACTATTAAAGAAATTTCCCTTATTAGATCCTCATCACATATGCCCCTAAAGGACTAAACTGTGAAGACGGGCCCTGTCTCATGTCGCTTTATGGCCATAATTTCTTGAAAGACTTTTAATCCTTTACGTGCATTCATATACAGAATCGGAAAGTGTTGGTTTTGGTATGGCAATAAGAGCAAGTGAGAGCGAAGCAAGCAATGATGTACACGATTGTCTTGATGGAGCGTGTCACTCTTTGCCTCTGCTAGACGGCTTTATTGTGGGCGGTCTGTTAAGTCGTTGAAACTAATGCAATACAAAAACCAGCTCTTTCCGAATATATATGGTGAGGATTTCTACGTGTGAGATGAGCATAATCAGTATGAGATGGCATGATTAGTTCCTTCGAAGAAATGCAGGGAGAAAGGCTGAGAGATATAAAGGTTAAAAAATTAATAATAAGCTACATTCTACCATGAAAGCCTACTCCTCTAAGAGCAAGTTAGTTCAGAGTTATATGGGACAGATTATTTATCAACGTTTTTACTTATAGCATTAAAAATCAATAATCCAATCATCATAATACAGACATATTAAATAAATTATTCTAATAAAAATAAATCGAAAATCAATAAACAATTCATTTCGTAATTCAGTAATGTTTACATGTAGATGAATTATATTATCCACAATTATACGTTGTTGATGATAAAAATTGTAATTCAAAAAAATAGAAAGGTAATAATTCAATGGAACATCATGTATATACAACAAAAAAATATTTAAAAACATTTTGTGGATCAAAATGTCATTGCTAAAAGTTAAAGAAGATAATATTAATAAAATTAGAAATAATTACTAGGGGTCACCCCATATAACCACATCTTTTCTTTTACCTTGTTGGAGGAAAAAATGTAATTTCGTATGAGAGAAAATTAACAGTGCATCATAGTATAATTTAAGATTAGCCAATCTTGGGTTTCCTAGATCGATGATTAGAAATTTCTAATTATGAAAATTATAGATATTACGTTTATAGCTGCAATGAAGAAAGCAAATGGATCTGTCGTGAACTCAAACAATCGATCTTTCTGTCGCAAATGGGACGGGACACCTCACTAGGCCATGTAACAGAACTAAAGGGGATTAAAAGTAGAAACGTACACAGTTCATATCCAGTGATCATATACTTCTACATGTATGGCAGTCCCTTTAAATAATAAAAAAATGATTTTAATATTGGTCTAGGTCGAGGCAAAAGTGTACGCGAACTGCGAAAATTTGAAAATTAGAACTGCTATTACTTGTTGCTGTTGAGCAGATATAACTCCGTTACAGACGGGCAGCCGAGATATAACAATAGAGTTGCGTTTGGGCCCGTTGGGCTACGGAACCCTAAAAATTAACTGGTGTGCTTATGATTTGATCGTAACTCGAAGGGACGTCTTAAGCATTCTTGAGGCCCTGGCCCCATATGCAAATGTAGACCCGCCCCCCTTTTATAATTTTAGTCCAGTCGGTAAAGTAAAAAATATACGAGAAGCTCCCAAAAAACGTTATCTGGGATTTTCCTTCAGTAACTGTTAGTAGATGGGTTATACATCATAAAACCACAAAAATCCGTTCTGTGCAATCCCTCCAAGAAACCACCCATTCGATGAAAAAAGCCTCATTTTACTGATAACTCGTTAACTGTTGAAGATATAAAAAAATCGCTCATTATAAAAAGAAAGCGTGGCTAATTTCCTACAAAAAGTCTGTAATTTTTTTGTATACGCCATAGTTTTCGAGAAAATCGATATTGAAAATATAAGAAAAAAACCGCTGCCTAAGGAATCACTACTTCCACATCCAAATTTTTTATCCAAGTCACTCACAACGAAAAAAATTTGTATGTAGAAATAATTGTTTATGGAACTTTAATAATATAATATTTGAAATTCTCTACCCCAAAAACCCATAAAACGATACCCCACATCGGTAGCGGGGTGGGGGTGGTGATGGGGGTGGTAGTGAGGGCGGATGAAGTAAAAAAATATTTTGAGGTTTCTGGTTCTTGTACACACACTAAATCACAATTTTTTTTTATCCCCTTTAATAATGGGGTGGGGGTGGTAATGGGGGTGGCTAATGCCAAAACTTTTTTTGGGACCTTAGCTTGTCTTGTATATACTAAATACCAATTTTATGGACTCTTACTGGCTTGATTTACCTATTTTCCCCAAATTTACCCCCCAACCCTTCGACGGAACAAGATGAAAATATAATCTAATTCTAGATCTCGTTAAAGTACATATGTGTACCAAATTTCAAGTCAATATCTCAAACGGTTCCAGAGTAAACGTGCGCACAAAAAAAGTTACAGACAGACCGACAGACAGACAGACCGACAGACAGACCGACAGACAGACCGACAGACAGACCGACAGACAGACCGACAGACAGACCGACAGACAGACCGACAGACAGACCGACAGACAGACCGACAGACAGAAATTTTTTTTTTCGTTCAAACTTAAAATCTCGACGTTTCGTGACATTCTAAGCCTATTTGAACAATAAAAATTTTAAAAATTTTTTTTGTCGTTACTATACTTCCACTGGATGTGGAAGTAATTGAATTTTTAGAAAACGCGTTATACAATCGTTAATATCTTCGCCAATTGTCGACATATCTAAGAAAATAAGTAAGCAAATGAAATATATTTTTATAACCTTCAATTTTTCACCATAGAAAATTATAAAAGTAACTAAATTTATAAGATTTTTAAGGTCATGTTAGTAAAAATTGATTTTTTCCCGATTTTTTAAATATATATTTGCCAATTGTTAACATATTATAAAAAATAGAATCAGATATCAAATACATTCATTTAATAACTTTATTTTGTAACCATAAAAAATAATAAAAGTCCCTATATGTTTTGTAATTTGGAGATTGTGTAAGTAAAAATTGTTTTTTCAATTTTTTTTAAGTAGATGTTTGCCAGTTGTTGACATGTTATGGAAAAAGAAGCAAATGAAAGATTTAATAACTTTATATCATAAGAAATTATAAAAGTCACTATATTACTAATTTTGAGATTTTGTCAAAAGTAACAAAATGAAACACTTCAGTAATGAGTTTTGATCTGAGTTTATTTACAAATTTTAAAAAAATATATTTTACAATAGCATTTTTTTTCCTGAGAAATATAGTATAATTTTAAATAGTATGATTAATTAATATGAAGTCTTACCTTTATTTTTAGACCGGGTACATTCAAAAATATTAAAATACAAGGACGATTAATTTAAAAAAAAAATCCAAAAAGAGGCTGCATATTCAATTTTTTGATGATATTTCTTTATGCAATTTTTTAACTATTAAATGATTAGAAACAATAGTTACATGATATATAAAATGAAAAAAAAATTTTTGAGCTAAATTTTAAGGCCGTGTGCAAAAAATTTCAAATAAACGAAAATTCGCGCTCATTAAAATTCAAATTTTGGAATTTTTTTCAATATCGATTTTCTCGAAAACCATGGCATATATTACAATCGGACTTTTTTTTAGGAAATTAGTCAAGCTTTCTTTTTTATAATGAACAATTTTCTTATATCTTCAACGGTTAACGAGTTATCAGTAAAATAAGGATTTTTTCACCGAAGGGGTGTTTTTTTGGGGGGGTTGCGCGGCACCCCCAGAACGGATTTTTGTGGTTTTGTCACAGTTACTGAAGGCAAATCTCAGATAACATTTTTTGTTATGGAAATTTTTATAATTATTGGACTATTTTGTTTGCAATCAAAAAAAAAATAGAAAATAACCTTTAAATGGGCATATACGACGAGGCCCCCGGCCATGGCCCAGTTTGGCCATGCCTTAAGACGTCCCTGGTAACTCGGATTCTAAGTATACCACTGTCACTGACTAAAGTTCCACCATTGTAAGAAAACGTGCAGCATTTTTTCTAAAGTTATTTTATATTCAATAATAGCCATATTTAAATACTTAACACAAAAGTCCCTTGTTCGTTTATGAATTCATGTATCTATTACACAACTCCACAAAATAAAAGAAGTGGTCTGTTCCTGGAACTTAATTGGGTGACCCCCATGTATTTCGACGTGCTGAACACGAATCGGGTGTCCATTCTCTTGTAAATCGCGAAAATAACCTAAAAAAACCTCATAATTTAGGTTATTTTCCGGATTTACCAAAAATTGGTGCATATGGAGCTAAACAGACACCATTCGTATTCAGCACGTAGAAATAATAAGGGTTGCCCAATGGAGTCCCAGAAACATACAATTTTTTTGTGTGGCACACCCTGTGTAATATATGGAATATCACCGGATCCTCCGCCATTTTATAGAAAACCGCGTATGCAAATATATTACACAAGGACACACATAAAATATGAAAAGTGGGTTGTTTCTGGGACTCCATTGGGTAAGCCTTATCTATTTCGACATGCTGAATACGAATGAGGTGTCCGTTTAGCTCCATCACCCACCAATTTTTAGTAAATCCCGAAAACAACCTAAATTATGAGTTTTTTTTTAGGTTATTTAAAAATATAAACCCATTGACTTGCGGTGAGCTAGCAGGAGACAAGTTAACGCATCTCTTGTTTGGGGAAGTGCTATGACCAACAAAGCGTTGTTATGAAATCGAGCTCAGGACACCTATACTGGTTTCTGTTTATGTACCATAGTTTTAGAGAAAACCCCAAATCCCATCTAATTTGGTCTACCTAATATAAAAATATTAAATTTTTGAAATTACATTGATATCTGACAGAAATTATATTAAGTTCTTTATTTCACGCATTTGTTATCTAAAATTATGCTTAGATCTGACCGAATTTGTCTGTTAGACCTTTGTAAGTGATATTGGGGGCACTATATTAAGATGTTTCACTGTCAGTTTTGTTTGGCACATTTCGCACTTAGGTTCTTCACTTTCCTTGAGGAGGTATTTATGAGTAAGCGAGTCTGGAGTACTTGGTACAATTCTAACATGGTATACTAAATTCTAAGTGAAAAATGCAACATTACCCTAGATTTAAATTTGCAAAATCAATCACAGTCCAGGACTCTGGTCATTTTTAAAATTTTTAGTTTTAGTTTTCATTTTACGTAGATAAAACATAAATGTAAATCTTATGTTGTAAGTAGTATAAGAAGATTATATAACAACTAACTTAAACCAGTTGTAACTGGTTTTATGTGTGAATAGATTAAGAAACCACATTTCACTAATTGCCGTTGGTGTGGACTCGTTTTTAGCTGCAACCGCGGACTTTGACTATTTTTGTGCTGCATAGCTTTTTATCTTAATTTAAATACAGTGTGTGATTACTTTTACATAAAACCGACCATATCAACTATAAGCTTAGGCCGAGAACTACAAGATAACGCTATTACCTAATCTGTGTTATTAAAGAAGATGCGCATCACCCACCACTAAATATCGAATTAAGTTTTAACTCTTGCCAAAAAAAACTTCCTAAAAATCATCCAATGACATATAACTTTAAAAAAGCCGACTTTCTATCACTTTATGCAGATTTATACAACGCAGATTGGGACGATATGTATAAAATTCATGACGTTAAAGAGGCAGCAGATTACTTGTACTATACTTTCAATAATAGCATATCAAAATTTGTACCAACGAAAAAGACATCTAAAAAAAAATTTCCTCCATGGTTCACCAAAAATGTTATTACTGACATAAGACATAAAGAAGCGGCTTTGCGTCTTTATAAAAAAACTAATAATCCTGCCGATCTTGAAAACTTTAAATTTTTGAGGAGTACAGTGAAAAGAGACATCGACGTCTCTTACAAAAATTACTTGCAGTCAACTGAAAACAACCTATCCTCCAACCCAAAGAGCTTCTGGGCATACGTCAACAATAAAGAGAAGTCCAGCTCAATACCGAGTGCCTTCACTAATAATGACAAAATCGTGGACAATCCTGAAGACATAGCCAATTCATTTGCTGACTTTTTTAGCTCTGCGTATATCCCTTCAAGTCGGAATATAAACTTCTCTATAGATTTTGGCGATAATATTAATATAACAATTCCAGTGATAACCGAGAAGGATGTAATTACTGCATTCAAAAAAGTTAAACCAAAATTTACTGCCGGACCCGATGGCTTACCAGCTTTCTTCTTAAAGGATTGTTCTGGTATATTAGCTGCACCATGAGCACATATCTTTAACCTGTCCTTGCAAACTGGCGTATATCCTGATAAATGGAAAACATCCAAAATTTGCCCAATTCACAATAAAGGCAGTAAATCTGATATACAAAATTATCGCCCTATCACAATAATAAATAATTTTAGTAAGTTATTTGAAATTGTCCTGCGCAGCACATTATATCCGCAAGTTCATCGGAACATAAGCAACAACCAACACGGTTTCGTCTCACAGAGATCAACAACGACAAACTTACTTTGCATAACACAATACTTAGCCGAAACTATGGACAGCGGTGGTCAAGTCGATGTCATTTACATGGATTTTTCTAAAGCTTTTGATAGGCTCGACCATGGTGTTCTGCTAACAAAATTGGTTTCTTTTGGATTTAACCTTAAGTTAATAAACTTTTTTGAATCATATCTTCTAAATAGAAGCCAGTTTGTGCAATATCAGGGTCATAGGTCTATCGAGTTTATATCTCAGTCAGGCGTTCCTCAAGGGTCGGTTTTAAGACCCTTATTGTTTAATATATTCGTAAACGACATCGTCATTGACCTCCATTGTCCATCTCTCTTATAGCCAGACGACTTGAAAATATATTTCAGGGTCAATAGTTTATCGGATTGCAATAAGCTACAAGCGGAATTAAACTTAATTCACGAATGGTGCGATAAATTTAAACTATCTCTAAACATAAATAAATGTAATGTAGTCTCATTCACAAGAAAACTAAACAAATTGCAATTTGATTATACTATTAATAGCGTTAATCTGACACACCAAGACAGTCTTAAAGACCTAGGTGTAACATTTGACTCGCAATTATCCTTTAGAGAACACACCAATAACATAGTGACATCATCATTTAAAATGCTAGGTTTTATAATACGCAACGCTCGTGATTTTCAAAACACAGATACCTTAAAAACATTATATAATACCTTGGTACGACCTAGACTAGAATACGCAAGCGTAGTATGGAACCCTCACTACCATGCTCAAAGTAACAATATTGAAGGAATTCAAAGGCGGTTTTTAAAATTCTTGGCATTTACAAACGATCACCAGTATCCGCCTATAGGATATGACCATTCCTCACTACTGAATCGTTTTATGTACAGTTCTATGAAGCAGCGTAGAGAGATGCAAAGCGTAATATTCTTATACAAGCTTCTAAACAACATGATTGACTGTCCAGAATTATTTGAACAAATCAACTTTAGAGCACCTACCAGGCCAACTAGATCTACGTCACTGTTTTACCTTCCTAATACCCACACGAATACCTTAATGTTTTCCCCACTATATAATATCTGCCGAAATTACCAAACCATAGAAAATGATGTTGACATTTTCAACACTCGGTTAAGCCAAATTAAATTAAGTTTCTCGTAGTTTATGTTTATATATAATCATATAATTATACTAATTTAGTAATAGGTAATTATTATTAGTTAGAGTAGTATCTATTTAGTTCTAGGTCATAGTAATTTAGGTTATACATAATATAATAATTGTACTTCTGTTATATTCTACATATATTATAAGCTTACTTGACTGTCCAGAATTACTTGAACAAATCAACTTTAGAGCACCTACTAGGCCAACTAGATCTACGTCACTGTTTTACCTTCCTAATACCCACACGAATACCTTAATGTTTTCCCCACTATATAATATCTGCCGAAATTACCAAACCATAGAAAATGATGTTGACATTTTCAACACTCGATTAAGCCAAATTAAATTAAATTTCTCGTAGTTTATGTTTATATATAATCATATAATTATATTAATTTAGTAATAGGTAATTATTATTAGTTAGAGTAGTATCTATTTAGTTCTAGGTCGGTCATAGTAATTTAGGTTATACATAATACAATAATTGTACTTCTGTTATATTCTACATATATTATAAGCTTACGTCTGTAAGCCTTATTTGTAAACAATTTGTATTATCCCGGCCCTGTAAATAGAATGTAAATTCTGTAGGGTTCGTGTATGTAAATAAATAAATAAATAAAATAAATAAATCTGTCATGAAAAACAGCTGATTTTCCTTCCCCTGTACTCTTCATATGTAAAATAGCATACTAGGAATACTTCCTATTGAAATTCGGGCATATCCATCATACAGTGTGACAGAGACGTGTAAACTTTCATGTTTTGCATAAACGACGTTTTATTATCATTTTAGATCAAAATGTTGCTATAGTTCTCGCTTAGACGTACAAAAATACGAAAATGGACAGTTATGGAGGAAATACATGACCATCGTATACATCAGTTTCATAATAATACGAACTTTCTAATAATGCCTTCGGGACATGAACATTCTAGCCATCCGGTCGCATATTTCCTAAACATACTAATAATCGAGTCACCGAATTTTAAAAAAGGCCGATTAGGGGAAATGGAAGTCAATTTTTGCACAGTTGTCGGGGGGGGGGGGGGTGGAGGTAAGCGGGGGGTGGATGAGTAATTTAAAGGTCCTCTTTTCACGTTTTTCTTGAATAACTCGAAAACTACGACCTCTAGTGAAAAACTGTTCTTATACAAAATGAAACTAGATAAAATTTTCTACAAATAAGTTCCTATTCATTTTTTATGTAGGACCAATACTTTATGAAATATAGAGGGTGACATAATCACGAATGGTAAAAAATCATGTTTCAATGGTATAAAACGAAAGTTTCATGTTATGTGAAGTCGGTTCAGACCGAATATTAATGTCTGCACAACATCTAAGTGCAATAGTGCTAGACAAAGTATGTTTGTTTAGGAGACCACACATAAACACCTGGAATAAATAATAAGGAATCCATTGTGACGCTATAGATGATTGTCATGATTTGACAAATTAAAAATAGAATTGTCATAATTTTCAATTTATTTGACATCGTTTTATTTTTTCCAAAACACGTGTTCAGTTAATTTGTTATCGCTTACTATAGAATCACCCTGTATATTAAAAATACATAACACATTTAAACTATTTAACACATAAACGCATGTTTAAATCTATATAATTTTACATTTTCCGGTTCATCGACAGTGGAAGTGAATTAAAGAGAGATGTGTAATGATCTTCAGAAAACGGTCTTTCATTTGGAACAGAAGTGGCTCGTATTCCCAAATGTCTTTGACTAAGACAATACATATACTGCCTTCACATCCCCCAGCCGCATAACTCAAATAGGTAATAACATAATTAGGAAAATAAAAAAAGTATCAAAAATAGTAACTACCTTACAGTGATATAGTTTCTCGGTTCCACGTTTAGCCCTCTTATGTTAATCGACAAAATCGCGATTGCGCGTGTGTAGATGATGTTATTTGCAGTCTGTTATGTGAGTAGTTACCTATATTAGGTACAATGGTTGAAAAGTGTTTAATTTGTGAGGGCGATGCTGACAGTGACAGTAACATTGGTGAAAAAGGGGATAAGTAGATTAGTGAAGGCAAGTGTTTTTAGAAAAGATGGAAAATATGAAGGTTTCAGGAACAAGAAACGCGGTGTTGTTCATAATTCTTGCAGAAAAGAGTACACCAGAGCTGACTTAATAAAAAGATTTCTGAAAGTAGCTCTTTCAGTACAACAGACTTCAACATCACGAGGCGCCCCATGTTTGCGTTCAAGTGAAATTGGATTTTAATATTAAGTGTCTTAGAAGATGTTTTTAGCGATCTACCAAGCAACTGCAGATGAGCGAGATTTAAATAAACACCAATATGCTGCGTTTCTAAAATCATCCACCAAGCCAAAACCTGATCTAGCCACACTGCCACCAACCAAAAGAGCTGTGCAACAACACTCTTTCAGAGTTGACTTGAAGGTATGTGTTTTACAAATATTTCTTGTTACTTACAACGGTTCGCTTACTTACTTACAGGTACAGCAAAGGCTCAACAACCCCGTACCCCCGAACCAGTGGGGATGGAACCGAGGGGAAGATAGATCGCTAACCCCGGTTACCACCAAAGAACCAGTAGCTCCTGAGGAGATCTTGAACTCCATCTTTTGTCTATGTTCCATTGGATGTGGGAGGCGCTAAGCCGAAAAGTCGGCATTCCATACTCAATGGTGTGCGGCACTTGCGATGGTACGTGTACGAATGGTGCACCATTAGATAACAATGTGGACGACGACGACAATGATGATGATTTTGATTCAGCTCACTTTTAAAATTTTTAGATTTAAGATATTAATGATATAGTTTTTCTGTTAGTAGTAAATTTTATTTAATGTCAATAAAATTCATTTTTTTTAAGTCGTGATTTTTCCACACTCTGTATCTCGTTAAGTATTGATCCTAGAAAAAGAATAATTTTTCATATGGACACTTTTTCGCTAGAGGTCATAGTTTTCGAATTATTCAACACTCCCCACTCGTCAGGACTTTCAGTATGTTGTCCACGGCCCTCCCCCAGACAACTATACAAAAATTGGCCTCTACATGAAGTATTTTCCCTATTTCTTCTTCGTTGATTGGTCTATAAGCCACAGAACCAGACACTCCCACCAATATTTCTATTGGTCTTTGCAAATTAAAATTTCTAACAATGTAAAGGTATGCTAGGTTACAGATCCTATTCTCAAATTATACTCAATTATAGAACTGCCTTATAAGACTCGTAGCAGAAATAATCGGTTTTTGCAAAAATTTTTAAAATCTGTATAGTAGTACTTTGCCAACTATTTCCTACGCCATGCGCTCTTTGGAATACGCGGTTAATATACTTAAGCTATAAATTTAGAGAAAATGTAAGACGTCACTAAACAATAGGTTTTTTTTTCACTAGAAATATTAAAATGTGAATTATGTAGCATTACTCCTTTAGCAACTAATGCATCCTTGAAAAAAAAGTTGCGCAAACTCAAATAAATAACAACCGACAGATTGCAATTTCTATTCGTTTTCTAATGTGCATGTCAAATATGTAAATTTACAAAAGTCTAGAATAATGCATGTTTAATTGATCTAAACATTGTCAATGTCAACATTGCTAAAAATTTGGGTTTGCCAAAAACATAATTAAAACACGTATGAATATTAAAGTAATTAAAAGGACGCACAACGTTGATTTAATATTACAAAGCTAGTAGAGATAGGTGTGTTTGGGGTAGTTGAAGTGAGTAATTAATTAACACGATTATGCAAGTTGTGAATATGAGCTGATTTTAACGTAGTTATCGTTATAATTTATGAATAATTCGAAATAAAAGACTTTTATAATTGCCGTTCCATTGAGTAGTCCACATTATTTCACATAAACAATAGTTTTCGAGATAATTTGCGGTAGATGTATGTAATATTTATATAGGCAACTTTCTTTATCATGCAAAATAATTAGTCTGGTCAAAATGAATGGCCCGTGTCGATGATGAATTGTGGGTGAACTGTGAACTTGTTTTTATTACGGAAATCAAGTCACAAAAGTGAAATACTATATTTAGCGAACATGCCACGAGCCGGCTGAGATAATATTGATACATCGTTGAGGAGATTATTTAATAGAATTCATGATCTACAAATTGATTTGCATTCATTTGAATTGTTCAACATTGGAAGAGTTAAACCTTCATAATTTTCAAAATGTTCATTGAATAAGGGTCTAAAACCTGCATAATGTTTAAGCGGCTACAAAATCAATTTTAACCATTCAAATTTTGACAAACATATTAGTTATTAAGGTACCAAGGGTGTCATAAGGATAATAACGCACCGAGGTCGGCAGTGTACAATCCCGAGGGCCTCTGGCCCGAGGAAATGTACGTCGACCGAGGGCGTCATTATCCTATAATACCCGTGGTGCCTTCAACGTTTAATGTCCTGCAAGTCTGTTATTTAATTCGAATTTTTTTTTGACATTTACGATTTATTAATTTGACATCTATTATGTTCAAAACGATTTGATTTAAAAGAGAGTAAAAATCAAAATTGTTTGTAAACGCCGCCGTTGCATAGCAACGCATTTTGTTTGTCAATAACGCTATCATAATTTGCTTGTTTTATAATGCCCTAAGGCGTTATAGATATTCATAACGCCCTAGGGCGTTATTTTTCATTTAATGTATCTCAAAATAGGGTGGTTATTGTAAAATAACAGACTTGTAGGACATTAAAGTAATTTACGGCTCTAAATATATGTTTCTGGAAAAGGTCTTTAGAACCATGAAGTTGTTAATTTTATTTAAAATCAAACTTAGTCTTTTGTTAACCTTAGGTATTCCAAAAAGAATAAAAGTGCACTCACCGACACAACAGGGTGACCAGATATCTTCGCTGGGTCATGTGCAAGTACTTCGATATACCGGTGCCACAAAAATATTATGAATATACCCCTGAGGCGGTTGTCAGTAACAACAACGTCACACTGATGTGGGAGCGGAACGTGCCAATCATAATGGATAGAGAAATTTTCGCAAATCGACTAGACATTGTCCTACACAATAAAAAGGAAATCATTTTTGCTAATCGATGTGTCCATTCCGAGTGACACCGACGTGATGATCAAGGAAACAGAGAAGTTGAGCAAGTACTAAGACCTCCATAAAAGTTAGCAGAATGTGGAATGGAAAGATCACAGTCGTGCTGTGTCAGTGATTGTAGGAACTATTAAGAAGGGCCATGTCCAGAGTCTACAACAACTGCCATGTCAACCGAGCACGCAACTACTACAGAAAATCGCACTATTTTAAGAAAAGTTTTGGGTTGGGAGTCTTTGTGATCCCTTGTTGGAGTCTGAGCTGTTAGAGCTGATATGACCAACGTCATATAAAGGGCCCGTCTCCGGAGCCCTCACATTTTTGAGAATTCAGAAATAGTTACAGACAAATACGTGTCAGAAAGTCCAAACGATGCTTCTAATGATGATGAATAGGAAAAATATGTCTACTTCGGATGCTAAACTGCAGAAGCAACAATGATTTAAACGAGCCAAAGTGATGTCGAGCAAGGCGTTGCACCGATCAACAATTATTGCCGTAAAGGTACACTTTCGCAACAAGCAACAGAAAACCGAGATAGGCGACAGGACAAGAGGTAGCGACACCACCGATATACTATAATGGAATTCACTGCGACTCCGTTCGAAGCGTGCGACAACTGGCCTATTTGTTGCAGTCGTACGCTTCGAACGGAGTCGTATTGAATTCCATTGTACCGGTGGTGGTATCACTCTCTCCCGTCTCGGTCTCCTGTTGCGAAAGTTTAGAATGAGACTGACATCCATGATGAAGAAAATATCGAACACAGCTGGACTGTACCCTCGAATAAATTTAAAGTGAGACATTTTCGAGTTACGGTGGAACAAACATTCAGAATAACAATAAAAAATTCTGAAAATATATTTTCTGGCTTTAGTATCATTAAAAACGGTTTAGGTATCGTTAAACCCAAAAATATAGAAATATCTAAAATTCAAGAAAAAACAAATTACAAAAAATACTGTTTTTATACATCATAACTGTGTTTTGGGAAAAACACTATTTATTTCGTTTATGATAACTTTAAAATGGCGTCTGATAACTTTAAATTGCCAGTATCAAGTAAAGGAAATGGTGCAAAGCTACAAAGAAATAATTTGAAAAAATAATATAAGAAATAATGTCTAAAGCTTTTACTTTTTTACCAATTCATAAATATTTTAACACTTACCACACCCACACTTCCGAAACATTTCTTCATTCATAATTAATGAAATATGGATAAAATCAATCAATATCTATTTAGGATATTTAGAATTTTCATACATGATAATTGTGTTTTGGGAAAAACACTATTTATTTCGTTTATGATAACTTCAAAATGGCGTCTAATATTAGGCCAGTATCAAATAAAGGAAAGGGTACAAAGCTACAAAGAAATAATTTGAAATAATAATAAAAGAAATAATGTCTAAAACTTTTACTTTTTTTACTAATTCATAAATATTTTAACACTTATCACACTTCCGAAACATTTTTTCATTCATAATTAATGAAATATGGATAAAATTAATCAATATCTATTTAGGATATTTAGAATTTTTATTTCATGAAAGTGATACTATTACTATTTAATGTTTTAATAGTAACTGAAAATAGCAAAGGTATTTAATATTTCAGTTCTAAAATGTATCTGTCTATCCTTGGAAAGCTTAACCTTTTATTTAATAATAATAATAAAATTTAACAATAAAAATAAATAGTTGGTAAAACCAAAAGTGCACACCCCGAAAGTTGTTTTATCCGATAAATGTTATGCGTTTAATATCAGTTCATTGGTCGAATTATTATTATACTTTCGAAAATACGAAAACAAAAAGTATATCGGATTTGATCGGCATATTTCTAAAACCGTAAATGGCCCGTAGAGAAAATGTTTTATATTAGGTTAAGGAACGAATTCTGAATAACTTTCAAAATGTCCGTCTGTTTATATCTGTCCATCTGTCATGTTGTAAGTACGATATTTTGATAGTAAGTTACCCAATAGCAATTTAAATGCTATGTGGACTTGAATAAGTTTTGTAATAGCTTTATTGAGGAGGTAAGTTTGCTAAATGGCTTTATAGCTGTAGTATAGCAGCCCAACAACTCTTTCAGCCCAAGTAGTTTTGCTAAGAATTGTAACAACTCCTGGAGGCTGAGTTTCAATACCATTTAGCATTTGATTTAAATCGAGTCTATTGGCACTTGTAACGGTTTTATGGTGGTGGTCAGCACTACCATGATAAAATCATTTAGCCTAGGAAACCAATTTACCTCAGACACAACGTTCATAAAACCAGTATGCCTAAGAGTTTTAAAAGGGACACCTGAATATGCTAATCATAAAACTGCTATAAAGCCGTATTGGCTTGTATAATGCCAAATTTAACATAAGAACCATTTAGTCTGGACAAATTCCTTCAAAAATTCGCAAAAGTTGCAGTTGAATAAACAGATTTTACTTATTTTAGGTTAATTTTTAATTACTTTTGTGTGACGTACCTCAAGAAATTAAATATGGAGCCGTATTTTTCACAAACGTGGGTGAAAATTAAAAAAAGTGGTTACTTTAAACAATTAGAGCCACACACCACACATTTGACTAATCAAAATAATCAAATAAATGTGAGAGGTTATCTTCTTATTATTTATATCTTTTTGCTCTTTTATTCACATTCCAGTGCAGTTCACTGCTTCTGGGTATAAGGGCATATATCCGACCCTTTCAGAGCAATCACAGCACAGCTAAGGTAAGGAAAAAGTAATTAACAAGTGTGAGGTTGTATGTAAATAAACGCCAAAAAATTCAAATATCTTTGGGCAATCGGTTTTATGACGGTTGTGAATAAATCCAACAAGTCTTAATATAGGTCAAGTGGTGTTAGACAAAATCAATTGATAATAGACAATACCAACTGGACTTACATAAATGTAAGAAGACTTAAATTTGTTGTAATTAGTAGCAAATGCTCTTGTACGAGAGCATTGTGGCAATCTTAGAATCAAATACTCTTATTGTGGTATTGCCGGCAACCAACAGGTTTTAATAAAAAATCGCCATTTTTCTATAAAAATATCTCTGTAAACAAAAGCTGTCATGTTGGAATTATTCAAATGAACAATTACTTAGTTGCAATTTTTGCAACAATTTACCGATAATAAGGACTAAAAACATAATTAATATTACCAACGTGTGATTTAAGTATATGTCAATAAAGAATAAACCTTTTTTAAAAAATGATTTTTAAAATATTTTTTAAAATTCCCAAAATTTTCAATATTTTTCAAGGGCCTCCATATTTTTCTACCTACTAGTTCTGATATCATCAGTTAAATTTAATGTGCAGCTAAATTTTCACTCACAGTGAGTACCTATCGAACTTTTGATAATTTTAACCATTATAGAGAGAAAGAGAGACCAGCTGAAATCTGAACAACAGCAAATGCTTATTGTAATATCCATTAGCAACACGCGACTAATTTGCCAACATTGCCAACTTAGTTTTAATATGATGGCAAGCATAAAACTTTTTTATTAAAATTAACCATATTATGGAGCAAATAGCTTTTTTAAGTGCAGTTCTAAAGCATTTTAGTTTTATGATGACTTTACGAAGTGGTTTTATAATAGTTTAAACAACGATTTGTAGATAGTCCCTTAAGGCCAAAATTATGCTCTTAGGATTTATTATTGGTTTTATGAATAGTTTTATCAAGGTCTACAGAACGTTATTAATCCTGTTTAAAATAAAAGTAATTGGTTTTAAAACGACTTTTAAAAAATGCCCTCAGAACTCTTTTAAGAATGGTTCCTCTTAGCTTTATACAAGCTTTATAAAGGTTTAATAGCGTTTGTCAAAGATATATAGTTTTATGAGAAGTTTTATTAAATAGACTTCAAGAGGTTCTGAAGATCACGATAAAATTTCAATTGTTACTTGGGTAATGTTAGCTAGAGGAATGACTAGAAATCCTGAAATGTTATTCCCAATCATTTATTTATATATTTTACTAACAGACATTTAATAACGAGTGGAAGCTGCGGTCGGGCGTAAAGGGTTGCTACTGAGGTCTGAAATTTAATATACAGTCAATATATTTCTTATTTTTATTGTTGAAATAGGTATTCACAATCGGCACCGCCTGACTGCAACTTTCATTTGTTTTGTAATAATTTAATTAAATACAAGCAAATTATACATGTTAAAGTAAAACTGAAATCCATCATCTCAGCATATCATGAAAACTGTCCCACAGTGAGCAAGGGCTCCAACAGGAATGTGCCCTGGTGGAACGAGGACCTTGCTCGGATGAGGAGGCAAGTCAGGAAAAAGTTCAACAAGGCTAAGTAAACGGAGGTGTGGGACGACTACACATGGGCCCTCACCGAATACAACAAAGGAAATCCAAGAGAGAATCGTGGAGGAGATACTGTGAGGACATAGAAGGAACTCCAGAATGTGCCAGACTCCACAAGATTCTCTCAAAGGATCCACAAAGCTCAATATATTCTCTGAAAATGGATAACGGAGAATACACGAATACAGGGGAGGAAACCATAAGGGAACTCCTAAAGCTGCACTTCCCTGGATCCGAAACCACCAATTTATCAACGGAAGACTGCCAAAACACAGACCTGGATCGCCCTACATGGGCATCCAGAGAGGATTGGCAGGTAGCAAAGTCGGTGATAAATGTGGACAAAGTAAAATGGGCAATAAATTAATTCGAACCATTTAAATCGTCGGGACCAGATGGCATTTATCCGGTAATGCTGCAAAAGGGACCGGATCTCCTACTACACAGGCTATGTGTGATACTCAGGAGCAGCTTAGCTCTTGGATACATACCAAAGGCCTGGAGACTAATTAGAGTGATATTCTTACCGAAACCTGGGAAGGAACAGGAAAGGGCGAAGTCCCTAAGACCGATAAGTTTTATGTCTTTTGCACTAAAGACTTTAGAAAAACTACTGGATAGGCATAAACCAACCCTTACATCAAGACCAATACGCCTATAGAGCCGGTATGTCAACAGAAACAGCATTACATCAGCTAGTAAATAAAGCTGAATATGCTCTCGAAAACAAAGAGGTACTATTATGTGCCTTCTTGGACATTGAGGGAGCGTTTGACAACACATCCCTACAATCTATCAGGAAAGCAACGAGGAGAAAAGGGATCGATGCGACCAGCTACAGGTGGATAAACTGCATGCTTAGAGGAAGGCTGATATACACATCCATAATGGGGGAAACGTTGGTAACTCGGGTTGGCAGGGGGTGTCCTATCGCCTCTTCTGTGGAACCTGGTCATGGACGAGCTGCTAACGTTACTGGACAGAGATGGACATAAAACACTAGGCTATGCAGATGACTTAGTCATTCTAGCACAAGGCAAATTTAACAACACAATAAGGGAACGTATGCAACAGGCCCTAAATGTTGTAACGAAATGGACAGATGAGGAGGGACTAAATATTAGTCCCTCAAAGTCAACCATAATGGCATCCACCAGAAGAAGGAAATTAGAGGGGCTGGAACCACTAAAACTTCGAGGTGATCTAATACAACTATCGGGCGAGGTAAAATACCTGGGAGTAATACTAGATCCCAAACTTACCTGGAACCAACAGTTAAACAGAACGAAAAAAGGGGCAGGAACCACACTCATGCTGGCCAGGCGCACCCATGGGAAAACATGGGGATTAAGGCCAAGCATGATGTACTGGACATATATCATGGTGGTTAGACCCATGATCACATACGCATCTTTGGTATGGTGGCCAAAGATGTTGCAGCGCACTGCTGCCGCTGAACTAAGCAAGATACAAAGACTTGCCCGTCTGGCGGTAACAGGAGCGATGAAAACCACACCAACAGCAGCCATGGAGGTCCTTCTTGACCCCCCCCCCCCCTCCACCTGATGGTAATGGGGGAGGGGGCGATGGGACACTTCAGGCTGCAATGCAAACCCAGCGACAAATACGCCGCGCTGGGGCACAATCGAATTAGGAACCTTGTGGGAGTGACAACATCTCTGATGAGGACAGACCACATGATCCCCAAATATACCTTCAACAGAAACTTCGAAATAAAAATAGAAGATCGAAGTGAATGGTCATTAACCGGTAACAGCATCAGACCGCGGGACTTGGTCTGGTCTATACAGATGGATCAAGGACCGCGGAAAGTACTGGTGCCGGCATATATAGCGATATGAGGAACTCTCAGTTCATCACATCGCTAGGAAAATACACTTCTGTCTTTCAGGCAGAAGTATACGCAATACTAGATTGCGCAATAGAAAACAACAGAAAAGCCTATAAAAATAGGCAGATCAGTATTCTAACAGACAGCCAGGCAGCTTTAGGGGCACTGTCAAACCCCAAAGTGACTTCCAAGCTGGTATAGGAATGCCAAGAAGAACTAAGACTACTAAGAGCCCTAGCGAACCACAAAAAGGTAACCTTTCAGTGGGTGCCGGGATACGTAGGAATCGATGGCAACGAAAAAGCTGACGAGCTAGCGAGAAAGGGATCGTCAGCTCCATATATTGGCCCAGAACCGGCCCTGGGAGTGCCTAAAACCACAGTATGGGGCCAAATGAGGGGCTGGATCAAGAACCAATACAAAGAATACTGGGACAAAATAACCGGACAACAACATAGTAAAACCTTTATTAAGGAACCATCCAGAAAGAAGACTGAAGAACTGCTGTCACTAAGCAAGAATCAGCTCCGCATAATCGCTGGCTTCCTAACAGGGCACTGCGTCCTGAAAGGACACCTTCACAAAATGGGTTTATTCAACGGGGACCTAAAATGCAGACAATGCAATAGGGCAACGGAGACATCCTACCACATCCTGTGCGACTGTGAGGCTTTGGATCACAGAAGACAGGCAATATATGGACAACCAAGACTGAGTCCAGAAGAATATGAAGCCAAACCAGCGATGGGTTGTACAAACTAGTGCAAGGGACCAGAGTGCTGGATTGGTTATCATAAAACAAATGGGAGAATATCACAATAAGCCCAAGAGGCTGCAGTGATTCGGGAAAAGTAAGTTAGACGGCTCCCGAACAAAAAAAAACTGAAATATAACCTAGTCTAATAAAGTTTGTTGAATAAATTTTACCTAATATACACGTTATATATTAGTTCCGATATTCTATGCATTTTCGTATTTATTGTGTCAATAAGGGTATTCTGCCATGCTGTTCTATATATAATTTTGTTGTCAAAAGTAATTGTGTTTATTGAATATTCGGCAACGCCCGACTGAAAATTCCATTTGAAGTGGAAGAATAACTTTGCTAAACTCTACCAAGTAAAATAAAGGCCATTCATTATTATTATTATTATTGTAATAGTCTTATTCCAAATAACATTTTTAAGACAAAATTGGTATACCGTCTGATTTACGTTAAGGTCGCTCGAACTTGAAAGATAGGATAGAACTGACAGGAAAGAAGGTAAAAGAGAAAAACCTATTTTGACCGTCATTTTTTCAACATAGCGGCCGTAGGAGAAACGATATTTTTGTAGAAAATATTAATTATTGATTATTCTCCAAAAAAAAATTCCTTGTAGGAATTATCCACGGGTCGAATGATTAACTACTAAATTACCCATTAGAAAATTTAAAACAAAATTAAAACTACATCTTTTGGCTAATGTTTACTATGATTTGTCTGATTTTAACTAACTATGTAAATCTATGTTATTATATGATATGTAATGTAATATGTTGTTTGTTATGGTGTTGACTATACTAAGATCATATCCTAATGTTTATTATATACTTGTGTTTTATGTATGTTGCTTATCTATATTTATATTACTTGCCATCTGCAAGTGCTCGACTGTATCTTAATGTTTTATGTTATATATGTGTTTTTATTCATATTTGTTTATATTCTTTTATGTGCGTTAAAGCATTACTATGTAATTCTGTTATATTAACCAAATTATTATTATTATTAATAGAATTACTTGAAATTTAATTTATGCTTCTGTAACTCGACATGATATTATCATATATAACGAATAAATTTCTTTGAAAAATAAGGTTACTGAGAGTAAAATATAAAAAGAATGTAGCAGCCATTGAACCTCCGTTAAACCATCTCTGAATTATTCGTATGGAGATGTAGGCGTTTCGATAAAAGCACTCCCTTTATGTAACTAATTCCGGAACCCTTTGGAGGGACTAACTCAATTTCACGCAGCTTTCTGTAGTCGAAGCGGAAACCCACACCAGTGACATTAGACGTGAAAGACTGTAAATTCTCAAGATTGAAAACCAGATTTAAAATAGGCTTTGTTGAAAATTGCACAATAACAAGTTTTCATTTAGTATGCACACACATGTACACCGTACACATACATAATATTGTGGATGAAATAATACATAATATACCTTAACCTGGAAAGGAGAATAGTGATGAATCGAACTGTCAATAGTATTAAGCGACGCATATCATTCAGCGACATTAATTCGTTAAGTCTGTAATAGTAACTTATCCAACGACCATTTAATGATGGCTATTAAGAGACAAGCATGAGAATTATGAGATGAGCCGTAGGCAAATGTCATAATGAATGCGAGTGTCTTAATAGCCATTAAATGTGACTTGCATACACTATTTTTTCTATGACCAGTCATAATAAAATAGAAAATTAATACTTTATTTCTGAAATGTATTAATTATAGATTAAAATGTAGGAAATATTATGAAAACTAAACTTAGGAAATATGGATTATTATTTCAATTTCGCTTTCATTATCACACATGTTTACTGATTTTAATTGCAAGAAGCACAAAGTTTGAAAAGCTAGGTGAACAGTAAGAATGATTTGTCAAAATTGATACATTTTAGATTTCAAGGAAATAGTTGATATTGACAGAACATTGCTGTGTGTCGCGTTTCTATTGGTTATAAACTTGAATCTTGTAATCTTGAAATTTGTATCTTAACGAATCTCATTAAAGTACAGGTAGGGAACGTCTTATAAACGAATTAAATGGGAGTAGAACAAAAATATTTTGATTTGCACCCCCTCTAGATTTAAACACTAATGGGATCTGTTGCGTGTACTGATTGCGTGCATTTATTACTATGCTCCTTTCCCGGCTACAAATTTCCTAAACATACTAAGTCACAGAACCAGACAGGCCCACCACTATTTTTATTCGTCTTTCAAAAGATACTCCAGCAGAAATACTTCTTTTCAAATACACTAAAAATGGAAATCGATCAGACCAGGGTGTACACCCTGGGTCAGACACATGTACTTTTTCTGCGGTGCAGTGTAAAAAACTGCACAGTTCAAGTTAATCTTCATTTGAATACCTGTGCAAGAGTGCAACCTTAAAAGTAGCGTGTGCAGTTCGGTTCCATGCAATATTTATTTGCTACATGCAGCCTCAAAAGTAGCTACATGTGAACAAAAATATCTATTTGAAACTTTTGCAGCGGTAGCGAGTGCAGAATTTTTTAAGTTGGTGTTCATTTGTGTATTGAACATTTCAAGGTAGGTAATTGCTTAATTTTAAATAAATGTTTGTGAATAAATTGCGACTTGACAATAATATTAATGTTTTTAAATGGATCATATTTTGTTTGTTCATGGTTATTAAAAAAAAAAAAAAACATAGAATAAAGCTGTATACACGGATTTTTTAAAAATCTATTCTTTTTGAATAAGCTACGTATTTGATCCTGGAGAGATCTTTAAGTAATGATATTTACAGGTGAGAAACATTGCTTTCAGAAGAAATATTACAAAATGTTTACGTAGAGCAGTGGTGGAAATCTCAAAAAGATATTTCACAAACTAACAGTGAATTAACAGAGACAACATACGAATACAATTTTTTTACTATGCACTCTGTATCTTGAAAACGAAAAAAGTTAGACCATTATTTTTTGGGTTAGTTAAATCGGCTTATTTTGATGTTATGAATCTACAGCTAAGCGTTATTCTATTTTTTTAGAAACACCCTGTATAGTAATTACCAATTTAATGGACTCTAACTTGCCTAATTCACCTATTTACCCCCATTTACCCCCCCAACTCTTCAACGGAATAAGATCAAAATAATCTAGTTCCAGATCTCAATAAAATACATATGTATACCAAATATCAAGTCAATATCTATCTAAACGGTTCCGGAGTAATCGTGTGCACAAAAAAAAAGTTATAGATAGACGGAACGACAGACAGAATTTTTTTGCTCAAACTTAAAATCTCGACGTGTCATGACATTCTAAGTCTATTTGAACAATAAAAACTTTCAAAATTTTTTTTGCGTTACTATACTTCCACTGTAGGTGGAAGTAACAGTGGTTTGTTTCTGGGACTCTATTGGGTGACTCCTATAATTTCTCCAGTCCCAAACCATGATACACAGGGTGTTCGTAATTTACGTGACCATAAAGTGAGGTAATCGGTGCAGAGTTTCCGAATTGACGTACTTTCACCGCGAATGCCTACGTCTTCACATTCACAAACATCAGAACCGCCGTGAAACTAAGAACTAATAAATAACTGATTAAATGGATCACCCTGTATAATTCTAAATATTCTCAAAACTGTACACCTTGTGCCCTTGTGTTTTTTTAATATTTTCGATATGTTTTATAAGAAAGCCAGGATATCCTCTATAAGAGAGCGAGGATATTTGCACCACGCGAGGATAAAAGATACTGTATACAGTATTTTTTTTTTTCGAATAATTATGTCTATATCTACAGTAGAAATATAAAGTTAGCTTAAAAGATTATTTTAAGATTATTTTTTAAGCTTTAAACTTTTAATATTACAGTAAACTCACAGATAAATTGCAAAAAAAACACTTTTTGCGATTTACAACAAAATGACACAACATGTTAATTTGGACTTCGGGTTCAGCGCGCCAAAATACGTGAGGGTATGATGGTCTGGTATTTGGTGCAATATACTTTTATTTTTTTGTGTGGCTGTGTAATTTTTAGAGACCTTTTTTGAACGCGGTACAATTTTTCAATTTTGTTCACCCTTCTTTCTTAGCTTAGCTTTTTTACTATGTAAAAACATAGTGAAACAAAATAATTGTCTTGAATTTATAAGCTTTAACGTCAGGCTCATTATAAGAGAATCCTGAAATCACCCTGTATCGTATTTCATGTAAATCTGCAAAAATATTGCAATTATGGCAGCCATATTGGATTTATTTCTAATTCTTAACTTTTAACATCAGATTTGCTAGCAATTACTCCAGATATTCCGGACTACCAATTTTAATGCAAATAATAAATTTTTACACTTTACAGTTTAAGAAATATTTCATATAGTGTGTTTCACTTCTTATCTTCACACCCCTGTAAAGTTTTTCTTAACATTTGGGTGGTAATTTTCTTTTTAACTAGGTGCCCCTAAGATATATTTGTGTTAACTATTCCAACTGTCAGGTTACCACTTTACGGCCTATTGTTTTCTTATATGCGATTTTTCGGGAATTCATATCAGCGATTTCTTATCGAAAATCTGTCAACGTAGCATTGTTTAGCGCCCTCCAAAAACAATATCTCGAGTTTCGTGAAATTTTCAGATTAAATAACTTTTTCTTTTCGGTCGACCAGAAAGTACACCCTCTCTGGAGAAATTATCCGCCAGAAATGAACGTTTTCCCGAGCTAGACCGGAAAGTGACATTAGAGATCGGCAAAAGCTTTTTCGATCTCTGTTATTTTCGTTGCTATCGGAACAAATTTGTGTTAATTCTTGAGATAAGTGTCAAATAGATAAATACTGTAATGTGTTACAACCCCTAGAATGATGCATTTGCACCTACTCGAAAAAGAACCTACCAGAAGATTCCAAAGTGACATCTGGAATTATCTAGAGAATGGTGGCGTCATTGTTGTAGAACTCTCCAAAATCGTCCTAAGTTGAAGACATAATCAAAATTCGACTTAGGCAAAAATTTCATTTAAAGACATTTTCGGGAGTCTGCAGAGGCGCAGATCAGTCCACAAGGACCGTTTTGGGTTCTATAAGGCGTTGGAAATGACCAGGCGAAAATTCGAAGAAACACCGAATTTTCACTTAGGAAAAATGTTTTTGGTTCAGAATATCAGAGTAGAAGTATATAATGACAAAGATTTATGAATAGTATACTTTTTGAAAGGTACCATAAATTGGACTTTGAAAAATAATATTTTTGGAAGAGCGTCAAAATTTGGCCCAGGAATCGATTTATCGAAAGTACGCCAAAGTTTCACTTGCAGACTAATTTTTCAAAACTGCGTTGAAATTTGGCTTGAAGATCGATTTTTCAAAAGTACGCCAAAATTTCACCCGCAGATTAACTTTTCAAAAGTACCTTGAAATTTGGCTTGAAAATCAATTTTTCAAAAGTACGCCAAAATTTCACCCGCAGATTAACTTTTCAAAAGTACCTTGAAATTTGGCTTGAAAATCGATTTTTCAAAAGTACGCCAAAATTTCACCCGCAGATTAGTTTTTCAAAAGTACCTTGAAATTTGGCTCGAAAATCGATTTTTCAAAAGTACGCTAAAATTGGTCTTAAACTGGATTTTTCAAAAGTACCACGAAGTCAGTTTAAAAAGTACCACGAAAATATACTTTAAATTATTTTTTATTTTTTTATTCCTCAACCAAAGACATTGACCTTTGAGGTACGATCATTGAAAGCACAATTCTAAAGTATGAGCATAAAATTTTAACGATGCACTGCATCCAAAAGGCAAAATAGAAGATTTTGTCAAAGCCGGCGTAGTGCCGATAAGCAAAAATTGATAAAAATCAATGCACATGTACAAGGCCGGTTTCTCGCATGGAAAGAGTTTGGATTGACCCAGCGGCTCACAAATTGGTCGAGCGCGTTGAGTGGTCCAGACAAAGCGATGGTAGAAAAGCCAATAACGGGGCTTTTCAAATGACAAAGTTATAGAGGAAAACGCCTTGTGCATAAAAATCCAAAAATTCAATTTTGCCTAAAAGTCGCTCGAAGGTGAGACGCTGCCAAATCGATAATATTAATCGACTGTGATAAGGGTTAGTAAGTCGTGGACTGATCGAACGCCACTCAACTTATGCAGTAATAAGTCCTCTGAATGTGTTTGAGTACGTGAATTTCCACGATACAAGAACTTTAAAGCTAGGTAGTCTCTAGCGAAACTAAATTCATTTAGTAAAACTTTTTTAAGTTAATTTCAGTCAGCCTTAATTATTCATTTACCCAGAGTCTGAAATGATTCTAAAAGCTCACATTTTGATTCTGAGAAGGTACGTATGAATCTTTTCTACCTAATCGATCGTTAGCGTGAGCGCTCTCGCTTGTATGGTCTGAAAGTCACTACCTTGATTGGGGAAGGCACGATTCTTTCTTGAGAATTTTGTATAACCAATTCTGTTAAATAAACGGATTCTTTGAACTAATATTTCTTAATTGATCTTGAGGCCTGTTGACGGTCTATAATCCCTGGAACTTTCGTAGAGAAAGCCGGATGTGTCGAGTTAATTCGCATTAACGTTCGACCTTCTGGTTGCTTTACGAAGGTTTGATAGGGATTTTTTTATGCGTTTTTTGAGAAATATATTCCGTTATTAATGGACCAAAACGTGATTTTCGCGTACCAAAACTAATCCCTCCGCAGAGAAATTCTTCGGTTGGGATTTTTTTATGCAAAAATTCAGGAAATTAAGAGGTGCCTAAACCCCTAACGAGGGAATTCGGGTCCAGAGAGAGCGTAGTTTCCGATCTGTGGTAGTGCCGCCTTGGTCCTATTACTCGGCTACCGAAGTGCATCTTATCTCGAACCCGCCTGGGAGGTAGAAGAACGGGGTAATACGCGACTGGCGCCCCCTGAGAAATAAATTGGTGTCGCGTCATTTTGACGCCCGGTAGTGCGTTCTTCTACATGGCGCCCAACGTGGGGCGTTGTTAGTCAGCAGGGCTTTCTGGAAAGGATATGGATGAATCAACGCCTTTCCAGTTTTACGACGAGCCGACATCTGTGATGGACAACGTCTCTAGAGGGTTAGAGAGGCCGTGCGCGGAGGATGTACTGGGTAGTTCGGGGGTAGGCCCGAGTACCACTGAAGGAGTCATACAGCCCTCCTCAGAACAAGTGTTCGCCCAAATGGCAGCAGGTCTTGCCAAAGCTCTAAGCGAAGCCACACACGAGCATAAATATCGGTCGAAGCATCCAAATGCGGAATTTCATGGCTTCGAACACGAAGACCCTGAAACCTTCATTCATCATATGGAGGAATTTTTCGTCCGAGTACGAATTACGCAGGATAACGACCGTCTGTATAAAATATCAGAACAGCTCAAAGACGATGCTAGGAAATGGTTCGAACAATACCGAACCCTAATTACCACGTATCCTCTATTCCTCGAGCGGTTCAGAAGCCGTTACGATTCAGGTGAAGTACTCACCGAAGCAGTAGCTAATTTATATGGCAAGAAACAAGATGCCGAGGAAAATACGTCAGTATTTATTTCCAGGAAGGTATGCCTCTTCAAGAGGATCGATCCGTTTAAGCCGGAGGCGATGAAGGCGGCTACCATCTTCAATCAGTTGAGACCTGATATGAAAATGCTCCTAAAGAGTGCCGTCATACTAGATACAAATACACTAGTGACGATGACCGAACAAATGGCCAAAATCATGGATGAGAATAAAGAATTCGAGATTCTGCAAAATGCAAAAAAAAGCAAAGACCGAGAAGCGTCCACCTCTACCGCTTCAGCTCAAGGGAATCAGCAATCGAGCAGTAACTGGAGAACGGAACCCTCCGCATTAGCGAAGCCGTCCTCCAGTTCCTTTGGTGCATCTAGGACACCATTCAATGGATCTCAAAGAAGAGATAATCCGCCAGCACCAAGGGTGCATTTTGCAAATAATATTTCCTCGCTGCCTAGAGGGGATATACCGAGAAGGGGTACTGGAGACGTAAGGAACTCCCGAGTCCCGTATCGCCCTTGCAGATATTGCCCAACGGAGCAGTGGCATTTTCATGCGGAATGCCCAAACAATCCCTATCGTAATATGAATACGGGAAACCAAGCGGGGGTCAGAGGCGATGGCCCAGGCCGAACTGTACCAGCCCCGCCTACCAGGCCCCAGCAGGCTCGAAGCGACCCTCGGGGAAGCTCCGAAGCAAGAAGTTTAAATTAAAAAACTTCGATGACCTTCCTGACCTTAATTACCTGTTTAAGGATCAAGAAGTCAACCTATCTCCCCACCGATTCACTCCATTAGAATCTATCAATCAAACCAACGACGCTTTCCCTCTGCCTCGCATTAAGATTATAATTAATAATCGAGCGGTTAACGCTTTATTGGATACAGGTTCGACAAGGAATATTATCCAACCGAAATTTTTGAACGACATTGATCAACTTACAGCTCCCCAAACTTTTGTTATGGCTTGTGGCGATGGTTTAGTAGAATCCCTTGGGACTACGACCATAAACGTTAATGTACTAGATGTACCCTTTCAGACCACGTTTCAGGTCATTCAAAATTTAAACGAAGAGCTCATTCTGGGAGCCCCCTTTTTATATGCTCACAATGTCGTATTCGATTATCAACGTAAATGTGTCTACGTCGGCATTGAAGAGCGAATAACCGTCTTCTGGAATCAAGCGGCACATCAAGCAAGGAAGCAATGCCGGCTTCCCGAAGAACTGATCATCGGAAACGACAATTTAAAACCTCTATTCGAGGAATTCGCTGAATTGTTCACCGCGGTGCCTACCCAAGCTACCACGGTGACAACGAAACATAAAATAAAAGTTAAAGACGACCGCCCGTTCAATATCAAACCCTACCCTATGTCTCCTACTAAGAAAAAAGTTATGTACGATCAAATTGAAGAGATGCTGAAAGCCGGGGTCATAGAACCGAGTACCGCTCAGTACAGTTCGCCTCCCATTATAATTGAAAGGCCCGGCAAGAAGCCTCGCTTCTGCATTGATTATCGTCACTTAAATGAAGTAACGGAAGACGAAGCATCCGTCTTACCAAAGATATACGAGAGTATAAAGGATCTAGGAAACGCCAACATATTTACGGTGTTGGACCTCAAGAGCGGATATTGGCAAATCCCTCTTGAGGAGTCGTCAAAAAATTATTCTACGTTTACAACATTAGATGGAGCATCTTACCGATTTAACGTGATGCCTTTCGGATTGAAGACCGCTCCATGTACATTCCAAAAATTTATGGCAAGAGACGTATTGACCGGCTACTTGCATCATTTCTGCAAAGTATATCTCGATGATATTATCATCTACAGTGAAAATATAGATCAGCATGTAAACCATCTGAGAGCCGTCTTTGAACGCCTACGTTTACATAATTTAAAAGTGTCACCAGAAAAATGTGTGGTAGCCACATCTAGTATAACCTATCTCGGGCATAAGATAAATGCCAATACTACTCAACCTTTAGAAAAACATATTCTGCAGATACAGAGCTATCCTGTGCCTACGACAAGGCGTCAGCTTCAGAGTTTCCTTGGCCTATGTAATTGGGTACGTGAATATATCCCTAATGTTGCAATAATTACTAAGCCCTTGACCCGACTACTCTCGAAGGACTGGCGCTATAAGTGGAATACAGAAGCCCAAGAATCCTTTATCCTACTGAAAGAGGTATTAAATAAACCTCTAGGACTGCACCGGCCAAATTTCAATAAAATGTTCATACTGCAGACGGACGCATCCTTAATAGGATTATCTGCAGTATTATATCAATTGGGGGATAATGACCAGAAGCACATCGTCTCTTATGCTAGTAATACGTTATCTCCGACGGAGAGAAAATACCATATCAATGAATTGGAATGTTTGAGCGTCGTTAATTATATAAGGAAATACAAAATATATTTGGCAGACCGTCCATTTATAGTCAAAACCGACAATCGAGCTTTACTATGGTTAAATAAGCATAAGGACGAGAAAACGAAATTTACACGTTGGTCATTATTACTTCAGGAATACAGCTTCACAATAGAACATTGTCCCGGCAAGGAAAATATATTGGCAGACTATTTGAGCAGGAATCCTCAAGGCCCAAACGTCGAAGCAAACGACGAAGAGGAAAGGATGTATCCACCAAAATTCTCGTACAAGGAACGAATATCAGTGATTACCACATTGGAATTAAACGATCAGGTCAGAGAAGCGCAAACGCACTCCAGAGATATCCAAGACCAAATCGAACGATGGAATACTCTAGTGCGACAAGCAGATAAAACCGAGGCAGAGGTGAAATTCGTCAATACAAGACAAGTGATAGGCAGCACACTTTGGACAAGAGGCGAAAATGTTATAGAAAAATTATACGTACCAAAACGTATGGTCATGAGAGTAATATCTCATTTTCACGACCGACCGGAAGTAGGTCACCCCGGCCGCGATGAAACTGTTAGAATCATCTCGGGCCGCTATTATTTTAATAATTTGTCGAGACTAGTTAACAAATATTTAAATGAGTGCATTATTTGTAATTCCGTAAAAAGCAGACAGTCACAACCGAAGGCTCCTCTCAGAAGCCATGCTCCATCGCATCCGTTCGAAGTTCTAAGCGTCGATGTAATCGGACCGCTTCAGCGAACCAAAGATGCAGATAACCGATATATATTAATGGTAGAGGATGTATTTAGTAAGTGGGTCGAAGCCAAGGCGTTCACCCAAGTCAGTGGAAAAACAATAGCACAATTTATCGAAGAGGAACTAGTGGCGAGATATGGCGTTCCGAGGGTCATCATTTCCGACCAGGGAGGCCACTTCAATTCCGGCTTTTACGATACGTTCTGTACACGTAACAATATTGAAAGATTCTTCACAGCAGCTTACCACCAACAGGCCAATCCAATAGAAAGGAGGGTGCAAGAAGCTAAGAAGATCTTAAAAACCTTATTATATGGTTCACCCAACGACGAGTGGGATCGACATGTTAGTCAGATGGCATATATCTTGAGAACAAGAAAAAACGCCGCTACGGGGCATACGCCCAGTTTCGTAGTACTCGGCTCTGAATTACCGCAGATTGGTGATTGGAATATGTTCGCTTATAGACAAGAGCGTCGTAATCAAGCGGACGTTCCCCGCCTTGAAAGAGTCAAGGAGATTCGTAAAAATCAAACAAATTACCAATGGCGTTACGCGCCCAAAGTGGCGGTAACGCCGGTCGTATATAAAGTGGGAGATATGGTAATGACTAAAAGGATCAGGAAGGATCATACCTTCACACCGTCGTGGAGTGGGCCACACAAGGTTTTAAAGAGATTGTCCAATGAAGTTTACCTCATTCACAAGGGGGTAACTTCGACGAGATTACATGTCGATGCCATCAGGCCGGCACCTAAGGGAGACCCCGATGTTGAATTGGAATTGTCTGAAGAATCAGAAGATAGTCCGGATGAAACTCATCTTAGTGACGACGCTTCCTCATCAGACAATGAGATCGCGCCCAGGTCAGAGCGACGTAGCGATACCACACTAGTTCAAATCAATGTTCCCGCAAGTGCTCAAGATGAGCAGGATGTAATAAGTCGAGATCCCGATGATGCTCGAGATGAGCCAGACATAGAAGAGTCACCTCTAGATATTTCTGAGGTCGACCACGGCTAATAGCCGTTTTCGCTTTTTTTTATATTTTTTCTCAAAATTCTAAGTAGCGATTTTGACCTATATGCGGTCGAATCGAAAATTTAAAGTCTACTCCATGAGCAGACATGGAAAGACGGCGAACCCGACGCAAGAGCGCGATCCGGTAAGCCTAGCTTCTCAAGAGCGAGAGCCGCCAAGTTCGAGTAATGGACGTAGGCATAAGTACGAATCAGTACGAGTTTCGGAAGCTTTTTTTTCTTATGCAAGAAGACAACTTCTATTTTAATCATTTTAAGTCAACAAAATTAACGTATACCCCAAATGGAAACTACGAGTTTCAGAAGCCGTTCTTCGCTCAAGAAGACGCTTCGATTTTTTTTTTATACTTTTTTCACAAGTCGTGATGACCGCACGAGTATCGTAAGCCGATTTAATCTACCTTACGAAGTAGAAACTACGAGTTTCAGAAGCCGTTCTTCGCTCAAGAAGACGCTTCGATTTTTTTTTTTATATTTTTTTTTCACAAGTCGTGATGACCGCACGAGTATCGTAAGCCGATTTAATCTACCTTACGAAGTAGAAACTACGAGACGAATTTCAGAAGCCGTTCTTCGCTCAAGAAGACGCTTCAATTTTTTTTTTATACTTTTTTTCACAAAGTAGTGATGACCGCACGAGTATCGTAAGCCGATTCAATCTACCTTACGAAGAACCAATTTCTAACCATTATAAGTTAACAAAATTCATGTTAGAAAAATATTTCATTAAAAACAACACATTGTGTTTGTTAGTCGACGCGTTCCAGTCGACGACTTGCTAAAAAGTCAATCTAGTTGCAGAACTGCATTTTCCATGTGCAAAAATGGAAAGATGACCCAGCCTGTCGCAAGGGCGCGGCATGGTGAAGTCTGGAACTCAAAGGCGAGGACCGTCCAAGCTGCGGCATGGAGATATAGACAGCCTCTTCTAGAAAGGACCGAAGTTAAGCAAGAGCGAGACCAAGGCAAAAAAGCGAGTGCAACGAATTAGTGAGAGTGGACGCTAATCAAAATTGTGCTACGCTTCGCTTCGCTTCGCACCTCGACGCGGGTGTAATTAAGTTGATAAAAATGTTGTATCAACTTGTCGTATTGTTTAAAAAATGTATTTATTTTTAAGTTAGATAGGCGAATCAGCCGTCTGCCCCAATTAAGGCCGTTATTTTTAAAACATCTGTACCATAGGTCAGACCGTCAAATGAATGCATACAGACATACAAGTGAATATGGAAATTAAAGGCAATCGATGAGTAGAAAAGATTCAACCAAAGGAGGGGAGTGTTGTAGAACTCTCCAAAATCGTCCTAAGTTGAAGACATAATCAAAATTCGACTTAGGCAAAAATTTCATTTAAAGACATTTTCGGGAGTCTGCAGAGGCGCAGATCAGTCCACAAGGACCGTTTTGGGTTCTATAAGGCGTTGGAAATGACCAGGCGAAAATTCGAAGAAACACCGAATTTTCACTTAGGAAAAATGTTTTTGGTTCAGAATATCAGAGTAGAAGTATATAATGACAAAGATTTATGAATAGTATACTTTTTGAAAGGTACCATAAATTGGACTTTGAAAAATAATATTTTTGGAAGGGCGTCAAAATTTGGCCCAGGAATCGATTTATCGAAAGTACGCCAAAGTTTCACTTGCAGACTAATTTTTCAAAACTGCGTTGAAATTTGGCTTGAAGATCGATTTTTCAAAAGTACGCCAAAATTTCACCCGCAGATTAACTTTTCAAAAGTACCTTGAAATTTGGCTTGAAAATCAATTTTTCAAAAGTACGCCAAAATTTCACCCGCAGATTAACTTTTCAAAAGTACCTTGAAATTTGGCTTGAAAATCGATTTTTCAAAAGTACGCCAAAATTTCACCCGCAGATTAGTTTTTCAAAAGTACCTTGAAATTTGGCTCGAAAATCGATTTTTCAAAAGTACGCTAAAATTGGTCTTAAACTGGATTTTTCAAAAGTACCACGAAGTCAGTTTAAAAAGTACCACGAAAATATACTTTAAATTATTTTTTATTTTTTTATTCCTCAACCAAAGACATTGACCTTTGAGGTACGATCATTGAAAGCACAATTCTAAAGTATGAGCATAAAATTTTAACGATGCACTGCATCCAAAAGGCAAAATAGAAGATTTTGTCAAAGCCGGCGTAGTGCCGATAAGCAAAAATTGATAAAAATCAATGCACATGTACAAGGCCGGTTTCTCGCATGGAAAGAGTTTGGATTGACCCAGCGGCTCACAAATTGGTCGAGCGCGTTGAGTGGTCCAGACAAAGCGATGGTAGAAAAGCCAATAACGGGGCTTTTCAAATGACAAAGTTATAGAGGAAAACGCCTTGTGCATAAAAATCCAAAAATTCAATTTTGCCTAAAAGTCGCTCGAAGGTGAGACGCTGCCAAATCGATAATATTAATCGACTGTGATAAGGGTTAGTAAGTCGTGGACTGATCGAACGCCACTCAACTTATGCAGTAATAAGTCCTCTGAATGTGTTTGAGTACGTGAATTTCCACGATACAAGAACTTTAAAGCTAGGTAGTCTCTAGCGAAACTAAATTCATTTAGTAAAACTTTTTTAAGTTAATTTCAGTCAGCCTTAATTATTCATTTACCCAGAGTCTGAAATGATTCTAAAAGCTCACATTTTGATTCTGAGAAGGTACGTATGAATCTTTTCTACCTAATCGATCGTTAGCGTGAGCGCTCTCGCTTGTATGGTCTGAAAGTCACTACCTTGATTGGGGAAGGCACGATTCTTTCTTGAGAATTTTGTATAACCAATTCTGTTAAATAAACGGATTCTTTGAACTAATATTTCTTAATTGATCTTGAGGCCTGTTGACGGTCTATAATCCCTGGAACTTTCGTAGAGAAAGCCTGATGTGTCGAGTTAATTCGCATTAACGTTCGACCTTCTGGTTGCTTTACGAAGGTTTGATAGGGATTTTTTTATGCGTTTTTTGAGAAATATATTCCGTTATTAATGGACCAAAACGTGATTTTCGCGTACCAAAACTAATCCCTCCGCAGAGAAATTCTTC
Organism: Rutpela maculata; assembly: GCA_936432065.2. Classification (NCBI taxonomy): domain Eukaryota; kingdom Metazoa; phylum Arthropoda; class Insecta; order Coleoptera; family Cerambycidae; genus Rutpela; species Rutpela maculata. The sequence goes on from OW386285.2 coordinate 113,903,482, forward strand.
GGTTGGGATTTTTTTATGCAAAAATTCAGGAAATTAAGAGGTGCCTAAACCCCTAACGAGGGAATTCGGGTCCAGAGAGAGCGTAGTTTCCGATCTGTGGTAGTGCCGCCTTGGTCCTATTACTCGGCTACCGAAGTGCATCTTATCTCGAACCCGCCTGGGAGGTAGAAGAACGGGGTAATACGCGACTGGCGCCCCCTGAGAAATAAATTGGTGTCGCGTCATTTTGACGCCCGGTAGTGCGTTCTTCTACATCATCACAGAACAATCGAGATCTTGTCATTTTTAGGTATAAAAGACCGACCGCATTCTCGGCGAGTAGTTCAAAAAGTATAGAAAGTGAGGTTAAGACTTCAAGGATAAACAAAGTGATAAACATTGTGATTTTAGTCAGTAAAGTGTATTTAAATTAATAATAGTATTGTGAAGTATCCAGTAAATATTTAATAAAGTGTGTTAGTGGACATCTCTTGTTATAATTTTTGGAACCCACGGAATTTGCAAGGGGTAGTTTCCTAAGGGTGGAAACACGTCACAATACACTTAACTTTTACGAGTTTTCAATAGTCAATTCACAAGTTATGGAAAATATGGATTCAGATTTTGAAACGTTACAAGCAGAAATTGAAGTTGTATAATAGTGTTGCTCGTAAAAATATTTTATTTAATTAGTTATTATTGTTTGACGTTGTATTTGTTAGAAAATTTATTTAAAAAATAATCCAAAATTGATTTTGTATGAGTGTCGCCCGAAAAAAAAAAAATTGTACGTTACACAACCGAAAAAACAGTGTTTTGCAGGTCTCCCCAAGCTTCCAGGACTCACCGGTGGCTTGCCCCGGAATCTGCAAAACACTTGTTTCCGGTCTTGTAACGTAAATTACTATTATATTTAGCTTTCAGTTTACAAATACTGGAAATTATTTTATTGTAAACGTCCAGAAGGCTTTTGAAATGAAAGAAAACTGTAAAATTAAATGCAAAAGAATACCTTTTTATATCTTTCCACTAGCTCCCCATCAAGTCTTATGTACTTTTCTATTCGTTTTCTGTTATCGTTATTAATGACACCTTTCCGTAATTTTTCTTCGGCTATTTCAAGACATTCTTGCTGACTATTGATACAGACATCTTCTTGTTTTGAATATCATTTTTATAGACTTTTTGCTTGAGTAAACTGTTAGAAAATATTTGATCATCAGCAAGATGTAGGTAGACATAACATTTGAGTAATAAGATGGTTATTATACATGGCGTATTATTTTCTTACAAAACCCTAGAAATAAAAGTCTACCGGAAGTTAAGACGGGAGATCTGGGAAAAATTATCATCCACATCGTGTGGCTAAATAAAACTTTACAGGAGTGTGAAGATGAGAAGTGAAACACACTGTAGAATTCGCTTACCTAAGCCAATTCAGAGTAATAATTGAATATAGAAACGGGCCTCCTCCGTTCTTAAATTTTTTGAAGTCAGTTAAAGATACACAAACAATTTTAATCTTGTTATTATACTCTTCGCAAAAACGAAGAGTATATTGTATTTGATCGGCTTTTCTAAAATCGTAAATATCGCTCGTAGAGAAAAAAATTTCATATCATTGTGTTAGTGAACGAATTCTAAACAACTTTTAAAATGTCCGTCTGTCCGTCCGTCCGTCCGTCCGTCACGTTTCTTGTAAGCACGATAACTCAAAAAAGAAAAATCCGATTGTACTGAAATTTGGACAGTAAGTTAGTGTTAGCTAGGGGAAGAACCCTATTGTTTTTGAACAAAATCGATCAGTAAATAAAAATGGTATTAATGATTTAAATTTGAAATTTTTTTTTTGATTTTTATGTTTTTGTAAAAATTTACATTTTTTACATTTTTTACGTGTTAGGTAGTTCTTACGCTTTTGACTCGAAATCCAAGGGTCCCAGGTTCGAAACCCACATGTGGTATGGTATAGTTTTTTTTTAATTTTTACTTTATTTTACACTGAGTCTTTCACCAACTAAGTTCGTACTATAAAATTAAAAATGTCTAAAACTAACATTATTTACAAAAAAATGCGAAGAGTATCGTATAGAATGTGTAACAATTATATAAAAAGTTTAGTAAACCGGCAAAGAGTACGTTTTTAGCTTGTTTATGACTAAAGTTTATTCATTTTCATAGTAATAATAGTTGGTCCAATATATTTTAAAAAATTTCATATTGGAGAAAGAGAAGAGATAATATAGATGTATTTTACAACGTTATAATGATACCCGGTCCCAGATGTTACGTCAAATCTTGATTCTGTACAAAGGGAACTCAAACTACAGATGTTTTAAGGGTCGCTTTACGTAGGTTCTCCCGGGAATTTCTGCTGCCACTGATATTTTTCTGAATTATGTTTTGCCCTGTTAAGTGGAAGAATTTATATCTCTCCCGAGTTCATATATATTATCTACAACTCTCTTCAGTGATTCAAAGTTTTTGTTGCGGAAATTTAATTCTAACAGAAATATGATATCTCATGTGTGTCCAGCTGTAAACACAACTACAAGCAATAGTCCAGTAACATTAGATTTTACTTCGGAAAAACTCGCACCAAGTTGTATTTTTGCACATCTTTATTTAGGCATTATAAGTAATGTGCAAAAAGTATATCATATTGACTTCTGAGGTTATTCAAGGCAGGGAGCGAAACAGTAACCAAAATCCGCACCGTAATTACGAATTTAAAATTCAAAAAATAGGGTTGAAATCAAATATTCAAATCTTTAAACCATGATGTAGAAATACTAAATTGTATGGTGAAAACCATATCTAAATTGATTCGTCCATTAAAAAGATTATATAAGGTAAAAGGCAAGTAAAAAGCCAGGGACCGAAACCGTTACCGAAAACCGCACCATAATTACTAATTTTTTCTAACAGAAACCGAATTGCCGCGGACCTGTAAACCGAAACCATAACCGAGAACCGAATTGTCTCTGCTTTGAAAACCGAAACCGTAAATGAAAACCAAATTCTCGCTGCTATGAAAACTGAAAATGGTATACGTTATTTAACCCTAACCGAAATTAACCGAAATTAATTTCGGTTTCGGTCCCTGATTCAAGGTTAAATATTACTAAAATTGTTTTTTTCGTGAATATCTCTTCACATTGGTCGTATGACAATTACTGTTATTATGAAAATTGTAGACTAAATAATTCTCTGCAAAAAAAGTTTATAAAAACATCAACTGCATAGACTGGAACAACAATAACAATGCATTCATTTCCACACCACCTTCGAGGTAGAATGCAAGACGCGTTTCTTATAACAAGGTTTTCCCGGCAGCAAACTTTGTAAAAAGTGACCAAAAATGTTTTTCTTTCAACTTTTGATATTTTGGGGGTAGTTAAAGGAAAGGTCACTGTATCTTTTTCAATTATATAAAGGCGATTAGGCGATATCTCTACCTGCTCGCAAACACGACCCTTTGCACAACACCGTTTTACCGGTATTACGGCTCTTTAATCGCGAATTTTTGAAGAGAGACTGTTTAAAACGTGTTAGTTCAAAATTAAATTTTACAGAAACAGCTTACTTGAGGTATATACTTTATTTTAGCATAGTGCATAAAGAAAGTTTTGAATTTCAAAACAGAAAAAAGGTTGTTTTGTATGTAGGACCACAAAAAATGTCTTACGTTGTCATGTCTTGAAAAAATATGTAGAAAATACCTTAGACATTCTCCTTTATATCATAACAAAAAGTCGTAACCGCATTCAACCGCCTTTTCAAAATTTTGGATTTTTTAAAACTAGTGGAGTCAAATTAGGATTTTAATGTGAATTGTCTAGTCAGGGCAGTTTTTCTGTTTTAACGTGTTCAGGGGGTCAACTTAAGTTCACAGTTCAGTTTTGCAGTTTCTGCGAGGTCGGCGTATTGTTTATTTAAACATTTAATTTTTTACACCGTGTTTTCCATCGGTTTTATTTGAATAACTCGAAATCTATAAGTCCTATGGAAAACAATAAAAAGAAGGAAAATGTTCGTTTTAAACTGTACAATAAAAGTACATAATCTACAATTCATTCCAAATGTTATTATTGTCTTAAAAATTTAACATTGCAATATTATGCGTTTTTAAACAAATCACTATTCTTTCAAAAATAATGGATAATATTAACTGAAATTTTGGAAAAGTATAGCTCTTATTCAAAATTATTACTAAAACGACAAAAATATACAATTATTGCTGAAAGTTTGCACCCTTGTGAAATCCTGCCATCAAGACCAAGAAATCTGTACGATGGCTCAAATTGTAGCATTCTATAATTACTTTAAGATTACGGAGAAAAAATTTTTTTTTTCAAAATTTAAACTCGTTTTATTGCATTTGTCTATAGTTTTCGAAATTTTAGTTATAAACAAATTCAAGTAACTCCCTGGTTTTTTTATGAAATCAAAAACGGTAAACGGGTAATGAAAGTAGATCAAAATACACAACTTTTGAAAAGGAATTTGGAGCTGAGATACGTTAGTTTTTACGTTTAGGTCACTTATAAATAAACAAATCGATATTTTTTCTTGAAATTTGGGCTGTATTCTCCAATTCTTATTATTTTGTTTCTGCTATTTGAAGATAATCCAAAGCTACAATTGGTAAAATAACATCGAATAAAACGGCTTTGAGAACATAATGCACATTTTCAATTTTTTATAACTTTTTAAATTTTTGTCACGAAAATGGTAAACCAACCTAATTTGAACAACTACCCTTATATTCATGTATACAACTTTGGAAAACTTTTAATATCACTGATACAATAAAAAAAATATATTTCGAGAGCAGGATTTGAACTCGAGACGTCCTCACCCTGAATAAAAATTGCTCTTACCCACTCGGCCACCTAGCGACTTGGGTCCGATTTGTAAGAAAATAATATAACTTGTAGACGTATTTGGTGATATTCGGATCTCTAACAAAATCACTAAAGATCCCACTTTCGGGTCTCTACTTTTAACAATTGTAGCTTTGGATTATTTTCAAGTAGAAGAGACAAAAGAATAGACATTGGAGAATTACCAGTCCAAATTTCAATAAGAAATATCGAGTTGTTTATTTATAAGTGACTTAAATGTAAAAACTAACGTATCTCAGCTCCAAATGCAAGTAGGGCATTAATTTTTTTTAAGTTGCCTTTTTAATTTACTTTCATTACTGCTTTACCGTTTTTTAATAAATAAAAAAAACCAGAGAGTTATTTAAATTTGATTATAACTACAATTTAGAAAACTATAAACAAATGCAATAAAACGGGTTTAAATTTTGAAAAAGATATATTTTTCTCCGTAATCTTGAAGTACTTATAGAATGCTACAATTTGAGTCATCATACAGATTTCTTGGTCTTGATGGAAGGGTGCAAAGTTTTAGCAATAATTGTATATTTGTGCCGTTTTAGTAATCATTTTAATTTGAAATTTTAAGTGGTGATTGTACTTTATAAGAGCTATATTTCTCCAAAATTTCATTGAATATTATCCATTATTTTTGAAAGAACAGTGATTTGTTTAGAAACGCATAATTTTGCAATATTCAATTTTTTTTTAAATAATAACAAATTTAATGAATTATAGTTTATGTGGTTTTATTGTACAGCTCATAATGAACATTTTCCTTCTTTTTGTTGTTTTCCATAGGACTTATAGATTTCGAGATATTCAAAGAAAACCGATGAAAAACACGGTCTAAAAAATTAAAATGTTTAAATAAACAATTCGCCGACCTCGCAGAAACTGCAAAACTGAACTGTGAACTTAAGTTGATCCCCTGAACACGTTCAAACAAAAAAACTGCCCTGACCAGATGTTGCGAATTTTTTAGTCCTAATTTGACTCACGTAATTCCGCGACCACCGGCAGCATCGCACAATTAATTAACGCAAGGGGATGCGCAATCCATTGTTAAATAACTTTGTACCTTTATAATAAGTATCCTTTGAAGTTATAATTAGTATTTATTATCAATAAAATTTGACCTGTTCAAGGAATGTTTCGAAAAAAAAACGATTCTATAGTTATTTACTTATTTATTTATTACGTTCCATTCTGTATACTCTTACAACTCCTGAAAGTCGCCTCTTGGGGTAAATATTTTTTCATGTTTTTTTATGAGTTCATTGGTTTTCGATAACGTGAAAAAAATAAATTAATATGCCAATGTCTACAGTAACAACCTCTAAAAGCAATCCCCGATGGTAAATATATTTCTAATTAGTTTTTGGGTCTTATTCAAACGGCTTGCTATAACGTCCGACCGAAAAAAGCTATAATACCCCTAACACACAACCCCTAAAAGCCACCCCTGGGGACAGTTATTTTTTAAATTATTTTTTCCTCATTACATATGTGATTGTTATCGGCCTATGACAAAATTAGATTCTTGGCCACTTTTTAAAATTTTCGACCCATTGACTGGCAGGTTTAACCCATGTTTTATAAAAAATACATTTATAAAATATTGTCTTTAACCTCTGGAACTTCTTCCTCTTCGTCTTCTTCAGCATCGCCTTCCTCTAATATATTAGGTGTTTCTTCTATATTGATATCATAAGAAGTGTCAACAGGATCAGCATTAGAAGCGATATTTAGGCATGAGTGACCATGACAATGACTACAAATTATGGAGTATATCAATTCGACTTTCTACAATCAGATAGATCCACAATTTCTCGTACAATTATAAAAAATCGCGTTGAGAGGTACATCCGGTGCAGATGGACTTCAAAAAATTATTATTAATTATTATCCATCCCTGTTGTTCAGGATTTAACTCATTGCCCAACAAAGTTTGTACCTGATAGTAGACACGATATATGTGCAACATGAATAGTCACTGAATTCGCATTTTTTAAATGTAATATAAGTCGCGCTCAAAAACGTCAAGAAGTAATGGAGCAGGAGATCCACCTGGGACATACGTTAGCCTGAACCTGAGTAGTACCGCAACAGTGTTTCAAGCAGAACACACCTATAGAAATATGTTCACGAGAAATGATGCGCAGGTCATAAACTGACAAAATAATTCGTATCATTACTGACAGCCAAGTAGTTCTCAAAGCTTTGGATGCAGTAGAGATACGTTCCAAAACGGTGCTTTAATCCTCTGGTGAAACTGGCGGAACACAAAAGCGTACAACTGGAGTGTACTCGGGGACACCAGGGCAATGAAGGTAATGACAAAAAAGCTGGCCAGAGAAAAGCAAAAACAGCCTTGAAGGGACGCGAGCCAACCTGCAGGATATATAGAATAATAATAGAATAATAGAATATAACAGGATTAGTCAAATAATAGTCCAATCAATGAATGCCCAAAAGGGGATTGTTGAGAACATTGAGGAGGGGAGAATTTTTCTCTTCAGGAGCGTGTTGGGGGTAGTCAGGAGGTAAACATACTAAAAGTCCACGCCCCTAGCCCCAGCGCTTCAGGGGGGGTGGGGGTGGAAAGGTTCCTTTTTTCGATTCTTCGCTTGGAACTCGGAAACCATGCGTTACACGGAAAAATCTATGCAAAATTAAACATAAATAAATTTCCTACAAGAATGTCTATATGCATTTTTTTCCTATATGTTATGGTTTACGAGATATTCGCCAGCGAAAATCGATAATTAATAAAAAAAAATCAATTATGTACCTTGAATATTTCTATCAAAGCGGTTTACCGTGGTCTGCTAATAAATTACAGTCACAAAACAATTTTTATTTCACAACACTCGACGTATTTACTAACGTAATATTTTGTCGAAGTCTATATATTTCCTTAAATATACAGTGTGACTCACTTAAAATGAAAATACCCTTATAACATTTTTATTTTGTTTTCGATTTGAATCAAATTTTACTCAAGTATAGAACAAATTAGAATCTACTTATGACCAGAAAAACATTCGGCTGCTACAAAGGCAAAGCCACCTGCGGTAAGATAATGTGCTGAAAAAATAAAAACATTTTGAATGTTAAAAATTCTAAAATTGCACCCGATCGGCGTTACAAGCGTACATACACCAAAATTTGATTTGGTTGTTGATGAGGGATTTCTTATACATAAGCTCATCTGGCAAAGGGGATCCTGAGTTTCCGCAATTTGTGGTGGCTAGGTGAAATTGGTCAAATTGATCAATTTGATTTTAAATCTTATTTCGCATATTTTGGTACCGCAGGTGGCTTTGCCTTTATAGCAGGTGAATAATTTTCTGGTCACAAGTAGATCCTAATTTGTTCTATACTTGAGTAAAATTTGATTCAAATCGGAAACAAAATGAAAAAGTTATAATGGTATCTTCATTTTAAGTGAGTCAAACTGTATATTTAAGGAAGTGTATAGATTTCGAAAAAATATTACGTTAGTAAATACGTCGAGTGTTGTAAAATAAAGATTATTTTGTGACTGTGAAAATGAATATAGACATTCTTGTAGTAAAGGGCATAGCAGGATAAGCATGTGTTAGGTGCCCCCGCACCAATCGGGTCGAAATTTTTAGCACAAGTTGATAGTAGTGTTAGATGAAATTTCCCAAAATATTAATTTTGGAAAACCATTTTTACGAGAGTTATGGGGATAAAAAGAAAAATGGAAAAAAAAATTTTTCTCGAGAACGGATAAACCGATTTTCATGAAAAAAATATATGTTATGGCTTTTGATGGTGCAAATGTGGCAAAAAATTATTGAGTCCATTTGTCGAAAAAAAGTGGTGGAAAATTTTTTTCAAAATAAAAAAAAAAAATTTTTAGGGGATGTTCTAGAGGCACACCCACCATGTTCTTCCAAATAAATGCTGATATGCCCCTTTAAAGCATATCCAATTTTCATAGCGATCGAAAGGGTACAACATTCTCAAAATTGATAATCATTGGCAGACTGCCGGCGGCGCGTAGTCTATGTAATGAAGCATTATAAGACGACTTTTTTGTAAATATTTCGTGCAAAGACGAGATTACCTTCTCCCCCTCGTTTTCGAGGGTGCTGAACACGATGCAAGTGGTGGGAGAAGTTTTTGACCGCCGCAACCCCCTGCAACTTTTTTGAAAAATTTTTTCAAAATAATTTTTTTTATGGGATGTTCTCGAAGAATGAAGACTAAGAGAAGTCTCATCAATATAGAGTAACCTGATTACCTCACCTGATTCGTGAGAGGCAAGAGGACTCACGCAAAAAAGTCAGCCCGAATTGTGAGAGGCAAGGGGACTCATAATAACCAAGCACCTCGACTAATGAGAGGCAAGGGAACTTAAAATAAACAAGCGCCCCGACTAGTTAGAGGCAAGGAGACTCACGATAAATAAACACCCCGACTCGTGAGAGGCAAGGGGACTCACAATAAACAGGCACCTTCACTAGTGAAAGGCACTGTAACCTCCTAGTAGTGGACTTTGGAAACTAGTTCTTTTGTAGGCTGACTGCAGATGTCATCATTGCAAAATCTTCAGATTTTCAAACTAGATTTTGTTTGACCCCACAGTTGACGTCAGAGAATTTTTGCGCCACACTTCTTGAAATTTGATACTGATTTAAATGCTAGGGTTGTAATGGCCGCCAGTGACCGTGGTAGTAAGATGTAGTAATGAACCGCTAGTCTATGTAATAAAGGCAGAAATACTGTAAATATTTCTTGCAAAGACGAGAATACCTTCCTTCGTCCGTTTTCGAGGGTGTTGAACACGATGCAAGTGGAGGGAGAAGTTTTTGACCGCCGCAACCTCCTAAAACGTCCACCCCTCTTATGGATCTCTTTATGTTTTTTATACGAGTCTGGGGGGTGATTTATCAACGGGTTATACTTGAAATAACATGGAAGATGGTTATAGAGTAAGTTGAGTCCAGACAGCAGGCCAGGGGATTAATTAAACCCTTCCGAGGAGTGGAAAATTATTTTTTATCAAATAATTCGGGTTCAAACGCGTTTCCCCCGTTTTTGTGGTCCCTGATCATGGGAAAAATATTCATTTTTAACCCCTCTTCATCTCTCAAACGGTGAGTGAGGGGTGATTTCTGCCCGTTTGAGGGGGTTGGAGCTAAAAATGAATATTTTTCCCGTGACCAGCGACCCCAAAAATGGGGTATACGCATTTGAACCGAATCATTTGAAAAAAAAAACTACACCCCTCGGGAGGGTTTAATCAACCCCCCTAGGCCTGCTGTCTGGACTCCACTTACCCTATAACCCCCTTCCATATTATTTCAAGTATATCGTCGATAAATCTCTCCCCAAACCCGTTTACCTATATATGAAAACATAAAGGGATCCATAAGAGGGATGGCCATTTCAGGAGGTTGCGGCGGTCAAAAACTTCTCCCACTACCTGCATCGTGTTCAGCACCCTCGAAAACGAGGGGGGGAAGGTAATCTCGTCTTTGCACGAAGTATTTACAAAAAAGTCGTCTTATAATGCTTCATTACATAGACTACGCGCCGCCCGCAGTCTGCCAATGATTATCAATTTTGAGTATGTTGTACCCTTCCGATCGCTTTGAAAATTGGATATATTTTAAAGGGGCATATAAGCATTTATTTGGAAAGGTGTGCCTCTAGAACATCCCCTAAAAATTTTTTTTTTATTTTGAAAACATTTTTTCACCACTTTTTTTCGACAAATGGACTCAATAATTTTTTCCCACATTTGCACCATCAGAAGCCATAACATATATTTTTTTCATGAAAATCGGTTTATCCGTTCTCGAGAAAAAAATTTTATTCCATTTTTCTTTATACACCCATAACTCCCGTAAAAATGGTTTTCCAAAAATAATATTTTGGGAAATTTTATCTAACACTACTATCAACTTGTGCTAAAAATTTCGACCGGATTGGTACGGGGGCACCTAACACATGCTTATCCTGCTATGCCTTTAATTATGTTTAATTTTGCATAGATTACCTTTTTCCGTGTGACGCATTGTTTCCGAGTTCCAAGCGAAGAATCGACAAAAGGAACCTTTCCACCTCCTCCCCCCCCCTGAAGCGGCGGGGCTAGGGGAGGGTTACCTCCAACACATTCCTGAAGAGGAAAATTTTCCACTCCTCAATGTTCTCTACAACTCTTTTGTTGATTGGACTATTAGACCAATGAATTGCTAAAGCTGAGCAGAAAATGGTTGAGATATGCAGTGGGCATTCTAACAGGGCGTTGCATAGCGTATCACATTTTTAACTTTTATTCACGTTCTGAAAAAGTTTTGGTAATATTGTGCATTGAGAAACATATAAATGCAACTGCTACGTACGTGTACATTAGCTCAACATATAACCTCCAAACAGACAATGACTCTTTTTACAAGTTCCTCAATGTAAAAGTTGAAGACTATTTACACTGAGTGGGGTTTACGACCCTTATTCACTGGAAATGGCGGGAATCCACGTTTTAAAATAACAACAAACTCTTGAGAAGTCATTATGGACAGACCTAAGGTATTGTCGTTTCACTAAGTTGGGCCTGTAAACTCGAATATCCTATGTACCTTCGACTTCTCGTTACAAAAACTTCTTAGGCAAAAAAATGTACTTCACTTTAAGAAGAAACGGCTGAGTTAATCTCTCTAATAACGGGCAGATTTGTAAGAAAAAAAAATTTTTTTCGAGGAGAGAAGGCAGCGGGAACGGTATCAACCACAATGGTATTAGCAAGACAACATTTAGTCAGTATTTTGAAAGGAACAAGATACATTGAAATATTTCAACTAATCAACGAATGCCATCCCTTTTCTCAGTAGTCTTCTGTTTGCACACAATAATTAGAAAAACTACAATAAGAAGCTAGTCAGAAGACACCTAAAGAGAGAGTTATGAACAAAACCTTACTAAGATAATATTACCGGGACGGGACCCAAGAGGGCGATTTTTTGACACATCAAAAAAAAGTGTATTAGGCCTCTGGAAACACAATCACATACTAAATGGATAATCGTTATCGCAATCACTTTTGATTTATTGTTTAAAAGTCTGTTCTATTTGAAAGAGACTGCAGTGAAATATAATAAATCCAACAAGCGACTTACCTTAAGGAAGTTTGTTCCTTATTATATGAACACAGTCTCTTTCAAATACTTTAAACCCACCCACCAAAACGCACCCACCACAAAAATATTGGTAGCCCCTCAAAAGGGATCAAAGGCACAAATTCGTGTTCTGAGCAGTCAGCACAGCGTGGGCCGATTCGACAGCAAGCATAAAATTGTTTTAAGTTTGTGAGACACGGAAAACGCAAAGGAGTTACAACAGAGTGTTCTATTTGAAAGAGACTGTGTTCATATAATAAGTAACGAACTTCCTTAGGGTAAGTCGTTTGTTCCATTTATTATAAGTTATAAAATCTTGCTTGTTAAATAAATGTTTATTTAATTATATAAGAGATAACGTTTTTAAAATACAAAGTTATAAATTTTCTTGTTGTTATTATTCTATTTATTTTCATAGTAACGCATAAACTGAGATTAATGTTGACAAAGTAGTAGTACGTGATGTACGCTACAGTAATATATGAATTTGTATGTCTTATGAATTTAGAAACATAAAAGGGTAATATTCTATGTAGTAGACTGTACGGAGTGGAGGAGTATGTGCCTTATTACGTAGTTTAGCAGTGTGGTGTTTATGAAATGGATGCTGTTACGTGAAAAGTGTATATCACCTTCTTTGTAGAAAATTACTCAATAAACAATTTTTATAATAACCGTACTTGTCATCAGATAAATAGGAAGCGAGATCCGCGAAAAAACAATTTTCGTGACCTTTGACCTTGAATAACTTTCGAAGAGAACATTATATTTTGCACGGTACTTATAATGCCTAAATAAAGGTGTGTGTGCAAAAATTCAGCTGGGTGGGAATTTTTAGAATAGACGCCCGTTTTTCGCCTAATATTACTAGGCTAATAGGTCGTTTTCGTTTAACAATGGACTGTATATTACGTGATAAGTATAATAATTACAAAATTAATACGGCAAAAAATTGTTGATATTAAGGAACCGGAAATTTGATCCGCTTTGGTATAACTTTACTCAAAATATAAACAAACGAAAAACTTATACCTCATCTATAAGACTTGAGGGTGTCTAAAGACGTACGGAGCCCACGCGAAATCTCTTCTTTTAAACTATTTTTGGGGGGTTTTAAAAGATGATTCTAAGCTAATTGAAACAAAATCACTCGATACAGTTTTTTTTTTTTTTAGGAAAAATTCTGTCGGGTTTTGATTATGTGGAAAAATATACAAAAGGTATTAGGAATTTTTCTGTAATAAAACATTTCAGTTAAAATGATTTTTACGAAGTAATCGTTTATAAGTAGATAAATTCTTAAATAAATAAATAAAGTAAATAATATTATGAGACGATTAAAATCTTTAGTCATATTCAGATGATGCCAGACTAAACGCACCAGTATACATAGTATCGAGTGAAGTGTTTTAGTGTTTGTGGAAACTCCTTAATTTCAGTGTTACACCAAAAACTTCGAGTCCAATCTGCACTAGTAATTCTCATATTTTTGTTACTTTATAAGTTCGTCATTAATGTTCTAGATAGACATAAATATAGGCGATTTAGGACACAGTTATTTAAAAAGTTACACGATAATTCCATTATAAACAAAAAAAAAAACAGTTAAGTGCAATAAAATAAAATAATAATAAATCATAGTTAAATAAATACAGTGCAACTACAAATAACATTTTGACAAACTCTTGGATAGTGTAACAGAGTTTCTTTCGAATAGAAATAATTTCACTGCATTTTTGAATTTCCTAATCGTTGGGATACATTTTGTGTTTTCGGGCAAAAAGTTATACAGCTTAAAACCGTTAAAAAATATAAATTTTTTATATAAAGCAGTATCGTGTTTTACTGGTAAGAGATTATCTCGTTTCCTAATATTGAGGTCATGCTGTGGTCTAGGATCTTGAAAATTTAAATTTGTTTCTATAAACAAAACAAATTATTTCATAAACATATACAAAGGTCAAGGTGAGGACTTGTAGAGACTGAAAGGTTTCATTTAAATGTTTTCTTGCAGCAAATGATCAAGCAAGTGCTGTGTCAATATAGACAAGTGGTCATTTAGAGAAAGCAGGTAACTTGTAGCAAGTAACCTGCTCGCTTGACTTGTTTATCTACTGGCTTCATGCAAACGATCCTTAACTATTATATATACTTGTAAAGGAAATGAAATGAGCCATTCAAATACATAAAATAACCTACTTTGTTACGCCCCTTGTATATTTTTCCATATGTCCAAAGTCTAACAGCATCTACAAAATTTTGATGAAAAACGGTATCGACTCATGGAGTCACCCTTTGAGCCCAAAATGAGTTTAAAAAAATTGGTATGGAGAACCACCATACATGTTCTGAAAAATTTCGCATATTTCCAAAACCGGCACTAAATATGTTTGTGAACATTAAAAAAAAAACAAAAAGGATGGATTTTTGAAGTTATCGTGAATGAAGGAAAATTGCACAGACACTCAGCAGACACATATACAGACACACTTGCAGCTCCCATGAGCAAAATCACTTTTCTTTACGTCTTGAGCGCAGTTCAATCAGATCACGAACAAGATTTTTCGACCGTGATAAGGTCCATACTTCCCTCTTTCTTAGAAACAGTGAAGTAAATCGAGATATTTTGCACTTATACAATATATACTTATATATATTATACAACTTCTACAATATACTCGGTGATTAAAAAGCAGTTGGTAAATATAGATAATCAAAAATAGAAGATGCAATAAATTTGAGTTGACCATTATAGTATGCGTAATAAATATAAGATGAGTGTTGCTTGTTTTTTATACGCGGCGGATTATTTCTTTGAATGCGGTGTCGGTGCTTTTATTACTTAATAATAGAGATTCCCTTATATCTATTGCTCATCCTAAACAATTTATAAGGAGAAAATAATAAAAAAACTAATGACCAGCAATAATCCTAAATTCCACCAAATGCTGACAAAGGCGTCAAACAGAGCTATGTTCCCCGTCATTAATCCTCTTTAATATCTATAGTGAGCATGTGATGTGATGTGTGTTGGAACAGCGCTACAGACCGAACTAATAAATTTGCAGATGATGATCTTATAGTAGGAGAGCTGACAGAAAAAATGGTGAAAGAAAATGATCAACATTTTCACTAATGGGATTCAATTCATTAGTCATTGGCTATGTCAAAATCGGTCGTCTGCCGTTTCAGAGTGGTAGCATTAACTTGCAGTACAGTAAAAATAGCCCTTTAATTATGAAAAATATTGTCACAGTTTGTTTAGCACTAAACACAAAAAAATTACAGCCAACCCCATGCAAAGGGGTTTTTATGGGGTGAGAAGATGGAAGCAAAACGGTTTTTGTAAATAACTAAAAAATATTTCGAATAAGCTATTGCTACGAAAATTACAATGTGACAAACTCTCCCCCTTCCACCCTGCATAAATTATTAAATATTAAATTAACAAATTGTTGGAGAATATGTCAATCAATCAGAACTTACAAAGTAGTAGCATACAAAGTAACGAATCTGATTAGCAGCGATAACATTTTTGCAACTCTGTGAAAAGCGAGAGATGTAGGTGTGACCGCCGCACCGGAAAGAGGCCGGGGATGGAGGTAGATGACAGGGAGACTGTAAAGAGACGTGAATAAGAGAGTTTCAAATGCGGAGTAGAAGTAAAAATTAAATTAAGAATGAAACATATAATTTTCACGAAACAATTGTCGGATTAGTAACGGGTTAAACTAATTCCGATTCAAGATTTGTGAAACTAAAGTGCCGCTCATAGAAATTACCATATAATCGGCTAGTGTGTGTTCTAGAGGAAAGAATAGACGAGAATATCAGAAGTACTAACAATTTCTTTTCTTTTGATTGATGTTTGTCTATGCATTGCATTCCGTTCGTATTGAGTTCCAGTTGTGAACCTTATTACATATATTTACATGTGGGTTAAATATCCGACGGGATATTTCGGAGAAAACAATCCGTTTTAATATTAATTACTTCCACATCCAGTGGAAGTATAGTAACGACAAAAAAATTTGAGCGAAAAAATTTTCTCGGCCTGTCGGTCTGTAACTTTTTTAAATAAATCAGCACTTAAATTTAGCCTGGTCAACATTTACTGTCAGTGATTTCTTTTTTTTTTTGAAAATTTATATTATAAATAAATCGTAAGAGTTGTAAAAATGTCAAGCACTAGTTTTATTTCTGTTTATGTTTGCGAGATAGATATTATCTATTATAAAGTTATAGTACAGGGAAGTAAAACGAGGTACTTCTTTTTGAACATCTCTTCTTTTTTCTTCTTGAACAAGTGATCTTACAATAGGGCTACGAGTGCCGGCCCCGAAGGCCTCCGTTTCGACACGTTACCCACGTCCCCCTTTAAGGGTCGCGTATTTCAGTATTTTGGTATTTTACCCCTCTCTCTCTCCGAGATATAAATTTTTGATGTTCGGGTGGTTTCGAAGATGAACTGTAGATTAACCGTTTTACATGTTTAATAATACAAAATAAGATTTGAAATGAATAGTGTACACACACACATATCTATTTTTAATCTTCCCGTATTCTCCCGCATAGTATAATTTTTTTGGCCACATCAACCGGAGAGAGGAAAATATAGAACGGATAATACTTTAATGAAAATCAGATGATAAGCAGTGCCTTCACAAATGTTAGGCTGTTGGGAAAAAGCAACCGCGACAGATGGCGTGGTATTGTGTCACAAAGCGTTTGCCAAGAACAATTTATATTAAGTATTGGAATACGAAGAAAACTTTTACAAAACAAAAGAATTACTTATAAAAACTTTAAAAATAGTGTACCTCAGTTAATGAATTTGGGTTCACTTTTAAACACATACATACGCATGTAAATGCATAACATGTTTACACGTATATATCACGAAAAGATACGCCGACTTATTTATTATAAAGTTATAATATGGGGCAACGATGACATGGTTCACACCAGATGCCAAGATGCTGATCCGCTTACACTGGATTCGATTCCTAGGAGCACCAGCGTTAATGTAAAGCAAAGCAAATATTACAGGAGCCAGCGACGTTTTTAGATGCTATATTTGTTTAAACTTGGTTTATCTTTTTTCTGTCATATATCCACTAAACAAACTCCTGCAACTTTGTTAGTGGACCAATACTTGGCATCACCATTTAGATTATGTTAAAAGAAGTGTAAATGCATAACATGTTTACAGATTTTTTGTGTTCTTTATTGACATTACAGTATGATAGAACATGATTTCCTGCCACCTTCATTGTAGACCGGCGTGGCGTGCTCCTGCCATTAACATAAATAAATAACAAAAAGCCAATTGACAGAAATGTTTAAAGGGGTCTACACCGATCCAGCGGCATGCTTTGAACTCATTCGTAAAAGTGAACTGGTCCGCTGGAATTCCAATTATCTTCAAAGCGTACCGACAAGCCCCCTGCCGCTAAAATTTTATTGCCAGTAGTTTATTACTTGAAAGTGTAAAAAAACGTATTCTACCCGACGGGACATGGCTTTGGCAGGTGCAAGAAAAGTTGTGGCAAGGTAGTCACACAGAACCGGAACAATTTACGTGTTTATAATAAACACGTCTTCGATAATATATTTTCGTTTTAGTTTCCACAATATTATTATTTCCCTTGCTTACCAAAATAGAAAGGCCATTAGGATAATAGTGGGTGTTCTAACTGGACATTGTAGGCTCAATAGGCATATGAGTCTAATGGACCTGACAGATGATGTAATATGCAGATTCTGTCAAGAGGAAGAGGAAACCTCAGTACATATGCTGTGCCATTTCGAAGGCCTAGCCAGACTGAGATTCCAACTACTTGGTGAGGAAAAACCAAGGGCAGATAGCTATACTAAGGAGCTCTTAACAAGGCTATGGAGTCTGGTACAAAGTATAAAGCTGGATAAGGAACTCTAAATGAATTAGATTAGGAGCGCCACAATAGATCCAAAGGGGTCGCGGTGGCCAAGGCCAAGGAGCCAACTCTTCCCTTCAATCTAGTTTAATCTACCAAAAGGAAGTATTCTAATCATGAAAAAATCACCCTTTGAGATTTCTCTCGATTTTCACGTTTCAGTCTATGTAAATTATGAAAATTAGAGTCATTTAATTCCGCCAATCTGTCTGTCTGGTGCCTATTTGTTTGTGTCTACGAAACGATCTGACGGAGAAAAATAATATTTGATAGGTAGCTGACGCTATTGGCAACGAAGAACAGAGATATATTTGCACTGAAAAATACACCTAAATAAAAATGAAGAAAATGCGACGCAGGGCAATATTTCGCACGTAGTCAACAACTACCAAGAAAGAAAAATATGAAAAAAATATACAGGGTGGTCTCCTAAAAAAAATTAATGAAAAAATATGTCGGAAGACGATAATATTTCGCATATAGTTAACACAACTGCCAAAGAAGAAAAATATGAAAAATATACAGGGTAATCACTAAAAAATAAATTAAGAAACTATGGTGGAAATAATATTTGGACTGTAGTTGACACAATTATCGAGGAGAAACCTGACATACTTTTAGTGAAAAATATACGGGATGGTGGTCACTTTAAAGAATAAGAAATGACAGAGGAAATATTATTATATTTGAAAGTTAATTGTCACTATTGCCAGGAAAAAATCTGAATTGAAAATATATACAACAGAAAAAATAATTCATAAATAAAGGATAACAAATAGAGAGAGGTTTTGTGGAAATACATTTACAGATTTGTTTCAAAATAAATACCGCGAAATTACTCAAGCACTGTGAATGATAACCTTCATTGTCATTCAAAGATGATGGCAATTGTACATTTTTCCTGTGCAAATTACCGGAACATTCATTTAAACGTTCTTCTGTAAACAGAAGAATTTTATCTTTCTTTGAATTGCAAAAAACACAAATAGGTTTGAGTGTAGCCATCGCATAAAATCCTTTCTACTTGTTTATAAGACAGCAACAAGCAAACTGAACATCAACGTGAATATAAAGGCTTAAAGTTTTGTGGTATGCTACGGAGGCATGACTCATATTCGAGAGAAAATCCCGAGTTTTTTTATGAAAATAAAATTTGTCTAGGGCGATAACTTAAAGAAAAAAAAAAAGAAAGAACGAATAGTGGATTCCCCGAAAGTAGGTACTTTAATATCTGACAACGGACTAAGGTTCTCAATCGAAACCTAGTTCATTGAGAATCCTTATTCGCTGCGCAACAACTTTGCTTGCCCCTGCCAAAGCCCATGTTCCGTCGCGTCGGATAGCCGTCAGTATAATTTTTTTAACAATTTCAAGTAATAAGCTACTGGCACATTTTTTTTAGCTTTAAACATTCCTGCCAATTGACTTTTTTTTATTAAATATTTAGGTTAATAGCAGGAGCACGCCGGCCTACAATGAAGGTGGCAGGAAATCATTTTCTGTTATACTGTGATATCAATAAATATCACAAAAAGTCAACTTTAAACACGTATAGCATTGACCCTTTTCTTTTAATATAACTGAAATGATACTGTCAAGCGTTGTCCCGCTGGCGGAGTCAATTTTGTGAAAACAGACTAAATATAACACAAAAAATAAAAAAATAATTTTAAGCAAATCTTACAAACGAGTGTCGTGGGCTCTAGTACTAAAAGCTTATATAGAAAATTTAGTCGGAAAATGCTGCGAGTACTGTTAAACGACTTAATTAACACACAACTATTCCAGAAAAACAATAATAAGCAATAAAACAGGATATTCTGGGGGGGGGGGACGCCAACGATTTTTAGCTTTTCTAAGTCGTAAGTTTTATCTACTACTACCTACAAATATTGGATCAATTATTATTAATATAAGATCATTTAACAATAACAGTAATCTGTACTTAATTAACTTGTTTCCTTTATTGTCTATAATTTATTAATTATGGGAAAATGCTCAAGATGAGTAACTCTTTAATAATTCATTTCTCTGCAAAATGTAATACAATTATTATTACAAATTATATAAATTGTAGACATAAATCATGGAATGAAATTAAAAATTACAATTAGGTAATAGTAGTTACCGTAATCAGTCTATAGTAAATAAATCATGATTTGTGCAATATATACAGGGTGTTTCAGAATTATGGAACAATAACTTAAAATTCTCTCCAAACTGGTAATTAAATGCGTTTTTGGGCTTAAATGAAAACTGTATACGTGAAGAGAAACATTAGAAATCGTCCCTAATCTCATCTAGTTTACGATCGTCACACTGCAAAAATGGCACCAATTTATACAAATTATACACAAGTTTGAATCTTTCATTTTTTTTATAAAATGAACAGTTTTTGAGTAATTATCTTCTGCATGTATTATTTGTACTCAATAGATCGATTTCATTGAAATATCTCGTATACCCTGAGTAATTTACCATTTTGTTATTTTCGAGACCTAGTTAAGAAAATTTGTTAATTTTTAATAAAGAATCAAATCGTGAAATGGAACTGTGCATTATTCGCCAAGAAGAAAATTGTGATAACTCTTTAGGTAAAAATAGCCTAAATGGTTTCAGCTGAACTTCTTGGGTGACCAAAACTATTTCTAAAAAAAGAATTATTGAAATGGTGTAGGTTCAACTTGTCGAAGTGACTATATCTATAAAATACTTAATAATAAAAGGATATATTGAAGGGAAGGTACGAGGAAGAAGAAATAAAAGAGCTTCAAACAGGGTATGATATTCCACTGTATATCAGCGGAAACTGCACTGTTTTTGTGTGTGGATAATGTATTGAAATAAAAAATTCGGACGTGTTGAGTGGTATTTTCTCAGTACAATAGAATTTCATAGGAATGAGGAGATAATTTGATGAAAGGAATGGTGCAGATATTCCTGTGTTTGTCTTGTTGCAGAAGAGGTTGCACATCAAAAGTATTATACACAGTATTTATGGCACATAAAAAGGTAACCCATGGTAAATTAAATTTAGAAAATAGGATCTGGTTGATTGGCTTTGACCTGTTGATCTATTGTGGAGCTCTTGCTCTAGCTCTCTTTACAAGCTCCTTATCCAGCTTTGTCCTTTGGACCAAATTCCACAGCATTGACAAAAGTCCCTTAGTTATCAGCCCATGGTCTTTCTTCGTGGTGGAAAACTCTTCCATTATTCCAGAGAATTATTTTGCATCAATCGGATGCACGTATGCACATGTAGCCACAGTGCAAAATGGTTAGGGTCATAGTACCAACCTATTCTACTACAAGTAACATAACACAATGGCACATAATGCAACTTGGTGTATAGCACTAAACGGTATTTACCTGGTGGGATTTTCTTAAGTTACAATGAAGTGGTAAATTCAAACACTTAGTAATTATATAATGAAATACATCCAATAGCAAATAAATCTACTGACATAGTTTATAGCAAACAACGTAGATCATAATCTGTGCACACTATACATCTCGATATGTCGTCAAGCTACATAGAAATTTGTGAAAAATTGTGTCAGCCACAAAGGTGTTCTTCCATAAGAGGATTTACGTATCCTAGAGGAAGCTACAAAACAAATTCCTCTTCTGGGAATGGGAACCGACCGACCATATCCCCCCCTATATATAAGGTGAGTTTGAAGGTGTCCGGTAATGACGAGGCGGACATATCAATCTACACCGATAGTTCAAAAATGGACTGTGGATCAGGAGGTAGGGTCTACTTAGAAGACCTAGATCTGCACTCGATAATACCGCTAGGCACACATGCCACTACCTTCCAGGCGGAACTAGTAGGGATCCTGCAAGCGGTAACAGAAACCACGAAGGCAAACGTCAGTGGTAAAACGGTGCGCATATCAACGGAGAGTAGAGCAGCCCTGCTTGCCCTAAACAATTGTAGGACAGGCTCGGTTGCAGAACTAGGTTGGTTCTGGCAATTTAAAAGGTCCTGGATGTGCTCGCACAAAACAATAGTGTGGGTGAAAGGACATGACGGAATTCAGGGTAACGAAGAAGCGGACGCTTTAGCCCGCAAGGGATCTGAGAGCGCCCTGCATGGTCCGGAACCTGCGATAGCGCTTTCAGATTCAGTCCACAAAAGAACTATACACTCAAACGCCACGCGGACTGTTGGAGTAGCCTAAGTAGCTGCAGACATAACAGAATGGCTTTGGCCAAACCCAGTCGTAAGCTAGGCAAACACTGTCTCCAGATGTCCAGGAGCAATCTGCGCATTCATGTAGGATTACTAACAGGACACTGCAGACTAAACAAACACCTCTATACACTGGGAGTTATAGACAACGCCAAGTGTAGAGGGTGTAATCTGGATGACGAGACTGCCGAGCAGGTGCTCTGTCACTGCCCTGCCCACTCAACGAAAAGAGAATCCATACTGGGGGACTTCTGGCTTAGTATGGCCAGCATAGGTGGCGTCTCACCTGGCCTTCTCCTCAAATACATGAATGAGAGGCTCGGTGAACACGCCACCACTTACGGGGGCAGCACAATGGGCCCGCCTATGAGGCCTGAGTGCACGTGAGCGCAAGCTCACCCCCCGCCAAACAATCCAGATCCAGATCCAAGAGGATTTACGTGACTTAAAAACTGAGTAAAGTTAGAGAATATTATTTAGGTATTATGCAAATCACAACTTACATACTTTTTTATTTATTAGGAAAATACCTACTTTCTGTATATTGTTGCCCTAATCTGGGCACGCTAATGTGCTAGTCAGGTAAATACTTTAAAACACTCATTATTGGAGAATCAATCAAAACAACTACTCTTCTAAAGTTGTTTTCAAAGACCATTAATTCCTTTCTAGGCTGCACTTACCGCGCATGTAGATGGCTTTATATCTCTAAGGGCATACTGCTGTGAATTACTTGCAAAACGTTTTCATACAAAAAAATCTATGACTAAAAATATTACATACTGTTCATATCGCAAGAATGGTTCATGCCAACAAAAAATTCTACGGGGACAAAATTGTGTATAACTCTATATAATGTATAATTTTGTTATACAAGTCTTGTCTCATTTCGGCTGTAGGATGAACAGTTTTCGAGAAAAATGAAAACTCCAAAATCGTCCGTCAATTTGGCAATATGGCGGCTGCAGACCAGGTTTAATTAAGGGGGATTTTTAGCATGTTCTTCTATGTATACGCAGAAATCATTTGAAACCAAAAAACATTTTGTATCGTTTTCTTCCGGGTCAAAATGTAAATCTACTGGTATATTATAACAAACTTGTTACAAGAAGCTGGTGTGGTGGTGTTTCCATGACTGCAAATGGTCCCGCTACCTTCTCCTAACGATCACGCCTTGGGATATGATTGGTAAAGAGCGAGATATTTATCTCATCTGCCGAATAATTTGAAGGATCCTCGGCTTCGTATCCAAGGGACTTGAAATGAGACACCACAAGCCAATATTCATCACATCATTGACAGCTAAAGCCTAACATCCCGTTCATCCAAAGCCGCGTTGGATTCACTTATTTCTAAGCAAATTTTTTATTTCGTATCTTTTTTAACTAAATTATTTTTCATTCAAACCAGTATGTAGGTATTCTTAAAAAAAGTCACTAAAGAATTTAAACCGAATTATTTGAAACAGTATATTTTTTAACGGATTAGTTATTTTTACTTCAGTCAATAAGTGATTTACAAGTATTTAAAGTAAATTAAACTCCGTTTATATTTGTTTTGGTAGTGGGTGGAACTGTAAGAAACTAATTAGGAACGTTATTTCGTGTTATATTTACAACCGAGGAAAACCTGTAACAAATTTATTTCCGCAGCTGCGGTTTTCTTATTTACTTAAAATTTTTACTTCCTCAATTTTCTACCTCGATAAATGAATTTACTCATTGGTTGGTTAGCACTTGCAATTAGGGAAATATATTTTGTCTAGTTTAAACATTCTAATCAAGCAGAATTTATTATATTTTAAACTGCATAGTTCCTTGTAATAAATGGATAAAATACTATCTTAAAATACACATGTATATAATATTCATATAAGGACTATTTGAAATTCAACTCAAAAGCGGTGTATAAACTGACAAACAAACGATGGAAATTTTGGACTATACAACATATATGGATACTATAAAGATATACAAAACGATATAGTTCCTACAAAAATTTCGATGTAAAAGTTTCTTTCTTTCAAATAATGTTAGTACTTTCGTATTATGTCAGTTTATTTTTATTATATTATAGTTTGATGCAAATAAATCCTAATGACATGTGTGCCAATTTTAAAACAATAGGTATTAAATAACAACGTTTTAAAAGTGAAATATTAATATCCCTTATCTCGAAATAGGTTAATAACGTTTACTGGGCTAAACTTAATTGTATTAATAGTATCTATCAACTTCTGAAGTTTTCCCCCTAAAAACCAAAACATGGTGCAAAATTAATCGGATGCTCCAAATATGATTTGGCGAAAAATTTTCAAATATTAAAGTTTTCTCTACCTGACAACTTTTCAATAGTAATTAGAGACGCAGATTTATGGGAAACGATTTGGCATCAAGTGTCAATTAAAGTGAAGGTGGGGAAGTGAAGAAATCTGTTTTTTAGATGATTTAAGCAACCCAGATATACAAGATGTTTTATCTACAGCGGCTGTAAGTATTCCAGATAACGAAAATCACAAAAGAAATCCAAATCACCTAAGAATTTAACGATTTCGCTGCATACAAAACCTACAAAACCTAATATTAACTTCAATGACCCACAAACGGTGAAAGATGCTCTATCTAGGTCTGATAAAGGAATTTGCTAAACCGCTATGTTGAAGAATATCATTCGTTGTTGGTAAAGAAAACTTAGGATTTGGTAGATTTGCTACCAAATAGAAAAGCAATGAATTGCAAATGGCAGCTTTTATCAGGAAGTGATTGATTGTTTGTTGTAACTCGAAAATGGTACAAAATCTGACAGGTACCTATAACTTATGTTGTCAATTTCTTACTGGAATGCAATTAAAAGGACTTTCAGGAATTTGAAGGATACCGTGGATTGTAAATTAGAATTTCGAAAAAGAAATAAATTCAGAATTGGTTGGATTTTGTATTGCTGATTGAGCTAGAGTTGTGGATGAGAGAAAGTCACGTACTGGATTCGCTTTTATTTTACAATCTGTGGTTTTATCCACCACAAAAATAGAATATATGCATTGTTTGCAGCAATTCAAAAAGTTATGTGGTTGACACAATTCGAAAAGGAGTTCGGGAACAGTTTTCATGATTCAACTTTAATTAACTATGATAACAAAAGTGTAATTCATTTAGCGAGTTCAAATGCTTATCATGGCACGTCAAAGCATATTGATATTGGACATCATTTTGTTAGACGAAAGCTTCTGGATGAATTCATTAAAGTACATTTGCGAACAGAAGAAATGGATATTTGTATTAGAAGCTTTGTTTAGTAATAAGCAGCGCAAACACAGCCCACACAGCGCACGCAGGCTCAGCTATTGTTATTAAATCAACTTTAAAACACTACATGCTGCAATCATACATCACAAATAAAATTCAAAGTACAATCCTAAAATTGGAAGCCCTCTCCCGGCCCATGACTATCGCTTCAATCTACGGTCCACCACGCCACACCATCTCGCGTGAAGAATATCAACGACTACCTCCTCACTCTTGGCGCACACTTCATAACAGCAGGTGACTGGAATGCTAAACACATTGCATGGGGGTCTAAATTGACCACCCCAAAAGGTAGGAATCTACTAAACGTTATACAGAAAAACAATCTTAATATTTTATCAACCGGAATACCAACTTACTGGCCTACCGATATGAATAAAATTTCTGATCTACTAGACTTTGCTGTAACCAACGGGATATCAGACATACAATAGATTCCAACCTAGATCTAACCTGATCATAGCCCTGTTATAATAACCTTAGACACAGACGTAATTTGGAAAAAATCACCACCTGCACCAAAGACACTGATTGGAAACAGTTCCGGGGCCATATTAATGAAAACATTCGATTAGACATGCATCGTATAAAGCAACTCCAAAAAAGCATAAGGAAGTGAAAGAAAACCGTAAATCCCACTGCACATCAAAGAATTGGTCCATGAGAAACGTAGAGCTCATCGCAAATGGCACCTGACTAGAAACCCGCTAGATAAAACACATCTAAATAGATTAATGCACAACCTAAGTTTGGCTATACAGGCAGCGAAAAACGAATCTTTCTCCTGGGGACCACAAGATCAAGTATAGTGCAAGAAAAATAAGCCTAAAAGTATGCGAACCTTGAAAAAATTAGGTCAAGCAAGAAATTTGGTGGAGATGTTGCAGTTATCATCTTATTGAATATAGTGAAAGTCTCCTAAAATCTAAGCTGTGCTACGCCCGCCATATTGAAATATGGCGGCCCATTTTCAGATTGTCGTATATAAATCCTTTACCGTTGCAGATAGGAAAAAAGTTTCAAATAAAAAATGTAGGCAGTACTAAAACAAACAATTTTTGATTTCAACATTTTTTTCTCTAAATCGAACGGTTTTTGAATTATGAGCTGTCCTCTAAACACTTTGCAATTTATGGATACTTCTCTCTTTTGTTTCAGATTACGTAACATGCACGTTTTGTGCAATAGACTATATGGCAATTTCTACAAATAGATTTTCATTTTGGGGTTACGTTAAATTATGAAAGTGAATAAATAGCACGGGATAATGACAGCCAAGTAGAAATTCTGGAAGCGGGGATTCAGTATGAAAGGCGTTCGTGGGAGAGTTACCGTCATGTGAATTTTATAAGTTTGTATTCAGAAAATAAATACTGAGTTGTTCCGAGAATTAGCGTAATCCTGAGTGATTAATTTTGAGAACGTTAGATGTTAAAATTTCTAACCTGTGGCACCGTTTCATATAAATCTGTATTAAAAGCAGCAATTTTCCAATTAAGAAGTGTCCAGGTAGAAGAGGCCGAAGCTGATGCTGATGTGTCGATCGTAGCAGCAGCTATTGAGAAAGCAAGGCATGGTTCTCGAGTAGTTATTGTTGGTCAGGACACCGACTTATTAGTCCTCCTAATTACTTTGTCAACAGATGAGATGCATATTTGGTTCCTTCAACCAGGCTCAGGGAATAAAAGAAGGTCAATTTTTTATATTCCTAAGCAACGAAATTTGCACAGGAATACATTACACTGCCTGATATTCACACATACTGTTACAGGTTGTGACAAAACCTCCGCGCCACAGCAAGATTAAAGGCTTACGCCTTTTAGAACAAAACCCGAATCTGAGACAGACTGTTGCATTATTTACGGAAGATGCTGTATCCCAAGATGACATTGCAGCTGCAGGTGAAAAAATTCTGCTTGCAATTTATGGGGCAACAAAGTCCTAGACGCTTGATGAGTATAGATATTTTTCATATAATCGTCTGATCAGTAAGCAGCAATTACATTCCAAATTTAACTTGGTAGTTTTGCTTCCTGCAAGTGCAGCAGCTGACAGTCACTCATATCGCACATACCTCTAAACCCCGGAGGATGGGTAATAATTTAGAGCCGACTGCCTGGGGTTGGCAGTTAAGCCATGTGGCTTTGAAATCAGTTTTGACATGTTTAGATCCAGCCCCTAGCAATTTACTGAAGCTCATATCCTGTGGTTGCAAATCGGGATGCACAATACGTTGTGAGTGCTCATCCGCAGGGTTAAAGTGTTCTGTCATGTGTGGATATTGCCAGGGATTATCTTCCAGCAACTCAGAAGATATGTTACCTGACGACGACACTGATAATGACGAACTAATGTTATAACATATTTTATTCTATTTGTTACAGACTTCATAATTACAGTATATTTTTCTTCTGTTTCTTTTTTGTTTACTTACTACCTATAAAACACATTTTACAGTGTATTTTTGAAAATTGAATAAAATTCTGCACCTCATAATTCAAAAACCGTTCGATTTAGAGAAAAAATATTAATAACAAAAATTGTTTGTTTTATTATTGCCTACATTTTTTATTTGAAACTTTCTTTCCTATCTGCAAAGGTAAAAGATTTAAATACAAAAATCTGAAAATCAGCCGCCATTTCTCAATATGGCTAGCGAAGCACAGCTTCGATTTTAGGGGACTTTTAGTATATTCATTAGGATAGCAAGTAGAATATCTCCACCAACTTCCTTGCTTGTACTAATTTTTTCGAGGTCAAAATTTATTTTTCCTACGCTAGTATCGAAAAGGCAAATAAGCCAGCGTATACATCACATCCCAAATCAACAACAGTGACGATGCCGAAATGGAAAACTACTTAAACTCTCCATGCCAGTTATCACCTCCAATAAAACCCTTCTCACCAACAGATATTCGCAAGGAAATAGGAATACTTAATTCACATAAGGCACCAGGATACGATCTCATAGTTGCGGAAATATTAATGAACCTTACAGATCAATCAGCCTCTTATCCCATTATGTCCAAAGTATTCCAATGTCTAATCCTCAACAGAATAGAAGAGGCAGTCACCATTAATAATTTAATCCCTGAACACCAGTTTGGATTTAGACATAATCATTCTACCATCCAGTAATGTCACAGAATTGTAAATAAAATCAAAGAGGGCCTGGAAGAAAAGAAAATGCGTGCTTCAGTCTTTCTTGACACGACAAGCCTTTGATAAAGTTTGGCATCATTGAAAATGCATCTTCTTGACCAACTATACCCAATTTTAAAATCCTTCTTAAGTGATCGTTACTTTCTGATTATCACCTTATAAAATCCGGTGGACCACAAGGTAGTATTCTAGGGCCCTTTTTATACATACCAGCGAAATCGGAGGTAAAATATCTCGGGCTCCATTCAGATAAAAAATTAACAATGAAAATACACACCCAAATGAAAAGACGTCAACTAGATCTAAAATTGAAAAACATGCAGTGGTTAATAAATAAAAGGTCACAGTTATCCTTGGAAAATAAATAAATTATATACAAGACCATATTAATACCAGTCTGGACATACGGCATAGAATTATGAGGTTATAGTACCTTCCAACACTAAGATTCTTCAGACATTCCAACCGAAAACTCTGAAAATGATAGCAGATGCCCCATGGTATGTCTCAAAGCAAACTCTACATAACGATCTCAACATTCCATTTATTAAGGATGTCATAACTCCATACTCGATCAAATACCGGAATCGAAGTACTGACCATAGTAACCAGCTCGTAAATGATCTATTTCATCAACCACTCGCACGAAGGAGGCTAAGGAGATTGTGGCCAGATGATCTAGGCATCAAATGGATGGTGTCTGATTCAAGTCGAATCCACTACAAAATATTTACTTATTACTTTGTATGTTCTTTTAAAGTAGATTGTAAATTTGCAGTAATAAAAAAAAAGTAACTCACTAATATAATTGCGAAGTTTTTCACACAAAGGTGCAGCCAAAAATATTAATAAGTTAAAATATTGTTTGTAAATTAGTTGAGATTCGGCAAGTTTAAACCTACCTAATTACGAACTGAAAATTTTAACTTGAGTAGAAGTTAATATTTTCCAAATATCAAACTTTGACTCAACTAAATCTGAATTTAACAAAATCAAATGTTTTTGGCAGTAACGTTTCAAAGGAAGTAAAGTTTATTAAATTACGTTAAGAAAAGTCCAAAGGAAATCTCATCACCGTTTCATATTTAGTTAGTTTATTTGATAATCTGCTTTTGAGTTTAATTGGATGTGGCTTGGATAGCAATCGTATTTGCTCGTTATGAGTTCAATAACGCAAACTCTGGTAAAATACCCTGGGCTGTAACAATATTCTGAGTAATCTTAAATCCAAGTTGCACTGCTGATACTGTTATGATACTGGGGTATATAAACGCAGCGTATTTCTCTATCTTGTTATTATATCGTATACGATTTTACCGCAGTAAAGACGTTATTTTCGTTGTATAAACGAAATTTCTGTTTTGTTTCGGA
Source organism: Rutpela maculata (assembly GCA_936432065.2). Lineage (NCBI taxonomy): Eukaryota > Metazoa > Arthropoda > Insecta > Coleoptera > Cerambycidae > Rutpela > Rutpela maculata. The sequence continues at coordinate 113,933,473 of OW386285.2, forward strand.
ACGAAGTCACCATTCATAAACGAAACAACTTTTTGAGAAAATACGTTTTATTCCCATTGTCCTAAAAAAATTTAGTTCACGTATAAACAGTTTTTGTATAATTGCAATTAATTATTTTTTATTTATTTGCTTTCATCATGATTAGAGAATATTATTTATAGCCTAGTCGATGAAGGTATTTGACTCCAAAAATTTGCAAAATAAATAATTCTTTTTTTAATGAGTTCGTGAAAGTGTATAGAATAATATCCTGAAAAATTTACATTCGCTCGGATGCAAAAAAAAAGTGAAAAAAAATTTTTTTCAACATTTTGAAATTAAGCCAAGCTAGGAACAATAAATAATACAGATGAATAGATCACGTATTTATGAACAAAAAATGTCCTAAAGCCACGGTATTCCCGAAAAAAAAAAATTGTCAAGTAACGTTGTAACTCGGAGCGAGATCCATGCATGCGCGTGCTTAAATACGCATTACTGTGGTACTGACGCACTGACTTACATATCACTGTATCAGAATTTGTTCAATCTATATGAATGTCGGTTCATTTAAGAGATGGAAATTATAGCTTTCCGATGATTTTTTGTTTTAAACAATGCAAGCAAAGGATGAATGGGAAAATATGCTTATATATATTCTCACGCCCGAACTCAACCGTCGCAATAAAAAACCGCTGCCCAAGGAATCACTACTTCCACATCCAAGTCACTCACAACGAAAAAAACTTTATATGTGAAAATAATTGTTTATGGAACTTTAATAATATAATATTTGAAATCCTCTACCCCAAAAACCCATAAAACGATACCCCACATCGGTAGTGGTGTGAGGGGTGGTGATAGGGGGGGTGGCAGTGGGGGGTGGATGAAGTAAAAAAATATTTTGAGGTTTCTGGCTCCCGTACATAGGTACATTAAATCACAATTTTTTTCCATTCCCTTTAATAAGAGGGGTGGGGGTGGTAATGGAGGTGGCTAATGCCAAAAATTTTTTTGAGACCTTAGCTTCTCTTGTATATACTAAATACCAATTTTATGGACTCTTCCCTGCTTGATTGACCTATTTACCCCAAATTTACCCCAATTTACCCCCCAACCCTTCGACGGAACAAGATGAAAATATAATCTAGTTCTAGATCTCGTTAAAGTACATATGTGTACCAAATTTCAAGTCAATATCTTAAACGGTTCCAGAGTAAACGTGCGCACAAAAAAAAGTTACAGACAGACCGACAGACCGACAGACAGACAGACCGACAGACAGACCGACAGACAGACCGACAGACAGACAGAAATTTTTTTTCGCTCAAACTTAAAATCTCGACGTTTCATGACATTTTAAGCCTATTTTGACAATAAAAATTTTTAAAAATTTTTTTGTCGTTACTATACTGGACGTGGAAGTAATATATAAAAATAAAAAAGCCCTTCAAAGAAATTCCTTCTTCATTGAGAACTGTTAAAAAGTATGTTCACTTCATGATTATTATGGTTTATCAAGTTGTAGTAACGTTATTTAAAAAAAAGTACATCTCAAATCATTGTCATTTCCTTGCTTGATAATTTTTTTGATAAATATATATATTTGAGCCTGTAACTTGTCGAGAAATTGACCTATTGGAAAAAAATAAAATATCACTATTTCGGAAAAATGTATACTTTTCGAATGTTCAAACACCAATTCGTTTACTCGTATACACTTTTTCGAAAAGATGATCAATCCCATCATGCTCAGAAATAGTGATTTTCACGATCGTATAGTAGTTATAACTCTCTATAGTTTTGAATATAAATTCTGGAATTTTTCCACATTCACAAATGTATAAGGAATCCATTGGATATAGTTGAAATGTGGATAGGTGCACCTGTAATAAATACAATACAGTAAATGCAGGTAAAAATCCATGCGAGTTACGGCGCGGCAGATCTGCTTCAATCCTGCGGCTATGTGTGGTGTCTGTGTATGCGTTCATAATTATATATTTATCCTCCTGTTCACTAAGAAAAATATTAAAAATGCGTAATCAGAAAGAGAACAAAGCTTTATTTTACTCGTTAGAACAGCTAAGAATTTTTAGAGGTTCCATAGCATGCGCTTGGCCGCGCAGAGTGACAAAGTTACTTCACTATTTTTGTTCCAGGAATACCATGGCTTTAGCGATAAATGTTATTAGGGCATTATTTGTTCAGAAACACGTGGTCTATCAACCTTTTACTTCCACATCCAGTGGAAGTATAGTAACGACAAAAAAAATTTTTAAAATTTTTATTGTTCATATAGGCTTAGAATGTCATGAAACGTCGAGATTTCAAGTTTGAGCGAAAAAAAAATTTCTGTCAGTCTGTCGGTCTGTCTGTCGGTTTGTCTGTCGGTCTGTAACTTTTTTTGTGCGCACGTTTACTCTGGAACCGTTTGAGATATTGACTTGAAATTTGGTACACATATGTACTTTAACGAGATCTAGAACTAGATTATATTTTCATCTTGTTCCGTCGAAGGGTTGGGGGGTAAATTGGGGTAAATTTGGAGTAAATAGGTAAATCAAACAGGAAAGAGTTCATAAAATTGATATTTAGTATAGACAAGAGAAGCTAAGGTCTCAAAAAAAATTTTGGCATTAGCCACCCCCATTACCACCCCCACCCCATTATTAAAGGGGATGAAAGAAAAATGTGATTTAGTGTGTGTACAAGAACCAGAAACCTCAAAATATTTTTTTACTTTATCCACCCCCTACTCCCACCCCCTGTCAGCCCTGTGGTGTGTGGATTTAGAAAGGTTTGAGATCGTAGAAGAGCCAAATTTGGTAAAAAAGAAATCGATTAGACAACTTTCTGTAAGCAAGATTTAATACACAATTTACTCTTATTCAGTTACAATTTTGAAAATCTTCCATCTGCAAATCTTTTTTTATAAGAGATGGAGTGAAATTTTTTAAAGGACAGCACACGGTGTGCTACAACCAAATTTAAATCAAAGTTGATGCTACTCAGAATTTTTTTTTACACATTCTTGGATGTATATGGAATCAATTTCCACGATATTTAAAATCATTCATCGCAGATTTTTTTTTTACAAGTATTTTACTTTTTCTGTTTAATGACACAAAAAAAGTGGTCTGGCCTGCGGTCCAGACCACTGTATCCTTATGTATTTGGACCCGCTGAAACCGAGTCTGAAGTCAGAATTGCCATATTGGCTCGTTTTTCACCTCCAACCCCAAGAAAACATCCCCCCCCCAAAAAAAAATAGTCTCTCCGGCGGACCATACCAGTGTATGTATTTGGACCCTCTGAAACAGAATCCGAAGTCAGAATTGTTAGATTCGCTCGGTTCTCACCCTTAACCCCAATAAACACCCCCAAAACAAACAAAAAATGATTTGTCCGGCGGACCATACCAGTGTATCCTTATGTATTTGGTAAGGATACACTGGTCTGAAAAACTGAAAAACGAGCCAATATGACAATTCTGACTTCGAATTCGGTTTCAGCGGGTCTAAATACATAAGGATACACTGCTCTGGTCTGCAGGCTAGACCAGTTTATTGTTTTGTTTGGGGGGTGTTTTTTGGGGGTTAGGGTTGAAAAACGAGCGAATCTGACAATTTTGACTTCAGATTCTGTTTCAGAGAATACATAAGGATACACTGGTATGGTCCGTCGGACAGAACATTTTTTGGGGGGGTGTTTTAAGTGGGGTTAAGGGTGAAAAAGAGCCAATCTGAAATTTCTGACTTCGGATTTGGTTTCAGCGAGTCCAAATACATAAGAATATACTGGTCTGGTTCGCAGGCCAGACCACTTTTTTTGTGTGGCTTTGTCTTAAACAAAAAATGTAAAATACTTGTAAAAAAAATTTCTGCGATGAATGATTTTAAATATCATGGAAACTGGTTCTATATACATCCAAGAATGTGTACAAAAAAATCCGAGTAGCAGCACCTTTTATTTAAATTTGGTTGTAGCACACCATGACAGTTAATTCAATGTTATATACAGCATTAACATGATCTCTAGTAGCAACAACTGGACCAACCTTAATTTCTTTTGAAAAATTGGTGAACTGCATGAACAATAATAGAAACATTTTCATAATTAGATTCATTCATGCATCCCTATAACAAAATAGCGAATATTTGTATAGAAACAAGTAGAAAATATGAAATTCATTATTTAATACAGGCTGAATTACTGAGGGACTTTTTAAATAGTTCTTGTGCATTGAAACCCAAGTATGGACATACTCTTATTTCATTTATCATATCAGTCTTACTAGTGATAGTAAATGTGTATATTACACGAGCTCAATTAAGAGTGTCAAATTGTTGTCGCACTGTTTACGCGAGATAACAATAATGAATAATTTATATACTGCAAACCGGTTTGGGTGACATACAGCAGTACCATAAATAACAATTTATGCAAGGGTCATTACTGCACCATACCAACGTAAATTGACATAAATGATAAATTATATTTGCTAAGTAATTAAAGAGCAACCGCGTAAATATTACTAGCCGCTACTGTAAAGTATAAAATACTATTAAATCTTCGAGACACAAACATTAACAAGACAATTAAATTAAGTCAGCTGATTAAGTGGTTACACATACAAAATCAAATTTCATAGTAGATGTTCAACATAGTTGGAATTGAAAATGAACACTTGAACATTTTAGTTGCCATGAATTGTATGGGGCGACTTACAATTATGTTAAAGTTGGGCCATCAGTATTTATTGGCGGACTAAAAACAATAGTAGGGTAAGGGCTCAAGTGAACTCCTTCAAAAACTACCACAAAACCACCCTCAAAAGTACATGCATTCAGTTTTCTTTTTTTTTTATTTCCCGGAAACTATTATTATGATCAATAATTTCCGAGAGAACGTCAAGAGTGTTTAAAGAACATACAATTTCCTATCGACTGATGTATATTTTGGGAAGAAAAAAAATTGTAATTAAGAGTAAAAATTTGTTTAACAAAAAAAAATTCAAAATATAAAATATGAAAATAACTAATAAAACATAGATAGCGAACATAAACATTTGCACAGTAAGAAACAATTAAGTTTTTTCCTTACAGCCAGTCCTTTACACAACTTTTCTTGAAGCTGCACTTCTTCACACTATTTACTCGCCCGAGGAATTTATATCCATTTTGGAATCAGGTGGCCGAAACAGCATTAATCTGATGCATTAATCAAGCAGAAACCGATATACTCGTTTGAAGTACAGCTCCTTTACAGTGCTGCAGAGACAAAGATCATCTTGCACGAGAGGTATGGTTGCAAAATTATTGAGGTAACAAAATATTTCCTTCCTGAATCGATTCATACCACTTGATTCTCAGCCGTAAATTTTAGCGGTTTCCAACTCTTTAAATAGTGGCGAAGCTAACACTGAAAATTATCTGTTCAAAATCTCACACATTAAAACGGCAACTAACTCTCGTGTTTTTTTCAATGTAGCGAATGCCGGTTTTTAGATCTCTCTCTTATGGTGAATCGCATCTAGTAAAACTAGTAACCAGAGGCAAAACACACGACTAAGTTTCGGACCTAAGGCGTAGCAAATATTCACAATATTTAGTTTTCATTGTTTTTACCTGTCCCAAAACAGACGGCACTGAACAGTCTGGAGCAAGTTGTTGGAAATGCGAAAAATGGTATATAAGAATCACAACATCGAAATTTACCATTTTCACTTGAATTGCCTTTGATTCTGTTTTCAGTGAACCAATCACATGAAGAGCGATTTTGGTGTTCGCTTCCTCGTGATGACAATTTTTGTACATTTCCGAACCCTCGATATTATCGTACCAAAGGAGATATCAAAATTGGAATGAACTGCTATTTTCGGTTTGGAATAAAAGACAATATTTAAATATTGGAAAAGTTCAACTTTGCTTTCTATGGAGGAATTCTATTCACTTTTTCGGTATTTTTGTATTGGGACCAATCCTGATTCATGAACTTGTACCGCAATTATTTTTGCACCGGATTTGGTAGATTGTAGCATTTTAAAGTGCTACCACTCTAATTTCTAGTAATTTGCGTTTGAAATTGATTAAGTGCCGCCTAAACAAAACCACTATTCAATTGGGAAGTTTCCATTTTTCTCATTTTCTCGTAATAAATAGTCGTAAAAATCTAAAAAATATATGTAATTTTTTTTTAAATTATCTCTATAAATAAAAAAGTTATGGTCCTTCCAAGTTTAAAATGCTGCGGTCATCTGGGCTGAGGCTCGACTACATCACAATGCATGATTCCGCCAACAGCGAGTGGCCGCGGGCACCTTTATACTCGCTGGCAGGCACCGCCAGTTTATAGTCAGCTTGCATTTGAGAGTCGAAAAAAATTTCTAAAACATGCAATTTTGGCACGTTCATATTTTTCGAAAAACACCATTGGGACGGTCGTATGATATCGCGACGTAAAGAGGAAGTCTTCCAGATAAACCTGATCGTAAATTGCACGGCGAAATTCGAAAATTCGGCTCGGCACGAACGAATCAAAAGTGACATTTTGTGACATTTCAGAAAATCGAGCACATACACTAAATAAAGGGAACATACGGCGTGCCTCCGGCATGGCAAGTCAGCGCGTTGTGTATTGTGACGTCACGGTGGACTTCAGCCGAGGCGAGGTATTCAAATAAGAAATAATTGAATAAGTTCGTGAGTTTTTCAGATATCGAGATAATTTTTTTTTTTGTTTGACTAGTTATCTGAAAGACTACTAAATGAGGTTGAATGTACATGCTATTTCTAAAATAGGAAACTTTCTAATTTTATAGACTGAATAGGTAGGCAACCAACTTGCATCTTGACGGCATGGCGTGTTGCATACTGGAACTTATCTAAGAGGGTTTAAATAGTTTCTGTCTATGGAATTTACTCCTCTTATGTTTTTAAAATTGGTCAAGGGAGTAGAGGAATTTTTTCGTAACTAAAGTGAGATTTCTCGGACCTATGTCCACAGGACGATGATGTCCTAGCGTGCCGCTTGTACTATTCTTGCCGCAAATAGTCAGTGTTTGGAAAGTTGTGTTTAGCTGAAAGTTGACGTTTTTTTGTTGAGTAATGCTCTCTATGGAGGTAAACCTTTTATTTAGAATTTGTAAAATGGAATTCTTATTTGAGTTGTGCATTGCAGAGTGTTTGGATTCAGTGATTTACTCTGGTAATGTTCTGAAAAAAACACGTGGTTTCATTACACAGGCCCACAAAAAAAAAGTTGTCTGCGCCGGGGTACTGACCATACCTATCCCTTGTATTTTGTGCCGCTGAACACGAATCTGACCTTAGTTTTTCCCCTATACGTCAGGTTTTTTTTTAACAGCAAATAAATATATAAATATCACGATTCAACACGACTTCTTTTGCTGTTAAAAAAAACCGGACGTGTAGGGGAAAAACTAAGATCAGATTCGTGTTCAGCGGCTCAAAATACAAGGGATAGGTGTGGTCAGTACCCCCGCGCAGACCACTTTTTTTGGTTGCCACTGTGCCACACTCAGTGTGGCGCAATCCCACAAAAAAAAGTCATCTGCGCGGGGGTACTGACCACATCTACCCCTTGTATTTTAAGCCGCTGAACACGAATCTGAGCTTAGTTTTTCACCAGCACGTCAGGTTTTTCTTTTAATAGCAAATAAATATATAAATATTAGACTTTTTTGCTTTAAAAAAAAAACCTGACGTATAGGAGAAAAACTAAGGTCAGATTCGTGTTCGGCGGGTCAAAATACAAGGGATAGGTATGATCAATACCGCGGCGCAGACAAATTTTTTTTTTTTTGTGGGCCTGTGTTATTGGTTATCTCCTTGGAAACACCTCGTGCTGGCTTGTTTAATTGGTCTTGGTCCGCGCCATCCCGTCACTCACTGTGATGAAATTATTCATGTTAATCCGGGGGAACTTATGCTGGAGTAGCAGCTGTTCTCTGGAATGTTGTGGGGAGAAGTCTCACGAAGACACTGTAGCGCTGGGAGATGTGTTCTAGATATCAAGGAGGACGGAAATTACAAGTTTTTTCTTTCTTAATTTTTAATGCCTTTTAGCCACCAATTTAGTAAACTTTTTTGTAATAAAATTTAATTAAATTATTTTACAATATTAGATCATTAAAGAAATCATAAATTGTGAACCTTCAGTTCCATTTTAAGTGCATTTAAATGATCTTTTGTGAGCATGTTACTGTAAAAGTCAAACATGGTACCATGGTGCTTAGGCATTGCGCTATAATATAGTAGGACAGGATAGTTTAGTTCTGTCATCAACTTTTAAAGAGACTAAACATAAGTAGCTCTTTTAGTAAAAATTTTTCATTAGTAAATCTATTAGCGATGCCTTGTCACATACTTAAATTCATATACAAGCCATATAACTTAGTATTCTTTTATTTGAAACTTCAATTTGAATCACCAATATATTTAATCTTAAATATTATTTTTTTTTATATATACAATTTGGGTATTTTTAATAAATGTTGTCCATGTCTAAGTATTCTCATCTCTTGATACTCTCCTAGAATTTATTAAAATTTTACAAGTAATAGTTTGTTTCCATAGTCAGAACTAATACTAGTTCGAGCTTTAACAATTTGCATCGCATATCATGTGCTAGCTATAATTTTGTTTCTTGGCTGACAAGATTTCTCTTCTAAATTAATTATTGGCCAAGTGGCGCCCTCTTGTGTTGATCTGTGTTTACTCATTTACTCACTCCCTTTTTTGCTCTCCGAAACAAACTAACTGACATACGCAAGTGAACTCTTTTTTGCATTAGGCACAAAAAGTGTTGCAAGATGTTTCTCAATAACTATCCTAAGCTATGTGCAACTGAGCGGCACGGGCGGTATGAGAAGTTTGAAAGCGACCACCGTCTTGTGGCTGCAGACACTGAATAACTGTTTGCGCTATCACTTAAGTACATAATTCACTATTTTTAAATCATATAGGTAATAGGAAAGTGATTATATAAAAGTGAAATTGTTTCTATGAGATACAATAGAAGCACACCACAAATTGAATGAAACACTGAATTGATAAATCTCCCATCGATGTATCGATCGCGACCTCAATCATGTCCACGAATCTACTGCGTTGTATCTTTGGCATGTCCGTACCCAGCACCCAGATGCCTTCCTTTCTACAGAGATGAAAACACAAACTCTTTTGTATCGACCTTGACATCGAGTTAGATCTCCATCTAAGGTGAAGTGCTGCTAACGTCTTCGGTATGTGCGGTCACATTTAAATATACAGATTTGTTTTACAAATAGATGATATCGATGCAGCGACCACGACCTCGATCCCGCGTACATCGAGGCATATTCGGCAGGTCCTTACCGTAAGGCCTTAGTACGATTCGATACAAAGGGGTACAAAATAAATCTCTGAAATGGTGGAATACATACCCGCGACAGAGACAAGCTAAAGGGTTCATTACGATTGACAAAATCTACACCAAATTAGTAAGGCCCTTATGAAAATGGTGGGTATTCTAACTGGACACTGAAGGCTAATATACATGTGAATCTAATGGGTCTGGCAGAAGATACAACGCAGATTCTGTCTAAACTTCTTGGTGGATGTTTATATGCAGCACCATGTAGTTATAGGACAATAAACAGGGACAAGACGTATTCTCGGTTTCCTTTCTTGTTTTACTCCGTACACACTCAGTCAACTTCCCTGGTCTAGTCTAACATTTCTTTAAATATAATATGAAGAAGTTTACAAAAATAAATGAATCAACTATTAGATTGTTATCAATGCTCTTATTACTATTATCAAATTAGAATATACGGTACAGCTTTCTATACTCTCAGCGGTTAGCCAATCACGAGGCCTTTCAGCATTTTGAGAGTTATTTATAAAAATGGGTTTACTAACTTCGCAGGCGAGCCAAACGAATAAAATAGGAAACAGCATTACTTAATTGACACGCTGTTAAGTTATTTGGCAAAATAATTTCAGCATTATATACGACACTAAAGATCATTACCGGAAGTAACTTTTACAAGTGAACTAATCTTAGAAATAGGTGGTGATTCACAAACTTGAAGTTGGTAAGCACATCAATTTTACTTGCTTGAAAAGTGAACGACAAAGCTGAACGGTGCTCAGACTAATTTTTTATAGATATATTTATGCTAAAAATCTGGCACATTTTTATTTCATTAGTATTTTAAACTACTTATATAAGTTTAAGTTAGCTTAATTATTCAGTAAATTGACAGTCGCTATGTTGAAAAGTCAAAAATATAAGCGTAATTAGTTTTACATTGTTGCCAGTACAATGCACCTGAATAATTTCTTTTTAGGTTGAATGTCAATATGTTCAATATTATTCAGCAAAATTAGGAGGCATTTAGGAAAATACACAGCTCATGAAATAAATATTAAAGTCCACTCTAAAAACATCTGGAAGGGAATACAAGTGTCTTTAAGTAAAATATTTGTCTGTCTGAATGCTACTTGAGAACTCTTTGTGATATATGATAAATACAAAATCCGTATAAACTAATTATCTGCTACCATTTTGGAAATACTTGCCAAATAGGCTCCATTGTTAGTACCTTATAATATAGTATAGCAGATTTTTAGTTACAAGAGATTGAGGCGAGAAAAGAAACGAATAATAAAACGAAAGAAAAAGGAACCCATAGAATGTCAACTACAGGAACTAGAAAAGCTTAAGATTATCAGTGGGCAAGATCAGATATTAGAAAGATGGGCCGAAAAATTTGAAGAGAGACTAAACATAAGAACGCAGGCTGAGGAAGATGAAGTAAATGCACAGCCTGAAGACATGAAGACGAGAGGGAGAAGGATAACATCTCAACAGAAGAAGTAGTCAAGGCAATAAGGAGACTGAAAGACAATAAATTACCTGGTATAGATGGTATACCCTCTGAGCTTCTGAAATATGGAATAAACAAACTAAAAGACCACATGTGTAAGCTAGTAACATTAATCTGGAGACAGATAAAACTTCCGGATGACTGGAATATAGGTATAATAATACCTGAACATAAAAAAGGAGATCAAGTGACATGTGACAACTATCGAGGAATCATTCTCCTAAACGTGACGTACAAAGTACTGGCTTACATACTCGCCCAGTGGCATATAGCCAAGATATAATAGGCAAATACCTCCGATTAAAGAACTTATATCTAGATACATAATTGTACTGATTTATATGTTGCTGAGATAGTTACAATCTAAGGCACTTCTTCCCATAAGTTCTTCATTGGCTAGTCGATCTATTCGCGACCGGTTCGGGCACGATCGGTTCAGTTCGATTATCATAATCTCAGTTTGACACTTTTGACAGTATCCGCCATTAATGTCAATAAGTTTTTTTCGATCAAAATATGGTGAAGAAGTCTTTTTATTTTAAGTTGTGATTTGCTTAATATGTAAATAATATTCTCTATTCATATTTACACAGTTTAGTGACAATATATTTAGTGCAAATTGCTGTGCCGTTTGCAGAAAGCAGTTTAGAAAAGAAGAAAATCAATCGTTCCATAGTCGTAACATGATGAAATTCAGTTCACAGTTATAAAGTGAATACCAATTAAATTTTAATATCCTTTCAATACATATTTATCTCACTGTATTATTTTACTGTAATATCGTATGCCTACATAACGTTGTATAAAGAGCCGGTAATGCAGGAATTGCAATAATTCATTTTAATGAAAATATTTACCATTCTACACATTTTCTACACACACAACGCCACTGTTGCCTATGGGATGTGATATTCATCTGTCCATTTTAATGGACATATAATGTGACTATGTTAGGAGCAAACAAGGTATATAATGAAAAGATAGCCTGTTATGTATATAGATATAAGTTCTTTAATCAGAGGCAAATACCAAAGTGGATTTCGTAAAGAAAAGTCAACCGACCAAATATTTCTTCTTAGACAAGTGCTAGAAAAGACATGAATACGGAATTGATACCCGCCACGTATTCATAGATTTCAGAAGCGCTTAGGATATCACAGATAGAAAGTCACTCTATAATACCATGATAGAATTTAATATCAATACACCTAATAAAATTAGTGAAGAAAACCCTCTCAAAAGTCGAATATAAAGTTAAGGTCCAAAACAACATGTCAAGATCCTTTCAAACACACACAGGACTACGACAAGCTTGTTGTTTAATATAGCGCCAGAAAAAGCTATAAAAGAACCAGGTATAATGACTAGGGGAACTATAATCAACAGGAGCGTACAAATACTAGCATACGCGGATGACACTGACATAACAACAAGATAAAAAATGGACCTAATACAAACTAGAGATGCGCCGAAGCATGCAACAGGAAAATACCTCGCAAATTAGCTACGCGCGGTTAGAAATAAGAATATATTATGATGTCTCATTTCGTGCATCGGCCAAATTTAGATTAAATATTCGGTATTCGGCCGAAGCCGCTTCGGCGCATCACTAATACAAACCTTCAAAGTATTAGAAGTAGCTGCGAAGAAAGTGGGGTTACGGGTTAACATTTCCAAAACAAACTATATGAAAGTTTCTAATAGTAACAATTTAGCGCCACCCAATTTAATTCAATTCAAAAAGGTTTTATTATAATTAATATTACAAAAGTGCGCCTGAGTCAAGTCACGATTCAGAGCCGACCACACCACCACGGCGCGCAACGTCGTGGTAGATGATAGTCGGGTGAAACGGGTTTAATTCCGGCTTAAACGATAAATGGAGAAGTATAAGGTTAGAACTCCTGTTCTTTGGAACAAGAAACTTAAATCTAACAATTTGGCGAACTATAACTAAAATGAGTTTTAAAAACACTTAAAAATTACACTAAGGTTTAGTTTGCACAGCACACGCGCACAGTTTTAAAAATTGGATTATTGATACGGGAAAAGACTTAATGAAAAACACCCGTTCGAGCCAATGACAGTATTCTTCCGATGGTCTGCCTGCCTTCGGAAAGATAGGGTGGAGGGGAAGTTGTGATTTAAAAAGTTTTATTTACAAGAAGTTATTGGTCGAGAGGGGATTTTGAAAGAGAACAAAAAGGGACAAAAGAACAGAAATTAACAAAAAGGTGACTAATAGAGGGGATAGAGAAGGGGTTTGAGAGTAAAAGGTGGTGAAAGGTAAAAGATGGTGAAATGGAAATTTTGGTATAGGAAAGATTTGGCTAGGGAGGTTGCCGAAAGATAGGCAACGCCTGGTATGGTAATGGGTGTTTCAGGTTGAAAAGTATGGCATTATGCTGTCTGATTCGTGTAATGTCTCGGGTTAGCGGATTGTCGCCCAGTTTGAATTGATAGAATTTTTGCGATGTTTCTTGGACGAAGTCCGCTAGTGGAGTTACGTCGTGGCAACGTGCATAGAGATCTCTGAGGGAGGTGTACCTATCAGAGGCTGAAATGAGGCGCATAAATTTGTGTTCTAGTACGTTTAGTTTTCGCATTGTCGTGGCCGGGATGCTGCACCACACCGGCGCCGCGTATGTGATAGCCGGCCTGATCACCATCCTATACAGCAATTTCTTATTGGTCCTGTTTAGTCCGCTACCCCGCGCCAGGAGCGGATACAGACTCCTGGACATGAAGTAGACCTTTCGAATCGTCTCGTTTTCGTGCGTATTTAATGTCAGTCTCTTGTCCAAGTTCACCCCCAAATACTTCACGCACCGCTTTATTGGAATTTGGCGGCCCCCTATCGAAAGTGGTGTAAGAATACGATTTTCGGTGAAGCGGCGCGTGAAGAGAATTAATTCCGACTTCTCGGCGTTGATTCGAATCTTCCACTTGTCGTAATACGCCGTGGCACGGGCCATGTGCGCCTTCAGCAGCATGTTCGCTGCTTGTGCGTTATGCGAATGCGCGTATATGGCCGTGTCGTCGACGTACTTGGCAAGGTTCGTATTCGTATTCTATCTGGAGATAGAAACATATACATTTGAAGGGGTAAGAGAGTTTATATATCTTGGATCTCAAATAAATAAAAATAACATAATAAATGCTGAAATCAAGAGGAGAATGTACCTGGCTAACAGAGCATACTTTGGTTTAAAAAAGCTTCTAATATCAAGCATAGTAACCAAAAGAACTAAGCTATTGATATATAAAACCTTTTTTAAACCTGTCCTCGCCTACGCGTCAGAAATATAGATGATGACAAAAAGCGATGACGAGCATCAAAGTCAACAGATTAAGGTGGCTTGGCCACCTAGTAAGGATGGATGAAATGGAAACCCAAAGCAAATATTCCACCAAACACCGGCGGGAATTCAAAAGAGGGATAGGCACAGAGCCGCATTTAAGAATCAAGTAGAAGCCCCCTTGTGGGGGCCCTGTCTGTAACCAGCACCGATGATTGCGGTATGAAATTGAAATGAATGAAATCAAAGCATATTTTCAAAATCTTCAATATAAATGGGGGGTGGTACTTGAACAATACGAAGTTACTTAACTAATATTTTGCTCAAATCTTTACCTTTTTAACTAACGGAGATATAGCTTGTGAAAAACCTGGAAGGACATCCGATATTGCAAACTAAGAATATTTTAGAAAACTGGGCCTCTTTCTATTAAAAAATAATTCTATAATCGACGTATTTAGGTAATTTTATATATCTGACCGTACATCGAGTGAAAATAATTTAAACGACTACTGTAGTTTGAAGTATTCTCGGAATTAAAATTCATACGAAAATGTAAATATTCAATAATAGTTTGGCTTGTTGATCTTAGTGGTTATATTTGTTTAACAAAATTTCTATTGTTGATTTTCAAATTAACTACTATCGCTTAATTTAATTTATGTGATGTTGTTCTTTGGTCAGTTATATTTTGAAATTTGCTATAGCTATATACATTATACTTGCAGATTTAAAAAGCATACATTTTACATCTAAATGACCTGAAATAAATTACTTGGCTTAATGCCATGGATCTAATTATATCCAAAATATAACAGGTATTAAAAATAACTAAACACTACATTATACCTATAACAGAGGAAATCATTTTTATAGTAGAATTTTAATAGTTATTTCTTAGTAAATACTTCACTTAGTATAATAAACATAAACATATCTATACAGGGTGTCAATTAATTGTTAAGAAATACTATCAGGATGAATTTCTCTCATCAAAAGAAAAATTAAAGGTTCATAGTGAAACGAACAAGAATTGAAGTTGTGGTGACACGAAGCTATACAATCCAAAGAAAATCGAAGTTACAAAAAAAATGAATAATAACAACGTGAAAATAGCTGTGACGGTGTAAAATTTTATTTACCTACGATCACTACTGTAAATAGTAAAAAACACACTACCTGCCATCCATGTAAGTTGAATTTTACGTATTGTAAACAAAACGCACTGTAAACAAATCGCACGGTAAACAAAACGCACAGGACACCCAATTATAGGTGGCTTATATCGCTGCCACGGGGTTTAAAAAAAACAAATGCGCCTACGTAATTTTCAAACGCTGTCAAAACTGACATAATATTTGTTGAATGACATTGTTGACTAGTAAACTAAATCCAGATTTTACTAAGTGAGTAAATAAATATGATCGTAGGTAAAGTATAGTACATAATTCGAGTTGTAAAACAATTACGCACTCATGGAAATACGCACTCGCCGCTACGCGGCATCGTGCGTAACTTTTCCATTCGTGCGTAATATGCTTCTTACAATTCTCATTACGTAATATACTATTAGTATTCATATTAATTATTGGCGCTAAGATATGACATTTCCTACAATGTGATATTTTTTATCTTTGATCTATTTATAAGTTAACTCGGGCTTTACTAGTTTTACGACTGTGACGAATCACTTGTAAGATATCAGTTTGTAACGTGGATTCATTGACTATTTGATTATCCAAGATATGACACTGACTTCTGCACCACGTATGTACATTAACCCTTCACGAATATAACCTGATCTAAATTCAAGATTTGAAGATCATAAAGTTCACTTATAGCGTGAGTGCGGGGATGAAAAGCCAGACTATCCTTGTTCTTCTAACACGCAGTAGTGGCAGTTATCTCGCTCTAGAAGGTCGGTCCGTATTGACCCGAAATATAGTCTGAAGCAAAAAGGATAAGATAGAGCGGAAGGCTCGCGTACACATGCCATCTGTCGAGTTTTAGGCAGCAACAACATATTTACAGGCATCGGCATCAATGAAAGAGATTGTTGTCTATACTATTGACCTTGCTGTTGGTCTATAATCAACAGGTGCGTTTTTTTGCTACAATTCTGACACCGGAATATCAAATCTTGTCGTTTTTTGCTCGCCATTCTGATTCCATACACATGAATGTCGATGCCATTATTCGTTATTTAAGAATCCTAAGAAATTTGTCGCCTCCCACCTAGGAATTTCAGTTTTGTCGTTTTATTGGTAAATATCATTCTGGTAATTCTAACTCTACCGGTCGTGGACAAAAAAACGCACCTAACCTTACAATCATGCAATGCGATCATAATAAATGTCACATGTAGAAAAAGCAAATGAGTATTATATGTGTAAAAAATTATAGTTTTGATTATAGTTATAAAGTATATAATGGTTGTGGCCTGCAATTTTTCAAACTGTCGTAGAAGAAACGATAAATATAAAGGGCATGGGTTTTTTATGGTCCCTAAGGAACTCGAAATGTGAGTAAGATCCCAGATGCCAGTTTGATTTGAAATTGTTATGAAAATATGCTACCAGCTTGGTACCCTCCGCCTTACGAAGATCTTTATCATGTACTTAGCATACAAATCTTGCAAATTGCTAGCACTTAGGGCGAGTTGTACCAACTAAGTTCAAACCAAGTTCAGCTTGAGATGTTATTTCCCATATTTCGTATGGGTCCCACGCGCCACAAACGAGAAAAAAAAATTGAAATATCACCAGCCGCCACTGCATGATCATACCTTGATCATCAGTATATAGAAAGAATATAATTTTCTTGATTTTGATATTGATATTGTTAGATGAAAGCAGTTGATAAGATGTCTCGTAAGAGTCATTTTTTGTTGATATACTGGTATGATCAGACTTGGATCGATAGTATATGGAAAGAATGAATGGTTTCAGTGAAAGTTATCTGCTGAATTAGTACACAAAATAATATTTTTCGATAATTTGTAATGGTTGTATTTTGAGCTACCACCAATTAGTGATTTTTGTTTTACCCATTAATTTATTTTTAGTATACGATATACGATTTTTTTTTATTGGAGCTGACATGTTTATATTTGTTATTTTTTCTGTCAGTTTTGTGTCCGTTTTATTTATTAATTTTGTATGATTAATTTTTTTCAATTGCACACGTTGAATTCATTACGGCTAGAATTTTTATTTTCTGTTCAATACAACACTGTAGCATAACTATTGATCAGTGTTATACACATTTCTAGTTATAAGTTATTATACAGTGTCATTTGTAGAATATTTTATAAATTATTTATACTATTTAAATTCACTTATTACTAGTAATATTTGTTTTGTTAGTGCAGTGGCTATTTCTTAAAATAAAGTAATTTTTTTCACGTTTATCGCTTCTTTTTTCCTTAATTTTTAAGAAATCCAGTGGCACGAGTGCGGTGCCTCGAGAGTTTAAATTTCCCGGTAATGGCGGTAGTGGGCAGTGGGAGATTTAGTTACGCATCTGACCTGCAGAGGGCGCCGGCTCGGTACTTCCGAATTTAAATTTCCCGCTAAAAATTGAAGGCTGAAAGTTCCTTTACGAGCTCGACCCGCGCAGGGTGCATGGATTGAAGACCTTGAGTTTCAAATTCCCGCTTTGTGTGGTTGTGGGGGGATTTCATGCTGCCTAGGACTCGCCCAGGTGGCGCAGGAAAACCTTGTACGGAAAAATACATTGTGGCCATATGGAACCTTCCACTCTATCCTATCCTTTTTGGTCTGAAGTATGCTATGATCTGTAGTGTTACATTCTACAACTTACTCAGAGTACATCATGCAAAACAGTGACTCAAATTGCAAGGATATTTACCCCCGGCCTCAAGCGCGTCATTGCGAGCTCGATCCAGTTACGTGTTCTTTGCTTAATTGACGTGAAACAAATTCTTACAATTTTTTGGATTCGATCCTTATACTGGTGTGAGTTTACATCAGCTGCTCATTGATCAATGATATTTTACTTCCACATCCAGTGGTATAGTAACGACAAAAAAATTTTTTTAAATTTTTATTGTTCAAATAGGCTTAGAATGTCACGAAACGTCGAGATTTTAAGTTTGAGCGAAAAAAAATTTCTGTCTGTCGGTCTGTTTGTCTGTAACATTTTTTGTGCGCACGCTTACTCTGGAACCGTTTGAGATATTGACTTGAAATTTTGTACACATATGTACTTTAACGAGATCTAGAACTAAATTATATTTTTATCTTGTTCCGTAGAAGGGTTGGGGGGTAAATTGGGGTAAATTTGGGGAAAATAGGTAAATCAAGCAGGTAAGAGTCCATAAAATTGGTATTTAGTATATACAAGAGAAGCTGAGCATTAGCATTAGCCACCCCCATTACCACCCCCACCCCATTATTAAAGGGGATGAAAAAAAAATGTGATTTAGGGTGTGTACAAGAACCAGAAACCTCAAAATGTTTTTTTACTTCATCCACCCCCACTACCACCCCCTATCACCACCCCCACCCCGCTACCGATGTGGGGTATCGTTTTATGGGTTTTTGGGGCAGAGGATTTCAAATATTTTATTATTAAAGTTCCATAAACAATTATTTCCACATACAAAATTTTTTCGTTGTGAGTGACTTATATAGAAAATCTGAATGTGGAAGTAGTGATTCCTTGGACAGCGGTTTTTTAGTGGGGAACATGAGTTAGGCAACCTTATAGTGTACAAATCTTGATTTAAACTGATCGGTTCAGAGCGAGTTTTCGATGATTTCTAGGACTATTGTTTTTTTTTATATATTTATTTAACGTCAGCCTATTTCCGCTACCAAGGCCTATCACCGCTACCAGGCGACGCACAGAAGGCCAAAAATCTGAAACTTGGCTAATGATCCAAAAATAGGTTCGGGTTTATAGAAAAATTATTTAATAAAATCATTTATCAATAGATGGGGGATGGAAAAATTATATCAACAGAAAATTACGAAATTTTGTATTTTTATGTATTCTGTAATGCTGATGATGGGAAAAATATTTTACAAAATCTAACTTATAAAGGTTTTGTAAGTATCGAAAAAACATTCGAATATAATAATTATTATATACTTGTTAAAAAGCGTTTCAGGCTAGAAATAATCTCAGTTTTAAAAGTAAAGCGCAAAATAAAGGCACAAATTTCAAACGTAATATATTTATTTAATAAATAAATTTAAAAAAAAAAGCTTAGTCGCACTTGGAACAAAACTAAATGTTTCATTATTACTAAGAACAATTAACATTTTACATTGACGACTTTAAATTGGCATTTACAAAAATATTACTGCTTATCACAAAATTATAAGTACCACAAAATGTAGTACACACCTGAACTTGAAGCATCAATTGCAAAAAACTGGAATTTTAATACAGTAATAAACAAATAAACGAGTACAATGATTGAATAAAACTTTAAAATTCACAACTATCTGCACTACTCAGTTTCGACTGATGTGGGCGCTAAAATGAATCATGTAACGGCCAATTGCGATGCATTTTATTACGTGTAAAGATGTTGGCTACACATAGCTCAAAAGAGCGATCGTGTTAACTCTATTACATATTTTGATTTTTGGCCAGATTTTCGGGTCTCCTGCCCCACTGTGCGACAAGCCGACTACTTTATATCCCGTCCGAGGTATGGTATATCCACTACGTAATTCTCACCTCAAATTACATAACTTCTTAGTGGAAGTCAGCAAGCCAAACATTGCACTTGGAAGGGTTGTAAGAGTCCTCAGGGGCTGCTACTGTCCTTCACCCTGCCTCAGACCTTCCCTTATCAATAAACCTGCATAAAAACGTCAATGATTTCCTTCCCAAACACGCATAATCATCCCACCATTGAATAACGGCGAAAAGGGGTGGTTTTTGGCCATTTCAAGGGGTGCGGTTAAAAACTTATTCCACTATTTTTCTTTGATTCAGCACCCTCGAAAGCAGAAGGGTAAGTAGGTTTCGTCGCTGCAGCAAATATTCGACCCCTCTTTGGCTTCCTGACCTCCACTATCTACGTATACACTGATATACAAGCCGCTAGAAGGTGGGACGAGATCGTCGTATTTCCTTAGACGGTTCACCCATCTAAGTACTAACTGCGATGAACGTTGCTTAACTTTATATATCGAAATACATGTACAGTAAAGACGCCTCTACGTTCGCCCCAAAGGACTATTGTCCCTATTGCTTTCTTTAGACTTGTACTGAAATCATACGGAGTGTGTGATGAAATGTCTAGTCTAATTAATAGTACAGAAAACGACCATCACTGACTATAGGAAAACACGATTATACCAAATAAACGATCATTTGTTCCTATTATGACAGTTCTACCAGAAACGAGAAAGTGTATTAAACACCGTACTTCTACAGTACTACAGGGTATATTAATTGCCAGGTTATTTTTTCTGAATTAAGTTAAAATTGGGTTTCATACACTTAATGTGAAAACTCGTTTATTAACAGTGAGATAATTTATACATTAAAGTAAACAAAAATAGTGTATAAGTCCATAATAAGAGCAAGAAATTGTTGTATATGCAGAGTGAATTGAAGGGATGTAGATAAAATAATGTCATGTCACATTAAAAAAAAATACTTTATGCACCCCTAGTATAGATCTAACTCCTCAATAAACGGTGAATGTGAATTCTAAATTTGTAATATTTTAAAGAAATATTTTGATGATAAAGTCTGATGATAATGTCATTCATACAACCAGTATATTTAGTGGATGTACACAGTTATGTATAGAAAAATCTAGTTTTATAAGAGCTTGGTGGTTTTCTTTAATATTAGGGTAAACAAAAGAAAATAACTCAAAATTATCTATTTTATGAGATATTACCCACTTGAATCGAAAACCAAATAAATAAGTTCCAACTCGAAACACGTTTTCTTTAATTTACTACACTCAAAGAAATGGGTAAATTCAACAAAAAAAAATGGTTAACTAACAATATCGTTAATTTTGTTAAACCAAACTATATTGATGGTATTTTTAAACAAGAGGTGATTGTTATTTTAATTAATAAAAAGTTGTCGTACAACAAAACAAACATTAACTTAAAAAATAGATGAATAAGACTATTATTTTGTTCGTCTGACTATTATTTTGTTGAATTCTGTCAAATTAAACTAGATAATAGTATATTTTATTTTTAACTATTATCGAATTGTAATTCTAACCCAGTATTAGTTCGCTGTATTATTGTACTTGGTAGACAAACCAATATTATTGTCGTCTTCTAGAAGTTCTAAAAGAATTACCATAAAATTTGCTTGCTTACCACGTAGTCTGTTACAGAAATTATTCCCAGATGACGCCACATACAAATCATGCATTATCTTATACATTTATGAATTTATAGAAAATTAATAACATTATTGCAATGTTCAAATTCTCTCAGGGATCATCGATATATTTGGATGGATCTTATAAACGATCTCTAATCTTTGGTTTGGGTGGTCTGATGTCTAAATACTGAGATTTTGGCTAACCAAAAAAAACTTCATCATACAATAAAGTGTAGATCAACCTAAAAATTAGTTGGTGAACAAAAAACAAAGTCGTTGTACTATTTAATTGTAGACCAAATTGAAAATGGTTAGTGAACATAAAAAAATGTCATCGTACTATTAATTTGTTATAAGAAGATATGATTATTAAACTACTATTTGTTTACGAAAACAAATAAAGTTGTATGACTATTCTTTTCTGATCGATTTAACTATGAAACTAGATAGGCGCGATTTCATATGCTCTTTTTGGTTGAATTTACCTATCATTTTCGTTGAATGTAAAAACTTTAAAAATGTGACATAACACCTTTATCTACTTATGTCTTCAACTAGAAATATAAATAAATATGGTGATTGCATAGATGTTTTATAATGACGTTTCTATTTGCGGATCAATATTTGGTAAGTAATTAGGCTTACGGAGCTCTTTATTTATTAAACCTACAAAATATTCTTACATCGCATCGGATAAACTGTACTAACTTCTAACTATAAAGTCAATTTATAATATAAAATCCAGTGTAGTTCTGTCTCTTGGCAAAAAAATGTTCTGATCACGTAGAGACTTAAAATTCACCAGACATTCCATTGCACTTAAAGTTGGTGACAAAGATACCAAATATTGAAAATTCAATACGACCCCTTCCAAGAGAATTTTTTATTTTTGGGGCGACTCCATGTCGTAGCAACAGTCCGCAAAAGTGGAAAATTACTAAAGGAATACATAGTGCCTGAACCATAAGGGCTGAAATGGCAAGCATTTCTCATCGGCGCAACCTGTGGTTCTTATTAGCTTAATGGTTTCCTTAAAATCTGTTAACTTTCAAAACCAAACCCAAAAAGGGTGTCTTCAATGCGAGGTTGCGCAAACATTTGTCACCACGTTTACATGCTCTTTTCGTTGACTCATATATATTGTTTCTGATATTTCAGGTGTATGTCCCTAGGCCTTAAAACTTCCTAAGATGAAGGGAAAATAGTACAGTACCTAGAGGTAAAAAATATGCAAAACTTCGGAATAATGTCATATTGAACGGATTTCGTTCATTTTTGGCAGTATAATAAGTTTCTATATTGTGCGGAGGCTTGCTAATTTATAGGGGGTGGATGCCACCCCCTCTCAGGGGGTGGCACTTAAAAACATATATATTTATTGGAGCTGAAGTAGAATCAAATTTTAATAAGAAAAGGTTCTATGCAATTTTTCACATAAATATAGTTTTTAAGTTACAACGACTTCAAAATGGCGATTTTAGCTTAAAAAAAAAGGTATCTCCAAACGGCTTTCGTCAAGTGTCTCGAAAAGTATTACTTTATCGAAAAAATGTTACAGACCAATTACAGAAAGCACAAACTGAGAATTAATTATATTTTCTGTTTATTGATGTAGGATTAATAATTTCGATATTTAAGTTTTTATTTGGCATCCAATTGTTCATAAGATAATTATTTAGAGTGCGAATGAAATATTTCAGAAACTGTAACACCTACGTCAAGAATGCTAATAGGTAGAATTATTAATTAAGCTTTCAACTGTTTTTTTTTATTTGTTTCTGTGGCGTAAAAAATTTGGTTTGTATACAACACTTGCTTTAGAAAAAAATACAATTTAAACTATAAAGGTATTTTCGATAAAACGTATTTTTTTTTCCTTTTCCAAATATCTCAATAAATATTAGTTTTATTGAAAAATGGGTAGAGACCAAAAATAAAACTCATAAACTGATAATGAATATCGCTTGCTTATTTATTTACATAGATTTAATAGTTTCGGAGATATGAAAGTTTACAAATGGCGTCCGAACGTTTATAAAACGAAACATGCAGTTTAAATGTTAAATATCTCAGAAATTGTGACACCTACGTCACGCCTGCTACTAAGAAATGAAATTAAAGACAATTAATTGAACTTTCAAATTATTTTTTACTCGTTCCTGTAGCATAAGAAATAAAGAAGTTATGACGGAAAATGTGCGTATTTATATTTTTTTTATATAAAAAGGTCGCCATTAAAAGCACTTGCTTTAGAAAAAAATACATTTTAAACTTTAAAGGTAATTTCGAAATACTTGGATACCAAATATAAACTTAAATATCTCCGAAATTATTAATCCTACATCAATAAACAAATAATATAATTAATTCCCAGTTTGTACTTTCTGCAATTGGTCTCTTTCTGTAATTGGTCTCTGTACTTTCTGTAATTGGTCTTTTTTCGATACAGTAATACTTTTCGAGATATTTGATGAAAGCCGTTTGCAAATACCTTTTTTTTTTAAGCTTATTATAACTTAAAAACAATCAAATTATGTGAAAAATTGCATAGAACCTTTTCTTCTTAAAATTTGATTCTATTTCAGCTCCAATAAATATATATATTTTTTAAGTGCCTCTCCCTGAGAGGGGCATCCATTCCCTATAACTAGCAAGCCCTCGCACAATATAGAAACTTTTCTGTGAAGCATTTACTATTATATTGCCAAAAATGAACGAAATTCGTTCAATATGACATTATTCCGAAGTTAAAACCTCTAGTTACTGTATTAAAATGGGAGTAGCAATTCGCTTCACCAATAACTTTATTACTGTGTAACGTAGGTTAAGACATTAAAATCTGTGAAAGAATAATTACTTCGATATCTTCAGCAGTTCAGGAGATAATACGATCAGATCACAGATTCTTCAAATCAAATCAAATTAAATGCTTTATTTCTTTTGTTGCCATATACATAGATACGGATGAGGTTCGTCACATATAGGTGGTAAACCACCAAGAAGAGCACTTAATTAACTAATTAATTTATTGAAAGTAAATTATAAAAGTTAACAGTAATATATAAAAGTGTAAATATATGAAAAGTACAAATGCCATATAAAAAACATTAAATGAAGTATTACAAACATTTGGACGCAAACAGATATAAAACACGAACTACATTGTTAAATTAGAATAGACAAAAATAAAAAAAACCGCTGCCCAAGGAATCACTACTTCCACATCCAGATTTTCTATCCAAGTCACTCACAACGAAAAAATTTTGTATGTGGAAATAATTGCTTATGGAACTTTAATAATATAATATTTGAAATCCTCTACCGAAAAAACCTATAAAACGATACCCCACATCGGTAGTGGGGCGGGGGTGGTGCTAAGGGGTGGTAGTGGGGGTGGATGAAGTAAAAAAATATTTTGAGGTTTCTGGTGCTTGTACACACACACTAAATCACATTTTCTTCATCCCCTTTAATAATAATGGGGGTGGCTAATGCCAAAAATTTTTTTGAGACCTTAGCTTCTCTTTAATATACTAAATACCAATTTTCTGGACTCTTACCTGCTTAATTTACCTATTTATCCCAAATTTACCCCAATTCACCCCCAACCCTTCGATGGAATAAGATGAAAATATAATCTAGTTCCAGATCACGTTAAAATACATACGTGTACCAAATTTCAAGTCAATATCTTAAACGGTTCCAGAGTAAACGTGCGCACAAAAAAAGTTACAGACCGACAGACAGACAGAAATTTTTTTTTCGCTCAAACTTAAAATCTCGACGTTTCATGACATTCTAAGCCTATTTGAACAATAAAAATTTTTAAAAATTTTTTTGTCGTTACTATACTTCCACTGGATGTGGAAGTAATAGTCTACAGCTATTTTTTGATAGTAAATATTGCCAGAGAATATTTTTAATTGGTTACTTTGAGAAAAATTCATTCAGGTCATAAAAGCAGTGTTATAACAAGATTCGTTGACGACGATCTCGGCTGCAGGAACGACCCGAAGTATTTTTTTGAGGTTTGAGTTTGACTGGGAGGTTCCATGTGTAATTTGGTGACTTTGGATATCACACAATTTAAAAAAGTACTCTGACCAGAGGGGAGACAGGCAAACCAGGAGAAACGGGTAAGTTGTTGGCCCCTTTTTCTACCATTCCTGCCTTTGCCCTTTTGCAATTTAATGCTTATTTCTTTTATAATTGAAAAGTTACAGTCCGACTATAGAAAGCATTTGGTTTTTATTATTCGACTTTCCTTATTACTTCCACATCCAGTGGAAGTATAGTAACGACAAAAAAATTTTAAAAAATTTTTATTGTTCGAATAGGCTTAGAATGTCATGAAACGTCGAGATTATAAATTTGAGCAAAAAAAAAATTTCTGTCTGTCGGTCTGTCTGTAACTTTTTTTTTGTGCGCACGTTTACTCTGGAACCGTTTGAGATATTAACTTGAAATTTGGTACACATATGTACTTTAACGAGATCTAGAACTAGATTATATTTTCATCTCGTTCCGTCGAAGGGTTGCGGGGTAAATTGGGGTAAATTTGGGGTAAATAGATGAATCAAGCAGGTAAGAGTCAATAAAATTGGATGAGAGGAAGTATATACAAGAGAAGCTAAGGTCTCAAAAAAAATTTTGGCATTAGCCACCCCCATTACCACCCCCACCCCATTATTAAAGGGGATGAATAAAAAATGTGATTTAGTGTGTGTACAAGAACCAGAAACCTCGAAATATTTTTTTACTTCATCCACCCCCACTACCACCCCCCATCACCACCACCTCGCTACCGATTTGGGGTATCGTTTTATGGGTTTTTGGGGTAGAGGATTTCAAATATTTTATTATTAGACAATTATTTCCACATACAAAATTTTTTCGTTGTGAGTGACTCGGATAGAAAATCTGGATGTGGAAGTAGTGATTCCTTGGGCAACGTTTTTTTTTAATTTTGACTAACTTTTAAATGCGAATATTCCACTGTGCATTGTTGGATTTAATAAAAGGCTCAACATTTGCATGGTTAAGTAGTCGTGATACTCGGAAATTCGTACTCTAAATACATAATTTGTCAGAAGCTGTTAGCAGTGACGACATCTTTGTAAGATTGGCATTAAATAAGGTATAATAAGAAACCGTAATAATAGTTTGGCAGGTCTCGGCGTTATTTTGTATGCATGCTTCACATCAATGAACTTTTCGACTTCTTTCATTATTTAAATGGAGATACTTCCAGGTCTCACAGATTTGAACTCCGTGAGAAATTATCTATAGTTGAGTTAGAAAACACTGATGGCAAATTGCCAGCATTGCATGGAGATATTTTAAACTGAGTGCAAACCAGAAATAACCATTTGAAATGTGCCAAGCTATGTTACTGGTGAGTGTAGCGCGAATCTGTCAAATCGACATCTAGAAAAGCTGGCACACTTGAAGTGGGTCACAACAGTCAACAGGCTCCTTTCTTTGTATAGTTCCAACAAGTATCCACCGCCAAAATTGAAAGCACTGACCGAATATGTAATGAATGTGTCTTCATGTGGCTTTACATTAAATGTCAAATATTACTTAAGGAACGATGGCGTAGAACACCTGTTACGTACACTTCAGTTGTCTCGGGACAAGGAATTGAAAGATGTTATTGACTTTGTAACTCAATGAATGGGATTCTTTGCCCATTCTCATAATGATATTGAATGAGAGGAAGCATTATCCAAGAGAGCCTGGGCTTCGCAGTATTGTAAAGGCAAGAAGTTTATCGGTCTGAATTTCGAAGTACTTTTAACTTATACATTTAATATATACAACACATAGAAAATTATTATTAAAACTTTGAAAACGGAAACATTGCGTATTCGATATGTCGGCGTCGTGTATTTCATTATTTTTATTTTTTATTTTCATTTACATTATTTGTCAAAAAAAAAACACCTTCTAACTGTTCTTTTAACGTAAAAGTCACAGCCCCAGCCGTAAAGGTTAACTCCCAGTAATATCTTGTAGATTTCTTGAATTTTATTTTTAGAAGAGTCTATGCGTGGTATAAAATTCCAAAAGAGAAAAAGAAGACTGCTAATTCTGATTTAAATTCGTATTACATTCTTTATAAATCAGCGATTTCTCTAGATCCGTCTTGATGCTCTTGCAATTTCCAATAAATAACTTCTAGATAGTATACATACTTCAGCATACAAAATATCAGATTCAAGTACACAATATTGCCAATCTAAGTCGAGTTTACTAAATTCTTGTTTGTAACGGGATAACGCTACTTGTTTCTCTTCACTTTGTTATGGAACGGGTCAACGAGTTTTCTATTAGAAGTTTCCTAAATGTTTTCCTAAATTGAACTTTACCTCTTGAAGAAGTTTATTTAATACAGTGTGTCAGCGCAAGAACTTGAATTTTAAATATTTAGGCTATTTTTGAAGGTAGCCTCGTTACTATTTTTATAGAAATGACAAGTAGCAACGTTGTCCCACGTACTCCCTCCCTAGCTGTATATTTCATATAAACAGGGTGGCCACCTAAAACTGCTTTTCAAATCCCCTGACTTTTCACTGACTTCCCTGACTGGTAAACTTCAGTTTTCCCTGACTAATTACTTCCATATCTAGTGGAAGTATAGTTACGCAAAAAAAATTTTGAAAATTTTAATTGTATAGGCTTAGAATGTCATGAAACGTCGAGATTTTAAATTTGAGCAAAAAAAATTCTGTCTGTTGGCCTGTCTGTCTGTCTATCGGTCTGTAACTTTTTTGTGCGTACGATTACTCTGGCACCGTTTAAGATATTGACTTGAAATCTGGTACACGTGTATATTTTAACGAGATCTGGAACTAGATTATATTTTGATCTCATTCCGTTGAAGAGTTGGCGTAAATAAATAAATTAAGCAAGAGTCCATAAAATTGGTATTAAGAATACATAAGAGAAGCTAAGGTCTCAAAAATTTTTTTGGCATTAGCTACCCCCATTACCTCACTATTAAAGGGGGTGAAAAAAATAAAATTGTGATTTAATGTGTGTACAAGTATCAAAGGCCTCAATTTTTACTTCATCCACCCCCACTACCGATGTGGCATATCGTTTTATGGGTTTTTGGGGTAGACGATTGCAAATATCGTATTATTAAAGTTCCATAATAAAAAACAAAAACAATTATTTCCACAGACAATTTTTTTTGTTGAGACATGGATAGAAAATCTGGATGTGGAAAGTGATTCCTTGGGCAGCGGTTTTTTTATTACTTAAAAGCCAATTTCAACTACTTTTTGCATTTTGTTAATAAAAATTGTGACCGAACATAAGAATTAGCCAATGTTGTCCAGTTATACATTTTTTTTCGAGAAACAACTTCGACTGATTCGCATAAAATTCGCAATGAATAAAAAATATTTGACTGCAACCAAGAATATAAATGTATTAAAATAAATGCGTTTTTCTTTCCAGGAAACAATAAATCATAGACAGGCATCAGGCATTTGAAAAGAGATAAGTTAACACCCTATATTCTATCATTACCACTTAAGTAACTAAACCTTATCTATATTTTAGACACTCGATAGTTTCTAGACAAATAAACTCTGGCGGATACTAAATAAATTACAAACATTATAATAAATAACTCTCTTCCAGCAAAAATATACAAACTAATAATATAACCAGACGCGTACTATTAGGTCAACAGTCAATAATCAATAGGCAAGACCGAATTTCTTTCAGCAAATCAATAGAATCACACACGATATAATAATAATAATAATAATTTTCCCAAGAAACAATCCTCCCCAAACTGACAGGAGAAGAATTAGACTGGACATCAATGGGCGCAAAAATAAAAATTGCAGCAAGAGAAACGTTAAAAAGGAACAGGTCACCTATGAGCAACAAGAAAAGAAAAAAAATAACAGTTGAAACAAAACTGAATCTGAAAGTCACTAATACAGAGTTATTTAATGAAGCTATCAGTAACTGATCAGTAACGTGCATCCATAAAATAGTGCAATCCAACTCTCGACACTCAAGTGGGTTCAACATCGTATACCTGAGGAAACTCGATCAAGAACCAAGGGATAAATAAGTGCCTATATTTTTAACTTGTATTAAATAAACACATTTTCTTACAGGTCAACAATTTCCTAATAATTTTTAATTTTTACTATATTTACTGGTCAGTGGCGTTCTATTAGTTTACTAGTATATCGTTCCAAAAATTGAATATTTTACATCGCATAAACGGATAATGGAAATTCATGTGATACAATTTTTCTCTCAAACGAAGAAAGAAAAATGCCCATTACAATATTAGGAGACTTCAACGCATATATAGGAAAAGACGACCAAATGGAGGAAGATAAAATCATCATTGGAAAAACTCTACCCCACACATGGTTTACGAAAATGGACACGCGCTGAAAAATCAAGCACACATGTCTGACTTAACGATAACAGACACGTGGAGCAAAAGACAAACCTGTCTAGCAGGTAGAGAGAATAGAAAAAGGATTAAATACGTTAAAGCAAAAAGGACAGCAGAAGTCAATATAGACCTCAAAATTCTATGCGGAGAATTGGAAATAAAAGAAGAGAAAAGATGTAAACGAAACAACAATACACCATAGAGTACCTGAAATAGCTCTCTACTACAGCACGAAAACTTCCAGAAGAAATACTACGAAGAAATCGAAAAACAACTGACAGGAGAAGAATTAGACTGGATATCAATGGGTAATGAAAAATAAAAATTGCGACAAGAAAAACGTTAAAAAGGCACAGGTCACAAATCACTTATGAGCCCGACAGGAGGAAAAAAAAATAATAACAAGTACAAACAACTAAAAACTCGCTGCGGGCCACATCTAGACTGAAAACATACTTCAATAATGGAGCGAGACCCGTCAACAAAAGAGAATTGGACCAGCGGAGAGGAACACAAAATAGATGAATAATACTCCCTAAGAACAACGAACAAACTGAAGTACCTAGGAACAGACCTGACGAACTAACTGGAACAGAGAGAAACTATAAAGGAGAGAATCAAAACGCATGCAGAGTCACAAGGGCAATTATGCCGTTCACTGAGAAAAATAAACTATCATGGGACCTTACCAAATGTATGTACATAGTCGTCAAACGCGTATGGAGTTAAAAAACGTGGCAACAACAAAAGCTAACAGAAGAAGTTTTTGAGAAAAGCAGAAAGGGACATCGTCCAACTACTCGCAAAAACAACAAGACGAAAACAGCGACGTAAAACATCAACACTATTAGGAGGAAAGACAATTAAAAGTGATAGAAATGTATGCAATGAACCGTGTTACCATGCTACAGCGAAGAACAACAACTGAGAGGATCAGGATCAAAAAATGAACACCACAAAGAAATCGCAACGACATGTAATCTACCACAAGAAGACTCAAGAATAGGTAGTCCAGAACCAAAAACACAAAACACACATACCTAAACCTCCCATCCCATTACCATGCGCCATGTGGCTCTCGCTGCTGGCAACAAGCATGACCTTAGTCCAACCCAGCGTGGACGTAGCAGGCCCAGTTGTATACCTGGGAGTAGCAGCAATTGCTACCGCATGCTGATAAATCAATCAATCAATCAACCGTTTTATGCATTTGGCAATTGATAAATAATAGTATTCGTTATTCACCGGCACGGTAGCTGAGTCAGCTAAAGCGTATTGTGTAGCGAATACGCTAGTTATACTGTCTATCGCGTACTGGATTCGAGCCCCAGCCCCGGCACTGACAATGCCGGGAGGTATGGATGTATGTCTGCGTTTTTCCAAATGTGTAACCCCCTCCGGACTGCCTTGGCTTTATATTTGTCTATTATATGTGGTGTGCGTTTATGTTTATATTAATATCCGTTTAAAGTGAATTATGGAATAGTTTAATATTTCATGTTACGCAAAGTGAGTTATAGACGAGCAAAAATCCTTAAAATAGAGTGCAAAATATCCTCAGAAGTTAATTATCTAAAATATTTTTCAGAAACATTTGTGAGAAAGTATAGTATTCTACTCGCTTTTAATAACTATTACTAACTCGGATGATTTACGACATTCGCTGTTGGCTCGTGCCGTAAACGTCATCCTCGTGAGTAATAGCCATCATTATACGCTCGTTGAGTAATATATTGATATACGCCCACTTGACAAATAAATTAGTGTTGTCAAACGTATGTGCGTCTTAAGGAAATAGTCATGCATTAATTCTATAGAAGAATCACAGGGCTAGGTAAGAAATAGTTTATGCTCCTTTGGCTCTTCACGTCCGTTTTCAGTCCTCGCCTCGGGCTGAAAATTACCACTTTACGACCTTGATAAATAAATAACCCTTGCTGTGTATAATTCTTTGTAACGTAATATTTTAGCTTTAGTTAAATATGCAAAACATCTTCCTCGGTCGTCTACAATTTCATACTTGCAACTATCGTTTTACATTCTGTGGAATTAATTCACATGGTGAGGGTAAAACCACAAAATAACTCACTATAACATTGTACGCAAGGGTTGGAAAGAACTTTCATCCTATTTCGTTTAATATTCTCTTTGTTTGGTATAATTTAGATTTATCTCGACCGTTGTTATAAATTATTTATCAAGGAACTATATTTATTATTTAAAGCATGGGTACTTATTTAATATAATGATAATTCCAAAAAAATATTAAATGCGAATCAAATTCTTTTAAATGTAAAAGGCCAGAAATTTATATCGCGTCATTACATTGCCGAAAATAAGATAAACCGGCATATATTTCATGAAAATAACAAAGATTAATTTTCAGCAGCCTCACTTTTTAGATCAGTGGATCAGTAGTTTCTATTTCAATGTACAATACCAACTGACTTTTTAGAATTTTCGTCGGTTATAACGACAGTAAGTGAAAACATATTCAATAAGGTTTCCAGAGTAGAAAAATGCCTGTTTTCGCACAACAAAATTATTTCAAACTTATATTATTAGATGAACATGAAGAACTGTTTTTGTGCTATTTATATAAAAAATGTGAAGGAGCATTAATAAATCTCTTGTTCGACAAACGAAAAAAGGAAGGGATATAATTTTAATTTAATTTGTTTTGCGTTTAATTGAGGAAGAAATGGAAGCAAAAAGAACTGGAACAGTAATTTCAGACGCGGAGCAACTTTTTAATTCACCAATTCTATTAAAATTTCATTTTTAGTTTGTTCTTCAAGAAATAGTTTGCAAGATTTTTCGATTTGAGAGACTGACTGATAATCAAGTGGCCCATTTTTATAAAAAAAATTACCAGCCTAGGTCTGAATCAAATTTGGAATATCTAAGCAGCCGAGATTTGTGACGAGCACGCGAGTCTAATTCTTTATAGACATCTTGTAAATCCTTATCTTTGACAAAATTTAAATTAAT
The DNA here is from genome assembly GCA_936432065.2 of Rutpela maculata. Taxonomy (NCBI): domain Eukaryota; kingdom Metazoa; phylum Arthropoda; class Insecta; order Coleoptera; family Cerambycidae; genus Rutpela; species Rutpela maculata. The sequence goes on from OW386285.2 coordinate 113,966,417, forward strand.
CACATCAATACGCGGGTGTAACAGGATTCCCATTTCTCCATCTTCTAGTTTTGAAGATAATTGATTGAAATTTGGGTATCTTACATAATAAGCGGCACTTTTTGACATACAAGTAATTTTTTTTTCACTTCGGAAGTGACAGTAACTTTCGATTTTTAAACGGAACACCCTATATATTATTTCATTTTTGAATTCTACATAATTTTCTAGATCTAACAATACCAAATAAGTAACATATCAAACGTCAATATTCTGTAAAATATAATTTTTAGTTTTCCATTTAAGTGTGCCATGATGGTTCCGATTTATTCTAAATGACCCGTATTGGACCATATTGGTACCGTGGTACCATTATTAGTACTATTAATAAGGAATTTATTCATATGTTGTGTTAAAATGTGCGATAAATACAAACAAAATTACAGCTAAAAGAAAATAAAAAAAATACAATTTTGATAATTAAATGTTAAGAAGTAACTAATTAAGGTGGCTTTGAAAACAATGAAATATTTAGCTTATCAAACATTTGTTGGTTTACCGGTATTTTTATTCTGTCTTTAAAAATTGTTTAAAATTCTTGTTAATTGTGTTCAAAATTCCGCAAAGGCCGTAGCCGGGTAGCTATGGGGAATCGGCCTTTGGATCAGTTTGATTGATTTTCCTCTCAAAGGTTGCTCTTTAAGCGAAATTGAGACTTGCTAAATATCAGATTCTAATTGTTGATATTTACTGAGAAAAAATATTTTTCCAATTTAAAAGAACAAATTTTTTTTAGGAACCGTTGTTGCAAATTCCATGGGATTGAAATATGTTATAGAGGTACAAAAGATCTAATTACGAGATTTTTTTGTAATTTTCACTATACAGAAAGTCTGGGAAATAATAGTGAAAATATTTTAAACATTTAAAAAAATATGTCTTTTACTATGAGGGGAATTACCATTTTTTTGTCATATGTTCCTCATATATTCCCCCATAATATGATATCAAACTCAAAGTTATCTGAGGGGTATAACATATAAATATTTATAAAAGTTTTAACTAACAAGCGTTCAACTGTAGTAATTATTTAATACACAAAAAATACAATAAAAGTTTATTTTTAATAAACTAGCTTGAAAATGTATTAAAAACGGTATTGTTTAGTCATTGTCACTGTCCTCTTCAATAGTAACAGGTGAATCATCATACTTAAATAGTTTAGTTAGGGTTTCAGGAGGTGTTATTATTTTTGATAAATACCTTGCATAACATAAAGAATATATGATCGCTGCCAAATTGCAGCGACATCCAACGGTTCTCATACCATTAGGACACTCGCAATTATGTCTTAGGGTTCCAGAAACACCAGAGCTATGTGGGTTATAGTCTAAAAAACAACGCAATGTTTTTCTTGAAATGTGACACGATGGAACTTGGACTTTTAAAATATTAGACATGTCTTAATAAAGTACATGTCTATAGAGCCGTCTTCCTTCATAATTTCAGCCAAATAGGTTATTACTTTTCGATATTGGTAAGTACCCGTGAAGAATATTTGGAGTTCAGTTTCGGTCATTTCAGGGAAATCCAGTAGCTCGGTTGAGGACAGTATTTGAAAAGGTAGTTTTTTACGCAACCAACTCTTTCGTTCTACTCTCTATTTCAGCTGCTAATATATTTTTTTTCGTTTCTTCGTGCAATCATACGATCAAGAATTTCAGCAGAGATTTTTTTCATCAGGCACGAATTTTTTCCCGAATTTGTTCAACAAAAACGATGTAGTCCGGAATACCTTTTCACATCTGGTAGCATTTTATTACCTAGAATGTTGTCCAGAAATTGAAACTTTTTTAAAATTCTTTCGTGTACAAACTCAACTGCCCAATGGGTTTTGGTTACAAATTGAGAAGCATTCGCTTGTTTGACAGTTAATTGTTTTTGTTGTACTTTCAAGGCTGGCATTAATACTTTGAATCCTCTGTTTTCCAAAACTCCAAATATTCTTCACGGGTACTTACTAATATCGACACACAATATCCTAATTTAACTGAAATGATGAAGGAAGACGGCTCTATAGACAAGTCTAATATTTTAAAAGTCCAAGTTCCATCGCGTCACATTTTAAGAAAAACATTGTTGCTTTTTGGACGATAATCCACATAGCTCTGGTGTTTCTGGAATTCTAAGACATAATTGCGAGTGTCCTAATGGTATGAGAACGGTTGGGTGTTGCTCCCATTTGGCAGCGATTATATATTATTTATGTTATGCGAGATATTTATCAAAAATAATAACACCTCCTGAAACCAGTGGCGGATCTAACCGGGCGGCAAATGAGGAAATGCCACCTGGGCCCCTGTGCAAAAGGGGCCCTCAGGGCCCTTATACTGTAGATTATATAGGTTATCATCCGAAAAAATGCGAAAAAATGGGCTACCTGAGCCTTTTACCTTAGATCCGCCACTGCCTGAAACCCTAACTAAACTATTTGAGTATGATGATACACCTGTTACTATTGAAGAGGACAGTGACAATGATTAAACAATACCGTTTTTAGTACATTTTCAAGCTAGTTTATTAAAAATAAACTTTTATTGTATTTTTGTGTATTAAATAATTACTACAGTTGAACGCTTGTTAGTTAAAGCTTTTATAAATATTTATATATTATACCCCCCCCAGACAATTTTGAGTAATTCCCCTCCGAGTATAAAATATTTTTTTAAATGTTTAAAATATTTTCGCTATTATTTTCCAGACTTTCTGTAGAGTGAAAATTACAAAAAAAAATCTCGTAAGTAGATCTTTAATAACATATTTCAATCCCATGGAATTCGCAGCAGCGGTTCCTGAGAAAATTTTTTTTTTATATAAATTCGAAAAATATTCTTTTCTCAGTAAATATCAACAATTAGAAGCTGATATTTAGCATGTCTCAATTTTGCTTAAAGAACAATCTTTGAGGTGAAAATCAATCAAATCGATGCAAAGGCCGATTCCCCATAGCTACCCGGTTACGGCCTTTATACAAAATTGTATTTTCTTATTTTCTTTTAGCTGTAATATTGTTTGTATTTATCGCACATTTTAAGACGACATATGAATAAATTCCTTATTAATAGTACTAATAAATGATACCACGGTACCAATATGGTTCCATTTGAAAAAATTGAGTTTTGATGAAATTTATTTGCTCATATTTTTGACGGGATTTCGATTTTTCTAGCATTACACGGGTCATTTAGAATTGGAACCATCATGGCACACTTAAATGGAAAACTGAAAATTATATTATAAAAAATATTGACATTTGAAACGTCACTTATTTGGTATCGTTGAATTCAGAAAAATATGCAGAACTCAAAAATGCAATAATATATAGGATGTTCCATTTAAAAATTGAAAGTTAGTGTCACTTCCGGCGAAACCGGAAGTGAAAAAAAAATCACTTTTATGTCAAAAAGTGCCGCTTATTATGTATATAGGATATCCTAAATTTCAATCAATAACCTTCAAAACTAAAGGAGAAAAGGGGAGTGTACCATGATCCCGTTACACCTGGTATTTTAATCTTCCGATTCCAAAGCAGTACCGACGCCGACACCTTCAGCTTTCAGTTAAAGTTTCAGCAGTTATCTAAGGTTGTTTTATTTACATTTCTACGCATCTCGCTTTGTGTTTCCGTTGCTGCTATTTTAGAAAGAGTGACCCAAAAAAAAACAACAATTTTTCGCCCTTTTTGGGGACCTCATGAATTTTGTTTAAAAGTGGTCTAAATGATAGTTTATGGTGATACTTAAAGTAGGCGAAATTTCAAGTTGAGCATAGTTTTTGTTTTAGAGATATGACAAGTTAAACTCGTTATTTGATTCATCCACGCCAAGGCGAATCCGACATTCTCGGTGACCTCTTGCGTAATCTCAAAATTCTCAACAGATATAAGCAGTACCATTTTTACGTAAAATTTTCCGTTTTTTCTAATCTTTCATTAGATTTCACCAGAAATATACAAGAAAGTTACAAAATATTTCTGTACAAAATTATTATCATGTTTGCTAAACATCTTTGATCAATCATTATTTTTCTACTGAAAACATAGCAAATCTCGATGGATTTACAAGTACAAAAATACCTTTTAATCGAATATTATCAGCAAAAAAATCCTGATTTCTTCCCATAAAATCGGCTATACCTCACTAGAACAACGTTTTTGATCAAATACAATGATAGATTCGAAAAGAACGGAAGATATTACATAGAAAATGATACACTTTGCGTATTTGAGAATCTTGAACATAATGAACAAGATTGCCCAGAATGTTGGATTCATATTACTGTGAACAGGTCAACTAACAGGTTCGACTCGTCATATCTCCAAAAAAAAAAAACTATGCTCAACTTGAAATTTTGCCTACTTTAAAGTATCACCATAAGCTTATCATTTAGACCACTTTTGAATCGAATTCATGATGTCCTCAAAAGGGGCGAAATTTTGGGTCTCTCTTTCCACAACGCATGTGAATCTTCGTCATGTTCGTCATGTAGTGGGTTGCCTTCACTTATAGAACAGGAGCCCATAACACAAAACAGTGTACAATAGTATTCAATAAATTATAATTTACCAAAAACTATATCAACATTTATTAATACTATCAGTGGTCAGCCCTAAAATTCATGACCACTGTATACTGTACAGGTATGGGAGTTGAATTTTCTTGACCTCCGATGTTTAAATAGCAAGAAAATGCGATTTTCCAGATGACACGATAATTTTTTTTGTATTGTGGGCTCCCACTCTATTAGAGATTTCCAGAATTTTTTTCGTTATATATTTTGTTAAGGCTTATATTATAATTCACTATTTTATCTACATACGGATAAAAATGAATTAGAAGAAATTTAGGTGATCCTTTCTGTGGTAGGTTATCAATTTATCTGAAGGAAGCGATTTAAATTATAATTTATTACAATAGGCCTTTGTGGAAAAGTTAATTTAATAATAACAGTTATTAAATAATTTTTAAACAAGTTATTTTTTCTTTTTAAAAACCTCTTTAACTTCAATTTATGGAGCAGGACAAGTATAGACGCACGGAATAAGGTGATTGGCTGCAAAGAGAATTGGCGACACACTGGCATCAGGAATTGTCAAGGGAAATGAAAGGAGAGATGGGAAGTTCGGACACTAAATTGTAAGACGTAGTTTGCAAGCACTAACAACATAATATAAAGTTAACCAGAAGTGGATATCCACCACTTTAGTCGTTCAGTAAATACTACAGTCAAATAGCAAAATCTCTAGGAATTGTTCAGGGACTACGATTTTTTTTTATTCCACTTGATAATTCTTCATGAGAACATTGAGTAAGCAAAAGTTCAATCAAACTGGCTTGTTTCAGACGACATAACAAAACTAGTGGAAGCATTATACTCTTCGCCGATTTACTGAGTTTTTTATATAATTGTTACACATTCTATAGGATACTCTTCGCATTTTTCTTGTAAATAATGTTAGTTTTTGGACATTCTAAATTTTGTGATACCAACTTTGTTGTGAAAAAAAAAATATATGAAAAAAAAAATCACGATGTGAGGGATCGAACCCGGGACCCTTGGAATGCGAGACCATTACAACAACAACAACAATAATATTTTATTTTAAGATCAAGCACAATATATGTGCCTCACCGGATCCTAGCCCGGAGCCAGCCAGACAACCACGGCGAACATCGCCGAGGTGGGTGTGAGGCTGGGTGGGGTAGGTCCGATTCGGCTTGGAAATAAATTCGAGGGGGGGTGCTAGAAGCTCCTGTCTGCCACGGGCTGACTTAAAAACTAGATTAAAATTTTTGATGTGTCCACATGGACCTAAAGGTAACTTAAAAATAAACACAACACTAAGAACACTAAAATCGTAGGCGAGCGCACTTCGTAATTTTGATTGTTGATACGGGGAACACAACTAAACGAAAAAACCCGTTCGAACAAATGACGACCTTGTGGTCTGATCGCCGACAAGGAAGGTAGGGTGGAAATAAAATTGTGGTTTAAAAAATTAGGATTTACATAAGTTTTCGGCCTAGAGGGAATTTAGAGAGACAAAAAAGAAATGAAAATAACAAAAAGGATAAAAGAACAAAATTGTACAAACATAAATGGGAAGAAAGAGGGATTGGAAAGATGTAAAGTTGAGGAAAGATAAGAGTAAGGGTAAGGGTATTGGTAAGTTATCGTAGAAGAAAGTGTGGCTAGGGGACCTGCCGAAAGATAGGCAACGCCTGGTATGGTAGGGGGTGTCTTATATCGAAAAGTATGGCATTATGCTGTCTGATTCGGGTAATGTTGCGGGTAAGCGGGCTACCGTCCAGTTTAAACTGGTAGAATTTTTGCGAAGTTTCTTGGACGTAGTCCGCTAGTGGGGTTATGTCGTGGCAACGTGCATAGAGATTTCTGAGGGAGGTGTACCTACCAGAATCTGAAATGAGGCGCATAAATTTGTGTTCTAATACTCTTAACTTCCGCATTGTCGTGGCCGGGATGCTGCACCACACCGGCGCCGCGTATGTGATGGCCGGCCTGATTACCATCGTGTACAACAACTTTTTATTAGTCCTGTTGAGTCCGCTACCCCGTGCCAGGAGCGGATACAGACTCCTGGACATGGAGTAGACCTTGCGTATCGTCTCATTAATGTGTGTATTAAACGTCAGTCTTTTGTCTAGGTTCACCCCCAAATACTTCACGCACCGCTTAATTGGAATTTCTCTACCCCCGATCGAAAGTGGCGTTAGAATCCGGTTTTCTGTGAAGCGGCGCGTGAATAGAATCGACTCTGACTTCTCGGCGTTGATCCGAATTTTCCACTTGTTGTAATATGCCGTGGCACGGGCCATGTGCGCTTTCAGCAGCATATTAGCCGCCTGTGCGTTATGCGAATGCACGTACATGGCTGTGTCGTCGGCGTACTTGGCAAGGTTCGAATTCGGGAACTCCGGGAAGTCGGAGACGTACAAGTTGAACAACTTTGGAGACAGGCACGACCCTTGGGGGACGCCCGCGCGAATGTCCCGCCGAGTTGATAGTTTATTATTCACCCTGACCTCCAACGATCTACCAGACAGGAAGGAGTGAATAAGTTTCGTGATGTGCGTTGGGAAGTCCAATGAGTTTAGTTTGTAGAGTAACCCCGAGATCCATACGGTATCGAAGGCTTTCTCAATATCGAAGAGCACCATGACGGTGCTCTTCCCGAGGTTGCATTGCACCTTGACGTCGTTCACGATCCTGACAACCTGCTGCACAGTGCTCCTGCCCCGCCTGAAGCCGAACTGGCACTCGTCGTCAATGTGAAGTTCATCCTGAGCAGCGTCTAGTCTGATCAGGATGACCTTCTCCACCAACTTGGAGCGAGACCATTAACCATTATCATTACCATTAAAATCTTTTTATTAGCTTTGTATGTACATTTCATTTGAAAGGGTATATTATATATCTCATAATGTGTATAAATTATAATAAATTGTTTCTGCAAGCGTTACACGCGCGGAGACGTGATGCGTCTACAGGAATGGGCTGGAGGTGACCCGGGGATATATGCACACAGTCTTGATATTTAGTTACGTTAAAATGCATTCTTTCAAGTGTTAAAATGCGTTTATGTAAATCTGCCTGAGCTTAGGGTAATAGGATAGAATAAATTATAACGGGTAGAATGTACTGTCAATCATGCAGGAAAACACAAATAAAAACCTGCTTCAAATAGATAGTCGGACCATAAAATAAAAACATGATAATAAATGATAAATTGTTTCCCAAAGAAGTAGGGAAACAGAGAGTGTCTAAAATAAATTAAAAACCTTTTATAAGTTCTGCGTTCCTGATGCAGGATTCCTCAAAGGGGGATTGTTTAAAGGGAAGGATGATGGGGGGGGATGGATGTTGCATGGGTTATATAATGGTTATTGCCTCCTAAGAGAGTATAATTCTAGTTTTTGGTGGATAAGCTTGTGAGTATGACGTGTGTTATCATAGTCTCTTAGGTGAGGGATATCTCTTGTTATCTCCGAGACGCCGACCTTTAACATGAAAAATTTCTGGGCAGTCTCCCTTATATAGTCGGTGGTGCGTTGCATACCGGTTAACCTATGGAGCTCCTCAATAGTAATATATCTTGAAGAGTTAGTCAGCAGGCGAAGTATCTTGTTTTGTGTAGTTTGCACCCTGTTGAGCTGCGTGTCTGAAGCTCCATTCCAGGCCACGCAGCCATATAGCAAGATGGACCTGAAAATTACCTTGTATAAGATGAGCTTGTTTGCTGTTGTTAATTTGCTTCGCCTGTTGACTAACGGATAGAGCCTACTGAGGGCCCCATAGGTTAAATTTATTGTCCTAGTGATATGCGGGCCGAAACATAAGCGTTTATCGAGGGTGACCCCCAGAAATTTAACTGTTTTATGTTCTGTAACTTCCTGCCCTTCGATTTTGAGTTTATTAAAATTGTTGATATTTGTAAATTTTCTGTTGAAATTAATGCATTCAGTTTTTTGTGGATTTATTTTAATTTTCCAGGTGTTGTAAAATGAAATTAGTTTATCTAGATGATATTTTATTTTTTGAACTGCCGTTTGGGCATGGAAGCTACTTGCATATATGGTGACGTCATCGGCATATAACAAGAGAGAGGTAGTGGGGTGGGACGGGATATCAGCGGTGAATAGGTTATATAGGACTGAAGAGAGGGATGACCCTTGAGGAACTCCTGCGGAGAGCCTTGTTTTTATGGATAATGAATTGTTCACTCGAACCAGGATGTATCTGTCTGAGAGAAAAGATGTTATTAGGGTAGTGAGGTACTTGGGGAACTTGTGTATCTCGTCGAGTTTGTAAATGAGTCCGTTCCGCCACGTGGAATCAAAGGCCTTCTCTATATCAATGAGAAAAATGTGGAACGCTTCACGATTTTGCGTGTCATCCTTGCGCAGGGGCCATGCTAATCTTCTCTGTATCGTTCCAATTTTAGTATATGTACCGTCGAAGCGAGTACGGATTGCGAGACGAAACTCTTGCCGCTACACCACCATTTCTTATTGCTAAAATTGTTAATGAGTGTAATATATACCATTAGAAAATTTATTGTGATTATTAGAAAACACACATTAGTAAAATGTATTAAAAAAAAAATAGTGATAGGAAATAACATTTCGCAAGGTTTCTATTTATTACAAACCATAAAAAAATGTAAAAAATATTTTTTTAAATTTTAAATTACTAATAACTTTTTTATTTACCAATATATTTTGTTAAAAAACAATAGGTGGAAGCTTCCTCTAGCTAACACTAAGTTACTCTCCAAATTTCAATACAATCGGATTTTTCTTTCTTGAGTTATCGTGCTTACAAGAAACGTGACGGACGGACAGACGGACGGACGGACAGACGGACAGACAGACGGACAGACGGACATTTTGAAAGTTATTCAGAATTCCTTCACTAACATAACGATATAAAAAAAATTTCTCTACGAGCGATATTTACTGATTTAGAAATGTGCCGATCAAATACAATATACTCTTCGTTTTTGCGAAGAGTATAATAACGTCGATTTCGCTGTTTAGTAAAACATCTGTTACTTGGAAAACAGTTAATTTGAAATTTCTGTCTTCTGTTAGATTAAAAGAGAGTGGACTAAAAATTACACAAAAAAAAATAAAGGTCACGTACTTTTTTACAGACTATCATATCTATAAGTATTGTGGTGCGCTGAAACCGAATCCGAGATCAGAATTGCTCAAAAAACAGCTTAGAACAGCCTGGAACCGGACAAAAAGTAAATGGATAGATTAAACGAGTTGACAAATGTTTTTATACGTATTTTGTATTTTATACGTATATTTTATACGTATATTTTATACGTATTTTTATACGTATGCGTATTTTAGAATTGCCACATGTCGCCAATATTTTCATATAAGCTCAAAAAACAAACCTGAAATCGGGTAAAAAACTAATCGGGGGATTAAACGAGTTGAACCACGTTTTTATGCGTATTTTGGGACGCTGAAACCGAATCCCAGGTCAGAATTGTCAGATATTGTCAATATTTTCATGTAAGCTCAAAAAACAGCTTAACACAAGCCTGGAACCGGGTAAAAACTAACCTGATGGATTAAACGAGTTGACCCATGTTTTAATACGTATTTTGGGGCGCTAAAATCGAATCCGAGGTCAGAATTGTCACGTGTCGTCAATATGTTCATGTAAGCTCAATAAACCTTAGAACAAGCCTGAAACCGGGTAAAAAGTGAATTGGAAGATTAAACTAGTTCACCCAGGTTTTTATACGTATTTCGGTTTGCTAAAACTGAATCCGAGGAGGTCAGAATTGTCACATGTCGTCAATATTCGGACTATACTAACGGATCAGGTATTTGTTACCAAGATTAATGAAAAATCTGCATAGGTTAGTTTCAAAAACGTTGTGGAGAATTTTTTGGGAAATGTAAAAAGTGATGACTATAAACTTGTAGTAGCAGAAATGGTTGAAATCTTCCAAAAATTGGGATGTTTAATGAATTTAAAATTACATTTCAAGGAAAATGAGACGTAAATATGATAGACGATTACTACTGGATGATTAGAAGAGAGTTGCCAGACAGTGGCAAGAAAAGGAAGAGAAACCCACTGCATAGGTCTTTTGAGTCTAAACGAGTACGATATCAGAGGAAGAAATAAAGAGTGATTTTTTACGAATTCTCAAGGGTTCAGATTTTCTCGACCTACTTATATTTTTTATTTTGATTTTGCCAATATTAACCATTTTCATATAGGTAATCCAAAGTTTGGCCGTTTTTCCGCTCTTTTTAATTTCCTCCATTTTATTGAATAATTTTTTGAGCTAAATTTTCAAAATGTTTGGCTCTTTTTTTTATTTTTAGGAAGCAATAAAAAATTGGCCAAAATTTGGCTAACTTCAACATGTTGGTAAATTTGTAAATGTGAATATTTTTATTCCTAACTTTTTTTGAAGTACTACCTTGAACTAAAAGATAATGCATTTATAACTTATATTAAAGTCAGTTATTTTTTATGGGCCTGTGAATAGTTAGAGGAGCAAAAAATTAAGAGAGATAACTATATTATATTGTTATTTTTATATACTAATAAATATCAATAGCCAACAAAAATAGCAACACAGGAGAGTATTTTATATCCCCTTTAAAATCCATTTTGATTTTTATTCCTAGCTTGTATGGTTTTCGAGCAATTCAATTTTTTCTATAGGCCGCGAGCAAAAAATTTCAAATAAACGAAAATTCGCTCGCATTAAAAATACAAATTTTGGAATTTTTTTCAATATCAATTTTCTCTAAAACATATGCAACAAAATTGCAATAAGACTTTTTTTTAGGATGTTTGTTAAGCTTTCTTTTTTATAATGAGCAATTTTTTTATATCTTCAACGGTTAACGAGTTATCAGTAAAATGAGGCTTATTTCACCGAAGGGGTGGTTTTTTGATGGGGTTGCGGCACCCTCCCAGAATGGATTTTTGTGGTTTTGTGATGTATAACCCCTCCACTAATAGTTACTAAAGGAAAATCTCAGATAACATTTTTTGTGATGAAAAATTTTATAATTATTGGACCAATATAGATATGATAGTTGGTAAAAAAGTACATGACTTTTATTTTTTTGTGTGCCCGTGTTATTTTATTAGAAATTAGAGATAATACCGCCTAATTAAAACGTCTCGATCAAGCGTGACTCCATTCATACATAAAGAGTTCCATAGGAAAATTATCGACTATTCCCTATCAAAATAATCCAAAAAAAAAAACTGTGATATCTCATCAATTATCAGATTTCCAAATCCAATTTATCGTTGACATGCTCAAAAAATTCAATTACGATTTTTTTTTCAAATATTTGAGCCACGTATTTTGGAAAATAGAGAGGGGTTAGCTAAACGTTCCACATTTTTTCCACGACGAGCGCATATTTCAAATTTTAAATTTAGAAAATTACATTCAATTCCATTCAAAAAAGCTATTTACAACGATGTGTCACACGTGTGTGTATATACGAAAAAAAGTCATTAACTTTTGTGTGTCTAACTAGAGCCACATTTTTCAAAATAACACCGATTCTGGCTTTAAATCGTTATTACATAATTCGTGCGATCCTGACTCATGCTGATAATAATGCATTCAAATATAAATTATAATATTTTTAGCATTAGTTTGTAGTTTTAGCATTGTTTGCCTGCTATGATTTACTTTCGTTAATTTATTAAATGTGATATTAAATTTCGTAATGCATGGAAACTGAAATCCATATAGTGTGGTGGCTTAGAAAAAGATCGTGACCTGCTGGTTTAAAGCTCCAAATTTTGCACACTTTTTATATAGTACCATCAATTCAGTAGTCCGCCATCTTAAAATAAAACGGCATCTTTGTTTTCTTTGGACTGTACCTGTACATTTTCGACTTTTATTTGGTTTTTACTAAATATCTCCCCAACTTCTGGATTTGTAGCAAAAAGGATTTAATTTAAACTAAATTTGCTACAATTTGAAACCAGAGCCGCTATTGTAACTTTAATATTTTGCGAGATACAAGCTTCCAAAGTTTTGTACTTTTTTCAGGTTATTACGAAAATATATGTTTTTGTCAGTTTGGCTAAATATCCCCAATGCAGTCAGTTTTACAGCAAACATTGTTTTATTAATGTTTAAGAAGAATAAATATGCTATAATGTGAGTAAAGAAAGACATCGATACAATCACAATTTGCTGACATAATGTATTTGACCACAAACACAATTCTTAAAGCACATCCGCACTTGACTAATTCCTTACAGCTTTTGCTTGCTTCCGGTATAGAGATCCAAATTGGTTGCCATGTCTCTTCGTTTCTTTTCCATCCAAAATTAGCCAGAGTAGGTGCATTTTGGAGTAATTTTAAACTGATTAACCAGATGCTAGATTGATAGAAGCAGCGATTAGTGTATTGAATGAGGGCATCCTGTGTGGGCGGTAGACTTTGCATCATCTTTACTTTTTTTCCATGTGTGAAGAGATCCTCTCTGAGCTTGTTGATGCTGTCAAGTTCTGTTGCGCCATCGTACAGGATGCATGTGAATCGTTCTATAAGTTCAAATCCCTACTGGCTGAAATGGATGTTTTGCAGAAAAGATAAATCCTTCAGTGCCTGGAGGGCATGCTTTCCATGTCTTCCATGTTCACTTTTCCCCTTACCAAAAAATTGTGATGTAGTGTCTGAACCCGTGAAAGCATGGAAAAAGGGAAATGCTTGCGACATATTTTCTCCGAGCTCTTGGCAGATGATTTGATAATATCGGAAGTGTTTACCCTTACCAAATGCAATTCAAAGTTGAATATTAGGTTTGTAAGTTTGTAGCTCGAAAAAGATGCCTACTAGTACCACAATATCAACTGTACTTATGAGGATGTTGGTTGCACCCTTTTTTAATGCATCCAATATACGAAGGCACATTCTGGTATCAGCTTCTTCGTGGTCAGTTTCGGACATCGGTGCACTGCTATTTTTTGAAATAACAGGTTTACCATAGGTGATGTATATTTCTTTACATTCTTGTACGTCATAAACTGCGACTGCATCACTTAGTAGGGTAAATAGTTCTGTCTTGCTCTCTGAATTCTTCAGGCATGTAACATAATTTTTGGGGAGTGTGGTTTCCCTTGTGACTTTTCTCCCTTCTCTCTCTTCACATGTGTGGTTTCCTTCAGACTATCAGACTGTCTGGCTTGTCCCATACAATATCGATTCTTAGACAATCCTGAAGTTGTCTCTTGATCCACGGTAAGAAGACCATACATATCACTATATTCTCCAAATGTCTATGCATCATATTTAGGAAGTACATGTACAATGGCAGGTCCATAAAATATTTTGGAATCAAAGTTTGGTACTTCGTGGTTTTTAATTGAAGATAGGCAGGACAGTAAAGCTGATTTATCGTCAGTCAGTCGTAAATCCCAGTGATTACTCAAAGACGGAGGCCAAGTATTTAGAAAGTCGGGATGCTTGTATCTCGCAAAATATTAAAGTTACAAAAGCACTTGATCAGCCCTCAAAATTAAGCAACATGCGAATATAATCACTCGTAACTGAATTAGCAAAAAGTTCCGTTCGAACTTTCTTGTAGTCAAGAGACATCGAAACTACTTGATAATGAGCAGAACTGCCTCGCCGCGTGACCAGAATTTTGACCGGTGGTTATTTGTCATTATTTTGGTTTTTGTAACTCGGCGTATCAGTCAAAAAGGGCAGTTCTTAATTTTTCCTCATCATATTTACTTTCCTCGACAAGAAGACAAAAGAAACTGCCTCGCTGCGAAGACAAGATGACCGGTTTTTCTTTACACGTTCAAAGCTCGATTTGAACCCTTTAGGATAGGTAAAAAGTTCCGTCACCCTGAACTTTTCTTCTCAGCTCTCCCAGAACTGATAAGAAATGCTAGAATTATCTTCGCTAAAGTAACTCGAAAGTTTTGGTAACGGGCTGTCGTACAATATAGTGGGCGGAAATTTATATATCTATAAATCTTTCTATAGAAATTCATATGATGAAAGACATATCAAAAAAACAGAAACAAAAACACATAAACTTGCTCCCACCTACATTGTGTAGAAATACATATATCATTGGGGTTTACAGTATATAATTGTACGTAAAAATCGTTCTTCTACTCCCTTATGTAGATTTGCTGTTTTTTTCCACTCCCTTATGTAAATTTGCTGTTTTCTGTAGAGTCTGTTGAATGGATAAGTAGGCAATTCCAGTTAACTGAACGGATATATTTCATATCAGATCTAGGATGGATGTGAAATAAAACCGACCAATCACTGTGTATTAAGTACACAGACAACTATTCGTTTTAAAATCAAATTAGTGCGTACGCTGTCAAAGTAACTGTCAGTGTGTACTGTCAGTATGCATTTGTGTAATATATTAATGTTTAATAAATTTTGTAGTTTTTTAAGATGGTCGTAGAAAAAGTATATTGTACAACTCGAGTGGATTATCCATATCCACTCTTGTTGCACAAACTACTATTCTGCGATCGGGGCTCTGATGATTAAATATATTATAAATGCAGTAAACAAGCTTACCCAAATAGATTTTTGTTGAAGTATTTTAGTCAATCGTTGATTGCAGATATCATACCTGGAAAAAATATATGAATTAGTATATTTCGACGAAATACAATGTGATATAGATTTCATATACATTTCTTTACGATAATGAAGTGACTGAACTGGCATTATAGCTATGCAAATAGTTGTAAGCTCACCAACAAAGTGAAAATTTTAAAACTACATTATAATCACATCAACGCATTTTTAATACAGGGTAAATTCGAAATACTAAATCAATATTTGATCCTGTTGTGGCTTTGAAAATTGTTAAAAATACGTAGAATATGTAAACAAAAAGCATAAAAAATTGTAACATTCAATTAAAATATAAAATATCCACGGTGCCCTTGGGGGCATCTTTAAAATTCTTTATTCATAGTTAGTGGAAGTAAGGAGTCGGAAAGTATGCAAAATTGTGCTGAAGTTATGAAATCTATCCCCCCCCCGTTTTTGAGGGTGCTGAACACGAATAACGGGGTGAAAAAAGTTATTAGTCATACGCACCCCCTGAAACGGCCAAAAACCACCTCTTCTTGCTTATTTCTCATATAACAGCTTAGCATCGACTATTTCTGCAGGGGTTCTTTATTTTTTCATGGGGATATAACAGATGGTGAAAGGTGATGTCAAGTAACCTTAAGGATGAAATCTACCCTGTCAGGGGGTGTAAAATTGATTCTTTTTTTTGTTAAAGACGTTTACGCCCCTTTTTCGAGGATGCTGACCAAGGACAATGATAAGAGTGTATTGTAACAACCTCGGGGGGTGATTTTTTTTTTATTTTCTAATTTGTATATTGAGTGGGAGTGATTTCAAAGTCACCATTTGTCAATTTTAATCCTCGCAAGGATTTGAAATTCATGTTCCTTAAAGCGGGATATAAGGAAAAGAATACCTTTGTTAAACATTTCTATTTTTAATAAATTATATATACAGGACACGATTTTTATGGATGAAGTAAAAAAATATTTTGAGGTTTCTGGTTCTTGTATATACACTAAATCACATTTTTTTTTCATCCCCTTTAATGGTGGGGGTGGTAATGGGGGTGGCTAATGCCAAATATTTCTTTGAGACCTTGGCTTCTCTTGTATATACTAAATACCAATTTTATGGACTCTTACCCGCTTGATTTACCTCTTCACCCCAAATTAACCCCAAATTTACCCCAATTTACCCCCCAACCTTTCGACGGAACAAGATGAAAATATAATCTAGTTCTAGATCTCGTTAAAGTACATATGTGTACCAAATTTCAAGTCAATATCTCAAGCGGTTCCAGAGTAAACGTCCGCACAAAAAAAGTTACAGACCGATTTAAATTTAATAAAAAATTTTTAAAATTTTTTTGTCGTTACTATACTTCCACTGGATGTGGAAGTAATAGAGAATCCCTGCAAAATAGTCTATGCCAAGCTGTTATATGAGAAATAAGCAAGAAGGGGTGGTTTTTGGCCATTTCAGGGGGTGCGCATGACTAAAAACTTTTTTCACCCTGTTATTCGTGTTCAGCATCCTCGAAAACGAGGGAAATAGGTTTCATAACTTTAGCAAAATTTTGCACATTTTAGGGAAAATCCCGACTCCTTCCTTTCACTAAGTTGATTCTTAGCGCATATAAAAAAAGTCGGGATAGAACATGTAGTATTTATTAAGAGCCAATGACCCAGTGGTGTAACCAGAAATTAATCCTGGGGGGGGGCAAATCCTGATCTGACTGACCTAATTTTTTATTTTTTATTTAACCTGTTACCAGGGCGGTTAACACAAAATACGGGCCCCATCATTTCAAAACCGCCCCGCCTCCCCCTCAAACAAGCCCGGGCGCGATCTCCCTTTCACACCCCCCACCCCACCCTCTCGACAGGCCCGCCTGTTACGTCCACTTACTGACTCAATTGGGCTGCTGCTGCTGTGCTGTGCTTCTTCTTTTTCAAGAAATCAAGAATTATTCTAGTTAACAATGAAAATTAGCAAAGAGCGTAAATTGGTAAATTATTTAAAATAACGAAACATAAATTCTTTTAATTTCAAAATTTGTATTGTTCAAATAGACTTAAAATATCATGAAACGTCGACATTTTAAGTTTGAGCAAAAAAAAAAAATTTATCTGTCTGTAACTTTTTCGTGCGCACGATTACTCTGGAACCGTTTAAGATATTGGCTTGAAATTTGGTATACGTATGTATTTTAACGAGATCTGGAACTATATTATATTTTGATCTTATTCCGTGGGGGGTAAATTGGGGGTAAATGGGGGATAAATAGGTAAATCAAGCAAGTAAGAGTCCATAAAATTGGTATTTAGTATATATAAAAGAAGCTAAGGTCTCAAAAAAATTTTTGGCACTAGCCACCCTCATTACTGTTTCCGTTATAAGTCTGTATTTAATACATATTCCTGTAGTGGTGTTAATACTCCTCTTTTCAGTGCAGATCACAATTAATATAATAAAGCAATTTAGAGATAAGATGCTTATACATGGCAGCGTTAAAATGAATACGAAAGACGTAGCAAAGCATAGAGATAATTCATTGTTTGTAGAGTTATAAATGTTTTGGTGTACTGAATACCTTTAAAATAATTAAAACGAAGACCCTAATAAAATTCTTGTAATTTGTAATATATCTTTTTGGCCTAATACAATAACAGCAGTTAGATATTGTAAAATATCATACCAATAAACTAGAGGAATTTCTGCTGGCAGTTAGAAGTTTAATCCAAAGTCGAGAATTCCTTAAGTAAAATCAAAATGTTTTATTGCAGTTTGGAAAGTTTTATGTACTACAAGAAATTCTGGAATTTCAACCATTTGGACCAGCAATTTACACAAAAAGGATACAGTTTCATACTTCTGAAATTATCATGAAAATACTTATTATAAGTGTAAAACTTTATATTAATTCAACATAAAACCGCAAACGACAATGGAAGCTTACTGAAACACCTATTAAAAGCTGAAACACAAGTTGCAGTTGGATGCTCAACAAAATTGGACGATAAATTTTCCTCTCGTAGCAAATTAAATTTCAAACAAAAAATGTTAAATAAAAGCTCACACATCAGGTGATATAAAATTAAAACAAGAATGCGTACGTAATACACGAAGACCATAATGTATTTTGTCGTAAGCAATAATAGTAAAAATACAGAGACTTTCTAAAAAAGAAGGAGATCTTAATTCAAATTGGTCGAGTCCTAAATTCTATGCTCAGTGAGTGACTAGTTTACTTCCACATCCAGTGGAAGTATTGTAACGCAAAAAAATTGAAAATTTGTTTTGTTCAAACAGGTTTAGAATGTCATGAAATGTCCAGATTTTAAGTTTGAGCGAAAAAAAATCCGTTTGCCGTTTGTCTCACTTTTTTTGTGCGCACGATTAGTCTGGAACCGTTTAAGATGAACTTGAAATTTGGTACACGTATGTGCAGGCTGTTCATTTTATCAGGGCCCTCAAGAATATCTCGCTTATTATCGGTTGTGCAAAAAAATTGTTTAGGAAAATTGTGCCTATTTTTATAAGCCACAAAATAGTTTAAAGACATTTGAAATACATTGCCTACTTTAAGAGTTACGACGGAAAATATCGAAAATGCGTAATTTTTCTAAGCAAAATATCTCCGTTATTTAAAAAGATACGATGGAAATTCTAACGCAACAATTTATTGCAAAATAGAGTATTTCAACGAAGTTTTGTCTAAATTTTTTCAAAACTTATTTTGAGATTTACTCTTAAAGGGGTTAAACATTTTTTTTTGAAACGGGCTGGAAATGGCCGCATTAAATAGAGTATTTTTCTTCCTTTTTCCTTATTCATTGGAAATAAGCAAATAATTATAAAAAAAAATTTTAAATCTATAATTTATAATCTATATAACTAGCATCATATTTGCCGTGGAGAAGTATTAAGATTAAATAAAACGATTAAAAAATTCAGTAAGTTCTTCAAATCTTTATTATAATCAAACATTAACACAATTATAAACAAGCTAAAAACGTACTCTTCTATTTACTAAACTTTTTATATAAATAATTGATACACATTCTATAGTATACTCTACGCAATTTTTTGTAAATGTTAGTTTTAGACATGTTTAATTTTATAGTACGAACTTAGTTGGTGAAAAATAAAATAAAAATAAAAAAAAAACTATACCATACCCCATGTGGGCTTCGAACCCTTGTATTCCGAGTCAAAAGCGTAAGAACTACCTAACACGTAAAAAAATGTAAATTTTTACAAAAACATAAAAATCAAAAAAAAAAATCTCAAATTTAAATCATTAATAACATTTTTATTTACTGATCGATTTTGTTAAAAAACAATGGAGTTCTTCCCCTAGCTAACACTAACTTACTTTCCAAATTTCAATACAATCGGACTTTTCTTTCTTAAGTTATCGTGCTTACAAGAAACGTGACGGACGGACAGAGAGACGGACATTTTGAAAGTTGTTCAGAATTCGTTTACTAACACAATGATATGAATTTTTTTTCTCTACGAGCGATATTTCCGGTTTTAGAAATGTGCCGATCAAAAGCAATATACTCTTCGTTTGCGTACCTAGTTGCGAAGAGTATAATAATAAAGTAAATTAAAGTAGACCATGGAGTTCAAATGTCTTTGAACCATTTTTTAGCTTATAAAAATCGGCACAATTTTCGTAGAAACAATTTTTTTACACGACCGATATTAAGTGAGACATTCTCGAGGGACCTGATAAAATGGACAACCTGTATATTAACGGAAGGTCTGGAACAAGATTATATTTTGATCTTAATCCGTTAAAGGTAAATGGGGGTTAATAGATAAATCAAGCAAGAATCCATAAAATTAGTATTTAGTATATGTAAGAGAAGCTAAGATCTCAAAAAATTCCAATTCACCCAATTATTAAAGGGGGTGAAAAAAATAAAATTGTGATTCAGTGTGTGTACAAGAACCAAAAGCTTCAACTTTTTTATTTACTTCATTCACCCCCACTACCACCCCCCTAACAACACATCCACCCCCAGTACCGATGCGGCATATCGTTTTATGGGTTTTTGGGGGTCGATGATTTCAAATATTATATTATTAAAGTTCCATAAACAATTATTTTCACATAGTGGAGTGCAGACATAGATAAATTTTTTTTTCGTTGTGAGAGACTTGGATAGAAACTCTGGATGTGGAAGTAATAATTCCTTCAGCAGCGTAATGGTATGGTTAAATATTATTTATTTACTAAATTAATATTAATCGAAACTTTCAGGTCAAAATGAAATTCGATTTTTTTATATTACTTATTTTCTTTTATTTTTTAAATTTTTTAATAATTTACCACGGGAGAGTTCAGTTGTGCAGCCCTCAGAACACAGACGTGCTTCAAGACGCTCATGTGAACTTGAGTTTAAATTCGGTTAAAATTTTGCTAAATTGAATAAAATTGTTTCAGACTGAAACGTAAAAAATTCTGAACAAATTGAATTATATTAATGTGATACCAGTTATGTTATATAGTTGATAATTAATTAATACCGGTGGAACGTCCATTTCACAAACAAGTGGTCGACATATGTTGACTAGGTACGAGTTTCTCGAAGGGGTGTAGTACAGTGACATCATCTACCTAGTAAGACAAGAAGAAATCAGTGCAAATACCAAAAAAGGAAAACAGAAACATCAGAGATAAGATAAGTTCTGTTGTAGCCATTTTATTTATGTTAATAACGCGCAAATTTTGGTAATTTACATGCTAACCATTTTTAATAATTTTTACTTCACTAGTTGTTACAGAAACATGTTTCTTAGACAAACAAACTTTGACTTGTTATTATTAACCGCTAAAAGACGGTATTGGTAAGACAAATTACAGTTAGGTAGTAAATTCTGAAATAGGGCAATAAATTATTTTCTTACGTATACTACCTTCAAGTATACATTGAATTTAAATTAAACTAGAACTAATCAGTCGTGCACTATTAGTATATCGCACCAATACCTACTGATTTTTTTCGTCAGCGGAAATATACGCGATAAAAATTTCTTTCAGGAAAATAATACCTTCTTAGAAAATACAAGAACACTCGATCTATTGAAGAACACAGGAACAAAGATACATCAACTACTGGTGCCAAAAATTTGTGGTGAAGGGAGTTACCTATATGAAGCGCTAAGCCGTCAGCTAGAAGGAGAAAACATAACAATCCAGCCATGCACCAACGCCATGAAGAACTAACGAAAATAAGTAGTGGACTAATACAAAGCAACGCCGAACAAATTGAAATACCTAGGGATATATCTGACGAATTAACTAAAAAGGGGAGAAACTGTAATTGAGAGAATTAAAATGGCATACAGAGTTACAAGGGCAATTGCATCGTTTATTGAGAAAAATAAACCACTATGGGGACTGATCAAAAGAATATACGTAGCCATCTGTAGTAGCTCACTTACCCTAAGTACAGGATTTTAGGTTGTCATGGAAGTGTAGTAGATGAACTCCCTATTGTATTATTAGCTTTTAGAACGATTTCCAAAGAAGATTTGCAATGTTCTTCCGCCGAACTAATTTCTGGTCAAACTCTACGATTACCTAGCGAATTTTTCATTAAGTACTCCTGACATTCCTTATTTTATTGACAAATTACGAACTTATTTTAATAATTTGACTTATATTTCTCCTTTTCCTCATGTTCATCACAAATCGTTTGTCAGCCCTGACATTTCTACTTGTGATTTCATATTTATTCGCAAAAAACGTTTTAAGCGTACCTTTTCTCCTTTGTACGAGGGTCCATATAAAGTTTTATCCCGTACAAATAAAATAATTACTTTTGATAAATGAAATAAAGTCGTAACTGTCAGTATTGACAGAGTCAAACCTGCCTTTTTGTTAGTTGATAGATGTGATATTCCACCAACCCAAAACGTTTTGCCATAGATACGTTGATTAATTGATTTGTTCTTTTTATTAACGGGGAGGGGGGTGTATATAGCAGCTCACTTACTCCAAGTAAAGGATTTTAGGTTGTTATGGAAGTGGAAACAAAAAGGAAGAAGAAAAATAATAAGAAACAATATATATTTTTTAATGTTATCAACAAATTTAATTTTCTGAAATAATGAAATATCCATAAAAGAACATTAACAATTTATTTTTAACGTTAATATATGTTCTCAATTTAAATGTATTATTATTATGGTATATCTTACCATCATACTGCCAACGGAGTTAAAAAAGCTAACAGAAAAACCTGAGAAGATCTAAAAGGGGCATCATCGAACTAAAGACTAAAGCAACGACATAAACTATCATTACTAGCAGAGCTATAAACAGGATAGAAACGTTCACAATGAAGTACTGGATAAAGAAGCACTAAGCATACTAAGAAAGAACTAAGCATACTGGGAAGGAGAAATAAAAAATTGAAAAAAATACAAAAAGAACCTCGATGACAATTGCTCTACCGGAATCAAAAACGGAGGAAACAGAAGATTGGTAAGAAGAAAAATTTTAGGATCGAAAACACCAAAATAGAGCATGAATACTCCATATCACGACACAATGCAGCAACGCATCTCACAAACATCTACACTGCCCATCTCACACTCCTGTACCATGCGTCATGTGGCACTCACTGCTGACAACAAGCATGATTCAAATCCAACCCAGCGTAGACGTAGAAGGCCCGGCAGTATACCCTAGAGTGGCAGCAATGCCTACCGTGCGCTGATAAATCAAATCAACCTTTTAATAATTTACCACGGTTGTTAAATTTTGCAAATCAATTAATTAATTTCAGTACTTTAGTCGAAATTTAGTAATTATCCTAGTCTATAAATATTGACTTAACTTTACCATTTTACTTAAAAATATTTATGGAATTTACGGAGCCCTACAATGTATTTGCAATCCTGTTTTCAAGCCCTTTCATTTGGTACCCCACATAATGCGTTCAAATTTGGATTTTTTAGTTACCATAAAATTGTGGCCTGTATTTTGTTTCTCCTTTTTTTACATATTTAGTGACAGGATTAAAAGGAAGCGCATGGCGTTTGTTTCATGACAATCAGCCCTGCCGCTCAGGGAACAAAGGAACATATTATATACATAGATTGTTGAACACTTTCTCCTTTGCGTGCCGCAGCCCGATAAATACTCTTAGGAAACGAGCCAGCCGCTGGTGTTCATTATGACCGGAACAATTCCGACCTCTACTCTTAACACAACAAATAGTTACATTCCACTGAGAAAAATGTATTTTCACTGTTTTAATTATACACTAGGTAGTCCTTGCAAGGCCCGACGCCATAGTGAGTCGCGTTGCATTCTCAATGTTTACTAGAAATCCAAGTATGCAAGCAGTCTCTGCACTAATATCGTAGATTAATCATTAGTTCATTACCGTCCTTAGGAAAGCTGTACCCAGTTAACAAATAAAGCACTTTTCAGGCAACTTACATATTTTTTTAAATATCAAAAATTGCATTATGAAATGTCAATAACTTTATATAAACAATAATTACAAGTTTTAGTAACCCACAATAAAACACAGGCCGACAAAATCAGGTCGACCCTCTGACCCAGAAACCAGAACATATTTTACTTCCACGTCCAGTGGAAGTATAGTAACGACAAAATAATTTTTAAAATTTTTTATTGTATGTCTGTCTGTCGGTCTGTCTGTCGGTCTGTCTGTCTGTCGGTCTGTCTGTCTGTAACTTTTTGTGCGCACGTTTACTCTGTAACCGTTTAAGATACCGACTTGAAATTTGGTACACAGATCTAGAACTAGATTATATTTTCATCTTGTTCCGTCGAAGGGTTGGGGGGTAAATTTGGGGAAAATCAAGCAGGTAAGAGTCCATGGTATTTAGTATATACAAGAGAAGCTAAGGTCTCAAAAAAAATTTTGGCATTAGCCACCCCCATTACCACCCCCACCTCCTCATTAAAGGGGATGAAAAAAAATTGTGATTTAGTGTATGTACAGGAACCAGAAATCTCAAAATATTTTTTTACTTCATCCACCCCCCACTACCACCCCTCATCACCACCCCCACCCCACTACCGATGTGGGGTATCGTTTTATGGGTTTTTGGGGTAGAGGATTTCAAATATTATGTTATTAAAGTTCCATAAACAATTATTTTCACATAAAAAGTTTTTTCGTTGTGAGTGACTTGGATAGAGAATCTGGATGTGGAAGTAGTGATTCCTTGGGCAGCGATTTTTTCAAAGGTCTTGAGTGCGCTGAATCCGAATCCGAGGTCCAAATCTCTCAATTGGCTCTGGTTTCCGAGATATTCTAACATAAAAGTGCAAAAACAGCGATTTTGGCCTATATTTGAGGTTATGTAGTAGCATCGACTCTGACTCAAAAAACTACACCCATCATCTTAAAGTATAAGCCTTGCCTTTTCAAATGCCATTGAATTTGCACAAATATCTATTTTTTTCGCTGAGACATCGCATTTTGAAATTTTCATGTTTGTGAATGTACCTATACCCGAAAACCTATTACGAATACGTGTATATTATTGAACTAGCTGATGCCCGCGACTTCGTCCGCGTGGAATTGACGTACTAACGTACGCCTATAAAGAAGTACTACATACTCACTTAATATTCGTATAGTACTTCCTTGTAGACGACGTTTTTGATCTTTTCGTTAGGAGCAAATATTGCCAGGCTGCTCGGTGAGCTTATTCTCGAGCAGGCTGGGGCAAAACTGACCGTGTGAGAGGCAGTCCTCCCTTAAGTCCACTCCGGCCAACTTTAGGGTTTGTCGTTTGTCCCTGAGACTCAACCCACTGCGCATCCATGGTGCTCGAGGTAACCTACTGCGCATCTATAGTACTCAGGGAAATCCACTGCTCATCGTAATTTGTCTATTTTTTTCTTAGAGCGAGTTAAACGAAAAAATAATTATTTTAATGGACAATAGAGCACATGGGTGGGTACGAGTCAAATTTCATGCTTAAAAACATTCCTCTCCCCGTTCACCCTTTCGGGAGGGTCTCTTTTTGAAAACCGTCGATTACGTGTCTCCTTATTTTCTCAGAAGAGCCCATCGCTGGAATATCACGTTTCTGACTTACGCGATTTCAGAGATACAGGTGCGCTTTAAACCATCTACCCCCCCGTTTTCACTCCTTCAGAAAGTGAAAATCGAAATTTCGTCTTACTCTTGTCTAACAGATTCCAATAAAGAGTATGTCTGCCAAATTTCACGCTTCTAGGTCTAACCGCTTCCAAAAAGCTTAAGAAATTAAAAAGAAAGACCAAAAAAATACACAAAAAAAAACAAAAAAAATGGAGTCCACACCGCCAAGTCTTCGTTTCGTGATTCTGGGTTCAGCTAAGAGCGGTATCATTATAATCAAACCTATAGAGCTTGGGTTTTATTAGGATATAGTTCATAAGTTTAGGGTTTGTGGGCTTAGGGTTTGTGGGCTTGAGTTTTGTTGGGTTAGGGTTGGTGGATTTTAAGTTTGTGGGCTTGCAGTTTGTTGGTTTGAGGCATAAAAAATTAAAACCTGTCCTTTTGCAAATATCTGGTTTCCAAATTTTCATGGTCACCATATTGAATATTTTACTTCAAAAAATGGAAATGTAACATTAAATTTTGTTCCAGTGAACTTTAAAACATACAAATTGAATGGTTACTTGAATATTTATATTTCATTAAAATTTCGCATTTCGATCGCCATGTTGCTTTCACCACGTTGAATACAATTACAATTGAAATTAAAAAAATGCTTAAAAATTTTGCATAAACAATACTATAACTTTAGCCAATATAGGTCGGCCATATTGAATTTTCTTCGAAAAATTTTGAAATTTCGAGCTTGGATTCTGAACGAACAGGTTTTTTAACGTAAGAAAAAATTGTCCTGTTATTGATTTTTAAATATTTTCAGTGTCTCCTAATACAAATTCCAATTTAGTAATATACACGTATTCGTAATAGGTTTTTGGATATAGGTAAATTCACAAACATAAAAATTTCAAAATGCGAAAAAAATAGATATTTGCGCAAACTCAACGGCATTTGAAAGGTCAAGGCTTATACTTTAAGATAATGGGTGTAGTTTTTTGAGTAAAAAATCGCTATTTTTGCACTTTTAGGTTAGGATATCTCGGAAACCAGAGCCAATTGAGAGACTTGGACCTCGGATACGAATTCAGCGCCCAAGACCTTCGGAAAATATATTCTGATGTCTGGGTAAAAATCTTGTCGGCCTGTGTATTTGTTTTTGGCCCCTGGTGGTCTGTTCCTCATAATTTTAAAACGACTGCACCAATCTTGACGCAATTTTCTGTGAACTTTATATAATTTTTGATAACAGATTCTTAGAGACTGACCACCGCACTGAAACACCAAGGATCCATCGAAAGCGGGGTCGCAACACTTTTTTAGTTATGAACATGTTTCTCCAAATTGTATGACAATTGCATTTATTTTAAGTAATTATGTTGTTATACAACATTAACTTTATTTTAAAATGACGTTTAACATTATATTTCAAAATATTTAGATACAACAAAATTCTCAATATTCTCGAAAGAGAATCATAAGTAAATGTTCCCTAACTAGACTATAATGAAAAAAATAAAGCTTCTAAAACACTAAATGGCAACTTAAGCTAAGAGTAATGAAATAAATAAACGCGAGGGAAGTTCCCCTATTTCTTAGGCTTCTTGCCCATTAGTTTTTCTACTACTTTTTCTTTTTTGACAGTACGTTCTATAATTTCAGTGTTTTTGCTATGCCTATTATTGCTTGTGCCTGCAATATTTCCTCTAAGTGGTAATTTGTTCTTCTTTAACACCTTTTCCAATTGGAGGTTTCCTTCTTCTAATATTAGATTGTTTGCCTTTTCTCTACAAGATTTTGAATTTCATCCACTTCTTCAATTTATTTAAAATTACCATAACTAAGAACTGCAGTAGGTGTTATTGGTGCGAAATTTGAAGAACATTAAACTTCAAAAAAATTTTATTGGTCCGCATTGACGATCATTTATTAAAAAAAATCCTGTTCAGTTGAAAGACCTATTTCTACGTAATGAAGCATTATAAGACACTTTTTTTTATGTTCTGCATCCGAGCGAAATGTAAACTTTTTAGGATATCATTCTATACACTTTCACGAACTAATTAAAAAAAAAAATTATTCATTTTGCAAGTTTTTGTAGGTAAATACCCTTAATCGACTGGGCTACTCAAAGAGTACCCACGCTATTCCTGGTCGAGGTGATTTTGCCCGTGCTAATTGTGCAATAATTGCAAACGAAACAACACTATATTATACTGAATAATTTTCATATAATTAACAGTGTCCTTGACAATCGGACCAATTAAGGATTAGAATGTGTGCAGTTTAAAAACAAAATTATTAATTAAATGTAGGAATGATCCTTGCCAAATTACTCCAAATTAAATAAAGTCAAACAACAATTTTTTACATCTGCTGAAAAATGATATTGAGATTTGGACTACTCCGACTCCGACTAAAATAAATTGACCTTCCATTTGGTTTGCATTTTTTTAGCAAATCCCACATAAACAAAAATGATCAAATTATTTTCACAATAAGTTAATAATTTGTATATTTTCCTCTATATCTATTATAAACTAATAAAACTAAAGAATCTGGAAATTGTGAACCAACCATATAAGAAAAAGGAGTAAAAGTTCCCTTAAAAGAAAGACTCAATTTTGCATGCTGATGTCGCTTAAAAGGACTTTGTTTATGTATGCAGTAGTAATATTTCCGTTCGATTTTCATGTAGAATATCATAAACATAAACAGTAACATAAAAATAAAAATATGAATGCAAAGAATGTAAATGACGGAAGACAAATGTTTTTGAGTGTATTTATATCGCCAACCACCTGCGAAATAGAGTTAATACTTTTAGTTTGTAAAAGATGCAATTTCGAGGATATAAAGGGTAATCCGTGAATTTAGCATAGACAATAAGTATGTATAATATAACTTTTGTATTTGGAAAATTTATTACTTGCACAAGACATTTAAGGATGCTATATGCGTTTTTCCAATGTGTAACCTCCTTCCACACAGCCTTGGCTATGGATTTGGGGGTTGTCTACTATCTGTGGTGTGTTTATGTTTATGTTATGTTATATATTCAGGACAGATTCATATATTTCTTTTATTAGTACATATTTTATCACCATAATATAGAAATACTATTGCAAAAAATGAAGAGTGCAATTACGCTTTGTTTAAATTTCAATACCATGCAAAATTTTGTTTTTCATAGTATCTATATTTTTAAAACATTTTGCGAACTAATATTATTGAATGAACATTTTAATAATAATATTAATAATTTGAATAATAATACATGTCTGTATTGTGAACTTACAAGTTGAAAAAATTTAAGTACAGAAACAGTTATAAGTAACCCTCTGTTATTCTACTTCACCAGGTCGATCAAGCGACCAGTCTTATCGACCTATAAGCATGACTTCTTTTCTCCTAAAAATAATGATGAAAATCTAACAGCCAGTTTCACAATCGTTGGTTATCTTTTTGGTTGACTAACCAGAACCTGAAAGTTATAATTATTAGTAAACACAACTTTGCCAGTAATTCTTACCTTTGTGGTAATAAATCATTGGTCAAATCCTAACTACTAATTAGCCAACAAGTGTAAAACTAGCTGTTAATATCACAGATTTTTATAATAAACTATTGGTCAAATCCTAACCATTAGTTAACCAACGATTGTGAAACTGGCCGTAAGAAGCCAAATTTTACCAAAAGCATCGCTTCATAAAAACCAATTTTCCTATCACTCACTTGGCACTTGGTATAGTAGTTTTGAAACCTGCCGAAGTAGGAAAAATGGTCCACAGGAAAATCCTAAAATTCTTCGGGGGGATTGAATGGGTATACATTAAGGATTATTCCTGTGACGGTGGGAGTCACTAATGTGGCGATCCTGCAGATTCGTTGTGTGCTGGCTTTTGACGGTCGGGGGCCGTTGCTCGACCCTTCGGGAACGAATCTACATATCTAAGAGTATTCACAAAAGATCTTTTTAGGTCGAGGTGGAGAAATGTCCTTCATGCCTAAACGGCCTACTCACAATCTAATATAATCTAATCTAATTTACTATTAATCAGATAATTAACCTTGCAGAAATTTAAAATATGAATCTAAGATTTAAGATATAAACGATAAGTAAATGGATCAAAAGGTTTTATTTTATGAAAACTATATAAATAATCGACTACGAAATGATGTGTAGAGTAAATGAAGAAAGAAAAAGAGAAGAATGCGACGAAAGCTTAACCTTCCTTCTAACAATATTTTTCTTTTTTTTTTTAATTACTTCCACATCCTGTAGAAGTAGGTATAGTAACGACAAAAAAAAAATTTTTTATTTTTATTGTTCAAATGGGCTTAGAATGTCATAAAACGTTGATATTTTAAGTTTGAGCAAAAAAAAATTTCTGTCTGTCGGTCTGTCTGTCTGTAACTTTTTTGTGCGCACGTTTACTCTAGAACCGTTTAAGATATTTACTTGAAATTTGGTGCACATATGTACTTTAACGAAATCTGGAACTAGATTATATTTTCGTCTTGATCCGTCGAAGGGTTGGGGGGTAAATTGGGGTAAATTTGTGATAAATAGGAAAATCAAGCAGATAAGAGTCCATAAAATTGGTATTTAGTATATACAAGAGAAGCTAAGGTCCCAAAAAAATTTTGGCATTAGCCACCCTCATTACCACCCCCATTATTAAAGGGGATGGGAAAAAAAATATGATTTAGTGTGTGTACAAGAACCAGAAACCTTCAAATATTTTTTACTTCATCCACCCCCACCCCCACCCCACTACCGATGTGGGGTATCGTTTTATGGGTTTTTGGAGTAGAGGATTTCAAATTATATTATTAAAGTTCCATAAACAATTATTTCCACATACAAAATTTTTTCGTTGTGAGTGACTTGGATGGAGAACCCGGTGTGGAAGTAGTGATTCCTTGGGCAGCGGTTTTTATAATGGGAATATTCTATAAGAGCGATAAGGCGATATCTTATTATATGATTTGCAGATATTATAGATGAAAGATCTCTGGAAAATTGAAGGCTGGTGTTTAAGGGCGGTTAACATATTTTTAAACTTTAAATTAATATGTTATGTAGGAAAGCTGATTATTTGGTATGGATAAGACGGATATTTATATTTAATTATTTTACTGCATAAGGTTAATGAGTACATAAACAATAACCTAATTGCACGAAATCTTTTAGTTATACCTGATTGTTTTCTTTTAATACCACAAACAAATCGAATGCATGAATTTTGTATCAACTGCACTCGATTTGCATCATATTTTGTCAAACAAGGTCCATATACCACGTCACCAGTTAAAATGTTACAATACCAAGTAATCACAATAAATGCTGTTTAAATTTAGAACTAAGAACTGAGTGATGATTACAATATTTTTAAATTTAGAAAATATTTTTTTAGTAAGTGTTTAGAAGCAAATTTGAATATCTCAAGGTTATTAACTGCAATATTTAATTCGATATTATATATTATTATATTTAGATGTTCACTTTCATTTAGATACTTTCTTACCTCCTTGTTTTCGATTTATTTGAATTTATAGTCAACCTGGAGAGGAGACTCCGAAGATTTCAGCAAAGCGTTCACGATTAGTATTATAATTCCTTATTTTAGGTTCATTTGATTTTAATGCCAAATAATTTGCGTGTTATCAGCAAAAAGATGAAACGAGCAGTAGTTAATACATGATATTAGTTCATTTGTGTACGATGTAAAAAATAATGGTCTCAGAATATATTCTTGAGGAACTAGACTGATGTTTTTAATTCCGAAGATGTCTTTAGGTTTATTAATTAGTTTACTAACACTGATATGAGTTTTTATTAGATTTATATAATTTATTTAACATCCATTTTATTTTAATATAGCTACAACGTGATGTGGCCAATCAAAAGCCTCAGAGCAATACAACAAAGACAATACAACAATTGTTATCCACTGCAATTACGGGATAAGTAAGGGACTCGTGTAAATGTTCACGCTCTGGGCTCTTTGATCTCGCCACACAAACTACGCTTTAAAACATGGAATAGGACATAACTCATTTACTGGTATGTTATGATACAACATTCAAAATTAATGAAAAGCTAATGAAATTAATATTATACATGTAAAATTTCGATACGCGACGTTAGATAATTTCAAAGTGAATTTATCAACGTATCATAAGGCTACTAAACAACAGATACATTGTATGTAAAGAGGGTATATATTTACGCCTTTGATGATGAGAATCCAGCAGTAAATATTTGATGTAGAACAAAGCTATTTCACGAACATTGTCCTGAATGTAGAATAAACTCGGCATTAATTTATTCACTTTTTTAGTAAGCAAATACCGAGGCAAATACTATGGTTGGCGTCTATTAACTGCAATTTTTTTTAAACCGTACACAGTTAACATAAGAAAAATTTAAATAATATTACAATTTTTAGGAAAATGTATTCAAAAATTATATTTCAAGATTTGTCTAATTCATGTATTAGTTGGTTTAGACTTTAATTGGAGTGTGCTTGCTATGAACGCTTTCTAATTGCTATGGTTACTGTCAGTAAGTTGTCAAATTCATAATAATTTCTGACATTCAAGTTATTTACGAGAGTTTTTGCAATAAAAATATGGATTAAGATGAAAGTATCGACATTCAGGAGGCATTCAAAAATGCGTGTGCTTCGTATGTGGCGGAATTTCATTATTGTTTAACTTTTTATTACATTACTTTTCTGTCCCAGGTCAAAAAAGGTACTTTTTTGCCCCAGGGCATAAAAGTAAGTTTTGTTTTCGTAGGGACTGCAAGTGACACTTTCGTAATACTGACAGACGTCAAAAAATTACACTTGCAAAGCCAGTAGTATCAAAAGTACTTCTACCTCCGTTGTTAATGGCAACGCATAGGCGTCTAAAGTGTCAAACTTTAACGTAGTGAAATGAGTTAAGAAATGTTATGTTTTTCTGACGTTTGAAAAAAAAATCGTACCGAATCCATTACATTTACAAGCTGAATATCGAATAATAAGAAAAAATGTGTTTCTGTACAGACCGCTTTTTGTAAACAAGATAATTTCTGTTAAACTTCAGATTTTGTACGTCTGTGACTTTTCAAAAAATGCCCGCTAACTTTTTCTTGGACATAAAAGTCACAGGTGTAGAAGTTATTTTCCAGTAAAATACTGAATACATGTATTATTTTGTAGATTCTATAAGGACATTATTTTTGGAAAAAAACACGTGTCAGAAAATCCGAGAATGAAAAACAGAAAAACGTTACTTTATTTTATTCCGATGAGTGTTTCACCATGTTGACATCATAGATAAAAAATTAAAATAACAAATGAAAATTTCAATAAATCTGCGAAGAATAAAATGTTTACATATTTTTTGTCACAATCGTCATTTGCATTTATCTTGTACATATTAATAAATCGGTAATATAAATATAAACAGATCCACTAAAACATAATTAGCAAGGAAATTGCATAAAATCATAGCAACCGCAAAATAATTATTTATCATTTAAAATAACTGTGGTTTCTTTGGTGTAATTAAAAAATACATCAATCTAATTACAAGAAAAAATTGCTTTTTAATGTTTCAAAATAATTACTATTTTGAAATTAAAAAGCAGTTTTTTCTTGTAATTTAGAATTATTTAATAATAATAATATTTTTTTATTTCCACATTTAAAATGTAACTGTTACAACAAAATGTAGAATACGTCAGCTCTTAAAAATTAATGTATACATGTAAATATAATAGTAACAAACAATAAAAAAAAAAAACAACAATTATTGTCAACGAAGAAGATTAAAAACAAATAAATAACATAAAGCATGTAAATGTAAAATGGCGAAATATCAGCATTTATAAAATGTTGAAGAAGCCTCATTAGCTGTGGCCACATATCGATACGTTCAGTTTATTAGGAAAATCATGTAGAAAATTTCCTCCAAAATCATTAAAAATGTTAAATTTCGGTGTTGAGAGAAAGACTTACCATAGAACGAAAATATATATAATTATTAATATTAAATTTTGAGACCTTCGGTTCTTGTACACACACACTAAATCACAATTTTATTTTTGACCTTCTTTAATAATGGGGTGGGAGTGGTAATGGTAATGGTAATGGGAATGATAGTGGCAGGGCCGGATAGATACATTTTTTCAGCCGAGTTTGATTTCTTTGCCGACTCAAGGCAAATGGTAGAATTGATTTTAGGTCAAAATAAAAACTGAAGAGCGGTGAAGAAGAATATCAGAAAACAATTTTTTCACTCCGACCCGAAAATTGAAGAGCGGAGGATGAGGGAGGGGGGAGAAAATCGGAAAAAATTTTTCGCTCCGAACTAAGAATTAATGAACCAAAGGTGGGCAGAAAATACAAATATTTGCCCGCGGTTCACCGGAGTTAACCGGCCCACCCAGTAATACTCGGTAACTGGCCGGCCCAATCCAGGTCTAGATAGTGGTGGTGACTGATGCCAAAAAAAATATTGACTTTGGCTTCTCATACAAAATCCCAGTTTTATGAACTTTTACTTGGTTTCCTTACACATTTTCACCAAAATATAATCCAGTTCCAGATCTCATTATAATAGATACCAAATATCAAGTCAATATCATAAACGGTTCCAGAATAATCATGCGCACAAAAAGGAAGACAGGAAGACAAGTAGGACACCGACAGACAGACAGAAATTTTCTTTTCTCAAACTTAAAATCTCAACGTTCTAAACCCATTTGAACAATGAAAAATTTCAACATTTTTTTTGCCGTTACTATACTTCACTCCACTACATGAATGTGGGAGTAAAATGGACACTTTCCATTCAGTGAACAGATTTAATGTTTGATATTACATATTACATTTATACCATTTAAAAGAATATCTATTTCTAGACATAACATTTTTCTCATTTTTTGCTTAGCAGATAAGTATCTATGCATTATTTAGGTATTACGCTAGCGGAACTTTCATACTGATAAGAAATTACCTATTTTTTTACTTATATTTGACTTACTTATTTATTTACTTACTTGACTCACTTCTGAACATACTAATATAATTAATAGTATTAGGAACAAAATATTTTATTAACACACACTTTAAAATGCAAATTATAGAATCACATCAAACTGCATTAAATAACAAGTAAAATTGAAAATTTTTAAAAACCCCCGATCAATGTATCTAATCGTACCAGTTTCATATGACCGAATCAAAATGAGGCCGAAATCATATTCGGCTACCACAATTGTCGGAACATTTTCAATTTTACTTCAATCGGACAATTTATAGAGAAGTTCAACATGGCGAATTCAAGATGACGACCAAACATCAAAATCTAATATTGCCTATAACCTTCTCGACAAAATACTCTTTCAAATAAAAAAAACTACATCAAAATCGGATCACCCGTTGAAGAGATATGAAGCCACAGACAGACGGACGGACCGACCGACAGACAGACAGACAAAAATACGCGTCAAACTTATAAAACCTTTCTTTTGGGGTCGGGGGTTAAAAAATGTACTGAACAATGAACCAGCTTGTACAAATGCAGCGACAGTGCGCCATCTAGCGGTGGCGTTTCGAGTTGCCTAGGCTAGGTAATAAAAACATGCTGAGTGATCCAGAACGCGCATCAACTAAAAAACTTGAAATATATTTAATGCAGCTCCTCAATGTGCGGATATTATTAAAGATTTACATATTATTCTAAGATACAGTAAGCCACTTTATAACATAAAGAGTTGAATGAAGTATTTATTAGTATGTTATATTTTTTAAGCTCCTATTACCATTGTCATAAGTAGAGCTTTAGCATGCTAAAGGTACCCAAGCGAGACTAAAAAATTGCATCCTTTTATAACAATTAATAATATCCAATTCGGTATCTACCTACATCCAACAATAAAGCTATGGTGGGGGTAATTTATTAAAAGGACGAGAAGAACTCAATAATTAGAATCTGACCCTCCGATTAAAGAACTTATATCTAGATACATAACAGGCTATCTTTTCACTATATACCTTGTTTGCTCCTAACATAGTCACATTATATGTCCATTAAAATGGATAGATGAACATCACATCCCATAGGCAACAGTGGCGTTGTGTGTAGAAAATGTGTAGAATGGTAAATATTTTCATTAAAATGAATTATTGCAATTCCTGCATTACCGGCTCTTTATATAACGTAGGCATACGATATAACAGTAAGATAAAACAGTAAGATAAATATGTATTGAAAGGATATTAAAATTTAATTGCTATTTACTTTATAACTGTAAACTGAACTTCATCATGTTACGACTATGGAACGATCGATTTTCTTCTTTTCTAAACTGCTTTCTGCAAACGGCACAGCACTACACTATTTATTTGCACAAAATATATTGTCACTAAACTGTGTAAATATGAATAGAGAATATTATTTAGGTATTCAGCAAATCACAACTTGAATACGCCGATAGGCCAATCAGCAACTTATGGGAAGAAGTGCCTTAGATTGTGAGTCTTTCAGCGACAAATAAATCAATGCCATTATGTATCTAGATATAAGTTCTTTAATCGGAGATCTGACCCAATAAATTGTTTTGTATTGAATTTTATGACATGATTAACATGAGACAGATGTGGTCGTCTAATAAACAATTTCTTCAGCCTCCCATTTTACTTTAATTTTTGTATTAAAAAATTTAAACAAATGAAAAAAATATCTATAAAATTATACTCTCACACTGTTGGCAAGCGATATAAAATTCACTTAATTATAAAATTCGTTTCTGAACAAACTATTTAATAATTTTCAACGACATTCTTACTTATACCAATCAGTTTGAGTCAGAGAAGTGTAAAAGACCTAGACCAGATCATACAATTTGTGTGGGATTCAATCCAAGACGTTTCAATTTACTAAAGGCGGCTGAGGAATTAGTTAATGTGTTCTTTAACTTTTCAGGTCTTAGAAAATACTATATGTGTATAGAAAATCTTCAAAGAGTACGAGAATGGTGAGGCAGAAACTGATCCGATCAATTTTCGTTAGAAATTTAATAATAGCATGTCAGTCGTGATGGATATGGATTTAGCTTCAAAAGAGCTTATAAAACTCACACATTGCCAGTAGTCATCACTATCAAAATATCGTACTGAATTGAGGCATTTTCTCTAATATGCTCGGAAACTTCAAATCAATAATATATTATTATAAAACTACTAAAATTAATTGGAAAAATTAGGTATACCCAATGTTTAGTTTCCACTAAACGCAAAACTAATATTTGCACCATTAATGGTTTTGAACACTACTAGTATATTTAGTACAATTTGGAACAATCCAAGCCAGTTCTTAATATATCCGACAGGTTGCACCATGCGTACTCGGTTTAATCCATTGAATTTAATCATTCTGAACTTGTCATATAATATAACCTGCAATAGTTTAAATTTCGGAGAGTTTCCCAATTTTTCATTCACAAAGATGAATCAGGTGGATAAAAAGTGTTATAGCAGTTGGTCTTTAATTCGTTTAAAAGGGACGCCAAAGTTCATGGGAAAAAAGGCTGATTTGGTTGAAAGGTGTGCAGAATTCTGGTTACAAAATTATCGAAATTAAAAACAAAGCCCACTTGTTTTCGAATACGTAATGTAGTCATTCTTAAGAAAATGATTTCTTCTACTCCCTACATAGAAAATACTATTTTGCTCCCTCATTTCAGGGAGCAAAGTAGTACTTTTCCTCCCTTGGGAGGAAAATACTTTGGCTCCCTCTGGAAGCAAACAAGTAAAAACTTCAAATAGCTGTAATAGTAATGTATAGACAGACTTCTTTTATTGATACACAAACTTCCTGAAAATCTATAATTATGCTTTTCTTTGAAACAGATTTTTTATTACTTATTTTTATTTATAAAAATTGAAAACAGTTTAAATCAAGGTTTAAATTAACATCAGTAACTAAATATTGTTAAAATATATTGTACAATTAGTTAAATTACTAATGGAGATCCCCCTGAAGAAATATTGGCTCTGTTGGTAGAGATCAGTTCCTGTTTGTTGTTTTCCAAAGTCTTGGTCGCTAATGAAGTACTTGTAGAAACAAAATTTTCAAAAACAAGACAACGTTTTTTGGTACTTGAAGTAGTACTTTCTCCCGTAATTATTATATATACCTCACATTTTTTAGAAATACAATCATCTAAGTACCTTCTGTTACTACGTTTGTTCGCCATCCCCATGTCTTTTTAGAGTGAGAATGTCACTTCCAGCATTGACTAATAACGTAGCTGAAGTACGGCGGAAACTGTGTCCAGTATAGCCTTTCGAATCATCCAAATTTAAAAATATTGCTATTCTGTATGGAATTTTGGCAATTGTGTTTTTGCCAATTACCAGGTTTGTACATTTCCCTTTAGCACAAGTTACAAAAAATCTAGAATGACATGTTTTAGGGGACCTACAGTCCAGATATTTTCTATACATATCCAAGACAGATACTCCGTTTCAAATCTCATTTGTTATTGTAAATGTCCTTTTGATATTAGTTTTTGAGTCAGGTATTTTCACCACCAAAATATCGCCTTTATTACTGATATCCTCAAGTACCATATTAACTAATTCATCGCTACGGCATGCCCCAGCAATTCTAAATATAAGCGCGACCTGAAAAAGGAAAATGCACTTATGACAACTGCCTAAAATGTCACTTAATTGTCATTTTATATATACTTTCTAATAACAAATACTGCGTTACGTTTTTATTTATTATTCAACAATAACGATCAAACTTACCTTCATATATAAGTAAGTTTCATCTGGAGCTTCTGCAATAAACTTGTTGATATCCTCCCTTGAAAAAGTATTGGCTTTCTTGGCTTTATATCCAGCAGATTTCCTTTTTAAAAAAGCTACTGATTTAGGAAACTTAATGTCGATATTGTCTTTAATTTGGAGTGTAGATCGCAACATGCTGTATTTGCTCCATAATGTTGAAGGCTTCAAACTGGCGCATTTTTTGGAAAAGTAAAATATGATCACTTCTTCACATATTTTTTTTATTTGCCAAGTCTCCATCCAACATTTAAATAGCTGGTACTCTTTTTCATATTTTTCACGAGACTTTAACGGTAATAGATTTAACGAAACCACGTTTGCTTCTTCCAGAATATCTTGAGGAACTTCATCTTCACATTGGGAATACATTATTATAAACTTTTTGGTAGTTTGTTTATTTTGAAAACAAGAAGCAATCTTAGCAACGTTCCATGTACTTTGATTTTTAAAAATATTTACTTATCTAAATACCTATATGACATTTTGACATATTTGGTTTTTTGATTGTCATGCATAAGAAAATATAACAAAATATATGTAAAACCAATGTAAAAAACACTGTAAATGTTCGTAGAAAAAATCATATGTATTACACAGGAGCAAAGTGCCATTTCCTCCCTTGGATATTGATGCCCTCCGCTTCGCGTCGGACATCAAACTATCCGCGGGAGGAAATTATGCACTTTTCTCCCTTGTCATATGCTATTTACAAACAACACTGAAGTTTGTAGGTTTCCTTTCCACTTATCTCGCCTAATTTGTTTATTCAAAGCATTGACATTTATAGTAGATCGATGGTTCAAAGAGATACTGTTCGTATTGACATTGGATATAACATAACCCCAACAGCGCAAACAGTCCACATACCTAGAAAGGTATGTGAAACAACCGAGTACGGCTGCTGCACTCTGGCGGAAATAATAAAAAGAAATGTTCTCTATTGAAACAGAATACTTAAATGAATGTCAATAATAATTTAGCGAAAAATGATATTTTGGGTATTTAGCAGATAACTTTCATACTCACCATCTAATATTTAATATGGAAAAACAGAATATCCTCATTCTTTATTTTTACCTACTGTTAATTCTGATTACGTTAGTGTACCGACAAAGCTAATCGCTACCGCTCATATTATATTGGGAAAAATGCGAAATGAGGAAAAAGATTAAAAATCATATTGAGGTCTTGACGAATTTCACGTAGCGGAAACTGAGGATCCCCTTTGCCAGATGAGTTTATGTATGA
This sequence comes from Rutpela maculata, assembly GCA_936432065.2. Classification (NCBI taxonomy): domain Eukaryota; kingdom Metazoa; phylum Arthropoda; class Insecta; order Coleoptera; family Cerambycidae; genus Rutpela; species Rutpela maculata. The sequence goes on from OW386285.2 coordinate 114,005,777, forward strand.
GAAATCCCCCAACAATAACCAAATCAAATTCTGGAATATGTACGTTTGTGGCGCCGATCGGATGCATTTTTTAGAATTTCTAACATTCAAAATGTTTTATTTTTTTCAGCATATTTTGGTACCGCAGGTGGCTTTGCCTTTGTGGCAGCCGAATGTTTTTCTGGTCATAAGTAGATTCTAATTTGTTCGATACTTGAGTAAAATTTGATTCACATCGGAAACAAAATAAAAAGTTATAAGGGTATCTTCATTTTAAATGAGTCACACTGTATACTTAAGGAAATGTATAGATTTCGACAAAGTACTACGTTAGTAAATACGTCGAGAGTTGTAAAATAAATATTGTTTTGTGACTGTGATTTATTAGCAAACCACGGTAAACCGCTTTGATAGAAATATTCAAGGTTCATAATTGATTTGGTTTTTATTAGTCATCGATTTTAGCTGGCGTGTATCTGGTAAACTGTAACACATAGGGAGAAAATGAATATAAACATTCTTGTGGAAAATTTAATTAGGTACGTTTAATTTTGCAGATTACCTTTTTCCATACGACGCATCTTTACGAGTTATAAGCGAAGAATCCAAAAAAAGCAACCTTTCCCCCCCCCCCCTGAAGCGGAGGGGCCAGGAGCGGGGACTTTTAGTATTCTTACCTCCTATCTACCCTCAACACATCCCTGAAGAGGAAAATTTTTACCTCCTAAATGTTCTCTACAATCCTCTTTTGGGCATTCATTGATTGTACTATGTGGCGTTAACCTAGTGTAAAATTTTGATTAAAATTTAAACCCGTTTAGTTAACCCAAATTTAAACTCGACACTGAAAAACTGGCTGTGTACTCTCTATTGTGTCAGTTTTATAAAAATTAGAACATCACAATTCTAGAAAAAATCATAGGAAAAGAATTATGCTTTAATTATATAATTCCTTTGTTTCGTAACTATATTAGTTAACCGTATTACTTTTATTATTATACATTTTCAAATTTCATATCATAACATGAAATATAAGGAGTGTTAATGGCTCTAGATATTTTCGTAATCTAGATTTGACTAAAAAGCTAAGGAGATGCACTTTGCTGTGTAGGGTATATTTGCATAATTTTGCATATCTCTTTGCAAAATGACGTTAATTTTATTGCGTGTGATTATGTAGGTATTAAAATGCACAACAGGGACGCAGAATATTGTGGAAAATCTATACATTTGTCTTCAATGTACAGCAGCGACGCAGAATATTGTAGAAAATCTATAGATTTGTCTTCGTGTGACATAGGAAAAGCAATACATTTCATCATTCAGAAACTTTATAAAATTGTGAGGTTTAAAACCAGATCCTCCACCATTTTTGCAAATTATACTTTTGTAAAAAAAATACTATTTTTATAAACTGCTGGTAGAAACTAAATTCTAAAAGCTATGCATGTCAGTTTACCCATAAGATCTAATGTAAAAATCTACTTTAAAAAATGGTAATTAAATTAATTAATGTGTGGTGGTACATTATTTACTATTATTTATTTTAATTAAGTGAACTAACATTTACTATTAAATAAACAACAAATTAAATGGAAACTAATATACTGATCACTAGCTTATAACCTTGTTAAAAAAGCAACACCGCAAAGCATCATATTATGGATCAATTTTTATGGAGATGTTTCCATCGACATTTGAACCCAGAGCGGCCTTATTTAAAACGAAAAAATGCTGATAAATACATTCATTGAATTCTATGGTTTTACAAAGTACCTGCCTGAAAAATTTCAGTTTCCTAGATCTATGGTTTTCGAGATACTTTTGGCCAGACATCGGACACATGGCTGCCTCGAACTCTTGGTATCAAGTATTTGATGTTAGATGACTTTATTATACCTATTTGATTTAATATGAGCAATACGAATAAATTAACTGCTTCAAAACAGCATGCGACCTTTTCTCATAATTACACTTTTTCTATCAGCTTACGAATTTTCTAGATTTTTACTGCCAAAAGATATACAAATAGAAAATGTATCTATCATCCACCCTATAACCGAATTTAAAAGAAAACAAGGAAATATATAAAACAGACATTATGTCTAGTCACCTTTTTGAATAATAAGCTTCAGGTTAAATTTTGAGCTGGTAACAGAAAATTTCGAATTCATCTAGGTCTAATTGATAAGAAATCGTCTGTTACCCTATTGCTATTTTTCCAACATTTTGTTTAGGTCAAAAGTATACAAGCCTATAAGGGACATTTGCTAAGATAGATAGATAGACAATACTGAAGTCTGAAATGAAGAATATACAGAAATACTCTTATTCTGTAGTGGTGTGAATACCAGAGCTGGGCAGTACTTGAGTGAATTGTACTCGTAATTGTACTGAGTACCCAAAGTACTCAAGTCGGCAGACTTGTGTAAACAGGTAATAGTAGTCTTGGTGAACCTGTGCAGAATATCATATATAGCATCACACGTCTCAGGAATTATGTAACTTAATGCTTGTGGCGAAATTCTAGTTGAAAATTTCAGATCTTCGTAGGATCTTCCCGTCGCGTCGCAAGAAATCGTAAAGTAGCTGTTAACCTTTTATGTGCCGTTATTACTGGTCCCATTATTGTATCTCTTCTTTGAATCATCGGGGTGACAAGTGATAGAAGGTTCATGTAAGTTTCTTCATGGGCGAGCGTAGAGGCGACTTCAATGTGAATATCAGTCAATATTCCGTTGAAGCAACGTCGAGCGCGGTTAGTACTTGGATGGGGTACCCATCTTGGGAAATACAGCGTTCTCGTCCCACCTTCTAGAGGCTTGTATATCAGTGTATACTCGGAAGTTACGTAATTTCAGACGAGGATTACGTAGTGGATATACCATCCTTCGGAGGGGATGTAAAGCAGGCGGTCCCTTGTCTATTAAATGTTAGGCAAGTAAAAGATCCCTACTCTTCTTAAGGGAAGAGGTTCGACAAAATTTCCAGGTTGTGGGTAGCTCGTCTCCTGGCGTCGGTGATAGGCCTTGGTAGCGGAAATAGGCCGACGTTAAATAGTTAAAAACAAAAAATAAGTTTCTTCATCCATTCGTAAGTAATTGTGCCAATCACGAGGATAAAATCTCACCTCATTTAAGAGATTAATGTGGGAATACTCCTTCCTTTTTTCTAACCACTCCTTACTTTACATACTACGTTTTTTTTCGTTGTTTTTGGATAATAGAAACAAACGCAGTTAAAGCAAGCCTGCCGTCTTCATCCGTTAATGACATTTTTACTCTTTATTCGCTCTTAACTGTCACTGCACAACTGTTCAAGTATACTTTTGCGTATGGCTGCAACGCAAATTTCAGTATACTTGTACAATAAACTTGCGCATGCATACCGTTCAAGTATGCAGTTACGTCTGTAGCCGCCTAGTTTTGCAAAAATACTCAATTTTTTGAGTATCTCTCAAATAAATACTCGTACTCGAGTAGTTATGAGTACTTTTTAGTACTCGTTATGAAGTACTCGTGAGTACTTCAGTGCCGGTACTCGCCCAGCTCTGGTGAAAACTGCGGTTCTTCAATTATTGGGACAGATTCCTGTCTCATATCTTTTGACATATTTTGTGAAGAATTCTGACTATCTTCACCAACTAACTTGAGCAGCTCGGCCGTGATATTGTCGACCCAAATTGCTTTATCAGTTTTTAGTTTCTGTAGTGCAGCCTCCACTTCTGATTTCCACAATCTGTGATCTGGATCGCATTTACTTTGGATGCGAAAAACTCAAATGCGTTCTAGTCTCGGTGTAGGTTCTCGTTTCCCATATTTTTGGCATATTTTGTGAAGCATTCTCACTTCATCTTCACCAACGAACTTTGACCAACTTTGAGCAACTTTACCGTGATACTGTCGACCCCAACTGCTTTACCAGTTTTTAGCTTTCGTATCGCTGCCTCCACTTTTGATTTCCGTAATCTGTGATCTGGATCACATTTACCTTGGATGAGAAAATGCAAATAAGCCAACTATCGACAATATAATTAGAAAGGCGCCTTTAAATGTACCTCATGCAATCCGTCTTAATTCGAAATATAACAGGTATACAAAAAAAAAAAGTTGCCTGGATCTGGGGTCAGACCATACGTTTCTTATGTATTTTTCGACGCTGAATTCGAATCTATTTTTAGTTTTGCTCTATCAAGTCAGGATTTTGAGATATGCTAACCAAAAAGTGCAAAAAATACGGTTTTTTGACATATTCGCTTTGCGATTTTTTTTTTCTCGAAAAACCATGTATGGGATCTTAAAGTACAAATCTTCCTCTTTAAAATGCCGTTAAGTTTCCTCAAATATCTTTTTTTTTTTTCGCCGAGATATTGCAATTTAAATAATGACCATAATAAGGTTTCCATACTAATTATATGTATTGGGAAAGATATGATATGAACAGACAATTTTCAAAATTCGATATCTCGGCGAAAAAAAAAGATATTTGAGGAAACCCAACGGCATTTTAAAGAGGAAGATTTATAATTTAAGATCCCATACATGGTTTTTTAAGGAAAAAAAAATCACAAAGCTACATAATCTTAAATATGTCAAAAAGCCGTGTTTTTTGCACTTTTAGGTTAGGATATCTCAAAATCCTGATGTGATAGAGCAAAACTAAAAATAGATTCGAATTCAGCGTCGAAAAATACATAAGAAACGTATAGTCTGACCTCAGATCCAGACAACTTTTTTTTTTGTAAACCTGTGAATTAATATTCCATTATTAGCTTTTTTGATGGGAATTATTATTAGTTCTTACTTTCCCTTGGTGTTCTTTGGTCTGGTTCATTTTATAACGCCTGAAATACTCCAGGGTAAGACTGATATAAAATAAAATTCGGTTACTTATATTTGAAAGAGGCGAACAAGAAATCAGTAGGTGCGTTTTATTGCCTATTACCGCCTCCACCAGTGGGAGTATCCTTATAAGAGGTCGCTTTATTGCATAGTTTTTCAGCATTGTCAGCAATAAAATTTAGTAGAACACACAACGCAACGATTTGGTTTGAAATAAAAATCCATAAGAGCTCTTTATGTTGTTAAGTTTAATAAAATTATTTTCGATTATTACGGATTATACGAAATGTTCACATATAATACCACGGAGATTAAAGGCCATAGCAGGTTAGGCTATTGAAAATTGCCCCTGCATATATAGAACTAAAATGGTTTCCGAATATTATATTTTATAGCGGGCATTACTTCCACAAAGTTTCATTCCCGAATGGCTGCTTGAGGGGTTAAAATGGCCTTTTTTTCCTTAAACTGTCCCTTTTTTTCTCTCTACTTTTAAATGATCAATTGGCTTGACATATACATATTTTGTATCATTAACAAGAGCTCTCTGCGACTATTCGAACCACAACATACAAAAAAATAATTTGCACCCACTTAAAGCTAGTTGCCCCCGCTAATGCAACCACTATGTTCTAAACAATTCTGACTTAACTTTAATGTGTTCAAGTTGTATTCATTCTGTGGTGGAGGAATAGGGTAAGAAAATAATCCATGGTACCTGCTACGGCGAACAGCTACAATACACTAAGGTAATAGGAAGGAGCAGAGCGGCAGATGTTAGTTGTGAGAGCAGTTTAGTTTTAGAAGCTATGTGGAATGTCGTTATACTATTATTAACAGTGGATTTCTGGATAAAATTGTTGTTTGTGTTAATAGTTGATACAGAGTGATTTATAAACAATTCTTTAGAACTACAAGCGTTCTAGATAATTTTTGTTTGCTATTTGTAAAATGATTTATGATTTTTAATTCCCCCGATCATGTTATTTAATTTGAATTTTTTTTGCAGCTTTTTGTTAGAGATGGACGAATCAAATAATGATATTAAACAAAACCTGTTTTATTTGCGAAAGACTTGAAAATTTAATAAAATATTCAGAGGAAAGGAATGATGTGTTACAGAAATATTTAAATAGTTGCAAATCTGTTTACTCTCACACAATCTGTCGACAAAAATATTGTGACGTGCTTACACCCTTTTTGTAAACACCCTGTATCGTGGGTTCGGAAATTATAACAACCAGGGTAACACTAAACTAATTTATTAACTTACTTAATTACAACAATAACTACTTGGCTAATAACACACTGTGTGTGTGTACTACTTGTTCACTTTACTCTCTTCTGATCTTACTACTCTTTCTATCTAAACTGAACTTAACTTTATCACTGTGTTTACTCTCTGACCATTTCAACTGACAAATAGTACTGCACTAACTTCTAACTTTTTTGGTTTACTCCATGCCTTATATACCTAAAGATGACAGATCTAGAAGCTTCTCTGATGACGTCACCATACTCTAGACAGTTCCAGAACAGATATTGTCATCACTCTAGACCTTCTAGTAAGTTCTTTCCACATTCAGACATCCGAACTACTGAATTCTGTGCCTACTTTTCAGTGCAACTAACATAACCTTAAATCTTAAGGCAACATATTACACTGTCCCCTCCTTAAGCCTGAACGTCCCGGTCAGGCAATTCCGTTTCCTTCACATACTTCGCCAGTCTATCCAAGTGTACGATCTTCATCTTGGACTTTTTACTTCGTTGAATCCGATAGACGACATCATTAATTCGGGTAATGACTGAATACGGTCCTTCCCAAGGTGGTTGAAGCTTCGGGGACATCCATTATTTCCGCTATGGGTTGTATAGCCAGACCCGATCTCCCACCTTGAATCCTCCTGTACTGGCATTCCGATCATAACGAGCCTTCATTCGGTTACCAGTTTTGGTAATCTGTTCTCGGTCATTCTTTGGCTGTTTTCGACTTTCATTCACATAGTTGCTCTCGGATAGTGGTTCCTTATTGGCAGCACAACTCTTGCATTTGCGACACCAAGCCTCCACATCCTGGCGACTATTGACCCAATAGAATCGTTCTCGTACTTTACTCAACGTCTTGTTTACTCCAAGGTGTCCGCCGGATGTTTCATTGTGCGCTTTCTGGAGTACTTCTGGTACACGACACCTGGGAATCACTAAACGCATGGCAACCTGCTTCCCATCCGGGCTTTCCCATGCTCTCCTCAACAGCCCGTCTACAACCGTAAGTGAACGCCATTGTGACCATAAAGCCTTCACTCCTACTCCTTTGTTTGAAACATCCTTCCATTCTGGTCGCGTTCCTCTTTCTTTTGCTTGCAATATAGGTCCAATTTCCGTATCGTCCAATTGCTCTTGTCTTAAAGCTTCCTTTGTCCAATTCTCTGGAATCTCTTTCGTTTCGCTTACACAGCCTTGTGATGGTAAACTACTTGGGATTCTTCAAAGCTGGCAAACCTTTATTTCCCTGGGGGCATCGCTTTCACCAGCCAGCACTTCTCCAGTGGCATGTACAACCTCAGGGTTCCACTGTTGACAATCTCGTCTTACATGCCCTAATTTTCCACAGCTATAACATCGAATACCCCCACGGCTTGGTTGCTTGCTTTGCTTCCCTGAAAAACTCTCCAGCAATTGCTTTACCATTCTGTGCAAGTCTCTCAGTAAAATCTCCAGATTCTTTTTGTCCCAATACGACTCTTCGACAACTGCGGCATTTACCTTCTCCGGGCTTTGATGTCGACAATCTCTCTTAATATGCCCTAACTTGCCGCACTGATAGCACTGGATACGTCCGTTTGGTTTTGCCTCACCTTGTTGGTTGTCTTGTCTCATTTGAGAATCCGACTTGGCCAGTAGTTGATTCATTATTTTCTGCATGTTCTTCAGTATAGTGCTCATGTTCTCTTGATCCGCATGTGCCTTTTCAACGGTCACAGCACGCACTTCTGACCGTGGGGTGTCTTTAAAGGCAGCTTCTACTTCGAGGGCACGCACCAGAGCCTCGCTAATACTTTGGTACCGTGTTAGCCTCAGAACTCGCCTGACTCTTCGTCTCTTATGTCATCTAAAAAGGCCCCGACGGCTAATTGTTCTTGGAATTCTCTTGGAGCACTTGGATATGCCAGGTGTGCCAGTCTCTCTATCGCAGCTTCGAATTCTTGTAAGCTTTCCCCAGCCTTTTGTGTCCGTGACTTCAGTTGAGCCTGGTATACTTGGGCGAGGTGTTGGTCGCCATATCTCAGGTCCAATGCAGCTTCCAAAACTTTGAAATCCCTTTGTTTTTCTATTGGGATAGTCTGAAGTAACTCCGATGCCTGGCCCCTTAGTGCTAAAACTAATGCCATGGCTTTTTCCTCATTATCCCAGTTGTTCGCACATGCTGCTGCCTCAAACTGCCTCTTGTACGTTGTCCAGGAACTTTGGCCGTCAAAAGAAGGAGGTTTTAGTCGCTGACCCGATGATACTACCTGCTGGCTTCCTCTATCTCTCAACTGTCGTTTAAGCCGGTCTATTTCCCCTTTGACTTCTTCTTCGAATTTGTTTACTTTCTCTTTAACTTTAGTTACTTCTCCTTTTACTTGACTGACTTCTGTCTCGACTACTCCTACTTTACCTTCGACCTTGTTTATCTCTTCTTTGACTTCACATTTTAGTACTTCATTGGCAGAAATGATAGCGTCCTGTTGTGTTTTCATTTGTTCATTCAGAATCTTTCTTAATTCGTCTTGGTGTCTTTTTTGTTCCTCTTTCTCCTCTTGACGTCGTCTTTCTTGTTCCTCTTTCTCCTCTTGACGTCGTCTTTCTTGCTCTTCTTTCTCCTCTTGCTGTCGTATCTTCAGGTCCTCCATCATTTTTCTCAGTTCGGCTTTTTCTTCCTGACGTCGTTTTTCTTGCTCTTCCTTTTCTTCTTGACGTTTCTCTCCTGTTCTTCTTTGTCTTCCTGCCGTTGCTGCGCCATCATTTTTTGGAATTGTTCGAATAAGTCCTGTATTTGTTTATCGGATGCCATCCCAGGTAGCAGGGTGACGTCATTATGACGTCTTTTAAAGGTGATTTTTCATCGCCGACGTCATTGTCCCAATAAATGACGTACCAGAGACGTGATATTTATAACGTATTTCTGACATCATCATGAAGACGTCAAATACACGTTTCTTTTAGGTCATTATTTTGACGTCATTAATAAATGACGTACCAGAGACGTGATATTTAATACGTACTTTTGACGTCATCATGAAGACGTCAAATATACGTTTCTTTTAGGTCATTATTTTGACGTCATTAAAATGACGTGAAATAAATCATTATAAAATAAAAATAAATAGAAGTATTTAGTGACTAGTTCAATTTTTGTCACATAGTAATAATAATTTTATTTTACTATTTCTAACTAGGTATACAGCTTTTAAACATATTTAAATAAAGATGTTCAATGGTTCAGTGAGTTAAGTGTTAGGTTGCGAGTCAAAAGGTCTGCGGTTCGATCCCTGCACATTCCGTTTCTTTTTTCGTCAAAAACTGTATTAATAATTCTGGAAAAATATTATAAGAGAGGTTTGCATCCTTTATCGCAAAATTCACTGATTAACCAATACGTCATATTGGCGTCATATGTATGACGTCATTGGGCTGTGACATTGTGCCGTCTTTTTCGCGTCATTTTTAAGTCATGCTGAAGGTGAAATTGACGTAATTAATGCCGAAAAAACGACGTCATAATGACGGCACCTTGCTGCCTGGGATACTTCTTGTTGTTACGGGCATATGATGAAATTAAAATAAAATAAATTTAACTGTCACGTCAATATCGGCAATGGAACTTTCCAGACAAATCTCGAAATAGCACGAAAAGGTCTTATCCAGAGTCTTTTGTCACTATCCAGTTCAGAGAATTTACTAATCTCCACTAATGTCCAAAGTGTTCTAGTAATTTTCACGCACTAGCACAAATGAGTCTTTTTCAGTGTCTGTGTCACTTTTTTGAAAACGCATTTTTTCACAGTTTTTAGTCCAAAAATAGTCCTTAAACAATGTCCCGTAAGTTAATCCTCCGTGTCACCACTAATTCCCGAGAAGAACACTGTAGAAACCTTCTCGAACAGTCCAGAAATCTTCTGTTATAATTCCGCTTCTGACACCAATTGTGACATGCTTTTTGTAAACACCCTGTATCGTGGGTTCGGAAATTATAACAACCAGGGTAACAATAAACTAATTTATTAACTTACTTAATTACAACAATAACTACTTGGCTAATAACACACTGTACTACTTGATCACTTTACTCTCTTCTGATCTTACTACTCTTGCTATCTAAACTGAACTTAACTTTATCACTGTGTTTACTCTCTGACCATTTCAACTGACAAATAGTACTGCACTAACTTCTAACTTTTTTGGTTTACTCCATGCCTTATATACCTAAAGATGACAGATCTAGAAGCTTCTCTGATGACGTCACCATACTCTAGACAGTTCCAGAACAGATATGTCATCACTCTAGACCTTCTAGTAAGTTCTTTCCACATTCAGACATCCGAACTACTGAATTATGTGCCTACTTTTCAGTGCAACTAACATAACCTTAAATCTTAAGGGGTTGCAACATATTACAATATATCAAACAACAGTGCAAATAGAAATAAACAGAAACAAGATTTGACATTCTGTCTAACAAAAAAAAGATTACGAATTGCATCATCTACTTTTTTTTTTATTGAAAAAGTTGCTTTATTCGTGGAAAAGAAGCTAATGAAGAATATGAAACACGACTTAATAAACCCCTTAGATGAAAAATAAATTTTGTGATTAATAAACATTTGAAAGTAACAATTTTGAATTTTTTTAAAAGAAGATAGAGATAAATATTTTCGAGAAATGTATAAGAGTATTGGTAGTTAATGCAGCTATGGAAGAAATATATCAAGATATAGACGAGAACGAAGACTGTCAATTTTCACTGCAAGATCTAAAGAGTTATATAACAACGGAGTACATACCAGATTATAAAACCATTAAAACCCGATTAATGCTACACTATTATGATGATACTGTTTTATCTAGTAAACTTAGTACAAACACAATAATATGTTTTAGAAAAAAGCAATACAACAACAAACAAAACCCAATTACAATGACTTAGCTACCAGTTTCTTTTTGTGGTTTATCTCCCTTTGGTGTTTATTCCTATATCTACTTGAATATGGATATATAGAAAAAGTACATTTAAATTGTCAAATAAATATTTTTATGATTATTATATATTATTATTATTATATATTCCTATTATTCCACGCTATAACATACAATATTAGGACACCACCTCCAATGGTTTAGGGTGGCAAATTTATTGAATAAAATTATATTTTAGAACATGTTAACATTTTTACAAATTGTATTTTTGGTATTAACTGCAATAATGATAAAGATGTTAATACACATAGACTTTTTCATTTTACCATAGAATTTTATTTTAAATGATCATATGTTTTCTTTAATAATAATAACTACAAAAATGTAAACGTTCACAATTTTTAGAATGGACCTATAGAAAAAGTGGAAAAAATTTTACACCTAAAATTGTCGCTGTTACTCGGTGAGTCATTATTTACATATGAAAAAAATTGTTATGAAAACCTGATTGCTACCCTATAAAACAGAAAATACAGTCGAGTCGATCTATCTTTGAATTAACGTCATCACGAACACAAAGACTCGTACATATGATCCCTTTCCTAAATCAAAAACTAAACTTATTGAAGTTGATGACAACGTGTGTCTTCGCAATTTACAAAACACGTAGTCTCACAATGAGTTCAACTTAAAACAGATCAATCATCAAAGGAGAGCATTATACCGAGAAGCAAATAGGTCTCCTAGAAATATGAATATTAGTCGACGGTGTTTGTGGTGTTTCTTTTTACATAGTTGTCTATTATCACTGCGTGTGGTAAACAATAATTGTACTTGGCTGTTCCAATATACCTGAAGGACGTTTAAATTCTTGGTCATAATATTGAACATTATTCAAATTCAAGTTGTTTCTTTTTCGCCATTTTTATTTTAATTTCGCCATTTAATTTTATAGAATGTATTTTCTGATCTTCACTAAAACTACATAATTATTTCTCGAAACCTCAAGGTTTTATCGACTTTTAACAAGTATATTTTTATTGTACACTTGTGAGCTCATTTAGCATTTTTTTTTTAAATTCATATTTTGAAAGTACATCTTGTAGTTAGTAAATGGGTAAAATATTAGATTTTCCTTTCAACTGCTTCTCTCTCAAAATAAATAATGAAAATAGAGAGCGCGAAAACGAAGTGTGACGTCACACCATTCCTGGCGGTCGACCACTCGCCTGTTCCCATATCATTTCATGCGGCATGCACGACGGACGTGCTAATTTCGTTCATATCTTTTAAGAGTTCTGTATTTTGTTATTAACATGGATAAAAAAAGAGGGTTATATAAATATTGTATAGTTCCAGACTGTAAAAGTACATCAGTGTCTACTCCCAATAAAATATTTATTTCAATATCAAGTGATGAAAGTATTAGGAATTTGTGGCAGCAAACTAATCACAGGGAGAAATTTGTTAATAATAAAGGGACGAAATATTATTGTGAGGATAAAGTCTAGTTAGAGAATATTACTTAGGTATTAAGCAAATCACAACTTACACACTTTTTTATTTAATATGCAATTACCTACTTTTTGTATATTGTTACCCTAATCTGGGAACGCTAATATACTAGTTAGGTAATTACTTTAAAACAATCATTATTGGAGAACCAATCAAAACAACTACTCTTCTAGCTAATACTGAGGAAATATTGAATTACATGATAGGATTCTTAGCATTTTAAAGCAAAAAAATATGCACATATATATTAAAAATCATTTATTTAAACTCAGTCATTCACACTTTTTTATTTAATATGAAATTATCTACTTTTTGTATATTGGTACCTTAATCTGGTCACGCTAATATACTACTTAGGAAAACACTTTAAAACACTTATCATTGGAGAACCAACCAAAACAACTACTCTTCTATCTAATACTGACGAAGTATTGAATTACATGATTGGATTACTAGTATTTTAAGGCAAAAAAATATATTGAAAATACGTCAATCGTGTCTTGATATTCAGTCATTTGAGTCAAAACTCAAATAAAAATGCACATACGTACACTTAAAAAAGATCAATTCATAGTAGTATATGGGACATTTCTTATATAGTTAAAGACTCGTACTAACAATTGAGAAATGCGACATTGTAAGATTATGCACAAGAAACAATTTGTCTAAACGGATACCAGTGACAAACTGAATGCCGAAAGTCAATTTTTCTTCTATGCAATGTTGTAGCATTGAACACGTGCGGCCTAAATACACAATTTTCTTTGATCCATGATGTCCAGTTTATTATTTGACTGATAGAGAATTTTTATTTTTTAATATTTTCCTCCTAATTCTGGAAAACTAACAACTTTCCGCCAGCCGCGCTGGCCTATTTGTTTTGTCCTAGCGCAAAAAACTTTAATTGCCCAGTCCATGAAGGTGTTTACCTATAAAAACTTCCAAAATGACTTTCTTTTTTTTAATGAGTTCGTGAAAGTGTATAGAATAATATCCTGAATAGTTTACATTTCGCTCGGATGCAGAACATAAAAGAAAAGTGAAAAAAAAGAATTCTTTCATGCATTTTTTCGATATTTTGAAATTAAGTCAAGCTAGGAAAAATACAGATGGATAGATCACGTATTTGTGAACAAAAAATGTCCTGACAAAATTTATCGCTAAGGCCGCGGTTTTCCCGCAAAAAAATAGTCAAGTGTAAAGTTATAACTCGGAGCGAGATCCATGCGTGCACGCGCTTGAATACGCATGACTGTGACACAGACGCACTGAATTACATGTCACTAAATCAGAATTTGTTCAATTTATATGAGTGTTGGTTCATTTAAAATATGGAAATTGTAGCTTTCCGATGCTTCTTTGTTTTAAACAATACATGCTAGAAAAAAATAAAAGCCCTTCAAAAAAAATATTTCTTAATTGAGAACTGTTACAAAGTATGTACACTTCATGATTATTATGGTTTATTAAGTTGTAGCAACGTGGATTCAAAAAAAGTACATCTTAAATCATTTTAATCTCCTTGCTTAATGATTTTTGTCGACAAATATATATATATATATATATATATATATATATATATATATATATATATGGCTGTAACTTGCCGAGAACTTGACCTATTGGAAAAAATGAAATATCACTATTTCGGAATGTTCAAACACAAATTCGTGTATTTGTATGCATTTGTTCGAAAATATGATCAATCAGATCATGACTAGAAATTGCGATTTTCACGATCTTATCCTTATAACTATGAAAATATCTTTGATCGTTTTGAATATAAATTCTGAAACACCAATACATTAACAAATGTATAAGGAATCCATTGGTTATAGCTGAAATGTGGATAGGTGTACCTGTATAAATACAATGCACTAAAGACACATAAAAATTCATGCGAGCTATTCAGCGGCTATGTGTGGTGTCTGCGTATGCGTTCGGAATTATATATCCATACTCACTATTCATCCTCCTATTCACTAAGAAAAATGTTAAAAATGTGTAATCAGAAAGAGAAATCAGCTTTATTTTACTCGTTAGAGAACAGCTAAGAATTTTTAGAGGTTCCATAGTATGCATTTAACAATGCGCTTGGCCGCGCAGAGTGACTATTTTTTCCAGGAATACCGAATATCGTGACTTTAGCGATAAATTTTATTAGAACATTTTTTGTTCAGAAACACGTAGTCTATCCAACTGTATTTTTTATTTTTTCCTACCCTGACTTAATTTCAAATTTCAATTTTGAAAAAATGGATGAAAAAAAAATTTTTTTCACTTTTTTTTATATTCTGCATCCGAGCAGAATGTAAACTTTTCAGGATATTATTCTACATACTTCCAGGAACTCATTTAAAAAATTATTAATTTTGCGAGTTTTTGTGGGTTTTACTATAAAATGTTATCTGTCGTCTGGGTTATAACCAGCACGCTTTAGCACAACTTTTTGTGCTGATTAGGCAAATGCACACTCGCGTGTGTTCCTCATCTATTAATCCACAGAAGGCAGAGAAAGGCTTTCAAACTTTTGGTAGGTAAATATTTAAATTTTTCATTGCCCCTGGGGAAAAAAAAGTTATATAGGTTTTCTTATTTGTCTGATCGTTTCCCTATTACCAATTTTTTAATGGCATGAAACTAATTACATCACGTACGTGTGAATATTTCTATCTGACAATTTCCTTATTGTTTATAAGCCGGCTGCTTGCTTCACATTAAAAGGAATTGTGAGAAATGGACTATATTTTTCAATCCCTTAACTTTATAGCATTTTTTATGACGTAGTAAGTATAAAAAAACAACAAGTAAACGACCATTCGGATGAACTCAACTAAAACGAAATGCATGGTTTTTAACTAATGCTTTAAATAAATTCACATCGAAACCATTACAAAATGTAAATGTGCTTCCTCATCCAAATATAGGGCGCATCATGATCGATTGTACTTCCGATATTTCCGCTTTATGGATAATTTATTGGTGTTCATATTGCTCTCCATCGTCTTCACTTAACAAATGACCTAGAGAATCGTAGAGAAATGTCAAACTAAAAACAAACATGACTTAACTTAAAAAGGTAATAATGAAATTTCGATGAAATTCGCAAAATTTAACATTCTTTAAAATACACCCTTCATGCATAACAGCAAAACGTTTTAAAAATAGTAGCCACTAGGGGGTACTCGGTTGTTAATTTCAAAATAGAAGTTTATTCACACAAATAAAATCAAAAAGTCAAACAAACAACTGATCCTAGTTTTGACAATTACTTCCACATCCAGTGGAAGTATAGTAACGACAAAAAAATTTTTAAAAAATTTTATTGTTCAAATAGGCTTAGAATGTCATGAAACGTCGAAATTTTAAGTTTGAGCGAAAAAAAAAAATTTCTGTCTGTCTGTCGGTCTGTAACTTTTTTTTGTGCGCACGTTTACTCTGGAACAAGATATTGACTTGAAATTTGGTACACGTATGTATTTTAACGTGATCTGGAACTAGATTATATTTTCATCTTGTTCCATCGAAGGGTTGTGGGTAAATTGGGGTAAATTTGGGGTAAATAGGTAAATTAAGTAGGCAAGAATCCAGAAAATTGGTATTTAGTATATTAAAGAGAAGCTAAGGTCTCCAAAAATTTTTTGACATTACCCACCCCCACCCCATTATTCAAGGGGATGAAAAAAAAATTTGATTTAGTGCGTGTACAAGAACCAGAAATCTCAAAATATTTTTTTACTTCATCCACTCCCACTACCACCCCATATCACTACCCCCACCCCACTACCGATGTGGGGTATCGTTTTATAGGTTTTTGGGGTAGAAGATTCCAAATATTATATTATTAAAGTTCCATGAGCAATTATTTCCACATACAAAATTTTTTCGTTGTGAGTGACTTGGATAAAAAATTTGGATGTGGAAGTAGTGATTCCTTGGGCAGCGGTTTTTAACTTTAATTCTACTGTTACTGCACATATCATGATATCTTGATATTTTAGGAATGTGATTTTTAATTAATTTGCCTACCGTATAAATATCTTCTATAAATGTGTGTCTACTATCTGTGGTGTGTGGTGTGTTTAAATGTTCAAATACAGAATTATATAATTTATTTAATTACCTTAAATACTTTTGTAATATTTCCTTATCAAATCATGTTTAAGCCGAAAGAGATCTATTAAGGTAAATATATCTTTATCTAAAAACCTCAGCATTAATGTATTTGGTCCCGTGATACCAACAGATTAACAATCTGTATTGGGATAATTCTAAATACAAATCTTAAGTCCTAGAGATTTATTTGGTGAGAGTATTTATAAGTAATGCTCTATATCGTCCACTTCAAATAAAAAAACAATTTTGAAAAATTAATTGACCGTCTTCAAAGAAGCTCCTACAAATGTTGAAATAAAATTTCACCGTTGCTCAGTTAATTGAACTTTGTTACCTAATTAAATAGCGATTATGAAATCAGTTACAAATACGTTTGAATTTGTAATTTTTTTATTTTTACACCGGCCTCAATATAATTTTTAGCTATCTTTTTTGAAAGCGGTTAATTTTACTTCCACATCCAGTGGAAATATAGTAACGATAAAAAAATTTAAAAAAATTTGTATTGTTCAAATGGGCTTAAAATGTCATGAAACGTCGATATTTTAAGTTTGAGCGAAAAAAAAAAATTTCTGTCTGTCGTCTGTCTGCCTGTCGTCTGTCTGTCTGTCGGTCTGTCTATAACTTTTTTTTGTGCGCACGTTTACTCTGAAACCGTGTAATATATTGACTTGAAATTTGGTACACGTATGTACTTTGACGAGATCTGGAATTATATTATATCTTCATTTTGTTCCGTCGAAGGTTTGGGGGATAAATTGGGGTAAATTTGGGGTAAATGGGTAAATCAAGCAGGTAAGAGTCCATAAAATTGGTATTTAGTATATAAAAGAGAAGCTAAGGTCTCAAAAAAATTTTTGGCATTAGCCACCCCCATTACCACCCCCACCCCCTTATTAAAGGGGATGAAAAGAAAGTTGTGATTTAGTGTATGTACAAGAACCAGAAACCTCAAAATATTTTTTTACTTCATCCACCCCCACTACCCACTACCACCTCCCTATCACCCACCCCACTACCGATGTGGGATATCGTTTTATGGGTTTTTGGTGTAGAGGATTTCAAATAAAGTTCCATAAACAATTATTTCCACATACAAAGTTTTTTCGTTGTGAGTGACTTGGATAGAGAATCTGGATGTGGAAATAGTGATTCCTTGGGCATCGGTTTTTTAACATCAATCTCGTCATCAGAGAACCCTGAAATCGCCATTTTACAAAAAGTCCAAGTTCAGTTAAAGTTCAGATCTCCGGAATGCGGCTTTCAATTGTTTTCCTAGCGTGATTTTTGGAAAATATATGTCTACTTTTATTTGTTCCTGTTTAGTATTACTGCAGGGCCGGTCCGAGGTCCATGCGACATATGCGGCCGGATGGGGCGCCGAGCCAAGGGGGCGCCGGCGAACGCATATCTTACTTTTCACTTTCTCTTCTTTGCGCGGGAAAAAATACAATCTCCCGTGGCGCTGGCGATTCTATTGCTTCTCGCTGGCGCTGGCGCTGGTGCGCTCGCCGCTCGCCTACGCTTCTCTTTTCTGTTTTCTCCACTGAACTCTACTATATAAATAGAAGATATCCGTACCAATTTTTACGTGAAATTGAACCTCGCGCAACTAGATAAAATTTTGTTTCATATCATATTACATGTTATAAATAAAAAGTAAAATAAAGGGGGATATGTCAGTATTTCAGAACATTCGTGTTTGTTGCAGGGGAAGTAAGGGGGTGGCAAAATCAGACCTCGCATGTGCCAAAAAAAACCCTTGGACCGGCACTGAGTATTAGCGTTCTCTTCAGCAAATGTAGTGGATCCCTTATTTGTCCTTCACTTCATACGTTTCTGTCCGTTTTGTTGTTTTCCCTTCCACGAATGTTGTCATCTGTCTTCCTTTGGTTGCATTGTTTTTGCGAGTAGTTGGCGATGTATATTTTAGCTCTTCTCAGATTCTGCTGACTTTTGTCGTTGGCATATTTTTAACCCTTGGATGATACCTGTATGTATACTCATGATCAGGCTATAAACCAACATCGTTGGTTTCTTAATCAAAGGTAGAATTGCTCTTGTAATTTTGTATGCTGTTCTAATTCTTCCCTCTTCAGTTTCCCTCCTTTTTAGCTGATTTGTCAGACATATTCCTAGGCATTTTAGTTTGTTCGTGGTTGTTGGAGGGTAGTGGCCTATTTTATATTCTTCTACGCTAACAGGGCTCTCGTTTTTTTTATAGATCCCGCACCATATTCTTCTTGAATTTTATTTTCAATTATGCTCAGATGAGGTTTCATGTGTTCTAGGAAGTTGAGAATATCATGTGATCTTCCATGACGACTAGTAGATTATCGGTGTATGTTAGTACGATCGGGGCCCTCAATGTTTCTGGGTCTTCATTAGAATTTGACGTTTCTTTTATTGATCTTTGTATCACTTATTCGTGGTGAATGGTCCTGGAAAGTTATCGTTTGA
The DNA here is from genome assembly GCA_936432065.2 of Rutpela maculata. Lineage (NCBI taxonomy): Eukaryota > Metazoa > Arthropoda > Insecta > Coleoptera > Cerambycidae > Rutpela > Rutpela maculata. The sequence continues at coordinate 114,024,871 of OW386285.2, forward strand.
CTTCGATATTCCTCTGTTTAATTTCCATTGTCTGTCCAGACAATTGAATTGCAGTGCTTTAGTGAAAGCAGGTTTTTATTATCCTATTTATTAAGTAGGGTACTCCTTTCCTATGAAGGATTTTCACTATAGCCTCGTGAATAATACTATCAAATGCCTTTTGGAGATTCGTTGCGACTATGTGTGGTTTTGTCTCATCTCTAGATTTTATTCCAGGATCCTTCTTGTGGTGTACATAGGATTAATCGATTCAGTTTTCACGCTATATACTTAGTAATTGTGTGTTACTGATTAGTTCGGATTTAATTCAGATTCAACTCCATTAACATTTTCTACATTAACACATTCATAGTCATATGCGTAACGAGTTAGTTCCATAGTGAAAAATACGAGAGAGAACAAATCGATCAAATTAAATAAGATGTCTACACTAGAGCTCATCTTTGAGTAACGGTTGTGAAATATATTTATGCTAACATAATTCATAACCGCAACTGTTAAAAGAATGCACATATTTACAATGTTGCAAGAACATGATTAGTAACATTTTGCGTGCGTAAGATTTATCAATCATTAGATTGATCATTTACATAGGTAATTCAGAAATAATTTAAACTAAAGAAGGGGGTCGGCAAAAACGAAAACTACAATCTTACGTAAAATTCATTTCGAATTCGTCAATTCATTCGGAATTTAAAATTACAAAAAACATGCAACTATGTATTTTATTATTTTTTACTCAATATCCCGCTTGTTATTAGAGATATTGAACTTAAATTTGAACAAGGTATTCTTTCAACCTTTTCCTTAGCTATAATTCAATGAAATGTTCTTTTCGTGCGATATATTTTTTACAAAAAATATGAAAATCCGAACATGTCCAACAAAAGTGCAAAAGTTAAAGTGCATCGTAAAATAAAACTGTTTTATTGTTAAAGTTAGAAGGGTGGAGCGTTGAAGTAAAGTGGGGTTTAAAGTTCAAAGAAACATTTTTTTAAATGATTATTATTTTTTCCACACTAGAGCTGGTAAGAGAGCGTACGCTGTAACACTGGTAGTAACGAAATTGTTGCGGATATTGCAAATATTTTGAGTCGTTTAAACCCTGAAAGATGAAAGTAAGTTTTTTGTTGTTGTATGCTTATCATTTGACTCAAGAAAATATTTGTAGAGCCAAAAGTAGATTACAGACAAAGCATCATGTGTCAAAAAGACAGTGCTGAGACATTACGAGGGAAGCTTTTGATTCTTTAAAGAAGGCGGCTAATATAAAAACAGATTTTGATTCTTCTTTCTTAAGTTTAAAGTTTATTTACACAATCAATACAAAGATATGCTTTTGTGCAACAGACATAGGGATTCAAAAGGAATTTCGTCCCATTTAACTTTTTTTATAGACAAGAGCAAATTTTAAAAAGAGCTAAACATATACAAGTTAGTCCTTGGCTTTAAACTTCACTTTTTGTCGTTTTACCACCCGTATATCTTTAATAATAAAGAAGTTTCTGGCTTACTATATTTTACAATGCTTTTTCGTATTTTTGTACGACAACAAACAAGAAAAATGCCAGAGGAACACGTTAATAACATTTGAGAACAATATCTCTAACAGCACACAAGATACAGAGTGAGAAATAAAAAAATATTTGTTTCCATGTTTTTCCCAGCTTTCCCAATTTCGAATGAATTGGCGAACTCGAAATTCGTATGTGGCAGAAAATTTTATGCAAGAATCCATTTTTTGTTTTAGTCGACGGCCTTATCTTTAAAATGCATCCTAGAGAGCACTAGGTTCCCTACTATATGTCTATATTATATTTTACGTATCTGTTTTAAAAGTGTATATGTACGATATCATCAATATAAACACTTCTAAACGTCTTCCGAGTTAACATTGGGAGTAAAATATAAATACCATATCAATTGCATATCGAGTTAGCGTGTCCGATCAGAACCAGTGCGTGTTTGGTCTCTGCATTGCCGCCGGCATTGGGGCGGCGCCCTGAAATCTGCACTCAGCGCTCTCCGCATTGTGACTCGCATTCACAACTAGCTTCTGCCGCTCAGATCAATGTGGAGCGTATTTAACAAATGGACCCGTTTCAATGTGGATGAAAGTAGGGTAAAAATATTAAAGCTAAACAGTAAATGATGTTATAAAGAAAATGACATGGCTAAAAAACTGACAAGACGTAAAGCCACACTACATTTATTTTATCTCATAGTGTACTTAACGTCCATCAATGCCGATGAGGACAATATTTCTTAATAAAATTGTTAACCTTAAGGTATTTAGGGACCACATCAATTTATTTTTCTAAATGTTTCTTAATTTACGGCAGAATAAAAAATGTGTGTTGTAAATGCAACAAATATAATTTTAAATGATATAAAGGGGCAAAAATGTTCAAATTCTATCGATACGTTTCAAGATATTCAAAATTCTAGTTATTCTGATATAAAAATGCAGATGGTAGAACTGGCAAATGTTAGAAGAAACTATAGGTATTAATCAATTAGATAAATCTCATTGGTCACCATAAAATACTTCAAGTTTTGTTCAAAACGAATTCTTACATTTTGAAGCATTTTGGAGGTTGCCTATTTGATGGCATTCTTTAACAATACAGGTCGCAACTCTTCTAGAGACTCCGGCTCGTTGAATAGGTTTTGTTCCTTAAATGGATCCATTTTCAATAATATCAATAAGTAATAGAGCGGGAGCTAGGTGGCATTTTCGGCACATAATTGTTTTATGAACTTTGAGATATTTTTATGGTTTAATGGATGACAACGATTCATAAAATCGACTTCTGGCGGGGCACCTCCTGTCAGGTGCGTCACGAACACTGCCTAAAAATCAGTGAAATTATGTCATCGTTACAAGGCTCATTTTTTTTCGGTGTACACATTTTCTGTTTAGAATGAATAAAATAAGATCGCCAGAAAGTGTGAGCCGTCAGGAGGGGCAGCCAGAAAGGTAATAATGATACAATATATCTGAGGCACGGTAGGAAGTTAAGTTATCCGAAAGTGTTAAATTCTCGTATATTTAAGAGCCTATGGTACTTTTGTTGACACTAATAACTTTCTGGGGAGGCTATTCTATTATTGAAGGAGCTTATATTTACGTTTTAAAAAGGAGCCAGAAGTTTTAACGATGAGTTTAGAGTTCTGAGATGAAATATGCGAAAAAAATTCAATTTTTATCAAAAATCCTAAACATTTTCTTTCTGGCTAGCCTTATTGATGGGAGTTTCTTGCTGTGTTCAAAACATTTAAATAAACATGCTCAGCCTAAAAAAAGCTTGTTACGATCATGTTATATAACTCCGTTTTTTTACATCTTTGACCTTTCTGGCTGCGCCCCTGACGGCCCACACTTTCTCGCGATCTTGTTTTATTCATTCTAAACATAAAATATATACACACAAAAAAATTAGCATTGTAACGATGATATAATTTCACTGATTTTTATATCTTGAACATGGCCAACTCGACGGGCTGACATATGCCGGAAGTCTATTTATTTTGTACTAGGATAAAATTTTACGACCCTTTTTAAAATTCAGACCTTACTTGTAGGTACACTTTCACTATTTTATTTTATATTTGTTATTGGTTTGGTGTTTGATTTCGCAGAAGGCGGTATCGGTATCGATTTCTGTTTCGAATAAAAATATAATGCAATAAATTGACCAAAATCATTGTCGCCTAGTACATCAAAATTTCGATCACTGGGCGACTAATTTTTCCAAATGGGCGACATTTGTGTCGCCCACTTCATTAGTTAAAAAATGCACTGGATTTTGGTTTAACTGACTACAGGACTGTTGCTTTTGTAAGAAATGATATTATAGTCCAGAAGGTTTTTCGCTCAGAATTCTTTCGTACAAAACCGATTGACGTGAAATTTGGACAGTTATTAAGAAATGTCATAAGGAACAAAAGTTATATAGTGCTGATGTGAGCTTTTATCCTGGGGTGGATGCCACCCCTTCTCGGGGGTGGAAATTATTATGTTCAAAATAATCGCAGAAATCAATAGGAGAATAAATTCTACGCAAAAAATGCTCTATGAGGTTTTTTCGATGAGTCAATACTTTTTGAGTTAATCGTGATTGAAAATGTTGATTTTTGATCTAAAAAATGCATGTTTTAGAACGATTTTTCACGAATAACTCGAATACCTTACGTTTTATCAAAAGAATTATTGGAAGCAAAAATGAAGCCTATAAAACAACAAATCGATTGCTATTTCTTTCTATATCTGTAAATGTACTACGAACCGAATTATGGCTCGTTGAAGGTGACTTTTTGTTCGCCGGAAACTGAATTCGAACCTTTTAACGTCAAATAGCGGAAAAATGAAAAATTTTTGAAGGAAAACATATAAGACATTTTTAAAAGTACGTGTTTTGGTAAGAGTCGTTAGCATAAGAACTAACGAAGTTATGATGAAAATAAAATAAAAATAAAATGGTTGTGTCGTTATCTCGGAGAAAAAATCATCAATGAAACCAATGCTTCACCGCAAGAATTGAAATTGAACGTAATCCATTTACAATATACTTTATTTAAGTACTACCAATTAGAAGTTTTACCGGTTTGGAATGCCTGGATTTCTAAAAAAGTTTGATTCAAATTTGAAATTATTTTTGAAATTTCCTTAAAAAATTTTCATTTTTTCACAATAATTCAAAAACTAAAGAAGATATGTGAAGTGAAAAATACTAGAGTACAAAAATTAAGTTTTTCTTTTGCTGAAACTTTCGTTTTTTTTTTTAATTTCTCTAGAATAAAAATTAATTGAGATAACACCGTTATAAGTTTGCATTTGAGTGCGAGGACCACCTTCCCCGAGCCCTTTAAACTCAAAAATCTCAAAAATGAAGGGTTCAAGGAAGTTCAACTTTACATGCCTTGTAACCCCTAAAATTCGCAGCAAAATGGTTTGGATTGGATAGCTTAAAAATTAAGGAAGTTATCGTTGAAAAACCAATCGCATTTTTTCGGTGAAATTTTCGGAGCATGTAAATTGTTTTATTCTTGACAATTTTGAAGCATTTATAAATATATGTAAACACACATGCCTGTATATATGTATAAGTATATCCTCATACTTCAGAGCTGGAAGAAATTTCAGAAGGCGGTAGGTACTGCACAATATTACTGTATGGAGCTGCTAAAGAGATACAGCCGTGTCGAAGATATCAGCGTTTCTCGAGCACATGCGCTATGATTCCTTTATTAAGGCTACCACTAAAAACGGTGCTGTGAAATCATCATCCCTTGTTCCGATAGTTGATGCTCTGAATGACCGCATTAAGAGGGTTTATTTACAAACCCAGACGTGGCTTGGGACCAAAAATGTTTGTCCAACTGATTGGGGATGAATTAATAATGAAGGATCTTTACTACCAATCAAAATGCTGAATATGCCTGCACCGGAAGAACTCCTCAAAATGATATTTTGTAATTGCAAAAAAGGATGAGTCGGAATTTGCAGTTACCGAAAAGTTGGACTATTTTTCCAAAACTGTCCTCAAATTACAGACCAAGAGGAGGAAGTCGATAGTGATGATAGTTTTTCTGTTTTTAATTTTAAGTAAATATGGTAGTTAATTTTATCACGAGTGCGATTTGTAATGGATGAAACGTTGCAATAAATCATAAATTGTATCACAAACAGTGACGGGATTTTAATTCATTATAAATGCACCATTAAAACATTTCAAGCTGTTGAAAACTATTCTTTTACTATTTTTAAATTTCGTCATAAGGGGTGGTTTTAAAGAGTTGACACGTTGTAAAACATCATAAATTATATTCCAGGACATCAAATAATGTTTATTATATATATTTAAACATGATTTCAATCTATGTTTTTAAATATTTTCTCAGAAGGAGTAGTTTTCACCCCCAAAAAACAAAAAGCACACATCAGAAACATACAGCTTTTGAAGAGGAGGGTTAGATAAGCTTAATTTCAAATTTTCATCAAAATCGATGTTGTACGAAAGAATTCTGAGGTAATACCCTATTTTTACCGTCAAACATTGAACTCTTAGTATGATAGCAGCTTGGAAAAACTGGAAAAAATTATCTTTCATTTTTTTAGCTTTTTTTAGCTTTTTTCGAGCGAGTATCGAATCATACACGGCGCGGGCTCGTCATGGCTCGCTTACGAACTACACGCCATCTATCTACGCTTTAATAATGCATAAAAAATGCTAGGAAAAAATCTATCTGAACTTTTTTATCTGAATAAATAAAGGGGCGTTATTAGAACTTGAATTTTAAATATCTTGAAAACGAATTGATAGAATTTGAAAATTTATTGTGTAGTATTCACTGGAAAAAGACCTGTGAAATGAGTCACTTGCTTATCATGCCATTTAAAATTTTAGGAGTTGTGGTTGCAACGCGAAGGGGTTGAAGTTATTTGCAGGTGATGAAGTTATTTGCAGGTGAGTTATATTGCAAAAGATGCCCCCCTTAAGAATGAAGTTGACGTCTCGGAGCGTTTTTCCAAAAATCAATTTGAACTACCCGAAAACAAATCTATTTCATTTTCAATAGTCCTCCCTGTATATAAATGAAATCAAGAAATATTTGAGATGAAATACTAGACAATATAAAGCGAATAAAGTTTCTTGTAAAATGACATCGTAAGTTAATATCCCGTCTTATTTATTATTGTATTTAAAACAATACAATTTACAATTCCGTGAAATTATACACATATTGTAACAGAAATTTTGTCCTTCAATTTGTCATTGACATGACTGCTCCACGGAAATTACAATTAAGAATTTCGTTGTAAAAGTATCTACTAATCTTGAAATGATCAACGAATATGAAGCTGAGGGTAGCAGCAATTTCTTTCTATTCTGCAAATATCATCAAACCTGCAATTTCGATAGAAATAGTTCTTTGAGAACTTATGAAAACTATTTCAGTTTAAATTGCGTCAAATTTGAAATAAAAATTTTGCTGGATTTAGATACATCGAATACTGTTGAAAAACCACGATTTAAACATATACCAGAACCATCGTCAATAGAACAATCAACTCTAATATGAACAAAGGAATAACTAAAAATAATATTTCCTCGCAATTAAACTCATTTTTGAATATGATGGATATATTGAAATCCTCCTCCTTACTCTGCGTTCTTCCAAACAGGAAAATTATCATTGTTTTCAGTGGTTTCAATGCCAAAGTCGGTTCCACACAGGAAGAGGATCATTTACGAGCCAAATTTATTATCCGAAACGAAATAGAAAGAAGAAAGGCTAAATCAGTTCCAATATGATGCCTCTACCCTTGGCTGTCATCTCACGGTAGACTTCGGCATCAGATCGATTATATTATAAGAAATAGGTGGAGATCTTAAAGCTGTTCACCTGGTGTTGACAACGATTCCATTTATCCATTATAACTGATGGTCCATTCTTCCAAAATAAATTCAGAAAACATATAAGTCAAGTCAGCCCATTACATAAAGAAAGTTCAAATGCCCAGTGGAATTCTCCTGAAATTGTAATTGGAGTGCAAGCCAGGGAAAACCTGGAGGCTGAAGCTGAAAAGATAAGAATTCTTGTCTACAAGACATCCATCTGTAAAGAACTCGAGTCAAATGCTGACCACAATAACTGGAGGGAATTTTTGCGATATACCCAAAACGTAGTCAATTAAGGACTGCTTGACGCAAATACTGCGAAAGCTTTTCGAAAGTGATTATTCTGATGCAGAATATGATTGCAGCAGGACTGCAAACACAAATCTTTGATACTGAAACGAGAAGTGGAGGCAGCCGTACTAAGAATAAAAGTTGGCAAGGCAGCTGGGGTTGATAATATCGAAGCAAAGGTTTAAGTTACTTGGTGAAGATCGAGAGGAATTAAAGAGAAGATGCAAAAAAAAATGAGAGACAGAAATCTGGCCTGGTGATTGACTAACTTCAATCTTCGCACCACTAGATAAGAACGTAACGACAGATATCTAGGACAATTAGAGACTGCTTAATACCACACACCAAATTAATACTGCTGAGGAGTTTTCAATTCAGATTGCAGCATTATCTGCCTTGGCAAATATCTCTTGAGCAAGAACATTTTGTTAAAGGACGCGATACTAGAGAGTAGATACTAAATTTGCGACAACTTAACGAGAAGGCAAGAGAATATTATATGTCTAAGTACCTTTGTTTTTAGATTACTGGCAGGTTTTGGCAATGTGAAATTTGGCAAACTGTAGACAGGGAATGTCGAAGGACCCTTTAAAAATTGATTATTTTTTAATAATTTAATAATAAAAATTTAGTAAACAATAATTAATACATCAGATTTGTTAACGCCCAGGTTTTCTTAATCTTTTTTTACACCTCTGAGATGCGGACAGTTAGGAGATCAGACAGACGGCGTATCGATTTCGAAATGTGGGTCTGAAAACATTTATTACGAATTCCCTGGACAGCCTATCGTACCAACAGCTTAATTCTCTAAGAAATACGTCCTCAAATGCGACTCTCCAGCATCGTATTCTCCCGAACCCTCTCATTTTTTAGCCACATCAACCGGGAGAGAAAATAGGCCGTCAGAAATAATGATTTGAAGTCGATTTTCGAGAAGTTTTTTCTCCATCAGATTTTATTGGACAGAATGATGATTTAGGTGTAAATAACAATAAAATCATAGTGCGTATGCTGGAAGACATTCAAATGCACTTTTATGCAAAAAATTGAATTTTTTGCTATTTTTTCGGATTTTTCTATAGTCTTTCAAATATAATCGGTTAAAAATAATTAATATTGACTAGAAACTTTTCATTTTATTATCACATAACAATAATTTTACTAATGCTTTAATATTAAATATATCTTGGAAAAAATTTATACTCGGGGGTTTTCATGGTCGCTGATTACGAATTTGACATGAAAATTGGAAAATTCAAAATAGCTGACTGCAAATGGCGCGAAATTTAAATAAAAAAGTGCTTTTTTCGCGTTTTTAAAAAGTAAATATTTATAGGATATATAATATATTATGTTATTATTTTTCTTACCTTTTAATAATTTTCCTTTTATAAGAAAGAAAAATTGTGTAAATTGTACAGTAATTTAAATTAAATTATGCACTATTTAAATTTAAAATCATAAATTCTATAACAATTTATATTAAAAAGTTTTAAAATTATAGATCACCACATGTTTTTTTTATCTAACAACGTAAAAAGATAACCGGCGTCTGTATAACAGTATAACAGATTGCTACCTGCATGGTATTAGCGTCTGCGCCGTGGCTGCCTGCTTGTTACAAGAAGTCTCCACTTTTACCGCAGTAGACTAAAAATAGCGCGGTTTTTAAATATACACATATTTTCCGAGATATATTTAATATCAAAACATTAGTAAAATTATTGTTTTTTATGCATACATAAAATGCACTTTTGGATGCAATCAAGGGCTAAAAATTGCATCTGGAGGGTCAAAAATGACTCTATATGCACAATAAAGTTTATGTGATAATAAAACAAGAAGTTTATAGTCAATATTAATTATTTTTAAACGATTATGTTTGAAAAACTATCGAAAAATCCGAAAAAATAGCAAAAATGCACTATTTTGCATAAAAGTTCATTTGAATATGTCTTCCAGCCAAAACTGTGCGTACGCACTATGATTTTATTGTTATTTACACCTAAATCTATCATTCTATCCAATAAAATCTGATGGAGAAAAAACTTCTCGAAAATCGACCTCAAATCATTATTTCTGCCGGCCTAATATAGAACGGTTGATAGTTCAGAGTAAAACAAGATGGAAATAGTTGAAGAGGTCGCCCTCCCAAAACTTTAAGCTGATGTCATCAAGAAACTGACGGGAAACAACTGTACTGATGCCTTGCGCCTAGCAGGTAACCGCGACACATGACGTGATACAGCAAAGAGAAATCAACTAGAATAATGTATAAATCACAAAATGTCTGTCAAGACGTTATGAATAAGAAGATATTGAAAGTACAATTAGTCAAGGGGCGCGTAAATAGATGCTACTTTTGTTAATGGAATGGAAAAAAAACATGTTTACTAGGCAAAATGCACATACCCACACCTACCAAAAGTATTAGGAGGCTGGTTGAAGCCCAGTACGTAGCCATTCATTTCGCAACAGGGCAGATGCGTTTCGCTTTCCCAGGCTGTCAGTGCCACACGGTAGAGAAAGAATGAAAATACCTCGTAGTGTGTGCTAATGCATGAGCCTATCCATCCTTAGATGCTTAGCTCGGGTTATCTTGTAATCTTTAAGTGACTTTGCTCTAGGCTGACTGTTGAGGGTTGGCTTATCTTGTTTTGGGTTACTATTTGTTCTTCTTAATTGTTCCTGGGTATAGCATTTGCTGTTTGACTGTTTATGTCCTTGGTGGTTGTGCACTTCGTGTGATTTGTTGATGTTTGCTGTTAGGTTATAGGGTGTTGGGTTAGGATGGTGGGGTGTGAAGTTTATTTAACATGTTTGAAAAGGGGTTAGTAAAATGGTGTCCAAAACGGCTCTTTTCGTGGCTTGCTGTGTTTTTTGGTTGATTTATTTTGTTATGAGTTTGGCTTTTTATATGTTTTCTGGATTGTTTTTTTTTCAGCTAGCCTGGTTAGTTTTACATTATTTTGGCTTCACGCGTGTGTGGTGTGGGGTTATTGGAGTAATTGGGTGAAGGTTTCTAAGATTATTATTATTTTGTCTGATATGTCCTTGGCATTGCGAAGTCTGTTAATTGCTAGTGCTAGTTTGTCGAGGATAGACTTGATATTGATATTTTTTAAAAAGTTAATAATTTCCCTGATGGGGTTGTCGGTATTGTCATCTGTGTCTATGTCTTGTGTGGGGGATGGTTGGTTTTGTTTGGGCCTAGGCCAGGTTGCTGTTGGGGTTGTAGTACTATTTTTTGTGTTAACTTTGGGAAAGCTGTGTCATACGTCTGGACTGGTGGGTTTGGGTTTGTGTCGGTCTTTTTGTTGCGTGTGTTATTTACACGTGCTCTGGCCTCAGCAGCCCGGTAGGTCGGGCATCCCCTGTAGTTTGCAGGGTGTGGCGCGCCGCAGTTGGTGCATTTGCATTCAACTGCGTCGCACTTCACACCCTCGTGCGCTCGCCCACACCTCACGCATGACCGAACCTCTGGCACCTGTGGCACTGGGGGATCGACGGCCGGACGTACTCCTCCACCTTGACCCTGATTGAACAGAGCTCGGTGAGGGAGTGCGCCAGGTCAGCGACCCCCTTGTGCACAGTAAGGATGATTATATGTGCAGGCTGTCTGGTACCATTTTTTTTGGACATAAGCCTAGTAATGTTTTGGGTAGTGATGTTTTTGTTGAGGAGGTCCTGATTGATAGTATTTATATCTATGTCAGTTGGTAGATATTTGACAACAAGTTTTGCCGGTTTGTCTTCTGTCGCGTTGTATGTGTGGAATTCAATTCCATTTTGAACAAGTATATCTATAATGTTTGCATAGTCTATGGTATTTAGGGGTTGACATGTAAGGTTACTGGTGTTGAACCTGTATGTGGGCCTGTTCGGTATATATTTATCTATTAAGTACCTGAAGATGTTGTTGTGTGTAAATGGAAATGGTCGAGGTTTTGTTGGTATTATTATTAATGTTAGATTGAGGTGGTTCGGCAATGGATACGTCTGAAAAATTTTGGTTGCCAGGTATAAATGCATTTTCTGTGGTGATTGGTTCAATGTTGTAGTCTGATTGAATTATTATTGGTGGTGTCTTGTTTGCAACTTTACGTTTTTTTTTACTTGGGGGGTGAATTCGCCTGTGGGGGGTGAGTATGTGTTAGTTTGCAGTGGTCTGTTGGAAATAGTAAAGTCAGGCATTTTAGTGAGTTCCAGGAGCTTGTCTAACTGCTGGGATAGCGGTGATGGGGTTTTCGGGGGGTTGGGGATGATGACTTGGAGTCTGTCAGTTTGGGAGGTATGGGGTGAGGTAGTAGTGGAAATTGATTCTGTGATTTACATGCGCGATGTTAAAGTTGACGAGAATATAGGGGTTGTGGTAAGGGTAGTATAAGTAGATGTGGTAGTATTGGTGGTTCGGGTGGTAATAAAAGTTAATGTCGGGTAGGGTTCGTATCTGATTTCTGAACCGTCAGATTCCTCTGTGTAGGTATAATATTTGTATACATGCAGGTTTTTTGTGTACCTACTGATAGCGAAAGTTTTTGCACTTTTTAGGGAATTTATATTTGTAGGTGGTCCTGTATAAATAGTGTCCTTTGCTTGGGTTTGAATGTCTGTAGTCATAAGGTGGGAAAATTTGATTAAGGAAATGATAGTCGGCTTTTGGATTAGAGTTTTCAGGAGTAATATTACCTCGCGGCTGTTGGTGCACTACTGCTAGTGTCTAGAATCTGTTGTTAATTGGTATTACAGTACTGGCTTGCTCGTGTTCAATTTCGTCGGCCCATGTTATTGTAGTTTTATGGTTAGCACTGGTACGTTTCTGTGTGGGAGGTGGTTCTTCTTTAAGCTTGCACTTATTGGTATACATTCTATCGATGCGGAGGTAAGACAGTGGCACTTGTTATTGTTCACTCGGCGCTCGCACGTAGACTTATATATGATATGAAAATACAAGCGCTTCAACCAATACTCCATAAATTTCTTGTGGAGTGTGACCACTAGGCACTAACGTTGCCATCTATGCAAGATGATAAAGATTGTGATTGACTGCACTGAAAGATGTAGAGTGTAACCAGGCTGAAAAGACAGAATAGCCTAGTGCGCCATCTATGGTACGCTACATTTACTATTTACATCTGTCACTACGTGTGGATTGCATCAGAAGTTAGTAATCTGCATTCGCAGTTTCTGTGATGACTTGAAATAGTCTTATGTAGTCTTAATAGTCAAATAGTCTGAATAGAACTTTGTAAAATATTTACTTCTGAACAATCTTTCTCTACCGTGAGGCACTGATGAGCCTGGGAAGGCGAAACGCGTCTGTCACTGTTGAGAAATGAATGGCTATGCAATGGGCTTCAATCAACTCTCCTAACACTTTTAGTTCTATGGTTTGCTACACTGAAAAGTATAGAGTATAACCGGACTGAAAGTAACAATAGTCTAGTGCGTCATCTATGGACGCTAGATTTACTATTTACACCTATTAAACAATAATTTTGAAAATTAAAAACTTCTCGACTCGCGAAGAATTATTTACGTTTACAGAATACCGCATCATACAAATTTTAGTTATGAGGGCATTGGCAAAGAGATTACACCCTAAACGTATACTCTGCTCCGTTCTGTCGAGATAACCAATATATTTTTACAAGATTTCTATTACAAGCTCTTATTTAACTTGCTTTGTGTGTTAGTTAGTACGTTGAATAGGACTTTTGCAAGTCAATTTTGAACCACTTAACGACGTCCAATTGAGCTGAAATTTTTTATACACTTGTAGTTCTGGTGACAACACATTAATATGGTACCAAAAATGTGTTTTTTAGTTTTAACACTATAATTTGATAGTATAGTTTATTCACTCACACACTACATTCAAAAAATGGCGAAGGATCCGGTTTATACTATAATATAAAACTATATTAATATATGGATGCATATAAAAACTAATTAAAAATTTAAGAACAAAATTAAATGTAAAAAACCTTTTAAAAAACAAGCTTTTATTATTATTTAGCTGTACTAAAACGAAAAAAATAAAAATAAAATTATTAATTAAAAGCTTGTCGTGTTAATAGAAATAAAAAAAAATACTTGGTACTTACAATCTCTGTCAAAAAAAATTAATGCCTATATAAACATCTCTCACGCGACAAGCTTTTAAGGCAATAATTTTTTTTTGTTTATTTCTTCCGTTTTAGTACACCTCAATTATAAAAAAAGCTTATTCTTAAAAAGTTTTTTTTACATTTAATTTAAATAGTAAATGGATGGTTATTTTCGCTAGGCTAGGATAAAATGAATGAAGTAATCTCTAGTTTATTCCTGAACCTTACTATCATCTGTTTAACTCTACTCTGGATATAAAATACGTCAACAAATACCTTGTTTTTCGAAAAAGCGATCTAAATTCGTTACTGTGTGCGATAAAGGCTATTATTATACTCGTAGAAGATAAAGTATTATAATCTGTATAACTGTATCTGATACTAATCTTTCGACGAATAAATTCAAGTTATCGAGAATTATTTTCCGATTGTACTTAAATGAATGAAAGATAAATACAAAAATGCTGTTTATTCATCCTTGGAAGTTTATGCTGGTATATAACGTAATATCACAATATCAGATTGTAAAAAATATAAAAATTTATTGAATTAAAGAAACACATTATTTGTTTGAGTAGCAGGATTTGGTTCACTAACATTTTATGCTATTAAAAATTGCACCATGGTTTATAGACCAGGCGGTAGCCACAGATTTGCTCGAGTCATTAATTTTTTTCAAACTGCTTCGTTTTTTGACATACTTGTTCAAAGAGCACAAGCTTTCCGTTCTGCAAGTAAGGTGGCAGATAGTCTATTTTGGACATTTCATGATTAGAGTTGCCATCTATTGGTTTATCGAAATTGGGACAAGCCTTCCTAACCATCCATAAGGGAGTTCCTAGTTTTTTTTCTCAAAAAATTGGAGGGAACCCATCGCCCCCCATTCCAATAATTGAACTTCCCGACATTTTTTTTTTGGGAAGTTCAAGGTTATTGAATGTATATCATCAAATAAACAGTAACTTTTCTTAGATAAGTAAGAAATATTTTTATTTAAACTTTTGCGTTTGACTGTGAAGTAAAGACAAAATAAGCAATGAAGTAAAAAAAAATTTGAGGCCTTTGGTTCTTGTACACACGCTAAATCACAATTTTATTTTTTTCACCCCCTTCAATAATGGGTGGGGGTGGGGGTGTTGGGTAGCTAATGCCAAAAATTTTTCTGAGACCTTAGCTTCTCTTATACATGGTGGGGCAATAGTGGGTCGGATTTTGATATCTCGGGTTCTACGATAGCTAGAAATTAAAAAAAAAATACTAGTAAACTAGACAAAAAAGTCTAAAGCCAGGAATTATTTTCGAATATACAGGGCGAGCCAAGACGAAATTACAAGATTACAGGAAATTAGGATCAAGTGCTTTTTTTTTAAATGGGATGCTATGTATATCAGTACAGTATTTTTCTAGACTCTATTCATTCCTATATTATTATTGACTATCTCCCAACCACTTGGATGTAATGAATTTTTTTGAAATAATGCCATCTGCAGATGCATATTGAAAAAATTACCAAAGTCACAAGTTACGAGTTACGAGACATCTAATTAATGTTTTTGAATCACTGTTACTTCCTAAAAATGTGCAGGGTTGCCAAAAAAATTATTGAGCAATAAGTACCACATCCAAGAATAAACTTTAAGAATAGTTTCCTTCAAATAATTCATTAGAAAAAATTATATATATCATTTTGCCCAGTTTGATCGACACACATCTCTATGCGCTTTTGAAATGAGGTTTTTACTGTTCCTAAAATTGCCGATGTGATAGATCTAAAAGGAGTTATTATCCTTTCCTTCAAATTTTGTAGTGTCGTTGGTGTGTCTTTATAAACAATTTCCTTCACATATCCCCATAAAAAGTTTTGTAAGATCTGGGGATCTAGCAAGTCATTTAGTGGGTCCATTTCTTCCAATCCATTGAAGTGGGTAGGTATTATTTAAATGAACTCTAACTGCATTTAAATAATGTGGTGGAGCACTATCTTGCTGAAACCACATCCCATTTCAATTCCTTTCAGGAAGATCCACCAATAATTGTGGCAGATAGTTTTCAAGAAAATAAAGATAAATAGCTCCAGTCAATGTACCATCAACAAAATGTGGCCTTATTACATGTTCTTCAATAATTCCTCCCCAAACGTTTATAGACCATCTGTGCTGGCTATCAACTTGCCTAAAAAAGTGAGGATTTTCCGAAGCATAATAATGGAAATTGTGCTTATTAACAAATCCATTTCGAGAGTAAGTGTAAGATCAAGTAAATATTTATCGTTTTTAAATTTCTCGGCAATCTGAGCACAGGTTATAACCATATTTATAGTTATTTAGAGATCTGCCTCGATCAATATTCGATAAAGCATAT
This sequence comes from Rutpela maculata, assembly GCA_936432065.2. Classification (NCBI taxonomy): domain Eukaryota; kingdom Metazoa; phylum Arthropoda; class Insecta; order Coleoptera; family Cerambycidae; genus Rutpela; species Rutpela maculata. The sequence goes on from OW386285.2 coordinate 114,041,042, forward strand.
ATTCCTTACGTTCCTCCACTTCCTGGATATATGGGAAAACACTAGTTCTGTGTAAGAATTAGAAGGGCATCTGTGGTCCGTAAACAAATAGCGATGGACAATGATAAGAAAAGAAGTTCCTTCTCGATTTTTCGAACCTCGACCGGTACTCTACTTTTCTACCCCACATTTGCCTACTCTAAAAATTGAGACATAAGTGCATCCAGTCGGGACTCGGGACAACGCACCAAAAAGTCCATGCGAAATCGTGCAGGTGGCAACCCAGTTCATGATGTCCATAACTCATTTAAAAATATTCAGCTTTAATGACTTTAGTCAATGACACTACTTTTTTACATAGTTGAGATGCTTCTGTTTCAGATTAATCGTGCGCACAAAAAAAGTTACAGCCAGAACGACAGAAAGAAAATTTTTTTGCTTGCTACTTAAAATCTCGACGTTTCATGACATCCTAGGCCTATTTGAACAATGAAAATGTTCATTTTTTTGCGTTACTATACTTCCATTGGATGTGGAAGTAAAAGAATGTTCTTAAAGAAATCGGCCTGTTTCTGTCGCCAGCTTCCGAGGTATTATGTAACAGATTATAAAAACAGATATAAAAAAACTGCAAAGTGCTTTTAGTGATATCTTATTGGTTTTTGTTGCACCTTACAAAAATTATATTCCCATATTAAACCTTTTCTCAATATACCAACCACAGTAAGGAAGGGCTATTTTTTCTTTCCATCGAATGCACGGCTAGAGCAATGGTAGCTGGTAGCACAGTGAATGCCGGCATATATTTCTGACTGAGAGGTAAGTGATTAGAAAAGATAGTTGTTTCTAGACTTAATTTAAAAAATCGCTGCCCAAGGAACCACTACTTCCACATCCAGATTTTTTATCCAAGTCTCTCAGAACGAAAGAAAAATTGTATGTGAAAATAATTGTGTATGCAACTTTAATAATATAATATATGAAATCGTCTACCCCAAAAACCCATAAAACGATATGCCACATCGGTAGTGTGGGTAGGGGTGGTGGAAGGGGGTGGTAGTGGGGGTGGGTAAAGTAAAAAAAATTGAGGCCTTTGGTTCTTGTACACACGCTAAATGAAAATTTTATTTTTTCACCCCATTTAATAATGGAATGGGGGTTGGTAATGGGGGTGGCTAATGCCAAAAAATTTTTTAAGACCTTAGCTTTTCTTATATATAATAAATACCAATTTCATGGACTCTTACTTGCTTGATTTACCTATTTACCCCAATTTATTCCCCAGCACTTCAACGGAATAACATGAAAATATAATCTAGTTCTAGATCCCGATAAAATACATACTTGTGTACCAAATTTCAAGTCAATATCTTAAACGGTTCCAGAGTAAACGTGCGCACAAAAAAAAGTTACAGACCTACAGGAAGAATTTTTTTGCTCAAACTTAAAACCTCGACGTTTCTTGACATTCTAAGCCTATTTGAACAATAAAGATTTTGAAAAATTTTTTGTCGTTACTTCCACTAGATGTGGAAGTAAAAAGAAAACAAAAATGTATGCAACTATATAACTATGCTTATATACACTTCTTACACTTCTACGCATATACATACACATATACACTTTTTTTCTACTAAATTAATTAACAGTTGAGATATTTTTTTTATTTTTTATGCTTACTTTTTTGGAGTTTTTTGTATTAATTTTGTCTTTATCTATTTGTACTTCCACGTCCAGTGGAAGTATAGTAACGACAAAAAAATGTTAAAAAATTTTTATTGTCCAAATAGGCTTAAATTGTCATGAAACGTCGAGATTTTAAGTTTGAGCGAAAAAAAAATTTCTGTCTGTCTGTCGGTCTGTCTGTCTGTAACTTTTTTTTGTGCGCACGTTTACTCTGAAACCGTTTAAGATATTGACTTGAAATTTGGTACACATATGTACTTTAACGAGATCTAGAACTAGATTATATTTTCATCTTGTTCCGTCGAAGGGTTGGGGGGTAAATTGGGGTAAATTTGGGGTAAATGGGTAAATTAAGCAGGTAGGAGTCCATGAAATTGGTATTTAGTATATACAAGAGAAGCTGAGGTCTCAAAAAAATTTTTAGCATTAGCCACCCCTATTACCACCCCCACCTCCTTATTAAAGGGGATGAAAAAAAAATGTGATTTAGTGCATGTACAGGAATCAGAAACCTCAAAATATTTTTTTACTTCATCCACCCCCCACTACCACCCCCCTATCACCACCCCCACCCCACTACCGATGTGGGGTATCGTTTTATGGGTTTTTGGGGTAGAGGATTTCAAATATTATATTATTAAAGTTCCATAAAAAATTATTTTCACATACAATGTTTTTTCGTTGTGAGTGACTCGGATAGAGAATCTGGATGTGGAAGTAGTGATTCCTTAGGCAGCGGTTTTTATTATTTCTGTTGTATTGTACTATGCGACTAGGGGCTCATCTAGTCTCAAATACAAACTGACTGAATCTCGGAGAGAATGGTTGAATGGGAGAAAACATTAGGACTGATTAGAAACTAATACTTGTTCTTATCTTTTTACAAACGTTATATTTTTATAAGTCTACAGATATTTTTTTTGTTTTTTTTTTTAATTTTTGTTGGTTGAACCATGGCTTGTGAGCTTGGTTGAAAGTGTTCTACAATACTGGTCTTTTTGTTCTCGAATAAAGACACTTTTCCAATTATTAATAATTTGGTGTTTAATTTCAGGAATTATATTTGTATGAGGGCAATAATAATTTAATAACTCTCCATCTAATGCTTCTTTTGCGTATTTGTCAACTTTTTCATTATTTGTTATACCGCAATGTGCTTTGGTCCAATATTAATTTCGATATTTTTGTTTATATTTTTTAATTCTGAGGTTAAGGTGTTAATTTCGTTTATTAAGTGATTGCTTTTTGCTTTTGGGTTAATGTTTTCAATTTTCTCTAATACAGTTCTACTGTCCGTAATTAAAAATATTTCATTTGCTTTTAGATTTTTACAATATCGTAATGCTTCTATTAGTGCGATGGATTCTGCAGTGTAAATACTGAAAAAGTTTGGTAACTTGAATTCTTTATGCACATTAAGTGATACGTCATAAAAAAGCACATCCTTTATTGTCTGAAGGTTTTGAACCATCTGTAATTATACATATTGAGACTATTAATTTGTAATAAGTCGGAATTGAATAACATGTTTCTGGTTGGCGAAGGGAATTTACTATAGTCTCTTAAAAATATGATATTTTTTTCCTCCGTATTAATTAATGAGTTACTGATTTCGAAAATTGGATTGATTTCCGTTATTTTTATATTTTCTTTGCATGGAATTATTAGACTAGAGCTTTCTACTAATAGAGGAGTTTTTCTGTTTATCCATTTGTTGGCGAGATCTAATATAAAAAGTGTATGTATATTACTTATTTCTGGGTTGTTTTTTGCTTGCATGTTAACAAATTTTCAACTTAAAATTTGTTTCCTGAATGTAAATAGTAATAACTAGCCGCATTGTGCTACCAAATTGTTTATGGGAGTGCTGCTTAGTGCTGCTAGGCATAACCTTAGAAAGAAGAGCTACTGTTAAGTTTAATAATGTAAACATCGCCAATGTATATTAATTTATAAAATTTAACTATAATATATGTGAATACAAGAGTTATTTTTAGTTTTATGTTAAACGAGTAAATTATCGTGTGGTAGTAATTAATACTGACAACAATTAACTATTATTATTACTGTTATGTCAGTAAAATGGCTGTTTATAGGTTCTTATATATAATTAACGAAATCGAATAATTACAGTCGTAGAGAAAAAAATACTAGAGAGAAATGTCCGTGTAATAGTACAGTTAAAATAGCTCTTTAATTAAGAAAAAAATTTACAAACTCTGAAATTTGGCAGAACTGTTCATTAGCCGTTAGAAAATACATAAAAAAAAATTTCCACCTAATGGGGCATTTATAAGGGTGAGAAAGTGGGGCAAAACGGTTTCTCGTCAATAAATAAAAATCGCAAAAGTTACAAAAAAAAAATCAGCTTTGCAACTACAGAAATACTCATCTCTCTACGATAAAATCCCTCCGAGATGTAAATTTTTGGAGTTCGGGTAGTTTCAAAGATAAATTGTACATCCGTTTTACAGGTTTGACGGTTAAAAGCGTATGCTCTGTATTTCTTAGGCAAATTGTAGGAACTTCATTTATATTTGTAGTCAAATAATTTTACTACCGCAATTCCCTAAGTTATTGTTTTAAGGTTCTAATATGTGACCTCGGCGAAATAATTGTAATAAAAGTTCCTCCAAACAGAGACAAATTTCAGGTAGAAATTCATTTCCTCAATTTTTTGCTCGGATTCCCATAGCATTTTTATTTTTCATTAAATTTAGGAAACATATAGTCCTATTTGTTATGTGCAAAGGCAACTCTTCGATGCATATATAAAGCAGCATTTTTCCAAAATCACTGATTCATAATTTTGTATCTTTTTTGGAAAATAATTTGATGTTGAAGCTGTTAAATCTTCTTCGGCTTTTCTACATTGAGCACTTTTTTCATATTTGATATTTAAATAATCAGTTCTGAATTTTGTATGAGGTACAATATCTTTATTTTAAATATGTGTTTTCGATCGCGCCTTATTTGTTTATGAGCTTTCTTAATGGTTTCAATAGCTGCAATTCCAAGGGTCACTTTTTTATCAATTGAAACAGATCTTTTTCAAAAGAAATACATATAATTCCCTCATTCGTTCTCTTCATTTTAGAGAAAGAATTTATTTCTATTAATTATATTTTGGAAACGCACACTGAAATTGAATAAATTAAGGGCTTAAATGAAGGGCACGAAGTAATATTTATAAATACAACAATTCTACAGTCCACATTCTATTGGATATTTACTAGAGATATTGTTGACATACACAAATTATTTTTTTCAATAATATCGATAAAAATATTTCAGATAGAGTATATTAATAGAATAAGATGCAATCAGACTTCATAAAGACGCACTTTTACTAAAGTACTAGTGATTGGGAGTCTCCGATTCACTTTGTCTTAGATAGACAAGTCCTAAGATTTTTTAACAAGGTCTGTCTCCACTACCAACGTCAATCGCCGTCACCAGAAGATAAGTTCATGAGCATTTTTGCATTAATATAGCCGACCTGAGAAAGTTATCGCATGTATAGGGCAGGAAAAATATATTTTGACCTCGGAAAAATTAGTACAAGCAAGGAATTTGGTGGAGATGTTCCACTTGCCATCCTAATTAATATACTAAAAGTCCCCTAAAATAGAAGCTGTGCTTCGTTCGCCATATTGAAAAATGGCGACTCATTTTCAGATTTTTTTATATAAATCCTTTACCGTTGCAGATAGGAAAAATAGTTTCAAATAAAAAATGTAAATAACAAAACAAACAATTTTTGATATTAATATTTTTTTCTCAAAATCGAACGGTTTTTAAATTATGAGGTGCTGATGAGCACTCACAACGTTTTGTGCATCTCGATTTGTAACCACAGGATCTGCTCTTCAGTAAATTGCTAGGGGCTGGATCTAAACATGTCAAAACTGGTTTCAAAGCCCCATAGCTTAACTGCCAACCCCAGGTAGTCGGCTCTAAATTATAACCCATTCACTGCTGAACTTGGAGGTATGTGCGATATGAGTAATTGGCAGCTGCTGCTCTTGTAGGAGGCAACACTGCCAAGTTAAAGGGCATAGCCGGATAAGTATGGTGAAACGGCCCCCGGCCCTATCTTCATTGAGAGAAGGAATATAGTTAGCAATAAGTGAAGGGAACAATTTTGCAAAATATTAACGCAAAAGGGTGGCGCGTTTCACGGGGTGACGAGGGCCAAACCGCAGCAACCGAAAATTTTGGAAAAAATATATGTTGGACAAGTATTAGAGAGGATTTTCACAAAAAATTGTCGGTCAATTTGGGAAAGAACTAAGGGCGAGAAGACATCGTTATACTTTTCAAATATTTTTAAGGATAACTTCCCCTCGTTGCACCACATTCAAAATTTTTTTGTAGCGTCTACTTTCATCCCCATATAACATATTTTTTTCATAGCGTGGTCAGAACATTACGTCATAGTGAAAAAAAATTACGTTTGTGGTCTTTCAAGACTAGTAGTCTATGCGTAATTGCGTAATGAAGGCCGAAAGAGTGTAAATATTTCGTGCAAAGACGAGATTATCTTTCTCTCCCGTTTTCGAGGGTGTTGAACATGATGGAAGTGATGGGAGAAGTTTTTGACAGCCGCAACTCCCTGAAACGGCCAAAAACCACCCCTTTTATGGATCTCTTTACGTATTCATATGTAAACGGGTATGGGGAGAGATTTATCGACAGGTTATACTTGAAATAAAATGGAAGGGGGTTATAGAGTAAGTGGAATCCAGGCAGCAGGCAGAGGGGGTTGATTAAACTCTCCCGAGTGGTGGAATCATTTTTTTTTTCAGATGATTCGGTTCAAACGCGTATCCCCCCACAAAATTTTGCAAACTAAGTAAACTTTTTTTTAATAAGTTCGTGAAAGTGTATAGAACAAAATCCTGAAAAGTTTACATTTCGCTCGGATGCAGAACATAAAAAAAAAGTGAAAAAATAAATTTTTCATCCATTTTTTCAAAATATTGAAATTAAATCAAGCTAGAAAAAATAAAAAATACAGATGGATAGACGACGTATTTATGAACAAAAAATGTCCTAACAAAATGTATTGTTAATGGTCATGGTTTTCCCGGAAAAAATAGTCAAGCGTAACGTTATAAAGTAGTATTACTATGAGAAGATGCCAGCAAAAAATATGCGCAGAAACGAGTTTGTGCGCTCCATCATTCTAAACCAATGAGAAAGAATTACGTGACATTCAATGTCAACACCAGTGGCGGTTCTGCCCTGCAGTAGAGCGGCGGCGACGGTAATAATAATAGTAAAACAATTTTATTAGGCAAAGTTTAGTAGAACTTACTATTCTTACACTTCTCCTGAACAAAGGTTACTTGTAACAGTTGGCAAGTTTTAATCTACCCCATTTTCACAGTTCCTTAACCGCGAAACTTTTATTGCAATTACACATTCCTATACCCCAGATAAAGCTATGCCACTGGTAAAAATATTCGCGCATTTTGGCTCCGCCCTGGCATCTTCTCATAGTAATACTAGTCTAACTCGGAACGAGATCCATGCGTGCACGCGCTTGAATACGCATGACTGTGACACCGACGCACTGAATTACACGTCACTAAATCAGAATTTGTTCATTCTATATGAGTGTTGGTTCATTTAAAAGATGGAAATTGTAGTTTTCTGATGCTTTTTTGTTTTAAACAATACAAGCAAAGGATGGATGGGAAAAATATACTTATATATATTATCACGCCCGAACTCAATCGTTGCAATAAACTATATAGAAAAAAATAAAAAAAATTTTCTTCATTGAGAACTGTTGAAAAGTATATACATTTCATGATTATTATGGTTTATTAAGTTGTAGTGACGAGGATTAAAAACAAGTACATCTCAAATCATTTTAATTTCCTTGCTTGATGATTTTTTTTGATAAATATATATATTGGAGGCTGTACCTTGTCAAGAAATTGACCCCTTGGGAAAAATAAAATATCACTATTTCGGAAAAAGTGTATATTTTTCGAATGTTTAAACACAAAATCGTTTACTTGTATGCATTTTTTAGAAAATATTATCAATCAGATCATAATAAGAAATTGCGATTTTCACGATCTCAATCCTTATAACTATGAAAATATCTTGATTGTTTTGAATATAAATTCTGGAACTTTTCCAATACATTAACAAATGTATAAGGAATCCATTGGATATAACTGAAATGTGGATAGGTGTATCTGTAATAAATACAATACAGTAAAGGCACGTAAAAATTCATGCGAGCGATTCAGCGGCTATGTGTGGTGTCTGTGTATGCACTGATAATTATATATTTTTCCTCTATACTCACTATTTATCCTCCTATTCACTAAGAAAAATGTTTAAAACGTGTAATCAGAAAGAGAAAAAGCTTCATTTTACTCGATAGAATAGCTAAGGATTTTTAAAGGTTCCATAGTATGCATTTAACCGTGCGCTGGCCGCGCAGAGTGATAAAGTTACTTCACTATTTTTTTTCCAGGAATACCTTGGCTTTAGCGATAAATTTTATTAGAATATTTTTTGTTCAGAAACATGTGGTCTATCCATCTGTATTTTTTATTTTTCCCTACCCTGACTTAATTTCAAAATTTTGAAAAAATAGGTAAAAAAAATCTTTTTTTAACTTTTTTTTTTATGTTCTGCATCCGAGCGAAATGTAAACTTTTCAGGATATTATTCTATACACTTTCACGAACTCGTTAAAAAAAACAAATCAGTTTGCAAATTTTTGTGGGTTTCACTATAGTATATTCTCTGTTGTCTGGACTAAATTATACTTTTTTAACCTTAGGAATGTAAATGTTTGTCTTGGATTTGGTAGTCTCTCATAGTAACGAATGCCAGAATTTCGAATAGAACAGGCAAAGTGACCCTCTTTATGTGTTGGCCTCCGATTTGATGAATGTTACCATGCTACCTATCTGATTTTAGTAACCTTGGGGTCAGATAGATCAATCACAGTAATGAAAGTCAGGCCAAATATTTTCAGAATACTTAGTCTTTCTACATATATCTATCTATATTATGCATTTCATTAATGAATCTAAGGAAATGATCTCCGGAGAGGAGTTTCTGGTTGCTTATCCCCTCCACAAACAACCTAAACCTTGATGAAACTTGTACTTTAATTACTTCCACGTCCAGTGGAAGTATATTAACGACAAAAATTTTTTTAAAAATTTTTATTGTCCAAATAGGCTTAAAATGTCATGAAACGTCGAGATTTTAAGTTTGAGCGAAAAAAAAATTTCTGTCTGTCGGTCTGTCTGTAACTTTTTTTTGTGCGCACGTTTACTCTGGAACCGTTTGAGATATTGACTTGAAATTTGGTACACATATGTAATTTAACGAGATCTAGAACTAGATTATATTTTCATCTTGTTCCGTCGAAGGGTTGGGGGGTAAATTGGGGTAAATTTGGGGTAAATGGGTAAATCAAGCAGGTAAGAGTCCATGAAATTGGTATTTAGTACATACAAGAGAAGCTGAGGTCTCAAAAAAATTTTTGGCATTAGCCACCCCCATTACCACCCCCACCTCCTTATTAAAGGGGATGAAAAAAAAAAGTGATTTAGTGCATGTACAGGAACCAGAAACCTCAAAATATTTTTTTTACTTCATCCACACCCCACTCCCACCCCCCTATCACCACCCCCACCCCACTACCGATGTGGGGTATCGTTTTATGAGTTTTTGGGGTAGAGGATTTCAAATATTATATTATTAAAGTTCCATAAACAATTATTTTCACATACAAAGTTTTTTCGTTGTGAGTGACTTGGATAGAGAACCTGGATGTGGAAGTAGTGATTCCTTGGGCAGCGGTTTTTTTGTGAAGGTGTTACGACTATCTCTAAAACAATGCCACAGTCAAACCTTCAGTACTTTATGCTATAGTATTTCGTTCTTGGGCTCTTAGAACTCATCGAATATAAACCAAGATATACAAAGGCGTATTCGTTATTGAGATCATCTTAGATATACTCAGTATTTTTAACCACACAGCTAATTTAATCAAGAGTGTTAAGGTTATTATATGATGTTTGATAAAAACGATTAGTTTTGTATTTTGCGAAGGTTATTATTTATTTTCACTCGTGTTCGTTAGCTAACATTCGATAAACTCACACCCTTTATTGATTGATTGTCATCGGTTCTCCTTATTGATACTTCTAATTAGGCATGTTCATAAAATGACCCGTTACCTGTTGTCTGAGCAGAGACCAATCATCTAGCAATTTCATAGGCAGCTTGAGATAAAATATACATTTATTAAATTTACAAGTTTTCAATTAATTAATTTTAGTTTACTATTCTAATTGATTCAATAATTTGCTTATACAGAGTGACCCATTTAAAAGCGGGGCACCTCTCTAAAATTTTTATTTATTGTGCAATTTGAATCAAACTTTACTCAAATATAGAACATATTAGGATCTAATTATGACCAGAAGAACATTCGCCTCCTGCGAATGCAAAGCCACCTGCGGTACCAAAATATGCGGAAAAAGTTAAAAAATCGTATTAGGCATTTTTTTATCGGAAAATTTTGTTAATAAAACTTGTTCAGAATTGTCCAAAAACCTTAAGTCCAGAATTTAATCAAAATTAAAAAATTGAAAAATTAAAATTTAAAAATGTTTAAAAATAATTATTATAAAAAAACTACAAATAACTTGACAACTACCTGGCACCTTGGGTTTAATTTCAAACAAAATTGTCATAGTACAGTTTTCTAAACAAAAAAAAAACATTAAAATGATATTTTCTGACTTGGACATTATTTTAATCAAAATTTCAATATTTTTTATATTCATTAAACTTTGGACTTAAGGTTTTTGGATAATTCTGAACAAGTTTCATTAACAAAATTTTCCGATAAAAAAATGCCTAATATGATATTTTGATTTTTTCCGCATATTTCGGTACCGCAGGTGGCTTTGAATTTGTAGAAGATGAATGTTTTTCTGGTCATAATTAGATCATAATTTGTTCTATACTCAAGTAAAATTTGATTCAAATCGCACAATAAATACAAATTTTAAAGAGGTGCCCCGCTTTTAAATGGGTCACTCTGTATATTCGATGCTTATGTGTGTGTGTGTAGTCTGGAGTATTTTTTTTCGGGTCGATTACTTTGAAAGTCTCAAATCAAATTTGGAACATAGCACAGTAAAATACTGGATAATTATATTATTTTGTAGATTTCACGGACATTGTATAGAAGAAAATATATGTGGCAGACCATCCCAATAAGAAACACAGGAAAAATAAGAAAATGCCACAACCAACATTTAGACAATACGTTCCTATAGATTAGGGAACTTGCATAATTAATAAGAACTTCATAAAACCAACTCCTTACCCTGTAAAAACATAATCCCAAAATATTAGGTAATGTTCAGACATTTTAGGATGGCGAACTGGGCAATAAAATATGAGTAAGACAAAAAAATAATAAGGCCCCAGGAATAGATAATATTCTTTTAGAGCTATACAAAATAGGTGGCGATGAAACATAGACATGCCCTGATCGAATCTATATGGAGGGATAAAATCCCGAGGACTGGAAGAAAAGTATCATATTCCCCATTTATAAAAAAAAAAGATGATAAGCTTACATGTAAAAACTACCGTGGAATATCCCTATTGTGTACTGCACACAAAGTCGTTACACGTATCATAAATCAACGACTTCAGCTCCTTGCAGAGACTATTGTTGTCGAGTACCAAGCGGGGTTCAGACGCGGTAAATTCACGATGGACCAAATATTCACAGTGAGACAGATTCTTAGTAAGACATGGGAACAAATGTCGATGTTCACAATATATTTGAATATTTTAAACAAACGATCGATTCAATCGACAGACACAGACTGTATCAAATAATGTATGAATTAGCAAACCATCCAAATTAATAAGACTCATAAAAGTCACAATGGAGCACACTAGAGCCACTGTACGCGTAAACAAAGAGTTAACAGACCCTTTCCAAATATCGTGAGGGCTAAAACAAGGGGATGGGCCTAGCATCAATGCTCCTCAACCTAGCACTGGAATTCGCTATAAGACAAATGGAGGTCGGAAGAGAGGATCTACTGGCTAATAATTCTGTCCAACTAGCTGCCTATGCAGATCATGTCGTGAGGGCGCAACAAGTAATCTCTCAACTGAAAAACCACACAGAAGGATAGGGCTATAAATTAATATAGAAAAGACAAAAGTGCTCACACAAACAAGAGCAAATAGAATTATGTATATCATTGAAGAGAATAACATATAACACTAAGACAGTAGAACAATTTACGTATTTGGAGCTTTGCAAGGACGAAACGGAAGACAAGGACATATATAAAAGAATAGTACACGCTAATAAAGCATACTTCACGCTTGCGCATATATTCCATCCTATAAATGTACATCGACAAAGGAAGCTAAGAGTATACAAAACAATGATAAGGCCAATAGTTAGCTACTGCAGCGAAGCATGTTCCCCAACAAAACAGTTCACAAATAAACTAAATATATTCAAAATAAAGGTTCTGCGAAGGATTCTAGGACCAATACTAGATAATGTTATCTGGAGAATAAGATATAACAACGAATTATACAAACTTTTCAATGAAGCACCACTCTCAGAGAACATTTAAACACAAAGGTTGCAATGAGCTCGGCATGTAGTAAGAATAAAAAACCAAAAAAAGCGCTTAACACACGAATGCAGGGTAAAAGACTAGTGAGAAAACCAAGGAAACGCTGGGAACACGCGGTGGCGGAAGACGTACGGAATCTTCTAGGAATCAGTAGTTAGAGAAAAACAGCTACAGACAGGGATATTGGGAGGCAAAAGCTAAGGGAGGTCAAGGCTCGATTTGGGCTGTAGGACCATAAAAGACGAAGACAAGAAATATCTCGTTATTTATTTCAACTCATAAGCAATACATCAATTATATTTTAGTGCTTAACTGAACCGAAACTTGCATAATAATAATACAACATATAGACGACCATTAAGGAACAGATGGACCATCGATCAGTATACAGAATTAATATGGTGCTACTACTATGCAAACACCGCTAAATGAGAAGACGACATTTTGAAAGGAACCTTTACAGTCTGGAGAGAAAGAAACTCTAACATCTTCCCCAACATGAACCCACATTATCAAACAAGAGAAAAGTTCGCCGTCGACGCCATGGAAATAGAGATCGCAAAATGCTGAAGAAGATAAGGCCTAACAGGAGCACCAGAAACCAAATTAGGGAAGCGAACATAGTCTTCTCCAAAATGGCCAACAACCATTCGAATCCGTTCATTACAGACATCAACTATATGATATATGTCACCGCATCGATGATTACAGGAGTAACTGAAGAATCCTTAAATCCACACTATTGTACATTTAACGATTCTTCAGTTTCTCTAAGACTTTCTTATAGAAAACCTTATTGTAAGAAGAGGATTCAAGGCACTATAGAATCAAACAGGAGAGAACTAGCGATTTTTAATGAATACAAAAAGGGAATACCCACACACCAAGTACTCAAAGAGGCCGAAAGTGTACTAAAAAAATTCAGATCCAGTGAAATGAACTTGATACAACAAAACCCGAAGATGAAACAAGCAAAAGCGCAAAGGACTGAAGTAACCACTACCAACACAACAAGCTCTTTGAAGAGGACGTCAAGAAATTCTATCGCCAAGTAAATGGCCAATAGACCGAAATAGAGGCACCACCTTCACAGTAACACGTTGAGGACTGTTAGCGTGAATCTTGGAGGACGAAGTGACGCACAATGAGAATGAGTGGATGAAGTTGTAACGATAATTGAGCAGACGAATAATTGGAAAATACGTGGACCAGACAAAATACCAGACATTAACTTCTGGTTAATTGTAAGGATCAGCTGCTAGTCACGTCTATTGCAAAGAAGCGGCACAGAAATCTTTGCATGGCATGGGTGAACTACAAAAAGGCATTTGATAGTGTTCTCAACACATGGAATCCCTGAAAATATATCGTCTGAGGAACTTTCCAGGGAAACTCTCTCTCGCCTTTACTGTTTTGCCTAGCGCTCGCCCATCTCTCAAACTAACTTAACAAACAGAGAATTGGCTTTGAAATCAATGACAATAGAGATCTGGGGGAAACATACAAGTACCTTGGTGTTGAGGAAAGCGCTGGAATCGAAAACGGCAAGATGAAGGGTAGGATTGCGAGGGAATACTACCGTCGTACTAGGCAAGTTATTAAGACCGAGCTAAACTTCAAGAACAAAATCAGAGCAATAAACACTATTGCTGTCACCGTAGTCACTTACAGTTTTGAAATTGTCGATTGGCTTCGAAGTGATATCACAAAAATGGACAGGACGACGATGAAAGTTCTAACAATGGGCGAAATTCTAACTCAAAAGCAAATATACACAGGTTATACGTTAAGGCGAAGGACGGCGGCCGTGGATTAATAGAGCTAGAATCTATTCATGGTTCATCCATCGCGGGACTGAACGCGTATATCCGACTAGGGCAAATTCATGATTATGATAATGACAAGAAGTTAAGGATCTTAAAAATTACCAGAAGTTGTATTCAATCCTGAAGGAAGCGCATAAAATTCAAGAAGAATATCTGGGAATTGATACAACCGACGAGAACTCTGAGAAGAATATTAAAACCAGCATCGAAAAGAGGAAAATGGAAGTACTCTGCGTAAAGCCGATGCATGGAAAATTCTTCCGCTACTTTGACAAACCAGCAGTAGACAAAAACGCGTCTATGAAGTGGTTGAACGACTCGGGCCTGAAGGGAGAAACGGAAAGATTAATAATAGCAGCGCAGGTCCAAGCGCTACATACTAGATACCACCAGAGAATGATCTTGAATCAACCTGTTGACAGCAGGTGTAGAATGTGCGGCCTAGCAGAAGAGCATGGTCAGTCACGTGGTGGTGGATGTACTACACGGGCACCATCCGAGTACATCCGTCGACACAACAGAGTTGCCAGATATCTCCACTGGGCCAAGTGCAAGCACTTATAAAATTTTTTGGATAGTACCCCCCGTTCCCCCCCACCCCAATAAAATAGGGATGAAAAGAGTAGTTTAGAGGAAGTCAAAATCCTTCTTTGTACATATTCGTTCCCATCGCTGTAGAAACAATTTTTCGGTTTTATCAGAAATTAACTTTTATTGAAATTTAAGCGGCGAATTTACCGCTTACCCCCACCCCCTGTACAGAAGAAAGGGATGAATAACCGTTGCATCATCATGTTTTCAAAAACATGTAATCATAAACTAATCTACAGGACGAATGTTATTTTGATTAAAATCTATCAGTTTGCAGTGAAGATTCTCGTTTTCACCCAGCGTTTTTTGAGGGTAAGTACCGTTGAATAATCAAGAATAAAATTACACTAGAAATTTCTGCTCAAAAAAATGCTCAAAATTTCAATAGGCGGCAATGTATTTAACGTTACTACGATTCACCCCAATGGGGTAGTTTTGTGGGGGTTGATTTTAATAAAAATTCTCGCCGATGATAATATGGTGTTTGGAGTATGTAAAAATTTAGGCGATAGTTTTTAGCTTGAATTCCTTGTTTGACGACATTTATAGTGTAAACCTGGATTTTATGCTCATAATTGCCCCAATAACTCTTCCTCCCCTCTTTCAAAATTCCCGCCAATTGTATTTCTTTCATTTTTTGGACAATTGAAAACATTTGTCACAAACTTTGGCCGGTTTGATTACAATGCGATTCGGGTTTTTTGTTCGCACGCGCACCGCAACGCTCAATAAGAAAACTTTCGCCGACTGTAGCAATGCAATCCTTTCACCTACAACTACAATCAAACCGAACCTAGTGGTTTGATTACGATGAAATACATTCAATTTTTCACAGGCCCGCAATATAAATTGCCGGCCATTAAAGCCCATATTCACAAGAGACAAGTTTGCTTGTTTGGACGAATACTATCATCAAACCACTTCGGTTAGTGGTTTGATAAATTTTTCACTTTTTAATACTAGCTCCTAGAATATTAATGTATACAATATTAAGTGTTTTTGTTTCAATAAAATACATTTTTTTTTAATTAGTGTCGGATCTATTTGATAATCGAGGTGATACGATTATTAAACCAAAACAAACCGTCGTCCCCCTAAAATACGATAATCTAAAGTCCCACAACGTCACAACGTAATTATTATCACTTTTATTGACAAATAATATAAGATTCAGACGATAATGTTTTAGAGCATAAGGATACAATTATCTCTAATATTAATTTTCAAGGAGTGCAGACGTACAATTTTAATATTGAAAGCAATTAAAACCATTACCCAGTTGATTACACAACTAACATTACGATATAAAATATAGTAATTAATAAATATTGTTATTTATTCAATAAGATACATCGTAAAAATAATCTCCATAACAATTAATACTATTTTGTTCGGAGACTGTAAATTTCGCGTTATTGGTACCATATAACTTTATCGTAAAATAAATGTTTAATCTGAGCGGTATTTGAGTAGCATTAATAAGGAGAGAATTAATATTTGCTGCTGTAATGCTTAATACTAATAGCAATAAATATTCACCATTTGGTGGCTATTTTGGTATCTAATAATGATGAATAAATATAGTTAAAATGTTCTTATATATATTAAGATTGATAACATTTATGACGTATATGACATGAATTCATTTTTATCACGTATCACAATGTGTATAAGTAATTAAAGAAAGATAAGTATAGCCGTATTTGTTGTTTTTACATAAATATACACAGCAAATTTAAAAAATATTTGGGAATGAAATTTAACATGCGTCATAATAAAACTAGAAATACAGTAACTAACTAACTATATTAACTAACAGATAGAAGATCGGTAGGAAAAGCATCTACTATGTTACTTAAATTCATTTACAGTGAGGTAAGTAGAGAGTATATTGTATCAATCCTACTGCATATCCCAAAAGCCTTTGATTTTGTAAATAGGTATGGTATGTCTTGTTTAGTAAATTGGAAAATATAGATACGAGAGATAACATTCTTAAACTACTGAGAGCGAGTTGTACTAACTAAGTTCAAGTCAAGTTCAGCTTGATCCTAGATCAAAATCCATGGTTACGATTATTTTAACAACCGTAACCTTGACTTTTGATATTGGATTAAGCTGAACTTGACCTGAACTTTGTTAGGACAACTCGCCCTAAGGTGTTTACCTTTGTGGTTAAATATAATGAAGCTTACTCCGCTGTACAAGCTGTTACTCTGGGAGCACACCAGGGATCTATCCTGGGACCTTTAATTAATTTTCAATTATTATAATAATCTACTGTCGCATATTAGCAAAGGTCTCACAATTACATAATCGGATGCTACTACAGTGTGAATATCTGCTTCTACTACTGATTAACTGAACTCTGATATTAAAACGATTTTACATGAGGTGGGTGCTCGGTGTAATCGAAATAAATTAATATTAAACAAGAATAAAACAGTATTCATGGATGTTAAACCATGAACAAAAATATCACTGCGTAAGTACCAAATTGTTGGACACATGTATCGACAGCAAACTGTCGTGGGAGAAGCATATCGACTATATTTACAATAAAATAAATGATATTTTGTAATTTATCAATTAAAACCGCTGCCCAAGGAATCACTACTTCCGCATCCAAGTCTCTTACAACAAAATACTATATTTACACTCCACTATGTGGAAATAATTGTTTATGGAACTTTAATGATATAATATTTGAAATCATGTTCCCCAAAACCCAATAAAATTATATGCCACATCTGTAATAGAAGTGGGGGTG
The DNA here is from genome assembly GCA_936432065.2 of Rutpela maculata. Lineage (NCBI taxonomy): Eukaryota > Metazoa > Arthropoda > Insecta > Coleoptera > Cerambycidae > Rutpela > Rutpela maculata. The sequence continues at coordinate 114,058,567 of OW386285.2, forward strand.
AATGAAGTGAAAAAATTCTTGATGACTTTGACTCTTGTACACACACTAAATCACACTATTTTTTCACCACCTTTAATAATAGGGATGGCTAATGCCATTTTTTTTGAAGCCTTAGCTCCTCTTATATTTACTAAATACCAATTTCATGGACTCTTACTTGCTTGATTTACCTATTTACCCCCATTTACCTCAATTTACCCTTCAACTCTGCAACGGAATAAGATGAAAATATAATCTAGTTCCAGATCTCTTTAAAAAACATACGTGTGCCATATTTTAAGTGAATATCTTAAACGGTTCCAGAGTAATCGTGAGCACCAAAACGATACAAGACTAACATATACACCGACGCAACAGACAAATTTATTTTGCTCAGACTTAAAATATTGACGTTTCTTGATATTATAAGCCTATTTAAACAATGAAAATTTCCAAAAATTTTTTTTGCGTTAATATACTTCTACTGAATGTCGAACTAATACGCAGAAAATGGCAAGACAAAAATATAAAAAATCGTTCTGTGCCGTAAACTACACGATAGAAGTAAAGCCTCTACTACAAGCATTTTCTTCGAGGAAACCTACTACGCATCCATACTACTCAAGGTAACCCACTGTGCATCCAATTTACTCGAGTAAAGCCACTGCGCATTCATACTTCTTGAAGTAACCCACTCGCATCCATTTTACTCGAGGAAACCCACTGCGCATCTATGGCACTCGAGAAAAGCCACTGCGCATCCATTGTACTCGAGGAAAGCCACTGCGCATCCATACTACTTAAAGTAACCCACTGCGCATCCATACTACTCAAGGTAACTTTAACAACATAATATTTGAAATCGTCTACCCCAAAAACATATAAAACGATATGCTACATCGGTAGTGGGGGTGGGGGTAGTGGTAGAGGGTTGGTAGTGGGGGTGGATGAAGTAAAAAAATATTTTGAAGCTTTTGGTTCTTGTACATACACTAAATCGCAATTTTTTTTCATCCCATTTAATAAGGGGGTGGTAATGGGGGTGGCTAATGCCAAAAATTTTTTTTAGACCTTAGCTTCTCTTTTGTATACTAAATACCCATTTTATGGACTCTTACTTGCTTGATTTACCCATTTACCCTAAATTTACCCCATTTACCCCCCAACTCTTCGACGGAACAATATGAAAAAATAATCTAGTTCTAGATCTCGTTAAAGTACATATGTGTACCAAATTTCAAGTCAATATCTTAAACGGTTCCAGAGTAAACGTGCGCACAAAAAAAGTTACAGACAGACCGACAGACAGACAGACAGACAGACAGACAGACAGACAGACAGACAGACAGACAGACAGACAGACAGACAGACAGACAGACAGACAGACAGACAGACAGACAGACAGACAGACAGACAGAAATATTTTTTTTCGCTCAAACTTAAAATCTCGACGTTTCATGACATTTTAAGCCTATTTGAACAATAAAAATTTTTAAAGAATTTTTTGTCGTTACTATACTTCCACTGGATGTGGAAGTAAAAATGTGCTCTGTTAAGCGGCTATAATGAATGCATATTTTGCTTTTGCCTGCACATGTATACCTAAAAATGTACATCTTCGGAAAAAATTCTGTGATGTATTCAGAATATTTGTGTTACAAAAACATTTATATAAGGCCAATACACAAACTTACGTATAGAAAAAGCTGTAGAAATATTTTTGTTTCCAAAAAAATATTAATTGTTCATTCATATGCAAGTGTCTGAAACATTTAAAATGCAATCTGGCTGAATTTCATATACTATCTGCATGTCTGAAAATATTAGAAATTAATTCCTTAACGAATCTACACACATATAATTTGCCATCTGTAGTTTTTATTTTGTTGTATGTATTGGGGTTGTAAGTATATTTTTCCTGTCACGCAAATGGTAATTAAATTATTATAAGGAAACTGACAAAAAAAATAGATATTAATTCAGCCCTCTACCATAAACTCATAAAAATCAATATTGAAATAGATAGTATTTTTGCCAAAAATTTAGAAATTGCTGTTGCCAAGAAACCCATTACGATTTATTAGCCTAACACGAATGTTACTGATAAATTCAGAAATATTTTGTCACATAGTTAAATAATAATAAATATCTGATGTGATGTGGCCAGCACATAACTTTGTTATACAAGGTTGTATTTTATCGTATTTTGTCCAGCTCAAATGTTTGAACTAACAATGTACCCTTTCTGTTTCATACAAGTGGTTACTCGGGTTGATGTATTAGCAATGTCGGAAAAAATATTTATCAACCAATCAATCAACTTAAATTCGTAAATATGTCTTTTATTATTATTTGAACTATGTGTAAAATACATTTTGAATTCTCTTTTGCTGTTGGCAAAACCTATCTAATTTTTCGCATTTCTAAATGTACATACACGGTGGTTCGTTATTAGGTATGGGGTAAACTTTATAAACCAATACTAGACAAAAAACCGCTGCCCAAGGAATCACTACTTCCACATCCAGATTTTTTATCTAAGTCACTCACAACGACAAAATTTTGTATGTGGAAATAATTGTTTATGGAACATTAATAATATAATATTTGAAATCCTCTACCCAAAAAACCCATAAAATGATACCCCACATCGGTAGCGGGGTGGGGGTGGTAGTGGGGGTGGATGAAGTAAAAAACATTTTGAGGTTTCTGGTTCTTGTACACACCCTAATTCACAATTTTTTTTCATCCCCTTTAATAATGGGGGTGGCTAATGCAAAAATTTTTTTTGAGACCTCAGCTTCTTTTGTATATACTAAATACCAATTTTATGGACTCTTACCTGCTTGATTTACCTATTTTCCCCAAATTTACCCCAATTTACCCCCCAACCCTTCGATGGAACAAGATGAAAATATAATCTAGTTCTAGATCTCGTTAAAGTACATACGTGTACAAAATTTCAAGTCAATATCTCAAACGATTCCAGAGTAAACGTGCGCACAAAAAAAGTTACAGACAGACAGACCGACAGACAGAAATTTTTTTTTATCTCAAACTTAAAATCTCGACGTTTCGTGACATTCTAATCCTATTTGAACAATAAAAATTTTAAAAAAATTTTTTGTCGTTACTATACTTCCACTGGATGTGGAAGTAAAAAAATTGTAGTTTGTTTTAGTCGGAGCGCCAGTTTTTTGTAGGATGTATTTTAAAGATGCGATACGGCTTGCGAACATAAAAACACTTGTAAATGTGTATTTTTATTTTAAATCACTTGCAGGATTCGAATGTTGAGTTCACCCACTAATTTGGGAATGAGAAATCTGTGAAATCGTCGATGTTTTTAAGATGTGAAACTTCTAAGAGATTTCAATATATTAATGTGTAAGTATATTTATATATGTATGTATTTATGTATGTATGGGTCAAATTTAGTGATTGAAATTTCACCCACTTCCCGTTATCCGATCGAGCTGAAATTTTGCACACAGCTTTGGCTCTGAGAACAATGAAATATAATATATCTAATATCGTCCAATAAGGCGGACGCCCCAAGATGATGGCTTACCTTTTTCTTCACAACCCCTTGACATGGGTATCAAATGAAAGGATTTGAGGAGTAGAATACGATAAGCTACGTGACGTCATTCTAAACCCAATATGGCGGACGGTCTGAGATGACGGATTAGCGGATTACCTTTTTCTTCACAACCCCTTGACACGTATATCAAATGAAAGGTAGATGAGTAGAATACGATAAGCTACGTGACATTATTCTAAACCCAAGGTGGCGGCTTACCTTTTTTTTCTTCATAACTCCCTTGACATGGGTATCAAATGAAAGAGTTTGACGAGTAGAATACGATAAGCTATGTGACGAAGACTAAAAATAAAGAGACAATGGTTTTCTTTTAAACCCAAATTACACTAGAAAGTAGAAAATAATTTCAACTTTGTAAATAAAAAAACATTGGGCGCTCATAAAATGTAAATGATTAGGCGAAATAATATTTTATGAGCGCCCAATGGTTTTTTATTTACATGGATATGCACCTAAAATGACATTAAAATTTCCCGTAGAATCTAAAAAAACACATGGTATTCCATTTAAAATAATGAAGTTGGCTGCCTCTACAATCAAAAATTTTTATTTTTAAAATTCAGAAGTGTGCTGCTAAAAATTGTAGATTTAAACAATTAATATAATTATTACACAGATTTGTAAAGCAACACAAGATATAATGAATGATATACACTATCTCCAAGTTGTTTGGTAGTTCTGCTCTACGGTGCATTCAATTCAAGGTTAAGCATTATTGTTTTTATGTTTGTCGCGTTATTTAAGAAAAATACATTTGTTTAAAAATTCAGTGTTTATATTGTTTGTTGCCAAATGGCACTTATTTTCTTTATGAGAAGTAAATATTCTCAGGTTATCACGGGGGTGGTACATATTGGCTAAAAAAACTTCACGCAAGAATTTATAAAATAAATTATTTTAAGTAATAAAAAATTCATATTGTCTACGTATTTTCTCCAACTTAATTTAAATAAAAAGCATCAAAAGTAGAACGTAAGAATCTATAGTTATTTATTAAATATAAGTTGGAATGATTCCATAAAAAAAGTCTAATTGGCATCATAAATAATCGAGATTACACTCGATTAATCGAGGTGTATGTCTCTATTTGTAAATAGATGCTCAACATTCTGAGGCACGTTCTACACGAAAAAGTCAGTCGAAAAGCAGTACATTTTTCATCTAACACATCGTGAGGAGTACAGCCCTTGTAGGTCTTTGGTTAAGGGTTACCATATTCTGATAAATAAGGTAACAGAAAATCATTTGAATTTATATTTGATTTAGATATGGATGGCTGCCCATTAGCCCTTTCAGAACCTGCTTCATTAATGGTAGCAGAGGGCTGTGACAGTGCTGATGTTTAAACAATACTTCTCTGAACTTAAACCTTTTTGAAAGACATTTTGCGTTTATATTTATCTTGAGAGCTAAAAACTGTTAAAAACAAGATGATCAAGTTAACTGCCAACTTAGTAGTTTTTTGCCTGAAGTCATAGAGAGGGAAAAACTATGCGAGGAGAGGTATAGCAAGTTTTTTTTTAATTACCCAGTACTTGTAAAAAACCGCTGCTTACGGAATCAATACTTCCACATCCAAATTTCCGGTGGGGGTGGCTGATGCCAAAAAAAATTTCAGGCCTTTGGTTTCTTGTACACACACTAAATTATGTTTTTACTTTCTTCGTCCCCTTTCATAATAGGGTGGAGGTGGTAATGGGGATGATAGTGGAGGTGGCTGATGCCAAAAAATTTGTATGGACTTCTACTTGCTTACATTACCTATTTACCTCCCATTTAACGGCGAACCCTTCAACGGAATAAGATCAAAATACAATCTAGATCCAGATCTCGCTATAATACATGTACTCCAGTCAAATAAGGATTAAACTCGCAATGAAAGTTGGAAAGCTGAAAATTTGCATAGACCTTTATGATGACATTTTATGGGGTGAAAAGTCACGAAAATCGTTTTTTTGCAAATATGTGGCTTTCTATGCGTCGCATGTCGTAAGAGGTTATTACATAGCTTGTAGAGCATAAAATTCTCTACAAGTTTGGTGGGAAGCGCACATTCGTTTATAGGATAATGCCATGTAAACTGCGGAGCCAGATGCATAGTATAACTTTACAATGTTAATTATATAATAAAAATATTATTATTATCATTAATTAATTTATAAATGATATATTTATGAAATCTAAATATAAATATGGTTCCCTTTCTCCACGTTATATCTCGAAAACGGTTAATCATACGAAAAAATGCATATAACCAAATTTGTAGAGAATTTTATGCTCTACAAATTTGTAATAACCTGCGACGCTTAGGAAGCGAAATATTTGTAAAAAAATGTCGTGACCTTTGACCTTCGATCTCTTGAGAGCTTAGCCTTTATTTCGCCTTATTTGCCGGCATTAATAGGTGCACCAAATTTCAAGTCAATGCCATAAACCGTTCCAGAGTAATTGTGCGCACAAGAAAGTTACAGAACGACCAACTGACAGACAGGCAGACAGAAATTTGCTTTGATCAAACTGGAAATCTCGATGTTTCCTAAGCCCATTTCAACAACAAAAAATTTCACAGTTTTTTTACCGTTACTATGCCTCCACTCAACTACATGGATGTGGAAGTAAAAGTAAAAGAGGACAATTCATGTAAGGTCTATTATTTTGTTCAGTCACAGGATATATATTTTTAACGTAGATTTAAACGATGCTAAGGTTTTACTTCTTATATATGACGTTAAAGAATTGTAGGTTTTGATAATTTCGTAGATAAATTACCATTTAAATAATTCCATACAATGAAGGAGAGTAGAGTATTTATACTCTAAAAAACGAATACTCAAGATGTGGACGTCTATTCTATATGATTTTTTTTTGTTCAGGTATTTAGGAGTTCTGTTATTAATACTTTTATGAAATAAACAAGCACCTAATCTTATTGAGTAAACTCATTTCGATTAGTTTTATATATATAACTCCACATATTAGTACGAAACAAGTGTTTTGTAGCACTTGAATTCTACGTGTATCTTCTGCATCCAAACAAGAACCAGTATCAGCAAAATTAAATCTTGAAAAAAAAACGATGGTTCGCATAAAAATCTGTTGATCCAAAAAATGCCTGATGTTATACAGATTGCCTTCGCATAAACTAGATATAGCAAATAGAGAGGTTCGGCAAATCTCAGATACTCTTCAGTCGTTGTTTTCCTACCTCGCCATTCTCTCAATGCATTTATATCCCGTTCCTCAGTCTATGCGAAGGCAATGAATATTAAGTTTTAAATTTGTGTACTGTGCGTATACATTTGCTAATATGTGATTTGAATCTTAGATTCGTATCAAATGTTACTCCTATTTTTTTTGCCGTCGTTAACATTTAATGCATGGTGTGTAAACTGTTCTATAAATGAATTTAAGTCTTTATTAATAGCAACCATTGCTTCTGTACATTTATCTGTATCAAACGGAAGGTAGAGTTGTTTTCAACATACAAAGCTGGGCAGTACTCGAATAAATTGTACTCATAATTGTATTGAGTACCCAAAGTACTCAGTACCAGGTACTCATAGTAGAGTAGTTTTATTCTAACAGAACTCGGTACTCAAAAATTTTGAGTATTTTAGATTATTGAGTACTCAGTACTTCTGATGCTCATACGTGACGAGTACCGAGTACGAGTACCGGTGAGCGCTACAGACAAGTCTTAGCTTGTTTTTTGTCTCAATATTGTTTGCCATACATTGTGTGCAGTGCAATCACTCAGACAGTCCTGCTTCAGGTACAATATACAGATGACTGGTGTAAGGTGTGATGCTTTTATGTATATTTTTAATAAATATAACTGTATTTACCTACCTACTTTTTATTACTTAAAGTACCATCAATTGAGCATTCATATTACTGGTATTCTTCTTTTATCTATTAGTTGTGTAGTACCCGTGAGTACTTTAAGGTCGGTACTCGCCCAGCTCTGCATACAAGTGCATCTGACAATGTTGAGCTACTTTCTCTAAACCTGACATATATAACATGTACGAGAGAGGTCTAGAATTGATCCTTGTGGCACCCCAGATGACACGTTCAGAGGCGCAGACAAACCATTGTCAATTTTAACATGTTGTGTTAAGATAACTGCGAATAAGTTAACTATGCCGGCGCTTAAGCCCACTGAGCTAAGTATAACAAAAAGAATTGGTTGAAGTTTTGTAAAATCGACGATAAGTAACCAGCACAGTAACTTTTGTTTAGTCTGATTCTCTCAAAAGTTATATCTGATGTTTAGAGGGTAGTCACGCAATTATGCATTAACCGTAGTCTCTAGTCAAGTCCCGCATCCCACTATTATATTTACATTACTCGGTTTTCACTTTGGTTATGTCGTTCAGTAACGAAAAAAACTGTTTGGCCAAACTCATAACTCTATACAGAGATCGGAAGGTCCTTTAGGATGTGAGAAGGGAAGAATACAATAATAAAGACACGAAGAGAAGTGCATTTGTAGAATAGTCTATTTAGCGCTGATGAAAAATATGGCTCGCTAACAATCATCTCTTTTAAAAGAGGAATATGATCAAATTTATTGCTCTCTTGACGCCAATTTTTCGCCCACGAGACGTCTGAACATACGAAACCACCCACAATCGCATCGTGAGAACCATCGCGATGATAGAAGTTCAACTGAAGTAGGTCAGTTAGATTCAGACGTGTTTGGGAATCCACTAGCACTCACCGATGGGAGGTGAGCTCGAAGCACTCTCTGTCTATCCGAACATGTTCGAGCGTGTATGGAGAATTTTATCTCTAAATAAGAAACTATAGTAATCACAATTTCTTTCGAATACGGGATTTTAACCAATACATTAGCTCTATGAAGTTGCCCCGCCCCCATTTTCGAAATTAAAATATTTTCAATACGAATCGTTTGCTCATTTCTACTTATAGAAAAGGTACAAAAGAGGTTGAAATTGTTAACAGCCTCCTTCTGTTGAATTTTTAAATCTTCAGCGCCCAATTCGTATGCCGTCTATTATCTCTTGTTTACTCGTTATTACTTACAAAAAAAAGTAGTACCAAAAGGTACCAAATATACATGACTATCACGTATCTTCGCGTTATTCGTTTGCTCGTCATTGCTTTTTTCGTTTGCTAGTCATTATACTCTTCGCAAAAACGAAGAGTATATTGCATTTGACCGGCACATTTCTAAAACCGTATATATCGCTCACAGACAAAAAATTTTCATATCATTGTGTTAGTGAACGAATTCTGAACAACTTTCAAAATGTCCGTCCGTCACGTTTCTTGTAAATACGATAACTTAAGAAAGAAAAGTCCAATTGTATTGAAATTTGGAAAGTAAGTTAGTGTTAGCTAGAGGAAAAACTCTATTATTTTTTAAGAAAATCAATCGGTAAATACGAAAGTCATTAACCATTTAATTTAAAAAATATATGTTTTCTTAATTTTTGTCGTTTGTACTTACTTAGAAATCTTGTGAAATGTTATCTCTATAATATATATTTTTTTGTTTGTGCATTTTAATATATTTCATAATAATATATCGAATGAGTTGAAATATGATTCTCAAAAGATATATATCACAGACGTTCAATTTTCGTAGCAATATGTACACAATGGTAATCAGGCTGGCCATCACATACGCGGCACCGGTGTGGTGCAGTATCCTCGCCACGACAATGCGGAAACTTAGAGTTTTAGAACATAAATTTATGCGCCTCATTTCAGACTCCAATCAGACTCCAATCACCTCCCTCAGAGATCTTTATGTACGTTGCCACGACATAACCCCAGTAGCGGACTACGTCCAAGAAATCTCACAGAGACTTTACGAGTTCAAACTGGACGGTAGTCCGCTAACCCGCAACATCCCAGGCAGTAAGGTGCCGTCATTATGACGTCGTTTTTTCGGCATTAATTACGTCAATTTCACCTTCAGCATGACGTAAAAATGACGGCACAATGTCACAGCCCAATGACGTCATACATATGACGCCAATATGACGTATTGGTAATCAGTGAATTTTGCGATAAGGGACACAAACCTCTCATTATAATATTTTTCCACAATTATTAATAAAGTTTTTGAAGAAAAAAAAAAACGGAATGTGCAGGGATCGAACCGCAGACCTCTTAACTCGCAACCTGCTCGCAACCTAACACTTAACTCACTGAACCATTGAACACCTTTATTTAAATATGTTTAAAAGCTGTATACCTAGTTAGATATAGTAAAACAAAATTATTTTTACTATGTGGCAAAAATTGAACTAGTCACTAAATACTTCCATTTATTTTTATTTTATAATGATTTATTTAAATTAAAATTTCAGGTTATAAATATATTCGGCAACTATGTCAAAACATACTATTGTTTCTATATGTACGTTTTTATTGTAATAATATATTGCTATTATGATTGGTCAAAGATCTCTATATACATATATACACATATATAGTGAATATATGAATATATAGTGAACCAAATGACAATTTTGACGACAAAATGACGTCATTTTAATGACGTCAGAAGTACGTTTTAAATATCACGTCTCTGGTACGTCATTTATTGAGACAATGACATCGGCGACGAAAAATCACCTTTGAAAGACGTCATAATGACGTCACCCTGCTACCTGGGATTACCCGAATCAAACTGCATAATGCATTACTTTTCAATATTCGACACACCCTACCATACCAGGCGTTGCCTATCTTCCGGCAACCTCCCTAGCCACACCTTCCCTCTACCATAACCTGTCTCTACCCTCCCCTTATCTTTCAACAACTTTAACCCTTTTCCCCTCTTTTTTATGTTTGTACAATTTGTTATTTTTATCATTTTTGTTCTTTTTGTTTCCTTTTTGTTTCTTCCAAATCCCTTCTAGGCCGAAAACTCATCGAAATCATAACTTTTTAAACCACAACCCTGTTTTACCCTACCTTCCTTGCCGGCGGTCAGACTGCAAGGTCGTCATTTGCTCGAACGGGTTTTTTCGTTTGGTTCTGTTTTCCCGTATCAGCAATCAAAAATTTCGTAAAGTGCATCGCCTAATGAGTTTAGTCATCTATAATTATTTCTTAAATTATTTTTAGACCCATGTGGGCACATGTTCTCATCTTAATTAGCTCTTAAGTCAACCTATGGCAGACAGGTGTTGCTAACCTTACAATTATTCATAAGCCAAATCTGACCTACCTCGTCCAGCCCCACAACCACCTCGGCGATGTTCGCCGTGGTTGTCTGGCTGGCTCCGAGGCTAGGATCTGATGCGACATGTAATATTGAAAAAACTCTGAACAAAGTCTTGTTGAGCTTGTTGAGCCTTGCAATTCAAAGTTCGTGGATTCGATTTCCACACACGTTGGATGTTTTTTTTTCATATATTTTTTTTTTTCACAACAAAGTTGGTATCACAAAATTTAGGGTGTCCAAAAACTAACATTATTTACAAGAAAACTGCGAAAAGTATCCTATAGAATGTGTAATAATTATATAAAAAGCTCAGTAAATTGACGAAGAGTACGTGTTTAGCTTGTTTTTTAATTGCAAAGATGACCAGAAACGTGAATAGGTGGGGGCGACGCAGTTGATGTCTGTATACAGTTATTTTTTTGTATATAGCATTTTACAGTTAAATTACTTTTATCGAAAGTTATACTTTTCGTGAAACAAAAAATTACCTATTTGGCAAAAATGTCTGATTTGTTTTCTTATGGTCGGAAAGATTTTAGAACTTTTGTCAGTTGCGGAAATCTATAAAAAAATGCATTTAGCAATAAGCTTATATCAATAATACTTGTAAACTTGTATTATCTAATTTAATTTATATGTTGTTATAGGTGTGTATAAGCATATTTCTCTTGCATTTAAATACCATTCGCCAAATAAATAATGTATTCAAATGAACATGGAATTTGTTTCTGGTCATTTTTTATACTAGAAAACTAAAAAAGTGCACGGGCAGGGGCGATAAATCGATTAGTCAGAAAAAAATCATTTCTAGAAGGCGTTTGACGCCGTTACTTCCACCCACTCACATTTTTGGTAATTTCTGCAATTAAAAAAAATGACAAGCAAATGAACAAAATGCACGAGAAATAAGGAGCAAACGAATAGCATGAAAAAACAAAATATTTTCTTGTTTTTTTTCGAAAAAAGCAAGTACCAAAGCCAACAATTAAGTCATTATCAACTTTGTTAAAATTAAAATACATAACACTCTCCCAATGGGCGTATCCAGTACCAGGATAATTTCAATAAACTGTTGATGGATCATATTTAAATTAAAAAAAGTACTTAAAAATTTACAATACTAAAAATGATAAAAATTAGTGAAATATATAATGATTTATTACTATTAATTTAGCAGCACTGAGGTAGCAAAACTTTTAACGAAAAACCTGCTTCATGAAGGACCAAGAGGAGCAGTTATTCCACGCTAAAGCAATACTGGCTATCGAAAACCATATTGATATTCCTAAGGTAAAATGGTCTTCCTAAGATGCAAATCAGTCGGCTAAAATACTTGAAATATTCCATTAGTAAACTATAAGAAACATCAAAATGAAACTGCCATATGATATATCTGCATCTTTTTTGTGCTTTAAAAATTAAAACAATTATATTTATTGCCATGCTAGAATCCACGCATGTAACATAGTTGTCTGTATGACCAGCAGATTTATCGCACCTACCGTCAGCTGAAAAAACTCTTCCCCAATTTTTTTAATCGAAGACGTTTCTTATTGTATACGAAATCTGAAGAAAATAATTCGGCATCTTTTCACAGAGAAAAGCGTGGATTTCTTTATACTGTTATAAGAAAATGAACATTGTATCCCATAATTAGCCCGTTTAATAGAAAAATTATCTCGAAGTATGTATCTCTGTCCTTAAAGTAAATACGAGTAAGCAACCGACATTTGTATACAACAATGCTCGCTTTCCTAGTGAAGTTTATAATATGAATGCTCGACATAAAGGTTCTCTTACGTCCTCTCCATGCTGTTTTATTTGAAGTGTCTCTGAGAAATTTAGTTGTTAAGTTAGATTAAATGTACTCAGTTTCTCGTACCATTCTTTCCACAGAAACAAAGAGTTGAATGTAAGAACAAAGAGTCACCACACATAAGTTAACTCCTTGAGGTTTCTAATTACTTATTACAGTATCAGCATGTACTACTTACTGAAATGTTGGAATATTTCAACCCGATTTAATATTTTTATGGTTATCTTTTATTATTTATAGAACACGATACCTAAATGGATAGATCCTACTGACACCCAATACAAACATTTTAAACTACTCAAAACAAAATGGGGTGACTACGGTGACTACTCCTACAAGAATATAACAATACCAACCCAACAGATAGATTGGATTGGATTAGAGAAGATTACGAGTGAATCGTTTAAGTCTGAAGCTCGTCTTTTTATCTCGATCTAAAGGATCTTTTGTGATTACCCTTTCATCTGTAGGTCCAATCCTACAGCATCAAGCAATGAACCCCGACTGTCAGAAGCCTGTGCACAACGATTCTGCAGGATCATTGCCGCAGACCCACCACCGGCCAGTAGCCGCCGCCCACCGCCGCAGAAGTAAACCTTGTATGTACCCATCCAATCCTAGTGTTCTAAAAAATCCTAGAATTTTTTTGGGGCCATCTTTTCCGCTGTTTAAAGTGTGAAAACTATTTGTCTCCAGTACCTGTAGCCTTCTCAGAACAGAAATTTCGCAAATAATCCACCTCTAAACACTCCTAATACCTTCCCCACCTGCCGAAACCAAATAACACTAAACAAGCAAGCTTATATTAAAAAATTTTCCCTTTTTCCCTCGCCCCCTACCTCGTCCCACAGACATGAAATCGAGAGAGATATCACGAAACCACTAGATCTTCCATAATATAATTACTAGAAGAAGGTTTTTTTTATTCTATTTGTCCTGACAATCGTTTGAAAATGTTTATATTATTTTTTACGCAAAATTGTCTATGGTCCCTGGTTCCTCTCGAAAAGCTGGTTATCCGGATGTAGAATAAATACAACCTTTTACTGCTTACTCGAGTTTTATATACAAATACTCAATACATATTGCCGATAAATCTTGGCTAATTTACCTTTTATATCAATTAGAGTAACCTTTTTTTTATATGAGTTGAGTAGAGAATAAATTTCGCAGAAAATGGAAGAAAAAGCGGAAAAAGGCGCATACATCGGAAAATTAAAAAAGACATTGATAAATATGATTGAGGGAAAGTATGTCCTAAGAAAATGCCAATTCTAATCCCGTTTAAATTTAAAATGCTCATAAATATGTGAGAAAGGGCATAGCGAGATAAGCATGTAAAATCTGCCCCCAAACAAAATTTTGTTTGTTATCAACTATTTGAAGGGGCTTACCTTAAACATGATTTTCCCAAAATTTCAAGCCTGCAGCCGCCCTATTGGAGGAGTGGTGGGGGTTTTTTTGATTTTCGTTTTTTAAAATTTTCTCGGATACCGTTGTACGAAAAAATTCGAAAAAATTTACAGTTGCTACTTACATATTGGACTATTTACCCAATTTTTTTCATAATTTTTAAATTCAAATTTCGTACGCAAAAAAAATTTGCAAATTTTTGCACACAATTTTTTGGCACTTTAAGAAAGAAGGCCACTCTGGATTTTTCATCGTATATTACTAATTTATCAAGGCCTATTCTCAATTTTTTTTCATATTTTTAAAAAATGTGGAAGGTAGTTAAAAAAACAAAAAACTGCATTACCGACCATTCTCTTATACGCCGCCTCACTATCATTTGGACTCATGTCTTGTTTACAAATATACAGAATGTTTCATTAATAATTGGACATACGATAACTGGAGAATCCTTAGTCCAAAATATGAAGATTTAACCTGCAACACTTAGATAAAATGTAAAAAATCTATATTTTTTGAAAATCAAAATACTTGAAGGTCAGATCATATGATCATATGAAAATTTGATTTTCATTTCAATTGCATCGAAACCGGAAGTCGGCCATTTTGGACCTTTACATCAACTAATTGGAAATTTTGTCCCATATTACTACGCCAATTGTGAGAAAAATTCATTCACCTATTCAAAAGTTACAAGAGTGTCCCTATCGGCTGAGCCAACCAGAATATCGTTAGAGGCCAGATCTGCCAATATTTTTGTCATTTCTAAATTTTCTAATGCTGCAATTTGGTTAATGCCTTCATTTTATTGAAAATACAACTATGATGGCACATTGTGATAAGTGACAAGTACATATCGTTTACAGTTTGAATGTTTAGACTCTTATTTTCCCAGGGAAACCACAATTTTATTGCAAACCACCAAGTGGAGTAATTACATTGATTATAAGGAAAATAGTGTCACAGTTAAGACAATTTGCAAATTCTTATGAGAAAAAGTCCCAATTTCGATATGTGCTCCTCTATTGCTCCTCTATCCAACTGGATATCCGCTGGCTAAGGTCTGGTGGCAATCAAAGGAAATTAATATGAACCGTACTGCTACCTAGCTAGTAGGTTTACTAGGAAAGTAACGTAATGAATGTTCTAAGTGCCAAGAAGACCATACTAACAGAAGAACAGAAACAAGCCCGCATTATGTTTTGTTTAGATTGTCTATCGCCCGGGCGATAGACACAATTTAAACAAAACATAATGCGGGCTTGCTTTTGTTCTTCTGTTAATATGGTCTTCTTGACACTTGTATAGTTTTTTATTTCCGATTTTCCTATCCTTCGGCTAGCTGTTGACCTCGATGCTGGAAAACTTGTCATGAACACAGCGTCTCCTGCTGCAAATAGCCAAGGAGTGCTTCATGTTGAACGAGATTTGAACTTCTCGATCGGCCGGCCCGTTGGAATTTTGGAACAATGTTGTATTTACCGATGAAAAAGTTTTTCAGTCTTGTAATGACGGACATGTGTATGTACAAAATATTAGGTTACATTATTTAAACAATAAATACAAGTGCAGTTATGTGCAGTCGTATCTGTGAATTTTTCAACGACAATTTTTACATTTGTTATAAATCGAAATCATTCCCATCGAATGGTGTAAAAAAGTAAAAAAAAAAAAACAAAAACACGATTTTTTCTTCCGGATTAACATTATTCAAATACATTACTTTTGACGTTTCACAATCAATGTCAGTTTTTTATAACCTATATGATAATAAAAAAAATCTAAATTCCAAAAAGACACACCACTTAATATTAGTGAAAACTGGATTACTTGATTTTTCAGAAGTGTACCACTAATTTCATGGGTATTTGAATCTGAGGCAGTTGTTTGCAAACATAGAGCATACACATTTATTAAGTTTTATGTTGAATGCGTTGTACCACACAAAATAATATGTCCTGCATTTAAAACATATTCCCCCTCGTATTCCCCTTCATACACACACTTAGAATTTTTACATTTTTAGTGCTTTCCAAATATTTCATAAATGTACCTATGCATATTGTTTGCATATTGCAATGGCAATATGCTTAACTAAATGTCACTCATGTTTCCTGAAAAAAAGTGATTTAAACTACAACTGTACATAAATTTAAAAAAATATTAAGTATATTAATATTTAACTAGCCAGACACCATTTATGTCGAAGAAACTGTACTTTTCAAGGGAAAAACTAGGTAACCTAAAAAAATATGAATTTTGCTGAATAATGCCATTAATATCTTGCAAATCACTTAAAAGAAAAATCTTGAAAACCACTAGGACATGTATTATTAAAATTATTGTTTTTAATGCCAAAAATAACAATAAACAGAAAGAAACAAGGTACACAATTCGCCTAATAAACAAAAGGGTGGCCCATTAATCAGTTCACGGGTTCTCCACTTTGACGCTGACATCGGAAATTCAGATGCGTATAACTTAAGTAATAGGTAAATTGAGATTTAAGATTGGTGTTAAAAGTAAACCACCTTAACAACACTGGGGAATTAAAATTGCATTTTTAACACTTGGCAACAAACGTTAAAAATATCACTTTGATAGCGTTTGCAGCCAAAATATTATTTTCAAAACCCATCACGTATATAGTTTGCCTACAAATGAAAAATTTTTAAAAATCATTAGCCCAGTCGACGAACATTCAATAAGGGGGTCTAGAGGGAAATGCCGAGATCGCAATTTTTGACTTGAGAGCTGTGTTTGGACTATTTAGGAGGTAAACATACCAAAAGTCCCCGAACGTAAGAGATGGGGGGGTGCAAGGGGGCACGAAGAAGGTCCCGGTTTTTGGCTCATATCTCGAAAACGGTTAGCCCTAATCAAAAAGTGGCTATATGCAAAATTAAAGCTGACTAAATTTTCTACAATAATGTTTCTATCAATTTTTTTCGTATCTGTTATGGTTCAGTAATGAACTGTATAAATTTATTATAAATTTATTATAAATTGAAAATAAATTTTAATAATCATCGTAGAAAAGAATTTCTTGTACAGATATCCGTTTCACAGCAGACTGAACTGAAATATCGAATAAAAAATATCTTTGCGTCTGTAAGTGTGTGTGTGCGTGTATATCTATGTGTGCGTGTATACCGCTTCTTGTAAACTCGATAACTTGTGTTAGACTTAAAATATTTGATTTCAATTTGGAACATATGTAAAACAACATATTACCATAATCTCTATTGAAATTGGGCCATATCTGTAATACATGGTGATAACCAGAAGCCTACAAACTCTCATACGTAAAATACGTTTTATTTTAATTTCAGAGCAAAATATTACTAAGCTTACAAAAATAAGAAGATGTATAAGTTTTCTAAACCGCAATATACCGGGTGTATGTTAGGCAAACCAACTTTATTTAAATTAGATGATATATTAGTGTTATCCTAAAATATGGAACATGGTATTTTTAATAACATAATCAAATATTTTAAGTCTAACAGAAGTTATCGTGTTTACAAGAAGCGGTATACACGCACACATAGATATACACGCACACAGGCCTGTAGCTAGAAAGTGCTTTCAGGGCGGGCAAACCATTTTTCAGGGCGGGCATCTCTTTCGAAATATTAAAAAAACAGTTAAAATTGACCCCATTACGATCACCGTAGGTCGGGCAAAACTTATTCCAGGACGGGCAATGCCCGTCCTGCCCCCCCCCCCCCCCCCCTAGCTACAGGCCTGCACGCACACACGCACTTACAGACGCAAAGACATTTTTTATTCGATATTTCAGTTCAGTCTGTTGTGAAACGGATATCTGTACAAGAAATTTTTTTCTACGATGATTATTCAAATTTATTTTCAATTTATAATAAATTTATAATAAAGTTAGAATACAGTCAAAAGATATACAATTCATTACTGAACCATAGCAGATACGAAAAAAAAATAATAGAAACATTATTGCAGAAAATTTACTCAGCTTTAATTTTGCATATAGCCACTTTTTGATTAGGGCTAACTGTTTTCGAAATATGAGTGAAAAACAAAAAACCAGGACCTTCTTCGTGCCCCCCCTGCATCCCCCCCCATCTTCTACGTTCGGGGACTTTTGGTATCTTTACCTCCTAAATAGTCCAAACACAGCCCTCTAGTCAAAAATTGTGATCTTAGCATTTCCCTCTAGAAACCATTCACTGACTGGACTATATGTAGCGTTATATGCTTTTTATACACCTATTTAATTATATGACAATTATTAGCATTATTAGACAATCAACTCGGGTGACAGTGACAAGTAGTGTACCGCCATACCGCCATATTGTTTGTTTACGTTTTCGACTTATTACGTATAGGTACCGATTAAAGCTATCACAGTCTAATTAATTTGTTTAATGGGTGTAGAAAAAGTATAGTATTACATTCGCGAGTATGGCCATTATTCACTCAGATGATTTGCGCCACTCGCCTACGGCTCGTGGGCTCAAACGTCATCTTCGTGAATAATGGCTATCATAATCGCTCATATAATAATATACTATTATATTCCATATTCAGATATAATAGCATCCAAATAGATTTTTCAATTATTGGCACAAAATGAAGTGAACTTTTAATTTTTCTCAATTTCGTGTAGGTACTTATTTTTTTTAAAAAATAACACAAACTGCTAAAAATTGAGATTATTTAAAGTTGAAGATATATTATATTTGTTAACAATATAGTATTTTGAACATAAAATCGAATCAAATCGAATTTGGACACGAATAAAATTAATATTTCAGTTTTTTTTTTTAGCACTGGAATTGACAAAGTATAAAGTATAAATGGCCTGATTTTGAACCTTGGAAATTTTCGAATGCAAACGGTTGCTTGATGGTAGTTTCCGATAGCTGGAGGAGATGAGGATTGCTTGCCATATTAATGATTTAGTTCATAAAGTTGGGAACTTCTTTACTCTTAGGTACCATATACTCCGTTAGTATATGGTACCTAACTAAAAAAGTATTGTGATTGTAGGGGCGATGTGGGAGAGTTGGTACCATGGGAGAATTGGTTGGTAGTTTGATATTGTGTGTCATATAGGTTATGTATATTTGTGAGGGAAGTAAATAAGCTGCCGTATTTCGCCCGTGTGTGAGTGTTGGGTACTTCAAATCTCAGGTAATTTTGTACTGAAAAGTAACTTTTCTTTTTGGTTAATTTATCCATTTCATACTTTGTGAGTGCAAGTGTTATTTTAGTGAGTTATTTTACATATAACGACCGAAGTTTTAGCTATTAAATGTTGGGGGTCATTTCATGATTCACTTTCACCTAAAAATAAATTTGGTCACTTTTAATCAAGCGCGGATCTAGAAATTTCAATAATTTTTTTCTCGTCTGTGGCGCATGGGACCCATACGAAATATGGGAAACATCTCGAGAAGCGCTTCTCTAAAGGCCCCTAAAAAATTTTGAAAAAGCAGTTTGTGAAAATTTTTTCAAAATTCGATTACCCCCCCAGGTCTGTCTGTTTATTTTTTTTTTTTTTTTGTCATATGCATTTTACTTTTCATACAAATAAAGCAACACGTTCTGAAGTTTATGAAAATATTTTCATTACTAACTGAGATATAACGAATTGAAATTTTGTGATTTGTTAAATTGTATTTCAAAATATGGTCGAATTTCCAAGTAAATATTTTTGCAATATTAGCGATTTGCGTTAGCCAAATTTTTTATCGTTTGTTGCAATATATTTTTGTTTTTCTTCTGAGCATTTGTCAGATTCTTGAATTAATTTAATTCGTTCTGGTTGTTTGTTATTTTTTGCAATAATTAAATATTTTTCCATATCTTTGTGAAGATTTAATTACCTCTCCCAAACCTCCCCATCGCTGGTCCCAATTCTTCCTCGTAAAAGGGAGATTTGGGACAAATACATGAGACTAGAAAATCTTTTCCCATACCGCTATTTACCCAGTAAATTAAACTAATATTTGCAAAAAGTGATGCAATATATGAAGGTATATTACTGTGTTTTTAATTATGTACTTCCACATCCAGTGGGAGTATAATAACGACAAAAAAATTTTTGAAAATTTTTATTATTCAAATAGGCTTAGAATTTCATGAAATGGCGAGATTTTAAGTTTGAGCGAAAAAAGTTTTCTATCTGTCGGTCTGTCTGTCTGTAACTTTTTTTGTGCGCACGATTACTCTGAAACCGTTTGAGATATTGACTTGAAATTTGGTACACGTATGTACTTCAACGGTATCTGGATTATATTTTCATCTTATTCCGTCGGAGGGTTGGGAGGTAAATTGGGGTAAATGGGGGGTAAATAGGTAAATCAAGCAGGTAAGAGTCCACAAAATTGGTATTTAGTATATACAAGAGAAGCTAAGGTTTCAAAAAAATGTTTGGCATTAGCCACCCTCATTGCCACCCCCACCCCATTATTAAAAGGGATGAAAAAATTGTGATTTAGTGTGTGTACAAGAACCAGAAGCCTCAAAATATTTTTTACTTCATCCACCCCCACTATCACCACCCCCACTATCACCACCCCTACCCCACTACCGATGTGGGTATCGATTTATGGGTTTTTGGGGTAGACGATTTCAAATATTATATTATTAAAGTTCCATAAACAATGATTTCCACATACAAATTTTTTTCGTTGTGAGAGACTTGGATAGAAAATCTGAATGTGGAAGTAGTGATTCCTTGGGCAGCGGTTTTTTTAAATTTTCAAAAATAAAAATTTTAAAAATTTATTTGTGAAAATTGTCCCAACTCTATCACATCTCCCTTACAACAATCTGATTTTAAAATTTTTGATGGATTTACACGTTTTCAAATCAAAGTTAGTTATCGTTTATGATCGCACCTGAACCGATTTTGTTAAACCTGAGGTTAAACCTTGAAGTGAAATCGCAAGGGGAGAGCAATCCTCTAAAAACCGGTAAAAAAGTGGAAAATATTTTTTTCTTTAAAACGGTTGTAACAATTTTAATCAATTTTAACACATGGATACTCACTATCAGAATCATATGGCATGACTAAAGCCTAGAAATGCAGAGGGAGGCCGCAGAGAAAAAATTAAATATGTTTTCTCTAAAACGGCTTCCAACAATTTTGGTCTAATTTAATTATAGATCTCGATATAGATGCTTCTTTAGTACCAGAATGATATGGCATGATTAGTCCGTCGTAGAAAACACTGTGAAAGATGCTGGGAGGGAGAGGAGAGGAGGTCAGGATTAAAAAAATTAAGTAAAGTTATTCTTTAAAACAGTTCTAGAGAGTTCATATCAGTTTTTCAAACTTAAATTCAATAACTTTTCCAGGTTTTTCAGTACTCCTGGAGAAGCCACTGTTTACTGTTTATCGAAATGCTTGGAATGTATAATTCAGTTTTATATTATGAGCATTGAAAATTTTTATATTTCCATTTACGTTTTATGAAAATTACTGAAATCCCTCGATTTATCAATAAATCTTCCATTTTCCTGACCTTTCCTTGATATTTTCAGGCAATTTCAAATTTCCTGGTTTGTTGTGTAATAGGACTTCCTCCTATAAATATGGGAAAGTTAGTTCAAGTTGTGTCGGATCGGTTACTTTTCGATCAAAACTTCAGACACATAAATTAATGGAGGGCACTCAATGATAATGACTATCAAATACCTGTATTGCAGCATGTTAAATACATATTGTCCAGAAGGTACCTAGAATTTGTCAAATCAGTACAATTTTCGTTATAAAAAGAACTGTTTTTTTTTTTATTTATTTCGTTTCTGCCATATAAAAATGCCGACTAAGTATATTATGTTCTATACACTCGTTACAGAATATGTATCTAACAAAACAGATATAAAAAAGGCCGATATTTTTTCTTACCACTGATAATTACCTTTAAGGCTAGAATTTTGCAGAGTGAGAGGGAAATATGCGTTTATTTTCGGTTTATTATAAATATTTAAAAAATCATAAACGGTATAATCTTTAAAATAATTTCAGATACTTCCCATTGCTCTAAGGAATACAACCATATATAGTTTTTATTATAAATTTTGTATATAGCCAAATGCCATACTTTAATAATGAAATTAGGAACTATTTTCATTGACAAACTACGATATTTAAATATAACAGAAATTTATAATGAAAAATATATATAGTTGTATTCTTTAGAACAATAATAGCAAGTATCTAAAGCAGTTTTAAGATTATACTATGTGTAGTTTTTGAAATATTTACAATAAATCGAAAATAAAGGCATATTTCCCTTTCACTCTGCAAAATCCTAGCCTTAATAAATAATATTGTAAACAAATGCATCGACATCTAACAATTAACAGCAGTTTAATATATAATAATTAGTAATGACAGATGGCTGGATATTAAAAAACTGCTTTATGGATGCGTTTTTTGAATAATTAATACCTGTAGTTGCATAGAAACCCCAATAGAAATGTTTGTTTTTACATATCTCAAATTCTACACCACCACGATAGGAAATATAAACGGAAATAGCCTCGAGAATAATGAGGCACCCATTATCATGAAAAGTTAAGGTCAATCTAATAAATAACATATTTCTGGATTATGCAACGAAATACTTTTACAATTAAAATTGTTAGGGAAGATACACTGTTTCTGGAATAATAGAAATTGGCAAAGGGTGTGTAAAAAGATGTGCGCTTAAATAAAGAAGTTGTAATACAACTTCGAATACAACCAAGTGTGTGGTGTCAGAATCGACAATTTCACTATTATTTATGAGCGCTTTGTAATATATTTAAAAAAAAAATGAATATAATTGTCTTTTTAATACAATTTAAGAACGGCAAACATTAAACACAACACCTACCTACGTTGTTTTAAGAACTTCTACGTGGGGCTATTCTAAGAATTCTGTAAAAATTATAGATATTTACGCATTAAGTACATGATATACTACTGCAACATATTCATACATGTGTGACAAATATCGCCAATATATGAATTACCAAAACAGTCCGGGTAATAAACATTAAATAATGAGCTATAGCTGCACCTGTTGCAGCCTTGGAATCATTGTTAATATTTCCAACATAAACATTTAAAATTTAAATAAGAATTTACATGAATCAAATTTTAGCTTATTTTTTGTTCGGTGTACCTATAATATTATTAGGTGTTAATGTTAACAATTCTAGGATGTAGTCGTAAAGGTACTTATTATTTATTATGGGCATTGCATACACGGGCAACCTGTTACCTACCGAAAAATGTTTTGTTTTCATATTAGAAGATCTAAATATATCATGAGAATGATTTACTAATTTTTATTTTTAGATTTGTTTGCCAAAGGAAAGTAGATTTGTTTAATAGGTCTGTAGGTGCCACTTGATAAAGAGAAGAATTCGCGTTTGCCGATTATCGCTATAAGAGAATTAGTTGTTGATGGGGTGGATGAGCACTTAACAAAATAACACACTGTATGGTTACAATGCTGTCAAATTCCCGTTGGATTGGCGTCGAGCTACGGTGGTGTAAACATTTAAATAGACGCAGCCAAATCAGGAACAGTATGCAGCATGGCAAGCCGTGTCCTAGGCGGCTGACAACACCAGAGGCGTAATTGTCGTTATATGAGTGGGATTCGGGTCGGAGAAAAGACCCCATGAAGCGCCCACGTCCTGGCCAAATTAACACCATAGTATAACCACTTTTTACCACAAAACTGTCACAATATTTGTGAAATCGATAGTCATGGCGCCTAGAAAATCAATCCTGCACATGAAATGCGCGAACGTCTCAAAAAAACCAAATAAAAGCAAAACACATCACTGACCTTGTATCATACGTTGCGTGGTCGATTGCTTCTGGTTATTCGAAGACATTTCTTGATTTAATATTATCACTTTTAAAATATAAACATCGGATTTTAGTCCCACAATTATACACTCAACGTTCACAAGCTATATTCTACTCAAGATGGAGCGACGAGCGCAGCCCAGCCAGAGCTATCAGCTGTGCGCACCTCTTTCGCGTCGAATCATTGCTGCAAGCAATTCTCAGCAGGAGAATTCACTGGCGCTCTCTGTTAACCAGCGCGCTGGATTGTAACCTATTCCTGCTATTTCAGAATACTACACCGCTATAAATACTGTAGTGTGCTTATCGTTTATTTAATCGCTGGACAGATGTCACTTGAAAGGAAAGTTACGTATAAAACAATATATGCACAATTGCATAATTAGACCGTGGGATAGTGACAGATTTTTTTAAACGTTTAGTTCCTATCTGGCCTTTTGGGTGCCTTTTGTGCCTGATTTGTACTAACCATTTTCGTGTTTATCAAACAGTTATCCAGGGCCCCTCAGCGGAAAACAGAAAAGACAATTTCATGAAAATGAGCAATTTCAAACGTTTTGTTCCTATCTGGCGTCAAGTTAGACTTACGTTTTAAAGAAAAACATCCGACGGAAGCTTATCGCCAGACAAATTCCGTGGGCCGGAAGGCCCGAAATTTCAATCCGAAGTTGTAAGAAAAATGGTCAAAATCAAACGATTGGGTTCTTATCTGGGAATTGTATATATAGGTAAATAGATTATAATTATCGCAATATAACAAACGCCAGACAAATTCCGAGGGCCCAACAGTGAAAAAATTATTATTCAAGTTGTCAACTATTCCGCGAAAATCAAACGATTGGTTCTCATGTGAAATTATTTTTTTTGTAAAAATTAACCAAAACGAAAATGTATTGTATCATTCACAGACATTTTTAGTGGGCCAAACATATTTCAAATCTTAAAAGAAGTGCACGACAAAAAAAGCATTTTTTCAAACGATTTATTCCTGTCTAGCATTTGGATTTTAAAAAGATATGGTAATATATAAACCATATTTCAAGTCCCCGACAAAAAGCGTGGGCCAAACATATTTTAAATCTTAAAATAAATGCACGAAAAAAAGCCATTTTTTCAAACGATTTATTCCTGTCTGGCATTTGGATTTTAAAAAGATATGGTAATAAATAAACCATATTTCAAGTCCCTGACAAAAAGCTTGGGCGCAGCCGTAGATATGTTGAGTGAAAGTATCGAAAAATAAAAAAACAGTCGTGTAAAAATCGATGCATTTTCAAACGATTCACACTCGTTTGGCATTTCATTAGCTTGTCATTGTAAAAGAGTATTATGCACAAACAAATTTGTTTCGCGTCACTACTTAAATGCCGCAAGCGCGGATTTATGGGGTAACTTGCCCCAAGATTCCGTAAACAATCAACTTTCATTTTAAAATTTCGTAATTTTTATTAATTTATTTTATATTTTTGAATATATATATATTCTATTTAGTTGTGTTTATAATTTTTTTTTTGAGATTTCCCCCCGCCCCCGTTCATCAATTTTAATTTTAGAGGAGAAACATTATTATTTTCAACACGCGGCTATGTTACCCCCCCCCCCCCCCCCCCCAAGCTCAAGGTCCAGATCCGCCCTTGAAATGCCGTTTTTTTCTCACTTGAAACTCATTTGGAATTTGATTTTCTTTATCACTGGAATCAATATAACTGTCACTTTCACATTCATAATCCCTCGATCGAATAATATTTACAATAAATAAGTTACATACTAGCAAAAAGACAAATATAAATTATTACATCTAATATATAAAAATCTCGTGTCACAGTGTTTGTTATCGAACTCCTCCGAAACAGCTTGACCGATTTTTATGAAATTTTTGGTGTATATTTGGTAGGTCTGAGAATAGGTCGTAGGCTATTTTTTATACCCCTAGGTGATAAGGGTGGCCCTATGCAGAAATGTTCTTTTTATTTTTTGGACAAAAATGTATAATTTATATGGCAAAACAACGTTTGTTGGGACAGCTAGTATTAATATATAATTTACAACTCTGCACTACACCATATCTGAAACTGAGAGAACTCGTCAGCGATGCCACATTTGGTAGATTTTTATTTCTTTTTAGTAGAATTTTAAGGATTTTTTGTAAAGTTTGGTAGGTAACATTTGCTGGTAGATTTCTGATAGAATTATCAGAAATCTACCATACCTGCTCTTAAATCGCAGTACTTATTTTGCAATAAATAATTAAAGTTGAAATTCTCGCTACTTCTTACGAAAAGCACTGTGACGTCAGATCGAGAACCTAGTCTCGCGTGGGGTCCCACAGATGGTGTACTTTAGCCGAGCGGTACGTCTTCACCTTAATTAATAGACTAGGTGACGGTTGGCTTTGAGACGTCCGCATATTTGGTCTTTTGCTCTTTATGTTAGAGAAAAAAAAAAAGTGTCGGAAAGCTCAATCAATTCCCTTTACATAATATATCTACAAATTTTTCCAAAAAAAAAAAAACAATAATTATCGAGATATTCGAGGAAATGTAGGAAATTACATGTTTTCCTATAGTGTATGTAAATCTAAAAAAAAAATAATTTTTCTCAGAAACCTTTGTTTCGAAGGACCAAGATTAGCGGAGCGTCAAAGTAGTACATGGTATTAAGTGAACATCATATATGAGATCGATTTCAATTAATTACCGATTAATTACGGTGACAAAATGGAGAAATTTTACCGACAAAAAAAGTCCCAAATCTCGCCCCTCTCTAAATTCTTCATTTTTGTCGGAATTCAAAAAAATTAAGAAAAAGAATTTTAGCAAATTTTATTCTATTTAAATTAGCCAGAGTAGTCTTTTGGCGTAGGAGCCAAGATTAAAAAGTTGCCAACTGTAGAACCTCAAAATTTGCGATATATCTACATCTGCGCCCCAGATTTTTGTCTGGCACTTGAAATATGGTTTGTTTATTAACATATATTTTTAAAAAAACAAATCCCAGACGAGTGTAAATCGTTTGAAAATGCATCGATTTTTACACGACTGTTTTTTTGATTTTTCGATACTTTCTCTCAACATATCTACGTCTGGGCCCAAGTTTTTTATCTGGGACTAGAAATATGGCTTATTTATTAACATATATTTTTAAAATCCAAATGCCAAACGGGAATAAATCGTTTGAAAAATGGCGTTTTTTTCGCGCTTTTTTGTTTGATTTTCGCGGAATAGTTGACAACTTGAACAATAATTTTTTCACTGTTGCTCCCTCTGAATTTGTCTGGCGTTTGTTATATCGCGATAATTATAATCTATTTTCCTATATATACAATTCCCAGATAAGAACCAGATCGTTTGATTTTGACCATTTTTCTTACAACTTCGGATTGAAATTTCGGGCCTTCCGGCCCACGGAATTTGTCTGGCGATAAGCTTCCTTCTTTAAAACATAAGTCTAACTTGACGCCAGATAGGAACAAAACGTTTGAAATTGCTCATTTTCATGAAATTTTCTTTTCTATTTTCCGCTGAGGGGCCCTGGATAACCGTTTGATAAACACGAAAATGGTTAATACAAATCAGGCACAAAAGGCTCCCAAAAGGCCAGATAGGAACCAAACGTTTAAAAAAATCTGTCACTATCCCACGGTCTAAATACTGAACATAATTTTATAAATTGACAAATAAACATAAACATAAACACACCACAGATAGTAGACAACCCCCAAATCCAAAGCCAAGGCTGTCCGGAAGGGGGTTACACATTCGGAAAAACGCAGACAATACATCCACACCCACCGGTGTTGTCAATACCGGGGCTGAGGGTCGAACCCAGAGCGCGGTAGCGAGTCGATCAGCGTATTCGCCACTCAATACGCCTTAACCGATTGAGCTACCGTGCCGGTGTTTTTGAAAATGTATATTAAACGTTTTTTTAGTGGTGGACCGTTGCGGAAAAAAGCGCGTTATTTGGGAACCGGTTGACTAAGCTCGAATTTGGCTGAAATTTTTTTAATAAGTTCCTAATATTAAATACTAAAACCCCCACAATTAAAAAATTGCCGTTATTGCTTAGAGAACTATAGGAAAATTCGGAAAAATCCATTAAATAAATTATTTGATTCTTCTTGAACATATGATATACCTATTTATACAGGGTGCACAACGGTTACTAGTAATAATAATAATAATAATAATAATAATAATAATAATAATAATAATAATAATAATAATAATAATATAGTTTATTTAGCAACAGTAATTATTACAATACGGTACAGTATACAATATATTATAACATTAGAATTTTCTACAGAGTTACAGTGTATAACATACAATGCGTAAGTAAACAGTTACAATCACTGAAACAGTAGCAAAGTACTCTTTGTGCGTGACTGAAGGAAGATAGATAGGATATAGGATATAGGAAATAGGAATAGGATAGAATTACATAACATACATATTTGAGAGCAATATCTAGGTAAGGTTATATCGATTATGGTAGGCGACAAGAAGAAAATAATAAGATAGTTTATTTTTGAGGAGAAAATATTTATTCTACTTACTTATTTTGGATTATTAAAGATGGCGGAGAAAGAAGCCATGAAAAATTCGTGCTTAACAATAGTGTGTAAAAGATGCAGTAAAAACGCAGTAAAAAATTATTTAAAGTGTGAAAAATATTCAAATGTATATCACCCAGGCTGTGCAAAAATTTCGAAAAATGTGAAAATTATCAGTGAGTCCGTAATAATTTGTTGTGAAAATGAGTGTGATGATAATGACGAAGCATTCTTCGATGCATTAGAAAAGACTTCATTTGACAACAAAGTAGATCTAGGTATCTTTAATTATGTGATTAAACAGAAAGATAATTTAATAGCAGAATTACGTGAACAAATTAAAATATTGAATGATCATATAATCCTTTTAAACACATTTAATTCATCACAAGTAAGTGTAAAAGAATGTGAACAAAAACCTAAAGTGATAAAATCGAGTGCTAATGCAAAAAATGTACCAGACAAGACATCCAACAAAAAGTGGCCAATAAATAAACAAGTGGAGAATCCTAATTTCAGTGTAAACAAACAATTAGGAATTAAACATATCACACAGAAACAATTGTCAAATGATCTTTTAAATGTGGAGAGCCAATTAAAACTTGATAAATATATTCAAGTAACGACGATGTCCCAGACACACGAGAACCGTCTACATCTATTGAGATAATACGGGCTCCACCGGTTAAAAAACTTAATGAGGATGACTGGAAAGAGGTCCCCATCAGGCGAAAACCCAGGCGCCCCATTATTACCGGAAATAATGAAAATTCACTGAAAGTCAAAGGCGTACCCAAAATGGTTACATTACACGTTTACAGGGTGAATCCAGACACTACTGAAAATGACCTCCAGGAATTACTGAAACCTAGCTTTCCCGAAGTGTGCTGTGAAGCGATCTCTTCGAAACATCCAAATTTATATTCGTCATTTAAGGTAAAAATAGTCTAACGTAATTTTAAGAAGGCCATGAATCCTAAGCTTTGGTCATACGGTGCATGTATCCAACGTTTTTTAGAAATACCCCGGAGGGAAACAGTAACGAATTAATCAATCCAAATATTTTGTTACTTAACATTGACAGCATTAATTGTGAAAAAATTAATGAACTCCAAATTGACATAAAGGATTACCAGAATTTATACTTTTTATGTTTTACGGAAATTAACAAAAAACCAAATTCCATAAATTATGTATCC
Source organism: Rutpela maculata (assembly GCA_936432065.2). Lineage (NCBI taxonomy): Eukaryota > Metazoa > Arthropoda > Insecta > Coleoptera > Cerambycidae > Rutpela > Rutpela maculata. The sequence goes on from OW386285.2 coordinate 114,088,199, forward strand.
ATACACGGCTACAAACTTGCTAGTTATTATTGTAGGTCTAGTTTAAGAAAAGGCGGTGTTGGTATATGGGTTAAAAATAGCATATCTGTTAAATGTCTAAATTTAGACCAGTTCTGTATCGAAAGACACATAGAAGTGTGTGGAATTAAATGGAAAAATAATAATGATAATTATATAATCGTAACATGTTATAGGTCACCTGCTGGGGACTTAAACATTTTTTGTAACATTATTCATGATGTTCTAGCGAGTGTCTATAAGAAAAATGTAAATCTTATCATGTGTGGAGACTTTAATGGTGATGCCTATAGAGAATCCAAAGAATTTAATAAACTAGTCGGTGTATTTTCGTATTTTAATATACGTCATGTGGTAGGGTGGCCCACCCGAACGCAAGGGCTTTCCTTATTAACTATCGACAATATTTTTATCAATTTCGACAATGATGGACAAGTTGGTGTTTTTGATAATGTTATCTCTGACCACAGGTATGTTCTTTTTGAACTACATCTATCAAAAACTGAGGAACAAAATAATTTATATTCTCTTAAACGAAGTTATGATAAAAACTCTACCGATAATTTTGCATCGGCCCTCCGAGAAGAAACTTGGGAGGATCTATTTTTATTGGAAAATATTGACGATGCTTATGGATACTTTATTACACAATTTTTATTTCACTTTCACGTTTGTTTTCCGCTGCGACGCTGTAACATAAAAAATAATCTCAAAAATTGGGTAGACACTGAGGTAACATTTCTAGTAGAAACCTAAAAGATTTATACTTTTTAAAAAATTCATATCCAGAACTGGGAGATTTATATAAAGCTGCTAAAGAGAACCATTTCTTATTGCTAAAAAATAAAAAGAAAAAATATTACCAAAACAAAATTACCAAATCAGATAATCCGACCAAAACTTCGTGGAATATTCTATCAGAATTAACAAACACAAAGTCAAACAAAAATTTTAGAAATAATATAACGATTATACACAACGATGAAGAAATTGTAAAACCGGATGAAGTTGCATCCATTTTCAATGACTTTTTTATAAATACTCCCTTAGAAATAAAAAATGAAATTCCACTCCAAAAAAGTCCCATTAATGTAAACCATAAATACAATGAAAATACCTTATTTCTAAATCCATTTACTTCTACTGAATTGTATAATCTTTTAACAGCTAAATTAAAAAATAAAAAATCTTCCGAGCCTGATTACATTCCCATGTTTATTATTAAAAATAATTTACAACTACTACTCAATCCGTTAACATATTTGGTAAATCTTTCTTTTTCATCGGGCACTTTCCCATCTTGCCTAAAAACGGGAAAAGTTACTCCGATATTTAAAAACAAAGATCCATATTTGTTAGATAATTATAGACCGATTACAGTCTCTAGCGGTTTCTCGAAAATTTTAGAATACTCCTTTCTAGAGAGACTACTCTCTTTTATTAATAAATTTAATATCCTCACGGAAAACCAACACGGATTCCGTCGCGGAAAATCAACTGCTACAGCCATTCATAGCTTTTATGAGACACTTATAAAATATATCGACGCAGGCGAGTGTCCTGTTGGTATCTTCTGTGATCTTAGCAGGGCGTTCGAATAAATTAGACGTATATGGAATAGGAGGAACTGCACAGAACTGCATCATTCCTAAATTCACGACAGTATGTTGCTATAAATCATGTAAGTCAGAATGAAATACGTACTTACACTTCAGACAAATAAACATGGGCGTAGTCCAGCCCTGTAATGGGTCCAATTCTGTCTAATTTATATATTAATGAAATTATTACACTTTCTAACGATGTCCATTTTACCTAATATGCTGACGATACCTCCATTTTAATCTCGGACAAATGTGATATTATTTTATTTTAAAGAATAAATGCGAAGATACTCTTGAGCATTTAATAAATTGGTTCAACAGCATTTCATTATATTTCAATAAGGACAAAACCCAGTTAAGCAGGTTTCATTCATACCAAAATAACACATCTAACATCAGTTTATCTGTCGATAATACAGACACATTTTATATTCAAGCGAAAGAAAACAATAACCTTAAATTTTAGAGACTGTAATCTGCACATTGAACCATGCCTAAATTGGAAGGCACAATGTAAGTTTCTATCTTCAAAATTATCCTCCATTTATTTTTTATTTACAAATTTAAAATCTGTTTTCACAGAACACCAACTAATTACATTATATTACGCTCAGGTAGAAAGTCGCCTGAGATATGGTATCTGCTTTTGGGGGGACTCTACCCTCTCACATGACGTATTTGTGGCTCAAAAATGAATATTGCGGTGTATTGCTGGCGTATCGAGCACTCACACATGCAAAGATATTTTTAAAAACTATAAAATACTAACATTATATGGTTTATGTATTTTCGAAATTTGTTTATTTGTCTTCAACAATAAAAATAAGTTTTTGACTAATAGTACTTATCATCAGGTAAATACTCGCCAAAAAAATGATTTACATATACCATTCTCTAGAGTAAATATCACTTTTAAAGCTCCTAGCCGTATAGGTGCAAAAATATTTAACTGGCTTCCAAATACTATAAAATCTATAGAAAAGGAAAATATATTTAAAAAAAAACTTAAGACATTTTTGCTTGATAAATGCCTATACAATACTGCAGAGTATTTTAAATGATTGAACACCTCACCAGCATTTTATTTCATGTAATGTATTTGTGACATATATATGTACATGTATATAGCGCCTCTATTTTTGTTTGTTTGTTTGGTTTGTTTTAGCACTTAAGTCTAAATTTTTGAATTTTTTTTTTTTTGAATTTGATTGATTATATCATGAAATTGATACGTTCATTATTTAAGAGCCATTTTTTCACTTTGGTTTTGAATATTTTGAATTTTTTAATATTTTTAATGTAGCTTGGCAAGGTTTCATATAGGCGGGGTACCAGATAATTGCAGTTGCGTTGACCTATAGTCTTGTCACTTCGGGGCCTGTTATACTGGCTTTGTCTTTTTCTCGTGTGGTAATGATGGTTAATTGGTTGGTCTAGTATCATATTTAAGCAGAATAGTTGTCTAATATCAAGAGTGTTGGTTTCTTTAAATAAAGTGTCACTTGGATAAGTGCGCTTTTTATTATGAATTATTTTCAAAATCCATTTTTGCACAGTATTAAGTTTTTCGAGATGATCGTCATTTACTCCTCTCCATCCCGCAATACCATAGGAGATTTGTGACTGGACTAGCGAATAGTAAAGAATTGTTAGCTGTTTTTCCTGGAGGTATTCTGGAAGCGCATACAGCTAGATTAGGGGGAAATAAATTATTAAAGTTGGAGACATAGTTATTTTGTTAAAAGGCATCTTTCTATATATGAAAATCCATGTTTCCACCTTCAGCTTCACGGGCCTCACCTTCTGCACCTTCTGAAGGTTAAAATATTTTGATTAAGATATCTCAAGAACTATTCATCGTAGAAAATTCGCCAAATTAAAAGTCTCTTTATTACGAAGAAAAAAAGCTATTATCGATTTAGACGTATCTCTATACATTTTTAAGTTATTCGGAAAAAACAACATTTTTAAAAAAAGTTCTCTGTCGCTTCATCGGTGTAAAACAAATGGAACACTCTCTCAAAAATATTCCTAAATAAAAAAGTTGCATCCATTCTTTAGCTTTAAAACGATGTATATAACAATAATATATTGTTATATAACTACAAGGCGAGCCGTTGCCACCTACAAGAAGTAGTTTCTATCCGGCAGTAAATAGAGCTAGGCTGCAGCTCCTTATATTAGTCGGGGAGCCCTCCCTAGCTGTCCGTGCACACAAGGGGGGGGGGGCAATATTTTTCATAAAGATTAAAGCCTAAAGAACAATTCTAGACATGTCCTAAAAAGAAACTGACTGCACTTTCAAAATGGCGGCCATATGTTAAAAAATCTGGTGCAAATGTTGTTTTTGTCATTTAACACAAAAACTAAAAAACCGCTGCCCAAGGAATCACTACTTCCACATCCAGATTTTTTATCTAAGTCACTCACAACGAAAAAATTTCGTTTGTGGAAATAATTGTTTATGGAACTTTAATAATATAATATTTGAAATCCTCTACCCCAAAAATCCATAAAACGATACCCCACATCGGTAGCGGGGTGGGGGTGGTGATAGAAGTTGGTAGTGGGGGTGGATGAAGTAAAAAAACATTTTGAGGTTCTTATACACGCCCTAAATCACAATTTTTTTTTTCATCCCCTTTAATAATGGGGTGGGGGTGGTAATGGGGGTGGTAATGGGTAATGCCAAAAATTTTTTTGAGACCTTAGCTTCTCTTGTATATACTAAATACCAATGTTATGGACTCTTACCTGCTTGATTTACCTATTTTCCCCAAATTTACCCCAATTTACCTCCCAACCCTTCGACGGAACAAGATGAAAATATAATCTAGTTCTAGATCTCGTTAAAGTACATATGTGTACCAAATTTCAAGTCAATATCTCAAGCGGTTCCAGAGTAAACGTGCGCACAAGAAAAGTTACAGACAGACTGATAGACAGACCGACAGACAGAAATTTATTTTTGCTCAAACTTAAAATCTCGACGTTTCGTGACATTCTAAGCCTATTTGAACAATAAAAATTTTTAAAAATTTTTTTGTCGTTACTATACTTCCACTGGATGTGGAAGTAATAAAAAAGACGGACAAAAACTTTTTTCACAAAAAACAACGTGCATAAAATTTTCTACAATTTTGTATCTATACAGTATTTTGATTGGAGTTGCCATTTTCCAGATAAATGAGTCCAAAATTAAGAAAACATGGAAATTCATACATCGGTAAATCATTTAGAGGAAATAACTTTGACAATTTATTGTAAGGCGTGTATAATATAACTTTATATTGTTAACATAACAAAAATTAAAATAAACCGAAAAAAAAAATTAATAATAACAATATTATAATTTGCAGACATTTACCTCATAAACGGCAACAATGGGTTATGAACAGATTAGGGTTAAAAGTGTTGATAGTGACATCTTATGGATTCTTCTGGCTCATTCCAATAAAATTAAATGTAAATTACTCTTTGGTACCGGATTTGGCAATAAAAGAAGACTTATTAACATATCCGCATTAGCAGAAGAGTACGGACCTCAAAAATGTTCGGCATTACTGAGCCTTCATTCATTTACTGGATGCAACTCAGTCAGCGCCTTTAAGGGAAAAGGAAAAATAAAATCGCTAAAAATGTTACTTTCTCCCAAATATACCAAATATATTCGAACATTTCAAATTTGGGGAGCAGCTAGAATATTGATGATAAATTAGTCGCATCATTAGAAGAGTTTACATGTGCCATATATGGATCAAAGAAATGCTTTAGCGGGACGAGCTTCGCCTGATTGCCATTAGATAGAAATGCGATGACAAATCAAATAGCTTCAATGCAACAATAATCACTGGTACACAGGGTGTCCGGAAACAAAGTAGAAAAAAATTAACTGTAGATTCTTCAGCCCAAATTAATTGAGGTTCTTCATATAACATTTTTCAAAATACCCCTTCGTTGTCAAGTTGCAGTCCGTTTAAAGAGGTACGTTAGAAACCGTTTTCATTTTTTTAATAAAAAAATAATATTCCAAAAAACAAAATATTTGGCATATCGACTACCCTTATTGAAAGGCATCTTGTGAATTTCTTTCATCCCGTTGAGTGCTACATCGAGGGGTGGAATGGGCAACCACTAATATTTTTTAAAATAATTTTAGAATCCATTCAATTTATATTTCAGAATAAAATATTTTTGGTTCCCTTGTTTATTCTAAAACTTTCTATTCTCTTTAAAAAATGCCGTGTTACCAATCGTTTTCGTGATAAAAAATAAAATTTACGTTCATGCAATTGAGTTCATTTCAATCATTACTGAACGATAATGTTTCAAAACTTTTAGTAGGCTGCCTTCAAGTTTCAATTTGACAGTAGTATTAACATTTAAGTATTTATTGGAATTTAGTCTACCACATGTCAATTATTTTAAATAATTACCTAGTTTTAAATGTAAGTTGACAACGAAGGGATATTTTGAAAAATGTTGTATGAAGAACCCCAATTAATTTGGACCAAGGAATCTATAGTTAATTTTTTTCTACTTTGTTTCCGAACACCCTGTATATAATATAAAATAGCGCTATTGAAACTACCTACGAATATATTGATAATTGTGGCAATGCAATTCATCTATTCAGGACAGAACATTTTGAAATAATGCATCATTTTAGTTCAAAACTCAATTTGTATAATTTCCACCAAAGCAACGTAGATACCTCACATCTTCTTATATTGTTGAGTGTTCTATTGCATAAATAAACTTAATTAATGACAGGTATCCATGCCATTTTGAAGCTTACAACATCACCTACAATTGATTGTTTTGGAAGCATGTTTCAATTCAACTGCAATAAAAAAAAACATAATTTTCCAAATTACCTCTATAGCTATTCGAAATATGATAAAAGTTTATGAGACCTTTTTCTTTCTATACAAAAATACAATAACTTCAATGTAACTCAACAGAAAAATTGTGTTTCTAACTTTAATCTTTTATTTTCTACGCCATGACACATGCGCTTCCACTATAGTGGCCTATTAGACGTTTTGGAAAAACTACGAATAACGTGAAACGAGTTTTCAGAGGTGCTCCATTTAATGAAAATAACGTCACGTATTTGACACTTCCGGTTATACCGGAAGTTGACATCAATTTCCTTATTTTAAATGGTATGCCTTATTTTTTATGCTGAATTCGAATTCTGTTCATTATTTTATTGCAACTTTCGATATCAATCCCTATCTAAAAATTCAATAGTTTTTGAGATATTTAGATTTTAATGAATTCTGATGCGAAAACTAACCCATAATTCGCAATGGTAAATTCCGTATAACAATTTTTTCTCCCATATATCTATGAGAGACGGAGCTTATGTGGACTGAAGCTACGAATGTCCTAAAATATACAGGGTGTCCAGAAAATTATGTCCAATTTCGACCTCCATTAAATTGCTTATTTCAAATAGAACATAGTGTATTTTATAATTCCATTCGCTTCCCTCTTTTATTATCTTTCAGCCTATATGTACATTCCTTCTAGCTGAAACATAAGGTTATTGGGTTATTTAAAGTTATTTAGAAAAACGGTTGTTAAATTAACAACAATGTCGACAATAGTGTGCTATGATCTTCAGGGATGGTAAAAAGTTCGATTCATTCGTGTTTTGTACTCGATCTCTCGAAAAAGGAAAAAAAATATGCAGAAAATATATGTATAATCAAAATCATTTACGGGGAGAAGATGATTCCATAACCTCCACTCAGAAGGTAGTGATTCAAAACCAACTTATTGTTGCAAATTTCATACTGTGCTTTTCTATACTGCTTTCAATAGCTCACTTAAGACAGAAAAATGCTTGGAATATTTTTCTTCAGTTGATTTTGGATCACTATCTTCTGAGTGGAGGGTTTGGAATCATCTCCTTCATTTGATATTATACATGCATTTTCTGCACATTTAGTTTTTTTCGAGTGAGAGTGAGTACAAAAAAAATAAGTATAATTTTTTACCATTCTTGAAGAACTTTAAGCAACTTTAATGAATCTATTGCGATTCTTTTAAAAAATGATTGTAAATTATTGTGTTCTCAATGACACACTATTGTTGATGTTGATGTTAATATAACCGTTTTTCTAAATAACTTTTAAATAACCCAATAACCGTACATTTTAGCTATAGGGAATGCACATATAGATTGAAAGGTAATAAAAGAGGGAAGCGAACAGGATTATAAAATACAGTATGTTCCATTTGAAATAAACGAGTTAATGGAGGTCGAAGTTGGGCCTCATTTTCTGGGCACCCTGTATATTTTGGGGCATTTGTAGCTTGAGCCCACATAAGCTCCACCTGATATAATATGAGAAAAGGTTATCGAGGTTATCAAAATTTACCATAGTAAGCGAAGGTTATTCAGATTTCACTAAAATCGAAATATCTCAAGAACGATTGGATTTTTATATAGGGGATGATATTGAACGTTAACTTAAAATAATGAATAGAATTCGAGTACAGCATAAAAAATAAGGCGCGTCAATTAAAATAAGGAAGTTGATGTCAACTTCCGGAAGTGTCACATATGTGTCGTTATTTTCATTAACCATCTTCCCAAATTTTCAGCTTCAAATTATTTGTAGTTTTCTGAAACGTCTAATAGGTCACTAACCATAATACACCTTGTATAACTATATTTTCATTATCTCATCGTCTTCATTATTTAGTAGAGTTTATGTACATTTGCGAAATATTATTTTTAATAAATTTTCATGCGTTGGTTGTTGATTTATTGGGTTTGGACAAATGTGATAGTTTCCATTCCCAATAATTTGATACCAAATCGATACTCAGCCATATTTGCACCTGTAGATGTACTCTCTTTAGGTTTTCTAGAGCTATGCCAGTTGTGCATGGTAAATTCGTTTCTATTTATTTATATCAAACCATATAAAGCTAGAATACCTTTAGGCCAGCCTTCAAAATATAAACGGAGTCTTGATTCTCTTTCGCAAATACTTTGGAAGCGTGCTGTAAATTGTTACGTTTTTCAAACATTTTGGCAAACTTTAATTTTCCTTTATTAGAAAACGCTGATGAGTTTACAGCCAGTAAACACATGTGTAAAAATGACGTGTTGTTTACAGAATAGTATTTTATCTAGGCTTGCAGAAAAATATACTCTTCGCACAACATTTCTTCTTGAAGGTTTCAGGAAATAAATTTCTCTTTGGTTTTTGGTAGTGGGAGTGCTGATGTAAAAAAATGTTTTTCTTCGCACACTGAATATAATTTTATTTTTACCTCCTCTAAAAATGAGGTGGGGGTGGCTGATGTCAAAAATTTTTTTGAGACGTGAGTTTCTCGTGTATGTACTAAATCTCAATTTTATGAACTCTTAATTGCTTACTTTACCTATTTACCTCCATTTACCTTCCCCCACCCCCTTTAACAGAATAAGATGATAATATAATCTAGTTCCATATCTCATTAAAATACATATGTGTACCAAATTTCAAATCAATATCTTAAACCGTTCCGGAGTAATCGTGCGCACAAAAAAAATTTACAGACAGACTTGACAGACCGACAGATAGACACATTACTTTTTCACTCAAACTTAAAATCTCGACGTTTTATGACATTCTAAACCTATTTGAACGAAAAAAATTTCAAATTTGTTTTTACCGCTACTATACCTCCACGATGCGGAAATAATTAACAGTACCTAATCATGTATTTTCTTTATTAATTATAATGAAATTAGCCAAGGTCTCAAAAAAATTTTTGGCATTAGCCACCCCCATTACCACCCAATTATTAAAGAGGGAGAAAAAAATTAAATTGTGATTTAGTATGTATACAAAAACCAAAGGCCCCAAAATGTTTTTTTACTTCATTCACTCCCAATACCATTCCCCTACCACCCCCTAACCCCACTACCGATGTGACATATCGTTTTATAGGTTTTTGGAGTAGACGATTCCAAATATTATGTTATTAAAGTTTCATTAACAATTATTTCCACATTGTGGAGTGCAAATATAGTATCACCATTTTTTTCGTTGTGAGAGACTTGGGTAGAAAATCTGAATGTGGAAGTAGTGATTCCTTGGGCAGCGTTTTATTTGTTTCTTTACTAATGAGTAGAAAAATATTATACAGGCTGTTTCATAGTAATGGTACATACTTCAGCTTTACAAAATATGCATATATATTGAGCCATACATGCTTCAGTAAAATATTGTTAGTTAATAAAATTTAAAAAATATTATTTTTAAAATTTTTTGCAGTAACAAGAATTATTTTAGACATCAACCTCCTTTGTCTTATACACAACGCCTTTACAGACGCTTTGTAATTCGTGCATAATTCTAGTTTGCCTTTTCTTGCTGTATAGAACGTCTGACAACAACATATGCCGCGATTGCGTGTTAGGCGTGCGGCGTCACAAATACTAGTTATCTTCAGCTTCTTGGTGACATCAGCCATGCGTTCTGAAAGGCGTCCTCTTCGTCTCTTGCATTTTGGTTTTTCCTGAACTATCAACCGTTCTATATTGTCCTCTCTCCAGTTGATGTGGCCAAAAAATAAGATAAGTCAGGAGACTACGATGCTGGAGAGTCGCTTAGCAAGTCTGATATTTGTGTCCTTTGTGATATTTTTTGTGAGGCCAAACTTGGTTTAACTTGCAAGTTGCCGATCGTGCCATTTGTATTTGTGAAACAACTCCCCACCACCACTGCTCGTCTGAAGGATGTGACAATATTTTTTTTACTAGGGGCGCCATGTCGTTCCTTCTTCAACTCATTCTACTCGACGGGTTCGATTAATTTAGAATAAAAAAGTCTAAAGTTATACCTACCGTATATTGCTTCTGCTCTCTCCAGTCTGACTTCCTACGATACACCTTGTCTTATCTCTAAATACTGCTTATTACTCCAAACACTTCTTAATTTCATACTTAGTTTTATATAATTTCTCACATTAGTTTCCTTCATCTGATCCTGAATGGAATGACAGACTTGAGGACCTCATGAGGATTCCATACATTCAGTTGTCGACCTAATACAGGAAAACCCCGGAGACGTCAAACTTAAAGTTATTCCATCAAGAAAATTCAGGAGTCTAATAATACCATTTATTGTATAAAGTTCAAAAGTGTGCAAATAAATGTGGTAAACAACCTATCTAGTTAGTCATATTAGTCATATATTTCAATGAGAATCTACCTGCCAATCATGGCAAGGGCAGGCGCCTCCCTCAAGGGATGTTATCTCAACTATATGCAACGGAGAATAACAGTATCAATCGACTAGTACAAAAGATTCACAATTTATTGGAAGTTTATGTTTGGCTACTTGACTTGAGACTTACCGTAACAACATATTCACGGGAACTTGTCATTTGCAAGGCTTTTTACATAAAATTTATATGAGGCATTCCCAGGCCCTCCGTATGGGGGGGTCTATTGGATACAGAGTTTAGGGGCCCGTAGCGGGGGCCCGCCAGAGATCTTGACAATTTTTTTTTAACTTTCTCCCCCCCCCCGCTCATCAATTATTAAGCACGGGGTCCCGTTGGCTTCTGAGCGCCAGAGATTTTGGAAATTTTTTTTTCCCATGTCTCCTCCCCTCGCTCATCAATTATTAAGCGGGGGGGGCGTTAAGCGCGGGGGGACGTTGGCTTTTGAGGGGCCTGTAGCGGGAGCCTGCCAGAGATTTTGGCAAATATATTTTTTTCAAATTTCTTCCCCAGCTCATCAATTATTATTAAGCGCGGGGGGCCGTCGACTTCCAAGGGGCCCCCGTAGCGAGGGCCCGCCAGAGATTTTCCCAAAAAAAATTTTTCCCGCTCATCAATTATTAGGCGCGGGGGGGCGCCAGTAAACTAGTACCGGGACCCATGATTTGATGCGGGGGCCTGAGCATTCCCGCTTGAGAAAACCTACTAACGTCGTATAACTCAATAAGCCTAGCTACCCATATAGAGATATTCATACAAATATTTTTATGGGTTAATTAGAATTTTTCTAATGGCCATTCTGTGCACCTGTCCCATGGTCAATCCGCCTGATGGAATTAACTTATAATTATGGTAAAAACAGCACTTGGTAATTTTAGCCTTTTTCACTTCCCTCCAAGGGCGGATCTAGAAATTTCAATAATTTTTTTCTCGTCTGTGGCGCATGGGACCCATACAAAATATGGAAAATAACATCTCGAGAAGCACTTCTCTAATGACTCCTAAAAAATTTTGAAAAAGCAGTTTGCGAAAATTTTTTTCAAAATTCGGTTTAAAATTATTCATATGCATTTTACTTTTCACAAAAATACAACAATACGTTTTGAAGTTTATGAATATATTTTCATTACTAACTGAGATACAACGAATTGAAATTTTGTGATTTGTTAAATTAAAGAAAAAAATGTGATGGATGGCAATAATATTTCGAATGCAGTTAATACAACTGCCTAGGAAGAAAAATATGAAAAATATACAATACTAAAATATAGAATAATTTATGAATCATAAAACGTCCGACAAGGCGTCGTGAATAAGAAGAATAAATAGAGTATGAAGAACAGAGAAGAAAGTTTTGGGTAAATACCTCTACCGATTTATTGCCTGAAAATTATTTTTTGAGATTACTCGCATTTTGCATTTTCCTCGATTTGGTACCTAATATTTTGACCTTACTGAAACTTAGAAACACGCAGAAAAATATAAGGTATAAAGTGATAAGAGCATCTGTAACCAAACTTGATTTTGAAATGAAACATCCTCTATGTATTTTACGATTTTATATTCAGCATCCAATTTCGTAGTCAATAATAAAACACACGTGATATTTAGATTTAATACTTCTGTAAATTGAATTTTAGGCTTTAGGTCTTAAATCAATGATTTCCCAACAGAGTAGGACGGATCATGGATCAGAAAAAATATAAACGGCTAAACAATATTTCTAATATTCCTCTTCATAAATATTTAATTCTAATCTGCCCTGTTATCATCAAAGCTCGTATCTCAGGTTGCAATTCCAGAAAATTGTTTTAAATTGATTTGATACCCACGCATGCAGGGTTTAACACTGGAAGTCAAATTTTCGCTGTCTAAATTTTATAATTTGTGGCACATAAAGGACACATTCGTAGGTAGTGACGGTTTGTAAAGTCTTTTCAAATTAATTCCGCAATAAGATAGTGACAATTTGTGTAGCTTTTTTCTTTTAAGTCACTGAAGCATTTAAGAGGCATTTTCGTTAGTGACGATTCTCTGTTAAATTAGTAACGGATATAATTCAGTCTGTAGAACAAAAAAGTAGTGGGTACCCATAAATTATGTCTAAAAAGATTTTTTTTTAATATAATGTAGTGGACACTAGAAACATGAGTGTGCATGCAAATGTCTGCCCACTGTTGTCCCGGTGGAAACGCCGCCATCTTAAAATAATGGTTGAGTTTATTTTTTCTCAGTATCTCACTTCCTGTCAAAGTTATGAAAAAATACAAACACAGTTTTGTAGAGTTTGAAATTGTTTATAATTTTAATCCTTTTACTTTATTTTTGTACAATTAATATTTTACAACATATATGGCTCGAGAAAGTAAAAAATGAATGGGTTGGATGATGTTTTTCTCCCTTTTGGCCCCTTTGGTAAGTCTTCAGTTAAAAATAGGTGCTATCAGTTTGTAGCGCATGAAAAAAATGGTACAAATGTCATTCAAATTTTTTTTGTTTTTTTATGGCATTCGGCCAAGGACCATAATGCCAACCACAATTTGTCAAGTGTCAATTAAATTCTATAATAAATTATTGCTTACATAACGTACCTGAATACTGTGAATAAGTGTGAGAAAATATCCTATATCTATGTCTAACCCAGAGTGTATTAAATAGGTGATGCGACGACAACCCTCACAGTGGCTTCATAAGTGCTTACTTTGTACATAATGTAATAGATGGTAGGACCAATAAGTTCTCTCATTACTTACGCATAGATAGATAATTTTACAGGTTCTGTGCATACGTGCATACAGTGTTGCATACATTCCCGGCCTTTTGTTTTTTGTTTAGTGAAACAAGAGTCCAGTGACATCTGACATTAAGTAGCTAAATAAAAACATTGAAAGAATATATGCAACACTACATGCAGCATTGCACGTGTCGCCACAGCTAACCTCAGAAATATACATTTCTTAAGATTTACAAGTATTACGTAGGTATTATTAAAATTTCTGCCTGGTTCCTGTACTTTCAACCAAAATCAAGTTCAACGTAATGTGTATGAAGTTTTAAATAGTTTGTCACAATAAAATAAGACACTTTTTGCAGGTTAGGATTCTAACCTATAATTAGCAGTCTATTTTTATCAATCAGCAATATTGAAAAATTATTTGCGTGAATTTTTAAATATTTGTTTGGAGCCAGTATGGTTCCAAGTTAAAAATGCCTATACAAACATTAAAAATGAGAATAAACGAAGAAACCTTAAAATTTGAGGTTATATTAGTTATACGATGCACATGCCCAGGTAATAGACCGAATGCATGTAGGCGGCGTTAGAGTCGCATTTGGGTACTGCAACATAACCTCATTTTCTGTGCATCTTTGTTTACTTCTTTAAAAATGCCAAGCATTTGTTGTGTGCCTCAATGCACTTCGTGTTATAGAAAAAATAAAAATTTAAAGTTTCACCAGTTTCCAGTATGCAGCAGTTTTAGAAGAAAGTGGATAGTTGCTCTCAAATTACAAAAAAGCCCATCTGGTGTGTTCAAAACATTTCACAGACCGAATGCATGTAGGCGGCGTCAGAGTCGCGTTTGGGTACTGCAACATAACCTCATTTTCTGTGCATCTTTGTTTACTACTTCTTTAAAAATGCCAAGCTTTTCTTTCAGTTCAACTAAACTATCCATTTTCCGTAGGTTTCAAATAAACAAACTTATTTCAACACATCAAAACTACAAAGCACAGAACACAATGAATAGAGTACCCAAAGCCTATCGGTAACCGCCTGGCGGCGAAATATTTTACTAAACCTATGCATTCCTCCTAATGTAGGACCTTATTGCTCGCGCCATCTACTAAAGTAAATAGAAACCATGCACTTATGAAGCCATTATTATAATAGGAAAGTGCCATACGTCGGTCCACCTATTTAATACACCGTGGTCTAACCTAACGAGGGAAAGGAAAATATATATAGATGACGAAACTGGATATAACAGGGTCACACGCTTCTCGTCCTGGTGTCTGTCAGGACATCTTAAAATAGAAACAACAGGCAAGATCATGATTGGTAGGATAAATAACATAAGGAAAAACATACGATAACGAAGATAACCGACAGCTTAATAGAGTAGGCGTATTTTCAGAAAAGTACGATGCAAGGAGCATTTTATGTAACAATTGAGTAACCATGCTTTTCCCCCTATTTCGGCCCCGCTGAATCCGAAAATTAGGATTGCCCAGCTGAAAAATCGACCGGAAATGAGATATTTAAGATGGCGTCCAATATGGCGCCAAAAACTATAAAATATTGTATCTCCCGTCCCCTGTGATCTAGAAACATGGTTTAAATATCTAATTATATATATATATATATATATACAATCTAAATTTAGTAGGGCTTCGGACACTTGTCCGAAGCCCTACTAAATTTAGATTGTTCTTTAACTAGTCGGACGTGACTATCCTTCATTATTATATATATATATATATATATATATATATATATATATATATATATATATATATATATATATATATATATATATATATATATATATATATATATATATATATATATATATATGTTTGAGGTTGAGGAACACGTTTAAATACATTTCAATCTGACCGGAAGAAAGATATTCAAGATGTCGGCCAATATGGCATCAGAAACCACAAAACGGCATATCTCCTGTACCCTGTGACCTAAAAACGTGGTTTAAATATCGAATTATATGTTTTTGAGGGCCAGGAATGTATTTAAACATATTTAAACCCGACTGGAAGTAAGTTATTCAAAATGGCAGCCAATATGGAGTCAAAAACTGTACATCCGCGTATCTTATTTCTTCTCCTGTGACCTAGACACATAGTATAAATGTCTAATTTTATACTTTTTTGAGAGCAAGGAATACATCTAAACACACCAAAATAACATTTATTGTTCTGTATATAATTAAGAAAGTTTAGAAATTATATCTGTTAACATAAAATGCCATTCGAATTAACAATTAGGCATTCGCCTTTGCAACTGCATAATTTCATGCAAGAGACAAATGACTTCCTGCAACAGCACAGTGTAGTGTTGCATTGCCCCTTTCGTCCGCAAATGCTTATTTTCGGGCAGGCCTTTGAAACATCTTCAAAGTGGATAAAAGTCTGGAAATCGTCATTTTCTGGTTTGTAGGATGGCAAAAAAATATCCTCGTCTTCAAAATACTCATGTGCAGCTAACTTTTTGCCTTTCTGCTTTGGAATAAGTAGCATTTGTCTTTCATAATAAGAAACAAGAAACATATATTATATGTCTCTATTTAATGGCTGGAAGAACTGATAGAAATCTTCAATCTCATATTCCAATTTCTCTTTGAAACTACTCCGTCTCAATTGGGAAGATCAACAATCATGTAATTTTCGATATTAAAAAGAAGGTAGTAGATCTTCAAAAAATACTGTACTTTTCATATGGACGAAAGGACATTCCGGGATTGCAGGAAATGAAATTGCAGACAAACTCGCTAAAGAAGCTACATCTCTTCGGGAAATTAATAACGTAGTTACTAATGAGGATTTAATCAACACATACAAGCATGATATTCGCGCATAGTGGGAAATATACTGGTCCGATTTTACAAAAACGTCTCATAATCACTATACGCTAATTCACACGAAACTTCCAAAGACAATCCCTTACATATTCAACTACTCAGTCTCAAAGTTCTATTCATCCACGATTACTAGATTAAAGCTAAACCATGGCTGTTTTCCCTCTCACTTACACAAAAATGGTGTCTTTGCACTTGTGATGGCGTTTACATTGGAGACCTTTTTTGCCAATATTTCAGACAGTCTAGAACAATCCTTTTAAAAAAATTGATACTTAACAATGTTCAATTACCGGTAAACATCACCCATTTATTAAGCCTGAGTTGTAAAGATATTTTCGATATCCTAGTTGAGTTTACTAGAGCAACAAACTTAAAAATATAAACTTAAATTACATACAAATTCTGTGGCTAAAGGACTATGTCCAATGCCAACCCCCTCCCTTCACCACCACCATCATCCAAAGCTAAAACCTGAAATAAAAAAATAGTTTCTGGTAAAGTTAAGTAAAGTAATGCAACTGCACATTTTCAACAGATGAAACAACACGAAGTTCCTTGCAAATTTGGAAGAAAGGTAGGCACTTTTTAAGGTTCTCTTCTTCAACTTTTGTGTTTTCCTTATTTCTTTTGTGTTTTAAAAGACAGCTGCTGTGATACAACGTTTCGTTGGCGATCAAGTCACAAATACTACTTATCCTGATATGCAGCATGTAATCATAGTTTTTCAAGCCAATTATTGTTGCGTTCATTTTCGCAGACATGAATTGCCTCAAACGTTCATTACTTGTCTTTTGACACAAAATGCATTTCTTCATATCAGTTTTTCCAGTCATTGATCTTGTAATAAACTGAGACTTAGCTGGTCCTTCTGCACATTCTCTGTCCTCTTCTTCAGCTTTCCTATTTTATGAAGGCTTTTACTAGAATTTTGCCTAGTTTATAATTCCAGTCTCTTCTAAGAAATCTATAATATGCGTATAGATTTTCCTAGATCCTACAGTCAATAAATTGAGTATAGCAATTTGTTATAATATTGTTAACTAATGTAGTAGAGGCATTTCGATATTTCTTAAATCCGAAAGAGATGTGGTCGAGGTCAGCTGTCAGGTTACATTGATCACAATTTGGTGAGGTATAAACTCAAATTTTATGTAAGTGCGCGAGGTAACATGCGGGGCCAAATTTTAGACGTATGAGAGATGTTACATACTTTCTCGATACTTAAAGATTTTCATGCCAGAGTTTATTAGGTATATTGAGGTGTATGATCGGATACCTAGTAGGGTTAGTAAAGCAGTATTCACTCCACTGGTGATTCCATAGATCTTTAGGTTAAATTTAAGTACACTATTACACGCCTGTTAAACGAATTTTATATTGTAATGTGCATCTTGAGGAAGTGCCTTTTTTGGCCAGTTTATCAACATATATGCGTTGTGTTTTATGCCTATGTGTGGTTTAACCTAAACGAGTATAACTTTTTTCCCGGTTAAGTGGATTTGATGAATGAAATTTTTTATTTTGAGGATATAACATGGATTGACTTTACAACTAAATGAGTCTTTATTATTTATTGCATTGAGAACAGATACGGAATCGAATAGAATGCTTGAAGTTGGATGATTATATTGTTTAATATACTGTAATGTCTCATATATTGCTATGGCCTCTGCCGTGAAGATAGCGCAATTGGTCTTTAGATTAAAAATGTTCTCTAAGTTCAATGATGGGATGAAATAAGCCCCATCAGTATGTTAATTGATTTTAGATGCATTTATACAAATGATAAGTGGGTCGTCAAATTGATTTAGAACACTTATTAAGGTATTAGAGTTAATGAGGTGGTTTTCACTATAAGATGTGGGTATTGGTAAATAAATCAAAGAAATTAAATTTATCGAGAGAATGGTCAAAGTCAGGAAGTATCGAAAAGCTGTAGTCAGAGGAAGTGAAGGGTTTTTAATCCAAAACTTATTACATAAGTCGAATGTGTTCAAGATTAAAGTTTTGTCTAATAGTGGAGTATTGAAATGAGGAGCATGAATTTGTTGCTAACAAACTCCCTCCTTAAATCAAGGGCTTCCACCCAAAGTGGATGATGAGGTGAAATTCATTGCATCAAGGCAAATCCGAATTGCTTTTCTTTGTGTAATTCGAGTCTATTTAGTACAGATTTATTTGCAGATCCATATATGATACATCCGTAATCTATAACTGATCTAATGTGTGCTTTATAGAATAGTAAAGCAAGCTTTACCCCAACCAGATTTTAGTAACAAGATTTCGGTGAGATTAATGTTTAAACTTGTACAGCGCTGCAGAGGTCGTCAAAAATAAGAATTGCCGAATAGGAATGCGTCAAAATTATTTACAGAAAGCCAACGTCAGTGTCGAGCAGGCATTCGAAAACGCAGATACGCTTATTGTAATAACTGCTATTGAGCAAAACCGTGTGCGAGGATATCGACCTTCTTGTTTTACTAACTGGATTTGCGCAGCATACCTCAAACGTGTATTGCCGAATACGTGGAAAGGGAAAAATCATGAAAAACTTTACTCGTCGGCAGGCCTTCAACACAATAAATCAATATCCGACAATATATTCTTTCTCCACGCCTTCAGTGGATGTGACACTACATCTTCTTTATTTTATATGAGAAAGGCAAAACTCATTAACATTCATAAGAAGCATGAAGAGTTGTAAGAAACGCTGAAATTGTTGCAACTTGAAAATGTTGCAGGGAAACGTTTTTTCATTGCTTTGTACGGAGGCAACAAAGATGAAAAATCAATAAACTCTTCAAGTGATTAACAAAATCAATTACAAACAGCAAATTCAACCTTTTGACTTTACCATGAACAGCAAAAGCAGGACGATAACATATTATAGAACATAATTATCATCAAGTGCAGACATGGCTCGGATTTGACAAAGATTCTGATAAATGGGGCTGACGCAGAACAGGCCGTGCCACAGTGATGCTTTTATTGAAAACTGGCGTCAAAAATCGGTAACCTAGCCAATTTTCGATAACAATTTACGAAACTTGGTAGAGTTAAGTACTTGGGTATGCTAAATATGGGTTTGCTGCAGAAATTTTTTTTTTTTTCAATATGATGGCTTCAAAATTGGGGTGAGAAGAAGCAAGAAATATAAAAAATTCAATAAAATAACCCAGCCACAAAAAATAAGTCCTGATCCTGAAACTTGACCCCAGTAATTTAATGTATTTTTTGACGCTGAATTCGAATCCGACCTCAGAAAAACTTACAAAACACCCTCAAAATTTTGAACTGGAGCGAAAAAACACCCTTAGAATAGGGTAAAATCGCTCCTCATATATGGTGACAATAAGTACATGCAAAAAGTACTCCTAATGTACAATCCTGGAGTTTTTGAGGTTACTGATTTCAAATTTCATTCTCAGGGTGAAAATCGAGTAAAATGAGGGTTGAAGGGGGTGTAAAAATGAATATTTGACGAAATGTGCGATTTTAATTTTGAAAGTTTATTTCTAGGGATTTTTGAGGTTGTTGATTTCAAATTTCATTCTTAGGGTGAAAATCAAGTAAAATAGGGATTGAAAGAGTAAAGAGTAAAAATGAAAATTTGACAAAATGCGTGATTTTCATTCTAAAAGTTTATTTCAATTGATTTTTGAGGTTGCTGATTTCAAATGTCATTCTTGTGGTGAAAGTCTAGTAAAATGGAGGTTGAAAGGGGTGTAAAAATGAAAAGGGTCTCGCCGGTTAAGTATATGGAATTGGACCCAGCGGCTTATTGGGCTATTCATTCACATGAATGTTGCTTATGACTAGGAATGCTCAATAAAATATATAATAAACCTCTATCCCCTATATTAGCAGAGTTATGGGGATAACAACCCTCAACTTTAAAATTAATTTTTTTCAAAACTATTGAAGATAATTAATTGAAATTAATAGGAGAAGTTGATAAAAAATAGCTTTATATTTTGCATTTTTTTTAGATTCCTATTACATCATTTAGTATATAAAAAAATAATTTAATTTTTGAGGGTGCTGTTTTTATATCAACCCCTCCAAAAAAATATATATTATTTAACACTAACATATTATCGTGTGTAAAAATTACTCCAAGGTCAAATTGGGAGAAGATGCTTAAAAATATAAATCTAGGTAATGAACACAGGTACACAAAAAAAAATTAATTGCGAAGACCACTTAATTCCTACTCATTTGGAAGCTAATAATTAAAAAAATATGCTGCTACTTTTAGCTTGGCCCTCAATTATTTTTTTTGCTTCAGAAGTATTTATTTTATTAGACAATATGGTTAGGCCATTTTAATTAATCCACAGCAATATCTCTTCAGGAAGGGACACTAGCGGAAAATGTTTCAGACAAAAGTTGTTCCGTTCAGAGGGGGGCATCTTTTGGGGAATAATTTTCCACCTCCCACTCCTGATGAGCTTGGGGTGGGGGTAATTGTTGAATTTTTAATGGCACTCTCCACTTTTGATCGCGTATTCTGATTCTACGAAAAAAAATACATAACTTTTGTACCAAACATCCCCCCCCACCCTGATGAGCGGGGACGGAGGTTTAACTTTCTAATTTTCAGAAACCTGCAGAGGAACATCTCTGAACTAGGGCATTTTTAGATAAAATGTTTCAAACAAAAGTTGCTTAATTCAGAGAGGGGCATCTTTTGTTTAAAACATTTTTCCTAAAAATACCCTAGTTCAGAGATGTTCGCCTGCAGAATTTTGAAAAATCAAAAATTACACCGCCATCCCCGCTGATCAGAGTGGGGGGGAGAAAAAAATGTTTGGTACAAAAGTTATGCAATTTTTTTCGTAGAATCAGAATACGCGATCAAAAATGGGGAGTGCCATTAAAAATTCAAAAGTTACACCCACCCCCCGTTCATCACGGGTGGGGGTGGAAAATTGTTCTACCCAAAAGATGTTCCCCTCTGATTGGAACAACTTTTGTCTGAAACATTTTTCGCTAATCTCCTTTCCTGAGGAGATATTTCTGTGGATTAATTAAAATGGCCTAACCATATTGTCAATAATTGAGAGTCAAGCTAAAAGTAGTAGTATATTTTTTTGATTTTTGGCTTCGAAATGAGTAGGAATTAAGTGGCTTCGCACTTAATTTATTTTTGTTCATTACCTAGATGTACATTTTTAAGCATCTTCTCCCAATTTGACCTTGAAGTAATTTTTACACGCGATAATTATGTTAGTGTTAAATAATATATATTTTTTGGTAGGTGTCACAGCACCCTCAAAAATTAAGTTATTTTTTTATATACTAAATGACGTAATAGGAATGTAAAATATAAAGCTATTTTATATCAACGTCTCCTATTAATTTCAATTAATTATCTTCAATAGTTTTGAAAAAAATTAATTTTAAAGTTGAGGGTTGTTGTCCCCATAACTCTGCTAATATAGGGGATAGAGATTTATTATATATTTTATTGAGCATTCCTAGTCATAAGCAACATTCATCTGAATGAATAGCCCAATAAGCCGCTGAGTCCAATTTCATATACTTAACCGGCGAGATCCTTTGACAAAATGCGCGATTTTCATTCAAAAAGTTTATTCCTAGGGATTTTTGAGGTTGCTGATTTCAAATTTCATTCTTAGGGTGAATATCGAGTAGAATAGGGTTTTAATGTAATGGCAAACCTAACTTTTCTGTTGGTACTGTGTACTAAGACCCGTAATAGAAATCGATTATTACTAGTTACATGCGTTTGGAACAATTACTGTCGACAGATTTATTTTAGCAATCTCAGTTAGATATATACGGAAGTAGATACTAAAAAGAATATGCTTAAAAAAACCTTATGAATGAAAAAAGCTAGAGAAATCCATATTTATTTTAGAATTCACTTACATAAATTAATAAATATTAAATTTTCATCCTGCATAGTTTACCTAGAATAAATGACACGCCTTGTGGTTAGCTGGTTGTTACTTGTATCTAATGGGCTGAGTTAATTTTCACCTCAGCAACCGCAAAAATCCCTAGAAATAAACTTTTAAATTGAAAATCAGGCATTTTTTCACCCCTTTCAATCCCTATTTTACTCGATTTTCACCCCAAGAATGCCATTTGAAATCAGCAACCTCAAAAATCAATTGAAAAAAACTTCTAGAATGAAAATCACGCATTTTGTCAAATTTTCATTTTTTCACCCCTTTCGATTTTCACCCTATGAATGAAATTTGAAATCAGCAACCTCAAAAATCCCCAGAAATAAACTTTTAGAATGAAAATCACTCATTTTGTCAGATTTTCATTTTTACGCCCCTTCAACCTCCATTTTACTCGATTTTCACCCTGAGAATGAAATTTGAAATCAGAAACCTCAAAAATCCCTAGAAATAAACTTTTAGAATGAAAATCACGCAATTTGTCAGATTTTCATTTTTATACTCCTTTCAACCCCCATTTTACTCGTTTTTCACTCTAAGAATGAAATTTGAAATCAGTAACCTCAAAAACCCCTAGGATTGTACATTAGTACTTTTTGCAAGTACTTATTGTCACCATATATGAGGAGCAATTTTATCCTATTCTAAGGGCGTTTTTTCGCTCCAGCTCAAAATTTTGAGGTTTTGGTTTTTCTGAGGTCGGATTAGAATTCAGCGTCAAAAAATACATTGAACTACTCGGGTCAAGTTCCAGGATCAGGACTTATTTTTTGTGGCTGGGTTATTTTATTGAATTTTTCATATTTCTTGCTTCTTCTCACCCCAATTTTGAAGCCGTCATATTGAAAAAAAAAAAAATCTGCAGCAACACCATATTTAGCATACCCAAGTACTTAACTCTACCAAGTTTCGTAAATTTTTATCGAAAATTGTCTAGGTTACCGATTTTTGACGCCAGTTTTCAATAAAAGCACCACTGTGGCGTGGGCCCGAATCAATATTATCAACAGAGCCGATCCCGCACCACCAGCACTTCTCAAATTAATATCTTGCAAGTATAAGGCAAAATGTGGAGCAGCTTGTGATTGTTGCAAAGCAGGCATGAGGTGCTCCATCATATGCCAAAACTGTAACGAAGAATTATGAATATTATTCGTATAGTGATCAGACTTACCCAGTAACCGATTTCAGCAAGCACTTTCCGATTAGATATTTTGTACTGTATATTTTTCAGAGCAAATTTATTTCGGTAGATAGCACTTCTCATTCTGTCGCGGCAGGGGTAGATAACAACAAATCAAGATTCTATATCCAGAATTTTCAAACAATGTGACGTTCACTTTTTCTAGAAGTATAATTCATTTTAAATGCCTTAATAAGTCCCATAATTCCCAGACAAAGAAAACCACTTTATTTACTATTACCTAGCTAACTCGAAAAAGGCAAAGCAACCAGTAAGACTAAAAATTATTACTTGAAAACATTATAAATAAAACTCGTAATCTAATATATAAAAATCTCGTGTCAGTGTTTGTTATCGAACTCCTCCGAAACGGCTTGACCGATTTTTATGAAATTTTTGGTGTATAATTGGTAGGTCTAGCTATTTTTCATACCCCTAGGTGATAAGGGTGGCCCTCTCCAGAAATTTTCTTTTTATTTTTTGAACAAAAATTGATAATTTATATGGCAAAACAACGTTTGCTGGGTCAGCTAGTAAACTATATATTATTACATAAAAACAAGTACTTTGGTAGGGCAAGAAACAATGCACAGACTAGGGCGAAATAATAGGTATCATTTTCATTTAAAGACAGACAGACAAAAGAATTTCATAATAAACTGTAACGGGATTTTTGTCGAAATTCCGTTACAGTTCCTTTTTGTCATAATTAACTCATTAATACTATGCATTCTTTGTATATAACATAGTTTAATTTATTAATGCAGTCTATTGAAACACCAAACTTGCGCCCGAAATTGTCACGTGATAGCTCACCTAGTCTGAGTGCCGCTGCTTAACATCTTGTAAACTGTACCTTAGCTAATTCAATTTGAGTAAAACGGCGCGCCCGAGACTGTGTCGCCTGGTGGAAGGAATGCAAAAGAGCGCGGTGGTGAGGTATTAAAAATCGGGTCTGATAACTTCTTCCTTCTTCTTGTGTGTGTTCTCCTAGAAAGTCAGGTATGAATACTCTAGTAATTATAATTTAATAATTTATGATATTAATCTAATGATTAGTTGTTAATCTTTGGCTGGTAGTAGTTTCAAATTTGAGTGATTACCCGTATAAAACAATTACTTTATCTTTGCTTTATTGAAATATAATTTACCGCATAAATTCTTTACTAACACGTGGGTACATTCGAAACTCCCCGGTGCAGTTTTTTGTCGAGGCGGAATGTTAGACGGGGACTCCGTTTAAAAAAATTATCTTTTGTGTAGAACAATATCTGCCGTATATTTTGTATTTCTAGGTGTGAAAAGAGAAGCAGTGCGGATCTAGACTTTACTGTTTGAGGTGCCGACTATTCTGGAACCTACGAGGAAGGGCTTGGCTGTGGAGTTTTCTGCTATATGCGAGGTGAGTGGTTTTCATTTTCCTTAAAATTTTTCATTGTGAAAATAAATTTGCAACCGAAATACCACTCAGCTCGTGTTAAGGCCTGGTTTTTTAAATTTTGGGTAGAGTCTAGAATCCTGGCGATTTTTTTTTTCTCTTTTCACAATACCTAATTATTTTTTTTTGCTGGTGCATTTTAGAATTCTAATTATCTTTTGCTGGTGCATTTTAGAATTCTCATTATCTTTTTGCTGGTGCATTTTAGAATTCTAATTATCTTTTTGCTGGTGCATTTAAGCATATGTTTTAGAGCATATTCCTTGCACGGGTACTTATTTATTTTTTTTAGAAACATACTATTTGTGCCATTGATTAACGTTGTTTTTTGCTAGAGTTTTTATTCACCAATGCTTTCTAGGAAGCCATTTTCAGTTAATTTTTGAAGCCGTCTGAGTCACAGACGTAAAAAATTATTCAAAGTCTTTTGGATGCAAACTTTTGCATCGTTTATAAAATATTTAATTCATTTTTCTTCTCTCGAGATAGACTAGTAAGGTCTATTAATTTGTGTATGATTAAATATTAAATACCTCTCTTGTTTTTTCCTTGACTTTAATTATTTAGTTGAAATGTCTTAAATTTCTTAAATCGTACCTAATTATCTTTGTTTAAAATACATCATCTAATTAATTTTTGTGCAGAGAAATTCAAAAGTTTTGGTCATAATTTTTTTGTAATATTTGCTATCGAACATTTTAATTTTTTACAATTTCTCATTGAATTCAAATAGTAGTTTTATTTAGAATTACGTAATTAATTTAGAGAGTTTGCTACCGAAGATAGCTTTCTCAATATCGAAGTTGCTTCACAACTTTAAGTTATTTTTATTAATATTTCCCTGGCTGGTTTTAATCATTTTTTTTCCCCCTTTTATGTAAACACTTGGACCAAGTGAAGAGGAGAGACCCAGTACATGTTTTCCATCTTAATTAAGGAATTTGGTGGTCGTGGACAGCAACATCGTTGGAGTGGACAGAGCTGATACTCCAAGATAAGGAGATTGTTAGTGGGATCCCAGCTCTAAACATACGTCCCTCGAAATCATAACCATTGGAAGCTTCCCGCCCCATTCTCCTGCTGCAGCAGTTACGTAAGAACTTATTTTTTTGGAAACTGTACGGTCTAAGTTTTATTGGTCAGAAGAAACCTTGTACAAAACCAGTCAACTTTGCAAATTTTTTCTCAATCTTTATTATCAATTTTTATAATTTTTTTTTTCATCAACTTGTTGAAATTTTGTTCACACTTATTCTAATATCATTTGTTTTTCAAGTAATACTAAATTCTATTTATATATAAACTATCCATTGTTTTTAACTCACCTGTAAAGAAATTGTAAATATTTGTTTAAAAATTTTTATCTTTCTTGTAATATACTGTTAACTTTTAATTATTTTTGTGTTCTTATTCCTACTCTCCCGATATTCAAGAACAGACTACCTAACATTTGTAGATATTTATTTTTGATATTAAAATTGATAATCCTCGGTAAAGAAAATACGCTGGCGTCCAAAAGGCCCAGTACAACTAAAGAAAAAAAACTTTTCAGTGCATCTAAAAAAAAATAATAACCTACTGACCCGTGCTGAGCTAGCAGGAGCTAGGTTTCTGCACCTCTTGATTGGGAATTGGAATTAATCCAACAAAGTGTAGTTAGACAATTGACGCCCAACGTCAAGGCCCCGATTTTTTTAGTTCTCAGGTTGTATTGGCAATGTTCTTGAGTATCAGAGTATGGAATAATTAACAGCTAAAATTTTTTCTGACCAAAATCTCTGCTATTAGTATCTTATTTTCTTATCTTATCTTAAATAGTTATAAGTTTGCGTATTTTGATAACTATTTCATATCTTGCGGTTTATGATTTTTAGGAAACTTTAAACTTAAACATATCTTTAAATTTATTATTTTGTTTTTTGTTTTCGGGGAATTTATCTTGAACTTAGTGATATAACTTTTGGTACTGAATATTTTCACACAATACTACCTATATTATTATTTTTGCGATTTTTGCTGATATACCTCTTTTCGATTTTTGCGAAATACCTAAAACTAGAGTGCGACCGGTTTGGACTTGTATTTTTTATTTTTTATCTTAAATTTTGTCAACTTATAAATCCAAGATGGAGCCTAACCATTTAAAAGCTAAAGAATTAACATATGAGTTGTTGATTAGAAGTATCGATGCTTCCGGTGATGTTGATAAGAAAAGGAAACTTCTTCGTGGTGCTCTCCACCAAGAAGATGCGAATAGGAGCTTTGCTCATGTGCCTATCGTTAGTCCTTTTGATCATGAAACAGACGTCAAGGAAATTTCTGAAACTATAACTGATTTAAAAAATATCGTTAGTACTTTTACGGGAACTGCAGCCGACGCTGCATTCAAAAGAATCTCCTCTCGGTTAAATCACATTTCAGGCCGCGTGCAAAAATTAAAAACGGATGAGGATTCTGAGGAAGAAAAACGGAAAATTTTACAGTTAGAAATCTTGGATTTAGAAGGTGACTTAGCTTTCAAAACCTTACCTACTACCTTAACTTCATCTCCCAGTCCTAGTACTTCCCGAACTATTGCGGAAATAAATCGATCTCCAGTAAAGTATGTAGCTCCTTATAAATGGAACATACAGTTCAGTGGTTCTAGTAAGGAATCAGTAAATTCTTTTTTAGAAAAAATTGACATGTTGCGAGAAGCTCGTCGAGTGTCTAAAGCTGATCTTTTTTCTTCTGCATGTGATCTTTTTAAGGATGACGCATGGATTTGGTATAGCAATAATAAAACTCGGTTTACCGATTGGGATACTTTAGTAAAAAAATTACGGGAAGATTTTCTTCCATATTTTTACGAAGATGACTTATTGCGGGAAATCGATAATCGCACTCAAGGAAATCATGAAAGAGTCACAATTTTCATAGCTTCTATGTTAAACTTGTTTAATAGATTGCCTACCAAACCCACTGAGTTATCTATGGTAAATAAAATTCGCAGAAATTTGTTGCCATATTATATTTCGCGTTTAGCTTTGGAACGACCCCAGACTGTCGATGAATTATCTGAGTTATGTAAAAGACTGGAGGAGGCTCATACTTGGTCTGACCGATATAAGCCGCCCCCATCTCGTAAAACTGGTTTACTGGAGCCTGATTTAAATTATTCTCCTTCCGAAATTCCCTCTACCTCCAACTTTGTTAAAAGAAATTTTAATTCTCATGTCGCTACAGTCTCCTCAACGATACGTTGCTGGAATTGTTCTTTAATTGGGCACCGATATTACGAATGTAATAAGCATAAAAGTATCTTTTGTTACGGTTGTGGCAATAAAAATGTCTATAAACCAAAATGTCCGCGTTGCACTCCAAAAAACTTGCCTCAAGGTGGCGTAACCCTGGGCGCCGCCACCATTTCACAAAGCCCAGAACCCCTACCTTCTACCTCTCAGCAACCCAAGCCAAGCCAAGGAAAGGGCAAAGGCAAGGGAAAGAAATCGCAAAAGTAAAAAACTTCTCGTTCTGATTGGGACAAATGGGTAAAGACTGTTAAAAATTTTTATCTTTCTAGTAAGTTAGCGAACAGTATTAGCCCTGTTTTCGTTAGAAAACCTAACGATTCGCGTCCCTATGTTTATGTAAATATTTTAAATCATTCAGTACTTGCTCTAGTTGATAGCGGTAGCAATTCTTCGATATTGGGTGCATCTGGCATGCCTTTATTAAAAATTTTAAATATTCCTATACACTATGATAATACTTTACGTGTCACCACAGCTGATGGTACAAATCAAGATGTGTTTGGTTATGTTAATATTTCGGTAACACTTAACAATGTTTCGAAAACTTTTAAAATTTTAGTTATACCTTCTTTAACGCATACACTCATTTTAGGCATAGATTTTTTAAATATTTTTAAAATTAATCTTAATTTTGGCAACTCAACTTACATTTCTCAAACTTCAATTTTATGTACAGTGAATACCATTCAAGCTTTTTCGGATCTTTCGGTTAGTCAAAAGGCAGAACTTCAGTCAGTTATCAAGCAATATGAAACAATTGCACCAACAGATAGGCTTGGTCGCACTCATTTAATTTCACATTGTATCGACACTGGTGATAGTAAACCTATCAAACAGCGTCAGTATCCTTTGTCGCCTGCAATGCAGAAACATTTAAATCAGGAAATTGATGAGATGTTAAAACTTAAAATAATTCAACCTTCACAGTCTCCTTGGTGTAGTCCCTTGTGGCTGGTACCTAAAAAGGATCCTGGTGAATATCGCGTATGTTTTGATGGTAGGAAATTAAATCAAGTAACTATCGATGATGCCTATCCTATGCCTTTAATTGATAATATTTTGAGTAAGTTGAGAGATGCTCGATATCTCAGTTCAATAGATTTACGTCATGCATTTAACCAAATACCTCTTGAACCCTCTTCTCGACCAAAGACAGCCTTTGCCGTCCCTGGTAGAGGACTTTTTGAATATTGTGTAATGCCTTTCGGTCTTTCAAATAGTCCAAAAACTATGGTTAGATTGATGGACCAAGTAATTGATCCATCATTAGAACCTTTTGCCTTTGTATATCTAGATGATATTATCATCTCCACGCCAGATTTTGCGACTCATATCGAAGTATTGAAAAAGGTTCTTCGACGCCTTAAGTCCGCCAATCTTACGATTAACTTGAAAAAGAGTGAATTTTGCCGCTCATCTCTTACTTATCTGGGATATGTCGTGGATGGTCAAGGCCTCCGTACTGATCCTTCCAAGGTTGAGGCAATCGTTGATTACCCAGTTCCTAGAACTACTACGGAAATTAAGCGATTGATTGGTCTTGTCGGTTGGTATCGCAGATTTATCAAAGATTTTTCTTCTCTTTGTGCCCCTATTACAGACCTAATTCATGGTAGGAAAAAGGGTCAGGCAATTTCTTGGACTCCTGAAGCTGATAAAGCTTTTCACGAAATTAAACATAGGTTAACTACTGCTCCTATTTTAGCTAGTCCCGATTTTTCAAAACAGTTTGTTATACAGTGTGATGCGTCAAATACTGCTTTAGGTTTTATTTTATATCAGGAGTGTGATGGCATTGAGCACCCCATCGCATATGGTAGCAAAATGTTAAACAAATGTCAACGTAAATACACTACGAGCGAAAAAGAATTATTATCTTGTCTGACAGGAATTGAAACCTACCGAAAATACATTGAAGGTACCCGTTTTAAGGTCGAAACTGATCATGCGTCATTAGTTTGGCTTCATAAATTATCTAACCCCTCTGGACGTTTGGCTAGATGGGCTGTGAAACTTTCTCAGTACGACTTCGACATCGTTCACATTAAGGGTTCACTTAATGTTGTAGCGGATGCGTTATCTCGTGCTATAACAGATACAGCTGTTTTAGATGTTTCGACTTTCAAACGTGATAAATGGTACCTTGACATGATTAGGAAAGTCCAAGAAAAGCCTGAGTCTTATTCTGCGTTTCGTGTAGAAAATAATATCTTATATAAACATGTGTTTCACCATAATCCCGTTATTAGTAACTTATCTGATTGGAAAATAGTTGTGCCTACCTCTAATCGTATTGAAATTTTTAAGTTATATCACGACGCTGAAACTGCCGGACACTTTGGCATTTCTAAAACCCTATCTCGTATCTTGGAATTATATTACTGGCCTGGTCTTCGTAGAGATGTTTATCGTTATGTGAGAAAATGTACTGTCTGTGCGGCTAGCAAAAGCACTAATTTACCTCGACCTGGTTTAATGGGTACTTATAAAAATATAAATTTTCCCTTCCAACTTATCTCTGCCGATTTATTGGGACCTTATCCGACTTCCAAAAATGGAAATCGATATGTTCTAGTTGTAGTAGACTGGTTTACACAATATGTACTGGTTCATCCTATGTCAAAAGCCACATCAAAAGGTATTATTAAATTTCTAGAAAACCAAGTTTTTCTTATATACGGTTGTCCGCAAATTTTCTGTTGCGACAACGGAAGTCAGTTTACTAGTAAACAATTTCAAACATTTATGGAGAGTTATAAGGTACAAAAAATTTGGTACAATGCATTATACCACCCACAAATTAATCACTCAGAAAGAATTAATAAAATAATAGTCACTACCTTGCGAGCTTATATTCATGGCAACCATAAAACATGGGACACATCTATTTATAAAGTTGCCCAGGCTATAAGACTGGCTAAGCATGATGTAACAGGGTACTCTCCTGCCTTTTTAAATTTTGCCAGAAACATTCCTCTAACCGGAGATTATTATGGAAAAATTTCAGAAAATGCTGACAATGTCGTTTCGATTACCGAAAAAAATCAATTAATAAATGATTTACAGGAGCTACCAGAATTATACATTGATGTTCGCAGAAGGTTACATGAAGCTTATCTTCGTAATACCAAGCAATATAATTTGCGAAAACGTTCAGTTAAATTTCGTGTGGGTGATAGAGTGTGGAAAAAAAATTATACCTTGTCTAGTAAATCCAAGAATTATTCGAAAAAATTGGCAGCTAAATATGTACCTTGTATCGTTGAAAAAGTTATCTCAAATTTAGTATATAACCTTAAAGATACCGATGGCAATGACGTAGGAAATTGGCACGTTAAGGACCTTAAACCAGACTACACTAATTTAGACTCTGACGATGACTCAGAGCCGGAAGATTCTAATTCCGAAATCCCCGATTAAAAATCTCTTCTTATTTCCCTTCATCTTATCTTTGTTTCCGGACCTTTATCTTATTCACATACTGGCTGGATAAATTTTTGTATCCAAGGGTTGTAGGGCGGGCCACTTTTTGTTTATTGCATGCGTCTCAGGCGTTTGCAACTAAGCAATTGAAATCGACCAAGCAGGTAAGAAATGCTTCTTGCGCTTGGGAAATTTCAAAATATGATATAACAACGTCATTCTGGCTGGATAAATTTTTGTATCCAAGGGTTGTAGGGCGGGCCACTTTTTGCTTATTGCATGCGTCTCAAGCGTTTGCAATTGAGCAATTGAGGTCAACCAAGCGTGCGAAATTACCTTTTCCTTTTTGTCTCAGAGAGTGGTACATTTGTTTACCTAATTTGAATTTGTTAGGCAAAAGACTCTCATTTATTCCCTTTTGTGGTTCCTAGTTTTTTTGCTGTTCGATGCGTGTACTAGGTGAACTGCATTCTGGTGTGGATGCACTAGGGAACATTCTCTTTTGTGGTTCCTAGATTTTTTGCTGTTCGATGCGTGTTCTAGGTAAACTACATTCTGGTGTGGACGCACTAGAGAATGTATTATAGGAGTCCGTTGTCTGAGTATGGGTACATTTCTGTGATCTGATGACATTTTGGTAATTTTTTCTCGCGCTTGGAAGATTTCAAAAATATGACATAACAACGTCATTCATTCATTTTTTTTTTCGGCTGAGTCTAAATATCTTTCCTTTCTTTTCTTAGACTCAAGGGTTGAGGGTGGGATCATGTTCTGCGTAATAGTGGTTGTCTTGGGCAATCGTTCGCGAAAACCCATTTCAA
Organism: Rutpela maculata; assembly: GCA_936432065.2. Lineage (NCBI taxonomy): Eukaryota > Metazoa > Arthropoda > Insecta > Coleoptera > Cerambycidae > Rutpela > Rutpela maculata. Next base: position 114,120,749 of record OW386285.2, read on the forward strand.
TCATGTTTGCGTAATCTTGTTGTGAAATTGATCAAATGTAAAATATATCTTATCTTACCTTATCTCGTATCTTATCTTTTGTCTTAACGAATTAATATGTAAACGTAAATATACCTTTATCTTATCTTTTACCTTATCGAATTTACTTTACATCATATTCGTGTTGGTATTATGTAATATACCATATTTTCGCGAGCCATAGGGCTTAATAAATTTTTACATTTGATCAGTCACAGTCACAACAAGACCGGACACTAACATCGTCAAAATTCTCTTTCTTTATTTTCTATCTTCTATCTCTCTATAATTCAAATCTTGTGTTGTTTTGTTCAGGACATTACCTTGTTGAACAGTTAAATGAATGGTTCAGGCGTTTGGCCTTTGTAACGAAAACTTGCTACCTTTTAAATTTTTTCCTCATGTTTAATATTATTTACCAGTCTTGTCTGGACAGACATTCTCGTGGTCAGGTAAATAATCTATCTTTTCTCGTTTGTGGTTTAATACCATATATTTAGTTTAACTGAACAAATAGTTCGGAGGATATTTTCCCCTGGATGACGATTTTGCTATTTAGTTAGACAGGCTTGCCGATAACTTTTTGGTTGGCGAATCATCAAGTTGAGTATTGGTAAAATACTTAGCAGTGATTTAGGTAGTTTTCTTTTCTTCCATTCATTATGTGAAACCTTTGTGAACTGTTGAATGGTAAGGTGGTGCAATGGACAACATTTCACTTGATACCTTCTGTTCATAAATTTCGGTTTTGGGTTTATGTTTCGATATTATGGGTGTTCATTAGCACGTTTGTTTTTTTTGGTGCAATTTTTATTTATTTTTTTTTCTTTTTTTGGGGTTAATGTTTAGCCTATAAGTATCTGTCGCTATCCTATTTAGTAGGGTATTTTATTTACCGTCAATGGACTTACTTTGGGATGGGGATAAATCGGTTTCGATCGAGCTGTCTTCAATGACTGACCGTTAAGGAGGGTCTATCAGTCACATAGGTAAGGAGGCTTGCTCGTCAGTGTTGGCCTAGGTCGCCTGATATTCTTCGAGAGGCAGGTCTACCTCCCTGGTTCACCTCAGCCCTTGACCTGTCGTCCGGTCGAGAGACGATTTATTGCGCCTAAAGTAGGAGTATCTCTGTAGAACGGATTTTTTTTTTGTCACCAGGGTGTCATAGACTGACTCCTAGTTTCAGCCCTTTGGAGCTATATCCAATGCTTCGTTAATTTAACAGTCTGGATATGTTTTCCCACTGTTAAATATAGGCAGATACTTCGTTATCTGTATCGTGGTCTAGTTTTACTGTTGAAAACTTTTCCAATTTTAGTACTGGCAACAACTACAAAGTTGCTCAGGCATTCAACCACAATGTCTGTGGAGACTGATTCTTTGAGATCCTCTCCTAAAACATATTATCTTTTCTTTCCTATGGCTATCTTTTCTGTTTTACTCGTGTGAGAGTGTCATTTTTTTTTTCTGAGTGGATTTCACCAGTTAGCCTGTGCCGCGTGACAACATTTATTACCGAGGCTCTTCCTGCATCTGGAAGCTGCGCAGGATAAGTGTTGGCCAGAATATTTTCTATCGTGTTTTTTCTTTCTGACCACAGGTCGATTGTTGGATGGTTCTCTCGCGGGTGGTGATAACTGTCACAGGAGTTAAAACATTTTTTTCCGTGGTTTTTCCTAAATTATTGGTTACCTATATCTCATTCTACCTACACACGAACTCATTTCCTTATATCTTCCCTTTCCTACTCATTTACAGGGTGTATCACTTTACAAGTCAACAAAAAAAAAGAAATTTTTTTTTTTTTTTTCGGGAGTTTGGGTGGTGTGTAACGGGATTTTGGTCGAAATTCCGTTACAGTTCCTTTTTGTCATAATTAACTCATTAATACTATGCATTCTTTGTATATAACATAGTTTAATTTATTAATGCAGTCTATTGAAACACCAAACTTGCGCCCGAAATTGTCACGTGATAGCTCACCTAGTCTGAGTGCCGCTGCTTAACATCTTGTAAACTGTACCTTAGCTAATTCAATTTGAGTAAAACGGCGCGCCCGAGACTGTGTCGCCTGGTGGAAGGAATGCAAAAGAGCGCGGTGGTGAGGTATTAAAAATCGGGTCTGATAACTTCTTCCTTCTTCTTGTGTGTGTTCTCCTAGAAAGTCAGGTATGAATACTCTAGTAATTATAATTTAATAATTTATGATATTAATCTAATGATTAGTTGTTAATCTTTGGCTGGTAGTAGTTTCAAATTTGAGTGATTACCCGTATAAAACAATTACTTTATCTTTGCTTTATTGAAATATAATTTACCGCATAAATTCTTTACTAGCACGTGGGTACATTCGAAACTCCCCGGTGCAGTTTTTTGTCGAGGCGGAATGTTAGACGGGGACTCCGTTTAAAAAAATTATCTTTTGTGTAGAACAATATCTGCCGTATATTTTGTATTTCTAGGTGTGAAAAGAGAAGCAGTGCGGATCTAGACTTTACTGTTTGAGGTGCCGACTATTCTGGAACCTACGAGGAAGGGCTTGGCTGTGGAGTTTTCTGCTATATGCGAGGTGAGTGGTTTTCATTTTCCTTAAAATTTTTCATTGTGAAAATAAATTTGCAACCGAAATACCACTCAGCTCGTGTTAAGGCCTGGTTTTTTAAATTTTGGGTAGAGTCTAGAATCCTGGCGATTTTTTTTTTCTCTTTTCACAATACCTAATTATTTTTTTTTGCTGGTGCATTTTAGAATTCTAATTATCTTTTGCTGGTGCATTTTAGAATTCTCATTATCTTTTTGCTGGTGCATTTTAGAATTCTAATTATCTTTTTGCTGGTGCATTTAAGCATATGTTTTAGAGCATATTCCTTGCACGGGTACTTATTTATTTTTTTTAGAAACATACTATTTGTGCCATTGATTAACGTTGTTTTTTGCTAGAGTTTTTATTCACCAATGCTTTCTAGGAAGCCATTTTCAGTTAATTTTTGAAGCCGTCTGAGTCACAGACGTAAAAAATTATTCAAAGTCTTTTGGATGCAAACTTTTGCATCGTTTATAAAATATTTAATTCATTTTTCTTCTCTCGAGATAGACTAGTAAGGTCTATTAATTTGTGTATGATTAAATATTAAATACCTCTCTTGTTTTTTCCTTGACTTTAATTATTTAGTTGAAATGTCTTAAATTTCTTAAATCGTACCTAATTATCTTTGTTTAAAATACATCATCTAATTAATTTTTGTGCAGAGAAATTCAAAAGTTTTGGTCATAATTTTTTTGTAATATTTGCTATCGAACATTTTAATTTTTTACAATTTCTCATTGAATTCAAATAGTAGTTTTATTTAGAATTACGTAATTAATTTAGAGAGTTTGCTACCGAAGATAGCTTTCTCAATATCGAAGTTGCTTCACAACTTTAAGTTATTTTTATTAATATTTCCCTGACTGGTTTTAATCATTTTTTTCCCCCTTTTATGTAAACACTTGGACCAAGTGAAGAGGAGAGACCCAGTACATGTTTTCCATCTTAATTAAGGAATTTGGTGGTCGTGGACAGCAACATCGTTGGAGTGGACAGAGCTGATACTCCAAGATAAGGAGATTGTTAGTGGGATCCCAGCTCTAAACATACGTCCCTCGAAATCATAACCATTGGAAGCTTCCCGCCCCATTCTCCTGCTGCAGCAGTTACGTAAGAACTTATTTTTTTGGAAACTGTACGGTCTAAGTTTTATTGGTCAGAAGAAACCTTGTACAAAACCAGTCAACTTTGCAAATTTTTTCTCAATCTTTATTATCAATTTTTATAATTTTTTTATTTCATCAACTTGTTGAAATTTTGTTCACACTTATTCTAATATCATTTGTTTTTCAAGTAATCTTAAATTCTATTTATATATAAACTATCCATTGTTTTTAACTCACCTGTAAAGAAATTGTAAATATTTGTTTAAAAATTTTTAACTTTCTTGTAATATACTGTTAACTTTTAATTATTTTTGTGTTCTTATTCCTACTCTCCCGATATTCAAGAACAGACTACCTAACATTTGTAGATATTTATTTTTGATATTAAAATTGATAATCCTCGGTAAAGAAAATACGCTGGCGTCCAAAAGGCCCAGTACAACTAAAGAAAAAAAACTTTTCAGTGCATCTAAAAAAAAATAATAACCTACTGACCCGTGCTGAGCTAGCAGGAGCTAGGTTTCTGCACCTCTTGATTGGGAATTGGAATTAATCCAACAAAGTGTAGTTAGAAAACTGAATCATTTTGTCTATAGCATTAACACAAGTTACCAAAAAAACATAAGTAATCAACTTAACAATACATGAAAAATGTTACTTTTCTTAACTAAAGTTACTGTTCAATAATTACAAAAATTTAGCAAAGGAAGAAATCGATGGGCAGACCCAAACTATATTAAATTAAATTGACTGATCAACAAACTGTACAGAAAATAGTAATAAACAATGAATCTTATAGTTCTTAAAATAATGTTAACAAAATTTATAAAATGGTCTGACTGACCAGGTAAAATTTACAGGAAATAATAATTCGATTCCCTATTGTTTTGGTAGAAATGTAAAGGCACTCAAGCAACGTTAGCTTTGACTTCTTTCCGCGAAAGTTTATTCAAATTCGACGCACTCACTTTAATTTTCTGCAGGCCTACGTAAACAGCGACCAGAAATATAACGCAGTGGATGATAAAAGCCATCGAAAAGAAAGTTTTAAGTACTTACATTTCAGCATGCAATTACACTAACACCACCTCTTACGATTAATTACAGCAGATGACTTTCCTTACGGGCAGCTCAAAGCAACAAACTTGTGCAAAAATAACTTACTAAAACAAACTACACACATTTGGCTAACTAACCAAATACTTTCATGGACTTTCTCAGATTATTTTACTCATCTCTGTATATTCTGCTTAACAAATTAGATCATTTTGGCCTGTCAAAAAATCTGCTATATTTTTTCAAATCTTACCTTGAAGATAGAAAGCAGTTTGTACAATGTTGTGGTCAACAATCTACTGAGATATCTGTCACTTCTGAGTTCCCTCAAGGGTCTATACTGGGACCATTATTATTTAATATATACATTAATTATATTATAAATGAGGTGGAAGCAAATTGTTTATGGTACGCGGATGATATGAAAATATACACTGCTATTAAGTGCTCTGATGACTGTATTAAGCTACAAATAGCATTAAACAAAATAAATAACTGGTGTACATCAAACAGTCTGCCTCTAAATCCTACCAAATGTAACGTAATGTCCTTTTCTCTGAAACAAAATATCATAAAATATGATTATTCCATCGATGAAGTTTCCTTGCATAGACCTAATACTATCCGTGACCTTGGCGTAATTTTCTATCCTAATCTATCCTTTACTGACCATATAAATGATATAGTAACAAACTCCTTCAGATCTCTTGGCTTTGTGATACGGAATACACGCGAATTTAATGATATAAATACCATCAAGTTATTATACTGCGCTCTTGATAGACCTCGCGTTGAATATGCTTCCATCATATGGTGTCCTCACTATAATATTCATGTGCAAAATATAGAGAGTTCAGAGACGTTTCCTAAAATATCTCAGTTTCAAGGGTGATAATTTATATCCACCAATTGGATTTCCACATAATGAATTACTGTCTAGACACTCGTTCGATGCTCTTGAAAATCGCCCAACTAGTTTTCTTACGCAATCTAATTAAACACCCCGTATTAATGTAATGAAATTCTCACCGCTTCATCAAATTTGTAACAATTATAACTCTGTCCAAATCACGTTTGATCTGTTCAACTGCAGTATAGCATTGATAAAAAACCTAAAATTATAGTGTGTACCGAGGTTTATTATATCTGAACTTCTAATAATTTAGCGACACTTAGTTTTTAGTCCTTAGCACTCTTGGTATTCTTTTTTAGTATTTCTTTTGTTACTGATTATTAGTTATTAGTATTGTTAGTATTGTTATAAATAACACAACTCTGTATTGTACCCATTCAGTAATTGGTGTTATGCTGTTGAATGGTGTAAGTTAAATTAAAATAAAATAAAATAAAATAAAATAAAATAAAATAAAATAAAATAAAATAAAATAAAATAAAATAAAATAAAATAAAATAAAATAAAATAAAATAAAATAAAATAAAATAAAATAAAATAAAATAAAATAAAATAAAATAAAATAAAATAAAATAAAATAAAATAAAATAAAATAAAATAAAATAAAATAAAATAAAATAAAATAAAATAAAATAAAATAAAATAAAATAAAATAAAATAAAATAAAATAAAATAAAATAAAATAAAATAAAATAAAATAAAATAAAATAAAATAAAATAAAATAAAATAAAATAAAATAAAATAAAATAAAATAAAATAAAATAAAATAAAATAAAATAAAATAAAATAAAATAAAATAAAATAAAATAAAATAAAATAAAATAAAATAAAATAAAATAAAATAAAACAAAACAAAACAAAACAAAACAAAACAAAACAAAACAAAACAAAACAAAACAAAACAAAACAAAACAAAACAAAACAAAACAAAACAAAACAAAACAAAACAAAACAAAACAAAACAAAACAAAACAAAACAAAACAAAACAAAACAAAACAAAACAAAACAAAACAAAACAAAACAAAACAAAACAAAACAAAACAAAACAAAACAAAACAAAACAAAACAAAACAAAACAAAACAAAACAAAACAAAACAAAACAAAACAAAACAAAACAAAACAAAACAAAACAAAACAAAACAAAACAAAACAAAACAAAACAAAACAAAACAAAACAAAACAAAACAAAACAAAACAAAACAAAACAAAACAAAACAAAACAAAACAAAACAAAACAAAACAAAACAAAACAAAACAAAACAAAACAAAACAAAACAAAACAAAACAAAACAAAACAAAACAAAACAAAACAAAACAAAACAAAACAAAACAAAACAAAACAAAACAAAACAAAACAAAACAAAACAAAACAAAACAAAACAAAACAAAACAAAACAAAACAAAACAAAACAAAACAAAACAAAACAAAACAAAACAAAACAAAACAAAACAAAACAAAACAAAACAAAACAAAACAAAACAAAACAAAACAAAACAAAACAAAACAAAACAAAACAAAACAAAACAAAACAAAACAAAACAAAACAAAACAAAACAAAACAAAACAAAACAAAACAAAACAAAACAAAACAAAATAAAATAAAATTTTATTTCAATATTTTAATATTTATGATGCTCTAACAACTTGAAGCCGACCCTGTGCTCAAACTTTGGTAGAGTGAAATTACCTAGAGAAGATAACATCGTCATAGAATACGCAAAGACCGATATCGTTACCGCGTGCTCGTTACCTAGGTAACGATGTTATTTTTACAGCTGCATGGGTGTTAAGACTGCATACTACCATTGATTCATATTTAAATAAAAAATGGATGGCAGGGGGCACTGATATTATGCCAACTTTTATACGCAATGTGCGACTTATGTTATCTTCTCTAAGTAATTTCACTCTATCCTTAACTCAACCACTCTGGAGAATAACGTTGGAAACAGCTCAAGTCATATTCTCATATAAGTAATAATTTGAAACTCGGCCTACAATTGGCCTAATTCAATGAGTACGTGATGTCAAAGCGTCTCTCACCACTTTGTGTGTTCCAGTATAGTTGGAATCCAGTTAAGGATACCAAAGTTTGATCACAGAAAATAGTAATAAAGGCTTCAAGTTTTTAGAGCATCATAAATATTAAAATATTGGAATAAAATATAAATTCGTATAGACTATCAATATTGAACTAATTTTAAAGGGCTATTAAAAATAGACCGTTGCAGCAGTTAAGGAGTCTACTCACGATCCAAATTGCTGGAGCCAACCTTATCAGCATGCTTTGAAGATTACTTTAATCCTCTCAAATAACCTCCTTTTTACGAGTTAGCAAGGCAATCTTCAAAGCATATCGACATCAAGTTCTAATAATATGTACGAAAAATCAAGAAATATCAACAGACGAAAATGGTATGAAATTCAAAGTAGAAACCATCAACCACTAGTCTTTACAATATTGTTGCCTATATTTCTATTGTACAGGAATTTGAAACATGTTTTGATTATTTTAGACCCTCCCTGAAGCCGCCCTTTATGGGCGGATTTCACTAATATTCTATAGCATTCTATCTCGAATATTTCAGATTATATGTTTAAAATTTCACGTTCCACGTTGACACGTATTCGACAAAAACTATCATCCACAGACTCACACACACGTACACAGACATACTCAGGTTATATGCCGATTCGGTTATATTTGCTATTTTCGAGTTTCAAAACGTCCCGCGTTATTTTTGTCCCAAATAGTATTACTATGTGCATTACTCGATTAGGGTGACCATACGCATGGAATTTCACTATATTGTCCGGAATTTTAACGGGCTGCACAGCATGCTGGGATGTACAGCTAAACGTACAGCATTTCATTTTGAATTTGGAAAGTTTGTCTTTATGAAAGATGGTCTCTTGTTTTACCATATGTTGGTTTTTGTCATTGAATACTCGGTCAAGGGTGCCTCAGAGTATTGGACGAATTCCGAAAGTGTAGAGCTGTGTGAATATGTTTTATATATAAGTTTAAAGATTGCATCTTGTGTTGTGTATGGAGTTTCTGAGTAGGGCAAATCTGCTCTGTCTCGAATTATTGAAACAGAAAGAAACGATTTGAATGAATTTTTAGAAGAGTTCAGAGCGTTTATAGAAAATCTTGAAATAGCAGATTATATTCTCGTTAGTGGAGACATAAATATAGACATTTTATCCAATGATCTAATCGCCAACGAGTATTTGAACATGCTGTATGGTAAAGGTTTTGAATCCCTCATAAATAATTACACACGAGTTCAGCAGAACAATAAAAGTTGTATAGACCATATATTTATTAAAATAAAAACGCAGAGTAATATAAAAATAATACCTATAATACTCACCTCAAATATAACTGACCATTATGCGAGATTGGTTTCTATAGAATAAAACGAGTTACATTTTAATGAAAAAAAGACTGCTATTTTGAAAAAGTTAATTATAAACAAATAACCCATGAACTGTCCAAAATAAATTGGACACATTTTTACGAAACAGGAGACCCTGAAGAGATGAGTAATACTCTAATAAATAACTTTAAAACTGCTATACAAAATGCAACCAAAAAAATAAGATTCAAAAATTTAAAAAAGAGAAAAAAATGGATTACAAGAGGTTTAATAACATCGATCGAAACTCGTGATAAAATGTACATTTACTAAAACAACCTTTAAACGTAGACTTAAAACAAAAATATAAAATATATAGAAATAAAGTAAATTCACTGATTAAAAAAACTAAAAAAGATTATTATGAGAAACAAATTGAAAATAGTAACCACTGTAGTAAAACTCTCTGAAAAATAACAAAGGATATCATCAAAAGTCAAAGACAAAATCAGGAAATAACACAAATTAAATTAGATAACAATTATGTAGTAAATGACGAAAAACAAATTGAAAACGAGTTTAATAAGCATTACACAGAAATAGGAGAAAAATTAGCAAATAGATTTACCAAATACAACCTTCCCTATTGCAATTACCAATCAGTCTTTTTTTCTTACACCAGTAGACGACAAGGAAATAAACGAATACATAAAAGAACTAAGAAATAATAAGGCTCCTGGATTTGACGGCATCACATCAGAAATGTTAAAAGAAACAGTAAATATAATAACACCATTATTAGTCAATCTAATAAATAAAATTTTTCAATCCGGAATATGTCCATCCAATTCCAAGGTTGCTATAATTAAACCTTTATATAAGAAGGGGGACAAAAATTTGAAGGAAAATTACCGACCTATATCTTTGACTTCTAATATTGCAAAAAGTTTCGAAAAAGCGTTAAAAAAAAGATTAGTGCAATACCTCAACAAATTTAATTTATTATCAAAAAACCCGTTTGGGTTCCGAGAAAATACATCAACAAGTGATGCTATAGCCTGCCTGACTAAAAAAGTTTATGAATGTTTGGATAATAATGTTTTTATAGATCTGGAAAAGGTCTTTGACACAATTAGTCACAATAAAATATTAAAAAAATTAGAAAATTTTGGTGTAAGAGGTCTTTGCCACGATTTATTGAAAAGTTATTTAGATAAAAGGACACAAGTTGTAAAAATATGAAACCAAACAAGCAAATCAAGAACCGTGCTCTATGGTCTTCCACAAGGTACGGTTCTTTCCCCAATTTTATTCATTATGTATCTAAATGACATATTTAGGCTAAATATTAGAGGAGAAGTATCATTTGCAGATGACACCGCCACATTTTTTAAATGAAATTCATGGAAGGAAGTGAAAAGAATTTCGGAATTGGACTTAAATTAAAGGTGATTAAGGATTGGTTTGATGAAAATATCTTGACCCTTAGTATCTCAAAAACAAAATATTTGCCATTTTGCTCCTATAGAAGCAATTTACCTTTATTTAATGAAATAAATATTGTTAACACTAATTTGGTCATAACTACCTGTGAAAAAATTAACTATTTGGGAATAACTTTAGACCCTCATTTAAAATGGAATCACCATATCACCAACACTGTAAAAAAACTAAGATCTTTAATTTATAGATTTAAAGTATTAAAAGATACATTAAGCAAAAAACACACTAAAATCATTTAGTATGGCATGATTGAATTGATTTTAAAATATGGCATTATAGCATGGGGAGGTGCAAACAAAACTGACATTATACCGTTAATATTAATCCAAAGAATATATTTAAAGGCCTTATATGGAAAACCAAACCTTTATCCTACTGAATTATTATACAAAGAGTCAAAATTATTAAATGTGCGTAAGCTATATTCTCAATGTTTATTAATGTACCAATACAAAATATACTCAGAAACAACACTCGTTGATCATAGCTACTACACAAGAGGTAAAGATAAAAAACAAATAAAGGTAGTCGTTGCACAAAAGACTATAGGAACAAAATGTTTTGTCTACTTAGGTCTTAGATTATACAATAAGCTCCCAGAAAATATTAAATAAGTTAGATCTGTAACAAAATATAAAAAGAAATTAAAAAATGGCTGCTGAACATAAATTACACAGAAATAAATACATTTATTAATACTGGAAGTCTTTAAGCTTTCTTTTAGTCTTTAAGTTTTCTAATTCCTCAAATTTATGTTTTTTTATTTGTGAATTTTCGTTTTAAGTTAACTTCTAATATTTTAATTTTAATATTTTTCTTAATATTGATACCTAAAAACTCACCCGCATCAAATTCTTTTATAATTAAATGTAAATACATGTTTTATAAAATCCATGAAAACATATATTTATAATACGCAACACTGGTCTATTGTCTTTGCATTCAGGTTCTTCGGACCCTTCGCAAAATAAATAGAACTTAGTTGGTTATTTCGCATATGTACACACACACTTATCAAACTACCCATTGCTCACAGACTCTAACGAGTCTAAGCAATCACTCATTTATTTATTTATACCTATAGATATTAAAAGTAATCATTGTATCTTTTGTTAACCTATATAAATAAGTAAATGTTCTATTCTATTCTATTTCTCCACACGACTGGCATACCACAAAAAGGTCCCACCCCACTCCACAATCCAAGTGTACAACATTCAAACTGCATATATCTGGCCTCCCTAAACTTGATGTTAATTAAAGATTGTCGATTAGATAATTATATATATATATATATACATATATATATATATATATATATATATAGAGGTATGCATGGTCATATACAGGCCCGTTTCATACACTGAGCGGTTGTAGTGCAGCCCGATTTGACGCTGTGAAGCCCGGGGTCGGGCTCATCAACGTACCCCAGTGTATATCATCACTAAATGGCCACAAATCATGTTAGCTTCCTTCCTACAAAATTTTGGGGTGGGCTTCAAAAAGTCATATTTTCATGTTCCGAGATACACTTTTAGTTCAGCACTACTGAGTCAGGCGGCGCTGTTCCTGTATATCCAAGCCTCTTATACAGCTGATATTCATCGCTCGTTATATAGCCCGATATTTGGCAGCGTTGCAATGGCTCGATAACGTTCGATTCTTATTTCCTCTTAAATACTTTCTTCATGAAGTCACAATCGATGAATGAAAGCTCCTTATTCGAATTAATTTTTAGTCCGAAACCTCACAGGTATTGTATCATATTCGAACAATTTATCTAAATTCAAAAATTTATACCTACTAAGAATTATAATTTAAGTTGCATAGTGCTATGAAAGAAAAATAGTTGTAAGCATCTTAAACATCTTAAAATGTGTTTTGAATTTTTATACAGAATTTCAAATAGAGGGCTCAAAAATATAAGTGTAGCATTTATATCGTAAGAGAGAGAATTTAGAATAAGAGAATAATACAAAATAAATGCTTTGTTTATTTGTCGTAATAAATTGATATTTCTATGTCCTTAAATTAGGTTTGTGATTTTTGCATTCAGGATTTAATAATATTATACTTAGTTACTTCCACATTCAGTGGAAGTTTAGCAACACAAAAAAAAATTGAAAATCTGTATTTTTCAAATAGACTTTGAATGTCAGGAATCGTCGAGATTTTAAGTTTGAACAAAATAAAATATAAATATAAATTAATATAAATAAAACATTAAATTAAAGAAAAAACTGTTAGTCTATCGTTCTGTGTGTAACTTTTTCTCCACACACAATTACTCTGGAATTGTTTACGATATCGATTATATTTTTATCTTTTTATCTTATTCCGTTGAATGGTTGGGGGGTGAATTGGGGTAAATTAAAAAATTGATTGGCATTAGCCACCCCATTACCACCCCCACTCTCACACCAATATTAACAGAGGTGAAGAAAATAAAATTGCGATTTAGTGTGTGTAAAAAACCAAAGACCTTAGCATTTTTTTAAATTTCATCTACCCCGCTATCACCACTTCGACTACCGATGTGACACATCGTTCTATGGGTTTTTGCATCGACGATTTCAAATATTATATGATTAAAGTTCCATAAACAATTTATTTTCACTTAATGAAGTTCAAATACAATATCAAATTTTATTCGTTGTGAGAAATTTGGATAGAAAATCTGGATGTGGAAGTAGTTTGGTATAACATTTATCTCAGAAATACTGTTTGGTTTATTTCATTTGACTCAAAAAAATACCAAACTTACGCGATCGTTCAGTAAAAAAAATTTATGTAAAAAAATACCTACTGCAAAACTTGAAATTTTAATTTTGTATTTTTTTTTTCTGTTTCAACGTACACGCCCTTGAAAATCGTCGTGTTTAGACAAAAATGTGTTGAAAGTCTACCTTTAAATGCCAATAATGGGAAAGTCATTGCAATTTTCATTTGTTCGGGAAATTCACCACTTTACAATAAGGGATTTATAATTCTAATTAAATGATATATTATATAATTATGTGTAAGCTTTATTACTCTGGAAGTTACCCGATCTATTACGCAACACGCTTTGCTTTTCATCCCGTTGATTATACCAGCAATATCTTGAGTAAATATAGGAAGGTGACTTTAGTTTAAAGAACCGACGGACAAAGTACGTGAAAGAAAAATAATTTGACCAAAATGTTTAGTAATTATGGTACGGTGGTGTGGGTGAATGAGGTAAAAATAATTTGAGATCTTTGGTTTTTGTATACACACTAAATCACAATTTTTTTTCTCAACCCCTTTAATAATTAAGTTATAGACCGACAGACAGATTTTTTTTCTCAAATTTAAAATCTCGACATTTCATTTATGCTTCTGTTTTTAACCCTTTTCTACAAATTGCAATTTTATAATAATTAATGTTTTTTATTTAAAATACACTTTAAAATTTATTAATAAATCCTCATATTATAATATTTTAACTTTATTAATTGAACATTTACAATTACTTATGTTTCAGACAATTTTACGAGCATTACATGATTTTGGTCTTAAATCGGGCATTTTTATCCATAACTTTGTATTTTAATAATTTTAATTATTAAAAATAATAAATGCCTAATAAAAACCTATGCAATGATATTTAAACTTTGATATAAAATATTCGTTCATTTTGCACAATTTTGGTCTAAAAATCGGCCATTTTGGAGTCGTCATTTTTTTTTTAACTCTGTGTTCATAGTTAGCGAAATTTTTTCAATTATAACATTTTCAACATAATTTTTCACAAAAAAAAGATGAGTTAGCAAAGAGTAGGCAAAGAAAAGTAGTAGAAAGCTTCATTAATGATTATAGAGCATTAAAATAGTTTTTAGGCAAATCCATTCAGGTTCAATCGATTTCCTAACAACTTGCTTTTTTCGCCTGAGTCCAGTCAACTAAATAATTTAAAATTTTAACATTTTTAAAAACTAAATCAAAAACCGCTGCCCAAGAAATCACTACCTCCATATCCAATTTTCTAACCAAATCTCTCACAACGAAAAAATTTTGTTACTATATTATTATTTGCACTCCACTATGTGGAATTAATTGTTTATGGACCTTTAATAATATCATATTTGAAATCGTCAACCCCAAAAATCCATAAAACGATATGCCACATCGGTAGTTGTGGTGGAGATGATGGTATTGGGGGTGGATAAAGTAAAAAAATGTTGAGGCCTTTGATTCTTGTACACACACTAAATCACAATTTTATATTTTCACCTCTTTTAATAATGAGGGTGACTAATGCCAAAAATTTTTTTGAGACCTTAGCTTCTCTTATGTGTATATATTAAATAACGATTTTATGGACTCTTACTTCCCAACCCCAACCCTTCAACGAAATAAGAACAAAATATAATCTGTGTCCAGAACTCATCATGATAAGATCTGGGAATCGATTATATTTTGATCTTATTCACAAAAGAAGTTACACACAAAAAGACCGACCGACAGACTGAAATCTTTTTTGCTCAAATTTAAAATCTCCATGTTTCATGGCATTCTAAGGATATTCTGAATAATAAGAATTTTCAATTTTTTTTGCGTAACTATATTTCTCTAATTACCAGTTAAGGGTATCTTATTATTATTTCATGTTGTGGCAGCTATACAGTGTTTCTCCATTTTCACTATAAGGACCGTTAGTCTAATTTTAAATTTAAGTTCATGTAGGTATTCAGGCAAAACGTTCTCGAAGCCCCGTCAAAAACTACT
Source organism: Rutpela maculata (assembly GCA_936432065.2). Taxonomy (NCBI): domain Eukaryota; kingdom Metazoa; phylum Arthropoda; class Insecta; order Coleoptera; family Cerambycidae; genus Rutpela; species Rutpela maculata. Next base: position 114,136,047 of record OW386285.2, read on the forward strand.
ATAAATAGCTTCTTACACAATACATTTCTCTCTTTCATATTTCCACGTATTGCTAGAAAACTACCTGCTTTCTCTTTTGTTTGTTAAATGTGTCTGAGTCTAGCATTATTAGAAATGTTAAAATTCACATTGTTTATTTACTTCGTTTTTTATCTGTTTTGAGAATGTCACTATATTCTTCGAATTTTTTAATAATAAAGAATACCTTAAAGGGTTCTGAAGAAAAAATTGACCTATCTGGTTTTAGAATTTAGTAGATCGATGGTGTTCAACCTATGCTTATAATAGTACAGTAACTAGATATTTAAATTTACAAAGTTTGTCATATAGATTAAATTTCGTTTTATTTTTTTATTTAATAGGAAATTCATCAAGTAAATGTTTGGATATTATGCGAATACTTGCATTTGACAGAATATTAATGTCATTCCTTTTCAGGAGTTACACAAATGACAATAACCATTGAAACTGATAGAGGATCGAATTTAGAAAAAAAAATCTACACAATTTTTCATATAAAATGCGACTTGAAAATTGCGATTTTAACTCGAGAAAACAGGTATCGCAACACGATTTTCGTCAAATAACTCGATAAATAATTTAGCGAACAAATGCTCTAGACCAAAAAGAAAGCTTAAGGTGGGCGGTTTCGTGAACGTAATTCGAGGATTTCTCCCGCATCCCTGAACCGATTGAAAACATTTTTTGATATTCGTTTAGAGACAGCTTTATAGAATGGTACTAGGCTATTTAAAACTAAAAAAAGAAAAAAAAATTTTACTTGAGCGAAAATCAAAAAAAATTTTTGTTGACTTTTCAATAGTCTGGTACCATTCTATAATGTTGTATCTAAAGGCCTATTAAGGGATGTAAGAGAAATCCTCGAACTACGAAATCATTTTCTTAAGCACGGCACCGGCACTCTTAAACTGAGGATGAATTTTGCTTTTACTTTCACATCTACGTATAAACCATTGTCAATAATTTTTGAAAAAAATAAAATTCTTAGCAGTATATGGGTGGTAGGAAAATTTAAGATTAATAGTATATAAATTGGGAAAAATAGATTGGACCGCAACAGATAACCGGAAGTGGGGTGGGGGTGCGAAAAGTTGTGTTTTTTGGGATTTGGGGGATTTTGGGATTTTACGATTTCTAACAAAAGTAGACCTCCTATCGAAAAAAGTTTAATGCAAAAGTTGTAGATAATTGAGAGATCTACAACTTTTATTTGAGCTATTTTTTTTGCATAACCTCAAAAATATTGAGAAAAACGCCAAAAACCAATTTTTTATTTTTTTTTATTTTATTTTTATCTTCCACAAAAATAATTCGATTTTGATGAAATTCGTTGAAAATATGCATTTTTATGCCTCAAAAAAGCTGTAATTTTTTTGAGGCATAATTTTTGCGGATTTAATTTGAAGAAAAGACCTAATTTCCAATCAAAAAAGTTGATTACCAAAGTTTTGATTTTTGAAAATTTCAGAACGGTATTTTTTTCGTTGAAACCTCTACTTTAAGATGTAAAAAAAAAGGTGTAAAAAATAATACTGTTACTGGGGAAAAACATTGTCAAAAATGTAAAAAACAAAAAAAAAAACACTTTTATCAAGATCGATTTTTCCGTAAATCATACTAATTCTTCATTGTAAATGAAGTGTTGAAAGTGATGCAAAACGGTAATTTCAATGTAATATGTAATAAGAGAACTTTAATTGACCATTTAAGGTTCGGACTGCTGAAAACCGATATGTTTAAACAATAATTTTACCTAACAAATTGCTAGAAATGACCATTTTTGTGCAGCCGTACGTGAAGTGAGTATTTCGCGTTCTCAAAACAGTCTGTGAAATTCAATTTCACGGCCGTTACCCTTAGTAACGGCCGAAGAACTAAAAGTCATTTTCATAATAATTGACGTTTAAGTCACTTCAAAATTGATATTTCTAAAATATGACAAACAAAAATTGTTATATCTTATTAAACAGAATTAGCACATAATTATTTCCAAATTCACAACAAATACATAAATTATTTCATTTTTACGATTATTCGAGAACTGTCAAGAAGTATACATTCAAAATACCGTTTTCATAGAAACGCTCTGGCGTTAAGGCCACCGCGTTTATTTAGCAAAATATAGCATAAATGGTGGTGTCATTTTTACCATCTATACTAACTATAATTTACGGTTGCACAAAAAATAGTGTTTATACCATGGCCGCGAAATTTTTTAGCGTCTTCGAGATTATCTTGCCTCGGCCGCAAGCGGCCTCGGCGAAAATTTTTCTCTCGGTACTAAAAAGGACTTTCGCTGCCTTGGTATAAAAATAACTATTTTAGGCAAGAAGAAAACTTTTTTATGCTTCATGGGCACTCTCACATTAAAAATAATTTTGTTACGTATTTTACATTAAATCAATTTATAAAGTAGAAATACAGAATCAAGATTTATAATAATCTCATTTTAAGTTTAAGCAGAAAACTAATTTCTATCTGTCGGTCTGTCTGTAACTTTTTTGTGCGCAGTATTACTCTGGAACTGTTTATGATATTGACTTAAAATTTTGTATTATAGCGAGATCTGGAAGTAAATTATATTTTGATCTTTTTCCATTGAAGGATCGGGCGGGGGTAAATGGACGTAAATGGGGATAAATAAGTAAAGCAAACAAGTAAGAGTCCGTGAAATTGGAAATTACTGTATTTAGGAGAAGTCAACGTCTCAACAATTTTTGTCATCAGCCATTCCTACCAGCCCTACTACCGACGCGACGTGGCATATATATCATTTTATGGATTTTTGAGGTAGACAATTTCAAATATATTATATTATTAAACTTATATGAACAATTATTTCCATATAGTGGAGTGCACATATAGCATCAAACTATTTTTCGCTATAAGAGACATTTTGATAGGACATCTGGATATGGAAGTAGTGATTCCTTAGGCAGCGGTTTTTATTTATGAAGACATATATTTTTATGAAGGCCATTTGAAATTATATTTCTTGTCGGTCTCCCTGCATAGTGCGCTCGACAGCATCATGCGCTCGACAGCATCATGCGCTCGACAGCATCATGCGCCTACCTTAATGGCCTGGCATATCACGATCTTTGCAACCTTTAAGTTAATAATGCTTAGTGAATATAGAATTACAAATGTTTTGGTCAAAGATCGTAGAAAAATAAAGTAAGGTAGGTAATATTCTATGTTAAAACAATTTGAAGCATTAGGTCATAGCGCTGCCGTTTCCATATGCGCTAACTAACGTTCATAGATGGGAAATTTTTAAATAAATTTAGGAAAAAATTGGTACAAAATAAGACATTAAAGGACGATTACTAAAAGAATAACTAATGCGATTAATGGTATAAAATGTTTTATATACTTAAACTTTTTCATTGCGTGTATTCTGTTAGTAGAGTGCTCGGCTCTCAAACATGCGCATAAAAATAAGATTTGTAGAGGTTACGGCGTATCAAATGTTTATTTTTTTCGACTTTTAACTTGAAACAAAAATATACTTTATATTTTTTTATAACATGCAACGGAGCTATGAAAATAGTGAAATGCAAAATGTGTTCTTAGAGTGGGGTCGCCTACTAGACGGGTTCAAACGGATCATAGGAAATTTGCATCGCATTACATTTAGTTGTATCTTATTTATTATTAGTCATACAATTATAAATCATACACTATTGCGTTCCGAAAAGATAAATAAGATTTTTGTAAAGAGTACAAAGTTTTGATTTGAGTCTACATTTCGAAGATAATACGATGGAAACGCAAGTTGTCTAAATTGAATTAAATTTTAAAGCATTTCAAACCGAGATATTATTGCGGTTTTAAGTTACGTTCTCCCGTAAGATCCGATGTAAAATGTATTATTTGAAAGCCATAAGGAAATATTTCCTCTACAAGACATTTTATGAAAAATCGCAATTTATTTATTTGTTCCACTATTCCCTTAACTCGTTTTTAACTTTAATGCTCTTTTGCACATGACGCTTTTTGATGGTCTTAGCTCCTCTTATATTTACCAAATACCAATTTCATGGACTTCTACTTGCTTGATTTACCTATTTACCCCCATTTACCCTAATTTACTATTCAACTTTGCAACGGAATAAAATCAAAATATAATCTACTTCCAGATCTCGTTAAAATACATACGTGTGCCATATTGTAAGTCAATATCTTAAACAGTTCCAGAGTAATCGTGAGCACCAAAAAGATAGAAGACTAGGCCTACTTAAAACAATGAAAATTTCCAAAAATTTTTTTTGCGTTAATATACTTCAACTGGATGTGGAAGTAATACCCAGAAAATGTCATGACAAAGATATAAAAAATCGTGTGCCGTAAACTACACGATAGGAGTAAAGCGTCTACTTCAAGCATTTTCTTCGAGGAAACCTACTACGCGTCCATACTGTAACCCACTGTGCATCCAATTTACTCGAGGAAAGCCACTGCGCATCCATACTACTTAAAGTAACCCACTGCGCATCCATACTACTTGAGGTAACCTACTGCGATCTGTAATACTCGAGAAAAGTCACTGCGCATCCAAAATACTCGAGGAAAGCCACTGCACATCCATAATACTCGGGAAAACCTACTGCGCATCCATAGTAGTCGAGCAAAGCCACTGCGCATCCATACTATTCGAAGTAACTTTAACAACATAATATTTGAAATCGTCTACCCCAAAAACCTATAAAACGATATACCACATCGGTAGTGGGAGTGGGGGTGGTGGTAGGGAGTTGGTAGTGGGGGTGAATAAAGTAAAAAAAAATTTGAGGCCTTAGTTTCTTGTATACACGCTAAATTACAATTTTATTTTTTTCACCCCCATTAATAATGGAGTGGGGGTAGTAGTGGGGGTGGCTAATGCCAAAAAAAATTTTGAGACCTTAACTTCTTTTATATATACTAAATATCAATTTTATGGACTTTTACCTGCTTGATTTACCTATTTACCCTCCAACCCTTCAACGGAATAAGATGAAAATATAATCTAGTTCCAGATCTCATTAAAATACATAAGTATACCAAATTTCAAGTCAATATCTTAAACGGTTCCAGAATAATCATGCGCACAAAAAAGTTACAGACAGACAGACCGACAGACAGAAAATTCTTTTTGCTCAAACTTAAAATCTCGACATTTCATGACATTCTAAGTCTACACGAGCAATAAAAATTTAAAAAAAAATTTTTGTCGTTACTATTTATACTTCCACTGGATGTGGAAGTAATTAAATAAAAAAATTGTAAATACTTCAAAGAGAACTTCATGCTTTGTTTTTATTTGATGGCAATCAATTTTTGCTAATATTTGACCTGTATACTCGGAAACACAAGGGTCACTTGCTGTCTCAAAAAATAAGTACACTTTCAAAAGAAAAATTACATCAAGGGATTCTTTTACTACTATACCTAATATTACTCTACTAATAATACAATTCTGTTAGGTAAATAAACGTAATTTAATTTTTAACCCTTTGCATCTTTTTATTTAATGTGAATGAGGGAATACTTTAAAAGTGGAAAACAAAAAATGAGGACAAATTCAAAATATTTAAATATTTATAGGCCTACCACGGAGTAATTATATTATCAATTATTAGTAATTAATGTTTATTTGCATAAAAAAATAACCTAATATTTTATTAGGTTCTTTTAATATATCTTGAAAGTCATAACAATCAAAAATAAAAAACGTAACTGTTATATTATTTTGGCGTTTTCAAAAAAATGAATATATTTCCTTTATTAGCTGGCCCTCCAATAGCGTCTCTACTGTAAACGGTAATGAGAGTGGCGCGGTAAAGCAAATACTCCTAACCATATAATATTGTGCTTCGTGACGATGCATGCGTCAAAGAAATATATATTATAAAAATATAACCTACTGAGGCCCGATTATATTGGCAACATCGCTGGGACGGAGAAAGAACGCTAACTATATTCTTATATACAGCGGGCTCTGAAACGATCAGTAAATATATCCGGGCTCTGAAATATGCCATGTTTATATAATTAAAAGAAAAATAATAATTAGCTACCTCTAGTGGCTTCCTATTAAAAAGGATGCCCAACAGTCGCCATATTTAATAAGTTTGTTAATTTATACACTCGGGAAATGCCGGGCTTATGAGCGACCTATCGATATATCGGGCTACACAATATGCCGTCTATACCTATATATATATATATATATATATATATATATATATATATATATATATATATATATATATATATATATATATATACATATATATATATATATATATATATATATATATATATATATATATATATATATATATATATATATATATATATATACATATATATATATATATATATATATATATATATACATATATATATATATATATATATATATATATATATATATATATATATATATATATATAACCTGCATTACGTAAAATTAGTCACCATTTTTTTAATGTTTCCCCATAATCGCAAACCGTCGCGTCACTGTCAACGAAGCAAAAGATCAAATCAATACCTTATTTTTTTAAATATTTTGATGTAAATTATTATTATGTTCCGCTAATTTAAAACCAACACGTGTTGACCATAAATTAACATATTAAAGAGGCATTATATGTAAAAAGCCAGATTATAATGGATAAATTGGGATGCCTATATACATTGTTCCAACGTAGGTAAGTAATTAGAAAAATTTGATACGAAAATCTACCACTAGAGAAGAAGGTGAAAAGAAGGTTCCAATAATCTTCGATTCGGAAATGTTTCTTTAAGAGATACAGGGTCTGGCTGATGTAAAAAATATTTTGAGACCTTGGTTCTTGTACACACTAAATAACTATTTTATGTTTTTTTATCCCCTTTAATAATATTATTTAAAATCCTAATTTGATAGCATAAGGTAAATCGTGTTAATGAAAAAGTTTTGTTAGCATATTTTGAAGGAAAGAAGAATTTAAAATCTTCCACTTTATGGATTAATTTTGTGTTGAATATTTAATAGTGTTTTATTAGGAGTGGTACTTTTGTGACGAGTCTGTAGGTTTGCGAAAGAAGTGAGTCCGGCAATTTTACTCCGAATAAAACATGCTATTTTTTCTTCAAACGTCCATTAGCAATAAAAAAAATAAAGATAAAAAATCTCGAATTTCACCACCAAAAACGCATTGACGTAATATCGCATGGCCGTATTTAATAAAATACGCGTTGTTATACTCCAGTCGAATTAGACATAATAAAAAATTTTGCGTACTGCGGACTTTTTTTTGTGGAAGTTGTTTAAGAGGGCATAATAAGCAAGCACAGAAAACTACACCCTGCTACACCATGTGCGTCCCCTATTTTTAGGGGAAATTTTACTTCGGTGTCCATATCTTTTTCCCTATTGCCCGTAGGGCTCTTTACCAAGTTACACTTTTTGAAGATTCATCCCTCCTCTACATAATATATATATATTACACATTTGCCGTAGGACAAACGGTCTTGGCTGTACGAGGCCGGAAAGGTCGCGCTGTCCGAATTTGGGGGTCTTCTGTACAGGACAAACGGTTATTATTTCCAATCTACAATACTACACATACTAATGCCCTTAAGTGAAAAAACTTTCATCGAATAAGGCGCGGTTTTCATGATATGGGATGTTGAAATTTTAAAAAAAAAAGTGAACCTACTTTTTTTCGCCCATTTTTTTTTCATGCATGTACGACCCTAATATAAGAAAGTTTACGTTGGTTTCATTTTAATACATTCGTTGGTTTAGGAGCTAGACAGCAAAATATGCCAAAAAATGGCTATTTTGGTATTGTTGCATTAAAAAAACCGAAACCAGTATAATTCTGGTAAGTGTTTTTGTTTATCCTAAAAGTCCAATTCATTGCGCATAGAAAATGTGTTTTTGTATTTAAATAGGATCAACACTTATTGTGTAATAACGATTTATGTCATGTGTTCTCCAGTCTCCTCTCTCACATTTTTTTTGCGGCCTTATGGTTCATAGTGGGGCAGAAAGCAATGTATACCTGAACAGGGCACATATTAGGGTGTTAAAATAGATCTCTAGTTAAAATGCGATAGGACGTACCGTTTTCGAGTAAATCGCACTTGTTTGCAATAAATTATTTCAGATCACACTTTTCATCGACTGACTAGTAAATACACCGCTGACTACGAAAAAATAAAAGTATGTGTCGCTTCTTGCTTTTCTGTTTATGAGGGACATTGCTAATGAAAAAATGAAGGGACTCCCCTAAAGGTTCACGCTTGTCTCAAATCATCATTGCAACTTATTTTGTGCTATAACAAAATCCACAATAATTTTACTTTCCTCGAGAAACAGCTATTATATGTCCATTTCATCGGAAAATGATTTAAAAAAACAAACTCCTAAGAAAGAAAACACTAAAATGTTTTTATTTATCACATCACAATTCAGAACACAATGAAAATTTAAAGCAAACATAACCAAACGGCACTCGTTTGGTTATGTTTGCTTTGAATTTTAATTGTGTTCTTTCGAGTAAAACGCACTGTTTTACTCGAAAACGGTACGTCCTATCGCATTTTAACAAGAGACCCATTTTAACACCCCATTATGTGCCCTGTCCACGTGTATAATGCTTTCTGGCCTACTATGAACCATAAGGCCGCAAAAAAAAATTGTGAAAAAGGAGACTGGAGAACACATGACATAAATCGTTATTACCCAATAAGTGTTGATCCTACTTAAATACAAAAACACATTTTCTATGCGCAATGAATTGGACTTTTAGGATAAACAAAAACACTTACCAGAATTATACTGGTTTTGGTTTTTTTAATACAATACCAAAATAGCCATTTTTGGCATATTTTGCTGTCTAGCTCCTAAACCAACGAATGTATTAAAATAAAACCAACGTAAATTTTTTTATATTGAGGTCGTACATGCATGAAAAAAAAATGTGAGAAAAAAAGTAGGTTTACTTTTTTTTTAAAAAAGGGGTTTTCAAAATCATGCCGTATCATGAAAACCGCGCGGTATTCGATTAAAGTTTTTTCACAAATCATCATCCCTCCTTAAGGGCATTAGTATGTGTTGTATTGTAGATTGGAAATAATAGCCGTTTGTCCTGTACAGAAGACCCCCAATTCGGACAGCGCGACCTTTCCGGCCTCGTACAGCCAAAACCGTTTGTCTTACGGCAAATGTGTAATATATATATATTATGTAGAGGAGGGATGAATCTTCAAAAAGTGTAACTTGGTAAAGAGCCCTACGGGCAATAGGGAAAAAGATATGGACACGTAAGCAAAATTTCAAAGCTTCAGCCTCTAAAAATAGGGGACGCACATGGTGTAGTTTTCTGTGCTTGCTTATTATGCCCTCTTAAACAACTTCCACAAAAAAAGTCCGCAGTACGCAAAATTTTTTATGATGTCTAATTCGGCTGGACTATTATGAATATTCCTTTTTTTGCCGCTCACAGCATCAGAAATAGTAGTTTGTGCAACAAAAGACGCACGAGAAGAAGTTTGAACACAACACCGTAGGCGGAGTGCTCAATTTTTCGAGTGCGATATGGATAATCCACTCGAGTTGTACAGTATACTTTTTCTACGACCAGCTTTAGATAAAACTACAAAATATTAAAAAATTTAATAAATAATAATAAATTATAAACTTATTTTAAACTGAATTAACTCAATCCTAATCTGTCAGTTTAGGTTTTCCTTATTCAGTATTACTATTTTTTATAACAAACGTTTAATTTCACATAACTTTTTCATAAGGGCAATTATAGTAATTTAAAAATAGAGGTGTTTTGCCAAGCAGATTCCAGGGCGAGCCGCAGGTGAGTCCTCAAAGCTTGAGGAGACCTGCAAAATACTGTTTTTCGGTCATGTAACGTACAACTTTTTGCGAATATCTATGAAATGTGGTAGCTTCTATTAGACTTTAATTTTTATTTGAAATTAGGGACATATGTAAAATAGCATGGTAGAAGGCATCTAGCTATTGAAATTGAGCCATATCCGCCATACGGGATGACAGCTAGAGGTGTGTGAATTGCTTTGCTTTATATTAACCTATTAAATTTTTGGGCAAAATTTTTATCAAGATTTTTAATTAAGCACACAAAAAACGTTGTAAGAGATATCCAATCTATAATATATAGTGTGTCTCTCAGATTCGAATGAAGTTAAGTAGAGTAGATGATATAATAATTTAAAAAAAATTGTATCGTGGAAGACGTTTCTTTAATAGTTAATCGTGTTGATGTAAGGAAAACACTCTTACTTTGTTTCTATCACTAGATTTATTATAACTTAAACGTTATAGGCCAATGGGGTCATTTCGTCAAATTTAATATTGCACTTTTTATTACAATTGTGCGAAGTAATCATCAAATAATTATTACACTGAAAATTTGAGCTCGATCCGATATGTAGTTCCAGAAATATACTGCTTTAAAATCTAATTCTTCATAAGCTGAGGCGGTCGAATCGCTGACGTAAATGTCTCCACAGTCCTACCTCGCTTACCTAATAACCTTGCCCACCGCAATCGAATGTCAGTGTTAGTATTATAGTACAGTACCCAGAAATTTTGGTCGAAAACCCGACATCTAAATATACTCATATTATCAAAAATACGATACCGCGACGCCCGTACCATGTCGATACGGAATGAGGAAGACTTGTAGTTGATCCGCATCGTAAATCGCACGCCGAAATTCGAAAATTCGGCTCGACACGAACGAATCAAAATTGGCTTTTTTGGCATTTTTCTATTAAACTACATGTTATCTTTTATATAAACTATTTCTTATCTGAATAACAGATGAGGATATTAATTTCTTATGCCGGATTTTAGACTGCTAGGCAAGCGGGTCAGCTACATCTACGTCTCTCGATGCAATAGAGACAGTGACGTCACACAGCTATAAAATGAAAGCGCCACGTGTTGATATGTTTTTGATTAATTTTGAATCCTATAAAGACCCTGGAAAATCCTTTTTTTTGCATTTCGCTCTAGAATTAATAGATCTTTCAGAAAATGTAATAAAAAAATAATGCTAAATCAGCCCATTGTCAGGGAGTTCAGGATGCGTAAATACCGTTTTAAATCGGGCAAAAGATTTTACTGTTGGAACCAGTAGTTCATTATAGGCATCTTTTAGACATACTATTTTTTCCTCCTCGCCCGCCCCCCGAAACACCACCAATTTCGGGGCAATATCGCTTAAAAATCATTTTTTTGCTAATATCTCGGTTCTGAACGGTTCTACCAAAAAAAAGATGGTTATCAAATTTAAAGATAAGCAAATTCTCCATCGAAATGGCGAAATGGACATATTTTTACGTAGTATTAATATTCTTGGAGTTATAGGCGGGGGAAATTAAGCATCGTATCGCATCTGCGCTGTATATCGACAGTTTTACATATGTCAGTTTTCCTTGAAATACATACCTACTTCGCGAATATACTACATTAGTTCGTACAGGACTGTCAGCAATAAACTAGAAAGCAAATGATATTGTAATTTCTAACAAGCACAGTAACGATCCTGTTATTAGTTTTCGGGATACCGACTTAAAGATTTTAATAGCGAATTGGTACGAGAATCACGAAAAAAACATGGAAGAAGAACGATTGCGAATTGTAAAGGCGGTTGGAGCAGTAATATTAGAAGATATTAGATCTCATGTATATGAAATAAAAAGTTACTCCGCATCAGATGCTTTCATAGAAAACGTCGAGAATGACATACCGGACGGTCTTAATGTTCTTATGCACTCAATTATGTGTAAAAACAAGCACGGGGACAAAAAGAAGTGGACTATGAACTGCACTGCTATTTCACATGCAATAATAGCTTCAGCCGATATACAGCACGGATGCGATACGATGCTTGATTTCCCCTTCCTATAACTCCAAGAATATTAATACTACGTAAAAATGTGCCTCAACCATTTCGATAGAGAATTTACTTATCTTTAAATTTGATAACCATGGTAGGACCCTTCAGAACCGAGACATTGGCAAAGAAATGATTTTTAAGCGATATTTCCCCAAAATTGGAGGTGTTCCGGGGAGCGGGCGAGGGGAAAACATTAGTATATCTAATAGAGGCCTATAATGAACTAGCTCCAATAGTAAAATCTTTTGCTCGATTTAAAACGATGTTAATCTACCTGACGAGTTGGCCTATTACTGTAGCTTCGGACCATTAACGTGCTATTCTCAAACCTAGATATTGTTAGTGCTTACGTGAATAATAAGAATAAGTGATTAAAGTCAGGGTTTAAAAAAAATAAGATAGGTCACGAAGTCACCGGACAAGGAGGTAGGAAGTTAGAAGATGACAGGTTTTCTTGGGATCAGGGTAGTAGCGGTACCACACAAATATAATATATAATTCCTGGGGTTTAGCACGGTACTAAGTGACCATTAAGCTAAGTGATCGCTAAGTTAGTTAGTACAAAATTATAATTTAACATTAATTCAAAGTTATTTTATTTTTATATCTTGAATTATAATCTCTAGTAAAATTAACCAAGTTCATTGTTTAATTTACAGGTTAGCTCAGACTGTGGAAGATTCTAAACTACGGAGTTACAGAACTTACTGTTATATGTGTCTTCTTATTATTCTTTTCCTCTGTTTGTTTTATTTTCTGTTGTTGTATTAATGTGATACCGAGACATACAACGAAGTTCTAATGCAAACAATTCGAGTTTCAGTTCCGCTGGACTTGAGGAGTGGGGACGTTTTTGAGTCAGGAAATGCGAATTGTTATTTACTTTTTGGAGGAGTATTACTATGAGAAAATGACAGCAAAAAATATGTCGACACCAGTGGCGGCGGTGGCCTGCAGTAGAGCGGCGATGGTGGAATAATAATAATAAAACAACTTTATTAGGCAAAGTTTAGTACAAATTACTATTCTTACACTTCTCCTGAACAAATGTTACTCGTAACAGTTGATAAGTTTTAATTTACTCTATTACACAGCTCCTTGCCCGCGAAATTTTTATTGCAACTTTGTGTAGGCCTAATTGCTGAATCTGGTGGTTCAGGGAAGATGAAGGCAAGACTCACGCGCCCGTGGCATTCGTGGCTCAGCATTTTAAATATAATGAAGTATACATTAGATGCAATATAATGAATTTTTATGTATTGAGTATAAAGTTTCAAAAAAAAATAATTATTGCTCGCCCTTGAAGACCAAGAGGTTGAAAAATTGTATGTGTTTTTATAGGTACATTGTTTTTTGTGTGATTATACTAAATTAAAATAAATATAATGGCCTACTTCTCATTATGGTAATGTCAAAAGTTTGTTTGTTTTAAAAGAAAGTTGCAAAACACAGTCCAACGTGAATCCATTAATGTAATGAAAATATCAATAAAACATCCACACACGCTTTTCAGAATCCACCTGAAACTCGTAATTATGTATAAACAAACACCTATCAATTTCACTTTGACTTTATTTGACGCAGTTGATGTCTTATCACTAGTAAAGATAAGTGTACCTATTTAGGGCTGGGGACAAATTGTAACTAAAATTATCGAACACTTGAGAATTTATTCAGTTGAAGTTATAATTCTGTAAGATGTGCATCGCGTTTTACTACTAATAATAGTTTATTCTGTATATAAACATTGCGAGAGAGAAAAAAAATTGAAGCTCTCCAGATAAAACAGTGAAGTGACGTTTCATATTAAAATAAATATTTTTGATTAAAATATATTAACAATATTCTACTTACCATTCAATACCAGACATACATTATCTACATTTTCAAAATAGCAACATAAGTGTGTGTGACAAAGAACGTGGATAAGATGATTTTATGTGACACATAAATCATTTTTCATCGGAAAGTGAGGTGCATAATATATCTGTTTTTGAGGTATGATATTTTAAGACAGATACTTTTAGATACTTAATAATAATAGTATTAATAAAAGGCTTTTTGCGGTTTACATTCAACAGTAGCGTAATCCTGCAAATCTTTAAGTTTGTCCATTTTAATAAGCAGGGTCTTGCAAACACTTATACAGGGTGTTCCAGGAATTTGGGGGCAATACTTTAAGCGTATAGTTTGAGCCAACATAATACTAAAGACACCGGTCATTTTTCTCCCACCAACACCCTTTGCCTTTAATGGATAAGAAGGTTATCTGCTTATATTGTCCAAACTATTACATATTTTAAAAAAAATTGACAGTTACACAGCAAAGAAGGGGATCATCCAGCATATTTTTAATAAATCATGAAATTTCATAAAAAAAGTACAACCCCCGTATTTTTTTAAATTTTATCATATTACATTGTTTTAAATAAGGGAGAAAATTAACCTTCTCATTGGTTGTCGTTTATTGCCGATAAAGTAGATACCGCGATCTGCTCAACTTGTACTCGGATTTTGCAATAAATTCCAGAGATGGCTTTTACTTAACAATAACAATATGATGTAAACACCTAATGTTGACATCTAATTGTGAAGAACATCGTAATGAAACATTTCACACTAATAGAAATGATGAAATTAAGAAATATTAATAACATTTCATCGCCTAGGGCCATCTCGTCCAACTTGCCTTGTACAATACGTGAAGTGTTATTTGTAATGGGCTCACCGAAGTTGAATATCATTGTGGAAATTTTGAATCATTGGCTTTTTGTACACACTTTTTTATTATTTTTTATTCATTTCTGTTCAGAGTTTTTGATTTTCTTGTCTGTTCAGATATTTTCAATTATCGGCATTCTGATTGCTAAAATAGTACTAATAGGCGATAAATTAAGACTTTGTGACTCTATAATTAACAAATATGGCGCCTTACGTATCTTATCTAGATAACATAGGGTGGGTGGAATACCCCCATCCCAGAGTCGGGAAAGGAGGACAGTGATGAATAGAATATAAATATAAATAAGAAATTTGGAAAATTATACTCACAGACTTAGGCTAATATCTTTAAAAACCGTAGTTCATAAAAAACATGTTTCATTTCCTTATATTAAATATGAGTTATTAATTATTTTTTTTTTACATATACATATTATTAATTTTAAACTCACGCTAGGTGGGTAAGAATTTTAATTGTTCTTTCTTTTTACCATTGTCGTCAAGCCGAGCCGAACCTGCCCCATCTAGCCCTGGTTTGACATTCTCAAAAGTGAAAGTTTTGATAACGGAAAAAGAACTATTTTCCGAAACGTCAACTGCCTTCGTTTTAATTTTTTCAATTTATCATTTAACAATTTTGTTTCAGTTTATATATTTTTAGGTGTGAGACATTTTGTAATAGAAGTATAAAAACCAGCCTCTGCCTGATCCTTTTGGCGCAGAGGTATATTTCATCAAAATTTTTAAATATTTTTACAGTGGCAAAATACCCAACAAACTAAGAAATCATGAATATGCCACAAATAATAAATTATAAACAATATCATGAGTTATTAAAGTCTGCGTAATTTAAACTATTCTTGTTACGCGCCGCCACTGACTGTGACGTCAATAAGTGCGCTGACATATGACGCCACAGCCGCAGATTCGCTCAAATTACGAGAACATATTCGGTATTTGCATGTTTACGAATTTTTGTGTGCTATTTATTAATTTATCAAGGGTTTAGAAGTTTAAATATTCTTTCAAATTGACCGATGAAGATTTTTCAAATGGTTAATCAGACAATTTGTCCACTGTGGATATATGTACATAGTGGCATTTTTTATAAAAAAAACTCGGAATGTTTTTCTCTTGGTTAAGTTCGCGGTGTTAAAGCTAGCAAGTAGGTATATTAGTTTATTAACCTCCCCACAATAAAATTGTGGGAGGTTACTACAATTAGTCCAAAATCGAAAATTGAGATAACATCAAATCTTTACGTTTTGAGGTCCCAGGAACCCAAAAAAGTTGTTTTTGAAAAATGTCTGTGTGTGTGTATGTGTGTGTGTGTGTGTGTGTGTGTGTGTGTGTGTGTGTGTGTGTGTGTGTGTGTGTGTGTCTGTTAGCACGATAGCGGGGAAGCCACTAAACGGATTTGGATGAAACTTTGCATGAGGGTTTCTTTAGTGCTCCAGAAGATCTGAAAAGGTTTTGGTTGAGATCGGATTACGTTTGTTGCTGTTTTGGCACAACAAGTTGTTTATTTTATGATTACTTATAATTTGTAATCGAACCATTGAAAAGCAGTAAAAATTCCGATTTCAACGATATATCACACTTGCACTCTTTAGCTTTGGTTTCCGTGAAAAAAATTAAAAACCAAATAACACGCTTCTTGTGTAAAATATATTTTATAGTGGAACCACAGAATACAGTAACTGCACAGAGGCGAAGTCTTTGGCGGTTCCTTTCAGTTTTGATGGCTCGTTTTCTGTGACCTTGCGTACCAGTTGCGTCTACACCACGGTGTATTAAATAGGTGGTCCGGCACTTTCCTATTATAATAATGGCTTCGTAAGTGCATGGTTTCTATTTACTTTAATAGATGGCGCGAGCAATAAGGTCCTACAATTACCTGGGCATGTGCATCGTATAACTAACACAACCTCAAATTTTAAGGTGTTTTCGTTTATTCTCATATTTAATGTTTGTATAGGCATTTTTAGCTCGGAGCCATACTGGCTCCAAGCAAATATTTAAAATTTCACGCAAATAATTTTTCAATATTGTTGATTAATAAAAATAGACTGCTAATTATAGGTTAGATTCCTAACCTGCAAAAGTGTCTTATTTTATTGTGACAAACTATTTAAAACTTCATACATATTACGTTGAACTTGACTTTGGTTGAAAGTACAGGAACCAGGCAGAAATTTTAATAATAGCTACGTAATACCTGTAAATCTTAAGAAATATATATTTTTGAGGTTAGCTGTGACGACACGTGCAATACTGCATGTAGTGTTACATATATTCTTTCAATGTTTTAATTTAGCTACTTAATGTCAGATGTCACTAGACTCTTGTCAAAAACAAGAAGCCGGGAATGTATGCAACACTGTATGTACGTATGCACAGAACCTGTAAAATTTTCTATCTATGCGTAAGTAATGAGAGAACTTATTGGTCCTGCCATCTATTACAAACTAGTTAGAACTTTATAAACATTACATTGAACTAGATTTTGGTCGAAAGTATGGGAACCAGGCAGAAATTTTAATAATAGGCGTCTGAAAATAAGGAGTACGCCACCTGGTGGTCTATAGTCAAACTAATTATAGGTATTTCTGTCATTGTCTCTTTAGTGTACGATGATATCAACAATAAGTAAATAATGATAAACTGAGATGCTAAGTTATTAAAAATATGATAGCGTTTAAAGGGGCTACACAAAATACAATTTGCTGGAGCCCACCTAGTCGGTATCCTTTGTAGATTACAGGGACAACTCGTGAAAGTTGAGTTGGCACGCCAATGTTCAAAGCATACCCTCTTTGATGTAGACACTTTTAACCAGGCATTGAGGGGGAAAACGCTGGTGCAAAACCGTCGCCAGAGTAGCAATAATAATGGCCTGAACAATCACACATTGTAAGTGAAATTTTTAAAATAAGTAAAGATATGCAATTTCAGTATATTTATAAAAGTAATATATACTATTGCATCATGCACTATTATGTTTTACCCCTGAATATTTCTATCTCATATTTTACCAAATACTGTTTCATTTATTTTACTTAAAGAATTAATAAATATCTTTTCAGTGTACCACTAGTTTCATGGGTATTTGATCTTGACACTTGTTTGTAAACGTAGAGCATACACATTTATTAAGTTTTGTGTTGAATATGGGTTGTACCACACAAAATAATATTATGTCCTGCATTTAAAACATTCCCCTTTATTCACACACTTAGAATTTTTACATTTTTAGTGCTTCCCAAATGTTCCATACATTGCAAATTGCAATATGCTTAACCTAAATGTCACTCATGTTTCCTGAAAAAAAAAGTGATTTAAACTACAACTGTACATAAATTTAAAGAAATATTTAAGTTTATTAATTTTTATCTAGCCAGACACCGTTTATGTCGAAGAAACTGTACTCTTCAAGGGAAAAACTGGATAACCTAAAAAAATATGAATTTTGCTGTATAATGCCAATAACATCTTGCAAATCACTTACAACAAAATCTTGCAAACCTTTAGGTCATATATTATTGATGTTATTATTTTTAACGCCAAAAATAATAATAAACGGAAAAAAATCGATATAAGTAATCATCAAATAAATAAACAAACGGCCTATAATTAGTTCACGAGTTCTCCACTTTGGCGCTGGCATCTTAAATTCAGACGCCTATAGCTACGTAGTACTAAATTTTAAGAAATATATATTTTTGAGGTTAGCTATGACGCAATGGCAGATCCCCATTTAAGGATACACTGAAAAGACAGTGTATTTCGAGTTGGATTGAAAAAGATTACGATTTGAATTGCTTATAATCGGCGCCTATTTTCAATTGAGTTGTACACTAGGTTTTATTTATGAGAATTTTAATTCTCGGTTAATGTTTTCAATATCCCAAAATGAGTGGAAAAAAAAATTCACAAATCCAAACTTAACACGATAAACATCAACAGTGTCAAGATAAAAGTGAGGTTGATTGTTAAACAATTAAGAAATGGCGATGAGTATACAAATTTGGTTTTGGCGGGAAGGCTAGCCTTCGCCTCTGTATAGTTACTGTACTCAGTGGTCTAACCTAACGTTCAATAGACTAGTGTGTTAAAGCGTGCAGACTGTATGCTGAGTAAATTTGAGTGTCAAGTGCATCGAGACATTACAAGTTTTTTCGACGTTCATAAAGCCCACGGAAGGTGTGAGAAGCCTTCGTGAACCGCTCACAAGCCCTACAAGTATAAGCAATCTCACCGGAACGTTTTCGGTGAGTTCTTTCCAATAAAACTTCAAAAGTGACATTATATTTCAAAAACTATTTCCGCTACTTCCGCCATCCCGCCGGAAATTCTTCCGGCAACATAACCTAAAAATAGTGCTACATAACTTAAAAATAATTTAAGACATTGGTACCAACCTAAAATATTTTTTCGAAAACTGTCAAAAACCAAATTCCCCCAGAAAAACATTGAAACCAAAAATTTGACAGCTTACTTCCCCGACCGATTTAGTGAAAAATCGGCCGAGGCCAGAAGATAAAACAAAATATATCAACTCAAACTTAAACGATCCACCATGAACACTACTCCGGCCACATCTGGCAGGGAAGCTGTCCACCAAGAGTTATATGGTTTTTCCAAAAGATGGCCATCCCTACCACCCATTACCAACGAACGGATGTTTTCGTTTAGTTGTTTCCCGTATCAATAATCAAAATTATTAAGTGCTCTTGCCTACGAACTTAGTTTTTATAGTGTTGTGTTTATTAACCTCCCCACAATAATTGTGGGAGGTTACTACAATTAATCCAAAATCGAAAATTGAGATAACATCAAATCTTTACGATTTCGAGGTCCCGGAAACCCAAAAAAGTGGTTTGTAACTAATGCCTGTGTGTTAGCACGATAGCTACGAAGCTACTAAACGGATTTGGATGAAACTTTTACATGAGGGTTTCTTTAGTGCTCCAGAAGATCTGAAAAGGTTTTGGTTGAGATCGGATTACGTTTAGTGCCATTTTGGCACAAGTTGTTTATTTTATGATTACTTAGAATTTGTAATTGAACCATTAAAAAGCAGTATAAATTCCAATTTCAACGATATATCACACTTGCACCCTTTCGATTTGGTTTCCGTTAAAAAAATTAAAAATAATTCGTTATATGCGCACATATGACAGCATCCAAAAAATATTATTGGTATTATTGTTAGGGGAAAACGTATTTTGCCATCTGTCAAAAATATTTGGGTTGGTAACCTTTGTGAATGTTGATTTATAGCTTATGGTACGTGACGTCACAGCTAACCTCAAAAATATATATTTCTTAAGATTTAAGAATATTACGTAGCTGTTATTATTAAACTTTCTGCCTGGTTCCCGTACTTTCAACTAAAATCTAGTACAGTGTAATGTTTATGAAGTCCTAAATACTTTGTCCTAATAAAATAGGACTCTTTTTGTGGGTTAGAAATCTAACCTGTAATTAGCAATCTATTTTTTTATTAATCAATCATTTTTAGGTCACATGGTTTTGACAATTTTGACATTTTACTTGAGGGACAACAACACGCAGTTTGCGTGGTTTTATATATTTTTTTCTGATTTTCTTGAGAAACTGTGTGTGTTTTCGTAATAATGTCATATAGTGAATATTATCCAACCCTTATGGGTGATGTAAAGTGTCGCTACGATGAGAAAATCAAAATAATAGACAATATTGACCCATACACCCTTGGAGTGGAGACTGGAGACCTTTCTGCAGATTTGTCTATTTTACCTTGTGTGTCCGTAATTAATATGGTAAATTACTTAGTGTCGACTCACAGCTTCTTCGCAGATCAGCAGTTAAAGGCATACAAATCTTTACAAGCATATAAATATTATGAGGCTGGATTTGTGCAAGAAGTTTGTGCAAGAAAGATAAACTCAAATGTATTCATTGTTATGGGCAAGGCAAGTTTACATTTAAATAACTAAGTGCTAGATTTCAGTGATATATTATCCATATGTAGTATTCAATAGACTCTGCCAGAAAGTGATTTCTTTACCTTTCTTCTAAGCTTTTTTACATTCAAAATAAACCTTATCTCACAATCGCACCTTGTCGCAAAAAAAGATGGTGTTTTATTTTTATTTCACATTTAAAACTGAGATTACTTCTTTGTTTACATTGGAATAGAAAGTTTGGTTATCCCTCAGGCAATATGGTCGACTTATCGTGACGTCATCCTAAGATGGTCTATATAGAAAAATTATTTGCATGAGTTTTTTAACTATCTGCTCGGAGTCACTGTGGCTCCAAGCTAAAAATGCGTAGTCAAACATTAAAAATGAGAATAAACTTGAAAAACTTAAACATGTTATGTCCCTAAATATATTTCATAACCTAAAAATCAACATTCGTAAAGGTTACCAACCCAAATTTTTTTGACAATGTCAAAACTTATTTTAGTTGTTTTTTTTAAGGTAATAATTGTTTATAGCCGTGTTCGGATATTACGTCTGATTGGTGCGACACGTCACAATCGTTCATTGCAAATCGAGCTAACTGAGCTAAATCTTAAACGTTCGAATATTACAGCCTCCAGTAGCTGCCGATTTTTTTTTATTATTTTAAAATTTAAATAAATTCGAGGATAACTCAGATTATACAACAAAAAAATTATTGTTTCAAACCTAATAATATAGTAATAAACGTGTTCAAAATAGAAAAAATATTTGAGTTTTAGTGTAAACCAAAAAAAAAAAAAGAATAAAATGTGTCTTGGACAAAGCAAAACGGAGTGAAAAACTCATGTTTTTTTGTTATTTAGGATAAAATGAGTATAGAATTTCTATTAAATTCGATTAATATAAATGTATTATGTATATGACTTACATATTGTATCAGTTTTGTATCCTATACCCTATGCTTATAATAAAGCAAATCGGGTACAAAATATAGATAAGTACACAACTGATGTCCTTTTACTGCCGCAGTAGTACACATATAGTACCTATACTTATATTTTTATTTATTATATTATAATTAATAACAAGCTAAAAACGTAGGTATTCTTCGCCGATTTACTGACCTTTTTACATAATTGTTACACATTCCATGGGATACTCTTCGCAGTTTTCTTGTAAATAATGCTAGTTTTTGTACATCCTAAATTTTGTGATACCAACTTTGTTGTGAAACAAATAGAAAAAAATTTAAAAAAAAAACGTCTAACCTGTGTGGGATTCGAACACACGATTTTTGGATTGCAAGGCAAGCAAGCAAGCAAATCAAATCTATTAGTATTCATATACACATATGCGCCTCCCTGAAAACTGGGCCGGAGCCAGCCAGACAACCACGGCGCGTAGCGGAAAAAGGATAGGGTTTAAAATGTTTGAATTTTTTAAAGGTTTATCGGTCAAAATGGAAGTTTTGGTAACAAACAGAACAAAGAGAGTAGAAAAGATTAGACAGATAAAGTTGAGGAAAGATCAAAAAACGTGGAAATGGTAGGTTGTGGTATAGGAAAGTATGGCTAGGTTAGAGGTTGCCGGAAGACAGGCAACGCCTGGTATGGTAGGGGGTGTTTGATCTGGAATGGGGCATTATGTACTCTGATTTGGGTTATGCTGCTGGTTAGCGGACTATCGCCCAATTTGTATATATCATTCGAGAATCATATATTTCAACTCATTAGATATATTATTTTGAAATATATATTAGTAAAATGCATAAAGTAAAAAAAATATATTATAGAGATAACATTTCACAAGATTTCTATTTAAGTACAATCGACAAAAATTAAGAAAATATATATATTTTTTAAATTAAATGATTAATAACTTTCTTATTCACTGATTGATTTTCTTCAAAGACAATAGGGTTCCTCCTTTAGCTAACACTAATTTACTTTCCAAATTTCAATACAATCGGACTTTTCTTTCTTAAGTTATTGTGCTTACAAGAAACGTGACGGACAGACGGACATTTTGAAAGTTGTTCAGAATTCGTTTACTAACACAATGATATGAAATTGTTTTCTCTACGAGCCATATTTACGATTTTAGCAATGTGCCGATCAAATACAATATACTCCTCGTTCTTGCGAAGAGTATAATAAAAAGCACGCAATGCATTACCTGTTTTATGTAAGCAAAAGTAATTAGCAATATCGCGGTGTAATACTTATATTAAAATGATCTTCACATACGCGAAGGGCAGTATTTTTCTTCAGAAATTTTTATCTTCGGATGTACAAATATTTTACTTCTAGTTTTAAAAGACATATTGGGATACATTGGCATCATACAGAGTAGCAGTATGTATTCTTCTGAGTATTTTCCACTATTAGGATTTTTTGAAACGTAAAATAAACCCAAAACTGTAAACAGACGCCCCCACTACAATTTTCAACCCCGATGTCAATACGAACGCAATGGCTGTCATTTGCTGTTCCCCGTTCGACACACGGTTTGACGTCACAGCCATTCCCGCGCCTATTGTCTCGTTTGAAATTAATACCTAGTGATTACAATTTTAATTATTTGTTACAAATTAAATTTTGCAATTGAAGCGCTGTGGCATACCCTATTTTCCCACATAAATATACACTCTAATGAAATAAAGAAAATATATGCAAGTTCCTTACTGAACTGTCAATAGTGGCAGGCGGCACATGTCATTGAACCACATTGATTTGTTAAGCCTTTGTAAAAATTATTTTATTTCATACTCACCGGTAAATGACTATTTCTCGGACTCATTTGCGGCCGGTAAATCATATTATTGTCATTAGTAAGCAAGTTTTGACTTTTGACTTTTTCACCTAAAAATATAAGAAATAATATTTACATACACAGTTTTAGCAATTATTTAATACATGAAAAGTTTATTTTTAAACTAACTACAAAATTATTTATTAACACTATTTTCAAGTGCTTTTCAAATTCTTTCAGAACTTCTCTCCATAATGGTGAATATGTGGAATGAAAATCGTTGACGATCAAATGATTATGTTTCATAAAATAGAGATAATACCTTGAGACAATTCGATTTTTCGTCTTGTTTGATAGAAAGCTCTAAAAGAGCCTCTTGTTTTTTCCGGAACAACATTTTATCATCCGCTTCTAAAGTACAATTACGAAGTAAGTCAGTTAAGTACGTTAAATGACGATGACAATTATTAATATCACGAAATTATACAAAAACTGAGTACACTTTTTTGCCATTTTGTTGAAAAACGGGGATATAATAATATCTATTAATAAGTTATTCAATATTTATAACAAAAATAACTGTCATAATTAGAATAAAAGAAACACATAAGAATGGAGTCATAGCCAACTATAAAAATGCGTCCCGAGAAGTGTTTTATTGTAGAAAATCATTCACCGCTGTATAGCGGTTTTTTACTGTAAAATATACTTTCTACCATCTTTAGTAAATAAAGAACGTTACATAACTATAGTTTAGGCTTCTACTTACAAAATTTATAATATTTTGCTTAACTAAAGTTAGTTATATAAATTCATACTGATACTATTATGAAGTAAGCACTTTGGCCTCTACCACTACTTATAAAACATACTTTTCTACCAGCTTTAGTAAATGAAGAATGTTGGATAACTGTAGATTAGGTCTCTACTTACAAAATTTTTAATATTTTGCTTAACTAAAATTAGTAATTTTTATTTTATTTTGATTAAATAAAGCTCTCTAGTTCTAAAATTCTCTATTTTATTTGGAGCCAATATAGAGATTATGTAATTTACACTAAATATGATGATTTTTCTGGATTAATTTTCCGGTTGCTCCGAAATCTCCATAATACAAAACAATGCAAACATTATGGTTTTATTTAGTTGACAGTGACAAGACAATCATAATTAGCTATGGAAAACAATGGCTATAACATCGTTACGGTGATGCGATTGTTAGATTACGAAATAATATTTTTCAAATTTCAATTATTATAACTTTTATTCATTTTAAAAAGGATTTACCGGACAGTATGCAATAAAATATTATACGATTCACGTCCGGTAGGTTTCATTACAGTACTCATTTACATTCCGGACTCGGCCTCTGCTAGCGCAGGAATTTTAGTCAAAATATCGCTTCTACCCGGAATCAATTATTGTAAAGCTAAAAATTTCCAGGATTGTAGTTTTAGTCCAGGACATCACGTAGCAAAAAGTCCCCTACCCTCCTCCGTCGGCTTCCATGTTTTTTCGGAGCAAGAAGGGCCTAAGTCGCAAAAACTGCAGAGCTGGCTATAAAGTGCAACAGGAAGGTTGTTACTGGTCCGATCTGGGTCGAAATGATCATACAAGATTAGGAGAAGCATATCCGTTCATATTTCATATGTTCCATTCATATTTTTGTTCATAATTTTCCGTTCTAGTTGTGTCAACATTTCAAACATTTTAAAAAAATTTTAAAATTTTTTAAAAAAATGGCGCCATTGCGGATAAATGAAGACTCGGAGGGGAAAACGTACCCCAATAAACATTTCTCTTCATACTTTGGGCTTTTTATTGGTATGTCTACCTTCTCTGTAGCGTCACCCGTTACGGAGTTACTCCACTCTGAGTGTCGCAGCGGCGACACTCGGACATTTGAGTGCGTTCATTATTGCGTCTATCACGTCTAGTCTAAACAATCAAGAAGGCGCAAGACGAGCTATATCCTTAGTTCTTTAACTTTGACAGTTCTCTAAGTGTATGCATTGGTTCATTGGTGCGGCAAAATTGAGTGATCTTAGTTAAGCCATGTAGCACAGGAATTTTAGTTTTTGACCCGGAATTAATTATTGTAAAGCTAAAAATTTGCAGGATTGAAGTTTTGGTCCAGGACAATACGTACCAAAAAGTCCCATACCCTGTCGGCTTCTCTGTTTTTGCGGAGCAACAAGGGCCTAAATCGTAGAAATTGCAGAGCTGGCTATAAAGTGCAGCAAAAAGATTGTTACTGGTCCGATTTGGGTCGAAATTATCATAAAAACTTCGAAGAAGCATATCCGTTCGTATCTCACATGTTCCATGTATATTTCGTTCATAATTTTCCGTTCTAGTGCTGTCAAAACTTCAAAAATTGAAACAAATTCGAAATGGCTCCATTGCGGATAAATGAAGACTCCGAGGGGAAAACGTACCCGAATAAACATTTCTCTTCATAGCTGTGTTTTATGTGTATTAGACACATATATGTTGTCCAATGACGTTATATACAATAATCGTTGTGTATGTAATATTTGTATGTATATTATATAACTTTGTGCATGTATTGTTTGTTCTTAACCTGACGCTCTCTACAATTACTTGTATTATTTTTTCCTTTATACAATTAATTGAGAATAAAGAATTATTATTATTATTATTATTATTATTATTATTATCATACTTTGGGCTTTCCATTGGTATGTCTACCTTCTCTGTAACGTCACCCGTTACGAAACTACGCAACTTTGAGCGGCCGCGCCCGCCATGTGCAAGGTGGAACTGCCCTGGCTGCGCTGATGAGATCAGTTGCGAATTCCTATTTATATATTATTGGTGTTTTATAAGATTTATTGAATGAAATTTAACTTGTCATGCTCAGAAAATGACTTTATTCGGCTAGACAATTGACATTATTGATTTACTGGGAAGTAGGGTCGTCCGGATCATCATCCATATCCATGGCTACTTGTGGAGCTGGATTCTCTACAGGTTCGGCACACGATGCTGCAGTTCAGACCAGAGTTCCTGCATTCGCACCGGTCACCGCAGTCCGCCTTGCAGCGCAAGAAATTAGCCGTAGCAGGCTATCGGGAGCTGGCTGCCTTGACGTCTAGCCATTGGATCTGCAAAAAGCAGATGCACATTAGTTGAGTGCTGCAAGCTTTTCGGGAGATCAAATCCTCAGAATATTCTCCCTGACTCCTCTCCTCCCCTCACCTGGAGGACTGGGGGTGGAAATCAGGACTCCAGGGCCTGGTTCCGATTCCTGTTCCTACCACAAGGCAGCCAGCTCCCTATAGCCTGCTACGGCTAATTTATTGTGGCTACAAGAGGGACTGCGGTGCCCGGTGTGAGTGCAGGAACTCTGGTTTGAACTGCAGCATCATGTGCCGAATCTGTAGGGAATCCAGCTGCACAAACAGCCAGTCGTGGATATGGATAATGATCCGGACGACCCTACTTCCCAGTAGATCAATAATGTTAATTGTCTAGTCGAATAAAGTCATTTTCTGAGTCTGACAAGTTAAATTTCATTCAATAAATCTTATAAAACACCAATAATTCGCACACCAACAAAAATTCGCAACTGGTCTCATCACGCAGCCAGGGCAGTTTCACCTTGCACATGGCGGGCGCGGCCGCCGCTCGCTGACTCTCAAAGTTGCGTAGCTCCGTAACGGGTGACGCTACAGAGAAGGTAAACATACCAATGGAAAGCCCAAAGTATGAAGAGAAATATTTATTTGGGTACGTTTTCCCCTCCGAGTCTTCATTTATCCGCAATGGAGCCATTTCGAACGGAAAATTATGAACGAAATATGCAGGAACATGTGAAATACGAAAGGATATGCTTCTTCGAAGCTTTTATGTTAATTTCGGCCCAAATCGGACCAGTAACAACCTTTCTGCTGCACTTTATAACCAGCTTTGAAATTTCTGCGACTTAGGCCCTTGTTGCTCCGTAAAAACAGGGAAGCCGCCACGGGAGAGTAGGGGACTTTTTGGTACGTATTGTCCTGGACCAAAACTGCAAATTTTCAGCTTTATAATAATTAATTCAAAGTCAAAAACTAAAATTCCTGTGCTACATGGCTTAACCAAGATCACTCAATTTTGCCGCACCAATGAACCAATGCATACACTTAGAAAACTGTCAAAGTTAAAGAACTAAGGGTATAGCTCGTCTTGCGCCTTTATGATTGTTTAGACTAGACGTGATAGACGCAACAATGAACGCACTTAAACGTCCGAGTGTCGCCGCCGCGACACTCAGAGTGGCGTAACTCCGTAACGAGTGACGCTACAGAGAAGGTAGACATACCAATGGAAAGTCCAAAGTATGAAGAGAATTGTTTATTGGGATAGGTTTTCCCCTCCGGGTCTTCATTTACAAGCAATGGCGCCATTTCAGAATTATTCTAATCTTTTTAAAATGTTTTTAAATTTTTAAAATGTTGACAGAACTAGAACGGAAAATTATGAACAAAAATATGCATGGATATCTGAAATATGAACGGATATGCTTCCCCTAATCTTTTAAGATCATTTCGGCCCAAATCGGATCAGTAACAACCTTCCTGTTGCACTTTATATTCAGCTCTGCAATTTTTGCAACTTAGGCTCTTGTTGTTCTGAAAAAACAGGGAAGACGATGGGGCAGAATAGGGGACTTTTTGCTACGTGTTGTCCTGGACCAAAACTACAATCATGGAAATTTTCAGCTTTACGATAATTAATTCCAGGTAAAAAACTAAAATTCCTGGACTATGCGTCGCCTCGTCAGTAAATCGACTCGTACTGTAATAAGTCACCTACCGGACTTATAACGTAAATTACTGTTGTATTACACTCACCAAATTTAAACGCCAATAGGATTTGTTGCAAGCATTGATTACGTGCATTTATTACTATGCTCATTTCCAGGCCTTAATGTGTATCAAGAGTGACAAAAATATCGCCCCTTTTGTGGACCTCATAAATTCTATTCAAAAGTGGTCTAAATGATAGCTTATGGTGATACTTTAAAGTAGGCAAAATTTCAAGTTGACTATAATTCTTATTTTGGAGTTATGACGAGTCGAACCTGTTAGTTGACCTGTTCACGGCAAGATGAATAGAACATTCTTGACAATCTCGTTCATTATATTCAAGATTCTCAAGTACGCAGTGTTATCATTTTCTATGTAAAATCTTCCGTCCTTTTCGAATCAATCATTGTATTTTATCAGAAACGTTGTTCAAGTGAGGTATAGCTGATTTCACAGGAGAAAAATCAGGATTTTTGCTGACGATATTCCATTAATCGGTATTTTTTACCGGAGACTCAACAAATCTCGATAGATACTCCAAACCTTGTATTCGATAGCCTTTGAATTAAAATGTAAATGTGTATTTCTAAGAAATATTAGGTTTGGTTATATTACTGAAATGTATTTCAATAATATGTAAGCCTCTTCACCACGTCACGTTTTTTAGCCTTTTTTCATCTTTTTCTTTTCTTTCTTTTTCTTTTTTTTTCTTTTCTGCAGCGAATCTTAATAGCAAGTATATGTAAGTATGCGAATCTGCTTCTTTACGTATAGAAATAGATACATCACAAATATCTGAATTCGGTATATGAACTCCTCCATACTGTGCATAACCGAGATACCAAACGATTGTCGTAACATGGCTACAACAACCGACGCGACGGTCCGTGA
Source organism: Rutpela maculata (assembly GCA_936432065.2). Taxonomy (NCBI): domain Eukaryota; kingdom Metazoa; phylum Arthropoda; class Insecta; order Coleoptera; family Cerambycidae; genus Rutpela; species Rutpela maculata. The sequence continues at coordinate 114,165,120 of OW386285.2, forward strand.
ACCACTTTCATAGGTACAGTAATACTCACAGATCGAATCTATTCCAGTCTTTGCCTTATCGACTAGGATAAAAAAGTGATGATATTTTCCACTACGTTAAAAATGGCACTGCTTGTATCTGTTGAGAACTTTAAGATAATGCAAGAGGTGTGGATGAATCAATTAACGAGTTTAACTCATATCTGCAAAACAAAAACTATGCTCAACTTCAAATTTCGCCTACTTTAAAGTACCTCCATAAACTACCATTTAGACCACTTTTAAATAAAATTCATTAGGTCCCCAGAAGAGGCGAAAAATTGGGGGTCTTTTGGCTCACTCCTTCAATGGCAATAGTATCATACCAATTAACCAGTCATTCCGGCTAAGGAACTAAGGTTAAAAGAAACTAACGTACTATACGTTTTACCCAACTCTGGCGTAGATACATTTTTGGAACTGGAGGTGATGTTACTAAATTCCAATAAACAATTTTCTATGCAGCGATAGCGATAAAATGACCCATTTGTGATAAAAATTGATTTTACTGATAAGAGATCAGGAATGTTCATTTATCGTTTATTTATTGTTTGTTAAATTTGACGTTTACAATTATTCAACTATTTTACTACATGCTTCACACAGTTTGTATTTTTATGTTTATTAATTGCTAAGTCAGTTTTTCTTTATGTCCGAATGTCCTCTTGTTCGAAAAATACGGCTCCATGAATATTCAACTTCATCCCATCCGAAAAAAAAAATAATAATAATAATGAATATGTGAGTTCTGATCTCTTATTAGTGAAATCGATGTTTCTCGGGAACGAGTCGTTTTATCGGCATCAAACAAAGCGCAGTGGCTAAAAATGTAAATTACATTTCTTTAGTCATAATTTGAATTCACAGATGGCAGTTTCGTATCGCCCTTTCTTAGTGGCCTCTTCATTTAGCTTCCATACAATAAAAGAAGATATGAATGAGGAACATTATAGGCAAACTCGAGCGTGCCAAAGAGAACGTATATAGGTACTGATTGAGGCATGACATACACAGTATTTAAATATCTCCTAAATGGTTGAAGATACCGAAGTAATTATTCTTTCATTGTTTTTAACGTCGTAACCTACACAGTGATAATTTTTTTGGTGAAAAGATTTGCTACCCCCATTTTCATCCCTTACAAATAAAAATTTGCAAGCCTAAGAACATTATATCAGGGTCAATGGAAATTATATCATGAATTAAAACGAAAAAAGTGCGTAAAAGTTTAGAAAAATGCTTGCACAAACTCGGATTCAAGAAGCCATTTTTGAGTTTTATTTCAATCGTCGTTTCCTTTTAATTTTCTCCGGTTTTGACTTCAAAAATTAATTTAGACTTTAAGAAAACCATTAAATTAATAAAAACCAGAGATTACGCATATGAAAAATGCTTGCACAATGATCTCTTCTCCATTTCAGCCACTATTGTTCAGTCCCCACGTATTCTTTTAGTAATTTTCGACTTTCGAGGGTTGTTGCTATAATATGAACTCATCCCCAAAAAAAGCAAGTTTTTACCTCTTCTAGAATAATAGTAATAATAATAATAATAATAATAATAATAATAATAATGTCGCTGGCTGCAAGGAGAACCTGCTGATCGATAGATGTATCACGCAGGACTCCGTGCAGTATAAGCGTAACCTCTCTATGGCCTGGATCGACTACCGCAAGGCATTTGATATGACATCCCATGAGCTTATTGTCCACTTGCTCAGATGTCTTGCGGTGCCCGGTCCCGTAGTGAGATGTATCGAAGAACTCATGCCGCTCTGGAGGACTCGCTTTACCATAACATCGGGTAATAGCAGAGTCCAGACAGAGCCGGTATTGTTCAGAAGGGGAGTATTTCAGGGAAATTCCCTAAGCCCCCTTCTGTTTTGCATCTCACTACTACCATTATCCGTTTCGCTTCGAAATACCCGTGGATACAACTGCGGTACCCCCGGCGACAGGAGGCATAAGGTCACCCATCTGTTTTACATGGATGACCTTAAACTTTATGCCTCCGGAGAGAGGGATTTACGCCAGTCCCTCAGGGTGGTACAGGAGTACACGCAGGCTGTTGGCATGGAATTTGGGTTGGACAAGTGTGCACTAGTCCACCTCAAGAGAAGACGAAGCGGTGACTACGGAGAGGATGCGCAGCTTGTGGACGGAAGCATCTTACATCATCTAGATGCCGGAGAGTCGTACACTTACTTGGGTGTCGAGCAACGCTCCACCCAAGAAGTGAGTGTAGTAAAAAACGCTCTCCGCGGCAAGTATCAGCACCGACTCCGACAGATCTGGTCTTCAGAACTGTCGGGGAAGAACAAGGTGCTACCAATATGCTTGCCGTTCCGATCCTCCTCTACTCCTTTGGAGTAATTAAATGGAATCAAGAGGAGCTGCGACAACTCGATGTAGGAACCCGAAAAAATATGCATCTCTATAGGAGTTTGCACCCTAAATCGTCCGTTCCACGGTTATATCTCCCACGACATCGGGGAGGCAGTGGACTCTTGAGTTTGGAGAGTCTCCATAACAGGATGGTTCTGGATGGAGCCTGTAAGGCCATAAGGAGTTCGGATCCCCTCCTCTGCATGGTCCGAGACCATGAAAGTGCAGGGGTTGGAGCCTTTTTGTTTAAGGCAGCACGCAGAGCAGCCGATGAACTTGGTCTCTCCTTCGACGTCGAGCGGGCAAATCGCGACTCTGTCACCGAGTTGGAACCTGCTCGGCGAAAAGCCCAAATTAAAGCTGCAGAACACAACAACTTTCTGCAGCTGCACACGGATAAGCCAATGCATGGAGTTTTCTATAAAAATATAGAAAACCTTGGCTTATCCGAAAGGCTGACCTTTGCCTTCTTAAGGTCAGCCGGGCTGAAGTCTGAGACCGAGGGATTCATAATGGCTTGCCAGGATGGTGTATTTAACACCCTCGTCTATCGTAGTCGTGTCATGGGTATAGAGGTCCCTGATGTCAGCTGCAGGGCCTGCCGCAGGGCGCCAGAGACTCTTATGCACTTGCTGTCGGCTTGCCCGACATATGCAGTCTCGGCCTATATCCAAAGGCACGACGGAGCATTACGAGTGCTTTATTACCATTTAAGGCACTCGTATGGGATAGACGAAACACCAGTGCTGCCTTACGCTACGGGGGATATTGAGTCCGTTGTGGTAAATGAGAAGTGTCTAATTTATTGTAACTACTCTTTTCCCACCGTCAGGCAAATACAAGCCAACAAGCCTGATATAGTCCTCCTCGACCATCAACTCAAGACAATGTTCGTCGTGGAGTTCTCGGCTCCCGCGGAGAACAACATTGTCTTGAAGGAGGAGGAAAAACGGACAAAATATCGAGATCTGCTCTTTGAACTCCGCAGACTGTATCCAGACCATACTGTTAAGATTATGGTACTGATTATAGGAGCCCTCGGTGGAACGAGACACACACTGCTTTCGGAGCTTAAGATCATACCGGCATGCCGAAATTCGGCAGAGGTCTTAGCCGGCAGAATGCAGAAGGCCGTCATTCTCGGTTCATTACGTCTGCTCAGGGCACACGATTCCCGGACCCAGTAGTCACTCACCCCACGGGCGTGGGGAGTGGCTACCGGTACTACCAGCTCCCTTCTGTGAGAAGGGTGACTGGTTTTTAGCTAGCTAAAAAAAGAATAATAATAATAATAATAATAATAATAATAATAATAATAACACATAGATAACAATATAGATAAGCAAGGCTCTCTGAAGTGGCTGGAAACAGGCGGATTGTTCCCAGAAACTGAAGGATTTATCATGGCAATCCAAGACGGTGTGATAGCTACCCGTAACTATAAAAAGAACTGACGTTGTAGACGTATGTCGTAAGTGCAAAAGGCCAGGCGAGACTATAGACCACATAGTGGGAGGGTGTCCATCATTAGCAGATTCAGCCTACCTAGGTAGACACAACCAGATCGCCAAAATTGTCCACTCAAAACTAGCACATTTGCACCATTTAAAAGAAAACCCGCCACCGTACTATAAATATCAGCCAGAACCTGTCTTGGAGAACGAGGAATACCTGCTTTATTGGGACCGTCCAATAGTTACTGATAAAGCAGTGGACTACAATCGACCCGATATTGTACTAATTGATAAGAAAAAGCGACTGGGGAAGATAGTAGATATAGCATGTCCTCTTAGCCAAAATCTTGGAAAAACGGAAACTGAGAAAGTCACCAAGTATGAAAACCTGGCAATAGAAATCAAACGCGCCTGGAAGTTGGAAAATATAGAAATCGTCCCAATAGTAATATCAGCCACAGGAATGATGACTAACAATCTTAAATTGAACACAGAAAGGTTGGGACTACCGAGCAAGATCTGCAACCAAATGCAAAAGAGCGCCATCCTCCAGACATGTCACATTACGAGGAAGTTTTTAAACCACCATTAAAAGAAAAGGAAAAAAAAACGGGTAATAAGGGAAAGAGGGAATACTCTCCCCGATTGCACGAACTACTTAGTTACCAGTATAAATACTGAGAAAGTGTGAAGAAAAATAATAATAATCTCCTCCTACACTCCTTTGGGGGTAGTGAAATGGACACAAGGCGACACAAGGCGAGCTGCGCCAACTCGATGTAGGAACCCGAAAGATGATGCATCTCAACAGAAGCTTGCATCCAAAATCGTCCGTTCCGCGATTATACCTCTCACGACAACAGGGAGGCCGCGGATTCTTGAGTTTGGAGTATCCACATAGCAGGTCGGCTCTGGATGGAGCTTGCAAGATCATCAAGAGTTCGGATCCCCTTCTCTGCATGGTTCGCGACCATGAAAATGCAGGAGCGTTCTTATTTAAGGCAGCACAAAGAGCAGCCGATGAACTTGGTCTCGACTTCGATACTGGGCGGATAAACCCGAGCTCTGTCACCGAGCTGGAACCCTCTCAGCTGAAAGCCCATACAAAAGCAGCAGAGCAAAGGAAATTTCTGCAACTGCATAAAGATAAGCCCTTGCATGGAGTCTTCTACAAGAACATTGAAGAGAGGGGCTTATCTGAGAAGCTGACATTTGCTTTCCTAAGGTCAGCTGGGCTGAAGTCTGAGAACGAAGGGTTCATTATGGCTTGCCAGGATGGTGTCTTTAACACACTCGTCTATCGGTCATGTCTTGGGTATAGAGGTCCCTGACGTAAACTGCAGGGCCTGCCGAAGAGCGCCGGAGACACTTATGCACCTGTTGTCGGCATGTCCGACATACGCTGTCTCGGCCTATATTCACAGACATGATGGAGCATTACGTGTGCTGTACTATCATCTGCGGCACACATATGGGATAGACGAGACACCAGTGCTGTCTTCCGCTCCGGGAGATATTGAGTCCGTAGTGGGGAATGAGCGGTGTTTAATTTATTGGAACTACTCGTTTCCCACCCTCAGGCAAATACAGGCCAATAAACCTGATGTAGTCCTCCTCGGCCACCAACTCAGGACAATGTTTGTTATTGAATTCTCCGCCCCAGGGGAAACAACCATTGTTCTAAAAGAGGAGGAAAAACGGACTAAATATCGAGATCTTCTCTTTGAACTCCGTAGACTCTATCCGGACCACACTGTTAAACTAGTGGTTCTTATCATAGGATGCCTAGGTGGGGTGAGGCGTACACTGCTTTCGGAATTGAAGACGATACCGGCATGCCGAGAGTCGGCAGAAATCTTAGCCGGAAGAATGCAGAAGGTTATTCTTGGTTCGTTACGCCTGCTCAGAGCACACGATTCGTGGACCCAGTGATCACTAACTCTACGGCGTAGGGAGTGGTCACTGATATTACCAGCGTACCCTCTCTAGTATCGGAGGCAGAGAGAAGGGCGACTGGATTCGAGTAAAATAATAATAATAATAATATTTATTTGTGTCAAAATATTTACATATGAATAGTTTGCATTAACATTAAACAATATAGATAAATATTAGGAAATAATGTAACACAAATAAGAATAAAACATAGATTTATGAATCAAAGAAAATATTCAAGAATTACTAAGTTCAAACTTGTCAGCCATTCTTAAATATTGTCACTCATTCACTCAGTGAATCTTGTATCGTAAGAGAAAAAAAAGACAAAAATACTTCATATTCAAAAAATAATTACTGAAATTCTAAGTTAACATCGATAATCCAATGTTTACCATTGAATAGTTGTATTGACTGGACTGTAAAAAACTCATGACAACTTTGCCTATTTAACTTTATTGACTATTTACACTGGTACACTACAGTCTTAAAACTAACAAATTGAAACGCTTCACTTAACATGGTTCAACTTAAAGTCACTGTTTCACCCTGTCGCCACCTCTCACTCGATAAGGGCGGCGCTACCTTATCTTCGCACGCTGCTGTTACTCATCCCCAGGCGGGAATGTTTGAAGCAAAGCCACTACCAGCCAATCTGAAATACATTTTTTTAAACTTTTTAATCTAGCTTTGGTTCTAAGCTCTTTAGAGAACGCATTAAAAACATTTTGTCCAATAATTTCTTTGGCCTATATAACGTTGTGCTTTTCGTAAAAATAGCTGTTCTTTAACTCTAAATCGTGTGGTATGGTCATGTGTGCTAGTATTTACTAGTAGCTTGTATTTTGTTAAGTAAGCGAGAACAGATTTATAATTTTTTTCTTTTTATACTTAATATTCGATACTGTTGGTATATTAATTCAGAAGGATGCGGATGGCGTCAATCTAGCTTAAATATTATTTCAAAGATTCTTTTCTTTGCTGCCTCTAATGGTCTTATTATCGTAGAATAAGCCCCTCCCCACCCTACAATTCCATATAAATCAGTAATTGTACTAACTCAAAGTAGGTTGTCATCAAAGTTTTTCTGTCTAAAATTCGAGTTATTTGCTTAAACAAAAATATTAAAGATCGAATCTTTTTTACTATATTTTGAATGTGAAAATCCCATTTTTAATCCAATCAAATTGTGTTTTTACCAGGAAAGTTGTGGGATAGTTTTGATTTCTTCCATTTTAAATGTGAATCTGAAACAAAATTTCGTGACGCAACATTGAAAAAAATACAAAAGAAGGTAAAAAAATCTCAGTTTCTTGTGGTTTTTTTGTTTATAACTCGAAAACTATCAACTTTTCGTAAATAACCTTTCTATTCAAACTGAAAGTACATAAAACTTCCTTTAAATTTCATTATATAGGTTTTCTTCTTCGACGAACCGTTCGGGATCAAGCGCTAGTTGAAAATGGGCGTATTTCGGCTGTCTCCGCAAAAACCAACTTTTTCCACTCCGAAACTTTAATTCGTTATTAAAGGCTCTCATTTAAGGAATTCCTCCTAGTTTTAAGTTGAATACAATGTAGACTGGTTTCAACTGTTATGCCATCTCCAGCACTAAAAAAAAAGCATTTTCAAAATCATATTGTATTTAAATTCTGTGTAAATAAAATTTCTTCTTGTATGTCTTTTCATTTTATTTGTTCTCTCCCGGCCTCCCCGAATGATTTTATAACCGCCCCGTCTGGTACAAAAGCCCTCTGTCTATGCTAATGGAAAAATTTGATGACGCAAAAATTGATTCACAACAAGCTGTGGAGGACGCTGATATCCTAATTATCACAACAGCTCTTATGTTTGCCCCATCAAATGAATATGTGACAGTGGGGGGGAAGGAAAAAATATCGACCTTTTGGTGATTTTGATTGGCCTGGATTTTTGCGGAGGCAGACAAAATACACCAGTTTTCAACTAGCGCTTGAGCCCGAACGGTTCGTTGGAGAAAAAAAAACTATAAGATTACATTTATAGGAAATTTCTCGGGAAATTTTATGTAGTTTCATTTTGAATAAGGAGGTTATTTACGAAAAGTTGATAGTTTTCGAGTTCTAAGCAAAAAACCGCAAAGAAATGAGATTTTTTACGAAATTTTGTTAGCAAATCTCAGATTCAGATTCAGCACCCCCAAAAACATATAAAACGGAAGAAATCAAAACTATCGCACAACTTTCCCGCTAAAGGCCCTTTTGAGCATAAATTGACTGCACTATTAAAGTTAGAATGTATTTCAAGAAAGGACCAAAACATTAATGTCCCATATTTTGGATCCGCCATACTGAATTTTCCAAATATGGGATTTTTGTCATCAGCCTTAGGTATCAATTAAGGAAAGTCTGTAGCGAATTTAAAATTTTTAGGTCAGAAGAACCAAAAATGTCACCTTTTTGCTAACAGACATAACCATTTTATGTAAAAGATAAGAGTCGCCCGTATAGTAAACAAAACTCATATTGAGAATAAATTACAAATATTTAGAAAATAATGCATGTATAAAGATACATGTTTCTAAATAAATAGACTAGTTTAAACATTTGATGATGAAGTTTTTCACTTGATTAGATCAAATGTATAAATATATTTAAAAAAAATAGTATAAGTTGACATAAGCTGATAAGATTAAATGTAGAGTGTTTATTTTAAAAGTTGATCAGCATATATCAAATACTGGTGCCATTTACAGTTTTTACTAGATTGCGCTTCGTAAAAGAGTAGCTATGCATGTGTATATGGATATGTTACGTTCCTCAACTTCCTGCTAAAGGCTACTAGCGTTTCAAATTAATTTTCGCGCTTTGGTAACAGGGTTGTTCGCGTGGAGTTTCAAACAGTTTTACATTACAATTTTCCTGTTTGCTAAATAATAGGTAAATATTGTTGAATTGTCAATTATTGCCATACGATTTAACATTCCAGCAGTTTAATAAGTATTAAAGTAGAAATAGATACGAATTTATTATGTAAATTTATTACACGTAAATTAGATTAAAAAACAGTGAATAGAAGAAATAATTTATAAATTAATAATATTTGAGATGGGTACTCTAGATGGGGTTAGAAATAGATACCCGAAAAGTTCCTCCCATTCAGGGTGGAACGTCCTTTTTTTTGCAAAAAGCCACCCCTAACGGGGACTTAAAACTGGTTTTTCACTCATAGGAAATAAAAAATTCGTTGTTAAATTCTACATAAAAAATGTTCTATTAACCTTGTAGCTTATCCTCACCTATTTCATGCTAACAGCGTCCGATCAGAGGGGTAGTTTGGAGCGCACACCCAATGAGAACACAAACGTTTAAAAGACGTTAAAATTAACGATAACCGAAAGTTTAGTAACCATTGTATTACGACGTTGAATCAACGGACGAATGTCCCACGGTTCAACGTGTATTTCCAAGTATTTTATAACATTTTTGTAACGTTACATCTATAATATTACTTAACGTTGAATTTAACCGCTAGTGAACGTTATAGGATGACGTTTTTGTAACGTTATATCTATAATATTACTTAACGTTGAATTTGACCGCTATTTAACGTTTCAACAACGTTTTTGTAACGTTATGTCTATAATATTACTTAACGTTGAATTTGACCGCTATTTAACGTTTTAACAGCATTAACTAACGATCAAATTCAACGTTAAGTAATATTATAGACATAACGTTACAAAAACGTCATCCTATAACGTTCACTAGCGGTCAAATTCAACGTTAAGTAATATTATAGGTATAACGTTACAAAAACGTCATCATATAACGTTAATTAAAGATCAAATTCGACGTTAAATATAACGTTACAAAAATGTTATAAAATACTTTGAAATACACGTTGAACCACGGGACATTCGTCCGTTGATTCAACGTCATAATACAATGATTACTAAACATTCGGTGATCGTTAATTTTAACGTGTTTTAAACGTTTGTGTTCTCATTGGGATCAGTATTAACATTATTATTGTTATGATTGGAAAACAACTGAAATAACCACGTTGTATCCCGAGCCACAATATAATGATCTTTAATCTGATCCTTATAAAATCCATCCATATAAATCGTTGTTCCCTGAAAGAATTTGAACATTGCAATCTATGTTTTTTTAGTTTCTATAAATTCATAAGAGTATAAGCTAAAGCATGACAAATTATTGCCAGTGGTTTGTATGTATCGCCATCTACAAATAACTTCTACAACAAACTACGTGGTAAGCAGGCAAATTTAATGCATTAAGATAGATGAGTAGAAAAACGTTAAAAAACGTCAACATCTACCATTTATTTTACCTGTAGATTTAGAACGTCAGTGTATTTTAATAAGTGGAAGGCATCAGTTATTTTAACGTTGTATATAATGTAACTTCAATATATAATAGTTATTAATGATATGAACATTATAAACGAAACGCTTGTGAAGTTAACCAGGAGGCGGAGCCGAGTGATTTTATCACACTAGTTTCATTAATTGTCATACACGTCTATCATTCAAAATTTAATACATTTAACTTTAAACATTAAAATAACATTTAGCTTTAAGATATGGTATATTTATCATTAATTTCTTACGTCAAAAACACGTAAAAATTTAATCATTAAATAATTAATATGTTAACGTAAAAATTGCATTTGATTTTCACACAAATTTATTTTTGATATAATTTTAGTTAGTAAAAACGCTTGGAATAAGCGTTATTTAATAATTTACTGAATATGTAAAAATAACGTTATATTTTATAGCACGATTCATTAATATCTTACGTTTAAAACTCGTCTAAACAAAATATTTTTCCATACATTATTTATAACCTTATATTCAGTAAAATGTTACGCAATTAAAACGTATAAAAAAAACGTTGATAAATATTTAACTTTGAACGTTACGTAACGTTAATTTTTAACACATGTATTATCACTCATTTCGACCATTAAAAACACGTAAAAGATTAAATTGTTAAACATTAATATGTACACGTGAAAATCGCGCTTGAATTTCACAGAATTTATTTTTAGCAAATTTTTGTCGTTTTTAGGACTGTAAAAATAGACGTCATTTGATAATTAACTGAATACCTTAAAAGAACGTTATGATTTGAGGTATGATTAATTTCTCGTTAATATCTTACGTTTAAAACTCATCTAAATAAAACGTTTTTCCATATGGTATTTATAACCATATATTCAGTAAAATTTTACGTAATTAAGATGTTTAAATGCAAAGTTTGAAAAACAATTAATTTTGAACTTTACAGTAACGTTTATTTTTAACACAAGACGTATTCATCATTCATTTCTAGCATTGAAAACACGTAAAAAATTAAATTGTTAAACAGTAATATGTTAACGTGAAAATCACGCTGGAATTTCACAGACAATTTATTTTTGGTCAGTTTTTGTCGATTTTTTGACAATCAAAATATACGTTATTTAACAATTCACTGAATATGTTAAAATAACGTTATGTCTTAAAGCATGATTCATTTTTCGTTAATATCTTACGTTTAAAACTCGTATTTTTTTTATATGTTGTTTATAACCATATATTCAGTAAAATTTTACGCAATTAAAACGTTTAAAACAAACGTTGATAAACACTTAACTTTTAACGTTACAGTAACGTTTATTTTTAACACATGGTGTATTTATCATTCATGTCTAACATTAAAAACACGTAAAAAATTGAATTGTTAAATAGTAATATGTTAACGTGAAAATCACGCTGGAATTTCACAGACAATTTATTTTTGGTGAATTTTTGTCGTTTTTAGGACGTTAAAAATATACGTTATTTGATAATTTACTGAATACGTTAAAATAACGTTATGTCTTAAGGTATGATTCATTTTTCGTTAATATCTTACGTTTAAAACTCGTATAAAGAAAACGTTTTTTTAATATGTTGTTTATAACCAAATATTCAGTAAAATTTTACGCAATTAAAACGTTTAAAACAAACGTTTTTAAACACTTAACTTTGAACGTTACAGCAACGTTTATTTTTAACACATAATGTATTTATCATTCATGTCTAACATTAAAAACACGTAAAAAATTAAATTGTTAAATAGTAATATATTAACGTGAAAATCATGATGGAATTTCACATACAATTTATTTTTGGTGAATTTTTGTCGTTTTTAGGACGTTACAAATATACGTTATTTAATAATTCACTCAATACGTTAAAATAACGTTATGACTTATGACATGATTCATTTTTCGTTAATATCTTATGTTTATAACTCGTATAAAGAAAACGTTTTTTATATGTTGTTTATAACCATATATTCAGTATAATTTTGCGCAATTAAAACGTTTAAAACAAACGTTGATAAACGCTTAACTTTGAACGTTACAGTAACGTTTATTTTTAACACATGGTGTATTTATCATTCATGTCTAATATTAAAAACACGTAAAAAATTTAATTGTTAAATAGTAACATGTTAACGTGAAAATCACGCTGGAATTTCACAGACAACTTATTTTTGGTAAATTTTTCTCGTTTTTAGGACGTTAAAAATATACGTTATTTAATAATTCACTGAATACGTTAAAATAACGTTGTCTTAAGGATTGATTCATTTTTCGTTAATATCTTTCGTTTATAACTCGTATAAAGGAAACGTTGTTTTATATGTTGTTTATAACCATATATTCAGTAAAATTTTACGTAATTAAAACGTTTAAAACAAACGTTGATAAACACTTAACTTTTAACGTTACATTAACGTTTCTTTTTAACACATGGTATATTTATCATTCATGTCTAACATAAAAAACATGTAAAAAATTAAATTGTTAAATAGTAATATGTTAACGTGAAAATCACGCTATAATTATACAGACAATTTATTTTTAGAGGATTTTTGTCGTTTACAGGACGTTAAAGATAAACGTTAACCCAACATATTAGTTTAACTTTTCTTAATAGTAATTTTAACACTTTAGGTTATTTTGTGCTGTTACATTAACGTTTAAAAAACGTTAAGTTGAAAAGGCGTTTAAAAAAGAACGTTGTTTTTTCAACCATTAACGTTATTTCAACCAAGGCAACGTTATTTTAACGTTTTTTAAACTATGGTGTTCTCATTGGGCAGGTATAAATCGATCCTATTCTAAGTTTCACAGCGAATATCTTAAAACCGGTTACTTTAATGAAAAAAATGCTAAGGAATGAATTTATAGAGCGGAATTCACTCTATAAGATGCACGTATAGCGGGTTTTGACGCAAGTGATTTTTATTTATTTTCCCATTATTTTCACACCAACCTGAAAGAGTTTAAGAAACTAGTCAGACAAAAACAAAGAGGAGCGTGGAGAACCTACTCACAGACCGCTAGGCTTTGCAAAATCCTCGCCAAAGATAAAGACCATGACCTTTGCCTATTAAAAAAGGACGATGGCACAAGAACTACCGACCTTCGTGGAAGCCTAGAGTTACTTATGGAAACTCACTTCCCGGAATCTGTGATAACAGAACGGAAGGAATGGCCAAACGAAGTCGACACTCAGCCCTCAGATTTGGATTGGCAAATGGCCAACCAAGTAGTGAGCGAAGATAGGATAAGATGGGCAATACAGAGCTTCTCTCCGTTCAAATCACCAGGCATTGACGGCATCTATCCCGCCCTACTGCAATGAGGACTGGATGAACTATTGCCGCACCTGGTCGGAGTATTTAAGGCGAGCTTGGCGCACCTTCATATTCCAGAGATATGGAGAGAAGTGAAAGTTGTGTTCATTCCAAAGACAGGGCGGATGGATTATACCACCCCCAAAGCATATAGGCCTGTCAGCGTAACCTCGTTTCTTCTCAAGACGATGGAGAAGCTATGTGAACGATACATAAGGGATGTCGTAGTGAAAGACAACCCTTTGCATCCCAACCAACACGCATACACATTGGGAAGATCCACCGACACCGCCCTCCATGCGGTCGCGAGTCAGATTGAAAAATCCCTGGACAACAAAGAGTCCACCCTAGTTGTCTTCATAGACATAGAAGGTGCGTTTGATAAAACCACCTTCCCAAAAATCACGGCAGCCCTAGTGGAGAGAAACGTCCCCACGATTATGGGAAGCTGGATATCCAGCATGCTCTCCAAAAGAGCTGTACAAATCAGTGTGGGAGACGCTTCTGTGCGAGGAATGGTCGCGAGAGGCTGTCCGCAGGGAGGTGTAATATCACCACTGCTATGGAACTTAGTTCTCGACAGCCTCTTGCGCCACCTCAACTCAGAGGGTTTCCACACAATCGCCTACGCAGATGATGTAACAATACTGCTCAACGGAAAATTTGAAGGGGTCCTCTGTGAAAGGATGCAGGGGGCTCTAAGAATAATTGAAAAATGGTGCAGAGAACACTCGCTGTCTGTTAATCCCAGGAAGACGGAGATGGTTCTCTTCACAAGAAAAAGGAAACCAGGAGCACTGAAAGCACCAGTTCTCCTGGACACAACAATAAGTTTCGCATCAGAAGTGAAATACCTTGGGGTAACCTTTGACGCCAAACTAACATGGAATCTTCACTTAGACAGAAGACTAAAAAAGGCTTACATTTCTTATGAGCAGTGTCGCAGGACCGTGGGGAAAACCTGGGGAATGAAACCCCAAGTGGTCATGTGGATATACACTGCCATCATAAGACCAATGATAACCTTTGGAGCTGTGGTCTGGTGGCCTAAGAGTAAACAGACTACAGCGAGAGCCAAGCTCAGCCAAGTGCAGAGAGTTGCCTGCCTAAGCATAACAGGAGCTATGCGAACAACGCCAACGAGAGCAATGGAGGTAAGGCTGTGTCTGCCACCACTCGATCTATATCTAGAAGAAGTGGCCTTAATAACAATGGCACGCCTCAAGTCCGTTGGCCTACAACCAAATGTAGGCTGTGGGGAGACCAGGGGTCGCCTGTGGAATGAGGCTGTCAGGAAGACGCCTCTTCTACAGGCATGCACAGATGGTATCTCTCCCCGATTTGTCTTTGACAGACCCTATACAATACAGACAAATAGTGAAAACGAGACCGCTGGTGAAGGTGTGATAAACATTTTCACAGACGGATCAAGGAAGAAGGAGGGGGCAGGGGGCAGGATGTGGAATATATTCCAGAAGCCTGCAAATCCAATATAAATGGACTATGGATGAGCGAGCCAGCATAGTACAAACTGAACTGGCGGGCATAATCATAGCCGCAAAAGAGATTGTCCGCAGACAAACTACGGGCAAAACAATCAGGATCTACACAGACTGTAGACAATCACTACTAGCCCTGAGAAGTTACAAAATAATCACAGGAGCAGTATGGGAATGTCATCAAGCACTTGTGGGTGCCTCCAGTACCAACAACATCTCGGTATGCTGGGTGAAAGGACACGCACAGTGCAGTGGCAACAAAAAAGTCGACAAACTGGCCAAGAAGGCAGCAGGCCAACTTATCTTTGGACCAGGCCCGGCCAGCTTGTTACCGATTACGGCGACAATACAATTAATTAAGGAGAACACCCACAACGAATTTAAGAAGCTGTGGGATGAAACAAGCAGCTGTCAGCTCGCTAGGGAACTACTCACGTATCCCAACAAGAAAACAGCAATGGACTACCTGGCAATGACCAGAAGGAATCTACGTTTTATAACAGGAATCCAGACTGGACACTGTCCGCTAAGGAAACACCTATACAATATGAGATTAAGCGAAACACCTCTTTGCAGAGGTTGTGAACAAGAAGATGAGACGGTTCAACACGTACTCTGTGACTGTTCAGCCGTCTCATCAATCAGAGAATCCATCTTGGGAGAGCGTTGGCCTACCTTGGCCAATGTAAGGGAGATGCCCCTAGGCAACATCACCACCTACTTCGAAAGATTAGGTTGGTTGAAGGCCTAGGCGAGTGTCTGCCTAGAGGGAAGATGTACAAGGGGTCCAATGGGGCCTATGTGCTGTGGTTTTTGACCACCCTCCTGCTAATTCCATACTCCATTCACACCGACGCGTTTATAATTATACGTAAAATATGTATACCGACTGGATATAAGGATGGCCTCAGGCTATACCCGGAAGGATTACAGCAATGAAAACTTCAGACATGAATAATTACATCAAACGTATATATAGTACCTATACTTAAAATTATATTGCAGTTTCTGTATCATTTTATTTACTTCTCTCAGATTCTGATACTCTGAAAATTAAATATAAGTAAATATTTGTCTCTGTATGATATTTTCAATGCTATACGAGAGAGGCCAATAAATTTATCTGATTGCCAGTTCATTGTTGATGGCGGCAATTTGATTCATCGAGTAGTATGGCTAAAGCGACGTTTATACAGCCTACGTTCGCTTTATTCGTAATCATTACGGCAAAAAAGTGACTGTAGTGTTTGACGAGTATGCTGACAGTGTCTGCAGTACGAAGAGCATCGAAAGACAGCAGCGACTTTTGAAACGCATTTCACCGGAAATTATTTTCAATGAGAATACGCCACTGACTGAAACGCAAAATAAAATGATAAACAATCTCACAAATAAGGACCGGTTTATTTTGCCATTGATGCGGAGATTTAAAAACGAGAAAATCAGAACACTTACTACTGTAGACGACGCTGACTTCAAACCGCCTTAAATGAATCTCATGAAAATGATACAATGGTCATCGTCGGACAAGATATTGATGTTCTCGCATTGATTATCGCTCGCGCACCTGAAGATAAAGATATCCGTTTCTTAAGAGAGGCTCAGGGAACAATAGAAAATAAAGCGTATAGTTCTCGTGACTTGCAGTTCTCGAAAGTTTTAAAAAGCTGTAAGGGGACAGTTTTGTTTGTCCACGCGTTCAAATGCGATACCACTTCATCTTTTTTTGGTAAAGGAAAAGTGCAAACTGTGGAATGCGTCAATAAAAGAAAAGATCTCAAAGATGTTGTCCGTATATTCAACAACAGTAGCTCAACGAAACAAGAAATTCCTGGAGAGTAATTCGCGCTTGCATTATATAAAGCCCCCAAAAAAGAGACATATTTGAATCATCAAAGGTTCATTATTTTCAATAAGTTGATCGGTAAATCTAGTACTGCCGAGATTCTACCAAGACTGCCACCAACATCTGAGGCATTACGTCAACATTTTTACAGAGTATTTCTCCAAATTCAATCTTGGCGAGGTGAAAACTTGGAACCGACTGGAGTTGGAAGAAAGTAGGCAACATCTTAGCACCCATTTATACCACCGAATTATCAGCACCAATTTCCACCCTACAGCATATCTATTTATAACCCTATCTAGAGTACGCATCTCAAATATTATTACTTTATAAATTATTTCTTCTAAAATGTCTAATTTGCGTAGACTAACTACACTATATAAAATAAAATTATTTCAATCAAAGCCACATATTGCATGTTTGAATAATAATTGGAATTTTTTAAGTAGTTTCCTTTTTTGCTTAGTTTCCCAGTTTCTTTTACTTATTATTAGTTATTATAGTCTTTGCAAATACAAAAACGAAGAATAAGCACATTTCTAAAACCGCGAATAATGCACCTTGTTTTGCAAAAGTTTCCTTCTTTCGCATAACTCGGACCTTCCAAATTCATCGATTATTAAAATTATCTTCTTTACTTTTAGAAAACTACGTTAAACTTTCTGTTTTCTTCCTAACCGAGTTGCACCTATAAACACAACAATTTTTATTGCTCTGGGATCCAATAACACCACTACTGATACAGATAAGCATATACTTCAATAATAAACTTAAAAACGATAACTTTACCCTACGAAAAAAAGGCAAAAACAACACATTCGACTGCATTGATTGTGTCCCCCAATATTGGGTCTTGGGCATTGTTTTTACTTTATATAAATGAACTGGATAATCTAACATCTGATGCATATTTTACAATATATGCTGATGATACGCGGTAGCTCAATCGGTTAAGGCGTATTGAGTGGCGAATATGCTGATCGTCTGTCTATCGCGCTCTGGGTTCGACCCCCAGCCCCGGTGTTGACAACACCGGTGGGTGTGGATGTATGTCTGCGTTTTTCCAAATGTATAACCCCCTTCCGCACAGCCTTGGCTTTGGATTTGGGGGTTGTCTACTATCTGTGGTGTGTTTAATTGCTTCCCATAAATCTGATGATATACGAGAAATAATATGTAATAATGTATTGGAAAACCTGAATGACTGGTTTAATGACAATTCTCTGTATTTTAATAAGCAAAAAAAAACTGCATACGTTTTCACAATTGGCAAAAAAATGCTCAGATCTTATCCAAGTAGCACAATTAATTCCTCAAGATATCCAGAGGATAAAAATTTAGGAATTAGTAAATATCTTCTAGAGGTCTGTAAGAGTTCCCTAAGATGGGCAAATGTCAGCATATCAGTATTAAATAGTACTTGCCATGGTAATCGAAAAAAGCTATTAGTATAGAATCCTGCGAGCAGCCTTTTGTATACCTATAGAATTCCCATAGTAATCTTTAGGATATCTTATCGCTTGCCAATATAAATGGTCCTGAGGACATCTTTACGGAATTTCTGTTAGATGTACCGCATCGATCCTGCAAACAGATTTAATTCCTGTAGTAATCTTTCAGGTATTTTATCGCTTACCAATATAAACGGTACTGAAAATATCTTTATAGGATTTTTATTAGATGTACCACTTGTTATAGAATTGCCAGCGGCAGCTGGTGAAATGTTGGTTAATCAAAATGAGACATTAGGTATGAGACATTAGGCCCAAACCAAACCAAAGATTAGAGATTGTTATAAGATTCATTCAAATAAATCGATGATCCCTGAGAGAATTTGAACGTTGCAGTAATGTTATTAATGTTCTATAAATTCATGAGTATAAGATAATGCATGACTGATTATCGTCAGTGGTTTGTACGTGGCGTCATCTAGGAATAATTTCTGTAACAAACTACGTGGTAAGCAAACAAATTTTGATTTCTATAGGTGTTCTATTAGCGATAATAATAATAATATTCCCATTTTAATACTTTATTTGATCTCTGTAATACATAGAAAATTGAGCTGTATGGTAATTCCCTTTTAGAACTTCTAGAAGATGTCTACAAGTATTCTGTTAAGGATAATAATACTATTTCCCCTTTAATACTTTATTTGATTTCTATAATACTTAGAAAATTGAGCTGTATGGTAATTCCCTTTTAGAACTTCTAGTAGATGTCTGTGGGTTAACAAAAGTTGCAATTCCTATATAATGCCCAGTTTACATTTCCCCAGTGCATAAAAGTTGAGAACATATAAAGATTTCTCATTTTGATTTCGGAAGGACTTCTAGAGTACATAAATACAAGATATCCTCGCGGGCAGTAAATAAAACTTCTTAAAGATATCTTAAAGAATTCTGTGCTACTTGGGTAGGTTATCCGTCAATAACTCTAAAATACCTAATGAAACCAAAAACGTAAAATTTTTGGGAATGTACGTAAACGATTGTTTAAATTGGAAATTACATTGTGAGCATTTGATTTCTAAATTTAATTCAATAAGATATATGTTTAAAAATTTACGAACAGTTCTTACTGAGTAACAGCTAATTATGGTATATTATTCACAAGTAGAGTCTCGTTTTAGGTATGGAGTCTGTTTTTGGAGATGGTCCACTCTATCATACAATGTGTTTGTTGCTCAAAAGCAAATTACTTCCACGTTCAGTGGAAGTATAGTAACGACAAAAAAATTTTTAAAAATTTTTATTGTTCAAATAGGCAGAATGTCACGAAACGTCGAGATTTTAATTTTGAGCGAAAAAAAATTCTGTCTGTCGGTCTGTCTGTTACTTTTTTTGTGCGCACGTTTACTCCGGAACCGTTTGAGATATTAACTTGAAATTTGGTACACATATGTACTTTAACGAGATCTAGAACTAGATTATATTTTTATCTTGTTCCGTCGAAGGGTTGGGGGGTAAATCGGGGCAAATTTGGGGAAAATAGGTAAATCAAGCAGGTAAGAGTCCATAAAATTGGTATTTAGTATATACAAGAGAAGCTGAGGTCTCAAAAAAAAAAAATTTGGCATTAGCCACCCCCATTACCATCCCCACCCCATTATTAAAGGGGATGAAAAAAAATTGTGATTTAGGGTGTGTACAAGAACCAGAAACCTCAAAATGTTTTTTTTACTTCATCCATCGCACTTTTCCACTTTTGTATGAAATTTCTCAAAAATACAGTATTTTAGGCCAAGCGCAGACAGTCGATTTATAGTTGGACGATAGTTTAGTCGGTCTCTATGAAGCCATGAAGTTAAATGTAAGTGCGCACACAATCCAACTAAACAGTCACCTGATTATTTAGTCAAAAGCAGTTGGAGACGCTATATGATATTTTAATCGTTCAACTATCATACAACTTACAAATATCTACTGCTGTAAATGGAACTGCGTAGACGGCCAACTGTTTAGTTCTCGTTATCAGTCTCGAGCAGACTGTTGTGCAAAAATGGGTGAGAATAATTCAGAAAATGCAGTACTTGCAGTCCCATCTATGTCAAAAGGAGTACCAGCAACTAATTTTAACAAATCATCCGATAAAATGCAAAGAATTTTTCGGGGTATTTCATCAGTTCTGCATGTAACGTATGAAACAGATCCATTCTTAATCGACAACTGTATATAGGGTGAACCCATATTTGTTGGTTTATTTTCTGCAGTCTTTTTTTCCTCCGTATATATAACAAAGCACAAATCAATGAATCATTTTTAAATAAACAAACTGCGGCTAAAATCGTCTATGTGCGCAAGTTGCCTGATTTCTTCCCAACTAAACTGTTTAGTTGGTTAGAAATCTTAACATCAAGCAAACTCAACTAAACAGTTTAGTCGGGCTAATATCGACTGTGTGCGGTTGCCCTTACATTTCCCATCCCATAATTTTGTTTCTAACCATTGACGCGGCTTCAAAATTTGGTCACATATATTATAGACTAGGAAATAGCTACATATATGGGGCCTGGGATATAACCTGTTGGCATTCCTGTTATGTTTTATGATCAGATAAAAGTATGTTTCTGAATATTTTATCATATGTAAGTCAGACCTCCCCCTGACCGTTTTGGCGCTAGCCGCCCCCAAAAATATTCAGTTGTGGAACAGAGTATAGCACTTTGGGGCTTGGTTTTAGTCCAAGAGGGTATCTTGGCGATCAACACTCGATATATGCCAACATTTTTTCTCCGTGCAATTGGCAGCACTGGCAACATCCGTTACGGCCAAAATTGGAACGTAGTATAACCCTTTCTGAAGAGGCGGAAAATTTTCACTCATTGCTGGAAAACCATATGCCAACATTTGCTGCTTGACCATTTTCCAGATTTTTTGGCCAAAAATTGGAATTCTGGCCTAAAACGGGCTAAAACTGGTGCTTTTCAAAAAAAAAATATTGGCACCTTCTGAGACTTGTAGTTTTTGTACCAAACCACCCCCAAAACCCCCAAACATACCGATTATTATGCCAAAACAATAATACCGATTATTATGCCAAAAAGGATACAAAAATGACACATCTAGCGAGTAATGACCGAGAAATTATCCTTTTTAACATAATAAAGTATTTGAATATTTGAAGGTGGTTTGGGGGGGAGGGGGGTTACATTGCGAGAAAAAATGTTGGCACTCACAGAGACTGTTCCTTGGTACAAAAACTACAAATTTGAGAAGGTGCGAACATTTTTTTTGAAAAGCACCAGTTTTAGCCCGTTTTAGGCCAAAAATACAAATTTTGCCCAAAAAATCTGGAAAATGATCAAGCAGAAAATGTTGGCATATGGTTTTCCAGCAATGAGCATTGACAACGAAAATTTTCCGCCTGGTCAGAAAGGGTTATACTACGTTCCAATTTTGGCCATAATTGATGTCGCCAGTGCTGCCAATTGCACGGAGAAAAAATGTTGGCATATATCGAATGTTGATCGCCAAGATATCCTCTTCAACTAACAGCAAGCCCCAAAGTGTTATACTCTGTTCCACAATTGCGGGCAGCTAGCGCCAAAACGGGGAGGAGGTCTGAGTTACATAAGATAAAATACTCAGAAAAATATTTGCTAAAACTTGACAACAATGCCAACAGGTTATATTCCAGGCTCCATATATGTAGCTATCTCCTAGACTATAATGAAACATAGTGAATTGTTTGCCATACATAAAATTGTACCAAAGATAAAATATCTGATACAAAAAAATATTTTCATTCGAGATCGCATAGATTTTTCGGCAGCTGCACTGCAAAAGTTTGTATCGAGGAAACTTTTTTATTATTGAAGATGAAGTATTAGTCGAGTAAAATCTAGTATAAGGACTGAATTAAATTTTGAAAAACAAAAAAATCGTTGTTTATAACAATTTGGTGATCATAGACTCGTAATAAGTTTGAATGTTGTACGCGCTGCAACAAATCATAGGTTATCGATGCAGTAGACCTTTATTTTAACCGCTAATATCTCAAAAACGGATTGACTGAAAAAATTTAAAAAATTACATGTTCATTATGTGTCTATTGTAAATCACTCGCTGAAATTTGAATAACTTAAATTGAACAGTTTTAAAGCTCTGCTAAGTTATATAGCAGCACTTTTCAAAGACATTTTAACCAACGGAATAAGCATGAAGTAACGCTCTGGAAATTTAAAGTAAAGAATTATAAAAAATATCACCGTACGAGAAAAGCTGTGTTATATCTATGACTAAGATATTATTCACATGGAATGCATATTTTTCGAGAAATAACGGATTATAAGCTGGTGTGGTTAAAATATTCTTAAAAAGTGGCATATTTTTCAATATAACACTCAAAGAAATAGGGTAAATTCAACAAAAAAAAAATGGTTAACTAACAATATCGTTAATTTTGTTAAACCAAACTATATTGATGGTATTTTTAAACAAGAGGTGATTGTTATTTTAATTAATAAAAAGTTGTCGTACAACAAAACAACCATTAACTTAAAAAATAGGTGAATAAGACTATTATTTTGTTCGTCTGACTATTATTTTGTTGAATTCTGTCAAATTAAACTAGATAATAGTACATTTTATTTTTAACTATTATCGAATTGTAATTCTAACCCAGTATTAGTTCGCTGTATTATTGTACTTGGTAGACAAACCAATATTATTGTCGCCTTCTAGAAGTTCTAAAAGAATTACCATAAAATTTGCTTGCTTACCACGTAGTCTATTACAGAAATTATTCCCAGATGACGCCACATACAAATCACTGACAATAATCAATCATGCATTATCTTATACTCTTATGAACTTATAGAAAATTAATAACATGATTGCATTGTTCAAATTCTCTCAGGGATCATCGATATATTTGGATGGATCTTATAAACGATCTCTAATCTTTGGTTTGGGTGGTCTGATGTCTCAATACTGAGATTTTGGCTAACCAAAAAAAACTTCATCATACAATAAAGTGTAGATCAACCTAAAAATTAGTTGGTGAACAAAAAACAAAGTCGTTGTACTATTTAATTGTAGGCCAAATTGAAAATGGTTAGTGAACATAAAAAAATGTCATTGTACTATTTAATTTGTTACAAGAAGATACGATTATTAAACTACTATTTGTTTACGAAAACAAATAAAGTTGTATGACTATTCTTTTCTGATTGATTTAACTATGAAACTAGATAGGCGCGATTTCATATGCTCTTTTTGGTTGAATTTACCTATCATTTTCTTTGAGTGAACTTCAAAAATGCTTAACGAAGTTATTCAAATTGGTTTGCAATAGACACATAATAAACACGTAATTTTTTTCAATATTATCATGTCTTCCGTTTTTGATATATGAGTGTTATTTTGTAAACGGCGCGTGGAACATTGTAAATATGCTTTCAGAATATGATAACGAAATGCACTTTCCGTAGATGGTAAGTCTATAACAGTAATGCATATTTAAAAAGTGATATTTGATAAAGAATGCACACACATATTGACAATTATATACAACTAATATTTCTTTATTATACATATATTTCGGAAGCATAAATATATCGTTTGGAAATAAATGGGCTCCTAAATGGTCCATACTTTTCATGAATTCTGGACGACAGTATAAGAATGGCTTGAAAAACTCTACACACTTTTATAAAGCAATCTTCAATAACATACGTGCCATTTTTATTAATTTCACTAAATGATTGGATTCCAAATTTACTTTTTTTAGAAATCAGTAGATTCAAAACTTTACATTTTTCTGTATATGTTTACAGAAAAAATTTCTCATCTGATCTGTTCATGTTGTACATATAAGGTTAATCATAAAGCAGTTGAAAATAAAACTATCTTTTTTTTAAATTATAACAAGATTTAGAACAATACATCCTAAAAAACAAATAGTAGTTAACTAAACACTCTATATTCACAAAGAAATGTAATAAAATCAAAACTATCTGTTGACCTATATACGGTTAGGGATTGCGCGCCAGGCAAGGCTTCTTCTCATTTCCATTTTATAAAAAAACGCTTTAAATAAAAAAGTTTCCTTGTTTTATTAGCTGTAATACTAAAATATGAATTTTTTACGACAACAAATGACAGATATAAAGTGGTGGGAACATGAAAAATGTGAAAATAGTATTTTTCGTAAAATAGATGAGAAAGTGCAATTTTCTCCACTTTCGCCATTCCAAATCAAATCACGACCTCAAAAGTATATTTTGTGAGGTGTTTGTATGTAAGAATCAACTGTCTGTTTTTGTATGTTCAAGAGTTGCATAGTATGTGTCGAATTCATGAGTCTAGCTCTTAGTCTACTTAGCTGGTGGAATCACGAATAACAGGGAATTCACAGGTTATTATAGCTCCTAGATTTGAGCAATGTTTTTCTGACAATGGTTGGGAGTACTTACTCAGCGAATCGAACTATGGTCGGTATCTAAGGTCTTCTCTGTTAAAGACCCGCTGTACTAAAACTTAAACTCACTGTATCATGTAGTTACAGTATTCTATTAGATCCGTTCCTCCTATAAGTGCGTTGGACGAAGGCTTTGGATATCTCTTTTGGTGTGACAGATGGACCTCTGAAATGTAAAATCCTTCTTACCATCAGGAATGGGTATTCGCATTAGATGCGATATATAGTGAGGGGTTTCTTCATATTCATCATACATTCTGCACTTCGATTGTCCATCGCATGCAAGTTATAATAATATAATATTAATCAGTTGTCTGTTTAGTGTACAGTGTCTTGCCAACATTCCTGTACTTCTTAGCTGCCTTCTGATCAGCTATAGCAATTCTTTTATATTTTGTTTGGATGATGATTCTGCGTGGTTGACTCATTTGTCATCTAGTACGGTTCAGGCTTAGTAGTTCCTTTATTGATTTTTTTTGGTCTTCTGTAAAATATTCCACAGCTGGGTTTGAGTCCCATCAAGACTGTTTTTCCGCCATACCTGACCAATTTGTTCATTCTCTCATTGCCTATGTTTTCCTGGTGTTTTTGTATACAATTGTATGCTGTTGTGTTCAGCCAGTTTTTCTAGGAACTTCAGATTGATTGTTACCATTTTAAGGCGTACTTCAACTACTTTCAAAGTTTTAAAAGTTGCTTGATGACACGGATTCCCCCATCACAATTTCGGTGCAATTCCTTGCACACAGACATCTATGGTTGTGATTTCTACTCGGAATACTATTGCGGTAGTACCGAAGGCTACTACTATGACTCACTCTTGTAAAATGAAAATAGCAAAAAAAATGACCAATGAATAAACAAATAAAAATTTGCCGTGAGTTAACCCACCGCAGGTAAAGCTAACCTAACACGAACAAAATAAAAATAAACGCCAGGAAATAGGAAGATATAAGACGCATTTCTCGCCCAGGGGTCTATCAGGGCATTTTTCACAGAAAGGTGGACCACGGTTGGTGGGAATAGGACGAAAAACTGTATGGATAAAAACGGAGGTAAAACAAAGCTAAACCTAAAACACGTAAAACCTAAAACACTGTGATAGAAGTTTTTTTGGATCGATTCATAGATCCAGTTTTATATTTTTCAGAAAAGTTACAATTGTGTTAAAAATTTGTAAGTTGTTGTGATGCAATAAAGTAAGACTAATGGGAAGTTGAATGTTAAGTGAAGAAAGTTTTTTGATAAGTTCTGTTGTTCAGTGTTATGTTTCAAGGACTCCGATCCGATTCAGGTGTTGTGGAAAACGGCCGTGATTCAATTTTAATCTAGTAATAGTCGTAGAAAAATATCTAGATACTTTGTGGCTGCTTATATGGGGAAGAAAAGTTGGTAGCGCGGAGCGAATTTTTGTGTAGTGATTTTTTGAGCTGGCCACGTACGCTTCCCAAATAATTTATCATTTATTTTTTTGGTCCTGTTTATAGATATGGGAAAAAATCTGTCACCGGATAGAAAGGCTGAATGACGCCTCGTTTTCTATGATATTTGAGCGTCCCTTAACCCAAACATATTTAACCTCAAAACCCGCTGCAATAACTATTGGCTCTTGGTGCTTTATTTTACAAATTATATCGTTTTATATTGCTCTTGTCCAAAATTACTTATAGATAACAGAACGGATTTAGAGTCGCTTAATATGGTGATATTTTTAAGAAAAGGATTCGGTTTCATTATGTAAAAGTCGGTGGTCCAGGATAGAGCCTGGTATATTGCGAATGCTTCAGCACTGTGTATTATAGTGCATTCTTTAAATAATTTAAAGGTAGCTGATAAGCTCATACTGGAGACGTAAAAGACACACTCAGTTCCTTCTGTAGTTTTGGAGCCGTCTGTACAAAATTTTAAAGTTGGACCATTAGGTAGGCTTTTTTAAGGACCTTCGAATTTAAGGCCTCGTTATTTGAATATTGTGGGAATAAAACATTTGATTTTATATGTCCGAAACCATGTTCGTAGTGGAATATGGAGTAATTGTTTTGAGGGAAGACTAGGTTTGTATAAGGTTGATATTCCAGAAATGATTTGGTCAAAGGTGGACAGTTACGATGTGCGCAAAATGCGTTCGTCAGAATTTCTATTGTTAAAGAACAAACTTCATTGTATAACTCCTTGTTATATATTTGAATTTTGACAAAAAAATTGTTCGCCTGATATTGCCTTCGTAGATGGAGAGGTGGTTCTTGTGATTTAGCCAAGACAGCTTCATTTGGTGAATATTGCATTGCACAGATACATATACGTAAAGCCTCATGTTGAATTCTGTCTACTGTTTTTAGGTTAAAGGCAGAAGCCGAACCTTATAAGGTACTACCATAGTCTAATATTGACAAGATATATGCTTTATAGAACATAAGTGCCTAAATTTAAAATTCTGGTACCATAGTTAGTTCTGTGGCGACTAATAGTATATTATGTAATGGGTGTTGTAGGAAGCATATTACGCACGAATGGAAAAGTTACGCGTATTTTCATGAGTGAGTAATTGCTTTACAACTCGAATTATGTACTATACTTTACCTACGATCATATTTATTTATTTATTTAGTAAAATCTGGATTTAGTCAGCAATATTATTCAACAAATATTATGTCAGTTTTGACAGCGTTTGAAAATTACGTAGGCGCATTTGTTTTTTAAACCCCGCATCAGCGATATAAGCCACCTATAATTGCGTGTCCCGTGCGTTTTGTTTACCGTGCGATTTGTTTACAGTGCGTTTTGTTTACAATATGTAAAATTCAACTTACATAGATGGCAGCTAGTGTGTTTTTTACTATTTACAGTAGTGATCGTAGGTAAATATCATTACAGCGGGCTTGTTATCTGATAATTCAAAGTTATGATCAATGAGCCAGAGTTTAAGGAAGTAAATAATGAGTTTCAGAACCGTGACGCAGTCTTTGTATGTCTTTTGAGTGGAATAAATGACCAGATCATCAGCGCATTGAATGCAAGTTATTGTCTCATCCCATATTTCATGTATGTTTGCAGTGTAAATATTAAAAAGAGTCGGGCTAAGCGCAGAACCTTGTGGCAGTCCTTGGCATGCAATTTTAGGGCCGTGGTAATTATTTATCGAGTCTTTTAAATATACTAATCTATTATTATAAAGTTCAGCAATATTTATTGAGGAACTAGAGGTTAGGCCATAATGAATAAGCTTGTTTTGAAGCAGGGACAGGTCGGCCGAGTCATATGCCCCTTTGATATCGTTCGTATATCATACGGTTTCGTTTGGATGCACTTGTACCAGCCCAATTTCTTCATCTGCTTTATGCCACTTTACTCTGAAGATGTGGATTGTGCTGATTGCATCTGACTGCAAACTAACTATTTTATTCGTTCCTATTTGTTAAAATGTTTTGGTTTATTTTTAGCCTGTAGGCTTCTATCAAGAAGGCAGAGAAGCACTTCTATGACTGCGATAGGCATTATTACTCTCATTATCTGTAGGGACGCTAGTCTTTGCAACTTTCTTAGTTTGCCCATTGTTTTCCCATATCCGGCTTTGTATCACAAGATCGGAGAGGTGTAGGTTACCATTGGTACC
Organism: Rutpela maculata; assembly: GCA_936432065.2. NCBI lineage: Eukaryota > Metazoa > Arthropoda > Insecta > Coleoptera > Cerambycidae > Rutpela > Rutpela maculata. The sequence continues at coordinate 114,193,474 of OW386285.2, forward strand.
ACAAGCCCTTTGTACAACTAGTGTTTTTGATATTTTTGAGAAATTTTGCTAGTCATATTGCTAGGAAATGTTCTGTAATATTAATTTGGAATGTAATGGGTATTTCCCTTTTTTTATTATTGAATAATATCATAGAATATGTACAAACAAGCCTTCCAATACAGATTTCCGCGAAAATGATTATCAATTTTTTGAGAAAACAAGTTAAAATAAGTGAAGCAACAGGTGTTTTAAATTGGTGACGTAGGTAATTTGCCGATGACGCAGGTAGTTTATATGGATTTGTGGATAGAATGGTTTTATACAAAACAGTGTGGTGTTGCCAAGTTGAAATCTCTTCTCTAGTTCTAGTAAAGATCATTGAAGAAAACAGGAGTATAAAGCTTATTTATTAAATCAATTTTAATATATTCATCCACAAAATTTAATTTTGTGATGTAAAAACAGGAGTGAATTATTAAATATTTTAAATAATTTTTAATGCCGATTAGATTTTTAAAACCGTATTTAGCAATATGTCTAATCAAATGACAGATGTGTTCTAACGTCGTGTTGATTTGAAACATTTCAGTTTCTTTTATCGAGGTATTTGCTGTAATTTACAAATAATAGATAATGCCATTTAAAAGGTGGTTTATAAAAAGTTGTGGAAACACAAATGTAAGTGTTCCGGAAATTTGTTTTAACTGTTCCGAAAAATATGGATATTCGTAGAACTTGGTGGCAAGCAATATTTCTGATCACATCCCTTCAAAAATATAAATTTTGTTTATGGAAAGAATCTATTAAGTCATAATCAACTTTAGGCAAATTGAATGAATCTCCTTACACAAAACTCAACTCCATCTTAATAGTTTATAGGTAAAATATAAAATAACGAAATCAAGCGCCACATAAACAAACAACAAATAAACCTATCCTATATTTCTTTCACTTGTATTATGACAAGAATTGACAACTGGCAGCAAGCAAGCAAAGTTGAAAGTTGGAAGAGAGCCATACAATGTTGCAACATAATCCTCGCCGTGATTTTTTTTTACATTTTCAGGATAACTTCTAAATAATAACAAATATAAATAACTTTTAATTATTTCTAAATACATATATATAATATTTATTTATTTTCAAGATATTGAGCAAAATAGAAGCGTTATAGGTAAAATAATGTAAAGTAAATACACAATTTGGCATTCATATAAGATAGTTACAGTCTAAGCGAAAGCTGTCTATTATTGGTTAAATTATTTCCCGCCAAATAAAATCATTTGAAATCTATGTCTAGACGGGCGTATTCTTATTTCTTATTTTTATTTAAGAAATTATTGTTCTGGTTTAAACTGATTATGCAGTAATTGTTAAAATAATAACATTACTTGATATATATCACTAAAACTGAATTTAAAAAAAAAGAAAGTATCCCATTGTATGCTTTGCTTATCTTCAATGAGGTAATGGTCTCTACAAGTTTTTTTGCTCAACCTGTACATGAGTATAATTTTTTAAATTAGTTAGGGTGTTAGGATGTTCTTGCACTCTATTTTTGTTTATATCACCCTGAGGAATATGCGTATGAATTTTTTGGACACCGCTCGAGTAATGAATTTATCCAAGACTAAAAGAGTAAGGACATGTGCTAATAGACCGGGAGATAATGACACAAAGGTCCAAGTCATTTTTTACAAGTATGGCACTCTTTTGGAGGTCGAATTTCATAATTAATGAAATAAAAATGATAGCCTGATCCCTGGACGTTGGGGCGTAGTCGCAGGACAATCAATAGAATTTGTCGGAAAAATTACGGATTTCAAACGATTCACGTTTTTTTTTTTTATTGACTACCGGAAAATACAAGAATCTTTATGTAAAAAATCGTTTGAAATCCTCAATTTTTCCCACAAATTCGACTGATTGTCCTGCGATCACGCCCCGACATTCAGCGGTCAGGCTATCATCTGTACTGGTAAAAAGATGATTTGTACTTTTGCTTCACTATCTCCCGGTCTATAAGTGGTCTACAGAGAGACGATACAATATTTTTTTCGTCAAATGTCACTTCTAATTTAATACCATTGTTGAATAAACACTTAAAACATATCTTTATTATCATTTTTATTTTGTTATCAGTTACAGTAATAATTGAATTGTTTCAAAATAAAATATTTTGTAGTTTTAATGAAGAGGATAATAATACCTTGGGATTTACTATATTAACGAATTAACACTAACGTGTTTTAGAAATAAAGAGAGAAATATGTGTGGTGTTCTTTTTTGTAAAAAATTATGCAAGTATTCTCATATAACTATTCGAAAAAACTTCAGAGAATGGTTAACCACTTTGCGTAATATGAGTAAATAACTTTTATCTAACTAAACTAAAATCGCTATTACATTCAATTTTTCTTTGGTCATATCAACAAAACAGAGAACAATATCAAATGATTTGAGCTAACGGGAAAGGCGAGGTCGAAGTCGTGCAAGGTAGTGCTGCTGTCAAATGTGCAACACAGTGGAGGACTAGAATAATGGATCACAAAACTTCTGTCACGGTATCATAAATAAGAGAAAGAAGTGATGTAATAATTTTATGGAGAGTGAACATAACCCGCATTTCCTTTTATTAGATTATTTGAAATTACTATTTATTCGCAGCTTTGACAAACGTTTAGGTCTATTGTGATCTATGCATTATTATAATGGCCTCCCATCAGCTCCTTGGTGACATCAGCTCAACATTTTGGGAGGTGTCTTCGCCTCTTATCATCTGGTTTTCCTTGAGCTATCAACCGTTTCATATTGCCCTCTCTCGTGTTAACGTAGCCAAAAAATGGAGAATGCAGTGCTGGAGAGTCATTTCTGATGACGTGTTGTTCAGGAAATTAATTCGTAACAAACGTACTCAGATCAACATCTTGAAAGCATGAATACAGCATCTGTCTGTCTCCCTAATGGTCCATAAGCCAGAGGCGTAAAAAAAGATGGAGAAAATTAGGACGTTAGCAAGTCTAATATTTGTATGTGTCGTGATATTTCTGTTACTCCAAATTCTGTGCTGAAAAGCCACATTTTCATCTAATACTAAGATTATTGGAGCAATGTTATTATTGAATTATTGGCCATTCATTGCTAATAAACCTGGTACTATGTTTCGAACCTCTCTGTATTCAGAAGGATATTAAACATGTTTAATTTAAAAATAGTAACGTAACTATTCATTTATTTTCAGTTGAACGATCACCCCGAGACATAAAACCTAAATACGCCACTGAGGTTAAATGTACTTTGGGCTCACGTCTACTGAAATACTTATGTTACTGGTCTTATGGGAATATTGTTGCAGTTTCTGCATCGAAGGTAAATATCTAAGTTGTCATTTTGCAACTTCTATTAAATATTGGATAGATAGGTATTTGAGATCATGTCATACAGCCTTTACGTTTCTCTTCGGATTTCGAGTCGTGGTTAACTTTTTTATGCTTTTTTCTTATATCTTGTAGATTTTCATATAAACTTTCCTTTTTATATTATCCTGCATGCCCTGATTTAGTTTATATTCATTCAGTTGTTACTTGAACTTCATACTAATGGAAAATCAATAACTTGATTAACCAACTTGATTCCTGTTATAATAAAATCATTTTAAATTGTTTTAGGAAATTGTACCCAGCAGAAGAACATAATGCAGAACCTGGATCAATGTATACAATGTACAAAATAATGCTATAAAATGCTTCATATCGTAATAATTTTGATTGCTGTAATTCATAAGGTAATTATTATTTATTTTACTAACTTTCAATATTTGCTTAACATTCATTAAGTTCTCATATCCTTTCCTATGTACCTAAAGTTTGGGGGATTTAATATAATACTTAACATTTGTGACATTTGTACTTGGACATAAAAGGACTACACGTATTAGACAAACAACCCCCAAATTCAAAGCCCAGGGTGCCCGGAAAGGGTTATACATTTACAAAGCAGATAAGTTCATTACTGACTCACTTTATCAGCGTCAGAGCTGCGAATCGAAAACATATACAGTCAGTTTGTTGTTAAAAATAAGTCATATGTCAATTATCGATGTTTCAGATAGATTGACATATTTTATGAAATTCGCTATGAATAATCTGCATCTAATTTCGATATTCCTAAAGAATAGGCTGAAAACAAGGACAAGTTGTATCCATTACATCACTTCTTACATTTTTACTGCGACATATTGTATTATACATATGAAAACAAGTAAAATTTTTAAAAAATTTAACAGAAGAATAATAGTATTTAAAAAAGTAATCATATTGAGAAGAAACCTGTTTAACCCAGAACTTTAAAATTTTTCTTTCTGGAATTCTCTACTATATATGTATTATCTTCAAGAACTAACACTCAGACAATATTCAGAACTTTAAGATTTTGACTTGGAGAAAAAATGTAATCTAACACTTTGTACGATGTTCCTAACGCATTGCTGAACGACATGCCTACTAACTTCTCTAAAACTGGCTTTGTCGATTTCTGTAATCAATAAGGGCGTAACTATCCATAAGAATGGTAGCGAGTTAAAATCACACAAAGACACGATACTATAGCGATATTACTCATGTTAAGAAACCTAAGACTGCAGGTGGCTAACCCTGCCTTGTTAGCCACCTGCAGTGAAATTTTGTAATTTGTTAAATTGTAAATTACAAAATTTCAGTTCATTGTATTTCAGTTAATAATGAAAATATTTTCATAAACTTCAAAACCTATTGTTGTATTTTTATGAAAAGTAAAATGTATATGACAAAAAAGAATAATTTTAAACGGGAGTCCATTGACCAGGGGGGGGGGGGCGCAAGAATTTTGAAAAAATATTTCGCAAACTGCTTTTTCAAAATTTTTTAGGGGTCGTTAGAGGAGTGCTTCTCTAGATTTTATTTCCCATATTTCGTGTGGGTCCCATGCGCCACAGACGAGAAAAAAATTATTGAAATTTCTGGATCCGCTACTGAATTCATCAAACGGACCAGAAAGATCCTGGAAGAAAAATGGAAAGAACTAGCAAAACTAAACATAGTGGCGATAGATTTCCAGAAAGCACTTGTCACGGAACCATAGTTAATACCTAGCAAAGTAGTATAATATGATTTATCTACTCTTATTAGGTTATATACCAATTGATAAACTGCTTTTGAACAATTAGTAGTATCCATAAACAAATAGCGTGAGTTATAATGAGTGAGTTATTATAAATCATAGAGCCAATCACCTTTAACTTCATACCTAGCCTGTCCAATCGCGTGATACGAAGGTGGCTCTGTAAGAGAAAAATTCTTTTCCGATACGGTGAAATAGAATGCTCCACTATTATTGAGGGGAGGAAGGTGATTTATCATGTTTGAATAGTTTTGACGTTTTCAAATCAAGTTAAGTAATAATTGTGCCAAAAATGATGAATTCGGTTAGTGAAGGTGAACTAATATGTATACCACCAGAATGAAGACAAGTAGCTAATGATACAATACATACCTACCTAATTTATTACGCGAAAAATCGCAGAACAAATATAAAAGTGTGTACATAAATTAAATTTTACAGTTAATTTTATTAATAAACAAACTGAATAATTTAAACAAAATTTTCTCAATTTAATATTTATTGTTATAATCGTAGATAAAGTATAGTATTCAACTTGCGGTAATGGTAATAACTCACTTGACTAATTACAGCACGAGCCGTAGGCGAGTGCTGTAAACTTCATTTGCGTGAGTGATTACCTACATTACCGCTCGTTGAATAATATACTATTAATAAACAAGATAATAGAAGACTACCTTCCTGAGAGCAGTGTAATGGTTCCGACAGATGAATGAAACTAAACAGAAGAATATAGGGATCAAGCAAGGATGCTCCCTATCCTACCGATTATTCACTAAGGTCCTAGGTGCAACAAAGCACAATTAAGGTAACGCAAAATTTGAATGAAGATATAAAAACACTGATGATCCTGATCTTACTTAGCATGATCTCCTAATTGTTACGGTAGAAGAGCAGAATATTTTCAACTTTCTAGAAAAACATTATGGTGCAAGACTCGTCAACAAGAGAGATCCTGGTCAGAGGAAAAGAATACAGAATTGACGACCACACCCTAATGACAAACAAATTGAAGTGATTAAGAACATATCTGAAAAATCAACTGGAACGAAGACTAAGTAGAGACGATTCTCTATCAATAAATTCCCATACAAAACACACACGACTAATATAATAATAATAATAATAATAATGTCTTTATTAACCAAAATTACACAATATATATGTTAGATCACGGTTTACATGAGTGACTTTTTAAAAAGATTTATTTACTTAAATGGAGCCAACGTTGGCTCTTGGAGAAGGAATATAATAATAATTAGAAGTGTTTCATTCTAAGTGAGTTTAATAACTGATTCAACAAAGCGTGTTTAGTCATATTTATAACATACAGAACCTGAGTAAGCAAAATATATAACAAAGGAATTGCAGTTCTGCAGTCTGCACAAGTTATGAGAAACAAAGGTGTAATATGATATCTTGAAGATAAGCAATTAATAAGAGAAGCTGTTATCGTGAAATACGATATACCTGTGAAGGTTTATTATGGCTAAGTCGCAATAAGATAGCGTGTAATATTATATAACAACTTCCCCCTTAATAAAAAAGTTGATGTTATGCAGCAACTTTTGAGAAATGTTAAAACGTTAAATGAATATAATGCAAAAATAAATTGAAACAATGTTGAATGAATACAAAGCAAAATAATAAAATAATATAAAAGTTAAAATTGGTAAGCGATAATAAAACATTACATAACGTAATAAGGATAAAATACAATAGTCTAAATTAATAGACAAGGGTAAAACTCCACATGAAAGTCTATGTTAACTCGATGTCCTCTTCTTCTTGAGGTCTAATACCGGGTCGCTTTCTTGGAGGGATCAGTATAGGAAATTTGGTAAATACTCTGCTTCGCTCTGAAGGAGGTGAAGGAGGGTTATCCGTTGAGGGTTGGATTTGCAATGCTCCACATCTTCTTCTTCTGCATTTACAAGTTATGTAAAGTAGAACTAATAGGATGATGAGAGTGATTATGAAATATGTGAACCAAGATATGTGTTTGGTCACAAAAGGTTCATTTATGAGGTCATCCAAGTCTTTGGAATATTGGTCCAATTTGTTTTTAGCAATATCTAGGTCTTCTACGTCGAGATTGTTTAATTTGAGAGGTTTTAATTTTGGAATTTCGATTTTGTCGGGCATGTGATTACAGCATTCAAAAGGAATTTGGATAGGATGTGAATTGTCCTTAATTTCGGAAAAGTCTTTGGCACTGGCTTGTATTCTAGTAATGCCTGCATAGGCGTAACATCCTGGTTGTAGTTTGATGATGGAATTTTTGTTGATTAACTCTGTTGTGGATTATCTCTTTGGACAGTTGATGGTAATGTGAAGTGATTCGGAATTAATTACTAGCCATGTGTTGTCTTCAAGTTCTTGGACGTTGTATCCCTGACTAATAATGAAGGAAGTTTGACAGTTCTCTGGAAGTTTTGGCAATGGTTTTAGTATTCTGGCTTCACATATGGCATTTTGGTCGATAGGATAGGCAAACAGGTTCGAACATAGTTTGGTTCCAAAATAAAGTGGTTTGCATTCTTTCAAATTTTGTATAGGTATGTACATCAAAGAATCATCATCTCTCGCGCTATATTTTTGTGAAATAGATAAAATGTGATGTAGACCAGTTCTGTTATCAAGTATCGGGATAGGATATAGGCGATGGGTGTTATAATTTTGGGGTTCAACAAGTGGTATTGTTAAAACAAATACTAAGTTAGAATCCATTTGAAACGCTTGTAATTCAATAATATCCAAATACTTAGCAACTGCCGATAATTTAATGGGAGAGACAAATTGTTCCTTCGTAAGCTCTGTGAAATTTCTTGTAATGCTGTTACCAAATGATTAGGGGTTATGATTGACGTGTGAATGATTCCTAGTCTGGCAAATGTTATTGAATTTAGAATGTCGTTTAAATTATCTTCGATATACAAATAGCTTGCCATTAATTGTTCGGAAATGTATAAAAATTTTAGTTTTATGTGAGCAGCCTCGATAGCTTGAGTCATTGTTTGAATTGTGTGTTCTATTTCTTCGAGATCTTTGTTAAAGGTTTCCTCGTCAATTTGTAATTTTTGTATAGTCGAGTTGAAGTTTTTAATAACAGAAGTTGTAACTGAAATTTGATTTTTGGTTAAGTTTTCCAATTGATGTTCGTCATTATTTAGTTTATTTATACAATTAGTATAGTACTGGCTATCTTCAGCATCTAGGTTACCAGTTATGGATTTGAATATTGTACCGATACCGTTAAGTATTCCTCGTTTATATCTTTTTGTATCTGAAAAGATTTCGTCAAATTTCATTTTTATAGAGTTGGATATTTGTGTTAAAAGGTTAAAGTCTGTTTTAATTTCACTCGTAAAAATAATTGACTTATGATCACCATTATGGAGAGTGTACAGGATTCTTTCTAAGATATTTTGATTTTTGTCAAAAGCTAGTTTGAGGGATGAAATGTTTTTATGCACTAGTAGAGTCCATTTGTCATTTGTCACCACGATGTCCGTGTCTTGGTGGTAGTATACACCAACGGTGTTATTGATTGGGATAATTTTGTATTGACAGAGTGCTGATCCGAACAGCAGGAGAAACCTGAAAATAAATTTAATTTTCAGTATATGGTTTCATTCTATCAAAATTTACTTTGGTTTCTTGTTTCGTTTCGAGGTTTAATAAGGTAGCAGAATTTTGAAAAATTTCTTTTATTTTAAAAGGACCGTTAAATTTGTTTTGCAATTTGATTTTGATTTGTGATTCTTTTACGTAAACTAAGTCACCTATTTTGTATTCGGGTCGTTTTTGGGGAACATTTCTATCAAAGCGAACTTTCGCTTTCTCCTTTTGAGCTTGCGTTCAACTACGGGCTATTTTATAGTAGTGAGATATTCTGTTGTTTAAATCCCTAACGTATTTGGTTATTAACTCTTTTTGGTTATACAAAGTTTCAGGTGGTCTGTTGGACGTATGTCCAAATACAAGTTCATATGGGGTGAAACCGTGTGTTTTATTTACTGAATTGTTATAGCATATTACTGCATATGGTAAAATTGTGAAAGGATGTTCGTTCGGATTTTCAGTTTTATGAATTCTTATCATTTCAGCTAGAGTAGCATGAAATCTTTCTATGGATCCGTTCGATTGGGGATGTCCTACGCTTGAGTACGTCAGTTTTATGTCGTAGAGGGTGCAGAGATCTTTGAGCAAACGGTTGTCAAATTCGCCACCGTAATCGCAATGGATTCTTAGCGGGGTGCCGTAATGTTGAAAGTATAACAACAAGGTATTTACGACGGATTTTGCGGATTTGTCCGGGACTGCATAGGCTTGTGTAAATTTAGTTAACTCGTCGCGAATAGTTAAAGCGTAATTTCGAGTTGGGAATTCAAATAAATCGATATTAATTCTTTCGAATGGTGTTCTTGGGGTTTCTGTGACTACTAGAGGGTTGTTAAGGTTTTTCCGGCATATTTTAGTCTTTTGGCAAGTTTCGCAATTTTTTATAAAATTTTCAACGTCTTTAGTTAGACCTTGCCAAGTGTATTTTTCTCTAATTCTTCGAATCGTTTCATTTATTCCACGGTGTAGATTATTTTTACCAAAATGATTTTGCTCCAATATAATTGGAATTTCATCTTCGTCGGCAGTTCTGACGATATCTTGACAAATTACTACTTTTAAGTCTTTTTCCGCAAAAATGAATGATAGGATTTCAAGAATGGGGAGGTCTAAGAAGGTTATAATATCTTTATGTTCTCGATACAAAAGTTGTTTGTTCGAGGCTTTGATTTTCGAATAGTCAATTAAAGATGTTGTTTTATATAGGTTGGTGAAAGTTTCAAATTCTCGGGAAATTTGTTCGTTAGTGATTTCGTTGTTATCGTCTGGGTTTTCGTCGTCGTCTGACTCTTCGTCACTCGCGGCTAGTACTTTTGAATAGAATTTGGAACATTCGGAAAAATGATTAATTTTGATTCTGGAAAGTGCGTCCGCGTTCTTATTGATTTTACCGGGTTTATAAATTATTTCATAGTCGTACTCTTCCAAGTTGAGTCGCCAACGGGCAAGTCTACTTCCTGGATCTTTTATAGAGAATAGCCAGGTGAGTGGTCTATGGTCGGTGACAAGCTTGAACTTTCTACCATACAGATATGGTCTAAAGTGCTTTACACTCCATACTATCGATAAAAGCTCGCGTTCAATCGTTGAATATTTAGTTTCTGCACTGCACAAGATTCTAGAAGCATAGGCAATGGGTAAATCTTTGCCAATAGGCCCCTGGCTCAGCACCGAGCCGACGGAAAATGCGCTCGCATCAGTGGTTAGAACGAAAGGTTCATCAAAGTTGGGGTAGATTAATATCGGAGTGGTCGTTAATGTTTGTTTTAAATTTTGAAAAGAATTTATACAATCATTGTCGAAGAGAAATGGTATGTCTTTTTGTAGTAGTTTTGTTAAGGGCTTGGTAATCTTGGAGAAATTAGGGATAAAGCGCCTATAATATCCGGCTAAGCCTAGAAATGATTTAATTTCTTTTTGATTTTTCGGTTGAGGGAAATTTAGAATAGCGTCAACTTTCGAAGGGTTCGGTTTTACGCCGTCTTTTGTAATGAGATGTCCTAAATAAGCGACTTCTTTGCGGGGAAACTCGCATTTGTCGGGTTGAATTTTGAGATTCGCTTTCTGTAATCGTTTGAAAACTTCCGTTAATCGAGAAATATGCTCGTGAATAGTAGGGGAGTAAACAATAATATCGTCCATATAGACGAGACATCGTTCATTTTGGATACCTAATAAAATGTTATCCATCACTCTTTGAAATGTTGATGGAGCATTCTTAAGTCCAAAAGGCATTCTTACGAATTCAAAATGACCATTTTCAACTGTGAAAGCAGTTTTTTGAATATCTTTTGCATCAATCTCGATTTGGTGAAATCCGGAGGCTAAGTCCAAAGTTGTAAAATATTGACATTTGCCTAATTGATCGAGGAGGTCGGAAATATTGGGTAGCGGGTATTTATCGTCAATAGTCAGTTCGTTGAGTTTTCTGTAGTCCACTACAACTCGCCATTTTTGTTTACCGGAGGCGTCGAGTTTTTTTGGTACAACCCAAACCGGAGAGGACCAGGGAGAAATCGAAGGTCTAATGATGCCTTGATCAAGCATATTAGAGACTTGTGTTTTGACTTCCTCTTTATGGATATGAGGGTAGCGATATGACTTTGTGAAAACCGGTTTTGAATCGTTCGTATCAATGGAATGCTTAATTTCGTTAGTAAAAGTTAAATTGTCTCCTTCCAAATAGAATATATCTTGAAAGTCTAAACAAAGCTGCGTTACTATTTCGGCCTCTTCTTCGTTTAGATGATCCAAGCGCAATTCGTTCCTAATTTTGAAGGATCTGTCCGTCTGTAGGTGTGAGTCAGAATTTTTAGTGTTTAAATTGAAAATTGATTTGAATTTTTGTACTGGCTCTAGTTTTATGTTAGAAAAATTTACCGTTTTTGGTATTGCATTCGCGTTTATAATTGAGGTTAAAAATTCTCCATTGTTATCGATTTTGACAATAGCATTTGGTAAGCGTACTTTCTCGTTTTCCTGGGCTAACAGTATAGCCTCGGTATTTCGCAGGTTACATTTTAGTTTACAAATTTTTACCATGCGAGGTTCGATAGAAATTAAATTTTTGATATTGCCTAAATTTGGATTTTGGTTTTTGATGTTAGAGTTACTAGTTGGTTGTACAGGTAAATTTACTGTAGTTTCTTCAGTGACTTTAAATAATGGTACGGTTTTAAAATTTGTGACTAGTTGTTTATTTTTAAAGTCTACTTGGCATTCGTAATGTTCTAAAAAGTCTGCGCCTAATAATCCATCGAAATCTATATCTAGATTATAGATATAAACTTTGTGTGACTCATTTGAAAAGGGGATGAGAACAGATTCGTTGATATAAATTTTTTGATCAGTGATACCCTGTATGATTACATTTTCAGGAGATCTACGTCTGTAATTTTCAGCTGTTTTAGGTTTAAAAATTGATATGCCTGCACCGGTGTCAATTAAGATTTTAAATTTACCAGTTGCGTCTTTCATATAATAGAGATTTTTTGAGTTTACGGTTAATAGGGTATGAGAAAGTGTATTTACATGAACGTCTGCTCTGGGAAATTCAGCATTGGGTCGAAACTGTCGTTTAGGTTCATAGCTTGCATTTGGGTTTCTAGTTCCGTAATCGGTTCGAATTGGTCTGTTTGTTGCGTTGGAGTATCCGTGGGGTACTCCGGATCTAAGCGAAAATCCTGAGGATTAGCAGTATAATCCTCGTATTGCTCGTTCTGAGAATTAGCGGTATAATTCTCCTGGATATTTTGATTGGTTTCAAAATTATATTTTGAATTTCCTGGGTAATTTGGTCGTTGGAAATTTTGCGAAGTTGACGGCATTGTTTGCGATTGTTGCCTTGTGCGGCATTCGCTTATGATATGTCCATTGCGTTTGCAAAATGAACAGAATTTTTGTTGGAAATTTGAAATGGGTCGTTTTTGTTGTAAAGTGGGATTTTTGACCGGACTATTTTTCGGAAATTTCTGTTGTTCGAAATAGGAGAGTTGTAGCTCTATACGAATTCTGCTTACGGCTTTCAGTATGCTAGGAGGATTGCTAGCACGTATGATGCGGCCTAAATTCGGTTCTAAGCCTGTTAATAAATTGTTTAAGGTCATCGTTTCGATGAGATCTGATTGTGCAGCTCTTTGCGTTGTGGTTAAATTTTGCTTTTGCACTGCGGCGTGCATTTTAGCATTGTGCGTTTGTAAACGCGAAATAAATGTTAGAGCGGATTCACCTGGCAATTGGTGAATGCGCTGCAGGTCCTGAATCAGGGCCGTTAGATCTCTGGAATCCCCAAAGTGGGTTTCCAATAGTGCTTTGATTTCTGGCCAGGTGCCAGGGTTGCGAGAATTTATTAATTCGGCGGCTTTGCTTTTCAATTTATTTTTTATGTGGACGGTCAAAAGAATTTTTTGATCTCCAATTGCCATGCTTTGGGCGCAATGACAGGAGTTGAGGAATGTTTGTAAATTAATGGCATTGCCATCGAATTCAGGTATTAGAGAAAATATCTCAGAGAGCTTGTAAGGCTCGATTTGCTCTGGTTGAGGTTGTTGTTGTTGTTGTTGTAGTTGTTGCTGTTGTAGTTGTTGTTCGGTTGGTGCCGGTGGCACTGGTTGAACTGGCTCTGGTTGAGCTCTATCTGGCATTTTGCTTTCTGTATTTAAATATTATTTGGACAAAAATTGGTTGCGTATCAGCAGTATGATACGATCTTAAATTAAATTAAAATTAGCTTGTTACGTTGCGTGCGTAAATGGATTGTATATTAGCTGTATAATACACAATGTTTCGTATTAGCAGTATAATACGAAAATAAATAAACTTAAAATTAAATGAACTTGTTTCGTTGCGTTTGTAAAGGAATGGATTTCACTTTGACAATAGAACTGGCTTTGTGCGCCGAGTGTATTAGCAGTATAATACACTTTTAATAAAATAAGTTGCGAAAAATAATAAAATAATAAAATGGTACGAGATGATTCTTATAATGACTTACGTTAATTTCATCTTCATGGGTAGGTTCTTCGTCCGTCAAGGGATTGGGATCCGCCACCACCAGTGAGGAAGGTCTCCTTGTTCAAGTAGATGTACACGCACTAGTTAGGCACCTTCTGCAGATGTTCTCCTTGTTCTCTTACGCTTCACTACCAGTTAGGCTTCTTGTTCTGATGATGTTTACGGATCCTACCGACTGCGCCAATGTTAGATCACGGTTTACATGAGTGACTTTTTAAAAAGATTTATTTACTTAAATGGAGCCAACGTTGGCTCTTGGAGAAGGAATATAATAATAATTAAAAGTGTTTCATTCTAAGTGAGTTTAATAACTGATTCAACAAAGCGTGTTTAGTCATATTTATAACATACAGAACCTGAGTAAGCAAAATATATAACAAAGGAATTGCAGTTCTGCAGTCTGCACAAGTTATGAGAAACAAAGGTGTAATATGATATCTTGAAGATAAGCAATTAATAAGAGAAGCTGTTATCGTGAAATACGATATACCTGTGAAGGTTTATTATGGCTAAGTCGCAATAAGATAGCGTGTAATATTATATAACATATATACCAAATATAGATAAAATAAAATATATACAATATAATTACAGTTAATTGGCGAAGTTCACTTATTGAAGAAAGTGCTCTTCCACTTAACCATACAATATAATAATAAAACATTTATGTAATAATGCTGTGTAATTAATTATACATGATTTTTTGTCTTTGTCTTTGAAAGCAATATACGGGACATACAAATAAATAATATACAAATATTTTAAATAAACAGTTGATAAATATGAAATACGACGGTAAAAAACGGTATCTGTGAAAACTTAACAAAGTTAAAATGAGAATAAAAATATGTGGCTTGCGTTTGAATTATTATATTAATGATCATAATTCATATCCATTATGTATTTTTTCATTTCTCTTTTGAAAAAGCTATATTTAAGAATCTTTATTCTCTGTGGGATGGGGTTATAAAGCTTAGTGATGGTATATGAGAACGATCTCTCATATAAAGCGGTCGTATGTAGTGGGGGCGTTAACAAATTTCTGTTTCTAGTATTTACTTGATGTACAGTACCTCGTGGTACTATTTTATCAAATAAATACTGTGGGATCTTGTGCTCCAGTAGTTTGTGGTAGAAGCAACAAGTATGGAATATTCTCCTTTGATGCATTGTCATCCATTGTAGTTTCAAAATCTTACTAGATATGGAATCATATCTTTTTATTCCAAAAATATACCTTACACAAGAGTTTTGCACACGTTGTATACGTATTTCGTCTGTTTTTGCTAAACAAGGATGGTAAATTATATCTGCATAATTAAAATGACTAAGAACTAGTGAGTTACACAGCATTGTCTTTGTTTTTTTTATCTAATATAGCGGAACATCCATACAACAATTTTAAATTAGAACACGATTTTTTAATAGAGTTAGTTGTATGCTGTGAAAATCTTAAATCAGCATCGATGCACAGTCCTAAATTACGAGTTATATTCACACTTTCTAATTTTTTCGAATCTAGTTCAACATTTAAGTTTAGTTTACACATTTCTCTTTGCGGCTTACTTCCAAAAAACATTATTTTCGATTTATCCGGATTTATTTGAAGACAGTGATCAGTAGAAACTTTATGTAAAATTTTTAAATCATCATTTATTACATTATTTGCATTCTCGGCATCGTCAAAACTGAAAGAAAATTTGGGCATCATCTGCATAATAGTGAGATTGGCAATTGTTTAGAAAAGATGAAATTTTAGAGGTATATATAGTAAATAATAAGGGACCCAATATTGACCCCTGTGGGACTCCGCGACAGATACTTAGTGGTTCGGATATATCATTTTCTAATTTGACGTATTGTTTTCGCTGACTAAGATAACTCTCAATCATAGCTGCGGCACTATTTGTGAATCCATTAAAATGAAGAATAGCTAAAAGTAACTGATGGTTTACCGTATCGAAAGCTTTCGAATAATCTATTAATATTAGTGCTGTTAATTTATTGACATCACTGGCAAAGAAAATATCATCAGTTACTTTTAGTAATGCCGTTACGCAACCATGGTTAGGACGAAATCCAGATTGATTATCTGGTATAATTTTATATTTCTCAATATGCTCTCTAATTTGTTCATTTAATACCTTCTCCAAAAGTTTTGACAATGCCGGCAAAATGCTTATGGGGCGCAAATCTTTGAAGTCACTTGGCTTAACGTGTGCAATTTTCCAGTGTAAGGGGAAAATATTTTTTTCAATACAATAATTAATTAAATGAGTAAGATATGGAAGAACAAATGGACAGCAATGCATCAACATATGTAAATTAATATTATCCGATCCTGTAGCATTAGATTTTATACTAAGTAAATGTTTATTAACCGTATCAATATCCACAACATGAAAATAAAATTCTCCTACATTTGGTTTTATATTATTTGCGTAATAATTTAATGTGTCGTTATTAGGTGTATTTATGTTGTGGCCAGCATTAACAAAAAACTGATTTAAACCATTTAAATCCTGCAAATGCTCAGGTATATCATGATTATTCTTTCGTCGATGAATGCCTAGTTCATTAAGAGTTTTCCAAATAGTTTTAGTATTGTTATTTCCATTACCATTGTTATTATTAGCAATTTTATTTTGAAAATATATTTTCTTCTCATGTTTTATTTCTCTATTGACAAAATTTTTAATTCTTTTATAGTCATCCCAGTCAGTATTATTTTTTGTTTTTTTTAAATTTCATAAAAGCTTTATCTCTTAATTTCATAAAATGTTTTAAATTCTCCGTTAGCCATGGGGCATATTTTTTTGTAATTTTTGTAATATAAACAATAGAGTTTCGCACGACGCACGCCAAACTAATTGCCAAGAGCAAACAAAACAGATCATTCGTATCCACAAGAAACAAGTTACACGATTGCTTAAAGCGCTACCTCTTTACCTTCTAATTCTTCACAGTCGCTCGCCTGCAACAATTGCATGCAGTCATGTTTTGATGTTTATGATAATCATTCTTTTATGTTTCGGTCACTTACACATGTCTACAAAAAAAAAAAAATTCTGCTCCAAGGACTAAACCTATCATGCCTTATAGTCTAGGTGCCCGCGTACATAAATGAAATTTCTACAAACTGTCCGACAAAAATTTTGGAACGTTAAGGGTGTCTACCACTTAAACATAACATAACATAACTTTAAAACATTTTTTGATAACCAGGTGATTTTTTCAAGATTGCTTAATAAAAATATGTAGAATCTAATTTTCGAATTGTCGGACAAAATATCTTTGCCGATTTTCCAGTCCGACGTGTGGAAATCGTCTTTTTCATGCCGAGGAGGAACGCCGCGTTTACGAAAATTTTCGCAGAGGAAAAAAGTGATAGACTAGGCGCAATTATGCCGTACAAGAAGTTATACGAGGATATGTATAAATTGCATTTATGTAAGGCATGATAGGTTTAGTCCTTGGAGCAGATTTTTTTTTTTTGTAGACCTGTGTTATTGAAGTGGAATGGCATCGATGTCGGCTAAGGTAAGATAACCATTTTTAAATCAGAATTGCGACATAAGCCCTCATTTCTTACAGAAATCAATAAAGTCAGTCTTAGAAGTTTTAATATGTTGTTTACCAATGCCTTAGGAATACTTAAGAAAACTTTTAGATTTACAAATTTGTTTCTGGATTTTAGCGAAACTTCATCTAATATGCCTGGACCAACATATTTTAGACTTAAAATGAAACCTGCACAGCCTGCAGTAATGCTAATTTGCGCACCCTGCACTATAGTTACTAGTACATGACTTCAGTGTCACTTTCCAAATAAAAATTAATTCACTGATATTGAAAAAGATAGTTTGAAATGGGTATATTATATAGCTACAATTTTAGCAAAAGTTCAATAACCTTGATATCTTACTATTAAATATATATCTTAATTATTAAAATTTATTAAAATATTGTCTATATGTTGGTTGTGGTATTTTCTTAATTTTTCTCTATTTCTTATTGGGATGCTCTGCCACATGTATTTTCTTCTAAACAATGTCTGAAATCTACAAAATAATACAATTAACCAGTATTTTACTGGAAAATAACCTCTACGCCTGTGACTTTTACGTCAAAGGATCAGTTAGAGGGTGGTTTTTGACGTAAAAGTCATAGGCGTAGAGATTATTTTCCAGTAAAATACTGGTTAATTGTATTATTTTGTAGATTTCAGACATTGTTTAGAAGAAAATACATGTGGCAGAGCATCCCAATAAGAAATAGAGAAAAATATGATTTATTTTCTTTCTACATTTTTAGGCATTCACTGGTGTCATCTCCCCCAGTTCTGTATCAGGTGAATATTAATTTGTTTTAAAGCTTCTCTTTTACATCATCATCATTTATCATTTAAATAGATGTAGGTATCTTCTTAACCAATAAGATTAATAAGCCATACGACCAATTCACATTAACGAGAAAATATTTTGGCACGACTTACATATACATACAGCTTTATTTCGGTCCCTCAGAAGAGGAAGTAATGTGCTCGTCAACAATGAGATTTTAAACAATTAAAGAGATCTGGTTTTAATTCTTGATACTCATTGCCAAGGTGTTTGAATTATTTATTTATAAGTGATGCTAACATTCAACATTAAATTTTGCGAAAGATTTAATTTATTATTATAATGTTTCTGGGATCGACTAAGCATCAAGTATTGCATGTTCATCGTTATTACTGGAAAAAATTAAAGAAAATCCTTCGAAGACCAGTATTAAACAAAGAATGCAATCCTTTCTGAAAAATCGCTTTTGGCGTTCTATTGATCTATGTTAAATGGAATTAGAGAACATCAAAGAAAATAGTGATATCATATCATTCTTATCACAATTCTGGATTTAATTTTTTTTTTAATCGAACCGCCTTCAAAAAATATCTAAAACATATCTCTAAGAAGTAAAAATTAAAATTTCACTCAGGTTTACAAATATCTGTCTACCTATTAGTGGAAAGTACCAAGGAACTAAAATATCTAATTTCAAAAATACGTATTGCGCTGATTTCAAATTGATATTAAGTAAAAAGGTACAGTCCCTTGCTACTTTCCACTAATAGGTAGACAGGTATTTGTAAAACTGAGTGAAATTTTATTTCTTACTTTTTAGAGACATTTTTTTAGATTTGTTTTTTAAATTTTTTTCAACCTTTTACAACAAATAATATTAGGTGAAGGTTCTAGAGTTATGTTGCGGCGTAATATATCTGTTTCTGACGGTTTGATCATTTATTGTACAGATATACATAGAAGATAAATGGTTGTCGCCTAATTGTCCATTTTATGTACGTAAAATGATACCCACTGGACATTGAAACTTGAAAAAGTTTCCGACAATGTGAATCTTATTTATTTTTGCACTTTTAAATTGTTCCTTTGCTGGAAGATTTTAGCAAACTTGAAAGAAATAAAATATAGCTGAAACTTTGTGGCAAAGTTAATTTTACAAATATATTTGGCTGCAATTTACGATAATTTGCTATGAATCGCCAAAAGTTATATTGCAAGTGAGATAATTGGTCAAAGTTAATTTCGAAAATAAAAATAAAATTTGATTCTGCAAAATCCAAAGCCGTCTATTTTCTTGGTCTATTTTAACTTAAACCGTGTTGTGCGCATGCGCTTCCCTTTCGACTCTCGTTCATGGCATAGAAAGAAAAAGACATTTAATAACATAGATTAAAGACTATTATATGAAGAAAGAAGTGCGAAGTGAAGTGTAAAATATCTATATATAGCTACCGCCAAATTATCCAGGTATATCCTTATTTGTATGATGTCTTTGTGATGGATTTTTAAATAATATGAAAAATGAGAAAGTAAACAAAACGGTAAGTTTGAGGTTATGTTTGAGGACTCTAATGAAAAACTGCAAGTATGTTTATTACCTGAAACTACTACTAAATATTGTCATTTTTCTAGTTAATCCTAGTATACCCGGATACCAAGTGCACGTCTTTTGCTTTTAAACGTAGCCCTATCCCACACAAAGTCACTTTAAGCTTTCAGGGATAAAGGTGTTCTATTACCTGTAGTTTTTATGTGTGGCCTATTTTGAAAATTTGAATTATTGAATAGCAAATTATTTTACTCATTCCAAATAATTAAAATAGAATTTCAAACACAGTTTTATAATACTAATACAATGCGCTTAGAACAGAGTTAGTGTAATAAGGGTAAACATTTTTAGCCGCAGCACGGGCATCCTCTTTCCAAGTCTGATGATCATTTCGAGGAATTTTTCATGAATTAGTTCCAGTATGGAAAAACCAGGCATATGAGAGGCAAACATTTATTTTTGGTTGAAAAATAGAAGATACCTAATTACCAAATGATATTTTTTATTATTAAATAAATATTTCTAATAACTTAGTAAAACAGCCTTTGATAAATGAATATTCTTTTCTACACCTATTTAATTATATGACAATTATTAGCATTTTTTTGGTGAAAAATCGTGCCTATAATTCACTGTAGTGAATTATCGATTCATAATTTACTGCATCCGGCCAATCACAAATACAAATTCAAAAATCATTGTTTCGCTGATTCAATGATATTTTAAATCGACCGCGATCAACTCTTGCTGCTGCGGCTGACAATCAACTCGCGTGACAGTGACAAGTGTACAGCCATATTGTTTGTTTACGTTTTCGATTTATTACGATTAATGCTATCAAATTTCAGTCTAATTAATTTGTTTAATAGGTGTAGAAAAAGCATAGTATTACATTCGCGATTATGACCATTATTCACTCAGATGATTTGCGCCACTCGCCTATGGCTCGTGGGCTCAAACGTCATCTTCGTGAATAATGGCTATCATAATCGCTCATATAATAATATACTATTTAATACATAAGCGTTCGTATTTTATTTTATAAATCACTTTGCTAAACTTAATATCAATAGGTGAAGATTTAAATATACAGTACTAGGCGTTTGCTAGAAAACTGATTTTTAAAGTTGTCGATAAGGTCCCCACAATATATACTTCGCCATTATTCCATATATACAAATAAAAAACAATACCTATATAATACTTTGAAATAGAAAAGGGGACAGCCAAGAGAACTATTAATGACCTATATTCTTTCTGTTAAACACGTCAGAGACAGTAGACTTTATTTCATCCGCTGCCCTTTTTTTCTACCTCGTTATGAAGTGACATACATAATAAAATAACTGTTTCGATCTGTATATATGGTAAAACGATGATGGCACTAGTGAAGATCATTCCGCATATTTTTTTTAAAGATCACCTTATACCTAGTAAACTTATAGAGAATTTAGAGGAAAAGTTTATACAGTGTCGCCAAAAAGTCTGCACCATATGAGAAACTCACTTGTTCTTGATTTTTGGAAAAATTTCACTTTTAATAAAAGTGAACGTTCTCAAACGAAAAGTGGATGCAAAAATTTGTGTTAGTCCTGTTAGTCGGAAAATTAATTTCTTGGAAATTGGTCGAAGCAGAGTAAACTTTAAACCTTTATTTTTGAAGACATCGAAAAGTGTTATTTCAAGAAGTTGCTTATAATACGAAGTTATAGCTATATATCAAATTGGGAATTGGGCTGTTCTATTTTAAAAATAAAAATTTTCTACTTTTATGCGCATAACTCCAGAACTGTATTTTTTAATATTTTTTTGTTATCAATAATCCTTTTTCTTTAATAGTTTCAGACTAAGTAATGGATTAAAATCATCTTTGAAGAAATAATTTGGGAAAAAACGATGTATTTCTTGGTGCATAGTTGTCCTCTCTTTTCCAATTTTAACTTTTTCAGGATTTAATCATGAAGGAGTAGAAGAATCCAATATACATTATAAGTAAATTTTTAAAGCAAAATTTTTCGATATCCTTAAAAATGAGGGTAGTATACTTTTCCGACTAAAGCACCAGTACTAACACAAATTTTTGCAGCCCCTTTTTCAGCTTTATAGATTTCGTGTTTGTTCACTAATATATTTTTTTCCAAAATGGCTTGAGATTATAGAGACACCCATTATTGGTCCAAATAATTTTTATTGGTCCAAATAATGTCCATCATGGACCACCGTTTAAGGTCCAACACTGGACTTCCATAAATCATCTAAAGTTGTGACATTTGGGCGTTCCTGGGGCGTCCATAGGACGTCCAACTGTACAAAAAATGGATGTCCATAGGACGTTCCGAATGCCCTGTATTGGACATCCATAGGATATCCATGTGCTATTAGGATATGTCGCTCTGAACCGAGTTAGAAATTTATGTAACTTGGGTCTAACAGATTTAGAATCAGCAAGGTCATAAATAAACCTGCAAACCTTGCAGAAATGCAAAGATGAGGAAGATTTCCGTGATCACTGATACACACGTTCGGACATACACACACACATTTTTTTTTCATGGTCGATATATTTAATTTTTGAAGTTTGAATCCAGATCAAAATTAGTACCACAAAAACTGTCATGTATCAAATTCCACACAAATGTACAAAAATTTTTCAATTATGCCTACCATATTGAATTCGTCTTCATACTAGCTGTCGCCGAATACTGAAATCCTGCGTACCAGGTTTCATGTAAATCTAAATCTGGCATTATCAGATATCAATAGAAAACCATCATTCAATGAAATATTTGTGCGCCGGCATACTGTGACCATAAAGTGACTTTGTTTTTCAAATCAGTCTGCAGTTCTTAATATTGAAGCAATCGCAATGTTTTTCTTGCCTATCGATTTGTCGAGGCAGATTTGCGATTTTTGGTCCCTGATTTCTCAAAATTATCTAAAGAAGTTTAAATGTTCATTAAAAATTTTGAAAAATCAGGGACAAAAATCGAAAATCTGGCTTGACAGATCGATAGGCATTTAAAAACCGAACATATAAAAAAAACTTTCCGATTGCTTAAGTGTTAAGACATGCAGACTGATTTGAAAAAAAAAGTAACTTTGGAGCCACTGTCCGGCGTAAATATCGGTCAGGTCTCTAATGCAGCTTCCTTCATCATTAACAGCATTGACATGGACGCGCCCACAGGAGTGAAGGAAGTATTTTACGAGGACTTGATAGTGGAATTTAAAAAGCAAATGTATGAAATATGGCAAACTCACTGGACTAGTATCCTTAGAACGAAAAAATACAAATATGGTTTTATTTGTTCCAATATAAGAAAACAACCCTTGTACAAAACAAGGAAGCTATCCAGGGCGGCCTATGTTTCCCTAACTAGAATGGCATTTAACCATGGTAATTTTAAACAACATCTTCACAAAATGCACCACGCAGATTCCCCCTTATGCACATGTTACAACATATCGATATGTGACTTGAATCACATATTTTTTGGGTGAGGAAATCATACTACAGAAATTAATAGGTTTCTTGCGAAGATTGCAAACTTCCCTTTAATGCTCCCAACAAATATATCAAACATGGTAGCTGTAAGCTGTAAGAAAAGCCGCCATTATGTAAAATTGTACTGGACTTCCTATATTTGATAAGAATTAAGCTATAGATTGGCGTAGGTTTAGAGCTGTATCCTTTTGTTTAACCCTATGTTGTGAACTTTTACCAACCGTGGTCTCCAATTTTGTGTGTTTATATAAAGTCACCTTGGCGTGAAGAGTGTGTCCTTGTTTATTCCTGCGTTATCTTTCTTCTTTTCATTTTTTTCTTGCTTTCTCTTCTTCGACTAGGTTAGAATAGACATAATGATAAATACTTCTTCGTGGCTATACGGGTTACGCACCCAAAGCCATTCCCTTGGGGAAAAAAACAGCATTGTTGTTTGCAAAAGAAAATTGTTCAACGGGCGCCTTTCTCAATAAAAGTCTCAGTTCATGCTGATGTCGTAGAAGACATTTTTCAGCTGATTCGTCTACATACTAGGCTCTCTTTCGTTGCAAAATGGCATATGATATGCTAGGAAGTTATAATAATACCCTCTTGTTTCTGAAATTATCATTATTATTTATAAATCGAGAATTAAGTTTTTATATTAATTGAAATCATCGGCGACTCTTCCAAATCTGTGAATGTGCTCGTAGTATACAAAATTGTTTTCAGCTTTTGTTCACCTTACACTATACCTATAGTGTAGGACCACC
Source organism: Rutpela maculata (assembly GCA_936432065.2). Classification (NCBI taxonomy): domain Eukaryota; kingdom Metazoa; phylum Arthropoda; class Insecta; order Coleoptera; family Cerambycidae; genus Rutpela; species Rutpela maculata. Next base: position 114,217,399 of record OW386285.2, read on the forward strand.
GCCGGACCTTAGCCTATAGTTTGCAACAGGTTTGGCAGAAACCGATTAAGCTACGCCAGAGTAATCATTGAACAGATATACAAAAAGACACACATACCGGTTGAATTGAGAACCTCCTCTTTTTTTAAATCTTTTGAAGTCGGTTAAAAATGGAGTTGTGCGGAAGTTCATAACTACGGCTTCTGATGATAGTGTTTAATAACTGGAAATAATTTAAAAGTATATCCACTGTCTTCCGCTACACTTGTAGATCTCCAACTCTTTAAGTACATGTTTCCACCTCTTTAAACAAATATAATGACTGAAATGAGGCGTAGACATTGGCCAGTATAGCTTTTGCATTTGGAAGTTTCAGCAATTTTGCAATTTTTAATGCCAGACTTCCAAAGGTATGACTCCCGACAGGTTGAACGACGTGCATCTTTGCAAGAAATGAACGACACTCTGTGTGGGGATTTGCGGTGGACACAGCGACAAATATTTACGGTATAACAGCAAATCTTTTTTCCCTATTACCTCAAACGGTCTTACAATGTGAGTTTTATATTCGACTATTTTGATAAGTAAAAGATTAACTTTGTCTTCTATGTCGTCCGAGCTCATTCCCTCTTGCAAACATCCCTCATTCCGATAAAAATGTAGACAAAATCACTAGAAATTAAAATTTATTTCTATAGTCCTTACTTTTATCATTAAATATTTATTATCTACTGCTTTCGGGGCGAGCGTAGAGGCGTCTTGACTGTGCTGTATTTCGATATCTCCCTCTTGACCGCTCGCTGAAATCTATACCCTATCTAATAATTTGCTTCAGACAAATAATCTTTTTTATCTCTGTGACACCTGCAGCAGGGTTTTTGTGCTATTTTCCCTGCATAATTTAAATATTACCATCATCCATCACAAAAAAAAACTAAATTCAAATGTGAAATCTTAATGATATACAACAATCAAACAAGGTTTGAGTGCAAAGAGACCGTTGTCTCACTTACTAAATGCATGATCTGAAAATCATTCGCCACAACACCTGGCGGTTGCGTCGTTCTGCGCGCTTTCCAAGTTGTGGGTAGCTCATCCCCTGGTGTCAGTGATAGGCCCTGGTAGCGGAAATATGCCGACGTTAAATAAAACTAAAAAAAAGTCTTCTGTTTTCAGAAATTTGTCAATTTAAGTTCTGGTCAAAACGCTAGACTTCTTAGCTTTATATGCAAAGCATTTTTCTTCTTTAGAAAAAGTAAAGTCTTCGAGTCAAGGGCGGATCTAGAAATTTCAATAATTTTTTTCTCGTCTGTGGCGCATGGGACCCATACGAAATATGGGAAATAACATCTAGAGAAGCACTCCTCTAACGGCCCCTAAAAAATTTTGAAAAAGCAGTTTGCGAAAAATTTTTTCAAAATTCGAGTGCCCCCCCCCGAGCCAAAAGACTCCCGTTTAAAATTATTCTTTTTTGTCATATATACATTTTACTTTTCATCAAAATCCAACAATAGGTTTTGGAGTTTATGAAAATATTTTTATTACTAACTGAGATACAACGAATTGAACTTTTGTAATTTGTTAAATTGTAAATTACAAAATTTCAGTTCATTGTATTTCAGTTAATAATGATAATATTTTCATAAACTCCAAAACCTTGTTGGATTTTGATGAAAAGTAAAATGTATATGACAAAAAAGAATAATTTTAAACAGGAGTCCCTTGGCTCGGGGGGGGGGGGGGGGGCACTCGAATTTTGAAAAAAATTTTCGCAAACTGCTTTTTCAAAAATTTTTAGGGGCCGTTAGAGGAGTGCTTCTCTAGATGTTATTTCCCATATTTCGTATGGGTCCCATGCGCCACAGACGAGAAAAAAATTATTGAAATTTCTAGATCCGCTCTTGCTTCGAGTTTTCAGATATGTAAGCCAAAAGAACATCCTCGGTAATTGTTTTGACCCTTTTTCCTTAAGTCCAAATTTCGAACAATGGTGGACATTTTCATACCTCTGTCTTGATTTGTCGGGATATAACATATGATAACCTGAGTCGCATCTTCAAAAATTTTATCTGGCATGTTTCCTATATCACTTTCGTTACTAGTTTCCATATTTGGAAATTAGATAACAAATTATTATAGAACTAAGCGCTGTTACTTGGTTGCTTTGGCAGCCTTCAGATATAAGTTTCTTGGCACGTACGATTTTTGATTATTCGATTAATTCTGGAGGCAATTACCAGTTGTCAAAAAAAAATCTATCACACGAACTAGTCCGTTACTACGTAAATCACCTACAGGCAATTCCGAGTTCCAACATCGAAACGTTTCCGCGATCCATGATCGGCCGTCAATGGGGTTAGTGCGGCGATCGCGGCGAACCGCGACCGTCTATCACATTGTTTTGAGCCTTTCGGCTCTCGGAACTCCAAGAGGTATTGTTGCCGCCTTCGACTAAAAAGGATACGGCCAAATGTCCTACGGTTCCTCTCGTAATGAGCAGGATTACTATCGCAACGACGAATGGAGTAAAACTAACCTGTCTCACGACGCGACGCACATTGGAGCTTCTCGTAGTTAGTAGTCTCAAAAACGCCTAGAGCCTATCAAACAAAATATTTGATTATTTTTTGCTTTTTAGTGTTGTATTTATAAAAGCGTGTTTTTTTAGTTTTTTAAACTATTAATTTATTTTTTACTTTATAGTCTTTAAGGAGAAAATTTTGGCACTTTCAATGTCTATGTAAAGAATTCGACTAAATATTTAAAATCTGCGACCTCAAAAATCCCTAGATGTCGATTTTCATACGAATCAGACCATAAACTACAAAACTTATCCGCCATTTTGACGCCATCATTTTGAATTGTTAAATTTGGACAAGATAATTGTAATCTGCAACCTCGATAACCCACAGGTACCGATTTTTAGTCGAATTCGACGATAATTGATAAAACCTATCCGCCATGTTGACGCCGACATTTTGAATTTTTAAGTTTTGATCACATCTACTTATCAATCCTTTTGTTTTGATACCCCTATCAAGGGGATTGTAAAGAAAATGATAATCCTCCATCTTGGGGCGGCGGCCATTTTGAACATATTATAATACTGTGTATACTATATTGTACTATCATCAGAGCTACACACCATTGCCAAATTTCATGATGATACAACAATTAGAAGTGGGTGAAATTCACTTTCTTGGACTTTTTACTTACATACGTACAGACATCTAGTTGAATTGTTGGATATTATGTCACAAAATGTTAGGTTGAAACAATAAATAAACTGACAGAAATACCTTCAAGAATATAGCGAAGGACACAAAAATTGATCAAGAAACGTCAAAAAGTGGCAGTTCTTTATTCTGTGCTTATTAGTCCACTCAAATTAGGAAAAAAAACGCCGTTTTAAAGAAAGATTTTGAACAGCAGTTTCTTTGCATAGATAGTAAGTACTTAACTTTTAGAACAATGTTTTGTTTAATGTGCAGAAAAAAAGACATGACTTTTGAGATATATACATATATATACGTTTTTTCGTGTTCTTTTTCATTTAGACTTTCATATCTCGAAAAGTACACGTTTTTAAGGCTAAACGAACATAAGTAAAAGTGTTCAAAATACGAATTTCTTACAAAAAAAGTTCTATGCATTTTTCCGATTATCAAACTGGTTTTTCCGGAAAAGCGACTTGAAAAATATATTCTTCGTGATTTTTTTATTTTGAATGCAAATATCTCGAAAAGCACGCGATTCTAGGGCTAAATGAACATAAATAAACTATTCAGAATGAGATTTTCTACAAAAAAGCTCGTATACATTTTTCGATTATCTTATTGGTTTTTCCGGAAAATCTTCTTGAAGAATATATATACTTGCTTTTTCGTAATGTTTTTTTTTTTTCATTTGGACGTATATATCTCGGAAAGTACGCATTTTTAAGGCTAATGAACGTTACTAAACTTGTTCAGAAAGTGATTTCCTACAAAAAAATCGGCAGCTACTGGAAGCGGCTGGAACCTCCCCACCCGGTGAATCTTTGAAGCCGAAAAGAGCACTAAATAATATGAAAGATCTCCGTTAATTATATTTATTAAGTTGAAATATTTTTTTCGTATTAAATCAGAAAAAAAGTCTTACGTTCGGTGGGATTTGGATCTAAGAACTTGAGTGTTAAATTTATAGTCTGCACAACATTAATATTTTATTCAATGTTTTTAAGACAAATATATGCTTCATCGGATCCTAGCCCAGGGCCAGCCAGACAACCACGGTGAACACCGCCGTGGCGAATGTGAAGCTGGACGGAGTAGGTCCGGTTTGGCTTGGAGAAAAATAGAAAAGTAGCTCCTGTCTTCTATAGGCAGGCTTAAAGACTAGATTAAAATTATAATGTGTCCACATGGACCTAAAATTAATATAAAAATAAACACAATTCTATAAAAACGTTCGTAGGCAAGAGCACTTAATAATTTTGATTATTGATACGGGAAACAACTAAACGAAAAAACCTGTTCGTTGGTAATGGGATGGATGGCAGGGATGGCCATCTTTGGAAAGAACCATATCACTCTTGGTGGACAGCTTCCCTGCCAGATGTAGCCAGGGTAGTGTTCATGGTGGATCGTTTAAGTTTGAGTTGGTATATTTTGTTTTATCTTTTGGCCTCGACCAATTTTTCACTAAATCGGTCGGGGAAGTGATGGCTGTCAAATTTTTGGTTCCAATGTTTCTCTGGGGAATTTGGTTTTTGAGAAATGTTTAGGTTGGTACCAATGTCTTAAATTGTTTTTAGGTTATGTAGTACTATTTTTAGGTTATGTTGCCGGAAGAATTTCCGGCGGGATGCCGGAAGTAGCGGAAATAGTTTTTAAAATATAATGTCACTGTCACTTTTAAAGTTTTATTGGAAAAAGCTCACCGAAAGCGTTCCGGTGTGGTTGCTTACATTTGTAGGGCTTGTAAGCGGTTCAGGATGGCCTCTCTCACCATCCATGGGCTTTATAAACGTCGAAAAAACTTGTAATCTCTCGATGCACCTGACACGTCAAAAATACTTAGCATACAGTCTGCACGCTTTAACACACTAGCAGAGAACTTATACCACAAATGGACCCGTAGTATTTTTTGGGAATTTTCCTTTGTCCTTTTAATAAAATTTGACATTTTTCTGAAAATTTGACATTTTTCTGAAAAGTGATATTTTTCCGAAAATTTGACATTTCTCTGAAACTTTGACATTTTTTCGAAAATTTGACATTTTTCTGAAGTGACATTACTCCGAAAATTTGACAATTTTCAAACATTTGACATTTTTCTGAAGGGTGACATTTCCTCGAAAATTTGACATTTTTTCGAAAATTTGACATTTTTCTGAAGTGACATTACTCCGAAAATTTGACAATTTTCAAACATTTGGCATTTTTCTGAAAGGTGACATTTCTTCGAAAATTTGACGTTTTTTCGAAAATTTGACATTTTTCTGAAAAGTGACATTTCTCCGAAAATTTGATATTTCTTGGAAATTAAAAAAAAATTTTCGTGTCTCGCGTAGAAATATTTTTTTAATATCATCATCAGTTCGCCTGTTATAAGAATTTTATGCTTTTACGACGTCATCAGATCGTAGGTGTATTTTTAATTCACTCGTATTCCATCCATCTACAATATTTCCATCTACGTTTCAAACTTTAATTGGATGTTTCCAATAGTTAAGTCGATATCTGCACCAGTTTCTAAGAATTTTTCTTATTTGTGACGTCATGTGACGTAGGTGTATTATTAGTTCACTCGTAATCCGCCCGTCTACAATATTTATACTTACGTTTCAAATTTCAGTTCGATATCTTCAACCGTTCCCGAGTTATCAGCCGAAATCACTGAACACCTCTGTCATTATTAGAATATCACCCTGTACATTGCACTGCTTTGAGGACAAAACAAGTGAAGTTTTTGTTTTTTAATTTTTTTCACAGAAACCAAATTGAAAAAGTGCAAGTGTGATATATCGTTGAAATCGGAATTTTTACTGCTTTTCAATGGTTCAATTACAAATTGTAAGTGCCAACTTGTTGTGCCAAAACGGCAATAAACGTAATCCGATCTCAACCAAAACCTTTTCAGATCTTCTGGAGCACTAAAGAAACCCTCATGCAAAGTTTCATCCAAATCCGTTTAGTAGTTTCGCCGCTATCGTGCTAACATACATACACACACACACACACACACACACACACACACACACACATACACACACACAGACATTTTTCAAAAACAACTTTTTTGGGTTCCTGGGACCTCAAAACGTAAAGATTTGATGTTATCTCAAATTTCGATTTTGGACTAATTGTAGTAACCTCCCACAATTTTATTGTGGGGAGGTTAAAAGGTTCTATATATTTGAGACATATAAACGTCAAAATGAAAAAAAAGACACGAAAACGCAAATATATATTTTTCAAGAAGCTTTTCCGGGGTAATCGGAAAAATGTATAGGAGCTTTTTTGCAGGAAATCTCATTCTGAACAAGTTTACTTATGTTCATTTGGCATTAAAATTGTACACTTTTCGAGATATTTGCATTGTGATGCGCTTTTCGACTGGCGTCGTCACTATGGCGCCCCAAAGTAACTGAAGGTTACGGACTCGGGCGCCAGTTTCAGAATTAGAAGCGCTGAAACACGCTACCGGGGTAGTTAACAGTGGAGAAGGTTTTGACCAGGCGATCAGTGCATAAATAAAACAACCAGTTTCGAAAACAATAGCAAATAAAATATATTTAATAAAACAACAAGAAAACTATGTACGAAACAAATGAGCAAAGTAGCAAAAGGCAAATGTAAGGCAGGCGTAAGCAAACAAAACGTGCAAGTAAAAATTTATATCAAACTACCAAAAGTTAAAAAAAAAATCGCGGTTAGGGATTAAGCTCAAGCAAAACAAAGCAAAATGAACAAATTGTACTATAGTGAGAATATCTTCGTCTGATAACGGAATTATGAGTTTCCCCTTGGGGCAAAACGCGGCAGATGCAAGATATTCCGGAAAGCGGATAGGCCTGTGTCCAAAACTAAGAGACGGACTATTTACTCCTGGGTTTACCTCTTGTAGTAAATAGATATTCGCGGTAAAACAAATCTTACTGTTGCGGCTCGTTTATTATTGGGTTTCCCACTCGTACTAAACGATCTGCCTAGTAAGGCCTATACGCTCGAACTATATCCGAGATTATAACTTACTCCTTGGTGTGAAAGCTAAAAGGATTGATTTAAGAATTAGCGCTGTTGGTACTTAAACCAACGGGAGTAGTACTAGGTTCTGCTCGATTAAACACTTGTTAATCTTTCATACACGATACTGTCTACGCAAATATAATCGGTGAGGTATAAGTAGCGCGCCCGGTGTGTTCAATGCTAAAGTCGCGTGCCTTTACCTTTGTGTGAGTAGATTTTATATGTAAATGTGGGCCAGTAACGAAGCCGGTCTGTAATTAAATGCCTCAAACATAGGTGGCGAAAATAGCTTAGTTACAGCATTCAAAATAAAAAATACACGAAAAAAACATATATATATTTTCCAAGTCGCTTTTCCGGAAAAGCCAATGGGATAAACGGAAAAATGTATAGAACCTTTTTTGTAGGAAGTCGTATTCTGAACATGTTTACTTTTGTTCGTTTAGCCTTAAAAACGCATACTTTTCGAGATATATACGTATAAATGAAAAAAAACATGAAAAAACGTGTATATATATGTATATATCTCAAAAATCGTTTATTTTCTTTTTCTGCGCATAAGCAAAACCTTGTTCTAAAAGTTGAATTCTTACTTCATATGCAGAGAAACTGCTGTGCAGAATTTTTCTTCGCTATTTTCCTAATTTGAGTGGACTATATACTTAGTTATTTTTGTGATTGTTAACACCAGTGTTAATTCAGGTGGTACAACTCGCGAAATTTTTAAACCAGTGTTAAATTTTAATACGGAGTTAGCATAAAATCGGGTTAGGGTAGTTTGGCACAACTCGCCCTAAGAGTAAACAATATTTTTTTTTTTTTTGTAAAATATGGAATGATATTTTTCAAAGATAACTTACGTACTATATAAAATGATAACAGTTTCTGTTAAAAATTTAGCATAGGCAAAGGCTATTATTTAAGAATTGGTTTCATGGTCGGTTATCGATTTAAAAAAAACTATCGTAAACTATTTCTATTTTTTAACCCATTTAAAATTTTTAACACGTCAAATTGTAGTTTTTGAGAATAAAATAATCCAAGTTTCAAAATTTCCACGATGAAAATAAGAAAGGTTAATAAGCAATGTATATATTTGACTAAAGTTAACATTATATGAATTTTTTGCAAAGAAAATATGTCCAATATGTTAATGCAGATTAAACATAAACTATAGAACTAAGGTAGATAATATGTTTTGTCAATTTTTTTTTTCCAGAACCTATAGTAAGCAATCTTCTTATATCTAGTTTTCTTGATGAAAATGGTTACATCCGTCTAAACATATCATGGGGAGAAGTTAAATGTAAGTAGCATTTAATATTATAAAAATTAGATTTAGTTTGCATTAATGTTATTATCATCTTTTCATTCATTCTACTGATTATAAGCCAGTCGTCAGAAAGTTCAGGATGCGTAAATCCCGTTTTAAATCGGTCAAAAAGTTTTACTGTTGGAAGCAGTTCTTTATGGGCCTATTTTAGACATACTAATTTTTCCCCCTCGCCCGCCCCTGGAACACCCAAATAAAATACCTAAACTGAATTATCTGAAATATCTTAACTGACACCTGAAATATCTTTTGAATTTTGGGGCAATATCGCTTAAGAATCATTTTTTTGTCAATCTCTCGGTTCTGAACGGTCCTACCTGAAAGAAGATGGTTATCAAATTTAAAGATAAGTAAATTCTCTATCGAAATGGTTCAAACACATTTTTACGTAGTATTAATATTTCTGGAGTTATCGGCGGGGAAGTCAAGCATCGAATGGCATCCGCGCTATACATGGACACTTTCCTACACTTCCACGCTTTCTACCTGCTATGATTTCATTCAATATTTTGCAATATAGCATTTGTCACGTACACATCGATATGAGTATTTTTTTTTTCGAGAAGGGGAAACCCACACGGGCTGCCCATCCCAACTTGAAATGGGTCTGAGTGTCAGTCTCTAACTGACTAAAACCCCTCTTCCTAGGGGTCGTCTGTAAAGAATACTCCGACGGCACTGCAGCCTCCTGGGCTTATTGTGCTCTCCCTGTCTTGCTGTCTTAGTTTGCACTGTCCATTTTATTACTCCTGTATCACTGACAAGGTGAAACAGGTCTGCAAATGGGCGAGTTATGATGGTCTCCGGGTCTGGTTGTGATTGCCCGTAGATATTATAACTCACTTTACCCTGTGCCGTTGGCAGCAGGTCTAAGAAAATTGATAGAGTGGTAGTTGCCAGGTCCATTATCTTTCCCCGTTGATATTATATCCTGCAGTCCAGACCCTGCACTCGTATAATATGCCTTGTCAGCAACTGCTTCGCTACGCGGCGTTCCTCGCTGGACACCACCCCAGTCATGTCCTCGTCGCGCGCGACGTCGCTCTACTTCGGTGCTCTGTTCGGCGACAGCCTCGCCACGCGGTGTCCCTTGATGGCCCATAACCGTCAAGTCCACACCGCTAGCGACGTTGCTTCACTTCGCACCCCTGCATCACTTTAGTGAGGACCGCTGTAGCCTCTTCATTGTGATGCAGTTTTATCTGGAATGGACCTATTTTTCCATTCCTTCAACCTTTTGAAGGTTATTCCTCCAGGCTACGCTCCTTGTCAGCAACGGCCTCGCTATGCGGCATTCCTTGATGGTCCGTCACCCCAGTCAAGTCCTCGCCACTTGAGACGTTATTTCACTTCGCACCCCTGCATCACTTTAGTAAGGATGTAGGTTTATCTGCACCTTCAGCTGGAATGGGCCTATTTTTTTCCCTATCCTTCCCCTGGCTCGGGAACCCAGACGAGAGACTCATGCGCTTTGGAAGGTCCTTGGTGTTGACCGAAGTCACGGACACCCCCTCCCTCAGCTCCTTCACCTCCCGCACTACGCTCGTGGGCTTTGTGATGGGGGGGGGGGGGGGGGTCTGCACAGGACATGCTGAGGAACCCCGCCCCTCTCCACGAGTAAGAGGAAAGGATGGTCGCCACGCACGGAGCCCCTTACATACGCGGAAGGCATTTATACAACGGGGTGCGCCTGTGCCCCGAGGTTTGTCGCTAGTGATCGAGCTCCCCCCCGACCATGCGTCCCATCGGCGCGCACAATACCTTGGGATTGGGGAAGTTTTTATGGTGGTACTTCATCCACGTGGTCAGGGCGGTGAGGCCAAGACCCCCGTGCCCCCCAGAGAGACATGGGTCAGGGAGTCATTGCCACTCCAAGCGGTTTACGGTGTGTGAGCTGGTCCGCGACGTGATTTTAGCCGGGGTTATTAGCCCTACCCCCCCAGCAGTATGACCACGTTAACCCTACTCCTCGCGGAGTCTGGCCGTTTTCCTATCCGCCACCTGGAGACGCGCCTGGCAGGTGCTCAACCCCCACCCTCGTGAAAGGATGGTACCAGGATATGAGTATTTAATGAAAGACAATTATGTTTTATAATCTACATACAATTTTATATATTCAATTTTTCTTAGTCGATAATTTCGCGAAGGCGCTATGTAAAATTTAATCCGAATTGCATTAGGTACTACGTATTTTAGGAGTAGTTGGTACCGAATCTGATCTCAAAAATTAAGAATTTAAGACGGTGAATTCAATATGGCTGCCGTAAATGCAATATTTTTTAGTCATTGGCGTACATTCCTATTAAGAAGAAAAAGGGTCGATTTTTCGAGAAGTCATTAGGCAATTTTTTATTGAAAAACCAATGCAATATTCAGCAGCAGGCCTTGATCCAAAATTTAATGACATTTTAATTTATGGTTTTCTACGGCCCCCTTAAAATTAAGTTTTTAAAATATTGACTAATTAATAACTTGAAAATTCATTCTATTTCGAAGAAAAGTCATTCTGCATTTTCTATTTAAATTCACTTTTTCTACCGCACAGAGTCATCCATACTTTTAAATCTCATAGGCCAAAAATTTTCATTGAAAAATTCAAACATTTTTATTTTTCCATATGACAGGATTATCCGCACGTTGCTCTAACATGTATTTTATGAAATCAAGCAAGAGGAAAACGGTCGAACGAATTTATTCATCGAACTCTTTTAAATACCCAAAAGAAGTTGCGGATAACATATTATTCCTCCACGCATTCAGTGGATGTGACATAACTTCTCTACATTTTTTAGGCAAGGCAAAGCAAAATTCGTTAAATTACTACAAAAATCTGCAGGATTACAAAAAAACGTGGAATGTTTTAAAGACCCCAATTCTCAATTTGATGTTATAGATATAGCAGACCAAAAAGTTATCTTAGCCCTTTACGGAGCAGAACCCGATCAGTACTCTTTGAATGAATTCAGGTACAAATGCTTCATTAAGTCAGTGGCAAAAAGTACAATATAACCTTGCATCGTTACCTCCTACTGAGCTGCACGCCAACACTCTTTTAGAACGTATTATCAAATTCAGAAGTGGTACGAAAATTAGTTTGTTTCCTATTACTACCAAAAACGAAGCTGCTCCACAATAACTACTGAAAACAATAAGCTGCAAGTGTACAAAAAGCTGCAAATCCGCATGTACTTGTAGAAAAGCTGGACTAAAATGTTCTTATTTGTTCTGGATGTCAAGGATAATCATATAGAAATATCGAAATATATGTAGACGACTTAGATCAAGCCGAAGAAACCAAAGATAAGGTATAACACGATAAATACGAGGAGGCTGAATCTGACAAAGACGATGCAGACGATAATGTAATCGACACTCGCACTTTTATTGAAGCAAGGCCTTCATCTTCAAAAAAATGTAATGCATTGTCAGTAGAGAATAATAGAATTAGAAGTAAGTTAACAAAATAAACACAAAGTGGATTAGGCCTATTGGGGACACCACAAAAAAAAAACGCGCCAAACGCTCTACCGCAAGATGGTGTAGAAACGAGCGTATAATGGTGGTAACCACCGATTGTTGTAGACATTTGTAATATCAAAATTGATAATAAATGTATTTACTTAAACTACAAAAGTGAAAATTAAACGTAATAGCAAGTAAAAAGCATGGAAATATAGAAAAGTGTCGATATACAGAGCGAATGCGATACGATGCTCGACTTCCCCCGCCCATAACTTCAAGAATATTAATGCTACGTAAAAATGTTTCTGAAGCATGCCGATAGAGAATTTTTTTTTGGTAGGACCGTTCAGAACCGAAGTATTGGCAAGAAAATTATTTTTTAGCGATATTTCCCCAAAATTGGGGGTGTTCCGGGGGGCGGGCGAGGAGGAAAAATTAGTATGTCTAAATGAGGTCTGTAATAAACTGGTTTCAATAGTAAAATCTCTTGCTCGATTTAAAACGATGTTAATCTACCTGGCGACTGGCCCATTATTTTAACATATTTTCCGTGTTTATTTCTCCGATTAAAGAATATATATCTAGATACATAATGGCATGAATTTTGTGATCCCAAAAGACTCCCAATCTAAGGCACTTCTTCCCATAAGTTGCTGATTGGCCCATCGGCGTATTCGCGGCCGCTCGTACACGGTCGGCTTCAGCTCGATTATCATAATCTCAGTTTGACAGTTTTGACAGTATCCGTAATTAATGTTAATAAGTGTTTTTCGTGTTTTTCGATCAAAATGTGGTGAAGAAGTCTTTTTATTTTAAGTTGTGATTTGCCTAATACCTAAATAATATTCTCTGTTCATATTTAGACAGTTTAGTGACAATTTAGTGCAACATGCAACAGTGCTGTGCCATTTGCAGAAATCGATCGTTTCATAATTAAGTAGGTCATAGTCGTAACATGATGAGGTTCAGTTTATAGTTTTAATAATAATATTATAAATAATATCCTTCCAATGCATATTTCCCTTGAATAAAACATCTTTACCTATTGTATTTTTTTAATCTGCGTTAATATTCCTAGAAGTTAACTAATAATTATCACATAAAATAGGTACAATATTTTACATTTTCCCTTCTACACATACCCGCCTCTGTTGCCTATGGGATGTGATGTTCATCTATCCATTTTAATGGACATATAATGTGACTATGTTAGGAGCAAATAAGGTATATGAAGAAAAGGTAGCCATTATGTATCTAGATATAAGTTCTTTAATCGGAGGTTTATTTAGATAAAGCAAATAATCATAATATAGTCAAGTCATCATATTACTGAATTTGTAAGGAAATTGTGATCTCATCCAGTAAAATGTTATTTTCTGGACTTAACACGATTGACTTATACTGATGAAAGAGTCAGGCAAATTTCATAAAAAAAAAACACCATGAAATACTTGTCTATATTTGTCTCACTTTGCAATATTGTAAGTACATAAACCTCTTTTTTTTAGATGATACCGAATATGTATCCATTTATTTTAACAACAGTGAGGAATGTAATCCAATCAATGATGAGGAAAATTTATCACTAAATGTAAGTGCCGAACACATTATACTATACATGATTTTAATATTTATCTGGATGATTTTCTTGATAACAGTAATTAATGCGTGTCGTCTGATAGGTTACTATGCATAAATTATGCATAATTTTATTAGCACTTGTCTGATAGTAACTATTAACTAATCTACACGTGTAAATCGTCAGTGTTAGTTAATTACTTCCACGCCCAGTGGAAGTATAGTAACGACAAAAAAAAATTTGAAAATTTTTATTGTTCAAGTAGGCTTAGAATGTCATAAAACGTCGAGATTTTAAATTTGAGCAAAAAAAATTATATCTGTCGGCCTGTCGGTCTTTTTTGTGCGCACGATTACTCTGGAACCGTTTAAGATATTGACTTGGTACGCGTATGTATTTTAACGTAATTTGGAACTTGATTACATTTTCATCTTATTCCGTTGAAGGGTTAGGGGGTAAATTAGGGTAAATAGGATAAATATATAAATCAAGCAAGTAAGAGTCCATAAAATTGATATATAGTATACCGAGTAGTATACACAAGAGAAGCTATAAGGTCTGAAAACATTTTTCCTCATTAACCACCCCCATTATCACCCCCACCGCATTATTAAAGGGGGCGAAAAAGAATTATGATTTAGTGTGTCTACAAGAACCAAAAACCTCAAAATATTTTTATATGCATCAAGATTCAATTGGCAATTTGCAGCTAAAAATGATAACAAATCAACTTTTTGTCATCTTTCTTAAAAAAAAAATGCAAAATGCCAGTTGAGTTAAATGTTTTTAAAAATTTAATCCTGAAGAGAAAATGTCCCAAAAGTGGATGGTCAAACGAAGTGAAGTGACAAGGAAGGTCATTTCCAGTCAAATATAGTAATAATAATAATAATAATAATAATAATAATAATAATAATAATCGACTTTATTTCATACGAAAAAATAACACAAGTAAGGCGAAGTTTAGCTTAAGCTACTCTTACACTTAACCTTGTTTGTATTTAAAAATATAAACATATAATTAATTAGATGTATGTACCAACAACCAAAAACTAAAATATAAATTTACAAAAGAAATAGTAAGGGATAGATATATAAATATAAGACTAAAAACTAATCATTTGGACTAAATACAGTTTGGATACTTCATTTAAACTAAAACAAAAATTAATGCTGACTTTACACATTTCCTACTTCAGTATATTGTTTAGTTTAGTTCTAAATGAATATTTTGATAACTGAATCAGATCTTTAATGATGTTGTTGTATATTATCACAGCCGAATATGAGAACGATTTTTTGAAAATAGCTGTTGAGTGACGTGGAATATGAAAATTTTGGTTATCTCTCAGATTTAGATCGTGTGAATCGGCACGTCGCGGTCGCAGTAATTTTTTAAAAAGTGACTGAGGTGTTTTCTCCCTAATTATATTGTAAAGTAAATTACAGTAATTGCGTTTACGCCTAGTTGCCATATTTAACCAATTTAACTCGGCTAATCCAAACACAAATCTGCAGCAGGCGTTTTGCACCTTTTGGATTCTATTTTGATCGAATAAGTCAAGGAAAGGGCCATATACACAATCTCCATAATTAAAACGTGAAAGTATCAAGGAATCGGACAATTTTTTCTTTACGGAGCTATTTAAACAATTTCTATAAGAGTATAACGATTTAAGAACACTGTAAGTTTTCTTTAAGACGCTGTTAACGTGACAATGAAATTTTAGATCACTATCAAATATGATACCTAGATTTTTTAGCGAATATTTAGACTGTAAGATTTCGTTATCAACTTTTATCTTTATACTGTTTTTTACTAACTCTCTATTTTTTTTATTTCCAAAGAATATCACCTGGCATTTGTTATTATTCAATTTTAAATTATGTGAATTGGATAAGGTGCTAATTTTGTTAAGATCTTCATTCATAGACTCCTCAGCGACCCGGATACTGTCAACACTAAAATTAAATTGGACCTGTGTATCGTCCGCAAATGCCTGAACTTTACAATATTTAACAGATCTTAATATGTCACTGGTATAAACTAAAAATAGGAGTGGCCCTAATATGGAACCCTGAGGTACACCAGATATAACACTTTTTTCGGAAGAAATTCTGTTATTTATATGTACTGTCTGAGATCGTTTCTCGAGATATGAATGAATTAATTTTATAAAATTTAAAGAGCAACCATAGTATTTTAACTTACTGCATAAAAGTTTATGATTAATGGTGTCAAATGCCTTGGAAAAATCTAATCAAATTAAAGCGGTTACTTGTCTTTGGTCAATAGCAGTTAGAATGTCGTCACATACATTCAAAAGAGCAGTTGAAGTACTGTAGCCCCGTCTAAAACCGGATTGGCATTCTGGTATCACCTTATGATCAGTTAAATGTTTGGTAAGCTGCATAGAAATAACTTTTTCTAAAATTTTTGATAAGTCATATATGTGTTATCCTATTTCAATTTTTGTATTTTCCTACGAAATCTCCTAACGTGTCCATTGAAAAATTAACAAAAAAAAAATGAGTTATCTGGTTGTTTTTTTTCTATTACATTTCCAATTAAAGTATTTCCCTGAACTCCTTCGTCAAGTAAAAAAAAATTGGTTTGTGAACTTTTCGTTCACAAAGAATTTACAATACACCACAGAAAGATCTTGATGCTAATGCTTTCGTGGAGCTGGTGATTTGGCTGCTGGTTTCCGGGTCTTCTTCCGCGTAGACATGGTTGAGTGCTTGACGTTTCTTGTCGTGGTCTTCTTCTGAAGCGAAGTGAGCTCTACCTTCGTAGTGTGTGCATATGCCTGAGCCTGTCCATCCTAGGATGCTTAACTCGGTTTATCTTCTGGTATTGTAGAAATGGCTTTGCTCTGTGGCTGTCTATGTTTTAGGTTGTCTATCTATTTGTGGGTTTAATATTTCGCTTTGTTGACTATTATTGGGATGTAATATTGTTTTGTTTGCTTTTGTTCGTTGGTTGTTGCGTACACATGTGGTTTGCCGCCTTTGATTGTTGGGTTAAGGAGAATGGTGATGGATGTGGTTGGGGAAACTGTTTAACATTTATTTGAGAAGTTGGGTTAGTAGAGTGTCCAAACGGCTCTTTTCGTGGCTTGCTGTATTTTTTAGTTTATCTTTATTTTTATTTTTATGGTTTGTGTTATTTATTGTTGGTTTTTTTTGTTATTAGCTGCTGTTTTTTTTGTGTTTTTTTTGTTTTGTTTTTGTTTTTTTTTTCCAACTTGCCTTGTTAGTTGTTACATACATATGGTTTGCTTCAAAGGTGGGTTTGAAGTTATTGGATTATTGGAAAATTTGGGCAACGGTTTCTAAGATTATCATTAATTTGTCAGGTATGTCTTCTTGACTTCTGAAGCTACAAGTATGTATGTCCTACTTGTATTGTTACATCGATTACTTTGAAAGTTATTTTTGAAAAATCTTTAACTTATAACACGCAATTTAAATCAATAATTTTATTAAATAGCGATATTGTTCGAGGGTTAAAAAAAATCTAGCTATCCAAAATGATCCTTTTATTATATAAAGCAGTTTGTTAACAGGTTGTCGCGACGACACCGCTTTGATAAAAATTTCCGTCAATAAATATTTTTGAAAAATGAAACTTTCTTTAAATTATAATCTTATATAGATGGTACAATATGAGCGTGTTTGTTCATATGATATTGATACATGGCAGTGACATAATTAATTAATTAATTAATACCGTTCATCTTCAATAGGCCCGTTGCAGGCGCAGTACATTTTAAACCCCGCCCAAAATATTGTACCCCAGATTTTCTCTTTGACGAAGATATACATATTTCCTCGGATTTCCTTAAGGTTTTCTGGGATTTCTTAAGATTTCCCGGGATTTCCTTAAGATTTCCTCAGATTTCTTTAAGATTTCCTCGAATTTTTTTCAAAAAAGTTTTTGAAGAGCGGGGGGAGAAATCCGAAAAGCAAAAGATTTTCTGGGATTTCCTCGGATTTCGTTAAGATTTCTTCGGATTTCTTTAAGATTTCCTCGAATTTTTTTCAAAAAAATTTTCGAAGACTGGGGGTAGAGATCCAAAAAGCAAAAGATTTCCTAAGATTTCCTCGGATTTCCTTCTGAGTGTGCACCAGATTTCCTTCGTGGTTTGCCCCTCGTTTTAACCCATTAGTGCCCAAGGGGTCGATAACGACCCAGAGACAATTTTAATTTCTACTGTCCTTACTGATTATGAAACTAACATTACGTATGTGTTCAGCGTCTTAGTATAGTTATCCACTCTATATTATAACGATAACCTTGCAAATTGACAGTGTTTACTTGTGAGATTTGGTGTAAAATATTTCAACAATTATTTTTATGGCACAGTTTAGTTACTGGTAAGTACAAATGTATTACTGTTTTTCAAACTGCATTGAGATATTATTAAAAAATAGCATGTACTCGATCGTCCCTACAATTTATGTGCCCTAATAACGAGAAATAAAACTGCTACATAACCTTAAATATTGCTGGGTCGTTAACGACCCCTTGGGCTAACTACTTGCTCAAGATATTTTTTTTAGTTTGCAGGAAACGACCTCTTATTACATCTGAATTATTGGAGGAAATTGAAATGTTAGATGAACATGTTATTGTACCTGACGCAATAGTAATAACGCCTCCGGATGATTTTGGGAATGCTACAGATTGTGATTCAGGGGACGAAGAGTGTAATGATCCCGATATGTTGAATGGCAAACAGCTAGTTGCCGAGGCAGAATTTTACTTTGACAATAATGACATTCTAGATGAACTAGCGCCAATCCAAAATACTGAGAATGATGTTGAAGTACAGCATGAGAATAACGGTGACATTGAACCTGAAGAAGATTGAGGAATATAATATCCCACTAGCTTTGATGGCGAAAAGATGTAGAACTGTACCTACATCTACTGGTAAATATGAGAAGACCACGTGGAAGAAAGGAGATCTCAGGAGAGAGTTTTGCATTTACTTCCGCCACTCACCCTAAGTGCAACAAGTCATCCGCTTGAATATTTTGAATTATTTTTAACACAAGAAATTTTGCAAAATCTCGTGGACTCCACATGTATTTATGCAACCAGGGACCACAACAAACCTGAATTTGAGATGTCAATACATGAGATGTACGTGTTTATCGGTATTCTCCTCTTGAGTGGATATGTTCCCTCGCCGAAAAGAAGAATGTACTGGGAAGACAGTGAGGACGTACCTAATACACTAGAGGCCGAATCCATGAGAAGGAATAGATTCGAGGAAATATGTAGCGTTTTTCATATGACAGACAACAATGATTTGCCACAAAATGACAAATTGGGTAAAATTCGTCCCATTATAAACGATCTCAATAAACAGTCATCAAATTCAATATATCGACAGATACATATATAGGATACAATAGGATTTAGGGGAAAATGGTACATACCAATTGTCTTTTGGCTCTTCGATGTGTGTGCAACAAATGCATGCTTGCTAGCTCGTCAATACGGGATTACTAAAGATAATCTTGAATTTCGACGTCAGTGTCTGTTGAAAAAACATGGAAAAAAGTATGTTGTATCTGGAGGAAAGCGGGCAGCTATTCTGTGTCCCACCATTGCTTCAGGGCGGCATCTTATTGTAACGGATAGGCCAAGGCGCAGGTGTCACTTGTGCAAAAATAAAACTAATAAAGCTTGTGAGACGTACAATGTACCTCTGCACGACAAATGTTTTGAAAGTTTTTACAAACAATGATGAAACATGTGATTTAGATTTTTTTAATAATAAATAGAATATTTCATAGTCATCTGTTTCAATAATTTCTAGAGCCCAAGGGGTCGTTAAAAACCCATATCAAATTTCAAAAATTAAGAAAGATTACATTTTTTTGATATTTTCTCTATTGTCCAACACTGCTAATAACACATATTTCTGAATATTAGAAAAATCCAAGGAACTATATTAATCTGGGCATTAATGGGTTTTAAACTAATTTATATATATTAAGCATTTATCAAATCTGTTTTCATAATTTCTAATTGGAAAGTATTTAAATCACCGATTAATATCCGGGAGAAGGGGCGTATCTGAGAACACGCTCATATTGGACGTCACGTCATCTAACAATATATCTCTGCGAGTGCAATGATTCGGACATATAATTCGTGCAGTTTGCAGTTATTTCCTAAAATTATTTAGTTGTATTCGGTCTGTGATATTAAATTATAGTGTGTATTTAAGTGTACCATATTTGAAAGGATATAAATTGTTTTAAACATGACTGAAAAAGGTTATTTCAAAGGTAAATCGGATAATTTACGCCGTACTTCTACCGGGTGTATGCGATATGCTACTGCGTCACAAAAATGTTCATTGAAAACTATTGAGTTCTAGATGAAATTTTTTTTTTCAAAAACTTCTCCTGTATCTTGGCTTCAATCGCTTCGCAGCATGTATATGAAAATTTGCAAAAATAAAAAAGTTTGTCGCTTAGTCAAAATATGAGTACATTCTTAGCGAAGTAATAAGCTCATTGTTATTTAAACAAAATAATAAACAATAATTAATAGAAACAAAATGACCATTGGAAGCGCTTCTTTGTGTACTTGAATTTAAAAAAAATCAGATCAATAGCTTGAGGGCAACATCCATAAATGGAATTAATTTAAAATGTACGTTAGCGCTGTGACGTCTCCTGTTGACATCACGCGTTGTTTGCGCGCTTAACGGATTTATTCAAACTTTAATGTTGAACACCGTTTGTAAAAGAAAAAATAAGAACAAAACCTTTACACACTGTATTCTGAATTAAGTAAAGATTCTAAAAATACTTAAATTATATTGGAAATCCGAATTTCTTGTCCTACTCCCCCCCCCCTATACAGCAGCTCTCTCAGCCTCATTTTAGGAAAAAAATATCTTTGTAGTCCTAAATAGGTCAAATTGCCATATGTGTAATGAAAAGAGATTTTATTAGGCGATGGCGATTATATGTTAGAGTACATGGTAGAAACTTCGAGCAGTTTTGTAACAATTGAAAAATAATAAAAATCCTTATTTTACTAATTTTGTTTTATTTCTGACAAACTAGCTGTCTCAATCTTTGACATTTTATAAAATGTATTTTTTAACAAACACGAATTAATTATAAAAAAAACTATAAAAATAGATCTGTTCTGAATAACCTTAGGCGTTATACATAATCTGTATTAAGTGAACAACTGACAAATAGCTATCTTAACTTTCGAAATTTTATAAAATGCATCTTTTAATAAAAACTGTTCTAAATAACTCTATAGGTTTTACTATGTCAGAATCTGCATTAAATGGACAACTTTTCTGACAGTCGGTTAACTTTCTGTGGTAATTTTTTTTTTCTGTCAGTTACTAAAATCTTTTGTGAAAAAAGTCTTCAGAATACCTAACATTCTTTTTTATTTGACAGAAGATAACAGAGTGCATAAAAATACTTTTATTGGCAAGTTGCACCCAGTTAAAGCTCACTAAAAAAAAAAAGAAACAACCAAACAACTCATTTTTTGTATTAATTTTTCAGGGCAAAAGCAAGCAAAAAAATACAAAACTTGAAATAACTTTTGAACCAACAACAATTGTATGACCACATATATGGTTTTTTGATCAGAAATGGCCTGTCCTATCACCTCACTTTGTCTGATCGTCCACTTCTTATTTTATATTAATTGTACACTACCATCGTATAAACTGTGCAAAATATTAAATAACTTACTTATTACGTGCCGTCACCAATTTTGAATTAAACTCTCCATTAAAAATTGTTCTCATTTTCTAGAGAAAGTTAAAGCCTTCAAAATTCCAACTAATGCCTTTGTATTCTTTGAGGTAAAAAGTATTTTCAGTTCTATCCCGTTGCAACCAGTATTTGAAATAATACCGTGCGTGTAATTGCCCATTACGCATGTACATTCACGTAGCGCGGGAGATTTGACAACACAGCCGTAAATTCGTCCGCCGGGCGGAGCATCCCAGCTCTCAGTTATTTCATTTCAGCCAGCTGGCACACGCGATGTTGTAATTCTTACTCCCTATGCCTAGCGCGCGGCTGCACGCACGGTATAAAATCTCGTAAACTAATCTAACACTGACATATATGAAAAAACATAAGTATTGATTAAAAATGCAGGTCAAAATTATTTTAAACTTAATGGTGACATTTATGGGTTATATTCATTATTGCTATTCTTTGTTTTAGAGCCATTATGTTATAAAACCCAGTATGGAATTGGAACACCCTGCCGATTATTTAATTCACGGGTGTGTATATAATATAACTTTGAAAGACAAAAAGCCGCCATACAAAAGTCAAAGTCTGAATTTTGAAATACCTGGTAAGTAAATATGCAAATGCACAATTTATTTATCGTAAAATTGTTATTCAGATAACTCTTGTCTTTCCTTATATAAATCTTAATTTATTGGAATCGTATGATGATAAGTAGAAAGGACTCCGCACGTTTCTTATGTAAAATAATGCCCGGTAGATTTGGTTGAAACTGTTGTTATTTATGAAATCATCCAGAATAAAAGTCTCCATGGGACGAAGGTCGAAGTTATGGAGCTTTGAAGTTGTCTATCCGGGGTATATCAAATTCGGAACGAATTATGATGTGGCTGAAGAACAGCACGGGTTTGACACGAATTTTCAAAATTAGAAATCCAACACTAATTAGCCTCCTCCCTAGATATGGACCACAATACGAACCGGAAGTTGCATGATTAAGTCCATTTTTTAGGGTGAAAACTTTTTCAGTCTCAGTATAGAGCTGCGTGTTAAGTACGTATAAAGGGTAAATAAATGGATTTTAGGCCTCCTCCCCGTAGACCACAATAACACAGGGCTGAAGTCCGAACCGGAAGTTGCATAATTAAGTCCATTTTTAAGGGTGAAAACTTTTTCAGAGTATATATAGACCTGCGTAATAATTACGTATTCATGGTAAATGAACGGGTTTCAGGCTTCTTCGCCAGATATGGACCACAATAACACAGCGCTGAAGTGCGGACCGGAAGTTATTACCCAGGTCTATATACAGACTGCATAAGTTTTCACCCTTCAAAATGGACTTAATCATACAACTTCCGGTTTGCAATTCTGCGCTGTGTTATTGTGGTCCATATCTAGCGAGAAAGCCTGAAACCCGTTCATTTACCATCAATACGTAATAGTATAGTAACTAGAGGTTTTAACTTCGGAATAATGTCATATTGAACGGATTTCGTTCATTTTTGGCAGTATATTAGTAAATGCTTCACAGAAAAGTTTCTATATTGTGCGGGGGCTTGCTAATTTATAGGGGGTGGCACTTAAAAAATATATACATTTATTGGAGCTGAAGTAGAATCAAATTTTAAGAAGAGAAGGTTTTATTCAATTTTTCACATAAATTGATAGTTTTTAAGTTATAAAATTGCGATTTAAGCTTAAAAATAATATATTTCCAAACGGCTTTCGTAAAAATATCTCGAAAAGTATTACTTTATCGAAAAAATGTTACAGACCAATTACAGAAAGTACAAACTGGGAATGAATTATATTTTTTGTTTATTGATGTAGGATTAATAATTTGGGAGATATTTAAGTTTATATTTGGTAAGTGTTTCGAAATTACCTCCTTTAAAGTTTAAATTGCATTTTTTTCTAAAGCAAGTGCTTTAAATGAGCAAAAAAATTTGAGCATCTAGGTGTACGCTACATCTTAACGAAAAACTGTATTTGAGATAATTTTTACTTCCACTTTTAAAAATTTTTATTGCCCAAATAGGCTTAAAATGTCATGAAACGTCGAGATTTTAAGTTTGAGCGAAAAAAAAATTCTGTCTGTCGGTCTGTCTGTCCGTCGGTCTGTCTGTCTGTAACTTTTTTTTTGTGCGCACGTTTACTCTGGAACCGTTTGAGATATTGACTTGAAATTTGGTACACATATGTACTTTAACGAGATCTAGAACTAGATTATATTTTCATCTTGTTCCGTCGAAGGGTTGGGGGGTAAATTGGGGTAAATTTGGGGTAAATTGGTAAATCAAGCAGGTAAGAGTCAATAAAATTGGTATTTAGTATATACAAGAGAAGCTGAGGTCTCAAAAAAATTTTTGGCATTAGCCACCCCCATTACCACCCCACGTCCTTATTAAAGGGGATGAAAAAAAAATGTGATTTAGTGCATGTACAGGAACCAGAAATCTCAAAATATTTTTTTACTTCATCCACCCCCCACTACCACCCCCCTATCACCACCCCCACCCCACTACCGATGTAAGGTATCGTTTTATGGGTTTTTGGGGTAGAGGATTTCAAATATAATATTATTAAAGTTCCATAAACAATTATTTTCACATACAAAGTTTTTTCGTTGTGAGTGACTTGGATAGAGAATCTGGATGTGGAAGTAGTGATTCCTTGGGCAGCGGTTTTTTAAATTACTGGCTAATTAGAGTAACAAAATGGCGACCTTTTTATATAAAAAAATATAAATACGCATATTTTTCCGTCATAACTTCTTTATTTCTTATGCTACAGGAACGAGTAAAAAATAATTTGAAAGCGCAATTAATTGTCTTTAATTTCATTTCTTGTCATGTGTGACTTAGGTGTCACAATTTCTGAGATATTTGACATTTAAACTGCATTTTTCGTCTTATAAACTTTCATATCTCCGAAACTATTAAATCTATGTAAATAAATAAACAAGCAAAATTCATTATCAGCTCATGAGCTTCATTTTTCAATAAAACCAATATTTATTGAGATATTTGGAAAAGGAAAAAAAATACGTTTTATCGAAAATACCTTTATAGTTTAAACTGTATTTTTTTTTCTAAAGCAAGTGTTGTATACAAACCAAAACAATTGAGCATCTACGTCATGCTATATATTAATGAGAAACAGTATTTGAAATTCCTTTTTTTTAATTACTGGGTAATTACAGTAACAAAATGGCGACGTTGTTATGAAAAAAATGTGTAGACGCACATTGCTTCGGTCATAACTTCTTTGTTTTTTATGCTACAGAAACTAATAAAAACAGTTGAAAGCGTCCTTGACGTAGGTGTCACAATTTCTGAGATATTTAACTCTCACTCTAAATAATTATCTTATGATCACTTCGATGCCAAATGTAAACTTAAATATCTCCGAAATTATTAATCCTACATCAATAAACAAAAAATACTATTAATTCCCAGTTTCTGTAATTGGCTTGTAACATTTTTTCGATAAAGTAATACTTTTCGAAATACTTGACGAAAGCCGTTTGGAAATACCTTTTTTTTAAGCTAAAATCGCAATTTTGAATTCTATCAATTTATGTGAAAAATTGCTTAGAACCTTTTCTTCTTAAACTTTGATTCTACTTCAGCTACAATAAATATATATATTTTTTAAGTGCCACCCCCTGAGAGGGGGTGGCATCCACCCCCTATAAATTAGCAAGCCCCCACACAATATAGAAATTTTCTGTGAAGCATTTACTATTATACTGCCAAAAATGAACGAAATCCGTTCAATATGACATTATTCCGAAGTTTTGTATATTTTTTACCTCTAGATACTGTACTATAATTATTAGGCAGGTCTATATATATGCTGAAATACTTTTCATCCCTCAAAGTGGATTTAATTATGTTACTTCCGGTTCAGACCTCAGTCCTGTGTTATTGTGGTCCATATCTAGTGAGGAGGCCTGAAATCCATCTATTTACCATTAATACCAACTTAATGCGTAGGTCTACACTAAGACTAAAAAAGTTTTTACCATTAAAAATGGACTTAGTCATGCAACTTCCGGTTCGCACTTCTGCGCTATTATTGTGGTCCATATCTAGCGTGGAGGCCCGAAACTCGTCCATTTAACCTAAATACGTAAATATTACGCAAGTCTATAAATACGCTGAAAAAGTTTTCACCCTTAAAAATAGACTTAATTATGCAACTTCCGATTCGGACTTCAGCCCTGTGT
Organism: Rutpela maculata; assembly: GCA_936432065.2. NCBI lineage: Eukaryota > Metazoa > Arthropoda > Insecta > Coleoptera > Cerambycidae > Rutpela > Rutpela maculata. Next base: position 114,242,985 of record OW386285.2, read on the forward strand.
TACTGTGGTCTATATCTAGCGAGGAGGCCTGACATCCATTTATTGACCCTTTATACGTACTTAACACGCAGGTCTATACTGAGACTGAAAAAGTTTTCACCCTAAAAAATGAACTTAATCATGCAACTTCCGGTTCGTACTTCCGGTTCGTACTTCCGGTTCGTATTGTGGTCTATATCTAGGGAGGAGGGTAATTAGTTTGTTGGATTTCTAATTTTGAAAATTCGTGTCAAACTCGAGCTGTTCTTCAGCCACATCATAATTCGTTGTGAATTTGATATACCCCGGATAGACAACTTCAAAGCTCCATAACTTAAAAACTATTAATTTTTAGACCTTGGTCCCACGGAGACTTTTATTCAGGATGATTTCATAAATAAGATATTTTATTTTGAACCAAATCTACCGGGCAATATTTTACATAAGAAACGTGCGGAGTTCTTTCTATCGAGCGTGGCCGTCTGCGAGCACCTATTTTATTAATATTTTACTAACTTACGTAAAATTCGTTCTATCCTGAAATGCACACTGTATACTCGCTATTATTCCATGGTTAAAAGAACCTAAGTAACATTTTCCTGTAAAATTATACAGCCCCACAAAAAAAGTGGTCTGTTCGGCGGACCAAACCAATGTATCCTTATGTATTTTGACCCGCTGAATTCGAATCAAAAGTCGGAATTTTCAGGTTGGCTCGCTTCTCATCCCTAATCCAAAAAAACACCCCCAACACAAAAAGAAGTGGTTTGTCCGGCGGATCAGACCAATGTATTCTTATATATTTTGACCCGCTGAATCCGAATCATGAGTCAGAATTTTCGGATTGGCTCGCTTTTCATCCATAATCCCAAAAAACACCCCCGACACAAAAAAAGTGGTCTGTCTACACCAGCGCATCCTTATGTATTTTGACCCGCTGAATCCGAATCCGAAAACTGAATTGTTTAATTGTCTAACCTCATAAAACACCCCAAAAGGCGTTTCACACTCAAATGAGTAGTTAGAATTTTTTTAAATATGTTTATTTCATAACCTCATAACGCCATAATCTCATGTCACTACCCCATAACCCTAGAAGTCCATAACACTGCGAAGGGCAAAAAACTGTTTTTTACGTTTCTTGAGGTTAGATACAAAAACTGAGCCAATCTGACAATTCAGCAGGTTAAAATACAGAAGAATACATTGGTCTGATCCGCCGGAGAGACAACATTTTTGTTTTATTTTAGGGGCGCTTTTTGGGGTTAGGGATGAAAAGCGAGCCAATCTGAATATTATGACTTCAGATTCGGATTCGGCGGGTCAAAATACATACAATCAAGATACGTTGGTCTGATCTGCCGGCTAGACCACTTTTTTTATTTAGGGGTGTTCTTTGGGGTTGGGGATGAAACACGAGCCAATCTGAAAATTCTGACTTCGGATTTGAATTCAGCGGGTCAAAGTACATAAGGATACACTGATCTGGTCCGCCGGACAGATCGCTTTTTTTGTGGGGCTTTGTTATCATAAGGCATAGTTTATATTATAAAACATGACCGTTTACATGCATCTGGCGATGACCTGTATGACAAACATCATTCTGTTTCAACTGAGAGTATTTTGGCATGCTAGTTTTTGTATATTCCAAATCCTAACAGACCTTATTGTGTTTACAAGAAACGGTTAAAAATGTTAGTTCGGTTATTAGGACAGTAACTATAGGTTTAAATTTATTATTATTAATTTTTCAAATAATTTAATAACAAATACATCAAAGATACGTTTCTATATTATGTAGGGGCATGCAAATTTATAGGGAGTGGATGCCTCCCATTTTGATGGGGTAGTATAAAAAAAATAACTTATATAAACTACAAAAATCACCTTTAAAAAAATTACCATTCATTATTATTTATAACTTTTGCATATTTAACTTTGGGTGCTGTATAGTACACAATAAACCTATTTGATAAAATCAAATCGTCTAATAAGGAAACGATGTTGATATAGTAATGTAATAATTTTAATAGTTTAATAAAACGATGCATTAATTGGTATAGTATTCTCTAAATGAGTAATTCTGAAATAGTTCTCTGAAATTGAAATATTTTTATGGCATCCTATCGGATGCCATGGAAAATAAAGATGTAAATTTTTGTATTTGAAACAGAACAAAAAAATAACTCGTACAAAGGAAAAATGTTAATTTGTGTTTGAAATGAATATAAGACCTTTATCACGATATGAAAGAGAGCTACGCTCTCGCGCAGAAATTTGATTACCGCAGTTTCCGCAGTGACGTCAGTAGGTGGTACCACTAACGAAGCGGTCAGGCTGCCTAAAAAGTTTTTGAGGTGTTCAGAGGCTTATCTGTTCAGAGGCTTATCCCTCGACAGGATAAAAATTGACGACTCTTTTGGTTGATTGAGATAAAAGATAAGGGCCAACATGTGAAAAAAATGTACAACAATTATTTGTTTGTTTAACTCGCTCCAACTTAAAAAGAGACAATTGATTAGTGTCGAACTTTTATCCCGTTGTCACTACATTTTTGTTAATAAAATGTGTTAGTATGAAGGCCATAGGGAGTGCAAGCGGGAATTTTTTTTATCTCTCTAAATAAATGCTGAATATATCAAAAAGAAATAAAGATAAAGAATGGAGGCACCTTTCTATTCGAAACTTTTTTCTAGGATTGGCAGTTTTCGAGAAAATAGCAAGTGAAAACAACTATTTTTCAAATTATTGATTACATATTTCCCAATATCAGGTGGAAATATAAGGCCACCATTTTAACAAACCTATAAAATATAATTTCTTCTTTTATTAAGTATTATTGATATTAGGTAATAACCCAGACAGCGCAAGTATATCCTAAATACGTCCTATGGATATCCGCCCTGGACATGAAGGACATAAAGTGGATATCCTTAAGGATTACATATGGACCACATGGGATATCCTATGGATATTCTTTTGTCACAACTTTGGACGTCCATAAGATATCCATCGTAAATCCACTGAACATACATAGGACGTATTTATTATACTATGCTGGACAATAAATGGATATCCTTAAGGATCACCTATGGACCACGTGGGATATCCTATGGATAAGCTTTTGTCACAACTTTGGACGTCCATAAGATATCCATCGTAAATCCTCAGCGATATCCACTGTATGTCCATAGGCCATATGTTTGTCACAAATTGAGACATCCATAGGTACTAGTCAACCATCCTAGGATGGCAAGTAGCCGCGCAGGGAGAGAAGAAATATCGTCACTGTTGGACAGAGATAAGCTAGCTTCTTAAGAAGCTTAAAAATCTTGTTTGTCTCTGTTCAACAGTGACGATATTTTCTTCTCTCTCCGCGCGGCTACTTGCCATCCTAGGATGGTTGACTAGTAACACATTCAAATAGCTGGAATACTTTTGAGTGTTGATTAGATGTTGTTAGATATATGTTAAAATGTAAATAAGAACCTTTTATTCTGAAATTAAATCATTTATACATCAGTTCCATTATGTTATCATCTATATTCTATCCTATTCTATCTTTCCTCATCTTTTGGCTCTTCTTAACCAATTTTTGATTACATCCCCAGTTCTTTTTTGGCTAGCATTACGATGTATTTCTGTCGCACCTAAAAATGGTAAATTATGTAGGAAAATCTGCTTAATTTCTGCATGAATATACTCATAGACAAAGTTAAATTTTCAAATAATATCAATTTTCTATTTTTAAGTTAAATCCATATTATTTTATATGTACAGAAATCTAAAAGTTATTAATAAGCTAGTCCCCTAAATCCCTAAAAAATCATAGAAATTCATGAACACTCATACCAAATGTATCACCAGTTTCAATCATCGCAGGGTAACATATTACCTCCCGAAACGTGGGCGATGGCAGTTTCGAAATTATAAAAACTAGTACGATTTCTAAAATCTAAAATTTATTTTCTGTAACAAACATTAGGTGTGTCACACGAACTTTTTCGAGTTTTTATTCTGCTTAATTTTTGTTTAAAACATCTTTTTGAGGGGGGGCAGCTAATTGATGGTGATTTTTCAGGGCTTCATATAGTTCATACTCATAACTGAAAGAAACAATTCATGAAGGGTGACTACTAATACTTACATAATAAAATTGAATTTGAATTATTGTTTGCTGCAAACATCGATGTATCAAATCGTACGTTGTGCTTCCGCCCAGCTGTCCTTAATCTAAAAATAATGAACAATTTAATTAAATATTATACTTAATCACTATCTAAAACAATTGAAAAAATAAAAAAATTAGAGTAAACAAATTAAATTGGTAACTAATTATTATTTGGAAGAAAGTGAACCAGTTGGCATTATTAGTTAACTGTAGATGTATTTGCTGAGAAAAAAAACGAAAATTATTTCACCCTGACAGAATACTTAAAAAATATATTAATTCATGCCAAAACCAATGTGAAATATAATTACTTCCACGTCCAGTGGAAGTATAGTAACGACAAAAAAACTTTTAAAAATTTTTATTGTCCAAATAGGCTTAAAATATCATGAAACGTCGAGATTTTAAGTTTGAGCGAAAAAAATGTCTGTCTGTCTGTCGGTCTGTCTGTCGGTCTGTCTGTCTGTCTGTAACCTTTTTTTTGTGCGCACGTTTACTCTGGAACCGTTTAAGATATTGGCTTGAAATTTGGTACACGTATGTACTTTAACGAGATCTAGAACTAGATTATATTTTCATCTTGTTACGTCGAAGGGTTGGGGGGTAAATTGGGGTAAATTTGGGGTAAATAGGTAAATCAAGCAGGTAAGAGTCCATGAAATTGGTATTTAGTATATACAAGAGAAGCTGTGAAACGCCAGCAGGTTCAGGTTTTAAACTGGATAAATTAAAATCAGAGCTGCTTCTGTTTGTTGAAGCCAAATTTTCTGTGTCTGCAGATGAAATCTTGGTAGCAGTTTGCACTTTAATGTGGAGATAAGTTCTGTACGTATTTTTTGCATGTACATCACTATTATTATTGTCGTTTAAACTACCGGATATATCTATATTATGTAGAGAAAATTCCCTACTGTCTTTGCAAGTCTGTAATTATGTTGAGATATCTTGGCCACTATTATTTTTCGAGATATTTTCTATGAACTTGATCATGAAACAGAACTAAACAAACACTGCTCGGAAGCCATTTGTAAACTGCAATAGGGTAGGTTGAACAACTTGAGCCAATCAAATTATAATTTACAACTACAAACGTGCGCAGTTTTTAAACAATCGTAAGTTTACAAATACATAAATGTGCTAATGGTTTTGATCGAAATATTCCAATTAAATGTAAACAGTTTGGCCTCTCACAGCATTTTATGCGTGTAGAATACCTAATGCAATATGTGGTAAATTTATGCCAATTCTTGCAATCCAGATACAGTTAATCAAATTAATAAAATAGAAATTACACTGTATCATTAAAAAATTAATAAAATTTAGTGTTTCTTCAAATATAATGTCCAAGTTGGATATCCATTGTATGTCCAATGAATGTCCAAAGAAAAGACCAAAATTAATCCATAAGTGGACATCCATTGGATAACCGTTTGTGGTACACGGAAGTCCAGGACTTTATATGGACTTAATATAGACATTCAATGGCTGTTACGTGCTGTCTGGAGTGGACAATTTTTGGATATACGTTGATGGATAAAAACTGATATCCACTGGATATCTTTCGATGGACAATGCACGGATATTCGCTGATTGAACTGAAATGGGCACCACATGCATATATCCAATAATGGACATTGTACGGATGTTTGTTGATGGATAAAAACGGACATCCAGTGGTTATCTCTCAATGGACAAAGTACGGATATTCGTTGATGGATGAGAACGGATATCCACTGGATCTTTCTCCATGGACAATATATAGACAGTCGTAAAAGGATCATAAACGAGCATCCAATGTATATCCCTTAATGGACGATGTATGGATATTCGTTGATGGATAAGAACGGATATCCACTGGACAATATTTAGATAGTCGTCAAAAGATCAGAAACGGGCACCTAATGTATATCCCTTAATGGACGATGAATAGGAATATTATTAAATGGATAAGAAATGGAAAATTTTTTTTGACCTTTGACTTAATAATAAAATTTTTGGAGCCCGAATTTTTTTCAAAATTCGAGCTCCAAGGATTTGTTGGAATTTCGGTAAGCTTTAATTAAAAAAAAAAAAAATTGTTCATTTCCGACAAGGTTTGCACTCTCTAGCCATTTTTGAACCAAAAAATTCAATTTGGGACTACCGTGCGGCGCAGAGGCTCATGTTTCGAGGCATGCCAGCGCTTCCCCGTTCGTTCAACGTTGAAATGACAAAAGACCTTTTTTGTTGCACATTTTGTCTACTTTCCGAATTTCTAGATTTCTCTTTCCTAAAACGAAGAAAAAAAAGATTAAAAAAAAAGATTTTTTGGTTTTATTTTCAAATTTTTGAGTGGGTTGCGGGGGAAATTTTTGGTGGGAAGTTAAAAATTCGGACTCAGCGCTCCAAAAATCGTAAAGTAAACCTATTTCCAGAACTAACATGAATTTTTCCAGGCAAGGGCCGTATATGGTCTCTAATGCCTGGAGTAAAAGATCTCGTAGAAATTGCTCAAGTCAATTCAGAGTAATGATTGAACATGAATAAGAAAAACATACATACGGCGAATTGAGTACCTCCTTCTCTTTTAATTTTTTTATAAACGTTTGTTTCTTTTGCGCTTGCGTTATTCCTTTTATCCTTTTTTCAATTCGTTAACCTGTACTTCCAATATATGTTTATTTTGTTCACCAGTTTGACTACATTTTTTTTTCCTTAATCGAACATTGATAAACAGAGTAACCACTAGATAATTAATATCTGTCAGATAAATTAACCCAGCATTGACAAACAGGATATACGAATTAGGTACCTACAGATGGTAGTTCCCTATTTATACTCTAATAAATTTCTAACCATCATCCTTGAGTTATTTATATGTTTATTATTAATTACAATATATATTGTTATCTCATATAATTTTATAATCTAGTTTATAATCTATGTGTTAATCTACTGATAAATCGAAAAACAGTAGATAGAAGGAAATGTAAAATTTGAAATGGGATATCGAATTTCTCTTTTCTACTCATCGTTAAGTACATAAACATAAAAACATAAACATAAACACACCACAGATAGTAGACAACTCCCAAATCCAAAGCCAAGGCTGTCCGGAAGGGGGTTACACATTCGGAAAGACGCACATACATCCACACCCACCGGTGTTGTCAATGCCGGGGCTGGGGTCGAACCCAGAGCGCGATAGCGAGTCGATCAGCGTATTCGCCACTCAATACGCCTTAACCGATTGAGCTACCGTGCCGGTAAATTTTATTTTATTTATTTTATACATTTTGTTAGGAATGTAGATAGAACTTTCAGATTTGGCAGAGTAACTTTACATGAGTGCTGTACTATTTTGATTAATTTTAAATTATATTATTTCACTCAATGCTGCATTTATGGGGTAGTATCTACAAGTTGGTAGAATAGTAATTTAGGTTACAAGACCGGAAAGAGGTGTTTTGCAGGTCAACCCAAGCAGATTCCAGCGCGAGCCTAACAAATACAACGACAAACAATAATAACTAATTAAACAAAATATTTTTGCGACCGACACTATTATACAACTTCAATTTTTATTATTTCTTAATAAATTTTCTAAGAAAAGCACAACTACAAACAATAATTAACTATAGGTGATAACTTGTGAACTGACTTTTGAAAACTCGTAAAAGTTAGTGTTTATCTATTTGACACTACTTACCTCAACAATTAACACAAGTTCGTTTCCAAAGCAAAGCCACCTATGCCATAAATTGGCAGCATTTTTTACCTTCATGGATCGGAAATGAGAATAACAGGTATCAGAAAAGCTTTTCCCGATCTTCGATGCCCATTTTCCGGTTTAGCCCGGGAAAACGTTAATTTCTGGCGGAAAATTTCTCCAGAAAGGGTGTATTTTCTGGTCAGCCGAAAAAAAAAATGTTTTTTTCGCCGATTGATACCAAAATACAAATTTTACTGACTAATATCAATCAGCAAAGTCCTGCCTAGACAGCAAAATGGATGGTCGTCATGGCAATTAAATATTTAACACTCTTTGACAAGTAACATTTACTAAGAAACATAATATAAAAAGTTTCCAACAAAAATTAGTTATTTTTAACATTCACAATAAAATTGGGCCAGTGTTAAAATATACTACAGTTTTTCTCGAAACTCGCAAGAACTTATGTAAATTGTCAAACTTTGATTATTACGGTGATTATTGACATAAAATATCCAACGTAATTGAAGCTGAGAGAAAAATAAGTTGAATTAAAAAAAAAAAGGTCCATCTAGCCACTCCTGAAGCCGAGAAAAAGAGAAATAAGACTGCAGCCGTGGTAAAGCTGTCCAAGTACGCCGCTCGCAGTGAAGGGGGAGGGGGATCTGGCGTCAGCGCGAGCGCCAAAGATGCAATTTTTTCGATTTCTTTTCCATGGCCCATTTATATATCTAGACGTGGCACATTTTGTAAGTGATAACACACACTCTGAGGAAAATTTAGTTCAATTTTCAAGTAAAAATATTTTTAAATTTCGCCGTAATCGCAAAAAACGTGAATTCTTCGTATCTCGGCTCCAAAGCATCGTAGCACATTTTTTTTTTTTAAATTCGTGTTTTTTTATGACAATTGAAATGCAGTCGGTTGCAACAAATTTTATGCAAAATCTACTGAGATATTTAAGTTTGTTTAAGTTGAAAAAATAATTAATATTTTGCAACGGGACAAAGTGCATTTTATTAAGGGTAAAAATATGTACTATAAAATGTTATTAACAATCAAAGATTCGCGTATACCTGCCTTATAGGGGAGCTCATGACGAAAAAATTGACTGGTCGAACGTTTTTTCTACGACCTTTAGATAGCCCAGTCGATAATTTTGCAAACCGAATAAACTTTTTTTTAATGAGTTCATGAAAGTGTATAGAATAATATCCTGAAAAGTTTACATTTCGCTCGGATGAAGAACATAAAAAAAAATTGAAAAAAAATTTTTTCATCCATTTTTTCAAAATTTTGAAATTAAATCAAGCTAGAAAAAAATAAAAAATACAAATGGATATGTCACATATTTATGAACAAAAAAATGTTCTAACAAAACGTATCGTTAAAGCCACGGTTTTCTCGGAAAAAAATAGTCAAATGTAACGTTATAACTCGGAGCGAGATCCATGCGTGCGCGCGCTTGAATACGCATGACTGTGACACCGACGCATTGAATTACATGTCACTAAATCACAATTTGTTCAATCTATAGATATGAGTGTTGATTCATTTAAAAGATGTAAATTGTAGCTTTCTGATGCTTTTTTATTTTAAACAATACAAGCAAAGGATGGATGGCAAAAATATAATTATATATATTATCACGCCCAAACTCAATCGTCGTTATAAACAATATAGAAAAATATAGAAGCCCACAAAAAAAATTCTTTCTTCATTGAGAACTGTTAAAAAGTATGTACACTTCAGGATTATTATGGTTTATTAAGTTGTAGTAACGAGGATTCAAAAAAAGTACATCTCAAATAATTTTAATTTCCTTGCTTGATGATTTTTTTGATAAATATATATATATATATGAGGCTGTAATTTGTCGAGAAATTAACCCATTGGAAAAAATAAAATATCATTAGTTTGGAAAAAATGTATACTTTTCGAATGTTCAAACACAAAATCGTTTATTTGTATGCATTTTTTCGAAAATATGATCAATAAATTCTGGAACTTTTCCAATACATTAACAAATGTATAAGGAATTCATTGAATATAGCTGAAATGTGGATAGGTGTACCTGTAATAAATACAATCCAGTAAAGGCACGTGAAAATTCATACGAGCGATTCAACGGCTATTAGTAGAACCGCAAGAATAGAATTATCGACACAAAACGGCTATTCGTGAAACGATATTGCCGTTTGGCACACTAACCGGTATTACCGTAAGGAACATATTTCGAAGGAGCGCCATCTTCAGTTACCATTTGGATCCAAGATGGCCGCCATTTTCAAGAAATCAATTGAGGTAATTTCCTGGCGAATCTATTAACTTCACAAAAAAAAAGTGTAATTAAAAAGTGTTGTTTATTTTATTGCTAACAAAAAAGTATTTTATGTATTTTGCGAAATTTTTGAAAATAAGGCCACTATTTACGAAAATTAAACATGATACCTCTATATGCCATCACAAAAGCTATTCAGGGGAACTGGCCTACACAATACGGCGAAAACAAACTTTTCATCTTGTTTGGATCACTACATATAGAGCAAGCCTTTCTTAAAGTAATTGGTAGTGGATGGATTGAGATATTATCCAAATCTGGACTTGCAACATCTGAAGTGGCAGAATCATATATTAAAGTTACCTCAATAACAAAAGCAAGGCTAGCCCACCAAATAAATGCTGTCGCTTTATATCAACTGATGCATGAGGCTTGCAAGGAAGAAGTGCAAGAGGAATCGTTTGAAAATTGGCGAAAGAACAAGCGTACCGTTCCTGTGTTCAAATATTGGGAGCTATGTCTGGAGTTAGAGCTTTTACTGTTTTTATTTGTAAGATCACATCGAGAAGGTAATTATTCTCTCTATAAAGAATCTCTTAAAGCTCTCATGCCTTGGTTCTTCATATTTGACCACCCAAATTACTCGAGATGGCTGTCAGTTTATCTCAAAGATTTAACGGAACTAAATTAAACTAATCCAGATATTCAGAAAGCTTTTGAAAACGGATGTTTTGTTGTAAATAAAACAACTCGCCGCTTCTCTGGAATTGGAATTGATCAAGCTCCTGAGCAGCATAATGCCATTATTAAAGGCGATGGTGGATTTATAGGTTTAACCAACAATCCATAAGCCTTACGTATATGGATGCTTTCTGGTCCGGAAATCTCGAGAGTGCTAATGGAATTTACAAACTTAGATGAAGAAGTATCCATCGACAATAGACACCATGAGGAATAGGCAGCTTTTCAAATGAAATTTAAAGACAATATACACATTTTAAAAGAGGCTTACACTGAATTTGGAACAATAGTTTGAAACATCACACTGGAGAAATTCGTGGAGGAGGAACGCGACGACAGGTTGGTCGTAATGTACTACTTTCTAAAAACTGGTCGGATTTTCTTAGGAACACAGACAATAAAACAGACCTGTTTCACTTTCTATCCAATGAATGTACAACATCATCCATTCTTTATCCTGTGGAAACACTATGCACAATTGACGATAGGATCATTTCAAACCGCAATTCCCAAAATTCACATCTATCGCTCTGCAGTCACGAAGAAGCAGATACACGTACAGGATTGCATCCGCCAAGGTTGGAAAAATATTTGCATAAGAACAGTAGACACCGATGTTGTAGTGTTAGCTACTGCTTTTTTTCATCGGTTGTATGTGCAAGGATTGAAAACTCTATATGTTCACTTTGGTGCCAATAAGCCGTTAACACATATTATTCTAATGTGTTAACGGAATAGCTGCACATTTGGGTCAACAAAAATGTGAAGCTTTGTTAGGTTTTCATGCATTCACGGGATGTGATACCGTCTCATTTTTCTCAGGCATTTATGTCTAAGCCGCAAAGATTTGTTGTCTTAATGTATTGTTCAACATCCGACTGCTTTGAAGTTAACGATGTCCGAAAGGAATTTTTCACGTCGCAGGGAAGAAATACTGCAAACCTTCCACCTTCTAAAACCGCTTTAGACCAACATACTCGAAGAGCCACATACCAAAGTGGCCATGTATGGGGAAACAAATCCTACTTTGCCAGGTACTGAATCTTGGGGTTGGTGTAAAAAAGATGGTATTTATTCACAATACTGGTCAACTTTACCTGAGGTGTCCACAGCCTTGAGGCAACTGATACGGTGCGGCTGCAAAAAGAACTGTAAACAAAATATATGTGCTTGTAAGAAAGTGGGTTTACATTGCACGTTGTTATGTACTTCTTGTAAGGGCAAGTGTGATTTAAATTAATATTTTGTTAAAAACATACATATAAATAAATGATTCTGTAAAAAAAAGGACAAATTTTGAATTTTATTAAATAACGGCTTTATTTCAATTCTAATCGCGAAATGTCCGAAATACTTTTTTGTTGGTTGTTCAAAGCTCAACAACTTTGTATAAGACTATTTTTTTATAAAGTTAATGAATTTACCAAAAAATCATATTTATTAGATTATTAGAATTCAGCCGCCATTTTGGATCCAAATGGTACTTGAAGGTGGAGCTCCTTCGAAAATGATTCTTTAGGGCACTACTAATAAGTATACCAAGCGGCAACATTCTTTCACAAATAGCCGTTTTTTATTGGTTTGCTACTCTACTATATGGTGCCTGTGTATGCGTCCATAATTATATATTTTCCCTCCATACTCACTATTTATCCTCCTATTTACTAATAAAAATGTTTAAAACGTGTAATCAGAAAGAGAAAGAAGCTTTATTTTATTCGATAGAACAGCTAAGAATTTTTAGAGGTTCCATAGTACGATTTAACCGTGCGCTGGCCGCGTAGAGTGACAAAGTTACTTCACTATTTTTTTACAGGAATATCGTGGCTTTAGCGATAAATTTTATCAGGGATATTTTTTGTTCAGAAACACGTGGTCTATCCACCTGTATTTTTTATTTTTCCTACCCTAACTTAATTTCAAAATTTTGAAAAAATGGATAAAAGTTTTTTTTTCACTTTTTTTTATGTTCTCCATCCGAGCGAAATGTAAACTTTTCAGGATATTATTCATTAAAAAAAAATTATTCAGTTTGCAAATTTTTGTGGGTTTCACTATAAAATGTTCCCTGTCGTCTGGGCTAAGAAGCGAAGATGTAAGCAAAAAACTAAGTTCCAAAATTCATTTTGCTTACAAAAAGTTAGATAGCAATTAAAGCCGCCGTTTTGAGTGGTCAACACTATTTTTTTCGGATTACTGCGGAAATTCTGTAGACTAGTTTTTGGCTAGTCCCAAAACTTTCCGAGAAATCGTTATTTTTGAAGGTAAAATCACCGGATTATATAGACACTGCGGGCATTGATATCCAATTGTGACATCAAACAGCTTCAGTGGATTAGGCCCACTGGGGAGACCACATAAAAAACGCCCCAATAATTCTACCCCAAAGGAGGTGTGGAAATGAACTTATGCCGCGAAAGAGTTTGCGAAGCGCAAAGAGGACGTCCTCCTAAACGATAAACTGATATCAACAAGAACCTGAAGGGAGAAAGTTATGGCGAGGCTGTGCGCTTGACCGCGACAGATAGCGGGATGCTGTCATATGCGTTATTTAGCAGATAGAGGCCAATTAGAATAATTCATGGAATAATTCATGGATCACAAGACGTCTGCCAATAGCCTATGTAATGAAGGAAAAAATAGTGTAAATATTTCGTGCAAAGACTAATTGTTTCTTTGAATAAACAACATTGCCCGATGAAGAAATCATTATACCCTACTCAGCAACCTACACAATCATCGCTCCAGCGTTAACTGATGGATGAAGGTAAGCTTCCATCCATTCCATGAGGAGAGTCGGAGATGAAAGTGAATATTTTTATAGTGATCAGCGCCTGTGAAAACGGGGGAGGGCGTATTGACGATCCAAAGTGTAATTAATGAATTTTACAGCCCTTGGAAGAGTTGAAGCAACCCACGAGGTCGCTACCACCTTCTCTTCCGTGAAAAATGAAGAAATAACGATCATGTGTCGAAAAACCTGTAAATCCTAGATAACATGCCTTCTGGTGGTCTCCAACCCCTCTTCTGACGAAGAGGGATTAGAGCTGAAAATGAATATTTTTCCCGTGACCAGCGACCCCGAACACGAAAGGATACGCGTTTGAACCGAATCATTTGAAAAATAATGAAGGGTGTAATCAACTCCCTAGGCCTGCTGTCTGGAGTCCACTTACTCTATAACCACCTTCTATGTTGTTTCAATTATAACCATCGATAAATCACTGCCTAGACTCGTTTATGTATGAAAACATAAAGGGAACTCCATAAAAGGGGTGGTTTTTGGCCGTTCTTTTTATGCCTTATTTATATTAACGTCCTGGCGAAGTTTAGCTAATGTTACTCTACCACTTAACTAGACGGCGACATGAGATACGGTCACCAACTCAAGTGACGGACTCGCAATCACTGAAACCGGTACCGTACCTCACCTCACAGGGGGTTGCCACGGTCAAAAACTTTTCCCACCACTTCCATCGTGTTCAGCACCCGCGAAAACGGGGGGGGGGAGGTAATCTCGTCTTTGCACGAAATATTTCCAAAAACTCGTCAAATAATGCTTCATTACATAGATTACAAGGCGTTGTGAGTAAGAAGAAGATGCGAAGCGTGTGCCTATCGGGGAACAACCTAGATTGTTCGCTTATTGCTCGAAAGCCATTGCGCTTATCGGGAATACGTATAGGACCTTATTTGTAGCAAATTTTATGTACATTATCAATGAGTATAAAATTTTCTGTGTGACCAACTATTTCACGGAAAATGCGAAAAACCACGGCGGGGCGCATTAGGAGTGGAGCTAACATTTGTGCCTTGTGAACCCTTCTTAAAGGTAGCCTTATAAGCTCTAAAGTGAAAAAAAATATATTCTTGTGCTTCGTTAAATCTTGTTCTAATACCTTGGCACAAATTTTTCTTATTTTTCTTTTTGGTTCATTACTTTACCTATCGAGTAACAGCTTCAAACTACAACCAAATTAAAGTTTAAATATTTTTCTGTTAGAAAAAACATTTGTTCCACGTCTATGCCTGTTAGAAATACCTGGCACAAAACTTTCTATTTCTCAGTCTTATGCTATTACTAATACAACCTATTACAGAAGTATTCAGGGATAAACAAATAATCATCCAATAAACAATCATAATGATTTCAAAAAAATAGTTTTCATTTATTTGGATATTTTACAAAGTATACCGGGTGGCACAGCAGATAGGGACATTCTTGTAACTTTTAAATGGGCGAATAGATTTTTTTTCAAATTTGGTGTAGTGATATGGGATAAAATTTCCAATTATATCATGTAAAGAACCAAAATGGCCGGCTTTCAGTTTCTATGCAATTTACAAGAAAATCAAATTCTTAAATCGGACAAACTATATATTTCTGCTAGATTATTAATCTTCCAAAACAAATTCACGTCAACGTCTGTCGCGGAATATTTTATGAAAAACGTAAAAAGATATGATTCTACTCAAATTCCACCAAGTTGGAAATCACCGAAACAAAAGATTTTACGAACAATTTATGTAACTTCAATGTGACAAAATGCTACAGAAGCAAACTACGTCAATTTCTTACCAGAACAATGCGGATGGGCAGTTAATGAAAATGAAATTGAACCACTTTGGTTCAACGGTGATCTTTTAGTTGAGGACATTGTTATGGTAGAGCTTGATGAAGTAGCATGTAATAAAATTGATAATGATAATGATGATTATCATAACGATAATGATGATGATGATGATGTTTGATAAGAATAGAAAGATATGTATGTTTTAATGCATGTTTCGAGATATGTAAGTTTTTATTAATTTCATTGTAGTATACCGGTTGGCTCAGCTGATAGGGACACTCTTGTAACTTTTGAATGGGCAAATCGATTTTTTTAAAATTTGGTGCAGTGATATAAGATGAAATTTTCAATTATATGATGTAAAGAACCAAAATAGCCAACTTCCGATTTCGATGTAATTGACATGAAAATCGAATTTTTAAATGGGCCAACCTAAATATTTTTGCATATTTGGATCCTGCTGGCCAAAATACATATGATCTAACCTTCAAGTATTATCTTGATTTTCAAAAAATACAGATTTTTTCAATTTTTAGTTTTAATCATAGAAGGCCACTATTTTGCCAAAATTGTTAAAAATCGATCTGTAAGTTCTTTTAAAATATTATCTCTTCAGATGCTACCATTAAACACGATTTATTCTTTATTAAGTTCAACAATATTGGTTTTTCGAAAACGAAAACTATTTTTTTTAATGGAACTCCTATGGGACAACCTGTTATTTAATTAGATCTTGAAAGTCGAAGAAAATGATATACATAATGCCTACCTTCCCTTTGTACTAAATTTCTAATTGTAAGAAAAAAATTTTTTGATAATTTTAATTTTTTTGAAAATCAAAATAATTTTTGAAGGTGAAATCATATGTATTTTGGCCAGCAGTATCCAAATATTCGAAAATATATAGTTTGTCCCATTTAAAAATTTGATTTTCATGTAAATTGTATAGAGACCGAAAGTCGGCCATTTTAGTTCTTTACATCTTATAATTGTAAATTTCATCCCATATCACTACACCAAATTTGAAAAAAATCTATTCGCCCATTCAAAAGTTACAAGAGTGTCCCTATCTGCTGAGCCACCCCGTATATGAGAAAAATTTCATTGTATTATGTATTTATACTTTGTAAAATATCCAAATAAATGAAAACTATATTTTTTAAATCTTTATGATTGTTTATTGGATGATTATTTTTTATACCTCAATACTTCTGTAATAGGTTGTATTAGTAATAGCATAAGACTGAGAAATAGAAAGTTTTGTGCCAGATATTTTCTAATAGTCATAGATGTAGCACAAATAGTTTTTCTAATAGAGAAATGTTTAAACTTTAATTTGGTTGCAGTTTGAAGCTGTTACTCGATAGGTAAAGTAATGTACCAAAAAGAAAAATAAAAAAAAATTATGTCAAGGCATTAGAACAAGATTTAATGGGGCACAAAAAAATATATATTTTTTTACTCTGTAAATATTGAATTTTAAGAGTAATTCCAAGCTGTTACTCCATTGGTATGGTTGCTGTACCAAAGAATGTTCCGGAGAGAGCAGATAAAAAAATTGTGAACAAATTCTGCCCAGGCACAAAATGATTTTTCTTATGGTCGCTGTGAGTACTAACATTTCAAAAACATTTCATTCTGTTACTTGATCGGCCAGGTTTTCTGCAGCCAGCTCTTAGACTATTTGTTTCTTAAAGGTAGCCCTATGGAGCGTATAATCCCTAAAGGGCAAAAGAATATAATTTATTTCCCCTATTTTTCCTAATATCAATGCACTATATGGTCTTCACTGTAGCTGTAGGCGCTATTTTCATCGCACCAATAACAGAGACATGCCAATCTTGAACATACCCTGGTTTATATACTGCTTTCCCTTACTCCGAAACAGAAGACAATGATAATATAGCAAAACATATATATGTGTCTGTGTTCGTCATACAAGGTGATCGCCAGAGGCGTGTGAACTGTTATGTGTCAATAAACTGTGTTTTTTATAATTGCGGAGGAAAATGTTACTTAATACATTAATTAAACATACAAAAATGCGTTGTATATAATATCGAAAACTTATGGTTATAACTTGTATCCTTCCGTATACGCAGTTGACCACGTTGCAATTTCGTTTTTGTAATTAATTAATATAGATATAACTTTCCTCGATAGTTTCATCCACTTATTAATTTATTCTCTACTTGAGGCCCACATTGCCATCTTGAAGTAAAGGTGCGAAAAATTGTTTTTTTCAAAATTATTCGGCAACGCTCGATCCTACGAGAAAAATGAAGAGGATAAAATTTCCTACATTTTTTTGTATATACATTTTTATTGTAAGTCTAATGTAAAAAGAGAAGATGCATTTAAGAAGAAAATAGTATATTATATTACTAGGAGTAGAACGCACTCTTTTTTTGTGTTGAGCCCAGGATTTGCGGCTGAGGCGAAGCCGAAGCCGCAAACTGGGCGAAACACAAAAAAGGCGTTCTACTCCGTGTAATATATACTATTTTTTCTTCAAGCGTATTAAAATGCAAAAATTCATTTATTTATCATAAATGTACAAATATTCAAACTACAGTCTTACATGTTGACACAATATGACAAGTGGCTAGTGGATAGCGCACCACCGGTGGCTTTCGGTATTAACATTATGTTACTAGTAAAACAATACCCACTGCGGTGGCGCTTTCGGAACTAACATTATGTTACTAGTAAAACAATGTCCACTACGGTGGCGTTCGGTACTAACATTTTGTTACTAGTAAAACAATGTCCTACTTCTACTTCTGTTTTTGGTGACATAATTTAAACATTTTAATACGCTTGAAGAAAAAATTATTTTTTCTACGATTGTGCTGAAAGTCAAATTTTCTAACTTCAGAATGACTGCAGAAAATATCACTTTGCCGTACGCCGTGCGGCAAAGAATTGGCCATACGCCTTGATTACATCTTCACACACCGGAATAAAATAATGTGTTTACTTTAAAAATTTTATATTACTTACTGGTAATAACAGTTAAATTCTATAAATGTACATTAATTACACATGAATTGCAATTACAAAGTCAAATTTTCTAACTTCAGAATGACTGCGGAAAATGTCACTTTAAATAAAATCTGACAGGCAGCAAATTTAAAATTTTGGAAAGACTTTAAAAAAGGGAAATAAATTCACAACCGTAGAAAAAATAGTATGTAACACACATGTGGTAAGCTTCATTACAAAACTCGTATTTGCAATGAAGCCCTTGCCACACTTGTATTACAATCTACTATTATTAAATAATGCACCTTTACAACACAACATATTACGAGACACCCTGTATACACATAACATAAAGAAAAAAGAAAAGAATTGTAAAAAACATTAAAATATTTCTTAGGACTACCTAGATCGCGATTAAAGCTTTATAAAAATAACACAGACCGACAAAAAAAGGGGGCTGCTATTTTGATCAGAACTATCTTATCCTATGTTTTTTGACATGCTGAAACCGATTCTGATATTAAAGAGAAATCTACCGCACCAGTTTTTGTTTACCACACCTTTCATCCCCTAAAAAGGGCAAAAAAAAAAAGGTCTTGTCCTAAGGTTCTGATCTAACTTTTCTGATGTATTTTGACTTGCTGCAGCTAATTTTAGGCAAAATCATTTCTATCATGTCAGTTTCCCTCTGCCACCCCTAGGAGATAAAAGGGGGTTGTAGAGAGTAACAGACACTATAGAATTTTCTTTTGTCCAGAATTGACTTCAGCGCGTCAAAATACTTCAGAAAAGTTCAGAAAAGATCAGAACCTTAAAACAAAACCTTTTTTTGCCCCTTTTTGGGGATAAAAGGTGGTAGACAAAAACTGATGCGGCAGATTTTTTTTAATATCAAAATCGCTTTCAGCATGTCAAAAAAATGGTTAAGATGATTCTGATCAAAAGAACAGCCCCCCTTTTTTTGTCGGCCTGTGTAATTATTAAGAAACGTCAGCAAATGAAAAATCAGCATAGTAGATTTCAGTCACTATTTTTTTATGTATTTTACAAACAAACAAAGCTTCCTGTAAAATGGCTGACACGTTAAAATAATATGGAAGCGTTGTTTGTACCATTTTTAAAATTCACCCCATTTAAATGCAGCAGTACACAGGTAACTGAAGTTTGTTTTATTGTTTCTTATCACTTTGTGAAACTTTTGATATAAGGTACATCGACAATAAAATCACTTAATTTTTAGTATATCATAAATTAATTAAAAAAATTGAATTGCAAAAAAACGCAGACACATAGATTCCAGCCGTCTGCACTTATATCAATGTCATATTGACATACAACGTTTAAAATAAGTAGCTGACACAATAAAATCATAGAGGAGCATTTTTTTAATGCATTTTTAACTAACTGTTAATTAAAAGATCATCAACGCCGTAATGACTGAAATGGTTTTCCGGCGTTTTATTATGACGTCATTAAACTTTTCAACTTAAGTCACACAATAAGATCATATCAAAATTTCTGCCACCAGCTCTCTAGCTATGACAATCTTCCTATGAAATCAGATTTATTTGAAAGTGCTCAGGTTTAGCAAGTTTTATTCAAACTGAAAAGGTTATGAAACACTGAGCTCAGCAGAATTTATTATGTAGTAGACTTGAACTGCAGCGAAATTCGTGAATATGTATAGAATTGATTATACCTGGATTTTATCACCAGTGAAATCGTTTCCACAAACACCAAAACACTTGAGCACTGCACTCGAACACTGTCACACCCCAAGCAACACATATTAGTATATTTATGGTGTATTATACATATATTGGGTATATTTTTGGTATAAGTACAAGTGGTATATTCAATAAACATTTTTATATATAATGTTTATCACATCCTTAAACCTTAATTGAAAATTACAACATTTTTGCTGATTTTAAATAATGAAACCTATAGTTTTGGTATTTAAATCTTGTTTATTACAAACTTTTCAATCAATCTTAAGTAATTGTTACATGACGTTTCCCTTTAACGTTTAATATACGCTATATTGATATTTAAAAAAAGCGTGTATTTAATGTTACGATATAACTAATATTTCAAATATAATTTTTATTCGTTTTTAATAACTTCTTTTATGTAAAATAAATTTTTTTAATTGATTTTCACAGTTTTAATTTTTTTATTTTGTTAACGGTTCATCATATACCTGCAGTATATATTTATCGAGCGGACATTTTCACGTACATATAACGTATATTCAGAAAATCGGAACGATTTTAATACGTCTATATTCTGTTGTTTGGGTAGACGCGCATTTCGTCAATTATGTTGGCATTACCTGGAGATGATTAAAAGCACAACTAAAAATTTTCTTATATTTATAATAAATGCTACCTACTCTGCCTCCATTCGACGAACTGTAGCCTAATAACCAATACTAAAGCGGTCTATCTGGGATAGACCATTTGTTGCCAGTCATAATATTTTTACATTTTGTAATTTCTAAGCTTGCAAAAGCATCCGTCTATTATTTCTGAGATGGGCCCTATGTTCCTCGATTTTGTTATAATTGGAAGTTTTGTTTGTACAATATACGTCAAAATGCAACTAATTTCGTAAATTCCGGACCTTCCATTTCCCTTAATTTTATCCTCAATTAACAACAGTTGATTTTATTTGATTTGATTTGGTCTACTAGCGTACGGTAGGTAATGCCGCCACTTCCTGAAACATACTGTCGGGACGGCTACGTCTACGCTGAGTTGGATTAAGGCCATTCTTGTTATCATTCATATCTTTTTTTGTGTGTTTTTCTTCTGAACTTCTACTTCTTCCTCTTCTTTCCCAGTATGCTTGGTTCTTTTCTAGTTTGTAGTTCTGAGTCATTTTTAATGTATAAGCACTTCTCAGTTTATTCTTCTAAGAAAGTTGTCTTAACTAGTTCGTCAACATTATAACGTGAAAGCACATGCACTAGCACAAAATATGGTCCTGTTATTAATACAAATACAAATAAAAGTTGAAAACTAACAACACTTATCTGTAATACGTGATGGTTGGAGTTTATTGCCTGTCTTCATTTCCTTTCCCTTTTTGATTTTTAATTACATTACACTTGTGTACGAAATTAAACACTAACTAATATTTCTCACAAGATCGTTAATCACACATATCGAGATATATATATTATTTTTAGGATCTGTTGAGAGAGATCTGGCCTCGGTGACATCTGACTTGAGACTACCGATAGAACAAATAACGATTTGGTTTCAAACAAATATCCATTAGGGCTATTAGTATTTTTCAGGTCATAAAAATTATTTTCGGTGTAACGCCACAAACGCTCAATATACGTCGACAATTTTTGCGTTAACATCAAGAATGTTTCCTTTAGGTTGACTAAAAGTTGTTGCAATTTATTTCTCTATAAATGAACCACTGTCATATTTAGGTGTTCAAAAATTGTGCTTGTACTGCTGGTAAACCGGGATTCATATGAAATTGATGAATCACCCAATGATGTCAAAATGGTTGATGAAACGTACGCCGAGTGATAATATTCAAGTGTTTCCATGTTTGTGAAACTACTTCAGAGACAGCGCCACAGCCACTAGCCCCCTCCTTCATGTCTGGATACTATTTTCAAATTATTCAAAATATTTTAATTCAGTTTCCTCCAATCCTAATAGTTTAGCTTAATTGCCAATTTAAAAATAAGGTTAGGTTTACGTTAATTTTCGTCTTTAAATACTCCTTATATGCAATAATATTTAATCAAAAATATTATTGATATTTAAACATCATATATTAATCTACATAAACCAATACATTTATAGATAACTCATAATCATACGTAAACTTTCTCCATTCAATTATATTGATTATATCGCCATTTAATGACAAATTGTGTAGCAATAAAAAATATGTGATGATTGATGCCATCTTTACAAGGAAATCTCGTGTGACAATACATAGCTATTAGTCTGGGAGGTAGTGTCAAATTTTAAGGGTGATTTTGGCACGATTTCTATGAGTTTATGATGATAGTTAGTACGTGTTGAAGAACTAAAATTGATGTTAGCTGGCGCGACTCCGTGACTTTTGGGCGTGGGAGGCTGCGAAACTTGTAGAAAAAAAATTTTTTTTGGACCATTTTGGCAAAGATGGAAAAGTATGAATGATTAATTTATGAAACGCAGATCTTAAAATAATGTGTCAGCTGCATCGGATTCATGGAAAAACGTGTTAGCTGACCATGTAAACATGTCGGAAAATTCAGGAAAATCTGAGCTTTTTGTCAAAGCTGAAAATTTTATATATTAATGTTTATGATTTAATAATTGCATTAATGTGTGTCAGGCTTGTCTTTAAATTTGGCACACGTTGAATGTCTTCTGGACAAATATCCTATTGAAAAACAGATGCGAATGTTACTTCCGTTTCCAATTCTTCGAGAACAGTGTAACTGCAACAATGTCCAAATCTATTAATAATATTAATGATCTGCTTACTGTTCGTTAAACTTTTCAAAGTCATTCCTAGTGAAATGTGTTTAGATGTTTTCACAACTCCATTTGATACGGTAATAATTAGATCTTCAGAGAACGATTTTGCCAACCTCTGTTTATTCTCACTATTTCTTCGTCGAGATGTAGAAGAAATTAATGCTGAATAAAAATCTTGAATAAGCTCAGGAACGTCGCATTCTCCTGCTATCATGTTACTTGCAGTTATTTTATGACGAAGTGGTTTGTGTTTAATATTTCGTACTTCCGATCTCAGAATCATAGCAGCTCTATTCAATATATCTCTCTTTTCGATATTTTCCAAATTATTTTGCAATAAAATTCCATTGAAAGGCTTCACAACTTTTCTTTTATTAATAGTCACAATTGCTATTTTTCGCGGAAATGATTTCAACAATCTGCTTTCCAGATTTCCCAGATCAACTTTACCATCAAAATCTGGCAATTTCGTCTTCATATATTCAATATAAATATTTTTCAAAAATGATAAAAACAAACATTCTCCGAGACATAATTTAATACCGTTTCGTAGGCAGCTTTGTGGACATTTCGTTTGCGGTGCCACTCTGTCTCTTCATGATTACCATCATTTTTTTTACTTTGATTCACAAGATCTTTTTTACTTTGATTATGATAAAATACTTGTATTTTATTCGATTCACTGAACTCTAGTCTTTTTAATAAAGCAATACTCTCATTAATTTTCTCGAGAAATATGAAACTTTCAAAGCTATCTTTTTGGCATAAATGCAAAGGTAGGTTTCGTCGCTTGATTCTTTTTCTTGTTTGCAAACAAATTATGCATGTTCTTGTACTGTCATATTCAGCAGGAATTTGATCACCTGAGAGGTCATTATCAGAATCTACTACTTCATTATCCTCGTGTTCTTGTGATTCAATTCCTTCTTCATTTTCGATTATTTCTTCATTCACTTGAATATGTACTTGAACTTTGACTTGAATTAAAAACGCCAGAAGCTTCTGCAGATGTTTTGGAGGCAAGGCTGTAAAACGCTGGTAGCATGACCGATGATACATGTGATTCTCATTTATTGTTGTTGGTAGCACTACATTATTCAACGATAAATTGTTCCTTTCACGAATTTCTAGCACACTCTTACACTTGTTTAAAGTAGCGTTTTTGTATATATTTTTTAACAATATTTCGAAGGCTACGCCGCACTTTGAAAGTCCAGCTAACAGGTTTTCCCACATCGGAATACCAGCTGACACCAATTAATACGATTATTGAATTATATATAAACTTCAATATATGAAATTTGCCCAAATGCTCCGATTTTCCTGAATTTTCCGACATGTTTACATGGTCAACTAACACGTTTTTGCACAGAGCCGATGCAGCTGACACATTCTTTTAAGACCAACGTTTCGTAAATTAATAATCCTTTCTTTTTCAGCTTTGCCAAAATGGTCCGAAAAAATTTTTTTTCTACAACTTTCGCAGCCTCTTCTCATCTTAAGTCACGGTTTTGAGCTAGCTGACACTTCATTCCTTAATAAGCTATAGAACAACAAGCTATGTTAAAAAAATCAGCTTTGCCAAAATGCTCCATTAACATTTGACAGTACCTCCCAGACTATATATGTAGCTATCTAATACGTAATTTAGCTCAAATATGTGAACTAATAATATTTTAATTTTATCTCACACTGACAATCAGACAAATATCGTATCATGTGGTAATGTATTCTTTGTCGATGTCAAGAGAATGTAGCATTTTGGCAGCGTCGTCTATCATCCTTTATACATACAGAATCGTCAAATGTAGTTTTATATATCCTGTGATAAACGAGAGCAAGAAAGAGAAAAGGGAAATTAGGAAAAGTAAAACGGATGTACTGCTCCCAGCCGTGGCCTACGTATATGATTTATCAGGCCTACGCATTGGATTTCAATGGCGGCCGTCGGAGTCCTAGCATTCCGGTGCATACTGAAACCCTTAACGCTTTCTTGAATATTTCTAATAAAATTATATGAACTAATACAACAAAGAATGCTTAAAAATGATTTACTTTATATAATTAATAATAAAATATATTATAAACACATAAATAGTTTTCTAAAAATAAATAAATAATATGTAAATGATTAAGAATCAGTATTATTGTACTATTAAATAAAATATATCTATAAAACTAAAATACACACTTGATACCTTATTTATTCAGAATAAAATAAACACTTCTAATAATAGTTGAAAACAAAACAAAAAATAATTATTTCTTTAATCTCTAACAACAATAAATTGTGGATAACAAAAATTTAAAAGCCTCTCTAATAATAAGTTACAACAGTTATTGTAATAAATATTAAAAGATCCACGAGCATGTACAACATATTTATTTTAAATTTAATTCCTATCACAGAGATTGCAACTTTTCAACTTTTCTTTTACTTCCACATCCAGTGGAAGTATAGTAACGACAAAAAAATTTAAAAAAACTTTTATTGTTCAAATAGGCTTAGAATATCATGAAACGTCGAGATTCTAAGTTTGAGCGAAAAAAAAGTTCTGTCTGTCGGTCTGTAACTTTTTTTTTTGCGCAAGTTTACTCTGGAACCATTTAAGATATTGACTTGAAATTTGGTACACATAATATGTACTTTAACGAAATCTGGTACTAGATTATATTTTCATCTTGTTCCGTCGAAGGGTTAAGGGGTAAATTGGGGTAAATTTGGGATAAATAGGTAAATCAAGCAGGTAAGAGTCCATAAAATTGGTATTTAGGATATACAAGAGAAGCTAAGGTTTAAAAAAAATTTTTGGCAATGGCCACCCCATTACCACCCTCACCTCATTATTAAAGGGGATGAAAAAAAATTGTGATTTAGTGTGTGTACAAGGACCAGAAACCTCAAAATATTTTTTTACTTCATCCACCCCCACTACCACCCCCTATCACCATCCCCACCCCTCTACCGATGTGGGTTATCGTTTTATGGGTTTTTGGGGTAGAGGATTTCAAATATTATATTATTAAAGTTCCATAAACAATTATTTCCACATACAATGTTTTTTCGTTGTGAGTGACTTGGACAAAAAATTTAAATGTGGAAGTAATGATTCCTTGGGCAGCGGCTTCTTTATCAGACTTTATTTTAAACTCTTCATTGCTAGTCATTTTTTTTCTTATTACACCTCATTTTTTTCCTCACTGATACGATTATTTTTCACTTTAGAATAATTGTTCAACAATATATTAGAAAAGTATATCAAGTCTCTCACAACAAAAAAATTTTGTACGTGGAAATAATTGTTTATGGAACTTTAATTAATATTTGAAATCATCTACCTCCAAAAACCCATAAAACGATATCCCACATCGGTAGTGGGGTGGGCAATATCTAATTTCAGTATTAGGAGGCTGAATCATTTATTTCTAGTATTTCTCACGATCTATTTTGTGAATTATTACTGTGTTAGGCACATTAAATATTTAAGTAATTCCCTTTTCATTCGACTCCAGTACAAATTGAAAACCAATTAGTTGGCACTAATCCATACTCAACTTAATACTAAACAAATTATACGAAGAAATAAAATATTAATCTTGCAAAAGAGCGCTAAATCCACCCGTAGCCGCAGTAACTTTGTAAAGTCGTAGGACTCCTTTCGTGACGTCACACGCGGACTCGAGTGCAATGCGGAGGCCTGATAAAATCATTTACGTAGGCTACGTCCCAGCACGTTACAAACTTCGTGAAATCTTATTTTTATCACCTTGTCGTGTGTCAACGTAGGACATCGGTACCTATCGCTTCTAACCGTCTATGCATCTGTCTTCTTTCTTGCATCCGTTTATCTCAGGATCCATATAGTCGGAGCAATAGAACTGACGTCATTAATGCAGGTAGCAATCAACTGTCGTTTGTATATTGGCGTCTCACTCCTTACAATCGAATTTCCTGGAATTGTTAAAAGGATTTATGTCTTCCACAGTTTACGACCTACGCACGCTGGTCCTGCGTGTTAGATTTGAGAGTAATGGTCAGGCGTACGTCTAGACTACAGGTGCATTGGCCTCGTGATATAATCGCACGTATTGTTTGTTCTTCGTAATGTAATTAATTCATTATACTTGAATTCGCAAGTTAGAAATCTGGTATTTTGTTCCAATTGAGTCTACCGCCAATGCCAGTCTGATTCTTTATGTCTAGTCTAGTCCAATTCATTACTATTAATCGTTATTAATAATGCTGATAACGGCTAACGGGTATAGACCAAAAGGTGTTAGGAAAAAAACTTTTTTAAATAATCGACGTTTCGTCAAAATTTATTGACATCCTCAGGACTCTACAATTGAACATATTGATGTAGTTATTTATGGACAATATCATATTATTATTAAAAACAGGGTTGTGATTGTTTATCATTGAATAAAATATATAACAATTAATTAAACAAACCAAATAAATAAGAGCTTATACTTTTTCTATTAATTCTTATTTTATACTAAAAAATATATATTTTTTATACTTATAACAAGGGAAGGTACTAAGTTAAAAAAGTGATGTTGGAAAGTAAAAATGAAGTAAATTATTGTGTAAAATTATTAGGTGTAAAAACTTTAATTATCTAATGAAATTAAACTAACGAAACATTTTTTTATTAATTTACATTTAGATGAGTTTTCCTTTGTTAAATTGAATTTTAAAAACAGAAACGGAACACATTAATATTAATAAATAAAAGTAATTCTTCAACGTATGAGGAACTAGTTTATAATGATAAGAATTATCTGAAAAATATTCAGGTAAAAAATCTTCTCCCACATACATTCAATCCTTTACAACGAGAAACCAATAACAAAAAGAAGAACTATTTACTACCAATAATTAACAAGTAATTAAATAATAAAGGTTGTGAATAAAATGACTTGTTAAATTTATTAAGATGAAATATTATTAATTATTATTTTAATAATACATTTGCTCCGCCTATGGTACATCTTTTAACAAATTAGTTCGGGCGAAATACGATGATGATGCCAGTTCAAAGATCCATTGCTTCGACTGTATATACAACTCCATTTGCCGTATCTGTACGAGTGTACTTTTGTATGTTTCTGATCTATTGCACACTTCGCTGGGTATGTGCTCTGTTCGCGTTCAGCACGCCAACGGTCAGTTTCGCTAATGTAAATAATTTTTTAATTTGTTAATTTCTGGAAATGGAAATAATCTGCTAATCGTAATTCTTAACGAATCTACTTGATACACACGTTTTACTCGCGTGCACATAACATTATTTCTAAGTTCTGTGTCTTTTAAACCTCTAGGTATTATGAATATAAGTATTAGGATTAATTTTCTGCTCATACAGTGTGCCCATAATTTCACGGCAAAGACTCAGGAGCATATTGATTATGTCAGTTAACATTATTCTGTTTCCATAAAACTCGTTTTATTTAAATTTTGATATTTGGCACAATTGATTAGAGGTAATGATTTAATTTATTTCCATTATTTTAAAGGGGTGGAGAGAAAAAAGTGTAATGTTTTAGGAAAACTGATAGAGCATTCTGAATGGAAAGTAATAAATACACAAAATTGGTACATGGTTAAAATTCATCATTTTATGGAAAATCGACAAAACGTGTTATCAAAAAGAGTTTAGTGATAGTTTGTATCATTTGTTAGAATAAAGATACCATATTAATTTTAAATTTAATTTTATTCATAGAAAATGTTCATAATGTCCGCTATTGTCTTTTGTCAAAATAGCAAAAAGTTGTTTGTTTTCTGATAGCACTACATCAACCTGTATTACGGAAACGAAGAACTATGGAAATATCTTCATCCTACCTTTTTTTCTTTGTTGACGTAAGGAATATGCTTCTGAATTTGTGCCTTGCATTTTTGAAACACCCTGTGTAGGAATCCCCGTAGACTGGTTAATAGCAGCATTTTATTTTCAGGATGTGTTGAGAACAAGTGCCAGTGCAAAGAGTTCAGTAATTCACCGAATAAACTGACTAGTATTGATTCACTATCAGAAGACTTATTTCTTATTTCTTGGAACAAAACTACGGAAGAGAATATTACAGTTCATTATATATATTAGTAAGTAGGTATTTGATTTCAGTTTATTTTACATCTCATTTACTAAAATTACCATTAATATAATTTTTAATCATAACAGTCCATGAACGCAAGAAGACATAAATAACACAGCCACACAAAAAAAAAAGTGATCTGGCCAGCGGAACAGACCAGTGTATCCCCATGTATTTGGAACCGCTGAAGCCGAATTCGAAGTCAGAATTGTCCGATTGGCTCATTTTTCACCCTCAACCCCAAAAAACACCCCCAAACAAAAAAAGTGGTCTGGCCTACGGACCAGATCAATGTATCCTTATGTGTTTGGACCTGCTGAAATCAAATCTGAAGTCAAAATTGTTAGATTTGTTCGTTTTTCCCCCCTAATCCCCAAAAAGCACCCACCCCAAAAAATGATCTGTCCGGCGGACCATACCAGTGGTAGTGTATACTTTTGTATTTGGTAAGGATATACTGGTCTGGTCCACTTTCTTTTTGTTTTGGGGGCGTTTCTTGGGGTTAGGGGTGAAAAACGAGCGAGTCTGACAATTCTGGCTTTGGATTCGGTTTCAGAGGGTCAAAATATATAAGGATACATTGGTATGGTCCGCAGGCCAGACCATTTTTTTGGGGGTGTTTTTTTTAGAGTTAAGGGTGAAAAACGAACCAATCTGACAGTTCCGATTTCGGATTCGGTTTCAACGGGTCAAAATACATAAGAATACACTGGTCAGGTCCGCATGCCAGACCACTTTTCTTGTGTGGCTGTGTAATCAGTATATCAATCAAGTGACGCACGTCATCACTGGTGATATTCTGACGTCATAAATTACCAACTCAAAATTATATCAGTGTCCAAATTTCGTATGCATATACGGATCACCTAAGTTGGTATTGCACAAAACTTTGTTTACATGCTAGATTGCCACATGCTGCTTCGAATAATTCGATTAAGCTTGCATTGTGTTATTGCTTGCAGAATATCAAACGGGGGTATGAGTGAGGGTAATCTCATAACCTTCCTTGCTGTAAGTGAGTATTATCCGCAAATCGCAAGTGAAAAATCTTAGTGCCGCTTATAGCTAGATACTGCGTCATGCCAATCCTCAAGCAAACATCGCATCACATTCACTATTTTAAGAGAGGATTGGTGTAAAACGCATCCCATTGCTAACTTTATATTTGTCGGATATACTATTAACGACTTTCAGCAAAGCAGAGTCTTCTTCATCTAGTTGACAGACTATGAAAATCAGATCTCATTTCCAGTTGCACTGTCCAGAATTTGTCTTATTTCACGTTGACAAAAGTTTTACGGTATCTATAATAATAGTTAGGCGTATACTATTCCCTTGCCCCTCTCGATAAGTCGTAATTTAGCAGTTATTTTAATACAACGATGAGAGCATAAATCACGGTGTTTAGTCCGAATTAGCGCGGGAGTTTTGAAACTTTGGGAATTTATAGATTTCGATGCCCTAAATGAAATAAGAAAAAATGCAAAATGTGATCTCAGCCGCCGGCGCCGCCATATTGAAAAAATGGCGCACAAATACAGTTTCTTTTAAATGTCTCGCTTGGGGTGCCTCATACGGCAAAATGTTCTTATGAAAATAAAAGAGCGTTAAATTTTCTAAAAAATATGTCGTATACATTTTTTCGTTAAACTGAATAGTTCCGGTGCAGCAGCCGATCGAAGTCAAGCATTCTTGACAAAATTATGATATTTTGCAATTTCTCGAATTAGTGCGACTTTTATGGAGGAGTATTTTTGTGTTGAGACAAAATTTGGTTTCATACCTGAAAATCCTCAAAAATAGTTGATTTTATTTATCTGCTACGCATAGCTCAATGTACTCTTTTCCACACCACCTTGATGTAGAGTATATGGCGCGGTTTTTTACGTGGTTGTCCCCTATAGGCCTAATCCACGACTAGCCTGCTTCTTGAGGCGTTTTAGGTGCTTGATGTCGAAGGTCCAGGTTCGTTGTAGTCTTCAACAAAACTTTCTTCGGAAATTGCTTCAATTCAACTTTTTCAAGATAGTAATGCTGAACTGGACGCTATCGTCGCTATCGACGCGGGTCGATGTGTATATCTGGCGGCCTAACAGTGCGTGCCTACAGGATAACTCATCGTATGACGGGGCAACACGGAAGAACGACGAATTTCCGCATTTGCGCGGTTGGAGTTCGCTATTGGTTGTTGAAAGGTAAAGGACGCCGGCCGGCCAAAGGCGAAAGCGTTTTTAGCGTTTTGTGAATGTGAATACGTGGTAACACGGAGTTGTGAAATGCCGCCTTGTTCGCAGAGGTTTAAGTTTGAATGTTGGTTGATTTTGCTGGAATGTTGGTGTAGAAACCTCTAGTGAAGCCACGTTTTGTTGGGATCTCGTGCTGGCCTAGTCGTCCTCCATCTTGGTTTGACTGATTTGTCTTTCTCGGAAGGAACCGGTCGTAACCGGTTCTTTTGGTACCCTGAAAATCTCATTTGATGCCCCAGAACTTCCCCCTTGGCAATCATGGAAGCTTAAGTTTGCCCTTGGTTAAGCCCCAGTGTACACAGCGGCGAACCTGTCGAGCCCTCGGCAGTTGTTTTTCTTTTTTACACTCTGAGAGCCCCCTTTTGGTATCTGGAGAGCTTTCATCCCTATGAAGTTGGGTTTGATGTTGGTCCTTGGACGTCATGGCCTAGTGTGAACCCCAGTAGCGAGGAACAGTCTAGGAATAGCGCGGCGGTGGCAGAGCTGGAGCATCGCTGCTCCTTTGTCGACGAACCCCCCCCCCCCCCCAGGCCGTTCGACCCACTTCGGTGGCCAATTTAAAGTAACCGGAACCCCCGGAGTGTCACTATTTGTCAGACCCAAGAAGCACGACTGTAAGTAGTTTATGTATACTCTTATTTTCACCACCTCGCTGGGAGTTGGAACGAAGCGCTGGACCGTCAACCTCCCCCTCTAAACCTGTGATTATCGATATTTTCTTGTGAATCGAATTTAGTAAACCTTTTAGCATTTATGTGGTATAGACAGGTCACGTTAATATTATTTTTAACTTGTTTCATGTTTACTTATATTTGTGTATGTCGAGATATTTTCTTGTGTTAGTTATGGATCTATCGCTGTGGTAATTATTTGATTTAAACAAGTTATATTTATGTGAGTCCCTAAATAGTTGCGTATTATCCCCGTGTAACCATATAAGTGTTATTTTATATTAGTATATGGGTAGTGGCAGAAGCAATAATTAGATATTTAATATCCTTTTCACGATGTAATATTTCTGCCCGTATTGTAAAACGAGTAAAAGGCCTTTTTCTGAGTTACCAGCGGCATATAGTTTTCTTGGGGATCGCTTGACTCCCATATAATTTTTTTTGCCTTTCAGGCCTTACCCTTCAGGACGTGCCCATCGAGGTACTGTCAAATCACCCTCAAAAGGGGTCCACATGCACATTTTGTACCGTAGTATTTTGATATTTACCATTGTTACTTATTTAATATACATTTATTAAATCGTTCTTGGTAGTTTGTTTTCAAGAGACTGATGTAACTGAAACCACTTACCCACTCCAACTTAACTGAGCTTAGCCAGGTAAATAAATTTTTGTTCTCTCTCGAGGGATAGGCAAAGCGTGCCAATTTAGCCTATTTAGTCAACTAGGGTTACTAGTATATTTCTTTTTTTGGCCTGATTTAGTCGTCATCATAGGCATACCAATTTAATCATATAGTAGTGTTCATTCTGATTAATATTAGTGTTTATCGATCACCGTGAGTAGTGGTATCGATTATTGCTATTAGTAAGTTTTTTTTCCCTATTTAACATTGGCATGGCTAGGCGACCCTCGAAGAGGTAACAGAATGTTTCGTAAGATCGCTCACAAAAAGGAAGTATAACATTGTGTCTCTACCACCTACAGCTGCAGAGGTACGGCAGCATTCATTCAGGACATATTATCAAGTCCAGGAGTGACAGGAAGTTTGTAAAAATGTTGAAGAATGGGGTTAGAAACAGAGCAAAGCTGGGCTTACACCAGTAACAATGCTGAAAGATCCTGCTTCTGAAAAGCTACTTAAATTTTTTCCTGTAAATGCAGGAAAGAGTGCAGTGCAACATGTGGTTGTAGAAGGAATCTGTAATTTTCAAATTAGTCGATTCTCCAGTCGAAACATTTCTCGCAAGCATGGAGAACAATCAATACGTAGTATCAGTGGAAAGTGCAACGGAAGCAATTTCCGAAGAAAGTATTGTTGAAGACTACAACGAACCTGAACCTTCGACATCAAGCACCTAAAACGACTCAACAAGCAGGTTAGTCGTGGATTAGGCCTATAAGGGAGTACGACGTAAAAAAACCGCGCCATATACTCTACCTCAAGGTGGTGTGGAAACGAGTATTGAACATTGAGCTATGCGTAGCAGACAAGTAAAATCAACTACATGAGGATTTTCAGTTATGAAAACAAGTCTCAACACCTTCTTCAAAAAAGTCGCACTAATTCGAGAAATTGCAAAATATCATAATTTTGTGAAGAACGCTTGACTTCCATCGACTGCTGCATCGAAACTATTAAGTTTAACGAAAAAATAGGACATATTTTATAGAAAATTTAATGCTCTTTTATTTCATTTCATAAAAACATTTTTTGCCGTATGAGACACCCGAAGCGAGATGTTTAAAAGAAACTGTTTTTGTGCGCAATTTTTTCAATATGGCGGCTCCGGCGGCTGAGATCACATTTTGCAATATTTCTTATTTCATTCAAAGCATCGAAATCCCAAAGTTTCAAAACTCCCGCACTTATTCGGACTAAAAATATACCTATCTACTCTACTATTTTCTAATAACGCATCCTTAGCAAAGTTTGCTTGCTCAAGAGATATTTGCCGAGACATAAGCTCTTTTTATTGTTGGTGAGTTGTTGAATCATGATAATGGAAAAGTGAAAGAGTGGAAAAGTGGAAGAGCGAAAAAGGGAAAGAGAGGAAGATGTGAAGAGAGTAACAGGAAGAATTGAAGACTGGACCAGCGGAAGAATGTAGGAATGAAACAGAGAAAGAAGAGAAGAACAAAAGAGCAGAAGAACGGAAGAACAGAAGAATAAAAGAACAAAGTTTTATATTTTTTATAGGTAACTTGATGAAATCATAACCTAATCCAAACAAGTTTAACGATCGGTATTTAATACAAAAGTATAAAATTTCACATTTTATTGAGATAAATTGACTTTTAATCAGAGTACCAAAAACAAACAGTTATAAAATAAGTATTGCTATAAATATTAAATAAATATTTTGATATTCTTAACAATAAAAAATCTATAAAGTCAAACAATTATCTGTCTTAACAAGCAATTATTTTTATTACAAGACAATAATTACTTTATTACCCTCAAACCAATCAACCTAACTACGATAAATATTTATCCTTGATTTATTTAAGATTTTCAATAAAAAATAATTTGATTTAGTATTATTTTGCACCACTACGAATTAATAAAGATATAATTGGTCTATTAAAACCATAATAATATGACCATGTATGACTATGTGGTTAAGAGGCAAGCATATTTAGCTCTCACAATCCCGGGTTCGATTTCCGGTTGTGGCACTGGAATATTTCGAAAAATAAAATTTGTGCAAGCATACTCGAATACTGGTATTCCTTGTTTCAAAATGTATAGCCCCCTCCCACGCAAAATTACTTCAGGCCTTCAGTGATAAAGGGGGTTGTATGAGTATGGTGGTCTTACTATTATCATTATTATTCAAAATTAAAAATATCATTTTAATATACAATACCAAAACTAGAACCTTCTTTTACTTCCACATCCAGGCCGTAGTGAAACCAGCAGCCAAAGATAGCAGCTAAAATATACGAAAACACCCGAAGACACATAGACGTTCGTCACAATGATAACTGGGTACATTCCTAAAAAATTTAGTAAAAAATAGAGCATTAAATTACAAATTCAAATTGTAGGGCGCATAACAGTAAGAAATATAAGTATACGTGTATGATATAAATGTTTCATATATTACTTGTTTGCAGAGAATTCTAAGGCTAAATAACTTTTTGAATCAATGCAAAATAATAAAAACTACATATCAAGTAAATCTTAACCAAGCTATTGATAAATATTTTAAATTTTTCTGCCAAATGGCATCGATTTCTCTTTGGTCCCCGGGGGTGAAACAACCCTTTATATAGTAAAAAAATAATAACTGCACAACCATTTGAGTGTC
Organism: Rutpela maculata; assembly: GCA_936432065.2. Taxonomy (NCBI): domain Eukaryota; kingdom Metazoa; phylum Arthropoda; class Insecta; order Coleoptera; family Cerambycidae; genus Rutpela; species Rutpela maculata. The sequence goes on from OW386285.2 coordinate 114,278,242, forward strand.
CAAGATTTGCGCTTGGGAGAACTTATAATTAGCTATTCTAAATATTCCTGTAAAACGGCATCGATTTGTCTTTGGTCCCCGGGGGTGAAACAACCCCTTACATAGTAAAAAATTAATAACTGCGCAACCATTTGAGTGTCCAAGATTTGCGCTAGGGAGAATTTGTAGTAAGCTATTCTGAATATTCCTGTAAAACGACATTGATTTGACTTTGGTCCGCGGGGTTGAAACAACCCTTTATATAGTAAAAAATTAATAACTGCACAACCATTTGAGTTTCCAAGATTTGCGCTTGGGAGAACTTATAATTAGCTATTCTGAATATTCCTGTAGAACGGCATCGATTTGTCTTTGGTCCCCGGGGGTGAAACAACCCTTTATATAGTTAAAAATTAATAACTGCACAACCACTTGAGTGTCCAAGATTTGCGTTTGGCAAAATTTGTAACAAGCTATTCTGAATATTCCTGTAGAACGGAATCGATTTGTCTTTGGTCCCCGGGGGTGAAACAACCCTTTATATAGTAAAAAAATAATAACTGCACAACCATTTGAGTGTCCAAGATTTGCGCTTGGGAGAACTTATAATTAGCTATTCTAAATATTCCTGTAAAACGGCATCGATTTGTCTTTGGTCCCCGGGGGTGAAACAACCCTTTACATAGTAAAAAATTAATAACTGCGCAACCATTTGAGTGTCCAAGATTTGCGCTTGACAGAACTTATAATTAGCTATTCTGAATATTCCTGTAAAACGGCATCGATTTGTCTTTGGTCACCGGGGGTGAAACAACCCTTTACATAGTAAAAAATTAATAACTGCGCAACCATTTGAGTGTCCAAGATTTGCGCTTGACAGAACTTATAATTAGCTATTCTGAATATTCCTGTAAAACGGCATCGATTTGTCTTTGGTCACCGGGGGAGAAACAACCCTTTATATAGTAAAAAATTAATAACTGCACAACCATTTGAGTGTCCAAGATTTGCGCTTGGGACAACTTATAATAAGCTATTCTGAATATTTCTGTAAAACGGCATCGATTTGTCTTTGGTCCTCGGGGGTGAAACAACCCTTTACATAGTAAAAAATTAATAACTGCGCAACCATTTGAGTGTCCAAGATTTGCGCTAGGGAGAATTTGTAGTAAGCTATTCTGAATATTCTTGTAAAACGACATCGATTTGTCTTTGGTCCCCGGGGGTGAAACAACCCTTTATATAGTAAAAAATTAATAACTGCACAACCATTTAAGTGTCCAAGATTTGCGCTTGGGAGAACTTATAATTAGCTATTCTGAATATTCCTGTAAAACGGAATCGATTTGTCTTTGGTCCCCGAGGGTGAAACAACTCTTTATATAGTAAAAAATTAATAACTGCACAACCATTTGAGTGTCCAAGATTTGCGCTTGGGAGAACTTATAATAAGCTATTCTGAATATTTCTGTAAAACGGCATCGATTTGTCTTTGGTCCTCGGGGGTGAAACAACCCTTTACATAGTAAAAAATTAATAACTGCGCAACTATTTGAGTGTCCAAGATTTGCGCTAGGGAGAATTTGTAGTAAGCTATTCTGAATATTCCTGTAAAACGACATTGATTTGTCTTTGGTCCCCGGGGGTGAAACAACTCTTTATATAGTAAAAAAAATAATAACTGCACAACCATTCGAGTGTCCAAGATTTGCGCTTGGGAGAACTTATAATAAGCTATTCTGAATATTTCTGTAAAACGGCATCGATTTGTCTTTGGTCCTCGGGGGTGAAACAACCCTTTACATAGTAAAAAATTAATAACTACGCAACCATTTGAGTGTCCAAGATTTGCGTTAGGGAAAATTTGTATTAAGCTATTGTGAATATTCTTGTAAAACGGCATCGATTTGTCTTTGGTCCCCGGGGGTGAAACAACCCTTTATATAGTAAAAAATTAATAACTGCACAACCATTTAAGTGTCCAAGATTTGCGCTTTAGAGAACTTATAATTAGCTATTCTGAATATTCCTGTAAAACGGAATCGATTTGTCTTTGGTCCCCTTGGGTGAAACAACCCTTTACATAGTAAAAAATTAATAACTGCGCAACCATTTGAGTGTTCAAGATTTGCGGTAGGGAGAATTTGTAGTAAGCTATTCTGAATATTCCTGTAAAACGACATTGATTTGTCTTTTTTCCCCGGGGGTGAAACAACCCTTTATATAGTAAAAAATTAATAACTGCACAACCATTTAAGTGTCCTAGATTTGCGCTTGGCAGAACTTATAATTAGCTATTCTGAATATTGCTGTAAAACGGCATCGATTTGTCTTTGGTCCCCGGGGGTGAAACAACCCTTTACATAGTAAAAAATTAATAACTGCACAACCATCTGAGTGTCCAAGATTTGCGCTTGGGAGAATTTGTAGTAAACTATTCTGAATATTCCTGTAAAACGACATTGATTTGTCTTTGGTCCTCGGGGTTGAAACAACCCTTTATATAGTAAAAAATTAATAACTGCACAACCACTTGAGTGTCCAAGATTTGCGCTTGGGAGAACTTATAATAAATTATTCTGAATATTCCTGTAAAACGGCATCGACACTCAAATGGTTGTGCAGTTATTAATTTTTTACTATATAAAGAGTTGTTTTACCCCCGGGGACCAAAGACAAATCGATGCCGTTTTACAGGAATATTTAGAATAGCTAATTATAAGTTCTCCCAAGCCAAAATTTTGGACACTTAAATGATTGTGCACTTAATAATTGTTTACTATATAAAGGGTTGTTTCACCCCCGGGGACCAAAGACAAATCGATGCCGTTTTACAAGAATATTCAGAATAGCTAATTATAAATTCTCCCAAGCGCAAATCTTGGACACTCAAGTGGTTGTGCAGTTATTATTTTTTTACTATATAAAGGGTTGTTTCAACCCCGAGGACCAAAGCCAAATCGATGTCGTTTTACTGGAATATTCAGAATAGCTTACTACAAATTCTCCCAAGCGCAAATCTTGGACACTCAGATGGTTGTGCAGTTATTAATTTTTTACTATGTAAAGGGTTGTTTCACCCCCGGGGACCAAAGACAAATCGATGGCGTTTTACAGGAATATTCAGAATAGCTAATTATAAGTTCTCCCAAGCTCAAATCTTGGACACTCAAGTGGTTGTGCAGTTATTAATTTTTCACTATGTAAAGGGTTGTTTCAACCCCGAGGACCAAAGACAAATCGATGTCATTTTACAGGAATATTCAGAATAGCTTACTACAAATTCTCCCTAGCGCAAATCTTGGACACTCAAATGGTTGTGCAGTTATTAATTTTTTACTATGTAAAGGGTTGTTGCACCCCCGAGGACCAAAGACAAATCGATGCCGTTTTACAGGAATTTTCAGAATAGCTTATTATAAGTTCTCCCAAGCGCAAATCTTGGACACTCAAATGGTTGTGCAGTTATTAATTTTTTACTATATAAAGGGTTGTTTCACCCCCGAGGACCAAAGACAAATCGATGCCGTTTTACAGAAATATTCAGAATAGCTTATTATAAGTTCTCCCAAGCGCAAATCTTGGACACTCAAGTGATTGTGCAGTTATTAATTTTTTACTATGTAAAGGGTTGTTTCACCCCCGGGGACCAAAGACAAATCGATGCCGTTTTACAAGAATATTCAGAATAGCTTATTATAAGTTCTCCCAAGCGCAAATCTTGGACACTCAAGTGGTTGTGCAGTTATTAATTTTTTACTATATAAAGAACCCCAAGGACCAAAGACAAATTGATGCCGTTTTACAAAAATATTCAGAATAGCTAATTATAAGTTCTCTCAAGCGCAAATCTTGGACACTCAAGTGGTTGTGCAGTTATTAATTTTTTACTATATAAAGGGTTGTTTCAACCCCAAGGACAAAAGACAAATCGATGTCGTTTTACAGGAATATTCGGAATAGCTTACTACAAATTCTTCCAAGCGCAAATCTTGGACACTCAAATGGTTGTGCAGTTATTAATTTTTTACTATATAAAGGGTTGTTTCAACCCCGAGGACCAAAGACAAATCGAAGTCGTTTTACAGGAATATTCAGAATAGCTTACTACAAATTCTCCCAAGCACAAATCTTGAACACTCAGATGGTTGTGCAGTTATTAATTTTTTACTATGTAAAGGGTTGTTTCACCCCCGGAGACCAAAGACAAATCGATGCCGTTTTACAGGAATATTCAGAATAACTTATTATAAGTTCTCCCAAGCGCAAATCTTGGACACTCAAATGGTTGTGCAGTTATTAATTTTTTACTATATAAAGGGTTTGTTTCACCCCTGGGGACCAAAGACAAATCGATGCCGTTTTACAGGAATATTCAGAATAGCTGACTACAAATTCTCCCAAGCGCAAATCTTGGACACTCAGATGGTTGTGCAGTTGTTAATTTTTTACTATGTAAAGGGTTGTTTCACCCCCGGGGACCAAAGACAAATCGATGCCCTTTTACAGGAATATTCATAATAGCTAATTATAAGTTCTTCCAAGCGCAAATCTTGGACATTCAAGTGGTTGTGCAGTTATTAATTTTTTACTATATAAAGGGTTGTTTCAACCCCGAGGACCAAAGACAAATCGATGTCGTTTTACAGGAATATTCAGAATAGCTTACTACAAATTCTCCCAAGCACAAATCTTGGACACTCAGATGGTTGTGCAGTTATTAATTTTTTACTATGTAAAGAGTTGTTTCACCCCCGGGGACCAAAGACAAATCGATGCCGTTTTACAAAAATATTCAGAATAGCTAATTATAAGTTCTCCCAAGCGCAAATCTTGGACACTCAAGTGGTTGTACAGTTATTAATTTTTTACTATATAAAGGGTTGTTTCAACCCCGAGGACCAAAGACAAATCGATGTCGTTTTACAGGAATATTCAGAATAGCTTACTACAAATTCTCCCAAGCGCAAATCTTGGACACTCAGATGGTTGTGCGGTTATTAATTTTTTACTATGTAAAGGGTTGTTTCACCCCCGGGGACCAAAGACAAATCGATGCCGTTTTACAGGAATATTCAGAATAGCTTATTATAAGTTCTCCCAAGCGCAAATCTTGGACACTCAAATGGTTGTGCAGTTATTAATTTTTTTCTATATAAAGGGTTGTTTCACCCCCGGGGACCAAAGACAAATCGATGCCGTTTTACAGGAATATTCAGAATAGCTGACTACAAATTCACCCAAGCCCAAATCTTGGACACTCAGATGGTTGCGCAGTTGTTAATTTTTTACTATGTAAAGTTCACCCCCGGGGACCAAAGACAAATCGAGGCCGTTTTACAGGAATATTCAGAATAGCTAATTATAAGTTCCCCCAAGCGCAAATCTTGGACACTCAAATGGTTGTGCAGTTATTAATTTTTTACTATATAAAGGGTTTGTTTCACCCCTGGGGACCAAAGACAAATCGATGCCGTTTTACAGGAATATTCAGAATAGCTGACTACAAATTCTCCCAAGCGCAAATCTTGGACACTCAGATGGTTGTGCAGTTGTTAATTTTTTACTATGTAAAGGATTGTTTCACCCCCGGGGACCAAAGACAAATCGATGCCCTTTTACAGGAATATTCATAATAGCTAATTATAAGTTCTTCCAAGCGCAAATCTTGGACATTCAAGTGGTTGTGCAGTTATTAATTTTTTACTATATAAAGGGTTGTTTCAACCCCGAGGACCAAAGACAAATCGATGTCGTTTTACAGGAATATTCAGAATAGCTTACTACAAATTCTCCCAAGCACAAATCTTGGACACTCAGATGGTTGTGCAGTTATTAATTTTTTACTATGTAAAGGGTTGTTTCACCCCCGGGGACCAAAGACAAATCGATGCCGTTTTACAAAAATATTCAGAATAGCTAATTATAAGTTCTCCCAAGCGCAAATCTTGGACACTCAAGTGGTTGTACAGTTATTAATTTTTTACTATATAAAGGGTTGTTTCAACCCCGAGGACCAAAGACAAATCGATGTCGTTTTACAGGAATATTCAGAATAGCTTACTACAAATTCTCCCAAGCGCAAATCTTGGACACTCAGATGGTTGTGCGGTTATTAATTTTTTACTATGTAAAGGGTTGTTTCACCCCCGGGGACCAAAGACAAATCGATGCCGTTTTACAGGAATATTCAGAATAGCTTATTATAAGTTCTCCCAAGCGCAAATCTTGGACACTCAAATGGTTGTGCAGTTATTAATTTTTTTCTATATAAAGGGTTGTTTCACCCCCGGGGACCAAAGACAAATCGATGCCGTTTTACAGGAATATTCAGAATAGCTGACTACAAATTCACCCAAGCGCAAATCTTGGACACTCAGATGGTTGCGCAGTTGTTAATTTTTTACTATGTAAAGTTCACCCCCGGGGACCAAAGACAAATCGATGCCGTTTTACAGGAATATTCAGAATAGCTAATTATAAGTTCTCCCAAGCGCAAATCTTGGACACTCAAATGGTTGTGCAGTTATTAATTTTTTACTATACAAAGGGTTGTTTCACCCCCGGGGACCAAAAAGAAATCGATGCCATTTGGCAGAAAAATTTAAATTATTTATCATAGCTTGGTTAAGATTTACTTGATATGTAGTTTTTATTATTTTGCATTGATTCAAGAAGTTTTTTAGCCTTAGAATTCTCTGCAAACAAGTAATATATGAAACATTTATATCATACACGTATAATTATATTTTTTACTGTTATGCGCCCTACAATTTGAATTTGTAATTTAATGCTCTATTTTTTACTAATTTTTTTAGGAATATACCCAGTTATCATTGTGACGAACGTCTATGTGTCTTCGGGTGTTTTCGTATATTTTAGCTGCTATCTTTGGCTGCTGGTTTCACTACGGCCACATCCAGTGGAAGTACAGTAACGACAAAAAATTTTTAAAAATTTTTATTGTTCAAATAGACTTAGAATGTCACGAAAGGTCGAGATTTTAAGTTTGAGCGAAAAAATATTTCTGTCTGTCTGTCGGTCTGTCTGTAACTTTTTTTGTGCGCACGTTTACTCTGGAACCGTTTGAGATATTGACTTGAAATTTGGTACACATATGGACTTGATCTAGAACTAGATTATATTTTCATCTTGTTCCATCGAAGGGTGGGGGGTGAATTGGGGTAAATTTGGGGAAAATAGGTAAATCAAGCAGGTAAGAGTCCATAAAATTGGTATTTAGTATATACAAGAGAAGCTGAGGTCTCAAAAAAAAATTTTGGCATTAGCCACCCCCATTACCACCCCCACCCCATTATTAAAGGGGATGAAAAAAAATTGTGATTTAGTGTGTGTACAAGAACCAGAAACCTCAAAATGTTTTTTTATTTCATCCACCCCCACTACCACCCCCTGTCACCACCCCCATCCCGCTACCGATGTGGGGTATCGTTTTATGGGTTTTTGTGGTAGAGGATTTCAAATATTATATTATTAAAGTTCCGTAAACAATTATTTCCACATACAAATTTTTTTTTTGTGAGACTTGGATAGAAAATCTGGATGTGGAAGTAGTGATTCCTTGGGCAGCTGTTTTTACGGTAAATAGCAAACAGCTAAAAGAAAATAATTTACGACTTGTTAAAAATGAAAATCTATCCAATGCAATATTATTTTATAACCGTTCTATTTTCCTGGTAACCTAAATAATAGGATTTGCTAAAAGAAAAAACCGCTGCCCAAGGAATCACTACTTCCACATCCAGATTTTCTATCCAAGTCTCACAAAAAAAAAATTTGTATGTGGAAATAATTGTTTACGGAACTTTAATAATATAATATTTGAAATCGTCACAAATGTGAGCGGTGCAGACTATTTCGGCCCACCTCCCTGGGTCCTGGCTTGTTGGACCTTCTGGCGCTCCTATGTCTTCGTGTTCTTTCTTCGCCAGCGTGTCACCCCCGGGGGGTTAGTCATTGGTTAGTTGGGTGTTTTGGGTGGGACTGACCTCCGGTAAACAGAATGTCAATTGACATCCTGTAGTCCGAATCGCCGGTGAGGTAAGGATGAGCTATGTAGCTCGAGGAAGATCAGACCTAACGGGTTTGGTAGCATTGTTCGGAGCTAGGTGACTACAGGCATTGGACGGTGTTTCGTCCGATACCCGTAGAGTAGTGGGTAGGTGGTTGGGTATCATCATGTCTCTTCTGGTGGCTTCTCCGTCGGCGGGATCCTCTGGTTGTCGTCACTGGCTGGTGAAGTGGGATAGACTTGCGAAAAGTGTGCCCATCATCGTGTACATCTGCTGCATCTGGGCCAGTACAGTGGCGATGTTTCCAGCCTCGGTGCCTGTTGTGTTTGTGCGAGGCTGACGGGCTTCCTTGCAGCGCTCTGGGCTGCCCTAGCATAGCTTAGCCTCGGGGTTGTCCTGTTTGTAGTTGCGCTAGGAGCAGGTTGCTTCCGGGCGGCAGGTTTCTGAGGGGGTCCAGCTGTTCTTTTGGGGTACCTTCGGCATCCTTTGTAACTCGCAAGATGTGCACCCTGACAGTTTGCGCATTTGGCTGGCGTGTCCTTGGTCTTCTGGCAGTCCAAAGAGCGGTGGGCCTCTCCACATTTGACGCATTTCGGCTGCGCCGTGTACCGTCCCTGTGCGTGGCCGAAAGTCTGGCATCTCTGGCACTGTGATATGGTTTGCTTGGTTCTCTACGTCTCTATCTTGACGACCAGGTAACAGCAGCGGGTTACTGCCAGGATGTTTTCCTGGTCCAGAGGAATCTAGACCAGCATGAGGGGAATCTCTTGTTTCGTCCTCCGGGACGACATCCTCTGGACAGAAATGGGCGAATATCCCTGTGCTTCTAGATCCGATTTCACCTCGTCACTGCTCATGTTGTGGAACCTTCCAGAATTGACTTGGAAGGTTCCACAGCACTCACACCGCTGGGTATGTCTCAGAACACCAACCTCAGTAGCTTTTCTTCGGGCAAGGAGTAAGTATGGTACTCGCGCTTTTCTTGCGCGAACATCCTCGCCATTTTCTTGAAATTGGCCGTCGATGAGGGCTCGATGGCAATGCCTTATTTTTTCGCCTGAAAGAAAATAGGGAATAGGAATGGGAAGGGTAAAAACACAATTGTTCCCAGGCGGGGAATTTTATTTATCTTTTGTATATTAGCGTCTTAAAGAAGACGACTAATATTTCTCCGCTTGAAATCGCTGTGGGTTGCCACTTCGCTAGTTCACTTCTCACTGTCTTCAACTGCTGATCTACTAGGTAGGTCCGCTGCCATCGACTGCTCGTTGAACTATGTGACTTTTCAACGTTTACCCAAATCTTCCATTGGTCGTAACACACTAACTATGCTCATATATGGCCGTGTCGTCAGCGCACTTGGCCAATTTCGTATTCGTGATAACTGGAAAGTCAGATTATATAATTTAGACGCGACCAATGGACCTGAATCACGAAATTTTGGAACACAGGTAGAATTTAGGGCACAACTAAAACATCGTAGTTCAAAAATATGGTATAATTTTTTTTTAACTACGATTTTTGCATTTGCCATAATGTCAGGGCCGGTTTTTTGATAGGCCTCATAGGCCCGGGCCTAGGGACGCCATTCTGCGGGAGACGCCTTTGCTTTTCATCTTAGTGGTTAGTGCCCATAAACTGATAACAAGCATAGGGATTATAATAGCAAAATTGACCTAGGCCTAGAGGCAATTTATATCTAAAACCGGCACTGCATAATATAAATTTTCTCGGTATTTTGATGTGAAAATGCCCATACGACGCTATAGCGTCACGCTACAGCAATCAAAACTTACAAGTACTTTACTTTGGACGTGGACTGGCCTGTGGACTAGACCAATGCATCCTTATGTACTTGGACTCGCTGAAATCGAATGAATCCGAAGTTAGAATTGTCAAATTGGCTCGTTTTTCACACTTAACCCCCCCCCCCCCCAAAATGGTCTGTCCGGCGGACTATACCTGTGTATCTTTATGTATTTGGACCCTCTGAAACAGAATTCGAAGTCGAAATTATCAGATTTGCTCGGTTTTCTTCCCTAACCCCAAAAAACACCTCCAAAACAAAAAAAGTGGTCTGGCCTGCGGACCAGACTAGTGCATCCTTATGTATTTGGACCCGCTAAAACCGAATCCGAAGTCAGAATTGTTAGATTGGCTCGTTTTTCACCCCTAAACCTAAAAAAACACCCCACCAAAAAATGGTCTGTCCGGCGGACCATAGCAGTGTGTATCCTTATGTATTTGGTAAGGATACACTGGTCTGAAAAACTGAAAAACTAGCCAATCTGACAATACTGACTTCGGATTCTGATTCAAAGAGTCCAAATACATAAGGATACACTGATGTGGTCCGCCGCATAGACCATTTTTTGGAAGGGGTGTTTTTTTGGAAAATAGGATTGAAAAACGAGCCAATCTAACAATCCTCATTTCGGATTTCAGTGGGTCCAAATATATCAGGATACACTGGTCTGGTCCGGAAGATTCGGATCGACGCCGAGAAGTCGGAATCAATTCTCTTCACGCGCCGCTTCACCGAAAATCGTATTCTTACACCACTTTCGATAGGGGGACGCCAAATTCCAATAAAGCGGTGCGTGAAGTATTTGGGGGTGAACTTGGACAGGAGACTGACATTAAATACGCACGTAAACGAGACAATACGAAAGGTCTACTCCATGTCCAGGAGTCTGTATCCGCTCCTGTATCCGCCCCTAAACAGAACCAATAAGAAATTGCTGTATACGACGTGATCAGGCCGGCTATCACATACGCGGCGCCGGTGTGGTGCAGCATCCCGGCCACGACAATGCGAAAACTAAAAGTACTAGAACACAAATTTATGCGCCTCATTTCAGCCTCTGATAGGTTCTCCTCCCTCAGAGATCTCTATTTACGTTGCCATGACATAACTCCACTAGCGGACTTCGTCCAAGAAACATCGCAAAAATTCTATCAATTCAAACTGGGCGACAGTCCGCTAACCCGAGACATTACACGAATCAGACAGCATAATGCCATACTTTTCAACCTGAAACACCCATTACCATACCAGGCGTCGCCTATCTTTTGGCAACCTCCCTAGCCAAATCTTTCCTATACCAAAATTTCCATTTCACCATCTTTTACCTTTCACCACCTTTTACTCTCAAACTCCTTCCCTATTCCCTCTTATTAGTCACCTTTTTGTTAATTTTGTTAATTTCTGTTCTTTTGTCCCTTTTTGTTCTCTTTCAAAATCCCCTCTCTTGTAAATCAAACTTTTTAAATCACAACTTCCTCTCCACCCTATCTTTCCGAAGGCAGGCAGACCATCGGAAGTATACTGTCATTAGCTCGAACGGGTTTTTTCATTAAGTCTTTTCCCGTATCAATAATCCAATTTTTAAAACTGTGCGCGTGTGCTGTGCAAACTAAAACCTTAGTGTTATTTTTAAAACTCATTTTAGTTATAGTTCACCAAATTGTTAGATTTAAGTTTTTTGTTCCAAAGAACAGGAGTTCTAATTTTATACTTCTCCATTTATCGTTTAGGAGTTAAACCCGTTTCACCCGACCACCCGTCTACCACGACGTTGCGCGCCGTGTTGGTGTGGTCGGCTCTGAATCGGGAGTTGACTCAGGCCCCCTTTTGTATTATTAATTATAATAAAACCTTTTTGAATTGAATTGATTGGTCTGGTCCACTTTTTTTGTGTGGCTGCGACATTAAACAAAAAAAGTAAAATACTTGTAAAAAAAAATCCGCGATGAATGGTTTTAAATATCGTGGAAATTGGTTCTATATACATCCAAGAATGTATAAAAAAAATTCCTAGTGGCAACAACTTTGATTTAGATTTGCTTGTAGCACACGTGGCGTTACGTAACTCTCATGTCCGATTTCTGGCAATAAATAAATAAAATTATGGAAACTGTGATCCTGAAAACGTTCAAATTGTCATTATCTTCTAGACGTTCATAGGATTATTGTGGGATGTTTAAATCACCTTATACAACCCAGTCCCATTATATTGCATTGCATCTTTAAGGAAAATTTGCTGCATTCTAATATAATAAATTCGACTTTCAGCCAAAGAAAGGATGATAATGCTAGTATACGAACATATATACCTGAAGAAACATTACAGTACAGAAACAACGCAGTGGAAATTCCTATTCATGTTTTAAAAAATGACGAATTGTACACTGTAACTGTATTATTTATTGATGAATATAACGAATGCATGTATGCTTCTTCATTGGATTTCCATGGTAAGTTCAGTTTTCTTTTGGTTATTTATTGTAAATCAATTTATCTATTTTCTAGTTGCATCTGAAAAACACGCATCTTTATATGTTATGTGTTCTATTGCAATTATATTAAGTGTATTATTGCTATATATAATTTCATTGTGTTCTTCAAAACTTAAGAAACTGTTGGGAAAATATGTGACTTTTCTTCCTGGATCATATCAAGCATATGAAAATCAAGATCTAGCAACTCTTACGCATTTGTAAGTAATATTTCTTATTTTAAATTTTACTGCTATAATTTTCCATTATTTTGAGTTTTTCTAATTTGTTTGTATCTATGAAAAGTAATCAGTCAAAATGATATGAAAAAATAAGCTATGCCAAATATCAGCGCTTAAATCGCAAAATAATGGAAGATACTCAGAAAAATACATATTGTGTGGCCCAAAACGTCTTTTAAAATGCCAAATAATAGTATATTATTTTATTAGGAGTAAAAGTGATGCTCTTGTGACGAGTCTGTAGGTTTTTCGGGCGTATGAAGTGAGTCCGGCAATTACAGACGAGTCACAATAAGTGGCTTTTACCCCGAATAAAACTTGCTATTTTTTCTTTAAACATCGATTAGCTATAAAGAAAATAAAGACAAAAAATCTGGAATTTCACCACCAAAAACACAGTCTTAATATCGCATGACCGGCGTATTAAATAAAATACGGTATGGATATTACTTTTTCTGCCGCTCACAGCATCAGAAAAATAACTTTTATCTACTCTTATTAGGTTATATACTAATTAATGCACTGCTTTTGAACAATTAATAGTATCCATAAAGAAATAGCGTGAGTTATAACGAGTGAGTTATTGTAACTCACACTAGGTACAGAGCCAATCACCTTTATGATGAAAGTGTAAGTCTACCAAACTTTTAGTGTTGCAAAAATGAGTAAGAAATTAAACAACATGTTGGAAAAAGAGACATCGATTTTCTGAAATATCACAAAATGTCACTTTTGATTCGTTCGTGCCGAGCCGAATTTTCGAATTTACGATTAGGTTTATCTGGAAAACTTCCTCTTTACGTCGCGACATCGTACGGCCATCCCAATGGTGTTTGTCGAAAAATATGAACGTGTCAAGACTGCATGTTTTTGCAATTTTTTCGACTCCGAAATGTAAGCTGTTTTTTGATATTTTTCGCAGATATCTCCGAAACGGTGGGAGTTAATTAAAAACAAGGTCAAACAAGTATTTTCGACTACGAATCTTTTGCTATCATCAGAATTTTGATTTTTTTTTTTTCGTTTTGGAGATAACTATTGAAATATTGGCCATGTACAGCAAAAAATCGCATATTTTGAGCTTCTACAGTTGGCAACTTTTTAATTTTGGCTCCTACGCCAAAAGACTACTCTAGTTAATTTAAATACAATTAAATTTGCTAAAACTCTTTTTTCTTTTTGAATTCCGACAAAAATGAAGGAATTGGAGGGGGCGGGATTTGGGCCTTTTTCTTTTTCGGTAAAATTTCTTCATTTTGTCACCGTAATTAATCGGTAATTAACTGAAATCGATCTCATATACGATGTTCTCTAACATAAAAACAAGACTTTTGACCGTATATGCGCTCCGGGCTATTGTAGTTCGCGGAGAAGTTTTGCATTTTCCGCCGCGGAATATTAATCTACAAAGCTGATTTTTTGTCTACAAGCAGTGTATGCACTATTTCGATTAAAAATCACATTCTACCTCTGCTTAAAGGTAGCTAAATCTTTGAAGACAACAAATATAAAAGGGTGTACAAAAATTAAATTTTACAGTTAATTTTATTAATAAACAAACTGAGTAATTTAAACAAAATTTTCTCAATTTAATATTTATTGTTATAATCGTAAAGTATAGTATTCAACTTGCGGTAATGGTAATAACTCACTTGATGAATTACAGAACTCGCCTTCGGCTCGTGCTGTAAACTTCATCTGCGTGAGTTATTACCTATATTACCGCTTTTTGAATAATATACTATTACCTCCGTTGTTAGTGGCAACGCACAGCCGTCTAAAAAGTCAAACTTTAATATCGTGAAATGTCATGTTTTTCTGACGTTTGATTGATTTTGATTTTCTTCATTTTTAGTATATATATAGGGTAAAGTGTGCAAAACTATGTTTTTATTCAAACGTCAGGAAAACATGACATTTCTTAAATCATTTTACGACATTAAAGTTTGACTTTTTAGACGGTTGTGCTTTGTCATTAACAACGGAGGTAAAAGTACTTTCTCTGACGCTGTGAGCTACAGAAAAAGTAATACTCATAGCAACGCGTATTTTATTTAATACGCCGGCCATGCGATATTAACACAATGCGCTTTTGGTAGTGAAATTCGAATTTTTTTCTCTTTATTTTTTTATAGTTAATCGACGTTTAAAGAAAAAAATAGCATGTTTTATTCGGAGTAAAAACCACTTGTTGTGACTCGTCTGTAATTGTTTGACTCACTTTGTTCGTCCGGCAAACCTACAGACTCGTCGCAAAGGTATCACTTTACAATATATTATTTTATCCTAAATAACAGAAAATAGTTTGCACTCCGTTTTGCGTTATCCAAGACACATTTTACCTACAAGTAGCAAGATATAGTTGTTGGTCAAAAAAATAAACATACTTCTAGTCCTTGTTGGTTTTTAGTTCATGCTTGAGCAAAATTCAAATATTTTCGTTTATTAGTATACTAGTAGGTTTAAAATAATATATTTTTCGTCGTAAGTATACTCTAATATCATTGTTTTGTCGATCGCAAGTGGCGCTTTATGTACCAAATACTTGTTGCCATTGGCAACGGGTCGTTATTTTTCATAACGTCCCAAGGGAAATAAAGTAAATTTGGGAGATATTTCTCCTTTATATAAAAAGAAATATTCAAATAAATGTTTTAACTTTTTTGGAAGTAAATCCAGACAAGCCTTGCTTGCTATATCTTCTATATCTGACATTATTTTCAAAAATGTTCAGAGTTCTTATAATAATATGATTCAATTTATATTGACAGTAGTTGTCATTTGAATAGAAGTCGCGTCCTAAATTTATTTTTCGTCATACTTCACTCGTAAGTAAGTACACCCTAATTCCATTGTTTTGTCGATCGTAAGTGACACTTTATGTACCAAGTACTTGTTGCCATTGGCAACGGGTCGTTATTTTTCATAACGTCCCTATGGAAATAAGGTAAATTTGGGAAAATTTTCTCTTTTATATAAGAAGAATTAAATGTTTCAACTTTTTTGGAAGTAAATTCACATAAGCCTTATCTTCTATATCCGAAATTATTTTCAAAAATGTTCAGAGCTATTATAATAATATGATTCAATTTATCTTGACAGTGGTTATCATTTGAATAGAAGCCGCGTACTAAATTTATTTTATTGACGGTTGCCATGGATATTCCAAGCATCGCTAATTACTTCTTAATAGTAGTTCTTTATTATTTTCTTAGCAAATATGAAACCTGACTCAAGTAATTATAGTTTTCAACTAGTATTCTAAAGTTTTTTTCCAGTTTAATGATTCATGGATATGACGAAAAATATAATATGCACCGCGGGTAGTACAGTGAGATTTTTTGGTCCCTAATACTTACAAACCTCGGCCTTACGGACCTCGGATTGCAAACTGTGTTCTCGACCAAAAAAAGTGCACTTACGACCCTCGATACATAAATAACTATTGTGTTACTTAATCAACTGGACTATCAGATTTATTTACATTTTAGAACAATAATAAAATAAACTGGTGTACCTATTCACTAGCTACTAGCGTACTGCTTCAAGAGAATAATTTTTCTTATCGTCTATAAAAATGCCTCCATAAACATATCCATAGTGGGTAAATTGTCCGATTGTCCTTTTGAAAAACCTTCATTGGTCATTTTGAAAGAATATTTACACTTCTAAAGATGATTAATAAATTAGCACTCATTTGTAAACATACGAATATTGAATAAGTTCTCGTAGTCTGAGCGTGTCTACGGTTGTGGCGGTATATGCCATTGCACTGTTTGACCTCACAGTCACATCGGCGGTGTGTAACAATAGCAGATTAAATTACGCAAACTTTTTTAGCTTATCTTTATTATAAGGACTTGAAAAATGTTTCTTTGTGAACTACGGAATTTTTAATGAAATTAGCTTACGTTTGTGAGTATTAAAAATATTTGATTTTCATGCAAGTTCCCTATTGTTGATGGTTCAAAAGTTATTTCAATATTTGTATTTTCCCTGACGACATCACCTTGGTTTAATAAATTTCCTGGACTTCAGGGTGGGGGGCTAAAACCTTGGGTGTAATACTGACGAGTAGTAGCTTCCACAAACACTGAGTTTTAACCATATCCAGATGATGCCAACATAGTTAGCGAAACGTACGTCGGGTACAATATTCGAATTTGGGGTTTAAATATTTTAGTGTTTGTGAAAATTACTTCTTAATAGTAGTTCTTAGTTCATTTTATGTTTCTGCTCCCTCCAACTACTGTCATCCGAGGGAGGAACGGCTCTACTGCCGCGCGCACTTAGTCCGTCACTATAAACTATTACAGCACAGCATGTCGATATGTAACTAGAAAAATAAAGTAATTTATTGTGAAAATATTTACTATATGTTTATATATTTTTGTTCCAGTAAAGTTCGAGAAGTAATAAATCCACAATATACATCGATGGAATTTATGTATGTAAGTAACACTGATCTTTACAATATATGTAGTCTTGATAGTAAGGGTACGAACATTTCGAAAATGCCTAGCAGTTCAGTGTGTAATTCACCACTGCAGCCGCTAACTCGATACATCAATTCGTAAAATGAACCTGTACATTTAAATGGGACCACAAGGCGAGGATGCTAGCCTGCTAACTGCCTCCTAGCATCCTCGGTATGTGCGGTCCCATTTAAATGTACAAGTTTGTTTTACAAATTGTTGACATCGAGTTAGCGGCTGCGATGGTAAACTACACACTGAACTGATAAGTAGAGGTGGGCGGTCCGGGCGGACCCGTTCCAAGTGAACGAATCCGGAGGTGGAACTGCTATGATATGTGTGTCCTGGTACTGTCCTGAGCTGGCTACTCCTGACCCTGACTTGAGTGCTTAGATAGATTTGAAGTTTGAGTTGACTGTCGTCGCGTCATAAATAGTAAATACCGCACGTGCATACTTAATACTTAGGAAGTATTGTGAGAACTGAGAACATTTTGAAGTGGATCCGATGGAACGAATCCAGCTGAATGGGTTCACAAGCGGAACGGTTCCAAATGGACCGAATCCACTAAAGGAACTGGACCGCCGATGTCTACTACTAAGACTAAACATCTTCGGCATGTTCGTACCCTAATATATCCTCGGAAAAAATAGTGTAGGGTACGGACATGCCGAAGATGTTACGCCGCTAGAACTGCAGCTCGCAGTTTCAGCCGATTCATCGGCGCGATGCTAGGTGCACATTAGGGTGGAGTGAAAAAAGAGAGTTTTTCACTTTTTTTGGGAATCAGAAATTCTTGGAGTTGCAAAAGTTGCTACACCAGATAAGCAATACCAGGATAAAATATTATTAAAATTTGATGTTGTTTTGAGGTGCCGCAAAGACCTTTGGAAAAACCTGCTTGCAAATAATCTTCATATCTTTTTATTTTTTGCAAATACTCTTGTCAATCTCTAAAAAAACTTTTGTATTAAAAAGCTATGAGTTGCCGCAAGGTTGCCAAATATTCAAATTTTTAGCATTTTAAACCTATAATGTAATTAATTAATTAATTAATTCTTTTTCAAGTTAATCTTGAATATATCTACTCTAATAAATCATAATTAATTTGGAAAAACCACCAGTTTTTCAAAATTTTCAAAAATGGCGTAATTCATGAAAATTAAAAAAATTATGACCCTTGCGGCAGCTTAAAAAATAAATTATGATGTGTATGCGTATGCTAAGTGGCAACTTTTGCACACCCAAGCTTTTTGAAAATAAAAAAAAATTCACTCCACCCTAGTGCACATGCCGGAGAAGTTTATCAATCAGTCAGTGTTTCGTTCAGTCTCTCGAGGGTTTGACGTGCTTTTATTGTATCTCATGTAAATAATTTCGATTTCTACAGTGTGTCGCCTTTTGTTTGGGATCACCACCATAAAACATGTATTTTAGGTCCGATTTATGACGTTTTTTTTTTAACGTATATCTCTGAAAAGTGCATTCTTCTGATACATTAAATTTTATAAAACGCAAAAGATCGACCTATTGCGCTTGTTATTGTGGACAGAAAATTATGAAATCTTATTAGCAATTTTTTTTTGTTTCAAATCTAAGTTGCATGGTAATAATAATTATTATTATTGCAATCAGAAATTAAAATAAAACTAAAAATTGACAATTACAGTGGATTTTCATTGGCAATTTCAGAATTGTTATTTCCTTCGGGAAAAATCCAAAAATATACCTATTTTTTTAACAAATTTTGAACAAACCCATTTGAGGGGCTGCCGAATCCAGTGGAGTACTCAGATTTGAAATAAAAAAATCGCTAATAAGATTTCATCATTTTCCAACCACAGAAACAAAAGCAGTAGGTCGACCTTCTATGTTTTATAAAATAGAATGTATAACAAGGATGCACTTTTCAGAGACCTGCGTTAAAGGAAAACGATCTAAAGCGAACCTAAAATAATCTTTTTATATGGATGGTTCAAAGCAAAATGGAACACACAAAATAATCACTTATTTATTATATCATTTAAAAATAGTGAACTAGGTATACTAAGTGATAGCAAAGACAGTGACTCCATGTCTGTAGCCACAAGGTGGTGGTTACTTTCAAACTTTACAAACCGCTAGTGCTCACCCTATAAATGAAAGAAGGCAGTATTTGGAAAAATACCATCACCTATTTAATGAACTTAAATACCATCCGGATAGATTTTATGCATACACGAGAAAGACAGCGGACACTTACGTCATCCAGTTTGACAGTAATGACAGTTCAAAAATTTAAAAGTTATTTTTTGACAATGTCGATTTGGAACTGCAAATAACGATTTAATGAATATAATAATAGAGGAAAACACACCAAATAATATATAATACATAATCTACATTTAATTTTACAAATTGCTTTTTTAATAATTATGTTTTTAATAAATAGTTTTGAACAAATAAATAAAATAAATTGCAAAAAATTTTCTATGCGAATACCCCTCGAACGTCATAATTTTATCACAACTTCCTCAAGAAAAAAACCCCTTTTAAGGGGTTTTGCAACTATCTGAATAAGAATCTTGAATAACCATAAGTTTATCTCCAGATTTATTATTTTGTAGGTTTATTGTGGCGTTGATTTAAAAAATTGAGGTCTTGAACTCCTTTAATATGGGTGACGGAACCCCCGAAAATCGGAAAAACCACCCCTTTCAGGGGTTTTTGCAATAGTCGGCTAACTTGCCCATTTATGAAAACACCTAATTAAATATAACTTTTCGCACTTCTACAATAAAATACATCAAATTTCAAAGAGAATAAAAAAAAAATTATGACTACGATTAAAATTGCCCCGAGGGTCGAATTGTTTCCATTTTCCATCACTGTGCGGCGTCGGGATATTACCAAGCAACGTGCTTTCGGGAACTGTGATAAAATTATTTAGTATTATCAACGTCCTTGGGACATTATAGCTGACAATTAACTTGATAATAATTAAGACGGCACTCATTTTTACTATTTCCAATTTTACAAACAGTTATAAAAATATTTGAAATGTAGTTTTTTTTACAAGTACCTCGCAACAGGATGCAATTTCAAAACGTTAGGTTTTTGGTTTCGGATAGGAACCTCTACATTAAAGAAGTATGTGAGGTTCTGTGGGAAATATTTCAACCTATTAAAATGAAACAACCTACAACATCAGACTTTATAAGGATTGCTAAAGAATATGAAAGACTTTGGGGTTTCCCAAACTGCATCGGAGCAGTAGATGGGAAACACGTTCGGATAAAGTGTCCAACTCACTCAGGTTTCATGTTTTTTAACTACAAAAAATTTTGCTCCATAGTATTACAAGGGCTAGTTGACCACCACTATAGATTTACTTCTATTGATGTTGGGGGATACAGGAAGCAGAGTGATGGAGGCAAATAAGCTGAATATCCCAGAGGAAAGGGACCTACCAAACTCAAATAAAAAAAGTTCCTTATGTTTTCATTGCTGATGAAGCTTAACCACTGAAAGATAACCTAATGAAACCATGCTCAGGGAAATCATTGAATGAACCACGGGATACATTCAACAAAAGTTTATCACGCGCCAGGAAAACTGTAGAGTGTGCCTTCGGAATGCTTTTTGCTAAATGGCGAATTTTGTCTCGGACTATTGGGACAAATAAAAAAAACTGCTGACAGTGTGATTAAAGCGATATGCATCCTGCACAACATAATAATTGACAAAGGGGGGCACTTATTGAACGTTTCAGACCTTCCTTCCATCCCAGCCAGCTGTAATTTGCCGCGAACTAGGTCACATAATGCTTCAACAAATAGAGCAAAAATAATTCTCGACAATTTTCAGGACTATTTTGTCGTTAATCCTTTAAGGTATGATATAATGTAATAACGGAAGTACGGAGTTGGAAAGTATGCAAAATCGTGCTAAAGTTATGTAATATAAAAAGACATATTTAATAAAAAATGTTGGCAAATTATATTATTGTTATTATTTATGTGCAGGCCGCTACATTTTGAAAATGAGTAACACACCAAATATATAAAATTATAAATAGGTACGTAGGTGGGTCTACTCACGACGTAACTTGCTGGAGCCAACATTGTTGGTACGCTTTGAAGATTGCTGAAATTCCAGCAGACCAGTTCACTTTAACAAGTTGGCATGCCTATCTTCAAAGTGTACCTAGAAGGTTGGTTGGTTGGTTGGATCATCCGTAAACCCCTTAAAGGGGAGCCAACATTGTCGGCATGCTTTGAACTCATTCGTAAAAGTGGCTGATCTTTAAAGCGTACGGACAGGGTTGGATTCAGCAAGTTTGATTGTCTCCAGCTCACTTTTGCGAGTTGTCATGGCAATTTTCAAAGTGTACCGAGAAGGTCGGTTGGTTGGTTGGGTATCTCTATCAGTGAGTGAGAGTTGATAAATTCACAATAATGGACGACATGGAAAAAAAATTTATTAGCAATCAATCAGTGACAATTAATGCGAATTTTCGGATGAAATATTTATTAATGACAGAGGTTTTAGGGTGTTAGGGCAAACGAAATAAAATCTTGAACGGTTTGAAAGTGACTATTGTCTTAAATTACTTTGAAGAGGGCATGACACTAAGTGGTGCCAAAAATTTTCATGAAAAAGTTATTCAACGAAGCCGAAGAAAACATCTTTCAAAAAATATTACCGCAAATATGTCCAATGCTAAAGTGCATTAATTATTTGTTACCATAGGTACTCCATTTCGTCAACTTCTGTCTATTATGCAACTTAACTCTTTAAATTTATGTTAAAGTTGACTACACACTTGTTAAGCATGTAAAAAATGTCGGCGTCTTTGGCGGTGCGGTGCGACTTGTTTGATGGTCGAATGCGCCGACATTTTTCCTTGGTAGACTTGAAGACAACTATACATTTTGATTAAAATAAGAACTCTATCTTAAACAGATTTATATTTTCTTCGCACCTTCATTAATGAAATATTAAGTACATAAACAAAGCAGAATGCACAGAGCACGGCTGACATCGTGAATCGAGATACACGTAGGCAATAGGCCCTCGTGTACGTTTTATTAAAAACTCTGAATGCAGATATATTTTCAGTTATTCGCAAAATTAATGCGCATGTGGCAATAGGAGCACTGGTGGGAACTGAAATTAAAATACGGCACACGACACGTATTCAGTGCTGGAAAAGTCATACTATATATGTATTGCTACTTATTAAATTTAGTAGCTATTTTAATTATAAACCAATAATTATTGTTGTTAAATACTCCACCGTCACTACTTCTAGTATAGGTATATAGCCATAGGTTAAAAAAATTATTCATAAAAATATTTACTAATATCATGTAACATATAAAACAAACATATAAAAATGATTTTAAGATAGGAGCTTGAATATATTTTAATTATAAAGCACTAATTGAGGTTCTTAGCTATAACTCAAAAACATATTCATAGAAATATTTATTCAAAATCTGGTAAATATTTGCCACCGCGAAGCCTTCCTCTCTACCACCACGTAAAAACAAACTATTTTGTTTCAACGCACAGTGCGGTCGGTCCGTATGCAAGTTCGTGGTAGAGTATTGTAGTTGGTATCATTTTGTTCCGTATGCTGCAAGGTTGGTATACTTTAAGGGGGCCTAATAACTCACAATCGCCACCAAAAAACGGCATTAGCCAATGAACAGCTGGTGTGAGATCACACCAGATGCAGAGCCTTATTCAAAATATTGTAAGAATTTGTGTAATGTTAATTAAGCAAAGAACTCGTAACTGGAACGGGCTTGCAATAACCCGCTTTTGAGGTCTGTGGTAATTATCCTCGCATTTTGAGGCACTGTTCTGCATGCTGGTAAAGAGGATAAATTGTAGAATGTAACACTACAGATCATAGTACCGTCAGACCATATTTCGGGCCAGTACGGACGGTTCTTCTAGAGTGAGATAACTGCGCCGCTACTGCGCGTTCGAAGAACAAAGATAGTCTGACCTTTCACCCCCGCACTGACTTCTTCGCCTAAAAGCTGTATATTAAGGAACCTCATAGTCTACCAATCTTGCGTATGCTGTACAAAATGTAAAAAGTAATGTGGACATCTTGGACCCGCGACTGGGCAGGGGAGGAGGGGGTAATATACAGGGTGTCCATTAAAGAATGGGCCATAGAGGAACAGTGGATTCCTGACATTAATATATTGCGATTTAACCAAACTTACCTTAGTCCATAAGTTGATATTAACTGAGATACAGGGTGTTAAAGTCAATATTGTATTTATAATTTTCCTACATAACTTTTGAAGTTTTTCAAATATTGCTACGAAAATTGGTGGATAGGAGTTTTTTGATATGAAAAATTCAAATCTTCTCCTATTTTTGGTGTAAATCCTAGAGGGCGCCACATAAGCAATATTTAGTGTGTAAATGTACTCCTAACTTTTCACCCGTAATGTTATAGCCTTTTTTTATAAAAAAATCCTGAACCTACATCATTTTGACGGCGAAAAAGTATACTCATCATTAGCCTTAGAAATTGACCGTTTTCGAGATAATCGCATTGTAACAGTCAGCCGCATAATTCATTATAAGAAATATTAATTTTAATCTAGTAGGCACACGGTTAAATCTGACAGTTAAATAATTAATAATGATAGTTAAAATGCAGTTATGTAGAAAAGAGAGGTTTTATTATTATTACAAATTAAGCAGTTAAGTAAACAAAAACGATATCAATGGAAATGTCAAATTAAACAACAAAATAATAATTAAAATAATTGCTGCAATTCATTTTCAAATTGTCTTCCATACTTCCAATACAGTTTTGGCATTTTTTAAGAAAATTTTGTCTAATACGAAAAAAGGATGGAAGAAAATCACGAATATGGTTTGCAGCTCCCACTATTTTCTGCCAGAGTTCTTGTCTTGTGTTACTTGTTTGAGAGTATACAAGACTTTTCAAGGTACCCCATAGGAAAAAGCCCATTCCCGTTAGGTCTAGACTCCGTGGTGGCCGTGGATGTTCACGTCCAATCCAACGCCTAGGAAATACATTATCTAAATGATTTCTTACAATCAGAGGATAGTGGACAAGTGCTCCGTCGAGCAAAAACCACATATTTTCTCGGATATCTAAAGGCACTTCATCCAACATATTTTGTAAATCATTTTGAAGGAAATTTAGATAGTTTTCTCCATTTACTAGCGGTGGAAGTCTCGAGAATCATTTTCGATCAGGTTGCCTTCGATTTGGATAAATAAGTATTCGCATATTTTCTTGCTGAAGCCATTATAATTTTCTTGAGCATAAATAGCCACCATATCAATCATTTCGCTATTTGAAGAAAAAATCACATCGGCGCCTACTACGTTAATGTTTCTTATAATGAATTATGCGGCTGACTGTTACAATGCGATTATCTCGAAAACGGTCAATTTCTAAGGCTTATGACAAGTATACTTTTTCTCCGCCAAAATGATGTAGGTTCAGGATTTTTTAATAAAAAAGTCTATAACATTACGGGTGCAAAAGTTAGGAGTACATATACACACTTAATATTGCTTATGTGGCGCCCGAAATAGGAGAAGATTTGAATTTCTCAAATGAAAAAACCCCACCACTCCACCAATTTTCGTACCAATATTAGAAAAACTTCAAAAGTTATGTAGGAAAATTATAAATATAACATTGACTTTAACACCCTGTATCTCTGTTAATACCGTGCGTGTAATTTCCCATTAGGCATGTACATTCACGTAGCGCGAGAGATATGACAACACAGCTGCCGTAAATTCCTCCGTCGGGCGGAGCATCTCAGCTCTGTTATTTCATTTCAGCTAGCTGGCACGCACGATGTTGTAATTTTACTCCCTATGCCTAGCGCTCCGCTACACGCACGGTATCAACTTTTGGACTAAGGTGAGTTTGGTTAAATCGTAAAATTTTAATGTCAGGAATCCACTGTTACTCTATGGTCCATTCTTTAATGGACACCCTGTATGTAATTGTTAGGTAATTATATGAAAAAAAAATAAACAGTTTTTTTAATTTTTTTTTCATATCTGCTGTAACAAGTAACACTATTCATTCAATAAAATTAGATGAAACGAGTGCCATATTGGATCCAAAATCGCGAGAAACTGTTTTATACGTTGCAAATTCATTTTGGTTATCAAATCAAAATCAATTATGACGAAAAAAACCTAACATATTTGTTTTATTTCCTTATGGGTAAAATAACATAGGTATTCAGTAACAAAAAACGTTTCTCCATCGTCTGTATCTTCGTATTGTGTGTTAAAATATAGAAACTTAGACGCCATTTAGCTACCAGTAGTAGATTGTTTACGGAAGAACCACCATTCAAAAATTGTAATATTCGGACACACTAATCACCTTCCCAAACCGAATAGCTATTTGTTGTTTTTGAGAGTTTTTTGTACGTTTGTTTACTAGCACTTTTCCTTTATTGTACAACACATTCAAATATCTAAGTCTTCTTCCTACAGAATTCATATTATTCAGCTTTCACCTGGAAAAAGAATGTTTTAATAATGGCACATTCTAAGTGTTGGAATGCACAAATCTGTGAACAAGACGACTACAGTCAACGGTTAAATGAATTTACCTACACAAAAAAATTGCAGTCCAGTGCAAATAATGATTGGGAATTATCTTCAAAGTTAATTGCTGGTCTTTGCACATACGTGTTTGGTTTACACCTCAGATTAAATAACTTAGATGCATAACAGCTATCTCTTCACTATATACCTTGTTTGCTTCTAACATAGTCACATTATATGTCCATTAAAAAGGATAGACAAACATAACATCCCATAAGCAACAGTGGCGGGTACGTGTAGAAAGGTAAATATTTTCATTAAAATGAATTATTGCAATTCCTGCATTACCGGCTCTTCATTCAACGTGATGTAGGCAGAGGCGTAACTAGACGTCATGGGGCGCCAGGGCAAAAACTTGTTTCCCCCTATTATATTATTTTCTTAATACCTAATCCTAATCCGAAAAAAAAATTTTTTTTCTTTCCAAATTTTTCTTGATGAGCGAGAGGGAGGAATCCCGAAAAACATTTTTTTTTCATCCCAACATATTTTTGATGAGCGGGGAGGGGGATCTGAAAAAAAAATTGCAGAAAAAAACTAGGCGCCGGCTATAGGACCCTTAGTGTCCCGGAGACCCCAGAGGCCGGCTGGGGCCCCTTGATCCCCTGCGCACTGGCCCAGTTTGCCCTGCCATAGTTTTACGCCTCTGGATGTAGGCATGCAATATTACAGTAAGATAATGCTTGATATATTTAAACATATCAAAAATGTATGTAATGTAATGAAGTTTTTTTGTACGATCAAAGATGTAGGTTCCAGATTTTTTTGTCTAACGCATGAAAATGGAACACGGAGACATTAAGTACGGCACGCAAAGCTCCCTATGGGCGCGCTACACTAGATTTGTTGTAACTAATTGATGGAATTGACCTCACAAAAGCTTAAATGAAAGAAGAAACATGTAGCTATTGGATTATTATACAGGGTGAGTCATGAAGAACTGTGCATACTTCTACCGTAAGTAGAGGCACCTAAGACAAATACCAAGTGACCATAAAAAAGTGTTTCTTCCCTTTCTTTACTATCATACAGAGTGATTTATGAATTATGTCCAAAAATTGTTTTGGTCATAACATTTTAACGGTTAATCCGATTTGCCTCATTTTGTACAAAAATGTACACTGTGGCCTAACAATCATCATGCATATCCAAAATTAAAAATATCCAGGGACGGTTTCAGAATTGTTGGATTGCTTCGTATACGATATTTCACCCTGTATATGATTTATCTAAAACTTGATAGAAATTTGTATAGGACACAAATAGGTAGTAAAACCTGAGTATTTGAAATTTTTGTCACACTCTCAACAATTTTTTTATTAACGATCAATGTTCAAATCAAATGAAAAGTTTGGCAAAAATGGAATATTTTAATGTATACTAATATGTATTAATACAAAAACCGCTGCCCAAGGAATCACTACTTCCACATCCAGATTTTTTATCCATCACTCACAACGAAAAAATTTTGTATGTGGAAATAATTGTTTATGGAAATTTAATAATATAATATTTGAAATCCTCTACCCCAAAAACCCATAAAACGATACCCCACGTCGGTAGCGGGGTGGGGGTGGTAGTGGGGGTGGATGAAGTAAAAAACATTTTGAGGTTTTTGGTTCTTGTACACACACTAAATCACAATTTTTTTCATCCCCTTTAATAATGGGGTGGGGGTGGTAATGGGGGTGGCTAATGCGAAAATTTTTTTTGAGACCTTAGCTTCTCTTGTATATACTAAATACTAATTTTATGGAGTCTTACCTGCTTGATTTACCTATTTTTCCCAAATTTACCCCAATTTAACCCCCAACCCTTCGATGGAACAAGATGAAAATATAATCTAGTTCTAGATCTCGTTAAAGTACATATGTGTACCAAATTTCAAGTCAATATCTCAAACAGTTCCAGAGTAAACGTGCACACAAAAAAAGTTACAGACAGACCGACAGACGGAATTTTTTTTTCCGCTCAAACTTAAAATCTCGACGTTTCCTGACATTCTAAGCCTATTTGAACAATAGAAATTTTTAAAAAATTTTTTGTCGTTACTATACTTCCACTGGATGTGAAAGTAAAATTTAGCTAAAAAAAAAATAATATCTACATAACTCGTGCCTAGGTTCAATAAGTACCATTATTTTAATCAATTTCTAGGCCAGGTCTTAAAAATGTGGCTGATGTGGTTCATCTAAGAAGTTTCCTCTGTATGTGGTTTCTCCAATTAGTCAAATTGCTTCCAAAAAAGGACAGAAATAAGTAGTAAAATTTGTGTTACGTAACTTTCCCCCATTTAAAGTGTCCAACCTAAATGTTCAGTATAAGATCAATTTTAACGAAAACTGTAAATTTTTCGAAATATTTTTAAAAGCCATCATATCTTTTTTTTGTTGAATTTCTTCTGCAATGTTTAAGATGTTTTGATATTTTCGTTATTCCTTTTCTTTTCTTATAATTCTTAAATACATACGTATTGTAAATAAACATGTAAGACCTGGCCTGGAAATTGATTAAAATGAAATGGTACTTATTAAACCTAGGCAAGAGGTATGTAGATATTATTTTTTTTAAGCTAAATTTTTGTATTAAAAAATATTAGTATACATCAAAATATTCCATTTGGCCAAACTTCTCATTTGACTTGAAAATTGATCGTTAATAAAAAATTTGTTGAGAGTGTGACAAAAATTTCAAATACTCAAGTTTTACTACCTATTTGTGTCCTATACAAATTTCATATCAAGTTTTAGATAAATCATATACAGGGTGAACTATCGTATACGAAGCAATCCAACAATTTTTTTTGAAACCGTCCCTGGATATTTTTAATTTTGGATATGCATGATGATTGTTTGGCCACAGTGTACATTTTTGTACAAAATGGGGCAAATCGAATTAACCGTTAAAATGTTATGACCAAAACAATTTTTGGACAAAATTCATAAATCACTCTGTATGATAGTAAAGAAAGGGAACAAACACTTTATAATGGTCACTTGGTATTCGTCTTAGGTGCCTCTACTTACGGTAGAAGTGTGTTCCTCATGACTCACCCTGTATTTTCAAATATAAAGATGAATGTATGTAGGAATAGTATATACCGTGCGTGTAATTTTCCATTAGGCATATACATTCACGTAGCGCGAGAGATATGACAACACAGCTTACACAGCGCAGTAAATTCGCCCGTCGTCGGCGAAGTATCCCGTAGCTCTTGATCGGTCCATTCCTGGCAATCAAATTTTCTCCAAAATTAAATTCAACCACCGATTAACCATTTCTGTGGAGTGGCCAGGGCAACCATCATGTTGAAAATGAACTAAAGGCATATCTCTTAAAATATTTAAATGTTCTTCAGAAAATCTTTCAAGAAGCTGTAAATAAGTGTGCTGGTTTAACCTTCCCTCAATAAAATAAGGTCCAATAACTCCAACGTGATAAGAAACACACACATTCACTATTTTATAATTTTGTCTTCTACAGTGAATTCTAAAATTTGGATTTTCAGAAGCCCAAAACCGACAATTCCGCGATGAAACAACACCATTGGTTGTGAATGTGGATTCATCTGAGAAAATTATGAAATGATGAAAAAATCTCTCTTCCATGATTTTTCCTCCAATGGTCAAACAAAAATCCAACCTACGGCCGTCATCTCCCTCTTCAAGCGTACGTTTATAATTTGCTTTATACGCCCTAATTTTCTTTGCCTTATAAATTCTTTGGAGTTCAAACTTGCTAATATTAATAAGAGCTGATCTCTCTCTTAGTGGCATCCTAGGATTTTCTATAACAGGGCATGAGCTCTAATAGCCCCAACATTGTCTTCATCATATGCTTTTATTTTTCTTTTCACGTTAAGAACACTACCAGTAGCCAGAAACTTTTTATTTATTCTCATAGCCTGAGTACGTGACAAAGCAGTGTTTGGAAATTTCAAATTAAATTGGCTTACCACTTCTCTTAGCGAGTTTTCACCGCCACTTAGCGAGTTTTCACCGCCAATTCCGTAGCATTGCACAATATAAATTTTTTCACGCACTGTGAGTACCATTTTCACTTAGTTTTTTATGCTTGGTTCGTTAATTTGAAACAGAGATTAAGGATAATATTGACTACGTTTGACAAATATGTCAATAATAAATGATAAATGTGTATCGACTGCTTTTCTCATAGAATACTTTTAGCTTCTACATAACTTTAAATATTAATTCACAATCAATAATTTCTATGCAGTTTTAATTGAATGGTTCAAAATAAAATACTAATTTATTGAAAAAATGGGAAGTTTCAAAAAAATAATTTTATATTCCTGAAATTTGGTATAGAGGTATAAAATTGCATTCTAGATAACTTTTCTTAGTGGAATTTTTTCATATTTTGAAAAATAAAGGTACTTTATTTGTGGTGATTTTTACAACTTTGCTTATAAAACACCCTGTAGAACACCAAATCAAGTCATTTTTGGTCTACTTTAGTTTTACAAGCAGGACTCAATCCCCAAATACCATTCCAAAATTCCAAAATGTTTAGTCCATTACACCTCTTGTTACATCTATCCTGGGACACACTGTATATAACTAACTTTAACCACCTGTCTGGTTTAAATCGCGTTATTAGATCTCTGTAGGTGTGATTTTTAAAGCTTGAAATGTGTACTTTAAGATGCTTCGAGGGGATTTACATTAAAAATTAAATTAACTCCCTTTTTTATGAAAATAAAGTAAAAAAAATTTTTTGCTCTAAAATTCGTGAAATTATGGGTAAAATAAACGTTAATCACTTTTATAAAAAATGTATTTAGCCTACCTATGCAGCATACGTTTATAGTAAGCCCTGAAAATAAGTAAATCTGATGATAAAAAAATTTTGGAATATATATATACTTTTCACGAAATATTGAAAAAAATCAAGTTTTTTCGGTAAATCGACTCAATGTTGATGGTTTCTACAATTTCTATCCTGTTTAAAATATCGAAAACACATTAAAAATATTCACGTGGTACAGGGCCATGAGTCAAATTATAATGCTTTGGTAATAAAAAGAGATTGAAAGTAAAACAACATCTCCGCGGCAAGCAGCACGCCCACCTGCCCCGCACGCTGCGCTGTGTGTGTGTCCGCAGAACATTGTAAACAGCGTTGCCACATTTTTTTCGTGCCAATCTACAAAATTTTTTTAGTAGATTTTTAGTAGATTCAAACAAGAAAACTAGTAAAATTAGGAGACTGGTACGAAAAAGATTTTCTTTTTAGAACGAAAAATTTTTTGAAGAGCGGGGGGGCGAAAAAAAATTTTTTTTTGATAAGCGGGTTTTTTTTAGACCAATTTTTTATGAGCGGGGTTTTTTTTGTCCGAAAAATTTTTTGATAAGCAGAGGGGGGGGGGAGAAAAAAAAATTTAACATAATAATAATTACCAGCAATTTTACTAAAAAAGTAGAAATCTACCAAATGTGGCAACGCTGATTGTAAAAGTTGTTCGGGCAGTTTTTCACAAATCATCTTGTAATGCTATGTACTAGTCAACCATCCTAGGATGGCAAGTAGTCGCGCAGAGGGAGAAGAAATATCGTCACTGTTGGACAGGGACAAACAAGATTTTTAAGTTTCTTAAGCTTCTTAAACTTCTTAGGCTTCTTAAGTTTCTTAAGCTTCTTAGCAAGGGCGTTTCCAGGACGTTTTTCTGGAGGCGGGCTAAGCGGTGTAGTAGAGCGACAATTTAAATTTTTATTACAAAATATAATACAATAACAAATTTAACAAAAAATTATAATTTTAAAATTTGAATACAAATATTTTGAAACCCTTTTCGAATCTTATTTAATAGCATTACACCGCTGGTGACTAACGGAATATTACGTTTTCTCCGCTTCTTTTTAAGTTTTTATGTGAATATTTAAATTGTGTGTTTAATTGAATAGTATTTTGAATTATTGTATTGCTTGATGGAAGAAGGCCATATTGGATCAGCCATTTTGAATTACCTTCTTTGACATCATAATCTGTTTCAGCGACCTTAAAAACCCCTTTATATGTCAATTTGAATTAAATTTCTTTAAAATTTTTCAACTTATAATAATTTTGTTAAAATAAAAGTTTCTTTTTGTTTAAATAATTAATAAACAATTTCCTCACGATTATATGTTTATAACTTTTTACTTTAAGCTATGTAAAAGTGATATCAAAGGGTTTTAGGAAAATCGAAGCTTCCCGTAATAGATAATGTTAATATAGAGGACGCTATCGTCGACTTTATGTATATAACACACATTGGCGCAACTAGAGGGGGGGCAGGGTGGGCCGGGCCCACCCCAAACTAGCCACCGCCCACCCCAGAGGAAAGAATAAAAATTAGCAAAAAAAATTTAAATTTATCGACTAATGTATCATTAAATTATTCGGAATCCATAAATTTAAATATCTAAACGTTTTGTTTTAATGTTTTTGTGCATTAGTTCATTGATTTAGGATTTAGGTTTCAGTTTCTTGTGAATTTTTTTAATAAAAATTGGAAATCTGAAGCGTATGTGTTTCAATATGTTCCTAATATTAAATCTCTTACTTTTAAGCGTCGTATGGTGTCAACATCACGATAAAACCATTCGAAATCAATAATATTTACATATTTGTATAGTTTTTTCATTTTATAATTTGACTGAAAGTGAAAAGTAGTTTTATGTATAACGTGTATGGGCGTGTCGATGAAATAGCTAAAATAGGATTTCCCATCTAGGTGTAATGGTAATTCAGAGGCGGTTTCTTCATAAGTCCTGCAGAGCTACAGAACTACCAAAAATTCTGACCATAATTATTATACTCTTCGCAAATAAGAAAACGAAGAGTATATTGCATTTGATCGGCACATTTCTAAAACCGTAAATATCGCTCGCAGACAAAAAATTTTCATTGTGTGAACGAATTCTGAACAACTTTCAAAATGTCCGTCTGTCCGTCCGTCCGTCACGTTTCTTGTAAGCACGATAACTCAAGAAAGAAAAATCCGATTGTACTGAAATTCGGACAGTAAGTTAGTGTTAGCTCGAGGAAGAAACCTATTATTTTTGAACAAAATCGATCGGTAAATAAAAATGTTATTAGGGAATGATTTAAATTTGAAAACAATTTTTTTTGATTTTTATGTTTTTGTAATTGAATAGAAATCTGGTGGAATGATAATTCATTTTAATATCTAAATATTTATATATTTTACAAATATACATTTCATAATGCAATATACAACCGTGAAAATATGATTTTAGCTCGTGTCTTATAATGTAAAAATTTACATCTTTTTATATGTAAGGTGGTGGTGTAATTCTTACGCTTTTGACTCGGAATCCAAGGGTTGGAAACCCAACTAGGGTATGGTATAGTTTTTTTATTTTCACTTTATTTTACACTGAGTCTTTTACCAACTAAGTTCGTACTAGAAAATTAAAAATGGCTAAAACTAACATTATTTACAAAAAACTGCAAAGAGTAACCTATAGAATGTGTAACAATTATATAAAAAGTTCAGTGAACAGGCGAAGAGTACGTTTTCAGCTTGTTAATAATTATGTTTAAATTGTTTTAATTCCAGGGGGGTGGCTTCGAGCATCGAAAGTTCAATGTAACATTAATTTCAAAAGGCGGCCGGCTCGCCTTTTGGCCAGCGTTGCCAGAGCACGATGACTTCTTTTGTCAAGGTCAAGGTCATTAAATGACCTTGAAATGACAAAAAACTTTCGCCTGCGGCGCTTTTGCCTACGACGCTATCACTAACCGCCCCGTGTACACATATATATCTACAGAACTCCCAAGTATCTTATGCACGAGCCGCCACTGAACTTTGCGTTTTAAACACAAGGGGCCTGGCCACCCCCAGAAAAATTCTCTAGTTGCGCCAATGTCTTTAACCAATCAGGAACTAGTTATTTTCATAAACAACAGGCGAGTCCATTATTTCCAAGGGAGAGTATATGTTTTCATGTTTTACATCTAAAACGTCAAAATTTTACTGTAAACTTCAAACGATTTAAACAATTAAGTCGTAGATAACGTATAGTATTCTGCTTGCATGTAATGGGTATTATTATCTTATATAACAATCTCATTGACACAAAGCTAACACATAATATAATAATTTAAAAAACAAAGCCGACGGCGACGGTGGTACCTCTGGTGCCCGCTACGAAACTAAAAGTCCTTATTCTCTATTCCGAAGTAATGCATATTTTCAGCACCTATTGACTCCACTTAATTGTCATAGTAATGAATAATAAATTATTCGCCGACACTTTGATAAAAAATAAACTATTTAGAACAAAATTTTGACGTTTACAAATCATTTATCTACAAATATCAAAAAAGCCAATTTAATTTTACCCGGCCGTAGAGAACGGCCGTAGAGAAAACATGTTTTACAACAGAAGTGAAAACTAAATCATATTATCCTGCGATTCCTCATTCGCAAGCTGACCTTCATTTACTTGAACTACTGTGAAGCTATTTATATGGATTTACTTTATGAAATTCTTTCCCGAATTTTTTATGAACTTACATGTCTTGGTTTGAATACACATTAAAAAGACGAATAGACCGTATCGAGCTGGAGGGCCACTCTAAGTTAAATAAGCCATTCTTGGAATATAATTGACCATTGGACTATCGAGGTCTGATTATTTGTTTATTTTGGTCCTAACAGTGAATGCTCGCTGAGAAATGAAGAGAGATATGGTAAACCCAAGGAGTGGTGAGATTTTCTATGCTTTACCTCATTTAAATATTTCTTTATCGTAACTTAATGTTGTAACCAAGATTTCAGTTTTATAGCCAAAATGATATATTTTCTAAATCATTTATATGAACTATTTGTATTTTATATTGGATATCAACTTTTCAACATCAACCAATTCGGGTTAATCAGATCTTAGGATTGGAAACTCGTGTAGCTCATGTCACTTTGACAAGCTACAGCCTTATTGAAATGGAGTGTCAATATTTTAGTCACAGAAGACAGGAACTATAGTTCCTGTCTTCTGTGATTTTAGTATAAATTTTAATAACGATTAAATTTCCTTATGAAACGAATGAAAATGAATCGAATTAAATTGAATGAAAATTCAAAAGTGGCACTACAAAATATTGTTCTTGTGGTCTATAACTTTTATTGATATTCTTTTGACATGGTTATAATAACTTTTATAACTTTTATTAACTGTCTACCTATAGGTAGGGTTAAAATTTCAAAATTATTGTTGTGTAATCCAGCTGGCGACTATAGGTTAAAATTTTTAATGTGTATTCGAGACCTTTGGAAAAAGATACTAAAGGTGAGAAATTTAAGTATTTATGATAGTTAAAAATACTTACATTTTAGTACGAGTACCAATATTTACATGAAACTACCTCAGTTTGATCCGTTGTGTTAAATGGTGAGAGACTTTAACTTGTTCAAGTCGTCACCTAGTTTTGTATGCGTATGGCTAAAAATGTTGTATCTACCTTTTGTAAGTCGACTATACATTAACCGTAAAAGTAGGATAGTGATGAATTGAACTGTCAATAATGACAAACTGCACATGTCAATGAGGGATTGATTTGATAAGTATTTGCAAAAATTGTTTTGAATTACTAGTTCACTCAAATTAGGAAAAAGCGGAGAAAAATTCTGAACAGCAGTTTCTCTGCATAGGAAGTAAGTATTCAACTTTTAGAACAAGGTTTTGCTTATGCGCAGAAGAAAAAAGAAATGATTCTTGAGATATATACATATGAAGGGCACGGTGGATGAAGGGGGATTGTCAATAAACGAAAAATGTTCAGGGGCCATATTTTCGAGCTCAATCGATATTTATCGCTTGCGAAATACTATATGGGCACCCGACTCGCTTAAAAAATTTCGCTTATAGTTCTGAAGTGATATTTTCGAGCACCATCCGAGATTTGTTTTTCGCGTAAAAATGTCGTATGGCAAATGTGGCAACGCTGTTTTGTACAACCAAATGGACTTGAAACCCCTAGAAAACACTAATGCCACTAATATTAATCAGCTGTTATATGTGAATGCGGCGATATTTTCAGGTTATGATATTGTATGTCATTATTATTGAATTCTAGATTTTGGGTTGATTGAATTACAAGACTCAATATTATAATTTATAATGCACAAGCAATCAGCGGATAAGCAGCTGGGATATATTAGTGCAGGTCAGAAAAAAGAAATGGTGGATTTACTTGAGGCTCACCCGGAATTGAAGAATGGTAAATTTACCTCAAATAAGTTTACTTTAAAGTCCCTAATTAATAAACAAACCACAGCAAAAACCTAAACTGGATATATTGAGGTTATGTCGTACGAAATAAAACAAACCAAAACGATCACTTTGCCTACGTTCGTACACGAAATCGCTTTATCGTGTACTAAACCCCCATCCGTTGCATCTCGCCCGAAATCAGTCGCATGCGAAAGGTTCGCATCCGAGTTCATGATGCTCTAAAATACGAAACGTACATTTTCATGCGATAATCTCACATTTTCGTGCACGACATCGCCTCGATCAAGCTCGAAAATACGGCTCCAGGAGAGTGTGTTTGAAACACTTTAAGATCGAACAACTTAAGCAATTTAAATATTCTTACAGTCAGGTGTGAAACTAGGCTTCATTACACATTGTCATGTCTATTGGACTTAAAAACGTTTTACACCGATTATCGCTATTATACTGTTTGAATATAAAGCAAAACAGACAAGAAAGGGAAATGTCATTGTAAAGAAACGAACAAGAAGGTGGAAAGTAAAAATATAATAGAAACTAATTTTGCACAAAGGAGTAATTTTAGTAAAAAACGAAATATTTTCAGTTTGTCTTCTTAGCATCTCTTGTTTTTCATTGTAGTGTATCATCGGCAGGGGATTTCTCCTTTGGTAATGATAGCTTCTTTGCTGTTGCTGTCACCTTTTTAGTTACTGAAGCCTTCTTCGCTGGTAAAGCATTCTTTGTTGTTGATGCCTTGGCTGATGATGGTTTCTTGGCATTTTTAGACAAATCCTTTTTTTTTATCTGCATGTGCTTGTATAATATTCTACTGCAGAAGGATCTAGGCAGAACTTCATTAGATACTGCAGATTATTGTACTTCTCTCTTGTTATTGGTTGCAATCCTGCAAAATGGATATGTTGAACAGAAAATAGAAACACACAATGACCTAGAACTTACCTTCGTAAAGCTGACCGGGCAACTCAAATTCGTTGTTAGATAGATTTTTCTGGTTATTCCATGTCTCATGATCAATTAGAACCTCATAATCCTATGCGCTATACCATGCAGATCAAAATTCTGGCACTAGAATAAACTGACGTTCCCCTTTTTACCGTGGACGCTCGGACAGTTCCCGTTTTTAGCCTGTACGATAAAACTTTATGTATTAATATCTACTGACAGTGCGCCTTCTTACCCACAAAAAATTTATAGAATTGTGTTTATCTCCCGCGACAAGATGGAATAGTAATCTCAATTTTGAATTGCGACTTGAAAAATATATGTATGTGTTTTTTTCATGTTGTTTTTTTATTTTTAATGCAAATATCTCGAAAAGTGCGCGATTTTAGGACTAAATGAACTTAAGTAGACTTGTTCAGAATGAGATTTCCTATCCCATTGGCTCTTCCGGGAAAGCTTCTTGAAGAATATATATATATTTGCTTTGTCGTGTTCTTTTTTTCATTTTGACGTATATATATCTTTCAAATATATACAACCTTTTTTGTAGGAAATCACATTCTGAACAAGTTTACTAATATATATATATATATATATATATATATATATATATATATATATATATATATATATATATATATATATATATATATATATATAAATCTTGTCTTTTTTGTGCGCATAAGCAAAAAATTGTTCTAAAAGTTGAGTACTTACTATCTATGCAAAGAAACTGTGGACTATACTCCAAATTTAAACGTCACGTACATTTATTACTATCTATCTATCCTTTTCCGGTTAAGGCATAGATTCACTAACGGCCACTATTTCAGTGATGGGGTGGTTTATACCAAATTTTTCTGTTTAAACTTTAAATTTTCGGTTTAACAGTTGTTCAGTTCGTGATCAAAGCAAAATAAAACAAGTTTTACTTGAACGTCAAAGTTTGCAGGTTTACTTGGTGGCTTAAATCAAATTTTGTCGCTTACATCACTACATCTACTGAACTTACAATTACCGTTGATCTAGTTCAAGTTAAAACGCTGTGCCTTGTATTGTTTAGATATCGGTTTAACTGAAAAAGAAACTAGTATATATGTTTCCAAAGGTTGGACATTCTGTGATTGTCAAAAAATGTTTATTAACATTTTCTAATTTAAAAGAAAGACTGTCTAAAATGTTTTTGCATTATGCTGATTTTACATAATTTGTTGGAAAAAATCATAATGGTGGAGTAAAAGTAAAACTAAGATAGACGAGGTGCTAAAAATATCATCGTATGCAAAATGTGAGTGACGATTTTTGACTTCCGAAATGAGTTTTCTACTACTGCAACAACATTAAAATGCGTGTTGCCCTCGAAGATTTTGGTCCATTTGGATTTTTCGAAATACTTACTTTATTAATAGTAAACGCCAAACTGTTATAAATTTAAAAATTTTTTTGTATGTGAAGGTCTTTATTGGAGAAAATAAACAAAAACAACATACTAAAAATATTTTTCATTCAGATTCAAAATTCTTACAAATACTGGTGTTACATTTGCACAAAGTTATACACGTCAACGCCAACTTTCTACAACTACAACTATTAGTACTGCAAATCGATTTACATTTACACGGGCTAATTAACTCAGAAGGTACATAGTCTTTTGTCATTTGTCTGGGTAGATATGCGAATTTCTTAATTCATAGCCGAAGTGTTCGAAATGATATGATAATTCTGATTGTATCAATGGTGCACATGAAAGATTTAGAGCCGTTATTTTAGAACCCAAGCGGCTTGTAGTGTCACATCCTGTTAAAGCAGTGCTGGCAATATTTTGCTAACAATATTACCTAGCAACATAGCAGCTAAGTGACAACCTAGGACACGAGCACGTTTTGCGGAGCACATATTAAACCACACTGATACATTCCAGAAATGAAGTCCTAGTATAAAAATATCAGTATCATTTGCTTGTAAAATGAAAACACAATTATTTAAATGTTTAACAGAATAAAACATATGACTAAATAATCTACTATCACTGTGAGGGTTGTCGTCGCATCACCTATTTAATACACCCTGGTCTATAGCCTTCATCTCTTTTAGCCGTTTGTAGCGACTCGCTTAAACTAGTAGACGATATGTGCGAACGTCCACACTGGAAGCTCACGAAGATGATGCTGACCTTAAATTTTTATTATCAGATACTTCATCAAACACAAAGTGTACCTTCATTTTAAAGAAAATTAAAATTCCATATTCTGACAAGTTTATTTGGTGTGACGTTTTCTGCCCTACACTCCGTCCTTACGTTCCGATCGTTTACAGACGGACAATTTTTGATATTTTTCATGGTTTGTCTCACCCTGGTATCAAAGCGACTAGAACGTTAGTTTCTAAAAATTATTTTTGGCCCAAAATGTCTTCAGATTGTAATTTCTGGGCAAAAACTTGTGTTAGCTGTCAAACGAATAAAGTAACACGACATGCAAGGAGTCCGATAGCTAACTTCGATATTCCTAAAGGACGCTTCGACCACATAGATATAGATTTAATAGAACCATTACCTCCTTCTAAAGGTTGTCCTTATATTCTTACTGTGATCGAACGTTTTACTAGATGGCCCGAAGCTTATCCACTTAAGGATATTACTGCAGAAACTGTAGCGCGTACGTTATTTCAGAATTATGTTTGCCGATTCGGTGTTCCTGTCACAGTGACAACGGATCAGGGGGTTCAATTTGAATCGAAATTATTCCAAGAATTTTCAAAATTTTTGGGATTTCATAGAATTCGTACGACACCATATCATCGTTCCTCGAACGGAATGATTGAAAGATTTAATAAATCTCGTAAAACTGCTCTGAGAGCTTCTACACCACATTGGGTAGATAAACTTCTTGTCATACTATTAGCTCTCAGGACCATCCCTAAAGACGATTTGCAATGTTCCTCCGCAGAACTCGTTTTTGGTCAAACTTTACGACTACCAGGTGAATTTTTTATAAAATCATATACTTGTACGGATATTCCTTGCTTCATTACTAAATTACGTACTTCTTTTGATAATTTAACGTTCATTCCACCTTTTCACCATGTCAATTACAAATCATTCGTCAATTCAGACATCTTGACTTGTAATTTTGTTTTCGTTCGGAAAGAACGTTTTAAGAAATCTTTTACTCCGCTGTATGATGGGCCGTTTAAAGTGTTGTCTTGTACAGACAAATTAATTACTTTTGTTAAAGGAACTAAAACTGTCAGAGTAAATATTGATAGAATTAAACCAGCATATTTACTGTCAGACAAATGCGATGTTACACCTGTTAAGAAGGTACGTTTCGCCATTGATACTTTGATTGATTGATTGTTCTTTTAACGGAAGGGGTATGCGTAGCGACTCGCTTACACTAGTAGAAGATATGTGCGAACGCCCACACTGGACGCCTAGCGGCGTAACTAAGAAAATCGAAGAAACAAAAATGTAACAAAAAATTATTATTATTATTAACAAGATATAAAAAATGTTAACATTTTAAATATAATACAAAATAAACATTTACAATTCAATATGATGTTTTAATATAGCAATACCAAGGGCTATATATGATATTTTAATATAGCAATAATAAGGCTAAACCGTTCATTTGTTTTTTTTTTCTTTTTTGTTGAGCCTAGAGGTCCCTTTTTAATGTTCCTCTTGTCGCAATTTTTATTTTTTAAGGTACTTGTATACTGATAAGAGCGAATCTAGCGGTGGATCAACGGCCGTATTCACCGTTGAAGGCTTAAGCGGTGCTTAGTTAAGCTAAGCTGAAATACAAAGCAGCGCTTAAATTGTGAAGTCTTGCACCGCAGTGAAATGAACGAAGCTTTGTTAAGCCTACAAAAAATTTGGCAACGCCTGAAAAAGTGTTATTCTTCTGTCAATCAGTCAAGAATTTCTAACCTAGACAAGCCTGAGTTTTCTTTCTGTGTCTGAGAAAAGATTTATTAGTTATTAGTCTAAAAAAATGTTATGAAAATAGGAAAAAGGAACTGAGGAAAACATTAGCCGAAGAAAGAAAAGAAACCATTGTCACTGATGGGGTACCTCCTCCAAAAACTGGAAAGAATGAAAGCGATGACATTCATAGATCGATTTTGAATGGAAAGACACTGGTGGGACGCCACAAATTTTGAAACCTAAATCGTTTTGAAATTCCAGGGCATCTTCTATCAATGCTAAAATGGATATCACTGTACGTTTTGTTAATCTAAATCTTCGAAGAAAACTTAAATCGTCCATGTCTTCAATATAATTTGGTCTAATGTAATACCTCCGGCGTGGAAAACCAAAGTCTATTATGTCTAATACGTCAGTATCGTCCTCTAAAAGAATTTTATTCTCTATTTCTATGTTATTATTATTTTGAGACGAAAACAGGCAAAAAAGAAGTAACTTTGACAACAAAACGACAAAATCAAATGAAACGCCAAAAAAGTTAGGTTATAATTGGGAAAAGCTAGGTTTAACGATTTTGAGCTGCCAAAATTGAGAGCTTAACTTTAGGCGAGCTTAAATAACATTTTAACTTCGATGCATATGACAAACATAAGTTAAGCGCGCTTGAATCATAAGCCTAGCTTTTCTGTATACGGTGAATACGGCCGTTAATAAATTAAAGCGCGAGAGAGAAAGACTAAAAGGATTTTGCAACACTGTCTTAAATACGATAATCTGCTATATTTCGTTCGTGCCGAACCGATTTTTCCCATTTCCATATGCAATTTACGATGAGGTTTAACTGGAAGTCTTCTTCTTTACATCGCGACATCGTACGGCCGTCCCGCTGGTGTTTTCCGAAAAATATGAACGTGTCAAAATCGCATGTTTTTGTAATTTTTTCGTCTCCGAAGTGCCAGGTTTTTTACTATTTTTCGCAAATATCTCCGAAACGGTAAAAGCTGGCTCGAAATGAAAAATCAAATCAAACAAGTCTCTTTCACTGCGAATCTTTTACTACCATCAGAATTTTGATTGCTCTTTTCGTTACGGAGATACTTACTGAAATGTCGACGATGTAGGGCAAAAAATCGAAAATTTTGTGCTTCAAAAATTGACAACTTCTTAATCTCGACTCCTACGCCAAAAAACTACTCTAGCTAATTTAAATAGAATTAAATTGGCTAAAACCCTTTTTTTTAATTTTGGGTTCCGACAAAAATTAGGGTATTAGAGGGCGGAAATTGGGACTTTTTTTTGATAATATTTCGCCACTTTGTCACCGTAATTAATCGGTAATTAATTAAAATCGATGTCCACTTAATAATTTTTTAAGATTGACATGCATTTTCTAGGAAAACGTGAAATTTTCTCCATTTACTCGAATATCTCGATATTTATCCGTTTTTCCGAAAAATTTGTAGGCAACAAATGTAAAGAGCATTTATACTAATTTTTAATTTTATACTTTTTAAAAATGTAAATATCTTCTTAACATGCAACGTTGCCAATCAATTTCAACAGCTGTTTTATTTACACAAATGTAGGACTTACAATTGATTAAAGTTCTAATAACTTTTATACTAGATGAATGATTTTTTCAGGGGTTTAGCAGAGTGTTAATAAGAAACTACTTAATGTTATGTTGAAGCATATTTCCAAAAGAGCGAAAATTAACTTAAGCCGAGCTCTACTATGTCAAATAAGGCTTCATTGCCTTAACGGCCGTATTCACCGTACATAGAAAAGCTAAGCTTACGATTCAAGTGCGCTTAACTTATGTTTGTCATATGCACTGAAGTTAAAATGTTATTTAAGCTCGCCTAAAGTTAAGCTCTCAATTTTGACCGCTTAAAATCGTTAAACCTAACTTTTCTCAATTATAACCTAACTTTTTTAGCGCTTCATTTGATTTTGCCGTTTTGCTGTCAAAGTTACTTCTTTTGTGCCTGTTATTGTTAAAATAAAGGATGAAATTCCTTTAGAGGACGATATTGACGTATTAGACATAATGGATTTTGGTTTTCCAAGGAGGTTTTATTGAAGACATGGACGATTTAAGTCTTTTTCGAAGATTTAGATTAACAAAACGTACAGTGGCATCCATTCTAGAATTGATAGAAGATGCCCTGGAATTTGAAAACGATTTGTAGGTATTTTTATTAGGTTTCAAAATTTGTGGCGTCCCACCAGAGTCTTTTCATTCAAAATCGATCTATGAATGTCATCGCTTTCATCCTTTCTAATTTTTGGAGAAAGGTCCCCCATCAGTGACAATGGTTTCTTTTCTTTCTTCGGCTAATGTTTTCCTCATCTCCTTTGTCCTATTTTCATAACATTTTTAAAACTAATAACTAGGTTTTTTTAGACACAGAAAGGGCTTTTCTAGGTTAGAAATTTTTGACTAATTGACAGAAGAAGAGCACTTTTTCAGGCGTTGCCAAATTGTTTGTAGGCTTAACAAAGCTTCGTTTACTTCACTGCGGTGCAAGACTTCACAATTTAAGCGCTGCTTTGTA
This sequence comes from Rutpela maculata, assembly GCA_936432065.2. NCBI lineage: Eukaryota > Metazoa > Arthropoda > Insecta > Coleoptera > Cerambycidae > Rutpela > Rutpela maculata. The sequence continues at coordinate 114,321,573 of OW386285.2, forward strand.
TTTCAGCCTAGCTTTACTAAGCACCGCTTAAACCTTAAACGGTGAATACGGCCGTTATAAAAGTCAAACTTTCCGAATCGATTACTCCGAAACTAAACGGACGATTTTGTTTTTATTGAAAATCCAAGTGTAAAATCACTTTATTTATTAGTATACCAAATTATATTTAAAACTGTAAAAGTTCATTTTAGTATACAAGTACCTAAACTCATTGTTTTCTTTTTGTTTCGCGCGATATTCCTTCTGGAAGTCTTCATGTTGTAGTAAGGTGATATTCTGTACATTTAAGGAAAAACAATAATTTTCTATTCCTATATGTCTGAAAATTTCCCACCAGGACTTTGCTGTTTGATTAGTCTACAACCTACGACATCAATACACTTTGGAAATGTCATGAAAACCTTATTTTATTCGGCATACTTATGATATTACATTTTAAATTAGTAATATCTCCAGTTACTACTTTAGAAGCAATGTCATACCCGATTTCATATATTATAATGCATACGGTTTCCTTACTTACGATGTAGGTTGCATCGCAAAAAAAACCAAAATCAGCTTGATCAAAGACAAATTTTCAAAATTAGCCGTTGATATCTGGATTAAATCAATAAATCAGTTGACTGGTGAATGGAGAAGAGCTCGGAGCAGAGTCTGGAGCCCGATGAGTTGAATTGTAAGGTTAGAATTGTTTTATATTCGAATATGTCAATTGTGTCATTTAAATTGTTCATTTACATTAATCAGTGTGAGATCTTTCAGTTAACAGATGATAAGAATTTCGCAAAATTGGTTGAATTAGAAGCATTTACCGTGTACCTAAATCTTTCCGCGAAAAAGTAAATCATTATTAAAGTTTAATCATGAATAATTTAGAGGGAGATTTCAATTCTCGAAGGAAATCGTAAAGTTTTTGATAAATGGAATAAAAGAAATATTTTGTGCGTTGACAATATGTGAATATATTTATTTTTTTTTTTTTTGGTAAGTAGGAAGTTGATTTTATTAAATATACACCACTGTTCTTGTTCACCATGACGAGTTTACAGTATTGATTCAACTATTGAATTCAATGTCAATGTTGCTCTATGCTTTGTTTTCACTACTACGGGAGCCTACCCTAAGTGTCCGTGCACCCCCCTCCCCCGATCCTTGGGGACAATGTTTTTCAAGATTAAAGCCTAAGGAACAATTTTAGATATGTCCAAAAAAAAAAAAAAATTGGCTGCACTTTCAAAATGACGTCCGTTTAAAAAAAAATGGCAAATATTGTTTTTGTCATTTAACACGAAAACTAAAAAAGATAGAGAAAAACTTTCTACACAAAAAACAAAGTGCATAAGAGTTTCTACAATTTTTTTTCTATACAATATTTGGATAGGAGTTACCATTTTCCAAATAAATGATTCAGCTCTTAAAATAAAATATAAAATTCAATATAAAACGTAATACTACGGGAGCCCACCTTAACTGTCCGTGCACCCCCCCCCCCGATCCTTGGGGACAATGTTTTTCATAAAGTTAAAGCCTAAGGAACAATTTAAGACATGTCCCCAAAAAAAAAACTGGCTGTACTTTCAAAATGGCGTCCATTTAGAAAAAATTGCAAATATTGTTTTAGTCATTTAACACAAAAACTAAAAAAGATGGAGAAAAACTTTCTGCGCAAAAAACAAAGTGCATAAAATTTTCTACAATTTTGCTCCTATACAATATTTGGATACCATTTTCCAGATACCATTGTTACCGTTTCGAACGGGGTAGGGACCGCGCGACTATCACCTTCGTATTGGCCATCCTCGATGTTTGATCGCTACCTCTGCACTTTTGGAATTTTACACTTTTTTGCAAGTTTCGTATGGACTATAAGCCCCTATGAAGTTTGGAACATATCTTTTACACAGTTGCACCAATAGACAAATTACCCACCAAATATATCACCATATTTTGTCATTTTTATCAGTGACAGCAAAAAGCGCAAAAGGGTGCTACTCTAGTCAGCATGTCTTTTGAGGTCGACGGTCATCCGACGTCAGCGAGCTTTTGGGGCTTGGTGGTGGGTCGTTGGCAAGTGTATTAGTGAATTGTCGCACATTGTGCGAGCGAGGTTTGCCGCTATCTCGAAGAATTGGTTAAGAACCGTTTTCTCACATATCTCGGCTTCTGTGCTACATAAAAAACAAAATTTCCCGTGTTTTATGTGCTATAAGTACATTTCTTTCATAGGTCTGATAGTTTTTTGTTTATTGTGAAGTTTGAAATGGTTTTTCGCATTTTTCTCTATATGGGTAATTCCTACGAAAAAATTGTTCAATATGAAAATTGGAGAGTAGGAAAAAACCTACAGCTTCGTTTTTAATTTTTATTTTCAAGCAATAGTTTGCTCCACAGCACGCCACAAAAGTCGGCATGTCAGCGAGTGACTGTACAGTAAAGAAGAAATGCTACATTAATTATATGGTCACTGTACAATACAATTTAGCCCAGTCGATGTAGATATTTACCAACAAAAAACTGAAAACTGTGTAAACTTTTTTGTAATGAGTTCGTGAAAGTGTGTAGAATAATATCCTGAAAAGTTTACATTTCGCTCGGGTGCAGAACATAAAAAAAAGTGAAAAATAGTAGACTGTAATACAAGTGTGGCAAGGGTTTCATTGCAAAACGATGTATGAAAGTAGCAACACGAGCGCAGTGTTCCTATCATACGAGTTTTGCAATGAAGCTTGCCACATGTGTGTTACATACTATTTTTTCTACGGTTGTGAAGTTATTTCCCTTTTTTAAAGTCTTTCCAAAATTTTAAATTTGCTGCCTGTCAGATTTTATTTAAAGTGACATTATCCGCAGTCATTCTGAAATTAGAAAATTTGACTTTGTAATTGCAATTCATGTGTAATTAATGTACATTTATAGAATTTAATTGTTATTACCAGTAAGTAATATAAAATTCTTTAAGGTAAACACACTATTTTATTCCGGTGGGTGAAGATGTAATCAAGGCGTGTGGCAAATTCTTTGCCGCACGGCGTGCGGCAAAGTGATATTTTCTGCAGTCATTTTGAAGTTAGAAAATTTGACTTTCAGCACAATCGTAGAAAACATTTTTTTTCATCCATTTTTTTTAAATTTTGAAATTAAATCAAGCTAGAAAGAAATGAAAAACACAGATGGATAGATCACGTATTTATGAACAAAAAACGTTCTAACAAAATTTATCGTTAAAGCCACGGTTTTCCCAGAAAAAAATAGTCAATTGTAACGTTATAACTCGGAGCGAGATCCATGCGTGCACGCGCTTGAATACGCATGACTGTGACACCGATGCACTGAATTCACTAAATCAGAATTTGTTCAATCTATATGAGTGTTGGTTCATTTAAAAGATTGAAATTGTAGCTTTCTGATGCTTTTTTGTTTTAAACAATAAAAGCAAAGGATGGATGGGAAAAATATACTTATATATATTATCACGCCCGAACTCAATCGTCGCAATAAAATAAAAGCTCTTCAAAAAAATTCTTTCTTCATTGAGAACTGTTGAAAAGTATGTACACTTCATGATTATTATGGTTTGTTACGTTGTAGTAACGAAGATTAAAAAAAAGTACATCTCAAATCATTTTAATTTCCTTGCTTGATGATTTTTTTTATAAATATATGTATTGGAGGCTGTAACTTGTCGAGAAATTGACCCATTAGAAAAAATAAAATCACAATTTCGGAAAAAATGTATATTTTTCGAATGATCAAACACAAAATCGTTTACTTGTATGCATTTTTTCGAAAATATGATTTTCACGATCTTATCCTTATAACTATGAAAATATCTTTGATTGTTTTGAATACAAATTCTGGAACTTTTCCAATACATTAACAAATATATAAGGAATCCATTGGATATAGCTGAAATGTGGATAGGTGTACCTGTAATAAATACAATACAGTAAAGTCACGTAAAAATTCATGCGAGCGATTCAGCGGGTATGTGTGGTGTCTGTGTATGCATTGATAATTGTATATTTTCCCTCCATACTCACTATTTATCCTCCTATTCACTAAGAAAAATGTTTAAAACGTGTAATCAGAAAGAGAAAATAGCTTTATTTTACTTGATAGAACAGCTAAGAATTTTTAGAGTTCCATAGTATGCATTTAACCGTGGGCTAGCCGCGCAGAGTGACAAGGTTACTTCAGTATTTTTTCCAGGAATACCGTGACTTTAGCGAAAAATTTTATTAGGATATTTTTTGTTCAGAAACACGTGGTCTATCCACCTGTATTTTTTATTTTTTCCTGCCCTGACTTAATTTAAAAATTTTGAAAAAATTGGTAAAAAAAATTTTTTTTTCACTTTTTTTTTAATGTTCTGCATCCGAGCGGAATGTAAACTTTTCAGGATATTTAGTCGGGGGCCCTCCCTAGCTGTACGTGCGCCCCCCCACCGATCCTTGGAGACAATGTTTTCCATATAGATTAAAGCATAAGGAACAAATTAAGACATGTCCCCAAAAAAAAAAACTGGCTGTACTTTCAAAATGGCGGCCATATGTTAAAAAAAAACTGTTGCCAATATTGTTTTTGTCATTTAACACAAAAACTAAAAAAGATGGACAAAATCTTTTTTCACAAACAACAACGTGCATAAAATTTTCTACAATTTTGTTCCTACACAATACTTTGATAGGAGTTACCATTTTCCAGATAAATGAGTCCGAAATTAAGAAAACATGGAAATTCATATATCGGTAAATCACTTAGAGGAAATAACTGTGACAATTATTGTAAGGCGTATAATATAACTTTATATTATTAAAAAAATAAAAAATAAAATAAACTGAAAAAAATTAATAACAATAATAATATTATAATTTGCGTACATTTATCTCGAAAACGGCAACAATGGTATCTGAAAAATGGTAACGCCTATCCAAATATTGTATTGGAACAAAATTGTAGGAAATTTTATGCACTTTGTCTTTTGTGCAGAAAGTTTTTCTCTTTTTTAGTTTTTGTGTTAAATGACAAAAACAATATTTGCAATTTTTTTTAAACGGACGCCATTTTGAAAGTAGAGCCAGTTTTTTTGGGGGGAGACATGTCTTAAATTGTTCCTTAGGCTTTAATCTTTATGAAAAACATTGTCCCCAAGGATCTGAGGGTGCACGGACACGTAGGGTGGGCTCCCGTAGTATTACGTTTTATATTGAATTTTATATTTTATTTTTTTTGTTTTTGTGTTAAATGACAAAAACAATATTTGCAAGTTTTCCTTTTTAACGGACGCCATTTTGAAAGTGCAGCCAATTTTTTTTTTTTTGGGGGACATGTCCAAAATTGTTCCTTAGGCTTTAATCTTTATGAAAGATCGGTGGGGGGGTTACGGGCACTTAAGGTGGGCTCAAAATTATTCAGTTTGCTACTTTTTGTGGGTTTCACTACAAAAATGTTCTATGTCGTCTGGGCTAATTGGTATGAAATGCGGCATGATTTTTTCATATTTTACTTAGACGATAGCCACTTTTCGAAGTGTAAATTTAAAAAATCAATAAAACCTTCCGAACGACTACGAAGGGCGAGAAAACTACGTTGTGGAGATTACACATTCAATGAAGCCATGGTGGTATCGACGACACAAGGAAAGTTTTTAACCAATGAAAAAAACAAGGATAAATGCATAAAAATGCTTCTAATATACTTGAACCATAGGAACATAAAAGCCACACAGGTTCAAGACAGCGCCGATATCGAGATAGTGAACACCGCTATTAGACCGCTATTCCGTAGTAATCGCAGGCGAAGACATCGATTTTCTCGTGTTACTTACTAACAGGACTGGCCTATGAAAAATCGAGGGTGTTTTTCAAAAAACCTACGAAAGGAAAAATTGCCTAGAAACTGAGAAACTCAATGTCAAGCCTTCGATACGATGATATCATAAGCGACAACATCCTGTTTCTACACGCCTTCAGCGGGTGCGATACAACTTCCTCTCTTTTTGGCATTGGCAAATCAAAATTCATCACCATTTTGAAGAACAACTATCATTTGGAAGCATCTCTGAAAATTTTTAAAGACAAAAAGTTTCCCCCGAACTTCTCGCTACCGTATGAAAAACATTCTTTCTTGCTTTGTACAAAGAAAACGAAGCATAAGAAAAGTTAAAATCGCTACGTTACAAACGTTTTGTAAGACCAACTACAAAATCAAAAGCGGACCTTGCGTCACTTCCACCGATATCGGATGCGGCCAGGCAACACATTCTCAGGACGTACATTCAAGTGCAAAAGTGGCTTGGAAACTTTCGCGATCTGGAGAAATGTGGACGGACCAGGACAAATTGTGGGCTAGAAGCGAAAATTATCACAGAAAAAGCTGCACCCGACGAACTTCTAAAATTAATAGCTTGTAAATGCAAAGGAAACTGCGGAACAGCTTGTGGTTGCCTCAAAGCTAGAATGAAGTGCTCCGTTGTATGTCAAAACTGTAGTGGTAAAATGTATAACAACGTTACAGAATGGTCGCTCCTCGCACCCAAACTGTGCAATCCGTACATTTCTGATTTCCCTGCGTTCCCGAATATTAAACTGGCCAAGTACGCCGATGACACAGCCATGTATGCGCACAGTCACGATGCGCAAGCAGTAAATTTGCTACTTAAGGTTCACATGGCTCGCGCCACGACATATTAAGACCAGTGGAAGATCCGGATAAACGTCGAGAAGTCAGAATCTATAGTCTTCATACGTAAATTCACAGAAAATAAAATCCTAACGCCAATTTCAATAAGGGGTAACTAAATTCCAGAAAAGGATTGCGTGAAGTACTTGGGTGTACAATTAGACAAACGATTCACGTTTAACAAACACATTAACCAAACTATACGAACAGTCTATTCCATGTCCCGGAGTCTGCACCCGCTCCCGGTCAGGAATAGCAGACAAAATAAAAAATTGTTATATACCGTTATTGTGAGGCCGGCTCTTACATACGCGGCGCCGGCGTGGTGCAGCGCGTCGACCACGACAATAAATAACTTATTGTTTTAGAGAACAAATTCTAACGCCTCATTTCAAATTCCTCTAGATACACCTCCATCAGAGACTTACATGAACGATGCAACGACATAACACCACTAGTGGACTACATCAAAGCTACATCACAGAAATTTTATCAATTCAAGCTTGGTGATAGTCCGCTTACAAACAATATTATACAAATTAGAGAGCATAATGCACCATTTCGCATTAAACATAAATTACCATACCAAGCGTTGCCTATCTTTCGGCAACAATTATAGCCAAAACTTTTTTCTTCAACTTTAATTGCTATCTAACACAATTCAGTCCTCATTCTTTCATATTCCTCTCTTCTTTTCTTTTTTAATTTGTGTTTTTTGTTTTTCGAAATTTTGTACTTCTTAACTATATTTTTGAATATAACCATAATATTTAATAAATCGTAAACAATAAATTAAGTGGTCTAACATAGCCGCTCGCTCTTGCTGAATTTTCTAAAACGGGTTTTTTGGTTAATAATTTTCCCGCAAAACTAATTTTATACATTTTTTATGCCCTTCAACTATATTACATATACATTTATACAAATTGTTTTAAATTTATATCGTTAGATATATTTTTTCACAACCATGTTGGTACCACAAAATTCAGGATGTCCAAAAACTAACATTATTTACAAAAAAACTGCGAAAAGTATCCTATAGAATGTGTAACAAATATATAAAAAGCTCAGTAAATTGGCGAAGAGTACCTAGGCTTTTAGCTTGTTTTAATTCGCGTTCACAATGAATAAAAATCTATATGTCTATCTATCTATTCTGTAGGTGTGTTAAGCGAAAATTCAGAAAATGTCGAGTGCCGTGAGTGGTCTCAGACCAAAGAAACATTTAAAAAAACAACACAGTATTTATTTAAATGCTTTAAAAGTACACAGTATTTTGATTACTATCTATCTCTTTCTGCATCTACGAGATATGGGGCCAATTCTATAATTAAATCTTGCACGGTGTGCTACAACCAAATGTAAATCAAAGTTGCCACTCGAATTTTTTTTTACACATTCTTGGATGTATATAGAACCAACTTCCACGATATTTAAAATCATTTATTGCAGAATTTTTTTTTATGTATTTGGACCCGTTGACACTGAATCAGAAGTCAGATTGGCTCGTTTTTCACCCCTAGAAAACACCCTCCCCCCCAAAAAAAAAAAAAATATTCTGTTCAGTGGATCATACCAATGTATCTTTATGTATTTGGACGCTCTGAAACAGAACCCGAAGTCAGACCCCAAAAACCCCAAAAAACACCCCCAAAACAAAAAAGTGGTCTGGCCTGCGGACTAGACCAGTGTATCCTTATGTATTTAGACCCGTTGAAACGGAATCCGAAGTCAGAATTGTCAGATTGGATCGTTTTTAAAATAAGTTTCACATTTTTTAAACAAAATTTTTAAAGCATTATACTGTACGAGATCATAGGTATTATTATACTCTTCGCAAAAACGAAGAGTAAGTATATTGTATTTGATCGGCACATTTCTAAATCAGTAAATATCGCTCGTAGAGAAAATTTTTTTATATCGTTATGTTAGTGAACGAATTCTGAACAACTTTCAAAATGTCCGTCTGTCCGTCCGTCACGTTTCTTGTAAGCACGATAACTCAAGAAAGAAAAATCCGATTGTATTGAAATTTGGAGAGTAACTTAGTGTTAGCTAGAGGAAGAACCCTATTGTTTTTCAACAAAATAGATTGGTAAATAAAAAAGTTATTAGTAATTTAAAATTTAAAAAAATATTTTTTACATTTTTTTATGGTTTGTAATAAATAGAAACCTTGCGAAATGTTATTTCCTATCACTATTTTTTTTAATACATTTTACTAATGTTTGTTTCCTAATAATCACAATTAATTGTCTAATAGTATATATTACACTCATTAACAATTTTAATAATAAGAAATGGTGGTGTAGCGGTAAGAGTTTCGTCTCGCAATCCAAGGCGAGTACATCGTGGAGAAAGAGACTACGGAGAAACTACGTAAAAATCAGTTTTTGAAAGTGCCAAAAATAAATGTGAGACCACCTTTAGATAGCAAGCTTAGAAAAAAACCATCGAGTGATAAAAAGACTCGCCATAGAATTCCTGCGGCTGCTAGCTGCAGTAATATTGCATCTCAACTTAAAAGTGACAAAGACACTAGACGTTCTACCTCTGTAAGCGAGAGTGAGAAAGACGGTAAATTAAGTTCAAGTGATAGAGACAGTGATAAGGACACAAACATATTAAAACCTAGTTTAAGTGAAAAGACATTAACAAGTGACTCAAATAAAGAACATCTCTCCGATACAGATTCGGAGAGAGAAGACTCTGTTGCCAAGAAGTTAAAAAAGGACACTAAAATACTTGTGAAGTCAATCGCAATCAAAAAGGCGAATAAAAATCCATTGCCCAGTTTTTATTCGTTCAGTAAATCGTCTAATGATAAGGTGAAGACAAAAAAATACGAGCAAATAATAAAGGAATTCAAAGCTCCTAAAGAATTCCAAACATCTGAAAAGAAACATACCAAATCTAAAAAGCCTGAAGAAGCGCTATTAAATATCAGTCAACAACTTTTTATTGATCAGGAACTGGTAGATAAAGGATTCGTGAGCGAATACGAGATGGAGAGCGGTGACCCTCCTGAACGAATCATAACCCCTCTACTTACATCAACCCCTGAACCGATCAACCCTGAAATAAATATACTACCCCCTCAGGAAACATTAATGTTACCTAAAAACCCTGAAATAATTACCAAAGACATAGATACACAAAAAAAAGAACTCGATGACCTCCAAGCCACCGAGGAATTAATTTTGAAACTTATTAAAGAAGATAAAATAAAAGTTACTTCTCAATACATAATTGTGGGTAACAAAATTGTGGGTTAAACACAAAGTTCCCTTGATAGGGAGCGAAAAGCCTTAAAACAAACTACCGATAGTCACGATGATAGTCAGGTGGAACAAGGAGAGGATCAAATGGATACCTCACAATCGCATTCACAATTCATTTACCCTAAAAAACGCCGTAACAGAATATCTAATCTTCTAACAAACAAAGAAGACACAACAACAACTAAAAATCGCTTTGACAAATTACCCGAAGTTATTGACGATGCCGCCACTTCAATAAGACAAAAAGCTACAGGTGCTACACCTAAAAACAAGCAGAATGAAATACAACAGACCCAATCAATACAATTAATTCAACGAACACAAAATCAACAAAAACAATCTGAAAAAGAAAAACAATTCAAAAACCCCCCGATCGTATTAAAAGGCACATCCAAAGATCACACTAAACTAACAGCAGAATTAAGGAAAAATATTACTAAGGGTTTTTATATAAAATATGCCCCTCGTTCTACTCTTTTATACATAGCTGACAAAAACGAGTATCTCCACTACACTAAAAAACTTAAGCAAGACGAACAGCTTGAGTTCCATACCTACACCTTAGCTGAAAACAAAACACATGCATTTGTCCTACGTGGCATGCATGGCAATCCAAACATAGAAGATATTAAAGAAGACATTGAGGACAACCACGGCATAAGGGTTGTAAACATTTTTCAAATGAAAACAAAGTATAATTTATTATATCTAGTCGTATTCAAAAACAACGTTACGCTTCGTGAACTCTCAAATAAAATCAAATACATATTATATACAAAAGTAACCTGGGAAAGAAGGAATAATGAGCGACAAATAACACAATGCAGACGCTGCCAGGGATGGGGTCATGCAGCCTCGAACTGTAACAGAAATCCCAGATGTGTCAAATGTGCAGGAGAACATTTGACACAAAATTGTCCTGATAAAATTGTTGAAAACCCTAAATGTGCAAACTGTGGCGGTCCCCATACAGCATCAAATATTATATGTAACGTTTATCAATATCGCATTGAACAGATAAACAAAAATCAAGCCGAAATACAAGCGAGAAACGTTCCAAAACAACAATATACACCAGCCCCGGTGCCGACTACTAATCCTTGGCAACAACGAGCCGACAGAGCAGCGAGAAACTTAGAAGCCGCTTTACCACAAGCACCTCCCACTCAATCCGGTGCCCGGAATAAGAAGGAGGACATCGTGCCCAGTACTAGTAGAACTGCTGACACACGCATACAAGGAGCTGCCTCGGCGGCTGGTAATGTTTTGGGGAGTGACTTCCAGGCTCTCATAAAAGAAACAAACAAACTTAATAATTTGATTAATTTACAGGAGACTATTAGGGCGATTTCACATCTAAATTCACTTTTGGAGGCCGTTTCAGATCCATTCGAAACGATCGCGATTATTCAACATTATACACAAAACATATTGCCTAATTATAAGATTAGGAATGATTAATACAATCGTGTGGAACTGCAACGGCCTCCAAAATCATTTAAACGAAATGAAACAATATTTATTTTCAGATAAAGTTGATATAGCCGTGATCACAGAAACTAAACTTAAACCTAATATTAAAATAAATATTTCCAACTATAACATTATTAGAGAAGATAGATTAAATCGCAGAGGAGGAGGTGTGGCGATTATAATCAAAAAGGAAATTCCTTACACCTCTTTGCCGACTCTACAATGTTCCATTGAGAACATTTCCATTAAGCTTATTGACAATACAGTGATTACGGCTGTATATAACCCTCCCTCAAACAAATTCAAGAATGCTGACTTGAACACATTGCTCGTCCCCCACGACAAGGTTCTTTTGATGGGGGATCTAAATTCTAAACATACTACATGGTATAATAGGCGTAACAATACTAATGGCAACACACTCTTTGAGTACTGTCAAATGAATGGCATTGCGGTGATATCACCGGAATCCGCTACCCATTTTCCCTCAAATAATATGTCGTCATCTACGATAGATCTCGTAATAAATAAAAATTACCAAAACTTCATTAATATTTCCTCTCTACCTCTTCTTTCCAGTGACCATAACGTACTTCAACTACAACTACAAGACACATACAGAAACATAACAGACAGACAGATGTATAACTATCAAACCACAAATTGGCAAAAATATAAAAATATAATAAACAACAATATTATCATTAATAATAATATAAATTCGGAAGAAGACCTAGAATCCGAAATACAGAAACTGACACGTACAATACAACACGCTAGAGACAAAACAACAAAAATTACTACGCTGCGAGCCAGACAAGAAACAATTCCTGAAGACCTTAAAACTCTAATAAAATTTAAGAACAAGATAAAACGTCGCTGGCAGCGTAGCAAACGTAACATTGACAGACTCCGACTTCGGGACCTGCAAGCAAACATAAAGCTAAAATTAAATAGTCAGAGAGCTGAGGCGTGGAACGAAAAAGTCTCACGCCTCACTCGCAAAGACAATACACTATGGCGAATGACAAAGTTGCTAAAAAATAAATTTAAAGAAATTCCTACCCTTATAAAGGACAATAAATCCTTTGTCAAAGACTTAGATAAGGCAGAACTGCTTGCAGGTCACCTCCAACAAACAAACACAACAACACCTAACGTAACGGACGAACAAGAGAACATAACCCAGATCCCTTCCCGCTATCCTATCCCACCTCGAAAATTAGCAAAATTACAAACAAATCCCACTGAAATTATTAAAATATTAAAAACACTCCCAAATCTAAAAGCTCCCGGTCCCGACAACATTCCCAATATCTTACTCAAAAACCTTCCCAAAAAAGCCCTTGTACAACTCACCCACATCCTAAATTCGGTGATTAAGTTGCAATGTTTTCCTGCATCATGGAAACTGGGGATCGTGATCCCCATCCTGAAGCTAAATAAGCCGCCGCATGATCCTCTCAGCTACCGACCCATTTGTTTGCTTAACACTATGGGGAAGGTGGCTGAGAGGGTTGTGCTGCGGCTTCTACACAAAAAACTCGTGAAACACCGCCTACTGCCGGTGCAGCAGTTTGGTTTCAGGGAGGGGCACAGTACAACACTTTCTCTAGTAAAAGTGGTGCAGGATATAATTGACTCGTACAACAAGAAGCAGTGTACTGTCATGTTGCTATTAGATATTGAACGCGCCTTCGATACTGTGTGGCATAACGGGCTAGTCTACAAGCTACAATATGTTTGTGGACTGCCCGGGTATTTAGTTGCCCTCATCAAAAACTACCTTTGGGACCGACGAGTAATGGTCCGGGTAAATAATACTCATTCAATGTCATGTAGAATTTCTGCGGGGGTACCTCAAGGGTCCGTCCTCTCGCCTGTACTATTCAACCTCTATATATCTGATATTCCTACTCATCCTTCCACAAATCTCCTTCTATACGCCGACGATACAACTATCTACGCCAACAGCTTTTACGCACAAACTGCTACACAAAAAATACGATACCATACTTTAAAGCTACTAGACTATTACAAGCTGTGGAAGGTTATGATTAACCATTCCAAATCGGAAATCATAACCTTCCACAGAAAACTCACAAACATACGGACTATTACAAAACTAAAACTTGACAATAATGATATCTCTGAAAAGAAAACAGTAAATTTATTAGGACTGACACTTGACACTCGACTTTCTTTTGCACCCCATATAACCAAGGTTATAAATAAAGCCTATGCAGCACTGAGCAAACTATATCCGCTGGTGAACAGACGCAGCAAATTAACGATAGAAAATAAAATTTGCCTTTACAAGGCAATTTTCAGACCCATTTTAACCTATGCCTGTGCGTCGTGGAATTTAATTTCCGACGCACAGTGCCTTAGATTGCAAAGAACCCAAAACAAATTGCTGCGTCTATTAACCAATTCACCTCGCTATATCACCATCGCGGAGCTGCATAGGCTTACGGGGGTGCAAATGATGCGTGAACACATTGACGAAACTGCACAAAAATTCTTTACCTACAAACTTACTAACTCACAACTAACAGAAAATATTGCGAATATTAGACGACAACATAACATACAACACACACATAAATACATTTACGAACGCCTTCCACTCTACGATATCCCTCTGACAGACTGACCATAATCCCCCCCATAAAACACACACTTCCCTGAAAAACCCTTCCCCTCAAAACCACCTTTCTTACTACCCTTTCCTTCTACCCCCTCTTGACCCCTCGCAGAAATCTATCCCATTTAAGGATTTGCTCTTTAGAGTAAATGCCCGTTTTTATACTCTGACACCTGCAGCAGGGTTTTTAAGAACATTTTCCCTGCATATTTATTATTACCCTCCCCGCTCATTTAAACTAAATAAATTATTGAGATGTGAAATCCCCTGATATGTTTCTCTTTAATATGGTTAAGCTACCTAAGAACCATTCATATTTATACAAACATATTCTGGAAATCTCACTTGCCAAAACACCTGGCCGTTGTGTCACTTCTCGTGTCTAGCACGCGATCTGTGACGCAATGCTATATCTATGATTGTAAAATGAGATAAATGAGATACAAATGAAATGTTAACCTTAGTTAAATAGAATAAAAAAATACACAATTTGGCAATTTGGCAATTTGGCAATCCAAGGGTCCCGGGTTCGATCCCTCACATCGTGATTTTTTTTCACAACAAAGTTGGTATCACAAAATTTAGAATGTCCAAAAACTAACATTATTTACAAGAAAAATGCGAAGAGTATCCTATAGAATGTGTAACAATTATATATAAAGGGCTCAGTAAATCGGCGAAGAGTATAATGCTTCCTCTAGTTTATTTATATGGTATTAATTATTTACATAACTGTTTCAGGTTTTTTTTACAATTGTGTAAGATTTTTCTATATGGAAAATCGATATTTCTGAAAATGTTGTTTCATGAACATACCTTCGCTATTAGCAGCGAGAACACTTCCTTGATGTATTAAAAGTTACCAAAGTTTTACCTCTTTTTAAGAAAAGAAACATTAATGTTATCGACAACTACCGTCCTATAACTATCATCCACATTTTTTGAAAACCATAATTATATATACATATATTACTTACAGTTCAGTAATATAACGATTTATATCGGACAAAATTCAATTTTGAAAATTGGTGGAAATGTTAAGGATAGCATAAGAATTAGTAAACCGAAAAGTTCCCACCCCTAAATAGTGTGCTTCGTCCCCTAGGAGGTCATTTCCAATCCCATTTTGAGGTTTTTTGATTATCTCGAAAACGGTGCACTTTTTGATAAAAATACCTATATACAAAATTATAAATCGTCTGCCAAGGAGGAACGCCGTGTTTACGAAAATTTTCGCAGAGGAAAAAAGTGATAGACTAGGCGCAATTATGCCGTCCAAGAAGTTATACGAAGATATGTATAAATTGCATTTTTGTACGCGGGCACCTAGACTATTAAGGGTTGGTTCCAGTTAACACAATAAATTGTAATCCTTACTATAATCTACTTTAAAGTTCAATGCTTAATCCAAAAGCAGTAGCTACTAAACTCCACTTAAAATTATAATAAATGTAGCGATTCCACCTTCTCACCCCTAAAAAATATCGCAATTTTTAAGGAAGCGAGAATATTATATATTGTACTTGTTGCCATGCCACGCCACCACAGAGGTAAAGTAATTTTATACCTATAATCCACTAATTATCAGAAAGCTACCTGCGTTAATTAATCTTCGTCGTCCTCCATAGATTCAACATTCATGCATGCTTGTCCGTGGCAATGGTAACACATTGTGGAGCAACGTAAGCCTGCTCTTCTGCAACTGCACCTGGTTTCGCACCCTAATTTGCACGAACAAGAAATTAATTTCAAAACCCCAATCAGTAGCTTCCAGCGTAACGTTTTTCCATGTTTGAATTTGACAAAAAACGCGATATGTGTTACCGAGCAGCAGCAGAAGTTGGTGGTAGTTTTGATAACACTACGGTATTGTTCGCTTTACCAACAAGTTTGTTAAAGGACATAAATCTGACTTTTTTCTATACCTCTAGGAGGTAGAGTTGTATAAAGTTAGAACAACCACGTCTACAATAGGCTACTAGACAATAACGAAAACGGCAGTATTAATAATATAGTATTATAGTATTACTGTCCAAAATGATATAAATATAATTTCAAGGTAGTTTTACCGACTATTATTGGTTTTATTGTTAAATGAATATGCTTAAAATCAGAGTGGATTTAAAATAAGGTAGTTTTCCGGATATCTCGTGACGTAATAGCGCAATAACTTCTAAAACAGGGGCATTTTACATTTGACAGTAACTAGCTAGGTTGCCACATTTCTAAAAATAATGTGTACTACTGCACTGTCTGAAATAAATTTTAATATTAATTTTTAACACTGTTTCAAATACCCAGCAAGTAAATATTTTATATATGTTTAAGGCTGATTGATAACTTGCTAATACAGAATTGTAATATTACAGAGGATTCCGTATAGCAATACAAAATATCTTACATTATTAATCGAAATATGGCAACATAGCACTCGTTTCTCTGTTCAAGCACAAATCAGAATCTGGTGATTACGCTATTACGTCATAGCCAACAAAATAGCCCGAAAATTGGCGGCAATATCTAACCGTTTAAACCCAGTTTAAACTTCATGTTTTATTTAAAAAATACGGGTCAACTGTTTTTACATGTAGATGTTATTAAAATTATTTTAAAAAAAATGTATACTTGCCCATTTCTCCATGACTAGCTTTTTCATTATTAAAAGTTTGCGCGATGTCTTTAAGTCATCTCTTTTATTAAGCGCATTGATTGCATTAACCTTTCCTTTAGAAAAAAACGCTGAGGTTGTGTTGCAACCGCTAATAGGGTGTGCAAATAATATTGCTTCTTTACAGTTTTTTAAAAAAGTTGAGGATTGTAAATCTCTGGAACTGTAAATCCTTTTGCTAGCATTACCTTGTTTTTCTTTTAAAAATGTAATGTCTTTGTCGGAGAGAAAAAGAGCAATAAAAAGGACTAGAAGGTCGCCAGGACGCATGTTTACTATTTTAACAATAGAACAAGACTAAAATTGACCTGTTAAGCACTATTTGAATTAAGTGCACTAAATCTTCTATACCAGTCTTCCGAGAAAATCGACCCGCCTCTGGAATCGCCAGCCGCGTTTGACGACGACACGCGTTACGCAAATTGGTTTACTATCGAAGAATAGAAATGCCCCACGTCAGTCGTAACTTGACCACAAAGATTAAAACTTACGCTACAGATTAGGTTACGAACAATATTTCAATAAAGACAAGGAAGGGCGATATTCCTTACACTATATGGCTGGGATTCTCTCAGCGAACAGACTTTATATAAACATAAACATAAACACACCAGATATAGTAGACAACCCCCAAATCTAAAGCTAAGGCTGTCCGGAAGGGGGTTACACATTCGGAAAAACACAGACATACATCCATACCCACCAGTGTTGTCAGTACCGGGGCTAGGGCTCGAACCCAGAACGCGATAGACAGTCGGTCAGCATATTCGCCACTCAATAGCCTCGAATACTAACAAAGTACCATGTAAGTACTTCAGGGAAAGTGGAATGTACTTGCTGAATGAAAGAACATTGTTACAGACTAATTACAAAACTGGTAATTTATAAAAACGTAGAATAATAATTGGCCTCTTATATTTGTATAGGATAGTAAACAATGTAATTGATAAACCTGAATTTCTTGCGTCAATACATATTAGAGTCCCCAGATCTATCAATAGCCGAATAAGTAGTACTTTTTCGTTACTAATTCTCGAACTAACATTATGAAAAATTCTCCCTTATATCGGATACTAATAGTCTGTACAATAACTACAATACAACTGAAATTTTTGGTACTTCAAAAACTAAATTTAAAAAATAAATTGACACTATAATAGTATAAATCATGATTGTGAATTTTAATGTATTACTTTAGTTCATATTTATATGTGAACGATTTAGATAGTTGGGTAATTGCTCACTGGCGTGGGGTGTGAGAGCCAACAGAAATTTGAAAACTCTTGGGTGGTGCCTCACACTTCGTGTCCGGTGGGTTATTGTTCTGTAATTGGTACATTTGTGTTCTGTTGAACAATAAAGTCTTTATTTATTTATTTACTTTAATCTGGTCACGCTAATATACTACTTAGGTAAACTGATGAAAAGTAACCAGTTCGAAAAAACCTTTACAATTTTTCTAGAGTTGAAATAGAATGTATAGTTGACCTATACTTTATGAGACACGTAAAAAACCTCAAAGTTTTGCCGCCAAGCCCCTACAGCATATTAAATAATAAATATAATGTATTACTTAGTACACAAAACATCATTACTCTCGTGTAAAGTATGTTCTGGCATGATTAAAATAAGAAATTAACAGAAACACGCCTTCATCAATTATGATTTCAAATTATTTTGATATAATTACGCAACTCCCTCCTAAAATATTTGACGACCTCACGCTGGTTATCTTTGCTATAGTAACTGTTAGGAGGGAGTTGCGTAATTATATCAAAATAATTTGAAATTATAATTGATACAGGTGTGTTTCCGTCAATTTCTTATTTTAATCATGCCAGAACATACTTTACATGAGAATAAGTAATACATTATATTTATTATTTAATATGATGTAGAAAAATAAGGCATGCCCCGCTCTATCCTAAGGGGATTCGCGGCAAAGCTTTATGATTTTTTACGTGTCTTATGGGCAACTATAAGTATGTTAAATATTTTTTTTTTGCTTTAAAATTCTAGGAATCCTATCACGTAATTCGATACTTCGTCAGTATTAGCTAAAAGAGTAGTTGTTTTGATTGGTTCTCCAATAATGAGTGTTTTAAAGTATTTACCAAACTAGTATATTAGCGTGGCCAGATTGAAGCATCAGTATATAGAAAGTAGCTAATTTCATATTAAATAAAAAAGTGTGTAAGTTGTGATTTGCTTAATACCTAAATAATGTTTTCTAATCATAATGAAAGCAAATAAATAAAAAAATTGTTAATTGCAAAAGAGGAAAACACATTTTAAAATATTGCTTCTATTCAATCGATCAGTTCTTAAACACACTGATACCTTTTTAGTTCGTCTCCTGTTTGTTTGGTATGTCTGACCATTTCTTTTTTTGTACATGTATGTACATGTATTTGATGTGTACACATTTTTGATATTTTTATATATCATTGCGGCAGTGGTGCGTTTTTAAACTGAATTATTTGATACTTGCTTAAGGATGTACGAGAGAGATATTTTTGAACTGAGAATTGAATGAAAGGTTAAAGTTTATATGTTTCGAAGACATCCTGCAAAATATCAGGTTTCTCGTCTACATAATTGAAGAGCAAAGTAGCTCAGAATTTTCGATAATTTTAACATGGGAAATCGAAACATTATGCCGTTTCATTTTACATGTGGCAGAATTGGTACTTTACCTAACATAGGGCCTTTTGTTTACCTTATTGTATACTATTTAATGTTATATATATTTTCTTAAGGTAAATAATACACACATTATTGTTATTATTACTATATTTAAAGAACCAAAACTCAAATGTTTTCAATTTTACAATTAACTAAGGGTCAAAAAACATGTGTGTCTCGATCCTTTGAGTAGGAATAAATCTTTCGGCTGGTGTCTGTTACAATCGAAACTTTAACGTTTTATGGCAATAGATAGTTGCACTTAATGCGTCCTAATTCAGCGCTCGGCGGGGCATAGTCAGAAAAATAGCTGTTGGTTGCAGTCTGGCTTTATTCCTTATATTATATATTTAAGGAAACCAATAGAGGAGTTCGACAAAATAATAGTAAATATTCTGTCCTCTACCTATCAACGAAAAAGATATACTTCGATTATTTGACTAGAAATCACCAATGAATATCGGTAAGGACGTTCACCGACCATTCGTGTGGATAAATTTTTTAAAAACAACCGTATAATTTTTGCAAAATTTTGCTTATGTCAGTTGCACACTTCGTCCATTCAGGGCCAAAAGGCCAAAATTGACAACGTTTTTTTTATAATAACCGCTATTTCATAAACATTTACAACAAAAATTAATTAATTAATGACAGCTTTGTTTTGAAACCGCAGGTGCTTTTAACATCTGTCTATTTTCAGATCTCAGTATTTATCGGTTTTTGTCAACGATTTTATCTCCCGTACATTTTGGAAACATACTAATATTATAATTATATTTTCTGTTATAGAAATTGAACAAATATGATGCGTATGAGTTCCCTAGAAACAAAATCGTCATGAGAGATGTAATAGGTGAAGGAGCATTTGGAGTCGTTTATTATGGCGAGGCCTACGACTTAAAGGGATACCACGACTACACAATGGTTGCCGTTAAACAACTGAGAGGTAAATAAGCGTTCTAATACAATAATTTAATCATTATTCATATTTCAGACAAAAGCCTCATTTAAACAAGGTAAATTGTAGACAGTCTAATTGAAATCCTGTACATTTCGCAAAAAAAAAATTAGTTGTGTTCAAACTGTCATCTTGAAAAATGGCCTGAAAAATACGGCTTTTGAGTTTTATTTAAAATTTTCATTTTACAAAAAAAGGGTCAAATAAAAATTGTTAAGCAAGTAATTATCTACGGCTCTTGATATTACTTTTTTGTTTCACCAACCTTGGAGGTACAAAATGACGTAGAACAAGATTGTATAAAACAAAATTTCAAGCACTTAGTCTAAGAGCGAGAGCCTCGAAATATGCAAACTAATAGTGGCCCATGTAGTACCTTGAGGCAGGGCCGGTTTTGTGACTACTCATCATAGGCCCGGGCCTAGGGGCGCCGCTTTGTGGGGGGCACCACTGTCTTTCGTCTTAGTGATTAGTGTCTATAAACAGGAAAAAAATTTTCGGACTAGAAAAGTTTTTTTTGAATTTTTCCCCCCGCTCTTCAAAAAATTTTTTCGGACTAAAAAATGTTTTCTCGGATTTCTCCCCTCCCCCCCGCTATTCAAAAATTTTTTAAAGTCTCATGGATTTCTGACTATAAAAAGTTTTTGTCTCTTGCCCATAAACTAATAGCAAGCGGGAGAGGGGCGCAAAATTGATCTGGGCCTAGGGGCAATTCATATCGGCACTGCCTTGAGATAAAGTTTTGACCCCAAAAGTTCTGTGACTGGACCATTTTCGATGGCGGGGAACATGATGGTGACAATATTTTCCGACCTACCCTTCACTCGCTACCCACAAGCTGGAAAACCATTTTTCCGATTTTCCGGTGCATGTTTTTTTTTATCGGAAGATTTTATCAATGAAAGTTGTTCAGAATTATCCAAAAACCTTCATCAAGGTATCAAAATTGAAAAACTAAAAAAATTGATAAAGTTAAAAAATATATACAAAAAAAACTACAAATTACTTGATAACTACCTGGCAGCTAACAAAATTGTCATACATTTTTTAAACAAAAAAACCCATTAAAATTATATTTTCGGGCTTTTAATTTTGATTGAATTTTGGACTTAAGGTTTTTAAACAATTCTGAACAACTCTCATTGGTAAAATTTTCCGATAAAAAATACCTAGCACTGGATAATCAGAAAAATGGGAGGGAGATTTTTCCGATTTGGGAAAGGTGAAGAATAGGCCGGAAATAGTATATTGTGTATCTAGGTGTGAAAGCGATACATTCCCGGACGACGATGCAATTGTTGGCCGAGGCGCTAGCCGAGGCCAACAAGCATCGAAGTCTGGGAATGTGCTTTCACACCGAAGTACACATACTATTTTTTCTGAAATCACAATAAATACTATTTTAAACGTATAAAAATCAAAAATATAAACATTTAAAAAAAAATTTTTCTGAAATCACAATCAATACTATTTTAAACGCATAAAAATCAAAAATATTAACATATTAAAATATATATAAAAAACCGTACGGGAATGTTACTTCCCGGCCTAGGCCGGGAAGTAACATTCTCGTACGGCTTTGTTGATCGTTGCTTGGCAACGGATCTTTTCCGGTCTGTTTTCTGATAGTTTCCTAGCAACGAACTAAAATACTGGAATTGTGCATTTTTCGCTCTAAAATCGCGCCGAAAATGTAGACATTCCCGATCGATTTCAGAAAAATATTGTTACCATCGTGGTCCCCGCCCTCGAATTCGAATATGGAGGTCGCGACTCGATTCGTAATTCCGAACTTGGGAAAAATTGCACTTTTCCACTTTCTTATGAAGTTTCTCGAATAGACAATATTTTACATTTCTCAGCCTATAACTTTGTTACAATCCATTGACTTGGCTTGAAAATTTAGAAAGACATAAAGGGTGTCCCACTTAAAACTCCCGGTGCAATTTTCTTGATAAATAAAAGAGATATTTGAATTCTATAAAAGGTGTTCACTAGAATATATAAATGATATCAGTTTTGAGTAAAAACAAATTGAGGCATAGATGGCGTTGCAACGTAAAGAAATTATTTGATTCTAGAAACGTTGAAATGAGGTGCAAGTTATGGGACATTACATTTTGAGCAACTTTTATAATACGAACATACCGGGGGTACCACACTCTTATAAATTTTCTTATTTTTGATTTGTCGAGAAAAAATCATTGAGTTATTGAAAAAACTTTGTTAAATAAAATTTTCAACAAAAATGTAAGGAGGTAGTTTGCTTAAAGCCGATTTTCATATTTTCTAATTTTTGGAATACCCCGTATAATTTATCTTATGTCTGTCAACTGTTCATGACTTCCCAAGACAAGCATAACTTTTTATAAAGAACGACTTGTTCTCTGCAAATCAATAATAAGAAAGTTTACAAGTGTGCGGTACCCCATCCGGGGTACCGCAACTAAACTCCGTAAGCTTTTCTTCATAACTGAAAAAACTTTATTGAATAAAATTTTCAATAAAAATGTAAAAAAAAGGTTATTTGCTCAAAGTAGATTTCATATTTTCTAATTTTTGGAATACCCTGTATAAACAGATTTTTTTGTAGGGGTGGAAGTAAGGAGTTAGAAGAGTATGCAAAATCGTACTAAAGTCATGAAACCTATTCCCACCCCCACCCTCGTTTTTGCGGGTGCTAAACTCGAATAACAGTGTTAAAAAAGTTTTTAGTACAACCTCTTTTGCTTATTTCTCATATGACAGCTTGGCATCGACTATTCTTTGTTTTTTCATGGGGATATAACAGATGGTGAAAGATGAGGTAGTAGACCGCAACCCACTCTGTCAGGAGGTGTAAAACTGTTTCTTTTTTTTTTCTTGTTAAGGGAGGGTGCTAATCAAGGACAATGGTAAGAGTGAATTGTGACATCCTCAGAGGGTTGATCCTAGTGGGTGGAAAATTAATTTTTTTTATTTTCTAATATTGAGTGGGAGTGGTTTCAAAGTCATTGTTTGTCCATTTTACATCCTCATCAGAAATGAACCTATCTTCGCAAGGATCTGCAATTCATGTTCCTTAAAATGGGATGTAAGGAAGAGAACACTATTGGTAACATTTTCTGTTTTAAATAAATTACATATACAGGACACGATTTTGAGTACAATATAATATTTTTTACAAGACGATGTAACCTAGGGTGCTTACAAAGAGAATTACATGGTTCATATTCCTCGAAATGAACATCACATTCATTGCTATTGTCTATCTTCAGCGCACGCATCGTCCGTTTCCGATTCATTGTCGGAAATATACACTTCGAGTATAAAAGGACCCCGCAATAATCTTATGTTTCGGTCAAATCGTCTGAATTTTGAATGTTTTAGGTTTCGTCATCCCAAGCAAAAGTCTCAAGGGGCACAAAGCTCGAAAATCAATACTTTGGCTGCTACGGAGCTTGAAAGCTCCAAAGCTCCACCACAGATTTATTTATTCGTGCAGTCTTTATAGATTTTTAAATAACTTATTTTTTCGATTTTAATATCTAGGTTTATGTTTTTGAGGTTGCTGAATTCAAATCCGATGTCAAATTGTCCAAATTGACACTTGACAGCTGTCAATTAGCTGTCAAAGTGCCTTAACAAAGTGCAAATCTTATTTTTATGTTATGAGTTTATGCTGTTTAGGTAACTCAGTTCATGTATGATGTGAATACAATAATTCGACAATTGGAAGCTGTCAGCTAGCTGTCAAAGTGCAATAACAAAGTGCAAATCTTATTTTTTTGTTATGACTTTATGCTTTTTAGGTAACTCAGTTCATACATGATGTGGATACAATAATTCGACAATTGGCAGCTGTCAAAAGGCTGTCAGGTAGCTTATT
Source organism: Rutpela maculata (assembly GCA_936432065.2). NCBI lineage: Eukaryota > Metazoa > Arthropoda > Insecta > Coleoptera > Cerambycidae > Rutpela > Rutpela maculata. Next base: position 114,345,834 of record OW386285.2, read on the forward strand.
TTTTTGTTATGACTTTATGCTTTTTAGGTAACTCAGTTACCTAAAATGCATAAAGTCATAACAAAAAAATAAGATTTGCACTTTGACAGCTACCTGACAGCCTGTTGACAGCTGCCAATTGTCGAATTATTGTATTCACATCATACATGAACTAAGTTACCTAAACAGCATAAACTCATAACATAAAAATAAGATTTGCACTTTGTTAAGGCACTTTAACAGCTAATTGATAGCTGTCAAGTGTCAATTTGGACAATTTGACATCGGATTTGAATTCAGTAACCTCAAAAACATAAACCTAGACATTAAAATTGAAAAAAATAAGCTATTTGAAAATCTATGATGAAGACTGCACGAATAAATAAATCTGTGATTTGGCCATAAGATTATTGCGGGGTCCTTTAGGAAATTTACAGCATTATCATAACTTTTATCATTGGATTCGTTTGTTTCTATGCTTGGTTCATCATCTTCATCCTCTGGCGCACAGTTCCCACAAAATTTACTTTGACAAGTCTTGCAAAAAACGTTACATCATAAACCTAATTTTATACATCCACATCGTTTCACACATCCGCCCTTACAGTTATTATTATTATGAAAGAGGTGGTTTTCGACAGTTTAAAGGTGAAAGAAAGGTCGTGCCAGCGTAAAACCATTTTTTCTTGATCAGCATCCTCTATAACAAAAAAAAAATAGAAACAATTTTACACCCTCTGACAGGGCGTTTGCGGTCTAATACCTGACATCATCTTTCACCATATAATATATCCCCATGAAAAAAAACAAAGAATCTCTGCAAAAATAGTCGATGCCAAGGTGTCATATGAGAAATAAGCAAAAAGGAGTGGTTTTTTGCCGTTTCGGGGGGCGCGCATGGTTAAAAAAATGTTTAACCTTATTATTTGTGTTCAGCACCCTCGAAAATGGGGAGGGGGGAGTAGGTTTCATAACTTTAGTACGATTTGCCTTTTTTTTTCGAGAAAATCCCGATTCCTTACGTCCACTACTTATCAAGTGAGTCAGGACAGAATTACAATTTCTGTTTTCTATGAAGCGTCAAGTGGCAATAAATTTAACTTGAGAAAGCACGCTACAAACCAAAATAAAGCGTAACCGTAATACAATTTTATATATGGAGACTAGCTGACCCAGCAAACGTTGTTTTGCCATATAAATTATAAATTTTTGTCCAAAGAATAAAAAGGAAAGTTCTGGATAGGGGTATAAAAAATAACCTACGACCTATTCTCAGACCTACCAAATGTACACCAAAAGTTTCATAAAAATCGGTCAAGCCGTTTCGGAGGAATTCGATAACAAACACTGTGACACGAGATTTTTAGATATTAGATAAGCTACTCTAACTCTCGCCTGACTTTTTATGTTATACCCCCCACTTATCTACGCTCTTGATCCTGTATAATTTATCTTGAGTTTGACAACTAAGACAAGCAAATCTTTTTATCAAGAATGACTTTTTCTCGGTCAATCGAAAATAAGAAAGTTTACAAGAGTGCGGTACCCCATCCGGGGACACACTGTATATTAATTATAAATAACATGATGTTAATAATGAAAAATTTGTTAATAAGTTGATATAAAAACATAAAATAGATCAATATAAATGGTATGTAGGTAGATTACTACACTACCAATACATTTTTTCCGAGTTTTCTATCTATATATCTCAGTTGCCTTTGACCTTCCTCCCTCTTCAGCGCTAAAAAACCCTTAAAAATATTCAAAATATATTATAATAGGTCAAATTGCTTGTTATAAAATTCTCTATAAAAAAGCCCCGATGCATTTTTTTCACAAAATTAATAGAAAAAAAAATATTAACAATAACAGTTTTTCATTCCCTAAATTTTCACTAATTTTTGCTTATAACAAAAGTTACAACAAAAATTTGTTAATAAAAGCTCTCTCTTTTTGTGAAATATAGTTTTCAAGATATATTTAAAAAACTATTTATAGTGGAGTGCCTGGAGCGTTAAAAACATGAAAACCTCGGATTTCAGTTACAGTGAATGAAATTTAAAAATTCAAAATGGAATGTTTAGCTAATGATATATATAAAAAAGTTTACCTATTAAAAAATTGTGATCTTGATTTGAATAAAAAAAAATTGATAATTGCAATAATAGTACAGTACCTACCTAGAAGTAAAAAATATGCAAAACTTCGGAATAATGTCATGTTGAACGGATTTCGTTCATTTTTGGCAGTATAATAGTAAATTCTTCACAGAAAAGTTTCTATATTGTGCGGGGGCTTGCTAATTTATAGGGGGTGGATGCCACCCCCTCTCAGGGGGAAATGACGTAGATATATCTGGATTTGCAGGTACACTCTCTTTAGGTGTTCAAATGCTGCATCAGTTGTAGGAGGTATTGACGACAAAAGAACACTTGTATTTTTGGCCGTTGCTTTTATGAGAGAATTGAACCTCAACATATTCAAATCTTTAATTTTTGCAGAATTGTTATTGACCATTTGCAACGATGTAATAACATGCCTCCATCAATGACGTAATGAACATTGTCTAGACTTTTTAAATTAATGGAAATTTCCGGGAATAACTCGTAAAAAGTTGATTTTTTTTGTCTTTCACAGTTCGCCATTTTCAAATAGAGCAAGCGGATTTGGTGCGAGTTCATAATTCATATAATTTTTAAGCTCTTCATCGTTTTTTTTTTAATACAAATACGTTGAAACAGCAGCAATGAATCAACAGGAATCACATCGTCATGAATTTTAATTTTGTTATTTTTCGCCAATAAAGGATTTATGATATCTTTCCTTGATAATTTCAATTCGCGAAAATTTTTTCCCTCTGTTTTCTTCATTACATTTAAATCTTTTTCAAAAGCATCATAACAATTTGTATCTTTATCTCCAGTAATTCCGGTATCAATGGACGCAACAACAGGAAAAGGGCTGTGTTACTTGAAGAAGTCCACCAATCTTTTTACATCGACATCATCCCTTTCTATTCTAGCATCTGTCGAATCACTATGCTGATGACTTTTCTTGAATGATATATCACAAAAATGTTCTATGCCTTCAATAATATCATGGCTATAACGGACAACTAACTTGATTTTTGCAATTAAAAATCTAGAACTACGTCCGTAGAGTAGAACATTGCAGCTGTCGCTGTCGTTCTCCCCTCCACGTTTTACTACCTGTTTAAGGTCCCTACGACCCTTATTACACTCAGGTATATTTGAAAGATATTTTTCTATGTATATTTAGGTGAAATTCAACGTATACATAAAAAAAAATATTATTTAAAATAAAAGTATATGCTAAAATATTATTTTTTTATAGTTTTTTGTTCAAATAATGATAAAATCAAAAGCACAAAAAAATTTTTGGTAAACTTTGAAATTTGTAGTATAAAAAACAAAATCTCACCTCGACCATATAAATTCATTCACTGTAACAGAGGTCCGAGGTCAAAACCCCCAGGCGCTCTACTATTACACCTTTATTTTTAAGCTGGCGACCAAATGGACCCCCCCGCCTCCACATAATAAAAAAATAAAATCGCACTCTATAGGCCAGGCGACAGGTCGAAAAAAAAGCCTCAATAAGGAAATAATTAGTGGAAAGTTGGAAATTGCTTTAATCGCTTTATTTGGACCCAGATATTATTCTCCCAAGTTTTCCCCCTCGAGCGAAGTCGGCGTTGGCCCTTCTGGCCCTAAGAAGGTACCATTTTTTGTTTTTTTGTAAATATCTCCCAAACCATCAACTTTATCAACAAAATATCTATTATAAAAAATAATCTAGAGTAAATTTGCTACAAAAAAGTTCTTTACCGTTTGTCTCTAAAGTGAACCGTTACGATGCTACGATCATTCAAAGTGGAGCCCTTTTTGATTCTTGCGGAAAAGTTATCGAAATCATATGCCATATCAAAGTTTCTATATGTTATAACTATTTGTCAGCATTCCAGGTGCACAAGCTGTTAACTTGTTACAAATATAACAGCTTTTCAATTTAAACAGCTGTGGCAAAGTACCTACGATTAGTATTATTATTGGCTAGTATTGACATAAAGTCACTCTTTTCCACACCACCTGGCGGTAGAGTAAATGGCGCGTTTTTTTGTAAGGCCTAATCCACTGTTCAAATGTCAAAGTTATTCGATTTTCAACCGTTTTGATGAAGGCTGGCAGTCTTGATCATCTGCCTCAATTTCTCCGTCATCGCTTTCATCGTCTGCATCGGTACATTTATTCGACATCACGGGGCGTTCAAGATTAACATCGATGTCTCCGTCACAATCATCCATATCATCTTCCTCGGCAGCATTTGTACATGACCGTCCCATACAATTCATGCAGATTCTGGAGCATCGGAGGCCCGTTTTCCTGCAACCACACGCTGTGTTACATTATTTCGAACATTTGCAGGACACTGTGTTTAGAAGCGTTTGTGGCGCCGGATCCCTCGTCGTAGGTATGGGAGCCAAACCACATTGAGAATTTTTCCAGCCCCAATCCAGTGGATTTGTATCATTTCCATACCATGTTTGGACTCGATGGTATGTTCTTAAAGAGTGCTCACGTACCGCTGGTTCGGTGGGAGGTAGGCTTGCGAGATTAAATCGATGTTTGCTTAGAGATTTTGTAAACAGTTGGAACCGCAACTCATTCAGGGTGTTTCCCGTGGTTTTGTTGTCATAATGCCTAGCCACAACCAACTGGCCCGCTTTGTCAATTTCATCGGGGTTTGCGTTCACGTCTCGGAAAACCCTGACAGCTGTCTGCAGTTCCTCATTACTCTTCAGCAGTGTTACGAATTTCATTTTGCCCTGCCTGAAAAACGAAGACGTTATATCGCACCCACTAAACGCATGCAACAAGAGGATGTTTTCTTGCACACACGGCGGGAGATTGAAACTTGTTGTGCAAAATAGTTGTTGTTTGGTTGAACCTTTGCCGGGTTTCATAAAATACATTTTCGTGGAGGGTGGCACACGAGCCGCCAAGATGACCAGGATATCTATATCTTCAGCCACTATAATGACCGAATTGTCGGGCCGAGATAACTCGAGTGCGGTGGTAACGATGAGCACATCGGCATCTTCTGGAGCTTGTCTGGTTTCGATTCCTTAGCTTTCGAATTTGACGCGCAACAAGTCGATCAATCTTCGTTTGTTTGTGTCATTATACAAAAATTTTGCTTGTGGCATAGGTGCCGTCATGGACTCATAAAAAAAACATTAGCAGCATCATGCTTGTGCGATCGTCGAAGCCGTTCAGCGGACTTGGTACTGCGAGCTACTTGTAAAATATACTGAATCTGAACTGAATGTACTTACTGACCATTTTTTTTTATTGATACCTGCATTAAAAACACCTGGAATGCTGACAAATATTTATAACATGTAGAAACTTTGATATGGCATATGATTTCGATAACTTTTCCGCAAGAATCAAAAAGGGCTCCACTTTGAATGGTCATAGCATCGTAACGGTTCACTTTAGAGACAAACGGCAAAGAACTTTTTTGTAGCAAATTTATTCTAGATTATTTTTTGTAATAGGTATTTTGTTGATAAAATTGATGGTTTGGGAGATATTTGCAAAAAAACGAAAAATGGTACCTTCTTAGGGCCAGAAGAGCCAACGCCGACTTCGCTCGAGGGGGAAAACTTGGGAGAGTAATATCTGGGTCCAAATAAAGCGATTAAAGCAATTTTCAGCTTTCCACTAATTATTTCCTTATTAAACTACCTGTCGCCTGGCCTACTACTCAAAATGCACGGTTGAATCATCAGTTGATTGGACTATAATACTCTGGAACATCATGAATCGATAGGCATACATAAAAAACCGCTGCCCAAGGAATCACTACTTCCACATCCAGATTTGCTATCCAAGTCTCTCACAACGAAAGAATTTTGGATGTGGACATAATTGTTTATGGAACTTTAATAATATAATATTTGAAATCGTCTACCCCAAAAACACATAAAACGATATCCCACATCGGTAGTGGGGTGGGAGAAGTGATAGGAGAGTGATAGTGGAGTGATAGTGGAGTGATATTGATAGTGGTAGTGGGGATGGATGAAGTAAAAAAAATATTTGGTTCTTGTACACACACTAAATCACATTTTTTTTTCACCCCCTTTTATAATGGAGTGGTGGTAGTAATGGGGATGGCTAATGCCAAACATTTTTTTGAGACCTTAGCTTCTCTTAACGGGTGGCCCCTGGGAACGGGAAGTTTTGAAAATGTTGTTATTTTGTAACTATGTATAGCTGGCCATGGATTTATTTGTCATATTGTCTGTCATTATATGCCATTTGATAATCATGGAACAGTGGTCCGGTGAGCAGCGTGCTTTTGCAATAAAATTGCATTATAATAATAACAACAGTGTAGTTGCTGTGCAGCGGCAATTTCGACTACACTTTGCGATTCCTCGTCACGGGAGAATTCCTTCCGCTCATGCCATAAAATCGTAGATTCGTAAATTTGAAGAAACAGATACAGCCAATAAATTCAAACTTAAAGGAACCAACAGAAGTGTTAGAACCCCTGAAAACATTGAACGAGTCAGAGCATCTGTTGAACACAGTCCAAAACGTTCAGTTATAAAACGAGCCCAGGCGTTACGCTTAGGTAAATCTTCTTTGCTTAGAATTTTACACAAGGATCTGAATCTTCATCTGTATAAAATCCAAATAGTTCAAGAAATAAAACCAACAGATTTCCCAAGACGTTTACATTTTTCTGAAATTATTATAGAACGTGGAATTAATCACAACTTGTGGTTTTCCGATGAGGCTCATTTTCATTGATGTGGCTACACCAACAAACAAAATTAGAGATATTGGAATTCCGAAAATCCACAACAAATCCACCAAAAATGATTACATAGCCCGAAGGTAACAGTTTGGTGTGCAATTTCTTCAATGGGAATTATCGCTCTCTATTTTTTTGAAAACAATGATGGAAATTGTTGTTTATAATTTATTATTTGTGGCATATTCATGATTTCTTAGTTTGTTGAGACATTTTGTAATAAAAGTATAAAAACCAACCTCTGTCTGATCCTTTTGGCGCAGAGGTTTATTTCATCAAAATTTTTAAATATTTTTACAGTGGCAAAATACCCAACAAACTAAGAAATGATGGAAATATTGTGACAGTCAATTCTGCACGCTATACCGAAATGATCAACCAGTTCTTGACGCCACAATTAAACATGTTTCCAGGGATTCAAGATTGGTGGTTTCATCAAGATGGAGCTACTCCACATACCACAAGAGAATCAATAAATGCCTTGCAGAGATTATTTCCTCATCACATTATCTCGAGGCGTGGAAACATTGAATGGCCCCCAAGGTCGCCAGACCTTACGGCTTGCGATTACTTCTTGTGGAGCTACTTGAAGCATAGGGGTTTTTGTTGACAAACCAAGAAATATCGAGGAGTTGAAAATAAAAATCCGTGAAGAAATTGCCAATATTCCGTTAGACATGTTGCATCGTGTAATAGAAAATTTCACCAATCGTATTCAAGAGTGCGTAGAGGAATTATTTTTAAGAAATAAAACAATGCATATAATTACCTAGCCATTGTTATATCTTATTTTAAATAAGTAAAGTTAGTTTCAAAATTAAGATGTTTTCAAAACTTCCCATTCCCAGGGACCACCTAGTATATCGATGGGTAACTGGCAATAAGTCCTATTTTATTTTTTGAGCATTTTCAGTTTTTATTTACTATATCGCATCTTTACCAATTTGAACTTTGGCACCAAAGGCATCCCAGCCACACAAACTAAGTAATATCAATTTGTTTCTTTTTTGCTTTCCTCAATTGAAACTTTTATAAAAAAAACATTTTTTCTGCCTCCTGGAAAACTTCCTTTTTTTGAGAAGGACATATTACCAGTTCACCATCGATATACTAAATACCAATTTTATGGACTCTTACCTGCTTGATTTACCTATTTATCCTCATTTACTCCAATTTAACCCCCAACCCTTCAATGGAATAAGATGAAAATATAATTCTGTTCCAGATCTCGTCAAAATACATACGTTCACCAAATTTTAAGTTAATATCTTAAACGGTTCCAGAGTAATCGTACGCACAAAAAGAGTTACAGGCAGACAGACAGAACGACAGACATAATTTCTTTTGCTCAAACTTAGAATCTCGACGATTCCTGATATGCTTAACCTATTTGAACGATAAAAATTAGAGAAAAAAAATTGTCGTTACTATATTTTCACTGAATGTGGAAGTAATTGTATTATACAGCGTGATTTACCATGATATGCAGAAAATAAAATGGTGTACTAGTCTTCAATGTGGGAAAGCCCCTGCAAAATTTTAGAGTGTTCCTAGATAATTTAGTATATTAAAATACGTTAAAACTTGTGAATAAATGCTACTGTCATTGCCTAAGTCAGTGCAGAATGCAATGAACAACCACACCATCTGGAACGGATCCGTCCTTCAAATAAAAGTTAAGGCCAACACTAGATCGTGACTGATATCTGTCTCTTTCTATCTTATTACGAACTTCAACGATCGAGTCCGTTGCCGGTATGTAGTATAAGAGTTTACTGACAATTGTATTCGTAGATCGATACCGTTCAATATGCCATTTTGCGCATAGAACAGTGAATTGAATGTACACTTCTGTGCAATGAAATCCCGTACACTTGAAAAATCAAGTAATCCAGTTTTTACTAATATTAAGTGATGTGAATCAGTCTTTTTGGAATTTAGATTTTTTATTATCATATAGGTTATAAAAAAGTGACATTAATTGTGAAATGTCATAAATAATGTAACCTAATATTTTGTACATATGTCCGTCATTACAAGACTGAAAATCTTTTTCATCGGTAAACACAACATTGTTCCAAAACTCCAACGGACGATAGACATAAATTAAACAAAACAGAATACGAACAGAATAAGAATTCCTTATGTTCTTCTGTTAATATTGTCTTCTTGGCACTTACACAGTTTTTTAATTCCGATTTTCCTATCCTTCGGCTAGCTGTTGACCTCGATGCTGGAGAATTTTTCATGGACACAGTGTCTACTGCTGTTTGAAACGGATTTTTCCTCAAATAGCCAAGGAGCGCTTCATCTTGAGCGAGATTTGAACTTCTCGATCGGCCTGAACCCCCTTTTCTCTTTATGATACCTTCCTCCTCTCACCTTTTCTTCACACTCATAACGGTACTTTTATTTAAGTGATAATGTTTAGAAACTGCTCTTCACTTTTAGAGAGAATTAGAATTTTTTCATGTTCAGTTAATTTCGGCATTTCGAAAATATGACACTGCCACTGATAAATAAATAAAGAATGTTTAATATAGCGAGAAATAAGTGTACGGAATTTTATTGCACCAGAAGTGTACTGCATTCAAACATTTTCTTTGACTTTTCATCACTTTTCAGTTTTGTGCTGTGCTGAGTTCTACACAAATTATTTTAATTTTTGCTATTTTTGTAATGTGATTAAATCCAAAACGTCACTTCTAACCCCGCCAGCTTTGCTGTCAGTCCCAAGTCTGATAAAGGGGGAGGGGAAGTGATATGGTTGCACCGCGTTACGTCAGATTGGTTAAAGTCATAGGCGGCGCATTTCTACAAAGAAATAAAATAATTTTTTTGGTTATGTTTTTTAATTTTTCGTTCTTTTAATTCCTTTCGGTGGGGACAACCTACTGTTAAATTTTCCGCATGTCATGGTAGATCACCCTGTATGTAAATATCTGGTACAAAAAAAATGCCTTCATTCGGGATTACATGGACTTTTCAGAAGTGGCATTCAAAAAATCTGTATAAAGGAAAGTTTTTTATTATTGAAAATAGAGTACTAGTATAAGCGAGTTAAGTCTAGTTTAGAGTTTGAATTCACTTTTAAAATACAAAAAAATCGTTGTTTATAACACTCTGGTTGTCAGAAATATAATAAGTTTGAGCGTTGTACGTGTTGCTTTAAAATCTGGGTTACCTATGCAGAAGACTCTCCCGTTAGTCCCTAATAAATGGAGGAGCTGAAAAAATTTAAATTATGTGTTCATTGTATGTCTATTGTAAATCACTCGCTGAAATTTGAATAATGTACTTTGCACTGTTTCAAAGATCTGCTAAGTTTTATAGAAAGAAAATCGGCAGCTACTGGAAGCTGCTGGAACCTCCCCACCCGGTGGATCTTTAAAACCTATCTAAATGTTGTTGAATAGGAATGCACTTGACGTGACGAGTTTGATGGCGTAACGGCTCCGCACGTCGACCGTGCCACGTGAAAAGCGATCTTATGCTTCACATTTGCTTCGTTTTTAATTTTATTCACGGAAACCAAATCGAAAGGGTGCAAGTGAAATCGGAATTTTTACTGCTTTTCAATGGCTCGATTACGAATTGTAATCATAAAATAAACTTGTTGTGCTAAAACGGCACTAAATATAATCCAATCTCAACCAAAACCTTTTCAGATCTTCTGGAGCACTAAAGAAACCCTAATGCAAAGTTTCATCCAAATCCGTTTAGTAGTATCGCCGCTATCGTGCTAACATACATACACACACACATACATACACAGACATTTTTGAAAACCACATTTTTTCGTTCCTGGGGACCTCGAAACGTAAAGATTTGATGTTATCTCAATTTTCGATTTTGGACCAATTGTAGTAACCTCCCATAATTCTATTGTGGAGAGGTTAATATTCCATTTTTTTTTTCAAAGAGATTTTAACCAATCGAGTATACATGAAGTAACGTTTTGACAATAACTCCGAAATTTTAAAATGCAAAATTATGGAACAATTTCACCGTACGCAAAAAGCTGTGTTATATCAATGCCTAAAATATTATAAACATAATATGCATATTTTCCGATGGATTAATAGTTGGTATGGTTAAAGTATCCTTAAAAGTGTCACATTTTTCAATCTAACTTAGCAAATATTCCAATATGTTCAACGTGAGTTATTGAAATTCCAGTGACAATAGACACATAATGAGCACATTTTTTTTTTCAATTTTATTAGGTCTTCCGTTTTTTGAGACATTCGCGGTTAAAAGGGCTGTTTTGTAAAAGGCGCAGAACAATACAAGGAAATACCCTTTCCGTCAGTGGAAAGTTTCTAAAAGTAATACACATTTAAAAGACGATATTGGCAATTATAAACAACCAATATTTCTTTACATAGCTTATGCCCATTTTACAGGTTGGAAATAAATGGACTAGTAAATGGTCCATACTTCCCGTAAATTCTGGACGACCCTTTAATAAAGACTTAAAAAACTCTACATACTTTTATTAAGCAGTCTTCAATAACGTATGCGCCATTTTCATTAATTTCACCAAATGACGGAATTCCCAAACTGTACCTGTTTTGAAATTAGTAGATTCAATACTCCGATTAAAGAACTTATATCTAGATACATAATTGTACTGATTTGCATGTTGCTGAGATAGTTACAATCTAAGGCACTTCTTCCCATAAGTTCTTGATTGGCTAGTCGAACTATTCGCGGCCGATTCGGGCACGATCGGTTCCGTTAGATTATCATAATCTCAGTTTGACACTTTTGACAGTATCCGCCATTAATGTTAATAAGTGTCTTTCGTGTTTTTCGATCAAAATGTGGTGAAGAAGTCTTTTTATTTTAAGTTGTGATTTGCTTAATACCTAAATAATATTCTCTATTCATATTTACACATATTGTCATATTTAGTGAAAAGTGGTGGAAGTGCTGTGCCGTTTGCAGAAAGCAGTTTAGAAAAGAAGAAAATCGATCGTTCCATAGTCGTAACATGATGAAGTTCAGTTTACAGTTATAAAGTGAATAGCAATTAAATTTTAATATCCTTTCAATATATATTTATCTTACTGTATTATCTTACTGTAATATCATATGCCTACATCATGTTGTGTTAAGAGCCGGTAATGCAGGAATTGCAATAATTCATTTTAATGAAAATATTTACCATTCTACACATTTTCTACACACACAACGTCACTGTTGCCTATGGGATGTGATCATCATCTATTCTTTTTAATGGACATATAATGTGACTATGTTAGGAGCAAACAAAGTATATAGTGAAAAGATAGCCTGTTATGTATCTAGATATCAGTTCTTTAATCGGAGATTCAATACTTTACGTTTTCTTACATGTGTTTACAGTAAAAATTTCTCACCTGATCTCTTCATGTTATACCTATACAGTTAGTCCTAAACGTGTTGAAATAGAACTATTTTTTTTTTAACAATTTTTACAATAATATATTATTAGACCTAGATTCAATATAGAAAGCACTCAGAGGCACCCCGCTATCGATGGTGGTGGAGACGAGAAAAAGAAATATGAGACAGGAAAGGGATTGACAAAAGATGGCGGACTAAAGGGAAAATATGTATATTTCATGAACTTTATTAGACTTCCAATAAAGGTCAAGCTATTTAATGACGACTTAGATAATGATGTGTGGGAGAAACGCCCAGCGTCATTCCCTCCAGGGTTGGTCCAACAAAAAATGATAATAACAATAGTTGTATATAATTACTTGTTTAACAATTTTTATTCGAATTTGTTTTTTGTAATATGGATGGTTTTTTAAAAAAGTCAAAAATCGTATTTTGTCGACCATTTTCTAAGATGGCTGCTTGAACACAACTCTTTTTTGGGGGGGGGTATAGGATAGCAATCAGAAGGCTATAGATACTATGTATACAAATTCCCTTTCTTGTATGCGATGTTTTTGGAAAGTCCAGAGTTGTAATGTATCATGATTGTATTATAAATATTTGTTTAGTAGTAAAAACATCATCTCATTAGATATTATACTTAATAGATAATACTTTATAAGAATAAAAATTTGCAATAACACTTATGATCAGAAAAAGTTTATCACGCGAAGTAATCGATCATCCATTCGATATACGATATAATTTAGAGTGTTTCAAGTAATTAAAGAAAAACGTAGGTAGGTACCGATTATGAGTAAGTCAAATATCCAGCAAACTAAGTCCCTGACAATTCTTGTTTAATTCAGTGAAATTAGACTTTTCTGCTCTAACAAAATATATCCTTCATTTTTTTTAAATCGATTCATTTTGGTGTTTTAAGGTACTTATATACTGATAAGAGCGAATCTAGTGGTGGATTTAATAAACTAAAGCGCGAGAGAGATAGAGTAAAAGAATTTGGCAATGCTGTATTAAATAAGATTGTCATAACTGTCGTATACTAATCTGCTTATCACTGCGAAATAGTTAAATATAGTACAACTTATTTAAAAAGTCAGAACAGCTAAAATATAAAGGCAGGTTTATGAAAAAAGGTGCCCTAAAAAAACATTTAAAACTTAAAAACGGTATTAGAAATATTAAACCCGACTCCAACCTTTCATCCGAATGCCAAGATCATGTTTGTGAAGGAAATCGCATGATTAACGTAAAGGAGCTTGGTAAAAATCTAAAGTGTTTAAAGTGCTCATCAATCACTACTTCCACACCATATATTCTATCCAAGTTTCTCACAGCGTAAAAAATTTTGGTAATATATTTGCACTCCACTATGGAAATATAATTAAAATAAAAATTACTTATTGGCTTATTTTATTCGAATTGATGAGAAAAAATCCTATTCGACAAGCCTTCACAAGTCTAGCACCGGAAAATCGCAAAAAGGTGGTGGATTTTCAGGTTTAGGGGTTGTGGTTAAGGATATATCGGGAAATATTGTCATCATCGTGTTCCCTTCCTCGAAAACGGAGGTATACTGCCTTCAAGCTGATTTTCGTTGTTTTCGTGGCATTTCGTTATTGGTAGTAGTTTAACCCCCTGGGGGGTGGGTTAGGTCACCTGTGGTCAATGTTTACTTATCTTACTCGAATTTACTAAAAAAGAAACCGATCCGACAAGCCCTCGCAAGCCTAGCAAGGGAAAATCGGAAACGGCGGCGGTTTTTCATGTTTAGGGGTAGTAGGTGAATGGTAGGTCGGAAAATATTGTCACCATCGTGTTCCCCGCCCTCGAAAACGGGAGGTCTTGTGGTCCAGTCCCAGAACTTCTTGGGTAAAAGCTTTACCTCAGGGGACTATAAGAAGAAAATTTTATTTAAAATGTTTTATACTTTTCTAATTTATTAATAAATAATATGTTTCTTTCTTTAATTAAGTGTTGTAAAACTTATTTTTATCGATTATCCATATTTTATAATTTATTTTTTAATTTTATACTTTTTAAGAATTTAAATATTCGCGCCATCTTCGAAATATGCAACGTTGCCAATGGATTTCAACAGCTGTTTTATTTACACAAATGTTGGGCTTAAAATTGATAAAGTTCTAATAACTTTTATACTAGACGGACGATTTTTTCAGGGTTTTAACAGAGTGTTAATAAGGAACTATTTAATGTTATGTTAGTTTTTGAAACATATTTCTCAAAAATTGTGGTAATAAGGGCGAAAATTAACTTGAGCCGATCTCTACTACGTCAAATAAGGCATCTTTGCCTATAAATTCTTGGGTAAAAGCTTTACCTCAGGGGACTATAAGAAGAAAATTTTATTTAAAATGTTTTATACTTTTCTAATTTATTAATAAATAATATGTTTCTTTCTTTAATTAAGTGTTGTAAAACTTATTTTTATCGATTATCCATATTTTATAATTTATTTTTTAATTTTATACTTTTTAAGAATTTAAATATTCGCGCCATCTTCGAAATATGCAACGTTGCCAATGGATTTCAACAGCTGTTTTATTTACACAAATGTTGGGCTTAAAATTGATAAAGTTCTAATAACTTTTATACTAGACGGACGATTTTTTCAGGGTTTTAACAGAGTGTTAATAAGGAACTATTTAATGTTATGTTAGTTTTTGAAACATATTTCTCAAAAATTGTGGTAATAAGGGCGAAAATTAACTTGAGCCGATCTCTACTACGTCAAATAAGGCATCTTTGCCTATAAATTCTTGGGTAAAAGCTTTACCTCAGGGGACTATAAGAAGAAAATTTTATTTAAAATGTTTTATACTTTTCTAATTTATTAATAAATAATATGTTTCTTTCTTTAATTAAGTGTTGTAAAACTTATTTTTATCGATTATCCATATTTTATAATTTATTTTTTAATTTTATACTTTTTAAGAATTTAAATATTCGCGCCATCTTCGAAATATGCAACGTTGCCAATGGATTTCAACAGCTGTTTTATTTACACAAATGTTGGGCTTAAAATTGATAAAGTTCTAATAACTTTTATACTAGACGGACGATGTTTTCAGGGTTTTAACAGAGTGTTAATAAGGAACTATTTAATGTTATGTTAGTTTTTGAAACATATTTCTCAAAAATTGTGGTAATAAGGGCGAAAATTAACTTGAGCCGATCTCTACTACGTCAAATAAGGCATCTTTGCCTATAAATTACTCCGAAACTAAACGGACGATTTTATTTTTATTGAAAATTCAAGTGTAAAATCACTTTATTTATTAGTATACGAAATTACATTTAAAACTGCAAAAGTTCATTTTAGTATACAAGTACCTTAAAAAATATATTAAAAATCGACAACGAGATCACCATGGCATAAAAAATTATTCAAGGTCAAAGTTCACAAAAAACGTTTTTTGCGAATATCGCGCTTTCTATGGATCGGAGGCCAATTGAGGTTATTATGAAAATGAAAGATAATGAAATTACGCACAAAAATGATCTCTTCCATTTTTTATGTACAACGAACGGTTTAGGCAAAAATGTACTTCGAAGTTTCCGCGCAAGATATAATATGCTACATTTCATACAGCCGATTAGGCATGTACATTCACGTAACACGAGAGATAAGACAACCTAGCAACAACAAACTCTGGGGTATGCAAGTGGTATGAGATGGCTGGCACTTTAAGTAGGAATAAGTCTTTCGGCAGGGGTCTGTTAAAATCGAAACTTTAGCGTTTTGTGGCAATACATAGTTATTGCACAAACGCGGCCAGGCTTGTAATACGTAATTCAGCGCTCGGCGGGGCATTAGTCCGGGAAATAGCTGTTGATTGCAGTCTGGTTTTTATTCCTTATATATTTAAGGAAATGTATAGAGGAGTTCGACAAAATATTTCACTAGTAAACACTCGTCCGTCGGCGGCATAGATTAAAGAGTCGGCGCTAGACCACTGAAGCAACCCAGCTCTCAGTTATTTCATTTCGGCCAGCTGGCACACGCGATGTTGCACTTTTACTCCCTATGTCTAGCCCGCCACTACACACACTGTATAGCCCATGCATAGAATAAGTGCTTGTTCTATGTATAGTATTTATTACCTGATCGATATATAAAATAAAATAAATATATACAGTGTGTTTCACTTGAAATGGTAACACCCCAATAACTTTTTTTTTTCTTTCGATTCGTATAAAATTTTACTTAAGTATAGAACAAATTAGGATCTATCTTATGACCGGAAAAACAATCGCCTCCTACAAATGCAAAGCCACCTGCGGTACCAAAATATGCGGAGAAAATAAAAGAATCATATTAGGCATTTTTTATCGGAAAATTTTGTTAATAAAACTTACTCAGAATTGTCCAAAAACCTTGAGTCCAAAATTTGATTAAAACAATACAAATATTGAAATTTTTCCAAGTCCGAAAATATCATTTTAATGGTGTTTTTTGTTTGGAAAACTGCACTATGACAATTTTGTTTGAAGTTAAACCCAAGTTGCCAGGTAGTTGTCGAGCAATTTACAGTTTTTTTAAAAATAGTTATGAAATGGAGCATATTATGCCTTGCGCGGAAATTTCGAAGCACATTTTTGCCTAAACCGTTCATTGTACATAAAAAATGGAAGAGATCATTTTTGTGCGGAATTTCATTATCTTTCATAATAACCTTAATTGGCCTCCGAGCCATAGAAAGTGCGATATTAGCAAAAAAACGGTTTTTGTGAACTTTGACCTTGAATAATTTTTTATGCCATAGTGATCTCGTTGTCGATTCATAATATTTTATTTAAAATACCAAAATAAATCGATTTAAAAAAAATGAAGGATATATTTTGTTAGATCAGAAGCCGTGTTTTTGTCTAAAATGACTTGAGTATTGTAGAAGTAATAACACAGGATTACAAAAAAAAAATTGTCTGGATCTGGGGTCAGACCATACGTTTCTTATGTATTTTTCGACGCTGAATTCGAATCTATTTTTAGTTTTGCTCTATCACGTCAGGATTTTGAGATATCCTAACCTAAAAGTGCAAGAAACACGGTTTTTTGACATGTAGCTTTGCGAATTTTTTTTTCTCGAAAAACCATGTATGGGATCTTAAAGTACAAATCTTCCTCTTTAAAATGCCGTTGAGTTTGCTCAAATATCTATTTCTTTTCGCTGAGATGTCGAATTTTGAAAATTGTCTGTTAATATCATATCTTTCCCAATACATTTAATTAGCACGGAAACCTTATGGTCATTATTTCATTATTGCAATATCTCGGCGAAAAAAAAAAAGATATTTGAGCAAACTCAACGGCGTATTAAAGAGGAAGATTTGTACTTTAAGATCCCATACATGGTTTTTCGAAAAAAAAAAATTCGAAAAGCTACAAATATGTAAAAAAAACTGTTTTTTGCACTTTTAGGTTAGGATATCTCTAAATCCTGACGTGATAGAGCAAAACTAAAAATAGATTCGAATTCAGCGTCGAAAAATACATAAGAAACGTATGGTCTGACCCCAGATCAAGACAACTTTTTTTTTTTGTAAACCTGTGTAATCCATAGTACAGTTAGTAGTTAGTACTATTGCAATCATTATCCGTTACAACTGAAGTCTTTTCAAAGAAATCTGATACAAGCAAGTGAATTTGTAGACATAGCCTCCGTAGTCTTTTAATTAAAATTCTATAAATTCACCCCAAAAAAGTTGTGCTCAAGCCACCGTCTTGAAAAATGGTCGACTAAACACGGTCTTTGACTTAAAAAATGTCTATTTTACAAAACAATTTCAAATAAAAATTGTTAATCAAGTAATAGTACAGTACCTAGAAGTAAGATAATTGTAAAATTTCGGAATAATTTCATATGTAATGATAATTTTTCTTTATGGGTTATTATTGTAGTAAAAGATTTCGTCTTTTATATGCCCCTACATTTAAATATTCAGTAACTGAATAAGTATTTATAATTACTTCCACATCCAGTGGCAGAATAGTAACGCCAAAAAAAATTGTTGAACATTTTTATTGTTCAAATACGCTTAGAATGTCATGAAACGTCGAGATTTTAAGTTTGAGCGAAAAAAATTTTTCTGTCTGTGTCGGTCTGTCTGTCAGTTTGTCTGTAACAATTTTTTTGTGCGCACGATTACTCTGGAACCGTTTAAGATATTGACTTGAAATTTGGTACACGTATGTACCTTGACGGGATCTGCAATTAGATTATAATTCCATCTTATTCCGTCGAAGGGTTGGGGCGTAAATTGAGGTAAATGGGGGGTAAAAAGGTAAATCAAGCAGGTAAGTGTCCATAAAATTGGCATTTAGTAATATACAAGAGAAGCTAAGGTCTCAAAAATTTTTTTGGCATTAGCCCCATTACCACCCCCACCCCATTATTAAAGGGAAAACAAATTGTGATTTAGTGTATGTGCAGGAACCAAAAACTTCAAAATATTTTTTACTTCATCCACCCCGACTGCCACCCCCTATCACCACCCCCACCACACTACCGATGTGGGATATCGTTTTATGGGTTTTTGGGGTAGACGATTTCAAATATTATATTAGTAGAGTTCCATAAACAATTATTTCCACATACAAAATTTTTTCGTTGTGAGAGATTTGTTGGATAGAAAATCCGGATGTGGAAGTAGTGATTCTTTAAAGGCGGGTTTTCCTACACCTTCGCCAGTCGCCGATGACTGCGACCGAGTAGCCGCGACCGATTCGTCAAGACATCTCCAATGCATTTTAACCTGAATGTTTTCCTACCTGCTACTGAGTAGTTAATACCAGCGAATGGTCGCCGTTCGTCCGTTCGTCCGTTCGCGAGTCGCCGCTCATCTCCGAGAGCAGTGCTGCGACTAATTCGTCGACGAATATAAATTAAAAATAGTATTTTTAGCAGGTATGTTTGTAGTTTTTACTTGTCAAAGTAAAAGGATAGTACATTAGGGTGACCATACGTCCGGAATTTCGCTGGAAAGATTTGGAGTACTGTCCAGCATTTACAAGTGTCCAGCAAAAGTCCAGCATTCAGACGATACGTCTGGAATTTCGCTGGAAAGTCTTACAAGTGTCCAGCAAAAGTCCAACATTCAGGTTATAGTGAAGTTACAGTATTACGTTTTGCTTAGAAATTTTTTTTCTTCCGATGCTCCTCCCATCAAAAAATTTTTCCCCGGGTCATCAAAAAATGTTGGAATCAAGAAATGATATTTTTTGGATTTTTTGCCCCCCCGCTCGTCAATTTTTTTTCCCAGCAGAAGTGTCCAGCATTGACTTAACAAAAATCTGGTCACCCTATAGTACACGTATATTACTATATTATATTATACATTGCATATTTCATTGGTGGGTACACTGACGAGCAGCTGAAAGTAAATATTTGTTGTTATTTTGTAATTGTGGCTTATTGACAGTTAGTGGCATGATATAATTTAGGTCTACACAGTACTATAATGACTTTTTAGAAATATTCATTTTGTCGCGAGCTCAGATCACAAGAACGAGAAATACTAATTGGCGTAGGCTAGGAAAACGGGTTTGAGGAAGTAGGTCGTGACTACTACCTGTCGCAGCTACTTGGTCGCAGTCGTCAGCGACTGGCGAAGGTGTAGGAAAACCTGCCTTAACACGCGCGAGCAAGTAATAGCCTTTTAGTTCTATCTTTTGTTTCTTAATAGTTGTAAGTACTAGTGCAAACTGTAAGGATCAATAAAAATTATTTTGAAAGTGATTTTTTATTTTTAAATAAATTGAATAAAATAGAAAAACAAATAGCATAGATTTGAAATGGATATCAATGAATTCAGAAAAAAATCTATAATTTAGTGAACACTATGTGCCACCACCTTCCCATTTGAAAAAAAAAAGTTTTCGATAAAAAAGTGATATGTTCAACTTTGCAGGCTTTGTAAATAGTTATTAAAGAAATTAAACGAAAAATTATGTTTTTCCCTTGGACTTTACCTGCCGTAGAACAAATTTTGGCATTCCAAAGCCAAAGCACTCTAGACGAATGTCTTAAAATGCTTAAAAAAAACTGAACATCGACTCAAAAATTTGCGAAAGTCTCATGGTATACTTAAAATATTGCCTTGAATCCAAATATGTAAGAATATACAGGGTGTTCCATTTAAAAATCGAAAGTTGCGGTCATTTCCGGGTAAACCGGAAATGGTCTTATACCGTTTTTTATGTCCAAAAATCCATTTTTATAGGTAGTTTATGCACCCCAAATTTCAAATGGATAAGTTAAAAAATAAAGGAAATATAGGGGTGAGCAACTATCCTGTGGCACCCCGACGAAAAATAGCATTTTAGAGAAATAATTTAATTACTGAGCAATTTCAATAACAAAATGGCGACATGTGCTCAAAGTTTTCGTTTTTTTTTTGTTTTCATCCCCTTCATTTTTCACCGAAGAGAAGGTGGTAGCGACCTCGGGGGTGTAAAATTCATTAATTACACTTTGGATCGTTAATACGCCCTCCCCCCGTTTTGCATGCGCTGATCACGATAAAAATATTCACCTTCATCTCCCTCATCCACTAGTTTTCGCTGGGCGATGATTGTGTGGGTTGCTGAGTAGGGTATAATGATTTCTTCATCGGGGAGTAATGAATAATAAACTTTGTCGTCAATGGCAATGTTAAAAAAAAATGAAGGGATATGCACAGAAATAACGATCATGTGGCGAAAAACCTGTAAATCCCGGATAGCATGCTTTCTGAGGTGGTTTCTGTCCGTTTAGGTGATGAGGAGGGGTTGGAGCTAAAAATGAATATTTTTTCCGTGATCAGCGACCCCTAAAACGAGGGGATTTGCGTATGAACGGAATCATTAAAAGAAATAATTTTCCACTCCTTGGGAGGGTTAATCAACCCCCTAGGCCTGCTATCTAGATTCCACTTACTCTATAACCCCCTTCCATGTTATTTCAAATATAACCCGTCGATAAATCACTCCCTTATACATAAAGGGATTCATAAAAGGGGTGGTTTTTGACCTTTTCAGGGGGGTGCGCGGTCAAAAACTTCTCCCACCACTTGTATCGTGCTCAGCACCCCGAAAACGGAAGGGAAAGGTAATCTCGTCTTTTCACGAATTATTTACAAAATAAAATTATATAAAAAAAATATTTTTAAGGAAAAGCTTTTATTTGAAAAAATTTCCAAAAAGTAAAAATATTTTTTTTTAAATTCATACACCTGGAAACCAAAAGCTTTGGGGACGGTCATATAGCGCTATTGCATAGTTACTTTGCTCAATTGACCGCCCACAAAGCTTTTGGTTTCCATGAATTTTAAAAAACTTATTTTTACTTTTTAGTAGTTTTTTCAAATAAAAGCTTTTTCTTAAAAATATGTTTTTTATATAATTTTATTTTTTATTTTTTAGTCTACTTATTTTACAGACAGACAGACAAAACCCTTCCATTTGCCACCGCCATCCACCCCCTCCATCTCCTGTCTTCTCACTCCTCTAACACTACTTCCCACTTCTTCCCACCTCTTCCCACCCCTTCCCGTATGCTGATTTCATACTGGTTCCAAAATATTCTATTTTGGATCTTCTTGGATTTTTATTAGGATTTATTTCAAAATGGGAGAAGTTTTCTTAGTTTGTGTTTATAATTTAGATGCATGAGCATCGATCACAGTTTTGAGGCGTCCCCACATCACCTTTGAAGTTCCCATAATGAATTTTTAAAAATGTATACATATATTTCAGAGGAAGCTCCCGAAGAAGAGATCTTGAATTTTCAAGGTGAAATTGAAATATTAAAGAAAATTGGTATACATAAAAATATTGTTAAACTGTTAGGTTGTGTCACAGTGGAAAAACCTTATATGATGATAATGGAACTGGTTCCGTGTGGCTGTTTAAAGAATTACCTATTGTGTTTGAGAAAAAAATGGGCAGCAATAAAATCTGGAAAAGTTTTCTTTCCTGGGTAAGTTAAAATTCTTATTTTAATCATTATCTTTAACTTTTCTTACTTTTACAGAGAGATGGATGACTTCTGTCTTAAATCGAATAGTAAACAGTAAGTAGGATATTTATCTGAGAACTACCGACGCTGAACTTACCAAATCCATATTGACTTAAAAAATATGTATTTACATATTTATTTAAATAATGGTTGTGTGAGTCACGCTGCATACAGAGATCGGCAGAATTCACCATACAATTTGGAATAAATATTCATTGGAGGGGATTTTTAAAAGTAGGGGTGATATTGCAATATTAAAGAACCATGGGAACCTTTCAAAGAAAGAATTTAGCCCAGTCGATGAAGGTATTTACCTACAAAAATTTGCAAACTGAATAATTTTTTTTTAATAATTCGTGAAAGTGTATAGAATAATATCCTGAAAAGTTTACATTTCGCTCGGAGGCAGAACATAAAAAAAAGTGAAAAAAAATAATTTTTTTTCATCCATTTTTTCTAAACTTTGAAGTCAAGTTAGGAAAAAATAAAAAATACGGATGGACAGATCACGTATTTAAGAACAAAAAATGCCCTAACAAAATTTATCGCTAAAGCCACGGTTTTCCCGGAAAAAAATAGTCAATTGTAACGTTATAACTCGAAGTGCGCGCTTGAATACGCATGACTGTGACACCGACGCACTGAATTACATGTCACTAAATCAGAATTTGTTCAATCTATATGAGTTTTGGTTCATTTAAACGATGGAAATTGTAGCTTTCTGATGCTTTTTTGTTTTAAACAATACAAGCAAAGGATGGATGGGAAAAATATACTTATATATATTATCACATCCGAACCCAATCGTCGAAATAAAAAATATAAAAAAAAATAAAAGCCCTTCAAAAATATTCTTTCTTCACTGAGAACTGTTAAAAAGTATGTACACTTCATGATTATTATGGTTTATTAAGTTGTAGTAACGTGGATTCAAATCATTTTAATTTCCTTGCTTGATGATTTTCTTGATAAATAAATATATTGGATGCTGTAACTTGCCGAGAAATTGGAAAATATAAAATATCACTATTTCGGAAAAAAATGTATACTTTTGGGATGTTCAAACACAAATTCGTTTACTTGTATGCATTTTTTCGAAAATATGATTAATAATCAGATCATGACAAGAAACTGCGATTTTCACGATCTTATACCTATAACTATGAAAATATATTTGATTGTTTTGAATGTAAATTCTGGAACTTTTCCAATACATTAACAAATGTATAAGGAATCCATTGGATATAGTTGAAATGTGGATAGGTGTATCTGTAATAAATATAATACAGTAAAGGTACGTAAAATTTCATGCGAGCGATTCAGCGGCTATGTGTGGTGTCTGTGTATGCGTTCATAATGATATATTTTCCTTCCAGACTCACTATTTATCCTCCTATTCACTAAGAAAAATGTTAAAAATGTGTAATCAGAAAGAGAAAAAAGCTTTATTTTACTCGTTAGAACTGCTAAGAATTTTTAGAGGTTCCGTAGTATGTATTTAACCGTGCACTTGGATGCGCAGAGTGACAAAAATTTTATTAGGACATTTTTTGTTCAGAAACACGTGGTCTATTCACCTGTATTTTTGTTTTTTTTTTCTACCTTGACTTAATTTAAATATTTTGAAAAAATAGATGAAAAATTTTTTTTTCATTTTTTTTTATGTTCTGCATCCGAGTGGAATGTAAACTTTTCAGGATATTATTCTATACACTTTCACGAACTCATCAAAAAAAATTATTCAATTTGCAAGTTTTTGTGGGTTTCACTATAAAATGTTCTCTGTCGTCTGGGCTAATTGTGCTGTTATAATTCTTCTAAACTATGCCAACACACGAAACTCGTAATAATTCCCTGCAGCACGTGGGGAGGTACTTCTTCTTTTTCTATACCTCTTTACTTTAAGGAACGAGACTCGAGCCAATTGTCAACTGAGTGAAAAACCTGCTGTCGTGCTCTTACTGTGTGTAGTACGCAGTTATAACGCCGCCGCACAGTGGGAAGAATATGCCCTTTTTGGACAAAAATCTGCCGACAGTAGAGATTTCAATCAAATTAAATTAAAAAAATGGCGAATACTCTTAAGATATAGTACTTTAGAGTAGTGCTGCGGCAAAGTGGCTTTGGATTAACCTAACCTAAAAATCGCAGATATTACTTCCACATCCAGTGGAAATATAGAAACGACAAAAAAAATTTTAAAAATTTTATTATTCAAATAGGCTTAGAATGTCATGAAACGTCGAGATTTTAGGTTTGAGCAAAAAAAGTCTGTCGGTCTGTCTGTAACTTTTTTGTTTGCACGATTACTCTGGAACCGTTTAAGATATCAACTTGAAATTTGGTACAAATATGTATTTTAACGAGATCTGGAACTAGGTTATTTTCATCTTATTCCGTTGAATGGTTGTGGGGTAAATTGGGGTAAATGGGGGTAAATAGGTAAATCAAGCAGGTAAGAGTCCATAAAATTGGTATTTAGTATATACAAGAGAAGCTAATGTCTCAAAAAAATTTTTAGCATTAGCCACCTCCAATACTACCCTCAACCCATTATAAAAGGGGGTGAAAAAAATGATTTCATCGAAGACGATCATTCGAAAGCTTATTTTAAAGAGGAAGATTAAATGATGTATTTATTAGAAATCAATTGAAAATTTTTTTGAATCCTGTATATAACCTCAAAATTTGCCAAAAAAGTCATTTTTAAGTTACCTAAAATATTTCAAAATCCTGATGGGCCAATTCTGAGGTCAGATTCGGATTTAGCGCGAAAAATTACTTCGGAAATTGGATAATGTTGGGGTTAAAACTGAATGAAGTAAAAAAAAATTGAGGCCTTTGGTTCTTGTATACATACTAAATCACATTTTTTTCACCCTCTTTTATAATGGGGTGGGGGTTGTAATGGAGGTGGCTAATGCCAAAATTTTTTTTGAGACATTATCTTATATATACTAAATACCAATTATATGAATTCTCACCTGCTTGATTTACCTATTTACCCACATTTACCACAATTTATCCCCAACCCTTCAACAGAATAATATGAAAATATAATTTAGGTCCAGATCTCCTCAAAATACTTATGTGTACCAAATTTCAAGTCGATATCTTAGACGGTTCCAGAGTATTTAGTATATATAAGAGAAGCTAATGCCTCAAAAAAAAATTGGCATTAGCCACCTGCATTACTACCCCCACCACATTATAAAAGGGGGTGAAAAAAAAATGTGATTTAGGATGTGTACAAGAACCAAAGGCCTCAATTTTTTTTTACTTCATTTAGTTTTAACCCTAACATTATCCAACTTCCGAAGTAATTTTTCGCGCTGAATCCGAATCTGGCCTCAGAATTGGCCCATCATGTCAGGATTTTGAAATATTTTAAGTTACTTAAAAAATGACTTTTTGGCAAATTTTGAGGTTGTGTATAAGATTCAAAAAAATTTTCAATTTATTTCAAATAAATACATCATTTAATCCACCTCTTTAAAATAAGCTTTCGAATGGTCATCTCGATGAAATAAGTTTTTT
The DNA here is from genome assembly GCA_936432065.2 of Rutpela maculata. Classification (NCBI taxonomy): domain Eukaryota; kingdom Metazoa; phylum Arthropoda; class Insecta; order Coleoptera; family Cerambycidae; genus Rutpela; species Rutpela maculata. The sequence continues at coordinate 114,371,612 of OW386285.2, forward strand.
CACCCCCTTTTATAATGGGGTGGGGGTAGTATTGGGGGTGGCTAATGCTAAAATATTTTTTGAGACATTAGCTTCTCTTGTATATACTAAATACCAATTTTATGGACTCCTACCTGCTTGATTTACCTATTTACCCCCATTTACCCCAACGGAATAAGATGAAAATAACCTAGTTCCAGATCTCGTTAAAATACATATGTGTACCAAATTTCAAGTCGATATCTTAAACGGTTCCAGAGTAATTCTGCGCACAGAAAAGTTACAGACAGACCGACAGACATTTTTTTTGCTCAAACCTAAAATCTCGATGTTTCATGACATTCTAAGCCTATTTGAACAATAAAATTTTTTTAAAATTTTTTGTCGTTTCTATACTTCCACTGTATGTGGAAGTAATATCTGCGATTTTTAGGCTAGGTTATTCCAAAGCCACTTTGCCGCAGCACTACTCTAAAGTACAATGTCTTAAGAATATTTGCCATTTTTTTAATTTAATTTGATTGAAATCTCTACCGTCGGCAGATTTTTGTCCAAAAAAGGGCATATTTTTCCCACTGTGCGCCGCCGCTATCTATTTATCTTCTCGAAGAACTCGATAGATCTTTATTTAAATGATTTATTTGTGTGAGGTGACATACATTGATATTGGCGTGCAGAAATTAGTTTTTAGAGGTGATTGATTCTATATCAAAAAGTAATTAAAAAATTTCCTATAAACAATTAGTCCATTTTTTAATAAATGAATATAAACTTATAAATCATTTATTGAAATACTCAAATTAGATTAGGATTTTACTGTGATATTAGATATCAACAATCTAAAAAAATATGATCAATTACGTAATAAAAGGTAATATTTATAGGTTGATCGGTGCTGAAATAAGAAGTTTTTCAAAATTATTATTATTTTTGATCAAGGAATAAGACACAAAGAAGATAACAAAAATGCACATAAAAAAGTTTGAAGAGAGAAGGAAGCCCTTCCCATTTTGCGCTCCCAAAATTGAATTTATTCTATATGGATAACATAAAATAATGGCATTTATTGGTATCAGATCACGTGCAAAAACTGGTCAATGTAGCTCAAAAGCTTTCTGAGATATTGAATAAAATTGCCCACTTCAAAGGGCCCTAGCTCCTTAATAGGGATTCCGGGTTCATGTTTATAGAATTTTTTTTTAATAATTTTTATATTCACCCCTAAAAATTAATGACTGCTAGTGGCGTAACTAGAGGGGGCTAGGTGTGTAAATAAGCCAGCTAATACTCGTAATTATATTAAACTACTTTTATTTTTAACAGCATTAAAACAAATTATTAGGAAAATTTGTTAGAAAAAAAATGTGTTTCAGAATACCAATTTGTTTATAAATAGGGTGTTTTCGCACTATAGGGAGCGCTAGATGGTAACAGGTTTTAGTACCAGGTTTTAGTTCCAGACTTCGGTTGGTATTACATCAATTTCAATTAATTTAGTGTTGGCTGCTTGGCGTTGCCTTGATATAGTCTTCCTGTGTTGCATGCACGAACTTCATAAATTAAACTGGACCTCACATAAGGTCCAAACGCTGACACCCTCCATGCTGGCCGCCATGATAGGTTTTCAGAACGTAAAACAAAGTACTAAAACAAAAGTACAAAGGCGATGTTGTCAGATTTAACCTAGTATTATCCCGTTGGTTGTTGATAGGCAAATGATTGTCAGATTTTAGAAACAATTTTATTAAAATGAGAGTATTAATGAGTACTTCTGATGATAAATTACTCTAAGTATTGTAGTAGTCTCACATTATGAATAAATTTCTTGTTATTAGAGAAGATGAAGTGGCATTTTGGGAGAAAAGTATTCAAGTTTATTGAAAATATAAAACATTTGGCAATGCGCTACAAAATAATGAGCAGTAGTTGTGATTCCTACCGAGTATTGCCAACCTCGAATAAGTTGACAGCCTATCATGGCGACCATGGTAAGTGGTGTCACGAGCTTTTGTTTGGGATATGTGCGTTGTGAAGTCCAGTTTAATTTATGATGTTCGTGGTTGCATGTTATGCAATTTTTGTACCAAAATGTAAACAAATTAAAGTTAATAGACTGCTTTTGCAATAATAATATAATAAAATCTGAAACCTCACCTACAATCCGCAAAAAAAATGACAGTGACATGACAGTGAGTTGACAGAATGAAACAAAACAAATAATTCAAATAATACCGCCAAAATAAACCTGGTTAGCCCCTGCTGCGATCTATTAGAATTTCGGGTAACTACAGAGAAAACAGGCCATTGGTATCATTTTGCGATTATGAAAATTGAAAGAAAAACTGTATAACTGAGGAGTTGGCTCCTGGTTGACAGTGACATTTATTTGTCCTCGATTTGTCATTTTACTATACAATATCATTTTCTACTTCATTGTTAATAACTATTGTAAATAAAAATGCGTGCGTGTTGCACAGTCGACTTGCCACAAATTAGTACAGAGAATTTTAAGAACTGGATCATTGTTGAAAATACCAAAACCTAAAAAAAAATATGATGAAGATAATACCAACACTAGTATTACAGTAAGTAGAGCAACATCCCAGGGCTGTCATTAATTAATTTGGAAGTGGTTAAGAAATCTCAGATTTTAAAACACAAGAAATATTCTTACAAACCGATTTTCAACCACACCTTAGAGATGGGCGACGAAGCAAACGTCTTTATTTCTGTTCAATCGCGCAAATGTGACGCAGCTTATTATATAACACAAAATAAATGATATACAACATGACCTGTTAATCATAGTTAAATAAACTAAAAAGATATGTAATTTGGTAACTTGTTAGGCTTGCGACCATTGGGTCCTTGGATTGAATCCTGGCTAGGGTATGGTGTGAGTGGCATTTTTCAAGTGTTGCCAGATGGTAGCAGTGGGTTAGACTGCGGTTGTGTGAGAGACAACATGGTCTAGTCGCTTTCCTCTCCTGAGTTCGAATCTCAGCTGCGGCAGATGGCAATGTCGCAGGGAATGGGTGTTGTGATGTTTTCTATGTGTGTGTCCATCCTGGTTGAGTAGTAGCCTACGGCTAAACTCCGCCAGGGCATTAATATAAATAAGGCGAATAAAAAAAATATATGTATTTTACAGTTTTCTCAAATATTGTCGTTTCAGTCACTGAGGAAACTTCGGATATGTATATAAATATAATTTAAGAGATGTTCATGCAATTTGATGGTGTATGGTGGTGACATAAATGTTTAGTAGAGCTCTGCAAAATTGGGAATTTTTTCATCTATACGAAGCCATTACCTGTAAGGGCCGGTTTATCAATACATAATTAAGTTATTTGGCCCCTGGGTTGAATGCCAACTCCAGGATAAAATGTTTATTTTTGTTCAGGATTTGGGTTAAAGTCAGAGACAATTTAGCTCAAGCTTTCAAGTGGAGGTTATACCTGTTATCCCCAGGTTAACCTAATTTAATAATTTTGTGTCTCTTGGAACCAGTTCACTATAGGCCTCTTTTAGCCATACTAAAATACTCGCTCGCCCCCCAATTTTGGGGTAATATTGCTTAAAAATCATTTCTTTGCCAATGTCTCGGTTCCAAAAAAGGTGATTATCAACTTTAAAGATAAGCAAATTCTCTATCGAAATGCTTTAGCCACATTTTTACGTAGCATTAATATTTTCGAAGTTATGGGCGGGGGGAGTCAAGCATCGTATCGCATTCGCTCTGTATATCGACCCTTTTCTATGTTTCCAACCCGGATATAATGTGGATCCAGAGGAAGTCGCTGGGTAGTAGCTTAACATCGTTAGCAATTGGATTCTTTGGTTTAAGTCTTTTATTATTATTTTCTGTAGTCCCGATTTGCAAGTTCTTTGAAAATTTCTTAGTGGAACCCGACCAAAATCGCCCACAATATTAGCACACGGTATTTTTGATAATGTTTTAATTTTTCCGTATGATAAAACAGCATTGTACATTGTACATTGAATTCCACCCATTGAATGAAAAGTATTTGCGCCATCTATAGTATCGATGTTTACATCCCCATTTAGTCCAATCAATGAATGCCCAAAAGAGAATTGTAGAGAACATTTAGGAGGGGAGTTTCCTCTTCAGGGATGTATTGGGGGTAGTTAGGAGATAAAGATACTAAAAGTCCCCGCCGCTTCAGGGGGAAAGGTTCCTTTTTTCGATTCTTCGCTTATAACTCGGAAATGATGCGTCGTATGGAAAAAGGTAATCTAGGCAAAATTAAACGTAATTAAATTTTCCACAATATTCGTTTTCTTCCTTTGTCTTATAGTTTACGAGATATTCGCCAGCGAAAATCGATAATTAATAAAATAAAAAATCAGTTATGTACCTTGAATATTTCTATCAAAGCGGTTTACCATGGTCTGCTAATAAATCACAGTCACAAAACAATCTTTATTTTACAACACTTGATGTGTTTACTAACGTAATATTTTGTCGGAATCTATACATTTCCTTAAATATACAGTATGACCAGAAAATCATTCGGCTGCTACAAAGACAAAGCCACGTGCGTTACCAAAATATGCTGAAAAAAATAAAACATTTTGAATGGTAGAAATTCTAAAAAATGCATCCGATCGGCGCCACAAACGTACATACACCAAAATTTGATTTGGCTATTGATGGGGGATTTCTCATACATAAGCTCATCTGGCAAAGTACATCCTCAGTTTCCGCAATTTGTGGTGGCTACGTGAAATTTTTAATCTTTCTCCTCATATTTTGGTACCGCAGGTGGCTTTGCCTTTATAGTAGGTGAATCATTTTCTGGTCATACGTAGATCCTAATTTGTTCTATACTTGAATAAAATTTGATTTAAATCGGAAACAAAATGAAAAAGTTATAAGGGTATCTTCATTTTAAGTGAGCCACACTGTATATTTAAAGAAATGTATAGATTTCGACTAAATATTACGTTAGTAAATACGTCCAGTGTTGTAAAATAAAGATTGTTTTGTGACTGTGATTTATTAGCAGACCTACCGTGGTCTGCTAACCACTTTGATAGAAATATTCAAGGTACATAATTGATCTTTTTTTATTAATTATCTATTTTTGCTGACGAATATCTCATAAACTATAACACATAGGAAGAAAATGAATATAAATATTCTTGTGGGAAATTTAATTACGTTTAATTTTGCATATATTACCTTCTTCCGTACGACGCATCGTTTCAGAGTTATAAGCGAAGGATCAAACCCCCCCTCTCCCCCTGAAGCGGCGCGGCTAGGGGTGAGGAATTTTAGTACGTTTACCTCCTGACTACCCCCAACACATTCCTGAAGAAAAAAATTCTGCCCTCCTTAATGTTCTCTACAACTCTTTCATTGACAGGACCAATGATCAAATACAAATTGTGAGAACGAGCTTGTCATTGCAATATTTTGCGGATGCATAAGTGCATATATTTCTAAGAGTTTTGCTTTGTCATAAGTGGTACAGAATCCTAAAGCTAATTGCACATGCAAATATCTTTGGAGCTATATTTTCTAGACAAAAAAAGCTGAAAGGCCGACTTGTAATGAAGACACAAAGGATCTTGGTCTGGCTGAATCTATTATTGCATTTGAAATAACAGTACACTTCGTAGTCCACTTCTTTTTGTCCCCGTGCTTGTTTTTATACATAATTCTTTGCATAAGAACATTAAGACTGTCCGGTATGTCATTCTCAACATTTTCTAAGAAAGCGTCTGATGCGGGGTAACGTTTTATTTCATATACATCCGATCTAATAATGTATCTTCTAATATTATTGCTCCTGTCGCCTTTACAATTCGTAATCGTTCTTCTACCACGTTTTTTTCGCGACTCTCGTACTGTCGTGCCCAAAAAAAATGGGACAAGTCTTATAACGTATTTTTGCTAAAATCTAGTTGTGTACATCTAACTTTAATTTTTGTGACATTGTCAGTTATTTGTCAAAATTCATTGCAAGTGTGCAAATAGAGACATGTTTACGTTATATATAAAATTATATAAAAAAAATATTTTTAAGAAAAAGCTTTTATTTGAAAAAACTACTAAAAAGTAATTTTTTTTTTTTTTAAATTCATACACATGGAAACCAAAAGCTTTGGGGGCGGTCATATAGTGCTATTGCATAGTTACTTTGCTCAATTGACCGCCCCAAAGCTTTTGGTTTCCATGTGTATGAATTTAAAAAAAAAAAAAAATTACTTTTTAGTAGTTAACTTTGTAACAGTTTGTTAAGTGTAAGGTCTGGTATGCACCATACATGAAAGATACAACAAACTGTTAAAGTGTCGGATAGTTTAACAAACCAAATTTGGCCTGTTAAAATCGTATCAGTCTGATAAGTTAAGAAATAAAAAGACGAAAAGAGGTTATGTTAGATTTATTTATACAGATTGAAGCAACGATCTTCTACACAAGGACAAATATTTCAGAATAGTTAATTAGATAATGGAGAGGGTGAATATTAATTTATTAACTTCTTCATCATTTGGTGATGATGTAGTAGAAATACCTCGAGTACGAATAGTTCTACCAAGAAACAATTTATTTGATGAATTAGATGAACAACAGTTTAAAATGAGATGAGATGCATTGGTTTTTTTGTTCTCTATTATGTGAATATTGCTTTTGACCAGTGCAATGATGACCTCGTTTTACCGGTCGATAAAATTTGGGGAACGTTTTTTGTTTTTCTCCATATTTGTTTTAAACTAAAAGCGAAAAAACTTACAGAGACAACAATTATTTTTAAGGTTAAATGAACATCTAAATCTCAGTGAAGTTAGTCACATCAGTATAGCCCACCTAATATTACTGGTAACTTTTACTAATCCAACTGTTTACTAACTGAAACCGTCAAACACATGATGCATACGAATTATGCTTAGCTGACTGATAAACTTTATCAGTTTGATAGTTAATAACGGATTTAACTGAGTACTTAATGGTGCATATGACTAAAACGGTATTTACGCATCCTGAACTCCTGTTTAAATATCACAACCAGTATCTTGGAAAAGCACCATCTATGTGAAATGGTGCCTATTAACCATGTCTGTTTTATTTTCATTGTAAATAAAGATATCTCCACTAATGTTCAGACTTCTAAGTCCAGGACTTTAGGCTATGTATTAATGAGTCGGGGGACAAAATACTTTATGTATATGTAAATTATTCTATATGTCAATTGTTTAATAAATGAAGTGTAAAGTCTATAAAACTGAAAGTTCTTTACACCTAATTTATAATACTATATTTTCAGATCCATCGTTGGACAAATAAATTACACTAGTTGTGTATTCGACGAGTAAGTGATATTTTGTTTTAAAATCGTTTTATTATACTGCAACGTATTCCACTTCTGATAGTCCCTCTTTGTTGTTAGCTATCATTATCAATTATTCCATCCATCCATCCATCCATACATCCAAAATTCAAAATCAAGAATATTTGCATGATCACACTTTCTCTACATACTTCTATATATTATTGATCTTAACCACTTTTAAAAGAACAATAGAAATATTCAGTTAATTGACAGCTACGCAAGCAGTTTACTCTCATTTTGCAGGTATAAAATAGACACGGAATGACGTACTTCGTTCCGAAACGGTGCATTATTCAGGTGTTCACAATGTAAAATTCACATGATCTTGGAAGTTAAGAATAAAAGCACAAATCCGCACAAATCAAAATGGTGCGATCTCCTAATCAGCATGCAAACTGAAATGCGGTTCCCGATTTCTTCCTGCTTTCTCACTTAACTACAATGCAGAAAATCTAGGCAGGTTCAACTATTTCTCTTTTTGATTGAAATTGTAAAAAAAAAACAGAGCTAAATTTGAGGTAAAAATTTTAAAAACTAATGCCGTTTGAAAAGTGGCAATCCATGTGAGACTACAAAACGTACCTGTGTCCGAAGCTAAGCCATGTGAAGACAGCCACAGGATAGACGCTTCGCAAGCTAACGTAACATATACGTCTATTTTAAATTTGTTTACTCGGTAAAGTTGAATGTCTCATGCATCTAGCAAAATTCCAACAAGAAAGTGATATTTTATAGCAAAATGTACTAATATATCCACTAAAATACCTTTAAGACAGTGGCGGACTGACCACGGTGGCGTAGTGGCAATCGCCACAACGCCCCCCGGTCCAAAACGCCCTCTTCGAACCCAAGAAGTGCTCTTACATGTGTCCCCACCACCTCTCGATACAAATCATCACGACCATCAACAAGTGTCAGTCCGCCACTGCTTTAAAACTGTTTCGAAAAGTGGTTTGCAGCGGCTCGAAGGAATGTTAAAGAAGTATTATTTTTGCTTATGATAATTTGTTTAATAAAACGTAAAGTTTTCGAGTTATTCATGAAAAATCATTCCAAAACATGCATTTTTTAGATGAAAAATCAACATTTTCAATCACGAATAACTCAAAAAGTATTGACTCACTGAAAAAACTCCATAAAACATTTTTTGCTTAGAATGTATTCCTCTATCGACGTCTGCGGTTATTTTGAATGTAATAATTTCCACCTCCGAGAAGGGGTGGCATCCACCCCCAGGGTATTTGCGCCACTTGAATGTTTCGGATTTTGAATAGTATTAAAAAACACACGTTAAAAAAAAAGAAATCGGAGCTGTTGCTGAGAATTAAGAAGTGAAAACCTTCATTGTGAAAGTGAATCCTATACCGCCTAGATCGTCTGCCAAAACAGTTTAAAGTAGCTTATTTTTCATAACATTTTAAACTGTGAACTGTCCTGGTATTCATTATAAGATGAACTCATGATTTTTTCCAAATTTGAAAATGTGTATTGAGGTTAGGTGACTGAACAGCGAGTTTACTACTAGCTTTGCCTGCACTCAAACCTTTGGTATCTAATTTTGCGATATTTTCTGCGCGAGATCTAGGTCTATTTCTACAAGTTTATCTGTGATGTTTATTAAAATTTGACATATATAAAGTAGCTGGAATATCAGAAAATCGATCCGCGTAATTTACCACATGTAAACAAGCAAGTGGTATTTGATTTTCTAGGAAGCAACATGAACCTAAACCTAGGTGTTAATTACGTAATTAAGCAATATTAATTACGCTTATTAAAAAAAAATTAAATTACAGTGTACTTATTCATCTACCTGTATACTAATTGAAGGAATATAGATATTTCATTTTCCTAATAGCCAGGGAGATAGTGACAGTTTTCGTGAAATTATTTCTATAAAGCTAGATTTTTTTCCCAAGAAATTTTAGGTGAAGGTGCAATTCTACTAATCTATAAGTGTTGCAAAAATGAGTAAAAAATCAAACAACATGTTGCAAAAAGAGGAATCGATTTTCTGAAATGTCACAAAATGCTACTTTTGATTCGTTCGTACCGAGCCGAATTTTCGAATTTCGCCGTGCCATTTACGATCAGGTTTATCTGGAACACTTCCTCTATACGTCGCGACATCGTACGGCCGTCCCAATGGGCTCATTTAGCAAGATCTATTAATTCTAGAGCGATATGCAAAAAAAACGAATTTTCTAGGGTCTCTATAGGCTTCAAAATTAATCAAGAACATATCAACACGTGGCACTTTCATGTTATAGCTTATAGCTGTGTGACGTCAAGATCTCTATCGCATCGGGAGACGTAGACGTAGCTCACGGTCAATAAACGATACGGTTGCATCAATCAGCAGCTTTAGGACGAGAGAGACGCGGGGGGCGGGAAATTGAATGAAAGAGATAGACATATCTGATTTCCGTGCAAAAGACAGAGACAAAGATGCTTGTAGTGTCTACAGGTGACGTAGGCTGTAGACCCTACCGGAATCTTTGTCTCTGTCTTCTGCACGGCAATCAGATATGTCTATCTCTTTCATTCGATTTCCCGCCCCCCGCGTCTCTCTCGTCCTAAAGCTGCTGATTGATGCAACCGTATCGTTTATTGACCGTGGACGTAGCTGACCACTGACCTCTATATATTAAATGGATAGCCGATGTGTGAGCTGAAAAATGGTACAAATACAATTCGCGCACGGGGCTGCCGAGTTTGCGCAGTAGGAAGAGTGAACTTAGCCACTCGTTGCTGGAAACACGTTGCCAACTTCACGTTGTCAATTAATTTTTGGTAACGGAAATAAATTTTGAGGCAATCATGTATTTATCATAGATTTATTTTTCCAATAATGTCTCAAAACTTATTTCCTACCTGATCGTTGCCGGACTGCTTTGTTAGCAACGCGTTGCCATCAACGTGTTGCTAACTTTAGAACGAAAAACAGGTACGCAAGACGTAAAGCCCCGTAGCAGACGACTTTCGCCTTTATTGAATTCTTCAATTTTGGCTAAAATTTCACGCGCATCCCCATGATATAGGCTATCCATTTAATATATAGAGGTCAGTGTAGCTGACCCGCTTGCCTAGTAGTCTAAGATCCGGCATAAGAAATTAATACCCTCATCTGTTATTCAGATAAGAAATAGTTATATAAAAGATAACATGTGGGTTAATAGAAAAATGCCAACAATGTCAATTTTGATTCGTTCGTGTCGAGCCGAATTTTCGAATTTCGGCGTGCGATTTACGATGCGGATCAACTACAAGTATTCCTCTTTCCGTATCGACATGGTACGGGCGTCACGGTATCGTATTTTTGATAATATGAGTATATTTAGATGTCAGGTTTTCGACGAAAATTTCTATGTACTGTACTATAATACTAACACTGACATTCGATTGCGGTGACCAAGATTATTAGGTAAGCGAGGTAGGACTGTGGAGACATTTACGTTAGCGATTCGACTGCCTCAGCTTATGAAGAATTAGATTTTTTTTTTTTTTAACTATTTAACGTCGGCCTATTTCCGCTACTAGGGCCTATCACCGACTCCAGGAGACGAGCTACCCCCTACCTGGAAATTTTGCCGAACCTCTTCCCTTAAGAAGAGTAGGGATCTTCTACTTGCCTAACATTTAATAGACAAGGGACCGCCTGCTTTACATCCCCTCCGAAGGATGGTATATCCACTACGTAATCCTCGTCTGAAATTACGTAACTTCCGAGTATACACTGATATACAAGCCTCTAGAAGGTGGGACGAGAACGCTGTATTTCCCAAGATGGGAGCCCATCCAAGTACTGACCGCACTCGACGTTGCTTCAACGGAATATCGACTGATATTCACATTGAAGTCGCCTCTACGCTCGCCCCTGAATTAGATTTTAAAGCAGTATATTTCTGGAACTACATATCGGATCCAGCTCAAATTTTCAGTGTAATAATTCTTTGATGATTACTTTGCGCACTTGTAATAAAAAGTGCAACATTAAATTTGACTAAATGACCCCAATGTGTTTTTCGAAAAATATGAACGTATCAAGATTGCATGTTTTTGCAATTTTTTTTGGCGACAAAATGCAAGCTGTTTTTTGATATTTTTCCCAGATATCTCCAAAACGGTCGGAGTTAGCTCGAAATAAAAAATAAAGTCAAACGAGTATTTTCCACTACGAATCTTTTGCTTCCATTAGATTTTTTTTTTTTTTTTCGTTTCGGAGATAACTACTGAAATGTTGGCCATGCACGGCAAAAAATCGCAAATTTTGAGCTTCTACAGTTGGCAACTTTTTAATCTTGGCTCCTACGCCAAAAGACTACTCTAGCTAATTTAAATAGAATTAAATTTGCTAAAACCGTTTTTTCTCATTTTTTGAATTCCGACAAAAATGAATTGGACTTTTTTTTTTCGGTAAAATGTCTCCATTTTGTCACCGTAATTAATCGGTAATTAACTGAAATCAATCTCATATAGGATGTTCACTTAATATCATGTACTACTTTGACGCTCCGTTAATATCGGCCCTTCGAAACAAAGGCAACGTCTACCAAAGATTTAGCCAACTTTCAGCGGAGGTAGAATGTGATTTTTAATCGAAATAGTGCATAAACTGCTTGTAGACGAAAAATCAGCTTTGCAGATTAATATTCTGCGGTGGAAAATGCAAACGAAAAATTTTCATATTATTGTGTTAGTGAACGAATTCTGAACAACTTTCAAAATGTCCGTCTGTCCGTCTGTCCGTCTGTCCGTCTGTCTGTCCGTCTGTCCGTCTGTCTGTCCGTCTGTCCGTCCGTCTGTTTGCACTGAAATTTAGTCAGTAAGTTAGTGTTAGCTAGAGGAAGAACCCTATTGTTTTTGAACAAGATCGATCTGCAAATAAAAATATTAATTATTTAAATCTGAAAAAAAAATTTTTTGTTTTTTATGTTTTTGTAATTGAATATAAATCTGGTGGAATGATATTTCATCTTATCTAAATATTTATATATTTTACAAATATGCATTTCATAATGTAATATACAACCGTGAAAATATGATTTTAGCTCGTGTCTCATAATGTAAAAATGTACATTTTTTTTGCGTGTAAGAAGGTGGTGTAGTTCTTACGCTTTTGACTCGGAATCCAAGGGTCCCGAGTTCGAAACCCAAATGGGGTTTGGTATGATTTATTTTTTAATTTTTACTTTATTTTACACTGAGTCTTTTACCAACTAAATTCGTACTATAAAATTAAAAATGTTTAAAACTAACATTATTTACAAAAAAACTACGAAAAGTATCCTATAGAATGTGTAACAATTATATAAAAAGTTCAGTGAACAGGCGAAGAGTACTTTTTCAGCTCAATTTTTATTTCGAGTTAACTTCAACCGTTTCGGAGATATCTGCGAAAAATAGCAAATAGCTTACATTTCGGAGCCGAAAAAATTGCAAAAACATGCAATCTTGACACGTTCATATTTTTCGAAAAACGCCATTGGGACGGCCGTACGATGTCGCGACGTAAAGAGGAAGTCTTCCAGATAAACCTGATCGTAAATTGCATTGCGAAATTCGAAAATTCGGCTAGGCACGAAGGAATCAAAAGTAGCATTTGTGACATTTCAGAAATACATCGTCGCTTATCTGACAAACAGGCGTAACTCATAAAGTGGCGTATTTCAGTTTTACACACTAAAAAGATCAACAGAAACTGCTCTATAATCTCACAAAGTGGCGTGGCTCTACGTCAAATAGTTTTCTTGTAATGACGATTGTGTGTGTCGACGTAAATCATATCTACAATATATTCTCAACCACAAACTGGCTTATATTAATTTCAGCCTATTTCAAGAAACAGAGAATGAGTTAAGGTGATCTTACAAACAGACGTATATCAATTTACGCCAGTCTGCAAGCATAAAATGTTGTCTATTCAGAAGTCACGCCTCTTTGCTAAAAACCCGATGAGGTGACTTTGCCTTTACAATGCAGTCAAAACTTTTTTTTTTTAGTTTAGTTATTTTCAGTTTATTTTATTGACTTAATAGTATATTAAAGTTTAGTTTTCGTTCATTTTTATTATTTTTATTATTTACTACAAAACAATAAGAAGGCATAAGTCTAAATAGTAACTGACTATTAGGCTCCTATATTATGTGACAAACAGGCGTATCTTGACATTTGTTTATTATTTGTCGATTATACCATAAACAAACAACTATTTATTATAAATGCAGTATGTGGGTGTCAAATTAAAACATCAAAACACCCTATAAAAAAACAAAAGAAGGAAAACATTTAACGCATGCATTATACTACTAGTAGTTGTAGAGCAGAAAACTTGTTTTCGCTCTCCTGAAAAACTGTAGAATATGAGTTACGCCTGTTTGTCAGATAAGCGACGACGTGTTTAATTTTTTACTTATTTCTGCAACACTAAAAGTTTGGTAGACTTGCACTTTCATCATTGACACTGTCTAAGCTATCATGGGAAAAAAAATCTAGCGCGAGAAATCTGAGGCTAATGCATGGCGAAATTCTAAAATTCGGCTAGGCACGAACGAATCAAAAGTAGCATTTGTGACATTTCGGAAATACATGTTTAATTTTTTACTCATTTCTGCAACACTAAAAGTTTGGTAGACTTGCACTTTCATCATTGACACTGTCTAAGCTATCATGGGAAAAAAAATCTAACTCGAAAAATCTGTCGCTACCTCCGTGGTTATAAATTATGCTGCAAATTTATTATAGCACATGCAATTTTCATTGCAGTGCTATTTAACCAGTTCTGTATTACCGTTTGAGGACTTAAAAGTTGAAAATCTCGAATACAATTTTATCACTCGTTCTATATGTATTCTAACATATACACTGAAATACATGGCCGATGTAGGCGATACTTCTTTAACATTCCGTCGAACCGCTGGAAACCACTTTCTCTTCTTTTCAGGACTATCGGAACAGTTTTAAAGAGGCTGTAGTAGATGTATTAGTGCATTTCAGTATAAAACATCACTTTCTTATTGGAATTTTTCTTCATGCATGAAGCGTCCAGCTTTACCGCTTAAACATAAATAAATATTTATAGTGGACGTATATTTTACGTTAGTTAGTGGGGCATCTACCTGTAGTTGTCGTCACACAGCATATCCTCGCGCACAGGTACTAGTCCAGTGGAAAATGAAAATATGCATATTGTAATTTGTTTCAGGATGCCACGTGGATTAAACGATGGTTTTATTGATTACGAACATGACCTTGAATTTGGTCCACTTTTTGACCGCCGGAACATTGTTTATTTAATGATTTATTGTTAAGAAATTCAAAAAAATCGACTTTTTTAAAGATAACTCAAAGATATTTAACGATAGGTTTTTCAATTTGTAGACACTATTAGAACTTTGGAAAACGGTTAATTTGAGAGGTGGTTCGTTTAAAATGCTAGAAAATTTGTTTAAATAATTGCAAAAAACCGCGAAAATTTTCGTAATTTACATATATTTTTCATTCTTTAACAATAGCACTTTAGTGCTTGAAACTTTGACAAAATATGTCTTTTATTACCCCAAAGTTACCCCTAAAATTTCATCAAAAAATTTTGATTAGTTTAAGAGATATTTAATTTGGTTATTAAAAACATAAATAATGTAAAGTGCAAATTCACCCAGTTCCCGTTATCGTAGAGGATTGATCCGGACATCATTTTTTTCGTTGAGACTTAAACTTTATGTTTTCATTAATGGTAAATCAAATTTGCATTATTTTCAACTTCAAAATGGTGTTTGAAAAAGTGTCATATTTTGAGGTTAGGTTTTTTGCTAATAACTTTTAAACAATTGAAGATTTTGCAATATCCTTCTCATATCTTTATTGCTGGCGTTTTTTCACACATTTTCAAAAACAAATTAAAAAAAAAACATCTCGGCTTTTAGTAAGGCTGCAGAGTCATTTTTTTTTAAATGTGTGAAGAAACCCCAGCAACAAAGATATCAGAACGATATTGCAAAATCTTCATTTGTTTAAAAGTTATTAGCAAAAAAACTAACCTGAAAATGTGACACTTTTTCAAACGCTATTTTGAAGTTGAAAATAATGCAAATTTGATTTACCATTAATGAAAACATAAAGTTTAAATCTCAACGAAAAAAATGATGTCCAGATAAACCCTCTACGACAACGGGAACTGGGTGAATTTGCACTTTACATTATTTATGTTTTTAATAACCAAATTAAATATCTCTTAAACTAATCAAAATTTTTTGATGAAATTTTAGGGGTAACTTTGGGGTAATAAAAGACATATTTTGTCAAAGTTTCAAGCACTAAAGTGCTATTGTTAAAGAATGAAAAATAAATGTAAATTACGAAAATTTTCGCGGTTTTTTGCAATTATTTAAACAAATTTTCTAGCATTTTAAACGAACCACCTCTCAAATTAACCGTTTTCCAAAGTTCTAATAGTATCTACAAATTGAAAAACCTATCGTTAAAGGTCTTTGAGTTGTTTTCAAAAAAGTCGATTTTTTTGGAATTTTTCAACAATAAATCGTTAAATAAACAATGTTCCGGCGGTCAAAAAGTGGACCAAATTCAGGGTCACGTTCGTAATCAATAAAACTATCGTTTAATTCGCGTGGCATCCTGAAACGAATTACAATAAATTTCAGACTTTTTTTTACTAATTCTACTGGTCTATACGTTTTGTAGCCTGTAATCTATTGCCACTTTTCAAGTCATCAAAAACAGCATTATTTTTGAAAATAATAATAACACAGGCACACAAATTTAAAAAAGTGTAAATTTTCTGAGGTTTCACATACATACTCCCATGTATTTTTGACCGTTGAACACGATCCCGATGTCAGTTTTGCTCCATCAGATCAGGATTTTTTTTTTAACCACAAAAAACAGGGGAAAACAGGCCAGAATGGGATTTAAAATATAAATTTAAGATTTTAAATAATAGACTAGTAGATGGTGACAGAAAATCAGAACTGATAGCCTACCGTCTGCAAGTAATTTAGTCAGTATTATGTATCTAATAAAGCTCAATTTTTGGTACTTTCAAGGTTTGCACGCATGCACGAGATGTAGGAAACGATTTCCGGTTTGCATAAAAAAACAATGTTTTCAACTAATAAATTACTGTCTGCAAAGTTCATAATTCGAAATTAAAGGAATAAAAATATGTCGGAAGCGCATTTGCACAGTCTTGTCATGCACCAAACTTTATACAGGGTACTCGAAAATGTATCAAATTTTCGTAAAAAAAAATGATTATTTACCGTCTGCAAACAGTACAAAATGATGATTCTGGTTCATGAAAACGGGTAGGGGAAAGGCGCAGACGTTTACGATATGCACATCACCATATCGTGCGCATGTCAACATGTTATTTTTTTTACAATTTTGAACAATCGTCTACCGTCTGCAGCTAAAAAGAAATCATGATTTAAAAATAGAGCTTCGATATAGGATTATTTGCAGATATATTAAACGTGTACAAAGTACTTGCCGCCGAACGTAAAAATTAAGGTAACTTTTACCAATTATTTACTGTCTGCAACTTGGTACGAAGAAAGATTATTGGTACAAATATGCAATTATTTAATTTGCAGACATTGCCCACATGTACGAGAGTCACAATAAAGTGTCCAAATTTGTCGAAATCCGTTTGATATCTCTCCGTTTGGGATATGTACCAAAAACAACTATCTACCGTCTGCAACTTGGTATAAAGAAAGATTACTGGTTTAAATACGCAATTATTCAATTTGCAGACGATGCGCACATGTACGAGAACTTATAGTTCATCTTAAACTATAGACCATTATAGACCTACGGCCAAGAGGCAAATAATTTACCTCATCGGGTACAAAAGGTTTGAGTTTTTGTAGTGAAAGTACCACATATATGTAGCAAAAAACCGGCCGTCTGCCGGAGCTCAATGGTCAACTTCTCATTATTAGAGCTTGTCAAAAAGGCGAAAAAACTCGCTAAAGTTACCTCATTGGGTGCATGCTTCTTAAAAACGTGACAATTCACTGGGAAAACCATTACAATTTTTATTTTGTGTGGCAGACGTCAGTATTTGAACGCAAACGTAGAGCAGATGCCCGTCGCGACGCCCAAAATTCCTACGTTTCTTACCTCGTGAGGTACATGTACAAACCTGGGTTCAAATCAAAGTTCTTTTTATGTAGATCATAAATATTTTTCAAAAACATCGGCAGACGGTCAACTATAAAGAGCAGACGCTCTAGAAAATCTAACCTGAAAGAATAATGCCAAAGTCGGTACAGAGTTTTATTCAGTACATGTTCAGAAATTTGACAATGCACTAGCAAAACTATTACAATTATTATTTTGTTTGTCAGACTTCCGTGAATATGTAGGCAAAACAACTTCGTATACAAGAAACACCACCAATACAAAACAATAGTAGTAAATAAAAATAGCAATAGCAAAATGGTTTTATTGAGTACATGTTCGGAACTTTGACAATGCACTAGGAAAACTATTACAATTATTATTTTGTTTGTCAGATTTCCGTGAATATGTAGGCAAAACAACTTCGTATACAAGAAACAACAGCAATACAATACAATGGTAGTAAATAAAAAAAACAAGGTTTTTTGTTTTGTTTGATAATAAATCTAAAGAAAAATAACTATTCGTCATCTTCGTCATCATATGAATCATTAAAACCCTCTTCATTTTCATCATCAATATCCCTTTGCTCCATGCTGGTTTCGCGTACAACTATTTCGTCTAGGGCACTAGGTAATTGAGGTCCATCAAACCAAATCGACGAAAACTTATTATCATTTAAATTCTAACCATTTTTGACAAGCTCTAACAATAAGTTGACCATTGAGCCCCGGCAGACGGTCGGTTTTTTGCTACATATATGTGGTACTTTTACTACAAAAACTCAAATCTTTTGTACCCGATGAGGTAACTTATTTGCCTCTTGGCCGTAGGTCTATTAACGAAGGTGGCTCTGGCAGGTGCAACGTGCAACTGTCGGCTAGCTTCGAAAAGTTGAAACGTCAGTTAGAAGTTTGTTTATATTGTACACTTAATTTGCCGCTATTTAGCCACTTCAGGAACACTATAAAAAACATTTATCAAGTAACATATGATAGTTTTGAATGATTTTAGATTGTTTATTTGCCTGATTTCTGGATTTAATTTGTTGTATAATTTAATTCCTACATAAATAGGGCTTTTTTCATACGTTGACAAACTATGTGAAGGAATTGACAATAAATGGTTATGTCTGGTTTCATATTCGTGGAAGTTACCATTAGCTACAAACTTGTTTAGGTTTGATTTAACATACATTAAAATTTCCAAGATATATATGAAAGGTAATGTTAGTAATCGTAATTTTTTAAAATATGGCCTGCATGATATTCGAACTGATACCTACATCTGCTATGTTCCTTATGGCCTTTTTTTGTAGTTTAAATACCCTGTTTAAGTGGCTTGAAATGGGTCTATAATTCTCAATATTAACTTTTTCGCCTTTTTTATATAAGGTAATAACCTTGCTATTTTAAATATTTTAAATATTTCCGGAAAAATTCCTTGTTCTTACGATTTTACGAGATAAGTTAGCGGATAAGTAATATAATTCGCAATGAACTTTAGTAAATATGATGAAATTGAGTCAGCTCCTGCCGAATTTGTTTCCTTAAGATTTATTATAGCATTATACACGGAATTTTCATTGACTGGTCTTACGTCATAGTATAAAAAATTCTTGTAGGTGTAAGGTTATCATTTGTACCAGTATCTTGACTTCGTTCATTGGACAGTTTGTGAGGTAATGCAACATAATAATCACGAAAGGAAGTAGCTATAGTTTTATCATCTTGTACAATGGTATTTTCTAATTTAATTTCAAATGTTTCCTTTCTGCTTTTATTTTTACTAATAAATTTATTAATTATTGTTCACACGGTCTTCCGTTTATTGTCACTCTTCATACAGTCTGTCATTGTAAAACTTTTTTTGCGGCAATAATAACTCTTTTGTAAATTTTTTAATTTTTGTAATGATTTGTATCCAATATATGTCCTGTTTCCAACATTGTTGCGTATAGTTCTTTCACTTCTTATCACATGTACATTTACTTCACTGTTCCATAGGTATATAATGTCTGTAATATTATTGTATTTAACTACACGAAATATTCAATTTTGATAAGAGCATACAACACCCGTGAACAGTACTTACACTACTGGATCTGGATCTGAATATGTATAATAATATGTATAAGATTTTTATTACAATTGTAATAAAATATTATTTATTCAATTGAATGACGCAAATGACCAACTTTATCGAATACCAGTACTAATTCTGGGTCGTGTGCATGGGCATGCTGTCTATCCCACTGATCTCTATATAAACTGGATAAACAAAACAATAGTTCAATTTCTGCAACAAATTGAAACTGCGCAAGTTACCCTACGCACATGCGTATTACCGACAAACTGTTTACAGACAAGCATGGGCGTCACCGTTGGGTTTCGAAGTTAGGAGTTACTTATAATCATTTATTTTACGAAAAATAAAATCAGAAATGATTAAGTGAAAATAAATCAAAAGAATTATTTTTAGATTTATGTGAGCTAAATGCATATACAAGAAAGAAAACTAGTAACCAACTTACATCACTTGATTGAACCCAGAATTATCAGTTATCACTACGCCTATGCTAGAAACTAATATTCTAGATTAAATTTGATAGTTTTAGATGGGTTTGAGCATGCGCAATAGCTATTTCATGAGCTCCTTTGTGTCTTATTATTTCCATGCGCAGCCCGTTAGTATTAGCAGTCCAGTTTAAATAGAGGTCACTGGACTATCCATGAGAAAATAGTATACTTAATAAGTTAGCTTACACAATTTCGTGTTGCAGGCGGTAAAGAGTTGATTTTGGTGCATATCGCACACGAAGAGATATCAAACGCATTTCGTCAAGTCTTGACACTTTATTTTGATGTGCGTATCGTCTGCAAATTGAATAATTGCGTATTTAAACCAGTAATCTTTCTTTGTACCAAGTTGCAGACGGTAGATAGTTGTTCTTGGTACATATCGCAAACGGAGAGATATCAAACGCATTTCGTCAAATTTGGACATTTTATTGTGACTCTCGTGCATGTGGGCAATGTCTGCAAATTAAATAATTGCATATTTAAACCAATAATCTTTCTTCGTACCAAGTTGCAGACAGTAAATAATTGGTAAAAGTTACCCCCATTTTTTTACAAGTTTATAGAATTCAATGGACGACCGTGCACACTGGATTCGTCTGCAAATAATTAATACAACAGTTTTGCAACCTAAATTTTCTAATAAAACTATAATTAGACGGTAGACGATTGTTCAACATTGTAAAAAAAAATAACATGTTGACATGCGCACGATATGGTGATGTGCATATCGTAAACGTCTGCGCCTTTCCCCTACCCGTTTTCATGAACCAGAATCATCATTTTATACTGTTTGCAGACGGTTAATAATCATTTTTTTTACGAAAATTTGATACATTTTCGAGTACCCTGTATAAAGTTTGGTGCATGACAAGACTGTCTGCAAATGCGCTTCCGACATATTTTTATTCCTTTAATTTCGAATTATGAACTTTGCAGACGGTAATTTATTAGTTGAAAATATTGTTTTTTATGCAAACCGGAAATCGTGTCCTACATCCCGTGCATGCGTGCAAACCTTGAAAGTACCCCAAATTGAGCTTTAATATATACATAATACTGACTAAATTACTTGCAGACGGTAGGCTATCAGTTCTGATTTTCTGTCACCATCTACTAGTCTATAAGGAGACCATGTATTCGATGAATTTTTGACCGCTGAACACGATCCCGGTGTCAGTTTTGCTTCATCAGGTCAGGATTTTTTTTAAACACGAAAACAGGCCAGTATGGGGTTAAAATATAAATTAAAAATTTTAAATAGGTAGACCATGTATTCGATGTATCTTTGACCGCTGAACACGATCCCGATGTTAGTTTTGCTCCATCAGGTCAGGATTTTTTTAACCATGAAGAACAGAGGAAAACAGGCCAGAATGGGGTTTAAAATATAAATTAAAGATATTAAATAAGTAGACTGTATTCGATGTAAGAAAAGGGATGTGAAAACAAAAGGAATAAAATGAAAAAGAAAACCATTACGCAATCATTTGAAGACAAAAGGGTACGGTACCACAAAAAAGAATAAATCAGGATAAATAAGAAGTCATGACCTGATTGCTTGAAACTGACATCGGTAACGTGTTCAGCGGTCAAAAATACATCGAATACATGGTCTACTTATTTAAAATCTTTAATTTATATTTTAAACCCCATTCTGGCCTATTTTCCCCTGTCTTTCGGGTTTAAAAAAAATCCTGACCTGATGGAGCAAAACTAACATCAAGATCGTGTTCAGCGGTCAAAAAAACATATGAGTATATATGTGAAACCTCAGAAAATTTACACTTTTTTTATTTTGTGTGCCTGTGTAATTGATAATAATTTTTTTATCTCAATTTTGGCGCAGCTGTTTTTTATTACAGGTACAGTCGGTTTCAATCAAATCAAAGAAAAGTCGAATCTGCCTATTCTTATCTAATATATTGTAACATTTTTATTTAAAACCCGTACTCTTCTGGTTTCAGCAGCAGTGACGCTTCGTACATCCTACCTGATAACCTGTTTATAAAAGATTCAGATTCATCAAGTGATAGCATATTTTTTAAAAGACGTTTTGAAACAAAACCGAAAGAATTAAATGAGGGAAACGGCCAATATAGTAGGTCCCGTTGGGTGGACCAACCTCATGCCTCACCCTCTTCACCTACTTCATCCACTTCGAGTGCAAGTAGATTGCCATCAAGTACAGACAGTAAGTATCTATGTCATAAGTATGCCTACTCATAGACGGAAAGCCCGCAACGGATTTGCTTACGACATGCCGTCCAAAGGATCTCACTAAAAGCCGCTTATCTAATGAGTTCATGTTGGCCACAGAAGAAAGTTACAACCTACGTGAGTTGCGTTTCAGTCACACTTACTAGTCCAATGAAATCAGATTTTGTTTGAATCAAAATTTCCACTCAGCTGAATTTTTGATTGAAGTATTACTCCAGTCGAATTAGACATCATAAAAAATTTTGCGTTCTGAGGACTTTTTTTTGTGGAAGTTGTTTAAGAGGGCATAATAAGCAAGCACAGAAAACTACACCCTGCTACACCATGTGCGTCCCCTATTTTTAGGGGAAACTTTGAAATTTTACTTGTGTCCATATTTGTTTTCCTATTGCCCGTAGGGCTCTTTACCAAGTTACAGTTTTTGAAGATTCGTCCCTCCTCTACATAATATATATATATTACACATTTGCCGTAGGACAAACGGTTTTGGCTGTACGAGGCCGGAAAGGTCGCGCTGTCCGAATTTGGGGGTCATCTGCACAGGACAAACGGCTATTATTTCCAATCTACAATACTACACATACTAATGCCCTTAAGGAGGGATGATGATTTGTGAAAAAACTTTCATCGAATACCGCACGGTTTTCATGATACGGGATGTTGAAATTTAAAAAAAAAGTGAACCTACTTTTTTTCGCTCATTTTTTTTTCATGTATGAACGACCCTAATATAAGAAAATTTACGTTGGTTTCATTTTAATACATTCGTTGGTTTAGGAGCTAGACAGCAAAATATGCCAAAAATGGCTATTTTAGTATTGTTGCATTAAAAAAACCAAAACCAGTATAATTCTGGTAAGTGTTTTTGTTTATCCTAAAAGTCCAATTCATTGCGCATAGAAAATGTGTTTTTGTATTTAAATAGGATCAACACTTATTGTGTAATAACGATTTATGTCTTGTGTTCTCCAGTCTCCTTTTTCACATTTTTTTTTTTTGAGGCCTTATGGTTCATGGTAGGGCAGAAAGCAATGTATACCTGAACAGGGCACATATTAGGGTGTTAAAATGGATCTCTTGTTAAAATGCGATAGGACGTACCGTTTTCGAGTAAAACGCACTTCTTTGCAAAAAATTATTTCAGATCACACTTTTCATCGACTGACTCACTGCTGACTACGAAAAAATAAAACTATGTGTCGCTTCTTGCTTTTTCTATTTATGAGGGACATTGCTAATGAAAGAATGAAGGGACTCGGATGGAATAGGGGGTTCTCACTTCCCTATTTGAAGGTTCACGCTTGTCTCGAATCATCATTGCAACTTATTTTGTGTCTATAACAAAATCCACAGTAATTTTACCTTCCTCGAGAAACAGCTATTATATGTCCATTTCATCGGAAAATGATTTAAAAAAACAAACTCCTAAGAAAGAAAACACCAAAATGTAAAATTTATTTATCAGATCACAATTCAGAACACAATAAAAACTCAAAGCAAACATAACCAAACAAGTTCGTTTTACTCGAAAACGGTACGTCCTATCGCATTTTAACAAGAGACCCATTTTAACACCCTATTATATGCCCTGTTCACGTGTATAATGCTTTCTTCCCTACTATGAACCATAAGGCCACAAAAAATTGTGAAAAAGGAGACTGGAGAACACATGACATAAATCGTTATTACACAATAAGTGTTGATCCTATTTAAATACAAAAACACATTTTCTATGCGCAATGAATTGAACTTTTAGGATAAACAAAAACATTTACCAGAATTATACTGGTTTTGGTTTTTTTAATGCAACACTACCAAAATAGCCATTTTTGGCATATTTTGCTGCCTAGCTCCTAAACCAACGATTGTATTAAAATGAAACCAACGTAAATTTTCTTATATTAGGGTCGTACATGCATGAAAGAAAAATGAGCGAAAAAAAGTAGGTTCACTTTTTTTAAAAAAAGGGGTTTTCAAAATTTCAACATCCCGTATCATGAAAACCGCGTGGTATTCGATGAAAGTTTTTTCACAAATCATCATCCCTCCTTAAGGGCATTAGTATGTGTACTATTGTAGATTGGAAATAATAGCCGTTTGTCCTATCCCAAATTCGGACAGCGTGACCTTTCCGGCCTCGTACAGCCAAAACCGTTTGCCCTACAGCATATGTGTAATATATATATTATGTAGAGGAGGGACGAATCTTCAAAAAGTGTAACTAAGTAAAGAGCCCTACGGGCAATAGGGAAACAGATATGGACACATAAGTAAAATTTCAAAGTGGACGCACATGGCGTAGCAAGGTGTAGTTTTCTGTACGTGCTTATTATGCCCTTTTTAACAACTTCCACAAAAAAAAGTCCGCAGTACGCAAAATTTGATATATAATTCGACTGGCCTATATGTTTTCAACGTTTTAAATAAAATGTCAAAAGTCCTTATAGACACCACTGGAGCTTTAAATATTACAAGAAGTCAAAGGTAAATAGAAATAGTTTTTGCAAATATCTTGGAAACAAAACAATAACAAAAATGTTTATTACCAAAATTATAGTTTACAAAAGCAATTAAAAAGTGTACCTTTTTTTGTACAAGTGACACTTTACAAGAATACGTAAAAAACATATTAAAAACAACTTTTATTATTATAGTGGAACCGCATAGAGCGAGAAATAGGGGGTTCGTGGGAAATTAATGATTAAAGCATGGCACCCATATTATATGTTAATATATACATTTGTCAACAACAAAACTTTTCTTGCTACCCCCAATTACGCGACCCTCACCCCTGACGCCCGCCCCTTAAGGGGTAAAATGGTTAATGAATTATATCTCTTCAACCGTTAAAGATAGAATGTTCGTTTTTTACTAGATTGGCTTGTTTTTACTAAGGAACAGGAAAGGTTATTAGCACTTTTGTCCAATTTTTGTTCCTAACAAAGTTATTTTGAAAAAATGCTTTTTTGTAAACACCATGGCATTTTAAATCGCCTTTTTCTAATAAAACTCACACTCGATTAAAAACACAAGGTTTGTTCGCTAAAGATCAATCTTTCCAACGTTATATTATTTTTACCATTACGATACTTGCGTACCTTGAATTTCACTATATTGGTCGAAAATCGTCCGCGCGAAATGAAAATATGCATTATTTCGGAATAATTACGGGAAGCTTCGATTTTCCTAAAACCTTTTGATATTACTTTTACATAGCTTAAAATAAAAAGTTATAAACATATAATCGTGGGGAAATTGTTTATTAATTATTTAAACAAAAAGAAACTTTTTTTTTAACAAAATTATTATAAGTTGAAAAATTTTAAAGCAATTTAATTCAAATTGACATATAAGGGGGTTTTCGAGGTCGCTGAAACAGATTATGATGTCAAAGAAAGGTAATTCAAAATGGCTGATCCAATATGGCCGATTTCCATCAAGCAATAAAATAATTCAAAACACTATTCAATTAAAAACACAATTTAAATATTCACATAAAAACTTAAAAAAGAAGCTGAGAAAACGTGATATTGTACATAGCATTACAAGATGATCTGTGAAAAAGTGCCCAAACTACTTTTACAATGCTCAGCGGACACACACAGCGCAGCGTGCGGGGCAGGTGATGGTACTGCTTGCCGCGAAGATGTTTTAGTTTCAGTCTCTTTCTACATATTATTCAAGCATTATAATTTGACTCATATCCCTGAACCCCGTGGATATTTCAAACGGGATAAAAATTGTAAAAACAATCAACATTGAGTCGATTTACCGAAAAAACTTGATTTTTTCAATATTTCGCGAAAAGTATAGGTTTATATTCTGTGGCTTGGTGCTAAAAGGGCCAATGTCACTTTTTCTTTAAAATGACTTATTGACACCAACGAACTACATTTGTTCAGATTCTATCTTGAAAATAAGGCCAATGTCAAACTCTCATAAATGATTGAGAATTTTAAGTTTTTAGGGAAAATGTAAATTTGTAAAAAAAATTTGTAAAACATATAAAAGGGCCAATTGTAACATAGACTGTATTAATAAGGTATGTTTCGTTTCTAGAAAGCCCAAAGTAGACTTTGGCCGTTTTATCATAATAACTTACACAAATAATAATAATAATATAATTTTCCATAAAAACTTTAAACTTCATTTCCTCAAATTGTAAATTTTTGACATTGGCCCTTTTAGCACCAAGCCACAGAATTATATATTCCGAAATTTTTTCATCATCAGATTTACTTATTTTGAGGTCCTACTATAAACGTATGCTGCATAGGTAGGCTAAATAATTTTTTTATAAAGGTTATTAATTTTATTTTACCCATAATTTCACGAATTTTAGAGCAAAAAAAAATTTTTCTTTTATTTCCGTAAAAAAGGGGGTTAATTTAATTTTTAAGGTAAATCCCCTTGAAGCATCTTAAAGTACAAATTTCAAACTTTAAAAATCGCACCTACAGAGATCTAATAACACGATTTAAACCAGAAAGTCAGCTATATATATATATCAAATTTTATCATTTTCTCAAAATTTTGAAATTTTAGAAGTACATCTTCAAAAATAAATTTTTGAGATTTTTTTCACTCATCGGATCTTTTTATACATTATTATAAGAGTAAAATATGAAAGACCCAAATTTTTATTTTTAAATTTTTAGAAATGGTAGAGCTTTTACCTATTCCATCGCAAATCTCTTTATGTTCCGACTTCATATATGTACTAGTCCTACATATATTCATCTTTCTATTTGAAAATATCATAATCCAATAGCTACATGTTTCTTCTTTCATTTAAGCTTTTGTAAGGTCAATTTCATTAATTAATTCAAAAGTTACAACAAATTTAGTGTAGCGCGCCTGAGGCCGCGCACGGTTCGCTTGCCGTACTTATGTGTCTCCGCGTTCCATTTTCGTGCGTTAAACAAAAAAATCTGGAGCCTACATTTTTAATCGTACAAAAAAACTTCGTATATATTTTTGATGTGAAATTTCCCGTACTTTCGAATGGCGCAATTACTTTTTGAAAGAAAAAAAATATTTTAAGATGTATTTGACAAAGACTGGTATTTTCCAACTAATTTGTTTAATAACAAATTTCGCTCAAGGACTATTGTTGATAACTTTTGGTATGTTGTTTCTGACATATTCAGAGATGTATTCTCAAAAGTTACCGCTTACCGGAATTTTTCCGAAGTAAAAATCTCTATTTACTCCACTATATACACCAGGCAACATGTTCCGTGATTACTCTACCTAGCGTTGCTTTAAAATGAGATGTGTATAATTTTTTCGAAAGCTAGAAGTATGAACTATAACTCTTATTTAGAATTTTTCTTTCTAAAAGTTGCAGTTTAGGCACTATGTTTGAAACCATTGAAAATAATGTAGAAAAAGTTAATGATTTCGTTATAACTCTAGAAATATTTCGAGGAAGTCATAATGAACTATTTTTAAAAGTTTTTTTACATGTAATTTTATTTTTAAATTCTTAGTTACGTCGTAATTTTTAGTTTTATCTTCAATGCGTCGTTCTTACTTAAAAGTATCAGATCCTCCACCATTTCTTAGAGTTACTACACTATACAATCAAATAATAGTTTAAAATCAAAAAAACACACTTTTTTGTACCATATTACTGTATTGTCACAACAACTACACTTGTATGCAAAATTTCAGTTCAATTGGACTTCGTTGAGTGGTTCAAAATTGACTTGCAAAATTTGACC
Organism: Rutpela maculata; assembly: GCA_936432065.2. Lineage (NCBI taxonomy): Eukaryota > Metazoa > Arthropoda > Insecta > Coleoptera > Cerambycidae > Rutpela > Rutpela maculata. The sequence continues at coordinate 114,399,620 of OW386285.2, forward strand.
TAAATATACTGACTAACTAACGTACAAACAGGTGGAGTTAAATGAAAGCTTGCAAAAATGGCTTACCGTAGATCGCTAACGGCGTTCTCCTCAAAACTGGTTTCTCTCTGGATGCACTTTATCTTATTTACCTAACACTTTAATGGATCTTGTGCTTAGAGATCTCTGAATTACTTTTATAAAAAAAATACACCAGCATAAAACATCTTATATTGCACCAAACAAGGTAAATAGATTGTTTTTGTTTTTTTCATTTTTGACCTAATTCTACAAGTTACGGAACCCGTGATAAAAGGGGTGTTTTCATCCGATCATTTCCTACTTTCCTACTCTAATATTTTTTAAACTTTTTTATTAACGTCATTACTCAAGGTTTCATCAAAATCCATTCATTAGCACTCAAGTTAAAGGTGGAACCCCCGTTGACTGGACTAATCCAGTCAACGGAGCGCTAAAATGACCAAGATCTCTAACTTGAGTGCTAATGAATGAATTTTTATGAAACCTTTTTCAATGTGTTTGTAATGAAAAAGAAGCAATATCTTTTTTTTTGTCCAAAATAAGATGTTTTTACTCTTGTGGATTTTTCCGGAAACGCGTATTTTTCGAAATATGGCCACTCCAAAATTCCTAAAAGTGGGGGAGTGGTAATGTAAAAGTTGAAAAAAAATCTGAAAAAATTCAGGTGTATGTATCATCGAAATACAAGACTTTTTTATTTGCAACTTTTCTGTAAAGTGCGTTTTCACCGAGTTCTTCCAGAAAAATAGAGGGTGGATAAAGTAAAAAAATATTTTGAGGTTTCTGGTTCTTGTACACACACTAAATCACATTTTTTTTTTCATCCCCTTTAATAATGGGGTGGGGGTGGTAATGGGGATGGCCAATGCCAAAATTTTTTTTGAGATCTTAGCTTCTCTTGTATATAATAAATACCAATTTTATGGACTCTTACCTGCTTGATTTACCTATTTTCCCCAAATTTACCCCAATTTACCCCCCAACCCTTCGACGGAACAAGATGAAAATATAATCTAGTTCTAGATCTCGTTAAAGTACATATGTGTATCAAATTTCAAGGCAATATCTCAAACGGTTCCAGAGTAAACGTGCGCACAAAAAAGTTACAGACCGACAGACAGAAATTTTTTTTCGCTCAAACTTGAAATCTCGACGTTTCATGACATTCTAAGCCTATTTGAACAATAAAAATTTTTTAAAATTTTTTTGTCGTTACTATACTTCCACTGGATGTGGAAGTAATTACATTGAACCTAAAAAAATAGGTTTCATATTTTTTTATAATAATATATATAAATCACGGTCAATTTTCGAATATTCATGTATTTGTTTAATATGCAAACAATGTAGTACATATCGTGGAAAACTGCCTGTAACTCGGAAAATTAGCAAGTTATAAAAAAATTTCCAGAGACAAAAAAATGTTTAGAAAGCCTCAATGCATACGTCTGAAAAAATGTTTAAATTATATATTTTTAAAGTGCTACATTTCAAAGAAATGGGTAGTTTTTCATGTTTTTCCGGAAGAACTCGGTGAACACGCACTTTACAGAAAAGTTGCAAATAAAAAAACGTCTTATATTTCAATGATACATTCACCTTAATTTTTTCAGATTTTTTTTAAACTTTTACATTTTCCCTCCCCCACTTTTAGGAATTTTAGAGTGGCTATATCTCGAAAAATATGCATTTTTCGAAAAAATTGACAAGAGCAAAAATATCTTATTTTGGACCAAAAAAGGTAAGTGTATTGTTTTTTTTTTTTTCATTTTTAACCTAATTCTATAAGTTACCCAGCCCGTGATAGACGAGGTGTTTTCTACCCCTTCCGATCATTTCCTACTCCAATTTTTTTTTTCAACTTTTTTATTGTCATTACAAACACATTGCACAAGGTTTTATTAAAATCCATTCATTAGCACCGTTAACTGTACTATATCTCTGTTCCCGTTGTTCCTACGCCTACGTAATAATTCGTTATTGTCAATTTTGTAGATTATACAATTTCCAAAAATATTTCTTCCACCGTCAACTGTTTAGAAATTACGGCAACTCGAAAATTTGGTCATTTTTCAAAATTCGAGCTGCTGTAGATAACCGAGGAAGAAAATTGTTTAAATAGTAGAGACTCTAGTATTCCTTTTAACATTCATCCTCTATAATTCATATGTAACAGTTATTTTGATTAAAAAAAGACCGTCGAATCGCTATTGCACATAGAGAACGATTCCGATGAGTAGTCGGTTGAATTTCATCACTATAATAGTTCAACCAAGTATTTTACAGTATCTTTGGTAAACCGCAAACACTCCCTAAATTCGTTTTCACTATATTCTTCAAATGGATCACTTCTAATGCGACCATTTCGAAGATACTTCAAACATTTCGTCGTCTGAAGAATCAGAAGTGCATTCCAAAGTATGTAAAGCTCTAATATTTTTTAATTTGCTCTTAATTGGTACTTATCTACCACCTCAAATTATAAGTAACAAATGGGTTATATATACATTAAACTATAGCACAAGTTGTTTGTAACGTGTAATAGTAGTGTGTAATAAGTTAACCTAATATTTAAACGTCAAAACACTATCTCCTTTGCATCCAAATACATTATGTATACTGCGCATGCGCCAGATAGATATTGACAAGATATATCTGTTCGTTAGGTTTATCGAAGCGATAGCATCATCAAATATCATATATAGTAAACAGCGACGATAGAGAATACACACGTGAAAACTACGCTCCACAGTTGTTGTTTGTCTTATCTTTCGATATCGTGAAAGTGCACCACACTTGAATAGCACAAAGAGTGCAGCTAAGAAGTCATAACCCTGAAAATGACAAAGAAAAAGAAGAAGCCCCCGGAAACGGAAAATAAGACCAAAAACATTTCCTACACCACACTAAACGCTACAGCAAACACTATGAAAAAGCCAAACATAGATACACATCACACAAAAACACAGGTACACCAAACAAATATTGATAACTCACTCTGGGCTGCTAATTTAACAAATAATACAAATTTAAATGGTACTAATACTAACAACATTACAAATAATTCACTGACATCCACTAAATCCTTCAACAATATACAAACATCAATTTCTAGCCCCTATTTAACCTCCACCGATCTGAGTTTGCCATCATCCCCGTTAGGAATAACAACACCAGTGCCAACCCTTACCAATTCAACTTGTACCTCAACAACTCTATCATTTACTACCACAACTATTACAACTTATAATCATTCAACCCCTATTGTTTCACCCACCCTAAAAACTAGCCCCACCCCTACTTTTTTAAGTTTTAATTTGCAAACCAGAAGTGATCACAGCGACAGTGAAATTGACTCCATATCTTTTACTTCTGACACTAATTCTAATAGATCCCGCTCACCCCACACCCTTAAAGATCATCAACAAAAAAAGAAAACCCGTCGTAGAAAAAAAGCCAAGATGTTTGCCTACGACCGGGAAACAATAACCCCTGTAACGGCACACTTTTTCGCAGAACCCACCCCCGCCACCTCTATAAAAAATCCGGAAAAAACCAAAAATGTCACAAATCATCAGAAACATAAAAAAAACGATTTTTCCGAGACCACAATACAAGTGACCCCCTAGAAAAGATATTTATACTTCTAGAGAATATCGTAATGCTATTTGATGGATAAAAAACCAAAAAAGAATATAATATGCATGCAATTTAATGCCAACGGCATTCGTAGGCAGCGGATCGAATTCGAACAATTTTTACACGAGCATAATATTGATATCTGCTGTCTCTCTGAGACATTCCTAAAACCCCATATCCCCTTCAATATTCCTGGCTACAGGGTGTATCGCAACGACCGCCCCGAGCGGCGCGGCGGTACAGCCATTGTGGTCAAGAGTGAATTGAAGCATTCCGAAATCCTTATCCCTCCCCTAAAATCCCTGGAAACCACTGGCATTCTATTGCAGTTAAGCAATAAGAAGGTTATGGTTGTTTCTGCTTACAGGAAATCACAGAATATTTTCGACCCTGCGGACTTTGATATATTGGCTAACCTACACTCACAGTATATAATATTCGGCGACCTCAATGCTAGGCACCCGTACTGGGACGTACATAATAATTATTCAGACGCCTCAGGCAAAATAATATATCAATACCTTGGTTCACACCGCCAACTACAAAATAATCACTTCCGAATCGCCCACACACCCACATCCTGGGCAGACAATTATCGATATATGCATCACATGCAATTTTAATCATCCGCACGACGTAGAAACTTTACACGCTTTAAACAGCGACCACTATCCAGTTGTAACAAAATTCTTTACAAAGATACACTGCCTCTCACAAAATAGGAAGCCACGCAAGTTAACGTATTAAAACGTCAAATTGATACAGAAATAAGGGCACACAGGGCCAACAGCCTGGGGAAGCTAGTTGACTTCCACCCTGACGATCCCTATTTTGCCCCACGACTTTTTACGCGTAAAAAAACGCAAATACCCCCTCTCCTCACCCAAGCTGGTGTGGCGGTCACTGACGAGGAAAAGCTGCTTCCTTCTCTAAACACCTCTCCACCGTATTCACCCCAAACCCTATCCCTCCAAATACTCAAGACCTAGTAAACCCCTACATAACAACCCTTAACCTAACCACCCTCCAGACTGACACGGAACCATTGTTTTTCTCACCGTCAGAGGTGAGAGCCGCATTAATGTCGTTGCACCCTAGGAAAGCCCCTGGACTTGATAACATACCTACATACGCTTTGCGGCACCTCCCAGTAAAATGCTTCTATTTTTAACAAATTTGTTTAATGCTTGCTCCAGGTTAACATATTATCCACAACAGTGGAAAACAGCAAAAATCATTAATATACCGAAACCTGGCAAGAAATTGAACAACCCTGGGAACTATCGCCCAATCAGTCTAATATCTTGTTTTGCCAAAATATTAGACACGCTTATATTAAACCGAGTCCAGGAGCACCTGGGGGAAAACGACATTTTGAATAGGCACCAATTTGGTTTTCGTGCCAGTCACTCCACTACGCAGCAACTTTTCCGAGTTGGTGAGATCGCCACCACCAACTTTAATCGAGGTCTACTCACCGGGTTTGTCGCCCTAGACCTCGAGAAAGCTTTTGACGAAGTCTGGCATCCCGGGCTACTTTACAAGCTCTCAATCGCGGGCTTCTCGACTCGTATCATAAAAATGATATAGTCATATATATCTAACCGCCAATTCCGAGCAGTAGTTAACGAGGCATGCTCAACATCCCTACGCATCCTGTCTGGCATCCCCCAGGGGTCTGCCATTGGTCTTATCCTTTTCAACCTGTACACCAACGATATCCCAACCCCCACAGACCACCGTACCACCATTTGCTTATACGCAGACGATACAGCCATACTGACTACGACAAAAAATCCAGACATCATGACTAGACTATTACAGCAATACACCGACACAGTAGTTGACTTCTACGCTAACTGGGGACTTAAAACTAACATCAACAAGACCCAAGCAATCTGTATCACCAAAAAAACTACTGAACAGACAAACACACGTTTAAATGTCGGCGGAAGTGATGTCGACTGGTCCAACAATATTGACTATCTTGGAGTCGCTCTCGATTCCAAACTCAATTTCAAAAAACACACCCAAAATATTGTCAGCAAATGCTGGAAAAGGTGCGCAACCCTCTACCCTATAATTAAAACTGCCCCACCCCAAATTGGTACACTAATTTATAAATCTTATCTGAGGCCCATCCTAACTTATGCCTCGCCAATTTGGTACCCCCTCATACCTCCAACCCAACAGAACAGGTTACAAATAATTCAAAATAAAATCCTCAGAACAGCTAACAAGCTTCCCCCAGGTACTTCTAAATCATTAGTGCATCAGGTGTCAGGTACACCTACACTGAATGATTTCATTTATCTCAAATTGCTACCAAACCTGGCAAACTCACTGGTCAAATCCAGTAACCCTCATTGATCCCCTCACCCCCAAATTTCTAACTGCACCCTAAACACCCCTCCCTTAACTACATCTTCACCCCCACTCCTGACTAGAAAATATTGTAAAGCTAAGACCCTAAATACATTGTAAACTAACCACCTATTTTGAGAAAAAATCCACTGGGAAAAAAAAAATACACTAAACGTCTTAAGCATAATAGAGTAACACATAACAACTGAAAAGAGCCATAAACCACAACCAACAAAAAAAAACAAGCACAAAACAAAACAAAGCACTAAAAAGAGCCATAAACAACATACACTACGGTGTACACTATCATAAAAAAGAGAAAAAAAAACAAAAATTAACTAACAAAACACTAACATAAACCATTATCAACAATAAACTAAATCAGCTCAGCCCAGAGCACCGTCAATATTATTCGATTTTACAACCCAAGGCAAGCATCTGACATAGATGGAGAGCCTTAGCCAAAAGAGGCACACACTACGAAGTCGAAGCGATAGCTGCCGAGCCAGGACCCAGGGAGGTGGGCCGAAATCGTCTGCACTGCTCACATTTGTGAGTGGGGCCGACGTAAAGTAAGTTCGCCCGCACTGCACGAGGTTGGTCCCCGGTCTACATCGATGTATTGGGGTAAAGGGCAATAGTCCTGCCTGACCCCAGTCATCCGAGACCGACATCTTTAGCCAAGAATATTGGCGAAGCGATAGCCCTTGTAGTGGAGCGCCTGGGGGTTTTGACCTCGGATTTCTGTCACAGTGAATGAATTTATATGGTCGAGGTGGGATTTTGTTTTTTATACTATAAATTTCAAAGTTTACCAAAAATTTTTTTGTGCTTTTGATTTTATCATTATTTGAACAAAAAACTATAAAAAATTAATATTTTAGCATATAATTTTATTTTAAATATTTTTTTTTTATGTATACGTTGAATTTCAGCTAAATATACATAGAAGAATATCTTTCAAAGATACCTGAGTGAAAAAGGGTCGTAAGTACCTTAAACAGGTAGTAAAACGTGGAGGGGAGAACGACAGCGACAGCTGCAATGTACAACTTTACGGACGTAGTTCTAGATTTTTAATTGCAAAAATCAAGTTAGTTGTCCGTTATAGCCAAAATATTATTGAAGGCATAGAACATTTTTGTGATATATCGTTCAAGAAAAGTCATCAGCATAGTGATTCGACAGATGCTAGAATAGAAAGGGATGATGTCGATGTAGAAAGATTGGTGGACTTCAAGCAACACAGCCCTTTTCCTGATACAGATGCTGTTATGTCCATTGCTACCGGAATTACTGGAGATAAAGATACAAATTGTTACGATGCTTTTGAAAAAGGTTTAAATGTAATGAAGAAAACAGAGGGAAAAAATGTTCACGAATTGAAATTTTCAGCTATAATATCCCAAGGACGTTGATAATACGAAATAATTTTATCACAGTTTCCGAAAGCACTTGCTTGGTAATATCCCGACGCCGCACAGTGGAAAAAAAGCCTTTTTTTGGACAAAAATCTGCCTACAAGTCAAATCTTAATCAATTTTGATCTACGTTGGCTTAAAATGTAGGTTATTGGCTACACTTTCAGAGTATACTGCCTAAATTGCAAACCCCGAGTTCCCAACCTCAAAAAATGAATCAAATATGACTCACTTTTTTCTATTTCTACAAGTCAAACCTTGATCGATTTTGACAATCCTGGGCTTAAAATGCAGGTTATTAGCTACCCTTCCAGTGTATACTGCCTACATTGTGAACCCCGATTACCTAACCTCAAAAAACGTATCAAATATGAGAGTAATCACTTTTTTCTATTTCTACAAGTTCGAATCTTGATCAATTTTGACAATCCTGTTCTCAAAATGCAGGTTATTAGCTACCCTTTCAGTGTATATTGCCTAAATTATGAACCCCAGGATTGTCAAAATTGCTCAAGGTTTGCCTTGTAGAAATAGAAAAAAGTGATTACTCTCATATTTGATACATTTTTTGAGGTTAGGAAATCGGGGTTTGCAATTAGGCAGTATACTCTGAGTGTGTAGCCAATAACCTACATTTTAAGCCAAGGTAGATCGAAATTGATTAACATTTGACATGTAGGCAGATTTTTGTCCAAAAAAGGCTTTTTTTTTCCACTGTGCGCCGTAGGCGGAGGGATATTACCTAAAAGCAACGTGCTTGAGGAAGTTGTGATAAAATTATGAGCTATTTATCAACGTTCGAGGGGTATTCGCATAGAAAATTTTTTGCAATCTATTTTATTTATTTGTTCAAAACTATTTATTAAAAACATAATTATTAAAAGAGCAATTTGTAAAATTAAATGTAGATTATGTATTATGTATTATTTGGTGTGTTTTCCTCCATTATTATATTCATTAAATCATTATTTGCAGTTCTAAATCGACATTGTCAAAAAATAAACTTTAAATTATTGAACTGTCATTACTGTCAAACTGGATGACATAAGTGAAAAGATCCCTTAGGGATTAGAGAATATTATTTAGGGATCTTTTCAGTGTATATTCTGTTCGGATTGGTTGTTTCAGCACACGTGATTAGAAATGGACGAATTTAATAGGATTGCTATTTGAGCTAAAAATTTTCAAGGAAAGATATAATAAATCCTTTATTGGCGAAAAATAACAAAATTAAAATTCATGACGATGTGATTCCTGTTGATTCATTGCTGTTGTTTCAACGTATTTGTATTAAAAAAAAAACCGACGAAGAACTTAAAAATTATATGAATTATGAACTCGCACCATATCCGCTTGCTCTATTTGAAAATGGCGAACTGCGAAAGACAAAAAAATCTAGTTTTACGAGTTATTCCCGGAAATTTCCATTAATTCAAAAAGTCTAGACAATGTTCATTACGTCATTGATGGTGGCATGTTATTACATCGTTGCAAATGGCCAATAACAATTCTGCAAAAATTAAAGATTTGAATATGTTGAGGTTCAATTCTTTCATAAAAGCAACGGCCAAAAATACAAGTGTTCTTTTGTCGTCATTACCCCCTACAACTGATGCAGCATTTGAACACCTAAAGAGAGTGTACCTGCAAATCCAGATATGGCTAGGAAATGACGTAGATATTGAAAATTCCAATAACATGTTCATCCCAATAACAATGAATCAATTGCCGGCTCCGGACAATCTATTGCAAATGTTATTTTGTAATTGCAAAAAGGGATGTGGAGCTGCTTGTGGATGTCGGAAGAGTGGCTTATATTGTAGTGTAGCATGTCTACAGTGCAGCCAAAATAGTTGTTTTAATACTCCACCTATCATTCAAATAAATGAAGTCGAAGAAAATATTCGATATGGACAAAAATGTAAATTGTTTAAATAAACAGATATTTTATTAATAATTTTCTTTTTTATTTAATTTTCCTTAATTTACTTCTTTTCCCCTATTACTGTCTTTATATAAATAGATACGTTAACTTAGTTTCGTTATACAAAAATATTCTACAGCCTAATATGTATTATACTATTTGAATTGTAATACAGTAACTAGAGGTTTTAACTTCGGAATAATGTTATATTGAACGGATTTCGTTCATTTTTGGCAGTATAATAGTAAATGCTTCACAGAAAACTTTCTATATTGTGCGGGGCTTGCTAATTTATAGGGGGTGGATGCCACCCCCTCTCATGGGGTGGCACTTAAAAAATATATATATTTATTGGAGCTGAAATAGAATCAGATTTTAAGAAGAAAAGGTTGTATGCAATTTTTCACATAAATTGATAGTTTTTAAGTTATAACGACTTCAAAATTACGATTTTAGCTTAAAAAAAAAAGGTATTTCCAAACGGCTTTCGTCAAGTATCTCGAAAAGTATTACTTTATCGAAAAAATGTTACAGGCCAATTACAGAAAGTACAAACTGGGAATTAATCATATTTTTTTGTTTATTGATGTAGTATTAATAATTTCGGAAATATTTAAATTTATATTTGGTATCTAAGTGTTTCGAAATTGCATTTCTTTCTAAGGCAAGTGCTTTAAATGAGCAAAAAAATTTGAGCATCTAGGTAATGCTACATCTTAACGAAAAACTGTATTTGAGATAATTTTTTTACATTACTGGCTAATTAGAGTAACAAAATGTCGACCTTTTTATATAAAAAAATATAAATTCGCACATTTTTCCGTCATAACTTCTCTATTACTTATGCTACAAGAACGAGTAAAAAATAATTTGAAAGCGCAATTAATTGTCTTTAATTTCATTTCTTCTTAGCATGCGTGACGTAGGTGTCACAATTTCTGAGATATTTAACATTTAAACTGCATTTTTCGTCTTATGAACGTTAGGACGCCATTTGTAAACTTTCATATCTCCGAAACTATTCGATCTATGTAAATCAATAAACAAGTGAAATTCATTATCAGTTTATGAGCTTTATTTTTGGTCTCTATCCATTTTCAACAATAAAACTAATATTTATTGAAATATTTGGAAAAGAAAAAAAAGAATTGCGTTTTATTGATAAATACCTTTACAGTTTAAACTGTATTTTTTTCTAACGCAAGTGCTGTATACAAACCAGACAATTTGAGTATCTGCGTCATGCTATATATTAATGAGAAACAGTGTTTGAAATTCCTTTTTTTTTAATTACTGGCTCATTACAGTAACAAAATGGCGACTTTGTTATTAAAAAAATGCGAAGACACATTGCTTCGGTCATAACTTCTTTGTTTTTTATGCTACAGAAACAACCTATTATTCTACCTATTAGCATCCTTGACGTAGGTGTCACAGTTTCTGAGATATTTAACTATCACTATAAATAATTATCTTATGAACACTTGAATGCCAAATGTAAACTTAAATATCTCCGAAATTATTAATCCTACATCAATAAACAAAACATATAATTAATTTCTAGTTTGTACTTTCTATAATTGGTCGGTAACATTTTTTCGATAAAGTAATACTTTTCGAGATACTTGACGAAAGCCGTTTGGAAATACTTTTTTTTAAGCTAAAATCGCAATTTTGAAGTTGTAACTTAGAAACTACCAATTTATGTGAAAAATTGCATAGAACTTTTTCTTCTTAAAATTTGATTCTACTTCAGCTCCAATAAATATATATATTTTTAAGTGCCACCCTCTGAGAGGGGGTGGCATCCACTCCCTATAAATTACCAAGCCCCCGCACAATATAGAAACTTTTCTGTGAAGCATTTACTATTATACTGCCAAAAATGAACGAAATCCGTTCAATATGACATTATTCCGAAGTTTTGCATATTTTTTGCCTCTAGGTACTGTACTATTGTTGCAATTATCAATTTTTTTTTATTCAAATCAAGATCACAATTTTTTAATAGGTAAACTTTTTTATATATATTATTAGCTAAACATTCCATTTTGAATTTTTGAATTTCATTCACTGTAACTGAAATCCGAGGTTTTCATGTTTTTAACGCTCCAAGCGCTCCACTATTGTTGAACGTTTCGGAAACGCAATTTCTCTACTTATCGCTTTAAGGAATCGGATACATATCTGACGTTTCAAAAACTGGCTGTAAACATTTTAAGGGTAATAGTCGGGAATCAATCTTCTCAAAAGACGCTCCTAAAATGCCAGGGTGTGGACTCAAAGATATACTTTTTAAAAAATATGTACATTATCTGGAATGACCTTGCGCATCTAAATCCAGAGGGCGCCATTCTGTCCGCGATTGCAAAAAAGCATAAAAAAATTTTTTCCGAAAATTTTTATGTCACTGAAAATTGATTAATTTTATGTTCCCATCTCATTTACAGGGTTACTTTTTAATATTTCTTAATGATTTTCAAACTAATGGAAAGCTTATTCCTTCTAGTTTCTGGTACTGCTAAATAATTTTCGAAATTATTTTTAACAAATGCTACAGAAATTGTTTAAACAAAGCATGCCCGAAGAGTGCACGGTAAATTTCAGTATCGAGACATTTTAAAAACTATTATAGATAGATGCATACTTCTATGATATGAAATTTGCGGAATAGAATGGATCAGTTTTTGGTGAAAGAATTATCTGCATTGTTTTATTGTTGTAAAAGATATGAACTATTTTTGTACAGCGCTCCGTTATTTCCGCTATCCTTTTGGCTGACACGTTCGCGCACTGTGGCCGATCGGTAACTTGCTGACAATATACTGTGATTGCAAAAAATTTACGATGCGTATTACTTATACGTAAATATTATCATTTGTCATTATGAAAAAAAAACGAAGGTATTTAAAGATTAGTTTAATTGAGAACCAAAATTATTATATTTTAACTTAAAATATTGATTAGAGACAGAAATCCATATAACTAATTAAATGAACTTAAATTTACTTTTTGTGCTTGAGAAATAGAAATACAAAAATAATAATATACATACATACATTATACTTAAACTAAATTAACAGCTAATACATTTACCCTCTCAGTAGCAATCTATTATGCATTCCAACCCAGCTTTGCTACGACTGCAATTTCCGATAAATTTTTTAAATTTACATTTACAAAATACGTTTTGAGAAGTTATATTGGGACAAACATTTATAGTATTATAGTTATTAATTTAGGAATAAGTACGTTATTTTTCAAATCCCAACCAAAATCAATTGGATCGGGAATTTCTGGGTTTATCTCAGTTGCACTTTTCCACAGAATAATTTGATACGCAGCTCTCAAGATATGTTGATAAAAGGAATCTTCGGTAGGCGATAAATTCCTTATATCAGACGTCAACCATATAACATTTACTTCCACATCTAGTGGAAGTATAGTAACGACAAGAAAAAATTTGAACAGTTTTATTGTTCAAATAGGCTTAGAATGTCATAAAACGTCGAGATTTTAAGTTTGAGTGTCGATCTGTCTGTCTGTCTGTCTGTAACGTTTTTTGTGCGCACGATTACTCTGGAACCGTTTTAAGTTATTGACTTGAAATTTGGTACGCGTATGTATTTTAAGGTGATCTGGAACTAGATTATATTTTCATCTTATTCCGTTGAAGGGATGGGGGGTAAACTGGAATAAATAGATAAATCAAGCAGGTAAGAGTTCATAAAATTGGTATTTAGTATTTACAAGAGAAGCTATAAGGTCTCAAAAGTTTTTTTGGCATTCGTTTTGAGAGACTTGGATGGAAAATCTGGATGTGGAAGTAGTGATTCCTTGGGCAGCGGTTTTTAAAAAAATTCCGGGCCAGATTTTGAAAAGTAATGAAATCATTGAAGCCACTTTGAGGGTAATGAAGTAATCTTTGTAGTTCTTTATCTTCTGTATGTCTTAAACATTTTTTTACAGCGTTAGTTTTTCCTTTTTTAAATAGAAAACTGACTGTATCACAGTCGGTCAAAGCATAAATGCACAAAAATAAATTACCCAAATTCATTTGAGCACTCATTGTCTGCTCTATAGTTAATTCTCGCATCTCGCATCGTATGATAAATTGGTATAAATACATCAAATCTACGACACCATAATTCTAGACACAAAATACAGGCTTGTTGACTACCTGCTGAGGTGTAGTGTAATAACAAAAAATCTTATGAGTAGCGTATACAGTAACTGTGTTGTGTGTTGTTTATAAATTCATGTAAAATATATTTAAAATAATTTTTGTATTAGTTTAATAGCCTGTATAATTCCATTATTATTGCAGAGTATCCGATGAAATTACAAAAATAATAGCGCAATTGCATTTTTCTCATCATAATCATAATGAAGCCGACACTAGAATATTTACGATCATCCTATATTTATCAAATCTGGAGTATGGTAGAATAATAATAGAAGCTACAACAGATATTTTTGTCTTATCCCTGTAACAATTTCTGTAGCATTTGTTAACAACAATTATGAGAAGTATTTAGCAGCACCTGAATCTAGAAAGAATAAGCTTTCCGTTGGTTGGAAAATAATTAAGAAATGTTAAAAAATAAGCCTGTAAATGCGGTGGGAATATAAAATGAATCAATAGTTAGTGACACAAATATTTTCGGAAAAAAATTTTTTACGCTTTTTTGCAATCGCGGACAGAATGGCGCCCTCTGGATTCAGATCCGCAAGGTCATTTCGGATAATGTATGTATTTTTTAAAAACTATATCTTCGAGTGCACACCCTATGATGGATTTAGTGGCGCCTGATTCCTGACTATAAAGTGCTTAGGGTTTTATGACCATGAAGGCTTGGGAAACTGGCAAATTTCGAATTGACGTACTAACACCTTTGTAATTGTGTTTATATGTTCTAGCGTTGTCGGCTATAAATGCACATTTATTCTTAGAGATGATGTAAATAACTGTGATTGGAACGCAACTTTCGTAATTTGTAACTTCTTTCTGTGATCAATATGAACTGGCAGACTGCTGAATTTCATATTAGATAAGCTACCTTTACTGACTTCTAAGTGAAGGTTTTTGTTTAACATGACGTAAGCAAATTCGTTGTGAGCTTTTAGTCTACTATCGCAAAGTTGGAAAGGGTTTAGCTGGATAAGAATGACGAGTCGGCCCCCAAATGACAACCTATATCGAAACTTATGTTTTAATATCAATTTGATGTACGAACGCGATTTATATGAGTTTTGCCGCCGCACTCCGCTTTGACCTTGAGATATGGAAAGAAATGAGTGTACGCATGACTATCGTTCATAGAGACATATCTCGAAAACTAATTGAGCTAGAGAGGTAAAACCAATGCGAAGTTTCAGATAACCTTAAAGAGCATATTTGATATTTTCTTCGAATTTTTAGAATAATTACGCACATCATTAAAAAATAAATAAAAAATATAATAATTATTATTTCCGTGTTCTCTGTGACTTACAATCACTGAAATAATATATGTTGTAATACTTTATATGCACTATTACTCATAAAAATTGCATTAGAAAAAAATCGGTGCAACACTTAAATAAAATAAAATTCGACACGCACCACATCATATAAAGATACAAACTTGACATGGGGCACATGTATAAATATTTTATGAATTGGAATTATTGCTAGAAAAGAAATTGAATGAAAATATAAATAATTGCCACGAATAAATATCTATTTCATACAAAATTATCTAGAGCACTTGTTTCGCAACCGATTGGGACATTTCTTTTTTTAAATATTCGTTACTTAATTTCCAAAAAACTTAAGAGAGCCCAGGGGCTGATACAGGATTGACTTCTGGGGGGGGGGGGGGGCATCGGAAGAAAATTCATAGTAATACTCTTGTTATGGATGTCTCTTTCTTGGACATGGCCACCTTAACATGGCATATTTCCCAAACTCCTGGGGGGGCATTCCCCCGTGCCTCGCCCCCTAGATCCGCCACTGAGAGAGCCGATTTTTGAATTATGCTAACAAAAATTATTGAGCTTAGCCAAAATGGCCAATTTTTTTATTTAAATCTTAATAAAACCTACAAAAGAAAACTTTTTTCTTATCCAATTTACTTAAATCTTGTTACACGGGGTCTAGTTCAGTCGAATTGTAATTTGACATGGCGAAAATATATAACCACGATTTTATTGTTTTAAGTCGATCGGTTGGACATCCAAAATTAGCTCTTATAGTTTGCCAACTGATGTCACACCGGATAAAGAGGGTGGGGGGCCGTAAAATTCAAAAGTCGGTTTTTCGCATTTAAATAGAAGGCTAATAATCTGAGAGGAAAATTCAAATGAAAATGTTATAGGTATTAAAAAATCCTATAAAATGAGCCCTCGAATATTAAGGTAGCTTTATTAGGTCAGGAGTAAATTCAAAAAAACCGAAATTTTGAAAAAAATTTTTAATTTCAGCAATATTTTAGAAAAATTTTTGAAATATTACTAAAGTATGTGCTATATAGGAGGGAACATCTGATAAAAATTTCAGAATGATATCTGCATTATTTTTTGATATATTCAATTTTTGTGGAAAAAAAGGGTCTTCGAAAAATGGCTATAAGTACTTCATTTTCTGTCAGATTTTGCTTTGAGAAGAAAAATTCTATTCCTCGAGAATTGTTCAATATTTACAAATTTTGTCTATATGGTCATTATTCAGAAAAAAGTGGTGAAAATTTAATTTGAAAAAATAGAAAATTTTTTTGCATACAAAAATGCAATTAAAGTTAAATATCTTTTGAATGGAATGCAGTGTTTTTTTTAAGGTGAACCAAAAAAAAACAGCCCTTCAAAATGGTAGACATGATTTTTCGACACTGCATTCTATTCAAAAGATATTTAACTTTAATTGGATATTCTTATGCAAAAAAAATTTCACTTTTTTCTGAATAATGACCATATAGAAAGAATTTATAAATATTGAACAACTCTCGAAGAATAGAATTTTTCTTCTCATAGCAAAATCTGACAGAAAATGAATACTTATGGCCATTTTTCGACGACCCTTTTTTTTTCAAAAAAATTGAATATATCAAAAAATAATGCAGATATCAATCTGAAATTTTTATCAGATATTCCCTCCTATATAGCACATACTTTAGTAAAATTTCAAAAATTTTTCTAAAATATTGCTGAAATTAAAATTTTTTTTCAAAATGTCAATTTTTTTTAATTTACTCCTGACCTAATAACGCTATCTTAATGTTCGCGGGCTCATTTTATAGGTTTCTTTAATACCTATAACTTTTCCATTTGAACTTTCCTCTGAGGTTATTAGCCTTCTATTTAAACGCCAAAAACCGACTTTTCAATTTTACGACCCCCCCCTCCCTCTTTATCCGGTATGACATCAATTGGCAGACTATAATAGACTGGCGGTACATGACCAGTCTGGTGCAACGTTTTTAAAATGCATGCCAATCATATATATGAATGAAATTACCGTGAATATGCCAGAAACGCAAATTTTAGGCAGTCGTCGCGTGCAGAAGGGTGTGGAAATCGATTTTTTTTTGTTTATTTTTTTTGTGTTTTTTTGTTTTAATTTAAAGTGGATGCCAAGAGTGCCAAACGAAAAGCCTTAAAAACAATCCAAAATCAGAATCGTCCAAAATCAAGAACACCAAAAAATTTTACGATTTAATGTGCACATCAACGTGTGTTTTGCGCGCGTAAACTGCATGCCAATGAATTTCCGCTGGACTCTTTTTCACGGCTTTTCGTTTGGCAATATTGGCATCCACTTTAAATTAAAAAAAAAAAACACAAAAAAAATAAACAAAAAAAATCCATTTGCACAGCCTTCTGCATGCGACGACTGCCTAAAATTTGCGTTTTTGGCATATTCATGGTAATTTCATTCATATATATGATTGGCATGCGTTTTAAAAACGTTGCACCTGACTGGTCATGTACCGCCAGTCTATAAGGGCTTGTTTTGGATGTCTAAATCCATCAACTTAAAACAATAAAATCGTGGTTATGTATTTTCGCCACATTTTAATACTATTCGTGATAATTCGATCGGACTAGTCGCTGATTATGAATCTGATATCCAAATTGTCATAAACCAACCAGCAAGATGGCGGAATCAATGGCGGCTATAAAATGCTAAAAAAATGATAAAAAATGAAATATTTTTGTTAAAGTTTATGGCGAGAAGTTTTGAATATTTCTGATAAGTACTTTTAAGTTAAAATAGACTAAATTTTAAGTTCCAGGAAGAAATTCAAGATGGCGGATCCAATATGGCGGAAATATGATAAAACTAACTTGAAAATAAATTAAATGCATGAAACTAAATAGGCTATTCCTAAGAATGGGGAATTTCAGTTCAGTCTAAATATTTAAAAACAAGTATTAATATGAAAATATAATATATTCAGAACTTGCCAGTAATATTTTAAACAATTATTTTCAGTTCGTTGTACTTTTTAAAGCCCCATAAGTTTTGGTCTCAAAAAGTCACTAAACGTTTTGTGACGTAGACAAATGTAGCAGATAATTTCTTTGATTTGCCGGTGACGGTTGCAAATACTGCGTAATTGTATCTACTTTCATGTTATTTTCTGCCATAGACTGACACTTGTTGCTGTCAAAAAGCTTATAAATAACCTGTTAACAATTAAGAATTTTAGGTTATCTTCTTCTTCTCAACTTCTTGTCCAGGGTGGGTATCGTTTTTATAGTAAGCTTAAAATATTCTAACTACGTTTACATACTTCATAGATTTTTAGGGGAAAATATATAACTAAACTTTAACATTTTTTGTTCACGTTTATATTGCTTAAAAAAAATACAGGTCTCGTCTTTTAATCTAAAGAACTCATTTTTGAATTTTTAAAAAAATGCCAAAATTCCCCATTATTAAAAAATTTAAAAAGGAACAAATTTTCAAATATATCCAATATGGCTGCAGCATAAACTTTAACAAAAATATTTCATTTTTCAACATTTCATAGCCGCTATTGATTCCGCCACCTTGCAGGTTCGCTTGTGGCAATTTGGATATCAGATTTGTAATCAGCGACCTTAAAAACCCCCCGAGTAACGATTTATGTAAATTGGATAAGAAAAATTTTTTTATTAAGATTTAAATAGAAAATGGCCAATTTGGCTAAGCTGAATAATTTTAGTTAGCATAATTAAAAAATCGGCTCTCAAGTTTTTTTAGAAATTAAATAACGAGTATTTAAAAAAATATATCCTAGTCGGCTGCGAAACAAGTGCTCTAGATAATTTTGAACGAAAAAATTACGATTCGCGCCACTGTCCGCAGTATGAAATTGATATTTACGTGACGATTATTTATATTTTCATTCAAGTTGTCTTCTAGCAATAATTCCATTGTGCCCTATGTCAAGTTTGTATCCTTATATGATGTGGTGCGCGTCGAATTTTATTTTTTTCGAAGTGTTTCACCTTTTTCTTTCTAACGCAATTTTTATGAGTAATAGTGCATATAAAGTATTACAACATATATTATTTCAGTGATTGTAAGTCACAGAGAACACGGAAATAATAATTATTATATTTTTTGTTTATTTTTTACTGATGTGAGTAATTATTCTAAAAATTAAAAAAAAATATAAAATATGCTCTTTAACGTTACCTGAAACCTCGCGTTGGATTTACCTCTCTAGCTCAATTAGTTTTCGAGATATGTCTCTTTGAACGATAGTCATGAGTACGCTCATTTTCTTTTTCATATATCAAGGTCAAAGCGGAGTGCGGCGGCCAAAACTCATATAAATTGCGTTCCTACATCAAGTTGATATTAAAACATAAGTTTCGATATAGGTTGTCATTTGGGGACCGACTCGTCAAACTTATCCGGCTAAACCCTTTCACAACTACAATAATAATGATTTTTTTAGCCATATTAACAAATCTTGACACGGAACCACCAAGTCCTCCCGTAAGAGAAGTTAATCGTTCAATCGAACCAGTGTTGGATCACGCAGAATTACAAAATTTTGCTTTGCAAATAGCTAATGGTATGGCTTACTTGGAAAGCATATCTATAACTCATAGGTAAGTTATTTTGCAGAGAACTAAAAGATTTAGTAACGCACTCACACTATTCTTAAAAACCTCATAAAATTAAACTCGTAAATAAAAACATAATTCCCAAATACCTGTAAACTGCGGCACACACACAAAGAAAAAGTCGAGTACGAGAAGGCAGACCTATATATTTCCATGCATTTTGACCTGCTGAACACGAATCCGATGTTCGTTTTGCCCGATTGGCTCTTGCATTTTTCCTAACCCCAAAAAACACCTTAAAAATGCCCGAAAAATCTCAAACAAGTAAATAAAAAGCTTAAATGAGCGGACCACCATTTCCATATGTATTTTGGGATGCTGAGATCGAATCTGAGGCCAGAATTGGCCAACCGGTTAGGAATTTTGACATGACCCCAAAAAACACTTAAAATATGCCCGAAAATTCCAAACAAGTAAAGAAAAAGCTTACATGAACTGATCACTATATCTATACGTAATTTGGGGCACTGAAACCGAATCCAGAATTTATGCGCGACGATCGAATATCTTGCAAAATACATATTTAGGATGAAAACGTATCCAAAAATGACTGAATCATAGCCCGAAATTGACTTTGCTCTACATAATATCTGAACATATCATTTCCGACGTATT
Organism: Rutpela maculata; assembly: GCA_936432065.2. Taxonomy (NCBI): domain Eukaryota; kingdom Metazoa; phylum Arthropoda; class Insecta; order Coleoptera; family Cerambycidae; genus Rutpela; species Rutpela maculata. The sequence goes on from OW386285.2 coordinate 114,419,705, forward strand.
TTCACGAGCCGAACACATTACCGTAGTCAGAATTAAAGCGCAATCTGCAAACTTCATAGAGAAATATCATTTCATGATATATTCTCATCAACTTTTAAATTTTCAAGTATCTAAAGGAAAACATTACTGAACAGTGACATTTTTAGGAAAAATTTTTCGGACAAAGTTTGCTCTGTTGAGAGAGGAATATCGTTTGGACTTAACATTTACCTACAACCTCCAAGTTCCTAGGTAAAAAAAATGCCGTCATGGCAAAAGTTGAGAAAGAGTTTACGATACAGGGGAAGGGAAACCCCACTATCGGCGGCCGGTCAGGTTGGGAAAGCGGAACCGCGGGCGTCGTCATCATGCAACCGCAGCTCTAGTGAAGTGGAAAACTTGGCTTGCTATAAGTATAGGGCTATAAGAAATGTGCACAATTGTGTAAATAATGCGAATTCCTTCTGTTTTGTTTGTAGTAAATTCAAGGTGCCGAAAAATAAAAAAAAAAATCAGCGATAAAATAAAAAATATTTATCTAAAATCTATATATGATAGGTTTAAGTATATTCATCAACCCTTCTTCATTATGACAATATAAGAGCAAGTGTTCTTTTTCTTGTGTAAAATATTTTCTAAAGTCTTTTTCTCTTTTTCTGTATGAGCTAGAACGAACATCACTTGATACTAAATTATCTTTTTTCTGAAATCTATCGGGAATGTCTACATTTTCGGCGCGATTTTGGAGCGAAAAATGCACAATTCCAGTATTTTAGTCCGTTGCTAGGAAACTATCAGAAAACAGACCGGAAAAGATCCGTTGCCAAGCAACGATCAACAAAGCCGTACGGGAATGTTACTTCCCGGCGGAAGTAACATTCCCGTACGGTTTTTTATATATATTTTAATATGTTAATATTTTTGATTTTTATGCGTTTAAAATAGTATTTATTGTGATTTCAGAAAAAATAGTATGTGTACTTCGATGTGAAAGCACATTCCCAGACTTCGATGCTTGTTGGCCTCGGCTAGCGCCTCGGCCAACAATTGCATCGTCATCCGGGAATGTATCGCTTTCACACCTAGATACACAATATACTATTTCCATAATCACCGCTAAATATTCTTCCCTACCATTAGATAGACCAAGATTTGTAGTAACATTATTAAGTTTATCATTTCACCAAATATTGGGAGTTTTAGTTTTTGTCGAACACTAACATTCACTATCTTCATATTCACTGTCATCTTCTTGACTTTCGGAACAATCAGTTTCCATTAACCCTTTTTTAGCATTAATTCCGGAAACATTTGTATTGCTTGATTGGATTTTTATATTTTACTTTTTAACGTTCTGTCCAACATCTTATAACATATGATGCAAGGTACCATGGAAAACCTTTATCCACATTTCCATACTATAACATTTTAGATAAATATTTTTTATTTTGTCGTTGATTTTTTTTTTCGACATCTCAGAACATCGAATTTACTAAAAACAAGGCAAGCATTTTACACAAGGAACTTTAAACCAGAACTCTAAATCTAACAAAACTTAAGGCAAGAACTTTGCACCAAGAACTCTAAATGTAACATATTCTAAGACAGGAACTTTACACAAAGAATTCTAAACCATAAATAGTTCTTGCCTTAGGAACTTAACAGTTCTTGTCTTAATTTATAATAAGTTTTTGGTTTAAAGTTCTTGTCTCAGGTTATGTAGGGTTAAGAAATCTTAGTTTAAAGTTCTTGGTTTAAAGCTCTTGCCTTAGTTTATGTTAGGTTTAGAGTTCTTGGTTCAAAGTTCTTGGTGTAATGCTCTTCCCTTATATTAGGTTATGTTAGTTTTAAAGTTCTTGGTTTAAGCTTCTAATTTATTTGTTTTGGATTTTTGGTCATTTTTTAGGAGTTTATTGAGGTTATGTCAAAATTCCTAACTGATCGGCTAATTCTGATCTCATATTCAGTTTTAGCGCCCCAAATTACGTATATATCTAGTGATCAGCTCATTTAAGTTTTTTATTTACTTGTATGACCCAAAAAATCTAGATCTCATTTCCGAGGCGAAATATTAATTTTATAATTTTTTTTATGACAGCTACTTTTTGGGGCACTTCAAAGACCCTTAACATTCTCATTTTCGGAGGTAATGCTCCTGGGGGTCCAGGGAACACGTGAAAGAAGAAATTTTTCAAATTGGTGCTGTTCCACCACTTTTCTGCATTTTACACTTTTTCCGGCTTACTTACTGAATTATTATTAAACCAGTTTCGCTAAGTTTCAAAATTTTGCCCCTTATTTTCGTCAAACGTCGAAATTTGTTCCTATTTGATTGGGGTAGTATTGAAAAACCTATTACAATTTGTTCTATTATTAGACTACAAGCCCATCGTAATTTCTAAGAGGTCAAGTGACCCAGCATGAATTATATTCAGTACGATGCTGGTATATGAAACCATAAGTTTAGGCACTATGCCGTCACTTTTGGTCGGTACAGGTGAGTACACAGGTAAATTGAATTTTCCATCCAAAATGCGCTCTTCAGACAAAATATTTAGTGGTTCCAGGGTGGGAAATTCCGGGCGCGACCCCCTACCACTAACTAGTATAATGGTGGTGATTTGAACCAACATCAAATTCAATGATCTTAATGTTTTTTGATGAAATGAAGATATTTTTTGCCATTTTTCATGGAACACATGGCTGCGTCAAGAAAATTTATTTCTCTCTGAAAAAAGCAATTTTAGGCTGAAAAATTTGTTTACGGCATTGGCATAGTTGTTAATATACTTAAAATAATAATCAATAAAAACTAAATGCTGTACGAAAAGAATGGTACCAGATGGCTGGAAAAGTATTTTGTCACCCCCAAGATTTTATTTTATTCTCGCAACTATTTTCTACTTCATAAATGTGATTTAATACTGTACGGCGTTTGTTCAATTCAATTTTTACGTTTTAGCCTAGGAAACAGCGTGCAAATTCGATGATGAGTGGTTACCGTCTGCCAGTCGGTATTCGAAGAGACCATAAAATACAAAATGTTTTTCTGTCTGGAACTTTTTGGTATGGTGGGGGGATAGGGAGGGGAGGGCATTTATTTTTAAATCGAACGATTATCGGTATCTGTCCGCATAGGTAGTTAGCATATGTACTTCACATACCTCAATTACGCTGGCAGACGAAACTTCCGGTCGGCGCGCGCGCTAACCGAAAATAGAAACTAAAAATTTTTTTTCTATTTTCGGTTAACGCGCGCGCCGGTCGGACGTTTCGTCTGCCAGCGTAATTGGAGTATGTGTAGTACATATACTAACTACCTATGCGAACAGATATCGATAATCATTCGATTTAAAAATAAATGCCCCCCCCCCCCTCCCTATCCCCCCACCATACCAAAAATAGCGTGCAAAAGTTCCAGAGAGAAGGAAATTTTGTACTTATATGGTCTCTTCGATTACCGACTGGCTGTTGAGGTAAAGGGCAATAGTCCTGCCCGACCCAAGTCATCCGAGACCGACATCTATAGCCAAGAATATTGGCGCCGACTGGCAGACGGTAACCACTCGTCGTCGAATTTGCACGCTATTTCCTAGACTATTTCAATGGATTTGTTATTAACAGTGTCGTACATATTTGCTGGTTATAATAAATAAACTGATCATATTACCTTTGGATATCACGGAATTCCCTATAAAAAGTACAAGGTAAGATATATTGTGTCATACTTGCATAAAAATCTTTCCGCGCTAACAGAGCCAACGTTGACTTTTACGTCACCGAGGTACCGAGATAAAATTCCCGAGCTCTGTTTATGAAAGATAAACTGTCCGTCACATTCAATGATTAATATATAATTGCCCCGTTCAAGCTAACAATAAGTCACATTGAATGGGCTAATATGGACGGCATCACAATTTCCAATTACTATTTGATATAGTCGATAACATTTTGTAAATGCTCTACAGTAATTAATGACCCTAAAGGCCGATGGAAAACCTCATCAGCTGTGGAAAATCTTAAAAGTAAAAATGTACGGCATTTATTTTTCTTTATCTTTCCATCTTTTAAGAATTCAAAATAGCAAATTTTAGAAATATTACTCCTTTTATTAATACACAGCGCATTTTGAAAATCTTTTAACTTTTGAAAATTTCATTTATTGTTTTTAATTCATATTTTCATTTGGTTCCATTAATTATAACCGGCTATAATGTACAACGATAATATTTAGTTACATCATGTCAAAAAATCGGTTGCCGTACAGGAATTTATGATCTTATTGCCAAAAACTGAGATCCAACCCCCAAATGTAGGTAATTGTTTATTTTCATTTATAGATACCATAATTTTTAGACGGCACAGTTGTTGGTGGTGTTGAATAATATTGTAGAATCGATGCCGTAGATTTTGCTATGATCTTGTACCCTACGGGTCTAGGGAAGGGGTTGCGCCCGGGATTTCTCACCCTGGAACCATCAAATATGTACGGCGTTGCTGAATAATGAATCTATGAAAGCATACAAATCTCATTGTACAAACGCCGTACAGTACTAAATCACCTATTTGCCTGGGAAAATCTTCGGAAAATCAAAAATTCTTCTGACTTCTGGTCCCATTTTTTTTGTACGGCAGTAGGCTCTAGGCGATTATTTTTTTATGAACTATCAAATATGAGGAATGCCGTACAAGTATATTTTGTCTGAAGAGCGCACTTTGGATGGAAAATTCAATTTACCTGTGTACTCACCTGTACCACCCAAAAGTAACGGCATAGTGCCTAAAGTTATGGTTTCATGTACCAGCATCTTGCTGAATATAATTCATGCTGGATCACTTGACCCCTTAAAAATTACGATGGGCTTGTAGTCTATATACTTATGTTAAGAGAACTTTATTAAATCAAAAACTTTATGCCGTTTGCTGGTAATACTAAGGACCATACCGGATTTTAATTTTTTACATTACCCTACTACTACTCACAAAATTTATTATTTTTTATAAACGTCTTAAAGATTTTAAATAGTGTAAAGAACAATTTTTTTTAAAAAGAGACATTCTTGACAATAGTGCAGAAACAGTGTTTTTCGACTAATTTTTGGTTGCTGAAGACGATTATAGCATTAAAATTTATCGAAAATGATGGGAACATAGTTAAAATGGCAGTTATTACCTGTCAATGACTAGCCGGTAATCGAATATTGACTAATATTAGCACAGGGTACATAATAACAATATTGTTTCTACCACATGCAAGTTATTTTGTATGCTATTTTGATAACTGTCAAATGACAAAACTGATTTGTAAACCGCTCAAACGGGACATTCCACATTTGTCAACTGTCAATAGTTACTCTTGACACTGGAAAATGTAGTATTGCAAGGATAACATTATTTACTCACATGCAGTTTTATTATTTCAACAATGTTAATTAAAATCATTAAAGAATAAATGATTGACAGAATTTGGCAGCCCTCAACTGTCAAAATAATATAATTTACTCATATATAAGACAGGGAGATCGAGAAAGACTGAACGTGTCGCTCCCTAAAGATTGTTTTTGTGCCGCCTACATACTGCATACATATGTACTATTTTCTGGTACTTTCAACATTTTCACGTTGGCGACAATAACCTTAAATATAGTCAATTACAGTATTTACACAAAATGGGAGTTTCTTTATTAACTTGCCACACAAGTAACAGTGAACTGATTGCGTTGAAAAATACTGATTTATTAGTCAGAAAGGGAGATAAATGAAAAATCAAACACAAACCAATAATAATAACATTCACGAAAATGACAGACATCAGATTGGTAACAGTGACTAGCAACATAGGAAATTAGTTTTAATAATGTATGTAGAATAGAAATAAATTTTGATAATTTTAGTGACTTTTCCGTGTGACGTCAAGTTCAGTCTTTCTCGATCTCTCGGTATCATAAGTGATATAATTTTGTCAGCAAAATTTAGTGATTATTAAGAGAGTTTGTTGCTTAGCAATTTCGCGATTGACATTATCAGATAAAAATAACGAGCCGACAGGCGAGTTATTTTTGTCAATGTCAAGAGCAACGTTGCCAAAGCAACAAACTCGAGTAGAATAATCATTGAATTTTGCCAGACGAAATTATATCACGAATGACTATTTCATGAATAAAAATTTAGGCAAAAGAAAATAAATTTATTAGATATAGGAAGTAAATTTAAAAAATAAATACATAAATCACCAAATATTGAACATTTGGGGCCATTATAGGGCATCTGCATTATGTAACCAACATAACCTTAGATTTTAAGTTTTTTAAGTTTATTCTCATTTTTAATGTTTATATACGCATTTTTAGCTTGGAGCCGTATTGGCTCTATGCAAATATTTAAAAATTCACGTAAATAATTTTTCAATATTGTTGATTAATAAAAATAGACTGCTAATTACAGGTTAGATTTCCAACCTACAAAAGAGTCCTATTTTATTAGGACGAAGTATTTAGAACTTCATAAACATTACACTGAACTAGATTTTAGTTGAAAATAGGGGAACCAGGCAGAAATTTTAATAATAGCTGCGTAATACTCTTAAATCTTAAGAAACACATATTTTTGAGATTAGCTGTGACGTCACGTGCAGATGCAAATTTTTTACAATTGACGTAAACTGACGTTTACAAAAATTATTGTAATGACGTCCCACTTGTTGAATCGGTTACTATGTACAAGGAAAATTTGCCGCTGAAAAACAGGTTGGTTGCTTCATTCTGGCTTTCCATTGATTGAGCATCCCTGACAAAATTTTAAATGCTAAATTTTGTCGATGCGAAACCATTTTTTTATTAAAATGATCGATTTTGATTTGACGAAATTTATAGAAATGAAATAGACATGAAAAAATACTTCTAATACAGCAGAATTCATAGTATCAGTATGCCCTAGGCTTCGGTCAACTATATACCTTCTGTTTCACCCGTGGCATTGACACTGTTATGACAGCTCTGTCAACTGTCACAACAATTCTATTGGCAAAAAATATATTTTTGTAAAACTGTCATTAAAAATGACATTTTTAATTCATTGATAGGTGAACTAAAAATTGACTTTTATAATGTTACATATTAAAAATACTTTTAACACTAGTGTCGAAAACACTTTTAACACTAGTGTTAAAAATGAAATATACCATATAGTAATATGCATTATTCTCAAGATAATAGAAAGCTGTATTGATAAAATTAGAAGAAATATATTACTTAGAAATAATACATATTTATTCAAATAGTTATAAATTATTTATTTAGATATTTGATGTCTGGAGCTTCATTCAAAAATGTATTAATATGTTCGCTAGTAAATATTTTCGATTTTTTTGGCCGATATCCTACACTTTTTCGTTTTTAAAAACGCTATTAGCGTGTACTACTTGCTTACATCCACGTTGTTCTTGATTTGCAAACTAGCTTTTATCAACAGTAAAATCACAAGAGCTTTTTTTTATCGGATAAATTTCTCTTTGTAACGAAATAATTTTGCCAATCAGTGATTTTATGAGAAAAACTGACATGAAAAATCGCGAGACCGGAGGTCGAGCGATTTTGTCAAATGTCAGTTTTTCGAGCAAAATTACTGATAGGCAAAATTTTGAGTTAAAAAGAAATTTATCCATAAAGGAAAAGCTCGAGTGATTTTTGGCAAGATAAATTAACGACAGAATATGTGAACGAACAACAACAATTAAAAATAATTATAATTTTCTCAAAACGACTCATATCGTACAGTAGTTTCCTCAAGACTTAAAAATTATAGCCGACAGTACATATTTTAAAATGACGTGCGATTACTAGATATACTCTGCTTTTGAGGAACAGGCATTTTTATCGTGATAAAAAACGATGCACCTTTTTTATCGCTGTCAAAGTGACAAAATGTGACTGTCAAATAGACTTTTTTACATAGGAGTTAATTTATCATAGAGAAATTAGACCACACTGCTGACGCCTTTCATAACTTAGATTTTTCTTCGAAGTAAGCCAAAAGTATATTTTCAGTGAACTTGTCTACTACTTTCTTCATTTTACATCATTCAATAAGTCTTTTATACCATATTGTTGCCGCTATTTATGGGGTAACAGATCTAAAGTTGCTCTCTCTGCGGCTTCTTTAACATCTGGTGGAATAATGAAATTACTTTTATTTCCCGTATTTTCTTCAAAATCCATTTTTTGTAGCCACAAAATTTACGATATTTAAAGACAGCTTCAATTGTAGTGACTAATAAACACTAAACAACTTACAATTGAAGAGCTAAGTGGATAAAGGTGTTATGTGACATTTTTGAAAATTTTGAGATTTCTACAGACAACTATTTTAACTTATAATCTATTATTTCAATAAGTTTTTGGGATAATAAACCTTTCCTAAATGCGTTTTAATGTTTGAGAAAGGTGTTATGTACATATGGTTTTTATATAATTTAATGGATAAAGGTGTCATGATCACATACCACCTTTATCCATTACTGTGCGATATTAAATTATTTTAATCCAAAACGCTTTGCTTTTAAAGTTATGTTATATTGACATTAATGTGACAAGTTGTGTTAAGTGTTTCTTACTATTATAGTAAAAATGGCCAGTCGTAGTAAACTGATATTACAAATGGCAATGAATAAACGATTTCATGAATCATGTAAGATGTTTATAAATTGGCTGATATTTGAAAATAGTGCTTATAGTGTTTTAATCCATATATTCATTTCGTTCAATTTCGAAATGGTATGAGATGGTACAAGAGTCGAGATGGTACTTGAGTATCTAATTGCTGTAAACACATTTATACCTTTTGGCAATTCAGCAGAAATCAGTCACATAGTGGCAATTTCTTCCCAGGCAAGTTTTAATAATGTTTTAAAACCAAAACATTATCAATATAAAATGCAATAATAAAATACGAATTTACCAAAGTATTCTAGCAAATTAGTCTGTAAATCAGAAATACTGGAAAGTGACGCTTTGCGGTGTTGATTTTTGTACAAACATTTTTGTGCTGACAAGTAGAAGAGGGCTGGACCGTAGAAATTTTTATGACAACAGCAAAACTGATATCTGGTATGGCTTCTGCCCACCCAATATTTTGAAAGAGCATTAAATTGTTTAAGGCAAATCTGGCGAATTCCGAAATTCTTGCGGAAAAAATAATAAGAATGATAATTACGCCAATCAAGTCAAAGGTCATTTGGGTTTGTAAGGTTATCGTTTAAGAATTTCAGGGTTCGCTATGCTTATATCTATTGGGTTAAAAAAAATTTAAAAAAATAAAATAAGTAATACTAAAGAATACGGAGAAAATTACAAACTAGCTTTCGAACAACAAAAGCTTGACGGAGAAAAAGTTACAGTAGGTAGAACGATTTGCTTTCTTACTTTAGATCTTCAGCAAACCATGCCGCTGCCAAAATTAAGTACATCAAAAGCATTTTATCTTCGTCAAATGTGGTTTTACAACCTTGGCATACATACATTGAGGAATACTGAAAAAAAAAACGTTCTTTTTCACATGGACTGAAGATATGGCCAGTCGTGAAAGCCTAGAAATTGCTAGTTGCTTACTTACATACCTTTTCACGAATTTACAATGAATGTTTCCAAGAAAAGATCGATCACATTATAATATGGCCCGACTCCTGTGGTGGACAAAATAAAAACTTCAATATCATTACACTTTACCAGTTGTTGATTTTAAAGAGAGAATTTAAAGTTATCGACCATAAATTTTCGGAGGTGGGACATTCATATTTAGATTCAGACAGAGACTTTGGCAGAGTCGAGAAAATTTTAAGGAAACATCAAAACATCTACGTTCCGGACCAGTATCGAGAAATTTTAAGAACTCCCAAAGACGTCGTTGTCATTGATATGAAGAATCATTTCAAGGATATTGATGGAATTGCCTCAAAACTTAATTTGTACAACAGGAAGAAAAACTTGAACAATGAAGAGGTTTATTTTCACGACGGTATAAAATGGCACCTATGGATGCTACTATTACATCACTAGATGAAATGACTCTATTTTACAAAGTCGATATTTTAAAGAAAAGGAATATGCATAAGATAAATTCCGACTGTATTGCTCTAACGGTGTTTAATGAAAACAAGGGCAGCCTAAGTGTAGGAAAACTGGCCAATCTTAAAGAACAATTACCATTCATAAATGAATGGTAAGGCCATATTATCACAACATACGTGGAAATGACCAAACTGTGGCTCAAAACCGTAGAACTGTCCGACTACCTAAAAATTGTACAATGTTTTAATAATAATAAAATATATTTAATTTCCACTTTCATTCACTAATTCCTTATTCATTTCAGAGAAACTTATGAACGGATAAAGGTGTTATGTACATTAATTTTTTAAAATTTTCGAAAATAATGACAACTGACAACTTTAGTTATTTGTCTCTGAAAAGTACATCAAATGTCAATATCATCGCAAAATGCAAGCTATATAGTCGTTATAACAAAAAAGTTCTCGTCTAAAAACTTTCGAGTTAAATTACTCAATAACGTGTTTTTGTGACATAACACCTTTATCCACTTAGCTCTTCAATTGTTTTACTTAGTTACCCTTTATCCAGTACCTAACTTGATATTTACACTTTATTGTCACATATAATTGAAACGAACGGGTGGGTGGCTCAATGCCAACGCGTGCGACACGTAAGCGGTAGATCGGGAGTTCAACCCCACAGACGGCATTTTTTTTAACAACAGTTTTACAAAAAATATTGTATGATACATTTGTTAAAAGTGATTTTATTTTGTTCGGGGGGTTGCTCCACTCGCTACGCTCGTTCCGCAATATTCCCCACTCACAAAATAAAATGTCACTTTTAACACTTGTATCATATATAACTATTTTCTTCAGCAGATTTAGTACCGTCTAATGACCCTTGTCTTAAACAAAGTAATTAAGATTATTTTGACAGTTTGGCAGTTGCGATACGATAATGGCCATTTACGCCTTTAATAGGCACACAACTCACCCTTTATTTAAGACAAGAGTCAATAGATTGTGCTAAATCTACTGTATAATTTTTTTTCTGCGAATAGAATTATGACAGTTGAAAGCTGTCATAACATTGTAAATGCCACGAGTCAAGAAGGTACATACAGGGCCTTGATATTATGAATTCTGCTATATTAGAAGTATTTTTTCATGAGTAATTTTTATTATTTTGACAGTTGTCAGCTGCCAAATTTTGTCTGTCATTTATACTTTAATGATTTTTATTAACAGTATTGAAATAATAAAACTGCATATTAGCAAATGATTCTATCCTTGCAATACTACATTATCCATTGTCAAAAGTTTACAAATGTCAAATGCCCCGTTTGTGCGGTTTAAAAATCAGTATCGGCATACGAAATAACTTGGAGACAATATTATTATGTACAACAGAGGCGCACTGAAGGGGGGGGGCTTTGGGGGCTTAAGCCCCCCCCCCTCCCCCTAGAGGCCAGGATTACATGTTTTAAAGTAAAAATGAAATATAAATAAACAAAAAACAATATATAAAAGCAAAATATATTGTACGAAATATACGATTATTATTATTATTATGTGTAGTAGCCCCCCCCTCAGCAATTTTCTGGGCGCGTCCCTGATGTACAATGTGCTAATATTAAGTAATATTCGAGTACTGTCAAATACTGTCAATTTGGCCATGTTCTCATCATTTTCGATAAATTTTAATGCCATAATCGTATTCAGCGACCAAAAATTAGTTGAGAAACACTGTTTCTGCACTTTTGTAAGAATGGGCAAAAAAATGCATTTTTTTAACATAGTTCTGTACCTTTTCTTTTCTAGGGATTTGGCAGCAAGAAATATTTTAATTACAAGTAATAAAGTTCTAAAAATATCGGATTTCGGAATGTCTAGAAAGGGACCTTATGTAAACATATCATCAAAAAAAATTCCATTAAGGTGGATGGCTATTGAGTCAATCGAATATCAAACGTGGAATAATAAAAGTGATGTTTGGTCATTTGGCATTGTTTTGTGGGAGATAGGAACATTAGGTATGTATTAACATTTTCAGATAATGATTTTAATGTTTAAGTAGATAGAGATAATTGGTTATTCATGTTTAGTTCAAAAGAGCCCAAAATTCATACTAAAAATGAATCTGGAATTGTGGTATTGTAGAAGAACGCACTACCGGGCGTCAAAATAACGCGACATCAATTTATTTCTCAGGGGGCGCCAGTCGCGTATTACCCCGTTCTTCTACCTCCCAGGCGGGTTCGAGATAAGATGCACTTCGATAGCTGGATAATGGACCAAGGCTGCACTACCACAGATCGGTAATGACGCTCTCTCTGGACATGAATTCCCTCGTTAGGGGTTTAGGTACCTTTTAATTTTCTGGATTTTTGCATAAAAAAAATCCCAACCGAAGAATTTCTCTGCGGAGGGATTAATTTTTGTACGCGGTATCCACGTTTTTATCTGTTAAAAACGGACTCTTAAAAAACGCATAAAAAAATCCCTATCGAACCTCCGTAAAGCAACCAGAAGGTCGAGTGTTAATGTGAGTTAACTCGACACATCCGGTTTTCGATACGAAAGTTCCACGGATTATAGACCGTCAACAGGCCTCAAGATCAATTAAGAAACAATAGTTCAAAGAATCCGTTTATTTAACAGAAATGGTTATACAAAATTCTCAAGATAAGAATTGTGCCTTCCCCAGTCAAGGTAATGGCTTTCAGACCATACAAACGAGAGCGCTTACGCTAACGATCGATTAGGTAGAAAAGATTTATGCATACCTTCTCAGAATCAAAATGCGAGCTTTTTCTGAGTCTGAGACTATTTGTAATTCATAATTACGGCTGACTGATTTTAACTTAAAAAAGTTTTACTAAATGAATTAAGTTTCGCTAGAGACTACTTAGCTTTAAAGTTCTTGTATCGTGGCGGTTCACGTACTCAAACACATTCGTGAGGAGTTATAACTGCATAAGTTTAATGGCGTTCGATCAGTCCACGATTTACTTGCTCCTATGCAGTTGTTCAATATTATCGATATGGCAGCAACCCACCTTCGAGCGACTTTTAGGCAAAATTGAATTTTTGGTTTTTTATGCGCAAGGCGTTTTCCTCTATAACTTTGTCATTTGGAAAGCCCTGCTATTGGCTTTCCTACCATTGCTTTGCCTGGACCACTCAACGCACTCGACCAAATTGTGAGCCGCTGAGTTAATCCAAACTCTTTCTATGCGAGAAACCGGCCTTGTGCATGTGCATTGATTTTTATCAATTTTTTTGCTTATCGGCACTACGCCGGCTTTGTCAAAATCGTCTATTTTGCCTTTTGGATGCAATGCATCGCTAAAATTTTATGCTCATGCTTTAGAACGGGACATTCAATGACCGTACCTCAAAGGTCAATATCTTTGGTGGAGGAATAAAAAATAAAAAATATTTCAAAGTATATTTTCGTGGTACTTTTTAAACTGACTGTGTGCCAAATTTCAACGCAGTTTTGAAAAATTATTCTGGGAGTGAAATTTTGGCATACTTTTGATAAATCGATTTTCAAGCCAAATTTCAACGCAGTTTTGAAAAATTAATCTGCGAGTGAAATTTTGGCGTACTTTTGATAAATCGATTCTCAAGCCAAATTTCGACGCAGTTTTGAAAAATTAGTCTGCAAGTGAAATTTTGGCGTACTTTCGATAAATCGATTCTTGAGCCAAATTTCGACGCCCTTTCAAAAATATTATTTTTCAAAGTCCAATTTGTGGTACCTTTGAAAAAGTATATTATTCATAAATCCTTGTCATTATATACTTTTGTTCTCATATCCTGAACCAAAAACATATTTTCCTAAGTGAAAATTCGGTGCTTCTTCGAATTTTCACCTGGTCATTTCTAACGCCTTATAGAACCCAAAACGGTTCTTATGGACTAATCTTGCCTCTGCAGACTCTTAAAAATGTCCTTAAATTAAATTTTTGCCTAAGTCGAATTTTTATTCTGTCTTCAACTTTGGACGATTTTGGAGAGTTCTACAACAGTATCAATGGTGAAATTTAACAGTTTCTTTCAGAAAACTATTGTAATTTTAAATCAAAATAAAGCAAAGTTACAACCAAAATTTATTAGTGGTTTGTCTTTGCAATAATAAACTAGAGGCAGCATTATACCCTTCGCCGATTTACTGAGCTTGTGATATAATTGTTACACATTCTGTAGGATGCTCTTCGCAGTTTTTTGTAAATTATGTTAGTTTTAGATATTTTATAATACGAACTTAGTTGATGAAACACTCAGTATAAAATAAAGTAAAAAAAACTATCCAAAATCTAGGTGGGTTCCGAGTCAAAAACGAAGAAAAAGAGGGAGATATAGAAATATAATGCAGTCAGTAGGGACAAAAAATTACCTTTGCCTTACAAAAGGTGGAGTAGTAATGCTTTTGTTTAAGTCGAGGCCCTCATGAAAAGTACGTTTTTGACCTTCTAAAAGGTGCAAAGAATTATTTTTTTCAAAATATTCGGCAACGCTCGATCCTACGAGAAAAATGTTCGGGACAAAGTTGAAGAGGACAAAATTTCCTACATTTTTTGTGTACAATGTTATTGTAAGCCTAAGATGTAACGAGATACAGCGGTGGGAAAATTAAGTTTAACGAATTTTTTTTTAAATTTGTTTTTTCGTTGAGGAATATTGTAACGTTCATCTAGATACATCCAAGCAACATGTCGATACGAGGATTTCATGCATCTCGAGATGGCGAAGACTTAAAAAAATTGTTGTATTGGTTTTCTTGGTATCCTCCTTTTCCCGAAATCGATTCGCTTTTTTCCATCAATACTGGGCTGGAAAAAGGTCTCGAGGTGATGTCGAATATGGTTATCACGTACGACGATTTCGAGTCCATTAAATTTAAACGTAAGGACAGAGTCACACCATTGGCAGCAATTAACAGTAGCATAAAAGCCGGTGAAGAAAAAAATTGTCATCAACCCACTAATACTATTCCAGAGAATGTGCGTGAAGGAATCCGACGACGAGTTGAAGGATTACCTTAAGTTCGAGCTTGCCCCATTTCCTTTGTCTCTTTTCACAGAAGAAAGAATGCTCAAAGGCACGAAATCATCATTGTATTCTGTTCTCGAACAACTTCCAGAAGGCATGGAACTCGAAGATAACAAAATCAATGCTGTAGATGAAGGATATCTTTTACACAAAGTTGTGTGACGTCCTAATTATTTTTCCGGGTCCATTTGCGAGAAATACCTTCAATTAGTCCTTGATATTAGGAATAATGGCGAAAAAAAATTATAATCTGTTGCCCTTTCGGAATTATACGCTCCATACAGCTATCTTTAAGAAACAAAAGAGTTACTCAGGCACAAGTGTTTGCTTCACCCTTAAAAACCACCTCTAATGCGCTCTGCCGCGGTTTTCCGAATTTTCCTGCGAAATAGTTTGCCCCAGAGAAAATTTTATACTCATTGATAAAATTCTACATAAAATTTGCTACAAATAAGATCATATACATATTTCCGATGGGCTCAACGGTTTTCGAGCGATAAGCTAACAAACTAGGGGATTGGTCCCTGATCGGCGCACGCTTTGCTTCTTCCTATTCACAACGCCTTGACAAACGTCTTCTGATCCATTAATTATTTTAATTGACCTCTATTTGCTAAATAACCCATCTGACAGCATCCCGCCATCTGTCGGGTTACCTGTTAGGCGCACAGCCTCGCCAGAACTTTTCCATCAGCTATTTGATAATATCAGCTAAATAATTCTTATCAAATTCTGGCCTACGAGCATAACTGAGCAATGTTTTCTCTTCATCTGCTTTTGCAAACTCAACATTACAGCATATTTCGCGGCATGAGTTCATTTTTACATCACCTTTGAGGTAGAACTCTTGGCGCGCTATTTTTTAAGTGGTCTCACCAATGGGCCTAATCCACTGAAGCTCTTTGATGTCACTATTCGATATCAATGCCACAGTGTTCGAAGTTGTACGAATTTGTACATCTCTGCCCGCGACAATTTCTGCACATGGTCGTGCAACACAACCACGCTTTTGTACAGCCACATTGCTTACCCCAGGGTTCCCTACAGTTGCAGATTATCAGTAATAAAATAGAAGTTGTAGTGCAGACAGGCGAAAGGGAGTTGTTAATTTTCTTCCAGTCCCATAAATGTGATGTCCCTTGAGGTAAACCAGAAAAAGGCGAAAAAGCCCAAAAGATCTGCGACCGCACCGCAAGACATGTACTCCCCCCGTTTTCGAGGGCGGGGAACACGATGGTGACAATATTTTCCGACCTACCGTCCAACTGCTAAATTGAAAAAACCACCCTTTTTCCGATTTTTTGATGCTAGGCTTGAAAGGGCTTGTCGGATCGGATTTTGGTCAATTTGAATAAAATAAGTAAATATTGACCACAGGTGACCACGGAAATTGAAACTACCCCAACCCCAATAACGAAGTGCCACCAAAACAACGAAAATCAGCTGGAAAGCGGTATACCCCCGTTTTCGAGGGCGAGAAATACGATGGTGATAATACTTCCCTTCACCCAATACCCTTAAATCGAAAAAAACCCACCCTTTTCCGATTTTCCGGTGCTAGGCTTGTGAGAGCTCGTCGGGTCGGGTTTTTTTTGGTCAATTTGAATAAAATATATAAATATTGATCACAGGTGATCTAACCCCGGGGGTCGAAACTACCCCCACCAATAATGAAGTGCCACGAAAACAACGAAAATCAGCTGGAAAGCGGTATACCCTGATAGAACAAACCCTCGCAAGCCTAGCACCTAAAAATCGGAAAAGGTTTTCATGATGGGGGTAGTGGGTGAAGGGTAGACCAGAAAATATTATCACCATCATATTCCTCGCCCTCGAAAACGGTACACCGCTTTCCAGCTGATTTTCGTTGTTTTAATGGCACTTCGTTATTGGGGAGGGGGGGGGGGTAGTTTCAACCCCCGGGGGTGGGTTAAATCACCTGTGGTCAATATTTACTTATTTTATTCAAATTGTAGCGGTTGGACGGTAGGTCAAAAAATATTGTCACCATCGTGTTCCCCGCTCTCGAAAACGAGGGGGTACATGTCTTGCGGTGCGGTCGCAGAACTTTTGGGGTAAAAGCTTTACCTCAAGGGACTATGACTGCAGAAATTGTCCACGCCATGCTTGAACTTGAAGGTAAGTATGACGGGAGTGCTGGTGTGCTGTAGCTGACGTGGGAAGTAGTTTAGATAAGAATTGTGCTGAAAACGGCATTCCTGCAGACTAACCGTGAAAAGACGTGACTGTCACCTCCCATCCCCTCCAATGTATTCATAATAATCATAATAATATTAACAGACTTCTTTATTTAAGGAAATACATAAACACTCACACATTTCACTTTACATAGGTAGAAAGGAAATGTATACCTGGTCACAGTATATTGAGAATACTGGAAGCGTGCGTCGATTTCTGACCAACCCCTTATAGCCTAGCTGTACGTGCACCCCCCGCCCGATCCTTGGGGATAATGTTTTTCATAAAGATTGAAGCCTAAGGAACAATTTAAGACATATTCTAAAAAAAAAAACTGGCTGTACTTTCAAAATGGCGGCCATATGTTAAAAAAAACTGTTGCCAATGTTGTTTTTGTCATTTAACACAAAAACTAAAGACGATGGACTTTCTTCATAAAAAACAACGTGCATAAAATTTTCTACAATTTTGTACCTATACAATATTTTGATAGCAGTTACCATTTTCCAGATAAATGAGTCCAAAATTAAGAAAACATGGAAATTCATATATCGGTAAATCACTTAAAAGAAATAACTGTGACAATTGTACAATTTTTAGGTAGTTGGACAGTTCTACGGTTTTGAGCCACAGTTTGGTCATGTCGTGATACTACGGCCTTACCATTCATTTACAAATGGTAATTGTTCTTTAAGATTGGCCAGTTTTCCTACACTTAGGCTGCCCTTGTTTTCATTAAACACCGTTAGAGCAATACAGTCGGAATTTATCTTATGCATATTCCTTTTCTTTAAAATATCGACTTTGTAAAAGTGTCTAGTGATCTAATAGTAGCACCCATAGGTGCCATTTTATACCATCGTGAAAATAAACCTTTTCATTGTTCAAGTTTTTCTTCCTGTTGTACAAATTGAGTTTTGAGGCAATTCCATCAATATCCTTGAAATAATAATATTAATAATAATAAAGGCCTTTATTTGTTGAGGGCGAAGTTTGTCTATACGACACTCTGCCACTAACCCACGATTCTTCATATCTATGACAACGGCGTCTTTGGGAGTTCTTAAAATTTCTCGATACTGGTCCGGAACGTAGATGTTTTGATGTTTCCTTAAAATTTTCTCGACTCTGCCAAAGTCTCTGTCTGAATCTAAATAGGAATGTCCCACCTCCGAAAATTGATGGTCGATAACTTTAAATTCTCTCTTTAAAATCAACAACTGGTAAAGTGTAATGATATTGAAGTTTTTATTTTGTCCACCACAGGAGTCGGGCCATATTATAATGTGATCGATCTTTTCTTGGAAATATTCATTGTAAATTTGTGAAAAGGTATGTAAGCAACTAGCAATTTCTAGGCTTACACGGCTGGCCATCTCTTCAGTCCCTGTGAAAAAGAACGTTTTTTTTTTCAGTATTCCTCAATATATGTATGCCAAGGTTGTAAAACCACATTTGACGAAGGTAAAATGCTTTCGATGTACTTAATTTTGGCAGCGGCATGGTTTGCTGAAGATCTAAAGTAAGAAACCAAATCGTTCTATCTACTGTAACTTTTGCTCCGTCACGCTTTTGTTGTTCGAAAGCTAGTTTGTAATTTTCTCCGTATTCTTTAGTATTATTCATTTTATTTCTTTTTTTTAACCCAATAGATGTAAGCATAACGAACCCTGTAATTCTTAAATGATAACCTTACATACCCAAATGACCTTTGACTTGATTAGCGTAATTATCATACTTATTATTTTTTCCGCAAGAATTTCGGAATTCGACAGATTTGCCTTAAATAATTTAATGCTCTTTCAAAATATTGGGTGGGCAGAAGCCATACCAGATATCAGTTTTGCTCTTGTCATAAAAATTTCTACGGTCCAGCCCTCTTCTACTTGTCAGCATAAAAATGTTTGTACAAAAATCAACACCGCAAAGCGTCACTTTCCAGTATTTCTGATTTACAGACTAATTTGCTAGAATACTTTGGTGAATTCGTATTTTATTATTGCATTTTATATTGATAATGTTTTGTTTTTAAAACATTATTAAAACTTGCCTGGGAAGAAATTGCCACTATGTGACTGATTTCTGCTGAATTGCCAAAAGGTATAAATGTGTTTACAGCAATTAGATACTCAAGTACCATCTCGACTCTTGTACCATCTCATACCATTTCGAAATTGAACGAAATGAATATATGGATTAAAGCACTATAAGCACTATTTCCAAATATCAGCCAATTTATAAACATCTTACATGATTCATGAAATCGTTTATTCATTGCCATTTGTAATATCAGTTTACTACGACTGGCCATTACTGTCAATATAACATAACTTTAAAAGCAAAGTGTTTTGGATTAAAACAATTTAATATCGCACAGTAATGGATAAAGGTGGTATGTGATCATGACACCTTTATCCATTAAATTATATACAAACTATATGTACATAACACCTTTATCAAACATTAAAACGCATTTAGGAAAGGTTTATTATCCCAAAAACTTATTGAAATGATAGATTATAAGTTAAAATAGTTGTCTGTGTAGAAATCTCAAAATTTTCAAAAATGTCACATAATACCTTTATCCACTTAGCTCTTCAATTTATTTACGCTATTCCCCGATTTTATGATTTTACGGAGAAAACATAACAACCCCGCCACACACCAACGCTATGAAAAATCAATAGAAATGTCCCTTATACTATTACTAGATTTTAATGTACATATGGGCCATATAGGAAAAAACGATCAGACGGAGGAGGACAAAAGCATCATAGGAAAAACTTTACTCCACACATAACCTAACGAAAATGGAAACCCGCTGAAAAACCTAGCACATTTATTTGACTTAACAACAAGAAATACATGGAGCAAAAGTCAAACCTGCATTGACACCTGGAGTAACGGAAGCTCAATCACACAAATAGACCATATCTTGGTAAGCAGAGAGATGAGGGAAAGGATCAAGAAGGTTAAAGCAAAACGGACAGCAGAAATCCTACTGAAGAAAGCGCTAACACTGAACAGCAGCAAACTAAAAATAGGGAAACCATATTACACGTGAAAAACGGGGAAAAATGAATTCCAAAAAAAAACATGCGTCATGTGGCTCTCCCTGCTGACAATAAGCATGAGCCAAATTCAACCCAGCATCGGAAACTGAGGAATCAGAAGATTCAGAAAAAGAAGATTCGAAGAAGTAGAAACATAAAAAGAGGAGTATAAACACTCCACATCAAGAAACAACACTTATTTCACACGAAGATTCAGAAGAGGCAGGTGCCAAGAACCAAAAACACAAAAAAGGGAGCTTAAACGCTCCGTCACGATACAATGCTGTAACGCATCTCACAAATACCTACATCTCATTGTCCTTTACCATGCGCCATGTGGCTCTCGCTGCTGGCAACAAGCATGACCTTAGTCCAACTCAGCGTGGACGTAGCAGGCCCAGCTGTATAACCCTGGGAGTGGCAGCAATACCTACCGCACGCTGCCATGCAATCGTTGTTTTTGACGGATATCCGTCCACTGATAGAAAGGCCGCAGAAAGACTTCGCCGATCGAAGAAGAGGGCAACCGCGGATGTTATTTTCGATGAAACAATGCCGGTTCAAGTTTCCAATGAAAGATTTTTAACCTATGAAAACAATAAAGTCCGTCTTATTTTGTTGCTGAAAACTAAATTTGAACAGGCTGCGTTTACGGTTAAGCAGGCTGAAGAGGATGCTGATGTGTTGATTGTCAATACAGTGATTTCCTTGTGCTCAACGGTGTTTTCATCATCGGCAAATTATTGACATTTGTTCTATGATTATTATTAAAGGCAGCTTAAACAACACTGGACTATTTATTTCTTCCATATTTGAGATGGCCTTAAATCTAGTTATAACTCTACGTTTTTTAGTCCAACATATTTCAAAGTACAATTCTTTTCTTAAAATTGATTTCGTCAATCCCGGATCTTTCATTTAATTCAATTGTATCCTTTGTGTTTCCTAAAAGGTGTTGCAATTTAGTTTCAGACGCATGATCAATTTTTGACCATATTTTACATTTAATGAAAAGGCGGGGCCTTAGTTTGTCAATATTTCTACCTTTAATGTCAAGGTTACTTGGACATCCAAGAACATAAATATTCATGCCCGAAAATTTAGAGGTGGCAGTCCTCCAGAGGGTAAGTTTTAAGGGGGTTAAAAATATGAACTTTCATAATGAAATGTTATTAAAAAAAATTAAATTAAATATTTTTTTTATATAAACACTGTAAACCCTTGACGTTCTAATATAACAGCGCTTAATGTCGCATTATGATATTCAAGGATGATGCCACAAGACCTTACGATATAGTCCTCCAATCAACCAGGCCTTTTAAAAAACATTTTTTCCCCCGTCAACCAAATTTGTGTGGTATATTAGTATATATAATGAAGCATTATAACACGACTCTTTTGTAAGTATTTAGTGCAAAGGCGAGATTACCTCCCTCCCCGTTTTCGAGGGTTCTGAACATGATGAAAGTGGTGGGAGAAGTTTTTGACCACCGCAACTCCCTGAAACGGACAAAAACCGTCCCTTTTATGGATCCCTTTATGTGTTCATATATAAACGGGCCTGGGGAATGATTTATCGACGCGTTATACTTGAAATAACATGGAAGGGAGTTATAGAGTAAGTGGAATCCAGACAGCAGATCTAGGGGCTTGATTCCCCCGAGGGGTGGAAAATAATTTTTTTTCAAATGATTCGGTTCAAACGCGTATCCCCCGTTTTTGGAATCGCTGATCACGGAAAAAATATTCATTTTTAGCTCCAATCCCTGTTCATCCCTTAAATAGGCAGAAACCACCCTTCACTCACCAGAAAGCATGCTATCCAGGATTTATAGGTTTATCGACACATGGTCGTTATTCCTATCCATATCCCTTATTTTTTTTTTCTTTAAATTGCCATTGACGACAAAATTTATTATTCATTACTCCCCGATGAAGAAATCATTATACCCTACTCAGCAACCTACACAATCATCGCCCAACGATAACTAGTAGATGAGGGTAAGTTTCCGTCCATTATAGGAGTTGAGGAGAGTCTGAGATGAAGGTGAATATTTATATCGTGATCAGCGCTTGCGAGGACGGGGGAGGGCGTATTGACAATCCAAAGTGTAATTAATGAATTTTACACCCCTTGGACGGTTGAAGCAACCCGGTCGCTGCCACCTTCTTTTTCATGAAAAATGAAGAGATATGCACAAGAATAACGATCATGTAAATCCTGGATAGCATGCTTTCTGGTGAGTGAGGGATGGCTTCTGCCCGTTTAAGGGATGAGAAGGGGATGGAGCTAAAAATTAATATTTTTTCCCGTGATCGGGGACCTCGGAAACAGGGGGGATACGCGTTTTAACCAAGGAATCAACCCCCTAGGTCTGCTGTCTGGATTCCACTTACTCTATAACTCCCTTCTATGTTATTCCAAGTATAACCCGTCGATAAACCACTCCCCAGACCCGTTTATATATGAAAACATAAAGGAATCTATAAAAAGGTGGTTTTTGGCCGTTTCAGAGGGTAGCGGCGGTCAAAAACTTCTCCCACCACTTGCATCGTGTTCAGCACCCTCGAATACGGGGAGGGGAGGTAATCTCGTCTTTGCACGAAATATTTACACTATTTCTGTCTTCATTACATAAGTAGTCTTTTATTTGCATGAGGATCAGGTCACTTCTGAGTCTGGTCACATAATTCAGCAGTTTGTCATATTTTATTTACAACTGATCTAAAGTCAGAAGTAATCAGGTCAGATCCCCCCTTCCCGATGCTGATCCACCCCGCACAGGATACTCACTTCTGAACTTTTGGTTAGTTAAATAGTGGGGTAGAATTACTGACGTTTTTGACAGTTTTTTTCGTCGAAATTTCAACTTAAAAATATTGAAGAATGAAAACAGTCCTACAAATCAAGAATATTCCCGTTTACAAACATTATTTGTACACAGCAACAAAATTTTATACAATTCCTAGGTGTATCAAAGTTGTCGTAATTTTCTTCTGGGATATAAAATGAATATAATAAATTTGTCTCAGGATCTCTTAAATTAACTGGTAATTGATTCATGTTTAAAATTAGCAAAAATTAACTTTTTAAATTGTCAAAACTCCAAACAAAGGGTGAAGTTTGACTTACCGGAAATGTGTTATGTCAAAATGGTTTCCATGGTAACGGTCGTCATGGTTACCACTACCCAATGGTACTACTCCCATGGTGGGCACTCGCTTAGTTTTGAAGTTAGGTACTCCAGAATAGTGGAAATCATCTACAAAGAAGCAGTTGCTGTGGTAATGTTTACCACGGTACCAGTACCTCTAGGGTACAACTCCCATGGTGGGCACTCGCTTAGTGACGAAATGATTAGCTGTATTAGTAATTTTTATTTTCTTTTTTTGAAATTTGACTTACCGGAAATGTGTTACGTCAAAATGGTTTTCATGGTAACGGTCGTCATGGTTACCACTACCCAATGGTACTACTCCCATGGTTGGCACTTGCTTAGTTTTGAAGTTAGGTACTCCAGAATAGTGGAAATCATCTACAAAGAAGCAGTTGCTGTGGTAATGTTTACCACGGTACCAGTACCTCTAGGGTACCACTCCCATGGTGGGCACTCGCTTAGTGACGAAATGATTAGCTGTATTAGTAATTTTTATTTTCCTTTTTTGAAATTTGACTTACCGGAAATGTGTTACGTCAAAATGGTTTTCATGGTAACGGTCGTCATGGTTACCACTACCCAATGGTGCTACTCCCATCGTGGGCACTCGCTTAGTTGCGAAGCTAGGTAGATACTCCAGAATAGTGGAAATGATCCACAAAGAAGCAGTTGCTGTGGTAATGCTTACCACGGTACCAGCACCTTAGGGTACCACTCCCATGGTGGGCACTCGCTTAGTTACGACATGATTAGCTGTATTAGTAATAAAACCCAACTTTTTTTTATTGGTTATAATTAAATTAAAACAAAAATACAACTGAACATTAAATTTTTGAACGGAAATCTTCATATTCTAGCCGTATGGCTTTTAAAAGTGAAGCAAATGGTTCCAGATTTCTTGTTTTGGTTCAACGGCGCCAAAGGTAAACGTATAAATTCAATGCAAATGAATGCTGCGATTTTTTTTGTCTTGAACCATAACTTGGCTGATCTCCACGTGGTCTCTATCCTCTGTGTGTAGGTACCTTCTTCAGATTATATTTATATACAAGTAAAAAAATATGTTATTTGTTACCTATCCAGTCGACGTTTCGAAATCCGTGCGCGCGGCGGGCGTATAATGAACTATGCAATCATGGTTACACGCACTATACTGTGAATCACAGCGTAGAATTTGTATTTACCTATCATTTCGTAATATTAAATAACATATATTTTTTTACTTGTATATAAATATAAGCTGAAGAAGGTACCCATACACAGAGGATAGAGGCCACGTGGAGACCAGCCAAGTTATGGTTCAAAACAAAAAAAAATTCGCAGAATTCATTTGCATTAGATTTGTGTGTTTACCTTTGGCGCCGTTGGATAAAAAAAAGAAATCTGGATCCATTTGCTTTACTTTTGGAAGCCATACGGCTAGAATATGGAGATTTTCGTTCAAAAATTTAGTCTCATGAAAGAAGTAACAGTAGGGGGTTTTAGCACGGTAAAAGTCCGGCTCGCCGTGATGCGATAGAGAACCAAGCACATGGTGTCCAAGAGGGATTTCCCCCAACCAAAAAAAAAAAAAAAATAAAAGTTACTAATACAACTAATCATTTCGTAACTAAGCGAGTGCCCACCATGGGAGTGGTACCGTAGAGGTACTGGTACCGTGATAAACATTACCACAGTAACTGCTTCTTTGTAGATCATTTCCACTATTCTGGAGTACCTAACTTCAAAACTAAGCGAGTGCCCACCATGGGAGTAGCACCATTGGGTAGTGGTAACCATGACGACCGTTACCATGAAAACCATTTTGACGTAACACATTTCCGGTAAGTCAAATTTCAAAAAAAGAAAATAAAAATTACTAATACAGCTAATCATTTCGTCACTAAGCGAGTGCCCACCATGGGAGTGGTACCCTAAAGGTACTGGTACCGTGGTAAACATTACCACAGCAACTGCTTCTTTGTAGATGATTTCCACTATTCTGGAGTACCTAACTTCAAAACTAAGCGAGTGCCAACCATGGGAGTAGTACCATTTTGTAGTGGTAACCATGACGACCGTTACCATGAAAACCATTTTGACGTAACACATCTCCGGTAAGTCAAATTTCAAAAAAAGACAATAAAAATTACTAATACAGCTAATCATTTCGTCACTAAGCGAGTGCCCACCATGGGAGTGGTACCCTAGAGGTACTGGTACCGTGGTAAACATTACCACAGCAACTGCTTCTTTGTAGATGATTTCCACTATTCTGGAGTACCTAACTTCAAAACTAAGCGAGTGCCCACCATGGGAGTAGTACCATTGGGTAGTGGTAACCATGACGACCGTTACCATGGAAACCATTTTGACATAACACATTTCCGGTAAGTCAAACTTCACCCCAAACAAAACTGTCTTATTTTATTTGCTTTAAGTCAGGTCAATTTTGACCTGGTCAGATATGACCCAAGTGAACTAATCCTCATGCAAATAAAAGACTACTATTGACTAATATAGAGGCAGATTAGAGACGCCGGATCCTAGGGTGGCCATCTTGATGTTTCATTTTCGGATATCTCGCTTTTTGACCTATTTACTTATTTTCTTAAATGTGTGGAATATTATTCTCTTCAGCTTTTACTCGATAATATTTTATTTTAAGTCGATAGTTTTTTTAATATCCCTTTTTTATTAAACAAATTTTTGAGTTATTTTCACTCTTAAAAAAAGTATACATAAAAAATTTTAGTACAAGTTTTTGCTAAAGCTCTCAATGATATTCAACTTGCATTAAAGTGATTTTCTCGAAGTAAAATTTTATTGCATTTTCGAAAAATATTTTTAAAGGAAAATTTCATTGAACTGTCGAAAAATAATAATACAGAAAAATAGGTCTCCCATGTAGGCCTAATCCACGGAGTTATGAAATTAAGACGTAAGTTTAACAATATTTCGAAACAATCCGTCAACATTTTCTGGAGGGTCCAGGGTCCAGGCTCTCTATCTGGGTGAAGTGGGATGTTCTCTTTCGACTCGCGGTCATATTCCTCTTCCTATGCGTGTTCGTTAATTGATAGGTTAAGAGGATAATCTGCGTTAAGACAAAACATATTTTCATTGATATATATGAAAAAGGTATATACGGGTGGGCGTGCACCTTTGATCAATGAAATATGCCGACCAAGTAAAAAGGCGGAGAATAACATATTGTGTAATATATAAGAGAAATAGTTCAAACATATTTCTGTCGTACAGAGTCGAATTTCGCGTTGGGTGCACAAGAATTTTTATTTAAAGTAATTTGAGTAGGAAAACTGAATGCGGTTGTAGTGATTCCTTAGGCAGTGGTTTTTAATTAAAAGAAAAAACTATCTGTAGGTACATAATGTATATTTACAGTGTACAGGGTGTCCTAGTTAACGTGTTATGTCCGATTTTCTCGGTAGTTTTTGAGATAAGTATTTTTTTTTTTTTTTTCGGGGAATCTATGCCGCTAAGAAACATATAATTGAACATCAAAGAAGAATTGATCGGATTATTTATGTTCTTAATTGACTATTAAAGCATTAAAGGAAAGTAAAAAAAGGCATGTAAATTTTAAATATCACTTCCGGTTTACATGGCAACGGCGTTCTTTTTCTTGAAAATAGAATATTGATTACTTCCACATCCAGTGGTAGTATAGTAACAAAAAAAATTTTTGAAAATTTTTATTGTTCAAATAGGCTTAGACTGTCATGAAAGGTCGACATTTTAAGTTTGAGCGAAAAAAAAATTCTGCCTGTCTGTCTAACTTTTTTGTGCGCACGATTACTCTGGAACCGTTTAAGATATTGACTTGAAATTTGGTACACTTATGTACTTTAACGGGATCTGGAACTAGATTATATTTTCATCTTATTCCATCGAAGGTTGGGTTGTAAATTGGGGTAAACAGGTAAATCAAGCAGGTAAGAGTCCGTAAAATTGGTATTTAGTATATATAAGAGAAGCTAGGGTCTCGAAAAAATTTTTGACATTAGCTACCCCCATTACCACCCCTACCCCACTTTTTAAGGGGACGAAAAAAAGTGTGATTTAGTGTATGTACAAGAACCAAAAACCTCAAAATATTTTTTTACTTCATAGGCCAAGAATTTTTATTGAAAAATTACCAAAAATCCTCGTTATGTTGGGGTGATGCCTATTACGAATAACTGGCAAAATAAGGATACATATATTACTTCAACATCCAGTGGAAGTATAGTAACGACAAAAAAATTTTTTAAAAATTTTTATTGTTCAAATAGGCTTAGAATGTCATGAAACGTCGAGATTTTAAGTTTGAGCAAAAAAAATTCTGTCTGTCTGTCGGTCTAACTTTTTTTTTGTGCGCACGTTTACTCTGGAACCGTTTGAGATACTGACTTGAAATTTAGTACACTTATGTACTTTAACGAGATCTAGAACTAGATTATATTTTCATCTTGTTCCGTCGAAGAGTTGGGGGTAAATTGGGGTAAATTTGGGGTAAATAGGTAAATCAAGCAGGTAAGAGTTCATAAAATTGGTATTTACTATATACAAGAGAAGCTAAGGTCTCAAAAAAAATTTTGGCATTAGCCCCCACCCCATTATTAAAGGGGATGAAAAAAAATTTAATTTAGTGTGTGTACAAGAACTAGAAACCTCAAAATATTTTTTTACCTTATCCACCCCCACTACCACCCTCTATCACCACCCTCACCCTATTACCGATGTGGGGTATCGTTTTATGGGTTTTTGAGGTAGAGAATTTCAAATATTATATTATTAAACAATTATTTCCACATACAACATTTTTTCGTTGTGAGTGACTTGGATAGAAAATCTGGATGTGGAAGTTGGGCAGCGGTTTTTTTTATTGTTAAATTAGTGTACAATATCGATAATTCTACCATTCCCAATTGAAATTAAAATTTTGTGGACATGCCTATTGAAAGTCGCATTTCGGAGATATGAACTTTACTTTGCTTTTTTTTAAAGGAACACTCCATATATGTACCATTTGAAACGCCATAAAAAAAGCTTTGTATTTATAATATAATACATGGTACTTATCTTAAACAAATTTTGTCTAATTTACTATAAATTTACAATTTACCAAATTAGCCATGGAAAACAAAAGTATGTAAATTAAAATAAACAATATGTTAGTTCTGTCTAATTTCACTTTATTTTAAATAAAATGGAGAATTTCAATAATTGATACAGTGTGTTTCACTTGAAATGGTAACACCCCAATAACTTTATTTTTTTTCCGATTTGAATCGCATTTTACTTAAGTATAGAACAAACTAGTATCTACTTATGATCAGAAAAACATTCGCCTCCTACGGTACCAAAGCCACCTGCGGTACCAAAATATGTGGAGAAAATCGGAAAATCATATTAGGCATTTTTTTATCGGAAAATTTTGTTAATAAAACTTGTTCAGAATTGTCCAAAATGGCCAAAATTTAATCAAAATTAAAAAATGAAAAACTTGAAATTTAAAAAATTTTGAAAATAATTAGGTATTTAAAAAAAAACTGTTTTACAACTACCTGGCAGCTTGGGTTTAATTTCAAACAAAATTGTCATAGTACAGTTTTCTAAACGAAAAAACCCATTCAAATGATATTTTCGGACTTGGACATTATTTTAATAAAAATTTATATATTTTTTTTGATTAAATTTTGGACTTAAGGTTTCTGAACAATTCTTTCATTAACAAAATTTTCCAATAAAAATATGCCTAATATGATTTTTTGATTTTATCCGCATATTTTGGTACCGCAGGTGGCTTTGCATTTGTAGGACGTGAATTTTTTTCTGGTAATAAGTAGATCCTAATTTGTTCCATAAGTAAAATTAGATTCAAATCGGAAAAAAAATTTAAAAAGTGAAACAGACTGTATATATTTTTCGGACTACCATGACTTAATGTAAGAAAATATAAAACTTAATATCTACTATAGTTTTTAAGAAAAATACTGGGTCATATATCATTGAAAAGATTTTTCTATGGCCTTTCAAATGGTGTAAAAATATATGGGGGTGTTCTATTTAAAAAAACCGCTGCCCAAGGAATCACTACTTCCGCATCCAGATTTTCGATCCAACTCATTCACAACGAAAAAATTTAGTAATGGGGTGGGGGTGGCTAATGCCAAACATTTTTTGAGACCTTAGCTTCTCTTGTATATACTAAATACCAATTTTCTGGACTCTTAGCTGCTTGATTTAGCTGGTTACCTCAAATTTACCTCAATTTACCCCCCAACCCTCTGACGGAACAAAATGAAAATATAATCTAGTTCCAGATCTCGTTAAAGTACATTTGTGTACCAAATTTCAAGTCAATATCTTAAACGGTTACAGAGTAAACGTGAGCACAAAAAAGTTACAGACCGACAGACAGAAATTTTTTTTTCGCTCAAACTTAAAATCTCGACGTTTCATGACATTCTGAGCCTATTTGAACAATAAAAATTTAAAAAAATTTTTTTTGGCGTTACTATACTTCCACTGGATGTGGAAGTAAAACCAAGGTAAAGCTCATATCTCCGAAATTCGACTTGTTTGAATTGTTTTGCTGAAACGATGTTTGGAAAATACATGTGATATCTCATAACTTTTATTTTTGAACGTATTTACGTAACTCCAAAAATAAAGAAGTTAAATGAGGTTCTAACGTTTGCACACCCACCCTGTACTGTTGACTATAATAAGGAACTTTAGTCTAGTTATTATAAAAAACACGTTCTCAAATAAATTAAACATGTTCTGATAGAACATATTAATAATAATAATTTTTTGTTTTTATGTCTGGTGTTTTTCAAAAAAATTGCCGCGCTTGGATTTTACCCTATAGCCCCCCCCCTAAATCCGCCACTGACTGCGCTCCGTCAGAAACCCTAAAATACCTATATGCATGTTTGGAGCATATTTAATGTCCGATATATCAAAAAATATTACAGCTAGATCCTTATATGTTTGAAATCGGGGATAAAGGATCTAAAAGAATATGTAAAAATATACAGGGTTTTTCATTTAAAAAGCAATCTTCATTGTTATATCACGTGACATATCCAAGCAATTGTTTTTTAATTGCATTTAAAAAAATATGTATACAACCTTACAACTCTTATACGAAACTTTTTTTTGTCTCCAATAATAACATAAATAAAGGGGGGTCAAAATATAGTTATAATTCGTCCGCTGTCTTGGATTCCTAAATTTTTACCAAAAATTCGTAACCCGCATCCCGAAAATCCCCAGATATCGATTTTCATTCGAATAGGATCACAGATGACAAAATTCATCCGCCATCTTGGTTTCCTAAATTTTGACCAAAAATTCGTAACCCGCATCCCCGAAAACCCCCAGACATCGATTTTCAGCCAAATAGGACCATAGATGACGAAATTCGTCCGCCATCTTGGAGTCCTAAATTTTGATCAAAAATTCGTAACCCGCATCCCCGAAAACCCCCAGATATCGATTTTCAGCCAAATAGGACCATAGATGACGAAATTCGTCCGCCATCTTGGAGTCCTAAATTTTGATCAAAAATTCGTAACCCGCATCCCCGAAAACCCCCAGATATCGATTTTCAGCCAAATAGGACCATAGATGACGAAATTCGTCCGCCATCTTGGAGTCCTAAATTTTGATCAAAAATTCGTAACCCGCATCCCCGAAAACCCCCAGATATCGATTTTCAGTCGAATAGGACTATAGATCGCGAAATTCGTCCGCCATCTTAGATTCCTAAATTTTGACCAAAAATTCGTAACCCGCATCCCCGAAAACCCTCCGATATCGATTTTTAGTCAAATAGGACCATAGATGACGAAATTCGTCCGCCATCTTGGAGTCCTAAATTTTGATCAAAAATTCGTAACCCGCATCCCCGAAAACCCCCAGATATCGATTTTCAGTCGAATAGGACTATAGATCGCGAAATTCGTCCGCCATCTCAGATTCCTAAATTTTGACCAAAAATTCGTAACCCGCATCCCCGAAAACCCTCCGATATCGATTTTTAGTCAAATAGGACCATAGATGACAAAATTCGTCCGCCATCTTGGAGTCCTAAATTTTGATCAAAAATTCGTAACCCGCATCCCCGAAAACCCCCAGATATCGATTTTCAGCCAAATAGGACCATAGATGACGAAATTCGTCCGCCATCTTGGAGTCCTAAATTTTGATCAAAAATTCGTAACCCGCATCCCCGAAAACCCCCAGATATCGATTTTCAGCCAAATAGGACCATAGATGACGAAATTCGTCCGCCATCTTGGAGTCCTAAATTTTGATCAAAAATTCGTAACCCGCATCCCCGAAAACCCCCAGATATCGATTTTCAGCCAAATAGGACCATAGATGACGAAATTCGTCCGCCATCTTGGAGTCCTAAATTTTGATCAAAAATTCGTAACCCGCATCCCCGAAAACCCCCAGATATCGATTTTCAGTCGAATAGGACTATAGATCGC
Organism: Rutpela maculata; assembly: GCA_936432065.2. NCBI lineage: Eukaryota > Metazoa > Arthropoda > Insecta > Coleoptera > Cerambycidae > Rutpela > Rutpela maculata. The sequence goes on from OW386285.2 coordinate 114,451,692, forward strand.
GAAATTCGTCCGCCATCTTAGATTCCTAAATTTTGACCAAAAATTCGTAACCCGCATCCCCGAAAACCCTCCGATATCGATTTTTAGTCAAATAGGACCATAGATGACGAAATTCGTCCGCCATCTTGGAGTCCTAAATTTTGATCAAAAATTCGTAACCCGCATCCCCGAAAACCCCCAGATATCGATTTTCAGTCGAATAGGACTATAGATCGCGAAATTCGTCCGCCATCTTAGATTCCTAAATTTTGACCAAAAATTCGTAACCCGCATCCCCGAAAACCCTCCGATATCGATTTTTAGTCAAATAGGACCATAGATGACGAAATTCGTCCGCCATCTTGGAGTCCTAAATTTTGATCAAAAATTCGTAACCCGCATCCCCGAAAACCCCCAGATATCGATTTTCAGCCAAATAGGACCATAGATGACGAAATTCGTCCGCCATCTTGGAGTCCTAAATTTTGATCAAAAATTCGTAACCCGCATCCCCGAAAACCCCCAGATATCGATTTTCAGCCAAATAGGACCATAGATGACGAAATTCGTCCGCCATCTTGGAGTCCTAAATTTTGATCAAAAATTCGTAACCCGCATCCCCGAAAACCCCCAGATATCGATTTTCAGTCGAATAGGACTATAGATCGCGAAATTCGTCCGCCATCTTAGATTCCTAAATTTTGACCAAAAATTCGTAACCCGCATCCCCGAAAACCCTCCGATATCGATTTTTAGTCAAATAGGACCATAGATGACGAAATTCGTCCGCCATCTTGGAGTCCTAAATTTTGATCAAAAATTCATAACCCGCATCCCCGAAAACCCCCAGATATCGATTTTCAGTCGAATAGGTCCATAGATGACGAAATTCGTCCGCCATCTTGGATTCCTAAATTTTGACCAAAAATTCGTAAACCGCATCCCCGAAAACCCCCAGATATCGATTTTCAGTCGAATAGGATCGTAGATGACGAAATTCGTCCGTCATTTTGGATTCCTAAATATCTTAGCAGTATGAGATTCCTCGGAAAACCTACGTCAGATTGGATTTTGAACCATAAACTTATCTCAGAAACTACCGAGAAAACCCAGCATAGCGCGTTGACTGGGACACCCTGTACATTTTGCTTGGTAATAATTTCGAATAAATTGATTTCTGACCTAACTAAAAACCGCATTCAAATTTTCATAATAAAATTTGTAGTAGTGTTTATACAAAACGGTCCTCTCTATTTGGCACCTTTTATTTATGTATTAACATTTTCAAGAATTTCATCTATTAAGTCATTCCTGTAAGATAAAATAATTTATAAATAAATTTAAGATATTACCAGAACTCCTAAATGCTTCCCTGGCAAGCATTCATTCGCGTCAGGTCTCCATGACAACAAGTTCCTCCCTAAAGTCTGAGAGCGTGTAAAGCTATGCGAATGCCGAGGCGAGTGCCATCTATTGACGGCAAAATTGGAAACTATTTATTGAATCTATGTTTGAAAAACAAGAGGTTATATTTTATCCACGTAATTAATTATGGACTATCTAGGTCGTCACGATTTCGTTTTTTGTAAATTCCAATTTTTCGACGTCCATTTTTTCGTTGATCACGTGTTTTTGACTAAAACAAAAAAATAAAAACGTGACGAACTAGAATATATATTTTAATACATACGTACAAAATTTGAAGTTTCTATCTTCAAAAATAAGCCGAATAATTCGTTTCTTCATTTCACTGACCGCAGATTATACTCTTAAATACTGACAGAAAGTCGTCGTCGAGATCATTTTCGAGGACGTGCTCTTTATCGAGCGTAATTGAGAGCTTTACCAAAAACTTGTATTGAATTTTTATCTATATAAATTTTTTAAGGGTGAAAATGGCTAAGAATTTTTTTTTACAATTTTTCAAAAAGAAAAGAAAGGTCAAAAATGCCATCGATTTAAAGTAAAAAATTATCCAGTAAAAGTTGAAGAGAATAATATTCCACACATTTAAGAAAATAAATAAATAACATAGGTCAAAAAGCAAGCGAGACATCCGCAAATGGAACATTTACCACCAAAATCAGGGTGGCGACTAACCGCCAACCTCTATGCATTTTGGATTTAGGCATCTTTAATCTGCTCCTATATACGTTACAAGTTTGGTTGACGGGGAAAGAATGCCTATCTCATCCTAGTAACTCGAGTCTGGTTTACTGGCTAATAACATTGATACATTTTACTTTGCGCAAAATTTTAGTTAGTAAGTCAATAAACTTTGTATGGCTAATGGAGAGTCATTGGCAACTTGCTTACATTTACATATTTTTTATGCAAATAATTTTTGATTATAATACAATAAAAGCGACTTTATTTTTATCTTATTCCTATTAACATACAATTGATAAATACTCGATGACCCACCTACTCGCATAATGAATTATCCTACGCTATTTAAGAGTATTGTTGTATATTCAATAATTTACGTTAGGCCCTTCCTTAATTATGGCAGTATGGCTTCAAACTAAAAATGCGTATACAAATATTTAAAATGAGAATAAACTTGAAAAACTTTAAGGTTATGTTGGGTACATGATGCAGATTCCCTATTGTAGTACTGTGGGTGGCACCATCTATTAAAAAGCACTATACTAAAAATCTTGGGAAAAAGCAGTTTTTAGCCAAACGGCTGGCGTTATTAAACTGAAAAAAGATATTCTTGTAAGTAAATGAATACTACACTTCTATTGAAGAAAGTTTTTAGCTAAAGTTTGTTTATTACGAAGACCGACCTCTCTTCACATTGGCTCATTGCCGCCTGCTCCCCTCTGATTTGATCGCCTTGCTCCCTCTTAACAACGTTTTCGGAAATGGACGTGTTGAATCCTTCAAGAGAGAACCGCTGCCTAAGAAATCACTACTTCCGCATCCAGATTTCCTATCCAAATCTCCCACTACCACCCCACCACATTATTGAAGGGTGGTAATGGAGGTGGCTGATGCCAAAACAATTTTGAGCCTTTAGCTTCTCGTGCATACATTAAATTCTAATTTTTTTGAATATTACTTGTTTACTTTACCTAGTTATCCCCATTTACTCTCCTTCAACGGAATAAGATCAGAATATGTAATCCAGATTTAATTTTTTTCACCCTAATTTTTTTTATCAATTTTTTTTCACAAGTTTCTTTGAAGCATTTTCAGAGACAGAAACATTTCGGAACTTTCTGTGAAATAATTCTATGGTACTGTCGTGCGCAAAAAAATGGGGCAAGTCTTATAACGTATTTTTGCTGAAATCTAGTTGTGTACATCTAACTTTAATTTTTGAAACTTTGTCAGTTATTTGTCAAAATTCATTGCAAATGTGCAGATAGAGACAGATTTACATTAGAAAAAAAATAGTTGTCCTGTTTTTTTTTTGCTCACGACAGTATAACGATAAGAAACTTCATCAATTCCGACACATTTTATAATATAAATGCGCTTTTGTAAAGTAAGCATTTTTCGTATGGAAATGATTTTTATTTGACAACTTAATTGACTAATATGACAACTAAATGAAATAGTCACAGCTTACTGTGACTTTCATATTTGATATAATTAATTCGGGAAGAAGAGGGTTAGTTAATAGTCTACAGTACATCGCCCTTTTTTTTAATGATCAGTAACTGGCTGAATTTTCGTGAGTAGCTTCGTTTTGACGAGACGTCCAACTTTTCTCTCTGCGAAAATTCTCGGTAGTGGTAGCTAATAGCAAAAATTTTTTTTCTATTTCACACGAATTCGACAACCTGTCAAATCATTTTGTTGTGGACAATAATCCAAGCAACGAATGCTCAAAAAAAAAAAAAAGGTGTAGAGGGAAATGTTAGGGACAGAAAATTTGACTTCGGAACTTTGTTTGGACTAGTCTGGAGATGAACTTATCAAAAGTCCCCACTCCTAGGTGGTGAACGGGGGGGGACACTTTAAAGGTTATATCTCGGAAACTATGCGTCGTAGCGGCTTGACCACTCTATACAAAATTGAAGCTGACAGAATTTGCTACTTATATATGTATGTTGTTCTGTTCTACAACTTCTTTTCTCACGACTTTTTCGTGGGAACAACATTTGAAGAGTTATCTTAACAAATAGAGCAAAAAACGTGAGGCGAAAAAATTGTTTTCCGCAATTTCCGAATTTTGAAGGCGGATATCTCGAGAACAGAACAACTAGGCCAAGCAACGAATGCTCAAAAAAGGGTGTAGAGGGAAATTTTAGGGACAGAAAATCGACTTCGAAACTTTGTTTGGACAAGTCTGGAGATGAACATATCAAAAGTCCCCACTACATTCTTGTAGAAAATTTAATTATGTTTAATTTTGCATAGATTATCTTTTTCTATACGACGCATAGTTCCTCCCCCCACTCACCACCTAGGAATGGGGACTTTTGATAATATGTCCATCTCCAGACTAGTCCAAAGAAAGCTGCGAAGTCAAATTTTCTGTCCCTAACATTTCCCTCTACACCCTTTTCTGAGCATGCGGTGCCTGGATTAAACATATCGACAAATACAAGTAGTGATTCTTGTAGCAAATTTTGTCAGCTTCAACTTTTTATAGAATGGTCAAGGCGCTACGATGCATAGTTTCCGAGATATAAGCGAAAAAACGAAAAAATTTGGACCTTTATAGTGCCCCGCTTACCACCTAGGAGTGGGGACTTTTGATATGTTCATCTCCAGACTAATCCAAACAAAGTTCTGAAGTCAAATTTTCTGTCCCTAAAATCTTCCTCTATAATCATTCGTTGCTTGGCCTAAAACAAGGGGCTTATTATAATTAACTCGCGCAAACATAACCAAGGCAATCGAAAAACAAACTCTTTAACAAACGTTTAACGAATGAAAAATATATTGCCAAAATAATTTAACAGGTTGTCGAATTGTCTAATTCGTGCGACATAGAAAAAGGAATTTTTGCTATTAGCTACCACTACCGAGAATTTTCGCAGAGAGAAAAGTTGGGCGTCTCGTCAAAACGAAGCTACTCACGAAAATTCAGCCTGTTACTAATCATTAAAAAAAAAGGCGATGTACTGTGGACTATAATGTTTGGTGGAGAATTATGAATTTTTAGTGCTAAATAATTGAAATTTTATTTGATATTTGAAGGCTTTACTGAAAAAAGAAGGTATTTTAATGAGAGAATTTTTTCGTAACTAGAAAAAAGTCTCCAGTGGACAATCGGTGTACAAAGTAAAATTTGAATAAGTATTTAGGAGTTTAGAGATAAGCAGAATTTATTATTTCTTCGTAAATCGGCAAATAAAAAAGTTTCTGATATTCTGATCTCCATCCGTGAACGTCCTGTACGTAGATTATTATTGAAATATCTAAACCACAAATTCAGTTCAGTCAATTTGTCGTATCACTTTGGAAGTCAGCTGTTATACAGTGTGTCCCCAGATGGGATACCGCACTCTTTTACTTTCTTATTTTGGATTTGCAGAGACAAAGTCACTCTATAAAAAGTTTTGTTTGACTTAGGAAGTCGTTGAAAACTATTCCACATGTAGACTTCCTACTAGTACACATTTTGCTAATCTTTTTCTAAATTTTTCATAGATAGGTGAGATCACATCTTCATTTATGGTTGCGACAGCATCCACAATATTTTGCTTTAATAAATCTACGTCGTCTTCGAAATCGTTTGCATATACTTTTTTCTATAATTATCCTCATAAAAAGTAATTCAACGAGATTAGACCTGGCGAAAGAGCTGGCCATACTGTTGGTCCATAGCTGTAAATCCACCTGTCGTGGAAATGTTTGTCTAACCATTGTTTAACTAGAATTATAGAATGTGGTGCTGAAAAATAATTTTTCTTTAAAATCCTAAATTTTCATTGTCCAGCTCGCCCAAAGCAAATTTCTAAATAAATATTTTTATTTAAATTTTCATCCATAAAATAGAGACCGATTATGTCGCACCAAACGTTTACTTTTTTTTGATGAAATGATCTATCTGCTAAAATTTTTTCACTCAGTTAAACAAAAGTCCGAATGAAGTTTGTGAATAAACTTAGGTTTTAATGCATAAAATGTGTTGCCAATAATGTTCTCGAAATATGAGATTTGCTAATACCCAAATTTATTGATCTTTTCCTTAACGACCATCTTGGGTGTTCTTGTACCTAGTCTAAAACTACAGGTGTCAGCGTCATCTTCGTTTATTTGTTATTTGGCTTTTTTTATATTTTTTACATCCCCAGTGGACATATTACTTAATGTAATCTCATCTGTCTATGAAGAATTTAGGAAAAGATTAGAAAAATGTGTACTAATAGGAGAGGTCTAGATGCAGAGTAATTTTCAACTTAGTCGAATAAAATGTTTTTTTTAAATTGTTATTTTCTAAATTTGCAATTAAATTACGTATTTATAGTGTGGTGGCTTAGTGCAAATACTAGGCAGAATCGCGACCTGCTGGATTAAAGCGCCAAATTTTGCCGAGTTCTTGCATACGCTCAGTACAATTAATTCAGAGGGGAGTGCCCGATTTTAGTGTCCGCCATCTTGAAATACGACGCTTACTTTGTTTTTTTTGGACTGTAACTGTAAATTTTGACTTTTAATTGGTTTTTACTAAATATTTCTGGATTTGTAGCAAAAAGGATTTAATTTAAGCTAAATTTGCTTCAGTTTGAGACCAGAGCCGCTTTTGTAACTTTAGTATTTTGCGAGATACAAGCTTCCAAAGCTTTCGACTTTTTTCAGATTATTACGAAATCAGTTGGGTTTGCAGCAACACTATTCGAATCAATTTTAATCTAGACTAAAGTTGCTACAACTTTATAGTGATATGGTCTTCTTACCAGGGATCAAGAGACAACTTCAGGATTGCCTAAGAATCAATGTTGTATGAGACATATACGGGCCAGACAGTCTGAAGGAAACTACACGTGTGAAGAGAGGGAAGGAAGAAAGGAAACAAGTCACAAGGGAAACCACACTCCCAAAAAACATTTCTGAAGTATTCAGAGAACAAGACAGAACCGTTTACCCTACTAAGTGATGGAGTCGTAGCTTATGACGTACAAGAAGGTAAAGAAATATACATCACCTATGGTAAATCGGTTATTTCAAAAAATAGCAGTGCACTAATGTCCGAAACTGACCACGAAGAAGCTGATACCAGAATGTGTCTTCATATATTAGATGCATTACAAAAGGGTGCAACCAATATCCTTATAAGTACAGTTGTCACAGACGTTATTGTGGCACTAGTAGGCATCTTTTTTGAGCTACAAACTTTGGATTACATTTGGTAAGGGTAAACACTTCCACTATTATCATATCAACGCCATCTGCCAAGAGCTCGGAGAAAATATATCGCAAGCTTTGCACTTCATCGCAATTTTTTGGTAAGGGGAAAAAGTCAGCATAGAAGACATGGCACTGAAGGATTTATCTTCTCTACAAAACATCCATTTCAGTCAGTAGATGCTAAAACAAAGACATTTGAATATTATAGAACGATTCACATGCATCCTGTACGATGGCACAACATAACTTGACAGCATCAACAATCTCAGAGAGGGAAAAAAGTAAAGATGATACAAATTCTATCGCCCACACAGGATGCTCTCATTCAACACACTAATCGCTGCATCTATTAATCTAGCATCTGGTTAATCAGTTTGAAATTACTCCAAAATGCACCTTCTCTGGTTAACCTTGGATGGAAAAGAAACGAAGAGACATGGTAACTAATTTGGATGTCTGTACCGGAAGCAAGCAAAAGCTGTAGGGAATTAATCAAGTGCGGATGTAAGACTCTAAAAATTGGGTTTGTAACAAGGCTGCACTTGCCTGCTCTTTGTCATTACAAAGGCTATTGTGAACAGTAAAAAACAACATTATAAATACAATAATAACAGCATTATAAAAATAATTTTTATGATTATTTTCTTAATAGTTATTCTGTAATTATTTTTATTGAAACGTTTGTTACATGGTCAAACACATTATCTCAGCAGATTGTCATTGTATCAATGTCTTTCTTTACTCACATTGTAGCCTATTTATTCTTCTTAAACATTAATAAAATGATGTTTGCTGTAAAACTGACTGCATTGGGGATATTTAGTAAAACCGAAAAAATATAGATTTTCGTAATAACCTGAAAAAAGTCCAAAACTTTGGAAGCTTGTATCTCGTAAAATATTAAAGTTACAAAAGCGGCTCTGATCTCAAATTGTGGCAAATTTAGTTTAAATTAAATCCTTTTTGCTAAAAACCCAGAAAATGGGGAGATATTTAGTAAAAACCAAATAAAAGTCGAAAATTTACAGGTACAGTCCAAAGAAAACAAAGATGGCGTCGTATTTCAAGATAACGGACACTGAAATCGGGCATCTCCCCCTGAATTGATAGTACTGAGTGTATATAAGAAGTGTGCCAAATTTGGAGCTTTAATCCAGCAGGTCACGATCGTTTTGCTCATCCACCACACCATTATGCTTTTCTTCATAATTGAAAAACTTTGTTAAACATAATGTTCTATAAAAATGTAAAAAAAAAGATAGTTTGTTTAAAGTGGATTTTATATTTTATAATTTTCAGAATGCCCTGTATAATTTATCTTAAGTTTGACAACTGTTTATGACTTTCTAAGAAAAGCAAAACTTTTTATAAGAAATGCCTTTTTCTCGGTAAATCAAAAATAAGAAAGTTTACGAGAGTGCGGGGGCACACTGCACGTACCTACGTGTTATTATTATTCATCATTGTTTATTTTTAGGTGCTTTTCCATATGGATCCTCATCCGACAAGCAGGTATTACCCGATTTGAAAAAAGGGAAACGGTTGGAAAGACCGAGGATATGTACAGATGAACTTTATTCTCTTATGCTACGGTGTTGGTCAGAGTATCCTGAGGAAAGACCATCGTTCGCAAAACTTGTGAAATTATTAGATGTGAAAAAACGCAAAATATATGTTGAATTTGACCAACTTAGTCCTAAATATGTTTTTCCACCTACAAAAAATATTCGTGAAGTGGCTGAAGCCGAATCTGCATCCGAGTCTGATGCCAGTAAATAATGAATAAATGACAGAAAAAACATTTTATACTCATATTGTAATTATTATGTCACATGGTCGGTGATTTAAGTAAACGTTAAAAAATATGTTTGTTCAATATTTAAATTATTTGTAAGTCATGTCCAATGGGATTTTCGGCAAATGTACAATGAATAGTCTAGTAGAGAAATAGTAACGTTTTTAAGGAGTCCTTAAATGTCACTCTCATAAGTAAATTTTGCTCGGTTTTAAAGAACGCTCTCTATACTGTTAGTGACGAGAAATTGTCGAAAACTTTTCTCATCGATATAGGGAAAAGTACGCATCAGAAATTTTTGAAAATTTTGGGAGTTACTAAAGTCAGTGTGGCCAATCCAACTAAAATAATTACAAGCAGCTGGCACTTCCGCTTATACCGGAAGTCGATACCAACTTGCTCATTTTAAATATATAATATATTTCAGGGTTTTCGAAAAGAGCGTAAAATTCTGAGTCAAAAACATGTAGGATACCCTATGCCTAAATCCATCCGTTTCAGAAATATTTGACATTTTATAGAAAATTTGACAGGTGCAATGGTTTGCAAGAACCGTTATAACTTTCTTGGTGTAAAAGATCCTCATTTGCTTCTTGGCACATAAAAAGAACAAGGAGAACTACGTTCTACAACTGAAATAAATTCAATAATATCATACCAAGTGTTCCGTTTTTCGCGTTACATTTTGTCAACTTCAAACCGCGAAAACTTGTTTAGGTCAAATGGAACACCCTGTATTTTTTTACGTCAGGTTGTGTAAAATTGAATTCCCTTTTTTCTGATATTAGCATTGTGGGGTTAAAGTTTTCAACTTTTTGAAATATTTGCGATTTTATTAGAAATTCATGAATTGTTGTAATCATTTCATCAAAATAGCCATGATTAGAAACAATCAGTCATTATCTTATGTCAAAAAATGCCAGCACGTTTAAGTTACACCCACGAAGACTTTAAATTTGTTTATTATTTATGGAGAATGTGATAAGGTAATATCAAGAACTTGCAGCACATTTGCTAATCGATATCCAGAAAAACGGAAAATAACTAACACTGTAACATGCGTATTAATCGAATTGAAGATACAGCATGAACTAATATAGCAGAGATAAGATCAATTCAAAACATGATTCCATTTTAATTGAATAATTGCTCAAAATTCCGCCCTCGGATTAGTTCCTCATCGGTAGCTCTTCTAATTGAATCCTGTGATATGTTTTGAAATGCATTTCTTACTCTCTGCATACAATCTTCAATAGTTGTTAATGGGCTCTCATAAACTTTATTTTTAATAGTTCCCCAAATAAAATAATCCAGAACTGATAAGTCGGGCGAGCGAGGAGGCCATAAGAAAGGTCCATTATTGGCAATCCATTGATCATAAAAAGTTTCTTGTAAATAATTATTAATTAAATATGCGTTATGTGGGGGGGCACCGTCGTGCTGATAAAAAATGTTTCTATGTTCGGCGAGAGGTAAATTTTCTAAATAGTCATTATTCAAATTTTGTAAGATATTCAGATATCTTTCACCTAAAAAAAAAACAAAAATTTACCAATACATATTAGTAGAAGAGTAAATTTAATTTACCGTTTAAATTTTCCTGATAAAATTGTAATGCCACCACTCTATCGTTTCTTATGGCACAGTAAACATTGAACTGCCAACTTTCCTGAAAGTTTCGCTCTCTGAACATATGAGGATCTGAGTCACTCCAATAATGCGAATTGTGTCTATTAAAAAGTCCATTTTTAGTAAATTTTGCTTCATCTGTCCATATAATATTTCCCAAATAAGAATCGTCACCCTCAGACCTTATTAGAATAAACTCACAAAAATTCTGTCTTCTTAGGAAATTTGTTTCTTTTAATCCTTGAACCATATGGAATGAAAACGGGTGAAACTTATGTTTTAATAAGATTCTGTGAATTCAATCCTTGCATAGTCCCGATTCCAGAGCAGCTTGTCTTAATGACATCCTTGGAAATGCATGAAAACATCCCAAAATGACTATTTCAATGTTTTCGTCATCAACAATAGGCTTTCTTTTTTGCATTTTTGCCTTGACAGAGCCATAATTTTTAAAATTTTCCAGTATGCGTTTTACAGTGTTTGGTGACGGTTTCCGTTTTTCTGGATATCGATTAGCAAATGTGCTGCAAGTTCTTGATATTACCTTATCACATTCTCCATAAATAATAAACAAATTTAAAAAGTCTTCGTGGGTTTAATTTAAACGTGCTGGCTTTTTTTGACATAAGATAATGACTGATTGTTTCTAATCATGGCTATTTTGATGAAATGATTACAACAATTCATGAATTTCTAATAAAATCGCAAATATTTCAAAAAGTTGAAAACCTCCACAATATCAGAAAAAAGGGAATTCAGTTTTACACAACTTGACGTAAAAAAATACAGGGTGTTCCATTTGACCTAAACAAGTTTTCGCGGTTTGAAGTTGACAAAATGTAACGCGAAAAACGGAACACTTGGTATGATATTATTGAATTTATTTCAGTTGTAGAACGTAGTTCTCCTTGTGTTCTTTTTATGTGCCAAGAAGCAAATGAGGATCTTTTACACGAAGAAAGTTATAACGGTTCTTGCAAACCGTGTCAGATTTTTTATAAAATGTTAAATATCTCTGAAACGGATGGAATTAGGCATAGGGTATCCTATATGTTTTTGACTCAGAATTTTACGCTCTTTTCGAAAACCCTGAAATATATAGGGTGTTCCATTTAAAATAAGCAAGTTGGTATCGACTTCCGGTATAAGCGGAAGTGCCAGCTGCTAGTAATTATTTTAGTTGGATTGGCCACACTCACTGACTTTAGTAACTCCCAAAATTTTCAAAAATTTCTGATGCATACTTTTCTCTATATCGATCGATTCAGTTCCCGGTGAGACACCCTGTATATTGGGTGTCTAATAATAAATATGTCCCATATTTTTTTCATTTGCATAACTGAGTCAATCAGTTGTTTTTTTTATTTAACTTATTTAAAAAACTTATTCTAAAATATTTTCATTGTATATAGAGTCAAGTTATGAGTATTATATTATTAGTTGTTAAGAATATTTTTGTATGTGTAACTCAAATAAGTAAAAATATATGGTACTCCAATTATAGCCCAGTGGTTAAGTACATTTTACCTGACAAAAGGTCATGTAGTTTTGGATTTTGAATATGTTGTATGTAGCTAAATCCAAGTTTTCTAATTTGGCACGCCTTTTGTGTCACCTCTTTCGGTTTTTGCTTGATAACTCTTTACTAGTACGTCTTTTCAAAAAAATTACTCTTACCTTTTTTTTTTTTTTGTATAGCACAAAATTTAGCCACAATTTACTAATGTTTTGTTTTTCTAAACCTCATATTTACCAGAATACAAAGATTAAAATCACAAAATTATTCAAAAAATTAGGGAAAATCACCACAAAAAAACACAGTGTCCTTTACCTTAACGATTTATTGGTTCAATTTAAAGACAAAACGAAATAATTTTGTATTCAAATGATAGATGTATGTATGAAAAATGCAAATAATACAAAATAATAATAATACAAATTAATACAAATAAGGCGTACCTACATTTATATTACTAAAACACTAACTTATGTTGTCAATTGTCAACTTAATTTTATTCTTAAAATAGACAAACAGGAAGTTACGCTGGCTATGGCGAAAGAATTGTTAAAACAAGAAAAAATATAGAGAAACTAAGAAGACGAAAAAAAATATCGTTAAATGTCATTTTTTTGCAATAAGAAAAATTGAAATAAAACAATTTATAACGTTTTTCGATAGTTTTATTTACTTTAAAACATATGAATATTAATAACTTATCATTATTATTCCTGAAAAAATAGAATATCATAACAAAAGAGGTAAGTAAAAGCAACTGTGAATTATCGCCCGCTAAACTAATATAACAGTCATCCGGAAATCCAGAGAAGATAAATATACCGCATTTAAACTTTTGAGTTTTGTTGAGTTTTGACTTTAAAGTCGGAATTTAAGAAAAAAATATAATAGTATATTGTTGTATTAGGAGAAAAATTGATACGTTTATGACGAGTCTGCAGGTTTGCCGAATGAACGAAATGAGTTTGGCAATAATTGCAGACGAGTCAAAATAAGTGGATTTTACTCCGAATAAAACATGCTATTTTTTCTTCAAACGTCGATTAGCTATAAAAAAAAGGAAGACAAAAAAATCTCGATTTTCACCACCAAAAACGTATTGTGTTAATATCGCATGGCCGGCGTATTAAATAAAATACGCGTTGCTATGGATATTACTATTTCTGCCGTTCACAGCGTCAAAAATATTTATTTTTTTACCAAGGCTTGTAAGTTAGGGTGGAGCGTAAAATATTTTTTTTTTGAATTTTGTTAGTGGCTAGTCTGGAAAAGTTGTCTCTTGGTACAAAAACTCTGATATTTTTTTAAAAATTTTCAAGAAATGTTTTAGGGCTCCCCCGAGCCCCTAAAATTCGAAAACATGTTTTTTTTTAATTTTCAAAATGGCTATTGTTAAAAAGTTTTCTGTCAAGCCCTAGGTTAACCACATTTTTTTTTTGAATTTTTAAAAAAATGTTTAATGGTTCCCCCAAGCCCTCAAAAATGTACATTTTCACTATTTTTAAACTTTTGAAACGGCTAATGTGGAAAAGATTTGTAACGCGTTGTACAGTAACTAACTACAAGTTTTTTTAAAATGCAAAAGAAATGTTTAAGGGTTCCTCCCAACCCTTAAAATTTGCCATTTTTATTGTCATATAAATTTTACTTACATTTTACTACATTTACTTAAATTCTAAGGACTATATCCTTTTTGGTTTTAAAGGTAGGCATTTGTTGCTGTGAGTCAATCCTTCCTCTAATAAAGCCATCTCTATTTGCCATCCCACATACCGACTTTGATGCTTCCATTACCAGACGAACACACCTCTCAACACCTTGTGTATGACAGGGGAACTTTGGCAGTGTAGAAATTTTTAGACCACCACGTACCATTTCCGTTAGGTCTGCTGTTGAACTGTGAGCCGAAATAGGTGGTTCAGTAATGATAGTAGTTTGCCAGTCAATCAGGTTCGTGTAATCAGTTGAATTAAAGTTGAGAGCAGGTACTGCAAAAGTACGAATACCGTCTGTTGCTTTCATTCTTGCGCGCAATATACGTCTAAGGCCTAATTCCCTTATGTGATTACGTTCGTCCGTAACCATCGTAAGAAGAATATACTCAAGGTATCCGAAATAACCATTTCTTTGTATAACAGAATCAATAACAGTTTTAATGTCATCACTTAGGCCTTAGACGTATATTGCGCGAAAAAATGAAAGCAACAGACGGTATTCGTACGTTTGCAATACCTGCCCCCAACTTTAATTCAACAGATTATATGGACCATATTGACTGGCAAACTACCACCATTACTGAACCACCTATTTTGGCTCACATTTCAACAGCAGATTTAACAGAAATGGTACGTGATGGTCTAAAAATACCTACAGTGCCAACGTTCCCGTGTCATACACAAGGTGTTGAGAGGTGTGTTCGTCTGGTAACGGAAGCATCAAAGTCGGTATGTGGGATGGTAAATAGAGATGGCTTTATTAGAGGAAGCATTGACTCACGACGACTAATGCCTACCTTTATAACCAAAAAGGACTATAAACTTAAGTAAATGTAGTAAAATGTAAGTAAAATTTACATAAAAGTGGCAAATTTTATGTGTTAGGAGGAACCTTTAAACATTTCTTTTGCATTTTGAAAAAATTGTAGTTACTTTTTACCATTAATTATTTTTATTTATTTGCTTTTATCATGATTAGAGAATATTATTTAGGTATTATGCAAATCACAACTTACACAGTATTTAGTATGAAAATACCTACTTTCTGAATATTGTTGCCCTAATCTGGGCACGCTAATATACTAGTTAGGTAAATACTTTAAAACACTCATTATTGGAGAACCAATCAAAACAACTGCTCTTCTAGCTAATACTGACGAAGTATTGAATTGCATGATTGGATTCTTAGCATTTTAAAGAAATAAAAATATTGAAAATATTTAAATCATTCATTTACATTTAGTCATTCACACCTTTTTTATTTAATATGAAATTATCTACTTTCTGTATATTGGTACCTTAATCGGGTCACGCTAATATACTACTTAGGAAAACATTTTAAAACACTCATTATTGGAAAACCAATCAATACAACTACTCTTCTAGCTAATACTGACGAAGTATTGAATTACATGATAGGATTCCTGGCATTTTAAGGCAAAAAAATATATTGAAGATACTTAAATTATTTATTGAAATTCAGTCATTCACAAGAATTTTTGAACCTTACATTCTATTTCAACTCTAGTATTTACCTAACTAGTATATTAGCGTGCCCAGATTAGGGCAACAATATACAGAAAGTAGGTATTTTCATAATAAATAAAAAAGTGTGTAAGTTGTGATTTGCATAATACCTAAATAATATTCTCTAATCATGATAAAAGCAAATAAATAAAAATAATTAATGGTAAAAAATAAATCAAGAATAGGCTTGTAAATAATGAATGAATGTTTCTATACTCTACTGATGAGAACTAACGAGTTCGAAAAAACTTGTACAACTTTTCTAGAGTTGAAATAGAATGTAAGGTTCAATAATTCTTGTGAATGACTGAATTTCAATAAATAATTTAAGTATCTTTAATATATTTTTTTGCCTTAAAATGCCAGGAATCCTATCATGTAATTCAATACTTCTTCAGTATTAGCTAGAAGAGTAGTTGTTTTCATTGGTTTTCCAATAATGAGTGTTTTAAAGTGTTTTCCTAAGTAGTATATTAGCGTGACCCGATTAAGGTACCATTATACAGAAAGTAGATAATTTCATATTAAATAAAAAAGGTGTGAATGACTAAATGTAAATGAATGATTTAAGTATTTTCAATATTTTTTTTTCTTTAAAATGCTAAGAATCCAATCATGTAATTCAATGCTTCGTCAGTATAAGCTAGAAGAGTAGTTGTTTTGATTGATTCTCCAATAATGAGTGTTTTAAAGTATTTACCTAATTAGTATATTAGCGTGCCCAGATTAGGGCAACAATATACAGAAAGTAGGTATTTTCATAATAAATAAAAAGTGTGTATGTTGTGATTTGCATAATACCTAAATAATATTCTCTAATTGTAGTTACTATACAACTCGTTAAAAAACTTTTCCACATTAATCGTTTTAAAAATTTTTAAAAAGTCAAAATTTAAATTTTTGAGGACTCGGGGGAACAATTAAATATTTTTTTAAAAATTAAAAAAAAAATGTGGTTAATCTAGGGCTTGACAGAAAACTTTTTAACAGTAGCCATTTTGAAAATTTAAAAAATATACATTTTCGAAATTTAGGGGCTCGGGAGAGCCCTAAAACATCCTTCGAAAATTTTTTAAAAAATACCACAGAGTTTTTGTACCAAGAGACAAGTTTTCCAGACTAGCCACGAACAAAGTTCAAAAAAAAAATTACGCTCCACCTTATTGTAATTGTAAATACATGATACAAGCCGAGGTGCATACGACGTTTTTTGTACTTCTAGCAATCTTACAATTTTTAGGAAAATTCATTCAAAATTATAAATTTATATTTCAAGATTTGTCTAACACACTTATTAATTGGCCTAGACTTTAATTGGAGTGTATTTGCTATGAACACTTTCTAGTTGCTATGGTTACTGTCAGTAAGTTGTCAAATTCATAACTTCATAATAATTTCTGACATTCAAGCTGTTTACGAGAGTTTTTGAAATAAAAATATAGATTATAATGAAAGTATCGACATTCAGGAAGCAGCTATAAATGCTTCGTTGGTGTTTAACTTTTTTATTATATTACTTTTCTGTCCCAGGTCAAAAAAGTTACTTTTTTGCCTTTTCATAATACTGACAGATGTTAAAAAACCGCTGTCTAAGGAATCACTACTTCCACATCCAGTTTCCTCTCCAAATCTCCCCCTACTACCCCGCCCCATTATTAAAAGGTGGTAGTGGAGGTGGCTGATGCCAAACGATGATTCTTGTACAGTTGTACACGCACTAAATCACAATTTCAATAATGGGCCGGGGGTGATAGTGGAGGTGGCTGATGCCAAATAAATTTTGAGGCCTTAGCTTCTCGTGCATACAATAAATCCCAGCTTTATGGAATATTACTTATTTGCTTTACCTAATTACCCTCATTTACTCCCCAACTCTTCAACGGAATAAGATCAGAATGTATTGTAATCTAGTTCCAGATTTAATTTTTTTCACCCTAATATTGAGGTGGTGGTAGTAATGGAGGAAACAATGGTAGTGGCTGATGCTAAAAAATGTTGAATTCATAAAAAAAATATATCAATTTTGCAAGTTTTTGGAGGTAAATACCTACGACTGGGCTATAAAAGATTCACACAACTTCTTAGATGTGTATGAATGCACTTTGGTTTTGGGACTAACTGAAAATAATATAAAAATATTTTACTGTAATTTGGGGAAACTTGTGGTTAGCTTTATAGTTCCAACAGTGATTTTATCATTCACAAGAATTTATCATTAGATAACTGCAACTGATGTTTTTTAGGGCAATGTGTAGGTTGCACGAGGTGTTCCTGCCTTATTTATGGCGTGGAGGGTACACAACTAATTATTTTGTTTTCTAGAGATGGGTACAAGCTGTTATTTTTTAAACTGCTTCTGCTGTTTTGAAATATCAATTTAAAAATAGTAGATCACTGAGAAGTACTGGTATTCGCATATCGCAGTGCGCAGTTTGCAGTATGCAAATTTTTCGGTCACGTGAATTTGACGCAGCCGTCTGAAGGGCATAAAAAACCTCATTTACTGTTTGTTTATCATTGTGTGCACAAGATTTTCAGAGTGTTTCGGGTTTACTTTAGTGTTTCAAATAAAGTGTTTTTGACAATAATGTCTCGCTTGTTGTTATTTTCTCCACGATCCTTTAAAATAGCAGGAATTCTAAAGAAACTAACGTTGTCTCTTTCTCCTCTATTACCACAATTCACTACTGAACAGAACAAAGGCATTTTCGTAACTATTCCAAATGAAAACAATGAGTTGTCTACCCTCCACGCAAAATGGCACCGACGCAGTGGCGGCGCTAGGGGGGTGCTGGGGTGAGCGGGAGCCCACCCTGCAAATCCAAGCGCCGGTCGCTGCCCACCGTGCGCCGTGAGCCATCACGCCACATCTCTACGCTGGCGATCGGGCGGAATGTATAGTGTATGTACGCTGTACCGCCCGCCCCCAAATTATTTTCTTTTGCCGGCATCCGCCCACCCACTTCAAAAGGCTAGCGGCGCCACTGCACTGACGACAGTGTGACGTCAACCGAAAATAGTATCTTGGTATCTTGGCTACTGCTATCTGTTATTTTCGAACAGAATAAACAGTCTGTTAATGCTATTTACAAATAACAGTTATAAAATAATAGGTTGTTAAATAGTAACTCATCTCTAATTAATTGTTTTCATTTTCATTGCCTGTTATTGGATGAGGTTTCGTGTGCCCTCCAGACAGCTGCGTCACAGTCACGTGACCGAAAATGATCTATATGGTTTTTTGACCTAACCTCGTTTTCGAGTGATCTTCGTGAATTTGACCCTTTGACCTCGTTTATGCACAAGCCGATTTTCTCTCTACTTTTCCCGTCTTTAGTGACGTGCATTTGGTTTTGCTACCATCGCTTCCTGCTGATTCTCCAATACTCTTGCCCCAGTGACAAGTCGCTGGATGAATCCAAATTTGTTTTATTCGAGAAACCGGCCTAGACCATTTTTGTAAAAATTGACTACCCTGTCAAAAATTCCACATAGAAACTTATAAAAAAAAAGTGATGCGGTTTTATCATTCCTATAAGTTATATTAGTATTATACAGACAGGATTTTATCAGTTTTATTAAGTTTTAAATCGGTTATGAAACAGTAATTCCGAATGAGCTATTTGGAATTATCATGTTGCCCTTTCATGAGTACTTATATGAAATATACATCAACAAATCTACAGTTTAGTGTCTGCAAATGCACCCTTGCCCTTATATCTGTAAACATATGGAATTACAGATACAACTTTAAAGAGATTCTAAACTTTTCTATAAGTAATATCATAAGAGTTCCAGTCCGTCCTTTCTCCAGTATCTATCGTATGTAACACACCATTTATCAACATGTTTTTATTGTAAATTTCAACATTGTTTTTTATTAGTATTAATGTGGATATACATGTCAACAAATGTACAGTTTCAATTGTATATTTTACAGATGTATTTTTATTGTAAACTTCCATTTTGCTTTTTTATTAGTATTAATTTGGATATGCATGCCGACAAATGTACAGTTTAAATTGCATATTTCAAATAGAAATACTAATATTGTGGTAAACACAAAATTCTGCAAAGTCCTTATTTCCTCGGGTGTTCTTGTTCTAGCCTAGAAGCAATGAATGAGTTAGCAGTGAAAGAGACTGTTTTGTTTTTAATTTAACAAACACACTTCAGTTCCTTAGGTCACATTAGATTAGATATGAATTAGCTACACGTATACAGCTCCCTCTACTGGAGCCTGGAGTAAAGTTGCTTCTGAAATTTCTATCAGTTTCTACCAGAATGTAGCAGCAAACATTTACTTATACCACATCAATGAGAATTTATGAGAACAGTATCTAAGGTAAAACGTGCGGCTTTCCGTGGTTAAATGGCAAGTGTTTCTATAAGAAACGAGCTGCATTAGGTTGACTTGCAATTGAAGATTACTAATTATAATGTTTGAATAGGGATTTATGAGATCAGTTTCTATGAGTATTAATGTTTTTTTTCAGTAATATATTAAATGTGTTTTCATTTGTTTGAATGGGTAAAAAGAAAGGTCAGTTTTCAACTGCAATTACAAATACAAGTTTAATCACTTTGAATGGGGTTATATACGATTAATTTCTAAAAGTATTTATGCTGTTTTCCGAATATAATTGTGATGAGGTTTAATCAGTAACAAATTGTTCACTACTTGTTATGATATGGTCGGAAATTCCAAGTACACATTTAGTATTCCTTCAAAAGGATTGATGAGAGCAGTTTCTACGAGTATCTATTTGTTGTTTCTCTAGTAAATTATATAAGTCTTTACATTTACTTATACTATCTCAATGAGAATTTATGAGAACAGTATCTAATGTAAAACGTACGGCTTTCCGTGGTTAAATGGCAAGTGTTTCTATAAGAAACGAGCTGCATTAGGTTAGAACAGTTTTGATTTGCAATTGAAGACTACAAATTATAATGTTTGAATAGGGATTTATGAGATCAGTTTCTATGAGTATTAATGTTTTTTTTTCAGTAATATATTAAATGTGTTTTCATATGTTTGAATGGGTAAAAAGAAAGGTCAGTTTTCAACTGAAATTACAAATACAAATTTAATCACTTCGTGGTTAAATGGCAAGAGTTTCTATAAGAAACGAGCTGCATTAGGTTAGAACAGTTTTGATTTGCAATTGAAGATTACAAATTATAATGTTTGAATAGGGATTTATGAGATCAGTTTCCAACTGCAATTACAAATACAAGTTTAATCACTTCGAATGGGGTTATATGCGATCAGTTTCTAACAGTATTTATGCTGTTTTCCGAATATAATTGTGATGAGGTTTGATCAGTAACAAATTGTTCACCACATGTTACGATATGGTCGGAAATTCCAGGTACATATTTAGTATTCCTTCGAAAGGATTGATGATAGCAGTTTCTATGAGTATGTATTTGTTGTTCCAATAGAAAATTTGTCTTTATCAGTATGCATTCGGATCTACTTTAAATACAAAAATTATATCAGAATGACACAACCAAATATTTTAAACAGTATCCACTTGTAAATCCAAACATTTAAAGATATATTTTAATGAGAACCAATCAGAACAGTATCTAATGTAACGCGTGCGGCTTTCCGTGGCTAAATTTTAAAAGTATTTTTAATAAATAGCTTTAACGGATTTGAACAGTTTTAATTTGCAATTCCAGAAGAATAGTTTTAATTGTTAAATAGGGATCTATGAGATCAGTGTCTTTGTGTAATGTTTATTTTCCAATAAAAACACATTTTATTGAAAAAAAAACATTACACTGACCTCATAGATCCCTAACAATTAAAACTATTCATCTGGAAATGCAAAACTGTTCGAATCCGTTAAAGCTTATTTATTGCAAATAATTTTAAAATTTAGCCACGGAAAACCGCACGTTACATTAGATACTGTTGTGATGGATTCTCATTATAATATTATCTTGGATTTACAGGTGGACACTGTTTAAAATATTTGGGGTTTCATTCTGATATGATTTTTGTATTTAAATTAGATCCGAATGCATACTGATAAAGGCTTATACAATTTACTGTAGGAACAACAAATAAATACTCGTAGAAACTGCTCTCATTAATCCTCTTGAAGGAATACTAAATATGTACCTGGAATTTCCGACCATATCGTAACATGTAGTGAACAATTTGTTACGGATCAAACCTCATCACAATTATATTCGGAAAACAGCATAAATACTGTTAGAAATTGATCGCATATAACCCCATTCGAAGTGATTTAACTTATATTTGTAATTGCAGTTCAAAACTTCCTTTTTACCCATTCAAACAAATGAAAACACATTTCATATATTACTGAAAAAAAACATTAATACTCATAGAAACTGATCTCATAAATCCCTATTTAAACATTATAATTTGTAATCTTCAATTGCAAATCAAAACTGTTCTAACCTAATGCAGCTCGTTTCTTATAGAAACACTTGCCATTTAACCACGAAAAGCCGCACGTTTTACATTAGATACTGTTCTCATAAATTCTCATTGAGATAGTATAAGTAAATGTCTGGATTTACAAATACATACTGTTTAAAATATTTGGTTGCTTTATTCTGATATAAATTTTCATATTTAAATTAGATCCGAATCTTTACTGATAAAGACTTATATAATTTACTAGAGGAACAACAAATAGATACTCGTAGAAACTGCTCTCATCAATCCTCTTGAAGGAATACCAAATGTGTACTTGGAATTTCCGACCATATCATAACATGTAGTGAACAATTTGTTACTGATTAAACCTCTTCACAATTATATCCGGAAAGCAGCATAAATACTTTTAGAAATTGATCGCATATAACCCCATTCGAAGTGATTAAACTTGTATTTGTAATTGCAGTTGAAAACTGACCTTTCTTTTTACCCATTCAAACAAATGAAAACACATTTAATATATTACTGAAAAAAAACATTAATACTCATAGAAACTGATCTCATAAATCCCTATTCAAACATTATAATTTTGAATCTTCAATTGCAAATCAAAACTGTTCTAACCTAATGCAGCTCTTTTCTTATAGAAACTCTTGCCATTTAACCACGGAAAGCCGCACGTTTTACATTAGATACTGTTCTCATAAATTCTCATTGAGATAGTATAAGTAAATGTTTGGATTTACAAATAGATACTGTTTAAAATATTTGTTTGCTTTATTCTGATATAATTTTCATATTTAAATTAAATCCGAATCTGTACTGATAAAGACTTATATAATTTACTATAGGAACAACAAATAGATACTCGTAGAAACTGCTGTCATCAATCCTCTTGAAGGAATACTAAATGTGTACTTGGAATTTCCGACCATATCATAACAAGTAGTTAACAATTTGTTACTGATTAAACCTCATCATAACTATATTCGGAAAACAGCATAAATACTTTTAGAAATTGATCGCATATAATCCCATTCGAAGCGATTAAACTTGTATTTGTAATTGCAGTTGAAAACTGACCTTTCTTTTTACCCATTCAAACAAATGAAAACACATTTGATATATTACTGAAAAAAAACATTAATACTCATAGAAACTGATCTCATAAATCCCTATTCAAACATTATAATTTGTAATCTTCAATTGCAAATCAAAACTGTTCTAACCTAATGCAGCTCGTTTCTTAAAGAAACACTTGTCTTTTAATCATGGAAAGCCGCATGAATTACATTAGATACTATGCTCATAAATTCTCATTGATGTGGTATAAGTAAATGTTTGGATTTACAAATGGATATGGCTTGACTCGGTTTGCTGGTCAATTCTGATATAAACTGATAACTATTTCAACAGCAACTTTATCTAACTCTTATAGAAACTTATTGACCATATAGGTTCTCATAGATACTTATTAATTTTTGATAATTTTCAATACGGATTGATGAGATTTTTTTGACAGGGTAATTATTTCATATTGATGCTCCACGCCTTCGCCGCATTTTTTTGTTTTGCGTTCAGTACGTTGCCACTCCAAAAAATGTGTTGTCATTCTTTTTTGCTAAATCCACGAAATAGTATGTCCCCACTTTCACCATGTTTCATGCAGCGATAATTTAAAATATTGAAAAACTATAATATATTTTTTTCCGTGCCCAAATTCCATGCTCGTCGTCTACGGACATAAAAATAATTCGACGCCCTTTTGTATTTTGCTTTTTGGTCGAGCGACGTGAAAATATGTCCGAGTTTGGCCTACTTTTGATTTTTAATTTTTGAACATGAACGTCGTCGAAGTACGTAAAATGGTGATACTTCCTGTAGGTTTGCCGAATGAACGAAATGAGTCCGGCAATTACAGACGAGTCACAACAAGTGGCTTTTACTCTGAGTAAAACATGCTACTTTTTCTTCAAACGTCGATTAGCTATGAAATAAAACAAGGATAAAATCTCGAATTTCACCACCAAAAACGCATGTGTTAATATCGCATGGCCGGCGTATTAAATAAAATACGCGTTGCTATGGATATTACTTTTTTCTACTCCCTTATGTAAATTTGCTGTTTTCGTGTTTTCTGTACAGACTGTAGAATGGATAAGTAGGCAATTCCAGTTAACTGAACGAATATATTTCATATCAGTTCTAGAATGGATATGAAATGAAACCGACCAATCACAGTTCGTGTATTAAGTACATAGACAACTATTCGTTTTAAAATCAAATTAGTGCGTAAACTGTCAAAGTAACTGTCAGTGTGTATTTGTGTAATATATTTATGTTCAATAAATTTTGGAGTTTTTTTAAGCTGGTCGTAGAAAAAGTATACTGTACAACTCGAGTGGATTATCCATATCGCACTCAAAAGATTTGAAGCACTCCGCCTACGGCGTCGTGCTCAAACTTCTTTATCGTGCGATATGGATATCATATCCACTCTTGTTGCACGATAGACTTCCTACTAGTACACATTTTTCTAATTTTTTTCTAAATTTTCCATAGATATAGATGAGATTACATCTTCATTTATGGTTGTAACAGCATCCACAATATTTTGCTTTAATAAATCTACGTCGTCTTCAAAATCGTTAGCATACACTTTCTGCTATAAATATCCTCATAAGAAGTAATTCAACGAGATTAGATCTGGCGAACGGGTTGGCCATGCTGTTGATTCATAGCTGCCAATCCACCTGTCGTGGAAGTGATTGTCTGACCATTGTCTAACTAGAATTGTAGAATGTGGTGGGCAAGAGCATCCATCTTGCTGAAAAATAATTTTTCTTTAAAATTCTAGATTTTCGTTGTTCAGTTCGCCCAAAACAAATTTCTAAATAAATATTTCTATTTAAATTCCCATCCATAAAATATTATTAATATTATTCCGAGACACTTTATGCCGCATCAAACATTTACTTTTTTCGATGAAATGGTCTATCTGCTAAAAGTTTCCCACTCATAGTTAAACAAAATCCGAATGACGGGCATCATCTCCAACTTGAAATTTGTGAATAAACTTAAGTTTGAATGCATAAAATTTGTTGCCAATTCAAATCCTCTGAATATGAGATTTGCTAATACCCAAATTGATTGATCTTTCCTTAACGACCATCTTGGGTGTTCTGTTTTTGTATATAGTCTAAAACTACAGGGGTAGCAGCGTTATCTTCATTTATTTGTTTTTTTTTATATTTTTTACATTAATACAGTAAATTTATACATTCTACCTGACGTCAAATCAGGTATCTATGCTTTTTTAATATGTTGTATAGGACTAAAAATTAATGTTAAATCCAAGTTTACGACCTCGGCAGACCTCCGGATCTTGGTTAGAAATCCCAAAAACTACGAGACTTTTGTTTTTTTTTTCAGTTTCTGTTGATTTTGACACCTATAGTCTACTTTTTTGGTAAAAATAATTTAGTGTTTTTTAAAAGTAGACTAAATTTGCTATAAATTGGTACCAGAATGGACTCTGTAGATCAAATAGTATCCGAGATACAGGTGTTCAAAATTTTGCTAAATTTTCATTTTTCGACATTTTTAACAAAGGACACCGCAGAATCCTTATGGGAAATAGCTTTCGGTCAAACTCTTTGAAATTCTGGATTCTGATAGTGTTTAATGTGTAGAATAAAAGTTCTCGAGGGCTAAGTCCTAAAAACTCATGGTTTTCAGATATGGCCCTCTGAAATTGGACTTTACGTGCATTCTACAGCATAGTTAAATCCTTATGGGAAATGGATTTCGGTCAAACTCTTTGAAACTCTGGATTCTGGTAGTTCTTGATGTGTAGAACGAAAGTTCTCGAGAGCACTAAGTCCTAGAAACTCATGGTTTTGAGATATAGCGTCTGAAATTGGACTTTACGTGCATTCTACAGCATAGTTAAATCCTTTTGGGAAATGGCTTTTGGTCAAACTCTTTGAGACTCTGGATTCTGGTAGTTCTTGATGTGTAGAACAAAAGTTATCAAAAGCACTAAGTCCTAAAAACTCAAAACCGTTTTGAAATATAGCCCAGAGATGTGCTGCAGAATGCACGTAAAGTCCAAATTCCGAAGGCTATATCTTAAAACTATGAGTTTTTAGGACTTAGTGCCCTCGAGAATTTTTGTTCTACACATCAAGAACTATCAAAATTCAGAGTTTCAAAGAATTTGACCGAAAGCCATTTCCCATAAGGGTTCTGCGGGGTCCTTTTAACTTAAAAATCTGTGAAATACGTGTTACTACTATAACTAGGTTTAGAAAATTCATTTTACCCCGAACCCAAGCCCCAACTAGGGTCAGAGGGGGCCAAAACATGCCCCCCTCCCAATACACAGTACTATTATACTGAATGGATCGGAAAAGAGGAAGGAATATTTAAAGAAACTACGGTCCAGGAGTGCCGTCCGTGTCGTCTGTGTCGCTGTTCTCTTTTATCTCCTTTTCTTCTTCTTCTTGAGCCCAGAAGAGATCATCCAACGCCTCGTCGTCTGATTCTTCTTCGAAGTTTGGGGAGTATATATTTATACTTAAATCAGAAGCATTGTCGCATGATTGTCCACTGCAATGCGTGCAAACCGTCGAACATTTTAATCCAGATTTTTGCAACTACACACATTGCTACAGCCCCTCTTGCAGCTACATGATATTATGAAACACACAATCTTTTTCCAAAAATGTGGGAGGGGAAAAAAACTGGACGCCTCTTCGAAATACAAATTTCCTGAACTCTTTCTATTTCTGCGTGCTTTCAGTGGATGTGACTCTACATCGACACTGTTCGGGCAAGTAGAAATTAAATTATTTGCTAAAATCAACAAACATACAGACCTTGAGGGTAAATTTGCTGTATTTTGTAAATTAAATGCCACACCTGAGCAAATTGCCGAAGCAGGCGAGGTGATCATGGTTGCGCTATATGGAGGAAAACATTCAAGCCAAAATCTAAACGATATACGCTTCCATTTTGCGAGGGCTGCAGCCAGGGGCGGCTCAAGATAAATTTTCCACCCGGGCGGGAGCACTTTTTGACGCCCCTCCCTGAGATGATCACGGAAATTTCACAGACAGACGTACTATGTACTACAAGGACCTCCCGATCACTGCTTTTTAAGTTAACACAAAATTGTCTCTCGATATTTATGTGGCTGATGTGCATCTAAAAGTAAAGGTACCCCTTAAAAGGGGAACAATAAATATGTTCTTCTGCAACATCTTCCGACCGTCTTAAAATATAAAATTCATATTTTAAATTTAGATATAGCCCGTCTGGACATCAGTTTATGTAGTATCAGTCAAACCTTCTCTTCTATCTGCTTATTATAAAAAAATAATTTTCAGATCATTAGACATAAGAAAGAAATTTCTTATTGCATTTCGATAAAACATTCTCAAGTAATTTATGTTTACCTACACATCAATGTGCATTTATAACATTTTATTAATCGTAACACATCATGTCAGTTTCCCTGTACCACCACTTTTATCTCCTAAAAAAAAGGCCAAAAAAAAAGGTTCTGATCAACTTTTCTCAAGTATTTCGACGCACTGAAGCCATTTTAAAAAAAAATGTTTTTTTTTTCATTTCAGTTTTTCTCTATCATTCCTTTTATCACCTAAAAAGGTGGGCGAAAAAGGTCTTGTCGTAAGGTTCTGATCTAACTTCTCTGAATTGTTTTGAGACGCTGAAGGCAATTTTGGATACAAAAATTTTTCTATCATGTTAGTTTCCCTCTACCACCCCTGTTATCCCCTAAAAGAATAGCAAAACAGGCCTTGTCCCAAAGATTCTGACCTAACATTTTTGAAGTATTTTGACGTGCTGAAATCAATTTTGCACAAATACAAATTAGGATGTGGTGGAATGGGGAAACTGACCAGGCAGAAAAAAAAATGTGTCCAAAATTGACTTCAGCATGTCAATACAATACTTGGAGAAGTTAGATGAAAACCTTAGAACGAAACCTTTTTTTGTACAGTAAATTACGTAAGATATGAAATACAACCAGCTAATGTTGGTATAACAATATTCTGAGTATTCTGAATTTTTTCTGAATTAAAGTGCATGTTGTCAGCCTTTGTTTATGAAAAATCTTTAACGATCGACTCCGTGTCAGTCAATAATAGGGCGGGAAGCTTGAGGTATGAGTAGTGAATTATCTCATAGCTAAATAAAAATGTTTTTGTAAAATTTTGAATTATTTAGGAGGTTTTAATGTTATCACCATTTTAACTGACATATATACTGATATTATTTGATGTTTTCTTCCAAGGAAAGCTAATAAAAAGGGTACAAAAAAAAAACAATTTTTGCCCTCAGTTTGACACCTTTCTGAGTCGGCGCCCCGGGCAATCGCCCGGGTTGCCCGGCCCTTAAGCCGCCCCTGGCTGCAGCAATCTTGCTAGATTGCCTCCAACCCAAGATGCTGCATGATTTCACTCCCTGCGGACATACCATCAGGTAAAAATAACAATTATAAATATTACTTCTTTAATATTACAACTTTTACTATACCTTTCAGGTGCAGAAGTGGCTGGGTGTGGAAAAGAATCCTGTTGATTGGGGCTGGGTGCGCACGTCCCAAGGCTCACTCTCAAAATAATGTCCAGGGATGCAGCACCGCAACAACTCTTGCAGTTGATATCATGCAGCTGCAAGAGGGGCTGTAGCAATGCATGTAGTTGCAAAAAATCCGGATTAAAATGTTCGACGGTTTGCACACATTGCAGTGGACAGTCATACGACAATGCTTCTGATTTTAGTATAAACATATACTCCCCAGACTTCGAAGAAGCATCAGACGACGAGGTGTTGGATAATCTCTTCTGGGGTCATGAAGAAGAAGAAAGGGAGATAAGAGGGAACAGCGCCACATACGACACGGACGAGACGGACGACACTCCCGGGCCGTCCAAGAGAGCTAAAGTTGTTTAAAAAGTGTAACTGTTTATAACTGATTTTTTTACATATTTTTTTTAAATATCCCTTCCTCTTTTCCGACCCATTCAACCATAATAGTGCTATGTTTTTCGGATTTTTGACCAAGATCCGGAGGTCTGCCGAAGTCGTAAACGTAGATTTAACATTAATTTTTCATTCTATGCAACATATTAAAAAAGCATAGATGCCTGATTCAACGCTTTTATTTATTATTATTATTTAATAATTTGCAATGTTTGTTTGTATGCTTGTTTGTTTGTTAGTTTAGGTCAAATCTTGCAAGCTGAATTTCGATTAGTTCTAATTAAGCTAGAGCTTTGAAATTTGGCACACGTCTAAAGTCCGGTGACAATGCCACATAGTATAGCCATTATCGGTCTAAATCCAAGATGGCGGATGATGGGGTTTGACGACTAAAATACGACGTAAAAACTATGTGACGTAATTCTAAATCCAATATGGCGGACGTCCCAAGATGGCAGAGGTGGGGAAGAAATGGGAAAGGGGAGGGGAATGGGTGGGAAAGTAGAGGGAAGGTGTGGGAAGAGGTGAGGATGGAGAGAGTGGAGAGAGAGGGGAAGAGATGGGAAAGGGGGGGAAGAGGTGGGAAGTAGTGGGAAGTAGTGTTAGAAGGGTGAGAAGACGGGAGAGGGGAAGGGGTGGATGGCGGTGGCAAATGAAAGGGTTTTGTCTGTCTGTTTGTCTGTAAAATAAGTAGACTAAAAGGTAAAATATAAAATTATAAAAAAAAATTTTGAAGAAAAAGCTTTTATGTGAAAAAACTACTAAAAAGTAAAAATAATTTTTTTAAAATTCACACACCTGGAAATCAAAAGCTCTGTGGGTGGTCAATTGAGCAAAGTAACTATGCGCTATATGACTGTCCCTAAAGCTTTTGGTTTCCAGGTGAATGAATTTAAAAAAAAAAATTTTTACTTTTTAGTAGTTTTTTCAAATAAAAGCTTTTTCTTAAAAATTTTTTATATGTAATTTTATTTTGATGACAAGGTTACTGGATTACATCCCCAGTGGAATCAATTTATCAAATTAATTTACGTACTGCTTTCACATCTGGATACTTCTCATTAAAAACTTATACTGCGTATTTATAAGAAACATTTCCGATTTCATAGCATTTGTCCAAGTAAATTTGTTGCTAGCATAATTTAATAATCAGGAATTAACGTTTCTTATGGAAAATACAAAATATGAATAAATATCTATTACACTGTCATTGACATTAATCCATTGCATTACCTAATGTAATTTCATCTGTCTATGAAGAGTTAAGAAAAAGATTTAAAAAATGTGTACTAGTAGGAGGTTTACATGTGAGTAGTTTTCAACTTAGTTGAATAAAATGTTATTTTTTTTTTGAAAGTTGTTATTTCCTAATTTTGCAACTAAACTCCGTATTTATGCTTTTCTTCATAATTTGGCAAACTTTGTTAAATATAATTTTCAATAATGTAAAAAAAAAGGTACTTTGCTTAAAGTGGATTTCATATTTTCTAATTTTCAGAATGCCCTGTATAACTTATCTTAAGTTTGACAACTGTTTATGACTTCCTAAGAAAAGCAAAACTTTTTATAAAGAATGGCTTTTTCTCGGTAAATCAAAAATAAGAAAGTTTACAAATCCCCCATCCGGGGGCACACTGTACTTATGTGTCGTTATTTTTATCCACTGTTTATTTTTAGGTGCTTTTCCATACGGGTCCTCATCCGCCAAGCAGGTATTACCCGATTTGAAAAAAGGGAAACGGTTGGAAAAACCAAGGATGTGTACAGATGAACTTTATGCTCTTATGCTACGGTGTTGGTCAGAGGATCCTGAGGAAAGACCATCGTTTGCAAAACTCGTGAAATTATTAGACGTGAAAAAACGCAAAATATATGTTGAATTTAATCAACTTAGTCCTGAATATGTTTTTCCACCTACAAAAAATATTCATGAATCGGCTGACACTGAATCCGCATCCGAGTCTGATGCCAGTAAATAATGAATGAATGACAGAAAAAACATTTTATACTCATATTGTAATTATTATATCACATGGTCGGTGATTTAAATAAACCTTAAAAAAACATATTTGTTCAATATTTAAATTGTTTTTAAATCATGTCCAATGTAATTGTCGGTAAATGTATAATGAATAGTTTAGTAGAAAAATAGAGTAACGTTTTTCAGGAGTCCTTAAATGTCACGCTCATATGTAAATTTTGCTCGGTTTTAAAGAACGCTCTCTATACTGTTAGTGACGTGAAATTGTCGAAAACCTTTCTCAAAACATTCTTTGCATCAATATATATTGGGTGTCTAATAATAAACATGTCCCACATTTTTTTCATTTGCCTAAAAACTGCATAACTGAGTCAATGAGTTGTTTTTTCAAGTTTGAGTCAAGTTATGAGTATAATATTATTACTTGTTACGAATATTTTTGTAAGGAGACCTGTGTGTTAACTCAAATATGTAAAAATATAATTATAGCCCAGTTTCAAACAAAAGGTCATGTAGTTTTGAATGTTGGATATATTGTATGTACCTGAGTCCATTAAAAATCCAAATTTTCTAATTTGGCATGCCTCTGTGTGTATCAGTACGACCAATTTTGTGTCACTCTTTTCGATAACTCTTTACTAGTACATTCTTCCAAAAAAATTTCTCTTACCTTTTTTTGTATAGCACAAAATTTGCTACAATTTACTAATAATCTGTTTTTCTAAACCTCATGTTTACCGAAATACAGAGATTCAAGTCAAAATTATTCCAAAAGTTAGGGAAAACTACCACAAAAAAGCACAGTGTCTATTACCTTAATGGTTTATTGGTTCAATTTAACGACAAAACGAAATAATTTTGTATCCAAATGATAGATGTATGTATGAAAAATACAAATAATACAAAATAATAACAATTCAAATTAATACAAATAACAATAATAATAATAATATGTCTTTATTGTGATGAAAGATACATATGAGAAAAATACAAATTAGAGAAGGATGGCGGTATTCATATGTTATATGCTCTTCCATACAGCCATCTGCTTACAGAAAATATTTTAAGAGAATAATTTAAAATAAAATACAAATACAAAAATATTAAATAAGAACCATCTAGATCATACGCAAAACAACTAAACTATACGATAAATACATAACATAAATGTAAAAAAGAACATTATCATAGATCATACCATAATAGGTTATACACAATTATTCTCTCATAGTAATTATTAGATCTTTTGTACGTTTTTTGAAAGAGTTGATAGAAGAGAGGGCCTTGACACCATTGGGTAACGCATTAAATATTTTTACAGCATTATAACTAAAAGAACGCTGAAACAGGGCTGTTCAATGTTTAGGAACACTAAATTGATCACGTTGACAAGTATGCAAATCACTATTTTTTAATAATTTTGCTTCCAAATATTCAGGTTTGTGATCTTTCAAAATTTTATATATCGTGCAAGATAAATTTAGACTAAATCTTTCGCTAAGGTTGAGCCATTTGGATGCCAAGAAAGTGGTATGAAATTTTCGCACATTATAACTAAACCTCAAACACGCATTCTGAATCTTCTGTAAACTTTCTTTATATTTACATAGTAAGGCGGGCCAATACATAATGTCACAGTAGGTCAAGGATGATAATAGAGAATCGCATAACTTCAATTTTACATCGGTACCAAGGATTTCTTTATGAATGTAAAACAGTTTAAGCTTAGTATAAGATTTTTGAAGGATATAATTAACATGTTTAGAGAATCTATGATTAACATCTA
Organism: Rutpela maculata; assembly: GCA_936432065.2. Lineage (NCBI taxonomy): Eukaryota > Metazoa > Arthropoda > Insecta > Coleoptera > Cerambycidae > Rutpela > Rutpela maculata. Next base: position 114,484,372 of record OW386285.2, read on the forward strand.
TCCACAGTCCCAAGTTCTTACAATAGTCACTAGCTGATAAAATCTGGCCATTCAAATTAATCTTAAAGTCAGAATCATTTAAAATACTTTCTTTTCTACCTCCAAATACCAACAATTCAGTTTTCGACTCATTTAATATAAGACTGTGAGCTGACGAAACTTCAGACATAACTCGTCAATCATCATTAATGTTAGATGCAGCTGTTGAGAGATTTTGAAAATTAAAAGCAAAATATAACTGTGTATCATCAGCATATTGGTGGCACTGACAGTACTGAAGAAACTTGTTAAAATCTGCTGTGTAAATGGAAAACAATAAGGGTCCTAGAAGTACGCCCAAATAAGGCGTACATGCAAACAATTTTTTTTAGAAAAATATAGAGAAACGAGAAACTTTTGATGTTTTGGTTATACCTGTAGCGTCACTTCCATGACTTCCTATGACAAAGGTAAAATGTTCAATGTCTTCATTTTCTTGGGAGATCATCTGATCAATTATTGAAAATATAAATACAAATACGTATCATGGTAGCACCTATCTCTCCTCTACCGATTTCTCAACTTGGGTGACCTTCGCATTCCTTCAACAATAATGACAAAAAAGAGAGCTTCTCCTTCTAAAGTAGCCAGTAACTGCCAAACGTCAATAGAATAATTTTTTTTGAAAGGACGCACTAGTAAAGAGTTATCGAGCAAAAAAGTGACACAAAAGTGGTCGTACCGACGCGCATAATCGCGCCAAATTAGAAAACTTGAATTTTCAATAAGGATTTAGGTACATATAACATATCCAAAATCCAGAACTACATGACCTTTTGTCAGGTATCCCGTCCCCTTCTCACGACCTGGCCACTGAGCTATTAAGGATTATATGACAGTCGATTTGATAATAGTATATTATTATATGAGCGATTATGATAGCCATTATTCACGAAGATGACGTTTGAGCCCACGAGCCGTAGGCGAGTGGCGCAAATCATCTGAGTGAATAATGACTATAATCTCGAATGTAATACTATGCTTTTTCTACATCTATTAAATAAATTAATTAGACTGAAATTTGATAGCATTAATCGGTACCTATTCGTAATAAGTCGAAAACGTAAACAAACAATATGGCGGTACGGCGGTACACTTGTCACTGTCACGCGAGTTGATTGTCAGCCGCAGAAGCAAGAGTTGATCGCGGCCGATTTAAAATATCATTGAATCAGCGAAACAATGATTTTTGAATTTGTATTTGTGATTGGCCGGATGCAGTGAATTATGAATCGATAATTCACTACAGTGAATTATAGGCACGATTTTTCACCAAAAAAATGCTAATAATTGTCATATAATTAAATAGGTGTATAAAAAAGGATATAAAACACAAATAATTGAGTAAGTCAATAAGTGTCATGGGAACTGTTCACTCTACGAATATTACTAAAACACTAACTTATGTTGTCAATAGGCGTCTGAATTTAAGATGCCAGCGCCAAAGTGGAGAACTCGTGAACTAATTATAGGCTTTTTGTTTATTTGTGTGGCGAAAACTCATATTGATTTCTTTCTGTTTATTGTTATTTTTGGCATTAAAAATAATAACATTAATAATATATGACCTAAAGGTTTGCAAGATTTTGTTGTAAGTGATTTGCAATGTGTTAATGGCATTATTCAGCAAAATTCATATTTTTTAGGTTATCTAGTTTTTCCCTTGAAAAGTACAGTTTCTTTGACATAAACGGTGTCTGGCTAGTTAAATATTAAAAAAACTAAAATATTTCTTTAAATTTATGTAAAGTTGTAGTTTAAATCACTTTTCTTTCTGGAAACATGAGTGACATTTAGGTTAAGCATATTACAATGTATGGAACATTTGGGAAGCACTAAAAATGTAAAAATTCTAAGGGTGTGTATGAAGGGGAATATGTTTTAAATGCAGGACATATTATTTTGTGTGGTACAACCCGTATTCAACACAAAACTTAATAAAGGTGTACGCTCTATGTTCACAAACAAGTGTTTCAGATTCAGATACCTATGAAATTAGTGGTACAGTGAATATAACTGAAAAGACATTTATTAAGTCTTTAAGTAAAATAAATGAAACAGTATTTTGTAAAATATGAAATAGAAATATTCAGGGGTAAAACATAATAGTGCATGGTGCAATAGTATATATTACTTTTATAAATATACTGAAATTACATATATTTATTTGTTTCAAAAATTTCACTTACAATGTGTGATTTTCCAGGTTATTATTATTTCTACTCGGACCACGGTTATTTGCATCAGCTTTTCCCCTCTCAATGCCTGGTTAAAGGTGTCTACATTAAAGAGGATATGCTTTGAACATTGCAGTGCAACTCAACTTTCACGAGTTGTCCCTGCAACCTACAAAGGATACCGACTAGGTTGGCTCCAGCAAATTATACCTTGTATAGCCCCTTTAAACGCTATCATATTTTTAAAAACTTAACATCTCAGTTTATCATTTTACTTATTGTTGATATCATCGTACACTAAAGAGACAATGACAGAAAAGCCCATAATTAGTTTGACTATAGACCACCAGGTGGCGTACTCCTTATTTTCAGACAATTTATAATGTTTTTCGGTAATTTTATTTACTTTAAAACATGAATATTAATAACTTATCATTATTATGCCTGCAAAAGTAGAATATCATGACAGAAGAGGTAAGTAAAAGCAATAGTGAATTATCCCCCCTCCCCCCCAAACTAAAAAAGTAAATTTTAATGTTAATATGTCTACAATTACGCAGATATACGCGCGCTCGTTCATCAAAACCGTCACTGCCACGACGAGAATATTTCCGCCATCCCCCTTATCAAGGCCTCGAGATCCTAGAAATACGTGCAGAGATGATATCCATGCCTTCTACTTACTCATCTAGAGTGCTCTGACAAAGTCAAACTCATTTCGCAAAACATCTAGCCCAGTCGATGAAGTATTTACCCACAAAAAGTTGCAAACTGTGTAAACTTTTTTTTAATGAGTTCGTGAAAGTGTATATAATAATATTCTGAAAAGTTTACATTTCGCTCGGATGCAGAACATAAAAAAAAAGTGAAAAAAAATTTTTTTTCATCAATTTTTTCAAAATTTTGAAATTAAGTCCAGCTAGGAAAAAACAAAAAATACAGATGGATAGATTACATATTTATGAACAAAAAATGTGCTAACAAAATTTATCGCTAATGCCACGGTTTTCCCGGAAGAAAATAGTCAAGTGTAACGTTATAACTCGAAGCGAGATACATGCGTGCGCGCGCTTGAATACGCATGACTCTGACATCGACGCATTGTATTACATGTCACTAAAACAGAATTTGTTTAATCTATATTGGTTCATTTAAAACATGGAAATTGTAGCTTTCTGCTTTTTTGTCTTAAACAAAACAAGCAAAGGATGGATGGGAAAAATATACTTATATATATCATCACGCCCGAACTCAATTGTCTCAATAAGAAATATAGAAAAAAATAAAAGCCCTTCAAAAAAATTCTTTCTTCATCGAGAACTGTTAAAAAGTATGTACACTTCAGGATTATTATGGTTTATTAAGTTGTAGTAACGTGGATTAAAAAAAAAGTACATCTCAAATCATTTTAATTTAATTGCTTGATGATTTTCTTGATAAACATACACAAACGAATTTGTGTTTGAACATCCGAAAAGTATACATTTTTTACGAAATAGTGATATTTTATTTTTTCCAATGGGTCAATTTCTCGGCAAGTTACAGCCTCCAATATATATATATATATATTGGAGGCTGTAACTTGCCGAGAAATTGACCCATTGGAAAAAATAAAATATCACTATTTCGTAAAAAATGTATACTTTTCGGATGTTCAAACACAAATTCGTTTACTTTTATGCATGTTTTCGAAAATAAGATTAATCATATCTTGATAAGAAATTGCGATTGTCACGGTCTTATCCTTACAACTATGAAAATATCTTTGATTGTTTTGAATATAAATTCTGGAACTTTTCCAATATATTAACAAATGTATAAAGAATTCAATGGATATAGCTGAAATGTGGACAGGTGTATCTGTAATAAATACAATACAGTAAAGGCACGTAAAAATTCATGCGAGCGATTCAGCGGCTATGTGTGGTGTCTGTGTATGCGTTCATAATTATATATTTTCCCTCCAGACTCACTATTTATCCTCTTAGTCACTAAGAAAAATGTTGAAAATGTAATCAGAAAGAGAAAAAAAGCTTTATTTTATTTGTTAGAACTGCTAAGAATTTTTAGAGGTTCCGTAGTATGCATTTAACCGTGTGCTTGGCAGAGCAGAGTGACAAAGTTACTTCACTATTTTTTTCCAGAAAAACCGTGGCTTTAGCGATAAATTTTATTAGAACATTTTTTGTTCAAAAACACGTGGTCTACCACCTGCATTTTTTATTTTTTTCTAGCCTGACTTAATTTAAAAATGTTGAAAAAATTGATAAAAAAAATTATGTTTTTTCACTTTTTTTTATGTTCTGCATCCGAGCGGAATGTAAACTTTTCAGGATATTATTCTATACACTTTCACGAACTCATTAAAAGAAAAATTATTCAGTTTGCAACTTTTTGTGGGTTTCACTATAAAATGATCTCTGTCGTCTGGGCTAATCACTGAATGTAATTTTTTATGTTCCTACTGGATCTAATTTTCGATTTGGAGTTTGCAGTTTACGATGAGGTTAAAACGCCATTCTTGCTCTTTCGTATTGATATCGTAGGGCCTCCTCACTCATGTATTCACGAATATCTGATCGTTCAAGAATTACATGTTTTGCTTTCTCTGCAATATTTCAGCGAATACGCAAATGTTTCACGGCCATATGGCAATGGTTAAAGCGAGGATTTTTATACGGAAATCTGCAGGATTTGAACCGTGGATTTCCGTATTCAATTCAATTAAATTCAACACGATTTTATTTAACATTATTGGTACAAAAGATGCGCCTAACCGGAATCTGTCCAGGAGCCAGCCATGGCTGTTCCTGCTAGGCGCATCTTTTGAACCAATAATGTTGAATAAAATCTTGTTGAATTGAACTGAATACAGAAATCCACGGTTCAAATCCTGAAGGTATAGTTTTTTTTTTAAATGATATAAAAAATTATTTTTTGTCACCGCTGTAAAGCGCGTTCATAATAGACTACAGGCCCATCGTAACTTTTAAAGGATTCAAGTAACCTGGCATGAATTATATTTATTACGATGCAGGTATATAAAACCATAACTATGCCATTAGTCCAATCAATGAATGCCCAAAAGGGGATTGTAGAGAACATTTTGGAGGGGAGAATTTTTCTCTTCAGGGATGTGTTGGGGGTAGTCAGGAGGTAAACATACTAAAAGTCCCCGCCCCTATCGATTTTCGCTAGCAAATATCTCGTAAATTATAACACATAGGAAGAAAATGAATATAAACATTCTTGTGGAAAATTTAATTACGTTTAATTTTGCATAGATTACCTTTTCCCATACGACGCATCGTTTCCGAGTTATAAGCAAAGAATCGAAAAGGAACCTTTCCACCCCCCTCCCCCCTGAAGCGGTGGGGCTAGGGGCGGGGACTTTTAGTATGTTTACCTCCTGACTACCCCCAACACATTCCTGAAGAGAAAAATTCTCGCCTCCTCAATGTTCTCTACAACTCTTTCATTGACTGGACTACTTACAAAATTCATAATATTTTGCTTAACTAAAGTTAGTAATTTTTATTTTATTTGAACTTACATTAATTCATATTGATACTATTGTGAAGTAAGCACTTTGGTCCCTACCACTACTTATAAAACATACTTTTCTACCAAATTTAGTAAATGAAGAATGTTAGATAACTACAGATTAGGCTTCTACTTACAAAATTTTTAATATTTTGCTTAACTAAAATTAGTATTTTTTATTCTATTTTGATTAAATAAAACTCTCTAGTTCTAAAGTTCTCTATTTTATTTGGAGCCAATATTCAGATTAATTAATTTACACTAAATGTAACGATTTTTCTGGATTAATTTTCCGGTTGCTTCAACAGATTTATTTTAAGTCTCCTCCGAAATCTCCATAATACAAAACAATGCAAAAATTATGGTTTTATTTAGTTCACTGTGACAAGCTAAAGACAATCATAATTAGTTATGGAAAACAATGGCTATAACATCGTTACGGTGATGCGATTGTTAGATTACGAACTAATATTTTTCAGATTTCAATAATAATTATAACTTTTTATTCATTTTAAAAAGGATTTACCGAACAGTATGAAATAAAATATATACAGCACTCGTTTATATTCCGGACTCGGCTCCCGCGTCGCCTCGTCCGTAAAACAACTCATAACTGTAATAAGTCACCTACCGGACTTATAATATAACGTAAATTACTATTTCACTGCATTAAACTGTTTTTCTGATGTCACAAATGCCAATTTTGTGTCAAAACTTTGTTGTTCACTATTATAAGAGCGCCATCTGTTGGTGGGTGATTTTCGCGAATAATAAAACATTTATTGACAAGCACCTAGGACCAATATCAATATATGTAGGTCATTATTCGCGATAAAGTCTACTTTTTAACCGACTTTATAAAATTTAAAAAAGAGATTCTCAATTCAATCCGTCTGTATGTTTTTTTTAAATATATTTGTGTAATGACTACTCTGGCGTAGCTTAAACGATTTCTGTCAAACCTGCTGCAAACTATGGTTATGGTTCGGCTATCTCTGTCAAGTTGCATCTAGTATAGGGTGAACAAAAATTGGAAACATTTTTTTTATTTTGCAAGCATATTCGAAGATTTGGCGGAGTCGCCGGTGATATCAATTAAACATTTAGTTCTCGATTTATAATAATAATTTTTCACAAACAACAGGGCATTATTATAACTTCCTATAATGTCATAAACAATTTCGCGAAGAAGCCGCAGAATGTTTTTACGACAACAGTATGAACTGAAACATTTATTGAGAAACGTGGCCGTTGAACAATTTGCTTTTACAAACAAATTAAACAGCATGCTCTCGCTCATCTCGTTGTTTTAAATGCTGTTAATGATGACGATTCCATTGCGCGATGGTTTTTAATTGAGAAACGATAATGCCAGTAAGTTTTTTGTAGATTTACGTGAAACCTGGTACAATGGCCGAAACCTAGAAGTAAACGACTATTTGATATTATGTACTGGGGACTAAAAGTATATTATTATAAGGAACTAAAATGAAGTTATGATATATTATTTGTTTATCATCCAGGTAGGGACCCTGATATGTGAAACTACTAAGATGGTTAATAAAAGTTGTATATTATTCAACGAGCACTGTAAAAAGTCAGAGTAAATTCACAATGCATTTACATTAAATACTGATGTAAATTTGACGGACATTTTTACATAAAATCTGTAAATATAATAATTTTGGAAAACATAGTGTAAAAACACTGGAATGTGTATTTTTACATACGTATTACAGAAATAAATGTGGTTATACTATAAAAATGCTATAAAATTCACATAATTCCTTAAATTAACAGCTAATTTTACATTAAATAATCATGCTATTTTATAGTACTTCTCCACTTCACTTGTAACTTTACAACCTATATTGCTGGCAACAAGTAACCCATTTTAACTACAGGAATTTTATAGTATTAATTTTTAGAGTGAGCGGAAATGTAGGTAATAACTCACGCAGATGAAGTTTACAGCACGAGCCGAAGGCGAGTGCTGTAATTCATCAAGTGAGTTATTAACATTACCGCAAGTTGAATACTATACTTTATCTACGATTATAACAATAAATATTAAATTGAGAAAATTTTGTTTAAATTACTCAGTTTGTTTATTAATAAACTTAACTGTAAAATTTAATTTTTGAACACACTTTTATATTTATTCTGCGAATTTTCGGGTAAAAAATTATGTATTGTATCATTACTTGTCTTCTTCTTCATTCTGGTGGTGTACCTACATATTAGTTCATCTTCATTAACCGAATTCATCATTTTTGGCACAATTATTACTCAACTTGATTTGAAAACGTCGAAACTATTCAAACATAATAAATCACCTTCGTCCCCTCAATAACAATGGACCGCTCTATTTCACCGTATCGGACATGAATAATAAAGACAAGGATTACGGACGTTTATGGGAATTCCGATGAAAACCGATCCGCAAAATGTGAAGAATCCAGGTGGCGCTAGTAACACTAGCACACCACCAAAAAATGTCATTAGGAAATGAGCAGCTCGCGTTCCAGTGTGATAGTGAGAACTGCGCCACCTATAACGTGCGCTTCTCTCTTCCAGTTTCACGGACATGTTGAAAGCACGGGGTGCGTCATCCTTGTCTTTAGTATTCACGGTACTGGAAAAGAATTTCTCTCGGACAGAGCCACCTTCTTCGTGTCGCGTGTTACGTCGATTGGACAGGCTAGGCATGAAGATAAAGGTGATTGGCTCTGTACCTAGTGATTTATAATAACAACTCATTATAACTCACGCTATTTGTTTATGGATACTATCACAAAATATCTGCCTTAACGAACCCCTAGTAGAACACGGACATTTTGATAGCTAAATTATATACTTTGCTGTTTTTACCACTTAGATATTTTGTTTATATGTTTTATATTTATATTTTACTAGCTGATGCCCGCGACTTCATCCGCATGGGTGGGTATGTGTCAAATTTCATGCTTAAAAACATCCCTCTTCCTGTTCACCCGTTCGAGAGAGGGGGGGGGGGGGGGTCTCTTTTTGAAAACCGTCGAATACGTGTCTCCTTATTTCTTCAGAAGATCCCGTCACTGCAATATTACCTTTCTGACTTACGCGATTTCAGAGATACGGATACCTCAGTTCATGTGGAGTAATGGGACATAATTAAAAATTCGTTCCAATTGTCTAACACAAAGCTGACTATTTGTTTACGAACCTCCAATGCTCTTTCTTGTGAGCCGTACATTAAGAATGAAAAGGAACGGAATAAGCAGGCTCCATCACCTACAATTGGGATAACAGTATGTTGTACAGCTTCTCCATTAATACTTAGATTTTCTTTAGCTATTTCGTTAAAAAAATTAAAAATTCACAGATTTCCCAATCCTTGCAACCATTGGAGACATTGGAAATGATAACACCATATATGAAACAATAATATTTTATCTTCTGACGTGTCAAAATGACTTAATTATAGACATCATTTTTAGTGTCAAAATGATATACTTTATCGGACTGACGGCCGTTTGCACCGTATGTGTTTAAACCATCTACCACCCCCGTTTTGAAATCTTCAAAAAGCGAAAATCGAAATTTAGTCTTACACGTATCGAATATATTTCAACAAAAAATATTTCTGCCAAATTTCAGACATCTAGATCTGACCGTTTCCGAAAAAGCCTAAATTTTCAACCCCCTTTTTCACCTCTTGGGGGTCAAATTTTGAAAAATCCTACGTGGATGCCTACGTCATTCGAGGCACCTCTATGCAAAATTTGAAGTTTCTAGACCCAGCGACAGTGGGAAAAATATGCCCTTTTTGGACAAAAATCACAGGACAGTAGAGATTTCAATCAAATTAAATAAAAGAAATGGCAGATAACCTTAAGACATTGTACTTTAGAGTAGTGCTGCGGCAAAGTAGCTTTGAGTTAACCTTACCTAAAAATCGCAGATATTACTTACACCACAGAAGACAGGAACTATAGTTCCTGTCTTCTGTGCTTACACATCCAGTGGAAGTATAGAAACAACAAAATTTTTAAAAAAATTTTTATTGTTCTAATGGGCTGAGAATGTCATGAAACGTCGAGGTTTTAAGTTTGAGCAAAAAAAATGTCTGTCTGTCTGTCTGTTACTTTTTTGTGCGCACGATTACTCTGGAATCGTTTAAGATATTGACTTGAAATTTGGTACACGTATGTATTTTAACGAGATCTGGAACTAGATTATATTTTCATATCATTCCGTTGAAGGGTTTGGGGGTAAATTGAGGTGAATATGGTAAATCAAGCAGGTAAGAGTCCATAAAATTGGTATTCAGTATATACAAGAGAAGCTAATGTCTCAAAACAAATTTTGGCATTAGCCACCTCCATTAGTATCCCCACCTATTATAAAAGGGGGTGAAAAAAATTGTGATTTAGTATTTGTGCACGAGAACCAAAGGCTTCAATTTTTTACTTCATCCACACAGGTAAAAATAAGGATAGTTTTTTATCCATATGATTTTATTTCTATGCATTCAGACTAACCTAATTAACAGCTTTAAACCTAATATAACCTATAAGAAAAAAATTGTATGTATTAAAACAGTCATAAACCTAAAAGTTTTAACTCTAACATTACCAATAAAGAGGTCATGAATGTTATTGGGCAGCTGAGGGTCATTTCCGAAGTAATTTTTCGGGCGGAATCCGAATCTGGCCACAGAGTTAGCCCACCATGTCAGGATTTTGAAATATTTTAGGTTGAGTACTTAAAAAATGGCTTTTTGGCATCTTTTGACGTTATGTATAGGATTCAAACATTTTTTTCAACTTACTTCTAATAAATACATCATTTAATACCATTCTATCTAATGCAAAAGCGTGGGGCGCTATATGTATTAATAAATTTGAAGTCAAACGGAATCGATTTGGTGTTGGTTAAATCGTTATAATAACTTAGCGCCAGAAGGCGCCCCACGCTTTTACATTAAATACTATCATATTGAGAAATTTCAAGCATATTATATAGTATATATAGAATAAATCAATTATTTTCTACTTTTTAGTCAACAATAAAAGCCTGTTTTTTTAGTTTTTTAAACTATTAATTTTATTTTGTAACTTCTCTCTTAAATAAACTTAGAGTTTTACCCATATCAAGGAGGTTATAAAGAAAAAGTAGTCCGCCATCTTGGTGACAGACGCCATTTTGAATTTTTAATGATGTAATATAGTCTATATTGCATTGTCATCTGATTTACAGGCGTATGCAAAATTTCAAATTTCTAACTTACCAAGAAGTGGGTATGTGCGTTTTAGATGAAACACCCTGTATACAGGGTGTCCCGAAACTCCCGCCTTCCCCTTTAGGTGCGAATTCTCCATGCAAAAATATTAAGAAAAGTTCCTATAAACATGTGTCCGAAAATACTTCCTAAGGGAGCTACGGCCCTCTAAGGATGGCGCAAAATAGGTGTTTTTACTAATTATCTCGGAAATGATTTGGAACAACTTTATGAAACTTGGTTAACTTTTTTCGATTATTAAAGGTTATTGTTTTACAGTATTAGCCAAAATTAATTTTATCCAGGGGTGGAGAAACGAGGGGTCGGTGTTCTTTGTTTCTACATATTAATTTTTCCCTTTGACATTTTTAGTATTTTCATCCCTGATTATGATTCCCTGGTTAATTCTGCATAAAAAAGGGCCTCTTTACAATTAGTCATATGGCAAGCCGTTTTCGAGTAAAAGCGGTTTAAACGAAATATTGCGTATTCGTTTGCTAAATGCGCATTATTTATTTTTGAAAGTAGGCGTAAAACAATAACCTTTATTAATCGAAAAAAGTTAACCAAGTTTCATAAAGTTGTCCTAAATCATTTCCGAGATAATTGCGCCATCCTTAGAAGGCCGTAGCTCCCTTAGGAAGCATTTCCGGACACATGTTTATAGGAACTTTTCTTACTATTTTTGCATGGAGAAATAACACCTAAAGGGGAAGGCGGGAGTTTCGGGACACCCTGTATATAGCGATGCTACATAACTTATTGTATTTTACTCGCCAAGCCCTTCATTTGATACCCATATCAAGGAGGTAATAAAGAAAAAAGTAGTCCGCCATCTTGGACGACAGCCGCCATTTTGAATTTTTGATGATGTAATATGGCCTATGTTGCATTGTCAATTAACTTATGATGCAATAAAAATGAATTTTTTACCCAATATACATGAACATTACTTCGTTTGTTTGTGACTCTCGACCAAGGAGGAAAGCGAGGAATCATTTTTAGGTTGGGTTAACCCAAAGCCACTTTGCCGCAGCACTACTCTAAAGTACACTGTCTCAAGGGTGTTTGCAATTTTGTTTATTTAATTTGATTGAAATCTCTACTGTCGATAGATTTTTGTTCAAAAATAGGCATATTTTTCCAACTGAGCAGCGGTTTGAGCTGTGCGTTGATAGATGAGTCAGTCAGTCTTTTATATTTATAGATTTTATTTTTAATAATACTATTGTATATGCATAAGTTGCAATATTGATGAAACCATTTCTCTAACTTTTAACAGTTTGAACAATACTGTTCCATTCCATTCCACTTCATTTCGTTCCATTCTCGTTATTATCATCGTACCTAAATACACAGCTCTGCTTACCACCTTTGTGGGCCTCCCCATGTCCAACTTTTGGACCCTTTTGGAACCCTACTGCAGGCTGTTACAAAAGTTTAGCGACTGTATTGTCTCAAACATTTGATCAACCCTTTCTATGATATTTTCTCATCGAATATAGGTATTATAATTCGAAGAAATTGATCCGTTCGGTCCTGTGTTTATTTAATCTTATCATATTACTATTCGCCTTTTTTTTAAGAACCCCTTTGTTGTCAACCAAGCTTATCTAGTATATATCTAAATTATTTATAGATAAGATAACCATTTTTGTTATTACTACAATACCTTTGTGTGTGTGTGACTTTATTCGTGGGACATATTTCCTTATTGCTCCAAAATACAAATAAGTTATGGCTACCGAAACCGATGCTCGACCTATATTGACTCAGCCTCCACCCGTTACTACTTTTAGGCGGAAATTTAATTCAGTAACAGCCCCGGAAGAAGTCAACGTAGGTAAGTTTTAAAGATAACCTCGTAGATTTTGTCAAATATATCAATTTCTAAAAGAATGGAAATTCGTTCGTTATTCTATTTCTATCTATAATGTCTATTTTAAAATTAAGCGTAAATAAAATATACCTTTTAATGGATTTTAGTTAGAAAATCCATACGGCTTGAAATTTTACCGCATAAAATGTTTGAAGTCTCATAATATAAAGGCGTAAAAAAAAGTCGATCAAAATCGGCAGCAACCGAAACTTTTGATTAAAAAAGTTTTTTTACAAATATTTTGAAAACTATGTTTGTTATCAAAAAGTGTCAAAGATATAACTTGAAGCTAATGAAATTACCTTGAATTTGAGACTAGTCCTAGTCAATTTGGTTCAAAATTAACGGAGATATGATTGTTTTAACGTTTAGTGTTTTTTAAATCCTTCCAAAATTCAAATTTCAACGCACGTTTTTCGTGATTAAATCAACAACTAATAGTACAGGGAAAGATTGAAAAAAATGGCTTACTCCAAGCGTTTTAGACTTTTGCTGCCAAATTCGTGCCCTACGAAAAAATTTTTTTTTATTGTGTTTTTTTTGGACGTCTTGAATAACACTTGGTAGTTACGCCACGATCCATCTGGAGAAGTTCGTGAAAACCGCGTCGGAAGGTCGCAGAAACCGCGGATTCGCGATTAACTCAGTGTTTATAGCCCAAACGGGATCAACACTTATTATAAAAGTTGTACTCTATAAATTCTATATCTTAAAGGTCCTATACATTTTTTTCGTACGCCTAACCGTTTTGGAGATACGATGCGGACTAAGTGAAAAATGCATTTAGTTCCGCCAAACATCTTTCGCACCACATATTTCGCAATTATCTTGCTTTCTATGTCTCAGAATGAAAATTAAATATTGCTGTTATAGAGCTCGGTGATCTTTACTCTCTACCAGAATGTCCTATACATTTTATTTATATTTATTTACAGTGAATGAGCCAAAAAGTGCATTCATTTCCGCACCACCTTAGAGGTAGAATGCCTGGCGTGCTTTTTTTTACATGGTTTCCCCTGGAGGCCTAATAGGCTATTGTCTATGTACAAAAAAAGAGGAACTAAAACGTTAAAGGGTTTTTATTATTTATTATGTTCAATTGACCCCAAGATATGAAAAAACCGCGGAGTGCTACCATTTAAAGTGGTGCGTTTTTGAGATCGAAGTAAAAAGGTCCACTTTTCATATTTTTTTTGCTCGAAAACTATGAATTTTTTCTATAAACACGTCAATAGAAAAGGGTGTAGAGAATTAAATTTCCAATCGAAATGGCACCTTCAGAAGTCAAAAAAATTTTTTTTTACAAAAATACGTCCAAAAAACAAAAAAAAACGAAAAAATGCAATTTAAATTTTTTTTTTATTTTAGCCTGTAACTATTTTTCGGGTACATTTAGGCATAGACATTGCTGCATAACAAAAAAAGCTGACGTTTTACCCGTTAAAATGAGATTTTGTAAACAGTTTTACGATTAATAGTGACCGAGATATAGCATTTCAAAGTTTGCAACTTTTAATTTTTTTGCTAATTTTTACTATTTTTTTTCAAATTTCGTCCTGTAACTTTTTTCTGGGTGAATTTAGGTGTAGACATTATTAAAGTGAAAGCTGACTTTACGCCCGTTGAAATGGTGGCTGGTAAAAGTCTCTACGACAAGTAGAAACCTAGATACAGCGTTTCGAAGAGTGTTACTTTTATTAACTTTCTTCCAAGAGGATGCAGACGTACTAATTGTAAATACTGCAAAGGATAAGGCATCCCAATCAGAAAATGTTGTTATAGTTGGTCAAGATGTCGATCTTCTTATTATCCTATCATTATTACCAGAAGAAAATGAAAATATATATTTTTTTAAACCTAGTATAGGAAATGTAACTGCCAAATTATATAACCATAATAGTTTCAAATTTAATCATCTACAAAAATACCTTGGCTTCGTCCATGCATTCAGAGGCTGTGATACAACCTCTTCCTTTTTTGGTATTGGTAAAAAGACATTCTTGGGTTTCATTAATAAGAATATTTTGCTTTTGGAAAAGTATTTAAATGAATTTTTGTGTGAAAATGCAAGTCCAGCAGCCATCGGTTCTGCTTCTGAATGTATTGTAACATTACTATACGATGTGAAAATTGATGGCCAAAGCACCTGTTCCTATAAGTTATTTCAGAAGGATTCAACAGGTGCGAAATTCTCATTGTCCGATTGCCTCCAACAACTGATGCTGCTAAACATCATGGTTTAAGAACTTACTTGCAAATGCAACATTGGAAAGGAAATATTGTAAATACTCTCATCTGGGGTTGGAAAACTTCAGAAAATGGACTAGTACCAATTTTGACAAATAAACCTCCCGCACCACAAGTTTTGCTGGAAAAAATAGCCTGTAAATGCACCAAAGGATGCAGAGGAAACTGTGGTTGCAGGAAATTGGGAATGAATTGCTCCATTTTTGCAAAGAATGTATGGGAATGAACTGTGAAAACGCTGATGTACCTCAAATAACGGAAGACGATGTTTACATAGATGCCGATGAAGAAATCGACTTTGATTTTGACAATATGTTAAATCCAGCATTTGAATAATTTCATAATGTAAGTTATTAATCTAAGTTATTTGAACAAAAAAAACAGAAGTGGAAAAATGTAAAAAGTTATTTTTTAAGTACAATAATCTACTATATCTAGACTGTATCTTGGTTACTATTGATCACATAAACTTCTATTGCAGACCATTTAAACAAGAATGCTGCGAGTACATTCCATGTAGCAATATCTCTATTTGACAAATAAGTTATAGGCCGAAATTTAAAAAAGAACGTAAAAATTGGAAGATACTCGAAACGCTGTATCTAGGTTTCTATTTGTCGTAGAGTCCTTTACCAGCCACCATTTCAACGGGCGTAAAGTCAGCTTTCACTTTAGTATAATAATGTCTACACCTAAATTCACTCAGAAAAAAGTTACAGGACGAAATTTGAAAAAAAAATAGTAAAAATTAGCAAAAAAAGTTAAAAGTTGCAAACTTTGAAACGCTATATCTCGGTCACTATTAATCGTAAAACTGTTTACAAAATCTCATTTTAACGGGTAAAACGCCAGCTTTTTTTGTTATGCAGCAATGTCTATGCCTAAATGTACCCGAAAAATAGTTACAGGCTAAAATTAAAAAAAAATAAAAAATTGCATTTTTTCGTTTTTTTTTGTTTTGTTTTTTGGACGTATTTTTGTAAAAAAAAAAAATTTTGACTTCTGAAGGTGCCACTTCGATTGGAAATTTAAATCTCTACACACTTTTCTATTGACGTGTTTATAGAAAAAATTCATAGTTTTCGAGCAAAAAAAATATGAAAAGTGGACCTTTTTACTTCGATCTCAAAAACGCATCAATTTAAATGGTAGCACTCCGCGGTTTTTTCATATCGTGGGGTCAATTGAACATAAGAAATAATAAAAACCCTTTAACGTTTTAGTTCCTTTCTACAGTACATGGACAATAGACTATAATCCATGCCGGATCTTAAATTAGTCAATATTTCCGAATCCTTCAGTATCTGAAACGTTATCGTCCAATGACAAATCGTTGTCATTACTTTCATTCTGATAAGATTCTACGTCGTCCACTTCGTCATTCATAGCAATTAGAGGTGCGGTATTCAAGCAGGAGTGACCGTGGTAATGGCCACAAGCTGTTGAACAATTCAGTCCTACTTTCCTACAGCTCCATTTTCCTGCACAACCCTTTGTACAGTTGCAAAAAATTGAATTTAACAATATGTCTTTTTCACTTAGTCCGCGTCGTATCTCCAAAACGGTTAGACGTACGAAAAAAATGTATAAGATCTTTAAGGTAGAGAATTTACAGATGCACAACTTTTATAATAGGTGTTGTTCCCGTTTGGGCCATAAAAACTCGAATCCGCGGTTTCCGCGACCTTCCGACGCGATTTTCACGAATCTTCGAGGTGCTTCGTGGTGTAACTACCAAGTGTTATTCAAGGCGTCCAAATAAAGACAATAAAAAAAAATTTTTTCATAGGACATGAATTTAGCACAGAGGTCAATTTTACAACTAAAACGCATGGATTAGCTGTAACTCGAAAAAAATTTGTGCAGATTTTAAACTTTGGTTATAAGTTTAAAATAGGCCAAAGTTCATGAAACAAAAAAGTTTAGGAGTTTTATGGATCCGCGGGAACCTATAGGGGGTAAAAAGTAGTACTTTTATTAAAAAAATCGATTTTGCTCCATTTTCTCGGGAAATATGGCATTTACAAAAAAAATGTTCAAATAAAAGTTGTTTCTGCAAAAGTATCTTTAATTTGGTGTTTTAAATTAATTTTATAACAATAATTAATCGAAATACGGACATTTTTCGATGGGGGGGATAACAGATGGAATTATTTTCTAAAGCGAGTCTTTTAAAGGGACGAAATAAATTGAACATCTAGGTATATATTAAATAAAAACAGCATTTTTGAAAGAAAAATTAATTACTGAGCAATTAAAATGCCGACATTTTGTTAACAAAAATGTGAAAACGCACATTGAATCGGCCATAACTTCTTTATTTTTTGTGATGTAGAAACAAACAAAAAATCATTTTAAAGATTGATTAATTACCTTTAATTTTATTTCTTACAACTTTTAACGGAAGTGTCATAGTTTCTAAGACATTTTAAACTAAATACTTCATGCTAAAAACGGTCGGATACCATCTATAAAATTAAATATCTTCGAAACAATCAACCCTACACAAATATATAAACAAAATAAATTTATTCTCAGTTTATATGCTTCATTTTTGGTGTCCACCATATTTTCTCTTAAACTAACATTTATTGAGATATTTGCAGAGAAACAAGAATGTTACATATTTTTCTAAAATCCATTTTCAGTTTAAAATGCAATTTTTTTTCTAAAGCAAGCCCTGTAAGCCGATGAAAAAATTTGAGTGTCTACGTATTAACGTATTAACGAAAAACAGTATGGGAATATGAAAATATGGGAATATATTTTTTTTAATTACTGACTACTTACATTAACAAAATTGCGAAGTTTTTATTTAAAAAGAATTTGAAAAAGTACATTGTTTCTGTCATAACCTCATAACCTCTTTGTTTTTATGCCACAAAATCATTTGAAAGCCTAATTAATACTTTTTCATTTTGGTTATTAGCGTTTTTGACCTAAGCGCCATAGTTTCTGAGATATTTAACATTTAATCTAAACACTTCGTTTTATAAACGTTCGAACGCCACCATTAGGTTTCCAGATCTTCGAAACCATCATATTAACTCTACAAAAATTAGAAAAAAACGAAATTCATCCTTAATTTAGTTAGCTTTCTTATTTGTCTCTGGCATGTTTTTGCTCAATCTAATACCTTTCGAGTTATTTTACAAAAATGTATTTGAAATACCACTTTTTCAAACTGAAATCCCAAATTTTCTAGTAGTTATTATTAAATTAACTTAAATCTATCAATTTATATGAAAAGTTGCATAGATTATTTTCTTCCTAAAATTTAATCCTCTCTTAGCCCCAATGTTTTTGTTTTTTCTTTTTTGGATGCCACCCTTTTTCAGGGGGTGGCATAAATTAGCAAGCCCTCGCATAATATAGAAACATCTACTTTTAAGCTGCCAGAAATGAAAGAGATCTAATTCATATGACATTATTCCCAAGTTAAAACCTTTAATATTTCGGTTAATTATTGCTACAAAATTAAATTTAAAAACACAAAATCAAAGATAATTTTGTCAGAAACAACTTTTATTTGAACTATTTTTTTGTGAATGCCATATTTCCCGAGCAAATAGAGAAAAATCAATTTTTTAATTAAAAATACCCCTTTTCACTGTATAGGTTCCGGTGGATTCGTAAAACTCCTAAACTTTTTTTTTTTTGTGAACTTTGACCTATTTTGAACCAGAGCTGCAACGAATCATTTGAAAAAGATTTAAATAAAAAATCAAAGGTATTTTACTTTTTATCAAATGATTTAAATCAAAAATACTTTTGTCTATTAAGAAGTATTTGAATTATATATCTTTTTACGATTTAAATCTTTTATAATGCTTAAAATCATTTTGCAAAAGATTTTTTACTATTTTTGCTGATTTAAATCAATAGAGTATGATCTAAATGATTTGAGAAAAATTTAAATCACTGAAAATTATTTAAATCCTTTTTAACCGAATTCATAAAATTTAAAAAATTCGACCCATATGTATGTTTTTAAAAGCTTTTATTTAACATGCAATGTTTGTTTGTATGTTTGTTTGTTGGTTTAGGTCCAATCTTGCAAGCTGAATTTCGACTAGTTCTAATTAAGCTAGAGCTTTGAAATTTGGCACACATGTATAAGTCCGGTGACAATGCAACATAGTATAGCCATTATCGGTCTAAATTCAATATGGTGGACGTCCCAAGATGGCGGATCGGCTTTTTAGTCATAACCCCCCTGATATGGGTATCAAATGAAAGGGTTTGACGAGTAAAATACGATAAACAATGTGACGTCATTCTGAATCCAATATGGAGGACGTCCCAATATGGCGGATCGGCTTTTTAGTCACAACCCCCCTGATATGGGTATCAAATGAAAGGGTTTGACGAGTAAAATACGATAAACAATGTGACGTCATTTTAAATCCAAAATGCCGGACGTCCCAAGATGGCGAATCTGCTTTTTAGTCACAACCCCGTTGATATGGGTGTCAAATGAAAGGGTTTGATGAGTAAAATACGATAAAGTGTGTGACGTCATTCTAAATTCAATATGGCGGACGTGGGAGAGGTGGGGAAGGGGTGGGAAGAGGTGGGAAAGAGGTGGGAAGGGTGAGAAAGAGGTGGGAAGAGGTGCGAAGAAGTGGGAAAGGGTTGGGAAGAGGTGGGGAAGGGATGGGAAGAGGTGGGGAAGGGGTGGGACCAGGTGGGAAGAGTGGGAAAGGGGTGGGAAGAGGTCTGAAGAAGTGGGAAAGGGGTGGGGAAGGAGTGGGAAGAGGTGGGAAAGAGGTGGGAAGGGTGGGAAAGGGGTGATAAGAGGTGGGGAAGGGGCGGGAAGAGGTGGGAAAAGGTGGGAATAGGGTGGAAAGAGGTGGAGAGAGATGGGGAAGGGCAGGGGAAGTGGTGGAAAGAGGGAAGAAGTGGGAAGTAGTGTTAGAGAGGTGAAAAGACGGGAGAGGGGAGGGGTGGATGGCGGTGGCAAATGAAATGGTTTTGTCTGTCTGTTTGTAAAATAAGTGGACCAAAAAGTAAAAAATAAAATTATATAAAAAAAGTATTTTTAAGAAAAAGCTTTGATCTGAAAAAACTACAAAAAAGTAAAAATAATTTTTTTAAAATTCATACACATGGAAACCAAAAGCTTTGGGGGTGGTCAATTGAGCAAAGTAACTATGCAATATCACTATATGACCGCCCCCAAAGCTTTTGGTTTCCATGTGTATGAATTTAAAAAAAATTATTTTTACTTTTTAGTAGTTTTTTCAGATAAAAGCTTTTTCTTAAAAATACTTTTTTTATATAATTTTATTTATCTTTAGGTTGAAAAATAATGTTTTTCAGTTTCTCGCAAAGGAATACTCAACAAGAACATTATAATTATTGCTTTAGATTGTAAAATATACATAAAATCATTTTCTAATATTTCTCCGTGTAGCGGTTTTATTTTTAGTGTTAGGTAAACACATTGTATACAGTTTTTTTATTCAAATTTTAATGTAGATTTTTTTTTACATTTTTTTTCTGTAACAGAAATTATTTAATCGCAAAACTTGTAAACTTTTAAATTATAAATAAAAAGTAACTTTTTTTATATTTTTCTATATACCGCCTTTATTTTTAGCTTTAGGTAAAAAGCTGTATTAAACTTTTTTATTCAGAATTTAATTTGGAACAATTTCTATTCACAACTTTTTCTTGTAATATCAATTAGTTAAGATAGAAAACTCGTTCTTTAAAATTTTCTAAATCGGCCGTCATCTTAAAACCGGAAGCCATTTTGATTTGGCGCTGCTCGGAAAAATAGTCATTTTAGTGACAGAAATCAGTATACCAAATTACAAAATTGTTTCACTAATAGCCGTTTCTTTCTGGGTTGCCGCTTTACTAGTATTCCATTACAGCTAAACGATCACGAATTTTTTTTTACCATTTGATACGTATTTGAAAAGTACTTTCTTTTGGAAAAAGTCGTGTAATTTTTCAGAATTCTCACTTTTTTGAACATTTAAGTTGAAAACACTTCCTAGTTATTTTATCATTTGAAATTTACCCCAGTAATCTAAAAAATACTGAGCGCATTTTTAAGCGCGATAAACTTTGACTCAAGTCAAGCCCACATCAGCGCTCAGTAGACTCTTTAGAAGAATATGGAGTGTTATATGCAGAGGCGTAGCTAGGCTACAATTTGAGGCCTCTATACGCAAAAAAAACAAAGGATACATTTTTTTAAATCTTCAAAAAACGTCTCTAAAAAATAAGAAATAAAATTTCACTCAGTTTTACTAATGTATCTACTTATTAGTGGAAAGTGGCAAGGAACTGTACTTTATTACCTAATATCTATTTGAAATCGGTGCAAAAATATCTAGTTTCAAAAATACGCTTTGCATCGATTTCCAATTGATGTTATGTAATAAGGTACAGTTCCTTGCTACTTTTCACTAATAATAGGTAGATAGATATTAGTAAAAGTAGTGAAATTTTATTTATTACTTTTTAGAGGTATTTTTTTGAAGATCTTTATTTTTTCAACCTTCCTAGTTTCTTCTATTATTTATTTAACTCCTACATAGTGAAGGAGAAACTGTTGTGAAATTATTTTTATGTTGATCACCGTGTGTATGTTACCGGGAAAATAATACCCTGTTGTTTGTAATTAATTTAAATTACCGGCGACTCCGCCAAATCTTCGAATATGTAAAATACACTCCACTAGTCTCGTATATAAAGACACACTTACAAGTGACACGACAGAAAGCAAAATTGTTTCTGATTGATCTGCATCGACCGTGTCCCGCGATACACTCGAAAAACTCGCATTCACTCGAGAAGATGGGAAGTTGCGAGTTGGTATATACAGTAGAAACCACACCGCTGCAAATGTGAATGAACACCACGATATTTTTATTAATATTTCGAGGAAATCACACCGCTGCGAATGCGAACACAACGCGATATTAATATTCCGTGGGACCCGGGGGGTGGGGGCTAAAATCCTAAGGCCCCGAGTAACTGCCCGAATTGCTCGTGCATAGCGACGCCTCTGGTTATATGTTCTCTGTGTTCAACACGTCTCTGAAGAAGAGGAAGACGAAGAATGAAATGAAAATATATGTAGAATTTCATTCATACTTAATTTTGTTGAACCTTCTCTATACATTTTTAATAAGTTAAAGCAAATAGTTAACAGAAAATGCATTGGTTAAATGCCACTATTTTGTTCTATTTGTGACTGCAGTTTCGTAGTTACTGGATTACATTCTCAAGCACAGTGAATATATGAATTATATTTCACAATTTCCTCCTTCATAATTATATAACACATGAAGTTTTCGTCTCTTCGATTTTTTATTTAAAATATAATTTAAAATTTATTTACGATTATAATATTTTGACTTTATTGAATATTTGTATTTGTATCAAATTTCATACAATTTTTTTCTAAAATCGAATATCGCATGATTTTGTTCCGCCATTTTGGATCCGTCATTTTGTGTTTTCATTTTTTAACGCCACTTTAATGGTTAAAAGTATTAAAAACCCTTATGCCAGAATATTTGAACTTTGATATAAACATTTGTTAATACTTATAGAACTTTGCATGATTTTGGTCTTAAATTCACACCAGATTCGTAATTAGCGACCTCGACAGTCTAAAATGTCCGACATTTTTGAGTTATAACATTTTCAAATTTATTTGTTTCTGTAAATAGTTGAAATAGAGTATTTCAATATTTCACTGTTTTGCATAGACATTAAAATTATACACTAGAGACAGTTACATAGAGATAGATAAATGAAATGCCTGGGTTACACCAAACGATAAGTTTTGTAATTAATATTGTTTGTTAGTTGCTAGACAAGATGCAAAAAAGTTCGTCGAAAGGGAACAGTTTGGAATTGATAAATTTGAATATCCCAGAAATGGTAACGATCCTGGACTGGTCCTAATCTTTAATCAAGAACGTTTTAAAGACAATTATAAAAGAAGTGGAAGTAGGCGGGATGTAAATGAAATAGTGATATGTTTGCAACGACAGGGTTTCAATATTGAGGAAAATAACATTATAACTGATAACAACCGAGACCAGATACTTGCAAAGTTAAAAGAAGGTATGTTTTAAGGATTTGGTTTGTTACCGTTCTTATTGCATTATGTAAATTAAATTTTTATCTTTATATTAGTTTCCGAAATGGATCTTTCACAGAAAAATTGCCTCATAATATTTTTCTTGACCCATGGAGACGAATTTGACAGACTGTATACATTTGATGGTACAATAACGACGAGTGAAATTTGGAGGAACTTTTCTCAGTGCAAGGATCTTCAAAATAAACCGAAAATGTTCGTATTTCAGGTCAGTATGTCCTCTTATAATCAATACTTAAAATAGAATAGAAACATTTGTCTGTCCACTATAGCAGAACAACTTTACTGCAAACGGTTTAAATAGTTAAATAAAATCCATTCAAGCCAATTAAATTAAATAATGAAAGGTTTTAAGCAGTTTTTATGGGGCGGTACGAAATATTTATAATGCCGAATGACTTCTTCTCCTTTGCTCCTTTATTTTCTTTATTGATAGTCGCGCCAAGATAGATATTTTCTGACAAGTTTTCTGGCAAAGGATTAATCAGCCCATTTTTTTGCAAATTGTTTATTGAAGTCTTAGGAACATTCGTAAAAAGAAAAAATAAGCCGCTGGGACTTTTTTCTTTTTATTATTAATAAACAAATAATTTTAAGCACTGAACAAATTAATTAAATTTGTTAATTTACTATCTCGGAAACTATTTGAGAAAACCGACTGAAAATATATAGGTACTCGGGAGATTTTGATGTCGTTAATTACAATTTTGAAAATTGGAAAATTCAAGATAGCTGACTCAAAATGGCGGCTATGGAGTATAAAAATGAGATTTTCTGGCTTAAGTTTACATTTTTGAGAAAAATTACAAGAATAAAGAAGTGTTCAGAATGCCATCTTGCATCTAAATATACGATTTATGAGTAACTCTCCTTATTTAAATTATATATATATATATATATATATATATATATATATATATATATATATATATATATATATATATATATATATATATATATATATATATATATATATATATATATATATATATATATATATATGTTGTTTCTTAGGTTTTCGCGGGTGTTGAATGAAGTGTTGGTATAGATATATGGTTAAAATATCTATAATAAACTAATAAAATTGGTTTTAGCTTGAATATATATTCATATTTTAATTATATAAAATATATGTTAACATTTATTAAAAAGATGTATTGTCAATTATTGTATATAATATTCTCTTCTTTTTTGTTTTTCTTTTTGTCGTTGGTTACCGGAAATCTTATTTTAGAGTAAGTAAACTGCCACATTACTCCCCCGCTAATAAAAAGAAAGATCAATCAGTTATTTCGTCGATGGCAAAACGAACTTTCTTAATAGGTGGTATAGTGACATCGCATTTGTCAGACAGTAAATATGCTGGTTTAATCCTATCAATTTTCACTGTGACGGGTTTAGTTCCTTTAATAAAAGTAACCAACTTATCTGTACGGGACAAAACTTTAAACGGTCCATCATACAGTGGAGTAAAAGATTTCTTAAAACGTTCTTTCCGAACGAAAACAAATTTACAAATCGCAATATCCGAACTGACAAATGATTTGTAATTGACATGGTGAAAAGGTGGAATGAACGTTAAATTATTAAAAGAAGTACGTAACTTAGTAATAAAATAAGGAATATCCGGACAAGTATATGATTTAATAAAAAATTCACCTGGTAGTCTTAAGGTTTGACCAAAAACGAGTTCTGCGGAGGAACATTGCAAATCGTCTTTAGGGATGGTCCTGAGAGCTAATAGTATGATAGGAAGTTCATCTACCCAATGTGGTGTAGAAGTTTTAGCTCTCAGTGCAGTTTTAAGAGTTTTATTAAACCTTTCAATCATTCCATTCGAGGAAGGATGATATGGTGTCGTACGAATTCTATGAAATCCCAGAAATTTTGAAAATTCTTTGAACAGTTTTGATTCAAATTGAACGCCTTGGTCGGTTGTCACTGTGACAGGGACACCGAAACGACAAACATAATTCTGAAATAACGTACGCGCTACAGTTTCTGCAGTAATATCCTGAAGTGGATAAGCCTCGGGCCATCTAGTAAAACGTTCGATCACAGTAAGAATATAAGAACAACCTTTAGAAGGAGGTAATGGTCCTATTAAATCTATATGTATGTGGTCGAATCTTCCTTTAGGAATATCAAAGTTAGCAATCGGGCTCCTTGTATGTTTTGTCACTTTATTAGCTTGACAGCTAATACAAGTTTTCGCCCAGATATTACAATCCGAAGTCATTTTAGGCCAAAAATAATTTTTAGAAACTAATGTTCTAGTCGCTTTGATACCAGGGTGAGATAAACCATGAAATATATCAAAAATTGTCCGTCTAAAACGATAGGAACGTAAGGACGAAGTTTAGGGCGAGAAACGTCACACCAAATAAACTTGTCAGAATATGGAATTTTAATTTTCTTTAAACGAAAAGTTCTCTTTGTGTTCGATGAAGTATCTGATAATAAAAATTTAAGGTCAGAATCATCTTCCTGAGCTTCGCTCAATAAATTTAAGTCAAAGTTAATATCAACTAGGTTAGACTTTTGGGTCACAATTGGGGAAATGCATTGTTGTAAAGAAGACGTATCATGCTCACGTGATAAGGTGTCTGCAACAATGTTATTTTTTCCTTTGATATGTCTGATTTCGCAGGCAAATTGAGCAATGAACTCTAAATGTCTAGTTTGCCTGGGAGATTTTTCAGTTTTAGTGAATAATGCTTTGACCAAAGGTTTATGGTCAGTAAAGCAAATAAATGTGCGACCTTCAAGTAAAAATCTGAAATGTTCAATCGCTGTAAATAAAGAAAGAAGTTCCTTGTCAAAGGAACTGTATTTGGTCTGTGCCAAGGTAAGCTTTCGTGAGAAGAAGGCTAATGGGGCAAGTACACCTTCGTCATCGCGCTGTTCAAGAACTGCCCCCATAGAGACATTAGAACAATCAACAGTCAGCGATAAAAACGAGCTATCATCACAACGTGGATGTGCTAAAAAGGTTGCACCAGCTATAGCAGCTTTGGCTTTGGAAAAACTGTCAAGACAGTCGGTAGGCCAATCATTTATTATTTTAACTTTATCATGCAGTAATCTAGTACAAAGTGCATGTAAAGGAATTAAGATTTCAGCGAAAGAAGGTATAAAACGATGATAAAAGTTAACCATACCTATGAAACGCTTAAGTTGTTTGACTGTAGTAGGTAAGGGAAAATTATTTATGACATCAACACGTTCAGAAGCAGGTAAAATGCCGGCTGAAGAAATATTGTGTCCTAAAAATGTCAAATGACTGACACCTAATATGCATTTTGACGGTTTAATATTTATGCCGTACAATTCTAACCTCTGAAAAACAAGTTTCAAGTGCTCTAAATGTTCCAAACTAGATTTACTTGCAATCAGGATGTCATCTAAATAGACGAAAATGAAACTTCGTTCATGAAACGTTGGAAAGTTTGACCGGCGTTACGTAAGCCGAAAGGCATACGCCCAAATTCAAACAAACCGAAAGGAGTAGTAATCGCTGTTTTAAAAACGTCACTTTTTGCGACAGGTATTTGGTGATAAGCACGTACCAAATCTATTTTTGAAAAAATAACACAATTATACAACTGCGAGTTAAAATTATGGATGTGGGGCAACGGGTAACTGTCAGGAACAATAGGTAATTGAATTTAGACGACGATAGTCCCCACAAGGCCTCCAGTCGGAGCTTTTTTTTTCAACCATATGCAATGGTGAGGAAACGGAAGAAGAAGAAGGTACACAAATACCTAATTCTACCATATTATTGAATTAATTCTGAGCTATCTTGAATTTAACGCTATCCAACCTACGTGGGCGTGAGAAAGGTAAATGACCTTCAGTAACAATATGATGCTCAACGGAATGTTTAACGGGCAAATTGTAATTTGGAGAGCTAATTAAAGTAGGAAATTGTAAAAGTAATGCAGTGAATTCATTTGATATGCTAAATAACTTAGGAGAATGTAACGGACCATTGTTTGAAAATAAATATGTTGACAAACTAGTCATATTGTCGATTAAACATTTATGTTTTAAGTCAACTACTAAACCAAAATGAGCTAAAAAGTCTGCTCCGATAATGGCGATATTTATATCTGCTATATTAAAAACGAAAGGAAATAACCTACGTAAGTTTAAATCAATTTTTAAAAATTTCTTCCCGAAGGTATTTATAACTGAACCATTAGCTGCTGTCAGTACTACATCGGGGTTTCTCCTAGTATTCGTTAATAGATTCCGAGGTATAATTGACAAATCAGCGCCCGTGTCAATGAGGAATTCTATTTTATTAGTATTATCAAATATAAAAAGACGACGTTTACTATCTGAAATATTAACGTCAGTTGTCAAAATATTATTTACTTTTAGTCATTTTTGATTGTCGGCTTTGACATCTTTGGCGAAAGTGCACCAATCTCCGAGACATTTAAATGCTTTACGACCATGAAGTTGATGGTAATAGCAAACTTTAGTATTAGAAGGATTATATCTAACGCGGGAACCACTTCGACTATTAGAACGGGGCCTTGAGCACTGCGACTGTTGGAGTCGAAGCGATTTTTACAACTATCGCAATAAATGCCAGAAACTGTAGGAGTAGCGGAAGTTATTGCAGAAACTTTAGACTCTATAGCATGCAATTGAGACGTAAAAATTTCTTGCTTATGTAACACCCGATTCAACGTGTCTTGGAAAGTTGTAATAAAATTTGACGTGGAAACTGTGGGGTTAACGTTACAAATTGAATTAGAGGTAAGGGAATTCATAGAATTTTGACACAACTCCCATATTCGATCTGCAATGTCGATTAACTTCTTAATCTCAGTCTTTACTGATGCGGTAATTGCAATGAAGATTGTTTTTGGTAATCGCCGCTTCCACAACTTGACTAGGAGCTCCTGGCTCACCACATGGGATCCTCGACAATTGACAGCATCGACCGGTAAAAATCGGACGGTTTGATGTCCCCCATCTGGGAACCAGAGAGCAAGTCCTCCAACCGCTTTTCCTCGCTTGAGGTCAAACGAGAAATTAGAATAGTTTTTAAATTCTCATACAAATCTCGCTCGGGTTGATTAGTGACAACGTCATAAACCGTTGTAATAATTTCCGGGGGTAAACTGGCAATGACATAATCGTATTTCTTTCGATCATTAATGATCCTGTGAATAAAAAATTGAGACTCTATTTGAATGATCCATATTTCCGGTTTATTAACCCAAACGGGAGGAAGTTTAATAGTATAGGAATTCGCAGCATAATTACTATTCGGTATCACTGTATCTGACGTGACTGGTTGATCGTCTAACAAAATATTCTCCGTAGGAGGTGCCATCGATAACTGATTGACGTATTCTCTTTATTAGCAAGAGTTGATGAGTAAACAATTTACTTACCGTACGGAAATAAGAAGAATTTGATAGGTGATATCTTGTAGCCTTGGGATATCTAGCAATTCCTTCAGGAAAATTTTGAAAGCATGGAATATCATCAATTCTTCTAGGAAAATCTTGAATATCTAGTTCCCAATCAAACGTTTTGAAAATTGTATCTTAAGTAGCCATTTAAACTCAGGAAACTGCTTAATTAAAATCACGTATTATCTCCAGATATGTTAAATAAATTGTTAAATTTATATCTTCCATCCAATGAAACGATCAATAAATATTTATTAGGAAATCAATAATCTTCTTCAGCAATCCTATTTATTATATTGTCAAATATTCAATATCTGGATCAGTAACTTGCGAGTTTTCGGATATTTTATTTAAGTAAAATAGATAAATCTAGAAGTTCTATCGGAAATAATGGAAATATTTTTTCTTGCCTGCTTAACTATAAATCCATGCCAAAATTGGGTTCCATTTAAAATATATGTCCTGTGTCGGAGCTACCAAATCATAAAATAAGTGTTCTCTTTTTCCGGGGTCACCAAATTATAGATATATGGTTAAAATATCTACAATAAACCAATAAAATTGGTTTTAGCTTGAATATATATTCATATTTTAATTATATAAAATATATGTTAACATTTATTAAAAAGATGTATTGTCAATTATTGTATATAATGTTCTCTTCTTTTTTGTTTTTCTTTTTGTCGTTGGTTACCGGAAATCTTATTTTAGAGTAAGTAAACTGCCACAGTTGGTGTACTTCCGGGTGTTTTCCCACGTAGTTGATAGGCTCATGCTGGAGCCTATCAACTACGTAGGAAAACACCCGGAAGTACAAGCACTTCATGTTTTTCACTGTAAAAATGTGTCCACACCATCCTTTAACAAAAACTTTAAATCCAATACACATCAATTAAATCTTATCTACATAATATAAACAAACCACTATATTCAACGCAGACAGGCAATACTTAATTTCAGTTTTTAGTTGCTCTTAAACACTCATATGTGTACAGGGTGTCCCACGACGAAATGCGGCGATCGATATCTCGAAAAGTAGACATTGTAAAATTTTGAAAATTTGGTAGTAACCTAATGTCGATGAGGGCAACTCGGCTAAAATTTTCTCGAGATGATGGCACTTCCGGTTATACCGGAAGTGGATGTCAACTTGCTTATTTTAAATGGTATACCCTATATATTATTACATTTTTGGATTCTACGCAAAATTCTAGGCCGTTTATGTGTATCATGTATTTTACCTAAGTCTCTCCGTTTTTGACATATTTAAATTTTTATGTCAAAAATGACGTTTGCTGGCCCTAAAAGAATTATCAATTTCTCCTATAAGGAAGCCTTTATTATCTAATTTGGGTTGGATTCTTTGTTGAGAAAGACCTACTTTAATAGTGTTTTTGTAATATTTTGATAAGTATTAATACAGAGTGTTCAGAAAATAAGAATAAAAATGAAATTGAGAAAACTGTCAAAAATCAATTTGTATAATCTTATCTTATTTACCATTAAAAATAAGGGTAAGTTTGTGTATGGATGTCTATTCCGAAAATTTTTAGTTTTCCAAATACTGACAATTCAATACTTTTATATGGGGATTTTGCTATGGATTTTAAGTTCAAATACTCTTAGTTGGCTATGACGGCGCTGTCACTTACCATTTGATAAGTATTAATTATCATGCCAGGGTGCTTAAATTATACGCACGAGGATTATTTAAATTTGTTTATAATCTATGGAGAATGTAACAAAGTTTTATCAAGAACATGTGAAATATTTGGTAATAGATATCCAGAGAAACGAAAACAGTCTCCTAACAGTATTAAACGAATAATGAAGCATTTTAAAAAAAAATTCCATAGCAAGGGCATTTTTTAAACCCCGCGTCAGCGATATAAGCCACCTATAATTGCGTGTCCCGTGTGTTTTGTTTACCGTGCGATTTGTTTACAGTGCG
The DNA here is from genome assembly GCA_936432065.2 of Rutpela maculata. NCBI lineage: Eukaryota > Metazoa > Arthropoda > Insecta > Coleoptera > Cerambycidae > Rutpela > Rutpela maculata. The sequence goes on from OW386285.2 coordinate 114,515,040, forward strand.
TTTTGTTTACAATATGTAAAATTCAACTTACATGGATGGCAGGTAGTGTGTTTTTTACAATTCACAGTAGTGATCGTAGGTAAAATACGATACAAAACACTTTGAAATGTCAGAATGTGAAAGAATATAATAAATGTTTAAATGCTTTAAATGGTCTCCGGTTGATGTGACCGAAATATGAGGATTTCAGGGAACACGATGCTGGAGAGTCGGTTTTGGGGATATATTTCTTGGAGAATCAAGGTATTAGTGCGATAGGCTCTCCAGGGAATTCGTAACAAACGTCTCCAGACCCACATTTCGAAATCATCAATACGCCGCGCGCCGTGTGTCTGCTTCCCTAATGGTCCATTTCTCAGAGGCGTAAAGAAAAATGTAGAAAACTAGGACGTTAGTTAAGTCTGATCTTTGTGCGCCTCGTTATATTTCTGTCACGCCAAATTTTAGTCAACTGGCAACTGGCCGATCTGGCCATCTGTATTCTTCGCCGAATCCCATATTCGCAGTCGCAAGTATTATCCACAAGGGCACCAATGTATACCATCTTGTTTATACCTCATAGTCACCTATCCTTAATGTTTGCTTGGTTACCATTTGCTTAGTCTACAATCATAATTTTCATTTTGTTGTAGTTTACACTGAGGTCATAATCAGAGCTTGTTGTCTAAAGCCTATCCAGCAGGTGTACGAGCTCATCCTCTCTTGCTACAACTAACTAAATATTTTTGATTCCGCCTATCCACCGTGCCAGTGTTCCAGCACCCGTCGCATTACTATAGATGTTAAAGAGGATGGTGACAGAACACAGCCCTGTCTGACGCCTTTGCCGACTTTACATTTATCACAGTTTTCCAATTTTTCTGATGGTGTTATTTTACTCGATTATTAGGTGTCATTATATCATATCATTTTTTATATGATTCAGTACATAATTGAACTGGTAGCGTGTTTGAAAAAAATTTTTAAATCTCGTTTCATTATCTTTTAGATGATTTTCTGATTTTTTAATGTCAGGAGTGAAAGCAGATTTTCCTCTTGAGGCAGATAATGCAATACCATTAAAATAAGTATAGTTCTACTGATATTCATTTTTCACATTAGGATATTTAAGTCTATGTAATGAAGGCAAAAGTAGTGTAAATATTTCGTGCAAAGACGATATTACCTTTTGCCCCCGTTTTAGAAGGTGCTAAACACGATGGAAGTGGTGGGAGAAGTTTTTGACCGCCTCAGCCCTCTGAGACGGCCAAAAACCACCCCTTTTATGGGTATCCCTTTATGTTTTCGTATATAAATGGGTCTGGAGAGATTTGTCGACGGGTTATATATATTTGAAATAACATGGAAGGGGGTTATAGGGTAAGTGGAATCCAGACACTAGGCCTAGGGGGTTGATTAAACCCTCCAGAGGAGTGGAAAATCTTTTTTTTCAAATGATTCGGTTCAAACTCTTATCGTCCATTTTCGAGGTCGCTGATTACGGGAAAAATATTTATTTTTAGCTCCCTCCTCATTCCTCAAACGTGCAGAAACCACCCCTCACTCACCAGAAAGCATGCTATCCAGGATTTACAGGTTTTTCGGCACATGATCGTTGTTTCTGTGCATATCCCTTCATTTTTCACGGAAAAGAAGGTGGTAGCGACCTCGGGGGTTGTTTCAACCCTTCCAAGGGGTGTAAAATTCGTTAATTATATTTTTATCGTGATCTGCGCCTGCGAAAACGGGGAAGGGCGTATTGACGATCCAAAGTGTAATTAATGAATTTTACACCTCTTGGAAGGGTTGAAACAATCCCCGAAGTCGCTACCACCTTGACCACCGTGAAAAATGAAGGGATATGCACAGAAATAACGATCATGTGCCAAAAAACCCGTAAATCCTGGTTAGCATACTTTCTGGTGAGTGGGGGTGAATTCTGTCCGGTTGACGGATGAGAAGGGGTTGGAGCTAAACATTAATATTTTTCCAGTGAAAACGGGGGATAAGTGTTTGAACTGAATCATTTAAAAAAAAAAAGATTTTCCACCCCTCAGGAGAGGTTTAATCAACCCCCTAGGCTTGCTGTCTGGATTCCACTTACTCAATAGCCCCCTTCCATGTTATTTCAAGTATATCCCGTCGATAAATCACTCCCCAGACCCGTTCATATATGAAAACAGAAAGGGATCCCCATAAAAGGGGTTGTTTTTGGCCGTTTCAGAGGGTTGCGGCGGTCAAAAACTTATCCCACTAATTCCATCGTGTTAAGCACCCTCGAAAATGGGGGGGGGGGGGAAGGTAATCTCGTTTTTGCACGAAATATTTACAAAAAAACCGTCAAATAATGCTTCATTACATAATAAACTAATTCACCAGAGACTAAAAATACTGACTTGTAGGACAACAGTACATTTTGACCTTAGTAGCAGCTACTCTGTAGCGGCTACTAGAGACTAGCGAATTTGTGGGAAAACGCTGCTCTTAACGGAGTCAACGGAGTTTATTAGATTGTTGTTTATGTTAATTTGTAGTTTATCTTAATTGGCAAGTAATTATAATTTCTTCTAAATGGGGGGTTAGTATTGGTCATAGGATGCATATTCTTGTTTGTTTTTTTTCTGTTTTTAAGTGCCTGTATGGCTTTTTGTTGTTCAAGTAACAAACAGTTTTTTTGTATATTTTTTTTCATTGTTATAGTGGTAATGTAATTGCTGTATGTTTACATTTTCTATTTTTAATTCATTTTTATAATTTTCGTTTCTTATATTTTTTGGATTTTCTTTATTGTTATGTGCTTTTTTGTATTTTGTTTGGTTTTGTGTTTGTTTAATTTCTAGTTTTATTCTATTTTTTTAGAATTTTTATGTTTTTAATATTTTTCCCTAATATAGTCCCCAACAATTTGTTTACTTAGAAAGTGTTAAGCTAATAATTTACGGAAATTACCGAGTAATAAATTGGCAATTTATGATTTTACATCACTGGATAGAAAGATTGTTTAAAACTTATTTAGTTATACATAATAAAAATATGCATATGCATTGACTTGTTGTCTCTTTCATTTATTTTTTTTTATTTATTTATTGTAGGCATGTAAAGGAGATAGCTTTTCTACGACAATGTCTAAAATTTCACAAATTTCCTCGTCTTCTATTGTACCCAGTAGCACGTTTTCAGCAAAATACATGGGGCCTGATATGCTAGTAGTATATTCCACAATTGAAGGTAATTATGAAACTATTAAAAATATCTTTAAACAGTGAATGAAATTAAAAATATATATTGATAATAAAATTAACATTAGTAAGTATTTATTTAGAATTCTTCGATATGTCTGATAAGAAAATAAAAATGAGGTTATTTTCACTTGTCGACGTTTCGAATAATATTTTATTCTTTCTCAGGACTTTAGTGAAACAAAACCACAAACATATTTCTTGGACAAGAAAGTGTCATAATCATAAACTGCAACGAGTTCAAATATCCAATGTAAACTTGACATATAATTACACACGCACACAAAAAATAAAAAAAGTTCTGTATGTTTTTAACGACTATCATATCTATATGTATTTTGAGGAACTGAAAACTGAAACTGAATCCGAGGTCAGAATTGTCACGTCGTCAATATTTTTTATGTAAGCTCAAAAAACAGCTTAGAATAAGCCTGAAACCGGGTAAAAAGTAGATTGGAAGATTAAACGAGTTGATCCATGTTTCTATACGTATTTTGGGGAGCTGAAACTGAATCCTAGGTCAGAATTGTCACATGTTGTCAACATTTTTATGTAAGCTCAAAAAACAGCTTAGAGCAAACCTGAAACCGGATAAAAAGTAAATTGAAAGATTAATCGAGTTGACCCATATTTTCATACGTATTTTGGGGCGCTGAAACTGAATCCGAGGTCAGAATTTTCTTATCGTGTCAGGATCTTGACATAACCTTAAAAAAATCTCAAAAAGAACATCATAAATGCATTTTAAAGCGGATTTAAAAACTTAAAACGACCAAACCACTTTACTGATATGAATTTTGGAAAGTTGAAACTGAATCTCAGGTCAGAATTCTCCCATCATATCAAAATTTTGGCATAACCTCAATAGATCGCCATAAAACACCTCAAAAATGGTTAAAAATGTATTTAAAAGAACGTTTAAACTGATCACAAGACACTAAAATCTACTTTTAAGGTACTTTTATACTGATAAGAGCGAATCTAGCGGTGGATTTTATATATTAAAACGCGAGAGAGATAGAATAAAAGGATTTGGCAACACTGTATTAAATACGATTGTCATAACTGTCATATACTAATCTGCTACATTTAATCTGGCTATATTTCGTTCGTGCCGAGCCGAATTTTTCAATTTCGATATGCAATTTACGATGAGGTTTAACTGGAAGTCTTCCTCTTTACGTCGCGACATCGTATGGCCGTCCCGCTGGTGTTTTTCGAAAAATATGAACGTGTCAAGATCGCATGTTTTTGTAATTTTTCGTCTCCTAAATGGCAGGCTGTTTTTTACTATTTTTCGCAGATATGTCCGAAATGGTAAGAGCTAGCTCGAAATAAAAAATTAGGTCAAACAAGTATCTTTCACTGCGAATCCTTTGCTACCATCAGAATTTTAATTTTTCTCTTCGTTACGGAGATATTTACTGAAATGTCGACGATTTAGGGCAAAAAATCGCAAATTTTGTGCTTCAAAAGTTGAAAACTTCTTAATCTTGACTCCTACGCCAAAAGACTATTCTAGCTAATTTAAATAGAATTAAATTTGCTAAAACTCCTTCCTTTATTTTTTGGATCCCGACAAAAATTAGGGAATTAGAGGGCGCGGAAATTTGGACTTTTCTTTTTTCTGTAAAATTTCGCCATTTTATCACCGTAATTAATTGGTAATTAATTAAAATCGATCTCATATACGATATCCACTTAATATCATGTATTACCTAGATACTCTATTAATCTCTGCCCTTTAAAACAAAAGTTTCTGGCAAAATAATTTTTTTAAGATTTACATGCGTTTCCTAAGAAAAAGTGAAATTTTCTCCATTTACTCGAATATCTCGATATTCATCAATTTTTCAGAAAAATTTGTACGCAACAAATCTAAAGAGCATTTATACTAATTTTTAATCTTATACTTTTTAAAAATTTAAATATTCACGCCATCTTAATATGCAACGTTGTCAATCAATTTCAACAGCTGTTTCATTTACACAATTGTAGGTCTTAAAATTGATTAAAGTTTTAATAACTTTTATACTAGACGGACGATTTTTTCAGGGTTTTAACAGAGTGTTAATAAGAAACTACTTAATGTTATGTTAGTTTTTGAAGCATATTTCTCAAAAATTGTGGTAATAAGAGCGAAAATTAACTTGAGCCGATCTCTGCTACGTCAAATAAGGCATCTTTTCCTAAAAAAGTCAAACTTTCCGAATCAATTACTCCGAAACTAAACGGACGATTTTATTTTTATTGAAAATTCAAGTGTAAAATCACTTTATTTATTAGTATATCAAATTACATTTAAAACTGTAAAAGTTCATTTTAGTATACAAGTACCTTAAATGCATTTCTGACCATTTATGAGGAGTTTTTTGAGATTTTTTTGAGGTTATATCAAAACCCTGAAATAAGAAAATTCTGACCACGGATTCGGTTTCCGCTCCCCAAAATACGTATAGAAACATCGGTCAACTCGTTTAATCATTCAATCTACTTTTTATTCGGTTTCAGACTTGTTCTAAGCTGTTTTTTTAGCTTACATGAAAATAATGATGACATGTGACAATTCTGACCTCCCTGTCAAAAAATCCTATTTCAAACTTATAGATAATTATAAATTTTTTATGGGTAATCATAAGAGCCTATCTGGTTTATAAGGTTTTATACAATACATTAATTTTGCCATATAGAAATTATATTGGGATGAATAAGTATCTAAAGGAGTCTTAATTGAGTTGGAATACCCATGTTGTGATTTGTATGTTTTTCGTAAGTGTTTATACTAAAAACAGTTTTTATATGGCATTACAACTTTTAATTTGATAAGTTCTCACTGGATCTGAATAGTGTTGAAAGTGAAAAGGTTTCATCAGTAAAATCAAATACGAGTTCTGTAATCTTTTATAAGAAACAATTAGTATATGATTTTTGTAAGATCTGAGGCAGTGGCGCAGCCAGAAAATTCATCTGGAGGGGACCAATAGAACCGGCCTCCCCAGAGGATGAGTAGTAGATTCCTCTACTAGATAATATTGGCATTAATTACAAAATATTTATTTCAAGGGATAATTTGGATACTGCTTTGTACTGATAGGGATTATGCTTCTTTATTTTTTGGTTCATGGAAGACGGCTTGGGGGAGGGGGGGCGGGCCCCATGGCTCCCCCCCTGGCTGCGCCCATGATCTGAGGGGTTGTTATCAGTTTAGTTAATATAATAATTTAATGAGGATTTATAAGGAAACGTATTAAAAAGTGTTAATAAGGTATTACATCGAATATTTTTGTGGCTTTTTATGGGATCGAGTAATGAATGAGGTAATGAAATTGAAAAGATATACTAAGGAATTCCTACTAGACATTTTATACATTTTTATAACGATATATTTGTACTTATTTTTAAAAGACTTTATGGGTACATATCAGTTTAGTTTATATAATAATTTAATGTAGACGTGTAAGGATGCATGGTAAAAAATATGAGTAAGGTATTATCGAATACTTTTGGGAGTTTTTTTGGAATCTGAAGAGTAATGAAATTGAAAATATATACCAAGGAGTTCCTAGTAGGCATATTATACATTTTTATAAGGATATATTTGTACTTATTTTTATAAGACTTCATGGGTCCATATCAGTTTAGTTTATATAAGAATTTAATAAGGATTTATAGGGGCATTTATTAAAAAGTATTAATAATGATTTACAACTATTAAGTTGATAAGTGTTCATGGGGTTCCAATAGTGGTAAAACTAATAATGTTTCATCAGGAAACCAGGGATGAATTTTATAGCATTTAATAAGAAATAATTAGTATATGGTTTTTATAAGATTTGAAGGGTTATTATTAATTTAGTTTTATATAAGAATTTAATAAGAATTTCTCAGTGCACTCATTGAAAAGTCTTATTTACAACTATTAATTTGAAAAGTTTTCATGGGATTTCAATAGTAGTCAACCTAAAGAAGTTACAATACTTACTAAACTAAACTTACTAATACAATAGATTTCATATGAAGGGTCCAGGGGAATAGCGATGAATGTAACAAAAATTTGAAATGGAGATATTTGTAATTCTATTTTGAAAGCCGTTTTATTTTTAATACAAAAATAATATGCTTGCACATTTTGGTTTATAAAATTAACATAGGATCATCTACTGATTAGCGAAACAAAATTGTGCTTCTTCAAAATTTACGTTAAGAAAATCCAAAAAATCTTTGAAACTACAAAAGAAAACTAGGAAAAAATAATGAATGTCCATTAGATAACATTATAAAGACAAGTATCATTCAGAATGTTCGTCTTTATTATCGTTATTCTCTGTAAAAGAAAGCGGTTCGTAAAATATTTGTGCTTCTGGATTTTCACAAAACCTTTTTGGCTCCTGTAAGTTTCGATATTTTAACAGTGGCACTGGCAAACGATTTTGATACAATCTAGCTGGATGCTCAAGTTCACCCTGTAGCAAATTGAGTGTTTTACCATTTTGTCAGAGGAAGTGTGACTATAGAAGACATCCATGGACCGTTATAGCTATTCCTATGAAAAATTAATTGATTTCTCTACTTTCATCACTCTTATGGGTCTTGTAGCAAAAGGGAATTTCGGCTTGAATGTTTCTTTCAAAAATTCAGTCTCTACACCTCTTAATATGTTAACACATCAATAACAACTGAACAAAATAGATGATCAGAATAATAGTAGACATTTTTTTTTGACATTCATCGTTCTAGCCTAAAAACAGGTGGACATTCATCGCTTTTGCCCTTTTCATCTAAATTAAATTTCCGAATATCTATATACTCTCAGCATTTTTGGCCTGGATAGGCTGCACAGTAGATAATACTGTAGTGTTGCCAGCAGATGGCAGTGTTAACTCAGTTTTAACTATTTTGTGACAGTCATCGTTATTCCCCTGGATCCTTCATATAATTTACATTAAAATCCATTGTAAGATTAAAATCCATTGTAAGTATATATACATTGTATTTTAGAAAACCCTCTTATTCCCATAATAGCATAAAAGTCTTACAATAGACCTCAAGCGAGGAATATTCATTAAAAACTCACAGAATCTATAAAATTTTCATGTTTCAAACGCCATAAAAACTTATAAATACTTATAAGCCTCGTACTGAGAATTTACATTAATATCTTTCAAATTCATATAAAAACCTATAAAACTTCGCTATTTAATTACCATAAATACTTATAAATATACTGATAGAATTCATTCAGGGAATTTACTTTAAAACCCCATTGCATATCCTCATAGAATTTTATAAAAACTTCGTGTTTATTATTAAAACGTGCAAGTGTTGATAGACTTCAGGCAAGGAATTTACATTCAAAACACATTTCAAATACCTACTTCAAAAACTTAAACACATCTGAACCTATAAAATCTTCGTATTTCAAATACCATACAAGAACTTACAAATACTGATAGGCCTGATACTTTTCAAATACATATAAAATATCTATCACTTCACATTTCAGTTATCGTGAAAACGTAACTACTGATAGACTCCATATAGGGAATTTACATTAAAAACCCATTGTACGCAGCAAATTTTATAAAAACTTCGTATTTCCTATTAATATATGCAAATGCTGATAAACCTCAGGCAAGGAATTTACATTAAAAACACATCTCAAATAGCCACATCAAACCATATTCAGAACTTATATAAAAAACTTTGTATTTCAAATACTATAAAAACTTAAATATACTGATACATATAACTACTGATAAACTCCATATGGGTAGTATACATTAAAAACCCATTGTACGCAGCAAATATTATAAAAACTTCGCATTTCCTATTAATATATGCAAATGCTGATTGATCTCAGGCAAGGAATTTACATTAAAAACACATTTCAAATAGCCGCACATCAGACCACATTTAGAACTTATAAAAAACTTTGTATTTCAAATACTATAAAAACTTACGTATACTAATAGGTTTCATACGAGGAATGTACATTTAAAACACACACACACATAATTAAAACTTATGAAAGTTTAGTGTTACATACTCCAGCCTCTAGTAAAGGGAGCTGTTATACATGTCGCTAATTCATATATAATTTAATGTGACCTAAGAAACTAGCGTGGGCTTGTTAAATTGAAAGTAAAGCAGTCTCTTTTACTGCTAACTTATTACTGAATTTATGCTAGAACGCTAGAGGAAACTTCTGCAGTATTTAGTGTTTACCACTATATTACTATTGATATTTGAAATATTAATAGTAATTAAATAATATTTACTTACCTATGTAAGTTTATGGGATTTGGCATTAAAAATATATTTCAAATTACACAACCAAAATCTGTAAAAAAACCTATCAATATTAATAGAATTTCTATGGGAAATTTACATTCAGAAAACACAAACCTATAAAAACCTATAGAAATTTTTAATTACATGTACTATAAAAACTCATCAATACTAATAGATATCATATGGGAATTTACATTCAAATCACTATAAAAACCTATAAAAACTTGTAATTACATATACTATAACAACTCATCAATACTGGTAGATACCATATGAGAATTTACAATTAAAACACATTTCAAATACACACATCAAATATTATATAAACTTATACATTTTTTTTATAAGTTTTTATAAGGATTTTTTGACGGGGCTCGGATCGGTTTTAGCGCCCCAAAATATGCATAGCAACGTGGGTCAACTCGTTTTATCCTCCAATTCACTTTTTACTCGGTTTCAGGCTTGTTCTAAGCGGTTTTTTGAACTTTCATGAAAATATTGACGACATGTTATTCGGTTTCAGCGCTCCAAGATACGTATAGAAATGTGAGTCAACTCGTTTAATCTGTCAACTTACTTTTTCCCTGTTTCAGGCTTGTTCTAAGCTGTTTTTTGAGCTTACATACAAATATTGACGACATGTGATAATTCTGATTCGGTTGCAGCGCCCCAAAATACACATAAATATGATAGTCGGTAAAGAAGTCCTTTTTATTTTTTGTGTGCCTGTGTTATTAAACGTAAATATGAAGAAGTGAATACCTCCATACCAATTACAATGCATGCAGTATTATATACAAATTGTGTATAGTCCAGTCAACCAATTTATCAATAGAGGCTACTAATAATAGAGGCTAATAAAGGCTAGAGGCTAGAGACTACATGGAGGGCGGCAGAATTTTTGACTTCAGGGATGAGTTTGGGGTAGTTAGGGGGTAAACATATTAAAAGTCCCCGACCCTAGAAGGTGAGCCTCCTGGGGGGGGAGGTTTCCGGAAAGTCCTAAATTTTGACTATTTTTGGTTCTTCGCTTATAACTCGATAACTATTGATCCTTTAGAAAAAATTATTCTTACCTTTTTGTAAGCTGAGAAAATTTTCTATATTTTTTACTTCAACAAAAAGTTTCTATCTTCAACCGTTCTCGAGTTATCCGCTTCTGAAAATCGCCGATTTCCGGAAAACGCTGTTTCGGATCACATTTTTGTCATACTCTGCTCTTAACTCCTCAAATCTTCGTTGTAAAATAAATTATAATTTTCTCGTCCAAAACACCTTAGCAAACTTTATTTTAGACGAAATCCATCTCACGACAGACACACTCACATCAGATTTTCTAGACGATCCTCCCTCGGTAGATTTGCTGGATAATGACCCACATCTCCAATGAGTTGCCATGCAATTTGGAGCAACATTACCTACCACGGACCAACTGCTAAACTCTGGATCCAATACTTCAATATGGCAGAAGCAAAGTCATGCCACTTTTTTGTGCAGGACATGGAAAAACTGTCTTCCCAAATGTCAACTGAAGAGTACCAACAGTTTGTGAAGAAAGAATTCTTCACAATGAGCCGAAGTGATCTGGTCGGGATTGTGATCCGATATGACGATTGAGATCACTCTCATACGCAACTTACACAGCCATGGTGGCATTACCCGAGGAAGGGGAATCACGGATAGTACTATAAGTAAGTGGGTTGTTGGAATGTCTGCGACTAATGACTCGAGGAATATTGTGGTGTCTTGGATTCGTAAAGTGAACAACACAAGTTGATGCAGAAAGGCATCATTAAATTGTTCGTCAGCATGCCTCAACTGCCAGGGCAACTGCCACAATGGAGTCCCCATATAAGAGGATGAGGAGGATGAAGAATTTGATGACATAGCAGTTTCTTTGGAGGATTCATTTTCCCCTTCTGCTGACGAAACTATTCCCCCGTCCGAAAAATGATCATTTTTTTCCTTTCTTTAAAAAAGCATTAGCTAATTAACTATTAGCCAATTATATGTAAATAAAAGTAGTTCAAATCATAATACCGTGGTGTTTTTTTATAGAGATACCTACCTGCTTTTTCCCACTGTTTTAAGTATAGCTACTCATTACTATACCAAATGCAACAACTTACAACAATAAATAGATATAAAAAAAAATACAAAATGTAGGTAATGATTTCAAGCAATAACCTATTATCACATTACAGCAAAAAATCTTGAAATCCATCATTTCTGCCATTAACTATAGAATTATATAATTCTTGAACCAATTTAATCCTCTTCACTTGATTTGATTGTATTTTGTTTTATAAAGAAGATTTGAGAATTTAAGAGCAGAGTATGACGAAAAATGTGATCCGAAACAGCGTTTTCCGGAAATCGGCGATTTTCAGAAACGGATAACTCGAGAACGGTTGAAGAACAAACTTTTTGTTGAAATAAAAAATATAGGAAATTTTGCCAGCTTTCAAAAAAGTAAGAATAATTTTTTCTCAAGGACCAATAGTTATCGAGTTATAAGCGAGAAACCAACAAAAGTCGACATTTAGGGCCTTCCGGAACCCCCCCCGCGAAGCTCACCTCCTAGGGAACTTTTAGAATGTTTACCTCCTAACTACCCCAAACCCATCCCTAAAGTCAAAAATTCTGCTGCCCTCCATGTAGTCTATAATAATTTGTTGACTGAACTAGTATGTCCATTTTTATCTCAGTACTACTGTTTATTTTCCTTCATATAATAGTATGATCAAATACAGATTTTAATCCACATTTATCAGTTTTTAATATTACTTTCATTTTTGAATTAGGGTATTACCAGAACTAAGTGTCAGTAAGTTTATTTTCCTTCATATAATAGCATGATTAAATACAGATTTAATCTAGGTTTATCAATTTTTATTACTACTTTAATTTTTGAATTGGGGTATTACCAGAATCAGACCTAATCAGTCACCATCATTTATGATAATCTGGCCAAAACCTAAAATCCACAAGAAAATGATATATTTCAAAATATTTTGATGTTAGAAAAAGTAATATTTGATTATTTAGAGTGAATTACAAATTACATCGACGCGTGACGGCCGACTACTGAACTTATTCAACGGTTAAAAAAATAATGTAAAATATGTAAATTTTTAATGAAGACTGGCACGAAATCAAACAATTTTCAAATATTCAGCAGTCTCGTTGGTTGGTAAAAAGGCACTTATGGTATTATTCTATAGGAATGTTCCGAGGCCATGTTATGGGAAATAAACGCATATTTCCCTCTCACTCTGCAAAATCCTACCCTTGAATTACAAATACCTTTTTTTTACAATATTTAAGAATTTATTATATTAAAAACATAACCATTCTAACTTACTTGCATATTACCAATGGGCATTTAGTTTCAGCGTAGTTTAAATTAGTTTCCAGTTAAGGAATCAGCAAGATAATTCTCGCTATATAATATGTATAGAAAGTAATGCCCATAAATAACTCAGGCACTCTTTTGCTGCTGGTATTAAACATACACCAAAAAACGCAACTAAAATGTATGACTTAAAACATTTTTTACGAAGTGACTTTTCTAAAACTTGAAAAATTTTATTCGGTAGAGGATCTAGTTCGATACGGACTAAAATAAAATAAAACTAGATCTTACTCTAGAACGGTGTACTTATTTGAAGTTACATTATAGGTTTGTTCCAACAACAATTACGGACTAGTTAGACGCAATACGTTTGGTTGATTAACGTGATTGAAGAACGTGATTTTTCTGGAAGGAAGAAGTCCTGAAATATTGTTATGATTCGTTTTTAAAAAAAAAATCTCTAGATACTCTGAAACGTTCTCACCTGCTATATCAGTATTGTGGCAATATAAATATAGGTCTTGTAAATACAGTAATAGCGATTTTAAGGTAATATAGCTCTGTATAGAAACAATGTATTCCTGAAGGTTACTTACAAAGATATATTTTTAACGTCTATGACCAGACAAGGTACGTACATCTTGCAGGAGTATTTCGACAGAATTATCTGTATGGTGTTTCCCAAATCTCAGTAAAATTTACTATTTAGTTGCTATTCTCAGAGAGTTGTAGCTTCCTTAGAAAACGGACGAGAGTTATTTTCTTAGCGTCCTGTACAGTGTACAGTGTACATATTATGACGTACTCCAATCATTTAAATATATCTCTTGAAACATTTTGCTTTCTGTTTACAAATATCAATTATTCTTTATTTTTTAGGGAATGTGTCTTTTCGTGACCCTTTAACTGGTACTTGGTTTATTCAAGAATTGTGTAAGAATTTCAATGCTTATGGCAAGAGAGATGATGTTGTGAGTTTAATTATTAGAGCTACTAAATGTGTCTGTGGGAATTATTTTAATTTTAAAAATGAAGTGGATCAAAAGCAGATGCCTATGTTTGTATCGACATTGACAAAGAAGTTTTACTTAAATCGTCACAAGGATAGAGCTATATTATTAAAAGTACTTGAGAGCAACGAGGAAATTATTAAATTATTGAATAACGTAAAAGAGAAGGTTAATAAAATGTATCTAATAGAGGAAGAGAAACAGAAAGAAGAAAGAAAAGAGAAAAAAGAAAAGAAAAAATAACATTATCAACGTCTTCGGTGGGGGTTGCAAATAGTTGTATTTTTTTTTATTTTTTACTTTTCCTATAAATAAATCATACTTAATATAATTTGCTCTCCTTTATTTAAATGCCATTGACCTGGGCCCAAACAGTGTACCCATTGGAAAAACTTAAAAACTGGAATTGGTAGAAGAGAAACCAATCTCCGGTGTTTCATTTTGGAGCAAGATAGCATGAGAAGTTGTTTAAATCATCTTTTTTTTCTTTGACTTGTCCAAGGCATTTGATTTTATAAAACCGGAATCTGTTGCAGAGAAGCTTTCTGCGATGGGAATTAAGGATAACTTTCTTTTGTGAATAATATCGTGTCTCAGCTTTAGAAATTGGAAGAAACTAGTTCAGAGAAATACGATATTAATCTTGCAGTTCCTCAAGGCTCTATATTGGGGCCACTTATTTTTCTTTTATTTATAAATGATTTAACAATTCATATCAGTATTGAATGCGTTGTATTGTTAGCATTAACCTCCCCACAATAAAATTGTGGGAGGTTACTACAATTAGTCCAAAATCGAAAATTGAGATAACATCAAATTTTTACGTTTTGAGGTCCCAGGAACCCAAAAAAGTTGTTTTTGAAAAATGTCTGTGTGTGTGTGTGTGTGTGTTGTGTGTTAGCACGATAGCGGCGAAGCTACTAAACGAATTTGGATGAAACTTTGCATGAGGGTTTCTTTAGTTCTCCAGAAGATCTGAAAAGGTTTTGGTTGAGATCGGATTACGTTGGGTGCCGTTTTGGCACAACAAGTTGTTTATTTTATGATTACTTACAATTTGTAATCGAACCATTGAAAAGCAGTAAAAATTCCGATTTCAACGATATATCACACTTGCACTCTTTCGATTTGGTCTTAAAAAACAAAATAACACGCTTCTCGTGTAAGATATATTTTATAGTCTAACCTAACGTTCGATAGACTAGTGTCAGAGAAATTTACCACAAAATAATATAGGGCTGTACCCCTTACTCTTTGCAAATTTGCAACCGCAAAGGCTTTTTTTAGAGACTATTAACGGAATCAGGACTGTACTGATGTGTCGAGAGTGAAATTCTACATCTCAACGCGACATTCCGAACGACTAATTATCTACGGATAATTAGTTATTAACGCGCACAGACTGTCTATCTCGTTTTTTGCGGCGGAACGAGATGGAAGATGGACACCTTCTAACACAAATTCGTCAAACGAAAAATTGCAAAAATGTCACTTTTGATTCGTTCGTACCGAGCTGAATTTTCGAATTTCGACATGAAATTCACGATGCCGATCAACTACAAGTCTTCCTCTTTCCATTGCTACATAGTACGGCCGTCGCGGTATCGTATTTTTTAAAATACGAGTAAATTTAGATGTCGTGTTTTCGACCAAAATTTACCCTCGGATGCCGCCAACGGTTTTTCATCTGTAACTCGGAAACTGTTAGAGATAGCTCAAAAATAAAAACTCCCAAAGGAAAACTACATAAAGTCAGGAACGTTCTGCCGTCCTCGAAATTTTAATGGGCCTTTTCGTTTGGGCCCGGCGGGCCTTTCAAGATGACGGTGTCATGCACTTTTTTCATTCGTTCGTAACTTCTAAACTTTCTAAACTTCCTACGGCAAAAAACTTTGACCTAACGAAATTGTAGAGAATTGAATAACTTAAAAGTCTTTTTTGGATTTTTATGCTGCTTCAAAAATTACCGCGATACAGTCGGCCAAAGTAGAGACTTTTTTGAAATCCGTCCAAAATCTCGATTTGTTTCTCTTTAAACCTCCATAACTCTTAAACGGTGCCCCCTACGCCAAAATATTTTGCCCTAACGAATTTGTAGAGAATTTAACAACCTACAAAAAACTATTTTATACTTTTTGCCGTAATACAAAAAATAAGGCCGCTACGAGCGATACAAGTGGAAATTTACATTTTCTAAGGAAACGTGTTTTTTTCTCTCCTCTTGCGAATATCTGGATAAATATTGGTTTTAGCAAGAAAATGGTAGAGATGTATTAGAAAGATGATAAAACGATGATGAATTTGCTTTCTCAAAAAATTTCTGTAGGATTAATGGTTTCGCTGCGTTTCAACACGAAATTTCGATTTTCCCATATGCCCAAATTATATTGATACTAATTTTTAAAATATCCGACAAGTGAAATTTATAGTTTTTTGTCCTCAAAGCAGTGCAATGTACAGGGTGATATTCTAATAATGACAGAGGTGTACACTGATTTCGGCTGATAACTCGGGAACGGTTGAAGATATCGAACTGAAATTTGAAATGTAGGTATAAATATTGTAGACGGATGGATTACGAGTGAATTAATAATACACCTACGTCACATGACGTCACAAAAATGAAAAATTATTACAACAGACGAACTGGTACAGATATCGACTTAACGGTTGGAGTTACTGAATTGAAATTTGAAAAATAGGTGGAAATATTGTAAATGGACGGAATAAAAGTGAATTATTAATACACCTACGTCTACATGACGTCACAAATAAGATAAATTCTTACAACAGGCGAACTGGTACAGATATTGACTTAACGATTGGAAACATCCAATTAATGTGGTTGGAAATATTATAAACGGGCGGAATAGAAGTGAATTAATAATACACCTACGTCCACGTGACGTCACAAATAAGAAACATTCTTACAAACTGGTGCAGATATCGACTTAACTATTGGAAACATCCAATTAGTTTGAAACGTAGGTGGAAATATTGTAGATGGACGGAATACGAGTGAATTAAAAATACACCTACGTCACATAACATCACAAATAAGAAAAAATTTTACAGCAGACGAACTGGTACAAATATCGACTTAACAGTTGGAGGTATCAAATTTAAATTTGAAATGTAGGTAGAAATATTGTAAATGGACGGAATAAAAGTGAATTAATAATACACCTAGGTCTAAATGACGCCACAAAGAAGAAAAATTCTTACAACAGGTGAACTGGTACAAATATCGACTTAACGATTGGAAACATCCAATTAAAATTTGAAATGTGGGTGGAAATATTGTAGACGGGCGGAATACAAGTGAATTGATAATACTCCTACGTCACATGACATCACAAATAAGAAAAATTCTTACAAAGGGCGAACTGATGTAGATATCGATTTAACAATTGGAAACATCCAATTAAAGTTTGAAACGTAGGTGGAAATATTGTAGATGGATGTAATACAAGTGAATTAAAAATACGCCTACGTTCTGATGACGTCATCAAAAAATAAAATTCTTATAACAGGTGAACTGATGATATCAAAAAAATATTTGTACGAGACGAGTCACGAAATTTTTTTTTTTAATTTCCAAAAAATGTCAAATTTTCGGAGTAGTGTCACTTTTTAGAAAAATTTTATAAATTCAGGAAAATGTCAAATGATTGAACATTGTCAAATTTTCGGAGTAGTCACTTTTCAGAAAAATGACAAATTTTCAAAAAAATGTCAAATTTTCGGAGAAATGTCACTGTTCAGAAAAATGTCAAAAATTCAGGAAAACTGCCAAATTTTCGGAGAAATGTCACTTTTCAGAAAAATTTCAAATTTTATTAAATGTACTCAAAGGAAAATTCCCAAAAAATACTACGGGTCCATCTGTGGTATAAGTTCTCTGCTAGTGTGTTAAAGCATGCAGACTGTATGCTGAGTATTTTTGACGTGTCAAGTACATCGAGAGATTACAAGTTTTTTCGACGTTTATAAAGCCCACGGATGGTGTGAGAGGCCTTCCTGAACCGCTGATAAGCCCTACAATTGTAAGCAACACCACCGGAATGCTTTCGGTGAGTTTTTTTCAATAAAACTTTAAAAGTGACAGTGACATTATATTTTAAAAACTATTTCCGCTACTTCCGGCATCCCGTCGGAAATTCTTCCGACAACATAACCTAAAAATAGTGTTACATAACCTAAAAACAATTTAAGACATTGGTACCAACCTAAACATTTTTCAAAAACCAAATTCCCCAGAGAAACATTGGAACCAAAAATTTGACAGCTATCACTTCCCCGACCGATTTAGTGAAAAATCGGTCGAGGCCAAAAGATAGAACAAAATATATCAACACAAACTTAAACGATCTACCATGAACACTACCCTGGCCACATCTGCAGGGAAGCTGTCCACCAATAGTTATATGGTTTTTTTCCAAAGATGGCCATCCCTGCTACCCATCCCATTGCCAACGAACAGATTTTTTCGTTTAGTTGTTTCCCGTATCAATAATCAAAATTATTAAGTGCTCTTACACATTATAATTTTAACCTAATTATTAAGCCTGCCTACAGAAGACAGGAGCTACATTTCTATTTTTCTCCAAGCCAAACCGGACCTACCACGTCCAGCCTCACACCCGGCGGTGTTCACCGTGGTTGTCTGGCTGGCTCCGGGCTAGGATCTGATGAAGCATGTATCTGTATTAAAACATTGAATAAAACATTAATGTTGTGCAGACTATAAATTTAACACGCAAGTTCTTAGGTCCAAATCAGAGCGAACGCCAAACTTTTTTTCTGATTTAATATGAAAAAAATATTTCAAGTTAATAAATATAATTAAATGAGATCGTTCATATTGTTTAGTGCTCTTTTCGGCTTCAAAGATTCACCGGGTGGGGAGGTTTCAGCCGCTTCCAGTGGCTTCCGATTTTTTTGACTACGTTTACTCCACTAAAATACGTTTTCAGTTTTTCCATTTCATGGTGATCTGATCGTTTATTAACATTTCAATGTTGCGGCCGAAATTCAAAAATTTCTTGTAGAAATAAATCGTAAGGTTACAACCTTATATAAATCGATTCATACTTTACAAAGTTAAAAGGTAAGAGACAAACAAACACCAATACAGGGTGTCCCAAAATCACCGGAGGAGCTCCTAATGACAGATTCTTTACAACATTCTGAGACAAGAACCATAATACAATTATGTCGAGTCTCCAATCGTTTTCGAGCTAGACTCTATTGAAGTTTCTATATATGTAGCAGAATTAAATGGGCTGTATCGACCTTCAAGCCCTTTAAATCACCGAGTAGGGACGGTATTTTTCCTGCCCTGCTTCAGAATTGAGGAACTTATCCCATGCCTGAGAAGCATATTTATAGCAAGCTATACTCTTGGGTATATTCCCCAAGCTTGGAGGGAAGTTAAGGTGGCGTTTATCCCAAAAATAGGCAGACGTCCAGCAGACGAGCCTAAATCTTATCGCCCCATTAGCTTAACCTCCTTTCTCCTTAAAACAATGGAGAAAATACTAGATCAACAGATTAAAAGCGAAATCACTACAGAGAAACCGCTTCACTCGAAATAATTTGCTATCAACCTGGCAAATCGACAATAAATGCTCTACATGGCCTGGTCAAAGGCATCGAAAAGACATTTACAGCAAAGGAACTGGCTCTATGTGCTTTTATAGATATAGACAACACCTCCTATGAATCCATACAAAGGGCCGCAGAAAAAAAAAAAGGTGAATACAGTCCCCAACAATCGGATGGATACAATCCATGCTAAGAACCAGAATAATTACCGGAAATATGGGGAACGAGTCGGCCACCGTGACTGCATCAGTTAGGGGTTGTCCACAAGGTGAAGTCTTATCGCCCTTGCTGTGGTCAATGGTAGTCGACGATCTTCTCCATAAGCTGAGTAATTATAGCTTCAACGTTCAGGGCTACGCTGATGACCTGGTCGTTACTGTGAGAGGCAGGCATGAGGTTATGATCTCAAATCACGTGCAAATTGCCTTAAACATAAGAGGGTCTTAGTGTCAATTTGAGCAAAACAGTTATTGTTCCATTCACCAGAAGGAGAAAACTCAATTTGAGAGCTCCTATGTTAAATGGAACAGTACTGAATTTTTCCAATGAAGTCAATTATCCTGAACCAAAAACTTACCTGGCACTCACACTTAGAAAGGATACTTACCAAAGCAACTATAGCTATTTGGACGCGCCGTAGTTTGTTTGGTAAGACTGAAACCGAAAATGATACATTGGTCCTACCTTTCGAATGTGAGACCCATGATCACTTACGCATCATGTGTATGGTGGACAAAAACAGAAGAAAAAACAGCACGAGGAGTGTTGCAGAAATTGCAACGCCTTGCCTGCCTAGGGACTACAGGAGCAATGCGCCCGTGTCCCACAGCAGCTATGGAGGCAATGCTGGACTTACTTCCTCTGCATTTGCATGTAAGGAAGGAGGCAGCACTTAGTGCCTTAAGGCTGCATCAGGCGCTTAAATTCAGTAGAGGCGACCTGGTTGGTCACTTAAGGATTCTGGAGTTAATCCAATTCGAATCCATGACCAAACCCACTGACTCAATGCCAATCAAGCATGACTTTGACTGCCCGTTTGATGTGCTGATGAAAGCCGTCAGGCGGGCAGGGTCGAAGCACTGCAGTTGGATAAAGAGTCACACATCTGGTACACAGATGGATCCAAGATGGATGAAGGGGTTGGTGTGGGCGTAGCAGGGCCTAAATGCAGGCTATCTAAAGCCCTTGGTAACACCCCAACCATTTTCCAGGCAGAAGTCTATACTATAGATTAATGTGCCCAGAAATGCCTAAATAAAGGCACTCGAAGGGCAAAGATCTATATACTTTCAGATATCCAGGCAGCATTAAAGGCGCTCAGGTCAAAAACTGCCTGGGAATGCAGACAATCCCTCAAGCAACTGGCAAAAAACAACAAGGTTACCTTGATGTGGGTGCCAGGGCATGAGGGAATAGAAAGCAACGAATTGGCTGATAGCCTCGCAAGAAAAGAGGTGAAGCTCCGTTTTTTGGACCCGAACCGTTCTGTGGCTTATCCAAGGGACACATAACGGAGGAGGTCCTAAAATGGGAAAAGGGACAAAAGAAGTTCTACTGGAGGAACACTCCAGGCCAAAGACAAGCGAAAAGGTTTATAACCTTTGGATTGGACCTTTGAACTTCCTGCCCGCTTGAACGGACAAAGCTACGGAACATTTTACCGGAATTGTTGGAAGATATGCCATTATTACAACGTTTAACATGTGGTTTCAACTTGGTGCCCCACCACATTATGCATTGCACGTACGAGGGATATTAAACAGATAAGTGGCCTGCCCAATCGCCTGACTTAAACTCATTGGACTATTTTCTTTGGGGTCATTTAAAACAATATGTTTACAGTTGGGAGGTTAATCATACCCTAGATGACCTGGAGGACAAGATAACCGACATATTAGCGACGGTTATACCGGAAATGGTGCAAAGAGCTGTGCAGGATTTAAGCAGACGAGTACGTCTTTGTTTGCAAATGGAAGGGGCCCATTTTGAACATTTAACTCACTAATTAAAACTCTTTTAGTTATGCCCAAAATATCATTTTGTCTTAATTAATTTTGTTTACAATGCGTACCTACAAATTTAATAAATCGTTAGCCTCACATAGGAAACTTTTTTGCGAAACTTCAATAGCTAGTTCGAAACCGGTTGGAGACTCGACATAATTGTATAAAAGTTATTGTCTCAGAATGTTGTAAAGAATCGCTCCTCCGGTGATTTTGGGACACGCTGTATATAAATAAAGAAAATCGAAATGCTTTAAACAGATTATGGTTAAAAAAACAAGTCAAAAGTATTAGGCCGATGAGACAAGATTTCCATAAAAATATAGAGCACTGAAGGCCCTTGATTTTTAAAATCGCAGATATTTGAAAATATATAAATGGAGCAGAAAATTGAAAAGCTCTAAGCAGATCAAAAAACCGCTGCCTGAGAAATCACTACTTTCACATCCAAATTTCCGAGGGGGTTAGTGGAGGTGGCTAATTACAAAAAATTTTGAGGCCTTTGATTCTTGTACACACACACACACACCTTATCACATTTTTTTTCACCCCACTTGACAATCATCAGATTCTAGCAGAGTGAACGGCTGTACAGGTTTGTTTTACAAATTGATGGCTCCGATGCATCGACTGAAACTGCGGCCTAGCTGCGTGGCATCTTCGGTATGTTCGTACCCTTAGGGTACGGACATGCCGAAGATGCTTAGTAGTTCAGTGTGTAGTTCACTACGATAGCCGCCATCAATTTTTAGAACAAACCTGTACATTTAAATGGGACCGCATATGCCGAGGATGCTTGTAGCAGTTCATTCTAGCAGTTTACATGGAAGTCACCGCGGTAGCTGGCCATTCATAATTTTATATATTTGGTGTGAGGTACGGAGATCCCGGAGTTGCCTCGTAGCTAGAAGTTCAGCCCACAAATTCAGTCTATGCATCGAAGTCGTCAATTTGTAAAACAAACCTGTACATTTAAATGTGACCGCACATATCGAGGATGCTACCAGAGCAGTTTACTTCCGAAGTCTACCAGCATGTTCACCTCGAAACAAAATAGTTTGTTTTTACATGGTAGTAGAGAGGTAGACTTCGCGGGTGGCGAATATTTACCAGATTTTGAATAAATATTTCTATACATATTTTTTTAAGTTATAGTCAACAACCTTAATTATTGCTTTATAATTAAAATATACAGTATGTCCGCGGATGGGGTTTACAATAGGTGTAATCGCAATTTTTTTAACTTTTCGAGAAAATGTTATTCTTTATAAAAGTTTTTCCTTGTCTAAAAAATAGTAATGATTTTGAGAAAAATTATATTTTTTATACGTGGTGCGCAAAAATTACAAAACCTATAATTTCAAGAGTAAACTGGTTATATTTTTTATTTTGGAATAAAATGTAAAATAAAAAAGTTGTTTCAAATTATATGGTCTGTCCAAATTCAAAATTTCACTTGAATATTGCAATGTTTCGAAATGAGTGAATTTCTATTAAAATACTTGTTGGATTTTGTCAATTGTTTTTCTTAATTTTATTTTATTTTGACAAATACTACAAGCCGTAGAAATTTGGAATCCTATTTTATGAACATCTTCTATAATTTTCGTAATGTTCTATTTGATTGTTAGGTGCGTTGTTACCTAGTTACGTCTACATATCATGACATATCTGCATTAAAATTTTTTTTAAATGTTTAACTGTCGAGCAAAGAATTATTTTAATAGAGTACTATGGAGACGATGGGAGTTCATACCGTTACGTTCTTCAACAATTTAGTGAGAAATTTCACAATGTGTTGCATCCCTTAATTTATAGTGGTCCTCTAATTTTGTTTGTGTTTAAAAAAATAAATGCCCCGATAGATCCCAGCACGAGAAGCGTGTGTCCCTGTTTTACTTCCACATCCAGTGGAAGTATAGTAACGACAAAAAATTTTTTTTTAATTTTTATTGTTCAAATAGGTTTAGAATGTCATGAAACGTCGAGATTTTAAATTTGAGCGAAAAAAAATTTCTGTCTGTCGGTCTGTAATTTTTTTTGTGCGCACGTTTACTCTGGAACCGTTCGAGATGTTGACATGAAATTTGGTGCACATATGTACTTTAACGAGATCTAGAATTAGATTATATTTTCATCTTGTTTCGTCGAAGGGTTGGGGGGTACATTGGGGTAAATTTGAGGTAAATAGGAAAATCAAGCGGGTAAGAGTCCATAAAATTGGTATTTAGTATATACAAGAGAAGCCAAGGTCTCAAAAAAAAATGTTGGCATTAGCCATCGCCATTACCACCCCCACCCCATTATTAAAGGAGATGAAAAAAATGGTGATTTAGTGTGTGTACAAGAACCAGAAACCTCAAAATATTTTTTTACTTCATCCACCCCCACTACCACCCCTCATCATCACCCCCACCCCACTACCGATGTGGGGTATCCTTTTATGGGTTTTTGGGGTAGAGGATTTCAAATATTATATTATTAAAGTTCCGTAAACAATTATTTCCACATACAAATTTTTTTCGTTGTGAGTGACTTGGATAGAAAATCTGGATGTGGAAGTAGTGATTCCTTGGGCAGCGGTTTTTTCTCCTTTGTTGATCTTCAATATTTATTTTTTCATTGTTGACATGGGTTAATTGGAATAAATGGTTTTTAGGGTAGCGGTTGGCTGTATGGCTAGTGGCCAGATGCCAAAAAAGAAAAAAAAAGCTCCACTACGGGTTTATTAATATAACTAAAAATAATGAGTAATATATAACACCCTCCATCCAATTTTTATTATAAAAATCAGACTATCAAATAATATGACAATCTATAAATTATCCAACATAGGAAGTTCCTAAAAAAGTTGACTCAAATTTAGGCCGCTATATTGGGCTGGCCATTTCGAGTTTCCAGTTTTATTAATTTTCTTGACAGTTTAGTACATATACTTGCAAAATTTCATGGTCTTAGCATGCCTGAAGAAGCCCAAACAAACAGATATAGCTGTTATATGACTTATTAACTACGTCGAGGCATCTTGCGAACTAAACAGAGTTTCCAAGGAATCAACTACTAAGGAATCACTACTTTCTCATCCAGATTTTCTACCCAAGTTTCTCATAACGAAAAAATTTTGTATGTGGAAATAATTGTTTACAGAAGTTTAATAATATAATATTTGAAATCTTCTACCCCCAAAACCCATAAAACCATATCCCACACGGTAGTGGGGTGTGGGTGGTGATAGGGGGGTAATAGTGGGGTGGTAGTGGGGGTTGAAGAAGTGCAAAAATATTTTGAGGCTTTTAGTTCTTGTACACACACTAAATCACATTTTTTTTATCCCCTTTAATAACATGGTGGGGGTGGTAATGGGGGTGGCTAATGCCAAAAAATATTTTGGAACCTTAGCTTCTCTTGTATACACTAAATACCAATTTTATGGACTCTTACTTGGTTGATTTACCTATTTACCCCCAATCTACCCCCCAACTCTTAGATGGAATAAGATGAAAATATAGTCCAGTTCCACATCCCGTTAAAGTACATATGTGTACCAAATTTCAAGTCAAAATATCTCAAACGGTTCCAGAGTAAACGTGCACAGAAAAAAAAAATTACAGAGCGACAGACAGACAGAAATTTTTTTCGCTCAAATTTAAAATCTCGACGTTTCATGACATTCTAAGCCTATTTGAACAATAAAAATTATCAAAAATTTTTTTGTCGTTATTATACTTCCACTGGATGTGGAAGTAAAAGTAAATAAACTAATTACATAGAACAGAATAGAATGGAATTTATGTAATAATTTATAATTAAGCAATTTTCTGTAAATAAAACAAAACGCATCGAAGTTTTTCTACCTGCGATAATTCCCTATTTACAGGTAAAGAGTACCCATATTTTATTGCTTTGGCAATATATGCATTTGAATTCGTTCAGTCCGCATGAAGCCACACTATACGTTTCCTGTGCTCATATGTATTAAAAAAGATACACACGTATGCACTCACATTCTTTTTTGTAGAAAATTTGATTCTCTACAAGTATTTATTATCAAAAAGTTTCAGTTAATTTTACCTACTATTATGACCAGTAGAGAATGTAAAAAAAGATTTTTTGCACAAATAACGTTTGTTCTGGCAATATTTTGCAGCACAAACAGAGCACAAACTTGGAAATAATAGAGAAATGTTGCACAATAAATAACACAATAACACACTTCACTAAGTACGTCTATGAACTAAATAAATTATACCCAAACTGTACCCACGTCGCCCGCACTGTTTTCCAAGGTTTTAAAAAACATAGAAGGTCGACCTAGGTACTGCTTTTGTCTTTGTGGTTGGAAAATGATGAAATCTTATTAGCGATTTTTTATTTCAAATCTGAGTACTCCGCTGGATTCGGCAACCCCTCAAACGGGTTTGTTCCAAATTTCGTGAAAAAAACCTATTTTTGGATTTTTCCTGAAAGAAATAAAAATTATGAAATTGCCAATGAAAATCCACTTTAATTGTCAATTTGTGTTAAGTTTTAATTATTTTAATTTCTGATTGCAATAATAATGATTGCCATGCAACTTTCATTACATTTCATAATTTTCCACTCACAATAACAAACGCAGTAGGTCGACCTTTTTCGTTATATAAAATTTAATGTATCACAAGAATGAACTTTTCAGAGATCTACATTAAAACAAGCCCCAAATCGGACCTAAAATACATGTTTTATGGTGACGATTCCAAACAAAAGGCAAACACACTGCAGAAATAAAAATATTATTTATATGAGATAAAAGCAGGTCAATCCCACGAGAGACTGAACAAAACACTGAACTGGTGAACTGATTGATAAACTTCTTCGGCATGTGCACCCAGTATCGCGGCATTAATTGACTGAAACTTGCGAGCTGAACTTCTAGCGGCGTGACATCTTCGACATGTCCGTACCCTTAGAGTGATAAATGGGGTGTTTGATCAAATGGCACTAAATTTCTTCTTAATCAGTGGGTACACAACAAAAGTGACGCTATCAGACCTCAATATCGGGGTGCTGACTTTATACGCGAAATCTTCGACCTCCATTTTAACCCCTTCAGATAAAAATGTTACAAAATCGCTTTTTAGTGGGTGCTTGGCAACATTTCAACCAAATTTAAAACTTCTAGATCCAGGAGTTTATGCTGTACGTCATTAAGCGTGAGGGTGTGGGGGGCGATTACCCCTTCCCCATTTTAATATAATTATTGGGTTGTTGACGAATTTTCAAAAATGGTGAAATATGGTAGTGGAGGCGTTAATTTAGTTATATGTTTAATTTGAAAGAAAAATTATAAGCGCATCATATTAAAAAAAATTATTAAAGTTCGACTATTTGAATGTGCCACGAAAACGGAAGTGACATCATAACGGCAGTTAGATGTGAAGTTATATGCAGAACAGAAGAAGAGGAACAAACAAGGCATTAAAGAAAATAACCTCAAATGTCAAAATTGAATTTGACATTTAATTAAAAGATTTTAGCGTTTGGTATTTAGGATTTATAAAAGCCAATTCTGATATTTTACATTCTATAGATATATCTATGGTCAGGGAAATTTTAAAAAGAGATGATCGTTGCATGGAGAGGCTACAGGTCCAAAAGCCGCGAGGTAGGTTACAGCTATAGTTTTGATTATAAATATTAGAAAAACAGTTAACCATTCATTTTTACGTTCACCAATTATTACTGGAACACTGAATTGGTGGTATTATTTACACAGTAAGGCACAAAACACCACTTAAATTTAGATTTAACCATAACTTCATGCCGCTGAAATAAACCGGAATATATCCTCTAAACGTCAATTGAATTTGACATTAGGTTTGTTCACACAGTCTGAACTACTGCACCAGTGTAGATAATAGAAAGAAATAGAGTGGGAACTATACATAAGTTGAAGAGCACTGGTGCATATAGTGTGGGGTTTTTGAACAAACTTATTAAATAATATAGTGTCAAATTCAATTGACGTTATTCTCTTTTTTTCTCCGTCGCTATCAACAGTTTATAACTTCGTATCCTTTTTTCGTCATTTAATAACTAACTTCTCTGCCGACTGCCGTTATGTTGTCACCGCCGTTTTAAATGCATGTATTTTTAAAATTGATATTGTAATATTATAAGACTTTATTTTCAACTTTTACATGTTTCCAATGATTTTTTATGAAGAAATGTTTTTGTTAAACACAGATTCTATTAAAATTTTAACTTAGTGCAACAACACAATGGTACAGAAAAAAAATGAAAATACTGTGTCCTCCAGATATCCTTACAAAACTAAAATATGCTGCATTCCCCAATAAACATTTATATATGCAATGCATGTTCTTTTCATGTTTCCTGTGCACTTGAATGATATACATTGCATGTGTGAAGCATATGCTTTTCACATGAAATTTAAATGCAAAGTGACCGGTCGACACATGTTCATGTCATATACATTGCACTATCCGTTTATATATGCAATGCATGTTCCTATATCCGTTAAGCATATTCTATGCACATGTAATCTACACTGTAAAAAATGATGTAAATTTACCATCGTTGCGTGTAAAATTCCCATGTATTTTTACCCGCAAAGAGACAGGAGAATTTCCATTTAACATGGATGAAAATCCTGTCTGGATAAGGGGCAATTTTATTACCCCTTATCCAGACAGGATTTTTTTCCATAGTAAATTTACCCCCAATAGTAATGGAATTTTACCCGCAAAGAGAGTGGAAAATTTTTATTTCCCTTATATTTTGGGGTAATTCTTCATATTAAATGGAAATTTTCCTGTCTCTTTGCGGGCAAAATTACATGGGAATTTTACATACAACGATGGTAAATTTACATCATTTTTTACAGTGTAAGTGAAAGATAATTAGGCCATACACTTTCATATTAAATACATTTTATATATGAAATTTTTATTTTAGAAATAAAATACATAAAATAAATATGTGTACTAAATGTATGTATTATTCTTTATTGTCTCCCTCGTTGTCTCTCAGTTTCCTATTGGTTGTTTATTTGCGCTCTTCTTGGCTTTTATGAGCCATTTTTTAATGGCTTCAATAATTACATTGTCCGTAGCTTGTGCAGTGCTGGCATTTTTTCTTATTGCACCTGTTGACAATGAATACATACAAATAATCAATAGGCATGTAATATACGAATCTTATATTAACTATGAGGATGAATTTGGATACACTAGCAGCAAGCGAGTGACGTAATTCAAACTAGTGGGTTAGAACTTTAAAATCATTTAAGTTACATTTCTATATAGCACAATAATAAAGTACACTTGTTTCTACAGCAAATTTATGTCCATCGACAGTATTAAATAATAAATCAGCGTCTTCAAAGACACTAATATATCAGATATATAACATTTACGTCTAATAGCAATATTTTTGTGCTACTTGGGAGATATGACTTCGCATGACCTCCATTTTAATATTTTCCAAGATTTCGATTATATGTATGTACATATTCTGTATAACATTTTGTGTTCTAACCTAAAATAAGACTTATTTGCTGATTTTTTTGTTTAAGATTAAAATATTTTAAAGACATTAGTACATTTTTTAGGTTAAATAGGTTATTGACATGTTTTCTTTTTACACAAAATGAGGCAACAGTGACCAAATCGTTTATATATAACAATAGCATTCAACACTATTTGTATAAATTGATTTTGTTAAACCTAAACATCATTGAATCTTTTGGTGAAATTAGCAACGCACGAATGGCAGCGATTATACATGTGGGACCCATATCCAAAACGAAGAAACGTCTTGTCTAACGAGAGATCTAATGGCATATTAATATTACAGGAATTACACAATACACTTGATACTTACTACTTAGAAACGGGCACAACACAATTATTCTTACAAGGGAAGTTGTTCTTGGGTGGCACTAAAAACTTAAAAACGCATAAACAGTATTTTTAATGATAGACGGCTAGACACCATTGCGAATGCGTGTTGCTATCCTTCTTGGCGTACATCCGAGTGACCGCGAAATTCAAACTGCTATACCCATGCATGATTAAATTAATAACTGAAATATTACTTGCGGGTGTTTTTTATATTTGGAAAGAACCTACTAAATTGCATATATATTTTTTTCGACTATATGTTATTCTCTTACCGCAGGAAAATTAATTTATGTATCATAACTCAGATTAATATATACTAAATCGAGTTGTTTTGAATAGGTATCTGCATGCTAAAATTAATTAAAAAAATTAATTTCAATAAATTTAAATAAATAATCTTAAAAATCGCGGGTGTACTGTTCTTTTAATTATAAAAATGTTTTTATGAAATATGCCGATTGGCTTGTGCAGTGCATATCCATTACATTACAAAAAAAATACTTCACTTTAAGTATATACACTGTATATTCAATGCACATTACAAAATTCATCTACTACTTAGTTATATGCCATGCACATACTTTACATGTTACATAACGTACCGTGCACATTGGAATATGCCTTACATATGTAATGCATTAGTTCTGCACATCCTATGTTTATTGGGTCGTGTCCTCTTCTCTCACGGTAGACCCAAAGCCGCCCCCTGCTGTGCGTTGATGAGTTAGTGACAAATTACTTTATATATAATATATTATATGTATATTTCGATTAGGTTTTTATAGGATTTTTTTAAAACTATTAATTCTATTGTTTTCTTATTAACGATCAGCCTTAAATATTAATTCAAAATATATATATTTTTAAGTACAATAGATAAGCGACTATTGTAGTTAAATATTCAGCTACTTTTATAATGCACAAAAATGTGTTTATCATCAAACATGTGTTAGCAACTCGCTAAAATTAACAACTGCGTTTCATAATGCGACAAATACAATTAATAAAAAAGAAGTGTATAAAAAAATTATATATTTGTCTAGGACGTCATTTAAATTATTATTTATAAACATGTTGCCATCCAGGTTTGGAGTCGTTTACACTTTTTGTTAAACTAGATTTTCTTCCATTGAATTCAGATTGTGAGGTTTTTCTCTTCTTGGAATCCGTTATGCTGCTTATGTTTGAGTTACGAATATTTGTGTCCCTCTTAAAAACCTCGTTTTTTTTTGCAGATGCAACCTTTTTCGGTTCTTCTTTCTTGAAGGAATTCTTCTTCCCGATATTAGAACTAATGGGTTTTCTTTTCTTTTCTAAATTTATATTGACATGAGCTAACTTTTCATTAACTTCTTTCAAGTCGTTCATTAACTGTTGATTATTTTCATCTATAGACAAATGATAACCTCTAGATTCACTAACTGTGAAGTAAAATTTTCTCGTCAATGTAGATACAATCATAGGTCTAGTTTCATAGCCAATAGAATCGGTACAGGTCACAAGACTAATTATATCTTCAAGTTTTCCATATTTGCTTATGTTATCACAGAGCTGTTTAGTGAAATCTGTTTGAAAAGCTCCTGAAACATAAATACATATTTTTAAGTACCCAAAAATGTAATGACATCCTTGTAGTGTCAAGTTTTGAGAGGTAGATGAATTTATTATACGTAATGAGCATTTAAAAAGACGAAGTCAAGATACAAATAAAAACGCATGGTTTAGATTGGTTTCACAATAGAAATAAAGGTTTCTATTGAGAAACTTTGGACAAAAATTTTGATATGGATGAAAAGATAAACGTTTTAAAAAAGCAATCGAATATTTAAACGGGAGTTCGCTTTCTAAACAGGTATGATTTTGTTTAAGTTACATAATTAAGAATAAATTTTCAAATAATCAAGCTCCATATATTGGTACTAAAAAGTTGCTCAAACTAGAATAAAGTTATGGAGGAATTTTGTCGATATAAGTTATTCTATTTATAAGAAACAAATCAACAAACAACTCATTTAAACCCTGTATTTCAGAAAAGGAGCCATTTAGGAAATAACTGCGTAAAATATGGAAGTCGATATCTACTTACTACCAGTTTTATTGTAAACTATTAATATATCAGCTTCGGCAGGTGTTTCATAAGCCATGTCATATGTGGTGGACAAATATCGTTTACCATCGGTCTCAATTGAACTGGGAGATGTTATCTATAAGACAATAAAGCATATTTTAAAAGAATAAATTGTTCATTGACTAGTAATTTAAAAAATATCCCATGAAAATTAGAAAATATCTAAATGAACACCCAAAGGGGTGAATAAAGCTGCCCCCATTTGCTTTTTACATTTTTTTTTTCAGAAAGATTGTGTACGTTATGCGCCTGGTAAAAAAGCTAGGGCACTTTCTGGTGCCGTATTATAGGTATATTTAGGTGGTGGACCAAATTTTCATGTGTTCAGAAAACTTTTCTTTATTATAGTTTGGTAGAGGAATGCTAGCGTCCACTTGCGCCTTTTAAATTAACGCTAGCGCACTGACCCTTAATTAGGTACTATAGTAGGAGGGCTAAAAAACATTATGGTGAACGATAATAATGATGAAAATTTTCACTGATGGCGGTTCATTCCTTGATCTTTGTCAAAATCGATCATCTATCATTTCAAAGTAGTAACTTTAACTACTTATAGTACATAAATAACGCATCGACAGACGAAAAAATCGGTAGCATCGTCTTAGCAGACACTGTCCAAATGACAGGTCCGGTTTTAGTGAAAGACATTTATCAAGAAAAATTATGTAAACAATGACAAATACAATGGCTCAACATTACATTTTCGCCCAAATGACATTTTTTTGGTAGCTGTGTGTATGGGAGACGCCTGCCAAAATGACAAAAATCACGTGTCGGTGAACTATATCGATCAAAAATAATTTTTACGTCCTTCGACTCGTCTACTTATAGTACAATAAATAACGAATCGCCAGACGAAAAAATCGGTAGCATTTTCCTAGCAGACGCTGTCAAAGTGAAATTTCTTTTTTTTTCAATTTAAATAGGTTTAGAATGTTGCGAAACGTCAAAATTTTAAGTTTGAGCAAACAGCAATGTACAATAACTACATTGGCATTAGATACATACTTGTCTCCAAAATAAATATGGTTTGGTATAATTTATAATTTCCAAAGTATCGAACGGATCTCCCATAAACAATAGCATTTAACTTAAATCGATAGCAAAAAATACCTATTAGCACATGTTTGTTGTTATCATATGAAATAATTTAAGTTAGTTCACACAATTCAAAAATATGAAAAATATCAGGTTGGTGAATGAATTAAACAAATTTAATTACCTCATTCTTGTTGGATTTACTACGTAAAATCAGATAACTACATAATTGACAAAGCACGTGTCTTTTGATTATCTTGACTTGAGTTTAATAGACTAAGAGCTAGTGAACATTTCGCGTCATTACTCGAAGAAAATTTGTCAAAAGGTTGCCATAGAGGTAATGAGTTGCCATCTCGAATGTTTCGACTTGGCGATGGGCAGCAGGGGGTAAAATAGTAGTCCAAATTTTCATTATTGCAAGTTGGTCGAAACTTCGTATTTTGCTTGAATTAAGGTGTATGAATAACCATACAAATTGTCAGACAAAAATTTCAGGCAGCAGGGGGTGTAAGAACACCTCAAACATGTATTTTTTACGTGAAATTTTTTCTATTTGCTCCTGTCTGACAATTGAATATGTTATTCTAGAGACCTTTTTGACCGTGTAATTTAATTGTCAGACAAAAATTCGGGGCAGCACACCCTGTAAATGCGTTGCAAACTTCCCTCTCGGCCGGCCGCCAATGACCTCAAGCGCGCCATATATTTCAAAAAGAGATTTCAATTTCTATGGCGCAATGATTTTGTGTTTTTTTATATGTTGGAAGTGATTTTAAACAAAAAAAAAAGAATAAAAAGTATTGATATCACGCTTAATTTTGAAGATACACTCCATTGTCCGATTAAACAATTAATCCATCTTTTTAACTATTTCATTTATTAAAAAAATGCATATGAGGATTTATGTTGACAATTTAACTTTCTATAAAAGATATATATATCTATATATATATATGATAAAAGATATATATCAATGACTTTTTTGGTTATCTCACTTGATTCTCGAGCTGTAAGCTGAAGTAAAAAAAACGATTTAATTTTTTCGGACTAAAAGGGCATAGCAGGATAAGCATGTGTTAGGTGCCCCCGCACCAATCGGGTCGAATTTTTTAGCACAACTTGATAGTAGTGTTAGATGAAATTTCCCAAAATATTATTTTTGGAAAACCATTTTTACGGGAGATATGGGGGTAAAAAGAAAAATAGAAAAAAATTTTTTTCTCGAAAACGGATAAACCGATTTTCATGAAAAAAATATATATTATGGCTTTTGATGGTGCAAATGTGGTAAAAAGTTATTGAGTCCATTTGTCCAAAAGAAGTGGTGAAAAAAATATTTCAAAAAAAAAAAGTATTTTTAGGGGATGTTCTAGAGGCACACCCACCATTTTCTTCCACATAAATGCTTGTATGCCCCTTTAAAACATATTCAATTTTCAAAGCGATCGGAAGGGTGCAACATACTCAAAATTGATAATCATTGGCAGACTGCGGGCGGCGCGTAGTCTATGTAATGAAGCATTATAAGACGACTTTTTTGTAAATATTTCGTGCAAAGACGAGATTGCCTCCCCCCCCCCTCGTTTTCGAGGGTGCTGAACACGATGCAAGTGGTGGGAGAAGTTTTTGACCGCCACAACCCCCTGAAACGGCCATCCCTCTTATGGATCTCGAGAATCAAGTGAGATAACAAAAAAAGGCATTGAATATCTTATAGAAAATTAAATTGCCAACGTAAATGCTCATATGCATTTTTTAAATAAATTAAATAGTTAAAACGATATCGTGGATTAATTGTTTAATCGGAGAATGGAGTGTATCTTCAAAATTAAGCGTGATATCAATACTTTTTATTCTTTTTTTTTTTTTTGTTTAAAATCACTTCCAAAATATAAACAAAAACAAAATCATTGCTCCATAGAAATCGAAATCTCTTGAAATATATGGCGCCCTTAAGGTCACTGGCGGCCGGCCGAGAGGAAAGTTTGCAACGTATTTACAGGGAGTGCTGTCATGAATTTTTGTCTGACAATTAAATTACACGGTCAAAAAGGTCTCTAGAATAACATATTCAATTGTCAGGCAGGAGCAAATAATAAAAATTTCACGTAAAAAAATACGTGTCTGAAGTGTTCTTACACCCCCTGCTGCCTGAAATTTTTGTCTGACAATTTGTATGGTCATTCATATATCTTAATTCAAGCAAAAATACGAAGTTTCAACCAACTTGCAATAATGAAAATTTCGACTATTTTATGACTTTGGAGTGTTCTTACACCCCCTGCTGCCTGAAATTTCTGTCTGATAATTTGTATGGTTATTCGTATACCTTAATTCAAGCAAAATACGAAGTTTCAACCAACTTGCAATAATGAAAATTTCGAATACTATTTCACGACTTTGAGGTGTTCTTACAACCCCTGCTGCCCATCGCCAAGTCGAAACGTTCGAGATGGCAACTCATTACCCCTATGGCAACCTTTTGACAAATTTTTAGTCTACTTCGAGTAATGAAAGAAAAATGTTCACTAGCTCCTTAGACTATAAGTACCATGTTAAATTAAAACAGAAAGAAAACTGAGCCTTTACCATATAGGTAATTCAAAATACTAGTATGTGTAAAATAAGTCATATGTCATCCACAAATTGTACTAAGTCGATTTACTATCACGACTTCACGTAAATTGATGTTCCTTTGCGTTATATGAGAAACAAATTGATAAGGAGCTGTAACAAAAGATAGACTATTTAAATATAAATACACAAAAAGGTATATCTTACATCAAAACAACAAGGCTATTATCAAGTAATTAGATGTGTGGGCACTATTAATTTATGGATGGTAAATATAATGAACAGGGTGTACAAAAATAAAGCGTATTTTATTAGACTTTAATTAAAATTGCATAAAAATCTATGTGAAACGCAACATTGAAAAAAGTCAATTTTAATTCTAATCTTAAACCTTTACTCTTAATGCACTCATTTGAAAATATATTAAGTCAATCAATCTGAATTGAGCAGGAAATTACGAGAATGTTTCAATCAGATTAAAATGGCTAGTTTCACCAGTTTAAGCATATATCATACCCGCTACTTTCAGCCACCATCAGCTTTGATACCTAATAACTAATTAAGGGTTAGTGCGGAAGCAAATTATAATTTTAAAAAAAATGAAGACATGACATGAGGTCAACTTTACTTACCCTCCCATTCCTCGTAACTATCGTCCATCGTTTACAAATAATTATAAATATTACTTACGTGAAATATAAATACTTTTGGCCTGTTTTTCAGTCCAAGACAAGTATAAGAAGTAAATTTACTCCATATTTCCTGTATTGGTATACTATCTTTATCTTTCCCATTGTACATATCTAGTTTTCCTTCCGTTTGACAAAGACCAGAAAAATATAATATTAGACCACTTACTGTCTCAGATGTTTCAATATAATTAGAAACTGAAATAATAAAAATAACTTCAGTTCAGTATGGTAATTCTGGAAAGTAAACATGTTTTAATATGTACAATTATTATGGCTCATTGAAATCTTATACTTTTTGTTTCCGATCAAACTTCTTTTTTTATAGTAGCCCAATGCAGAGGTGTCTGTAGTTTGTTATTAAGTACAGTAAGTATAAAACTTAAGTGATGATAATAAACATATTAAGCAAATCATGTGGTTTAGGCATATTTTCGAAATACCATTGAAATAGTTTATCTTAATAGTTTCGCGCTATACTAAATTCTACACGAATGAACAATTTAAAAAGAAATTGAAGGGTAATCAAACAGGTTTTAATTATGCTGTGAAAACGGACGAGCGAGCGCGGAGGTAGGCCGTGCACAACTTTGCGAAGAATTTAAACATTATAAAATGTTCAGTGTAAATTTCAAGTCATGATGTCATTTATTTTGTTTATAAAAGATGGCTAAAACACAAAAAATATCATACCTCGGCCGGCAAATGGTACAAACAAAACTGTTTTTTTTTCAAATTGTTTCTTTATTTATATACAGCACAAGACTAGCTCGATATTTTAAAATAAAGAAAATTGAAGGCAAAACTTAGAAAAATTATAAGTACGTAAAATATACTTATTCATAAAAATTACTATTAAAATTATTTTTAATTGGTTGACTACAAATATTAATGTAGTTTTTTCTTTTTATAAATAACGTGAACTATCTTATTGATGATCTTCTTCAAAAGTGGAGTTCGTCCTCACTTACCGAAGAATCGTGAATTTCTATGTATCTTCCGCTCTAACAAAGTTTGATTCACCTGTTTCTATTTCAGAAGTTGAAAAACATCGAAAACTCTGCCTTCATTATCAGCAGATTCGTTTTCAGTTTATTCTATTGATATTTCCTAACAGTTATTTAAGTTAAACCATTGGAATAATGACATATATCCAAGTCAACCAATTAGTTCCCAATAAATTAATGGAACAATAAAAATTTAAGCAAAAAACAAGCAATTAGAAAAATAACGCTCCGATACGATGACAGTTGAAGGAAATATTGCTTTAGCTATCTTAGTTGTCTAGTTGCAAAATTCGAAGAGTGGGGAGGGAAATATTTCGTGTCAACCGTGCATTATGTTCTCAAAGATGCTACGTAATTTTAAAAATTGTACTTCTAGACTGCATTCTCACATACTAGAGATGAAACTAGCTACCACTGCATAAAAATATACAATGTGCTTACCGAAAGAGATTTAGCCTTCAATCAGTTCAAGAACAAAATTAAATTCTAC
Organism: Rutpela maculata; assembly: GCA_936432065.2. Taxonomy (NCBI): domain Eukaryota; kingdom Metazoa; phylum Arthropoda; class Insecta; order Coleoptera; family Cerambycidae; genus Rutpela; species Rutpela maculata. Next base: position 114,552,357 of record OW386285.2, read on the forward strand.
TTTAAAACCAAATCTTTCTACAACATTGAGGAGCATCTTCTTAATGATTTGAGTGATATGTCATTATAAATAGAGACAGATAGAAATTTTCATATGATCTGTAATTTTTTAATTCTAATATGTAACTTTCCTTTTTTAATTATATGTGTTGTAGAATATCTGCATATCTTTTTAATATGTTTATGTGTATTTTTAATACTACTTTCTTTTTGTAAATGCATATCAATTTTATTTATTTGTAACGTAATTTTTTTTTGACCTGTGTAAATACCTTGGTATAGTAGCATCAATAAATTATAATTATTATCATTTTTATTTATTTATTTATTTATTTATTTATTTGTTAAAAACCAGTCACCCTTCTCTGGCTCCGACACTCACAGAGAGGAATTGGTAGTACCAGCAGCCACTCCTCCATGGGTAAGTGACTACTGGGTCCGGAAATTGTGGGCCATAAGTAGACGTAACGAACCAAGGATGACGGCCTTCTGCATTCTGCCGGCTAAGTTTCGGCATGCCGGTATGATCTTCAGTTCCGAAAGCAATGTGTGTTTCGCTCCACCGATCAGTACCACCTATTTAACAGTATGGTCTGGATAAAGTCTGCGAAGTTCGAAGAGTAAATCTAGATATTTTGTCAGTTTTTCCTTCTCCTTCAAGACAGTGTTGTTCTCCGCGGGAGCTGAGAGCTCTACAACATACATTGTCTTGAATTGGTGATCGAAGAGGACTACGTCAGGCTTGTTGGCTTGTATTTGCCTGACGGTGGGAAACGAATAGTTCCAATAAATAAGATACTTCTCATTTATCACAACGGATTCAATATCCCCCGAAGCGTAAGGCAGCACTGGTGTATCGTCTATCCCATACGAGTGCCTTAAATGGTAATAAAGCACTCGTAATGCTCCGTCGTGAATTTGGATATAGGCCGAGACTGCATATGTCGGGCAAGCCGACAGCAAGTGCATTAGAGTGTCTTACGCCCTGCGGCAGGCCCTGCAGCTAACATCTATATCCATGAACACGACTACGATAGACGAAGGTGTTGAATACACCATCCTAGCAAGCCGTTATGAATCCCTCGGTCTCAGACTTCAGCCCGGCTGAAGTCTGAATCCCTCGGTCTCAGACTTCAGCCCGGCTGAAGTCCGAGACCGACCGTTAAGAGGCCAAAGGTCAGCCGTTGCCTTTCGGATAAGCCAAGGTTTTCTATATTTTTATAGAAGATTCCATACATTGGCTTAACCGTGTGGTGTGAAGCGGCAGAAAGATGTTGTGTTCTCAGCTTTAATTTAGACTTTTCGCCGAGCAGGTTCCAACTCGGTGACAGAGTCGCGATTTATCAGCTCGACGTCGAAGGAGAGATCAAGTTCATGTTGTGGAAATGGTATCTTAAACACGCTGAATGACTATCTGATAATAACGGCACTATTATTTACTTCTGATTACAAAATTATTTTCGAAAAAAGAAATGGTTTAGTAACAATACAATGTATATAAGTTATACTGGCATCCGAGTAGCGACACTTTTTATCATCATATCACATTTTAGTAAAGATTGGCATAACATATCTATCATGTTAAAATGTTATTATAAAACGGTTTTTTTGTTAAAATCAGATCTTATTAAATGCTTAAAGTGAACACTTGTGTTTTACTGTACGTTCCCACGTTACTCATATCGATATATTTTTTAGTCATATATAAATAATACTTAAAGGGTTATCTTGTATCGATCATGGTAAACTACACATTCCACCCTAGTGCAGTAAAGGTTATTAATCCAGAAGCAATCAATCATGGTTTCTCGAATTAATTTTTGAAGCTGTGTAAACCACGCGTTATGCCCCCAAAGACATTTCATTCGACATGATTTTAAAAATTGTAAATCTGGATTGTCTTCAATAATTTGTTTGCCTTTTTTGGTTTGATAGAGAATCAACAGTTATTCAAATTTGTTTATGCCCAAAATTTCGAAAATTATAAACAAACGCCAAAAAAATCGGTTTATGCCAAAAAAGAAAATTGTTTCTTAATACCATTGCAAAATCAGCAAGATGTTGTGAATATTTTATTGCGAACAATTCGTTATTTTACTTCCACATCCAGTGGAAGTATAGCAACACAAATATTTTTAATATACAAATAGGCTTAGAACTATGAAGAATTAAACGGATTTATTAGTACCTACATTATTGGACTTGAAAACAGGTGACAAATAAAATACTGAATAATACAAAGGGAATATACAAAATGGTGATGAATAAACTAATTTAGAATATAAAAAAAAATTTCCAAGTTGGTGCGGCATTTCCTCTCTTAATCGCCAAACTGATTCTCTGTATCAAGTAGCAAATGCTCTTCTTTTCAATTGAAACGCAGCGAATTTTCTTACCTTTACAATTGATAAATTTTTTAGCCTCATCGCCCCATGGGCCCAAGATTTCAATAGAAAGCCGCGGGAAAAAAAACGCGATTCTAATTCTTTATATCTTCTCCGATGTGGGCAGCTTCTCCAGGTTCTTGGAATGTGTATTTAATATAAAACAATGCCAGTGTATCACGACATGTAGCGTCCCATAGAAGGATCTTTCCTTCCATGATGATACAAGGGATGTTCCATTCGCCCCTTTTTCAGTCGCCTCTGCAATACGCTGCTGGTTCAAGTATTGAAGGAATTTCTGCCGAAACCAGAGCTCTCTTGATGATGTCGTTGATAATTCCATGACGAGACCACCTCCCTGTACTTTTGCGGCATGATAGGCTTTGATGACCAAAAATATCTACGGGTTCACCGCAAGTGCAGTTGTGGGATTCGCAAAGGGGTTAACCAGTTTGTAAGGCAACGGAGATATGAAAAGAGGAATCGTGTAAGAGAATTTCTATTAAAGGCAATGGTAAAGTATTCAGCCAGGAGCCATATTCTTTTTGTTCAGTAGGTTGCTGAGTATACGTAAACATACTTGCTTATTCCAATCTCTCTCATAAATGTTGGTAATTGGATCCGTGTAACTTAGAGTAGATCAATTAGCTAGAGCTTCATCAAAGGCTTTGTCAGGACACTGAGAGATGTAAACGGGAAGAATAGAAAGTAGTAATTGTGAAACTCCATTTATGGATCCCAAAAGGACGGAGTAACATAATATAGTTAAGTCTCGGATTCCTAGACCATCTAAAGCTACAAGTAATGTAGATTGAGGCCATGAGTTTTCCTTGAAAAATTTCTTCCATTTTTCTTTTCAGAAAACAGTCATAATCAATAAGATCTAAGATCTTCATGGAATCTCCAACAAGGGTAACAGCATAATTAGTAGGTTAAGCGATGATTATCAGAAAAGTTCCATCATCCAGATACCAATGATTAAATGGCTGGAGTGCAAGACAAAAAGAACAGGCCCCACTGGGTCCCATTGGGTTCTATTGAACACCCATTTCCGAGGATATTGTTTGATTCCCGTATGGTAATATTGTAGGCCCACTATAGCATGGCTTCAGAAAGGGAAGAAAGTCAGACATTATTTATTTTGCTCTACTGAGAACAGCAACCCTTGATACCATATTAAAAGCGTTGAAGTAATCTATCTTCAAAAAGACTTCTACCGAATGGTGGCATAAGTATTTTCTGGCTGATGCGCCCCTGCCTCTGCTCCAAATTTAGTCCTAAAGCCTAGCTATAAAGATCGTAAGAAATTTCCGACGGGTCCTGAAATCCACTTGCAAGCAATTTTAACGCACAATCTTCCTAATCAACAGCCAACAGCGATAGGAAGTATTCCTCATCTTTTTTACTTAGAGCACAGGGTGATGCTCCATAGATGATTTGACTAATTTCAAAAGTCGAGATTTTAAGTTTGAGCAAAAAGACTGTCGGTCTGTCAGTCTATAACTTTTTTTTTGTACGCACGATTACTCTGGAACCGTTTAAGATATTGACTTGAAATTTGGAACGCGTATTTTAATGATATCTGGAACTAGATTATATTTTGATTTTATTCCGTTGAAATGTTGAGGGGTAAATTGGAATAAATACCATAAAATTGGTATTTATTATATAAAAGTTAGTCTCGAACTTTTTTTTGGCATTAGTGTGTGTACAGGAACCAAAGACCTCAACATTTTTTTTCTTTTATCCACCCTCACTACCACCCCCTACCACAGCCTCCACCCACTACCACGGCCTCCACCCACTACCACAGCCTCGACCCACACTATCGATGTGGCACATCGTTTTAAGGGTTTTTGAGGTTGACGATTTCAAATATTATATTATTAAAGTTCCATCAACAATTATTTCCATATAGTGAAGTGCAAATATAGTATAAAATGTTTTTTCGATTGTGAGAGATGGATAGAAAATCTGGATTTGCAAGCAGTGATTCCTTAGGCAGCGGTTTTATTTTTGCAATGCGATACTAGGATCGAAGATAACAAGGAAAATAGCAGAAAATTTAAAATTTGCAAGATAAATTGTTTAAACTTTATATGAATAATGATCATATTGTATCCAAAACTTCTCATTGCACTTATTGTCACACTGAAAAAAAATTAAAGCAAAAAAATCACTGCACCAAAAAAAATTGCATTCAAAATTTATTTTGACTTCACTTCACCGACTTGACTTCCGATCAATTAGGTACGTCTGGTCATCTTATTTTAGTGGAAATACATAAGTGGAAAAACATGAAGAGCAATGCATAATTGCTTCCTAATTATAGTAACGCAAAAAAAAAAATGGAAAATGTTTATTTTTCAAATAGGCTTGGAATGTCATGAAACGTCGAGATTTTAAGTTTGAGCAAAAAAAAATTCTGTCTGTGGTTAACTACGATTACTCTGGAACCGTTTAAGACATTGACTTGAAATTTGAAACACGTATGTATTTTAACCAGATCTGGAATATATTCAACGAGTTGGGGGTAAATTAGGGTAAATGGGGGTAAATAAGTAAATCAAGCAAGATATATAAGAGAAGCTAAGGTCTCAAAAAAGTTGTTGGCATTAGCCACCCCCATCCCCATTATTAAAGTGGGTGAAAATAACAAAATTGTGATTTAGTGCGTGTATAAGAACCAACCCTTACAATCACCTCCACCCCCACTACCGATGTGGCATATCGTTTTATGGATTTTTGGTTTCAAATATTATATTATTAAAGTTCCATAAACAATTATTTCCACATAGTGGAGTGCAAATATAGTATAATTTTGTTTTCGTTGTGGGAGACTTGGATAGAAAATCTGGATGTGGAAGTAGTGATTCCTTGGGCAGTGGTTTTTTACATTGGTTGCTTGGCAAAAATGTGTCCTTGATAGGTATACACAGTTTGGATTTACCCATTTTTATTTAAGTAGGCCAATCAGATAAGATTGTGATAAAATTGACTCGGTTGGGAATTATATTTGAAATATAATATTGTTGTCCCTGAAATAATAATGATTTTATCTAAAACTTGTAAAATATATTAGAAAGCGAGAGGGGAATACAGAGTACCTACTAGTCATCAAGATTGATGATGTGAAAAGAGTGTCCCGTCCCTTATCTCAATCCTTGTTTCGATTAGGTGGAAATGGTAAAGCATATTTTTTAGGATTGAATTCACATTTTTACACATCTTGCCTAAAGGAGTATATCCAAGGCCAAAATCGAAAAAAAACACAGAGTACCTAAGTAACATTACAGTTTTGCAGAAGTTACAATCGTTGGTAAAACCAAAAGAGCACAGCCCGAAAATTGTTTTATTCAATACATGTTATGCATATAACGTTAGTTTCTTGGTCAAGTTATTACCATACTGTTCGCAAATACGCAACAAAAGGTATGTGGCATTTGATCAGCAAATTTCTAAAACCGTAAATCGTTCTTAGAGATAACAATTTAAATCATTGTTAGTCAACGAATTCTGAATTCTTTCAAAATGTCCGTTTGTCTATATGTCTGTCCGTCCATCATGTTTACTTTAAGTATAAAATTTTGACAGCAGTTAACGTTAGCTAGAGGAATGAATTGAAATCCTGAACTGTTATTTCCTATCACATATTTATATTTTTTACTGATATGCATTTGATAACGAATAAAAAATGTAGTACGAATAACTCTTTGATTCATATTTTGCACGAACATGGCACAATTCACTTCCAAAAGGTGCCACTGAGGTTAAATACAGCTAATATTTTTTTAATTTCTATTGTCGATATAGATATTCGGCAACGCCTGCCTGCAACTTTCATTCGTTTAAGGTTTTTGGGCAATTATCAAGGGTGACACACTGTAGTCAGGGCCGGATTAAGAATTGGCGCGCCCCTAAATATATATATTACTTCCACATCCAGTGGGAGTATAGTAACGACAAAAAAATTTTTAAAATTTTTTATTGTTCAAATAGGCTTAGAATGTCATGAAACGTCGAGATTTCAAGTTTGAGCGAAAAAAAAAATTTCTGTCTGTCTGTCGGTCTGTCTGTCGGTCTGTAACTTTTTTGTACGCACGCTTACTCTGGAACCGTTTGAGATATTGACTTGAAATTTGGTACACGTATGTACTTTAACGAGATCTAGAACTAGATTATATTTTCATCTTGTTCCGTCGAAGGGTTGGGGGGTAAATTGGGGTAAATTTGGAGTAAATAGGTAAATCAAGCAGGTAAGAGTTCATAAAATTGATATTTAGTATAGACAAGAGAAGCTAAGGTCTCAAAAAAAATTTTGGCATTAACCACCCCCATTACCACCCCCACCCCATTATTAAAGGGGATGAAAAAAAATGTGATTTAGTGTGTGTACAAGAACCAGAAACCTCAAAATATTTTCATACTTTATCCACCCCCCACTCCCACCGCCTGTCATCACCCCCACCCCATTGTGGGGTATCGTTTTATGGGTTTTTGGGGTAGAGGATTTCAAATATTATATTATTAAAGTTCCATAAACAATTATTTTCAGATACAAAATTTTTTCGTTGTGTGACTTGGATAGAAAATCCGGATGTGGAAGTAGTGATTCCTTGGGCAACGGTTTTTTTAATAAGCAGAAAGCGCAAAGAGCTCGCGATGCCCCTCATGCCCCAGCGCGCGCCCCTTCACGCATTGTCGCCCCTAGGCTATAACCTAGTTAGCCTTATGGATAATCCTGACTGTAGTATATAGCAAAACATTTTACGTGCCTCTGGCGATCAGTCTGTATAACGGATATGACTCAATTATAAGGGTATTCTACCATGCTAGTCTATATACAATGTCCGTAATAAAAGCTGCACCATATGGGAAACCATGTGGTTATTGACTTTCTGAAAATTTTTCTATTGATAAAAGTTAATGCATGTTCTCAAACGGAAAAGTGGCTGCGCAAATTTGTGTTAGTCCTGGCGCTTAGGTCGAAAAATTTTTTTGAAATTGGATCAAGAATAAACTACTTTTATTTTTGAAGACATCGAAAAATGTTAGTTTAATAAGTTGCTTATAATGTGAAATTATATCCAAATATCAAGTTTAGTTTTCTATTTTAAAAATAAACAATTTTCACTTTTTTACGCATAATTCCTGAACTGTGTTTTTTAATATTTTTTGTTATTAATAATTCTCCCAAGGAACAATTTAAAAGTCATTTGGACTTGAGGAAGTTTTAAGAAAGGTTTGTCAGGGTTAGGAAATAGTCATGTGCTTTATTGATGTTGTAGTTAAGGTCTTTTAGGCTTCAAGTATACTTGCTCCTAATAGTAAGTTTTAAAGCATTCTGTAAGACCTAATTACTTAGATTATTTAGATTTAAAGAGGCTTTAAATTATTCTTTATGGTTTTAACATATTTGCAATAAATGCATTTTAAATCCTTTTTAAAACTAGACATTTTCAATGCCTATTAGTACTTATTAAAGGCCATTACAAAACTAGAATCTTAAAACATCCTTGATAAATGTTGTGATGAAACCGTTATGAAGAAAAAAAGGCCTCTATAAATCTAAAAGGCAAATTTTAATTCCATAAAACACTTTCCTATAAAAATAATAAACAATATGTCTGCCTGAAGTGTCGTTGATGCATGTGTGTGTGTGTGTGTGGTTAATTAAAAGCCTTTCACGACTTACTGATGTGTAATTAAGTCTTTTTTGGAAAGGTGGAAGAAAATAAAAAAGTGTGGCCATTTTAAAAGGACTGATAAAACACAAATACACACAAATTATTTTGAGGTTAAGTTTTAAGTTTTTTGTATCAAGTCCATGTGATCTTCGCCAAGTGCATTTGCATTTTTGTAAGGAAGGGATTATTTGTGATAGTATACAAAAAGACTAAAAGGGCTTCATTTAGAGTAAATGTTCTAGGTCATTACCATTATTAGAATATATAGTTTAGAGGACCAGTGTTGCCAGATCAAAATTTTAAAAGTTATCAGACGACGCTTTAAAAAGTTACTAAATCTTACTAAAATTTCACTAGATTTGAAATTAAAGCTCTCGTCTTTATTTTTCAAAAGTTGCAGTGTCTGTAGGACACGTAATTTTCTTGAGCTCTCTGAGCACAGCATAGCTTTGAGCGTCCTCTATCTGATTATTTCGTTGCCAGACTTCGTACTCTGTATTGTATTAAATGGTTTGTAACTAGAAAGTACCGTTTGTCTACGAGACGCTAGAGGGCAACGAGCCCAGGCTATTCGATTGTAGCGATTCACGGTCAATAAACTATACGGTTACCTCAATTAGCAGCTTTTAGACGAGAGAGACGCGCGGAGCGGGGAATCGAATGAAAGATATTCTGTTAGGGTCTGCAGCCTACGTCAGCTGTAGACACTACAGGCATCTTTGTCTGTGTCTTTTCCACGGAAATCAGATATGTCTGTCTCTTTCATTCGATTCCCCGCTCCGCGCGTCTCTCTCGTCTAAGAGCTGCTGATCGAGGTAACCGTAGAGTTTACTGACCGTGCTAGCGATTAACGTGAACAGTTCTGTATTAAATGGATCGCAACTCGAATTTAATGTTTGTCTACCTACCAGTAGAGGGCAATAAATTGGATGATTAAAAAACCATTTCCATAAAAGTTTTCACTAAATCACTAGATTTAAAAAAAATCACCAGATCTAGTGAAATTTCACTAGACCTGGCAACACTGGAGAGGACTGTAAAATGACAATTAGGTTTTTAGTTGGCCGGCCATGTTTTTCTTGTTATATAAAAATATTCAAGGTCAATCTCACAATTATAATTATCAATAATTATCACTTTTTCGTTAGCAAATTAAGGTAGAATTACAAGAAACGACTGAAAATTACCGTGGGAACCGAGAAGCAGCCCACTTTTTTAAAATTTGCTGATTACGTGTGTCTATGCAAATTTTGTATGGATATTAAAATCATTATTATTTCTCAGGGGCTCTTGTTTTTTTTTGCCTTCCTTATGTAGTTTTAACGATAAACTGCCGTTGGTTTTAATTTTTTTGTCATACCTGATGGCTTTTTATTACCTTTTAAATCGGCCTCAGAGAGGTTATAGTGCTCTACGCTTTATACATTTCAAATTCCATTTTATCTTCAATAAGTCCGATGGTGTGTTTGCTTAAATCAGTTTAGAAAAAATAAATACAATAATAAAATTATTTGGATTCCTTCGTGGACATTCTTATAGCTTCTCAGTTCTAACATGGACTTATAAAGAGTTTTAAAAACCAGTTTTAAGGTAGCCTTCTAGGTGTTTTCTAGAAATGCAGGAAGCTAATAGAAAAGCTTCTGACAGTTTTAAAATAGGTTTTAAGAAAGGTTTTAAAACGGCCCGAACGAGGTTTTCAAGAGCAGCACTATGCCTCACTTATGATGGAATTTAAAAAGGCCTTAACAACCTTCATAAGGGTGGGCCCTTTTAGTCTACAAGTCGCTTTATGATGGTATTAAGGATATTGTTACAGCAAAATAGATTTTTCAAGACATTTTATAAATAGTTTTATAGCACCCTTGTATACATTTAAGAAACTAAAATTGTTCCTTGGGTCTCTATTTAATAATTTCAGCCTAAGTAATGGACTAAAATCCACTTTGAATAACTTTTAGCAGCACTTTTTCGACCAAATAAATATTTTGGTAAAGAATGCTGAATTTCTTGTCTGAAGTCATTGTGTTTGTTAGATATTCGCCAACGTCCGACCGTAAATTCCATTCGTATTGTAATAATCTTATTAAAAACACATCAAAAACATTTTAAGATAAGAATTGATATATCACTAACCTACGTAAAGGTCGCTCGAACCTGATACACACACTGATGTTGTTTACAAAAAAACTGCAAAGAGTATCCCACAGAATGTGCAACAGTAAATCAGCCGAACAGTATGATGTAATGATGTTTACTCTTTTTTCTTCGACATCCGGTGGAACTACAATATCGCAAAAAAAATTGAAAATTTGTATTGTTCAAATAGGCTTAGAACGCAAAAAAAAATATGTTTGTCTGTGTGTCTGTAACTTTTTTTGTGCGCACGATTACTCTGGAACCGTTTAATATATTGACTTGAATTTTTTTACACATATGTATTTTAACGAGATCTGGAACTAGATTGTATTTTAATCTTATTCCTTTGAACGGTTAGGAGGCAAATTGGAGTAAATGGGGATAAATAAGTAAATCAAGCAAGTGAGAGTCCATGAAATTGGTATTTAATATATACAACGTGATTTACCATGATATGCGGAAAATAAAATGGTGTACTAGTCTTTAATGTGGGAAAACCCTTGCAAAATTTTAGAGTGACCCGAGGTAATTTAGTGTATTAAAATTCGTTAAAACTTGCGAAGATACGCTACTGCTATTGTGTAGGTCAGTGCAGAATGCAATGAGCCACGCACCACCTGGAACGGATCCATCTTTCAAATAAAAGTTAAGGCCAACACTCGATCGTGATTGATATTTGTCTCTTTCGATCTCATTACGAACTTCCGGGTCCGTTGCAGGTATGTAGTGTAAGAGTTTACTGATTTAGGGTTAGTATATTTATTGTCTTCCCTTACACAATATTTTTAAACCCGGTTAATGAAAATGAACTGATTGAGATAATAATGTCACTTAAGAATGACTCAGCGCTCGGTGCTGATGGTATAACAACTAAAATTCTAAAAGAGTTATCTCAAATCATAAGTAAACCCCCAACATACCTGATAACCTTATTTTTGAGACAGGGGATTGTCCATCCCAATTTAAAGAAGCCCTGATAACACCAATTTATAAATCAGATGACAGTCAAATAGTTGATAATTACTGGCCCATTAGTTTGTTATCCAATGTTGCTAAAATATTTGAAAAAGCATTAAAACTAGGCTAGTTAGTTTCATGGAACGTTACAACTTAGTGTCTAAGAAGCAATATGGTTTCCGTAAGAACATGTCCACCAATGATGCAATAGCCAATTTAACGAAAAAAATGTATAATTGTTTAGACTCAGCCAAACCATTAGACTGGCGGTACATGACCAGTCAGGTGCAACGTTTTTAAAATGCATGCCAATCATATATATTAATGAAATTACCATGAATATGCCAGAAATGCAAATTTTAGGCAGTCGTCGCGTGCACAAGGGTGTGCAAATCGGTTTTTTTTGTGTCTTTTTTTTGGGTTTTATTTTTTTATTTTTTTTAATGGATGCCAATAGTGCCAAACGAAAAGCCGTGAAAAAAAATCCAGCAGAAATTCATTGGCATGCAGTTTCCGCGCTCAAAACAACTGTTAATGTGCACATTAAATCGTAAAATTTTTTGGTGTTCTTGATTTTGGATGATTTTGATTTTCGATTTTTTTTGAAGGCTTTTCGTTTGGCACTATTGGCATCCATTAAAAAAAATAAAAAAATAAAACCCAAAAAAAAGACACAAAAAAAACCGATTTGCACCCCCTTGTGCATGCGACGACTGCCTAAAATTTGCATTTCTGGCATATTCATGGTAATTTCATTCATATATATGATTGGCATGCATTTTAAAAACGTTGCACCTGACTGGTCATGTACCGCCAGTCTACATGTGCAGGAGTTTTCATTGACTTGGCAAAAGCTTTCGACACGGTAAGCCATGAATTACTTCTACGCAAAATCCAAAATATAGGAATACGGGGACAGACTTTCAAATTACTTAGCAACTACTTGGAAAACAGATATCAATCTGTGAAAATAGACACCAACATCAGTGATAAACAAAAAATAACATTTGGTATCCCACAAGGAACTGTTTTGGGACCTATTCTATTCATAATATACCTAAATGATCTTCTTAACCTAGACTGTTACGGAGACATAGTGTCATATGCTTATGACACTGTACTATTTGTAGAAGGAGAGACTTGGGCTGAAATAAATAAAAAAATAAAGGAAGATTTAAACAAAATAACAAAATGGTTTGATAACAACTTGCTAACGATTAACTTAAATAAAACAATGTATATACCATTTTCGAGTTACAAAAGGGGTTTACCATCCTATACCATTATCGATGTTGAACTCAAACATAGGAATACTATATGGAATTTGGAAAACTCAGAATATGTTAAATATCTTGGAAAAATTGTAGATAATCATTTGAGATGGAACCACCACAATGAAAACTTAGTCAGGAAGTTGAGATCGCTATCCTACATGTTTCAAAAATTAAAGTACATTTTGAGTATCCACGGATTTAAATCCGTTTACTATGCGTTAGTACAATCACTGCTTACTTACGGTATTATTGGCTGGGGTGGAGCATACTCAAATGTAATAAACCTCTGGAAGTCATACAAAAACGAATACTCAAAATCATTTTTAATTTTCCGGCAAGGTTTTCAACTGAGGAGCTTTTTAAACATACCAAAATATATGACGTAAGAAACCTTTTTTATTTAACTGCGTTAACAAATATGTCAAAACACAAATTAATAACGGATTCTATCTCACATATACATAATACAAGACACAAAACACAAAAAAATCTATTATTACCCAAAAAAAGTAAGACCATTGGACAGAGAGTGTACCACTATATTGGCATAAAAGTGTACAATCTTGTACCACCCGAATTAAAGCAAATAATATATAAAAAGTCCTCAAAAATAAAACTTCGCCAGTGGTTAATTGAAAATAAACCCACGCTTTTATGAAAGCTCATTATTATATCCGCTTTTCTTCTTTTTACCTTTTTCTTCTATGGTGTAAATATACATTTGACAGAATCGTGGTTATTTCTTTATATATATTTGCATTCCTTATGTTTATGTTTATATATTTTGCTTCTTCCCTTTTCATAAGATGATGTATATACATGTTTACGTATTGTATAATACTTAAGTATCACTTTATCACCTATTATTATTTGATTTTTCTTATTGTTATTTTAGTATTTTATTACATTTAATACAGCAATAGTGTTGAAAATATATTACTCCCTAGGAATTCGAGACCTACAGTCAAGTTTTTTCGAAAACTTAAGGAAGTCTCGGACACCTACTTTTAGTAACTATTATAGTCTGCCACTATTTTCAATATTTATTTACACTGTTATCTAATTAATATATGCGTATGTACTATATAAATTAATGTAAATAAATATTATTATTATTATTATTATTTTTTTTTTTCCATCACAGCAATAGCTGGTTTGTGAACTCGTGGGAAGGGGCAACCTCGCCAACTTCTCACGGGTGAGCCAGAACCCGGCGGATTGTGCTGCAAGTAGCTAAAATCGCAGCTTTTTGAGCTAAACTGACAATATGGGTTGGCTCGACAAGCCCCATTTTTTCCAGATTGACCACGATGTTCTTCTCTATCAGACTGTTAGAAGTAATTATTACTGGGATAATGAAGACGTTTCGGAGCTCATATATATCACGCAGTTCGTTAGCAAGATCTTGGTATTTCGCAATTTTTTCTGTTCTGGCGTTTCGGATATTTTCATCCAGAGGTATTGTTATGTCAGCTATGTACGCTTCCTTGTCTTTTTTCTTCAGAACCGTTATATCAGGTCTGTTGTGCCTCACCATTCTATCCGTTATTATATCCGTATCCCAGTAAATTTTTACGTCATCATTCACCATTATGGTCTCAGGTACGTATTTATAGTATGGGGTCTTGCTGTTAATTAGCCCATATGTACTGCAAAGTTCCTGATGAATGATTCCAGCGACTTTATCGTGGCGATCCAGGTAGTCTCTTGGTGCAAGATATGTACAACCCGACGACAGATGCTGAATGGACTCCGCAGTTGCGGAGCACATTCTGCACCTGTCGTCTGGTATGTTTTGCTTTAGAATATACTTTCTGTAGTTTTTAGTAGCTATTACTTGATCCTGGATGGCTCCTATGAAACCCTCCGTTTCACTCCTAAGATATCCCTCTGTTAGGTATTTTGTTGAGAGGCAGTAGTTAACTTCCGGTCCCTCAAGTGCTGCCGCGTATTTTCCATGTAGGGTCTTATTCTTCCATTCGTTCACTAGCTGTTCGGTTGTTTTATTGAATTCTGGTGGCTGTTCATGGGAGAGCTTCAATGGGGAGATGTTGTCGATTTTTACAATTGCCTCATGAAGGGGATTTCTAGCGTTCTTGAAAAAATTAAAAAGTTTTTTGACCTGGTTTCCATGCATTATCTCCAGGTTCATAAGTCCCCTTCCACCCTTTTTTCGAGGTATGTAAAGCCTATTGCATGACGAATTTGGATGATGCCTTCTGAATTTGGTTAATGTCGTTCTAATTCTTGTGTCCAGTGCTTGCAAGTCTGAGTGTGTCCATTGTAGAATACCAAATGTGTGTGATAATACTGGAATTGCCCAGGTGTTAATTGCTGTTATTTGGGCTCTGGCATACAGCTCCGTTTTTAAAATTAGTTTTAATCTCTCCATGAACTTCTCTTCCACGCTCGTCTTCATACTGACTTGGTCATTGGTAAGGGCTTGCTTAATTCCCAGGTATTTGTATCTTTCTCCTATTGGCAAGGGAGAGAATTGCGACTCATCCATTAAGACCATATTTTCACTTTCCTCTATTTTTCCTTTCCTCACGTGAATAAATGCACACTTATCCATACCAAACTCCATATGAATATCTCTGCTGAAGGTGGATACTAGTTCTAGTTCACTCTGAAGTTCTTGTTTATTTGCAGCATATAGTTTAATATCATCCATATAAAGTAGGTGACAGATTTTGGTCTTCGGGTGCTTGGTAAGTGTGTAACCATATCCGCTAGATTCAAGCATGAAGCTGAGTGGGTTGAGGGCCATGCAGAATAAAATCGGGCTAAGACTATCTCCTTGGTAGATGCCTCTTTGAATACTGATATTAGATGTTTTATACTTTACGGAATTGATATCAACACTGAGGGAGGTTCTCCAAGTCGTCATCATGGATTTGATGCACTCTATGATTTGAGGATGTATCTTGTATATTTTCATTAGTTCTTTGATCCAAGAATGGGGTACAGAGTCGAATGCTTTAATTATGCTTTTATTATTATTATTATTATTATTATTATTATTATTATTTTTTTTTTTTTTTTGTCGCGTGTGCGATGCTGGACAGTTCTCCCGTGTCTCCGACATTCTCACGGGAGAAGCGCCAGCGGATTATCTGGAGCCACTCCCCGCGTCCCGCAGGGTTAGTGACTGTAGATGCCAGATTCGTGTGCCCTAAGAAGACGAAGGGACCCCAGGATAACTGCCTTCTGCATTTGGCCTGCCAACCACTCGGCTGACTTTTGGCAGGCTGGTATGGCCTTTAATTCCGAGAGCAGCGTAGGCCTCATTCCACCAAGTACACCGATTATCAGGACGACCATCTTGACCGAGTAGTCTGGGTATAGCACTCGGAGCTCATACCGGAGATCTCGGTATTTAGTCCGTTTTTCGCCCTCCTTCAAGATGATGTTTGTCTCGGCAGGTGCCGAGAACTCGATGACATACATCATCTTGGTTTGGTGGTCTAGGAGGACTATGTCAGGCTTGTTTGCCTGAATTTGCCTGACCGTCGGAAATGAGTAGTTCCAATATATTCGGCACTTCTCGTTCTCGACAACGGACTCGATCTCTCCGGGGAC
The DNA here is from genome assembly GCA_936432065.2 of Rutpela maculata. Classification (NCBI taxonomy): domain Eukaryota; kingdom Metazoa; phylum Arthropoda; class Insecta; order Coleoptera; family Cerambycidae; genus Rutpela; species Rutpela maculata. Next base: position 114,568,376 of record OW386285.2, read on the forward strand.
GTAAGGCAGCACTGGTGTTTGGTCTACTTCGTACGAGTGCCGAAGGTGGTAGTATAGCACTCGTAGAGCCGCGTTATGTCTATGGATGTAGGCCGAAGTCGCATATACCGCACATGCAGATAGTAAGTGCATGAGCGACTCCGGCGCCTGACGGCAGGTCCTACAATTAATGTCAGGGACCTCCACACCCATAACGCGACTGCGGTAGACCAGGGTGTTAATAACACCATCTTGGCAGGCCACAATGAATCCTTCGGTCTCCGACTTTAGCCCTGCTGACCGTAAGAAAGCGAAGGTCAGCTTTGTCGATAAACCCAGCATCTCTATGTTGTTATAGAATACGCCGTGCATGGGTTTATCGACGTGCTGCCTGAGTAGATTTCTCTGCTCGGCAGCTTTAATTTCGGCTATCAGACGATTTGGCGCAAGCTCAGTTACTGATTCTAGTTCAGCACCTCGCCGGCCTCCTCGCCTGAAGTCGAATACGAGACCGAGATCATCTGCGGCCTTACGTGCTGCCTTGAATAAAAATGCGCCAACTCCTGCAGTTTCATGATCTCTCACAAACCGCAGGAGTGGGTCCGAGCTCCTAAGGACGTTGCATGCCACACTCAGCGCTACTCTGCCATGCGCACACTCCAGACTCAAGAGTCCTCGGCCCCCCCGTTGGCGTGGGAGGTACACTCGAGGAACGGACGACCTAGGATGGATGCTCCTGTGAACATGCATCATCTTGCGGGTATCCCTATCCAATTGGCGCAACTCATCTAGCGTCCACTTAACTACTCCGAAGGAGTAGAGCAGAATCGGAACGGCAAGCATATTAGTTGCAGACACCTTGTTCTTCCCCGAAAGTTCAGAAGACCAAATCTTTCGGAGCCGGTGTCTGTACTTGCCGTGGAGAGTATCCTTAACTTGTTTCACGTCCTGGATGTGATGTTGCTCCACACCCAGGTACGTGTAGGTCTCTCCGGCATCCAGATGTCGTAGGATGCTTCCATCTGCGAGCTGCGCATCTTCAAGGAATATCCCGCTTCGTCCTCTCTTGAGGTGGACGACTGCACACTTGTCCAGCCCGAATTCCATGCCAATGGCCCGCGTATACTCTTGGACCACCCTTAGAGAGTTTTGGAGTTCGCACTCTCCGGAGGCATAAAGTTTTAGGTCATCCATATAAAATAGATATTATTATTATTTTTTTTTTTTTTTTTTTTTTTTTTTTTTTCGCGTGCGCGATGCTGGACAGTTCTCCTGTGTCTCCGACATTCTCACGGGAGAAGCGCCAGTGAACTATCCACAGCCACTCCCCGCATCCCGCAGGGTTAGTGACTGTAGATTCCAGATTCGTGTGCCCTAAGAAGACGAAGGGACCCCAGGATAACTGCCTTCTGCATTTGGCCTGCCAACCACTCGGCTGACTTTTGGCAGGCTGGTATGGCCTTTAATTCCGAGAGCAGCGTAGGCCTCATTCCACCAAGTACACCGATTATCAGGACGATCATCTTGACCGAGTAGTCTGGGTATAGCACCCGGAGCTCATACCGGAGATCTCTGTATTTAGTCCGTTTTTCCCCCTCCTTCAAGATGATGTTTGTCTCGGCAGGTGCCGAGAACTCGATAACATACATCATCTTGGTTTGGTGGTCGAGGAGGACTATGTCAGGCTTGTTTGCTTGAATCTGCCTGACCGTCGGGAACGAGTAATTCCAATATATTCTGCACTTCTCGTTCTCGACAACAGACTCGATCTCTCCGGGGACGTAAGGCAGCACTGGTGTTTGGTCTACTTGGTACGAGTGCCGTAGGTAGTAGTATAGCACTCGTAAAGCCGCGTTGTGCCTATGGATGTAGGGCGAAGTCGCGTAAATCGGGCATGCAGATAGTAAGTGCATGAGCGACTCCGGCGCCTGACGGCAGGTCCTACAATTAACGTCAGGGACCTCCACACCCATAATGCGACTGCGGTAGACCAAGGTATTAATAACACCATCTTGGCAGGCCACAATGAATCCCTCGGTCTCCGACTTTAGCCCTGCTGACCGTAAAAAACCAAAGGTCAGCTTCGTCGATAAACCCAGTGTCTCTATGTTGTTATAGAATACACCGTGCATGGGCTTATCGACGTGCTGCCTGAACAGATTTCTCTGCTCGGCAGCTTTAATTTGGGCTTTCAGACGATTTGGCGCCAGCTCAGTTACTGATTCTGGATCAGCACCTCGCCGGCCTCCTCGCCTGAAGTCGAATATGAGACCGAGATCATCTGCGGCCTTGCGTGCTGCCTTAAATAAAAATGCGCCAACTCCCACAGTTTCATGATCTTTCACAAACCGCAGGAGTGGGTCCGAGCTCCTGAGGATGTTGCATGCAACACTCAGCGCTACTCTGCCATGCGTGCACTCCAGATTCAAGAGTCCTCGGCCCCCCCGTTGTCGTGGGAGGTACACTCGAGGAACGGACGACCTAGGATGGATGCTCCTATGAACATGCATCATCTTGCGGGTATCCCTATCCAATTGGCGCAACTCATCTTGTGTCCACTTAACTACTCCAAAGGAGTAGAGCAGAATCGGAACGGCAAGCATATTAGTTGCAGACACCTTGTTCTTCCCCGAAAGTTCGGAAGACCAAATCTTTCGAAGCCGGTGTCTGTACTTGCCGCGGAGAGTATCCTTGATCTGTTTCACGTCCTGGATGTGATGTTGTTCCACACCCAGGTACGTGTAGGTCTCTCCGGCATCCAAATGTCGTAGGATGCTTCCGTCTGCGAGCTGCGCGTCTTCAAGGAATATCCCGCTTCGTCCTCTCTTGAGGTGGACGACCGCACACTTGTCCAACCCGAATTCCATGCCAATGGCCCGCGTATACTCTTGGACCACCCTAAGAGAGTTCTGGAGTTCGCACTCTCCGGAGGCATAAAGTTTTAGGTCATCCATATAAAATAGATGGGTGACCTTATGCCTCCGATTGCTGGGTGGACCACATTGGTATCCGCGGGTTTGGCGAAGTCCGACAGACAACGGCAGCAGTGAGATGCAAAATAGGAGAGGACTCAGGGAGTCACCCTGGAAAACTCCTCTCCTAAATGTTACCAACTCTGTCGATACCCGCTGAGCACCAGATGTTATGGTGAAGCGGGTTCTCCAGAGTGGTATCAGCTGTTCGATGCATCTCACTAGTGGGGCAGGTACCACAAGGCATTGAAGCAAGTGTAACAATAGTGCATGGGATGTTGTGTCAAATTATTATTATTATTATTATTATTATTATTATTATTATTATTATTATTATTATTATTATTATTATTATTATTATTATTATTATTATTATTATTATTATTATTATTATTATTTTTTTTTTTTTTTTTTTTTTTTTTTTTTCCCGCGTGTGCGATGCTGGACAGTTCTCCCGTGTCTCCGACATTCTCACGGGAGAAGCGCCAGCGGATTATCCACAGCCACTCCCCGCGTCCCGCAGGGTTAGTGACTGTAGATGCCAGATTCGTGTGCCCTAAGAAGACGAAGGGACCCCAGGATAACTGCCTTCTGCATTTAGCCTGCCAACCACTCGGCTGACTTTTGGCAGGCTGGTATGGCCTTTAATTCCGAGAGCAGCGTAGGCCTCATTCCACCAAGTACACCGATTATCAGGACGACCATCTTGACCGAGTAGTCTGGGTATAGCACTCGGAGCTCATACCGGAGATCTCGGTATTTAGTCCGTTTTTCGCCCTCCTTGAAGATGATGTTTGTCTCGGCAGGTGCCGAGAACTCGATGACATACATCATCTTGGTTTGGTGGTCTAGGAGGACTATGTCAGGCTTGTTTGCCTGAATTTGCCTGACCGTCGGAAACGAGTAGTTCCAATATATTCGGCACCTCTCGTTCTCGACAACGGACTCGATCTCTCCGGGGACGTAAGGCAGCACTGGTGTTTGGTCTACTTCGTACGAGTGCCGAAGGTGGTAGTACAGCACTCGTAGGGCCGCGTTATGTCTAAGGATGTAGGCCGAAGTCGCATATACCGTACATGCAGATAGTAAGTGCATGAGCGACTCCGGCGCCTGACGGCAGGTCCTACAATTAATGTCAGGGACCTCCACACCCATAACGCGACTGCGGTAGACCAAGGTGTTAATAACACCATCTTGGCAGGCCACAATGAATCCTTCGGTCTCCGACTTTAGCCCTGCTGACCGTAAGAAAGCGAAGGTCAGCTTCGTCGATAAACCCAACGTCTCTATGTTGTTATAGAATACGCCGTGCATGGGTTTATCGACGTGCTGCCTGAACAGATTTCTCTGCTCGGCAGCTTTAATTTGGGCTATCAGACGATTTGGCGCAAGCTCAGTTACTGATTCTAGTTCAGCACCTCGCCGGCCTCCTCGCCTGAAGTCGAATACGAGACCGAGATCATCTGCGGCCTTACGTGCTGCCTTGAATAAAAATGCGCCAACTCCTGCAGTTTCATGATCTCTCACAAACCGCAGGAGTGGGTCCGAGCTCCTGAGGACGTTGCATGCCACACTCAGCGCTACTCTGCCATGCGCACACTCCAGACTCAAGAGTCCTCGGCCCCCCCGTTGGCGTGGGAGGTACACTCGAGGAACGGACGACCTAGGATGGATGCTCCTGTGAACATGCATCATCTTGCGGGTATCCCTATCCAATTGGCGCAACTCTTCTAGCGTCCACTTAACTACTCCGAAGGAGTAGAGCAGAATCGGAACGGCAAGCATATTAGTTGCTTCCCCGAAAGTTCAGAGGACCAAATCTTTCGGAGCCGGTGTCTGTACTTGCCGCGGAGAGTATCCTTAACTTGTTTCACGTCCTGGATGTGATGTTGTTCCACACCCAGGTACGTGTAGGTCTCTCCGGCATCCAGATGTCGTAGGATGCTTCCGTCTGCGAGCTGCGCATCTTCAAGGAATATCCCGCTTCGTCCTCTCTTGAGGTGGACGACTGCACACTTGTCCAGCCCGAATTCCATGCCAATGGCCCGCGTATACTCTTGGACCACCCTTAGAGAGTTTTGGAGTTCGCACTCTCCGGAGGCATAAAGTTTTAGGTCATCCATATAAAATAGATGGGTGACCTTATGCCTCCGATTGCTGGGTGGACCACATTGGTATCCGCGGGTTTGGCGGAGCCTGACAGATAACGGCAGCAGTGAGATGCAAAATAGGAGAGGACTCAGGGAGTCACCCTGGAAAACTCCTCTCCTAAAAGTTACCAACTCTGTCGATACCCGCTGAGCACCAGATGTTATGGTGAAGCGGGTTCTCCAGAGTGGCAACAGTTGTTCAATGCATCTCACTAGTGGGGCAGGTACCACAAGGCATTGCAGCAAGTGTAATAATAGTGCATGAGATGTTGTATCAAATGCCTTGCGGTAATCGATCCACGCCATTGATAGATTACGCTTGTATTGTACAGAGTCCCGTGTAATACAGCGGTCTATCAATAGGTTCTCTTTGCAGCCTGCCACACCTTTCTTGCCACCACGCTGTTCGTGTATCTGTCGGTAGACCGGCTCAACTGACCTCAATGTCCTGGCATACAAGATACGAGTAAATATCTTGTAGCAGGAATTGAGGCATGTGATCAGTCTATAATTCTTCGGGTCGGACAGATTTCCCTTTTTGGGGATCAGTACAGTACGCCCCTCGGCAAACCAGTCCGGAATCGGCTGCCCCTCGTTCAACCATGAGTTGAAAACTCGGGCCAGATGGCGGTGGGTGGAAGGGAATTTCTTCCACCACCAGTTGTTTATGCCATCTGGACCCGGGGCAGCAAAGTTCTTAGTACCAACAAGTGCTTGTTGGACTTCCTCGGTACTGATCGCCGGGCACACTTCGTCTTGCTCTCCCAACAATGTGGTGCAGAGCTCCTCGAAGCGTGCTATCGCTGGAGTGTCGCTGTCGAATGGACTCGTGGTCTCATATATTCCCTTCCAGAATGCTTCGACAGTCTCAACAGACGGCGGATTTTCCACAACACGCGGTGGCTCTTGGAGCAGACGAGAGGGACTTGTTTGGAACAGATGGTTTTGTTCCATTGCCCGTGCTCGTCTGACCAAAGATTTTTTAATGGCCATAAGTGCTCGAATCCTATCTAGACAGTGCTGTTTGATGGTTTGCAGCACTGTCCGATTTAGAGTGTGGTGTTGTCGTCTTATACCGGCAACTATACGCCGAATTTTCGGCGTGAATGGCTTAGCTGCCGTTATATACTCCACCACACTCTGGATTCGAGACGCGTGTTGTCTCGCCGATTTGATTTTTGCCTCAATTTTTTGTACGCGCCGCTTAGTCTTCTCGACCTTACCCAACACGCTTGCCAGGCGTTGCTGGGGGACGAGTTGTCTAGCGGCTGCGTACACGGCACTGTTGATCTGCCATATGTTGGCATCTTCTGGAAGTTCATCATCGAGTAACGAATCCATTCTTGCCAGGTCTTGTGGCTTTGGGTTAACCCTGGTGTTAAGGCTAACCCTCGTCCTGAGGGTATCATCGGTGTACTCTAGGTGATGTTGTCGTTCAGCAGGTAGTTGCCGCGGTGGTGATGCGGCCGGCCCTTGTTCCTGCTGACGGGGTGCCCTTTCGTAGCCCGTTCGACGCAGGAAAGATACCTGATCTCTTATGTGTTGTTGAGAGAAGGCGCGGTACTCCGGGTGCATATCGCACCACAACCGGTGTAACCGCGCCATGTACCCCCTGCGTCCGGGTTCGCTGCTCTCATAGCAGATAAGCAGGTCATCCCGTAGTCCCCTCGTCCACCTAAAGCGTCCATGTACAGTAGCATTGTCGTCATCATTAAGACCGTCCGGTATGGCCCCTCCCACGTGTCTCCGACCCCCATCCGACTGGGGTCTATTGTGAGGGGCCCGTTCTCTGTCGTGGTCGTGAACCAGAGATTTGAGTCCTCAGGGTGGTAGCCCTGAGGGCCCACGTCCGACATCTGCCAGGCAGAGTCACCTCTACCTGTTGCCCGGGGAGCACCGCGTGGAGGCTGTCGGTCCGTATTCGCCCCCCTTTTTTATTATTATTATTATTATTATTATTATTATTATTATTATTATTATTATTATTATTATTATTATTATTATTATTATTATTATTATTATTATTATTATTATTATTATTATTATTATTATTATTATTATTATTATTATTATTATTATTATTATTATTATTATTATTATTATTATTATTATTATTATTATTATTATTATTTTTTTTTTTTTTTTTTTTTTTCGGTTTGCCCGCTGCCGTACAGGACTTCCGTGGCCTCCGACACCTCACGGTAGCCGCGCCGGCGAATTCCTTGCAGCCACTCTCCACGACCTGTGGAGTTAGTGACTGCAAATACCTAAATCGTGTGCCCTAAGTAGACGAAGGGACCCCAAGATAACCGCCTTCTGCATCTGGCCTGCCAACCATTCTGCCGAATTCTGACAGGCCGGTATGATCTTCAATTCTGAGAGCAGCGAAGGCTTCATCCCTCCGAGTACGCCGATTATTAGGACGACCATCTTGACAGAGTAGCCTGGGTACAGCACTTGGAGCTCATACCGGAGATCACGATATTTGGTCCGTTTTTCCCCCTCCTTCAAAGCGATATTTGTCTCAGCAGGTGCTGAGAATTCGATGACAAACATCACTTTGTTCTGATGGTCGAGGAGGACTATGTCAGGCTTGTTGGCTTGAATTAGCCTGACGGTCGGGAACGAGTAGTTCCAATAAATTCGGCACCTCTCGTTCTCGACAACGGACTCAATATCTCCGGGGATGTAAGGCAGCACTGGTGTTTGGTCTACCCCATACGAGTGCCGTAGGTGGTAGTATAGCACTCGTAAAGCCGCGTTATGGCGGTGATTGTAGGCCGAAATCGCGTATACCGGGCATGCTGAAAGCAAATGCATCAGCGATTCCGGCGCCTGACGGCAGGTCCTGCAGTTGGTATCAGGGACCTCTACACCCATTACGCGGCTCCGGTAGACCAAGGTGTTTATTACACCATCCTGACAGGCCACAATGAATCCCTCGGTCTCCGACTTAAGCCCAGCTGACCTTAAAAAGGCGAATGTCAGCCTAGTCGATAAACCCAGTGTTTCCATGTTTTTGTAGTATACACCGTGCATGGGTTTATCGACATGCTGCCTAAACAGGCTCTCCTGTTCGGCAGCTTTTATTTGGGCTTTTTTTATTATTATTATTATTATTATTATTATTATTATTATTATTATTATTATTATTATTATTATTATTATTATTATTATTATTTTTTTTTTCGGTTTGCCCGCTGCCGGACAGGACTTCCGTGGCCTCCGACACCTCACGGTAGCCGCGCCGGCGAATTCCTTGCAGCCACTCTCCACGACCTGTGGAGTTAGTGACTGCAAATACCTAAATCGTGTGCTCTAAGTAGACGAAGGGACCCCAAGATAACCGCCTTCTGCATCTGGCCTGCCAACCATTCTGCCGAATTCTGACAGGCCGGTATGATCTTCAATTCTGAGAGCAGCGAAGGCTTCATCCCTCCGAGTACGCCGATTATTAGGACGACCATCTTGACAGAGTAGCCTGGGTACAGCACTTGGAGCTCATACCGGAGATCACGATATTTGGTCCGTTTTTCCCCCTCCTTCAAAGCGATATTTGTCTCAGCAGGTGCTGAGAATTCGATGACAAACATCACTTTGTTCTGATGGTCGAGGAGGACTATGTCAGGCTTGTTGGCTTGAATTAGCCTGACGGTCGGGAACGAGTAGTTCCAATAAATTCGGCACCTCTCGTTCTCGACAACGGACTCAATATCTCCGGGGATGTAAGGCAGCACTGGTGTTTGGTCTACCCCATACGAGTGCCGTAGGTGGTAGTATAGCACTCGTAAAGCCGCGTTATGGCGGTGGATGTAGGCCGAAATCGCGTATACCGGGCATGCTGAAAGCAAATGCATCAGCGATTCCGGCGCCTGACGGCAGGTCCTGCAGTTGGTATCAGGGACCTCTACACCCATTACGCGGCTCCGGTAGACCAAGGTGTTTATTACACCATCCTGACAGGCCACAATGAATCCCTCGGTCTCCGACTTAAGCCCAGCTGACCTTAAAAAGGCGAATGTCAGCCTAGTCGATAAACCCAGTGTTTCCATGTTTTTGTAGTATACACCGTGCATGGGTTTATCGACATGCTGCCTAAACAGGCTCTCCTGTTCGGCAGCTTTTATTTGGGCTTTCAGACGAGTCGGCTGAAGCTCAGTGACTGACTCTGGGTCAGCACCGCGCCGGCCGCCTCGTCTGGCGTCGAATACGAGACCGAGTTCATCTGCGGCTCTTTTTGCTGCCTTAAACAATCCTGCGCCCACCCCTGCGATTTCGTGATCTCTCACTAATAGCAGGAGCGGATCCGAGCTCCTGAGGATGTTACATGCCATACTCAGTACTACTCTGCCATGCATACACTCCAGACCCAAGAGTCCTCGCCCCCCCCGATGACGTGGGAGGTAAACACGAGGAACGGACGATCTAGGATGAATACTCCTATGGATGTTCATCATCTTGCGGGTGTCTCTGTCTAGTTGGCGCAGCTCATCTACCGTCCATTTTACTACTCCAAAGGAGTAGAGCAGAACAGGAACGGCAAGCATGTTAGTAGCAGACGCCTTATTCTTCCCCGAAAGTTCGGACGACCAAATCTTTCGGAGTAGGCGTCTGTACTTGCCGCGGAGAGATTCCTTGATTTGTTGCACATCCTGGATGTGATGTTGTTGCACACCCAGGTATGTGTAGGTCTCTCCGGCATCCAGATGTCTTAGGATGCTTCCGTCTGCGAGCTGCGCGTCCTCAGAAAATTCCCCGCATCGCCCTCTCTTGAGGTGGACGACCGCGCACTTGTCCAACCCGAACTCCATACCAATGGCCCGCGTGTACTCCTCGACCACCCTTAGAGCATTTTGAAGTTCACGCTCTCCGGAGGCATACAGTTTCAGGTCATCCATATAGAATAAATGGGTGACTTTATGCCTCCGGTTGCTGGGTGGTCCACAGTGGTACCCGCGAGTTTGGCGGAGTTCAACAGATAACGGCAGCAGTGAGATGCAAAAGAGGAGGGGACTCAGAGAATCTCCCTGGAATACTCCTCTTCTGAGTGCCACCTGCTCTGTCGTAACCCGCTGTGCACCTGATGTTATGGTGAAGCGGGTCCTCCAGAGTGGCAGCAGTTGTTCTATGCATCTCACTAGTGGCTCTGCTACCGCAAGACATTTGAGCAAATGTAACAAAAGTTCATGTGATGTTGTGTCAAATGCCTTACGATAGTCAATCCAGGCCATCGATAGATTCCGCTTGTACTGCACAGAGTCCTGTGTAATACAGCGGTCTACCAGCAGGCTGTCCTTACAACCTGCCATGCCCTTCTTGCCGCCACGCTGCTCGTATATCTGCTGGAAGACCGGATCAACCTGCCGTAGTGTCCGAGCATACAAGATACGAGTAAATAGCTTGTAGCAGGAGTTCAGACAGGTGATTGGTCTATAATTCCTTGGGTCAGACAGATCACCCTTTTTAGGGATGAGCACAGTACGTCCCTCGACAAACCAGTCCGGAATCTGCTGCCCCTCGTTCAACCACTTGTTGAAAACTCGGGCCAAACGACGGTGTGTGGAAGGAAATTTTTTCCACCACCAGTTATTTATGCCGTCTGGCCCCGGAGCAGCGAAGTTCTTGGTGCCAACGAGAGCTTGTTGGACTTCCTCCGGACTGATTGCCGGGCACACTTCTTCCGGCTCTTCAAAGGTTCTGTGGCACAGAGCCTCGAAGTGTGCTATTGCTGGAGTGTTGCTATCGAACGGACGTGTTGTTTCGTAGATTCCTTTCCAGAAGCTTTCGACATCGGCTACAGTTGGTGGATTATCGACAACACGCTGTGGCTCTTGAAATAGGCGGGAAGGATTCGTACGGAACAAGGTATTTTGCTCCATACTTCGTACCCGCCTATTTAGCTTTTTCTTGATAGCCATAAGCGCTCGAATCCTATCTAAACAGTGCTGCTTAATAGTGAGCATCACTGTTAGATTTAGAGTGTGGTGCTGGCGTCTGAGTCCGGCTGCTGTTCGCCGGACTTTAGGCGTAAATGCCTTGCCAGTGGTTACGTATTCCACCACACTCTGGATTCGAGAAGCGTGTTGTCTTATTATTATTATTATTATTATTATTATTATTATTATTATTATTATTATTATTATTATTATTATTATTATTATTATTATTATTATTATTATTATTATTATTATTATTATTATTATTATTATTATTATTATTATTATTATTATTATTATTATTATTATTATTATTATTATTATTATTATTATTATAATATGTTTTTCTCAGCTTATTACTGGTTCCCTATTAACCGGGACTTTACCTGAGTCCTAAGGTTTAATGTTGGTAATTTTGTCCGTTACTCTATAGACAGTACTTTACGAATAATGTGGGCGGTACCGAGGAGTGCTATTTTTTGTACTTGGAATGGACAGACTTTTCCTGGTAGCTTTTCGATGTTATTATTATTATTATTATTATTATTATTATTATTATTATTATTATTATTATTATTATTATAGTTTATAAAAGCCAGTCACCCTTTATACTCTGTGGCTCCGACACTCACAGAGGGGAGCTGGTAGTACCGGCAGCCACTCCCCACGTCCGTGGGGTGAGTGACTACTGGGTCCGAGAATCGTGTGCCCTGAGTAGACGTAATGAGCCGAGGATAATGGCCTTCTGCATCCTGCCGGCTAAGATCTCTGCCGAATTTCGGCATGCCGGTATGATCTTTAGTTCTGAAAGCAGTGTGTGTCTCGTTCCACCGAGGGCTCCTATGATCAGGACCACTAGCTTAACAGTATGGCCTGGGTAAAGCCTGCGGAGCTCGAAGAGCAAATCTCGATATTTCGTCCGTTTTTCCTCCTCCTTCAAGACAATGTTATTCTCCGTGGGAGCCGAGAACTCCACGACAAACATTGTCTTGAGTTGGTGGTCGAGGAGTACCATGTCAGGCTTATTAGCTTGTATTTGCCTGACGGTGGGAAACGAGTAGTTCCAATAAATTAGACACTTCTCATTTCCCACAACGGACTCAATATCCCCCGGAGCGTAAGGCAGCACTGGTGTCTCGTCTATCCCATACGAGTGCCTTAAGTGATAATAAAGCACTCGTAATGCTGCGTCGTGCCTCTGAATATAGGCCGAGACTGCATATACTGGACAAGCCGACAGCAAATGCATTAATGTCTCCGGCGCCCTGTGGCAGGTCCTGCAGCTGACATCAGGGACCTCTATACCCATGACACGACTTCGATAGACGAGTGTGTTGAATACACCATCCTGGCACGCCATTATAAATCCCTCGGTCTCAGACTTCAGCCCGGCTGACCTTAACAAAGCAAAGGTCAGCCTTTCGGATAAGCCGCGGTCTTCTATATTTTTATAGAAGACGCCGTGTGCAATGGCTTATCCGAGTGTCGCTGCAGAAATAGATCAATTTCAGCAGCTTTGACTTGGGCTTTTTGCCGACTTATTATTATTATTATTATTATTATTATTATTATTATTATTATTATTATTATTATTATTATTATTATTATTATTATTATTATTATTATTATTATTATTATTATTATTATTATTATTATTATTATTATTATTATTATTATTATTATTATTATTATTATTATTATTATTATTATTATTATTATTATTATTATTATTATTATTATTATTATTATTATTATTATTATTATTATTATTATTATTATTATTATTATTTTTTTTTTTTTTTCGGTTTGCCCGCTGCCGGACAGGACTTCCGTGGCCTCCGACACCTCACGGTAGCCGCGCCGGCGAATTCCTTGCAGCCACTCTCCACGACCTGTGGAGTTAGTGACTGCAAATACCTAAATCGTGTGCCCTAAGTAGACGAAGGGACCCCAAGATAACCGCCTTCTGCATCTGGCCTGCCAACCATTCTGCCGAATTCTGACAGGCCGGTATGATCTTCAATTCTGAGAGCAGCGAAGGCTTCATCCCTCCGAGTACGCCGATTATTAGGACGACCATCTTGACAGAGTAGCCTGGGTACAGCACTTGGAGCTCATACCGGAGATCACGATATTTGGTCCGTTTTTCCCCCTCCTTCAAAGCGATATTTGTCTCAGCAGGTGCTGAGAATTCGATGACAAACATCACTTTGTTCTGATGGTCGAGGAGGACTATGTCAGGCTTGTTGGCTTGAATTAGCCTGACGGTCGGGAACGAGTAGTTCCAATAAATTCGGCACCTCTCGTTCTCGACAACGGACTCAATATCTCCGGGGATGTAAGGCAGCACTGGTGTTTGGTCTACCCCATACGAGTGCCGTAGGTGGTAGTATAGCACTCGTAAAGCCGCGTTATGGCGGTGGATGTAGGCCGAAATCGCGTATACCGGGCATGCTGAAAGCAAATGCATCAGCGATTCCGGCGCCTGACGGCAGGTCCTGCAGTTGGTATCAGGGACCTCTACACCCATTACGCGGCTCCGGTAGACCAAGGTGTTTATTACACCATCCTGACAGGCCACAATGAATCCCTCGGTCTCCGACTTAAGCCCAGCTGACCTTAAAAAGGCGAATGTCAGCCTAGTCGATAAACCCAGTGTTTCCATGTTTTTGTAGTATACACCGTGCATGGGTTTATCGACATGCTGCCTAAACAGGCTCTCCTGTTCGGCAGCTTTTATTTGGGCTTTCAGACGAGTCGGCTGAAGCTCAGTGACTGACTCTGGGTCAGCACCGCGCCGGCCGCCTCGTCTGGCGTCGAATACGAGACCGAGTTCAGCTGCGGCTCTTTTTGCTGCCTTAAACAATCCTGCGCCCACCCCTGCGATTTCGTGATCTCTCACTAATAGCAGGAGCGGATCCGAGCTCCTGAGGATGTTACATGCCATACTCAGTACTACTCTGCCATGCATACACTCCAGACCCAAGAGTCCTCGCCCCCCCCCGATGACGTGGGAGGTAAACACGAGGAACGGACGATCTAGGATGAATACTCCTATGGATGTTCATCATCTTGCGGGTGTCTCTGTCTAGTTGGCGCAGCTCATCTACCGTCCATTTTACTACTCCAAAGGAGTAGAGCAGAACAGGAACGGCAAGCATGTTAGTAGCAGACGCCTTATTCTTCCCCGAAAGTTCGGACGACCAAATCTTTCGGAGTAGGCGTCTGTACTTGCCGCGGAGAGATTCCTTGATTTGTTGCACATCCTGGATGTGATGTTGTTGCACACCCAGGTATGTGTAGGTCTCTCCGGCATCCAGATGTCTTAGGATGCTTCCGTCTGCGAGCTGCGCGTCCTCAGAAAATTCCCCGCATCGCCCTCTCTTGAGGTGGACGACCGCGCACTTGTCCAACCCGAACTCCATACCAATGGCCCGCGTGTACTCCTCGACCACCCTTAGAGCATTTTGAAGTTCACGCTCTCCGGAGGCATACAGTTTCAGGTCATCCATATAGAATAAATGGGTGACTTTATGCCTCCGGTTGCTGGGTGGTCCACAGTGGTACCCGCGAGTTTGGCGGAGTTCAACAGATAACGGCAGCAGTGAGATGCAAAAGAGGAGGGGACTCAGAGAATCTCCCTGGAATACTCCTCTTCTGAATGCCACCTGCTCTGTCGTAACCCGCTGTGCACCTGATGTTATGGTGAAGCGGGTCCTCCAGAGTGGCAGCAGTTGTTCTATGCATCTCACTAGTGGCTCTGCTACCGCAAGACATTTGAGCAAATGTAACAAAAGTTCATGTGATGTTGTGTCAAATGCCTTACGATAGTCAATCCAGGCCATCGATAGATTCCGCTTGTACTGCACAGAGTCCTGTGTAATACAGCGGTCTACCAGCAGGCTGTCCTTACAACCTGCCATGCCCTTCTTGCCGCCACGCTGCTCGTATATCTGCTGGAAGACCGGATCAACCTGCCGTAGTGTCCGAGCATACAAGATACGAGTAAATAGCTTGTAGCAGGAGTTCAGACAGGTGATTGGTCTATAATTCCTTGGGTCAGACAGATCACCCTTTTTAGGGATGAGCACAGTACGTCCCTCGACAAACCAGTCCGGAATCTGCTGCCCCTCGTTCAACCACTTGTTGAAAACTCGGGCCAAACGACGGTGTGTGGAAGGAAATTTTTTCCACCACCAGTTATTTATGCCGTCTGGCCCCGGAGCAGCGAAGTTCTTGGTGCCAACGAGAGCTTGTTGGACTTCCTCCGGACTGATTGCCGGGCACACTTCTTCCGGCTCTTCAAAGGTTCTGTGGCACAGAGCCTCGAAGTGTGCTATTGCTGGAGTGTTGCTATCGAACGGACGTGTTGTTTCGTAGATTCCTTTCCAGAAGCTTTCGACATCGGCTACAGTTGGTGGATTATCGACAACACGCTGTGGCTCTTGAAATAGGCGGGAAGGATTCGTACGGAACAAGGTATTTTGCTCCATACTTCGTACCCGCCTATTTAGCTTTTTCTTGATAGCCATAAGCGCTCGAATCCTATCTAAACAGTGCTGCTTAATAGTGAGCATCACTGTTAGATTTAGAGTGTGGTGCTGGCGTCTGAGTCCGGCTGCTGTTCGCCGGACTTTAGGCGTAAATGCCTTGCCAGTGGTTACGTATTCCACCACACTCTGGATTCGAGAAGCGTGTTGTCTGGCCAACTGTATTTTGCCTTCGATCTTTTGTACACGCCGCTTAGCCTTTTCGATACCGCTCGAGGGGTTGGTATTCCTCTCGCGGGGCACGAGTTGGCTAGCAGCGTTGTACACGGCACAGTTGATCTGCCAAATGTCGGCGTCTTCTGGTAATTCCTCATCGATAACAGCGTCCATCCGAGCCAGGTCTTGTGGCTTTAGGTTAGCCCTGGTGTTAAGGCTAACCCTCGTCCTTAAGTTGACTTCGGCGTACCTTCTAGGATGTTCCCCGTCAGCTCTTTGCCGCGGTGGCAGTGCGGCTGGCGCTTCTTCTTGCTGACGGGGTGCCCTTACGTACCCTGTCCTGCGCAGGTAGGATACTTGATCCCTGAGCTGTTGCTCAGAGAAGGCGCGATGCTCTGGATGCGTGTCGCACCAGATTTCGTGCAATCGCGCCATGTACCCTCTGCGCGCAGGTTCGCTGCTCTCATAGCAGGTCAGCAAGTCATCTCGAAGTTCCCTCGTCCACTTAAAGCGTCCATGGTCATAGCGTGTGTTGTCATCATTGAGACCGTCCGGTATGGCCCCTCCAACTTGTCTCTGACCCCCATCCGGTTGGGGTCGATTGTGAGGGGCCCTTCCTCTGTCTGCTAGAACCAGAGAAGTGGATCTCAGAGTGGTTAGCCCCGAGATCCACGTCCGACATCTGTCAGGCAGAGTTGCCTCTGCCTGTCCAGGTACACCGCGTGGAGGCTGCCGGTCCGTTTTCCGTACCATTATTATTATTATTATTATTATTATTATTATTATTATTATTATTATTATTATTATTATTATTATTATTATTATTATTATTATTATTATTATTATTATTATTATTATTATTATTATTATTATTATTATTATTATTATTATTATTATTATTATTATTATTATTATTATTATTATTATTATTATTATTATTATTATTATTATTATTATTATTATTATTATTATTATTATTATTATTATTATTATTATTATTATTATTATTATTATTATTATTATTATTATTATTATTATTATTATTATTATTATTATTATTATTATTATTATTATTATTATTATTATTATTATTATTATTATTATTATTATTATTATTATTATTATTATTATTATTATTATTATTATTATTATTATTATTATTATTATTATTATTATTATTATTATTATTATTATTATTATTATTATTATTATTATTATTATTATTATTATTATTATTATTATTATTATTATTATTATTATTATTATTATTATTATTATTATTATTATTATTATTATTATTATTATTATTATTATTATTATTATTATTATTATTATTATTATTATTATTATTATTATTATTATTATTATTATTATTATTATTATTATTATTATTATTATTATTATTATTATTATTATTATTATTATTATTATTATTATTATTATTTTTTTTTTTTTTTTTTTTTTTTTAGCTAGCTAAAAACCAGTCACCCTTCTCTGTGGCTCCGACCCTCACAGAGGGGAGCTGGTAGTACCGGTAGCCACTCCCCACGCCCGTGGGGTGAGTGACTACTGGGTCCGTGAATCGTGTGCCCTGAGCAGACGTAATGAACCGAGAATAACGGCCTTCTGCATTCTGCCGGCTAAGACCTCTGCCGAGTTTCGGCATGCCGGTATGATCTTAAGTTCCGAAAGCAGTGTGTGTCTTGTTCCACCGAGGGCTCCTATAATCAGTACCACTATCTTAACAGTATGGTCTGGATACAGTCTGCGGAGTTCGAAGAGCAGATCTCGATATTTTGTCCGTTTTTCCTCCTCCTTCAAGACAATGTTGTTCTCCGCGGGAGCCGAGAACTCCACGACAAACATTGTCTTGAGTTGATGGTCGAGGAGTACTACGTCAGGCTTGTTGGCTTGTATTTGCCTGACGGTGGGAAAAGAGTAGTTCCAATAAATTAGACACTTCTCATTTCCCACAACGGACTCAATATCCCCCGGAGCGTAAGGCAGCACTGGTGTTTCGTCTATCCCATACGAGTGCCTTAAATGGTAATAAAGCACTCGTAATGCTCCGTCGTGCCTTTGGATATAGGCCGAGACTGCATATGTCGGGCAAGCCGACAGCAAGTGCATAAGAGTCTCTGGCGCCCTGCGGCAGGCCCTGCAGCTGACATCAGGGACCTCTATACCCATGACACGACTACGATAGACGAGGGTGTTAAATACACCATCCTGGCAAGCCATTATGAATCCCTCGGTCTCAGACTTCAGCCCGGCTGACCTTAAGAAGGCAAAGGTCAGCCTTTCGGATAAGCCAAGGTTCTCTATATTTTTATAGAAAACTCCGTGCATTGGCTTATCCGTGTGAAGCTGCAGAAAGATGTTGTGTTCCGCAGCTTTAATTTGGGCTTTTCGTCGAGCAGGTTCCAACTCGGTGACAGAGTCGGGATTTACCCGCTCGACGTCGAAGGAGAGACCAAGTTCATCGGCTGCTCTCTGTGCTGCCTTAAACAAAAATGCTCCTATTCCTGCACTTTCATGGTCCCGGACCATGCAGAGGAGGGGGATCCGAACTCCTGATAACCTTACAGGCTCCATCCAGAACCATCCTATTATGGAGACTCTCCAAACTCAAGAGTCCACGGCCTCCCCGATGTCGTGGGAGGTATAACCGTGGAACGGACGATTTAGGATGCAAACTCCTATTGAGATGCATCTTCTTGCGGGTTCCTACGTCGAGTTGACGCAACTCTTCTCGACTCCACTTCACTACCCCAAAGGAGTAGAGAAGGATCGGAACGGCAAGCATATTGGTAGCAGACACCTTGTTCTTCCCCGACAGTTCTGAAGACCAGATCTGTCCGAGTCGGTGCTGATACTTGCCGCGGAGAGCGTTTTTCACTACACTCACTTCTTGGGTGGAGCGTTGCTCGACACCCAAGTAAGTGTACGACTCTCCGGCATCTAGATGATGTAAGATGCTTCCGTCCACGAGCTGCGCGTCCTCTCCGTAGTCCCCGCATCGTCCTCTCTTGAGATGGACCAGTGCACATTTGTCTAACCCGAACTCCATACCGACAGCCTGCGTGTACTCCTGTACCACCCTGAGGGACTGGTGTAGGTCCCTCTCTCCGGAGGCATAAAGTTTAAGGTCATCCATATAAAACAGATGGGTGACCTTATGCCTCCTGTCGCCGGGGGGTACCGCAGTTGTAGCCACGGGTTTTCCGGAGCGAAACGGATAATGGCAGTAGTGAGATGCAAAACAGAAGGGGGCTGAGGGAGTCTCCCTGAAATACTCCCCTTCTGAAATATACCGGCTCCGTCTGGACTCTATCGTTACCCGATGTTATGGTAAAGCGAGTCCTCCAGAGCGGCATCAGTTCTTCGATACATCTCACTACGGGACCGGGCACCGCAAGACATTGGAGCAAGTGTACAATGAGCTCGTGTGATGTCATGTCAAATGCCCTTGCGGTAATCGATCCAGGCCATGGAGAGGTTACGCTTATACTGCACGGAGTCCTGCGTGACACACCTGTCAATCAGCAGGTTCTCCTTGCAGCCAGCGACACCTCTCTTTGACCCTCGTTGCTCATATATCCGCTCGTAAACCGGTTCAACTGCATGGAGCACCCGCATGTACAAAATGCGTGTAAACACCTTGTAGCATGCGTTTTAAACAGGTTATCGGCCGGTAGTTCTTTGGGTCAGACAAATCTCCGTTCTTCGGGATCAGCACTGTCCGCCCCTCGACAACCCAAGAAGGAATTTGCTGCTCCCCATTTAGCCATGAATTGAAAATTCTGGCCAAATGGTGGTGGGGTACTGGGTAATTTTTTCCACCAATAGTTGTTTATCCCATCGGGACCTGGAGCAGCAAAGTTCTTAGAGCCCTCAAGAGCTCTTCGAACCTCTTCTGGAGTTATCGGTTGGCACACCTCGTTTGGTTGTTGAAGCCTTTGACAGAAGGCTTCAAAGTGTGCCAGGGCTGGAGAGTCTTGGTTGAGTGGAAGCTTCTCCTCGTAAAGCGTTTTCCAGAAATTTTCCACCTGATCTACAGTCGGCGGATTCTCTGCAACACGCGGAGGCGGTTCGAAAAGGCGCGAGGGCTTTTGGCGGAAGAGTTTATTTTCCGCTAGCCCCCTCGCCCGCCTCACTAGTGATTTTTTACAAACCACTAGCATCCGTATCCTGTCGAGACAGTGCTGTTTGGTGGTTCGCAGCACTGCCTCATTGAGTGTGTGATGGACGCGTCTTAAGTTGGCGGCTATTCGACGCACTTTAGGCGTAAATGGCCTATTGGCCGCCATGTAGTCCATCACACATTGGATACGGGATGCGTGTTGCCTCGCCGACCGGATCTTGGCTTCCATCTTTTGTATGCGCCGCTCCGCCCTCTCCTGTGGGGAGGCAGTATTACGCCTCTCCGTCCGAGAAAAGCGTTGAACAGCGGCATACACGGCACAGTTAATGTGCCAGATGTCAGCCCGTTCTGGTAGCGCATCACGAAGTTCTTCATCCACTCTGGCCAGGTCTTGTGGCCCGGGGGCTTTTATGTGGTGTAGCCCCCGTCTGGTACTGAGGCCCTCTGGTACTGGTGGAACAAGGAGAACCACTTCCTCAACCGGTGAATGCGGCGGTCTTTCGGCCACCTCATTCACCGGTCCAGGAGCAGCCCTCACGTAGCCCCTTCTACGAAGATGGGATACATAGTCACGCAGATTTTGTGGCGTGAAGGCGCCATGCTCTGGATGCCTGTCACACCACAGAGCATGCATCCGCCCCATGTATCCCCTTCGTGCGGGCTCACTGCTTTCGTAGCATTGCAGAAGGTCGTCCCTTAGCTCATCCGTCCACTCAAAGCGTCCTTGTGCATAGCGTTCGTCGTCAACGGGCGCTCCATCCGGTTGGGCCCCACCACCTTGCCCTTGACCCCTATCCGGACGAGGTCGATTGTGGGGGCCCTCTCTTCGGTTTACAGGAACCAGAAGTCAGGGCTTGTGGGTGGTTAGCCCAACAAGCCCACGACCGACACCAGAGGGGAATGAGCTTTCCCCTCCCGGGTGCACTAGGGCTGCCGGTTCGGTTTTGCACCCCCAGCTGGAGTAAGTGGTGGCGCTACTCACCAAAGGCTTGATAGATGAAAGTCAGCCCCTCCTGCTTTACTCTCTTATTATTATTATTATTATTATTATTATTATTATTATTATTATTATTATTATTATTATTATTATTATTATTATTATTTTTTTTTTTTTAGCGAGCTAAAAACCAGTCACCCTTCTCTGTGGCTCCGACCCTCACAGAGGGGAGCTGGTAGTACCGGTAGCCACTCCCCACGCCCGTGGGGTAAGTGACTACTGGGTCCGGGAATCGTGTGCCCTGAGCAGACGTAATGAACCAAGAATGACGGCCTTCTGCATTCTGCCGGCTAAGATCTCTGCCGAATTTCGGCATGCCGATTATTATTATTATTATTATTATTATTATTATTATTATTATTATTTCTTCGTTCTATCACTACCCTGTCCTAAGGTAGGTATCATTACGCAAACCAGATGCAAACCATGCATCTAAGGTAAGGTAAGTATGGATTATGAGGGTACATATTCTAAAGCGTGTCTTCTTTTCAGGTTCACGACAACACCTTCCTGATTATATGTGCGGTGCCAAGAATTGCTGTCTGCTGTATTTGCTCAGCTCGGTGCTCTCCGGGAAGCTGGTTAACATGATTATAGAATTCTTCAGAGACGTATCCCGTCGACCCGATGACAATGGGTATTGTAATTACTTTTGTTCTCCACATCCTCTGAATTTCTATAGCCAGGCTTTTATATTTTAGGTTTTTCTCCGCTTCCTTCTTAATTATGTTGGTGTCTGAGGGGATAGCTACATCAATCAGGTAAGTAACTTTTTCACTCCTTATGACAATATCAGGGCGATTTGGCGCTCCTTCTTCATTGTGGCCTGACATTGTCCGATCTGTTCTAATGGGGTGGTCATAGAGGATAGTGGTCTTCCCATCTTTACTGTTGCTGACGCTCTCTGGCTTATGTTCGTACCAGTTTTGGGTCAGGGGCTCACAGTCATAAAAACGGCTTATCTGGTAGTGTAGTAAGGAACAGACACGGTTGTGACGTTCTATATATTCCTTTTGCGCAAGTATGGAACAAGCGGACATAATATGCGTGATGGTTTCACTTTTCTCTTTGCACATCCGGCACATCTCATCTCCTCTAGTTTTCATGATACGGTGTTCAATGTATCGAGTTTTCAATGCCTGGTCTTGAGCTGCCACCAAAAGACTCTCGGATTCAGATTTGAGATGGCCATTTTTAAGCCATGCAAAAGAGATACGCTTATCTATTTTGAGGTTGTCCATGTCCCTTGCCAACTTCCCGTGCATAGGCTTCTCCTTCCACTTTGTTACCATCTCGTTTTTAATTCTCTGCTGCATATTCTTAGGACGGGGCATTTCCTGGATTGTTGGTTCTGGCTCTTCGTTGGTTTTAAATTTCCTGGCTGTTTTTAGGGCTTCTTTAGTCAGTGAGTAGTGCCGTTGTACCTGGTCGTGTTGCATAGTCGCTTGTAGAAGGTAGTTGGACTGGGCGTTTTGTGTTATATAGAAAGCTAGACTATAAATTTCACTTTCTGCCGCCGCTTCTATTTGTTTAAGCCCCCTTCCGCCTTTGTTTCTTGGCACGTACAACCGGCACGTGTCTGCTTTTGGATGTAATGCTCCATGCATGGTGAGCAGTTTGCGGGTTTTTATATCCAGTTGTTTGATTTCTTCCGCCTTCCAGTTTATTATGCCAACACTATATTGGATCACGGGGACCGCTAGGGCTCCAATAGCACTGATCTTGTTTCGTGCGTTTAATTCTGTCTTGAGTATTTTGCGTACCCTATGGGTATACTCATTTTTTAACTTCTCCTTGGATCCCTCGTGATCGATTCCATCGCCTTCGCCTACTCCTAGGTACTTGTAAAAGGATCCTTGCTCGAGTGCCTCAATTTCACAGTGTTCATCCAAGTTGACATTTTCCATCTCCTCTATATTTCCGCCCTTAAAGGATACCACTGCGCACTTATCTAGGCCGAACTCCATTTTTATATCTTCGCTAAAAACTTTCGTGGTTGATAGAAGCTTGTTCAGTTGGGTCTTGCTAGACGCTATCAATTTTAGGTCATCCATGTATAGGAGGTGGTTTATAACTTCTTTAGTGTTTGTGATCTTGTATCCGGTTCGCGTGCCTTTCAAAAGATGGGTAAGTGGTACCAAAGCAATGCAGAAAAGCAGAGGAGACAGAGAGTCTCCTTGATAAATTCCTCTTTTAATTAATATTTCATCAGTTGTAATTTTTTCATCCTTGGTTGAGATATGCATTTTGATTTTCCATGTCTTCATCAGTGCTCGGAGAAATTCTAAGACGGGGCCTTTTACACCGATCAGTTCAGATGCTTTAATGAGCCAAGTATGAGGGACGCTGTCGAACGCTTTCTTGTAGTCAATCCATCCCATTGCTAGAGACTTTTTGAATTTCTTGCAGTCCTCGACAATTGCCTTGGACAATATGAGGTGGTCTTTGCACCCCCTTGACCCTCGGCAGCATCCCTTCTGCTCTATTGGTAACAGGTTGTTTGCTGTCATGTGTTTGGTAATTCTTTCTGTAAGGACACTCGTTAGATTTTTGTAGATAGTGTTAAGGCAGGTGATGGGTCGGTAATTCTTGGGTTCGGTGGTGTTGTTGTTCTTGGGTAGAAGAATAGTTTTTTTATTATTATTATTATTATTATTATTATTATTATTATTATTATTATTATTATTATTATTATTATTATTATTATTATTATTATTATTATTATTATTATTATTATTATTATTATTATTATTATTATTATTATTATTATTATTATTATTATTATTATTATTATTATTATTATTATTATTATTATTATTATTATTATTATTATTATTATTATTATTATTATTATTATTATTATTATTATTATTATTATTATTATTATTATTATTATTATTATTATTATTATTATTATTATTATTATTATTATTATTATTATTATTATTATTATTATTATTATTATTATTATTATTATTATTATTATTATTATTATTATTATTATTATTATTATTATTATTATTATTATTATTATTATTATTATTATTATTATTATTATTATTATTATTATTATTATTATTATTATTATTATTATTATTATTATTATTATTATTATTATTATTATTATTATTATTATTATTATTATTATTATTATTATTATTATTATTATTATTATTATTATTATTATTATTATTATTATTATTATTATTATTATTATTATTATTATTATTATTATTATTATTATTATTATTATTATTATTATTATTATTATTATTATTATTATTATTATTATTATTATTATTATTATTATTATTATTATTATTATTATTATTATTATTATTATTATTATTATTATTATTATTATTATTATTATTATTATTATTATTATTATTATTATTATTATTATTATTATTATTATTATTATTATTATTATTATTATTATTATTATTATTATTATTATTATTATTATTATTATTATTATTATTATTATTATTATTATTATTATTATTATTATTATTATTATTATTATTATTAGTTCCAGTTGAAGCGTACCGTTAAATTTTAAATTGTATTCTTAGATCAATACCGTTCAATATGCCATTCTGCGCTTCGAACAGTGCATTGAATGTATACATTGGAATAGTTTCTTTGTCTTTTTTTTACTTTTAAATTTTGTGCTGTGCTGTGTTCTAAAAAAAATATTTTAATTTTTGCTATTTTGTGATTAAATTCAAAGTCACTTCTAACCCCGCCAGCTTTGCTGTCAGTCCAAAGTCCGATAAAGGGGAAGGGGAAGTGATATGGTTGCACCGCGTTACGTCGGATTGGTTAAAGTCATAGGTGGCGCGTTTTTAATTTTTTTAACTCCTTTGGGTGGGCACAACCTTCTGGTAAATTTTCCGTATGTCGTGGTAGATCACCATGTACATATTCTCAAAACAATTTTTGACATTAGCCATCCCCGTTATTAAAGGGGTGAAAAGAATAAAACTGTGATTTAGTGTGTGTACAAGAACCAAAGGCCTCAACAATTGTTCTCACTTCATCCCCTCCTCCCCACCCTCGTACCACCACTTCCACTCCCACTACCGATGTGGCATATCGTTTTATGCTAGCCATAAAATGTCCATGAAGAAATTCAAATAGTTTTAATATTGCATTTTTAATATTATATTCTAAACAGATTTAAGCAACACTGGACCAATACGAAGATAAAATGAACTTGAAACTTATAAAAGTAGAGTGGTACACAGTATCTACACTCAAAGAAAATGACAGATAAATTCAACCAAAAAGAGCATATGAAATCGCGTCTATCTAGTTTCACAGTTAAATCAATCAGAAAGAATAGTCATACAACTTTATTTGTTTTCGTGAACAAATAGTAGTTTAATAATCATATCTTCTTGTAACAAATTAAATAGTACAATGACATTTTTTTATGTTCACTAACCGTTTTCAATTTGGTCTACAATTAAATAGTACAACGACTTTGTTTTTTGTACACCAACTAATTTTTAGGTTGATCTACACTTTATTGTATGATGAAGTTTTTTTTGGTCAGCCAAAATCTCAGTATTAAGACATCAGACCACCCAAACCAAAGATTAGAGATCGTTTATAAGATCCATCCAAATATATCGATGATCCCTGAGAGAATTTGAACAATGCAATCATGTTATTAATTTTCTATAAATTCATAAGAGTATAAGATAATGCATGATTGACTATTGTCAGTAATTTGTATGTGGCGTCATCTGGCAATAATTTCTGTAATAGACTACGTGGTAAGCAAGCAAATTTTATAGTAATTCTTTTAGAACTTCTAGAAGACGACAATAATATTGGTTTGTCTACCAAGTACAATAATACTGGGTTAGAATTACAATTCGATAATAGTTAAAAATAAAGTATACTATTATCTAGTTTAATTTGACAGAATTCAACAAAATAATAGTCAGACGAACAAAATAATAGTCTTATTCATCTATTTTTTAAATTAATGTTTATTTTGTTGTACGACAACTTTTTATTAATTAAAATAACAATCACCTCTTGTTTAAAAATACCATCAATATAATTTAGTTTAACAAAATTAACGATATTGTTAGTTAACCATTTTTTTTTGTTGAATTTACCCATACTATTTCTTTGAGTGTATGTCTCCATATAAGACCGATTTAAAAAAGCCAAAAAGACCTCAGTTATGACAAAAAAATTTCAAGGGAGTGGCAGTTTATCGTTAAAAATAGGCCCAAAAAACAAATGCGCCCCCGAAATAATGATGGTTATTTAATATCCATAAAAAATTTTAAAAAATTTTCACAGACGCGTTAATCAGCAAATAAAAAAAAATAGGGTAGTTGTCGGTTACTAGGGTAGTTTTTAGTCGGTTTTTGTGATTTTATCTTAATTTGCCAAAGAAAAATTGAAAATTGTTGATAATTACGATTGTAAAACTGACCTTGAATACTTTTATAACAAGAAAATATGGTCGGCCAATTAAATAAAACCTAATTATCATTTGCAGTCCTTTCATTAAACTATATATTCTAGTAATGGTAATGGCCTAGAACATTGTACTCTATGTGAAGTCCATTTAGTCTTTTTGTAGATTATCACAACTAACTACTACCTTATACAATTGCAAATACACTTAGCGAAGATCAATCGCATGGGCTTCATAAGACTATACTAAAATCATAATAAAACCTTTGAGATTTAAGACAGCCGCCGCCAAGACGAATCCG
The DNA here is from genome assembly GCA_936432065.2 of Rutpela maculata. Taxonomy (NCBI): domain Eukaryota; kingdom Metazoa; phylum Arthropoda; class Insecta; order Coleoptera; family Cerambycidae; genus Rutpela; species Rutpela maculata. The sequence continues at coordinate 114,595,010 of OW386285.2, forward strand.
CCTGAGAACTTTAAACTTAACCAACAAATCTTCGTCTCTTACTAATAATTTTCACAGCTCCAGTGCTGTAGCGACGAATATTCTTTTTGAAATTTTAGTTAAAAGGTATGTAGAGCCCAAAATACAAATCCAAAAGGTGTCAAATTTAAAACTAAATTGGGTGAGTTTTATGGCGGGTAATTTGAATTTCTGAAAAATTGTGTAGGTCAAAAGAAATGAAATATTGAAATAGAATAGAGGTACTTGGTTAATTAAAATAACATTTAAATTTTGTATTTTCTAAGATGGCGGCAACAGATTGAGTTCAGGAATTCTAGTATATTAAATAGTACACCTTAATGAACATCTCTTAAAACTTTATCAGTTATTTCCGTCAAAGTCGGAATTTGTTTCTATTTGACTGGAGAATTAATCAAACACTAACTCGAGGTGCCTAAAACTTGATAATAACTTTTACATGCGTTTTGTTAATAAAAATGAGTATTGTATTCGTTTCTAGGAATGGCATATAATGAAGATGTAGATGTAGATTATTAATGATTAACAAATAAATCTGTATTTGTTCACAAATCCCATACTTAAATTATCATCGTTTCATTTGATATTATCTTTTTTCCAATCAGTCTTTCGTATGTATACATTTCTTTGACAGCCATTAATTTATTATAATTTGTTCTAAAATGGTAATACAGACACAGATGAAGTTCTCTCCAAACTTGACGCATTTTCAAGGAGCAGAGTCTGGAATATTTTTGAAAATATCAGTAAAATAATGCTAGTTTTACGTTTTTCCCAGTCTTTTAGATTAGAATCATGTGAGCAACCTTCCATTGTACTCTACCTATAATTATGTCATATTTCGGTGATAATTATACCTTGATTGTGTTACTAGAAGATCCATCTGATGTCAAAATGTAAGATGTATTATCTAGGAATTGCAATTTACCGGAAATTTTAATAACCGGTGAATCGGCAAATAAAAATGTAAATAACCGGTTAACCGGTATTTACCGGTAATTTTTAGATTGAATGATTAGAGTGGCGAAAATGGCAATTGTCTTTTTCCATGTACAAAATTATCTAAATTTAACAAAAAACATTTTTATATACGTGTATTTAATATAATGAACAAACAAAAGGTTTTCTTTCTATCAAAAGGAAAAAATATAAATGAAATAAATTTAAATAAATAATTATTCTGTAAATAACAAAAATATCAACTTAAATAACAAAAATTATAAACATAAAAAATAGGGCATTTACTGAATGCTTAATCTAAAAATACAATATTTTTTTTAAAATAGCCTGTTAAAAGGGTTAGTTTTTCAAAGCTATATCTGTTAGTCGTCTGATATTTGTGCATAGAATACCACCAGCTGAAGATGCCCTTCAATCGATATTGGTGGGTCGATAAATTAATAACAATTGCTAATAACATACTTCTAAATGTATTCCACGGATATTTGCGGCAGTGAAATATTCAATTTCCTATCTCGCAAGATATTGTCAATGTCTCTTTTGTATGTCTTGGGGCTTCGTGTTTGGATTTTACTTTTTATAATATTATTTATTTATTGTTAAAAGTGCTCAGTATTGGGACAGTCACTCTGTATTTAATGAATACTACTCACTGACATAAATAGAAACGTTGAATACGTGACGTAACAAATAATTAATAAACAACGATAATAATGCCCCTAAACAAATATCTTTCTATGTTTTCAAATCTTCGAGTAATTCAAAAGAAAATATTAAAACAGAACTATTGATATTTTCATAAATCACCTTAAATTTTATATAAATTGTCCACTTTTTCCGCTATTTACTTGATTTGTGAACAAAAAAGAATCTACAGAAGCGTTGTCAGACAGAATCGATATGAAGCAGTTTACACTCAACATAATTAAGTTTTTTGACATGAAATTTTGTAATGAAAATCATACGCACTTGTTTTAAACATATCTAAGGTGCACGTACCAATGTACAGAGGCTTACTAAAAAGTATATCTGATTTGGCAAGTTTACTAGTCACCAAGTTTTTATGAAATTTGCACGGCAATGGAAATTAGAACTAGCGATGTAATTTTTGGCTCCATATGGCCATTTTCAATTATTTGCTAATTTTATAATTCGATGCTTACGTATATTTCCCAATTTTTTTAACAAAAAATGCATTATTAGTAATTTAAATATATTATTTTCAAGCTAGTTCTTTGAATTTGTGCTTAATTTTTCTATAAATCTATATATCGCAATTTACCCATACAATGGAGTCAAAATAAATTTTGAATGGAATTGTTTGACTGCAGCAATTTTATTATTTTGATTTGTTTTATGCATAATAACAAGTACTATGAGCAGATTTGGATTAAATGGGTCCATTGCCATTTTAACAATTTATTCTTCAACGCTGAAATTTTCTGCTATTTTCCTTATTATCTCCGGTCCTAGTAATCGTATCGCAAAAATAAAATTACGAAATTGTTCTCAATAAAATTTTGAATAAGGCTAGTCCAGTGAAAAAACTCTGATAATTTGTTAATTTGTAAAAAAATGCCTTTTTTGACAATTTAAGAAATATGACGTAATAAAATAATGTATTAATTTTAACGAAAGTTGGTGGAACTATGCCATTTATTGAACTATCCTTTGTGCCAAATCTTAATGCAAATTATTCATTATAATTATAATTCATATTTTTAAATATTACTTAATAATATTAATTCTATAATCACGATAATCTTAAACACCTTAGAAAAATGTCATAAAATGAAAAACAAACGCAGAACAAAAGACCAAAGCCATGCTCGATTTTAATGCTAAAATAAATTAAGACTACCTTAATTTACGCAAAAAGTAATTGAAATAATCATAACTCAAAAATCATTTGTAATAGAAATAAAGTGTATGATATTAAAATGTGGGGAATTGTACGCTTTATTCATTTATATACAAAAACGATAGGCATTCCATTTAAAAAAATTGATAAAAGTAATAATTAAATATCTATAAATGTAAACAAATATCTTGGACACCCGGTACAATAATAATTTATTTCAAAAATGTTTTTCAGTAAACACATCATTATGAAATAATATCCTACATTTTTAGAAAAAACAATTAACAAATCGCGGAGAAATGGCAGTCAAAAAATGTTTTTAAATTGCCAAAAAAAAGTTAGCAGTTTTGCACAATCTTCCGAGGACACTGGACACCCTGTAGATATGGTAAAATATATTTGAAATTTGAATTTGAAATTTATATTTAAATAGATATGGTAAAATATGTTTTATACATGAAATCTATTTCATTGCAAACGAGTAGGCAGAAATTTTATTTGTGGACTAAAATAAAACTGACAACATTGCCTTCTGTACAAAGACAAGATTTTTGGAACATGACAGCCATTAAAAAGGCTAACATATTCAATTGAACCATCATAGGAAGTAGAATAGGAAGGAATTTCACATATTGCTTCTTCATTTAATAAAACATTAGTTTCTTTCTTATTCGTGTTGTTCCAAGTCTTATAGGAATAATTTTCTATATTATTTTTCACATATTTCTATAATAATATCTAGTTAGTAGAATTTTTTTAATTTTTCTAAAGCATTCACTAATTTTTCAGAACTTTTCATTTTTTATAAAGAAAATAAAAATGTTATTGTTTATCAAAACATTTGATTCATGGTATTCTAATTCTAATAGGTTATGTATATGTATTAACTTTAAAAATCAGTATATACAATTTTGCTGTATTGATGCATTTTTTCTGTAAAAATATGTGGCAATAAAGAATCTGTATAAATTGCTGTTTTCTAGAAATCACAGAAGCATTAAAGCAAACAAGATTTCTAATAACAGCAAGAAGGTTTGTGTTTTTATTGAGTAAATAAATTGACCGAAATGTAACAATAAATTCTTAAAAAGGCAGCAAGGAGCCTATTGATATTTATTAGCTGTTTGAGTAACAATATAGTGAACATTAAATCCAAGAATACAGCTAACTAGCCTAGGCTGTATTTTTTACATTTCTTGTAGCGTAGAACACAATAAATATAAACGAAATAGAAAATACGGTTTAGTTAAGTTGTAACTGAGGTTTGCTGCTCATATATAACACTTAGCAGCCAAAAATAGCATTTACAGCAATTATCTGAAATTTTAGCTGCAACAACAATTATATGCTAAAAATTTAAAGCCAAAATACAGCATTGGCAATATCCTCTATAATACAGCCAAAATAAAACTGAAAAGTAGAAATAAATGCTTTATTTTAGCTGCAATAACGGGCTCGAGCTCATACACCTGCTGGAGAAGACTAAACGATAACTTCTGATTACAGTGATTAAAGCAAGCCAATAGAGTAAATGTTGTCAGGCGAGTTGGTTGATATGTAATAATCGGGAAGCAGTTTTTAATCGAAATTCATGACGTAAAAACGAAACTTGTTCCGGCTAAATCGGGACGTCACTTTTTTGCGTTGTTACACTATACTGATACATTATTATCTCTGGTGCATAGTACGAAATATAGTTTAAATATTGATAAAACATACCTTAATAAGTGCCTGCATATGATATTTTGTATTTAGTTATCTATATCCTACAGGTAAATTATTTTTTTAATTGCGACCCTTCTGATAGATAGTATTACCGGTATCGATTTTCGTTACCATTATTTTTTTTTAAATAGAGTGGGCGGCTTCTTGCTGCATTTTTTAATAATATATTTTGAGCAAAGCCACATTATCATGCCTTATTTTTATCTTGGCAATAAAACAATTCTACTTCAAAAAATCGATAAAGAAAACAATGTTCATCATTGTTATCGATATAACTAATAGCAGTAACAGCCTAGTGTGTCGAGTTTAAAAGGCGTAAAAAGTAAAAATAAATAAATTGAACTTGTTTGCCAAAATCGCCAAGTTAACTATGTAATGAATTTGTTTCAGTGGGCTACCAATAATCAGCTGAAATCTTATGCAGTGCGACACAGGCTAGATCGTTGTCAATTAATAAAAAAATATGCTACATTTTAATCATTCCATTATTAGATTTGCAACGATTTTTTTTATATACCTACCTATATTAATTTGTTCAAAACGAAAATGTGTTTGTTGCCTTTGTTGCCTTTGCTAAACATTGTAAAGGTGTGAATATCTCAAAACCAATAAAAGTTATGGACATTAATTATGAATTGGTTGAAAAGACCATTGTCACTATTAAAAATAAAAATACAACAAACATTCCATTAAAGCATATTGTGGAGAACGTTACAAACAATTGGATACCACGACAAAAAGGTGAAAGAATCAGTGTACAATGTATATATCCGAGTACCTATTCCAAAAACACATAATTGATTACCTTAGTAATTTATCCTTGTGTGTAATCAATGAGCTGTTATTACAACATTACAACATAAATACCTACTTACTAAAAGAATATTTTTATTGGATTTCGCAAACAACAGAAAGGATACTGTGTGAAACATCAAAAAAGGATAAATTTCTATTTACTTACTATTTTGTAAAATCTCGTATATGTTATCAGTGTCCAAACAATGTGTATTTTCTGATTTAATTTCATAGCCATTTTTATTCAATGTCTCTATAAACAAATTGACATTGTCTTGGTCCTTGGTGGATTTGCTGGCAAAAGTATGAACTTCAATATTATTTGTTGTCTCCACAGAATGTTCATATTCATCGGCTATTAATTCTGTTGAGGGCTTTACCACAATAACTTCTTCATCGCTAGACATTTTCATTTAGTTCTTATTTTATCGTACAACAAAACTTTACCACGATTTTAAATATACTAAATTCTTTATTACATTGAATCGCTCATATGAATCCACATAGTATCAAATTTGCAGATTAGATAAACCTATCGATAATTATTTATCGATTTTTTGAGGTCATCTACTTATTAGAAAGAAAAACCCGCTAAAAATTATAAATCTCTAACCACGGTTATCGATAGAAATTTTAAATTGCAGTATAAAATGTTACTGAATAGGTTACTCCTTATAAATGAAATTCAGCTTCATTGAATCCCCCTAAAATTAACGATTCATTTTAAAAATAGCCAGAGGTGAATCCTTCATATTTGGAGTGCAAAATTTTACAACTATTAGAAAAACTTTAACAAAATAGGGAAGAAACGAAAAGTAATTCAGTCAAATGATAACAATTAAGATGTTTCTGTGGTCTGTCCACAATTAAATAGTACTAGTGAAAAAATATCGGTGAATCCCAAACAGTAACTTTAGATTATTTGGATCTAATGTTATTTATTATCTATCTACATTCTACTTACTATGTACACATATGTATATAAATCTCAATGTAAATAGGTTTGCCTTGAAAAAAAAATCTTGTGGGATTAGTGGATATAAGTAGCAAATTCATATGCCCTATTCTGTAAAAAATGGTTTCTTAACCTCAGTCAAAAATATATCATGACAGAGTAGTTTAGTTTAATTTGCTTGGAAAAAATCTCTTTCTAGAATTTGCCTCTTTTATATACAGGGTGTTAATGAATCAATGATAGAAACTTCGGGTGCTAATTCCTGACGATATCTTTAGGCACAACGTGTATATGAATACGTGTTTCAAAATCACCTGCTGCACAGTGGTTCGAAAATTAAAAAAAGCGGTCAAAAATCTAATTTTATTCTGAAAGTCTTTAAAAGGTCCATCACGACATAAAAAAAATAATCAAAATTTTTTGGTTCTCCGAAGCCCCGCGGGGGTGAAATTTAGTGGTAGGTACGCAAAGGGTGCAATTTTAAATATATTTTAGATCTAGATATTTTTTTGTGCTGAATGGCTGTAACACGAGATAATCAAAGACTAGGAAATAGTTTAGGAAAAAAAATCTGTGGAGTGTATCTTTTAAGGGCATAATTTTTTACGGTTTTCTTATCCGCTAAACGTTCTAAATTACCTAAATATAGTTAAAAAATATTCATATAAAATAATACTAGTGGGGGCAATTTTAGAAGTGATTACTGTCATTGTCCATAAAAAACAAGTTTTATAAACTGAAATTATAAGTTTAATTAAATAATTTATTGTAACATTTCAATTACTTAAGGAATATTAATTTATAGCCATGTATACAGCTGTAAATTATATTCCAGTATCTACTTAAAGCCTCCTTCATTAAGATTGCTTGTGTCATTTTAATAGTCGCCGGTTTCATCTTCAGTTTCAGGATCAGTACTGTAAGTGGGTATGTCATCTGAAACTCAAAGTGGGACTCTTTTACAAGTGCTGACACATGTGGAGAAATCTTTGACAGTTTTTTCTAGGTAAGTTTTCTTGAAGATGTAATAAACGGATTTGCAAAAATCAAAAGCCTGTATAGTAGATCTTTATTGGTAGAAACTCTGCCGTCCAAACTGAAATCCTTGGCAAGCCAGTTGGCATACTTTTGAAGGAATCTTTGTCGATTATCATTGCATGTGTCGAATCTTGAAAAACTTGCTCCAGAACCAACAAGAGAACTAATTCTAACTAAGTCTTCTGCCTCCTCAAAATAATTAACAAGGTAAGCCGCCATATGATGTATCTTTTCAGAACTCTATTTGTCCGATTCGTCTAACAAAAAGCTCTTTCCTTTTGCAGGCATTCTATAAAACGAAACTTTTTGAAAATACGCTTTTATAAAAATATAACATAATAGAAATTTTAGTCTATTTAGAGCTATCTAATCATCACTATATGTCTGTTCTTTCCTTTTCATGTATAAGTAAGATAACTCCCAAGTCAACCTAATTATTGTAGTTACATAACTAGATAAGACTTAAGAAAGAACTGTTTTATTACAAAATATCTGGCGAATTCCGAAATTCTTCCGGAAAAAATAATAAGCATGACAATTACGCCAATCAAGTGAAAGGTTTTCAATACAATTAATTAGGCAGGGGCGGATTTCCTGTCTATGGTTTTGCAGCACTCGCTTATCCTCGGTCATTTGGGTTTATAGGGTTATCATTTAAGAATTACAGAGTTCGCTTTGCTTCCATCTGTGAAAAATTCCTGCCTACGTGCCTACCCAATAAAAATGCTGAAATTACGCCAATGCATTAGAGGATAATGTGAACGATGACGATGATGATGATTTTGATTTTGATTCAGCTGACTTTTAAAATGTCATTAAAACTCTATTTTTTTTAAATTCGCGATTTTTCCACCTTCTGTATCTGGTAAAGTAGGTATTGATCAGAAAAAAAAATTAATACGAACTTATTTGCTGCAAATTTTATCTAGTTTAGTTTTGCATGTAAACACTTTTTCGCTAGTTTTCAAGTTATTCAAGAAAAACGTGAAAGGGGGACCTTTAAACTATCCCCACCACACTCATTATCCAGCGGTTAGGACTTTTAATATGTTGTTCAGGTCATTCACATCGACAATTATACAAAAATTGGCCTCTACATGAATTATTTCCCCCATTTTTTCTTCGTTGATTGGACTACCTGGGGAAATCCCTGATACAGTTTTTTTCGCGAAATCGGCCCACATTTGGCAAATTTTACCACCATGTTACAGACGCCATTTTGAATTTTTTCATGTACTGTCACCGAAATATATAACACATAACATTTTTAAATCAGGGTAGTTGAAGGCGGTGGCGGTAATCACCATATAGGTGCGTTTATTGTCCGCGAAATAAACTGCATTAATGAATTATGAGTATTTATGCTTCATTTAAGAACAAAAAACTCAGTGAGGTTTTTATGTCTCACGAAAGTTAAGAAATTTAAAAAAAGGACTCTTCAAAGGAAAAAATAAATTTAACGGTATCGACACAAAATGATAGTCTTGTATTATACTAAAAGTAAGTACTTACCCTAAAGATCTTGTGGAAAAAATTTGACGTCAAAAACACAATTAATAAAAGCTCATGCACCACTTTAACTTTGGCAACAAACTGGGGTGCAAGCTAACTTTCACAAACACTTATGTTTAAGAAGCCATATCAGGCAGATTGTGGAGCACAAGGGTTCATATTCTAGGAAAGTTTACTTTATCTATTTCTTAATGTACCTATAAAATATAAAAGTCATTCAATCAACTCGTAAACTTTGAATTTCGGCGACTTTTCTAAATTTTCAGATCACTGTACGCTGGGGTGTTACGACTCCCTAAATGGGGTGAGTAAAATCCACTTTATGATTATTATCTTCAGAACGTTGTACCATATCATAATATAATAAAATCTGGTAATTAGATACATGAAAGTGGGAGTATATTATTCATATTGTAATATGTTGCAACCCCTAGAATGTAGGCACAGAATTCAATTAGTTCGGATGTATTTCTGCAGATTTGCACCTATTAGAAAAAGAACCTACTAGAAGCTCTAGAGTGATCTGGAGAATGGTGACAGAGACACTGAAAAAGACTCATTTGTGTTAGTTCACGAAAATTTCTAGAACATTCTATTCACAATCTAGTGTAGATAATTAAATCCTTTAAACTGAGAAGTGATACAGACGCTGAAAAAGACTCATTTGTGTTAGTGCGTTAAAATTACTAGAACTTTTCTATTTGGACATTAGTGGAGATTATTAAATTCTCTGAACTGGATAGTGACAAAAGACTCTGGATAAGACTTTTTCGTGCTACTTCGAAATTTTTCTGGAAAGTTCCATTACCGATATTGACGTGACAGTTAAATTCATCTTATTTTAACATAATCTTATGCCCATAGAAACAAGAAGCATGGCAGCAGAGAAACAAATAAAGGACCTATTTGCAGAATTCACGAGTATGATGGAGCAGCGACGTCAAGAAGGCAAAGAAGAGGAAGAAAAGCGACGTCAGAAAGAAAAATAGGATGAAGAAAGAAGACGTCATAAAGAAATGGAGGATGAAAAAACAAGACGTCAAGAAGAGAAAGACGAATTAAAGAAAATGATGGAATATCAGGAAATAAGACGACGTGAAGAGGAAGAAAAGCGGCGTCGAGAAGAAAAAGAAGAACAAGAAACAAGACGTCAAGAAGAAAGAGACGAATTGAAAAAAAATGATGGAGGACCTGAAGATACGACAGCAAGAGGAGAAAGAAGAGCAAGAAAGACAACGTCAAGAGGAAAAAGACGAACTCAGAAAAATAATGGAAGACTTGGAAGAAAGACGCCAGGAGGAATTAAGGAAAATTCTTAACGAACAAATAAAAATACAACAGGACGCTATCATTTCCGCAAATGAAGAACTAAAGAGTGAAATCAAGGAGGATATAGGTGAAGTCAAGACAGAAGTCAGTCAAGTAAAAGGCTAAGTAAATGACGTCAGAGAAAAAATGAGCGAGGTCGAAGTAGAAGTAGAGCGCCTTAAACGACAGTTGAGAGAGAAAGGAGGACAGCTAGTGGCATCGTCAGGTCATTTGACGGCCAAAGCTCATGGACAACGTACAAGAGACAATTTGAGGCAGCTGCAAGTGCAAATAACTGGGATAACGAGGAAAAGGCTATGGCATTAGTTCTGGCACTAAGGGGCCAAGCCACAGAGTTACTTCAGACCATCCCTGTGGAGAAACAAAGGGACTTCAAAGTCTTGGAAGCTGCATTAGACTTGAGATATGGCGACCAACAACTCGCCCAAGTATACCAGACCCAGCTAAAATCACGGACACAAAGGCTGGAGAAAGTTTACAAGAATTCGAAGCTGCGATAGAGAGAGACTGGCACACCTGGCATATCCAAGTGCTCCAATGGAATTCCAAGAACAATTAGCTGTGGGGGCCTTTTTAGACGAAGACGTTAGGAGAGTCCTTAGGTTAACGCGGCACCAAAGTAGCAGCGAAGCTCTGGTCCATGCCCTTGAAATAGAGGCTGCCTATAAGGATAGCTCAAAGTCAAGAGTGCGTGCTGTGACAATCGAAGAAGCACATTCAGATAAAAAGAATCTGGACACTAAGGGCGTGCTTGAAATGTTCAGTAAATTATTGGACAAACTAGATTCTCTGGGGAAACAGGACAAACAAGAAGGTGGAGCGAAACTGAACGGAAGCATCAGATGTTATCAGTACGGCAAGTTAGGGCATATTAAGCGAGATTGTCGACAGCGAAGCCCTGAGGAGGTAAATGCCGCAGTTGTCGAAGAATCATACTGGAATAAAAAGAACCTGGACACTATGGATACCTGCAATGTTCAGTAAATTATTGGTCAAACTGGATTCTCTGAAGACGCAGGTTAAGCGACAAAGCGGGGGTATTCGATGTTATAGGTGCGGAAAACTAGGCCATGTTAGACGAGATTATCGACAGCGGAACCCTGAAAGGATACATGCCACTGGGGCGGTGCCGGCTAGAGAAAGCGATGTCCCCAGAGAAATAAAGGTTTACCAGCTTCAAATAACCCCGAGCAGTTTACTATTGCCAGACTGTGAAAGCGAAAGGAAATAGATTCCAGAGAATTGGACAAAGGAAGTTTTAAGGCAAGAATGTTGAGAGCAAAAGAAGAGGGAACACTTGCCCAGCGTGGAAGGATGTCTCAGACAAAGGAGTGGGGCTGAAGGCTTTATAGTCACAATGGGATTCACTTCACGTCGTAGACGGGCTGTTGAGGAGAGCATGGGAAAGCCCGGATGAAAAGCAGGTTGCCATGCGTCTAGTGATTCCCAGGTGTCGTGTGCCAGAAGTACTCCAGAAAGCGCATAATGAAACATCCGGCGGACACCTTGGAGTAAACAAGACGTTGAGTAAAGTGCGAGAACGGTTCTATTAGGTTAATAGTCGACAAGATGTAGAGGCTTGGTGCAAATGCAAGAATTGTGCTGCCAATAAGGAACTACTTTCCGTAACCAACTATGCGAATGAAAGTCGAGAACAACTGAAGAATGGCCAAGAGCAGATCACCAAGGCTGGTAACACACTTGGATAGACTGGCGAAGTATGTGAAGGAGATTGAATTGCCTGACCGGGACTTTCAGACTTAAGGAGGGGGCAGTGTAATATGTTGCAACCCCTAGAATGTAGGCACAGAATTCAATTAGTTCGGATGTATTTCTGTAGATTTGCACCTACTAGAAACATAACCTACTAGAAGCTCTAGAGTGATCTGGAGAATGGTGACGTCATCATAGAAACATCAAGATCTGTCATCTTTAGGTATATAAGGCGTGGAGTAAAACTAGAGTGAACAGTTTAAGTTTGGATAGCAAGTCAGTAAGATCAGAAGAGAGTAAAGTGATCAAATATTTAGTAGTATATTAGTGAAGTAATTATTTATTGTAATTAGTAAGTTAATAAATTGGTGTTTATAGTGTTACCCTGGTGTTATAATTTCCGGATCCACGATACAGGGTGTTTGCAAAGAGGGTGTAAGCACGTAACAATATTGTAAGCATCATCATGATGATGTGCTTAAAGATGGTAAGAGGCTAAATTTAAATGTAACTTTTTTTTAATTTTGAGCATTTCTGATGACGTTTTGATTGTATTATAATTTCAATATTCAAATAGGTAACTCTGTATACGCATAATGAATACATTTTATAACAACGTATGGTGGCATTTAGTAAATTTTGTATACACATACACTGACACTCTTCAACACACAGGACGACCCCGGGACATTCTAAAATAATCCCGTGTATCCGATAAATGGATTGTTCATTAGGGACGCCGATAGGAAGTTCAATGGATATCCTTTGGTCCTATTACTAGCCAGAATAGGGATATCCAGTGGATAACCTATACGAATATCTATCAAAATCAAAATTAAATAAATATTTAAATTTTAATGAATTTTAGCCTTTTGGCTGTTCATAACTATCATAATACTGTGGTAGTATAAATAAATTTAAAATTTAATGTGAAAATAAAACGACAAAACCTTAAAAGAGGAAAGTGGCCTTTAATAATAAGCAACCCCGGAGCCCGGTGAAGCTGTTGGCGACCCTGGGGCAGGCTTGGCAATTTTAGGGAAACGGCCCAGTCAAGAACGGAACTAGAACCACAAATTTGAGTGGATCAATGAAGAATTTTTTTTTTTTTGGTGGGCCAAGACTGGAGAGGAAAAAATGCGCCGCAGACGAAAATTTTGTATTTTTCAAGGTCGAACGCTCTAAAATGAAAAGTTAGAAGTTCGAGTAGCAAAAACATATTCTTCGAAAAATAGGTTTCGTCAAAAGAATTTTCCGTTCTTTCACGTAATTGCAAACATTATTTAAAGGTTCAAAGTAGTAACACACAGTCTGACTCAACCACGGACTAAAGCAGACTGATACCGTCTTGATTAAAAACGCCACTAAACATCCATACTCTATTAAAATTTATTGACATTGAAAAACAAACAAAGAAATAAAAAATTTAAACATTTCAACAGTATAACAATAAATAATAATCAATAATAATTATGACTAATATTATCTACATAAACATTTCTAAGCATCAAAAAAAAACAAAACAAAAATAATTCTAAAGTTTCACAGGTCAAAAGAAATAGAAAGAAGACCTCTTAATACATCAGAACTTTCTGAAGGAGACTTGTAGAATTTGGGATGAATATGCAAAATTAGGTTATTGGATTAATAAATGACATCTGGCATTTATATCAATGGCCAAGCTTTAAGATAGCAGCCTGAAAATCACATCTGAGACTTCTTTCGTTCTAAGTAAGGATTAAGGAGGGAAAAGAGCTGCCGTTTAAATTTTTTTGGCCGTCGCGTCGGGCTTTTTATCCGCCAGAACAAACGCCTATTTACCTGGGACCGGCCCTACCCGGCTCCAGAGTCACCGGTCCGACGGGCATTTGCCCGTTTACCCCCTTGCCCTGGGGTCATCCACAGGTCAACTTGTTGGGCTAAAGTATGTCCCAAATACACGATAATTCATAACTCACCTAAGGTACATATATTATGAGAAATTTTTTATTTAGTATTTACATTATATTTCATTGTGACACAATGAATTTTATTAGTGGAAGATATTATTTATGGTCCCAATATCCAAAATAGGAATAGCCACTGGATAACCTATATGAACATGAAAGATAGAAGTGTACAGTAAATGAAATACGAAATTTATATTATCAGCATAAATATTAACTCTTTATGTGGCATAAAAATATGTAAATAGGATGGTAATATGTATCGCTGTTTTTCCCATAAATACACCTCTGCATGAAGGGCTAGAAACAAAGTACTAATGCCAAAATATCTTCATTGTAAATAAATATAAATACAAGTACAAGTGACCATGCAATACCCAACAAACACATTTACATTGGGCTGCTGTCGGGGGAATAACCCCTTGCCGGAAAACGAAACGTTGGTACGATGCTGGCTTCCAATGCATCTCCAGAATCAAAATGCGCCGGCGGCCACTATTTTTACGACTTAAGCGGCCCGACGTTAAATTCCGACTTAAACCCATCAAACTTAATGGTCCCCTTCCGGCAAGATGCAGTTGTTATGTACTTTTCGAAGAAGTAACGATTGACTACCAATGCTGGACTTACGTACTACCACATAATGTTTAAATAAGGTTCGCCTACAGTAAAATGTCGTTGGTCACACAAATGATGTACATTGGCATTACATCGGTCTATGCTTAAATAACTGAATCGTCCAGATTACTTTTGAAAGTCAGACCTGCATTGCACCATGGACCACCTAGGAAGCTCCTATTGCAGTTTATCCCTGGAGCAGGGGACATGGTTGCTTAAACAATGTTTCGACAGAATTACATATGCCATCTTTAGGTTCTCACTGATATATGAGTGAAAACCTAAAGATGGCATATGTAAAAACGTTGTTTAAGCAACCATGTCCCCTGCTCCAGGGGTAAATAGCCATATAGGAGCTTCCTAGGTAGTGCATGGTGCAATGCAGGTTTGACTTTCAAAAGTAATCTGGACGATTCAGTTATTTAAGTATAGACCGATGTAATGCCAATGTACATCAATTGCGTAACCAAAGACATTTAGCTGTTTACTCTACTGAGGTTTTTCTTTATTTGAACTGACTTAGTTCAGAAATTCTCAGTTCATGTAATGATGGTCCGTAGTAAGCAGCTACCAGCGAGAACCTGAAGATGACCGATGATTCTGTCGAAATGTTGTTCAAGCAACCATGGCTCCTCTAGAAGCCTATTAGAGTCGAGAGACTAGATCCTCCATAGACAGAGACACACACACACACGTATGTATATTTATACATAACACAAATCAGCTAAAGTTAGAAATTAACTAATATTTAAAATGAAATGCCTCGTATATTTTCAAATATTTCGGAAGATTAAAATCGGAACAAAAATAAGGTGTTCATTTTGAAACACTGAAAATTATATTTCTAAATTTAAAAAACTGTCATAATGTTTCTATTGTTCGGATTATTATACTCTTTTTGTTCAGTATTTAAAACAATTTTTTTTGGAAATATCTGAAAACATAGAGGGTAACCCATGCAAAAGAAATATGCTACATTTAAATTTTTTGTTTTCAACATTATAATCTGCAAACCAATCTACAATACTTGTGAATCAACCAATGCAACTAAAAATAACATGTTAATAATAGTGCACATACAGAGGACGACATTAAAACCTTACTCATTTTTAAAATTTTTATTTTTCATCATAGCAATGTTTTCGAGACATGGAAGTTATAGGACTATAAAATTTTTGACCAGTAAATACAAAAAAGCATTTGTCATCCGTGGTCAAATGGTTCGTTTTTTGTCATTTATTTCCACGATTAAGTTTTTTGTAATTTATTTACTGTTCATAAATTGAATAGGCCTGTAACTTCGAAACGAATAAAAATCTCACTACCACTTTTGTTTTTTAATCTTACAATTAAGTCTATGCTCCCAAAATTTGAACATAACGATATGAGACACCTGCAACTTAATTAGGCCATAAGTAACGACCCATTACCTTCAAGATAGAATTTTTCTGTTTAAAATTTTTTTGCTAGTTTAAAAATTAAGTTACCACCATATGCATATTTATATTCAAAACTTCTTTTACATATTACCCATGTACGTTAATAACCACATACATCACATAACACATACTGCTTGATTAGAATTGTCAACTGACATATTTGGGAACGTCTAATTATGAAATTTTGATTAAATAAATATAACGTGGTTTTTAAATTTGCCCCTTCTAAAAAAATGAAAACCAGTACATTCCTATGAAGTCTTGACACATTATTTCTTAAGAACTGAGTCCATTAGTCCAAATTACTAAGAAAAAATTAAAATTTATTCAATACGTTAACATTCAAAATCATCAAAACGCAGTTCTCTGAACATAATAAAATACATTTCATATTCCTTCTCCTGGTCTTATTTCTGTTCTCCTTTGCTTTTAATTATCTTCTTCCTCTTCTCGATTAGCAAAAGATCGTACCAAACCTATTATGGTAGTTCCTATTTCCCATTGGATTTCCTCGTATTACAGCTGAAACAAGTTTTCTTATATAATATTTCCGGATTTATTTATTTTTTGACCTGATGGAAAACAAACCACATTTTTAACATTAATTATTTTTATTTATTTGCTTTTATCATGATTAGAGAATATTATTTAGGTATTATGCAAATCACAACTCACACTTTTTTATTTATTATGAAAATACCTACTTTCTATATATTGTTGCCCTAATCTGGGCACGCTAATATACTAGTTAGGTAAATACTTTAAAACACTCATTATTGGAGAACCAATCAAAACAACTACTCTTCTAGCTAATACTGACGAAGTATTGAATTACATGATAGGATTCTTAGCATTTTAAAGAAAAAAAAAAATTTTTTTTTTTTTTTCTTTAAAATGCTAAGAATCCTATCATGTAATTCAATACTTCGTCAGTATTAGCTAGAAGAGTAGTTGTTTTGATTGGTTCTCCAATAATGAGTGTTTTAAAGTATTTACCTAACTAGTATATTAGCGTGCCCAGATTAGGGCAACAATATATAGAAAGTAGGTATTTTCATAATAAATAAAAAAGTGTGAGTTGTGATTTGCATAATACCTAAATAATATTCTCTAATCATGATAAAAGCAAATAAATAAAAATAATTAATGGTAAAAAATAAATCAAGAATAGGCTTGTAAATAATGAATGAATGTTTCTATACTCTACTGATGAGAACTAACGAGTTCGAAAAAAAATTGTACAACTTTTCTAGAGTTGAAATAGAATGTAAGGTTCAATAATTCTTGTGAATGACTGAATTTCAATAAATAATTTAAATATCTTCAATATATATATATTTTTTTTTTTGCCTTAAAATGCCAGGAATCCGATCATGTAATTCAATACTTCGTCAGTATTAGCTAGAAGAGTAGTTGTTTTGATTGGTTTTCCAATAATGAGCGTTTTAAAGTGTTTTCCTAAGTAGCATATTAGCGTGACCCGATTAAGGTACCAATATACAGAAAGTAGATAATTTCATATTAAATAAAAAAGGTGTGAATGACTAAATGTAAATGAATGATATAAGTATTTCAATTTTTTTTTTTTTTTTTTCTTTAAAATGCTAAGAATCCTATCATGTAATTCAATACTTCGTCAGTATTAGCTAGAAGAGTAGTTGTTTTGATTGGTTCTCCAATAATGAGTGTTTTAAAGTATTTACCTAACTAGTATATTAGCGTGCCCAGATTAGGGCAACAATATATAGAAAGTAGGTATTTTCATAATAAATAAAAAAGTGTGAGTTGTGATTTGCATAATACCTAAATAATATTCTCTAAAGCACATTTTTATTCTCCAGGACTTAAATCCTTAAAATTTAAAAAACGTGAACATGTTCATTTAAACCTAATAGGTAGTCTATATTACAGGTTCAAAGCAGTACGATTCAGAATATTTGTTTTAATGTTATGCGTGTTGTACCTTTTTATAATATTTACAATTTATATGACCTATACTTATAATATGTTACCCACATTTACTACTTTTGTATTAGTTTTGACTAACCAAATATGCATGTAATGTATCACATAATGGGTAATAAAGAATTTAATTTAATATACAATACACAAGTGTAGATCCGGCCATTGTAAAAACCGAAATTAAAAAAAACACCTCGAAAACAACACTTGGAGGGTCTAAATTAAAGTACCTACTTGTATATTCGTGCATATTATACCCTCATTTTGGAATTTTGGTAACCAACATCTCAAAAAAATATAGGGTAATGGTCATTAATTTTCAATGGCATGATAAAAGAGTAATGTTTGAAAATTTTTCACGTGTGTTTTGTAAACATAATAAAAATTGTTAATCAAATGTGGGAAAGCTACAGCAAGTAATTCTAATGTTATGTAATATATATACTCACTTGTCCATAATAAAAATAGATGTTTGTTGACTTCAGTTTTCTTTTTAATTTGAAAAACTATCTCATCTGTCTGCTGAAAATTCCAACAAATCAATCACCACTATCAACGTATAGATATAACCTGCCAAACCTAGAAAAACAGTATAATCAACACTATCTGTAGGATATATATTCCCGATGGATATTATTTGGCTTCGACATATACTGAACACAATTTGAAAACTGACTAGGTACCGCACATGATAGAAAGAAAATTAACTAAAAAGAAGTTAAGTATTAATTAGTATAGCAAACCTTCTATCAAACGGGGGTGACGTACTGGAGCCGTGAGTCTTTTCCCTTCCTGTGTACACACGCTTGTCTCAATTTCAATTTTATCCTGTCGAAAGTGTAATTGACAGACCTTAAAATAAAAATAAATAGAAAATCATACCTAATTTTGAAAATAAAATATAAAATTAAAATACTTATTATTAAATTAATCGAAAAATTGTAAACATAACCTTCAAGCAAATCATGGCACAATTATAATTTATCCATAAACTGAACATAACATATATTTTATAAAGCCATCAATTACTTACCTCTTCATGATAATAAAGACTATTCAATAAATAAACAAGTAAAACTTCAAAACTCGAAAAAATAACCAATAACGCCTTGTCCACGAACTTTGTCGTTGTATTGATGACTCATCAATAGCGACAGTTGCCCGGCAATAAATGCATTGGCCCGGCACTTTGCCGGATTTGCTATGTTTACTGAGATCGTGTTTGATCTTTCCCATACCCACAGAACAAATAATGCGCATCAAATCCCAATAAATATGCGATTAATTCTAGACGTTTGATTTCGATGCCAATCTGCCGTTCAAGTGCCGATTTCGGGCCAACGTTTACCATAAACGTGACTTTTTGCCACCGTTAGAAAAACGTTGTTACTTAATTGGCATTTGATGCCACCGATTCCCCATCATTTCCATCATTAAACCGCATTTCGGCCGATGCTTGTGTGTTTGCTGGGTACCTATCTATCTATCTATATTCGTAATATACGGCTGTGGCTGCAAAACCATTCGTACAACACCAATGTATCAGAACAGGGGCCAATACCTAGAGATTTACGTATGCTAAATTTCGTCTGAAATATTAATATATATTTTTTGGAAAAGTTTCGCCCTTAAGAAAAAAAAACAAAGAGAAAAAAAACAAAAACTACGTATACGTACGTAGGTACAAGTTTCAATTTACGATTTTGCAACCAGTTACCTTAAACTAAGATACAGATTTGAATTGAATATAGGTATATTGGATACATATTTATATATTGACTAGCTCGTTCTTACCTCTAGTTTCAATAAGTCATGGTCGATGACTCTCCTTGCAAGTTGCAAACTTGCAACTTGCAAATGTATATTTTATGGAAGTTTGAAATATGAGATTTATTTATTACGCAAGGGAGGGTGAGAGTATACCTAAAATTTTAAATTGTTATCTACAGCAATCACGATATTTTAGGAAGAAGGAGGGATGAATTTAGGTTAGACAACCCACAGAATCTGTGGGTTGTCCAGATTATGGACAACCATGGGCTATCCCATTGTGGATGTCATTAGGTTGTCCTGATTTTAACCTAAATTGATCCATTTCTCTTCCTATGGACAGCCATGGGCTATATCCCATTGTGGATGTTTGTATAGATTGTCCAGATTTTAACCTAAGTTGCTTCATTTTCCTGCCCATTGTAATGAACATGGTGCTTTTTACGCTGATAGGGCAATCGTGCACTTGAAAAATACTGCACAACGTTCACGACGTTTTGACAGAAGGGTTACTCAATTTTCGAATAGTTTGTATATTAATTTTTTAGGGTTTTGGTTTGATAAACCACTCGAATTGTGTGAGAAGAATTAATTCAGTACCAAAATAACTTTATTCTCATTCACTTTCTAACATGAGAAAACTTCAAATATTTTATTAATTATAGTAATTAATTACACTTTGTTGAGTGAACAACATTTGTGTAAATTTGCTTTATTATTGCCCGCTGTTTGTTTGTTAAGACTCGATGATCCGGAGAGAACTAATTATGCGGCTTTAATTGCCGGTATTTATATTAAAAGTTACTATAGGTCTGGAATTTTCGATACGCAATCGAATAGACTAGAAAAGTCTGAAATGTTCAGTCAAGAAACGGTTCGGACGGAAGCCTGAAAGGAGAAGGGGAATATCTCTAATTTACTTTAATATTGAAAATAAAATAGTTACTGAATTTTGAGAGAGCCAATATTTTGTGAACAAAATGTATTAATTATAATTATTTACTATATTTTGATTATAAAATTATTCAAAAATAAACAGTTGGCAAGATGTCCTTCGACAGTAACACCAAGAGGTGATTTTGGGACACGTGTTCATATAAACTTTTTGCCTAAAAATATAATCAGGAAGCGGCACCCGGGAGTTTGTATCATCGATCCATTAACACCAGAAACGAAGATTATATTACATTTAATCGACACATTTCTAAAATCATAAATTGTGTTTGTCGTCAAATTCTGAACAATTTTTAAAACGTCCTTCTGTAGAAATGGCATATATTTCAAGTTTTTTGTAAGCTTGATATCATGAAGAGAGGAAAGTCCTATCGTATTAAAGCTAAGGTAAAACCCTATCTATTATGTATGAAAAAATATCGACTAGTAAAATAGCATTGTTATAAGATATCTTAATTTAAAAACATGAGCCTAAACACTGTTGCAATATTTATTACGATACTTATATAGGCCTAGATCATCATAAGATGGCAATAAGGAAATTTGCAAATATTAAGGCATTAAAGGAAAATTATTGCTTACTCTTTTTAATAGTATCCCCACAAACACTAAAGTGGGCCATCACGGGGCCAGAATTTTGATTTCCGGCCTAATGATAGCCCGCTGATGGGCCAACCTTTAGTGTTTGCTGGGATAGGCTAAGGTGGTTTTCCAATTGAGCTGTGGTATCCTTTATTTTATTTTTTAAATGTTATATAAGAATTTCAAAGGTATTTTTTATGGTTTTTATTGCAATAATATTTTTTTATTTATTTTCAATATTATTAAAGTCTACATAATAAACATACAATAAAATGGAGATAATACTAGACGAGAATTTTCATTTACCTGCATATATAATTTTTATTTCATAAAATATCATTAAAAAAAATTAGGGGACGGGGCCGCGATTTACATAAAGTGTAGGACCTTTGAAGTGCTGGATCCGCCCCTGTCCACCATTTGGATTCCCAGGTACTCTGAGCAATATAAGCAATACAGATAACACCGGCTTGTATTGTAAATTGCATAACCTTTAACTTCTGAAACGAAGAAAACCTATGAAACATGGAGCAAAACGTCAATTTTTCTTTTAGGTTATATTTTTAATTCTCGATCCAGCTTCAAATTTGGCCTGAAAAATGTCTTTTAAAGCATGTACCCGAGTGCTTCCACAAGTGATAAATTCTCTAAAAGGGAGGAATACATTTCTGTTTCAACCTACACTAGTAAAATTTGGTAGCTGCCATATCGCCCCATTGAGTTCAGTTGTAAGACGATTTTCATCAACTCATACTATTGCCAAAAAATCAGAGAACGTCATTAAACCTGTATATTATGGAGTTTTGACTCCACAAATACGAGCTGTAAAGGTATAAATTATATTCATCTAATTATTAGGTGTTATAATATTTTCATTTCCAGATGTTTTCATTATCATCGAGTATAGTGGGAATTATAGCACAGCCATTTTTATATAAAGAAATAGCTGCTACAGGAAATGTACCGATTATCATAGCTGCCTATTCCTTTATTGGTTTTTTTACCGTAGTTACTCCCGTACTCCTACATTTAATTACAAAAAAATATATAACTCATTTGGAATATAAGCCAGATACTAACAGCTATATAGCTAAAACTGTTAACTTTTTCTGCATGACTAAAGAGGTAATAATAGAAACTTAAATTAAAATATATGGTGTATTAGTACCTACAGAATTTAATGACGCTATTAATGAAATATATTTTTTTTTAGATTGAATTCAAACCAGAAGAAGTTGATGTTCCTGACGTACCTGGTATGTTTACAACATTTCTTGCTAAAGGAAAAGCATTATTTATAGACCCCCGATTATTTGAAAATCCAGAGCACTATGCCAAAATTATGGGCTATGATAAGCCCATCGATTTTAAATTAAATGAAAAGCCACCTCCTAGTACCAATTAAGAAGCCTAGTCACATATCTTGTTAATTATTGTAAATTATTTTGTAGTACATTTGAGTGTTGTGAATGAATGGAATATGATTTTGGAATGTAAATATTTATAGCTTTAATAAAACTTTTAAAGTAAATTGTACGTACAGTAGCGGCGTTAGGTTAGGGTGCGGTTGGGCGACTGCCCAGGGCGCCAGACATTTTCATATGGGTTTCAAATAAAAATGATTGCCTATGAATGATAAATCAAAGAAAAAGTGGAAATTAAATTTTTTATTTGTTACATTATTAATCAGTTAATGAAGAATTGAGTAATATAAAATTTTCTGAACATCTTATATCTAATGACAGTAAGTGACCATATACACAGCTTGTTCTCGGAGAATATATTTGTCTCTAAAAGCTTAATTAATCAGTAGTAACTATACTATTTAATATTTTATAAAATATCCCCACTGAAGATTGAATTTCAGTTAGTAATAAAATAACATATATGTGATTGTCTTGAAAATTGCATTTTATATAATTATGAGTATTTGGACTTATCTGCCAATCAAACCTAGAATTTCTTGAAAAACAAATAGTCTATAAAGCTTTTACTTAGTTATTAAAAAGACATGTTCATTCTTATATGAATTGAATTAAAAAGTTGTTAAAAACTCCAGATGGCTCAAAATACCAAAGATGTGGGACATACACATCTTCCTCTCTAGCACCTAGCACCTGATTTTTCTGATCCCAAAACTTTTTTAATTTCTTTCAATAGCTCCGCTTTAGCACTTTCTTCATTTCTTCCATCAAAACTCTGTACATAGGATTGTTCATTTCAATTGCTATACATCCTATGCTAATCGACCACTTACTCCGTAATATAAAAACTAAGAAAAACTATAAAATACAATAATAAAAGTGTAATGAATACATATCTGATATATAGAAATATTCATAGAGGATGGATGTGACTTCCAAAAATAATAAGTAGTGATTTTGAAAACCAGTGATTGATTTCTAGAATCTTTCGTAAGCATAAAGTACAATTTTATCTGAATCTATTTCGTGCTCGTATCACTTGAAATCACTTGAAAGTCCACAAGAAAGGACCCCGCACATTTCTTATGGGAAGTGGCCCTTGGTGAAAATGACTGAAATTAAAATATATGTTGTTCCTCTTGACTTGGACATCAAAAGTTCTCGTGGGCACAAAATCTGAAAATGGACAGTTTTCGAGGTACAAGGGGGACGAAAAAACGATTTTACAGAATTTTATGGTTTCTTATGGGAAGTGGCCCTTGGTGAAAATGGCTGAAATTAAAATATGTTGTATCTCCTGACCTGTACATCAAAAGTTCTCATATTTACCCCATTGAAAATTACCGCAATTTCGAAAATCCGTTTTAAAAAAATTTAAAATTTTTAGAAATCTCAACAAAAAATACAATTATCGGAATTTTTAAATACTTCTTTTAAGAAAATATTGATTGTTATAGTTTTCGAGGTTGTTTATAAAGAATTTGTAAAAAAATGAAACTTTTTAAAATTAATTTGAAGATGGCAGAAGCCAAAAATACATCAATTTTTTATAGAAAATAATTTATTATTAGTTATGCTAAATAATGATTATTATAAATTTTAATGACATAAGTGATTATAAATTTTTATTACAAAAAGATAATCATGTAAACTAATATTGTCTCCGACGTTTTTGCTTTCGATGTCATTTATTAATATCATTGGTGGAGCATTTAAGCAACTAACTGAAAAGTTTCATTATTATTATTTCATATTATTTCAAACTGTCATATCTCTAGAACAGTACCCATACGAAATATGGGGAATAACATCTAGAAAAGCACTTCTCTAATGACCCCTAAAGGTTTTTGAAAAAGCAGTTTGCGAAAAAAAATTTTTAAATTCGGTGGCCTCCCCTGAGTCTAGGGATTCCTGTTTATTATTATTTTTTTTATCATATGCATTTGACTTTTCATAAAAGTTCAACAATACGTTTTGGAGTTTATGGAAATATTTTCATTATTAACTAAAATACAATGAACTGAAATTTTGTAATTTACAATTTAACAAATTACAATATTTCAATTCGTTTGTATCTCAGTTAATGATGAAAATATTTTCATAAACTCCAAAACATATTGTTGTATTTTTATGAAAAATCAAATGCGTATGACAAAAAAAGCAATAATAAACAGAAGTCCCTAGACCCAGGGGAGGCTACCGAATTTTAGACATTTTTTTCGCAAACTTCTTTTTCAACATTTTTTTAGAGAGGTGCTTCTCTAGATGTTATTTCCCATATTTCGTATGCCACATACGAAAAAAAAATATTGAAATTTCACCAGCCGCTACTGATAAGATATTTTATAATTTTGCTTTAAAAACGTATTGATAAATTTATAAAACAGTTCAGTTGCAGGCAACCAGATACTGTTTTCTGCAACTCTAATATAATCAATTAGCATTTTACAAGCATTAATAAAATAACAATAAAACAAAATAATCATTAAATTATAAAACAAATTTGATGGTTGGGATGTTAGCGGTAAGTATTAACAACCATTTTGTATTAATTATGGGAATATTTAAGTTTGACCTTTTTCATAATTCATAACGACATAGTTAAAAATGAATTCTGGTCCCTTTAATCAAGTCAGAAACCTACCTACCTATGAAATTTTGTATCTGTAACAGGGATTGTTTGTTGGCTTAAAAATAGATTGTTTACTGCAGCCTAAATACTTAATTGTTTTAGGGAGCCATCAGACAGGCTGTGTATTGATACTTTCGAGATGAGGGTCCTGATGAAGACTTGTGAATTCCTTGGAGAGCTAATCACAGTAACAGCCTGATTCTTGAGGAAATAAGCTCCTCAAAATGCCTTTCCATTATTGTATTCCTTCATTATTTTGTCCACATCAATTGAGGAGAAAACAATATAAAGCAGTTAATGATTCAGGGAAAACCAAATGGCAAGCGATAACGTTGGGCCTATGTCCCACAAAACTAGCACTAAATAACCTAATCGGGAAAATCACCCAATCTCTTGAGGAAAAAGATTGTGGTAGTGGCATTCCTCGACATTGAAGGAGCATTTAACAATGCAATGCCTCTATATACAGCGGCGGCTGCTAGATGGGTTGAGCTAACTATAACTGGCTGGATTCAAGCTATACTTGAAAACAGAATCATAACGACTTCTCTACAGAGAGAAACGGTCAGATTTAAGGCCGCAAGAGAGGGCCCACAAGGCGGGTTCTTTCCTCCCTTCTGTGGTCACTGCTTTTGTGGATGGCCTGCTGGCCATTCCCTCTCTGTGGGAAGCCGAGGTTCAAGCATATGCGGGCGATCTAGTCATTATGGTTAGAGGAAAATCCGAAGAGGTACTCTCTAATATCCTTCAAGAGGTGCTAAATACAGTCCATATTTGGTATGAGAGGGACCACAAAACTGTAATAATACCCTTCACCAGATAAAGGAGGCTGAATAACTTAGAACCGCCCTCCTTAGCAGGTGAAACTATTCCATTTGCAGGGGAAGTGAAATACCTAGGGATTACACTAGATAAATCACTCAATTGGAACTCCCATCTGGAAAAGGTAATCCACAAAGCAAGACTCTCCTTGTGGACAGAATTTGTGGAAAAACCTGGGACATAGGTCCCCAACAGATATATTGGATATATGTTACGGTCATAAGACCAATGGTAGCATATGCCTCTATAATTTGGTGGTTGAGAGGGTTACAACAAACGAACAAAGTCAGACTCTCTTCAGAGACAAGCATGCCTGGCGATAACTGGTGCAAAGTACCACACCGTCAGCCGCTCTGGAAATCCTCCTGGATATGGATCTACCCCCTCTTCACATCTATTTGGAGACAGAGGCCAGGTGGGCAACATACAGACTTCAACAAACGGCAACTAATATGCCGCAGGGTAGCATCATGGAATGCAATAGGCTGTCAGATGACATGGAGTGTCATGACATCCTGGGAATGCTTTCAGATATGATGCCTACCTTCCTGCTTCCTGGAAGAGACGAATGGGATCGGAACAAAACCAACCTACAAAGAGTAGACATCTGTTGATGTCTGCTCTGTTGGTTCACAGACGGCTCCAAAACCCCTGAGGGAGTTGGAGCTGGAGCATACAGTAGCAATCCAAAGGTAAGAATTACTTCAAGCCTGGGTAATTATGCGACTGTCTTTCAGGCAGAAGTTCATGCCATTAAACTGTGTACAAGGAGGCTTGAACAGATGCAGCCTAGACACAGATCAATAAGAATCTTTTCAGAGAGCCAAGCAGCTCTCAAAGCTTTTGGCTCACATCGTTGCAATTCTAAATTGGTCTGGAACTGCCAAAAGGCTCTAACCCGATTGGGCAGATACAACAAATTAACTCTGGTCTGGATACGGGGCCTATGTACCTGTCCTGCTGCAGAAAGAACCAGGTTCTCACTTTTTGGCAAAGGGCAACTGCTGCCAGAGGACCTGGACAACCTCTCACCCAATGAGATAGTCGGCTTTATCAAAAAGCTGAACCTATTGGGTGAAATATAATTAGGAGTGAACCACAATGGACCAGATGGTTGCGGTGGAGGGTCTGTTGCTAGCCCACTCATATTTCAACCTAACCCATGAAACTGATAGGAATGAATTTTGGTGAGGCTGTATATTTAACACTTTCGTTGCGCATGACTCTCATGACAGTTGGTCCCATTCTTAGCTCAGTGCGCACGACTCTCATGTGAGCCATCTTATGTATTATTAAAGTGTTGAAACAATCCGAATGGCATGATGCCATTGTGTCATGCAGCAGTGTCAGGTTAACACTAGAATACATACGAGTCTGTCAAGACGGTGTGAATAATAAATAGAAATATCTAATCGTATTTGCCATGTCGACACTGAAATTATAGCTCGTGTGGCACCACTGGATATAAATGGACATTTTTTAAATCACATTAGTGACTGTTATTTTCACCCCAAGTTTCAAATATTGCCTGCTTTTAAAAAGCAGCAAGCTCGGCGAAGGTATATTTGCTCTTTCACGTTACTTTATATGTGCCAACAATTGAGTTGGCACTTACCACACTGTTTCAAATACATTTTCATGAATTCTAAATTATTTATTTAACATCGGTTTATCGGTTTGTGCGTTGATTAAAATAAAATACAAGTTGGACAAGCGTGCAGTTGTTCATCTCAAGAGAAGATGATCCAAGACGATCTCAGATGCACAGCTCATAGATGGAAGGATACTGAGACATTTGGATGCTAGAGAGACCCAAAGTGAGTGTGCAACAGGATGTGAAACAGGTAAAGGATAAAAACTTTCCATGGCAAATACATACATCAACTTCGAAAGGTCTGGTGTTTGAAACTATCGAGAAAGGTCAAGGTGTCTGCAATTAACATATTTGCTATTCAAATTCTTCTCACTTGTTTCACGTAGTTATAAATAGATGGTAGATGAATGATACCAGCAAGATTGATACATATATGCAGAATATTCATCCTAGATCATCCGATCCTCCGGTACATCCGCTGCACCAATGCAACAGAGTAATCGAGGACTTTTGTGGCTGGATGTTCGGCAGGGTAGTAGTGAGTGTGGCAAAATACAATTTAATATGTGCGTTTATAAAGAATATATTTGTTTCTTGTATCTTTTAAGTTTGTTGTATTTTTGAAAAAGTTTTGTAAAATCATTCGCGAATGTGAAATTAAAAATATAGGGTTTGTATTTCTCCTACTTAGAAATTCATATTTTTCATTCATAAGGCTAGTATTTTGACCTTATCTTGAAATTTAAAAATGTTCGCCCATGGCTTTTTTTTTATATATATATATATAGAATAGAATAGAAACATTTATTTGCCATAAAAAACTGTTTTCACAGAAAAGGTTTCGTCAGCTATAAATTAGTAAAATATATAAAAAAAGTATACTTATGTAAAGGACAAACAGAAAATATATACAAACAACAGACACATAAATTGTAGATAACAAAAAAACACAATCTTAATGTATTGAATAGTCAGTCTAAATTAAATATGATGAGTGCAATATATGTCATTGATGAGCAGAATTCGTCCACAGAATAAAAACAGTTTTCTATCAAATAACTTTTTAGTTCTGCCTGAAATAACCTGTATGTGTTTATTAATTTTAATCTATCAGTAAGTAAATTGAATAGATGGGCACCAGCACAATAGGGGGAATTTTTATATTTACTAAGACTATAGTTGTGGATGTGCATATCGTTGGCACTCCTTGTTCTACGATCATGTGCTGATTTATTGAGCCTAAATTTGCCGATGTTGTTAAAAACAAAACAAAGTAATTTATACATGTATATGCAAGGTAGTGTCATGATTTTCTTATTTCTAAAAGTGTCACGACACGAATCTCTATAGGGTGAATTAAAGATAATCCTAATTATTCTCTTTTGCATAACAAAGACCCTGCTAATTTCTACGGCCTGTCCCCAGATGATAATATTATAGCTAAGTACTGAATATACAAGAGAATAATAACATGTTATTAGGGCCGTTTCGTTAACTTCTTTTTTAAGGTTTAAAATTCCAAATGTACATTTAGCTAATTGTGTGCACACACTTTCTATATGTCCGGTAAAGTCAAGTGTTGAGTCTATGACGATACCCAAAAACTTTGTGTTGTTGCTTTTTTCTACATGGCTAATTCTGGGTAACGTAGTTGGTGTTGAAGAAGAAAAATAAAGAAATACTGTCTTATTTTTGTTCACTATGAGTGAATTTTTATCACACCAATTTTTAAATTCATCAGAAATTAGGTATGCCTTCGATTCAAGTTCCTGTACGCTATTCGCATTGATGACCACAGATGTGTCATCAGCATAATGAAGACATCACTCTGAGTTAGGAATGAAGGAAGGTCATTTATGAACAATAAGCAACCTCACAAGCACTCTTACTTCAGGCGGCGACTTCAGTTGCGCCGGTCCTGTGTTTGATAAAGCAGTAAACCCAATATAGATAAGCACATATCAAGTACAGAATTATTTAATCTTTTTGTAAAGTTTAAAAAAATGACCTTGATCTTCAAGTTGAACATTACGTTTTTCTACTGACATCAAAATTTGATGTGGGCTATATTTAATATACCATCATTATAAGATTAGATAAGTGACCAACTACAAAACCTATGATTTTTTAAAAAAATTCTCAGTGCTGGAACTAGAGGGTTTGGAAAAAGTGGCGCTGGCCAAAAGCGCAAGCCTTCAAAGGGAGCAAAATTTTATGAAAAGACGTGTTTCTTTCTTTAATAATCCTAGAGAGATCACTACCCTGTGAGGACAGCCAAAACCAAGCATGAAAAGATGTGTGATCTTCAGAATCTGCCTTACTCTAAAATTCTTTTGATTTTTCATCAGATCAGGTGGGATGAGGGTCAACGTTATTATTTTGATTAAAAATATAATATTTATTATTTATGAACTAGTTCATAACATAACTAAAAATCTGTTACATAATAAAAAAGAAAACAGAACCAAAGAGAATCGGAGTGGAAGGTAGTGATGGACAGAATTGGAATAAAGAATCAGAACGTTCCGATTATTTTATAAATTTTATCTGATACACAAATTTTCAGTCTTAGCCCCCCGCTCAACAATTAGCCCTGCAACCAATACAAGCTGAACCAAGCCAGCTGTAGGATTGCGATTCTCAGTATCCGATTATTATTCTGATTCTTGAGAGTATCCGATACCAGGGATTCTCAAAATTGCCGATTCTGCCCATCATTAGGCAGGTATACTTACGACAACAGCGCTATCCGTCACGTGTAGAGATGGTACAAAATACCTGTAACAGATACAAAGATGGAACAGCCCAGAGCAGGTACCGAGTCTCATATTTACCTGTTCCAACTCAGTATGCGATGTATGTATGCAGGCCACTAGTATCATGTATCCGTCTTGTTCTTTTGTTTCTGCTGTCTCGCTATGGCTGCGTCATCTGCCAGATAGATCATGGAATATTAGGTCTGGGCGCGTACACGTTTTCTTTTCCGACTATTTAAATCAGTATTTTTATTGCCTACCTAGTATTTGTGTACTTCAGCATATCGAATATTCAAAAATCACGCTAGACGTTCGGTGTGACCTAAGATATGAAAAACATAAAATTAATTAATATACAAATTTCATTATGACTCATTACAAATAAAAAGCTGACTTTCTAGCATATAATTTGATGAAAAGTTGAAAATAAATATTAATTTACTATTTAAACAATGGAAATTATGGGAAGGAATTAGTAGGGTCAAAAACAAATAAGTAAAGAAAATCGCGCCTAAAAGTAGAAACAGCTTTGATGCTACACTACGCTGATGAGGAACAATAATTCCGAAACACGTAGCTGCTTGCTGTTTCTACTTTAGGCCCTTTAGGGTATATGGCGCGATTTTCTTTACTTAATGGAAATTATTTCAGAATAAATTTGATGTCACTTAAAAATAACAGATTGCCAGACCAATCTCAGAAAACAGGATTTTTGACGAATTTTCAAGAAAAAAAATTATTTAAACAAATGGAATTTGTTTAAATAAATAAGAGTTTATTAGATAATCTAGGTAAGATATCTAAAACAAAATGTAATGGGTCTATTACAGAGAAAGCTGACTTTTCTAGCATATAATTTGAAAAAAAAGTCGAAAATAAATAATAGAATGTTTAAACAATTGGAAAATATTTGGAAATAAATTGATGTCATTTAAAAGAATAATAGACTACCAGTCCGATCTCAAAAAACAGGATTTTAGACGAATTTTCGAGAAAAAAAAATTATTTAAACAAATGGAATTTTTTTAAATAAATGAAAATTGACTAAAAAATTTTGATAAACATTCCACTAGACCAATAGTAATAATTTTTGAAGAAAAAACGAGAATAAAGTGCTCAAAAGTGTCAGTTCCCTACGCCACTGTTGTAATTAAATGATAATATTGTGACGTTTGTTGGCTCTATCTCGACTTCTCTCCCTCTCGTGGGTTTTGCGTGTCATATAAATTGCAAGTGCATAACAAACGCTAGTGGTTTAAGTCGCACCGCATTTGTTTCTGGTTACTTGTTATTAATTTAGTTTGTTTTACGTTGATCATAGTTTTGTGGTACCACAGCACAGGTACAGAATAATTATAATAAAATGGCATCAAGAGATAAAGCTACAAATCAACTTTTAGAATATAAGGAGAAAACTAAAGAGGTAAAGAAGTTCTTTTTACATGATTATATTTGAGGTTAAGTTTGTTTACTCGATCCGGCATATACAGGGTACTTTAAAACTCTGACTTCGAAATATGAGTTGCTCTGTATTACTCTATATTATGTTAATACCGGAGATAAAGAAAAATTAATAATGCGAAATATATTCTGCAGTTGGTTAATTCCTGCGCAGGTAACATCAATTATTTTCCATTATACAGCATATTTCGTTAGCAATAAGTACCAAAATAATTACCTATACGTTTGTATTTTAAATAACATACCTATTGCATATGCGCAATATACAGGGTATCTTGTAACTAATTATTTTCATTCCAGAGGGGCAATTTAACTAAGTATAAAAAACACCCCAAGTATAGGTAAATATTTTTATTCTAATTGAATTTTAATCGAAATATATGTAAGAGGCCAAAAAGTGTCAGCAGTTTCAAAGTTATTTGCATTTTTTAGTATACCTAATTTTAAATAGGAAAAAATACGTCTGAAAGAATAAAAATTATAAGAAATAATTTCGTGCAGAATATATACCATGTACATATACATGCCTAGGTTAATAATCAACTGTTCTACAAATAAAGAATGCGAGAAAATATCGGATATATCATTTTATCCACAATTTTTCACAATTAATTATATCTACCAATTATTATTCTATCATTTAATTATAGACACAGTTTTGGGTGTAACACATATTTAGCAGGCGCGGATTTATGGGGAGGGGGGGGTAACGGGGTAATTACTCCCCCCCCCCAAGAAACTTTCATTGTAAAATTTTATTTTTGGGATGAAAAATTTTTTTCGGATTTTTGCCTTCTCCCGCTCTGCAAAAACATTTGGGATGAAAAAATTTTTTTTCGGATTTCTCCCCCCGTTCTTCAGAAAATTTTGGGACGAAAAAAATTTTTTTTTAGATTTCTCCCCCCCGCTCTTAAAAAAATATTTTTTTTCGGATTTCTACCTCCCCTTGCCCATCAAAAAATTTTGGGTTCAGTGTTACCCCCCCAAGCTCAAGGTCCAGATCCGCCCTTGATATTTAGTTACACACTTATAAAACCTATGTGTATATAGAGCCAACAGTCTTCAATTAGTTGCATTTTTATTAAAATATTGTCCGAAGACTGTTGGCATTCTTGGCAATATTGAACGAACACTGAATTCCAAAAACATTAAAATTAGAACCAAAACCTGCACGCTAAACAAGGCGCCAGTTTTGCTAAACAAGTTGGCATCATGTATCGAATATCTGGCAACATCTGGTGTTCCACAATGATCAATTCTTGACTTTGCCTTTTACCCTATTTATAAATGATATTGTGGAAGGTATTCAAGTTGACTGCGCTTATTTACTCTACGTGGATGATCTTAAGCTCTTTGTGATTGGTAATCGATAGAGGATTGCAGTCTATTACAAAATAGCCATATCCAATTGGTGTTTTCAAAATAAGTTAAATTTAAATGTGTCAAAATACAATGGTATGTCCTATACAACTAAACTAGCACCTATTAAATTTAATTATATTATAGAAAATTCAGTTCTTCAAAACTCAAGTCTCGAGGATCTTGGACCATTTTTGATACAGTTATCAATATTAGTCATCTGATTTCAGTCAAATTTGGTTTGATATCAAAGTCCTTGTCTTTTTTGAGTGAAACAAAACTTATGTCAGTCATTAGCGTGCATTTTTGTTAAAAAAAAAAGGTCGATTTTTCTGTC
This sequence comes from Rutpela maculata, assembly GCA_936432065.2. Classification (NCBI taxonomy): domain Eukaryota; kingdom Metazoa; phylum Arthropoda; class Insecta; order Coleoptera; family Cerambycidae; genus Rutpela; species Rutpela maculata. The sequence goes on from OW386285.2 coordinate 114,628,572, forward strand.
ATGTTAATCATTTTTGTATTGAAAAACCAATGCAGTATTATTAATCAGCATATTTAGAACCCGTGTACCTATCCTAAATAAGAACAGTTTGATTTATGGTTTTCGAATTATGGGCCCGTTAAAATTACATTTTTTAAATATTAAATAATTAATAACTTGGAAACGAATTGTTTTTTGAAAAGACAGTTTCTCATCTCGTTTTTCATATTCTATTTAAGTTCACTGTTTCTACCACCCAATCTCAGGCAACAGACTGACGTCATTTTGACGTCATTTTTTGGTCACATTGGTCGACAACGTCAGGTGACGAAAAAATGACGTCATGTTGAGACGTCGATGTGTGATGTTTGGCGACGTCATTTTTTCATTGTAGAAATTATTTCTAGATGGCGACACATACAAACCACTGGCAATAATCAGTCACTACCTTGTACTCTAATGAAATTATAGAAAATAAATAAAATGAAAATGGCAATGTTCGAAGAGGGTTTGCATGTTTAAAACAAAATGTTTTAAACAAAGTGTTTAAAACATGTTTAGAACATCACACTGTGTTTTAAACAAATGTTTAAAACATATTTAATACACAATGCAATGTTTTAAACAACTGTTTAAAACACAGTGCGATGTTTTAAATAAATGTATTATTTTGGAGTTTGTGGAAAAGTAGGAAAAGTGCAGATGATGTTCCATTCCGATAAATAATTCCGATATAGTGGTCACGTGCACTAAACTGAGCATTTTATTTGCAGAGTGCTGTAAAATCCGTTAAGAGCGCCATCTGACATCAAGTAGTAGTAGCAGACATAGTGTGCCTGGCACCATTTAATTTCAGTTGAATATAGTCTTAAACCTGTTTTAAACATGTTTAAACATACCATTTAAAACTTTTTAAAAAATCTATTTTAAACAAAAAAAACTGTTCAAAACAAAAAAAAACTGTTTTTTTGTTTAAAATGAAAAGAAAAATTGTTTTTTTTCCAATCCCGTGTTCGAATACATTCAGGAAACTTCGATTCATTTGGACGGATTTTAAAACGGTCAGGTTAAAGATCATTATTTTGTGGCTGGACCTGATTAATATAAAAACCAGTGGGTGCTTAGGAATATCTATAGGATATCCTATGTAATCCATATGTGATCCTTATGAATATCCGCTTTAGGTCCTTCATGTCCAATGCGGATATCCATAGGACATACATAGGATATACTTGTGCTGTCTGGGCAAGTGACAGCAGCGAGCGAACACGTATATACGATAAACGTAAATAAGTTGTTGTTTGATCCTAACTTGCGACTCAGTGAAAGTGTTACACCTCTTGAATAAAAGGCACAAACAACCCATAATTATGACCAGAAATAAGAAGAAAAAAACCCCCTGAAAGGGCCGCAAATAACTCAACATACACTGAAGACGACCTAAACATGCATACAAAAGACACAAACACACACACCAGCAAAAACCAAACAGATAACGAGCAAACACAAAACAACCAGGTATCATATTTAAAATCTAATAAACCAAAATTAAATACAACTAACAAATCTAACACACAATATAGCAATGTAACATTAGCTCCACATCATCCCCTAAGCAGTTCCTCACTATCCTTTCACTCAACAGTAACCGAATTATCACTCCTAAAACTTCCTTTACAAACTCAATACGCAGAATTACATAAGCTTCCAATACCCACAATGATAAACCCCACAATAACCACCACAACCTATAATACCCACACAAATACAATAACCACAGCAGCAATCATACATTCTACCTCCGTCACATCCCCAACTACATCCCATAATATCAGTCCAACCAACACATTTTTTGCACTAGACCTGCAAATGAGAAACGATCCAACAGACGAATCCAGCGACATTTCTGACGCTTCATCCTATAGATCCACGCAAAGCCACAAAAAAAAACTCACTAAAAAACCTACTAAAAGAAAAAGAGCAATCAATAGTGATTGCCAACGAAGACGACCAAAATACCCAACTTCGGGTACCAAAACAAAAAAAAAAATAGCCACCATCTACATCGTACATGGCGACTCATCCTGTAACGCATCATACATCGGAAAATGGAGCCCTCAAGATTCACATGTCATAAGTATTCCACCAAATTGGTTTATTTATTATATTTCTCAAATGTACATTTGTTTCAATTAATCAGCTTACATATAGTCCGATGAACGTCGCTAAATTTTATGTCAGTCCAGAGGTCACAATGACGTCTCAGGTGACCAAAAAATAACGTCAAAATGACGTCATTTTGCTGCCTGGGATGTCATTGATAGGTATATACTTTCAAATTTCGTAGACTAAGAATTGTATCGAAACTCGCATCGAAAATGTTGAACCAGCAGCCGTGTAAATTATTAAGGCAGTACTAGTTTTTTTTGGATTGGGATCATGAAACGTCCAAATCTGTCGAAATTTCGAATTTAATTTTTTCGCAGTGACGAGACTTACTTCAATCCTTTAGTAGCTCGGAAGTAAAACTAATCCCTGGATGCTTATCTACATACAACAAGAATGATATCTCCAAAGATATAGAAAGTAGAAGGGGATAGTTGATGGTATTGATAATTGGGACTATTTATGGGACTATAAGAGGAAAATATTTTCCAATCGGCTTTTTACGCGTAAATGTGCGAATTTTATTACATATATCCGGTTTTGTTATAAAATATTGTAAAGTCATTGTTTGTTTATGTTTATAGTTATTTAAAAGACAATTAAAGCGTGTTTTACATAATATTTAAAATATGTTCTAATGACTTCTGTAGATAATAGATAATGCAGTAATGGCATGGTCAAATATTTAACTTCCCAGAATCTACAAAGCATTTAACACATTTATATTTGGAAATATTTTCGTTAATTTTTATTACTGGTTTGATTATATTTAATATTTGCACTGTGACGATTTAATATTTATAATTGACGTGTATCGTATACAGAGTTGCAGGTTACCTTGAACGATTTTTAAACATGCTACCTTCACAGAGAAATTGGACCAGATTTATACAGAGTGTATAGTGCATTTCCCGAGAATTAACTCCACTATTTATAGGGATTTTACCTCAGATTTTTCAATTTGGTCAGGAGTGGTTGAAAGGAGATCTTTTGAATGCCCTTTGACACTGCCTCTTTTCATGACATTGAGAGCAAACAATTTACACACTTTTTTTTATGGAACGTTAATTTAAATGATACGATATTTTCTTTCTGCTATTTTTTTGTGGTTTACAAATATGTCAGATTTTATAGGTGTGTTATTTTTAGTTTTTAATTTATGGAAAGAAAAATATTTAATATTTTGATAAGCATGTCGTTATTTTTTGTGGAAACGAGTATTGAACATTGAATTATGCGTAGCAGACAAGTAAAATCAACTATATTTGAGGATTTTCAGGTATGAAAACAAATTTTGTTTCAACACAAAAATACTGCTTCATAAAAGTCGCACTAAATTGAGAAATTACAAAAAATCATAATTTTGTCAAGAATGCTCGACTTCGATCGGCTGCTGCACCGAAACTATTCAATTTAATGAAAAAATGTATAGGAGATATTTTGTAGAAAATTTAATGCTCTTTTATTTTTATAGAGATATTTAAAAGAAACTGTTTTTGCGCTCTATTTTTTCAATATGGCGGCGTCGGCGCACAGTGGGGCAAATAGCTCATTTTTTGGACAAGCGATAATTCCCAAGCCTGGAATTAATGAAATTAAAAAATTTTTTTTTAAACTCTTCGTTATAAAATTGCCTTTAATTCTATCGAGCCCGAATTTTGAAATTTAAAAATTAAAGGACTTAAATTTTGAAAGTAAATTAAAATTTTATCAAAAGATTGTTTAAAATTATAAAAAATTGTTACTTGGGGGGTTTTTTTGGTTTCTAATCTCATTTCTGATCCCCGAATTTTGCGATTCAAAAACCAAGATAGCGGATCCAACATGGCGGCCATAATATTTTTTTAAATGAAATGTACATGCACAAACTGTTAAAAATTGTTACTTAGGACTTTTAAGAGTTTCTGATCGAGAATCTGAAATCTAAATTACGTAATATCGTAATCCAATATGGAGGCCATAATATTTTTTTAATTGACATGTAAATGCGCAAATTGTTAAAAATTGTTACTCAGGGGTTTTAGAGATTGCTGATCATGAATCTGAAGTCCAAATTACGTAATATCGAAATCCAAGATGTACATGGGCAAATTGATAAAAATTGTTACTTAGAGTTTTTAAGGGTTTCTGACCATGAATATGAAGTCTAAATTATGTAATATCGTAATCCAAGATGGCGGATTCAATATGGCGGATCCCATATGGCGGCCACAATATATTTTTAAATGAAATATACATACGCAAATTATTAAAAATTGTTATTTAGGAGTTTTAGGGTCTGCTGAACATGAATCTGAAGTCTAAATTACGTAATACCGAAATTCAAGATGGCCGATCCAATATGATGTCCGTAAGTTAAAATAGAATGATAAATCAAGAAAGAAATTGCTAAAATTTGTTACTTAGGGGCTTAAGTCGCTAATCTTGTTTCGGATATTTTAGTTTCGTCACTTTGGAAACCATAATATCGGATTCAATATAGCTGTTATAAATTTTTAAAAAAATAAGACGTACATGCAAAAATCATTAAAAATTAGTTCCTAGAGGTTTCTGATTCCGCAGTTAAAATTTCGTAATTTTAAATTGCATTTCCAGTATGTGCTAAAATGAAATAATTAATATTTCCTCTTTTCTTATGAGATATTTAAATCTGGATATGCACTTAAAATATATCACATTGCTCACATTTGTAAAGTTACTCTCAGTGTAACTTCAAAACGAAAAACAAATTTTAAGAGTTTACTTCTTGATTTGTCATTCTTTTTTAACTTATGGACACCATATTGGATCCGCCATCTTGGATTTCGATATTACGTAATTTGGACTTCAGATTCATGATCAGCAATCTCTAAAACCAAGTAACAATTTTTAACAATTTGCGCATTTACATGTCAATTAAAAAATATTATGGCCGCCATATTGGATTCGCCATTTTGGATTACGATATTACGTAATTTAGATTTCAGATTCTCGATCAGAAACCCTTAAAAGTCCTAAGTAACAATTTTTAACAGTTTGTGCATGTACATTTCATTTAAAAAAATATTATGGCTGCCATATTGGATCTGCTATCTTGGTTTTTTGAATCGTAAAATTCGGGGATCAGAAATGAGATTAGAAACCAAAAAAAAACCCCCAAGTAACAATTTTTTATAATTTTAAACAATTTTTTGATAAAATTTTAATTTACTTTCAAAATTTAAGTCCTTTAATTTTGAAATTTCAAAATTCGGGCTCGATAGAATTAAAGGCAATTTTACAACGAAGAATTTAGAAAAAAAAAATTTTAAATTTCATTAATTCTAGGCTTGGGAATTATCGCTAAAAATGAGCTATTTGCCCCACTGTGCGGCGGCTGAGATCACATTTGGCATTTTTTATTCGAAATCTACAAATTACCAAAGTTTCAAAACTCCCGCACTTATTCGGACTAAGAATCTACCTATCGACTGTACTATTAGGTTAATATACAAATTTCTTCGCTAATATAGTAAATAATAATAATTAATGAGTAGAAGTTGCAGTCGGATGTGGTCAATTATTGTTTGCTCAAATACGACACAATTCACTTTTACGTGGTGTCACTAAGAGGACTCAGTCAATTTTTTGTTTTACTTCAATGTTCCGAAGGAAATGGAATTCGAAATGGAAATGCGGTGATAGGATTGAAATGTCGTGTCGAAGATAAGGTCAGAGTATGACTTAACTACGTTCAAAACATAAAGCGAGCTGGTTTTTCGTATGGCGGCTGTGCGCGTGCCTGTCTGCGGAATTTTCTTTTGTTCACGATATCTTTACCAAAAATTCATCAATTTCGATTTTTGTATGTTCGTCTCACCTAATGAGGTCTCCAGATCTATTTACTTGGTCCCGGATTAGCTGTTTTGGAAATATGCGCAATTATGAGGAATATGGAATATCATTGTACTTTTGTGTACTTAATCGAAAACCTAAAACCTTAGCAAGATTTTGCTCTAAAACTATAATAAAACATGACAGCTTACACGCCTCTGGCGATCACCCGGTACGATGAATGTGACAAATTTACGTATGTACCAAATTTGGAATCAAAATTTGAAGTCTAACAGAAGTTATCGTGTTACAAGAAACGGTCTAAACTCATAAATACATAGACATATGCACACACATATACCGGGTGGCTCAGCCGATAGGGACACTCTTGTAACTCTTGAACGGGCGAATGGATTTTTTTCAAATTTGGTGTAGTGATATGGGATGAAGTTTCCAATTATATGATGTAAAAAACCATTAATGGCCGACTTCCGGTTTCGATGCAATTGACATGAAACTCAAATTTTTAAACGGGACAACCTGTATATTTTTGCATTATTAAAAAATTCTCTCTAAATAGGTATAATAAGTAAATTTTCTTATCATGATTAGAACTTAACAACTACTTAACTGAGCTTAATGAAAACAATTTATTTATTTAATCTTAAGAAACCTGAAGAATTTAATTCAAAACTAATTCTGAACCGACATATCCAAAAAAATTTATAATGCAAAGTCTGTATCCATAAGTTAACAACTACGTTTCCCTTTCTTGGAACGATACAAAATAAAATTCTTTGATGAAAGCGATCCAATACGAATCGGTCAAATCTAATGAATTTATTGATTTTATGACATTAACATAAAATGTATTATTTGTGATGACACGGTTTTAGTTTTTCGTATCTCTGATAATCTGTATCGCGAATCTGATATACCTAATTCCAAAATAGGCTGAACTTTGTGTGTTGACTGTTTACCGTCACACTTGAATTGAATTATAATGAAACTCAAAATATTTAACCTATTATGGAATTTCTAGAAGTAAACTTTTAGATATAATTACATTCCTTGCAGATATAAATTTAAGTTGATTAAGAAGATTATATTAATAAAAATTTCAAGTGTTTTCAATGATAGAGCTGTGCAACCCAATATTTTTACTACACTGCCTTAATGACGACTAGGTACTTATCTTTCATAATAATACAAATGGCTAAATGCCTAATATAAAAATGTACGTTCTTGTGCTAGTTCATATATAGTGCAGGCAAATCCAGTTTTGAGTATGAACTATCTGGGGACAGCTATTTCTTTATTGAAATGGATAGCTTTATTCATGTAGAATGAGGATATAAAAGTCCCGAAAAATCCCAATGTGAGCTAAAGCCACCATTTAGAAAAAAGGCCGCCAGAACCGTATCTTTTAGAAGGACATATCTTAGTAACCATTGCTCCGATTTTAGATTTCTTTTTTTTGTTCTCTTCCCCTTTTTATGTACAATCGAAAGTGTTATTACATCTTTGGACATAAAATAGAAGATAACTGAAGAAAATAAGACTTGAGTTCTTGGAAATATACAAGGTGTCCAGTTAGTGCTTCCTCGGAAAATTGTGTAAAAACGGGTAACTTTATAAAAAAACTTTTTTAACAAAACTTTCAACGTTTCATCTGTACTACAACGTGAAATTATTTTCAATTATACAGGGTGTCACAAAAAGGAGTTACACAAGAATGTATAATTTTTTTAATGGAATACCCTCTAATATTTTGGCACCAGTTAAGCCTATTACACCCTAAAATTTTTTGCCAATCGGATGCAGCGTTGCCAAGTTATAATTTTTTTCCTGTTTTTTTGGCAAATTACAAATATTTTTTTGACTACCATATCTCCGCGATTTATTAATTGTTTTTTCTAAAAATATAGGGTGTTATTCGATAATGATGCATTTACTGAAAAACATTTTTGAAATAAATTATTATTATACCGGGTGTCCAAAATATTTGTTTATATTTCTTGTTATTTAATTATTTTTCTCAAATTTTTTAAATGGAATGCCTATATTTTTTTTACATGGATGAATAAAGCATAAAATTCCCCACATTCTAATTTATACACTTAGTTTTTATTTCAAACCGTTTTTGAGATATGATTATTTCAAATAAGTTTGCGTAAATTGAGGTGCTTTTATTTTAGCATTAAAATCTAGTATGGCTTTGGTCTTTTGTTTTGCGTTTGTTTTTCACTCTATGACATTTCTCTAATGTGGTTAAGATTATTGTGATTAAGTTGAATTAATATCGTTAAGAGGACAATCTGCAGTAAGACAAAACATATTTTCATTGATATATATGAAAAAGGTATATACGGGTGGGCGTGCACCTTTGACCAATGAAATATGCCGACCAAGTAAAAAGGCGGAGAATAACATATTGTGTAATATATAAGAGAAATAGTTCAAATATATTTCTGTCGTACAGAGTCGAATTTCGCGTTGGGTGCACAAGAATTTTTATTTAAAATAATTTGAGTAGGAAAACTGAATGCGGTTGTAGTGATTCCTTAGGCAGTGGTTTTTAATTAAAAGAAAAAACTATCTGTAGGTACATAATGTATATTTACAGTGTACAGGGTGTCCTAGTTAACGTGTTATGTCCGATTTTCTCGGTAGTTTTTGAGATAAGTATTTTTTTTTTTCGGGGAATCTATGCCGCTAAGAAACATATAATTGAACATCAAAGAAGAATTGATCGGATTATTTATGTTCTTAATTGACTATTAAAGCATTAAAGGAAAGTAAAAAAAGGCATGTAAATTTTAAATATCACTTCCGGTTTACATGGCAATGGCGTTCTTTTTCTTGAAAATAGAATATTGATTACTTCCACATCTAGTGGTAGTATAGTAACAAAAAAATGTTGAATGTTTTTATTGTTCAAATAGGCTTAGACTGTCATGAAAGGTCGACATTTTAAGTTTGAGCAAAAAAAAATTCTGCCTGTCTGTCTAACTTTTTTGTGCGCACGATTACTCTGGAACCGTTTAAGATATTGACTTGAAATTTGGTACACTTATGTACTTTAACGGGATCTGGAACTAGATTATATTTTCATCTTATTCCATCGAAGGGTTGGGTTGTAAATTGGGGTAAATGGGGAGGTAAACAGGTAAATCAAGCAGGTAAGAGTCCGTAAAATTGGTATTTAGTATATATAAGAGAAGCTAGGGTCTCGAAAAAATTTTTGACATTAGCTACCCCCATTACCACCCCTACCCCACTTTTTAAGGGGACGAAAAAAAAGTGTGATTTAGTGTATGTACAAGAACCAAAAACCTCAAAATATTTTTTTACCATAGGCCAAGAATTTTTATTGAAAAATTACCAAAAATCCTCGTTATGTTGGGGCGATGCCTATTACGAATAACTGGCAAAATAAGGATACATATATTACTTCAACATCCAGTGGAAGTATAGTAACGACAAAAAAATTTTTTAAAAATTTTTATTGTTCAAATAGGCTTAGAATGTCATGAAACGTCGAGATTTTAAGTTTGAGCAAAAAAAATTCTGTCTGTCTGTCGGTCTAACTTTTTTTTTGTGCGCACGTTTACTCTGGAACCGTTTGAGATACTCACTTGAAATTTAGTACACTTATGTACTTTAACGAGATCTAGAACTAGATTATATTTTCATCTTGTTCCGTCGAAGAGTTGGGGGTAAATTGGGGTAAATTTGGGGTAAATAGGTAAATCAAGCAGGTAAGAGTTCATAAAATTGGTATTTACTATATACAAGAGAAGCTAAGGTCTCAAAAAAAATTTTGGCATTAGCCCCCACCCCATTATTAAAGGGGATGAAAAAAAATTTAATTTAGTGTGTGTACAAGAACTAGAAACCTCAAAATATTTTTTTACCTTATCCACCCCCATTACCACCCTCTATCACCACCCTCACCCCATTACCGATGTGGGGTATCGTTTTATGGGTTTTTGAGGTAGAGAATTTCAAATATTATATTATTAAACAATTATTTCCACATACAACATTTTTTCGTTGTGAGTGACTTGGATAGAAAATCTGGATGTGGAAGTTGGTCAGCGGTTTTTTTTATTGTTAAATTAGTGTACAATATCGATAATTCTATCATTCCCAATTGAAATTAAAATTTTGTGGACATGCCTATTGAAAGTCGCATTTCGGAGATATGAACTTTACTTTGCTTTTTTTTAAAGGAACACTCCATATATGTACCATTTGAAACGCCATAAAAAAAGCTTTGTATTTATAATATAATACATGGTACTTATCTTAAACAAATTTTGTCTAATTTACTATAAATTTACAATTTATCAAATTAGCCATGGAAAACAAAAGTATGTAAATTAAAATAAACAATATGTTAGTTCTGTCTAATTTCACTTTATTTTAAATAAAATGGAGAATTTCAATAATTGATACAGTGTGTTTCACTTGAAATGGTAACACCCCAATAACTTTATTTTTTTTCCGATTTGAATCGCATTTTACTTAAGTATAGAACAAACTAGTATCTACTTATGATCAGAAAAACATTCGCCTCCTACGGTACCAAAGCCACCTGCGGTACCAAAATATGTGGAGAAAATCGGAAAATCATATTAGGCATTTTTTTATCGGAAAATTTTGTTAATAAAACTTGTTAAGAATTGTCCAAAATGGCCAAAATTTAATCAAAATTAAAAAATGAAAAACTTGAAATTTAAAAAATTTTGAAAATAATTAGGTATTTAAAAAAAAACTGTTTTACAACTACCTGCAGCTTGGGTTTAATTTCAAACAAAATTGTCATAGTACAGTTTTCTAAACGAAAAAACCCATTCAAATGATATTTTCGGACTTGGACATTATTTTAATAAAAATTTATATATTTTTTTTGATTAAATTTTGGACTTAAGGTTTCTGAACAATTCTTTCATTAACAAAATTTTCCAATAAAAATATGCCTAATATGATTTTTTGATTTTATCCGCATATTTTGGTACCGCAGGTGGCTTTGCATTTGTAGGACGTGAATTTTTTTCTGGTAATAAGTAGATCCTAATTTGTTCCATAAGTAAAATTAGATTCAAATCGGAAAAAAAATTTAAAAAGTGAACAGACTGGGTCATATATCATTGAAAAGATTTTTCTATGGCCTTTCAAATAGTGTAAAAATATATGGGGGTGTTCTATTTAAAAAAATCGCTGCCCAAGGAATCATTACTTCCGCATCCAGATTTTCGATCCAACTCATTCACAACGAAAAAATTTAGTAATGGGGTGGGGGTGGCTAATGCCAAACATTTTTTGAGACCTTAGCTTCTCTTGTATATACTAAATACCAATTTTCTGGACTATTAGCTGCTTGATTTAGCTGGTTACCCCAAATTTACCCCAATTTACCCCCCAACCCTCTGACGGAACAAAATGAAAATATAATCTAGTTCCAGATCTCGTTAAAGTACATTTGTGTACCAAATTTCAAGTCAATATCTTAAACGGTTACAGAGTAAACGTGCGCACAAAAAAGTTACAGACCGACAGACAGAAATTTTTTTTTCGCTCAAACTTAAAATCTCGACGTTTCATGACATTCTGAGCCTATTTGAACAATAAAAATTAAAAAAAAATTTTTTGTCGTTACTATACTTCCACTGGATGTGGAAGTAAAACCAAGGTAAAGCTCATATCTCCGAAATTCGACTTGTTTGAATTGTTTTGCTGAAATGATGTTTGGAAAATACATGTGATATCTCATAACTTTTATTTTTGAACGTATTTACGTAACTCCAAAAATAAAGAAGTTAAATGAGGTTTTAACGTTTGCACAACCACCCTGTACTGTTGACTATAATAAGGAACTTTAGTCTAGTTATTATAAAAAACACGTTCTCAAATAAATTAAACATGTTCTGATAGAACATATTAATAATAATAATTTTTTGTTTTTATGTCTTTGGTGTTTTTCAAAAAAATTGCCGCGCTTGGATTTTACCCTATAGCCCCCCCCCCCCCCTAAATCCGCCACTGACTGCGCTCCGTCAGAAACCCTAAAATACCTATAAGCATGTTTGGAGCATATTTAATGTCCGATATATCAAAAAATATTACAGCTAGATCCTTATATGTTTGAAATCAGGGATAAAGGATCTAAAAGAATATGTAAAAATATACAGGGTTTTTCATTTAAAAAGCAACCTTCATTGTTATATCACGTGACATATCCAAGCAATTGTTTTTTAATTGCATTTAAAAAAATATGTATACAACCTTACAACTCTTATACGAAACTTTTTTTTGTCTCCAATAATAACATAAATAAAGTGGGTCAAAATATAGTTATAATTCGTCCGCTGTCTTGGATTCCTAAATTTTTACCAAAAATTCGTAACCCGCATCCCGAAAATCCCCAGATATCGATTTTCATTCGAATAGGATCACAGATGACAAAATTCATCCGCCATCTTGGTTTTCTAAATTTTGACCGAAAATTCGTAACCCGCATCCCCGAAAACCCCCAGACATCGATTTTCAGCCAAATAGGACCATAGATGACGAAATTCGTCCGCCATCTTGGAGTCCTAAATTTTGATAAAAAATTCGTAACCCGCATCCCCGAAAACCCCCAGATATCGATTTTCAGCCAAATAGGACCATAGATGACGAAATTCGTCCGCCATCTTGGAGTCCTAAATTTTGATCAAAAATTCGTAACCCGCATCCCCGAAAACCCCCAGATATCGATTTTCAGCCAAATAGGACCATAGATGACGAAATTCGTCCGCCATCTTGGAGTCCTAAATTTTGATCAAAAATTCGTAACCCGCATCCCCGAAAACCCCCAGATATCGATTTTCAGTCGAATAGGACTATAGATCACGAAATTCGTCCGCCATCTTAGATTCCTAAATTTTGACCAAAAATTCGTAACCCGCATCCCCGAAAACCCTCCGATATCGATTTTTAGTCAAATAGGACCATAGATGACGAAATTCGTCCGCCATCTTGGAGTCCTAAATTTTGATCAAAAATTCATAACCCGCATCCCCGAAAACCCCCAGATATCGATTTTCAGTCGAATAGGTCCATAGATGACGAAATTCGTCCGCCATCTTGGATTCCTAAATTTTGACCAAAAATTCGTAACCCGCATCCCCGAAAACCATCCGATATCGATTTTTAGTCAAATAGGACCATAGATGACGAAATTCGTCCGCCATCTTGGAGTCCTAAATTTTGATCAAAAATTCATAACCCGCATCCCCGAAAACCCCCAGATATCGATTTTCAGTCGAATAGGTCCATAGATGACGAAATTCGTCCGCCATCTTGGATTCCTAAATTTTGACCAAAAATTCGTAAACCGCATCCCCGAAAACCCCCAGATATCGATTTTCAGTCGAATAGGATCGTAGATGACGAAATTCGTCCGTCATTTTGGATTCCTAAATATCTTAGCAGTATGAGATTCCTCGGAAAACCTACGTCAGATTGGATTTTGAACCATAAACTTATCTCAGAAACTACCGAGAAAACCCAGCATAGCGCGTTGACTGGGACACCCTGTACATTTTGCTTGGTAATAATTTCGAATAAATTGATTTCTGACCTAACTAAAAACCGCATTCAAATTTTCATAATAAAATTTGTAGGAGTGTTTATACAAAACCGGTCCTCTCTATTTGGCACCTTTTATTTATGTATTAACATTTTCAAGAATTTCATCTATTAAGTAATTCCTGTAAGATAAAATAATTTATAAATAAATTTAAGATATTACCAGAACTCCTAAATGCTTCCCTGGCAAGCATTCATTCGCGTCAGGTCTCCATGACAACAAGTTCCTCCCTAAAGTTTGAGAGCGTGTAAAGCTATGCGAATGCCGAGGCGAGTGCCATCTATTGACGGCAAAATTGGAAACTATTTATTGAATCTATGTTTGAAAATTAAGAGGTTATATTTTATCCACGTAATTAATTATGGACTATCTAGGTCGTCACGATTTCGTTTTTTGTAAATTCCAATTTTTCGACGTCCATTTTTTCGTTGATCACGTGTTTTTGACTAAAACAAAAAAATAAAAACGTGACGAACTAGAATATATATTTTAATACATACGTACAAAATTTGAAGTTTCTATCTTCAAAAATAAGCCGAATAATTCGTTTCTTCATTTCACTGACCGCAGATTATACTCTTAATATTTAAAAATACGAATTATAATTATTGTCAATAATATTTAATATCTATTTTAAATGTTATGTTATTGGTGAGATGGAAATTGTTTATTGGCATCAAGAATGTATGGTTAAAATATCCCTATAGAAGATGTCCTGATGTGAGGTCTCTAGAAAATTTGAAAGAACGTTTTGAACGTACTGGAAGTTTTGCATATGAAAAGAAGGCAAGACGACGACATGTATTGTAATGAAAAAAATGAGCTGGCTATAACCTACGGCAAGTGTTCAGGAGTTAAGTAGGGATTTAGAGGTTATTGAATCTAGTGTTTCCCTATGTCTTCGTAAAAATAAGTTTCACCCCCATCGAGCTCAGCTGCATCAAGTGCTTTGGAATGTGGATTTAAATCGTAGATTAAATTTTCGCCAGTGGGCTCGAAACCAAATTGGAGAAAATGAAGAATTTTTCAACTTTGTATTGTTCACGGATGAATCAACGTTTCATCGCAACGGATTTGTGAATAGGCACAATTTCCATTATTATGCCAGAGAAAACCCTCATGTTGCACAGAAAAATCAGAACCAGAGTTTAAATGCAAGGGGAGGAATTGTATTGTACATGATTATGTTATTCTTCCTCGCTTTTTTGAGGGAAATGTGAATGGGCCAGTCTTCTTAGATTTTACGCAAAATACGTTTCCATAAATAATCGAGCATATTCCTGATTACATTACAAATAATATGTGACTACAACTTGAAGGTGCACCACCACATTTTAGTAGAAATGTTCGTCAGGCCATTGGTAATCAGTTTCCTGAAAGGTGGATAGGAAAAGGAGGTCCAACATTTTAATAAACTGTTAAATAATATCTAATTTATTATTTTATTAAATTATGTTAGGTCTCATTACATGGCCGCCTAAGTCACCCGACCTGACTTCAGTGGGTTTTTTCTTTGGGTA
Source organism: Rutpela maculata (assembly GCA_936432065.2). Taxonomy (NCBI): domain Eukaryota; kingdom Metazoa; phylum Arthropoda; class Insecta; order Coleoptera; family Cerambycidae; genus Rutpela; species Rutpela maculata. The sequence goes on from OW386285.2 coordinate 114,643,668, forward strand.
TTTGTGAAGTCAGACGTTTATAAAGTAGAACCAACGACCCGAGAATATATGATGAACAGGATTCGTCGGTGTTTCAATCGTATAAATGTTGATATGTTACACTGTGTAAGGCGCTCATTTATCAAGAGACCTCAGTGTTACCTGAATCAAAATGGTGGACCTTTTGAGCAGTTGTTAGGTTTGTTTCAATATCGTGAAGAAAAATTATTGCTCAAGAACCGTTGATAAAAGAAAGTGTACGATATCAAAATGTGAGAAATTGTAAGCGTTCCTCATCCATTTAAAAAAAATCTTAAAAATGTAAAACAAAATGTAGATTTTAATGCTAAAATAAAGAGCACCTTAATTTACGCAAATTATTTGATATAATCATATCTCAAAAAACGTTTGAAATAGAAATAGAGAGATATTAAAATGTGAGGAATCGTATGTTTTATTCATTCATGTAAAATAAGTATACCTAGGCATTCCATTTAAAAAAAATGAGAAAAATAATAATTAAATATCTTGAAATGTACGCAAATATTTTGGACACCCGATATACTAAAGATTTATTTCAAAAATATTTTTCAGTAAATACATCATTATCAAACAACATCCCACATTTTTAAAAATAACGATTAATAAATCGCGGAGATATGCCAGTCAAAAATGTTTGTAAACTACCCAAAAAAACAGAAAAAATAACTTGGCATAATATTTTAGGGTGTAATACAGGGCCCTTGGAGACTTAACTGGCGTTAAGGAAATACAGGCTGTTCTATTTAAAAAATTTATACTTTCATGTGTGACCCGTTTTTGTGACACCTTGTATAATTGAAAATAATTTTAAGTTGTAGGAGAGACGAAACACTGAAAGTTTTGTTAAGAAAGTTTTTTTATAAAGTTAGCCGTTTTGCACAATCTTCCGAGCGAACACTGACTGGACACCTTTTATACCTTAATGTACATTATTAAAAATGATTACAATTTTATTACTCTGTTAATATTTGAGTTAGCAACATCGGCCAAAAAACAAATGAAAGCTAATTGTGTGCTCTAGAACTTTTGTTTAAATTATTTTTTCAAAAATTGACTAGAAATTTCTGTACAAACGTCTCGAGTTTACAAAAGTTTAAATTTCCGTAATATTTAAATTATTTTTTAATTTCTTAAGTTTATTGTTTAATTTATCGTAAAATATGTAATCATACTTTCTGTAAAATGTGAAGTGAGGAATGGAACAAAAAAAAGAAATCTAAAATCGGAGCAACGGTTACTAAGATATATGATTTTAAAGAAAATGTCTTTGGCGGTCATTTTTTCTAAATGGCGGCTTTAGCTCACGTCGGGATTTTTTGCGACTTTATGTACTTATCCTACATTAATAGAGCTATCCATTGCGATAAACAAATAACTCTCCCCAAATAGTTCACGCCAAACCCATTTTACACTGAGATTTGCCTGGTCTAATAAGTCACTCGTTTTGGTTTTACTTTTTGGGTGTAATACAAAATACTAAAAATATTGACAATAATTTATCTTTCGAATGGCTGGGCCGACTTAAATAAAACATAATCTGTTGTTATATCGTTGAAGCACACTTGTTAAAAAAGTGAGAAAGTTATTTGATGATGGGAATATCGAAAAAAAATTGATATATTTTTCTAGATTTTTTATACATCATATCGTTTTGGCACACTCACTACGTTTTTTTAACTAGAATCTTTAAATACTATTTCACAACATATAATTGTATGGCTTCGGTAATATAGCTACATCATCCTAAAAAAATAACATATTTGTGTAAATTTTTTTGTCTCCATATTCTGGTAGTATCACAATTTCTTTTATAACATTTAAGCACTAGTTTAAAACATATTTTTTAGTGAGGGTAGAAGAAAATAAAAATGAATAAACACATTAATGAGATCATTTTATGCTTTATTTAAGCATTAAAACAATGTTCAAACACATGCACATTTTATAACAGTCGATAATAATCAATCGATATCACTGTCTTTTTCAATAACCACTCATATTTTCACTTATGAATAGCCCTTACAATTGTTCAGCTGAACTTGGAATTTTAGATAAATATATATGCGATAAATAATGGTGAAATGGCAGCCTACCTCGGTTTTACGTCCATAGGAACACTCGCAAAAATATCTATTAATACTTCCATCCATTTTTTCAGTGATATACTCAATAAAACACCGATACGACTTTCTTCTGACGTGCCTGGATCCTGGATCTCACCTGTAGTTTTAAAGTGTTTGATTGTTTTTTAACAAATTCTAATGATTGATTTGATGTTCCATCGTCGTTCAATTTTAACGATGGAACATTAAATGCAGACGATAGAACATTACATATCAAATTAGTTAAAGAACAATCAAACATTTAAAAACTGCGGTTGAGATCCAGTCGTGTAACAAGGAAGTCGAATCGGTGTTTTATTCAAATGTGCCGAGCTTTTTAGTATTTTAGAAAATAAAAGACTATAAAATTGTGAAAAAGAATCTCTTAAATTAATGCAAATAAGAATTTTTCGTAGAGAACATAGCATCTCCCTTATCACGTATGGGCGTAACTAACAAAAAATGCGAAATTGAGTTACGCCGGTTCTAGGCTTTCCTTTCATCTCACAAAGCGGTGCAACCGGATATCTTATAGTTTCGTCACAAACAATATATGCATTGAGGGCGTATCTGCCAAAGTCTACATGATTTCTCACGTAAAGGCATAAAACAGATACGTCTGTTCATGTGGCAAAATATTGGCCGGCGCGGATAAACTGGTCGGGCGCAACTTACAGCACGAGCAATATGCAAAATTTATGGAAAAAACTGCTTTGAAATCAACGATGAACAATGGCTTAAAATTTTTGATGTTTTCAATAACATTGGTGACTTACATCTTCATAGGGTATTTTTGACGCGGCATTTGGAGTTTAATGGGACAAAAAGAACTACTACCAATAAAGATAAGTCTCGTAGGCAACATATAATATCCAAGCTGATAGTAGATAATAAGGCTGTTGTGTGTAAGAAACTATTTTTGAATACCTTAGGAACACAAAAAAGACGTGTAGAACAGCTGCATCTAAAATAAATGATTTTGAAAAAGACCAAAGAGGTGGCAGATAAAGCAGTGAAGAAATCAAAGAAAAGGAGAGAAATATGAATAATGCAATAGAGCAACACAAACAGATATCCCAAAGCTGAATCGCACTACTGCCATGCAAAGACATCGATGATGTAACTTCATCCAAATCTTACTTTGAGAAAGATGTACGCCATGTATCTCCAGGATTTAGAAAATCAAGGAAGAACTAATGAAAAAGCAAGTTATTCTTTGTATAGGAGAGAGGAAAACTTATCTTTCCTGTCACCCAAGAAAGATCAATATTCGCTCTGTGTAACTTATAGAACAGGAGACGAAAACATAAAAAGTAGTAGTAGAAGACAAGTACAATGCTCATATTGCAGAAAAAACGGCTGTTTGGAAAATGAAATCTGAATGTAGAGAGGAAGCCCAAAAAGATAAAAGCATGTGGCGTAGTTGATTTGCAGCAAGTTATACATCTGCCTATTTCAAATAAAAGCGTAATTTTTTATAAAAGCCGATTGTCAAATTTCAACTCACGATATTGCTAGTAGGGAATGTTTCTGCTTCGTCTGGAATGAGGCCATAAATAAACGTGATTCTTTCGAGGTCGCAACCTGTGTTTATACGGTATTAGAAGAATATAACAAATTACCTGTAACGAGAGTTGCTCTATTTGCTGATGGGTGTTTTGGCCAAAATAAGAATACTGTCATCCTTGCAATGTTGTATTCTTTGAGTAAATTCTCATCATTGGAAGAAATATCTTTACGATATTTCGAAACTACACATGGGCAGCATGAGGGTGATTCTGCTCATAATGCCATTTCCAATACAATTTCTTATGTAGGAGACATCTATATTTCTGCCCAGCTTCGCCCTATAATTTGATTAGAACGGCGGAAATAGCCTGGAATTATGATTATGATGATTATTTCAAGATTTCAATTCTTATTCAAAGCAACTTGGAAACTTGACAATTAGAGAAACTGATCGAGGTAAAAATGTGATGTGGTCGGTTATCATGGAAGTGATGATGACGAAAAAATCTTCAAATAAATTATTTTAAAGAATAAAAATAAGAATACGACTCCATTAGTCTGAAACGTTTAGAGAGTAGCGTATCCAATGCAACTTCATGCTTTAAATAATGGTCCCCCAAAAATACCTAAACGAAAATATGAAGATTTGATTTCACTCTCTACAGGAGAGACACCCAGAGTTGCAAACATTAGTCAGAATGTTATTTTTTTACTTATAGCATTGTAAAACTCTGTTTCCTTTTTTGTTATAACAATAAAATACTTTAGTTATGCATTGCTTTTAATGGAATAATTGAAAGTAAAGTATCACCTTACACACTAGTTGCGTAAATTGCTATTAAATAAAAAAAGTTACACACACTTTCACCATTTTTTAATGTTTAATTATCGTCTCTATCATAGACGTATCTTACATAATGAAATAAATATATTTTCACGTAAAGGCGTATCTGCAAATTTTGTCCTTAAAAAAAGTATGATAGATAACATTAACTATTATTTAATGAGCATAAAGTACGTATTCTTTGGATTTTAACCTTAAGATATCATTTTAAAATACTGCGAAACAGAAATGATAGGGGCATTTCAATGTTCATTTTTGTTTTTGCTCTCCTGTAAAATATGTAAAATTTAGATACGCCCATACGGATAAGGGGTGCGATAGTTTTTCGACAATCCCTGAAATATTTATTTATTTATTCATTTCATTCGTCATTTGTTCCATAATTCATCCTTTGTAGATCGAGCAAATCATAACCACCCAGACACGATACACGATAAGGATATGTGGTGTAAGGTCGTAAACAAGATAATATACCTAGCAGCCCTTGTGGACATTGCTGGTGATTACGACTATGAGATTCTGCGAAGAATACATATAGCAAGATTGGCATAGTTGCCAATCTGACTAGTGTCAGTTGACATTTGGTGTGATTGAAATGTCACGACACCCACAAAGATCGTTAACGCCCTAATTCTCATTTCTGTTTACGCCTCTGAGACACAGACCGTTGTTGGAGAAACATGCTTTCGAGTTGCGGTTGTGAGACGTTTGCTATGAATTCCCTGGACAGCCCATCGTGCTAATAGCTCCATTATCCACGAAATACATCTTCAAAAGCGATTCTCCAGCATCGTATTCTCTCGAATCCTCACATTTTTTGGGCACATGAACCGAAGAGAGGGTAATGTAGAACGGTTGATAATTCAGAGAAAACCAGATGAAAAGAGGCGAAGAGGGCATCCCCGAAATTCCAATAGATATCTCTCGCATATTCCCAAATAGAAAAATTTAAGGGATTGGGCCAAATAACTTAGCTGGCCATCTAAATTCCGCACCACGATCTATTCAACACCAAAGATAATCTTCATTTAAAACAATGGTGGTGATAGTTCTTTGATCCTAGTTATGTTATGGCGAAAACTGTATCGTATGAGAAAAATTCAAGAACAATTTAGTGATAGAGAATTAACATTTATATCAAACTCTAGAACAAGACTGACTTGTATTACTGGTAACTCTGGCTACCATCTTCAAAGTACAATTTTATAGTCATGGAAAGCTACTTGAAAAATTTGCGCACCAACTTCCACAAAAATTGGTCTAATTATTTTCGAGATATTGAGTAAATACCATTTCCGGAAGACCCTTTCGCCCACAATTCTTTTAAAAGTAGATTTTGGCAAAGCTCAACAATACGTGTCTTCTATTTTTCTGAGTAAAACCTGCTTTGTTACCGATGGTCCTGATTTTGATTTTGAGACCATTCTGCATATAGTTGAATAAAGTGTTCTCACTGGGAGTCTCAAAAACTGAGTGTGGATATTGATAGATAAAAAATATGATGATTTATTAGAGTATTTTAAATTTTAACATTCTTATATACTATGTACAAATATTATTTCAAACATGTAAATACAAAATACGGTCACCATTTTTACTTTCCTCGCTTACCGATGGGAAGTATTGTAATCGTGACAAAATTCCCCCCGAGATTTTTCCGGATTTTCCCGTTTCAGAGTGTGTAGGTTCCGAAAATTAAAACCATTTAATTCCGTCAGTCTGTCTGCCTGTCTGTCCGTATGTCTATCTGCCTGTCTGTTGGCGCTATATCTACAAAACAGCTTGACGCAGAACAATAATAATTGTAGTAGTTGACGCTACTACCAACGAAGAACTGGGATATACTTCCGTTCAAAAATATCTGGGGCATAGAAAATATAATTGAGGAAGAAAATGTGACGAAAGACAGTAATATTTTGCATGTGATTAACACAATAATTGTCAAAGAAGAAGAGTATTAAAGAAATATACAGAATGATAACCCAAAAAAAATTAATGAACAAATGTGAAGGGTGGCGGTAACATCTTGCATGTAGTTAACTTTGAAAAATATACAGGGTGATGACCATAAAGAAATAATGAGAAAATGTGACGGAGGGCAATCATATTTCACAAGTAGCTAACACAAATGTTAAAGATAAAATTAAATTTGAAAAATATACAGGGTGGTTGCATAAAAAAATAATGAAGAATGGGACAGCGGACAGTAATATTTCGCATGTAGTTAATACAACTGTCAAAGAAGAAAAATATTTAAAAAGTATATTGGGTGATTGCCCAAAAAAAAATTAAATGTGTGATGTAGAACGATAATATTTCGCATGCAGTCAACTCAGCTTTCAAAGAAGAAAAATATGAAAAATATACGGGGTAGTCACCTTAAAAAAAGTAATAAAAATGTGACTGGGGGCGATAATATTTAGCATGCAGTTAACACAACTTTCAAGGAAGAAAAATATGAAAAATCTACAGCGTGGTCAAACTAAAAAAATTAATAAAAAATGTGATGGAGGACGACAATATTTCGCATGCAGTTAACGCAACTGTCAAGAAAGAAAAATGTAAAAAATATGCAGGGTGTGGTCCCCTAAATTAATAATAAAATGTGACGAAGGACGATAAAATTGCGCTTGTTGTTTCAACGAAGAAAAATATGAAAGTATACAGGGTAGTCACCCTAAAAAATTTATTAAAAATGTGATAGAGGATGATAGTGTTTCGCATGTGATTAGCACAACTGTCAAAGAAAAAATAAAAAAATATACAAGTGGTCATACAAATGTCAAGCAAGAATATAAAAAAATTAAACCCTAAAAAAATGTTGCGAATGATAATATTTCACATGTAGTTAACACAACTGTCATTGAAGTTAATATGAAAAATATACAGGATGGTCACTATAAAAAATAATTATGGAAGAAATAACATTTGGACTGTACTTGACACAATTACCGAGGATGAAACCTGACATGCTTTCAGTAGAAAGTATAAAAGGTCGTCACTCTAAAAAATAACTAATTTAAGAAACGACATAGGAAATTAATATTTCGAATGTAGTTATCACTATTGCCTGGAAAAAAATCTAATATTTAAAAAATATATATAGGGTAGTCATCCTATAGAAAAGATAATGAATAAGTGAAGTGCTCTAATAGAAAAGGAAGTTTTTCGTAAATACCTTCACAGATTTTTTTTATTTGAAATATTTGAAATTTTCTACGCGACTTTCTGTAATATAAGTTAAGTAAGATTCAATTTATATCTTTGTGCCTGACAAACTATCTAGATATTTTGATTATCCCCAAACAACAGTTTATATTATAATTTAAAATCGAGTGTAATATTCTAATAATTTGTCTATAAAAATAAACAAGTTTGATAAAGAGAGATAAGTTATCTGTCATGGTTCCTAAAAGCTTTATTGACATACTACATAATCTACTAATGCAGCTACCAGGGGTTCCGTAATTTAAAGGCATGCTAAAACTATTTTTTCTTTTTTAATGGTTAGCCAATTTTTGTAGCAACAATTTCCTCATTGATAAATAATAAATAATTTGCTTTATTTTCTAAACATTTATTCTAACTAGCGTTAATAATTACATGCGTGTCATCTGCAAATACACGTTTTCCGTTATATATTGTGGTAGGTCATTAACGAAAATCTGAAATAGCTGTGGACTATTAATTGACCGTTGAGGTACACCAATTCTCATTGCAACCTCGTTTAAGGTTTCAATATCTGTTGACAATAGTTTTTCATGGATCTGCACCTAATAGAGCAAGCGAGGTGTGTACCACACTCGGGTGCATGCATAAAAGCCCTACCGATAAATAAAAAAATGAACTACAGTTAGAAACAATTGTTCATCATTTTAAGATACAAAAAAATTTGTTGACAAAATTCTGGTGTTGCTAATTCCATAGGTCTATTTTCTCTACATCCATAATATCTATTGACAGGGAATAATTTTATTTTTCATAAATTTTCAGAAGTTCTTGATATGTAGTAATAGCTCGCTAACAAACAATAGAGCATAATGCACCGTTTAGAATAAAACACAAATTACCATATTAGGTATATCAGGCGTTGTCCATCTTAGCCAATAATCTACCCTTCCAACTAACTCTTTCCTTCAGTTCTTGTTTGTCATTGTATATTATTCGTTGTTTTTGTCCTCTTAAATTTCCTTTTCACTGCTACAGGTTTTAATGGTTAATAAAAAAATTTTGAAAAATGAAACATTTTAAACCGAAAATTATGTGGTGCAATTTAATCGCACGCACTTTCGCATTGCAAGAAAGGGTTTTTTGATTATTGACTTTTCCCCGACCGCTGTACTACGAAAGGAGTTTGTGTTTAACTTTCTAACTGTTTGTAATCCGAACTGGCCTCATCTCGTCCAGCCTTTCAATTGCCACGGCGTCTCACACCATGGTGACTGTGCTTGGGGAGAATAATGCTACTTATTTACTATTTAATTTAAAATAAATTTTATTTGATTTGATTTGTGGCATAATAAAATTATGTGTTTGTTGCGTTGGGTTGGATTAGGGTCATGCTCGTTGTCAGCAGCGAGAGCCACATGACGCATGTTTTTTTTTTTGGAATTCATTTTTCCCCTCGCTTTTCTTTCCCAGTTTGTTTATGATTTTCTCGATTGTTGTTTTCCACGTGTAACATGGTCTCCCTATTTCAATATTTTTTTCTCGTCTGTGGCGCGTGGGACCCATACGAAATATGGCAAATAACAACACTTCTCTAAGGACCTCTCAAAAATTTTGAAAAAGCAGTTTGCGAACAAATTTTTTAAAATTCGGTTGCCTTCCCTAACCCTAGGGACTCCTGTTTAATTAATTTTTTTTGTCTTCTACATTTGAATTTTCATAAAAATACAACAATGGTTTTTCGAATTTATGAAAATATTTTCATTATTAACTTAAATACAATGAACTGAAATTTTGTAATTTAGAATTTAAGAAATTACAACATTTCAATTCGTTGGATCTCAGTTAATAATGAAAATATTTTCGAAAAGCTATTGTTGTATTTTTATGAAAAGTCAAATGTATTTGCCAAAAAAAAAATAAATTAAACAGGAGTCCCTGGGGCCAGGAAGGGCAACCGAATTTTAAAAAAAATTTTCGCAAACTGCTTTTTCAAAATGTTTTAAGGGTCCTTAGAGAAGTGCTTCTCTAGATGTTATTTCCCATATTTCGTATGGGTCCCATGCGCCACAGACGAGAAATTTCACCAGCCGCCACTGTATCCTATGATGCTTTTGTCCTCCTCCGTCTGATCGTCTTTTCCTATCTGTGCATTGAAGTCTCCTAATAGTATAATGGACATTTTTCTTGATTTTCCATAGCGTTGGTGTGTGCCGAAGTTATGTTTTCTCCTTCTAACTGATGGCTTAGTGCTCCATATAGACAGTCCTCTCTTCGGTTATTACTGATTTCTTTCTCCTCTTTGCCGCCTGGCACGATTTCACTGCACTATATACTATGATTTACTGCATTAGAGGAGAAGCACAGTGTAAAGTTTCGGTTTATATACCTAATTAAACCCTAACTAATATTTCTTATCAATTACTGAAAATGTTCCGAGATATATATTATTTTACAAACACATCCACTTATACTTTAAATATATCTTCTACACGTTGTCACTATTTAACTTTTATAAACTTTTATGGGTATCCATTGGTGACAGAGCATTATGAGGCACGTCTCACGTCTGGTCACCTCGACAGCAAGATGACAAGTCCAATGCGTTGCCGCATTGTGTTCCTTATTCAGTGTATATGCTCCTCTTTTTGTGGCTCTGCTTCTACAGATTTTCTTCTCCTTCTGGGTTTTCTGATTCCTCGGTTTCTGGTTCTGCTAGAGTATATTGCTGCGATTTCTTTGTGGAGTTCATTTTTCCCCCTCACTTTTATTTCTCAGTTTGTTCATGATCCTCTTGATTGTTGTTTTTCACGTGTAACCCGGTCTCCTCATTTCTAGTGTGAAATATAATGTAGAATTTTTCACTTAACAACGAGCGCAATTTTGACCTGAAGAGCTTCACTTGGTAATTTATCTAAGAAAATATAAGAAAATATAATGACCACACTTCAAGAGTAATGCATTTGATTATTACGTGCTAATATTTACCACTCTAGAATATTTCACTTAGCAACGGTTTTTGTCACCCTTTTTTCATTTCTTTGCACTAAGAGTTAGCAAACGAGCGTAATTTCAACCCGAAAACCCTCACTTGATAATTTACCTAAGAAAATATTATGACCATACTTTAAGAGTAACGCATTTGATTATTACGGGTTCAATTTATATTAAATTCGCCTGAGTATTTTTAATAATAATGAAAAAAGATTATTTCGGGTACAGCCCAAATCAAAATCATTTGAATATTTTTACAATGATAATTTACTTGAAGATTTACAGAGAGATATCATCGCATATTTCAACAATTTATTGCCCCCATAAACTTGTCGACAAATGTCGACTCTTCAGGTTTAATGGACCTAAACGCTTCAATGGTTATAAATATACTTAAAATTTAATCTTTCTTTTCCTGTCTTGGGTCGTTTGTTTGTTTACATTCTTTTCGTTTCTTTATACAGAGCACGGGCTGAACTGAATATTAGTTATTTTCAAATATTAATTCTATTTCGACTTTGTTCTTTTGTTATGACGTACCGATTTGCGCGGAATTTTTTGAGCTACAATTCACCTAAGCTTTATCAAATTTGACGGAGTTTTACACGGTTTTTATTGCGTTTTGTTGGGAGCGTTTCGGGCATACCTCCGTTCGCTTCGAAGGCACAACCGACTCCTTATTGAATAAAATATTATTATTATTTGAAAATTATTTTTTTCTGAAAATTGTTATTTCCTTATCTTGCAACTAAACTCTTTTCTCCATAATTGAAAAACTTTGTTAAATAAAATTTTCAATAAAAATGTAAAAAAGAGGTGCTTATGTGCATATTTTCTAATTTTTAGAATGTATAATTTATCTTAAGTTTGACAGCTGTTTATGACTTCATAAGACAAGCAAAACTTTTTATAAAGAATGATGTTTTCTCGGCAAATCAAAAATAAGAAAGTTTACAATAGTGCGGTACCCCACCCGGGGCATGTACAATATACAATGCACATTGTGAATATTGAAAAAAACTAACTATTACTCGTACTCCATCAACAGAACTAAATACCTAGAATAATGTATTATCGATTATAATTATAAACGTAAAACATTAATATGCCCATGACATTCGCCGGTCAATCAATAATCGGTATTTTAATAAGTGATACGGTATTTAATTTTAGCATTATTATAAAATAAATAATTGTGTCACCACGTATCATTGGTCTTATTTACTTAAGAAACATGCGATCAAATCATTTATTAAGTAGATAAGAACACTAATAAAAGATAACTTTTAAAAACATCAAGTATAAGTACAATATAATTATAATTTCAATAGTCACCTAGGGTCTTGAACTTGACAATGATAATGAATTTAATCCAATACCTACTGATAAATATGTATTTCATTACGCAAAAATGATATCTGAATGGGTTAGTGGGTTAGTAATGTATTTTTTAATTGCATTGAAGTACCACAGTTCATGATTAGGTATTTGTAGATTTTTATTTGTCATATAAAGACAAATTGAGATGATAGTTTTCTCATTAATATTAGGAGACGATAGTAGGGTTTTGATTATATACTGCCAATCATACCATAACTAAAAGGATGAATGAAAATATAGTACTGATAGAAAATTATTCACAAAATATTTGTCAAAAATTCAGAGGGTGGGTTAAGTTGATGATTTAAACCAGAAAATTAAAATCTCGATTTATCATCGATTAAATGAATTGGTCTTTCTAAATAACATTGTAAATCATTTGTATTTTTAAGGGGGTTAAATCAAAAGAATATTACCTCCACATACAGTGGAAGTATAGTAACGACAAAAAAAAATTTTAAAAATTTTTATTGTTCAAATAGGCTTAGAATGTCATGAAACGTCGAGATTTCAAGTTTGAGCGAAAAAAAATTTCTGTCTGTCAGTCTGTCCGTCGGTCTGTCGATCTGTAACTTTTTTTGTGCGCACGTTTACTCTGGAACCGTTTGAGATATTGACTTGAAATTTGGTAAACATATGTACTTTAACGAGATCTAGAACTAGATTATATTTTCATCTTGTTCCGTCGAAGGGTTGGGGGGTAAATTGAGGTAAATTTGGAGTAAATAGGTAAATCAAGCAGGTTCATAAAATTGATATTTAGTATAGACAAGAGAAGCTAAGGTCTCAAAAAAAATTTTGGCATTAGCCACGCCCATCCCATTATTAAAGGGGATGAAAAAAAAAAGTGATTTAGTGTGTGTACAAGAACCAGAAACCTCAAAATATTTTTTTACTTTATCCACCCCCCATTCCCACCCCCTGTCACCACCCCTACCCCACTACCGATGTGGGGTATCGTTTTATGGGTTTTTGGGGTAGAGGATTTCAAATATTATATTATTAAAGTTCCATAAACAATTATTTCCAGATACAAAATTTTTTCGTTGTGTGACTTGGATAGAAAATCCGGAAGTGGCAGTAGTGATTACTTGGGCAGCGGTTTTATAATATATTATTAAAAGAAAATACCGGAAAATTACACAGGTAAAATAACTGGCAGCTCTGTTTAAATTTTCGCCCATATTAGCCTAGGAAATAGCGTGCAAATTCGACGACGAATGGTTACCGTCTGCCAGTTGGTAATCGGAGAGACCATATAAGTACAATTTTTTTTTCTCTTTGGAACTTTTTGGTATGGTGGGGGGATAGGGAGGGGAGGGGACTTCTTTTTTGATCGAATGGTTACCGATATCTGTCCGCATAGGTAGTTAGTATATGTACTTCTCATACCCCAATTACGCTGGCAGACGAAACTTCCGGTCGGCGTGCGGTAACCGGAAATTATTAAAAAAGATATATTTAGTTACCGGACCAAATTTAACGCAAAATTTTTGTTCCGGCGTGTAAAGTACTGTACTGTAGTGGCAGACATTTCTGTCGGTCGGTTTTTGCGTAATTTGCGATCAAAGTGGCGAAAAATGGACGAAAAGTTTAAATTGTGACAAAAAATATCAAAAATTGAAAAAAAAAACGTCTGCCCAGCCAGCTTATGGTTCACAAGGCACTAAAGAACACTAACCTTGGCTGGCAGACATTTTTTTGCCTCAAATTTATTAGCCTCAAATTCTCAAAATAATTTTGACGACCAACGCGTATTTTTCAGGTAAAACTCGTATTTAAACAAAAATAGTAACCTGGCCCTTTTCGGACCGATCTTAATCTAAAGGTGGGCTCTTTAGCTTTAATTAAAAAAAATAAATAAAATAAAATAAGTCCCTAGTACATAGAAGTTAGCTGCGAAACAGACGACAACGTTTTCGCTGCTAGAGCGTAATTTCTCAAGTAATATGTTAATTTAAAAAAATTTAATAGTCTGGCCCTTTTTAGACCACTTTTAATCGAAGGGTGGGTTCTTTAGCTTTAATTAAAAAAAAATTAAGTTCCCAGTACATCTAACATAGAAGTTAATCGCGAAATAGTCGTTGGCAGCGCTTCCGCTGCTAGCGCATTTTTTATGTTAAACTAAAATAAAATAAGATCTATTAACCTGGCCCTTTTCGGACTGATTTTAATCGAAAGGCGGGTTCTTTAGCTTTAATTTAAAAAGTAGTACAGAAGTCTGAATTGTTCGCGTCTCATAAGTACTCTAGTAGACATTTGATTTTTTTATATCATTCAACGTGGAATCTTTTTTTTTTCTTTTCCGGAAATATTTCTTCCTTATCTCGGTGTACTCCATATCTTTCTTCATTTCAATTTGTGGCGAGTCTTCCTACAAGTGTTTCTTCGATAAATCCTATACATTTTTACGCGTAAATATTTTATTGTCTTTTTCCCGCATCTGAAGTAGAAAGCATTTCGATTCTGCAACCTTTGTCGTATTTATTCAACTACACTTATGGGGGTCGATTAACAGTCATCGATCGGTTGATTCGTTTTAGAAAACGTGTTTTCCACTTTACGTCAATACAATTTTCAGCAGCACGCATGTAGTGTCGTTTATCACCATTACAATTACAGCTTGCATCTGTTATTGCTAACCGTTTTTGTCTTCTTCATTTTTATATACAACCTTTTTTACCCTAAAACTCCCTAAAACCGAGAAAATTGCCGAGAACTGTGTTTTTTACCTATTTTGGAAATTTTCGAAATGTTCCGGTCCACTCTCATTGTAACAAACTCGATATATTACGTTTTATATCCAAATAAAGCGATTAAAACAGTGACTGGCCTATTCCCTTTCTACAAGTTTTTTTTGTTAAAACAACTGGTATGGTATTTACCTTTGGAACCGCATGTTATTACTATCATTCACAATATCGTGCTGACAATTTAATTTCCAACTATAACATATGATAAACTAGTGGAAGCATTACACTCTTCGCCGATTTACTGAGCTCTTTATATAATTGTTACACATTCTATAGGATACTCTTCGCAGTTTTCTTTTAAATAATATTAGTTTTTAGACATTCTAAATTTTGTGATACCAATTTGGTTGTAAAAAAAATATATGAAAAAAAAACAACCTGTCCGGGATTCGAACACAAGACCTTTGGATTGCCAGACAAAGCTTAAGCCATTGGACGATCACCATCACTTCAAAAGTGAATGTCTGTAGTATATATCATTCGAGTGTTATATTTCAACGAATTAAATATATTATTATGAAATATTATATTAGTAAAATATATAAACAAAAAAATATATATACAGTGTGTAATGGACCAAAAATTTTGGAATTTTGGATTGGTATTTGGGGATTGAGTCCCGCTTGTTGTAAACCTAAAGTATACCAAAAATGACTTGATTTGGTGTTCTACAGGGTGCTTTATAAGCAAAGTTGTAAAAATCACCACTAATAAAGTACCTTTATTTTTCAAAATATGAAAAAATTCCACTAAGAAAAGTTATTTAGTATGCAATTTTATACCTCTATACCAAATTTCAGGAATATAAAATTATTTTTTTGAAACTTCCCCTTTTTTGCGAATTAAGAGTTGAATTGATATTTAAAGTTGTGTAGGAGCAAATGTTAATCATCTCAAAAAGTAGGCTATTGGTAAATAAAAAATTGAATATAAGAGATGTAAGAAGGTATAATGTTAATCGAACTAATTGTAAAACAAGAAACAATTACTAACAGAAGATTAATGAGGTTTAAAAATTATAACAAGTAATAAATAAAAACAATGTTTACATTTTTTTTATTATTCAACGTAGCTACCACCCACATCCACACACATTTCGATCCTTCGCCTGAAGTCCTTAAAACTGTTTCGAATATGATCTAACGGTATGGAGTTTACGGCATTTGTAATTCTCTGCTTCAATTCTGCTACATCGTTAGGAAGTGGTTCAGCGTAAACCAACTGCTTGAGGCAACCCCATAAAAAGAAATTCAATATTGATAGGTCTGGGGCTCTCGCCGGCCACTTGATCGGTCCATTCCTGGCAATCCAATTTCCTCCAAAATTTAAATTCAACCACTGATTAACCATTCCTGTGGAGTAGCCAGGGCAACCATCATGTTGAAAATGAACTAAAAATATGAACTTAAAATATTTAAATGTTCTTCAGAAAATTTTTCAAGAAGCTGTAAATAATTGTGTTGGCTTAACCTTCCCTCAATGAAATAAGGTCCAATAACTCAAACGTGATAAGAAACGGCACACCACACATTCACTTTTTTATAATATTGTCTTCTACAATGAATTCTAAAATTTGGATTTTCAGAAGCCCAATACCGACAATTCTGAGATGAAACAACACCATTGGTTGTTAATGTGGATTCATCTGAGAAAATTATGAGATGATGAAAAAATCTCTCTTCCATGATTTTTTCTCCAATTGTCAAACAGAAATCCAACCTACGGCCGTCATCTCCCTCTTCAAGCGTATGTTTATAATTTGCTTTATATGCCCTAATTTTCTTTGCCTTGTAAATTCTTTGGAGTTCAGACTTGCTAATATTAATAAGAGCTGATCTCTCTCTTAGTGGCATCCTAGGATTTTCTATAACAGAGGCATGAGCTATAATAGCCCCAACATTGTCTTCATCATATGCTTTTATTTTTCTTTTCATGTTAAGAACACTACCAGTAGCCAGAAACTTTTTAATTATTCTCATAGCCTGAGTACGTGACAAGGCAGTGTTTGGAAATTTCAAATAAAATTGGCTTACCACTTCTCTTAGCGAGTTTTCACCGCCAATTCCGTAGCATTGCACAATATAAATTTTTTCACGCACTGTGAGTACCATTTTCACTTAATTTTTTTATGCTTGGTTCGTTAATTTGAAACAGAAATTAAGAATAATATTGACTACGTTTGACAGATATGTCAATAATAAATGATAAATGTGTATCCACTGCTTTTCTCATAGCCTACTTTTAGCTTCTAAATAACTTTAAATATTAATTCACAAAAAATAATTTCTATGCAGTTTTAATTGAATGGTTCAAAATAAAATACTAATTTATTGAAAAAATGGGAAGTTTCATTTTTTCATATTTTGAAAAATAAAGGTACTTTATTAGTGGTGATTTTTACAACTTTGCT
Organism: Rutpela maculata; assembly: GCA_936432065.2. Classification (NCBI taxonomy): domain Eukaryota; kingdom Metazoa; phylum Arthropoda; class Insecta; order Coleoptera; family Cerambycidae; genus Rutpela; species Rutpela maculata. The sequence goes on from OW386285.2 coordinate 114,660,849, forward strand.
TATAAAACAACCTGTAGAACACCAAATCAAGTCATTTTTGGTATACTTTAGTTTTACAACAAGCAGGACTCAATCCCCAAATACCATTCCAAAATTCCAAAATTTTTGGTCCATCTATCCTGGGACTCACTGTATGTATAGAGAATAAAATGTCGTAAGATTTCTATTTAAGTACAAATGACAAAAATGAAGAAAATATTTTTTTTAATTTAAATGATTAATAACTTTTTTTTTACTGATTGATTTTTTCAAAAACAATGGGGTTCTTCCTCTAGCTAACGCTAACTTACTTTTCAAATTTCAATACAATCGGACTTTTCTTTCTTAAGTCATCGTGCTTACAAGAAACGTGACGGACGGACGGACAGACGGACATTTTGAAAGTTGTTCAGAATTCGTTCACTAACGTAATGATGAAATTTTTTTCTCTACAAGCGATATTTACTGATTTAGAAATGTGCCGATCAAATACAATATACTCTTCGTTTTTGAGAAGAGTATAATAATGAGTTTTTATAACAAACCTGTTACGACACGGCAAATGGTGCGGATTTAAAGTTTACTAGCTGTTTTTTGTGTGCTACGGCCGTGCGAGCATCTCCGAAACGAGACACCGGGCAAATCTTGATGAGCTGTAATCTGGTCGTAATAACATTTTAATATCTTCTCTCATTTCTTTGCTATTTGCTCCTCTTGTTCTCTTTTTCAGTCTAGTCAAATTTCTAGTCCACCACTCGCAATGTGAGAGCTTGTACTATTGTTAAGTTTTTTTTTTATTTCGGTTGAGGAGAGTTTATGATTTTTTTCAGAGACATTTTCTCTAATAATGAAAAACTTCCAGTTTCACAATTTTTTCCCTCAACAGTTTTTTTTGCACTTTCCAGTACCTGTAACCTAAGTCTATCAACATTATTATTTACAAGTGTTTGCAACATTTTCTGCACACTACACTAAAGTGACCATATTTGAATCTTGCTAATGCGGAAGAAAAAAATTTCAAGCTTCAAAATTGATGAACGGGGGAGAAATCTGAAAAAAATTGGCGAGCAGGGGGCGAAAATTATAACCAATGCGGAACTTTTGCGGGACGGTTCACTTGCGGAACGGTTCACTTTACGGGACAGTACCTTGAAAAACGGGATTGTCCCGCCTAATCCGGGACGAATGGTCACTTTACACTATACGAGAGACAGTTGGTTTAAAATTGCTATTTTCGATAAGTATATTACTATGTTTCTTCCCCTATACTTTGTTTATATTAACAAAGTACGAAAACTACAAGCTATTAATTTAACTTTCCTTTTCCGTTATGTTCTCCACTTCGCACATTCAGGCATGCAGAGCGAGGAACGGAGAGGAACCATATTTTGATAAACAGGATAGTTCTTCAAGTCTCTGCAAGTTATAGGTTATAGTAGCTTTTAAGGGATCTACACACGATTCAACTTGCTGAAGTCAACCTTGTCGGTATGCGGTATGCTCGTAAAGAAAAAAAAAACTAGTAAAAAGAAAATAGCTAATGACTGAAATTTTTTTTTAACTATTGTATTCCTTTTTCCAGATAAATTTGAAAATGTTAGGTATATTAAGTACATTTTAAACGACTTTGAATTCGAAGGCAATGTGCTGTAAAACAACAAGTATAAATATTGTTTAACTTCCCAGGACCTCAAAGAAAGAAAATATGAAATGATATCAAGTAAAGCTTAAAACTCGATTTAATAAACTCCAAACTGTTCTTCTCCTACCGTTGCAAGACAATTATCACACCCTGTATGAACAAAATAGCTCATATATTTTCTTGAATAAGTAAGTATTGAATAATAAATAACTCATTGATTGGGTTGTTCCACTTTTTATGATTCTTATTTAGAGCGGCTATACTGCGATACTTTCACTGAATTCAACTTGCAATCGTACAGTCGCGCCTTTTTTGAATAACCGGCTAAAAAATCTAGAAGAGTTAATTATATTGAGTTCAAAAAACTGTTACAAAAGTATTATAGATTACATACGCTTGCTTCATAATATACGTAATGATGAGGGAGTTTGCTAAAAATTATGAAACGTACAGTATATCCAATAAAATGCCCTATTGAAAACTAATTTAAAACCAAATTTTGCAGTGTAATTACATTGGTTCTCAATTACTAGACATTTATTAGAGGTTGTAGGCAGTGTCGCAGCCAGAAAACCCATCTGGGGGGGGGGGGCAATAGACCGGTCTCCCCAGAGATTGAGGAAAACTTTTCAGAAAATGGTTGAAAATGGATGTGTATAGATTCCTCTACCAGATAAGATTGGCATTAATTACAAAATATTTATTTCAAGAGATAATTTGGATACTGCTTTGTACTAATAGTGATTATGCTTCTTAATTTTTTGGTTCATGGAAGACGGCTTGGGGGGGGGGCATGCACCCCCTGGCTGCGCGCCTGGTTGTAGATACACTGTGCATATAGCTCTGTCAAATGACTTTAGTCAGGAATCTACCTTCTCAAAAGACGCTCCTAAAATGTCAGGGTGTGCACTCGAAGATATAGTTTTGAAAAAAATTCGTACATTATCTGGAATGTCCAAGATTTCAGCATCGAGGTATTTTAAAAACTATTGCAGCTAGATGTATATCTATGATAAGAAATCTGCAGAACAGAATGGAGCAATTTTTAGTGAAAGAATTATTTACATTACTTTATTGTCGTAAAATATATGATTATTTTTGTACAGTACCCGCTATCGTTTTAAGTTTTTAAGTATACGTCTCGCGCATCTGGCCCATCAGTACTTGCACTACAATAGCGGGTGGCCGACTTACGGTTACGGTGCAATAGGGTCGTTTCCTTCAACATCATTTATAAAATAATGTTATATGATCAAAAAGTATATTAAATATACATTGTATATATCATATTAAAAAATGTTCTAATCATCACATGTAAGAACAAATTGGTTTTGAAAATAAAAAGGTGGTAAATAATGACGTATATAATGAGAATTCAATTCTAGAGAATTTTCATGTTTTCATTTATCATGTTGGTGGTAGTGCTCTGTTGATTTGTTGTTTACGTTTACATTGTGTGTTTAATATTTGTTTATAATGGAAAGGTACTTCAGAGAATTTGCCCGTAGTGGATGTTTATATGGTATACGAGTTTTATGTAGACAATTTGAACTATTTAAGTGCCGAATCCCGAAATGTCAAAAATTTGAGGTTCGTACTTCTTTAATATAATTTGACAATGACTCCCATCGATACTAACACTAACAGCAAATAAGCAAATCAAACGACGCCCGTCGATTGTTCCTTTCTCTGACTACGCATGCTCTCACATCTGACGTGGCGATCGATGGGCGCGAATTCAAAATGTCTTAATTTAAATAATTAATTTCACTATTAAAATGACTTTAAATTGTAAAATAAAAAAGTACGGGTCAAATAAAATTTAATAAAGTACTTGAATATAAAATTTTAAAAAAATGGTCATGAAAATCAAATTTTTAAATGGGACAAAATACATATCATCTGACCCTTAAATATTTTTTTGATTTTCAAAAAATATAGATTTTTAATTTTTATTTTTAATTAAGACATTTCTTTTTTGAATCATAAATTTAGTACAAAGAGAAGATCGACATACCATTTTTTTCGTAATTTAAAGGTCTAATTAAATAACAAGTTGTCCCATAGGAGTTTGAACTTAATGAAGCATAATAAATAGTGTTTAATGTTAGTATCTGAAGAGATAATATTTTAAAGGTGCTTGCAGACCGATTTTTAACAATTTTGGCAAAATCGCGGCCTTCTATGATTAAAACAAAAAATTAAAAATCTATATTCTTTTTAAATGAAAATAATATTTAGGCTCAGATCATATGTATTTTGGCCAGCAGGATCCAAATATGCAAAAATATACAGGTTGTCCCATTTAAAAATGTCAATTGCATCAAAACCGGAAGTCGGCCCTATTGCTTCTTTACATCATATAATTGGAAATTTGATTCCATATCACTACACCAAATTTTAAAAAAATCCATTCGCCCATTTAACAGTTACAAGCGTGTCCCTATCGGTTGAGCCACCCGGTATACTATGATTGCAAAACATTTACAAAACGTTCTTACTATGCTTATTACTTACAGGGCCGGATTTACGTTCGAGAGGCCCCTGGGCACTTCTTATGTGGGGGCCCCTTCTAATGCGGCCAATTTTAACAGAATTAAAATATAAATGTCAGTGGCGTAACTAGACGTCATGGGGCCCCATGGCAAAATATTGTTAGGGGCCTCTTATTATATTATTTTCTTAACACATAATCCTAATCCGAACAAAAATTTTTTTGATGAGCGGGGGGGGGGAGAGAAATCCAAAAAAAAAATTTTGATCCCAACAAAAATTCCGAAAAAAAATTTTTTTTTACAATTTACAAATATTTTTTGGTATAAAAGATATTTACTTTACAATGCTTTACATTTCCTCGGGGCCCCAGTTACGTGGGGGCCCTGGGCACGTGCCCCAAGTGCCCTTATGTGAATCTGCCATTGATTACTTATACGTAAATATTATCATTTTTTATCGTGAAAAAAAAACAGACAAATTTTAAGAGTAATTTACTTGCGCACAGAAGTAGTTACGTTATTAATTATAACTTAAAATACTATTGAATATAGAAAACAACGTGCAACTAAACAAACTTAAATTTACTTCTTGTAGGTACATGAAAAATAACAATATTGTTATATTACATTATTACATTATGCATAGGTATTTAATCGCCTAATAATTTAGTCCACAATATCAACCTATACATTCTAATCCAGCTTTGCTATAAGTGAAATTTCCGGTACATTTTTTTAAAGTTTACACTTGCAAAATACATTTCCGAAAGTTACATTAGGACTTTAGGACAAGCACTTATAGTTATTAACTTAGACATAAACGCATTATTCCTCAAATCCCAACCACAAGTAAAATTGAAAATTTTTAAATACCCCCGATCAATGTATCTAATCGTACCAGTTTCATATGACCGAATCAAAATGAGGCCTAAATCATGTTCGGCTACCATAATTGTCTGCACATTTTGAATTTTACTTCAATCGGACAATTTCTAGAGAAGTTCAACATGGCGAATTAAAGATGGCGACCAAACATCAAAATCTAATATGGCCTATAACCTTCTCAACAAAATACTCTTTCAAATAAAAAAAACTACATCAAAATTGGATCACCCATTGAAGAGATATGAAGCCACAGACAGACAGACAGGCAAACAAACATATGAACATACGCATCGAACTTATAACCCCCCTCTTTTGGGGTCGGGGGTTAAAAATCAATTTGATTGAGAATTTCTGGATTTATCGCAGTCGAACTTTTCAAAGAATTATTTAATACGCATCTCTCAAAATGTGTTGACAAAAAAATCCTCAGTAGGTGGGAAATTTCTTATACTAGGCTTACAGGTGTGAAATAACTGCGTAATTTATTTAAATTCCCTGTAAATGATGGCCATTCTGACAAAATATCGAGCCGAATTTTTAAAAGGAATTAAATCATTCATGTCATAGTTACACCTATACACGAAGGTGGAGATGTTTTAATTGAAAGTTATAGGGCCATTTTTTTAATAGAACTTTCATTATATAATATTTGAAATTGTCTACTCCAAAAACCCATAAAACGGCATATCACGCGGTAGTGGCAATCATAGAGGAGAGACTGATGCAAAAAAAAACTTGGTATTTGGTTCTTGTACACACGTTAAATTAGAATTTTATTTTTTTTACCCACTTTAATAATGGAGTGAGGGAATGCCAAAAAAAGTTGAGGTCTTTGGTTCTTGTACACACACTAAATCATAATTTTATGTTTTTACTCCCTTTAATAATGGGGTGGAAGAAGGGGTGGTTGATTCCAAAAAAAATTTGAGGCCTTTGGTTCTTGTTCACGCATTAAATCACAATTTTGTTTTTTTACCTCCTTAATTTTAATATTGGAGGTACTAGATGGGGTGGGGTGACTGATGCAAAAAAAATTGAGGCCTTTGGTTCTTGTACACTAAATCACAATTTAATTTTTTACCCCTTTTAATAATAGGGTGGGGGTGGTAGCTGAGGGTGATGTTGGTGGCTGATGCCAATAAAAAATTGAAACCTTTCAACGGAATAAAATCAAAATATAAGCTAGTTCGAGATCTCGTTATAATACATAGGGTGCACCAAATTTTAAGTCAATATCATAAACGGTTCCAGAGTAATAGTGCGTACAAAAAAAGTTACTAAGACAAGCTGAATGGTAAATGGAGGTAAATAAGTAAATAGGTAAATCAAGCAAGTAAGAGTCCATAAAATTGGCATTTAGTATATATAAGAGAAGTTAAGGTCTCAGAAAATTTTTAGCATTAACCATTCCCATTACTACCCCCACCCCAGTATTAAAGGGGGAGAAAAAAAATTGTGATTTAGTGTGTTTAGAAGAACCAAGGGCCTAAATTTTGTTTACTTCATCCTCCCCTACTACCACCTCCTTTCCACCATCCCCACCACCACTACCGATGTGGCACAACGTTTTATGGGTTTTTGGAACAGAGATCCGGGGGCATGATATCCATGACGGCATAAAACTTTGGTATATATCACACAGATTGATGAAAATGAAAATAGATATGACCATTTCGCATTGAAATTATACTTGGCCAAGACAACATCTAGGAATGTATAAAAAATGTAGAGTGCGAATATGTACGCAAAAATTTATCGTGTCTGATATACGGGAAGCGTATATTTATGCACGACGTGGGGCTACACTTCGAGACGGAATACGGCTTGACCAGCCACAGGACGCAGCTACCGGCATCATTGTGCTTATAATAGGTGTATAAGATATAGAAAAAAAAACAATATATTAAAAATATAGGGAACGTGAACTGGGTTTAGACCGTCGTGAGACGGGTTAGTTTTACCATACTGATGACTCGTCGTTGCGATAGTAATCCTGCTCAGTATGAGAGGAATCGCAGGACATGCCAAAGATAATATCGCGGTAGATGTGGTCGCGGTGGAGGTCGATACATCGCACCATCGATGCTACGATGCTAGGTGGACATGCCAGAGAGGAAACCTCTTTTGGTGTTGGAACTTTGAGAAACGTGCAGCCGAGAAGAGGAATAGCACGTGATCCGAGTGAACCAACCAGGCGCCAATTACCACGATGCCTCCCTGTCTACCGCGATGTAAAAACAAACTATTTTGTATTGACCTGGACATGACATCGCGGTGGACCTCGATGTAAACGGTTCGGGTGAACTGCTGCTAGCATCCCGGTATGTGCGGTCACATTTAAATATACTGATTTGTTTTACAAATAGATGGCACCGATGTAGCGACCGCGACCTACACCTCTAGCAGCGTGTGGTATCTTCGGCTTGTCCGTACCCTAAAATAAACCTGTATATTTAAATGTGACGGCACATACCGGGGTTGTTAGCAGTAGTTCATCCTAGCCGTTTACATCGAGGTTTACCGCAATGTCCAGGTCGATACAAAATAGGTTTGTTTTGGTTCTAAATTTGTAGAATTCTAGAACTGTTCTCGACTTGCGCAGTTTAATGAAATCACTATTTCAATGCACTGCGCATGGTTGTTTTCTTTATTGCGCATGAAGGGAACTGTCCGAGAACCGTTCTTGCCGGAACCACAGTGTTGCCAGCATCAGCCTGTTCGTGCATTTTCTAGCCCATTTTTGCAATTTTTAGCACGTTAGTACCTCGCTGCGAAATCTAGCCCGTTTCAGCTACAACTGCAGTGTCTCCTCCCCCCGCTCATCAAAGAATTTTTTCCGTAGTTTTTTTCCTCGCTCATCAAAAAAACCCGCCGCAGTGTCCCCATCGCTCATCAAAAAAGAATTCGTCGCAGCGCCCCACCATGATCTTCAAAAAAATTTTGGTTTTCTCCTCCCGGAGCCCGTTTTAGACTGGGTCAGGGTGTATTATATTACATCCTGCACTGGGTCTATCCAGTTTTGTACTTCTAGTTATATTTGATATTTTAATTTTAGCCCGTTTTTTTTCAATCTAGCCCCCATTTATACTAGGATTTAGCCCGAATAATAATGCAATGCTGGCAACACTGAGCCTAACAGTTTGTTTTGGCATCGCGGCAGACAGGAAAGCATTGTGGTAGTTTGCACCAGGTGGGTTCATTCAGATCACGTGGTATTTTTCCTTTCAACTGCAAGCTTCTAAGCAGTGAGGCGTCTTCCGCATGTACGTACCCTAATAGTTAATAGGGGGTTGCTTAAATTTCATTACGCCAGTAAGAAATTTTGTGAAACAAGTACTTGAAGTCAGCAACGCCCGTGTAGATATTCGATTATACAGATAACATTTCTTGCTGAGTTGGTATCTGGGTATAAATAGGTATTAAATGAACTTAATTTTCTTATCGTAGATAAAAATGCTTATTGTTTATAATTTTTTTTATTGCTTTCTTGGTATCATTAACACTTATTGATAATTACCATTTCATTTATTAGTTAACAACAATAAATTAACAAATAAACAATATCATCTGTTATTCTTGATAACAAATAAATATTATACAATATTTTATATCTTCTAGAACCTTCTTATTCGTAGATTTTATTTAATGCACAGCAAACTACAACTTTGTACGTTAACTATGTTTAGGTGGTTTAGATACAGATAATAATTCGCAAATAATTAAAAGAAATCACTACATCCACATCCAGATTTTCTAGCCAAGTCTCTCACAACGAAAAAATAAAATTTATGTGGAAATTATTAATATAATATTTGAGATCCGCCACTGCCTGTGGCACTCTTTATACTCTATTTAGTAAATACAAAGAGTAGTACAGGTCTCGCAACGTAGCTTGATACCCGAAATGCGCAGTAGAGGACATGAGATGGAGAGCGCTGTGTTCCGAAGAAGTACACTCGGTGCTGCCACTATCTCACTTAAAGCACAGTAGAGAAAAGACCAGTAGTCCGACTCAGCCGGAACAGTTGTATAAGATTTTCAGTGCTCATGCGATGCGCGTGGGCTTAACCTATTCCATGCGCAGTGGACCGCACGACGACAGTGGACGGCAGTGATGATATAGGGTGGGGCGGATGTTTATTTTTGTTTACGTTTACGTTTCTGAACAGTTGCCACTGTCGACGAAATGCGCGTGGGATACAAACAGTAGATGCGCAGTGGATTAAAAAAAATAAAATCGAGTACAACAAATATCAAAGGGACCGCTGCGAATGAAACTATTGGTCTTTTCTCTACTGTGTTTAAAGTCTACTGCGAATGCGCAGTAGACTCAAGTATCAAGCTACGTCACAGAAGAAGAAACAATCAGAAGGGAATGTCGGCAAAAAATCCTTTGATCTCGTGTTGTAAATCTCCGCCATACAATTGTTGGGCGAGTTCAGGAGAGTACTCAATATTTTTTACCCCTTTCAGGAACGGCCCGGTAGAGTCAGAAAACCTGTGAAACATTAGATGAAGACAAATAATATTTGTTTTAGATTTTCAATGTTTCTTAACTAATTAGGCGGCATCATGATACAAACTGTATCACGAGGCGAGATCACGCCATTTGTCGCTGACGATCCGGTTACAGAAGAAATCCGTGCTCCGGGCCTGGCACGATTTTTTACAATTCCGTCCGAGACTGACAGTGCGCGATGTAGATGCGCGAACTTTTCCCGCCAATGAGAGAGTATATTCTGATTGTTTCTTCTTCTGTGGCTACGTTGCGAGACCTGTAAATCAGTCAAGCCCAGACCGGCCATGGGTGTACTACTTTCTCTCTTAATATTAATAGAAATTATATCGAAAAATCTAAATAAATTCATTGTACATTAGTAAACGGCTGTTGTTTAAATTATCCAATTATTTCCAATTCTTAGTCTCGCCCTCATTACACGGCGGTTACGATGTTTGTGAATACCTTTTAGGCAAGTACATGAGAGAGATTAAAGATACAGTTGAGAGTGGCAGAGACAAGGGCAGCCGAAAAGGGGTATTTTGTACATTTTGAGGGTCAAATTTGTTGTTTTAATTTTTTTTGATCACTTAAACTAGTTAAGAAAAGAAAAAAGATGTTATTCTCAATATTAAAGGAACCTTCAATTTAAATTTGGGGAAGATATCTGACCATCCCCCCTCCTGATATTAATATATATATATACGAAAAAAACTGAGAAAATCAAATTTCGGCTATCTTGATCAGATCTCAACCGTTTTGGCTGAAATTGGAATGGAAGTAGTCTTTATCACACAAAAACTGTTAACCAAATTTCAGCCAAAAATGTTAAATAGTTTGGCTGAAATTGCAGTTTCAGTGAAATTTTCTGAAATTTTCAAATCGAAATATCTTCGGACCTAAAAGTCGGATCAAAATTTGCTTTATGGCAAAAGGTAGGCGAGGTATAATATCAAAATACTCGTTTTGAAAAGTAAAAGATAGACCACGGTTACCCTTCGATTATACCTGAAGCGGCTACCTGAGTCACGCAAAAATAAAAAAACAATAAAAATTGTAACACATCCACACAGAAATAAATACACGCACGCACACACATATATAATATAATATATTATACATTTATCTATACCTAGTCAAAGCAGTAGGCACGACTATACAAATAAAAAATATATATATATATTTTAAAGTTTTATAAATAATAAATACAATTGTTTTCTGCTTTATACCAGTGCGCGCACACATAGTCACTACGTACACATATATTATATATATAATGCAAATGACTAAGAAACGACCGAATGTAAAAAAAAGTGATTCTTGACTTATATCATGTAAAAGTACATAAAATAACCTACCTTTTGCAAAATTCGATCCGTCTTTTAGGTCCGGAGATATTTCAATTTGAACATTTCAGAAAATTTGACTGAAACTGAAATTTCATATATATCAGGAGGGGGGATGGTCTGATCTTCACCAAATTGAAACTGGAGGTTTCTTTAATATTAATAATAAAAGGATACTATTTTCGTTCCTTAACTAATTGTTTGTGGTCAAAAAAAAATTAAAACTGCAAATTTGACCCTTAAAATGTCCAAAAAACCCCTTTTCGGCCAATAAAACAGAGTTCCACCCAAGATTTGATAGAAAGGTCGTCCTAATAAAGCCATCTCTTGCGTCAGCGCAAGATTTTAGGGTTTTGTTATACTCGCCTATGACAATTTCCGCCGGGTCTGCATCCATCTTAAAAAATTTCCCATCCTCGCTATTTTGACTAAATCGACTCCACTATAATAACAATGCCTAATAATAATAAGAATGATAATAATAAACAGTAAACACATTTAGTTTTTAAAAGTTTATTGAACAAAAATACAAGAGCTTGTGTACTTAATAAAAAAACATAAATGTGCAGCAGACCACGGCAAAAACTCGTTTTTAGTCAGTAACTTTTTTTTTCAGATTCATTTTAAACTATGCAACTGTAAAATTCTGCTTTAATGTATTCTTGTTTGTTAAACCACATACGTATGTTCTTAAAGTAATTGTAATTGGAAAAAGTAATTGTAATTGGAGAAAGTAATTGTAATTGGAAAAAGTAATTGTACTTATAGAAGTAATTTGTAATTAGATAGTTCAAATAATATAATTACAAATTACAATTCCTTTAACAATTTTCCTGCAATTACAATTCCAAATTACTTTAATTAAAAAAAGTACTTAATTACAATTACAATTACACGAAAAAAAGGGAATTGTAATTGCTAATTACTTTTTCACCAGGAATTACCCAGCTCTGCTCGCTAGTAGTCCAAAATGCTTCTGTTCGTATAATCAGCAACCACTGTTTGTAATCATGACAAGGCTATGCAATATGATTATTTTTAATAAACGTGTCCAATGCAACACGCCCTAATTTACCGCGTCCAATTGTCGCGCGTGCAATTTGCCCCGTCCTATTGTCGCGCGTCCTATTACCTGCGTCCAATTGACGGGACGGGACACCTTTCATTTCATCGGTCAAGAAGTTCGGAAATTACATCCTACCTACCAACAAAAATAGATTTCTTTATTATATTAGTATAAATTACAGAAATTCTGGAGGTATTTGAAAACGAGTTTTCCACCACGAGCCGCCACTAAAATTATAACTGTCTACAACTGCATAGGGCACGTGAAAAAGGCCATAAAATATCAAAGTCGGCGCTATTAGATTGACAAGAGTACTTCAAATTTTTGCGTATTAGAATGAACAAATAAAATAAGGATTTAAAAATCGTGTTTTCGGTAAAAACTGAATGACGTTTCTGGTAAATAAAAAAAATCTTACTCTGTTTTGCGTCAAGATAGAAATATCTTATCCATTGCGGTAGGCGCATTGCCCATCCTTTGCGATATATACAAAGTACGACTCTGTTTATATTACCCTGCTACGTTCTAGTTAGGGGTGATTCCCGTAACTATATCACAAGAGTTAGAAATCTTAATTAAAAGAAGCGTGTTTCCGTTTATTTCTTATCTTAATCAAGCCAGATGATACTTTGCATAACAGTAATGATGTTTTATCTATAAGTAATATATTATATTTATTATTTAATACAGTGTAGAAAAATAAAGCATGCCTCGGTCTCCCCTTTTATTAGCTCGGTCGGCAGCTTTGTTTTTTATGTGCCCTATGCAGTTGTAGAGAACTATACCTACCTAATTTTGTCTGGAAAACAGTGTAACATAATGATATCTATAACCAGTGGCGGATTTGGGGGGGGGGGCTATAGCCCAGGGCGGCAAAATCCAGGGGCGGCAATTTTTTTGAAAAATACCAAATGCATAAAAACAAAAAATTATTATTGTTAATATGTACTATCAGAACATTTTTAATTTATTTGAGAACGTGTTCTTTATTTTAACTAGATTAGAGTTCCTTATTAAAGTCAACTGTACAGGGTAGTCACGGGAACGTTAGAACCTCATTTAACTTCGTTATTTTTGGAGTTAAAAAAGTTCATAAATAAAAGTTATGAAAAGTCACATAGGTACATTTTCCAAAAATCTTTTCAGAAAAACAATTAAAAGTCAGATTTCAGAGAGCTTTACCTTGTTTTTTTTTTTTTTAATAAAATACCCCATATATTTTACACCATTTGGAAGGCCATAGAAAAACCTGTTCAATGATGTATGACAGAGTATTTTTCTTAAAAACTACAGTAGATATTAAGTTTTATATTTTCTTACATTAAGTCATGGAAAAATATATATCAATAATTATTGAAATTCTCCATTTTATTTAAAATAAAATGAAATTAGATACTAACAGGTATTTTGACAGAACTAATTGTTTATTTTAATTTATATACTTTTGTTTTCCATGTCTAATTTAATAATAATAATAATAGCCTTTATTTAATACCAGAGAAATTAACAACATAATGTAATGAAATGGTGAAATGGAACCACCACTGTAAATATAAAATGTAAAATGAAGAAAATAACAACAGGTAAAGAAAAGGAACAATAAATGACAAAGTACCTACTGCTGAAATTATCCATGAAAATATTAAAAACTACTTAATATCTTGACATAGCTGATAATATTATAATTCTGTAATTATAATTCGCTCCCTATGTACGAGATGACAATAAATTTCTTCATTTGTTTTTTAAGGTTAGGATTTTGCAGAGTGAGAGGGAAATATGCCTTTATTTTCGGTTTATCATAAATAATGAAATAACCAAACATAGTGTAATCTTTAAAACTGTTTTAAATAATTGCTATTGTTCTAACGAATACAACTATATATATTTTTTATTGTAAATTTCTGTTGTACTTGAATATCGTAATTTGTCAATGAAAATAGTTGAAAGTATGGCATTTAACTATATACAAAGTTTATGATAAAAACTGTATGTGGTTGTATTCCTTCGAGCAGTGGGAAGTAACTAAAACAATTTTAAAGATTATATCATTTAGTAGATACTTGGGGCGTTCTTTGTGTTTTGAGGAATTTTGTTAAATATTTTTACAGCATTGTAAGAGAAAGCTCCCTGAAATTGAGCAGATCTGTGCTTCGGAACTGTAAACAGGCTTCGATATCGTGTGGGACGATCGTGAATTTCAGCACCTTTTACCAATTTTTTACACAAATACTCAGGTGATTCAAATTTGTTTATTTTATACACCAAACAAGACAAGTGTAGTTCAAACCGCTCATTCAAATTAAGCCATTTAGAATCTAACAGTTTCTCGGTAATTCTGTCGAATTTACGTAACCCAAAACAATACCTCAGACAGCTATTCTGTATCTTTTGCAAGGTAAATTTGTCTGACTGCAGCAAACAAGGCCAAAAGTGTCAGCGTAATTTAATAGTGATAGGATCAGAGAGTCGCATAACCTTAGTTTAACTGATATACTGAGAGAGTCTTTATAAATATAAAGTAGTTTCAGTTTACCATAAGATTTCTGCACCAAGTGATTAACATGTGTCTGGAATTTCATATCAGTATCCAGGTAAACGCCAAGATTTTTACACATATCTTTAGGCCTAATTATTACGCTGCTTATTGTTATACGAAAGTTGGGATGGGCAGCCATTGCTTGTCTCTGCTTACCAAATACAAGAACTGCAGTTTTTAATTCATTTAAAATAAGTTTATGAGCACTATATACTTTTGACAGAGATTGCAAATCAAAATTAATTTTGTCCACCACAGTCTGTATGTTACTGTCGTAAGGAAATGAGTAAAAAATTTGGGTATCATCCGCATATTGGTGAATTTGACAACTAGACAGAAATGTGTAAAAATCTGCAGTATATATAGAAAATAATAAGGGTCCCAGCACACTATCCTGGGGGACTCCTCTATTAACGCACTTGTACTCTGAGCATCGACCACAGCACAACACTCTCTTCCGTCTATCACTGAGATAATTTTTGAAAAATAAATGGGGAATACTACCAAGACCGAAGTGTTTAAGTTTTTTTAGTAGAATTTGGTGATCCAGGGTATCAAAAGCTTTGCTCAGATCTAGTAGAATCAAACAAGTGTTTTGATTTCTATCATTCGATCTTAATATGCTATCAGTAACATCCAACAGAGCTGTAGTTGTGCTGTGATAGCCCTGGTGAGATGGTAGCAATTTTTTGGTATCAAAGTAAAAATTAAGTTGTTCATATATTATTTTCTCCAAAACTTTTGAAAGAGCGGGTAAGATACTAATAGGCCTATAATGAGCAAGTTCTGAAGGATTTGCGTTTTTAGCTATAGGGCATATATTGCCATTTTTCCAGGCATCTGGAAATTCCCCTGTGGTAAGACATTTATTAACAATAAATGTAAAATATTCAGAGATGTGAGGAAAAAATAAATTTAAGATTTTTGTATTCAATCCATCTGTGCCAGCCGTAGTGGGTTTTAACTTTCATAATATAGAATTGATTTTATCCTCATTTACTTCAGTGAACTCGAATGTCTCATTAACACTGCTATGCA
Organism: Rutpela maculata; assembly: GCA_936432065.2. Classification (NCBI taxonomy): domain Eukaryota; kingdom Metazoa; phylum Arthropoda; class Insecta; order Coleoptera; family Cerambycidae; genus Rutpela; species Rutpela maculata. Next base: position 114,676,337 of record OW386285.2, read on the forward strand.
GTTGATCGTATCTATCTAAAATTTGCCTTGTTAATGGGTCTGAGGTAGTTTGTACGCTAGGAATGGAATTTACAAAAAAGTTATTTATAACACCTGGATCCTCATGCTGAAGTAATGAATTATGTGATTTTAGGTTTAGGTGTTTGATCGCTCCCCAAAAACTTTTAGGGTCAGTTTTAAACTTATGTTCTAAGTAAGCCTTTTTTCGGATTTTACGCATCTGTTTGTTCAGTTTTATTTTTTTGTAACGAGTAAACGCCCTGTCTCTTAAGTTCATCATTTTTTTAACGTTGCTAGTTAAACAGGGATAAATTTTAAATTTATAGTAAACTAGACGAATTTTTTTGAGAAAAATACCATGTGTTATATATAATTAAAAAGCTTTTTTTATGCCCTTTCAGTGTTCCATTTAAAAAACCAAAGTAAAGTTCATATCACCGAAATGCGCCTTTTAATTGCTATTCTGTAATTTTTGTGAAATACATGTGATTTTCTATAACTTTTATTTTTGTACTTTTTTACTTAACTCCAAAAATAACGAAGTTAAATGTAGTTCTAACGTTCGCGCGACCACGCTGTACATAGAATTTTCTCAATATCTGTTATAGAACTTAAATTAGTAGGATTTGTGTTGCTGATTGCTGATAAGCCTATCTGGCCTAGGCCTATTTGGCCTATGTATAAATGAATAACATTTTAAATGCATACCAAAGTTTATTTCAAATTTTATTTTCTTCTCTTTCTCATATAATAAAATAAACAATATTCTATATCGATCTGGTTTTTAATTTATCCAGGCCTGAAGCCAGAATTAAATTGTAGGCTGTGCTCGGGGAATTTCAGTGGGTTAAATAATTTATTTCATCAAAAACTTAAATATATTCTTTATATTGTTTATTTAACATATCTATGTAAAAAGATTATAAAATATGGAAAATTAACACAAGAATTCGTAAAAAAACGTGAGATATAATATGAACTAATATTAATATTAATCATTTTATAATGTGGAAAACTCTCCAGAGGGTGCTCAAAGTTTTTCAGGGGGTGATAGGCACCCCCTGGCTACAGGCCTGAATTTATCCAAAACCACTGTTGCTAGTAAAGATCTTGTGCTTTGTGCTATTGACAAAACCTATGGGGAAAAAGCTTAAAAGGGAGTGAGCGAGGAGGGAACTGACCCTTAAAATGGGAGGTGAGGTGTAGAGGGAATATCATTTTTTACTGCTGAGGCAAGGAGCAGAGAGTGGGAAGGGGGTGGGAAGGTGGCAAGTTTCCGATAGCCCCTAGGCGGCAGAGGTATATAAATCCGCCACTGCCTATTACTCGTATTAAATGTGTACCTAATAAATTAACAATAGGCAATTATAATTTAATAACAAAACAGTTGACTATTGAAAACTAAAAAATATTAAAAAATGAATAATATCCTATTGTATATTAATAATTTTGCAAACAATCAATATGGATATTTGAAAAAAATATTTATGAAAACATTTACAACTACTCTATTTCAATTAAAGTTGCAACGTCACAAATTCGCAAATAAAATTAATTATTATAATGTATGTTTATCGTATAACATGAAACAACATTGTAAATTTAAACGATTTTATTATAAAGGTTTTATATGAGGTTTAAGTATAAAAGTTCGTAAATATAAGTATGTATAATTTTCATTTACCTATCTGCAGATAATAGTACCTTGACCGTTTCAAGGCTAAACTAAAACTTCAAACAGTACCCTTTAAATGTTCGTTTTTATCGATTTTTTTAGAGAAAGTAGCTACGTATAATGCACAGGGGCGGACTGGCAAGAGAAAGGGCCTGTGAGCCTTCAGCTCTAAATACCTGGGTACCTATTTAATTTGACTTCAATTGGAAAATACGGAAAATAACAAAACAGAAATATAGTAACAAAAATTTAGTGGTCATTTAAATAAATAGTTGGTAGTTTTAAACATTGGCTAAATAAAAGCGCAAATGGTAGCTTTTTTCTTTTTCTACAATATTGGTAATTTCTAATTTTAGAGTAGAACTAACTAGCGGGGCGGATCTGGTTTTGAAATGAACTTCCAACTTCTTTTTGATTTTTTTTTTTGACAATTCAGTTACACGCGTTCTCTTTTATCATGTTATCAAGTTAGTTCAGCTTAATCACACGAGGTGGGGCAGGAATTCGCATTTAAAATTCGCAAAAACACGTTTTTTCATGATAACTTTGTTATTATTGACTTGACGAGAAAAAAGTTAAATCAAAAATTGAAGACCTTGCGGAAGCGCATAATCTGGTAAAATTTCAAATCGAACAGTAACTTTTCGTGAAATTTTTTTAAATACCTACGTGTTTTTTTGTCGTAACACTAATATACAAAAAAGTAATTCCTTAATTTTTTCACAAAAAAAAGGAGTTACGGGGCTGAGATTTTTTTTGAGGTAGGTGAAATAGATAAGAATTGATGGAGCTGGAGGATGGAGGTGGTGAGCCAACATCCCCAAACTTTTTCCCTGTCGTGCGATTTTGAAAAACCAAAATTGTTCGCTATTATCTCTAGTATTTGACGGACTATTTTTTAAATTTATTTCAAATAAACAAATTTGTGGGAGGGCAAAAACTTTTTGCATTTTTTTCAAATGTATTTTATGTAGGAAAGGTTTCAGAGGAGAAACTTTTTTACAGGTAAGTGAGGATCTTTTTTATCTTTATTTAAAAAAAAATATCGCAATCCAAGCAATAGGAAGGGAGGGAGGGGGCATAATGCGTTTTCGGGAATAAAGGGTTAAGAAAAAGAGATAGGGACTTCGGACCTTGATATTCAGCAATATAAATATTTTTCCATCTTAATATTTTATCAATTTACCTTCATCAAATATTAAACTTATTACAAATAATTATTCAACGCCGTCACGAGTTTTCGCGGCCCATTTCTCTAGTTGTCTGTTGGATATATAAAACAATTATTTTTCCGTTTAACTCGCTCTAACTCAAAAAAGGCACGATGGATTACTCTCAAATTTTTATCGTGTTATCAATATATATTTGTTAATAAAATGTGTTAAATGTAGGTCAAATTTTAATAAGTGTAGAAATCATTGCCTTTTTTTTTCTAAAGCTATGTCGAAAATTTGCATTCTCAAATGTAGCATGCGGGAAACTTTTTTATCTTTCGAAATAGATACCAAGAATATCGAGGACATACGAAGATAAAAAATTGGCGTAACTTTTTTATTTGAAGCTGTTTTTTCTAGCATTAGCAGTTTTCGAGAAAATTGCAAATCAGTGATTGTTGGCCCGGTACTGCAATTAATTGCTATTAGACTTCCACGTTCTTTATGATCTCTTTATCGTTAAATAAGTTTTGCATATATTCCCTCTTCAGTCTCTAAAAGTGTCACCTCTTCACGGTTGGTAAATTAAAAACTTAAAAAACTAGAGCAAAAATCATGCTCCTCGCCGATTTGTTTAACTTTTTATATAATTGTTGCACATTCTTTAGAATACTCTTCCTAGTTTTTTTGAAAATGTTAATTTTTGAATATTTTAAATCTTATATTGACGACTTATTTGATAAAACACTTGTCAGTATAAAAAAAACTGCCTGTGTTTCAAACTTGCGATAATTGGATTAGGCTATAGCTTGGATCAAGCTATAATTTTACATATTACACCACCATACTCTATTTCCAAAAGCGATAATATTGCTAATATAATGTCACTATTTGAAAATCATATCTACGTTTTAATATTATATTGTTATGAAACATATATTAGTTAAATATATAAATAAATGATAGAAAATAGCATTTAATAAAAATTCTCTTCAATTACAAATCTAAAAAAATCAGAAAACAATTTTTTTAATTTTAAATGGTTAATAACTTTTTATTTACCGATCGATTTTGTTAAAAAACAAATTATGTTTGTTTTAATCATTTTTAATGTTATAAAGCCAACTTAGTTGTTAAAGTACTCGTCCGAATCTTGTGCAATGTGTACACTATAGTAGTAGCGCAGCTTATTTATAAACTGCTCTTTCGGCAGTTTAATATTTGATACAGGGTACATTGATAAAATATTAAGATGGAAAAAAGATTTATATTGCCGAATATCAAGATCCGAAGTCCCTATCCCTTTTCCTTAACCCTTTATTCCCGCAAACGCATTTTGCCCCCCCCCCCCCCCCCCTCCCTTCCTATTGCTTGGATTGTGATATATTTTTTTTTAAGTAAATGCAAAAAAGATCCTCACTTACCTGTAAAAAAGTTTCTACTCTGAACCCTTTCCTACGTAAAAAAACGCATTTGAAAAAAAATGCAAAAAGTTTTACCCTCCCACAAATTTGTTTATTTAAAAAAATTTTTTAAAAATAATCAGTCAAATACTAGAGATAACAGCGAACAAATTTCATTTTGGTTTTTCTAAATCGCATGACAGGGAAAAAAGTTCGAGGAGGTTGAATAATTCCTTTCTCTACCTCCTTCCCCTCCCCTAATTGGTCCATCACCTCCATCTTCCGGCTCCAACAGTTCTTATCTATTTCACCTACCTCAAAAAAATCTCAGCCCCCTTTTTCGTCAAAAAATTAAGGAATTGCTTTTTCGGATATTAGTGTTATGACAAAAAAACGTGTATTTTAAAAAAAAAGTTTCACGAAAAGTTAGCGTCCGATTTGAAAATTGCGTTTCCACGAGGTCTTAAATTTTTTATTTAACTTTTTTATCGTCAAGTCAATAATAAAATGATCGTGAAAAAACATGTTTTTGCGAATTTTAAATGCCCCACTTCGTGTGATTAAGCTGAACTAACCTGATAACATGATAAAAGAGAACTCGTGTAACCGAATTGTCAAAAATTTTTTTTAAAAAAGTTGGTTTCAAAACTCTTCTTTTTCTCGCCAGATCCGCTCTAGTAAACAGTAAAGGAGATAATTGAGAAAAACCTATTTTAACTCTGATTTTTTCAACATGACAGTCGGAATGGACACAATATTTTTGTGGAAAACATCATTAATGATTGGGGGCAAGCCCCTCTATAAAAAAAGAAAATCTCTTGTAGGAATTATTCGTGGGTCAAGTGCCAGGATTGACTGCTATATACCTGTCTAATAATACTGGTTACCATTCTTTCATTTAAAATGATTAATGCAATTATTTACCTATTACTAAATCAAGATGAAAACTGAAACTGAACTATAGTTACACATCATTTCAAGTGCTTAAAAATATGGGCTAGGTACCCTTATATTGGGGTGGTCGACTGAAGGGTATAATACACAAAAATCAGATGCGTATGTAAAATTTTCTGCCGGATTCGAATTTCGAGTTCGCCAGTTTATTTGGAATTGTGAAAACTAAATAAAAAAACATGAGAATATGTATTTTATTATTTATATCACTCACCACTTGCTATTAGAGATGTTGAACCTTAATTTTAACAAAATATTCTTTCACCTTTTCCTTAGTGGTAACCAGACGAAAAGTTATTTTGACACGACATATTTTTAACAAAATAGATCTCATACATGTTGCACAAAAATTGTGAAGTGTATTGTAAAATCTAACACGTGACAACATTGGTGGATTTGCAGATACGCTTAAGACGCTTTAAGCGCAGGGCCCTGGAGCGAAAAGGACGCCGAAAGAAGATACTTTATTAGCATATTATTTTCATCTTAGAAAATTTCATTAAAATATTTAGGGGGGCGGGGCCATGAGATACATAAAGCGTAAGGCCCCTAGATCCGCTCCTGTGCAACAACCTTTCTTATTGTTAAAGTTAAAGGTTTGATACATTGAAGTGAAGTGGAGTTTAACTTTTTATTTTAAACATTTTTGATGTTCCCCCCCTGTATACTATAAAATTTAATCCGTAACAATTTAATCTTTGCAGGTTACATCTGCAACAACAGCCACCGGTGTACCTATTGCTGTGAAAGATGCTACCATGACTGTTGGCCCAAGAGGGCCAGTTCTTCTCCAAGACAATGCCTTCATTGAGGAAATGGCACATTTTGATCGCGAGAGGATTCCAGAACGTGTTGTACACGCAAAGGGAGCTGGTGCTTTTGGTTACCTCGAGATAACTCATGACATCACAAAGTACACCGCAGCAACGGTATTTTCTACCATTGGAAAGAAAACTCCTCTTGCTGTCCGATTTTCAACGGTGGGAGGAGAATTAGGATCAGCTGATACTGTGAGAGATCCTCGAGGATTTGCTATTAAATTTTACACCGAAGATGGCAATTGGGATCTTGTAGGAAACAATACCCCAGTTTTCTTCATTAGGGACCCTATTTTTTTCCCTAGCTTTATTCATACACAAAAAAGGAACCCACAGACCCATTTGAAAGATCCTGATATGTTTTGGGATTTTCATTCCCTAAGACCGGAAACTATGCATCAGTTCTTAATTTTATTTTCTGACAGAGGTTAGTGTGAAAAAAATTATACTAATATAATGGTCCAGAGCTGGCGACAGTTTTGGTTGACCCATTTTAATAACTTTGTAAATTTGTTTTTCGTAGTGTACATGTCCTGTTAAGGTGAATGGCGAGTCCGCCACTCGAGTAGCAGAACAATGCTCGACAAGAGCAACTCAATTATTAGATTACGTTTTTCTTGCATTCTATACTTTAAACTATTAATACAAGAAGTTTCAGCATTAATATTTTAAGTCTAACTACTTTGTTTCGAGAGTGAGCAGGATTTTTCGAGCATTTCATGATGTCCATAATTCATAAAGAAAATTTGATCGCTAATGCGGTTTCAGTCAACGATACTATTTTTTTTACATAGTTGAAACACTCCTAACGAGCCTGCTTGTCCCGCGCGTACCCTGGCAGACAACCATTTTAACTATATTTATGACACAGAAATAGTAGAATAATGTTGAAAAGAATGTTCAAATCAAATCGGTCAAAATTTTCTGTCGCTGTCTCCTGGGCTCTAAATAGTGTATTCGAAAATGTTTCAGCTGATTTTAAATTGTTGTCAATCTAGTTTTTTTTGAGAGCAGAGTTTTATTGGATATGCAGTGAAACTCACCCTTAATTGGAATAACACATATTGTTTTTGTTCATATATTTTTACTTATTTTTACTTATTCTTTCAATAACCGATGAGTCTACGTCTACCTTAGTATCGAGGATAAAAAAAAATGTTTTAAATGGGCGTTTTTTTTTGCAAATATCTTTGAAAATAAGTGTTTTAACAAAAAACTATCTTTTTTAGAGGTTATGAAATATCGGTTAGTTTGAGATCGCATCCATTTTTAATGAAAATTGATCGAGTTACAACACTTTAAATTTGTGACATCTTTCACCGCTTTGAAGAAATCACATTATTAGAGGTATTTTTGCAGTTTACTCAAAACCCCTGCAATATTTCTATCTAATTTTAAAGCCATATAACTTTAAATTGAGGGCAGTTAGACCAAATCATGACAACAATAGTTAACATTTATGGCAGTGATGTATGCATGGGAAAATGTCCAATTTTCATATATATATATTTTTTAAATAAGTCTGAACATAATTGCTATTTGGGTATTAAGAGCGCAAAGTGCCTTATTGTGGCTCGATAGTGTAAGTTGACACGTGACGCGAAGTGGTGCGCGTCAAACGCTCGAGAGCGACAATGACACTGCGCTCGGATTACACACATGATTTTATCTACAATCATTTGAAAATATCAAAATAATAGGAATCATGCAGTGCATTCAGATGAAAAAAATGCGTTATTACGGAAATACTTTGAACTTAAGCAATCTGAACGAAACCTTTTTTGCAATGTACTCTTCTCAAAATGATAAATTTTAAAGTTTATCATAAAATATTTTACAACTGATATGACTCAAACGATTTAAATGACAAAATTACGAAAAAATTCATATAAGGGTTTTCGAGACCACTGATTACGATGTTGACATTATAAATGCAAAACTTAAAATAATGGATTAAAAATGGCCGAGTTAAAATTTAAATTCATGCAAATATTGCAAAGATACATATTACAATACACACATTAAAATGAGAACGCTGTCAAAATGGAAAGAGATATGAAAAAAAAAAGTGAAGTTGTAGAGAATTAAATTCTCTACAAACAATTCGGTGAGAGTATATTATGTATATAGAATATTCAAAGAAAGCGTGCAAAGTGTGGATCGACAGATTCATCAAATATAAACGCATATATTCCCAAAACAATAAAAGATACATATATGCCGCCACTCACTTTTTTATGTTAAATTTAAGTCCCTATAGTATCTTCCACAGCTTTTACCATTTTGGCAGCTTTTTCATTTTAATGTTTTCTAAGTATTTTATATATATCTACATATTGGTAGCCATATTAGAGCCGCCATTTTGAATTTTGCAATTTTTAGAATCTTCTTGAGGTGGGAAAGGTACTTCCATGCCAAATTTCAAGTTCTTAGCTCATTGGAAAATACCCAAACAAATCACCGGACAGATAAATATAGGTAAAAATTTTGTTACTCTCGTTTTATATAAAAGTAGACTGTAACTATGTATAGTACTCATGTCTATGAATTGTTTGAATATTTCCCGACCCCAACGAACTATAGGTACCCAAGGAACAATTTTTGTTTTGTAAAGGTATTCTCCATATTACCATCACCAAATTATAAAACCTTTAGTAAAGTAGATTGTTGATGACCACTTTTCAGTTACCACTTTAGGAATAGAAATATAACTATTACTCCTATATAACTTCCTTATGTACTTTTCAAAACCTTCATAAAGTAATGGAAATATTTTCGCAACCATTATAAACAATCTTTACAATAGTAACGATGAAGTTTAGGAGACCTTAATACTTTATTGGACTTCTCGCTTGCTCTTTCTTTCAGCACAAATCTCTTTTTCTTTCTTTTAAGTGATGATGTTGACGTTTATATATCTTCTCTTCTTACAGTATGGAAGCTTTTCTTTTGCATATGTAGTAAATATGAACATCAATTAAACATATATGTATGTGTAGTGATAAATTTATCTGTTGAAATTTTACTGCCACGGTCTCTGGACTGTAAAATTGACATTTGTACCACAGAACACCTATAGGTCTTCTGTGTTTGTACCTCGAGAAAATAGACACGCCACCGAAATAACAGATATTAAACATTTTTAACTAATAATTATACCTTTTTTTATTTTTGACAACATTTAGTTCTTCGTAAAAAACATTGCACTTTTTAATTTGTATTAAATATTTATATTTACCTATTTTTAAAAAGGTATTATTTGCTGGGCATGTTGAATTTTAGACTGGTTTTTCATTAGTTCTCTCTTCTCTTAAAGCCACTTTACATTAATGCAATATTGCATGTGGCATGCAAATTTTTATTGCGCGCATGCGTACATCGAGCTATTTCGATCAGCTGATGGCAATATTTTTCATTGCATTGAATGGACCTGTTTAGTGTGACGTCAGATTTTAAGCAACCAACAATACAAGTGTGTGTTGCTAAAGATTTTGAGCCTTATGTACTATACATTTAAGGGCGAAAAATATGGCTGTTGATCAGGGCCTCTAATTTTATTTGGTTAAACACATATTAATTTAATTGAGTAAATTATACGTAGAACGAATCTAACGTATCTTAGGTACATGGCCTATGAATTGAATTGTCTTAGATATATCATATAATTGAGTAATAACACAAAGTTCTTAACGGCAATTTTTGTCATCATTAATAGCAAGGTGCATAAGAGCGAAAATAATAACTGTAAATTTCGTTATCCCACTTGTATTGTTGGTTGCCTAATATTTGACGTCACTACTAAACGGGTCCATTAGCCCGTGTTCTAATTTGATTGCATGGCGGATGCAATATAGTTACTTTATTTGGGAATATTTGGGTTGCCAACCCAAGTATTAAAGGAACTGAAGCAACAAACATAAGTTATATTTTAAAGAGTTATTGTTTGTAGAAAACACAATAGAACACGTCACTATTTTGTACCAACAGATCAGATTCGGAGATTAATAATTTGCTTGTTTACTGCGAACATTACCTCATAAAAGTTTTTCTTTTCGTTTGGTTGGTAGGCCCAAAGATTTCACAAAATATTGCAGTAGTGTAAAGCGCTTTCAAGGTGCAAAAATTTTCGCGCAAAGTTATGCATGCCATCCTTTTCATTGCATTGCATAAATGTAAAGCCGCTTTTATTATATCAATATGGCGTCTAATGAAGGCATAAAAATATGGCGTGTCCTAATTGAAAATACTAAAAGGCTGTTATACAACTGATAAGTAACTCCTGGTATTCTTATAAATAGTTTAGTTATTACGACAAAACTAATAGAACATTTAAATTTACTCGAGTTTGCGCGATATCGCGGATGTCAGAAGAATCATAACCTCAAAATTTCGTTTCATTTGGAGTGTAAATATTCTAAATTCTGGTATTTCGGTTTAAAGTTATTAAAATGTTGTCTTTTAAAATAGTACAAACCCAAGAGCCAGGACAGAAATTACCTATACTCACTGTTGTTCCAGCTGCATGGGAAAACAGTGATTCATTATATTGTGTGGTGACAATTTCTATTTCCTTATTCCCAGCAAACACAAACATATAGAGTCTATATAACAGATACATTTCAAAAATAGGTCTGGTGTAGCATCTACGTAGGAAACTAAGAGTATACATGTCCCTAATTCATGGAAAACCAAAGGTATAGGTTACATAAACGCTATATTTATTAGATACATAATCTATATGTACCTCATACACTAATATTACATTGATGCTACTGCATATTCTTGATGTGCCCGTTAAAAAAAATAGATGAAAATAAACACTTTTTTAATCACCCAACCACCGTGCCGCATTTCAATTCCTTCGCTATCATGCTCCAATTAATATTAGTATTCCGTAAATTCATTATTTATAGTGATAATTAAACAATTTTACTTACCTTGTTTAGGTCTCGAACTCACGTCTACTATGTACATATCTCGTTTATCCTAGCGTCTTAACTGACTGCGCCACCCGGGTGTCCAACAAATTTACAACTATATAAATGAGACATATGCTAATTAATACAAATATACATACATACTATATATTTGTGCTATATAAACATGTTTCCTTAGATGAAACATAATTAGTATGTAAGTATTACAAGTGTGTTTGCTGGGTTGTTCTGTGTGCAAATTTAGTGAGGGCTTGGAATATAAGATTTTACGCAAATTTCTTTAGATTTTTCGACGGAAAGTGCCACTGGATTTAACTTTTTTCCAGTTTAATTTTTCCATTTTACCCAGAAAGCAATAAAGCTCACAGATTTTTTGACACTATCTATATTTATATATATGCCATACCTCATTTCTAATGGTTTTGTAAAAGCAACTCTAGTTACAAGTTACAGACAAAATTAAAATTGATGTTTTATTGTAGTGTTTTTAAGTTCTATTTCTCCTCAAGTTATATAAAAGTTTCTGCCGTGATTGTAGGATCAGGAAGCTTTATAATCATTGTAGCAATTGCCTATATGGGTCGCGTGCGCGTGACGTCACAGGTCCCAGACCTTAGGAAAAACAAACCGCTGTCATCAGCTGTCAAATGGCGACCGACTGAACCTCAGAATTAAATTTATCGATATTATATCATACAAAATGGCTAGTTTTTATTGTATTATTAATTGTGGAAGTGTGGCAATCCGAGACAACATCAGTTTTTATAAAATAACGTCGATTTACAGCCAGAAGAGGTTAGGTTAAACAATTCCAGGCAATTAAAAGAAATGCTTTAAGTTGTTGCATGTTAATGCAAGAATGATTGTGATAGTAATAACTGCTGCTCAAACAAGCAATAAACAATCCATGGTAAAGAAAATTAACATTTTATATTGGTTTGTCTCTATTTTTAATAACTTTTTTATTTATACTTTTAATTTCTTATTTAAATTTTAGTTGAGCGAAGCATGAACTGCACGGAGGAAGAGTATATTTAAGAGAATACAAGTCATAATTAACAATTGACCTACATAATATAGTAAAATACATGTTAGACATTTTATATAATATATTATAATAAAAAATTTACAAAAATTACAACGGTTTGCGTAGTCCAATCTATAGGTATATAAGGTATAGACAAGGGGTCAACCACTGGAAGAAATTGTGCACATCTTATTACATATTTCAAATAATTTACAGTAGGTACGTCAGTCTTTCATTATTTATTTTATAAAGTGTCTTTTTCACAAAATTTACAGCGGTTAATCTCCAACCATAGCCATGTTCATTGCTAAAAAACTATAAGGAAAGATTTCCTGTCAAGTGGTGAACATGTTTTGTCTAGACTGGCAACATAATTCCAGTGAGCATTAAGGAACCATCTGAATCTGCAATAGTCCAAGGAGTCAATGGCTTTTATTCATGATGCTAAGAGTTCATATCCTGAAAAATTGATTTCTGCATTAGTAATTATTTATAAAACAACATTTAATTAGGCAAGCATATATGAAAAAAATGGTTGATAACTAATTCTTACCGTTGTAACAGGCTTTTATCCTGCAAATTTCTTGCAGAGTACTTCTTTCACCTAACCACAAACAGCTGCAAGACTTTTCAATGCATTGAATTCGCCCTTCTGTCTTCGTAATTCTTTCAAAAATCAAGTAATTCGCAACATCTCTATGTGTAACATTTGGAAATACATCAATAATAATAATAATAATAATAATAATATTTGTACTAAAGTATTTTTTTCTCAAAATATAAGGATTTAATTCGATGGCAGCCGTATACCTAACCTACATCAGGAGACAATTCTGCAAAATACGAACTAACCGTCATCCTGACGAACAAAATTGTTCATGTAACAGTATTAAGAATAGTTGTAGATGTTAAATAATCCAACAACATGTTCTTAAATGGCACAAACACTGCAAAATTCACTTTAAAGGAACACGTTTAATCGGCGGATTTCTCAATGACAGCTGTTTGTTTTTCCTAAGGTCTCAAAATCTGTGACGTCGGCGCACGCGACCTATAGGCATCTGAAAATAAGGAGTACGCCACCTGGTGGTCTATAGTCAAACTAATTATGGGCTTTTCTGTCATTGTCTCTTTAGTGTACGATGATATCAACAATAAGTAAATGATAAACTGAGATGCTAAGTTATTAAAAATATGATAGCGTTTAAAGGGGCTACAATTGGCTGGAGCCAACCTAGTCGGTATCCTTTGTAGATTGCAGGGACAACTCGTGAAAGTTGAGTTGGCACGACAATGTTCAAAGCATACCCTCTTTGATGTAGACATCTTTAACCAGGCATTGAGAGGGAAAAAGCTGGTGTAAATAACCATGGCCCGAGTAGCAATAATAATGTCCTAGACAATCACACACTGTAAGTGAAATTTTTGAAATAAGTAAATATATGTAATTCCAGTATATTTAAAAGTAATATATACTATTGCACCATGCACTATTATGTTTTACCTCTGAATATTTCTATTTCATATTTTACAAAATACTGTTTCATTTATTTAACTTAAAGAATGAATAAATATCTTTTCAGTTATATTCAATGTACCACTAATTTCATGGGGATTTGAATCTGAGACACTTGTTTGTAAACATTTATTAAGTTTTGTGTTGAATATGGGTTGTACCACACAAAATAATATGTCCTGCATTTAAAACATATTCCCCTTCATACACACACTTAGAATTTTTACATTTTTAGTGATTCACAAATGTTCCATACATTGCAATATGCTTAACCTAAATGTCACTCATGTTTCCTGAAAAAAAAAAAAGTGATTTAAACTACAACTGTATAAAAATTTAAAGAAATATTTAAGTTTATTAATATTTAACTAGCCAGACACCGTTTATGTCGATGAAACTGTAATTTTCAAGGGAAAAACTAGATAACCTAAAAAAATATGAATTTTGCTGAATAATGCCATTAACATCTTGCAAATCACTTACAACAAAATCTTGCAAACCTTTAGGTCATATATTATTAATGTTATTATTTTTAACGCCAAAAACAACAATAAACAGAAAAAAATCAATATAAGTTTTTGCCATATAAACAAACAAAAAGCCTATAATTAGTTCACGAGTTCTCCACTTTGGCGCTGGCATCCTTAATTCAGACACCTATAGGAACTGAACACTATTAGTTTTATAAATTTGTTACTGCAACTTTTATAAAACCTCTTCATATAAACAATAGTAACAGTTACCAAAAGTTATACAAGTCTGTGGTGGAAATATTTCTGTTGCTATTTTATAAAACCTAAGGTCTTAACATCTTTTAGTAATTTTAAATTCCTCCTATAGAACTTGGCGACCATTTAGTAATATTATAAACCACAAATAAAAACTCACAACCTTAATAAACCACTTATGAAAATAGTCAGTTGCTTCAGGTGAGGAAAATTGTTCATTGGGTAGGAACTTGAAATTTGGTATGAAGGTAGAAAATACCTTCATGACTCCTAAAAAATATAAAAATAAAAAGAATTCAAAATGGCGACTTCAATAAGGCGCCCAAAATTTGGATCAACTTATAATTTATAAAGAGCCCTGTAGCAGAGCACGGGCATCTTACTAGTCCCACTTAAAGGGTAAAAAATAAATGAAGGTCTCTTTCGATGTCTATATTTGTTATTTTTTACAAAAAAAAATTATTATTGTCTTTCTAAAGTTATCGAACTTACAAGAAACGTGACGGACGGACAGACAGACAGACGGACGTTTTGAGAATTATTTAGAATTTGTTCACTAATACAATGATATGAGAATACTTGTCTACGAGTGATATTTATGGTTTTAGAAATGTGCCGATCAAATGCAATATACTCTTCGTTTTTCGAACAGTATTATAACCATTTAAAACTCGATTTAAATTTAGGTAAAACTGGCTACAATAAAATAAAATTTTTTATTTTTTTTTAATTGACATGGAGAAACCATTCCTTTTTTAGAAAGCGTTTTATTATGAATATATTTTCAGGAATTCCTGATGGCTACAGGCATATGAATGGGTACGGATCACACGCATTTAAGTTAATAAACAAAGATGGTGCAATACACTATTGTAAATTCCATTTCAAAACAGATCAGGGAATTGAAAACTTAGATGTCAAGAAAGCAGACCAACTAGCTGGCACTGATCCTGACTACTCTATTAGAGATTTGTTTAATGCTATAGCGGAAGGGCAGTTTCCATCTTGGACTTTATATATACAAATTATGACTCCCGAACAGGCGGCTTCTTCTAAATTCAACCCATTCGATGTCACAAAGATCTGGCCTCATGCTGATTACCCTCTAATTAAAGTTGGCAAAATGGTGCTAAACCGGAATCCTGAAAATTATTTTGCAGAAGTAGAACAGATAGCTTTTAGTCCCGCACACATGATACCAGGCATTGAACCAACATCAGATAAGATGTTACTTGGTCGAATGTTTTCTTATGGAGACACCCACAGGCATCGGCTAGGCCCAAATTATCTGCAACTACCAGTTAATTGTCCCTTCAAGGTTCGTAGCTATCATCGTGATGGTTTAGCAACCTTTAATAACCAAGGAAATGTTCCAAATTACCACCCGAATAGTTTCAGTGGGCCAACTGATGATGCAAGAGCTAGGACTCTATCTCCTCCATTTGAAGTCTCTGGAGAAGCTTACAGGTATGACATCATGAACTTAAGTATTATATACTACTACCCGTATAACCACTCTGTACAGATTATATAAAGAGTATAGCTGTATCTTTGCTTGTTATAGGTTAACTTTGTCCTATGGATACAGCAACGATATGGTACACAAATAGAAAAAATGTTTTGATTCAAGAATACATTTTTTCATATATACGCAAATAAGTAAATTCTTCATATTAAACAAATACGTTTGTTTCAAGAATAATTTATCTTGTGACAAAAGTATTTGTTTTGTACGAAGAATTTATTTATCTGCATATTCATTGAAACAATGGATTCTTGATTCAAGGAATTATTTTTATCTGTATATGCGTATAGTTGTCTACAACTGTATTGGGCACATAAAAACTCAAAGCTGCCGACTGAGCTAATATAAGGGGAGACTGGGGCATGCTTTATTTTTCTACATTTTATTAAATAATAAGTATAATGTATTACTTAATAGATAAAACATCATTACTCTTATGTAAAGTATGTTGTGGCATGATTAAGATAAAAAATAAAACGGAAACACGCCTCTTTTAATTAAGATTTCTAACTCTTGTGATATAGTTAGACGAATCACCCCTAACTAGAACGGCGGGGAGTTTATTGTCGGTATTACAGGGTAACAGATTATCAGAGCCGTACTTTGAATTTTTATATTAATGTCGCGAAGGACGGACAATGCGTCCACCAATGCATAAGATATCCCTATCTTGACCCAAAACAGAGTAAGATTTTTTTTATTTGCCCAAAATGTCATTAAGTTTCTACCGAAAACACGATTTTTAATTCTTTAGTATTATATTGCTCATTCTAATAAAAATTTGAAGTACGGCTCTGATAGTGCTATTCTGAGCCTGTAATTGCGCTGATTTTGAAATTTTTATGGCCTTTTTTATGTGCCATGTGCCTAATACTGATCTAGTACAGTATATTATGTCTGACTAAACGACAGAGAATCGATTAAGTAAAGTTTTTTTATCACCAAAGAAACATTTGGGTATCGTTTAAATCAAAATTATGTAAAAATTGATCATAACATTCTTTAAATAAAGAATATATATATATTGTTGTTAGCATCCATGTATATTTACGTTAACATATTTAATACTATTTACTATGCTCCAATGAATTCTCACAAGGGTTATCTGCAAATTATAATGTTTATTAAATTATTAAATTCATTTTATTTACCTTTTTTCCATTTGTGGTCAGAAAGGTTCGAACCTGCGATGCCTATGTTATCTCTATAACTTGTCTGAGGATTTATTCACTGACCCTCCTCCATCAATTTGGATGCTAGAAGCAGTAAACTCTATACTATATCTGGAATGGACTCAACTTATCTCTCTCTCTGACTCGTAACAAATAAATTTTTCGAAAAAAACGATAATTATCGAGATATTCGAGGAAATGTAGGAAATTACACGTTTTCCTATAGAGTGTATGTAAATCTTAAAAAAATAATTTTTCTCAGAAACCTTTGTTTCGAAGGGCTGAGATTAACGGAGCGTCAAAGTAGTACATGATGATATTAAGTCAACATCGTATACGAGATCGATTTCAGTTAATTATCTATCGATTAATTATGGTGACAAAATGGAAAAATTTTACCAAAAAAAAAAGTCCCAAATCCCGTCCCCTCTAATTCCTTCATTTTTGTGGGAATTCAAAAAATAGAAAAAAGGGTTTTAGCAAATTTAACTCTATTTAAATTACCTCGAGTAGTCTTTTGGTGTAGGAGCCAAGATTACAAAGTTGCTAACTGTAGAAGCTCAAAATTTGCGATTTTTTGCCGTACATGGCCGACAGTAGTTATCTCCGAAACGAAATAAAAAAATCAAAATTCTGATGAAAGCAAAAGATTCATAGTGGAAAATACTCGTTTGACCTTATTTTTTATTAAGAGCTAACTCCCACCGTTTCGGAGATATCTGCGAAAAATAGCAAAAAAAAGCTTGCATTTCGGAGCCGAAAAAATTGCAAAAACATGCAATCTTGACGTGTTCATATTTTTCGGAAAAGTCTTCCAAATAAACCTGATCGTAAATTGCACGGCGAAATTCGAAAATTCGGCTCGGCACGAACAAATCAAAAGTGGCATTTTGTGACATTTCGAAAATCGATATCTCTTTTTGCAACATGTTTAATTTTCTATTCACTTTTGCAGAACTTATAGATTGGCAGAATTGCACCTTCATCATTGATACTGTCTAAGATATCATGGGAAAATAATCTAGATTTATAGATATTAACGCGAAAAATCTGTCGCTATCTCCCTGGCCATTCAGCCAGAAAAACCACCCCCTTTTCCATTTTCTGGTACTCGACATTTTTTTATCGGAAAATTTTATTAATGAAAGTTGTTCAGAATTGTTCAAAAACCTTAAGTCCGAAATTTCATCAAAATTAAAAAATATTGAAATTTTGTTTAAAATAATGTCGTCCGAAAATATCATTTTAAAGGGTTTTTTTGTTAAAAAATTCATGACAATTTTGTTTGAAATTAAACCCAAGTTGTCAGGTAGTTGTCAAGTAATTTGTAGTTTTTTAAAATATTTTTTAAATGTATCAATTTTTTAAATTTTATATTTTTCGATTTCTTAATTTTTATGAACTTCAGGTTTTTGAACAATTCTTAATAAAATTTTCCGATAAAAAAAAGCCTGGCACCGGAAAATCGGGGAAAGGGGTGGTTTTTCCGGTTTAGAGGTAGTGGGTGAAGGGAAATATTGTCACCATCGTATTCCCCACCCTCGAAAACGGGGGAGTAGATGTTTTGCAGTCAAGTCCCAGAACTTTTAGTATCAAAGATTTGTCTCAAGGGACTACTTTCTTTCTAATTAGTAATCACTGACAGCTGACAAAGACAAGAAGACACAAAAACAAAATATGACAATCGAATTGACAGAAACAGTAGTACAATAATACAAATACTACAAAAATCTACTGGCCGTTGAATCTACTGGATTCATACTTAGATAACCTAGGCGTGAGCAGCACAGAGCACAGACGGAACGAGATGATACAATGATACCTACATTTGCACCTTTTTCACAGTGGCGTCGTTTTTGGGAGAGTACGAGAAAGTGAATCAAACTATATTCTCAAGAGTGAAGCTGTGCTTTTACATGAAACACGTAACGTATCGTATAAACTAGACATAAACCGAGACAAACATTATACAGACTCATCGTAGGTTTATTGAAGTTTTTATATAACTATTGAACATTTTATATAGTATCTTAGTATCTAGTATTTACGCAGTTTTTTTTTAAATATGTAAAGGGTGTAGAGGGAAATGTTAGGGACAGAAAATTTGACTTCTGAACTTTGTTTGGACTAGTCTGGGGATGAACATATCGAAAGTCCCCACTCCTAGGTAGTGAGCGGGGGGAGGGGGGCACTTTAAAGGTCCCATTTTTTTGTTATTCGCTTATATCTCGGAAACTATGCGTCGTAGCAGCTTGACCACTGTATACAAAATTGAAGCTACAAGAATCAGTACTTATATTTGTCAATATGTTGTTTGTTCTCGAGACATCCGTCCTCGAAATTCGGAAATGGCGGAAAACAATTTTTTCGCCTCATATTTTTTGCTCTATTTGTTAAGTTAACTCTTCAAATGTTGTTCCCACGAAAAAGTCGTGAGAAAAGAAGTTGTAGAGCATTAAATTTTCTTCAAGAATATATATTATTTTGATTTTTTTAATCAAACCATTCAAAAGTTATAGCCATTTTAGTATATTGTCCGAAATCCTAGGTTTCAACTTTGGTGTTTTTCACTTTTTCTTTATTCTAACTCCATTGCACATGCCAAAATATTAGTAGTCATATATGTACTTAGTATATTGCCAATCTATTGTACAGCACAGAGCGGGACATTTTCTACACCACTGAATACTTTGCCGGTGGTAACGCTTAAAATAGTCCTCCAATCTATTGCACGATGCAGAGCATCTTATGATATACGCGCTCTGAGACACACAATATAATGCGATGGGTACGTTGGCATTCTATAGATCCAATCTACGGTCGCTTTCAGCAAAGAAAATTATAGATTAAAGCTAAGTCCTCATATTTTGATAGGATAAAAATGTTGAATTTTATTTTTGACTTCGGAACTTTGTTTGGACTAGTCTGGAGATGAACATATCAAAAGTCCCTACTCCTAGGTGGTGATCGGGGGGGAGGGGGGCACTTTGAAGGTCCCATTTTTTGTTTTTTCGCTTGATATCTCAAGAAATTATGCGTCGTAGTGGCTTGACCACTCTATACAAAATTAAAGCTGACAAAATTTGCTACAAGAATCACTACACATTTGTCGATATGTTGTTCTGTTTTCCGCAATTTCCGAATTTCGAGGGCGGATATCTCGAGAACATAACAACATATCAACACATGTAAGTAGTGATTCTTGTAGGAAATTTTGTCAGTTTCAATTTTGTATAGAGGTATAGTTTCCGAGATATAAGCGAAAAACAAAAAAATGGGACCTTTAAAGTGCCCCCGATCACCACCTAGGAGTGGGGACTTTTGATATGTTCATCTCCAGACTAGTCCAAACAAAGTTCCAAAGTCAAATTTTTTGTCCCTAAAATTTCCCTCTATAATAATTTGTTGCTTGGCCTATATGTATTTTGAAGAATATTTGAAAAAACATATTTGTGAAAAACATGTATTTTCGATACAAAATACGAATTGTATCGAAAATACGTAAGTCTAATACTTGTATCGAAAGTACTGCCCAGCTTTGGCAGTATTAGAGTTCACTGGCTAAACGTAGTAGTGTGTGGGGAATTTATTTAATGAGATTGTGCGAAA
Organism: Rutpela maculata; assembly: GCA_936432065.2. NCBI lineage: Eukaryota > Metazoa > Arthropoda > Insecta > Coleoptera > Cerambycidae > Rutpela > Rutpela maculata. The sequence continues at coordinate 114,696,855 of OW386285.2, forward strand.
TAGAATTTCTAATACAACTTTTAACAACCCCATTTAAAATATGTGAAGATCTTTCATATAAGCTCTTATATTTATTTATTTTTCTATTTCTTATTTGTGTACTTAAACCTGAATTTCCCCTGTTAGTAGAGCATTTATACTTATTTATAATATAATTAAAAATAAGAACTTATTTAATTTCAAATGAAAAAGACTGGAAAGTTGTGAACGAACTATCATCTGAGATGCAGTTGTTAGACAATGCATTATGTTACTTCTGAAATGAGATAATTACTTGTGCTGCTTAATAATAATAATAATAATAATAATAGTTTATTGGTGCTATTACAGGTGCTTACACAAGTCAAATACAAAGAACAGTTTAAAACAGTTAAAAACATGTATGAGAAAGAAAAAAAGAAACATGTAAAATAGATTACTAAAGACATGCCCAAACCTTGTCGGTTGGACATATCTATTAGTCTATCTAAAACACTTTAAAATAGAAAAAGTTTATAAGCAAAAAAATCGAAAGCAGAACAGGTGAAAGTATGCCTTAGTAGAGAATAATAATACGTCTCGTCTTGAAATTAACATTTTCTAGGGTTATGTAAAATGGGCTGATACATTATCAGGTCCAAAATTAAAAATGTTTGCCCTACAATCTCACTAGAGTGTCAAACTACAATATATATATATGTACAATAAACGGACAAAAGGAAACTTATTACATCCATTCTTTGAGAGACGTTGAGAATTAAAACACGGCGGGGTGAAAGTCTAATGAAGAAAACCCAGCATGTCAATGAAGTCGTTTTTAAAATATTCATTAATGTTATAAAAACACTTGCTAAGTAAATAGTTTTTAACTAAAATTTTGAATTTGGGTCTGTCGAGGGACCTCACTGTGAGTGGCAATCTATTAAACATTTTTGGCCCTAGAAATCTAATTCCCGTTTGTGTTTTCTTTACCCGATTAAAGGAAACGTAGATATTGTTTTTGTTTCTTGTCTCGTAGTCATGCACATCATCGTGCGTGTTATATAACATCATGTTATCCTTAACGAACAGCAAACATTGAAAAATATATAGACAGGGGAAAGTTAAAATTTTTAGTTCTATAAAAGCTGGTCTACAGTCGTTCCTGTAATCTAGACCGGCAATTATTCTGACAGCTCTTCTTTGAAGAGAGAATACTCTACATGTTGATGATGCATGACCCCATACTACAATTGCATATGATAAATGTAATTGTATTAGTGCAAAATATGCCATAATTAATGCTGATTTAGGGGCCGCCCGGGTGAGGTTCCTTAGCAAGTAAATAGATGAAACTAACTTCTTACATACAGCTTCAGTGTGATATTGCCAAGTTAGTTTCGGGTCCAAATGGACGCCCAAGAATTTCACAGGCCGATCATTATTTAAAAGCTCATCGTTGTTTAAAAAATTTATTGAGAGGGTAAAATACATTGCAATGGTCTTCTCTTCATTGAGAGAGAGTTGGTTTTTTGAGAACCAATCCGTCACCCTTGACTGGGCCTCCTTTAATTTCTCGTCCACAATACCTTTTTGGTGGTGTTTATAGATGATATTTGTATCATCTGCGTATAGTATAAACTCCATGCTGGGATTACAGTCAGTGATATCATTGATATAAATCAAAAACAACACCGGCCCCAGCACGGAACCTTGTGGCACCCCATGAGTGGTATTCAGGAGTGATGAGTTCTGTCCATTAAGTGCCACAAACTGCCTTCTACCTACTAAGTAGGAGTGCATAAACTCAAGACAGTTTTGAGAGAAGTTGTAATAAGCCAGTTTATCAACTAGAATATCAAAGGAGACGCAGTCAAACGCTTTTGTCAAGTCACACATTAGACTTCCAGTACTTTCCCCATTGTGATAGCCGTCCTCAACAGTGGAGATCAATTTATTTATTGCGTCAATTGTTGTGTATGATTTCCTAAAACCAAATTGTGATTTATTGAATAGATCATGCGATTCAAAATGTGTTATAATTCTTTGTTTTAATGCAATTTCTAATATTTTGCCTAGAATAGGTACAATAGTAATGGGCCTAAAATTACTGCATTCATTTAGGGAGCCTTTTTTATGTATAGGTAAGACCTTGGATTGCTTGAAAGCATCAGGAAATATATTATTTTTTAAACATAAGTTAAGAAGCTTAGTAAGTGGTACGGCTATTTCATTTCCAATACATTTCAATATTTGCGTATTTAGCCCGTATATATCCCTTGAGTGTGTATTTTTTAGGCTATAGATAATATCCCTCGTTTCGATAATCGAAAGCTCCTCAAAATCGAGGGCGGATATTGAAACGCGTGACTTATCCGAAATGTTTGCATTGTTCTCAGTATTATCGGTATGAGGCAAATCGTTAATGATATTTTGAGCAATATTTACAAAAAACAAATTGAGATCATTGGCAGTTAAATCAGTTTTAACAGTATTGTGTTTCACTGTACCTCCGTTGATGACACTCCACATAGCTTTCTGTTTATTGGCAGAATTTTTAATAAAGTTATTGTTGGCATTAATTTTAGCATTTTTGAGTGCTTGTTTATATTGAAGTCGATACCTATTGTGTATGGTCTTATATTCCGGCATTATTTTTGAAATGTCATAGAGAAAGTTTAACTTATCTCTCATAGCTCCTAATTCCGCATTAAACCACACAATTTTATTTTTACTGTTTGGACTATTATTATTCTTAATTATTTTTGTGGGAAAAGCCATGTCCATTCCTATTTGTAAAACATTGATAAAATTATTACATTTCTCATTAACATCTGTATCCATATCATCCAAAAAATCCCAATGTACGCACTTAACATAGCTATTCAAGGTAAATAAACCAGATTGTGTGATGGGCATAGAAATTCTTGGGGTCTCATCTGTCTCAGGTTTTTTTACATTGTCTGCAAAAAATAAACCAACACCCCGGTGGTCCGATAAATCTACATTAGATATAAAAGGTATATACTCATTACTATTAATATTCGTTATAACATTATCTAAGCAAGAGTTTCCTCTTGTGTTGTCCAATATGACAGGATAGAGATTGAAGGTAGCTAACAAATCTGTGAATCGTATATTATAGTATTAAATTTAATGTTAAAGTCTCCATTTATTATCACTTTACGTGTTGATTTAGATATTAATTCGAGGACAGTATTCATGATATTCATAAAAGTTTTAAAATCATCGAGAGGTGACCTATAGATGGTTATGATTATTAGATTAAGTTCTATTGCCTCAATAGCACAAAGTTCACAATGAAGCTCCTGAGACAGGTTTACAATATCTACTCGTTGTTTGCAAAGGTTGGCTAGGTTTTTTTTGCCATAGATAGCCACCCCACCGTGTATGTGGTTCGATCTTGCAAAAAAGCTAAGCAAAACATAGTTTTCAATAGTAGCGTTACATATTTCATCAGTCAACATCCAGTGTTCACTGAAACATAGATAGTCATGTTGAAAGTCCATGGCTTCTATCTCATCTATCTTATTCCGCAAGCACTGGATATTAAAATGTAATAAGACACGACTCAAACAGGATTCAGTAATGTCAACCACATCACAATCTTTAGAACGTACACTAGTGTAAAAAGTTTCAGTTTTTATTAAAAATATTAATGATATTAAATTATTTAAATTAGTACAACAAAAAGACAAGTAATCGGTTTTTTAAACTTATATAATAATTACCGAAACCGAAACTAGAATACAAAAAGCAGGTATATATAAACAGACTGAGAAAAACAGACTTAATTCATAAATGTCAAACGATACCGTAAAGAATTTGTATAGGTACGATTTTTTAATATGTAAAAATATAACTTATAAACTGTATATAGTTCTTTTACCATGTTTCTATAGATATTCTGTATACAAAATCACGGATCTACGTCAATTGGACGTGTAACATTGGTCGCGTTTTTAAAAAAAATCATGTATACACACTCTAACCTAACCTAACACAACCTAAATAATAATAATTACAAATACAACATAGAAACAGACTCACAATGAAAAATAGGTTACACTAAAAGTAACCATCCAAAAAAATTATCAAAATATAATAACATTAATATTATAAAATATAACTTATTTACCCTTGCAGTTGGGCAATTCCTCACAAGTAGTCCAAAATGCTTCTGTTCTCATAATCAGCAACCACTGTTTGTAATCATGACAAGGCTATGCAATATGATTATTTTTAATAAACTCGTCCAATTTTACCGCGTCCAATTGTCGCGGGTCCAATTTGCCGCGTCCAATTGACGGGACACCCAAAATCACGATTCTATATAGATATGGACCATATCGTGTTTAGAAATAATATAGATAAACCAAATGTAGAATACAGGAATTACATAATGTATAAAGGTGAGCCTTTAAATGAGGAGACAACGTCAATCACAAAGTTTCATCAGTAAAGCTAAAGCTGAACTGGGGCGAACGGTAGGCAGTGTAGCTATTATAGGACATCTGCACGTGACGTCACAGCTAACCTCAAAAATATGTGTTACTTAAGATTTAACAGTATTACGCAGCTGTTATTAAAATTTCTCCCTGGTTTCCGTATTTTCAACTAAAATCTAGTTCAGTGTAATGTTTATGAAGTTCTAAATATTTTGTCCTAATAAAATAGGACTTTTTGTAAGTTGGAAATCTAACCTGTAATTAGCAGTCTATTTTTATTAATCAACAATATTGAAAAATTATTTACTTGAATGTTTGCTTGAACCCAGTACGGCTTCAAGTTAAAAATGCGTATAGAAACATTAAAAATGAGGATAAACTTGAAAAACTTAAAATTTGAGGTTATGTTGGTTACATGAGGCAGATGCCCTATTGTAGTGTTGTAGGTGGCACCATCTATTAAAAAGCACTATACTAAAAATCTTGAATGGTAAAAAGCAGTTTTTAGCCAAACGGCTGGCGTTATTAAACTGAAAAAACACATTCTTGTAAGTAAATGAATCACTTCTATTGAAGAACATTTTTAGCTAAAACTTGTTTATTAGGAATAAGATCTCTCTTCACATTGGCTAATAAACAAGTTTTAGCTAAAAATGTTCTTCAACAGAAGTGTAGTATTTATTTACTTACAAGAATATCTTTTGATCAGTTTAATAACATGAGCTAGTTCGCTAAAAAATGCTTTTTGCTGGAAATTTCTTTAGTACAATGCTTTTTTAGTAGATGGAGTCACTTCGATATGATTAAAAATGATTGCAAAAATAATTACATTTATAACCGATGCGCACTCATTTCGTGTATTTGAAGCTTGGTCTCGATGTGTTCTTGACCTTTCAGCCGTGATTGTACGTAGCTAGAGCAATAGTAAAGAAAGTACGAACGCCAAAACTAGGCAATCAACACCACAGCTCTCTGTACTTTATTGGCTCATTTCCGTCCACTCCCCTCTGATTTGATGGCGTTGCTCCCTCTTAAAGGTGCGATATAGATGCTATACAGATTATAAATGTATAGATTGAATAAACAATTAGTCATAGGTTTGATGAATCTATTGTCAGTGGAGATTAAAATATATATCATCTTGATGAATCTTTATTGATGAAAAAGATCTGTGTCGCTTGGTTATATGGTTATTTAAAAATTTGAAAACAAAATAATAATTTTTAAAAAATTCAAATTTATAATGTAAACCAGTATTATTTTGGGTTTGTTTGGGGGGCCCGAAAAATTTTTTCAGCAAATTTTTTTTTCGGATTTCTTCCCTTTGCTCATCAATTTTCAAAAAAAAAAATTCCCCCCTGGCCCGTATTTTCTCTCCACGGCCCTGCCAAGATACTGATATAAATTAAATTTACTAAGTTAGAAAATTAACTGCAATTTATTATATTTTTTATAGCCATATCAGTTTGAAATAATTTGATGCGTTGTATCGAAAAGAGATTTGATAAGGAATTTGTATTATCTTTATCGTAACTATATTCAACAATATTAAAATTAAAAACTGGAAGTAAGGTAGTGCATTATGTAGAGTATATTTGTTTACAATATAGAGATTTAAAAGTAATATAATGTTATTTTTGTTTTATGTATATGGTACGGGTAGCATATGACCAGATTCATTATACAGTATCGGAAAGTCTTGGATTAGGCATGCAAACAGCTGCCCACGCATGTGGTGAGGAAAGCAGGTGGCATGAGTAGGATGTGTTATACGATAAAAAAGAATAGCCTAGTTGCTTCGCTCTCGCTTGCTCTTATTGTCATACCTAATCAAACACTTGCCGATACTGTAGAGTGATAAGTATGTAAACTTTTAGATAAATATGTTATACTGTAATATGAAAAAATACTAGTTGGTTTCATTTATATGCTAACATATATAGATGTTTTTATTTTCTTGACTGTTGATATCAAATTAACTTGATGCAGTTATATACTGGGTTATCGGTCTTTATAATAAAATTACTCTTTTCTTACGTTTCGGTTTATTCAACCATCGTCAGAGAACTACAATTAAGTGAAGACCAATATTTTTTTAAATGCTATTTTTTGTACACATGCAATTTAAATCCATGTGTATAAAAAATAGCATTTAAAAAAATATTTGTCTTCATTTAATTGTAGTTCTGTGACGATGGTTGAATAAACCGAAACGTAACAAAAAGAATAATTTTATTATAAAGACCGCATAACCCCAGGATACACCTACATCAAGTTAATTTTATATCCTAACCAAAAGTTAATTTTTTTTTACTCAGAAAATGTAGAGTAACTTATCGTTTAAGAACCATTTAACTTTTAGAATTGACACTTCAATACTTTCATTTCTCTTCAATAACACATTTTGTAAAAATTCTATCCAAACAGTACTCTTTTTTGTCTCAATAGAGTCGTAGTACTATTATTAAAGAAGACATATTGTCAGATATAGTATTAAGTAATAGTCGAGAACATTAATCGATTATTTTAAAAATTTTAACCCCCTTATCTGTCTACGCCTCCGATTAGGAGACTCTATAAACATAAACATTCCTCTCCACTGCCCCTCAGAAGGTAATTCTCCTTTCACACAACTTCTGTATACTTCAAATGGGATTATTTATCCATATTTCTTTGTTTATTTGAGGTTTAAATGAATAATCTCAAAACTTTTTCTACCTATGCATTTTTATATTTGATTGAGGCATTGATATCTAACTCAATTAACTTGGTCACTCAGTATAGAACAACAGTTGTTAGTTTATCTAATTATTTATTGTGCATTAGCCTGTAATTATAAGTCAAACAAGCAAGTTATGCACAACAAGGTATAAAAATATATAATTCATTTTACAGATATGACACTGGAGATGAAGACAATTACTCTCAACCTAGACTCTTCTATCAAAAAACTTTGGACAAAGCGGCTCAAGGGAGATTGGTTTCTAATATTGTTGGAAGTCTTTCTGGTGCTGTAGATTTTATTCAAGAAAGATGCATTAAGAACTTCAGCCAGGTGGACGAAACTCTAGGTGAAAAAATTGCAGAGGGCTTGAAATTATCAAAGAAAGCAAAAGCTAATTTATAATTTTATATGAAATATTTTTCATTACTTAATATTTTTTGATTAGTTTTACGTATTTTGGTGTTGTGCACTTATGTTTTTAATAAATATTAAAATAAATTAATCATTTTTCTTAATATATACCTCATATCAAAAGACTAGTGAAAAACTGAAATATTACACTGAGAATCTTTGCATAAATTGTCATATCAGTATCGTATCATTGACCAAAAAATGTGACTTAACATATATATATTCCAGAAAAAGCTTCTATAGCTGACAGAGAAGTTCCTATACAAACGAGGGTTCAAAGGGCCATGACGCATTCATATGTCACGTGCACTGAACACTATAATAATAAAGAAAAAACTGCTGACTACGTTCTCATGCATATGGCTCAGATGACGCATATAAGTCACGCGTACATGACGGCTATAGCTCATGACTCATTAATGAGTCTTGCACATTGAACGTGTTAAATGAGAGAAAAGATTTGAAGTTAATACACATTTTCATTTAATTAAGCCACATTCGACAATGGGAACCAAAATAGGTTCGTTCTAGTTATTTTTCTTCTTAGCAGCACGTCGAAACGTTGCTGCACTGTGGCCCATTGTGCTCCCGCTACAAAATCTGTGAATTTCCTCATTTAGGTCTGATTCTAACCCAAAGGCCAAAATCCTTCCAGCGGAGACCTTCCTTATTTTCGCAGTTCAGGAAAACATATCCCAAAGCATTTATGCTACAGGGTCATAAGACTGGGGCATGAGGTTTGGACGGGGATAGAATTTTTCTCTACTTGCACACAAAACCTGTAGTGAGGATTATCAAATACCGCGATTGTGTGCAGATATTTCCTAAAAGAGCCATGTCTAGTCATGTTTCCTGCTTAAGCACAGGATTTGCTCTGCTCGTCTTGGCAAAGGCCCTGAAATAAGGAGCTTCATTTGCCGAAGTTCTAGGTGGGAAGCCCAGAAGTCAACAAACTGGGAACGAGTCCAGTTCTCAATTACTTTCTTGGTGTTTGATCAAGGGTAACCGAGGGCCGGCTACAGGCTGCTATGGGCTGCCAATAAGAGCTATTGCTGTAGATCTTGCGAACAGAAAGACATTAGCATTGCCAAAGTAATCAAATATTTAAAACTTACAATAAAATAAAATGTATGAAACATTAAAATATGTGAAATATATTAAAAAGGAGAGCAGCAAAAGGATTGAAAATGCCTTTTTAAATAAATACAATTTAATTTGTTTTTTAAATAAACTAGTAATATTATTGGATTTTAATTCGTTTGGCAGGGCATCGTAAGCCTTAATAGCGTTATAATATGGACCTTTTTCATAAAAACTGTGGTGATGAATTGGTATCATGAGATCAGGCCCATGCCTTGTTGTCATTACTCAATATATATCGTTATTTCTTCTAAAATCAGTTGGATTTTGTTTAACGAACAAGACTAATTTGTATTTTCAACTCTAAAGAAAGATTTACAAAAATCTGTGTAAGAGATATTCATCATACATCTGATTATGTGTTTTTGGTTAATAAATACTTTCTGACAGTATAGGGAAGAACCCAGAATATGATCGCATATTCTAAAATACTTACACACACAGGAAAAATAAAATATTCTTAGGCTGTCTATTGAACACTGGAACCCACTCGAAAACATACTCAGGCCTGCCGATATCGTCTAGTTCACAGACGAATTGAGGTTTGAGGAAAGTGCTGGAGCGGTGACAGGTCCAGGGCTGAACTTTTTCATGCCCTGGGCAAATTTGCCGTGGTATTCCAGACTAAGATCTTTGCTATTTTGGTCTGCGCGCAGGAGAACATTCGCAGGAAATATTCTAACAAACACATATATACAGTGTGATTTATCATGATATGCGGAAAATAAAAAGGTGTACTAGTCTTCAATGTGGGAAAGCCCCTGCAAAATTTTAGAGTGCTCTGAGGTAATTTAGTATATTAAAAAGAGGTTAAAACTTATGAAGATATGCTACTGTTACGTGTCTGTGGTCAGTAATAGGGCAATGAACTTACTTGTGAAAGAACATATCGGAGATATTTACATTTCCTTAATTGGCATAAAAAGTGAAGCTGGCGGGTGCGGTCAAAGTGCCGCGTTTTTTGCTTTTAGTCGAACAATCAGGACACCGGCAGGTACAAAGCACCGCTGAAGTTGATGTTCTTGTGTTATTGACGGGTTTAAGTAAATATCTCTTAGTTGTAGAGTTCACTAGCATGGGACCAATGTCTTTTCGATTTATTTCGCTATTTTTGTAGTGTGATTTGATTAAAACGAAAAACTTCTACCTTCTCTAGCTTTGCTGCCAATAGTGTCAATCCCAAGTCGGATAAAGTGATATGGCTGTACCGCGTTATGTCAGATTGGTTAGTCATTGGCGGCGCATTTCTACAAAAAAATAAGGTAATTTTTTTGGTTATAATTTTTAAATTTTTCGTTTTTTTAACTCCTTTTGGTGGGTACAACCTACTGATAAATTTTCCGCATGTCATGGTAGATCACCCTGTATATGTAGCGCAGGGGCGAATCTTGAATCCTACGAACTGCGTGTTAGCAGAAGGCGCCAAACAGGGAAAGGGAAAGGCGCCAAACACTGATAAACGCCTCTTCCCTTCTAAAATAGAGTCGACTATCAACTGGCGTCAACGCCACGCCCACACCTACAATCACTCTCCGCTGCAGCTTCCTTCAATTTATTCACATTTGTCAAACGACTTTAACGTACAGCCAGCCTACATACAGACATACTGGTTATTCGTCAACAGTATTATTTACAGTGAATCATGTGTTTTTGTAAAATAGTGGTATTTTTTTTAAAGCCTTATTTATATTTATGTCCTGGTGGAGTTTAGCCGCAGGCTATTCCACCACTCAACCAGGACACGTGTATATAGACAACAACACAACATCCATTCCCTGCGACATTTGCCAACTGCCGCAGCTGAGACTCGAATTCAGGAGAGGAGGCGACTAGACGTGTTGTCTCTCACACAACCACTGCTACTGTCTCGACAAAACATGAAAAACGCCACTACACATCCATACCCTAGCCAGGATTCGAACCCGGGGACCTCATGGTCCCAAGCCTAACACCGTAAGCAATGCACCACTGAGTCGGCCGACAATAAAAAACCAAAACCATCTAGCATTTTATCGGAAAAGAAAGCTGCAAAGGTCGAAATAAAACAAGAGGCAAGCAAAAGTTTTAAACCGATTTTTTTTCGACTCCGTCTCCTGTAGAAAAGTTCGAAATAGTTTCGCCATTGGTCGTTAATATTCTTGGGGAGACTATGGATATTGAAGAAAATTGCAATTGTAATAATTATTTGCAGAATTTTTCTCCATTACAAGTTAGATTACTCTGAAGGAGCAGGCGATTGGCCTTCCCCACTGCGACCTATAAGGTCTATTGTAGTAGCTCCTTATCTCAGGGCCCTTGCCGAAGTGAACAGAACAAATCCTGCGACAAAGCAGGAAACAGGTCAGAATTGTGGCAAGTCCTTTGACTGGACACGGTTCTTTCACTAAAAGAAGAAAAAGGAGACTATCGAAGGCCTTTGTGAAGTATGTATAGACAGTGTGAATCTGAAATCCGCATAGTCGCAGGATTTGTTCTGTTCCCTTCAGCAAGGGTCCTAAAATGAGGAGCTCCACTTTCTGGAGTCCAGGGTGGGAGGCCCAGAAGACATAGAACCGGAAATAATTCTATTGCCTTCTTGGCATTTGATCTGGTGTAGCCGAGAGGCTGCCCCGAAGCCAGTAGGAACTGTTGAGAGCCCTGTCCGGTCATAACATCTGCCCATAGATTAAAGAATATTATGCATCTGCCCATTCGTTACCCTCAATATTATTGTGTACAGGCACCCAGAGAAGTTTGACGTAGTTGGTAGTTGGTCAAGTTTAAGAGAGCCTGTTTATAATTAATTTTGAACCAGTATTCTAGCCAACTAATGATGCAAAGACCTTAACGGCCGCTTGGCTATCGCTACATATGTATATGTGTTTGTTAGTGGATAGAACAAAATAGCAAAGATCTGTCTGGAATGCTACGCCAAATTTACACAGGGAATAAAAAATTTTAGCCATGGGCCACCGCATATATGGGGGGTACATACAGTACCAGCAGCACTCTTCTTATACTTCGGATTCTTCTGGCAATTAGACGATATCGGCAGGTCTGAGTATGTCCTCAAATGGGTTTTAGCCCATCCTTTTGAGGATGAGGACCTCAAATGGTTCTGAGACAGAAAAGGAACAGCACCATATCACCACTCCTGAACTCCAGAAATTAGTGTAGGCCTGACGAGAGGGAGGGGGAGGTAATTCCCCCGAACCCGGGCTCGTTTGAGAGACCCAGTTTTCAAATGGAAATTTCTAGAGCAGTTTTATTAAGTAATTACATGGGGGGGGGGGGTATATTTTTCTCTGAGTGAGTCCCCATCACGTAGGACAGGGCTCTTGTGTGACCTATAACAGTTCTCTTCCATCCTTTCACTGATCACCACACACCTCAGCCTGTTTGGCCTCGACCAGGTGGGAGATCCAAGGTCCAAGAAGAACCTCCAGAGCAGTAGCAGAATTAGTGTGAACCTTTTCTGGACTATCATATGAAGGATACTAAAATGAATGATGTAGTGACAACGTTATATAGGCTTTTATTTGGTGCTTTAGAGGCCGGTCCACCCAAAAACTAGTGCTGAAATAAGGAAAGATTAGGGCGTTTAGATTAGTCAACCAAGTTAATCGTAAAGGGGCCCCTACACGCTCAATAATATTGCACAATATTTGATATTGCCCAATATTATTGCGTGTTTAGGCTCTAATATTGTCTATATTGTGTACATTGCGCAAGTATTGAATAAAGATTGTGCATGTTTGAAATTTATTGCACAATGTTGAATTATATTGTACGTGTAGGGTGAGTATTGCGCAATATTCATTCAGTACAGCTTGTAGCTATGACAAATAAGACCGAAATCGTGCATTTATTCAAGAATGTTTAAAATTTCTATCGACAATTCCAAGTTTGTGAATGTTTGAAAGTAAAGAATACTCTGATAGGAACTTAAAGAATGAAGTACTAATAGAAAAATATAAAGAGGTCGATGCAAAAGCCGACAAGGAATTTGTAAAAAAAAAAATGAAATTGAATCCAGTTCGTTTTAAGTCAGCCTTTAGACCAATGCTGTTTCTTAGTTTTTTTTTTTTTTTTGTTTATATATTTTAACTGATCTGTTTCCAGAACTTAACTGAATATTGCACAAATATATTGAATCGTTTGTGTTAAAACATATTGAGCAATATAATATTGCGCAATATTATATTCCCAAGCAGCATTCAAAGTGATGGGAACTGGCATCTGAGGCATCGGAACTTTAATATAGTAGGAATAACATAACTGTTACTAATTTTGCGACTTCAGAGTAATATTCACTTTGTGGTATGCATTTGTAGTGACAATTAAGTAGATTCTACTGAATTTAGGCACTGTATAGTTATAACACTTTCAAGTAACTGCTGGAGAATCTGCAACGTCGCGGATACTACTCTGCATTACTTTGAAGCATCCTCAACTGCAAAGTGAAAATTGGTAGTAATACCGACTGCACAGTTTTACCAAAGGACCACTTCAAAGTAGTCTAACTTATTAGTGACATCTCGAGTAAAAATGAGGTTATTTCTACGAACATAGGAGCTTTGAAGTTATCTTTACTACTCCCCACTAATTGAAAATGACTTAAAAGTTACATATACCTTGAAAATCTACTATAGAGTAATATTAACTTTTAAGACAATTTATATAATTATTGGCATTGAATAAAATGGCGGTATCTGAAATGCTCAGTGAAAGCGAAATAAAGTTTATCAGCACTCATCCACGTTTTATAGAAAACTGAAGAAACAGTTAAACAGTAGTAGAGAAATAGTGATTCTTCAGAATATGATGCAAACATAGATTATTTCGCCACAGCAAAACCATCATCTTTGGCAACAAGTGCAAAAGTGCTCCCATCAACACAAGAAGAGTAATCGAAAACTATAACAGTTGTAGTGATTAATGATACTGTGTACTGCTCGAAAATTACAACTTGTCTTTAACACACAGATTGACCCATAGTTCAGTTAGTGATCCACTGAGCATATTATATGAATTTGCCGATTAAAAATTCCAAATTTAATAAATATTGTGTCGATGGGGAACGGACAATGTCGGTATAACGGCATAAGACATTATTTATGTGCAATAAATTGAATTGAATGAAATTAAATGTAAACTGATCACTAAATAAATATGAAAACTGTTATGTATTTTTTCCATTATTACTCACCTTACGTTAATAAATATATTTATCCAACACTTTCATATAAAGTGATCTTTATTGATAAGACTTTGAAGGTATAAAGTGACCCATAAGTCACTAGTGAGATAAAGTAATAAGCTAAAGTGAGGTAAAGTGATTTAGTCACTAAAGAGTAATTTTAATATAAAATAAAGTCCAAGGAATTTATTTATTGTCTCCATTATATGGAAAATTAACAAAACAAAGAATCCATGCACTAACACTTATTTATATTTATGTTAACATTTATTGTCATCATATTCGGTTTTTCACAGAGAAAACTGCTCTTCTGTACACAATTTTTCTCTATACTAGTAACGACGTCTGTATTGCCTGACTCGTTGTGCTGCTCTCCCTGAATTTTTTTAGAAATAACAATCTTGTTGAGACTGAATCTTCCAAATAACCCTCCGCCGCCACGGTGGATGATTTCCACACACCGTGACGTTTAAAGGTGGTAATGTCACCCCCAGCATTGGCCAAGAGTTGATGAAGAACGGCGCATGCTATGGCCAGTATACAAATCTGCATCAGGCAATTGCAAATAATCAGCTACAATTCTTGGAATTTTTGAGAGCTTATTTTATTCAACGCATTGGACAGTGCACTTTCCCTTTTGAAAATTTACGAAAAATCTTTTGTGAGACACATTTTGCGGTCTTAAAGACATATTTCCTAATCGAATCAAGTGGGTTCACCGAAAATCCTTCATTTAAAACTGTGAAACTTCTTGATTTATTCGTCTTGGTATCTGGTATGGATATATATAGATATTATTCTTTATCTCATATCTTCGACGCTTAAGAAGGTCAGTTCACCGCAACGGAACTAACGGCAGGCACCGCAAACTCCCAATATCAATGCAACCTAAAAAACCCAAACATTTAAATAGGTATATAAAAGCAAGATCATAAAAAACACCTACCTCTGACATAAGATGCTCACCGTCAGGGGCATCCATCAAATATTGTTCGATATGTGCTCTTTCCAAATAATATCAGATAATAAAAAGTACTTAAAAAGTATAATAATTGTTATTTTTAATAATCCACATATTCCCATCGCACACCAGTGTTGCCAACGCATGTTGGCTAAATTACACCCGGCACTCTTCCAAATTACACCGCACTACACCACCATTGAAATTACTCAATTAAAAAAGTTTTTGCACCTATTTTAAGAAACATCACGGAAACAACAAATATGGAATGTGCTATAAGCTAAAACACGGAAAAATTCTGTAGGAAGTAGGAATAACTAGTTAGTTGGGCCCAAGGTTGGTAAACCTTTACAAGTAAGGATATTGGATGGGATGATTGATGTTCCCAAATAAAACATTAATACAATATCGATGTTTTTTTTGTCGATGATTCCAAATTATCCCAATTACACCCAAATTACACCGCATTAAAAAATGTTAGAAAATTACACCGTATCCGCCAAATTACACCCAAATGGTGTAATTACACCGCAATTGGCAACACTGTCGCACACAGTGACAGTGACACTTTAACAGTTATTACCGCGCTGCCAATTAAAAAAAAAAAATTACCTATATCGATTCTGCCAATTCTACCAACATGAAAATAAGTTGGTAGCAACAGTTACTAAGATCTTATAGCGTCATTGGTCCCATTTGCTACATCTAGGTAAATATAACTACACAGTGAAATTGTTGCAGTTGCCGTCACCACTTTTAAAGTAACAACAACAACGTTGGTGGCATCTGCTACTTTATAGTAAATGTAACTTGTAGGGAAATAATTTTGGTTTTTTCAACCTCTAAGTTACTGCAATTAAAATCGTAATTTTTCTGTTGTTGAATGAAGACGCCATATTGACACGGATAAAAATATAATTCAATAAAAAATTTCTTTTTATTATAGTCATTTACAAATATGTTTTCTAAATAGATTATTACTTTATAATATATAAAATTAAAAAAAAAAAACGTTTTCCATAAAAAATTTTGCAGTTTTGCTTGTACACATAATTTTTGCAAAAAATTTTTTTTCCGAAAAAACCATTTTCTCGAGGGGGCGTCTTTTTTATCGAAGCATCATGATAACATTTTACAGAAAACAAGTGGTGGTTTTAATATCCACACCCAGGGTAAATGCAAAACATCATGATTTATAATATATGCTTATGCATGTTGTATATAATCACTTTAACTTGGACCTTGGACATATCATGTGCTTAAACTCAGTAAGTCATTAATTTGCTATTCGAATAACAGAGAGCCAAATATATAGTTTGCGCTCTCATTTCGGTCAGCTGAGCTGTTCCAAAAGTTAGTCATTTCTACTACTTGGTTACGTCCCGTTTACGTAATAACCTAGTCTTCAACACGGTAATGGTGGAAGTACCGGAATAGTAATTTGCTACGTAATTATTATTCCCCATTTTGGTGAATACTTGGTAGAAGGATGGTTCCCATTACGTAACAGTCCTTAGTTGCGGAAACCTTTAAAGTTCCCCTAATGGCAACTATTACGTAGAAACTACTAAAATTGCTGCTTGGGTTGCGCAATATAATTGAGCGTGTAGGGGCCCCTTAAGTTCCACAAAACCATTGCCAAATCGGTTGACACATCGATTGACTTATGACTTAATTGTATTTGGGGTAAAGAATATTCACAGTCATTAAACTATAACGGTTACCTCATCCAGTAGCTTCTGGACGAAGGAGCGCGCGGGAGGGGAACTTGGGTCTAGCGCCTACGTCATGTAGCCACCTATATCTTTGTCTCTATCTTTTGCATGGGAATAGGATATCTGTCTCTCTTGCACGCTTTATTTGTTTAATTATCCAGATCAAGGTCAAAGTCTAGGTAGATCCAGAGCCGGCACTAGTTTCCACGTGTCGTGTTTTCAATTTGTCTGGCATACTACAACGACAGTGTGTTTATTTTTATATTTTTTGTCGCACGTCGCACTGTCACTGTCCGGTGTAATAAACTAGTTTGCTGTCGTCCCAGTGTATACTATTCATCTATATCAGTGTTTATTAATTGAGTGAGTAGCAAAATGTCTAGTGCCGGCCCTGGCTGGGTCTAGAGGCTACGTCATTTTCGGTTACCTCCCCCGCGCGCTCCTTCGTCTAAAAGCTGCGGGATGATGCAACCGTATAGCTAGTTTACTGACCGTGAAGAATATTAACATTTTTCATATGGGTACAGTGTACCTACTCATAAAAATAACTAAAGTAATAAACTGTAGCCGAGTAAACTTTAACCTTGGTGAGTGTATGAGTAAGTAAGAGAACGTGTATGCATATGTTTGATTCTCTTAAGCGACCTTTGGATCTGCAAAGTGAAAGTTTACTCTACTATAACTAAAAATAAGATTGCTCAATGAAACAAATTTACCTGGTGGTCACTGTGACGTCACAGGTGTTCTTTCAGCTGTAGTTAAATTGAAGGTTACGTAAATAATTAAGAAATAGAACAATTAGGAACACAGCTGACGTCACAATTACCCAGAATCTTATTCCGTCAAGTATTCTTGGGGTTTACATACGTTCGCTTTATTCCTTTTCAAATTTTAGTGTGAACCAGAGGCAGGGCCCCCACAAGGGGGGAGGGGTCAGCAGAGCCTGTGGTCCCGGACCCGGCCATTTTAGGGGCCGGGTTAGACTATTAAACGCAATCCTTGCTTATCAATTATGAGACCTAGACAAAATTTTTTTTTTACATTTCTCTCCCTCGCTCATCAATCATTAAGTGCAAGGACCCACCGCAGATACCTTGACAATTTTTTTTTAATTCCTCTCCCCCGCTCATCAATTATTAAGCTCGGGGGCCCGTAATGAAGGTCCGCTAGAGATTTTGACAATTTTTTTTTCACCCCACCCCCCCCCCCCCCCGCCCCCCCCCCCCCTTTAACAATGGACCGAAATAGTGTGACGTTTCACTCCCACTCTAACTATTCCATCCTATTTCTAACATCGACTTTATTACTACTGTACATAAGACACTGGTCAAAATTGAATTTGAAATTTCAGAAAATCTGTGAATATTTAACTATTGAATTATCATACAAATGTTTTAACTCTAAAAGCTGCGCCTTTTTGTAATAAAACTGTAATTTTTAAAGTCCTCTGGAAATTTTTTCAGAAATTAATTTTTTATTGCCCACGCGTGTATACGTATGTCGAGCATATCTGAATCTTTTTATTTGTTTACCTGGACTAGATGAAGTTTAAGGTTATGTATAGTGGATTATTTCTTTTATAATTTTCAAGGATTTTACAGTATTTAAAGCGTTTGCATTCCAAATTTGTACTGGAGTCAATAATAATATATTTCAACGGCATCGTAAGTACCTACGTTTGTGATTGAAATTATAACAAAGTACTTTTTAAATATGTATGTATCTATATATACTTACCTATTTTTAGCATTGAAAAATGGTTCAAAAATACGTATTGCATTTTTCTGCGATTGCTCAATTTTTTAAAGATAAAGGAAACTCATGGTCAAGGCAGAAAGTTCTGTTGAAGCGAGCCACGTGAAAGGAATGATTTATGATCCCGAAGTACCGATTGTTAAGAGGGACAAGTTCATGCTAGCATGAGATATAGAATTTATAAAGTAGAGGTGTGTGCATTTTTTTAAAAACATTATCATATTTGACTTTTAACGTAATTAATTGTTTTCAGATATTTTTGAATAACGATAAAAATATAACAGATGCAGAATGTACTTGTCCAAGGGGATTATGGTTATGACATCATATATAGCTGCTCTGGCTCTCTTTGCACACTATAATATTTCTGTAAGGGTACGAACGTGCCGAAGATGCTACGCAGATATAGAAGTTCAGGCCGCAGTTTCAGTCGATGCATCGAAGCTATCAATTTGTGCTAAGAGCAGTTCACTCTGCTAGCATCCACGGTATGTGCGGTCACATTTAAATGTATAGGTTTGTTTTACACGTTGATACATCTTCTGAAACTGCGGCATGAACTTCTAGCTGGGTAGCATCTTCGGCATGTTCGTACCCTAACAGATGAAGCATGTTCATGGAATATGTCGTATTTATTAAACAGTTCAATTTTAAACTATTTTAATTATTTATAGATTTAATAGAAATAAGTTGTGAATAAATGATACAATATGTAATTTCTTTATTTATTTGCGTTTCTAAGTGAAAATACTTACTTACAAATATTTAAACACGAAGTTATAGGTTGAAAATCTATGATAATAGTATAAAATAATGGAAAGCAATTCAATTTCAAACCAAAATGAATAAAACGGGCTTTGAGGTTAGAATACAAAAGGTAAATTCGGGTTCTGAAAATAACCGTCCCAGAACTATCAGAGAACTGTCAGGAGTTTGCGCAGTTCCAAATCCGACCGTATCAAAAACGCAAACTCCTGACAGTTCTCGGACGGTAATTTTCAGAACCCGAATTTACCTAAAGAAATAATCAAAGAACTACGTTCCCAATAATTTTCCAGACACTTGTAGAACGCATGCGCAGAAATAGCCATCCAGAAATTATTTTTTTTATTATTTTCGGTAGAGAAAATTGATTACCACATGTAAAAAACTTATAATCCAGCTCTATTTTTATATCAGTAGTTAGGTTTCAATAGCTAAATATAAAAAATAACGTACCAATCCTTAGATACATTTTTAAGTAACTTATTTTGATCCTTAAAGCACATGTACAGAAGGCATGCTTCAAAGACTGCATGGAATGCAATTCAAATTAACCGCTTCGTGCATGACGTCACGACTATTGTGGTCCATTATTAAGCGCGGGGGCACAAATGAAGGTCCGCTAGAGATTTTGACAACAGTTTTTTTTCAAATTACTCCCCCCCTCGCTCGCCCCGCGCATCAAATATTAGACGGCGGGACACGCCAGTGAATATGGTACCGGAGCCCATGATTTGATGTGGGGGGCCTGACCAGAGCCAACTGTGTGAAATAAAGCAATTTAGAGCCAGTTTATTAATGAACAGTTAGCCTAAATTAACCGTCGGATAGTCACTTCTCGGCCAATAGGATTCTTCTATTTCACGCTAAGTCACAGCTAATTTAATTAACTGATCTTTGATAAACCGGCCCTAAGCTAACAAATGTGAACGTACCATAAGAGCAGAATACGCTTAGAGTATGTGGTGCAATCTAACGACGGAAAATAGAATAAAACATAATACGCCTGGCGGGAGGAAAGTCCGTGAAGAAGACGTATTATTTTCCCAAGTTTTGAACATATTTTATATTTTATAATATGTTATATTTTATAATATAAATAACGTGGTAGAATTTTAGGATATTTAAATTTTATTCTCCTTAAATTTTCTTTGGTTTCTGCCTTACTGCCTTTTAATTTGGACAATAAAAAAATATTATTCACAAAACAAGTTTAGATATATTAAATAATTTAGTTATTCTGTTTTGTTCTGTTCAGTTTAAAATGTGTTATCAATATTATTCAAATTGTTAATTAAATAAGTAATAAAATATGAAGAAACTTTATCTTTTCAAATTGGCGCCACGCATGCGCAGATGTCGTTACGCCTCCTACATATCAGACGTAGTAGTACAAGGGGTTTCGTCATCAAATGAAGTGTCGTGTTAGAAAACCCCTTTTTCCGTTAATTCGGTGAGTAAAAACACCTTAAAAACTAGCAAAAACTAATTAAGAACCCGCGTTTTTGGCTATGGAGAACTCAAACTCGGAAGGTGTCGTCCTACCGGACATTTCCGAAGCCGAACAGCTTGCGAGCGAGCACGATGGCGGCGATAATGGCGATTCCGTTGTGGAAACAAAGAATGCAAGGGTATCTGCTGTATCTGTTAGGCATGCTGGTGTACCAGTTTCTCTGCCCGTGGGTTCTCTTATTACTAGTACTTTTAACGTTATCACTCAGGACCAAATACCACATTTTAAACCCATGTTATGCGTGGACAACAACGGATACCTAGCTACTGACGGTTCTAGTGGAGAGCTTAAAACTATAGTTATACAGCAAGAAGACGTCTCTGGAAATTCTGTGAGTAACCCCGTGACGGTAACTACCCCTACGGTGGTTGGAACCTGGAGCGACGCAGCTAGTGCAGCAGTTTTACCTGTGAGGTGCAAAAATACTTCGGCGGAACTCCACAAGTCGAGATTTGGCTCTGGAGGTAGGGGGCGTTGCATAAAACTAGGAAATTCATGGTACACTCCAAGTGAATTTGAAGCCTTGTGTGGTAGAGCATCTAGCAAAGATTGGAAAAGAAGCATTAGATTCGGTGGGAGAAGTTTGCAAACATTAATAGACGAAGGTATCCTTTAAATACGTTTTTACCCCAATGTATATTTGCATAATTAAATTTTGAATTAAAATTGAAAGAGTTGTGAAACATTGAAGTAAAGGCAGTTCCTAGATAAAGGTGGTGAACATCAGATTCCTTTAATAATACAACTTACTAAAATATCCCATTTAAGTAGTTTGATTTGAATTCTGGTATCTGCTATCAGAGATCCAGAAAAATACAAATAACAAGAATATTTGCTAGAAAATAAATAAATTATGATACCTACTTAGGGTATCTGTTGAATATCTATTTCTAATAGTCACATTGGAAACAATTTTGTGATTCAATACTGGACAAAAATCTAGAGAGTTGAGTACGAGAGAGATAATAATATTGTCTAAGAATAGTTAAAAAAAGATAATAATACACTTACAGCTTTAACCGTAACTAGGATTTTTGCATTCGTGGCAAGTTCACAATTTTGCATCCCATCTCTCCCACTCTTAATAAAGGCTTAAAAAGATTTAAAATATTCATATCAAGGAACATGGATAAAAATTAAGAAAGTTATAAAATTGAAAATGTGTGTTAGTTCTTAAAGCCGCTTTACTTGGTGTAATTTAAAAAATTGTAGTTTTGTATTATGTAAAATTAGGCACCTAGTTTTTGAATCACACAAAGAGACAAAAGCAACAGTTAAGTCATTCCTATGGTTGCATGAATCATAGATTATTTTTTTGTTTAAGATTGCTACAATCTAGACGATGATAATCGACTAGATTGTACCAATTTAAAAAACAGGGCGCAACTTTGCCATGTCACTCATTCAGTTAAATAATTTTTTGTCTTGATTTACCAAGCGATTCACTTATAGTACGGGAGGCAGCGCTGCATTTTTTCGAGAAATTTTATACCGAATAAATTTCATTTTTATCAGTTGATTAATATTCAATAATCATCAAAATGGGCGTCAGTCGCCGCACCCGCGGTGGAGCTAGAGGTGATAGCATGTTAAAGTTGAAAAAAAAAAATTATGCTATGAGTATTTTCATACTCGAAAAACCAACCTAACTTGAACAACTACCTTTATGTTCATATATACAGCTTTGTAAAACTTTTAATACCACTGATACAATAAAAATATTTCGTGAGCAGGATTTGAACCCGAGACGTCCGTACCCTGAATAAAATATGTGCAAGTCGCCTTACCCACTCCGCTATCTAACGACTGAGGCCCGGTTTGTAAGAACATAATATGACATGTAGACGAACTTGGTAATTTATTTGTTATTTTTTTTTTAAATAATAACAATTGGAATGAATTATAGTTTATGTACTTTTATGGTACAGCTCATAACATACTGTCACGTGTTTCCACCCTTAGGAAACCACCCTCGCAAATTCCGTGGGTTCCAAAAATTATAACAAGAGATGTCCACTAACACACTTTATTAAATATTTACTGGATACTTCACAATACTATTATTAATTTAAATACACTTTTACTGACTAAAATCACAATATTTATCACTTTGTTTATCTTTGAAGTCTTAACCTCACTTTCTATACTTTCTGAACTTCTGAACTACTCGCCGAGAATGCGATCGGTCTTTTATACCTAAAAATGACAGATCTCGATTGTTCTGTGATGACGCCACCATTCTCTCGATAATTCCAGATGTCACTTTGGAATCTTCTGGTAGGTTCTTTTTCGAGTAGGTGCAAATACACTACATTCATTCTGACATTCGATCTGTTGAAGTCTGCCTACTTTTTAGTAACCAACATAACCTTAAATTTTTAAGGGGTTGCAACATATTACACTGCCCCCTCCTTAAGCCTGAACGTCCCGGTCAGGCAATTCAGCCTCTTTCACATACTTCGCCAGTCTATCCAAGTGTACGATCTTCATCTTGGACTTTTTGTTTCGTTGAATACGATAGACGACATCATTAATTCGGGTAATAACAGTATAAGGTCCTTCCCAAGGAGGTTGAAGTTTCGGTGACTTCCCTTTCTTCCGCTGTGGGTTGTACAGCCAAACCAGATCTCCTGCCTTGAACCCTTCTGAACTACCCTTACGGTCGTATCGAGCCTTCATTCGGTCACTGGCTATGGTGATTTGGTCTCTAACCAGCTCATGAACATTTCTTAGCCGTTCACTCATTTCATCCACATAGCTGTTCACAGGAAGCTGTTCTCCGCCTGGTGTTCCGAAAATCAAATCACACGGCAGTCTGATCTCATGTCCAAATACTACACGGGCTGGTGTTTGTTTTGTAGACTCGTGGATAGCAGCTCTGTATGCCATGAGGAAGAACGGTATGTGGAGATCCCAATCACGTTGATTCTTATGAACCACTTTAGAGAGATGTTCTTTCATGGTCTTGTTATGTCGTTCCACCATTCCATCTGATTGCGGGTGAAGGGCTGTTGTCCGTGTTTTGTGTATCCCCAATAACTTGCAGATTTGCTGAAACACCCCTGACTCAAAGTTCCTCCCTTGATCTGAGTGCAGCTCCAGGGGTACACCAAACCGACATATCAAATTATCTACCAAGACTTTGGCTACAGTGACTGCTTCTTGGTTTGGAATTGCATAGGCCTCTGGCCACTTACTAAAATAGTCCATGGCAACCAGTATGTACTTGTTCCCATCCTTGGTTACTGGGAATGGGCCGGCTATATCGATCGCGATCCTCTCGAAAGGAGCTCCGACGTTATATTGCTTCATTGCACCCCTACTTCTAGTCTGTGGTCCCTTACTGGCTGCACAAATTTTGCAATTGCGACACCAAGCTTCCACATCTTGACGACTATTTACCCAATAAAATCGTTCTCGTACTTTATTCAGGGTCTTATTAACGCCGAAGTGCCCACCGGATGCTCCATTATGCACTTCCTGAAGTACTTTCGGTACTCGACACCTGGGAATCACTAGACGCATAACAACTTCCCTGCCATCCGGGCTTTCCCAAGCTCTCTTTAGCAGCCCGTTCATGACTTTAAGTGAATCCCATTGGGCCCACAAAGCCTTCAATCCAACTGCCTTATCCGAAACATCCTTCCACGCTGGTCGAATTCCTTTCTCCTTTGCTCTCAATATAGCCCCAATTTCTGTGTCATTCAGTTGTTCTTGTCTCAGGGCTTCGGTCGTCCAATCGTCCGGAACCTCTATTTTAATAGTGTTGACGGACACCGTACCCTGCAATTTCTCAACGTGGCGGCAGTGCTTGCAATCTTCCTTGCATGGTCTTCTAGATAAAGCGTCTGCGTTCTTATGAGATCTTCCAGGTCGATGTTCTATTTTGAAATCATACTGTTGCAACCGTTCTATCCAACGAGCCAGTTGACCTTCAGGGGTTTTCAACTGCAACAGCCATTTTAATGCAGCATGGTCGGTCCGAATCTTGAAATGTCGTCCATAAAGATATTTATGAAAATGGTCCACTGATTTAACGATGGCCAGTAACTCTTTCCGGGTTACACAATAGTTTCTTTCCGGTTTGGACAGCACCTTGCTGAAGTACTCGATCACTCTTTCCTGCCCATTCTGGATTTGAGACAGTACACAACCGACCGAAGAATTGCTGGCATCCGTGTCTAAAATAAAAAGTCCTTCCCGTTGTGGGTACGCTAGCACAGGACCAGTGCATAGAGCTGCCTTCAATTTTCTCCATGCTGTTTCACATTCCGGTGTCCATTGGTACTGCACTTTCTCTTCTGTCAGCCAGTGTAATGGCTTCGCAATTTCTGCAAACCCTTCCACAAAGCGCCTATAATAAGTGCAGAGGCCAAGGAAGCTCCGTACTTCATGAACGTTAGATGGTCTTGGCCAATCTCGTACAGCAGAAATTTTGTCGGGGTCTGTTTGTATTCCATCCGAAGACACCACGTGACCAAGAAATTTGACTTCTTTCTGGAATAGCAGGCACTTCTTCGGGTTCAACTTCAGATGGGCATTCCTCACTCGCCCAAATACTTCTTGAAGATTTTTCAAATGTTCTGTAAAATCCTGTCCCATAACAAGCACGTCGTCAAGGTAAACCAGGCACGTCCTCCAGGTTAGCCCTCGCAGTACGAATTCCATCAATCTTTCAAAGGTAGCTGGCGCATTGCAAAGTCCAAAAGGCATCACAGTAAATTGATAAAGACCACTGCCTGCTGAAAACGCTGTCTTCTCCTTATCATCAGGATGAAGCCCCACTTGCCAGTATCCACTTCTAAGGTCTAACGTAGAAAACCATCGTGAGCCTGCCAACGTGCTTAACGTGTCGTCAATTCGTGGTAATGGGTAACTGTCTTTCTTCGTGACATCATTTAATTTTCGATAATCGACACAAAATCTTAATGTTCCGTCCTTCTTGGCAACCAAAACTACTGGCGATGACCAGGGACTCGTCGACTCCTCAATGACTCCATCTTGTAGCATCTTGTCTATCATTGCCGAGGCATCTTCTTGTTTTGCTAATGGAAGCCTCCTAGGTGGTTGTCGAATAGCGGGTGAGTCGCCAGTATTTATCCGATGCTGGACTATGTCTGTTTTTGTAAGGGCCTCTGTATTCTTGGCAAATACTGAACTTTCCTTTTCTAGGAACTTGATTGCCTCCCTTCGTTCATCCTCAGATAAATGCTCCAACTGGGTAGTCAGCAAGGTCAAAACTTCCTGGTCTATTTTCATAGATGAACTTCTTCCCTCTGTTTGTTCCTCGCACCTCGCTACCCATGTGACCGGTTCATAGGAGCCAATCGGTTTGCCTTTCTTAATTGTCACAGAGTGGGAATTTAAATTAACGACTCTAATTGGGATTTTGTCTTTAGTCCGGGTTAAGGTTCTCGCTACAATAATATTGGGTAGGGACTTAATCGATTCGTCATCTTCAACTAGGCCAACACGGTACCCTCCAGGATTTCCTTCTAAGGCAGCATCGATCATTTGTTCTGAATGAGCAGGAATCTTGATTGTCTGTGTTATTAACAACCTTGCTTTATGGAATTGGTCATCTGCGGTTGCCAGAATAAATTCCTCATTTCCAATTTTTAAGACTCGCTCCCCTACGTCAACAATAAATCCCTGCTCTCCCATGATGTCTAGACCCAAAATGAAATCATCCATAATGTCAGCCACAATGACCTTGTAATTGAACCTCAACCGTCCAACCTGCAGTTCCAAGTTGACCTCTCCATGGACCGCAGCCCTGTCCCCCGTGGCTGTCCGAATGATTACTCCATTTTGCTTCTTGTCAATCTGCAAGCCTGATATAAACCCTGGCCGCACTATTGATGACGTAGCACCGGTGTCAATCGTAAACACGCATTTTCTTCCATTCACATATCCTTGCAACAACAGACTACTTGGTATTCTTTGGAGCTGGGAAATCTTTATTTCTCTGGGGGCACCGCATTCCCTAGCCAGCACAGCCCCCTTGGTGCTGGCTATCTTTAGTTTTCCTGCTTCTCTTCAACATTCACAGCATTTACTCGACTCTCCGAGTTCTGCTGTCGACAGTCTCGTTTCATATGTCCCATCTTGCCGCAGTTGAAACATTTAATACCTCCGCTCGGCTTTCCTTTATTTTGTTGTTTTCCCTGCTTTCCGAGGCCATCCAATTTATCGCATAATTTGGTGAATATTTTCTGCATCTCAGTCAGCAAGGGGTTCTGGTTCATTTCTGGTTGCGATTCTTCAAGAGTCACAGCTCGCACTCTCCTTGGAGTATCCCTGTAAGCGGCTTCTACTTCGAGTGCACGCACCAAAGCTTCGCTACTACTTTGGTGTCTCGTCAGCCTCAGAACTCGCCTGACCTCTTCGTCCCTTATACCATCTAAAAAGGCCCCCACGGCTAATTGTTCCTGGAATTCTTTAGGTGCACTCGGATACGCCAGGTGTGCCAGTCTCTCTATCGCAGCTTCAAATTCTTGTAAACTTTCCCCAGCTTTTTGCATCCGGGATTTCAGCTGAGTCTGGTATAATTGGGCAAGGAGTTGATCGCCATACCTCAAGTCTAATGCAGCTTCCAAGACTTTAAAGTCCCTTTGTTTCTCCACCGGGATAGTCTGAAGTAATTCTGAGGCCTGGCCCCTTAACGCCAGAACTAATGCCATGGCCTTTTCCTCGTTATCCCAGTTGTTCGCACATGCTGCTGCCTCAAACTGCCTCTTATACGTCGTCCAGGAACTTTGGCCGTCAAAAGAAGGAGGTTTTAGTCGCTGACCTGATGATACCACCTGCTGGCTTCCTCTATCTCTCAACAGTCGTTTAAGCCGGTCTATTTCTACTTCAAACTCAGTTACTTTTTCTTCTACCTTATCTACTTTTTCTTCGACCTTGTTTATCTCTTCTTTAACTTCTTCCTTGACAGAAATGATTGCGTCCTGTTGTATTTTTATTTGATCGCTCAGGATTTTCCTTAATTCCTCCTGGCGTCCTTCTTCCAAGTCTTCCATTATTTTCCTGAGTTCGTCTTTTTCCTCTTGACGTTGTCTTTCTTGTTCTTGACGTCTTCTTTCTTCATCCTCTTTTTCTTTCCGACGTCTTGTTTCTTCATCCTCTTTTTCTTTCCGACGTCTTGTTTCTTCATCCTCTTTTTCTTTCCGACGTCTTGTTTCTTCATCCTCTTTTTCTTTCTGACGTCTTATTTCTTGATCTTCCATAATTTTCTTTAATTCGTCCCTTTCTTCTTGACGTCTTCTTTCTTCCTCCTGGCGCTGCTGTGCCATCATTTTTTGGAATTGTTCAAATAAGTCCTGTATTTGTTTATCGGATGCCATACTTCTTGTTGTTACGGGCATACGATGAAATTAAAATAAAATAAATTTAACTGTCACGTCAATATCGGTAATGGAACTTTTCAGACAAATCTCGAAATAGCACGAAAAAGTCTTATCCAGAGTCTTTTGTCACTATCCAGTTCAGAGAATTTAATAATCTCCACTAATGTTCAAATAGAAGTCCTAGTAATTTTTCACGCACTAAATAAGTCTTTTTCAGTGTCTCTATCACTTCTCAGTTCAAAGGATCACACTAATGTCCTAATAAAATGTTCTACAATGTCTCAAAAAATGCACTTAACACTATTTTCCTGTCCGAAAATAACCCTCGAACAATGTCCAGTAAATTAGTCCACTGTGTTAGCACTAAACCTCGAGAATACTTCTCGAACACTCCAGCACAACTTCAGAGCTCCTCTTGTCATAAAATTCCGCTTTCTGACACCAATTGTCACGTGTTTCCACCCTTAGGAAACCACCCTCGCAAATTCCGTGGGTTCCAAAAATTATAACAAGAGATGTCCACTAACACACTTTATTAAATATTTACTGGATACTTCACAATACTATTATTAATTTAAATACACTTTTACTGACTAAAATCACAATATTTATCACTTTGTTTATCTTTGAAGTCTTAACCTCACTTTCTATACTTTCTGAACTTCTGAACTACTCGCCGAGAATGCGATCGGTCTTTTATACCTAAAAATGACAGATCTCGATTGTTCTGTGATGACGCCACCATTCTCTCGATAATTCCAGATGTCACTTTGGAATCTTCTGGTAGGTTCTTTTTCGAGTAGGTGCAAATACACTACATTCATTCTGACATTCGATCTGTTGAAGTCTGCCTACTTTTTAGTAACCAACATAACCTTAAATTTTTAAGGGGTTGCAACATATTACAATACATTTTCCTTCTTTTTGTTGTTTTCCATAGAACTTATAGATTTTGAGATATTCAAAGAAACCGATGGAAAACGATTTTTTAACAACTTTAACATGTTCTCACCATTAGCTCCACCGGTACCAGAGTAGCTGACAGTCAGATTGCTGATGTATTAGAGGAAAACTATCATTGTTATGATTTTCAGTCGGTATGAAATGAATTGTTCAAAGACCTCTCGTACTATTAGGCGCAATAATTTTTTTTTACTTTGCTGTATATAACAAAAGAGGATCAGATCCATGTTTATATTTTTTTGTTGCATTTTTCTTACTGTTTACCTTTTTTTTAATGTTTGCATGATAAACTATTACTTTTTTATTTCTCTATAATTTGCCAATCTTGATTACGCACTCTAGTGAGTCATAGACAGGCCCCCCACATGGGAGGTCTATTGGGCACAGAGTTTTGAGGCCCGGGTTTATGAGGGACCCGCAGGAATGGCCCGTCTCACCTAAGGTGACCATTCGCCCCGGATTATAAGGGACAGTCCCGTTGTTTGAGGTGCCGTTTATTGGTATAAGTATTATTAGAATTTTTTTTCTGTTTTATTTGTCCTCCCTGCTCATCCATTTTTTTTTCGGGTTTCTCCTCCCGCTCATTAATTTTCAATTTAGAAAAAAGAAAAATGGTGCTTCATAGATTTCGCAGGGGCCCGTCAAGCTCAGCAGTTACGGGGCCCCCAATTTGATTCGGGGGGCCTGGTCATGCAAAGTATCTCAAGTCATTATTATACCTATTTGATTTAATCAAAATAAAAAAATGTACTTAATAATCATTGCAGAAAATAAAATTTGTACAGAAATCCCGAGGGGTCAGCCACTCTCAAAATTTTGTACAGGTATTCCGGGAATACCTTCTATTCCCGACTTATTCCACATATTCCCAAGAATTTTTAATTATTCCCAAGTATTCCCGATAATTATTAGTTATTCCCAACTATTCCTGAGAATTCTCAGTTATTTCCAAGTATTCTCAGTTATTCCCAAGTTTTGTCGAGTATTTCCAAACATTCCCAGTTATTTCCTAAGTATTTCCTGTATTCCCAGATTTTAACATACAACTTTTAAATGTTCTATATTAGTTAAATGGTGCACTAAACTTTTTTAACCTAACCGTAACCAACAGAAAGGTATTCGACAATAAAAACAGAGATAAAAACAATTATGTGTGCGTGTAAATTACAAATTTACTGAAATTTCTCGGAAATTTCACTTCTCATGGCTGGCTGTGAGCACCCTTAGGTATAACTTTTTTTTTCTGATTTCAACCAAATTTCACTCAAGCATAGAACAAATTAGGATCTACCTATAGTCCAAAAACGTTCGCCTCCTACCAAAATAAACGAAAAAAAATCAGTAAATCCGTATTAGGATTAGGCATTTATTTAACGAAAAATTTTATTAATAAAAGTTGTTCAGAATTTTCCAAAATGTCATGAAAATAAAAAAAATTGAAAACTTTTAAATTTAAAAAATTTAACACTGAAAAATAATAAGAAAAGCTACCCATTATTTGACAACTGCCTAACAGCTTGGGTTTAATTTCTAACAAAACTGTCATAGCACAATTTTCTAAACAAAAAAAAAATAATAATAACAAAATTATATTTTCGGAATTGCGCACTATTTTAAACAAAATTTCAATATTTTTTATTAAATTTTGGAGAACAACTCATTAATAAAATTTTTCGGTAGAAGAAAATCCCTGATTTTTTCTGCTTATTTCGACACCGTGGCTTTGCACTTGTAGGAGGCGAATGTGTTTTTGGCAATAAGTAGTAGATCCTAATTTGGTTCAAACCGGAAAAAATAAAATAAAAAAAAGTTATAAGAGTGCTCACATTTTAATTGGGTCACTCTGTATACAGCCCGAGATGCATACGACATTATTCCTCGTGTTTTTTCGACTGCCGCTCTAATAACAATAAAATGTTCCTTTATTTTTGTTAAACGTATAGGTAAAATAATTGTACGATATACAGAGTGTGAGAAAGTAAAGTATACCATCTAAAATTTTGTTACGGGATGGGCCACAACATATATCAATTTTTTGATACCATTATTTTCGCCATCATTATTAATTGATTAATAAACTGAAATCTTTGAAGCAAGTTATAATTCATAGCCAGTGGGCGTACTTATAATTTTGAAAGTGCAATGAAGAGCTCAATATTTAAGATCACTTTTCGCACCTGCCTTTAAAAACTTCCTTTTAAAATGTTTTGTATTAAAAATAATTTTAATAATGTATGCGTACTGTGCGTTGTTATAATCAATACAATCAATAATCAATATCGAGATTAATACTAAGTAATTATTAAAATAAAAATCTGTAATCTACACTAGTAAGAAAGTACACTTGTGCAAAAGAGAGCATCATTTTGGACACTTATTAAATCTATGACTACTTTTTTTCGCGCTTGAAACCATCGAAAAAAGTAGTCACTATGAGATATCAACATGTAGGTAATTAATTGCCGAAATTTTTTAAATAAAAATATACAGGGTGTTCCATTTGAAAAAACTGAGTTATGACAGTTTAAATACTTAGTAAAAGTTTGAATCAACATGGAGAACACTCTGTAGATTTGGGTTCTGAAAACTGATCTGATAGAAAAATTTTGTGTGTTCAAAATTGGCTTCAGAGCGTCAAGATACTTCAGAAAAGTTAGATGAGAACCTTAGGACAAGCCCTTCTTTTTTGTAAATCTGTGTTATTTTTCTATTGGATATTGTATATTATTTCTTGCTGAAAATTGCGACAACTACATTATAAATATTACTTGCCTCCGTCGCGTTGTTTAATAATCATTTCTTTAGAATGACCATCGTGTATATTTTCACTAAAAGTTTATCAGGTTTCCTCTTCGGTAATAATGCCAACTACTTTCAAAATATTTTGCACCATCTTTTGTTAATTAATTATTACTAATATTATTAATTTTTAAGCGTGTCCACCCTGCATATTTTTTTCTAAAAGTATTGCAGATATCTTCCGTGACAATTGTGTTAACTACATGCAAAATATTTTTGTCCTCCGTCAAATTTTTTTTCATCCTACCAAATATTTTCTCCGTCCAATAGTTTTATAGATATAGCGCCAACAGACAGATAGACATCAGACATACAATACTTTACTTTAAACAAAATTGGTATCGTGAAAAATAAAAGATATAGTGCGCATAGTTAATAGATTTATTTAATATTTCGTAGAAATTTGAAGCAATTATTTTTAAATGTATATTGATGTATATTTTAAAAATTATATACCAATATAAAGGACACTTAATCTACCACCTTATGTTCAAAATAATACAGGTCCTTAGGCCTTTCGATTATCATTAAACCAGAGCTTCAAGAGTATTACAATACACGAAGTAGCGATTTCTATAGTGTTCTCACCATATATTTACACCATGTGCAAGTTTTATCTAGTTTTAATTCTGTAACACGGGCCGAACTATCAGAAATAAGCGATTTTTGAGCTGAATTCAAATCACTAACAGTTGTTATCTTTTATGATCAAGTAATTTTATTGCCGTCAAATGGCTCTGTATTTCCTCCATGCTCAGCTTCACGTTAACGTTTATTAACAACAATAAAATATCGAGAAAACAATGTAATTCACTGTGTGATAACTGCTGATAGTTGCGTGTGTTCCTCGCAAATGTACAGAAAGAAAGATCGTCTCCCGAGATTCTCCGAAATGTTCAGGAATGTGTCTATTCTTGAATATTTCCGATGTATTCCCGATTATTCCTAGATATTCCCCATTATTTCCAGTTATTCCTGAGTATTCTCTGATATTTCCGAATATTCTCATGTATTTCCGCGTATTTCCTAGTATTCCCGCGTATTTCCTAGTATTCCCGATATTCCCAAATATTGCCATGGTATTCCTAACATTTTGTACAGGTATTCCCGAAGTGGCTGACCCCTCGAGAAATCCATTTCATAATATGCTGAATTCATATATCAAATAAAAAAGTGTGTGCATGTATGTATGTGTCTGTAAACCGTTTCTTGTAAACATATCTGTCCTACAGGGTGTTCGCCAGAGGCTTGTAAAATATTATCTTTTATACACAGACAGAAAATATTTTGAACCAAGGATATAAGTATATTTATTCATATACAGCGTGTCCTCCGATTGAGTTCACTACAGGTGAAATGGACAAAAAATTTTCGAATTTTTTTTTTCATATTTAGAGGTTCACACTAAAAAAAAACGGTTTTTTTTCCAACCCTGACTTTGCTTAACTGTCATGGCCTACATGATTTTAAAAAAACAAAAGTACACCCAAAATTACTTTTTAGGTAAGGAGGGATGAACCTCGGGATGAACCTCCAAATTAGTCCAATTAAATAAGTCGGCAAATCAAAATTTTGAGGTAAATACTTGAATTTTTGATATGACTTACTTTAATGTATTAGAACACGATTAATGAAAGAAATTTTTTTCTGAACCCCCGGGGAGGGGTGAAAAAAAATAAAATAAAGTTTTTTTTCAAAATTACTCAAAATGTGTAAAAGCTAGTAAAAAAAGTTTCAAACAAAAATTGTAATGCATGAAATTTTATATAAAAATGATCTCTAGACTTTTTTTGGTATTACTAAAATTAACGGAGTTGGGCTGGTTAG
Source organism: Rutpela maculata (assembly GCA_936432065.2). Taxonomy (NCBI): domain Eukaryota; kingdom Metazoa; phylum Arthropoda; class Insecta; order Coleoptera; family Cerambycidae; genus Rutpela; species Rutpela maculata. Next base: position 114,730,384 of record OW386285.2, read on the forward strand.
AAATTAAGGAATGGTATGTACAACTATAAAAAATCATAGCGTGCTGAAAAGTTAATGAATTTAAAAAAAATTTTTTCTATTTACTCAGAAAAATATAAACATTCGTTTCAGAGAAATGGATTTTTTTTTTAATTGTTATTAAAAAAGTTATAAAAATTTTAATTTTTTTATTTTCAATTAAAACCACTTTGAACGGTGAAACGAAATTTTTTTTATACCATTATGTTCATTATTTAATATATTGAACATTTGCTTTTGAAATTTTTTTTTACCCATCATTTTCGAGCAGGTATGAATTTATTTACCTGTTTAATTTTTTTCCAAACGTAAGACACTGCTCTTGTGACGTCACGATAACTGAAAAGAAATAAAGAATGCGTACGACAAAGATAAAATGGTTTCGTAGCTGCTGCGTTGCCTACATGCGTATACGTCACATCGTTACTGCCGTCATAAGTCATAAGGAGAATAGCCCATCTGTAAATTGTCGGTTGGCGAGGAAAGTAACAAAGTTTGTTTTTTTCCCAACTAGTAAATATTAATTAAGAAAATCATGTAGCTGCTTTTTATCCATTTATGTTTTTGTACTTTATAATTTTTTAATAATATTTTTAACTGCAGAACTCTTGGTTGCTCATATATTTTTAGAATCTAATTTATGACAAATATCTAGATGCTGCTTTTCACCTTATGACGGCAGTAAGTGTGACGTTACAACTAACCTCAAAAATATGTGTTTCTTAAGATTTAAGAGTATTACGCAACTATTATTAAAATTTCGGCCTGGTTCCCGTATTTTCAACTAAAATCTAGTTCAGTGTAATGTTTATGAAGTTCTAAATACTTTGTCCCAATAAAATAGGACTCTTTTTGTAGGTTGGAAATCTAACCTGTAATTACTTAGCAGTCTATTTCTATTAATCAACAATATTGAAAAATTATTTACGCGATTTTTTAAATATTTGCTTAGAGCCAGTACCGGCTCCAAGCTAAAAATGCGTATACAAACATTAAAAATGAGAATAAACTTGAAAAACTTAAAATTTAAGGTTATGTTGGGTACATGATGCAGATGCCTGATATCTCAATGCAGCGGTTGTGAATGTTTTGGTGAATAAATGCTCCTACAAATTGTTAACAAAATTTTTAATTGTGGTCAAGTATAATAAGAGTGTATTGCGAAATCTACATACTTGTACACGCTTCGTTTTATGTACATTTTGGTTATAGGTATTAGACACGGAATTTTGTTTACGTGATCTAAATATTTTTAAAATTAATCTTTGAATTTTAGTGAAAGAAATTATTATTACTGTCAACACTTGCTGATTTCTACTAAATTTAGAATTATTTGTTTAACATTATTGATACAAATTAAAAATAAAGTACAAAATATAAATTTTTTTTGCGAGAAAATTTTGCAGACGAATTATTGGAGTATTGGAAATAATTGTTTGAAACATCGTTTTAAATTAGTCGAAATTCGCGTACTTCAACCAAGGTTGCAAAAAATGGTTTTTTTATGCATTTTCGATTAAATTAATAAACTAATCCGTAATGTAGAAGTAAAAATTATTTGCAAAAATGAATATTTGCAATAGTGAAGATTATTTTTTTTCACATTAACAATTGAAATAATTTTTCTTCTTAATTTCAAAAAAATTGGCAATTACAAATATTTACATTACTTATTTTTTTAACTTACAAAATTTCAATTATTTTAATTTATTATTTTTTAAGACCATAAGAAATTATTATAAAAATTATTATAATTGTATACATATTTTAAAAATTGTGTACTCAGAAATATATTAATCAACACATTTTTTTTTTTGGATCATTAATTTCAATTTTGAATGAAAAAAAAATGACATTAAAAAAATGATCGATACATTTCCATTAAAATAGATCATTGATATTATTCTATTCCTAATCTAAATAAAAATAAACAGTTTAAAAAATAAAATTGGATAAATTAAATAATAAATAATTGAACCATTTTTTGGATGGATGGATAATGACAATTGGAAAAAATAATTCATTCTTAAAACAAAATGTATGATCCATTCTATATTAAATTAATCTTATGAAAAGTTAAAATAACAATTACTAAAAACAAATTTGTTAACAATTTTTAGGAGCATTTGTTCACCAAAACATACACCACCGCTGCATTGAGATATATAGATTAGTTCAAGTTCGAAGCCGTGTTAATGCTTAATAAAGCTCGTGAACATATGAGTGAGGGCTCATTGGATTCGGAATGACACCTAGAAAAATGTGCAAAAGTTTCAAACCCGCATATAAACAATTGCGAAAGTTACAAACAAATGAAGATTGAAAAAATAACGAGTTTCGTTTTTTGCAAATAACTCGAAAACTATTAATATTTAAGAAAATTTAAAGTGGATTTTTAAAGAGGAATGAATTTCAAATAAAAAAGTCCGAACTCCCGAAACTCTATGTCTATTATTAATAATTTCAATTTAATGTTGAAAATGGAGCTCTGCGCGGCGAACACTAAGCCGTTACGATGCTTTGAAACCGGCCGTAATAAGTAAAAATATTTTTTATGTTATTAAATATTAATTTAAAAATTTTTAAAAAATTATGGTATTATTTAGACACTTAAAGGAACAATATCCCGTTGGAAAAAAATTGTTTCACTGATTTTTCATAAAATGAACCTATTGTTGTTTTGAGTTTTGCTCGAAAACTATGCATTTTTCCTATAAACACGTCAATATAAAAGTTGTTGAGAATTAAATTTCCAATCGAAATGGCATCTTCAGTAGTCAATTTTTTTTTACAAAAGCGCCCAGAAAACAAAACAAAAAAAGAACGAAAAAATGCAAAAATTTTTATTTTTTTAAATTTTAGCCTGTAACTTTTTTCGGGTACATTTAGGCATAGACATTGCTGCATAAAAAAAAGCTGGCGTTTTACCGTTAAAATGATTATTAACGGGTAAAACGTCAGCTTTTTTTATGCAGAATATCTATGTCTAAATGTACCCGAAAAAAAGTTAAATGCAAAAAAATGCATTTTTCCGTTTTTTTTGTTTTGTTTTCTGGTCGTATTTTTGTAAAAAAAAAAATGACTTCTGAAGGTACCACTTCGATTGGAAATTTATTTCTTTACAACTTTTCTATTGACGTGTTTATAGGAAAAATGCATAGTTTTCCAGTAAAACTCAAAAATGTGAAAAGTGGACCTTTTTACTTCGATCTCAAAAACGCACCTCTCTAAATGGTAGCACTCAGCGGTTTTCTCATATTTTGGGGTCAATTGAACTTAAGAAACAATAAAAACCCTTTAACGTTTTATAGTTCCTTTCAACTCTCTTTTTTTGGAGATAGACAATAGCCTAAAAATATTGTGATTAAAAATTAAAAAATTTTCTTTAAAATTTTTTTTTAATTGTTTATAATATTTTGTTCCATTGTTTCATTATTTAAACAAATTATTAAGAAAAAAATTTATTCTTAAACTTTATTATTTGCAATTCTCTACAAGATGGAAAAAAGAAAAAAAAATTGTTGTTAATTTATTTGTTTATTTAATAAACAATTTGTTACTAACAATCGCCGAATGTGTTTATATTCTTTTTAGATAGAAAAAAAATAACAAAAACAACCGTATACATAAACATGTTAAATTTATTTTTCTTTTTACATGTTTATGTATACGGTTGTTTTTGTTTCTTTTTCTATTTAAAAACATTCGGCGATTGTTAATAACAAATTGTTTATTAAATAAACAAATAAATTAACAACAAAAATTTTTCTGTTTTTCATCTTGTAGAGAATTGCAAATAATAAATTTTAAGAATACATTTTTTTCTTAATAATTTGTTTAAATAATGAAAAAAAGAAAAACGTTATGATAAACAATTAAAAAAAAAAATTAAGACATTTTTTTAATTTTTAATCACAATACTGTATTCGCGAAAATCAAACAAATGAACCCAGTAGGGATTTACCTTCGATACACACAAATTCACCAATATGTGACAGTGATTTGACAAATTTCCGCTGTTACTTTACTATATAAACTTTTCCTTATACGTGAATTCCTTTGTATCGAAGGTAAATCCCTAGTGGGTTCATTTGTTTGATTTTCGCGAATAATAAAATGGGAAAAAAAATTTTATAGGGTCTCCATGAAGCGAAATAATTTTAGTGGCTATTGTTAATTAACAATAGGCTCATTTTATGAAAAATCGGTGAAACAATTTTATTTGCAACGGGATATTGTTCCGTTAAGTGTCTAAATAATACCATAATTTTAAAAAAATTTTAAATTAATATTTGATAACATAAAAAAATATTTTTACTTATTACGGCCGATTTCAGAGCATCGTAACGGCTTAGTGTTCGCCGCGCAGAGCGCTGAGAGATAGAGTTTCGGGAGTTCGGCTTTTTATTGGAAATTCATTCCTCTTTAAGAATCGTTCTTTCAATTTTCTTAAATATTAATAGTTTTCGAGTTATTTGCAAAAGACGAAATTGTTATATTTTCAATCTTCATTTGTTTATAACTTTTGCAACTGTTTATGTGTGGGTGTGAAACTTTTACACTTTTTCTAGACGTCATTCCGAATTCAATGAGCCCTCACTAATATTCTTACGAGCTTTATCAAACACTAACACAGCCATGAACTTGTAAACTAGTCTGCATCTGCATCATGTACCTAACATAACCTTAAATTTTAAGTTTTTCAAGTTTATTCTCATTTTTAATGTTTGTGTACGCATTTTTAGCTTGGAGCCGTTACTGGCTCCAAGCAAATATTTAAAAATTCACGCAAATAATTTTTCAATATTCATGAATAATAGAAATAGACTGCTAATTACAGGTTAGATTTCCAACCTACAAAAAGAGGCCTATTTTATTAGGACAAAGTGTTTAGAACTTCATAAATATTACACTGAACTAGATTTTAGTTGAAAATACGGGAACCAGGCAGAAATTTTAATAATAGCTGCGTAATACTCTTAAATCTTAAGAACACATATTTTTGAGGTTAGCTGTGACGTCACATGCAGATACCCTATAGATGTGACGCATGCGCGTCTTGTAGACAACGCAGCAGCTACGAAACAATTTTATCTTTGTCGTATGCATTCTTTATTTCTTTTCAGTTAACATGACGTCACAAGAGCAGTGTCTTACGTTTGGAAGAAACTAAGCAAGTAAATAAATTCATACCTTCTTGAAAATGAAGGGTAAAAAAAAAATTTCAAAAGTAAATGTTCAATATATTAAATAATGAACAGAATGGTATAAAAAAAAATTTCGTTTCACCGTTCAAAGTGGTTTTAATTGAAAATAAAAAAATTAAAATTTTTATAACTTTTTTATTAACAATTTAAAAAAAATCCATTTCTCTGAAACGAATGTTTATATTTTTCTGAGTAAATAGAAAAAAATTTTTTTTAAGTTTATTAACTTTTCAGCATGCTATGATTTTTTAAAGTTGTACATATCATCCCTTAATTTCTAACCAGCCTAACTCGTTAATTTTAGTAATACCAAAAAAAGTCTAGAGATCATTTTTATGTAAAATTACATGCTTTACAATTTTTGTTTGAAACTTTTTTTACTAGCTTTTACACATTTTGAGTAATTTTGAAAAAACACTTTATTTTATTTTTTTTCACCCCTTCCCGGGGGTTCAGAAAAAAATTTCTTTCATTAATCGTGTTCTAATACATCAAAGTAAGCTATATCAAAAATTCAAGTATTTACCTCAAGATTTTGATTTGCCGACTTATTTAATTGGACTAAATATGAAAAAAAATTCGAAATTTTTTTGTCCATTTCACCTGTAGCGAACTCAATCGGAGGACACGCTGTATATAGGTAAATAAATAAATTCTTTATATAAATAAATACTTTTGTTCAAGAAATGATAAATTTACAATAAATACATTTATTTACGACCAGTTTTTTATTTTTTGCCACAGAAGTATTTGTTTTATGTGAAGAATTATTTATTTGCATATAGGTATATGAATAAATATAATTTTGATTGAAAACATTTTTTTTTCTCTGTGTATAAACTATTACATATTTTATATACATAATTTTCGAGCAAAATGTTATCGAGGTTTCTAATTAATCGCACAATAGGAAGATGTACAAGATATCAAAACTGCAATATACACTGTCTCACAGAATGAACTTTATGTAGATTAGCTGATATATCAATTTTGCTTTAAAAAAATATTAACATATTTTTAATAAGACTATTATGAAACAGATAAAAGTTGCAATAGGGTATTGCCAACTGCGAATATATATTTTAAACCTGATAACGTTTGTTAGCCAGTTAATTTTGGCTGGCGTTTAAAATTAAGATGTTCTTGAAACAGATTTCTGGGGAATTTTTTTTTCCAAAGTTTTAATAATAACAGTGAAATAGAATCATTGTTTCTTATGGGCAATTCTATTAATAGGTTAATTGTATGAAAAATGAAAATCTTGAAAAATAACTGAATTATATTAGCAAATGGCTTTTTATGTCACTTAATAATTAAATGCAAAACATTCAATTTTTTAAAATATATTCCTTTTTTCTTGGGATGGTAGGAACTTCGTACATACTTCACATATGTACATCATATTGTACAATGGCATCAGGTCATATTAGTCTATTCTTATCATCACCATCCACCTTATTACTCATTCACAAACTTTTGAATTCCCTGTAGGTATCTCAGTCTATCACTGGTTTTCTTACAAACGAGGTTAAACAATTTTTACTCAGAACTAGAAGTATCTAACAAGAACAATTCAAAGATATTTTTGAATATTAAGGATGTTTTGCACTTATGTTCAATTTTTTTTGGGAAATATCGCTACCATGGAATATTTTATAGAAATTTTTAGAATTGTACATTATTTGCATGAAATTCGAGAATATTACTTTGGTTTTAAGCAAATCACAACTTACACACTTTTTTATTTATTATGAAATTATCGAGGAAATTACCTACTTTCTCTACCTATATTGTTGCCCTAATCTGGGCATGCTAATATACTTGTTAGGTAAATACCGAGGTAAATACTTTAAACTCATTATCGGAGAGCCAATTAAAACAACTACTCTTCTAGCTAATACTAACGAAGTATTGAATTACATGACTGGACTCCTAGCATTTTAAAGCAAAATAAATATATTGAAAACAGTTAAATCATTTATTTAAATTCAGTCATTCACACTTTTTTATTTATTATGAAATTATCTACTTTCTGTATATTGGTACCTTAATCTGGTCATGCTAATATACTACTTATGAAAACACTTTAAAACACTTATCATTGGAGAACCAATCAAAACAACCACTCTTCTGGTTAATACCGAGGAAGTATTGAATTACACAATAGAATTCCTAGCATTTTAAGATAAAAAAATATATTGAAAATACTTAAATCATTTATTGAAATGGGGTCATTTCATGTTTATAAAAAACTTAAAAATATCTACTAATTTGAACAGTATATATACTGTATACTATATAATATACAAGGATAAAGTAATAGCACTCTGATATTTGTTAATTATTCATAAATGCACATAAACTATACTACTCATTTTAAATTTTATTAACGCGCGACGTCAATGGTTAGAGGTAATTTTATTGTTGTTAGATTGCTGCCCTGTCAATACCAAATGTAATACTAATATTTTAACTTCTTCAACTTGGTTGTTTTTTATGCAAGAGAAAAAATAAAAAAAGCTCGATCAATTTTCTTTAGAATTGATGTCTACAAATATTTTGAAAAAACTGAATTAGCGAGATTCTTGGAAAAATAGAAGATATTTCACGTTTTACTAGAAAATGCATGTGATTCTTAAAAAAATCATTTTTCCCAGAAACGTTTGCTTTGAAGGGCCGAGATTAATGAAACGTCTAGGTAATACATGATATTAAGAGTACATAGTAATTGAGGTCAATTTCAGTTAATTACCGATTAATTACGGTGACAAAATGGCGAAATTTTACCGAAAAGAAAAAGTTCTTACCTCCGCCCCTTCTATTTCCCTCATTTTTGTCGCAAAACGAAAAATAAAAAAAGAAGAGTTTTAGCTAATTTAGGTAATTCTATTTAAATTCGTTAGAGTAGTCTTTTGGCCTAGGAGCCAAAGTTAAGGAGTTACCAACTTTTTAAACAAGAAATGTGCGATTTTTGCCGGACATCGCCACATATTTCAGTAAATATCTCCGAAACGAAAAAAAAAAAAATCAAAATTCTGATAGAACCAAAAGATTCATAATGAAACGAGCTCGTTTTATGGTATTTTTTATTTTGGGGTAGCTCTTATCGTTTCAGAGATATCGGCGAAAAATAGTTTAAAAAGCATGCATTTCGGAACCGAAAATAGCGCAAAAATATGCAATCTTAAAACGTTCATATTTTTCGAAAAACATCTGCGGGAGGGCCGTACGATGTCGCGACGCAAAGAGGAAGAGTTCTAGTTGATCCACATCGTAAATTGTACAAGGCAAATCGAAAATTCGGCTCGGCACAAACGATTCAAAAGTGGCATTTTTTGACATTAGCGAAAACGGCAAAACAAAATGTCAGTCACACATGTCAATATGGCAATGGTGAAGTTTGTATTTCATCGCTGCCACACAGGGATCGAGGATATATATCACTTGATATATATCATGATATATATCATGATATTTATCATGATATTTATGGAAAATATCACACCATAAATATCACCATAAATATCATGATATATATCGCAAATATAAAAATAAAATGTCTACGCCTATGGTGCGCGATTAAACACCTACGCCATTGGTGAAAAATATATATGTATATTTTTTAAATTAGTTTCATTTTAATACTTATAGGTACTTTTTTATTGTCCTTATAATACTAATATTGAGAGCAATTTTGTTATGTTTTTTTAAGCCAAATTCTTTTCAGCTGCTTAGCTTTACAGTTGGACGGGGCAAGATCGTCATTTTAATTTTGATGTAACAAAACTCATGATTCTCTTCCCACTTGTACGAACCCAATGATACCCAAATGCAGCTGGGAGGATACAGGAGGTAACCCGGTTAAAGTGATACATCATTGGGTCGTGAAAAGAACTTTCGGGCGGGTGCCTTGGGCACCCGAGGCAGCTGAACAGAATTTGACTTTATTTTAAATTGTTAGAATTTATGTTTTGTTTGTTACATTTTCAGAGCCAAGACATAATAAGCTTAAAAAACATTGAATAAAAACGATTTAAAATATGATATACACTCTTTTAAATTCAATCGTGGTTTTATTTGCATGAATAAGTTACATGAATTAAAAAAATAAAAATAAATATAAATATCAAAAAGTGATATATATCACGTTTTTTGTGATATATATATCAGTTTGTCTGATATTTATATAAATATCATGATATTTTCGATCCCTGCTGCCACACAAATTTACTGCTTGAACTATACTGCGCATGCGTAACCATTGATGTCACGGCTTTTAGCGGGAACAACCATTTTCAAATTATAACCATTTATTTATTGACCACTTTACATACAATAAAAGTACATTTGAAGTCACATGTAGGAGAGCAGTTCCTACTAAGTCCTATTATCTAGAGTTAGTAAAAATTAGGAAATCATTTACACTATAAAAACATTCCTCTATTAGGAATGTTTTAACTAATTTATGAAATGCATTCAAATTCATATTTGTGATATTAGTATCCTTAAAATAATTTACAAAATTGTTATATAATACGACATTTAATTTATTATTCCGAGTGATGCAAATCCTAGAATATTGTTGAACCAAATTATTTGCATTCCTAGTATTATAAGAGTGCATGTCAGAATGTTTTGGAAACGTGTCTAACTGCCGGTGAATTTGCAATAATGTTTCAAAAATATAAATACAAGGCAAAGGCATAATCCTATATTTTTTAAAAAGTATCTGGCACGGAGTACCATAAGCCGCACCTTCAATAGCACGAACAGCTGCTTTTTGCAAAATAAATAATTTTCCTACTGTACTGGAGTTTCCCCATAAGGTAATACCGTAGGTTAGATGGCTATGTATTAACGCAAAATACACAATGCGTAGGTCATCAGAACGTAATGATCGACTTAACTGGCGCATGCAGAAAATTTGAGATGAAATTTTAGAACAGAGATAGTCCACTTGAGGTGACCAATTTAAGCTACTGTCAAGTTTAATCCCAAGCAATTTTGATTCAGACTTTTGCGCCCATTTATCTGAGCTGAAAAGAATATTTTGAGTCTTCGATTCGTTGAGCTTTAGTTTGTTGGAAGAAAACCAATTTTTTGCAGAAAGTAGACTATCTCTATTTAGGTCATTGTCGTCATTGGTAATTATGGTGGTGTCATCTGCAAACAATATACATGAATTTTCACCGACCGAGTAAGGCAGATCATTAATGTAGATGAGGAATAAAATAGGTCCTAAAACAGATCCCTGTGGAACACCATTTTTAATAGGTAGTAGTCCCGACTCATTTCCATTCAAACTTATGTATTGTTGCCTATTGGATAAATAAGAAGAAAGCAATTCAAGCATATTTTGCCTTATGCCATAGTATTCTAATTTATGCAACAGTATTTCTGGATTGACGCAGTCGAAAGCCTTGGTGAGGTCACACATTGTAGCCATTGAGCTTGTGTCCCTATCAAAACCCTCGACTACTTTTTCCACCATTTCTAATAGTGCCTTAGTAGTAGACTTATTTTTTCGAAAGCCGAACTGGGCATCTGAAAAAATATGCTTGTCCTCACAGTATTTGACTAATCTATGTTTAATAATTATTTCAAATATTTTGCTAATTATTGGAACGGTTGCTATAGGACGAAAATTATCAGGACAATTCCAGTCACCTTTCTTATGTAAGGGTAAAATTTTAGTTATTTTAAGCAGATCAGGCCATTTGCCTTCATCAACACATTTATTAAACAATATTGTTAATGGTTTAATTAGAGACTCGAGGGAAGCCTTTATCATATAGCTGTTCAGACAGTAATAATCTAAGCTGGATGTATTTTTTAATTGATGTATTGCTTCTCTTACATCTGATTCCAAAATCTGTTGCATAAAAAAAGAAAATGGGGGCTTAGGAGTCTTATTTAAAAGAATTAATGGATCAATATTCTGGTCATCAATTGTTCTCAATACAGTATCACAGACAGAGCTAAAATACATATTAAAATCTTCTGATGGAATCAAGCTTGCAGTACTTGAGCAATTTTTTATTTTTCTTTCATTGTTTACTAATTTCCAGATGGTTTTACTTTTATTTTTTGAACTAATGATTTCGTTTGTATAAGCTTTGCGTTTTTCTTCTTTCAAGGCTTGCTTATATTTCTTTCTATTTTCACGATAGATGTGCCAATTTTCATCAGATTTGCTACTGTTATAAACAATTTTACTTTCATGTAATTTTGTTCGCATCGCTCGTAGTCTCTCATTAAACCATTTTATTCCATTAGACCGATTTGAAACAGATTTTACTGGGAAACACAAATTAGCATTAGTACATAAAACATCTAAAATAACTGTGGCTAGATCGGAACAATTTAGACTATCAATATTGCTGTCTTCCCATTGTACTCCATTCATCCTACCAGCAAAATTGAATTTAAAAATATTTAATGTCCATAAAAAAAATTGCCGTTACATATACTTAGTTAAAGTTATTATTAGTCCTAGAATGCAAATAGAATTTATGAAATAACCCCCATTCAGTTATTCGCAACAATTACACAGCCCCACAAAAAAAAAGTGGTCTGTCCGGCGGACTAGACCAGTGTATCCGTATGTATTTGGACCTGCTGAAACCGAATCCGTAGTCAAAATTGTCAGATTGGCTCGTTTTTCACCCCCAACCCCAAAAAACACCCCTAAAACAAAAACAAAGTGGTCTGTCAGGCGGACTATACCAGGCGAGGAAATATAGCAGTCAACCTTCAATTTTTTTGGCAGTAAGTTGGATTGAGATGGGGTTTTTTGCATTCGCTTCGTTAACTCTGAAACTTTGTGTCATATTTTGGTCTTGTACTTTTTTGAAATTGCATTGCTGCATAGAAAAGTGCATTCTTATAAATGCATCTTTTCAAGTGATGAAGAAAAAATTCATATCTTCCAGAAAAAACTCCCGAATCATACGAATTTCAGCACCCGGGGGTTTTTTGAGTCGCTGGATCTGAATGTGATGTCCAAATGAGCCCCCTGTGCACCTGGAGGTCAGGACGCCACTAGTAACGTCATCACCTGGAGTTCCCTGTAAACTCTGGAAAATCGATCGAAACTCGTTACCTGGAGGTTTTTCGGGTCGCTCGATCCGAATCTGACATCGGCAACCTCCTCCTAAGAACCTGATGCGCGCAACCTTGCTAATAACGTCATCTCCTCGAGTTTTACTGAAATGACTTATCAAATCGATCGAAACTCGTTACCCGGGGGTTTTTCGGGTCGCTCGTCCCGAATCTGACATCGGCAACCTCCGGAGGAGGACCTGGTGCGCGCGACCTGGCTAATAACGTCATCTCCTCGAGTTTTACTGAAATGACTTATCAAATCGATCGAAACTCGTTACCCGGGGGTTTTTCGGGTCGCTCGTCCCGAATCTGACATCGGGAACCTCCTCCGGAGGACCTGGTGCGCGCGACCTGGCTAATAACGTCATCTCCTCGAGTTTTACTGAAATGACTTATCAAATCGATCGAAACTCGTTACCCGGGGGTTTTTCGGGTCGCTCGTCCCGAATCTGACATCGGCAGCCTCCTCCGGAGGACCTGGTGCGCCCGACCTGGCTAATAACGTCATCTCCTGGAGTTTTATTGAAATTACTTATCAAATCGATCGAAACTCGTTACCCGGGGTTTTTCGGGTCGCTCGTCCCGAATCTGACATCGGCAACCAAAATGCTAATAATTATCATACAATTAAATAGGTGCATAAATAAATAATTATTTTTATTTTTAACTGATAATTATTTATAATTTGTTGCGTCATAGATATTTACGTCGAAATGATGAAGAAGGTTGCAGTGGAAAACTTGTTCTACCATAATAATACACTAACTAGCATTCATTAAAGCAATGTTAGAAAGTTTGATGACAAAATTTAAGTAAAACTCCAGGAGATGACGTTCTTAGCCAGGTCGCGCGCACCAGGTCCTCCGGAGGAGGTTACCGATGTCAGATTCAGGACGAGCGACCCGAAAAACCTCCGGGTAACGAGTTTCGATCGATTTGATAAGTAATTTCAGTGAAACTCCAGGAGATGACGTTATTAGCCAGGTCACGCACACCAGGACCTTCGGAGGAGTTTGCCGATGTCAGATTCGGGACGAGCGACCCGAAAAGCCTCCAGGTAACGAATTTCGATCGATTTTCCATGAGTTTACAGGGAACTCCAGGTGATGACGTTCCTGGTGCCGCCCTGACCTCCAGGTGCACAGGGGGCTCACTTGGACATCACAGTCAGGTCCAGCGACTCAAAAAACCCCCAGGTGCTGAAATTCGGATGATTCGGGAGTTTTTTCTGTAAGATATGAATTTTTTCTTCATCACTTGAAAAGATGCACTTATAAGAATGCACTTTTCGATGCAGCAATGCAATTTCAAAAAAGTACAAGACCAAAATATGGCACAAAGTTTCTGGACGAGTTAACGAAGCGAATGCAAAAAACCCCATCTCAATCCGACTTACTGCCAAAAAATTTGAAGGTTGGGGCTATTTTTGTGTTATATTTCCTCGTCTGCCTCATGTATTTTGACCTGCTGAATCCGGATTCGAAGTCAGAATTGATGGATTGGCTCGTTTTTCATCCCCAACAACAAAAAACACACCCCCCAAAAAAATGATTTGTCCGACGGACCAGACCAGTGTATTCTTATGTATTTGGACCTGCTGAAACCGAATCCGATGTCAGAATTGTCAAACTGGCTCGTTTTTCACCCCCCCCCCCAAAAAAAAACACCCCCTAACTCCAAAAAACACCCCCAAAACAAAAACAAAGTGGTCTGTCCGGCGGACTATACCACAAGTGAACACGAGTCAATCTGACAGACCACTTTTTTGTTTTGGGGGTGTTTTTTAGGGTTAGGTGTGAAATACGAGCAAATCTGACAATTCCGACTTCGAATTCGGATTCAGCAGATCAAATTACATAAGGATTCACTGGTATAGTCCGCCGGACAGACCACTTTGTTTTTGTTTTGGGGGTGTTTTTTGAGGTTGGAGGTGAAAAGCGAGCCAGTCTGACAATTCTGTCATCGGATTCGGTTTCAGCAGGTCGAAATACATGAGAATACACTGGTCTAGTCCGTTCGGACAAATCATTTTATTGGGGGTGGGGTGGGGTGTTTTTCGGATTTAGGGGTGAAAAACGAGCCAATCCATAAATTCTGACTTCGAATCTGGATTCAGCAGTCAAAATACATGAGGATACACTGGTATAGTCCGCCGGACAGACCACTTTGTTTTTGTTTTGGAGGTGTTTTTTGGGGTTGGGGGGTGAAAAACGAGCCAATCTGACAAATCTGACTACGGATTCGGTTTCAGCAGGTCCAAATACATAAGAATATACTGGTTTGGTCCGCCGAACAGAGCATTTTTTGGGGGGGTGGGGTGTTTTTTGGGGTTGGGGGTGAAAAACGAGCTGATCTGACAATTCCGACTTCGGATTCGGTTTCAGCGGGTCCAAATACATACGGATATATTGGTCTGGTCCGCCGGACAGACCACTTTTTTTTTTGTGGGGCTGTGTTATTGAATAATTTAATTCAACTTCAACTTAGGTAGCGTACCCAGATTAGTGCGACAATATACAGAAAGTAGGTAATTTCATAATGAATAAAAAAGTGTGAAGTGATTTTCTTAATACCTAAATAATATTCTCTAATCGTGATGAAACCAAATTACAAGGCAAATTAATAAAACATAACTAATTGTAAAAATATTCATAAAATTCCTTGCAAATGTATAGACTCATGTATAGACTCATGTATAGATTACTCAATTAATGAATGATACATTACTGATATGTAGAGTTCTGGTTAGGGATATTTTTAATCATTTAACATTTCATTTAAGGAATAATTTTACCACATGCGACAAGTTGTACATGTGCAGCATGTTGTGATGATGAGACAGCTACAGGTCCTGTTCGACTGTTTACTCCTTATAAAAGAAAGCGTAGGAAAGAAAACGATTCCAGTAAACGTTCTAATGGTGAGGATAGTGACCAACAAAGTAAGGAGGAAGCATGGCAAAATCTTGCTGAGGGCCTTGATTCCACTGATTACCAGCTTATGGAACCTGTTGGAAATGTGGATCCTTCTACACAACTCAAACGCCTGGAAGATATGGCTTGCCAGATGAATAGACTGGCGATAGACTTTCGTAGGGGGATCGAGGAGCTGAGGGATACTATTAGCAGGCAAACAGAAAAGTTTCAAAGAGAAAAGGAAGCGGCTATTTTGGCCGCTAGGGTCGAGGCGCAGGTTGCTGCACTTCAACCAGAGGGCAACTCAGACTCTACTCTACAGCCAGCACTAGACAACGATAATCAAAAAAAGGTGATAAAAACAAAAATTTCTATTGCTAATTATTTACAAAAAATAAATAATGTAATGAACATTTATCAAAAATTACGGTCAGAATGGGTTTTTTTCAATTATCTTCTGTCCTATTAAGGACAGGAGATAATTGCATTTCGACTTTAGAAATCAAAGAACGGTGAAGTTAAATGAATATTTTTGTGAAAATCTTGAATTATCACTATCAGCTACAGACTTTTTACTTGTTTTTTAATCATCTGTTCAGAACCTTTGATTCTTTTCTCCATTTGTATATTTTTACTTCCGTTGGCACGGAGCAGGTATGTCAGGGTATGGTCGCATTTTTGGAAAACTGGGAACAGGCAGATAATATTATTTTGGTCGGGAAAATCAGGGAATTTGTACTAATTTGAACACAACATCAAAATATTAAGAAAATCAGGCAAAATTGTTTCCCAGCAACCTGGAAAACCGGGAATAGGGGGCACGTGTCCACTGATTTAACCAATATTTGTTGAGAGAACTTAGACTCATATACTAAATGTAAAATTATATTATTCTGGGTCTCTGTACCACAGATTTGTCATCACTACGCACTGTTTTTTTACATACCCAAGTGCCAGCTAGAAATCTTGGGTCGATTCCTATAATAAGATAGAGTGAAATATAAAAAGTAAAATAATGTACGTAAAAGAAAGCGATACATTAACATCGATGTCAGGCACTTCAACATGTTAAGAGGTCCGCTGGTGACTAAAAGTAGCTAAAGAGAAAATAAATACCTGGTATGCCGGGTACTGGCCCTTAAAGGGAAACCGGGTAACATAACAGTACCCGGCCGGGTACCGGGTACCGGGTACTCCAAAGAAATAAATGTCATTTTTTTAAAGGCTTCATTATAAATTTAAAACCACTTCGAGAAATTTTTCTCTTACATAAAAGAGTGTTGTCTTCAGATAGTTTGTAATAATCCCAAACTACACTTCTCTCTTTAAAACTCGTTTATTATTTAATATTATTTGCAATGTCAGAAATTAATTAAAACTAGTTATCACCGGCGATGTGTGTCAAACTTGTCAACTGCCGATTTGACTAAAACAGTTAAGTTATGTCCCTTTTCGCATGATACGATTCCTCGGTGAATACCCGGTACCCGGTCAATACACAGCACCCGGTATCCGGCCTCATGATACCCGGTACCCGCTGTGTAAATTTCAGGTTAAACCCGGTACCCGGCGTTTATAAAAACAACTACCCGGTGCATCTCTCATTTTTTGTATTTTTGCTTGCAGCTAAAATTTTTTTATTCATTGCCAATTTTATGCGAGTCAAAGTTATTTTCCGCGAAAATTTTTTTTTTTTTCTTTATGTTATACCTTCAATGAGCAGGTGAGAGACTTAAAAAAAAATTCACATCTGTAGCTAAGGACCACTGATGTTTATAGAATTTAGGTATATTTATTTCATTTGTTTTTTTTTGCTCTGGAAGTAATAAGTTTGTGTTTTTGTTTGTCTCTTACCTTCTACCTTTATAATGGATGAATCGATTTCGAAGTCCAAAAATCATGACTGTTGCGTGACACATTGACATTTATCGTAATAAAGGTGTTGCATATTTTAATTATTTTGTGAAGTTGTTATTAATTTATATTCCAAAAAATTTAAATCTGCTGTAGTGTCGGAAAATTATACCAAAATATTTCACATGTGGCAACCAATGCGCCCCTTTGGATTCAGATAGTACATGGCTAAACGAGTCTAAAAAGCCTGGGACACAAATTTTCCTGGCCCTCTTGCGGAGTTGATGACGTAATCAATATGGCCGCCAAAGTTTTGTGACACGCTTCTACATTTCCCTATATAACTCGGGTTTGTATTTTGATATTAACCTATATTATTAGTGATTATTAATCAGGAAAACGCACTTTCCAAAGGTATATTTGACATCATTGTTTAGGTTCATAATACTAGAAATATTTGTAGTCCAGTGTTTGACGGTTTTTCGCTCAGAATTCTTTCGTACAAAACCGATTGACGTAAAATTTGCACAGTAATTAGGGAATAGCACAAGAAACAAAAGTTACATAGTGCCGATGTGTGCTTCTACACTGGGGGTGGATGCCACCCCTTCTCGGGGGTGGAAATTATTACATTCAAAGTAACCGCGGAAATCGATAGGGGAATAAATTCTAAGCAAAAAATGTCCCATAAAGTTTTTTCGATGAGTCAGTTTTTTGAGTTATTCGTGATTGAAAATGTTGATTTTTCATCTAAAAAATTCATGTTTAAGAACGATTTTCCGCGAATAACTCGAATACCTTACGTTTTATCAAAAAATAATTATAAGCAAAAATGAAGCTTATAAAATAATAAATCGATTGGCTTTTTTTCTTATTTCTGTAGATGTAATACGAACCGAGTTATGGCTTGTTGAAGGTGACTTTTTGTTCGCCGAGAACTGAATTCGAACTTTTCAACGTTAAATAACGGAAAAACGGGACATTTTTGGAGGAAAACATATAAGACATTTTTAAAAGTACGTGAGGAGATCTTTGAAATGAGCTTTGGTAAAAGTCGTTAGCATAAAAACTAACAGAGTTATGGCGAATATAAAATGGTTGTCTCGTTTTCCGGAGAAAAAATCAGCAATAAAACCAATGGCTTCACCGCAAGAATTGAAATTGAACGTAATCCATTTACAATTTACTTTATTTAAGTACTAACAATATGTTCTAGGAGTTCGACCGGTTTCTTAAAAAATTTTCATTCTTTCACAATAACTCCAAAACTGAAGAAGATACGTAAAAAATGCTAGAGTACAAAAATTAAGTTTTTCTTTTACTGAAAATTTTATTTTTTTTAATTTCTCTAGAATAAAAATGAATTGATATAACACCGTTATAAGTTTGCATTTGAGTACGAGGACCACCTTTCCCGCCCTTTAAACTTAAAAATCTCAAATACGAAGGGTTTAAGAAAGTTCAACTTTACATGCCTTGTAGCCCTTAAAATTCTCTGCAAAATGATTTTTGGAGCTATTGAATAGCTTAAAAATGAAGGAAGTTATCGTTAAAAAACTAATCGCCCTTTTTCGGTGAAATTTTCGGAGCATGTAAATTATTTTATTCTCGACAATTTTGGGGCATTTATAAATACATGTAAACACATGCCTGAATCTATATATGTATAAGAAATTTTAGAAGCCGGTAGCTACTGCGCAATATTACTGTACGGAGCTGCTAAGGAGATACAGTCAAAAGAATTGAGCCGTGTCGAAGACTTATCAGCATTTCTCGAGTAGATGCACTATGACTCCTTTATTAAGGCCACCACTAAAAACAGTGCTGTGCTTTTGTTTTTATTTTGATTTTTTCGAAACATTTTGCTAAATAACTTCGAATCCATTACATGTAGCTGAAAACGTGTCCTATACTTTTTTGTTCGTCAATTACCTTTCGAATGGTATATATGATTTCTATTTTGTCACAAACAGTAATTTTTTGACGAACAAAAAAGTATGGAACACGTTTTCAGCTACATGTAATGAATTCCAAGTTATCTAGCAAATGTTCGAAAAAATCAAAATAAAAACAAAAATTTTAATAA
The DNA here is from genome assembly GCA_936432065.2 of Rutpela maculata. Taxonomy (NCBI): domain Eukaryota; kingdom Metazoa; phylum Arthropoda; class Insecta; order Coleoptera; family Cerambycidae; genus Rutpela; species Rutpela maculata. The sequence continues at coordinate 114,749,568 of OW386285.2, forward strand.
AGTTACAAATATTTCTGGTATTATGAACTTAAACAATGTCAAATATAAAGTTGGAAAGCACGTTTTCTCCGGATTAATAATCACTAATAATATAGGTTGATATTAAAATACAAACCCGAGTTATAAAAGGAAATGTAGAAGTGAGTCACAAAACTTTGGCGGCCCTATTGATTACGTCATCAACACCGCTAGAGGGCCAGGAAAATTTGTGTCCCGGGCTTTTTAGACTCGTCTACCCATGTACTATCTGAATCCAAAGGGGCGCATTGGTTGCCGGATGTGAAGTTTTTTTCAGCTACCCCACTACTACTGCTAATAATAGCTATTTATTTAACAAGTTCATAATGTGAGGCTTTATTGAACAAGTCCAGTTTATGGCTGAGCGAGCATAGCAAGCAAGGCCATAATCAATAAATCGTGAATATGAAGAAAAGTAAATTTTATGAGCAAAAAACATTTTCACATTATTAGGTCATTTATAGCAATTAATGTTAATCACACAATCAGATTTTATTGCTTCGCCTTTCTGATTTGCTTGTAAGCTCACTTGCCTATAAGCAAGACTCATCCAATGTCCTATATCATGTACTAGTTATATAAATAGCTATTATGAATAAATAACTAATAGTGGAGTGCCGTTAGGTGTGAAAACTAAAAAACCTTGGAACCCAGTTCCTATGAATCAACTTTAATGAAACTTTTTGCATTGTGTTGCTAAAACCTAATACTAAAATGTTTAAATGGATTAGAAATTGACGTTTTTTTTTTTTATTTAAAAGTTTATCGAGATCGACAAATTCTTTGAAAAAACACAAAACACAATTCACATAAGTTTTAATAGTTTTTGTTCTGTAGATAAAAAACTTTGTAATCGCAAACCTACAATACTACTCATGTACGATTTTTACAGTGTCTACAGAACAAAAACTATTAAAACTTATGTGAATTGAGTATTTTTTCAAAGAATTTGTAGAAGATCCCGATAAACTTTTAAATATTTAAAAGAAAAACGTCAATTTCTAATCCGTAAACATTTTAGTATTAGGTTTAAGCAACACAGTGCAAAAAGTTTCATTAAAGTTGTGTGGGTTCCTAGGTATAAATCTAACGGCACTCCACTATAAGAAAAAAAGGAACTTAACACTTTATATGTATATATATATTTTAAATTTTCAGTGTGCGAACTGCAACAGAGAAGCCTTGGCAGAATGTTCATTGTGCCGCAGGACGCCATATTGTTCAACATTTTGCCAACGTAAAGATTGGGCTTCCCATCAAGTGGAGTGTGTGAGAGGTGTGGCAACAGATGCAGGCCCTCAACAGTCTATCATGCTCATTGTTGAGAGCACTGAACAACAGTGAGTGTACATTTTATACAAATCACTTCTGTGGTACCAAAAAATCATATGTATATAATATATTTTATAAGATTTGTTATTGTCACACTTAAATATTATTTAAGCCTAATAAGAATCATAAAATGATTAAGCAAATCTTTTTAAAATGTGACATATTAATTGGTTTATTTTGTCATTCCGACTAACTTAGTGGAATATATTTTGGGAAGTAAAATCATCATGATACATATATTATCAGTGGTGCGTCAGCACAGTAAGATCAGCTGATTGTTGGTTTACTGGTAAGGAGCGACAGTGATTGCTTCCTAGTGGCCAAAAATTCAACTCAGAAAATGTGTTCAAAACACAAGGCACTGTGTCGTGCTTTCTTTCAGTTGTTTAGCGCATAAACAAGTGGATGTGTCACTGCGTTGAGCTCTTCTGCGCCACCTTTACAATTTTTACGTGGGGCAAAGGTCCCACACTAGCCTCTTAACACAGCCTGTTGCAGTAGGACTGGGATAAACTCAGTGACAAAATGGAAATATCAAGAGGTCAAAATGGCAGATTAGATTTTCACTCACATTCAACAGTAGAACACCAAAGTCGGTAAATAACAAGATTTATTAAAATATGATAAAATCAATAACAGTAATAAAAAAATGATCAGGTACTCAAAACACTCATAAGGAGTTCATCATAAGTAAATCTTAAAATATTTCATTTTACAACAAACTCATATGCAAAACTATACGAATGAAATTTACTCTCTGAACGAGCGCTATTTTGTGGCTACGCTAAACTAAACGGGGAGAAGGTTTCGGTGTTTAATTACTAGCAGTGGTAAGCAAGCGGTTTACTGGATGGCAAATGCGGCAGTATTAACTCGGTAAAAATGGTTAGCAGTAAAAGCAAAAACAAATGGTAAGCAGGTAAAAAAGTAAAAGAAAAAAAAAGCAAAACAGGCAGTGTGCAAATACCAAGTAATGGAAAGCACATATTTACGGTAATACATATGCATCAGGTAATGGTCGGCAAATAGGTTAATTACTTACTGCTGGCTGTCGGCGAAACGGATTTGGTTCAACAATAGTATATTACATAATGAGTGTTGTAAGAAATATCATCAACGCACAGCGGGTGGTGCGTCGGTGTTGCTGGCCAAGTAGTATTCTATCAGAGTTGGTGTAGAAGTAGTGGATGCTGATTTTTGAGGATGCTGAACACGATAGTGATGCTTCGGGGAGAAGATCCACTCCCTGAAGCAAACTAACCCCTCTAACGACCAAAAACTACCCCTTTGATACCCGGTTTAATGAAGTGCACCGGATAAGAGAAAATTAATCATATGTTCACAGATCATTGAATACATACCGGATATACCTGATTTTCCCACCTAAAAACTAGACACAAAGTATGCGCCTATTTTTTCAGTTGAACTGTCAATCAAGAAACTTGGAATCATCATCCGGTGTGTATTCAATGATCTGTGAACATATGATTTATTTTCTCTCATCCGGTGCACTTCCTTAAACTGGGTATCAAAGGGGTAGTTTTTGGTCGTTTGAGGGGTTAGTTTGCTTCGGGGAGAAGATCCAGCATCACCATCGTGTTCAGCATCCTCGAAAACAGGGGGTGACGCAGGTTTAATCGGTATGAGATGGCGTATCCGTGTTTCGCCCCTTTCGGGGGTTGTTTTTGACCGTTTATGGGGTGGGGTCAACTCGAAAAAATTTTAAACCATCGCCATCGTGTTCAGCATCCTCGAAAACGGGGGGTGATTCTGGTTTAGTCGGTATGAGACACCGTATCCGCGTTAACCCATTTGGGGCCGTTTGGGGGGTGGGTTCAACTCGGATAGAGTTTAAACCACCGCCTTCGTGTTCAGCATCCTTGGGGTGACGGGGGTGGCGCTGGTTTAGTCGGTATGAGACGCCGTATCCGCGTTGACCTATTTGGGAGGTGGTTTTTGGCCGTTTGGGAGGTGGGGTTAACTCGGAAAGAGTTTAAACTACCACCATCGTGTTCAGCATCCTCGAAAACGGGGGGGGGCATAGTCTCGTTAGGCTATAAATTATTTACATACCTGTCCGACTCACAGAAGCCACTAAAGAGTAATTAAGTATCAAAATATAACGGTAACTGGTTTTCCGAAATTTTCAGGTTTTCCCATTTAGCTCCCGGACTATGACAAATTTTCATAATTTCTGGAAAATAACAGATTTTATTTTAATTCATAAAAGTACGAAATAGTTAAAATAAAATAAGCAGGAAAACAGGTTCTAAACCATGGTAAATTGTCAGGTATTATTTTATCTCGTTAAATAAAAAAACACAGTACAAGTTAAAATAATCTGGACGGTACGCAGTTTTCAGGTATTCTCTCAAAATATCTGCTGTTCTTTTTTCTAGGTCCTGAGAAAAATTACTCGAACACAGGCGTTTGGATAAAATCTTGAGAATAAAATACTCTTTCTAGAGTATAGCCATATTAATCAACTATATTTTCTAAGAAATATACGTTGTCGGTACGGTAATCAGGAATTATATTTTAATATGCTAATCGGAATGATTTTAAATTATTTAATGTACTTAATCGCGTAGGTTGGTGTTATTGTAGAAGAACGCACTACCGGGCGTCAAAATGACGCGACACCAATTTATTTCTCAGGGGGCGCCAGTCGCGTATTACCCCGTTCTTCTACCTCCCAGGCGGGTTCGAGATAAGATGACTTCGGTAGCCGAAAAGCGGGACCAAGGCTGCACTACCACAGATCGGAAACTACGCTCTCTCTGGACCCGAATTCCCTCGTTAGGGGTTTAGGCACCTCTTAATTTCCTGAATTTTTGCATAAAAAAATCCCAACCGAAGAATTTCTCTGCGGAGGGATTAGTTTTGGTACGCGAAAATCGCGTTTTGGTCCATTAATAACGGAATATATTTCTCAAAAAACGCATAAAAAAATCCCTATCGAACCTCCGTAAAACAACCAGAAGGTCGAACGTTAATGCGAATTAACTCGACACATCCGGTTTTCTATACGAAAGTTCCAGGGATTATAGACCGTCAACAGGCCTCAAGATCAATTAAGAAACATTAGTTCAAAGAATCCGTTTATTTAACAGAATTAGTTATACAAAATTCTCAAGAAAGAATCGTGCCTTCCCCAATCAAGGTAGTGACTTTCAGACCATACAAGCGAGAGCGCTCGCGCTAACGATCGATTAGGTAGAAAAGATTCATACGTACCTTCTCAGAATCAAAATGCGAGCTTTTAGAATCATTTCAGACTCTGGGTAAATGAATAATTAAGGCTGACTGAAATTAACTTAAAAAAGTTTTACTAAATGAATTTAGTTTCGCTAGAGACTACCTAGCTTTAAAGTTCTTGTATCGTGGAAATTCACGTACTCAAACACATTCAGAGGACTTATTACTGCATAAGTTGAGTGGCGTTCGATCAGTCCACGACTTACTAACCCTTATCACAGTCGATTAATAATATCGATTTGGCAGCGTCTCACCTTCGAGCGACTATTAGGCAAAATTGAATTTTTGGATTTTTATGCACAAGGCGTTTTCCTCTATAACTTTGTCATTTGAAAAGCCCCGTTATTGGCTTTTCTACCATCACTTTGTCTGGACCACTCAACGCGCTCGACCAAATTGCGAGCCGCTGGGTCAATCCAAACTCTTTCTATGCGAGAAACCGGCCTTGTACATGTGCATTGATTTTTATCAATTTTTGCTTATCGGCACTACGCCGGCTTTGACAAAATCTTCTTTTTTGCCTTTCGGATGCAGTGCATCGTTAAAATTTTATGCTCATATTTTAGAATTGGGCTTTCAATGACCGTACCTCAAAGGTCAATGTCTTTGGTTGAGGAATAAAAAATAAAAAATAATTTAAAGTATATTTTCGTGGTACTTTTTAAACTGACTTTGTGGTACTTTTGAAAAATCCATTTAAAGACCAATTTTAGCGTACTTTTGAAAAATCGATTTTCGAGCCAAATTTCAAGGTACTTTTGAAAAACTAATCTGCGGGTGAAATTTTGGCGTACTTTTGAAAAATTGATTTTCAAGCCAAATTTCAACGCAGTTTTGAAAAATTAGTCTGCAAGTGAAACTTTGGCGTACTTTCGATAAATCGATTCCTGGGCCAAATTTTGACGCCCTTCCAAAAATATTATTTTTCAAAGTCCAATTTATGATACCTTTGAAAAAGTATACTATTCATAAATCTTTGTCATTATATACTTCTACTCTGATATTCTGAACCAAAAACATTTTTCCTAAGTGAAAATTCGGTGTTTCTTCGAATTTTCGCCTGGTCATTTCCAACGCCTTATAGAACCCAAAACGGTCCTTGTGGACTGATCTGCGCCTCTGCAGACTCCCAAAAATGTCTTTAAATGAAATTTTTTGCCTAAGTCGAATTTTGATTATGTCTTCAACTTAGGACGATTTTGGAGAGTTCTACAACACTCCCCTCCTTTGGTTGAATCTTTTCTACTCATCGATTGCCTTTAATTTCCATATTCACTTGTATGTCTGTATGCCTTCATTTGACGGTCTGACCTATGGTACAGATGTTTAAAAATAACGGCCTTAATTGGGGCAGACGGCTGATTCGCTTATCTAACTTAAAAATAAATACATTTTTTAAACAATACGTCAAGTTGATACAACATTTTTATCAACTTAATTACACCCGCGTCGAGGTGCGAAGCGTAGCACAATTTTGATTAGCGTCCACTCTCACTAATTCGTTGCACTCGCTTTTTCGCCCTGGTCTCGCTCTTGCTTAACTTCGGCCCTTTCTAGAAGAGGCTGTCTATATCTCCATGCCGCAGCTTGGACGGTCCTCGCCTTTGAGTTCCAGACTTCACCATGCCGCGCCCTTGCGACAGGCTGGGTCATCTTTCCATTTCTGCACATGGAAAATGCAGTTCAGCAACTAGATTGACTTTTTAGCAAGTCGTCGACTGGGACGCGTCGACTAACAAACACAATGTGTTGTTTTTAATGAAATATTTTTCTAACAGGAATTTTGTTAACTTATAATGGTTAGAAATTGGTTCTTCGTAAGGTAGATTGAATCGGCTTACGATATTCGTGCGGTCATCACTACTTTGTGAAAAAAGTATAAAAAAAATTGAAGCGTCTTCTTGAGCGAAGAACGGCTTCTGAAACTCGTAGTTTCCATTTCGTAAGGTAGATTAAATCGGCTTACGATACTCGTGCGGTCATCACGACTTGTGAAAAAAGTATAAAAAAAAAATTGAAGCGTCTTCTTGAGCGAAGAACGGCTTCTGAAACTCGTCTCGTAGTTTCTACTTCGTAAGGTAGATTAAATCGGCTTACGATACTCGTGCGGTCATCACGACTTGTGAAAAAAGTATAAAAAAAAAAATTGAAGCGTCTTCTTGAGCGAAGAACGGCTTCTGAAACTCGTAGTTTCCATTTCGTAAGGTAGATTAAATCGGCTTACGATACTCGTGCGGTCATCACGACTTGTGAAAAAAGTATAAAAAAAAAATTGAAGCGTCTTCTTGAGCGAAGAACGGCTTCTGAAACTCGTAGTTTCCATTTGGGGTATACGTTAATTTTGTTGACTTAAAATGATTAAAATTGAAGTTGTCTTCTTGCATAAGAAAAACAGCTTCCGAAACTCGTACTGATTCGTACTTATGCCTACGTCCATTACTCGAACTTGGCGGCTCTCGCTCTTGAGAAGCTAGGCTTACCGGATCGCGCTCTTGCGTCGGGTTCGCCGTCTTTCCATGTCTGCTCATGGAGTAGACTTTAAATTTTCGATTCGACCGCATATAGGTCAAAATCGCCACTTAGAATTTTGAGAAAAAATATAAAAAAAAGCGAAAACGGCTATTAGCCGTGGTCGACCTCAGAAATATCTAGAGGTGACTCTTCTATATCTGGCTCATCTCGAGCATCTTCGGGATCTCGACTTATTACATCCGGCTCATCTTGAGCACTTGCGGGAACATTGATTTGAACTAGTGTGGTATCGCTACGTCGCTCTGACCTGGGCGCGATCTCATTGTCTGATGAGGAAGCGTCGTCACTAAGATGAGTTTCATCCGGACTATCTTCTGATTCTTCAGACAATTCCAATTCAACATCGGGGTCTCCCTTAGGTGCCGGCCTGATGGCATCGACATGTAACCTCGTCGAAGTTACCCCCTTGTGAATGAGGTAAACTTCATTAGACAATCTCTTTAAAACCTTGTGTGGCCCACTCCACGACGGTGTGAAGGTATGATCCTTCCTGATCCTTTTAGTCATTACCATATCTCCCACTTTATATACGACCGGCGTTACCGCCACTTTGGGCGCGTAACGCCATTGGTAATTTGTTTGATTTTTACGAATTTCCTTGACTCTTTCAAGGCGGGGAACGTCCGCTTGATTACGACGTTCTTGTCTATAAGCGAACATATTCCAATCACCAATCTGCGGTAATTCATAGCCGAGCACTACGAAACTGGGCGTATGCCCCGTAGCGGCGTTTTTTCTTGTTCTCAAGATATATGCCATCTGACTAACATGTCGATCCCACTCGTCGTTGGGTGAACCATATAATAAGGTTTTTAAGATCTTCTTAGCTTCTTGCACCCTCCTTTCTATTGGATTAGCCTGTTGGTGGTAAGCTGCTGTGAAGAATCTTTCAATATTGTTACGTGTACAGAACGTATCGTAAAAGCCGGAATTGAAATGGCCTCCCTGGTCGGAAATGATGACCCTCGGAACGCCATATCTCGCCACTAGTTCCTCTTCGATAAATTGTGCTATTGTTTTTCCACTGACTTGGGTGAACGCCTTGGCTTCGACCCACTTACTAAATACATCCTCTACCATTAATATATATCGGTTATCTGCATCTTTGGTTCGCTGAAGCGGTCCGATTACATCGACGCTTAGAACTTCGAACGGATGCGATGGAGCATGGCTTCTGAGAGGAGCCTTCGGTTGTGACTGTCTGCTTTTTACGGAATTACAAATAATGCACTCATTTAAATATTTGTTAACTAGTCTCGACAAATTATTAAAATAATAGCGGCCCGAGATGATTCTAACAGTTTCATCGCGGCCGGGGTGACCTACTTCCGGTCGGTCGTGAAAATGAGATATTACTCTCATGACCATACGTTTTGGTACGTATAATTTTTCTATAACATTTTCGCCTCTCGTCCAAAGTGTGCCGCCTATCACTTGTCTTGTATTGACGAATTTCACCTCTGCCTCGGTTTTATCTGCTTGTCGCACTAGAGTATTCCATCGTTCAATTTGGTCTTGGATATCTCTGGAGTGCGTTTGCGCTTCTCTGACCTGATCGTTTAATTCCAATGTGGTAATCACTGATATTCGTTCCTTGTACGAGAATTTTGGTGGGTACATTCTCTCCTCTTCGTCGTCTGCTTCGACGTTTGGGCCTTGAGGATTCCTGCTAAGATAGTCAGCCAATATATTTTCCTTGCCGGGACAATGTTCTATGGTGAAGCTGTATTCCTGAAGTAATAATGACCAACGAGTAAATTTCGTTTTCTCGTCCTTATGCTTATTTAACCATAGTAAAGCTCGATTGTCGGTTTTGACTATAAATGGACGGTCTGCCAAATATATTTTGTATTTTCTTATATAATTAACGACGCTCAAACATTCCAATTCATTAATATGGTATTTTCTCTCCGTCGGAGATAACGTATTACTAGCATAAGAGACGATGTGCTTCTGGTCATTATCCCCCAATTGATATAATACTGCAGATAATCCTATTAAGGATGCGTCCGTCTGCAGTATGAACATTTTATTGAAATCTGGCCGGTGCAGTCCTAGAGGTTTATTCAATACTTCTTTTAGTAAAATAAAAGCTTCTTGGGCTTCCGGATTCCACTTGAAGCGCCAGTCTTTCGAGAGTAGTCGGGTCAAGGGCTTTGTAATTATTGCAACATTAGGGATATATTCACGTACCCAATTACATAGACCAAGGAAACTCTGAAGCTGGCGCCTTGTCGTAGGGGCCGGATAATTTTGTATCTGTAATATGTGTTTTTCTAATGGTTGAGTGGTGTTGGCATTTATTTGATGCCCGAGATAGGTTATGCTTGACGTGGCTACCACACATTTTTCCGGTGACACCTTTAAATTATGCAAACGCAGGCGTTCAAAGACGGCTCTCAGATGGTTTACATGCTGTTCTATATTTTCGCTGTAGATGATAATATCATCGAGATATACTTTGCAGAAATGATGCAAGTAGCCGGTCAATACGTCTCTTGCCATAAATTTTTGGAATGTACATGGAGCGGTCTTCAATCCGAAAGGCATCACGTTAAATCGGTAAGATGCTCCATCTAATGTTGTAAACGTAGAATAGTTTTTTGACGACTCCTCAAGAGGGATTTGCCAATATCCGCTCTTGAGGTCCAACACCGTAAATATGTTGGCGTTTCCTAGATCCTTTATACTCTCGTATATCTTTGGTAAGACGGATGCTTCGTCTTCCGTTACTTCATTTAAGTGACGATAATCAATGCAGAAGCGAGGCTTCTTGCCGGGCCTTTCAATTATAATGGGAGGCGAACTGTACTGAGCGGTACTCGGTTCTATGACCCCGGCTTTCAGCATCTCTTCAATTTGATCGTACATAACTTTTTTCTTAGAAGGAGACATGGGGTAGGGTTTGATATTGAACGGGCGGTCGTCTTTAACTTTTATTTTATGTTTCGTTGTCACCGTGGTAGCTTGGGTAGGCACCGCGGTGAACAATTCAGCGAATTCCTCGAATAGAGGTTTTAAATTATCGTTTCCGATGATCAGTTCTTCGGGAAGCCGGCATTGCTTCCTTGCTTGATGTGCTGCTTGATTCCAGAAGACGGTTATTCGCTCTTCAGTGCCGACGTAGACACATTTACGTTGATAATCGAATACGAAATTGTGAGCATATAAAAACGGGGCTCCCAGAATGAGCTCTTCATTTAAATTTTGAATGACCTGAAACGTGGTCTGAAAGGGTACATCTAGTACATTAACGTTTATGGTCGTAGTCCCAAGGGATTCTACTAAACCATCGCCACAAGCCATAACAAAAGTTTGGGGAGCTGTAAGTTGATCAATGTCGTTCAAAAATTTCGGTTGGATAATATTCCTTGTCGAACCTGTATCCAATAAAGCGTTAACCGCTCGATTATTAATTATAATCTTAATGCGAGGCAGAGGGAAAGCGTCGTTGGTTTGATTGATAGATTCTAATGGAGTGAATCGGTGGGGAGATAGGTTGACTTCTTGATCCTTAAACAGGTAATTAAGGTCAGGAAGGTCATCGAAGTTTTTTAATTTAAACTTCTTGCTTCGGAGCTTCCCCGAGGGTCGCTTCGAGCCTGCTGGGGCCTGGTAGGCGGGGCTGGTACAGTTCGGCCTGGGCCATCGCCTCTGACCCCCGCTTGGTTTCCCGTATTCATATTACGATAGGGATTGTTTGGGCATTCTGCATGAAAATGCCACTGCTCCGTTGGGCAATATCTGCAAGGGCGATACGGGACTCGGGAGTTCCTTACGTCTCCAGTACCCCTTCTCGGTATATCCCCTCTGGGCAGCGAGGAAATATTATTTGCAAAATGCACCCTTGGTGCTGGCGGATTATCTCTTCTTTGAGATCCATTGAATGGTGTCCTAGATGCACCAAAGGAACTGGAGGACGGCTTCGCTAATGCGGAGGGTTCCGTTCTCCAGTTACTGCTCGATTGCTGATTCCCTTGAGCTGAAGCGGTAGAGGTGGACGCTTCTCGGTCTTTGCTTTTTTTTGCATTTTGCAGAATCTCGAATTCTTTATTCTCATCCATGATTTTGGCCATTTGTTCGGTCATCGTCACTAGTGTATTTGTATCTAGTATGACGGCACTCTTTAGGAGCATTTTCATATCAGGTCTCAACTGATTGAAGATGGTAGCCGCCTTCATCGCCTCCGGCTTAAACGGATCGATCCTGTTGAAGAGGCATACCTTCCTGGAAATAAATACTGACGTATTTTCCTCGGCATCTTGTTTCTTGCCATATAAATTAGCTACTGCTTCGGTGAGTACTTCACCTGAATCGTAACGGCTTCTGAACCGCTCGAGGAATAGAGGATACGTGGTAATTAGGGTTCGGTATTGTTCGAACCATTTCCTAGCATCGTCTTTGAGCTGTTCTGATATTTTATACAGACGGTCGTTATCCTGCGTAATTCGTACTCGGACGAAAAATTCCTCCATATGATGAATGAAGGTTTCAGGGTCTTCGTGTTCGAAGCCATGAAATTCCGCATTTGGATGCTTCGACCGATACTTATGCTCGTGCGTGGCTTCGCTTAGAGCTTTGGCAAGACCTGCTGCCATTTGGGCGAACACTTGTTCTGAGGAGGGCTGTATGACTCCTTCAGTGGTACTCGGGCCAACCCCCGAACTACCCAGTACATCCTCCGCGCACGGCCTCTCTAACCCTCTAGAGACGTTGTCCATCACAGATGTCGGCTCGTCGTAAAACTGGAAAGGCGTTGATTCATCCATATCCTTTCCAGAAAGCCCTGCTGACTAACAACGCCCCACGTTGGGCGCCATGTAGAAGAACGCACTACCGGGCGTCAAAATGACGCGACACCAATTTATTTCTCAGGGGGCGCCAGTCGCGTATTACCCCGTTCTTCTACCTCCCAGGCGGGTTCGAGATAAGATGACTTCGGTAGCCGAAAAGCGGGACCAAGGCTGCACTACCACAGATCGGAAACTACGCTCTCTCTGGACCCGAATTCCCTCGTTAGGGGTTTAGGCACCTCTTAATTTCCTGAATTTTTGCATAAAAAAATCCCAACCGAAGAATTTCTCTGCGGAGGGATTAGTTTTGGTACGCGAAAATCGCGTTTTGGTCCATTAATAACGGAATATATTTCTCAAAAAACGCATAAAAAAATCCCTATCGAACCTCCGTAAAACAACCAGAAGGTCGAACGTTAATGCGAATTAACTCGACACATCCGGTTTTCTATACGAAAGTTCCAGGGATTATAGACCGTCAACAGGCCTCAAGATCAATTAAGAAACATTAGTTCAAAGAATCCGTTTATTTAACAGAATTAGTTATACAAAATTCTCAAGAAAGAATCGTGCCTTCCCCAATCAAGGTAGTGACTTTCAGACCATACAAGCGAGAGCGCTCGCGCTAACGATCGATTAGGTAGAAAAGATTCATACGTACCTTCTCAGAATCAAAATGCGAGCTTTTAGAATCATTTCAGACTCTGGGTAAATGAATAATTAAGGCTGACTGAAATTAACTTAAAAAAGTTTTACTAAATGAATTTAGTTTCGCTAGAGACTACCTAGCTTTAAAGTTCTTGTATCGTGGAAATTCACGTACTCAAACACATTCAGAGGACTTATTACTGCATAAGTTGAGTGGCGTTCGATCAGTCCACGACTTACTAACCCTTATCACAGTCGATTAATAATATCGATTTGGCAGCGTCTCACCTTCGAGCGACTATTAGGCAAAATTGAATTTTTGGATTTTTATGCACAAGGCGTTTTCCTCTATAACTTTGTCATTTGAAAAGCCCCGTTATTGGCTTTTCTACCATCACTTTGTCTGGACCACTCAACGCGCTCGACCAAATTGCGAGCCGCTGGGTCAATCCAAACTCTTTCTATGCGAGAAACCAGCCTTGTACATGTGCATTGATTTTTATCAATTTTTGCTTATCGGCACTACGCCGGCTTTGACAAAATCTTCTTTTTTGCCTTTCGGATGCAGTGCATCGTTAAAATTTTATGCTCATATTTTAGAATTGGGCTTTCAATGACCGTACCTCAAAGGTCAATGTCTTTGGTTGAGGAATAAAAAATAAAAAATAATTTAAAGTATATTTTCGTGGTACTTTTTAAACTGACTTTGTGGTACTTTTGAAAAATCCATTTAAAGACCAATTTTAGCGTACTTTTGAAAAATCGATTTTCGAGCCAAATTTCAAGGTACTTTTGAAAAACTAATCTGCGGGTGAAATTTTGGCGTACTTTTGAAAAATTGATTTTCAAGCCAAATTTCAACGCAGTTTTGAAAAATTAGTCTGCAAGTGAAACTTTGGCGTACTTTCGATAAATCGATTCCTGGGCCAAATTTTGACGCCCTTCCAAAAATATTATTTTTCAAAGTCCAATTTATGATACCTTTGAAAAAGTATACTATTCATAAATCTTTGTCATTATATACTTCTACTCTGATATTCTGAACCAAAAACATTTTTCCTAAGTGAAAATTCGGTGTTTCTTCGAATTTTCGCCTGGTCATTTCCAACGCCTTATAGAACCCAAAACGGTCCTTGTGGACTGATCTGCGCCTCTGCAGACTCCCAAAAATGTCTTTAAATGAAATTTTTTGCCTAAGTCGAATTTTGATTATGTCTTCAACTTAGGACGATTTTGGAGAGTTCTACAACATTATCAGGTAAATATAAAAAGTGGTTCTGATAGAATAAAAATGACGGCCAGCATCGTGTGCTGTTAACTATACTGCGTGCTTACCTTGTCAAGAGGTGGATCGAAGTAAAAATGTCTATCTGGCCGTCGATCGGCGTTCAGAAGTGCTGGGACTGGCAGGCATATAGTCCTCGTCACGTTTAGGCGACACCTGGGTTGATGCTAACGGTTGTGTCTGGCAGTTGGCGGGCAGATGTATCGGGCGATCGATTGGATGTATCGGTCGGTCGATCGGAGGGGTCAATTCGGCACTCGGAAGTGCTGGGACTGGCAGGCAAGGTGTGGTAACGGAGTTCGACGTTGGTGCGTCGGCGATCCGGATGGGGGACGGAAGTGGACACGTCGAGTTGGTTGGTGGAGGTTGGTGTTATCAGGTAAATATAAAAAGTGGTTCTGATAGGATAAAAACGACGGCCAGCATCGTGTTCTGTTAACTATACTGCGTGCTTACTTTGTCGAGCGATGGATCGGAAGTAAAAATTTCTAATGTTCCTTCGGGCAACTAAACCCCTACTCTTGGCGCTGGCAATTAGCGCCACTAGTACTTGTTTTTGAAATTATTTCCGAATCATAACTGCACCTTCTCGTAGTTCAGAGAAATTACATTTTTTAATTTATAGAATCCTTCGGAGGTATTTACTTTCGCGAGTTACAATACATTTAAGTTTCCCTATAGTATGGGAGAGGTTGGTAAAATCAATATCAATGAATGACTAAATTTTTTATTTAAGTGGAATGCGTAACGAAGGCTAACAATAATCGAATGCAGTTTAATATCGGGGGAAACAAACTTCGTTACAGCACATATATTTCTTCTTAACCCTTTCCAGCCCGAATTATTATCCAGGTCAAGAAAAAATTCTTTTACCTTTTTTTTTTTTTTTTATTCACAATGATACTACTAAACATATATATGCAAAGAAAAACTAAAATATGTACATTTTCAGTGCCAAAATGAATTGACGCCATATGGAGTCACTGGGCAAATATATGCTAAAATGGAAAAAGTTTGGATAATAAATTATTTATTCAATTATCATGAATAATAGTTATTTACAATGGAATAGTTTAAAACAGTTTTATCCTTTGTCAAACATAAGGGCATCTTACATTTTTCGCACATTATACGGGAATATGCATAAATGCAAAACCGGACCAATACATGCAGTAACTTGGCATTTTCACAATGCTGCTCAAAATGTGAATACCTAAGAACTGCTGTATTTCTCTGCATGTTGTGTTGATAGATGAGCAGTTTTCTCTACAGAATACAAATTTGTTTGATGTTCAATATTTTGTATTATGTTGTCATCAAAGAAATACTTGAAATAAGTCATCGGTGTTAGTTCTGGTTCAGGTGGATCTGAAAAATTAATTTCACATGCTGAAGCTACTTTATCCAAGTCTTTCTGCCTCCAGTGATATTCCTCCTTTTTCTTTCTTTCTCGAATTAGGAGTATGATTTGATTTATTAGACGTTTGAATATCAAGGACACCCAATGGTATTTCGTCCTCAGAGTCATATTCTTCTTCATGTCTTTCCTCATAGTTCAATCCATGTTGTATTACAGTAGATGCTGAATAGTTTTATACTTCAGTAATTTCTGTCTCACCATTGTCATCTGATTCCTCAATATTCAAATCAGATACATCTCCTTCTAGAAGTAACAGTAAATGTCGTTCTTCTTCGGTCAATCCTGCTCTAGTCATCTAAAAATACAATTATATTCAGGTGCTTTGAATTATAAATTGTCGCCAATGAAATCAAATATGACATAAAAAAAGGTTAAAAAAATTAGAAAAACCAAAGTTGACAAAAAACGACGTGATATTCAAAAAATAACCAATTTTATAGTTGAATACATATTCCTTCTGAATAACCACTGACTCCATATGGAGTCACACAATTTTGACCTATAATAAAGGTCAAAATATGGTAAAAATTTAGCTTGCTGTTATGAAATATTTATAAGCTGCTACTTTAACTTACCTTTTATGCAAAAACTTTAATAATATAGTAATAAAATACGAAGAATCAAAACATTTTACAAACTGTTGTTACAACACTGACAATACTATCAATTCACAGCTGACAGAAATTCGCCATTTTATACAGAATCTCGTAATAGAACTAAAGTTTTTGGCTTACGGCATCTATAACATATAGACGAATTAACTTCAACGAAATCTACAGTAATAATTATTTCGGTTCGTAGATTTAATGGACTGGTGCCACAACGACGCCATATGGCATCACTGGGCTGGAAAGGGTTAAGAGGAGACAACGCCAATTACAAAGTTTCATCGGTAAAGCTAAATCCGAAGTGGGGCGAAGGGTAGGCAGTGTGGCTATTATAGGGCATCTGCTCGTGACATCACAGCTAACCTCAAAAATATGTGTTTCTTAAGATTTAAGAGTATTACGCAGCTATAATTAAAATTTCTGCCTGGTTCCCGTATTTTCAACTAAAATCTAGTTCAGAGTAATGTTTATGAAGTTGTAAATACTTTGTCCTAATAAAACAGGATTTTGTAGGTTGGAAATCTAACCTGTAATTAGCAGTCTATTTTTATTAATCAACAATA
This sequence comes from Rutpela maculata, assembly GCA_936432065.2. NCBI lineage: Eukaryota > Metazoa > Arthropoda > Insecta > Coleoptera > Cerambycidae > Rutpela > Rutpela maculata. The sequence goes on from OW386285.2 coordinate 114,766,025, forward strand.
ATGAAAAATTATTTACGTGAATTTTTAAATATTTGCTTGGAGTTATTACGGCTCCAAGCTAAAAATGCGAATAAACTTGAAAAACTTAAAGTTTAAGGCCCTATTGTAGTGGTCTAGGTGGCACCATTTATTAAAAAGCACTCTACTAAAAATCTTGACTGGAAAAAATAAGTTTTTAGCCAAATGGCTGGCGTTATTGAACTGAAAAAAAGATATTCTTGTAAGTAAATGAATTCTACACTTCTATTGAAGAAAGTTTTTAGCTAAAATTTGTTTATTACTTCACATTGGCTCATTGCCTCCTGCTCCCCTCTTAACTATACTCTTAAATTATTTGAAACGGCGTTATTATTGTCCTAGCTCAATTCGTAAATTGTTTCCCTAATTTTAAGTAATCATTTGAACACGCTGGTTAAAATTATTATTAATGTTTTTGTTACGAGATCCACAAAAATGTATCTAAAGGTGTTAAATAAGGACTGTTTGGTGGCCATATGCTTCTGTGTAACCCATTTTGATGAAATAATAATAATAATAATACAAAATGTCAAATAACAACAATGTTGCCATAATATCATCAGTTGCAGCCTACTACGTAGTAAGTAACTGCTCTTCCATCAATAATCATAAATTACTTATGTGCATATTTGGACCATATTTAATATCTGATATGTCAAAAAATATTAATCTAGATCTATCAACCATTATATATTTGGAGAAAAACGATCTAAAAGAAAATGTAAAAATATATACGGTGTTCTATTAAAAAAAAAAACCTCAATTTTTATATCGTGATCTATGCAGGCTATTGTTTTTGTAGTTGCATTTAAAAAATATAGAACTCAAAAAAAAGTGAAGTTAAGGTGGGGGTCAAAGTATAATGTACATTGCATCAAGTATAAATTTAATGTTTTTTTAGAGAGGGGTAAAGAAAAGTTTCCATTTGAAAGTTTCCGGAACGAAATTTTGAAACTTTCGGAATATTCAAATATTTGATTGGAAACTTTCATTTTCATCAAAACTTCGTTCCGGAAACTCCCAAAAATTTCCTGGAAACTTTCCTTTTCCCATCTCTTGTTTTTTTTGAAGTTCATTAAAATTTTTACCCGAAACTGTAATACTTGTGTTGTATGCAAACATAGTAACATGTCCCCTAGAGCAACTTTCATTAAGTCTGGAATATTGCCTCTGAATGTGATGACAGATTTATCAAATTAGTTAGGGACGTAATTATTGTGAAACTGCGAATCGTTTTTATTAATAATTTCCAAACTAAACATTTTTGCTTAAAAAGTTGCCAGAACTCTCAAATGCACCTAAAACGAATTTGAACAAACAATCAGCTGATCCCAGTGTTGCGATATGCATCGAAATGATTTTAGTCCTACACCATGATTACTAATTGTGTAATTTAATTTTTAGCCACTAAGTGGTGACGGGATGGTGGAAATAACTTGTAGATTTTTATTTAATATTTAAAATGGAATGTTATAAAAAAATACATTAAGTAAATGAAAACCAAAAATGTACCTAAAATTCATATAAATTTTGAAAGAAACATTTTTATTAAACATTTTCAATCTTGCCTACATTAAAATTTAATAACTTTTTTCTACTGAATTAGTGGTGATGTTACGTGCTATGAGAGACAGGTGATTGGTTAATGATGCTACTTCCTCATCAGGTTATTGGCTATTAATTTCCAATATGCAGCTTCTTCAATTCTATGCTATATTTATTCCAATTTCATTATTTTAATATTTACTGTTACCATTTTTACGCAGATTTTGAATTTATGACCAGGTTTTTTAATTAAAGGACGACATACATTTTTGTAAATGGAATAAACAGTATATATGTACAGCAGTTGATAAATTTTCATTACTTTCAGAAGCATAAGCCTTTAAACAGTATTGTTTAGTTTTTAATAATTTCAAAGGGCTTTTTGAATGTTATAAAAATGTATACATATGCTATTTCAATCCGCAACACCCTCTTATTGTGAATGTGTTTAATTTATTTATCTTATTTGAAACGTGGTATTCGATAAGACCATGTAGAAATATTTGAAATTTTTATCTTTTCAATGCCAAGATCTCCTAAATGGGTTGAGGTTTTGAAATTTTTTATTGAAAAAGTGAATAGCATATTCAATTCGGAGATGCTTCAAATACCCTTATTAGCCCAGTCGATGAAGTTATGTACCTAGAAAGATTTGCAAACTGAATAATTTTTTTTTTAATAAGTTCGTGAAAGTGTATAGAATAATATCCTGAAAAGTTTACATTTCTCTCAGATGTAGAACATAAAAAGAAGTGAAAAAAAAATAAAAAATACAGATGGATAGATCATTTATTTATGAACAAAAAATGTTTTAACAAAATTTATCGCTAAAGCTACGGTTTTCCAGGAAAAAAATAGTCAAGTGTAACGTTGTAACTCGGAGCGAGATAAATGCTTGGACACGCTTGAATATGCATGACTGTGACACCGACGCACGGAATTACACATGTCACTAAACCAGAATAGAGAAGTTGCATGATTTTTTTTTATAATGAAAATCGATACAGCATCAAAAAACAGTTATTAAAATGTAAAATTTACGATTTTTTGAATGTTAATACAGCGAGAAAATAAATAATTTCATCGGTGAGGAATTTGGATATTTCAAAAAGGCAGTTATTTGGCGCCATTAACTGTGACGTTTCCCGTTATGATTTGTCCATCGAAATTAATAACAAACTGGAAGGTGCACTCGACTAGAGAAAGTGACACAGAGAGAGAAACTTGCGTGCACTATATTCCATCCTTTTTCTCGGTCTGTGTACAGACGGTTAAGCCAATCGGACGTTTTCTTCAACCAATCAGATCTTGTCAGACAAGGACGGAATAGTGAACGGAAGTTTCTTTTTCCATAGAAACATGCTTCTGTAATTTCGTATATCTAAAGCAATTTCGATGGGTTTGTCAAATGTCAGTTTACTGTTTATTGTTTACAGTCAGTTTACCAAGTTCTTGTTTGTGGTGTTATTGTGTTATTACTTGATTAATGAGCTAGTGAACAACAATATTATGACTTATGAATTACAAATATTGCATTGTGCCTAAATGTAAAACTAAGAGTATCATTACAAATATGGTAATTTTACATTCAAGATTCTCCAAAATTAGTTCGTAGATAGACGTCAACGAGAGGTTAGGACACTGCGTCTACTTTGGACAAATTATCCGAATAACGGATGTCGTCATTGACTTCACGCCAATAAGAAACCGTTTGCAGTCACGTGGTTTTGTTTACAAATTACAGCATAATCTAAATATTAATTTTACGGAATATAAATTTTATTTTGAATTTCTTTTGTTATAATCATTTTCTGCGTAATGGAAATTAAGAGCAAATCATTTTTTCAAGCATTTTAAAATTTCATGCATATTCCCTATTTGTTCAATCTATATGAGTGTTGGTTCATTTAAAAGATGGAAATTGTAGCTTTCTGATGCTTTTTTGTTTTAAACAGTACAAGCAAAGGATGGATGGGAAAAATATTCTTATATATATATTATCACGCCCGAACTCAATCGTCACAATAAAAAATATAGAAAAAATAAAAGCCGTTCAAAAAAATTATTTCTTCATAAAAAGTATGTACACTTCATCATTAAGGTTTATTAAGTTGTAGTAACGTGGTTTCAAAAAAAAGTACATCTCAAATCATTTTAATTTCCTTGCTTAATGATTTTCCTTGATAAATATATATATCGGAGGCTGTAACTTAACTTGCCGAGAAATTGACCCATTGGAAAATATAAAATATCACTATTTCGGAAGAAATGTATACTTTTCGAATGTTCAAACACAAATTTGTTTACTCGTATGCATTTTTTCAAAAATATGATCAGTCAGATCATGATAAGAAATTGCTATTTTCACGATCTTATCCTTATAACTATGAAAATATCTTTGATTGTTTTGAATATAAATTCTGGAACTTTTCCAATACATTAACAAATGTATAAGGAATCCATTGGATATAGCTGAAATATGGATAGGTGTACCTGTAATAATTACAATAATAAAGGCACATAAAAATTCATGCGAGCGATTCAGCGGCTATGTGTGGTGTCTGTATGCGTTCATAATTATATATTTTCCCTCCAGACTCGCTATTTATCTTCCTATTCACTAAGAAAAATGTTAAAAATGTGTAATCAGAAAGAGAAAAAGCTTTATTTTACTCGTTAGAACTGCTAAGAATTTTTAGAGGTTTCGTAGTATGCATTTAACCGTGCGCTTGGCCGTGCAGAGTGACAGTTACTTCACTATTTTTTTGAATACCGTGGCTTTAGCGATTATTAGGACATTTTTTGTTCAGAAACACGTGGTCTATCCACCTGTATTTTTTGTTTTTTCTACTCTGACTTAATTTAACAATTTTGAAAAATGGATGAAAAAAAAATTTTTTTTACTTTTTTTTTTGTTCTGCATCCAAGTGGAATGTAAACTTTTCAGGATATTATTCTATGCACTTTCACGAACTCACTAAAAAAAAAAATTATTCAGTTTGCAAGTTTTTGTGGGTTTCACTATTGTCTGGGCTATATACAAAGTTTGAACTATTGGGTGTTTGTTACACAATGGCGAATTTTAAAAATTTTGGTTCTTCGACTAACCCTATAATATTATAAAGGTATATTATGTTTACAAAAATGGTAAAGTTGCCATTCCGTCTAGACTTAATCAATGGTCAAATTCAGCTTATCAAGTAATAAGTCCCAAATAATATAAATAATTCACATATTTCAAAATAAGAGTGTTGTTTTAAATTGCACACACTGTATATGTTTGAAATGCAATCTGGGCAAATTCAACATCTGCTTGATTAATATTAATGACAGGGAACACGGAAATCTAACTGTAGATGGCAGAAGTGTTAGTAGAGGGTCAACAGGTGAATTTGAAATATAAGTGAATATGAATCTAATATACATATTTCCAAATTATTTAATCTGTGGTTTAATTACAAAATGTTAAATACTATTTTAAGAAAAGCGAATTCGTTAGGTAGTTCTGTCATACAACCATTTTTTTTTTAAATCGTTGACCAATTCGAAAACGAAATAATCGTCTTCAGAATTAGATTTTTATAAGTTTATATCTTCTATGTGAAATAAAAATGATTACACTTTTGATCACAGCTTTAAAATGCTATTTACGGTTTTGATAGAATATTAAGGTAGAAAATTGCTTATACGTTACCGAAAGTTTCAGTACAATTCACCGACTAGTTTTGTAAATAAAAATTGATGGTATGAAATGCATGAATAGAGAAATTTGAAATGATATAACAACACTATACCTTTGTGAGTCTTTAAACGATAGGAGGATCTTGCCTCAAGTTTTTTTTTTTTTTTTTAGATTTTTGCAGGGTATCTATTATACAAAATAATACACACATTTTACTTTTGAAATTATTATTTTTTAATTAATTAATATTGTAATGAATAAACATCACCATATATAACGTATTAATAAAGATTTATATTTAGGTAATATAAATAATACTTTTTTCTTGAAAATACTACAGTTCTCCAAGAATACACTACAGTGGCGGCTCGTGATATTGTCTGCAGAGGAGGCTTGATATTTTGAAAGACAACTAACTTGGAATATGATTATTTGTACGTTTCCGCAAGGTAGTACAACGGATTTTTGGAAGATTGGAAGATATGCTGCTTCTTCCAAAGGGAGGTTCAGCCTCCCCTGACGAGCCGCCACTGATACACTAAATATTCAAACATAAATAAAAATAAATTAGTTTATATATGTTAATTGTTATATTATTAAAAAGTCTATGTCCGGCAGACGACTTTTTTTATAAACATCTGTCAAATCAGAAAAGGGAATTCGAACTCCCCTATTTTTTTTATCGTCTTGTTAGAAATTGCCTCGGATAAGGGGTTTAAAGTAAGAGTGAGTCTTGATGTCTTTTGGCATTATATTTTTCCATTTAACGCTAAGATTTGTAAATCTGTGTGACAAGTCAATTGACAAAGTACTTCCAAAACTTCTGCGTCATGTAATACGCCACAAAAGTTCTCTGTTGATTCTTTCTGAAGCAAATCCATTGCTGAGTTTGATAGTTTAAATTCGCTTTTTTCTTTTTCGATTTGGAATTTCTTTAGAATTTTACTCTAAATATGGCATTTAGTTGCAAATATTTATTCAACTTGCATATGTGTTGTCTGTTTTTATGTTATTCTGTTGTTCCTGTCACAGTGGTGCAAAAAGTTACTCACCGTAATTGAGCAGTTGAAGTGGTTCATTATTTTTATTTATTCAGCTCAATTTTTTCAGCCGCATTGCTTGTCCCTTTTGGATAATGTTTCAACCTAGAGGACAGTTTTTATATTACAGTTTGTTGTTACTTAGTGACCAGAACCAGTTGTGATTAAAAAAACAATTCTTTTCTAATTCGTTATGGAAAACTAACCGGCATGAGTTAGGAAAAGTACTTCTTTTACTTACCAGTAGTGAAACAAATGAATGTCTGCAATAAAATTATTTACTATAAAAATTTACCATCAAATTATGGTATTTCTTATACAGGCATTCTGGGGACATTCTATCGGAATGGTTTATATTGATTATTTGTTCTTTTCCTAATATTTTTGAAAATGCTACTTGCGTCTTGTTCTGTACAAAATTAGAATTTTCAAAATAACAGTTTTCGATACTTTATTAGAAAACGTGTGCAATTCGTTAGGAAAATCACATTCTTCCTTTCACAACTAGAAATAGACTTTTCCTAATAGTCTAAGCATTAACTGCGTGAAACTTTCTGTGATAAGATAGAAACATGAATTTCATTTTAAATTGAAGCTTATTCATGGCCATGGAACGCCCTTGCTGACATTTTTGCTCGAGTCTGTTTAAAAAAGAGACCTCTGAAAAATTCGAAAATACATTTTCCTAAAAGGGTTGACCTCCATTAATGATTAGAAAGTTGAAACAAGTGCCTAATGAAAGTTTGCAACATTTGCGAAACTTTAGCGATCTACAATTGAATTAAATTAAAAGACTTTTTTTTGCCACCGGCTGCAGCGTTTTCCACACTACATGAAATCAGAGTTTATGTTAAAATAAATTTATATTTTCGTTGGCTTTGTTTGTCACGGTCAGAGGCGTAACTATGGCAGGGCAAACCGGGGCAGTGTCTCGGAGCTCCGGGAGATCAACCGGCGCCTTGGGGCTCTGGGAGACCTGGGTTTTCCGGATTTTTCCTCAAAAATGTCAGGATGAAAAATTATGTTGGGATTTTTTTTTTGGATTTCTCTCCCCTGCTCATCAAAAAATGTTGGGATCAAAAAAATTTTTTTCTAGGTATTAAGAAAATAATATAATAGGGGGCCCCCAATTTTTTGCCCTTGGGCCTCATGATGTCTAGTTACGCTACTGGTCACGATGTGCCATTTGCTGTCTGCCAACTTCTGGGATCCTCCTTGAACTGTTTTTGTGAAAGCAGGACTATATTTAATCCTTCCTGAAAAGAAGAACAATATTTAGAGTAATTTTAACGTTTTTTTTTTTTTACCTTTTTGTCAGTCCTGTCCTTATTTAAAGTAATATTCATGCATCTAGCAGCTGCTCTGCTCCTTAAAGAGTTCAACAACAGCAATTTGTTAAAACTCTTGTCCTAATTCAGATGTTAGTATCATCAACAAATGAGTTTATAATAATAGGCACATTTATTTGAAGTAAAAGCAATTGAACTTGGTGAGATCTTTTTATACTATTCACTTGTTGAAAAATTATCTTTGAAAAGATCAAACATGGCATTATACCTTTCAAAATAAAATTGTGTTTCTTCGTGTTAAATGCATAATCTTTAGATTTTTGATCTCTTGTCGCTAATTGTTACAAACGTTGTTACATCACCATTGGGCTTTACAAAAAATTACAGTAAATAGTACCGGTTAGGGTAATAAATAATGCAATTCAGAGAAAACACAAATGGTAAGTAACGGCTAACTGATCTTGTGCGAGAGCTGGGATATTGTGAGTTCTTCTTTATTTTTAGTGAGTGAGAGGTAGAATCAATATTCTCAGAGTAACCTACTAAGCCAGTTTGTTTTGTTATTCAGTGATAGCTTAGAAAAAGTTGTTAATCGAGAGAAAAATTGAAGTTATGGCTAACCCCTTAAATAACAAAACTGACCGCCGTGGATAGGTCTGATTGTGACAGACAGACACAAACAAATATAATAAAAATTGAATTTTTGAGATAAAGTCATAATTTATTAACACACTTTAAATTTTATCAAAATTGGTTGAACAAAATGAGTAAATATCAGCAAAAACAAATAAATCTTCAGATCAGGAGATATTCTTACTTATTAAATAATTTATAAAAAATATAAAACGAACAAATATTATTTAATAAATATGTGCAATGAAATATTAAAATACCAGATCTTAAAAATAAATTACTAAATTTAACACTTGATAAACTTGATTCTCAATTTAAATGTTCGATGTAAAGTGATAAAAATAAATGTCTTTATGCAATAACACAATATAGCAACAAATGAAAAATTACACTTTCTCACTGATCCTTTACAAATTTGGAAACGTGGTGACGGTTCCTGATGAGCACGTGTAGTCCTTGACAGCAGTCCCCTTAAACACAAGTGGCTCTGGACTCGATATGATGTCTGGATAACCTGGATTAATGATAGAGTTTTGCTACTGGTAACGTTGACTAGACTATATGAATCTCTACTACTACAGATGATTAAACTTGACTGAATGACTGGACTATATGACTGGACTCTTGTAGTTATTTAACCAAATAAACCCAAAACTAAACTGTATGATTTCCCTCCTTTATGATATTATCTTCTGAATTGTAGTTGTACCAAAATTGATTAGCTTGTGAATTAAACACCGGGCAAGACTCTTAACTTGAAAGGTACTCGAATATCAGCAAATGTAATTCAGCAAAATTTGTAAATCAAATGAAAATCAAATGAATTTGCAAATATATTTGTATTTGTATGTATAAAAAATTTAATTAATTTATCATAAATAATTTTTAATCAGCAAAACTCCTACGTTTCTGGAAGAAGAGAAAGGTTATCATTAACACGTGTTTGTACAATTATGGTTATCATTAACACAAAAAAAACATATGAAGTTAAAGCAAGTAGAAAAATATGGTTAAAGGCTGTAAAATATGAATGAGAGGAATTTATTTAAAAAGTTTAAATACCTTTTTCTAGATGGATCACTAAGAAAAATGTTGATAACACAAAAGCAGACACCTTGTGTCTAATTAATTATCAAACTAAGGAGTGACTTGACGCTACTGATACAGAACTGGAAATGGCTGTTCGGACCAGTCTGTCTGCTAGAAAAATACTAGTCCCCTCCATTCAAGAATAAAAACTAATACCACATTTAATAAGTTAAAATAACTATTATTACACGTATCTGAGTCCAGGTGGGATAAACAGGTCCCAAGCAACCCATAATACGCTTTAGTGTCAGATAACCAAATTGTCGAAAGGCGCAAGAAATCGTAGAAACGTATTTAAGTAGATTTGTCCTGTGTGTTTAAGCGGGCCGGTGACATAGGACTATAACATATAAAATAAACAGATGTTAAAATTACAAATATACAAATAGATATGATCTTAAATCTAAGTACATTGCTCTGAATTATTCAATGTCTGGGCATTAATTACAAAAGATGGCAGATATTAGTAGAGTACAACTCAGATAACGTGTGTGATTTATTAGAATATAATAAAAATGCGTAATATTTCATTTTGAAAACTAAAAGCGCTTTAACACGTTCGCTGCTGATGGGATTTTGTTAAGCATCGCCAGATGCTGAATAGGTTTTTGACAATAGAATATACATAGGATCAGATCGCCATATGGCGGCACCAGCATTGCGCAATATATAGACCAGGAGCCGGTGACACTGAAAGCCCCCTCATAGCGGAATCGAAAAATTTTTATGTGAATTAATAGTTACAAATTATACGAACAAAAAAAGCTTGGTATGTGTAGATTACAAAAGCCGAAAAAATGTTGAAAAAAATTAATTATAAAAATGCAATACCTAATGTTTTCCTCTCATCGCGGATATTGATTATTTGTAGTGTATTCAATAGAAATTTTTTTTTTTTTGCCGAAAGTATCCAGCATACCAGCTTTATTGCTATATATGGTCTCGATTCACATCTATTACAAAAAGTAGTATGTTAAACAAATTTGTTTTGGAGTAAAAGTTTTTATAGAATAAAATGTCTTGTTCCTTTCTTAGATTTAAAATTATATGAGGATAAATATGATCAAAGGAATTATAGGAAAATTATTATTTTAGATGATTCAAACAATAAAATAAAGTTGATATAATTAACAAAAGGACCCCGCACGTTTCTCATGTAAAATAATGCCCGGTGGATTTGATTCAAATTGAAATATGTTATTTATGAAATCATCCTGAATAAAAGTCTTCATGGGAGCAAGGCCGAAAAATTAATAATTTTTAAGTTATGGAGCTTTGAAGTTGTCTATCCGTGGTATATCAAATTCGGAACGAATTATGTTGTGGCTGAAGAACAGCTCGAGTTTGACACGAATTTTCAAAATTAGAAATCCAACAAACTAATTAGTCTTCTCCCTAGATATGGACCACAATATGAACCGGAATTACGAACTGGAAGTTGCATGATTAAGTCCATTTTTAGGGTGAAAACGTTTTCAGCGTTTATATTGACCTGCGTAGTGATTACGTATTCAGGGTAAATGAACGAATTTCAGGCCTTCACGCTAGATATGGACCACAATAACACAGCGCAGAAGTGCGAACAGGAAGTTGCATGATTAAGTCCATTTTTAAGGGTAAAAACTTTTTTAGTCTCAGTATAGACCTGCGCATTAAGTTGGTATAAAGGGTAAATAAATGGATTTCAGGCCCCCTCACTAGATATGGACCACAATAACACAGGACTGGAGTATGAATCGGAAGTAGCATAATTATATTCATTTTGAAGGGTGAAAAGTATTTCAGCGTATATATAGGCCTGCGTAATAAATACGTATTCATGGTAAATGAACGGGTTTCGGGCCTCCTCGCTCGATATGGACCACAATAACACAGCGCAGAAGTGCGAAATGGAAGTTATTACCCAGGTCTATATACAGACTGCATAAGTTTTCACCTTTCAAAATGGACTTAATCATGCAACTTCCGGTGCGCATTTCGGCGCTACGTTATTGTGGTCCATATCTAGCGTGGAGGCCTGAAACTCGTCCATTTACCCTGAATACGTAATTATTACGCAGGTCTATATATACGCTGAAAAAGTTTTCACTCTTAAAAATGGACTTAATTATGCAACTTCCGGTCTGGACTTCAGCCCTGTATTATTGTCTCAGGCCTCCTCTAGCGAGGAGGCCTGAAATTTATTTAGCCTTTATAAGTACTTAATACCCAGGTCTATACTGAGACTGAACAAGTTTTCACCCTAAAATGAACTTAATCATGCAACTTCCGGTTCATATTGTGGTCCATATCTAGGGAGGAGACTAATTAGTTTGTTGGATTTCTAATTTTGAAAATTCGTGTCAAACTCGAGCTGTTCTTCAGCCCCATCATAATTCGTTCCGAATTTGATATACCACGGATAGACAACTTCAAAGCTCCATAACTTAAAAACTATTAATTTTTTAGCCTTGCTCCCATGGAGACTTTTATTCAGGATGATTTCATAAATAACATATTTCAATTTGAACCAAATCCACCGGGCATTATTTTACATAATGTGACGTGCTTACACCCTTTTTGTAAACACCCTGTATCGTGGGTTCGGAAATTATAACACCAGGGTAACACTAACACTAATTTATTAACTTACTAATTACAACAATAATTACTTGGCTAATAATACACTGTGAACTACAATTCAATTATTCAGTCACTTTATCACTGTGTTTACTCCTTACTATTTGACCATCTCAACTGACCATTAGAACTGTACTAACTAACTTCTTCACTCTGGTTTACTCCATGCCTTCTATACCTAAACATGAGGGATCTCGAATTTTCTGTATGACGTCACCATTCTCTAGATCAGCGGTTTTCAACCTTTTTCGAACCACGACCCCCTTACAAAAAGAAAAAACAAGTTTACCCTCTCGCGACCCCCAACCTCGATCTCTATTAATAAAATCTAAAATCAATCAAATTTTAAAATTTCTTGTTATAGTTTTTGGTATGATTTCTCATTAAAAATTGGTTTCATTAAAATTGTATGCGTGTAATATTTAGATTTTTAGATTTTAGAATAAATGATTTAACTTTATTGGTTTTTTTCTCAATAGCTCGGGACCCCCACAGGTTGAAAACCGCTGCTCGAGATAGTTCCTGATGTCATCATTCAAGAGCTTCTAGTAGGTTCTTTCTCTAGTAGGTGCAAATCTCTACATTCAGACATCCGAACTAATTGAATTCTGTTGTTGCCTACATTCTGAGGGTTGCGACACATCACAATAAGAAACGTGCGGGGTCCTTTTGTTAATTATATCAACTTTATTTTATTGTTTGAATCATCTAAAATAATGATTTTCCTATAATTCCTTTGATCATATTTATCCTCATATAATTTTAAATGTAAGAAAGGAACAAGACATTCTATTCTATAAAAACTTTTACTCCAAAACAAATTTGTTTAACATACTACTTTTTGTAGTAGATGTGAATCGAGACCATGCAATAAAGCTGGTATGCGGGATACCTCCGGCAGTTTTTGGGCCCGCATACCAAAATATTTTTAAAGATCACATTGAAACAAACTTAAAAAAAAAAGTTTGCACGTGATGACGGAGAAATTTTATCCCCCTTCACACACTTCAAATAGGTATGTCACACCCGTCCGGCCAAATAAAGTGGTTTGCGTAATTTTTTTCTGAAAGAGTACGAAATTTTCTATCGAATACACTACAAATAATCAATATCCGCGATGAGAGGAAAACATTATTGCATTTTTGTAATAATTAATTTTTTTAAACATTTTTTCGCCTTTTTCAATCTGCGCATACCAAGCTTATTTTGTTCGTATAATTTGTAACTATCAATTCACATAAAAATTTTTCGATTCCGCTATGAGGGGGCTTTCAGTGTCACCGGCTCCGGGTCTAATATTACTGCATCGCCATATGGCAACTTCAGCAGTGAACTTGTTAAAAGCAATTTTGACAATACAATTTGTTGCTTTGGAAACTTTTTGAAATTGGGTACATACCTACTACGTTTATTGTGATGGTCAGATCTGACAGTCTGTGATGTAGGAAATATTAAAAGTAAATTTTATAAAAACGGACATATACTTATGACATTAATCTATAAAATTATGGCCAAAACTGATAAATATTACTTATTAAATATGTTTTGTTTAACTTTTGGCGCTATTGAGAGGAAATTAAATTAATAAAATTTGTCTAAAAGTAGGTTCGGGGTTTATTTGCTGTTAAATTTTAGCAAAAGCTAGCTTCGATTTATTTAGTGTAAATATAAAACTGCTGTCATTGGTCGATGTTTAAAATATGATTGATTGGTAGTGTATGCACGAAGGAAATAATCAGCTTTAAATAGCAAAAGTCTACTCGTGGGTATCATGGATATTTTGTTTCAATAACTTTTTTCTTGCTTGTTTTCCCGGTATTTTACAAATGACTATATTTAGGAATTTTTGGCAGTCATAAAGCTCAACAACATATTTACTTGTATTTCGAATTCACCCTGTATCTACAAAATTTTTTTTAACAGATAATGAAAAACTGGGTTATAGGCATTGATCGAATTTGTACCTAGCTCCACCACCAGTGACCATCTAAAGTTTCAGTGGGAGCTAGCTGTTAAATACTTGTGTTGTTTGAGAATTATTTGTCATCAAAGCTCATTAAAATAATTCATTGGTTAGGTTTTTATTGAAATTGGACAGATTGGCAGCTGATTCCCATTAAAATTGTTGACAGTTATCCGCACATTGTTCGCTCAGTGCCTATACCTTGTCGAAATTTAAATAAACAAATTGTGAGTTATCTAATAATCTAGTCATCCGTGTCAAATAAAGCTTAAAAAGCTAATAATGTGAATCTGAAATTAGAATCTAGTATGTAAATTATGTAACATATCATATTTATGATTCTCATTTGTCTGCCGAAACATCTATAAAAATTTTAATAGGGTACTTTTTATTATACCTTTTTTAGAAACCATTGTAAGATTATTGCAATGATTATTGTATAGTGTTTATTCATGCATCTGCACTTGATTGTTAAGTTTATGTTCATGAACCCAGTGGTACGTTTTCAATATCACTGAAAATGTGTAAGGTTTGTTTACATTATTTGTATCATTATAACTCTCTTAACAAAAGGTGTATAATATTGTGATTAATCGTAGTGAAGTATGATTTAAACTGAGCCATATAAAATCTACAAACACTGCAGCATCTAGTCCGGTAGGTCTTGTTACAATATAGTCTTTTACTGTCCTTGTATTGTTTTGCTCCTTTATTAACGGAAAACTCATTACAATAGGGAACTTGCCCAAAAAATAAAATTGAATTAAAATACTCAAAATCGTAAACTAACATCATTAAAAACCCCATAGACAACAAAAAAAAAAAAAAAAATCCTCCAGAAATATAAGCGATTAAAATCTGCCGGATTTTACCCACTCCTGAAATGTGACGTCAGAGGGTGAAAGTCGGATGACGGCGTCAAGCGACACCGATTCTGCTTTCGGATGCTCATTTGTCAGAAACAACTAGCAGTGAACACAATCTAACCTAAAATTCGTTGGAAAAACATCTTCAATATTCTGAAATGTCACAAAATGTCACTTTTGATTCGTTCGTGTCGAGCCGAATTTTCGAATTTCGCCGTGCAATTTACGATCAGGTTTATCAGGAAGACTTCCTCTTTACGTCGCGGCATCGTACGGTCGATCCAATGGTGTTTTTCGAAAAATATGAACGTGTTAAGATTGCATGTTTTTGCAATTTTTTCGGCTCCGAAATGTAAGCTGTTTTTTGCTATTTTTCGCAGGTATCTCCGAAACGGTGGAAGTTAGCTCGAAATAAAAAATAAGGTCAAACGAGTGTTTTTTACTACGAATCTTTTGCTATCACCAGACTTGTGATTTTTTTTTTTCGTTTCGGAGATATCTACAGAAATGTCGGCCACGTACGGCAAAAAATCGTAAATTTTGAGCTTCTACAGTTGGTAACTTTTTAATCTTGGCTCCTACTCCAAAACACTACTCTAGCTAATTTAAACATAATTAAATTTTCTAAAACTGTTTTATTTTTTTAATTCCGACAAAAATTAAGGAATTAGAGGGGGCGGGATTTGGGAATTTTTTTTTTTTTGGTAAAATTTCTCCATTTTGTCACCGTAATTAATCGGTAATTAACTGAAATCGATCTCATTTACGATATTCACTTAATATCATGTCCTATTTTGACGCTACGTTAATGTCGGCCCTTCGAAACACAGGCTTCTGAGAAAAAATATTTTTTTAAGATTTACATACACTCTATAGGGAAACGTGTAATATCCTACATTTCCTCGAATATCTCGATAATTATCGGTTTTTTCGAAAAATTTGTAGACAGCTTATTATGTAAAGAGAATTAATTGAGCTATCCGACACTTTTTTTATTTTTTCTCTAACATAAAAAACAAAAGACTTATGACCGAATATGCGGACGTCTCAAAGCCAACCGCCGGACGGTCTATTAATTAGGGTAAATGGCTAAAGTATGCCATCTGTGAATACTACGCGAGACTAGTTTTCACCCGGTGACGTCACAGTGCTTTTCGTGAGGAGTGGCGAGGATTTCAACTTTAATTATTTATTGCAAAGTAAGTACTGCGATTTAAGAGCTGATATTCGGTGTGGCGTGTTTTTATACATAAATACACACTTTAATGAAATAAAAAAAAAAAATGGGCAAGTTCCCCATTTAGAAGGCAATTTTATGCTGTAAAATTCCTGTATTTGCTCATACACAACAGGGTTGACTGCCCTCCTACACTAAGCCAGTTGAACTTTTTGGTTCCAAGAGCCGCCAGTCGCAACCCTCCCACATTTTATTGTCAACCGGCACGAACCAATATAATGCTGAAGTCTTCTATATTCGTTATTTGCACTAACTACAATTCAATTTGTGATACTTGTGATATATTCAACTGCACGGTCAATACAGTTCATACTTTTCTTAAGAGTTGCAGCGTCCCATAATGTTAATGTTAAAATAATATAAACATGTAGGGCACTTGTAATTAATTTTATATTGTTTGTCACTTATATGTATGTATGTATCTATGTATTTTTCTTTTTTTTTTTGGCGCTTTCTTGTCCTGTAATTGGTTCTTTTGTACTGTTGGATAAATGTATTGAATAAATAAATAAATAAAACGTTTATATTACAGGATGTAGACAGTAACCTTAAGGCGAAAATACCTTCTGGGTTGGCAATAAAAAATTGTAAGGATAATTAAGGGTCGTTCTGGTTTTTTAGTGTCGGTAGTAAATTAACTTTGAAGAATATAGACCGGGAGATAGTGACACAAAAGTCCAAGTCATTTTTTGCAGGTATGGCACTACTTAGAACTGTCAAAACGGTGTAGCATGGTGATTTTCGTGAATGACTACTTGAACATGATTAGTTGGAAAAAAAATGAGCAAAATTTTAAAAATCAACCTGTTTTAATTAGCATGACGGGGTTACTAGCCCCACTCGATCGGTATGGCATTTCGCTTTCGCCGAATTGTTTTTATTAACTACCGGAGGATAAAAGAATCTTTATGTAAAAGATCGTTTGAAATCCGTAATTTTTCCGACAAGTTCGATTGATTGTCCTGCGTTTACGCCTCAACGTCCAGCGGTCAGGCTATCTTTACTGATAACTCATTAACCGTTGAAGATATAAAAAAATTGCTCATCATAAAAAAGAAAGCTTGACTAATTTCCTAGAAAAAAGTCCTATTGTAATTTTGTTGTATATGCCATGGTTTTCGAGAAAATCGATATTGAAAAAAATTCCAAAATTTGTATTTAATGCGCGCGAATTGTCGTTTATTTAAAAATTTTTGCGTGCGGCTTATAGAAAAAATCTAATTGCTCGAAAACCATACAAGCTAGGAATAAAAATCAAAATGGGTTTTAAAGGGGATATAAAATACTTTCTTGTGCTGCTATTTTTGATGGCTGTTGATATTTATTAGTATATAAAAATAACAATATAATTTAGTTATCTCTTAATTTTTTGCTTCTCTAACTATTCACAGGCCCATAAAAAATAACTGACTTTAATATAAGTTATAAATGCATTATCTTTTAGTTCAAGGTAGTACTTCAATGCAGAAAAAGTTAGGAATAAAAATATTCACATTTACAAATTTACCAGTAGGTATGTTGAAGTTAGCCAAATTTTGGCCAATTTTTTATTTTTTATTTTGATTTTGCCAATATAACCATTTTCATATAGGTAATCCAAAGTTTGGCCGTTTTTCCGCTCTTTTCAATTTCCTCCATTTTGTTAAATAATTTTTTTGAGTTGAATTTTCAAGATGTTTGGGTATTTTTTTTATTTTTAGGAAGCAATAAAAAATTGGCCAAAATTTGGCTAACTTCAACATGCTGGTAAATGTGTAAATGTGAATATTTTTATTCTTTTTCTGCATTGAAGTACTACCTTGAACTAATGCATTTATAACTTATATTAAAGTCAGTTATTTTTTATGGGCCTGTGAATAGTTAGAGGCGCAAAAAATTAAGAGATAACTATATTATATTGTTATTTTTATATACTAATAAATATCAATAGCCATCAAAAATAGCAGCACAAGACAGTACCTATTTTATATCCCCTTTAAAACCCATTTTAATTTTTATTTCTGGCTTGTATGGTTTTCGAACAATTCATTTTTTTTTCTATAGGCCGCTTGCAAAAAATTTCAAATAAATGAAAATTCGCGCGCATTAAAAATACAAATTTTGGAATTTTTTTCAATATCGTTTTTCTCGAAAACCGTGGCATATACGACAAAATTACAGTAGGACTTTTTTTTAGGAAATTAGCCAATCTTTCTTTTTTATGATGAGCAATTCTTTTATATCTTCAACGGTTAACGAGTTAACAGTAAAATTTTTGGGGGCTCCCCCAGATCGGCACCCGCACCCCCCAGAACGGATTTTTGTGGTTTTGTGATGTATAACCCCGCCACTAACAGTTACTGAAGGAAAATCTTTTGTGAGGGAAATCTGTATAATTATTGGACTATTTATGGGGTTAAAAATGATAATAGCCACAGATTATGAAATAATAATGAACATGAATGTAGTATTTAGCATGTGCACAAATTCTTCTGGTGATATCAATGTTGAGCGTCGTTCACGGTAAAAAAAAAATGAATTTAGACATTCTGTAAATTGGTTTTTGAAATTTTATTACTTCTTGTGGACAATTTGTCCATGAAAATATTAATTAGTGGGGCAAAAGTTTATAAATGAGTAAACAAAGAACAATTTTAAATAAATGAGAATATCATGCACCTCAGTTGTATTTTTTTAGAAAAATTGCTATTCGAAAATTAACAACATTGATTCTTTATACTGGCCTATTGTTTCTTACCTCTTACAAGAAAACTTTATGCAGGTTATATTTAACACGTTCGCTGTCCCAATGGTCAGCCATAAACCATAGCAAGGAGTCCCCATATAAAAAACTATATGCCATACTCTGGGAAAAACCATTTGCCGGTACTCTGTAATTAAAAAATTACATGCATAGAGTCCAATGAGATATGTAGTAACCAATGGTTTAATATAAGTCTATGCCCCAAATTTGGTTCATACGTCTGTTTGGAATAGTAACCTTGTTATACAAGGGAGTCCCTGTAAATAACCTGCCTATTCGCCGACAGTCTGTCTTAGAATCTAAAATGAAATAGAACCTAAACATGAGCCAATTATGGGACACAGGACTTATCGAAAAAAGGCATGACCCATAGATGGACAGTGAATGTGTTAAGGAATAATTTCTGCAAAAACGCGTAAACACGAGTTATTGTATTTATTTGTACATTTTATATATCATCTCTAATGTGTAGAAAGTGTTTGTAGGTATTAAGATGACTCATCATTGGTAAACTTTGTTTGTTTATATTTTACTTTATAAAGAATGATGTAAAATATTAGATTTTATACAAATTAAATTTTTATACTTTTGGTGGCTGATTTCAGCATTGTGATAAATTTTTATCAAATGTATTTAATATCTGTAAACCATTTTAATTAATTAAAAGAGTTCACTAAATAAATATTGTTAGAAAATTTGCTTTTTCTTTTTCATAAAGTGTTAAACCATGCTACCTACATTCTATACTAGAATTACCAGACAAGCTGTAAATTGCGTAGTTATGCTAGTTCGGAAACGACAGGATGCCTTGGTTGGGTGGTTCATGGACTTATATGCTGTGGATGATGCATTACTACCACTGCCTAATGGTGCTGTGAGATGCTGCACGCATGTGGATCACATCTACTGAAATGGTATGGTACATATATACTTTCAACAGAGCAGTATCACATCATATCTTGTACAGAATGGAGATCATACATGTTGAGAAATGTAAAAAATAAATGTGTAAGTCAAAAATGATCTCTTCACACATCCACATGTTAGAAACGAACCAAAAATTACACTAATAGCAACATACAGAATTGTTAGTAACAGAAACTAAGAATAGAGAATATTATTTAGGTATTATGCAAATCACAACTCACACACTTTTTTATTTATTATGAAAATACCTACTTTCTGTATATTGTCCTAATCTGGGCACGCTAATATACTAGTTAGGTAAATACTTTAAAACACTCATTATTGGAGAACCAATCAAAACAACTACTCTTCTAGCTAATACTGACGAAGTATTGAATTACATGATAGGATTCTTAGCATTTTAAAGAAAAAAAATATTGAAATTACTTAAATCATTCATTTACATTTAATCATTCACACCTTTTGTATTTAATATGAAATTATCTACTTTCTGTATATTGGTACCTTAATCGGGTCACGCTAATATACTACTTAGGAAAACACTTTAAAACACTCATTATTGGGAAACCAAAAATATATTGAAGATACTGAAATTATTTATTGAAATTCAGTCATTCACAAGAATTATTGAACCTTATTTCAACTCTAGAAAAGTTGTACAATAAGAATGCTATGAAGTGTACAATACCCAAGTAACACAAGTGGAACTCTTATTGCGCTTAAAGCTTTATAAATAATATATTATTGCAACTTATACAGCTAGTTAGTTTTATTGAAGGTTTATTTAGCAATAAATTGCTTATAAAGCAATTGGCGATTCAAAATAATTTCTGTGCTTTGGTAACAGGTGCTGCATGGCATTGCGCGTACTGACCGGGAGTTTTGTCTGCCAGCGTAATTGAAGTGAAGTACATATACTAACTACCTATGCGACAGATATCGATAATCATTCGATTAAGAAAAAAATTTTCCCCCTCCCTATCCCCGCACCATACTAAAAATTTCCAGGGAGAAAAAACTTTTGTACTTATATAGATAGTCTCTTCGATTACCAACTGGCAGACGATAACCTTTCATCGTAGAATTTGCGCGCTATTTCCTAGACTAACTGAGTTTGAAAGGCCTCAAGCAAAATTTTACAGCAATATGGTTACTTAAGCCATATATGTCAGCCCCAATATAGATTACTTATAGTTTTTTGAGTGTAGCACTTATTCAACAAAGCCTTTTTTCAACTGATATTTTTGGAGCTAGGTAGCTGCAATTTTTCACTTTTATGGAACTCTTACGGCTAAATTTACTTCATCTCATAACCTCTAAAAAGATCGCTTAGATAGTGTGTTTGAAGCTAGGTCTGTATTTCATGTGCTGTTGTTAAGTGCTACACAACGATATGTATATAGGTTTGTTTTGGTTTTGAGAAATAACAGTCTTCGAATGTTAGGAACATGCGCAGTTAGTAAAACAGCTTGCGCAGTTACTAAAACAGAACACGTTTTACTAACTGCGCATGCTCCTGACATCCGAGAACTGTTATTTCTCAAAACCAAAACAAACCTTATAATTATTGGAAAAAGACAAAGTGGAGTGGGAATTTCAGAAAGGATTAAAAAGCAACATATACATAAGTCATAGATCACAACTGATGAGAATGTCATACAGAAAATTTGATGACGACGTGATAGCTAAATTATTAACATTAAAACAACCTAACCTTTTCAGTTTTCTGTGACAAATGTAGCAATTTTCAATGCCGTAATATAGGATTAATGCAACAGTGAAATAATCATTAGGTTCTATGAGTTCTATACACAAAAGTTGCATAAAAGCTGTGCAAAACCAAAGTCCTGAGTACTCTTGTTAGTTTATAATTGCTTTATAAGCAGGACTCGGAAATTTTATCTCGGTACCAGAGACGGTTCTCATAGCCCAGCAAACACTCATAATTGGCACATAAATGGTCATACGCACCGTCGCCAGCATTATCATAATTGGCACTTTTATGGGGAGCCACAAGCGGACCATTGGCGAAATGTCCCAGCTGGCCATCCCTTCAATTTGCCAACAGTGTACAATAATATTTATACATCCATAAAGTACGATGTATGGAGATTCTACTTTTTTTTATATAGATACATTATTCATGGCGCTTTTTACGAAAAAGTACAGCTTTGACATTTAAGTATTTTACTTGATAAAAATGAAGTAATTATTAATGCATAAATATTGTAATATGAATTTGTTTGTTATCATCCGTATATTTTATTTACATATTTAATATTGTTTACCATAGCTCCAATTTATTCTCACAAGGGTTGCCTGCAAATTATAATGTTTATTAAGTTATTAAATTCATTTTTACTTACCTGTACCAATTGCGGTCGAACCTGCATGTCTCCGATGTCCGTATTGCAGTACTGACTCTTCTACCAACTGAGCTATCTTAATAACCGTTATTACGGATGCTAAAAGCAGTATTTATGGTGATGTGTATGAAGTCTTTATTATATTATGTGAATATGTAGCTATTTATTTCAAAATGTAGAAAGTATTTGAATGTTTAATAAATGTTTACGGGTAGTCTCAAATAATATCATTAATAATAATTTACAAAAAACGTTACAATTAAGTTATTAATGACAAATTACAAATTACTTACTATAAAAAATAAACTACAAATTTTACAGAAATAACGGTCAGATTAAGTCAGATTACACAAATTTTAATAACCCACATAATGAAATAATGTAAAAAAAAGGCCATCTGCGGAGTGAGGACGAACAAGCTGAATTTTTGCAGAGACCTTCGTTTTGATGTTCCAATGAAGCACAAAAAAATCTCATATGCCTACCCTTGTGCGTCTTGAGATATCGAAGGTCAAAGGTCGTGAAAATCGTTTTTCGCGAAAATCTCGCTTCCAGTACATCTGACGTCGTAAGAACTCATAACAAAACTTACGTAAAATATATTCTCTACAAAATTGTTCATATACATTTTTTTCGTACGACCAACCGTTTTCGAGATATAGCATGATAAGGCGGGAGCGCGCATTCGTAATAGGTAATACCGTTGATTGAAGAGTAAGGACTCTTCACTCAACGGTAATACTGTATTATACTGCAGAGTTATAACTATAAAAGCACTTTTCTTAATCTGTTAGACTAGAAAATTAAATTCCCATTATTAAAACCGTTAAAAATTTGTTTATTTATAAAAAATATATATAATAAAGAATTAATAACAAAACAATGTATTATTTTCACACCACTTTTGTGGTGTGTGTGGTTTTGTATAATATGATGGAGCCTGTCAATATTGAACTCAATGAAGATAATGTAACCTACGTCATCGATGGTGGATTTTTGCTACATCGTGTCGTATGGAACAAAAACGATACTTTCTCCGACACTCTCGATAGATATGTTACATATTTGCAAAAGCATTTTGGTTCTAACATAATTGTTATATTTGACGGATACTCAGACAACTCTACAAATATAAAAGCAATGGAGCAATTAAGACGAAGCACTGCATTGTCTACATCTTATGAAGTTCGCTTTGATGCAACAATGATTGTGCCAGTCACCCAAGAAAAGTTCTTATCAAACCGATTCAACAAAAATTTTTTTATTGAAATGCTTATTGAACAACTACAAGCTGCCAACATCGCTACAAAACAAGCCAAGGATGATACAGATGTTCTAATCATCGAAACAGCCATGGAAGTATCGGAAAAAGAAAGAACCGCCATCATCATTGGAGAAGACATTGATTTGCTTGTTCTCTTAATAGGACGAACTCAGTCACATCACCGACAAATTTTCTTAAAGAAAATTGGCAAAGGGACTACATCAACACTAATTTATTCGTCTAAAAGTCTCGACAAATATCGTCTTTGCAAAGAACATATTTTGTTTTTGCATGCCCTCACTGGATGCGACACTACATCGGCACTCCCTGCCAAAAATTCCACATAGAAACTTATAAAAAAAAAGTGATGCGGTTTTATCGTTCCTATAAGTTATATTAGTATTATACAGATAGTATTTTATCTGTTTTATTAAGTTTTAAATTGGTTATGAAACAGTAATTCCGAATGAGCTATTTGGAATTATCATGTTGCCCTTTCATGAGTACTTATATGAAATATACATCAACAAATCTACAGTTTAGTGTCTGCAAATGCACCCTTGCCCTTATATCTGTAAACATATGGAATTACAGATACAACTTTAAAGAGATTCTAAACTTTTCTATAAGTAATATCAAAAGAGTTCCAGTCCGTCCTCTCCAGTATCTATCGTATGTAACACACCATTTATCAACATGTTTTTATTGTAAATTTCAACATTGCCTTTTTATTAGTATTAATGTGGATATACATGTCAACAAATGTACAGTTTCAATTGTATATTTTGCAGATGTATTTTTATTGTAAACTTCCATTTTGCTTTTTTATTAGTATTAATTTGGATATGCATGCCGACAAATGTACAGTTTAAATTGCATATTTCAAATAGAAATACTAATATTGTGGTAAACACAAAATACTGCAAAGTCCTTATTTCCTCGGGTGTTCTTGTTCTAGCCTAGAAGCAATGAATGAGTTAGCAGTGAAAGAGACTGCTTTACTTTTAATTTAACAAACACACGTCAGTTCCTTAGGTCACATTAGATTAGATATGAATTAGCGACACGTATACAGCTCCCTCTACTGGAGCCTGGAGTTAAAGTTGCTGCTGAAATTTCTATCAGTTTCTACCAGAATGGAGCAGCAAACATTTACTTATACCACATCAATGAGAATTTATGAGAACAGTATCTAAGGTAAAACGTGCGGCTTTCCGTGGTTAAATGGCAAGTGTTTCTATAAGAAACGAGCTGCATTAGGTTAGGACAATTTTGACTTGCAATTGAAGATTACTAATTATAATGTTTGAATAGGGATTTATGAGATCAGTTTCTATGAGTATTAATGTTTTTTT
Organism: Rutpela maculata; assembly: GCA_936432065.2. Classification (NCBI taxonomy): domain Eukaryota; kingdom Metazoa; phylum Arthropoda; class Insecta; order Coleoptera; family Cerambycidae; genus Rutpela; species Rutpela maculata. Next base: position 114,790,661 of record OW386285.2, read on the forward strand.
TCAGTAATATATTAAATGTGTTTTCATTTGTTTGAATGGGTAAAAAGAAAGGTCAGTTTTCAACTGCAATTACAAATACAAGTTTAATCACTTTGAATGGGGTTATATGCGATTAATTTCTAAAAGTATTTATGCTGTTTTCCGAATATAATTGTGATGAGGTTTAATCAGTAACAAATTGTTCACTACTTGTTATGATATGGTCGGAAATTCCAAGTACACATTTAGTATTCCTTCAAAAGGATTGATGAGAGCAGTTTCTACGAGTATCTATTTGTTGTTCCTCTAGTAAATTATATGTCTTTACATTTACTTATACTATCTCAATGAGAATTTATGAGAACAGTATCTAATGTAAAACGTACGTCTTTCCGTGGTTAAATGGCAAGTGTTTCTATAAGAAACGAGCTGCATTAGGTTAGAACAGTTTATATTTGCAATTGAAGATTACAAATTATAATGTTTGAATAGGGATTTATGAGATCAGTTTCTATGAGTATTAATGTTTTTTTTTCAGTAATATATTAAATGTGTTTTCATATGTTTGAATGGGTAAAAAGAAAGGTCAGTTTTCAACTGAAATTACAAATACAAATTTAATCAGTTCGAATGGGGTTATATGCGATCAATTTCTAACAGTATTTATGCTGTTTTCCGAATATAATTGTGATGAGGTTTGATCAGTAATAAATTGTTCACTACATGTTACGATATGGTCGGAAATTCCAGGTACATATTTAGTATTACTTCGAAAGGATTGATGATAGCAGTTTCTACGAGTATGTATTTGTTGTGCCAATAGTAAATTATATAAGTCTTTATCAGTATGCATTCGGATCTAATTTAAATATGAAAATTATATCAGAATAAAGCAACCAAATATTTTAAACAGTATCTATTTGTAAATCCAGACATTTACTTATACTATCTCAATGAGAATTTATGAGGACAGTATCTAATGTAAAACGTGCGGCTTTCTGTGGTTAAATGGCAAGAGTTTCTATAAGAAACGAGCTGCATTAGGTTAGAACAGTTTTGATTTGCAATTGAAGATTACAAATTATAATGTTTGAATAGGGATTTATGAGATCAGTTTCTATGAGTATTAATGTTTTTTTTTTCAGTAATAAATATATTAAATGTGTTTTCATTTGTTTGAATGGATAAAAAGAAAGGTCAGTTTTCAACTGCAGTTACAAATACAAGTTTAATCACTTCGAATGGGGTTATATGCGATCAATTTCTAACAGTATTTATGCTGTTTTCCGAATATAATTGTGATGAGGTTTGATCAGTAACAAATTGTTCACCACATGTTACGATATGGTTGGAAATTCCAGGCATGGGCGCAGCCATGGGGCCCGCCCCCCCCCCCCCCCCAAGCCGTCTTCCATGAGCCAAAAAATAAAGAAGCAGTACAAAGCAGTATCTAAATTATCCCTTGAAATAAATATTTTGTAATTAATGCCAATATTATCTAATAGAGGAATCTACATACACCGTTCTCAACCATTCCGTTTTCAACCATTTTCTGAAAAATTTTCCTCATCTTCTGGGGAGGCCAGTTCTATTGCCCCCCCCCCAGATGAATTTTCTGGCTGCGCCACTGATTCCAGGTACATATTTAGTATTCCTTCGAAAGGATTGATGATAGCAGTTTCTATGAGTATGTATTTGTTGTTCCAATAGAAAATTTGTCTTTATCAGTATGCATTCGGATCTACTTAAAATACAAAAGTTAAGCACGGCCGGGCGAGTCCATCACTTGGATGGGTTACCGTAACTCATCTCGCCGTCCTGGTTAAGTGGTAGAGTAGCATTAGCTAAACTTCGCCAGGACGTTAATATAAATAAGGCATTTAAAATAAAAAAAAAAAAAAAAAAAATATCAGAATGACACAACCAAATATTTTAAATAGTATCCACTTGTAAATCCAAACATTTAAAGATATATTTTAATGAGAACCAATCAGAACAGTATCTAATGTAACGCGTGCGGCTTTCCGTGGCTAAATTTTAAAAGTATTTTAAAAAAATAGCTTTAACGGATTTGAACAGTTTTAATTTGCAATTCCAGATGAATAATTTTAATTGTTAAATAGGGATCTATGAGATCAGTGTCTTTGTGTAATGTTTTTTTTTTCCAATAAAAACACATGTTATTGAAAAAAAAAAACGTTACACTGACCTCATAGATCCCTAACAATTAAAACTATTCATCTGGAAATGCAAATGAAAACTGTTCGAATCCGTTAAAGCTTATTTATTGCAAATAATTTTAAAATTTAGCCACGGAAAACCGCACACGTTACATTAGATACTGTTCTGATGGATTCTCATTATAATATTATCTTTGAATGTTTGGATTTACAGGTGGACACTGTTTAAAATATTTGGGGTTTCATTCTGATATGATTTTTTTATTTAAATTAGATCCGAATGCATACTGATAAAGACTTATATAATTTACTGTAGGAACAACAAATAAATACTCGTAGAAACTGCTCTCATCAATCCTCTTTAAGGAATACTAAATATGTACCTGGAATTTCCGACCATATCGTAACATGTAGTGAACAATTTGTTACGGATTAAACCTCATCACAATTATATTCGGAAAACAGCATAAATACTGTTAGAAATTGATCGCATATAACCCCATTCGAAGTGATTAAACTTGTATTTGTAATTGCAGTTGAAAACTGACCCTCCTTTTTACCCATTCAAACAAATGCAAACACATTTAATATATTACTGAAAAAAAAACATTAATACTCATAGAAACTGATCTCATAAATCCCTATTTAAACATTATAATTTGTAATCTGCAATTGCAAATCAAAACTGTTCTAACCTAATGCCTCTCGTTTCTTATAGAAACACTTGCCTTTCAACCACGAAAAGCCGCACGTTTTACATTAGATACTGTTCTCATAAATTCTCATTGAGATAGTATAAGTAAATGTCTGGATTTACAAATAGATACTGTTTAAAATATTTGGTTGCTTTATTCTGATATAATTTTCATATTTAAATTAGATCCGAATCTTTACTGATAAAGACTTATATAATTTACTAGAGGAACAACAAATAGATACTCGTAGAAACTGCTCTCATCAATCCTCTTGAAGGAATACCAAATGTGTACTTGGAATTTCCGACCATATCATAACATGTAGTGAACAATTTGTTACTGATAAAACCTCATCACAATTATATCCGGAAAACAGCATAAATACTTTTAGAAATTGATCGCATATAACCCCATTCGAAGTGATTAAATTTGTATTTGTAATTGCAGTTGAAAACTCTTTTTACCCATTCAAACAAATGAAAACACATTTAATATATTACTGAAAAAAAAAACATTAATACTCATAGAAACTGATCTCATAAATCCCTATTCAAACATTATAATTTTGAATCTTCAATTGCAAATCAAAACTGTTTTAACCTAATGCAGCTCGTTTCTTATAGAAACTCTTGCCATTTAACCACGGAAAGGCGCACGTTTTACATTAGATACTGTTCTCATAAATTCTCATTGAGATAGTATAAGTAAATGTGTGGATTTACAAATAGATACTGTTTAAAATATTTGGTTGCTCTATTCTGATATAATTTTCATATTTAAATTAGATCCGAATCTGTACTGATAAAGACTTATATAATTTACTATAGGAACAACAAATAGATACTCGTAGAAACTGCTCTCATCAATCCTCTTGAAGGAATACTAAATGTGTACTTGGAATTTCCGACCATATCATAACAAGTAGTTAACAATTTGTTACTGATTAAACCTCATCATAACTATATTCGGAAAACAGCATAAATACTTTTAGAAATCGATCGCATATAACCCCTTCGAAGCGATTAAACTTGTATTTGTAATTGCAGTTGAAAACTGACCTTTCTTTTTACCCATTCAAACAAATGAAAACACATTTAATATATTACTGAAAAAAAACATTAAGACTCATAGAAACTGATCTCATAAATCCCTATTCAAACATTATAATTTGTAATCTTCAATTGCAAATCAAAACTGTTCTAACCTAATGCAGCTCGTTTCTTAAAGAAACACTTGTCTTTTAATCACGGAAAGCCGCACGAATTACATTAGATACTGTGCTCATAAATTCTCATTGATGTGTATAAGTAAATGTTTGGATTTACAAAGGGATATGGCTTGACTCATTTTGCTGGTCAATTCGGATATAAACTGATAACAATTTCAACAGCAACTTTACCTAACTCTTATAGAAACTTATTGACCATATAGGTTCTCATAGGTACCTACTTATTAATTTTTGATAATTTTCAATACGGATTGATGAGATTTTTTTGACGGGGTAAACTTGTATTTGTAATTGCAGTTGAAAACTGACCTTCCTTTTTACCCATTCAAATAAATGAAAACACATTTAATATATTACGGAAAAAAAACATTAATACTCATAGAAACTGATCTCATAAATCCCTATTTAAACATTATAGTTTGTAATCTTCAATTGCAAATCAAAACTGTTCTAACCTAATGCAGCTCGTCTCTTATAGAAGCACTTGCCATTTAACCACGAAAAGCCGCACGTTTTACATTAGATACTGTTCTCATAAATTCTCATTGAGATAGTATAAGTAAATGTCTGGATTTACAAATAGATACTGTTTAAAATATTTGGTTGCTTTATTCTGATATAATTTTCATATTTAAATTAGATCCGAATCTTTACTGATAAAGACTTATATAATTTACTAGAGGAACAACAAATAGATACTCGTAGAAACTGCTCTCATCAATCCTCTTGAAGGAATACCAAATGTGTACTTGGAATTTCCGACCATATCATAACATGTAGTGAACAATTTGTTACTGATAAACCTCATCACAATTATATCCGGAAAATAGAATAAATACTTTTAGAAATTGATCGAAGTGATTAAAGTTGTATTTGTAATTGCAGTTGAAAACTGACCTTTCTTTTTACCCATTCAAACAAATGAAAACACATTTAATATACTACTGAAAAAAAAACATTAATACTCATAGAAACTGATCTCATAAATCCCTATTCATACATTATAATTTTGAATCTTCAATTGCAAATCAAAACTGTTCCAACCGAATGCAGCTCGTTTCTTATAGAAACTCTTGCCATTTAACCACGGAAAGCCGCACGTTTTACATTAGATACTGTTCTCATAAATTCTCATTGAGATAGTATAAGTAAATGTTTGGATTTACAAATAGATACTGTTTAAAATATTTGGTTGCTTTATTCTGATATAATTTTCATATTTAAATTAGATCCGAATCTGTACTGATAAAGACTTATATAATTTACTATAGGAACAACAAATAGATACTCGTAGAAACTGCTCTCATGAATCCTCTTGAAGGAATACTAAATGTGTCCGACCACATCATAACAAGTAGTTAACAATTTGTTACTGATTAAACCTCATCATAACTATATTCGGAAAACAGCATAAATACTTTTAGAAATCGATCACATATAACCCCATTCGAAGCGATTAAACTTGTATTTGTAATTGCAGTTGAAAACTGACCTTTCTTTTTACCCATTCAAACCCATTCAAACAACTGAAAAAAAACATTAATACTCATAGAAACTGATCTCATAAATCCATATTCAAACATTATAATTTGTAATCTTCAATTGCAAATCAAAACTGTTCTAACCTAATGCAGCTTGTTTCTTAAAGAAACACTTGTCTTTTAATCACGGAAAGCCGCACGAATTACATGAGATACTGTGCTCATAAATTCTCATTGATGTGGTATAAGTAAATGTTTGGATTAACAAATGGATATGGTTTGACTCATTTTGCTGGTCTATGCGGATATAAACTGATAACAATTTCAACAGCAACTTTACCTAACTCTTATAGAAACTTATTGACCATATAGGTTCTCATAGATACTTATTAATTTTTGATAATTTTCAATACGGATTGATGAGATTTTTTTGACAGGGCTATTCAACAAAGGAAAACTTAAGGTTATGACCACAGAAGAAGAAACAATTGATTCTTCTTCTGTGATTATGACAATGTTTGAGAAACATTCCGATTTGACTCACTCGGCTCAAATATTTCAAGCAGAAAACTGCCCGCCAGATACAGTATTTCAGAACGGAAAGCGTTTTCTGTTAGCTATGTATGGTGCTCCAAAAGATGAAGTGAACCTTGACAAATTTAGATACACCCAATTCGTTAAGGCTACACGACTTAATAGACCTGTTAAATTGTCATCCCTTCCACCTACCAGTGAAGCAGCTCGACAGCATATTTATCGAGTCTACTACCAACAGGGGCGGACTAAAGGGGGGGCTTTAGGGGCTTAAGCCCAGGGCCCCCCGAACGCTGAAAACGGACTTAAAAATCAAATATGATATATTATGACTATGCTCTGTGATCTCATTGACGCTATAAATATTAAATCAGAGATGGGTCCAGCAAACTTTCCATATTTGATAAAAGTCTGTAAAAGTTATGTAAATAATGTAATTGTATGCACTTATTTGGTATCAAAATTAAGCTTGCATCATTATGAATCAGATTTCACCATAAAATAGGCTATCAATATACCCAATGGAAAGTTTTCCATTGGGTATATTGATAGGCTATTTTATGGAGAAATCTGATTCGTGATGATGCAAGCTGCATTCTAATACCAAATAAGTGCATACATGACTTTTACAAATATGGAAAGTTTCCTCTGTAATAAATATAAAAATATAACATTTTTTTGCTCTTGTCTGCTTCCGCATCGCAATTCACGGTCTTTGCGCCACTGTATGCATCTGGATTTGACCAGTCGCAACCAAGGCCCAGTGTAATACAGCTACTCGCTATTATTATTATAGTTTTGTTCAGTATTTAGCCAAAACAAAGTGAAACGTGTCTTGGTGGTGCGTGATCTGACCTGATCTCACAAAAATGCTGTCTTATGAGGTGGGAGGGGCCCCAAAGCATTAATAGCCCAGGGCCCCGCACCCGGTTAGTCCGCCCCTGACTACCAATTACAGATTTGGCTAGGGAAAAATCTACAACCCGAAGAATGGGGTTGGGATTTAAACGATATATTACAGCCGAAAACAACACTACTGCCACCTGCTCCAGACGAACTATTAAATACAATATTCTGTAATTGTAAAAAGGTGATCAGTGCGGGTGTAGAAAAGTCGGGCTGCCATGCTCCAAAGTTTGTGGTCAGTGTCACGGACAGGCATGCCTGAACCCGTCAACAGAGTTGCAAAACATCGAAGACTTCAGTGACCTTGAGCCTGAAGAGGTTTTGCCAACAGATATAGAGGAAGTGTCTGACGACGATAATGTGTTGATCGAGGTGCTAGTGGAACCCGACGAAGACGAGGAGTAAGGCAAGGAACATAAGGCGTGGTGTGGAAAAGAATGTATTTTTTGTTATTAATTATTTATTATACATTTTTTTATAAATAAACAAATTTTTAACGGCTTTAATAATGCGAATTTAATTTTCCAGTTTAACAGATTAAGAAAAGTGCTTTTATATTTATAACTCTGCAGTATAATACAGTATTACCTATTACGAATGCGCGCTCCCGCTTTATCATGCTATATTTCGAAAAGGTTGGTCGTACGAAAAAAATGTATATGAATAATTTTGTAGAGAATACTATTTTACGTAAGTTTTGTTATGAGTTCTTACGACGTCAGATGCACTGGAAGCGAGATTTTCGCGAGAAACCGATTTTCATAACCTTTGACCTTCGATATCTCAAGACGCACAAGGGTAGGCATTTGAGATTTTTTTGTGCTTCATTAGAACATCAAAACGAAGGTCTCTGCAAAAATTCAGCTTGTTCAGCCTCATTGCGCTTGCGTGTAATCATAAAAATATTAGCCTGCATATTACCATAAAAGTACCATCAACGTATAAACCGAAGCAGCATTTTTTATGCTTGCACAATAATTGACCATTTCTGGTTATTATATGGCAATTCATAACAACATGAAGCTATGGTACGCCTGCATATAATTTATTATGGACCACAAAAGGTTAGCCTATGCCATAAGAAAGCCATTGATCGCTACAATGGCCCATTTAAGGGCCGCAATTTTTGTGTTTGCTGGGAGACAATATTATATTGCAAACACCTACTGAAACTTTCAGAAAAACGATAAAATGGTGAAATAGTCGTCATTCCTAGCTATAATGTATTTTTGGTAATAAATTTAACCTATAAACGGTAATGGTTCTTACAAGAACATGTAATACATATCAAGCAAGTAAAATAAACCATTTTAATATAATATTAAATATAACCTCCTGTCTCTCTTGGGGTTATTTAAAATGAATTAGAAATAAATAAAAATACGAAATTAAAAATAAATTAATTTATTCACAAAATGGTAGAGCAAATGAGAACACTACAGGGTATGGGCGAATAAATTCGTGGTAACGAATAAGAAAAGTTACAAACAAATAATCAAACAAATGTAGATGCACGGAGAGATAGACAACTGTACACAAATAAATTATATACGTATTTAGAAGATAACAAAATACTAAAAGTAATATAGTGGATATCGGCCAATTCCGTAATTATTCAAAGGAAAAACAGCTATAAAATTGTTCATTCGCTCACTAAAAGAAAATTTAAAACAAACTGTTTTCGAATGAATAATAAAGTATTTATCTAATTGTGAATCCAAAAATAGTACAATAAAACTTAACTAAAAACATACAAAATATGGAGTATATACACCAGCTATTATTTACATATTTTCTTTTTGAATAAACAAATATCTATATCGAGATTAAAATTCACACGCGAAGAATGTGTGTCTATATACGCGAAAACGAAACTGAGGTAAAAGGTACAGTTTTCACATCACGTAAGAAAACACTGCACTAAAGAATTGTTGAATCGTTGACCAGAAAATAAATATTTTTCTACTTACGAAGTACAAGGTGTTGAACAGGAAAACACTTTCAGGAATGCGACACACCTCTATAGTTGAGCACCAAAGTGTACGTAGGTTTACAACACCATTAAAATATTTTTATGTACAATTTTTGCATACACAAGAATATTTTTATATTCTATTTCTTGAAAAACAAACATAAGCACTTGAATAATTCTTATTAACAAGAACTGGTTAATTATATCAGACAAAAGACATAATAAAGGTAGTATAATCAAAGTTTAGAAAGACTAAACCATGCTAACACAGACGACTACCCTCGTCCCTCAAATTCACGTTGTAATAATCATGTCTGCCGGTTGGGGGTCGGTGTTTATCTATTCCCCACTAAGAGACGAAATAACGCTACTTTTTAAACCCGCGAATTTAAACTATGCATGTTTACCAGTAAAGCTGAGAACTAGGCGACTGATTACGTAACCTTCTAGAACCTTACAGTAGCGGCGATAATTTAGGGGTAGGTAACAAAATAGGTAACTAATTTATGCACGGAAAATACAAAATGTAATTTAAGAGCTTTTATGACTGGAAATAAAATTGACCTCTCTCTGTCCTTACTAGCGGGATCCTTCCCAAAAGGATGGAGACTGGAATAACTAAGGTATAGGAAAATAATAGGGAATATCTCTTTAGCATTTTCCAAACATACTTCATTCATGTCACATACATCAAAACATACAGCTAAAGAGAGGGATTAACCCAATCAATACCGAACGTTCGGATTTCACACATACTTCATACAAAAGGGATAAGGAAATACTTAAGGAAATATAGTAAGAGGTAAAGTAATAAGAAGGAGCATGTAATTAACGGTATTCAAAAATAAAGCTGAACAAAAGTGAACCAAACCAAAATGGAAATGAACCAATGGACAAAGTCGAACCCACGAGTAAATATAAAATTTTGACTTTAAAATTTATAGATAAGGTCTACTAAATAACTACCCAGGTAGCAGGGTGACGTCATTATGGCGTCTTTTAAAGGTGATTTTTCGTCGCCGACGTCATTGTTCCAATAACGTACCAGAGACGTGATATTTAAAACGTACTGTAATGTGTTACAACCCTAGAATGATGTATTTGCACCTACTCGAAAAAGAACCTACCAGAAGATTCCAAAGTGACATCCGGAATTATCTAGAGAATGGTGGCGTCATCACAGAAAAATCGAGATGTCATTTTTAAGTATAAAAGACCGACCGCATTCTCGGCGAGTAGTTCAGTAGTTCAAAAAGTATAGAAAGTGAGGTTAAGACTTCAAGGATAAACAAAGTGATAAACATTGTGATTTTAGTCAGTAAAGTGTATTTAAATTAATAGTAGTATTGTGAAGTATCCAGTAAATATTTAATAAAGTGTGTTAGTGGACAATCTCTTGTTATAATTTTTGGAACCCACGGATTTTGCAAGGGGTAGTTTCCTAAGGGTGGAAACACGTTACAAATTGGTGTCAGAAGTGGGATTTTATGACAAGAGGAGCTCTGAAGTTGTGCTGGAGTGTTCGAGAAGGATTCTCGAGGGTTAGTGCTAACACAGGACTAATTTACTGGACATTGTTCGAGGGTTATTTTCGAACAGGAAAATAGTGTTAAGTGCATTTTTGAGACATTGTAGAACATTTTATTAGGACATTAGTGTGATAATTAAATCCTTTGAACTGAGAAGTGATAGAGACACTGAAAAAGACTCATTTATTTGTGTTAGTGCGTGAAAAATTTCTAGAACTTTTCTATTTGGACATTAGTGGAGATTATTAAATTCTCTGAACTGGATAGTGACAAAAGACTCTGAATAAGACTTTTTCGTGCTAATTCGAGATTTGTCTGGAAAGTTCCATTACCGATAGTGACGTGACGTGATAGTGACGTGACGTGAATAAATTTATTTTATTTTCATCGTATGCCCGTAACAACAAGAAGTATGGCATCCGATAAACAAATACAGGACTTATTCGAACAATTCCAAAAAATGATGGCGCAGCAACGGCAGGAAGACAAAGAAGAACAGGAGAAAAAACGTCAGGAAGAAAAAGAACAGCAAGAAAGAAGATGCCAAGAGGAGGAAAAACGGCGTCAAGAAGAAAGGGAAGAATTAAAGAAAATTATGGAAGATCAGGAAATAAGACGTCAGAAAGAAAAAGAGGATGAAGAAGGAAGACGTCAAGAGGAAGAAAGACGACGTCAAGAGGAGAAGGAAGAACAAGAAAAGCGACGTCAAGAGGAGAAGGAAGAACAAGAAAAGCGACGTCAAGAGGAGAAGGAAGAACAAGAAAAGCGACGTCGAGAAGAAAAAAAAGAGCAAGAAAGAAGACGTCAAGAAGAGAGAGACGAATTAAAGAAAATGATGGAAAATCTGGAAATAAGACGCCAAGAAAAAAAAGAAGAAGAAAAACGCCAGGAAGAATTAAGGAAAATTCTGAGCGATCAAATAAAAACACAACAGGACGCAATCATTTCTGCCAATGAAGAACTAAAGAGTGAAATCAAGGAGGAAGTAAGCGAAGTCAAAGGGGAGGTAAATGAAGTTAAAGAAAAAGTAAACAAGTTCGAAGAAGAAGTCAAAGGAGAAATAGACCGGCTTAAACGACAGTTGAGAGATAGAGGAAGCCAGCAGGTGGTATCATCAGGTCAGCGACTAAAACCTCCTTCTTTTGACGGCCAAAGTTCTTGGACGACGTACAAGAGGCAGTTTGAGGCAGCAGCATGTGCGAACAACTGGGATAACGAGGAAAAGGCCATGGCATTAGTTCTGGCGTTAAGGGGCCAGGCCTCAGAGTTGCTTCAGACTATCCCAGTGGATAAACAAAGGGACTTCAAAGTCTTGGAAGCTGCACTGGATTTGAGATATGGCGACCAACATCTCGCCCAAGTATACCAAGCCCAGCTAAAATCACGAACACAAAAGGCTGGAGAGAGTTTACAGGAATTCGAAGCTGCGATAGAGAGACTGGCACACCTGGCGTATCCGAGTGCACCTAGAGAATTTCAGGAACAATTAGCCGTAGGGGCCTTTTTAGATGGTATAAGGGACGAAGAGGTCAGGCGAGTTCTGAGGCTGACGAGACACCAAAGTAGTAGCGAAGCTTTGGTGCGTGCACTCGAAGTAGAAGCCGCTTACAGGGATACTCCAAGGTCAAGAGTGCGAGCTGTGACTCTCGAAGAATCGCAACCAGAAATGAACCACTGACTGAGATGCAGAAAATATTCACCAAATTATGCGATAAATTGGATGGCCTCGGAAAGCAGGAAAAACAACAAAATAAAGGAAAGCCGAGCGGAGGTATTAAATGTTACAACTGCGGCAAGGTAGGACACATGAAGCGAGACTGTCGACAGCAGAATTCGGAGAGTCGAGTAAATGCTGTGAATCTTGAAGAGGAGCAGGAAAACAGTACCAGGGGGGTTGTTCTGGCTAGGGAATGCAGTGCCCCCAGAGAAATTAAGATTTCCCAGCTTCGAAGAATCGCAAGCAGACTGTTGTTGCATGGATATGTGAACGGAAGAAAATGTTTGTTTACCATCGACACAGGTACTACGTCATCAATAGTACGTCCAGGATTTATATCGGGCATAAAGATTACCAAGAGGCAAAATGAAGAAGTGATCGTCCGGACAGCTACGGGGGACAGGGCTACGGTTCATGGAGAAGTAGACCTGGGTTTGCAGATTGGGCATTTGAGGTTCGACCACAGGGTCATCGTGGCTGACATTACGGATGACTTCATTTTGGGACTGGACATTATGGAACAGTATGGATTTATTGTTGACGTAGGAAAGCGAATGTTAAGGATTGGGAACGAACAATTTATTTTGTCAAAAGTGAACGACCAATGTGAGAAAGCCAGGCTGTTGACAACGCAGGCAGTCAAAACTCCTGCATTATCCAGAAAACCAGACAAGGAAGATTGCAAGCGCTACCCTCAGGTGGGAAAATTGCCGAACATGGTTGAAGTCAACATTGTCAAGGTCGATCTTCCAGACAGTTGGACAAAGAAAACTCTGAGGCAAGAGCAATTGCGCGATGTAGAAATCGGACCCATGTTGAGAGCAAAAGAAGAGGGAACGTGTCCAGCATGGAAGGATGTTTCCAACAAAGAAGTGGGGCTGAAGGCTTTATGGTCACAATGGGATTCACTTATGGTCGTAGATGGGCTTTTGAGGAGAGCATGGGAAAGCCCAGATGGGAAGCAGGTTGCCATGCGTCTAGTGATTCCCAGGTGTCGTGTACCAGAAGTACTCCAGGAAGCACATAATGAAACATCCAGTAGACACTTCGGCATAAACAAGATATTGAGTAGAGCACGGGAACAGTTCTATTGGGTTAATAGTCGCCAGGATGTGGAGGCCTGGTGTCGCAAGTGTAAAAATTGTGCTGCCCGTGGAGAACCATTTTCGATGAGCAACTACAGAAATGGAAGCCGAGAACAGCCGAAGAATGATCGAGAGCAGATGAACAGAACTAGTAACCGCTTGAAGGCTCGTTATGATCAGAATGCCAGTACAGGGGGATTCAAGGTGGGGGATCTGGTTTGGCTGTACAACCCACAGCGGAAGGAATAGAGATCCCCGAAACTTCAACCTCCTTGGGATGGACCGTATACTGTTATTACCCGAATTAATGATGTCGTTTATCGGATTCAAGGAAACAAAAAGTCCAAGATGAAGATCGTACACTTGGATAGACTGGCGAAGTATGTGAAAGAGGCTGAATTGCCTGACCGGGACGTTCAGGCTTAAGGAGGGGGCAGTGTAATGTGTTACAACCCTAGAATGATGTATTTGCACCTACTCGAAAAAGAACCTACCAGAAGATTCCAAAGTGACATCCGGAATTATCTAGAGAATGGTGGCGTCATCACAGAAAAATCGAGATCTGTCATTTTTAAGTATAAAAGACCGACCGCATTCTCGGCGAGTAGTTCAGTAGTTCAAAAAGTATAGAAAGTGAGGTTAAGACTTCAAGGATAAACAAAGTGATAAACATTGTGATTTTAGTCAGTAAAGTGTATTTAAATTAATAGTAGTATTGTGAAGTATCCAGTAAATATTTAATAAAGTGTGTTAGTGGACAATCTCTTGTTATAATTTTTGGAACCCACGGATTTTGCAAGGGGTAGTTTCCTAAGGGTGGAAACACGTTACAGTACTTCTGACGTCATCATGAAGACGTCAAATACACGTTTCTTTTAGGTCATTATTTTGACGTCATTAATAAATGACGTACCAGAGACATGATATTTAAAACGTACTTCTGACGTCATCGTAAAGACGTCAAATATACGTTTCTTTTAGGTCATTATTTTGGCGTCATTAAAATGACGTCATTTTGTCGTAAAAATTGGTTATTTGGTCCACTATATATATTCATATATTCACTATTTATATGTATACATATGTATATAGAGATCTTTGACGAATCGTAATAGCAATATATTATTACAATAAAAACGTACATATAGAAACATCAGTATGTTTTGACATAGTTGCCGAATATATTTTGCAACCTGAAATTTTAATTTAAATAAATCATCATAAAATAAAAATAAATAGAAGTATTTAGTGACTAGTTCAATTTTTGCCACATAGTAATAATAATTTTGTTTTACTATTTCTAACTAGGTATACAGCTTTTAAACATTTAAATAAAGATGTTCCATGGTTCAGTGAGTTAAGCAAGCATTATCGTCAAACCAAATCGGACCCGACTCGTCCAACCACATTTACCACGACGCTACGCGCCATGGTTGTCTGGTTGGCTCCGGGCCGGGATCCGAGAGGTGCATTCTTGTAACAAATGTCAAATAAATTTGTTTTGTTGTTGTTGTTAGGTTGCGAGTCAAGAGGTCGGCGGTTCGATCTCTGCACATTCCGGTTTTTTTTTCATCAAAAACTTTATTAATAATTGTGGAAAAATATCATAATGAGAGGTTTGCATCCCTTATCGCAAAATTCACTGATTACCATTGTGCCGTCTTTTTCACGTCATTTTTACGTCATACTGAAGGTGAAATTGACGTAATTAATGCCGAAAAAACGACGTCATAATGACGGCACCTTGCTGCCTGTGAACCTGGACTAAGCAAAACTTAGCCAGCAAAAGGAAAAGGTAATGAAATATATCGCCAGAAAATCCGTACAAAAAGGTAACTCTGGACTAATATCTTAATTATGCAGAAAATGTAATGTAGAATAGTAGAACTCCGTACTGGCACACAGCAAGTTGGAACGGTATAGTAACAAACACATTTAAAGACTTAAGGAAAGAGAAAATTCAAATAATATTAAGACAATGAACTCAGAAAATAAGTTTTAATTTTGAAGGGCGCCAGGTATTTTGAGGATAAATACCAACCAGAAGGAAACGGAACAGACTCAAGACTTAATTTCTTTAAAAACTGGACTACTAAAAAGAGAAATAAATTAACAGTTGTTAATTTCACGCAGAAAATTAATAAAGAAAGGGACTAATTAAGACAATAAGAGGATTCCTCTTCGAAATCGCATTGATTTGGTTTCAAGTCTTTAATATGCCAACGACCAAAGACCATGCATGTCTGCCAATTCATAGACTAAGGGCGAAATAACTTGAGTAACCACACAAGGGACATATTTAGGTGCCAATTTCTTAGTGAAGTTTTTAGAGGCATCAGATAAATAATGTGTACGTTTCCAAACTCTATCACCTAATTCAAAACATAAAGGACGTTTACGCAAATTGTAATATTTGGCATTTTTTGCATATGCCTTATGCAAACGTTCTTTAACCTCCGTATACAGTTCAGGCAAGATAAACATTTCTTTTGCCCAAAATTGTTTTGAACCTCAAAATCATTTGAAGTGGCGGAAGACGAGTAGAAATCACCGAAAACTGTCTGCCAAAGACAAGATAGGCAGGGGAGATATCGGTAGTGTCATGTTTGGCCAAACGCAATGCTTGTGCTATTTCAGGAAGTTTTTCGTCCCAAACACGTTGATTGTCGGTAATGTAAGAAGAAATAGCCGTTTTCAAGACTCTATTGACTCGTTCTGTTGGGTTTACTTGGGGATGGTACCTAGCATTAAACCAAATTTTAGGGATAGAAAAAGACTTCAAAAATTTCTCAAATTCCTTAGAGGTAAATTGTGATCCATTATCAAAAATAACAATTTCAGGAACACCAAATATAAGAAAAACTGGTTTTCGAAGAAATTTGATCATGGGAGCCGTAGTGGCTTTACGCGAAGGTTGAATAAGGACAAATTTGGTAAAATAGTCGATAACGACAAAGACGTACGTTTCCTTTTTTACTTTTTGGAAACGGGCCCATTAAATCCATAGAGATAGCCTCGAAAGGAAAACTAATATTCTTTTCAGCACCCATTAAACCAGGACGGGCAACATTTTCACTTTCTTGTGACGCACAAATTTGACAGTTTTTAACATATCTACTCACTGATTGTCTTAGCTTCGGCCAGTAGTAAAATTCTACTATTCTGGACATAGTTTTAGATATACCCAAATGGACAGCAGTAGGGGAATCGTGCATTTGCTGTAAAATTTGTAGGCGATTATCGGTAGGGACAACTAATTTCTAATCAGGCACATTAGAATTGTTAGGTAAAATCGGAGGTAAGACAGTTATTAACTACCTTAAAATCGGGATATTTATCAGGAAAATTATTAACCTTAGGGATCATAGTTAAATACCAAGCATCAGGTTTTAAAGAAGTCAGATCAAGGGAACTCACATTGCGGGACAAAGTATCCGGAATTACATTTTGAGTACCTGGCCTATGTTGGACATCAAAATCGAATTGAGATAAACGTAAACACCAACGAGATAATCGTCCAGTTGGCTCTGAGGCGATGTAACAAAGTCAAAGCAGAACAATCTGTAATTACGGTAAACTTAGTACCTTCGACAAATCCACGAAATTTCTCAATAGCATGTATGATTCCAATTAATTCACGCTCGGTGGCTGAATTTTTACGTTCGGCAGATGTTAAGGCTCGACTAGCAAAAGCTATAGGATGCTCTGCACCATTAATTTTTTGAAAAATTACTGAGCCTACCCCCACATCGGACGCGTCCGTCTGAATGAAGAAAGGTTGAGTGAACTCTGGAGACGCAAGATAGTAGTCATCCTATGTTTAATTTCGGTGAAGGCGACTTCTGCCTCATTAGTCCAAACAATAGCCTGACCTTTCTTTCGTCCTTTCAAAAGAGAAGTAATTGACGCAGCTACTGTCGAAAAATCTTTAATAAATCTTCGGTAATATGAAACTAAACCAATCAAACGTTTTATTTCTGTTGTATTAGTAGGAGTCTTAAAATTCAGGATGGCTGAAATCTTATCCGGATCAGTTCGAAGTCCATTTTCATCAATTATGAAACCAAGGAAAGAGAGAGACGATCTACAAAACTCACATTTATCTAGATTGATGCGGAAGCCAGCCGCAGCAAGGCGTTCACAAAGAAGTTTTAACGAAGCGATATGACTCAAAAGTCGAAGAAGCAATTATTACATCGTCTAAATAAACGAAGGCAGAACCATTTAATAAATCAAGACCTAAAACTCGTTCCATAGTTCGTTGCAACATTTGTGGACTATTAGAAAGGCCAAAAGGCATGACCACAAATTCAAACAGACCCATACCAGGTACGCAAAACGCTCTTTTCACGAGACGATTTCTCTAAGGGAATTTGCCAAAATACTTTACGCAGATCTATGGAAGTTAAGTAACGAGAATCACGCAAACGATTTAAAATAGAATCTATTTGCGGGAGCGGATAAGCATCCTTAATGGTAACATAATTTAATTTACGACTATCAAAACAGGCACGTAATTCATCATTTTTCTTTTTAACCAATAAAATGGGAGATGACCAAGGAGAATTTGAAGGTTGTATTACACCTAAACGTAACATATCATTTACTTCTTTATATACATGCTTTTGCATTGCCGGAGATAACATATATTGTCTTTGCTTAAAAGGTCGTGCATCTCCAGTATCAATAAAATGCTCAACTAATGTAGTCCTACTTAAAGTATCAGAAGACAAATTTTTAAATCGTTGAATGGTTTCATTCAATATACTCCGTTGATCAGGAGACAAAGATTCACAAGGTTGAATAGCATTTATTGAATTAATATTGCCTTCTGGAACAAAATACCAAGTATTTTGTGAAAAATTTAAACAAATATTAAAAGCAGCTCCGAAATCAACTCCCAAAGTAAATGCATTCTTAATAGCAGGAACAACCAAACATTTAATAGCTTTAGTCATATTTCCCAAACTAAACGACAAAGTGGTTTCACCCAACACATCTTGGATAACTCCATCGGCAGTAGAAACAGCAAATGGTAAATTATTGATTTTGTAAGGAATTTCATTTTCATCTAAAAATTCAAGTCCATCCCAGCCAATGACTGTATCTGAAGCACCACTATCCAATAAGCAGGTAGCCGGAACAGAATTTATATAGACCTTAAGATAAGTACGGGAATCACCAGTCATAGTATTACAAATCGGAGATAATACAGACTTTAAATAAAAATTACGTACTGGGGACCTATTCTCCAGCTTAGGAGAAGTGAATCGGGGTATTTTTTCTCTTTTTATATCATTATATTTCCTATTTCTTTCTCTTTCCTTTCTCCCGAAATGATCATTCTCTCGACTGGAGAATAGGGTCCCTGTAGTCAACCAATCATTCCATTCCTCGACAGTAAGCATATATGAATCATTTAATTTCGGACGATTTTTTATCAAGGAAGAAGAAGAAGTAGATATATTACTTAAAACTTGCTTTTTAAAATGACACACTACTAATGTAATATCCAAATCATGAAAACACAAAAATAATAAAGATTTAAAGTAAGACCAAGGCAAACCATCCAACCTACAACCTAAAGCTGGAGTGGCTAAAAATTTTACATCATTATTTATAATATGCTCCTTAAGCTGATAAAACGATAAATATAAAGTCTCATAAGTAGGCTTATCAAAAAAATTCTCTTTGGTAACCAGATAATAAATAAAACGATTAGCGTCAACCAAGTACGCCAAACCACCAGGGTTGTACTAAAAGTAAATCTCTAGACTGAAGCGTATCACGAAATCGTACTGCTATACCTTGACCCATATGAAAATCAGCGGAAACGCAATGAGCCAATGAAAAAAAATTAGGTAATGAAAATAAATCAGCATCAATTTCGGAAAACTGCAACTGAGAAGCTTTTGGTAATGAGGGATAGAAAATAAACGGAAAAAGAGAATCCTCTTGATCAGGAATGATAATTTTACTCTCATTAAATTTTACTTTTTGTTGCCTGATGGGCTTGTCACTTTGAGAATATTTTCTTTTGGCTTGTAAGGTACTAATGTAACTATTTTTAGGGACGAAATCTGTAAAAGTACAGCACTCTTTGCTGCCCGATTTTGTTTCACGTTTAGTTTCGGAAGACTGCTCAAAATAACAAGTATCATACTCATTAAACATAACGGGACCGGTTGTTCGTTCGAAACTGAAAGGTTCGGAACGACGCTCCTTTGCACGTTTTAAAGTAAAATTTACTAATTTAGACGAATCAACAAACTTTTCTTCTGAAAAACACGCTAAATCGGGTTCTAAAAGATTTTGCTTTCTAGGTGGAGGCGGACGATATCGCTCATTTCTAATTTTAAGCTCTTGTATTTTTCGATATTTTTCTTTCAAATCACTTAACCAATTTGTTTCCCAAAGTACTAGTTTTATTTTCCGAAAAATAGGGATGCAAATTACGACGTATTTTGTTAATGATCTCTTGTTCTGTACGAGGTACCTATAGCATAATAATATAGTAACTAGAAGTTTTAACTTCGGAATAATGTCATATTGAACGGATTTCGTTCATTTTTGGCAGTATTGTCGCGTGTTTCCACCCTTAGGAAACCACCCTCGCAAATTCCGTGGGTTCCAAAAATTATAACAAGAGATGTCCACTAACACACTTTATTAAATGTTTACTGGATACTTCACAATACTATTAATAATTTAAATACACTTTACTGACTAAAAATCACAATGTTTATTACTTTGTTTATCTTTGAACTCTTAACCTCACTTTCTATACTTTCTGAACTCTCTGAACTACTCGCTGAGAATGCGTCTTTTATACCTAAAAATGACAGATCTCGATTGTTCTGTGATGACGCCACCATTCTCTAGAGAATTCCAGATGTCACTTTGGAATCTTCTGGTAGGTTCTTTTTCGAGTAGGTGCAAATACACTACATTCATTCTAAGGGTTGTAACACATTACACTGCCCCCTCCTTAAGCCTGAACGTCCCGGTCAGGCAATTCAGCCTCTTTCACATACTTCGCCAGTCTATCCAAGTGTACGATCTTTATCTTGGACTTTTTGTTTCGTTGAATACGATAGACGACATCATTAATTCGGGTAATGACAGTATACGGTCCATCCCAAGGAGGTTGAAGTTTCGGGGATCTCCATTCCTTCCGCTGTGGGTTGTACAGCCAAACCAGATCCCCCACCTTGAATCCCCCTGTACTGGCATTCTGATCATAACGAGCCTTCAAGCGGTTACTAGTTCTGTTCATCTGCTCTCGATCATTCTTCGGCTGTTCTCGGCTTCCATTTCTGTAGTTGCTCATCGAAAATGGTTCTCCACGGGCAGCACAATTTTTACACTTGCGACACCAGGCCTCCACATCCTGGCGACTATTAACCCAATAGAACTGTTCCCGTGCTCTACTCAATGTCTTGTTTATGCCGAAGTGTCTGCTGGACGTTTCATTGTGCGCTTTCTGGAGTACTTCTGGTACACGACACCTGGGAATCACTAGACGCATGGCAACCTGCTTCCCATCTGGGCTTTCCCATGCTCTCCTCAAAAGCCCATCTACGACCATAAGTGAATCCCATTGTGACCATAAAGCCTTCAGCCCCACTTCTTTGTCGGAAACATCCTTCCATGCTGGACGCGTTCCCTCTTCTTTTGCTCGCAACATGGGTCCGATTTCTACATCGCGCAATTGCTCTCGCCTCAGAATTTTCGTTGACCAACTGTCTGGAAGATCGACCTTGACAGTGTTCACTTCAACCATGTTCGGCAATTTTCTCACCTGAGGGTAGCGCTTACAATCTTCCTTGTCTGGTTTTCTGGATAATGCAGGAGTTTTGACTGCCTGCGTTGTCAACAGCCTGGTTTTCTCGCATTGGTCGTTCACTTTTGACAGAATAAATTGTTTGTTCCCAATCCTTAACATTCGCTTTCCTACGTCAACAATAAATCCATACTGTTCCATGATGTCTAGCCCCAAAATGAAGTCATCCGTGATGTCAGCCACGATGACCCTGTGGTCGAACCTTAATTGTCCAATCTGCAAACCCAGGTCTACTTCTCCATGAACCGTAGCCCTGTCCCCCATAGCTGTCCGGACGATCACTTCTTCATTTTGCCTCTTGGTAATCTTTATGCCCGATATAAATCCTGGACGTACTATTGATGACGTAGTACCTGTGTCGATGGTAAACAAACATTTTCTTCCGTTCACATATCCTTGCAACGACAGACTGCTTGCAATTCTTCGAAGCTGGGAAATCTTAATTTCTCTGGGGGCACTGCATTCCTTAGCCAGCACAGCCCCCCTGGTGTAGTTTTCCTGCTTCTCTTCAACATTCACAGCATTTACTCGACTCTCCGAGTTCTGCTGTCGACAGTCCCGTTTCATATGTCCAACCTTGCCGCAGTTGAAACATTTAATACCTCCGCTTGGCTTTCCTCTATTTTGTTGTTTTTCTTGCTTTCCGAGGCCATCCAATTTATCGCATAATTTGGTGAATATTTTCTGCATCTCAGTCAGCAAGGGGTTCTGGTTCATTTCTGGTTGCGATTCTTCGAGAGTCACAGCTCGCACTCTCGACCTTGGAGTATCCCTGTAAGCGGCTTCTACTTCGAGTGCACGCACCAAAGCTTCGCTACTACTTTGGTGTCTCGTCAGCCTCAGAACTCGCCTGACCTCTTCGTCCCTTATACCATCTAAAAAGGCCCCCACGGCTAATTGTTCCTGGAATTCTTTAGGTGCACTCGGATACGCCAGGTGTGCCAGTCTCTCTATCGCAGCTTCAAATTCTTGTAAACTTTCCCCAGCTTTTTGCATCCGGGATTTCAGCTGAGCCTGGTATAATTGGGCAAGGTGTTGATCGCCATACCTCAAGTCTAATGCAGCTTCCAAGGCTTTGAAGTCCCTTTGTTTATCCACTGGGATAGTTTGAAGCAACTCTGAGGACTGCCCCCTTAACGCCAGAACTAATGCCATGGCCTTTTCCTCATTATCCCAGTTGTTCGCACACGCTGCTGCCTCAAACTGCCTCTTGTACGTCGTCCAGGAACTTTGGCCATCAAAAGAAGGAGGTTTTAGTCGCTGACCTGATGATACCACCTGCTGGCTTCCTCTACCTCTCAACTGTCGTTTAAGCCGGTCTATTTCTCCTTTAACTTCTTCTTCGAACTTGTTTACTTTCTCTTTAACTTGACTGACTTCTGTCTCGACTTCACCTACTTTTTCTTCTACCTTGTTTATCTCTTCTTTGACTTCACTCTTTAGTCCTTCGTTGGCAGAAATGATAGCGTCCTGCTGTATTTTCATTTGTTCATTCAGAATTTTCCTTAATTCTTCTTGGCGTCTTTCTTGTTCCTCTTTTTCTTCTTGACGCTGTCTTTCTTGTTCTTCTTTTTCTTGTTGGTGTCTTATTTCCAGATTTTTCATCATTTTCTTTAATTCATCTCTTTCTTCTTGACGTCTTGTTTCTTGCTCTTCTTTTTCTTCTGGACGTCGCTTTTCTTGTTCTTCTTTTTCTTTCTGACGTCTTGTTTCTTCATCCTCTTTTTCTTTCTGACGTCGTCTTTCTTGTTCTTGACGTCTTCTTTCTTCATCCTCTTTTTCTTTCTGACGTCTTACTTCCTGATCTTCCATAATTTTCTTTAATTCGTCCCTTTCCTCTTGACGCCGTTTTTCCTCCTCCTGGCGCTGCTGTGCCATCATTTTTTGGAATTGTTCGAATAAGTCCTGTATTTGTTTATCGGATGCCATACTTCTTGTTGTTACGGGCATACGATGAAATTAAAATAAAATAAATTTAACTGTCACGTCAATATCGGTAATGGAACTTTCCAGAAAAATCTCGAAACAGCACGAAAAAGTCTTATCCAGAGTCTTGTCACTATCCAGTTCAGAGAATTTAATAATCTCCACTAATGTCCAACTAGAAAAGTTCTAGAAATTTTCACGCACTAAATGAGTCTTTTTCAGTGTCTCTATCACTTCTCAGTTCAAAGGATTTAATTATCACACTAATGTCCTAATAAAATGTTCTACAATGTCTCAAAAATGCACTTAACACTATTTTCCTGTCCGAAAATAACCCTCGAACAATGTCCAGTAAATTAGTCCTGTGTTAGCACTAAACCTCGAGAATACTTCTCGAACACTCCAGCACAACTTCAGAGCTCCTCTTGTCATAAAATTCCGCTTTCTGACACCAATTTGTAACGTGTTTCCACCCTTAGGAAACCACCCTCGCAAATTCCGTGGGTTCCAAAAATTATAACAAGAGATGTCCACTAACACACTTTATTAAATGTTTACTGGATACTTCACAATACTATTATTAATTTAAATACACTTTACTGACTAAAAATCACAATGTTTATTACTTTGTTTATCTTTGAACTCTTAACCTCACTTTCTATACTTTCTGAACTCTCTGAACTACTCGCTGAGAATGCGTCTTTTATACCTAAAAATGACAGATCTCGATTGTTCTGTGATGACGCCACCATTCTCTAGAGAATTCCAGATGTCACTTTGGAATCTTCTGGTAGGTTCTTTTTCGAGTAGGTGCAAATACACTACATTCATTCTAAGGGTTGTAACACATTACAGTATAATAGTAAATGCTTCACAGAAAAGTTTCTATATTGTGCGGGTCTTGCTAATTTATAGGGGATGGATGCCACCCCCTCTCAGGGGGTGGCACTTAAAAAATATATATATTTATTGGAGCTGAAACAGAGTAGGTAAAGAATGAGAAACGGCATGTACCCCCCTCCATGCCTCCCTGTGTACCCCCCACTCCTCACCCCACCCTAAACGGGATTGGTCGATGGGAGGGGATGAGCCACGCCCACCTTAACGTGATTGGACGATGGGAGGGGATAAGCTTCGCCCACATGGATGGGATTGGTCAATGGGAGGGGATAAGCCGCACCCACCTTAACGTGATTGGACGATGGGAGGGGATAAGCCGCGCCCACATTAACGGGATTGATCAATGGGAGGGGATAAGCCGCACCCACTTTAACGGGATTGGCCAATGGAAGGGGATAAGCCGCACCCACCCTAACAGGATTGGTCTATGGGAGGGAGGGAGGTAGGGAGGTGAACTCAACATTCTTCTAAATGGGGTGGGAGGTGTGTGAAGTGGTGGTGGTATTATAGACCTCTGTTACAGGCATACATCTTAAAATATATTTAGAGAGTTCAAATACAAAGCACCTCCCCCCAACCAAATTAACTTTTATTGTATAAATACATTTAACACCATTAAGGTTTCCATTATTGTTCATGTGCTAACAGTATTTCAAGAAACAATTAAATTTTAACTATTCAAGATGGTCGAAAACATTAGTGTCTTGCCTGAACTGAAATTTGACTTATTTAATAATTTACCTTCAGCACCTCAGAATAAAAATGATTTAGTGATACTTGGTGAAAGAAGGCATAAACTAAATAAATCGAGAAGCAAATATGTGTCAACAGGATTATCCAGTGACTTCTGTTATAACCCATGTGTAAAGCTAAGTGGAAATAAAAATGATGCAATAATTTTTACTGAAAAAGAGTGGACTCATTTTCTTACATTTCGAGGAATTGTTAATAATTTCATATACTCCAACGATAAAACACAACCAATAGACGCTGGTGATTTCCTTATTCAATTTGAGCAATTCCCCAATTCCAAAGTTATAAAAAACGTTTACTTGGGTTATGAATCAATCTGCAAGTTGTGGGAAGTATTACCACTTGTCAAGTATAGCATTGATATGTTAAGAAGACAACAGTTTATAAATTATTTCAAGAACGTGCAGAGAGAACTACAACGTCAAGGAGGAAATGTATTTGAAAATGCTGTAAACCTTATTCAACAGAGCATGAATTGTAATAATGAGAATATTTCCATGCTCATGGAGTTAATTTACATTTATCCAGAAGTATTCGTAGTGGAATGTTTTGGTAGGGTGTAATGGTGAGGAAAATGACATTTAATTTAGCGTTACTAAATGTCACATATTGTAAGTCCTATTTTAGAAGTAATGTATATAGTGATAGATTTTGTAAATTAATGTAAGCGTAACTCATTTACTTGTTATTTTATACAATTTTATAAAATATGTGAAAAAGATATAAATAAAAAACACTTGTTACTTAAAATTTGTTTTATTAAAATAAAAAGACATATGTACAGATTATATTTATACAATTTGATTTTTCAAAATCCATGAATTATGTTGACTGTTTAACCCAAGCCATTTTATGTAGAGTTTATCCCCCTTTTTTCTGATAATCTTCTCCACAAGATATATGTCAGGATACTTTACTTTCTGTAGTTCATGCTCGTAAAAACCTCCTTGAATTTG
Source organism: Rutpela maculata (assembly GCA_936432065.2). Lineage (NCBI taxonomy): Eukaryota > Metazoa > Arthropoda > Insecta > Coleoptera > Cerambycidae > Rutpela > Rutpela maculata. Next base: position 114,816,345 of record OW386285.2, read on the forward strand.
ATCCCCTTCCTGATCCTCCAAGAGATATGTTCTAGGATTACTTCTATGAATCTTTCTGATTTGGAAAATTTCATTTGACCAATTAGGAGTATAACCTTTTGAAAATGCTTCTCTATATTTACTAATTCTTACATAATCGTTAACTTTAAATTTTTGTTTTCTTGGATCAACTGTTTTCAGATGGCTATAGGCAGTTCGCAACAATCGTTTCTCATCTTTCTTTTTAACATTTATTGGTTTCATTCCAATAGTTCTGTGTTTTGTGTTATTGTATTCTGTAACGATATCTGATAAGATATCTAACCATTTGTAATTTCCTTGTAGGCTGAACTGCCTCCACATTTTATTTTTTAAAGTTCTATTCACTCTTTCTACAACACTCGCTTTAAGGTGTGTGTAAGAGCTATAGTGGTTAATTTTCCAACTATCGGTTAATTCCTTAAATTTCTTATTGTAAAATTCTTTACCCATATCTGTCTGTAAATTTTTGGGTCGTACATTCATCTGCGACAAGATCTTGTCCATCGCTCGTACAACTTCATTTCCACTTTTATTTTTCAGAGGTTCGCACCAAACAAATTTTGAAAATACGTTAATAACCACTAAAATATACTTATAACCTTTATTTATTTTAGCATACTTGATCATTTCAACAAGATCTGCTTGAACAAGATCATTAAGACCCTTAACAATTACTCTTCTTCTTTTAAAGTACTTTCTGGCAGGCTTATGAATTTCATTGACTATTTCCTGTTTAATGTTAGTCATCCTTGGTCAGCGGGCACTGCAGAACAATTTGAACATATAGCGGATCTTTATTCTTTGCATAGAACATAAACTTATCTTCAATATTTATGATTTCCCCCACAAGTTTTTCTGGTAAAACTTCTTTCGTGTTCAAGAAAACTGTGGTATCGACAGGTGAAACCTCTATATTTTCAACTCTACCAGATAAAAGGATTTTGTATTCTGTTGTAGTATTTTCTAATGTGTAGAAATTTATACTTTTAGATTTCTGTACACGACCTCGTACATTTATAATACATTTGCTATGATATGAAGAGGGCTCGCAAATGTAAAAAGGTGATGTTTTTGGGGGTGAGGTTAAGATGGGTGAAGGGGGAGTTGGTGCAGAATATGGAGTTATTCTCTCCCTCAACATGTGCCTTCCAAATTTATCAATTGGCATGGTTAACAGACCTAAAGTTTTACACTTAATGAGGCTCTAACTTTCCACACATACTATTTATCGTATTATTTTAGCTTCCCTCAATTGTTCTATTATTGAAATTATTTCATTATTATGTCCATTATTCCCTGCTAGTTGTGACGCTATCAGGAGTCTTAAACGATCTACAATTTCATTATAGTCATCAAAATGCTTATATTCAACCTGCTTATTATTGAATTCCATCATTGTTAGATTTCCTCCTCTCTTGTTTTGACTCCTTGTTTTCATCGTTTGCGATGTAGGAAGAGAACTAGATCTCGATCTTTGCACCGTAGCGGGTATCGATGATGCTGATTTATTTGAGGTACTGGTTTTCTTATTGTTCCTTTCTTGAGTCAGCGAATATAAGTTCGTAACTCTTGGTTTAATAATATCTATAAATTTAAATGAATTCGATGTAGATAGGCCTTTCTCCGGATCGTAACCTAGGTAATGAGCATTAGTCTTTCTAATTATATCAATGTACTGATCTATATCAGTCGGTCGATAACCCGCAGGATGCTTTTTAAACATTAATTCATACAATCCCGGTGTACCTATGTATTTAAATTGACCGTTAATGATAAAGTCGGCTCCATCAAAGTCAATAGTTGCATCACCAATCGCATATTTTTTCGCAAATGGGTCGAAGTAAACACCGAAGGTATCGTCATATTCATTTTTTACATCCTCAAGTTTACCTTCTATATACGCTCGCGGTAAAGGTTTTTTAAATTGTTGTAAGTACTTTTCATGCTCGGCCGCTGTAGATGTATCTGCTATCGTCGCTGGAAAAGTTTCATCAAAGAAACTTCCAGCGATTTCAGGTCTTACTTGGGTTGGATCATACTGAAACGTTTCATCCTCCAAGTAAACAGGTCCTGCGGTATTGTAATATTCAAGAGGAGTTTGACCAATTGATCGAGTGTTTAAACTTTCACGGTTAATTTCTTCTTTTAGCTCCTTTTTCAAATAAGGTTTTGGCAAAGCACTTTCCGTTTTAATTAGAGTTGACACCAAATCTTTAAGAGGTTGAGTAATTGGCTTGTAAGTTTTCTCTAACTGGGACTGTGATTTGTCAATATCTCTTTTCAAACTTTTATATTTTTGTTTCAGCGCCTCTCTTGTTTTTAACAGTTGTACTGCTAATCGGTTATCCATGATTACTGACTGATATTATTCAGTGTTTTAACTTTATATATGAATGAATTTATCGAATCCTTTTCGATACTTTCCAGAGTTAATAGCGCAATCTTTATCTATTACGACAAATCCATATTTATCTTTCCAACAAAATGCACAGAGCTCTCTGAAATCTTGAAAACACATATCCACATTTACATGATCATCATAAATATGTTTCAAATTGGTCATATCCTGAGGGAATATCACAATAAGGTTAGCATTATCTCTACACAATTGTTTTGGAATGGCACTGTATGTCTGACATAGATAAAAACAATCAGTGTTTTTATGACGTCCAAAACAAAAATAACTTTTAATGATATTTTGATTACAAGAAGCTAAATCATCGAATATTATCACTGAATTCGGTTTTATTTCTTCTGGAGGTATTACTGCATCACCATCGTTATATTCGAAATATCCAATTTCATTCACAGGTTCCATTAGCATTCTTAAGTACTCATATTTTGGTTGATATAGGGACTTAGAATATAAATATATATTTTCAAAACGTAAACCATTGGGATGTTCTAACAAACTGAGCATTACATTTGTCTTTCCACATCCAGAGCTTCCAACCAAAAGTCCTCGTTTCGATTGTCCACCAAATAAAATACCATGTTTTTGAATCGTGCTGGTCATGGAAACGTGATCATGATCTGCTATTGGTAGAACCGTTTCTTGCTGATGAATCTTCATTTCAAGCTGCTACTAATTAATACCTGAGGTGGAATTTCATTACGATAAGAACTATAGCAAACTGACTGGACATCGCATCCTACCTATATATATAAGGGTACCTAGCAAACATGTTTCATTTGTTTACACCATTTACGTTATAATGGTTAAAAGAAAGAGTTCTCCATCCAGTAAAGCTGAAAACGCTAAGAAGAGAGGATGTGGTCTGCTTAATAAAATAATTAATAAGCTCCCAGTAGAATTGCATTTACCTGGTTATAATTATTGTGGGCCTGGAACTAAACTTTCAAAGCGATTACAAAGAGGTGATAAAGGAATTAATCCATTGGATGAGGCGTGCAAAGAACACGATATAGCATATTCTAAATTTCAAGACGTGGAAGGAAGAAATCAGGCTGACAGAGAATTAGCTGAAGTTGCACTTAAACGTTTAAAAGCAGCCGACTCAGGGTTTGGTGAAAAGTTGCCGCGTTGGGAGTCGGTGGGGTGATGAAATTAAAAAGTAAGTTGGGAATGGGTCTTAAACGTGGAAGAAGTCACGCCTCAAAGAAGAAAGGTGGACAAATAAATGTAAAAGTTGGTGTAAAGAGAAAAACAAAATCAAAGAAGCGGAGGAGAAGAATTCTAGATACCCCAAAAATAGGTGGATTTCTACCACTTTTGTTGCCTCTTTTGGGGGCACTAGGAGCTATAGGAGGAGGTGCAGCTGGCATTGCAAAAGCAGTTAATGACGCTAAGTCAAATCGTGAACAGGTTGCTGAACAGAAGAGACATAATTTAGCAATGGAGCAAGCCACAAAAGGGAAAGGTTTATACTTGGGTCCTTATAAAAAAGGCTCTGGACTATATTTGAAAACTTATCCAAAAAACTCCCAATAAAGCTGCCTCGCCGACCACTCACTAATTTAGATCTAATGAAATATTCGAAAATGCTTAAAATTCCTCATTTTCGCGATATATTTATGAGAGATACGCTTCCCAAAAAAATAAAGAAGAATGAAACTGGTATAATAAATCTAGAACGAATGATGGAGAGGGCACTCACTGGGTAGCGTACGCCAAGAAAAACAAAGAAATAATTTATTTTGACAGTTATGGAAATTTAAGACCTCCAGAAGAATTAATAAAATATTTTTTAAGTGACGGCAGCTTGAATACAATCAGATATAATTATGACTCTGTGCAAAATTATAATTCATATATCTGTGGACATTTATGTTTATTTTTTTTGTATAATCAATATAAATAGCAGATTGTTTGATGGTGGGAGGTGATCTCCACCTGATCTCATCGTAGATCATTAATTCATAGGGGAAAAAGAGTAGAATAGCCACCTACCATGCATTTCTCAGTGAGTGGTGAGCGGTGAGGATCCCTAAATTAATTGTGATATAACAAATTTACAATTCTTTTGATATCATGCAGAAAATGGCATCCAAATTTTACAATAAAAATAATTGCATGATAGATTTTTCAATTGTATCAAATAATCCAGTAATATATAAGTCTTTCGATGAACGTTTATTATCATTTGAAAAATGGAATGGTACTGTGGAACCATCAGAACTTGCTCTAGCAGGATTTTATTACAGTGGCTGCCATGATGTAGTCAGCTGTTTTTGTTGTGGAGTCGAGATTTATAGATGGGAGGCGTGTGACATACCTATAAATGAACACTTGAAATATTCAGCAGATTGTTCTTATGCAAAATTAATGAGAAGCCTATTGCTGCGAAATATAAAGGAGCACACATGTATAACAAAAAATCATATGGTTGGTTTTAGAAGAGGTTTCACGTGGCTTGTGACCATAAGCTTGCATGTAATAAGTATCTATATGTTTATGATACTTAACATACATTTATAAAATACAATATATACGTATGTACCAATATACTGGATATTATGCCTGTTTGTACATGGATTTGTATCAGGTGTAAAAGTGTTTTAGAAGAATATAATGCACCCATGGATAATAAAATATATACTGTTTGTAGCAATTGTGATCTAAGTGATAGAAGGGCACACGCTGCCTAATCTGTTGATATTTTTTTACATAATTTATGTATGTATGCAATAAGCATCTGTATATTTATGAATGTAACTTAGAGTGTAATTTATAATAAATGCCTTAATAATAAATAATTTGTTTCAATATTTTTTAAATTATCCACTTTTCCTCATCATTCAGTTCTATAGTTATACTTCAAGCAGTGATTTTTTCAAATTTGAAGAATAATTGATTTCTTCAACTTCATTCTACCAACATTTCACAAATTAACCCCCCCAAATTGTATATATAACTCACGAATACTACATAAAATAATAAAAGAGAATATAACTTAAAAAAATTTATTAAAAAAACATATTTTTGAAACTACAAAAAAAAACACCTTAAATTTACAACAGACTAAAAATTAAATAAAACTAAACTAAACTAATCACTAACCTACACTATGCTACAGTTCAATCAAATGGCATATTGGCCATAAAGGCGTGGCACTTTTTGAGCTCCACGTCAACTACACCGACTTTCGCCTCTACCGTATCGGCTTCTTCAGCAATAAGTTGCTGCCGGTGGCGAAGTCGGTGCAGATGCTGGAGCATTTTTGATTTTGATAGTTTCAGTTTGTGAGAGTACTTTTTCGCCCTTTTCACCATGCACTCCCGCACTTCACGTTTAAATTTTTCTCGTTCATTGTTCCCTGCCGCCTCCTGCTTCGCGACGTCGCACCGCACAAGGTCCAGCCACCCGTCCATTTCAAATTGGAGAAGAGCCTCTCCCTCAGCCTCTCGCTGCACCGTCCTCGGAGATCTATCATCTGTTGTGGTCCCAGTCAGTTCCTCTCCGAAGGACGACACCGCTGCGCTCCTCCCCACATCTGATTTTGGCAAAACTATAAGGAAAAAGAAGTTAGATATCCAATTATTCAATACCGAAGAATCAGTACCTGGCTGTTGTGGTCTCGATGGCGCCCCAATAGGCCTGAGGTCCGTGAAAGATCCGGCCAGAATCTCGATGCCGGATCCGATGCTTCTAGCCGACCGCTCCCGGTTCATTAACTGAGCCATCTCCTCCTCAAAGGAGCAGTCGGAAAACTGATCGTCTTCTTGGCCCCCTAGGCCTCTTGGGTAGAACACATCTCCAGCAGACATCTTATTTTCAGCAGGAAATAAGCAGAAATATAAACGTGAAGCGCGGAGCACGAAAACGCGGCGAATTAAATTTCTATTTAATCTATTTAAAAAAAACTAACACTTAAAATAATAAATTAGCACTTAAAAATAACTTACGAACAAACTAATTAAAAAGCAAAAATTAAAAAAAATAAAAAAACAGAAAAATGACGCAAATATAAAAAACTAACTTAAAAATATTACTACTCGAACTTACTTAAACAAAATAAATTAGAAAACAAGGATTGAAAAAATATTGAAACAAAATAAAAAACAATAAAAATTAAAAAAAACACGGCGGAATACAATAAAATCAAAAGTACAGAATGAACTGTTAAAATTCACAGCTGAATTTTACTTTAAATAAAGTTCCACCCCAAACAAATTGTAGGTAGGGAGATAGGTAAACAGTAAGTGTGCGTGAAATGAACTGCAATGTATGCAAGTTGAATAAACTGCATTAAATTAATGACATACATAAATCACTGATTATTGCAAGTTGGCAAGGTTAGTCACCTATGGTGTGATTGAATATTTTCCGGTATTATATTACATTGCAAGTCTATTGATATGTGATTTAACAAAATGTTCAAATTATAACATATTAAATAATTAAAAAGATATTATTACATGGGTTTATTATTACTAAATATTCAAGTTTTTGTAGGGAAAAGGATGATTGCACAGCAAAATGAGAATGCAGAGGGTTCTCTTTAAATATTTTTTATATAAACAAATAAACAAATAAAATTCGAGGACTGCACATTTCAGATTTAACTATTTTTTGACCAGCTCCATAATCATATAAACATTGAATACACAAAAACATACTTGTGTGAAGACTGTCTCCCTGCAATTTTCAAGAAATTATCCAAACAAAGAAATATGACACATTATTAGTTGATGAAATTGTTAATTTATAACTGTCATATTGCTGTACAAAATCTGTAAACCAATATTAGGAGTTGAAAATATTTTTCCACTACTTAAATTTAATTCTACTGCTATCCTATCTCATTGATCATTTTTTGTTTTAAGATTGATTTTCGAAAGATATTTAAGGTATTAATATTAAATAATAATATTAATATTATTAAGCTTGCTTAGTCGTTTTATTTTACAGAAAACATTTTTGATTTCGAAACAATTTTGAATAATGTCAAAACTGTTATCAATCCCCTAGAAACATTTTTAGCTGATTAATTTTGAGTAATTTTTTGTAAACCTTGAAAGTATTTATGGAGACTCAAATTACCAACACAATAATTTTACCATAAAAGCATGTTTTCCCCCCTCAGTTCAAATTACTATATTAATTAAGAGGTGGTGGTGGGGGGGGGGGATATATAAAGAAACATGTGTAATGGATTCACTCATTAATATCAGACATTTCTTAAATACAGTTATTTGATATCGAATATATAGTTCCTTGTAAAACTATAATCTACAATGCTGTGTCCTGAGTGTGGAAAACAATTTTCATCAAAAAGTAGTTTGTCACGTCATCGTCGGGAAAGCTGTCCCTACAGAGAAATAAGGGCATATAGTGCCCCTAAAAGAATCAAACTAAACAATTCACCGGCTAAAAAATACAATAAGGAATCCCAAAATCTTCCTGGCCCATCTGGTGTGCAGTATCATGCTAAAAAATGTAATAAGAAATCTGAAAATCTACGCATTTCCGATGGTGGTCTTATAAAAGCTCAGGAGGTTATTATTAATTGCCCACAATGTTATGAAAAAATGCCTAAAAATAAATTAATGGGACATTTAAAAAGTTCATCTCACAAGAAAGTGATCAATATTGTGGAAGATGGGGTAGAAAAACTTCAGAGCGCATTCAAGAACCGAATTTCGAGCTACCGTTTTTCCACAAAGAATCAGTGCACAGATATCACCCAGTTTTTGGAAGAAGTAAAAATGAAAGTTATCTCAGTGATTGAGACATATATTAAAACATTCTTCAGCTTAAAAATTAATATGGAATTATTTGGGCTATACGTTATTGAGGAGAAAGAAATGTCAGATATAAAGTCATTCAATACTAAAAATAAAGTTGTGACGCACTCATTGAATGTATTAAATCTGTATAATGAGTTCAAAGAAGAGATCATTGAGAAAGCATCAACCTTTCAAGAGCGAGACTCAGGTATGTGTAACAAATTTATTTTATCGTATGATTTCTGCAGCTTAATTTTTTTACATGACTATTAATTATTTTTTAGGATGGGCTCTGAAGCACGTTAGTTTTCTTGAAGTCAATCTCAACAAATACAACCCATTATTCGCATCATCATACATTAGGTTACCTAAATTTATTGAAAATAAGAGAGCTGTTTTAAATATTCAAAATAATGATGACAAGTGTTTTGCTTATGCCGTCAATGCTGCGATTTTTCCAGCCAATGGGCCTCCGCATGAAGTATCATCCTATCCTCATTACGGAACATTGCTAAATTTTGAAGGTATCGATTTTCCTGTTAAATTAAATGATATTCATAAATTTGAAATTTTAAATAATATCTCTATAAACGTATTCGGGGTAAATAATCAATATAAAGATGGTAAAATGGTCAGTGAGATTGTAGGCCCCTTACATTTCACAAATAAAAAACAAAATACCCATGTAAACTTATTACTCATTGCTGATGTTGAAGGTAATACTCATTACACCCTTATTAAAGACTTATCACGATTAGTCTCTAGCCAAAGATCTAAACATCACGGTCGAAATTATATTTGTGACGGTTGCCTACTATTTTTTAATTCTCCTGAGAAATTATATGCTCATGAAAGAAATGACTGTAATCATTTATGTACCATTTTACCCGATACAGATCCACAAATCAATAAATGTGGGGAATTAATTGCAGGAAATATTCTGAAATTTGTTAATTTTGAGAAACAATTACCAGTTCCTTTCGTTGTATATGCAGATTTTGAAAGTTTATTAAAGCCAATTCATTACAATGAACCATCTGATAGTAAATCCTTCTCCGTTAAAACGTACCAACATGAACCGTATTCATTTTGCATCTACTTAAAGTGTAGTTTTGATGATAATCTTTCCAAACTTGAATATTATCGAGGTGTTGATGCTGTGGAAGTATTTGTGAAAAGATTAGATGAACTTGTCTTACAATTATATCAAAATCACTTAAAAAATATAGTTGAAATGAAACCATTATCACAGAATCAACAAGATATTTTCAATAAGAGTCAAATTTGTCATATCTGCGATAAACCTTTTGAGAATGGTGATGAAAAGGTCCGCGATCATTGCCACGTTACCGGTAATTTCAGAGGAGCTGCTCATTCTCATTGTAATTTAAACTTTAAAATACCTAAATTTATACCAGTATTCTTTCATAACTTAACTAATTACGATTCTCATTTATTTATTAAAAAATTAGCTTTGAAACGAGAAAGTATTCAAGTTCTTGCACAGAATAAAGAAAAATATATTACGTTTTCCAAACAAATTCTTGTAGATAAATCTAATGACAAAAAACCGAAGAAAATTTTCATAAAATTAAGATTTGTCGATTCTTTTCGCTTTTTACCTGCATCTTTGGATAAACTAAGTCAAACGCTAGAAACACATCAATGTCTCGAAGTAAGAAAATTTTATACCGATGACAAACAATTCAATTTATTAAGACGTAAAGGTGTCTTTCCGTATTCCTACGTAGATTCGCTGGAAAAATTGGATGAGGGCAAATTACCATCACAGGATGAGTTTTTTAATATCTTGAGTGGTGACTCAATTTCTCAGGAAGATTATGATCGGGCTTGTGATGTGTGGCATACATTTAATTGTCGAACTCTTGGTGAATATTCAGACATTTATTTAATATCAGATGTATTGCTTCTTGCTGATATTTTTGAAAATTTTCGACAGATATGTCTTCAGACATATAAATTAGATCCTGCACAATATTTAACTGCACCATCCTTGAGTTGGGATGCCATGTTACGAAAGACTCGCATTGAGCTGGAACTTCTAACTGACATTGATATGCTTCACTTTTTTAGAAAGGGAATACGTGGTGGTGTTAGTCAATGCAGCAATAGAAAAGCCATTGCAAACAATCCATTCATTCCCGATTATAATTCATCAGAACCAACGTCATATATATTATATTTAGACGCCACCAATATGTACGGTTCTTCAATGAGTCAATGTTTGCCCACAGGAGATTTTCGATGGTTAAATGATTATGAAATCGAAAACTTCGATTGTACTATCTTTGGTGATGATTCACCAAAAGGTTATGTACTAGAACTGGATTTAGAATATCCGCAACATTTGCATGATAATCATAATGATTTACCATTTTGCCCTGAAAACATTGTGCCTCCTGGCTCCAAAAATTCAAAATTAATTCTAAATTTGCATGATAAACATAAATATGTTCTCCATTATCGAAATTTGAAACAGTGCTTGGAACATGGGTTAATACTTAGGAGAATATATAGAATTTTCACAATCTGCTTGGTTAAAAACATACATCGATTTGAATACTGAACTTAGAATTTCTTCAAAAAATGCGTTTGAACGAGATCTTTTTAAATTTTTAATAAATTCAATATTTGGGAAGACAATGGAAAATGTTGACAATAGGGTTGATGTAAAATTAGTATCGCATTGGAGAAATAGCATAGGTAGTGTGGGCGCCGAAGGACTTATTGCAAAACCCAATTTTAAATCATGTACAGTATTTTCAGAAAATTTGGTAGCGGTGCAAATGTCCTTATTGAAAATATTTTACGACAAACCGCTCTATATAGGCTTCACCATTTTGGATATCTCTAAAACAATAATTTATAACTTTTTTTATAACTTCATAAAGAAGCAATATGATGACAAAGCTATTCTGTGTTATACTGACACGGACTCTTTAATTCTAGAAATTTACACAAATAATGTTTATGACGATATTCAAAAAAATATAGAATTATTCGACACATCAAATTTTTCGATTCCAAATGTACACAACATTCCGAAAACGCAATCAGTCATAGGTAAAATGAAGGATGAATACGCAGGTATGCCAATAGAAGGCTTTTTTGGTACCGGGGCAAAAGCTTACTGTGTTAAAGTAAACGATAGCGTCACAAAGAAAGCCAAGGGTGTTTCAAAAAGTGTTATAAAGAATCAATTACATTTGGTTGATTATAAACAAATAGTAGAAGACGGCGGTCTCATATATCGAAAAATGTATGTATTCTCTTCACATCTGCATACAATATATACCGAGTTGAAAAATAAAGTTGCGCTTTCCGCACAAGATGATAAGCGATATGTTATACCTAGCAGCACAAAAACTCTAGCATGGGGGCATTACTCTATTCGTAATTTATACGATAACACTGACCATAATACAGCTGAACATAATTTAACGGTTCTTTTAAGATTAGCTAATGCGATTATTGAACAGGAAAATCATGATATCGACTTTGACTTAGATTTATTGTAAGTTTTTTGTTTTAATGTTAAAATTATTTGTAATTTCAATTTATAAAAACTGTTATTTTTTATATCATTACTAATTTTTGTATATCAAATAACTGTATTTAGGTAATGTCTGAAATTAATCAAATAAATGATTTATTTTAGTTTTATATTTCATATTCTATTACACATATCCCATTAGATAAGTAATGACATATATTTCCTATTTTTGGAACATATTGTACAACATACAATGTGGAGTAAATAACGAGCTGCTGTCTTTGCAAGTTGAATGAACTGCTGACTTTGCAGCTATCTAATACTGTCAGTACAATGAACTGCTGACATAAGTTGAATAAAAATATCTGATGTGCAAGTAAAATAAACTGCTAACTTTGCAAGTTGAATGAACTGCTGACTTTGCAGCTATCTAATACTGTCAGTACAATAAACTGCTGACATAAGTTGAATAAAAATATCTGATGTGCAAGTAAAAAAAACTGCTAACTTTGCAAGTTGAATGAACTGCTGACATAAGTTGAATAAAATATCTGATATGTAAGTAAAATAAACTGTTAACTTTGCAAGTTGAATGAACTGCTGACTTCACAAATGTGGTGAAACAGGTGTGAGGTATTTCACGTGTATCTGAAGTAAAGTGGGAGGTATGATCTTTCATTATAAAACATGAACATTAATTGAAGTGATTAGTTGACCGTATCATCATATCCGAAAAAAGAAAAAATAGTAACGAAAGATGTGGATGTGTTACGTTAAGGAAGTTGAGATTACTGATTTGGAAAGTGGTGTCAGACATTTAAGCCAAAAGTTCTCAAATCTTCAGTTTGATGCAGAACATGAGGCAGTATATGGGATGGGAAGATTTTACTCCGAAGATGAATGTAACGAACTAGCGAAGACATACGAAGTGGGTCACGGAGTTTGTGAGAAGTTTTTAAAAGAAAGAATATGCGAGAAGTGCCTTGTCCAGGAGCTGGTGAAATTGGGTTTACATCAATTTCTACAAGTAATAAAACAGTATTTGAAGCCGGATCTTGCAAACATGGTAGATCTTCAAGACAAGGATAATTGAATTAATTAGATAATATTTAAAAATTGTATTCAATGTAATATTTTTTATTATCTTCAAGTATTAAAATAAAAAACAAAAAATCCATTTTAGTATTATTTATTAACACAGAAATAATAGACATTAGAAAGTGCACACATGCATTTATTATTTGAGTGATAAAAACATTTTGGGGTAGACTTTCTTAAAGTTGGTTGTTCATCTAGTTCTAAAACAGGTTGGGCGATAAATTGTCTCATGTAGTCTGCCTTTTCATGTCCTTTTACATAAACACAATCAACCCCCGAAGTCAAATTTTGAATAATTTTGCTGAATAAGTGCAGTGGTGTAAATCCATCACCCCATTTAATACCATGGTGATTTTTTGTTAACTAGTGAACTTGCTTTTGTAATTCCGGTGAAAGCATCTCAAATGGATAAGGTGGTTTAAAGATATAGTGACACGTTTTCATTCCATCATATCCTGCTAGCTCCTTAACAATAAATTTATTGTTTTCTATTTTAAATCCTTGAATATCCACAAGCACCATCATATTTTTTAAATTTTGTAGTTTTTTCAAAACTTTTTTCTTTATGCAATATAATTCCACTATTTTGGAAAATGGAAAATGTTGACAATAGGGTTGATGTAAAATTAGTATCGCATTGGAGAAATAGCATAGGTAGTGTGGGCGCCGAAGGACTTATTGCAAAACCCAATTTTAAATCATGTACAGTATTTTCAGAAAATTTGGTAGCGGTGCAAATGTCCTTATTGAAAATATTTTACGACAAACCGCTCTATATAGGCTTCACCATTTTGGATATCTCTAAAACAATAATTTATAACTTTTTTTATAACTTCATAAAGAAGCAATATGATGACAAAGCTATTCTGTGTTATACTGACACGGACTCTTTAATTCTAGAAATTTACACAAATAATGTTTATGACGATATTCAAAAAAATATAGAATTATTCGACACATCAAATTTTTCGATTCCAAATGTACACAACATTCCGAAAACGCAATCAGTCATAGGTAAAATGAAGGATGAATACGCAGGTATGCCAATAGAAGGCTTTTTTGGTACCGGGGCAAAAGCTTACTGTGTTAAAGTAAACGATAGCGTCACAAAGAAAGCCAAGGGTGTTTCAAAAAGTGTTATAAAGAATCAATTACATTTGGTTGATTATAAACAAATAGTAGAAGACGGCGGTCTCATATATCGAAAAATGTATGTATTCTCTTCACATCTGCATACAATATATACCGAGTTGAAAAATAAAGTTGCGCTTTCCGCACAAGATGATAAGCGATATGTTATACCTAGCAGCACAAAAACTCTAGCATGGGGGCATTACTCTATTCGTAATTTATACGATAACACTGACCATAATACAGCTGAACATAATTTAACGGTTCTTTTAAGATTAGCTAATGCGATTATTGAACAGGAAAATCATGATATCGACTTTGACTTAGATTTATTGTAAGTTTTTTGTTTTAATGTTAAAATTATTTGTAATTTCAATTTATAAAAACTGTTATTTTTTATATCATTACTAATTTTTGTATATCAAATAACTGTATTTAGGTAATGTCTGAAATTAATCAAATAAATGATTTATTTTAGTTTTATATTTCATATTCTATTACACATATCCCATTAGATAAGTAATGACATATATTTCCTATTTTTGGAACATATTGTACAACATACAATGTGGAGTAAATAACGAGCTGCTGTCTTTGCAAGTTGAATGAACTGCTGACTTTGCAGCTATCTAATACTGTCAGTACAATGAACTGCTGACATAAGTTGAATAAAAATATCTGATGTGCAAGTAAAATAAACTGCTAACTTTGCAAGTTGAATGAACTGCTGACTTTGCAGCTATCTAATACTGTCAGTACAATAAACTGCTGACATAAGTTGAATAAAAATATCTGATGTGCAAGTAAAAAAAACTGCTAACTTTGCAAGTTGAATGAACTGCTGACATAAGTTGAATAAAATATCTGATATGTAAGTAAAATAAACTGTTAACTTTGCAAGTTGAATGAACTGCTGACTTCACAAATGTGGTGAAACAGGTGTGAGGTATTTCACGTGTATCTGAAGTAAAGTGGGAGGTATGATCTTTCATTATAAAACATGAACATTAATTGAAGTGATTAGTTGACCGTATCATCATATCCGAAAAAAGAAAAAATAGTAACGAAAGATGTGGATGTGTTACGTTAAGGAAGTTGAGATTACTGATTTGGAAAGTGGTGTCAGACATTTAAGCCAAAAGTTCTCAAATCTTCAGTTTGATGCAGAACATGAGGCAGTATATGGGATGGGAAGATTTTACTCCGAAGATGAATGTAACGAACTAGCGAAGACATACGAAGTGGGTCACGGAGTTTGTGAGAAGTTTTTAAAAGAAAGAATATGCGAGAAGTGCCTTGTCCAGGAGCTGGTGAAATTGGGTTTACATCAATTTCTACAAGTAATAAAACAGTATTTGAAGCCGGATCTTGCAAACATGGTAGATCTTCAAGACAAGGATAATTGAATTAATTAGATAATATTTAAAAATTGTATTCAATGTAATATTTTTTATTATCTTCAAGTATTAAAATAAAAAACAAAAAATCCATTTTAGTATTATTTATTAACACAGAAATAAAAATTTTCATACAAATAATAGACATTAGAAAGTGCACACATGCATTTATTATTTGAGTGATAAAAACATTTTGGGGTAGACTTTCTTAAAGTTGGTTGTTCATCTAGTTCTAAAACAGGTTGGGCGATAAATTGTCTCATGTAGTCTGCCTTTTCATGTCCTTTTACATAAACACAATCAACCCCCGAAGTCAAATTTTGAATAATTTTGCTGAATAAGTGCAGTGGTGTAAATCCATCACCCCATTTAATACCATGGTGATTTTTTGTTAACTAGTGAACTTGCTTTTGTAATTCCGGTGAAAGCATCTCAAATGGATAAGGTGGTTTAAAGATATAGTGACACGTTTTCATTCCATCATATCCTGCTAGCTCCTTAACAATAAATTTATTGTTTTCTATTTTAAATCCTTGAATATCCACAAGCACCATCATATTTTTTAAATTTTGTAGTTTTTTCAAAACTTTTTTCTTTATGCAATATAATTCCACTATTTTTTTAAAAGTCTCAGTTTCTTTGTGTTCTTTCAACAGTCGTGCATATTCTGATCTCATTAGCATACTAACTTGCTTCGCACTATTTTTTGTTTATGCCAGTAAAGAAAAAATATGTAATGCGCAGTTCAATGTTGATGTACAATTTTAGTTAAAGGATTATAAGTGAAATGTTTTTCATGTAATATAAGACAATATGCAGTAATATCCGAAGTAGTGGGAGTATCTGTCTCAAACTCTATTCTCATGACCACTGACCCCGTTTGTATAGCTTCTTTTTGGCGGGAACAATCAATATACGTTATTGCTGCATAGTCTTTAAATTCTTTTGTATTAAGAATAGGCTGATTTATTTTATGAGGGTAATAGGATTCTTGAAAAATTGCAAACATATCATAAAGTGTTGCATATTTATTGCTTTTAAAATCTAGGTACAGATCATTATATGGATATCTTTCGGAATTCAAGAAAACCCTTATGTTTCTTAGTCCACAGTCATCGAATTTACTCATATCAGATGTAATTTTTCCTTTCCTGTCTTTCTGAAACGCTATTATGACATGCCTAGGAGTTTCTACCTTAGTAGACGTCTTGACAGGCCACGTATGTCTGCTTGAGGGAGGCAGAGATGGATATTCAATTAATTCCGAGCTTCTAAATTTTATAGGGAAATCTATATTTCGACTTAGCTTATTCAATCTAAGTTGTTCTGACATATTAACAGTGACATGTGGCACCCTCCAAAATAGTTTACTAATAGTAATTTTTGGTTTTTCAGTATCATCATCACTTGTAATGCTATCTAGATCATTACTGTTACGTATTAATACTAATTCTTGTCTCATATTAATGATAATCCTTCGGAAATCTTCAAAAAATCCAACTAGTAATTTTAATGGAATGCAAACATTGAAATTTCCATTTGTATCAGCTATAATTTTGTCACCTTTTTTATTTTTTGGAAACCATCCAGCATTTTGCATGGAAATACTTTCATTTTTATTGTATGATATATAATTTTTTAAGGTTGAAACTAATCCAACATTTCTCACTGCGTCTATAACAATTCCATTCATTTCATATCTAATTTCGCGGAACAAAAAAGCAATACCATTATTAATAAACTCCAATTTCTTAGCTTCAGCTCCATCCTCTTTCATTAGTTTTCCTTCAATGTATAAATAACTATTGCACGGTGCAGTATAAGCATCTAAATCTTGGATGGGAATTCTTATTTCATCATTGTAATCCAAAGTTCCGGATATATTAGGTTGATATGTATGGAACTGATACTCTGAAATGGAGTTGTCGCTAAAGGGCAGATCAGTAACATTCAGTAACTCCATTATACTAAAACTTCCAGTCCAAGTGATTCTAAATACTGACGGTTTTTCAATGTTAATCGTTCAATATTCTTTTTAGAACTGTTGGTTTCCTTCTTCCTCGCTCTTTTATAGTATGGCTGATGTCTATAAATGGATGACGTTGAATTAAATATCAGCACCATTTTTATTATTTGACTGATTTTCTAAGATGAAGTCTAACAGTTACAGTTTCTTTTTGAAAATTAACAAGATGCCCTTCTTGGTCGACTATTTTGACAGTGATGTTGCTGATAGTTTTAACACTGACTGGGAAATAAATAATGTTTAAAGGTGATTCCACTATTTTATACCCAACAGGCACTGTTGGAAAGAACTGATGAATAATATGTACAGGTTGTCCATTAAAAAAAGAACCTACTGCAATGTTGCAATCGACGCAGATAGTATTCACCTTAGATATTTTTACAGTTTCATCGGAAGTATTATTATCATTAACTTCTAACTCTCTTTTCTCAAAACCTAATACAGGGCCTATCGAGTCCTTTACGTTAAAATTAATTTTCCTATTTGTGCGTATAGTGACTTTGGAAGTATTAATGTCTGTGGTAATTCTGATAATTGCTTCATCATCTTCTTCACTTATTTTGTTTACGATGTATTTTATAATGTCATCAATTTCATAACAACCCTCGGGGACTTCAATTATATGTTCATTATTTTTCCCCCACTCAAATTTATTGTTGCTGTTGTCAATATTTGGAATAATATTATAAGTATCAAAATTTGTCAATCCAATTTCATAATCTACCTCATCATCTAAATATATTGGTGGATTGAAATTGTAATTTAATACAGAAGATTCTCCACTAAGAACAAAAGTAAATGACATATTTACACATTAACGGTTTATTATGAAATGAACCGATATATGCATGAGATTGTATCTTCCATTTTTTTAAATCCCAATAAATGAGGTTAGGTTCACCTCCCTCCCATTGACCAATCCCGTTAGGGCGGGTGTGGCTTATTCCGTCACATTGGCCAATCTTGTTAAATTGGGTGCGGCCTATCCCCTCCCATCGTTCAATCACGTTAAAGTGGGTGCGGCTTATCCCCTCCCATCGACCAATTTCGTTAAGGAGGGCGTGGCTTATCCCCTCCCATCGACCAATCCCGTTAAAGTGGGCGCGGCTTATCCCCTCCCATCGACCAATCCCGTTAAAGTGGGCGCGGCTTATCCCCTCCCATTGACCAATCCTGTTAAGGTGGGCGTGGCTCATCCCCTCCCATCGACCAATCTCGTTTAGGGTGGGGTGAGGAGTGGGGGGTACACAGGGAGGCATGGAGGGGGGTACATGCCGTTTCTCATTCTTTACCTACTAAACAGAATCAAATTTTAAGAAGAAAAGGTTCTATGCAATTTTTCACATAAATTGATAGTTTTAATACTTGACTTTAGATACTTGACTTTCGTCAAGTATCTCGAAAAGTATTACTTTATTGAAAAAATGTTACAGACCAATTACAGAAAGTACAAACTGGGAATTAATTATATTTTTTGTTTATTGATGTAGGATTAATAATTAAGTTTATATTTGTTATCCAAGTATTTCGAAATTACCTTTGGGGTTTAAGATGCATTCTTTTCTAAAGCAAGTGCTTTAAATGAGCAAAAAAATTTGAGCATCTAGATAATGCCTATATCTTAACGAAAAACTGTATTTGAGATAATTTTTTTTAATTACTGGCCAATTAGAGTAACAAAATGGCGACCTTTTTATATAAAAAAATATATATAAATACGCATATTTTTCAGTCATAACTTCTTTATTTCTTATCAAGGGCGGATCTGGACCTTGAGCTTGGGGGGGGGGGTAACACTGAACCCAAAATTTTTTTGAATAGCAAGGGGCAAAAATCCAAAAAAAAATTTCATCCTAAAAAATAAAATTTTAAAATGAAAGTTTCTTGAGGGGGGGGGGAATCACCCTGTTAAAAAAAATGTCTTCCCAAAATTAACAAAAATCATAACATTTTAAAACAAAAGTTGATGATTTACAGAATCTTGGGGGGGGGGGTAATTACCCCGATACCCCCCCATAAATCCGCGCCTGTTTCTTATGCTACAGGAACGAGTAAAAAATAATTTAAAAGTGCAATTAATTGTCTTTAATTTCATTCCTTAGCATGCGTGTCGTAGGTGTCACAATTTCTGAGATATTTAACATTTAAACTGCATTCTTCGTCTTATAAACGTTCGGACGCCATTTGTGAACTTTCATATCTCCGAAACTATTAAATCTATGTAAATAAATAAACAAGCGAAATTCATTATCAGTTTATGGGCTTTATTTTTGGTCTCTTCAATAAAACTTAAATTTATTAAGATATTTGGAAAAAGAAAAAAAATTACGTTTTATCGAAAATACATTTATTTTTAGTTTAAACTGTATATTTTTCTAAAGCAAGTGCTGTATACAAACCATAAAATTTGAGCATCTACGTCATGCTATGTATTAATGAGAAACAGTGTTTGAAATTCCTTTTTTTTAATTAATGGCTAATTACAGTAACAAAATGGCGACGTTGTTATTAAAAAAATGTGTAGACGCACATTGCTTCGGTCATAACTTCTTTGTTTTTTATGCTACAGAAACAAATAAAAAAACAGTTGGAAGCTTAATTAACAAGCTATTATTCTACCTATTAGCATCCTTGACGTGGATGTCACAGTTTCTGAGATATTTAACTCTCACTCTAAATAATTATCTTATGAATACTTGGATGCCAAATGTAAACTTAAATATCTCCGAAATTATTAATCCTACATCAATAAGCAAAAAATATAATTAATTCCCAATTTGTACTTTCTGTAATTGGTCTGTAACATTTTTTCGATAAAGTAATACTTTTCAAGATACTTGGCGAAAGCCATTTGGAAATACCTTTTTTTAAAGTAAAATCGCAATTTTGAAGTCGTTATAACTTAAAAACTATCAATTTATGTGAAAAATTGCATAGAACCTTTTCTTCTTAAAATTTAATTCTACTTCAGCTCTAATAAATATATATTTTTTTTAAGTGCCACCCGCTATAAATTAGCAAGCCCCCGCACAATATAGAAACTTTTCTGTGAAGCATTTACTATTATACTGCCAAAAATGAACAAAATCCGTTCAATATGACATTATTTCGAAGTTTTGCATATTTTTTACCTCTAGGTACTGAACTATAATACATTCAATAAAAAATTATCTCTTAAATCCTGAAAACCGCATATCGATATCTATTCTCTTTCTCAAAAAATGTGGATTTAAATTCAACCTAAAAATTCGCTTGGTCCGTTTCAGTTCTGCAGCAGTTTAGTTTTCGCCTTCCAACTTTTATTTTTAACCTACTTCAAAATATTTAAAAAAATTTAACTATCTTCGGTAAAAATTACTTATTAAATGAAATTTGATCGTCGCGTCGCCCTGTAATCGATAATGAAGCCTGTTAAAAATGAATATGTTGGAATTTGTTATTGGTTCATTTTTACAGCGACCTCAATATCGATATTAGGTAATAAGGTTCAATTAACTGGGCGACGGTGAAATCTTATTTTAAAACGTTTAGTAACTGAAAGCCCCGGGTCCATTTTTAGTGACCTCTTATAGCTTCTACACAATAAAAGAACATATCCATACCGTTTTTAATTTTTAAGCTTTGTCAGGCTCATTATCAGAAAATCCTGAAATCTCCATATATTACATATTTCATGTAAATCTTCATAAGCATTGCAATTACTGCAGCCATATTGGATTAACCATCTTAAATTCTTCATTTTTGAGAGAACAGATACGGCAGCAACTACTCCCAACATCAATCTCGTCAAACACTCATAATTTACGCATAATTCACCATCGCCAGCATTATCATCATTGGCACTTTTATGGAAAGCTATAAACGGACCCGAAGCAAAATGTCCCACCGGCCAGCAACTAGCCATCCTTCAATTTGTCAACAGTGTACAATAATGGGCCATCGAAGGACCACTGGTGACGCTACCTTTTGGCCAGCATATTTTTGGCTATAATCTCACATTTTTCAATTTATAGGAACACCTTCAAGCAGCCATATATTTTGCATAACCTACTATAAATTCTGGTATATAATATTTTTATGTGAAATTTACATAGGAGAACCCAAAGTTGGCAAAATATATATACCCACGTTATAAAAGTATTATAATCCAATATTGAAAAATATGTTAGATACCAGATCAAACAATGCCGTCATTATATATATTATATATTTTGTGAATTGTGAAGTGTGGAAATGTCAGGTATCAATAAAAGCAAAATAAGTTATAAGCTATAACAATAAAATACTTATTAAATAAAGAATATTAAAAAAGAAAAAAAAATCAAACTGCCTTCAAAAAATATCTCTAAAAAGTTAGAAATAAAATTTCACTCAGTTTTACAAATATGTCTACCTATTAGTGGAAAGTAGCAAGGAACTGTACCTAATACTCCAGGCATTGGAGATCATATAGGGGTCTTACCCGGAAAAATTCATGGTAGTTCTGGAAATTTTACTTTACGTTTCTTGGAGCGTTGAATCCGAATTTTTAACTTCCCACCAAAAATTCTCTCCGCAACATCCTAAAAAATTTGAAAATAGAACCAAAAAATCTTTCTTTTTTAATCTTTTTTTTCTTCGTTTTAGGAAAAGATACCTAGAAATTCGGAAAGTAGACAAAATGTGTAACAAAAAAGGTCCTTTGACATTTCAACGTTGAACGAACGGGGAAGCGCTAGCACGCCTCGAAACATGAGCCTCGGCACCGCGGGGATATATGCGCTAAGTCACAAGTCGTTTACGTTCTTTCAGTCAAAGTTAAAGATTGCAATTTTGAAATTTACGGTAAAAATAAACAAAATACATACGTGCTATAATGTTACAAGGCAGTTGCAACATGATTTAATAGTTCTGAGCCTAGTTTTTGCCGAAGTCTAACTGAAAATGAGAAAAAATGAGAACAAAGATGCATTTGTATTAAATTTGTAAAAACAAGACAAACTGTTTACAAATTATGACAAATGCCAAATCTTTCTTCTCCGCTTGACTGCCACCGAAGGCCCAGGTTCATTCATGGTACTTTGGTCGTCACTATCAGATCCGTCAAATGTGTATCTGTGGGTTCACCCAAGTCTGAAGCATACGAAAAATTGATCAGTCAAGCTGAAATTTAAGTACATGCGTGTAAGATATAATTTGTTTCAACTTCCGTTGTTAAAGCGGATTGCTTGATTGATAAAGTAATAGATTTTAATTATTACGTAGTTGCCAAAAATTGTCGGAAAAGAGCAACACATAGTTGAATTATATTCGGAAAATTTTTAGTTGTCGATCAAAGCTGACAACTTCCTGTTTATTGAGCGATTAGTTCGTTTGTTTGATAGAGAAAGGGAGAGAAAAGAGGAGGTAAAAGACGACTAACCTGACAATCCTTCCGTGTTTTCGGCCTCTGGATCTTCAGGTTCACATGGTTCCTCCAAATTGTTCTCATCATCTTGATATTCCGGAACTGGTCTGTTTTACATACTATGCGATTAGCTTTTCGTTAACGTATAGCCTTTGATACTTCCTATGCACCACAATCGTCGTACACCCAGTTAAAGGATCATATTTACTATCTCCGATTTAAACTCGCTGCCTGAAAAGATTTTAAACCTTTTCCCGTCACGTTCACTGTTGTGTCATCCGTCATCCGATAACGGTTGCTCGCAAATGAAACAATTTAAAGTCACATCAACCATGTTCAAAATATTATGAGAAAATCGTTCTCATGCGAAACAAAGCTTTTTTAAAGCAATGAAAACAATAAACAATATAAAGTCAGGTAAACAACCTCATCTGCACTTAAAAAGGAAATCAAAATCCATAATATTAATTAACAAATTTGATTATTGGAATGGAAGGCGTATGCAAGCTGTATTATACGCTGGAGGAGGTAATACATGATATTGTCACGTGTTTCCACCCCTAGGAAACCACCCTTGCAAATTCCGTCGGTTCCAAAAATTATAACAAGAGATGACCACTAACACACTTTATTTAATAACTTACCGGATACTTCACAATACTGTTATTAACTTAGATGTACTTTACTGACTAAAAATAACAATGTTTATCACTTTGTTTTCACTTTCGAGTCTTAACCTCACTTGTCAAATCCAAGACTTCTACTTTCTATACTTTCTGAACTACCCGCCGAGAATGCGGTCTTTTATACCTAAAAATGACAGATCTCGATTTTTCTGTGATGACGCCACCATTCTCTAGATAATTCCAGAACTTCTGGTAGGTTCTTTCTCGAGTAGGTGCAAATACATATGAATTAATTGAATTCATTCTAGGGGTTGCAACACATCACAATATTAAATCCAACTTTAAAGAAGATTTTTGTTTCATTGAAGAACACCACCTAATAAAAAACTGTTGCATTTAATTATTGAATTTGTCTTTGTTTATTGTTTTATAAGAAAAACATTTGTTTTTGTACTTCCATTTTCTGTTTTACATAATATCCTATAAGACGTATATACCGTGTTTTTTAAATAAAAATTTATAAAGAAGAAAGAGATAATAAATTATTTTAAAAATTCAAAATATGCAATACTTTTGCTCATGAGTGTATAATCCTATAAATAATTCTGTAAAATGCTGCTAGAGAACAGAGGTAATAAATGCGATAATTCTATCAAAATAAAATAATCAAATAACATATAAATAATTTCTTTGTACATTTTATTTTCCAACAAATCAATGGTAAACGTTAAACGTCGCCCGTCGACCGTCGGGAGATAAAATTATTTAGTTTTGAACTGCTGGAGCACCCCCTCGCACATTGGGGCCCCTAGGCAATTGCCTAGTTTGTGTATTGGATAATCCGGCCCTGGTTCATGCTATATTGTAACTAAACGTTTGTATATTATTTTAAATTTCAAAACTCGCGGCGCCTTATGGCGCCTTATGGCGCCTTTAATTACGTGGCGCCGTCGTGCGCCGCACGACTTGCCCTTATGGACGGCGCGGGCCTGTACATCAACATGTCAAAGGACTTTTTTCTTGCAAATTTTGTTTATTTTCTGAATGTCTGGGTATTTTTTCTCTGAAACGAGAAAAAAAAACGAGAAAAAATATCAAGAACAAATTTTTGGGCTTTGGGGAATTTTTGGTGGGAAGTTAAAAATTCGAATCCAGCGAGCCAAGAAACATGAAATAAAACTATTTTCAGAACTACCATGAATTTTTCCAGGTAAAATTCTCTAATGCCTGGATTATAATATCAATTTGAAAACGGTACAAAACGTAGTTTTGAAATTAGATATTTTGGCACCGATTTAAAATTGATATTAGGTAATACGACACAGTTCCTTGCTACTCTCCACTAATAGGTAGACAGATATTTGTAAAACTGAGTAAAGTTTTATTTCTTACTTTTTAGAAATATTTCTTGAAGGCTTTTCAAGGCGGTTCGGTTAAAAAAAAAATTTTTTAAGCCTTTTTAGTAGATTCTTTTATTTATTTATTAGTGAAGAAATCTATTGTGAAATTATCTTTATGTTGGGCACCATGTGAATGTTACCACGAAAATAATATCCTGTTTCCGGCGACTCCGCCAAAACTTCGAATATTCTCGTAATATGAAGTCGGTTAAAAAAAAATGTTTCCAATTTTTGTTCACTTTACGTTAGATGTAGCTTTATAAATTTAGTAGGGGACATCGCCGCGCTGGAGTTGCAACAGGTTTGACAGAAATCTCTTAAACTACGTCAGAGTAACCATTGAACAGATGTAAAAAAAAACGTACGGGTCGAATTGAAAATCTCCTTTTTTAAATTTTTTGAAGTCGGTTAAAAAGTTAAAACAATAAAATTTATATGACAACAAAAACAAAAATCTTTTCTTAATATTAGGCTTGTAGTTGAGATGCAGGATTTTGTGCAAAATTTTATATAAAACACTTATTTGAAAGCGACATGATGAGAACTGGCCCAAGAAGCACAAGTAGTTGTATTTTGGTCATCATCATGTTACAGTAGCTAAAAAGGACGGCTATTTGGTTATAGTGGCGATTATTAAAACTGAATTATTACGTTCTGGTGCAGGGCCGTCGAGAGCCAGAGTGGGTATAGCGACTATAGCGACTCACTCACTGGAAATCGAGAAGTTTCCATGGAGTCGCTAAGAAACAAAAAGGAAAACTCGATCCATAATGGAGAAGTTTCCATGGAGTCGCTAGGAAAAATAAAAACATTCGATATAAAAATATAATATCAATATACTTATAAATACCAAAATCACATAAAATATGAACATGTATTTAAAAACAAATATACGTATATTAACTTCGATTTTAATTTTATTTATAGCGTTGGACATAAAATGATCACGTCGGGGTCACCAAATTTATAGCGTTATCGCTATAAATAAAATTAAAATCGAAGTTAATATACGTATATTTGTTTTAAATACATGTTCATATTTTATGTGATTTTGGTATTTATAAGTATATTGGGCCCCGGGACAAAAGGTTTTTCCGGGCCCCAACACTATCAATATAGGTGGCAAGCTACGGGGGTCCGGGGGGTTGTAGGCCGTAGGAAGCGCCGCAGGCGAAAATTTTTCAGGATTTTTTTTTCTTTTATTTTTTAATCGCCTTATTTATTTTAATGTCCTGGCGGAGTTTAGCCGATGGCTATTCTACCACTCAACCAGGACAGACACACACATAGACAACATCTGCCGCAGCTGAGACTCGAACTCAGGAGAGGAGAGCGACTAGACCGTGTTGTCTCTCACATAACCGCAATCTAGCCCACTGCTACCGTCTCGGCAACACGAGAAAAACGCCACTACACATCCATACCCTAGCCGGGATTCGAACCCGGGACCCCGTGGTCGCAAGCCTAACACCTTAAGCACTGCGCCATCGAGTCGGGTAGGTCATTGTATTTTTCTAGCCCTTTAAATCCATGGAAAGCTACATAACGGCATTAAAATATTGATATGTGGTATCTGGTATCAATTTTGTCGGGCCTCAACATAGGGAAGCACACATAACAAAAACTAAATATTTGGACTTAATTGATTAAATAGCTGCATACAGGGAAACATAAAATAAATACTTTAATACGTAATACAATTAATCACTATTAATTATCAAATATCTAAAAAATAAAATATTAAAATTAAAATAAAATATTAATTAAACAAACACTAAACAAACCCCTAAACAGTTTTTGGCAAAGTACTTGTGACTTGCAAATGATTCTATTATTGTACTAAAATCACAATTTCAACAGCTAATAAGCCTAAGTCTGACAAACGATCTTGAGCCATTGTTGGTCTTAATACATTCTAATACGCGCTAAGAAACTAAAAGATCGTTCTGTTTGAGCTACAGTAGTTAGTAATGGGTATAGACGACTAAATAAATTTGTTGTCTTTAGAGATTTAATACGCTATGGTCGCTACTGAACACAACACGTCAACACATATTGTTTACATTCTAGCGAAGACCATGGGAATTCATCTGATCCTCGAAACAGACACTTTAAGACGATACAACCAACCGACCGACCGACTTTCTCGGTACACTTTGAAGTTTGCCATGCGAACTCGTAAAATTACTGGATCCATCAGTGTCGGTACGCTTTGAAGACGTTGGAATTCCAGCAGACCAATTCACTTTTACGAGTTGTTATCAGGCACGTATTTAGGATTCAATTTTAGAGGGGGCCACTTTGGGGCCATATATTTTTATAGGGGCCTCAGTTGAAATAAAGCAAATTATGTCACTCAAACAGAATCATGCCGTGTGTGGTCGTCAACTAGTTGGACGAATGATATCGACAGGGGGGGCCACGCGGGGCATGGTTTCTCGGGGGGGGGGGGCATGACCCCCTCTGGCTCCCCCTTAGCTATGTCACTGGTTGTCATGGCAATTTTCAAAGTGTACCGAGAAGGTTGGCTGGTTGGTTAGTTGGTTGGTTGGGACGTCTGTAGACCGCTTTAGAAAGGTAGATATCAGTAACAAATAAATAGCCAAATTGATTATCAAACTTCGTGTAAATTAGTTATTATTCATAAAAATCATAAAATGGTTTGAGGTTTTTAGGTAACAGCCGGAAACGCCATAAAAAGAAGTCAGGACGACTGGGATTAGCTGGTGTATTCAAAATTATACTCAAAGCGGTGCTAATTTTAATTATTAATTACGTGTTGTGCAAAAGTTGGTATTTTTTTTAACATACTTGAGATGGCAATTTTCTAACACGCCAGGGGCCCCTTGACTACGCTCGGGCCCCGTTAATTTGTATCGGCTGTCCCCCCCTCTCGACGGGCCTGTTCTGGTGACGAAAATGGGGAATCATGTTAGTCAACAAAACGCAACTGGAGCCAAACGGCCATAACGCATGCCCAACTCATTTGGCTCTCTTTTTGATTTTTATGGCTGCATTATTACTAGTTACGAAATGGGTCTTATGGCGAAAGGTGATGTATCTGTACTTCACCGTGACTAACTCATGGCTTTTAGGCCTAAAATAAAACAAGAACACTATTATGGTCATCTTTTGGTTTTAACCAGGTGTTGTTAGATAAAATGAACCTCCATCATACTTATAGTTTGTTCATCTTTACAATTATATGAACATCATAATTGCATATATGGTCAATCAAAAGGGTTAAATTTTGTCAACGCACTTCAAAAAAGAAAAACAGATTTACAGTTTTTGCGAGAAGAATTAATTGGAATATAATTTATCCTTCTGAAAATTAAATGACAATAAATAAAATTGTTAGTGAAGTTTTATCACTTGGTCCAAGATTGACCCAAGTAATGCCACGTGTTCGTATCAGTGGGTTTAAACCAGGGACCGAAACCGAAATTTATTTCGGTTCGGTTTCAGTTACGGTTAACTGACGTACACCATTTTCGGTTTCGGTTTTCAGAGCAGCGTTAATTTGGTTTTCGGTTTCGGTTTTCAAAGCAGCGTCAATTCGGTTTTCGGTTACGGTTTCAGTTTTCCAGAATCTCACTTTCCGGTTTTCGGTTTCGGTTAGAAAAAATTCGTAATTATATAACCCCACCGGGGATTATACTTTGCTAGGCGGCAGCTCTCTCGTCGGAGGCATTGGGGGTGGGTAAGGATCTTTGGAAAATTTAATTTTAAAGTCTTCAATTATTTAAATAGGCGCCACTTAATCTTGTTTTAGTTAGGACCAAGAAAAAATGCCTATCCTAGCTTTTTGGGTTTGCGGGTGTTGCAAAAAAATAAAGTCAAGGTTGGGTCCTCAATTTAGATTTAATAATAAAAATGTATCACAATAAGGTATCCTTATGGGGTAAGAACGTGCTCTACGAGCATCAAAATGCTTAATACTTAATTCATTTAATTTCACAAATGGTCCGCTTTTTGGCCCCCTCAAATAGTACTATTTGCGGTTCACAGTAACTGTGGAACTTATCAAAATCGTAATATTAACGAAATTATCTGACTTAAATTAGGTGTAAAATTGGCTTAGTAATTTAGCAAACAAATTCTTTGAAAAGATTGGTAAATTTATAATTCAACGCCGTCGTCTCACACGACGTTCATTGTAAAATCAGAGGCTGGAATTTCACGTCGCCGTTTCTGAGTAAATAGAAAAAACAGTCTGACCTTATTTTTAATTTGTCGACACCTCACAGTACCATGGACATCCAGGGCAATTCCTTATTTACATAACGTGTTACAACCATGTGCTACAACCATGTGTTCTCATCAGGGTAAGCGACCTAGCGGCCGGGCGGCATGCTTCACGTGCGACCGTGGTTATCCAATAGCCGGTTGAATAATCGAATCACAGCGCTTCCAACCATATAACCGTATTACAGCTCAAATTAACATGGATCCAGGATCATACAATCATAAAATATTAAACAGCGAGTCTACAGGGTAAGAGTTACTAAATGCGAAAATTCCAAAGTGTAAGTTGCAAAATGCAAGTTAGCCATGTGCAAATTAACCAAATTCAAGTTAACTATACGTAAATTAGGCCGGCAAATCTACAAAACAAGAAATATCGTTATCGTTACTGCAAACGAGGAACAATTAACAAACTGCCTACACGGCGAAACAAATTTAGACGTACCTTCTCGCAGAATGGCCCTTCTTTTAAATATAATTTAACAAAATTCTCTAGCCATGTGCTTGGTGCCCCAACAGCTTCTTAAATGGCCGTTACTTCCTTCCAAACTCTTTTTTCTGAAACCGAATCCATGTACGTTGGAAACCCGTAATGAAAAACAATTGGTATTTAAAATTCATACACCGCGCAGTGACGCGCTCACCCTATACCGACAGTGCGCTTAGCCGATAACCTGATTCTAAACTAAACGTAAACAACTAACATGGCTGTTTGTCCGAAAATTGGCGTAAACAAGTGTTAACTGAGAAACTATGACTTTCATGTAATTAAATTCCAGGCATAAAGTGATTGAAAACGCACAGAACGTTACGCGGCACTTAACTGCCTACATTTTACAGTACTGGGAAAAGGTTTCACTACCGCTTTGCCCCGTTTTAGACATCCGCATAAGCTGACAATTTATCAACAATTAATTTAAGCACTATGAGCCATGCTAATTACCAAACAAACTCTGAAGGTTCCTAGTACCATGAGGGAGTCGAACATTCTTCCAAGGTATAGTAATAATAAGGTAACATGCTACTTCCTTAAATTAACCGAATCAAACCTTACACCATAAAGATATAATTATAAATGCGTTGTGTCGCTCCTATGCGCTCAATGAAGAAATGTTCCTACCTCTTACGTACAGGACAAGGTAAGGTATACCAAAAAGGAACCATGCATACAGGGTTCGCCCCAAAAAGTACTATTTACCCGTTACAATTACGGTGCGGTTTTCGGTGAAGGTTTCGGTTAAAATTAAATTAATGCTTGCAGGGACCGAGAACGAAATGTTTTTCGGCTCCGTTTTGGTTACGGTTACACCATTTTTAATTTTCGGTTTCGGTTTTCAGAGCAGCGTTAATTTGGTTTTCGGTTTCGGTTTTCAAAGCAGCGCCAATTCGGTTTTTGGTTACGGTTTCGGTTTTCCAGAATATCTCATTTCGGTTTCGGTTTACCAGAAGCTCTTATTCCGGTTTTCGGTTTCGGTGACGATTAGAAAAAAATCGTAATTACGGTGCGGTTTTCGGTTACGGTCCCTGATTTAAACATGCTGGCCAAAGCCACTCCAAGTGCGGGTAGCTTTTGGATCATTCTTTTTTAAATTTTTTTATGGGAAGTTAAAATGATCAGAAAATTAAAACGACCCCACGAAATTGCTTCTGTAATCTGTCGAGAAACTATTATGACAAATTTTGTCATGCAGTGTTTTTAAAATACAGTCGAACTTCCATAACTCGAATTTCCCTTTTTCGAAATCTTCTATCTCTCGAAGCAATTCAAAGCAATAAATATCTATTATTTTTACTAAAAAGTTTCCATAATTCAAAGTTTCTCTAACTCGAGCTTATTTTAAATCCCCTTGGGGATTTAGCTCAGTCAATAAAGGAGGTGTAGAGTGCGATTCCCTTAGAAAGTTATTCAGGGTGCTTAGGGAGTGAACATACTGAAAGTCCTGACGTCTAGGAGGTGAGCCGGAGGAGAGGGGGCACAAAGAAAGTCCCACTTTTGGTTTTTTCACTTATATCTCGAAAACGGTGCATCGCAGAGAAAAATTTTCTTATACCAAATGAAATCTCATGAAATTCTCTATAACTTTCATTTTATACACTTTTTTTGAATTCGCATCCGTTTTCGAGATACACACTTCGAAAATTTTAGAAAAACAGATTTTTATATCATCCTCAGTGGTGGGTCGTCGTCCTCGTCGTAAACAGGCACGCCGTTGAGGCATTTCCCTGGGCAGTGGAGGCACTCCGCAGAACAGTTCAGCATTGCTTTCCGGCATCCACATTTGCCACTACCACAATCCTTGTTGCAGCGGCAAAATATCGTTTTCAGTAGGACCTTCGGTGCTGGTGGATCTTCTGTTGTAATTGGCACCAGGGTGTCTCCTACATCTTTCTACCCCCACTCTTGAGGGGGCAGCTCATTCCCAAGCCACTGCTGCACTTGGTGATAGGCCGGCAATGCTGTTTAGCTGCGCTCTCTGTTGGTGGGAGGAAGCTGATCTCAGGCTTAATATTTGCCACTGACCTCATGAACGACTGGAAGCGGTACTGGTTGAGGGAGGTCTATCTTGCTGGTGCTCCATACTATTTGAGAAAGCAAATCTTCCCAGCCTCTTCAACCTCGCCTTGAGTGAAGGAGAGGTTGTAAAAGATCACTGCCGCTTCCTTGATGATTTCTGACTTTAAATACAATTTTGAGAAGCCCACCTTGCTTTTCCTTAAAGTTGAAGATGTTGTGTCGCAGCCGGTAAATGAATATAAGAACAGGATGTGTTCAAATCCATGCTGCTGCATCTCTTGGGTGGACAGTGCCAGTGTTTTGGTTTTCCCTCAGCCGAGCTTCAGCGGCAAGATGCTTTAGGTGGGAGGAGTAGAAGCTATCAAAAGGACAGTGAGGTCCACATCCTCACCAACGACAGCCACAGAACTGTGAGTGGATTGTTCCACAGCAGTCTTCACGATGAGGACGTCAGCATCATCTTTGGCCTGGAGAGTCTGTATCCCATTCTCCTGTAGCAAGGAGATAAACTGACTTTTGTTGATAGGATTGCACAAAAAATCTTCTTGTTTCACAGGTATCGATGTTTTCCATATGGTATAAGAAAAATGAGGTGATATATCCATCGCAAATGGTGGCAACGGAAGCATCCCACTTTCATTGAACAGTGCCAAGGGAATGTTTGATGAAAAATGTGAGGTAAAAACCTGTTTTTCGAAAATTTTCACTTTTCCGGAGCGTGTAGCTCGAAAACGGTTGCGAATTCGAAAAAAGTATATAAAATCAAAGATATAGAGAATTTCACGGGCTTTCATTTGGTATCAGAAAATGTTTCCCTGCAATGCATCGTTTTCGAGATATAGGCAAAAAAACCAAAAGCGGGACTTTCTTTGTGCCCCCTCCCCTCCAGCTCACCTCCTACACGTCAGGACTTTCAGTATGTTCACTCCCTAAGCACCCCGAACAACTTTCTAAAGGAATCGCTTAGGTCCCTGCTCACGCACTCTACACCATACTTTGGGCCATTCCTTGACTGGACTAATTCGAGTTACGGAGGTTCGACTGTACTACAAAAATTATGCGAACATGGGCTAATTTAAGCCCGGTTGACGGACTTATTTAATTCATATATAAATAATGTTTAATAATACTTATGATAGCACAAGTAAATTGTTATAACGGAATTTATTCATAAAAGAACATTGGCATAAATGGGAATGTTATTGATATTTTGTTTGGTAAAGTAAAATTCGGTAGTCTTTGATTTCTTTAACTGTCAGCTGCTAGGTCTGGGCACATTTTCTACGAACTTTCCAATAAAGTTGCCTCTTGGTTCATAATGGGTAACTACATAAGCTTCTCCTTTTTTATTATTCGCTATGCCAACACCCAGTTCTTTGCTGCTTTTCCAAATAACTTGAGTAAAATGCAGTGTGCTATCTTTAATTTTTTCCACTCCATAGGTGAATTCTTTTACCTCATCGTACCAATCTTTAACTGCTTCGCGAGGAGTCGGCATATCATTGGCTTTAGATGAGTACCGCGAGTAAAGATTTTCACCATATGGACAATTCTTGCTATGTTCAAATGTAGATGTCTTAGCGCAGGTGTCTGCCCATTCTTGAGCGGACTTACAAAGCTAAAAATATAATAATGTTAAGAACTCGAATAAAATATTCTAGTATCTTATAGAACCGAGTCGGATACAGTCAGAATGGTATTCGAATATCGGATACGGATACATCAAATGTATTCGAAGACCGGATACCAGACACAGATACTTTTTTTAAAAAGTATCCGAAAACCTTACCTTCGAATACCTTCTTTGGATACGGAAACCCGATACTTTTCTTTCGTTTGCGAAAAAAATATCTTGTGAAATTCAATTTTCTTTAAAACTGTTCGAGAAGCTGCCTGTTTTTAAAAATAAATATATGTAGTAACCATTCCGAGAAAATTTTCCTAAAAGTGCCTTTAGGTATCTTATTTGTTTTTTTGTAACAAAAACAAAGCCACAACAACAAATTAATTTTAAGTACAAAAATACATCTAGAGAAAATAATACATTTATTCCACACTAGATGTGCCTGCGACTACGTCCGCGTGGAAGTTTAAAATTAACTATAAAGCTTCTTTGCAAACGAAGTTAGAGGTAGAACCACCATAGCCCAGGAATTTTAGTTTTTTACCCGGAATTAATTATTGAAAATTTCCAGGATTGTAGTTTTGGTCCAGGACAACACGTAACAAAAAGTCCCCTATCCCCCTCATCGACTTCCCTGTTTTTTCAGAGCAACAAGGGCTTAAGTCGCAAAAATTGCAAGCTGACTATAAAGTGCAACAGGAAGGTTGTTACTGGTCCGATTTGGGCCGAAATGATCATAAAAGATTAGAAGAAGCATATCCGTTCATATTTCAGATGTTCCATGCATATTTTTGTTCATAATTTTCCGTTCAGGTTCCGTCAACATTTCAAAAATTTAAAAAATGTTTTAAAAAATTAGAAAAATTCTGAAATGGCGCCATTGCCGGTAAATGAAGACTTGGAGGGGAAAACGTATCCCAATAAACATTTCTCTTCATACTTTGGGCTTTCCATTGGTATGTCTACCTTCTCTGTAGCGTCACTCGTTACGGAGTTCCGCCACTCTGAGTGTCGCGGCGGCGACACTCGGACATTTAAATGCGTTCATTGCTGCGTCTATCACGTCTAGTCTAAACAATCAAGAAGGCGCAAGACAAGCTATACCCTTAGTTCTTTAACTTTGACAGTTCTCTAAGTGTATGCATTGGTTCATTGGTGCAGCAAAATTGAGTGATCTTAGTTAGGCCATGTAGCACAGGGATTGTAGTTTTTGACCCGGAATGAATTATTGTAAAGCTAAAAATTTGCAGGATTGTAGTTTTGGTCCAGGACAACACGTACCAAAAAGTCCCCTATTTCCCCCTGTAGGGGTCTATGCATATTTCGTTCATAATTTTCCTTTCTAGTGCTGTCAAAACTTCAAAAATTGAAAAAATTTCGAAATGGCTCCATTGCGGATAAATGAAGACTCGGAGGGGAAAACGAATCCTAATAAACATTTCTCTTCATACTTTTGGGTTTTCTATTGGCATGTCTACCTTCTCTATAGCGTCACCCGTTACGGAGCTACGCAACTTTGAGAGTCAGCGCGCGGCAGCCGCGCCCGCCATGTGCCCGGTGGAACTGCCCTGGCTGCGCTGATGAGACCAGTTGCAAATTCCTGATTATATATTTGGTGTTTTATAAGACTTATTAAATGAAATTTAACTTGTCGGACTTAGAAAATGACTATTCGGCTAGATAATTCGGTAATAACAGCTAAGAAAACCGCCAGAATAGAGCATAACTAATATAGTCATGTTTAGGCTAATTTCTTAGTAACCGTTTGGATATCAACACTATATTAATAACAAAAACCATGTCAACATATTTTTATAGCTAGAGTGGCAGTATTAGGACTTAACATTGTTGCTATTTAATTACTTGCTCATATATGACCAGTATATAGCTAAAAAGAGATCATCATAACTATTTCGTTTTTAAATTTTACGCTAAACTACGACTAAAATAAGATGACCAAAATATAACTAAATAAAAGCTGTTGAAACGTTTTAGTGGCAGCATTTTGGTTATTTCAGTTGAATAGCATATTTGTGCTAGGGAATCTAATGGGCTCATTCAGCATTTTTTTTTATGTTAGAAATCGAAAGTAAAACATTTTTTAAGGCAATTTCCTAATTTTTAGGTTTTTATTAGGACGTTTAAGCCTTTAAATAAGTTACCAAAGTTAGACAGCGCGAAAACGGGGCGGAGCTTCGCGTGACGTCACTTTGCAGATGCTGATCAGGCGACAGTCGAGATTTAATGTGACTTCACAGTTAATCTCAAAAATATATATTTCTTAAGATTTACAAGTATTACGTAGCTATTATTAAGGTTTCTGCCTGGTTCCTGTACTTTCAACCAAAATCTAGTTCAATGTAATGTTTACGAAGTTTTAAATAGTTTGTCACAATAAAATAAGACAATTTTTGCAGGTTAGGAATCTAACCTATAATTAGCAGTCTATTTGTATCAATCAACAATATTGAAAAATTATTTGCATGAATTTTTAAATATTTGCTTGGAGCCAGTTTGGCTCCAAGTTAAAAATGAGTATACAAACATTAAAAATGAGAATAAACCTAAAAAACATAACCATTGAGGCTATGTTAGTCATATGATGCACATGCCCCAAGCGTGTGGCGGGTGTTATTTTGTTTCTCTATGGAAACGACGTTTCATTGTTAAAATATATCTGTTTTATCTTCTTGCTGGTTTAAAATGAGTAGTGTTTATGCACAATGACGTCACGAGTCGGCGAAGCGCTTTGTACTGGAACTCTTTAACATTGAATATCTATCAAATGATTGGATATACTTATGAAGCTGAAATTTTAACAGCTTATCTAGATGATCGAATTCTATTGAATGCCATAAAAAACAACGAAAAAAAAATTATCGGTAACAAACCCATTTGCGTGTACTAATAACGCACAGGGTTGTTAAAAAATTAGAAATTATTGTTGCGAGAGTAAAGTAGGTACCAGTAATTGAAATTGAAGTAAAAAATTTAAAGTCTTATAGGAAAAATTGTTCTTGGTGTTGGACTTCCATCCAGATATGAGATTTGGAAATTTTTAATTCTAAATAATTTTTATTTGAAATATTTTTGAATCGAAGAAAACTTGTTTTCAAGCCCTCCCTACAGCCTTCTGTGATACTCTGACGAGAAATTTGTAGAAGGCCTTTTCGACGCAATTTTCCATATTTATTTGAACACTTTTAGATTCTACGAAAAATAGTTTTTGAGCCCTACTTGTAGCTGCCTGTGATGTATATCTAATAGACAAAAGCCGACTGCTTTACTTCTTCTCTGAAGGATGGTATATCCACTGCGAAATCATCGGTATAGCTTCTGCGAATACGCTGAAGAGCTAGCTGCTAGAAGGTAGGATGAAGTCGCTGGACATTAGACATCCCCTTTTGAGTAACTTTTCATATCGTGATACGAGTATAGTCAAGAGAAATGTGCGCTCATCCAGACAAATGTTTAATATATTGAATTTATTTTTTTCGGTGACAACATTCCACGTGAAATTTTATTGTTGATTCTTATGTATTATGTCCTCCTGATTACGAAACAAATATTTCCGACCAAAAATTCCCTGTACGTCAAAAGTTATATGCACTTATTGACGCGCTTTTGCGGATTTTCAATTTAGCTGCTTAATATATCTTCTACTGGTAATCGGATGGGAATTTTAAAAATACTGGCTTATTTAAAATAAAATTCTTAAAAATACAGACCTATCCGATATGTATTGGCCAATTCGCAATCTTGGAAAAAATAGAAAACACCAAAAATGGCCGAAAAAATAAAATTGAAATGTCTTATATTTTAACGAGTAATTTCACTAAAGTTGGCAAAAATATAACTTATTTATGGTCAAATATAGTGCACCAATCCCGGACGCCGAATGTCAAATAGAACTGTCAAAGATGGCGGAAGAAATAAAATTTTTAATTTTTCGTCAATTTTATCAAGGAGGCGTTGTACGTCACTTTTTTCGATTGTACGTTATTTTATGTACTTTTAGAGTTCATTTTTTTTATTTTCAAAAAAAGTGCCCTCCTTTTTCTCACCCAATTTTCATCGAAACAAGATGAAATATACCATAGAAAGTCTCGTATAACTTCAAAAATGTAATACAAAATGAAACTTCATTAATTCGAAAATGAAATTTATTAAGCATACGCATGGTAATAAAAATAATGTATGAATATATGATCAATAATCAAAACCAAGCAGTCATGACTAGAGTAGTAGTAGTAGTATGTTAATTTTAGGTACACTTCTATGCAATAAAATCCCGTACACTTGAAAAATTAAGTAATCCAGTTTTTACTAATATTAAGTGATGTGAATCAGTCTTTTTGGAATTTAGATTTTTTATTATCATATAGGTTATCAAAAAGTGACATTGATTTTGAAATATCGTAAGTAAGGTATTTGGAAAAATGTTAATGATTTAATGGTTTCGATTTATAACAAATGTAAAAATCGACGTTGAAAAATTGTGTCCGAGATAAGGCCAGATTTTGAAAGCCCAAAACATTAAAAAGCGGTTTTCTGTATGGCTGTTCTGCACGTGTCTACCTGTGATAATCGCCCGGACCTGTTCCGCGGAGACACGTAGCGTTTGTGAAACCTAGTATTTGCAGAACGGTACACCCGAATATGTCCGTCATTACAAGACTGAAAAACTTTTTCATCGGAAAACACAACATTGTTCCAAAACTCCAACGGACGACAGACATAATTTAAACAAAACAGAATGCGAGCTTGCTTATGTTCTTCTGTTAATATGATCTTCTTGGCACTTACACAGTTTTTAATTACGATTTTCCTATCCTTCGACTAGCTGTTGACCTCGATGCTGGAAAATTTGTCATGGACACAGCGTCTACGGCTGTTTGAAACGGATTTTACCTCAACGAGCCAAGGAGCGCTTCATCTTGAGCAAGATTTGAACTTCTCGGTCGGCCTGAACGTCTTTATTTCTCTTTATGATACCTTCCTCCTCTCACCTTTTCTTCACACTCATAGCGGTACTTTTATTTAAGTGATAATGGTTATAGACTAAGAGCTAGTGAACATTTCGCATCATTACTCGAAGTAGGCTAAAAATTTGCCAAAAAGTTGCCATGGGGGTAATGAGTTGCCATCTCGAACGTTTCGACTTGGAGATGGGCAGAAGGGGGTGTAAGAACACCCCAAAAAGAGATGTCGATTTTCTGAAATGTCACAAAATGTCACTTTTGATTCGTTCGTGGCGAGCCGAATTTTCGAATTTCGCCGTGCAATTTACGATCAGATTTATCTGGAAGACTTTCTCTTTACGCCGCGACATCGTACGTCCGTCCCAATGGTGTTTTTCGAAAAACATGAACGTGTCAAGATTGCATGTTTTTGCAATTTTTTTGACTCCAAAAAGCAAGCTGTTTTTTGCTATTTTTCGCAGATATCTCTGAAACGGTGGGAGTTAGCTCGAAATAAAAAATAAGTCTTTTGGCGTAGGAGCTAAGATTAAAAAGTTGCCAACTGTGGAAGCTCAAAACTTGCGATTTTTTGCCGTACATGGCCGATATTTCAGTGGCTATCTCCGAAAAAATAAAAAAAAATCAAAATTCTGATGGTAGCAAAAAGATTCTTGGTGGAAAATACTCGTTTGACCGTATTTTTTATTTCGAGTTAACTCCCACCGTTTCGGAGAAACTGCGAAAAATGGTAAAAAACAGCTTGCATTTTGGAGCCAAAAAAATTGCAAAAACAGGCAATTTTGACACGTTCATATTTTTTGAAAAACACCACTGGGACGGACATACGATGTCGCGGCGTAAAGAGAAAGTCTTCCGGATAAACCTGATCGTAAATTGCACAGCGAAATTCGAAAATTCGGCTCGCCACGAACGAATCAAAAGTGACATTTTGTGACATTTCAGAAAATCGATATCTCTTTTTGGGGTGTTCTTACACCCCCTTTTGCCCATCTCCAAGTCGAAACGTTCGAGGTGGCAACTCATTACCCCCATGGCAACCTTTTGGCAAAATTGTAGCCTACTTCGAGTAATGAAAGAAAAATGTTCACTAGCTCTTATACTATTAGCAACTGCTCTGATAGACCATCCCTCTTCAATTTTAGAGAGAATTAGAAATTTTTCATCTTCAGTTAATTTCGGCATTTCGAAAATATGACACTGACACTGACAAATAAATAAAGAATGATTTAATATACCGAAAAATGGGTATACGGGATTTTATTGCACAGAAGTGTATATTAAAATACATCTTGTTACATCTATCCTGGGACACACTGTATAAGCTCATCTGGTAAACATGATCCTCAATTTCCGCAATTTGTGATGATTGTTAATCTTTTTCCTCATATTTTGGTACCGCAAGTGGTTTTGCCTTAATGGTGAATGATTTTCTGGTCATAAGTAGATCCTAATTTGTTCTATACTTGAGTAAAATTTGATTCAAATCGGAAACAAAATGAAAAAGTTATAAGGGTATCTTCATTTTAAGTGTATATTTTAGGAAATGTATAGATTTCGACAAAATATTGCGTTAGTAAATACGTCCAGTGTTGTAAAATAAAGATTATTTTGTGACTGTGATTTATTAGAAGACCACGGTAAACCGCTTTGATAGAAATATTCAGGTACATTAGGAAATTGTCGATTTTCGCTGGCGAATATCTCGTAAACCATAACACATAGGAAAAAAATGAATATAAATATTCTTGTGGGAAATTTAATTACGTTTTATTTTACATAAATTACCTTTTTCCATACGACGCATCGTTTCCGAGTTATAAGCGAAGAATCGAAAAAAGGAACCTCTCCACACCCCTCTCCCCCTGAAGCGGCGGGACTAGGGGTGGGGACTTTTAGTATGTGTACCTCCTAAGTACCCCAACACATTCCTGAAGAGAAAAGTTCTCCCCTCTTAAATGTTCTCTACAACTCTGTCATTGACTGGACTATTAAGCCGTTCTCAGTTTTAAGCCACCCGAATTGTAACGGATGTTTCTCAGAACCTAACCATTTTTGGACTTAAAAATAGACTCTTAATCAGTTAATGAAAATTAGGTGCAAAATAGGAGGGTTAAAGAAAATGCACTTTTGAAAATAAAAAAAAATGCACGTTTTAAAAAAAATGGACTCTATCCCCTAAGTACTTAAAATAAGAAAAAGTAACGCACGATAATTGACGAAGAATTAAAAATTTTATTTCGTCCACCATCTTTGGCCATTCTATTTGACATACAGCGTCCGGGATTGGTGCATTATATTTGACTATGAATGCGTTTTATTTCTGCCAACTTTGATGAATTTACTCCTTATAGGAAAAATATTCAATTTTGATTTTTTCGGTCATTTTTGATGTTTTTCTATTTTTTCTAACATGGCGGATTGACCAATACATATATATTTTTTAAGAATTTTATTTCAAATAAGCCAGTATTTTTAAAATTCCAATCCGATTACTAGTACAAGATATATTAAGCAGATAGGTTGAAAATCCATGAGAGCTCGTCAAAAAATGCATATAACTTTTGACGCACAAGGAATTTTTGGGGGGAAATATTTTTTTCGTAATCAGGAGGTCATAATACGTATAAGAATCAACAATAAAATTTCAGGTGGAATCTTGTCGCCGAAAAAAATTTCTTTAAATCAATTCGACTGTACTAAATGTATTTATGAGTACTTCTGTTTACTATTAGGTAGGTATAAAAGATTCACACACCTTTTTACTTAGTGTTAAGTCCGGGACTCTATGTTTTCTTCTGTATTCGTTATGAACCTTTAAGGTATCAATAGCAAATTCACTAAAATCACCGACATTCAGTTTTTGTCTTGATGGTGCCTTGCTACTTGCCATATTCCTATAAAATGCAGGTTTTACTGAAGGCTCATTCTCAATATAATGTCCAATAAAATTACCAGCGGATGAACAATTCGCAACAACGTAAAATCTGTCTTGTGAATTAGTGCCTACAACAACTTATAGATATTCGCTAAATTTTCATACAACTTGTAAACAATTTGCATATCTTAAATTACTTGACTCTTTGCTGAAAGGATGAATCTTCATATTCATACTAAGTCCATTGAAGTACTCTATTACTCGGAAATTTGGATCTGACGATTGAGTACAGTAACTGTTTTCTCCATAGTTACTTCCAGGCCGGCGTTATCAAAATATTATTTACTGCTGAATGCTAAGCTCATTCTTCCCTCCTTGAGGAGTTAATTGTCTAATTTAATTGGTGGCCTTCTCCTGTAAATGT
Source organism: Rutpela maculata (assembly GCA_936432065.2). Classification (NCBI taxonomy): domain Eukaryota; kingdom Metazoa; phylum Arthropoda; class Insecta; order Coleoptera; family Cerambycidae; genus Rutpela; species Rutpela maculata. Next base: position 114,857,802 of record OW386285.2, read on the forward strand.
TATCTGATTCCCGAAAGTCTTCCTTGAAATGACCATTTGTTACATTTGATCTAAACTATAATTCTTGTTACGTTAACTGACAGTTTTGATATGTCACTGGATAATTGAATTTTGTTATCGCTAGTGTGCAAGCCGCAACACTTCCACTACTTTAAGTCCAGTCTGCTTAAATTAGGCTTGTTGAAAGAAATAAATAGAGCATTTCCACAAAGATCATTTATAATATTTCACAACACGTAGTAGAGGCCTGTATAAAATGTAATGGAATTCAAATTTTTAATATACTAACCAATATACACTATTTCATTGACCAAGGATCATTTTGAGTCCCGCGATACATATTTCTCGATCCATCCCCAAACAGCACGAGATGTCTTAAAGATGACTTTTTTGGATACAAATTATGTCTGAACGCCTGAAGATTTAGAAAAGACGTTGTATGGATGCCAAATTAAAGATGTCCATAAGATGTTCCATTACCACATCTTTAAAATGTCTTTCAAAATCCCTTGTTGGACACATGTTTAATAAAGCATTCATCAACAAAGTTAATTACCAACATTCATTATTTATCACAAACCAACCAAAAAATACATCACATATCAAGCTCACATCAATGATTAAAACAATACTTTTTAAAATGTATAAAGAGGGGATTGATTGATGATTTACCAGCATGGTAGGCATTGCTATCACTCCCAAGTATACAGCTGGGCCTGCTATGTCCACGCTGGGTTGGATTAGGATCATGCGGCCAGCAGAAAGAGCGAGAGCCACATGGCGCATGTTAAAGGAATGTGGGATGGAAGGTGTAGGTATTTGTAAGATGCGTTACCGCATTGTGTCGCTACCTTTTTCATATTTTTGATTCTGGACTTCTGCCTCTTCTGGGTCTTCTTGTGAGATATGTTGCCGCATTGTGTCGCTGCTGTTTGTGCTCCTTTTATTATTCACAAAATATTCACTTATGTTTTCTCTTACATTAGCTACTAGCTCTTCTGTTATTAAATATTTTGAAAATGACGTAATATTAGTTTACGGTGCTGTCGAGCGAATTATTAGCGAAAATGGTCGTCAATATAAATAGCTAAGGCAGTTAGGAAAATGGCTGATTCTTATGATTGTAAAATTATTTATAATGCGACTTATGGCCCCCATGCTAATCCAGCCGAGCGGGTAAACGTCTTCAAAACTATGATTCGTTCGTATGTGGATGAAGATCAGCGTTCTCCGGACGTGAATTTAAATAAAATAAGTTTCGCGTTAAGAACTGCTGTCCATGAGGTAACAGGATTTTCTCCAGCTTATCTTAATTTTGGGCGAGAACCGTTAATATCCGAAAAATGCACCTGGTGATAAATGAAAATAATGAGATTGACTTTGGAACGAGGCTAGAACTGTCGAATCACGTTAAAGACATTCAAAAATTATGTGTTGAGGTTAAGAATTGGTTACAAAAATGTTATGGTGGAGTTGCTAAAAGATATAATTTGAGGCGCTATGCTCTGGCGTTGAATGTAGTACAAGTCGTTTGGAAAAGAAATTATACGCTTTCGTATGTGGCGGAATATTATGCCTCAAAATTAACCCCTAAATTTGTAAAATGTAAGGTAATGCACTGTATAGAGAGGGGATGTCATTAAAATGCATAAGATACACATCTATAAGATGTTGTAGAAAGACGTCAGAAAAATGTTACCTTTTGTTTTAAACTCAATTTCAATCTTCTCTACATGATGACAACACGCGTCGAGTGATAGTATTCGAGCGTGGGTTCAATAGTTTTGGTGTTTATTGAAATTACTTCAGAGATGTATTCAAGGAATGTTATTAAATTCCACTGAGTGAGAATATTTTAATCTAATATTTCCAAATTTTGGAATTGTAGTCACTGAAAAACAAAAAAGTACTCACCTCTCCGAGGCGAGCTTCGTCCATTTTCTCCGATGATATATTTTCAGACCATAAATCATAAAAATATCGATGAAGTAATGAAGAGTTTATAATAGCCGGAGAGCGAGATCCCCGAATTCGGCACATGCTATGCAGCTCTCGAACATACAAAAACAGACAGTTGATTCTCATGTAAAAATACCTCATAAAACATATTTTTGAGGTCGCGATTTGTTTTGGAACTGCGAAATTGGAAAAAATTGCACTTTTTCGTGCTATTTACGGAAATCACTATTTTCGCATTTTCAATGATCCCTCTTCTCTATATCTGTTATTCGTTGTCATAAACAAATTGATATTTTAATACTGCAACACTCAAACGTTTCGATTTCCAATGGTGAATGCAAAAACAATAATATGTTTTGATATGACTGAAAACTAAATAATTATTAATAAAAGGGACAGTACTTTTGTATACTTTACAGCGATAAAGTGTGGATCGAGGTAACTTTTTATTTTCCAAAATAACTGCATACTGTAAACAAGTAACCTGTAGCTAATGGAATGAGAAATTTTTTTTATTTGGAGCGTTTTTTCATAAAATGTATATTAAGTGAGAAAAAAGCCGTGTAACATGAATCAAACGCGCGGCGCTGTCGCTCGCAATCCCTAACCGTATCGGGCAACAGATAGTTTTCATTTTAATACGTTCTATGTAAGGAGTGTTATACCAGAGAACTTATACCATAGAGAAGCGACAATATCGGCGGTTCGTTTGACATTTTATGGCCCGGTTCTAATGACATTGATATGAGTGAAAGACAACCTCTTACACTGAGAGAACTGTAAAGTTTGATGTACACTGAAAGTAATTCAGTATAATATGTTACTATACCACATATTAAATGTAATTAAATAATAGTTTATGTTTTAAATACTATTAGTTTCTAAAAAAAGGCTAAAAAACGTAAAAAAAATGCAAATAATATATTAAATATCAAATATTTACATTCACATATAATAGAATGTATTGTATAGGTATACGTTATCAAAACATATTTTAGAACAATATATTGTACATAATATTACAATTTATTCTATTTTAATATTTTTTTGTTTATAATTCTAAAAATTAAACAAACAACATATTTTACAAGAAAGCTTTTTATTTCTAATATACATAAATTCTATTGCTAAGTTGAATATACAGAGTAGTATAGTACATATTATATGCTCATGATACAACACTTTTATATTTTGGAAAAGAATATGATGATGATAACTAGTAATATATTAAATATGACTTGAGGCAAATATCACTTTTGGTTTCAGATTAATAAATTAACGCATTCGATTTTAGAAAATCGTCATTTTCTCCTGTTATTGGAATTTTTTTTATAATACGAACTTTTATATCTAGAAAATATTTAAAAAATTTATATTATTGCCTCTTATATTCACACTTACAATATTTAACTTCTATTTGGGCCACAGCCAATAATTATGTTATGAAACTTTTAAAAACTTTACAAAATAAGAAACCAACGTATCTACAATCTTCCATACTTGGAACCTACAATAGGGCATGTGCACGTAACGTCACAACTAACCTCAAAAATATATATTTCTTAAGATTTACATGTATTACGTAGCTATTATTAAAATGTCTGCCTGGTTCCTGTACTTTCAACCAAAATCTAGTTCAATGTAATGTTTATGAAGTTTTAAATCGTTTGTCCCAATAAAATAAGACACTTTTTGCAGGTTAGAAATATAACCTATAATTAGCCGTCTATTTCTATTAGTCAACAATATTGAAATATTATTTGCGTGAATTTTTTAATGTTTGCTTGGAGCGAGTATGACTCCAAGCTAGAAATGCGTATAGAAACATTAAAAATAAGAATAAACTTAAAAAATTTAAAATTTGAGGTTATGTTAGTTATATGATGCACGTACCCTATTAGTTTATATAAACCAAATAATCTACTTGATATTGACTCGATATATACACTAAAAATTATAAATGTGACAAAATTTTAACCTTCCTGTTAACTTTTTGTCGGTTTTAGTAGTTTTTAAATCCCGATTTGTGTATTTAATGGAATAAAAAATCTTTATTCATATAAATGAATTTTTAACTATAGTTTTGGAAATTCTAAACATGGATGAATAAAATCTGTGTTGTTCATTGTGTTAAATAACGTATTAGAAACTGCTCGTCCAGTACAAATTTCCTTAAATTGAGAATTAAATATATGTTCTAATTTGTAAATAAAATTGACAAATTCCTCTGGAGGTGATAGCAGGTTTCCGTAAATATTTTTTCCGGTGTTAAAAGCTTTGAAATAAACTAATAATTTATTTATATTTAGTGTCTCGCATTGTTTCCCAAAAGATTTACAAATATCGCAAGAGTGTACTTCAAGGGTTTTTTTCAAAAGATATCCGCAAACATAAGTGAAAGCATTTTGCGTGGGTATATTTTCTTTCGTATAGCTGTAATCAGGAAGAATAAGGGCTTTAGGAGGTTTCTCTTCTTCCTCTTCATTAATCGTGTCAGTTATGTTAGTAGATTTTATAGTCATTAATAATTCATCTAAATCATCCTTGCAATTCTTGTGATCAGAATGAAAATAGTTTTTGTTTATCGATTTTTACTTCTATTTGTACATGTGTTAAAATAGAATATATTTTAAATTTTACTTTTTTACGAGCTTTTTTACTTCCTCTTAAAGGAACCCTCCCTTCAAGTCTATTTTTAATAGCATTTACCTATATATATATATTTTAATTATCCGATTCGTGTGTATAATAAATTCTATGTCGAAAAAATATTAAAATATACACATTTTAAATGGAAAAATATAATTTTCCAATACATCCCCAAATCAGAGGTTATATCGGACACATTTAAAAAACAATAAAAAAAAATATTGCTCACCTTAATTTACTTTTTTTACATTAAAATAAGTTCCCTAAATATACCTCTATCAATGTGCTTAATCAGATTTAAATTACGCAGATTCGTTCTTGAAATATTCAAAAATATCTTTAGAAATCTATAGATATATACCCGATTGACGATAACTTTCAGAGCAAAGGACAAACCACTGGTATTTTGTTCTCTAACTCAGAGAATTAGACCAATGGTGGTTGGGTCATCTTTGACGCAATGTAAACATGTGGAACTGACAACTAAACAACCTATTTGTCATATGCCACGGTACACGCGGGAAGCCTGGCTGTCGCTTCTCTATGGTATAAGTTCTCTGGTTATACTTCACTGCTGTTACTTTTTTTACATTATTATAAACATTGTTGTTTAAAAAAAATACATGATATTCTCAATATTTTCAAGTGGTTTATAATTCACCCTATTTGGTATAACATGAAGAGATCGGGTGAGAAACGTTTAATGTAAACATGTATATTCCTAATAGACTGGCGGTAAATGACCAGTCAGGTGCAACGTTTTTAAAATGCATGCCAATCATATATATCAATGAAATTACCATGAATATGCAAGAAACGCAAATTTTAGGCAGTCGTCGCATGCAGAAGGATGAGCAAATCGATTTTTTTTGTTTTTTGTTTTATCTTAAAATGGATGCCAATAGTGCCAAACGAAAAGCCGTGAAAAAGAATCCAGCGGAAATTCATTGGCATGCAGTTTCCGCGCGCAAAACAACTTTTGATGCGCACATTAAATCGTAAAATTTTTTGGTGTTCTTGATTTTGGATGATTTTGATTTTGGATTTTTTTTCAAGGCTTTTCGTTTGGCACTATTGGCATCCATTTTAAAATAAAAAAACACACAAAAAATCGATTTGCACAGCCTTCTCCACGCGACAACTGCCTAAAATTTGCGTTTCTGGCATATTCATGGTAATTTCATTCATATATATGATTATAATTCTGTGGTCAACATTGACTTTGATCAGTGTATTGTGTGTCAGGTAGGAACTTCAATAAAGGCATTACTAAAAAAATGTCTTATTTGCAATAAAGAACGCAACATTATAGTCCAATTAAATAAGTCGGCAAATCAAAATTTTGAGGTAAATACTTGAATTTTTAATATAACTTACTTTGATTTATTAGAACACGATTAATGAAGGAATTTTTTTTCTGAACCCCCGGGGAGGGGTGAAAAAAAAAAAAATAATGTGTTTTTTCAAAATTACTCAAAATGTGTTAAAGCTAGTAAAAAAAGTTTCAAACAAAAAGCATGTAAAGCATGAAATTATACATAAAAATGATCTCTAGACTTTTTTTGGTATTACTAAAATTAACGGAGTTAGGCTGGTTAGAAATTAAGGGCTGATATGTACAACTTTAGAAAACCATAGCGTGCTGAAAAGTTAATGAATTTAAAAAAAACTTTTTCTATTTACTCAGAAAAATATAAACATTCGTTTCAGAGAAATGGATTTTTTTTTAAATTGTTAATAAAAAAGTTATAAAAATTTTAATTTTTTTATTTTCAATTAAAACCACTTTGAACGGTGAAACGATTTTTTCTTTATACCATTCTGTTCATTATTTAATATATTGAACATTTGCTTTTGAAATTTTTTTTTACCCATCATTTTCGAGCTGGTATGAATTTATTTACCTGTTTAATTTTTTTCCAAACGTAAGACACTGCTCTTGTGACGTCACGATAACTGAAAAGAAATAAAGAATGCATACGACAAAGATAAAATTGTTTCGTAGCTGCTGCGTTGCCTACAAGACGCGCATGCGTCACATCTATAGGGCATCTGCACGTGACGTCACAGCTAACCTCAAAAATATGTGTTTCTTAAAATTTAAGAGTATTTCGCAGCTATTATTAAAATTTCTGCCTGGTTCCCGTATTTTCATCTAAAATCTAGTTCAGTGTAATGTTTATGAAGTTCTAAACACTTTGTACTAATAAAATAGGCCTCTTTTTGTAGGTTGGAAATCTAACCTGTAATTAGCAGTCTATTTCTATTAATCAAGAATATTGAAAAATTATTCATGTGAATTTTTAAATATTTGCTTGGAGCCAGTAACGGCTCCAAGCTAAAAATGCCTACACAAACATTAAAAATGAGAATAAACTTGAAAAACTTAAAATTTAAGGTTATGTAGAAAAAGTGTAAAAGTTTCACACCCGCACATAAACAGTTGCAAAAGTTATAAACAAATGAAGATTGAAAATATAACGAGTTTCGTCTTTTGCAAATAACTCGAAAACTATTAATATTTAAGAAAATTGAAAGAACGATTCTTAAAGAGGAATGAATTTCCAATAAAAAAGCCGAACTCCCGAAACTCTGTCTCTCGCGCTCTGCGCGGCGAACACTAAGCCGTTACGATGCTCTGAAATCGGCCGTAATAAGTAAAAATATTTTTTTATGTTATTAAATATTAATTTAAAAATTTTAAAAAATTATGGCATTATTTAGACACTTAACGGAACAATATCCCGTTGAAAAAAAAATTGTTTCACCGATTTTTCGTAAATTGTTAATTAACAAATTTTTTTACGTTTATATTTCAAGTCGGATAATTGTTAAACAAAAGCTACTAAAATTATTTCGCTTCATGGAGACCTTATAAAAATTCTTTTGCCATTTTATTATAAAATATTATGATTAAAAATTTAAAAAAATTTTTAAATTTTTTTTTAATTGTTTATAATAATGTTTTTCTTTTTTTTATTATTTAAACAAATTATTAAGAAAAAAATGTATTCTTAAAATGTATTATTTGCAATTCTATACAAGACGAAAAACAGAAAAATTTTTGTAAAAAGAAAAATAAATTTAACATATACGGTTGTTTTTCTTATTTTTTTTTCTATCTAAAAATAATATAAACACATTCGGCGATTGTTAATAACAAATTGTTTATTAAATGAAAAAATAAATTAACAACAAAATTTTTTTTCTTTCTTCCATCTTGTAGAGAATTGCAAATAATAAAGTTTAAGAATAAATTTTTTTCTTAATAATTTGTTTAAATAATGAAACAATGGAACAAAATATTATAAACAATTAAAAAAAAATTTTTAAAGATTTTTTAATTTTTAATCATAATATTTTTAGTCTATGTCCAAAAAAAGGAACTAAAACGTTAAAGGGTTTTTATTGTTTCTTATGTTCAATTGACCCCAAAATATGAGAAAACCGCTGAGTGCTACCATTTAAATAGGTGCGTTTTTGAGATCGAAGTAAAAAAGGTCCACTTTTCACATTTTTGAGTTTTACTGAAAAAATATGCAGTTTTCCTATAAACACGTCAATAGAAAAGTTGTAGAGAATTAAATTTCCAATCGAAATGGTACCTTCAGAAGTCATTTTTTTTTTACAAAAATACGCTCAGAAAACAAAACAAAAAAAAACGGAAAAATGCATTTTTTTTAAATTTAACTTTTTTCGGGTACATTTAGGCATAGATATTCTGCATAAAAAAAGCTGATGTTTTACCCGTTAATAATCATTTTAACGGTAAAACGCCAGCTTTTTTATGCACCAATGTCTATGCCTAAATGTACCCGAAAAAAGTTACAGGCTAAAATTTAAAAAAATAAAAAATTGCATTTTTTCGTTTTTTTTTGTTTTGTTTTCTGGGTGTATTTTTGTAAAAAAAAATATGACTTCTGAAGGTGCCATTTCGATTGAAAATTTAATTCTCAACAACTTTTCTATTGACGTGTTTATAGGAAAAATGCATATTTTTCGAGCAAAACTCAAAACAACAATAGGCTCATTTTGTGAAAAATCGGTGAAACAGTTTTTTTCCAACGGGATATTGTTCCTTTAAGTGTCTAAATAATACCATAATTTTTTAAAATTTTTAAATTAATATTTAATAACACAAAAAATATTTTTACTTATTACGGCCGGTTTCAGAGCATCGTAACGGCTTAGTGTTCGCTGCGAAGAGCTCCATTTTCAACATTAAATTGAAATTATTAATAATAGACATAGAGTTTCGGGAGTTCGGACTTTTATTTGAAATTCATTCCTCTTTAAAAATCTTCCTTTGAATTTTCTTAAATGTTAATAGTTTTCGAGTTATTTGCAAAAAACGAAACTCGTTATTTTTTCAATCTTCATTTGTTTATAACTTTTGTAATTGTTTATATGCGGGTTTGAAACTTTTGCACATTTTTCTAGGTGTCATTCCGAATCCAATCACTCATATTTTGACGAGCTTTATTAAGCATTAACACGGCTTTGAACTTGTGAACTAGTCTATATATCTCAATGCAGCGGTGGTGTATGTTTTGGTGAACAGATGCTCCTAAAAATTGTTAACAAATTTGTTTTTAATAATTCTTATTTTAACTTTTCATAAGATTAATTTAATATAGAATGGATCATACAATTTGTTTTAAGAATGAATTATTTTCTTCTAATTATTATTATCCATCCATCCAAAAAATGGTTCAATTATTTATTATTTAATTTATCCAATTTTATTTTTTAAACTGTTTATTTTTATTTAGATTAGGAATAGAATAATATCAATGATCTATTTTAATGGAAATGTATCGATCATTTTTTTTTCATTCAAAATTGAAATTAATGATCCAAAAAAAAATGTTGATTAATATATTTCTGTGTACACAATTTTTAAAATATGTCTACAATTATAATAATTTTTATAATAATTTCTTATGGTCTTAAAAAATAATAAATTAAAATAATTGAAATTTTGTAATCTAAAAAAATAAGTAATATAAATATTTGTAATTGTCAATTTTTTGAAATTAAGAAGAAAAATTATTTCAATTGTTAATGTGGAAAAAAATAATTTTCACTATTGCAAATATTCATTTTTGCAAATAATTTTTTACTTCTACATTACGGATTAGTTTATTAATTTAATCGAATATGCATAAAAAAAACATTTTTTGCAACCTTGGTTAAAATACGCGAATTTCGACTAATTTAAAACGATGTTTCAAACAATTATTTCCAATACTCCAATAATTCGTCTGCAAAATTTTCTCGCAAAAAAAATTATATTGTGTACTTTATTTTTAATTTATATCAATAATGTCAAAGAAATAATTCTAAATTTAGTAGAAATCAGCAAGTATTGACAGTAATAATAATTTCTTTCATTACAATTCAAAGATTAATTTTAAAAATATTTAGATCATGAAAACAAAATTCCACGTGTCTAATACCTATAACCAAAATGTATATAAAACGAAGCGTGTATAAGTATGTAGATTTCGCAAAACAATCTTATTATACTTGACCACAATTAAAAATTTTGTTAACAATTTGTAGGAGCATTTATTCAATAAAACATTCACAACTGCTGCATTGAGATATCGGGCCTCTGCATCATGTAACCAACATAACCTTACATTTTAAGTTTTTCAAGTTTATTCTCATTTTTAATGTTTGTATACGCATTTTTAGCTTGGAGCCGGTATTGGCTCTAAGCAAGTATTTAAAAATTCGCGTAAATAATGTTTCAATATTGTTGATTAATAGAAATAGACTGCTAATTACAGGTTAGATTTACAACCTACAAAAAGAGTCCTATTTTATTGGGACAAAGTATTTAGAACTTCATAAACAATACACTGAACTAGATTTTAGTTGAAAATACGGGAACCAGGCAGAAATTTTAATAATAGTTGCGTAATACTCTTAAATCTTAAGAAACACATATTTTTGAGGTTAGTTGTGACATCACGCGCGGATGCCCTTACTGCCGTCATAAGGTGAAAAGCCGCATCTAGATATTTGTCATAAATGAGATTCTAATGATATATGAGCAATGAACACCCAAGAGTTCTGCATTTAAAAATATTATTAAAAAATTATAAAGTACAAAAACATAAGTGGATAAAAAGCAGCTATATGATTTTCTTAATTAATATTTACTAGTTGGGAAAAAAAAACAAACGCCTTTGTTACTTTCCTCGCCAACCGACAATTTACAGATGGGCTATTCTCCTTATGACTTATGACGGCAGTAGATGTGACGTATACGCGTCTTGTAGGCAACGCAGCAGCTACGAAACCATTTTATCTTTGTCGTACGCATTCTTTATTTCTTTTCAGTTATCGTGACGTCACACAAAGAGTGTCTTACGTTTGGAAAAAAATTAAACAGGTAAATAAATTCATACCTGCTCGAAAATGATGGGTAAAAAAAAATTTCAAAAGCAAATGTTCAATATATTGAATAATGAACAGAATGGTATAAAGAAAAAATCGTTTCACCGTTCAAAGTGGTTTTAATTGAAAATAAAAAAATTAAAATTTTTATAATTTTTTTATTAAGAATTAAAAAAAAAATCCCTTTCTCTGAAACGAATGTTCACATTTTTCTGAGTAAACAGAAAAAAATTTTTTTAAATTCATTAACTTTTCAGCACGCTATGATTTTTTAAAGTTGTACATATCAGCCCTTAATTTCTAACCACCCTAACTCCGTTAATTTTAGTAATACCAAAAAAAGTCTAGAGATCATTTATATAAAATTTCATGCTTTACAATTTTTGTTTGAAACTTTTTTTACTAGCTTTAACACATTTTGAGTAATTTTGAAAAAACACTTTTTTTTTTTTTTCACCCCTCCCCGGGGGTTCAGATAAAAAATTCTTTCATTAATCGTGTTCTAATACATCAAAGTAAGTTATATCAAAAATTCAAGTATTTACCTCAAAATTTTGATTTGCCGACTTATTTAATTGGACTAAGGAAACCGAAAGCAACTGTATGTAGGGTCATTTAACCTGCAAAACGAAATTTTCCAGAAAGCTAAGGAGTTAAATGACGTGGAAATATTATATAGAATTCAAGGATTCGGCGACAATTGCATAGACATGACAGCAAATGATTTGAAATATCACAATTTATGTATGTTAGTTTTTTTTTTAACTAATACTTCAAAGAAACAAAACAAAGCTAATATTCTTCAATTTAAAGACCTGTTTTTGCAAGCCTTATTAAAATTAGAAAAATGTTTATTGGTAAATGCTGAAGTTTTAACAATAGCTCAAATTCGTCACCTGCTTCATACAGAAGCTACTAAGTACAACATCTATTGGACTGAATCATATCCAAGTTCAAGAAATTTAAGTAACATTTCGGAGATAAATTACTAATAATTGCAAGGGGTTTAAAGTTGTCTAGTTATGCTTGTTCAACGGCAAAAATAATAAAATTGTTGAACGTACCAGAAGAGAGCACATCTCAATCATCAGATACGAAGAATGTTGCCGGACAGACCAATTCCTTTTGTCACTTACAGTCTGACATCTACCATCTTGCTAAAGTCTTAAAAACAGTTGATAACATAGAAATTACTAAAGAATGTGCTTCTAAAATTATTCCGAATTCGTTATACAATTTTTTTACAAAACTGCCTATTTCGTTCAGCCAAAAATACCAAACCTTTTGAATTTGGATGGCACAAGACAGACAGCGGAAATACATAATGCCAATCACGATGACAATTAATGCGAAGCCAGATTTTCTAAACATAACACCATTTTGTAAGTGTAAACACCTAATTTGTAACAGATCATGTTCCTGTGCTAAAGCAAATGTACTTTGTTCCATAAGCTGATTATGCGAAGGCAAGTGTGTACATATCGAATAAAAATGTATTTATTGTGTGCTACTGCAGAATTCTATTACTCAGTACAATATTTTCACGGCTTTTCGTTTGGCACTCTTAGCATCCACTTTAAATTAAAAAAAAAAAACACAAAAAAAATAAACAAAAAAATCGATTTGCACAGCCTTCTGCACGCGACGACTGCCTAGAATTTGCGTTTCTGGCATATTCACGGTAATTTCATTCATATATATGATTGGCATACATTTTAAAAACGTTGCACCTGACTGGTCATGTACCGCCAGTCTATTATACTAGTACTCTACCTTCAATAATAACAAAGTTTCCTCGATACAGACTTTTTCAATGTCGCTACTGAAAAATTCCTGTGAACTCGAGCGGAAATATTTTTTTCCACCAGATAATTTATTTTTAGTATAATTTTATGTATGGCAATCGATTCATCATGTTTCGAAATATATGTGTCCAAATTTTCAAGCCGAGTTAATTGTTATTAAAAAAGTCATGAGACGAGAAACATAAAATATTGTATTTTCGCGGAATTTCATAGAAAAGTGGAAAAGTGCAATTTTCTCCGATTTTGCAATTCCAAATCAAATCGCGACCTCCATATTCGAATTCGGAAGGTCATTTTACATAAGAATATGACTTTCAGTTTTTGAGTGTTCGCGAGTTGCATAGGCCACTTTTATTTTGCATATTTCGAAGGTGTCAGTCTCCGCCTATAATCTATTAGAATAGAGCGATAGCGGAGTGGATCTGGTTTTGAAATGAAACCAACTTTTTTAAAAAATTTTTTTTGACAATTCGGTTACACGCGTTCTCTTTTATCATGTTATCAACTTAGTTCAGCTTAATCACACGGGGGTGGCGGAGGAATTCGCATTTAAAATTCGCACGATAAATTTATTATTATTTACCTGACGAAAAAAATTAAAAATTGAAGATATCGCGGAAGCGCATAATCTGGTAAAATTTTTTTTCAAATCGGACGGTAATTTTTCGTGAATTTTTTTTTTTTGAAAATACTTGTTTTTTTGCCCTAACACTAATAAACAAAAAAGTAATTCCTTAATTTTTTTACGAAGAAAAGAAGTTAGGGGGATGAGATTCTTTTGAGGTAGGTAAAATAGATAAGAATTGATGGAGCCGGAGGATTGGGGTGGAGGGCCAATTAGGTGAGGGGAGAGAGGTAGGGGAAGGAAAATTATTCAACCCCCTCGAATTTTTTTCCCTGTCGTGCGATTTTCAAACCAAAATGGAATTTGTTCGTTATTACGTCTAATATTTGACTGAATTTTTTTTTTTTTTTTCAAATAAACAAACTTGTGGGAGGGGAGAAACCTTTTGCATTTTTATTTAAATGCGTTTTTGAGTACGAAGAAAAGGGCTCAGAAGAGAAATTTTTTACATGTAAGTGAGGTTTTTTATATTGTTTATAATTTATTATTTGTGGCATATTCATGATTTCTTAGTTTGTTGGGTATTTTGCCACTGTAAAAATATTTAAAAATTTTGATGAAATAAACCTCTGCGCCAAAAGGATCAGACAGAGGCTGGTTTTTATACTTCTATTACAAAATGTCTCACACCTAAAAATATATAAACTGAAACAAAATTGTTAAATGATAAATTGAAAAATTAAAACGAAGGCAGTTGACGTTTCGGAAAATAGTTCTTTTTCCGTTATCAAAACTTTCACTTTTGAGAATGTCAAACCAGACAGTTTGTTGTTTATGTATTTCCATAGTCACGTGAGACATTAAATTATATTTATTTTATTTTTACTTACTTCGTCTCTGAGGATCGGCAACCAGCTGGTACAGAAATCTACAGAATAATTAGAAACACATTTATCTTCATTTAACAAAATAATAGCGGATTCCTTAAGTTTTCTTTTAGTTGAGTTGCTTTCTTTTTCCAAAATTTTCGCGGCGTCCCACTGGATCCTATGATTGTTATCCCACGCACGTTCACAAATTTTTGATTTTTGAAATTCTCCCTTTCTAGCATAATCTCGGTGTTCACCAAGCCTTACGTTGAAAGGTCTAGATGACTCACCTACATAATGCTTACCGCACTCACATGGAACACTATAAATACAATTCTTGGAATTTTGAATAATATTCACCGGTTTAGTCTTTGATAAAACAGACCTTAATGTGGTTCCTGTTTGAAAAACTGTTCGTACAGAAAATCTATTTCCGATTTTTCTCAATTTATCCGATAAACCTTGTATGTATGGAATTACTGCTAAAGATCTAAATTCAGGTTGTAAATGTTGAGTGGTTACTCTACTTTCAATGTTTGCTATCTGGCTATCAACAAAACCCTCGGGGTATTGATTATTCAATAGAACGGTTTTAATAAATTTTTTCTCATTACTTAAACTTTCATCATTTGAAGAAATTACTTTAGCCCTATCATACTACGAAGGCGTAGAAGGGTCACGGATGTTTTTTCCAATTATTCCCAGATAAATTTGTAAATAATTTGATTATTCCCTGTTAAATCTGTAAATAATTGAATTATTCCCAGTTCAAACTGTAAATTTTATTATTCCCAGTTCAAACTGTAAATAATTCAATTGCTCCCAGTTGAATCTGTAAATAATTTAATTATTCCCACTTTAAACTGTAAATAATTCAATTATTCCCAGTTCAAACTGTAAATTTTTTTATTCCCAGTTCAAACTGTAAATAATTCAATTGCTCCCAGTTGAATCTGTAAATAATTTAATTATTCCCACTTTAAACTGTAAATAATTCAATTATTCCCAGTTCAAACTGTAAATTTTTTTATTCCCAGTTCAAACTGTAAATAATTCAATTGCTCCCAGTTGAATCCGTAAATAATTTAATTATTCCCACTTTAAACTGTAAATAATTCAATTATTCCCAGTTCAAACTGTAAATTTTTTAAATCCCACTTTAAACTGTAAACAAATATTATTCCCATTTTAAACAGTAAATAATTGAACTGAAACAGCTGGAACACTCAGTCATTTCCAGTTTAAAAAAATGTAAATACCTAATATTCTGTTTTGTATGAATGCGCAGTGGCTTTCCTCGAGTAAATTGGATGCACAGTGGGTTACCTTGGATAGTATGGACGCGTAGTAGGTTTCCTCAAAGAAAATACTTAAAGTAGAGGCTTTACTCCTATCGTGTAATTTACGGCGCACAACTATTTTTTATATCTTTGTCATGCCATTTTCCGCGTATTAGTTCCACATCTAGTTGAAGTATATTAACGCAAAAAAAATTTGGAAATTTTCATTGTTTAAATAGGCTCAGAATGTCATGAAACGTCAATATTTTAAGTTTGAACAAAATAAATTTGTCTGTCGCGTCGGTCTGTCTGTTACTCTTTTATCTTTTTGGTACTCACGATTACTCTGGAACTGTTTAACATATTGACTTAAAATAAGGCATATAAGTATTTTAACGAGATCTGAAACTAAATTGTATTTTAATTTTATTCTGTTGCAGAGTTAAACGGTAAATTGGGGTAAATGGGGGTAAATAGGTAAATCAAGCAAATAATAGTCCATGAAATTGATATTTAGTAAATATAAGAGGAACTAAGGTCTGAAAAAAAATTTGGCATTAGCCACACCTATTACCACCCCCACCCCATTATTAAAGGTGGTGAAAAAATAGTGTGATTTAGTGTGTGTACAAGAGCCAAAGTCATTAAGAATTTTTTTTCACTTCATTCATCCCCACCACCGATGTGGCATATAATTTTATGGGTTTTTTGGGTAAGTACATGATTTCAAATATTATAGTATTAAAGTTCCATAAACAATTATTTTTATATGGTGGAATGCAAATATAGTATTTTTGTTGTAAGAGATTTGGATGTGGAAGTAGCGATTCCTTGGGCAGCGGTTTTTTTTTAATCCCACTTTGAACTGTAAACAAATATTATTCCCATTTTAAGCAGTAAATAATTGAACTGGAACAGCTGGAACTGCAATTAACTCAGTCGTTTCCAGTTTAAAAAAATGTAAATACCTATATTGAATATTATTCCCACTTTAAACAGTAAATAATTGAACTGGAACAGCTGGAACTGCAATTAACTCAGTCGTTTCTAGTTTAAAAAAAAATGTAAATACCTATATTGAATATTATTCCCATTTTAAACAGTAAATAATTGAACTGGAACAGCTGGAACTGCAATTAACTCGGTCGTTTCCAGTTAAAAAAAATGTAAATACCTATATTGAATATTATTCCCATTTTAAACAGTAACTAAATGAACTGGAACAGCTGGAACTGCAATTAACTCTGTCGTTTCCAGTTAAAAAAAATGTAAATACCTATATTGAATATTATTCCCATTTTAAATAGTAAGTGATTGAGCTGGAACAGCTGGAACTGCAATTAACTCTGTCGTTTCCAGTTTAAAAAATTCAATATAGGTATTTTTAGTTATTGAATATAGGTATTTACATTTTTTTTAAACTGGAAACGATTGAGTTAGTTGCAGTTGCAGCTGTTCCAGTTCAATTATTTACTGTTTAAAATGGGAATAATATTCAATATACGTATTTACATTTTTTTTTTAAATGGAAACGACAGAGTTAATTGCAGTTCCAGCTGTTCCAGGTCAATCATTTACTGTTTAAAATGGGAATAATATTCAATATAGGTATTTACATTTAAACAGTAAATAATTGAACTAGAACAGCTGGAACTGTAATTAACTCTGTCGTTTCCAGTTTAAAAAAAAATGTAAATACCTATATTGAATATTATTCCCATTTTAAACAGTAAATGATTGAGCTGGAACAGCTGGAACTGCAATTGACTCTGTCGTTTCCATTTAAAAAAATGTAAATACCTATATTTAATAAATAAAAATACCTATATTGAATATAGGTATTTTTTTAAATGGAAACGACAGAGTTAATTGCAGTTCCAGCTATTCCAGCTCAATCATTTACTGTTTAAAATGGAAATAATATTCAATATAGGTATTTACATTTTTTTTTAACTGGAAATGACAGAGTTAATTGCAGTTCCAGCTGTTCCAGTTCAATTAGTTACTGTTTAAAATGGGAATAATATTCAATATAGGTATTTACATTTTTTTTAACTGGAAACGACCGAGTTAATTGCAGTTCCAGCTGTTCCAGTTCAATTATTTACTGTTTAAAATGGGAATAATATTCAATATAGGTATTTACATTTTTTTTTAACTGGAAATGACAGAGTTAATTGCAGTTCCAGCTGTTCCAGTTCAATTAGTTACTGTTTAAAATGGGAATAATATTCAATATAGGTATTTACATTTTTTTTAACTGGAAACGACCGAGTTAATTGCAGTTCCAGCTGTTCCAGTTCAATTATTTACTGTTTAAAATGGGAATAATATTCAATATAGGTATTTACATTTTTTTTTTTTAACTAGAAACGACTGAGTTAATTGCAGTTCCAGCTGTTCCAGTTCAATTATTTACTGTTTAAAGTGGGAATAATATTCAATATAGGTATTTACATTTTTTAAAACTGGAAACGACTGAGTTAATTGCAGTTCCAGCTGTTCCAGTTCAATTATTTACTGCTTAAAATGGGAATAATATTTGTTTACAGTTCAAAGTGGGATTAAAAAGAAACCGCTGCCCAAGGAATCACTACTTCCACATCCAAGTCTCTTACAACAAAAATACTATATTTGCATTCCACTATATGAAAATAATTGTTTATGGAACTTTAATACTATAATATTTGAAATCATGTACCCAAAAAACCCATAAAATTATATGCCACATCGGTGGTGGGGATGAATGAAGTGAAAAAAAATTCTTAATGACTTTGGCTCTTGTACACACACTAAATCACACTATTTTTTCACCACCTTTAATAATGGGGTGGGGGTGGTAATAGGTGTGGCTAATGCCAAATTTTTTTTCAGACCTTAGCTCCCCTTATATTTACTAAATACCAATTTTATGGACTATTACTTGCTTGATTTACCTATTTACCCCCATTTACCCCAATTTACCGTTTAACTCTGCAACAGAATAAAATCAAAATACAATTTAGTTCCAGATCTCGTTAAAATACTTATATGCCTTATTTTAAGTCAATATGTTAAACAGTTCCAGAGTAATCGTGAGTACCAAAAAGATAAAAGAGTAACAGACAGACCGACGCGACAGACAAATTTATTTTGTTCAAACTTAAAATATTGACGTTTCATGACATTCTGAGCCTATTTAAACAATGAAAATTTCCAAATTTTTTTTGCGTTAATATACTTCAACTAGATGTGGAACTAATACGCGGAAAATGGCATGACAAAGATATAAAAAATCGTTGTGCGCCGTAAACTACACGATAGGAGTAAAGCCTCTACTTTAAGTATTTTCTTCGAGGAAACCTACTACGCGTCCATACTATCCAAGGTAACCCACTGTGCATCCAATTTACTCGAGGCGCCACTGCGCATTCATGCAAAACAGAATATTAGGTATTTACATTTTTTTAAAACTGGAAATGACTGAGTGTTCCAGCTGTTCCAGTTCAATTATTTACTGTTTAAAATGGGAATAATATTTGTTTACAGTTTAAAGTGGGATTTAAAAAATTTACAGTTTGAACTGGGAATAATTGAATTATTTACAGTTTAAAGTGGGAATAATTAAATTATTTACAGATTCAACTGGGAGCAATTGAATTATTTACAGTTTGAACTGGGAATAAAAAAATTTACAGTTTGAACTGGGAATAATTGAATTATTTACAGTTTAAAGTGGGAATAATTAAATTATTTACAGATTCAACTGGGAGCAATTGAATTATTTACAGTTTGAACTGGGAATAAAAAAATTTACAGTTTGAACTGGGAATAAAAAAATTTACAGTTTGAACTGGGAATAATTGAATTATTTACAGTTTAAAGTGGGAATAATTAAATTATTTACAGATTCAACTGGGAGCAATTGAATTATTTACAGTTTGAACTGGGAATAATAAAATTTACAGTTTGAACTGGGAATAATTCAATTATTTACAGATTTAACAGGGAATAATCAAATTATTTACACATTTATCTGGGAATAATTGGAAAAAAACATCCGTGACCCTTCTACGCCTTCGTATCATACAAACATTTTACGACACCTTTCTTAACGCTAATATGTTGATTTGAATTGAAATTCAAATATCAGTTTGTGTGTGTTTGTTTTCGATAAACACTGGTTTCATATTTATTATCTAACTTTTTAATTAAAATATCTAAGAAAGGTAATTCATTATTATTCTCTATTTCTATTGTAAAATTAATTGAAGGTTCCTTTTCGTTAATTTTATTTAAAAAATTATTTAAATGTTCTTTGTTATGAGGCCACAACGCAAAAATATCATCAACATATCTCCACCACACTATAGGTTTATAAATCAAGTTATTAATATTATTTTCTTCAAAATTTTCCATAAAAATATTGCTTAATATTGGAGATAAAGAAGAACCCATGGCCATACCAAGGTTTTGTTGATAGAAGTCATTATTTAATTGAAAGTATGTCTTTTTAATGCAAAGAGTAAGTAATTCCATTATAGTTTCTATGCTTAATTTAGTTCTATTCGCCAAATTCCCATCATGTAAAAGGTTTTTTATCTTTAACTTAAAAAAAAATATATCATAATCCAAGCAATAGGCAGGGAGGGAGGGGGCATAAGGCGTTTGCGGGAATAAAGGGTCAAGGAAAAGGGATACGGACTTCGGAGCTTAATATTCGGATATACAAATCTTTTTTCCATCTTATCAGTCTACCCTCCATCAAATATTAAACTTATTATAAATAATTATTTAATACCGTGACGAGTTTTCACGGCGCATTTCTCTAGTTTTAGGTGTGTATTGGATATATAAAACAATTATTTTTCCGCTTAACTCGCTCTAACTCAAAAACGGCACAATGGATTACTCTCAAATTTATTGTGTTATCACTATATATTTGTTAACATAATGTGTTAATATGTAGGTCAAATTTTAGTAAGTGTAGAAACCATTATTTTTTTTTAAGGCTGTCTGTCGAAAGTTTGCATTCTCAAATGTAACATGCGGGAAACTTTTTTATCTTTCGAAATAAATACCACGTGTATCGAGAAATAACGGAGATAAAAGGTGGACGTAACTTTTTTATTTGAAACTTTTTTTTTAGAATTAGCAGTTTTCGAGAAAACTGCAAATGAGTGATTGATGGCCAGGTACTACAATTAATTGCTATTAGATTTTCACACGTTCTTTATGATCTTTTTTTTTCAAAGGGTATGGTCGTGTAATTTTAGCTTGAAATCCAAGGATTGCAAGTTTTAAACACAGGTAGGTTGTTATAAATGTAGTTGTTTCTTTTTACTTTTTTTTTATACTGACAAATGTTTTATCAAATAGGTCGTCAATATAAGATTTAAAATGTCCAAAAATTAACATTCACAAAAAACTGAGAAGAGATTTCTAAAGAATGTGCAACAATTATATAAAAAGTTAAACAAATCGGCGAAGAGTTTTTAAAAACTTTTAATTTGCCAACCGTGAAGGAGTGACACTTTTAGATATTGAAGTGGGAATACATGCAAAATCTATTTAATGATAAAGAGATCATAAAGAACGTGGAATCTAATAGCAATTAAAATAGCAGTTAATTGCAGTACTTGGCCAAAAATCACTCATTTGCAATTTTCTCGAAAACGGGTTGAATAGTTTTCCTTTCCCTACCTCCCTCCCCTCCCCTAATTGGCTCGCCACCCCAATCCTTCGGTTCCATCAATTCTTATCTATTTTACCTACCTCAAAAAATTAAGGAATTACTTTTTGTGTATTAGCAAAAAAACGAGTAGGTATTTTCAAAAAAATTTTTCACGAAATTTACCGTCCGATTTGAAAAAAAAATTACCGATTATGCGCTTCCGCGAGATCTTCAATTTTAAATTTTACTTTTTTTTTGTCAGGTCAATAATAACAAAGTTATCGTGGAAAAACGTGTTTTTGGGAATTTTAAATGCGAATTCCTCCGCCATCCCGTGTGATTAAACTGAACTAAGTTGAAAACATGATAAAAGAGAAAGCGTGTAACCGAATTGTCAAAAAAAAAAAAATTAAAAAATGTTGGTTTCAAAACTCCTCTTTTTCTCGCCAGATCCGCTCCAGTAGAGCTATTATTTTAATAATGGACAAAGATAGAACAAACACTATTTTGTAGCATGTAAAATGCTCCATGTTTTTATTAAAGTATATTTAGAAATATAGTAAGTTAAACTTCTTAGTAAATCAAATTCTAAATACAAAAAAATACAAATGAAATTTTTATTCAAGGCTTCCAACATTTTAAATCTTCATATTAAAGCAACACTATACGCGTTGCAGTGTATACCTGGTCATATACCCATCATCTTTACTTCTCAATATATTTATTCACTCAAACACATAAATTATCAAAAGTAAATAAACAACAACAGTCGAAATAAATAATTTAATAATCTAATAAATTCAAGTTTAGAATATTTAACATTAATAGCATTGGTAACAATCTATTACTGTATAAAATAAATACACGGAAGATTTTCGTTGATCGTTTGAACCTTAACTTCCGCTAACAGGTGTCTTGATCCGCCTTCTCGATTTTGTCATCACTTGCTTGAAGTCTAAGCCCAGTGTCAGGTGTGTCGGCTTTTGTCCACATACAAGTACCTTTATTTTTACCAATAAAGACCGGTACTTCGTCTATTTAGTAATGTGAGGGAACTCCATTTGTATATTGTATTTATATCTTGTGTCAAGCCAAAGAAACGCTTCATTAAAGTATCGACCTCATGGTTAAACATATTTTCAAGATAGCCGGATTAATTTCCGTAAGTATTCTAAAAAAATTATTTCTGTTTCAAAGTTAATTCATAGAATACAGCTTATTACATTGTTTTTTCGATTTGTAGGGTCTTCCTTTTATACCTTTTACTTTGTTTCCTGCTTTTGGGTTTTGATCTAAGTCTTGGGTCATGTCTTGGTTTGGAATTTAATTAAAGCAGCTTAACATTAAATAAAATTTCACTTTGTCAATGGTTTATGGTTGAAGATAAACTTAACTTAATAGTTATACCCACTCAATGGACCTTATTTAATCTACCCACCATTTTTTAAAAGAAGTTATGTCTTTCTTGGAATAGAGACGTATATTCGCCATCTTATTTAGCAGCCCAGTGACCTTTTTTTTTTTTTTTGGATCGGATGTTCCTAGCTGTAATGGTTTCCTGTTTGGACAAGAACTAAACCTTATATTCTCATCATCGATAGTACCTATACTCCTTCCAGAAAGCTACAAACCTCACAAGTTAAGTGTTTAATTTAAGTAAAATTCTTACAGTTTAACTATCATTTTTTTTGCACAGAAAACATTTGAAATTTTATATCTTTTATCAGTGCGGATAAACAACACATTGAAATGACATTTGTTTTCTTAAATATGAAAGTTTTTGAACTCTACATGTTCGAATTGTAATTAAACAATTATTTCTTTGGGTTCCATAGCAAATTATTTATTATTAAGGTACAATGTGCAAGGTTTGGTAATCACCAAATTTTACTACCGTTTGCTTAAAACATATGTTATAATTTTATTGGGTTTATTGCTAAAAGGAAATAAAAAATTATTGCGTCATATCCAAAAACATACAGTTTAAATAGATAACTTGTAAAATTTTAACTTGATATTTTCTTATAAATATTTGTTTGGGTAAAACCTATTATTAACAATTTCTTTTAGATATCTTCAGATAAATCTAGATCGTAACTCAGCTTATTATATTTCTATATAAACCTTTTTTTAGTAGATTGTATATATTTCTCATACATGTCAGTAAAGGTTCATCTGTAAATAATTTTCTTACATGTTAAAACGTTTTTAATCTAGATGTTATTTTGGCCTGACATCACCCAGTTTGACCAGTTTCTAATAAAACTGATTTTATAATTTTACATAAGACTTTTATTCACAAACTTGTTTCTTGTTACTTCAACGAACTCCATTTTCACACTATATAAATTCATAAAAAATATTTAGAGCTTAGTACTTGAATATTATTTACTATTCTTGGTATTCATCGACATCAAGTATAAAGAATGGTTGGCGCCTGTAACCTAACAACAAATTAGCTCTTCATATATAATTGTAGGTAAGTCTCTCTCACTCTCTCTATTATAACATCTTAATAATAAAGTAAGTCGTCTAACCACACGACCCATACGCTTCCGAGCTAATGAGCTAGTTGGCAGTGTATGTTTCTTAGTCTGGCATCGATAATTTCTACTCTAAAAAATATTTATTAATACTATATAGGTAAATAGTTAACACCAAATTAAAAATAAAATAAAATTATTGATATTCGGCCAAGGTAACGTTACAATTTTCGTACTACTAGCTCTGTAAGTGTAATTCTTTGACGACTGTCAGTATTATGAAAGTGTCACTTACAGCCTATAGGCAAAAAGTAAAGTAATAAGGAAGTTAAATAATAATGAAATTCTGGCACCAACGAAGCACACGCATTTTTGGCTACCTCCTGAATGTGGATACTTTCATCATAATCTATATTTTTATTGCAAAAACTCACGTAGACAACTTGAATGGCGGAAATTATTATGAAGTTATCAATTTGACAACATATTGATAGTAACCATAGCTGAAAGCAAACACACTCCAACTAGAGTCTAAGCCAATTAATAAATGAGTTCGAAAAATCTTGAAATATATTAATTTTGAATAAATTTTCCTAAAAATTGTAATATTACTAGTAGTACGAAAAGCGTCGTATGCACCTCGGCTTGTATCGTGTATTTACAGATCTCGAACGTTACAAACCTCAGCCAGGGCTTCGGTTTGCACTCTGTTCTCGACCTACAGTGCTCACTTCGCTTCAGAAGAAGACCACGACAAGATAGTCTAAACGTCAAGCACTCGACAATGTCAACGTGGAAGAAGACCCGGAAACCAGCAGCCAGACAAAAGTATCCATATATATATATTAACAAATACGTTGTTTTTAGGTGTTTTGTATAAAATGACGGAGGATCCGGTGATATTTAGAACAAAGGACACCGCACGTTTTATAGGTAAATTGATGGTCTGTCAAATTTGATAAATTTTTGATATGTTGTAGTTCAACTGATTCTAAACAATTCCTCTAGCAAAACTTCAAATTATGGAAAGTTTCTCCAATAGATGGCTCCAAAGACTGGACTGGACCTACCTATCAACGATTTCTCAAAACGTACTGCAGATATTGAAATAATAACTGCTGGAAATGAATAACCAGGCTATTTGTCATTATTTTGTCTTAGATTGATGTGCCTGAACTTCCGGTTTTGCCGGAAGTGACGTCAAATCCCGTTTTTCGAATGCATAACACCCGTTACTTCAGTTTAATACATCATATATATAAGTAGCTTTATTACAATTCACTATCTTAAGAAATAAGTAAGTACTTGCATTGACTGATAGAACATTAACGTTAGCTTGATACTAAGTAGGTACATCATAATCTTGGTACAAAACAAATGGTGCGGAAGCTACGTGGCATTTTCGGAAACTCATCGCTACAAGCATTTTCTATGCGTTGATTAATTCTATCGAACTTAAATAACGACAAAATAGACTTCTGGCATATGTCAGCCCGTCGAGTTGGTCATGGTTCAAGATATAAAAATCAGTGAAACTGTATCATCGTTACAAGGCTAATTGTTTTTGTGTGTACACATTTTATGTTAAAGGTGGGTACTGATTTGAGCATTTTTACTCGTACGAAAAATGTGCGCGTACAAAACGCGAACGTGCAAAAATGGTTTTCTTAAATTAAATTTTGTGAGCAAATTGTCGTTCCAGGGTGTTTCTGTGAAAATGTCGCAAAGCAGACGTAATATCATTATTGTAAGTCCCGCCTGCTTAATATTGGAAGCAGAGGCAAAGAAGAAAAAGCCTAAACGATGGTGGGTGACAAAATTATATCAAAGCCGGCAGTCATACAGGTCTCTTAAAGTAAACCAGAAAAAGGCAAAAAGCCCAAAAGTTCTGCAACTGGACAGCAAGACATCTACCTCCCCGTTTTCCGACCTACCCTCCAACCACTACCCCTAAACCTCCCCTTTTCCGGTGCTAGGCATTTTTTTTATCGGAAAATCTTATTAAAAACCCTAAATCCAAAATTTAACCAAAATTAAAAAATATTGAAATTTTGTTTAAAATATTGTCCAAGTTAGAAAATATCATTTAAATGGGTTTTTTTGTTTAAAAAATTCATGACAATTTTGTTTGAAATTAAACCCAAGCTAATAGTTGTCAAGTAATTAGTAGTCTTTTTTAAATTTTTCAATTTTTTTATTTTAATGAAATATTGGATATTGGATTTTTGGACAATTCTGAACAACTTTCATTAATAAAATTTTCCGATAAAAAAATGCCTAGCACCGGAAAATCGGAAAAGGGATGGTTTTTTCGGTTTAAGGGTAGTGGTTGGAGGGTAGATAAGAAAATATTGTCACAATCGTGTTCACCGTCCTCGAAAACGGGGGGTACATGTCTTACGGTCCAGTCGCAGAACTTTTGGGGTAAAAGCTTTATTGCAAGGAACTACAGTGGATATATAATTTATTATGCGACATGAGGCTAGAGGAAAACAGTGATCACTATCAAAATTTTATTCGCATGTCATCTGAAGATTTTAAATTTCTAATAAATGCAATAGGTCCCAAGATTGGTAAAGTGGTTAGGGGCCATTCATAAATGACGTCACGCCAATTTTTGAGATTTTAACCCCCCCCCCATTGTCACGTTTTGTCACGCTGAGTTAGACCCCCCCCCCCCCCCCTATTAAATGAAGGTGATATGAGATATGAGAAAAAATCAAAAGTCTATCCTGTTCAAGCTGTTTGAACCAACCAACGAGAGCGTACATATACCAAAATTTGATTTGGTTACTGATGGAGATTTCTCATACATAAGGTCATTTGGCAAAGGGGATCTTTAGTTTCCGGAATTTGTGATGGATACGTGAAATTCGTCAAGGCCCACTAAACTCGGTAGATATCCATTTAAATGTAGACACCGAAATGACAGTGAAACAAGATTTATTCCTCTCCAATAAGTATAATAACGATAGACTGATCAACCTACTGAGGTCTAAACTGCACGAAAACGGCATCACAACGCAGCAAGTATCAGACGATGCTGATTGAAAACACAGCTAACGAACAGTCCATAAGAGAAACATCCAATGTATCTGTCATTGGGGAAGATGTAGACCTCGCAGTGATGCTTACTGCAAAGACTCCACCAGACCGCAATATTTTATTTATAAAACCTGGCAGAGGAAAAGTTCAAACGAAAGTTCTACCAAATTCAGCAGCTGGAACTAAAAGAAATTCTGTTCTTACATGCTTTTACTGACTGAAATTCAACATCTGCAATATTCCGGAAGAGTAAACTTGGTTTTATAAAACTTTACCAAAAATACCCTGATGTTCGAAGAGCAGCCGAAGTGTTTCACAACTCTTCCACCTCTTATGCTGATGTTGAGGATGCTGGTTTCCCTCAACACCTACCGATACCATTCATTTTTGAAATCCGTAGCAAATATCAAACCAAGCGAGAGGGCAACAAAAAAGCATTCATTTCGCACATTTCATCAGGTGCAGCTCTGGTTGGGAAATCAGCTACCCCCAGAGTTGGGGTTGGGAGCATGCCTAATATGATATCTAGCTCCGGTGCTGACCAAAGATCCAGTGGCACCAAAGAAAATTTTAGACTTGATTTTTTACATGTGCACTAAAGATTGCAGCAGTGCCAGATGTAGCTGCAAGGAGGTATTCATGAATTGTTCCACTTTATGTGAGAACTGCCAGGGGAATTGTTTAAACGGATTGTCCATTTTAATAAACGAGGATGACGTGGAACCCCTCTCCACATTCCCCGTAGACAGTGAATCCAATATTCAGGAAACGGATGAAGACGACGACGGGGATGTGTAAGTTTTGAAGTTGGAGAAAGAATCCGGACCCTCTCGTGCCAAGAGGGCCAACAAAATTTATATGATTATAAAGATGTAATTTTATATTTCATTATTCCAAATTAAATACCCCGAACACATTCCTGAAGAGGGAAATTTTCCTCCCTCCCATGTCCTCTAAAAATCTCCTCTTGGGCATTTATTGTTTGGACTAAAACCTAAGCTGCCAGATAGTTGTAAAGAAATTTGCAATTTTTTAAAAAATAATTTTAAAAATTTTGTAAATTTTAATTTTACAATTTCTTGATTTTGATTAAATTTTGGAATTAAAGTTTTTGGATAATTCTGAACAAGTTTGGTTAACAAAAT
The DNA here is from genome assembly GCA_936432065.2 of Rutpela maculata. Taxonomy (NCBI): domain Eukaryota; kingdom Metazoa; phylum Arthropoda; class Insecta; order Coleoptera; family Cerambycidae; genus Rutpela; species Rutpela maculata. Next base: position 114,885,663 of record OW386285.2, read on the forward strand.
TTTTCGATTAAAAAATGCCTAATATGATTTTTTATTTTTTCCGCATATATTGGAGGCAGTGGCGGCTCGTGATATTTTCTGCAGAGGAGGAGGCTTGATATTTTGAAAGACAATTAACTTGCAATATGATTACAATTTGTACATTTCCCCACCACCCTCGAGGTAGTACAACGGCGCGTTACATTTTTTTGTCGTGGGTTGTTCGCCAGGATACCGATTCACGACTTGAGAGAATAAAAGAATAAAAAGAAAAGGAAATAGAAAATATAATGAGACGAAAAAATCATTCTCATGAAATTTCCGTTCCTACGCCTCGAGTATCGGTATCCAAAGGAGCCCTACTATCCCACTTATAATTAAGTTATAACTTTTAATAAAAATCAAAATAGTTTTGGAAAAAAAATTAAAGTATTTTCCTACAAACAAAAATTGTATTCATTATCACTGCCAGAGTGTAAAATTATAACTTTTAATAAAAATTAAAATAGCTTTGAGAAAGAAGTTATATAAAAAAATATAACCGCGGAAGAATTAAAAAATATTTCCTAAAAAATAAATAACGCAAATAAATATTTTTTCTAAAATAACAACTATATTAATCTTTGGTGTAAAGCCTAAATATTTTTATAAATGAGTGGTAACCTGCGATTTTCGGAACTAGCAAAATGGTTGATTACTTCATCATAAAATGAATCGTGTTTCTTCAATTCTGACAAAAAATGTTTTTCTATTGAAATAAGCGATACATTTGAGAGGCGGTCTTGACTTATTTTGTTTCTAGTAAATGTTTTTATGCGTTTAAGTGCTGAAAATGATCGTTCTACAGAAGCTGAGGTTACTGGAATTGTTGACACTAATGATAAAAGTTTGTACAGTTCGGGTAGACAGCTTTTTAAATTATTATTATATATATAAGTAAGCATTTCTTGAGATGATTTTGGATTTGCTAAAAGTTGCTGGTCAGAATACAACACGCATAGTTCATTTTTTAACGAAATACGGTCAAAAAAAGGATAATGGTCCATTAATTTCTCCATTAGACTGGTAGGGAATGATTTAGAAAACGCTGTAAAATTATTAGGATTTACTAAATCGTAACATTGCAAAGTATTTAAATCAGAAAATCTAATTTCAATTTGGACTATAATGGTGTCTAAAATTTCTATAAAAATTTGTTTGTAATGTATATCTGCCCTGTCAAAGTTATATGTTGTCTTTCTTTTTTTAAATTGTGGCCCTGGCTCATCATCTACGTTTTCAGTATTTTCTAAAAAAATATTGTATAAAGTATTGAAATGTATTTCGTTATTGCGAAATTCTTTTAATTTAGATATAAGTGACTTAAGTCTATTTTTAGAATATGTTATATCAGTTAGTTTATTCTGTAAAATTTGGAAAACAACATCAGTTTGCTCAAAAATCATGTTAAAAGCTTTTAGAAAAAATATGAAATTTTTATCCAACAATAACGATTTTAATCCGTAAGCTGCTCTTAAAGTCTGAGCGTCATTTAAAAAATCTTCACTTTCCGAAATAAAATTAAAAACGTCAATAAGTTCTTTCCTGTATTTGTCAACAGTGAAAACAACTCTAGATGAAAAATTCCAACGAGTGGGAGCGTTTGTCGGAATTCTATGTTTCATATTAATTGTATTTAAAACATCAGTTCTTTTGGTAGATTTTGAAAAAAATGACGAAAAACCAGTAATATTTGAAAAAAATATTCTAACTTCTTTAATTCCGTTACATGCTTTACTCAGAACTAAATTTAATTGATGTGCATAACAGTGAATGAAGTAAGCTTGAGAAGCAATATCTTTTATTTTTGTTTGGAGTCCATTAAGATGCCCTGACATAACTGCAGCGCCGTCATAGGTTTGTGCTATTAATTTATTTTTCAAATCAAATTTACCAAATTCGTCGATTAATAATTTAAATAAACTCTCCGCGTTTCTTCCACTACTCACATCAAGAAAACCAACAAACCTTTCAATAACTTCGCCGTGCATTACATATCTAAAAATTACGGAAAGTTGAGATTTACAGGTAATGTCCGTCGTTTCGTCAATTTGCCACGAGAAAAATTCGCAATTATATAGTTCTTCATAAATTTTGCCTTTAATAATCGAGCTAACACTCTCAATTAGATCATTTTGAATTGATTTAGATGTTCCGGAAAAAATAGTGGCGTTATTCAAAAAGTTCTCTAATTTTGGATCATACATTTTTAAAAAATCTATTAGCTCTTTGAAATTTCCTTTATTGCACGAATCGCGTTTTTCGTCATGCCCTCGGAAAGAATTTTCTTGCGAAGATAAATATATAACGGCATCAATTAATCTCTTTAATATTTCCCTATTTTCACGGACCTTTTCATTAAAATTTTCTATTTCTCTCTTATGTGCAGATTCCAAATAATTTACAATATTTTGTTTACCAAATATTTCGAATTTAACGCAAGATGAAATGTGCTCCTGGGATTTTTCGTGCTTTTGTAAACCTCGCGACAAATTTTTCAAATTATTAAACCCGGTCCTGCCCCAAATTGAGGATTGATCATTAGTGAATAATAAACATCTCCAACAATATAATTTGTTTCTAACTGTTGATGCCGTTAACCACTCGATTTTTTTATAATTGTTATCACAAAACCCTCTGTTTTGTTTTCCACTTTTAAAAACTAACGAAGGCATTGCTGGTGTAGGCCTAGCAATTCTTTTAATTCTTACCTTTTCGTCGTAAGTAAGAGTAGAAAATCCATTTAATAACAAATAATCCACCACGCCTGGACAACAAGAGATGTTGTTGGGAATATTTTCACCTAGAGCACTCATTTCTAGCCCGCCTATCAAATGTTTTATGTATTTTAATGTCAAGTTGATCTTAACCGGCTAAACGACAAATTACCACTGACAGTTCGTTTTCCTGTGAATCACCTGAACCAAATAAAATCGAGTACAACAAATATCAAAGGGACCGCTGCGAGTGAAAGTACTTGTCTTCTCTATACTGTGCCTGAACTCCTGAACTGCACATGCGCTATAAAGAACTGAGGACTGAGGCTAGCGGCCTAGCTTGTCTTATTTGAAGTGTTGCTAGACAACGCAAAAGTAATGCAAGGTCATTTATGTTAAAACTAAATGCCTTGAAGTTGGAAGCTATTTCGTATAAGCCTCAAGCGAAGCGCTCTGTTCATTCAATGAAAGACCGGGTCGCCCGGGAAATGTGCATAAAAAGACAATCCGGACTGTGACGTTATAGGTATGTTTGTGGAAAGGAAATGCAGAACTTTTTTATACACTGAAAATTAATTAATGAACTATAAACAATAAACAATATTGAAAATTGAGATATACCTAAGTAGAAATTTCTACAAGTAAAAGATATTAATTTGGAAGATTGCAAGATATGTTGCTTCTTCCAAAGGGAGGCTCAGCCTCCCCTGCCTCCCCTGACGAGCCGCCACTGATTGGAGGCGCAGGTGGTTTTGAATTTGTAGCAGGCGAATGTTTTTCTGGTTATAAGTAGATCCTAATTTGTTCTATACTTTAGTAAAACTTGACTCAAATCGAAAATATAATAAAGAAGTTATAAGGGTGTCTTCTTTTTAAGTGAATAGTATATTTAAGGAAATGTATAGATTTCGACAAATTATTACGATAGTAAGTACGTCGAGTGTTGTAAAATAAAGATTGTTTTGTGACTGTGATTTATTAGCAGACCACAGTAAACCGTTTTGATAAAAACATTTCAGATACTTAATTAATTTATTTACTAATTATCGATTCTGGCTAATATCTCGGAAACTATCCGTACGACGCATCGTTTCCGAGTTATAAGCAAAGAATCGAAAAAAAGGAACCTTTCCACCCCCCTCCTCCCTGAAGCGGCGGTGCTAGGGGTGGGGACTTTTAGTATGTTTCCCTCCTAACTACCCCCAACACCAACACATGTCTGAAGAGGAAAATTCTCCCCTCCTTAATGTTCTCTACAATCCCCTTTTGGGCATTCATTGATTGGACTAACAGGCCACCAAGGTTTACTTATAAAACGTGCGGCGTCCTTTATAAATTTTATTTCTCTGTAAAGTATAATAAACTATGTTATTGTAAATCTTCTTCACAAATAATTAATAGTTCAAATTTCTGAACAATTTTTGTACCTTGATACTTTAAATTTTAAATGCTATCTAGCTAACGCCTCCTTTTTTCCCACAAGTCATGCATTTAAAAAAAATCAAAATGTTAGGTTAGCCCGAATAATCACTATATTTGAAACAGGACAGGTAATTTAGCACATTTTGTTTCTAAAGGCGTGCAAAGAATGTGCGACACTCTGAAAAATTTAATTTAATGAATGTCTAATGACTATGGCCAGAGACTATACGTACGTTCGTTCATCATAACTTATGGTCCAGCTTTCCAAAATAATTTAGGGGATTATGTGACTGAAGTCAATTCACTTAATTACGAAGATGTAAATGGCCTGTGGAACTATCTAAGAGAGAACATCACATGAGCAGTAACGGAAACACAAGGCGAGTTACGTAGAAATGTGAAGCAATCTTGGCTGTATAATAATAAGAATAGCACTTCAATTAGGAAAAAAAAATACCTCACATTGATGTTTGGCAGAACTATTCAGGCATTAGCCATCAAAGAACATGAATAAAATTTACCACTAAACCCCATGCAATAACTAAAAATGTGGAAAATATGAAAAATATTTGAAATAAAAGTTGCAGCTACGTATATTTTGGGATTATATCCATCTCTCTATGATAAAATGCAATTCTTTGAAGTTCGGGTGGTTTTGAAAATGAGTAATTGTACATTAACAGTGTGCAATAATTGCCTTTCTTTACTAGCTTTCTAAATAGTTTCAATTTTTACAATCCCAGAGGCAACTTTTTCATCAATTGAAGCAGATTTTTCACAAAAGAAATATATAATTTTCCTCATTCGTTCCCCCCATTTTAGAGAAAAATGTTATTTCTTGCCTTCAAATTATTATATTTTGAAATTTATATTCACACCTTTTAAAGATTTCGGGGATGCCTTTTAGCCAGATTTTTCGCGTTAATATCTATAGTTAGATTTTCTTCCCATGAAAGCTTAAACAGTATCAATGATAAAAGTGCAATTCTACCAATCTATAAGTATTGCAAAAATGAGTAAAAAGTTAAACAAGTTATAAAAAGATATATCGATTTTCTGAAATGTCACAAAATGCTATTTTTGATTCGTTCGTGCCGGGCCGAATTTTCGAATTCCGCCGTGCAATTTACGATCAAGTTTATCAGGAAGACTTCCTCCTTACGTCGCGACATCGTACGGCCGTCCGAATGGCGTTTTTCGAAAAATATGAACGTGTCAAGATTGCATGTTTTTGTAATTTTTTCGGCTCCGAAATGCAAGCAGTTTTTTGCTATTTTTCGCAGATATCTCCGAAACGGTGTTAGCTCGAAATAAAAAATAAGGTCAAACGAGTATTTTTCACTACGAATCTTTTTGCTACCATCAGAGTTTTAATTTTTTTTTTTTTTCATTTCGGGGATAACTACTGAAATGTCGGCCATGTACGGCAAAAAATCGCAAATTTTGAGCTTCTACAGTTGGCAACTTTTTAATCTTGGCTCCTACGCCAAAAGACTACTCTAGCTAATCTAAATAGAATTAAATTTGCTAAAAACCTTTTTTCTATTTTTTGAATTTCGGGGCGGGATTTGGGACTTTTTTTTTCGGTAAAATTATTCCATTTTGTCACCGTAATTAATCGGTAATCAACTGAAATTGCTCTCATATATGATGTTCACTTAATATCATGTACTACTTTGACGCTTCGTTAAACTCGGCCCTTCGAAACAAAGCTTTCTGAGAAAAAATATTTTTTTAAGATTTACATACACTCTATAGGAAAACGTGTAATTTCCTGCATTTCCTCGAATATCTCGAAAATTATCGTTTTCTTCAAAAAATTTGTAGACAGCTTACGTAAAGATAATTGATTGAACTTTCCGACACATTTTTCAATTTTTCCCCTAACATAAAAAACAAAAGATTTATGACCGATTATCACAAACTGTGCATCATTTCTCAAAAACATATGCAACAATATTCTTGATATGTCTGCACTAGTCATTGGTGCTACTACACAATCGTCTGCAGCTCGACCACTAGCAATATTAAAAAGTAAATAAAAGTGATCATTAACACATCTATAAGAAAACATCTATGTTCTTTAATATTAATGAAAATTATAATTGTATTGCCATTTTGGCAACGTTTATCAAAGATTTAGCCACCTTTCAGCGGAGGTATAATGTAATTTTTAATCGAAATAGTGCATAAGCTGCTTGTAGATAAAAAAATCAGCTTTGTAGATTATTATTCCGCAGCGGAAAAGGCAAAACTTCTCCTCGAACTGCAATAGCCCGGAGCGCAGCGGCTGCGGTCACGCGCTTGCATTCCATTACTTCTACCGAGTCTTTAGCAACATGGGACGATCGGAAGAGTGGATTTTTGGATGTCTAAACTATTCCAAAAAAAAATTTCAGCTTTGTAGAAATAAGTAAAAAATGTTTGTTTTTTTCCACACTTTGCGTGGATGGCAACGCTTCCGACGCGGTAGAATATTCCGGTATATTTTTGTCATCTGTGAGTATGTAAAATTTCAACCTTGTAGATATAATACATTTATGCAACTTTTTGTAATATGTTGTTTAATTTTTTACTCATTTTTGACTTGCACTTTCATCATTGACACTTTTTAATGTTGAATACCTTAGAAACCATGACAGCTGCGTCAAAAATTCTAGGAAGTAGAATAAAAGATCCTAACACCGGCACCTGCAAAGAAAATCTGAACTGATAATCAGACATATCATTTTATATGTATTTTGATGCGCTGAATCCAATTGTAATGGTAAAAAAGCTTTAAGTCATCGATTTTTTCCTACTGTCTATTTATTTCTCAAATAATGGAATAATAGGAAATAAATTAAAATTAGAGAGTGGTTATGAGTGCTAAAGTTCACAATATATATAAGTCTCATATTCTTTTATGTATTATGTATTTTGGTGAGCTAAAGCTGAAGACAGAAAAGCTCTGTCGTCAAAAATTTTTCCTACCATCAATTAGTTTCTTGAATGTTGGAATAAATTCGAAAACAATTAAGGCTGGAGACTAGAACCGAAAACAGCACCAGACTACGGAATATTGTCAGGATACAGACAGATCAAGGACCGAGGAAGATACTGGTGCCGCGCCGGCATATATAGTGAAATGATGAACTCACAGTTCAGTACATCACTATGAAAATACTCCTTTGTCTTTCAGGCAGAAATATACGCAATTCTACGCAGCAAAAAACAATAGGAGAACCTATAAAAATAGGCAGAATAATATTCTATCAGACAGTCAGGCGGCTCTAGGGGCACTGTCAAATCATAAGGTGACGTCCAAGCTAGTGTGGGAATGCCAAGAAGAACTAAGAACCCTGGCCCCTAGCGGATCAAAATAAGGTAACCTTTCAGTGGGTGCTGTGACACTCAGGAATCGAAGGCAACGAGAAAACTGACGAGGTAACAAAAAAGAGATTATCAGCTCCATATATTGGCCCAGAGTCGACCCTGGGAGTGCCTAAAACCACAGTACGGGGCCAAATGAGGGAATGGGTAAAAAATCAGCACAAAGAATACTGGGACAAAACAACTAGGCAACAACATGGAAAAAATTTTATCAAAGGACCGTCTCGAAAGAAGACTGAACAACTGCTGTTACTGAGCAGGAATCAGCTCCGCATAATTACTGGCTTTCTAACGGGGCATTGCGCTCTGAAGGGACATCAACACATAATGGGAATGTTCAACGGGAACCTAACATTCAGACAATGTAACAGGGCAACGGAGACACCCTATCACATCCTGTGCGACTATGAGGCTCTGGATCACAGAAGACAGGCAATATATAGATAACCAAGACTGAGTCCAAAAGAATATGAAACCAAACCAGCGATGGGGCTGTACAAGCTAGTGCAAGAGATCAGAGTACTGGAATGGATATCATAAAGCAAATGGAAGAATATCACAATAAGACCAAGCGACTGCAGTGATTCTGGAAACAAAAGTCAGCCGGCTCCCGAACAGAAAAAGGCTAGGGACTACTTATAAGTACTAAAGTTCGCTGTGGAAATATGTTTCTTTGTGTATTTTGGTCCCTAGCCTTTAGTACAAGCAAATCAGATTAAAAAGTAGTGAATAGAAGAAGTAATTTATAAAGTAATAATATTTGAGATGCGTCGTACTCCAGATTGGGTTAGAAACAGATATACCCGAAAAGTCCCCCCCCCAATTAAGGGTGGAACGTCCCTTTTTTTACAAAAAACCACCCCTAACGGGGACTTAAAGCTGGTTTCTCACTTTTATCTTGTAAACCGTTCGTCGGAACAGAATAAAGCATAGGAAATAAAAAATTCGTCGTTAAATTTTGCATAAAAAATTTTGTATTAACCTTGTAGCTTATCCTCACCTATTTCGTGCTAGCAGCGTACCAACAGGGTAGTTTGGAGCGCACAGGTAAAAATCAATCCTATTCGAAGTTTCACAGCGAATATCTTAAAACCGGTTACTTTAACGAGAAAAATGCTCAGGATTGAATTTATAGAGCGGAATTCACTCTAAAAGATGCATGTATAGCGGGTTTTGACGCAAGTGATTTTTATTTATTTTCCCTTTTTTGCACACAGATGTGTTTATAATTATACGTAGAATATGTATAGTACCGATGTATATATAAGGACGGCCTCGGGCTATACCCGGAAGGATTACGGCAACAAAAACTTCAGACATGAATAATTACCTTAAACGTATAATTATATAGTATACTTAAAATTATATTGCATTTTCTGTATCATTTTATTTACTTCACTCTCAGATCCTGATACTCTGAAAAGTAAATGTAAGTAAATAAACAGTCAGGTATTTATAATTGTTGGAGTCATGCTTCAACTTTGAGCTTGCTTCAATTCCTCTTCCTCTCTTCGATGAGAAAGGGTTAATGAGAAAAACCAACCCTGTATGATATTTTTAATGCTGTACGAGAGAGACCAATAGATTTTTCTTATTGTCAGTTCATTGTTGGTGGCGACAATTTGATTCATCGAGTAGTATGGCCAAAGCAGGGTACCTTTGACGACGTTTATACAGCCTACGTTCGGTTTATTCCTAATCATTACGGCAAAAAAGAACATCGAAAGACAGTAGCGACTTTTGAAACGAATTTCACCGAAAATTATTTTCAGTGAAAACACGCCACTGACTGAAACGCAAAATAAAATGATAAACAATCTCACAAATAAAGACCGGTGAATTTCGTCATTGGTGGAAAAATTTAAAAACGAGGAAATCAAAACAATTACTGCTGTAGACGACACTGACATACTCATAGTTCAAACCGCCTTAAATGAATCTTATGAAAATGATGCAGTGGTCATCGTTGGACAAGATATTGATCTTCTCGCATTGATTATCGCTCGCGCACCTGAAGATAGAGATATCCGTTTCTTAAGAGAGGCTCAGAGAAAAATAAAAAATAAAGCGTACGGTTCTCATGACTTGCAGTCCTCGAAAGTTTTAAAAAGCTGTAAGGAGACAGTTTTGTTTGTCCACGCATTCAGATGCGATACCACTTCAGCTTTATTTGCTAAAGGAAAAGTGCAAACGGTGGAATGAGTCAATAAAAGAAAAGATCTCGAAGAGGTTGTCCGTATTTTCAACAACTAATGAAATAAGAAATTACAAGTGCTGGAGAGCAATTCGCGCTTGCATTATACAAAGTCCCCAAAAAAGAGACATCTTTGAATCATCAAAGGTTAATTATTTTCAATAAGTTGGTCGGTCAATTTAGTACTGCCGGTATTCTACTAATACTGCCACCAACATCTGAGGCATTACATCAACACTCTTACAGAGCATTTCTCCAAATTCAATCTTGACGAGGATAAAACTTGGAACAAACGCATTGGGGTTGGAAGAAAGTAAGCAATATCTTAGCACTCATTTATACTACCGAGTTACCAGCATCAATTTCCACCAACGATGCAGTTGTGTTAAGGTTGGATTGCGCTGCTCAACAATGTGCTCTAATTGCCATGGGCAAGGATGTTTAAAATTCAGAATTTGAAGACGAATTCGTCGATGAACGAGTAAAATTGGACAGAATTTTAGTGGAATAGGCCTACAGGGGAAACCACTTAAAAAAAAACGCACCAAGAGCTCTACCTCAAGGTTGGTGTGGAAACGAGCTCAAATGACAAAATACAGCTTTGTGAAAAAAAAAGGGAAAATAAATAAAAATCATTTGGGTCAGAACTATAGATAGAATTCCGCTCTATAAATTCATTCCTAAGCATTTTTTTCGTTAAAGTAACCGGCTTTAAGATATTCGCGGCGAATAGGATCGATTTTTACCTGCGCGCTTCTCTGTTAGATGAGGATAAGCTACAAGGTTAATAAGACATTTTTTATGCAGAATTTAACGATAAATTTTTTATTTCCTATACTTTTTCTCTTCCGACAAGCGGTTTGCAAGATAAAAGTGATAAACCAACTTTAAGTTACCGTTATGGTGGTTTTTTGCTAAATGGAGGGGGAACTTTTCGGGTATCTATTCTAACTCCATCTAGAGTAGGTACGCATCTCAAATATTATTTTATAAATCATTTCTTCTAAAATGTCTAATTTGCATGGACTACTTAGTTTGTTTCGAATTTATTCAAACATTCTATAGCGACTTATATATATATATATTATGAACTTTAGCACTCATAAGCAGTCCCTAACCCTGGTGAATTTCGAATTTGTTCCAACATTCAAGAAACAAATTGACAGTAGGAAAGAATTTTGATCTGTCATCAGATTCAGCACACCAAAATACATAAGTGAGTATTTTTCCATAAAGAAGATATTGTGAACTTTAGCACTCATAAGCAGTCCTTAATTTTTGTTCATTTCCGATTTATTCCATTATTTGAAGAATAAATTGACAGTAGGAAAAATCTTCATGACAGAGCTTAATTATTATCAGATTTGGATTCAAAATACAATACATATAAAATGATATGTCTGGTCATCAGTTCAGATTTTTTTTGTGTGTGTGCTGGTGCAATTGATCAAGTTTTAAAATGAATCTTTGTTGAATATTGAATATTGAATATTTTCAAAAATGTTGTTTTTTTTATTACCTTGATCACCTAGATGTTTCATTTTTTGGTTCGATTGAAACACTTTAGAAAAAAATTACATCCACCATATTGAAGCCGTCATTTAAAATTTTTTAATTCTGACTTCAGATTCGCAGTCAGTGACCCCAAAACCAACTAGGTAATATTTCCTCGTCGAAAATCGGTCTTAATACATGAAATATTTAAATTGCACAAAATTAAAAGAATATATATTTCATATTCAAAATTAGGGTTTAAAAAATTTTATCAACCCGGCGGAATGTTTCCGATTTCAAATAATGCAGTATAGCAAATGTTTTAAAAAGAGTCTCATTAAAACTGGTGGATTCCAAAGTTTTGATGATTTCTTGGCTTCATTGGCTGTATACGGATCGCCGGGATATTTATGAATGCATGATGTTCGCCTCGCAGGAAAATTGTTCTCATGTAGAAACAAAGCTCGACTTGGGACTTAGTTCGATATTAGGTTTAAAAATCTGGACCAGTCTTTAGCTCACTTATAATTTGTGGGGATTTCAGTGGCGCAGCCAGCTGTTTGGGGTTGGGTGGAGGGGGCAGTCGAGGCGGTAAAAAAGTTGCAATTAAAATATAAATTATTTTATTTTATTTTATTCAAAAGCATTCAATACATCTTAGCAGTGGCGCTATATTACGGGGACGGAAGGGTTGGGCGCAGAGAGGTACGCCACTGGAGGATTCACTGTTGTGTTATTTAAAGTCTATATAGTATGGATCTTACCTAAAAGCTCCTTAATTTGTTTGAGTGAATTTTCTACTTAGCCTCGTCTATTAAGAGAAAAAATAAAAATACTAAAAATAATCATTTTATTTATAACATCATAAAAAATCGCTACAAAATATGAGTGTCATCCACTAATTCATAATACTGTATGATTTATAAAAATGTTACCAAATTCTTGGTAAGTATAAACTACCTAATAATTTATATAATTCAGATAAATGCTTAAATATATAATATAATGGATGCTCTTTGTGATATGCACAAACAAATTGTTATAGTGGAATGTATTCATAACAGCACCAATCTTTGGCATAAAATGGGAATGTAAATATTTGGTATGCTATAAAGTAAAATTCGGTACATTCTTTGATCTCTTTAACCATCAGGGCCTAGGTCTGGGTACATTTTCTACGAACTGCCCAATGTAATTGCCTCTTGGCTCGTAATTTGCAACAACATACGTTTGTCCCTTTTTATTCTTTGCCACGCCGACACCCAGTTCCTTGCTGTTCTTCCAAACAACTTGAGTGAAGTGCAGAGTGTTTTGATTAACCTTCTCCACTCCATAGGTATGTTGTTTTACCTCGTCATACCATTCTTTTACAGCGTCACGCGCTGTCGGCGTATGACTGAAATCAGACGAGTACACTGAGAAAATGTTTTCACCATATGGACAATTGGCCCGGTGTTGTAAGCTGGCTGTCTTTGCACACGTGTCCGCCCATTCTTGAGAAAAACCACAGAGCTAAAAAATAATCGTGTTAATAATTCGGTTAAAATAGTAATTTTCTTATTTGTTTTGATATCGTCTTTATGTGATAAAAATGTAAATTATGGGAATGTTTAATGCGACTAAACTGTTACAGTATGTTTAAAACATGGATTTGCGTCATTATTATTACATACATATGTTTAAAAAATAATATTACATGACATTAAGAATTTGGTTGTAAAAGCTCTCAAGCTTAATGTTTCATCTACTGCTATATTGCCAGATTATTTTTCTGTAATCTTTAAAAAACATAAATTTTATAATTTCAGTAATAGTAGACATAAGTTCAGGGTTATTCATTATATATTGACCCTTGTTTTTGTTATTCTTAGAAATCAAAAAATAAACGTATAAAAGTTGTATATATATATATATATTTTTTAAATGCAATTAAAAAACAATTGCTTCCACGTGATATAATAATGAAGGTTGTCTTTTAAATGGAAAATCCTCTATGTTTTTACATATTCTTTTAGATCTTTTTTCCCTGATTTCAAATATCTGAGGGTTGATAGGTCTAGCTGTAATATATCCTCACATATCGGACATTAAATATGCTCCAAACATGCATATAGGCATTTTATGGTTATTGAAGGAAGCGCAGTAATTACTCTTAAGCAGTAGGCTGTGACTGATGATACTATGATAACATTGTTACTATTTGACATTTCGTTTTATTATTTGATCAAAATGGGTTACACAGCAGCAGAAAAGTTATATTTGATATATATGTGATATATTTAATAAAATCTAGTCCAGAATTATTTTCAATCCTGACAATGAGGCATATTCTCTATATATGTAAAATAAGCTCGTGTATCAACATCTATACCTACAGTAAATATATGATGAGCTCAAACTACAAAACCAGTGGGGTCGGGTAGCTGAAAATTATACCAAAATATTTCACATCTGGCAACCAATGGATTCAGATAGTACATGGGTAAACGAGTCTAAAAAGCTCGGACACAAATTTTCCTGGTCCTCTAGCGGTGTTGAGGACGCAATCAATATGGCCGCCAACGTTTTGTGACACGCTTCTACATTTCCCTATATAACTCGGGTTTGTATTAACCTATATTATTCGTGATTATTAATCAGGAGAAAACGCGCTTTCCAACGGTATATTTGAAATCATTGTTTAGGTTCATAATACCAGAAATATTTGTAGTGCAGTGTTTGACGGTTTTTCGCTCAGAATTCTTTCGTACAAACCGATTGACGTAAAATTTGGACAGGGAATGGCACAAGGGACAAAAGTTATATAGTGCTGATGTGTGCTTCTACACTGAGGGTGGATACCACCTCTTCTTGGGGGCGGAAATTATTACATTCAAAATAACCACAGATATCGATAGGGGAATAAATTCTAAACAAAAAATGTCCCATAAAGTTTTTTCAATGAGTCAATACTTTTTGAGTTATTCGTGATTGAAAATATTGATTTTTCATCTAAAAAATTCATGTTTTAGAACGATTTTTCGTGAATAACTCGAATACCTTACGTTTTATCAAAAAAATTATTATAAGCAAAAATGAAGCTTATAAAATAATTAATCGATTGCCTTTTTTTTATTTCTGTAGATGTAATACGAACCGAGTTTTGGCTCGTTGAAAGTGACTTTTTGTTCGCCGAAAACTGAATTCGAACTTTTCAACGTTAAATAACGGAAAAACGGAAAATTTTTATAGGAAAACATATAAGACGTTTTTAAAAGTACGTGAGGAGGCCTTCAAAATGAGCTTTGGTAAAAGCCGTTAGCATAAAAACTAACGTTAAGTTGGTGAAAATAAAATGGTTGTCTCGTTTTCCGGAGAAAAAATCAACAATAAAACCAATGGCTTCACTACAAGAATTGAAATTGAACGTAATCCATTTACAATTTACTTTATTTAAGTACTAACAATATGTTCTAGGAGTTCGACCGGTTTGGGATGCCTAGATTTGAAAAAAAGTTTGATTAAAATTTGAACTGATTTTTGAAATTTCCTAAAAAATTTTCGTTCTTTCACAATAATTCCAAAACTGAAGAAGATACGTAAAAAATGCCAGAGTACAAAAATTAAGTTTTTCTTTTGCTGAAAATTTTATTATTTTTTTGATTTCTCTAGAATAAAAACCGCTGCCCAAGGAATCACTACTTCCACATCCAGATTTTCTATCCAAGTCACTCACAACGAAAAAAATTTGTATGTGAAAATAATTGCTTATGGAACTTTAGTAATATAATATTTGAAAACGATACCCCACATCGGTAGTGGGGTGGGGGTGGCGATAGGGGGTGGTAGTGGGGGTGGATGAAGTAAAAAAATATTTTGAGGTTTCTGCTTCTTGTAACCACACTAAATCACAATTTTTTTTCATCCCCTTTAATAATGGGGTGGGGGTGGTAATGGGGGTGGCTAATGCCAAATTTTTTTTTGAGACCTTAGCTTCTCTTGTATATAGTAAATACCAATTTTATGAACTCTTACCTGCTTGATTTACCTATTTACCCCAAATTTACCCCAATTTACCCCCAACCCTTCGACGGAACAAGATGAAAATATAATCTAGTTCTAGATCTCGTTAAAGTACATATGTGTACCAAATTTCAAGTCAATATCTCAAACGGTTCCAGAGTAAACGTGCGCACAAAAAAAGTTACAGACAGACAGACCGACAGACAGAATTTTTTTTTTCACTCAAACTTAAAATCTCGACGTTTCATGACATTCTAAGCCTATTTGAACAATAAAAATTTTTAAAAATTTTTTTGTCGTTACTATACTTCCACTGGATGTGGAAGTAAAATTAATTGATATAACACCGTTATAAATTTGCCTTTGAGTACCACCTTCCCCGAGCCCTTTAAACTTAAAATTCTCAAATACGAAGGGTTCAAGAAAGTTCAACTTTACACGCCTTGTAGCCCTTAAAATTCTCTGCAAAATGATTTTTCGAGCTATTGAATAGCTTACAAATGAAGGAAGTTATCGTTGAAAAACTAATCGCCCTTCTTCGGTGAAATTTTCGGAGCATGTAAATTGTTTTATTTTCGACAATTTTGAAGCATTTATAAATACATGTAAACACATATGCCTGTATCTATATATGTATAAGAAATTTTAGAAGCCGGTAGGTACTGTACAATATTACTGTACGGAGCTGCTAAGGAGATACAGTTAAAAAAATTGAGCCGTGTCGAAGACTTATCAGCGTTTCTCGAGCAGGTGCGCTATGATTCCTTTATTATTATTAAGGCTACCACTAAAAACAGTGCTGTGTTTTTGTTTTTTTTTGATTTTTTCGAAACATTTTGCTAAATAACTTGGAATTCATTACATCTAGCTGAAAACGTGTCCTATACTTTTTTGTTCGTCAAAAAATTACCTTCCGATATATATGACTTCTATTTTAACACAAACAGTAATTTTTGGACGAACAAAAAACTATGGGATACGTCTTCAGCTACATGTAATGGATTCCAAGTTATGTAGCAAAATGTTTCGAAGAAATCAAAATAAAAACAAAAATTTTAATAAAGTTACAAATATTTCTGGTATTATGAACTTAAACAATGTCAAATATAACGTTGGAATGCGCGTTTTCTCCTGATTAATAATCACTAATAACATAGGTTGATATTAAAATACCAACCCGAGTTATATAAGGAAATGTAGAAGTGTGTCACAAAACTTTGGCGGCCATATTGATTAGGTCATCAACACCGCTAGAGGGCCAGGAAAATTTGTGTCCCGGGTTTTTTAGACTCGTCTACCCATGTACTATCTGAATCCAAAGGGGCGCATTGGTTGCCAGATGTGAAGTTTTTTTCAGCTACCCGACCCCACTACTAGTCCCTTCTGAAAGCAATCCTCTAATATTTATTAGCTCATATGATAATTGATAAAAAACAAATTAAAATGGGTTTTGTTTCGCTAAATTTTGAGGAAGGCTCTAACTATCAAAACAAAAAAGTTTTTTCTGTTCATTTCGCTGATCCAGTGACGTAGAAACCAAAGTCTGCACTGTATTGGTATTTTTTTTAAGGGGGAGCCTTTCCTGGAACATTTTTGACAAGTTCTCATCTTGTTTTCACCTAACTCAATCGCAAACTATAAAACAACTTTTATACATAGTTAGTTTGTCTGCTACACCTGTACTCTATTATTCAACAGTTTGCCCCATAACTTTAAGAACTTACACCGAACGAATTTAAATATAAAACAAAATCAATTTTACTAATATACGATTCTAATATATTATAATTTAACCACGAATATCTCAAAAATGGGTGAGCGAAAACAAATTAAAAGATTATTTCATTATGTATCCCTAGTAAATCGTTTATTGAAATTTGAGTAACTTATGTTGAATAGTTTTGAAAAAATGCTATGTTATATCGAAAACTGACCCACATTTTACCATAACAGCTTTTAATATTTATATCTTTTCATACGAAAGAAATTTTTCATTGTTGCCAACGGTTAATTAATTATTAAATGTTTTTTTCGAAATAACTGTTTATTTGATTAGAAGTTAAAGTAATTTTTGACTTATCTCCAAAGATAACTCAACAGACATGGTGGCATATTTTTGTAAATAATGATGAAGAGACTGGACAATAAAGACTGAAAACATTTTAATATACGAAAAGGATATTACCTCATACTACTACAACATATTACTACATTGATATAAGTAATTTTTGAAAAATGATTACTAAAACTTGTGACGAGAGACTTCTTAAAATAGGTACATTTTGTGATAAAAATGAAATAACTTTTATAAAGTTTTAGTCTAAGTTATTAATATTTCAGTAAGTGATTTGCAATAGACTAACATAACAACACACATTTTTTTTTCAATTTTTCCACTCCTTCGTTTCTGAGATATTCGCTGTTAAAGTGAGCGCTCAATATATATTTGAATTGTAAATTAATAACTAATAACTGATCTCTCTTCAGTAAATGATTTCCAAAACAAAATAAACAGCCAGATTCCTTCTGCCATGTTTCTGATTGTTAATGTAAGTATTTGTTCTTACTTAAGTGGAATAGACTTATACTATTATTTAATATACTAACATGTTTATACTTTTCTTCTTATATCTGTATATTTTCTATGTTCAATTGCCAAATGTTCAGTAGCCTGTATTCTTATACTGATGGATACATTTTATTAAGTATAGGGGAAAAGTTCACAAACCTTTTGACTTAGTATTAATTCCGGGACTCCATGTTTCCTTCTATATTCGTTATGAACCCTTAAGGCATCAAGTGCAAACTGGTTAAATTCACCGCAACAGTCATTCTCCTCTTGTCTTGATATTTCCTTCCTTCTCGTTATATCCCCATAAAATGCAGGTTTCACTGGAGGCACATTATCAACATAATGTCCAACAAAATTACCAGCAGGTGAATAATTCGCAACTACGTAAATACTACCTTGTGAATTTTTGGCTACACCTACTCCTAAATGTTCGCTGGATTTCCATATAACTTGCGAAAAATGACCAGATTTTAAATTACTTGGCTCTTTACCGAAAGGATGATTCTTAACCTCTTCATACCAAGTGTCTACTGGAGTATGTCCGTTTACTTTGAAATTTGGATCTGATGAATAAAGACAGTAAATGTTTTCTCCATAGTTACTTCCAGGCCGGTGTTCAAGAATATTTTTCGCTGCTAGATGCTTAGCCCATTCTTCGCTATACTTGCAAAGTTTTTTGTCTAATTTAAGAGGCGCCACACCATGTCTTTTCCTGTAAATATTATGTGATTCCAGAAAGTCCTCTTCGAAATTACCCTCCGTAACATTTTGATCTAATCTATGAATACTTTTTGATACGTTAATTGACAGCTTTGATATGTCACTGGACAATTCGATGTTGTTATTGTTAGTATGCAAGCCGCCTGGTGGTGGAACATTTTCTGCGAAATGGCCTATAATGTTTCCGGCGGGAGAGTAATTCGCTACAACTATTATCTTTCCGCCAGTTCTTGCAAAAGCAACTCCTAGTTCTTGAGACTCTTTCCATACTACCTGAAAAGAAAAATTGAAAGCCTGGATTATTCTCATCATCAGAAATCAGAATCAGAAATAAAACTAGAGTAAACATTATTATACTCTTCACCAATTAATTGAACCATATTTTATACAGGGTGATTCGAGAAGAATGTGCCATAGCCTAATGGTAGATTAAACACTTCAAGGTGAGTCTAGGTCACCAGTGAAAAAAAAAATGTTCTGGCCACTGGTTAAGAAGATACATGCATTTGGTCTGAAAGTTCAAAGTCTTTGCAACGATTGGATGTAATCGAATGAAATTTACCAGTAACATTCCTCAGCTCGGACTTGTCAGAATGGTCTTGCCCTCCTCGTTCTGAACAAGAAAGTAAATTTTTCTGTCGCATTTCTGGAAAACTATTAGCGGATTCGGAAAGTTCTGAAAAAATGCTATCAGAAGAGCGATTCAATGTTGATGGCACACCTAATCCTGTTCGTGCAAAAAAATCACAAAATGATTTAGCGCATCACGACTAACACCTAGACCGGGCATTATTTATGGAACAGTGTGAGAGATATATTCAAATGCTTCAGATCCATATCCCTTCTCAGATTTCACATGATACATAGCAAAAAACTTTCCTACCCAGTCGATAAAAAGAATGAAAAACAATATAAGAAAGATACCTAGACAGTTTTATTTTGAAATTGAAATAATAGTAATCAATGTATTTATTATTAATAATAAATATTTTGACAATTTGGTGTTATAATTGTTGAGAAAGAAAACATTGTGGAGATGACAGAGCAAAATCCTTCGACAAGCACTAGAAGAATAGCACATGCGCTAGGTATTCCTCAAACCCGTGTATGGAGGGCATTAAAAGCGGAACGGTTATATCCTTACCACATCCAATAGGTCCAGCGCCAGCGTCTCGAACCAGGTGTGGAAGTCGCACGTCTTACGTTCTGCCATTGGATGATGCATCGTCCAAGAACTATCTCCAGAATTCTATTCACTTGAGATGGAGTATGGAATTCTAGGAACTCACACATTTGGGACCACAACAATCTTCACGCCGTCGTCCAGAGAAATTCCCCTTAATGTATGATGTGGAGTGGTAAACGATACATTGATAGACCGCATTTTTTTGAAGGCCGATTGACTGGACTGGATAAATCTAGTTGGATTTCGGATTATTTTGCCCAATTTATTATTGGCGCAAAATGTCGAAGGAGAGGTCTTTATTTCCAGCATGATGGGGCATCGCTTCATTTCTCACTCCAGGTCCGGGAGCATCTCAACAATCCGCTGGATCGGTCGCGGAGGTCCTCAAGCTTGGCCAGCCAGGTCTTCTGACCTATCTGTTCTCAATTAATAGGTTTGGAACCACATGAAACAATCGGTGTACAGTACAGAAGTCACCACTAGAGAGGAACTACGGCAGCGAGTAGTGGCAGCCTCTGATGACGTGAAAAACCACAGACAAACCATTGGGAAGGCCACACGACATTTATTGGTGCGGTACAGGAAATGTATCGAAGTTGGGGGAGGATATTTGGAGAACCTCATCTAGTTTGAATTGAAGCATTCCTTATCTAATATTATGTTGTTAAAGTTTGTGAAAAATTTGCCTATTGTTTATTAAAAGGGTTATCACATTTAGGTATGCATGCTTTTTCTATGTAGATTATACCCATAATACATTCAGATTTTATCATTTGAGATAGATTAGATACCATAGTTCGGAACAAATAAAAAATTTCACAAGTACGACCTGTATTTTTCTTGCTAGGTATGTTTTTTGCTATGTATTATGTGAAGTCTTAGTATTTGAAAAGACTTTATCAACCTGTTCCATAAATAACGCCCGGCGGTCAAAATGTTAGTTGTGATACGCTAAATTGTTTTGTGATTTTTTTGCCGAAACAGTTTAGGTGTGCCGTCTGTGGCTCTCGTCAGTGGCGGCTGGTGAAATTTCAATAATTTTTTTCTCGTCTGTGGCGCATGTGGGCCATACGAAATATGGGAAATAACATCTAGAGGAGCGCTTCTCTAACGACCCCTAAAAATTTTTGAAAAAGTAATTTGCGAACAAATTTTTCAAAATTCGGTTGCTCCCCTTGGTCTAGGCCAAAGGGGCTTCTGTTTAAAATTATTTTTTTTGCCATATACATTTTGAATTTTCATAAAAATACAACAACAGGTTTTGCAGTTTATGAAAATACTTTCATTGCTAACTGAGATACAACGAATTGAAATTTTGTTATTTACAATTTAACAAATTACAAAATTTCAATTCGTTGTATCTCAGTTAGTAATGAAAATATTTTCATAAACTGCAAAACCTATTGTTTTCTTGATTGGTTTCTATCGAGCAACCGAATTTTGAAAACTTTTTTCGCAAACTGCTTTTTCAAAATTTTTTTGGGGTCGTTAGAGAAGCGATTCTCTAGATGTTATTTCCCATATTTCGTATGGGTCCCATGCACCACAGACGAGAAAAAAATTATTGAAATTTCACCAGCCGCTACTGGCTCTTGCTACTGACACCAAGCATGACCCAAATCTAACCCAGTGTAGACGTAACCGGTCAAGCGATATATTTCCCGGAAGCGGCAGTAAAGCCTACCGCACGCCAGTAAATCGAATCAAAATCCACTTAGTTGGTGAAACACATGTCACTATAAAATGAAGTGGAGACAATTAACGATTTCATCCAACCTACTTGAGTCTCGAATCCACGACCCTTGGATTTTGAGTCTGAAGTCAAAGACAAGAAATTATAGCTTAGAAAAAAAGGAACGATGAAATTTCTTTTTAGCCTAGATGATCGAGAAGGTATCCCGAATAATCCGTTGAAATTTCCTCAAAGTCTGACATTGGTTTTAGCCGCCATGTTGTAAAATCGTCCCCCGTAAAACAGTATTATTGCTGAAAACTCTTAAACGGCTATTATTCAAGCGAAAAATAAAATTACATAAAACTTTCAGCAAAAAACTTTCTATAAAAAGAGCTTGATTGGTTTTTATCGTACAGTGTCGCAAAAACGCTACCAACGCAAGTCGTGCAAACTGCAATATCATTTGAGGTATTTAATGTTTGGGACTTCAACAAGGTGCCTGGAAGACATATCTCATTATACTCCAGTCAAATAGGAATAAATTTCAACATTTGACCGACATAACGAATAAAAAAAAACCACTGCTCAAGGAATCACTACTTCCACAGATTTTCTATCCAAGTCACTCACAACGAAAAAATTTTGTGGAAATAATTGTTTATGGAACTTTAATAATATAATATTTGAAATCCTTTACTCCAAAAACCCATAAAACGATACCCCATCGGGGGTTGGTGGTGATAGGGGGTGGTAGTGGGTGAAGTAAAAAACTATTTTGAGTTTTCTGGTTCTTGTACACACTTAGTGTGTTATTTTTTTCATCCCCTTTAATAATGAGGTGGGGGTGGTAATGGGGGTGGCTAATGCCAAAATTTTTTTTGAGACCTTAGCTTCTCTTGTATACACCAAATACCAATTTTATGGACTCTTATCTGCTTGATTTACCTATTTACCCCAAATTTTCTCCAATTTATCTAGTTCTAGATTTCGTTAAAGTACATATGTGTACTAAATTTCAAGTCAATATCTCAAACGGTTCCAGAGTAAACGTGTGCATAAGAAAAGTTACAGACAGACAGACATACAGACCGACAGACAGATTTTTTTTTCGCTCAAACTTAAAATCTCGACGTTTCATGACATTCTAAGCTTATTTGAACAATAAAAATTTTTTATATTTTTTTTGACGTTACCATACTTCCACTGGATGTGGAAGTAACTATTGAAACTTGGTAAATATGTTCATTCAAGCGTATGTACTATTAAACATACTAAATGTCCTGCAATTAATCTGTTGCTCTCGAGCCGTCATTTTGAAAAAATGATGCTCCGATTCAGTTTTTTGCTAATACAGGGTGCCAGCACAAAACCAGGTGATAAGGGACTTCACTACCGACCGCGACCACCTGAATACGGTATAGAGTTATCCAGAAGCCAACGGTTTAAAATTTATTTTTACTTTTGTGATTTTTGAGAAATTTCCTACCTCTCCTTAAAAAAATCATCACTATGCTAAAACTACTCAATGTATTGATCTGAAATTCAGCACAAATGTACTTTGGTAATGTAACAAACAGTGTCTTGGAGGATACAATTAGGTGATCAGCGAGATCTCCTCATTTAAACCCTATTGTTTACTTTATTGGGAGGCATTTTAAAGAAATAGTTTAAACCAGGCTCCAACTGAGAAACGAAAACAGGCGAGCATCATCCTATTGAATAGGATTTTAAAAAAAAATGCAGATAGTGATACTTTGATAGGGGGGGCAGAACATTCGAAGTACCTAATAAATTAACATATTTTTGTTTATTTGTTGTTTCATTTTTCTCATTATAGACTTTCATTTACTATTTTGTACAGTTTTCGTTAATCTTATTTTTTTAGGTTTTTAGGGCTTTAATGACCATTTTAAAAATGTTCCAATGGCTATACGAATTAAAAATTTTGTTCGTGTAATTAGCATAAACCAAGGTAGTTTTTAATATTATGTTTACATCGTCGTCGAATAGTTTTCTCATCATACCCGTTGGATATTGAATTTTTTTTCTCATAAACAGAAATGTTAGCAAAAAAAACAAAAAAGTATTTACATTAGTCATAAATGAAAATTTGATACTTTATCTTGTTGCTTCATTGCCAAAGTATGTCTGCACCGAATTTCAGGTCAATACACTGAGAAGTTTTAGCACACCCTATATCGTCCATACAAGGGGTTGGTAGTGATGTCCTCTATCACCAAGTTTTATTTTGACCAAGGTCCCCGAGACACCCTATATCTCGCTAACCAAAAAATACAAACAGAATGAACATGGATAAGAATGCCCAATTCTCCTCCTGAGCTCAATTTTATGTATTGGCAGGTAAACTGTTTTCCGTGCACTTGCATACGCCGTCAGTAGTGAAAATGTTTCTGTGTTTCTTCTTACCTGAGTAAAATGTCCAGATGCCAGACTACTTGGTTCTACTCCAAACTTATGACATTTAATCTCTTCGTACCAATTATCCACAGCTTCTTTCCCTGATATTGTAAAATTCGGATTAGATGATTGAATGCAAAATAAATTTTCTCCGTACTCTCTATTATTGCTATGTTGTAGGACGTTTTTCTTTATCAAATGGTTTGCCCAGTCTTGACTAATTTTACACATTTCTCTATTTAATTTTAATGGAGGGACGCCATGTTGCTTACGGTACTCATTATGAGCTTGAAGGCACTCAATTTGAAAATCCATTTTGATATTTCTTTTCTGAAGAGAAACATGCAAATTATAGAAACAAGCTTCGCTAGTAAAGAAAACTGTGAAAGTCCAGTCAACTCTTAATTGAGGCAAACAGAACAGTCTAAAATGGAGTTTGAGTAACATAGCACCAGCTAAAAATTACACAGGCCGACAAAAAAAAAATTGTTGTTTTAAATCTTTGGTAAAATTTTCCGCTGAATCCGAAAATGATAAAAAAAAATTCTGACATATATATTCCCCTCATACACCCTCAATTCCCCCCAAAATTCAAAAAATCCAAACTGGCCATCCAACTCACCTACCTTTAGCAAAATTTGACGTATATAAAATCTGTCGGTAAAACCAACACTAACAAATATTTTTGAATTACAAGTTCCCTTTGCTCGTACACTTAACCTCGCCTCCAGATAGCATTTGCAAATTACGGTTAGCATCCTAGCATTGATGAAATTTTTCCAAAATGTTTTAAGCTCTTAAGTAACTTTAAGCTAGGTAGCATACGGAAGGTATTTTCTAAATCCAGGTTATAACTTATAACCATGGGTTGGTAGACGCCTTGACGTGGCCCCAGGGCTTGAACTCGCATTTTGATTGATTGCGGAATTAAGATGTTTTAGCATTTTAATTTGAATTGAGGGGCGAGCGTAGATGCGTCTTCACTGTGCCTGTGTAAGTATCTCGATACTCCAAGTGAAGCAATGTGCAGCGCGATTAGTACTTAGACCCGTCTAGGGAAACACGGCGATCTCGTCCCACCTTCTAGCGGCTTGTATATCAGTGTATACGCGGAAGCTATGTAATTTCAGACGAGGATTACGTAGTGGATATACCATCCTTCGGAGGGGATGTAAAGCAGGCGGTCCCTTGTCTACTAAATGTTAGGCAAGTAAAAAGATCCCTACTCTTCTTAAGGGAAGAGGTTCGGCAAAATTTCCAGGTCAGGGGTAGCTCGTCTCCTGGCGTCGGTGATAGGCCCTGGTAGCGGAAATGGGACGACGTTAAATAAGTAGTTAAAAAAAAAAAATTATTTTATAAAAGTTATAACGTTTGCCACGTCTGATTTGTATTTATTTTTATTTTTGAATGAAGCTACTGAGAGATACGGATGAGTAGGGAATTCAGCGAATTTTACTAAAGATAGGTGGGTTGGATGGCCAGTTTGCATTTTTTGAATTTTTGGGGAATCCATACGTCAGAAATTTTTTTATCATTTTCGGATTCAGCGGAAAATTTTACTAAAGATAGGTAGGGTCACGTCTCTAAAACAACAATTTTTTTGTGGGCCTGTGTTATTTACACTATGAACTGAAAATCAGTTTGATTACCTAACATTCAAAATTTACTAGCATTTCCAATATTTACATAAAAAAGTAAAAGTAGATTTCAAGTAATTACAAATGAAGGCTCTTTTTTAGTTTAGCTAAGTTGCATTTTAAAGATATTAATTCATGTTTTTTGACATTTTTGAACAAATATTCACAATTATTTGGATTATTTTATTTCAAATAGGTGCTACACACATCTTACTCATCGATAAGCCATAAAACATCCAGATTTATTTAACAGATACTAACTTTTAAACTAGGCTTCTTAGTCGTTCTTGTTACTTTATCAGTCAAAGCTTCTATCAGATCGGGAGGGCACTTTTGTTCACAGTCCTTTTTTTCAGTCGTAACTTTACATTCAGTCCTTTGTCCTCGAAATGTTTCGATTGTTTCACGTGTGATTGTCTCCAATTTCGGCTCCTGGAAAAAATAAAAATACATTGAACCTGAGGAATATCTGTTACAAAATCTTATAAACTTGTTTCTTGGTGGCAATTTTAGTAAAATGCAAGACAATATATTAATAATAATGATAATGATAATGATAATGATAATGATAATGATAATGATGATGATAATGATAATGATAATGATAATGATAATGATAATGATAATGATAATGATAATGATAATGATAATGATAATGATAATGATAATGATAATGATAATGATAATGATAATGATAATGATAATGATAATGATAATGATAATGATAATAATAATCTCTTTTTTACGGTCGGTAGGGTTAAGTCGGAGACCAAGGTATTCATTGTGACCTGCCAAGATGGTGTTATTAACAAATTGGTCTACCGCAGTCGCATTATGGATGTGGAGGTCCTTGACGTTAATTGTAATACCTACCGTCAGATGCCGGAGTCGCTTATGCACTTACTATCTGCATAACCGATTTACGCGACTTCGGCCTACATCCATAGGCATAACGCGGCCTTACTAGTGTTGTACTACTGCCTACGGCATTCGTACCAAGTAGACCAAACACCAGTGCTGCTTTATGTCTCCGGAGAGATCGAGTTCGTTGTCGAGAACGAGAAGTGTCGAATCTATTGGAACTACTCGTTCCCGATGGTCAGGCAGATACAAGCAAACAAGCCTGACATAGTCCTCCTCGACCACCAAACCAAGATGATGTCTGTCATGGAGTTCTCGGCACCGGCCGAGATGAACATCATCTTGAAGGAAGGGGAGAACGGAGTAAATACCGAGATCTCCGGTATGAACTCCGAGTGCTATACCCAGACTACTCGGTCAAGATGATCATCCTGATAATCGGTGTACTTGGCGGAATGAGGCCTACGCTGCTCTCGGAACTAAAGACCATACCAGCTTGCCAAAAGTCAGCCGAGTAGTTGGCAGGCCAAATGCAGAAGGCAGTTATCCTAGGGGTCCCTCCGTCTTCTTAGGGCACACGAATCTGGAATCTACAGTCGCAGGGAGTGGCTGTAGATAATTCGCTGTCGCTTCTCCCGTGAGAATGTCGGAGACACGGGAGAACTGTTCAGCACCGCGCACGCGAAAAAAAAATATAATAATAATACTCCTTCATTCTCAGTCACGTGTGTACAACAGGAAAATGCATACATATGTAACTGAAGATTGCGAAGAAAAACAGTAAAAACAAAACCGAGACATTACAAAAATAATTCATTTAAAGTAGGTATAACATTTTTTTTCCAATTAATAAAATTATTAGTTTACTTTATACTATTTGAAATGATGATCAAGGCCTGTAGAATAAACAGCGCCTAGGTCCTTATTGGTGTTTTTATTTTTTCATCTATCTAAAGGATTGGCGTCGTGCGAGAATTCAACTTCCGGATTATGACGAAAATTTATGTTTTGACCAAAAAATAGCAAATATATTATCAACATGCCACCTATAAAGAATTGGCGTCGTGTGAAATTTCAAATTACAAATTATGATGAAAATGGACGTTTTAAGATTAGAAATTAGCAAACAGAAGTAAAATTGAAGTCAGGTAGAAATAAAGTGATGAAAAGTACTAGGAAGTCAATTTTTATTCAAACTTAAAATTTTGAAGTTCCTTCTTATGCATTTATCAGAACATATATCGCACCGTTGTAATTCTTATAAATGTTGTAGAAGCGGATTGGAACATACAATTTCAATAAGCAATATAAATTATTTACAAATACACTTGATTTTGTATTTTGCCAAATAATTTGTATTAGGCAAGCCTTTCACTACCTAACGAAATATTAAAACGATATGAACATAAACATACATTTCCTTATACGTTATTCAGGTATATACAATATCTATTCACGCTTGTAAAGTTATTAATATTCACTTTAGATGCAATAAGTGATGATGAGCTCATATACTTTCTCGATAGTCTTCAAACAGCAAGTTCTGCGTAAGGTTTAAGTGTAAGTCATAACAAAACGAAGATTATAATATTAGAGTCGATAAAGGAAAACCATCCAAATATGTCAAGTATTGGTGACGCTGTAAACAAGATGGTATAGCTTGAAGTCCTTATTAACTGCGAATATAAGAATTAGAATTATAGCAAAATCAGTAATTTGCCAGTTGAGTAAAATTTGGCTTCAAAGAAATATCACGAAATGGGCGAGAATTATTCTTGCTAACGCCCTATTTTTTTCCTCTCTCTGTATGCCTCTGAGGCATGGACTGTTTGGGAAGCTGACAGATGTCGTGTTGATATCTTCGAGATGTGGATCTGGAGATGTTTGTTACGGATTCCTTGTACAGCCCACCGCACTAACGAGTTGATTTAAAAAAAACACGCCACCTAAAACGGCTCTTCAGTATCGTGTTCTTCCGCATCTTCTTTTAGCCACATTACCGGAGAGTAGACAATATAGAACGACTAGTTCAGGGAAAATTAGATAGTAAGAAGCGAAGAGGGCACTCTCAAATGTTGAGCTGATGTTACTAATAAGATGTTGGGAAGGAGCCTTATTGAGACAGACGATGTGCTGCTGTTTGACGTGTCATGCATCAAATAAAAGTTAACTGGAATAATACATGCGCCACAAGACGCCAGCTAAAACGTGAATAGAAATAAGGAAAAATTTGTTTAGGGACCACCGTCGCACAGTGTGAAATTTACAACTCTATTAGGTCAAAATTCGACTCCTGCTTGGTAGTTCAACTAAAATCAATATATTTGAGCTCAAAGTTTTCGTAATACTGCGCACTTTAATGAAGAATTGCGAAAATTGCAACCCAGCTTATTTTTGACACATGACAGCATTGACAGCTGTCAAAAACCTGTAAAAAATGTGAAAACCCTATAAAGGTAGAATCTAGACAGTTATTTCCTATATAACTCCTTGGAAGACCATCAATATCATATTTTATCATGATTTTTGACTTCTGAATCTGAATTTCATATATCTAAATAATTTTAGAAATTACCATTTCTTTGCCGAAATTGGTAATTTTTGGGTACTTATGTAACAAAATCTAAAATACTAAATACCCTTTTATTTTAAGTTCTTTTATTCACAGAATTTGTATATATGTATCACAAACGAAAAAGTTAAACTACAACCATTTTACTCCCACATCCAGTAGAAGTATAGTATCGACAAAAAAAATTTTGAAAATTTTTATTGGTCAAATAGGCTTAGAATGTCATGAAATGTCGAGATTTTAAGTTTGAGTAAAAAAAATTCTGTCTGTCGGCCTGCCTAACTTTCTTTGTGTGCACGATTACTCTGGAACCGTTTAAGATATTGACTTTAAATTTGGTATACGTATGTATTTTAACGAGATCTGGAACTAGATTATATTTTGATGTTATTCCGTTGAAGGGCTGGGGGGTAAATTGAGGTAAATGGGGGATAACATAATTTTTTTTGCTCAAACTTAAAATATCAACGTTTCATGACATTCTAAGCCTATTTGAACAATAAAAATTTTCAAATATTTTTCTATCGATACTATACTTCCACTGGATGTGGAAGTAAAACGGTCGTAGTTCGTAGACCTTTTCGTTAGTGATAGTTATATACAAATTTTGCCACGGCCCACCCCAGAGGAAAGAATAAAAATTAGCAAAAAAAAAATTAAATTTATCGACTAATGTATCACTAAATTATTCGGAATCCATAATCCATCCCCGACTTCTATACCAATTTGACACAAGTGAGGTCAAACATTTTCGCCCGTCGATTATAACGGTAATGTCGGAGAGCGCCAGCTCAGCCGTTTGTTTTTAAACTATGCGCGTTAGCGTGGATTTATGATTTAGGACTTAGATTCCAGTTTCTTGTGAATTTTAATGTCATATTTTTTTAATAAAAATTGAAAATCTGAGGCGTATATGTTTCAATATGATCCTAATATTAAATCTCTTACTTTTTAAGCGTCGTATGGTATCAACATCACGATAAAACCATTCGAAATCAATAATATTTACATATTTGTCTAGTTTTTTCATTTTATAATTTGACTGAAAGTGAAAAGTAGTTTTATGCATAATGCGTATGGCCGTGTCGATGAAAAAGCTAAAATAGTATTTCCCATCTAGGTATAATGGTAATTCAGAGGCGATTTCTTCATAAGTGCTGTAGAGCTGCAGAACTACCAAAAATTCTGACCATAATTAGTAATAATTATGTTTAAATTGTTTTAATTCCAGGGGGGTGGCTCCGAGCATTGAAGGTTCAATGTAACATTGATTTCAAAATGATACTATACACCAAAGGCGGCCGGCTCGCCTTTTGGCCAGAGTTGCCAGAGCACGATGACTTCTTTTGTCAAGGTCAAGGTCATTAAATTACCTTAAAATGACAAAAAAAAATTTGCCTGCGACGCTATCACTAACCGCCCCGTGTACACATATATGTACATCTACATCGTGCAAGTATCTTATGCACGAGCCGCCACTGAACTTTGCGTTTCAAACACAAGGGGCTTGGCCATCCCCAGAAAAATTCTCTAGTTGCGCCAATGCAAGAATCAGTTTTTTTAAATGTTTTCTATGCTCTAAATGACATTTTGATTTGTTATAAAAGTTGTGGAGCATATTGATAATTTGTCAAAACACTGTTTCCAACTCTCAGTTTGGAAGAGTTGGCAGAAGTGATTGACAAATTCCATAATTCAACATTTTTTAAATATTGTAGACTACGAAACAACCTAATAAAGGTGATTTATATTCAATGGAAGTAGGTTTAACAGTAAAGATAATGAAAACAATGTTATAACTATTATATTATAGGTATTTAATTGTTGCAAAGTTTGGAAATTCGACGAGTTGGTCAACATGTGCAGTGAATTACAGTGATACCAGTCTAGACACTTTTTACCAAACTTTCTTTCGTGCAAATCGTCAATTGAGCAGTTCATGTGGTGCTGGTGGTAATAATGTTGTTATCGGTTCCAGGATTTCATTTTGCAGTACCTAGCCCCATTCCTGGGGTTCTAAATCATTTCCTAACCAAGTTTGGATCTGGTAGTAGACACGATTGATATGCTGTCGAGCTGCTGCACTTGTAGGTGGAAGAGTTGATAACTGCACCGGTTTGTTAAGTCTTGTTGATTTGATGAATGGCGTATATCGAAAATTGTCAATATTGTGTTCTGATTTTGGAGCATTATATATTGCTAAAAAGATACGTACTCCATTTTCAAACAATGTTTCTAGTGGGCAGTTTTCTTGCTGAAATACTTGAGCTAATTAATCCAAGTCGTGTCACAGCCACCGAAGGCGTGCAAAAATAAAATGTGTTGTTTAGAATGAGGATATTTGTCGAAGCTTTCAGAGGAATATATTTGTTTCTTCACATTGCTTTTGCCAATTTTTTTAAAGAGAATTTCTTGTTGATGTGATTGAGTACGTCTACTAAAAGAACTAGCAGATCAATATCTTCTCCTATGATGACGGCAGTCCTTTGACGTTCAGATTCTGCAATGGCTGTTTCGACGATATAAGAACATGGATTCCACAGTTGACCTTGCGGTATGATATATACGACTAAGCGCTCCCCACTCTTTGCACTCTACCTCAAGAACGGTTGAATTTATAAAATATTGCTTGAAACAGAAATTGTAGAGAATTTTATGCTCTACAACTTTTATAATAAATCAAAATGTCATTTAGAGCATAGAAAACGAGATATTTATAAAAAAACGATTTTTACGACTTTTGATCTTGAATATCCTGACTCGCGTACACGAGATTCTATGAGACTTTTGTGCCAACTTATAAAATGCCAAAACAAAGATTTATACAAGTTTATAACTTACTATCTTTCATTCCGAGGTGGAATCCCTATATGACTGGATTATGAAGACCATTTCAAATTTCATAGTAATCCGTCATATAATTAAATGTCTTTCGTAACTGATTTTCTTATAGTACTTCAAATATAATTTTTTTTAAGTATAAGTAGTATCACGTACTAATTACAATTATAATTATCCTAAAATCTATAAAACATTGGTTGCTTTAAATGCAAACAATATGACAATGAGTAAGAACATTTGTTAGTTTGAAAGCCTTGGCCATATATATTTAAGAATACAAATTCCGCAAAGATTCTGTAACTGGTATTTCCATCTTTCCACGGTACAATTGATTTGTTTTAAATACTAGGCGCTTCTAACTAAGCAACCCTCAAATTGACCATGATTGTCAATGAGAGCGTAACTGTTAAATATTTATCATGCTTTGAAACATGCAATTGAAAATAGTTAACTAAATAACTAAGGAGCAGAAAGCTTTGTGGCTGTTTCAAATCGTCCAGAACGCGATGCTATTTCTGAATCGTTCACATCGCGTTGTGGTTGGTTTAATACGTCCATCAAGCGAAAAATATCCTCATTTCGGTAATTGGCGATTTGAAGCATCTGCAAAGCTTGCTACTTTCTCCTTTCAGTAAGCGATTTCAGTATCTGGGCGTTACTAAGTATTTTGGCACTTTGAAACCGAGACGGTGGATATCCACTTCATATAAAAAATGTGATGCATCTGAAGTAGTTCCCACAAACACTAAAACATTGCACGTTACACTCAAATAGCGACGCGCGTTCCGTCACCCACGTTGGCATCATCTGGAGACGATGGAAAAGTTTCAATCATCTACCGATGACGCCAAAATAGTTGGCGAAACCCTAGTCGAGTCATAGTATTCGAGTATTTTGGTGTTTGTGAAAACTGCTGCAGAAGAAGTGTCACACCGAAAGTTCCAGTCCTTTCCAAGAAAAAAATGTGATATTTAATAATGATTCTTTTTCTTATTCATAATGTCTGGGCAGACGTTTTGTTACCCACGCATTATTATTTTATAATTATTTTTAAGTACCTTTATGTATTATTTCTAATCAAACTGTTAATTTTAAATCTGCCATAGGCGGATATAGTCTGGGTGCCAATCAAAAAAGGTGGAAGTAAGGTATAGTAGAGGTTTTTTTACGGTTATCGGCACTTTAGTACATGTAGTTCAAGAATCCAGTTGATGCCACTCTGGAACCCTTGGGAATTTTGAGATATTCAAGATGGCGGCTTGTCTAAGGTGAAATTTTTTAAAAATTTTAATTTACCAAATGTTGGCATGTGGTACATCGATTTCTATGTTTTTCAGGTTCGAGAACACAAATATGGGGTCTAAAAAGACTTAGGGGCAATTCCTTTTGTGTTACCCTATCAAAATATAAAGCAGGTGTCAATTATTGGTGTTGAAAACAAATTCGATACAAAAAGAAACATACCTCAGGAATAAGATGCAATTATGTTTTACAACAAATAATTCCCCCTTTATTTAATAATTTAATATTAAACTTTCTTCCGTAAGGAATTAAAAAGTTATTTTTAATTTCTTAGAGAAGAAAGTTAGGACATAACTTAGGTTTATGTTTTTTTGAGAGGGCTGATCTAGCGACGTAACATGAAGAAGCGGATACTATTATGGAACAGCAACTTATTCACGAGATTAAGGAAAATCCAGACATCGTGTAAACGTAATAAGTGATGACACCGATGTCTTTGTCTTACTTGTATATTATTATAATGTATTAGATTTGAAAAACGAGATTTTAATGGTTTCTTTTAAGTCACTACGAGCCACCACAGAAATTAGGGCCAGGGTTTTAAAACACAAACAAATCATACCATATTTACCAGCGGCACGTTCTTTATCTGGTTGCGACATGGAATTACATCCGATCGCCTTGCCAAAAAAGATTCAAATTGCCCCAGATTACATTTTGGCATTAGCAAAATGCTCATGCAAGTCAATAAATCCGTGTAACACAATACGATGCAGCTGTGTGGCTAATGACTTGTTATGCAGTTTAATGTGCAACTAAGCACAGAACATTCTTCCCAGAATCCTTATACGAGAAGATTAAATGTTGGTTTTGAAGTTTCGTTGCTTATAGTTTTTACAACAAGAATTAAAAAAAAAAACAAAAAAAAAATTTAAAAAAACTAAAAAAAAAACGAAAAAAGTAAGTAAATCATAAACGAATATAAAATAAAAAAAGGATGATCAAGTCTTTCCACCCTAAAAAATACAAAATATTAAGTTCACGTTTGTTTAATTTTTTAAAAACTTGTTTTGAACTAGCAGGTCCTTTTAACTAATGTTTTTAAAAGGTCATTCAACTTGCTCACGCATTTTACAGGTACGCCCCTACGCATACCACTTTTAAGGATATGGTGTTATCCGTATTCTTAAAGCCTAATTTGGTTATGCAACAAAACTTGGAACTATTTTTTTTTCTTCAAAAATTAATTTATTCTCCGAATCAGCCGCTATTGTTAATAAAGTACCTAAATTAGCAACACTTAACAACATGATTTCTAATGATTTCCAACTTCAAATACTAATTCACAGAACTTAAAAACATATAAAACGACGTGCCACACACCCCTGTAATGAAATATTTGGAAAAACCTGTTTTTTCACTCTAAGCCAGTCGACATGAATATCTCAAAATGCCCAAGGGTGCCAAAGTGGCATCAATCGGAATCGTAATGTTGACCGTTTGAAGAACCAAAAACAGCCAAAAAACCTTTACTATACCTTACTTCAGGTTAGGGTAAAAATCCTTAATTGGCACCCACACTAATAGGACTTTTACCCTTTTTTTAATTTATTGTCGTTAAGCCGAGCCTGAGCTGCTCCGTCCAGTCCTACATTCACATGTCTGGCTGGCTCTGGGTCAGGTTTCGGGGAGGCACATGTTTGTAACGTCTAAATGTTGGTTGTGGCATTTTCTAAAAAATTTGCGAACACGTTTGGGAGAACGGACATAGAATAAACTGGGACTCGGCAAAAATTTTAACAAAAGAGACAGATAGCAAGAAAAGAAAAAAACCGCTGTCCAAGGAATCACTACTTCCACATCCGGATTTTCTATCCAAGTCACATAACGAAAAAATTTTGTATCTGGAAATAATTGTTTATGGAACTTTAATAATATAATATTTGAAATCCTCTACCACAAAAACCCATAAAACGATACGATAGATAAAGTAAAAAAATATTTTGAGGTTTCTGGTTCTTGTACATACACTAAATCGCATTTTTTTTCATACCCTTTAATAATGAGGTGGGGGTGGTAATGGGGGTGGCTAATACCAAAATTTTTTTTGAGACCTTAGCTTCTCTTGTCTATACTAAATATCAATTTTATGAACTCTTACCTGCTTGATTTACCTATTTACTCCAAATTTACCCCAATTTACCCCCCAACCCTTCGACGGAATAGGATGAAAATATAATCTAGTTCTAGATCTCGTTAAAGTACATATGTGTATCAAATTTCAAGTCAATATCTCACACGGTTCCAGAGTAAACGTGCGCACAAAAAAAGTTACAGACCGACAGACAGGCAGAAATTTTTTTTTTCGCTCAAACTTGAAATCTCGACGTTTCATGACATTCTATTTGAACAATAAAAATTTTTAAAAATTTTTTGTCGTTACTATACTTCCACTGGATGTGGAAGTAATTCAAGAATCAGCTATAATATTATTGAATGAGGATAAATGCGTGTCGAATTGTTCCGTAGATGTTTGCACAACCTGGCTGCCGATGTTAAAAGAAGAACTTAACAAACTGAATATTATTTAAAATAAAGCTATCAACTAGATATATCAACAGTTCTGTGTAAGCAGTAAGTATGTATGGATACTGAATATAACAAATATATTCTTAAAGCTGTATATTTAATATACACAGCACACAAACCCTTATAATATGCTTTGAGAAAGGAAACAGATTCGGTTTCCGAAACGTCAGCAAAACACGTTATTTTTATATTTTTGGTCTTATTCATTATTTGCCAAAAAAACATCCTCTAACTGCTCCTTTGACGGAAAAGTCACAGGCGTAGAGGTTATTTTCCAGTAAAATACTGGATAATTGTATTATTTTGTAGATTTCACGGACATTGTTCAGAAGAAAATATACAGAATGACCCATTTAAAAGCTGAACATCTTTCTAAAATTTTTATTTATTGTGCGATTTGAATCAAATTTTAACCACATATAGAACAAATTAGGATCTACTCATAACCAGAAAAACATTCGCCTGCTACAAATGCCAAGCCACCTGCGGTACCAAAATATGCGGAAAAAATCAAGAAATCATATTAGGCAATTTTTTATCGAAAAATTTTGTTAATGAAACTTGTTCAGAATTGTCCAAAAACCTTGAATCCAAAA
The DNA here is from genome assembly GCA_936432065.2 of Rutpela maculata. NCBI lineage: Eukaryota > Metazoa > Arthropoda > Insecta > Coleoptera > Cerambycidae > Rutpela > Rutpela maculata. The sequence continues at coordinate 114,921,791 of OW386285.2, forward strand.
TTTAATCAAAATAAAAAAATATTGAAATTTTGATTAAAATAATGTCCAAGTCCGAAAATATCATTTTAATGGGTTCCCTTATTTAGAAAACTATACTATGATAATTTTGTTTGAAATTAAACCCAAGCTTCCAGGTAGTTGTCAAGTAATTTTCAGTTTTTTTTTTAATTATTTTAAAAAATTTTTATTTTGATTAAATTTTGAACTTAGGGTTTTTGGACAATTCTGAACAAGTTTCATTAACAAAATTTTCCGATAAAAAAATGCCTAATATGATTTTTTGATTTTTTCCGCATATTTTGGTACCGCAGGTGGCTTTGTATTTATAGGGCGAATGTTCCGGTCATAATTAGATCCTAATCTGTTCTATACTTGAGTAAAATTTGATTCAAATCGCACAATAAATAAAAAATTTCAGCTTTGAAATGTATGTGGCAGAGCATCCCAATAAGAAACACAGAAAAAGTGTTTGTAATTTTAATATAAATAAAGCGACTTGGCGCATATTTTAGTTATCTTCATTTTTGCTGTACGTCACATCTGACAGCATCATGCCACTAAGGTTTACAATCCCGAGAACCAGGGATCAGAATTTTTCGGGAATTATCTCCTAATTTTTAATGTCCCGGGACAAATAATTCCTCAAACAATTTTTCAGAGGCGGCCCGTGGGCCAAAAAATGTTATTGTTTTTTCCACTTAAGAAAACCTCGTAAAATATATGTTCCGCCTTCAAAATATAAAACAATTGCAGGAACGTTGAAATTAAAAGATTTTGAAAGTACTAGTCCAAGATCCCAGAGCTGCCAGACCTACGTCATTTTAGCAAAGCTAATATTTTGACAACAACTAGTGTAATATCTAATTAAGAACGTATGCGTATTTGCTAGTTTGGGGCCCTTTTGCAGAAAACAGGTACAAAAGGTACATACAAATTTTACTCAGCACGTTAAAATATGATAACTGGTTTATTTTCCACGTGACACACTAACGATGTGGTGTAAGCGTCAACCTCCGAATCTTAAGGTCCGAGGTTCAATCCTGAGCGTTCTCAGCTTTTTTTTTTCAACAAATATTAACTTAAAGTGGCGATTACCAAGAAAGAGACAACCGATAGGGAAATATTAATTATTTTTGGCCATAACTTTTTTTCTTAGTACGTATATTTGAAAAAAAAACTGAGAACGGTCAGGGATCAAACCTCGGACCTTAAGTTCCGGAGGTTGACGCTTATACCATGTAATTAGCGTGCCACTTGTAAAATAATCCAGCTATCATGCTTTAACGTACTGAGTAAAATTTTTATATACCTTTTATACCTGTTTTCTGCAAAAGGGCCCCGCTTTCAAACTAGCAAATACGCATACGTTCTTAACTAGATATTACACTATTTGTTGTCAAAATATTAGCTTTGCTAAAATGGCGTAGGTCTGGTGGCTCTGGGATCTCACTCTATACTCTTAATAGCAAACATTTTTTGTCTAAAGTGTTAGTTGGGTAGGTATTTCCTATAGTTTCCGAAACATGAGGAGCGAAAAGCAATTTAATTATTTCATGAAAATATGAAAAAAAAAAACGCGTAAGAAATATTTGAAATCTAGTATTTTGCACAAAAACGCCGCCTATATCTCGGAAACTATAGGAAACATCAAAATAACACTTTGAACAAAAAATTTTGCTATTAAGGGTACTTAATTTTTGCTTTTCAACGTTCCTGCCATTATTTTACTTTTTGAAGACGTCGCGACGTGTCTGAGGTAGGATTATATTATGGGTGTATCAACTCTATTTAATACTTACCATAAAATATGTGCCGTTTATTGAATAAAAATATCTTTTTAATACCAAAAACAACTTTAATATTATTATTTAATGTGCAGGAAGTTCCTATGTATATTCAGTAAAGGTTTAAGCAATATTTAGAGGCTCATTGTAACAATTAAATTGTAAAAGTTTGTTACTGATTGCTAATAAACCGAATAATAAATGAAAAAACTAATTTGCATTAAATACCATTCGTAGTCGGTTGCTCCTTCATTATTTTTTGCGGTCGCCGCGTCGCACAGTGGGCCAGAATCCGAAAAAGTTGGCCAAAAGTCAAAAAAGCGAGTCTCGAATTTAGGACTTTTTTTGTTCCAGAACGTTTAGAAGATGATCCCAGGTATAATATAAATCGGTCCCTTGGAGCCGACATCCCCCGAGCTCTTTGTAACTTCATTCCGAATGTGACAGTCACACGAAGCGCACCGAGTTGTTTATTTCACGCATGTTGTTGTAGTTACAGAAAATGTTATAAAAATTTAGAAAATAATGGCATTAAAATACATTAAAATGGATTCTCCTCCACAAGGTATGTATAATTAAATGTCGAAGGTGAAATTTCGTAATTATTAAATTATAAAAAATTATTAACATTCAAAAGGTGGTTTTTTCATAGAATATACGAAATATTTTTTTCTTTATCAATAAAAAAGTTTATGTTTCGTTCTCACTCGTTCAATGGGGTTTTTTTAAGTTGTCCGTTGAACATTCTTGTAAAAAAATATGTAAAAATTGGCTGCCTCTAGGAGCCACTATTGTTTTTATGATCGTTTTTCTGACACGGTGTAAAATACAGCGACGCGTTAACTTTGGTTTATAGTGTTGTTTTGGCATAAAAATTCCATTTAAATGCAACAATATATAATATTTATGTGCTATAAAGAATATTTGAAAAAATTAAAAAAGCATTTTGTTATGTCAAAAATAATTATTGAAAAATTATTTATTTTTTGGTTGGAATTTATAAAATACCTAAAAGTATATAAAATTAAATTTAAATTTATTAGTTAATTTATTTTTAAACTTGAATTGAAATTCGTAATCAGCGACCTCGAAAACCCCCGAATACCAATTTTCAATTAAAATGATTGACTTTTCTCAAATGTTTGTCGCCATATTGGAGCCGCCATTTTTGCTTTTGAAAGAACTATTACCAAATTCGTAATCAGCGGCCTCGAAAACCCCCGAATACCAATTTCCAATTAAAATGCCTTACTTTTCTCAAACGCTTGTCGCCATATTGGAGCCGCCATTTTGTTCTTGGAGAAACTATTATCTAATTCGTAATCAGCGACCTCGAAAACTCCCGAATACCAATTTCCAATTAAAATGACTAACTTTTCTTAAACGTCAGCCCTAGCTAGCTACAGGCCTGGTTTGACTTTGTGTTTGTTTACCTTAATTATATCAAAATTCAAAACGACCAAATCATCTTAAATGGCGGTAAAACCATTTATTCCAATTTCGGTATTAACTTCGGGATTTCTCCTGAAATTCTGATTTTTGCTCCCAGGATCTGGAATCCCTACATGCCACCTATCTCAATTCCTTGTTACGAGTACGGTTTCACCAAAGCTCTCTCTTATTAGTTTCTTGATAGTTTCAACTCAATTTTGGCTCACCGCCCAATTTTCCCAGAACCGTTAACTTAATCGTTTTATATTGTCTCTTATCCGGCTGACGTGATGTGACAAAAAATGATAGGATACGGGAAAACATGTTGCCGTGAGTCATTTTGGGAGGAGTATCATTAGTGAATTGATCTGTTGGTGCGATGGGCTGTTCAAAGAATTTATAAGAGCGTTACTTACTAAACAGTTGTTGATTGGACTATAATAGTTAGGTTAATAGCACAATAACAAGAGGTTTTCACTTAGGAATAATGTCATATGGAACGGATTTCGTTATTTTTGGCATCAAAGAAAAGTTTCTATAGTATGCAGCGACTTGCTAATTTATAGGGAGTAGCAACTAAAAAAAAAAATCAAAAACGTTGAAGCTGAAAGATAATTAAATTTTAAGAAGAAAAGGTTCTATGCAACTTTTTATATAAATTGATAGTCTTTAAGTTATAACGACTAGAAAATTGAGATTTTTATCTTGAAAAAGAGATGTTTCAAATAGGTTTTCATCCAATAATTAGAAACAAATAAGGAAGCTACTACTAAATTGACAGTGAATTTTGCTTTTTTTCTAATTTCTGTAAAGTACGAAGTATTTAGTTTAAATGTTAAATATCTTAAAAACCATGGCTCTTAGGTTAAAAAACGCTACCAACCAAAATGAAAGACTATTAATTAGGCTTTAAAATGATTTTTCGTCTATTTCTATAGCATCAAAAACAAAGAAGTTATGACAGAAGCAATGTACTTTTTAACATTTTTTCAATAAAAACGTCATCCATTTGTTAATGTAAGTAGTCAGTAATTAAAAAAATATATTCTCATATACTGTTTTTCGTTAATATATAGTATGACCTAGCCTCTCATTTTTTCACCCGCTTACAGCGGTTGCTTTAGAAAAAATGCATTTTAAACTGTAAAGGGATTTTATAAAAAAAAGTAAAATTTTTGTTTCTCTGCATAAATATAAGTTTTAGAAAAAATATGGTAGATATAAAAAAAGAAGCATTTTATTTAAATATTTGTGTAGGATTGATAGTTTCGGAGATATTTATTTTAGAGTTGGTATCCCACCGTTTTTAGGATCAAGTATTTGTTTAAAATGTTGAATATCTTAGAAACTGACACTTTAATCAACAATTCTAAAGAATAACATTAAAAATACTTAATTGAAATTATGATTTTCCGTGATATGCGCAGCTGGGGTAGTTCTTATCTTTTTATTCTTGTGTACCATGTGTGTCTCCTCTTTAGTCATATCATTATGCTTCTAAAATAATGAAGAGTGTTCAAACCATATAGAAATGTAGTAATAGCCGAACTACAAATCCAATGTGGTTATTCCACCAAGATGTGGCTGGTGTATTTGTTATGATATTTTAGTTCTTTGGCATCACAACGACATAGTTATCTAAAAATGCGTAGACATTTCACAAAGTAGGTCGTTATAAAGGGAGTACCGTGATGATTTGTGGAAGCCCTAGCGTAGTCCGTTTTACAGAATTTTTTTTCACCAAAGACTTTTTGACGGCAGCTGCTTATCGCGATGGGAATCTTGAAACTAAATGCAAGAAGTTTATGGGCTTTTACTGAAGAATGTGACATTGAAAGTTTACTGAGGCTAAGGCAATCCTTGGAATACAATGTCAGAAAATACTAAGTTACAAAATAAAATAGAAGATTAGTGATATCTAGAGGAAGGTCCGTACTGTTTTTGGGGAAAATCAATCGGTAAATGAAAAAGTTATTAAATACTTTAAAATGTATAGCTGGCTACGACCTTTGAGAGACTTCCACGGCATAATATACTGACGAAGGTCTCGCAACCAAACTGTAATGATTTGGGATTATTAAAATTTGAAATTTAGCGATTATACCTAAAAATTAATTTATTTTCAAAAAGTTGCTGACAAGATACCTTTCGTATTCTATCCCTGTGTATGCTGAGCAATTATATACAAAATTTAATAAATTACTGAAGAGAATAATGTTTATATCTACTTTATTTATTTTATAACGTCAAATCCAGATGCTCATTAAGTATCTATTTAAAAATACTTTCATGTTAAATATTTTTCAACACATATCCAAATAAACCAACAAGACAGGATTCGTGAGCGCTTTGCTATAGTTTGTATACAGACCTAAATACATTTCAATAAATAAAATTCATATTTGGATACTATTTATAATTCTTATCTTTTGGAATACATAACAGAACGCAGTATTAAGTAATACATGTTTTTTAAAAAAATTCGGATCATTCATTTGTCACAATTAGCTAAACGATGTTGTGAAAGTAGAGGAAGGTGCAAGTTGTAGTTTAATCAGTTTTTTAAATGTACAGTTTCTCAATAAATAAAATAGCATTGTTGTTAACAATGACATTACTTTATGGTCTAATGCACAGTCTACAAAACGTGACGCGCAATAAGTGGAATAGTTTTGTTTATTTATGCACTTTGGCTGTATTTATTGTGTACAAAATAAAATTAAAATAATGCGAATTTAAACTACACGCATTGAATATACTGGCTTTAGGTATGTTGAATTAGGTTCAATGAAACTTTTCTGAACCAAGTAGGTATTTCAGGAAATGAAATATAAATCTAAAATCAAATTTATGGAATTAAAGTTATCAGCATTTTTCTATTTTATGCGTTATTTCGATTTTGTCCGATACTAAGGGCAACGTTGGGGAGAGCAGATAAAAAAGAAATAGTGTTTGATCTGATTGCAATCTACAAGGATTAGAAATGCGCAGCGTATTTCTGGGGATCCCCTTATTTTCAAAATAAGGAGATCCTGGTTACATAATTTATATTGGTAGCGCGCAAAAATTGTTGTTTACGTGACTACTTTTTGCAAAGTTTGACGAAAATGTTCGAGACTTACTAATTTACCTTAAAAGCACGAAACCGAAGGTCGAGGGCTTTTTGTGTGAATTAACTAAGTCGAGAACATTTGCTTACAAGCAAAATTTACAAAAAAATATAGCTACCCGCAGTTTGTGTGATAAGATTTAGAGCTCGAGAGGTATATGTCAAGATTATTTCCCAAATGAAAAAATTCCTTACGTACTTTTTTTCTTTGTTAATTTTAACAAATTCTATCTTCCCAAAACGATTCATTTTTGATTTGGAAATAGTGTATTATTTAACGAGCGGTAATGTAGGTAATAACTCACGCAGATGAAAGTCTACAGCACTCGCCTACGGCTCATCAAGTGAGTTATTACCATTACCGCAAGTTGAATACTATACTTTATCTACGATTATAACAATAAATATTAAATTGAGAAAATTTTGTTTAAATTACTCAGTTTGTTTATTAATAAAATTAACTATAAAATTTAATTTTTGTTCACCCTTTTATATTTGTTATCTTCAAAGGTTTAGTAGTCCAATCAATGAATGCCCAAAAGGGGATTGTAGAGAACATTCTGGAGGGGAGAATTTTTCTCTTCAGGGATGTGTTGGGAGTGGTCAGGAGGTAAACATACTAAAAGTCCCCGCCCCTAGCCCCGCCGCTTCAAGGGGGGAGGGGGGTGGAAAGGTTCCTTTTTTCGATTCTTCGCTTATAACTCGGAAACGATGCGTCGTATGGGAAAAAGTAATCTATGCAAAATTAAACGTAATTAAATTTTCTACAAGAATGTTTATATTCATTTTCTTCCTATGTGTTATAGTTTATGAGATGTTCGCCAGCGAAAATCGATATTTAATAAAAAAAAAAAACAATTATGTACCTTGTATATTTTTATCAAAGCGGTTTACTGTGGTCTGCTAATAAATCACAGTCACAAAACAATCTTTATTTTACAACACTGGACGTATTTACTAACATGATAATTTCTCGAAATCTATACATTTCCTCAAATATACAGTGTGACTCATTTAAAATGAAGATACCCTTATAACTTTTTCATTTTGTTTCCGATTTGAATCAAATTTTATTTTTTTATAGAACAAATTAGGATCTACTTATGGCCAAAAAATCATTCACCTGCTATAAAGGCAAAGCCACCTGCGGTACCAAAATATGCTGAAAAAAATAAAACATTTTGAATGTTAGAAATTCTAAAAAATGCATCCAATCGGCGCCACAAACGTACATACACCAAAATATGATTTGATTATTGATGAGGGATATCTCATACATAAGCTCATCTGGCAAAGAGGTCCTCAGTTTCCGCAATTTGTGGTGGCTACGTAAAATTCATCGTTCGTAAGTTTAAAAATCAATATGATTTTTAATCTTTTTCCTCATATTTTGGTACCGCAGGTAGCTTTGCCTTTATAGCAGGTGAATGATTTTCTGGTCATAAGTAGATCCTAATTTGTTCTATACTTGAGTAAAATTTGATTCAAATCGGAAACAAAATGAAAAAGTTATAAAGGCATCTTCATTTTAAGAGAGTCACACTGTATATTTAAGGAAATGTCTAGATTTCGACAAAATATTACGTTAGTAAATACGTCGAGTGTTGTAAAATAAATTGTTGTTGATTGTTTTGTGACTGTGATTTATTAGCAGACCACGGTAAACCGCTTTGATAGAAATATTCAAGGTACATAGTTGATTTGTTTTTAATTAATTATCTATTTTCGCTGGCGAACATCTCGTAAACTATAAAACATAGGAAGAATATGAATATAAACATTCTTGTGGAAAATTTAATTACGTTTAATTCGGCATAGATTACCTTTTCCCATACGACGCATCGTTTCCGAGTTATAAGCGAAGAATCGAAAAAAGGAACCTTTCCACCCCCCTCCCCCCTGAAGCGGCGGTGCTAGGGGCGGGGACTTTTAGTATGTTTACCTCCTGACTACCCCCAACGCATTCCTGAAGAAAAAAATTCTCCCCTCCAAAATGTTCTCTACAACTCTTTCATTGACTGGACTATAGCCACCTTTAAGCGGAGGTAGAATGTGATTTTTAATCGAAATAGTGCATAAACTGCTTGTAGACAAAAAATCAGCTTTGTAGTTCCGCGGCGGAAAATGCAAAACTTCTCCGCGAACTGCAATAGCCCTGAGCGCATATTCGGTCAAAAGTCTTGTTTTTCATGTTAGAGAAAAAATTTTAAAAAAAGCGTCGGAAAGCTGTCTACATTTTTTTCGAAAAAAACGATAATTATCGAGATATTCGAGGAAATGTAAGAAATTACATGTTTTCCTGTAGAGTGTATGTAAATCTTAAAAAAATAATTTTTCTCAGAAATCTTTGTTTCGAAAGGCCAAGATTAACGTCAAGTAGTACATGATATTAAGTGAACATCGTATATGTGATCGATTTCAGTTGATTACCGATTAATTACGGTGACAAAATGGAGAAATTTTACCGAAAAAAAAAAAGTCCCAAATCCCGCCCCCTCTAATTCCTTCATTTTTGTCGGAATTCAAAAAATAAAAAAAAAAGGTTTTAGCAAATTTAATTCTATTTAAGTTAACTAGAGTAGTCTTTTGGCATGGGAACCAAGATTAAAAAGTTGCCAACTGTAGAAGCTCAAAATTTGCGACTTTTTGCCGTACATGGCCAACATTTCAGTAGTTATCTCCGAAACGAAAAAAAAAAATCAAAATTCTGATAGTAGCAAAAGATTCGTAATGGAAAATAATCGTCCCAGCAAACAAAAAATGTATCCGTAATGTTATGCAATGTTAAATGGAAGTAACATTTTTAATGTTCTCTTGCAGTATGATATTTATATTACAACAACGTAACTGAGAAATGTTAAATTTCGAAATATTAAACAAATATTTAAGTAATATTGGTTACATTAAATAACATTTAACAGTATGACAAAATACTTTCTAGCAACGTTGAAGTTATAATAAAGTAATAATATCTTGTTTAGTGGGGTTTGACTTTGTTTTTTATTTCGAGCTAACTCCCACCCTGTCGAAGATATCTGCGAAAAATAACAAAAAACAGCTTACATTTCGGAGTCGAGAAAATTGCAAAAACATGCAATCTTGACACGTTCATATTTTTCGAAAAACACCATTGGGACGTAAATTGCACGGCGAAATTCGAAAATTCGGCTCGGCACGAACGAATCAAAAGTAGCATTTTGTGACAATTGGGTTGTTGACGAATTTTCAAAAATGGTGAAATATGGTAGTGGAGGACTTAATTTAGTTATATATTTAATTTGGAAGAAAAATTCTTAGCGCAACATATTTAAAAAAATTGTTAAACTTCGACTATTTGAATGTGCCGGGAAAACGGTAGTGACATCATAACGGCAGTTAGATGTGAACTTATAAGCAGAACAGATGAAGACGAATAAGTTGACATTGCTGACAAGAAAGAAAATAACCTCATATGTCAAAAGTAAATTTGACGTTTAGCTAGCAGTGATTGATGTTTGCAGTTATTGTTAATATTTTTTTACAAAACGACTAAGGCAGTATATCTGTAAAAGCTGATTCTGACATTCTACTTGCGGTAGATATATTTATGGTCAGCGAATTTTTAAAAGGAGACGATCGTTTTGACATTGCAATGGTTGGAAGTGCAAAAGCTGCAAGGCACTTACGTTACAGCTGCTATAGACAGTACAAACTATTGTAATTTCTGCAAAAACTTCCTTTATCTTATCTTATTAATATTACATAATATGTTTAATATGTATTTTATTATTTAATTTAGTTGTTAATTTGTTAACTATACTTTGTATTTTATTAAATATTTCCTTTTCATTGTTTTATTTCCTATTAACTATATACATGCGTATCTAACTGAAAACAACAAAATAAGTTTATCTACTAAAGAAATTATTTATTATCCATTGATACTCACTTCTAAGAAGAGTCAGAATGAGACTTACGAAGATATCACGAAAGGTCTGTATTATAACAAAAAATAATAAATAGGTAAGTACTTTATGCTAGTATCTATCTAAGCAATAAACAATGATATGTATTTATAACACACATAATTCAAAGGGCATTTATAACTACAATCCAACGCATTCGTAGATATTTCCGACTGATTGTGTTCACCGACTTTAGACGACTTTCACAGTTTGTTTCATATAGTTTTTCAACGGCGAGTTTTTAAATTTCCTTTCTTAATTTATTGATCATCCTAGTATTATGGGGTGTCTAGGGAGCTTCATAAATAATCAATAGCTAACAAAAACAACTGCACTTTATTCCAACATAAACTAGATAAAATACATAAAAGCAGATTAAAGTCATTTCCCTCCTTTTAGGAAGTCAAAGCATGAATAACATTCTAATCTAGAGCCGTTAATATAGTAATACACCCTGTTTTATCCACCAGTTTGGCGGGTAATTTAAATTTGTAACAGCTAGAACGCCGCACAAGTCTTGTAATGCGGCCGTTTTTCCTACAACATAAACCCATATTAAAAATCAAATTCCTACATTAAGATACAACTTACCACAAATAAAACGCTTAGAATACATTGTAATTTATTACTTTACTTAACAATAAGAATACTTGGTCCTTCTCTGGTGGCTTTGAATCATTCATTATTACGTTCAGCGTTTATTATTGGAATACAACAGTTTTTCTGGTGAATTGGTGGTATTATTTACACAGTACGGCAGAAAACACTATCTGTACTTATATTTATCCATAACTAGATGCTGTTAAACTATACCGAATTGTAACCTATGAATGTCAGTTGAATTTGACGTTAAATATGTCAGATTAAACTGTCGTGATTGTCTTTTTTCTCCGTCGCTATCAACGAGTTTCTAAATTAGTACCCGTTTCTCGGTCGTTTTATATCTAACTTCTCTACCGACTGCCGTTATTATGTCATCTCCGTTTTAAATGCATGTATTTTTGTAATTAATATTATAATATTATAAGACTTTCTTTTCAACTTCTACATGTTTCTAATGATTTTTTATGAATAATTGTTATTGTTTAACATAGATTCTCCTCAAATTTTAACTTAGTGCAACAACCCAATTCAGAAAATCTTTATAGATATTAACGCGAATAATCTGTCACTACCTCCCTAACTCCACCTTCGTGTGTTGCGCGTTACGTCGATTAGACAGGCTAGGCATGAAGATAAAGGTGATTGGCTCTGTACCTAGTGAGTTATAATAACTCACGCACTATAACTCCCGCTGTTTATTTATGGATACTATTAATTGATCTAAAGCACTTCATTAATTAGTATATAACCTAATAAGAGTAGATAAACGTACTTTCTTATTAATTAATTGACGGCGACGCGTTTTATCATGAATACTAAAGACAAGGATAACGTACGCCGTGCTTTCAACATTTCCGTGAAACTGGAAGAAAGGAACAGGCGTTAGTATAAATGGCTCAACGCTCACGAGCACACTGGAACGCGAGTTGCTCATTGGCTAATGACATTTTTGCTAGTGTTACTAGCGCCATCTTCTTTCTTCACATTTTGCGGATCGGTTTTCATCGGAATTCCCGTTAGCGTCCGTAATCCTTGCCTTTATAATTCATGCGTTTTATAAACGACTTTTGTTTTGTAGCTATGGAAACGGACGCGATTGTGATTGTAAATCTGACAGTTTGTGACAGTTTGATATTAAAAATATTTTTGAAAAAATTGCATAAATGTACCGTTGGTACATAGTAGCAGAGACTATACGATAAGTCTCTGATAGTAGTTATAAAAAAAATAATTCTTGAATTTGTAATATGTTTTATTTTATTTTTAGTCCAATTGAGAGTAAATTAAATCAATTATGTGCATTTAAAAGCTAGAGGTAATTTATTCGCTGGTAATTTAAAAAAAAAAGCTAGCTTGCGTTTATTCGGTGTAAAACTGTTGTCATTGGTCGAAATTTAAAAATTCGCGAAATGTCATTGGTCTATAATAATCAGGGAAATAATAATCAGTGGAAAACGTTATAAATGTCTAGTTTACTTTTGACAGGAGAGGTTGGTTTGTTTGTTGTCAATTTGTTCTTCTTCTGTTTTGCATATAAGTTCATAGCTAACTAACCTTTATGATATATTTACCGTTTTCGCTTCACATTGAAATAGTCGCAGTGTAATAATTTTTTAAAATATGCTGTGCTTCGAATTCGTCTTCCAAATTAAATATTTAACTAAAATAACTCAACTATATTTCACCAGTTTTGAAAATTCGTCAATAATCGAATTGGTACCTATGTAAATATATTTTTATTTCATTTGTTTCACTTTAAAATGCTATGGGTCATATTCGTCAATACGTCATAGTTCTAGTTAAGTGAGTAGTTGTAGATTATTCTGAAATTATATAACATAAACCCCCATGTAACAATCAATAATACACTCGTGAACTTCCAAAATGTACATACCACGGTCATTTAATTCGTTCGTGGCTGTACACAAAATCTAGATAATTTTTTATTCATACTGTTTATAGGAAGTGTAAATGGTTTTTATTTACTTAATACCTATAATAATATTTTTCTAACCCACTATTGTTTCAACGTAATTTATATATATTATAAAAATTTGTTTTACTTAAAGATAAATAATATTCTTATTTATTTATCATATCAATTCAGTTTAAATAGTAAGCAATCAAGTAGTGAAACAATATTGTATTACAAGATATTGATATATTTGTAGTTAAACGCAGTTACTCAATATTTGTTTATACAATAGTACACATGAAAGATTTTAATTTAAAAAAATATTCTATCGAATTAGATAAGTCATCTGGTATGACGTGTCATGATAAGCATTAATTCAATATCTAATAAAATGAATGATTTATTCGCAATACACTACAAAAGGCTAATAACATAATAGTAATTTGTGAGTTATAGATTGATAAAATTAGTTTACAAATTTTTACCTTTTTCTACCCTTGGTCTAATTATGTTTACTTTCACTTCTGGTGCATCCCCAGATCATACATGAAATAGCAGTTAAATTTTTATCACGTAAAATTTTTTTAGATACACAGTAAGGTATGGACGTATTTGCACGAGAACTAAGAACGAATCTTTTCTGATTTAATGATTAATTACCTAAATATGGGAATCAATACGTTGCTAAAAATTCACATCTTACATATCCATCTGGATTTATCTCCTGAAAAAGGAATATGAGCGAATAACATAGTGAATGTTTTCATCAAGATTCGAAAAATTTTGAGTAATGTTATCAACGTTTTTGGAAACAAAATATATTGGGGAGCTGCTGATGGTCCATCGTAAGAGAAAGTGATGCTAATACTTGTAAAAAGAAGAGTAAAACAAGTAACTTTCAGCCCTCCTATTCCATAATTTTCTTTGTTTTTGAAACTTAATTTTAATGAATATTTTTAAAAACTTATGTTTTTGGGTTCAGATTCGAATTAAATGAAATGAAATCCTCCAAATTCAGCCCTTATCTTTGGGAATGAAATCTTGCACGCAAGTATAATACTTATTACTTCCACGTGCAGTGGACGCAACGCAAAAAGAATTTGTCACGAAACGTCGAGATTTTAAGTTTGACCAAAAAAAAATTCTGTCGGTCTCGTCTGTCTGTAACTATTTTGATATTGACTTGAAAAAACATGAACATATGAAGCATTACAAAAATTGACGTTCGGAGTCCGCCAATGTTTTTTCAAAAGTACGCCAAAGCTTTTTCGGAAGTAAGCCAAGGCTTTTTCAGAAGTACGCAAAAACTTGACATTAACAATTATCGACGACATTTCTCAATGTCACTTAAAAATTTGGTACACGTATGTATTTTAATGAGATCTGGAATTATATTATATTTTGATATTATTCCGTTGAAGGGTTGGGGGGCAAATTATGGTAAATGGGGGTAAGTAGGTAAATCAAGCAAATAAGAGTCCATAAATTGGTATTTACTATATATTTAGTATATACAGTATGTCCGCGGATGGGGTTTACAATAGGTGTAATTGCTAAAATTTTTAACGTTTTGAGAAAATGTTATTCTTTATAAAAGTTTTTGCTTACCTAAAAAATAGTAATGACGTTGAGAAAAATTATATTTTTATACGGGTTGCTCAAAAATTACAAAAACTTAAAATTCCGCAAGAGTAAACTGGTTATATTTTTTATTTTGTAACAAAATGTGAAATAAAAAAGTTGTTTCAAATTATATGGTATGTCCAAATTCAAAATTTCATTTGAATATTGCAATGTTTCCAAATAAGTGAATTTTTATTAAAATATTTGTCGAGCTTTATCAAATTTCTATTTTTTTTACTTTTATTTTATTTTAGCAAATACTACAAGCTGTAGAAATTTTGAATTCTATTTTAGGAACATCCTGTACAATTCCTGTAATACCCTATTTGATTGTTAGGTGCGCTCTAACCTAGTTACGTCTACATATTATGACATATCTGTATTCAAAAATTATTTTTAAATTGTTAACTGTCGAGCAAGGAATTTCTTTAATAGAGTGCTATGGAGACGGTGGAAGTTCATACCGTTACGTTGGCAGTTCATAAATTGGCCAAAAAATTATAAAAAACTGGTTTAGTGCTTGACGTAAAGAAAAAGAGAAAATGTATGATCAAAATGACGCCACCACAATATTAGTGTTGGCATCTGATGCTTAAAATCACCAACTTTGGTTAAGAAATCGAGCCCGGCATTTGGAGGTGGTTAAAGAAACTTGCACCTGAAGAATTTTGAAGGAGAATAAAATATTTCCATACAAACCTCATTTTAACCATACTGGAAGGCAATATTTTTGAATTGTGATATTTAATAAAGTCACAACCTTCAAATATGTATTTGGTTTTTATAAATTCAGAATTGTTACAATTGAAACAACTTTTTTGTTTCACATTTTGTTCCAAAATAAAAAATATAACCAGTTTACTCTTAGGGAATTTTAAGTTTTTGTAATTTTTTAGCACCCCATATAAAAAATATAAATTTTCTCAACGTCATTACTATTTCTTAGGCAAGAAAAAACTTTTATAAAGGATAACATTTTCTCGAAACGTTAAAAATTTTAGTCATTACACCTATTGTAAACCCCATCCGCGGACATACTGTATAAGAGAAGCTAATGTCTCAAAAAATGTTATGGCCATTACCACCTCTACCCCATTATTAAAAAGGGTGAAAGAAAAATTGTGATTTAGTGTAAAAAAATCAAAGGCCTTAACATTTTTTTTCACTTCATCCATTACTGGAAGGAGTGTAGTTAGGGGGTAAGGGTAATTACAGTAAATTAGCGGGTGATTAAGGGCAATTAAAGGTAATTAAAGTTAATTAGGGGAAGGTGGGACAAGGTGGGATAGGGGATGACAAGTGGGACGAGGTGGGGGATAAAACAAGATTAAAATTTGGATAAACAGAGATAATAACCTTCTACTTATTAATATTTGATGTCATACAGCATGTAATGTTTGTAATGCAACATTTACTTGCTCTTGCGAGCTAAACCGCCACGCTAATATTAAATTCTTAAAAGATTTGTTTTTATCATTTTTGTTCGTTCTGAGAGACTTAGATGGAAAATATGGATGTGGAACTAGTGATTCCTTGGGCAGAGATTTTTTTCTTGAAAAATGTCACTATTTACTTAAATTCTAAAACTTTGTTCTACTCTGTTAAATTCTGCCTGAATTCGGCAAAGCCGAGCAACTAAGCCGGGCGACCAAGCCGATCAGTAAAGACGGCAATAATGAGGACGCGCCTTTAGTTCCTTATCCAATCCCGATCTCTCACCTATTTTTTTTTGTTACATTTAGTTTCCAATTTAATTCAAATATGAAGTTCACTTTTTTAGTGAAATCTATCCATTTAAACGGCGAAAGCTCTTACTCAATGGCTCATCAATGCTTTTCTCATCTGCAGTATAAATAAAGAGTTGACTCAGTTGTCGCTTATGGGACACGTAAACATAACTAGTAAATTTTCATAAAGGACCCCCCAGAATCCTTATAGAAAATGGCTTTCGGTCCAACTCTTTGGTATAATAGCCTTCTGAAGTTGGACTTTACGTGCATTCTGGAGCATATCTCTGGGCTATATCTCAAAACCCTGAGTTATTAGGACTTTGGGAACTTTTGTTCTACACATCAAGAATTACCAGAATCCAGAGTTTCAAATAGTTTGACCCAAGTCATTTCCCATAAGGATTTAACTATGCATAATACACATAAAGTCCAACTTCAAAGGGCTATATCTCAAAACCATGAATTTTTAGGATTTAGTGCTCTTGAGAACTTTCTTTCTACACATCAAGAACTACCAGTAAATTATTTTCACCACCACCACGGTTTTTCCCATTTCCGGTATAGATGCGAGGTGTCCCAGGTAATGCGTTCAGCCTGGTTTTCTTATATAATGCCGCTAAAAAGCAAACAATTGAACGTCAAAGAAAAAGTTATGATCGAAAAACTAATTCCCATGAAGAACTCAAAATGGCGAATGTTTGTATTTTTTAATCGACTATTAAAGGAAAATAAAAATGCATATAAATTTTAATTTTAGACATTACTTCTGGTTTAGCCACAAATGACGTTCTTTTTCTGAACAATAAAATCATAATTTTGTAAATATAATAGTAAAATTCTATTTCTGAATATCTAGTATCTATATTTGTTTATTTATTTATATAATTTTTATTTCCTTGTAGAGAGGCATTCATTTTTAAACACTTTTTACCGATTTCAAAAAAATTTCAAACAGGTGGAGGTTCTCAATTCGACCCGAATACATGTTTATTTGTTTGTTTGTTCAATTGTTACCTGGATTGGCTTCAGCGATTTTTGTGAAATCTTTCTCAAACTCAAATTAAAGATTTTGACATTTTGATTATTGTGTATTGTCTAATTTTTGCGTCATGTTTAAGTTCTATGTTGGACTGAATTTTACACTGTAAATTGTAGACATATGAAAAAAAAATGCGATTTTTGTTACTTGAAAAATTACATTGAAGTCAAATATCTTGAACCAGTGACTTTTCGAAAATTGTTCATATTAAAAAAGTTGCTTAGAATATAATTCTCCATCTCATGCATGGTGCATCAACGTTCCTAGGATCGAACAATTTATATTATATTATGTATATATTATTAATAAAATTATTTGTGATATGTTCCTTGTTGACGTTGCCTTGATTTTTTTATCAAAGAAAAAAACTAAAAGATGAGGATATCATTAATTTATAAAATTGTATCAACGTAGTTGACATTTAACTGCAGAAGCGGTTGAATAATGCATATTATGCCCGAAAGAAACGACCGTATCCCTTTCGGGAATACAGTTTTATATAAAGCTTATGAAAACTAGAACACTGTTAACAGTGAGTTATTGCTGTTCTAGTTTTTGGCGTGTTCTTTATCCAGTTCATGACCTTTAAGAGTATTGCACCCCAGAACTTGGCATCTTCAGAATCGAATTCAAAATAGAAAATTTATATCGTGTGATAACGAGTTTGTAAGAATTTAAATTCACGTGCTTAATTTATAGTTTTACTTAAGAAATAAAGTTACAATTAATATTTACAATTACGTCATGATATTATTATATGATGTAAAAGTCACGTAGACAACTTTTTAAGTGTATATTAGTTACAATATATTTTTTATACAAATACTGATTCATTTACATTTAATAGCAAAATATTGTTTAATGATCCGATAAGATAAAACTTCAAAGCAAACTAACAATTTTACGGAGAAATAATTATTTCGAGATTTTTATTTTTCCATTCAGCTTAACGAGAGACACTTACTGGTATTATACTACTAAAAACCAGTAGTAGGAATATTATAATACATTTTGTCTAATTTTTTATTTTATGGTTTTAAGAGCGTATCATCATAGTTGTTCTGTCTAAGATGCAGCCCAAAGTGGGTTTTAAGAAAAAATACATGATAATTAAATAGACTTTACTTCTTATTTTTAAAAAATACATTAGTTCTTTCAATTTCCGGAAATTCCAAAAAAAAAACGGTTCCCATGATGAAACGTGGCGATTTTTTAAAAAAAAATCAAGATATTGCTTAAACTTGGTTTTTATGAACCTAAGATACTATTGACAGCTTTTTTGTGTCACATAAAGGGTTAATATGCAAAAATTGGTTTTGCCAGGTCATCCAAAGGAAGCTGTTGTTTGGAGAGGATGTAATATCAGAACCAATGGTCTAAAAAAGGTTTTCTACTCTAATAATGTTTGTATGGCTCTTAACTAAAAAATTTTACACTTCACAGCATTTTTCTATGTATGATATTATCTTCAGCATCTTAGATGCTGACGAATTATTTACGCTTTTTCTAAAATTGGTCAAGGCAATTTGCATTATTGGATAACATAGTCATCTCGCTCGCGCTTTTGGCACTCCCCTCAAGATCGTGAATCGTGATCTTCATATTGAATAATTAATTTAATAAATTTTCATGTTCGTTTAGTACCTGTCAGGGTCGCGCAATTTTTGATTTTGAAAAGAAAATAAAAAATCACTGATTTAAATAATAAAATAAAAAAAATCACGATACATATTTCCTTTTTATTTTCCTTTAAGAAATCAAATCCACCAAACATTTCCCATGAAAGCATTTTTGATGATTTCTTCCAGTAATTAAACGAAAGGCAAAAAGCGTAAATGCAATTTAATGGTACTTGGAGTTCCTGAAAATCGCGAACTAAGTATAAGACTCAACGTGAAAGTGAAGAAAAGGCTGAAATTTCCGAAATCATTCAGTTTTTCAATGGAGAACTTAATAACCTAAACAATATATAAGTCGGCATATGCCAGATAAAACCAGGTCAATTAAAGTTATACTGGATAGCGAATAACAAGTCCGGCAGATCATCAGCAATGCTAAAAACTTAAAATCCCAACAATTCGCTGGAATTTCTGTATCTTACGGTAAGACTCCCAAACAAATGGAACAATATCGACGAATAAAGAACGAACTTGAAGATAGGAAAAGGAGAGGACAATCAGACATCAAAATTACGTATTCTAACGGTGTTCCAGTTATTAAGCCTTTAAACTAACCAGTATGCCCAATTATCTGTCATATGTGGACTTCCAGTGTTACTACCAGAATGTGAATGGATTTAGAATAAAAACTCAAATCTTCTTTAACGCTGTTAGTACTCAACAGTTTGACATTATATGTCTTACTGAATCTGGACTCTCTAATGACATTAATAGTGAGGAAATATTTCCAACTTCATACCTAGTATTCAGAAGTGATCGCAACTATCAAGCTACGGGTTATTTTAAGGGTGGTGGAGGGTGGTGGAGCACTAATTGCAATTGAAAATTATTATAGTGTTTTAAAGTTAGACTTGTAGACAACTGCAAATATTGTCCCTAAAATTGACACTGTTGGATGTAAGGTAACTACCAATTTACTAGTTTTTACTATCTATATACCACCATCAACAACCGTCAGTGAATACGAAGCGTTTTTTGATGCATTTGAAAGACTATCAGTATTTGAAAAAGACTGTAAAACTCTTAATTTGTGGTAATTTTAATGCAAACAAGTTTAATAGAAATCCAAACGATGTTGGTCATTTTATGGGTGTCTTAGATATAAGGCAATACAGTACAATAACAAACACAAATGATCGACTTTTGGATCTAGTTTTTGGCAATTTCAATTACACAGTTAGCAGAGATCATGTGCCTTTAATACCAGAGGATATACACCATCCTTCTTTAATTGTTGATTTTAAGTTAAATACAGAAATAATTTTTCAGTCAATAATAAAAATGTAAATTACAATTTTAGAAGAGCTAATTTTATTGTACTCTATGACAAACTTCAACGAACAGATTGGTCTTGCTTAGAATTTTATAGCAACGTCGATGAAGCATGCGATGCTTTTTATGCAATTTTAAATAATATTTTCGACGAATGTGTACCAAAATTTAAAAACACTAATTGAAATTTTCCACCATGGTACAATGCCGAAATTGAAAATAATATTCGATGTAAGGAATTGGCACACAAAAACTACAAAAAATATAAAAACGATTACTGCCTATATCAATTTAAATCTCTTAAGGCCACTATAAAACAACAAATTAATTCTGCTTACAGAGATTATGTTAAACACTGAGAGTGAAATCGCGCACGATCCCGCTAACTTTTGGTCTTTTGTTCAATGCAAAAGAGGTAAATCTAAAATTCCTGGAACTGTCACTTATAACGATAAACCGATTGATTCGCCCCAAGAGATAGTAGACAGTTTTGCAAACTTCTTTTCGAGTGTATACTCTGATTCTGACCCTACTCATCAGACGATTTCAGTCCAACCATTCATATCGCATGTTCAGCATAGCTCATGGCGCAAAGGTCAACAGTAGCTAATCTAGCCTATATTACCCGTGTTGGACACGGCAGGACAAGTAGATGTTATATACACAGATGTCCAAAAAGTATTTGATCAAATAGATCACTAATTTTTATTATCCAAGCTAAAACCCTTCGGATTCTCAGATACCTTGATCTTGCCTTTTACGTCCCACTTGTTCTCTAGGGAACAATTTGTAGACCACAGTGGTCAGACCTCTTGAAATTACTTAGCTACGTCAGGTGTTCCACAGGGCTCAAAGCTGGGACCTTTAATGTTTTTAGTTTTTATAAATGATATAACGTCAACAATCAATTGCCACCAGCTACTTTTTGCAGATGATTTCTATACAACTAAATATTTTGTTTTATTGTAAATGTAATAAAATGGCAATAAAACAAAAGTGTTCTAGAAATGACAATTATAAAACAAAGTTTATTGAGCTGTTTTCCGTCATAAAAGAATAGGCCCCTTGCATGTGCCGTATATTTTAAATTAATTTATATATAAATATAGTATTACTAAACATTAGCAATTACCAAATCTGTTTTCATAATTTCTAACTGGAAAGTATTTAAATCGCCGACTAATATCCGGGAGAAGGGGCATATCTGAAAACACACTCATATTGGACGTCACGTCATCTAACAGTATATCTACGAGTGCAATGATTCGGACATATAATTCGTGCAGTTTGCGGTTATTTCCTAAAACTATTTAGTTGTATTCGGTCTGTGATATTAAATTATAGCGTGTATTTAAGTGTACCATATATTTATTTAAAAGGGTGTACATTGTTTTAAACATGACTGAAAAAGTTATTTCAAATGTCAATCGGATAATTTACGCCGTACGCCTGCCGGGTGTATGCCATATGCTACTGCATCACAAAAATATTCATAAATAAAAAACCTAGATGAAATTTTTTTTTTCAAAAACTTTCCTGTATCTTGACTTCAATCGCTTCCTGCATGTATATGAAAATTTTCAAAAATAAAAAAGTTTGTCACTTAGTCAAAATATTAGTACATTCTTAGCGAAGTAATAAGCTCATTGTTATTTAAAGAAAATAATAAACAATAATCGATAGAAACAAAAAGATCATTGGAAGCGCTTGTTTATGTACTCGAATTTTAAAAAAAATCGATCGATAGCTCGATTAGATTTGAAGATATGGCAATGTAAATGTTAAGAGACACGATTTTTATAATCAACCAATTTCTCAAGTTATTTCGAAATAAAAAATATCTGTACCACAAAAAAATATCGTAAATAGCCATGCGATTTCTTAGGTAGAATTGTTCACTTTATAAAAACTATAAGGTCTGGTCTGATTCTACGCTGATTTCTTTTTCTCGAGAACGGAGAGACTTGCGTGGTCTTATTCGTTCCACTATCAAGCTATTACAAGGGTAACTTCCATAAATGGAATTAATTTGAAATGTATCCTAGCGCTGTGGCGTCTCCTGTTACATGATGTCACGCGTTGTTTGCACGCCTAACGGATTTATTCAAACCTTTATGTTGAATACCGTTGGTAAAAGAGAAAATAAGAAAAAATCCTTTAAACATCGTGTTTTGCATTAAGTAAAGATTCTAAAAATACTAAAATTATATTTTGTGCAATAGGCCTCTTGTCCGAGTCCTGCGACGATGGTTCATTAAGATATAAGTTCTTGCGCCCATGCCATGGGACGGAGGTCTACATCAGATAACTTCGCCGGTAATGAGTACGATTATTAACTAAATTAACGAATTTTCAGAAACATTTAATGTTTGTTCTACGTTCATTCATTTTATTTTCATTATTTGAAGTATTTTAAAAAATATTCGAGTTTGATATAAATCGTAATTTTAATTTAAATATCAGACCAACCCTGGTGCCTTTTGCAATTAGTGATGCAATACTTTATACAGTGTATTTTTCATCGTGCAAGATTTTTAAAAAATAGGAAAAATGGTTTCATGATCAAAGTGGTTTTCATATGAGGAACCAAATGGATTAACAATTCGTTCGATGAGAGAAAAAAAAAAAGATGTAAAAACACAACCACGGTGCGCAGCGTCGTAGTGGATGCGCGGTCGGGTGAAGCAGGTCTGATTTGACTATAACGACGGATGATGAGTTACGTTAGAACTCCTGCTTAAACTAAAATAAAGCTTAAATTTAACAATTTCATTTAACAGAACTAAATGGTTTTAAAATACTTAAAGGCTACACTGGTTGGTTTTTGTTTACGCGAACACATCGCGCACTGTTTAAAAAGTCTGGTTATTGGTACGGGGAAAACTCAACGATTAAACCCGTTCGAACTAGTAACGTCCTTCGTCTGGTGGTCAGACTGCCTCCGGGAAGGTAGGGTGAAAGAAAAGTTGTAGTTTAAAAAGTTTGGATTTCCAAGATGTTATTGGTCGAGGGGGGGATTTTGAAAAGGAGACAAAAAAGGGCAAAAGGACAAAAGGACCAAAATTAACAAAAAAGAGAGACAACTAGAGGGAATGGAACGGGGTTGGAAGGTAAAAGATGATAAAAAGTAAAAGGTGGTGAAAGGGAAATTGTGGTATAGGAAAATGAGGCTAGGGAAGTTGCCGAAAGGTAGGCAACGCTTGGTATGGTGGGGGGTGCCTTATATCGAAAAGTATGGCATTATGCTGTCTGGTTCATGTTATATCGCGGGTTAGCGGACTATCGCCCAGTTTGAATTTATAGAATTTCTGTGATATTTCCTGGGCGAAGTCCGCTAGTGGGGTTATGTCGTGGCAACGTGCATAGAGATCTCTGAGGGAGGTGTACCTACGGAGTTCGAAATGAGGCGCATAAATTTGTGTTCTGAGACTCGAAATTTTCTCATTGTCGTGGCCGGGATACTGCACCATACCGGCGTCGCGTATGTGATGGCCGGCCTAATCACCATCGTATACAACAATTTCTTGTTCATTCTGTTTAATCCGCTACCCCGTGCCAGGAGCGGATACAGACTCCTGGACATGGAGTAAGTAGATCTTTCGTATAGTTTCGTTTACGTGTGTGTTGCACGCACCTTTGTATACATTATTCAAGTAAATTTTTACAAAAATTCAAATAACTGTTAAGTCCTTTTGGCGTCTACTCATAGCTGACGTTCCGGACACCTGCTCGGCCATTTTGTACTCCTTTGCTCCTGCCTGTCAAATATTAGGATTCAGCTGTACTCTCCAAATCCCGCCTATAATAATACCTAATGTATGTACCTAATAACCTATATATCAAACATTTTATGTAAGAAAAAGTTTAGAGCATATGCGTATAGGACTCAATTTTTCATTAGGACAGAAGAATAGCAGTTGAAAGCATATTTACAAAATGCAGGGGTTATCATCAGGCTATGGTAACTCAATGCAAAATATTTTATGAGTCTTTTGGTTCATACTATGACTCCAAGCGGCGCTGCCGTCACTTTTCTGATTTAATCTTTGTGGACTGATCATAGAGAATTAGAAGTCTACGGGCTCGACGGATAAAATATGTCATCACATGTGTCAAACGTCAAACTGTAAATGCCGATGACTTGTTCGCTAGCTACAAATGCGGTGTTTTTATGTATTTAAGTGTTATTATGTTAATAAAGTTTGTTTTTAAGTTGTATTTGCTGCGTCTGTTGTTGGTGTCAACAGGAACAAGGAACCATTATTGTGTTTGCTGTGTGCCTAATTGCCAGCCGTCAATAGCATATTTTATATATACACATGCTTTAGGATGAAATGTCAAGCTTACATTTTAAAATATACTTCGCAATTGGATATTTCTCATTTTATTTACACAATGTACATTTGGACGGTCATATTTTGTGACAAATTCTTGTTTAAAAATATTTTTTGTCTTTATTTACTATCGTTAGGTATCACCAGTTTCTACCAATTACATTTTAACGCAATTGGTACCAATGGGTAAAAACACCTAATTGTTATTTAATTAAAGATAAAAGATAGTTTTCAACAAGAAATTGGATCACAATATGTGATCGTCTAAATCTGTCTTTACCCAAAATCTCAAGGATGAATTTAAATCTCCCCTCCCCCCGAGCCTAGAGCGCGTAAACCTAACGCTACTAGCGCCGCAGGCGCTCATAGTACGAACCCAAACAGGTATTGGCCGATGGAGAGGGAGTCGCCCATCTATATCCTATATAAATCTCTAATCTATGGCTATCATCAGAGTTCCCAAAACTTCTGTTATTCCGATAAGAAAATGTCATATTCTTTTTTCAATATTTCGACCGACGCGACGTCTTAAGTTTTGTGTATTTGTTTTGGATATACCCTGTATACGAACAAAATTACCACTCGGGGTCCATATTTCACTATTTTTTACAATTCTTTTCTCTCGCATCACTGATGATTTGTTACGACTAATTGCTGACCGTTCAAAATTCAGTCAAATTACGTCTACAGTATTTCGTACTAGAGATAAAGTATTACAACCGGTAAAATTAGTAAAGATTGATTACATTCGTTAAAGCGACAAACTCAATTTGACGGTTCCGATCGATCTCATTATTGTAATTTCCTGAATAGGACGAGTGATCATAAAGAAATTCGATTGCAAATTTTTGATTTGTTGTGGTTGAAACACCATAAAATATGAACTCAACTTTGTATACCACTATTAAAAATATTTGTTGCTCAACTTACCAAGTTATGGACCACGTACTTAGAAAGTTACGCACTAATGTCGGTAAAATATATTTTTTTAATTTATATGATTATCTCTCTTATCAAAAACTTTTATAACAAGTACTAATTTTGAAGAATAAATCGATTTAATCCTATTCTAGAAACACTTTATATCTATAGTTATTATCTCAATACTCATTATTTACCTAATAACCTAATATTTTGATAGCGGGAAATAAATCATTTGGTCAAAAGCAAGAAGCATTTAATTAACAGAATTTCTATATATTTTTTTATGTATAACTTTTGAAATGTAATGGTGATGGATTACATTTTATAATTAATAGATGGAAATCAGAAAAGAAATATAATCGTATAGATAATTTATTATATATGTATACCTAGTACGTGTTTCAAAAATAGTAAGCAACTGCTTAGGAAGGCATTCCTGGCAACAAAATAGACCTATTTAGGCTAATTACACCTGGGGGTACAACTTTATAAAATTTGAAGAAAAAAATTTATTCATTCATAATTCCGGTGCAGCTCCAAATAGAACTTTGAAGAATTTGACATGCAAATATTAATTGTACGCAGTTATATACTGATCTATTTTACGATCTATTACTGTTCGTCGTGCTGTAGTCATAGAGTACAGCCTACATCGATATGCAATAGTAAATACATGTGACAACTTTCTCTTATTTCAAATCCAAGATTTCATTTGTATTTTAGCTGAAATTCGTAAGTACGTTTCTGATATATTTGATCAAACGCAAAATTGATTTTTAATAATACTTGAATGTAATTTAGTTTAGTTAATTTAAGCTCGGTAAGAAATCCTCGAACGTACCTATTGTAACAGCTCAAAAAATTTTGTTTGATGAAAGAACTTACAGGCTCTAATATCAAAATAGCAGGTCTTGTCGAGATATATTATAGGAGCTCCGGATATTTTAGATCCACGAAGCAAGGTATGCTTCTCTGAAAATAATAGGATATGGATATTCAAAGATGTAACTTGATTTTAGTCTTAGGTTATAGAGTTGTTCGTGATTAGATTATCTCCCTACTGATAAACGCCAAACCAACCATAGTGAATTTGGTATAAATATATATAACTGTTGCTGAAGAGAAGTAGGAAGCATTCTTCGAAAACCGACTTACTACTCCATACTACTCCAGGTGGGGAAACTACTAAGTTCAACGTCAAAGACTATTTGATACTGACAGATGATCACTTACTGTTGTTGGTAAATTTGGTATCAAAATTTCATTGAAATGGGGAAAGATAAATTCAGTTTTTCCTAGAAAATCCTATGCAATAGTTAATACAGTATTCTAACAACATTCACGACACTTTTACACTTGGTGCAGGGTAGATTTCGGAAGCAATAAATTTCATCAGACCATCACTTGGCCATATTTACTCTCTCGTGGAAGCTGAAAACTCTCCAAATGCAAATTCAAAAATGTCCCGCCATGATAATCGATAGTCGAGCCATTCAAAATAAATTCACTAATATATAAGTGAAAACAATCTACGAAATGTCGAGTAACCAGGTGGCTTGTTATAATCTCTAAAAAACATCACGCAAGCAGCAACAATACCGCAAAACAACATGCGTAAGAATGTGAATCACCACTGGATAACAGCTAAAAGTGCGCAAAAATCAGACTTGCTAATGCTCTAGTTTTCGCGATATTTATCTACGTCTCTTAGGCATGAGTAAGACAGACAGCAGTTGGCGTATTGATGCTTTCGAGATCCGTGAATCTCGAGACGCCTTACGAATTCCTGGATAGCCCAGTGCACCAATAGCTCCCATGGTATTCTCTCAAATTATGTCGTTTCCTGAACACATTAACTGGAGAGAGGACAATATAGAAAATACCAAATGGTAGGCGGAGAACAGTACGCCTCCCCAAAAGGTTGAGCTGAATTGTTACTAAGGAGCTGATGTGATAAAAATTTTGATAAAGTCGTATGTTCAATAAACAGAGCGAGACCAACTAGAACAGGCAAGACATCTACCAAGACGTTGTCAATAAGAAGAAGAATCTAATTTACCACACTCATAGATCTGTACACGTTTTTGTTACTTGTGAAAACAAAATTGTAAGAAATGTAAACGTTTACTCCATAAGTACATACGCTGTACATGGTTGTTTGAGTTTAGGCTATAATTTTTCTTAAGTGTACCTTTAGGTCCATCGGGAGTCGTGCTCCAAATAAAAAAAAAAAACAGTTTGAAAGGCAGCAGTGCCATTGCGAAACAATTTTAGACATCCATACAATATACAAAATTGTCTGTGTGTATGTTTGTATGTTCAAAAATCCTGATCTCTTTCGGACGACGTATATACTTGAAATTTGGCATAGCTATAGGCTTTAGGGTTCTAATATAGAGAAAATTGTAAAAATGTTACGCCTATCGCACCCTAGTAGTAAGCATACAGAAACTTGAAACTTGGCATGGTTATAAGTTTTAAAATTTGAATGAAGAAAGAACTCTGAAAATCACTAAGTGATTTCCTAACCCATTAAGGGATGAGAGATCAACTAAGGGACATAAGAAAATTATGAACCTTTGTCCGATAAATAAAACCACTTGGACGATAAGATAAAGACTACAAATTTGACATAAACATAGATACTGTGGAAAATAAAGTAAAAAATGCAAAATCGTTAAAATTTTAACCCGGAGGTGAGATACAGGGATTGAAAAGTATTTCTCTAACTACCAGAGCCAAATATAAGACAAACGTTTTAAAATAGAGAAAAAAATGCAAATCCCTGAAAATGTTAATCAGCGTGCGAGATACAGGAATTGAAAAATATTTTTGTCACGGACAAAACCAAATTTGACATGCACGTAAGTAATGCTTTCACAATATATGGAAAAAAAATAGAAAAATCCATAGAATTTTAACCAGAGAGTTATGTTATATACAGGTTGAAGCGGTTTTATCGCGGCGCGGCGGGTTACTTAGTCCAACATTTGTATATTTTGATACCAAGAGATGGCAAATTATTTTCAGCCTGTACACATGTAAAACGTGTATACATAAAATTGTATTTAGTTTCATTGGAACGTACAAAATGACTAAATGTGTTCTTCTGGTTAGGTATACTGCCAGAAATATTCTCTAAGCATTCATCTGAACTACCATTATTTTTATAACATATTATAGTTGACAGAAATTAGTTATTTTATCAAATTGAATTAATGAGTCCACCACAATATGTTAAGACTTCAAGTACCTTTTATGAAAAAGCTTTTGGGATATTTTTGGAAAATTATAATAGACGCATTTGCCCCGTACTCTGTATTATTTATGAAATTTGACATCTTATAACTTTATTTGAAATAATATTGTATGCACGTACTAATAATATAAAGTTCATAAATTTAATGCCTCTCTCTTACTAGTAAATAACCTCGGTAGCTAAATTTATTTATATCGTTAAGAAGAATTCTCTAATAATTATTATTGGAGGCACAACACTAGTTTTTACATCCACAAAAATGTATTATGTGAATATTATTAACAACGACTGATAGGAAGATGAATGAAAATGGTAGAAAAAAATTCAATAAGGTACATACCGTACGGTGAGTTTTTGACACGAAAAGTCACACAGTTATGAAATCAGATAACTGAGACTTAACTGGGCAGGTAAAACTAAATGATTAATATAGACTACGCCAATAAAAAAACATTGTTTTCCAAATTAATCACTCTTATTTGCTGAAGGCATTATTCATACTGATTATCATTCAGATATGATTTTTTTATAGTTTGTTTCCAGAATATAACTTTATATTCCTGATGCTATTTATGAAATTCTGGAATGTGTTATAATCCTATAATAACAAATTTTATTCAATAAATGTGATAGAGTCGCATATTTGTGAGATAAGGATCGTATAAGTAAAATACCTAAAATTACTATGAAACACTTTATCTTATCTGGAAACGTAGTATTTTTGTTACGAAACTACGCTTTAATCTGAACCTTTGTAGAACTACGTAGAGCCTAATTCCAAGAAGAAAAGTTTATATTTATATGGAAGCAATAATATTACACGATTGCTACATTAATCATTTTTTCATATGTAAAGTGATCAACAGGTCTTAAAATGATCCGTCAATTTTTAGCTAATTTCAATAATTTACGTCTACGAGAAAGAAGCTACATTCGCTTACATCTTACTCATGAATAGGCAATTTCTTTGATTGAGAGATAATATATCTACTTACAGCTTTAAAAACACGAATACTACTATGGCTAGTATCCTTCTATGGTTCAGTTTCGCTCCGTCAACTTGGAACTAACTGAAAATTGGCACAAATGTAACTTATAGTGAATAAAGTTAAAAAAAAAATTCCAGAAAATCCCATGTGCGGTTTTCGAGTACTACCTAAGCACCCTCAAAACGGAGGGCCGCTGCACCATCTATTGAACATTTAAAAAAAATCTGTCCTACATTCCAATTAAAGAAAAAAGTTCCAGGGAATTTTCTTTACAATTTTGTAAATGTGACTAGGGGGTGTGCCAATTCGAAAACTGCAAGGAATATTTCCTGGAACATTTTTTTCTATAAAAGGAATATAGGACAGATTAAAAAAAATGTTCCAATATTTCCAAGATGGTGGAGATGCCGATATTTTTAAAGATGACTTTGAGGTGGGCCTACTCGAAAACTGCAAGGAAAATTTTTTGGAATATTTTTTCCTTAGCCGGAATAGAGAGAATAAGAAAAACAAATGTTCCAATATTTCCAAGATGGGTGACTTTTGGAATTGTACTCAACAATTGTACATACAGGGGATTTCCTGAGAAAATTTCCGTCTGCTTTTGCTTACTATAATTTATATTTGTACCAATTTTCACATAGTTCCAAGGTTCGTAGAACAAAATTTCATTTTTAAACTGTTTTTTAATACACTAAGCGTAGATTAAAAGTTATAAAGGATAGTGAAAGATAATGTTACAAACAAAATCGACAAATTGACTCCTGTGCTTGTGACACAGTGGAGTGGAAGCAGTACAGTAAAGGTAAAAAAAATTTATTTTTTTTTATTTAAATACGGTAAAAAAATGTTTTTTTTTTATTTAAATACGCTTAGAATGTCATGAAAGTCATGAAAGAGTCGAAACATTAAGTTTGAACAAAAAATCTGTCTGTCGGTTTGTGTGTCTAACTTTTTTTTGTGCTCACTAATACTCTGGAACGGTTTACAATATTGACTTGCGACACCTATGTACTATAATGTGATCTGGAACTAGATTATATTTGAATCTTATTCTGTTGAAGGATTGGGCGGTAAATAAGGGAAAGCAAAGCAAGTATGAGTCCTTAAAATTGGGATTTAATGTATGTACGAGAACCCAAGGTTTCAAAAAAATGTTGGACATGAATCAATCACCCCCATCATCACTCTTATTACCACCCATAGTCCCTTATTAAAGGAAAAATAAAAATAAAATTGTGATTTAGTGTGTCAACAAGGACCAAAGGCCTCATTTTTATTTTGGCATCCCCACTATCGATGTGGCATATCGTTTCACGGGGTTTTGAGGTAGATGATTTCAAATATTGTATTATTAATGTTCTATGAACAATTATTTCTACATAGTGGGGTGCAAATATAGTATCAAATTTTCTTTCGTTCAGAAATCTGGATGTGGAAGCATAATCTATTTTCTCTTTAGACTCAAGATATTGGGACCAGAAAAGTCCCCAGTTTTGACCTCGCGACTTTCACGCCTAGGGATGAATGAAAGAACTTATTTACGAGGTTGAAATAACTGACCGCGACCACCTCGTCAGCAGAATTAATAAAGCAGGTGCAAGAAATAGATTAGGTATCACCACCACAGAAATGAGAAGAAGAGCACGTGGATGTATTATAAACGGTGGTTCGCATTTTGAACATCAAAAGTGTTAAACTGTTTCTTTGTTTCATTAATTCTAAACACCATAATAGTACATGCTATACTTAGTTTCCTATCTAATGAAATTTTATTGTCTACAGAAACATTTTTCTGTTTTGAATGTACTAGCATTCCGTAATACAACAGTAAAAAGGGAATAAAACAAAGAAGTTTTTAAAGTTATTTGAATGTAGTTCATGCGTGCTATTTGTGAGAATATGCCCTAAATTTCAAATTCAATTCTACAGAAACAGAGTCTGCATTTTAATTTGTATGACAATTTTTTTTATAATCCCATTTCGACCACTCTTTCTTATTATTTGAGGAAGTACCCATTGAAGATTATCGGATATCTCAAAATCTAGATAGAAAATAGATTCCAACTGAGCCCCTCTATCAACCCCTTAAAACTTCCTTAAAACCTTCCGTCGATGTACCAAACACCATGAGTACAGGCCGTAAATAAATTCAAGAAATGTTTTTTATTATCTTGTCTAATATATAAAAATCTCGTGTCACAGTGTTTGTTATCGAACTCCTCCGAAACGGCTTGACCGATTTTTATGAAATTTTTGGTGTATATTTGGTAGGTCGAGAATGGGTCGTAGGCTACTTTTTATACCCCTAGGTGATAAGGGTGGCCCTATCCAGAAATTTTCTTTTTATTTTTTGGACAAAAATGTATAATTTAAATGGCAAAACAACGTTTGCTGGGTCAGCTAGTTTTTAATAAAAATTCTTGAGAAAGGACTTTTACAGATTGCTTACCTTACTATGAGCCTTATTAATGGTGGTGGTGCCGTGCTTTAGAAAATGATTTCGTAATTCGACAATTTGTCGATTCATATGATTTTTTGATAAGCTTCTAGACTATACTTTATACTATAACTTTATAGAATGGTACTAGGCTATGAAAAGTCAACAAAATCTTTTTTTTATTTTCGCACAAGTAAAAAAAATTGTCTTTCTTTAGTTTTCAATAGCCTACCGAGTAAACACATATACATTTTTTAAACGTATTATCAACGTGCCATTGGTTGATAAATCGTGTTACGTTAGAAATTCGACGGTTTGTTTTTGGTGTATAAAAACACTGTTTTATTTTAGCGTTATAAATACGTAGTTTTCTTATCAAAATTTGAATATCCAATATTCTCACGTTAAAATAACGTTATTTACATATCATATAGATACTAATATCGTCAACGTTTTTGTAACGTGACTTCTAACTAATTTAGTAAGTATAAAGTATAAGTATATAAAACGTCTTATAACGTTTCGAGATTACGTTATTAAAATGTTCCTTTAGATGGTTTCAACAACGTTTTGAGCTACCTAGT
Source organism: Rutpela maculata (assembly GCA_936432065.2). Lineage (NCBI taxonomy): Eukaryota > Metazoa > Arthropoda > Insecta > Coleoptera > Cerambycidae > Rutpela > Rutpela maculata. The sequence continues at coordinate 114,954,450 of OW386285.2, forward strand.
TAAGCACTTTAGTTACCCATATAAATGTACCTATGTAGTTTAAAACGTGTTTCAAATATCTCTTGGTCTTGGCGTATAGACCAAATATTTGCTATTTTCGGCTCCGAGTCAAACGGTTCTTGATTGACTCGTAGGAAAATATTAGCGTCTTAGAAAATATTATTACCAGGACATGTCGCAAACTTTGTCTGAATAATACATACGCTGAAATATATAATTTGACACATTTACGCATTTTTATAGAAATTCGTTTCAAAACATTTAAATAAATGTTCCACCGTTATTTCTGAATCCACTAGAATTCAAGAGGTAAAAAACGTTATTTTCACGTTCAAGCAAATGTGTAATTAATCGACTTTAATGAACCAATGAACGAAGCATTCTGATTTGTAAAGGAAGGATTACGTGATGGCGTGTGGATTATTATTTCTCTGCTAGAACTTCGTTACAATAGTTGCAAACGATCCAACTACGTTTTTGTTGCTGTAGTTTGTGGTTCTCTGTGATTTTCTTGTGTTTGCTGTTGTTTTGGGTAAGTACAAGCTGTATGTTCTTAAATTAAAAGTAATATACATGTCAAGGTACATTTCTACTCAGTGATATGTTACCTAGGATTTTTAAAACGGGTGCACACTTTATAGCGGATCCTCGACGGACTCAATGACTGTTTAATTTGCAAATATGGTTATCGTATTGAAAATATCGTTATGCAAAAACTCTCTATTATCATCGCATATGATTGTGTAGATGGTAGTAATATATATGTACTTCTCGTGCATGGTGTACCAGAACACCATGGCTTCTTTGTTACCAAGTTATAAAAGGACATACCTTCAAGTTTTGTTTAATTTTGTCGCTAGATGCATCCTTGAAACTTCTTTACATGTAGGCCACATTCACGGGGTATTCTGAATTTTCAGACAAGTGTTTTCTACGACCAAAAATGTAATTCAGAGGTGCCGAGGGTAAATATGCCAATAACTTTTTAGTATGGTATTTTTTTCTAGATACTGTGTATTAAAATTAAAACTACTACGCGGCAACAGTTTTTCTCAACTTTTGCTGCAATAAAGGCTCCCGAATTGCATTCGCAATTAAGAACTATATAAATTAGAGTCGTGTAAACGTTGGTTGGTTGGTTTGTTGGTTGGTTTAGAATGCTGACAAATTACGCGAACCATACGCATTTCTTAGATTGAGAATTTTGTTTCAGAGGCAGCGAAGTTGAACTTTCCAGCCAATGAAAAAAATGATATGCAGTTTGCCTGGGCTATAAAGGAATGGCTAAAACATTCAGCAGCGCGACTTAATCTAGCCAAGAGAATAAACAGATAATTTCTTTTCTTATATTATCTATAAATTTTATAAAGTAGAATGTTTTATTGTTGTTTTTAACCGTTGTTTTTCTAAATAATATATAATCACAAGATTTTTTTATTATTTGTTTATATACTATACTATACTATATATACTTTGTATTTTAGTTTTTTAAATAAATTTAGGCACGAATAAAACTGTATTATCATTAGAAATCCGGACGTATTTACACTTGTTCATTTTCCATGCAGCATATTTGAAGCACAATTTTTACAATGCTAAATATAGCTAAATACATATTTTTGCTAGCATGTGAAATGGAAGAAGGTGGTAACAGTCAACTGATTTACTATCTCCTTGCATTTTACATCATCGGATATATGATTTGCTATATTTACCACTAAAAATTATTTCAAAGTTGCTGTATGAAAAATGCACAAGTGTGAATACGCCCTAGTGTTAAATATAACGTCTAAAGAACATTTGAAAGTACCAATAATAGTATATTATATTACTAGGAGTAGAACGCACTCTTTTTTTGTGTTGAGCCCAGGATTTGCGGCTGAGGCGAAGCCGAAGCCGCAAACTGGGCAAAACACAAAAAAGGCGTTCTACTCCGTGTAATATATACTATTTTTTCTTCAAGCGTATTAAAATGCAAAAATTCATTTATTTATCATAAATGTACAAATATTCAAACTACAGTCTTACATGTTAACACAATATGACAAGTGGCTAGGGGATAGCGCGCCACCGGTGGCTTTCGGTATTAACATTATGTTACTAGTAAAACAATACCCACTGCGGTGGCGCTTTCGGAACTAACATTATGTTACTAGTAAAACAATGTCCACTACGGTGGCGTTCGGTACTAACATTTTGTTACTAGTAAAACAATGTCCTACTCCTACTTCTGTTTTTGGTGACATAATTTAAACATTTTAATACGCTTGAAGAAAAAAGAATAATTATTAGGGTACTTCATACGTTAAATCAACGTTAATAAACACGTTTTTAGAATGAACACTTTTACTCCTTCATTTACGTTGAAAACATTTATATAAAACGCTACACAATAACGTTGAAATTATAAGATCTTAACACGTATAATATTCGTGTTTTATGTGCTGAATCAAACGTTTATGTATTCGTACTTTGCAACGTGTAAAAGTGCGACATTTAAAAGTTGATTCTACGTAATAGAGACTCGTATTTTTCTAATGGTGTTTATAATATAAAAAACGTTTTATACATGTATGTGTGTTTACTGGAAGTACCATTCTATAAAGTTGTCTCTAAAAGCCTATCAAAAACATTTTTTAATCGGTTTAGAGATGTAGGAGAAATTGTCGAATTACGTTCACGGCACCGCCCACCTTAAGAGTAGTTTTCAGATACGGATCTATTGAAACCTATTTTTTTTTTAGAGTTGTAGAACTTGTTCTAAACAGGCACACTCTACATATATAAAATAACAGAGGAGTTTTTTTTATTATTATTGATAGTTATAGAATTTTGTTATTTTATAGAAAACCACTCTTCTAAAAATCCGACGTTTCGATACGTTTATTGTATCATCTTCAGGGCACTACAAGATATGCGATATTATAGGTATATATAAATATAAATATTAATTATTAAAAATTAAAGTCATCTAATTAGTAATAAAGGTAGTTTTCTTTAAAATAACACATACATTCCATAAAAATTATCAAGAACTGTACATACGGGCAAATAAATAAATTGAAAAAATATTTTTCATTATCTACATCTTATTTTTTTTTCAAATTCTGCAGAAAATACTTTACTGTATGCTTACTATGATAGGGCTGTAATTTTCTTAGCAGTGGCCTTCAGACATCGATTTATTGAAAACTGTTTATTTAGAAGAGTAGAACTTGTCCCAAAAAGACACACTCTGTATATGTAATGTACATAGAGGTGTTTAATATCATAATAATATTATTTATTACTAACCTGTCCGTTCTGGATTGAGGCAAACGTCCTTTGATCAGTCTTTCTCACCATAACAATCCTGCTGGATCCGTCGTGTCCATGAGCAGTCTTCCTGAACCGGTGCAAATCGGTGAGGGACCCCGGGAAGGCCGGCTTCCTCCTACACAAAGACATTTCAATAGGATAACCACCACACATTTTTAGCCCTATGTAATAATCGTTAGGGCTCATAGTTAATTTCAAACACACTATGTGCGATACCGAATACGACTGTTCACAAAGTGTGAACCGCACGGATACCTTTCCAATCTTTGTTCCATTTTGGTGGCCAAGTGTAACAAATATCAAACAATTATACCTTGCAGACAGTGTATTAGATTATTAACTGCACAGTGTATTAAATTTAAATATTGTTATCGTACTGTAAATGATAGACTCCCGCGGATATTTGGTATCGATGTACAGTTTACATTTTAAATATCTTGTAACGCATAAAGATTATTATATTTTCGCCCTTTTCTTAAATGAAAGTATGGGAATAAGTGCAACAAGTGACAACTGAGGATACTACGGACGAGAATATTCAATACAATTTTTCTGATAATGTTTCATTTCAAAATACAGAGTGTTAATGCTTTATTAAATGCATTCTTGTTAAATTTTGATGTTTGCGAATAGAGTGCGTCTGCTTTGTTTATTTCGATCATACTTTACTGATACTACAAAGCAAAAATTTTTGAAAAAAAATTGAATCACCTGCAAAAAAATTATTGAAATAAAATTTCACAGTCGTGTCGCCTAGTTAACTAAACCTTGTTACATAATATTAATATTGAAGTAGGTTAAAAATACGATTAAATTCGTTGTTTGTTCAATATCGATATTAGGTAATAAGGTAATAAGATTCAATTAACTCGTTATTAGAGAATTCTGAAATCACTATGTATCACATTTTGAGCAAATCTACAAAAATATTGCAATTATAGCCTTATTGGATTCTTCATTTTTTCTTAACTTTTGACATCAAATTCGTTATCAGCTACTGCTAAAACATTTAGACATCATTCCACCCTTTTCCACCCGTTCTGGGAAGTGGCCGCACAGCGGTATCTTTGTTCTAAAAAAATTATGGGACCACTCACATGAGTCGTAAATCTCAAAAAAAGTTGCAGCAATGACTCTAAGCCAATCCCTGACCATTTCCCAACCAATGTGGGTGTGAAAATCAATTAAACGGCTGATATAAAGGTACAAAGCATCTAGTGTGAACTAGAAATCCTTATATTTTTTTGACTATAACCTAATAAAATGCAGTATTGACTTATTCAAGAAATGATAAGTATAATAGTGACAAAATTACAGTAGAATATTTGTTATATTTTCTGACAGTGTTTTTTATCTTTAGAAACTCCTTTAGAGATTCCTCCAACTCTATTCTAGAACAAGGAACAGTGTAATGTATTGTATATAGGGTAATTTAGGAATAATTTTTATATTTAACAGTTTTTGTAGAGATAAGAGTAAGTTTTTGTGAGCACAGCTGATAGATATCCACGACAGCGATTTCAGTATGAGTATCCACGCGCTTATGCTAGCCGTCTTAACAGTGGCGGATGGTGAAATTTCAATAATTTTTTTCTCGTCTCTGGCGCATGGGACCCATACGAAATATGGGAACTAACATCTAAAGAAGCACTCCTCTAACGACCCGTAAAAAATTTTGAAAAAGCAGTTTGCGAAAAATTTGTTCAAAATTCGGTTGGCCCCCCTAGGTCTAGGGACTCCTGTTGAAAATTACTTTTTTTGTCATATACATTTTACTTTTCATAAAAATACAATAATACGTTTTGGAGTTTATGGAAATATTTTCATTACTAACTGAAGTACAACGAATTGAAATTTTATAATTTGTTAAATTGTAAATTACAAAATTTCAGTTTATTGTATTTCAGTTAATAATGAAAATATTTTCATAAACTCCAGAACCTATTGTTGTACTTTTATGAAAAGTAAAATACATATGACAAAAAAAAATAATTTTCAACAGGAGTCCCTAGACCTAGGGGGGGCAACCGAATTTTGAAAAAATTTTTCGCAAACTGCTCTTTCAACTTTTTTTACGGGTCGTTAGAGGAGTGGTTCTCTAGATGTTAGTTCCCATATTTCGTATGGGTCCCATGCGCCAGAGACGAGAAAAAAATTATTGAAATTTCACCAGCCGCCACTGCGTCTTAACGGTGTATTTGTATGTAATAAAGGGCAATAAGTTAGTACGAAGTGTTATTAATTTAATATTTGCCACTACTAACAAAACACACGACAAAAAGTATAAGTGAAACAAGAAAAACTAATTCAAGAGCACATTTTCAATAAAGTTTCTTGCTTAACTATCTAAGTCAAAATAACATAAATTCATTCCAGACCACACGGGGAGGAGGAATTTATTTTTAGAATACCTCGGAGGGGTAGGAAACTCCCTTAAACATTCCAAGTAACTTTTTTTGGCACAAGTATTTAGATGAGAAGAGTATAAATAAATAAAGGAGGAATAAATTGTAGGAAATAAAGGAAGATATCTAAACTGTGTGATCCTCTAATCCTACATTTTACTGATGATTTGTTATTGTTTGGAGTCGTTCATACTCCAAGTGACACTGAAAAGATGCATTGTAATATTGTCAGGTTTTGATTGGAATTTAAAAAATTGTATAGACATCAATATAAATAAATGCAAAATAATAACATTTTCTAAGAATAAAAGTAATATTTTATTTGAATATTCTGATAGAAAAAAAACCGAGAGTAGAGTCTATTTCAGATTGGACATTACTTTGGACAGGAGTAAGATATCATTTACATATGAGGAAAGGTTTAAAGACAACGGAGGGATTTCACTGATGTTAATATTTAGTTTGTAATACTTCTGTATCTTTTTAATTGCTTTTGTCGCTCTCGGGGGGGGAGGGGGTAATTAAATTAAAGTACCGGTATTTATTATGTTTTCTTCTCACCTCTATGAAGAGCGAAAAATATTAGAAGTGTGACTGAGCACAAGAATGACTGCAACAATGAAAGAATATTTAAATAGACGTTCTTCTAGTTACTTTTACCCCCGCCAGGGGTGCTTAGGGGGTGGCTCAGAGTAATTGCTACACCTTTTTTGAGAAGTAATACTCATCTGACTTTTTTCCAGAAATATACCGCTGGGCAGAAGTGAGAACCATTTTCATCCCCTGTAAGGGGTGGAAAAGCGTTATGGGGCAGCTCATAATAACTGCTACACTATCTTTTAACGCTTGCTGCTCAACTGAGCAGTTTTTCATAACTTCTTTTCCAAAAAGATACCAATGTGTAAGAAGTTAAAATGATTTTCAACCCTCGGAAAGGTTGAAAAATGGTCAACGATTAGCTCAAAGTCATTGCACCTTCTCTTGAGATGTAGTACTCATCTGAGTGGTTCCATAATTTTTTTGGAACAAAGATACCGCTGTGCGGCCGCTTTATTGAGAATCACCCCCTAAAGGGATGGAAAAGTATTGGGGGGCACTTCAGAGAGATTTTTGCACCGTGTTTTCTGTTCAAGTGAGCAGTTTCATAATTTCTTTGGTACAAAGATACCGCTGTGCAGCCCTAAAAGAGATTTTCACCTCCATAAGATCCTTCGACTGAGGTTTCTTACAGTGCTGAATGAAATGAGCGCTTTTCAGCCACATAGAGGACAACATGAGTAGAAGAGTGTGTTTTTGAGACTCGTGCCCATCGAGACTTTTTATTTACTGGATTAGTAGAACAATATATCAAAAATTGGAGAAATCTGACGAATACCGGATTTCCGTTTGTGATGTGCGGGATCCTATTATGAAAATAAATTATCAATCTCGAAATTTCCAATTTTGCTCACCTTACACTAGGCGTAGTTTGACTATTGCCTTACAATTTGCGAAGATTTCATAGAAATCGTATGAGCCAATCCCGAAGTAATTCTTGTACAAACATAAAAAAATACGGATCGAAATGAGAACCTCCTCCTTTGACAAACGTATGGAGTCGGTTAAAAACTGCTGCCTAAGGAATCAGTTCTTCCACATTCAAGTTTCTGGTCGTGGTGCAAAAAAAAATTGAAGATTTGGTTCTCGTACATACGCTAAATTATAATGAGGTGGGTGATAATGGGGAACGGCTAATGCCAAAAAAAATTTGAGACCTTGGCTTCTCGTACATACACTAAATTCCAATATTATGGACTCTTACTTGCTTGCTTTACCTGTCTACCTCCTTCAACGGAATTAAATCAAAATATAATCTAGTTCCAGATCTCGCTATAATACATAGGTGTACCAAATTTCAAGTCAATGTCATAAATTATTCCAGAGTAATCGTGCGCACAAAAAAAAAGTTACAGACAGACATAATTTTTTTTGCCCAAATTTAAAATCTCGACGTTGCATGATATTCCAAGCATATTTAACCAAAAAAGTCATTTTTTTATACGATGTGGAATAAAATGAAGTATGCACCACCTCGTTATAACATTAGAATTGGTTTGTGGATTCCTCACAAAATAACAATAAAAGTTCAAGTCCCAAAGTTCTTCCTGAGCAACGACAGTTTGAGGATGAAGCCCAAAATCTGATTTACATTTTTATTTAAAAAACTATATTGAGCGAGACAATGAAAGGACCCCGCAATAATCTTATGGAAATTGGGTTTCGGTCAAATCGTCTGAATTTTGGATATGTTTTAGGTTTCGTCACCGCAAGCAAAAGTCTCTATGGGCACAAAGCTCGAAAATTAATACTTTGTCTGCTACGGAGCTTGAAAGCTCCAAAGCTTCACCACAGATTTATTTATTCGTGCAGTCTTAATAGATTTTTAAATGACTTATTTTTTCAATTTTAATGTCTAAGTTTATGTTTTTGAGGTTGCTGAATTCAAATCCGATGTCAAATTGTCCAAATTGACAATTGACAGCTGTCAATTAGCTGTCAAAGTTCCTTAACAAAGTGCAAATCTTATTTTTATGTTATGAGTTTATGCTGTTTAGGTAACTCAGTTCATGTATGATGTGAATATAATAATTCGACAATTGGCAGCTGTCAACAGGCTGTCAGCTAACTGTCAAAGTGCAATAACAACGTGCAAATCTTATTTTTTTGTTATGACTTTATGCTTTTTAGGTAACCGAGTTACATGAACTGAGTTACCTAAAAAGCATAAAGTCATAACAAAAAAATAAGATTTGCACTATGTTATTGCACTTTGACAGCTAGCTGACAGCCTTTTGACAGCTGCTAATTGTCGAATTATTGTATTACCATCATACATGAACTGAGTTACCTAAACAGCATAAACTTATAAGATAAAAATAAGATTTGCACTTTGTTAAGGCACTTTGACATCTAATTGACAGCTGTCAAGTGTCAATTTGGACAATTTGACATTGGATTTGAATTCAGCAACCTCAAAAACATAAACCCAGACATTAAAATCGAAAAAATAAGTTATTTAAAAATCTACAAAGACTGCATGAATAAATAAATCTGTGGTGGAGCTTTGGAGCTTTCAAGCTCCGTAGCAGCCAAAGTATTGATTTTCGAGCTTTGTGCCCATTGAGATTTTTGCTTGGGATGACGGAACCTAAAACATATCCAAAATTCAGACGATTTGACTGAAACCCAATTTCCATAAGATTACTGCGGGGTCCTTAGTATAAGGGATATATTGAGGAATCGTTTTATCAAAAACGACCGTACACTACCATAGGCGTGCGAACCGAGGGAGGTAGCAAAAGTTTGTCAAATTTTTTTCTCTCAGAGTTCTGCGACTTTTTAGCACTGGCATTAGAATTTTTGAATAAAATTACACAAAGGAGGTACTTCTGTCAGAAAACCGTAGGATTTGAGAAAACCAAATTGAATAAATTATTGCACAGAAAAACCAATTCCACTTTTCAAATATATCAATTTTGATTTGACTTTAAAGTTTAAATTATCATCGTATCAAAAAAATCATATTTTCAACCCCCTTTAAAAAAGTGTACCGGAGGTATTGGGACGGGTTGTTTAGTATCATTGGATGTCTAACGATTATAGTGGACCATTGATAAAACCACGATTTCTATTTATACCATTTTTTACAAGATAAATAAACAACTAATGTACTTAATTACAAAGTTTCTAAACGCGTTTAACCCCCTCCGACGAGGATTAATCTTAAACACCCCAAATATTCATTCAAATAACCTTTTTTGGGGATATATTATGGTCAACTCGGCATACAAGGGCGATACTCCTAACTAAAAGCTTGTTTAAATTTCATTTTTTAATACCATTTTATTACGAAAATTAAACCACATTAACTTGCTCCGTGGTAAAGGGGCCCCCGTCTCCAAATTTTGTAGCATGAAAATAATTTAATTCTTTTTCTAAAAATCAATAAGTATCTACCCTTATGTCCACGGAAAATTTCCGCCACCTCTAATTTAGCGTTATTGATATTAAAAGGAACCCATTCACCAATGAAAATTGAGGAAAGTTAAGTAACACTCTTTCAACATTCACAAAATACCTTTTAGGTCGAGGTGAAGAAAGGCCAACCCAGGGCCAAGCGACCCCCTAAACAATCTACAACACTCTTTTAACAGAGAGGAACTAGCATTTTTGTGCAGCTTTTGGTAAAAACCTATTGGTACAATCAATCTGTCATTTGAGCCACGAATAATTCCTACAAGAGATTTTTTTATACTATAGAGGGGCTTGCCCCATGTTGAAAAAATGACAGTCAAAGTAGGTTTTTCACAATTACCTCCTTTTCTATTAGTTCTACCTTAAAATTACAATATTGTAGAAAATGAAAAATTAACAACTTTTCTTTAAACTATTTTTCTCTATTATTAAAATATTTTACGATTTACAGCCGTCAGAATGGTGAAAATTTGTACTTCACTGCACATTTTTGCAATTATCTCTGACCTCGTTGCTCCTATGTAGTAATTGGATATTATCAATATTGTAGATCATACAATTTCCCAGATCAGCTGTTTTCAATTTACCTCCACGGTCAATTACAGCAGCTCGAAGTTGTGTGAAAAAGATTCTTGAATTTCGGAAAAATGTCCGCTCCGTTGTTTCGATGTTATTCATACTCATTATTAATTTTCTATAATCAATAAAACTGACTTACGATAGTGTTATTTCGTTAAAAGAATTAATTTTATTTGAACTTCGATTCGATTTTCACTCGCCCAAAAATTAAAAAATGTATGCTTCACTCTAGATTATTGCAATGATCTTTGTCCCCATTGATCCTACGTAGTAATTAGTTATTATCAATATTGTAGTCCCTTGATTATAAAACCAGAAAACGGCAAAAAGCCCAAAAGTTCTCTGACTGGACCGCAAGACATCTTCCCTCCCATTTTCGATGGTGACAATATTTTCCGACATGTCCTGCAACCACTACCCTTAAACGGAAAAACCATCCCCTTTTTCGATTTTCCGGTGCTAGGCTTGCAAGGGCTTGTCGGATCAGGTTCTTTGGTCAATTCGAATAAAATAGGTAAATATTGACCACAGGTGACCTAATCCACCCCCGGGGGTTGAAACTACCCCCACCCCACCCCCACCCCCCAATGACGATATACCACGAAAACAACGAAAATCAGCTATAAAGCGGTAAACTCCCGTTTTTGGGGGAATACGATGGTGACAATATTTCCCTACCTACCTACCCTTGACCTACTACCAAGCCTGAAAAATCACCCCCTTTTACGATTTTCCGGTGCTAGGCTTGCGAGGATCGGGTTTTTTTTATCAATTCGAATAAAATAAGTAAATATTGACAAGTGACCTAACCCACCTTCTGGGGTTGCAACTACCCCCTCCTCCATTTGATATAAATATGTAATTATTTAAATTATTCAGAAATTTTGTTAACATAATCACACTAATGCTGTCCTTATGTAACGAAAACGTCGTGAAACTGTGACAGAATCACAACGGTGTTGACAGTAGAAATGTACCAACAACAGAAAAATTCAATTTTACTTGGTTCAGCTGAACGAGATTTGAAAATGGTTGATACAACAGAATGACTGCTGAGCTGCGATTAGCGCTGAACTTTAATTCAGTTGAACTGATCTAGATCGCTGTATGGTACGACCGGCCCTAATATGTCAAATTCAGCTGTTTTCCAACAAATTAGGTGTTCACTTTTCGAAGCCCCCCCTCCCCATTGTTCATTTTGTACATGTCCGGTAACTCCCCTAAAAGCGAACGCATTTTTTGAATGGCTCTTTAAAAGTTAGTTATTTGATTAATATATTCCTTCCATATCAATTTCAAATGAGATAGTGAAAGCATTCAACAAATAATATTCTTGTTTCAGTTAAATATTAAACGAAATAGATTAGAAAATATTCGGCGTACTTATATATAAATATAAAACAATTACGTTTTTATTAATATATTTAATATCATTTTATTTTGTGTAATGTGTAGAAACCACAAATCTTCCGTTAAATAGTAATTTTATACGTGTTATTTATTACGTTATTACAACCCAGTTTTTACTTTTTGTTGCCTCTAATGCAATTGATTTTATGATGTTTTATTATTATATAACTGGCTGATTATAAATATGTTGCGGAAATGAAAATCTTATCACTTCTTAAAGATGTATATTGGATTTACTTCCTGTTAGATAAAAATATAATAATGGGTTGAAGAGAATATGATATAAATTTTAGATATAACTGAAGAAATCGTTACCTACTGTTATACTTTCTCTTATCAGTACATTTTTAAATTAGTAAGTAGTTGTTAAGTAGTTGATTACAGCGACAGACTGACCCGACTGGCCCTCACCTGCCAAGGACCTTTAGAATACCTTGAAAGACAAATATTTTATTATTTTTTCTTATGCAAGTGATTTCTACATTAGGTCATTAGGCACAGTGTATTAACAATACAGTTAACATTCGTTCAGTGAGTTTTGACCTTCAATTATTACGCATAAAAATTCACACCAGTTAAAAATTTTCATTTTTCTGTATTCAGAAACTTAATATCTATTATTGACAATATTGAATAACAAATTGTGGGCTGTATTATTGGGGGTGGGAATGTTGTAGAACATTCCACAAGAAAAAAAATTATTAAAAATTAGAACATAACTAAACATATTTAAGGCATCAACGCCGGAGATTGGCACAAAAGGGCTCATACACGTTCACAGAAAAGTAAGGCACAACGCGTGACGCCCAAAAGTTTCACTTGGTAAATATTTTGGGGCCCAGGCAAACAATTCAAAGGTACGCCAAAATTTCACTTTCAATTTTTTTTTTGTGGGCAAGGAAAAAAATGTATACTTTTTAAATAAAAGTGCACAAGGCGCACAATTCAAAAATACGCCAAAAATATTTTTACGTCGTTCGGCGACGATCATGTCCAAAGACATAAAATTCGAAAGTACGTCGAATTTTATTTTCTTAAAATGTTCTTTAATTTTTTATTTTTTATCGCTTCATAAAACAGTGAAATTGGGTAGGTACATAGATAGTCATTGTGAAAATCATTCAAAAGAATGACAATAAAATTTTGATTAGGCGACGAACTGAAAGGGCGAGACTGGAAAATGCGGTAAAGGCGCGTCGCGTCTATATGCAATTATTAGACAAAAATTAGTAAAAATGATCAAAGCCGGTTGCTCGAATAAAACAAATTTAGATTCATCCAGCGGACGAGTGTGTTGGAGAATCGGCACAAAGCTGTGGTAGCCAAATCAAATGCATGTCTTTAAAGATAGCAAAGTTATAGAGAAAACTGCCTTGTAAGTAAGTAAGATAAAAAAGTTATTTGTCATTTCAAATATCATAATTCGAACCTACATGGGGCCAGTATGTCGCCGTATAGGAGGCAGGAAAACGCAATAAACTCATATATAGTTGAACTCCGTTCTTGTGAATGATATAGTCACTAAAAGGAACCATAGAGCTAATCACTAGTGTTCCGAAATTTTTTAAGTAAAATATTTTTATATTATTTTCAGTCTACAAAGTGCCTTCATAATCTTCTGAGGAAGTTGTGTGAGTCTTTTTACCAATCGATTGCTATTGCATGCTCATTATTATAGGTCGTTAAAAATTTTTATATTTTCTTTAGATAGGATTGCATATTATCATCTGTATTCTTTGGATCAACCATCAATAAGTGGTATTATTTGAACTGTTGCATTTTACTGATTGAATGAATAACTTTAAGTCTTCTTCCTCAAAGGCTTTCATGTGTTAAGTCGGAGTTGAATATCGGGCGTCTTTTGACCACAAGTTTGTAATTAATAAATTAGTGTCGCGTCAATCAGATGCTGTGAGTAAGGTTCTTCTACAGGAACACCCAAACATCTGGTCTTTATTATTCGTCGACTCTATGAAGAAAGCATTGCTTTGGTAAAAGTATACAACACGAACCCCGACAAGTTTTAGTTGTCAAAGGCGTCAGACAGGGCAGTGTTCTGTCACCAATCCTCTTTAGCTGATATAGTAAACATGAAATGCGATCTGTGCTGGGGACTGTCAGGATATATTAACTTTGGGCAGAACCAAGATTTCTAACTTAGGATTTACACTTGAATTGCTACAAGTGAGGATGAGCTTATATACTTGCTAGGCAATAAGCCTTAATGTTTAAGTGTAAATTACAACAAAACAAAAGTTATGATTGTGCACAGAGTAAATAATAACCACCACATAGAGACGTTAAGAATAAGTGTCTGTAAACATAATGCTATGCATTGGAGATCTTGTGGACAATACTGACAAATATATCTTTTCTTTTTCACTTATTTAACGTCGCCCTAATGCCGCTACCAAGGTCTATCGCCGACGCCAGGACACGAGTTAAGAAATTTTGACGAACTTTTTCTCTTTTAAAAGAGTGAGTTTTTTTACTTGCCTAACATTTCCACACAGCACAAAGACATCCCCAGGGCATATTAAAGATATCATCTTTGGATATGTGGGATATCCTGGGCAAATCCCATGTTGTTCATAGGATAGCCAAGTGGGATAGCCCGGGTCTTCCTCATGACCTCCTGAGGATAACTATGCTAATATCCTCAATATTTATTTAGGTAGTGGTGTGGGTTACTTATAGGACATTTGGCGTACACCTGTTTACGGATATATGAGACATCCTGAGCTAATATCCTATAATCTCAGAACAGTCCGCACGGAAAAAAATTAATTTTAAGTCAAGAGTCTGTTTTTTCATGTACAGGGTTATTCATTATATTTAGGTCACCCTTTATTATTGGAGATAGAAAAAAAGTTTCAGACGAAAGTTGTAGGGCTGTAACTGAACCTCTTTAATAAGTTAATGGAATCACAGTGGCGTGCAGAAATTGAGAGGTACAAAAAGCAATAGTATGTTTTTAATGGAACGCCCTGCCCTGTATATTGTTAAATTTCTGAATTGCTCTTTTTTTTATATCTTAAAAATTATGACATATGATAGTCCTGTCTTTAACCGTTTTCCAGTTATTGAACATTGAAAATCGTATTTAAGCTATGTATTATTATACGAAGGGAAATTGCAATTATTGAAGTAGTCTCAGGGCCGGATTATCCATAAGACTAAATAGGCTATAGCCTAGGGGCGCCGAAACGCGAGGGGGCCCTAAGGCAATTGAAAACTAACTAAATTTATCTCCCGACGGCTGACGTGACATGTACTGTTTACTATATAATTGAAAGTAGAGTCCTGTTCATACGTTTAAAGTAATTATCCATATCTGAAGTTTTTATTGCCTTAATCCTTCCCAGGTCCCCCGTATAGGGGGGGGGGTCTATTGGGTACCGAGGGGCCCGCTAGAGATTTTGGAATTTTTTTTTTTCGAATTCCCCCCCCGCTCATCAATTATCAAGCGCGAGGTGCCCGTAGTGGGGGCCCGCCAGAGATTTTGGCAATTTTTTTTTTTAATTTCTTGCCCCCGTTCATCAATTATTAAGCGCGGGGGCCCGTTGGGTTCCGAAGGGCCCGTAGCGAGGACCTGCCAGAGATTTTGACAAAAAAAAATTTCCCGCTTATCAATTATTAGGCGCGGGGGCCCGCCAGTGAATTTAGTAGCGGTTCCCATGATTTGATGCGGGGGGGCCTGATCCTTCCGGGTATAGCCGAAGGCCTTCCTTATATCTACGTCGGTACTTTTTTTTATACAAGAAAATTATTTGTTATTTGATTATTTTATTTTGATAAAATTGTCGAATTTATTATCTCTGTATTGTATAGTTCAGCCAAGAGATGTTTACCTAAACCCGCGGATAGTACAAAAAAACACCCGACCTGCTCTGCACTTTATATAGACGATCCAATCAACCAACCGACCTTCTCGGTACACTTTGGATAATGCCATGCGAACTCGTAAAAGTGAGGTGGTCTGCTGTCGAGCTTTGAAGACGCTGGAATTCCAGCAGACCAGCTCACTTTTACGAGTTGTCATGGAAATTTTCAAAGTGTACCGAGAAGGTTGGTTGGGTGGTTGGATCGTCTGTACACCTCTGTATACCTTCCGCGCCGGTTTCATTGTTCGTCCTAAAGCGCTAAAGCAAAAAACGCTGCAATTTGGCCGGCATGCGCCAGTTCAACTTTTTGTGCCATTTAAGGAAATGTATACGTGTCCTGTAGGTTCGTTTTCAATTTACAGGATTATTTATAGGAAAATAGGAACGGAAAGAGATAGATATTATATCTTTTCGCTCCTATAGTAATGCCGCTGGCCACTCTCCCTGGTCATCAATATTGATTAAAAATTTTTTTAGATTTCTTCCCCCCGTTCATCAATTTTGAAAGTGGGACAAACATTTTTTTTCATATTTCTCCGAGCAGGGGGGGGGGGGCACCGCTCATCTATTTTGAATCTGGACAAAAAATGTTTTTTTCAGATTTCACCTCCCCGCTCATTAATGTTCTTATTATGAATAAGAGGGCGCAAATACATGATTAGCCTAGGGGCGCGCCAATCCTTAATCCGGCCCTGAGTAGTCTATGAAAATGACAAATATTCTGTTATTAAATCTGTCAGCGTTTCATATAATAACAGAATACTTTTCATTTTCATAGACTACTTAAATAATTGTAATTTCCCTTCATATAATAAATAGCTTAAATACGATTTTCAATGTCCAACAACTTGAAAACGGTTAGAGATAGGAGTATCATATGTCATATTTTTGAAATCAGAAAAAAAAGAGCAATTCAAAAATTCAACAATATACAGGGCATAAAAAATATATTATTGCTTCTTTACCTCTGAATTTCTGCACGCCACTCTACTTCCATTAACTTATTAAAGGGGCTCATTTCAGTGGCGCAGCCAGAAAATTCATCTGGGGGGGGGAGCAATAGAACCGGCCTTCCCAGAGGATGAGTAGTAGATTCCTCTACTAGATAATATTGACATTAATTACAAAATATTTATTTCAAGGGATAATTTGGATACTGCTTTGTACTGATAGAGATTATGCTTCTTTATTTTTTGGCTCATGGAAGACGGCTTGGGGGGGGGCGGGCCCCATGACTCCCCCCTGGCTGCGCCCATGGTTCAGTTACAGCCGTACAACTTTCGTCTAAAACTTTTTATTCAATCTCCAATAATAATGACAATAAAAGGTGGCCTAAATATAATGAATAACCCTGTACACACAAAGAAATAAATTCTTCTTGTAAAACAAATATTCGTTTCAAGAAATAAAAAACTTTTCATAAATAACTATCATTTAAAATTTATTACTTCAAGAAACCTGAGCAAAATTCATTACACTACAACGGAGACATTTAATTGCTTGTGCAATTACCAATTTCTACCTATTGGCGGTTATCGCCAGTATCATCGTACAGAAGATTACATGAAAGATTCTGTCTTATAATATTGCAGTGAAGGATTTATATTTTAATTGCTCATACGACTTCGTAGTTTCTGCCGATGCATGAAACTTTCCATCCTGGAATGCTTGTTCGGTCTATTTTGATACTTGCTCTGAGGCTAATGAAGTAGGTATTTTGATTTAATTTTGGTTTTTAGGTTAGTTTTAATATTGTTAGATGATATATATTTGTTTGGGTTACAATGTTGAGGGTTATTCTTAACTTAGGATGTGATGTGCACATGTGTATGTTTCTTTTTGTTTTAGTATTTGTTGCATGGTTATGGTTCTTATACGCATTTGATCTTTTTTTAATTTCTGATGTTATAAGTATTATTTTTTTGGTATTCTTTTTGGTTTTGGTATTTCCTTGTTATTTTTTTGGCTTTTGTTTTTTTTGTATGTTATTTTTTTGCGTTTTGATCTTGTATGTGTTTTTTTTTTTGGTTTTTTTGTTTTTTTTATATATTTTTTTCAAATCATAGTTTTACAAATATAATTAAGGGAGGGATGTTTGGGAGCTGTGGCGAATTTAGACATTAGGGGGTTGGAAAATATTGGATTTTGGAGGATACTAGGGTGCTTGTAAAGTTGGGTAGGAGTTTGTTGAGGACAAAGTTGGAGATGGTTAGCCCGATATGTCATGTAGGAGCTGGGTGGAGGTGTAGAGAGGAAGGTTGTTTGCGATGCGTAAGATTTTGTTTTTGGCGTTTTGGATTTGTTTTTGGTATGTGGGTGCGGTTATAGGGTACCAAATAGGACAGGCATAGGAAAGGATTGGTCGTAGGTATGATTTGTAGATAATGTTGGAAGTGTCTGGAGGGGAGGTTTTGAGGATGGAAAATGGTCGGGAAGTCCTTTGCTAGAATTTCCCGAGAATAGTTTTGATGTGTGATATATTATTTGGTTATGCCAGTCAAATGATTGACCTTGGATTTGTGTTTTTATGGCAATTCTAGCTTTACGCTTGGTAGAGTAGGTGGGTTGTGTTTTTGCCATATTAGTTATTAACCCCCAATTGTTGTAGAAATGGATCGTGATATTTGTCTGCATTTCCAGGAGTTTGGTCATTATGTCCTCTTCTTTAGAAGTGGACAGGATTCTAACTCAGAAAGGCCTCGAAAATGTATGAGTCAAATATGCCAATGAATCTTCGATTAATTCTAGATGTTTGACTTAGACCAAGTTTCAATATCGGGCTAGCTAATTTTTTCCGGTGTAGTGACATTGTTACATAATTTATTGGCATTTGATGCCATTCTTTCCCCATCTTTTCCAACATTAAACCGCATTTCGGTCGACGTTTGTGTTTGTTTGCTGGGATTGATGTGTTTATTTGATTTGCCTCGGATATCCTCTATTGAGATATTTTCAGGACCATGATATCCCAAACAGATATTTATAAGACATACGTACAGGACTTGTCTGGAATATCCTAATCTGGGAAGTTTTTAGCATAAAATCATCATTTTGAGATATCCTGAGGATGTACTAAGAATGATAATCCTCGACTGGGATAACAGGATTTAATTAGGATATCTTGAGGATAACTTGTGCTGTGTGGGTTTAATAGACAAGGGACTGCCTCACTTCTCCTTCGAAGGATGGTATATCCACTACATAATTCTCGTCTTAAATTACATAGCTTCTGCGTATACGCTGATATATAAGGTGCCAGAAAGTGGGAAGGGTTCGTTGAGTTTCCTCGGGCAGTACTAACCATGATGAACATGTCTTAACTGTATGTATCGAAATAATTGCACAGTGACTGCGCCTCAATGCTCGTCCCTAAATAACGCTAACGCCCTAGTTATTATTTTTCTTTACGCCTCTAGGACACGAACAGTTAGCGGCTATTCGATAGAGAGAGGGAGACAGAGAAAGAGAGAGCAAAATACAGTTTGCTTTCATATTCCGGTCAGAAGAACTGTTCCAAAAGTTATTTCTAGTACATTGTTACACTTAAACACTTTTAGTGTATCTCTATCACTAGAAAAACGGCTTTTACTTATTTAAAACAGTAAAATATTTTACGAAAATAATAAAAACAACCTTCAAAATATTTCACTGTTACAGCTACACACAAGCACGGCCAAATAAGTATTTCCTATTTTCAAACAAAAACAAACGTAAATTGCCCAGCTAAACCACTGAGATCTATATTGGAGCTCAGTGGGTTGGACATTTAAACGGGTAATATGTTTATCTCTCTCTCTCTCTCTCTCTCGAAAGTCGTTTCTCTTTTCAATTGATTCTCATAGAAAGAATAAGAAAAGAAAATTCTGAATTTACAATAAAATGATGTTAGTAAATTTAGATTTAACTAAAATCACCCATTCCAAGAAATTTTGTTTTAAAACTTGTATTGTATGTTCGAAAGCATAATCTTTTGATTGCCCAGTAAAATGGGTTCAGTGATTTATTCAATTCCATCTCTGTTATAAACGCACATTTTTACAAACACTCCATTAAAAACCGCTGCCCAAGGAATCACTACTTCCACATCCAGATTCTCTATCCAAGTCACTCACAACGAAAAAACTTTGTATGTGAAAATAATTGTTTATGGAACTTTAATAATATAATATTTGAAATCCTCTACCTCAAAAACCCATAAAACGATACCCCACATCGGTAGTGGGGTGGGGGTGGTGATAGGGGGGTGGTAGTTGGGGGGTGGATGAAGTAAAAAAATATTTTGAGGTTTCTGGTTCCTGTACATGCACTAAATCACATTTTTTTTCATCCCCTTTAATAAGGAGGTGGGGGTGGTAATGGGGGTGGCTAATGCCAAAAATTTTTTTGAGACCTCAGCTTCTCTTGTATATACTAAATACCAATTTCATGGACTCTTACCTGCTTGATTTACCCATTTACCCCAAATTTACCCCAACCCCCCAACCCTTCGACGGAACAAGATGAAAATATAATCTAGTTCTAGATCTCGTTAAAGTACATATGTGTACCAAATTTCAAGTCAATATCTTAAACGGTTCCAGAGTAAACGTGCGCACAAAAAAAGTTACAGACACAGACCGACAGACACACAGAAATATTTTTTTCGCTCAAACTTAAAATCTCGACGTTTCATGACATTTTAAGCCTATTTGGACAATAAAAATTTTTAAAATTTTTTTTGTCGTTACTATACTTCCACTGGACGTGGAAGTAAAAAGAAGAAGTTATGTTTTCTCTCGTTTCTAAAAACTAAAATTTATTACATGTAAAATGAATATAAAAACGTAACTACCTACTGAAATGACATCTACTTAAACTATAATAATATGGCAAAAAGAAAAAATGTAAAAGGCCACGTGTCTATAAGAACTTTGCACTTTACAACTGTTTTTTAGAATTTTTATATATTATAATATATGTATTCATAACTTAAATTACTACTTGTTTCAGCCAGACACACTTCAAAGCTGGTATAACATGACACGCCTCGTAACTCAATCGAGGTGCAGATTGGAGAAAAATAGGAAGATACACATCGTCCATATGCTCAGTTCTATCAGTTTACGATTTCCGCCGTCTTTCGTCTTTCAATAGGATGAAAAATTATGAGCCAATCCAGAGGTGATGTAATAAAATGAAAAAACTTTTAATAAAGTACTGTATATTAATTTTGATTCGGAGGAACCCCGCTGTCAATATTTGATTAAAAAATAAAATCGATATTCTATTTGATGTAAAGTTATTTGAGATATGATATTCTGTTTTGTTGAACTTTAAGCCTAAACAGCAAATTATGTGTTTATTTAACAATCTGGAATGTCATCGTGTTGGAGAATTCAAGATATGATCGATGCAAGTGGCATCTCAAGTGAAACAAAACACACACATATTGTGTTATTTGAAGATATGGAAATGGGATTCGCTAGATGTTATCGTTTTTTCTTGGAAATATTGCTGTGTTTATCTGTATATGATATATTTAAAGTTTAAGACTATAAATAATAGAGGTCAAGTTTCTTCTGCATATCATACAAGTCTCGACGTGAAAGATCAAATACATTTTTCAATGTAGTAAGTACAGAGAGGTTAAAAGGGAGACAGAAAACTTAAATTTTTGCTAACAATGTCATTGTGATCATTCTTCCTTCTGGCCCAGGTCAGGTCAGTTCGACTTATGGCAGTAAATAATCTCTTCTGTTATAATCTAAAAACTTTTTTCAAGGAAACAGATACATTATTTATATTTTCAACTTTAATTTTATTAATAACTTGGCATAAATAAAATGAATAAAAGCCATTCAAGTCAGGATTATTTATTTATTAAAATAGCATCATATCGTTAGCTTTGAATTGCAATGTATCTTCATAAAGTGTACTTATATCAATGAACGATTATTAAAATTGGCGTAAGAAGATAACAAATAATATGTGTTTTTCCGTTTCAGCAAAATAGTTTTACAATCACTTATTTTACAAACAAATCGATTTTTCACATCAAAGGTATAAAATTACGTTTTTTCAAGCATTTTGTATCCTATTTTAAAAAATGTTATGTTAAAATTACAAAAAAAAACAATTGAACCGTCTTCAAAAAATGTCTTAAAAACTATGAAATACGCTTTCATCGTCGCCCAGCCAATTGAATTTTATTAATACCGATATGTAGCTGATGTGGTTCATCTAAAAAGTTGCCTCTGTATGTAATTTCTCCAATTAGTCAAATTGCTTCCAAAAAGGACAGAAATAAGTAGCCAAATTTATGTTACCTAACTTTCCCCCATTTAAAGTGTCCAACCTAACTGTTCAGTTTAAGATCAATTTTAACGAAAATTGTAAATTTTTCGAAATATTTTTAAAAACCATCCTGTTCAATGCAAGCATTGAATTTAAAATAAATACAACATACGGATCTACGTCCTTTAGTGCTTGTTATTATGTAGGTACTTCCATTTTATTTAATTTTCAGACATTATGCATCCATTTTTGTTGAATTTATGGAGATCATAGACGTCTGTGACAATTTGATATTTTCATTGCTTGAAAATTAAATAAAATGGAAGTATCTACGTAATAACAAGCACTAAAGGACGTAGATTGTATTTATTTTAAATTCAATGCTTGCATTTGAATATGATGGCTTTTAAAAATATTTCGAAAAATTTACAGTTATCGTTAAAATTGATCTTGAACTGAATATTTAGGTTGGACACTTTAAATGGAGGAAAGTTAGATAACACAAATTAGACTACTTATTTCTGTCCTTTTTTGGAATTTGACCAATTGGAGAAATCACATACAGAGGCAACTTTTTAGATGAACCACATCAGCCACATTTTTAAGACCTGACCTGGAAATTTAATAAAATGATGGTACTTATTAAATCTAGGCACGAGTTATGTAGATATTATTTTTTTTAGCTAAATTTTTGTATTAATAAATATTAGTATACATTAAAATATTCCATTTTGCCAAACTTTTCATTTGACTTGAAAATTGATCGTTAATAAAAAAGTTATAGAAACTGTGACAAAAATTTCATATGCTCAGGTTTTACTACTTATTTGTGTCCTATACAAATTTCATATCAATTTTAGATAAATCATATACAGGGTGAACTATCGTATACGAAGCAATCCAACAAATTTTTTTGAAACCGTCCCTGGGTTTTTTAAATTTTGGATATGTATGATGGTTGTTAGGCAACAGTGTACATTGTTGTAAAAAATGAGGCAAATCGGATTAACCGTTAAAATGTTATGACTAAAACTATTTTTGAACAAAATTCATAAATCACTCTGTATGATAGTAAAGAAACGGAACAAACACTTTTTAATGGTCACTTGGTATTCGTCTTAGGTGCCTCTACTTACGGTAGAAGTATGTACAAGTCCTCGTGACTCACCCTGTATATTTATTGCAGCTGAAGTAAAATCAAATTCTAAGAAGCAAAGGTTCTACGCAATTTTTCACATAAATTGATAGTTTTTAAGTTATAACGACTATTTTTGCGATTTTAGCTTAAAAAAAAAGGTATTTCCAAACGGCTTTCGTCAGTATCTCGAAAAGTATTACTTTATCGAAAAAATGTTACAGACCAATTACAGAAAGTATAAACTGGGAATTAATTATATTTTTTGTTTATTGATGTAGGATTAATAATTTCGGAGATATTTAAGTTTACATTTGGCATCCAAGTGTTCATAAGATAATTATTTAGAGTGAGAGTTAAATATCTCAGAAACTGTGACACCTACGTCAAGGATGCTAATAAGTAGAATAATAAGTTATTAATTAAGCTTTCAACTATTTTTTTATTTGTTTCTGTAGCATAAAAAACAAAGAAGTTATGACCGAAGCAATGCGCGTCTACACATTTTTTTAATAACAACGTCACCATTTTGTTACTGTAATTAGCCAGTAATTAAAAAAAGGAATTTCAAACACTGTTTCTCATTACTATATAGCATGACGTAGATGCTCAAATTTTTTGGTTTGTATGCAGCACTCGCTTTAGAATAATAATACAGTTTAAACTATAAAGGTATTTTCGATAAAACGTATTTTTTTTTCCTTTTCCAAATATATCAATAAATATTAGTTTTATTGAAAAAGGGTAGAGACCAAAAATAAAGCTCGTTTATTTATTTACATAGATTTAATAGTTTCGGAGATATGAAAGTTTACAAATGACGTCTGAACGTTTATAAGACGAAAAATGCAATTTAAATGTTAAATATCTCAGAAATTGTGACACACATGCTGAGAAATGAAATTAAAGACAATTCATTGTGCTTTCAAATTATTTACTTGTTACTGTAGCATAAGAAATAAAGAAGTTATGACGGAAAAATGCGCGTATTGTAGTTCATTTACTGTACGACTATGTATTATACATTTATAAAGTTTGATGACAGTTGTAGTTTAAATTAGTATTACTGATAAAAAATAGAGGAACTGACATTTTAAGTAATTTGTCTAAATATGTATTAAAAAGTTTTCTGTAGAAGAGAGTCCAAGAGTTTTCTTAATTAGAAGTATTTACCTTAAACCTAAACAGATTATGGGCACAGAAGCGCTGGAGTAGAGAAGTAATTGTGATTTTCTGAATTTACGTTTGTAAGGAAAAATCATGGAATCGATTAAAATAACGATAGGTCTACTCGAATGTAAAACTAATTGGTCGACGTGAAAGTACAAAGTATGCATTATGCTTCGAGGAATCACAGGTGCAATAGAAGTTATTGAAGGAAGAATAGTGCCACCTGGTCCAGTCGAGGCCGGTCCATCCATAAAAGAGAAAACCCAATATGAATCTCAACTGATTCTTATTTCGAATATGACTGAAAGAACCCTACAGAAAGTAATGAGATTTTCAACTGCTAGGGAGGTGTGGCTAGAATTACATAGGTTATAATATGACGGAAGATCTGAAGACAAAACTTATGATTAGTGTACACAATTTTTTAGTTATAAAAAACAACCTGCAGATGATGTTGCTACACACACTTCAAAATTGAAAAATCTCTGGAATGATCTACAGATTGAAATTGCTAAGGAAAAATTGTCAGCCAATAGTCAGTGCAAATGCAATTTACCTGATCTTTTGTTAATATGTAAGATCTTGTGTACTTTATCAGAAGATTATTTCTCATTTAAGTCAAGTTGGATGCTGATAGGAAAATCAGACAAAACAAATAATAATCTCACAAATCAGTTATGTATGTATGAAAAAGCATTATCTTGCAAAAGTGATGAGAATCACGAAGCCATGGTCGCTGAAAGAAAAGATGTTTTCAAAGTAAATTATGGGAAAAATCTAATTTGCCACTACTGTAAAAAGCCTGGACATATCTTGAGACAGTGTTTAAAGTAGAAAGCTGACGGTAGACCCAAGAAGGATAAAACTGTTAAAGAGCAGCTGACCAGGTTTTGCTGTAGAAAAAGAATGGATAAAAGCAGATGACCTAGGAGAGTATTGGAGTAGCTACTACCAGAAAGGAGAAAGAGAGGAAGGCTGGATGAAGCGATGTAAATAAGGAACCGAGAAAGAATTACTTGACAGGAGAATATGGAAATTGGGGAACATATGTACGTGTGAATTACTTGCAGTCATAACGTACAACCCTTGATATATTGGAAGTACTTTATGTACCACCCCGTATGCCGAAAGAATAAGCTGGGACACTATCAATTAAGTAGCGGCAAAAACTGCATTGACATTAGATAATGAAGTCCATTTAACTAGGCGACTAGGTGAAATTATACGTTTTCATAATTTTTAATGACCTTTTCTCCGAGGCCGGTTCATTTTTTCATATATATATATATATAAAAAAACTTTATAGTGGTATTAGGCTTAATTTCCGACATAAGAATAATTATAAAAACATACTTTCATATTAAGCATATTTTAAATTTGTGGGAAAGTAAATTTACACAGACTGACCATATTATATAAATTTTTCACTTGGATAGGAATGCTTTGATCCTCACGCACATGATCAAGCTTTGTTCATTTGTGTCCTCATGAACTGGTCACTGTAGAGGATTTTATTTGCCTGCACATGTACCTACTCTGGTTATGATGTGTTAATAATAATAATTATCATTTCAGTGAAAGTTGGATTTTGATTGCTTCCAGATAAATTATTTATAGGAAATGTCCTATTGGTTATATTCTTGTACATCATTATTTCTGTAGTATGTCCAGAATTATCTATTATCCAGATTTAATATTTACGATGAAATTTTTTGTTCCGGCATTTCACGTACATAGAAATAATGTATTATGTTATGTGAACTAGAAGTGATACTTTTCGGGTCGATAATGCAGTTTGGGAAACCTCGGCCGGTTTCCTAAGCATTCAAGACCTGAAAAGTTACTTACTGTTAGCGGTTAGTAAATTGTTTTTGTCCATTACCTATGAAAATCAAAGAAACGTAAAGAACAATGAGTTAAAATTGAACTACTGACAACGTCTTCTGTCAAAATTACATGTTTATATTTTAATAAATTAGGCAGCCTAAAATTTAACAATGTCATTGTTAAGTTCGTCTAAAAAAAAATTGTTAATAATAATTAACTCACCGTACAGGCATTGCAAGAAAAATATTACTCATCTACAAAAAAAACCACTGCCTAAGGAATCACTACTTCCACATCCAGATTTCCTATCCAACTATTTTACAACGAAACAATTTTGATACTATATTTGAAGTCCACTATATGTGAAAATAATTGTTCATAGAACGGAACGGGAATCGTAGTGGGGGGCGCTAGTGAGGGTGCTGACGTAACAAATAATTTGAGATCTTTGGTTCTTGCACACACACTAAATCATAATTTTATTTAAAAAAATCTATATATCATAGTGTGTTATACTGCATGTTTATGTTGTCTAGGATGGGTTACACTGTAATTTATCGATAAACTACAATTATTAAGCACTTTATTGTCAGATGATGATTTTAAAAAGAACTTAACATAATTAGACAAATCGCCCCGAACTAGACAAAATGTTACGCAAAAAACAGCATAAGAATGAATCATGAATTAAAAAGTTCTTCCTGTTCCGGACATCCGTGGACAGAGGGGTATCTTGGACAAACAGGTCAAAAATTTAAAATACGCATAGAACATAAAAGCAGTTTTTTGAAAAATAAGAATACAGCGACATTTGCTAACCATTTTAGTATTAGACAAACACTCACTCAACGATAGTTTTAATATCCTTTATACAGTGAGAGCTTAGAAATTAATGGATATAAAAAAAAATCTGAAAAACCTAACCATCAAATATGCGTAAATAATTCACCTCTTGTATACTTATTTTGGTTCCATGTCCTAGTAAGAGATTATTAATTTAGAATAGGCCATAGAATAAATTGTTTCTCAGGTCATACAATTTTAAGTATTGAAGATCCACTAATTTTAATTGTAAGTAGTCTTGTACTTACATCTGAAGAACCTAATGTTTAGACATAATACATCAGTGAAAATTTAAAAAAACATTTCAGTATTTTATTTGTTAAACTACAGTATTGAAATGAATTTTCAGCTAGTAAATTCGAATCTTTCAACTATTTACAATTTTTAATATAATTTTTATACTTGATAACAGATATAACAATTGTACATCAACTTCCAATCGTTTCGTACTATCAAACACATTTGTGGAATATTAGCGTTAAAAATAATAATAAAATATTAAGAAATGTGCAGTACAAATTACCTTGTTTCACAGATGTCATTCACTATTATAACAACCATTTTTTCGTTTTTTTTAGATTAGTTGTAGTAAACTGAAGAGGGAAATATTGTAAACAAATTAAACAATCCATAGAATTGTACTTGGGTATTCGTATAGTTTATCTATCTATGAGCAAAATTCCTTAAATTTTATATTGATATGAAAGATATCATGGCAATCTTTCCTGATAAATAAGAGAAAAATATATCTGAATGTTGACTTTTAGTCATCATTACTCATTTAATTTTGGATTTTTAAAGTGCAGACGTGTTGTATATTGCAAATCGATGCATTTGTTAAATACACTTATGATAACGATTATCAAACTTAGGACTTTGGCAAAGCCAATTACATACCTATATTGTAATCAGAATTAATGTTATTAAACGTCATTTTAATACATTTTGAAACCAGGTAAGGAAGAAATGTAGGTTTAAACGAAGTCGGGCTAAACGTATCTTAAGTCCAAAATTTCCATTTCGAGATCAGATTCTCCTGACTTTTTATTTGTTAGTATATTCATTTGTGTAAAACTATAGAGCTTTATACTAACCTTTGAGGAAATAACAAACTTTGTGCAAGTGTAATTTGTATTCGCAATAAAGTCTCATTTTAGTACCATTAAGCCCATTTTTCACCGCTCGCTTCAAAGCTTCGAAGGGGTTCGAGCTTCCTTTACACGGAAATTAATAACCCAAGGAACAATTTAAAAGTCATTTGGACTTGAGGAGGTTTTAAGAAAGGTTTGTCAGAGTTAGGAAATAGTCATATGCTTTATTGATGTTGTAGTTAAGGCCTTTTAGGCTTCAAGTATACTTGCTCTTAATAGTAAGTTTTAAAGCATTCTGTAAGACCTAATTATAAAGCTAATTTGCTTCTAGGATAATATGTATTTGTAATGGATTTATCATAACCTACATAAAACTCTCCATAAAGCGAATTAGTTTTATGAACGTCTTAAATTCCATTTAGATTTAAAGAGGCTTTAAATTATTCTTTATGGTTTTAACATATTTGCAATAAATGCATTTTAAATCCTTTTTAAAACTAGACATTTTCAATGCCTATTAGTACTTATTAAAGGCCATTACAAAACTAGACTCTTAAAACATCCTTGATAAACGTTGTGATGAAACCGTTATGAAGAAAAAAAGGCCTAAATCTAAAAGGCAAGTTTTAATTCCATAAAGCACTTTCCAAAACCTCAATAAAACATTTATTATAAAAATAATAAACAATATGTCTGCCTGAAGTGTCGTTGATGCATATGTGTGTGTGTGTGTGTGTGTGTGTGTGTGTGTGTCAATTGAAAGCATTTCACGACTTACTGATGTGTAATTAAGTCTTTTTTGGAAAGGTGGAAGAAAATAAAAAAGAGTGGCCATTTTAAAAGGACTGTTAAAACACACACACATACAAATTATTTTGAGGTTAAGTTTTAAGTTTTTTCTATCAAATGTCAACGTCCCAAACGTTTTATTACAGCTTTTATCAAGTCCATGTGATCTTCGCCAAGTGCATTTGCATTTATGTAAGGAAGGGATTATTTGTGATAGTATACAAAAAGACTAAAAGGACTTCATTTAGAGTAAATGTTCTAGGTCATTACCATTATTAGAATATATAGTTTAATGAGAGGACAGAGGACCAGTGTTGCCAGATCAAAATTTTAAAAGTTATCAGACAACGCTTTAAAAAGTTACTAAATTTTTCTAAAATTTCACTAGATTTGAAATTAAAGCTCTCATCTTTAATTTTAAAAAGTTGCAGTGTCTGTAGGACACGTAATTTTCTTGATCTCTCTGAGCACAGCATAGCTTTGAACGTCCTCTATCTGATTATTTCGTTGCCAGACTTCGTACTCTGTATTGTAACTAGAAAGTACTGTTTGTCTACGAGACGCTAGAGGGCAACGAGCCCAGGCTATTCGATTGTAGCGATTCACGGTCAATAAACTATACGGTTACCCCAATTAGCAGCTTTTAGACGAGAGAGACGCGCGGAACGGGGAATCGAATGAAAGATATTCTGTTAGGGTCTACAGCCTACGTCAGCTGTAGGCACTACAGGCATCTTTGTCTGTGTCTTTTGCACGGAAATCAGATATGTCTGTCTCTTTCATTCGATTCCCCGCTCCGCGCGTCTCTCTCGTCTAAGAGCTGCTGATCGAGGTAACCGTCGAGTTTACTGACCGTGGTAGCGATTAACGTGAACAGTTCTGTATTAAATGGATCGCAACTAGAATTTAATGTTTGTCTACCTACCAGTAGAGGGCAATAAATTGGATGATTCAAAAATCATTAAAAATGGGCATTTCCATAAAAGTTTTCACTAAATCACTAGATTTTAAAAAAAATCACCAGATCTGGTGAAATTTCACTAGACCTGGCAACACTGGAGAGGACTGTAAAATGACGTTTTTAGTTGGCCGGCCATGTTTTTCTTGTTATATAAAAATATTCAAGGTCAATCTCACAATTATAATTATTAATAATTATCACTTTTTCGTTAGCAAATTAAGGTAGAATTACAAGAAACGACTGAAAATTACCGTGGGAACCGAGAAGCAGCCCACTTTTTTAAATTTGCTGATTACGTGTGTCTATGCATATTTTGTATGGATATTAAAATCATTATTATTTCTGAGGGGCTCTTGTTTTTTGGGCCTTTCTTATGTAGTTTTAACGATAAACTGCCGTTGGTTTTAATTTTTTTGTCATACCTGATGGCTTTTATTACCTTTTAAATCGGCCTTAGAGAGGTTATAGTGCTCTACGCTTTATACATTTCAAATTCCATTTTATCTTCATTAAGTCTGATGGTGTGTTTGCTTAAATCAGTTTAGAAAAAATAAATGCAATAATAAAATTATTTGGATTCCTTCGTGGACATTCTTATAGCTTCTCAGTTCTAATATGGTTTTAAAAACCAGTTTTAAGGTAGCCTTCTAGGAGTTTTCTAGAAATGCAAGAAGCTAATAGAAAAGCTTCTGACAGCTTTAAAATAGGTTTTAAGAAAGGTTTTAAAACGGCCCGAACAAGGTTTTCAAGAGCGGCACTATGCCTCACTAAGGAGTTTTATGATGGAATTTAAAATAGGCCTTAACAAACTTCATAAGGGTGGGCCCTTTTAGTCTACAAGTCGCTTTATGATGGTATTAAGGATATTGTTACAGCAAAATAGATTTTTCAAGGCATTTTATAAATAGTTTTATAGCACCCTTGTATACATTTAAGAAACTAAAATTGTTCCTTGGGAAGGAACCGCTATACAATATTCTTTAATTAACATTAACTATACTATTTCATTCAAATTTAGAAGTAAATTGTCAATTAAAGAATAATAAAAATAATGAAATATTAATGATTTAACTGAAAAGTTTAATAATGATATCCAAATTATATATTATTAAAAACGAACCGTTACAGTTTACTTTAGAGTAAATACATTAAGAACATATTTTACAGAAATTTTAATTATCTCTAAAATGAGTCCTTGCAAAAGAAAACCGGGCAGTAAATAACTGAGATAATGTCATATTTTTCAATCTCATTGGCCACCAACTTGATGACGTCATCATAAACGCTACCGCCACACACCCCAACTAGTATGGGAGGTAGCGTCAAAGGGTATAGCCGGAAAAGTTAGGGAAATGTGCCCCCGCACTTACTTAGTTAAAATGGCTTCCAGATGATGTAGTTTATAGAGTATATTACACGGTAAAAATATTAACCCGCTACTTCCCCTACGAAGGTAGAAAAAAAATAATATGTCTTTAATTATTATATATTTTTTTTCGGTTTCTATGCAACCGATCGATTTGAAATTTGGCACGAGTATTGCTTGCGTGGAGGTAACTTACTCCAAAAAATAATGTCATTTTATGACCATTTTAACCATCGGAGAAAAAATATAAATTTTTTTTAGAGGACAAAAGGGTGGCTACCCTTCGTGGTACAATCACCATTCTATGATATATTATGTCTTGACAGTTCGTGATTATCATACTAAATTGTCAGATTTTTTGCTGTGGTGGAACAATATGGAAAAAAATAAAATTGAGTAAAATAAAATATTTACACATGCCTCTTAGTTGTAACAGTTAATACTTATAGCTTTACAAGGTATTGTTGGATATCTACAACCGACCGCAGGTGCCAGTGCGATGTTGCCAAGTCTACTTTTTCCCCACACGTACGGAAATTCGCCACGATCTGGCAATATCACTTCTGGAGGTCCCAGGGGCGAAGTATTAACTCTCTAGGACCTTGGCGAAAAGTTTAGCAACGAATGATGTTCATTGTAACTACTGTCGCATTACGACATCTAAAAAACGATGTACTGGACCAGATGAAGCAAGTGAGGGAACGATCGACGAAGACCAGCCTTTTGTGCCTTCGACATCTTCTAGCACTACGACTAGTGACTGACGAAATAATGGAACTACCATTGCAAAGACTCGTTGCATACTGTTGCATATGTGGTGATGATAAAGAACTGACCGTAATATCCACTAATGTGAGACTACAGTGCTATTGAAACAAGCAAATATACATCCCCGAGGTAATCGTTGCTGTAAAATACAGTTGATTAAACATCACTTTTATGAAGACGATATTACACATCTGGAACCATATGTCAATTGTAGCTCGATTCCTAGATCAGATTTATGCATTCTATTAAATTCCTTAACCCCAATAACAAATCTAAAAGGCTCTACAGACCACTGCGGTTTATCAGAGAGAGAGCAATCGTTGCTGCAAAATACATTTGATTTTTTTCCCCCTCATTTTTGGCCTTGGATGGGTTCCATCAGCCAGCTACGCAGATGGACAATTTTTTAACTCAGTATGGTACAGTTATTTAACATTAGTTGTCGTTTGTCAATACTTATCCTGACTTGTGATATTGATTCCTAATATGCCTTTGTTTTTATAACCTTTGTGGTTTAACCTACTATCCATGGTCCAGTCTATATGTAAACTTAAGTCGCCCTGATGGATCCCTGGGCGCGAAATGTGTCTACACTTGATTAAACATCGTTTTTATGAAGACGTTACACATCTGGAACCATATGCCAATTGTAGCTCGATTCCTAGATCGGATTTATGCGTTCTATTAAATTCCTTAATTTCAATAACATAACAACTCTAAAAGGCTCTGCAGACCACCGCGGTTTATCAGACTATTTTATTAGAGTTACGGTTATTAATTACAACCTTAATAATATACCAATGATACCATTCTGAGGATGGTCAATTTGTTCAGCTTCCTAGTAATAGGTCATTCTGTTATCATTATTACTACCTGTTTTCAGTTTTAATAGAAAAACAAGGACAGAAGAAATTCTTGTACTAGAATTTTCCAACACTGACTTTAATTCGTAAATGGCATCTACCGTTAAGCCTGTAAACGTTAATAATTGCTTCTCTGATAAACCGCAGTGGTCTGTAGAGCCTTTTAGATTTGTTATTGGGGTTAAGGAATTTAATAGAATGCATAAATCCGATCTAGGAATCGAGCTACAATTGACATATGGTTCCAGATGTGTAATATCGTCTTCATAAAAGCGATGTTTAATCAACTGTATTTTACAGCAACGATTGCCTCGGGGATGTATATTTGTTTGTTTCAATAGCACTGTAGTCTCACATTAGTGGATATTACGGTCAGTTCTTTATCATCACCACATATGCAACAGTATTTATGTGTAGCAACGAGTCTTTGTTCAATGGTAGTTCCATTATTTCGTCAGTCACTAGTCGTAGTGCTAGAAAATGTCGAAGGCACAAAAGGCTGGTCTTCTTCGATCGTTCCCTCAATTTATTCATCTGGTTCAGTACGTCGTTTTTTAGATGTCGTAATGCGACAGTAATTACAATGAACATCATTCGTTGCTAAACTTTTCGCCAAGGTCCTAGAGAGTTAATACTTCGCCCGTGGGACCTCCAGAAGTGGTATTGCCAGATTGTGCCGAATTTCCGTATGTGCGGGGAAAAGTAGACTTGGCAACATCGCACTGGCACCCGCGGTCGATTGTAGATATCCAACAATACCTTGTAAGGCTATAAGTATTAACTGTTACAACTGAGAGGCATGTGTAAATATTTTATTTTACCCAATTTTATTTTTTTCCATATTGTTCCACCACAGCAAGAAATTTGACAATTTAGTATGATAATCACGAAGTGTCAAGGCATAATATATAATAGAGTGGTGATTGTACCACGAAGGGTAGCCACCCTTTTGTCCTCTAAAAAAAAATGTATATTTTTTTTCCGATGGTTAAAATGGTCATAAAATGACCTTATTTTTTGGAGTAAGTTATCTCCACGCAAGCAATACTCGTGACAAACTTCAAATCGATCGGTTGGGGCGAGCGTAGAGGCGACTTCAATGTGAATATCAGTCGATATTCCGTTGAAGCAACGTCGAACGCGGTTAGTACTTAGATGGGCTCCCATCTTGGGAAATACAGCGTTCTCGTCCCACCTTCTAGAGGCTTGTATATCAGTGTATACTCAGAAGTTACGTAATTTCAGACGAGGATTACGTAGTGGATATACCATCCTTTGGAGGGGATGTAAAGCAGGCGGTCCCTTGTCTATTAAATGTTAGGCAAGTAAAAGATCCCTACTCTTCTTAAGGGAAGAGGTTCGGCAAAATTTCCAGGTTGGCGGTAGCTCGTCTCCTGGCGTCGGTGATAGGCCCTGGTAGCGGAAATAGGCCGACGTTAAACAGTTAAAAAAAAAAAAATCGATCGGTTGTATAGAAACCGAAAAAAAATATATAATAGTTAAAGACATATTATTTTTTTTCCACCTTCGTAGGGGTAGTAGCGGGTTAAAATTTTTACCGTGTAATATACTCTATAAACTGCATCATCTGGAAAGCATTTTAACTAAATAAGTGCGGGGGCACATTTTCCTGACTTTTCCGGCTATACCCTTTAAGTACATCATTTCAACAAAGCTCATTTCTTCAGTACAGGTTGTTTTTTCATTACTTACACAAGTCTGCGAATAAAGCGGTCATGAATGTTGTTGGGCAGCTGAAGTAATTTTTTGCGCTGAATCCGAATCTGACCTCAGAATTAGCTCATAACGTCAGGATCTTGAAATATTTGAGGTTAAGTGCTTAAAAAATGGCTTTTTTGGCAACTTTGAGATTATGTATAGAACTCAAATTTTTTTTCAGCTTATTTCTAATAAATACATCAATTAGTACCATCCTTCCCCTTCAAACTAAGCTTTCGAATGGTCATCTACGATGTTTCCTCGCAAAGTTATAGCCATTTTAAGGTGACATGAATTTGAAACCATGATCCCATACCATCCAACAATCTTAACCACACGACTTTAAACGAATCAAGATTTAACACAACAGAAAAGATAACCCAACAATCTTAAACAAACGATTCTAGGCTAATCAAGATTGTTCAGTTGTAGGGGATCATGGTTTCAAATTCACGTCACCTTAAAATGACTATAACTTGCGTGGAAACATCGTAGATGACCGTTCGAAAGCTTATTTTAAAGAGTAAGGATGGTACTAAATGATGTATTTATTAGAAATAAACTGAAACATTTTTTGAATCCTATACATAATCTCAAAAGTAGACAAAAAAGCCATTCTTGAAGTACTTAACCTCCAATATCTCAAAATCCTGACGAGGTGGGCCAATTCTGAGGCTAGATTCGGATTCAGCGCGAAAAATTACATCGGAAATGATCCCCATCTATCCAACTACAGAACCTCGCAGACCTGTGTTAACCGTAGAATCGGGTGTCAGCTACTTCAATCGTGGAGATGAAGGACGTGGGAGGCTGCGCATCCGGTAAAATAATGTTGTTTTTAGCGTCAATTCAACAAGGCTACTAAACTGTAAATACACTCAAAGAAATAGTATGGGTAAATTCAACAAAAAAAAATGGTTAACTAACAATATCGTTAATTTTGTTAAACCAAACTATATTGATGGTATTTTTAAACAAGAGGTGATTGTTATTTTAATTAATAAAAAGTTGTCGTGCAACAAAACAAACATTAACTTAAAAACCGCTGCCCAAGGAATCACTACTTCCACATTCAGATTCTCTATCCAAGTCACTCACAACGAAAAAACTCGGTGGAAATAATTGTTTGTGGAACTTTAATAGTATAATATTTGAAATCCTCTACCCCAAAAACCCATAAAACGATACCCCACATCGGTAGTGGGGTGGGGGTGGTGATAGGGAGGTGGTAGTGGGGGTGGATGAAGTAAAAAAAATACTTTGAGGCTTCTGGTTCTTGTACATACACTAAATCACATTTTTTTTCATCCCCTTTAATGGGGTGGGGGTGGTAATGGGGGTGGCTAATGCCAAAAATTTTTTTGAGACCTTAGCTTCTCTTGTATATTCTAAATACCAATTTTATGGACTCTTACCTGCTTGATTTACCCATTTACCCCAAATTTACCCCAATTTACCCCCCACCCTTCGACGGAACAAGATTAAAATATAATCTATTTCCAGATCTCGATAAAGTAGATACGTGTACCAAATTTCAAGTCAATATCTTAAACGGTTCCAGAGTAAACGTGCGCACAAAAAAGTTACAGACAGACCGACAGACATACCGACAGACAGACAGAAATTTTTTTTTCGCTCAAACTTAAAATCTCGACGTTTCATGACATTTTAAGACTATTTGGACAATACAAATTTTTAAAAATATTTTTTGTCGTTACTATACTTCCACTGGATGTGGAAGTAAAAATAGATGAATAAGACTATTATTTTGTTTGTCTGACTATTATTTTTTTGAATTCTGTCAAATTAAACTAGATAATAGTATATTTTATTTTTAACTATTATCGAATTGTAATTCTAACCCAATATTAGTTCGCTGTATTATTGTACTTGGTAGACAAACCAATATTATTGTCGTCTTCTAGAAGTTCTAAAAGAATTACCATAAAATTTGCTTGCTTACCACGTAGTCTATTACAGAAATTATTCCCAGATGACGCCACATACAAATCACTGACAATAATCAATCAAGCATTATCTTAAATTCCCTCCGGGATCATCGATATATTTGGATGGACTTATAAACGATCTCTAATCTTTGGATTGGGTGGTGTGATGTCTCAATACTGGGATTTGGGCTAACCAAAAAAAACTTCATCATACAATAAAGTGTAAATGAACCTAAAAAAACCGCTGCCCAAGGAATCACTACTTCCACATCCAGATTTTTTATCTAAGTCACTCACAACGAAAAAATTTTGTATGTGGAAATAATTGTTTATGGAACATTAATAATATAATTTTTGAAATCCTCTACCCCATAAAATGATACCCCACATCGGTAGCGGGGTGGGGGTGGTGATAGGGGGTGGTAGTGGGGGTGGATGAAGTAAAAAAAACATTTCGAGGTTTCTGGTTCTTGTACACACCCTAAATCACATTTTTTTTTCATCCCCTTTAATAATGGGGTGGGGGTGGTAACGGGGGTGGCCAATGCCAAAACTTTTTTTGAGACCTCAGCTTCTCTTGTATATACTAAATACCAATTTTATGGACTCTTACCTGCTTGATTTACCTATTTTCCCCAAATTGACCCCAACCCTTCGACGGAACAAGATGAAAATATAATCTAGTTCTAGATCTCGTTAAAGTACATATGTGTACCAAATTTCAAGTCAATATCTCAAACGGTTCCAGAGTAATCGTGCGCACAAAAAAAGTTACAGACAGACCGACAGACAGAAATTTTTTTTTCGCTGAAACTTAAAATCTCGACGTTTCGTGACATTCTAAGCCTATTTGAACAATAAAAATTTTTAAAAAATTTTTTGTCGTTACTATACTTAAGTAATTAGTTGGTGAACAAAAACAAAATCGTTGTACTATTTAATTGTAGACCAAATTGAAAATGGTTAGTGAACATAAAAAAATGTCATTGTACTATTTAATTTGTTACAAGAAGATATGATTATTAAACTACTATTTATTTACGAAAACAAATAAAGTTGTATAACTATTCTTTTCTGATTGATTTAACTATGAAACTAGATAGGCGCGATTTCATATGCCCTTTTTGGTTGAATTTACCTATCATTTTCTTCGAGTGTAGTTTATTTATGTAATATAAATCAAAAGAAATGGGTCAGCTGCATAGGGTAAGGAGCGAAGGTTGTCAGCTGCCCTAGTCAATATGTATGAAAAACACGTGAAAATTCGTTATTTCAACAAAGCTGAAATTTATTTATATGATAGTAACCGCAGCGTATCTTTAATGCCCCAGCTAACATATTATTTCATTTTTTTTTAACCACCTGATGATCAATGTCAAGTTTCTCTGAACACAAACTAATGAAATACTCACGCCTGCTGATATCGTTTTTCACATATGAAACTTGAAAGAAAATCATATTTATATGAAATATGAAAACGATGACCTCGAGAATCTGAGGAAAATCTAGATTTAGAAGACCATTCAGATAGCACTTCCGAAGAGGAAGATACTTTAGAATACAGCAGTGAGAGTGATTCAGATGAGAATTGATTTATTTTACTCGTATTGAATGTGCCAAAATAATAGAAATATTAAGATTTTTATATTGATTCTCATTATTTAATCCTCATTATTCTCAATCAATGATTGCAATTCCTAAGTATTCTCTAATATGTATGTCTAATATTTCATACAAATATGATTTTCTTTCAAGTCTCATAAATTAACTGCAACTGGGGCATTAAAGATACCGCGCGCGGTGAGCACCTGGACGCTGCGGTACACTTAAAAGGCCTAGCTGACACGTTTTGTCCCATGGTATTATCAGTGGACACTTTTTAATTGTTTTTTTATATCCCAAACTATCATACAAATGAATTTGAGCTTTGTTGAAATAACGAATTTTCACGTGTTTTTCATAGATATTGATTAGAGCAGCTGACAACCTTCGCTCCCTACCCTATGCAGCTGAAACATTTTTTTTTTCATTTATATTACATGAATAAACTATTTATAGTTTTGTAGCTTTGTTGTATTGACGAAGAAAACAAAATTATTTTACGAAATGCGCTGCCCCCACGCTCTTCATCTCCACGGTCGCGTCAGCTGACACTTATTTCAGTTGTTTTTCGAACGAAAACTAACATTAAAAAACAAAAGAAGTGACACCATGAAAATAAGTTACGAAGAGGTAGTTTTTGATTGAAATATCACTCCTACATCCTCCCTTCACTAACTTCGCCATGGAACTATATATGCTCCTCTGCTATAGATAATTTATTCGATATCTTTTATAAAAATTTCAATTTGCAGCATTTTTGCCCCCTACACTATTACTTCCACATCCAGTGGAAGTATAGTAACGACAAAAATGTTGTAAAAATTCTTATTGTTCAAATAGGCTTGAATGTCATGAAACGTCGAGATTTTAAGTTTGAGCGAAAAAAAAATTATGTCTGTCTGTCTGTCGGTCTGTCTGTCTGTCGGTCTGTCGGTCTGTAACTTTTTTTTTTGTGCGCACGTTTACTCTGGAACCGTCTAAGATATTGACTTGAAATTTGGTACACGTATGTACTTTAATGAGATCAGGAACTAGATTATATTTTCATCTTGTTCCGTCAAAGAGTTGGGGGGTAAATTGGGGTAAATTTGGGGTAAATAGCTAAATCAAGCAGATAAGAGTCCAGAAAATTGGTATTTAGTATATACAAGAGAAGCTAAGGTCTTAAAAAAATTTATGGCATTAGCCACCCCCACCCCATTATTAAAGAGGATAAAAAAAATGTGATTTAGTGTGTGTACAAAAACCAGAAACCTCAAAATATTTTTTTGCTTCATCCACCCCCACTACCACCCCTTATCACCATCCCCACCCCATTACCGATGTGGGATATCGTTTTATAGGTTTTTGGGGTAGAGGATTTCAAATATTATATTATTAAAGTTCCATAAGCAATCATTTCCACATACAACATTTTTTCCTTGTGAGCGAGTTGGATCGAAAAATCTGGATGTGGAAGTAGTGATTCCTTGGGCAGCGGTTTTTTATCGTAGGATGAAGCGTTCAGAACCCCTATTCTCCAGTTGAGAGAATGCTCATTTCGGGAGAAAGGAAAAAGAAGGAAAGAAGGAAAAGGAAGGAGATGAAAAGAGATAAAACATTCACATCCTCTGCTCCCTGATTCGAGAATAGGGTCCAGGAAATACACGCGAAAAACCAGTTCCGGGTCCATGTTGTGGAAGATTTAGAAAGAGATAAAGCACCAATCGTGCAGATCAGAACCCTTTAGATACTATTTCTTATCCCAATCGAGAATGGATCTCCAAAATGTTATTTTTTTCTGGTACCTTTTCTAATATGCGTACAAGTGTACACTATATCTTGACCTATTTATGATGTTATAAATAAAATGCGTGGGACTGAATTAAACTGGTTCGCAAAAATCGATTTTACAAAAGTTACTATGTTTATGAGAAACGATCGATAGACAGACGCATACGATAAATTCATATATACGTTCATAAACACATGCATAATTGTCATAATATAGACATTTTTTCTAATTACTGTGTATACCTATTTATATTCAGTTTATTAAATTGCTAAAATATGATACATTGCCGATATTATACAGTGTGACCCAATTAAAATGGGAGCACCCTTATAACCTTTTTATTTATTTCTTCCGGATTGAACCATATTTTACACAAATATAGAACAAATTAGGATCTACTTATGATCAAATTAACAATCGTAAACGCAAAGTTATCTGCGGTACCAAGATAAGCGGAAAAAATAAAAAAATCGTATTAGGCATTTTCTTATTGTAAAATTTTATTAATGCAAGTTATCTAGAATTGTTCAGAAACCTCATATAAATGTCAATGCGAATTCGTATCATATTAAATAGAAATTTTAACGATAAATTCTGATTGATTATAAAAATTTATTTGGTTTTTCTATTTTTCTTGAAATATAATATTTGAAGATTTAGAAATTTTATAAAACTAAAATGTTTGTTAACTTCTTGAAAGATGAAGATCAAAAAAATTATTACAAAATAAATTAATCATATACTTGAAGAAATCACCTCTCTTTCTTTGAAAAGATAGAAAGAAGCTGAATTTTAATTAAAAATTTAAGCGGATTCGTAAAACACCATAAATAATCCAAATAATCACAAAATAAGTAACTAGAGATTTGGTAATTGACAAAAAGTTGTTAAATCGTGCGAATTTCATCAATCATTATAAACCTAATGGGGTACAAAAACATGATCGTTTCGACAAATCGTGGCAGATAATTAAACGTGGATAATTTATCCCAGATTCAAACTGTCAGTGACGTAATTGAATTATTGTGCTTCATTACCGCATACTCTACTTTAAATGGGAATTAAATAAGTAGAAAAAAATATAACAAATTCTCAAAGTACTCTCTGTAATAAACAAGATATAGTTTTAGTATTATATTTGTTAATACGCCGAAATCATGGGAAATTAAACGAAAAGTAATACGAAATATCTTACTCCCACTGATCTGGATATTATTTTATAATGTAAAGATAACAAATGTTATAACTGCTGGATATGAACATGGTGGTGTATGTATTTCTGCAAGAAATAATCTTGTCATAAAAAAATATAGATCTAAATAGGTAGTGTATAGGAAATATGCACGCAATGAATTATGTGTATCTGTGGACTACCATTAAGAAATTTTGATAATTTTTTTTAAATACATTATTGTGCTACAAACAACATTCTGAAAAAAGAGTCACTTGATAAAAAAATACTTGTTATAGGGGATTGCAATATAATTTTTTATATAGAAAATACGATCTAAACAAAGTTGTATGAGCACATGGAGCAATACTTAAACTACCAATACTTAAATGTTCCGTATATATCTACGAAATTAGCTCGTTGATTTAATTTTATTATGGTACATTATGACGTCAGAAAATTTGCCAGTCATGAGGTGCAACTTGATACACCTATATATAGTTCTTTAAAGCTCTAGTTTTCTTTATTACCCCCACAGAGTGGAAGTATAATTTTTTATTCAAATAAGCCTATAATGTCACAATTTTATTTTTCTACCCCTCTAATAATACGATGAGGGGTGATAATGGGATAATAGTGAGGATGGCTGATGCCAACAAAATTTTGAAGCGTGCATACACTAAATTCCAATTTGGACTCTTACTTACCTGCTTTACCTATTTACCCCACATTTACCTCCCATTTACCCCCCCCCCCCCCAACCCTTTAACGGACTAAGATCAAAGTATAATCTATGCCTTAGCCGAGAAAGGAAGATAGTGATGAATTGAACTGTCAATAGTGTCAAGCGGCACATGTTATTGAGCGAC
The DNA here is from genome assembly GCA_936432065.2 of Rutpela maculata. Classification (NCBI taxonomy): domain Eukaryota; kingdom Metazoa; phylum Arthropoda; class Insecta; order Coleoptera; family Cerambycidae; genus Rutpela; species Rutpela maculata. The sequence continues at coordinate 114,996,230 of OW386285.2, forward strand.
GTTGATTTGACGAGCCTTTGTAAACCCGCTGCCAAGGAATCACTACTTCCACATGGGGGGTGGCTAATGCCAAAAATTTTTTTGAGACTTTAGCTTTTCTTGCATATACTAAATACCAATTTTATGGACTTTTACCTGCTTGATTTACCCATTTACCCCAAATTTACCCCAATTTACCCCCCAACCCCCCGACGGAACAAGATGAAAATATAATCTAGTTCTAGATCTCATTAAAGTACATATGTGTACCAAATTTCAAGTCAAGACAGAAGACAGAAATTTTTTTTTCGCTCAAACTTAAAATCTCGACATTTCATGAGATTTTAAACCTATTTGAACAATAAAAATTTTTTAAAATTTTTTGTCGTTACTATACTTCCACTGGATGTGGAAGTAAAATTATTTTAAATTACACTCTCTCCAAATTTAAAGTACCTGTTGCACGCACTGATCACGTGTATTTATTACTATCTATCCTCCATTACCGGCATATTACATACTGAGCTATCTGATGACTAACGTCTCAATTGTAAAACCATAATATAACGTTTAGATCTATTTGGCAACTTTCGAATTTCTAACATCGAGAAAGACCCAACTTTTGGACTACTATACACTATCTTTTAACGATTGTGCTTCTGGTTTATTTTCAACTATTTGAGATGCAGAAACTAACGTATCTCCATCCCAAATGCAAGTGGATCATTATTTTTTTTGTAAAATGAAAGATATTTATTCTATTTTCATAATTCGCTTGCCGTTTTTGATTTGTTTGATAATAAATCAATAGAGTTATTCGAATATGTTTATAAATATAACTTTGAAAATTATAAATAAATTTCCAAAAAACGGTTTAAATGAGGACATTTTCGTTTCATAATACCATTGCAAAATACATGTAAAAAACTAGATGTTGAAAATTATCCTTCTACGAGTCGATGCACTTAAAAATAATAAGCGATTGAAATTTCGAAATCTTTTTTAATTTTTAACCATTTAAATAAATATTTTACGTTAAAATTTGGCATGAAGGTTTATTTCAATAAAGGGCATAGCTTCATCAATTTTCATTAATATTGATGCATCATTATATTATATTTCTTAAGTTATTAAAAGAGGCAATTTTTAATGGTTTTTATTTTCTGACAAAATAAAAAATTATCAATTTCATCAGGTATAGTTTTAATCAAAATTTTATTGCCAACAATTTGGTATGTTTATCTTTGCGATGCGATTACTAGGACCAGAGATAATAAGGAAAATAGCAGGAAATTTCAATGTTGAGAAAAAAATTGTTTAAATTTTGTAAGAAGCAATGGACCGATTTAATCCAAAACTTCTGATAGGACTGATACAACAAACTAAAACCAAAAAATTGCTGAAGTCAGAAAATTCCTTATTCACCTATTTTGATGCTTAATTTATCGCCACTAATTAGAACTGTTATATTTTCAAGTGTGTGTCATAAAACTTACTTATTAATTCACAAAAGTTAATTTGGAAGTTTTAATTCAAGGCTTGCTTCCTTAATAATGGCTAGCACAAACTCTATCACAGTCTAAATATATGTTTGTTGGTCAACTAATTATGTAACTAATTATGTAAGCAATATGTCAAAAGTATATAATCTAATAATTTGCGACAGGAAACCAACAGGAAGTTTGATTATCACCAACAAGATAAATTCATTACTGCCCTTGGAATTTTATATGCGGTTAGCCAATTTTAAATCTCCCTCTGTGATAAATATTTTTGTTGCTTAAAAAACGTAATTAAATTAAATTATTATAGTCCGGCCGCGAAACCCGTTTTTTTTTGTTTATTAAGTTTTTTCTTTTCAGAATATGTTTAAGGGCATTATTAGCTACAATAATCTACACGATGACTAATTGTAATCTTTGGGCATCTCGTTTTATAATAATAATAACAGCAACAGTAATATTTATTTAAAAAAAATGTAATAAATATTAACAAACATGATTTTCCGATGAGGTTTCGACTTTTTACGATAGTACTAGTATAGTATTATTAGTACTACTGTAATGCTAGAGTACTGCTACTATACCAATACGTACTGATGTCTTGTAAGTGCTACTGTACCAGAGTAGCCAGGAAAGTAGGACTTGCCGGAATATGAAAACCAAAACAATTTTGCGTCGTTGTTGAGAATAAAAAAATATTGTTTTAATTAACAGTAACAGTAGTATGGTAGTACTATAGTAAATTAACATCATGATACTGCTGCTGTATCACTAAACACAGTCCGGAAAGCGAAACTTGCTGGTTTAGCACAATGTAAACAAGTAAACGAGGAATATATTAAGTCTTTGTTGGATGGCTGATAAGAGTACTGTCCGACGAGCAATATATGTAGCTGCTAATGAACGTACACGGGTTGCTGCCATATCAGATGACTGACGTTTTTCTGCTGTTGCTTTATTTTTATAATTTTAAGGAAATTACCATCCGTTTTAATGGAGTCGCCAGTAAATGGTCATTCGGTAGTAAATATGAAAGCAACAGTTATTAAACATCAAGATGTATTATCCCACATATTAGCAGCTCATATCATTAGTGGGTGTGATGCATCAGCAATGTGTTATGGTATGGGAAAAAAATCGTACTGCCTTCAAAAGAGGTCGCTAAAAATTACGAAATCTTCATCGTCGTGTCACCCAGTTAATTGAACCTTATTGCCTTACATCTATATTGAAACCGATTAAAAATACTTTTGAATTAGTTTTTTTGATTATTTTTACACTGACCCCAATATCGATATTAGTAGCCCAGGGTCGATTCCTCATGTTATATTAGTGATGCTCAACAAATTAGAGACAAGCTGAAATTTGGTCCATACCAAATTTAAAAAAAAAGCACCATTGCTTTGTTTTGAGGTGCTAAATATGCCCTGAAACCCCAGTGGTGAGTCGTTGAGCCCGTCCCCCCAAAACAACCCCCAAAAGGGGGTAAAATTGTCCTGTTTTTACTTTTTTCTTTATAACTCAAAAACGAAGCATTGTAGGAAAAAATTCCGAGACGCCAAAGTTGAAGAGCAGAAAATTTCCTATCAAATAAGTCTATTGTTCGAAATTTTGACCTAGCAGTGGCGGAGTAATGAATTTTTAATATATTTTTATTCAAAATGTTAATATTTTATAGTTAGGATTAATTATTATCAAAGTATGTAATAATCCCCGGATAAATCAATATTATACAAAAATATTATACAGTGGCGCACAAAAGAGGTTTTATGGACCAACATAGTTGAGCAATATCGCAGGTCTATACGAGCAAAAGAATAGTACCCATCGTATCTTTTTCGAATTTATCTGCTGTCAAGATACCAAGAGCAGATTTTTTTGTTAAATAGCACCAACAAACAACTCGGAAAAATGTTGTTTGAAAACAGAATTAATGTAAAATACTCAGATGGTGATGCCGATACTCTCATTGTAATGACAGCAATAGCAATAGTGAGAATTCTTCTTAAGATGCGGTAGCAGTAGTTAGTGATGATACAGACCTCATGGTGCTATTAATCCATTATTGCCAGAAAAGATTGTTTATGGTTCGTCCGGGAAAATCATCAAAGAAAATAAAATAACCAACATACCAACCTTACAACAAAAATTGGGAGACCTAAAAGATGTTTTATATTCTAAGTTTGCACGCTATGTCCGGATGTGACACCACGTCTGCATTATTCAATAAAGGGAAAATTAATTTAGTAAATACCACCAAGAAAAATAGTTGGGTAACCTGCTAAAAGAATTTTATAACCCTCAGGCTACAAAGGAGAAATTAGAAGCAATCACAATGCAATTATTTATAGCAGCATATGTTAAAAACTCATCAAATACAGATTTGGATAGTGCTGGATACATTCTTTATCATTAGTACGTACGTAAACGAAACCTTAGTACTGATTTTAACTTGGCCACATTACCACCTACCTCAAGCAGCGCAAAGTGTTAGATTTTTTCTTAGATTAGATTTTTTAGAGTTTTCCACCAGATAAGTCAAAGTCAGATTTATCATAAAACTAAAACTTTAGGTCATATCCTTTTCAACTTTTTAGATACAAACGTGGTTAAATAACCATTTACCACTGCAAGATTGAGGTTGGAGTCTAAAAAACCAAGAGTTGCAGCCAATTCATTCCGACCAAAACATTGTCTACATGGATTCTACAAAATTTTTGTAGTTGTTCATCAGAAGAATGTAAAAAAGTATGTGCATGCAAATGAAAGGGCCTGAAGTGCACTATGGCATGTAGTCAATGCAATGGAATTACTTTCTAAACCGGGCTGTAAATTTGGACATAGATGAAGATGAAGATCTTTACAAGTTTTTTGTTTTTTTAAATCCTATTTTAAAACTAAAACGTTTTGGTTTATTTAATCTTTATTATTATACCCACCACAGAGTACCCTCAAAAATTTATAGCTCTATAGTGCTACACTGTATTATTATATATTTGATTAAAATTGAAGTTACCTAGCCAAAAAAACATGATTTAGCACTTTTTCGAAATATTTAGAAAAATACCCTAAATTTTAACCGCCACTGCTAACTCAAAATTTCTCAAAGTGACAGGAAATTTTCTGCTCTTCAACTTTGGTCTCTTGGAATTTTTTCCTGCAATGCTTCGTTCTCGAGTTATAATGAAAAAAGTAAAAAATTGACCATTTTACCCCCTTTTGGGAGGAAGGGCTCAACCACTCACCGCTGGGGTTTCAGAGTATATTTAGCACTTCAAAACAAAGCACCATACCAAATTTTATCTTGTCTCTAATTTGTTGAGCATCAACCTGGATCGACCCTGGGCTATAGGTAAAAAGTTCAGTTAACTGGGTGACGCACAGTGGCCCCAAAGTGGCATATGATTTCAAATCAGTCTGCAGGTAATACTTAAGCAATCGGATTTTTTTTTAAATCTTCGTTTTTTAATTGCCTATCGATCTCTGATTTTTCAAAATTTTTTATGAAAATTCAAACTCATTTGGAAAATTTTGAGTCAAGGGCAAACATCGAAAATCTGGCTTGACAGATCGATAGGCAATTAAAAAACGAAGATTTAAAAAAAAAATCCGATTATATTAAGACTTACAGACTGACTCAAATGAAATTTTATTTTAATAATTTTTATCTTTTTTGAAGGTGGTTCGTTTTTTTTTCACCCCTTTAAATGGCCTCGTTATTTAGCTTCAATACAGTAAAAAAATATATTCGTCGTTTTGAATGTTTAAGATTTAATATCAGGTTCGTTGTCACAGAGAAAAAATTCTTATCTCGTCTAAAGCCAATGTATGCACCAATCTAGTTCAGCAAATGTGTAATAACAACGGACTTGTATTAAATACGAGTAAAACCGAACTTGTGTCATTTTCCACCAAAGAGCTCACTTATAGCCTCCTTATAAAACAAAACAATAAATCAATCAATGAATCTAGAGTGACAAAATTCTTAGGACTTAAAGTTGATAGTTAAAATGGTATTCTCATGAACACTTAAGTAACAAAATGGCAACAATGTGTTACGTGATATGGCAATTACGTAATTATCTAAGTTTAGATATACTCAAAATATTTTATTTTGCACACGTGAACTCACACTTGAATTACTGCATTATATGTTGGGGTAATTCAAGCAGGGTAAGTGATTTACTCATATCACAAAAAAGAATTGTAAGAACAATGTTATTTAAAAGTACGAGTTATTCCTGCAGGCAGTTGTTTATTGAGTTAAAAATCTTAACAGTTCTCTCAATGTACATATTGGCATGTATTCTGTATGTAAAAAAGAACATCTCGCAAATGACAAACTTTTCAGATAGAGAAATAAATTATAACCTACGCGTTAAAGATAATTTAGTTTTGCCAAGTCATCACTTGTCACTTTCGGCAAATGGGCCGACAATAATGCCTTTAAAAATTTACAATCATTTGCCTAACAACGTAAAACAAATAACCAATTTAAACAAATTGAAAAAAATTGTAAAAAAGTATCTTCTAGAAAACATATTCTATTCTGTTGACGAGTATTTTAATTCTCGCATTGAAATATAATAAAGTTATATTTACCACATTTTTTTTCGTAATGTGATGTTAATGCTATAGCTTGTTGACCTGTTAACCGTTTTTATTATACCTAATTTCTGTATCATAAATTAATTTATTTTTGTCTGTTTATCTTATACATGAAATAGGTATCCTATTTTTTGTTTTATATACTTTTATATACTTACATTATAATGTATATTGCTATTTTTTGACGTTTTCTATACATGTAAAACATGTCTTACGAAAATAAAGTTATTATTATTATTATTACTATTTTCGATTTTTGCTCGGCGTACACTAGATGTAACTTGATGAAATTATTATTGGACCACCACCGCCGAGCTATACTTTGCAGGTTCAGAAAGAGCATAGGAATCTCTTAGGCCAATCGAGAGTAATGTTTGTATACATATAGTGTGTTTCACTTGAAATGGTAACACCCCAATAACTTTTTATTTTTTTTCCGATTTGAAACAAATTTTACTTAAGTATAGAACAAATTAGGATCTACTTATGACTAGAAAGACATTCGCCTCCTACAAATGCAAATCCACCTGCGGTACCAAAATATGCGGAGAAAAACAAAAAATCATATTAGGCATTTTTTTATTGGATTTTTTTTTTAATGAAACTTGTTCAGAATTGTCCAAAAACCTTAGGCCCAAAATTTAATCAAACTAAAAAAATTGAAAAATTACAATTTTAAAAAAATTTAAAATAATTATTTAAAAAAAACTGTAAATTGCTCGACAACTACCTGGCAATCTTGGGTTTAATTTCAAACAAAATTGTCACAGGACAGTTTTCTAAACAAATAACCTATTAATATGATATTTTCGGATTTAGACATTATTTTAATCAAAATTTATGTATTTTTTTATTTTGATTAAATTTTGGACTCAAGGTTTTTGGACAATTTTGAACAAGTTTCATTAACAAAATGTCCCGATAAAAATATGCTCTTCCATTTTTTTAAATTTAAATCGGTTAGAAAAGCAAAGTCATCAAAATACTAAAAAACGTTTTTGTCTCTTATAGGTGAACGGTGAAGTTTACTGAAATTGTTCAACAAGCAACCAAGTTCATTGCAGCATGCTATGGGAAAGCTTCATGCGCTCACTTTCAGAGGCCCACGTAAAACTTTGAACAGAAAGAATTGCAGGTGGTAGCTCACAGATACCCCATTACCCTATCGCTCGTTGTTTCCAAAAAATGAAGCTCTTGCTGAAAACATAAAGTGGCCACCCTTAAACCTGCATTTGGACCCAGCTTTGGAATCTGATCCACCAAGCTTGCATCCGACAGATTATGGATTTTGAAAAGATACAAATGCAAAAAGCTTAGTACCTGAAAACACGGGAGTTGCACCTCCTGACATACTGCAACTAATAAAATGTTCTTGTGCCACCACAAGCACGTGCCAAACCAAAAGATGCGGCTACAAAAATGCGCCTTTACCTTGCATGATGTTTTCCGCATGTAAGACGGAATGTACTGTGACAATGACTTAACATCTGCTTAGTAGAAATTGATGACGAAGCACCAGATGAAGAGCTTTATGAAGAAGACAGTTATAATTATTAACGTATTTTTTGTAAATATTTTAACATTACCTAATTTGTCTGTAACACATTATTTCAAATAGTCGTTTTGATATCTGTAATATGTTTCAACTATTCGAATTCAAAATTCTATGTCTGTTATTTTAGCAAAAAATTTCAAAAACCAAAGATTACCTTTCATTTGTTTCTTAAGACAATTTATGTAAAACATAATTGCATGGTTTTCAAACTTAAATATTAATAGTTTAAACGGCTATAAATATAGAATCAAAAAATGTTGTTGTAGTTTCGGAGGATATAGATGCCCTGGTATTATTAACAGCACTAACCTCAATTGATCGAGAAATTTATTTTCGGAAACTAGCAAAGGGTAAAGTTCTGCAAAAAGTTTTTTCTTCCATGGGCTTAAAAAAAGCATCACCTCTGTAACGCCTCTGTGTAAAAAGTATATTTTGTTTTTACATGCTTTTACAGGATGTAACACTACGTCAGCTTTTTATAGTAGTAGACTGGCGGTACACGATCAATCAGGTGCAATGTTTTTAAAATGCATGGCAATCATATATATGAATGAAATTACCATGAATATGCCAGAAACGCAAATTTTAGGCAGTCGGTGTGCAAATCGATTTTTTTTTGTTTCTTTTTTGTGTTTTTTTTTTAATTTTAAAATGGATGCCAATAGTGCCAAACGAAAAGCCTTGAAAAAAAATCCAAAATCAAGAACACCAAAAAATTTTACGATTTAATGTGCGCATCAAAGGTTGTTTTGCGCGCGGAAACTGCATGCCAATGAATTTCCGCTGGATTCTTTTTCAAGGCTTTTCGTTTTGACACTATTGGCATCCATTTTAAAATTAAAAAAAAAAACACAAAAAAAAACAAAAAAAATCGATTTGCACACCCTTCTGCACGCGACGACTGCCTAAAATTTGCGTTTCTGGCATATTCATGGTAATTTCATTCACATATGTGATTGGCATACATTTTAAAAACGTTGCACCTGACTGGTTAGGTACCGCCAGTCTATAGAGGTAAAAATAAGTCTGTAGAAATTTTTGAAAAAAATAAAGATCTTCAAGACGCTGCTGAAGCGTTTGCAAATGCCTATGAATATTTGAATAATATTTGTGAAGCTGGGGTGAAATGCGTCCTCGAATTATACGGCGCACCCAAAAAATAAAAGATTTAAATACTTTAAGATACAATTGTTTCATCAAAGCTACAGCTAAAATTAGCTGAGTATTTGAAAAGAGTGTAATTACAGGTACAATTAGGGTTGGGAAATGGCATTTCACCAATAGAATGGAGATGGAAACATTATCGTGGGATGTTGAGACCGATAATAATGAATAAGCCACCAGCCCCTGAAAAATCTACTTAAAATTATTTTTTGTACATGTAAGACAAGATGCGGAGCTGCTTGTGGTTGTAGATATCATGGATTACCTTGCACTGCAGCTTGTTCCGAATGCAATGGTGATAGTTGCTCGAACCCTTCTCCTATTATAGAAATAAGAGAAGTTGAAAACGAAAATATTGAAGATATCAAAGATAAATAGTACCTATATTTTGTTAAAATTATTATGAATTATGTGATTTAACAATAAGTTTATTTCTACAGAAATTCTAATGTTTTTTGTATTAATTATGTCTTATTTTATTGTTTTTTGGACGCCATTTTAGGTCCCACATTTTGAATTCGCAATTTTTTACCCTAAATTTGTAATCACAAACGTACAATACTATTCAGATACGATTTTTTTGTCTACAGAACAAAAACTATTAAAACTTACGTGAATTGAGTATTATACTTCCACATCCAGTGGAAGTATAGTAACGACAAAAAAATTTTTTTTAATTTTTATTATTCAAATAGGCTTACAATGTCATGAAACGTCGAGATTTTAAGTTTGAGCGAAAAAAAATTTCTGTCTGTCGGTCTGTCGTAACTTTTTTTTGTGCGCACGTTTACTCTGGAACCGTTTGAGATATTGACTTGAAATTTGGTATACACATGTACTTTAACGAGATCTAGAACTAGATTATATTTTCATCTTGTTCCGTCGAAGGGTTGGTGGGTAAATTGGGGTCAATTTGGGGCAAATAGGTAAATCAAGTAGGTAAGAGTCCATAAAATTGGCATCTAGTATGTACAAGAGAAGCTAAGGTCTCAAAAAAAAAAAATTGACAGTAGCCACCCCCATTACCATCCCCACCCCATTATTAAAGGGGATGAAAAAAAATGTGATTTAGTGTGTGTATAAGAACCAGAAACCTCAAAATATCTTTTTACTTCATCCACCCCCACTACCTCTCACCACCCCCACCCCACTACCGATGTGGGGTATCGTTTTATGGGTTTTTGGGGTAGAGGACTTCAAATTTCATATTATTAAAGTTCCATAAACAATTATTTCCACATACAAAATTTTTTCGTTGTGGGTGACGTGGATAGAAAATCTGGATGTGGAAGTAGTGATTCCTTGGGCAGCGGTTTTTTTTTCAAAGAATTTGTAGAAGATCTCGATATTATTTTAAATAAAAAAAAATCAATTTCTAATCCATAAACATTTTAGTATTAGGTTTTAGCAACACAATGCAAAAAATTTCATTAAAGTTGATTCATAAGAACTGGGTTCCAAGGTTTTTTAGTTTTCACGCCTAACGGCACTCCACTACTACCCTTTTTGTGTTTTCTGATACCCGGGATTCCTTATGAACTAATTAATTTTGAGCAACCGTGTATATCTTGAGTTGTCTAGAGATGACAGCTTATATTATCATCAGTTGGATATATAAATAAATTCACCTTATAAACCGTTGAAAAAAAAAACATAATAAATACATTTGGGTTTTGGGCTCCGTTTCGTACTAGTATGGATATCTTTGTGTTATTCGTAATTCATGACTTAGTTCTTCCTTTGTCCTCACCAGACGATCGAAAGATCAACGAAAATATTATTGAATTATTGGTGGAAGTAGTAGCGCAATCACTTTACAGCAGAAATCATGGAGAAGGCAAAAAATACATTAACCATGAAATGAGGATATTAGTAAATGCACATGATAAGCGCGTGCAATGATCCTATCGGTGTTTGAATATGGAGGGGATGCAATTCAAAATAAATATTACAAAGGCTTATCAAATTGACGTTGCTCTGTTACATGCGTCAATTAAAGGCACAAGTGGATGAAGTAATATGTTTCAACTATTCGAATTCAAAATTTTATGCCTGACATTTTCGAAAAAAAACGAGTTTATATGAATGAAGGCTGAAGTACACAAAATTCCCTCAGGCACATTACATTTGTTTCTAATGCAAAATATCTGATTTATAAAGGATCTATGTACTGTTGAAGTTGGTAGGTTGTTAAAAACTTTGAAATCAATTATCTCAAAAAAAACTGTTGAAAAAAAAGAGTTTTTTTATATGAATGAAGGGTATAAGTACACAAAATTCCTCCAGGTACATTACATTTGATTTTAATACAAAAATATCTGATTTATAAATTTATAAAGGATCTATGTACTGTTGAAGTTGGTAGGTTGTTAAAAACTTTGAGATCAATTATCTCAAAATCATTTTGTTGTTACATAGACCCTTCATCCATTTGTGTCTTCAATTGATACTCTTGACAGTTCTATTCATCACTATCTTCCTTTTATAGTTAAGGCATAAGTCTTCTAACGACTATACTAAAAGGTCCCAAAGATTAACCTTATGCTACTGCCGCCATCTTGAGATCTCGGTATTTTGCTTTAGAACATAGAAGAACACGCAGTTTTGTTTAGAAAATGTAGCTGTAATGGGATACCTGAGATTTAATAGGTACTTCCAGTTCAGTGGTAATGACTAGAAAGTAAACGATATATTCAATAGTATGACTTGCAATACACTCTTAAGTATTTCCCGTAACTAAGCTCACAAATAAAATTATTCGCAATATATTAGTGTACTAGTTGATGTCCGCGATTTCGTTCGCGTGGAAGACTTCTTGCGAGTGAAATTAAGAACGTTGACAAGCTAGCTTATGGTTATAAAGAAGTACTACGTACCTACTCACGGAGTAGTCCTGTAGTACTCAGGAAATACACTCGATGGAACCCACTGCGCATCCATGGTGTCCGAGGAAATCCACTGCACATCCATAGTACTCGGGGAAACCCACTGCGCATCTACGATACTCGGGGAATCTACTGCGCATCCATTGTACTCGAGGAAACCCCACCACGCATCCATAATACCCGAGGAAACCCACTGTGCATCCATTGTAGTCAAGGAAACTCACTGCGCATCCATAGTACTCGGATAAACCCACTGCACATCCACTATACTCAAGAAAACCCACTGCGCATCTATAGTACTCGGGGAAACCTACGCATCCATCGTACTCGAGGAAATCCACTGTACATCCATTGCATTCAAGGAAACCCACTGTGCATCGCAATTTGATAACAATTCATTATTCTATTTTTGTGTTGGAGCGAGTTATACGAAAAAATAATTATTTTAATCGACAATAAAGCACATGGGCGGGTATGTGTCAAATTTCATGCTTAAAAACATCCCTCTCCATGTTCACCCGTTTCGTCGAATACGTTTCTCCTTATTTCCTCAGAAGAGCCCATCGCTGGAATATCGCATATCTGATTTACGTGATTTCAGTGATACGGGTACCCTTTAGACCATCTACCACCCCAGTTTTTACCCCTTCAAATAGTGAAAATGTAAATTTCGCCTTTCTCGTGTCTAATATATTCCAATAAAGAGTATTTCTGCCAAATTTCATGCTTCTAGGTCTAACCGTTTCCGAAAAGCCTAAAAGCCTCCCCTTCCCCGTTCACCCGTTCGGGGGTTTCTTTCTGAAAACCGTCGAATGCGTGTCTGCTTATTTCGTCAGAAGAGCCCGTCGCTGAAATATCACGTTTCTGACTAACGCGATTTCAGAGATACGGGTATCTCTTAGATCATCTACCACCCCCGTTTTTCACCCCTTCAAAAAGTGAAAATCGAAATTTCGTGTTTCTGCCAAATTCCACGCTTCTAGATCTAATCGTTTTCGAAGAGCTTAAAAGCCTTCCCCTCCCCATTCACCTTTTCGGGGGTCTCTTTTTTGAAAACCGTCCAATGCGTGTCTTCTTATTTCCTCAGAAGAGTTCATCGCTCGAATAATCATGTTTCTGACTTATGCGATTTCAAAGGTATGGGTGCGCTTTAAATCATCTACCACCCCCTTCAAAAAGTGAAAATCAAAATTTCATCTTACACGTATCTAATAGATTTCAACAAATAATATTTCTGCCAAACACGCATCTAGATGCGAAAAAGCCTAAAATTTCAACCCCCTCTTTCACCCTCTTAGAAGTCGAATTTAGAAAAATTCCTCCTTAGTGGTTGCCTACGTTATTCGAGGAACCCCTATGCAAAAGTTGAAGTTTCTAGACCTAGCGGTTTCAGTTATGCGTTCATAGATCAGTCAGTGGGTCAGCGAGTCAGTCAGTCACTCAGTCAGTTAGGGTATTCTTTTATATTTATAGATAGATTTACATTTTATCTCTAAAGGCTTGATTTAATTGACAAATTAATTTTGTTCCAAAAACTGTATACATAAATATTTGACGCTTCTTGATCGTACTTCCCTTGTTTCAGATAAATGTTGAATGAATGGCAGGCCATCATAGATATTGTACGGACGGACAGTCTTTCTACTGGAAAAACTAGTTGTAAGTAAGGGACTCCCTTCTATGATAAAGAAAAAGTGGGAGAAATGAAAAATTGACTGGATATCTAACTACTAAAAAACAACTTAGAGATGTTATATAAAGAAAAAATACAAAACAGCAATCATAAAAAACAACAAAGCGTGTAAATATTCTACAGAACTAAGTATTTTATAAGAACTATTTATAGTAATTAATAAGATAACACTGCGATGCGAAAGGAAATAATAAATTAACATGTTTATTAATGCGTTATTGTTACGTAGTGAGAAAATATGTACAAAGAATGTTAAATTGACACTAAAACTGACCATTGTTATGTAAAAATAAACATTAAAGGAACATTTTGCACTCGACAATTCCACTCCTGTGAAATTTTACCTATTAAGAACTGGCAGAAAGGCAGTTTTCTGGCGGCTAAAGTGGAAGAAACAGAAAATATAACTGACTAAAAAAGTTATTTTTTTATTTACCCTCTATGTTTCCTTAACAATGCATTCTTTGTTTTGTATTCAAATAATTCAACTATACCTTAACCGAAAGAAGATGATAAATAAATGTATGTGATCAATGCCTTCAATAGATCCTATTGGCGTTTAAATTTGAAGGGGGGTGTATTTCAAAATAATTTATACAAATGCTTATCAAATCAGCGTCGTTCAATGACATGTGCCACTTGACACAATTGACAGTTCAATTCGTTACTATCCTCCTTTCTCGGCTAAGAGACCTACATTTGTAACTCAATGTTGTAACGTTGTAAATTGAAATATATAATCTAAACTTTTTCTGCTTTCAATCTTGTTAGTATATTTTGAATAAACCCACATATTTAATTTTGATTTAAAAATAATTAAAATAATTTAATTTATTAACTGTTGGGAATTTCTCAACAAATATCACTCGAGTTCGACTTTCACAGATTGTTTTATTTACTTTTGATTCAAACTCAGTGGTGTGTTAATTTGACCCTAAAAAATTTCATCATAAACGCCCAAGTTTTCGTGAAAAGCTAAAAATTATCCTGCTAAATCGAACCTCTAGTGATATTACATTCGAAAAAATTACATGACAATTTATTTTAACTTATATAAAACACATCGTATTTTACATTAACACTCACAGGGGTATTTATTATACTCTTCGCAAAAACGAAGAGTATATTGTACATTTCTAAAACCGGAAATATCGCTCGTAGAGAAAAAAATTTCAGATCATTATGTTAGTGAACGAGTTCTGTAAAACTTTCAAAATGTCCGTCTGTCCGTCCGTCCGTCACGTTCTTTGTAAGCACGATAACTTAAGAAAAAGAGTCCGATTGTATTGAAATTTGGAAAGTAAGTTAGTGTTAGCTAGAGAAAGAACCGTGTTGTTTTTGAAGGAAATCAATCAGTAAATAAGGAAGTTATTAATCATTTAATTTAAAAATATATATATTTCCTTAATTTTTGTTGCTTGTACTTAAATAGAAATCTTGCAAAATGTTACCTCTATAATATATATTTTTTTTGTTTATTCATTTTACTAATGTATATCTGATAATAATATATCTAATGAGTTGAAATATGATTCTCGAAAGATATATATCACAGACATTCAATTTTCGTAGCAATCTGTGATGGCCCAGCGGCTAAAGTTTTGCTTTGCAATTGACGTACATTGCCAATGCGATCCTGCGGCTACAACACTGGCCCAGCCAATGGAAGTGCGCCGTGGTCGTGCCGATCCTGAAACCGAACAAGGACGCCAAACTCGCCGGCAGCTATCGACTGATCTCGTTGCTATCGGCGATCTCCAAGTTGGTGGAGAAGGTCATCCTGGTCAGACAAGACGCTGCCCAGGATGAACTCCACATCGACAATGAATGTCAGTTTGGTTTCAGGAAAGGCAGGGGCACTGTGCACCAGGTCGTCAGGATCGTGAATGGCGTCAAAGTGCAGTGCAACCGCGGAAAAAGTACCGTCATGGTATGGATCCCGGGCTTACTCCACAAACTCAACTCATTGAACTTCCCTACGCATATCACAAAACTAATTCGCTCTTTCCTGACAGACAGATCACTGCAGGTCAGGGTGAATAACAAACTTTCAACTCGGCGGAACATTCGCGCGGGCGTCCCCCAGGGCTCGTGCCTATCACCCAAGTTATACAACTTATATACGTCTCCGAATTTCCGAAGTTTCCTAATACGAACCTTGCCAAGTACGCCGACGACACGGCCATGTACGCGCATTCGCACAATGCACAAGCGGCGAACATGCTGCTAAAGGCGCATATGGCCCATGCCACGGCGTATTACGACAAGTGGAAGATTCGGATCAACGCCGAAAAGTCGGAGGCCAGGCTCTTCACACGCCGGTTCACAGAGAACCGCATTTTAACACCAATTTTGATCGGGGGTCGCCAAATTCCAATCAAAAGGTGCGTAAAGTATTTGGGGGTGAACTTGGACAGAAGACTGACATTCAACACTCACGTTAACGAGACTGTACGAAAGGTTTACTCCATGTCCAGGAGTCTGTATCCGCTCCTGGCGAAGGGTAGCGGACTAAACAGGACTAATAAAAAATTGTTGTATACGATGGTGATCAGGCCGACCATCACATACGCGGCGCCGGTGTGGTGCAGCATCCCGGCCATGACAATGCGGAAACTTAGAGTTTTAGAACATAAATTTATGCGCCTTATTTCAGACTCCGGTAGGTACACCTCCCTCAGAGATCTCTACGCACGTTTCCACGACATAACCCCACTAGCGGATTTCGTCCAGAATATATCGCAAAAATTCTATCAATTCAAACCCGGCGATAGTCCGCTAACCCGCGACATTACACGAATCAGACAGCATAATGCCATACTTTTCAACTTGAAACACCCATTACCATACCAGGCGTTGCCTATCTTTCGACAACTTCCTTAGCCCCACTTTCCTATACCACAATTTCCCTTTCACCACCTTTTACTTTTCACCACCTTTTACCCTCAAACCCCATTCTATTCTCTCTATTCGTCTCATTTTTGTTAATTTTTGTTATTTTGTGCTCTTTTCTCCCTTTTCTAAATCCCCTCTCGACCAATAACTTCTTGCAAATCAAAACCGTTTAAATCATAACTTCCCTTCCACCCTACCTTTTCGAAGACAGACAGGCCATCGGATGAATGTCGTCATTGGTTCGAACGGGTTTTTTCGTTGAGTTTTTCCCCGTACCAGCAACCCGATCTTTTTAAAAAACAGTGCGCGTGTGCGCGCACTAATAAGAACTCAGTTTTAACTTTAAGTAGTCTTAAGTATTTTAAAACTTTTTCATGGTTATATTTACAAATTGTTAGGTTTAAGTTTTTATATTTTAAACAGGAGCCCTAACTTCCATTTGATCCGTTGTCATAGCCGAGACCAGACCCGCTTCATCCGACCGCATATTCACCACGACGCTACGTGACGTGGTTGTGCGGTCGGCTCTGAACCGAGATCTGACCCAGGCGCATTATTGTAATCCCTAATACTAATAAATTTGTTTTGATTGATTGATTGCTTTGCAATCCAAAGATCGTCTGTTCAAATCTCACACAAGTTGGATGTTTTCTTTTTTTCATATTTCTTTTTCCACAGAAAAATTGGTATCGCAAAATTTAGAATGTTCAAAAACTAACATTATTTACAAGAAAACTGTGAAGAGTATCCTATAGAATGTGTAACAATTGTATAAAAAGCTCAGTAAATTAGTAAACTGGCGAAGAGTACCTACGTTTTTAGCTTATTTCATATTGTTTTTAAATGTTTTCATACTGTCTAAGATCATCTGCGTAGACAACTTGAATTTTGGTTCATATAGTACAAGACAATTTAAATATGAATTTAGTACAAATTCTGATGGAAGATATGTTCATTTGTAATATAGGATTTCGATAAACGACTGCAATTTTCAATATCGTCTTGTCACTAGCAAACGAGAAATCAAAAAGGGTAGATTTAGTTACTTACAAATTTCTTGTCAAGGCATTTTCTCCAGTAGAACACTAACATTGATTGTATGTGGTTTTGATATGCTAAAAACTTTGACGTAAAATCTCAATACTAAATCAATAACAAATGCGAACCCTTCACTGTATCAACTGTATCAACATTGGTTACAACTGTATTGAGGAGATATTAAAAAGCTATACCATATAATATTTTATTCAAATATAAATCAATATTTAAAAAACCGCTGCCCAAGGAATCACTACTTCCACATCCAGATTTTCTACACTCACATCGAAAACATTTTGTATGTGGAAATAATTGTTTATGGAACTTTAATAATATAATATTTGAAATCCTCTACCCCAAAAACCCATAAAACGATACCCCACATCGGTAGTGAGGTGGGGGTGGTGATAGGGGATGGTAGAGGAGGTGGATGAAGTAAAAAAATATTTTGAGATTTTTAGTTCTTGTACACACACTAAATCACAATTTTTTTCATCAACTGTAATATTGGGGTGGGGGTGGTAATGGGGGTGGCTAATGCCAAATTTTTTTTGAGACCCTTAGTTTCTCTTGTATTTACTAAATACCAATTTCATGGACTCTTACCTGCTTGATTTACCTATTTACCCTAAATTGACTCCAATTTACCCTCCAACCCTTTGACGGAACAAGATAAAAATGTAAAATAGTTTTAGATCTCGTTAAAGTACATATGTGTACCAAATTTCAAGTCAATATCTCAAAAGGTTCCAGAGTAAATGTGCGCACAAAAAAAGTTTCAGACAGACCGAACATTTTTTTTTTTTGCTCAAACTTAAAATCTCGACGTTTTGTGACATTCTAAGCCTATTTGAAGAATAAAAATTTTTAAAATTTTTTTGTCGTTACGATACTTTCACTGGATGTGGTAGTAATTATACCTATCAATATTTAATGTAGAATTTCACTCAATGCCCAAAACTGGTAAAACAACATCGACATGTTAGGAATATTGCTAAACATACGTATACATATATACCTAATATACACAAATATTCTTGTCTATACCTCTCTGGTTTGAGAGTCATTGTTAAAAGAATAAGGACGTCAAATAACTGGATATTATTTCCACATCCGGTGGAAGTATAGTAACGACAAAAAATTTTTTTAAAATTTTTATTGTTAGAATGTCACGAAAAGTCGAGATTTTAAGTTTGACCGAAAAAAAATTTCTGTCTGTCGGTCTGTCTGTAACTTTTTTTTGTGCGCACGTTTACTCTGGAACCGTTTGAGATATTGACTTGAAATTTGGTACACATATGTACTTTAACGAGATTATATTTTCATGTTGTTCCGTCGAAGGACTGGGGGGCAAATTGGGATAAATTTGGGGAAAATAGGTGAATCAAGCAGGTAAGAGTCCATAAAATTGGTATTTAGAATATACAAGAGAAGCTAAGGTCTCAAAAAAAAATTTGGCATTAGCCACCCCCATTACCACCCCTACCCCATTATTAAAGGGGATGAAAAAAATGTGATTTAGTGTGTGTACAAAAACCAGACACCTCAAAACTTTTTACTTCGTCCACCCCCACTACCACCCCCTATCACCACTCCCAACCCGCTACCGATGTGGGGTATCGTTTTATGGGTTTTTGGGGTACAGGATTTCAAATATTATATTATTAAAGTTCCATAAACAATTATTTCCACATACAAAATTTATTCGTTGTGAGTGACTTGGATAAAAAATGTGGATGTGGAAGTAGTGATTCTTTGGACAGCGGTTTTTTTTTGTAGTTTTTGAAAGCACACATTTGTATAAGTAATATTATTTCAAAACGTGCGCAATGTGCATGATAAAACAAGAGTTATTGCAATAAGCAGCAGCTGAAATATTTTTCCTGTATGATCTTCTGTCTTCTTGGTCGTCGTCAATGCAGATTAGGTGATTAAGTGATTTGTCGTTGTTGTCACACAAACAACTTAGAAGGAGAGTCTATCTATATTCATAAGATTAAACAATGTAGTTTCAAAACGATATAATAGCCAATGATGGCCAATCGATGATCAATATCGAATAAATAATAGAATTTCTAATATTTTAAAACCAGTATTCGTCGATATGTGTCATATTGGTTGTACGATATTTGACAAATATCTCTAAAACAATATGGCGTAAACACAAACTTTTCAATATTGTACAGCCAAAATATCGGCTGATGATAAAGGTATTAGTACACCAGATTTTCAACATTTTAAAGCCGATATACCTCATTTATTGTCACGGTAGCTCAGTTGGTTTAGGCGTATTGAGTGGCGAATATACTGACCGAATGTCTATCGCGTCCTGAGTTCGAGCCCCAGCCCCGGTATTGACAACACCGGTGAGTATGGATGTATGTCGGAGCTTTTTCAAATGTGTAACCCCCTTCCGCAGAGTCTTGGCTTTGGATTTGGTTGTCTACTATATGTGGTGTATTTATTAACCAACGTGTCGGTTCAATTTTTTTTAACGGTATTAATGTTATCTACATTGCCCTAATATTATGACAGCAAACGGGCGTTTCGCAGTTTTTTATTAGTGACTTCTGCCAGAACTTTCCATGATAGTTTTATCAATTGACTAATTATTTCTCTACTTGGTACATTTTGGAGCAGATGTTGCTTAGCTTATCGTACATTAATGGAATGAAGAAGACAAATTATCGTAGCCTGCAGTTTTCTAAGAATTTTAGTGAGTCAGTAAGTAATAATTTCAATTTATTTCATAAATATTCCAAGAAGCAGATATATTTCTCTTTATTTAAATGAAAGAGTCAACAGAGAAAATTTAGATATTGGAGAGATGCGTATCCAATTTTTTTAGAGATGTGCATATCAACATTTAAAAAAATTAAATATCTGACTGTGCGACAGTATCAGTTTTTAAATTTTTTGTTAAATAAGCGAGTTTCATTACATAATCCTTTTTTGTGTTTAAATTTCTGAGTAACATAGTTATTGCGCTTATTTTAAAGTTTATATGGTGGCATTTCCTTAGTGAGAGAGTTTACTGTTCAACCAACTTTAATCTACATTTGTCTTACTGAGGGCGACTTCCCGGATACTTTTAAGATCACTAGTCTTACCATTTCTTAAGAAGGATAATGTCGCAGATTTGGATGAACTACCGGCCCATTTTCATTATCCCAATTCTCAAAAAGATTTAGATAAATTTTGAAAAATCGGTTATTAAACTTTCTTGAATCTAACGAATTCCTAAATAACTATCATTTTTCGCAGCAAGTGACAAGTGCTCTACTATACACAAGTTGTGTTTACAGTGGTGCAAGGCATTGTTGAGGGCCTTGAACAGGATAGGTTAGGAAATAATAGGTTTACTCTGGTAATGTAGATTTCTCAATTGACTTAATGACCCTTAGTGGCATCAACATCAGATACTAAATGAGGAAGAAAAAAGAAAAGCTATTTGTTTGAAAAATTTTCATTAAGGCACCTAGATACAGCAACCGAATAATGTATAGAAACATTATTTATTTAAAGAATAAATACGAAAATTACAAATTTTTCAAAACAGTCAAATAAAGCTAGCACTATACCTCATTTTTTTTTTAAATCGGCCACCGCGGTCCAAAATAATGGAGAGTTGCGGTATTAAATATGTCACACACTGTATATAGAGATTATATTCAGTGCCTTATTCTAGGGTAGAGCGAGCGGGCGAACCGCTCTGGGCGCCATAATACAGAAGTGAAACAATGAATTTGTTGTGATGATCCATTCATTTCTGCAAAATATAGATGCCTTTTTTAGAACATAAAGTAACGGATACAGTAGGCGAGTAGTGACGAGTTTGTGCTGCCCAGTGCCAATCAGCTGTGCCAGCGTGCCGTGGTACAAAAACTAAAAATTGAAAATTTTCTACATTTATGACCTCTGAGCACTACAGTATGAGGATAAACGTTGTTTATGTAGCGTTACAGAAATTTTGAAATGATTGAAAAACACATGACCTTAATCTTGATATACCTATTTTGTTAGTTATTTTCATTTCGTTTAAAGCAGAATTTTTATTCAGTTTACTTTACATTTTCTCATTTTCAAATTATTTAACCTATGCTATAAATTCAACCATAATAAATTATATAGCTGTATAAACCTAGATAAATCAACAAAGACGAAAGTGCCGCGTAGTGAAATTTACATAAAATGAGTTGTGCATCATTAAATAAGTTTTTTTGCGTTGAACAAACTCGATTTGTAGGCTCTTCGGGGAAATTTCAAGAGGCGCCTTAATAGAATCTCGCCCCTTCAACAAAATTGCCTAGAACCAGCACTGATTATATTGCTTGACCTGTCCAAGACCTTCCATTGTGTTCCATATAATTTACTCGTAGGATAGTGGAGGATCTATACGTGGAAGTCTTATTAACCTACTTCGCTTTTATTTACAACAGAAAACAGCCGCGTCAGATGAAATAATATTACTTCTAAATTAAATCCGGCAAATCACGGGGTAATTCAAGGCTATATTTTGGGGCCACTCCTTTTCATTACATGTCAGTGATTTTTTTAGGTTTACAATTCCAAAGTAAAACACAATACCGAGATTTCGGGTTCAAGTTTACACAGTTCCGGCAATTCAAGAATTTCGAGATCGATGATTAGGAATTGAATGCGGATATTCAGTACTTATTTGAAGTCTACCATCACACAAAAAATAAATGATGGTATGCTTTTGAATTACGTCAAAGATAACTAACTCATATCTGATGTATTTAAAAGTCAAAATTTTGGAAACTATTAATTAAAAAGCTATTAATTAATTTCACATCCAAGCCCTCCATTTGGGGTACTGAGTTTAGGGGCCCGGGCTTCCGAGAGGTTCGTAGCGGGGGCCTGCCAGAGATTTTGGATTTTTTTTTCAAATTTCTCCCCCCCGCTCATCAATTATTAAGCACGGGGGTCCGTTGGCTTTGGAAGGGGCCGTTAGAGATTTTGACAAAAATTTTTATTTCAAATTTCCCCCCCCGCTCATCAATTATTAAACGCGAGGGCCCGTTGGCTTTCGAGGGGCCCGCAACCAGCGGACCGCCAGAGATTTTGGCAAAGATTTTTCTTTCAAATTTCTCCGCCCTCGCTCATTAATTACTAAGCACAGGGGCCCGTTGGTTTTGGAAGGGCCCGTAGTGGGCGCCCGCCAGAGATTTTGGCAAATTTTGTTTTCAAATTTCTCCCCCCCGCTCATCAATTATTAAGCGTGGGGGCCCGTTGGCTTCCGAGGGGACCGTAGCGAGGGCCCTCAGAGATTTTGACAAAAAAAAATGTTTCCCGCTCATCAATTATTAGGCGCGGGGGCCCGCCAGTGAATTTAGTACCGAGGCCTATGATTCGATGCGGGGGGGCCTGTTCACATCTAGGTAGTGGAGTGAAAGTATGGTAATGACAGCAAAATTTTCTTTTCTAAATTTTCTGATCTATTTGGTGCAAAGATTTCTTTCATTAAATATTTACATATTTTTGCAGAAGGGGCCAAATACCCAACAAAGAGTTAGAAATTTTGTTATTAAATTAGGTTAAATCCACCTCCTAGAATTTTGTATTTAAAATTCGTATTCAGTAGCATCGAAAACCAATAATTACCATTTTTAAACCACGATTTAATTGTTTTCTATAGATCGTGTATGATTTCTCATTTTTAAGTTGGCCATTTTTTTTTATTATATTTGTACAATCATTACTTTGGATTTCTATGAAATATTTTGTTTGACCAAATAACGAATTCAAACATATTTAACCTTCTTGAATATCGATATTAGGTAATTAGGTAATTGGGTAATTCTATTTCACAATTTTTAGCAACATTTTTTGAAGATGGTTCAATTTTTTTCCATTTTTTTTTAACGTGTAAATTTTAAATTATATTATTAAAACCATCAAAACATGCTTTGGGCGAATACATTGACTGAGCATTTATTCGGAAATAATGATGTACTTTAAGGTCTAACTGCAATCAACTATATTATTACTCTGTATTTTGAAAACATGGGCTATTTTAACCCCATTCTCTCCCTTGTAACATCCTTCAACATATGTTGAACCCCCCCTTTAACAAATGTTGTTTACACTCCTCCCTTTAACATTTAAAAATATTTTGTTGATTAATTTGCTACAAGGGAACGAACTTAAAATATTTAATATAATTAAAGTAGCATTATTGTGAGAAGATGACAATGAGTGCGCGTATATTTTTACTAGTGGCAAAGCGTTATCTGGGGTATATCAGGAATGTGTAATTGCAATAAAAGTTTCGCGGTCAAGGAGCTGTGTAATGGAGTAGATTAAAACTTGCGAACTATTAAAAGTAACCTTTGTTAAGGAGAAGTGTAAGAATAGTAATTTGTACTAAACTTTGCCTAATAAAGTTGTTTTGTTGTTATTATTACCGCCGCCACTGGTGTCGACATTAAATGTCACGTAACTCATTTTCATTGGCTTGGAATGATGGAGTGCACAAACTACTTTCTGTGCATATTTTTTGCTCTCATCTTCTAATAGTAATACTACTCTACCTATTTTCGAATATTTTTTTTGTGAGAACGTTCATTTTTTATGACCCCTCTTAGCCCATTGTTTACTTTGTCACATTTTTAGTAACACTATCCTTTCCCTATACATGAATATACTTTCTGAATGGTCCCAAACTCGTATTAACATTACTTAGTCCCAAAAATATATTCTTTGAATGCTGCTCATAAAAGTTGTGTTGTTAATTTCTTAAATATTTTCCTTCTTGAAAAAGAAGGAGAATATTTAAGGATATGAAGAACGCAGTGGCGGCTCGTCAGGGGAAGCTGAGCCTCCCTTTGGAAGAAGCAGCATATCTTCCAATCTTCCAAATTAATATCTTTTACCTCGGGGGTGGTGGGGAAATGTACAAATTGTAATCATATTGCAAGTTAATTGTCTTTCAAAATATCAAGCCTCCTCTGCAGACAATATCACGAGCCGTCACTGGAAGAAAGAAGGAACGTAGTTTGGCGTATCCGGCATATTTCTTATGTCGAGTGGCCATATTTTCAAAAATATGCATTTCCTAAAAAAATTCACAAGAGTAAAAACATCTCATTTTGTGCCAAAAAAGGTAAATTTATTGTTTCTTTTTCATTTTTGACCTAATTCTACAAGTTACGGAACCCGTGATAAACGGGGTGTTTTCTACCCCTTCCCATCATTTCCTACTCTAATGGTTTTTTCAACTTTTTTTTAACGTCATTGCAAACACATTACACAAGGTTTTATCAAAATCTATTAATTAGCACTCAAATTAGAGATTTTGGTCATTTTAGCGCTCCGTTGACTGGACTAATAGATTAAAGAATATTATATGTCGCTGTTAGTGTTAGTATCGATGTGAGTCATTGTATTTTAAAGAAATACTAACTTCAAATTTTTAACATTTCGGGATTCGGCACATAAATAGTTCAAATTGTCTACATAAAACTCATGTACCATATAAAAATCCACTATGGGTAAATTCTCTGAAGTACCTCTCACAAAATTAGGTTCCATTATAAACAAGTATTAAATACACAATGTAAACGTAAACAACAAATCAACAGAGCGCTACCACCAACGTGATAAATGAAAACATGAAAATTCTCTAAATTTGAACTCTCATTATGGCTACATTCGACGTCTGACCGATGTGGTCCGCCCATGGTGGTCGAACCGAACTTGCGGTCGAACGCGCCAGAATTTTAAGTATTTTTCCAATCTCCATAAACGTCAACCATAACCTCAAAAACCGGTATTTTAACTTTAACAGTGATTTATCATAGATTTGAATAGTAATCGGACCTTAAATTTTACTCCGGTATGATGTGTAATTTCCACAAATGTATATTTTTCCTTATTTATCACAGACTTATTTATTGTCGCCATTTTAAGAAGGGAATTCAAACGGGTCGAACGATTCTGACAGCAGTGACAACACAAGTCAGGTTTTAAAATGTGACCACATCGACCACTCAGCTGATCAAGTCGGACCATCAGTCCGAACGCTTTTGACAGGTCCGACCGTGGTAAACCCGTCTATCGAATGCAGCCTATATAAGTCATCATTTACCGCCTTTTTATTTTCAAAACCAATTTGTTCTTGCATGTGATGATTAGAACTTTTTTTAATATCATATATACAATGTATATTTTATATACTTTTTGGTCATGTAACAATATTTTGTAAATTTTGTCGAAGGAAACGACCCTATGATATCTAAAATAGAATCATCTATAAAATCCGCTGCCTAAGGAGTCACTACTTCCACATCCAAATTCTTGTGTACCCCCTAAATCACAATTTTATCTCTATCACCCCCTTCAATAATGGATGCGGTAATATTATTTTTTTACCCTCTTTAATAATGGGATGGTGGTGGGGGCCGCTATGTCGAGGTCACAATTTTATTTTTTCACACAACAAAACAGAAGGCAGAATAATGCCTTTTTTCTAAACACAACCAAAACATCATTATTAAATAAAACCATATTATAAAAAGGTTTAAATATGTTTATGCTCTGCTAACAGAAATAAAAAATTGTGAGAAATATTTCATATTGAAAAAAAAATGTACTTAGTACTTATGTACACATACCAGGTTGAGTTTGATTAAAAAATCTGTTTTTGTCTAAACCCTAGTATAAAATTGATGTATGACTATTTAGTACAGTAAGTGAAGCTTTTAAATCCCAGCCCGAAAACGAAGGAATGAATTTCCATATTTTCTTCTTCAACATGCTTCATAAAGTATGTACATAAGAATCTATATTGTCATTTTTCCTGCTTTTTGGTTAGAGGTGGTTGTCACCTGTTAGAGGTTGTCGCAAAAAAATACATAACCTAATAGAGAATCAGATTATTAGTCCTGTCAACGAATAGCTCAAAGGGTGGTGTAGAGTGCGTGAGCAGGGACCTAAGCGATTTCTTTAGAAAGTTGTTCAGGGTACTTAGGGAGTGAACATACTAAAAGTCCTTACGCCTAGGAGGTGAGCCGGAGGTGTGGGGGGGGGGAAGAATGTCCCACTTTTGGTTTTTTCACTTATATCTCGAAAATGGTGCGTCGTAGGGAAAAATTTTACTTACACCAAATGAAAGCTCACGAAATTGTCTACAACTTTCACTCTATACACTTTTTTCGTAACCGTTTTCGAGCTACACGCTCCGGAAAAGTAAAAATTTTCGAAAAACAGATTTTTACCTCAAATTTACGCCACAGCTAGGGTAAATGCGCCGGTTGTGGCCACTATCGTAGTTATTTTGCTCATCCTCCCTTCCCACAAACCAGTGACATTATGTCAATTGCAAATGGAGTGGTGGGAGAAGCCACAATAAATTGCTAAAGTAGTATTACTATGAGAAGATGCCAGCAAAAAATATGCGCAGAAACGAGTTTGTGCGCTTCATCATTTTAAACCAATGAGAAAGAATTACGTGACATTCAATGTCAACACCAGTGGCGGCGGTGCCCTGCAGTAGAGCGGCGGCGACGGTAATAATAATAATAAAACAACTTTATTAGGCAAAGTTTAATAGAACTTACTATTCTTACACTTCTCCTGAACAAAGGTTACTCGTAACAGTTGGCAAGTTTTAATCTACTCCATTTTCACAGTTCCTTGACCGCGAAACTTTTATTGGAATTACACATTCCTATACCCCAGATAAAGCTATGCCACTGGTAAAAATATTAGCGCATTTTGGCTCCGCCCTGGCATCTTCTCATAGTAATACTAGTCTACCAAAGACCATGAATCAAGCACCAGCGCCAGAAAATTTGTTGCAGATGATTTCTTGTTCTTACAAGAAGGGCTGCGGCAACGATTGTGGGTGCAGAAAAAGCGGGTTGCACTGCACTTCAGCCTGTTTAGAGTGCAATGGAACTAGCTGTAAAAATGCTGCATGAAGAATGTGACGTCAAAGTTGATTCCATTGAGGAGTCAGATTAAAAATCTTATTTAATTAGTTTACTTAATTTTATTAATTTGATTTATTTTTAATGAAATCATACATATTACTATATTTTTAATCTACCATTTTTTTAAAATTTTAGACTTCATAATCATATTCAGCGACCTCAAAAACATAAATAAGTATATGGATTTTCGTGAATTTATTCGTAACATTAGAAGAGTTATTAATTTTTCAGTATTCAAGGTTGGTTTCCACCCTTAAAAATAAAAATCAGGTAATGGGACAATATAGATTTTGATGTACGTATTTTATAAAGCATATTGCAAAAAAATTAAGTAAACTCCTTCAATCGTTTTCAAGCCGGGAATTTTACCATTTTTACTTCTTTGCTTTCTGTACTAATTAAAGAATGTTGTCATTGATATATTTTTGTAACATGTTAAAATTAGTAAATGTACTTAATTTTTATTGATTTTAATTTCATAATGTAGGTTTAATTCTAATATGTTCTGTACTAATTACACAGCCCCACAAAAAAGAAAGTTCAAAGCAGCGAACCAGACCCATGTATTCCTATGTATTTTCGGTCGCTGAATCCGAATCCAGGTTAAAAAAAAATCGTACACCCCCAAAATCATTAGCTAGAGTCAAAAAACACCCCTGAAATGGAGTAAAAAGAATATTAAGCTACGAGAATTGTTACATCTTAATCAATCGAATTATACAAATTAAGGTTAAACAGCAGCGTACATACAATAGATATGAAACACACCTCCAGGGGAGGGGCGAAAACTGGCCCCCATATATAACAAGATCGATCCAAAACAGCAATGACTGCTGAAAAAGGTCAAAATGTCTAAGTTTTGTTAAAGTGATAAGAAACTGCATCAGGTCCGACGTAATCTTCATAAACTGCCTCTATAGAGTTGAGAACAAGTTTAAAGGACTATACTGTTGCTTATTCGTTTCATTTCCATAGTTTTTTTTTAGGGGTGGCATCTCTCAGCCCCGTGGGGGTGGTTTTCAAGCACAGCGTCGAACATAGTCTAGTTTCTTCTCTTTTACACACAACGCAGGTGTTTCGAATTTGTATAGAAGTCACTGTAACTTTTTATAATCAAACCTTACATAGGGGGTAGTTTTCACGCCCTCCGAGGGTTGACAGTGTAGGATATTGATGGTACGTAAGTTTCTGGTTCTATTTTAGAGTACTACGCAATTTCAGCCAATCATAGCATCCATGAAAATAGAAATCCTGTTGAATTTTACGTTTTTTCTTGTTTTTCTCGTGTCCTTTGAACTTAAAGGTGGTTGTTCTCAACCCTATAGGGGCAGTTTATGAAGATTACGTCGGACGTGATGTAGTTTCTTAACACTTTAACAAAACTTAGACATTTCGAGCTTTTTCAGCAGTCATTGCTGTTTTGGATCGATTTTTTTATATATGGGGGCTAGTTTTCGCCCATCCCTGGGGGTGTGTTTCATATGTATTGTATGAATGCTGCTGTTTAACCTGAATTTGTATAATTCGATTGATTAAACAGTAACAACTATTCTCGTAGCTTAATCTTGTTTTTATCACATTTCAGGTGTGTTTTTTGGCTCTAGCTAATGATTTTTGGGGTGTACGATTTTTTTTGACCCCGGATTCGGATTCAGCGACCGAAAATACATGGGGATATATGGGTCTGGTTCGCTGCTTTGAACTTTTTTTTTTGTGCGGGACTGTGTTATTTATGTTACGTTTTATATTGTTGTATTGTATTGTCTTTGTATAGCAGAGGCTGCTAATAAAATTATATATCTACCTATCTATATATCTGTCTATTATCTATTAGTTTAACTAAGCATCCCTCCAACAGGGAAAGCTTAGGGAGACTGGTGATCTCATATTTTTTACATGATTCTGTTTCACATATAATTTTTTTATTCTGATGGTTGATGAGAGTACAATTTTGTCGCGGGCTCACCACCCAGGGCCGGATTAAGGATTGACGCGCCCCTAGGCTAATCATGTATTTGCTCCCCCTTCTTCATGATGGAAAAAAAAATGATGAGTGGAGGATGGGCAGAAATCTGAAAAAGAACATTCAAAATTGACGAGCGGGGGAAGAGAAATATGAAAAAAAAATTGTCGTCCGAGTTTCAAAACTGATGAGCAGGGGGGAGACATCTAAAAAAAATGTTTAACCAAAACTGATAAGCAGGGAGAAGGAAATGGAAAAAAACATTTTTTTATCGAAATCGAAAATTGTTGCGCGCTCCCCTAGGCTATAGCCTAGTTAGCCTTATGGATAATCCTGCCCTGTCTTCACCTATTAGTACTTTTAAGGCATTTGCTGTACGGAATTGTGTGACAATATTAATATTCTAAACTCTCCCTCGCCATTTACGCTGGTAAGCTTTTTGGGTTAACTGGTCAGCGATTCTCATTGTTTTGCGGGTTTAGATTTGTTGTTCATATCTAACAGTTAATTAATAATTAAAATTTATATTTTATAAAATAATTTTACGGTTCGACGATCTTCAATTATCAACAACATGCACAATTAAAATAATATAATAGTATTGTTGTTTTTATTTTACAATACCATTGAGCATCGGCGGTTTTAATTAAATGATAATAAAAACAGAATTGTATAACCGTTATAATTAAATTTGTTGATGTTTAACTGAATTAGTAAGAGTGCTGTTTATTTATTTAATAAATTGAAATGAAAAGGATATACAGGGAGAAAACGGACATGGTTTAACACAAGATAGAGGACACGGACGGTTATTAGAATCAGTTACAGAAATAGCTAGTTGAGCCCTCGTTGCTGAAATACAGGGTGTTTTATGTATTTTTGCCAAAATTTATTTTGGTTATTACTTTATAAAGGAATGAAATAATAAGTTAATATTTAACACAATATAATACATTGCAATGCGGCAGTTTAGCTAGGATATTTCAACATATTGTGCACTTTTTGATAAAAGCATCAAATTTGGCACAGAGGTAGATCGATGTAATATGAACAGTTTTGGGTGTGGAGCCATCGGCCAACTCCCACCTGGCGGCCATGGCGGCCATTTTCCAAAATGGCCGCCAGTGGACACCCAAAAGACAACAGAAGTTAGATAAAGTTTGCTGCTGAAGGTTTTAGTGAATGTTTATTCAATGTTTTGAATGAAAACATGCCAGATAGTTTGTAAGTTATATATATTTATTTAATAATTTTATATTTCACATTTCAAATTATACTGAAATTATTCAAAAAAATACAATATAAAATATTAATTTAACTTTATAATATTACTCTGATGTATATTGTATGTGAAATGTTTAAAGTAATTTAAAGATTGATGGAAAACTAAGATTTATTACATTCAAATAAACGTTTTCATTTCTGAACAGTTTTCATATTGCATTAAAAATTAAAAGACAGCATATTAAAAATCTGTTTTACAGTCCCAGTACAGTATACTGCTAGTTCACAACATTCGTTTTAAGAATGCGACTTCAGTTCTCAGAGCACTCCCTGTCGCAAGCACACAGTGGTGTGCATTCCAGACCGGCCTGGCTTGCACTTGCACTTTTTCATACAGTCTTTGCATTTGCAAATCTGGGATGCTTCGGATAGCGTTGTCCAGTGGGGTTCATACACGCCGCTGGTCTTGATCCACCCCAGTCGGTTAGTGATGGCAGTGTTGGTGCAGGAACCAGGGCCTGACCCCAGACATGTCCGCCCTGGTATACTGTTCTTCGGACGTGCTACTCCAGGGCTGCCCTTGTCGGTGGGATCAGCTGGACGTTGCTTTTCTTTGCAAACAGTTTGCGACGTGCCTTGTCGATATCGGTGTCTGTGCTTGTTCTAACTTCTGTTGTCTTTCGGGTGTCCACTGGCGGCCATTTTGGAAAATGGCCGCCACGGCCGCCAGGGGGCAGTTGGCCGATGGCTTCACATCCAAAATTGTTCATATTACATCGATCTACCTCTGTGCCAAATCTGGTGCTTTTATCAAAAAGTGCACAATAGGTTAGCTAATCCGCAGTACTATTGGTGATCCTGAATACGTACATGTATGATACATAAAAAA
Source organism: Rutpela maculata (assembly GCA_936432065.2). Lineage (NCBI taxonomy): Eukaryota > Metazoa > Arthropoda > Insecta > Coleoptera > Cerambycidae > Rutpela > Rutpela maculata. The sequence goes on from OW386285.2 coordinate 115,027,581, forward strand.
ATCCAGGTCCGGACTTGAAAATAAAATGTTCTCGTTCTTCTTCAAGAAAATAATACCCTGTATATGTTTTTTTTAAATTTTCAATATTAAATTCGAAAAGTAGATTAAAAACTGAACAAAAGGAATTAATTAATTTTTTTGCCACACTTTTGCCGCCTCCGAAATAAATTCCACTAAATAATTGAGACTTGAAAAATATCAATGAAAAATACATCCACAATTAAATTGGGAATTTACGTTTTTCTCAACAATAATTATTATGTTTTAATTTTTATGAGGGGGATAAAATAAATAAATTTAAAAAAATGTTAGAAGACACTGTATCAAAGATTTATTCCGTTCCTCTCATTTATTAAAGGCTCCTAAAACAGAAACATGACATACATATTAACAACAATAACGGTAGTAGCAAATTTGCATATCAATAATGCACATAGTTATAAAGTAACAACAAAAAATCAACAAAATATCAACAAAATAATCTTACCAAAAACAAAAAATGCAGATATTGTCATAAAACGTATTTACAAATAAGAATTATAATTAAATTTTGTGGTCAAAATGTCCTCCTCACCTTCAGTAAAATGTATTAAAGCTGAGGTTCTGAGGTTCTTATCACATATTAGTCCAAGAAAATTAGACATTTTAGAAGAAATAATTTATAAAGTAATAATATTTGAGATGCATACTCTAGACAGAGTTAGAAATAGATACCCGAAAAGTCCCCCCCCCCCCATTTAGAAGTGGAATGTCCCTTTTTTTGCAAAAAACCACCCCTAATGGGGACTTAAAGCTGGTTTTTCACTTTCATCTTGTAAACCGTTTGTTGGAAGAGACAAAGGATAGGGAATAAAAAATTTGTCGTTAAATTCTGCATAAAAAATGTCCTATCAGTGGCGGCTCGTCAGGGGAGGCAGAGCCTCCCTTTGGAAGAAGCAGCATATCTTCCAATTTTCCCAATTAATTTCATTTACTTGTAGAAATTTCTCTAGTTGTCTTTCAAAATATCAAGCCTCCTCTGCAGACAATATCACGAGCTGCCACTGTGTCCTATTAACCTTGTAGCTCATCCTTGCCTATTTCGCGCTAACAGCCTCCGAACAGAGGGATAGTTTGGAGCGCACAGGTAAAAATCGATCATATTCGAAGTTTCACAGCGAATATCTTAACGAGAAAAATGCTCAGGAATGAATTTATAGAGCGGAATTCTCTCTATAACATGCATGCATAGCGGGTTTTGATGCAAGTGATTTTTACTTACTTTCCCTTTTTCCACAAAGCTGTATTTTTTAATTTGAACTCGTTTCCACACCAACCTCGAGGTAGAGGACGTTTTTTAAGTGGTTTCCCCTGTAGGCTTATTTCACTAAAATTGTGTCCAATTTTACTCATTAAGGGCTTCTTCATCGACGAACTCTTCTTCAAATTCGAAATTTAAACATCCTTGTACATGGCAATTAGGCACATTGTTGAGTAGCGCAATCCAACCTTAACATAGCTGCATCGTTTTCCGCAACCATTTTTGCAGATGCAGAATATTAGCTGTAGGGTGGAAATTGGTGTTGGTAACTCGGTGGTATAAATGGGTGCTAAGATGTTGCCTACTTTCTTCCAACCCCAATCTGTTAGTTCAAAGTTATCTCCCCGCCGAGATTGAATCTGGAGGAATGCAAGAATGTTGACGCAATGCCTCAGATATTGGTGGTGGCAGTCTTGGTAGAATCTCAGCAGTACTAGATTGACCGACCAACCAACCAACCAACTTATTGAAAATAATGTACCTTTGATGATTCAAAAATGTCTTTATTTTTGGGGCTTTATATAATGCAAGCGCGAATTGCTCTCCAGCACTTGTAATTTCTTGTTTCGTTGAGCTACGGTTGTTCCATATACGGAAAACCTCTTCTAGATCTTTTCTTTTATTGACGCATTCCACCGTTTGCACTTTTCCTTTACCAAAGAAAGCTGAAGTGGTATCGCATCTGAACGCGTGGACAAATAAAACTGTCTCCTTACAGCTTTTTAAAACTTCCGAGGACTGCAAGTCACGAGAACTGTACGCTTTATTTTCTCTTTCCCTGAGCCTCTCTTAAGAAACGGATATCTTTGAAAATAATTTCCGGTGAAATTCGTTTCAAAAGTCGCTGCTGTCTTTCGATGCTTTTCGTATTGCAGACATTGTCAGCATACCCGTCAAACCCTACAGTCACTTTTTTGCCGTAATGATTACGAATAAAGCGAACGTCGTCAAAAGTACCCTGCTTTGGCCATACTACTCGATGAATCAAATTGCCGCCATCAACAATGAACTGGCAATCAGAAATGTCTATTGGCCTCTCTCGTACAGCATTGAAAATATTATACAGATATGGATTCTTGGTTTTTCTCATTAACCCTTTCTCATCGAAGAGGGGGAATTGAAGTAAGCTCAAAGTTGAAACATGACTCCAAAAATTATAAATACCTGACTGTTTATTTACTTATATTTAATTTTCAGAGTATCAGGATCTAAGAGAGAAGTAAATAACATGATACAGAAAATGCAATATAATTTTTGGGATAAATGGGGGTAAATAGGTAAATTAAGCAAGTAAGAGTCCATAAAATTTGGTATTTAGTTTATTATTATATAAAAGAAGTTAAAGAAGAAAAATTTTTAGCATTAACTACCCCCATTATTACCCCCACGCGATTATTAAAGGGGGTGAAAAAAAATTGTGATTTAGTGTGTACAGGAACCAAAGGCCTCAAAAAATTTTCCACTTCATCCACCCGCGTATCACCTCCTACCACCACCCCAACCCCCACTATCGATGTGGCATATCATTTTTTGGTTTTCATTTAGAAAATTTCATAAACAATTATTTCCACATGGTGGAGTGCAAATATAGTGTTTTCGTTTTGAGAGACTTGGATAGGAAATCTGGATGTGGAAGTAGTGATTCCTTGGGCTGCGGTTTTCATTTTAAAATGTTAAAACCGCTGCCCAAGGAATCACTACTTCCACATCCTGATGTTCTATCCAAGTCGCTCAAAACGAAAAATATTTTGATACTATATTTGCACTCTACTATGCGAGAATAATTGTTTATAGAACTTTAATTATATAATATTTGAAATCGCCTACCCCAAAAACTCATAAAGCGATATACCACATCGGTAGTGGGGGTGGGGGTGGATGAAGTAAAAAAAAATGTTTGAAGCCTTTGGTTCTTGTACACACACTAACTCACAATTTTATTAACCCTCCCACCCCCATTTATTAATGAGAGTGACAATGGTTAAATTTTTTGAGACCTTGACTTCTCTTGTATTTACTAAATACCAATTTTTGTCGTTGTTATACTTCCACTGGATGTGGAAGTAAAAGGCATATTGACATTTTATGATGAAACTGTTATTTTTAAGATATCACAAAATTATCCATTTTGCACCTTTCTTAACCGTCTTCACCCTAGTAAATTTTGAATATGTTTTAGATGACATTTTCCATTACTACTGCCGCAAAAATATTACATGTTGCAATATTTTTCGGGTTTACACCATTCCTTTCTTTAATTCTGCTGAACTGTAATAACCAATTTGTACAAAAATATTTTTTATCCTCTCCCAAATATACTGCTACTGCAGTGATGGGTTCATTAAAAGTTATTTATTTGTTTAGACTCTTCAATCAACGCAGTCACAAAACAATCTTTATTGTACAACACTTGATGTATTTACTAACGTAATATTTTGTCGAAATCTATACATTTCCTTAAATATACAGTGTAACTCACTTAAAATGAAGACATCCTTATAACTTTTTTATTTTGTTTCCGATTTGAATCTAATTTTACTCAAGCATTCTTGTAGGAAATTTAATATAATTCAATTTTGCATAGAAAAATTTTTCGCGTACGACGCATCGTTTCCGAGTTATAAGCGAAGAATCGAAAAAAGGGACCTTTCCACCCCCGTCCCCTCTGAAGCGGCAGGGCCTGGCGCGCAATCGGAGTTTCGTTCTGGGGGAGGGGCTGAAATAATATTAATCTATGCTTCTAGATAAAAACAAAACTTTACTTATTTATTTGAATACAACGTATACAGACTTATAAATTTCATAAATTGAATTCAAGTCGACGTGGAGTTGAAGTTCGTGAATCACTTCATCGATTGTAACCAATATTATATAGTTTGTGTGATAACGGTCTATTATTTTAGACCATATATGCATTGTTTGGGAGGTGTATTTGTATATAAGCACCAGCAAATATTTGACAATTAGAAAATAAGTACCTGTATCATGCTTTAACCCCCTTAGACCCCCCCCGTAGTTGCGCGCCTGGGCAGGGCTAGGGGCGGGGACTTTTAGTATATTTACCTCCTAACTACCCACAATACATTCCTGAAGAGGAAAATTATGCCCCCTCCATGTCCTCTATACTCATTCGTTGACTGGACTAATAGACCGTGAGATAGTGACAGATTTTTTTAAACGTTTGGTTCCTATCTGGCCTTTTGGGAGCCTTTTGTGCCTGATTTGTACTAACCATTTTCGTGTTTATCAAACGGTTATCCAGGGCCCCTCAGCGGAAAACAAAAAAGAAAATTTCATGAAAATGAGCAATTTCAAACGTTTTGTTCCTGTCTGGCGTCAAGTTAGACTTACGTTTTAAAGAAAAACATCCGACGGAAGCTTATCGCCAGACAAATTCCGTGGGCCGGAAGGCCCGAAATTTCAATCCGAAGTTGTAAGAAAAAATGGTCAAAATCAAACGATTTGGTTCTTATCTGGGAATTGTATATATATGTAAATAGATTATAATTATCGCGATATAACAAACGCCAGACAAATTCCGAGGGCCCAACAGTGAAAAAATTATTGTTCAAGTTGTCAACTATTCCGCGAAAATCAAACGATTTACATTCGTCTGGCATTTGTTTTTTTGTTAATATTAGGCAAAAAGTAGTTTCAATTTAAGATTCCCAGACGAATTGGCTGGGTCCCCTGGATAGCCAGACAAAAAGAAAAGCGCGAAAAAAATGCCATTTTTCAAACGATTTATTCCTGTCTGGCATTTGGATTTTAAAAAGATATGTTAATAAATAAGCCATATTTCTAGTCCCAGATAAAAAGCTTGGGCCCAGACGTAGATATGTTGAGCGAAAGTGTCGAAAAATCAAAAAACAGTCGTGTAAAAATCGATGCATTTTCAAACGATTTACTCTCGTCTGGGATTTGTTTTTTTAAAAAGATATGTTAATAAACAGACCATATTTCAAGTGCCAGACAAAAATCTGGGGCGCACCTGTAGATATATCGCAAATTTTGAGGTTCTACAGTTGGCAACTTTTTAATCCTGGCTCCTACGCCAAAAGACTAGCTAATTTAAATAGAATAAAATTTGCTAAAACTCTTTTTAATTTTTTGAATTCCGACAAAAATGAAGGAATTAGAGAGGGGCGGGATTTGGGACTTTTTTTTCGGTAAAATTTTGTCACCGTAATTAATCGGTAATTAATTGAAATCGATCTCATATATGATGTTCACTTAATATCATGTACTACTTTGACGCTCCGTTAATCTCGGTCCTTCGAAACAAAGGTTTCTGAGAAAAAATATTTTTTTTAGATTTACATACATTATAGGAAATCGTGTAATTTCCTACATTTCCTCGAATATCTCGATAATTATTGTTTTTTTCGAAAAATTTGTAGATAGCTTATGTAAAGAGAATTGATTGAGCTTTCCGACACTTTTTTCATTTTTTCTCTAACATAAAGAGCAAAAGACCAAATATGCGGACGTCTCAAAGCCAACCGCCACCCAGTCTATTAATTAGGGTGAAGACGGTATGTCTTCGGCTAAAGTACACCATCTGTGGGTCCCTACGCGAGACTAGTTTCTCGATCTGACGTCACAGTGCTTTTCGTGAGGAGTAGCGAGGATTTCAACTTTAATTATTTATTGCAAAGTAAGTACTGCGATTTAAGAGCTGATATTCGATGTGGCGTGTTTTTATATATAAACACACACTTTAATGAAATACAAAAAAAATGGGCAAGTTCCCCATTAGCAAACGATAAATAAAAATCACCCCGGGACGAGCGGGGAGTATAAAAAGCAGCGTCGCTCGAAAACAATGCATACCATATATGTTTCTACCACATCACATCTTACGTGTCTTATGTCGCGTGCATTAAAATGAGAGAAGAAATCACTTTCGTGTGGTTGACTGCCTACGCCAAGGGAGAATGAAACAGGTACGGACTTACGAGGACTCTCAGTTTCTATGGTGTAGTGCAGAGTTGTAAATGATATATTAATATGTAATAATTTATATTTGTCCTTTTGCTAGTATGTAACTTATTTATCGATCGAGGGATTATGAATGTGAAAGTGACAGTTATATTGATTCCAGTGATAAAGAAAATCAAATTCCAAATGAGTTTCAAGTGAGAAAAAAAACGGCATTTCAAGGGCGGATCTGGACCTTGAGCTTGGGTGGGGGGTAACGTAGCCGCGTGTTGAAAATGTTTTTCCTTGGGAAAAAATCTAAAAAAAAAATTATAAACACAACTAAATATATTCAAAAATATAAAATAAAATAATAAAAATTATGAAATTTTAAAATTAAAGTTGATTGTTTACGGAATCTTGTTACCCCGTTACCCCCCATAAATCCGCGCTTGCGGCATTTAAGTAGTGACGCGAAACAAATTTGTTTAAATGTGTATAATACTGGTTTACAATGACAAGCTAAGGAAATGCCAGACGAGTGTGAATCGTTTGAAAATGCATCGATTTTTACACGACTGTTTTTTGATTTTTCGATACTTTCACTCAACATATCTAAGGCTGGGCCCAAGCTTTTTGTCTGGGACTTGAAATATGGTTTATTTATTACCATATCTTTTTAAAATCCAAATGCCAGACAGGAATAAATCGTTTGAAAAAATGGCTTTTTTTCGTGCACTTCTTTTAAGATTTAAAATATGTTTGGCCCACGCTTTTTGTCTGGGACTTGAAATATGGTTTAGTTATTACCATATCTTTTTAAAATCCAAATGCCAGACAGGAATAAATCGTTTGAAAAAATGGCTCTTTTTCGTTCACTTCTTTTAAGATTTAAAATATGTTTGGCCCACTAAAAATGTCTGTAAATGATACAATACATTTTCGTTTTGGTTAATTTTTACAGAAAAAATCATTTCACACGAGAACCAATCGTTTGATTTTCGCGGAATAGTTGACAACTTGAACAATAATTTTTTCACTGTTGGGCCCTCGGAATTTGTCTGGCGTTTGTTATATCGCGATAATTATAATCTATTTACCTATATATACAATTCCCAGATAAGAACCAAATCGTTTGAATTTGACTATTTTTTCTTACAACTTCGGATTGAAATTTCGGGCCTTCCGGCCCACGGAATTTGTCTGGCGATAAGCTTCCGTCGGATGTTTTTCTTTAAAACGTAAGTCTAACTTGACGCCAGATAGGAACAAAACGTTTGAAATTGCTCATTTTCATGAAATTTTCTTTTTTGTTTTCCGCTGAGGGGCCCTGGATAACCGTTTGATAAACACGAAAATGGTTAGTACAAATCAGGCACAAAAGGCTCCCAAAAGGCCAGATAGGAACCAAACGTTTAAAAAAATCTGTCACTATCCCACGGTCTATAATATGTAAAATAGCTTTGTGGAATACTCCTTATTGAAATTGTGCCATATCGATCATAAAGGATGCCTTCATGTTGCATATTATTATAAATTTAGAACAAATAACCGGTATTAATTCTTTCATTAAGCACACAAAAATACGAAGATGTTCAAGATATTGAAACTGCAATATACAGGGCTGGCTCCAGGTATTTTTCCGCCCCGGGCGGCAAATTTTATTTTGCTGCCCCTCTCTTATATAAATAAGTAGGGTCAGGCGGGTAAAAAATGAGACAAAATGACATCTTTCAATTTCTAGGTTGCTTAGAATCGGTCATATTTAATGAAAGATTGGTATCATATCGCTCCTTTGATAGAAAAGTGATATATCTAAAAATTATTAATTTTGCACTAGACCCATTTTAAAATTACTAAGTTTCATGAAATTAGGATAGTAAATATTGATTTTTTTTCATATGTTTTTATATGTTAAAATGCATTCTTTGAAATCCTGTAATATTTTCTCAAAATATGATGATTACATCCCCAATAATATGCAAATTTCATCCCTTATTTTAGTTGTGACAGTTTTCCAAGAAAAAAAATTTGTTTACTCGTTAATGTCGGCTGTAAAAATACAAAAATTAAGTCTTTCGAGTTGATTTTTAACGAATTATCCCGAAAATGGTAATTTTCGACTTGTGTCACTTTTCCATCAACGGAGCGATATGTAAAAATGACAGGAAAAACTATATTTTTTTACTAAAAAGTACCGTTAATTGATAAACAAAAATAAACAGTGTCTCATTTTTACCCTCTAAGTGGGGTAAAAAAGACAGTGGAGGGTATATAAGAGATACGTGATTTATTCCCATTCTTATTGACGTCGTGCAAATGGAAGTGCAAAAATAAGACAGAGGAGGGTTTTTTCTTGTATATGTGATTTATTCAAATTTTTTACTAAACAAGAAGGGGCTTGCAGAAGGGCTAGCTTCTCCTAAATTAGGAAGCTGAAATGTGCTTGCTTCAGTCTGCCCATTTGGTCTCTTTAGTCTCTTTTTTACCCCGATAATAATTTTTTCGTTAAAATCAAATTTTTGATTATTTAAAACTAGCAGATTAATAAACTTGATCACAAAATGTGAAGTATGACGTATGACACTTCTAGTTGACGTCTGCCAAACACGGACAATGCAAATAGAGAAACTATAAAATCCCTAAAAAAGTACTAAGGTGCGTTAGAAAATTTTGAAAAAGTGATTTAAAGAGTTTACTGAATAATATTTTTTCCCGCATTAACAGTAGGCATAGGACCTGATTGGATAATATAAAATAGTTCTGAATGTACAAAACAAACTTGAATAAAAAATTAATTAATTATTAGTTAAGTTTAATTTATTTCAATCTGGGTTGGATATCACCTTGTCTTTTTTTTACCCCGCTACCTGTCTGTCTCATTTTTACCCCGCCTGACCCTATCTTTTCAGTCCGTTATTTTTTATAACATTTTAAGAGTCACCTTCTGAATATTCTTAATGGTTTGTTTTTTTAGTTATAAGGTTTACAGCTATTTTTGGATTTTCAGCAATATGATTACTGTATTTAAAAGGGTAAAATAAAATAATTGAAAAAATTAACCATATTGAAACTTAAAAAAAAAGTACACCACCACAGAAATTAGACAAGAAATAAAATCACATATAAGAAACAGAATGAATGCATGTAACCTACTTTATACACAAAAAAAAACTAACAATAACAAATTATTTATATAAAGTTAACATTACTATTACTATATGAGTGAAACAATTTTTTCCTAGCTTTTTATATTTTTTGGTAACTGGATTTGAAGAATTTTGCCGCCCTAGAATTTTGCCGCCCCGGGCAGCCGCCCGCTTCGCCCCCTCCCTAGAGCCAACCCAGGCAGTATATATGGTGTCACTCAAGTGTCGCGTTTTCTATGACCTCATAAAAACGGAACAACCCATATATATATATATGTGCAGAAACAGAAAAAAACAAATCCAAGGCATATCACAACTAATCAAATGAAATTTTATTTTATTTAATAGGTATCTGTCTACATAAAGAGATTGTGGGAAGTTCAACTAATTTATATTTTGTTAGGGATGATATTTGTTTGCTGAGAAATTCCATTGTTGAGTTGTTTACGAATAGCGTATAAATGTCGAGTTTAAGCTTATATAACCAAAAATTATAGCACTATTATTATCCAAACTTATACTCATTTAATTTGAAATTGGGACATACTTAACAAATACTGTTACTTGTTTTTGCTTAGAATTTTGGTACTTTTAGTAACATTCTGTTTTATCCTACAACGCATATTAATCGCTACGCAATATTTTGTTTACTTTATTAAGTATATTTATAAAATATGGGTTTATATGAGCACCAGCAAATATTTGACAATTAAAAAATAAGTACTTGTACCATATTTTTATTTACATGATATCATATGACACACGAAGTTATTGTACATATTGAATTAAATTTATGTAGGTTACATATTTTATTGTTACTATAAATGGAAGTAATTGTGTTGATATATAGTATCCCAGTATGCGTATCTTCTTAAAATTATGCAATTCTTCAATCCTTATAACTTTCCTAACTGTTATTTTGCTGTATCTTTTACATAAAAGTTACTTGATCTTATAAGAACGTAATAAAAAAAAATACACTTAAAATTGTTTGGATATAGTTGACTTCAGATTTATTCTGCATATAAAAAATGTTGGCATCTTTACCGCATCATCAAACACGCCGACATTTTTTATATGCAGAATAATTTTGAAGTCAACTATAAGCAAGAAGAATGTATCACCAAATCTTCAAATTCTAAAATTTGTATTTTATTTTACTTATTGCACTATTGTTCACTTATTCGGGGGAATACCGTAAATATAATATGTTTATACATATTACGCATATAATAAATAAGTTTACTCAATATGCATTTTTCTATTTAATATGGATAGCAATAATTTTGCAAGCATCATAAATTATATATCATTGAATCTTTGATTCATTTCCAGTGCGAATTGCATTGATTACACGGGTTTTTTTCAGAAAATAACAATTTTATGACATTTTAAGCTCTTTTCGGGGAAAACTACAAGTTTTCCGAAAATATCCTTTTTAGACAGAATTTTAAGAGGTACATTTTTCATAACAACCTCCATTTTGGCATTTTTAAGCGTCCTTGCGTTACAGTCAAGAAACGGTTTTGGGCCATCTTTCCCATTCCCCCCACCGTGAACACAGCCGTCATGATCCGGAAAATCTAAGGTTTTATTTGGGACGTCAAAATGACTATCCTCTAAATTTTCAAAACTCTTCTAGTTATCTAACTTTCCTTATATGATAGGCATAATGAACCATAAATCCTTTAAAACATTCTGCTAACATATTTTGACCAATGCGTTTATAACGATTAAAAGCTGTTTCTAAAATATGAATTTTTCACTTTTATCATTTTCCGGCAATGTGATGAATTACGCACATTTGAGTACCACGAGACCCACCCGCAGGTGGGAGGCGGAGGGGATTGGCCTATCGTTACGCTATAATTTCCGGTGTATGGTGTATAGTTGTCTTCAGGTCTACTAAGCACTCAAAAAATGTCGGCGCCTTTAACCATCAAACACGCCGCATCGCACCGCCAAAGACACCGACATTTTTTACACGCTTAACAAGTGTGTATTTAACTTTACCGTGAATGTAGAGAGGATACTGTAAATTCTATAGGTGAAAAGTCTCTGTATAAGAGGCCTAGCTGGCGATAAGTTCATCTTTTTCTTTTAATATAGGATTGACGGTATAGCCAAAACAAGAGATATTGTGGAATGGCCAGCGGGCTAAGGCGGGCCGTCGAAAATAATGCCGACATAACTTCCAAAGCAGATGAAAGCGACCAACAACGACTACCGCTACTTTCTTTGCTTTCTCGCTCTCTCTTTCTCTCTCTCTTGCTCGTCTTCTATTGTATGCAACGGCAACGAACTAGATGATGAACTTGCTAGACAAAGAGCAGCTAATATATTCTATGGCCCAGAACCCGCGCTGGGCGTCACAAAAGGCTCAGCCAGAAGGGTGATCACCAAAGCTCGGGAATTTTATCTCGGCGCCAGAGACGGCTCTCATAGACATAATATTATATTGTATACACCCACCGAAACATTCCGAAAAACGACGAAATGGTGAAATATTTATCATTGCCATTGTATTTTTATACAACGTGATAAAGTGAATTTTATTTCATTTTAAAATATTAATACGTAACCCACATTTATCGAAAATCTACTATATTTGTGAAACGTATTGACAAATACCTAAAGACGTTGTTGATTCTTTTACAGTTGCAGTGTTGAAGGCAACATCCTAACCGAGCGACCGAGCGTCAATATTAGATTCCAGTGTTCGGTGGTACTTTTATATGTTTTCTACTAATGTGGTTTTATTATCTCCCTTAATTAGGCGACGCCGCTGAAATTGTTAAACATTGTTTAACAAAATCCCTTATACTGTAGCTTAACTGTGGCAATTCTGGGCATTTACGTCAATAGTTAATAAAGGGAGAGAGGTAGATCATCAGAGTTCGTTCAAACCTAACTGTATGTATGTATCTACAAACTTAGTATAAAATTATACAGTATCGACGGTATACAAAAATGTCTCGTGCTTCTCAGGCTGCAGTATACTTGTGGATTCGCGATTTTTCAGAACTGCAATTTGATGGAACAGATGACGACGGCGAAGTTTAATTTCGGAACATTTAGAACAAATATTAATAATATACTTTTATATTCCTTACAGGTCGTGAAAAATTACATATATATGTGTTACTTTAAGGAAGTGAAAAATACATGTTTGTGTGTTAGTTCAATGTTACATCCCCCAATACCTCCTCTTCGAGTGAGTGTTTATAAAAAACTGACCATATTAACTTCGTATAATACCGAATTCCCTAAAAAAAGTACAAGGTTAGATATATTGTGTACTACTTGCATTAAAATCTTTCCGCGCTGGCCTAGAGCCAACCCTGATTTTGACGTCACAGAGCTCTGGTGATCAAAGACTGGGTCAAGAGTATACACAACCATAACTGGAGAGATATTCCAGGAAATCGACATGGGAGAACACTTATTAATGGACCATGTCCAAAACAAACTGAAGAACTGCTCACAAAGAACAGGATGCAGTTGAAAACTATAACAGGTCTTCTGATAAGACACTTTTCCGAGAAACCGGACCTGGAAATTATCAAAACTCGCCCATTTTTAGACCTGTATCACCTCGTCAGTGGCACAGGAGTACTAAAGTGGCCATGGAGAGCACAATAAGCCCAGAAGGCTGCAATGCTCTCGGAGTATTTTACAGACGAGTCCTGGGAGGAGGAGTTTTAGTCAGTTAAAGTCTGACATACTGACCCATACCAGCGATAGGCAGCCCGTGGGGGTTTCCCTCAACTTTACACAGGCACGCATATGAGATATTTTTTCTCTAAATTAGAGTGCTGAGTGTCATTTCAAAGCGAACAAAAATTATTTGTGACGTTTAATTAAATATTATCAAACAAGTACCTATAATAGTAGATGAGTTATTTTATGATAAATGTGATGATAATAGCAAATATTACGTATAGATATTTATATACATACAGGATTAATACATAATTTTTATGGATTTACAGAGATTAGTCTACTCTTATGTCATGTTATTTATCATTGATATGATATATAATAGCATACCCACTCAAGTAGAAAAAGATACTTTACCTTCTCAATGTTAATGTATTCATGTTAAACAGTGCAATAGCACACTAATTAATTTATATATATTTTTACTCCATGGACCACTCTTTAGTTGAAATAACGAAAACCGCTGCCCAAGGAATCACTACTTCCACATCCAGATTTTCTGTCCAAGTCTTTCACAAAGAAAGAAATGTTTATACTCTATTTGCACTCCACTATGTGGAAATAATTGTTTATGGAACATTAATAATATGATATTTGAAATCGTCGACCCCAAAAACCCATAAAATGAAACAGTAGTAGAGGTGGATGCAGGCCCCCCGCATCAAATCATGGGTCCCGGTACCAAATTCACTGGCGGGCCCCCGCGCCTAATAATTGATGAGCGGGAAAAATTTTTGTTGTCAAAATCTCTGGCAGGTCCTAGCTAGGGGCCCCTCGGAAGCTAATGGGCTCCCGCGCTTAATAATTTATGAGCAAGGCACAGTGGGCCAGAATCCGAAAAAGCTGGCCAAAATTCGAAAAATGGAGTAATGGTTTTGAAAATGTTCACTTGGGGGTTTTTGAGGTCGCTGGTCGCTGATTACGAATTTGGTAATAGTTTTTTCAAGAACAAAATGGCGGCTCCAATATGGTGACAAACGTTTAAGAAAAGTTAGTCATTTCAATTGGAAATTGGTATTTGGGGGTTTTCGAGGTCGCTGATTACGAATTTGATAATAGTTTCTCCAAGAACAAAATTGCGGCTCTAATATGGCGACAAACGTTTGAGAAAAGTCAATCATTTTAATTGAAAATTGGTATTCGGGGGTTTACGAGGTCGCTGATTACGAATTTCAATTCAAATTTAACAAATTAAATTAGCTAATTAATTTAAATTCAATTTTACATACTTTTGGGCATTTTATAAATTCCAACAAAAAAAAATCGGCAGCTACTGGAAGCGGCTGGAACCTCCCCACCCGGTGAATCTTTGAAGCCGAAAAGAGCACCAAACAATATGAACGATCTCATTTAATTATATTTATTAAGTTGAAATATTTTTTTCGTATTAAATCAGAAAAAAGGTCTTGCGTTCGGTGGGATTTGGACCTAAGGACTTGAGTGTTAAATTTATAGTCTGCACAACATTAATATTTTATTCAATGTTTTTAATACAAATATATGCTTCATCGGATCCTAGCCCGGGGCCAGCCAGACAACCACGGTGCACACCGACGTGGCGAGTGTGAGGCTGGACGAGGTAGGTCCGGTTTGGCTTGGAGAAAAATAGAAAAGTAGCTCCTGTCTTCTGTAGGCAGGCTTAAAGACTCGGTTAAAATTATAATGTGTCCTCATGGACCTAAAATTAATATAAAAATAAACACAATTCTATAAAAACGTTCGTAGGCAAGAGCACTTAATAATTTTGATTATTGATACGGGAAACAACCTCGGAAACAACTAAACGAAAAAACCTGTTCGTTGGTAATGGGATGGATGGCCATCTTTGGAAAAAACCATATAACTCTTGGTGGACAGCTGCCCTGCCTGATGTAGCCAGGGTAGTGTTCATGGTGGCTCGTTTAAGTTTGAGTTGGTATATTTTGTTTTATCTTTTGGCCTCGATCAATTTCTCACTAAATCGGCCGGGGAAGTGATAGCTGTCAAAGTTTTGGTTCCAATGTTTCTCTGGGGAATTTGGTTTTTGAAAAATGTTTAGGTTGGTATCAATGTCTTAAATTGTTTTTAGGTTATGTAGTACTATTTTTAGGTTATGTTGCCGGAAGAATTTTCGGCGGGATGCCGGAAGTAGCGGAAATAGTTTTTAAAATATAATGTCACTGTCACTTTTAAAGTTTTATTGGAAAAAACTCACCGAAAGCGTTCCGGTGGGGTTGCTTACACTTGTAGGGCTTGTAAGCGGTTCAGGATGGGCTCTCACACCATCCGTGGGCTTTATAAACGTCGAAAAAACTTGTAATCTCTCGATGCACTTGACACGTCAAAAATACTCAGCATACAGTCTGCACGCTTTAACACACTAGCAGAGAACTTATACCACAAATGGACCCGTAGTATTTTTTGGGAATTTTCCTTTGAGTCCATTTAATAAAATTTGACATTTTTCTGAAAATTTGACATTTTTCTGAAAAGTGATATTTTTCCGAAAATTTGACATTTTTCTGAAGTGACATTTTTTCGAAAATTTGACATTTTTCTGAAGTGACATTACTCCGAAAATTTGACAATTTTCAAACATTTGACATTTTTCTGAAAGGTGACATTTCTTCGAAAATTTGACGTTTTTCCGAAAATTTGACATTTTTCTGAAAAGTGACATTTTTCCGAAAATTTGACATTTTCCCGAAAATTTGACATTTTCCTGAATTTTTGACATTTTTCTAAAAAGTGATATTTCTCGGAAAATTTGACATTTTTTCTAAAATTTGACATTTTTCTGAAGTGACGTTACTCCGAAAATTTGACAATTTTCAAACATTTGGCATTTTTCTGAAAGGTGACATTTCTTCGAAAATTTGACGTTTTTTCGAAAATTTGACATTTTTCTGAAAAGTGACATTTTTCTGAAAATTTGACATATTTCTGAAAAGTGACATTTCCCGGAAAATTTAACATTTTTCTGAAAGGTGACATTTTTCTGAAAGGTGACATTTCTTCGAAAATTTGACGTTTTTTCGAAAATTTGACATTTTCCTGAATTTTTGACATTTTTCTGAAAAGTGACATTTCTCCGAAAATTTGACATTTTTTCGAAAATCTGACATTCTTCTGAAGTGACTACTCCGAAAATTTGACAATTTTCAAACATTTGGCATTTTTCTGAAAGGTGACATTTCTTCGAAAATTTGACGTTTTTTCGAAAATTTGACATTTTTCTGAAGTGACATTTTTCTGAAAATTTGACATATTTCTGAAAAGTGACATTTCCCTGAAAATTTAACATTTTTTTCGAAAATTTGACATTTGTCTGAAAAGTGACGTTTTCCTGAAAATTTGACATTTTCTTAAAAATCTGACATTTTTCTGAAAAGTGACATTTCTCCGAAAATTTTACATTTCTTGGAAATTAAAAAAAAAAAATTCGTGACTCGTCTTGTAGAAATATTTTTTTGATATCATCATCAGTTCGCCTGTTATAAGAATTTTATGCTTTTACGACGTCATCAGAACGTAGGTGTATTTTTAATTCACTCGTATTCATCCATCTACAATATTTCCACCTACGTTTCAAACTTTAATTGGATATTTCCAGTTAAGTCGATATCTGCACCAGTTTCTAAGAATTTTTCTTATTTGTGACGTCATGTGACGTAGGTGTATTATTAATTCACTCGTAATCCGTCCGTCTACAATATTTATACCTACGTTTCAAATTTCAGTTCGATATCTTCAACCGTTCCCGAGTTATCAGCCGAAATCACTGAACACCTCTGTCATTATTAGAATATCACCCTGTACATTGCACTGCTTTGAGGACAAAACAAGTGAAATTTTTGTTTTTTAATTTTTTTCACGGAAACCAAATCGAAAAAGTGCAAGTGTGATATATCGTTGAAATCGGAATTTTTACTGCTTTTCAATGGTTTAATTACAAATTGTAAGTAATCATAAAATAAACAACTTGTTGTGCCAAAACGGCACTAAACATAATCCGATCTCGACCAAAACCTTTTCAGATCTTCTGGAGCACTAAAGAAACCCTCATGCAAAGTTTCATCCAAATCCGTTTAGTAGCTTCGCCGCTATCGTGCTAACATACATACACACACACACACACACACACACACACACACACACACACACACACACACACACAGACATTTTTCAAAAACAATTTTTTTGGGTTCCTGGGACCTCAAAACGTAAAGATTTGATGTTATCTCAATTTTCGATTTTGGACTAATTGTAGTAACCTCCCACAATTTTATTGTGGGGAGGTTAATAAATAATTTTTCAATAATTATTTTTGACATAACAAAATGCTTTAATTTTTTCAAAAATTGTTTATAACACATAAATATTATAAATTGTTACGTTTAAATGGAATTTTTATGCTAAAACAACACTATAAACCAAAGTTAACGCGTCGCTGTATTTTGCACCCTGTCAGAAAAACGATCACAAAAACAATAGTGACTCCTAGAGGCAGCCAATTTTTACATTTCTTTACATTTTAAAATTAAAATAGTAATTCGAAGCAGTTACCGAGCGAGGGCCCGTCGTCGTGTCGTACGTATATTTTCAATTTAAGACCTCGTACTTGACCAGATTATTACTCATTACTTCCAAACCGGGATGAACCGACCAGTAAAAGAATCATGCTTGGAACATGTTGCGCTTTTTTTGTAGCTCAAACAGAAGGTACCCGTTAATTTTTATTTCTTTATCTTTGTAGAACCCCGTTTAACACAATTTTATGACCGAATGTATCACATTTCACAAACAATAAATATATGCAAAGTAAAATACTTACTTTATAGATTATCTTCCTAAAATTTTACTATGTTTTTGTTGAAATTACACAAATTACAGGAATATCGAATAGTACGTTCGAATGTGGAAAGCAACTATTCTCAACTTTACGCTAACAGAACGTTGTGTTTCTCAGGGTGTATCAGGTAAAAATGGGCAACAATACGGTTGGAATTTGTGGTACGTAATGAACTGAACATTTCTAACTACAAAAATATTACTTTGAATTTCGGATTTTGGACTTTTGGCTAGCTTTTTCGGATTCTGGCCCCCTGTGCAAGGGGGAGAAATTTGAAAAATTTATTCTTATCAAAATCTGTGACGGGCTCCTGCTACGGGCCCCTCGGAAGCCCGGGCCCCTAAACTCAGTACCCAAAAGACCGCCCCATACGGGGGGGCCTGGGTGGATGAAGAAAAATTTTTTTTGTGGCCTTTGGTTCTTGCACACACACTAAATCAGAATTTAATTTTTTTTTTTCACCCCTTTTAATAATGAGTGGGGGTGATAATGGATATGGCTAACGACAAATTTTTTTTTTGAGATTTTAGCTTCTCTTATATATATTAAATACCAATTTTATGCACTCCTACTTGCTTGGTTTACCTATTTACCCACATTTACCCCAATTTACCTCCAACTGTTTAACGGAATAAGATCACAATATAATATAGTTCCAGATCTCATTAAAATACATACGTGTATCAAATTTCAAGTCAATATCTTAAACGGTTCCAAAGTACCCAATCGTGGGCACAAAAAAAAGTTATAGACAGACCGACAGACAGAATTCTTTTTTTTCAAATTTAAAATCTCGGCGTTTGATGGCATTCTAAGCCTATTTGAACAATACAAATTTTTAAAAATATTTTTTTGCTTCCACTGCACGTATAATGGGGTATTTTCCATGTTTTTTTTTTAATTCAGATTTGGTGATATATATCAAGTAAAGTTATTATTTTAACAATTACTACATAATCGATTTAAACCAAAACAATAATTTTTTAAATAAAAATAAGAACACGCCCGTCTAGACACAGATTTCAAATGATTTTATTTGGCGGGAAATAATTTAACCAATCATAGACAGCTTTCGCTTAGACTGTAACTAACTTATATGAATGCCAAATTGTGTATTTACTTTACATTATTTTACCTCACACTTCTATTTTTCTCAATATCTTGAATATCAATAAATACTATACACATGTATTTAGAAGGAATTAAAAGGTATTTATCTTTGTGATTATGTAGAAGTTATCTTAAAAATGCAAACAAAACTTACGGCGAGGATTATGTGGCATCATTTCTTGCGTGCCGCCAGCTGACATTTCGTGTCACAATACAAGTGAAAGAGATATATTGGTTAGATTTATTTGCTGTTTGCCACCAAGTTCTTCGAATATCAATTTTTTCGGAACAGTTACAAATTTTTTTCCGAAGCACTTATATTTGTGTTTCCACCACTTCTATAAAATACCTTTTAAATGACATTATCTATTATTTGTAAATTACAGCAAATACCTCGATGAAAGAAACTGAAATGCTTCAAATAAACACGACGGCGAAGTTAGAACACATTGTTGTCATATTTTGCTAAATATGTTTTTAAAAATCTAATCGACATTAAAAATTATTTAAAATATTAAATAATTCACGCCTATTATTTTTTACATAAGAAAATTAAATTTCGTGGATAAATATATTAAAATTGATTTAATAAATAGGCTTTATACTCCTGTTTCCTTCAGTTATCTTTGCTAGATGTAGAAAAGGAATTTCAACTTGGCAACACCACACTGCTTTGTATAAAACCATTCTATCAACAAATCCAAACAGTCCAGCTACGTCATCGGCCAAAGTACCTACGTCACCAATTTAAAATACATGTTGCTCCACTAATTTTAACTTCTGTTTTCTCAAAAAATTGATAATTATTTTCGCAGAAATCTGTATTGGAAGGCTTGTTTGTACATATTCTATGATATTATTCAATAAAAAAATAAACCGGAAAATACCCCATTGGACGTTAATAATTTTAATTTTAGGCTATTAGAAGCATTGTTTAAATATTATAAAAGTGTAAATGTATAAAAACCCATATTAAATTTGGATTTGCAACAATGGCTGAATGGGTCAAAGATGCATGATTTTAAAACAGCAAATATTTGTAATTATCTATAATATATATTATATAATTTGGGAATGTAGGCCAAGAAAAAAAAATGACTTCCTAAATATTGAACTTTAAAAATTTTATGTATTATATATTATTATATTTTATATAAACAAAACC
The DNA here is from genome assembly GCA_936432065.2 of Rutpela maculata. Classification (NCBI taxonomy): domain Eukaryota; kingdom Metazoa; phylum Arthropoda; class Insecta; order Coleoptera; family Cerambycidae; genus Rutpela; species Rutpela maculata. The sequence goes on from OW386285.2 coordinate 115,047,776, forward strand.
ATGTAGTTGGAACAAAGGCAGCAGACTGACGTCATTCTTTGGCCACTTGGGCCGACATTTTGACCTCTGACTTACAGTCGGGTCTTTCCGATTGTGAATATCTATTAAATACGACAGCCTCTGTTAGACTTAAAATTATTGTTTCGAATTTGGCAGGAACGCTGTATACGTTCAAATATTTCGGAGGATGACATGTTGGCCCAAAAGAAGCAAAAAAATCTTATAAAATTTTTGCTTTACTCCAACGGTTTTGCTTAAATTAATTATTTTCTATATGTATACGATATTTTCGGTCTAGACAGTATATATAAATATTGTGTAGGTCAGTTTTGCAGTAGAAACTAAAATCAAGTTCAATGTCTTCTTGTGACCTACAGCTCCCTTTTTATTATTTTTATTATGTTTATTGTATTATTAATGAGACATAAAAAACTTTTAAAAAATGCCGGTGTCTCTTTCATAAAAGGACTTCTCCGCTGTCGGCATCTGCGGTTCAAAGAAAATGTTCACACTTCGACACCCTGTATTTAAGATCATTACGGTTTTGTCGCTTATAGCAGATTAATTCTTATTCTCTTTAATCATGCAATCAACCAAATGTGACGAAGGTATGAAGCTATCGCTTTAATATCTCATATTTTGTTAGACTGCTAGGCACAAAATACTTAATAGGTGGTAACAAGACTTTCGGCATGATACCGCTGGGTATTTTGGTACAGGTATTATGTATATTATTGTATAGTGCTTGCTTGTATACAAAAAGTGAAAACGAGCAGTACAGGCATAATACTAATTATTATTAATCAAACAGGTATATTATAACCGGTTTATAGCCTCGGCATACACTAAACCCCAATTTTATGGACTTCTACTTCCCCATCTATCCTAACCCTTCAAAGGAATCAGAACAAAATATATTCTAGTTCCAGATCTCATTATAATACATACATACATAGGTGTACCAATTTCACTTCAATCATGCGCACAAAAAAGTTATAAACAGACTAACAGGCCAACAGACCGATAGACATGCAGAAATTTTTTAACTTAAAATCTTGACGTTTCATGAGCTAAGCCTATTTAAACAAAAAAAAAATTAAATATATTTTTCCGTTATATCCCAGATAGCATTTATTATTCCACGAATGTACATTTTGCATTCCCAATATTCTAATTGCATTCCATACTTGCCATGTATGTTCCCTCAACATTCCCATATAAATAATATTTTCACATATACAATATGATTATACATACGATATAAACGGAATATACAGAAAAGTTTATGTTCACAGTCGCATATACTGTGTACACGTATCAGGAAACGTTCTTCGTATATGTGTTCATGTACATCGTATAAACATTCGTCAATGATTTTATCTGTATAATACAGGTATATTTTTTGCAGAAATATTTGCATCGCTCGAGCTCCGCGCAGACAGTAATATCATCAAAAGTTCAGCACTTTTAACGCGAACGCTGATTGGTTCGATTTTTGAACTAATAAAAATAAACCTGCATCACAACTGATGAGACAGCAATGCTAGTTTTATAGTACCTATCTGCCTACCTACCTACCTACAAAAATAATTATGATATTTCTCTATCTATATAGATTTGGTTTAAGTACATTTATAATCATCCCCTGTGCGGTGTATGACGTATTATAAATTTTAAATCGTTCGTCAATATTATTGTATATATGAAATATGTTTTAAATTTTGAATCCAGACTTTAGATTTGTGATCGAATATTAAATAATAATGAATATGAAATATTAAATAATAATAAATGAAATATTAAATAATAATGAATAATAACCCTTTTTTAATTTACGTACTGTGTTCAATTAATTAGTAACTATCGGCATTTCTTAAGCAGCTAGTTCAGACTTAGAATGGTTATTTAATTACATTTTCTCTTTTATATTTAGATTTCCGTCTTCCATGTCATTACAATCCCCTTGTAGAATTTTTTAAATGCGCGCCACGGTCCTTAGGTTAGTGCGCATGCTCCACGGTTAGTCACGCTTCTGCTGTCAAATGCAAATGTCGATTTCTTCAATTTGTGTTTTGTTTTTTGTTTTCCCGTGATTTATTATAATTATTCCAAGTATACATGAATTGCATTGCAGTAAGTATTTTACAATTGTATACAATATAACTACCACATAGTTTTGTTGTCATTTGCAGATATTTTATATTTAGACACTAAAGTTTAATGTGTATCCCTTTGTACATATTTATTATACTAAGCATACCACCTATATTAGTTATAATAATTACGGCGTTTGTAGGTATCGATTTTTGGAAAAAAAAACCGTGGTGGTCTTTGTAATGGTCTCGGTCCACGAAAAGGAAGCTTGGTGGTCACCATTCAAACGGAAACAATTTGACTGATCATTGCAAAACAGATGAAACGTGGACACTTTACGGGGTGTTTAAATCTTATTTTCAAGAAGGTAGGTTCGATCTATTTCAATATTCAGGAGCTTTTATTTATTTAAATCACAACCATTGGATTTGATTACAACATACGAGTTGTGATAGGTATTTATTTGTAGTAATTTGCTTTATATCTATTTCAGAGGATTATAGAAGAGCTGCAATTAATTGAAAAGGGCAGAGATCACATCTGATGTACAGAGTGAACAAAAACAAATCAAAGGACTGTGTACAAAAAGCACGTTATTCCTCCCGTCAGATGAACATAATGATATCGAAGAACATATTGGAAGCCGTCGACTTCCCAAGAAATTTTGTCCTTACTAGAAGTTGAAAGAAGATTATGTTGTTCTTTTAATAACTCTGGTAGGCATTTAAAATCAAGTACCTAAAATTTCGAATGTTCACTTGAACGAATTTCATATGAAAAAGAAAAATTAATAAAAGCCACACTTCGATTTAGGTGCAAAAACTTAAGTATTGTGGATATTTATTGTTAGCAAATGTGACAATGAAGTGTTTATGCCTAAATCGATGTGTGGTTTTTATTAACTTTTCTTTTTCATCTAAAATTCATTCAAGTGAACGTTCGAAACTTCAGGTACATTTAAAATCACAAGCATAAATATTTCCGAATTCCAAAAAAATATCTATGTTTTGTAGGTAAAGGACACCGCACAAAACAAATGAAAAAGAGGGCACAGTCAAATGGGCTGAAAATGCAGAATGTCTGAAAATGGCCAGTTTGAAAGGTCAAAGATCAGGAAGATCGGTACCCACTAATGTCATAATTGAGAGTATTATGTGACAATGAGTTGTTGTTATTCATATTCATAAGACCGGAAATGCCGCAGGTTTCATGAATGAGGGTGATTTTTTAAGGTCCTAGGCTTACTTTAAACTGAGCGTGTGCGTGTGTGTGTGTGTGTGTGTGTGTGTGTGTGTGTGTGTGTGTGTGTGTGTGTGTGTGTGTGTGTGTGTGTGTGTGTGTGTGTGTGTGTGTGTGTGTGTGTGTGTGTGTGTGTGTGTGTGTGTGTGTGTGTGTGTGTGTGTGTGTGTGTGTGTGTGTGTGTGTGTGTGTATGTGTATGTGTGTATGTGGGGGGGTGGGGTTGGTTAGCGTGCGTGAGAGAGTGAAAGTGTGTTCCTATCAAAGAGTTCTATAAATAGAGGATACAAGCTGCATAAGCGTAATCTATAAGCAGTGGACAGTGCGCAATCGGTGTGAGCATTCTCATCCTTCTCACACAGTTCGTTCTCTCTTTGTCGCACAGTACATGTGGGTCTGTGTTGCTTTGTAAAACAGAGTGGAGAGCAAAGGAGAGGGTACGAGGTGTGCGCCGTCCAGCAAATCAACGGCTTGTCTCCTTTAGTCAGAACTCTTTGGTTCATATGTGCAAACACATTAGAACAACAACGTTAAACAAATCCTCGTCATAATATGATACTCTCAACTATGACAGCGGATACCGTTATTCCTGATCTTTGACCTGTCATACCTCAAAAACTGGCAATTTTCTGACATTATGCCCATGAAAACTTTTGATCAGGATATTATGAAGTACAACATACTACATTTTCAGCCTATTTAACTGTACCTTCTTTTCCATTTATTTTGTGCCTGCCGTGTCCTTTATGATAATATCAATTTGTTTAATTTATGTTTGATCAGGTTTATTTTTTCTGTAAGATCTTTGTAAGATATTTTTATATTTTTCAACTTTATCATGGCCAGTTTTTAAAGAGAAGTAAGTACCTATTCAAATATAATACAATGTATTTTCTTTTGTAGTTGGACTAGCACGTGTATCTCCTCCTCTAGACAGGAAGCAAATACCTTCTCCTAAAAATTGGAAAAGCCAAAAGAAAGTATTCAGCCAGTAGGATCAGTCACAGATGATGTGTTGAGAATGAAAAGTGGACTTTGGCAATTACAAGATCACCATCGGCGACACCTGGACACTGGTTTTGAAAATGTAAGCCCTCCAATTTTTACTATTTTTTACTTACTGACAAAAAATTCGTTATAGTAAAATATGACAGTTCATAAGTTGCAAAGAAAATTTTTTTGTTAAAAAAAATCTCAATTGAAATTTTTGTCACAATTGTTTTTTATTATTGCAATTCATTTTTGTAACAAAAAATAAAAATATATTTAAAGTAACACAACTGTTTTATTTATACCTTTTCCTATTTTATAATTTAAGATGCATACTTAATTGTTACAACAATGTAAAGTAATTAATAAAATAAAATCATGTTTTGTTCTTGGCAATTTAAAACACGATTTGAAATAGATAAAACTTTAAGGTAATGTAATATGATCATTAGATTTTTTTCATAAATAACACGTTAAATATGATTTTTAAGCTGAAGTTTTAGAGTGATAAATGTTTGATCTATTTTAAAATGGTTTTTAACAGATCTTATTAACGTAAAACTATTTTTTTACATATATTCTTGGACCCTTGTTAAAGTATTGTTATAGCAAATACAGTTTTATTTAAGTTTATTTAGCATTTGTGTGCTCCAGTCAATAAAATTTGATGAATAAAACATTTGACTTTAGTTGAAAACTAATGGTAAAAATAAATTTTCTGTGCATATATTCCACATTTACTTACATAATATTCTTCACAAGGAATGTGAAATGTGGAAAATTAGAATAAGTACCTAATATAATTGACTGTAACAATTAAACTTTAAAATTAGATATTGGATTTATTATATGCAGGTACTTCACTCATATCATGTATTCTCTTGAGTTTAATTATTATAATAATTTATTATTTGCTATAATCATAGATGAGTCGCTGCGTCATACTGAACATATTCGGAATGAAGCAGCGACTCATCAATGATTACAATAAGTAATAAATTATTATAATAATTAAACTTTGAAAATACATGATATGAGTGAAGTACTTATAGCTGCCACTGATACATAATGTTCATTCCTACAATATACATGCATCATAGATTTTTGATAAATGTGTAACATACCAGGCACCTACGGTTTAATTCCTACGAAGGTAGTACTCATATACCGTGAACATGCAGTGTACATTGTGAATGTAGGATGGACCTTCCTCCTATATACCTCGTGTATCTATCAGTATATCAATATACGTTTCTGGTTCATATCAAGTTCCGTTTTGGTCTATGGGTACGTTGTAGGAATCTTACTCGTATATCGAGAGGCGGTCATCTGTACGTCTCTCTGACATTCAGATTTTCTACATGGAATACAAAATGAATATTCATTCTTAGTTCCATGGGTACATAAAGTACGTTCCGAGCACATGTTCTGAATGTAAAAATGCTATCTGGGATACTTCCACAATGTGGAAGTAATAAGAATACATTACGTCAATAAAATTGAAGAAACTTGTATCATAGTATGAATTTTATGTAGGTATCAATGTTAAAAACTAGAATCAGAAACGGCCAAGTATAGAGTCAGAGTTTCATTTTAAGGATAGGATTTTGCAGAGTGAGAGGAAAATATGCGTTTATTTTGGATTTATTATAAATATTTGAAAATCCAGACATAGTATAATCTTTAAAACTATTTTAGATACTTGCTATTATTTTAAGGAATACAAATATACAGATTTTTTAATGTATATTTCTGTTGTACTTGAATATTGTAGTTTGTCAACTAGACTAGTTCACAAGTTCAAAGCAATTTTTGACAAAGCTGGTAAAAATATGAGTGATGGCTCATTGGATTCGGAATGACGTCTAGAAAAATGTGCAAAAGTTTCAAACCCGCACATAAACAATTGCAAAAGTTATAAACAAATGAAGATTGAAAAAATAACGAGTTTCCCTTTTTGCAAATAACTCGAAACCTATTAATATTTAAAAAAAAATAAAGACAGATTCTTAAAGAGGAAGAAATTTCCAATAAAAAAGTCCCGACTCCCGAAACTCTATCTCTATTATTAATAATTATAAATTAATGTTGAAAATAGGGCTCCGCGCGGCGAACACTAAAACGTTACGATGCTCTGAAACCGGGCGTAATAAGTAAAAATATTTTTTTATGGTATTAAATATTAATTTAAAAATTTAAAAAAATTATGGTATTATTTAGACACTTAAAGGAACAATATCCCGTTGGAAAAAAATATTTTTACCGATTTTTCATGAAATGAGCCTATTGTTAATTAACAATTTTTTTTAGAGTTTGCGTTTATATTTTAAGTCGGATAATTCTTAAACAAAAGCCACTAAAATTATTTCGCTTCCTGGAGACTTTATGCCAACTATACTTTATGGAATTATGACATTGCGATGTTTTTAATTGTTATAGTCTATTAGTTATTAATTATTTAACTTAACAAAAAACTAAAGAATGAAAAAGAGAAGTTGAAACTTTTTTTTTATTAATTTTAATTATTATTACTGTTATTATATATTCAAAAATACTATAGGATTAAATAAACTTCAAATTTCTATTGCTATTTGTTTAAACAAATTTTATAAACAAATATATAAATTACGTATTTTTGTTTAAAAAAAATTGCCATTTTATTTCTTATAAAATATTATGATTAAAAATTTTTTTTTTTCTTAAAAAATGTTTTTACTTGTTTATAATATTTCTTTTCCTTTTTTCATTATATAAACAAATTATTAAGAAGAGATTTTATTCTTAAAATTTATTATTTGCAATTCTCTACAAGGTGGGAAAAAGAAAAATTTTTTTGTTGTTAATTTATTTGTTTATTTAATAAACAATTTGTTATTAACAATCGCCGAATGTGTTTATATTTTTTTAGATACTAAAAAAAATAACAATGACAACCATTTACATAAACATGCCAAAAAAAATGTTTTAATATTTTTTATAGAATTATAAATTTAATTTTTTTTGACGCTTGTGTATACGGTTGTTTATGTTATTTTTTTTTCTTTCTAAGAAAATATAAACACATTCAAAAATACGTAATTTATATATTTGTTTACAAAATTTGTTTAAACAAATAGCAATAAAAATTTAAAGTTAATGTATTCTTGTAGTATTTTTGAATAAAAAACAGTAATAATAATTAAAATTAACAAAATTTTCAGTTTTTTGTTAGGTTAAATAATTAATAACTAATAGACTATAAGAATTAAAAACATCGCAATATCATAATCCCATAAAGTATGGTTGACATAAGGTCTCCATGAAGCAAAATAATTTTAGTAGCTTTTCTTTAAGAATTGTCCGACTTGAAATATAAAAGCAAACTCTAAAAAAAAATTGTTAATTAACAATAGGCTCATTTTGTGAAAAATCGGTGAAATAATTTTTTTCCAACGGGATATTGTTCCTTTAAGTGTCTAAATAATACCATAATTTTTTTAAATTTTTAAATTATTATTTAATAACATAAAAAAATATGTTCACTTATTACGGCCGGTTTCAGAGCATTTTAATGTTTTAGTGTTCGCCGCGCGGAGCTCTATTTTCAACATTAAATTAAAATTATTAATAATAGAGATAGAGTTTCGGGAGTTGGGACTTTTTTACTGGAAATTTCTTCCTCTTTAAGAATCCTCCTTTAAAAATTTTTAAGTATTAATAGTTTTCGAGTTATTTGAAAAAAAAAAGGAAACTCATTATTTTTTCAATCTTCATTTGTTTATAACCTTTGCAATTGTTCATGTGCGGATTTGAAACTTTTGCACATTTTTCTAGACGTCATTCCAAATCCATGTGCCCTCACTCATATTTTTACTAGCTTTATCAAGAGTTAACACGGCTTTGAACTTGTGAACTAGTCTAAATGAAAATAATCCTAATTTAATTATTAGAGCATGTCATTTAACTATTTACAAAATTTATGATAAAAACATTATATGGCTGTATTCCTTAGATTAATGGGGAGTACCTGAAACTATTTTAAAGACTGTACAATTTATGATTTTTTAAATATTTATAATAAACCGAAAATAAACGCATATTTCCCTCTCACTCTGCAAAATCTTATCCTTAACAGCGAGATTTAAATTCGATTGACTTCTAATTTACTGCGACTTGGGGATTATACTAACTAATATTACATAATAAAAGATAGATGTAAATGAACACGCGAGACTTCAAGGGGAACCTTGTCAGTAAGATTTTCGCACTGCTCGTATGTCATATTATTTACATATATTAAGCTGAAAGTATACCTATTTGTCTGGAAATGAAAACCAACTTCCCGATGTGCCAAAGACTTAATTTAACGCACACGTAGATAATTCTTTCACAATAAAGGAAAAAAATTTAAGTCCCTTAAAATATTAACCGAGGGTTGTGATATAGGGGTTCATTTATTTCGATGATAAATATAATTTTTAATGAGTTAATTCTGTAAGGAATCGATTTTAATTATAGCCTCTTGGAAAGAAAAAGATTTTACTCTAAATAATGACACAATTTTCAGATTGATTTGAACTTTTATTATTTATTAAGTTCTAAAATTACTATTGAAAATTAAAATACGCCTGCATCAGTTGGTTTGTACGTACGTACATATATGCACTTTGCAGGTCTTAATCCTTAATAGTATGAGAGCCAAGCGCGGATCTAGAAATTTCAATCATTTTTTTCTCGTCTGTGGCGCATGGGACGCATATGAAATATGGGAAATAACATCTTGAGAAGCACTTCTCTAACGACCCCTAAAAAATTTTGAAAAAGCAGTTTGCGAAAAATTTTTTCAAAATTCGGTTACCAGGTCTAGGGACTCCTGTTTAAAATTATTTTTTTTTGTCACATGCATTTTACTTTTCATAAAAATACAGCAATAGGTTTTGAAGTTTATGAAAATATTTTCATTACTAACTGAGATACAACGAATTGAAATTTTGTGATTTGTTAAATTGTAAATCACAAAATTTCAATTCGTTGTATCTCAGTTAGTAATGAAAATATTTTCATAAACTTCAAAACATATTGTTGTACTTTTATGAAAAGTAAAATGCATATGACAAAAAAAATTATTTTAAACAGGAGTCCCTAGACCTGGGGGGTAATCGAATTTTGAAAAAAATTTTCGCAAACTGCTTTTTCAAAATTTTTTAGGGGTCGTTAGAGAAGTGCTTCTCGAGATGTTATTTCCCATATTTCGTATGGGTCCCATGTGCCACAGACGAGAAAAAAATTATTGAAATTTCTAGATCCGCGCCGACAAAAATGGAACACATAAGCTGGAGAGTCAAAAATTGGTGGGGATTTTTATCAAGTCATTCTCTGAATGTGTGTAGTCGGTCATGGCAATCGGGTTTGCAGCAGCGCAGGGGCAGCCGTTTTTCTGATCTGGCTTAAATAATTTTTAAAAGAACCGAATCAGAAATTTGAAAAAGAAAAGATATATTCTACACAAAAAAGAAACATTTTCTCTTTAGTGTTTTTCTCCAGAGCGCATCCTTTCGCCGTAAAAAATTATTGAAAATAGAAAAATTCGACTTTTTGAGGCCAATAATTTCTGGCTAAAATTGGCCTCGGAGTAAAAAATTGCAAAGAACAAAAGATTGATATTGTTTAGCGTAAAATCGAAATCCACATAAAAAAGAGGGACATAAAAGTCTCATGAAATCCTATTAAAAGTAAAACTCCATATTACCGTTATGTAGAGTCCATAAAACTGAAAAAGTTTTATCTTAAACTTTTTTGGATTGGACGTCAGGGGAAGCGTCACATTCAAAAATTATTTAAGCCAGATCACAAAAACGGCTGCTGCTCCGCCGCGCGCCGCTGCAACCCAGATTGCTATGACCGACTACACTCGTTCAGAGAATAACTTGATACGCATCCCCACCAATTTTTGACTCTCCAGCTTACGTGTTCCATTTTTGTCAGTGGGCTCTCGTACTATAACAAATACACTTGATTTTGTTTTAAACGCTTTGTGTACTATCAGAATAGAACCCCATCAAATTTCATAATGATTCGTGTAATTATCATAAAAATGTATTTAACACTGTCACAAAATTTTTGAGGATTATTTTCTCGGCGTATATTAGTAGGTAATCATTTTTTTCGTTTAACTTGCTCCAACTCAAAGAGGAACAATGAATTGGCCTCAAATTTTCACAGTGTTATCACTATATATTTGTTAAAATATGCTAATAGGAAGGTCACATTTTTCTATGTCGGCTATGCCGATGAAATTTATGAAATAGCCACAAAGAGAGACACTTTTTATCTTTCAAAATAAATACCAAAATACCAAGTATATATCGAGAAGAGACAAAGATAAAAGATGGAGGCAACTTTTCTTATTTGCAACTGTTTTTGAAAAGTGTAAAGTTAGTATCTTCGTTTAAATTTATCTGGTTGTATTGTATAGCTTGTATCGCAATGAATAAAAAAAGAGATTGTTCATTATAAAATTTCGCAGAAAACTAGATTTATCAAAACCTTTTTGGTTAATTTGTTATGTTGCAATAAATAAAAACAATAAAGAGCAGCCATTTTTAAACAATTGATGATAACTTAAACAATAATGGAACTGTTTTCACGAAATTTTAAGAAGCGTTAGAGCGGGAGCTAGGTGGCTTTTTCGGCAGCTCGTCGTTTTATGTACTTTGAGATATTTTTATGGTTTAATGGATGATAACGATTCATAAAATCGACTTCTGGCGGGGCACCTCCTGTCAGGAGCGCCACGAACACTGTTTAAAAATCAGTGAATTCATGTCATCGTTACAAGGCTCATTTTTTGTGTATGTACACCTCTTATGATTAAAAGTGTGTGCCGTCAGGAGGCGGAGCCAGAAAGGTAATAATGATACAATACATCTGAGGCACGGTACGGAGTCAAGTTAGTCGAAAGTGTTAAATTCCTGTATATTTAAGAGCCTATGGTACTTTTGTTGACACTAAGAACTTTACGGGGAGGCTATTCTATTGTTGAAGGAGCTTATATTTACGTTTTAAAAAGGAGCCAGAACTTGTAACGATGAGTTTAGACTTCTGAGATGAAATATGCGAAAAAAATCCAATTTCCTTCAAAAATCCTAAACATTTTCTTTCTGGCTAGCCTTACTGACGGGAGTTTCTTTCTGGGAATTTTTTTCTATGTTCAAAACATTTAAATAAACACGCTCAGCGTAAAAAAAGCTTGTAACGATCACTTGATATAACTCCGTTTTTCCACCTCTTTGACCTTTCTGGTTGCGCCCCTGATGGCCCATACTTTCTGACGAACTCATTTTATTCATTCTAAACATAAAATGTGTACACACAAAAAAAATTGTCTTTGTAACGATGATATAATTTCACTGATTTTTATATCTTGAACCATGGCCAACTCGACGGGCTGACATATGCCAGAAGTCTATTTTGTCGTTAATTAAGTTCGATAGAATTAATCAGCGCATAGAAAATGCTTGTAACAATGAGTGTCCGAAAAAGCCACTTAGCTCCCGCACCACGATGCCTCATACCAAATTTCAAGTAAGTATGTTGACAAGAAAAAACAAAAGAAAAAGTTTAACTGCAACAAGTTATTTCTTTTACCTTCTTTTCAGTGATATTAACAAAAAAAAATGTTTTAATTTTTAAACTATCTTTTATTCATTTGTTTAATTTTTTTTATAAACAAATTCCTTTTTCTCATCAATATTTTGCCCAAAAATAATAATTATTAGCATGTGTTAAAAGCAAAGAAATAATAATAAAAAAAAGCTTTTCCTACGCCAATTGGAAGCCAAGATATGACATTCTTTTGGTGCAAAATATTGATGAGAAAAGGGTATTTGTTTATCAAAGAAATTAACCAAATTAAGAAAAAATGGTTTAAACATATTTAAAAAATGTTTTGTTAATGTCACTGAAAAGAAATAAAAGATGCTACAATCTGAAAAAACATTTTTGCTGTACAATTTGACGCAACTAAACTATCGACGATTTAATTTTCGACTTTGCTTTTTTTTTAGGCGTTGTCAACATACGTACGCGACGAGTTAGCTCACTCCATTATAGGTACCGTTTCCTAAAATTTTGTTAAAATAATTACATTATTGTTTAAGTTGTCATCAATTATTTAAAAATGGCTGCTTTTTATTGTTTTTATTTATTGCATAATAACAAATTAACAAAAAAGGAACAATCTAGTTTTCTTGAAACGACTGACTTGCCGGGCAAAGATTTATTTCAAGACTTTTTGCTACACTCCTTGTGAAGTTTCCGACAAGTCCCAACAAAAAAATTGCTATTGTAAAGCAATTGCTTACAAATTTTAACACATTACCTCCCACTGTACTTATTCAAGTACACCGTGAATTTTTGCCTCCTCCCGGCGACTTCTACTGAAATATTTCTACAAACTAATTGTCTTGGTAGGACTCTGCAATGTGTAGGAAGCACGTACTTTCAAGATTTTTTTTATGGATGGGGTATATGTAGTAAATAACAACTTAAGAGTTTGAGTAAACAAGTTGTGCTAAATCCTATGCTTTCAAAAATTAGCTTTTATAACGTGAAAGTTAAAATATTCCATTTGAAGTGGTAAATTACGTTTTGAGGTATGTATTTTACTTGTTTATAATATCGAGATACTCCATCTTGCATTATTTCTAAAAAAAAAATTGAGAAAAATGGCAGTGTACTCACTTGGGTACAATGGGATGATATGTATAAGTAAATTCGAAATATTCTTTCATAAGTTGCTTCGACATGGATTCTGAATTTCAACCAATCGCTTCAAAAAGTTTTTACAGCAAACGTTTCAAAACATTGGTAGAAGCAATGGAATAAGTTTCTTCTGCAAAGCACGAGCCAGAAATAGTTATTATCCCGCCTGAGGTAGATATGCAAACAGATGAGGAAGAATTTGATGACAACGATATGGGTATTTTTAACTTTCCCAGTGATATTCCTGCAGAAGTAGAACTTCACTATTCCTCAGACGACGAAATGCATGTAGAAAGTTACTATGAGAGCGATGACGACGTGCCGTTATCGGTAGTATGTACCAAGAAAATTAGAAGTTTAAAAAGCAATAGTAAATAGGAGGAGCCTAAGTTGACAAAGAATTATGAAGATAATATATGAAGGATAAAACTATGGGCTACGAAGAAAGACAAAGGAAACTGATAGAAGAAGTGAAGAATGTGAATGTGAATTTTATTGCTTTCTGGATACCCCGCCCCCGATACCCCGTGAACCCATGTATTGGTGCGTTGACGAAGATGTTTCTGTACCTTTCGTAACTCCCAGTAAGTATGTCTCGAATTAAATTTCAAGAAATCAAGAGGTACATACACTTTGCTGATAATACTAAACTTGATGTCTGATAAAATGTATAAGCTACATCCACTGATGAATTTGCTAAATACAAATTTTCGTCAATAGGGAATTCTTCACCCTAATCTTTCAATAGATGAAGCTATGGTCAAATACTTTGGACACCACTTCGGCAAAAAAATTATAACGGGGAAACCGGTAAGATTTGGTTTCAAGGATTGGATGCTTTGTAGTTCAACTAGCTACTGTTACATTTTTTCATTTTCCTAAAAAAAATCGAAAAACAACTAAGGTGCCGTCAATGTCACCTATGGATGGAGTTGTCTAAAGTTTGACGTCACTTTATGTATGTGATTGTTTCAAAGCATTGTATTCAAAGAAACAAATAATATTAATCTGTAATGCATTTCTAAAACAAATAAAAACTTTTTATGACTTCAAATTTTGCATTATTTTCTTATACATTCTCCCTTTGTACCCATTTGAGTACACCATTTTTTTCAAAAACTTGCAAAAAATTTTTTTTTGTAATAATGTTTCCAGTAAAGTAAGCAAAGGAGTGGCCAACTAAAGAAAAAAATTCATAGGATTAAAGAAAAAATATTCGTGGGAGCTAATGGGTTAATTTCACTCCACTATTAAGTCAATCCAGTTGCGGATCCAGGGGGGCATAGGGGCACGTGCCCCCCCTTACGTATCTTTTGGTATTCGAATTTTATTAAATAATAGTGATTTATGAACAGCAAAATTAATTGTTATTGTATTTTATATATATATATATATATATATATATATATATATATATATATATATATATATATATATATATATATATATATATATATATACATATGTACTGTACGTGCCCCCCCTGTCGTTTATTTTGGAAAAAGGCCGGAGCATGAAAAATTTGTTGATTTTTTATTTGTGAGTGGAAAAAGTTTTGGTGATTTTCTTCCCATTGCTCATTAATTTTCATTGCCGAGTAAAAAAAATTGTAATTTTCTCTCCTGCCCCTCGCTCATCAATTTTCATTGATGAGTGGAAACAAATTATTGTGATTTTCTCCCCATCAATGTTCATTGCTGAGTGAAAAAAAAAATGTGATTTTCTCCTCTCGCTCATCAATTTTCATTTCCGAATGAAAAAAAATGTTTGTTCGCTTGCGGCGACGCGGCGCGTTTTTAATGGTTGTGCCCCCCCTGTTAATTTATTCTGGATCCGCGACCGAGTCAATCTGTAAAAACTGTAAAACATATTTTAAAGTGGGTGAACGTAATTCGACAATTTCTCCTACATCCCTGAAACGATTCAAAAAATTTTTTGACGGGCTTTGAGAGGTAACTTTGTAGAATGGTACTAGGCTATTGAAAACTAAAGAAGTAAAAATTTTTTTTTCTCGTGCTAAAATCAAAATAAAATTTGTTGTTGATTTCAGTAGTCTGGTATCATTGTATCATTCTATCAAGTTTTCTCTAAAACCTATCAAAGATTTTTTTTTTAATCGGTTCAAGAAAAATTGTCGAATTACGAAATAATTTTCTTAAGCACAGCACCGCCACCCTTAAGCAATTGATTTATGCTCATAGAATCAACATGAAGCCATAAATAAAGCCTATTATTGTTGCACATTAATAATTACTAATTGTTGCAATTCTAAAAAAAAATTTGTTTTTTTTTGTTTATTTTTATATCCATAATTTTTGTTTGTTTTGGCCGATCAAACGAACTAAAATTAAAGTGATTTTTTGTGGATATCAGGAACATCGCCTATTGGGTAAAGCAGCTTGAGCGGTGTGCACTTTTAGTTTTACCAACCATTTCACGGATTTCCCTAATAACACACACATGTCCATTGGATGTCCAGATCTTGTACATTTGAGGTCCGGGTGTACATGGACATTTAAAGGACATCCATTGGAAACATTTTTATGCTTATCCGGTGGATATCTACAAATTGATATCCATTGGTTATCCATTTTTGGAGCATTTTAGTACAAATGTAATTTATCTCACATTTTTCAGATTATATTATTTGTATGCGCATGCGTCGTCTCTGTCATGTCGTCATGTGTCAAAAAATAATGGTTTGTGGTTTGCTTTGAGCTATATTTATGGTGTGCAATAAATTTTCTTTTAATACATTAATATAGCAGAATAGTAGAACTAAAATATAATAATAGTGGTGCTACAGTGGAGCAATTCAGATGTGAATATAATATAATATGTAATTTTGTGTCATTCTGAATAGTAAATTTTGTTTATTTTTTCTTTATCTCTGTAAAAGCGGTGAATAAATAAACTATGAGCTATTTTATTTTTTAGAGAAATATTCTGAATCGAGAAAGAAAACAATAATTGCTGAATATACCAGTGACTTAAATAATAATGAAGAAGTCAAAATCAGAAAACTGAGACACAAAAAAGGACATTCTTCATGTGACATCAGTGACTGAGGAAGAAATCCAAAGAATTTCAGAGCTTCCTAAGCGAACAAAATTTTTCAGCCAGATAATGAATCAATAAATTTAACTTTATTTTCCCTGAATAATGAGGCATTTCACGCAAAAGCATTGGTTGCTCTAGTATAACAAAAATTAGTTGAATAATATTGACAAGTTAAATTAACGCATAACTATAATAAATTTTGCTACACACAAAAATACTGATATATATATATATAAGCGTCTTATGTATGTATTTTTTTTAACTATTTAACGTCGGCCTATTTCCGCTACTAGGGCCTATCGCTGACGCCAGGAGACGAGCTACCCCCAACCTGGAAATTTTGCCGAACCTCTTCCCTTAAGAAAAGTAGGGATCTTTTACTTGCCTAACATTTAATAGACAAGGGACCGCCTGCTTTACATCCCCTCCGAAGGATGGTATATCCACTACGTAATCCTCGTCTGAAATTACGTAACTTCCGCGTATACACTGATATACAAGCCGCTAGAAGCTGGGACGAGAACGCTGTATTTCCCAAGATGGGACACCATCCAAGTACTAACCGCGCTCGACGTTGCTTCAACGGAATATCGACTGATATTCACATTGAAGTCGCCTCTACGCTCGCCCCTTATGTATGTATCTGTGACAGCAAAAGTAATCACTCGATAAACAAGTTAAATATGTTTTCTGATGTCACATAACTACAGTACTTTTGGGTAGGTAGCAGTACATAATATTTCATAAACTAATAAAATTAAGAGTTCAGCTCTTCCTGAGAACCCGATAACGATTTGACAGTTGTGCCATTTATTTTTGCTGGCAGTATATTAATCATTGCAAATTATTTAAATATCAGAGACACAAAACAAGAACACACTTTATATTATAATTTATATTTCAGGAACTGCCAAATGGTGCAATTTCAAGACGAACAAGAAGGATGTGGAAGAAGATGAAAAAAATATTATCTGCGTCATACTAAAGAAAGAAGTGTATTTAAAAACAAGAAACATAGCAAAAAAATGATGAACAGTTTGAATAAATTGTTGAACAATATTAATATGCATTAAATGTTTTACTGGTTTTCTTTTAGTAAACGTCTTCTTATATTAGACACTTAATTATTTCTTTGAATTATTCTAAAATGATTGAGTATTAATTTTGTATTAAACTGTATAATTAAACATGATTATATAATTCCTTGCTAAAACTTGTAATATTTGATAGGTTATGAGAGTAGTTCAGATTTTGATATACGGACAAGTTAATATGCAGGTAAGAAATATCACTTAGGTTCAGTTTTGCCTCAGTAGAAGCCACGAAGGAACTATTTAGGGTGTAACTTTGAGTCATGAGAAAGTGCTGTCGATTTACTCGGATATCTAATAGCAATAGATGTCTTTTACAATTATTTTTTATTTATTTACTTTCATCATATGATTAGAAAATATTATTTAGGTATTAAGTAAATCACAACTTACACACTTTTTTAATTTAAAATGAAATTACCTACTTTCTGTATATTGGTGCATCAATCTGGTCACGCTAATGTACTTAGTTAAGTAAACACTTTAAAACACTCATTACAGGAGAACCAATCAAAACAACTACTCGTCTAGCTAATACTGACAAAGTATTGAATTGCAGGATAGGATTTCTAGCATTTTAAAGCAATAAAAAATAGAAAATACTTAAATTGTTAATTTAAATAAATAACTTAAGTATTATGCTAGGAATCCTATTATGTAATTCAATATTTCTTCAGTATTAGCTAGAAGAATAATTGTTTTGATTGTTTCTCCAGTAACGAGTGTTTTAAAGTGTTTACCTAATTAGTATATAAGCGTGACCAGAGATTGAGGCACCAATATACAGAAAGTAGGTAATTTCATATTAAATAAAAATTGTAAGCTGTGATCTGCTTAATACCTAATCTGCTTAATACCTAAATAATATTTTCTAATCAATGGATGTCCTATGGACGTCCGCAACGGACACAATCATCCACACAGGACTTCCATTGGATAGCTATAACGGGACGCCATATGGATGTCCAAAAAAGTGGCCACTTTACAATCGAATGGACATCCAATGGATATCATCACTACTTAATCTGGACAGTTATTGGACATACAAGATATCCGGACAAACATGTCCACTGGACGCTCAATGGACATATGTGTGTTATTAGGGTTATTCTATATTTAAAACACTGGAATATAAAAAAATAAAAATAAAATCGCAATATTTATTGCTCTACAATAAAACTTTGAAGTCGAGAAAAAAGGTGCCTGTTCTATTTATTACGGTTATTTTCAACATATTAAAAACGAATGGTTATTTCATGTTGCAATTTATTTCCAAAATCGATAACTTAATCTAAAATTATCCAACTAAATAATGTAGGTTACCCAAGTTATCTAAAGTGCACTCTTCAAATCTAACTTTACAATTAATTCAGATAAACGAAAAAGTCAAAAAACGTTTCATTTGATCGCAACAGTAATTGAAGTAAATAAATAGATTATTGAATTTTTTAAGTGGATAGTTAGCTGTAGCTGATATTATTAAATAACATTTCTATCTTGACTCAGTTTATCAGTTAAAAACAATTATTAATTTAAAATATTCTTAGCTTTTACAGGTGATAGCAGTATTTTTATAAGTTTACTAAACTGTGACAAAATATAATTTGATTTTTTGTATTATAAAATATCTATTATAATTATTATGACATCAAGTTACACAGATTTTTGTCATTTTAAATAAATCATGCAAGAAGCCGCATACCGGCATTTCCGCATTCATATCAAAATAAACTTTATCACGTTTATATAACCATAACAAACATAAGGCTGCAACGTAGAACATGAAGACAAATAACAATGACGTGTAGAAAAAACTAACCTTGGGGTACTTGTGGCCGACATGCTTTCAGTTTTCAGTTAGTTTCAGTATATATTGATCTTCGTCACTGTACTTTGAACCAAACGTTGCTGATTACAGCATATCAAGTAAACTAAGGGTTGAAATCTTCACCAGCAGGGATACTGTAGACATGCGCCGATTCCAGCGAGTTTCCGGAAAACCGCGAAACACTCTTTTACTAACTTGTGTAGCAGAACAACACTAAGTTTTGCTTATAAATTTTGCATATTATTTTAAATTGTTTCACTTGCACTCGAGCTTCCACTGCACCACTTCCTATTTTATTTTTAAGTCATTACTATTAATTAACAATTAATACAATATGCCAAACAGATACATTTAAGTTACCAACATTTTTTGACCAGCCCCGGTTTCTTTATCTTTTTACTCAGATATTTGGATTTAGATTAGATTAGTTTTCCTAAAAACTACAGCTACTTTTGTTGGTGTTTGGTTAGCGAGGCATGGTGTATGTGGTATAATTTAGTTTAGTAATACGTAGTAAATATATTTGTTGACTATCTTGACCTTGTCTACTTATACGGAGAAAAGAAAAAATTGTGTTTTTATTGGTTTTTAATAATACCACAGCGTGCGTGCTAACTGATAAAATAATAAATGGGCCTTTTTTACAATCACCAAAACTGTAATTGATAAGATCATTAAATTTATTTTAAATACTTTATTGAAGTAAGTATATTGAGATAGTGTTTATTTTCTATTTAGACAATGATACACCGTATAATATATTTGTATGGGGGGGGGGGGAGTATTTTTTATTATTTTTTTAATGTGTGAGTAAAGAGGTCCCTGCCGCTGGATCGTGTGTAGACCCTTTAAGAGGGTTCAAAACTGTAGAAATTCTACTGGATTTTTGTTCCAAATATGCGTTACAATAAAAACATTCATTAAAAAGGGAATATATTTGTATGGTTATCTTCAGGTCTACTAAGCACTCAAAAAATGTCGGCACCTTTGACCATCAAACACGCCGCACCGTACCGCCAAAGAAGCGGACATTTTTTTACATGCTTAACAAGTGTGTAATCAACTTTAATTAGATCAAAAATAAGCAAAATTATGTGTGGAGTGGGCAGCAATATGGTAAAGTAAACCGCAGATTTAAAGATCCAGCGGCAGGGACCCGACATTGTCGGTACGCTTTGAAGATAATTGGAATTCCACCGGATCAGTTCACTTTTATGAATGAGTTCAAAGCATGCCGACATGGCTGGGTCCCTGCCGCTGGTTCGTGTGTAGACCCTTTAACAGGTACTCAAAATATGTCGGCATCTTTGGCTTTGCATGCATCGAGCAATGCCGATAAAGGAGTCTACAGACGATCCAGTCAACCAGCCAACCGTCCTTCTCGGTACACTTTGAAAATTGCCATAACAACTCTCGTAAAAGTGAACTGGACGCTTTGAAGACCTGGAATTCCAGCAGACCAGTTCACTTTTACGAAAGTTGTTATGGCAATTTTCAAAGTGTACCGAGAAGGACGATTGGCTGATTGGCTGGATCGTCTGTAGACTCCTTTAGGCGTGTAAGAAATGTCGGCGTCTTTGGCGGTGTAATGCGGCGCGTTTCATGGTCAAGGACGCCGACATTCTTTGAGTGCTTCGTAGACCCGAAGACAACTATACCGCTACTCTCGTCGCTCCTTCCATCTGCAATATGCATTTCCTGATTGCCTTAACTATAATTTGAGTCCTTAAAATAAAAGCCCTAAGCAGGGGCGGATCCAGGCAACATTGAAGGGAAGGGGGCATAAATAATTTTTGATTGTTTACTTATTACTTTCTTTATTAAACATTAATCGAAACAGTTGAGATTTCGATGGTTTTAGATGTCCGATCGTATGTGCAGAGGCTTGATTATCGGATCGTTCAACAAATCGAAACCTCATGGGTTTTTAAAAAAATGTCTTTCTACTCCTCCAAATGATAGTCTAACAGTTTGATTCATATTTCCGGAATTATGGATTGTTTGAAGGCTGGTGGGAACTTGCGTACACTCAAGCTGTGTACACTGTGCTACCCTGTAGGTGATGGCATACCCCCTCACTTCTCACTTCTCAAGCAATCTTGTAATGTACTTGAGGAGGAGGTCCAGCGAGGTGCCACCTATACTGGCTCCCAGAAGACCCTCTGTATGGATCATCTCTTTGTTTTAGATAGCAAGGCAATAACACAACATATTCTCGGCAGTCTCGTCTTCTTTACACCCTCTATACTTGGGGTTATCCCTAACTCCCAGTGTATGACGGTGTTTGTTTAGTATCCAGTGTTAGTAATTCTGCATAGGCTATTCCTTATATTTGAAGACAGTACCTGTCTACGACTGGATGTGGCCAGTAATTTTGCTGTATCTGTAGCTGCTTAGACCACTACAATACTCTGCGTAGCGGTTGAGTGTATAATTCTTTATCAACTGTTTATACAGGGTGATCTACCATGACATGCGGAAAATTTATCAGTAAGTTATTCCCACCGAAAGGAGTTAAAAAAATGAAAAATAAAAAGAATATTACTAAAAAAATTACCTTATTTTTTTGTAGAAATGCGCCGCCAATGACGTTAACCAATCTGACCTAACGCGACGTAACTATATCACTACCCCTCCCCCTTTATCAGACTTGGGATTGACGGCAAAGCTGGAGTCTTTGGTTTCAATCAAGTCGCACTACAAAAATAACAAAATACGTTGAAAAGATGACCTTATGCTAGTGACCTCTATAACAACAAGTACTACCTGTGTCCTGATTGTTCGACAGAAAGCAAAAAACGCGGCACTTTGACCGCACGCGCCAACTTAACTTTTTATGCTAATTAAGGAAATGTAAACATCTCCGAATATGTTCTTTCCCAAGTAAGTTCATTGCTCTATACTGACCACAGACAAGTAACAGTAGCGTATCTTTTTAAGTTTTAATGCAACAAAAATTACTAAATTACTTCGGATCACTCCAAAATCGATATGTCGTTAACGACTCTTCAACACGGAAAAATAAAAAAAGGGTAGTTTACTGATGAATGAAAATGGGAAATGAAGATTACCATTTACTGTCAACTCAACCAAACATAAAAGAGACCATGGAGATCCTTAAGCGAGAAAGTAAGTGCGGTGGAACGAGGAAAACGAGATAGGTTACAGAAGAAAAGCGGGTGTATCAAGTGGCTTCAAGATAAAGTTTGTTGACCCACTAATAGAAATAATTAAGAATTGCAAATTCCGCCATAAAGTATTGACAATTTGTAATAGAAGAACGCCATAGTCATAATTATGTTTATGTACAACATAGATATAAATTGGATAAAATTTCAAGAGAGTCGAAAAAACTGACCTAGATTAACAATTTGAAAATGATCTTTAAAAAGTTTGAGAGCCTCTGACGTATAGTTGTGATGGAATATTTGCAAGTCTGCAGTTCCTTAGTTGGTACAAAAAGTGTAGCTAAAGTGCGCCGGTCAAAATGCCCTGTTTTTGGGCTAGGGCAAAATAAGTAGACCGGCCGACGCACCGTGGTACAAAATAATTATTCTTCGTTCAAATCAATTTTTAAGACAAGTGTAAGTTTTTTTTTAAATACTCGTATATAATTCTCTATCGATCCTTCTGTGCGGAATTTTGATATTGTTTTCCATTCTTTTAAAATACTTATGGAAAGCCTGCAAAATTGTATTTTTCCCTACAACTATCCTGAGATGTTTCTAGATGCTCAATTATTTATCTAAAGAGCCCAAAATAGGCACTGTGGGGGGTTTTCGGGGTCGCTGATTATAAATTAGATATGAAAACTGGAAAATTCCGCGAGGAAAATCCAGTATAGCAGTATTTCCATTTTTTTTTATTACAGTTTAAAGAATCATGTAATATGTACAACATTATCAGGGCTGGCTCCAGGTATTTTGCCGCCCCGGGCACAGTTTCATTTTGCCGCCCCTCTCTTATATAAATAACGTTAGGGTCAAGCGGGGTAAAAATGAGACAAAATGACATCTTTCAATTTTTAGGTTGCTTAGAATCGAGTCATATTTAATGAAAGATTGGTATCATATGTAAAAATTACAGGAAAACTATATTTCTATGTATTTTTTTACTAAAAAGTACCGTTAATTGATAAACAAAAATAAACAGTGTCTCATTTTTACCCGCCAAGTGGGGTAAAAAAAGACAGTGGAGGGCAAATGAAAGACACGTAATTTATTCCCATTCTTATTGACGTCGTACAAATGGAAGTACAAAAATAAGACAGAGGAGGGTTTTTTTCTTTTATAATATGTAATTTATGCAGATTTTTTACTAAACAGGAAGGGGCTTGCAGAAGGGCTAGCTTCTCCTAAATTAGGAAGCTGAAATCAGGCCCCCGTATGGGGGGGTCTATTGGGTACTGAGTTTAGGGGCCCGGGCTTCAGAGGGGCCCGTAGTGGGGGCCCGCCAGAGATTTTGGATTTTTTTTTTCAAATTTTTCCCCGTCACTCATCAATTATTAAGCGCGGGGGCCCGTTGGCTTCCGAGGAGCCCGTAGCGAAGGCTCGCCAGAGATTTTGACAAAAAAAAAATTTTCCCGCTCATCAATTATTAGACTCGGAGGCCCACCAGTGAATTTAGTACCGGGGCCCATGGTTTTATGCGGGGGGCCTGGCTGAAATGTGCCTGTTTCAGTCTGCCCATTTGGTCTCTTTAGTCTCTTTTTTGCCCCGCTTTTAATTTTTTCGTTAAAATCAAATTTTTGTTGATTTTAAACTAGCAGATTAATAAACTTGAGCACAAAATGTGAAGTATGACACTTCTAGTTAACATCTGCCAAATACAGACAACGCAAATAGAGAAACTATAAAATCCCCAAAAAAGTACTAAGGTGCGTTCAAAAATTTTTTAAAAGCGAATTAAAGAGTTACTGAATAATATTTTTTTCCGCATTAACAGTATGCATAGGACCTGATTGGATAACATAAAACAGTTCTGAATGTACAAAACAAACTTGAATAAAAAATTAAGTTTAATTTATTTCAATCTGGGTTGGATATCACCTTGTCTTTTATTTGCCTCGCTACCTGTCCGTTATTTTTTACAACATATTAAGAGTCACCTACTGAATATTCTTGATGATTTGTTGTTTTAGTTATAAGGTTTACAGCAATTTTTGGATTTTCAGCAATAGGATTACTGTATTTAAAGGAGTAAAATAAAATAATTGAAAACATTAACCGTATTGAAACTTACAAAAAATACCACACTAGAGAAATTAGACAAGAAATAAAATCACTTATAAAAAACAGGTGTAACCTACTTTATATACAAAAAAAACTAACAATTACAAATTATTTATATAAAGTTAACGTTACTATTACTATATTAATGAAACAATCGTTTCCTAGCTTTTTTATATTTTTTGGTAACTGTGGATTTGAAGAATTTGCCGCCCCGGGCAGCCGCCCGCTTCGCCCCCCCCCCCTTGAGCCAGCCCTGAACATTATACCATTTATTGTTTTATGTTCCGTATCTTTTTTGGGAATGTAGCCTAATAACGGTTCGATGCTTGCCTTGGTATTGATATAGAAAACTTTTCGACATTAGAAAATGAAAAGATTTGCGTCTCGCTTACACAAAACATCATTTTGATGTATTTCAGAATAACTAACACATTCGGACAATCCTGCAAAATATAGTAGAAATTGAGCACTTATTCCAATGACATTAACATTCGTTAGATTGATATGACATATTTTTTAATAGCTTTATGGAAAATATTAGTTGATAAGACAAATGTCATAAAAATATTACCACTTGTATTTTATGTTTTTTGGGTCGCTGATCACGAAAGTCGGGATCCCGCGGCTCTAAAAATAATGCCAAGAACCACCCATTTTTGGAGGGTCTTTCGCGGTAATGTGAGTAATACTGTAAAATAATGTTATGAATGTATGAAGTGTTCATTTATCAACAATATTTCTACCTTCTCTTTCAATTCCATGCAAGCTTGGGGGTAGTTTTTACCCCTAAAGGTGTGAAAAAATTTTTTAGTATTTTTTCCGACGGAAGTTTATCAGAAATTACAAGCAAACTAAAAAGTGTACATCTCTACTTATTTTCTAAGTATTAGTTCAATTCAAAGATATAGGGGTAGTTTTCACCCCTGAAGGGTTGGAAAAAATTTTGTTCATTGTACAATCCCCATTCATCTAATCTCAAATCAAAAAGTGAAAGAAAAAAATTCCATCATTTTTCTATTTTACGTCAATTTAGGGGTAGTTTTAAACCATCTGGTTAACTCTCAGTATAAAATTTGTCCTTATTTTAGGCGAACATACTGAACTAGCAAAATATCATTACAATTACCACATTCATAGCATTATTTTACAGTATTATTCACATTACCGCGAAAACGGGGGTGTTTTTGGCATTTTTAGAGCTGCGGGACCCCAATTTTCGTGATCAACGACCCAAGAAACACAAAATACAAGTAGTCCCGATGAGGGGGCATTCCGAGCGTCAAACCCCGTGTTTTACATGGAGTAATATTGTCAAATATATAATTTTTGCGAATATGGTTTCCTCCTACGTCAGTAGCAGTGTGACAACACGTCTTTGCATGGCTTCCATTAGGAGGGGGCACGTACCTCCCTAGAAGAAGTGTGAAATAAGCCGTGCTAAGGTGGCCATATCCAAGAGAGAGACATTCATAACAAGAGTATTACTATGAATTTTTTTCCGGTGCCCCCCCCCCCAGAAGTCAGTCCTGTATCCGCCCCTGCTTCCATTAAATTATCAAACAATTTTTTAGCGGCTTGACTTCGTATACGTTCTTATTTCTAAGAGGATTTCGGAACTTAATCTTAACCCATAACTGTGTTCTCTGTAGCATATGCCATTTCACACGTAGATTACATCAGTACATCACAAAACATTTCAGAAACCAAAATACTCTTTTAATTGTCTTCAATAGTATTTCCATAAATTTGACATGAAACGATATTAACAATCGTCCACCATATTGTCAACTAATAATAATTAACTGTTGAGTTGTAATTTCTCGTGACTCCTTTGCCCTATGATTTGGTGCTGTTGAGAGTGGGGGGGGGGGGTAAAAAGGGGTGATTCTCTTCGCCGTGGGCTCGTCCCTCCCCCTCTCGCTTACCAAAAATTTTTTCGGATTTCTGCCCCCTGGTCATCAAAAATGTTTAATTTTTTTTCTACTCCACGGCCCTGTTCATCAAAAATCAATAGGCACGGTTTCCGAAAATTAATAATTATTAATAAGATATAGCTTGTCAAAACTAGAAAAATCAATCTCCATCATGTTAAAAACGTTTAAGAATTTTTTACTCTTAAACTATTAGCGTTTAGAAAAAAGTAGAAGAATCAGACAATATTTAGACAAATGGTCAATAAAAATACAGAATTTTGTCATGTCATATTATTATACAGGCTAACTAAAATATCGAGGATAACGCTTTTTAGAAGAAAACGCTTCAAACAAAAGTTCTTTGATTTCGAGGGGGGAAACAAATTTTATTTTTAATTTGGCAGACGTTTGAAGGTCATTTCAGAGTCAACTTTTTTTTTTTCAAATTGAAACCCATGTTATTTTCCATTTTCATTTTACCTGTGGTCTAAACAGATTTTAAAAAACTTGGATAGTTGTTCAATCTATCGAGAAATAAATTATAACGAAACTTTTAGATAACCCAAAGGATAAAATTGAATCAAACTAAAGGTCCCATATTAACGAAATTAGTTGTAAAGACTACAAGTAAATATGAAGTATTGGATAAACGAAACGTGCTATTACAACAAAATTTAAGGAACAGTACGAACATGGAAGAACAGAAAAGTCTAATATTGCCTAAGATGCTTTTGATAATAATCATATAATAGATATCAATAACTTGAAGTTAATCGGAAATGTAACCAATAATGGGGATCTGGATGCTTTTGAAAGCTTAGAAACTACAAAATGTAAAAATAGTATGAATAGACACTAAGTATTAAATAGTACACTTTATTCGTAATTGGATCACAGTCTGGACCGAGGCAGATTTAGGTAGGAAAGCCGGGATTGGTGGAATTCGTTCATGTCATTACATTAGTGAAATTTCTAGTTGTACTTTATTTTTAATTATGTCCAGATGATGTCAACACGATTGGCGAATAATAGTATTCGAGTGCAGTGTTCAAGTGTTTTAATGTTTGTGGAAACCACTTCAGAGACAGCGCCACACCAAAGGTTTCAACTAGGGATTGCAATTTACCGGAAGTTTTAATAACCGGTAAATCGGTAAATAAAAATGCAAATAACCGGTTAACCGGTATTTACCGGTAATTTTTAGAATGAATGATTAGGGTGGCGAAAATGGCTATTGTCTTTTTCCATGTACAAAATTATCTAAATTTAACAAAAAACATTTTTATATACGTATATTTAATATAATGAACAAACAAACGGTTTTTTTATCAAAAGGAAAAAATATAAATTAAATAAATTTAATTAAATAATTATTCTGTAAATAACAAAAATTTTAAACATAAACTGAAATAGGGCATTTACTGAATACCTAATCTAAAAATACAATATTTTTTAAAAATAGCCCATTAAAAGGGTTAGTTTTTCAAAGCTATATCTGTTTGTCGTCTGATATTTGTGCATAGAATACCACCAGCTGAAGATGCCCTTCCTCAATCGATATTGGTGGGTCGATAAGTTAATAAGAATTTGTAATAACATACTTCTAAATAGAGAATATTATTTAGGTATTATGCAAATCACAACTTACACACTTTTTTATTTATTATGAAAATACCTACTTTCTGTATATTGTTGCCCTAATCTGGGCACGCTAATATACTAGTTAGGTAAATACTTTAAAATACTCATTATTGGAGAACCAATCAAAACAACTACTCTTCTAGCTAATACTAACGAAGTATTGAATTACATGATAGGATTCTTAGCATTTTAAAGAAAAAAAAATATATTGAAATTATTTAAATCATTCATTTACATTTAGTCATTCACATATTTTTCTTATTTAATACGAAATTATCTACTTTCTGTATATTGGTACCTTAATCAGGTCACGCTAATATACTACTTAGGAAAACACTTTAAAACACTCATTATTGGAAAACCAATCAAAACAACTACTCTTCTAGCTAATACTGACGAAGTATTGGATTACATGATAGGATTCCTGGCATTTTAAGGCAAAAAAAATATATTGAAGATACTGAAATTATTTATTGAAATTCAGTCATTCACAAGAATTATTGAACCTTAGCTAGAAGAGTAGTTGTTTTGATTGGTTTTCCAATAATGAGTGTTTTAAAGTGTTTTCCTAAGTAGTATATTAGCGTGACCTGATTAAGGTACCAATATACAGAAAGTAGATAATTTCGTATTAAATAAGAAAAATATGTGAATGACTAAATGTAAATGAATGATTTAAATAATTTCAATATATTTTTTTTTTCTTTAAAATGCTAAGAATCCTATCATGTAATTCAATACTTCGTCAGTATTAGCTAGAAGAGTAGTTGTTTTGATTGGTTCTCCAATAATGAGTATTTTAAAGTATTTACCTAACTAGTATATTAGCGTGCCCAGATTAGGGCAACAATATACAGAAAGTAGGTATTTTCATAATAAATAAAAAAGTGTGTAAGTTGTGATTTGCATAATACCTAAATAATATTCTCTAATCATGATAAAAGCAAATAAATAAAAATAATAAATGGTAAAAATACTTCTAAATGTATTGCACGGATATTTGCGGCAGTGAAATATTTAATTTCCTGTCGCAAGATATTGTCAATGTCTCTTTTGCATTTCTTAGAGCTTGGTATTTGGATTTTACTTTTTATAATAATATTATTTATCTATTGTAAAGTGCTCAGTGTTGGGACAGTCACTCTGTATTTAGTGAATACTAGTCACTGACATAAATAGAAACGTTAAATACGTAACATATCGTGAGTTCAGAATTTACCGAAATAACCGGTAATTATCGTCAAGTGTTTTTTGACCTGATAACCGGTTAACCGGTTAACCGGTTAACCGGTATTGCAATCCCTAGTTTCAACCCTTCCAGGAAGAAGTTGATGTACCTCAAAAATTGTTTATTTGCACTGAGACTTTTGATGAGGACCAGGTAAGCAATATATATCACAATTTCAGCCAATTCGGTGGATATCCACTTTTCAATAAAATTAATACGTGGTTCTTTGTTTTCTTCATTACCTTTTGTAATATGTTCATCGTGGTTAATACTTGACCATCCGAGGAAACTCAATAATCTCGTTCCACCTTCTGGCGGTTTGTATATCAGAGTATACGCAGAAGCTATGTAATTAAGGCGGGGATTACATAGTGGATATATCATTTTTTGGAGGGGATGTAAACCAGCCGGTTCATTTATTAAATGTTAGGTATGTAGTCTTCTATAAGAGAAAATAAGGTTCGGCAAAATTTCCAGTTTGGGGGTAGGTTAATCTTCTGGCGTCGGTGATAGACCTTTGTAGCGGAAATAGGCCGACGTTAAATAAATAAATAAAAAGAAAAGTTTTGTTACACTAAAATTAAGAGAAAAATTGAAATCTGGCTTAAATTGATAAAATAAATATATATGTAATTTTTAGAAAAAGCAATAAATGAAGCCTATATTAGTTTCTTGAATTCCATTGAATAGGAAAAGACATATTTCTTAAATCAGAATTAATGTTATCAATCTGAGATTATCGGGGGTGTCAAAAGCTTTACTAAAATCCAGTGAAATTAAAATAGAATCAGAAGCTTTGAAGATCTAGTCGGTAACATGAAGCAAGGCAGTTGTAGTGCTGAGGTGAGATCTAAACCCTGACTGATTCGGGGGCAATATTTTTTTATTGCTAAAATCTTATTAATCTGGTCTGCTACTATTTTCTCTAAATTTTAGGTAGGTAAAATGCTAATTGGTCTAAAGTGATTTTGAGCAGTTGGATTACTGTTTATTTAGCATATAACTTTTAAAGAGCAGTGTAACTAAGCAATTTTCTATTTACTTAGTAATTTTTGGGTTTAATTATTCGCATGACGTCTACATAAGATACCACATAATGTCTTATCATTTTTAGTTACAGTGGCAAAATTAGTGAATTAATTATATAAGGTTTCTATGTTACATAAAAACAAAGATCAAATCGAGTTTCATATTATTAAAATAAGGTTTTAATCCTAAAGAGTTAATTGAATTATAGCAAAAATCATGGATTATTTCAACGTGCAATGGAACACAAAAGGTGCAGTGGAAAATGCAAAAAAGAGGAAAACAAAATAATAATAAATCTTCTATCAAGTTGAGTTTTTCACCCCTATTAATGTTCTCATAGAATAGCTTGGAAAAAATATTATTTAATTAAAGTCAACTGGCAAAACCAAATTCACCAAATGACTTTTGCTAGCAGCACTCGCTTTCTTCTAATATTTGTGTAGTGGAAAAAAATCTTATAATAACTCCTTGCAAAAATTATAAATGTTTAGTTAAAAAATTACAGATATAAAGATTAAAAGGAATATTTTGGGTGATCTGGTCAATATATATTTGAATATATAATCATAGACCCAACTTTCATGATAAAAACTGCTGCCCAAGTAATCACCACTTCCACATCCAGATTTTCTATCCAATTCTTTCACACCGAAAAAAATTTTAATACTATATTTGCACTCCACTATGTGGAAATAATTGTTCATGGAACTTTAATAATATACTATTTGACATCGTCGACGCCAAAAACCCATAAAACGATATAATAATCGGTAGTGGGGTGGGGATGATGATAGGAGGGTGGTAGTGGGGGTGAGAAAAAAAAATTGGGGCCCTTGGTTCTTGTACACACACTAAATCACGATTTGATTCTTTTCACCCCCTTTAATAATGGGGTGGGAAGTGGTAATGGGGGTGGTTAATGCCAAAAAAATATTTTAAGATCTTAGCTTATATATACTAAGTGCCAATTTTATGGACTCTTGCTCGATTTACCTATTTACCCCCCTTTGAACCATCCTTGAACGGAATGAGATCAAAATATAATCCAGCTCCAGACCTCGTTAAAATATATACGTGTACCAAATTTCAAGTCAATATCTTAAACGGTTCCAGAGTAATCGTGCACACAAAAAAAGTTACAGAACGACAGATAGAATTTTTTTTTTTGCTCAAACTTAAAATTTCGACGTTTCAAGATATTCGAAGCCTATTATTTCAACAATTCAAAATTTTCAATTTTTTTTTACGTGACTACTTCCACTGGATGTGGAAGTATAATTATTATTTGTTTCCAATGATTTGGAGGTATTTGCAAATAATAGTCAACGTATAAGTTGCAGTCGCTCGTAATAATGTTAATTTATAATTTACCTTGCTGACAATGGACTTTTAATATATTGTTTCATTGAAAATGTATTTATGCAAGAATATGATTTATTCTATATGTATAACAGGTCTTTTTATGTATATAATGATATTAACAAAACGTCATCTTCTGACACACCAATATAGTCTAGGAAACAGCGTGCAAATTCGTCGACGAGTGGTTACCGTCTGCCAGTCGGTAATCGAAGAGACCATATAAATACAAAATTTGTTTCTCTCTGGAACTTTTTGGTATGGTGGGGGATAGGTAGGGGGGGGGGGCTTTATTTTTAAATCGAATGATTATCGACATCTGTCCGCATAGGTAGTTAGTATATGTACTTCCAATTACGTTGGCAGACGAAAATTCCGAACGGCGCGCACGCTAACCGGAAAAAGAAACTAAATTTTTTTTCCAGTGGGGCTGGATTAGGAAGAATGATATTTTGCAGCCAGTACCAACGCAGTTACCACCAGCACCAGACATATTGTTATATTCAATTTTTTGCAACTGTACGAAGGGTTGTGCAGGAACATGTAGCTGTAGGAAAGTAGGACTGAACTGTTCAACGGCTTGTGGCCATTGCCACGGTCACTCCTGCTTGAATATCGTACCCAGTGGCGGTCTGGGTGTCTAGGGCTTAGTCGGCATTTTACAATAAACATTCAAACTCAGTTCGTCAGCGATTTGAATATTTTTGAAAATTTTTTTGCCGAGTAGAGGGGAGAAATTCGAAAAAACTTTTTTCGTCCCAAAACTTTTTTACTGAGCGGGGAGGAGAAATCCGAATTTTCGTCTAAAATTTTTTTGATGAGCGGGGGGGAAAAATCTGAAAAAAAATTTTCCGTCCCAAAATGATCCCTCATTAGACGCGACCCTAGGGCCCAGTCGGCATTTGCCGACTAGCAGACCTGGCCAGACCGCCACTGATCGTACCTATAATGGCTATGAATGACGAACTGGGCGATGTAGAATCTTATAAGAATGAAAGTAATGACAACGATTTGTCATTGGACGATAATGTTTCAGATACCGAAGGAGTCGGAAATATGACTAATTTAAGATCCGGCATGGATTAGGCCTCCTGGGGAACCATGTAAAAAAAGCACGTCGAGCGTTCTACCTCTAGGGTGGTGCGGAAACCAATGCATTTTTTGACTTATTCACTATAAATAAATGTAAATAAAATGTATAAGACATTCTGGTAGAAAATAAAGATCACCGAGCTCTGTGACAGCAATATTTAATTTTCATTATAAGTCATAGAAAGTAAGATAATTGCGAAATATGTGGCGCGAAAGAAGTTTGGCGGAACTAAATGTATTTTTCACTTAGTCCGCGTCATATCTCCAAGACGGTTAGGCGTACGAAAAAAATGTAAGGTAGAGAATTTATAGATGTACAACTTTTATAATAGGTGTTGTTCCCGTTTGAGCCATAAAAACTGAGTTAATCGCGAATCCGCGGTTTCCGCCACCTTCCGACGCGATTTTCAAAAAATTCTCCATGTGTAAACATGTTATTCAAGACGTCAAAATGAACACAATAAAAAAAATTTTTTTTTCGTAGGGCACGATTTTAGCAGCAAAAGTCTAATTCGCCTGGAGTCACAATAGCGATAACACAGCCCCACAAAAAAAAAAGTTTTTGATCTGGATGACTGACGATAGTATTCCTATGTATTTTTCGACGCTGAATCCGAATCCGAGGTCAAAAAAATTCGTGTACCCCCAAACTTTTGCGCTACAGCCAAAAACAACCCCGAAAATGGGCTAAAACCGTCCCATACATCAGGATTAAATGAATGGATGTAAATGAATGGTGAAAAACATGGGAAGGGAAAATGTTTTATATTCAGTAGTCACTTACTTGAATATTGACTGGAAAACTACCCTTATAATATGCTGAAAACTCACCCCCTGTACAAGCATAGAGTATATAAATGCCAATAAATTGCGAGAAATGTTAAAGTTTTTATAGTTTGGAATACAGCACATGAATCTTACGCGTGTCTCAAAACCACCTATATAACAGGGTGGAAACCACCCTTATATATAAATAGACTGCGTGAATACCAATAAATTGTGGGAAATGGAGGAGTTTTCGATGTTTTAATTCCAGAATAGAATCTTGGGTGACACTGTTCTACCTTATTCTTAGTCGGTACAAAAACTACCCCTATAATAGGGTGGAAACCATCCTTATTACAGAATAAAGCACAAATGCCAATAAATCACGGGAAATAACTTTTTTATAGTTTAAGTACAGAACATGAATCTGGAGTGACTCCCAGGGCACCTCGCTTACTCGTGACCCAAAATCTCTTCTATAAAGGGTGGTAGCCACCTTTATATAAGAATAAATTGCATGAACACCAATAAATCGTGGGAAATGTTGGAGTTTTCATTGTTTCAGTTCCAGAATAGATTCTTGAGTGACGTTGATCTACCCTATTCTCACTTGGTACCCAAAATCACCCCTAAAAAACCACCTCTACATAATAAAATGTACATATGCCAGTTTTTAAATTTTTCTTCTCAGAATACCTTTTCTTCTCATTTTCAAATTATCTCCCCACTGGCTCTCTTTTATGTTCTTCGTGCGTGTCTCTTTTCATAGACCAACTGTAGTCTGCCATCATGTGGACATCCCACCTTCCTTGATACCGCTTCTCTATGAGCAGAAAAAGTATTCTGAGAAGAAAAATTGAAAAAACTGGCATATGTACATTTTATTATGTAGGGGTGGTTTTTTAGGGATGATTTTGGGTACCAAGTGAAAATAGGTCACTCAAGAATCTATTCTGGAACTGAAACAATGAAAACTCCAATATTTCCCACGATTTATTGTTCTGTACTTAAACTATAAAAAAGTTATTTCCCGCGATTTATTCTCATTTGTGCTTATTATAGAGGTGGTATATGTACGACTAAGAATAAGGTAGAACAGGGTCACCCAATATTCTGGAATTAAAACATCGAAAACTCCTCCATTTCCCACAGTCTATTGGTATTCACGCAGTCTATTTTTATATAAGGGTGGTTTCCACCCTGTTATATGGGTGGTTTTGAAATACGCGTGAGATTCATGTACTGTATTCCAAACTATAAAAACTTTAACATTTCTCGCGATTTATTGGCACTTATATACAGCTTGTACAGGGGGAGTTTTCAGCATATTATAAGGGTAGTTTTCCAGTCAATATTCAACTAAGTGACTGCTGAATATAAAACATTTTCCCTTCCCATATTTTTCACCATTCATTTACATCCATTCATTGAATCCTAATGTATGAGACGGTTTTACCCCATTTTCGGGGTTGTTTGTGGCTGTAGCGCAAAAGTTTGGGGGTATGCGAATTTTTTTTGACCTCGGATTTGGATTCAGCGTCGAAAAATACATAGGAATACTATGGTCAGTCATCCAGATCAAAAAATTTTTTTTTTGTGGGGCTGTGTAATAGTTTAAAAAACTAAAAAAACGCGCATTTATAAATACTGCACTAAAAAGCAAAAAATAATCATCGAGCCTATTCTCTCTGTCTATCCCGTAAGGGTCTTAGTGTAAGCCGTGTTTGTAATTAAGCATAATATTTAAGTACAAAAGCGTGAAGCGATTTTCGTACAGGTTTGATAATTAAAATGCTGAATTATTAGATTAAATGAAAAGCGCCCCACGATTTTATACTCAAATATTATACTTAATTATGAACACGGCTTACACTAAGGGCCTTACGGGGTAGACAGAGAGAGCGGTTCGATGATTATTTTTTGGTTTTTAGTGCAGTATTTATAAAAGCGTGTTTTTTAAACTATTAACTTATTTTTTTACTTTGTAGTCTTATATTTAAGGAGAGAATTTTGACATTTTCGACATTTATGTAAAGAACTCGACTATATATTTATAATCTGCGATCTCTAAAATCACCTAGATATCGATTTTCATACGAATCAGACTATAAATTACAGAACTTATTTTTTTTGATACCCATATCAAGGGGGTTGTAAAAAAAATGATAATCCGCCATTTTGGGGTGGCATCCATTTTGAACATATTATAACATCGAGTAGTATTGTCATCAGAGTCATCAGAGCTACACACAAGTTTCATGATGATACAACAATTAGAAGTGGATGAAATTTAGTTCCTTAGACTTTTTTATTTACATACATACATACATAGTTAGTTACAGGTTGATCTAATAAAAGCGTGTTAAAATACAGTTTAAATACAGATTGTAGCATTTCTCATTTTCTACAATATTGGTAATACAATATAGGCAAAATTTTGTGGAATTTTAATATTTTTTAAAAATATTATTTTTTTCATGATATTACATTTTGAATTTGATTATTTTGGACATATTATTATTTGTATTATTAGACTTCTGTTGTTAGTTAAACATTATTAGGACACTATTTAAACTTTAATCTGTTAAGTGCATCTTTAAAAAAAATTGAATTCTCTCGTTCTTGTTGTATTTGTTAAACAGTTTTTTCTCCAGAACAAGAAAGAAATAATTAAATTATTATTTTTAAATGGGTTTAAGAACTTTAATGCGTTGGTCTGAAATGTCGTGTGGAATAATTGAATTTTTCAGAAAAATATAGCATGGGAAGTTTTAGAGATAATTTATCAGTAGTGCACAGCATTAGTCAACCCAATATTAATCATAGTCAACTAATATAGTGGAGTGCCATAAGGCGTGAAAATTAAAAAACCTTGGAACCCGGTTCCTATGAATCAACTTTAATGAAACTTTTTGCATTGTGTTGCTAAAATCTAATACTAAAATGTTTATGGATTAGAAATTGAAATTTTTTTTTTTATTTAAAAGTTTATCGAGATCTTCTACATAGTCGAGTCAATGAAGCATAAAAATCGTCAAAACCTCTTAATTCTCAGCAACAGCTCCGATTTTAATGATTTTTTTTAAATGTGGTTTTTTAATATTATTCAAAATCAGAAACATCCCAAGTGGCGCAAATAATTATTTATATTGTTTAAAGAATAATAACAATGTTCATAAAAAAATATATTTTAAACATTTTTTCAAGGTATTTATAAACATTGAGTTGTTTTTATTGAAAATTTAAGTTCAAAAATGTTTTTCACATTTATATTGTTAAAACAATAATAACAACTTTTACAGGAAAAATCTATTTTTTTATGTTTTTTTCCCGATATTCATGAAAAAGTTAATTTAGTCCAGTGTTTGAAGGTTTTTCGCTCAGAATTCTTTCTGATAAAACCGATTGACGTGAAATTTTAACAGTAATTAGGGAATGGCTCAAGAAACAAAAGTTATATATTGCCGACGTGTGCGTTTACCCTGGAGGTGGATGTCACCCCTTCTCGGGGGTGGAAATTATTATGTTCAACGTAACTGCAGAAATCGATAGAGGAACGAATTCTAAGCAATAAATGTTCTATGCAATTTTTTCGGTGAGTCAATAAGTTTTGAGTTATTCTTGATTGAAAGTGTTGATTTCTCATCTAAAAAATGCATGTTTTAGAACGATTTTTCACTAATAACTCGAAAACTTTACGTTTTACCAAAACAATTATTATGAGCAAAAATGAAGCCTATAAAATAACAAATCGATTGGCTTGTTTTGTTATTTTTGTGGATGCAATACGAACCGAGTTATGGCTCGATGAAGGTGACTTTTTGCTCGCCGAAAACTGAATTCGATCCTTTCAACGGAAAATTTTTGGAGGAAAACATATAAGATATCTCTGCAGATACTATGAACATAATAATTTCCAGCCTCCGATCCACCTCCAGGGTCAAAGCACACATCGGCAATATATAACTTTTGTTCCTTGAGCCATTCCCTAATTACTGTCCAAATTTCATGTCAATCGGTTTTATCCGAAAAAATTCTGAGCGAAAAACCTTCAAACACTGGACTAAATTAACTTTTTCATGAATATCGGGAAAAAAAACATAAAAAAATAGATTTTTCCTGTAAAAGTTGTCATTATTGTTTTAGCAATATAAATAATTATCAACCCCGACTGTGAAAAACATTTTTGAACTTAAATTTTCAACAAAAACAACTCAATATTTTATAAATACCTACCACGAAAAAAAAATTTTAAAATATATTTTTTTGTGAATATTGTTTAAACAATATAAATAATTATGTGCGCCACTTGGGATGTTTCTGATTTTGAATAATATTAAAAAACACATTTAAAAAAATGATCAAAATTGTAGCTGTTGCTGAGAATTAAGAGGTTTAGACGATTTTTAGGCTTCATCGACTCGACTATGTAGAAGATCTCGATAAACTTTTAAATAAAAAAAAAACTTCAATTTCTAAACATTTTAGTATTAGGTTTTAGCAACACAATGCAAAAAGTTTCATTAAAGTTGATTCATAGGAACCGGGTTCCTACCCTACAAACACCGAAGGTTGGCCCTTCAGCGGACCATCACTGGGCCAGAAATGAAACTTCTGGCCCAGTGATGGCCCGCTGATGGGCCGATCTTTGGTGTTTGTTGGGAGGTATAAATCTAACAGCACTCCACTAATAATTAAGTTCATATTTACAAGCTGTATTATCTTGTTTTTGGCAAAATTAGCAATGTAAAAAAATTATCACAAAACCACAGAAAACATTAAAATCATATTAAATAATGACATAAAGAAAGATTGCTTTACCTTTCGCAAGTACTCGAACCTCATTACTAGTACTCACAATTCACGAATAAAATTCTACATGTCTTTTAAAAATGTCAATTTATTTTTAAGGACCCATTGCATATTCTGAAAAATTCAGTTTTCTAATTTATTTTTCTAAAAGCTACCAATAATAATTCAAACCAAACACACACTTGATTTTAAGAAAATATACACTTGTGAAAATGTTCATAAGGTAATTTCCCAAAATCCAGAAAATATGAAATGTTAAACTAAAGGAGTAACAAGTTTTGTTAAAATTACCAGTACTAGAGGTTTTAATTTAGAAATAATGTAACATGAATGAATTCAATTTCTTTTTGCTTTCACATCCATGAAAGTATACATAGTTGGTATTGACAAAAAAATTTTTGAAAATTTTTATTGATTTTAAGTTTGAGCAAAACAAAAATTTCCGTCTGTAACTTTTTTGTGCACACGATTACTCTGGAACCGTTTAAAGTATTGACTTGAAATTTGGTACACGTATGTATTTTAACGAGATCTGGAAATATATTATATTTTGATCTTATTCCGTTGAAGAGTTGGGGGGTAACTTGGGGTAAGTGGGAGTAAATAGGCAAATAAAGCAAGTAAGAGTCCATAAAATTAGTTTTTAGTATATATAAGAGAAGCTAATGTGTCAAAATTTTTTTTGGCATTAGCCACCTCCATTACCAATCCCCACTCCATTATTAAAGGGTGTGAAAAAATAAAATTGTCATTTAGTGTGTGTACAAGAACCAAAGGCATAATTTTTTTTTACTTTGTCCACCCCTACCCCATTCCACCACCCCCACCCCCACTACCGATACCGATGTGGCATATCATTTTATGGGTTTTTGGGGTAGATGAATTCAAATATTATATTATCAAAGTTCCATAAACAATTATTTCCACATACAAATTTTCTTCGTTGTAAGAGACGACTTGGATGGAAAATCTGGACGTAGAAGTAATGATTCTTTGGGTAGCGGTTTTTCTTTTATCGTTTAATAGTAAATGCACCAAATAAACGTTTCTATGTTATACAGGGGCTAGCTAATCTGTGAGGTGGATACCGCCACTTTTAATGGGGTGGCACACATACAAAGAAAAAAACCGCTGCCCAAGGAATCACTACTTCCACATCCACATTTTCTACCCAAGTCACTCACAACGAAAAAATTTTGTATGTGGAAATACCTATTTATGGAACTTTAATAATATAATATTTGAAATCCTCTACCGCAAAAACCCATAAAACGATACCCCACAACGGGTGGGGGTGGTAGGGGGTGGATGAAGTAAAAAAATATTTTGAGGTTTCTGGCTCTTGTACATACACTAAATCACATTTTTTTTTCATCCCCTTTAATAATGGGGTGGGGGTGGTAATGGGGGTGGCTAATGCCAACATTTTTTTGAGACCTTAGCTTCTCTTGTATATACTAAATACCAATGTTATGGGCTCTTACCTGCTTGATTTACCTATTTACCCCAAATTTACCCCAATTTACCCCCCAACCCTTCGACGGATCAAGATGAAAATATAATCTAGTTCTAGATCTCGTTAAAGTACATACGTGTACCAAATTTCAAGTCAATATCTCAAACGGTTCCAGAGTAAACGTGCGCACAAAAAAAGTTACAGACAGACAGACCGACAGACAGAATTTTTTTTTTACTCAAACTTAAAATCTCGACGTTTCGTGACATTCTAAGCCTATTTGAACAATAAAAATTTTTAAAATTTTTTTTGTCGTTACTATACTTCCACTGGATGTGGAAGTAATAAACACTGGAGCTCAAATACAGTAAAATTTTGGTAAAAAAGCTCTACACATTTTTTCATATAAAATAGTCTTTAAGTTATAATGACTCGAAAATTGCGATTTTAGCTTCAGAAAACCTTTTCTCAAAACGGTTTTCGCCGAACTATTCGAAAAGTATTACATTTACCGACACAATTCTAGAAATCAATAAGAAAGCTTGTAAACTGAGGACGAATTTTGTTTTATTATGGCACATCAAGAATGCTAATAATCAAAATAAAAAAACTATTAATTAAACTTTTAAAAGGTTTTTTGTTGTTTCTATAGCATAAAGAACAAAGACATGACAGATACAATGTGATACAATTTCGTTAACCTATAGCCATGACATATATGCTCAAATTATTCATCCGCTTACAGCACATGCACTTTTTTAGAAAAAACGTAAAATGTCTGGTTCTTTGCAAATATCTCAATAAATATTTAGTTTAAGGAAAAATGGTGGGCAACAAAAAAAAAAGATTATAGAATGAAGTATTTAGTTTAAATGTTGGATATTTTAGAAACTATAACACTTGCGTCAAAAATCCTAAGAACCAAAATTGAAGATAATACAATTAATCAAACTTTAAAATGATTCCTTGTTTGTTTCAGTATCATAATATACAAAGAAGTATGACCGAGACAACGTGCGTCTTCACACATTTTTTTAACAATAATATCGCCATTTTGTAACTGCAACTGTCCAGAAATAAATAAACAAATATTGTTTTTCGTTAATATAGAGCATTCCCTAGATGCCCATTTTTTTATCCGTTTAAAACATTGGCTTTATAAAAGATTGTCATCCGCCATATTGGAGCCGCCATTCTGAATTTTTTAATTTTGGCCTCAGATTTTTAATCAGTTATCCAAATAACATAAGTATCGTACGTTTCAAAAATAAATCAACAATACTTCTTCAAATATTAGATATTTAAATTTAGGAGTAGTTTTCACCTCTGGGGAGTAATACAATTATCGGCACCATATAAAAACCGAAGATAAAACTTTTTACTGCAATATAGTCCGGTGATATTAGGAAAATGTTTCAGAAAGCCAAAAATTAATCTGCCCCCTTCAGAATTTCCTTAGGAATTCAACAAAAATAGTGTTGACTACTAAAACGGTGGCTTTAATTGTTATTTAACTTTTTGCAAACAAAATGAATTTTGAACTTAATTTTTTCCTTATATCTTCGCTTTTAAAGGTCGTAGAAAAACGTTCAACCTGTCAATTTCTTCGCCATGAGCTCCCCTATAAGGTAGAGATGCGCAAAGAGCGAATCTTTGATTTTTAATAACATTTTATGGCAAAAAACTGAAAAAAAATTTCGATCCTCGAACTTTGAAGTACTGTAGAAACAAATATAAAATATGCACATTAACGATATTATGAGAAATAGTACATATTTTTACCCTTAATAAAATGCACTTTGTCTTGTTGAAAAATATTAATTATTTTTATTGCAATTAATTTATTAAAAAAAAATTCAAACAGTCGCATTAAAAGATCAAATTAATATTTTACAGTTCTGTTTCAGTAAATACATTGTATTTGACGTACATTTACATAATCAAAAAGAATATTGCAAAAAAATGTAATTTGCGTCTTTTTTACGCAAAAAATCAATTTTGCAACTTAAACAAATGTAAATATTTGAGTGGATTTTGCATAAAATGTATTGCAACCAGCAGCGTTTCAGTTGTCATAAAAAACACAAATTTATAAAAAATCCACATAATATCCAAAATCCACTGAGATATTTACATTTGTTTAAATTGCAAAATTGATTTTTTGCGTAAAAAAGTCACAAATTAAAATTTTTTGCAATATACTATATATTATGTAAATGCACGTCAAATACAATGTATTTACCGAAACAGAACTGTAAAATATTAATTTGATCTTTTAATATACGTTTGAATTTTTTTTTATAAATTAATTGCAAAAAAAATAATTAATATTTTACAACGGGACAAAGTGCATTTTATTAAGTAGGTACTATATCTCATAATATCGTTAACCGTTAACTTACAGATTTTATATTTGTTTCTGCAGTACTTCAAAATTCGAGGATCAAAAAATTCAATTTTTTCAGTTTTTTGCCATAAAATGTTATTAACAATCAAATATTCGTCCTTTGCGTATACCTACCTTATAAAGGACCTCATGACGAAGAAATTGACGGGTCGAACGTTTTTCTAAGTCCTTCAGAAGCGAAGATATAAGCCAACAACTAAATTGCAAAATTTATTTTGTTTACAAAAAGTTAAATAACAATTAAAGCCGCCGTTTTGAGTGGCAACACTATTTTATTCGAATTCTTAAGGGAATTCTGTAGGGGGTAGGCGAATTTTTGGTTAGTCCCAAAACTTTCCAAAAAATTGTTATTTTTGAAGCCAAAATCACCGGATTATAATTATCCAAGTTGCTATTAAATATGACATTATTTCTAAATTTCACGTATTTTTCACTTCAAGGTACTGTGCTAATATATTTGAAATATAATTCAGTCCAAAATGTCAGAAGCCCCGACCGTCTATATAAGTAATTTCCGATATTAATTTAAATGTTGAATCTGTTTGGCATATTTATAAATATTAATGTAACAATTACGCACTATACACTCCACGTTTATATTCACCACAAGCACAGTCCGCACTTTATCAAGACAACCACAATCTGATAAAATTAAAAATTAGCTTACTACTCGAAAATATTTACATAATACTCTGCTTCTTGCACCAATCTATATACAAACACAGTGTAACAATACATAATAAAATTATGTTGAAAAGTGATAAGCGTATAATCAAAACTGAATTTAAAATGAGCACTTCCTCCTCGTCGCTAAATTATATATTTTTTTCGATTACTATTTACAGACGTCCTTCGTTTTTACACAATTATTATTCACATGCATTGCAATTTTCTCTGTATTTTTACGTGATAACGAAATACGGATATCTATGTCATGTCATGATCATGTCAGTGCACATGTGTGCATAACAAATGAATGTAAAAATTAATACAGGCAATGATAGCTCAGTGCCTTATGCACTAAATTATGCATATAAACTAGTTGCAAAATACGATTTCTCTGACAACAATTTGTTTTGGTATCGGATAGTCCGTCCGAATTATACAAAAAAAGGGTAGTTCTTGATTTCTTTAGTGCAGCAATGTGACCTATACCAAATTGAAGGTTTTTACATTAGAAAAAAAACTCACAACCCGCAGTCATAAAAAAGGGTGATTTCCGAGCTTTTTTCACATTTTACTCTAAAACTATGCATTTTAGAGAAAATATTCAAGAGACAAAAATTGTAGACCGGAAAGCCGATCGACATGGGTTTGAAATTTT
The DNA here is from genome assembly GCA_936432065.2 of Rutpela maculata. NCBI lineage: Eukaryota > Metazoa > Arthropoda > Insecta > Coleoptera > Cerambycidae > Rutpela > Rutpela maculata. Next base: position 115,091,076 of record OW386285.2, read on the forward strand.
CCTTTATTAGTTGATTTATTTATAAAAAAAATGTAAAAAATATCTAATTTTTTTATGTAATTGATTTTGATTGATTTTTCCTCTAGAAATCCATTTTTTACATTTTTTCAGTTTTAAATAAATAATTCTGAAAATAAATTCTTACAAACTAATGACCAATAACGCCTATATGATATATTATATTGTTTTTGCTCAAGATAAAAAAAAGGAAAAATCTTAAAAATCCAAATAGATAGCAAATTCTTTGCTCATGAACTTTTGCCTGTTGTTAATTTTCATAAAAATGCATCGTTTGTGCTCAAAATACAGAAGAAAAGTGCAAAGCATATATACATACATGCATCAGCATGCTCACGCGGGAAAACCAACTACCTAGGGAAAATTTAAAAGACCCATTTCGAATGAAACATTTCCAATTTACATATTTCGAGTCTTCTGTTCTTTCTCTAAAATACATACAAATGCGAAAAAAGTGCCAAAGTATATATACAGGGTCCGCCACTTAAAACTCCCCAGGCTTGTAACTTTCTTATTTTTAAGCGATGACCATGTTGGTCACATCAAATTGTAAATATTTTTAAGGCATTTAAACATATGTAGAGAGTAATTTAAAAAAAATGTTTTTGAAAAAATTGTTAAAAAATGAAACTTAATTTCTTTGAATATTTTTTTACCTCACCCTGTACATGAGCTGCGTTAATGTTTTCTTATAAACGTTTTAATTAGCTTCAATTTATGTTATTACGTCATATTGGAAATTCTTTTTGGTTTTAGAGAAATAAATTAAAAACACTCTTTCCGATTCCAAACTGATTTTTTTTAAAATAACTTTGAAAAGAATGTAAATAATAAATTTTTTGTTTTATTTGTAAAAGACACATCACAAACAATATTCAACGTAAAAAACAGCAACGACAAACAAAAGAAATAAATATTTTTAAAAACAAACGTATATTAAAATAATCTAAATTGGAAATTACAAAATTTTTATTACATTTTTTTTAATAACATAAATTAAAGCTAATTAAAACCTTTATAAGAAAACATTAACACAGTTCATATACAGGATGAGGTAAAAAAATATTCAAAGAAATTAAGTTTCATTTCTTAATAATTTTTTCAAAAATTTTTTTTAAAAATCACTTTGTATGCATGTTTAAAAGCTTTAAAAATGTCTACAATTTGATGTGCCCAACATGGTTATCGCTTCAAAAATAAGAAAGTTACAAGCCTGGGGAGTTTTAAGTGGCGGACCCTGTATATATGTGGTTCCGCACGCTCTTGCGGGAAAATAAAGGACTAGAGGAAATCTTAAAAATCTTGTCGCTCGGAAATTTTCCTCTCTACAATTTTTGTTTCTTGAATATTTTCTCTAAAATGCATAGTTTTAGAGTAAAATGTGAAAAAAGGCGAAAAAACGCGAAAAATATAATATAATATTCTATTTCTCCGAAATCACCCTTTTTTATGATTGCGGGTTGTGACGGTTTTTTTTCTAATGTAAAAACCTTCAATTTGGTATATTGCTGCACTAAAAAAATCGACCAAAAATGATAATTCCGACGGACTACAGAATTAAAAAATCGACACTTACGGAAAGCGGCTGGAACCTCCCCACTCGGTGTATCTTTGAAGCCGAAAAGAGCACAAAATATTAACGTTCTCGTTTAATTGTATTTTAACCTCCCCAAAATAAAATTGTGGGAGGTTAACTACTAAAATTAGTCCAAAATCAAAAATTGAGATAACATCAAACCTTTACGTTTTGAGATCCCAGGAACCAAAAAAAGTGGTTATTGAAAAATGTCTGTGTGTGTGTATGTGTGTATGTATATTAGCACGATAGCAGCGAAACTACTAAACGGATTTGGATGAAACTTTGCATGAGGGATTGTTTAGTGCTCCAGAAGATCTGAAAAGGTTTTGGTTGAGATCGGATTACGTTTAGTGCCGTTTTAGCACAACAAGTTGTTTATTTTATGATTTTATGTAATCGAATCACTGAAAAGCAGTAAAAATTCCGATTTCAACTATATATCACACTTGCGCCCTTTCGATTTGGTTTCTGCGAAAAAAATTAAAAAACAAAATAACACGCTTCTTGTGTAAGATATATTTTATAGTCCAACCTAACGTTCGGTAGACTAGTGTGTTAAAACGTGCAGACTGTATGATGAGTATTTTTTACGTGTCAAGTGCATCGAGAGATTACAAGTTTTTTCGACGTTTATAAAGCCCACGGAAGGTGTGAAAGGCCTTCGTACACCGCTCACAAGCCTAAGTGTAAGCAACCCCACTGGAACGCTTTCGGTGAATTTTTTCCAGTAAAACTTTAAAAATGACAGTGACATTATATTTTAAAAACTCTTTCCGCTACTTCCGTCATTCCGCCGGAAATTCTTCCGGCAACATAACCTAAAAATAGTGCTATATACTCCAAAGACAATTTAAGACATTGGTACTGTCGTGCGCAAAAAAATGAGACAAGTCTTATAACGTATTTTTGTTAAAATCTAACTTTAATTTTTGTGACATTGTCAGTTATTTGTCAAAATTCATTGCAAGTGTGCAAATAGAGACAGATTTACATTAGAAAAAAATAGTTGTCGTATTTTTTCTTTGCTCACGCCAGTACCAACCTAAAAATTTTTTTCGAAAACTGTCAAAAACCAAAGTCGCCCAGAAAAACATTGGAACCAAAAATTTGACAGCTGATTTAGAAAAAAATCGGTCGAGGCCAGAAGATAAAACAAAATATCTCAACTTAAACAAACGATTCGCCATGAACACTACCCCGGCCACAGCTGGCAGGGAAGCTGTCCACCGAGTTATATGGTTTTTCTCAAAGATGGCCATTCCTACCGCCCATTACCAACGAACGGGTTTTTTCGTTTATTTGTGTTTCCCGTATCAGTAATCAAAATTATTAAGTGTTCTTGCCTACGAACTTAGTTTTTATAATGTTGTGTTTATTTTTATAATAATTTTAGGTCCATGTGGACACATTATAATTTGAACCTAGATTTTAAGCTTGCCTACAGAGGACAGGAGGTACTATCCCACATTTCCATTTTTCTCCAAGCCAAACCGGACTCACCACCGTCCAGCCTCACATCCGCCTCGGCGGTGTTCGCCGTGGTTGTCTGGCTGGCTCCGGACTGGGATCCGATGAGGCATGTACTTGAATTAAAACATTGAAAATTTTAATGTTGTGCAGACTATAAAAACACTCAAGTTCGTAGGTCCAAATCCCACCGAACGCAAGACTTTTTTTTTCAGTTTTAATATGAAAAAATATTGCAACTTAATAAATATAATTAAATGAGATCGTTCATATTTTTTAGTGCTCTTTTCGGCTTCAAAGATCCACCGAGTGGGGAGGTTCCAGCAGCTTCCAGTAGCTGCCGATTTTTTAATTTAATTTTAAAATCCATATAATTCTTTGTGGACAGCTTCTCTGCCAGCTGTTACCGGGTAAGTGTTCATAGTGGACTGTTTCAGTTTGAGCTGATAAATATTATTTTTATCTTCTGGTCTCAACCGTTTTTCACTAAATCGGTCGGGGAAGGTTGTTGTTTGGTTGCTTGTCATTAATGTCAGATGTCAAACTGACAGATGCCAAAAGGTTTCAGGAGAAGAAGATTTTTTGACAGATATCAAACTGACAGCTGTCAAATTTTTTGTCACTAAACATTGAGTTAGATGTTACTATTTTTCCGTCAAATAGTGACAGTTTGTTTTCCGTGCGATTTATTTTGATTTTTATTGCTAGTTTTTTAAATTTTGGACAATAAACATTAAAAGGACTATGATGTCGTGTGCCAAAAGAAGGTGCTCTTCTAGAGATGGTGTTGATAAGAAAAAATTAACGGGAATAACATTTCATAGGTAGTGTAAACAACAAACAGAGCCGCATTAGAAAAAAACAGCTAATTAAATATAATAAAATTTTATTATTTAAAGGTCAATAAATGTATATTAATTTGTTTATTTTGTGCTTTATTTGAATATGTTTGTTCTAATCCTTTTTGCTAAAAATCTTGCATTTATTGAATTCAACATTTTTTTGCGTTATTCAGATAAGCCATCTAGTCGGGGTACAAAGTTCTTATAATCACCATCTTGTTCCAACGTTTAGCCACGCCTACCGGTGCCGTTTCTGTACAGGAAATTTGTACAGCATGGCATCTCCTTATATTCTAACTCAATGCGCTAAACTTTGTTAGTTCTAAATATGTCAAACTGACGGCTGTCAAAAATTCTGGTTCTAAACTTTACTGGGAGATTTTATTTTTTGGCAGTTGTCGAAAATTTTTAGGTTAGTATTGCACTTGGTTTGGTTTTTAGGTTATGTTAATATTTTTTAGGTTGTAATTACAGGAAATGGATTCAAGATTCTCAGACTTTTAATATGACTGTCATTGTTAATAGTTTTGAGCAAAAAACTTACTGGGGCCCTGTCATTTAATTTTTTTCACAGAAACTAAATCGAAAGGGTGCAAGTGTGATATATCGTTGAAATCGTAATTTTTACTGCTTTTCAATGGTTCGATTACAAATTGTAAGTAATCATAAAATAAACAACTTGTGTCAAAACGGCACTAAACGTAATCCGATCTCAATCAAAACCTTTCCATTCAAATCCGTTTAGTAGTTTCGCCGCTATCGTGCTAACATACATACATACACATGCACACACACAGACATTTCCAAAAACCACTTTTTTGTGTTCCTGGGACCTCAAAACGTAAAGATTTGATGTTAAGTATCTCAGTTGTTTTTACTTCAGGATCGCCACTCTTACCAAATTACACTTTGATGACGCCCTATTTATACTGGTTTGGATAAAGAATGCAATGGCATGGATTACTTGTTCGATTTTTTATTGAAATTTTGACCAAAGTTATCTTCTAGTAATCAGTATGTCAAAGTGGCTGAAATATTAACATTTTGAGGCGCGGAATTAAAAAAGTAATAAGTGTATCCACTGCGATTTCGAATGCACTTATTCACTTTGTTAGGCATGCTGTCAATGAGATGATCGGTGATTGATTCCAAGCAGAGCTATAGTAGGTTCCCTATATAATTCAGCGATATAAAAGCTCACAAAAATCGTAAAGGGTACCGACCGCATAGCACTTTCAGTTTATTTACAAAAAGGCCATGAAGGTGTTCGGCTTCTTTTATTATCGTCACAAAAAATGGTCATACATATTTCATAACAAGAATGTCTTAAAAGTTTAATGAAAAGTTTTATTAAATCTTTCTGTTGAAATAAATAGTTTGTCTTCTTTAACAGTAAAACAAATCTTTACAAATAGCGGAAGTAAATTCATTATCGACGTGAGAGGAGGCAGTGACAATGGCGAAGAATTCGAATAACGGAAAAGATTTCTACATTTTATTTAATTTACTGTTTATATTTAACGTTCCGTGGGTACATTTATGACAGTGATAGTGGCAGTGATAGTGAATGAGTGGTATTCTGTGATAGCGTTAGTGATTGTGACAAGATTAATTATTTTTATTTCGGAAAAGTGTTATTATTTCTGGTAAGTTTAAAACTGAAATGATTTATTTTATTTATTTTACTGTAGGAAAATGCTATTAATTTTCGTACTAATTTAATGTTTTTTATATTGTGATGTTGAATTTAGCTATTTATTTAGGTATTTCTTTATTCATTTTTATTCAGTTTTTATTATAAACTTTATTAAGTTTATTACGTTGTTATTTTATAGAATAGTTAGTTATTTTTAACTGAAAAATGCTGGCTTATTTATTTATTTTTTTTAACCTCTTACTCCCTAATTAACAATCCTGTTACCACCCTATCCCGGCAAGGGATGTGCTTATACCTCCTCATTAGATCTTGTTGGGCAACAAGAAAAACTGGTATCGTTGAAGTTTGTGTGCATTTTTGTAAACATACTTATTTTACAGTTCTAATATCAGAATCGTATTATTCAATGTTAAAAAAATTATGTCCTTAAAAGAACACCAGTTTTTGTTTTTGGCTAAGATGAACATAAAAATGTGGATTTAATTGTATTTTTTAATTCATTGTTTGAAACTAAAAATATATTTCAAGTCCGGTCCTGTGTATTGCTCAACCTAACGCTGGCGATACACTAACCAAAAGCGGTCGGTGTCCTTTACGCTTTTTGCGAGGTTTTTTACATCGCTGAGTTATATACGAAACCTACAATACCATACCAGGAGTTGCCGATTTTTCGGCAACCGCTATAAGTTGTGATAAATTTATAATTTAAGGTGGGCGGTGCCGTGGACTTAATTCGACAATTTCTCCTACATCCCTGAACCGATTAAAAAAAAATTTTTACAGGTTTTTTAAGAACTTTTTAGAATACTACTTAGGCTATTGGACACTAAAGAAAAGAATTTTTTTTATTTCTTGTGCGAAACTCAAAACACGTTTTTGTTGACTTTTCAATAGCCTAGTACCTACGAAATCATTTTCTTAAGCACGGCACCACCACCCTTAAAGAAACAATTATTTCAATTCGCGTCCTGCGAAAAAAGTTTAGATTTACCAACCCTGAACATTTAGCCTTTCAATTGCCATGGTGCTACTACACCGTAGATATTTGGCTCGTTCTAGACCAGGTATTAGTTTTGCTATATAATTAATATTTATAATAAACGTTGATGATGATTATGGTGATGATAAGTTATGCTGATGATGATGATGAAGTCCAAGATCATGCTAGTTATCCGAGGATGGGGTAAATGTCCCACTATTTCACTAATCATATTCGAGTCATGCACGATTGGAGACAGATTAGGTGGCAGTGCTTATCATGGAAGTTTAACCCACTAGCATCTTGTAAGAAGCCTGTTGTAACCCCTGTCACATGAGGGCATTATCCTCCTAGAAAATTGGATCATTCAACCCTTTTATATTTTGGCTAAAGTCAATTGGAAAATCATAAAAAAAGACCGACAAAGAGCCGACGTTTGATCGGTGCCGCCGTCAGAGTATAGTTGAAATATTCTTAATAGTGTACGGGGTTATGGCATTATGCGGGGCGAGACGAATGAATACGCCCGAATAGGTCGGCAAATAGATCTCCCGTCTTTACTCCACTGTTACCACAGCTCTTTTACATTGTGAGAAAGAAGATACCAAACATCTGACGTAGCGTGTAGGAAGGCGTAGACTCTGCGTTCTGCAGCCAATGTGTCTCGACGATACCGCCTACATACATACGACGATACATAGGCGGTACGTCGATCACTATTCCGATTGTTTCAACTATACCGTAAATATCAACGTCGCTCTCTCAATTGATATTGGCAATACTATAAGTAAGGCGATAGATTCCAGCGTGCCTATTATGTAACTGGCAGCATTCCAAATGAAAATAGACGGTGAACTACTGCTGTTGTAGCTCGGGGGGTAGCTCGCCACCTGGCTTCGGTAATTGGCTTTAGTCGCTAAAATAGACAGAGACGAGGGCCGATGTAAAATCAATGAAAAATATATCTCTTAAAAGAAGTAATATTCATTGTAATCCCCTTGTAAAGCACAAATTCAGAGAATTTATAATACTGTTGCAGCTTTATAACCCTATATACATCTATAAGAATTCCCTCTAAGTTCCATCTATGAATAACAGAAAACGCGTGGTTAGTAGTTCGGAAATTTTATCAGAGATGGCGTGGCATCGGCATTTAGAAGCTGTTGACATCTATTAGATCATTGTACAATGTTCCACTTACTTAGCTGTATAAATAGATGGTGAGTGGCCGCACAGTACAGTTCAGTTCAGTTATTTCAGATAAGATAAAAAAAAAGTAAGCAAAGTGATAAAGTGACTGAATTATTGAATTATAGTACTCAGTGTTAATTAGTAAAGTAGTATTTGTTGTAATGGGGAACTTGCCCATTTTTTAAATTTCATTAAAGTGTGTGTTTATGTATAAAAACACGCTACACCGAATATCAGCTCTTAAATCTCAGTACTTTGCAATAAATAATTAAAGTTGAAATCCTCGCCACTCCTCACGAAAAGCACTGTGACGTCAGATCGGGAAAGCTAGTCTCGCGTGGTGTAGTACAGATGGCGTGCTTTAGCCGAGCGGTAATCTTCACCCTAATTAATAGGCTGGACGGCGGTTGGCTTTGAGACGTCCGCATATTCGGTTATAAGTCTTTTGTTTTTTATGTTAGAGAAAATATAAAAAAAAGTGTGGGAAAGCTCAATCAACTTTCTTTACATAAGTTGTCTACAAATTTTTGGAAAAAAACGATAATTATCGAGATATTCGAGGAAATGTAGGAAATTACACGTTTTCCTATAGAGTGTATGTAAATCTTAAAAGAAATATTTTTCTCAGAAACCTTTGTTTCGAAGGGCCGAGATTAACGGAGCGTTCAAAGTAGTACATAATATTAAGTGAACATCGTATATGAGATCGATTTCAGTTAATTACCGATTAATTACGGTGACGAAATGGAGAAATTTTACCGAAAGAAAAAGACCCAAATCCCGCCCCTTCTAATTCCTTCATTTTTGTCGGAATTTAAAAAATAAAAAAAGGAGTTTTAGCAAATTTCTATTTTATTTAAATTCTATTCTAGCTAGAGTAGTCTTTTGGCGTAGGAGCCAAGATTAAAAAGTTGGCAACTGTAGAAGCTCAAAATTTGCGATTTTTTGCCGTACATGGATGACATTTCAGTAGTTATCTCCGAAACGAAAAAACAAAAAAAATGAAAATTCTGATAGTAGCAAAAGATTCGCAGCAGAAAATACTCGTTTGACCATATTTTTTATTTCGAGCTAACTTCCACCGTTTTGGGGATATGTGCGAAAAATAGCAAAAAAGTAGTTTACATTTCGGAGCCGAAAATTTCAAAAACATGCAATTTTGACACGTTCATATTTTTCGAAAAACACCATTGGGACGGCCATACGATGTCGCGATATAAAGAGGAAGTCTTCCAGATAAACCTGATCGTAAATTGCATTGCGAAATTCGAAAATTCGGCTCGGCACGAACGAATCAAAAGTAGCATTTTGTGACATTTCAGAATATTGAAGATGTTTTTCCAACGAATACGTTTAAATTTTAGGTTGTGTTCACTGCTAGTTGTTTCTGATAAATGCGCATGCGCATGCGGAATTATCAAAGCGAAAGCAGAATCGGTGTCGCTTGACGCCGTCATCCGACTTTCTCCATCTGACGTCACGTTTCAGGACTGGGTAAAATCCGGCAGATTTTAATCGCTTATATTTCTGGAAGAGATTTTTTTTTATTTTTGTTGTTTATGGGATGTTAGTTTACGATTTTGAGTATTTTAAATTTATTTTATTTTTTGGGCAAGTTCCCCATTAGCACGTAAGTTAATACGTGTTATAGTTTCCGAATTCACAGTATAGGGTGTTTACTAAGGGGTGTAAACATTTAACAATAATATCTATTTTCTCCCGGTATTAACGATGGCAGTTATTTGGTTACGATTTTTAATATGTTTTAATATGAATTTTGGATAAAGTAATTAGCAAATTCTTGCAACCTACTTGTTGGTAATTCGACGGCGTCCTTATAATGTGATACATGAATAAGCAATACTTTTATATTATCGATTGTTATTGTTATCATATAGCTCTTCTATATACATACATTAGGAATTAAGAAGCAATCTCGGAAGCAATAATGTTCATTGACATCAATATTCTTTGTCTAAGGAAATAGTAAAATTTTAATCGATAAAAACAGTTATATATTAATCTGGATAAGAGTTCAGTTTTGTCGATTATATTATTTTCAATGACTAGACTTTACATACATCAAAGATCATCACACTGACACCTTTAGAGGTCACCTAGGAAATGCCATTGTAGTAGGTACTCAGCTGCTGCAAGCTTTCGTTTTCGTAGAATATAATAATTTGCTGATATCTTCGCCATAGGTCACTAACCACGCTTTGGGTTACATCAAAGTGATTTGTTACATCAGATTAACATCTAGCATCCAGATGAGATGTAACAATTTTTAGTTAAAACTCTTCAGATGAAAGATTTAATCCACTTATATTAATTATAGTAAAACTAATAAGAAATTGAAAATGGAGTAGAAACTGAAATACAAATGAAAACAATGAAGAGACTTACTGGTAAAGTTCATTGTTTTACATCAAAATGCACTTGAACTCATTCGTTTTGGAATTAATAAATAACGATTATCCTAATCATATTTTTGTCCAGTGGTATATTTAAAACAAATGTTAATTGCATTGTTACAGGAATGACAGTGCTCCTTTGTTTCTGAATATTATTGTTTTTTTTTTCCAAGGTCAAAAACAATACATTTATGAAATATTCAGAACCGCAGAAACGGATAATAACTCTTCTGAAAATACCTTGAAAATTTTGCCCTATTATCAATTTCACAAAGCCAAATGTGATTTACTGGAATGCGACGAATTATCATGAAATTATTTTCATACAAAAATCATTAATCAGAAATAATCAGGATTACTTAAATCACTATACAGGGTGTCTCGCAAGTAAGTGGACACACAGCAACTATATGTAGATTAGGTCAAAATATTACGATATAACCTAAATTACACGGTTCCTATAAAGAAAACTTTGTAGGAAGCCAAGTAGCACAGTGTGGACTATGAAGTTTTCACAGCTAAATTTTGTCTGCGAATACGTTGGGACAACCGGCGTTTAGCTGTAATTTGGATTTTTAATCTCAAAGCTTTTTATTCCACATATTTTTACTACTATATAACATTGCCGTAACATAATTAAACGATCAAATCGCTGCAATTGCTATTTAGATTTCTGGTCAGCTGAAATATGCTTTCTAGAGCTCTTGCAACAGCTCAATAGCAGCCGGAACAACTAGTAGTGACTCTTAATTATACTGTACATTTTGAAGCTAAAAAAATGCGGTTTGACAGCTAAACTATATTTTCCACATTTGTACATTTGTGGCTGGGAATTGGCATTTACAGCTGCATCTATCAGCCAATTTACTGTCAACTATTATGTAAATTAGCGGCCATATTTCCCGTAAACGACGAGAACTGGGTAGGGCAGCCATTTTGAACAACATTTATTTTTTTACATTTATTACCATTTACTTTAATTTTTGTAATAAAAAGTGCTGTAATATTCTCTAATGGACACAAAATTAAAAAGTTAGTAATTTTAAACAATTTTCTGGTGAAAAGTTATAATTCTGAGGAGGGTTTGTAAAAATAGAAAATGTAGAAGCCCTTCGAACATATAGAAGTGTCACATATACATTTAATGAAAGAGTGATAACCTCATGCAATTTTATGCACGATTTGTCGTGAAAATCGTCTTGATATTTTTATAAGTACATGTACAATAAGGTATACGCATCCATTTTCATATTAGTAGCCATATGTAGTTCCAAGAATATACGGCTCAAAGGCACCAACATATTATCATCTGCTGAAATTAATACCAGAGTACGCAATATATCCATTATCCAACCTCATATTGCAGTAATTAATACCAATGACTTCCTTAATAAAATGAATCAGATACAGTTACAAGAAGTTGAAATTTCGATATCTTCTGGTGTTTGTTCATCGTTTTCAAGCTCCGATTAAAGAACTTATATCTAGATACATAATTGTACTGATTTGTATGTTGCCAAGATAGTTATAATCTAAGGCACTTCTTCCCATAAGTTCTTGATTGACTAGTCGATCTATTCGCGGCCGATTCGGGCACGATCGGTTCAGTTCGATTATCATAATCTCAGTTTGACACTTTTGACGGTATCCGCCATTAATGTTAATACGTGTTTTTCGTGTTTTTCTATCAAAATGTGGTGAAGAAGTCTTTTTATTTTAAGTTGTGATTTGCTTAATACCTAAATAATATTCTCTATTCATATTTACACAGTTTAGTGACAATATATTTAGTGCAAAATGGTGTTGTGCTGTGCCGTTTGCAGAAAGCAGTTTAGAAATGAAGAAAATCGATCGTTCCATAGTCGTAACATGATGAAGTTCAGTTTACAGTTATAAAGTGAATAGCAATTAAATTTTAATATCCTTTCAATACGTATTTATCTCAGTGTATTTTCTTACTGTAATATCGTATGCATACATCACGTTGTATAAAGAGCCGGTAATGCAGGAATTGCAATAATTCATTTTAATGAAAATATTTACCATTCTACACATTTTCTACACACACAACGCCACTGTTGCCTATGGGATGTGATGTTCATCTATTTTTTTTAATGGACATATAATGTGACTATGTTAGGAGCAAACAAGGTATATAGTGAAAAGATAGCCTGTTATGTATCTAGATATAAGTTCTTTAATCGGAGTTTCTAAGTGTATAAAAAGCATTCTCCAAAAAATACGTCCCTAAAAACGACTCTCCACCATCGTATTTTTCCGAATTCTTTAATTTTTTTGAGTCACATCAACCGGAGAGAGAACAACATAAAGCGGTTGGTAGTTGAGGGAAGGCCAGATGGTGAGAAGCGAAGAGGACGCCTTCCAAAAAGTTGGGCTGATGTCAAAAAGGAGCTGATGGGAGAGAGTTTGGGTAAGGCTGTGGGCTTAACAGGCAACCTCGACATAGTGTGATGCCATTAAATGTGATATACAGCGAGCGAAGGCCAACTAGGAGTATGCAAGACGTTGCGAATAAAAATAATTTATTATGCAATAAGTGACAAATTAAACATTTCATGGTCTTGTGCCTGGACGTCTTCCATCCAGTAGGATGTTTCACGAACCAATACCTAAAATATAATTTAGTGTGAAAACGGATTCCTCAGTGAAACGAATGATTCCAGTAAGATGGGGGTTTATAAAATTATGTTAACTCTTCCAAGAAAATTACTTCAAAATTCCACTCATCTAACTGGACCATTTCCCAAGAGTTCTTGCATACAACATGTTTTGTAGGTGGCATATATTCTCAAAATTATTGCCTGCTAACTGCCAAGTTGTGCAATGGGAATTTTTTCAAGTTCCATCAAAAGATTAAGTGTCAATTCATCATTTGTTGCACTTTTAACCTAGGTAATTAAGTGTGAATAAGTATTAACATGAATATTCAAAACAGTTTGTATCTACTTTTTATTAAAGTTTTAGAGATATTACCTATTTCTTGTTAATAGGTTCTGCGTTGTGATATCATCCCATACTAAATTAGTAAAAGTTAACCTTCTATTAACATATCCTATTATCCTAACTACTAAAATTACACCGGATTGTGCAAGCTATTTATTTCTTTAGTTTATCATTTGTTTTCACTGAATTAAAAGTGTTTTTGAAACAAAATATTTTTAATTTTTCTTTCTTTTTTCACGAAAAATCGATTTCTGTACGGGCAAAACACTTCCTCTATATACTCCATATATATGCAAAACTTCGGAATAATGTCATATTGAACGGATTTCGTTCATTTTTAGCAGTATAATAGTAAATGCTTCACAGAAAAGTTTCTATATTGTACGGGGGCTTGCTAATTTATAGGAGGTGGATGCCACCCCCTCTCAGGGGGTGGCACTTAAAAAATATATATTTATTGGAGCTGAAGTAGAATCAAATTTTAAGAAGAATATGTTCTATGCAATTTTTCACATGAATTGATAGTTTTTAAGTTATAACGACTTCAAAATTGCGATTTTAGCTTAAAAAAAGTATTTCCAAACGGCTTTCGTCAAGTATCTCGAAAAGTATTACTTTATCGAAACAATGTCACAGACCAATTACAAAAAGTACAAACTGGGAATTAATTATATTTTTTGTTTATTGATGTAGGATTAATAATTTCGGAGATATTTAAGTTTACATTTGGCATCCAAGTGTTCATAAGGTAATTATTTAGAGTGAGAGTTAAATATCTCAGAAACTGTGACGCCTACGTCAAGGATGCTAATAGGTCGAATAATAGGTTATTAATTAAGCTTTGAACTATTTTTTTTATTTGTTTCTGAAGCATAAAAAACAAAAATGTTATGAACGAAGCAATGTGCATCTATACACATTTTTTTAATACCAACGTCGCGATTTTGTTACTGTAATTAGCCAGTCATTAAAAAAAAGGAATTTCAAACACTGTTTCTCATTAATATGTAGCATGACGTGTATGCTTTTTGTTTGTGTACAACACTTGCTTTAGAAAAAAAATACAGTTTAATCTATAAATGTATTTTCGATAAAACATAATTTTTTTTTCCTTTTCCAAATATCTCAATAAATATTAGTTTTATTGAAAAATGGGTAGAGACCAAAAATAAAGCTCATAAATTGATAACGAATTTCGCTTGTTTATTTATTCACATATATTTAATAGTTTCGGAGATATGAAAGTTTACAACTGGCGTCCGAACGTTTATAAGACGAAAAGTGTAGTTTAAATGTTAAATATCTCGGAAATTGTGACACCTACGTCACGTATGCTAAGAAATGAAATGAAAGACAATTAATTGCGCTTTTAAATTGTTTTTTTACTCGTTCTTGTACCATAAGAAATAAAGAAGTTATGAAGGAAAAATATGCGTATTTATATTTTCTTTATATAAAAAGGTCGCCATTTTGTTACTCTAATTAGCCAGTAATTTAAAAAATTATCTCAAATACAGTTTTTCGTTAAGATGTAGCATTACCTAGATGCTCATTTTTTTTGCTCATTTAAAGCACTTGCTTTAGAAAAAAATGCATTTTAAACTATAAAGGTAATTTCGAAACACTTGGATACCAAATATAAACTTAAATGTTTCCGAAATTGTTAATCCTACATCCATAAACAAAAAATATAATTAATTCCCAGTTTGTACTTTCTGTAATTGGTCTATAACATTTTTTCGATAAAGTAATATTTTTCGAGATACTTGACGAAAGCCATTTGGAAATACCTTTTTTTTTAAGCTAAAGTCGCAATTTTGACGTCGTTATAACTTAAAAACTATCAATTTATGTGAAAAATTGCATAGAAGCTTTTCTTCTTAAAATTTGATTCCATTTCAGCTCCAATAAATATAAATATTTTTTAAGTGCCACCCCCCGAGAGGGGTTGACATCCACCCCCTATAAATGAGCAACCCCCGCACAATATGGAAACTTTTCTGTGAAGCATTTACTATAATACTGCCAAAAATGAACGAAATCCGTTCAATATGACATTATTCCGAAGTTAAATCCTGTAGTTACTGTACTAATATGGAACACCAAAAATGATATATTACTATTTTAAATTCTGGTTCTTAAAGAATAAATGCTAAACATGTTCATATACCATTTCCTGAATGATAACTATACGTCTTGCTATATTATTTGATTCATATTTTAATTCATAAAAATTACAAGCAACTCGTCATAAGTTTTGCCTACCAAGTTAGCATTATCAGAAGTATATTAAACTGGTTTAAGCATCACCATAATGATGACAGCGCAGTTGGGACTGTAAAGACTAGGTTATATAAAGCTTATTTTAATTTCTAAATATATTTGAATATATACTAAATTAGTGTTAAAACAAAAATTCATCTATACCTAAATATACCTATTTTTATTTTTAGCTCTATATATATTTGTGTTTCCTAGTTCGACGACAAAATAGATAATACCGATATATTTGCATATATCAAGCAAATTAGTAATTATGAACACGTCATAAATTCAAAGTACAAAATAACAAGATTACATGATATCAGTAATTTGATTAAAGATTAAAAATGCCGCTTTTACATTTTTGTTACCGCTTTTTATTATTGTTCATGTTTATATTCGTAAAGCTTTTTGTTCGGTTCAATTTGTTGGAAACTGGAATCACAGATTTATTGGAGTTATAATATTTTCTTAACTTGAAAATATAATAGTATATTATAATACAACAAGCGTGTAATAGCTGTTACACGCGAGTAGAACACTACACTTTTTCTACGACTACCCAACTAGGGATTGCATTACCGGTTAACCGGTTAACCGGTTAACCGGTAAACAGAACAAAAAACACATGGCGATAATTACCGGTTATTTAAATTTTTTACCGGTTATTTCGGTAAATTCTGAACTTACGATATGTCACGTATTCAATGTTTTTATTTATGTCAGTGACTAATATTCACTGAATATAGAGTGACTGTCCCAACACTGAGCACTTTTAGCAATAAATAAATAATATTATAAAAAGTAAAACCCAAACACCAAGCCCCAAGAAATACAAGTAAGAGTGACATTGACAATATCTTGCGACAGGAAATTGAATATTTCACTGCCTCAAATATCCGTGGAAAACATTTAGAAGAATGTTATTACCAATTCTTATTAACTTATCGACCTACCAATATCGATAGAGGAAGGGCATTTTCAGTTGGAGGTATTCTATGTACAAATATCAGACGACTAATAGATACAACTTTGAAAAACTAGCCCTTTTAACGGGCTATTAAAAAAAAATATTGTATTTTTAGATTAGGTATTCATTAAATGCCCTATTTGAGTTTATGTTTGTTATTATTGTTATTTACAGGATAATTATTTATTTAAATTTGTTTCATTTATATTTTTTCCTTTTGATAAAAAAACCTTTTTCTTGTTCATTATAATAATAATAATAATAATACATTTATTTTACTCAAAGTAAAAATGGTACAAATTGAACTGTAGAGCTCTTCTTCCATTTGCCCAAATACAAATAACCTAAATCTAAGATTATAAAAGATTATAAAAAAATATTAATACATATAAATCTAAAATTTCAAGAAAAATATAATTATTATTTTATTTGTTAATATTTAGTAATGAATTGTAATAATCTAACAAATGTTATATTTTATAATAATAATAACAATAATAACAACAGCACCACTCAGACATGCGAGCAGACAAGGGGAACGGGCAGACCCCGCGAAGCGAAGCAAAAAGGTTAAAAGTAAATAAAATTATATCGGAAAAAGAAAAAGAAATTTACGCGCATCCACAACGCAGCATCAAGTCTCCTGCTTCTGATCAGCCGAAATGTAATTTTTGACAATTTTAATTAAAAAATTTTTTGATTTATATTGTTTATATTCATTTGGATGTTCATTACAAAGATGAGATGCAAAATACGTAAATGATCTTTGAAAAATCGCAGTTTCATGCTGAGGCATCAAAAAATTTTGAATGTATCTTGTATGTTATGTTATGTTTTTTATGTTTATGTTATTATGCAAGTGATCTCGTGAAATTAACTTATTTCTTAAGTACTGAGGTTCGTCATTATGAATTATTCGCCAAATAAGTGTGAGCATGTGTAAACGTCTGCGGTTTTTCATGTTTAATATGCTGCTTATTTAGATGTGGTGATATATATTGTCTATATGGAATACTGTAAATATAACGCATACATGAATTTTGAAATTTTTGAATTTTCTTTTTTGCTGTCGCCGATAATAACTTTCCATATACAACATCACCATAATCAACTAAAGATAATACGAGTGAATCACAAAATTTTGATTTACACTCTCTAGATATGTCTTTCGCAAAACTGTATAATTTTTTCAATCGACTGTAAGCGAATTTCAATTTGGAAAAAATATGTTTCTCAAAGCCTAATTATATTAATTATATGTATATGAAAATGTTTTTTGTTAAATTTAGATAATTTTGTACATGGAAAACAACAATTGCCATTTTCGCCACCCTAATCATTCATTCTAAAAATTACCGGTAAATACCGGTTAACCGGTTATTTACATTTTTATTTACCGATTTACCGGTTATTAAAACTTCCGGTAAATTGCAATCCCTATACCCAACAGGAAGTTTCACTTTAAAGTAAATTTGCCGAAAATAATAATTGTGAGAAATGGCTATATGGCAATATCTTTATGGAAAAATGCAAAGAGGCATATTGTATCGGTCATATCTTTTTTATTTTTTGAGTAGGAGAAAAAATAAAAAAACAACTTTTAGCTCAATGGACAATCTTAAATTTGGCGCCAGTGCCATAGCTTCTGAGATATTTAACTTTTAAAGTAATATTTTGATTTAAAAACATTCGGCGCTATTTTTAAACCTCCTTATTTCCTAAAAAACAAATGTCGGAGTTTTAAAAACAGCAAATTGTTCCTCAATATATGAGCTGCTCCATCGGAGTTTTTTATTTAGGAGTGTTACTTTTTGAGTTATTCGACAAAATCCGCATTGAGGCGCGGCGGTTTTCGAAATTCGCAAAGAAGGCTAAACACGAAATATTCAAACGTTTGGATCTTTTTAACACATTAGTTGAAGGGCCACGCACCATGTCATTGTCATTGTCATTACGGCAAGAGGGAGAATTGCATTTGATGCATATCGTGAATCGCACCGGCGAAATCGAAAATTCTAGCCCATGAAGCGTGTGAAAAGTGACATTTTCTTTACTTTCGGAGAAATCGAGGACCTACTTTTAACACTGATTGCATTTTTCTTACCGGTAATTTTACCATGGCTTGAAATCATTATTTTTCATACAAAAATTGTGCAAATTAGTAAAAAAAGAACTAACAATAATTTTAAAATTCAAAGAAATGTGCGTGACAGTTCGAATTGAGATAGGGCATACGCGATGTTTTTAAACTTCAAATCGTCTTTTGTGATTGCTCCATGTAATAAAAACTGTTGAGTAATCAATATGAACTATGTGATTGGTTCTAGCCCACTGAATAATAAATTATTACACATGGCCATGAGTAATGAGTCCTATTACTTGTTAAAAAACGTATCGATAACACAGGCCTACAAAAAAAGCAATTTTTGAAACTGGTACCTAAATAGTCCTTTCAGCCGAATTCTGGCCCAAGTAGCACAGAATTCTTTAAGATATCTTTAAGAAGTTATATTTACTGCCCGCGAGGATATATTGTATTTATGTACTCTAGAAGTCCTTCCGAAATCAAAATGAGAAATCTTTATATGTGCTCAACTTCTATGCACTGGGGAAATGTATACTGGGCATTATATAGGAATTTCAACTTTTGTTAACACACAGACATCTACTAGAAGTTCTAAAAGGGAATTACATACAGCTCAATTTTCTAAGTATTACAGAAATCAAATAAAGTATTAAAAGGGAAATAGTATTATTATCAGAATACTTGCAGACATCTTCTAGAAGTTCTAAAAGGGAATTACCATACAGCTCAATTTTCTATGTATTACAGAGATCAAATAAAGTATTAAAATGGAAATATTATTATTATCGCTAATAGAGCACCTATAGAAATCGCAAGAAGAAATTCTTTTAATGCATAAAATTTGTTTGCTTACCACGTAATTTGTTACAGAAATTGTTCCTAGATGACGCCACGTACAAACCACTGACTATAATCATTTTCTTATACTCATGAATTTATGGAACATTAATAACATTACTGCAACGTTCAAATTCTCCCAGGGATCATCGATTTATTTGGCTGAATCTTATATCTCTAATCTTTGGTTTGGTTTGGGCCTGATGTCTCATACTGAGATTTTGATTTTTGATTAACCAACATTTCACCAGCTGCCGCTGGCAATTCTATAAGAAGTGTGTGTTGGTACATCTAATAGAAATCCTATAAAGATGTTTTCAGTACCGTTTATATTAGTAAGCGATAAAATACCCGAAAGATTACTACAGGAATTAAATCTGTTTGCAGGATCGATGCGGTACATCTAATAGAAATCCTATAAAGATGTCCTCGGGACCATTTACCATTTATATTGGCAAGCGATAAGATATCCTAAAGATTACTATGGGAATTCTATAGGTATGCAAAAGGCTACTCACAGGATTCTATACTAATAGCTTTTTTCGATTACCATGGGAAGTACTATTTAATACTAATATGCTGACATTTGCCCATCTTACAGACCTCTAGAAGATATTTACTAATTCCTAAATTTTTATCCCCGGGATATCTTGAGGAATTAATTGTGCTACTTGGGGGTCACTGAAATTGAAACTGATGTTCACATTACTCCACCAGATCCAAAATTACCCCAAAAATGCGACGAAATTGTCCAAATTGAAATAAAGTGTACAAATATGATATACTCATGTATTTTGAGTAGCTGAAACCGAAACTAATATTTGTTTTACTTTATCAGGTAACAATTTTCACCTATCTGGTCCAAAACTACCCCAAAAATGGACAATCTTTGAAGATAAAATCTGTCGAATTAAATATATCTATTCTGTTTATGTTGTATATAGATACAGATATATTTAATTCGATAGAGTTAATCTGCAAAGATTATCCGGTTAAGTAACGAATATGAACTCTTATGATTGTTTCTGGCCCATTAAGTAATGAATTAATTGGTGAATTATTCAACAGTCATAGAAAAAATGTATTGGACATTATTTAGCTCGTTATTTAGTTTGCAGTAGCTTATTACTCTATGAAAGAGAGCGGCTTGAATGCTGCTTTAAGTTTTATGCATCTTGCCTATCCTTTAGTTGTTCACGAATCTTCAATATTGAAATGAAAATGGTGGAGTAGCTATGAAAAAATTAAAAACTGACAAAGCAGCTGGGGTAAACTACAACCAAAGCGTTTAAGTTGGTGAAAATATTTCCCAGAATATGCCAAAAAATATGGGAGATTGGAATCTGCTCAGATGACTGGAGAACTACAGTCTTTCTACCACTATATAAGAAGAAACCCACAAATATTTGTGGCAATTACATATTGGTGACAATAATATCACATTCCAGTAAAATAATGCTGTATATTGTTCAACCTGTCTTAGTAAATAACTCCTGAGGAGCCTTTATTAAAGGATGTTGTACTAGAGAGCAGGCGCGGATCCGGGGGGGGGGGGGGCAAAGGGTGCAATTGCCCCCCTTGGGCCTTCCTTGTGCTGTGCGAAAATTTGAAGCGTCCGGTCCGGCGGCGCCGCTTTGTCGAAGTCGCCCGGCATATGTTTTTTTTTACACCATTCCTAAGTATCAAAGTAATTTTATAAAGGTTGTATAAACTACTATAAAATAAATTATTTATTTTGCTACTTGGGTTTTTTATCAGGTACTTTTCAATATTTGTCAATTTGTGCAAGTCCCCCCCCCCCTTAAGGAGCTCCTGGATCCGCTCATGCTAGGGAGCAAATATAGAATTTGCAATTTACTTAGAAAAAGGCAAGAGAATATTTCGTGCCTCTGTTAGTAACAATAATAACAAAAAAACAAGGGAACCTTTTTACTCTTTCATCAATATCTTGAAAATTAAGCAAGATATAGCAAAATATACAGGGTGGACCAAATTAGATTTGATTTGAGGTTTTCTCTAAAACTATGACAGAGAGACAAAAACCAACATAAGCGTCCTGAGCTCGATTTTCGAGAAACAAACAATGGCGAAAATCGCGATCGTCTATTTTTTCGACTACCGAGCTACAGAGCGTTTTTGGAAAATTGGCATTTTTGGATTATTCCTATATCTCAATTACCAAGTGTCGAATCAAAAATCGAGTAACACATTCTTAAGGATCTATTTTGAGTAAAATCCGCTGCTGATAAGAAGAAAATTATGCATGCCTCAGTTTTCGAGATATAGACATAACTTTTGTTTTTTTAAATGGAACAGCCTGTAAATTATTTCATTATTCGATCACAACTTAAATTAGCTATCCAATCATATTTATCTTTAGAAAAAGTGGTTAATTTTCGAAAAATTAAATATATTTGTAAGGAGGCCAAGGAAAACAACTCTTATAATATAAAATAATTTTGTCAAAAATAGGAAAACTAAACTACAATAAATGTTCGAATTGTCTTCCATTGTCTATGCATATTTATCGCATTTCTAATATTTATTGAGAAGGCCATGGTAAAAAAAGGAAAATCGAAATAATCGTAAATGTCAAAAACTAATTTGTGAGTTAATTGTGAGTGAGCATTGTTAAAAATGGTTCTATTTAGTAACGGTGAGAAATATGATGTGATTGTTTTATAGAATGGGGAGAAGATTCAAATTTAACTTCGGAGCTTTATTTTAATAGGTAAGTTATAGCAAAACTTTGTGCCAAAGTGCCGCCTAAACAATATTTTAAAATATTCAAAAGGCTACAACAAAATTTAAAAGTTTGGATCATTTGTAAAACCTCGAGCAAAAATATATAATAAAGCACGTAGAGAAGTTGTAGAAAATATTGTTTTAGAAACTGTAAGAGAAAATCCTAATGTATCGTCTCGCGAAATAAAGGAAAATTTAGGAATTTAGGGAAAAAAATAAATTAAAACCCTACAAAGTTAGGATTAGTCACCATCTATACCCAAACGACTTTCAAAGGCGTTTCGATTTTTGCCAGTGGTTTTTGCGTCAGTGCAATGAAGTGCCAGGATTTGAGGGAACAATGGGCCTTTTCAGTAATTTTTTTATTGCTTTATGTGATAGTGTTTTATAAAAAAACTTCGCCGTATTTTTTTTTTTTTAGCATGAAATATCAAAAGTGTGGAAATAAAGCGCGCGCTTTGAACGTGACGCCACGCACTCACCTTAGTAACGTCGACGAGCCTACGTGCGTACCGGTGTATCATAAAGTTGGTTCCCTGCTTTTTGACAGTTGACATTGAAATTGACACTTTGACAGCCATTTCTCTTTAGTTTGGATTTTTGTGTTTAGAAAATGTTTAAAGAGAACTTTGTACCAACATGTACAAATAACAACATAGGTAAATTGTCCAATCAATTTTCTGTAGATTTTCTGCACTTCCTTTAGTAAATCCTGGCTCCATTTTCTTCCACTATTATACAGAAACAAAGCAAAACACAGTTCGTAAAGGAACACACAGAACATCATCCCAAAACAAAGCGTAAACAATAAACATGTGTCAGTTGTGGTGTGTGGTGTTAGTGGCTATTAGGCGTTCTGGCAAATGCTGCCAACATAAGTCCGGGATGTGTGACGTCACTCAGTCTCAAGGTCAAATGAGTGTTCAAATTGCCGTAATAAATATTTATTTTTTTATAAAACACTGTGAGATTTATATTTGAAACAGAGTTGCACAAGGTGAACATCTATCAGTTAGCTTTCAAATAAACATATTTGTTTTGAGATTTAAGAATCTAGTGAAAAGGCCCATTATATTGACAGACAAGGCCCATATAAGCAGTGCCGGAATATTAATCAGCATAATAACCACCATTGGACTCCTGAAAATCCGCACGTAACCGCTACAGTTAATCGTCAAGGACTATTTGGTGTTTGGTGTAGTTTTATTAGACACCAATTAATAGGTCCTCATTTTTTTTGCGGTAATTTCAATACCGAAAAATTTATTAACATTCTACGACAAGAAATAGAGCCCTGTAAGACAATTTCAAAGATTAATTTACCAACACGATGCGACGGCGCCCCAGATCATACGTCAAATGAGACAAGAAATTATTTAAATGCTCAATTTGGGGAGGATTGGATAGATATCTATATCACTCGGGACTAGTTTATCAATGTCTAGTTAGCTAAGTTAACTAAATTGATAACTAACAATTAACTTAGCTAACTGGACATCAATAAACAACAAAGTAGTTTAGATGTTGTTTAATTATTAGGAAATAATTGTCCTATGTTGTGGTCAGCTAGATCTGCCGACTTTTGGCTTTGGGGTTATTTAAAAAATATTATATATAGAGAACATTTTAATAACATAGAAGAATTGGAAAACAAAACACTAGCTGCGTTTCGGACAATAACTCCTGTCATGATTGAAAATGCAACAAATGCTGTAAGAAGAAGGTGTCAAAAATGTATACATGTCAAAGGAAGACAATGGGGTGTTTTCCTATTTTTTTTTTTTATTGAATAATATCGTAGAATATATACAAGCAAGCCTTCCAATACAGATTTCCCCGAAAATAATTATCAATTTTTTAAGAAAACAGAAGTTAAAATAAGTGGAGCAACAGGTGTTTTAAATTGGTGACGTAGGTAGTTTGGCCGATGACGTAGGTAGACTGTACGGATTTGTTGATAGAATGATTTTATACAAAACAGTGGGTGTTGCCAAGTTGAAATTCCTTCTCTAGCTCTAGTAATGATATTTGAAGGAAACAGAAGTATAGAGCTTATTTATTAAATCAATTTTAATATATTTATCCACGAAATTTAATTTTGTGATGTAAAAAATAATAATGGGCATGAATTATTAAATATTTTAAATAATTTTTAATGCCGATTAGATTTTTAAAAACATACTTAGCAATATATGACAACAATGTCAACGGATAATCAAATGACAGATGTGTTTTAACGGCTCATGCTGATTTGAAGCATTTCAATTTCTTTTATCGAGGTATTTGCTGTTATTTACAAATAGTAGATAATGTCGTCGAAAAGATGTTTTATAAAAGGTTGTGGAAACACAAGTATAAGTACGTCGGAAAAATATTTTGTAATTGTTCCGGAAAATATGGATATTCGAAGAACTTGGTGGCAAGCTTCCAATATTTCTGATTCCATCCTTTCATGTTCGTTTATATTTTGTTGTTACGATTAGTCAGCCACATACTAGTTACAGTACTGTTAATTAAAATACACGTACTAATAATAAGTGTACTTACATACTTAAATAGAAGTGTTTACCTTTGCGTTTTCACATGTTTCACGTTTGCTGACAAAAAAATCCAAATTTTGTTTATAGGAAGAATCTATCATGTAATCATCAACTTTGGGCAGATTGGATGAATCTCCTTTCACAAAATTCAACTCCATCTTAATAGTTTATTGATAAAATATAAAATAACGAAATCAAACCTAACATAAACAAACAACAAATAAATATAACCTATGTTTCTTTCACTTGTATTATGACAAGAATTGACAACTGGCAGCAAGCAAGCAAAGTTGAAAGTTGGAAGAGAGCCAGCCGTTTTTATACAATGTTGCAACATAATCCTCGCTGCGAATTTTTTTACATTTTCAAGATAACTTCTAAATAATAAACATAAATACCTTTTAATTCCTTCTAAATACATGTATATAACATTTATTGATTTTTAAGATATTGAGCAAAATAGAAATGTTATAGGTAAAATAATGTAAAGAAAATACACAATTTGGCATTCATATAAGATAGTTACAGTCTAAGCGAAAGTTGTCTGTTGTTTGTCTGTTGCATTGGTTGAATTATTTCCCGCCAAATAAAATCATTTGAAATCTGCGTCTAGACGGGCGTATTTTTATTTAAGAAATTATTGTTTTGGTTTAAATTGATTATGCAGTAATTACTAAAATAATAACATTACTTGATATATATCACCAAAACTGAATTAAAACAAAATGGAAAATACCCCATTCGAACATTTATTGTAGTTTAGTTTTTTCCTATTTGTGGCAAAATTATTTTGTATTATAAGAAGTGTTGTTGTTGTTAATAGTTTTCCATGACTTCTTCGCAAATATATCAAATTTTTCTTGAGATAAATATGACATATGATATATGGTATGATATATCGTTGGATAGCTAATTTAAGTTGTGATCGAATAATGAAATAATTTAAAAAAACAAAATGTACTTCTGTATCTCGAAAAGGCATGCATATTGCATAATTTCCATTTTATCAGCAACGGATTTTATTCAAAAAAGTACCTGTGTTACTTGATTTTCGATTTAACACTTGGTAATTGTGTAACGAAGCTATTTTCTGTTGGAATTTTTACATAATTTTGGTTCTTTTCAAATACAAACTTCGTTGCGCATTTCTCCTGTAAACTAAGTGATAGAAATTTAATTTATTTTTACCTTGCCCGCGTTAGATATTTTACTTTCATACTGATAGTAAAATAAGTCTGCTATTGTATTTTAAATTTCATAATTCAATTTGGCCTGTCTGTATTAATTATTTTATGTTAGTTCTAATATTTTTCAATTTAATTTGGTCTGGCTATATTAAAAGGTTTATTTCGAATAGTTTTGTTAACTTGAAAACTACTGTTTGGGAATAAAACTGAAAAATAATTTTTCAATCATAAAATGTAAACCTATGTATAAGAAAGTGTTGAATCCGTTTTCAAATATAAAAATGTAGATAAAAACAATGCATGTTCGCAGACGAGGCGATGTGTTAGAGGCACTCAATGGGTAAATTTTGCACACGACCCCACTAACGCCACGAATCGCGCCAATATTCTTGGCTAAAGATGTCGGTCTCGGATGTCTGGGGCCGGGCAGGACTATTGCCCTTTACCCCAGTACATCGCTGTAGACCGGGGACCAGCCTCGTGCAGGGCGGGCGAACTTACTTTACGTCGGCCCCACTCACAATTGTGAGCGGTGCAGACGATTTCGGTCCACCTCCCTGGGTCCTGGCTCGTTGGACCTTGCTGGCTAAGGCCTCTTCTGGCGTTCTTCTGTCTTCGTCTTCTTTTCTTCGCCAGCTTGTTTGCCCCCCGGGGGGTAGTCATCGGTCTGTTGGGTGTTTTTGGGTTTGTGGCGGGAGTGACTGCCGGTACACAAGATGCCAAGAGGCATCCTGTCGTCCGGATCCTCGGTAGGGTAAGGATGAGCTGTGTAGCTCGAGGAAGGGCAGACCTAACTGCTTTGGTAGCATTTTTGGTCTGCCCGGAGCTAGGGGGACTACAGGTACTGGACGGTTGTTTGTCCGGTACCCGCAGGGTCTTGGGTGGGTGGTTGGGTGATCGTCATGTCTCTTCCGTGGGGGTGGATCGTCGGACGGTGGTATGCTTCTCATACTCACCCGTTATCCAGGAGCTGCACCTTCGGCCGCTTGTGCCTCGGAGCATCAGCTGGGTCATAGTCAGTTGCCTCCCTGACTAGTGGGTTCCCATGCTCCTCGGCAAGGGCGTACATCTTTCTGGCTCTCTGCTTGATGATCTCAGTGACCGGGGTGTATTCCAGGTCCCTGTAGATGTCCTCGTTGCGGATGAACCAGGGTGCATCGACTGCCGTTCTGAGGGCGACGTTCTCCACTCTCTGGATCTGATGGAGGTAGCTCTTTGCTTGGTAGCCCCAAGCTACCGAAGCATACGTCAGCTGAGGCCGGATGAGGGACCTGATAAGCGTGAGCTTGTTCCTCAGGTTGAGTCTGCTCTGTCTACCCGTCATCGGGTAGATTAGGGCTCTCGTCCTCCTGGCCTTCTTGACGATGGCCTCCGTGTTCAGTCTCCATGTTAGGCCTTTGTCCATGACCACGCCAAGGTAGTTGGCGGAGTCGTGCCATTGGATGTCCTCACCAAACATGGAAACGTGACCTGTGGGGTTTTGTTTTCTTACCTTCTTGAAGAGTACCGCCTTGCTCTTCTCGGCGTTGACGGCTACCTTCCATCTGTTGCACCAGTCCTCTAGGAGGGTGGCCGCCTCCTGGAGGTTTCTGGTGGCTAGCCTGGCACTCCAGGATCTGGCAGTCAGGGCTGTGTCATCGGCGTAGAGGGCCATGGAGGTCCTCTCCGTCCGGGGTAGATCGGATGTGAAGATGGAGAACAAGTGGGGGGACAGCACTGAGCCTTGGGGGACTCCTGCCTCCATTGTTCTGTACGTGGACACCTTGTCCACGATCTTCACCCTCATCTGTCTTCTGTGGAGGTACGATCTCACTAGCTTGACGAGTGCAATGGGGTAACCCATACTCATCATTTTGGCTAGGAGACCGTCGTGCCAGACCCTGTCGAAGGCTTTGGCAACGTCCAGGAACAGCGCTGCCGTGACCTGTCTTTGGTTGAACCCCTTCGTGACCTCCTCAGTGAGGCGGAGCACTTGGAGTTCGGTGGAGTGCCCTGTCCTGAAGGCGAACTGCTCGTCTGGGAGGACTTCCAGCTCTTCTGTCTTCTCGGCTATCCTCTTGAGTATAACTCGTTCGGCTACCTTACTCATCGCTGGGAGTAGACTGATGGGCCTGTAAGAGGAAGGAAACGTTAGGTTCTTACCTGGCTTTGGGATGACTATGACGTCGGCCTTTTTCCACCTGGATGGGAAGTGTCTCAACCTCAACATTGCGTTGATGATGTTGACCATCGCCGCTACTCCTTTCCGGGGCAGCTTCTTGAGGGCGATGTTCCCAATGCCATCACATCCTGGAGCTTTCCTGGGTTTTAGACTCCTTAGGATCTCCTTGACCTCCTCTGGGGTGGTCGGGGGGATGTGGACCTCATCTGGCAGACGGTTCATCCTTCGTACCCTGCGTCTGACGTCGTCCTCCCAGTCCTCGTCCTCATCATCGAGTTGGTTTTCCCTACACTGCAGTTCCAAGCTGTCAGCAAATGCCTCGGCTTTTTCCTGGCGAGTGTAGACAACACCATTCTCTCCGTGGATCGGGGGCATGGGAGTCCGACGGTTCCGCAGGGCCCGTTGGGTGGTCCAGATGCTCCTGTCCTGTGTGTCCAGGGATTCCAGGTGGCGTTGCCACCCTTCTTGTCGGTGTTCCTGAAGGGCGGCCTTGACTCTCCGGCTCAGGGTGTTGTAATGTCTCCTGTCCTCCGGGAGTCGGGTTCTCTGGGCCCGTCTCTTGGCACTTCGTCTGTCCCGTATCAGCTGCCTGGTTTCCTCTGGGAGGTTGGCCAGGGGAGCTGGTGCTCGCCTCGTTTCCGTCTCGGTGGTACTTACCCTTAGTGCCGCCTGGATCTGGTCCTCCAGGGAGGCGATGGCCCTCTCCACGTCTGCCTCGGTTTCGAGTCTGGGAATGTGTGCGATGTTCCTCTGCAGTTCTGCACGGAACACTTCCCAGTCCGTCCTCCTTTTGACGAAAGTTGTCGTGTTCTCACCGTCCTTTTCTCCTAGTTCTAGGAGAATAGGGTTGTGCTCGGTGGAACCTTCCATCATGGCGGTGATTTCGGCTTCGAGGGTCATCTCCTTCAGCATCGCAATGTCCAGCACATCCGGCCTGGTTACACCATTGTCGTGGGTCGGCGCCTCCGGCCCAAGGACCAGCAGGTTGCCATCCTGTCGTCCCAGAAATCGCAGTAGCTCTCGTCCTCGAGTGTTTGTGATCCTACTGTGCCATTCCGGGGACTTGGCGTTGAAGTCGCCGATAGCAACCGTCTGGGTCCCTGGGGGGGCCACGAATCATATAAAAGCCGCGAATGTTATAGTCGGCTGGAAAATAAGGCCAGCCAATCAGAACGCTCCATTCCGCCCCAGCATAGTATAAATTAAATGGCCACTCTGAGACGCTATCAGTCTACCGCGGTCCACCAGAGCGTGCGCATCGTTGTAACTCGATCACCTATTTTCATCATTTTGGGCATCATCCCACAACTTTACAACATTCAAATCATTACTCAAGCACGAAGAAACCCTTCTGCAACCATTTTACATTATTCAAACTTCGCTTCGTTACGTAGAATACTGACGAAGTCATTTTAATTGGAAAACCAAGTCTATTGCACCACGGTTAGGAGTTCCACCTACGCATTTTCAAGTTTATTCCACCACGGATTGACTGTCCCCAGCTCTCTCACCATTTTGGGAACGAAATCGTGTCATAGCAGGTTAAGTACAGTAAATGTGCGGTTAATTAAACTCGTCTCGCGAGCGCGAAGGTTAGGGAAGTTTGGCTATCTAGCTAGGTGTACTTAAACTTAATAGAAGGTATTACTCGACACGAAATTTAATTTCTAAAGTGAATCCTTTTCTCTTTCCCCATCCTACCAGAGCTGGGCTAAACCCCCTCAGCTCCTAGGAGGACAAGCAGCCATCAAATAAAATTCTTAAAACGAGCATAAGGTCTCGCAACGTCTTATTTCTATCCTAAGTGAAATTTAAACTCAAGTGCCTTCAGGACAGGACATTAAGGTAAACTTTCACAAACATTAACCTGGGAAGCGGGGCCGTCAGCCTGCCAGCTCCAGTAACATTCAGTGTCTAGGTAGCGGGGCCATCTGCCTGCCGGCGCCTACAAACTAATTCAGAAATAGAACTCTCTGCTGAGGTTCTAACAGGGACAGAGACACTTTGCTTTGCTAGCCCTCCTCTAGGGAGTCCCGAGAGTGTAAAGTAGAGTCAGTGCAACCCAAACTTTGATGGAGGCGGAGAAGCAGAGCAGCTCAGTGATTTTTTATGTACAATTTTCTTGCAGCTTTGAAGCAGAGTTCCAGTACTGTAGAAAAGGTGTGATCGCTTGTGTGGCGTAGATTAATTTAAGTACTTGCATTCACCAGGCCTAAGGAGCCTTGTAGAGGTAAATAAAGTTAATAAGTAGCACAAGCCGTCCCACCGAATGCACCACAGAATTTTGTAAAATTGCTTGTAACTTTTGAACTATGTAAAATTTCAACTGTCTGTAAAGTGATTATTTCGTTCTGACGTATGTGGAAAACCATCCTACAGAGCCCGTGCGGCTAACTACGTTATTAACGCAAATAAGTTTTTCCGTCGATCAGCTGATTGCGCCACACTCACATTTTCTCTGTGGTAACTTTCACAAAAATCATTCTCAAGCTAGCTACGTTTCATTTTGGAAGTACAAGCACCCTCACAAGCCAACACACGTTGCACAACAACCCATTCGGCAGGGTACGAGTGAATTGACTTTCCTCGTACCCACGCACAAACATTCGACAAGCTCAAATCGCAAGGAACTCTGAACTTTCCAGTGTTTTTTTCGAAACCAACCTTCTCGGCTACAGTCTCCAAGTGCGGTCCGCGTTTCACGATGTCGCGTACTAGCAGCAGCACGGACACTGTCCCCGAACACCTACACCAAGACTGGGAGAATCTAAACCAGGATCCAGCTTTACGATTCTTTCTACGTGACTGGACTCCGAGCCTACAAACAACTGTCGTGTCGAGCCCACGCAGGAGGCAATTTTCTCCCCAAACAAATTCCGGGCACGACGACGTCGACGCCGACGAAGAAGGGGAACCAGAAGCACGCGTCGGGCGATCTGGGAGGCCTGGAGGCCTGACCCCAACGACGAGGCCGCTCCACTCGGGCCACAGCGTACAGGGAAGCGCAGACACGAGTCAGACCGGTGCCATGCAGATGCCGCAAGGTATAAGCTTCGGGAGGAGGGTGAAAGTGGTGCACCATCCTAGCCACAGCGACGCGCCGCTACGAGAAGAGCACACCCAGGTACGAGACGACGACGGGACTGCGCAAGCGCAGAGGCTCAACCCGGCGCTCTCACCATTACCACACGACAACCCCCCGCATGTTCTCCCCCGCCGAAGACATGGCTCCCAACTCAAGGGGCATTCGAATCTAACGACCCAGCTGGCGCAACACCCCCCCAGGAGGGAATTAGACAGAGTTTCATTATCAAATGTACGTGCACCTGATGATGCGTACATTGAGATCGAAAGAAGGACTGTTACATACAGGGACGTTCAGTATGTACCAGAGGAAGCTACTACGAACAAGAGACATCGTTCTGGAACGAACCAGGACACACAACCAACATATGACAATTCTCAGAGGCATGAAGCACGAAGAATGTCAAATGCACAGAATGACTTTCTGGGACTTCAAGATGAAACCCCGTGGCGCCCAACCAAGGAACAAGCCTTTTATGCAGAAATGTTCCAAAACGCATTACAAACTTTTGGTGAAACCATACGTGAAACTGTACACAACAAAAACAGAAAACTTCTCATCACCTATAGCGGTTCAGACTACGAGGACCCCTACTATTTCCTGAAGGAGGTAGAAAACCACTTCAGACGCACACAACTACACTACGCGGACTGGACGCCTACCGTCGTGGCGCAGCTCCGTGGAGAGGCGAAGACATGGCAGGAGATGTACCGTCTGGTGCATCTTGACTACGAAAGCTTTCAACGTCGACTACTGGAACGTTTCAACAACAGAACAGTCAGATCGAAACTACGTGCCCAGCTCTATGGAAGAAGACAATCTACAGAGCCAGTGGAACTTTTTATTTCTCAGAAAATCGCATTGCATAACCGGCTGAACTCAACCGCAGATGACGCCGAGTTAGTGGACATAGTAATCGAACTATTACTACCTGAGATAAGGACGGCATTAAGAGGGGTTTACATCGAAGACATGGACCGCCTCTCCAAAATCGCCTCAGAAATTGAGTTGGACTTGCAAGATGTCAGGGGAGTGCCAACAAGTGCACAACAACCATCCTCAAGACAACAACTGTCACAACCACCTCTCCGTAGGGATCCACGGTCGAGGGATGACCAGGCCGTGGCACAAGCGATCCAGAGCGTTACACCAGCAAATATGAGTGCAAGTGCGAATTCAAGTGTTAACAAACAATTAAACATTAATACCCCACCGTACCCTTGTCGGAATTGTGGCGGTATGCATTTCATGAGGGACTGCCCCCGTAGCAGACAAATTACGATGGAGCGTGCGCCACCAGTGCCACCCCAGCGCGCCATTACAAACAATGATTCCCCAGTGGAAACCAGTGTTTCGCAACGCCCGCCGGCTAATATAAACAGTACGGACGTGAGTGAGAGCGATCACGAAGAGGAGATGAAGTTGCCGCGAGTGCGCGTGCGCATCAATGACATTAACGTATGGGCCGTATTGGACACGGGAGCCAACGTGACAATGATAAACAGCCGGTTACTGCAACCACAGCAGCTGCCGGAAGAGACCAAGAAGGTACGACTTGCCGACGGGCATGAAGGTATTGCCAGAGGGCCCGCAAAACTTCCAATATACGTAGATGGCCATCCTGTCCTAGTAAAAGCCTATATTCTCCAGGAGATGCACGAGGATGTATTATTGGGCACCGAATGGATGAAGGAGGAGCAGGTGGTCATGGACTACGTCAACCAGACCATAACGCATGGTGTGGAGGAACGCCACCAAACCAGAATTGTTCAGGCAGGAAAGCACAAACTGCCTGCGTTCAGTGAACCTACTGCTTCGTCTGTTAAGGAACCCGTGGTGTTACCGAGATTGAGCCAAGCGAGCAGGAACCCTGACAGAGGATTGGCCACAACGTCCCCGGAGGCCGGTGACAAGCCGAGATTACAAAATATGAATATGCCAGTTCCGATCCGAGCCGAAACCAGCGCCCGTTCTGGGAGTACGGGAAGGGAAGAACATTGCAAGGCAGTTCCGCAAGCGAGATTGCCACTACTTAGGACTCCGGCGTCAGCCGCATCCTTGAAGAAACCGACGAATGAACCTACACGGCGAGTGCCGCTGGCGCTCACCAGACCGGCCGACATGCCGCAGTTAGACTTGGCTGACACCCTCAGAGGGCGAATAGTACAAGTACACCAACATAGCCCGAGTTTTCGAAATTTAATTGCAACTTGGAAGCGAGCTAGGAGCCTCAATCCCGAGACATTGTCATATTGGAAACAGGAGTTACGACAAGACTACGAGTTAAGGAGTGACTTACTGTGGTATGTGAGAAATGGGCGTTGTTCCCTGGTTGTACCCTACCAGTATCGGAATGACGTCATAGAAGAATATCGGCACTTAGCAAGTCGCCTGCATTATTCCGAAATTGTAGACATTATCAGGAAGGAGTACTACTGGCCTTCCATGGCCGCTGGAATCCGCTCCCGACTGCGAGCCATCACCCATGTACCGAAGACGCAACCGCCCGAGCCACGGCCGCCACGGTTTGCAAAAGCACGCCCCCCAGAACTCACTAGTGCGACGAAAGGACGAACGGACCTTAGTGCGCGAGTACGAATGAAAACCCCAGAACGCCGACAGCGTACACAAGTACAATCTGCCACGGGAGTGATTATCCGAGTGCCAGACTTCTGCGTCGATCAACCGGACTTGATCAGAGACCTTACATCGCCTACGTGCTTGCTGCCAAGCTGCTACGAGAGTGTAAGCGCCAGCACTAGCTTCGAGTCCGAACCAGCCCTCACTTTGAACGAGCTTCAAATGCTGCAGCTCCCCGATGCGCCTAGCCTACCCTGGCGAGGTGTTTGCCCCGGGCCATCCACGAGCACACGCCCAAGCCGCGGATGCCTCAACCATCGCCCCCTGACAACTGCTGCTATAGGAAGCGGCCGATTAGCAGGACTCTCCCCTAACGCGGAACGAACCGTTCCTGGAAGGTTACGTAGTACGCCAGACGCAGCTACCCCTTCAACCACGTCACGTTCACACCGCACCGCGGTCAGAGGTCGCCTAAGGACCGACCATCTTCTACATTAACTTTATCCATATCCATTCCGGAGGCATTGCTCCGAGGCCCCAGGCCAGCTCTTATTTTCTCATCGGCCTTTGCCAACAAATTTTATTTTATTTACACTTTCGTCCCTGCCAAGGGAAATATTTATTCCAAGTATTTTATCCAACATATGTTATCCAACAACTACTTAACCATTTATTTTCGGTGCACAGGCATTGCTGCTACACCATATTTTATTCTCACCTCCAGGAGGCATTGCTCCTGTTATTTTACCCATTTTCTTTTCTAACTTCACCCTGTATAAGGTGAAAATTTTATTATCATTACGAGTATTCCAATACTTACCTTCACACTTACCTTATTACTGGCCAATTTACTTCAATTCGTCAAATCCGCCAGTAACTTCAGCCACAAAATTTCATTCAATCTCATCTCTCAAGTTCCAGCAGAAACTTGCTGCGAGCTTCAGCCCTCTCAACGCTTCAGTTAACTTCTGTGCAAGTCTGAACACTTGTACACTCACCCCTCCATGTGCACGAGTCCAACTTGGGCCAGTGATCTGCCAAGTTGATGTACCACAGTCCTGTCATGGGATGGGCCAAACCCTGCCCCATGATTCTACGAAAGGGCCAACAATCCCGTCGAGGTTCAGGTTGGAGATGCCTTGCCTCCGAAGGGCAACTTGTGACCACTTCGAACA
The DNA here is from genome assembly GCA_936432065.2 of Rutpela maculata. Lineage (NCBI taxonomy): Eukaryota > Metazoa > Arthropoda > Insecta > Coleoptera > Cerambycidae > Rutpela > Rutpela maculata. The sequence goes on from OW386285.2 coordinate 115,125,815, forward strand.
CAACCCAGATGAAGACAACGACACGCGTTTTGTTTTGTCACTAAATCCGAAATCATTTACTTTCTGTGCAACTAATTATTTAAGTAAAGTGCCTTATGTACTAGAATTATATTGCCATATATTATTACATGTTTTGTACTGACAAATATTTAGCTGCGCCCAGATAGGTAAAATATTTAACTTAAATTTTAAGGTAGATTTTGTATCATATGATAGCCAAAATTCGCCAGTCGTATCGAAAATTAGTACGGTCAATTTTAACCAAGAAAATTTTCAAACTTCCAAAAATTTCATTAGTCCGGTCAACATTTCTCCAAAATTAGTCCGGTCAAATTTTCAGTCAATTTCTCTTCTCATTTTCTACACTCCCGAAATTTTGCCTTCCCGGCAGGGTGGTGTTATAGTCGGCTGGAAAATAAGGCCAGCCAATCAGAACGCTCCATTCCGCCCCAGCATAGTATAAATTAAATGGCCACTCTGAGACGCTATCAGTCTACCGCGGTCCACCAGAGCGTGCGCATCGTTGTAACTCGATCACCTATTTTCATCATTTTGGGCATCATCCCACAACTTTACAACATTCAAATCATTACTCAAGCACGAAGAAACCCTTCTGCAACCATTTTACATTATTCAAACTTCGCTTCGTTACGTAGAATACTGACGAAGTCATTTTAATTGGAAAACCAAGTCTATTGCACCACGGTTAGGAGTTCCACCTACGCATTTTCAAGTTTATTCCACCACGGATTGACTGTCCCCAGCTCTCTCACCATTTTGGGAACGAAATCGTGTCATAGCAGGTTAAGTACAGTAAATGTGCGGTTAATTAAACTCGTCTCGCGAGCGCGAAGGTTAGGGAAGTTTGGCTATCTAGCTAGGTGTACTTAAACTTAATAGAAGGTATTACTCGACACGAAATTTAATTTCTAAAGTGAATCCTTTTCTCTTTCCCCATCCTACCAGAGCTGGGCTAAACCCCCTCAGCTCCTAGGAGGACAAGCAGCCATCAAATAAAATTCTTAAAACGAGCATAAGGTCTCGCAACGTCTTATTTCTATCCTAAGTGAAATTTAAACTCAAGTGCCTTCAGGACAGGACATTAAGGTAAACTTTCACAAACATTAACCTGGGAAGCGGGGCCGTCAGCCTGCCAGCTCCAGTAACATTCAGTGTCTAGGTAGCGGGGCCATCTGCCTGCCGGCGCCTACAAACTAATTCAGAAATAGAACTCTCTGCTGAGGTTCTAACAGGGACAGAGACACTTTGCTTTGCTAGCCCTCCTCTAGGGAGTCCCGAGAGTGTAAAGTAGAGTCAGTGCAACCCAAACTTTGATGGAGGCGGAGAAGCAGAGCAGCTCAGTGATTTTTTATGTACAATTTTCTTGCAGCTTTGAAGCAGAGTTCCAGTACTGTAGAAAAGGTGTGATCGCTTGTGTGGCGTAGATTAATTTAAGTACTTGCATTCACCAGGCCTAAGGAGCCTTGTAGAGGTAAATAAAGTTAATAAGTAGCACAAGCCGTCCCACCGAATGCACCACAGAATTTTGTAAAATTGCTTGTAACTTTTGAACTATGTAAAATTTCAACTGTCTGTAAAGTGATTATTTCGTTCTGACGTATGTGGAAAACCATCCTACAGAGCCCGCGCGGCTAACTACGTTATTAACGCAAATAAGTTTTTCCGTCGATCAGCTGATTGCGCCACACTCACATTTTCTCTGTGGTAACTTTCACAAAAATCATTCTCAAGCTAGCTACGTTTCATTTTGGAAGTACAAGCACCCTCACAAGCCAACACACGTTGCACAACAACCCATTCGGCAGGGTACGAGTGAATTGACTTTCCTCGTACCCACGCACAAACATTCGACAAGCTCAAATCGCAAGGAACTCTGAACTTTCCAGTGTTTTTTTCGAAACCAACCTTCTCGGCTACAGTCTCCAAGTGCGGTCCGCGTTTCACGATGTCGCGTACTAGCAGCAGCACGGACACTGTCCCCGAACACCTACACCAAGACTGGGAGAATCTAAACCAGGATCCAGCTTTACGATTCTTTCTACGTGACTGGACTCCGAGCCTACAAACAACTGTCGTGTCGAGCCCACGCAGGAGGCAATTTTCTCCCCAAACAAATTCCGGGCACGACGACGTCGACGCCGACGAAGAAGGGGAACCAGAAGCACGCGTCGGGCGATCTGGGAGGCCTGGAGGCCTGACCCCAACGACGAGGCCGCTCCACTCGGGCCACAGCGTACAGGGAAGCGCAGACACGAGTCAGACCGGTGCCATGCAGATGCCGCAAGGTATAAGCTTCGGGAGGAGGGTGAAAGTGGTGCACCATCCTAGCCACAGCGACGCGCCGCTACGAGAAGAGCACACCCAGGTACGAGACGACGACGGGACTGCGCAAGCGCAGAGGCTCAACCCGGCGCTCTCACCATTACCACACGACAACCCCCCGCATTTTCTCCCCCGCCGAAGACACGAACCCGCGACCAAAAGGAACGAGGACAGTATGGCAGGACAGGACGGTGCCTCTCCAGTAGGGAGCTCTCTGCCTACGGACATGGAAGGCAAGACAGCCCTTATTCAGAAGCTTATGCACGAGAATAGCATACTGAAAGCCCAACTAGCCGAGATGTGCCAGAGGATGGCCCAACTACGAGCTGACATGGCAAAGCAACTGGAAGTGCAACGCTCCCAGTACGAAGAACAACGTGCCCAGGCCGAAGCACAGCGTGCCCAAAACGAGATACAACGTATCCAACACGCTGAGCTGGTAGCAGCCATGCGGGCTCTCCAGGCCCCTCAGATGCAGCCCCCGGCCACCCAGGCCCAACCCCAGGCCCAAGACCAGGCCCAGGAAGTCCCCATGGATGTCCCCCTGGTGCAACCCCCCGCACCAAAGGAGGCACCCAAGAGAAAGGCAGCCGAAGCTGACACCGACAGCGACGGCGAATTCACCCTTGTCACCAGGACAAGGGCGAAAAAGACGGCCCAGCAGGACAACCAGGTGGTGCAGCCCTGCACCAGCAAAGACGCACCAACGTCCAGCCAGGTCAGCCAGGAGCCCCCCAAGGAAAAGGCCCCCAAAATCCCACCCGTGATCCTCCGCAAGGCGGAGACATGGTCTGCTGTCCGGCAGAGACTAGACGAAGCCGGAATAAAGTTCGTCAAAGCCAGGACCGTGCGAGAGGGGATCGCCATCGAGCCCCAAACGCCCGAAGATTACAGGCGAATGACGAGGATGTTCGCGCAGGAAAAGCGCGAATACCACACATACGCCCTACCCGAAGACAGACTACTGAGGGTAGTCATCAGAGGTATCCCAAGCGGAGTAACCCCTGACGAGGTCAAGGAGGACCTCCAAACCCAGGGCTTCGCACCAGTCTCCGTCCACAGGATGACATCAAGGAGGACAAAACAAGAGATCCCCCTGATGTTGGTTCAGGTCCCCCACAGTGAGGAGAAAATCCTATCGGTGAACCGCTGCTGTTCACTGGTGGTCCGCACTGAGAGGCAGAAAGCCGCCCTGGCAATCGCACAGTGTCACCGCTGTCAGCGATTCGGCCATGCCCAGGGGAGATGCACCGCACAGGCCAAGTGTGTGAAGTGCGCTGAACCACACCACTCCGGGGACTGCGAGAAGCCCCGAAATGTACCGGCGAAGTGTGCCAACTGCCAGGGGGCACATCCAGCCAGTTACAGAGGGTGCCCCAAGTACCCCAAGAAGACGGCGGCGGCGAAACCAGCCCCCGCAGCCAAGCCAACCCAGTCCGGTGCTGCCCCTAAAAAGGCAACACCCACAACTGGAGGCCTGAGCTACGCCAGGGTAGCTCAGGGCAAGGCAGGGAAGGGACAGAATCCAGGCCCAGCCCCCAGGCAGCAGGCACCCGCTGAGGCCCAAAACCTCACCGCGGTGCTTGCACAAATGCAACAGATGTGCTCAGCAATGAGCGCATTTTTTGCACAAATGCCAGCATTTACTAATGTATAATGTTGTTTCAGGTCAAACCAGGGTTCCTGCAGGTCGCATCGTGGAATGTCAACGGACTGCGAGAGAGAAAACTCGAGGTAGAGGAACTCCTCGCCAGGGGTGACATAGACATCATGGCACTGCAGGAAACGAAGCTGCGACCAGACCAGGCTATCAACTTCCCAGGCTACCACGTATACAGGAAGGACTGGACCGGGCCATACAGACGAGTAATGAGAGAAGTAGCCCTGCTAGTGAAGACGAGCATCGCACACCACCCGATCCTACTCCCAGAGACGGAGAACCTGCAGGCCACAGCCATAGTAGTGTCCACGGCACGAAATGGCGACATCAGAGTGGTCTCCTGCTACCAGCCACCCAACAACATGCTGCTAGACGCAGACCTGGACTTGGTTCTTCCCCCAGGGACCCAGACGGTTGCCATCGGCGACTTCAACGCCAAGTCCCCGGAATGGCACAGTAGGATTACAAACACTCGAGGACGAGAGCTACTGCGATTCCTGGGACGACACGATGGCAACCTGCTGGTCCTTGGCCCGGAGGGACCGACCCATGACAATGGTGTTGGGAGGCCGGACGTCCTGGACATTGCGATGCTGAAGGAGATCCCCCTCGAAGCCGAAATCACCGCCATGATGGATGGTTCCACCGATCACAGCCCCATTCTCCTAGAACTAGGAGAAAAGGACGGTGAGAACACGACAACATTCATCAAAAGGAGAACGGACTGGGAAGTGTTCCGTGCAGAACTGCAGAGGAACATCGCACACATTCCCATACTCGAAACCGAGGCAGACGTGGAGAGGGCCATCACTTCCCTGGAGGACCAGATCCAGGCGGCACTAAGGGTAAGTACCACCGAGACGGAAACAAGGCGAGCACCAGCTCCCCTGGCCAACCTCCCAGAGGAAACCAGGCAGCTGATACGGGACAGACGAAGTGCCAAGAGACGGGCCCAGAGAACCCGACCCCCGGAGGACAGGAGATACTACAACACCCTGAGCCGGAGAGTCAAGGCCGCCCTTCAGGAACACAGACAAGAAGGGTGGCAACGCCACCTGGAATCCCTGGACACGCAGGACAGGAGCATCTGGACCACCCAACGGGCCCTGCGAAACCGGCGGACTCCCATGCCCCCGATCCACGGAGAGAATGGTGTTGTCTACACTCGCCAGGAAAAAGCCGAGGCTTTTGCCGACAGCTTGGAACTGCAGTGTAGGGAAAACCAACTCGATGATGAGGACGAGGACTGGGAGGACGACGTGAGGCGCAGGGTACGTAGGATGAACCGTCTGCCAGATGAAGACCACATCCCCCCGACCACCCCCGAGGAGGTCAAGGAGATCCTAAGGAGCCTAAAACCCAGGAAAGCTCCAGGATGTGATGGCATTGGGAACATCGCCCTCAAGAAGCTGCCCCGGAAAGGAGTAGCGGCGATGGTCAACATCATCAACGCAATGTTGAGGTTGAGACACTTCCCTTCCAGGTGGAAAAAGGCCGACGTCATAGTCATCCCAAAGCCAGGTAAGAACCTAATGTTTCCTTCCTCTTACAGGCCAATCAGTCTACTCCCAGCGATGAGTAAGGTAGCCGAACGAGTCATACTCAAGAGGATAGCCGAGAAGACAGAAGAGCTGGAAGTCCTCCCAGACGAGCAGTTCGCCTTCAGGACAGGGCACTCCACCGAACTCCAAGTGCTCCGCCTCACCGAGGAGGTCACGAAGGGGTTCAACCAACGACAGGTCACGGCAGCGCTGTTCCTGGACGTTGCCAAAGCCTTCGACAGGGTCTGGCACGACGGTCTCCTAGCCAAAATGATGAGTATGGGTTACCCCATTGCACTCGTCAAGCTAGTGAGATCGTACCTCCACAGGAGACAGATGAGGGTGAAGATCGTGGACAGGGTGTCCACGTACAGAACAATGGAGGCAGGAGTCCCCCAAGGCTCAGTGCTGTCCCCCCACTTGTTCTCCATCTTCACATCCGATCTACCCCGGACGGAGAGGACCTCCATGGCCCTCTACGCCGATGACACAGCCCTGACTGCCAGATCTTGGAGTGCCAGGCTAGCCACCAGAAACCTCCAGGAGGCGGCCACCCTCCTAGAGGACTGGTGCAACAGATGGAAGGTAGCCGTCAACGCCGAGAAGAGCAAGGCGGTACTCTTCAAGAAGGTAAGAAAACAAAACCCCACAGGTCACGTTTCCATGTTTGGTGAGGACATCCAATGGCACGATTCCGCCAATTACCTTGGCGTGGTCATGGACAAAGGCCTAACATGGAGACTGAACACGGAGGCCATCGTCAAGAAGGCCAGGAGGACGAGAGCCCTAATCTACCCGATGACGGGTAGACAGAGCAGACTCAACCTGAGGAACAAGCTCACGCTTATCAGGTCCCTCATCCGGCCTCAGCTGACGTATGCTTCGGTAGCTTGGGGCTACCAAGCAAAGAGCTACCTCCAGCAGATCCAGAGAGTGGAGAACGTCGCCCTCAGAACGGCAGTCGATGCACCCTGGTTCATCCGCAACGAGGACATCTACAGGGACCTGGAATACACCCCGGTCACTGAGATCATCAAGCAGAGAGCCAGAAAGATGTACGCCCTTGCCGAGGAGCATGGGAACCCACTAGTCAGGGAGGCAACTGACTATGACCCAGCAGATGCTCCGAGGCACAAGCGGCCGAAGGTGCAGCTCCTGGATAACGGGTGAGTATGAGAAGCATACCACCAACCGACGATCCACCCCCACGGAAGAGACATGACGATACCCAACCACCCACCCAAGACCCTGCGGGTACCGGACAAACAACCGTCCAGTACCTGTAGTCCCCCTAGCTCCGGGCAGACCAAAAATGCTACCAAAGCAGTTAGGTCTGCCCTTCCTCGAGCTACACAGCTCATCCTTACCCTACCGATGATCCGGATGCCTCTTGGCATCTTGTGTACCGGCAGTCACTCCCGCCACAAACCCAAAACACCCAACAGACCGATGACTACCCCCCGGGGGGCAAACAAGCTGGCGAAGAGCAGAAGACGAAGAAAGAAGAACGCCAGAAGAGGCCTTAGCCAGCAAGGTCCAACGAGCCAGGACCCAGGGAGGTGGACAGAAATCGTCTGCACCGCTCACAATTGTGAGTGGGGCCGACGTAAAGTAAGTTCGCCCGCCCTGCACGAGGCTGGTCCCCGGTCTACAGCGATGTACTGGGGTAAAGGGCAATAGTCCTGCCCGGCTCCGAGACCGACATCTTTAGCCAAGAATATTGGCCAAAAGGAACCAGATACAATTCCACGATTACAGTGTTAAGACCTGTTCCGTCTGTCTGTCTCTAGGTGAGATTCCTGTAAACCTGTACTCGTCTTATAAACACCTATCTCTCTGCAATAAGACTTTGCCTGTTATCCCGTGTGCATTGAGAGATCCAGTAGTAAGTTATTATACTTTAACTCAAATATAGGGTTTACGAGGGACTTGTGAAATATAATTCATAATTCCGGCGACTTACGTTAGTTCAACACAGGCCCCTGTGCTTGCTAGCCCTGCTCCGAGTCTCTCTGCCTGTTCCTCGTTATGGCCGACGAATAGTCAGAGACATTGCTAACCCTGTTCCGAGTCTTTTTTACCGTTCCTCGTTATGGCCGACGAATAGTCAGAGACATAAGCCTGTACCCCGCATCTGATTTATATCAGATATATTGCTAGCTCCGCTCCGAGCCAGGTGTTGACTGCGACCTAAGTTAACAAACAGAATTATATTTTGCCAGGTCTTTTCCTACGCCTTATACTTTGAGTGTCGTCTGATAATTTTAATAATTTAAAAGTTTCTTCCGGTGTCCGGTATTCGTACCCGACTTATCACTGTCACATACCTTTTCGAGTTCGTATATTTGCTTGCCTGGGGCACATACATGGTACATACATTCATATTGTAAATTTGTAATATACTGTATTATAATTCGTAATGATTACAAGTACCTGATTTTGTTAATTTATTTACACTCTTGAATAAAGACTGTTATTTTTTTTAAACACGTATTTTTACTGCTGTGTGTGTGTTTGTCTAATCTGTCCTAACGACCTCTGGAATCACCGTTCTTCACTGTAGCTATCCCAGCCCTACTGAAACAGGCTGCATTAGGAGGCTGGTGTGGGATCCTTTGCCCCACGTAAATAAATTGTAAAGGTGGCGCCCGAGTCTGACTGAAAATAAACTAAAAATTGACCGGCGCTAAAGTGACGCTTCCAGACGTCTAGTGCACAAGATACCTGGAAGAAAAAGTGACAATTGAAAGATGAGGTCATCCGAAAATGACAATTTTCTAAAAACGCTCTGTTTACGCCATTGTTTCTCGAAAATCGAGGGCAGAGGCGTAACTAGACGTCATGGGGCCCCAGGGCAAAAAATTGTTGGGGGCCCCCTATTATATTATTTTCTTAATACCTAATCCTAATCCGAAAAAAAAAATTTTCTTTTCATCCCAAAATTTTTTTGATGAGCGGGAGGGAGAAATCCGAAACAAATTTGTTTCGTCCCAAAATTTTTCGGCCAGGAACCTTAGTCTCCCGGGCTCCAGGAACCAGCTGGGGCTCCTTGATCTCCCGGGGTCCCGGGGCACTGCCCCGGTTTGCCCTGCCATAGTTACGCCTCTGGCTCAGAACACCTATATTGGTTTTTGTCTATCTGCCATAGTTTTAGAGAAAACCCCAAATCCCATCTAATTTGGTCCACCCTGTATATCTCTTTGGTAGAGCACAAAATTCTCTAAAATAATGGTTAGAACAGAAAAAACGATACAGTTGTCATTTAAAATACAATTAAAAATATTTAAAAAATCACGAACTCTCTGTAAATAAACATTAGTAAACATATCAAATAGGTACGTGCTTATAGTGCTCGCTTAGTTTTCAAGATATTGGACGAAAAAGCATAAAGAATCTCGACAATCCCATTATTTTGATGTTATTGTTGTTAATAACTAACTACTCCAAAGCAATTCCATTTTTTATGTCAGCGACTTGTGAAGAGTAATGTCTGCAAATATCCTCTTGGATTAAGTTAATGTGCTTGGACTATAAAGCGATATCGCGACAAATCTATGCACGTGCATTCATAGGCCACATCAGATAAAACGTCGTTTTTCATCTTTTGCGAAACTGATATGAACTGGTACAAAACAATTATGTCATCCGTTGCCTCTAGTATATCAATAGTTTTTCAGGGGATTTATTTAACTGTTACGTTATTTAAATTAGTTTAATTGATTTTTCAAACTGGAGCTAAGGGAGAGAGTTGGTTCGCGTGCTTGTTCATAATTACATTAAAGGTTTAAGGTTTGGCCGTAACCTTGATTGCCCTAACCTTGTACTTGCTCTTCCATTTTTTCTAGGTAAATATAAACGGATATCCGATCAATTAGGTAGTCTGTTTGGCAACACACATGTTTTTATGTTACGGTACGAAAAGCATACTTTACAAATAAATTATTTGGGAATAACGTACTGTGTACCGTAATTAAAGTTGTTCTAAACATATATCTATTTATATCCACTTATTATAGTTGTGTTTATTGTAAATGATAATCGTGTTATTATTTTAATATGTTGTAAAAAGTAAAAAAATAGTTTTATAATTATACTTACTAATATTAATTAGTACGTATTTTGTTCTCAAGGTTGTAAGATAAATCGTGGAATATATTTTCTATCATGTTTAATAGAAAATTAACTAAGCGAAAAATTAGAACAGAAAATTTTGCAAATGAGACTGATATTATTAAAATATCAAATTTAATTTTCAGCACGATATATTAGTGTAGTGATATTAAGCAAAAAAATGGCCAAACCCGGACATTCAAAACAACAAAGGTCTGATGATTCTACGATGTTTGTGACCCTTCCCATTGCACGCCCTGAAAAGTCCAAGAGGTTAGAGCGTCGGGTTTGGAGTGTGGGGGAGGCGCAAGGGTCGGAATGTGTTTTTTTCTTCTTTTCTTCAAATATCTCAAAAAGTCCCATACAGCACACCAAATAACGATTACGATGTGTTCGCATTGTGACGATGTATCTAGATGCAGACACAAGGTTACACAATTCTACGATGTAAATGTGCTACGTTTACACATTGTAAGCACACACGTATGCACAAAGGTTAAACGTCCGCCTCACAATGTAGCCACAGTATACCATTTACATATACACAAATAATTTGATCCACAGTGTGTTATCGGATGCACAGTGATTGACTTCCTAATGTCTCAGACGAATGACGTCTTATGCTAGACGTTAATTTGACGTCTTTTCAGGTTATATTTGGTAATCCCCCCACAGGTTTTTAGTAATAGGAACATATAAAACTACATACTAGTTGGTAAGTCTACTTGATAAAAATAAAGTAATTAATGCATAAATACGTTTTGTCCTATGAATTTGTTTGTTAGCCATCCGTATATTTTATTTACATTAACATATCTAATATTGTTTACCATCACACAATTTTTTTCTCACAAGGGTTGCCTGCAAATTATAATGTTTATTAAGTTATTAAATTCATTTTTACTTACCTTTACCAATTGCGGTGGGTAGGGGTCGAACCTACATGTCTGCGTTGTCCGTATTACAGTACTGACGCTTCTACCAACTGAGCTATCTTAGTGACCGTTATTTCGGATGCTAAAAGCAGTATTTATGTTGATGTGTATGAAGTCTTTATTATGTGAAATTGAATTTCTAGCCTTATTTAAAATATATGAAAATCTTTCAGGTTTTTTTTTTCTATTTTTTTACGTGTTCCCAAACCTGAATTTTTCGAGTTACTAGTATTTTTATTTATTTATTATTATTAAGAAGAACTTATTTTATTTAATTAAACTGTCACCAGTGTCACCTGAGAAGTACGAGTAGTTGTTGAACAACGTAATTATTACATTAATTCAGTGGCAGTTCGTTAAAAAAAATGTTTTGCCCAGATCTCGAAAATGAAGAGCAGAGAGGAAGAAATCCGAAAAAAAAATTCCTCATCTCAAATTTGATGAGCGGTAGGGGGGAAGTCAGGAGTCAACTATTTTAAGAATTTAAGTTTTAAGTTGAAGTACTTATACAAACCTGGGAAACGTGTTGGAGAGAAAACGGTCAGGTATAATATATATCATCTACAACATAAATAGAATATTTAATGGTCTAAAACAGACCTAAAATTGAAAAGAAGTATATTCGTACATCGGTTTTATAAGCAATTATTAACTTGAAAAAATACAACTAAAAATCGCAATTATTTTAACAAAAAAAAAAAAGACAGAGTGACCACGGACCTTCGGACCTCTTGGCTCGCCGCTTTTTTTTTCAATTCAATACAAGTTTATTAAGTATTAGGAGTACAGAAATGCGCCTAGACCGAGCCCCGATTCAGAGCCGACCACACCACCACGTCGCGCAACGCCGTGGTAGACGGGTGGTCGGGTGGAGAGGGGTCGGCTTTCGGCTTGAACAATAAATGACATGGTGGGGGTTAGGCCTCCTATTTAATGAATGGGGAAAACTTAAGCCTAACAATGCGTACTAATAACTAAGACTAGTTTAAAAACACTTATAACTACTTAAAGCTAGGATTAAAAACTTTGGTTAGGGCGCGCGCACCAGCACACGCGCACTGTTTTAAAAGAAACTATTGTTACTGACACGGGAAAAACTCAGCGAAAAAACCCGTTCGAGCTAATGACAACCTTCGTCAGATTTTGCTTTTTAATGCATTTTAATTTTATTATTAAAAGAACTCGATATCTTTAAAGCTGCCGAATCTTTGCAAACTCTTTCGAATATAAATTATTTTGGATATTGTTAAAAACAAAAATGCCTGCTATAATATGTGTGGCTATGACCACTCTTATAGAGGAAAGAGGACACATGAGATACACACGGCCGGTATGCTCACGCTGACGCTTTGCGCGCGCACACTGTTCCATGCTCGAATAGTCGAAAGTAGACACGACAAGACACAACTAAAAAGTGTATATATAGTTATTTGTATCATGTGTATATATCGCACTTTTATGTGGTGTATGCATTAGGCACAAGTATTATATAAAGCATAACACATACATATGACTTAAACCTTGTAGGCATCTTCTACGGACGTCAAATTTCAACATTCTAATGATCCTTCTTTACGTTATATAAAAATGTTTAGAATCTTGAGTGCATACGGTATACAATTATTAAACATTGTATCACATAATTCTGTCAATATAAACATAAGTGTATCTCATATGTGTACGTCAGTACTAATTTAACAATTAGATCCACCTTAACATATTTTGTTTCTCATGTGTATATCTTGTAGAGACGTAATTACAATTGGACGTGCTGTTTGGGATGTAACATTTTTTGCTCTTGTCTTGTCAGTGCAATGCGGCTACGCGCTATTTTTATTATTATTTACTTCAGTATTTAGCCAAAACAAAGTGAAATGTGTCTTGGTGATGCGTGATCTGACCTGATTTCAAAAAAATGTTAGTCCGCCCCTGCTCGTATAAAGTCAGTAGGGAAATAAAGTAAATTTGGGATAAGTTTTTCTTTTTTATAACAAGTATTAAATATTTTAACTTTTTTGGAAGTAAATCCAGACAGACAAGCCTTACTTGTCATATCTTCTATATTCGACATTATTTTCAAAAATGTTCAAAGCTATCATTATAATAATATGATTTAATTTATCTTGAGAGTAGTTGCCATTTGAAATGTTTTAACTTTTTTGGAAGCAAATCCAAACAAACCTTACTTGCCATATCTTCTATATCCGACATTATTTTCAAAAATGTTCAAAATATTATATGATTGAATTTATCTTGACAGTAGTTGTCATTTGAATAGAAACCGCATCCTAAATTTATTTTATTGGCGATTGCCATGGATACTCCAAGCATTGCTACCTTTAGTATTTGCTTAGCAAATATGAAACCTAACACAAATAATTATAGTTTTCCACTGATTTTCTCAAGTTTTTTCTAGTTTAGTGATTCATGAGTATGACGAAAAATATAATATGCACCGCGGGTCGTACAGTGCGATTTTTTGGTCGACCCTACGGGCCTCGGCTTGCAAACTGTATTCTTAACCAAAAAAGTGCACTTACGACCCTTGGTGCATAAATAACCTATTTCTGTGTAGAAGCTAAGAGGTCACCAAAAAGGGTCAATAAAATTAAACAAAAAAAAAATTGAACCGTCTTCAACAAAGGTTATGAAATAAAATTTCACCGTCGGCGTCGCCCAGTTAATTGAACTTTATTACCTAATATCATATCGATATTGAGGTCGGAGTAAAAATAAACAAATAACAAGTTCAATATATAGTATTTAGCGAGCGTATAATGATACCTGTCGCGAGGGTGATATTTGCGGCACGTTGTTAAGTGTTGTTTTGTTATATTTTTTGTATTGTTAGATTTATCATCTATATCTAAGAATTGTTTTAATTTTGTTGTAAAAAATAATTCTTGAGATTTTTCCCTCTACGAAACAAAATAATGATGAAAAAAAAAATGTTGACATTCAAACATTTGTTATTTTGTTGGGAACTTAAGCACAGAAACACGAAACGTTCAAATCGATTTTTCTAGAAAACGGCGCATCATAGCAATAACAAACAAGAATAACTTAATATGTTAGAAAAAAACTCTAAAGTTTTTAGATCTGACATCAAAAAATACAAAAAAAAATTTTCAAAATATGATTCAAAATGTCCCCCCCCCCCAAATTAGACACTTTATAACCATATTTACAGCAAACGACGGTTCATTTTTAGGTTAATAAATGTACCAAGTTTTATCTTCTTACATAAAAGTGTTTTGAAGATATTTTTTAAAAAATTGATGACAAGGTTCCATCTTTAAAGGGCTGTAGCTCCGTTAGGAAGAATTCTTGGAAAGGTGATTTACGGTAAATTGACGTAGAATCACGTCTAAAATTTGCAGGTTTCTTTGGTCAAGAAAATATCTTTACACCCTGTATAGTATCACTTCTGGTCACTGTGAACACTCTAAAAGGTTATACAGGATGTCCTCAGTGTCCGGCAATAACGTTTGAGTATTTGGGTGGGTAGTTCTACACCCAAAAATATGAACAAAAGTTCATATGAAAGGGTTCCGGAAACGCTTCCTAATGGAGCTACGCCCCTCCGAAGATGGTATAAAAATATTGTAAAATATCGTACATGTGGTAATTTTATCATGAGAAATCATTTGGTGTCGAAAACGGGGGGCAATGACCAAGGGCATACGAAATGGGAGGGCGGGTCCTGATTAAAATGCCCATAATTTTTTTGCTTTGACATTTTTTTTTTTATTTTTGACGTTAAATATGATTTTTCAAACGAATTTTTAAAGAAAATGTACTTTTGGTGAAAATTCGTAGAACGTATGGTTTTCGTTTAAAACCCGATTGAACAGTTCGATGTAAATAGATAGAAATGTCACTATTAAAAAATTTTGGCATTTCGAAAAGCTGTTCTTGGGAAGTTCTTCGTGAATAATTGCTTTATCCTTACCAACTACAGGGTCCAGGCATTAAAAGCTGAATATTTTCAATCCATGATGGAATTTTGTCAATGGTTGGGGCGAAACTGGTAAGAGGACCTTAATTTTATAACTAGAATACTTTTCACCGATGAAGCTGGCTTCACTAGGACTGAAATAATCAATTTTCACAATTCTCATGTGGGCTACGAAGACGAACCTTCAATATTTAAATCAGAAGTAAAGGCAGCTATATAAAACTAAAAATTGACAAAACAGCTGGGGTCGATAATATCACGACCGAGGTGCTTAAGTTAGCTGGTGAAGATAGAGTGAGAATCCTTCAAAGACTATGCCAAGGAATATGGCAAACAAGAGTCTAGCTCGACGATAGGAAAACCTCAATCTTTGTGCCACTACATAAAAAGGGAGCGACAGATGTCTGCGATAACTACAGATTGCTGGCACTAATATCGCACGCCAGTAAAATAATGCTGTATATTCTTCAATCCAGACTTCAAAATTATCTGTCTTGACAAATACCTCGATGGAGTGCGAATCCTTCAAAGACTGTGCGAAGAAATATGGGAAACTGGAGTCTGGCTCGACGATTGGAAAACCTCAATCTTCGTGCCACTACATAAAAAGGGAGCTAGAGATATCTGCGATAATTACAGATTGCTGGCACTAATATCGCACGCCAGTAAAATAATGCTGTGTATTCTAGGTTAAAAGACGCGGTACCAGAGAGCAAATACTGAATTTATCGTGATAGCAAGAGAATATTACGTGCCTATGTACATTTGTTTCATAGACTACCGTAGGACTTTTGACAATGTGGATTGAGACAAATTCTGGACTGTATTATTGGAGATGGGGACACCCAAACATCTCTTATTTATTATCCGCCGACTATATGAAGAAAACTCTGCTTAGGCGAAAGTAGACAACACTAACTTCGATAAATGTAAAGTCGGCAAAGGTGTCAGAACAGGGCTGTGTTCTATCACCGGTTTTCTTTAATATCTATAGTGGACACGTAATGCAACGGGTGCTGGATGACTGGCACGTTGGGGTAGCTATAGGCTGAATCAAGATATCTAACTAAGGATTATAGATGATATCACATTAGTTGCAGCAAGCGAGGATGAGCTCATACACCTGTTGGATAGGCTTCAGACGACAAGCTCTGATTACGGCCTCAGCGTAAACTACAACAAAACGAAAATTATGACTGTCGACCGAACAAATGATAACCATCCAGACATTAAGAATAGATGACTTGTGGACAATACTGGAGACTGCAAATAAGACATTCAGCGGAGAATACAGATGGCAAGATCGGCAACTTGCCAATTGACCGAATTTGGCGAGACAGAAATATCACGAGGCGCACAAAGATCAGACTTACTAACGCCTTAGTTTTCTCCATCTTTCTTTACAACTCTGAGACATGGACCATTAGGGAAGAAGACAGACGATGTATTGTTGCTTTCGAATTGTCTATACGCGTGTATTACGAATGCCCTGGTCAGTCCATCGCACTAATACCTTGGTTCTCCAAGAAATACGTTCCCGAAATCGAGTCTCCAGCATTCTCTCAAATCCTCTCATTTTTTGGCCACATCAACCGGAGAGAGGACAATATAAAACGGTTGATAGCTCAGGGAAAACCAGATGGCAAAACACGAAGGGGATGCTATCCAAAGCGTTGGGCTGATGTCACCAAGAGCTGATGGGAAAGAGCTTCAATGAGGCTGTGCGCCTAGCAGACAACCGCGATAGATGGTGTGATGCCACCAGGCGTGGTATACAGCAAGTGGATGCCAACTAAAATAATTTTCATGAATCACGAAACGTCTGGCAAGACGTTGTGAATAAGAAGAAGAAGTTTAATTTAATTTAGTAAATTCAAATATATGGATAATATTTTCAGTGGCGTACTCAGATTTTTTGGGCGGAGGGGACAGTTCGTTTAAAAGTCGGTATAAAAAAGTTGCAAATAAAAATGAAATACGGATTTTTATCTACAGCACAGGGTTCATAGCAATAATTTAAATTTCCCGATTGATGAGCGGAGGAGCAAGATAGGAGAAAAATTTGGTTTGGTAAACGGGGGAGGGCGGAAAATGGAAACAAAATTTTTTGAATGAGCGGAAGAGGGGCGCCTACTGGAATAAAAAATTTCAAATTTCCTGATTTTTTATAAAAATCACTAAAATTCCTTGATTTTTTAATATGAACCCTACAGCAGGGTCGCCACATCATGAGGGTGGGGGGAACAGTGCCCCCCCCTAGTTACGCGGTGGAATATTTCTATCTCTTTACTATATCTCTTTTTTTTGTTCACAGCCAACTGACTAGATTATTTTGTATTTCCTATTCTGTCATTAAGTTTTATCTGTTGAATACTGTACTAAATGAATAAATAGATACATATATACATTCATACATACATACCAAAGCTGTTGCTAAGCACTGAGAAAGACCAAGAGAGATGCCTGGAGGAAGCACTGCGAGATTATAGAAAGTAACTCGGAATGCTCCAGACTCCAGAAAATTCTCTAGAAGGACAATCGGTGCACAACAAATTATCTCTTAACTGAGACAGGTCAATATACCAAGACAGGCAAGGAAACAATGGAGGAATTACTCCTCGTGCACTTTCTTGGATCCACAATAATTGATCAATCACCTGAGGAATGGCTAGGAACAGAACTGGAAGTTACTGGAAACAGGGCTACCAGCGTAGACTGGACAGTGACAAAAAAAGGTGATAGATCAGTCTAAAATCAGATGGGCAATAAACTCATTTGAGCTATACAAATCTCCGGGATACGACGGAATTTGGCCAATAATGCTACAGCAAGGCTTAGACTTGCTAGCGTCAAAACTCTGTACACTTTACAGGGCCAGCCTAGCATACCAAAAATTTGGAAGCCAGTTAGGGTGGTATTTATACCAAAGGCTGAGAGAAATTCCCGTAATCAAGCCAAGTCAATAACACCGCCATAAGTCTTATGTCATTCCAACTTAAGACAATGGAAAAAAATTTTGACAGACATATCAGGGATGATGTACTGGTTAGAAGCCCACTGCATCAAGGCCAATATGCATATAGAGAAGGCATGTAAACGGAAACGGCACTCCACCATCTAATTCAGAAGGTGGAAAAGACGCTGGAACCCAAGGAGGTGGAGCTGGGTGCCTTCCTCGACATAGAGGGAGCACTCGACAACACCGCTTTTAACTAAATCATTAGAACTGCAAGAGTACGTGGCATTGCACCTGCTGCAGGTGGGTAGGCGCTACACTCAAAGGCAGGTATTCAGCACAATGATGGATGAAACCTTAGGTGCGTCAGTTGCTGGGGGGATGCCCGCAGGGAGGGTATTGTCCCCTCTGCTATGAAACCTTGTAGTTGACGACCTACTGGAGAAACTCACAAACAAAGGATATGCTGACGACATAGTCATCATAGTTAGGGGAAATTTAATAACATAGTTAGGGACCGTCTACAAAAGGCCCTGAATCTGGTGAAAAAATGGACCGACGAAGACGGACTGAAAATCAGTCCTCAAAAACTTAGAGACAAGTTCTCCAAGACACACAATTACAGATGTTGGGGGAGGTAAAGTACCTTGGAGTCACTTTAGATTCCAAATTTACCCGGAACCAATATCTGGACAGAGTAATACACAAGTCTGTTGCCATCTGGCAACATGCAGACGACTGTATGGCAAGACATTGGGGCTCAAACCTGGTATGGTGCACTGGCTCTATACCAGTATAATAAGAAACCATCACATACGCAGCCTTAGTTTGGTGGCCCAAGGTCATTCAAATAACAGCAGCCAACAGTCAGCAGCGACTGGCCTGCCTGGGAATTACAGATGCAATGAAAAGCACTCTAACAGCAGCCCTGGAGACCCTATTGGACCTCCCTCCACTGAGTCTTGTGATTCAGGGGGAGGCCAGAATGGGAGCTTGCAGGCTACAATATTCTCAGAACCCGTCTCCTCTTGGAGCCAACTTGGGGCACATGAGGATAATAAACATTGTAGCGGATCCTCTATTGAGTATGAGGTCAGACTACGTGACACCAAAAATTACATTCAACAAGCCCTTCACTGTCATCATTGCAGATAAGAAGAAGTGGATGACAGGTTCTTCTGATGCTTTACGCAAAGGCCTGGCCTGGTATACCGACGGGTCCAGGATGGAATCAGTAGCTGGAGCAGGAATACGTGGTGAAAGGCCAAAGTTTCTCTCTTGGACACCACTCCACTGTATTCCAGACAGAAATTCTGGCTATACTTGAGTGTATACGCGAGAATGTTAAATGAAGATATGTGAACCAGCAGATCTCAATTGAATCAGACAGGCGACATTTAAGGCACTAGCCTCTAACAAGGTGTCTTCCAGACAGGTTTGGGACTGCCATGGAGAGCTCAAAATTCTGAGCGAGCGGAACAGAGTAATACTACTCTGGGTGCCAGGACATACCAGTATTGAGGGCAACGAAAAAGCTGATGAACTTGCTAGAAAAGGAGCAGCTGACATATTCTGTGGTCCAGAACCCGCGTTGGGCATCACAAAAAGCTCAGCCAGAAGGGTAATTAAAGGCTGGGTCAAGAGTAAACATAACCATTACTGGAAAGATATTCCAGGAAATCGACATGGGAAACCACTTATTAATGGACCACGCTCAAGACAAACCGCTCACAAAATCTTCTGACTGGACACTTTCCCGTTAAGAAGTACCTGCATTTGATCGGAAAGTTTACTGGCGACCTTAACTCCAGACTGTGTGGTAAAGTGTCAGAAACTGTAGAACATATTATACATGACTGCGAGGCGCTGGACCGCAGAAGATATAATATCTACGGGTAAATACAAACAAACCCGGAAATCATTAAAACTCGCTCATTTTCAGACCTGTATCACCTGGTCAGTGACACAGAAATATTAAAATGGACATTGTAAACGAAAACAGGGAGAGCACAATAAGCCCAGAGGCCTAGGAGGAGGGGTTTTAGTCAGTTAGATGCTGACACTCAGTCCCATTTCAAGTTTGGATGAGCAGCACGTATGTGGTTTCCCCTCCTCGAAAAAAAAAACGCACTGGGCTTAGTGCTCCTCTAAGCACCCTAAGCACTTTTGTGCTCGGGAGAACTGTACTTAGAAGAACTTTTTTAAGTCGGCGCTTATTGCTTAGTACTTCGAACACTTCATGAGAGAGATTAGTGCTCGCGAGCACTGCAAGAATCTCCTAAGCATTTTAAAACAGTCGTGAGCAAGGAGTTAATTTTACATGAAATTAATACTAGACACACGTATAAAAACACCGTTAAACATTTGAACTCACATCCAAGTTAAAAAAAATAATATTAGAAAAAGACTATTTAGAGAAAAATGTATAATGTTATGTCAAAAAATATATATAATTAAATCAAATGTAATATACATCACATCGCATGTAATAATTCTTAGGAAACTGTTTTAAAATGTATTGTTTTCATTCATAACTTAATATATCAAATCCATTCATGCATCATCATATTATATTATGTTACAAGCACAAGCCTATCAATTAGACGTAAAAATTATACCTTTATCATATCATCTAGTCAGAAGTGCCGAAATATTTCGCCTAAAAAAAATTACTAAATAACCTCACGTAGTGCCTTCTACCTCAAAGCATGATAATTTGTTTCTTTCCTTAAAAAATAATTCCCAACCAAATTTGATGAAAAGAATAGAGATTATTGAGTAATATTTTCACTTTGACACCCTGTATCTAATCTATTAAAGTATATTAGGTTAAATCTCATATTTTGGTCCATAAATCTATCATTGTTCTATGGCTCATCAGTAATTAATGGTCAAACTTGTATAATTTCGGCCAACAATACACTCTTCTAACTAAAGATTTAAAAGCTTAAATTTGAGATCATTAGAAATGAAAATTACATAGCTCCACAAAATAAAAAAAGTGATCTGTTCTTGGAACTCCATTGGGTGACCATATGTATTTCGACGTGCTGAAAACGAATCAGGGTCATTTAGCTCCATCACCCACCATTTTCTGTAAATTTCGAAAATAACCAAAAAAAAAAAAAGATCATAATTTAGGTTATTTTCGGGATTTACTTAAAATTGATGGAGCTAAACGGACACCCGATTCGTATTCAGCACGTCGAAATACATAGAGGTTGCCCAATGGAGTCCCAGAAACATACAATTTTTTTCTTATGTGTGCCTGAGTAATATATGAATATCACCGGATCCTCCGCCATTTTATAGAAAACCGCGTATGCAAATATATTACACAAACACACAAAAAAGTGAAAAGTGGGCTGTTTTTGGGACTCTATTGTAAAATCCATGTATTTCGACATGCTGAATACAAATCAGGTGCCCGTTTAGCTCCATCACCCAACAATTTTTAGTAAATCGCGAAAATAACCTAAATTATGAGTTTTCTTTTAGGTTATTTTCGCGATTTACAAAAAATGGGTGGGTGATGGAGCTAAACAGACACCTGATTCCTGTTGAGCATGTCGAAATACATGGGGGGTCACCCAATGGAGTTCCAGGAACAGACCACTTTTTTTTATTTTGTGGAGTTGTGTTATAAATTTCAATGGATAAACAATCGATTTTATTATTTTTATTGGCAATTTAAAATAAAAAATATATATAGTCTGTATACTTTTATAGAGGGTAATAAATTATTAAATAAAAATCAATATGGTTTCCGCCAAAAATTGTTCAACGGTCCAGGCTGTGTCTAGGGCGGTGGCTGAGGTAGTGGAGGGCCTTGAGGGGGGTAAACAGAGTGCTATCACACTTTGTGACCTCAGCAAGACCTTCGACTGTGTCAGCCACACCTTGCTACTGAATAAATTGGAGCGTTACGGAATTAGCCCAGCAAACATTTTTGTTAAAATTAGCTCCAATTCGACTTGGTAAAAGAGGAATTTACTTGTTAAGGTAATTATGACGTAAAATTGACTAGAAAAATACACTTCTGATAAAAATTTACCAATTGGTCTTACTTTAGATTTCAGTTTACGTAAATAATACCAATTAATCTACCTCATACACAATTTTCCTTGAAAGTAAATTTAACGAAAACAACGAGTGAAAAACTACTAAAAAAATCTACCAAAAATGAGGATAAATTTACAATAGGGTAGAAATAGGTAATATAATTAGGTAGTATTCACCTTTTTAGCGACTAAAAATATTCCTAATAGTCGAATATCTTACTAGGTAGATTTTGTTGTAAATCCTACGTAATGTATACCTAAATAGCAACCTATTTGGTCACTATTATTATACACCTTTGAAGTAATATTAGGTCGACAAAATAGATAAATTCTACCTGGCTTATCTACCTGATTTCAATCATTAAGTCAATTAACTTTTGTAGTTGCATTTACAAAGGCAGTTAACTTTAAGGTCAAATTAGCTCAAGACGCCATATTTTCTTAGCAGAGTCGAAATATGATTCAAAATTAGAATTTTAAAAATGAGTGTATATGGAAACAAACTGACGAAAAGTTAAAAAAAATACATAATTATACCTGCAAACTCATATTTAACAAGTATAGCATACTTTTCGGCTCAAATTATTATTATAATTTTTTTACTTGGCAATAAGAATTTCCTTATAGATGAATATTTTGGAGGCACATTGTTATTTTACGAAGTACAGCTGCTATTATACACAAAAAAATTTTCGTCGCATTGATTTCAACAACGAGTACTGCAAATACTTCACTTATAAATTAGATTTATTTTAGTTACCGACATTCATCTTGTATCGTCCTTGTGAGTTAGGTATATCTTCAAATTTGTAGGTGACTGACAACAATATTATAGAGAATTACCAAATAAGAATAAAAACCTTATTTATTTCCTCTTGGTGTCATTTTCCAATTTCACATACTTAAATACGTAAGTTCTACCTAAAGCTAATCAACTCGATGTCGAATTGACATCGAATTTAAGTAAAATTTACCTAAACAGGTATTACTAACCAAATATATTGTGCGACTACAAGTACGATTTATGTGTAATTTTACCTGTCTTAGTCGATATAACCTAATTTCGACGTCGTCTTTTTCTCCACTTATGTCGATTCCACGTAGCGTCAACGTAAATTTTACCAAAACATGGTTAATTTTAATTTTGCCACTAAATTTATTATACATAATTTAGGTAGTTTTGACGTCAAATAATACCTAAATGTTTGCTGCGAGAGGAATAACTCTTTGTCTTATACAGTCTTATTTAAAGAACAGACAACAATGTGTCATTATTGGCGAAAGTAAATCAGATTTCAGGACTATAGAACATGGTGTGCCCCAGGGTTCGATACTGGGGCACCTGCTCTTTATCATATACATAACATGACCTTTCATATTATCTAATGACAGAAAAATGTAACTTGTTTGCTGATGATACAACGTTGGTTCATACTGTCCCAAATATGATTAACCTTAACCAGATAATGAAAATAAATGAAAATAAAACTGAAACGTGGTTTACTGCTAACTACTTGAAATTAAATCCAGACAAGATACAGAGGCTTTTTTTTTTCTAGTTCAAATAATAAAAATAATGATAACATAAATAATGTTAAGCTCTTGATGATCACTCTCGATAGTGGGCTAAATTGGTCTGCCCATATAAATAATTTAAGTAATAAACTAGCAAGTTGTAATTATCTCCTACGGCAACTAAAAAAGGTATTAAACCCTGAAATTTTATATACTGCATACTTCTCATTATTTCACTCGCATTTAACTTATGGCGTGATCCTATGGGGTAATTCAGCACAATCTATAAAAAATTTCAGACTCCAAAAATATGCAGTAAGAGTAATAACTGGTGCCGGACTCAGCGATCACTGCAAATCACCTTTTATTTATAAAATTTAGAATAATGCCACTTCCTTCGGCATATATATATATATATATATATATATATATATATATATATATATATATATATATATATATATATATATATATATATATATATATATATATATATATATTATCAAGTTTTAGAAATACATAAAAATAAATCACTGTTCTGTACACATGCTGATATTCATAATTACAACACTAGATTTGCGGATAAAATTGTTCCGGATAAGTTCAGGCTCACAAAATCGCTTAAAAATTCCTTAAATACAAATCTGTATAATATCCTACTTTCTAATATAAAAAACTTAAATGATTTTCAATTTAAATATAGAGTAAAAAACTATATTCTAACACATTGTTTCTATTCAATAAATGAATATTTAGATGCACCATAATCTGCTGAAATTTAAGAAATTTGTAAACCGAATGACTTTCAGTATATTAATTCTATTAAGTGTCACACCCATAGTTGCTGACCACTGTTAACTTTTGCTTACATAGAAGATTGCCACACTTTACTTTAAAAATCGTACTGTGTTTTCACTTTGTTGTATGTAAATTTATTTTATAATCCTAGTTTGTTAGTTACTCACTTATTGTTATGTTATATACTTCATACTCAAAATTATTGTGACTATATATACGTGTATGTATATACCGAGTGACACAGGAGATATGTAATACCCCGTATTTAAAAAGATATTATTTTGAAATTTAAAAAGATATTATTTTGAAATTTGGTAGACTTATATAAAGCGTGATTGTCTTTTTTTGGTATAAACAAGAAATTTTTTCCACTTCCGGTTTCACCGGAAATGACATCTACTTCGTTATTTTAAATGGCACCCTGTGTTTTTTCCTATCTGATTCTACTAAAATTTCTCTTTTCAACTATGTATACCAAGATCAAAGATTAGAGAATTAACAAGATCGGACAGTTAGAAAGAGAACCACCTTTCAAGGTCACATGTGGTAACTCCGATTTAAATCCCATCAGCTGATGCCTGATTTTGACACTTCAGATGACGTTTGTTTTGTTTACGTTCAGTGTACACATTGTGAATATTGTAGTTGTGCCGTATTTCAATAATAAAATGGATTATACGGGAAGTGTGCTAAAGAGTGCTAAAAAACGAAAGGGTGGGATGTATTGTATTTACAGAAACTGTAAAAACAGAAAGTTTTCTTCTGACGAAAACTTAAAATTTTTTAGAGTGCCCAAGGATGAAACTTTGACACTTGATTACTAACTTTCATTAATTGGAAATTGGAACACAAAATATTAAAAGTAAATTTGTAAATAAAAACCAATTCGCTAATCTTTGTAAAAACCAAGAACAACGTTACCAGCTGATTACCTTCAAATAACAAAACAAAACGGAAGCACGTGAGCATGCGTACTGCGTTCTAGACATTTAATTTGAAAGGGTTTGGCAGCTCTGTTGATTTTGGCTTAATAATTATCATTATTATATTAAATGTTATGCTTTGAGTTGTTATAGTGTACAGGCTTCTATTGCCTAATAAAATTTACCACATTTTAGAGTATGGCAACCCTGCATCTGATCTGTGAAATTCAGTTAAACGCGGCAACAATGGGATAACTCCAATTTAAAAGGATTAAAGGGCCGAGGTCAATCGCGCCATTACTAAAAGATCAAAGGAATTCCGCCGGCTGTCATATCTTGTTAATTCTCTAATCTTTGCCAAGTGACATTCGTTTTTAGAATGGCTGCTGAAAACCATGTTATTGCAAGTCAAGTTGGCTATGGAATGAAATGTGGCGGTAATTAATGCTTAATGTGCTGCGATATCAAAAGAACCCTTGTACACAATTTTGTGTTTCATATGTGTTTTATTCTTATCAGTAGCCGAAGAGACTTTGTAGAATTTTTATATTAAATAAAAATCTCTAGACTAAATCACCGAAATCATAACTAAGATAGAAACACTAATTTTAAATTTGACCCATTTGTAAAATATTTATTCATCTTTCACTTTTACTCAATACAATTCATTGTTATGTCTGATTTTGCTTGCTTTTAAATAAAATTGTTTTCGAAGAATCTCAAAATGCTGGTCATTATTTTCCCTGCAGCGTCGAATTCTTGTAACCAGTACTTCTAAGCACATTTTCTAACTGCAATTCCGTAAACTAATTTATTGCTAACCTAACTCTCATTTTTTAGTCCCTATTTTGCAGTGGAGTTTTATAAACCATTTCCTTGAGATCACCTCATGTGAAAAAAACAAGTGGCGTAAAATCCGGACACCTCGGGGGACATCTAATTGGTAAAAATGAAATATGAATAAATATTTTACAAATGGATAAAATTTAAAATTAGTGTTTCTATCTTAGTTTTTGTGATTTCGTGGATTTAGTCTAGATTTTTCTTTAATATAAAAATTGTACAAAGTCTCTTCGGCTACTGATTAGAACAAAACAAATATGAAACACAAAATTGTGTACCACGGTTCTTTTGATATTGCAGCACACTAAGCATTAATTACCGCTACATTTCATACCATAGCCAACTTGACTTAATGCAATAAAATGGATTTCAGTAGCCATTTTAAAAATGAATGCCATCTTGCTATACATAGTTGAAAAGAGGAATTTAAAGCGAACCAGATAGGAAAAAAATATATACAGAGTGCAATTTAAAATAACAAAGTAGATGTCACTTCCGGTGAAACCGGAAGTGGAAAAAATTTCTTGTTTATACTAAAAAAAGGACAATCACACATTATATAGGTCTACCAAATTTCAAAATAATATCTTTTTAAATAAACATACTACGGGGTGTTACATATCTCCTGTGTCACCCGGTATGTATAAATTTCGTATTTTGTTATATACATTTAATATTTTTTATATATTATTGTTCATGTACCTATTGATTTGGTAAAATACTGTTTGTATAATACATGAATAAATGCTACTCTACTCTACTCTAGTGCATTCGGTAAATTGTCACATTCTTTTCCTACATTGTCATTCTAGGTGGTTTTTTGGTCCTTATCATTTTTTATAAATAATTCTTAAATTCAACGAAATTCCAGCCTCAGTAGAATAACAGATACCTTACTCCGTTACTTAAATTTTTAAAAGTGCTTATAGGGTAGAGCGAAAGTAGGCACAAAAAAACAAATTTTTGAAAGCGAAGTTACCTGTGTATGCAAAAGACGCGTTTTGAGATTCTTAGTCACCCAAAAAAAATCCGGATGTCCTAAGATGATTTCTTCGGTTGCTGAAATCACCATTGAAAAAAAAAATAAAAAATTTCGAAAATAGATAAAACACCCAAACACGCAACTCTCAGCTAGTTTTTGTTCAAACTCTATCCAGAACTTACCACGTGAAGGTAGCTGCATCTCGAGTTCCACCCTAACCCTCCCACCCGTAAAGTAAAAACTTCTTTTATTTGTCCTAGAACTTGTAAAAAATTTTTTTTGTTTCAAATTGCGGCGAAATTTCTCTTGATTTGATTCTAGGGTTTGGGAAGTCTCGACATTTTCAAAGTCCCGGGACACGAGACATTGCAAGATCAAAGTCCCGGGATGTTCCGGAACTTCGAGACTTTTCAAAATAAAATTAGAATCGAGTTCATTTTTGGTGAGATATATCAATAAAATCGCCATTTTAGTAAAAATCAACATTAATTGAACATAAAATCAAATTCTAACATTTCTAACGTTAGTTAAAGTCTAAACAATTCGAATGTTCAATTCTCATACACAGATTCATTTTTTGGAAATAGAATCTTATAATTATAAAACATAAAACAGACTTAGTAAAGTAATCATACTAATCATCAATATTCATCATTTAGTCTCTAGCCATTAGTAAATAGGGAACGTAAGCTGGGTTTATACCGTCGTGAGACAGGTTAGTTTTATCCTACTGATGACTCGTCGTTGCGGTAGTAATTCTGCTCAGTACGAGAGGAACCGCAGGTTCGGACATTTGGTTCACGCACTCGCTCGAGCGGGCGGACGGTGGTGCGAAGCTACGATCCGTGGGATTATGCCTGAACGCCTCTAAGACCGTATCCTTTCTAGTCGAAGGTGGCAACGATATCTCTTGGAGTTCCGAGAGTGGAAAGGCTCAAAACAATGTGATTTTACTAGGCGGTCGCGGTTCGCCGCGATCGTCGCACTAGCCCTATCAATTAGTCTTTTTTCCTAATTTAATAAAATATTATATTAAAAAAATTAGTGCATTAACAACTTTGTCCGACAATCGGTTTCTGATTTTTGTAATAATGCCTCCGAAAAGAGAACACTCTCTTGTTTTCAATAGATGTCGGTTTTATTGTGTATAATAAGTTACGTACGTATGAGTATCAAGTAATTACTCGTTAAACTAACAAATGGCGCTAAGTGACAGAGTGCGGGAAGCCTGGACTAATGAAGCTTATTATGATCTTTTGTTAATAAATTATTACAAGCGTGTCTCGAGTCTCGACCCGAAAGTCCCGGGACACGAGACAATTAAATTTGGGAAAAGTCCCGGGACTTCGAGACACGAGACGTCCCAGAACCCAAACCCTATTTGATATGAGCTCTTATGAACTCGTCTCGTGTTTCGGTGACTAGTTTAATGCATCCCTTCGCTGTCTGCGAATAGCAAGGAAATTTTACCAATAGTATTTCATCCGGAACCAGCGAAACTATGTTGGTTAATTCTTCATTTGATATATTCATTGTTAACGGTGGCTCGCTTATAGTAACATTCTGCTAGTCAATTAAGTCCACATAATTTTGACAACCAAAGTTGCAGTTGATTTTCTACATTTCATTTCATCATCTCCTAACATTGCTATCAAAAGGTTTTCTGGATTGCCAAAATATCCGTTTCTCTCAATTACGGGATCTATTACTTCCTTGAATTCATCAGGGAGGTAGTGAGATCTTCTGAATGCTAAATAAGTGCCAAGCACCATATTTACAAGACCAATGGCATTTAATTTCAAACCAGCATAAGGCTTACACCTTGACTATAAATCCAGTCAATATCTTAAGATTTTTTTTTTAACTGTTTAACGTCGGCCTATTTCCGCTACCAGGGCCTATCACCGACGCCAGGAGACGAGCTACCCCCAACCTGGAAATTTTGCCGAACCTCTTCCCTTAAGAAGAGTAGGGATCTATTACTTGCCTAACATTTAATAGACAAGGGACCGCCTGCTTTACACCCCCTCCGAAGGATGGTATATCCACTACGTAATCCTCGTCTGAAATTACGTAACTTCCGAGTATACACTGACATACAAGCCTCTAGAAGGTGGGACGAGAACGCTGTATTTCCCAAGATGGGAGCCCATCCAAGTACTAACCGCGCTCGACGTTGCTTCAACGGAATATCGACTGATATTCACATTGAAGTCGCCTCTACGCTCGCCCCCTTAAGATTTTGAGAGGGCTCTTTGCTGGAAACATATAATCTTAGAACTTTGTTGGCTGTGGTAAGCCATCTGCCGTAAGATATTTTCCTTGGAGCTCTTAGAGCTAAACCGTCTCTTAAAATTTCGCTGGATTTTGCCTGATACATTTCATACATGTACTTTTGGTCAGTACTTAGCGTTTTCAAATCAACCAAAGGTAAAGAAGTCTCAATTTTTTCAAAGTCTATCACAGGTAAGTTTTGACACAATTCAAGTGCCTTGCCTATTTCTCCGGAAAATCCTTTTGGTTCAGTAGTTTTTCCGTCTAAATGGTTCATTAGGTGATGCAGCGGTAATTCGTTGGTATGGAGTAAAAAAATCATCCACTGTAATGGCTTCCTTAGATTCGTATCTAAACCTCGAATGACTCCGTTTTTTAAACACTCCACCTACTCGTATTCTATGTATGTATGTCACGTGTGATGTGTGTTGTTCAAAAGTTAATTTTGTTATTCTTGTTAATTTTTTAGTTAATAAATAAAATAGAAGGCATAGCTAACAAATGTCAGTAAATAAAATTAATATAAACAATCTGTCAAAAAAACATAGCAACATCAGTTTAAAAAATGTATCTTTCATGAAATATATTGTTAGCACGATTTTCTATTTATCATTTCTGCAAAAGCAGTGGTCCGAAGTTATCATAATTATCATAAATAGTGGAAGCTTACCATCTACGGTAAGAAAGTGCTCTGCTAAACGCAGACTAAAGGCAGCCACACAACAAGTTGGTCCTTCAGCCGGACGAGCATTTTGAGCAATCAAGCCTTAAATTTGCAAAGTACCAGTAAAATCATCGAAGCATTTTATGAAGAATTACTCCATCACATCAGCGGATAGAGACAGCGAATAACAGTTAGCAAGCAACGAAAAATTGACATCAAGCGCTCTGGTCATAGTCAAGGTTAGTTATTCACAAAATAATTTGCCAGTCTATACTTTTATTTGTGTTAACTCAGTTTCGTGCATTGCCAAATTATCTCAAATTTAAATAAACATTTAAATTATCAAAATGTCAGAAAAAATTGACATAAAATCTCTTATTCATAAACGTGGTGTTATAAAAGGCCAATCAACCCGATTTATACATTTTTTGGACAATTTCGACGTAAACCAAACAGATTTAAATCAGTTGAAAGATAGGTTAAGCGATTTTAAATCATTATTGGGCAAATTTAGTGATATCCAAACAGACTTGGAAATTTCAGACACTGATACAAATCCTGAAGAACATGATAAAAACAGGGTAGCATTTGAAAGTTCCTACTATTCGGTGTTATCTCGAGCACAGAAAATTTTAGATGAAGTCGCAGGAAAGGAAACGGTGTCGGTAGCCAGTAATCAGCTGTTGGCTATGGAGAATTTAAAAAGAGACATAAAGTTGCCTCCCATCAATCTTGGAACGTTTGAAGGTTCTTTTCAAAATTGGTTATTTTTCAAGGACACCTTTACTTCTCTCATTCACAACAACAAAAATATTTCTGACATTCAAAAATTTCATTACCTAAGATTATCACTAAAAGGTGAAGCGGCACAAGTAATTAGTACATTAGAAATATCATCAGCAAATTATAACGAGGCTTGGAAGCTGCTCTATGAGCGATTTGAAAATAAAAATTTCCTTATCAATAACCACGTTAAATCTATCTTTAATTTAACTAATGTTACAAAGGAATCATTTGCTGGCTTAAGGTCATTACTCGATAATCTTACAAAGCACATAAGGGCTTTGCAGGTTTTGAAATTACCTGTAGATCAATGGGATATATTGCTCATTCACTTAGTAACGTCGAAACTTGATTCAAAAACTAGGCGAGAATGGGAGGAAAGGTGCACAGGGCCAGAATTGTCAAAATTTACCGAGTTAGAAGTTTTCCTCAAAAACAAATGTAGACTCTTGGAAAATTTACAATTAAATAACATAGAGGGTAAAATTTCAAACGATCGTGGAAGCAACTCACGTCAAAATTATTCGCATTTCTCAACCGAAAATGTATCATGTGTGTTATGTAAAGAGAATCATGTAATAAACCCTTGTCCAAAATTCTCCAGTATGTCTATTAAGTCACGATGGACAGAGATCAAGCGTCTGAATTTATGTCACAATTGCTTGAAGGGAAGTCACAATATAAAATTCTGCAAATCAATCTCGTGTAAGAAATGCAACAGACGACATCATACGTTACTTCATGATCCAGAATTTTATACAAATTTTCCTCGCAGTAGTTCAGACCAAACAAACGTGAGCAAAATAGACCAACCATGCATTAACAAAAGGTCGGAGAGCGATGCTCTCAACCAAGACACACATGATGATGCCATACCTCAAAAGACACACGCTTTATCTAATCAAGCAAATTACTCTCGTACCTCACAAATACTCTTATCTACAGCTATTATACAAGTAATAGATCGCAATGGTAAAATTCACGAAGCCAGAGCAATGCTTGACAGCGGCTCACAGTCTAATTTCATAACTAACTCTTTATGCAAGAAATTAAAACTTTCGACTTCAGAAATCTCATATACGATTTTGGGGATCAATCAAAGGTTAAGCAACATAAATGCTCGCTGTCAACTGAAAATACAATCTCGATTGGATAATCATCAAACAACATTATCTTGTCTTGTGTTACCTACAATTACGGATAAGTTGCCATCGATTTCCTTTGACAAATTTACCTTAAATATTCCCTATAACATACAGCTAGCCGATCCAAAATTCGATCAGGCTGGTGACATCGATGTTCTCATTGGGGCTGAAATATTTTGGGATTTGTTGAGCGTGGGGCAAATAAAATTGGGTAAAGCTAAACCTAATTTACAACGAACAAGACTAGGCTGGATAGTTTCGGGATTGTTGAACTTGCCAAACGTAAATCAACAAGTGAATAAAACCGTGTGTCATTTTGTTAGTAGTAATGACATCGATACACAGTTAACTAAATTCTGGGAACTAGAAAACATTGATAATTCAAAAACAATCACAAGTGAAGAACGGGCTTGTGAAACAAATTTTGATGAAAACACGAAACGAAATAAAGATGGTAGGTTTGTTGTGGCGATCCCATTCAAGAAATCTCTTGAACTTCTCGGCGAATCGAGGCAACAAGCTGAAAAACTATTTTACAATCTTGAGCGCCGCCTCCAAAAGAATCCTGAACTTTCACAACTGTATACCGAGTTCTTAAATGAATATGAACAAATGGGTCATATGGTTAAAGTGACAAATCCCGAGCAAGCAAAAATTAGCTATTATATGCCTCATCACGGCGTTTTTCGAGAGCATTCTGAGACAACGCGATTACGTTGTGTTTTCAACGCTTCAGCGCCAACGTCAACTGGGAAGTCATTAAACGACTTACAGATGGTAGGGCCAGTATTACAGAGAGAATTATTTAGCATTATTTTGAGTTTCCGTATTCATAAATATGTAGTAACTGCCGACATTGCTAAAATGTATCGACAAGTGCTTTTATGTCCTGAGCAAACTCCTCTCCTCAGAATTTTATGGCGTGCTAACCCGTCCATATCCCTGGAAACATACGAGCTACAAACAGTCACATATGGTACCGCTGCAGCTAGTTATCTTGCAATACGATGTTTATTTGAGTTGGCTAATGAGTGTCAACAAGATCAACCAGAAATCTCTGAAATAATTAAATCTGATTTTTATGTGGACGATCTATTAACTGGCGCTAAAAACGTTGAACATGCTGCAAACATTTCAGTTCAAATACAAAATGTTTTAAGACAGGGCGGTTTCGACTTGCGGAAGTGGCGTGCCAATGACAAACGAGTTATTCAAAATTTAAACGCTCATGATTCCACAAAATTTAACTTTGGTGAAAACGAAAATGCAAAAACGTTAGGTCTAATGTGGTCTTGCGAAACTGACAATTTCACATTCGATATAGACTCAAAATCTAGACCAACGAAGATAACCAAGCGAACAATCTTGTCCGAAGCAGCACAGATTTTCGATCCTCTTGGCATATTAGGTCCACGTACTATAACACCAAAAATAATCTTACAACAACTTTGGCAAGAAAAACTTTCTTGGGACTCAGCTGTACCCTTGCATTTAAACTACAAATGGGTAACCTTTCGGAATCAGTTACACATGCTAAATAAAATTGAAATTCCCAGACGCGTAACATACGAAAATTATAAAACATTGGAACTGCATGGGTTTGCAGATAGTTCCAAGCAAGCTTACGGGTCATGTATTTACATCAGGAGTACTGATTTCTCTGGCAATATTTGTTGTAAACTTTTATGCGCTAAAACCCGAGTAGCTCCTTTAAAAACTATAACTATTCCCAGGCTAGAGCTCTGCGCAGCTTTATTATTAGCTAGGTTGTTCAACAAAGTACAGAACTCCATGAAACTTAAATTTAATAAATATTACTATTGGAGCGACTCCAAAATAACGCTTTCATGGATAAAATCTTTATGCAGTCGATGGCAAGTCTTCGTGGCTAATCGAATCTCTGAAATTCAGTCCTTAACTTCGCCCGACGACTGGCATTATGTAAACACGACCGAAAACCCAGCGGATTTACTTTCCCGTGGTATTGAGCCCAAACTATTGTTCGACTGTAAGCTATGGTGGAAGGGACCGACATGGCTCTCATTGTCATCAGACCTATGGCCGATAGATAATCCGGAAACACTCGAACCCAAAAATTATCCCGAGGATGTGTTAGTTGAAATGCAAAAGGATAAGAGGGTTGTAGGTGCGGTTGCAATGGAAATATCTTTCATTAA
Organism: Rutpela maculata; assembly: GCA_936432065.2. NCBI lineage: Eukaryota > Metazoa > Arthropoda > Insecta > Coleoptera > Cerambycidae > Rutpela > Rutpela maculata. Next base: position 115,159,483 of record OW386285.2, read on the forward strand.
AAATTATTCCGATTTAAACAGATTGATAAGAGTCACAGCTTATTGCGTGCGGTTCAAAAATGAGGCCTCATTGGCAAAAAACAGTAGGAACAATGGTCCCTTATTACCCCTTGAAATACTAGACGCATTAAATCGTTTAATTCTATCAGTTCAAAAATCGCACTACCAAGAAGAATTGAACAGTTTGCTTAAATCTGGTTCAGTGAATTCAAAAAGCAAGTTGTTTGCTTTAGCTCCATTCTTAGATGTAGACGGTATATTGAGAGTTGGAGGACGATTGAAACATTCCAATTTTGACAATTGGAAAAAACATCCCGCCGTACTACCTACTAATCATCATTTATCGTATTTGATAGCAGAACATGAACATAAGCGTCTCTTACATGCGGGTCCGCAACTTTTGCTGGCCTCACTTAGAGATCGATATTGGTTCATATGTGGGCGAAATTTGGTAAAAAAAATTGTACATAAATGTATTCGTTGTTTTCGTTTCAATGCTAAAAATGTTCAAGCTATTATGGCAGACTTACCAAAGACTCGCGTCACTCCATCTCGACCTTTTTTAAACTCCGGCGTGGATTACGCCGGCCCGTTCTTAACCCTTTCAGTCACGAGTTTTTATTTTTGTAGCTAAAAATTTGGAACCAAGAGGCAAGTTTAAATGATTTTTTTAAAGATTTTTGAAAATAGTTTCAGGTCCTTACGGCCCTAATTTTTCGAAAAAATATTATGTTCGTTAAAACGAACATGGTGACTCAATGGAAAAATAAAAATAACTTTTCCACAATAATGGTTTATTTTGTACCAAAAACTTTGAAACAATTTCGATCATGAGTTATACATAAATGAAAATTGCATTTATTACTACAAACAAAATGTGTTTTCTTGAGACAGGTACCATTTTTGCATCTTGCACCATCCCTATTTTCGTCGAATAGAGGTAAATGGCCCACTTCATCAAATCGAACCTCTTGTATCGGTTTCGTTTCATTTTTGTTTTTTTTAGTTAGTAATGGTGTAGGGGAATCATTATTATTAGATGATGGTCATTCTAACCTTTTCTTCATTGTTCAATAACTGTAAATCAAACCCCCCACCCTCCTCATTTGAACCTTGCAATTCGCCTTCATCCCTGTCTTTATAATATTCACCATCACTCAAACCATCAATATCTGAGAAATTTTCAATTATCTCGTAAAGTTCAGCCTCGGTTAGTGGTTTTTTAGAAGCCATTATTTTTTATTAGTTCACCAATTCTGCAAAAAAAATTCCTTTGAGTCACCATGTTCGTTGAAAACGAACATTTGTATTTTGTTCAAAAAAAATATAAAAAACTAATATTCATTATATTGTGTATAATATACACAATAATAAACATTCATGTTACTGATAAAAAACTATATAAACTCAAAGTAATTTACTGCAACAGTGAAAAATATACAAGAAACTCACAAATACACAAACACAAGTGGCTGCTCGGACATGGATTGAGAAAATGGCTAAAACCTGAAAAGACCTCAACAAGATGGCACCACGAGCACTAAATTATAAAATAATTGTGATTGTTGAGACTACCAAGGGGATTCAAAAGGTTAAAATGTGTTCAGCTAGCATTTGTAGTTATGTCAAGGTTATGTTCGTTTAAACGACCATGGTGACCGAAAGGGTTAATTCGCGATAGAAAAACGCGAAATTATAAAACTACCAAGGCATACGTTTGTCTATTCGTCTGCTTCGCAACTAAAGCCGTACACTTAGAGCTGGTGGGCGACCTGACATCCGAATCCTTTTTAGCAACTTTGCAAAGATTTATGGCCCGCAGAGGCAAATGTCTAAACTTATATTCAGACAATGGCACCAACTTTGTTGGAGATAATGCCGAACTACGTAATTTTTTACTCAAAACTAATGGCCAGATTTCAACTGATTTAAGTCTCGACGGAGTAACGTGGCATTTCATTCCTCCCCGAGCACTGCATTTTGGCGGACTCTGGGAGGCCGGAGTAAAGTCCACAAAATACCATATAAAACGTGTTATCGGTGAGTCTATTTTATGTTTCGAAGAATTCATAACAGTGTTAACGCAGGTAGAAGCGTGTTTAAATTCTCGGCCACTATGCCCGCTATCATGTGATCCTAATGACTCTGAACCATTGACTCCGGCGCATTTCTTGATCGGCGAAGCTATTATTACAATCCCCGATCCAAGTCTGATGGGCACACCAGAAACCAGGCTAAATAGATTTCAAAGACTCCAACAAATGACGCAAAATTTTTGGACCAGGTGGTCAAAGGAGTACATAAGCGAACTTCAAGTACGTCAGAAGTGGAAAACTCAACATGTCGAACTATTAAAGAAAGGAGTCCTAGTGCTCATCAAAGAGGAGAACTTACCCCCCCTTAAATGGCATTTGGGTAGAGTACTCGAGTTGCATCCTGGAAGTGACGGCATTACTCGTGTGGTAACGATCAAAACTACGAAAGGCGTATACAAACGACCAATTTCAAAGATCTGTGTATTACCTTGTGAGGTAGTGTAGTGCTTCGTAATTAAAGAACAATGTCCTTTAAGGCGGGCGGCTTATGTTCAAAAGTTAATTTTGTTATTCTTGTTAATTTTTTAGTTAATAAATAAAATAGAAGGCATAATTAACAAATGTCAGTAAATAAAATTAATATAAACAATCTGTCAAAAAAACATAGCAACATCAGTTTAAAAAATGTATCTTTCATGAAATATATTGTTAGCACGATTTTCTATTTATCATTTCTGCAAAAGCAGTGGTCCTTCGAAGTTATCATAATTATCATAAATAGTGGAAGCTTACCATCTACGGTAAGAAAGTGCTCTGCTAAACGCAGACTAAAGGCAGCCACACAACATGTGTTGTGTATTAACGTCAATCAGAAGTAGGGACAGTGCGCGACGTAAAATTGAAGCGTTATTTGAGAATATAAATGAGTATAAATCTTGGTAACATCATTCGTATATTACCAAATTCATTAAAAACTAGTTATATGCAACAATAATAACATAAATTATGATTTTGGTGAAAGTGTGATCAAAATTTTAAATAAAGAAAAAATTTGAATTTCCAAAATTTTGAGACGGTTTCGGCAGCCGAAGATGTCGTTTTTGGGAGCTCTGATTTTAGTCACTCATTTAGGTGTATAATAGGCACCTGATATACCATCCTTCGGAGGGGATGTAAAGCAGACCGTCCCTTGTCTATTAAATGTTAGGCAAGTAAAAGATCCCTACTCTTATTAAGGGAAGAGGTTCGGCAAAATTTCCAGGTTGGGGGGTAGCTCGTCTCCTGGCGTCAGTGATAGGCCCTGGTAGCGGAAATAGGCCGACGTTAAATAAATAGATAAAAAAAAGAAAATAGGCACCTCGTAAGCACACAGGGTGTTTAAGTTTCAAAATTTTGAAAAATCGCTCCACCCTAGTGCTTAATGCTTGCTAAAGCTTTTTGTCAGTGCTCGGTACCGTTCTGATACATACATACAATACATACATACATGCAGACAAGAAACACATTACCCCACTTCTCATTGCGTTGTCGATTAAAAAGTGAATCGAAAAACGAATCTTATATTCAGTTATCAAAATTTTCTACATTTCATTCGTTTATGAATTTTTGTTAATATATTGTACAAAAAAATCCTGATATTTATCAAAACTATTTATTTCATAAAACCTGTTTAAGGTAAAATATTTATTTATAAAAATTCATTAAAGAAGCTTGTGCTACATTTTCGATGGCGTGCATTGTTAACCTGTATATTTCCGTATATTCATTTTTTATTATATACGAACGAGCTTGATACTTTATCTACTGATGCATTCTTTGTTATATACGCTGATGACAAATCCCTTCTAATATCGCATAATGCAGATAAAATGTTAGTTAATACAACGTATTACAAATTATGAGTGATTGGTATAAGTCTAACTAACACACTTTACCTTAACACTGAAAGAACCCAGGTAATACGATTCCATAACAGACAAAAATAGTGTTCTCCGTTAAACATTGGCATAGGGTCAGATATTTTGAGTTGTACTCAAGAAATTAAATTCTTAGGTGTTACGATCGATGAATCTCTCAACTGGAAGATGCAGTGCACACAGTTAACTTCGAAATTGAATTCACTGTGTTATTTATTTCGAAACTTAAACACTGTTTTAACAGTTGAACAGCTTATTATGGTGTACCATGCTCAAGTCTCTTCTAGACTGCGATATGTGGCATGTTTATGGGGTAGCTCCACGCAATCATTGGGTGTTTTTATTGCACAAAAACGTGTTTTAAGATAGTGTGTCTAATAGGTATTCTTGTAAAGACCTTTTTAAAAACTACAACATTTTAACTCTTGTGTGCTTATTAATATATGAACTATGTGTTTTTATTTATAAAAATATTGTAAACTATATTTTAAACAAAAATGTTCATCAAATAAATATTAGGCAAAAGGACCACTTTCATGTGCAATTTGTAAATATAAAATAACTTCAAACTCACCAAATTATTTAGGTGTAAATATTTTTAACAAATTACCGACACATGTAAAAAATGCATCAAGTTTAAAATCTTTTAAAAGACAATTAAACAATTATCTTGTTGATAAATGCTTTTATTGTCGGGATGAGTTCTATGAAAGTAACAGTTAGTTTGTAAGTAAGCATATGACTATTCCTATACAAGTGTACCAGTTTGTCTGACAGGAAAATAAAGCAAGTGGCGTGGGGTGGCTGGCACGGGAGCTCCTTTGAGTAGGAATAACTCTTTCAGCTGGTGTCCGTTACAATCGAAATTTTAGCATGTTGTGGCCATACATAATTATTGCACTTAACGCGGCCTGGCTTGTAATTCGTAATTCAGCGCTCGGCGGGGCATTAGGCCGGAGAATAGCTGTTGTTTGCAGTCTGGCTTTTATTCCTTATATATTTAAGGAACCTTATAGAGGAGTTCGACAAAAATATTTCACTAGTAAATATTCTGCTCTCTAAAAGCATACCTACTAACTGTGCCCATGTCAGGGCTACTGCTGTTTCGATTGTAATGGAGATCAGCTGCTAGATGAAGCCTGCTATTTTTGTTGCATGTCGTGGTTTTATAAATCTCGTCATGTACCAAGAATGAACAAGTGCCTCATTCCAGACCTACTTTGCACTGACGAGAGTCAATAGCTTGAAACTGCAGTCTGCAAGTGATGTGCTGGCACGAGAGCTCCTTTAAGTAGAAATAAGTCTTTCGTCTGGTGCCCGTTACAATCGAAATTTTAGCGTTTTGTGGCAATACACAGTTATTGCACTTAACGCGGTCAGGCTTGTAATTCGAAATTCAGCGCTCGGCGGGGCATTAGTTTGGAGAATAGCTGTTGGTTGCAGTCTGGTTTTTATTCCTTATATTTTTAAGGAAACGTATAGAGGAGATCGACAAAAATATTTCACTAGGAAAATAAAGTTTATTTATATTTATTTATTTATTTATTTTCCGAACATGTAATTTTAAGTCATTTGGATCGTCAGTCAGTATTAATACTTAATCGACAAACAAATAAAAAAATGAAGGTAATTCAATAGTATTTCGACTTTATAAAACCCATTTTTTTTTAGTATGACCCACCGTTTTTAAGAAAACAGCGAAAATATATGTATCTTCGAAAAAAATTTTTTTTTTTTTAAGAATATGTTTTTTATAGTTTATTTGTTAAATAAACAAATGAACCAAATGGGTTAAGAAAGTAAACTTTTCTAATAACTATTTATTTTACTTTTAAGAATATCCTATCAAAATTTTATTGATTGCGGATTTTAACAAATGTACGAATCCTTTATTTAAAGTACTTATACTAATTGGATACAAACATCGGGAACTGTACTTACAATTTTAGAGGTTTAACTTTGTAGGGCTTCCTTGTAGCATGTAGGATTCAAGATGTGCATTTATAGCCAGAGGTGCACGATTTGAAATATGATCAATTTTAACGATAAATGAAATTTCCAACTTACCATATAATAATCGACACACTTGCAACCTTAATTTTACGTCTTGTGATTTTTATTAATTACTCATGTTGCTAATCGTTACCACTTACTCACAAACAAATAGCATTGCTATAAAGATAAGTATACGATACACACTTAAATAACTTTTCTTTATTGAATCTCAATAGTTTTATTGGAAAAGAGCACTACACATGCATATAAATTGCAAGAAATTTCATTTTATCCAATCTATACACGAATTTTACACATGAGAGAATATTTATTATATATTAAAATGTTTTGTCATGAGTAAAATATAAATGTTAATACCTACAACTTATTTAATATAATTCCTCGTTTCTTTTACAAATGACAGTTAGCCGCCACTTATGTTAAATCCAAAATCTAACAATATTCCCAAAATTAATAAAATTTACCACAAAGATACTTCTGCATCAACCAACCAACACGCTTCTCACTCACTTACACCATATTTCTCTACCATGTCATCATCACTTAACTCCGTGCAAAATTTCGTCGATAACAAATCGACTTGATTAAATTGGAACCAACGGTATATATGTATCTAAAATAACAGATTGGGGTTTAAATAATTTAGTAAATAGACTAGGATGACTAAGGTTGTAAGGCCCATGTTAATCTATGGATCGGTGATATCGTGGACCAAGACACTGCAACTGGGAGCAATAAGGCTATAAGTGGCGTACAAAGGCTTGCTTGCCTGTGCTTCATAGGGGCCATAAAAACTGCTTCCTCGGCTGCATTGGAAATCATTTTAGATCTGACACTATTGCGCATATTTATCCAAGCGGGAGGTCGTTCAGTGGTACACAGTGAAATGCAAGACACAATACCCATAAGGCAACAACAAGGAAGAGAGCACCAAAAGTTATACTTATAGCTGAAGGCATATCCCATTCTTTGAATGCTCAAGGGCACTATGGTCCCACAGCATTTCAGGCTGAAGTAGCCGCTTTGCAGTGATGTGCAAAGGAAATAATCAGGCAAGGAATCTAAGACAAAGTATTTTTTGGAGAATATCTCTTTCCATCATGGAACAACATGTTATTCCCATTTTAGATGATGGCAATTGTTTATTTGCTAATTTGTTTATTTTTTAATATTATGAAGGTGTTTGGTATTTGTGACCCATTTCATACACAGCCCATTAATATAATTTAAGTGAATATGACAATTTGTTATCGTTATATGGTGCATACGTTGATCATGTTGAATTGCATTGCATTAGCCGATTATTTTCCAATAATTTATTTATAGTTCAGTAATATAACGATTTATATCGGACAAAATTCAGAAAGCTTTGAAAATTCTCGGAAATGTTAAGGATAACATAAGAATCGATAAACCGAAAAGTTCCCATCCCTAAATAGTGTGCTTCGTCCCCTTGGAGGTCGTTTCTACCCCCATTTTGAGGTTTTCTAGATTATCTCGGGAGCGGTACATACAAAATTATTCCTTATAAAATTCTCTATCAAAAACGTATCTACACTTTTTTTCCTAAAATTAATATTACCGTGGGAAATAAGGCGCACACATAAAGGGTTGGTTCCAGTTAACAAAATAAATTATAATCTTTACTATAATTTACTTTAAATTTCAATGCTTAACGCAAAAGCAGTAGCTACTAAACTCCACTTAAAATTATAATAAATGTAGCGCTTCCACTCTCTCACCCCTAAAATATATCGCAATTTTTAAAGAATTATTTGCACAATTCATTCGAGTTAAAAAGGGGTTAAAAAGTGCTTTAGTTTTGAACTGGCTTCGGTACCTCTTTCGGTCCAATAAGGAAAATTAACAAGGCAACTTTATACGAGATTATTAATACTGTTCCAGAACGATACCTTATTTGCGAAATTAGTGAGTAGGTATGTGATTGATGGAGGATATTTGCTTCGCCACGTAATATGGCCAAAAAAAGGAGAATTTAATAACCTTTACAACGCTTACGTTAGTTACATAAGAAAACATTATGTTTTTTTTTTAATAAAACCATTTAATAATATAATACATATACATGAATACAATATATACATTTTGTTTTATAATTTCTAGAAACAATAGATTTTTTTTGAAAATGAATCAAGTTTGCCTTAACTTAGCTTCATTCCTTAACATGTTGACATAGCTCTCGACATTTTGTTTAACTTATAAACCATACCCACACATTTACATCTGTTTTTTGCACAAAGAAGCTCTGACACATATCTTTATAGTCAAGAGCATGTAAGGATTTGTTAAACTTCTTGATCATTTTCTCATTCGTCCAATCCCAGACCTGCTTTGCACTACCACATTCTTTGATTCTATGCATTATGTCCATCATTTACGCCACATCTTAAACAATTCTTCGTGTTCGACATTCCATGTTTTTTAAGTTTTTGAGCTACTGAATAATTTTCATTAAGAGCTTTATATACAGCGAATCTCCATTTGGTTGGAACATTCTCATTCGTACTCACTTCTCATATTCTTTCCCAATAGGGAAGATGCATGAAATTTTAAAACGCTTGAAAAAGTGATTTGCTCTTAAATTCCATTACGCAGAAAATGATTATAACAAAAGAAATTCAAAATAAAATTTATTTTCCGTAAAATTAATATTTAGATTATGCTGTAATTTGTAAACAAAACCACGTGACTGCAAACGGTTTCTTATTGGCGTGAAGTCAATGACGACATCCGTTAGTCGGATAATTTGTCCAAAGTAGACGCAGTGTCCTAACCTCTCGTTGACGTCTGTCTACGAACTAATTTTGGAGAATCTTGAATGTAAAATTACCATATTTGTAGTGATACTCTTAGTTTTACATTTAGGCACAATGCAATATTTGTAATTCATAAGTCATAATAATGTTGTTCACTAGCTCATTAACCAAATAATAAGACAATAACACCACAAACAAGAACTTGGCAAACTGACTGTAAACAATAAACAGTAAACTGACATTTGACAAACCCATCGAAATTGCTTTAGATAAACGAAACTACAGAAGCATGTTTCTACTTCCGTTCACTATTCCGTCCTTGTCTGACAAGATCTGATTGGTTGAAGAAAACGTCCGATTGGCTTAACCGTCTGTACACAGACCGAGAAAAAGGATGGAATATAGTGCACGCAAGTTTCTCTCTCTGTGTCACCTTCCCTAGTCGAGTGCACCTTCCAGTTTGTTATTAATTTCGATGGACAAATTATAACGGGAAACGTCACAATTAATGGCGCCAAATAACTGCCGTTTTGAAATATCCAATTTCCTCACCGATGAAATTATTTATTTTCTCACTGTATTAACGTTCAAAAAATCGTAGATTTTACATTTATAAAAATGTACTTTTTTTTGATGCTGTATCGATTTTCATTATAAAAAAAAATCATGCAACTTCTCTATTGTACTGCGGATATTTCTGTTCGATTTTGGGGGGCTTACTCATGTTGTAGTAACAGAGTAACTGTTGTGTTCGATGGTTATTTGGATAATGCAAACAGCACGAAGAGCCTAAAACAACAAAGGCGGGTACTGCAGAAAACCTGTCCTGAAATTATATTTAATGAAAACAGTGCTGTTTCTGAAACTCAGCAGAAGTTCCTTAGTAATTTGTTCAACAAAGAACGTTTGATTGCAGAACTAGTGAAAAAATTTAGTGATGAAGGAATCGAGGTGTTCGTTGCTGCGGATGACACCGATTTATTAATAGTACAAACTGCTATCCTAAATGTTATAAGTGCGACACAGCTGTTGTCGTAGGGCAAGATATTGACCTGCTAGTTCTTTTTATTGCTCTTTCTCTCTCTGACAAAGACATTACATTTTTAGAAGAAAAACAAGGTAATACCAGCAAAAGGATTTACATTTAACAATGTAATGTCTTTGTCGGAGGGAGGAAGAGCAATAATAAGGACTAGATGGTCAATATCTTGCCCTACGACAACAGCTGTGTCGCACTTATAACATTTTCGATAGCAGTTTGTACCATTAATAAATCGGTGTCGTCCACAGCAACGAATACCTCGATTCCTTCATTACTACATTTTTTCACTAGTTCTGCAATCAAACGTTCTTTGTTAAATAAATTACTAAGGAACTTCTCCTGAGTTTCAGAAACAACAGTGTTTTCATCAAATATAATTTCAGGATATGTTTTTTGCAGTACCTGCCTTTGTTGTTTTAGGCTCTTCGTGCTGTTTGCATTATCCAAATAACCATCGAACACGACAGTTACTCTATTACCATAATGTTTTCTTATGTAACTAACGTAAGCGTTGTAAACGTTATTAAATTCTTATTTTTTTGGCCATATTACGTGGCGAAGCAAGTATCCTCCATCAATCACATACCTACTCACTAATTTCGAAAATATGGTCTCGTTCTGGAACAGTATAAATAAAAAATTGCGATATTTTTTAGGGGTGAGAAGGTGGAAGCACTACATTTATTATAATTTTAAGTGGAGTTTAGCTACTGCTTTTGCGTTAAGCATTGAACTTTAAAGTAGATTATAGTAAAGATTACAATTTGTTGTGTTTACTGGAACCAACCCTTATGTGTGCGCCTTATTTCCCACGGTACTTTTATTTTGAGTAAAAAAAAGCGTTTGATAGGGAATTTTATAAGGAATACTTTTGTATATAGGTATTTTTATCAGAAAGTGCACCGTTCCCGAGATAATCTAGAAAACCTCAAAATGGGGGTGGAAACGACCTCCTAGGGGACGAAGCACACTATTTAGAGGTGAGAACTTTTCGGTTTACTAATTCTCATGCTATCCTTAACATTTCCACCAAATTTCAAAACATTCTGATATATTACAATATTAACTGTTATTTTACTGAACTATTAGGGTATATGAAAACGATAACATTTGACAGATAGTTCACGCTATTGCCAAGAAAGAGATCTGACAATTCTTAATAAAGAAAATATACAGGCTGGATACTTTAAAAAATAAAACGACGGGAAAATAATATCTGGAATGTGGTTGACAAGGATGAAAATCTAATAAAATTTTGGTAAAAAAAATATACCAAGTGATCACTGAAAGGAATAAGATGAATAGATGGTGTCAAATAGAGAGGGAATAGTTTTGCAAATAATTTTACAAATGCTTTATATTACTTTCCTTGCTTACCGAAGAAAAGTATTCCCAATGAGAACACAAACGTTTAAAATACGTTAAAATTAACGATAAGCGAACATTTAGTAACCATTGTATTACGACGTTGAATCAACGGACGAATGTCCCGCGGTTCAACGTGTATTTCAAAGTATTTTATAACATTTTTGTAACGTTACATATATAATATTACTTAACGTTGAATTTTACCGCTATTTAACGTTTTAACAACGTTAAATAACGATCAAATTCAACGTTAAGTAATATTATAGACAACGTTACAAAAACGTCATATTATAACATTCACTAGCGGTCAAATTCAACGTTAAGTAATATTGTAGATGTAAGGTTACAAAAACGTCATCATATAATGTTAATTAACGATCAAATTCAACGTTAAATATAACGTTATAAAAATGTTACAAAATACTTTGAAATACACGTTGAACCGCGGGACATTCGTCCGTTGATTCGACGTCGTGATACAATGGTTACTAAACGTTCGGTTATCGTTAATTTTAACGTCTTTTAAACGTTTGTGTTCTCATTGGGATCAGTATTAACATTATTATTGATATGATTGGAAAACAACCACGTTGTATCCCGAGTCACAAAATAATGATTTTTAATCTGATCCTTATAAAATCCGTCCATATAAATCATTGTTCCCTGAAAGAATTTGAACGTTGCAATCTATGTTTTTTAATTTCTATAAATTCATAAGAGTATAAGCTAAAACATGACAAATTATTGCCAGTGGTTTTTATCTATCGCTATCTACAAATAACTTCTGCAACAAACTACGTGGTAAGCAGGCAAATTTAATGCATTAAGATAGATGAGTAGAAAAACGTTAAAAACACGTCAATATCTACCATTTATTTTACCTGTAGATTTAGAACGTCAGTGTATTTTAATAAGTGGAAAGCATCAGTTATTTTAACGTTGTATATAATGTAACTTCAATATATAATTGTTATTAATGATACTAGTTTGATATGAACATTATATAACGAAACGCATGTGAAGTTAACCAGGAGGCGAAGCCCAGTGATTTCATCACACTAGTTTCATTAATTGTCATACACGTCTATCAATCAAAATTTAATACATTTAACTTTAAACTTTAAAATAATATTTAGCTTTAAGATATGGTATATTTGTCATTAATTTCTTACGTCAAAAACACGTAAAAATATAATCATTAAATAATTAATATGTTAAAGTAAAAATTGCATTTGATTTTCACACAAATTTATTTTTGATATAATTTTAGTCAGTAAAAATTCTTGGAATAAGCGTTATTTAATAATTTACTGAATATGTAAAAATAACGTTATATTTTATATCATGATTCATTAATATCTTACGTTTAAAACTCGTCCAAACAAAACGTGTTTTCATATGTTATTTGTAACGTTAGGGCTTTATTACACTAGGCCGCCAGGCGGCACAACCGGCTGCGATACCGGTGATGCTACTTGTCATTGGGCATTGATTGTTATAGAGCCTATTAGATTAGGGCAGCCGGTGGCGTCGCCACAAACTGGCGGCTGACCGGCTGCCGTGCCCCGCGACCACGTCGGCAGCCACTGGTGGCGGAGAGTCGTGGCGGGGCACTGTATCATACCGAGCCTATTACACTGGGCGGCCAGGCGGCGCAGCCAGTCCCGCTCTCAGCCAAGGACCGCTGCTCGAAATCCGGTAGGAATGTACAAAGAATTTACTTCCAAGCATTTAGTTTTACTTGCTTATTACTGTAAGCTTCAGAACTAGCGTCCCAAATTGCGGATTGTTGTTCAACTGCACAAATGAGATCTTCGGTATTCACATTTCTGTCCAATAACTTCTGGCACTCTTTCAGGGCTTCTTCCTGGTTCTTGCTTTTCCCTTTTTTTAAAAGCTTTTATTTAACTTGCAATGTTTGTTTGTGGGTTTGTATGTTTGTTTGTTAGTTTAGGTCAAATCTTGCAAGCTGACTGGTTCTAATTAAGCTAGAGCTTTGAAATTTGGCACACATGTATAAGTCCGGTGACAATGCAACATTGTTTAGCCATTATCGGTCTAAATCCAATATGGCGGACGTCCCAAGATGGCGGATCTTCTTTTTAGTCACAACCCCCTTAATATGGGTCTCAAATGAAAGTTTAACGAGTAAAATATGATAAACAATGTGACGTCATTCTAAATCCAATATGGTGGACGTCCCAAGATGGCGGATCGGCTTTTTAGTCACAACACCCTTGATATGGGGGTTTGACGAGTAAAATACGATAAACAATGTGACGTCATTCTAAATCCAATATGGCGGACGTCCCAAGATGGCGGATTGGCTTTTTAGTCACAACCCCTTTGATATGGGTATCAAATGAAAGAGTTTGACGAGTAAAATACGATAAACAATGTGACGTCATTGTAAATCCAATATGGCGGACGTCCCAAGATGGCGGATCGGGTTTTTAGTCACAACCCCTTTGATATGGGTATCAAATGAAAAGGTCTGAGGAGTAAAATACGATAAAGTATGTGACGTCATTCTAAATTCAATATGGCGGACGTGGGAGACGTTGGGAAGGGGTGGAAAGAGGTGGGGAAGAGGTGGGAAGAGGTGGGGAAGAGATGAGGCAGAAGTGGGATGAAATAGGAAAGGGTGGGTGGGTGGTAAGAGGTGGAAACAGGGGTGGTAAAGGGGGTGGGAAGGGACTGTGGGTGGGAACAGGTGGGAAGAGGTGGGAAAAGAGTGGGAAGAAGTGGGAAGTAGTGTTATATAGGTGAGAAGACGGGAGAGGGAAGGGGTGGATGGCGGTGGCAAATGAAAGGGTTTTGTCTGTAAAATAAGTAGACTAAAAAGTAAAAAATAAAATTACATAAAAAAAATATTTTTAAGAAAAAGCTTTTATTTGAAAAAACTACTAAAAAGTAAAAATATTTTTTTTAAAATTCATACACCTGGAAACCAAAAGCTTTGGGGGCGGTCAATTGAGCAAATTAACTATGCAATAGCGCTATAGGACCGCCCCCAAAGCTTTTGGTTTGCAGGTGTATGAATTTAAAAAATATATTTTTACTTTTTAGTAGTTTTTTCAAATAAAAGCTTTTTCTTAAAAATATTTTTTTTATATAATTTTATTTGTCTTGTCTACACTTTCACTTCTACTGCTTTCCGCAGTGACAATTTACAATTCACTAGACATACCTACTGAAGTACACAATTCGCGTAAATAAAACAATGTGCGGAGTGCCAGGAAAACAGAAAAAACAGACTGCTCGCTGGTAGCTAAGAGGAACTACCGTAGGACCGAACAACGAGTTGTTGGCTGCGCCACCAGTTTTGCCCGGCACGAGTCGCCAACTGAGCCACCGGTGTCGCAGCCCGGTTGCACCGCCTGGCGGCCTAGTGTAATAAAGCCCTTATAGTCAGTGAAATTTTACGTAATTAGAACGTTCATAACAAACGTCGGTAAATAATTAGCTTTGAACGTTAAAGTAAGTGGCAGATTCATCATTAATTTCTTACATTAAAAATACGTACAAAATTAAATTGTTAAATAGCAATATGTTAACGTGAAAATCACATTTGACTTTCACGGGATATATATTTTCAGTGGATTTTTGTCGTTTCCAGAACGTTAAAAATAAACGTTATTTAATAATTCACTGAATTCGTTATAAACGTTTTTGCATATGTTATTAAATTTATAATGTTACATTTCAGTAAATATTTACGCAATTAAAACGTTCAAAACTAACGTTGATAAACATTTAACTTTAAACATTAAAATAACGTTTGGCTTATTGATTTGGTATATTTTTCATTAATCCCTTACGTTAAAAATACGTAAAAATGTAAAACATGAAATAATTAATATGTTAATGTGAAAATTGCATTTGATTTTCACAATCTATCTAATCTATCTATCTATCTTTCTAATTTTGCAGTCAACAAAAACGCTTAGAATAAACGTGATTTAATAATTCACTGAATATGTTAAAATAACGTTATATTTTATAGCATGATTAATTTTTCATCAATATCTTAAATCTCGTCTAACCAAAACGTTTCAAATTTGTAACGTTATAATCACCAATACATTTTTACCCACTTAGAACATTCATAACAATCGTTGACAAACGTTTAACTTTCAGCGTTAAAGTAACGTCCATTCTTAACACATGGTATATTTATCATTAATTTCTTACATTAAAACACGTAAAAAATTAAATTGTTAAACAATAATAGGTTAATGTGAAAATCACGTTTGAATTTCACGGGAAATTTATTTTTAGTGGATTCTTGTCATTTTCAGAACGTTAAAAATTTACGTTATTTGATAATTCACTGAATAAGTTAAAATAACGTTGTCTTAAGGAACGATTTATTTTTCGATAATATCTTACGTTTAAAACTCGTCTAAACAAAACATTTTTCCGTACATTAATTACAACTTTATATTCAGTAAAATTTTACGCAGCTAAAACGTTTAAAACAAACGTTGATAGATATTTAACTTTGAACGTTACCTAACGTTAATTTTTAACACACGTTGTATTATCACTCATTTCGACCATTAAAAACACATAAAAGATTAAATTGTTAAACATTGATATGTACACGTGAAAATCACGCTTGAATTTCACAGATAATTTATTTTTAGCAATTTTTTGTCGTTTTTAGAACTGTAAGAATACGCGTTATTTGATAATTATCTGAATACGTTAAAAGAACGTTAGGTCTTGAGGTATGATTAATTTCTCATTAATAACTTACGTTTAAAACTCGTCTAAATAAAACGTTTTTCCATATGGTATTTATAACCATATATTCAGTAAAATTTTACGTAATTAAAATGTTTAAAAACAAAGTTTGAAAAACATTTTATTTTGAACTTTACAGTAACGTTTATTTTTAACACATCATTCATTTTTAACATTGAAAACACGTAAAAAATTAAATTGTTAAACAGTAATATGTTAACGTGAAAATCACGCTGGAATTTCACAGAAAATTTATTTTTTGTCAAATTTTGTCGTTTTTGGGACATTAAAAATGTACGTTATTTAATAAATCACTGAATACGTTAAAATAAAATAATAAAGCATGATTCATTTTTCGTTAATATCTTACGTTTAAAACTCGTATAAAGAGACCGTTTTTTTATATGTTGTTTATAACATATATTCAGTAAAATTTTACGCAATTAAAACGTTTAAAACAAACGTTGATAAACACTTAACTTTGAACGTTACAGTTTATTTTTATTAACACATGGTGTATTCATCATTCATGTCTAACATTAAAAACAAATAAAAAACTAAATTGTTAAATAGTCATATGTTAACGTGAAAATCACGCTGGAATTTCACAGACAATTTATTTTTGGTGAATTTTTATCGTTTTTAGGACGTTAAAAATATACGTTATTTAAGAATTCACTGAATACGTTAAAATAACGTTATGTCTCAAGGCATGATTCATTTTTCGTTAATATATTACGTTTAAAACTTGTATAAAGAAAACGTTTTTTTATATGTTGTTTATAACCAAATATTCAGTAAAATTTTACGCAATTAAAACGTTTAAAACAAACGTTGTTAAACACTTAACTTTGAACGTTACAGTAACGTTTATTTTTAACACATAATGTATTTATCATTCATGTCTAACATTAAAAACATGTAAAAAATTAAATTGTTAAATAGTAATATGTTAACGTGAAAATCACGATAGAATTTCACAGACAATTTATTTTTGGTGAATTTTTGTAGTTTTTAGGACGTTAAAAATATACGTTATTTAATGGTTCACTGAATAGTTTAAAATAACGTTATGTCTCAAGGCATGATTCATTTTTCGTTAATATCTTACGTTTAAAACTCATATAAAGAAAACGTTTTTTTTTATATGTTGTTTATAACCATATATTCAGGAAAATTTTACGCAATTAAAACGTTTAAAACAAACGTTGATAAATACTTAACTTTGAACATTACAGTAACGTTTGTTTTTAACATATGGTATATTTATAATTCATGTCTAACATTAAAAACACGTAAAAAATTAAATTGTTAAATAGTAATATGTTAACGTGAAAATCACGCTGTAATTACACAGATAATTTATTTTTAGAGAATTTTTGTCGTTTATAGGACGTTAAAGATAAACGTTAACCCAACATATTAGTTTAATGTTTCTTAATAGTAATTTTAACACTTTAGATTATTTTGTGCTGTTACATTAACGTTTGAAAAACGTTCAGTTGAAAAGGCGTTTAAAAAAAACGTGGTTTTTTTAATAATTAACGTTATTTCAACTAAGGCAACGTTATTTTAACGTTTTTTTAACTATGGTGTTCTCACTGGGTTGTAATCGTGAAAAAAATCACTATTCCAGATCACTTAGGATTATTATCACACTTCAGATTTAGATTATGAAAATTTATATAGGTATTTCAATTCGGTCATTCAGTCCGTTTGTCGGTCGGTCTCTTGGTCTCTAAAAAATATTTGACTGAGAAAAATAATATTCGGCAGGTAAATAAGGCGTATTGTCATGGAATAAATTTGGAATATTTTGATCGAAATCTGAGCATCCCAAAAAAATAATTACTTAAGGAAAAAAATGTAACGGAAAACAATAATATTTGACATGTATTTAACACAATTGCTAAGGAAGAAACTTATTTTATTTTTATTGCAAAAAATGTAGGGAGTGGTCACTAAAAGGATAAAATAACAAGGTAAAAACATACACTTCGCCAATTTACTGAGCTTTTTATATAATTGTTACACATTCTATAGGATACTCTTCACAGTTTTCTTGTAAATAATGTTAGCTTCTGGACATCCTAATTTTTGTGATACCAACTTTGTTGTGAAAAAAAATAAAATATGTGAAAAAAAATTGAAAAAAAACATCCAATCTGTCTCGGATTCGAATACACGATCTTTGAATTGTAAGGCAAGCAAGCAAGCAACAATCATTTATTTACATTAAACTTACAGAGTATGTACCTCCCCGGAATCTGGCCCGTAGCCAGCCAAACAACCACGGCACGTAGCGCCGCGCCGTGGTGATTGTAGGACTTGACGGGGCAGGTCCGGTTTGGTTTAATGAGAAGTAACTTAAAATTAGTACTCCTGTCTGCCACGGACTTAAAAACTAAATTAATTAAAAAAATGTGTCCACATGGACTTAAAGTTAATTAAAAGAGAACTCTGTAAAGAATTATCGCTCACTAGATAAGGCACTTATCGCCTGCCGCCAGGAAAATGTCATGGAAATTAAAGGAAGATAGAGTTCGAAATATTTTGGTATTTGAGAATTTATTGGTCAAGATGGAATTTAGAAACAAAAGAGAACAAAAAAACAAAAGGGACAAAAAAAAATAGAACGTATAAAGGGAATAGAGAAAGTTGATTATAGGTTTTAGTAAAGGTTAAAGGTGGGCAAATAAGAAGTTGTCGTATAGGATAGTATGGCTAGACAATCATATTTCAACGCATTAGATATATTATTAATAATAATAATAATAATAATAATAATAATAATAATAATAATAATAAACGTCTTTATTTGCCAACTATGGTTTTACAGTAAACTTATAGATATTAATTTACATATGGCATTAGGCGAAGCTCAAATCTATAATCAGATTATAGATTTGTTCTACCACTTAACCTAGATTGCTGCACCATGTGCTACTAACTATGCTAATAATGTTTTTTGGGACTCGAGAAAAAGAAACAAAACAGAGGATTAAACAAGGACAGGAGATTTAAAAGTAGATAAAGAAAAGAAACCAACTAAAAGATCTAACTTTGTTGGCATTGCTGACTAAATAAAACTTTTTTATAATTCGATTTAAACTGATTCAAACTCATTTCTTTCAAGTTGTTTGGAAGACCATTGTAAACATCGCATATTTGATAACTGAAGGACCGTTTAAAATATTCATGATGATAAATAGGTGGTGTTAATAAACCCTTAAATCTTATATTAATAGTATGAACATCTGTTCTAAACTGTATTTTGTTATATAGGTAATGAGGTATTTTACGCACAATAATTCTATGATATAAACTTGCTGAGTGTAAAATTCTGCGACGTTCCATGTTTAACCACCCCGTATCAATTAGTTTACAGGTTATTCTCTCATGCCTGCGAATACCATAGATTAGACGCAGGCATGAATTTTGAATTTTTTGAATTTTATGTTTAAATACAGTGGTTAAATTAGGTCCATATAGGGAAGCTGCAAAATTTAACAATGACAACACCAAGCTTTCACACAACATAATTTTAGTTTTCCTTGAGAGGTAGTGCCTGTTACCATAAATTAACTTTATTGTTGCATATGATTTTTGCATAAGTTTACTAATGTGAGTTTTAAATCTGAGATCACTGTCGATTACAACTCCCAAATTTTTTGCTTCTTCCACCACAGAAATTTCGTTCTGATCTATAGTTATTTTGACGTTTTGATTTAGACTATTACGAACGTTTTTAGGACCAAATGTAATAATATTAGATTTGCTCGGATTTATGATCAAGCAGTGATCCCTGGCTAAGGCAACAAACTTATCAAGGTCATGATTAATTTGGTAGCAGGCTCTATTCACCTCATCAGGTTTAAATGAAATATAAAGCTGGGTGTCATCGGCATATAAGTGGTGTACACAATATTGAAGACATTTAATTAATTGGCTGGTGTATATAGTAAACAGCAACGGGCCCAGAATGGAACCTTGAGGAACACCAGACTTTAAGGTTATGTAATTGGATTCTTTATTTTGAATTACAACTTTTTGCTGCCTGCCTTCAATATAATTTTGAATAAGTTTAACTGCACAATCTGTTAGTCCTATATATTTTAATATGGATAATAAAATCTCAAAATTTAGGGTATCAAAGGCCCTACTAAAATCTAATAAGATCAAGATAGTGCATAAACCCTGATCTGTCGCTCTCACTATATCATCGACGATATGGAGAAGCGCTGTAGAGCAGCTATGCCCTGGCCTAAACCCAGACTGCGCTAGAGGTAGTAATGACACTTCAGAAATATACTCCCTAATTTGAGTTTCCATTATCTTTTCAAGTATCTTTGATAAGGTGGGAAGTATACTGATAGCCCGAAGATCCTTTAATTCCTCTGGATTAGGCTTCTTGGGCAGCACAGTTACCACAGCACTCCTCCATACAGTTGGAAAAACACTATCAAGCAGACATATGTTCACTATATGAGTTAAATAAGGAATGATATGTGGACAGCACAGACTTATCATCTTTATATTTAGTCCGTCACACCCTGTAGCATTTGTTTTGATTTCATTAATAATTTTTAACACGGTAAATTCGTCTATTTGCCGGAATTTAAAGCTGGGATCAAATAATGAATCATTTTTATATTTGTCTAGAACAGAGTTTGATGCGGATGTAGAAGGTAGGGAATTAACAAAATAGTCATTAATTTTATTAGCATCACTTAAGTGATCCGGAATATTGTTTTTGGAAGTGGGAATGATATTATTTGATTTTAAAATTTTCCAACACTGCTTGACGTTCACATTGTTAATATTAAAATTAAAATATTATGAAATATATATTAGTAAAATGTATAAACAAAAAAATATGTTGTAAAGATAACATTTCGCAAGATTTCTATTTAAGTACAAGTGATAAAAATTAAGAAAAAAAAATGTTTTAATTAAATGATTTATAACTTTCTTATTTACTGTTTGATTTTCTTCAAAAACAACAAGGTTAGCTAACACTAACTTACTTTCCAAATTTCAATACAATCGGTCTTTTCTTTCTTAAGTTATCGTGCCTACAAGAAACGTGACGGACGGACATTTTGAAAGTTGTCCTGAGTTCATTCACTAACACAATGATATGAAAATTTTTCTCTACGAGCGATATCTTCGGTTTTAGGAATTGCCGATCAAATGCAATATACTCCTCATTTTTGCGAAGAGTATAATTAACTGGACTAAACACGTCAACATCTGACGGAGGATGTATAGAGCAAACTCTTTTGTTTTTATAAACTACTCTAGGAAAAAGTGAGATCATTACGTTGAAATAGGGTCGCGAATTTCTCGAAAATGTGAGTGCTGGTAGTAAGTTCAAAGATGTGCCTCCAAAGAATAATTTCTAGAATACATTTTTAAATATGCCAATTCTGTCGAATTTCGACGGGCTCAACTAGTTATTATACTCTTCGCAAATACGAAAACAAAGAGTATATTGCATTTGATCGGCACATTTCTAAAACAGTAAATATCGCTCGTAGATAAAAAAATGTTCATATCATTGTGTTAGTGAACGAATTCTGAACAACTTTCAGAATATCCGTCTGTCCGTCACGCTTCTTGTAAGCACGATAACTTAATAAAGAAAAGTCCGATTGTATTAAAATTTGGACAATAAATTAGTGTTAGCCAGAGGAAGAACCCTATTGTTTTTGAACAAAATCGATCGGCAAATAGAAAAGTAATTAATTATTTAAATTTGAAAAAAAAAATTTTTGATTTCTATGTTTTTGTAATTGAATAGAAATCTGGTGAAATGATATTTCATTTTAATATCCAAGTATTTACATATCTTACTAATATACATTTCATTTTATAATATACAACCGTGGAAATGATTTTAGCTCGTCTCTTATAATGTACAAATTTACATTTTTCTACGTGGCAAGTAGTGATGTAGTTCTTAAGCTTCTGACTCGGAATCCTTAAAGATGTTTTAATTGTTTAATGACTCGGAATCCACTGGTCCCGGGTTCGAAACCCACATAGGTTTTGGAATAGTTTTTTTATTTTTACTTTATTTTACATTGAGTCTTTCACCAACTAAGTTCGTACTATAAAAAAAAATGTCTAAAACTAACATTACCTATTTACAAAAAACTGCGAAGAGTATCTTATAGAATGTGTAACAGTTATATAAAAAGTTCAGTAAACCGGTGAAGAGTACATTTTTAGCTTATTCATTATTTCAATTTATTCTTGTAAAGGAAATATTCGAAAAGTTCAACAATATAATTTACGACATTAGGTATACATATAATCTTAGAGAATATTATTTATAGTCCAGTCAACGAATGACTTAAAAGGTGGTGTAGAGTGCGTGAGCAGGGACCTAAGAGATTACTTTAGAAAGTTGTTCAGGGTGTTTAGGGAGTGAACATACTGAAAGTCCTGACGTCTAGGAGGTAGCTGGGGGGGGGGGGGGGGGGCGGCACAAAGAAAGTCCCACTTTTGTTTTTTCCCTTATATTTCTAAAATCGTGGGTTGTAGGGAAAAATTTTCTGATACAGAATGAAAGCTCGTGAAATTCTCTACAACTCTTATTTTATATACTTTTTTCTAATTCGCAACCGTTTTTGAGCTACACGCTGCGGAAAAGTGAAAATTTTTGAAAAACAGATTTTTACCTCTTCAACTTTAAGGAAAAGCAAGGTGGGCTTTTCAAAATTGTACTTAAGTCAGAAATCATCAAGAAAGCGGCAGTGATCTTCTACAATCCCTCCTCAACTCAAGGCGAGGTTGAAGAGGCTGGGAAGATTTGCTTCCTCAAATGGTATGGGGCATCACCAAGACAGACTTCCCTGAACCAGTACCGCTTCAGTTGTTCACAAGGTCAGTGGCAATATTAAGCCTGACATCAGCTCCCTCCCACCAACTGAGAGCGCAGCTAAACAGCATTCTCGGCGCACCTACCACCAAGTGCAGCAGTGGCTCGAGAATGATCTGCCCCCTCAAGAGTGGGGGTGGAAACATGTAGGAGACACCCTGGTGCCAATTACAAGCACCGGAAGTCCTACTTTTTCTTTATCATCTTTAAAATACAATTTTCTATTTTTCAGGTAAAAATCTGTTTTTCGAAAATTTTCACTGTCCGGAGCGTGTAGCTCGAAAACGGTTGCGAATTCGAAAAAAATATACGAAATGAAAGTTGTACAGAATTTCATGAGCTTTCATTTGGTATGAGAAAATTTGTCCCTGCGACACACCGTTTTCGAGATGTTAGCGGAAAAACCAAAAGTGGAACTTTCTTTGTGCCCCCCCCCCCTCCTCCGGCTCACCTCCTAGACGTCAAGACTTTCAGTATGTTTACTCCCTAAGCACCCTGAATAACTTTCTAAAGGAGTCGCTTAGATCCCTGCTCACGCACTCTACATCTCCTTTATTGACCGGAGTATTAGGTATTCTGCAAATCACAACTTACACACTTTTTTATTTATTATGAAAATACCTACTTTCTGTATATTGTTGCCCTAATCTGGGCACGCTAATATACTAGTTAGGTAAATACTTTAAAACACTCATTATTGGAGAACCAATCAAAACAACTACTCTTCTAGCTAATACTGATCTTATTATAGCCCAGTTACTTTATACAAAAAAAAGCCAAACCTCTAAAATCCAACCGGAGATTTTCCAGCGGGATTCTCTTTATCTTGGCGTCACAAATAATTTATCGAAAGTCCATAAAACTAACTGGATGGCTACAAAAGTTACAGAAGGTCAAAGGTAACGAAAATCAGTTTCTCTCAAATATCTCGTAAATTATCGGTTTTACGATAATTTTGGTTATAAAATTTCGTGAGATAAATCTGTGTAAAAAGGTTCTATACAAAATTTACGTAATTTACGTAGAACCAATAGTTTTCGAGATATTGAGCTGAGAATCTTCTGAACAAAGTGCATGCGCCACTATTCTATATATACCGGATGACACAGGAGATATGTAACACCCCATAGCATGTTTATTTAAAAAGATATTATTTTGAAACTTGGTAGAATTATATAATGCGTGATTGTCTTTTTTTTTAGTACAAACACGAAATTTTTTCCAATTCCGGTTTCACCTTAAATGACAACTTCATTATTTTAAATGGCACTCTGTATATATTTTTTCCCTACTGATTCTAATTAAATTTCTCTTTTCAACTATGTATAGCAAAATGGCATTCGTTTTTAAAATAGCTGCTGAAAACCATTTTATTACATTCAGTCAAGTTGGCTATGGTATGAAATGTGGCGGTAATTAATGCTTAATGTGCTGCGATAACAAAAGAACCCTGGTACACAATTTTATGTCTCATATTTGTTTTGTTATAATCAGTAGCCGAAGAGACTTTGTAGAATTTTTATATTAAAGAAAAATCTCTAGACTAAATTCTCGAAATCATAAAAACTAAAATAGAAACACTAATTTTAAATTTGATCCATTTGTGAAATATTTATTAATCTTTCACTTTACCCAATACAATTCATTATTATATCTGATTTTGCTTGCTTTTAAATAAAATTGTTTTCGAAGAATCTCAAAATGTTGCCCATTATTTTCCCTGCAGGGTCGAATTCTTGTAGCAGTACCTCTAAACATATTTTCTAACTGCAATTCAGTAATATCATTTATTGCTAACCTAACTCTCATTTCCAAGTCTACCCTGTTTTGCAGTGGAATTTTATAAACTATTTCCTTGAGATGGGCCCATATCAAAAAATCAAGTGGCGTAAGATCCGGTGACCTCGGGGGCCATCTAATTGGTAAAAGTGAAATATGAATAAATATTTTACAAGTGGATAAAATTTAAAATTCCTGTTTCTATCTTAGTTTTTATGATTTCGGGATTTAGTCTAGAGATTTTTCTTTAATATAAAAATTGAACAAAGTCTCTTCGGCTACTGATTAGAACAAAACAAATATGAAACACAAAATTGTGTACCAGGGTTCTTTTGATATCGCAGCACACTAAGCATTAATTACCGCTACATTTCATACCATAGCCAACTTGACTTAATGAAATAAAATGGTCTTCAGTAGCCATTTTAAAAACGAATGCGAAAGTAGCTTCGGCTAGACTTCGCCCTAGGTATTGTATTAATGTATAATACTGAAATAAAGGCAATTTATTATTATTATTATTATTATTATTATTATTATTATTATTATTATTATTATTATTATTATTATTTTACTAGTTACATAGTTGAAAAGAGAAACATAAGGGGAATCAGATAGGAAAAAAATATATATAGGGTGCCATTTAAAATAACAAAGTAGATTGTCACTTATATACGCCTACCAAATTTCAAAATAATATCTTTTTAAATAAACACGCTACGGGGTGTTACATATCTCCTGTGTCACCCGGTATAGTGGTGTATATAGATAACAAGACCTATGTATACATAGGAACATCGTTTATGCACATATATGCGCATAATTTCTTTCTGAGATGTCCTTGAAATGGACCCTTCTTCATAACAATAATAATAGTAACAATAAAAAAAATTAAAAAAGCAATGGAGAAACTTCGACGTATGAAAATAACTAAAAAATTCGCTGATATGCTTTTCGAAGAGGCAATATCAAGAGCTTATAATCAAGAACAATTTTTGTCCAACAAATTGAATAAAAATGGATTTATTTATTTACTAATGACCAAATCAGAAATATTTAAAATTAATAGCATACAATCCCCGGACGACGCTGATGTTTCTTTAATCATAGAAACAGCTTTGAAGCGGTCAATTGAGCGCACTTCAGTTCTTGGAGAAGATATTGATCTCTTCATACTTTTAATAGGACGCACTCCGATTACTCACAATATCTATTTTCTTAAACCCGGAAAAGGAACCATCCAATCGAAGATCTACGATCCCTGGGCAATCCAGAAGTATGCAGATTTGTAGGCCTTCAGGGGACGTTATGTAAAAAAAGGCGCCCTGCATTCTACCTCAAAAATGTGCAGAAACGAAATGCAGCACAATGCCCGAGTTTTCTCAGCCCAATATCTCAAAAACTATTGGTTCTATGTAAATTTTGTATAAGATTTTTTTTTATGCAGATAGACTATCTGGCTAGTAAATTGTCGAAGGTAATTTATCTGGTTATTAGTGTAGCGGCGTGACCCCCCAATGATGCATATTTAGCGAGCAACCTATCAATGGGGTAGAACAAAAGAAACTATATATGAAAATGTAGGTCATAACTTATCACATCAGGAAATGCATGTTATCCAATCTATAAGTTGGTATAAGGGGTAGTTACAGCCCAGAAAGTATTTTTTTTAAAAACATGTGTTTTTACTTACCATTTTTACTGTAATTCGATAAAAATTCATGACAGAGGATATTTCTTCATGCCAAAATGTTCACAATGATTTGCTCAATTCGTCCATATATACCAACTATATAAAAATCGCAAAACTAATCATTCACGGTAAATCAAAGGGGGGGGGGGAGTAACAGTGTGTGTGCTACGGTAAGTCTAAACTTCTATTGGCCATAACTTTTGATTTCACGCTTACCAAAATCCTGATACATACATAGAAAACTTCGTTATTCTCTTAGCTTTAATTTAAGTACAAATACATGGAGCTACGTATTTCATTTTGTGATAATAATAGTATAAATTATATCGCAATGTCACGAATTTCTGCGCACCAAAGCTAAGTCGGTCTTATGAATGCATGGCCATGCGCGCTCGAAAAATCGACCTTATTGCTGATTTGCAAAGGGCATGGAAGGGAAATTATGCCGTTAACTCATGTTATAGGGTTTTGAGCTGTAATAATGAACAATTAAAATTAAGTATGTAAAGTAAAATGTTTATCTCATGACTTTTTAAACATATAAACACTTTTACTTAATAATAAATTGACAGTTACAAAATAAATAAAAAGTTATTGTAGGAAACAAAACTTAAAAGCGATTTTAAATTTTTAGGATTATTAATCCGTACATATAAATAAGTCTATACAGCAAAAGCTGTATAGACAGATTTTATGAACAAAAATAGCATTGCTTTAATTTGTTCATTCAAAATAAAAATGTTTATTTCTAATAAAACTTATCAAACAGTCAAGTGACAAGGAAAACCATCACTAAACCTCATTTCATGCAATATACACATGTATAAAAGAACAGAGGTGTCAACAAATATCAGGCTACGAGCATGAGCGTCCACAGAAATATTTTCAGGGGGAGCATAAAACTAAAGTGAAAAAATTAAATAAAAATAAAACTAAAGTAAACAATAAGACATCTACTAAAATTACTAGTTCGTATGAGGTACCACAGACCGCAGGGCAGTGTGCTAGGGTCTCTTTTATTCATTATATACGTGAATGATATAAATCATGTCCTAAGAAGTTCATATATAAGCCTTTTTAAGGATGAGGAATATATGTATCTGAAAAAAATCAAATTGAAATCACAGATATAATGAATAAAGAAGAGCTTTGTATGTTATATATGTGGTTATGTACAAAAAAAATTGAAACTCTATAATGACAAAACTAAATGTATGGTTCTTGGAGCTAATTGCCGAAAATATTTAAATGATCAACTGTTTCTGTACATTAATAATGCGAAAGTTGAATTTGTAAGTTAAATTAAATATTTAGGAATTATTTTAGATCGATAGTTGACGTTTTCAAAATATATTGATTATCTATGTAAGAACATTGGCAAAACCAACCAATTGGGTTAGATTTCAGTGGAACAAAGTATTGAAACAACTTTAATATATAAAATCGAGAAAAATCTAATACCTACCCACCTTAGTTAAAAGATCGAAACAATTATTTGGTAAGGTCTGCTGAAAACTGCAAAATGAATACAAAAATATCATTCTTAAAAAAATCAACTGTTAGCGATGGCCTACGCGTATTCAATGCTTTGCCCACAGAAATCAAATATTTGGTAATTTAAAATTGTTTACTAAAATGTTACTAAATTATATATAGACGACAGAGCACAAAATAATAAATGACTATGTACAAATATATGTTACTTTTGAAGATAGCTTATGCTAAATAAACTTTATTCTGTTCTATTCTAAATACATATTCACCTACGACATATAAAATATATACCAATTCGTAATAATGTACGGATTGGTATTTGTTTGTCACTGCCCACCATACACCCAGCAAACAAAAATTATTGATATTATATAACCTGGTAGTAACGGGTTACATTACCAGTATTTATTAATGTTATGTTATTATTGTAACGTGTTTCCACCCTTAGGAAACCACCCTCGCAAAATCCGTGGGTTCCAAAAAATTATAACAAGAGATGTCCACTAACACACTTTATTAAATATTTACTGGATAGTTCACAATACTATTATTAATTTAAATACACTTTACTGACTAAAAATCACAATGTTTATTACTTTGTTTATCTTTGAACTCTTAACCTCACTTTCTATACTTTCTGAACTTTCTGAACTACTCGCCGAGAATGCGGTCGGTCTTTTATACCTAAAAATGACAGATCTCGATTGTTCTGTGATGACGCCACCATTCTCTAGATAATTCCACTTTGGAATCTTCTGGTAGGTTCTTTTTCGAGTAGATGCAAATACATCATTCTAGGGGTTGTAACATATTACACTGCCCCCTCCTTAAGCCTGAACGTCCCGGTCAGGTAATTCAGCCTCTTTCACATACTTCGCCAGTCTATCCAAGTGTACGATCTTCATCTTGGACTTTTTGTTTCGTTGAATACGATAGACGACATCATTAATTCGGGTAATAACAGTATAAGGTCCTTCCCAAGGAGGTTGAAGTTTCGGTGACTTCCCTTTCTTCCGCTGTGGGTTGTACAGCCAAACCAGATCTCCTGCCTTGAACCCTTCTGAACTACCCTTACGGTCGTATCGAGCCTTCATTCGGTCACTGGCTATGGTGATTTGGTCTCTAACCAGCTCATGAACATTTCTTAGCCGTTCACTCATTTCATCCACATAGCTGTTCACAGGAAGCTGTTCTCCGCATGGTGTTCCGAAAATCAAATCACACGGCAGTCTGATCTCGTGTCCAAATACTACACGGGCTGGTGTTTGTTTCGTAGACTCGTGGATAGCAGCTCTGTATGCCATGAGGAAGAACGGTATGTGGAGATCCCAATCGCGTTGATTCTTATGAACCACTTTAGAAAGATGTTCTTTCATGGTCTTGTTATGTCGTTCCACCATTCCATCTGATTGCGGGTGAAGGGCTGTTGTCCGTGTTTTGTGTATCCCCAATAACTTGCAGATTTGCTGAAACACCCCTGACTCAAAGTTCCTCCCTTGATCTGAGTGCAGCTCCAGGGGTACACCAAACCGACATATCAAATTATCTACCAAGACTTTGGCGACAGTGACTGCTTCTTGGTTTGGAATTGCATAGGCCTCTGGCCACTTACTAAAATAGTCCATGGCAACCAGTATGTACTTGTTCCCATCCTTGGTTACTGGGAATGGGCCGGCTATATCGATCGCGATCCTCTCGAAAGGAGCTCCGACGTTATATTGCTTCATTGCACCCCTACTTCTAGTCTGTGGTCCCTTACTGGCTGCACAAATTTTGCAATTGCGGCACCAAGCTTCCACATCTTGACGACTATTTACCCAATAAAATCGTTCTCGTACTTTATTCAGGGTCTTATTAACGCCGAAGTGCCCACCGGATGCTCCATTATGCACTTCCTGAAGTACTTTCGGTACTCGACACCTGGGAATCACTAGACGCATAACAACTTCCCTGCCATCCGGGCTTTCCCAAGCTCTCTTTAGCAGCCCGTTCATGACTTTAAGTGAATCCCATTGGGCCCACAAAGCCTTCAATCCAACTGCCTTATCCGAAACATCCTTCCACGCTGGTCGAATTCTTTTCTCCTTTGCTCTCAATATAGCCCCAATTTCTGTGTCATTCAGTTGTTCTTGTCTCAGGGCTTCGGTCGTCCAATCGTCCGGAACCTCTATTTTAATAGTGTTGACGGCCACCGTACCCTGCAATTTCTCAACGTGGCGGCAGTGCTTGCAATCTTCCTTGCACGGTCTTCTAGATAAAGCGTCTGCGTTCTTATGAGATCTTCCAGGTCGATGTTCGATTTTGAAATCATACTGTTGCAGCCGTTCTATCCAACGAGCCAGTTGACCTTCAGGGGTTTTCAACTGCAACAGCCATTTTAATGCAGCATGGTCGGTCCGAATCTTGAAATGTCGTCCATAAAGATATTTATGAAAATGGTCCACTGATTTAACGATGGCCAGTAACTCTTTCCGGGTTACACAATAGTTTCTTTCCGGTTTGGACAGCACCTTGCTGAAGTACTCGATCACTCTTTCCTGCCCATTCTGCATTTGAGACAGTACACAACCGACCGAAGAATTGCTGGCATCCGTGTCTAAAATAAAAAGTCCTTCCCGTTGTGGGTACGCTAGCACAGGACCAGTGCATAGAGCTGCCTTCAATCTTCTCCATGCCGTTTCACATTCCGGTGTCCATTGGTACTGCACTTTCTCTTCTGTCAGCCGGTGTAATGGCTTCGCAATTTTTGCAAACCCTTCCACAAAGCGCCTATAATAAGTGCAGAGGCCAAGGAAGCTCCGTACTTCATGAACGTTAGATGGTCTTGGCCAATCTCGTACAGCAGAAATTTTGTCGGGGTCTATTTGTATTCCATCCGAAGACACCACGTGACCAAAAAATTTGACTTCTTTCTGGAACAGCAGGCACTTCTTCGGGTTCAACTTCAGATGGGCATTCCTGACTCGCCCAAATACTTCTTGAAGATTTTTCAAATGTTCTGTAAAATCCTGTCCCATAACAAGCACGTCGTCAAGGTAAACCAGGCACGTCCTCCAGGTTAGCCCTCGCAGTACGAATTCCATCAATCTTTCAAAGGTAGCTGGCGCATTGCAAAGTCCAAAAGGCATCACAGTAAATTGATAAAGACCACTGCCTGCTGAAAACGCTGTCTTCTCCTTATCATCAGGATGAAGCCCCACTTGCCAGTATCCACTCCTAAGGTCTAACGTAGAAAACCATCGTGAGCCTGCCAACATGCTTAACGTGTCGTCAATTCGTGGTAATGGGTAACTGTCTTTCTTCGTGACATCATTTAATTTTCGATAATCGACACAAAATCTTAATGTTCCGTCCTTCTTGGCAACCAAAACAACTGGCGATGACCAGGGACTCGTTGACTCCTCAATGACTCCATCTTGCAGCATCTTGTTTATCATTGCCGAGGCATCCTCTTGTTTCGCTAATGGAAGCCTCCTAGGTGGTTGTCGAATAGCTGGTGAGTCGCCAGTATTTATCCGATGCTGGACTATGTCTGTTTTTGTAAGGGCCTCTGTATTCTTGGCAAATACTGAACTTTCCTTTTCTAGGAACTTGATTGCCTCCCTTCGCTCATCCTCAGATAAATGCTCCAACTGGGTACTCAGCAAGGTCAAAACTTCCTGGTCTATTTTCGTAGACGAACTTCCCTCTGTTTGTTCCTCGCACCTCGCTACCCATGTGACCGGTTCATAGGAGCCAATCGGTTTGCCTTCCTTAATTGTCACCGAGTGGGAATTTAAATTAACAACTCTAATTGGGATTTTGTCTTTAGTCCGGGTTAAAGTTCTCGCCACAATAATATTGGATAGGGACTTAATCGATTCGTCATCTTCAACTAGGCCAACACGGTACCCTCCAGGATTTCCTTCTAAGGCAACATCAATCATTTGTTCTGAATGAGCAGGAATCTTGATTGTTTGTGTTGTTAACAACCTTGCTTTATGGAATTGGTCGTCTGCGGTTGCCAGAATAAATTCCTCATTTCCAATTTTTAAGACTCGCTCCCCTACGTCAACAATAAATCCCTGCTCTCCCATGATGTCCAGACCCAAAATGAAATCATCCATAATGTCAGCCACAATGACCTTGTAATTGAACCTCAACCGTCCAACCTGCAGTTCCAAGTTGATTTCTCCATGGACCGCAGCCCTGTCCCCCGTGGCTGTCCGAATGATTACTCCATTCTGCTTCTTGTCAATCTGCAAGCCTGATATAAACCCTGGCCGCACTATTGATGACGTAGCACCGGTGTCAATAGTAAACACGCATTTTCTTCCATTCACATATCCTTGCAACAACAGACTGCTTGGAATTCTTTGGAGCTGGGAAATCTTTATTTCTCTGGGGGCACCGCATTCCCTAGCCAGCACAGCCCCCTTGGTGCTGGCTATCTTTAGTTTTCCTGCTTCTCTTCAACATTCACAGCATTTACTCGACTCTCCGAGTTCTGCTGTCGACAGTCTCGTTTCATATGTCCCACCTTGCCGCAGTTGAAACATTTAATACCTCCGCTCGGCTTTCCTTTATTTTGTTGTTTCTCCTGCTTTCCGAGGCCATCCAATTTATCGCATAATTTGGTGAATATTTTCTGCATCTCAGTCAGCAAGGGGTTCTGGTTCATTTCTGGTTGCGATTCTTCGAGAGTCACAGCTCGAACTCTCGACCTTGGAGTATCCCTGTAAGCGGCTTCTACTTCGAGTGCACGCACCAAAGCTTTTCTACTACTTTGGTGTCTCGTCAGCCTCAGAACTCGCCTGACCTCTTCGTCCCTTATACCATCTAAAAAGGCCCCCACGGCTAATTGTTCCTGGAATTCTTTAGGTGCATTTGGATACGCCAGGTGTGCCAGTCTCTCTATCGCAGCTTCAAATTCTTGTAAAATTTCCCCAGCTTTTTGCATCCGGGATTTCAGCTGAGCCTGGTATAATTGGGCAAGGTGTTGATCGCCATACCTCAAGTCTAATGCAGCTTCCAAGACTTTCAAGTCCCTTTGTTTATCCACTGGGATAGTTTGAAGCAACTCTGAGGCCTGGCCCCTTAACGCCAGAACTAATGCCATGGCCTTTTCCTCATTATCCCAGTTGTTCGCACACGCTGCTGCCTCAAACTGCCTCTTGTACGTCGTCCAGGAACTTTGGCCATCAAAAGAAGGAGGTTTTAGTCGCTGACCTGATGATACCACCTGCTGGCTTCCTCTATCTCTCAACTGTCGTTTAAGCCGGTCTATTTCTCCTTTAACTTCTTCTTCGAACTTGTTTACTTTCTCTTTAACTTGACTGACTTCTGTCTCGACTTCACCTACTTTTTCTTCTACCTTGTTTATCTCTTCTTTGACTTCACTCTTTAATCCTTCGTTGGCAGAAATGATAGCGTCCTGCTGTATTTTCATTTGTTCATTCAGAATTTTCCTTAATTCTTCTTGGCGTCTTTCTTGTTCCTCTTTTTCTTCTTGACGCTGTCTTTCTTGTTCTTCTTTTTCTTGTTGGTGTCTTATTTCCAGATTTTTCATCATTTTCTTTAATTCATCTCTTTCTTCTTGACGTCTTGTTTCTTGCTCTTCTTTTTCTTCTTGACGTCGCTTTTCTTGTTCTTCTTTTTCTTTCTGACGTCTTCTTTCTTCATCCTCTTTTTCTTTCTGACGTCTTGTTTCTTCATCCTCTTTTTCTTTCTGACGTCTTGTTTCTTCATCCTCTTTTTCTTTCTGTCGTCTTATTTCCTGATCTTCCATAATTTTCTTTAATTCGTCCCTTTCCTCTTGACGCCGTTTTTCCTCCTCCTGGCGCTGCTGTGCCATCATTTTTTGGAATTGTTCGAATAAGTCCTGTATTTGTTTATCGGATGCCATACTTCTTGTTGTTACGGGCATACGATGAAATTAAAATAAAATAAATTTAACTGTCACGTCAATATCGGTAATGGAACTTTCCAGAAAAATCTCGAAACAGCACGAAAAAGTCTTATCCAGAGTCTTGTCACTATCCAGTTCAGAGTATTTAATAATCTCCACTAATGTCCAACTAGAAAAGTTCTAGTAATTTTCGCGCACTAACGCAAATGAGTTTTTTTTTTAGTGTTTCTATCACTTCTCAGTTTATCGCACTAATGTCCTAATAAAATGTTCTACAATGTCTCAAAAATGCACTTAGCACTATTTTTCTGACCAAAAATAACCCTCGAACAATGTCCAGTAATTTAGTCCACTGTGTTAGCACTAAACCTCGAGAATACTTCTCGAACACTACAGCACAACTTCAGAGCCCCTCTTGTCATAAAATTCCGCTTCTGACACCAATTTGTAACGTGTTTCCACCCTTAGGAAACCACCCTCGCAAAATCCGTGGGTTCCAAAAAATTATAACAAGAGATGTCCACTAACACACTTTATTAAATATTTACTGGATACTTCACAATACTATTATTAATTTAAATACACTTTACTGACTAAAAATCACAATGTTTATTACTTTGTTTATCTTTGAACTCTTAACCTCACTTTCTATACTTTCTGAACTTTCTGAACTACTCGCCGAGAATGCGGTCGGTCTTTTATACCTAAAAATGACAGATCTCGATTGTTCTGTGATGACGCCACCATTCTCTAGATAATTCCACTTTGGAATCTTCTGGTAGGTTCTTTTTCGAGAAGATGCAAATACATCATTCTAGGGGTTGTAACATATTACATTATTATAACATTTGTTATAAAATAATAACATAATCATGTTACAATATGTTGTTATGCTTTAGTAATATAATAATATTGTAACATTTAAAGTTCAGCCAACTTAACAAAGTTATATAACAATGTATAGTTTAATAATATTTCTGTTACATAAAAACTCTTATAAAGAATATATAACTTAAATAATAAAAATTGTATAACTGTTATGTTGCAGTTTGGTAAATTTATATTTAAAAGCGTTTGTGGTAGGGCAGCAGACACGGGAGCTCGGGAATTCGGCAGAGGCCATTTTGTTTTTGTTCGTGTTTTCACTATGGAAAAAGAAGCTCAACATTCCAGCATTGTTGTGTAGTTGTTTTGTGCTCTTTGATTTAAATTTAGTTAATATTGGTAATCAGTGTGCATTGAAGATAAGGTAGGTATACAAAATATATTATAATGTTTATGTCTATCAAATACAAATAAAACTTTTTCAATTCTAACCTCAAATCAATATATGGAAAAAGAAAAGACATTATTTAACAAAGAAGTGTAAGAATCAAATGATTGCTGAAAGATAAAAAAAGGTAAAGTCATTTAGTCATTTATATCCTGGCATGACTCATCAGTATGTAGAAATTCAATTGAAAAAGTAGATAATTAATGTCAGTCATAATTTTTCACTGGATGATTATTATTGAAGGAAATTGTGATATACTCGATACTAATGACTGTCAAAATGAGTTGAAAAACTATTTTAACCAATATAAGTATCAAAAAGAAATTTTGAAACAATATGATATTTTTAAAAAGAATAATTACCATTAAAAGCAGTTTTTCTCTAAAGTATTCATATTCATTTTCAATGTTCTTATATAATATTATAGCTAAAGTTTTCTGAACTAAAATATATTTGATGGTATTGTATTTTGAAAAATATACATTATTATTATATTGATTCCAGAAAGAGTGGAGAGAAGCAATCCTTGAGATAATATTCACAGGAGATTAATTTATTTACTAATGAATGTACCACGAAATGCTCAGGAAATTTAAAGCGTTGACCTGGAGGTTATCGCTGCAAAGAAAGGTGAGGAACTTTAACCAATAGCTATATGAATATTTTATTTATATTGCTATCATTGTTTCAGAAGTTTTCGTTGTAAGTTTTTCATAT
Organism: Rutpela maculata; assembly: GCA_936432065.2. Lineage (NCBI taxonomy): Eukaryota > Metazoa > Arthropoda > Insecta > Coleoptera > Cerambycidae > Rutpela > Rutpela maculata. The sequence continues at coordinate 115,195,116 of OW386285.2, forward strand.
GTGATGCAACACGAAATAGAACAGGTAGCATCAGAGTGGTTTCGCTTAGCAAAACAGGCATAAGAAGGAAAAGAAACACAAGGCATCTTTTGAGTGCAGAAGTATAACAACGTTTGTTAGAGACATCTAGAGGCTGTAGCTGTAGGTTTCTGGAAAGCCAGTGTGTGCATCTATTTGACTGGAGATTTGTTATACAGGGTTTTGCTTAAGTGTTCTTAGAAACGACAAAGAATAGAACTTACCAATTAAATAAAAAACTCTAAATAAACCTTTGTTAGGACCTAAGTAATTTCCAAGACACATTAAGCAGATCAATGAAAAATAATCTCAATTTAATTGTTTTTTTTTAATATTGTTCAGTTTTGCATAGAAGTAATAGAACTATTGCAAGTTTTATCCATTTTTACACCACTGAACAAAATGTACAATTTTGTTCTACGTGAGTAATTATATTTCCATGATATTTACATATAGCAAATCTGAGAGCATTGTATCTTGGAACCCATTAAGTTTGGAAAAAAAAATTATAAATATGTTTTTTAAAATTTTGTGCCTACTCGAAGTTTGTCGATACATTTGCGAAATGTCCTAGTCCCAGTCTGACTGCTTTTTATTGATAATGCTATTCTTGATCTTGAATTTTTTTTTGTCATAAATAGAAAAACTAATGTTATGCCACTACAGATAGCATATTTTGTGTTATATAGATTGGATGAATATTTGAAAAATTTCGTTTTGTATATTTTACACGGTATATCTAAATTCATGTCATTAATTTCGAGATGTGGTTTTGTGCACAAAGATATTTTAAAAAAGCTTATATAGACAAGAGTTTGGAATGCTTCCAAAGGAAGCTGCGGCCAGGGAGGTCCGGTTAAACGTAGATCAATCGTGTCCAGAGCTGGAGTACTTCAAATAAAAGTAATTGAAAAAAGTATTTCAAATACTTTCAGTATTTGAAGTACTTTGCTTCAAATCCTTTCGATTCTTAGTATTTGGTACTTGGTATTTGAAATACTTTGCTTCGAGTATTTGGATTTGGTATTTGGTTTTCAGAAATACTGGTATTTGAATTACTTTGCTTGGTATTTCAAATACTCTCCGCTATTTCAAGTACTGTCCCGGTATTTGAAGTACTAGACTTAACAATTTATAGTATTTGAAATATGTTTTTTGATATTTAAATTAGTTAAAAGTATTTGAAGTCCTTGTAGTTCCATGTTTTAGATATTTTAAAAAACAAATTTCACTAAAAAATTGTTACTGCATATCTGTTTTTATTTAGTAATCAGTGTTAACATTATGTGGGCAGTGGGGGATTTAGGGGGTTGGCTATAGAGGCTATTGCCCAGGGCGGCAAAATCCAGGGACGGCAAATTTTTTGAAAAATAGCAAAGGCACATAAAAACAAAAAAATATTATTATTAGTATGTACTAGGTATCAGAACATTAATTTATTTAAGAATGTGTTTTTTATTTTAACTAGACTGAAGTTCCTTATTATAGTCAACTGTACAGGGTGGACACGCGAACGTTAGAACTTCATTTAACTTCGTTATTTTTGGAGTTACGTAAAAACGTTTAAAAATAAAAGTTATGAGAAATCACATGTATTTTCCAAAAATCATTTCAGAAAAACAATTAAAAGTCAAATTTCTGAGATACGAGCTTTACTTTGGTTTTTTTTTAAATGGAATACCCCATATATTTTTACACCATTAGAAAGGCCATAGAAAAACCTTTTTCAATGATGTATGACGTATGAAATTTTTCTTAAAAACTACAGTAGATATTATAAGTTTTATATTTTCTTACATTAAGTCATGGTAGTCCGAAATAGTAGTTTGTGCAACAAGAGTGGATTTGATATCCATATCACACGATAAAGAAGTTTGAGCACGACGCCATAGGCGGAGTGCTCAAATCTTTTGAGTGCGATATGGATAATCCACTCGAGTTGTATGTACACTGTACAGCATACTTTGTCTACGACCAGCTTAAAAAACTACAATATTTATTAAACATTAGTATACTTGACAAATACACATTGACAGTTACTTTGACAGCTTACGCACTAATTTGATTTTAAAATGAATAGTTGCATATGTATACGAACTGTGATTGGTCCGTTTCATTTCATATCCAGCCTAGAACTGATATGAAATATATCCGTTCAGTTACCTGGAATTGCCTACTCATCCATTCTACAGACTATACAGAAAACAGTAAATAGACCGAATGCATGTAGGTGGCGTCAGAGTCGCGTTTGGGTACTGCAACATAACCTAATTTTCTGTGAATCTTTGTTTACTACTTCTTTAAAAATGCCAAGCAATTGTTGTGTGCCTCAATGCACTTCCTATTAGAGAAAAAATAAAAATTTAAAGTTTCACCAGTTTCCAGTATGCAGCAGTTTTAGACGAAAGTGGATAGTTGCTCTCAAATTACAAAAAAGCCCATCTAATGTGTTCAAAACATTTCACAGACCGAATGCATGTAGGCGGCGTCAGAGTCGCGTTTGGGTACTGCAACATAACCTCATTTTCTGTGCATCTTTGTTTACTACTTCTTTAAAAATGCCAAGCTTTTCTTTTAGTTCACCTAAACTATCGATTTTCCGTAGGTTTCAAATAAACAAACTTATTTCAACACATCAAAACTGAAAAGCACAGAACACAATGAATAGCGTACCCAAAGTCGATCGGTAACCGCCTGGCGGCGAAATATTTCACTAAACCTATGCATTCCTCTTATTTACATAAGGGAGTAGAAAAAATATATATCAATTATTGAAATTCTCCATTTTATTTAAAATAAAGTGAAATTAGATACTAACATGTATCTTGACAGAACTAACATATTGTTTATTTTAATTTACATACTTTTGTTTTCTATGGATAATTTGATAAATTGTAAATTTATAGTAAATTAGACAAATTTTTTTTAAGATAAATAGTATATAATTAAAAAGCTTTTTTTATGGCTTTTCAAATGGTGTAAATATATATTGGACAATTTTAATCAAAATGTATACATTTTTTTATTTTGATTACATTTTGGACTTACGGTTTTTGGACAATTCTGAACAAGTTTCATTAACAAAATTTTCCGATAAAAATATGCCTAATATGATTTTTTTATTTTCCCCGCATATATTGGTACTGCAGGTGGCTTTGCATTTGTAGGAGGCGAATGCTTTTCTGGTCATAAGTAGATCCTAATTGTCACAATTAATTATTTTTTATTTATTTGCTTTTATCATGATTAGAGAATATTATTTAGGTATTATACAAATCACAACTTACACACTTTTTATTTATTATGAAAATATCTACTTTCTGTATATTGTTGCCCTAATCTGGGCACGCTAATATACTAGTCAGGTAAATACTTTAAAACGCTCATTATTGGAGAATCAATCAAAACAACTACTCTTCTAGCTAATACTGACGAAGTATTGAATTACATGATAGGATTCTTAGCATTTTAAAGAAAAAAAAAAATATGTATTGGAAATACTTAAATCATTTATTCAAATTTAATCATTCACACTTTTTTATTTAATATGAAATTATCTACTTTCTGTATATTGGTGCCTTAATCGGGTCACGCTAATATACTACTTAGGAAAACACTTTAAAACACTCATTATTGGAAAACCAATCAAAACAACTACTCTTCTAGCTAATACTGACGAAGTATTGAATTACATTATAGGATTCCTGGCATTTTAAGGCAAAAAAATATATTGAAAATAGTTAAATTATTTATTGAAATTCAGTCATTCACAACAGTTATTGAACCATACATTCTATTTCAACTCTAGAAAAGTTGTACAAGTTTTTTCGAACTCGTTAGTTCTCATCAGTAGAGTATAGAAATATTCATTCATTATTTACAAGCCTATTCTTGATTTATTTTCACAATTAATTATTTTTTATTTATTTGCTTTTATCATGATTAGAGAATATTATTTAGGTATTATACAAATCACAACTTACACACTTTTTATTTATTATGAAAATATCTACTTTCTGTATATTGTTGCCCTAATCTGGGCACGCTAATATACTAGTCAGGTAAATACTTTAAAACGCTCATTATTGGAGAATCAATCAAAACAACTACTCTTCTAGCTAATATATATTACTATATTTTTTTTTCTTTAAAATGCTAAGAATCCTATCATGTAATTCAATACTTCGTCAGTATTAGCTAGAAGAGTAGTTGTTTTGATTGATTCTCCAATAATGAGCGTTTTAAAGTATTTACCTGACTAGTATATTAGCGTGCCCAGATTAGGGCAACAATATACAGAAAGTAGATATTTTCATAATAAATAAAAAGTGTGTAAGTTGTGATTTGTATAATACCTAAATAATATTCTCTAATTTAGATCCTAATTGGTTCCATACTTAAGTAAAATTTGATTCAAATCGGAAAAAAATAAAAAGTTATTGGGCTGTTACGATTTCAAGTGAAACACACTGTATAAAAGCCAGTGATAAAAAAGCATTGAATTAAACATTTTTCAATACTTAAATGACTCTGACACCCAACTTACTTCTCAGTGAAAACAGTTTTTTATCGGTTTAATACATGCCTTGCATCATCAGCTGTAGAAAGACTCTTTTCATTTACTGAAATTATAAATGCTCCTAGAAGAAATGCATTAACTAATGGAAATTTCGAAAATTGGGTGCTATTGAAAGCTAATGAAAATAGATAGATCTCAATTTTATTATTTGTACTTGTACTTACCTAAAATTATTACTATGTTTTATATACAGTATCGGAAAGTCCTGGCTTAGGTGTTGCATAGTTTCAACGACTTAACCGACCGCCCACAATAAAGGCGTCTACCGGAGCTCTAGCAGAGGGGCAAATAGTGACACGAATCATCAAGCATCAAGGCGGAAACAAATTGAAATTCCACAGACAGGCTGCCCATGCACATGTGGTGGGGAAAGCAGGTGGCACGATTGTAGGATGTGTTATATGATAAAAAGGAATAGAATAGTTGCTTCACTCTTGCTTGCTCTTATTGCCCATACCAAAGCGAACATTTTCCGATAGTGTATAAGTTGGTTTTCTTTATTACTTTCCTGACATTTGAAGGGAAATCGACCGCAGCAATATTTATTTTTGTTGGTTTTTATATTTATATAATAATAAATTATTTTTTCTATTGTTTTTGAATGATGCTGAGTTAAAGAAAGCTGTTAATAAATAATAATAATAACAAATTATTAAGAGAAAAACTTAATGAATAAAATTTTGTATGGGTATTGGAAGAACTGTGGAGCATTTGAAATATGTTAAAGTATTTGAAATACTTGAGTATTTGAAATACTTTAGAGTAATTGAACTACTTTGAGATTTGAAGTACCTAGTGAAGTACTTCAAATAATCTGAAATATTTGAAATACGGTACTTGCGATTTACTTGAAGTACTTTCGACAAGTATTTGGTATTTGAATTACTTTGCTTCAGGTCATAGTACTTGGGAATTGGAGCAGCAAGTACTTTGTCAGGTACTTGGTATTTGGTACTTCAAGTACTTTCATTGGGTACTTTCAACAGCTCTGATCGTGTCTCAGTACTGAAGCATGGGACCTAAATAAGTTTAAGGCATGACTATGAAAACCAAATTAAGAAGTTTTTCAGACAAATTTGCAATTTAAATTTGGGACAAAAAATTAAAAAATGAGCTGCCTCACATAACCTATCTTTGTGTGAAAATACTACTAAAATAATTTAAAAATCTTTTTTCAGAATCATATCTGCAGATTTAAAATTTAGTTGATAAATTTGAATTTTTTATTTATAAAGTTTCAATAAGGTGTGAAATTCTTTGATGAATTTTTGCTCTTATTCTGAAAATTAATATTTTATAGTAGCTGTGTCTTGAAAGTCTTGTTTGAATCCCATACTTCAGTACTGAGAGATATGGCTAACTTAATTACACTAATTTAGATACATTGAATATTATTTAGTACATTGTTTATGTATGAAGTGAAGTGTATAATAAATCCTTTCCACCATTGTGTAGCAGATGATTTTTATTTTATTTATTTTTTTGTAGTTTTGTTAACATGTTAATTTCATCCAAATGTAGATCTACAACTATCACTGCTTTTTTAATAATTGTTTTTAAATTCATTTCGTGGTAAATGGGATGTTTGACATGTTCAAAAACACATTTTTTTAGTGGTAAGCTAGTTTTGCAAAGTTCGTTTCGATAAGTTAAAATCAAATATAGAAGCATGCCATGTGTCAACCGGAATGTTTTATTCACCATTGTAAATAAATTTAAATTGTTAATTTGAAATAACATGAAAAATTATGTGTGAGTTTATGGAGTTGAAGTAATATTCAGATATGCCAAAAATCATGTACAAATGTGTTTGCAGTATTTTAAATTAAATTTGCGTATTTAAAAATGGGTATATAGAGTGTCGCACTTGAGTGTAGCAAACACCCTTAATTATAACTTTTTTCCGATTTGAAACAAATTTTTTGCTCGCATTAGAACAAATTAGGATCTACTTAGGGCTAAAAATACATTCGTCTCCTACAAATAAATGCAAAGGCAACATTGAATGTTTTTTTGCCATAAGTGAATCTTGATTTGTTCTCTATTTGAGTAAAACTTAGTTCAAATCGGGAGGAAAGAAATTATAAGGGTGTTACACTCTTAAGTGCGACACACTGTATATTTGATAACGGGAGTACGTGCAGTTATATAACATTTTGATAAAATCATTATATAACATTCACAGAAAATTGTTATATTTGTTATATAATAATTACATTATAAAAGTATTAATATTATAATGATGAAACATAACTGTTATTATAACTAGTTATATTAATGTTATATAATGTCTCAGTTAGTCTGAGTGGGAAATAGCAACATTAGCGTTATACCATTATTTTGTACGTGTTACATAACTCGTTACATTTAAAGTTAGTGGGGTTATATAACAAAAATATTTTAAATATATAACGATGTTTGCTGGGCATGCTTTAACTGGATGCAACACGACTAGTGCTTTATACGGGATTGGAAAAAAAAATTGCATATACCTTTTTCAAACAAAATAAGAGCACGCTTGAACCTGATAAAGCGACAGCCTTTATAAACGATGCCGTAGATATGTTCCGTTGCAATACAAATCAAAAACTTGTAAAGATGTAGATGATTTAAGGTACAATCTTCTTCAAAATTCGACCATTGCTAATTTTCCACCAATTGAGGATTCCTTTATACATCACGTAAGACGTTTCTTGTTACAAGCAAAAATTTGGTGTAATAGTCATGACTCATCGTATAGGGCAAATCCTGTTGGAATGGGATGGTCCTTTGATGGAAATTATATTTTACCAGTGATGTCTATTTGGAAACAGCGCATAAAGAAGTACGCGAACTTACCTATATTATAAGAACAAGGATGCATGTGATATTTTAAAATGTGAGTGTTTTAAGGCTGGTTTAAAATGTAGTGATATAGCAGCGAAGATGAATTTTAAACTGTATGTTACATCTGTAGACATGGTTACACAGAGCAAATCTAGTTATTTGCGATACTGTTAAATTTTTCAGCAGATAGGGATATATTTTACTCTAATGTCGTAGGTGGATATACATATTTGCTCCCCTTAAGAATATTTTTGTGGACGCTCATGCTTGTAGCCTAATATTTGTTGACACTTTTTGTTTTTTTTATGTATGTGTATATTGCAAAAGATTTAGTGATGGCTTTCCTTGTCATGTGACTGTTTGACATTATTTCACATTAAAATATTATTCAACTTGAATGGACAAAATAGAGCAATAATGGCTGTCTGTACAACTTTCGCTTGATGCTTTTACTATTCGAGAATTTTCATTACACACTATATATACGAAATAATAATTCTAACAATGTAAACTCGCTTTTAAGTTTTGTTCCATATACATACAATAACTTGTACTTTTAACAAGAACTTTTTGTTTAGTTTGTAACTGTCAATTTATTAATAAAAGTGTATATATGTTTAAAAATCATGAGATAGAACATTTTACTTCACATACTTCATTTTAATTGTTCATTATTATAGCTCAAAACCTTATAACATGAGTTAACGGCATATTTTCCGTTCCATACCCTTATGCAAATGAGCAATAAGGTCGATTTTTCGAGCGCGCATGGCCACGCATTCATAAGACCGACTTAGCTTTGGTACGCAGAAATTCGTGACATTGGGTTGCAATTTATACTATTATTATCACAAAATGAATACGTAGCTCCATGTATTTGTACTTAAATTAAAGCTAAGAGAATAACAAAGTTTTTTATGTATGTATCAGAATTTTGGTAAGCGTGAAATCAAAAGTTATGGCCAATAGAAGTTTGGACTTACCGTGGCACGCATACTGTTACTCCCCCTTTGATTTACCGTGAATGGTTAGTTTTGCGATTTTTAAATAGTTGGTATGTATGGACGAATTCAGCAAATAATTGTGAACATTTTGGCATAAAAAAATATCCTCTATCATGTAGTTTCATCGAATTAGTGTAAAAATGGTGAGTAAAAACACATGTTTTTAAAAAAATTACTTTTTGGGCTGTAACTACCCCTTATACCAACTTATAGATTGGATAACATGCATTTTGTGATGTAATAAGTTATTACTAATATTTTGATATATAGTTTGCTTTGTTCTACTCCATTGATAGGTTGATGATACAATTTGAATGGGCGGCCCCTGCATTATATGAGTCTAAGAACTGAGTTGCCTCTGAGTGTGATAAAAACGGTTTATGTCTCGCTATTTCAAAGTGTGTTTTCCTATGCCATAATAACTTGGGGACACTTAGCTCATCTGAACAGAATATTTTCACTTCAAAGACGTGTTGTGAGAGTAATGTTGGATTTACCATTTAGAGAGGACGTCAAACAAAAATTTAGCGAGTTGAATATCACATGGTGAAATTCATAAACACGAAACTAAGCAGAGAAATGAGGTTCGTTTAGATTTTACTAGGTTATAAAAAAGTCGAAATGCAACAAATTTTTCTGGCCCAAAATTCTTTAACAAGTTGCCACTCAATATTAGGATGTTGCCGGAAAATAAGTTCCATTATAATATTAAACAAATTCTGCTGAAGGGAGCATACTATTCATTTGATGAGTATTTATGTGATGTTATTATGTGTTAAATTATTTTCAATGTTTGTTTACCACTGTATGTTGTAATATACAATATTTGTACTTCTGTCTGAAGTTATATACAATATTTGTATTTTTGGCTTATGTAAAACCATTGGTTCTGAACATGAATAAATTATTTATTTATTTATTTATCTCACGAACAAATTTTATAACAACCAAAATTAACGTAAAACCGATAATTTACAAGAAATTTGAAAAAAACTGATTTTCTGTAACATTTGTAGCCATCCAGTTGGCTTTATGGACTTTTGAGAAATTATTTGTGATGCCAAAATAAAGAGAATCCCTCTGGAAAATCTTCAGTTGGATTTGTTTAGAGGTTTATATATAAAGTGACTGGGCTATTATTATATGACATCTTTGGAATTTTACAACAATTAAAAATAAATTAAAGAGAATCACAAGGGAATGTTAATTCGTTACTTACTGAAAAAACTATTAACTTCTGAATATCTAAAAACCAACCACAAACATTTGAATTTTGCACATAGTACTTATTCAAACTAAGACAGTTATCACTTTCTGCGTAGGCTTCCATTCACTTTAAACTAACGTCCATTTAACAAATTAAAGCAAACTGCCTAAATGAACAAGGCGAAATTTTATCTTCAGAATACCAATAAGAAATGTCAAATTGATTTATTACTACATGAACTCACACGCTGTGTCATAATTACTACACATATACCAATTAACCAACAATTGTTATTAAGTTATTATGTTATTAGTCGCAACTTTTAAGTTTAATTGAATGTTAGGTATCTATATGTTTTGGACATACTAATTATCTATTATTCTCTATTAGGGTATAGTAAATGTAACTGATACATTGTTTCTACCGCCTCTATATAGTTATAACTGTGAGTAAGTTGCACATGTCCTGATAAAATCTGAGTATTCGTATTCTCAAAAGTTTCTTTTATTTTCTTCTTTTACTCTTCAATATACAAATAGTATTATTCATCATGGGGTACCAAATCACTAATCATATCATTAGGTACTAAGAGAAGGAAATTCAAATTGAATCCAATATTTCCAAAATATTTTATAAAGGTTCTCATTGCAGAATAAATAATTTCAATATTACTGTTTTTTTAATATCTAAAAAAAATATTTTGTCTTCATTTTTCTAAATATTTATTTATTGTCGAATTAAACGTCGAGATTTTAAGTTTGAGCAAAAAAAATGTCTGTCTGTCGATCTGTCCGTCGGTCCGTAACTTTTTTTTTGTGCGCACGATTGCTCTGAAACTGTTTGAGATATTGAATTGAAAATTGGTACACATATGTATTTTAATGAGATCTGGAAATAGATTATATTTTGATCTTATTCTGTTGAAAGGTTGGGGGGTAAATGGGTGTAAATTGGTAAATCTAACAAGTGAGAGTCCATAAAACTGGTATTTAATATACAGTGTGTCCCAGGATAGATGTAACAAGAGGTGCAATGGACCAAAAATTTTGGAATTTTGGAATGGTATTTGGGGATTGAGTCCTGCTTGTTGTAAAACTAAAGTATAATAAAAATGACTTGATTTGGTGTTCTACAGGGTGTTTTATAAGCAAAGTTGTAAAAATCACCACTGATAAAGTACCTTTATTTTTCAAAATATGAAAAAATTCCACTAAGAAAAGTTATTTAGAATGCAATATTATACCTCTACACCAAATTTCAGGAATATAAAATTATTTTTTTGAAACTTCCCATTTTTTCAATAAATTAGTATTTCATTTTGAACCATTCAATTAAAACTGAATAGAAATTATTTTTACTGAATTAATATTTAAAGTTATGTAGAAGCTAAAAGTAGGCTATGAGAAAAGCAGTGGATACACATTTATCATCTGAAGAAATAAGTGGATAAAGGTGTTATGTCGCATTTTTTAAAAAAAATTACTTTATGCAATTTTTGAACACCTCTGATATAGATTTAACACCCAATAAACGGTGAACTCTAAATTTGTAATATTTTGTAGACACTTTTTAATTATAAAGGCGCCATGTCATACATACAACCAGTAATTTTAGTAGATGTACACAGTTTTGGACAGAGAAATCTACTTTCATAACAGCTTGATATTGTTCTTTAATATTAGTGTAAACAAAAGAACATAACCCAAAATTATCTATTTTATGAGGTATTATTCATTTGAATCGAAAACAAAATAAATAAGTTTCAACTCAAAACCGTTTTGTTTAATTTACTCAAAACTTTAAAAGTGACATAACACCTTTATCCACTTAGGTCTTCATTTATTATTGACATATCTGTCAAACGTAGTCAATATTTTCCTTAATTTCTGTTTCAAATTAACGAACCAAGCATAAAAATTTAAATGAAAAGCAGTTGATACACATTTATCATTTATTATTGTCAAAAGTACTTAGTACTTAGGCTATGAGAATAATTAAAAAGTTTCGGGCTACTGGTAGTGTTCTTAACATGAAAAGAAAAATAAAAGCATATGATGAAGACAATGTTGGGGCTATTATAGCTCATGCCTCTGTTATAGAAAATCCTAGGATGTCACTAAGAGAGAGATCAGCTCTTATTAATATTAGCAAGTCTGAACTCCAAAGAATTTACAAGGCAAAGAAAATTAGGGCATATAAAGCAAATTATAAACATACGCTTGAAGAGGGAGATGACGGCCGTAGGTTGGATTTTTGTTTGACCATTGGAGAAAAAATCATGGGAGGGATTTTTTCATAATTTCATAATTTTCTCAGATGAATTCACATTCACAACCAACGGTGTTGTTTCATCTCAGAATTATCGGTTTTGGGCTTCTGAAAATCCAAATTTTAGAATTCATTGTAGAAGACAATATTATAAAAAAGTGAATGTGTGGTGTGCCGTTTCTTATCACGTTGGAGTTATTGGACCTTATTTCATTGAGGGAAGGTTAAACCAGCACACTTATTTACAGCTTCTTGAAAGATTTTCTGAAGAACATTTAAATATTTTAACAGATATGCCTTTAGTTCATTTTCAACATGATGGTAGCCCTGAATACTCCACAGAAATGGTTAATCGGTGGTTGAATTTAAATTTTGGAGAAAATTGGATTGCCAGGAATGGACCGATCAAGTGGCCGACGAGATCCCCAGACCTATCAATATTGGATTTCTTTTTATGGGGTCGCCTCAAGCAGTTGGTTTACGCTGAACCACTTCCTAACGATGTAGCAGTATTGAAGCAGAGAATTACAAATGCCGTAAACTCCATACCGTTAGATCATATTCGAAACAGTTTTAAGGACTTCAGGCGAAGGATCGAATTGTGTGTGGATGTGGGTGGTAGCTACGTCGAATAATAACAAAATTGTTGTATTGGTCAATAATTAATTTGTTTGTGAATCTGTTATGTTTTTGACATTTATTACTTGTAAACCTCATTAATCTTCTGTTAGTAATTGTTTCTTGTTTTACAATTAGTTCGATTAACATTATACCCTCTTACATCTCGTATATTCAATTTTTTATTTATCAATAGCCTACTTTTTGAGATGATTAACATTTGCTACTACACAACTTTAAATATGAAGTCAACTCCTAATTCCCAAAAAATGGGAAGTTTCAAAAAAATAATTTTATATTCCTGAAATTTGGTATAGAGGTATAAAATTGCATTCTAAATAACTTTTCTTAGTGAAATTTTTTCATATTTTAAAAAATAAAGGTACTTTATTACTGGAGATTTTTACAACTTTGCTTATAGAACACCAAATCAAGTCATTCTTGATATACTGTAGTTTTACAACAAACAGAACTCAATCCCCAAATACTATTCCAAAATTCCAAAATTTTTGGTCCATTACACCTCTTGTTACATCTATCCTGGGACACAATGTATATAAGAGAAGCTAAGGTCTCAAAAAATTTTTTGGCATTAGTTACCTGCATTACCACCCCCACTCAATACTGAAGTGGGTGAAAAAATAAAATTGTGATTTAGTGTGTGTACAAGAACCAAAGGCCTCATTTTTTTTTACTTCATACACCACCTCTACCACTCCTACTACCGAAGTGGCATATCGTTTTATGGGTTTTGGGATAGACGATTTCAAATATTATATTGTTAAAGTTCCCTAAACAAATTTTTCTCATTGTGAGATTTGGATGGAAAATCTGGATGTGGAAGTTGTGATTCCTTAGGCAGCGGCTTTTTAATTTATAATAAAATGCCGAAGTGTGCAAAACGAAAGCAATTCCAAAAGAAATCTTACACACGAATTTGACAAATTTTGATAGACGAGAAACCCCAGAAAGATGACTGCTATGCTGGTTACCAAAAAAAGAAACAACCAGTAGATGTAACAGCACCCCATATGGCGATACCTATATAATTATTTTGTAAATTAAAAGACAGAATTACAATATTCTTTTTTAATCACAACCAATAACCCTCGAGAACACTTATGGCTGTTGAATTTGAAAGGTGCCCAAAGGGCAAGGTAGCTATGCACGAGCAATTCTGGCAGTTGCCTGGGGCCCCAGGCTTTTAGGGGTCCCTTCGGGTCACACGAAATATTAATATCGAGTTGTGTTGGCATTCGCAGCGTTGTGACTTCCCCGAAATATTAATAATAATATCGTGTTTGCATTCGCAGTGGTGTGTGTTTTCCCCCGATGCCTAGTAGTCGCACTCCAGACCCAATGGGCACACGTACGTTTAAAAAATGTTAAAAAAGAATTGAAAACCACACGTTGTTATAGGGTTTTTAGAAAACGAGTTGATTCAACGAAAAAATGTCGCTCGAAAAAACGTTTTTATTGACCGAATATAAACGTCTTTTAAACATCATAGATAACGATTAAATAACATTAAGAAAACGATAAATATACGTTAATTTTCAACGTTTACGAAAGTAAACGTAGGATGTGAACGTTTTATTAAAGGTTTAAATAATGTTAAATATTCACTAATTATGTACATTAATTAAAAGAAATTAAACAGATTCTAGGAGGTCTCCATTTTCCAATATACATATGATGGGTTATAGGATGAGCCGCTTATGAAGATGAATGGATAATAATAGATAATTAATAGGTAAAGCACCCGCACTGGTTTTATCATAAAAGCAGTGGGTACTTAACCTACTAAACAGATAGCATAAAACTTTTATGCTACCTCGGCCCAGCCACAGAATAACGATCTTTAACCTGATCATTATAAGATCCATCCAAATAAATCGATGTTCCCTGAAAGAATTTGAACATTGCAATCAATATTATTTATTTTCTATAACTTCATAAGAGTATATTTAAGTTAAAGCATGACTAATTATTGACAGCGGTTTGTATGTTGCGCCATCTAGAAATAATTTTTGCAAAAAACTACGTGGTAAGCAAGAAAATGTTATGCATTAATATAGATGAGTAGAAAAACGTTAAAAAAACGTCATCATCTACCATTTATTTCACCTGTAGATTTAGAATGTCAGTGAATTTAAATAAGTTGAAAGCATCAGTTATTTTAACGTTGTATAAAAATATTTTTTTCCTTTAAATAAAACATATTTCAATTACTATATTAGATTAATGCAATAAAAAACATTTAATTATCTAGTTCCACAAACGTTATATTTATTTATGAATGTCTATTGTACGTTAAATACATCAGTAAAAGAAACGTTCTAATCAAAACGTTTTATTTCAGTATTCCCTTTCACTTCTGATTGGGAATGTGTGTAGGAGTAACGTATTTTATAACTTTTATTTAAATATAAAATTTTACAACCGAATTTTATGCGTTGATATAAATTCGTAGAGAAATCTTCTGCCATTTATTTCACCTCTGGATTTAAAATCCCCTTGCATTTAGTAAGTTGGAAACAACAGACATTTTGACGTTGTAAAAAATATTTTCTTTTTCTTGAAATAAAACGTTTGAATCTCCGTATTAAATATATGTCATAAAAAACGTTGAACTTTTTCGATTCACAAATGTTACTTTTAGCGAGTCGTTAGAACTCCTTACATTATAAACGTATTTTACACGTTATTACATATTTGTGAAAAAAAACGTACTCACTAAAACATTTTATTCCAGTATTTTCTTCTACTAGTAGTTAAAAATGCGCGTAGTAATACCGTATTTTAAACGTCTTATTTAAACGTTGAAATTTTCAACCAAATGCAACGTTGAAAATTTCAACGTAAAACGTTTAATCAACGACTACGCTGTTTTAAAAACGTTTATTAAATATACGTGTGCCCATTGGGGAAGAAATGTATGGAGTATTGGTTGAAGCACTTGTATTTTCGTTATTTCTCTATCAGAAACAATTTGGCTTTCTGTCGTGTCACTTGTATCAGTTTGTCTCTATATACGAATATATACGATTTTTTTTTTTGTGGCATTGAATTTTCTCCATTATCCAATTACATAATATTTATTTGTTGCCTAATTAATTCCCTAAATTAACCTAACACGACAGTAGAAATGACACAAAGGATATATCACAGAGACACTCTTCTCGTCAGGACATTTTTTTAAAAATAACATTACACAGGTAGACCACGGGAAGGGGGTATATGAATAATGGAGTGTATTTTCCATTTTCGAAGATTTGGCGGAGTCGCCAGTAATTTCAATTAATCCGCAAACTACGGGGTATTTTTTTCCTGGTAACATCCAAATGATGCCCAATATAAAGAGAATTTCACAATGGTTTCTTTCACTATGTAGGAGTTAAATAAATAATAGAAACTACTAAAAAGGTTAAAAAAAAAAAATTGAACCGCCTTCAAAAAATCTTCAAAAAATATCTCTAAAAAGCAAGAAACAACATTTCACTTAGTTTTATTGATATCTGTTTAGTTATTGGTGGAGAGTGGCAAGAAACTGGACCTTATTACATAATATCAATTTGAAATCGGTGCAAAACGTATTTTTGAAATTAGATATTTTTGCAACGATTTCAAGATGATATTAGGTAATAAGGTACAGTTCCTTGCTACTTTCCTCTAACAGGTAGACGGATATTAGTAAAACCGAGTAAAATATTATTTCTTCCCAGTAAACATTAATGTAACTTTACCTCTCTGAGAGGTAAGATTAATAGAACATTTTTATATAAAATATTTTACATAATTTTACATAGCATATACGTAAAATAATATCATATTTAAGTCAACATATTAACTTAATTACTTATACACAAGTTTACATATTTGCTACATAATTTTACTTAAAAATGTTTACCTACTTCATTTTACGACATCGAAGTCATGGAAAGCTCACGCTCACGCAGTACGCCAGTGTAAAATGATGTAAAATCTAACGTTTGTGTTTCTTGATCATTTTTGTGAAAAATTGTGGATGATGTCTTTTAATAACTTTGATGCAGAACTGTGAACCATAAAACGTTGTGACTTTTTTAAATATTATTTTATTTGGACGTTTTATTAGTGTAGAGGATAGGTGCAAACGTAAATATGCCCTCTTGTTTGCGAATTTGTTGGAGGTGCACTATTTTCCAGTAAATGACCCAAAAGTAAGTTTGTGTTGTACCGTTTTTATAAAGATATTTATTTAAATGAAACGTAATCTTTTTATAGGTTAGAATTATTTCACGGGCAATCGTTATTCTCGACAGACAATAATTATTACATGGATTTTGTTACACAAAAGCTGTATGTTGGTGCTGTTCCCACATTATTAAGTTCAACTGAATCCAGCGTAAGAAGTTGTAATTCAAGGAAACCCAGATCTTAATAGTGACCAAAAGCTTTTGCGAAGTACTATGCATAGGTATGGTTATTGTTTACCGACATCTTATAGCACCTACTTTGTGTTCGTTATTGTATTGTACATATATAAAATACTTCAGAAAAATTAAATCAGAACCTTAGGACAAAACCATTGCCCCTTTTTAGGGGATAAAAGGGGTGATAACCAAAAACTGATAAATTTTTTTTCAATATCAGAATCAGTTTCAACATGTTAAAAAAACAGGATTAGATGGTTCTGATCAAAAGTGCAGCCCCTTTTTTTTGTTGTCTTGTGATTAATGATATTGCTTGTATCGCCAATAAAAAAAATTATTTGATTATTTTAAAACTACGAAGAAAACTAGAATTGTCTGAACCTTTATGGTTAATTTTGTTGCAATAAATTAAGACAATTAAGATTTGTCATTATTAAAAATATGCTTCTGGTAGAATTAAATCATCTTGGTAAAGGACCCCGCACATTTTCTTATATCAAATGGCTCTCGGTGAATGTAATAGTATAATATAATGTAATATTTATACAAAAAAAGCTTAAGAAACAGTAACAAGTTCGAAAATCGAATCGTTGATTATTTACTTTTCAGTGGCATTAATTAACAATTTGTTTATATGACTGTTAAAGGAACTACCTTTATCATGGGATTCTCACAAGATTGATGCACTCGTCTATAACTTATGCATGAAAAAAGTTCTGCTTTACACACTTGTTGCATAAATAAGTAGGTATTTTAAAATTATTTAAAACAATTTTTTGGCAATTATTTAACACGCTTCACGGCTCCTAATTGGCGTAGAAAACCGTGTTTTTTTAAATTGTTTCTTTTTTGTGATCTTTTGAAGCATTCTATAATTTTTAATTGTTTAATTCTGAGAAAAAGAATTCTTTATAAAAAATTTAAAATGATTTTAAATAGTTTAAAAAAAATGTGTTAACACCACTGAAGAGTAGGAGAAACATCTACATTCTAAAACAAATTGTTCTATGACTTGATGCACTTAAACAGTCAACGGTTCAATTTTCGACTTTGTTATTGTTTTTTGGCGTTGTTATAAACATTCCCACTTGAAATTTGGTGTGATGATTTAATGGGCTTTGGTATTTAGCATATTTTTACGTTTTGCAAAAAAATCTCTTAATTTTAGAGCGAAATTCAAAAAACCAGGATATTCTAAGACCTCTAGAGGCTTTAAAATTAATCAAGAATATAGACGCTGTGTGAAGTCATTCACTCCTAGTTGCATTTTCATTACCCTTTTTTTCGGCAGTTATATGCTGCATACTCTTATGTTGAAATACTTCAATAGTCCCCAAATCACCATCTTTGGCAGATTAGACAAATCTGATTTTAAATAGCTGGGTTTTAACAGTGTAAACTCAACTTTGAGGCAGACTTTCTGATTGAACGACAGCACTTTGAGCACATCAGTTCATGTTTAAAGCAGTATACTTCTGAAACTTATCGGATAGACCTCAAATTTTCCATTCCATTGGAAGCGTGTTTTCGTCAAGTTTTGTTAAAATATATACATTATTATTTAAGCTATCATAAATTGTTTAATAACTTAACAAATTGATCAAAATAGTTTGTATCTAGTTTTCTTCACAATTTAGTAAAGGGATACAAGCTATATAACCAGACTTACTACACTATACAGGGTGCGCCACTTAAAACTCCCCAGACTTGTAACTTTTTTATTTTCGAAGCGATGACCATGTTGGGCACATCAACTTGTAGACATTTTTAAAGCCTTTAAATATCCATACAGAATGATTAATTTTTTTTTTTTGAATGGTTAAGAAAGGAAACTTAATTTCTTTGAATATTTTTTTACCTCACCCTGTACATGGACTGTGTTATTGTTTTCTTATAAAGGTTTTAATTAGCTTCAATTTATGTTATTAAAATAAAAAACTTAAAAAACAAAAAAATTGCAATTTCCTACTTAGTACATTTTAATATGTTGGTTTAAATAAATATATATTTTTTTATTTTTTGTTACTGTTTTATTACACTGAATATTGTTTGTGATATGCCTTTTACAGATAAAACATAAAATTATTATTTACATTCCTTTCAAAGTAATTAAAAAAAAAATCAGTTTGGAGTATTTTTAATTCCTTTCTCTAAAACCAAAAAAAATTTCAAATATGACGTAATAATATAAATTGAAGCTAATTAAAACCTTTATAAGAAAATATTAACGCAGTTCATGTACAGGGTGACGTAAAAAATATTCAAGGAAATTAAGATTTCTTTCTTAACAATTTTTTCAAAAATTTCTTTTTTTAAATGCTTTAAAAATATCTAATGTGCCTTAAAAAATAAGAAAATTACAAGCCTGGGGAGTTTTAAATGGTGCACCCCGTATATGAAATAGACTAATATTTCAATTATTTTCACAGGTTGTATAACTGATGTTCATGTAGCAAATGTCAGAGTGACGAAGGCTAACCAAAGAACGAGTACAATCAGAAACGACCCGAGAAATGCTTAACACTTATTGTAGATACTTAGTTAACTTGAATATAGATTAGTTACACAAAAGACACTACCCTGTCAAAAAAATCTCATCAATCCGTATTGAAAATTATCAAAAATTAATAAGTATCTATGAGAACCTATATGGTCAATAAGTTTCTATAAGAGTTAGGTAAAGTTGCTGTTGAAATTGTTATCAGCTTATATCAGAATTGACCAGCAAAACGAGTCAAGCCATATCCATTTGTAAATCCAAACATTTACTTATACCACATCAATGGGAATTTATGAGCACAGTATCTAATGTAATTCGTGCGGTTTTCCATGATTAAAAGAGTGTTTCTTTAAGAAACGAGCTGCATTAGGTTAGAACAGTTTTGATTTACAATTGAAGATTACAAATTACAATGTTTGAACAGGGATTTATGAGATCAGTTTCTATGAGTATTAATGTTTTTTTTTTCAGTAATATATTAAATGTGTTTTCATTTGTTTGAATGGGTAAAAAGAAAGGTCAGTTTTCAACTGCAATTACAAATACAAGTTTAATCGCTTCGAATGGGGTTATATGCGATCAATTTCTAAAAGTATTTATGCTGTTTACCGAATATAATTGTGATGAGGTTTAATCAGTAACAAATTGTTCACTATTTGTTATGATATGGTCGGAAATTCCAAGTACACATTTAGTATTCCTTCAAGAGGATTGATGAGAGCAGTTTCTACGAGTATCTATTTGTTGTTCCTATAGTAAATTATATAAGTCTTTATCACTACAGATTCGGATCTAATATAAATATGAAAATTATATCAGAATAAAGCAACCAAATATTTTAAACAGTATCTATTTGTAAATCCAAACATTTATTTATACTGTCTCAATGAGAATTTATGAGAACAGTATCTAATGTAAAACGTGCGGCTTTCCGTGGTTAAATGGCAAGAGTTTCTATAAGAAACGAGTTGCATTAGGTTAGAACAGTTTTGATTTGTAATTGAAGATTCAAAATTATAATGTTTGAATAGGGATTTATGAGATCAGTTTCTATGAGTATTAATGTGTTTTCTTCAGTAATATATTAAATGTGTTTTCATTTGTTTGAATGGGTAAAAAGAAAGGTCAGTTTTCAACTGCAATTACAAATACAAGTTTAATCACTTCGAATGGGGTTATATGCGGTCAATTTCTAAAAGTATTTATGCTGTTTTCCGGATATAATTGTGATGAGGTTTAATCAGTAACAAATTGTTCACTACATGTTATGATATGGTCGGAAATTCCAAGTACACATTTGGTATTCCTTCAAGAGGATTGATGAGAGCAGTTTCTACGAGTATCTATTTGTTGTTCCTCTAGTAAATTATATAAGTCTTTATCAGTAAAGATTCGGATCTAATTTAAATATGAAAATTCTATCAGAATAAAGCAACCAAATATTTTAAACAGTATCTATTTGTAAATCCAGACATTTACTTATACTATCCCAATGAGAATTTATGAGAACAGTATCTAATGTAAAACGTGCGGCTTTTCGTGGTTAAATGGCAAGTGTTTCTATAAGAAACGAGCTGCATTAGGTTAGAACAGTTTTGATTTGCAATTGAAGATTACAAATTGTAATGTTTAAATAGGGATTTATGAGATCAGTTTCTATGAGTATTAATGTTTTTTTTTCAGTAATATATTAAATGTGTTTTCATTTGTTTGAATGGGTAAAAAGGAAGGTCAGTTTTCAACTGCAATTACAAATACAAGTTTAATCACTTCGAATGGGGTTATATGCGATCAATTTCTAATAGTATTTATGCTGTTTTCCGAATATAATTGTGATGAGGTTTGATCCGTAACAAATTGTTCACTACATGTTACGATATGGTCGGAAATTCTAGGTACATATTTAGTATTCCTTCAAGAGGATTGATGAGAACAGTTTCTACGAGTATTTATTTGTTGTTCCTACAGTAAATTATATAAGTCTTTATCAGTATGCATTCGCATCTAATTTAAATGCAAAAATCATATCAGAATGAAACCTCAAATATTTTAAACAGTGTCCACCTGTAAATCCAAACATTTAAAGATAATATTATAATGAGAATCCATCAGAACAGTATCTACCCTACAAACACAAAAGGTTGGCCCTTTAGCGGACCATCACTGTGCCAGAAATGAAACTTCTGGCCCAGTGATGGCCCACTGATGGGCCGATCTTCGGTGTTTGTTGGGTAATGTAACGTGTGCGGTTTTCCGTGGCTAAATTTTAAAATTATTTGCAATAAATAAGCTTTAAGGGATTCGAATTGTTTTCATTTGCATTTCCAGATAAATAGTTTTAATTGTTAGGGATCTATGAGGTCAGTGTAATGTTTTTTTTTTTCAATAAAATGTGTTTTTATTAAAAAAAAACATTACACAAAGACACTGATCTCATAGATCCCTATTTAACAATTAAAACTATTCATCTGGAATTGCAAATTAAAACTGTTCAAATCCGTTAAAGCTATTTATTAAAAATACTTTTAAAATTTAGCCACGGAAAGCCGCACGCGTTACATTAGATACTGTTCTGATTGGTTCTCATTAAAATATATATTTAAATGTTTGGATTTACAAGTGGATACTGTTTACAATATTTGGTTGTTTCATTCTGATATAATTTTTGTATTTAAAGTAGATCCGAATGCATACTGATAAAGACAAATTTTCTATTGGAACAACAAATACATACTCATAGAAACTGCTATCATCAATCCTTTCGAAGGAATACTAAATATGTACCTGGAATTTCCGACCATATCGTAACATGTGGTAAACAATTTGTTACTGATCAAACCTCATCACAATTATATTCGAAATACTGATCGCATATAACCGCATTCGAAGTGATTAAACTTGTACCTATCTGTAATTGCAGCTGAGAACTGACCTTTCTTTTTACCCATTCAAACAAATGAAAACACATTTAATATACTTATTATTGAAAAAAATAACATTAATACTCATAGAAACTCATCTCATAAATCCCTATTCAAACATCATAATTTGTAATCTTCAATTGCAAATCAAAACCCTGTCTTCGGAGCGTGTTGCCCGGGTTGGCTCCGGCGGGTTATATCGCCTGTAGTCCCCCCTCAAGAAACATGTAATTAGGTTTGTAACCTGTTTGTTTCTTCTTCTTCTAAATAAATAAATAAATAAAAACTGTTCTAACCTAATGCAGCGGCTCGTTTCTTATAGAAACTCTTGCCATTTAACCACGGAAAGCCGCACGTTTTACATTATATACTGTCCTCATAAATTCTCATTGAGATAGTATAAGTAAATGTCTGGATTTACAAATAGATACTGTTTAAAATATTTGGTTTCTTTATTCTGATATAATTTTCATATTTAAATTAGATCCGAATGGATACTGATAAAGACTTATATAATTTACTATTGGCACAACAAATACATACTCGTAGAAACTGCTATCATCAATCCTTTCGAAGTAATACGAAATATGTACCTGGAATTTCCACACGTAACATGTAGTAAACAATTTGTTACTGATCAAACATCATCACAATTATATTGGAAAAACAGCATAAATACTGTAAGAAATTGATCGCATATAATCCCATTCGAAGTGGTTAAACTTGTATTTGTAATTGCACTTGAAAACTGACCTTTCTTTTTATCCATTCAAACAAATGAAAACACATTTAATATATTACTGAAAAAAAAAACATTAATACTCATAGAAACTGATCTCATAAATCCCTATTCAAACATTATAATTTGTAATCTTCAATTGCAAATCAAAACTGTTCTAACCTAATGCAGCTCGTTTCTTATAGAAACTCTTGCCATTTAACCACGCAAAGCCGCACGTTTTACATTAGATACTGTCCTCATAAATTCTCATTGAGATAGTATAAGTAAATGTCTGGATTTACAAATAGATACTGTTTAAAATATTTGGTTGCTTTATTCTGATATAATTTTCATATTTAAATTAGATCCGAATGCATACTGATAAAGACTTATATAATTTACTATTGGCACAACAAATACATACTCGTAGAAACTGCTATCATCAATCCTTTCGAAGTAATACTAAATATGTACCTGGAATTTCTGACCATATCATAACATGTAGTGAAC
Source organism: Rutpela maculata (assembly GCA_936432065.2). Classification (NCBI taxonomy): domain Eukaryota; kingdom Metazoa; phylum Arthropoda; class Insecta; order Coleoptera; family Cerambycidae; genus Rutpela; species Rutpela maculata. The sequence continues at coordinate 115,218,703 of OW386285.2, forward strand.
AATTTGTTACTGATCAAACCTCATCACAATTATATTCGGAAAACAGCATAAATACTGTTAGAAATTGATCGCGTATAACCCCATTCGAAGTGATTAAATTTGTATTTGTAATTTCAATTGAAAACTGACCTTTCTTTTTACCCATTCAAACATATGAAAACACATTTAATATATTACTGAAAAAAAAACATTAATACTCATAGAAACTGATCTCATATATCCCTATTCAAACATTATAATTTGTAATCTGCAAATCAAAACTGTTCTAACCTAATGCAGCTCGTTTCTTATAGAAACACTTGCCATTTAACCACGGAAAGCCGTACGTTTTACATTAGATACTGTTCTCATAAATTCTCATTGAGATAGTATAAGTAAATGTAAAGACTTATATAATTTACTAGAGGAACAACAAATAGATACTCGTAGAAACTGCTCTCATCAATCCTTTTGAAGGAATACTAAATGTGTACTTGGAATTTCCGACCATATCATAACAAGTAGTGAACAATTTGTTACTGATTAAACCTCATCACAATTATATTCGGAAAACAGCATAAATACTTTTAGAAATGAATCGCATATAACCCCATTCAAAGTGATTAAACTTGTATTTGTAATTGCAGTTGAAAACTGACCTTTCTTTTTACCCATGCAAACAAATGAAAACACATTTAATATATTACTGAAAAAAAACATTAATACTCATAGAAACTGATCTCATAAATCCCTATTCAAACATTATAATTAGTAATCTTCAATTGCAAGTCAAAACTGTCCTAACGTAATGCAGCTCGTTTCTTATAGAAACACTTGCCATTTAACCACGGAAAGCCGCACGTTTTACCTTAGATACTGTTCTCATAAATTCTCATTGATGTGGTATAAGTAAATGTTTGCTGCTCCATTCTGGTAGAAACTGATAGAAATTTCAGCAGCAGCTTTACTCCAGGCTCCAGTAGAGGGAGCTGTATACGTGTCGCTAATTCATATCTACTCTAATGTGATCTAAGGAACTGACGTGTGTTTGTTAAATTAAAAGTAAAGCAGTCTCTTTCACTGCCAACTCATTCATTGCCTCTAGGCTAGAACAGGAACACCCGAGGAAATAAGGACTTTTGCAGTATTTTGTGTTTACCACAATATTAGTATTTCTATTTGAAATATGCAATTTAAACTGTACATTTGTCGGCATGCATATCCAAATTAATACTAATAAAAAAGCAAAATGGAAGTTTACAATAAAAATACATCTGTAAAATATACAATTGAAACTGTACATTTGTTGACATGTATATCCACATTAATACTAATAAAAAGAAATTTGCAATAAAAACATGTTGATAAATGGTGTGTTATATACCATAGATACTGGACTGGACTGGACTCTAATGATATTACTTATAGAAAAGTTTAGAATCTCTTTAAAGTTGTATCTGTAATTCCATACGTTTACAGATATAAGGGCAAGGGTGCATTTGCAGACACTAAACTGTAGATTTGTTGATGTATATTTCATATAAGTACTCATGAAAGGGCAACATGATAATTCCAAATAGCTCATTCGGAATTACTGTTTCATAACCGATTTAAAACTTAATAAAACAGATAAAATCCTGTCTGTATAATAATAATATAACTTAGAGGAACGATAAAACCGCATCACTTTTTTTTTTATAAGGTTCTATGTGGAATTTTTGGCAGGGTAGTATTAATCTCTCCTAAATCAACAGTTAATAAAATAAATTAAATGAAATTTGAGCTTTACTAGGAATGCAAGGCAAGGTAGATAGGTGGGTATACATCATTGGAGAAGAAAAAATATTGTATAGCTGCTTTCTAAAGAACATATAGATAACAACGTCGAAGACAAAGCCTAATGCCTTGTTTACCTACTGGGATATGCAGAGATTAAGATGGAATTGAAACTTTGTTGATACTAATTAACTTAGTTTAAACTGTCATTCAATTCGAGAATCTTTCCTAAGCTAATATATGTTGACAAATCAGACAACCATATCTTGCATTATATACTTTTTATCTCTTTTTGATGTAGCATGTATTTGTTTTATATACCTACCATAATGTTCAAAATAGCACCCTATAGTAATTTTTAAATATTGATACTAGAGAACTGGATTCTTGGAGTTAAATATATGAATATAAATTCCTCATGAATTGTCCAGAAAAATTGATATTCTTTAGGAAATAACTGGAGGAGACATCAACTTTTATTTTTAAGTAGAATACCATTTTTAGAAAGTTAGATAGTTTTATATTTTAAATATAACCGTTTTTTACAAAAAAATTTTCATTCAAAATATAAAACTACTCGGTCTCTAAATAAGGTATCTGATTTAAAAATAAAACTTGGTGTAAACTTCGGTAATTTTCTAAAGAAATATATTTTTCTGTATAACTTATAAGGAACCTTATTCATATATCTAACTTTAAAAATCCAATTGTGTAGTATCAATATTTAAAAAGTGCTGGGATATGCTATTTTGAACAAACGATAGGTAGATAAAATATACATGCTACATCATAAAGAGATAAAAAGTATATAAGTTACGTAGCGTAAGCTGACTATCAAGTGGTTATGCTACATCATAAAGAGATAAAATTAGTTACGTATGCTTTACATAGCAAGTGGTTGAATATACATATACGCTACGTCATTTGTTCCATACCGTGAGGTCACAGTGTTACCTCTTCACTATGTAAAAATCATATGCACATGTTGCTGACATTTCGCAGAGTATGCACATATGATTATGCGTCACATTTTACATAGCACGTTACTTCTGCGAAACTTAGTTTACGTAGCATTTACGTATATGCTGGGTTACCTTTTACAGATAGTTTTTGAAGATTTTTTGAAAGCGATTCGATGTTTTTTCTTAATTCTCTATATTTTTTGTTTTTCTTGCGTTTCCCTATTGTTTATAGGGTCCCCAAAATATATGTCGCCCCCCCCAGGGCCCCATGTAGCCTAGCTACGCCTCTGATGGTGCCAGCTGTCGGTTTGGGGTGCAAATTGTCAAGTCATTGATTCTTGCATTCTAAGATCTAAAATTTCTCAAATTCTGTCACCATTTATCTCAATAGTTCGAGAAAGATTTAATATATTTTTAAAACATATTGTATAGTTCAAATAACATTTATAAAATATTTTGTCCAAGACTATTAAATAATGTAATCATTATGTATGTGTTTCCTCAAAGGTAATGCTACTAATTATTCCCTGCAGTGAATAATAATGATTTCACTATTCACTAGAGAATAATGAGGACAGTAAGTTGTTTACAAGAAATCACAGGCAGGTACTTCTTCAATTATAGTGCAATCTCGCAACTTTTTAGTAGAATTTATAGCCAGTTTCTGAAACGTTAAATGGAATTATTCGTCATAGCTACAATTGTGTGAACAATTTTACTATTATTATCAAATTTATGAATAGATAACTTCATTTAACGTTTCAGAAACAGACCCGTTTTTGTCATACAAATTCGTTTTTAAATTTTATTGAGTAGGCCGTTACGTATCAAGAGAACGGCTTGTCAAATATGCACTCGTCTACAACTTATGCATGAAAAAAGTACTGCTTTACACACTTGTTGCATAAATAAGTAGGTATTTTAAAATTATTTAAAACAATTTTTTGGCAATTATTTAACAAATGCATTTTTTTCACGCTTTACGGCTCCCAATTGGCGTAGAAAACCCCGTTTTTTAAAATTGTTTCTTTTTTTGTGATCTTCTGAAGCATTCTAATAATTTTTAATTGTTTAATTCTGAGACAAAAAATTCTTTATAAAAAATTTAAAATGAGTTTAAATAGTTTTAAAAAATTGTATTAACACCACTGAAGAGTAGGAGAAAAATCTACATTCTAAAACAAATTGTTCTATGACTTGATACACTTAAACAGTCAACGGTTCAATTTTCGACTTTGTTATTGTTTTTTTGGCGTTGTTATAAACATTTCCACTTGAAATTTGGTGTGATGATTTAATGGACATATTTAGCATATTTTTTTATTACATTTTGCAAAAAAATCTCTTAATTTTAGAGCAAAATTAAAAAAACCAGGATATTCTAAGATCTCTAGAGGCTTTAAAATTAATCAAGAATATAGACGCTGCGTGAAGTCATTCACTCCTAGTTGCATTTTCATTCCCCTTTTTTTTGGCAGTTATATGCTGCATACTCTTATGTTGAAATACTCCAATAGTCCCCAAATCACCATCTCTGGCAGATTAGACAAATCTGATTTTAAATAGCTGGGTTTTAACAGTGTAAACTCAACTTTCAGGCAGACTTTTGGATTGAATGACAGCACTTTGAGCACATCGGTTCATGTTTAAAGCAGTATACTTCTGAAACTTATCGGATCGACCTCAAATTTTCCATTCCATTGGAAGCGTGTTTTCGTAAAGTTTTGTTAAAATATATACATTATTATTTAAGCTATCATAAATTGTTTAATAACTTAACAAATTGATCAAAATAGTTTGCATCTAGTTTACTTCACAATTTAGTAAAGGGATACAAGCTATATAACCAGATTTACTACACTGTACAGGGTGCGCCACTTAAAACTCCCCAGACTTGTAACTTTTTTATTTTCGAAGCGATGACCATGTTGGGCACATCAACTTGTAGACATTTTTAAAACCTTTAAGTATCCATACAGAGTGATTATTTTTTTTTTTGAATGGTTAAGAAAGGAAACTTAAATTCTTTGAATATTTTTTTACCTCACCTTGTACATGGACTGTGTTATCTTTTCTTATAAAGGTTTTAATTAGCTTCAATTTATGTTATTAAAATAAAAAAACTTAAAAAATAAAAAATTTGCAAATTTCCTACTTAATATGTTAGTTTTTAAAAATATATTTTTTTATTTCTTGTTACTGTTTTATTACGCTGAATATTGTTTGTGATATGTCTTTTACAGATAAAGCATAAAATTATTATTTACATTCCTTTCAAAGTAATTTAAAAAAAAAATCAGTTTGGAGTGTTTTTAATTCCTTTCTCTAAAACCAAAAAGAATTTCGAATATGACGTAATAATATAAATTAAAGCTAATTAAAACCTTTATAAGAAAACTTTAACGCAGTTCATGTACAGGGTGACGTAAAAAAATATTCAAGGAAATTAAGATTTCTTTCTTAACAATTTTTTCAAAAAAATTTTTTTTAAAATGCTTTAAAAATATCTAAAATTTGATGTGCCTTAAAAAATAAGAAAATTACAAGCCTGGGGAGTTTTAAATGGTGCACCCCGTATATGAAATAGACTAATATTTCAATTATTTTCACAGGTTGTGTAACTGATGTTCAAGTAGCAAATGTCAGAGTGACGAAGGCTGACCAAAGAACGAGTACAATCAGAAACGACCCGAGAAATGCTTAACACTTATTGTAGATACTTAGTTAACTTGAATATAGATTAGTTACATAAAAGACACTAGTATTAATCTCTCCTAAATCAACAGTTTAAATTAAATGAAATTTGAGCTTTACTAGGAATGCAAGGCAAGGTAGGTAGGTGGGTATACATCATTGGAGAAGAAAAAATATCGTATAGCTGCTTTCTAAAGAACATATAGATGACAACGTCGAGGACAACGCCTAATGCCTGGTTTACCTACTGGGATATGCAGAGATTAAGATGGAATTGAAACTTTGTTGATACTAATTAACTTAGTTTAAACTGTCATTCAATTCGAGAATCTTTCCTAAGCTAATATATGTTGACAAATCAGACAACCATATCTTGCATTATATACTTTTTATCTCTTTTTGATGTAGCATGTATTTATTTTAAATACCTACCATAATGTTCAAAATAGCACCCTATAGTACTTTTTAAATATTGATACTACAGAACTGGATTCTTGAAGTTAAATATATGAATATAAATTCCTCATGAATTGTCCAGAAAAATTGATATTCTTTAGGAAATAACTGGATCAACTTTTGTTTTTAAGTAGAATAGGTACCTCTGAACATTTTTAGAAAGTTAGATAGTTTTATATTTTAAATATAACCATTTCTTACAAAAAAATTTCATTCAAAATATAAAACTACTCGACTCTCTAAATAAGGTAGGTATCCAACTTAAAAAAAAACTTGGTGTCAACTTCGGTAATTTTCTAAAGAAATATATTTTTCTGTTTAACTTATAAGGAACTTTATTCACATATCTAACTTTAAAAATCCAATTGTGTAGTATCAATATTTAAAAAGTACTGGGATATGCTATTTTGAACATACGGTAGGTAGATAAAATATATACACGCTACATCATAAAGAGATAAAAAGTATATAAGTTACGTAGCGTAAGGTCACTATCAAGTGATTGAATATACATATATGCTACATCATAAAGAGATAAAATTAATTACGTATGCTTTACATAGCAAGTGGTTGAATATACATATACGCTACGTCATTTGTTCCATACCGTGAGGTCACAGTGTTACCTCTTCACTATGTAAAAATCGTATGCACATGTTGCTGACATTTCGCAGAGTATGCACATATGATTATGCGTCACATTTTACATAGCACGTTACTTCTGCGAAACTTAGTTTACGTAGCATTTACATATATGCTATATATTTATGTTTGCTGGGTATGCTCGTTGAATAATATATACTATTATCTACATAGAGTTTAAATATTTTGTTAATATACTATTAATGTCAAATTCTGCTCCACATATTTTACTAAAAACTAAACTAAGACTTCAAATAAAGAAACAAAAAAAGTTTGTAACTTAATTTGGACTATGTGCATATGTACCATCTAGCATCTAGAAGTGATAACCAGTAAATAATCGCGGCTTGACTAAACTAGGTCACTACCCACACAGTACAGAAATATTCTAAGAATGTGCACAGAATGTTTGCTCGGAACGTTTCAATATTCTGAGAATGTTCTCACAACATGAAAATTATTACCATAGAATGTGCCATGTACATTACAAAGTGGAGTCTTTTAAATGTTCCTGTATCATCTCGGGTATGTTTTAAAAGCACGTTTTTGGAACAAAGCAGAATATTCTATAGATGTTCAAGTATTTAGAAATCCAAATATTTTGGGAACATTTTTTTTTATAGCATTTAGGTTACCATCAGTATCCTTAAATTATGTGGATATATATTTTTAAGATATGCCTTTTTCAGTATAGTGTCGATAATAATTATTTTTCTAATAACAAAGTCATTATATACTCTGGCCGAGGCAAGAAAATGCTGGTGTTATTGAAAAAATAGTTTTGCACGAGGGGCAAACCGCGAAGGAAATCTGGTGTACATCCAGAAGGAAATCCGAGGAAATCCTAAGGAAATCTTAAGGAAATCCTAAGAAATCGTCAAAGAGGAAATCTGGTGTGCAAAATTTTGGGCACGGTTTACTCCTCGGTTTTGCACAATAATTTGCGATTTTTTATGTACAATATTAGTGTAATGTTAAAATCATATTCGATATTTTAAATATTAGATAAACGATCCCTGTCAAAAAATCCTTATAAAACATTAAAAAAAAATGTATAAGTTTTTATAATTTTTGATGTGTATATTTGAAATGTGTTTTGATTGTAAATTCTCATATGATATCTACCAGTATTGATGAGTTATTATAGTATATGTAATTAAAAGTTTTTATAGGTTTTTATAGTGTTCTGAATGTAAATTCCCATATGATAATCTATTAGTATTGATGAGTTTTTATAGTACATGTAATTAAAAGTTTTTATAGATTTTTATAGGTTTGTATAGTGTTCTGAATGAAAATTTCCCATAGAAATTCTATTAATATTGATAGGGTTTTTTAGATTTTGGTTGTGTATTTGAAATATATTTTTAATGCCAAATCCCATAAACTTACATAGGTAAGTAAATATTATTTACTTACTATTAATATTTCAAATATCAATAGTAATATAGTGGTAAACACTAAATACTTCCTCTAGCGTTCTAGCCTAAACGCAGTTAATAAGTTAGCAATAAAAGAGACTGCTTTACTTTCAATTTAACCGCCAATATTCTTGGATATTCTTGGCTAAAGATGTCGGTCTCGGATGACTGGGGCCGGGCAGGACTATTGCCCTTTACCCCAATACATCGCTGTAGACCGGGGACCAGCCTCGTGCAGGGCGGGCGAACTTACTTTACGTCGGCCCCACTCACAAATGTGAGCGGTGCAGACGATTTCGGCCCACCTCCCTGGGTCCTGGCTCGTTGGACATTGCTGGCTAGCCTCTTCTGGCGTTCTTCTGTCTTGATCTTCTTTTCTTCGCCAGCTTGTCCCCTCCGGGAGGTAGTCATCGGTTAGTTAGGAGTTTTGGGTTTTTGGAACGAGTGACTGCCGGTACACCAATGCCAATGCCAATGCCAATGCCAATGCCAATGCCAATGCCAATGCCAATTGGCATCCTGTCATCCGGATCATCGGTAGGGTAAGGATGAGCTGTGTAGCTCGAGGAAGGGCAGATCTAACTGCTTTGGTAGCATTTTCGATCTGCCCGGAGCTAGCCCAGTAAACATTAATGTAACTTTACCTCTCTGAGAGGTAAGATTAATAGAACATTTTTATATAAAATATTTTACATAATTTTACATATACGTAAAATAATATCATATTTAAGTCAACATATTAACTTAATTACTTATACACAAGTTTACATATTTGCTACATAATTTTACTTAAAAATGTTTACCTACTTCATTTTACGACATCGAAGTCATGAAACGCGTCAGTGTCACAGCCTCACGCTCACGCAGCACGCCATTGTAAAATGATGTAAAATCTAACGTTTGATCATTTTTGTGAAAAATTGTGGATGATGTCTTTTAATAACTTTGATGCAGAACTGTGAACCATAAAGCGTTGTGACTTTTTTAAATATTATTTTATTTAGACGTTTTATTAGTGTAGAGGTTAGGTGCAAACATAAACATGCCCTCTTGTTTGCGAATTTGGTGCACATACCTATGTTGGTGCACCATTTTCCAGTGAATGACCCAAAAGTAAGTTTGTGTTGTACTGTTTTTATAAAGATATTTATTTAAATGAAACGTAATCTTTTTATAGGTTAGAATTATTTGACGGGCAATCGTTATTCTCGACAGACAATTATATCATTACATGGATTTTGTTACACAAAAGCTGTATGTTGGTGCTGTTACCACATTATTAAGTTCAACTGAATCCAGCGAAAGAAGTTGTAATTCAAGGAAACCCAGATCTTAATAGTGACCAAGAGCTTCTGCGAAGTACTATGCATAGGTATGGTTATTGTTTACCGACATCTTATAGCACCTACTTTGTGTTCGTTATTGTATTGTACATGTATTTCAAGGTTTTGTATGTGTAAAGTAGGCTAATATTTTCCTGCAATTTTTTTTTGTCCAAAATTGGCTTCAGCACGTCAAAATACTTCAGAAAAATTAGATCAGAACCTTAGGACAAAACCATTGCCCCTTTTTAGGGGCTGATAATTTTTTTTTTAATATCAGAATCGGTTTCAACATGTTAAAAAACAGGATTAGATGGTTCTGATCAAAAGAGCAGCCCTTTTTTTTTGTTGTCATGTGATTAATGATATTGATTGTATCGCCATTAAAAAAATTAATTTGATCATTATAAAACTACGAAGAAAACTAGAATTGTCTGAACCTTTATGGTTAATTTTGTTGCAATAAATTAAGACGATTAAGATTTGTCATTATTAAAAATATGCTTCTGGTAGAATTAAATCATCTTGGTAAAGGACCCCGCACATTTTCTTATATCAAATGGCTCTCGGTGAATGTAATAGTATAATATAATTTAATATTTATACAAAAAAAGCTTAAGAAACAGTAACAAGTTCGAAAATTGAATCGTTGATTGTTTACTTTTCAGTGGCGTTAATTAACAATTTGTTTATATGACTGTTAAAGAAACTACTTTTATCCTGGGATTCTCACAAGATTGATGCACTCGTCTACAACTTATGCATGAAAAAAGTACTGCTTTACACACTTGTTGTATAAATAAGTAGGTATTTTAAAATTATTTAAAACAATTTTTTGGCAATTATTTAACAAATGCATTTTTTTCACGCTTCACGTTTAAAAAAATTGTGTTAACACCACTGAAGAGTAGGAGAAAAATCTACATTCTAAAACAAATTGTTCTATGACTTGATGCACTTAAACAGTCAACGGTTCAATTTTCGACTTTGTTATTGTTTTTTTTTTTTGCGTTGTTATAAACATTTCCACTTGAAATTTGGTGTGATGATTTAATGGGCTTATTTAGCATATTTTTTTATTACATTTTGCAAAAAATCTCTTAATTTTAGAGTGAAATTCAAAAAACCAGGATATTCTAAGATCTCTAGAGGCTTTAAAATTAATCAAGAATATAAACGCTGCGTGAAGTCATTCACTCCTAGTTGCATTTTCATTCCCCTTTTTTTCGGCAGTTATATGCTGCATACTCTTATGTTGAAATAGTCCAATAGTTCCCAAATCACCATCTCTGGCAGATTAGAAAAATCTGATTTTAAATAGCTGGGTTTTAACAGTGTAAACTCAACTTTGAGACAGACTTTCGGATTGAATGACAGCACTTTGAGCACATCGGTTCATGTTTAAAGCAGTATACTTCTGAAACTTATCGGATCGACCTCAAATTTTCCATTCCATTGGAAGCGTGTTTTCGTAAAGTTTTGTTAAAATATATTTTATATCACTTAGAACTGTGTTCACTTTTTTAAAAACTTTTATTCTTGGTTTTACAAAATATTTTATATGATTATATATTTGTTACAATAGTTAAATGTTGTAGGTATAAAGATTAAATGTAGACTGACTGCAAGTGTATCTCTTGGTCATATTTATAACATCGTTATCAACGTAGGCACATGCATTTCTTAGAAATCATGCTGTGCCAGCGTTTTACATGAGAAAGCTTTGTTTTAAAAGGAAGTTGTTATCGCTTTAGATAAAGTATATCAAATTATATCACGTACCGAGATAAGGATATAAAGTTAGTTGTTGGATAAGATACTTATACATTTGAATGAATTAATACAGTTTGTTTAGCATATAACAACTCCCTTTCTTTTTGAAAAGTCGGTGTTATTCACCGACTTTTTGGGGAAAATCGGCCATTTCTTCTTCTTCCGTTGGTAGATGAGGTCTTCTTCTCAGAAGGGTGCCAATTCTTTTCAGCATCTCATTAGGGGTGGCGTCCTTGGATTCCTTACAACCACAGCATCTTTTCCTGCATTTCCAGGCGATGAAGGCGGCGAGGAGACAGATGGACAGACCAATAACCGTATACATGCTTAGGGAAAAATGTTTAGTTATAAATGGCTCGTTTATTAGTTTGTCTAGATCTCTAGAGTATTGTTCGAGTTTGTGGTTGGCTATATCTAGATTTTCTACATTTAGATGATCGAACTGGAGAGGTTCCAACTTGGGTAGCTGCGGTTTTTCGGGAATATCACTACAACAGTCATAGGGTATAACCACTGGGTGTGAATTGTCCGTAATGTTGATGGTATTGCGGCTTTCTGCTTGCACTTTTGTTATACCGACAAACGCGTAACAGTCCGGATGGAGTTTTAATATAGAGTTCTTATTAACACTGGTAATTTTGGTGTCCATTTTACTACAGTTTATGGTGATATGAATGGGTTCAGAGACAATTATTAACCACACATTGCCTTGTAGTTTCTGAACGTTATAACCTTGTCCGTAGACGAGGGAACTTACACAGTTTTCTGGGATTTTTCTGAAGTTTTTCAGTAGCTGGGCTTCGCATGCTGCACTGCTGTCGATCGGGTAGGCGTAGAGGTCTGAGCATAGTTTCTTATGGGAATCTAGTTGTTTGCATGTACTCAGGTCCTTGACGGGGATGTACATTAGTGAATCATCGTTACTCGCAATGAACTTTTGTGAGAATGACAAGACATGGTGAAGGCCAGTTCTGTTGTCTAGTATAGGGATAGGATACAAATTATACAGGGTATAGAGTTGTTGTTCTACTAGTGGTATTCTTAGAACGAAAACAAGATCGGATTTTGATTGAAAGGCTTCTAGTTCGATAATTTCTAGGTATTGGGGAATTTCTGAATATTTTACCGGTAGGGGTAGATTATTTTTTACTAAGTTTTGAGAGATTTCCTGAAGTGCAGTAATCAAACTTTCGGGTGAAATAATTGAAGAGTGTATTATTTTCAGACGAGCAAATGTGATCGCGTTCAAAATGTCATCAAGGTTGCTCTGGAGGTACAAGTAACTTTCAGTCAATTTTTCACATGTTTCGATAAATTTTAATTCGGCTTGAACCAGTGCAACTCTATCATTTACTTTATGCAATCCGATTTGAATCTTTTTCATATCCTCGTTAAACGTTACTATATTAATTTGCATATTTTGGATCGTTTCGTTAAACGTTTTTACGATGGTAGAGGTAACGGATATTTGATTTTTCAGGAGGTTTTCTATTTGATGTTGATCTTTGTTTAATTTGTTAATACTGTCTGTGAAGAATTGTCCATCTTCCGCATCTAGATTGCCGGTAATTGCTTTAAATATACTACCTGCTCCATTTAATATACCGCGCTTGAATCGTTTGGTGTTAACAAAGATTTCTTCAAATTTTACCTTAAGGGAATTTGATACTTGGTTTAGGAGTGTTATGTGTGTTTTGACTTTGACTAGGAATTCTTTCGTTTCGCGTGTATCGGGGGTGAATATATTTACAATTGATTCTAAAATTTTGTTGTTGTTGATAAAGGCTTCTTCGAGGCTTGATAGATTTTTATGGACTAGCAGAGTCCATTTATTATTGGAAATTATTATCCTCGTTTCGTCGTGGTAATAGACTCCGACGGTGTTATTGATGGGTGTTATTTGGTACTGGGACATGGCTGCTCCGATCAGCAAGGTGAACCTGTAAGGCAATTTAGGCTTCAGTATATGGTTTTAACCTGTCAAAGTTAGCTTTAGTTTTTTGTTTTGTTTTTTTATTAAGGAGGGTGGCTGAGTTTTTGTGAAGTTCCAAAATCTCAAAGGGCCCGTTATATTTATTACGTAACTTATCGGTGATTTGGGATTCTTTTAAATACACCTTTTAACCAATCTGATATTCGGGGGTTTCCTTTGAAACGTGGGCGTCGAACCGAACTTTCGCTTTTTGTTTTTGTGTTTCAGTCATAAATCTTTTTCTCGGCCATAATCGCAATGGATTCGAAGGGGTGTTCCGAAGTGCTGGAAGTAAACGAGTAGAGTGTTTGCGATTGATTTTGCTGATTTATCTTTGATAGGATACGCTTGAGTGAATTTTGTAAGTTCGTCGCGTATAGTAAGTGCGTAGTTTTTCGTTGGGACTTCTAGGACGTCTATGTTTATACGTTCAAAAGGGGATTTAGGCGTCTCCGTAATTACGAGAGGGTTATCTAAATTTTTGCGACAGATTTTTGTTTCTTGGCAGATTTTGCAGGCTTTTATGAAATTTTCGACGTCCTTTGTCAATCCTTTCCAATTGTATTTCTCTCGAATACGACGAATAGTCTCATTTATTCCGCGGTGGAGATGAGCTTTGCCAGTATGATGCTGGTCGATAATAATTGGGATTTCGTCGTCACTAGGTGTTCTAGTAACGTTTTGACATATTTTGAGTTTCACGTCTTTTTCCGATAAAAAAAATGACAAAATTTCAAGAATAGGGAGTTCGACATTGTTTTCGATACAATACGTTTTGGAATCGTCGAACTCTTCACGACCTTTGTATAGGGAGATAAATAGATTTTGGATTACGGTTTCGGGGTCGTATGGTAGAGCCACGATAAAGTAATTTCTATGTCCAACCGACTTACTCGATAATTTATTTAATTCTAAATCTCGGAAGTCTGCGTTTTCTTCGAACAAATCTTCAAGGATTTTATAATGAAAATCTTTGAGATTGTTTTGTTGGAAAAAGGTCACTATATTTTTGTTGGTTTTGTCTAAGAGTTGCCCGTTCGAAAATTCGATTTTAGAATAATCGATAAGTGACTTTGTTTTATACAACTTTATGAAGGTTTCGAATTCATTCAGGACATCTTCTTGTTCGTTTGTTTCCGTCGTGTCGCTTGTCGTGTCCTGACTATCAGGATCGGGTTCTATTGGAGTCGAGGGACTTTGAACGGGGTACGTTACTAGTTTTGATTCTGCTTGAAAGTTAGAGGAATCTTGAATGTGATTTATCTTTGTGCGGGAAAAAGCGTCTGCATTTTTATTAATGCGGCCGGGTTTATATTCGATTTCGTATTCGTATTCTTCAAGATTCAGTCGCCAACGTGCTAGGCGGCTGCCGGGGTCTTTTATCGAGAAAAGCCACGTTAGAGGCCTATGGTCGGTTATTAGTTTAAATTTCCGACCAAATATGTATGGACGGAAGTGTTTCACGGCCCATACTATAGCTAAAAGTTCACGCTCTATGGTTGAGTATTTGGTTTCGGCTTTACAGAGGGTCCTTGAGGCGAAAGCTATTGGTAAGTCTTTGCCAATGGGGCCTTGTGAGAGCACGGCGCCGATGGCGAACGCGCTTGCATCAGTGGTAAGTAGAAATGTTTCGTCGAAGTTTGGGTAGATAAGTACTGGGGTCGAAGTGAGGGCTTGTTTTAATTCCTCGAAGGATTTGTGACATTCTGAGTCGAAAGCAAAAGGGACATCCTTTTGTAACAATTTGGTGAGGGGCTTGGATATTTTCGCGAAATTACTTATAAATCTGCGATAATAACCTGCCAACCCGAGGAAAGATTTGATTTCCTTCTGATTAGTGGGTTGTGGAAAGTTTTGGATGCACTGTACCTTATCGGGGTTTGGTTTTACTCCTTCTTTAGTTATGAGGTGACCCAGGTATGCGACTTCTTTACGAAGGAACTCGCATTTATCAGGTTGGATTTTTAAGTTAGCATTTCGAAGGCGTTTGAACACTTCTGTGAGACAAGAAATGTGTTCGTGAACTGTCGGGGAATATATGATAATATCATCCATATATACCAGACATCTCTCGTTCTGAATGCCCATGAGGATGTTGTCCATAACCCTTTGGAAGGTGGAAGGGGCGTTTTTAAGGCCGAAGGGTATACGAACGAATTCATAGTGCCCGTTGTCTACGCTAAATGCACTTTTCGGGATGTCTTTCGGGTCTATCTCGATCTGGTGGAACCCAGAGGCCAAGTCCAATGTTGTGAAGTACTGGCACTTGCCTAATTGATCCAGGAGATCTGAGATGTTGGGTAGAGGGTATTTGTCTCCTACAGTTAACTCATTGAGTTTTCTGTAGTCTACAACTACACGCCATTTCGGCTTACCTGAAGCATCAAGTTTCTTAGGGACAACCCACACTGGAGATGACCAGGGGGAGTTAGAGGGATGAATAATATTTTGTTCTAACATTTTGGATACCTGCGTTTTGACTTCTTCTTTGTGTATCTGAGGGTATCGGTACGATTTCGTGAATACCGGTTTCGCGTCATTGGTATCTATCGCGTGTTTAATTTCATTGGTGAAAGTTAGTTGGTCACCTTCAAGATAAAAAATGTCCGCGTATTCTAGACAAAGTTGAGTTATTAGTTCATTTTCTTCCATGTTTAGGTGGTCTAGACGGAGTTGGTTTTTTATTTCATAATGTCTGTCTACGCAAGTTTGGGAGGTTTCTTCGTCTATATTATTCAGTGAGAAATTTTGGATCGGCTCTAGTTTTAAATTTGAAAAATTAACGGTTTTGGGTACCGCGTTTACATTTAATATAGAGGTAATAAATTCACCTTTATCGTCTATCTGAACTATCGCGTTAGGGAGTCTTACTTTGTCTACTTCGGTAGCTAGCAGTATAGCTTCCGTATTGAACAAGTGACATTTAAGTTTGGTAATTTGTTCTATACGTGGTTCAACTGAAATTATATTTGATATATTACGAGTGGTATCACGATTATCTGGATTTGGGTAATTTTGTACCTTTGGCAGACCCTGGTCTGTGACTTTGTGGATCGGGATTGTTTTGAAATTTGTTACAAGTTTTTTGTTTTTTATATCCACTATACAATTGTAGTGTTCTAAGAAATCAGACCCTAGGAGTCCATCGAATTCTATGTCAAAATCACATACATAAATTTTGAATGGTTCATTGTTGTCAAACGGGATAAAGACGGCTTCGTTAATATTTATTTTTTGGTCAGTTATGCCTTGGATCGTAATGTTTTCTGGACATCTCCTACTATAATTTTCACAAATTTTAGGTTTGAATATGGATAGTCCTGCGCCCGTGTCAATTAATAATCTATGCGTGTTAGTAATGTCATAGATATAATACAAATTTTTGGATTTGACAGACAATAAGGGGCTTATAGGAACTGTTGTTCCGGGAAGTTGAGATTTGGGTTGAAATTGTCCAAGTTCATTTTGCCAAATTGGGTTTGCAATACTGTCATCTCGGGGTCTCCGGTTTTGTGATAAGGTGGGTCCGACTGGGCATGTGGGCCTGATCGAAAATCCCGATTATATACAGGTGTTGTATCGAAAGTCGATTCGTCCGTGTAATAATTTTCGGAGGGACTATTGGCAGTATAATAGTCTTCGTTGCTGTTGTCGTATTCCGAAGTATTAGCTGTATACTAGTTCGGACTTGTGTAGGGGTTATTATCAGTATAATATCCCTCGTTGATATTTTCGTAAGGGTTATCGAGAGCGTAATAACTTTGATTTTGTTGCTCTAGATTTTCGGGTTCAGTATTTTGATTGAGATGAAGCGTTTTCCTATTTGAATTTGGTCTATAATAATTAGGGTTAGGTTGAATCGCAGGTGGTCTTGCACTATTGAAATTTGGGTTTGGAGCAATGACCGGTGGTCTTTGTTGTTGAAAGTTTTGTGAGCTTCCGGGGTTTTGGTTATAGTAGTTAGGTCTTGGTTGTTGGAAATTTTGTGAATTTCCAGGATTTTGATTATAGAAGTTAGGTCTAGGATAAATTTGGGGAGTACCAAAATTTGGGGGTCGAGAACTTTGTTGTCTTTGACGGCATTCGTTAGCGACGTGCCCCGTACGTTTGCAAAATGAACAATGTCTTGCAGGTAAGGGGAAATTTTGGTTACGCGTGGGAGTGATTGAACTATTGTTGCGATTGGTTTTTTGAGTTTCAAAGTAGTTTAACTGGAGTTCTTTTCGAACTCTCGTTATTGCTTTTAGCATATTCTCGGGGTCGCTTGCCCTAACAACATGCGCGAGTTTGGGTTCTAGTCCCGTGAGTAGGGTGTTCAAAACCATACCCTCGGTTAATTGCGTTTGAGCTTGTTTTTGCGCCGCCGTTAACCGCTGTTTATGAACAGAAGCATGCATTTTTGCTTCGTGGGTTTGTAAGCGCGCAATAAACGTAAGTGGAGATTCACCGGGAAGCTGCCGCATTCTTTGTAAGTCCTGTATTAAGGAGGTTAGGTCTCTACTATCTCCGAAATGATTTTCTAAAAGAGTCTTAATTTCTTCCCAATGAGTGGGATTTCTAGAGTTCACTAGTTCAGCTGCACGACCTTTTAATTTGTTTTTTATGTGAACAGTTAAGAGTACCACCTGATTACCAATTGACATGCCAAAAGCAGTTCTGCATGAGTTTAAAAATGTATTTAAATTTATTTGATTACCGTCATATTCAGGAATAATTGAAAATATTTCGCTCAATTTACACGGTTCAACAGCGTCTGGTTGAGGTTGAGGTTGAGGTTGTGGCTCGTGCTGTTGTTGGTTTTGTTGTTGTTGGTGAGCCATATTTCGAGTAGTTACTGGCATAAACTAATTTGAATTTGAAAACTTAGATTTATTTTACTTATAATAGCAATGGACAACAGAACTGTTCTTTCCACGGACAATACGCAAGAAATGATTATTATTTTAATTAAATTTACACTAAAAACGGGATGATTCAATAAATACTTACACGTAATAAATATTCATTTGTAGGTTCTTTCTTGATTTAGGGATTGGAATCCGCCGCCCGTCGTCAAAGGTCTCCTTGTTCCGGCGATCCTTTCCTGAAGTTAGGCCCTTTTTGGGGTGTTCCTTATTCTTCGGGGAGGTTTTCGTTGGTTAGGCTCTTCTTCCAGGCGTTATTACCAATCCTACCGACTGCGCCACTTTTATATCACTTAGAACGTGTTCACTTTTTTAAAAACTTTTATTCTTGGTTTTCCAAAATATTTTATATGATTATATATTTGTTACAATAGTTAAATGTTGTAGGTATAAAGATTAAATGTAGACTGACTGCAAGTGTATCTCTTGGTCATATTTATAACATCGTTATCAACGTAGGCACATGCATTTCTTAGAAATCATGCTGTGCCAGCGTTTTGCATGAGAAAGCTTTGTTTTAAAAGGAAGCTGTTATCGCTTTAGATAAAGTATATCAAATTATATCACGTACCGAGATAAGGATATAAAGTTACTTGTTGGATAAGATACTTATACATTTGAATGAATTAATACAGTTTGTTTAGCATATAACATATATATATATATATTATTATTTAAGCTATCATAAATTGTTTAATAACTTAACAAATTGGTCAAAATAGTTTGCATCTAGTTTTCTTCACAATTTAGTAAAGGGATACAAGCTGTATAATCAGATTTACTACACTATATTTGTTACTGTTTCTTAAGCCAACTTAAAACTCCCCAGACTTGTAACTTTTTTATTTTCGAAGCGATGACCATGTTGGGCACATCAACTTGTAGGCATTTTTAAAGCCTTTAAATATCCATACAGAGTGATTAATTTTTTTTTTAATGGTTAAGAAAGGAAACTTAATTTCTTTGAATATTTTTTTACCTCACCCCGTACATGGACTGTGTTATTGTTTTCTTATAAAGGTTTTAATTAGCTTCATTTTATGTTATTAAAAAAAAAAAACTTAAAAAATAAAAAAATTGCAATTTCCTAGTTAGTACATTTTAATATGTTAGTTTTTAAAAATGTTTTTTTTATTTTTTGTTACTGTTTTATTACGCTGAATATTGTTTGTGATATGTCTTTTACAGATAAAGCATAAAATTATTATTTACATTCTTTTCCAAGTAATTTAAAAAAAAATCAGTTTAGAGTGTTTTTAATTCCTTTCTCTAAAACCAAAAAGAATTTCGAATATGACGTAATAATATAAATTGAAGCTAATTAAAACCTTTATAAGAAAACATTAACACATTTCATGTACAGGGTGACGTAAAAAAATATTCAGGGAAATTAAGATATCTTTCTTAACAATTTTTTCAAAAAAAATTTTTTTTTTAAATGCTTTAAAAATATCTACAATTTGATGTGGCTTAAAAAATAAGAAAATTACAAGCCAGGGGAGTTTTAAATGGTGCACCCCGTATATGAAATAGACTAATATTTCAATTATTTTCACAGGTTGTGTAACTGATGTTCAAGTAGCAAATGTCAGATTGACGAAGGCTGACCAAAGAACGAGTACAATCAGAAATGACTCGAGAAATGCTTAACACTTATTGTAGATACTTAGTTAATTTGAATATAGATTAGTTACACAAAAGACACTAGTATTAATCTCTCCTAAATCAACAGTTAATAAAATAAATTAAATGAAATTTGAGCTTTACTAGGAATGCAAGGCAAGGTAGCTAGGTGGGTATACATCATTGGAGAAGAAAAAATATCGTATAGCTACTTTCTAAAGAACATATAGATGACAACGTCGAGGACAACGCCTAATGCCTGGTTTACCTACTGGGATATGCGGAGATTAAGATTGAATTGAAACTTTGTTGATACTAATTAACTTAGTTTAAACTGTCATTCAATTCGAGAATCTTTCCTAAGCTAATATATGTTGACAAATCAGACAACCATATCTTGCATTATATACTTTTTATCTCTTTTTGATGTAGCATGTATTTGTTTTATATACCTACCATAATGTTCAAAATAGCACCCTATAGTACTTCTTAAATATTGATACTAGAGAACTGGATTCTTGGAGTTAAATATATGAATATAAATTCCTCATGAATTGTCCAGAAAATTGTTATTCTTTAGGAAATAACTGGAGGAGACATCAACTTTTATTTTTAAGTAGAATACCTCTGAACATTTTTAGAAAGTTAGATAGTTTTATACTTTAAATATAACCATTTTTGTATAAAAAAATTTTCATTCAAAATATGATACTACTCGGCTCTCTAAATAAGGTATCCGACTTAAAAATAAAACTTGGTGTCAACTTCGGTAATTTTCTAAAGAAATATATTTTTCTGTATAACTTATAAGGAACTTTATTCATATATCTAACTTTAAAAATCCAATTGTGTAGTATCAATATTTAAAAAAGTGCTGGTATATGCTATTTTGAACACACGGTAGGTAGATAAAATATATACATGCTACATCATAAAGAGATAAAAAGTGTATAAGTTACGTAGCGTAAGGTCACTATCAAGTGGTTGAATATACATATATGTTACATCATAAAGAGATAAAATTAGTTACGTATGCTTTACATAGCAAGTGGTTGAATATACATATACGCTACGTCATTTGTTCCATACCGTGAGGTCACAGTGTTACCTCTTCACTATGTAAAAATCATATGCACATGTTGCTGACATTTCGCAGAGTATGCACATATGATTATGCGTCACATTTTACATAGCATGTTACTTCTACGAAACTTAGTTTACGTAGTATTTACGTATATGCTATATATTTATGTTTGCTGGGAGGGGACTACAGGCACTGGACGGTTGTTTGTCCGGTACCTGCAGGGTCTTGGGTGGGTGGTTGGGTGATCGTCCTGTCTCTTCCGCGGGGTGGCTTCATCGGACGGTGGTATGTTTTATACTCACCCGTTATCCAGGATCTACATCTTCGGCCGCTTATGCCTCGGAGCGTCAGCTGGGTCAGTCAGTAGCCTCCCTGGCCAGCGGGTTCCCATGCTCCTCGGCAAGGGCGTATATCTTCTTGGTTCTCTCCTTGATGATTTCGGTGACTGGGGTGTACTCCAAGTCCCTGAATATGTCCTCGTTGCGCACGAACCAGGGTGCGTTGACTGCTGTCCGGAGGGCCACGTTCTCCACTCTCTGGATCTGTTGGAGGTAGCTTTTCGTTTGGTAACCCCATGCTACCGAAGCGTACGTCAGCTGGGGCCGGATGAGTGACCTGATAAGCGTGAGCTTGTTCCTCAGGTTGAGTCTGCTCTCTCTGCCCGTCATCGGGTAGATTAGAGCTCTCGTCCTCCTGGCCTTTTTGACGATGGCTTGTGTGTTCAGTCTCCATGTTAGGTCTTTGTCCATGATCACGTCAAGGTAGTTGGTGGTATCGTGCCATTGGATGTCTTCACCAAAAATGGAAACGTGACCTGTGGGGTTTTGTTTTTTTACCTTCTTGAAGAGGACCGCCTTGCTCTTCTCGGTGTTGACGGCTACCTTCCATCTGTTGCACCAGTCCTCTAGGAGGGAGGCCGCCTCCTGGAGGTTTCTGGTGGCTATCCTTGCGTTCCAGGATCTGGCTGTCAGGACTATGTCATCCGCGTAGACGGCCATGGAGGTCCTCTCCGTCCGTGGCAGGTCGAAGGTGAAGATGGAGAACAAGTGGGGGGAGAACACTGAGCCCTGGGAGACTCCTGCCTCCATTGTTCTGTACGTGGACGCCTTGTCCACGATCTTTACCCTCATCTGTCTCCGGTGTAGGTATGATCTCACTAGCTTGACGAGTGTAATGGGGTAACCCATACTCATCATTTTGGCTAGGAGACCATCGTGTCAGACCCTGTCGAAGGCTTTGGCGACGTCCAGGGACAGCGCTGCCGTGACCTGCCCCTGGTTGGCCCTTCGTGACCTCCCCGGTGAGGTGGAGCACATGGAGTTCGGTGGAGTGCCCTGTCCTGTAGGCAAACTGCTCGTCTGGGAGGATGTCCAGTTCTTCTGGCTTCTCGGCTATCCTCTTGAGGATGATCTTTTCGGCTACCTTGCTCATTGCTGGGAGGAGACTGATTGGCCTGTAAGAAGAGGGAAAGATTAGATTCTTACCTGGCTTCGGGATGACTATGACCTCGGCCTTCTTCCACCTGGAGGGGAAATGTCTCAATCTCAACATTGCGTTGATGATGTTGACCATCGCCGCTACTCCTTTCCTAGGTAGCTTCTTGAGGACGATGTTCCCAATGCCATCACATCCTGGAGCCTTCCTGGGTTTTAGGCTCCTTAGGATCTCCTTGACCTCCTCGGGGGTGGTCGGAAGGATGTGTTCGTCATCTGGCAGGCGGTTCGTCCGACGTACCCTGCGCTCCACGTCGTCCACCCAGTTCTCGTCCTCATCATCGAGCTAGTCCCTATACTCCAGTTCCAAGCTGTCGGCGAATGCCTCAGCTTTTTTCTGGCGAGTGTAGACAATACCATTCTCTCCGTGGATCGGGGGCATGGGTGTCCTCCGGCCCAAGGATCAATAGGTTGCCATCGTGTTGTCTCAGGAATCGCAGTAGTCTCGTCCTCGAGTGTTTGTTATCCTACTGTGCCATTCCGGGGACTTGGCATTGAAATCGCCAATGGCAACCGTCTGGGTCTTCGGGGGTAAGACGGCCTCCAGGTTTGCATCTCGCAGCATCACTTGAAGTGGCTGGTAGCAGGAGAACACTCTGATGTCGCCATTTCGTGCCATGGACACTACTACGGCTGTGGCCTCCAGGTTCTCCATCTCTGGGAGCAGGATCGGATAGTGTGCAATGCTCGTCTTGACTAGCAGGGCTACTCCTCTCATTGCTCTTCTGCCCTGCCAGTCCTTCCTGTATACGTGGTAGCCTGGGAAGTGATAGCCTGGTCCTGTCGCAGCTTCGTTTCCTGCAGTGCCAGCACGTCTATGTTACACCTGTCGAGAAGCTCCTCCACCTCGAGCTTGCGTTCTCGCAGTCCGTTGACATTCCATGAGGCGATCTGCAGGAATCCCGGGTTGACCTGTGCAAACATTAGGCATTAGTCAGGTTTGGCATTTGTGCAAAAAATGCACTCATTGCTGAGCACATTTGTTACATTTGAGCGAGCACCGCCGTGAGGTTGTTGGCCTCGAGGGGTACCCACTGCTGTGTGATAGGGCGGGTGGTCTGCCCTGTCTTGCCCTGTGCTACCCTAGCGTAGCTTAGACCTGCTGTTTTTGGTGTTGCCTTCTTTGTCGCTGCAACGTTTTGTTGGGTCACCTTGACTGCCGGGGTTGGCTTTGTTGCTGCCGTCTTTTTGGGGAATCTTGGACACCTTCTGTAGCTGGCTGGGTATGCCCCCTGGCAGTTGGCACACTTCGCCGGTACGTTCCTGGGTTTCTCGCATTTCCCAGAGTGGTGTGGCTCGGCGCACTTTACGCACTTGGCCTGTGCGGTGCAACGTCCCTGGGCATGTCCGAATCGCTGGCAGCGGTGGCACTGCGCGATTGCCAGGGCGGCTCTCTGCCTCTCAGTCCTCACTATCAGTGAGCAGCAGCGGTTCACTGATAGTATGTTCTCCTATTTGAGAGGGACCTGCACCAACACCAGGGGGATCTCCTGCTTGGTTCTCCTGGATGTCATTCGATGGACCGCTACAGGTAAGAAGCCCTTGGTCTGGAGGTCCTCTTTGACCTCCTCGCAGCTCACTCCGCTGGGGATGCCCGTAGTAATCTGTCCTCCGGCAGGGCGTACGTGTGATATTCGCGCTTTTCGAGCGCGAACATCCTTGTCCATCTGTCGGTAGTCGTCGGGTGTCTGGGGCTCGATGGCGATCCCCTCTCTCGTGATCCTGGCTTTGGTGAATTTGATACCGGTTTCATCCAGCCTCTATCGGACAGTCGACCATGTCTCCGTCTTACGGAGGATCACCGGGGGAATTTTGGGGGTTTTAGCTTCAGCGGGCGGCTGTGTGGGGGCTCCCTGGCTTGTGGACGGGGCCGCTTTGCTGGTGGACGGGCCTTGCGTCTCCGCTGTCTTGGACTGCGCCGGGGGAGAGTGCTCCTGGGGCAGCACCTGGGGCTGGGGGGCCCTCTCGGCTCTTATGGCTGCCAGTAGTTCGGCGTGCTGTACACGTTGCGCCTCCAGCTGCTTTGCCACGTCGGCACGAAGTTGAGCCATCCTTTGGCTCATTTCGCATATTTGCGCTTTCAGCGCATTATTTTCTGCAATGAGCCTGCCGATTAGCTCATCTCTCTCCTCCATTTGTTCCATGGGCCTAGAGATCTCTCTTTGAGAGGTACCGTCTTCCCCTTGGTCGGGCATACTGTCCCCCACCGGATAGAATGCCTGGCTTTTTCGTGCTGTTTTCTCACCTGAAAGAGATGCCTAAAAAGAAATGATTAGTAATTAGTGGGAGTGGGAAAGGAAATAAACTTTGTCCCCAGGCGGGGGACTTTATTTATTTTTTTACACTAGCGTCTTGAAAAGGACAACTAGTGTTTCTCCTCTTCAACTTCGGTGTGGGGCTGCCACTTTGTAGTTCACTTCGCTTGAACGGTAGACACAACACTACTACTGCACTACTGCACTGCACTGGTGGTTTGCTCACTTCGACTGCTGGTTGAACTATGCGCGCCTCAATTTAACAACCCCACGCTAGTTTCTTAGGTCACATTAGATTAGATTAGATATGAATTAGCGACATGTATAACAGCTCCCTCTACTGGAGGCTGGAGTATGTACACTAAACTTTCATAAGTTTTAATTATGTGTGTGTATTTTAAATATACAGTCCTCGTATGACACTTATTACTATACGTAAGTTTTGATAGTATTTGAAATACAAAGTTTTTTTTTATAAGTTCTAAATGTGGTCTGATGTGCGGCTATTTGAAATGTGTTTTTAATGTAAATTCCTTGCCTGAGGTCTATTAGCATTTGCATATATTAATAGGAAATGCGAAGTTTTTATAATATTTGTAGCGTACAGTGGGTTTTTAATGTAAATTACCTATATGGAGTCTATCAGCAGTTATGTATTAGTATATTTAAGTTTTTAGAGTATTTGAAATACAAAGTTTTTTTTTATAAGTTCTGAATGTGGTTTGATGTGGCTATTTGAAATTCCTTGCCAGAGGTCTATCAGCATTTGCATAAATTAATAGGAAATACAAAATTTTTATAAGATTTGCTGCGTACAATGAGTTTTTAATGTAAATTCCCTATATGGAGTCTATCAGTAGTTATACGTTTTCACGGTAATTGAAATATGAAGTGTTACAGATATTTCATATTTTATATGTATTTGAAAAGTATTTTTAATGGAAATTCTCCATACAAGGCCTATCAGTATTTGTAGGTTCTTATATATGGTGTTTGAAGATTTTATAGATTCAGATGTGTCTAAGTTTTTGAAGTATTTGAAATGTGTTTTGAATGTAAATTCCTTACCTAAAGTCTATCAACACTTGCACGTTTTAATAATAAACACGAAGTTTTTATAAAATTCTATGAGGATATGCAATATTATATTAAAGTAAGTAAATTCCCTGAATGAAGTCTATCAGTATAAGTATTTATGGTAATTAAATTGCGAAGTTTTATAGGTTTTTATATGAATTTGAAAGATATTAATGTAAATTCTCAGTACGAGGCCTATAAGTATTTATAAGTTTTCATGGCGTTTGAAACACGAAAATTTTATAGATTCTGTTAGTTTTTAATGTATATTCCTCGCTTGAGGTCTATTGTATGACTTTTATGCTTTTATGGGAATAAGCCCAAGTAGCACAATTAATTCCTCAAGATATCCAGAGGATAAAAATTTAGGAATTAGTATATATCTTCTAGAGGTCTGTAAGAGTTCCCTGAGATGGGCAAATGTCAGCATATGAGTATTAAATAGTACTTCCCATGGTAATCGAAAAAAGCTATTACTATAGAATTCTGTGAGCAGCCTTTTGCATACCTATAGAATTCCCATAGTAATCTTTAGGATATCTTATCGCTTGCCAATATAAATGGTCTCGAGGACATCTTTATAGGATTTCTGTTAGATGTACCGCGTCGGTCCTGCAAACAGATTTAATTCCTGTAGTAATCTTTCGGTTATTTTATCGCTTACCAATATAAACGGCACTGAAAACATCTTTATAGGATTTCTATTAGATGTACCAACACACACTTCTTATAGAATAGCCAGCGGCAGCTGGTGAAATGTTGGTTAATCAAAATCTCAGTATGAGACATTAGGCCCAAACCAAACCAAAGATTAAAGATCGTTATAAGATTCATCCAAATAAATCGATGATCTCTGAGAGAATTTGAACGTTGCAGTAATGTTATTAATCTATAAATTCATGAGTATGATAATGCATGACTGATTTATCGTCAGTGGTTTGTACGTGGCATCATCTACCCAGCAAACACAAAAATTACGGCCCTTAAATGGGCCACTGTAGCGGTCAGTGGCTTTCTTATGGCATAGGCGAGCGTTTTGTGGCCCATAATAAATTATATGCAGGCGTACCATAACTTCATGTTGTTATGAATTGCGATATAATAACCAGAAATGGTCCATTATTGTGCAACCATAAAAAATGCTGCTTCAGTTTATAAGTTGATGGTACTTTTATGGTAATATACAGGCTAAAATTTAAATGATTACGCGCATGCGCATTGTGAAAAATCTCTCAAGGGCGTCACCGAGCAGCATCCGCCATTTGCATTTTCGTTCTAAACTTGGCCTTTGCGTTAAAATTTGTGTAAGCTGACTTTGTGATTTGGACAGTTTGTTAAGTCTTTTAAGTACCTGTTTTGCGTAACAAAATGTGTTGTGATCTTATATTGTTTATTATATAATTATAGTGTGACAATTGAAATAAAACAGTAAGTTAGCTAAAGTTCTTCGTCAGCCATCCAGTTTTCATCACATCGCTTTCAAATACCTAAGTGTTTTATATGAAAGTTTGTACAAAATCCTGCATCTCAACATCCAGCCTAATATTAAGGAAAGGATTTTTGTTTCTGTTGTCATATAACTTTTATTGTTTCAACTTTCTTATTTAATAAATATTTTATTGTTAGCTTACAACTTATTTTGCTTTTATTGATACCTGGCATTTCCAAACTTCTCAATGCACAATATTTACGGCATTATTTGTTTGGTCTGGTATCTATAACATATTTTTCAATATTGGATTATAATCCTTTTATAACGTAAGTATATATTTTGCTAACTTTGGGTTCTCCTATGTAAATTTCACATAAAAGAATTATATACCAGAATCTAGTAGGTTATGCAAAATATATTACTGCTTGAAAGTGTACCTATAATCCAATTTATTGAAAAATGTGTGAGATTACAGCCAAAAATATGCTAGCAAAAGGGTGGTGGCATCATCAGTAGTCCTTTGATGGCCCATTATTGTACACTGCTGGCAAACTGAAGGATGGCCAGCTGCTGGCCGGTGGAACATTTCGCCAATGGTCCGCTTGTGGCTCCCCATAAAAGTAAAAATTATGATAAAGCTGGCGACGGTGCGTGTGACCATTTATGTACCAATTATGAGTGTTTGCTGGGTAGGAATAATTTCTGTAACAAACTACGTGGTAAGCAAACAAATTTTATGCATTAAAAGAATTTCTTCTTGCGATTTTTATAGGTGTTCTATTAGCGATAATAATAATATTTCCATTTTAATACTTTATTTGATCTCTGTAATACATAGAAAATTGACCTGTATGGTAGTTCCCTTTTAGAACGTCTAGAAGATATCTACAAGTATTCTGTTAAGGATAATAATACTATTTCCCTTTTAATACTTTATTTGATTTCTATCCCAGACAGCACATAACATCCACTGGATGTCCATATTAAGTCCATATCAAGTCCTTGACGTCCGTGTA
Organism: Rutpela maculata; assembly: GCA_936432065.2. Lineage (NCBI taxonomy): Eukaryota > Metazoa > Arthropoda > Insecta > Coleoptera > Cerambycidae > Rutpela > Rutpela maculata. The sequence goes on from OW386285.2 coordinate 115,246,584, forward strand.
CCACAAACGGATATCCAGTGGATGTCCACTTGTGGATTAATTTTGATCTTTTTCTTTGGACATCCACTGGACATACAATGGATATCCACCAAGAAGTCATACCCACTTTAAAAAGTTATATAGCAACTTGAACCTTATATTTGAAGAAACATTAAGTTTTATTAATTTTTTTTAAGATATAGTCAAATTTCAATGGTATTAATTTGTTTCTTTGTATCTGGATTGCAAGAATTGGTATAAACTTAAGTATTACCACATATTATACCAACTATTCTACACGCATAAAATGCAGTGAGAGGCCAAAATGACCAAACTGTTTACCGTTGATTGGAATATTTCAATCAAGGCCATTAGCTTTTTACCATATTTATGTATTTGTAAACCGTACGATTGTTTAAAAACCGCGCGCTTTGTAGTTTGCAAATTATAATTTGATTAGCTCAAGTTGGTCAACTGAACATGTGACTGAATCAATGAACAGCAAGAAATCTTGAACAGCGGTGTTGGCGTCTTGTTGTTCTTGTCTTGTGGTTTGCAAATGGCTTCTGCTTGTTTAGCCAAATATTAAAGAATATTATATGTATATATGTTTAGTGTTGTTTTATGTTTTGTGGAATACATGTTTTGTGGTCAAGATTATAAAAAATACCTCGGAAAAAACTGATGCTCAAGATTTCTCGACGTAATTACACAGATTTGCAAAGGCAGTAGGGATTTATCTCTACATAATATAGAAATATTTGGTGGCTTAAACGACAATAATAATAGTGATGTACAAGGAACACAGGACTTTTATCTCCACATTAAAGTGCAAACTGCTGGTAAAATATCTTTTCTATCAAGATTTCATCAGCAGACAGAAAATTCGGCTTCAACAAACAGAAGCAGCTCCGATTTGAATTTATCTAATGGTACTTCATTAATTTAATTGGTAAGTTGTATTTGTCCCATTATCTATGAAAATGTGTTTATATTTATGTAACCTTCCTACCTGTTTATATTTCTATAAAGTTATGTGTCATATTTATGGGTCGCGTGCGCCGACGTCACAGATTTTGAGACCTTAGGAAAAACAAACAGCTGTCATTGAATTATCCGCGTATTGAATGTTTTTCTTTAAAGTGAATTTTACTGTGTTTGTGCCATTTAAAAGTTTAATGTTGGATTATTTAACATCTGCAGCTATTCTTATTACTTTTATATGCTCAATTTAGTTCGACAGGATGACGGTTAGTTCGTATTTTGCAGAATTGTCTCATGATGTAGAGGTTAGGTATACTGCTGTCATGGAATTAAATCCTTATATTTTGAGAAAAAAATGCTTTAGTGTAAATATTGATGTATTTCCAAATCAGTGCTGCCAATGGCAGGGATTTTTCCCAAAAACCGGGAATTTTAGAGTAATATGGGAAATTCTGCGGGAAAAGATTTTCTGTGGGAAATTTAGGGATTTTTAACATTGTCCTGATTGTCCAAGTTTATTACTATAGCGGACACTGTAAACACGGCTTGTCCTCGTCTGAGGGCCGGTTTTTCAATGCGAGGTTAAGCACTTTATCATACAGATAAACTAACTAGAAGTTTAGATTGTGCTTCTGATCTAAACATTTTAATATCGCAACTTTACATTCTAAACTTCTAGTTAGTTTATCTGTATGATAAAGTGCTTAACCTCGCATTGAATAACCGTCCCCTGTTAAGGCCATCACACACACACGTCAGCATAATGCCAGGGATTTCAACCAATCATGGACGATATAAATAAACATAGTATTCTTTATACCTACTTTGCTATTGCATTATGCTGAGGTGTATGTGCCTTTACATAGTAATATTTGGGCTGAAAACAAAATTATTTATTTTACCTAAACATTTATTTTTATTGAATGTTTAATACCGTTTATTTTAATATTGTTAATTTTTTAAAATCTTGTATATTGTTTTTAGCGCCAAAGTATATAAATAAAATTTGGTTAAATACATCAAAATAAGCCTATACTCTATTTTAATTTCGTTTTTTCATTACATACTAAAATTTTATATACAACTGTATTAGATGTTGATTTAATACAAAATCGACATTTTAGCCGGGAAAAAGCGGGAATTTTTAAAGTTTGCTGCGGGAAATTTCAGTTATTGGAATTGGCAGCACTGTTCCAAATAGTACACATAGGGATACTGCGAATTACTTGGTTTTTGAGAGAAGTGTATAGAGAGAAGGATGAGTTCAAGGCATTTAAAAGTCTTAAAGCTGTTTATGATTATGTGAAAGAAGTACTCTGCAAGAAATTTACAGAATAAAACCTTGTTGCAAAGGTAAGAATTGTTATCAATGATTTACCATTCTTTTCATATACACTTGCCTAATTAAATGTTGCTTTAGAAATAATTGCTAACATACAAATTCATTTTTCAGGTTAAGTCGTGAAATCATGAAAATAAGCCTTTGACTCAAGATTCAGATGGTTTCTTAGTACTTACTGTGAATGTGTTGCTAGTTTAGACAAAACATGTCCACTACTTGAGAGAGGAAGTATTTCCTTTTTAGCAGTAAACATGGCTATGATCAAGGTATTAACCTCCGTAAATTTTGTGAAAAAGACACCATATAAATTAAGCAATGAAGACTGATGTGCTATAAACTATTTGAAGTATGTAGTAAGACGTGCATAATTTCTTCTCGTCTATACAATCCATTGTAATTTCTATAAAAATTTTATTTTTCATATTGTTATGTAATGTCTCATAATTTTATGTAATTCGTTTGTTCATTATCATTTCATTAAATATACTCTTTTTATTATGTTTTATTTATCACTTCTACTACTATATATTGTTAGCAGTAAATTGAAATTGTCAGTTACGTCGAACTTGTAGATGCTTGTAACTGAAAGTAAAACAAAATATCTTTACTAAATAAGTTATTTATTGTCCAAGGTCCATTGGTACTTCTAAGAAGAATCGACAAGAAAGTTATAAGAGAGGTTAATATTGTAACAAAAAATAAATGATTGTAATGTAGGTACCTAACATAACATAATATATATATACTTTATAGTAATATCTATCTAAGCAATAAGTAACATTTAACTCGAAGGGCTTTTATAGCTATACAATTCAACACTAACAAAGCCGAGTCAGACTTTGCTTATGTGTTCACTGACCGTAGATCATTTCAGTTTTAATTTTCAACTTTTTCAGTGTTCAATAGTCCAACACTGAGTTTTTAAACACCACACGATATACTTTGAAAGGGCACATTGCATCATGCACTTGTTGACGGCCGCAGGTACTTCGAATTTCCTTTCTTAATTTATGCACCTACTTTATCAAATATCTTTATGAAGCCTGCTTCCTCTTGGAGTGTACTTTATTTAAAACAATTTCTACCATTGCACTTTTCTCTCCTTTGGCACAGCTCCACACACTTTTCGCTCAACTAAAATTTAAACAAGAAATAGTCATTAAAAATACTGACAAACCAATATAAAATGTTAATTTTCTTTACCATGAATTGTTTATTGCTTATGTGAGCAGCAGTTATTATTATTATAAGCACTACTTTCAGTTTCACATATGGGTTTTAAATTGTATTCCTTTTTAAGAGAGGACGCCCAAACTGGATGTATCGTAATGGTCTTGTAATACGGCTGTTTTTCCTACAACATAAACCCACGGTAAAAACCAAATTCTTACATTAATATGCAACAACGTACCACTAATAAAATCTTTGGAAGACTCTCGTAAAATCATTCATTTTAATTGTTTGAAATCAGTTGCAGTGTTTTAACCTCTAACTTCTTCTGGTTGTAAATTGAGGTTATTTTATCAAAACTGGCATTGTTTTGGATTGTCACACTTCCACAGTTAATAATAAACCAAAAACTTGTCATTTTGTATGTATAATATACATAGAAACAATAATATTACAAAAAGTTCAATCAGTTGCCATTTGACAGTTAAAGAATTTCTGTTTGTTTTTCCTAAGGTCTCAGATTGTGACGTCACGCGCACGCGACCCATATGTGGCTCATTCGCTGAAAGAAAGTATGCTGTGACTTCAAAAAGTTATGTTACAAGAAATTTCCTATTATTAAATTTGATGGTAAACTGATTATAGATTTTTATTTTATTATCTGCTATAGTATACTTTGTTACAAGGATAGAAAATGACCACTAGTAGCCCGCAGATATTAGTTGTCCGAGCGAGCGAAGCTGATAGCTAAGGGCTGCTAATGTGTTTTCTGCATGTGTGACAACCGTTTTTCACCTAGCATTAAACAAAAAATGGAAGAATGAAAAATATAATAAAGATCTTTAATTCTATAAAAAATACAAACACAGTTTACTTAACAAGAAATTTAAGTAGTAACAATTTACGAATTTATTTTGTTGTCCGTTTTGATTCCAAACTCTGGCTTAAACTGATGTTTAATGAAAAATTATGTGAAACGTTAAAGTATGCAAATGACAGTCAAAGGTGTCTAGATTGTGAAAAACTACAAAATCGTGTTACCGGCCCAAGAAATGATAAACATTACTTTCGGTCATATTTTAGGATTAATATGATTTATTTTCACATAAAATATGCTAGGCGAAAACATGAGTGTCCTACCTGCTACAAAATATCTGCCAGGGTGAAATAATCTTAATTTTTCTTTCCCAGCAAATAGGTAACTAATAATGCCAGTTTTTTCGCTTTTTTTCCAAAAAATAATTAGTTACTATTTTAATTTGTTTACTATTATTATTTTAACTGTTTTTCAGTTTTTTTAGATAGGTAGTAATTTTAATTTTTAATTATTTTTAGATTAAGGACTTAGTACAGCTGGGCGGGAGCACAATGTACAATTCGATACATCGATGCTTGCAAACAAAAATTCAATTTTATTATGTAAGTATTACTACAGTCACCTTTCATGAATTGTTTCTTTCAGTTATGAGTATGAACTATGAACCCCTGAAAAATCACAGTCAATTAGCTGCACTACCCCCCCCCCCCCCCCCACCTCAAAAAAAATGTTTTAAACGAAAATTAACCAGAATAAAAACCTCCAAAAAAGTTTGTATGGCACACCTAATGTTTGTTGCAGAAAATAAATTTTAGATTTAGGAAATCGCACTACTTAGTTTTTATAATTTTGAAACTGCCATCCCCACGTTTCGGCACCATTTGGTATGAGTGTTCTTGAATTGCTATGATTTTTTTTATTAATAACTTTTACATTTCTGCACGTAAAATAATATAACTTTAACTCGGGTGTGTTGCTCTGCCATTTGGTATGAGTGCTCTTGAATTGCTATGATTTTTTAGGGATTTAGGGGAGTAGCTTAATAATAACTTTTATGTTTCTGCACGTAAAATAATATTTAAATTAAAAAAAAAAAATGAAAATTGGTATTATTTGAAAAACATATCTAGCTTTGTCTATAAGTATAGTCATGTAGAAATTAAGTAGATTTTCCTACATAATTTACAATTTTTAGGTGCAACAGAAGTGCATCGTAACGCTGGCCAAAAAAGAACTGCGGATGTAATCAAAAATTGGTTAAGAAGAGCCAAGGAGAGATAAAACCTTAGGAAATATAGAATAGAATAGAGTATTTATGATAACATAATGGAATTGATGTATAATTTAATTTCAGAATAAACAGATATTTTTTATATTTTACCTATCTAACATCTAATCAACAATCAAAAGTATTGCAGTTATTTTAATTGTTTGTTTTTATAAATACATACAATTTATTAAACTATTTACGTATATATTTTTATATATTATTTAAAATAGTAGTTTCAACGTATTTAAATCCAATTTCTTCTTAAAGACCATATAAATAATATTGGTTTTGCCATTTGATATTTAAATAATTAAACTACTTAGTGCACATATTGTTGGATATATCCATTAAATTTAGAGGTGAACCAAAAGGGCTTTGTTGTTTATTTCATCAGCATTGGCTTTAACAATTAATTTATATAGATGTGGAATAATTGACTATTTACTTGGTGTACATTAAGGCAAAAAGTATATAGTCAATCCCAAATCTATAAATTAATTATTAAGGCTGATGTTCACTAAATAAGTAAATTCTGATCAAAACTATTTTGAGCGTATGTGGATGTCCACTAGGGTGGGCCAAAAAACTTAAAAATTTGAATTTGCAAATGATATAGTTTATAATTTGTTGCTATGTATCTAAAACTAATTCCGCTAAATTTTTAGCAAAATTGGTTAATATTTAGCCGCGCCCCCATGGCCTTGAAAATGAAGGGGCCCTGCGAAACCGGCGGACTCCCATGCCCCCGATCCACGAAGAGAATGGTGTTGTCTACACTCGCCAGGAAAAAGCCGAGGCTTTTGCTGACAGCTTGGAACTGCAGTGTAGGGAAAACCAACTCGATGATGAGGACGAGGACTGGGAGGACGACGTGAGACGCAGGGTACGTAGGATGAACCGTTTGCCAGATGAAGACCACATCCCCCCGACCACCCCCGAGGAGGTCAAGGAGATCCTAAGGAGCCTGAAACCCAGGAAAGCTCCAGGATGTGATGGCATTGGGAACATCGCCCTCAAGAAGCTGCCCCGGAAAGGAGTAGCGGCGATGGTCAACATCATCAACGCAATGTTGAGATTGAGACACTTCCCCTCCAGATGGAAAAAGGCCGGCGTCATAGTCATCCCGAAGCCAGGTAAGAACCTAACGTTTCCTTCCTCTTACAGGCCAATCAGTCTACTCCCAGCGATGAGTAAGGTAGCCGAACGAGTCATACTCAAGAGTATAGCCGAGAAGTCAGAAGAACTGGACGTCCTCCCAGACGAGCAGTTCGCCTTCAGGACAGGGCACTCCACCGAACTCCAAGTGCTCCGCCTCACCGAGGAGGTCACGAAGGGGTTCAACCAACGACAGGTCACGGCAGCGCTGTTCCTGGACGTCGCCAAAGCCTTCGACAGGGTCTGGCACGATGGTCTCCTAGCCAAAATTATGAGTATGGGTTACCCCATTGCACTCGTCAAGCTAGTGAGATCATACCTCCACAGGAGACAGATGAGGGTGAAGATCGTGGACAAGGTGTCCACGTACAGAACTATGGGGCAGGAGTCCCCCAAGGCTCAGTGCTCTCCCCGCACTTGTTCTCCATCTTCACATCCGATCTACCTCGGACGGAGAGGACCTCCATGGCCCTCTACGCCGATGACACAGCCCTGACAGCCAGATCCTGGAGCGCCAGGCTAGCCACCAGAAACCTCCAGGAGGCGGCCACCCTCCTAGAGGACTGGTGCAACAGATGGAAGGTAGCCGTCAACGCCGAGAAGAGCAAGGCGGTCCTCTTCAACAAGGGAAGAAAACAAAACCCCACAGGTTACGTTTCCATGTTTGGTGAGGACATCCAATGGCACGACACCGCCAACTACCTTGGCGTGGTCATGGACAAAGGCCTAACATGGAGACTGAACACGGAGGCCATCGTCGAGAAGGCCAGGAGGACGAGAGCCCTAATCTACCCGATGACGGGTAGACAGAGCAGACTCAACCTGAGGAACAAGCTCACGCTTATCAGGTCCCTCATCCGGCCTCAACTGACGTATGCTTCGGTAGCTTGGGGCTACCAAGCAAAGAGCTACCTCCAACAGATCCAGAGAGTGGAGAACGTCGCCCTCAGAACAGCAGTCGACGCACCCTGGTTCGTCCGCAACGAGGACATCTTCAGGGACCTGGACTACACCCCGGTCACTGAGATCATCAAGGAGAGAGCCAGGAAGATGTACGCCCTTGCCGAGGAGCATGGGAACCCACTAGTCAGGGAGGCAACTGACTATGACCCAGCAGATGCTCCGAGGCACAAACGGCCGAAGGTGCAGCTTCTGGATAACGGGTGTGTATGAGAAACATAACACCACCCGATGCCCCCCCCCCACGGAAGAGACATGACGATCACCCAACCACCCACCCAAGACTCTGCGGGTACCGGACAAAAGACCGTCCAGTACTCATAGTCACCCTGGCTCCGGGCAGACCAAAAATGCTACCAAAGCAGTTAGGTCTGCCCTTCCTCGAGCTACACAGCTCATCCTTACCCTACCGATGATCCGGATGACAGGATGCCTCTTGGCGTCTTGTGTACCGGCAGTCACTCCCGCCACAAACCCAAAACACCCAACTGACAGATGACTACCCCCCGGGGGGCAAACAAAAGCTGGCGAAGAGCAGAAGACGAAGAAAGAAGAACGCCAGAAGAGGCCTTAGCCAGCAAGGTCCAACGAGCCAGGACCCAGGGAGGTGAACCGAAATCGTCTGCACCGCTCACATTTGTGAGTGGGGCCGACGTAAAGTAAGTTCGCCCGCCCTGCATGAGGCTGGTCCCCGGTCTACAGCGATGCATTGGGGTAAAGGGCAATAGTCCTGCCCGGCCCCAGTCATCCGAGACCGACATCTTTAGCCAAGAATATTGGCGTAATATATGCAAATGCTGATAGACCTCAGGCAAGGCATTTACATTACAAACACATTTCAAATAGCCGCACATCAGACCACATTTAGAACTTATAAAAAACTTTGTATTTCAAATACCTACTATAGAAATTTACTTCTAATAGGTTTCATACGAGGAATGTACATTTAAAACACACACACACACATAATTAAAACTTATGAAAGTTTAGTGTTACATACTTCAGTCTGCAGTAGAGGGAGCTGTTATACATGTCGCTGATTCATATCTAATCTAATGTGACCTAAGAAACTAGTGTGGGCTTGTTAAATTAAAAGTAAAGCATTCTCTTTTACTGCTAATGCGTTTAGGCTAGAACGCTAGAGAAAACTTTTGCAGTATTTAGTGTTTACCAGTATATTACTATTGATATTTGAAATATTAATAGGCGTCTGAATCAGCGACATAATAAGGAGAGACTGGAAAAGTAGGCGTGGCACATGGCCAGAACATATTCAAGCAACTAGTCTGCATGGGCGTCACTTCAACTTAACGTTATGGAATTTGCGAATATTTTAAAAATGTATAGAGCAGCATTTACTCCGTTTTTAAATATGATATAATTTATTACTACTTCTACAGCAATTTGATTAATAGATTTGAGCTCAACTAATAATAGAACAGTGATAAAAAACAATATTCATTCATTAATTATATTCCTCAAAGCAAGTACTCCACTGCAAATCATGGCAACTAGGGCCAACAAATGACCCCCCCACTGCGTCCCTCGAGCCTTTATTCTATGGCCAAACAAACCGTATGTATACTGAATTGGGATTGCCCCTCTATACTTTAGACCTCGTTGGTCTGAATTTAAGATGCCAGCGCCAAAGTGGAGAACTCGTGAACTAATTATAGGCTTTTTTTTGTCTATATGGCGAATACTTATATTGATTTTGTTCTGTTTATTGTTGTTTTTGGCGTTAAAAATAATAACATTAATAATATATGACCTAAAGGTTTGCAAGATTTTGTTTATAAGTGATTTGCAAGATGTTAATGGCATTATTCAGCAAAATTCATATTTTTTTAGGTTATCTAGTTTTTCCCTTGAAAAGTACAGTTTCTTCGACATAAACGGTGTCTGTCTAGTTAAATATTAATAAACTTAAATATTTCTCTAAATTTATATACAGTTGTAGTTTAAATCACTTTTTTTTTCAGGAAACATGAGTGACATTTAGGTTAAGTATATTGCAATGTATGAAACATTTGTGAAGCACTAAAAATGTAAAAATTCTAAGTGTATGTATGAAGGGGAATATGTTGTAAATGCAGGACATATTATTTTGTGTGGTAGGTACAACCCATATTCAACACAAAACTTAAAAATGTCCCATACAGCACACCAAATAACGATTACGAAGTGTTCGCATTGTGACGATGTATCTAGATGCAGACACAAGGTTACACAATTCTACGATGTAAATGTGCTACGTTTACACGTTGTAGGCAAACACGTATGCACAAAGGTTAAACGTCCGCCTCACAATGTAGCCACAGTATACCATTTACATACACACAAATAATTTGATCCACAGTGTGTTCCCTGTCAAAAAAATCTCATCAATCCGTACTGAAAATTATCAAAAATTAATAAGTATCTATGAGAACCTATATGGTCAATAAGTTTCTATAAGAGTTAGGTAAAGTTGCTGTTGAAATTGTTATCAGTTTATATCAGAATTGACCAGCAAAACGAGTCAAGCCATATCCATTTGTAAATCCAAACATTTACTTATACCACATCAATGGGAATTTATGAGCACAGTATCTAATGTAATTCGTGCGGTTTTCCATGATTAAAAGAGAAGTGTTTCTTTAAGAAACGAGCTGCATTAGGTTAGAACAGTTTTGATTTGCAATTGAAGATTACAAATTACAATGTTTGAATAGGGATTTATGTGATCAGTTTCTATGAGTATTAATGTTTTTTTTTCAGTAATATATTAAATGCGTTTTCATTTGTTTGAATGGGTAAAAAGAAAGGTCACTTTTCAACTGCAATTACCAATACAAGTTCAATCATTTCGAATGTGGTTATATGCGATCAATTTCTAAAAGTATTTATGCTGTTTTCCGAATATAATTGTGATGAGGTTTAATCAGTAACAAATTGTTCACTATTTGTTATGATATGGTCGGAAATTCCAAGTACACATTTAGTATTCCTTCAAGAGGATTGATGAGAGCAGTTTCTACGAGTATCTATTTGTTGTTCCTATGGTAAATTATATAAGTCTTTATCAGTACAGATTCGGATCTAATTTAAATATGAAAATTATAACAGAATAAAGCAACCAAATATTTTAAACAGTATCTATTTGTAAATCCAAACATTTACTTATACTATCTCAATGAGAATTTATGAGAACAGTATCTAATGTAAAACGTGCGGCTTTCCGTGGTTAAATGGCAAGAGTTTCTATAAGAAACGAGTTGCATTAGGTTAGAACAGTTTTGATTTGTAATTGAAGATTCAAAATTATAATGTTTGAATAGGGATTTATGAGATCAGTTTCTGAGTATTAATGTGTTTTCTTCAGTAATATATTAAATGTGTTTTCATTTGTTTGAATGGGTAAAAGAAAGGTCAGTTTTCAACTGCAATTACAAATACAAGTTTAATCGCTTCGAATGGGGTTATATGCGATCAATTTCTAAAAGTATTTATGCTGTTTTCCGAATATAATTGTGATGAGGTTTAATCAGTAACAAATTGTTCACTATTTGTTATGATATGGTCGGAAATTCCAAGTACACATTTAGTATTCCTTCAAGAGGATTGATGAGAGCAGTTTCTACGAGTATCTATTTGTTGTTCCTATGATAAATTATATAAGTCTTTATCAGTACAGATTCGGATCTAATTTAAATATGAAAATTATATCAGAATAAAGCAACCAAATATTTTAAACAGTATCTATTTGTAAATCCAAACATTTACTTATACTATCTCAATGAGAATTTATGAGAACAGTATCTAATGTAAAACGTGCGGCTTTCCGTGGTTAAATGGCAAGAGTTTCTATAAGAAACGAGTTGCATTAGGTTAGAACAGTTTTGATTTGCAATTGAAGATTACAAATTACAATGTTTGAATAGGGATTTATGTGATCAGTTTCTATGAGTATTAATGTTTTTTTTTCAGTAATATATTAAATGCGTTTTCATTTGTTTGAATGGGTAAAAAGAAAGGTCACTTTTCAACTGCAATTACCAATACAAGTTCAATCATTTCGAATGTGGTTATATGCGATCAATTTCTAAAAGTATTTATGCTGTTTTCCGAATATAATTGTGATGAGGTTTAATCAGTAACAAATTGTTCACTATTTGTTATGATATGGTCGGAAATTCCAAGTACACATTTAGTATTCCTTCAAGAGGATTGATGAGAGCAGTTTCTACGAGTATCTATTTGTTGTTCCTATGGTAAATTATATAAGTCTTTATCAGTACAGATTCGGATCTAATTTAAATATGAAAATTATAACAGAATAAAGCAACCAAATATTTTAAACAGTATCTATTTGTAAATCCAAACATTTACTTATACTATCTCAATGAGAATTTATGAGAACAGTATCTAATGTAAAACGTGCGGCTTTCCGTGGTTAAATGGCAAGAGTTTCTATAAGAAACGAGTTGCATTAGGTTAGAACAGTTTTGATTTGTAATTGAAGATTCAAAATTATAATGTTTGAATAGGGATTTATGAGATCAGTTTCTGAGTATTAATGTGTTTTCTTCAGTAATATATTAAATGTGTTTTCATTTGTTTGAATGGGTAAAAGAAAGGTCAGTTTTCAACTGCAATTACAAATACAAGATTAATCGCTTCGAATGGGGTTATATGCGATCAATTTCTAAAAGTATTTATGCTGTTTTCCGAATATAATTGTGATGAGGTTTAATCAGTAACAAATTGTTCACTATTTGTTATGATATGGTCGGAAATTCCAAGTACACATTTAGTATTCCTTCAAGAGGATTGATGAGAGCAGTTTCTACGAGTATCTATTTGTTGTTCCTATGATAAATTATATAAGTCTTTATCAGTACAGATTCGGATCTAATTTAAATATGAAAATTATATCAGAATAAAGCAACCAAATATTTTAAACAGTATCTATTTGTAAATCCAAACATTTACTTATACTATCTCAATGAGAATTTATGAGAACAGTATCTAATGTAAAACGTGCGGCTTTCCGTGGTTAAATGGCAAGAGTTTCTATAAGAAACGAGTTGCATTAGGTTAGAACAGTTTTGATTTGTAATTGAAGATTCAAAATTATAATGTTTGAATAGGGATTTATGAGATCAGTTTCTATGAGTATTAATGTGTTTTCTTCAGTAATATATTAAATGTGTTTTCATTTGTTTGAATGGGTAAAAAGAAAGGTCAGTTTTCAACTGCAATTACAAATACAAGTTTAATCACTTCGAATGGGGTTATATGCGATCAATTTCTAAAAGTATTTATGCAGTTTTCCGGATATAATTGTGATGAGGTTTAATCAGTAACAAATTGTTCACTACATGTTATGATATGGTCGGAAATTCCAAGTCCACATTTGGTATTCCTTCAAGAGGATTGATGAGAGCAGTTTCTACGAGTATCTATTTGTTGTTCCTCTAGTAAATTATATAAGTCTTTATCAGTAAAGATTCGGATCTAATTTAAATATGAAAATTATATCAGAATAAAGCAACCAAATATTTTAAACAGTATCTATTTGTAAATCCAGTCATTTACTTATACTATCTCAATGAGAATTTATGAGAACAGTATCTAATGTAAAACGTGCGGCTTTTCGTGGTTAAATGGCAAGTGTTTCTATAAGAAACGAGCTGCATTAGGTTAGAACAGTTTTGATTTGCAATTGAAGATTACAAATTATAATGTTTAAATAGGGATTTATGAGATCAGTTTCTATGAGTATTAATGTTTTTTTTTTCAGTAATATATTAAATGTGTTTTCATTTGTTTAAATGGGTAAAAAGGAAGGTCAGCTTTCAACTGCAATTACAAATACAAGTTTAATCACTTCGAATGGGGTTATATGCGATCAATTTCTAACAGTATTTATGGTGTTTTCCGAATATAATTGTGATGAGGTTTGATCCGTAACAAATTGTTCACTACGTGTTACGATATGGTCGGAAATTCCAGGTACATATTTAGTATTCCTTCAAGAGGATTGATGAGAGCAGTTTCTACGAGTATTTATTTGTTGTTCCTACAGTAAATTATATAAGTCTTTATCAGTATGCATTCGGATCTAATTTAAATGCAAAAATCATATCAGAATGAAACCTCAAATATTTTAAACAGTATCCACCTCTAAATCCAAACATTTAAAGATAATATTATAATGAGAATCCATCAGAACAGTATCTACCCTACAAACACAAAAGGTTGGCCCTTTAGCGGACCATCACTGTGCCAGAAATGAAACTTCTGGCCCAGTGATGGCCCACTGATGGGCCGATCTTCGGTGTTTGTTGGGTAATGTAACGTGTGCGGTTTTCCGTGGCTAAATTTTCAAATTATTTGCAATAAATAAGCTTTAAGGGATTCGAACAGTTTTCATTTGCATTTCCAGATAAATAGTTTTAATTGTTAGGGATCTATGAGGTCAGTGTAATGTTTTTTTTTTTCAATAAAATGTGTTTTTATTAAAAAAAAACATTACACAAAGACACTGATCTCATAGATCCCTATTTAACAATTAAAACTATTCATCTGGAATTGCAAATTAAAACTGTTCAAATCCGTTAAAGCTATTTATTAAAAATACTTTTAAAATTTAGCCACGGAAAGCCGCACGCGTTACATTAGAGATACTGTTCTGATTGGTTCTCATTAAAATATATCTTTAAATGTTTGGATTTACAAGTGGATACTGTTTAAAATATTTGGTTGTTTCATTCTGATATAATTTTTGTATTTAAAGTAGATCCGAATGCATACTGATAAAGACAAATTTTCTATTGGAACAACAAATACATACTCATAGAAACTGCTATCATCAATCCTTTCGAAGGAATACTAAATATGTACCTGGAATTTCCGACCATATCGTAACATGTGGTAAACAATTTGTTACTGATCAAACCTCATCACAATTATATTCGAAATACTGATCGCATATAACCCCATTCGAAGTGATTAAACTTGTACCTATTTGTAATTGCAGTTGAAAACTGACCTTTCTTTTTACCCATTCAAACAAATGAAAACACATTTAATATACTTATTACTGAAAAAAATAACATTAATACTCATAGAAACTCATCTCATAAATCCCTATTCAAACATCATAATTTGTAATCTTCAATTGCAAATCAAAACCCGGTCTTCGAAGCGTGTCGCCCGGGTTGGCTCCGGCGGGTTATATCGCCTGTAGTCCCCCCTCAAGAAACATGTAATTAGGTTTGTAACCTGTTTGTTTCTTCTTCTAAATAAATAAATAAATAAATAAATAAAAACTGTTCTAACCTAATGCAGCGGCTCGTTTCTTATAGAAACTCTTGCCATTTAACCACGGAAAGCCGCACGTTTTACAATAGATACTGTCCTCATAAATTCTCATTGAGATAGTATAAGTAAATGTCTGGATTTACAAATAGATACTGTTTGAAATATTTGGTTGCTTTATTCTGATATAATTTTCATATTTAAATTAGATCCGAATGGATACTGATAAAGACTTATATAATTTACTATTGGCACAACAAATACATACTCGTAGAAACTGCTATCATCAATCCTTTAGTAATACGAAATATGTACCTGGAATTTCCACACGTAACATGTAGTGAACAATTTGTTACTAATCAAACATCATCACAATTATATTCGGAAAACAGCATAAATACTGTTAGAAATTGATCGCATATAATCCCATTCGAAGTGGTTAAACTTGTATTTGTAATTGCAGTTGAAAACTGACCTTTCTTTTTACCCATTCAAACAAATGAAAACACATTTAATATATTACTGAAAAAAAACATTACTACTCATAGAAACTGATCTCATAAATCCCTATTCAAACATTATAATTTGTAATCTTCACTTGCAAATCAAAACTGTTCTAACCTAATGCAGCTCGTTTCTTGTAGAAACTCTTGCCATTTAACCACGCAAAGCCGCACGTTTTACATTAGATACTGTCCTCATAAATTCTCATTGAGATAGTATAAGTAAATGTCTGGATTTACAAATAGATACTGTTTAAAATATTTGGTTGCTTTATTCTGATATAATTTTCATATTTAAATTAGATCCGAATGCATACTGATAAAGACTTATATAATTTACTATTGGCTCAACAAATACATACTCGTAGAAACTGCTATCATCAATCCTTTCGAAGTAATACTAAATATGTACCTGGAATTTCTGACCATATCGTAACATGTAGTGAACAATTTGTTACTGATCACATCACAATTATATTCGGAAAACAGCATAAATACTGTTAGAAATTGATCGCGTATAACCCCATTCGAAGTGATTAAATTTGTATTTGTAATTTCAGTTGAAAACTGACCTTTCTTTTTACCATTCAAACATATGAAAACACATTTAATATATTACTGAAAAAAAAAACATTAATACTCATAAAAACTGATCTCATAAATCCCTATTCAAACATTATAATTTGTAATCTTCAATTGCAAATCAAAACTGTTCTAACCTAATGCAGCTCGTTTCTTATAGAAACACTTGCCATTTAACCACGGAAAGCCGTACGTTTTACATTAGATACTGTTCTCATAAATTCTCATTGAGATAGTATAAGTAAATGTAAAGACTTATATAATTTACTAGAGGAACAACAAATAGATACTCGTAGAAACTGCTCTCATCAATCCTTTTGAAGGAATACTAAATGTGTACTTGGAATTTCCGACCATATCATAACAAGTAGTGAACAATTTGTTACTGATTAAACCTCATCACAATTATATTTGGAAAACAGCATAAATACTTTTAGAAATTAATCGCATATAACCCCATTCAAAGTGATTAAACTTGTATTTGTAATTGCAGTTGAAAACTGACCTTTCTTTTTACCCATTCAAACAAATGAAAACACATTTAATATATTACTGAAAAAAAAACATTAATACTCATAGAAACTGATCTCATAAATCCCTATTCAAACATTATAATTAGTAATCTTCAATTGCAAGTCAAAACTGTCCTAACCTAATGCAGCTCGTTTCTTATAGAAACACTTGCCATTTAACCACGGAAAGCCGCACGTTTTACCTTAGATACTGTTCTCATAAATTCTCATTGATGTGGTATAAGTAAATGTTTGCTGCTCCATTCTGGTAGAAACTGATAGAAATTTCAGCAGCAGCTTTACTCCAGGCTCCAGTAGAGGGAGCTGTATACGTGTCGCTAATTCATATCTACTCTAATGTCACCTAAGAAACTGACGTGTGTTTGTTAAATTAAAAGTAAAGCAGTCTCTTTCACTGCCAACTCATTCATTGCTTCTAGGCTAGAACAAGAACACCCGAGGAAATAAGGACTTTGCAGTATTTTGTGTTTACCACAATATTAGTATTTCTATTTGAAATATGCAATTTAAACTGTACATTTGTCGGCATGCATATCCAAATTAATACTAATAAAAAAGCAAAATGGAAGTTTACAATAAAAATACATCTGTAAAATATACAATTGAAACTGTACCTTTGTTGACATGTATATCCACATTAATACTAATAAAAAGACAATGTTGAAATTTACAATAAAAACATGTTGATAAATGGTGTGTTATATACGATAGATACTGGAGAAAGGACGGACTGGACTCTTATGATATTACTTATAGAAAAGTTTAGAATCTCTTTCAAGTTGTATCTGTAATTCCATATGTTTACAGATAAGGGCAAGGGTGCATTTGCAGACACTAAACTGTAGATTTGTTGATGTATATTTCATATAAGTACTCATGAAAGGGCAACATGATAATTCCAAATAGTTCATCCGGAATTACTGTTTCATAACCGATTTAAAACTTAATAAAACAGATAAAATCCTGTCTGTATAATAATAATATAACTTATAGGAACGATAAAACCGCATCACTTTTTTTTTATAAGTTTCTATGTGGAATTTTTGGCAGGGTTATCGGATGCACAGTGATTGACTTCCTAATGTGTCAGACGAATGACGTCTTATGCTAGACGTTAATTTTTTCAGGTTATATTTGGTAATCCCCCCACAGGTTTTTAGCAATGGGAACATATAAAACTACATACTAGTTAGTAAGTCTACTTGATAAAAATAAAGTAATTAATGCATATACGTTTTGTCCTATGAATTTATTTGTTAGCCATCCGTATATTTTATTTACATTAACTATCTAATATTGTTTACCATCACTCCAATTTCTTCTCACAAGGGTTGCCTGTAAATTATAATGTTTATTAAGTTATTAAATTCATTTTTACTTACCTTTGCCAATTGCGGTGGGTAGGGATCGAACCTACACGTTTCTGTTGTCCGTATTACAGTACTGACGCTTCTACCAACTGAGCTATCGTGGTGATTGTTATTTCGGATGCTAAAAGCAGTATTTATGATGTGTATGAAGTCTTTATTATGTGTGAAATTGAATTTCTAGCCTTATTTAAAATATATGAAAATCTTTCAAGTTCTCTTTTTTTTTCTATTTTTTACGTGTTCCCAAACCTGAATTTTTCGAGTTACTAGTATTTTTATTTATTTATAATTATTAAGAACTTATTTAATTTAATTAAACTGTCACCAGTGTTACCTGAGTTAAGAATTAAAGTTTTAAGTTGAAGTACTTATACAAACCTGGGAAACGTGTTGGAGAAAAAACGGTCAGGTATAATATATCATTTACAACATAAATAGAATATTTAATGGTCTAAAACAGACCTAAAATTGAAAAGAAGTATATTCGTACATCGGTTTTATAAGCAATTATTACCTTGAAAAAAACAACTGAAAGTTTTTTCGCAACTATTTTAACAAAAAAAAAAAAAAGACAGAGTGAGCACGGATCGAACCGCGTACCTCTTGCCTCGCCGCCTAATGTTTAACTCACTCAACCACTGACTTCTGTTTGAATACCTGCTTAAAGACTTTATAGTAGAACACGCAACGACTAGATTTTGCTTTTTAATGCATTTTAATCTAATTTTATTATTAAAAGAACTCGATATCTTTAAAACTGCCGAATCTTTACAAACTCTTTCGAATATAAATTGTTTTGGATATTGTTAAAAAACAAAAATGCCTGCTGTATGTGTGGCTATGACCACTCTTATAGAGGAAAGAGGACACATGAGATACACATGGCTGGTATGCTCACGCTGACGCTTTGCGCGCGCACACTGTTCCATGCTCGAATAGTCGAATGTAGACACGACAAGACACAACTAGAAAGTGTATATATAGTTATTTGTATCATGTATATATATTAGTGATGGGCGATATCGTGATTTTTCAATCACAACGTAAATCGTTACTGTGATTTTCTTATATCAGTGAATTTAAAGCGTGATGTGATCACGACTTTCATAATACGACGTACGAGAGAAATTGTTAATTGTTCCCTATCCCTAAATAAGCGCCTACAAACAGTGAATGGTGAATTAGCTACTTTTGGTAATCTGTGCTGCCGCAGATATGCATAATATGTATAATATATATTATGATTTGTTTATCCAAATAACCTCTGATGTATGGATTGGTAATAAAGCAAAAGCATATACTAGGTTTTGAATGGAACTTGATAATAGGATATTTTTGTAAAGTTGTACTGTCGTGCGCAAAAAAAATGGGACAGGTATAACGTATTTTTGCTAAAATCTAGTTGTGTACATCTAACTGTAATTTTTGGGACATTGTCAGTTATTTGTCAAAATTCATTGCAAAAGTGTGCAAATAGAGATAGATTTACATTAGAAAAATAGTTGTCCTATTTTTGTTTGCTCACGACAGTACAAACATTAACATTTCGGAAGCATCAATAAATTTTTTGTTTATATTTATGTTTATTTTACACGAATTTTTATTAATTTAAAATGGTATATTTATTTTTTAATGTTATTTTTTTTGTTGTTTTATAAGGATGTTTTTTTAAAAATGTTTTCATTTGCTTATTGTCGAATTCCATATTTTTATTCATATTTCATGCCGAAACGTAAATGCGTAATATTTGCAATAAAATTGCTAGTATATTTAATCATATAAAATATTTTTAAGCATGGTTTTAGTACCTAGTTATACTTCTGGTGTTATAACAAAAATGTTCCGTCACGACCCTGCCTCGAATCGCCACATCACATCGCCAGTCAATAAAAGACAAAGATATTTATTTATATAAATATCTAAATAGTGTGAAATGCGTATCTAATAACGCTAATAAGGCACGGGATCGCTTGCTTTACATGTTAATACATACGGCCGCAAACAATAATCGACTCAAAGTAAATATTGTGAAATATCGTCTTGGTTAGACCACGGCAAGGGAACGAAATACGGAAAGTCGTGATCACGTCACGCTTTTCTGCCAACTTTACTAACAGTCGTTACCTGTGATTTCTTAATATCAGTGATTAAATCACAGTTCGTGATATATCGCCCATCACTAATATATATCGCACTTTTATGTGGTGTATGCAGTAGGCACAAGTATTATATAAAGCATCACACATACATATGACTTAAACCTTGTAGGCATCTTCTACGGACGTCAAATTGCAACATTCTAATGATCCTTCTTTACGTTATATAAAAATGTTTAGAATCTTGAGTGCATACAGTATACAATTATTAAACGTTGTATCACATAAATCTGTCAATATAAACATAAGTGTATCTCATATGTGTACGTCAGTACTAGTTTAACAATTAGATCTACCTTAACATATTTTGTTTCTCATGTATATATCTTGTAGAGACGTAATTACAATTGGACGTGCTGTTTGGGGTGTATGCTCTATGTATACAAACAAGTGTCTCAGATTCAAATACCCATGAAATTAGTGGTACATTGAATATAAGTGAAAAGATATTTATTAATTCTTTAAGTAAAATAAATGAAACAGTATTTTGTAAAATATGAAACAGAAATATTCAGTGGTAAGACATAATAGTGCATGGTGCAATACAGTATATATTACTTTTAAATATACTGGAATTACATATATTTACTTATTTCAAAAATTTCACTTACAATGTGTGATTGTCTAGGACATTATTATTGCTACTCGGGCCACGGTTATTTGCACCAGCTTTTCCCCTCTCAATGCCTGGTTAAAGGTGTCTACATTAAAGAGTGTATGCTTTGAACATTGCAGTGCAACTCAACTTTCACGAGTTGTCCCTGCAATCTACAAAGGATACCGACTAGGTTAGCTCCAGCCAATTGTAGCCCCTTTAAACGCTATCATATTTTTAATAACTTAGCATCTCAGTTTATCATTTACTTATTGTTGATATCATCGTACACTAAAGAGACAATGCCAGAAAAGCCCATAATTAGTTTGACTATAGACCACCAGGTGGCGTACTGCTTATTTTCAGACGCCGATAGTAAGTAAATAATATTTACTTACCTATGTAAGTTTATGGGATTTGCCCACGAACTTCATAAATTAAACTGGACCTCACATAAGGTCCAAACGCTGACACTCCCCATGCTGGCCGCCATGATAGGTTTTCAGAACGTAAAACAAAGTACTAAAACAGAAGTACAAAGGCGATGTCAGATTTAACCTAGTATTATCCCGTTGGTTGTTGATAGGCAAATGATTGTCAGATTTTAGAAATAATTTTATTAAAATGAGAGTATTAATGAGTACTTCTGATGATAAATTACTCTAAGTATTGTAGTAGTCTCACATTATGAATAAATTTCTTGTTATTAGAGAAGATGAAGTGGCATTTTGGGAGAAAAGTATTCAAGTTTATTGAAAATATAAAACATTTGGCAATGCGCTACAAAATAACGAGCAGTAGTTGTGATTCCTACCGAGTATTGCCAACCTCAAATAAGTTGACAGCCTATCATGGCGACCATGGTAAGTGGTGTCACGAGCTTTTGTTTGGGATATGTGCGTTGTGAAGTCCAGTTTAATTTATGAAGTTCGTGGATTTGGCATTAAAAATATGCTTCAAATACACAACCAAAATCTGTAAAAAAACCTATCAATAGTAATAGAATTTCTATGTGGAATTTACATTCAAAACACTATACAAACCTATAAAAACCTATAGAAATTTTTAATTACATGTACTATACTACCGGCACGGTAGCTCAATCGGTTAAGGCGTATTGAGTGGCGAATACGCTGATCGACTATCTGTGGTGTGTTTATGTTTATGTTTATGTTTGTTTATAAAAACTCATCAATACCAATAGATATCATATAGGAATTTACATTCAAAATACTATAAAAACCTATAAAAACTTTTAATTACATATACTATAAAAACTCATCAATACTGGTAGATACCATATAAGAATTTACAATTAAAACGCACATTTCAAATACACACATCAAAAATTATAAAAACTTATACTTTTTTTTTATAAGTTTTTATAAGGATTTTTTGAGAGGGATTGGTTACATTAAATAACATTTAATAGTATGACAAATTACTTTCTGGCAACGTTGAAGTTATATTAAAGTAATAATATCTTGTTTAGTGGGATATGTTTGATCGAAAAATATTTTTAAACTGCAGCGCCACCTTTGGTGATAATGTTATAATAGTAAATTGTATGTCCTGAATGGCGCTGAGCTAATGATTTATTAATAAATCAAAGCCAATATATATACTACTACTTCCTGAAGAAGACATTAACCATAGAAATCCATTACCGTTTACAGAATAAAAATATATTTCTTAGTTTCCGAAATATTGGCTGTGGCAATGTTAACTGAAACACACTATTTATGTATATGTATATAAATTTTGGGCACAAGGCTTTTGGACAATTCTGAACAAGTTTCATTAACAAAATTTTCCGATAAAAAAATGCCTAATATAATTTCTTATTTTTCTCCGCATATTTTGGTACCGCTGGTAGCTTTGCATTTGTAGGAGGTGAATGTTTTTCTGGTCATAAGTAGATCCAAATTTGTTCCATACTTAAGTAAAGTTTGATTCAAATCGGAAAAAAAATAAAAAAGTTATTGGGGTGTTACCATTTTAAGTGAAACACACTGTATACTAGAGACATTCAATATTATTGCAATGATATATGATGGTCCAATGGCTAAGGCTTTGTCTGCTCACCGTGGTTGTCTGGCTACTGACTCCGGACCAGGTTCCGGCGAGGCACACATTACATGTACACCCAACTACTAATAAATTCTTTTTGTTGTTGTTGTTGTTGGCAATCCAGGCCCGTAGCTAGAAAGTGCGTTCAGGTCGGGCAAATAATTTTTCAGGGGGGGCTGAGCCAAAAATTTTTTGATGAGCGGGGAGGAGAAATCCAAAAAAATTAAGATAATTAAAATTGTCTCCCTTGCAATCGCCGTAGGTCGGGCGAAAATTATTCCAGGACGGGCATAGCCCGTCCTGGCCCCCCCCTAGCTACAGGCCTGTGGCAATCCAAAGGTCTTGTGTTCGAATCCCTGACAGGGTGTTTTTTTTATGTTTTTTTCACAACAAAGTTATTGGTATCACAAAATTTAGAATGTCCAAAAACTAACATTATTTACAAGAAAGCTGCGAAGAGTATCCTATAGAATGTAACAATTATATAAAAAGCTCATAAATCGGCGAAGAGTATAATGCTTCCGCTTGTTTTTTACTAGTTTACGTCACCTTATTACATATCACGTATATGTTTTATAAAAATTCCCATTAAATTATATATTTATATTGTTTTATTATCTTCCATTTCTTCTTATGAATATCAATAGTAACCCGGTAAAATTTTATGGCACCAAATTAGGCCACAAACAACCCTTGTAAGAAAAAATTGCAAAAAATATATTTTCCCATTGTGAGAGTATTTTGGTGGGGAATTTCATATATTTGGCGGGTAATGGCGGGGATTGTCTTTATGATTTTGTGGATATTTAAGATCTACTCGTTGGCAACGCTGATTGATTGTACTGCAGCTGTGATTCACTGCCTCCTTGCGTTCTCTTTGTGTTTTATCGCAAGTGTAATAGAATCGAACGACACAATCTACGTTTAAGATACGTTTTAAATAGATTTTGTTCGAGGCAAGTGAAATACGAGTAAGAAATAATATTACCCGCAAGTAAGTTTTAAAAAACTTTGCAAATATCTGCCGCCGAAGAGTAATTATAATCAATACATAAATGGCGAGTGTAAAGAGTAGATCAGACATTATTCTAGATATTTGCAAAGAAATTGCACGTAAGGAAAATGTACGTGTGACAGAGATGCAATCGCCACTCCAGGCAAACGGTGATACTCAGGATAGTGGTGGTCTCGAACTATTGACAATGTCACCACAATCCCTAGGCGTGGGAATAGTGGGACTGACAACCCTCGCTGGTGGAATATTTGGAGGACCATTTGGACTCTTACTTGGTGAGTAGAGAACGTGGACAAAGGCGGATTTAGCTTTCTGTCATTGGGGGGGGGGGTAAACTCCCCGATGAGTACGATTTTTGAATAAATGCATCATTAAAATTGAGCAATAAATAAAATTTAAACCTTTTTTTTATCAAGCGTTTATTTTATTATTTTTTAAAGTAGTAGGAGTAGACGAGTAGATATATTTTTTACTAGTTTGTTTTCTATACATGTAGGTTTTCGGGTATTTTCAAGTTGCGGGATTTTGGGAAAATAGTTTCAATACATTATTTAAAATGAGAGAAAATACATTATGAAAAGTATATACAGTTTATTGAATGAAACATACATAAAATATAAAAACAAAATCATATTTGGAAAACAACATATTAAAAACAGTAAAAATTTTTATTTCAAACTTAGTAAAACACATTATATAATTAAATAACAAAATCCTTTGTAATTGATCAATTACAAAGATAACGGATTTTATTATTTAATTATATAATGTGTTTTACTAAGTTTGTAATTACCCCCCTCCCCCATCGTGGAGGACTTTTAAGTGTCGCTTGTAGATTGTTCAAGGAGCCGCTCGGCTCTTTCAGCCCTACTTCACATATCGACCTGAAAAGTTCTTTTGTGACTTACCTCCCAGTAAACACACTCTGCCACATCCACATTATAGCCACTCACATTTTAGTGGATTTTGTAAATGGCAAAGCATCACATCACCGTGATGACACTCTTTGGACCGTTTCAGAACGTTCACATTATAACCACTCCCATGTCAGTGGAGATTGGGATGTTCACAATCACCACATCATTTTAATGATACATTTTAAAACGTGGATCTAACTAACTCAGCCACCACTCACTTTGGTATCACCATTTCTTACTAAATAGCGACCACCGCCGGCAGCGCCACTAGTCTAGTACTACTACTGGAATGTCTTTGTTCTGCTCTCCAGTCATCTGTCATCTCCAGTTTACACTTGTCTGTGCTGTATTAACGACGTTGACGTCAATAAACTTTAGTTTTAATGTTTTTGGTTTTTGTTTGGTAAATATCAACACATTTTTACGTAAAGATAAGTACCTACTTGTATTAGCTACATTGTTACTATGAAATTTTATATTCTTATTTTATACCTTGCCTGTAATTTTCATGTTTGGTGACATATCGAATGACATTAAAATTCAAGGAAAAAAACTAATTTATCATTTAACATAATATATTGGTTAACACTGGTTATTTATTTTTCAATTACAGAATACTTTCGAATTCATAATTTAGTTTTTGTACCACATTAGGTATACCAATAGGTACAGTGTTTGTCTCCATGTCATCCATGCGGCGTGCCCCATTTGATATTCGACGAGATTATTAGGTACCTTCTGTATGCTATCAATTAATTGGTAAAATATAGGTACACTTTTATATTTAAATTTCATTATATTTATAAAGACAGTATAAAAGAGAGATAAATAAAATATAAATATATAGAGAGCATATTTAGGTTATTTTTGATTTAAATACCTACTGATAGTTGTTTTCTTACCAATTGACGACAAAATGCAGTCATATTGTATGATATTTGCTTTAATTATTACCCATCATTTTATTTTGATCTAGTATATTATTTTAGTACCCGAATCCGAGGATTGTCTAATTATATCTATAGTATAAATACCCCAGTCAAATTAGAACAAATTTCGACGTTTGACGAAAAAAAACTGATAAAGTGTTTAAATTTGGCAAATATGTTCATTTAGGCTTACCTACTATTAAACATACTAAAAGTCCCCAGCCGAAACTGTTGCACTTGAGCCACCATCTTGGAGAAATGGCGGTCGGATTCAGTTTACTGCTTATATCTTTCTAACCATTAGCGATATCGAAATTATGTATATATACAAAATAAAGCTTGTAAAATTCTGCACAAAAAGTATTACATGCATTTCATCGACACGTTTCAACAATTGTGAATATCACTCATATATAATAAAAATATATCATTGTATTGTCATAAACTTTCAAAATGTCTTTCCTGTCAGTCCGTTCGTCTGTCCGTCATGTCTCTTGTAAGCCAAATAACTTAAAAAAGAAAAGTCTGGTTTTATTGAAATTTGGACAATAAATTAGTGTTAGCTATAAGAAGAACCACAGCGTTTAAAAAAAAATTGATCAGTAAGTATGTTATGATTGTAGGTTTAAGTAACATACTTGCAATTTTAATGATCTCCCGATGATACCATCTTGATTGTCGAAACGTTGGTCAGTATACTGTGCAGTATCTCTGTATTTTTAGCATATTATCAAAGGTGTTACAACACTCTTCACATGCCTTTTTTTATTTACTAATCGATTTTTTTCAAAATCAATAGAGTTCTTCCTTTAGTTAACACTAACTTACTGTTCAAATTTCAATAAAATTGGACTCCTCTCTTTTAAATTATCATATTCACAAAAAGTGTCGTACAGATGGACAAACTGACAGACTGACAAACAGATATTCGACGGATATTTTAAAGTTATTGGGAATTCTAGAATTAACATAATAATATGAATTTTTTTTTTTGAGTGATTTCCGGTTTAGAAATGTGTTGATCAAATGTAATTTCCTATTTTAGAAGATGATAATAATAGATACGGGAAAATATTATATTACATTTTTTGTAGAGAATTTTATAAGCTTTACTTTTTATTGGAGACTTAATTTCGATATCTCTAATGGTTAGCGAGATATAAGAAAAAAAACTTAATCTGAGCACCATTTTTTCAAGATGGCGGCGTGAGCGTAAGAGATAGAGTTGACGACTTTAAGTATGTTTAAACAGTGGGCCTTAATGAACATCTCTGCCAAGTTTCAAAACTTTAGGTATCAGTTTTTTTCCTCTAATCCTCCCTATTTAACTGGAATAATTTAGGTACTTATACATTTTTTTCTATTTTAGAACGTTATAATAGACAATTAAAACTATCTTCGTTCGTGGGGCTTCTGGCAGTGGCAGTATAATGAGAGAAAAGATGGTAAGTTTATATAAGTTCTAAAATCTTAGACATTTTGCATTTGAATTTTGTGCAAACTGCTGTTTTTACCAATTTTTTCTGTAGCTATAATAAGGCTCTATAAAAAATATATTCTTTATTGTTTCATATTGAAATACTCGTTTCGGTAATGAGAAACTTCACCTTCAGTTTTTTTTTGCTTAATTACTTCCACATCCAGTGGAAGTATAGTAACGACAAAAAATTTTTTAAAAATTTTTATTGTTCAAATAGGCTTAGAATGTCATGAAACGTCGAGATTTCAAGTTTGAGCGAAAAAAAAATTTCTGTCTGTCGGTCTGTAACTTTTTTTGTGCGCACGTTTACTCTGGAACCGTTTGAGATATTGACTTGAAATTTGGTATACATATGTAGTTTAACGAGATCTAGAACTAGATTATATTTTCATCTTGTTCCGTCGAAGGGTTGGGGGGTAAATTGGGGTAAATTTGGAGTAAATAGGTAAATCAAGCAGGTAAGAGTTCATAAAATTGATATTTAGTATAGACAAGAGAAGCTAAGGTCTCAAAAAAAATTTTGGCATTAGCCACCTCCATTACCACCCCCACCCCATTATTAAAGGGGATGAAAAAAAATGTGATTTAGTGTGTACAAGAACCAGAAACCTCAAAATATTTTTTTACTTTATCCACCCCCCACTCCCACCCCCTGTCACCACCCCCACCCTACTACCGATGTGGGGTATCGTTTTATGGGTATTTGGGGTAGAGGATTTCAAATATTATATTATTAAAGTTCCATAAACAATTATTTCCAGATACAAAATTTTTTCGTTGTGTGACTTGGTTAGAAAATCCGGATGTGGAAGTAGTGATTCCTTGGGCAGCGGTTTTTTTAATTTAGTGTATACTTAGTGTCTTATTTTAAGTCTCATCTAAACTTTATTATTTTGCTAGAGATAGAATTCAAATGGTGTCCACGAATCAAGAGTGATACAAAGTTCAAATAATTTTTGAACCGTATTCTGCATGCCCTGTTAGAATCAAATTCTGAATTCGTATCTTTATTGCTAATTCATGTTTTACAAAATAGTAGTTTCTTTTCAATCGTCATCCTTTTTTTTTTATATTTTCAATAGTGTCAATGAAGTTGTTCTAAAGATGTAAGCTATTAAAATTAAATTTAATTACTTCCACATCCAGTGGAAGTATGGTACGACAAAAAAATTTTTGAAAATTTTTATTGTTCAGATAGGCTAAAATGACATGAAACGTCGAGATTTTAAATTTGAGGAAAAAAAAAAATTTCTGTCTGTCGGTCTGTAACTTTTTTTTGTGCCCACGTTTACTCTGGAATCGTTTAAGATATTGACTTGAAATTTGGTACACGTATGTACTTTAACGGGATCTGGAACTTGATTATATCTTCATCTTATTCCGTCGAAGGGTTGGGGGGTAAAATGTGGTAAATAGGGGGTAAATCGGTAAATCAAGCAGGTAAGAGTCCATAAAATTGGTATTTAGTGATACAAGAGAAGCTAAGGTTTAAAAAAATTTTTTGGCATTAGCCACCCCCATTACCACCCCTATCCCATTATTAAAGGAGATGAAAATAAAATTGTGATTTAGTGTGTGTACAAGAATCAAAAGTCTCAAAATATTCTTTTTACTTCATCCACCTCCACTACTACCCCCCTATCACCACCCCCACCCCACTACCGGGTGGGATATCGTTTTATGGATTTTTGGGGTAGACGATTTCAAATGTTATATTATTAAAGTTCTATAAACAATTATTTCCACGTACAAAATTTTTTCGTTATGAGAGACTTGGATAGAAAATCTGGATGTGGAAGTAGTGATTCCTTGGGCAGCGGTTTTTTACTTTAATAACAAAACGAGTGTGTGGTTGAACTCGAAATTACCACTACCAACACTCAACTTTTAACATTATTTTTACTGACATAAATGATACCAAATCTTATTAAACATTTTTAAACTGTGATAAATAATTTTTTATAAATTTTTAGATGTGGTATGAAAAATAGTTCCAGCCACAGCAGACTTTGACTATGAGATAATTGTGACACTTAATCCGTTATAGGGATCAAAGAAGATCAAGAAAGAAATAGCTAGGTGAATTTATATTATAGGGCATACCTGTAATCATATCTTGAATATATATAGTTTCGGAAATGTTTGTTTCATTGATCACTTCAGATTTATTTAATACTTTTTATATTTTTAAATCTAATTTCTATTATTTTACTTAAAGACATTTTCTGGGACCCCACTTTAGTGAGTAATATATGTGCTATAAAACGATTAAAATATCTAGGGATATGTGAAAGATTTATAAGCAAATATCAAACGATTATGTATGAACTGCCTTTTTATATATTTTCCGAAATCTCAAGAAAAATTTAAGGAAAAGGTAAGTAAAGCGAATGTGAAATATACTTTTTTGTGTAAAATTTCAGCAATATCAGGCTACTTTGATGAAATGTTTTGTCTGAAGTAAGCCATTAAAATAAAAATGAATTGTGAATAAATTATGTTGCTTTATAATGTATATTATAACAACTTGAATGTTACCGCTGAGTTAATTTTAAAATAAATGAAAAGAATCTATTTTGCAACAAATAAATCTTCTTTTATATTACGAAGAAAATAACTCAATGAAATAACGATGAAAGATTTATATTTATACCCGGCAATATAAAATGATTAATTTTGAATAAATTGTTTCCTCATTGATATTGTTTTTAATCGAAAAAAATTATTTCATCAAAGTCGGCTGACGTTTTATACTTAGTGTATGATTTTACATTCTGAACAACTTTTCTCTTTATTTTTTTCATTTAGAAAAATAAAGGTGTCTTAAATATTTGTTTACAAATCACCCTGTATATCTAAAATTATATTATCATATACAGCTAATTATATATGTAACTATATTATGCAACGAGAATAATTTTAGATATGCAGGAGGATTTTGAAACAAATATTTAAGAAATAATATAAGTTCACCTTTATTTTTTAAAATGAGAGAAGTTTTTCAGAATGTAAAATCACACACAAGGTATAAAATGTCAGCCGACTTTAATGAAATAATTTTTTTCGATAAAAAAACAACCAAAAATTCAATGAGGAAACATAATTTATTCAAAAATTCATCATTTTTTGGAGCCGGATATAAAATATTAATCTTTAATCAGTGATTTTTAAGTTTCAATGGAGCTATTTTTTCGTAATATAAAAGTAGATTTATTTGTTGCAATATAGATTCTTTTTATTTATTTTAAAAGTAATTGGGCGGTAACATTCAAGTTGTTATAATATATATTTTTTGTACACAATATGATCATATCTATATCACAAATGAGTGGTACTGATGTGGCTGAAAAGTGGAAAATAAGTAAGTCACTTTTGACGACGTGACTGAGTGCGGCCGTTTAGCGTCACTGTGACGGCATTTCCACGTGGTTGCAAACAAGAATGACGACGTCACTGTTGCAAAAATCACATCATTATGATGTTAAAATGATGTAGTTTGGTTTGCTGGGCTTACAATTAGTTATTGCCCAGGACTCCCAAGTTTTTTATAAAGCTTGTGATTTTCCTGGGGGCTAATTTCCCTATGTCTTCAGACGTTACTTCCACCTTTTCTAGGTACTTTACACTGAAAAAAGTACTCGTGTAATTTTACATGCATTCGAGCATGCATCTTCATGTAGATCTGTGACCAGTGATTAATAATTAGAATTTCACAGACTGGATGTAAAATTACACCACTGTTGCCTATAAATTTACACGAGGGCTAGTAAATCTGCACTCAGTGTGGATAATTCAACTGTGATTTAACAAGACAGTTGACGTAAAATCACATTAGGACAGAAATAAATTCGCAAGTTATGTGTATATTTCCATGTGGCATGTATTTTTACATGTATTTGTCTGTAGCGATATCTTATTACATGATTATGACAGTAAAATTCTATGAATTCTAATGTAATGAGGCTGTAATTTTACATGCACTTTTTTCAGTGTAGCCTAGTGCGGACTAGCATCTTGCATTCGCAAAGAATATGTTCCGCAGTTTCTATTGCAGAATCGCAGCATTTGCACGTATCGTTATCTGCCTTGCCCATGTTCTTAAGATGGTATCTTAAGGGGCAATGACCTGCTAAAGGCCTGTCATTAGCCTCGTCGGATTTTTTGAGTTCGAGAAGCCTTGGCATTCTTTGACGAATAAAGTGATGAACTTTTTCGCTTGTCTTTGGCCCGGAGTATTCCTCCAGTAGGACTCTTTCTGTTCCTTTTCCCATTTTAGGATCTCCTCCATTATGTGTCCCTATTTTCGTACGTTAAATACAGTCTCCATATTGAAATTTGACGTAACTGTGCAAAGTATATGGGGAAACTACTTCAAGTAGTTTAAATGAGTACTTTGCCCAGCTCTGTTCGACAGTGTGTTAACTACTTCATAAGGCGTCTTGAAATCGAAATCAGATATCTTTTGAATGTCTCTAAGATGTCTTTGTACTGTTTGGGAACTTTGGGAACTTCTTTGGTTTTTCATACTACAAAAACAAATTAAAATTTGAAATCTTAATTCTTCTTCTTTACTGGCCCGGCACTACAGCATGTCTCTACGTCTACGTCTTGGCCTCCTCAAGCTTCTTCCTCCATCCATCTCTATCCCTTGCCGCCATCTTCCAGTTCCCTTTAAACCGAGTCTTCCTGCGTCTTCCAAAGCACCGTCCCCCCTCCTGAACTCTGGCGCCTTCCCCTTCTTCGATGTCCTTCAGGAATAGCATTAAATATTTTCTTTGAAGGATTTGAGTCCTCCATGCGCACAACATGACCTGTCCATCATAACCAATAGGTCCTAAATGAATGAAATAATGTCCCGATCTCTGTACAATCGACACAGTTCATTATTATACCTTCTTCTCCATATGTGGCATTTATCGATGGGTCCATAGATTTTTCGGGTGTTCTGATCCTCCAGGCTAAGAGTCAGGTTTCACATCCATATGTATAAGTACCGGTCCAATTATGATTTCATACAGTTTTATTTTGGATTTACATGTAAGTCACCTGGACCTCATAAGTTTGGAGAGCCCATAGTAGCTTGTATTTGCTTTTATAATTCTTCTTTGGATTTCCTTGCTGGTGTTATTTATGTCGACTAATAAGTCTAGATATTCGAACTCTTCTACCTTCTTGAAGGCGTGGTTACCTGCAACTATGTTTCGGTTTCTTCCAGCACCCTGCCTAACGTTCATAAATTTTGTTTTGGTGGTGTTGACATGCAGTCCGATATCTGCAGCTGCCTACATTCCTTGAAACGTGTTTATAACGTCACGTGTTGTTTGTATAATCAGGTCTAGGTTATTCACAAATCTCGGCAATTGTATTAACCTATTAAATATTGATCCCCTTGTATTTATTCCAGCCTTACTGATTACTTGCTCTAGTGCAACGTTGAATAGTAGACACGTCAGAGCGTCCCCCTGTTGAAAATTGTCGAGAATTTATCGGATGGGTTGTTATCAACGTTGACATAGAGCTCTACTTTGTTTATCATCATTTTAGAAAGGTTAATAAACTTATTAGGGATCTCGAGTGTTTGCATTATTTCATATAATTTGCTGCAGATTATACTGTCGTATGCTGCCTTAACATCGATGAACAGAGTTATATTCAAGTTATATTCAATTGTCTTCTCCAGTGTTTGTCTCAGGCTAAACATTTAGTCAATTGTTGACATGCCTGGTCGGAAACCACACATAGTTTTCTGTAATTCCCTCTATCCTTGGATAATTCACACAATCCTAAATATCTCCTTTCTTATGTATGGAGCATCAGTCCTAGGCTCCATTCTTCTGGAATTATTTCACAGTTCCATAATCAGGCCTATGACGGAACGTTTACGTTATTTAACATACACTGTTATGTTGAGCGCTGATCAAAAAATATATGAGAGTGAGAGAGACAGATGACCGTAACATAGGCGTTATGGCTAACGTAAACGTTCCATCATAGGGCTGATTGTCTGTTAGTATGGCATGAATCCTGGCAGTTAATTCCTCCCCACTGTGCTTTATTAGTTCAGCACATATTCCATCGCTTCCTGGTGATTTCCCGTTCTTTAATTGCCCAATAGCGATATGTACTTCGTTGGAGCTGAGTTCTGACTATTGTTCATCCTACCTTGGTGGTTGGGCGCTGTTGGTTCATTGGCTTTCGTTGCCATTAAGTTATTCTTTAAAGTATTTAACCTATCTATTCAGTATATCATTCACTCCATTTATGTCCCGGTACATTGTGCACTTAGTGCACAATGTGCAGGTGTGTGTGTCTGTGTTTTTACTTATCTGTAAAAGTTCCTGTGCTGATTTTAGTCCCTTGGGGACCCAAGCTCTCTTATTTTACTATTTTCGAACTCTTTTTTTGTCCGAGCTTACGTTTTTCTTCTCTTCTTGCCTCTGCTGCCCTCGTGTATTGCTGCAACTTGTTTCTGTAAGCTTTATTTTTCATTTTGGTGGCTCTTTGGTATTCCTCGTCAAACCAAGTTTCTCTTATCTTAGCGGGTATACTTCCTAATGTTTCCTTCGCGACATTTAGTATAATCTCCTTTGTTTTTCTCCATCTCTCCTCCAGACACTGTTCCTCGACCTCTCCCAATGTTTCTAGCTTGGTGCTGATTGCCTGTTCATATGTTTTAGGTATCCGTTCATTCCTGAGAGATATTGGTATATTAATTGGTTCTCTTCGGGGGTATTCTTGCTCTCTTGCTCCCACTAAATTGTGGTCTCTGTCTACCTGTTTATGTCAGCAACTCTGAATGACCTAATATCTGTTATGTTTGATACGGGCCTTCTATCAATAAGTATCTAGTCTATTTAATTTTTAGTGGTACCATCTGGGGACACCTATGTCTGCTTTTGAATATTTTTATGCTTGAACATTGTGCTTGCAATAACCATGTTTTTGGCAGCTGCTAAATTAATCATATGGATAATTGCAAAAAACGAACACACTCTGACTACGATGCAACCATTTTGTAAGACACGAGAACAACAACGCTCGAAGCACAAGTACCCCGAAAAAACCATATTGGAACTCCTTAAAGAACTTAATGAAGAATAAATGCAAAGAAGAGTTTCCCTTTTTTTTTCTTTTTTTTTTTTGTAAATCAAGATATTTATACTTTCTTATTATAACTTCCTATAAAATTATATGTAAAATATGTTTAAATATGCAACTGGCAGAAAGACCTCGGTCGATAGCCATTTGGTTTTACCAATAAAGTACTTTATTATTATTATTATTTCATACGGATACCGTTGGTATTGGTATCATCATACAAGCTGTAACTTCCTATATAGTTTTGGTGTATGGGCCCTTTCCCCATCTTGACGTTAAAATTTCCATTGATAATTTTAATATCATTCCTGGGGCACCTTTCATATACTGATTCTAGCGATTCGTAGAAGTCATCTTTTTCATTATCATTCTTGTAGTCCGTTGGCGCATCTACGTTGTACGTTGATTATATACTGATATTGAAAAATTTGCTTTTGGCACGTAGGTTGCCTCATGTTTATGGCTTGGAATCCTATTACAGCGTGTTTGGCTCGTTTTCTAATGAGGAATCTTATATCAAATGGGAGCTCCCTCATTTGGCAGCTATAATAGATGTCGTAATTCGGTTTCGTAGTACACCCTGATTCAGCCATGATATCCTGGATGGCCATAATGTCCGCATTATAAGGAGAGAGAGTATCAATAAGTAGCTTTAGGGCTCCAGTTTTATATAAGGTTTTGACATTCCAAGTAAATATACCCTAATAATGTACCTTTTTCTGTATCCTGGGTCGTCTTCGTAAGATCCATCTGGTTTCATCTGCTTAAGGCTTCGTAACGTGGTGGTTTTCCAGGATATGTTTGTTAGCCCTATGCCCCACCCCCCTTTTTGGAGAACAATTTCCCCCACTCCCGTCTGCCCCGACCCCTTTTTTCATTGGGGTTGATACCCAATCTCTAGTAGGGTTGCTCGGGTTTCCAGAATCCACCACGCTTGGAGGTGAGGGTCAGAGTTGAGGGGGAAAGGCTATATATGATGCTATCATGATACAGAATCATGTAAGACGCATGCACCACTCGTTTAGATCCCTTAATTAATAACCTTTAAATTTTGATTGTTTGAAGAGTACGATAGTTTTTGAGATATTTAACATTTAAACTAAATACTTCTTCTTATAAATGCATAACTTTGTAATTATTAATCCTATAGAAATTTAAAAAAAAACCAGTTCTTCCTCAGTTTATTAGCTTTTCTTATCTGAAGTATTTCTTCATGAAGTGTGATATTTTTCAAGTTTTTTGCTGAAAACTATTTTGAGATATCTTTCAAGCTAAAATCACAATTTTCAAGTTGTTAACTTAAAAACTATCAATTTATATTAAAAAAAATGTGTAGAGCCCTTTTTGCTCAAAATGTTATTTTCTTTCGGTTCCAATGGTTACTTTATTTTTGGGTGCCATCCCCTAATAAGGAATGGCATCCACCCCCTATAAAATGGCAAGTCCCCGCATAATACAGAAACGTTTCTTTGACGCTTTATCAAACTTATAGAAAGAAAATGAAATTTAATCCATACAACAATCTTTATAAATTAAAATCTCTACTTTACTGCACTAGTGAGTTTCAAAAAATTTACTATTTGAATCTCAGTGGCGCCGGTACAATTTGCTTTAATCTTTTGACGTTTAACTGTGACATTAAAGATCAAAGACACATTTTTAATACAAAAATTCTTGCTTTTAACCACTCCAAAAACATCAGTATACTACTTAAAGATAGTGCTTTTTCTTAACTAATTTGCTAAACTATAATAGTATATGAAGCAACAAGAACGGTAGGGTATACTTATACTGTTTTTTGCGTGACCGTATTAAATTACACTCAAAATCATTTAATTTCTACTAACTAAATAAACAAAAAGTCAAAAGTGACGTTCATATTTCGCGGTAAGTCCTACTTGTCAAATATGATATTAGTATTTTGACTTTTCATTTAAAAAAGCCCGATTGTGCAAAAAAGCTGCTTTAATTTCAAATTGTTTATTATTGATTATGTATAACAAAACACGATGATCGTACAGGGTACAGGCAGTGGCCCAGCCAGAAAATTCATTTTGGGGTGGCCAATAGACCCGGCCTCCCCAGAGGTTGAAGAAAACTTTTCAGAAAATGGTTGAAAACTAATGTGTCGCTATTATAGGCATCTGCACGTGACGTCACAGCTAACCTCAACAATATGCATTTCTTAAAATTTAAGAGTATTACGCAGCTGTTATTATACTCTTCGCAAAAACGAAGAGTATATTGTATTTGATCGGCACATTTCTAAATCAGTAAATATCGCTCTCAGACAAAAATTTTTCATATCATTGTTAGTGAACGAATTCTGAACAACTTTCAAAATGTCCGTCCGTCCGTCCGTCACGTTTCTTGTAAGCACGATAACTCAAGAAAGAAAAATCCGATTGTATTGAAATTTGGACAGTAACTTAGTGTTAGCTAGAGGAAGAACCCTATTGTTTTTGAACAAAATCGATCGGTAAATAAAACTGTTATTAATGATTTAAATTTGAAAAAAAAAATTTTTGATTTTTTTGTTTTTGTAATTGAATAGAAATCTGGTAGAATGATGTTTCACTTTAATATCTGAATATTTATATATTCTACAAATATACATTTCATAATGCAATATACAACCGTGAAAATATGATTTTAGCTCATGTCTTATAATGTAAAAATTTACATTTTTTTGCGTGTAAGATGGTGGTGTAGTTCTTATGCTTTTGACTCGGAATCTAAGGGTCCCGGGTTCGAAACCCAAATGAGGTTTGGTATGTTTTTTTTTAATTTTAATTTTATTTTTCACGGAGTCTTTTACGTATTATAAAATTAAAAATGTCTAAAACTAACACTATTTACAAAAAACCTGCGAAGAGTATCCTATAGAATGTGTAACAATTATATAAAAAGTTCAGTGAACAGACGAAGAGTACGTTTTTAGCTTGTTAAAATTTCTGCCTGGTTCCCGTATTTTCAACTAAAATCTAGTTCACTGTAATGTTTATGACGTTCTAAATTCTTTGTCCTAATAAAATAGGACTCTTTTTGTAGGTTGAAAATCTAACCTGTAATTAGCAGTCTATTTTTAATAATCAACAATATTGAAAAATTATTTACGTGAATTTTTAAATATTTGCTTGGAGCCAGTACGGCTCCAAGCTAAAAATGCGTGTATAAACATTAAAAATCAGAATAAACTTGAAAAACTTAAAATTTAAAGTTATGTTGGTTACATTGAAAAGCACTGTACTAAAAATCTTGACTGTGGAAAAGCAGTTTTTAGCCAAATGGCTGGCATTATTAAACTGAAAAAAAAAGATACTCTTGTAAGTAAATGGAAGATCTCTCTTCACATTGGCTAATAAACAAGTTTTACCTAAAAATTTTCTTCAATAGAAATGTATTCATTTACTTACAAGAATATTTTTTGATCAGTTTAATAACATGAGCCAGTTCGCTAAAAAATGCTTTTTGCTGAAATTTTTTTTTTAGTAGGTACAATGCTGTTTTAATAGATGGAGTCACTTCGATATAATTAAAAATGATTGCAAAAATAATTACATTTATAACCGATGCACACTCATTTCGTGTATTTGCATGAAGCTTGGTCTCGATGTGTTCTTGACCTTTCAGGCGTGATTGTAAGTAGGTGGAGCAATAGTAAAGAAAGTACGAACGCCAAAACCAGCACAACACCTCTCTGTACCTTATATTGGCTCATTTCCGTCCATTCCCCTCTGATTTGATCGCGTTGCTCCCTCTTAATTACAAAATATTTATTTCAAGAGATAATTTGGATACTGCTTTACTAATAGTGATTATGCTTCTTTATTTTTTAGTTCATGGTAGAGGGCTTGGGGGTTGGGGGGCGGGCCCCATGGCCCCCCCCCTGGCTGCGCACCTGGGTACAGGTAGAACCAAGGGCAGATCTAGAAATTTCAATAATTTTTTTTTCGTCTATGACGCACGGAACCCATACGAAATATGGGAAATAACATCTTGTGAAGCACTTCTCTAACGACCCCTAAAAAATTTTGAAAAAGCAGTTTGCGAAAATTTTTTTCAAAATTCGGTTACCCCCCTCCCAGGTCTAGGGACTCCTGTTTAAAATTATTATTTTTTTTTGTCATACATTTTACTTCTCGTAAAAATATAACAATACGTTTTGAAGTTTATGAAAATATTTTCATTACAACTGAGATACAACGAATTAAAATTTTGTGATTTGTTAAATTGTAAATCACAAAATTTCAATTCGTTGTATCTCAGTTAGTAATGAAAATATTTTTATAAACTTCAAAACATATTGTTGTATTTTTAAGAAAAGTAAAATGCAGATGACAAAAAAAAATAATTTTAAACAGGAGCCCCTAGACTTGGGGAGTAACCGAATTTTGAAAAATTTTTTCGCAAACTGCTTTTTCAAAATTTTTTAGGGGTCGTTAGAGAAGTGCTTCTCGAGATGTTATTTCCCATATTTCGTATGGGTCCCATGCGCCACAGACGAGAAAAAAATTATTGAAACTTCTAGATCCGCCCTTGGGTAGAACAGATTCGGGATATTTCATCCTTGTCAGCTGTTTCCGAGGTTAAAAATTAGTTGAGTTAAGGATTGTTTGATTAATAGTTTACTTGAATGTATCACCATTCATTTAGATAATGTTTTGGAAATAATTAGGATGATGAATTTTGTTGAAATTTTCATACATACTTAATATTGAAATATCTTGCCCCGATCACACTTACTTTTCGAAAAAATAAAATTCTACAATAATGAAGCTTTAAGTTAAGTAAAGTACTTTTTTGTTTTATTTCTTTTTATACTCTCTAAGTAGCACTGTGCCGAGCACTGACAAAAAGTGCTCTCAAGCAGTAAACACTCAAAAAAGTACATTATAATAACGAGCACTAGGCACTTTTAAAAATTTAAATAATGGAGTAAGGTATCTATTAAACTATTGAGGCTAGAACTTCGTTGAATTTAAGTGTTAGTTATAAAAAAGGATAAAGGCCAAAAAACCATCTAGGATGACAATGTAGGAAAAGAACGTCACAATTTACTGAATCCACTATATATATTTTTTATTTTAAAATGCCAGTAAAATTAAAATAGATTAGCTCCTCATTGAAATTACTTTTTCATTTTTAAGATCTCAAATTTAAGCTTTTGAATCTTTAGTTACAAGAGTGTATTAGCCAAAATTATACAGAGTGGACGTTACTAATGAACCATAGAGCAATGATAGATTTATGGACCAAAATGAGATTTAACCCAATATACTTTAATAGATTAAATACTGAGAGTGTCAAAGTGGAAATTATTTTTTCATTTTTTTTAATGCTCATAATAATCCCTATTCTATTGGTGCGATAGGCCCCTTATTTGGCCCCAGCGAGTACCACCTTGATTCTTACATAGCAATATGTCAAAGATTTTACGTTTTCACACTACATATTTAAAAATCTTTGCAGTACTCTCTTGTGCTCGATGTAAAACAACCAAGTCACAAAAAATTGTGATATTTACATATTTTGGTGAAAGGAGTGAAGTTTAGCCGATCTTTATCGATGGTAAAAATTCGAACTACGTAACTATTTAGTAATTTTTCTACGAAACATTTTGACACTTCTGACTAGATAATAAGATAAAGGTATAATTTTTACGTCTAATTGATACGCTTGTGCTTGTAATGTAATATAATATAATGATTTTGATATTCCCAACTATTTCGAGTAGAGGAAGGAAACTATCGCGTAAATATTTGGCCTGATACCCAATTTAAAGAAAAATATTAGACTATTTTGAAAAAGTTATAAATGAAAACAGTTCATTTTCCCAAGAATTATTACATGAGATGTCGTGTAAATTACATATGATTTAATTGTACATATTTTTTTGACATAATACAAATTTTTTTCAAAATAGTCTATAATATTATTTTTTCTAAATTGGGTAAGTGGTAGAATCTGAAA
Organism: Rutpela maculata; assembly: GCA_936432065.2. Classification (NCBI taxonomy): domain Eukaryota; kingdom Metazoa; phylum Arthropoda; class Insecta; order Coleoptera; family Cerambycidae; genus Rutpela; species Rutpela maculata. The sequence continues at coordinate 115,286,787 of OW386285.2, forward strand.
TTTTGAGTTATTATATTCAATTTTCAACTCTAAACATTATCGAATTTTTTCAATCACCCCCTTATTATCACAAGTTAGTCACCTCTTTTCCTTGGATTTTCAAATAAAAGAAGGGATATTCTCGTTGACTTTATAATGGAGTCAAAATAGATGAATAAGGAATTGTGACACTAAATGTAATTAAGAAGCTTTGGATTAAATCTGCCCTTTCCTTTCTATAAATTTAAAGTGTTTATATTGCCGAGCTAAAAGTGTGTTATTTTCCTATCCTACTCATTTCCTTTCTTAGTAACCTCTGCGCAAAAATAAATGTACCAAAATGTTTGTAATATAATTTTGAATAAGACTAGACCTACATAAACTTTCTGATAATTTGTTAAATTGCAAAAAAAAAAATCCTTTAAAAATTGCTAGGGCTCGACCGATGGCAGAATTTTGCCGATGGGCCCATGTCGATGTTTTTACTTGAACATCGGCCGATGCCAAAGCCCATGGCCGATGTTTGAATTTTGAACTTAGACAGTAGACGTCAATCAACATGTTCAAAAATAAAAATTAATATTTATTGCACAAAACCAGAAACAAAAGCATACATTATAAAAAAAAACATAAAACAGCTTTCTAAAATAATCTAAACAATAAACATTTCATTCCTCACAGAGACTTTAAGTACGCAACCCGTAAGAAAATCTATCGGCACCATATTTTGCAGATGCCGATAGGTGAAATTTTTTACCATCGGCGCCGATGCCGATCCAATGGTCGAGTCCTAAAAATTACCCTTATTGTTTAATTTAAGAAATATGATATAATAATTCTTTTATTGAGCTAAACTAGAGCAAAATATTAAAGCAGCTGAAAATAAAAAATGTTTAGAAATTTCAATTGCTTATTCTTTAAGTGCATTAACTCGTAGGTGGACAATTTTTTTTTTTCAAAATTTAAGTCATTACATGAGTTTTACAATGCAAGTAGAGCATTATTATTTTTCTATATGCTATTTTTTTCATCTACTCTCATAATTCGTTTACCGTTTTTGGTTTGATAAAAAATCCACTGAGTTATTTGAATTTGTTTACATCTACAATTTTGAAAATTATAAACACATTCCAAAAAAAGGCTTAAATGAAGAAAACATTTCTTTCCTTAATACTATTGTAAATTACATGTAATAACATAAATTGTGAAAAAACAAGATCCCCACAAGTCAATGCATTTGAACAAATTCAAATTTCGAAATCTTTTTTTATTTTTAGTCGTAAATATTTTGCTCTAAAATTTGGCAGGAAGGTTTAGTTCAATAAAGGCCATGGTTTTTCACCTACTTTCTTTAAAATGTCATTATTACATCATATATGTATTATATTAAACAAAAAGGATAATTTTTTACTAATTTTATTTTTTTACAGTTTAACAAATTATCAGAATGTTTTTATTTGTAGGTTTAATTTATTCGAAATTTTATTAAGAACATTTGTATTTTTGTTTTTGCAAGGCGGTTACTAGAACCGGAGATAAGGAAAATAGCAAAAAAATTTTAATTTTGCAACAGTAATTGTTTAAATTTTATAGAAAGCAATGGACAGATTTTGTGACGTGCTTTTCGGTGGGGCCGAAAAGTCTCATTTTTGACACTTTAGCAACGGCGGTGTTTACGATTCGGTTGCTCGGGTGCCAGTTTCCTATATTACGTGGGGAAATGCCACGTCCCTCATAATCTACAATACCAAAATGACACCTAAACCTAAACTATCTAAATATATATATACAGGAAACCAAAAGATAGAAAACCTAGGCTATGATACAGTGACGGCTACGGTTTATGCTGCAGTGACGTTACAGTGGATGTTATGGTGGATAATAATAATAATAATAATTTATTTCGTCCATTGAGATCATACAATGATATTGGATAAGTCATAAAATTTATATAACAAACATATACACAATTGACTAACAAACATTTAGGTATATATATAATCGAATATAATCAGTAATTTACACAGATATAATATAAGGTGAAACAAAATTCTCACAAGTGGTAAATTAATTACTAAAATTATAAAATTCAGATACGCTATAAAAACATTTGGTAACTAAAAATTCCTTTACTTTAACTTTAAAGGCATTAAAGTTTTTTTCTTCTTTAATATCAAGAGGCAGATAGTTCATAAATTTTATACCCATATATGAGGGTGATTTTTCATATAAGCTAGTGTTATGATGTGGTATTCTAAGAAGATTCCCATGTCTAGTGTCATAATTATGTGTGTCAGAATTGCTTTCAAAGGAACTAATATTTTTGGCGGTATGTAGTATACATTTGTATATATAAATACAAGGAAATGTCAATATTTTATGTTTTATAAAATATGGTTTGCAAGTGTTAGTTGGCGCAATTTCAAATAGCAGACGGATAACCTTTTTTTGACAAACTAAAATTCTATTGACATTGAAACTACATGCGTTACCCCAAATAATAACATTATATGCCAAGTGGGAATAAATTAGAGCATAATATATATTAAGAAGTTGTTTAATATCAAATACAGTTTTTAACTGCAGTAAGGCATAATAGCCACTGTTAATTTTTTTGCATACATAGTCACAATTACTCTTCCAACTCATATCACAATCTATAAAAGTACCTAAAAATTTAGTAAAACATGACAACTGAATTGTTTTGTTATTCACGACAACATGAAGGGAAGTATTATTTTTTCGAGAATAAAATTGCATGGCAACAGTTTTCTCGGCATTTACTATTAAGGCGTTTTTATAACACCAGTTGGTAAAATCAGCAGATAAAGTGTTTAGACGTACTTGAAGCTCCTCAGCACTATCCGCAACTGCTGCAAGTGTGACATCATCCGCATATAATACTGTGCAGTCAGTACAAACATGGGATGGAAGATCGTTAATGTAAATAAGAAATATGAGCGGACCAAGTATTGAGCCCTGAGGAACTCCTAGGTCTGTATTTTGAACATCGGATATATTATTATTTAATTTTACATAAATTTTTCTGTGCTGAAGATATGACATTAACCATGATAAAAAGTTGCCTCGAAAACCGACAGCGTACAATTTATCTCTAATGAAAACAAGGTCCAAGCAATCAAAGGCCTTGGAAAGGTCAAAGAATATTGCTCCAACATATTTACCCTTATCGAGACCTTTATATACGTACTCAATAAAATCATAGGTGGCACTTTCCGTTGATTTACTTGGACAAAACCCATTTTGGCATTTAGAAATTATATTGTATTTATTAAGATACGATAGCATTTTATCGTATATTATCCTCTCGACTACTTTACTTAAGATAGTTGGCACTGTAATGCCTCTATAATTGTTAATATCTAGTGGGTCTAGCGGGTTGGTTATATTGTTACGGTTGGTTATATTGTTACACGGAAGCAAAACAGCGGTATGACATTAATGACGGTGGTGTACAGTTAACGGTGCGAAATGACAAGGCAAATGATAGGGCAATAGAGCAAGCGAAGGAAACGGTTAGGTTATATACAGTAGTTAGATACTCACTTTCTCCTGGCTCACGTCTGCTACGGTCGGCGGTTCTGGCGGAACTGTTTTCGTGGCTGGCAGTCTGGACGGAATCTATAACAGAATAGTAGAGGCTAGAGTGGGGGAAGCCTAAACCTTTTGCGAGCAGTGTTGACATAAATGCGACTTAGGATTTTTCGGAGTATGGATACTTGCACGGCGGGCAGGGCTCCTTTACCCAAGTTACTTACTGGTCCTAGTAGAGCACATCTTGAACGGTCAGTCGGTCGATTGTCCCGCTGTCTCGTGTTCAACTGCTAACTCTCCTTTCCTAATACAAAGGCAGAGTGGGAGATCTGTGCAGGCACGGTGCGCATTAGTGAAATTGTGAAATTTTAACCACAACGATTTTGTGGACTTTGTCATTATTTTTGGTTTTTCGGTCTTAGAAGAATTTCTATTATATTTACTTACTACGGGATCCATTCGTGGCACGTCTGGTCTGAAGCGGAACTCATTAGAAACTCAATGCTGGTTGTTAGCTCCCACTGGTAGCTAGTCCAATATTCCCCTGGCGACGGAAAAGTGGATGGATTAAACAAAAATGGTTCTTTCCTAGCAAATAATATGTTAAATTGTAACAATTAATAGAAGTATCAGAGCTTGGAGGTTTTTGCAAGTAATATAACAAGAAGGAATCATACATAATTAATAACATTTGGCGGGTGCAATGGGCTCATTTAGTGATATTTAATTTACAATTTATTTTTGCATTTTCTGTAAGTATTTAACCCTTTAAGTATATAGTGAAAAAATTAGGCCGCTAGCGTTAATATTAACTGTAATATTTGATTTTTAATTCGTAACATATTTGAAACGCCCGATAGTGCGCGGATGATGTCACGGCACCCACTCAACTGGCATTATGAGCAGCGTTGCCAGTGTCAGTACATTTGTACAGAAATCAATACTTTTAGAGCACAATCAGTACGTCAGTGCTACTTTCATTGTATCATTACATTTTTTTGTATGACATCCTATTTACTTATTTTGCAACTTTGACGACAAATTTTAAAATAATTTATCATGATCCGTGAAATGAAATACGGCAGGATCAAAAGAACACCATGTTCGCAAGTTAGTTCCGGATTTTCCATCACTTTCGAAAATTCCGTTTCTCTGTATCTCGCTTGAATAAGGTGTTATCTTTGTATTTAAAAAATGTCTAATGGATGCATGGCAATAGGGACCAAAGTGGTTACCTGGGTTAACCGTAAGGAAGTATTTACAGTCTATAGGAATTGTAAAAATGTTTGTGGTCCTTGAGAAGTTATAGTGCACTGAGGGACATTTAAAAATTCAATACCTATTGCATACACTAATAAAAATTTAACATGTGATTACAAGACACTGAAAGTATTTCGCATAGAATATGCACTGATGCTCTTTTTGTAGTAACAGTTCAAGTGAATATTGCGAACATATTTTTTATACACAAAACAAATGAGAACTAGATATCGTATAAAAGATTTAATTAACATCTGTACTTTTTTCATAAGATCATTACTTTTTTGTTTCGATACCAGTACGTTAATTTTTTATCCACTGGCAACGCTGTTTATGAGTTATTCGGTCTGTTGTGCTTGCCATATGAAACTATGTGAGTGCAGGCTAGCAGTCGACCCACAGATGGTCGATTGCTGGCTGGAGTGCGGGTGGCTTGAAGTCACACTGCGTTTTCGCGCACTCTATTTTCATTATTTATTTTGAGGGAGGAGTTGAAAAAAATATATAATATTCTGCACATTTACTAACTACAAGGTGTACTTTCGAAATATGAATTTAAAAAAAATGCTAAATGAGCCCATTTGGCCTAGAAAAATTGCAATTACAATTTAATAAAAAAATTCTCATTGCACTTGTTACATCTAAAACAAATTAAAACCATAAAATCGTTGCAGCTAAATTTATTTTGACTCCACTTATTAACTATTATTTTTGAAATGACAATTTAATAACAAGCTCCCAAAATTAAAAAGGGTATAGAGAGCCTTCCAAAAATACACAGCACAATTTCAGGAGCATATTCCTTACGTCAAATTAAGAAGAAAGGATCCAGTAAAAATTGGTTCTAACACCGTCTTTTCCAAGATACAATAAATTATATTTTTAGGTGGTGCTCTGGGTAGCCTCGCATGGTATATGGTAACATCTGAAACCGTAGCAGAAATAATTAAAAATGGAATGACGAGCGAGCAAAAAAAAGAATTCGTTAAGAAAATTGGTGAGGTACTTAAAGATATTGATTTGAAAGATGTAGCATTTGTTATGGGTACTTTAGCTGCAAACCCAACTATAGAAAGTGCAGTAAAGTCAGTTATGTTTACCTACTTTAAAAATGCACTTTCCAAGCGTATCCTTTAAAATAAATTTAATTCATTAAAACATATTTTAATTATATATTTCTAATAATTTTTTGTATGAATTTTTTAATAAAAGCTTGCAGTACATTTTAATTTTTGGTATTTTTATACTGTAATAAAAGTAATACAATTTACATTGTTTTTGTGGTAAGCTAATTTAAAAATAAGACGACTGGAAAAATCTCATTCTGAACTAACATAGTTTGTAGCCCCCTGCCATTCTACAACTTGATTCATGCAAATAATTGACGATTTAATTACTTCCACATCCACGTAGTGGAGTGGAGTGCCACCCCGCTATCACCCCCATTACCATTTTCCATTAACAGGTTAAGCGCCAGTGGTTTTTGTTTGAAATGTCTTGTGGGACCACGATATATTTTTTCAAATTCTGAAACTTTGAGGTACCTTATACCCCCTGAATATTGGTAACATGTGTTCAGTATGTTAGATTTTTCAAAAAAAGCAGGAGACACCGGTGCCCGCTTGGGCCCAGCAAAATTACAAGCGGACACCGGTGTCTGTTGTGGCCCAGCAGGATAGCAAAATAGTTATTATTTTTTGTTCAAATTGCTACGAAAATCCACAATTTTGTTTAGAATTTTTCAACACGTTTTATATGAAATCAATGAAATAGTTACCTTTATGCAGTTCAGAATTTAGTTTTTTTTTTGTCTTTGGAATAATGTACTTGCTTATGTTTGTTTTGTTTTGTTAGTATATGAGCAATAAAATTTGTTGGTTTCCTTACAAGTGTTTTTTTTATTTGTCCGCCAAAAAATGTCACACATTTACATAAAATTTTTGTCCAAGCAAAAATACCTATTACTAGCCTGGTAACAGCTTGTAATAGTGCAGGGCCAGGGCAGATACGCTACGATAAATCCATTACAAGTTTGTCTGCTTGGCGGTGCTGGCACCTTAAAGTTTGGAAAGTGCAGCGGACCTGACGGCAAGTAGCCGAGCAGACACCGGTGTCCGCTGCGGCGCTTAACACTCCCATTAGGACCAATTCCACTGTCATTCCTATCACCTTGTCCCATTATTAAAGGGGGTAAAAAATAAAATTGTGATTTGGTGTAGATGCAAGAATCAAAGGCCTCAATTTTTTTTGGCATCAACTACTCCGACTATCACTCCATTTAATAATGGAATGGGTGGGTGTGGTAGTGGGACAGTTAGATAGGAAATGTGAAGTAGTAATTCCTTGGGGAGCAGTTTTTTTTAGATTGATATTGTTTTGTAAGTGTTGTTAACGTTTCAATTTGAAATTTGATGACTAAAACCATACTTTTTCTAAATGGGCTGGTCTTGGAGGGATTTAAATGGGAAATGCTTGGTAACTAGAGATTCTCTGCATTTACAGAGGTATTTTGACATATATAAAGTCTACCTAGATTTGCAGAAGCCAATTCGAGGTGGAAAACAATTAAAAATGGCCAAACAGATTATTGTTTTTCACTGTTTGTGTTATAATTTGAAAACAATGTAATATTTCGTATAAAGCATCGAATATGTTAATACGCATGTAGTAGACATGTCCTACTGCCAGTTACCTTCTAGAGTACAGATGGAGTCCTTAATTGATCACTTTTAGGTTTAAATTTACTCTAAATTAAATTATATACCTAACAATTTTAATTTGAATGTTATTGTAGATATAAAACTAATGATTTATTTTTTCTGCGACTTAGAAATACTGTACTTTTTTAATTATTTTTTGTGTAAAACATCATGTTTGTAAAAAAAATAATATATTATCGAGTATATATTATCTAACGAGCGGGTAATGATGGCCGTTGTAGTATCCCTAATAAATAAATAAATTACCCACGAGGATGACATTTTTCAGAATGAGCCGAAAACGAGTGTTGTAATTCATTTGAGTGAGTAATGACTATTACAAACACGTCAGTATAATACTATAGTTTTTTTATGATTGCTCAACATTGCACTTGCGTGCGCCAACCTTGTTGCTGTGTTTTAAAAATTGCTTGAAATTTCAGCAGATTAGCCCACTTTTACAAGTTGGTACGACAATTGGGTGCATGCTGGGAGTTTCATTCTCCCTTCCCATTTATTAATTTCCATTTTGGAGGAATTTTTTTTTCAAATTTCTGCCTGGGACCCTTTCTAAGTTATTTTCCCGGGACCCAAAATCGTCCCAGAACAATCTTTAAAACATACCAGCAAGGTTGACTCCTGCAAGTTAGATTTTGTGTAGACTCCTTAAATTTATGTTTGCCGAAAATAATAATTATGAGAATTTTGCATAATGCTTATAGGACAAATTATTAATAAAACTAGTTACATCAGTAATTTTATCATCCCTTGAAATTATTTGTTAACAACAAACTTTTGGAATTGATAAAAACCTGATAATAATTTTGAAATTTAAAGTAATCTACATGTACATGACACATTGATGTTTACATAACAGTTTTAATCGAGTAATGATAATAATTTTATTGACCAAGAATAACATACAAAAAGTACAACAGGCATGTCAGCAATAAACTGCAATCAGACAGCATCAGTATAAAATAAACATAAATATACAGATAAATAAACAAACAAATACAACTAAATATAAATAAAAGCTGATAGCAAAATAAATCAAATTGATTTGAATACCTATACTTATACATAATGGTAAACTCTGCCTAGACACAAACTCGATTCGAGAATAGAAACATTCATTGATAAGAAACTTTTTAGTTTCCGACTTGAATTTATAATAATTCGATATATTACTTCCACATCCAGTGGAAGTATAGTAACGACAAAAAAATTTTTAAAAATTTGTATGATTCAAATAGGCTTAGAATGTCATGAAACGTCGAGATTTCAAGTTTGAGCGAAAAAAAAATTTCTGTCGGTCTGTAACTTTTTTTGTGCGCACGTTTACTCTGGAACCGTTTGAGATATTGACTTGAAATTTGGTACACGTATGTACTTTAACGAGATCTAGAACTAGATTATATTTTCATCTTGTTCCGTCGAAGGGTTGGGGGGTAAATTGGGGTAAATTTGGAGTAAATAGGTAAATCAAGCAGGTAAGAGTTCATAAAATTTATATTTAGTATAGATAAGAGAAGCTAAGGTCTCAAAAAAAAATTTGGCATTAGCCACCCCCATTACCACCCCCACCCCATTATTAAAGGGGATGAAAAAAAAAATGTGATTTAGTGTGTGTACAAGAACCAGAAACCTCAAAATATTTTTTTTTACTTTATCCACCCCCCCACTGCCACCCCGTCACCACCCCCACCCCACTACCGATGTGGGGTATCGTTTTATGGGTTTTTGAGGTAGAGGATTTCAAATATTATATTACTAGAGTTCCATAAACAATTCTTTCCAGATACAAAATTTTTTCGTTGTGTGACTTAGATAGAAAATCCGGATGTGGAAGTAGTGATTCCTTGGGCAGCGGTTTTTTTTAAATGTATTGGAAGTGAATTATAATCAGATTATAACATTATCACCTTGCACATTACAAGGTGATGATAATGTTATAATCTGTTGATCTTTTAAAAGTAGATGTTTTAGATTTGGGTATTACTAGTGAGTTTAGATTGCGGTGCAGTAATTATGTTGATCTAACTCAGAAAAATGAGAAACATAACTTTTAACAAACGTAACTGATTTCAAAATGAAAATGGATGGAAATGTCAATATTTTTTCACTCTTAAAAGTATCTCTACAGCTTTCATTGAGATTGAAAAGAAGTCTAATTACTTTTTCTGATTTATGAACTCTATTCCAACCGACATTTTCCCCAGGATACAACAACATGTAATATGACAAGTGACTGGAGGCAAAAACATAAAGTATATCCAAATAAGGTTTTTAGTTGCAATATCGCATAGTATGCTTTATTTAAAAGAGAACAAACATTATCAACATGTGAATTAAATGAAAGATCTGAGTCTAGCCAGATACTCAGAAGTTTAGTAGGGTTTGAAAACTGCAGATTATTTAATGATTGGAAGTCCATTTGAAGTTCTTTTTTAATGTGAAAATTGATATAAACTTTATCATTGAGGATAAGCCTAATTCTTTGGCACCAACTGTACATTGGATCAAGTGTCAGTTTAATATTTGAAGTTCCTCAGAGTTTTTACCCGAGACCGTAATACTCATGTATTTGCAAATATGGTTACATGTCCTTTACTATATATTGGGGCAGGTCATCGATATAAAGTAAAAATATAAATGGGTTCAATGGATATGAACTCTCTTGTGATTGATTCAAAAAGTCACGTCACTTACTCAAAAAAAAGTATCTATAATAAACATTCAATAGTTACAGAAAGAAAAGCTATTTTCGATACAAAGTCCGAAATAGTGGTCTTTGAGGCACGCAATGTGAAAATTGTGAACACGTCAAGTGTCTAAAACCATTTCGCAACATGTATCGAACAAGATTTTTCGTAAAATCGTCATATAATATTTATTTTAGTACCTACCTAAAAGAAAAAAAATAATTTTGTTCATTTCCTTATATAATTTCCTTTTAGGCATGTTTGCGTAAAGAATGTGATTTTTAAGCACAAGTGCGTAAGAAATGTAATTTTTAAGCACACATGCATATAAGACTGTCATTTCAATACTGGAATGACAATTCGAAGTGTCACGTATGGCAAATTTACAAAAACATTTCTTCACTCTTAGTATAGACGAATCATAACAGTGCATTGAAAACAATTAAAGTTATCTTCTCTTTAGAAACGTCAAATTGTGGATTTGTGTTTTAACTGTTTTAAATATTAAAATTGAGAAGATCGTAGAAAACATATTGTATGAAGCTCATGCATAGTTTATTTTTCTACGACTATTAAAAAAACTACACTTTTTTTTTCATCATTTTTTGTGCGTAAAACATGTTCAGGGTAATATAGTGAAAAAAAGTGAAAAATGTGAAGAAAAGTAACATAATTTCACTGTTATATGTATAGCTGGATCTACTAGTGCATTGAAAACAATTGAAGTTATCTCACGATCTTCGCTTTAGAAACGTCAAATTAGGGATTCGTGTTTTGGCATTTAAGATAATTCTGAAATTAAAAATGTGGAAATTATGCAGTTGTAGAAAAAATATTGTATGAAACTCATGCATAAAGTGCCTTTTTTTCAGTCATGGGATTGCTGCACTTACTTGTTAAACTTCCCATTAGTGAAAAAAGTACCACGCTTTATGCACTTGTTGCATAATTTACTGTTATGGCTAATAGTGAAAAAAAGCAACATTATTTCACACTTGCATATAGTCAGATCTAAGAGTGCATTGGAAACAGTAATTAAAGTTGTCTCGTAATCTTCAATTTAGAAACGTCAAGTTATGAATTTGTGTTTTAAGGTTTAAGTTAATTTTGAAATTTAGCCGGATTCATGAATACATTGAAAATAAATTTCAACTCTGAAAAAGTAAATTCGCTGAAGGATCTCGGTCGATGACAGTTTGATTTATCGATGTATTTATATATGTATATAATCAATACAGAACTGTTATTATTATTATTCGGACAATGCCGAATTGTTTCAGAAAATTGGTATTGGCATTAATGAATCAGGAATATTCAATTTGTATATAAGGTATGAAATAAATAAATGGTAGGTAATCTTAATAATTTACTAAAAAAAAAAATATATTAACTACATCAACTAAAGATACTTAATCAAAGTACACACATTCTTGGAAACATGTTCTTCGTTTAACAATCTATATTCTAACGCACATTTATTTCTTTCAGTCTTCATGTTTATTGAATGATACAGTTGTCCCTAAAAAAGAAAATTATATATTGCTTATTTAAGTATATTACACCTATCAGAATAACACTCCCTTGCCCTTAACAGGGCTACAGGGAAAGGGGATAGTGATGAATTGAACTGTCAATAGTGTCAAGCAGCATGTCATTGAGTGACATTGATTTGAAAAGCTTTATTTGTAAAAATTATTTTAAATTACATTCCCTCCAAATTTAAACACCAATAGGATTTGTTGCACATACCAATCTCGTGCATTTATTACTATCCTCCTTTCTCGGTTAAGAGGAGACAACGCCAATCACAAAGTTGAAGTGGGGCGAAGGGTGGCTATTATAGTGCATCTGCACGTGACGTCACAGCCAGGGACCGAAACCGAAATTAATTTCGGTTACGGTCAAATAATGTATACCATTTTTAGTTTTCATAGCAGCAACCATTTGGTTTTCATTTACGGTTTCGGTTGTCAAGGCAGCGTCAATTCGGTTTCTGTTAGAAAAAATTTGTAATTATGGTGCGGTTTTCGGTTTCGATTTCAGTTTCTGGCTTTTTTACTTGGCTTTTACCTTATATAATCTTTATAATGGAAGAATCGACTTAGATATGGTTTTCACCATACAATTTGGTATTTCTATATAATGGTTTAAAGATTTGAATCTTTGATTTCAACTATATTTTTTTAACTTTAAAGTCGTAAGTACGGTGCGGATTTCGGTTTCGGCCCGTGGTCACAGCTAACCTCAAAAATATGTGTTTCTTAAGATTTAAGAATATTATGCAGCTATTATTAAAATTTCTGCCTGGTTCCCATATTTTCAACTAAAATCTAGTTCAGTGTAATGTTTATGAAGTTTTAAATACTTTGTCCTAATAAAATAGGACTCTTTTGTAGGTTAGAAATCTAACCTGTAATTAGCAGTCTATTTTTATGAATCAACAATATTGAAAAATTATTTACGTGAATTTTTAAATATTTGCTTGGAGCCAGTACAGCTAAAAATGTGTATACAAACATTAAAAATGAGAATAAACTTGAAAAACTTAAAATTTAAGGTTATGTTGGTTACATGATGCAGATGCCATATTGTAGTGCTGTGGGTGGCACCATCTCTTAAAAAGCACTACTAAAAATTTTAACTGGGAAAAAGCAGTTTTTAGCCAAATGGCTGGCGTTATTAAACTGAAAAAAAGATATTCTTGTAAGTAAATGAATACTACACTTTTATTGAAGAAAGTTTTTAGCCAAAATTTGTTTATTACGAAGATCTCTCTTCACATTGGCTCATTGCAGCCTGCTCCTCTCTGTTTTGATCGCCTTGCTCCCTCTTAAGGTATAAACTGGATGATATAAGAATTATAAATAATTGATTTTAATTTTATATGCCGTTTCACGATTGGCAAAATAAGGGTGTTAGTTTAATCATCATTTATCTACTTTTTATTTTGATAATTCAAAAACAAATAATTTTTCATTATCATATTATAATCCATTCGGTTTTTACTTGAATTATGGTAGGTAGATTTTATTCTTGGGGAGTCTATTTTGGATAAAAATACTGAAGTGTTAGATTCAAATGATTGTTACTGCCACTTTCTTTTAGTTGACATGATTACCTAATACTTAAAGTATACAGATAAATAAAATAAAAATAGAGATTTTTAAAACGTTCAATAGGCATGTGAAAATTGTAAAGCTCGAGATTACAAACAGGCCCGGACAGGACAAACGGACAACCGGGCAAATGCCCGGTGGGCAGGTTGCTTACTGGGCCACGGAAGACCCGCAAAAAATAAAAATAATTTGAAACAGTTGAATTAATATACAATAAAAGTCTTTTATATTGCGGAGCTGTGAAAAATGGGCTGGGGCTGGGGCCGGGGCCAGTCAAAGAATTTGCCCGGTAGCAGAATTCCAGTCCGGGCCTGATTACGAACAAAATTGCAGTGAATGGTGTGCTGATGGTATCTAGTGTAAGGAAACAATTTTCAAGGATATTAATTAAAACTACATAACTGCTGCTGCTTCTAGGTGAACAATACTGCAATTAAAACGATTTTAAAGCAAGGACATGATAATTTAAAATCGTCCTGTTCTGGCCCATCTAAGACTGAGTTCATCAGAAACATATTGTTGCAGCAAAAGTTCCATTTTTTAAAAAGACTTTTACATCATAATTCTAGCGAAAGTATCACATTCACATACGATGAAATAACATAAATTTATCGAATTGTATCAAACATTCGTCAATGGGTACACCTACTCAAGTTTGACACAAAGAGTAATCTCAAAAATTAAAAGTGAGTGGAAACAATTTACAATTTGCAAGGTAAATATTTGGTGGTTATAGACAACACACTCATTGTAAGTGGTCAAGCATTTTCTTGCAAAAAGTCTAATGCAGGAATGGTTGATTAAAAACAATCTCAACATTGAGAGCAAAATTATTAAAACTGTGGGAATTGCAATTGTGGCAATTAGCCAAACACTTTATTTGTAAGAAATTATCATCTGCCAAAATAGAATTTGAGAAATTTACAACAGCATAGGAAATAATAAGAATATTGTGAATAATTGGTATTAAATTCAGTGGCAGCTATTGATATCAATAAAACTGTATAATCGTTTACCAAATGATCGGAGGGAAATGAAATCTACCAAATTTGAAAAAAAAAGATCAAAAGCTTTCTGAAAGAGGTTTGCTATACTGTTCAGGAATTCTTTGATTATTTTGTCTCTCAGTCTGTTTAAACTTTACTATTTTCTTTTTTAATATCATTTTAATTGTTCATGAACTTAGTAACCATCTCTTATGATATAAGTTTTATTCCTGTCATTTCTTTTAGTTGTATTTTTCTTTAAATTGTATTTTATGTATTTTATCTTTCTAAAATTGACGAGCATATAAAATGTCATTAGTACTAATTATCTCACATGAAATAAATCTGTATCCATCTATTATTTACAATTCTTATACTTTAATAATATTTTTCGAAAGAACCCTTTGCCTTAGGAAAGTACATGCAAACAACCATCATGACGTTACTATCGTAGTCTCTCAGCTTACAATGTGACACTTAACTGAACTCGCCAATAGAGATACGTAGAATAGTTTTTTTTATTTGGTGTCTAAATTTTTGTATCACATATACACATACTTATATCGAATAACTTTCTTGACAAACCATACACCAATAGTATTTTCCTCCAAGTTTTCACTCCGGCAATGGTGTAGAACTGATTTCAGTTTGCGGTTATATTTTTCACTTTTCAACATAACCTAGGTAAGTAAAACTGTCATTAGCATAATGTAAACATACATGGTCTGCCCACACAAATTGTGCACGCATCATTCACATCCAATCTATGCTGTCATTTGAGTTCGCAGATACTGAGAGGCAAAGGGTAAATTCGTGTGATGATTGTGATACGTTTGAAATCTCCCCACTAACCTAGTTCTCTCTGACATTATGCCTCTTGAGGAGTTTCAAGAGAACGAGAAGACCATGTATAGATAGATCTTGGTCATTAGTGTCATTCATACCAACAAAATTCAAATTTTTCACAGCCTTCCCTAATTCAAATAAAAACTGAATGAATTATTTTGCAATTCGTTTATCTATAAAATATCCATAATATACAGTGTGTCCCCACTGAACTCTACTATATAAATGGAAGGTCAATATCCATACCAATTTTTACGCCAAATTAAACCTCGCGCACCATAAGGAGGAGCGCAATCGCACTACAAAATACGTCAGAGCCGGTCTTATTGTTACTGCAACTGTTTAAAACCCGGGACTTTGCCCCGATTCTTGCAACACAGTACCATACAAGATTGCACAATATTGTCTTAATTAACTTTGTTTATAAGTCACAAAATATTACACAAAATAATCAATTTATAACAACTTTACACAAACGACAGAATAAACAAAGAATAAAATGGTGACACCGACTCTGGAAATTGCATCTAATCCAAGACTTACGCTACAGAATCTATGGAAAAGAAATAAAACACAGAATTGCGTCAGCCTGGCATCGGCGCGTAACTCCCGTAGACAGCCGTTTGGTTCAAGCACAGACATTAATTTCTCTACTGCGTCGACGCATGGCTTATAGTTTTTGAATTCGTTACCACTTAATCTGTGCCGTAATTGCCGTATTTTGTTCACGCGCATATACCTATACTGGCCTTCCATTTATATAGTAGAGTTCGGTGTGTGTCCCAGGATAGATGTAACAAGAGGTGTAATGGACCAAAAATTTTGGAATGGTATTTGGGGATTGAGTCCTGCTTGTTGTAAAACTAAAGTATACCAAAAATGACTTGATTTGATGTCCTACAGGGTGTTTTATAAGCAAAGTTGTAAAAATCACCATTAATAAAGTACCTTTATTTTTCAAAATGTGAAAAAATTCCGCTAAGAAAAGTTATTTAGAATGCAATTTTATACCTCTATACCAAATTTCAGGAATATAAAATTATTTTTTTGAAACTTCCCATTTTTTGCGAATTAAGTTGAATTCATATTTAAAGTTGTGTAGGAGCAAATGTTAATCATCCACTGCTTTTCTCATAGCCTACTTTTAGCTTTTACATAACTTTAAATATTAAATCACAAAAAATAATTTTTATGCAGTTTTAATTGAATGGTTCAAAATAAAATACTAATTTATTGAAAAAATGGGAAGTTTCAAAAAAATATTTTTATATTCCTGAAATTTGGTATAGAGGTATAAAATTGCATTCTAAATAACTTTTCTTAGTGGAATTTTTTCATATTCTGAAAAATAAAGGTACTTTATTAGTGGTGATTTTTACAACTTTGCTTATAAAACACCCTGTAGAACATCAAATCAAGTCATTTTTGTCATACTTTAGTTTTACAACAAGCAGGACTCAATCCCCAAATACCATACCAAAATCCAAAATTTTTGGTCCATTACACCTCTGTTACAGGACACACTGTATACTTTAAAAACACTTGAAATACTACCTATTTTATAATCTTGAAAATAGCTATAAGTGCCATAAAATAAGAAGAAAATGATTCTAATTTCTCATACAAGTAGAATATAGAGACATACCTGTAAAAACAAAACATCCTTTATCCTAGAGTACGCCTCAACTTTCTCAAAGTTACTTTTAACTCTTTCTAATAACTTTGCAGAATTCAAAATAATTTCCCTTCTATCATTTTCTTCACATTTATGCGAATCTGCAACCAAACATTTGACATACAGTAAAGTAGCTCTTGCTCTATCAAAGCAACCGCCATGACCTAAGATTTGTACCAAACATCTGTCAAGAACTCGCAACGCCTGACCCGTCAAACCAATCAAAAGCATTATGTTCGCTATATGCAAATGTATCAGGGCTGATTGGTAATCCAACTGAGAAGTTTGGGCTTCTATTAAGCAGTTGTTTAAAATTGTAATGATTCCAGATGGTACAGAGTCCGGATAGCTACTTGCAAACTGGATTTCCGCTTTTAATATTTTAGCTCTAACATAATAATATCTATCACTAAATTTATAAGCATTATCATTCTCGTATTGGTTTAGTAGGGTGTTAATACAATTATCTGCTTCGATGTAGTCTTGCTTATAAAAAAAGACCTCTGCTAGTCTTAAATATCCCTCCCACTTGTCCACGACCATAATTTTCTGTGCCGCTGATTCAGCCTCGACCCACTTCTCATGGTGCAAAGACCGAGTGAACACAAACAAGTTCTCACAAAGCATCCAAATGTGTGAATTTGGTTCATTGGGGAATCTCCGCTTGGCAAAATCAAGAACGGAGGTGACTAGGCTGTATTCACCCTGCACAAGTAAATGATTAGCGATGTTGCAAACAGCCAAGCAAAAGCCTTCTCCATAGAACGCTTTGCTAGGAGAACTGGAGTCGATATTAAGGTAAAGTAAAAGTTGGCTCCAAAGGGAAGACATTTCTGTTTTTCCATATAGTTGCCACAAAGAAGATTTCATGGAGTAATTATTCGATATTAGGTCTTTGTAGTTATGCTGACAGTTTATCATGTCACTTTTTGCCAAGGTCTAAAACAATAACATAAATGTCAAAAAACAGTTTCTAAGAGGAAAACAGGTATAATTTGTACATCTAAACATATGGTCACTTTCCGATTTTAATGAATTTCAGCATTTTATAATCATGATTATGACTTAGTTGACATAACAGGAATGTGGTTAGCTATCATATCTAGTCTAATCATTTAGTGGTCGAAATCGGTTTTACTTGAAAAGTTTTGGAGAAGTTCTGATTTTTTGTTCTTTTATGTTTTTCGGGGTGCTGATTACGAATTTCCACTTTGCCACCTCAAAAAATTTCGAAAAATATCAAAAAACCGCTGCCCAAGGAATCACTACTTCCACATCCAGATTCTCTATCCAAGCGAACGAACGAAAAAACTTTGTATGTGAAAATAATTGTTTATGGAACTTTAATAATATAATATTTGAAATCCTCTACCCCAAAAACCCATAAAACGATAACCCACATCGGTAGTGGGGTGGGGGGTGGTGATAGGGGGGTGATAGTGGGGGGTGGATGAAGTAAAAAAATATTTTGAGGTCTCTGGTTCCTGTACATACACTAAATCACAATTTTTTTTCATCCCCTTTAATAGGGGGGTGGGGGTGGTAATGGGGGTGGCTAATGCCAAAAATTTTTTTGAGACCTTAGCTTCTCTTGTATATACTAAATACCAATTTTATGGACTCTTACCTGCTTGATTGACCTATTTACCCCAAATTTACCCCCCAATCCTTCGACGAAACAAGATGAAAATATAATCTAGTTCTAGATCTCGTTAAAGTACATATGTGTACCAAATTTCAAGTCAATATCTTAAACGGTTCCAGAGTAAACGTGCGCACAAAAAAAAGTTACAGACAGACAGACCGACAGAAATTTTTTTTCGCTCAAACTTAAAATCTCGACGTTTCATGACATTTTAAGCCTATTTGGACAATAAAAATTTTTTAAAATTATTTTGTCGTTACTATACTTCCACTGGACGTGGAAGTAAAAAAGCAAAAAAGAAGAAAAAAAATGCATCTTTTTGTTTTTTTTTGAAAACTATGCACTTTTTGGTAAAAGTACTATGAAGAAAATCAATAGGCAAAATTTAATGCAATTTACCCCCCCCCCCCCACATTTTACTTCCCCTCTCTCCCCTTTCTCTTTTATAATTTCTAAAACCAATTCAACATGTGTAGATCTACATGTTGGCCAATCATGGGCGCAGCCAGGGGGGGGGGGCATGGGGCCCGGCCCCTCCCCCAAGCCGTCTTCCATGAGCCAACAAATAAAGCAGCAGTACAAAGCAGTATCTAAATTATCCCTTGAAATAAATATTTTGTAATTAATGCCAATATTATCTAATAGAGGAATCTACATACACATCCGTTTTCAACCATTTTCTGAAAAATTTTCCTCATCCTCTGGGGAGGCCGGTTCTATTGGCCCCCCTCAGATGAATTTTCTGGCTGCGCCACTGTGGCCAATCAGTGTACACTCAATGTTGTTTACTGTTACTGTTTAATTGTGCAATTTAGTTCGAAGTTAGATTTCGTCGCCGCAGTAACGTCTTTTCGGGTATGTTTTGTTTGTGACACACCATTATGGCTTTAAAAAACATCAGCTCATGTGGTATAGATGATTTTCCCAGTGAGATAATAAAACTAATTGCCCCTGAAATTGTATCTCTCATCGCACACATTATCAACTTAAGCTTTATGACAGGAATCTTTCCAAATTCCTTAAAGGTTGCAAAAGTGTGTCCCATTTTCAAGAAAGGTAGTAAAGATGACTGTCAGAACTATAGACCTGTTTCTATTCTCCCGATAATTTCAAAAATAATTGAAAAAATTTTTGCAAAATGACTAATATCCTTTTTAAATAAGTACAAAATAATTCTAGAGAATCAACATGGTTTTCGCCAGGGAAGATCCACTGAAACAGCTCTCGTATCTCTAGTAGAAAATATATTGTCTTCCATAGATGAAAAATTAAAGGTTGTGGGATTATTCTGTGATTTGAGCAAAGCTTTTGATCTCGTCGATCACAAGCTCCTGATTAAAAAATTAAATTCTTATGGTATAAGAGGACTGGCGAGAGAATGGATCAACTCCTATCTTGAAAATCGGGCACAGGTTGTAGAAGTTAGTACTGAACGGGGTAGAGGCAGGTCTACTAGTAGTAACTTAACAAGAGGCGTACCACAGGGCTCAGTGCTGGGCCCTATTCTTTTCACAATATACAACAACGACCTAGTGTACCAACTGAATACTAATACAGAAACAGTCATGTATGCTGATGATACCAGCCTAATTGTTACCTCCAATACTGAAGACAATCTTGAAGAGATAGTAAATAATGAAATTAATGTAGTTAACAGATGGTGTCTATCTAATGCTCTGCGAATAAATGAAAGTAAAACTCAGTGTTCATATTTTAAAACAAGAAACTGTTTAAATTCGAACCTCTCTATTTAAATAGAAGATAAACAGTTAGCAGAGGCTAACAGCATTAAATGTTTAGGTATAACAATAACTGAAAACTTAAATTGGAGTACACATATTACCAACATCTGTAATAAAATAAGTAAACAGAAATATATATTAAGGTACCTTTCTTATAACTGCGATTTTGAAATATGTCGAACTTATTACTATTCAATGATGTACTCACATTTTAAATATTCAATTTTGGTTTGGGGATGTTCAGGGCAATTAACTAGACAAAAAAGCTGTATTAGAATTTTGTTTAAGCTGAAAAGGAATATTTCGTGTAAACAGTATTTCAGGGAATACAAAATATTAACTGTTCCATGTATATATATGTATCATGCTATAATGCATGTAAACCTTAATTTAAAAAAGTTTAATTCAAATGAGAGAGCAACACATTATTGTTTAAGGAACCCAGTAATAACAACTACAAGAGCTAGGCTAGAATTGTTTAGAAAAAGTCCTTTGTCCACCGCAGTGCGGTTATATAATACAATGCCAAATAGGTTAAAAACCATAGAATCGATAGCTTCTTTCCAAGCAGCAACTCTGGCCTATTTCTGTGATAAGGCTTATTATAGTGCAGATGAATTTTTTAACTCACCTGATTAACCTGCCACGGTCAATGGTCAATGTTTTAATTTCTAATTTGTGATTTTATGCAATTGTGTTTAAGATTTATATTATTATATTATTTTAAGAATTTTATCGATATATGCTAATTATTGTACTGACGAGGCTGTGACATTTTTCTTGTACAAAAGGCTGAATAAAGTTGTATTGTATTGTGACAGTGCATTAGAAGATGGAAGTAAAGTGATTGTAGTTAAACACAAGGGGTTAAATATATTTTGTGAAGCAAGTAAGCAAAGGGAGGATGGAAAAGGAGTCCATAGTCCATTTGACTGGAAAAAAATCAATTGAAGTTCACGAAAAATGTAGAAAACAGTACGTCAATAAAAAATTAATTACTGCCTATGTGAAGAGAGCACAATAGAATAGTAAAACGCTTCAATTACGCTGGTCCGTACCTGGTTTTGGCTTCAAAAATCACTGTTTTTTTGTGTGAAATGGTGATAACACTAGAGATTATAAGGAACAAAAAAGGCTTCCTGCTTCTAAGCAAAATCTTGTGTATAGTGTTAGGCAGCTAAAAGTTAAAAAAAACCTATAACTGAAAAACGTAATCATGAGTATGGACGAGCCATACTACGACATGTTGTGCCAGTTCTTGACTTAATAGCTGCTGACAGACAGTATCATCTCATGTGTATGAAAAAATCCCAAAGAATGGGAGTGGAAAACATCCAATGGCCTCATTCCAGTCACCTTGCAGCTCCCCACTCCAGAAGCTATATTAAATCACATATCTTGCAAATGTTAGAAAGGCTGCCGAGTGAATTGTGGCTGTAGAAAGGCAGGTCTATATTGTTCACAAATTTGTTTGAACTGTGAAGGAAACTGTGACAACTTGGAAAAAGCCGATGTGGACGTGGATGAACATATGTATGGACCCAACATCAAAGTTATTAAAGACCAAGATCAAGAGCTTGAAGCAAAACAATCAGAAGGTATTTTGAACACCACTTTTACGAACACAACTTTGCATTCACCAATATCCTACATCCAATTGATTTAGTCACACTTTGATAGAATTACATTAAATTAATAAAACTCTTTTAAATATTTTCTCGAAAGGTTGGTGTGTATGAGGATAAAGATGTGTACGATTCTGGCATCCAAGAAATTCAAGAACAGGGCCGAGAACTTCAGTTGAAACAGTCAGAAGGTATTTTTATTGTTACATTTAATTTGCGGACATAACTATACATACCTACTTTAATATTCCAATTGCCATGGTTTTATACCTCAGCCTTGATACAGTCAGGTTGACCTAGCATTACATTTGCTTATGTCTTTTCTAGGAGAACGAAATTCTTTGGATGAAGAGAACAAGAACTTCGGACAGCACATAAAGTGGCGAAGATGATTCTAATAATTTGTTTAATTATTACATAGTACATATTTCTCTTGTATATTATATTCCTACGTATTTAAGAAAATTATTAATAGTACTATTCTTTACTTTCTGTATTTTATTTTTGCACGTACTTTTTTGTGATTTTTTAAATATTTTCCGGAAATTGTCGCATTGTCAAAGTACAAATTCGTAATTAACGCACTGAAAAACATAAAAGAACAAAAAATCAGAACTTTAAAAAAGGTTTTCAAAAGAAAAAAAAACAAAGAGACTTTTTTTGTACCAAATGATTAGACTAATCATAGATGTATTACATAGATATATTTATATAGTTATAAATTTGTTTGTAAGGATGGGGATGGCAATACAGCAAATGGTATAGCTTTTTATCTAATAAATATAGCACTAGTTTATATATTTACAACCATAATTACTAGTATTATAGTTGTATTTCCTGTTTATAATTTAAAGTAAAAAAGAATAAAAGTTTTGCAAATAATTTCACATATCTTAGGTATCCCTGTAAATGAGTTGCCCATTTATTAAACAAGCTGTGTGCCATAAACGATTTTGATAAAATTACAAAAAATTTGTAACTCAGTACATAGTGGAGTTAAGTATTTCACTTTTTCTTTAATTAGTATATATAAAAAAATGGTTTTGAAGTGACAATAAGTGAAAATAAAATATTTTAAACAAAAAAGATATGACACAAAAATAAATTACCATAGGGTGTTTTGGAACTAAATACAGCGCTTAGGGAGTTGTGGAACTTTAATTTTAACTTTCTAAATTATTTTTTTGTAAATTTCAGACATCAATATTAGCATGGTTTTAACATAATTTTGATTGTTTTCAAAAATTTAAACATTAAAAAAAAAACAATTGCGGCAAAACAGGTATTCAACACTAGAAAAAATTAAAAAGTTTTATTTTCTAAACATCCTAATAGTGTAAATTTTAATTATTAAAGTAAAGTGTCAAATTCTTCTGGAATTTCACCAGCATCATCTTCATCCGATTGTTATCATTTGGATAATGCCTTTCCAATTTATATAAAATTTTAGTTCGTCATCATGTTTCCAATCTGCTTGTCTAGTAAAAATTGCAAATTATTCCTGTTTGTTTCTTTTAATGATTTTCCCAGTGCAATTCTCTTCATAGACATAAAAGTTTTACAGCGTTTGCAATACTAAAAGTTCAAAATTGCAAAAGGCAGGTTTTGGAACTCAATTTTGTACAACATACAGTTTTAGATTACACTCAGTTGGTTTTGCTATAAAACTGTTTTCTAAGACATGGCGGTTTTTGGAACAGTATAGCATTTACCCATAGTTTTGGAAACAAATACGAATTTCAACGCTGATTTTTTATATCTAGTGGGTTTAGAAATAAAATAATTGTGTAGATCGATTCCTTCGCAGGTTCAATCACTAATTTATTTAAAAAAATGCACTTGGGGGTTTTGAACAAGGACTCAAATGAAATGAATGGGTTTTGCACTCATCAGTAGCGACTCCTGCTGAGGGAGTGCAAGATCATCTACTTTGCAACTCAAGTTTGTGGCAGTAACGGCAGTTATATATTTATACAATAAATAACATATTACTTATCATAGCTATTTATAAGAGAAAGTATCACTATCACTGCTTTAATTTAAATTTTCCCATGCAAAGATATGTAGATAAGGTCACCTCATCCCGAGCATTTGATGGCACAATATTGAAAATCAGTCCTCCATATGGCAGCAGGCTTGTAGCTAGGGGGGAGCATCTAATTTTTTCGGACAAAAAAATTTTTTTTGGATGTCCCCCCTTGCTCATCAAAAAATTTTTTGGACAAAAAAAAATTTTTTCTGGATTTCTCCCCCCTGCCCATCAAAAAATTTTTTTTGGATGTCTCCCCTCCCGCTCATTAAAAAATTTTTCGGACTTTTTTACGGGCCCATCCTGAAAAATTGTTTGCCCGCCCTGAAAGCAGTTTCTAGCTACAAGCCTGCATGGCAGACATATGGAAGGAAGGGCTATTCGTGATTCCAAGACAAATCAGAGATATGGAACTATTTCAAGGATAGAGTATTACACAGAAATATTTCAACAAACAGGAAAGAATCTAGTATTGAGTACAGATTCTGCAGCCAGATAAAATCAGCACTATCAACAAATTCACAAGAACCTTCCCAAGATGAGGGAATAGAACAAGACAGTTACAAGGACTTCTAATCGATACAATATGATATTCTGACTAATCAGAACATCAAGGAGTACTGGATCAGGGGTTATGGGGGATCATCTAGGGACAG
This sequence comes from Rutpela maculata, assembly GCA_936432065.2. Lineage (NCBI taxonomy): Eukaryota > Metazoa > Arthropoda > Insecta > Coleoptera > Cerambycidae > Rutpela > Rutpela maculata. The sequence continues at coordinate 115,311,305 of OW386285.2, forward strand.
ACATTAGCCCGAATCTGAGAACAGCATTCTGAGCAAAAGTCACAGCCATTAATGTCTGTGCACAAGAAATGGTATGGGAGTCAAATGCTAATAAGAAATTCCTCATCATCGCACTGACAGCCAAGCAGCTTTAAAGGCACTTTCTAAAACTGTTTGCCCTAAGTTCTTGGCAGAACTGCTTGCATGTAACGGCGCACAACTGGAGTAGAAGTGAGGGTACTAGGGCGACATAGGCAATGAGAAAACAGACTAGCTGGCCAGAAAGGGCACAAGAACAACGCAGAAAAAGAACTAGCAAGTTAGAAACATTACTTGTATTGAATGGAGGAGCAGGAGTGAGCAGCTACGCATGTTTATTGATGAACCATCCAAGTCAATGCCTGGCTAAAGCTGAGCAGAAAACAGCTGAGATATGCAGTGGGAATCACGACAAGACATAGCACACTAAATAAATTCTGAACCAACATTAGCCTGAGGGAGAAGAGGGCGGCTATAAGATTTTCATGTTTCAGGGTACCTCACCTTCTGTGAAGAAGAGGTCTAATGGAATAATGACACTGAATTACAAGATTAATCTTAAGAATAGTACCTTCAGCAGCGCAACTTACAAGGGGAAAAAACGTATAATCATCAATAAAATTATACATAGGCCACGCATGGTCAAAGCTCTTGCTTGAAACTGTAAAAAATGGACATAATCGTTGCCTTGGATGAAAAGCAGACCTAATTGATTCAAAGGGTCTCGCCGGTTAAGTATATGGAATTGGGCCCAACGGCTTATTGGGCTATTCATTCACATGAAATGTTGCTTATAACTAGGAATGTTCAGTAAAATATATAATAAACCTCTGTCCCCTAAATTGTAATTAATTAAAAAAAAAAAAGAAAAAAAAACTGAAAAAAACTAATTTTTTTTTTCAGCAAAAAAAATGGAAAATTTGAACTTAGTAGTGTCTCCACTAGCTGATACAAACATTAAATTAACAAATTGCAAAAGAAAATAGGTGGCACACGATCAATCGTCATTAATGAGCTCTGGCAGTGAATGTGTTAAGCAAAAACAAAATAATTGAGAGCCAAGCTAAAAGTAGTAGTATATTTCTTCAATTATTAGCTTCCAAATGAGTAGGAATTAAGCGGTCTAGGTCATTGTACTTAATTTTTTTTTCGTTTGCCTGTGTTCATAACCTAGATTTATAATTTTAAGCATCTTCCACCAATCTGACCTTGAAGTAATTTTTACACACGATAATTATGTTATTGTTAAATAATATAGATTTATTTGTTATTTGTCACTCATATAAAACAGCACCCTCAAAAATTAAATTATTTTTATTTTATATTAAATGACGTAATAGGAATGTAAAAAGAATGTAAAATATAAAACATTCGTCCCCTATTAATTTCAATTAATTATCTTCAATATTTTTGAAAAAAATTAATTTTAAATAACTCTGGTAATATACTGAATAGAGGTTTATTATATATTTTATTGAGCATTCTTATTCATAAGCAACATCCATGTGAATGAATAGCCCAATAAGCTGCTGGGCCCAATTCCATATACTTACTTTTTCGGAGATGGACACACCTGAAGAAGCCACTTAAATGTTATTTGATTTAAATTAAAATGAACTGAAAATGAAATCCGAGGAAAGTATATTTTACATTTTCATCCATAGCATATAGGATACCATGCATGTTATAAATTTTAAAAATACTGTACTAGTAGAGATAGTCTCATATGTTACATATATGATACAGACAAATATGAAATATCTAGTTTTTATGCTTTATTAACTGGCATAGTAGCTCATTCGGCTAAGGTGTATTGTGTAGCAAATATGCTGGCAGCACAGTCTATTGTGTACTGTGGGTTCTAGCCTCAGCCCCGGTACTGACAATGATAGGTACGGATGTATATCTGCGTTTTTCCAAATGCGTAACCTCCTTCCAGACAGCCTTGGTTTTTAATTTTGGGTTTGTCTATTATATATGGTGTGTTTAATATATTATTATTGAAAAACTACCTCAAAAATTGCATATGTTCTTCCAGTGTGCAAACAACCATATTGTCCAAATGTCTGTAAACCAAGAGATGCTGTATAACTTAGACTTAATTCTGAGCTTTTAAGGATACAGTGTATAATGAGTTTATCCTCGTTTACAGTGGTGAGTCTGTACAACCATGAAAGAGCATGCTGCAGACAGACATTATCATTAGCTTCTTGGGAAATTTTTATAGATTCTTTTAATGATGCCAAAGCTTCTTCCCTAAAATCATTAAAAAATCTATTACACAATTATCTTTGCTGATTTTTACATATAGAAACTAATTTTGACAAATCAACGGTGCTACTTTGAGCGATCTTGTTTTATCTATTAATGATTAACTTTAATAAAATTAATTATTTATTTGTAGCCCTCTCTCTTTTTTGTACACACATACAGTGAACGCTATAAAGTCTGCGCTGTATAGGAAACTATGTTGTACTCGATGTTGTTATTAACTTTCACAATTTTCTTTTTCTTAATAAATGTTCTCTCAAAGAAAAAGTGACTACAGTTTGTCTTACTTAGTACCAGAAACAGTGATTGAAATAAAATAATAGATCTGGTGCGGTTTCCGTTTTAAATAAAACTGAAATATTGATTCGTTTTTCTAGTTTAAAGAAAAACTGAAATTATGGTTCTGATTACTATCCAGTTTGAGTTCTTAGGAGGTTTTTGTAATAATACTAATCCAAATAGTATATAATTCTATTATAAGTACATTTTGAAAATTATAGAAATGTTAGTTAATTTTAAGAAGTATTAGAGGTAAAATATACAGCTGAAGTACTGGAGGTGATTGCCTTGGGACTTATGGAATTATTGTAAATGACCTGAGTTTCCTTAAAAAGAGAATACAGTCATGTTTACATTGTGACAGAACGGCATATTCAGGGCAAGGATGCTATTAAAAGGCATTACTGTGTACCTGTAAAAAAGGGGCTCGTACTGTTGGCCATTGTGCCCTTATAATGACCATCATTTGGTACCTAGGATATGCTCAATGTCTTGAAAATGGTGCAGGTACTCTGAGCATATCAATGATATATTTTTAACATTTGAGAGCTCTGATAATGGGCCAGTAAGTAGCATTATGGGATCGTTATGTTCAATCATCCAGTATTAGTTTGTGTGCGTTTCAAACAACTTAATACAAATTATTATTACTACCATAGAATGGAATATAATTCATCCCTGGACACAGATGGCTTAAAATGGGCGAAGTTCTTGCTTGATTGCTTGATTCGAAAAATTAAATTTTTAAATATCCTATCAATAGAGTTGTCTGATACTTTGTAATATTCCAGTATAACAGATAAAAAAAACACAAAATTTCTTTGTTATTAAATGTCACTATAGCAAACCGAAAAATATATGATATTTAACAAAGAAATTTTGTGTTTTTTATTTGCTATCCCATTATTTCCATTAGAAATTCTTTCAAAATAATTTGTGCACACATCTGACAATGTTGAAAAGAAGCACAAAGAACCCTCAAAAATCAGTACATGCCAAAGAAAGTCCATACCTATACCAAAAATGCATATTCTTCAAATATTCTTTAATCATATATATTATTATATTTTTTAAATAAAACGCAAATTTTCAATTTTTCGAACTGAACACCTAGAAAAACAAATGTCTGAAGCCATTTTTTCGTTTGCGACCATATACCTACTAATGACTTTTACTAAGAATAAAATTTTTCTGAAGGTCAATAACAACATAGTTTCCCATATGGAGCAGCCTTTATGCCCGACATTATATCTAGCATCAAATGTGTATAATTAAGAAGTCACAGTCAATGTAAAATCGGTTTTATTACAATTATCATTACTTAGGCAATTAAAAATTATGTATATTGAATTTAAATTGAAATGACTTACGTATGTCCAAAATGGTAATGTAAAATTGCTAAATTAAGAGCTGCAAATCGATGTCTCTTACTTTTTTCATCATTAAAGCACTTTACATCTGGATCAACATTTCTATCAAAGCAATGTAATAAACTATCTATAGCTCCACAAAATTCATCTACTCGTAGATAATTTAAATAAGAAAGAAAGTGCTAAAAAGTACAAAATATCTAAATATAATTTATTACTACTTAATAATGTAAACTTACAGCTCCGGAGAGATCTGGATTTGATTTTAAAATACTTGATATTCTTTTTTGCAATTCAGGTGGTGACATGGCCTTTCCCTCATTGTTGGCTAATAAAGCTGCCTGAGTAGCTATAAATAGTTCAGCTTGTCGTCTTGACCACTGTTCTCGATCGCCACACCTAAATCATAAGTAAGGGGCCATCCATAAATGACGTCACGCCAATTATTGAGATTTTAGACCCCCTCCCCCCATTGTCACGCTTATAGAGACCCCCCCCCCCCCTCTTGATTCCGTTATTTATTATTCACGATATTTTTGCCTCATGGGGGGGGGGGGTGCTAATGAAAATCCAAAAAAAAAATTTTAACGTCACATAAGGAAAATGCTAGTACAATAATTCCAAAAAAAAATTTTTTACCACCTCATGAGCGCAATCCTGCTGAATATCAAAAAACAAATTTTACATTATTTTTTTTCTTGATTCATTCATCATTCGTTACATCACACTGAGTCAGACCCCCCCCCCCCCATCACACTTAGTCACATAATTACAAGCCCCCTCCCCCCTGGAGCGTGACGTCATTTATGGATGGCCCCCAATAACAGATACTCAATTTATTCGATAACTAAAACATGGCATGGAATAACATAAATTATAAAAGCTTACCAAGCATCTAAATTGACTTCTTGCATATTTATAAATTTTGAGTTTTTCCTCCATTCCTCATAATACCTCTGAAATGCCTCGAAAACTCCAGTAGCTTCAGAAAAAGTTAATTTATCAAAGTGTATTATGAATCTTCTCAAGTAATACCCTAAAAAATATCAACAATTACGTATGTTTTAAGTAGGATTTATTTCCACTAAGGAATCCTACCGACAACACTAGTTTTTGCAATAGCATTGCTATTATTTGATAAAAATGATTTACTTTCATTCACTGTATTATCAGAAAAAGTCATAATTTTATTCAGACTATCTACGATGTCCAATAACTGTCCTATTCCAGTTTTATGTAAACTTGCTAACGTTTGATCGAACGATTCGATTAGAGTTTTAGGTAACAGATATCTCTTTGATATTAATAAATTTCTTAATTCTGCTAGCGGCAAATCTGGACTTTGCAAAAGTCGTAATATCAGGACACAAAAATCACGTCTGTATTTACAGCGTAAAACTTCATCATCCATAATTTTAAATTCATCTGAAAGGCCAAAATAATACTATAGTATCTACATACTTTTAAAATGTTATTTTTTACCATCTTCTCGAAATCTGCAATAATTCCTTATCAAAATCGTTATAGTGAGTTTATGAGGCGTAATCATTTCTGTACTTGTTTTTCTTGAATTGGCTGCCATTTCCTTAGTTGAGGTCATTTTGCAGCGAGTTAGAAATTATCAAAATCTCAATATAATAATAAACTCAAATAAATACTTGCGTTTACCAAGTAAGAAGTAAGGTTAAGTTTTCAATTTTCCATTACCAGTGTTTACACATTTACGGCGTTGCCAATGGGAGCATTATGTCAAAACTTAAATAAATACCGACCACTGTTGAAATATTGCATAGACCTTTTCATCATAAGCGCGCGCATGTGCTGCCGTTATGTTTGTTTGCGGGAACTATGAAATGTTCGGACACTTGGTTGTCAAAATGGCTGGACATCCGATTAAAGAACTTATATCGTTCTTTAATCGGAGGGCTGGACCGATATCATTTTTCCACATTAATTTAGACGAAAGTGTGATCGACGGTGCAAAATTAGTACAATAGTACACAACATTGTGGAAGAACACACTTGTGCTCAATTAAGGCGCTAGCTCAAGTATCCTGGCCGTAAAATGACTGGAAGCAAGAATAAAGAACTGGTTGCAAGGTTAGAATTCAACTTATCAATTTATATACAAGTTCATTAAAAGAAAACAAAGTCAATCATACCTTGTATTCTTTGTATCATGATATAGCTGTGATATAGCTATTATTTGCCAACATATTCGTTACCCTACGAAAGAGGGCGCTGAAATCAGGTCTTAGAGCAGAGTCCTTGCTTCTGAGTATTTATTTGTCATTGTGGACGGTATTCATCATAATCAAATTCGAAATCAAAACGATTCGACATTCGGCATTCGACCAAACATAACCTCATATACTGCCAAACAAAATAGTGGGTTAAAATGGTAAGATTTTGTATTTGTAATAAATCAATTCTAATTTATACTCACTATTTTCAGTTGTTCTATTCGTTTTTTAAGTCTCTAGTTGGTAAGGACGTAGTGGTTGAACTGAAAAATGACCTGAGGTATTTCAATATGTTCATAAATCTCTAATTCTGGCCTTTAATTAGAATTTGATGTATTTTCAGTATTTGTGGAACATTGCACTCTGTAGACCAGTACTTAAATATAAAACTAACAGACATAAGTGTAACGGATACTGAAAAATACCCCCACATGGTAAGATGAATAATTTTTTATTTTCGGTTTTTTTAATCATCCTTTATCAGCTTTCAGTAAAAAACTGCTTCATTAGGGGGTCAGTTGTGCGTTATGTACAATTACCTGCTGATGAAGTAGACACACAACTTTTGCAAGATTCTGCTAGGAAAGAAGCTACAGCTCCTACAAGATAAGTTTATTTTTATAAGTTTGTTAAATTTATTTATGAGTATTTTCCAGTTTTCATTTGATTTCTTAAATATATCCATGTAAACATATATATCTTTTTATTTTCGAATTGTACATAAACATATTTATTTGTTTTTTGTGTAGTAAAAGTTTGTCTCATCACGCACCCAACTTCATTAAATAATTCTGTTTGTAATACACACCTTAATCAAAACATAAAAACTGAAGGACTTCATTTGAAACAGTTCCACTATGAGCAGCTCTGAGATTAAATGCAATATTTGTCATATATATTAAAAGTAAATTTTTGGTCTATATTCCCAACAATTTGATACTAGTAGGCTGGGTTGATATGTGAATGGGCTTATAATTAGACCCTCCACTCTCCACTGCTACCATTTGGTCTATTTATTGTGACTCCCGATACCAGTAACATTAAGAAATTATTATGGCATTAAACATTTTGATTTTTTGTACAAAACATTACCACTGATTTTGATGAAGATGAGATAATACTTTAATTTTTACATCGATTGGACGTTGTTACAATGCAATTGTTGGATTTAGTAAAAAATACCTCATTTATACATTTACTGGAGATCATGCATATTTGTACTCTCGCAGTTAATCTGTATGGCCTAATTCTGGACATATTGCCACTTGCTAGTAAATACTGCGTTGATAGTGATTTAAAGGACCAGCATTTCCTTGTCCTGGCAACAGCCAGGTTTCCCTCCGGTGTACTGCCATTTTAACGTTTTTTCATCATTATATATTAATACGTTAGAAATATAACAAGCCTTTATTTTATATTCTCTATATAAAGTTGGTTTAATTTAGGAAGGCGAAGTCAACAATAAATCAACTGTAAGACACACAATAAGATATATACACTATTACAGCAGAGAAGTGGCAAAAACAGTTAAGCAGGTTATTGCAATAGAGAATAATTTTTTGGAATTGTCTCGTTTTCACAAGGACAATAAAAAATTTAAATAGTTATATAGTACTAGTACTGCTCTTCTAAAAGTAACAGACGACATTTGAAGTTAATAATCACATATGCTTAATTCTTCTAGATTACAGTAATTCTTTTAATACCTTAAATTATGCCATTTTGTGTATTGAATTGAAATATTTTGGTTTTTTAATACACTAAGTAATTGCTTTTTTCAGAGGCGGATTTATACTTCTGCCTAGGGGCTAATGGCAACTTGCCGCCTCCCTTTTCACTCTCTGCTCCTTGCCCTCAGCATTTAAAATGATAGTCCCCCTACACCACACCTCCCCTTTTAAAGTGCAAACTCCCTCCCTTTTATGCTTTCTCCTCATTGATTTGGCAATAGCACAAAGCGCAAAATCATTAGTACTAGCCTAATTTTGTTCAACAGATCGACATATAATATTGTTTATTTTATCCTATGAGAACGAGAACAAGATAAAACCCAAGATTAAGTGAATCATTTCATTTCATTATGTTAACACATAGAAGCAGATTGCAGATTCCCTAATAGTGGCATTGGTGTTGCGCATTCTGGACGAGCCCACTGATTTTTTTTGAAAATTATCTTTCTTTGCTACGTCAACAAGTTATTTTAAAAACTGAAGTTTCAAATTTTGTTAATATTACTAGAGATGTCCCGGAGGGTAGTATTCCAGGGCCCTTACTGTTTTCCTTTTACACAGCAGCCACTGCTAGTGCCACCAAAGTGCGGCTTATACAGAGTTATATTTTTCTTTTAATTTCTAGAATATTTCAACAGCTGTATCTAAAATTAATGGTGATTTACAAATTATAAGTTTCGTAGCTCAGTCTTATATTAAATGAGTTGAAAACTAAATTGTTGATATTTGGAGGTTAAAATTAAAGTATTTTAAATTATTCTGATTTTAAAATTAATTTGAGTTTTCAAATTTTAACAGTTAGTGACTATATTGTGAGAACTTGAGACTGTGGATAGATGTCAATCTTAGATCTTCTAAACATGTTAATTATCTTGTTCAAAAATCTTATACCAAGCTAAAATTGTATATTCATAAAGAAATCCTTAGTACCGATGTAAAATTGAAGTTTTACGATTCTCTTATTTTATCATTTTTGACTTACTGTGATACTGTGTATTGGTCCGCTTTACTTTGTAAAATAAGGAAAGTAATTTGTGCAGGTTTGATCATATTTCGGCCAGTTTTTTGTCATCGAAATGGCTTAATCTTGCAAAAGATTGAATCTACATCTGTTTTGCACGATATATAAAATTTTTAAATGTCATTAACCTGAATATTTGGCAACAAAATTAGTGAGAAATAGTGATTTGCATACATGTTCTACTCGTCAGCGTGATCTATTTATTGTTCCTAGGCATAGACAGCCCAATTTCAGCGTTCTTTTAGTTATAATGCTGTAAAAATTTTCAGTGCTTTACCCAATAGTGTCGTCACTCTCTTCTACCAACTTTTTCAAAAAATGTATGAAAGATCTGTACATTAGCCGGGAAAGGAGGATAGGGATGAACTGAAGTGTCAATAGTGTCTAGGGCATGTCATTGAGCGATGTTGATTTGATAAGCATTGTAAAAATTACTTTAAATTAATACCCCTTCCAAATTTAAACGCCAATGGGATCTTATTGCGCACACCTATAACGTGTTCATATTACTATCCTCCTTTGCCGGCTAAGGATAGTAATTACTATGAGGGAATAATTGTGTAATATATCATGTATGCTATAACCTAGTATGGTATTATCAATGATCATATTGTTATTTTATACATTTATGTTATTGTTTATTTATAGTATAGTTTATTAGTTTGCATATGATCTATAGTTGATTATTATTTAATATTTTTGGATGTTTATTTTATTTTTAGTTACTTTTTTGAAATATTCTCTATAAGCGAAGGGTTGTATGGAAGAGCATATAATGTATGAATTCCGCTATCTTTCTTCAATTTGTATTTTTCTTTTATATATCTTTCATCGCAATAAAGACATAATTATTATCATAGACTTAGCAACGACACACTTTCTCAGCTGTATAGCTGGACTCTGTTCACCGATCCCCTTATTATTATAGTAGTAATGAAGGAGAATTTTGCTATGAGCTAGGATAGTGGGAAGGGTTCATTAATTCAATACATTTGAATTTATTATTTTATTTAAAATATACATAATAAAATCTAGGCAATATTAAATACTATATTTGGCATAAATATATCATCACAATGAATAATTCGACTCAGGAGATATCTATAATTACATACTTAACATATATTTACAGTGAGAGTTAAATATATTTCTATTTAAATTCATATTTTTATTTACATATAAATAAATGTTTCTGTACATTAAATTAAAGGAATTTTCTTTACTTTTAAAAAAATTTATGGTTACTTTTAACAAATAATTTATAACGAAAAAAAAAAAACAAGAATTTTATATTTTTATACTGCATTGATAAATAATTTTCCAATACGTAAAAATATTCCCTTTCATGGTTGTATGTTATCTATCAAGTCCCATAAGTTTTTCACGGTAGATAGGTATCTGAAATCAATTTATGGGTAATTGTAAGCCTAATAACATACAACCCGTCAAAGGGAATTTACAATATTTGTGAAAAAATAAATAAGTGAAATGTATTCGAGGTAACAATAAAGTCAACAACACAATAAAAAAAAATGACTAGAAAACAATATAAAGCCATTCGCAGCACTTCAAATTATTAAAATTATTTATATAAAAATAAGTCTTTATTTCAAATGCATTTAATGAAATTAATTTTGGTGTTCTTAGGGTTTTTCAAAAGTATATTTCTATTGTTCTGTACTAAAATAAGAATTTTGCATGAGGTAGAGTTTGTCAATAGGGTTTGCTATAGCACTCGATGTAGAAACGCCTTCACTATGATGGGAATGTGACTGTAGTTCGAGATTTTGTAGAGACAATGTGTCGGATGTAGCTTCGTCGAGATGATCAAAATTTGTACTATCATCCAGAGAGATGTCAGAACTGCAAAAGCTTTCTCCTGAGTGGGCTGGGTAGTTGTCTGTAACAAAGGGAAACAATAAAAACCAGGAAACTAAAATGTACGTTATGTTCCTATTTTTATACTTTAGTGAACATAATAGATATTCATGATTTTGTTTAAAATGTTTAAATGTTTCATAATATGGTTGGTTATAGTTTATCAGTATGAATTGTTTTACCAATTACAGAAAGGACCCCACATAAATACATGGAAATCAACTTTTGGTTGAAATTTTTTGTAATTCTGGGTAAAGATAGTTTAGAGTATGGCGATTAAAAGTTGTAATGGTCATGACTCATGAAACCCGTTATTTTCGGCTCTACAGGGTTCAAAACACGAAAATTTACCTTGTTAAACGCCCTATAACGAGTATTGAAAATCAATTTTTTCTATGACTGTTAAAAAAACTACTTTTTATATTGTTTTAACAATTCAATTCAATTAAAAAAAAATGAAAATGTATGCTTCTTACTGCAGATTTTTGCAACTATCTCTGCCCCCATAACTTTTACATTGTAATTAGCCATTATCAATATTGTATATTATAAAATTTCTTAAAACATGTGTTTGAAGAATTGTCTTTCACTATCAATTGTTTAGAAATTACAGCAGCTCGAAAAGTTCATTATTTTTCAAACTTCAAGCGACTGTAATTTTAAAACTGGAAAAAATTGTTTCAACAAACGCTTTGAGAAATTTTGTAATCTACAATACCTATATAGATAATAATTAATTACTACATAGATCCAACGGGGACACAATTGCAAACATTGCAAAAATCTGCAGCCAAGCAGAAATATTGTCCATTCTCACGGCTGTAAATCGCAAAGTATTAACAATGGAGAAAAATAATTTAAATAAAAGTTGTAGTTTTTTTCATTTTCTACAGTGCTGGTAAAAATAATAACTTTAAGTAGAACTAGCAGCAAAGGAGATAATCAGGAAATAGTATATTATGTATTTAGGTGTGAAAGCAATACTTTCCCGGACGACGATGCAAGCATCGAAGTCCACGAATGTGCTTTCACACCGACGTACACATACTATTTTTTTCTGAAATCACAATCAATATTATCATAAATTAAGGAATTTGTATTAATGCATAACATTTCTTCATTAGAATATCTAACTGCTTGCTAATAAATCCAATTTTAATGCGAGTGGTTTGTCAGCGTGTATTTATTTACTGTCTAAAATATACATAAAAAACTGTACGGGAATGTTACTTTCCCGGTCTAGGCCGGAAAAGTAACATTCCCGTACGGTTTTGTTGATTATTGCTTGACAACGGATCTTTTCCAGTCTGTTTTCTGATAGTTTCTTAGCAATGGACTAAAATACTGGAATTGTGCAATTTTCGATCTGAAATAGCGCCGAAAATGTAGACATTGCCGATCGATTTCAGGAAAGAATCTATTTCGACTGTCATTTTTTTTAAACATGACGGCCGTAGCGGCAACGACGTTTTCGTGGAAAACATTAATTAATGGTTGTGGCAACCCCATTTACATTATACAAACAAAAAATTACTTTTGGGAATTATTTACGGCTATCCTCCTTTTTTTTACTCTACAGACTGCATTAAAGGTATACCTACAGTATTTTACCTTGCTTAGTTTTCAACATGTTTAAAAAAACTGTAAAAATAGTTTTTTTTTCTTAATGATATTCTTAATAACTACTCACTTATTTCTGATAAAAAATTTAGTAGACTAATTTTTTCCAATTATTATGCAGTCAGTCCTGATTTGTTCGTGGTGACTGGGATTACGTATAAAGTATTTTTTTACACATAGGGGCATATTTTAATTCTCTCAACATAGACTTACTCATTTTTCCATAATTTGAATTACGTCACTTTTTTTAGTAAACCGTACAAACTTTATATTTTGAAAATATCTTGTAACAGTGCATATTCAGTAACAATTCATAATTCACCTCTAAGTATGTAACCAGCATTACACATTTGTATTACTATACAGATTGCCTTCCTATATATACCGTCTATAGTATAGTAAATGGAAGTTAATTTAAATTTACTATTGGTTTCATATTTATGACAGTGACGTAGCCAGGATTTTTATTCGGGGGGGGGGGGGGGCGAAAGTTTTTTTGTAAGTATATTATGTAGGTATTGTTATGTAGCTTTCGCACAATTCTTATGTAAATTGGTGTACAGTCAAATTTCTTGAATTTTTAATATGTTGTAGATTTCGACTTTCTGATCAAAAACTCTCATGGGCCCAACTCGATCCTATGTCTAGTTTCCGAGATACTACTGCTCAAGAAATGTACAAGAATGACCTTTTGTACAATTTAAATAATTTCGAATTCATGATTTTTTTCATACATTTTATATTGTGGTGCGTGATTCGTTCTAATAGCCCTTTATAATATTTTGCACTAAAAGCATTTGTTGTTTTACTTAATAAAAATAGCGTAGAAAAAATTAAAGTTTGAAAAATGTTGGCGAAGGTGCCGGGAAATCTGTAAAAAAATAACAAGTGAAAATAATATTTGGTCATATTGGCTAAAACATTTTTTACATAAAGTAAGTAAGTAAGTAAGTAAGTATGTGTCTTCCTGATCAAAAAACTTTAATTGAAAAACTTTCAGAAATTGCTTCTTTGACCTCTAACAACAAACACCCCATCAATAAATTAAAAGTTCGACAAGATATACAGAATTTTACAAGAATTTACTTATAGTTGTACCTCGAATACTAGACGAGACTAGACTATATAGATCGAGGTGGGTCCATGAGGGTTTTTGATCGGAAATAAGTCACATACATATACAACATATTAAAAATTCAGCCAACTTGACTGTTGTAGGTACGCCAATTTGCATAATCGGGGTCCTTTAGTTGAACTATTCAACAACGTATATTCCAAGTAACTGATGGCGACTATGCGCAATGTAACGTGGATTTCGCTTGGCTAATAATAAAAATAAATCGAATTTACTCATGATTCCACAAGGTTTTATACATTTGACTGAATTAAGGCTCCGCCCTGTCAATATTGCGGCAATAAATTGCAAGAAATTACGATTTGCAACGGGACTGGTTGCATGGAATGAAGATTTGTAATCGGCCAAAAAAAATTTTTGACTAAAACCGAAAATAAAATCAATATAATAATTTTATATAATTATCATGTCTATCAATTATACAAATGTCAATAAATTTCGGGGGGGATCCGAACCCCCAGGACCCCCCCCCCCCTGGCTACGTCACTGTTTATGACAAAGTTATTTCTTTCTGCAGCTTATCTATTTTTTACTTTATTACACCTAATATAAGGAAGTATAGTAATTATGATTTCAATTGATATAAATATTTACCTATACCTTTTTAAATCAATTCTGACCACTTTCTAAATATCTGTCTATCTTTTATTTGTTTGTATGTATAAATATATATCGGGATAACTCAAAAAGTACTAACATGAAAATACTCAATTTCACATTCAACAAAATTGTAGTTTAATGTGTAACCTTCAATTTGGTGGATGTGCTACCATCACACAAGTGGTATCTACTTTTTAAACTTGAAGAGGTTTTCATTTTTTATGAATATTTTGAAATTTGGGCAAGTCTTCATCTATGAGCAGATTGCAACAATCTGACAGATGCTATTAAATTATTAATATCAATTGTATGTATGAGAAAGTTGTTATAACCACCAACTATCTCTAGTCTTAGTGAAAACTGGTTATGGCTCGGCCTCGACGCCCCACAGTGGGGCAAATAGCTCATTTTTTGAACAAACGATAATTCCCAAGCCTGGAATTAATGAAACTTAATTTTTTTTTTTTAAACTAGGTATTCGTTATAAAATTGCCTTCAAGTCTATCCAGCCCGAATATTGAAAGTAAATTAAAGTTTTATGAAAAGATTGTTTAAAATTATAAAAAATTGTTACTTGGGGTTTTTTTTGGTTTCTAATCTCATTTCTGATCCCCGAATTTTGCGATTCAAAAAACCAAGATAGCGGATCCAATATGGCGGCCATAATATTTTTTTTAATGAAATGTACATGCACAAACTGTTAAAAATTGTTACTTAGGACTTTTAAGGGTTTCTGATCGAGAATCTGAAATCTAAATTAAGTAATACCGTAATCTAAAATGGCGAATCCAATATGGCGGCCATAATATTTTTTTAGTTGACATGTAAATGCGCAAATTGTTAAAAATTGTTACTTGGGGGTTTTAGAGATTGCTGATCATGAATCTGAAGTCCAAATTACGTAATACCGAAATCCAAGATGTTATATCAACCCCCTAGGCCTGCTGTCTGGATTCCACTTACTTTATAACCCCCTCCCATGTTATTTCAAGTATAACCCGTTAATAAATCACTCCCCAGACCCGTTTATATATGAAAACATAAAGGGGTCCATAAGAGGGGTGGTTTTTGACCGTTTCAGGGGGTTGCGGCGATCAAAAACTTCCCCCACCACTTGCATCGTGTTCAGCACCCTCGAAAACGGAGGGGGGGAGGTAATCCGTCCTTGCAAAGAAACCCCCCTCTTCCCCGTTTTCGAGGGTGCTGAACACGATAAAAGTGGTTGGAGAAGTTTTCGACCGCCTGAAATGTCCAGAAACCATCCCCCTTTATGTTTTCATATATAAACGGGTCTGGGGAGTGACTTATCGACGGATTATACTTGAATTAACATGGAAGGGAGTTATGGAGTAAGTGGAATTCAGACAGCTGGCCTAGGTGGTTGATTAAACCCTCACGAGGGGTGGAAATCATTTTTTTTAATGATTCAGTTCAAACTCATATCCCCCGTTTTCGGGGTCGCTGATCACGGGAATTTCTTCATATTTAGCTCCAACTCCTCCTCATCCCTCAAACGGGCAGGAACCACCCCTCACTCACTCATTGTTATGCTATTTGTAAACGACCTAGGTTTTTTTAATTAATTGTAAGCAAATAATTTATTTTGCCATAAAAATATTTTCATGTAATTCTTTGAATAAACAACATTGCCATTGACGACAAAATTTATTATTAATTACTCCCCGATGAAGAAATTATTATACCTTACTCGGCAACCTGCACAATCATCGCTCCAGCGATAACTGGTGGATGAGGGTAAGTTTCCATCCAGTATAGGAGTTGAGAAGAGTCGGAGATGAAGGTGAATATTTTTATCGTGATCAGCACCTGCAAAAACGGGGGAGAGCGTATTGACGATCCAAAGTGTAATTCATGAATTTTACACCCCTTGGAAGGGTTGAGGTAACCCCCTAGGTCGCTGCCACATTATCTTCCGTGAAGAATGAAGGTATATGCACAGGAATAACGATCATGTGTCGAAAAACCCGTAAATTATGGATAGCATGATTTCTGGTCAGTGAGAGATGGTTTCTGTCCGTTTGATGGATGAGGAGAGATTGGAGCTAAGAATGAATATTTTTCCCGTGATCAGCGACCCCGAAAACGAGGAATACGCGTTTGAACGTGGCCTACGTAAATGATGATGGAATCATTTACGTAGGCCACGGTTTGAACCTAATCATTTGAAAAAAAATCATTTGCCGCCCCTCGGGAAGGTTATATCAACCCCCTAGGCCTGCTGTCTGGATTCCACTTACTTTATAACCCCCTCCCATGTTATTTTAAGTATAACCCGTTAATAAATTACTCCCTAGACCCGTTTATATATGAAAAAGGAGTTCATAATGGGGGTGGTTTTTGACCGTTTCAGGGGGTTGAGGCGATCAAAAACTTCCCCCACTACTTGCATCGTGTTCAGCACCCTCGAAAACGGAGGGGGAGGTAATCCGTCCTTGCACGAAATATTTACACTATTTCTGCCGTCATTATATAAACTAGATGTATACTTCAGTTTGAGCCAAGGTTTATTTATAAAGAAGAAGCATGAGTCAAAATATTACTTTAGTTAAGTCCGAGCGAATTTTTAAATAAATTTATAATTTAACTACAGATTTTGTAGATTTCACTAAATGGAAAAATGGAAAAGGATAACATTCTTGTAAGAAAAAAATATTTTGACGGAAATACAGGTCTCGATTTCTTTTAAAGATATGTAAATGTAAAAATGTAAATGTACGTAAAAATAGTTTTGTTCCATCAAGTAAAATATTTTTTCTGAAATCAATCGGCAATGTCTACATTTTCTGCGCGATTTCAGATCGAAAAATGCACAATTCCAGTGTTTTAGTCCGTTGCTAAGAAACTATCATTAAACAGACCGGAAAAGATCCGTTGCTAAGCAACGATCAACAAAACCGTACGGGAATGTTACTTTTTCTACGACTATTGAATAATTTATTTATTATAGATACATTTTTGAACATGTAATAGAGGTCTCATTAGGTACTAGCGGCGGCGGGTAATAATTCATTACTCAATAGGCTAGGACCAATCACAAGAGTTCATATTCATTATTCAACAGCCTTGAACCAATCATAAGAAATCATATTCATTATTCAATAGTTTTCGTGGAGCAATCGCAAGAGACGATTTTAAGTTTAAAAACATTGCGTGTGCCATAACTCAATTCAATCTGTCATAATAAGTAGGTCATTGATTTCGTCGAAAGTCAAAAAATGTCAGTTTTCGTACGCTCCTGTAGGCTCGAATTATCGATTTCGCTGGTGCAATTCACGATGTGCATCACTTGCAATTCTTCCTCTTTCCATAATGACATAGTATGGCCCTTCAACTCATATATTAAAAAAGATATGAACGTTCAAAGATTTCGTGTTTCGCCTTCTTTGCAGATTGCGAAAACGGACGCCTCAACACGGTTTCTGTCGAATAAATCGAAAAGTATCACTTCTAACAAAAAAATAGAAATCTCCAAGGTAAAGATCATAAACCGAGGAACAATTTACTGTTTTTTAAATTTCCGTAACTTTTTATCTGTTCGGAGATATGGAGGTTCAAAAATGGCGTCAAACGTTCTTAAGTCAAAATACCTCTTTAAAAATTAAATATCTCAGAAACTAAGGCACTTGCGCCAAAAATGTTAAGAAACCAAATTAAAGATTATCGATTAAGCTAAAAGTCTTTTTTTAAATTTTCTCTCCTGCTTAAAAAATAAAGAAGTTATAACCGATACAATGTGCGTCTTTGCATTTTCCCTAAAAATCTCAAATTTACCAAGTGCAACTTCCTGTTGAGTAGTCGTAGAAAAAGTATAGTATTCTACTTGCGTGTAATAGCTATTACTCACTCGGATGAATTACGACACTCGCCTTCGGCTCGGGCCGTAAACATCATCCTCTTGAGTAATAGCTATCATTACACGCTCGATGAATAATATACTATTCCCGGCCTAGGCCGGGAAAGTAACATTCCCGTACGGTTTTTTATACAGTAAATAAATACACGCAGACAAACCAACTCACATTAAAATTGCATTTATTAATAAGCAGTTAGATTGTAATGAAGAAATGTTATGTATTAATACAAATTCCTTAATTTATAATACTATTGATTGTGATTTCAGAAAAAATAGTATGTGTATTTCGGTGTGAAAGCACATTCCCGGACTTCGATGCTTGATGGCCTCGGCTAGCGCCAATTTGCATCGTCGTCCGGGAATGTATTGCTTTCACACCTAAATACACAATATACCATATTATTTTAAATTTTGTAGAATTGTATGCATTATATTTGGTATATAAAATACATTTTATTTATTATACTACGATTTTGATAGTTGCACTAAGTATGCTTAATTTTACTCGAATTGTGAAAATCGAGTTTATTCATTTTCTTTATTGGTAATATATAATTTTTATTAAATGCAACGTAGGTATTTATTCTGCATCGGTTTAAGTACTGCGACTTTTTTTTTCCAATATGCGTATATATAAAGAGTCAAAATTCTTCGTACGCACAGTAATATTAATCATAGGTAGCCTATAATTAGTGCATGTACTAAATGAGAAGAGAAAGAAACAACTTTTTTTTTTATTGGTACCCTGTTTTGCTTATTTAAAGTACGCCTCAGAGTGTTTAAATCCAAGTTTTAAAAACGCGCGTGTTTTAAAGTTACCATGGGTAACATCAACGATCCAAGAAACGTGAAGTCAAAATGTCAACTTTTTAATTGTTGATATAACATATTGTAACTCAAATAAAATATTACTAACGAATGTTTCAAAAGCCTTCCGATTTTTGCGGTATTAACCGCGATTCTGCTTTTCTATTTAAGTAATCAATGTTAGAACTCATTTTAAAGCAGTATACAATCAGTAACTGTATTGACAATAATTAATCAGATGTGACAGATTGCAAATTAATTTTTGTTTTTCTCATTTTCATGACACTGACAGGTATCTTGATGTCACATCACGAATTCAACCAATTTACATTCTTAATTCTTGTTTACATTTTTTGTAGTAATAATACCAGTATTTATGATTTCAAAGTGTACCAATAAAAAAAAATAGCGTAAAGTATTCGTGGATAACTGGTCTTTAAAACACTTGCTCTATTTCGAGCACTCGGCTGCGCCGTCCTGCTCGAAAAATCGCGCGTGTTTTAAACACCCTATTATCCACTTATACTTTAATATACTATTTTGTATTTTTTTTTTTTTCATTATGCAATAAACTCATGTCCACAGGTTAGTTATCATCTACACCACATATTCTTGATATCAGCTAGGTTTGACATGTGTCATTTGAGTCTAATAATTTTTGCTGTTTTTATTACGTCATACCCGAGTTCACAAAGCTAATATTCTGAAAATATAGTATTTACCATCTGGTGAGTACGGAATGTTAGGATTGAGCGGTTGACTAGAACTTGGAAAATGCGAGTCACTCAAATTCCCTAAACCCATATAATGTCCATGTTCACTACTCGGCGATTCTTGTTTAATAATTTTATCATCCTTATCACCTTTGTCCTTATCGCTGGGTGATTTCCCATCGTCTTGCTTTGCTTTCCTTTGAATTTTCTTCATTTTCGCCCTTTGATTCTGAAACCAAACTTGCACCACCCTTACACTAAGTCCGGTTTCTTTAGCTAAAGCCTCTCTCACTTTTCTGCATGGTTTAGGGCTGACTTCAAAGGAAGCTTTGAACTGTCTTCTTTGGGCCGATGTTAGTATCGTCCTGGGTCGCTTAGGCCCTCTTCGTCCGTCCCTCGGTCTGCTGTTTTCGTCCAACATATCATCGTCTCCTGAACTCGCCTGCTGCATGAGGTACATTTCTTTCTCGAAGTCCTGCCTGCAGAAACACTGGCCTGCCCTGAGGACGAACTGCTCTCCTTTTTGCAGGGGCTGACAACACACCACGCATACGAAGCAGGGTAGGTGGAAGACGTGCTGTTGGGCTCTCATTACCATTTCGTGAGGTAGGAGGCGGTCACCGCATCTTGAACATTTTACACCGAATATCCTGAAAAAAAAAACCTTTAAGTTAATAATAATCATTTATTTAGAGCATATTATTCAATTTAATCGACTAAGTTAATACTAAAGTTCTAAATATTTTAAAAAGAAATTGAAATTATTACAACATCCTAAGAAATGGTATATATTTTTAACTGACTTCAAACAATTTATAGTGTGATGGCTTAGCGAAAAGATCGTGACCTGCTGGATTAAAGCTCCACATTTTCCACACTTCTTATATATCCTCAGTACTATCAATTCGGGGGGAGGTGCCCGATTTTACTGTCCGCCACCCTGAAATACGTCGCCATCTTTGTTTTCTTTGGACCGTACCTGTAAATTTTCGACTTTATTTGGTTTTTACTAAATGTCTCCCCAACTTCTGGGTTTGTAGCAAAAAGGATTTAATTTAAACTAAATTTGCTACAATTTGAGACCAGAGCCGTTTTTGTAACTTTAATATTATGCGAGATACAAGCTTCCAAAGTTTTGGACTTTTTTCAGGTTATTACGAAAATCTATATTTTTGTCGGTTTTGCTAAATATCTCCATTGCAGTCAGTTTTATATCAAACTTTATTTTGTTAATGTTTAAGAAGAGTAAATATGCTACAATTTGAGTAAAGAAAGACATTGATACAATCACAATTTGCTAAGATAATGTATTTGACCATGTTACAAATGTTTCAATAAAAAAAATTACAGAATAACTATTAAGAAAATAATCATAAAAATTATATTTATAATGTTGTTATTATTATATTTATAATGTTGTGTACTGTTCACAATGGCCTTTGCAATGACAAAGAGCTGTTCAGGCAAGTGCAGTCTTCTTACAAATGCAATTCTTACCTTACATGCGCACTTGATTAATTCCCTACAGCTTTTGTTGGCTTCCATGCCTCTTCAATTCTTTTCCATCCAAAGTTAGCCGGAGTACGGTGTATTTTGGAGTGATATCAAACTGGTTAACCAGATGCTAGACTGATAGATGCAGCGATTAGTGTGTTGAATGTGGGCATCCTGTGTGGGCGGTAGACTTTGCATCATCTTTACTTTTTTTTCCTTGTATGAAGAGATCCCCTCTGAGCTTGTTGATGCTCTCAAGTTCTATTGTGCCTTCGTACAGGATGCATGTGAATCGTTCTATGAGTTCAACTACCTTTGTTTTAGTATCTACTGGCTGAAATGGATGTTTTGCAGAGAAGATAAATCCTTCAATGCCTGGAGGGTATGCTTTCCATGTCTTCCATGCTGACTTTTTCGCCTTACAAAAAAATTGTGATGTAGTGTCTGAACCCGTGAAAGCATGGAAAAAGCGCAATACTTGCGACATATTTTCTCCGAGCTCTTGGCAGATGGCGTTGATATGATAATATCGGAAGTGTTTACCCTTACCAAATGTAATCCAAAGTTGAATATTAGGTTTGTAAGTTTGTAGCTCGAAACAGATGCCTACTAGTACCATAATAACATCTGTGGTAACTGTACTTATGAGGATGTTGGTTGTACCATTTTGTGATGCATCCAATATATGAAGACACATTCTGGTAGCTTCTTCGCGATCAGTTTCGGACATCGGTGCACTGCCATTTTTTGAAATAACGGATTTATCATAGGTGATGTATATTTCTTTACCTTCTTATACGCCATAAGCTGCGACTGCATCAATTAGTAGGGTAAACAATTCTGTCTTGTTCTCTGATTTCTTCAGGAATGTAACAAAGTTTTTGGGGAGTGTGGTTTCCCTTGTGACTTTTCTCCTTTCTCCCTCCCATCTCTGCACACGTATAGTTTCCTTCAGACTATCTGGCTTGTATCTGCCCCATACGTAGGCAATCCTAATGAAAAAGAAAATAGCACTGCCAGAAATACTGGGAGGAAAATGTGATTGCGTCGTATTTAGAAAGTCTGGATGCTTGTATCTCGCAAAATATTAAAGTTACAAAAGCAGATATAGTTTAAAGTTGTAGCAAATTTAGTCTAAATTAAAACTAATTCGAATAGTGTTGCTGTAAACCCAACCGATTTTCGTAATAACCTGAAAAAAGTCCAAAACTTTGGAAGCTTGTATCTGTCAAAATATTAAAGTTACAAAGCGGCTCTGGTTTAAATTAAGTCCTTTTTGCTACAAATCCAGAAGTTGGGGAGATATTTAGTAAAAACCAAATAGAAGTCGAAAATTTACAGTTACAGTCCAAAGAAAATAAAGATAGCGTCGTATTTCAAGATGGCGGACACTGAAATCGGGCACTCTCTCTTGAATCGATAGTACTGAGGGTATATAAGACCTCTGCAAAATTTGGCGCTTTAATCCAGCAGGTCACGATTCTTGCTACTATTTGTTCTAAGCCACCACACTATTGGAAAAGGATGGATTTCTTTATTCGACCTGTAAAAAAAATATTCGTATATTTTTCCATATCTCGGTTATATATGTTCAATGAATACTTTGGTGTAGCTTAAACGATTTCTATCAAATCTGTTGCAAACTATAGAGTATGGTGGTGACCCCATCGTAGTTTCAGCCTCGGTTTCAGCGAATTTGGTGAATACACCAATAATTTGAATTAAAAATTTCGTTATCGATTTACAATGATGATATTTTTTTGCAAACAATATAAGTATTAATGCTCAGAGGTGGTCATTATAGTTTTTTTCATCAAGTTATGTCCAATGCATAGCGGATCAAATTCTGAAAAACTAGATAAAATTAATGTTTCTTCGGAGTTGCCTCCAAAGTGGTGGTCAGGTATATTCGAGTAAATATCGAATCTGATGTCAAAAATAAAAAATTCAAAATGACGGATTTGAAATGGCTGCTTCATTACAGTTGCACGTAGATATAAATGTCTGTTCAGTGGGCGATTATCTCGAAAAGAAAGTTTCAGAAATACATATTATATTATGTATATTGTGTCTCACTTTTCATGGTAACACCTTTGTAGCTCAATTATTAGTCATCCAGTGTCAACCTTTAGATCGGTATCACAGACCTTTACTATATCCTTTTTGAGTACCTAAAACAAAACTTATTTGGGTTAATGGCGTAAGAAAAGAAGGGTCGATTTTTCGAGAAGTCATATTAGGCGCATGGGCTCATTTAATGAATTTCATTTAGTAGTTGTTACTTCTTGTGGTTAAAATATTACTTAAAATTAGACGTTATTGAAAATTTCAGATGAATCCGATATGTGGTTTTCGAAATATACTACTTTTAAAGAGCACGGTGCGACCAACATCGTGACGTCAGAGGATAGTAATATAAATCGGTGAAAATAGTTGATAAACTGAAATTCTTCACAAACACGCATACGTTTCAAAACACACTGCTTAAGTTAACGATTTGTAATATTGTGAAACTATCACCACGTTTACGCGAAGATGTTAAAAGTTCTAACGTCGATGTTAGTAGAAGTTTTTAAGAGCGTTTATGCGCGTTAAGATTCATTTTGGATTTATCCACCAGATGTCAGTCCGCTACTAAAGTTGTTAGTTGAATTTCTGATTTGATTTTAAATTGTTTGCAATCAACCAATCAGATGTATTCTGTGTATATTACACTACAACCGCCTAAAGCGTTTACGCGAAGTCCTTAACTCAGTTTTGCTTAGTTAGACGTGTTAACTTAACACATTTAGTAAGGCTTGACAACACTAAGCCAAGTAATATTAAGGCGCGTTTACGCGCAAGAATTTCAATGTTAAGACCATTCTTAACAGTTTTAACGTTAGCTTAACTCTTCGCGTAAACGTGGTGTATAATAACGCGCTGCAGCTAGCCGCTTCGGCTAGCGGTTCCTATCAAGTGACGTCACGGCCGATACTCGATCGCGGTGCGGTCCATTTTTATGATTTTTTTAAGACGATTTATAGGTCTCACAAAATGCTAGTTTTTTGCACAGGGTCTTAAAATGATAATCAAATAAAAAAAAAAGTGCTAAATGAGCCCATTGATCAATAACCCTTTTTACATCGAACTTTTCAATCGGGTTTAAAAGGAAAACGATACGTTCTACGAATTTTCACCAAGAGTACATGCTCTTTAAAAATTCGTGTGAGATTCAGAAATAAAAAAAATTAGGAAGCATTTCCGGACCCCCGTTCATATGAAACTTTTCTTCATATTTTTGGGGAAGAACCACCCACCGAAATATTTGAACGTTATTTCCGGACACCCTGTATAGTTTTTTTCATCGTGATGGTTTACAAGGGTACTGTTTTGTCGCGGGCTCTCGGGCTATTAAAAAAGTGAAGTTAAATCACGCATGTTGTAACTCAAGACGAAATGTTTATACTAACGCTTATAAAACAATAGCATAGTTGAAGATTGACTTATCGATTGTCAAAGTGCAAGTCGTAGAACAAATTACTTTACATACTTTAAAAATAATTAAAATCAACTTTCTGAATTAGTATAAATTTAAATAATGCATTTTCCATCAATATTTCGTCAGAAAACAAATTAATGCCACTACGTTTCGTAATAAAAAAATAGAAAAAATATTCATCAGGTATAGCTCATGAGGCGCCCTCCACGAGCTGGCGTAATGTAATACACAAATTATTGTTTCTTAACCTAAAAAATGTTTCCTTACCAAATTGGGAGAAGATCGGTCAAGAGGTAGTTGAGATATTGCAAAAAAAAAATACAATTTTGACACCCTGTATCTTTTTCCACAGCAACAATTTACTAAAGCATGTTTGGTTATATCCTCATATTTTAGTCCAAAGAATCTACCCTTGAACTATGGCCTATTATTAATGGTCCCCCTGTATAGAAAAAGTTCGAATAACATAGGAGAATTGAAAAACAAAACATTAACTGCGTTTCGGACAGTAACTCCTGTCATGATTGGAAATGCAACAAATGCTGTAAGGAGAAGGTGTCAAAAATGCATACATGTCAATGGAAGACAATTCGAATATGTATTGTAATTTAGTTTTTCCTATTTTTGGCAAAATTATTTTATATTATAAAAAATGTTGTTAATAGTTTTCCATGGCCTCCTCACAAATATATTAAATTTTTCGAAAATTAACCACTTTCTCTAGAGATAAATATGACATATGATATATCATTGGATAGCTAATTTAAGTTGTGATCAAATAATGAAATTATTTACAGGGTGTTGAATAAAAAAAAACACACGTCTACAGTGTGTCCCCGGATGGAGTTGCCAAGAGGAAAAACATCTCTGTTATTGATTTTACGACGAAAAGTCATTCTTTATAAAAAATTCTGCTTGTCGAAAAAATGAATTTACCATATAAAAATCTTAGATCAGATGTACCGGGTGTTAATAAATTAAGAAAACATCAAAATGCCTCAAGAGAGAAGTACCTTTATTTATTATTTTGGACAAAATCTTTATAAAACAAAGTTGTTTATAATCCAAAATAAATTAAATACATACATGAAGTCTAAAATTTGACTTTTACATTTATGTCAACTTACATTTTTTTCAAACAATAACATAACATAATAACATTAACTTCAACGATTGTGGAAAAACAATTTATTCTACATAGCCTCCTCCAACCTCAACACATTTCTCCATCCTTTTAATAAATTCACCATAGACCTTACGAATGGCTGAGGGTACATTCACTTCATTCACCGCGTCTTGTATTCGTGCTTTTAGTGTTTCTCGATCATGCGGCAGGTCATCTGCATAAACTTTCTGTTTTAAAACACCCCACAGAAAAAATCCATTGGTGTAAGTTCTGGTGATCTTGCAGAAAAATTAATTGGAGCATATCTTGTCATCCATCTGGCTCCGAAGTGATCTGTCAACCACTGCCGTACCAAAACTGAGGAATGAGCTGGGCAACTGTCTTGCTGACAAAAAAGTTACGCCTTCCTGTTGCAGAGTATTTATAAATGGCAATACAAAGTTTTCCAAAAGGTCCAAACAAACATGCTGATTTTAAGAAATATGGACCAACGATTCGATCATAAAAAATCCCACACCATACATTCACTTTTTTATAACGCTGACTTCGTTTGTGAATGACTGACAATTGTTTGGATTTTCAAAAGCCCAATAACGACTGTTTTGTGAGGAAACGTGGCCATTGGTACAAAATGTTGCTTCGTCAGTAAAAAGTGTTGCCGCATCGTCTTCATTGTACTTTTTCTTGGGTTTTTTGACATCCAATACAGATCCAGTTTCATTAAATTTTTTTTATAAGTTTGCGCAATGATTGGCGCGATACCGTTGTGTTAGGGAACTTTTGATGGAAAAGGTTAATTGCATATCGATAAGAGACGTCTCCAATCCCTTAACATTTGATCAAATAAATTCTTTCTTGTTTGGTAAACATTTTTTAAATAATCAACAGAACACTAATAAATGCAGATGTAAGATAGTAATATTCTACACAATGTCACAATGACGTTTGTCAGTTCAATATTATCGACAGCACACTCTGTTTCTTAATTTGAATTCTTATTCATATTAATAAATTCAACGTAAAAAGATAAACACAATAAAAACATAAAAGTCAAAATTTAGACTTCATAATTTGTATTTAGGCTTTATTTCGGATTATAAACAACTTTTTTTTATAAACATTTTGTCCAAAATAATAAATAAAGGTACTTCTCTCTTGAGGCATTTTGATGTTTTCTTAATTTATTAACACCCGGTACATCTGATCTAAGATTTTTATATGGTAAATTAATTTTTTCGACAAGCAGAATTTTTTATAAAGAATGACTTTTCGTTGTAAAATCAATAATAGAGATGTTTTTCCTCTTGTCAACTCAATCCGGGGACACACTGTATATCTCGAAAACTGAGGCAAGCATATTTTTTCTTATCAGCAACGGATTCTACTCAAAAAAGTGCCTTAAGAATGTGTTACTCGATTTTCGATTCGACACTTGGTAATTGAGATACTTATCATCCAAAAATACCAATTTTCCGAAAACGTTTCGCTAGTCGAAAAAGAGAGACAATCGCGCTTTGCGCCATTGTTTGTTTCTTGAAAATCGAGCTCAGGACGCCTATATTGCTTTTTGTCTATCTGCCATAGTTTTAGAGAAAACCTAAAATCCCACCTAATTTGGTCCACCCTGTACATAGTACACAAAAATAGAACCAAAGAACAAACGAATTTTTCTACGCCAATTGGTTGCCGAGATATGATATTTTTTGCGTTTGATTTAACTTCACTAGAAGCATGCTTTTGTAATGTTTTGTTGAAATATAACCAATATTATTTTAGTTATCATCAATTTAAAAAATCGGCAGCTACTGGAAGCGGCTGGAACCTCCCCACCCGGTGAATCTTTGAAGCCGAAAAGAGCACTAAACAATATGAACGATCTCATTTAATTATATTTATTAAGTTGAAATATTTGTTTCGTATTAAATCAGAAAAAAAGTCTTGCGTTCGGTGGGATTTGATCCTAAGAACTTGAGTGTTAAATTTATAGTCTGCACAACATTAATATTTTATTCAATGTTTTTAATACAAATATAGGGTGACTGCACCAGTAATTGCCACCGTACCAGTAATTGTCAGCTGGTGTTCATAATCCCAACAATAAGGGTATTTATTTAAGAATTTCATTTGTTGCACCATCTATATATTGGGTCATGTCTGTACTATCATATGTATAAGAAAGAAATTCTAAAACAGGGAGCCACTTGCGAAATCTCCTTTTAAAATTTTCAGTGTAATGGTGACTGCTGATGTGAACAGGTTTGTTACCAGTTTTGTTAAGAACATTGAGAGTGTTATTTTATGATATTTGTTGAAATTTAACTAAAGCCATAATTTTCATAGGAGAATACGCATAACAGGTAATTGTTAATACATAATCTATAAGTAATTTGCTCAATTTAAAGTTAACCTATGAATTATGAGAAGTGGCAATTACTGGAACATGAATTTTCTTTAAACCCAGTAATTGCCATTAGTGGCAATTACTGGGATATTTTAAAACAATCCAATACACGTTTACTTATAGTCAGATTCTAATGCTCTGAGTCTCAATTATACCTCATAGAAAAATGAATAGAATCGTGTTAGGTTATCCAGTAATTGCCACCTATTTTTAAAAGTGGCAATTATATAGTAGCAATTATTGGTACAGGTGAAAGGCAGAATGGAAATAGCAAAGAAACCTTTTTTCCTATATTCAAAAGAAAACATGGAGGCCGCTATAACTGCCTGCCTCAATGGTATGCAGTTTTCCACCGCTGCAAAAATGCATGGGGTTCCAAGGAATAATTTAAAGAACAAAGTTAAAGGGAAAACGCCAGTGGAGCGAAAAATGGGCCCACCTACCATTCTATCTAAAAGTGAGGCAAATGCTTTGCTAAATTGGATAATTCAAATTTCCAATAGAGGGTTTTCGCCTCTCAAGAATGATGTTCTTATAACTGTACAGAAAATAATGAAAAATAAAAAAAACTATACCATACCACATGTGGGGGTTTCGAACCTGGGACCCTTGGATTCCGAGTCAAAAGCGTAAGAACTACCTAACACGTAAAAAAATGTAAAAAATGTAAATTTTTACAAAAACAAAAGTCAAAAAAAAAAAAATTCTCAAATTTAAATCATTAATAACATTTGTATTTACTGATCGATTTTGTTCAAAAACAATAGGGTTCTTCCCCTAGCTAACACTAACTTACTATCCAAATTTCAGTACAATCGGATTTTTCTTTTTTGAGTTATCGTGCTTACAAGAAACGTGACGGACGGACGGACAGACATTTTGAAAGTTGTTTAGAATTCGTTCACTAACACAATGATATGAAAATTTTTTCTCTACAAGCGATATTTACGATTTTAGAAATGTGCCGATCAAATACAATATACTCTTCGTTTTTGCGAAGAGTATAATAATTCGTTCATTTCTTTTTTTTTTTTTAAGTTTGTACCTAGTGTAAAAGCATAGAAATGAATTGGCAATTACTGGCACATAAATTGGCAATTACTGGGATTTTTCTATTTTACTCCTGGCAATTACAGGTACTTTGGATTAAAGTAAAACAAATATAGATATATAATATAAAAATGCCTTTTTTATAATTTCTGAGAGTAGAAACTCTTTTATAAACCACTGATAAACAACTTGTTCTTTTGTTAAATCACAAACATGGCATTTTCAATTTTTTTATAACCCCTTTTATGCAAACGCGTTCTTATAATGGCAATTACTGGCGCAGTCACCCTATGCTTCATCGGATCCTAGCCCGGGGCCAGCCAGACAACCACGGTGAACACCGCCGTGGCGAGTGTGAGGCTGGACGGGGTAGGTCCGGTTTGGCTTGGAGAAAAATAGAAAAGTAGCTCCTGTCTTCTGTAGGCAGGCTTAAAGACTAGGTTAAAATTATAATGTGTCCACATGGACCTAAAATTAATATAAAAATAAACACAATTCTATAAAAACGTTCGTAGGCAAGAGCACTTAATAATTTTGATTATTGATACGGGAAACAACTAAACGAAAACCCTGTTCGTTGGTAATGGGATGGATGGCAGGGATGGCCATCTTTGGAAAAAACCATATAACTCTTGGTGGACAGCTTCTCTGCCAGATTTAGCCAGGGTAGTGTTCATGGTGGATCGTTTAAGTTTGAGTTGGTATATTTTGTTTTATCTTTTGGCCTCGACCAATTTTTCACTAAATCGGTCGGGGAAGTGATAGCTGTCAAATTTTTGGTTCCAATGTTTCTCTGGGGAATTTGGTTTTTGAAAAACGTTTAGGTTGATACCAATGTCTTAAATTGTTTTTAGGTTATGTAGTACTATTTTTAGGTTATGTTGCCGGAAGAATTTCCGGCGGGATGCCGGAAGTAGCGGAAATAGTTTTTAAAATATAATGTCACCGTCACTTTTAAAGTTTTATTGGAAAAAACTCACCGAAAGCGTTCCCGTGGGATTGCTTATACTTGTAAGGCTTGTAAGCGGTTCAGGATGGCCTCTCACACCATACGTGGGCTTTATAAACGTCGAAAAAACTTGTAATCTCTCGATGCACCTGACACGTCAAAAATACTCAGCATACAGTCTGCACGCTTTAACACACTAGCAGAGAACTTGTAGCACAAATGGACCCATAGTATTTTTTGGGAATTTTCCTTTGAATCCATTTAATAAAATTTGACATTTTTCTGAAAATTTGACATTTTTCTGAAAAGTGATATTTTCCCGAAAATTTGACATTTCTCCGAAACTGAAATTTTTTCGAAAGTTTGACATTTTTCTGAAGTGACATTACTCCGAAAATTTGACAATTTTCAAACATTTGAAATTTTTCTGAAAGGTGACATTTTTCTGAAAGGTGACATTTCTTCGAAAATTTGACGTTTTTTCGAAAATTTGACATTTTCCTGAATTTTTGACATTTTTCTGAAAAGTGACATTTCTCTGAAAATTTGACATTTTTTCGAAAATTTGACATTTCTCTGAAAATTTGACATATTTCTGAAAAGTGACATTTCCCTGAATATTTAACATTTTTTCGAAAATTTGACATTTTTCTGAAAAGTGACATTTCTCCGAAAATTTGACGTTTTCCTGAAAATTTGACATTTTTTAAAAATCTGACATTTTTCTGAAAAGTGACATTTCTCCGAAAATTTGATATTTCTTAGAAATTAAAAAAAAAAAAATTTCGTGACTCGTCTTGTAGAAATATTTTTTTGATATCATCATCAGTTCGCCTGTTATAAGAATTTTATGCTTTTACGACGTCATCAGAACGTAGGTGTATTTTTAATTCACTCGTATTCCATCCATTTACAATATTTCCATCTACATTTCAAACTTTAATTGGATGTTTCCAATAGTTAAGTCGATATCTGCACCAGTTTCTAAGAATTTTTCTTATTTGCGACGTCATGTGACGTAGGTGTATTATTAATTCACTCGTAATCACTGAACTCTACTATATAAATGGAAGGTCAATATCCATACCAATTTTTACGCCAAATTGAACCTCGCGCAAGTATGGCGACCATAAGGAGGAGCGCAATCGCACTACAAAATACGTCAGAGCCGGTCTTATTGTTACTGCAACTGTTTAAAACCCGGGACTTTGCCCCGATTCTTGCAACACAGTACCATACAAGATTGCACCATATTGTCTTTGTTTATAACAGTCACAAAATATTACACAAAATAATCAATTTACAACAACTTTACACAAACGACAGAATAAACAAAAAATAAAATGGTGACACCGACTCTGGAAATTTCATCTAATCCAAGACTTACGCTACAGAATCTATGGAAAAGAAATAAAACACAGAATAGCGTCAGCCTGGCATCGGCGCGTAACTCCCGTAGACAGCCATTTGGTTCAAGCACAGACATTAATTTCTCTACTGCGTCGACGCATGGCTTAAAGTTTTTGAATTCGTTACCACTTAATCTGTGCCGTAATTGCCGCATTTTGTTCACGCGCATATACCTATACTGGCCTTCCATTTATATAGTAGAGTTCAGTGCTCGTAATCCGTCCGTCTACAATATTTATACCTACGTTTCAAATTTCAGTTCGATATCTTCAACCATTCCCGAGTTATCAGCCGAAATCATGAATACCTCTGTCATTATTAGAATATCACCCTGTACATTGCACTGCTTTGAGGACAAAACAAGTGAAATTTTTGTTTTTTAATTTTTTTCACGGAAACCAAATCGAAAAAGTGCAAGTGTGATATATCGTTGAAATCGGAATTTTTACTGCTTTTCAATGGTCCAATTACAAATTGTAAGTAATCATAAAATAAACAACTTGTTGTGCCAAAACGGCACTAAACGTAATCCGATCTCAACCAAAACCTTTTCAGATCTTCTGGAGCACTAAAGAAACCCTCATGCAAAGTTTCATCCAAATCCGTTTAGTAGCTTCGCCGCTATCGTGCTAACATACATACACACACACACACACAGACATTTTTCAAAAACAACTTTTCTGGATTCCTGGGACCTCAAAACGTAAAGATTTGATGTTATCTCAATTTTCGATTTTGGACTAATTGTAGTAACCTCCCACAATTTTATTGTGGGGAGGTTAAAATGACTAATCTTAATTATGTAAATGAGATTCTAGGAAGGGAGAAGACAAGTTATCTTGTATATATAATTTTTTGTGTTCAAAAAAATAATATGTTAGAAAAAACAATGTGTAGTAGTCATATGTACCTTATAATAATTCAATTTGTGATCATTCTAAATCTTATCGATTTAAATAACTAAATTTAAACGGAAGTAGCAAATTATAAAGCTGTTGTTTAAAAGTCTCATTCGAATGTATTAAAATAGGTACAGTAATTGGTATTGTAATAGGTATTAATTCAGCACTGTTATTACTGTGAATTACAAAGTTATAGACATTTTAAAATAAAGTTCTTAAGGAATACATTTAAAAAAGAAATCTGCTGTCTTCATTAAAAGGCGTTTTAAAATATAACTTCATCCAGTCTCCTATTTAATTGGATCTTATTATCTCATATTGATATTGAAGTCGGTTAAAAATGCATTTGGTTCTGTTAAATTTTTATTTTTACACCGACCTTGATATCACTACGTAATACGGTTATAAAATACACCCTGTGTATATCACAATTTATTTATTTTAAAAAAATCAACATTTTAGTAACAAAAGATTGAGAATTCCTGACATCGCTATACTAAAAACTTTCTCCTGAACATAAAAATTCATTTAGCGAATGATAATATTCACGGCTAGTACCATAATGATTGTCATTATGATCCTTATAACATAACTAACTATTATTATATTATTTTCAGTCAACCTCAAAGCCAAAGTGCATACATAAACTTCCGCGGAAGTTGTGTGTATCTTTTTACCCAATAGATTGCTAATGCACGCTCTCAATTGAATGGTGGTTGCGAAACCAAAGTCCTCACTCGTCCTTGCCCTACTTGGGAAGGCGTTTTATTGAAATATATAGATTCTCTTAGATAGGATATTGCATAATACTGTTTAAGCTTGTTTTGAATCTAATCAATAAATAGTATTATTTGAACTCTTGTGTTTCATTGATTGAATGGTTGATTTTCAGTCTTATCCCTCAAGAGATTTTGTGTGTTAAGTTGGAATTGAATATTGGGTGATTGAAGCTCAATCACCGATCACATCATGGAGGCTCGAGACGGATTTTTTTATGAAGGGAAATCTGAGATCTCTAAGCCACAAAATCCATTAAATTGCTAGATAAATAAGATAAAGTGTATTAAGAGAGAAACCGATTTTGGGAGAACGCCGTTAGTAATCTACGGTAAGTACAGCTTTTAACTTTCTCAACTGTCAAATATCCTATAAACATATATTGAACCCACCTGGGAGTGGAAAACCGCGTACGAACAAGGGGGAACGCGACTGGCGCCCTTTAATAAATAAATTGGTGTCGCGTCCTTCAGACGCCGTTTGAAAGGTTCTTTACAAGTACATCGATCTCAACCGGCTCCTCACTGGGTTTTTTAAAATTAACCGGTCACCAAAAATAAGTCAAACAATTTAAATTTTTTAACAAACAAAACAAATATCCAAGTTTTCAAGAAAACTATAAAAGTCAACCGAAACGTTTCATAATTCTTAACCACATCCTGCACATCTACCGGAAAAATTTCTTTCTAACCGGCTCCTTCTACTGGTGAATATTGAAATGTGCTCGTAATTGTTTGTATAGAAGTTGATTCTAAGAAGTAGCAAGGAGTCTGGCGATTTTAAAACACCGTTTTAAAGTATTTATTCCTTTTTCCTGCCCACCCTCTACTTCGTAATCGTTGTGATATAGAGTGAAATCCCAGAGCTGCCAGACCTACGTCATTTTAGCAAAGCTAATATTTTGACAACAAATAGTGTCATATCTAGTTAAGAACGTATGCGTATTTGCTAGTTTGAAAGCGGGGCCCTTTTGCAGAAAACAGGTATAAAAGGTACATAAAAATTTTATTCAGTACGTTAAAGTACGATAGCTGGATTATTTTACACGTGACACGCTAACTACATGGTGTAAGCGTCAACCTCCGGAACTCAAGGTTCGAAGTTCAATCCCTGAGCGTTCTCAGTGTTTTTTTTTTCAAATATACGTACTAAGAAAAAAAGTTATGGCCAAAAATAATAAATATTTCCCTATCGGTTGTCTTTTTCTTGGTAATCGCCACTTTAAGTTAATATTTGTTGAAAAAAAAAGCTGAGAACGCTCAGGATCGAACCTTGGACCTTAAGATTCGGAGGTTGATGCTTACACCACGTCGTTAGTGTGTCACGTGGAAAATAAACCAGCTATCATACTTTAACGTACTGAGTAAAATTCGTATCTACCTTTTGTACCTGTTTTCTGCGAAAGGGCCCCGCTTTCAAACTAGCAAATACGCATACGTTCTTAATTAGATATTACACTATCTGTTGTCAAAATATTAGCTTTGCTAAAATGACGTAGGTCTGGCAGCTCTGGGATCTTGGACTAATAGGGCCTATTGCCTTTCCCAGTTGATATCCGTTACATTAGTGTGAACAGTTTTAATTTTTTAAATACCTAAATAATATCTTTCATGAATAACAAATAAACTATGAAATCGGTTAATAGAAAACAATATATTGTTTAATACTTATATTTAAATTTCAAAATATTAGGTAAAATAAATGTTTGAATTGTCTTAATTTTTTCCAACTTAATAAATTGATCAAGATGTTCCGGACAGGTCTAGCTTATTCAGAATTATATAACGAACAATCTGACTTCTTTATTGCGATACGAGTTCTACAACCAGAAATATTTAAGAGAATCCGCAAATAAATCTTATTTTCAATATTTTTTAGTTAAACAAACCAAGTATATTAAGAAAAAGATAAAGTACGGTGGCAACTTTTTTATTTGAAACTTTTTTTCTAGTTTGCGAGGAACGCCCTCCTAGTTGAAATGACGCAGAGGATGGTGTAGTTAGTAGTCATTGAAAGTAAACGTGTACTCGCTTAAAAGAGGGCTTGTACAGACCTGCAACTGCGCCACGTTCCGAACCGCGCGGCGAACCGTGCTCCGATGGTGTGTACGATGCAACAAACGCGCGCGCACCTGATAACCGTTCGGCGAATGGTTTTCTGGCGATCCACCACTTGTCGGTTTCTCCCCGTCGCATCAAAGAAAGTGCGCGTGACAACGTTATACAGGTTTGGACGAGTTGATAGTTCACAAAATCGTTCGGCGTTCACATAAATTAGATTTACCGATTTACGTCTAAATGGAGTGGGACTAAATTATCGGGAACGACACGAACGCGTTCTGTTCGAAGTTTGGTGCGCCTAAGGGCGTTTTTTCACTGGCCGATACGATACCGACAATGTCGTACCGATACTGATGAATACCATATAATAACACAGCGCCGACAAAATGTGACAGAACGGTATCGTATCGGCAAGTGAAAAGAGTTCCATATAATTTTATACGCTTGTGCTGCCCCGATATCGTTGTATTGGTGTCGTTGACGAAAAATCGTTATCGTTTCGGCCAGTGAAAAAACGCCCTAAATTAATTACGCCGACACCCAGATAGAACGCCGCGCAGTTTGCGACGAGGTTCGTGATGGGGTTCGGAACGTGGCGCAGTTTTTAGACATCGAAACGCGACGTTGATGGCAACATACAGTTTCTCTCTGTTTGCAAGAAATACATAAAAAGAAAACGCCACAACCAACATTTAGAAAACTTATAGAGTAGCAACGTAAAATGACAAGTACTCTGAAGCAGTTTTGGATTAAATCGGTCCATTGCTTCTTATAAAATTTGGAGAACATATTTTTTAACAGTGAAATTTTCTGCTAATTTCCTTATTATTTCCCCTCCTTCGCAAAAATATAAATACCAAATTGTTCGCAGTAAAATTTTGAGTAAGGCTAGGCTTATGAAAAAACTCTTTGATAATCGGTTAATATGTAAAGAATTAAAAACCATCAAAAATTACCTTATTTGATAATTTAAGAAATATAACTTAATAATGCTTCAATTTTAAGTTGGTGAAACTATACCCTTTATTGAACTAAACCTTCGTGCCAAATTTTAGAAAATATTTATTCAAAAACGTCTAAAAACTAATAATAATTTCGAAATATCCATCGCTTTTTGTTTGCATGCGTAGGAGAACATTTTTTTTTCAAAATATAGGTTTTTACATGCATTTTACAATGGTGTTAAGAAAAAAATATATATCTACATTAAACCTTTTTTTTTGAAATTAGTTTATAATTTTCAAAATTATAGTTATAAACAAATTCAAATAACTTGGATTATTTATCAAACCAAAAACGGCAAACGAATTATGAAAATAAATGAAATTTTTTTTTTCTAAAGCAAATAATGAACTACTTGCATTTGGGGCCGAGATACGTCAGTTGTTGCGTTTAGGTCATTTATAAATAAACCAAGATATTTCTACTTCAAATTTGGACTGGTTGTTCTCCAATTATATTTTTGTCTTTTCATAGGTCCAGTTTTATTCAAACTTTTATTGCGAACGATTTGGTATTTGGTATTTTTGTTTTTGCGATGCGATTGCTAGAAAAGGAAAATGGCAGAAAATTTCAGTGTGGAAAAATAATTTGTTAAAATTTTACAAGAAGCAGTGGATCGGTTTAATGCAAGACTTCTCATAACACTTGTTTTTATACCTATCACAAATCAAAATAATAAAATTGCTGCAATCAGAGAATTCCTTATTCAACCATTTTGATGTATAATTTGACTCCTCTATAATGGGTATTTGTAGAATTCTAATAAATGGCGGAGGATCCGGTGATTTTGAAAACTGCCTTTTAATGTTTTTATTAGATTTAAAGTATGTATTATAAATAATAAATAAATAAATAAATAAATAGAATTTTAAGGTTTCTAATAGTTTTTCTTCAAAATTATGTAGTTTTTGTTATTTAAAATGTCTTTTTTAATCATATAATTTTAACTGTTCTTAACAGCGTATAATATTAGTATATTAGTGGTACTTATATATGACTACTGCTTAATTTATAAATGATTGAATATTTATTATTTAAAAGTAAACATTTGTTTACTTTTTAAATAATTGACAACTTATGGAAATAAAGATATTCTCTCAGATATAAACGTTTAGTAGATCTATACACTAGAATGTAGAGTAAAGAAAATTGTAGTTATATTCCGAGGCAACAAAGCAAACGCGAATCCAGAGCACGCTTCAGTAAGAAATAGAAACGAATATAATTTCTCATCTGAACGCTTTTCCAGCAAGGAATCGCTAAGCGGCACAGCGGCATACAATTGGAGCCCTACGGATTTTTAACAAAGCACTACGATGGCGTAAGGGTTTTATTGGATTCGCTCGAGCGCCTTCTGAAACTCATATCGCCGGTGTATGAAAGCGAACACGAATATTTAAGAAGCGTCGTCGTTTCTAATAAAGAATGTGGAGCTGTCGGCTTTCTTGTCTTTAAAAAAGTCTCTCCGTTCGCATTAACACTAGTATTCACGTAAATTATATTTAAAAACAGTATGGAACCAAACAGTATCTTTATCCCAGATTAGATCTATCGAGTACAATAAAACGATATATTTTCGGTACATTTTGTTGACTTTAATGATATTGATGGATTCAAATGATACGATGGAATAGAAAGTTTTTTCGTTATATCTGTAGTGTGGTATTGTTATAGAACCTCCCAGAATCGACCTAAGTCGAAGGCAAAATAAAAATTCGACTTAGGTAAAAAATTAATTCAAGGGCATTTTCGATCATAACATACAAGTCTAAAAGGCTTCAGAGCTATAAACTAACACAAAAGGACCGATATGATCTTAACGAACTCGTGTTCGTTAAGACATAAGGCACAACCAGGTGAAAATTCGAAGAACACTTAGGAAAATGTCATTCAAAAGAATGAATATAAAATGTTAACTATGCTACGTATCAAAAAGGGTGAAATCGACAAATATGGCGAAGGCGCGTAGCGTCTATAGGCAAATATTAACAAAAAACAGTAAAAATGGACAAGGCCGGTTTCTCATATAAAATGAGTTTAGATTCACCCAACGACTCATAATTTGGACGAGTGCGTTGGATGATCAATACAAAGTGATGGTAGGAAAGCCAAATGAGGGCTTTCCAAATGGTACAGTTATAGAGAAAACCGCCTTGTGCATAAGTAAGACAAAAATCCATTTTG
Source organism: Rutpela maculata (assembly GCA_936432065.2). Taxonomy (NCBI): domain Eukaryota; kingdom Metazoa; phylum Arthropoda; class Insecta; order Coleoptera; family Cerambycidae; genus Rutpela; species Rutpela maculata. Next base: position 115,349,700 of record OW386285.2, read on the forward strand.
CCAAAAAGTTGCTCGAAGGCGAAACGGGGTAATTTTCCCTATATTGAACCTACATCGGGATTAGGAAGTCGTGGGACTGACCGAACATTATCAAACTCATGTATTAGTTGAACTCCGTTCTGTGAATGATATAATCATAATATAGAACTTTAAAGCTAATCAAAAGCGAATCAGTATTTTTATATTATTTTCAGTCAGCTATAATTACCAATTACAAAGGACAAGGGTAGATAAGCTATATATTTTCGCCCACTAATTTTATAAAAATAAAATGTTCTCCTTAAAAGCATTAAACGTTATGTATTTATAGTTGAATATATGATCTTTATGCTTCTATACGTTTTACATTTAAAAAACAATAGTAAGTCGTAATAATAGCATTTCAAAGTAAGCATGTTTGCAGTTTATTTGTAACTTTTGACGTTTTTCCGAACTTTTAATGTATTTTTCAGTTAGATGTGTTCGATGTACAAAAAAAAACTATACCTCATTTCATTGTTGAGTATTTAAGCTTTTAAATAATGGTCAATTTATATTGGTTCATCAAACGCTTCAATGTATAAGAAACAAAATGGTTTCCGCGGGAATCGTAGTGGTGTCGATGTTGCGTGCGAATTAAAACGTGTCAGCGCTCAAAACCACATATTGTGTGTATTGAATACAAATATTTTTCTACATCTATTTAATTATATGACAATTATTAGCATTTTTTTGGTGAAAAATCGAACCTATAATTCACTGTAGTGAATTATCGATTCATAATTCACTGCACCCGGCCAATCACAAATACAAATTTAAACATCACTGTTTCGTTGATTCAATGATATTTTAAATCGACCGCGATCAACTCTTGCTGCTGCGGCTGACAATCAACTCGCGTGACAGTGACAAGTGTACCGCCATATTGTTTGTTTACGTTTTCGACTTCTTACGAATAGGTACCGATTAATGTTATTAAATTTCAGTCTATTTTATTTGTTTAATAGGTGTAGAAGAAGCATAGTATTACATTCGCGATTATGACCATTATTCACTCAGATGATTTGCGCCACTCGCCTACGGCTCGTGGGCTCAAACATCATCTTCGTGAATAATGGCTATCATAATCGCTCATATAATAATATACTATTTTAGCCACGACTATCGTATGATCATTGCATTCTACATTTAACAATTGACAAATAATGATAGTCATTATTCTAACCTAACGTATAATGAACATAATCTCATTCTAAGGCATCTTTGACCAACCAAAAACTAGCTGTTTTCGTTCTAACGCACCTTTGACCAATCAGGAACTAGCAATTTAGATAAGGAAAGGGCGAATCCATTTTTTCCAAGAGAGAGTCCATGTTTTCGTGCATATTTTCGTGTGTGACGTTTATCACGTCAAAGTTACACTATAAACTAACTTTATTTATTTACTTTTAAATGATTAAAATAGTTAAAATATGCGATTAAGTATAGTATTCTGCTCGCCTATAATGTCTGTTACGCACTTGGACGATTTACGAAACTCGCCTTCGCGAGTAAGAGCCTTCATTATACGATCGCTGAATAATCTACTATTACTTGTCAAGACCGATTAATGTTATTAAATTCGGAAAATATAATGACATATGACATGGCCGATGGGCGAAAAAAAGCCCTTATCTAACCCTTGTCCTTTTAAAATGCTTGCATTAAATTCTGGGGAAGTTGCATGAATCTTTTCTACCAAATCGATTATTAGCACACGCTCTCATTTGTATGGTAAAGTTTATCTTGTCTTAGTTGGGGAGTCGATTCTTTCAAATTATATAATTTATTGGATAGGATATTGCCGGGAAAGTTACACCTATTTATAAGAAAGAAGATTCGTCTCTATTAGAGAATTATAGACCAGTCACTACATCAGATAGTTTATCAAAAGTTTTTGAATATGCGTTTTGTGATCGTTTCCTAAATTTCATAAATAAACAAAATATTTTAACATCGAAACAACACGGTTTTCGTTCAGAAAAATCTACATCAACGGCATTACTCACTTTTTACGATAAACTAATAAATTTTATAGACGCAGGCGAGTGCCCTGCTGCAGTATTTTGTGACCCAAGCAGGGCATTCAACTGCGTAAATCACAATAAATTGCTGAGTTTATTAAAATATTGTGGCGTAAGAGGAGTTTCTTTGAGTTGGATTTCCTCGTTCCTGACAAATCGGGATCAATATGTTTCAATAAAATATCAAAATGAGAATCTAATCTCGAATGCTATGTCTGAAATTAGACAGGTTCAAATGGGAGTCCCACAAGGTTCCATATTGGGACCTGTCCTATTCTTAATATATATATATATATATATATATATATATATAAATCAATTAGAAGCTGAAATATCTCATCCACACTTTGTTATGTATGCAGATGATGTTTCTATACTTATCTCTGCAGAGAATACTGAAAATATTAATAATACATGTGAAAAAGTTGTAACTTCAACTTCGAACTATTTCAATTCGCATAGTCTATATTTTAATACCAGTAAGACACAAGTGCTACGATTTCATAACTATCACAAGGCGATACTGAACCTTTAAAGTTCAACGTTAATAACACTACTCTTCAAAGCAAACATTCAGACGTAAAATTTTTAGGTGTGTACATGGATGAACGCTTGAGCTGGAAATCTCACTGTACACACTTGATTTCCAAAATAAATTCTATCACATATATGTTTAGGAATTTGCGATTAGTTTTGCATAAGCATCAACTAATAAGTGTATATTACGCCCAGGTCGAATCTAGGTTGAGATATGGTGTTTGCTTGTGGGGCAGCTCCACCATGGCCAAGGACGCCTTTCAGGCACAAAAACGTTTTGCGTTGTATTGGAAATATTCCGAAGTCTTATTCATGTAAAAATTTATTCTGTGAGTATAAAATATTAACCCTTGCCAGTCTCTATATTTTAGAAATATCTATTTATGTATTTTCTAATAAAGACAACTTTCAGCTCAATAAAGACATTCATAATGTTAACACACGGCAGAAAGATTTAATACGTGTGCCTTTTGCAAAATGTAAAGTCACTAAAAACTCACCATCTCACAATGGTACCCGAATTTTTAATAATTTACCCGACTATATAAAGTTTAGTAAAAACTTACATTTATTTAAAAGTAGGCGTAAATCGTTTTTTTTTAGAACGATGTTTTTATACACTATCAGATTTTTATCTTACACCTAATTTAATTTAGTTGAACTTTTTATTACTTTTGTAATGTGTTTCTTTTTTATTTACTTGTATTTTTTACTTGTAGTTGCTATTGACTATTCCTATACAATTTTGTATTGTCTGTTAAGGAAAATAAATGATTTATTATTATTTATTATAATTTCACCGTACTTGTTTTAAACCTGGTAAATAAATGGTATTCTTTGAACTATTTGCATTTTATTGATATTATGACTTGTTGCTAGTCTTAATCTCGTGAGGGTCTTCGTTTGGAAGACCGGAAACATTAGAGTTAATCGGAGTTTCATGACTACTCAAGTTTGAAACTCAATGTTCTGGTCGCTTTACGGGAGCTCGCTAGGGATTTTTTTACGCGAATTTTCATAAATCATTAGGTGTAGAATCCATTATTAGAAGGTGAATAAGTGGAATCCCGTCAAAGAGAAAGACCAAATTCTTATTAGAGTGAGGAAAATGAATTTTTATTGGAGAGGGAGCGTCGTTAATGATCTAAGGTAGTGCAGCTTTGGTCCATTACTCGTCTATCGAAGTATATCTTATATCGAACCCGCTTGGGAGTGGAAGAACGGGGCAGAATGCGATTGGCGCCCTTAATAAATAAATTGGGGTCGCGTCACTCAGACGCACTGTAGTGAGTTCTTCTACTGTATAACCAATTGACGAAATAATAGTATAGTTGACACACTTGTTATGTGTGCAAAAAATGTTGGCGTCTTTGGCGATGCGGTAAAGATCAAAGATGCTGACATTTTTTGGGTACTTAGTAGATCTGATGACAACTGTGATAATGATTCAAAGACATGGCTTTTTCTTACAGTGTCGGATTGGGACCACTTGGTCCACGCGGCACATCACCTGATTTGGAACACCAAGTGTCTGTGCGACGAGTAGGGGGGGGGGGGGGGTAGCGTTTCGGAACCGCCGCTGGCGAAAATTATTCAAGAATTTCAAGGTCTCATTGTATTTTTCAAGCACTGTAAATGTGTGTAAGGCTATATAAAGACATTAAAATATTGATCATTCCTGGGATTGTATGTATTTGTAGCTTCATCCTCGTGCGTGAGGCACGTCCTGTGTATATCTCCTTCTCTTTCGACTTCAACAACCACTCTCTCATAAAGCTCGCCATGTCGAATGTGCAAGCAGAGAAGGAGAATGATTAAAAATTAGAAGGAGAAAAAAAATTGAATTCATGTTTTGGAACCCCAAAATGTAACCATTTTCATTAATAGAAGTACTAAATTACAGAAAACCTTTATTAAGATTCAAATAACTAAAACGAAATATAAAAGAAGGTATATTTAACACAATAACACAAAAATAAAAGTTTTTTAGGAAACCAACGAAATGTAAATATTCTTAAGATAAAAGTGGAACTTATCAAGGAACAAAAACAAACTTAAAGTAAAAAAATACTACACTGGCTAATACTTATAAACATTTTTGAAAAATATAAAAGCTTTAAAACTACAATAAGAGTCTGCTTATAAAGGTGGCAAATATATAAAAGTATATTTTTGTTATGGTAAATAAAAAGCATAGCGACATAATTTATGTTTTATAGAACATAAAACATAAAAGCTTGCTTAGATAAAACGGGTATTAAGAGGTACTACTAGTACTGGACACTAGAAATCAATAAAAAATAAGTACCTAAGTAGACTATGATATTAAGAGATTATAATATGTTTTGCTACTTAGTAAGTAGCAAAACATATCAGTCAGTCAGTTATTATTGTGTCATTATTAATATTTTCAAGCAAATCTTTTTCAATGTTTATTAATAACAATGATTTTATTAGATCATCGCCTAGCATAAATCTTAATCGAGTTTTAATTAATTTTAGCTTTGAAAATACCCTAACACAAGCTACTTGTGTGAAGAAAGAGTAATTATGTATTTATAAGCCATATATAAGTTTATATAAGTACATACACGCATATTATAACCACATAATATATAATTTCAAAACAGCAGTGAACACAACTTAAACATTCACCTTCTGAGTTTTAATTCAAACACCGTTTAGTGCGCTCGTACCATCTTTAGTTAGATATAGTCTTGAAAACTCTAGTAACTCTGTTCTTAGGTTTTCATAGTCTATAATAAGTGATGTACAAAGTTCAGTGGGCAAGTATACATTTTTTTTTAAACAATTTTAATAACATCTACACATAAAAACAGTTGACCCGTATTTTTTATTTTATTTTTTAAATAATGCCTTATAGTTAAAAAAAATGATGAAGTTTATAGATATTGCCGCCAATTTTCGGGCTATTCTATTGGCTATGACGTAATAGCGTAATCACTAGATTCTAATTTGTGCTTGAACAGAGAAACGAGTACTACGTTGCCATGTTTCGATAAGTAATGTAAGATATTCTGTACTGCTATACGGAATCCTCTGTAATATTACAATTCTGTATTAGCAAATTATCAATCAGCCTTAAAAATATATAAAATATTTACTTGCTAAGTATTTGCAACAGTGTTAAAAATTAATATTAAATTTTATTTCAGACAGTGCAGTAGTGCACATTCTTTTCTAGAAATGTGGCAACGTAGCTAGTTACTGTCAAATGTAAAATGCCCCTGTTTTAGAGATTATTACGCTATTACGTCACGAGATATCCGGAAAACTACTTTATTTTAAATCCACTCTGGTTTTAAGCATATTCATATTACAATAAAACCAATAATAACCGGTAAAATTACTTTGAAATTATATTTATAACATTTTGGAGAGTCATACTATAATACCATATTATTAATATTGTCGTTTTCGTTATTATTTACTAGCCCATTATTCAGACTGATCATGATATAAAATATTTTGAATTTTTTCAAGATTCCGGGAATCCAGAAGGGAAAATTTGTATATACGTCTGTAGACGTAAAGAATTCACCTCTTGTAAATTTATTTTTAATTCCATTTCCAGTAAGAGATTACACAGGACCCCGTGTAGCATATGTTTTTGGAGTCGCTGAAACTGAATTTGAAACTTATTTTGCCTCATCACGTCAGGATTTTCTTAAAAATTAAGAACAATTTTTTTAACCGACATACGGAAACATTCGAAGATTTAGCGAAGTCGCCGGTAATATCAGTTAATTCACCGGCTATTATTTTTATAGTAACATTTACATGATGTCCAACATAAAGAGAATTTCACAATAGTTTCTTTCCTGCATCATGTAGAAGTTAAATCAATAAAAGAAGCTACTAAAAAGGTTGAAAAAAAAAAACAATCGAACCACCTTCAAAAATATCTCCAAAAAATAAGAAATAAAGTTTCATTCAGTTTTACAAATATCTGTCTACTTATTAGTGGAGACTAGCAAGGATATTATTTAATATCAAGTTGAATTCGGTGCAAAAATATCTAATTTCAAAACTGGCTGCATGTACAGATTTAAGGTTCCCCTTGATTTAAAAAAAAATCCTGACCTGATGGGGCAATATAAATTTCAGATTCGGTTTCAGTAAAAATATTTTTGTGAAGTGCACCGAACCAGACCCAGTGTAGCATGTTTTTAGGGTTGCTGAAACTGAATCTGAAACTTATTTTGCCCCATCACGTCAGGATTTTTTTTACAATGTAAACAAACATACCCTTCGTTCTGAATTTTTAAGTTTTAACGTCAGGCTCCTTATCAGAATATCCTAAAAACTCCATTATTTATCAAATTTCATGTAAATATGTAATAATGTTGTTACAAAATATATGTCGCGAAAAAATTGAGGAATCAAAATGTTCACAATATTATCAAAGCTAAGTTTCAAGCTCTTGAAATCAATATTCCTATACGAACTAAAAAAGGAATGATATATATTTCAGCATCGTCCACGATCTTGAAAGTGAGAAAGAATAGTGTGTAATAATGACCAATGTATGGTTTTGCGTAGGTATTATTTGAGTCCAGAATGACGAATGAAGTCAAAAATATAAAAATGTATTGAGCTTATGGCAGGGATATCCTAAAGAGAAACTATAATTCATTTTCGATTAATTTAGAGAACTTAAATCATCATTGACTGATCAGTTTTTTCTGTAATAGACATAAAATGTAATTTATAAGAATAAATGAATTTAAATAACTATTAAAATAGCTTATGTGGTCATTTTGATATTTCATTTCGCACTCTTCAAAATTAAAATAAAATGTTGAATTGATTTGGTCGCATATTTATTATTTCTTGCGAATTCAATATCGCAATCTCTTTACCTTTGAAATTTTTACGCAAAAGTATGCATGTTAAACCAGAGATGTCCGAAAGATTAAAGTAATTGAAGAATAAATTTAGCCACAATTTAGTTGTTACAAAAATATATCGTGGCAAAATCGAGGAATAAAATATTCACAATATTGTCAAAGCTAAGTTTCAAGTTCTTGAAATCAATATTCCTATACGAACTAAAAAAGGAATAACCTAAATATATAACGTATATTTCAGCATCATCCACGATCTTGAAAGTGAGAAAAAATAGTGTGTAATGACCAAACACGTATGGTTTTGTGTAGGTATATTATTTGAGTCCAGAATGACGAATGAAGTCAAAAAGATAAAAATGTATTAAGCTTATGGCAGGGACATCCTAAAGAGAAACTATAATTAATATTCGATTAATTTACCTGATTGAATACTATAACTGTTTGATATTTTCTGGTAACAGTCAAGGACAAAATTTATTGCCTAGTTAAAAAAGAAAAAGAAAATTATGTATTTCATCCACCATTAAATGTCTATATAACCGCAATTATCATAGAAGGAAGCGAATACCATACTTCAGCCTATGGAAAGTGAAGTTCATGTTCATATCTGAGTTGAAATAACACGTAAAATTTCACAAAGTTTTGCATGATTTTCCCATATTATCCGAGTTAGAATAGCACGTGAAAATAATAAAGTCAAGTTCAGCTGTTTTCAATTTAAATGTACAGAGTGTAACTTAAGTACGTTTCAATATTCCACGATGTTATTCCCTAGGAAATTTTAATAAAAAAGTTTATATACACAGGTGCCCAAAAATTCTTCGTTGTAATCTGAGTGCTAAAATTTCCAATAAAATGTCGATTTTTCTTGTACAGCTGCTCACAGTCAACTGACAATTGTGAATATACCATTTTAAATTTTAAATTAGCTTTAAGATATATAATGCGTTGTGGATACCTTAATTCATAAAAACTCTGCTTGCGATGCATTTGAGTCAGCCGAGACATAGACGAAGATCATATCAGCCACCTCAGCGTTCGTATGATTAGTCACGAAGAAAAATTTGAATAACTTCATGGAACACACCTCACATGTTTTTACATGTGTAGACCTATGACATTTATCAATTTAAGCAAAATAAACATGTAATCAAGACAGCAAAATGAAGCAACCAAAACTTGTTTAGTTTAACAAAATTGATTTTCTGCAGTAACGGTGGAATAAATTTTAAAAAGTTGCCGTGAGACTCAATAAATTGAAGATGTAATTACTGTCTATAATTGAATAATTTTTCTTAAGGTACGATCGCTTTTAATTTTCTGGAAGGCGATACTACTCTCTTTTTTTCAAAATGGTACTGATTACTCATATTTCCACCACTGCTTAATAATAGACCGTGATATAATCACATTTTAAGACATCAAAGTGTACTGCGTGCCAAATTTAGTTTAAATATCTGCATTGATAATGACAATATAAGAAAAATTCGGTATATTTTTATAACACCCCCACCCCACATCCCCTTTAAAACGAAGAATATTTGGGCACCTTTTATATTTTAACGTATTTTAGTTACACCCTCTATTCCTATGAAGACATAATGCAAACATTTTAGTACCCATTTCAGAATCTTAAAAATTCAACTTTATATTCTATACATTTTTCATTACATAAAAATACAATTTTTAGTGAACTCCAAAATTAACTGTCCTATTTTAAACTTGACAATTACAAACAAACCTAGATCATAGAGCTACAAATAGTTGACTTAAATAATATAAATAATTTTGAATGGATACACTTGTACAAACGTACCTATCGTAGTCAGCCTTGCAGTAGAGTTTGGTATTCCTAGTATAGCAGGAATGCGTGAGCAGGACGCCACAGATGGAACAGCTCAGGCAGTGTTCGTGCCAACTCGCTTCTGCCACTCGCATCAGGTACCGATCGTGGATTTTCTGGCCGCAGCCCTCACACATTTCATAAGTTTTTTCACATTTTATTAGGCTGCCATCTGCAACAAATAGAGGACATTTCAAGGGATGCACAAACTGGAGGGAACGTGAGAGAAAGCTTAGTCTTCTCTATGTTTTTCCCTATTTTGTCATAAAAAACATGAGACGAAATTTATATAAATGTGTACTAAAATTGTTTTTTTCCTGACCATAAAACAACATTATCTTTATTAGAGATTTATAATTTTGAATTCTTTTATTAAAATATTTGATACATATCTACGAGTAGTAGTTATGTGACATGGGCGTTTTAGTGTTACTGAATACTTGCAGTAAATAATGACCAAAGGACAAGGGTAGATAAGGGCCTTTTTTCGCACATCAGCCATGTCATATGTCGTTATTTTTTCCGAGTAGAGACTATCTGCAAAATAACTAGAAACGCCGCGCGCGGAATTTTTCATAACTTTTCTACAGTGGATTTTGTATTGTGTTATATGCGTCGAGTCGGTTTTTGCACTGTTTTGGGATAAAGAAAGAATATTACATTTTTGCAAATGTTATTAATTGCACGGGGAAAAAATCCTGATAAAGTAAGTATAATTTTCACGAGAATCATATTTATATACCCATTTGGTGTGCAACCAACTAACAGCTTAATTGTAAATCCTTTTTTATAATGTGAATAAAAATGCACACGTTGGTTAATTTCCGGAGGTTGTTCTACAGGCCATTCTGTGCAGTCAATGATTACACGACAATTCTGATACTTTTCCCGAAAAGACTCTGGTAATAAATCATGAACTGTATCTCGCGATGGCCAAGTTACTAAATTTTTACATTTCTTTGTCAAAACTGTCAGAACAGATTGGAAAATGCGCGAAGCAGTGCTTTGGTGTACATTGAACATCACACCCAGGGCTGAAGTTGTCAGCCCTAATTTCGTTTTCGTGAGGAACAGCAATAAACGATTTTCTTTAGACAATTTTTCATTCTTTGCTGGGGAAATAGATTGCTGCAATAACTGGAACACAGCTAATTTCACTCCAGCAATATCATTCATGTCGTTATCGTTTGTAACAGATTACACTCCGTGGAAACCTTCCCTGCATTTAATCATCAATTTGTCATTAAGATCGTTACTATCTGGACCAATACATTTCTCTTCAACGGTTATATCTGACCCACAACATTTATCAGAAACTTTTACAGTATTAAAAGTAACACTGCACTGCTAATATGCCCGATGCTAATTCAAGATCTGACGTCCACAGTACTTCGTGTTCAAGTTATAGTTTATTACTTTTAAGAATTCGATGGCTCCCGCAATGATTACAATGACAGAATGAGTAATAAATCGGATTTTGCATATTGTCTACTTGTAAAATTCTTGCACGAAACTAATAGAGTAAGTCGCCGCGAGCGCTGTTGTCATGAATCGCTAAGCTCCGCCTACTTATCTTAAGTTTACGTTTTCATTATTAGAAAGTCTAAATAGCCTGTAAAGAGTTAAATATTGCTATAAAAATGCACCGCTTATTTTCATATTTCGTTTTAAATTTTGAAGCTGTTTTGAGAAGATGAGAGTATCAAACTGAAGAAGAAAATATATCGTCAAAAAAATATGGTATACTTGTACCGATTATTTTCCATTATTACTTAAAACACAACTTAAAGCTCACACCTTTAATAAAACGCCAAACGAAATTGTAGTTTTCTGATTGTTATGATGTTTAATATTTGTTTTCAGACCTGCTATGTTTCTATTTCAACTAAGCAATGAAGAATAAGGTGCCTATTTTTGAATTATTTAATTTCCAGTGGAAGTATAGTAACGACAAAAAAATTTTTTTAAAAATGTTTATTGTTCAAATAGGCTTAAAATGTCATAAAACGTCCAGATTTTAAGTTTGAGCGAAAAAAAAATTCTGTCTGTTGGTCTGTCTGTCTGTAACTTTTTTTTGTGCGCACGTTTACTCTGAAACCGTTTAAGATATTGACTTGAAATTTGGTACACATATGTACTTTAACGAGATCTAGAACTAGATTATATTTTCATCTTGTTCCGTCGAAGGGTTGGGGGGTAAATTGGGGTAAATTTGGGGTAAATGGGTAAATCAAGCAGGCAAGAGTCCATAAAATTGGTATTTAGTATGTACAAGAGAAGCTAAGGTCTCAAAAAAATGTTTGGCATTAGCCACCCCCATTACCAACCCCCACCCCCTTACTAAAGGGGATGAAAAAAAAATGTGATTTAGTGTATGTACAAGAACCAGAAACCCCAAAATATTTTTTACTTCATCCACCCCCACTACCACCCCTATCACCACCCCCAACCCACTACCGATGTGGGGTATCGTTTTACGGGTTTTTGGGGTAGAGGATTTCAAATATTATATTATTAAAGTTCCATAAACAATTATTTCCACACACAAAATTTTTTCGTTGTGAGTGACTTGGATAGAGAATCTGGATGTGGAAGTAGTGATTCCTTAGGCAGCGGTTTTTTAGTGTTAAATAGAAATAAAACATATCGCATATTGTAGTGTTCGAAATAAAATTATCAACCTACTTTTGTGGATGGTCCATACACGTTCCATTTAAAAAAATTGACTTTCTTATCAAAAACCAACACCCTAAAATTTATTGGCCCACAATACACTTAATATTAACTTACTACTAAGAATTATTATTTGTGTGGATGAAAGAGCGGAGATTGATAAATTTTACCCCAGTCACAGCCTTCTAGGTTGAAAAATGAAATTAGAAATTTAAAAAATATTTTTGGAAAAAATGAAAATTTTGCACCTTGATCGGATAGAATTTGGTCCGTAGATTCCAAAAATATTAAAATATACAGGGTGTTCCGTTTAAAAAATCAAAATTGATGTTATTTTCGTCGAAACCGGAAGTCGGCCATTTTCACTACACGTCACTAAATCGGAAAATAAGTGTTATATACATGTTCCAAATTTCAAAACAGTTGGTTCATAAACAAAGGAGCAATAAGCCTGGGCCAGTTCTCGTGGCCACACGGTATACATTTCAATATGCAATTATTATTGATACGATATAATGTACTCATTTATGAAGACTAAGTTTTATTTAAAGAAATATATATGTTGATTTTAATGACTTTCATTTTGTAAAACTTATGCAGCGAAAGGCAGCACATTCTGTACAGTTAAGTACATTTGTAGCAAATCAGCAGACAAAACTGTTATGTCTATATAAATAATATTACATTTATTGCAATTAAATTCATTCATCTCAGCATAGCTTAGCTAGGATTTTAATTTTATATTGCATATTTTTTTGCCATTTACCTGTTACCACATAAAATTTTACTGGGATTTTTGTTATACAAAAAGTTCAACCGTCTACCACCTATAGCCGTTTATTAAAATAAGAAAAACCTCCAACAGTAACTTCTAGGTAAACTATCAATAAATAATCTTAAAGGCGACATTGGTTATTGTTTCTCTAGAGAATTGCATTTTCCAGTTACTGAATAGAAGAAAAGGCAACTCGTTCTAGGATAAAATCAATACCAAGTTTGGTGCATTCTATAAAAACCACACTGGATATGCTTGCGCGACTAGTAGCATCCGACGTTGTAAATTTATCACTACGGTTAATGAAGTAATAGAAAAATATAAGTTTTTTTTAAGTAGATAGGGCTAGGGTTATACAACTCTGTAAAACCTAATAAATTCTTTAAATAACTTTGGACTTGTACTCCTTGATTTGAGGTGATTATTTTATTGTTGATTGGATTGTTTTGTGTGGGATTTTATGTGTAATATGCTTTATGCCATGTTTATATTTTTACAACTTTGCCAGTAATCCTATTTAAGAAACTTGAATTGAAAAAGATCATCAGTCCTCAAAACTTTGTCAGTCGTCTTTAAATGAATCGATAACCACCTAGGGGTAATATAGATACCATACCAATATTATATTTTTCTGTTTGGTAGCTAGACAAACCACGAGTTTAGTCATATAAGTATTGACAATTTATATCATACATTTTTGTAATATACAGAACTATAAAATTAATAATTAATATCTTATGTATATGTTTGACCCCATTAAATTTTTTCATTTATTTTGGAGGTAGGTTGCAGCTTTTGGTGCGATACTACAAATGAAATTATATTTACACATTAATCCATTATCACTAAAGTAATGTTGCACCGTAGTTTGGTTTCTAATTTCAGCATTATTTTCCAGGGTTTAAAAATTGTATACAGCGGGTCCTGAAATTTCCTTGTTTGAATTTAGGCAATGGTAGTTTTTGCAAAAATTTGAAAAAAAATTTCTATAGATATATGTCCGGAAATGATTTATAAAGAAGCTAAGGGTTCTCTGAAGGTAAGGCCTTGTGGTAGGTTTTTATTTATTGTTTCAAGAACTCTTTGTGCTACAGCGATGGTATTCGATACGTTACTTAGTATCAAAAGGGCTATTATTTAATAGCATTGGCCAAAATGAAATTCAACCAGGGGCATAGGGAAGAAGGGGAGGCGCCCTTCTTTATAAGCCAATATTGGTTTGCTCCTTTTTATTTTTTTTTTAAATTTTGGATGGAATATGGTTTCCTAATAAGGAGTCTCAAGTCAAAGGTGACTGAGGCAAGACTTTTCTAAGCAGGCCCCTCATAATTCAAGCTAAACACAAAGTATAAAAAATATAATTTTAAGTTACCAAGTGGGGGAAAGTTGAAAATATGTATCTCGGTACGTGTGATTAGCGGTCTTGTGAGAAATATTAGTGGTTAATTACACAGATAATCCAGAACTCCATAGTGTTTTTAGTCTAATGTAATAAACCGAGCCAAAAAGGGAAAAGAAGAGAAGTAATCACGTATCGCAGATAAGTGTTGTAAATTTTTAGCGTATTATTGGCATTTTATATTAATGCGGGATTGCATGTTCTTTTGCGTTATAAATGTCATAAATATTGAAAAACTCTAGTTCAGATAACTTTCTTAGGAACATAAACCGTGAAAAGCTGTCCACAAATTTATGGCAAAGCAATAATTACTAAAGTATGGCCAAAATATTCAAATTATTTTTCAATTATTAATCTATGAGGCATTGTTGGTACATCGCGTCAAGACTGAATTCTCGCAGCACTTCAACGGAGGTATGCGTGGTGCAGGTTTCTTTCACGAAAATGGTATTTTCTAAGAAAACACAACAACAAAAGAACACGTCAAGCAAACGCCAAACCTGTCTTAATACTTAGAGCAACGGAAACTCAACTTCACAAATAGTTCATATTCTGGTAGGCAGGGAGATAAGAGAACGAGCCAACAACAGTAAAGCAAAAAGACAGAAGCCAATACAGACCACAAAATAGTATACGGGAAACTGGAAATACGAAAACAGAAATACGCAAAAGAAATAACAAAATACACAACACCGGGAATATCTACCTACTACAGCATGAAGACATCCAGAAGAAAAAATACGGCGAGGAAATATAAATGCAACACGAGAACAACTAGAATGGACAACAATAAGTTCAAAAATAAAATTGTCGGGAAGAAAAACGTTAAAAAAACGAGAAATCACAAGACGATATACATAGCTATCATGCCGCTAAGGATGACATACTGGATCAAACGACAGAAGCCAGCAGAAGAAGTCTAAGAAAAGCTGAAAGAGATATTGTCTACCAACTTGCAAAACAGTCAGGACTAAAGCAACGATATAAAACGTCAACATAATAGGAGGGAAGAAAAATTACGAAGAGAATAGAAACATACATAATGAAGTACTGGGGACATGTTCAAAGAAGGGATCCGATACAGTCATTGAAGGAAGCACTAAGATTAACAGTCACAAACCAAAAATAGTGAGACCATGCTACACGTGGATAATAATAATTGTAAGGCAATCTAGGAAAGGACCAAGCATACTGGGAAGGAACGGCAAGAAAAAAGGTATACCATAATGAAACCGAAAGGATATATGCTCTGTTGCAATTAGAAATGGAAGAAACAGAAGGCTCAGAAGAAGTAGAAGTAGAGAAGCAAAAACATAAGAAAAATAGCTTAAACGCTCCTTCGTGAATTAATGTGGCAACGCATCTCACAAATACCTATATTTCCTATCTCAGATTCCATTACTATGCGCCATGTGGCTCTCTCTGCTGGCAACAAACATTACCCTAATCCAACCCAGCGTGGACGTGGCCGGCCTGGTGGCATATCCTGGGAGTGGCAGCAATGCCTACCGCACGCTAGTAAATCAATCAGTTAATCAATCAAAATTAAATTTAGAAAAAAATGGTCTACTTTGTGAAACACCATAGGACCAACCGTCTTTTTTTTACAAAAACTGATTTAAAATAGTTGCAGTCGATTTTAATTAAAATTCTAATTTCTTCCATTTTTAAACATTTTTCAGAATTTAAACGCTGAGAAAAAAAATTAATATTTTGGATATTCAGCAGATAGCTTTCAAAGAAAAACATTCGTTTCTTTCATATACCATTGGTGCAAGACTGACTAAAATAGAAGATCAACAAGAGCTCCCCCTACGAAGCGACTTGTCTTTTTTCTTATATTTCTAACATTCAGCATGAATAACAATAAAACAACCACTCTTTCTATATACTGATGATTCAAGTCTGATCATGCCAATATAGTATAAGAAGCCTCCTTTACGAGGAATTCTTTCTAGTGTCTCTAGCTCTACCTAGAGGATACTACATCACAATCAAACATTTGTTACATTTCAAAGCCAAAAAATATTAAAAAGCTTAAAAGAATGTATGTTGCTTTATTGTTTTTCATGCTGAATGTTAGATATAGGAAGAAAGAAGTCAACAAGTCGCTTCGTAGGGGGAGCTCTTGTTAATCTTCTATTTTGGTCAGACTTGTACCAATGGTATATGAAAGAAACGAATGTTTTTCTTTGAAAGTCATCTGCTGAATACCCAAAATAATAATTTTTAACGATGATGTAAGCAGAAATAGTAGGTATTTGTTTTTAAAACGCTGCTTTGTACACTTGAACTGTTTCGATTATTAAATGACATTTGAGTTTCAATAAAAGACTTAGATTATTAATTGTCCACAAAATGACCCTTTTATGCTAGTTTTTATAAAAAAACCGGTTAGTTCTACGGTGTTTAACAAAGAGGACCTAATTCATGTAAATTTTATCAGGGTACCAAAATTAAAAAATAAAATGGAACAAAAAAAAATATTAGAAAGGTTGTAATACCAGCCCTTATTAATACTAAGTAACGTACCGAATCTCAATGCTGTAGCACAAAGGGCTCCTGAATTATTAAATAGAAACTTACTCTAGGGCCCTAGTTTTAAAGGGCCCTAGCTCCCTTAGCAAGCATCTTTGGACATGTATAACATTTTCATATTTTTGCAAAAACTGTTATCACCTAAAATTAACGACGGGAATTTT
This sequence comes from Rutpela maculata, assembly GCA_936432065.2. Lineage (NCBI taxonomy): Eukaryota > Metazoa > Arthropoda > Insecta > Coleoptera > Cerambycidae > Rutpela > Rutpela maculata. Next base: position 115,366,542 of record OW386285.2, read on the forward strand.
CGAATAACCTGTATGTAGGATACTCCTTTTTGTAAAATATAAAGAGCGTGTAAAAAGTGTGGAATATTGCGTATAATTTTTCAAGTAGCAATATAAAAAAAAACACAAAAATTGCTGTTTGATGAAATTTAAAATAGCCTTGAGTGCCGTTTGTTAAACAATTAGTTGATATGACAATTTTTTTTGTTAAACGGCAAATTTTTTGTGGGAAATCTGGAAATCTATCAGATATTTTATCCTATTTATGTTTGAGTTTTGTGTTCTTACGTCCTTGTTTTATAATCTCCTTTAGCTCTTTTTAACTTCTAAATTCTAACTATTTTCGGTAAAATTATTTCAACTCTTTGTGTTTCTCAATTATATAAGTATTTCAAAATTACTTGAAACGCATACTATTCACTTGTTTAATTTGACTTTTTTCTATTTGTTTTTTCAGTTCTATCAGTTCTATAATTAGTTTCAAGTGATATATTGCTACAATGTTATGGATGTACCATCACATTGTGGTAATCACATTGTTGGCAAATGTCATATTTATTATGTATCTATCTACTTTCTATATACACTATTTACATATTGAGTCTAATTTAAAATATAATTCTCATAAAAATTATTCTAATAATATCCTCTTTTTTAATTTTGTTTTCACTTAGTTATTAGAATAGATTTGCAATGAAAAGAAAATTTGTTCAACATGCAACTTATAATTTGTAGCCCTTAAGGAACTAGATGATTTCAAATACTCCTTTTAAAATTATTTTAGATGTATCTGAAAATGGAGTGATGATTTTTACTCCGAAACCGGTTATACAAACAAAATATATTTGTAAGAAATAAATATATTTTATATAAACCTTCTTCGTCTTTACTGTGACTTATCACTTGGATTCACTTGTGAAAAATATAAATTTAAAGACGAGTGAATCAATTTTTATAAGAAAACACTCGGTATACGAAATAATATAAAAATTATTCAATATATTTAATAGGTTTAAAATTCGAGATTATGGCGAAGGTGCTGGGGTTATCTTTAGAACTATTACGAAGAGAAAGCATTTTATTATACGAAAAATAGCATACCTTTGTTTTTTTTAATTTACTGGTGACATGGTACTGAAGGTAACAAACTGGCATACTCAGAAAATCAATAAAACAATATTTAGCTTCAACATGAAGATAAATACCCAGATGGAAAGTACTCATAAGCAGTAACCCTGGTCTTATGCTCCTCGTTTTGTAAGAGCTCGTAAAGTAGGCTTAAATGGCTTATTGTTATTGGTTGCCATTTGAATTCTCAGTTGTTCGTAGCTGTAATGAACATTTCTTGTATGCGATTGTTTTATTTAATATTAGGTTTTACTTCAAAGTCCATCTCAATACAAAACTTATCATATATACGTAGTTTCTTGTTTAGCACTCTGCAAAATAATTTCTAATAATACTATTTCTTATTCACATCTTGTTAGACATTTTATGATTCGTATATTGGTCCATTGGTCTCTCTTTCCTGTATAGTACGTCCGATGGTGTCAGACTATCTGTCACAGTTGCCTGTTAGACGCTCGGACTCTTCAAAGCTGTTTCCCATCAAATTGTTTGCTTGCCACTAGAATCTATAAGTAAGGTATCCTAAAAGAAGGAATCCTTCTTTCAGGATGTTCGCACCTTCCAAAACTTCGATAGATTTGTGGAAACTGGAACTGTTGAATATAAAAAAAGTGAAAGAATAAAACGTGTTGTGAATGAAGAAAATGAATTTTCTGTGGTGCTGGCAACGGTTGAAAATCCCCATATTAGTCAGAGAGAAGTGAGCTCGTTAGTAGGAATAAGTAGACGGTCGAGTCTTAAAAACAAATAAGTTTCGTTCATATCATATTCAAATGCACCAGGAATTATCTGATGACGATTTTCAAAGGCGTCTACAGGCGTCTCACTGATGAGGCAACTTTTCATAAAAATGGATTTGTTAATAGACACAATTTACATTATTATGCTTCGGAAAATCCTCACTTTTTTTTGGCAAGTTGATAACCACCGCAGATGGTTTATAAACATTTGGGGAGGAATTATTGGAGAGCATGTAATAGGGCCACATTTTTTTGACGGTACATTGACTGGAGCTATTTACCTTCATTTTCTGGAAAACTATCTGCCACAATTATTGGTGAATCTTCCTGAAAGGATTCGAAATACGGTGTGGTTTCAGCAAGATGGTGTTCCACCACATTATTTAAATACAGTTGGAGACCACTTAAATAATACCTACCCACTTCAATGGATTAGAAGAAATGGACCCAGTAAATGGCCTGCTAGATTCCCAGATCTTACAAAAATGATTTTTTTTTATACGTGAAGGAAATTGTTTATAAAGACACACCAACAACAGTACAAAATATGAAGGAAAGGATGATAACTGCTTTTAGATCTATGATATCGGCAATTTTAGGAACAGTAGAAACCTCATTTTAAGAGCTCATAGAGATGTGTGCCAATCAAAATGGGCAACATGTGGAGCACTCATTATAATATTTGAATAATGAATTATTTGAAGAAACATCCATTTTTAAGTTTATTCTCGAATTTAGCACTTATTGCTCAATAAAACGAAAATGGTTGCAATTAGCCATAGGGAAGTATTCACAAAAAACGTTCGTTTTTCATATCTTCATCACATCGTCGAAAAATATATATGGAGAAAATTGAGAAAATTCAATTTAAAAAGTTATTAATTGAAAAATAATTTTTGACCACCCTGTACATTTTTAGGAAGTAAAAATGATTCAAATCTATCAATTAGATGTCTCGTAACTAGCATTCACATACATTTTTCTTAAATACCGTAATTGTGACTTTGGAGATTTTTCAATTTGCAGATGCAGATGGCATTATTTCAACAAAAAAATTCATTACATCCAAGTGGCTAGGAGATATCAATAATAATATAGGAATGAATGGAGTTTAGAAAGAGGCTTCAAAAAATATACTAATATACATAGCATTCCATTAAAAAAAAGGCACTTGATCCTGTAATTTCGTCTTGGCTCGCCCTATATTCAAAAATAATTTCCGGTTATAGACTTTTTCATATAGTTTACTTCTATTTTTTTTTAATTTCTAGCTATCGTAGAACTCGAGATATCGAAGTCCGACACACTATTGCCCCACCTTCTATATCCTCAAGTTGACTCAACTGGCAGGATAGAACCATGTGGGAAAATGTTCACGAAGAAACTCCAACTTGTTTTATGTTGATTTAAATCACAATTCTGCTGAAGCATCTAAATCAAATTCAAATCACTGATTCAAATCAATTTGACTTGAATCAAATCCACCTTGGCGTAAATACTACCAACTGAAATATAGAAATAAAACACAATCTCCGCAAAGTTATTTTATTTCATTCGTTGAGTATTTTGCGGCAGCGTCAGCGAATAAATATATTATGTAAACAAAATAATTTGTAAAATGCCGTCTGTTACATACAGACTCCGGCTCCCTGGTAGTTATCCCAGTGACGGTGTTCACACACAAACACACACACACACACACACAGATAAATATAATTTTTTGAATCGAAAATCTTAGGTTTCGTATAAGCAAATTAATAAATTCTTTATATAAAATAAATATAGTTGCGGCAAGAGATATTTTGGAGGACCAGCGGCGTAAAGCGGGTCGTCGAAAAGTTTATCGACAAAGTAGCCAAAGAGCTGATAAAAGCGATCGAAAAGGCTACCGCTACTCTCCTCACTGTTTTATTATATTCATACTGTTGCGGTGGGAAATAAGAAGTTTGCCATAAAACTTGTAAATTAATGTTTTATTACAAACGTATTATTTTCTTGACATAAAATTGTTTCTTCTATGTGTAGAATTTATTTATTTGCATATATATTAAATAATTTTTAATTTAAAACATTATTTTTGTCAAGGACACATTCACTATAACGTAAACATATGGAATGTACTTGAAATAAAAAAAGGTCTAACAATTATTTAGTCACGCGACTCATGGCTCGTACACATTTGTCGTACAATTTAACATTTCTTATACGCATTACGCAGTAACAATTAGAGATGGGAAAAGCAGTTCCAGTCATGTAGCATTACAAGCGCGACCCCTCCAGAAAATACCACAACAAAATAACGTTGGAATGGTTATACTGACTTCATTTTCAACGACCAAACGCCATACGTAGTCGAGCAGAAAGAGTCACATCAAACGTTTTCGAAATATATATTTAAAAATATTTCGGATAATTCCGCAGCTTTCTTTTCTAGTTTGTTACTGGTATGAAAAGTAGACTGTTCATGGTAGAGAGGTTAAAAACGTTGAAATTACTAAATTTCATATGGAGACTCGGCGACCACCTATGTTTTGTCTTCCGTTCCGCACTCAAAGAAAATGATAAGTGAATTCAACCAAAAAGAGCATATGAAATCGCGCCTATCTAGTTTCATAGTTAAATCAACCAGAAAAGAATATAGTCGAACAAATTTTGTGACCATACAATTTTTATTGTCATTTTGAACATGAAATTTAGTTGGTTAAGTAAGTAATCATTTTTTTAGTACTACAACAACTTTATTTGTTTTTCTAAACAAATGGTAGTTTAGTAATCATATCTTCTTGTAGAACAACAAATTAAATAGTATAATGACATTTTTTATGTTCACTAACCATTTTCAATTTGGTTTACAATTAAATAGTACAACGACTTTGTTTTTTGTTCATCAACTAATTTTTAGGTTGAACTACACTTATACAACGTGATCTACCAGGACATGCGGAAAATTTAACAGTAGGTGGTCCCCACCGAAAGGAGTAAAAAAACTGAGTTTTTTTTTAAATGACCAAAAAAATTACCTTATTTTTTTGTAGGAATGCGCCGCCAATGACTTCAACTAATCAAACGTAGCGCGGTACAACCATATCACTTTATCAGACTTGGGATTGACACTACTGACAGCAAAGCTGGATAAGATAGAAGAGACTTTTTGATTTTAATCAAATCAGACTACAAAAATACCGAAATAAATCGAAATAAATCGAATACATTAATCTCATGCTGAAATGACAAGCAGATATACGAGATATTTAGTTAAACCGGTCAGTGACACGGCCGTGTAACTATTGTTCGCCAGGAAGCAAAAAACGCGGCTCTTTAGTGGTCTACACACGATCCAGCGGCACGGAGCCAGCTTTGTCGGCATGCTTTGAACTCATTCGTAAAAGTGAATTGGTCCGCTGGAATTCCAATTTTCTTGAAAGCGTACCAACAATGTTGACTACCTGCCGCTGGATCGTGTGTAGACCTCTTTTTTTGATCTCGCCGGCCGGCTTCACTTTTTATGCCAATTAAGGAAATGTAAACAACTCGAATACGTTCGTTCACCAGTAGGTTCGTCGACCTCTTCAGAATTAGGTCAGGACTTACTCAACATCAGTAGTGTACCTTCGCAAATTGACTAATAAATTACCTCAGAATCCTCTAAAATTTTGCAGGGGCTTTCCCACATTGAAGACTAGCACACCATTTTATTTTCCGCATTTCTTGGTAGATCACGTTGTATTGTATAATGACGTTTTTGTTTGTTAACCAAAATCTCAGTATTAGAGACATCAGGTCACCCAAACCAAAGATTAGAGATCGTTTATAAGATCCATCCAAACATATCGATGTCCATGAGAGAATTTGAAAATTGCAATCATGTTATTAATTTTATATAAATTCGTAAGAGTATAAGATAATGCATGATTGATTATTGTCAGTGATTTGTATGTAGCGTCATCTAGGAATAATTTCTGTAACAGACTACGTGGTAAGCAAGCAAATTTTATAGTAATTCCCTTTTAGAACTTCTAGAAGACGTCTACAGGTATTCTATTGAGGATAATAATACTATTTCCCTTTTAATACTTCATTTGACTTCTATAATACGTAGAAAATTGAGCTGTATGGTAATTCCCTTTTAGAACTTAACTGAAGACTCCAGAATAAAAGGTACCGCTTATATTTAAAATAAATATGGATTTAATTAATTAACCCTGTTTATTATGTTAAGAAAATATATATGATGTGTAATATTAAACTGGATTCTTTATAACAAAACCCAAACTGATTAAAAGCTTTTTAAAAATCTGTATTTAAATTAATAAAACTAGTCTTTACATCAAAACAAAACCTAAACTAATAAAAGTAGTTATTTATCAGTGGCGGATTTAAGGTAAAAGGCTCAGGTGGCAAACGCTTTGAAGGGCCCATTTTTTCGGATGATAACCTGTATAATCCACAGTATAAGGGCCCTGAGGGCCCTTTTGCACAGGGAGCCCAGGTGGCATTTGCTCATTGGCCACCCGGTTAGATCCGCCACTGTTATTTATATAAGAAAATAAAACCTAATAAACTGATAAAAATACGCTTCATAACAAAACAAAACCCAAATTGATAATATATAAGGCTTTATATATAAAAACTTATGTTTAAACTGTAACAAAAGTAGTGAGGCTTTATATAAATAACAAATAGTCCAGGCAAAAGAGCCAGAAAAGGTGTGTTTCAAAAAAAAAAAAAAATGCCAACCGGAATTTTTCAGTAGGAATATGTGCCTCCCAGTATATATAACTATATTATACCTAAAATCCAACAGCTGAAAATTAGTGCGTCTATGTTTAATTAACAAGTGAAATTAGGAAAAACAAATTTTTGGCTTGTATAAATTTGTCTTTAGGTTTTACGAATATTAAAAATATCTACAAAATGAAAACCTCATTAAAATCGTTTAATGAGTTTTTTAACAAAATCAAAAAACTGCTAGAAGACGCTGTTTCTTAATTATAGTTTTTAACTTAAAAAATAATTAACGTAAACGTAACAAACTATGATGGATTATAGGTTTTGCTGTGTAGAATGAGTGTTTTTTCTTTTGGAAATGTGTAATTGTATAATTTTTGCAAAAAAGCATTTGATTATTAAAAAGGCACTTTTTTGAAAATTAATTTCTACAGTTTAGGAATCTCGTAGCGTAACAAGGTTGGGCTTATTTTCTTCCTCAAGAGTTGTATTTTTGACAACAGCAACATCAACAGTAGCAATAAAAATAAAAATAATTGGGCAAAGTCACGTGCAGAAGAAAGGAAAGTTAAAATAGGTCCGTTTTATGGACTGAGATGCTTTTTTTTGCGAAACTAACGCGATATTTCGTTCTATTTCGTCGAGCTACCCCAAATCGATAACATTTTGTACGTCCAATGTCCACAGGAAGCCGAGATAATGATGATTTTGCGAGCGCGCACGATTTTGAACGTCCGAGTTCAGTTTTCCTTGCCCGCTGCAGCGTAAACAGAAGAGAGGCTTAATTGCACAATAATATTGGTTTGTCTATCAAGTACAATAATACAGCGAACTAATACTGGGTTAGAATCACAATTCGATAATACTTAAAAATAAAGTCTACTATTTATCTAGTTTGATTTGACAAAATTCAACAAATTATTAGTAAGATGAATAAATTATAGCCTTATGCACCTAATTTTTAAGTTAATGTTTACTTTGTCGTGTGACAAATTTTTATTGTAACAACAATCGCCTTTTATTTAAAAATACTATTAAATATACTTCACCACTTCGCTACATGCTTTAACAAAATGAACAATGCTTATACTATATACTATATATACTATTTTTTTGATTGATTTAACCCATACTATTTGCAAACAAAAGCGCTGACGTACGTCTTAATTCATCAAAGTGGATTGCAGAACGATGTTATGTTTATATAAACAGAATTGCGGGTTAACTCTACAATAATATTGGTTTATCTGTCAACTATAATAGTAGAGCGAACTGCTACTAGGTTTACAATTACAATTCGATAATAGTAAAAAATAAAATATACTATTATCTAGTTTAATTTGATAGAATTCAACAAAATGATAGTCAGATGAAAAAAATAATAGCCTTATTCATCTATTTTTTAAGTTAATGTTTGTTTTGTTGTACAACTTTTTATTGATTATAATAACAGTCACCTCTTGTTGAAAAATACCATCAATATAATTTAGTTTAACAAAATTAACGATATTGTTAGTTAGCCATTTTTTTTTGTTCAATTTACCCAGGCTATTTCTTTGAGTGCGGTTTATTTTATCATTATGTAACGCGACAAATCATTATATAAACCACGGCATATAATGTTACGGAAGTCAATCTGTTTGTGTTTAAGAGAAACATCGACAGACGTTGAACGACTCTTTTTACATTAAAAGTCAATATTTAGTGAAAGTCGCCGAATCTTCTTTTAAATTTATTTATCTATTTAACGTCGGCCTATTTTCGCTAACAAGGCCTATTACACAGGTCGACAAAAAGAAAATCTGTTCCAAGGACCTAAGCCTATCATGCCTTAAGTAGTTTTGTGTGCTGAATCAGAATTTTCAATTAAAAAAATTTTCTACCGCGTAGATTTCGAGTAAATCCCGGTTTATATTATCAAAAAACCGTATTTTGACGATAACCTGTGCGTAAAGTGCACCTGTGCTGCACAGATCTACAAAAAAATTTCTGTTCCAAGGACTAAACCTATCATTCCTTATGTATTTTTGTGTGCTGAATCCGAATTTTCAATTTAAAAAGTTTTTTACTGCGTAGATTTCGAGTAAATCTCGGTAATTTCAGTTTTTCTCGTCAAAATTCGATTTTTTGACAATTTTTGACGTTACTCGAAATCTACGCGGTAGAAAATTTTCTTGATTGAAAATTCGGATTCAGCACACAAAAATACTTAAGGCATGATAGGTTTAGTCCTTGGAGCAGAATTTTTTTTTGTCGACCTGTGTTATCGATGCCAGGAGACGAGCTCCTACCGAACCTCTTCTCTGTCGAAGAGTAGGGATCTTTTGCTTGCCTAACATTTAATAGACAAGGAACCGACTGCTTTACATCCCCACAGGAGGATGGTGCATCCACTACGTAATCCTCGCCTTGGAATTACATAGCTTCTGCATATACACTGATATACAAGCCGCTAGAAGTTGGAACAACATCGTCGTGTTTCCTCAGATGGGTCAACCAACCAAGTACTAACCGCAATGAACGTTGCTTCACTGTATGAATCGAAATACGTGCACAGTTAAGACGCCTTAAGGCTCGTCCCCACCGGACCATTTAGAATAAATACAAATATATTTCTAGTTAAACACCGCCTGTATGTATATGGAGTCATTAATAAAGATGTGTATTATTTTTATTATTCTAATAATGCGTAGTTAGCAAATTATTGTGTTTGTGTTAGTGTTACACTCAACAATAAATACATCACAGTATGGCTTGTTTACAACCTTTTAGGAGCCATATACCTTGAAACATTACGGATTTCATTAGATACAATTACATGGTAGCTATTGTATTGTTCTGTATGAAAATAGTCCTTCTGTTCATATGACGTAGAAACGATTTTGATTTTGACGTCTGCACTACCACGGATCTGTGCTCTGATTGTATATGTTCTTGAAATATACATTCATCGGTTTGGTATAAATGGGAGGAACTAGGTGGCATTGCGATATGACTCCATTTATCCACGTGAAACGTATTAATCTGTATTTTACCCGGCGCATCCGCCAAACATTACAACGATTTTGTTTTGTGGTAATGACTCTTCATTGGTCAAAGAATCAGAATATAATCCTGATTTCTCTATTAATAATCGATCAAAAATCTAAAAAACCTAACACAAAGCTACTAAATTCTTCAATGAGTATAGTTCTCTACATATTTATACTGCACATATAAAATAAAAAACTTAAAGCAGCCGACCAAGCTAATATAAGGGGAGGCCGGCGCATGCTTTATTTTTCTATACTATATTGAGTAATAAATATAATGTATTACTTAATAGATAAAACATCATTACTTTTATGTAAAGCATGTTCCAGCATGATTAAAATAAGAAATAAACGGAAACACGCCTCTTTTAATTAAGATTTCTAACTCTTGTGATATAGTTACTCGAATTATCCCTAATTAGAGCGGCGCGGCCTTTATTGTCGGCGTTCAACCTAAAGGTCTACAGACGATCCAGCTGCCGGGACCCGACATTGTCGGTACACTTTGAAGATAATTTGAATTCCAGCGGACCAGTTCACTTTTACGAATGAGTTCAAAGCATGCCGACAAGGCTGGCTCCCTGCCGCTGGATCGTGTGTAGACCCCTTATAGTAACAGATATTTTTATAGGCAGTTTTTGCAGTCTTTTTTATTTCAAGTATAAATATGTAGAGAACTATAAATTGTTAGCCATGTAAAGTCTCCATATTGAAGAGGAGAAACCTTATAAAAAAGTGAAAATTTCAATAGATTTCTGTAAATCAGTGCCCATGGGTATTAGAATTTCTGCTCAAAATTTAGTCTATCTATAACCTAATAACTCCTTCAGGAAATTTGGAACTTTGGATTTCTTATAAACATTTATAAGAAAGTAGTTAAACAGGCAAAAAGTTACATACTGCTAAGATATATAAATGATCGAGGAATTACTCTAATTGAATAGAATATTGGTACATAAGAATAGAGTGGATGATAATCAGAATAGAAAAATAGTGAGTGAGATAAAGATAGTCGACAGAACTATTAATGATTCCAGAAAAATTGCTCAAAATGAGATTTATTACTGATTTGTATAAATTCAATTTTTTTTTGCTTGATCAATTTTTTTTCAATTTATTAAAATCTGTTATAAATCCCGTAATATATTATTCAACTTTTTTGATAAATTGTTTAATATTTGATGGTGTATTTCAGATATATTCAAAGTAGCTAAAGTTATACTGTTACTCAAAAAATGGGATATTACTTGTAGGAAGAATTACAGACCGGTATCTTTATTTAGTTCTATTTCGAAAGTACAGGAAATATTGGGCATTACTTGATTTTATAAATAAATTGTGCAATGACCTTCATCCAAATAAAAAAACATTTCGGGCTATTCATAGATCTAAGTAAAGCTTTTGACTTCATCATCCATGCTCTTCTTATGGCGAAGCTTCACGAATATGGGCTCAGGGGTAAAAATTAGCAAGTGAATTAATTCTTACATATCAGTTAGGAAACAAGTAGTGGAGACTAATGGAATTAGGTCATACAAACTAGATATTAAAATGGGAGTTCCACAAAGCTCCATTCTAGGACACCGTTATTTTTTATATTCATTAATGACTTACCAGGAAATGATTTGAAAGACGCCTTAATAGAATTACAGAAAATGATTAACTGTTTTACCAATTGCTTCTTATCTACCAAGCAACATTTCAATATATTTAAGTCACAGTTTATTAATTTTATTCCAAGGTCAAGTACAATCAGTGCTTGGTAACCTCAACAGAACTGGGAATATTTATAGATAATAAAATATATGGGCAGCACCACATTGATTATTTAAATATTAAACTTTGCCCATTGTGTTACGCATTACTTCGGCTCAGAAAAATCTCAAATAGATCCAATTGTTCAGCTTTCTATCATTTTCATGTTTCTTCTACATCTTCATCGGTACGGTAATTGGTTAAGGCGTATCCAATATGCTGGCGAATATGCTGACGAATTGTCTATGACGTTCTGGGTTGGAGCGCCAGTCCCGCTATTGTTAATACCGATGGGTATGGATGTATGTCTGCGTTTTTCCAAATGTGCAACCCCCTTCCGGACAGCCTTATTTATGAAAAAGGATAAAGATCAACAAACGGCCTAGGATGCAAAATGCAAAAAAAAAAAAAATAAAATAGTTGTTCATTGAAATTTTGTTTAAATTTTAGTACTCAAAAGAGTGTAATAAAAAGTTTGAGGGTAAAAATAAAAACGGTGAAAATTTTCTCTACAAGCAGAATTTGTCTGGTTATATTCTTTTAAATAACTTATTTTTGGACAAAATTGTACAGGGTGGACCATTACTAATGAACCATAGAGCAATAACAGAGCTGTTGATCAAAATAAAAGATTTAACCCAATATACTTTAGTAAAATGTTGTTGTGCATTAGATAGACTTTCAAAGTGGAAACTATTTTTTTGCTTTTTTTTTAATAACTCAGTAATCTCTATTCGGTCCAAATTTAGTGAAGATTATTTTTTAAGAAAGAAACAATTTATCACATTATGCTTTGAGGTAGAAGACACCACCTAATTAGGAATTATTTAGTTATTTTTGTTAGATGAAATATTTTGGGACTTCTGACTAAATAATATAATAAGGGTATTATTTTTACGTAAAATTGGTATGCTTGTGCTTGTAATGTAATATAATATGACGATGATAATCCCGACCATTTTCGTGGAAAGAAAGAAACCTATCAAATATCTGGGCTCACACTCAATTTAGAAAAAAAAAGTAAAGACTGTTTCGAAAAAGTTATGAATAAAAAATCAATATATTTTAAAACATTTCCCTAAGAATTATTACACCAGATGTGATATAAATTACATTAGATGTAATTATATATTTTTTGTTACATTATCAACTTTTTTTTAAATAGTCTCTGTAATGCTTTTTGTTCTAAATTGAGTGTGTGTTCAAGTATTTCACGACGTTTTTATATCTATGTCTAGAATACCAATTCCATGTAAAAATGATGCCTTGCACTCCAGATTTTTAAAATGCTCTCTAACTATAAATCGCTTGGGAGCTTTTTGGAGTGCTTGCAAGTTCTAAAGTGCTCGCGAGTCTTTCTTTCGAGTGCTGCTAAGCACTAAGCCCTTTCGTGAAGTGCTTAAAGCACTGAGTACTAAACACCGATTCTAAGCTCTTAAGCTCAGTGCCTCCGAGGACAAAATTGCTTAGTGCTTAGACGAGCACTAAGCACAGTGCTCAGGAACAGCTCTGGTTTTGGCAAAATCACCTTTTGCAATCTTCAGTAACTTTCTGATTAATTTTGTAGATCGACAAGTTCTTTTCGAGGTCTCTAAAAATAACGCAAATCAACATCAGAACCAGAACTTATTAATGCTACAAGAACCATAAAAGAAATATGTATGTATGTAAAGTGTGAAACATTGTATTTGAACCAGTTAAAGTTAATAAATTGACTGCATCTAAGAAATTATTATAATCAGTATCGTTAGATACAATGCAATTAAGTTATTAACTCGTTGATCATTTACCTAAAGTATTATGAAGATTATTATTCTCACACCATGCTTTTTCACATTTTATCAGGCCGCTATCTGCAACAAATAAAAAACAGTTTGAATGATTTGATTTCATGAACATTTTATAAACATGCATATTGTTAAATATGGTGAATGCGCCGGTGATAGAGACAAGTCTGTAGAACTTAGACATTTTGGTGCAGTTGAATTGATTTTTTTTGGCGACAACATTCCACCTGAAATTTTATTGTTGATTTCTATGTATTATGACCTCCTGATTACGAAAAAAATATTTATGCCCAAAAATTCCTTGTGCGTCAAAAGTTATATACACTTTTTGATGCGCTTTCACAGATTTTTAACTTATCTGCTTAATATATCTTGTACTAGTAATCGGATGGGAATTTTAAAAATAGTGGCTTATTTGAAATAAAATTCTTAAAAAATAGAGACCTGTCCGATATTTATTGGTCAATCCGCTATCTTGGAAAAAAATAGAAAACACCAAAAACAGCCGAAAAAAATCAAAATTGAATATCTTTTCTATAAGAAGGAGAAATTTCACCAAACTTGGCAAAAATAAAACTCATTTATGGTCAAATATAATGCACCAATCCCGGACATCGTATGTCAAATAGAACGGTCAAAGATGGCGGACGAATTAAAATTTTTAATTCTTTGTCAATTAGGGAGTTTCCCATTTTAGAAATATCATGTAGTCTTTCAGATAACAAGTCAAACAAAAAAAAAATTATCTCGATATCTGAAAAACTCACGAACTTATTCAATTTCTTATTTGAATACTTCGCCTCGGCTGAAGTCCACCGTGACGTCACAATACATAACGCGCTGACTTGCCATGCCGGCGGCCCGCCGTATGTTACCTTTATTTAGTGTATGTGCTCGATTTTCTGAAATGTCACAAAATGTCACTTTTGATTCGTTCGTGCGAATTTTCGAATTTCGCCGTGCAATTTACGATTAGGTTTATCTAGAAGACTTCCTCTTTACGTCGCAACATCATACGGCCGTCCCAATGGTGTTTTTCGAAAAACATGAACGTGCCAAAATTGCATGTTTTAGCAATATTTTCGGCTTTCAAATGTAAGCTGGCTATAAACTGCCGGTGCCTGCCAGCGAGTATAAAGGTGCCCGCGCCCGCTCGCTGTTGGCGGAATCATGTATTGTGACGTAATCGAGCCTCAGCCTAGATGATCGCAGCATTTTAAACTTGGAAGGACCATAACTTTTTTATTTATAGAGATAATTTAAAAAAAAATTACAAATATTTTTTAGATTTTTACGACTATTTATTACGAGAAAAATGGAAACTTCCTAATTATCAAGAAGGCATATTGTACGTCATTTTTTCTCTTTTCGATTGTATGTTACTTTATGTACTTTTAGGGGATAGAGTTCATTTTTTTTTATTATATTTTATTATTATATTTTTTATTTTCAAAGAAAGTGCATTTTTACAATTTTCAAAAATGTATTTTCTTTGTCCCTTCCTTTTTTTTCACCCAATTTTCATAGAAACAAAATGAAATATACTATATTAGTTTCATTACCGTCATATGCCATAATTTCACCGCATTACTCATCTGTAGCTGATTCATCAAAAGTAGAAGAAGCATTGGCACAATTATTTCCTTTACAATGGACACATAGAATAGAACATTATATATTCACTTTTAGCATTACTTTCACTCATAACATCAGGCATTAAGCCATTCTCAGTTTTAAGCCACCCGAATTGTAACGGACCTTTTTCAGAACCTAAGCATTTTTGAACTCTTAAACAGCGTTTTTCAGTTACCTCTTCAATCGGTGGAATTACGGACAATTCTATTTTCACCATAATGTTTGTAAATTATTTTATTAATCTTATGTTTGTAAAAATAGATTTTTTATGATGATTCCATGCTAGTTGAGTCATTTTCAAATCAATAGCACTCTAGTTTTGACTGCTTGGTTCTGATTATTGATCATATATTCATATATTATTATTATTACCATGCGTATGCTTAATAAATTTTCTATTCAAATTAATGAAGTTTCATTTTGTATTAAATTTTATACGAGACTTTCTACAGCATATTTCATTTTGTTTCAATGAAAATTGGGTGAAAAAAGGAGGGTCAAAAAAATACATTTTTGAAAATGCATTTTCTTTGAAAATAAAAAAACGCACTTTTTTTTAAATTTAAAAAAATGAACTCTATACCCTAAAAGTACATAAAATAAAGTACAATCGGAACGGAAAAAAAATGACGTACAATGTCTCCTTGATAATTGACGAAGAATTAAAAATATTATTTCCTTCGCTATCTTTAACCGTTCTGTTTGACATACGGTGTCTGGGATTGGTGCATTATATTTGAACATAAATAAGTTTTATTTTTGTCAACTTTGGTGAAATTATTCCTCCTTCTTATAGAAAAAATATTCAATTTTGATTTTTTCGGCCAATTTTGGTGTTTTCTATTTTTTTCCAAGATGGCGGATTAACAAATACCTATCGGACAGGTCCATATTTTTTACGAATTTTATTCGAAATAAGCCAGTATTTTTAAAATTCCCATCCGATTACTAGTACAAGATATATTAAGCAGATGAGTAGAAAATGTGTCAAAGCGCGTGAAAAAGTGCATAATATAAGCTTTGACGCACGAGGAATTTTTGGGCACAAATATTTTTTTCGTAATCGGGAGATCATAATACATAAGAATCAACAATAAAATTTCAGGTGGAATGTTGTCGCCGAAAAGAATTAAATTAAATCAATTCGACTGTGATATTTGTTACGGGGACAAATTAAATTATCATTATTTTAAATATAATGAGCATTGGCTTTAAGCATAAATATTTCCTCAATTAATAATCAAATCAAGCATTTAAGAAAATTAATTGCCAATAAATTAATTTATTGAGAAACAATTTATCCAGGTCACGGTTACCTAAAGCACACTATTTTCAGTTTTTGTTTGCTGTTTCGGTTTTCGGTTACGGTGCGATTTTCAAAATGGAGATATAAATGTTGGTAACTAATATTTTTGAACATTTTTTGGAATACAAATAGATTTCTTAAAAAAGTGTTTAGAGAGGGCCTTTTTTTTGCTAAAATCTCATTCACGTATAAAGAAGTGTGACTGCAAGTTTTGGACTTGGGAGGAGGTTAGAAACATATTCGTTTAATCAATTGAAATTGCAAAACATCGTTCTTTCTTGGTTCTTTGCAAATATCACCGATTGCATTAGTCTTACTCCATAAATAAAAACTGGAAACTGTTCACAATAAAATTAGGGGTGGAATCTACCCTATAAAATTGTTTCATTTTTTTCTTGTTTCCTAATGGCGGTTGCGGTCTACTACCTGACATCACCTTTCACCATCTGTTATATCTTCATGGAAAAACAAAGAATCCCTGCAAAAATAGTCGATGCCAAGCAGTCATATGAAGGGGTGGTTTTTGGCCGTTTCAGGTAGTGCGCATAACTAAAAACTTTTTTCGCCCTATTATTCGTGTTCAGCACCCTCGAAAATGGGGGGGGAGAGGATAGGTTTCATAACTTTAGCATGATTTTGCATACTCTTCCGACTCCTTACTTTCACTAATAGGCCTATATATACGGTTATTAAATACGCACAAAATGAAATAAAAAGCAATATTTTTTGTATATCTAGATCTCTTTATTGAGAACAATCTTCATTTTTTATTTTTGTAGTACGATCAATACGACCAGAGATATTTTCAAGAAAAATCGATGTTTTGCAATTTCAATTGTTTAAATAGATATATTCCCGACTTCGCCTGAACTCCAAAATATGCAGCCATACTTCTTTACTTCTAAGTACATATTATGTACTTGAGATTACAGAGAGAGAAATCTCCTTCCCAGATAATTTCTTTATTTCGATTTTTAGCATTGTTTTTACTCCATTACAATCATGCAAAGTCATGCAAAGTAAATTCATCATGAGTATTTATTCGAATAATATTAGATACAAATATACGTCTGGATATTGCAATGAAATGGAAATTTTAGTACATCTGTCCCGCCGTTTACACAGTTACCGAGCATCGGATGACCGCTGCATTGAATAAGACAGATTAGTTAAGTTATAACAGAAATAATGTGCTTCCTCATATGTTTTTAATAAAAACGCCGCCATGTTGTTAATGTAAGTAGTCGTAGTGATTAAAAAAATATATTCTCATATGCTGTTTTTTGTTCGCATATAATATAATCTAGACTCAAAATTTTTCTTCTGTTTACAGCACTTGCTTCAGAAAATAATTGCGTTTTTTTAATCTCTTTATTAACGTCTACTCCAGTCATTTTAGACAAAAATATGGCTTCTGATCTAACAAAATATATCCTTCATTTTTTGTTTTTAAATCGACTTATTTTGGTGTTTTAATAAAATATTTTTCGTTCAAAATTTGTGTACCTATAATGTGCAAGCACATTATACAAATTTTTATTGAACAGTACAGTATTTTTTATTGGATTTTTCTCTTGTATATATTATATTAACTAAGGTTATTATGAAAATGAAAGATAAAATCAAATTTTGAACGAAAAATATTTTATTTATTTTTTACGTACAATGCCTAAACCGTTAATTGTGCATAAAAATGGAAAAGATCATTTTTGTGCGGAATTTCATTATCTTTTGTTTTCATAATAACCTCAATTGGTCTTCGAGCCATAGAAAGCGCGATATTCGCAAAAAACGTTCTTTGTGGACTTTGACCTTGGATAATTTTTTATGCCGTAGTGATCTCGTTGCCGATTTTTAATATTTTCTTTAAAACACCAAAATAAATCGATTAAAAAAAAACCGCTGCCCAAGGAATCACTACTTCCACATCCAGATTTTCTATCCAAGTCACTCACAACGAAAAATTTTGTATGTGGAAATAATTGTTTATGGAACTTTAATAATATAATATTTGAAATCCTCTATCCCAAAAACCCATAAAACGATACCCGACATCGGTAGTGGGGTGGGGGCAGTGATAGGGGGTGGTAGTGGAGGGTGGATAAAATAAAAAATGTTTTGAGGTTTCTGGTTCTTGTACACACACTAAATTACAATTTTTTTTCATCCCCTTTAATAAAGCGGTGGGGGTGGTAATGGGGGTGGCTAATGTCAAATTTTTTTTTGGAACCTTAGCTTCTCTTGTATATACTAAATACCAATTTCATGAACTCCTATCTGCTTGATTTACCTATTTTTCCCAAATTTACCCCAATTTACCCCCCAACCCTTCAACGGAACAAGATGAAAATATAATCTAGTTCTAGATCTCATTAAGGTACATATGTGTACCAAATTTCAAGTCAATATCTCAAACGGTTCCAGAGTAAACGTGCGCACAAAAAAAAGTTACAGACAGACCGACAGACAGGAATTTTTTTTCGCTCAAACTTAAAATCTCGACGTTTCATGACATTCTAAGCCTATCTGAACAATAAAATTTTTTTTGTCGGTACTATACTTCCACTGGATGTGGAAGTGAAAATGAAGGATATATTTTGTTAGATCAGAAAAGTCTAATTTCACTGGAGTAGTCGTCCTATTTCCGTTACCAGGGCCTATCGCCGATGCCAGAAAACGAGCTACCCCCAACCTGGAAATTTTGCCGAACCTCTTCTCGTAAGAAGAGTACCTAGGGATCTTTTACTTGCCTAACATTTAATAGACAAGGGACCGCCTGCTTTACATCTCCTCCGAAGGATGGTATATCCACTACGTAATCCTCGTCTTGAAATTACATAGCTTCCGCGTATACACTGATATACAAGCCGCTAGAAGGTGGCACGAGATCGCTGTGTTTCCCAAGATGGGTCACCTATCCAAGTACTTACTAACCGCGCTGCACGTTGTTTCACTGGAGTATCGAGGATACATACACAGTGAAGACGCCTCTATGCTCGCCCCTAATTGCATTATAAACTATAAACAAATTTTCGAAAAAATGCAAAAAAGTTTTTCTTAAAAAATATCTCAATAAATATTAGTTTAAGCATAAAAATATAGGTGCCAAAAATGAAGCTTATAAACTAGGAGTGAATTTGTTTTACTTTAATATTTATGTAGGATTAATAGTTTCGGAGATATTTAAGTCTATAGATAACATCCGAAAGATTATAGGATGAAGTATTTAGTTTAAATGTTGAAGAACTTAAAAACTATAAAACTTCCATCAACATTTCTAGGAAACAGAATTAAAGACAATTAATCAGGCTTTTAAGCGTTACAGTAACTAATTATTTTTTACTGTTCAGTCACTTGTTTGTATCTAACGACGTTTCTACTAACGTATCACAATAAAACTTTTAGTTTACCTCAAGGTTTGTTTCTTGAGGAATGTATTTAATTGAAATTTGTTTAAAGTGATTAATTTGGAACATTCGAATTCCACAATTATTATTTAGTGCCATAACTAGAAGCTTTTAATTTCGGAATAATATGACATGAATTAGATTTCGTTCATTTTTGTCAACTTGAACTCATTAAAGAAATTACTAAGCAGGGACTTGTTAATTTATAGGGGGTGGATGCCATTTTCAGGCGGGTGGTATCTAAAAAATAAAAAAAAAACATTGTATCTGAAAGAGAATCAAATTTTGAGAAGAAAATGCTCTATGCAACTTGCCATATAAATTGATAGTCTTTAAGATAACGACTTGAAAATTGGGATTTAGCCTAGAAAAATGAATCAAACGATTTTCGTCAAATAAATTGAAAAGAACTACACTGAGCGAAAACATGCTAGGGACAAATAAGGAAGCTACTGAATTGAGGATGAATTGCGTTTCTTTATAGTTTCCGTTGAATTAATACCTTCGGAGATCTGGAAGTATAAAGATGGCATCCGAGCGTTTATAAGACGATATATTTGGTTTAAATGTTAAATATCTCAGAAACTATGGCACTTACGCTACGTCAAGAATGCTAACGACCAAAATGAAAAACCATTAACTGGGCTTTCAAATGATTTTGTTTAACTATTTCTGTAGCATAAAAAACTCTTCTTTTTTTTAAATAAAAACGTCATCAGTTTGTTAATGTAAGTAGTCAGTAATTAAAAAAAAAATATATTTTCATATGGGTTCTGTTTTTCGTTAGCCAATATAGTATGACCTAGATGTTTAAAGTTTTTAGTCCGTTTACAGCACTTGCATTAGAAAAGAGATGTATTTTGAACTATAAAGGGATTTTTGGAAAAAAAATTAGTTTTAGCGAAAACATTGTGGGCATCAAAAATAAAGTTTATAAACTGATTCGTTTTCTTTTATATTCATGTAGCATTAATAGTTTCGGAGATGTTTAAGTTTATAAATGGCGTCGGAACGTTTATAGGATGAAGTATTTATTTTAAATGTTGAATATCTCAGAAACTGTAACACTTCCATAAAAAAGTTCTAAGAAATAAAATAAAAAATAATTAATCAAACTTTAAAATGATTTTCTGTTTGTTTCAGTATCATAAAAATAAAGAAATTATGGCCAAAACAATCTGTGTTTTCACGTTTTTTTTAAATGTCGTCAATTTGTTATTGTAATTTTCCACTTATTAATTCTTTTTTCAAAAATGCTGTTTTTCATTAATATATCACATCACCTAGATACTCAATTTTTTTGTCTGTTTAAAACACATGCGAGAACACATGCTTTAGAAAAAATTTCAACCGCCATATTGCAGTCGTTATTTTGATTTTCTTAATTTTGACTTCAGATTTGTAATAAGCGATCTCAAAAACAACTTATGCTTTAGAAATAAATCAGTAATACTTTTTTCAAATATTAAATATCTACATTTAGGTTTGGTTTGTAAATGTCCGGACCATATAGAAACTGAAGATAATACCTTTTACTACAATACTAACCCTTAAAGAAAAATTATCATTACATATGAAGTTATTCCTAAATTTTACGTATTTTTTACCTTACTGTACTAATAATTATTACTTATTCTAAATTAACCAACATTGTAAAAACATATTGTTTGTCCTGGACGGGCCTGGAACCGTCGCTGTCACACTGCTTCTGATGTAGTTTCCACAAACATCAAAACACTTGAACATTACACTCGAGTACTATCACTTGAAGCGCATTTCGCCAACTATTGTGGCGTCATTTGGAGATAATTAAAATTTAGTCGTCTTCCGATGATGCCGTCGTAGTGTTTTGGTGTTTGTCGGGGCGTATACTATTTGTGTAATAATAATATACTGTAAGAATCTTACAGTGCTAATTTAAATAATGTTGTGCATTATTCCAGACATTTATTTTCCTAATCCTTCCAGTCGCTGTGAAACGTAATTTTAGAATAAAGTAACAAAGCAAGAATTAAAATTATCTTTTGCCAAGCAACGACAATTTGTAGAGGCATTAGAGGATCCTTCAACAACGCCATCCACTTGTAAATATTGATAGAACTAAAAGCTTGTAAAGCTCAGGTTAGAAAACCCGGAAGTTGACTAATGACTGAAGCTAGTCTGCCTACCGACGGCGGAAGACGAGACATCGAAGAGTACGCCTTGGAACAGTGAAAACGTTTTCTGGTCTCGTATAATGAGTCGTCAGAAGGTGATTAGCGGTGCACTGGAGATTACATTAGGGAACCACCAACCCCAGTGCACTGAACAACCGATTGAGTGCTCGTTCGGGCGTAACTCCGTTACTTAGACGTTACATCGGCGCTTCCATCAGAAAACTCTTCCACCCACATCTGATTAGGATGCTTCGATGGACGGTTAAGTGAGCTTATCTGGAGTGTTGATTTTTTATGGAAGTTTCGTATACATTAAAGGAGACGCAGACGTATGAATTCGTTTCGGCTGATAAATTCTGTTTGGATTAGGGATTAATCATAATGAATAAAAATAAGAACGCGGCAGATAAGAACGGTGTTTGATGTAGCAAAAATAAAATTATATATTTCACGGAAATTGATTTGTTCTTTTCGAGTTTTTGTCTACTAAACTCACATTACTCTCCACGGTATATTCACAAACATCCACGACACCAGAGCTGCCTAGTAGTTAACTACAATTGTAGTTAGACTACATTTTAACTACTAACAACGAGTACTTATAGGTAGTTGTGAATACATTGGTATTGTATTGAATATTCACTACTCAAACTACTTTTTAAAAGTAGTTAAAACTACTAATGTAATTTTAACTACTAAAGTAGTTGCAACTACTGTTTATGTGTTTTCATAGAATCTGTTTTCATGTTTTTCTCATAAATGTGCTTAATAAATATCCAGCCCAGTTGTTCAGTGACAAAAACAGTTTCAGATATATCCCCAATAATAAACTTTAATAGTAGAGTGCATTAATACGCTTATTGTGACTTCCGAGGGGGTTTCGTTGTTACAAGCTGAATTTGATATAAAATTAATGATGATATACTGATGTTTCAAAATCTCAAAGCCGTCAAAAAATGCCCTACTCAAAAGGTCATTATAATCAAAAAACTAGTTATTTCTTAGTGAATTAGGTGTTTTGATATTTCTACTTTTGAGTAATAGCAAATTCTTTTAACCATTAATAGAACTAGTCAAAATAAGTAGATTTTCCAAACAGACCCACCTCGAGAAATCATGCCTGCTGCCATTCGATAGAAAAAAATAATGGTCTTTATTTTCTATATCTTGTAGAATTTTGATTTATCGTGCCGTTTTAGTGGTATAGCCAAACATGTGTCGTTGTTGGTAGGCTCCTCACCCTTTTTTTGTTGTGGTGCCTTAAAAAAAAATAGCAAAAAGCAAAATTTTATACTCCATCGAATGGCGCCAAGATCATTCCTCTACCCCCTACCGTTTTTGAGAAAAAAAAAAATATATATAGGCAGATACAGGCAGCCTCTTTGAGGGGGGGCAGGGGGGCAGGCATGATTTCTCGAGGTGGGTCTGTTCGAAAATCTACTTACTTTGACTAGTTCTATTCGTGGTTAAAAGGATTTGCTATTACTCAAAAATAAAAATATCAAAACACCTAATTCACTAAGAAATAACTCGTTTTTTTATTATAATGACCTTTTGAATAGGACATTTTTTGACGGCTTTGAGATTTTGAAACATCAGTATATCATCATTCATTTTATATCAAATTCAGTTTGTAACAACGAAACCCCCACAGAACTTATTTTTATGCGTATCTGGGCACCGAGCACTCTACTATAATAATACTAAATATTTATTAAAGAAATTAAAAAGGTTGCAAATGACAACAATGGAAGAATATGTAAGTAAACTGTAGGGTAGGTTGTGGTGCGTTACGTAGGTACCATAGGTACACTTTGCTTGCACACAGACGTAGAAAAGCATTTTGTGACTTTTTGTCGCATATTGGCACAATCATTTTACAAATTATATAAGTATATTAGACTTCCCTGTTATGACATATGTGACAAACAAAGGTTTCAGTGTCTTAAGTACACAGTTTAATGACCGAATTTCTTTCATCATGAAAAAAATTTCATGCTGTGTAAATCTAAAGTGTACCTACAAAAGTAGTTGTAAATGTAATTGAAGACACGTAGTTAAACTACTCTTTCAAAATTAAAGTACTCGAGTACTTTTCAACTACAATGCAGTTTTAATGAGTACTCTGTAGTTGGTAGTTAACTACTTTTTCAAAAGTAGTTTGGCAGCTCTGCACGACACCTTAGATAATATCATAATTTTCCGATGCTAGTGGGCTTCAGAAAGATCATTAGATCGGAGCTTCTACTCCGAGCCATGTACAACCCATTCGCTGTTCCATGGTAAATACTCCAGGGAAATAAGCAAAAAAATATCCTGTTAGGGACACTCAACCATCCAGACAGCTGACAAGTTTTTCAGGTAATATAGGCCTATAGGAACAAAACCTATACTTTTCCTGCAGTGGATTTGGCATGGTTTTTTAGTTATTAACAATTAAAGGCCAGAAATTGTATATTTTTGCACATTTTGCCTAGCAGTAAAAAAATAGAGTATTTGATCAACAATTCGGAGAAACTGTCTTGTAGGGAATTAAAAAACCTTTAAAATGACTTTTTTAAAATGTCGATATGATTATTTGTTGCTTAGAAAATTGCAAAGAATGGTCTATATTCACATAATATTCGATTAACAATAAATATTGCAAAAATCAACCTACGACTTTATTATTTCGTAAAAAATTGGGTCTTGTAGTACTTAATATATGGTAAAAATTCAAATCGATTAATTGAATAGTTTTTGCAAAATTGTAAATATTTATGCCAAAAATTTTTTTTTGCAACAGCATTATACGCACAATAATGAAAATACAATGGTTCTACTGGTATCTCATGAAAGAGGAAGAGTTGTTTTATCGAAATAAATTATTAGAAAAAAAAAAAATGTTTTCATTGCAAAATCTCATTCCAAAAACCCTATAATTTTTAACTTATAAACAAATAGAATAACTTCGTTGCTACTGCTCGTAGAAAAATGCCTTTTTCATATTCGAAAAACTGTCATTTTTACACGAAATTAAAAAAAAATGTCCCAGGTCAATATGCGGCAGTCAGCCGTTTTTTTTTTAATTCACAGCTACTTTGTTTACAACAATTAAGAAACGTAACTAGCGCCATTTTAAAGATAAAGAGCTGAAGTTTTTGTGTGAAAAAATTGAAAACGATTGCACTTCAACAGGGTCATTGGTGAAGCTTCAAATATGTAGCTCGAACGAAGACGGCTCTTCTACAGAATAAAATTTTATTGATAAATGTCGTTTATTATGAAGTCAACAATAAGTACGTCAAAATATTATTTTTCATGTCGCATTTTTTTGGAAGGTACACGTGTGCGAGATTGGCGTATCATTGAGAACATATCAGTTTCGGGAAACGACCCCGCCTTTTTTACGTTTATGTATCTAGTTTAACCTTATAATAATTGAGTAGGTATTGTTATTTTTTTCAAAAATAAACTTGTTATTAACAATTCTGATTTTTTATTATAAAACCTTTTATAGGTTGTAAGGGTAATAGCTCGATAACACAAAATAATACATGAGATAAAATAATTTGGTCACCAACGGCAACTTGCTGAAAACGGACAGATACGTTAACATAAATAGCGGGTGGCTGCGGGAAGCGAACGTTTTAGGAAACATTAAAAACACCCGCGTATCATAGGTGCCATTCAAAAAAAACACCCGCAGTTAAAGGGTTAACCATCGAAAGATACTTCCATTCCCTCTCAAGATTCGGAAGCAGATATTTGGAAACACTGTATTATATCAAATAAACGGATACTCAGACGATCATACAATGGCAAAGGCTTTCACTATAATACAGAACTTTTATAATTTTCATATATTCAAAAATTATGTAACATATTCTTATGTAACATACATTATATTAATATATATGATTTTTTAATTTTAATTAAAACATTGTCTCAGTGAAATAAATCCTATGTAAATCACTAAGTATAATACAGATTGTCAATTTTTTGTATGTTTGTAAGAGATTTTTCATTGTATACATTTATCAGTAATGATTTCAATATTGTCGAATAGTAAAAAATACATTTGTAAATAATTGCAAGAATAAATAAATCCTATGTAAATCACTAAGTATAATACAGATCGTCAATTTTTTGTATGTTTGTAAGAGATTTTTCATTGTATACATTTATCAGTAATGATTTCAATATTGTCGAATAGTAAAAAATACATTTGTAAATAATTGTAAGAATATTTAAATAAAACTAATAGGGTAAAATAAATGCAATTTATAAAGGATAGCGTATTTTTTATATAAAATTGATGACAAAACTTATTTGTTTATAATAACATTTTGTTTGTTGAAGTAATTTTTGTTTCCCGATAACAATTACAAAAAAATTAAAATTAAAAAATGTTTGAAAAAATGTTTAAACAAATCACTTGGTAAACAAATTGCATATTCGTAATGTACGCGAAGAGGTACCACGAATTAAAAAAAGAAACATCAAAATCCGTTAACAGGTTCCAGAGATATAGGTTGCGATATCAATTATTTCCGCGCGGATTTGAAGGTTCCCCCTCTCTCGCCTCGAGCCAACTTCGTTCGAGCTACATATTTGAAGCTTCACCAATGACCCTGTTGAAGTGCAACCGTTTTCAATTCTTTTTCATAGAAAAACTTCAGCTCTTTATCTTTAAAATGGCGGTAGTTACGTTTCTTAATTGTTATAAATAAAGTAGCTGTGAATTTAAAAAAACGGCTAACTATGCCCCATATTGACCTGGGACAATTTTTTTTTAAATTCGTATAAAAATGCCAGTTTTTCGAATATGAAAAAGGCATTTTCAATTATTCTATTTGTTTATAAGTTAAAACTTATAGGGTTTTTGGAATGAGATTTTACAACAATGAAAACATATTTTTTAGATCTAATAATTTATTTCGAAAAAACAACACTTCTCCTGTCATGAGATACCCGTAGAATCATTGTATTTTCATTATTGTGCGTATAATGTTATTGCAAAAAAAACATCTCTGGGATAAACATTTACAATTTTGCAAAAACTATTCAATGAATCGATTTAAAATTTTTACCATATATTATGTACTACAAGACCCATTTTTTTACGTAATAACAAAGTCGTAGGTTGATTTTTACAATATTTATTGTTAATTGAATATTATCCGAATATAGACCGTTCTTTGCAATTTTCTAAGCAACAAGTAATCATATCGACATTTTCAAAAAGCCATTTTAAAGACTTTTTAATTCCCTACGAGATAGTTCCTCCGAATTGTTGATCAAATACTTTATTTTTTGCTGGTAGGCAAAAATGTGCAAAAATATACAATTTCCGGCCTTTAATTGTTAATAACTAAGAAACCAAGCCAAATCCGCTGTAGGAAAAGTATAGATTTTGTTCCTATAGGCCTATATTACCTGAAAAACTTGTTAGTGGAGTAAAAGCTTAGTGGCACATTTAAGCAATATTATCTATGATTAATGAAGTATTTCTGAATTTAAAAATAAATATTTTTATTTCTGCTTACACAATTACTGAAAAATATTATTTTTCTTGTTGCTCAGACTTAGATCTGTTGAAATCTATAGTCTATTTACTACACGACTATGTATTATACATTTTTATAGTTTGTTGCTACGACGTTATTAGTTTTTTAGTAGGTGTCAGTTAATAATTATTGATATAATAAATACTGACCTTTTGTACCCTTTGTATCAAAGAATTTATAGAGAAAGAGAGTTTTTCTTATTAGAAGTAAGTATTTATCTCGATATTAAACCTAAACAGGTTATGGGCCTAGAAACGCTGGAGTAAAAAAGGACACCATGGAGACAATTGAAATGCAGATAGGTCTACATGAAAGAAGAACAAATTTGTCGACGTGGAGGTACAAGGTATGCATTTTGCTTCGAGTTCGAGGGATCACTGGTGCAATAGATGTTATTGGAGGAAGAATGGTGTCACCTGGTCCAGTCCAGTTCGGTGAATTCATAGAAGAAGAAAACCACTATGAAACTCAATTGTTGAAATATTCTAAAGTTGATAGTAATGTGTTTCTGGTTCTTACTACGAATATGGCTAAAAGTAATAAGGTTTTTAACTGCCAGGGAGGTGTGGCTGGAATTACATACGTCGTGTGATGGAAATTCTGAAGACAAAACTTATGATTTGTGTGCACAATTTTTTAGTTGCAAAAAACAACCTGCAGATGATGTTGCTAAACACACTTCAAAATTGAAAAATCTCTGGAATGAGATTGCTGAGGAAAAATTGTCAGCCAATAGTCAGTACAAATGTAATTTACCTGATCTTTTGTTAATATGTAAGGTCTTGAGTACTTTATCACAAGAGTATTTCTCATTTAAGTCAAGTTGGATGTTGATGGGAAAATCAGATAGAACAATTGATAGCCTCACAAATCAGTTATGTCTGTATGAAAAAGCATTATCTTGCAAAATTGATGAGAATTAAGAAGCCATGGTCGCTGAAAGAAAAATTTTTTCCAAAGTAAAAAATGGGAAAAATCTAATTTACCACTACTGCAAGAAGACTGGACATATCATGAGACACTGTTTAAAGTCAAAAGCTGACGTGGATCACAGAAGGATAGAACTGTTAAAAAGGAAACAACAGAAAAAAGTAATGCTACAATATTACTCTAACAGCTATAACAAGTAATGTACTTGCTGTTGAGTGTGATGAAAATAATTGGTTTGTTGATAACGGAGCTATTCATCATATTACCCATCGAAACGAACTTTTGGAGACATTCAAAAATGTTTAATGGATCTCGTAAAGTAACCACTGCAAATGGAGATTTTGTTGAAAAACGTTCAATCACCGTAGAAAATTTGTTAATGGACAATCAGAGAGAATTACACTTTCTGATGTTTGGTATGTTCCTGGCATAAAGAAAAATCTTTTTTCTGTCTTGTCTGCACAATACAAGCACCCAGAAAGCGAATTTAAATGAAGATCTCAAGTTTGCAAGCTATAATTAATGGAAAAGTAAAATTTGGTGAACGATGTTGATTTGGTGGATTGTATAAGTTATCTTTCAGAAATGTGAAATTCTGCGCAGTTAAAGGAATTTTAATTGGTTACGATAATAATGATGGTTATCGAATATGGTGTGATGAAACTAATCAACTTATCAGGTTACGAGATGTCTCATTTGATGAGAAAGCTATAGTTAATTATAAATATGTAACAAGCGATAAACAAAGAGGAGGATGGATACAGTTAAAAGATACATTTCAAGAAAATGGGACACAAGGTAATTCAAGAAGAAGTCGTAGAACAGGATCTACAAGAAGAAAGAGCAGAAGAGGATCAGTTGAAAGATAATCAGATGAAAATGTCTATGAAAGCTCTGAGGTTAAACAATTAAGGGACAGATAAAAATAAAGAAACCAGACAGGTATTAAAGCTATTTGATTAATGCTTTGGCTGAAATATTGGAAATCTTTGAACCATTAAGTTACTAAGAAACCACGAGGTGTGATCAACAGGAGAAGTGGTTAAGAGCCATGGCACAGGAAATTAAGTCACTTAGTAAAAATGAAACTTGGGTTCTTGAAAACCTACCACAAGGCAAAAAACAATACCTTGCAGGTGGGTATATAAAGTAAAATCTCATCCATATGGTTCAATAGATAAATATAAGGCCGAACTTGTCCTAAAGGTTTTTCTTAGAGAAATGGAGAAGATTGTGATCAGACTTTAAGTGAGAATATGTCATTGACTCAATTTGATATGTCAACAGCCTTTCTTTACGGAGAGCTAGTAGAAAAAATTTTCATGAAAGAACCAGAAGGGTACGAGGATGGCTCTGATAAAGTTTGTCGTCTTCAGAGAAGTCTTTATGGCCTTAAACATGCACCAAGATGTTGGAATAAAAGATTTTCTGATTTTTTATTAGACTAGGCTTTGTTAGAAGTGACGTTGACACTTGTTTATTTATTAAGAAAAAAGGCAAAGACACTTTCCTTATAGATCTGTATGTTGACGACAGGTTACTAGCTTCGAATAATTTATCCTTAAAAGAAGATTTTATAAGAAGGTTGAAGAAAAAATTTAAAATTACTGTGAAACCTGCTTCGTATTATTTGGGATTAGAAATAGAACGAATAGATAGTTCTATCCCAATAAATCAACCTACACAAGAAAGTTATTGGAACGATTTAGTATGGCCAACTGCAACATCATTTCTACACCGATAACAAAAGATAATATTCAACCAGGGAAGGACGAAGAATCTAAAACAAGAGATTTTCCATATAGACAGGCAGTTGGGGCACTAATGTATCTCATGGCGGGCATACAACCTGATGTTGTATTTGCAGTTAGTGTTGCATCTAGAACTCTTGAAAAGCCAATGATTGGAACTGAGTAAAACGTATTTTTCATTATCTTCAAGGACTACGAGATTATTTACAAATCAGGTTGTAAGGGTTATCTCAAAGGTTTTAGTGATGCGACCATGGTGGAGACAAGTCTACAGGTCGTTCTACTACTAGTGTGGTTTGCACCTATGCAAATGGGGCAATACGTTAGACGAGCCAAAGGCAAACGTCAGTTGCTATTTCCACTACCAAAACAGAGGCAGTTGCTGCAAGCAAAGGTTCCAGAGGCTTCATTTTTCTCAAGCGTCTATTTGGTAATATTATTAAGCTGAAATAAATACCAGTATTGATGGTAGATAATGAGGCTGTTATAAAGTTAATACAACATCTTGAATATCATCGTCACACAAAACATATTAGGACTAGACATTTTTTTGAAAGAGAGTTGGCCACAATAGGATATATTAAAGTCACAAAAATACCGTCAAAACTCCATATATATATTGACAAAGCCAAGACTTAAAGATTTATGTAAACGAATGAACTCTAGGTTATAGATAGGAAATTCCATAGAGCAACAAATTAATCAATGAGGGAAGGTGTTGGAATATAGTCTATTTTCACTACATGACAGTTCATCAAGAATTTTACAAAATGTCCCCCCATAAACTCTGGTTGTCGCATTTGCAATCTTCTACCGGGCAAGTTAAAAACGTGCACATCGTTAATCGGCTTAAAATACCGTTTAAAAAAAAATTTAATAAATAATTCATCCATTAATATAGTATTCTGCGACCTGTCTTAACTATAACCTTTTATAGTTGAAAAGATCAATAAATATATTTATATTTATTTACACATTTTTATATTTTGTTGCTACGACGTTCTTAGTTGTAGTAAGTGTGAGTTATTAATTATTATTGATGTACTATATTTTTTACTTTTTGTATTAAAGAGTTTCCAGAGAAAGAGAGTTTTTCTCATCAGAAGTATTTATCTCGAGCTTAAACTTAAACAGGATCAATAGTATATGGAAAGTACGAATGGTTTGAAAGTTACCTGCTGAATACCCAAAATAATGTTTGTCAATTCCTCAAAATTATTTTGGAATTATATTTTATGCTCCAAAATTTGATAATACTTTTAAAGTTTTTAGTTAATGATAAGTTTGATATAATGGTATCTCTAATCAAGTTTTTCTTAATAATTATGTTGAAGTCAAAGATGTGCAAGTAATTTCAGATAAAGCAAAGTAACTCAATTTCTCCAGCCAATCTGTCGATTTGTGAGGCCTGAAAAAAACGTTAGCTTAAATAGTTAATAACTCAAAAGCAAATAGAGCGCTAGCTAATCTTTTTGGGGCGAAAACTAGTGCAATCATTTTAGCAAAAAACTGTTTAAAAAACGAAGTTGGGGTGGGCAACTTAACCCACCCAAAGAACAGCATATTTCCAAGTATACTGACGGACATTATATGAAAAGAAAGTTACTAGAAATAAGAAAATAGTACGCGATAGCAGAAAAATATTGACACATGATTTTAAGGTCGGCCCCCATTATTGCAACTTTAACCACAATAGCACTGATTTTGGGCCAACTAAAAGAGAAAGTATGGCGAAATACCTTCCCTCAGTTTAATGGTAAAGTGGTTGAACTTTTGAAATGAAAAATACAGCTTATTACGGCTGTGGAGTGGCAAAAAACAGTTCAGCATGTTACTAAAATAGATAATAATTATTTGGAATTTTGTCTATTCACAAGGACAATAACAAATGTATAATAAATTTAAAATGGTGATAGTAGCGATGGAGGAGAATTTTCCTATGACCTAACTTTGTGGATAAAACGAAAAAGACAAATATGATTTCTATATATTTAGGATAATTATCTGTTATATTAGTTATTTTATAAAATGATCTAAAGCGCCGACAAACTTTTATTTTATCTAGGAATTTTACTCATTTCGTTCCCGAAAAATCCTTCAATGTTCCTTTCAATCCATGACAGACAGGTTTTTAATAAGAATAATTGGTGATAATAATATTGTGTGAAAATATTAATGCATATTTCCCCTGTCCTACATATTAAAACCTTAGTAGTAATTGTAATGGACACTTTGTGGTGCATTTTATTTTGGATTTTTTCATTGGTTTAAATACTGTTTGACGTAATTACTTCCACATCCAGTGGAAGTATAGTAACGACAAAACAATTTTTAAAACTTTTTATTGTTCAAATAGGCTTAAAATGTCATGAAACGTCGAGATTATAAGTTTGAGCGAAAACAAAATTTCTGTCTGTCTGTCGGTCTGTCTGTCGGTCTGTCTGTCTGTCTGTCTGTCGGTCTGTCTGTCTGTAACTTTTTTTGTGCGCACGTTTACTCTGGAACCGTTTAAGATATTGACTTGAAATTTGGTACACGTATGTACTTTAATGAGATCTGGAACTAGATTATATTTTCATGTTGTTTCGACGAAGGGTTGGGGGGTAAATTGGTAAATTTGGGGTAAATTGGTAAATCAAGCAGGTAAGAGTCGATAAAATTGGTATTTAGTATATACAAGAGAAGCTAGGGTCTCAAAAAAATTTTTGGCATTAGCCACCCCCATTACCACCCTTATTAAAGGGGGTGAAAAAAAAACTGTGATTTAGTGTATGTACAAGAACCAGAAACCTCAAAATATTTTTTTACTTCATCCACCCCCACTACCACCAACCTATCACCACCCCCACCGCACTACCGATGTGGGGTATCGTTTTATGGGTTTTTGGGGTAGAGGATTTCAAATATTATAGTATTAAAGTTCCATAAACAATTATTTCCACATGCAAACTTTTTTCGTTGTGAGTGACTTCGATAGAGAATCTGGATGTGGAAGTAGTGATTCCTTGGGCAGCGGTTTTTTGTTTATGTTTATTTTTGATGATTTTCTCTAATTCGATAATAAAGAGGGTATTTAAAGAAAAACATGCACATTTTTAACTTATTTTTACGTTTTTTTGGCTCCACTTTTTGCACATTAATTTTGATGAAACACTCAACGCATGACTTCAACTAATAACTTTTCTATAAAACAACGTTTTCCGGACGTAAACATATGGCAAACTGACAAAAATAAAATAATTTTGAATGAAATGTGCAGGTTAGCTAAGATTAGATTTTCAAAAAATTTGATATCGAGATGACAATTTATTTAAACCAAAATTAATCGATTAAAATTACATTTTTCATCAAATCTCAAAATCATAAATCTTTCGTGTTTTTGGACAAATAATCGCTAATGTTTGGTTTACTATTGCCCAAAAAACAAAATTGGAAGCAAAACATTAGCCTTCTTGATAAAATTTCAATCAAGGAAAATGGAAGGCAAAATTTCAATAGTAAAGTTTTTGGATGCAGTAATTTGCACATAATCCACTTATTTTTTAGTACTTTCTTTTTCAGTATGAAAATTCAAATCAAATTTTAATAAGATTATATTTTGAAACTCTGAATTTTTTCAGACCCTTTTAATGCTATGCTGTGGGTACAAGCTGGATGAATAAGAATAATTTAAGTATTAACAATACCGAACAATTGTTTAAATAAAATGTGTAGCTTTTTTATCCCTTATATGATTGGTAATAACTAATTTTAGGGTAAACTAACGGGAAAGGAGATAATTGGGAAACATGTTTTTTTTTCTTCTGGTGGCTATAGCAATAATGATATTTTTGTGGAAAACCTTAATTAGTTATTGTGGCAATCCACTTTCATTATATAAAAAAATGAAAATTTCTTGTACGAATATTCACGGGTCAAATGACAGATTGACTGCATTCAGTCTAAGAACTAGGTTTCTCACTGTTTTTATCATTGAAAGAGCTAATATACTCTTAAAAATTAAAAGCTTATTGATAAAACACTTCTACTCAACCATATTACTAATATTTCGTTTTATAAAAAAAGGTCAGTTATTTCGGGCTGTTTTCATACTAAACCGAACTTTTATAAATCTAAATTACAAGTATACATTCTGGCACGGTTCTAACAAATTGCAGTTGCATAGCGGTTAGTGTCATTGCCTTTGTTAAATTTTAGTCTCTGCTTTATTGTTTAATACTATTTCTTCGATATTGTATCGTTAATTAAAACATTTTATGCAAAGCGAAGCCTGGAGACATAACTATTATATTTATAAGTTAGCTTTAAGAAATCTAAGGCAGTCAAATTCTTGCCCTACTTGATGATTAGTTGTACACTCTACTGCGTAATTATGAAGTAAAGAAGTTTATTTTTATTATTATTCGAAGAAAATGTTTCCTAATGATTTCTCATAATTTTAGTTAGTTCAACCAAGAACTAGATAACTGGACATTCACACAGTTTTCCACATGCGTGTCTGGTACACAGGAAAAAAAATTCATTAATATTTACAAAATAAGTATTTCATCCCAAGTAGCACAAGGAGTTATATTTTGGTCATCATTATGTTATAGTAGCTAAAAATGATGGCTGTTTGGTTATAGTGGCTATTATTAAAACTGAGTTATTACGTTTTGAAAACGTAATGGTGACGAAAATGGGGAATAATAGTTTGGTCATCAAAACGTAACTAGAGCCAAATGTCCATAACGCCTATGCAACTCATTTGGCTCTCTTTTTAATTTTTGTGGCTGCTTTATTGCTAGTTATGAAATGGCTTTTATGGCAAAAGGAGTGATGTATGACTTTTTAGGCATAAAATAAAAGAAGAACACTATTATGGTCATCTTTTGGCTTTAAGCAGGTGTTGTTAGATAATGGTCGACCAAGAGGGTTAAATTTTATCAACGCATGAATTTCTGTAAACTTGTATAAAACACTCATAAAAACAAAGAGACGTCCAGAAATTTCAAAATTTTAGGTATAATTAAATTAATATGAAATATATACATACAAATATTTCGTAATTTCAAGAAGCACAATCGATGGTAAGTTTATTAAAACTGATTAAAATATCGAATTAATAAATTAAAACTTTATTTTATATGTATAATTAATATTGAAAATGAATGTAATGGCCGTCGTTCGGGTTGTTCTTGATTGATAGAAAACATGGCAGAAAGTTGGCATAATTTGGCATATGTTTTCGCTAATGATGCTAGAAAAAAGCGAGAATATGACTGTAAAGGATCTAACAAACTTTTTTCGCCAAATGGCAAATTTAACCGGTCATATTGGCCAAACCATTACCAGAAAATTGATTGAAGTGGTTAGCGAGTTTTCGCATCAAAATACGGTTGTTTTTTACGTTTCTTTTAACTGCCTTTATGAGGAACCGAGGAACTTTGCATTTTGACCTTTGCTTCTCCAACGTTTTTACATTTCCTTTCTCCCAGCAAATTAAAATTTGTTTCTGAAAATGTATTGCATGGTCCAAACCATCGAGGAGGAGCAAATTTGCCTTAGTGCAGTTCCTTCAAGTTGGGTAGTAAATAGCCAACTGTACTGGTCAAATACAAAAACAATGTACAACGAAAGGCGAATAATATTAAAATTTTAATGATGGCTAGAGCTATAGAAAATTAAACGCCAGCATTCTTGGACACTGATGCAGAAGATATATGATAGGTTGACACTTCCACTTTAACAATCTAAATATTTATATTATAATGCATAAGCTTTTGCAGGCACAAACATCACGAGAAAGAAACGAAAACACCCGGTAAAAAGTGTTATATTGCTAAATAAGTACATACAGGGCCGCGTCTAACGGGGGGCCATTTCGTGCCCCGCACGAAAAAGCCAATTTTAAAAACATTTTGGGACAAAAAAAAAATTTTTCGGATTTCTCCCCCCCCCCCCCCCCGGTCATCAAAAAATATCCCACAAGCTCAAGGTCCAGATCCGCCCTTGTTTCGACTGAGCGGTGCCCACCAAAAAAAGGGCGCAAAAAAATGCTCTCGCACGAAGGCGTCTCATGACCTAGAACCGGCACTGAGTACATACCTACTCTTTGAACTTACTTTTAGGCGACATTCCTTTTCCAATAATATGTGGAACTATGCTTATATTTTCTTTTACGTTTCATTATTTTTTTGTTGATATGTAACTTATTGGCATATGTACAAAGTTTTCAACATTTCAATACTTGTTTTCAGGTCATATTTTTATCTTGCCGTGTGGCCTCAATTTAGATTTTAATGTGTACAAAATTACTTCTAAAGTAGTCATTTAATAAGGATATTTTTTCATTATTGTTTTAGTTATAATGCGGCAATAACAGCTAAGAAAACCGCCAGAATAAAGCCTAACTAATACAGTCATGTTTAGTCTATTTTCTTAGTAATAACAAAAACCGTGTCAACATATTCTAGTCATTTTTATAACTAGAATGGCAGTATTAGGACTTAACATTGTTGCTATTTAATTACTTGCTCATATATGACTTCTTGAAAACGACTTTATAATCAAACCTGCATGGTGAAATTACGGGTACTAGTAAAATGACCAGTATATAGCTAAAAAATGATCATGTCTATTTCGTTTTTAAATTTTATGCTAAACCACGACTAAAATAAGATGACCAAAATATAACTAAACAAAAGCCGTTCAAACGTTTTAGTGGCTGAATTTTGGTTATCTCAACTGAATAGCACATTTGTGCTACTTGGGATAAATTAATAATGTTAAACAAAATACTGCAAGTTTTACATTATGAAACAAATATGTTAACTAAATTTCATACATAATTATTGTGTCATTTTCTATTATACCCGTTATATTTTAAACTTGACGGCATTCATTAAAAAAAAATAATAAAACTACTCTATTTTAAATAAGTATGTTGAGAACACGATTACAGCTGAAAGAACAAACATTATAAGCATATGTATTGAGTGTCATAACATACTTTTAATTTATTAAAATTGAAATTTAAGTGGACATTTTCTAGATAATTTAAGTCTTAAGATGACCATGACGAAGAGAAAGATCCGGTAGAGAAATATATATCATTTTTGAGCACAACTGTTTCTTAATACATATATTGGGAATAATTTTCTAAGTAGAACTATAACAAGAGAATATTATGGATTTTCTTTCAGCAATTGCAGTCATTTGAAAAATAAACAACCTTAAACTTAAAAACTATGATAATATTTGTATTTTGTAGTTTTAATCTATAGATTTTGCAAACAACTGAAATTATTCAATTATTAGTTTTGATCCAACATAACACATATTTCCCTATCGGATCTCTCTCTATCTCTCTTGGATATGATCACCCTAAGGATATTGACTTGAAAACTCATAAGAAATATGGAAATTTAGTCATTCAATCTGATAAAGTTGACCATATTTTAATATAAGCTATACTTGAAACTGATATTGAGAAAGAATTTCTTTCTAATGGTTTAAAAGGCATTAAAAATAAAAAATCCTACTTTTAATATTCTATACGTTAGAAGCGGTTTTATTTCAAACATTAGTAAATATACTTATGGAGTTAAATTTAGTGTTTGGACTTCATCATTAAGATACAATATAGAAACATATTATATAATAACATTGTAATATTTCGACATAACCTAAAAAACAATTAATAGGATATTACTGTTGGTTCTAGCTTGTGTTACTCAATTTTAATACAACAAACTATTACTAAATGGTTTAGTGAAATGAATATGAAGAAAATATGACACTTATTTACGTAGTATGAATGTTTATTGAATCATTATAACTATTATTCTCTTTAATGATAATTTACATCTCTATTAATAGATCTATAGGTTATTGCCAGTATGAGATCATTTTTGTCATTAATTTTAACAAAAGTACTAACCTGCTCTTCCGTTACAGTCAGGCCCAGGTAAACTGCTACGTTCCGGCAACATAGCTGGATTCAGGTTTAAATTCGGATAAAACTCCAACATGCTGCTAATTTTCAGTTCTTTCAAGTAATATCACAAAGTTCTTGACACTTTACACATATACCAAATGTTAACTCTAAACTTTACGTACACCTCGCCGAACATACCACATGGAGTTCCCTTTTGCTGTACCACCAGTGATGTAAGATGCACTACTGTCCCTTTGCTATAGATTGTCAGTGAGAGGATATATTTGGGGGTTGAAAAGGTCCACCCATAGGGGTCGGCAAGACGCCAGCTCTCCTCGTGACTTACTCCGTTGCTATTGTAGTTTTAGCGAGGCCACGCCCTGTTACAAGGTGATTTAGATGGGAGGAGTTTGGTCTGTGATGTGAAGTAATCCCCACCAGTTTTATCCACGCATGTGCTTTGGAATATACCCCACCCTTTAGTTTAGGATTATCCCCTAGCAGGTCTTACTCAGGTTTATTTAACATTTAACAGTGGATTATTGAGATTGTGGTATTACTGACATAATTCTATAGTTATGGAATAATTTATGTTTGGTTTAAGAAATACGTAGGGTTGTATTGGCCAGGAAGAAATTAGTAACTACTTTATTTTTTGTATTATGTGTATTATAAAATTTTTATCATTTTTTATTGAGTACACTAGTGTTTGTCCAAATGTACCTGCATTTTCAATTTCTAACTTAATGGTGTCAATAACTTTTCGATGATAACTTCGTCGTTTCGTGTTAAAATACCTTAATCAATTTATAGCAAATATATAGAGAAATGTGCAGGTTCAGAAAGATGGAAGACAACTCTAGACCTGATTATATCGTAAACTGTAAATATTTTTACAAACTAACCATAACATCTATAAAACTGACCGACTGACTTAAAATTTGGTATGCGGTTTCTTATTCGCCACGGAAAAAATCTATCGTGAGTATAATGAGATGGGCCTTCGCAAAGTACCATAATTAAAGTCTATTCAATTCAATAAATGGATGGAAAGATATGCAGAATCAGATAGTGAGATAGGACAGTCTCTAGTCACTAGAGAAGGCCAATGTAATTCACTATAACTTAAAAAATTGACCGATTGGCTTAACAGTTCTTATTGGTATGATGGAAATATAAAAATATGCTTTATTTGAATGTAGCAAGACCTAATGCAATTTACATTAACTTAACATCATTACAGGGAGAAATTGCATTATTACCATCATTTCAAAGGAAATCGGTTGTTTTTCTGGAAAGATAACTTAACTTTATAAAGAGATGCAATGCATTTTTCATAAAAATCTCACCAAGAATTGCAAATATCTTTCTATGATTTGAATTCCCATAAATAAAATTAGTGTTATAGACAATTTAAAAAAGTGACAATTTTCCATGTATTAATATAAATTAATAAAGAAATATCTTGTAAGATTATTTTCCTGAGAGGATTCTCCTGTTTTCATATAGAAATTGAACTTCGATCAAATTTTTCGGAATTTATAATATGTTGTAGATTCCGATTTTCTTATCAAAAGTTTCCATATGTCCAACTCTGTCCTATACCTCTAGTCTCTTAGATAGAAAAATTACAAGCGGTCAAGTTAAATAGTTTCCGAATTTATGAATGTTTTTAATATACTTTATATTCTAGTACTTCGAATAGTGTTTTAAAATATTTTAAACTCATAAGATTTTTCGCTTTAATAAAACCATTGTAGAAAGAATAAAAATAAAAAATAAAATTGAAACATTTTGGAGAAGGCGACAGGAAATTCGACAAGCAAAGAAACTTCGATCAAATTAGTTAATACTTTCTCATATAAAATTTGTGTCGTTCTTTCTAATAAAAAAAAAACCTGGAAATGGCTTCTTCGACTTGATTTTTAATATCAAGGTATTCAAAATTCAGTAGTCATTATTATACTCTATATATCTAACATACAGTATTAGAGGACAAAGCAGCCATTTTCGAAAGTTTACCTAAAAAAAGTTTTACCCAATTTGAACGAATTTTTCTTTCACCTGTTATTTTTAGTTCGAATTTTCTCTGGTTTTGTCAACATTTTTCAAATTTTATGTTTTCTCTATGCTATTTTTATTAAAACGAAAAATTTTAGTTGAAAAATATTCTAAAACATTATCAGAAAGCTTCACAAATAATCCAGTAAATAAGCCGGAAAAAAGTGTAAAATGTGGAAAAGTGGTGGAACAGCACCGATTTGAAAAATTCCTTTTTTCACATGTTCCCCAGGAACATTCATCGGCATTGCATCTGCATTACCTCCGAAAATGAGAAAGTTAGGGGGGTTTGAATTGCCTCAAAAAGTAGCTGTCTTAAAAAATTATTAAATTAATATTTCGCCTCGGAAATGGGCTCTGGGACGTTCTTTTGGATCGCTGAGCACGAATCCGGAGTCCAAATTGAAGGATTCCATATTCCAGTAGGGAATTCGTGTAATTTTTTTATGAAGATTCTTTCTTCGGACGGAAATATAAATATGAATATTGTGCTACGGAAGTGTGCTCTAGGGTTTTTTGGGTCGCCTATCACGATTCCGAATTGAGCAATTCCATATTCCAGACTGGAATACGTGACATGGAAAATTCAATTTTTTCAGAAAAAATTTAAATATTAACGTTTTTTCACGAAAATATGCTCTAGGTAGTTTTTTTGGTCGCTGATCATGATTTTGAGCTTGAGGGGGGGGGGGGGGCGTACAAAAATTTTTTTAGTCCGAAAAAATTTTTGATGAGCGAGGGGGGAGAAATCCAAAAAAAGTTGATATTTTTTTAACATACTAGAGATGGCAATTTTTTTAACATGGCCAGGGCTCCCTTGACTGCGCTCGGGCCCCGGAAATTTGTACCGGCTGTCCCCCCCTCTCGACGGGCCTGCGAATATGATTCAGATTATGATTGATGTAAATGGTGTAAATTATATAAAAAAATAATAATAAATTAATAATAAGTTCATCACACAGAATACCACCTTTTGTACCAACACAATAAATGCTATATTTTTCTAAAAATTGTTATCTTTTAATCACTTACCTCACTTCAAAGAAGAAAAAAATTTCTATGCATTCCTGCAGTACTTATAAAATTGCCATGTATGTTAATTTGAAATGCTCATACATAATTTTTTTCTTCAAAGTGAAATTCGACACGAGAAATGGCACAAATTCCAGTACAGAATATGGAATTCTTGAATTTGGACCTCAAAAGCATGATTAGCGATTAAGCACACTTCCACAGCACAATATTCATATTTAAATTTCCGCCCGAAAAAGTGGAATTTTCATTAAAAAATGACACGAATTCCATACTGGAAAATAGAATTCCTCAATTTGGACCTCGAATTCGTAATCAACGATCCAAGAAATCTCCTAGAGCGCATTTCCGAGGCGAAATATTAATTTTATAAATTTTTTTGGGGCACTTCTCATTTTAGGAGGTAATGAAGGGGTCTGCTGATGAATGTTTCTGGGCGTCTAGGGAACACGTGAAAAAAGGAATTTTTCAAATCGGTGCTGTTCCACCACTTTTCCACATTTTCCGGGTTTATTGGACTAAATACAAAATATATTAGAAACATCCATTAATTCGGAAGTTTTATTAGCTTGACAGCTTGTAAATATTTCCAGCTGTATTGCTTTAAGCTAGACTGATCGACCGAAATTCAATTTCCATAAGAAATCCGCGCGGTTCTTTGTAAATGCGAAATATACAGGGTGTAATTAGTTTCATGTTATTAAAAAAAAACTGGTAATGGGGACCGACCAGACAAACAAAAAACCTATATGACTTTTCCTCTAGGGGCACTTTGAAAAAAATTGACCTGGGTCAAAAATTTGAATGGTAAGGTAGGGGACATTTGAAAACCACTGCTTTTCTGGGTCAATGGACATATAGTTCCAAATCATTGAAGTTTCTTACTTGCCTTTAAAAAGTCATAAAAAAGTGTAGAGACCTGTGTCCTTGCCGTGGTGCAGTCTCAAACAAAGCGCGACACTTTGTTGGGGCCGCTTTGAACCGAACTTTTTATACCAATTATAAAATGTAAATAATTCGTTATCTCTTTCTGCAAAACGCAAGCTTAGGATGGCCGCAGGAGTTTAAACAGAGGATTTGTTTACATGTATGTTTTTTAATTTGGAACAAAATTACTGAAGCTTTCATTGTTGTCTATACTTTATAAAATTTAAATGTGACTTATTAACACATTTGTTGCATAAATAGGTGTCGTGCGTTAAAAGCTTAAAAAATGAGTAATTATTTCATGAATTTCTAAAACGAACAGTTAGACATCTGAGATACGATAACAGAAAATAGTTGTGTATTTTAAGTTAGGATAAATCTGATATTTTTTAACGAATTGCGCGCATAATTTTTTCCAATCAGGTATTGACAACTAAAAATCGAGTCTTTGGTCTCTATGGAAATCAGTGTAAACAATAATAAACAGATCAGAACAAAACAGCGAATAATAATAATAATAATAATAATGCTTTTATTGCCCAACAGGTAACCCCAATTACAGAACAATTCTTTTGAATTTTTCACAAAACCACAAAAGTTCCTCATAATAATAAAGTTTGTATCTAAGCCAGCAGCGACTTTGATTTGATAGTGGCAGCAATGTGAAAGCGTGATGGACAGGCCTATTCGAGAAATCTAGAACTTACCAATAAATTATCGTTTATTTACATAAACTTTTCGAAATGACCTCCATCTGCTTCAATACACATTTCGGCACATCGAACTCAGGGCATACATACTCCGTTCAACATTAAACATACTAAACTATCAACTAACGTTATCAGTAAAGAAAAAAAAGAGAAAAATTTGGTCCCAAATCCCGAAAGCAACACAAAAAGAATGAACAAGCAAGTTGTGTCTGTACGTAACCAAGTACTTAACGACTTGAACAGTAAATCAAGAAAATAAATCTTAACTAAAATACAGTGGCCCAACATTCAAAAAGAACAAAGCAACATACAGAAACAACGAATGGGTAGTCCGTGTGTATGTATTTAACCAAGTAACGACATAAACTAAAACATTGCTTGCGAGTATCACAAGGGAGAGTATAGTTGTCTTCAGATCTACTAAGCACTCAAAAAATATCGGCGTCTTTGATCTTTACCGCACCGCCAAAGGCACTGACATTTTATACCTATCTGCACAAATGTCAGAGTATCATGCGCGACCTGACGCGATGATATAAAGCCTATCCCAATATTCCAGTAGTTCTCAAACAATACTTTTAAATATTTTCGAAATTCTTGTTTATTTTTTTTTCTCCAAAGCTATGGGCTTTAAACCCCATGTTATGTACGGTTTTTTGTTTGTTTAGTCGTTCCCCACCACCAGTTTTTTTTTAATGACATGAAACTAATTACACCCTGTATAAGTTTGAAAGTTATAGCGGCATACTTCTGTTTCAGAGAATTTTCATTCAATGGTATATAGTTCAGGGATTATTAATTACCATTTTAATTGTAAATACAACGATATTTCCTTTGAAAATTAGTTGGTCAGCATGGGGCTGAACCACCCACTGGGTTCCGGGTCAGTTCTAATAACACACAGGTAGTCAGTATATTATATCTATGAATAGATTATGCAAAAATATAATAACTTAAACGATAATCTCTAAAGGATTTAACTAGGTAGTTTTCACATAATTTTTTTAATTTCTTACTATTCGTTTGAAATACATTATTCATAGCAACATGTTTTTCTTATTAATGCATAATTGTCAATTTTAAAATGCTAGTTGTTTCCACTTTTCAATATAGTAATCGTGTTTTTCGTAATTGGTACAATTATTGTTTTTAAGGTTGAGCAGAGTAGCATGTACGCTAGACTTCGCTTTTATTATCTGCTAGTTTATATCAGACTTTTTAAAAATTTCTTCCAGGGATCTATAAGTCAACTTTCCGATTTTTGAATTCGGTGTTTTCATAAATTTTAAAATCTCATTGACTGTGAAGATAATACTTAATTATAACTAAAAACATTTGAGTTTCCACAACCAGTTGAGTAATATCCAATAAAAAGTTTTTTTAAATTTGAATTAAAATGTTACCACCCAAAACACTAAGTTATATTGTTGACGTCATCGGTCATAAACACCTAACCTCAAAAATACATATCTTTTAAAAATTTCCGAGTAATATGTCACTGTTATGAAAATGTCTGCTTGGTTCTCATACTTTCAACTAAAATCTTATTCAATGTAATGTTCATAAAGTTTTAAATATCTTCTCCCAATAAAATAAGGCGATTTTTGTAGGTTGGAAATCCAACCTATAATTAGCAGCCCATTTTTAGTAATCAACAATATTGAGACATCATTTGCGTCAATTTTTAAATGTTTGCTTGGAGCCATACTGGTTTCAAATGAGAAGTGCGGATACAATTATTAAAAATGACAATAAACTTAAAAAACCTAAAAGTTGAGGTTATGTTAATGCAACCGATGATGTCACAGACCGTTTTGAATAATACCTGTTCAGTTATTCAGTTTTGTTATTTATTTGTTGAAATTTTAAATTGATAGATGAAAGAATGGTGTTTAAATATTGGTAAGTGCTTTAATGTATGGAGTGCTTCATTTTAATAATATCAAAAAATCAAAATTGCATACAGTGAAAACACCTAAATTGCGACATAGTGGGGTTTCGGTTCGGTTTAGGTTTCGGTTAACTGACGTACACCATTTTCGGTTTTCGGTTACGGTTTCAGTTTTCCAGAATCTCATTTCGGTTTCGGTTACGGTTAGGAAAAATTCGTAATTACGGTGCGGTTTTCGGTTAAGGTTTTGGTTCAAATTAAATTAATGCTTGCAGGGATCGAAAACGAAATTTATTTCGGCTTGGTTTCGATTACGGTTACCTAACGTACACCATTTTTGGTTTTCCAGAATCTTTCATTTCGGTTTTCGGTTCCGGTTACAGTTAGAAAAAAATCGCAATTACGGTGCGGTTTTCGGTTACGGTTTCTTTTCGGTTACGGTCCCTGCTTCAGAGACCATGATTCAGATTCAAAAAGAGAAGCTGGTCTTTTGTAACAGACTCCATAGCCTTGATATAGCTATCTGCCCTTGGTTTATTCTGGTCAAGTACTTGAAACACT
This sequence comes from Rutpela maculata, assembly GCA_936432065.2. Classification (NCBI taxonomy): domain Eukaryota; kingdom Metazoa; phylum Arthropoda; class Insecta; order Coleoptera; family Cerambycidae; genus Rutpela; species Rutpela maculata. The sequence goes on from OW386285.2 coordinate 115,411,525, forward strand.
CAGTCTAGCTAGGCTTTCGCACTGGCATAGCACATGCACTGAGGTTTCTTCTTTCTTTTGACAGAATCTACATGTTGCATCTTCTGCCAGGCCTGTTAAATTCATATGTCTATTAAGTCTATTGTGTTCAGTTAGAAGACACACCATTATCCTAATGGAATTTCTATTTTGGCGTAGTTACCCATCTCTAATGAACTCTTTGACCTGTATCTGCCATGAGAAATTCTTTCACGATTCTGGAGATTTATTTTGTATCTTGATACCCATGCCACGGTCACTTTGTTCTGACTTCTTAGGTCCATATGGGCATTTATGCAATTCCATACTAGTCTTGAATCGATCTGCATGGAATCGATTGACTTTGGCGCTGCTTGGCTATCGGAAAAAGGATCTAAAAAATACAACGTGATCTACCAAGAAATGTGGAAAATAAAATGGTGTGCTAGTCTTCAATGTGGGAAAGCCCCTGCAAAATTTTAGAGGATTCTGAGGTAATTTAGTATATTAAATTATTAGTCAATTTGCGAAGATACACTACTGATGTTAAGTAAGTCCTGACCTACTCCTGAATAGTTCAACGAACTTACTTCTGAAAGAACGTATTCGAGTTGTTTACATTTCCTTAATTGGCATAAAAAGTGAAACCGGCCGGCGAGATCAAAAAAAGAGGTCTACACACGATCCAGCGGCAGGCAGCCAACATTGTTGGTACGCTTTGAAGATAATTGGAATTCCAGCGGACCAGTTCACTTTTACGAATGAGTTCAAAGCATGCCGACAAGGCGGGCTCCGTGCCGCTGGATCGTGTGTAGAGCGAGCGTGAGAGTGTGAGAGCCGCGTTTGTTGCTTCCGGTCGAACAATAGTTACACTGTCGTGTCATTGACCGGTTTAACCAAATATCTCGTATATCTGCTTGTCGTTTGAGGTCAATGTCTTCGATTTATTTCGATTTATTTCGCTATTTTTGTAGTGTGATTTGATTAAAACCAAAGTCACTTCTATCTTATCCAGCTTTGCTGTTAGTAGTGTCAATCCCAAGTCTGATAAAGTGATATGGTTGTACCGCGTTACGTCAGATTAGTTCAAGTCATTGGCGGCGCATTTCTACAAAAAAAAGTAAGGTAATTTTTTTGATCATTTTTTTTAATTTTTCATTTTTTTAACTCCTTTCGGTGGGGACAACCTACTGTTAAATTTTCCGCATTTCTTGGTAGATCACGTTGTATATGAATGTAAGTCCTGTTTATTGCTTCCATTAGTAAATTCGAAGAGATTTAAGTGCTTGTTCATTTTTCATTGAAATTAAATGGTATGAGATAAATGTATATGAGATACGTTTTATAATGTAGATTGTTATATGTGTGTGCATATGTCCCAAAGAAGCAGGAAGTAGGGTGAACGCTGAACAATGACTATTTAAAGGCAAAAAAAATAGAGCAAAACATTACCAGGGTTCTTGATTAAGTGCACAAAAATAGAAAGACGTACAAGATATCAATTTTATTTTAAACTCTTATTAAGGCATTTTTAATAAATAGTGGTGTGTGTGAGTCGGACGAACATGTAAATATTTTGAGCCGGAACAAGATTACCTCCCCCCCCGTTTTCGAGGATGCTGAACACGATGGCGGTGTCAGAATTTCTATCCAAGGCCCAGATTCGTCCTTGGATAGTGCCAAGAACCTAGGAATTATAATGAACACCAACTTAAACTTTGAAAATCATGTCCCAAAAAAATTAAGTACTAGTTATTCTAAATTCAAAGCGTTGTGGAGATATAAACATGTATTGTCGCTTGTAACCAAATGGAATATAATAAATATTCTAATATTAAGTAATATGGAATTGAGATGTTTTGTGTATTATAACTTTCTAAATACCGAATTTAAAAATAAAATCCAAAAACTCCAGAACTCTTGTCTCAGATATTCTCATACCAATAAATAAAACCGAACACATTACACCACGTTATAATAAACTAAAACTATTAATTGAGAACAAATTTTTGTTTATGTATGCAAGCTTACTGTATAATATTGTCCAAAATTCATTACCTGAGTGCCCAGTAGATTTGCTAACATCTAGAACAGACATCCTTAAGGTGGCCATATTTATGTGTTAAATTGTGGGTATACTCACATGATTTTAAAGCTAACTATTTTAAAAAATATTGGTTATATTTATAAAAGTTGCACATAAACTAGAAACTTTAACTTAGGTACGGGGTGTTTTTATATTGTTAGAAAGTAATATTGTCATAGATGAAAAAAATGTTGAACATGTACCTTAGAGATTATGTCATCTCGTCACTTCAATAATTATTTTGCACTAATTAAAATCAAGAATAAGGAAAATCAATACAGGCCTTACCTAAGTTAAACATTCACCCATGTTATGAAAAAAGTCGCATTAAACACTTCATAGACTAGAAAGATAAAGTTAAATTTTGCCATGCACTTTACACATGTTTACTAATTTTCGGCCATATTTATTCAGTACAGACACGAATTCTATATGGTTTTTTGCACTAAAAGCTGTTGCCTAGTTCGGTTACTATCTCATAGACGACGCAACAAAAAAAAGTCAATTGTGTAAATTTTATGTCTTTGTATAAGGTGGACTAAAAAAAAATGTTCAATAAAACAGATCTAATAAATCGATAAAATCGTTAATAATAGTTATTCCCGACAGGTATTTTTTAAAACATCTGTTCTAAAAAATAAATGAGTATAAAGTATTTCATATTTATTCTTGTTTTTAAAAATGTCCTTGTTTTAAAGGTTTGTAGCTGTTCTGCATTTACAAATGTGAAATTTGAAAGGGTATCTATAATAAACTCCCGATGTTTAATAATAACTACAATAAATGAAGAACTGCAGTGGCGGCTGGTGAAATTTCAATATTTTTTTCTCGTCTATGGCGCATGGGACTCGTACGAAATTTAGGAAATAACAACTAGAGAAGCACTTCTCTAATCACCCCTAAAAAATTTTGAAAAAGCAGTTTGCGAAAAAATTTTTGAAAATTCGTTAGCCTCCCCTGGGTCCAGGGACTCCTATTTATTTTTATTTTTTTTGTCATATGCATTTGACTTTTCATAAAAATACAATAGATTTTGAAGTTTGTGAAAATATTTTCATTACTAATAGTGGAACGGATAGAACGTCGTAGCTCATTAAAAATATTTTCGGAGTAGAAATATATGGGATAAAAACCATCTTGATCAGAAATGTTTAACGCATCAGAATCTCTTTTTACGAAAATTTTGGGTGGTACTGAAAAAAAATATGAGCGATTGAATCTGGAAAATGTCTATTTTCGTACGGGCTTCCTCCGCAAACTGATGTTTTTTTTTCTTCATAGCCAAGTGATGCAAATTACTAATTTTTGTTTCACTGATGTACTATTGGGTATGGAACGAGTATATAATTTTTAATGTAGAAGGCATCTTCAATTTTAGTTGTAGTTATTTTTTTTCCGAGCGGAACACGGCAGAATTGAGAAAGTTCCGACTTCAGTAGTGCTTAACTTTTTTTTTCACGATATGGATTTCAATTTTTTTTACTATGATTGGTTGAATTGAAGCAATACCAACATATGCTCTCCATTACATATGGTCGCGTTTCAAAAATAAAGTTTCTAGAACCATTTTTATAACGTCGTGTCTGGCGAGCTGTTCTCCTCACTGGGAGTGAGAGAGAGAGAGCGAGCGAATTATCGACTACGGACTAGTGATGGGATCACTCGAGTGAAAAATAACCGGTTATCAGGTTATTGAAATAACCTGCATTACTCGGTTATTGTCGACGAGTACTCAAGTGTATAATTCAACTGACATATTATTCGCAACCAGTGCAGTGCAGTGTCTTGACTTGATCAGTACATGCTTTGACAGGTTCAGACTCAACGAGTTCATTTTATGAAATTGTCAAGAAAACAGTATTTGACACTTTAATAAAAACACCTGAAATATTCGAAAGTTTATAATTTTTTGAAGTGCTGCCAACAAACGAAGCTGTTGACGCTGGGCGAAATTTTGTACAAAAATTGTACAAGCAAAAGAGTTGCACAAGCTTGGACGAGTTTCGTTATAACATGACGATGAAAACCAAGAAATCTGCAGCAGAACTTCCTCCGCCTGAAGACGCGTTTTTGCAACACGTTTTAAGGTATGTACTTATAAACGTGACCATATTATATTGCAAAAATCAATCTTACAGGTGTCTACTTCAAACCAAGATTTGGAAAAACCGTCACATTCCTATCGCGGAGGAACTTGATATATTTTCGTATGGTTGGCAGAAGCATGAAAATGTATTGATACCCCTGTGGACGACGAAAGCTGCCATACCAGATGAAATTAGGGAGCTACTTAATATTTACTGTAAAGATAAGACATGCTCTACTCAGAAATGTGACTGTTTCAAAGAGAATATTAAATGCTCTGAACTGTGCAAATGTAAAGAATGCAAAAATGCTGATATCGGGCTCCAATATGATTCAGAAGATTCAGACTTTTAGTTTTCCATTATATATTGTTTTATGTTATGTGTTATGTAAAACCTTCTTTCATCAATTTTTGTTGTGTTTACCCATCGTCCGATTTGTGTTTTCTCCGTTCAGTATTATTATTATTACTACTATTACCATACCTACTTGTACAAATATTAATAGATAATATATATAATATATAATAAATAATATTTTCAGTTCTCAAATTTCCCCTTGACATTGTGTTCAGTTGAGAATCAAAAGGTTATTTTAGTGTATATTTGCGGTTCCAATAATTATTGCACAGAAGGTTTCAATTATTTCTACCCCAAAAACATTTCATTTTTAAAAATAACCCGGCCGTGAGTTCCACAATATTTATATTTATAATGCGTTCCTTTTCCAATGCGCGTCCGTAGTAGTGATGGGCATAACCGATTAATTTCAATAACCGAATACTAGTTATTCAAGTGATTTCAATAACCGGATAATCATTAGTGTTGGTCACTTGAATGCTATGCATAACTTACAAGGCTATTTAACAATTTTTGCTCAAATTCCTATTCATACAAATTTTTTTAAAAGTTCCATGGGAATATCAATCAATCAATTCATTTTTGGGAAAAATGTGTACAAGATAAAATGATTCTTTATAAAATTGCACATAGTTTGATTATTTCTTGACATAACAAATATAAATATAAATAAAATAATATTATAAATAATAGGTAAGTAAATGGATACTGACTACTACATCAATCGGTACGAATTCACATACCTAATACTTATTTTAGAAACGTAGGTTTGTAATGAGGTTCACTTGTTTATTATACGATACGAGTTAACATTTAATTTATTTGTGAGAGAGTGATGAGTTATATGACTACTTCAATAACTGTTTAACATTCGGTTATTTTTCACTTGAGTACTCGTCGACAATAACCGCGTAATGCAGGTTATTTCTATAACCTGATAACCGGTTATTTTTCACTCGAGTGATAATTCGCTCTCTATCGCACTCCCAGTGAGAACAGCTCGCCAGACATGATGTTATAAAAATGGCTCTAAAAACTTATTACTTCCACGTCCAGTGGAAGTATAGTAACGACAAAAAAAATTTTAAAAATTTTTATTGTCCAAATAGGCTTAGAATGTCATGAAACGTCGAGATTTTAAGTTTGAGAGAAAAAAAAATTCTGTCTGTCGGTCTGTAACTTTTTTTTTGTGCGCATGTTTACTGTGGAATCGTTTGAGATATTGACTTGAAATTTGGTACAAATATGTACTTTAATGAGATCTAGAACCAGATTATATTTTCATCTTGTTCCGTCGAAGAGTTGGGGGGTAAATTGGGGTAAATTTGGGGTAAATAGGTAAATCAAGCAGGTAAGAGTCCATGAAATTGGTATATAGTATATACAAGAGAAGCTAAGGTCTCAAAAAAATTTTTGGCATTAGCCACCCCCATTACCACCCCCACCTCCTTATTAAAGAGGATGAAAAAAAATTGTGATTTAGTGTATGTACAGGAACCAGAAACCTCAAAATATTTTTTTACTTCAGCCACCCCCCACTACCACCCCCCTATCACCACCCCCACCCCACTACCGATGTGGGGTATTGTTTTATGGGTTTTTGGGGTAGAGGATTTCAAATATTATATTATTAAAGTTCCATAAACAATTATTTTCACATACAAAGTTTTTTCGTTGTGAGTGACTTGGATAGAGAATCTGGATGTGGAAGTAGTGATTCCTTGGGCAGCGGTTTTTTTGAAACGCGACCATATGTTATGCGATACTATATGTTGGTATTGCTTCAATTCAGCCAAACATGGTAAGAAATTGAAATTCATATCGTGAAAAAAAAAAGTTAAGCACTACTGAAGTCGGAACTTTTTCAATTCTGCGGTGTTCCGCTCGGAAAAAAAAATAACTACAACTAAAATTGAAGGTGAATTCTACATTAAAAATTATATACTCGTTCCATACCCAATAGTACATCAGTGAAACAAAAATTAGTAATTTACATTACTTGGCTATGGAGAAAAAAAACATCAGTTTGCGGAGGAGGCCCGTACGAAAATAGACATTTTCCAGATTCAATCGCTCATATTTTTTTTCAGTACCACCCAAAATTTTCGTAAAAAGAGATTCTGATGCGTTAAACATTTCTGAACAAGATGGTTTTTATCCCATATCTTTCTACTTAGAAAATATTTTTAATGAGCTACGACGTTCTATCCGTTCCACTATAACTGAAATACAATGAACTGAAATTTTGTAATTTACAATTTAACAAATTACAATATTTCAATTCGTTGTATCTCAGTTAGTAATGAAAATATTTTCATAAACTCCAAAATCTGTTGTTGTATTTTTATGAAAAGTCAAATGCATATGACAAAAAAAAATAAAAATAAACAGGAGCTCCTAGACCCAGGGGAGGCTAACGAATTTTCAAAAATTTTTTCGCAAACTGCTTTTTCAAAATTTTTTAGGGGTCATTAGAGAAGTGCTTCTCTAGATGTTATTTCCCAAATTTCGTATGGGTCCCATGCGCCACAGACGAGAAAAAAAATATTGAAATTTCACCAGCCGCCGCTGAAGAACTGTATTGTTTTGGATGAATTACGATAAAAACACATTGTTTTAACAAGAACAAAAAACTGTTTCCTGTTTACCTATATTGAATGCAACCAGTTATTAGGCTCAAAATTTTTTTTGGTAAATGTTCGAGAAGCAAAGAAATCCAATGAGTCTCTTGTGTGGTAGAGTCATGGGATCCCATTTCTTTAATCACTTACCTTACCGAAGGACCGTATTGTAATCGTGAAACAAGCATTCTCCGACATTTATTCGATTTTTCATGTTTCAGATATTTTATATTGATTACGAGAATTAATGTCTTTCAATTCTGTCAATTTGTTTTGTAAAACTATTTTATGAAGAAACACATATATCGTTATAATATTGACAAGAAATAAAATAAATAATACTTTTAGTGAAAAATACACAGACACTCCAAAAACATGACAATAATATGATGGGGAACCATAATATTTGGAATGTATTGACGCTCCCTTAAAAAAGAGAATCTGTTATACCTTTAACAAGAAAAAGTATACAAGGTGTTAAAAGAAAAGAATAATCCCGCGGATAATTAATAAGTAAAAAGTGACAAATATAGAGTAAAGTTTTATGTAAACACTTACAGATTTTTATTTTTAAGTTAGTAGAGGATTAAAGATTATTAATCAGATATATAGATATAGACATAAACGCATTTCTTCTTAGTATAACTTTTAGGTACAAACATTTGGCCTGAGTCTGATATGTAGAATCGTTTATATTGACTTACAGACAGCCGCAGTGGTAATACATGAATATCACCGGATCCTCCGCCATTTTATAGAAAACCGCGTATGCAAATATATTACACAAACACACAAACACACAAAAAAGTGAAAAGTGGGCTGTTTCTGGGACTCCATTGGGTAAGCTCTATGTATTTCGACTTCCTGAATACGAATCGGGGTGTCCGTTTAGCTCCATCGGCCACCAATTTTTAGTAAATCTGGAAAATAACATAAATTATGAGTTTTTGTAGGTTATTTTCGGGATTTACAAAAAAATGGTGGGTGATGGAGCTAAACGGATACCTGATTCGTGTTTAACACGTCGAGATACATGGGGGTCACCCAATGGAGTTCCAGGAACAGACTATTTTTTTATTTTGAGGAACTGTGTAATCAGCCATGTTCGGCTAAGTTCTACAGTTATAACTTTTACTTCCACATCCAGTGGAAGTATAGTAACGACAAAAAAATTTTTAAAAATTTTTATTGTTCAAATAGGCTTAGAATGTCATGAAACGTCGAGATTTCAAGTTTGAGCGAAAAAAAAAATTCTGTCTGTCTGTCGGTCTGTAACTTTTTTTGTGCGCACGTTTACTCTGGAACCGTTTGAGATATTGACTTGAAATTTGGTACACATATGTGCTTTAACGAGATCTAGAACTAGATTATATTTTCATTTTGTTCCGTCAAAGGGTTGGGGGGTAAATTGGGGTAAATTTTTAGTAAATAGGTAAATCAAGCAGGTAAGAGTTCATAAAATTGATATTTAGTATAGACAAGAGAAGCTAAGGTCTCAAAAAAAAATTTGGCATTAGCCACCCCCATTACCACCCACACCCTATTATTAAAGGGGATGAAAAGTAAAATGTGATTTAGTGTGTACAGGAACCAGAAACCTCAAAATATTTTTTTAATTTATCCACCCCCCCCACTCCCACCCCCTGTTACCACCCCCACTACCGATGTGGGGTATCGTTTTATGGGTTATTGGGGTAGAGGATTTCAAATATTATATTATTAAAGTTCCATAAACAATTATTTCCAGATACAAAATTTTTTCGTTTTGTGACTTGGATAGAAAATCCGGGTGTGGAAGTAGTGATTTCTTGGGCAGCGGTTTTACACTGAGTTTTTCCACATAAATTCAGTTTGGACTATAACAAGCAATTGTGATGGAAATGCAAAGAGACTTTAATAATAAATTATTAGACACTTCCTCAGTCTTTTGATTTTATTTATTTTTGTTACACTTTTGTGCAATACTTAAAACTACGTTTATTTCTACATATCGGAAAATATAAGTATACTGAAGACAGAGATATGAACATTATTTATCCAACTATAAATGACGGCGGAGATAAATGCTTAATTGATGCTAGGCATAAATTCAATCGGAACTCCAAGAGCGAGCAGAATCTCACGGCCAACTTGAACTATGGACTGGAACTGTTCGGAATGTAGGCGCAGGTGTTGCTACTTGCCCGATTACCGCAAACACTTGTATTTGCCGGCTGCCCACCTTTATCCATTAATAGGGACTGACTCTCACATAGTTTTATATCAGTTGTATAGTTATATACAAATGTGGCATTAATGTGGATTAGTTCTCGCAACAAATCCACATTAAGCTAATGCCAATACTCTTCTTCCAACTGAAATTTTGGTTAGGGAAACCATTTTTCCAAATTATTTTATAATTTCGTGCCCCATATCCGGAACACTTGATGTGATGTGATTCGCTATTTTTTCGAAATGACGTGATAGGAAATGTCATTTATTTATTTTATTTTACAAACCCAACAGAATTTACATTCCAATTAGATAGAGGGTAGGTACATACAGTCAGATGTAAATTGATATAGAATATACAGGGTGCGGCAGAATGGATGGGTGTTTTTGAAATGGGAATAACTCGGCTATTTTTTTAGTAAAAAAATGTGTTATGAGAAATGAAAGCTTACATGTTGCCATTAAACAAACGGAAAATGGAATGAAAAAATAAATAATTTTTAAAAATTACGTCAGACAGGGGACGTCCATTTCCTGCAATGCATTGCTCCACCCGTTCCTGAAAGTTTCGCATCATACTCTCCATCAAGTTAATGTCGATTGCCCGAATTTCTGTCATAATGGAGTCTTTCAAGTCTTGCAGTGTTCGAGGTTTATCGACGTAGACTTTAGCCTTTAAGTATCCATGGAAAATAATCACAAGCAGTTAAGTCGGGGGAACGTGGAGGCCTCGGCACATCACCAAAACGGGAGATAACGTGTTCCGGGAAAATGCGACGCACAGCTTGTATTAAAATCCTGTCTGTGTGCGTTGTGGCACCATCCTGTTGGAACCAAACATGTCTTCTGTTAATTCGTCGTCGTCGCAATTCCGACGTACCGGTCAGAGTTAACAGTTACAGTTTGTTCTGCGACATTTTCAAAAAAATAAGGCCCTATCACGCCAAGTCGGCTCACAGCACACCAAACGGTAACTTTGGAGATATGATGAAGTTCACGGGGGTTTCTACAGACCAGTATCTGCAGTTTTGCTTATTAACAGAACTACATAAAAAAAAATGAGCCTCATTGCCCATCATGATTACTGGTTCCTCTTCGTTATTAAAAATCGCTTCTATTCTTTGGGAAAATTGCAAACCTTTGGCAAAATCTCCATTCAGTTTCTGGACGATCATAATCTTGTAAGGGTGAAAGCCAAGGTCTTTGTGTAAAATTCTGCGCCGAGTTCGATCACTGACACGATTGATTATTTAGATATCTTTGTTCTCATATAATTCTTAGTTAATTTTACTTCCACATCCAGTGGAAGTATAGTAAATTTAAAAAAATTGTATTGTTCAAATAGGCTTAGAATGTCATGAAACGTCGAGATTTTAAGTTTGAGCGAAAAGAAAATTTCTGTCTGTCTGTCTGTCTGTAACTCTTTTTTGTGCGCACGTTTACTCTGGAACCGTTTGAGAAATTGACTTGAAATTTGGTACACGTATGTACCTTAACGAGATCTAGAACTAGATTATATTTTCATCTTATATCGTCGAAGGGTTGGGGGGTAAATTGGGGTAAATTTGCGGTAAATAGGTAAAATCAAGCAGGTAAAAGTTCATAAAATTGGTATTTAGTATATACAAAAGAGGCTAAGGTCTCAAAAAAAATTTTGGCATTAGCCACCTCCATTACCACCCCCACCCCATTATTAAAGGGGATGAAAAAAAATGTGATTTAGTGTGTGTACAAGAACCAGAAACCTCAAAATATATTTTTACTTTATCCCCCCCCCATTACTACCCCCTATCACCACCCCCACCCCACTACCGATATGGGGTATCGTTTTATGGGTTTTTGGGGTAGAGGATTTCAAATATTATATTATTAAAGTTCCATAAATAATTATTTCCACATACCAATTTTTTTCGTTGTGAGTGACTTGGATAGAAAATCTGAATGTGGAAGTAGTGATTCCTTGGGCAGCGGTTTTTAGCTAAAAAAAATGTTTTACAGAAAGTTGGCCAACTATCGGAAAGTGCTGTCCATTTAATGCACATTCTAACACATTATAATATATAGAGGGCTATTCAGAACAAGTGGTCTATTCTCTAATCTTTATTAGAATTGTCGACCACGATAAATGTCACTGATAATTGTCGCATACTTTTCTCGAGCAGTAGTAGACATTGCTACTCGATAAATATGTCGCATAACTAAAGTGACCATATTTGAATCTTGCTAATGCGGGATATAATGAAAAAAAAATTCATGTTTCAAAATTGATGAGCGAGGGGGGGGGGGGGAGAAATCCTGAAAAAAAAGTTCGTCCAGGTTTCAAAACTGATGAGCGGGGGAGGAGTAAATTGAACAAAAAATTGCGGGACTTTTTTGGACTTTTGCGAGACTGCACCTCGAAAACCGGGACAGTCCCGCCTAATCCGGGACGAATGGCAACATTACGAAATATATTAATACTGGATAACGACTCTACCGATACAAAGAATTATTTGACGGCGTTGAATGTTGCAGGAATCGATGTAGAAAATAAACGTTGTTTTCTTTTACATGTTAGTGGCTATAATAATGTTTTAATGGATACAAAAAATTAATACAGCCAACACGGCACGGTAGCTCAGTCGGTTAAGGCGTATTGAGTGGCGAATATGCTGATCGACTATCTATCGCGCTCTGGCTTAGAGTCCCAGCCCCGGTATTGACAACACTGGTTGGTATGGATGTATGTCTACGTTTTTCCAAATGTATAACCCCCTTCCGAACAGCCTTGGCTTTGAATCTGGGGGTTGTCTACTATCTGTGGTGTGTTTATGTTTATAACATCATAAAAATATTGGTAGAGCTGGTACAGAAGACTCAGACATTTTGCCTATTTATTTTCTATTTCTTTGTACGAAATAAAAGCATTTATTTTTATAAAACGTGCTTTATTTAAAAATCTACATAAGTATAATATTAGTCTTTCATCTTAACATTAGGGCTAACCAGTTCTATTAGATGTATTACTAAATCTTTACTTAACTTAAACACATTTATAAACTGCCGATCGTTAAGTTCAAATGGATTTTATTTCTAAAACCTTCGTCTATATTAAACTGCATCTTGAAATTATGTTTTCAATTGTAGCAAGCGTATTTTTTTTGTTCAAGCCAGGGGTGGATACAGGATTGACTTCTGGGGGAGGGGGGGGCACCGGAAGTCTGGAACATTCTACTGATAATTGTAGAATGCGACATTTGGGATGCATATTTTTAGAGTCGTGCAAACATTTTCCCAAAGTTGAATGCTACTTTTGCTAATAGTGATTCGAGAATATACTCCCAGATCTTCTTTTATTATTATTTTTTTAAAATTAAGTCGCGTTTGTTAAAAAATACATCTATGAAATTTGGGAGTTGGTAGGAGCCTGGTAGCTAGCTGATTTGTCAGAAATAAAACAAAATTCGTAAAATAAGGATTTTTATTATTTTTCGGTTGTTACAATAAATGTTCTAAATTTCTACCATATGCTGTAGCATATAATCGGCATGGACGGATAAGATTTTTTTAATTAGTGATACTCCAGTTCATTGTTATTTTAATTACATTGGACCTCATTGCTTTCAAATTTCTTGCATTGTATATGGTAGTAGTATAGTATACTAGTATACTTTCAGAAACAACACGCCATTTATGGAAAAAAAATAAAAAAATAAAATTAGTCACAAACACGACGTGCTTGTACTTACAACATCAGACTGGTATACAATATGGCCTTTCCCTACACTTCGTCAGTAAGTTCGGTTGTATGGAAGAAAATGATTTTTCCACCCTTGAAAGAAATGAGGGGATGTTTTACGGTAAGTCTAGTGTTCATTACATCTCTTCCTTCATATCGATTTACAAATCTTGATGAAAAAAAATCGGCAGCTACTGGAAGCGGCTGGAACCTCCCCACCTGGTGAATCTTTGAAGCCGAAAAGAGCACTAAACAATATGAACGATCTCATTTAATTATATTTATTAAGTTGAAATATTTTTTTCGTATCAAATCAGAAAAAAAGTCTTGCGTTCGGTGGGATTTGGACCTAAGAACTTGAGTGTTAAATTTATAGTCTGCACAACATTAATATTTTATTCAATGTTTTTAATACAAATATATGCTTCATCGGATCCTAGCCCGGGGCCAGCCAGACAACCACGGTGAACACCGCCGTGGCGAGTGTGAGGCTGGACGGGGTAGGTCCGGTTTGGCTTGGAGAAAAATAGAAAAGTAGCTCCTGTCTTCTGTAGGCAGGCTTAAAGACTAGGTTAAAATTATAATGTGTCCACATGGACCTAAAATTAATATAAAAATAAACAATACTATAAAAACGTTCGTAGGCAAGAGCACTTAATAATTTTGATTATTGATACGGGAAACAACTAAACGAAAAAACCTGTTCGTTGGTAATGGGATGGATGGCAGGGATGGCCATATTTGGAAAAAACCATATAACTCTTGGTGGACAGCTTCCCTGCCAGATGTAGCCAGGGTAGTGTTCATGGTGGATCGTTTAAGTTTGAGTTGGTATATTTTGTTTTAACTTTTGGTTTCGACCAATTTTTCACTAAATCGGTCGGGGAAGTGATAGCTGTCAAATTTTTGGTTCCAATATTTCTCTGGGGAATTTGGTTTCTGAAAAATGTTTAGGTTGGTACCAATGTCTTAAATTGTTTTTAGGTTATGTAGTACTATTTTTAGGTTATGTTTCCGGAAGTAGCGGAAATAGTTTTTAAAATATAATGTCACTGTCACTTTTAAAGTTTTATTGGAAAAAACTCACCGAAAGCGTTCCGGTGGGGTTGCTTACACTTGTAGGGCTTGTAAGCGGTTCAGGATGGCCTCTCACACCATCCGTGGGCTTTATAAACGTCGAAAAAACTTGTAATCTCTCGATGCACTTGACACGTCAGAAATACTCAGCATACAGTCTGCACGCTTTAACACACTAGCAGAGAACTTATACCACAAATGGACCCGTAGTATTTTTGGGAATTTTCCTTTGAGTCCATTTAATAAAATTTGACATTTTTCTGAAAATTTGACGTTTTTCTGAAAGTGATATTTTTCCGAAAATTTGACATTTTTCTGAAGTGACATTTCTCCGAAACTTTGACATTTTTTCGAAAATTTGACATATTTCTGAAGTGACATTACTCCGAAAATTTGACAATTTTCAAACATTTGACATTTTTCTAAAAGGTGACATTTTTCTGAAAGGTGACATTTCTTCGAAAATTTGACGTTTTTTCGAAAATTTGACATTTTTCTGAAAAGTGACATTTCTCTGAAAATTTGACATTTTTTCGAAAATTTGACATTTTTCTGAAGTGACATTACTCCGAAAATTTGACAATTTTCAAACATTTGGCATTTTTCTGAAAGGTGACATTTCTTCGAAAATTTGACGTTTTTTCGAAAATTTGACATTTTTCTGAAGTGACATTTCTCTGAAAATTTGACATTTTTTCGAAAATTTGACATTTTTCTGAAGTGACATTACTTCGAAAATTTGACAATTTTCAAACATTTGACATTTTTCTGAAAAGTGAGTTTTCTGAAAATTTGACATATTTCTGAAAAGTGACATTTCCCTGAAAATTTAACATTTTTTCAAAAATTTGAAAATTTTTCTGAAAAGTGACATTTCTCCGAAAATTTGACGTTTTCCTGAAAATTTGACATTTTCTAAAAATCTGACATTTTTCTGAAAAGTGACATTTCTCCGAAAATTTGATATTTCTTGGAAATTAAAAAAAAAAAATTTCGTAACTCGTCTTGTAGAAATATTTTTTTGATATCATCATCAGTTCGCCTGTTATAAAAATTTTATGCTATTACGACGTCATCAGAACGTAGGTGTATTTTTAATTCACTCGTATTCCATCCATCTACAATATTTCCACCTACGTTTTAAACTTTAATTGGATGTTTCCAATAGTGCACCAGTTTCTAAGAATTTTTCTTATTTGTGACGTCATGAGGCGTCATGTGACGTAGGTGTATTATTAATTCACTCGTAATCCGTCCGTCTACACTATTATTTATACCTACGTTTCAAATTTCAGTTCGATATCTTCAACCGTTCCCGAGTTATCAGCCGAAATCACTGAACACCTCTGTCATTATTAGAATATCACCCTGTACATTGCACTGCTTTGAGGACAAAACAAGTGAAATTTTTGTTTTTTAATTTTTTTCACGGAAACCAAATCGAAAAAGTGCAAGTGTGATATATCGTTGAAATCGGAATTTTTACTGCTTTTCAATGGTTCAATTACAAATTGTAAGTAATCATAAAATAAACAACTTGTTGTGCCAAAACGGCACTAAACGTAATCCAATCTCAACCAAAACCTTTTCAGATCTTCTGGAGCACTAAAGAAACCCTCATGCAAACTTTCATCCAAATCCGTTTAGTAGCTTCGCTGCTATCGTGCTAACATACATACACACATACACACACACAGACATTTTTCAAAAACAACGTTTTTGGGTTCCTGGGACCTCAAAACGTAAAGATTTGATGTTATCTCAATTTTCGATTTTGGACTAATTGTAGTAACCTCCCACAATTTTATTGTGGGGAGGTTAAAAATGCACAGCCAATAGTTGTTGGCTATAGACTTTCTTTCGTCAATAATTCCTATTCAATAAATCTAAGTGATTTCTTCACCCCCTTACAAGGGTTGAAAAGAGTGGAAAGGAGTTATATAATAAGTATGGTATACACTCGTGCACATACATCTTTTTCTCCATTTGGTGGCCTGGACTTTTGGCTGCCTCTATTTTTTTCTCAAAAGATCCTGTTTTATAGAACTGCATAATTTTCTCACCTCCTGAAAGGGGTTGAAAAAGATGACGGGTTATTTTGTGGTAAGTATCGTGTAGCGTATCTTTTTCTTCACATGAGGGCCCAGACATTTGCTGTATACATTTTTCTCGTCAACCTGTCTTTTTGTATAGCAAGACATGGTTTTCTCACGCCGTGAACGGGGGTGAGTGGAGTGCGAGGATAGTTTATGGTAAGGCTATGCACAATACCTTTTCATCATCTTTGGCTCTACAACCCAGGGTGGGTCTTGACCTGTTCCAAGATTAATTCCCATTCTTTCCTATTCCTTGCTTTGTCTCTCCAATTTCTGATTCTCAGCTTTCTTAAGCTATCTTCTACTTGGTCCTTGAATCTGGCTCTGGGCCTACCTCTCTTGAGTTCCCGCCGGTGTTTGGTGGAATATTTGCTTTGGGGTTCCACTTCATCCATCTTTTCTAGGTGGTCAAGCCACCTTAATCTGTTTGTTGACTTTGATGGATTGGGCAATATCAGTCTCTTCGTAGGGGTGGTAGAGTTCGAAATTATAACGCCTGCGCCACATTCCTTTCTCCTG
Organism: Rutpela maculata; assembly: GCA_936432065.2. Taxonomy (NCBI): domain Eukaryota; kingdom Metazoa; phylum Arthropoda; class Insecta; order Coleoptera; family Cerambycidae; genus Rutpela; species Rutpela maculata. The sequence continues at coordinate 115,428,294 of OW386285.2, forward strand.
CACACCTCTGTCTATATGACGAAGTATCTTTAGTTCAAAGCAGCCCAGCATCTCCTCATCGCTTTTTGTCATCGTCCATGTTTCTGACGCGTAAGTGAGGACAGGTTTAATAAGGGTTTTATATATCAATACCTTAGTTCTTTTGGTTACTATGCTTGATGTTAGAAGCCTTTTTAAACCAAAGTATGCTTCGCTAGCCAGGTATATTCTCCTCTTGATTTCAGCACTTATTTATTTTCATTTATTTTATTCAAATGTAAATATATATGTTTCTATCATCAGATCTTCGTGTGGCGCTAAATTGTTACTATTAGAAACTTTCATATACTTTGCTTTAGCAATGTTAACCTGTAACTCCACTTTCTTCGCAGCTGCTTCTAATACCTTGAAGGTTTGTAGTTTGACCTTGCAATTATGTCAATATCATCCGCGTACGCTAGTATTTGTACGCTCCTGTTGATAATAGTTCCCCTAGTCATTATACCTGATTCTGTTATGGCTTTTTCCAGCGCTATATTAAACAACAAGCATAATAGACTATCTCCTTCTCCTTGTCGTAGCCCTGTGTGTGCTTGGAAGGATGTTGACATGTTGTTTTGGACCTTAACTTTGCATTCGACTTTTGAAAGGGTTTCCTTCACTAATTTTCTTGGGTGTATTGAGATTTTAAATTCTATCATGGCATTTTAAAGTGACTTTCTATCTATGCTATCATAGGCGCTTCTAAAATCTATGAATAATTGGTGGGTATCAATCCCGTATTCGTAAGTATTTTCTAGCACCTGTCTAAAGAGAAATATTTGGTCGGTTGTTAATTTTTCATTACGAAATCCACTTTGATATTTGCCTATTATATCTTCGCTATATGCTACTAGGCAATTATTGAGTATGTAAGCCAATACTTTGTACATCACGTTTAGGAGAGTGATTCCTCGATAGTTGTCACAGTACCTTTTAGTTGGCTTTAAAGCCTAGTATTGACCTACGAACTGGCTTCTGGGATATAATTTTTGTTGTTGTCCCAGTTGCATTTAAGTAAATATATTTTTTTTATCATTTTGGGGTTGGTTAGTGGAGCTACAAAAAAAATTGATAGTGCAAAGCGGACTTCAGATTAGCGTATTAAAAAACCAGAAAGTAATTATTAGGTCTAATATTCATATTTCAACCTAACTTTTTTCACAAATTTTTTAAAAATATTTTAGATAACAGTATTCCCTAACATATTTATGAAAAATATCCACTCTGGTAAACCCTGATGATAGTTGAAATTTTATGTAAAATTTTGAAATGATCAAGTTGAACATAGTTTTCACTTAATTACATCAAGTGAAAGTATAGTAACGCAAAAAAGAAATTTTGAAAATTTTTATTTTTCAAATAGGCTTAGAGAGTCATGAAACGTTGAGATTTTAAGTTTGAGCAAAAAGAATTCTATCTGTCTGTCGGTCCGTCTGTCGTTCTGTCTGTAACTTTTTTTTGTGCGCACGATTTCAAGTTAGGTCAGGTGTTCCTCAAGGGGCGCATTTGGCACATTTGCTGTTCAATCTATTTATTAACGATGTTGTAGAATGCTTCTTATGTAGTCAGGTACTATTGTTGAATTACAACATGATATTACCAGATTTCAGGATTGGTGTAAGCGTAAAAAGTTAACACTGAATGTTTCAAAATGCAAATATCCAGTTCAGTAAAGAGATATCTATAACAATAAATTCGTATGTAATTAAGGATGCACCAATTGAAAATGTAGTTAGAACTCACTTAGAAAATTGTTCAGTAATATGGTCTCCATATTTTCAAGTGCATATAGATAAGATTGAAAGAGTGCAAAAGAGATTCTTACGTTATGCTGCATATAAGGTCAACATTGCTACTGATAATATTAATTATAATATAATTTTAAATAATTTAAATCTTCGTACCTTGGAACAATGCAGAATCAACGCAGATATTGTCTTGGCTTTCAAAATTAGCAATGGCATTATTGATTCACCTGAATTATTCTCTTCAATAGACTTCTATATTCCCCAGAGACATTTAAGAGAAACTTATACATTTTGTATTCAGAATCATCGAAACTTATATGGTTCTAATTTAGGTACGAGTTGAATTGTAAGAAATGCTAATAATACTCAACTGAATATTTTTAATACCTCAGTCGATAAGTTGAAAAGACATTTGATGTGATTATTATTTATAGCTTAAAGATAACTTTATGTAAGTTAATGTTTGCTTTTCATATCTTCCTGATCTAAGTCGTTTATTTATGTTAATTCTATATCTTTTAGTGTTGTTTTCAAATGTGTTTATTTTTTTTTGTAATTAATTTATTAATTATTATTTAAGCATATTTTCTTTTAAGTTTTACGTGTAATAAATAAATAAATAAATAAATTACTCAGGAACCGTTTAAGATATTGATTTCAAATTTGGTACACGATGTAGTTTGACAAGATCTAGAACTAGATTATATTTTGATCCTATTCCGTTGAAATATTGGGGTAAATGGCTGGAAATAGGCAAATCAAACAAGTAAGGATCCACAAAATTGATTGGTATTTAGTATATATCAGAGAAGCTAAAATCTCAAAAAATTCTTTGACATTTGCCACCCCCATTACCACACCCACCCATTATTAAAGGAAATGAAAGAATTAAATTCTGATTTAGTGTGTGTACAAGAACCTCAACATTTCTTTTTACTTCAACCACCCCCATTACCGCGCCCCTACGACCACCACCACCACCCCCCACTACCGATGTGGCATATCGTCTTATGGGGCTTTGGAATCGAGGATTACAAGTAATATATTATTAAAGTGCCATAAACAATTATTTCCACAAAGTGGAGTGCAAATGTAGTATCAATTTTTTTTTTGTTGTGAGACGGGGATAGAAAATCTGGATGTGGAAGTAGTGATTCCTTCTACAACGGTTTTTTTCTAACGAATCACCATCACCAATACGAAATTTTGACATCTCAAAATGATACTTAGTAAAGTCCATGGGTGACAACTTAAAGCACGATTTTCGAGCTAGGGGATGAAAAAAATTAAACTTAATTCAAAACACCTCTAATTTACTGGAACAGTAAAACAATTAATATATTTACCACAAAATAATTTATATACATTAAACAAATTATTATCATATAGATTTATTGAAAATCGTGTACCTATACTTTAAACTCTGTTACTCAAAGTGAAATCTTCAAAATCCACGTGATTTATTTTAACGGTTTGTTAAGTTTATTTACCCTCTAAATTCGAATAGGCACTGGTGCATCATCATGAGAGCTCAGCGAGGCATAAGCGAGTGTTCTAATATTCCTACCTATGTGGTCTTTTGAACAACCATCAGCACAAAACATACTCATTGCGCTAGTAACCTAACTAGCTCGATGATGGCCTATGTGCATTTACCCTTATAGTTCAAGGCCCTCTCGATATTGCGCTCCGCGTGATTTCAACAACTATCGTGGATGTCTCTGATGCGGTTTGTTCAACACAATACTTCTTTATGCTTGCATGGACACATCAACGGACATATGCGTTATTGAATTTTTCTTCGAGCAGAATAATTTATTTTTTTCGTTGACAATAACATTGTAGGTACTATTTAAAAACTATTACCTACAAAAAATTTGATCCCCATCATATTACCTTGCAAAAAATCTTTGGCAGAATCCGACAGTCGTTTTGCGTAAAACAAATCAATACTAGTAGCCGAAAATAGTCTTCTACAGTTTTTATAAAATCAACATATTCACGATTAGATTATTGAGTGAATACAAATCAAAGTATTTTAGACTAATCAATTGACCTATTTCACATTAGAAATTTTGGTAAAAAGTGTTATGGCGAAAACTAGATTGGTATCATTAAAAGTCACTACACATTTTGACCAACTCGTCTTATTCCCAAACTTTGTAAAAATAAAATACCTATAATATAATAATCATATCATTGTTTTTAGTATTTTTAATGTTAAATTTACTATAGTAAACTCAAACTTAAAACTTAAACTTACTAAAGTAAGCATAGCATTAAATGTATTGAAAACAATGATATGATTATCATATTATAGTTTTTCATTTTTACAAAGTTGGAGAATTAGACGAGTTGGTCAATATGTACAGTGACTTAATTTGTTAGATGACTTATTAAAAACCGCTGCTTATGGATTCATTCAGATTTTCTATCCAAGTCTCTTACAACGGAAAAAGTATGACACTCCATTTGCAATCCACTATGTGGAGATAATTGTTCATAGAATTTTAATAATATAATATTTGAAATCGTCTACTTCAAAAACTCACAAAACGATATGCCACATAGTAGGGGAGGGGGTGGGAGATGTTAGTGGAGGTGGCTGATGTAGAAAAAAAATGTTAAGACCTTTGGTTGTTGTACACATATTAAATCACAATTCTATTTTTTTACCTACTATAATAATGGGGTGGAGTGGTAATGGAGTGAGGAATGTCCAAAAATTTTGTTGAGACCATGGCTTCTGGTGCATATACTAAATATCAGTTTTGTGGACTCTTACTCGCTTGCTTGCCTTACCTATTAACCCCCATTTATTCGCCAACCTTTCAACGAAATAAGACTAATATATAAACTAGTTCCAGATCTCGTTATAATACAGCATGTAGCAAATTTCAAGTCAATATAAAGTTACATAAAGACAGACAGAACGAGACAGACAATTTTTTTGGCTCAAACCCAAAATCTCAAAGAAGAATAGAAATGTTTTATCTATTCAGCTAAGTAATGATAGCAGGCGGAAGAAATAGAGTAGGTCAAAATCTTACCATAAATAACTATAATATAGAAGTAGTACGGGATTCATATATCTAGGTTTCCAAGTAAATAATGAAAGAAAAACCGAAGAAGAGGTAAAGGGAAGAATTTTATAGCTAATAGATGCTACTATGAAGTTGAAAACATAAAACACACCACCACACCACATATAGTAGATCCAAAAGCCAAGGCTGTGCGGAAGTGGGTTACACAATTGGGAAAACGCAGACATACATCCATACCCACCGGCGCACAGTGGGCAAGAATTGGATTCTAGCGCGCCAATATTCCAAAAATTCGACTTGTAAAAATTATTATTATTCCTTTCTATAACCACCGCCAATATTCCAGGAAGCAATAAACCGCCGCGACAAAAAAATTATTACTACCCACTTGGGTAGTAGGGACTGACAAACCGACCGGTATTTACGTACTATTTCGCAGTTAATCAGTCGTCCGTGCACTTGCGTTTGTAATAATTGTGTACAGCGTAATTTCAAAGTTTATTATTGTGAATTTTATCCGATATGGTTAACAAAGGTATGTACTTAATATTATAATTTATTTGGAAATTATTGTAATTATATAATTGCCAGAGAAGCTAAATAAAATACGACAAAAAATACTTTATTTTTATTAAAGTCGCGTATTTATTAGCCTGCAATTTTTTTGCTATGCGTGTCTATCCCAGTTTCATTACTTTGTTGTAAAGTGTAGTTCTTTAAGACTTATAGGCATTGATTTGAAGTGCAAATTCGTGCGAGTTTAACTTAGAGATTTTTTTTGCAGATCAACAACTAGTTCTTTGATAAAATCAAAGGAGACGATCCTCCAGTGATAAAAACTGAGGATGAGCTAAAAGCTGTAAAGACAATTCTGCAATTATCCCATTGCTCGCAAGAAATGGAGAACGAACTCAAAATAAAACTGTGCTCTTTCTGGATTATGGTGAATGATAGATGGAAGCGATGTAGCCGCAACCAAAATATTTTTTTAAGCAAGCACCATGACTGGCTTTGTGGTGATATTATAATAAAAAAACTGGGATCTTTTTGAAACCAGTTAAAAAGCCAAAAAGCCAAAAAGCCAAAAAGCCAAAGCCTCCTACCCCCGCACAGTGGGCCATTTGCAACTTCTAGATGGACAAAATTCTACAACTTTCTAAATGAGCTTAAAATGGTCGTTAGAAGACCGGAAAAATAGTGAAAAAATTCTAGACATTCAGGCGGTTGAAAAATAAATTTGCTTCTAGAATGCCGAAACTCTGTGAGTATGATATCTGTGAATATAAAAAAATTAGTTAAAAATTATAAATAGTAGCAATAACATCAGATCAAACTTGCGTTAAGAAATAGGTGGAATTTATTCGAAGTATGAATTTCATTAGGATGCCAATACTTTTGTACATTTTTGTATGTTATGTTTTTCATTTTATATTATTATATAATTCTTGTAGCTTTTATGTATGTAACATTTATATGCGTCCAGTTGTGCTTTAAAGAGATATTTGTGTTTTTACAGGGATACTTCTTACTGTGTCAAAAGGAGGACTTTATGAAACATTAAAAGATGAAGATAATAACCCTGGAACAGCCAGAGTCAAAAAATGATGTGTGATGTGATGTGAAGTGATGTTAAAAAATTAAAACATTGACAACAAAATTTTTTGAAACTTTCTTACATAGTTATTAAAGTTTTATTTTTCAATCCTCTCAAATCCAACCCCTTATTGTTTAGATTTTTTTCATTATTTTTAGCGAACTCGCGGATATAATATTATCATGTCCACAAAGTTTCAGAATTTTAAAATAATATTTATCTTTCAACCCCCTCAAAAACAACCCCTCTACTATTTATAATTTTTTAAATATTTTTTTATATATTCACAGATATCATTTTATCATACTCACAGAGTTTCGGCACTCTAGAAGCAAATTTATTTTTCAACCCTCAAAAACCACCCCCTTAATGCCTAGAATTTTTTCACTATTTTTTCGGTCTTCTAACAATTATTTTAAGCTCATTTAGAGATTTGTAGAATTTTGCCCACCTAGAAGTTGCAAATGGCCCACTATGCGGCGTTGTCAATACCGGACGCTTGAATCCAGAACGCGATAGACAGTCGGTCAGCATATTCGCCACTCAATACGCCTTAACCGACTGAGCTACCGAGCCGACAACTAAATCACCAAATCTGTCACGAAAATCTAAATGTATAATATACAGGACACTAATAAGACTAGTATTAACGTTTGAAAGAAAAATATTAAGAAAAATATTTGGCCCTATTCAAGAAAACCAAGTATGGAGAAGCAGATACAACCACGAATTGTACGAATTATATAAAGATGCTGATATAGTAAAAACGATAAAGCTAGGATGATTAAGATGAACAGGGAACGTATTAAGAATGCACGACAAAAGGCCTACAAAACGAATACTAAGAGCAAAGCCAGATGGAAATTGAGGAAGAAGCAGACCAAAACTGCGACGGATACATGGCGTAGAAAGGACACAGGAGTGATCAATTGGAAACACCGAGCCCAAATAGAGAAGGATGGCGGAGAATCCTTGAAGAAGCTAAGACCAGGGTTGCAAATAATAAATGCACAAAGCCTTTAGAAGTTTTAGACTATATAGAATCGGTTTACTAAAAGCTTCCCCTAGATAGCTTCGTTAAAAATTCTTTTAAGCATTCCGGTCTTTGTGGCAACTAGAGACGGCTTCTTGCATAAATCATCAAATAAAGCACCAATTTTGCTATTTATTAGGAAAGAAGGCACTGCACTGATTCCAAAAAGTTTACGCAAATATTTTTAAAGGCCTACCAGCAACATTCTACATCATTGAAGAATTTCATCACGCTCGTAACAAAATGTTTGTTGCCCATCATTTGGTAGGTATCAGATTTTCAGAAAAATACCCGCTTTTGAATTGACTTCAGTTCGCCCCTTCCCAAATACTGCAGTGTCAGGAAAAGGAGAACCATAAGGCGGCAACTGGGTCAAATTTGTACCTATACTAGAAATGGAAGAAACTGGCGCAATCAGTAACATCTATTCTTAGCATTTTTCATACACTGGAAGCGGGAGAAACCGTCGTAAAATTCATTACGATTTAAATCCTCTTTCAGCCATTTGGCATTTTACTTGATGTTACTTTTATAAGTGTCTCATAAGCGACAACTATGCCAAATCCTAGGTTATGGAAAGGGGTAAAACAATTTTAAATCAGTAAGTGAGTGTTTTCAAGTTTAATTTATGGATTGTACCAAATTCTGCTTGACTCTTGGAAAATGATATTAATCTTTACCCTCAATTTCCATCTTCCTGAGAAAATGTGATAGGTTTTGAATTTTTTCATCATATACCAAGTCTTCAGTGCTTAGTCCAATCTTCGCCCCATACATAATTTCTTACACCTTTCTCAACTTAGAGCAAGATTTTTCGAATTTTAAATGTTTCCATTGTTTTAAAGGTAGTACTTTTATGTTAAGTTCCAACCCTTTAGCCCTGGAAGCGGGTTAGAATGTCTGACCATATACAAATTTTCTTGTTTCAGTGTTCTCTTTACGCAATAATGGTTCCCAGGTTCTAAGTAAACCTATAGAGGTTTCTTAATTTCCGGGTGATCTAGACAAAGCAGAGCAATGACGCTGTTCTAATAAACAAATATTTACTAACAGATCTTTTCAAGATGATCGTATTATTTTAAATTTGGCGAAGGCCCCGATGATACAGACCATGCCAAATGAATTTTTCATCATACGTCCTTCGTAAGTATACTAATATTCCATTGTTTGGCCGACTGTAAGTGACGCTTTATTTACCAAATACTTTTTACCATTGGCAACGAGCCCATTATTTTTCATAACATCTCTAGAGAAAGAAAGTAGGAAGAATTTTCTCTTTTATACATACATAAATGAGCTAGAGTGAGCACATTCCCTAGCCATTACCATCACTAATTAAAGTGGCAGAGGACTCCCCCCAATAGTAGTGCTGGTAAGCTAATAAAAAAACATAGCATATTATAAACAATTGATATTTTTATTGTTAAAAAATCATTGTATTTATTAATATTAAATACAAAAGAACAAATAGAAGAATTAGAAACTTGAATAATCGAGTTGTTTTTTCTTTATTTAGTAAAATATATTCTCATTTCTTTCTAATAGTTTATTAAAAAAAAAAAAATCTTGTTCTTCAGTAGTAGGATTGTTGATGAACCAGAAGCCAACTCCCTGAATGTGTTTTGTTTATGTAATAATAATAATAATTATTATTATATAAAGTTAGACTGGCGCGGCGCGGAGACTTTTTTGAATCTGATATTGTTATTATACTCTTCGCAAAAACGAAGAGTATATTGTATTTGATCGGCACATTTCTAAAATCGTAAATATCGCTCGTAGAGAAAAAAATTTCATATCATTTTGTTAGTGAACGAATTCTGAACAACTTTCAAAATGTCCGTCCGTCTGTCCGTCCGTCCGTCACGTTTCTTATAAGCACGATAACTTAAGAAAGAATAATCAGATTGTACTGAAATTTGGACACTAAGTTAGTGTTAGCTAGGGGAAGAACCCTATTATTTTTGAACAAAATCGATCAGTAAATAAAAATGTTATTAATGATTTAAATTTGAGAATTTTTTTTTTAATTTTTATGTTTTTGTAAAAATTTACATTTTTTACATTTTTTACGTGTTACGCTTTTGACTTGGAATCCAAGGGTCCCAGGTTCGAAACCCACATGGGGTATGGTATGGGTTTTTTTTATTTTTACTTTATTTTACCAACTAAGTTCGTACTATAAAATTAAAAATGTTTAAAACTAACATTATTTACAAAAAACTGCGAAGAGTATCTTATAGAATGTGTAACAATTATATAAAAAGTTTAGTAAACCGGCGAAGAGTACGTTTTTAGCTTGTTTTTATATTATTTTTGTCGGAGCTTGTCCTTCCTACAAACGCCAGAGATTCCCATAATCATAAAATAACAACCTGTCAAAGTTTAATTTACTATAAGTGAGCAACGACCTAAATAACCATATATTAGCTTACTTTCATCAAGAAGTGTGTATTATTTGGTGCTTTGAGTAGAAATTTGTTCATATCCTCTCTTGTAAATACACTGCATTTTTTACAAAAAACATCTTTGCCCTTACATTTTAAATTATTACAATTCCAATGATTGCAGTTTAATTCGACAATTACTATAGAGCATAGATTCGGTTAATATTTTTTAGCAAATGTGTCATATCTTGATAAGTATGCGAATAGGTACGGCAAAAATGTATAATTCGTGGGAAATTAAATTTTCCACAAAAATATTTTTTACAAATGTTTTAATATCTCGTAATTTTCGCGACATCTTTCAAATCAGACATTCAAATTGACAGAACGGCCAAGGCTTTTGTTTGGGGATCTAATAAATCCACCAGTTACTTTTTATCTTCGTCATTTACCGAAGGTAATTATTATAACTGTAAAAGAATCAAAGTATTTGACGAAAAAAATAATTGGTATACAGGGTGTTTCACGAAAAAACGAACATGTTTTAATGGCAGATAAGGTACATAAAAAACTGAACAAAATGGATTTATTAATTTTTTTGACGCACTTTTGCTGCCTACGAAATATATTCCACTAAATAATGCTTTTCATTCCTCTCATTTATTAAAGACTCTTAAGGTTATATTCGACTGGAACCATCATGGGTGCGCCCAAAATGGACGAAATCGAACGCCTATGTGTAGAACGGCGCACAGTGGGGCAAATATGTCATTTTTTGGACAAACGATAATTCCCAAGCTTGGAATTAATGAAACTTAATTTTTTTTTTAAAACTATTCGTAATTTAATTCTATTGAACCCGAATTTTGAAATTTCAAAATTAAAGATGGCTAATCCAATATCGCGGACATAATTTTTATCAAAAGATTGTTTAAAATTATAAAAAATCGTTACTTGGGGGTTTTTTTTGGTTTCTAATCTCATTTCTGATCCCCGAATTTTGCGATTCAAAAAACCAAGATAGCGGATCCAATATGGCGGCTATAATATTTTTTTAAATGAAATATACATGCACAAACTGTTAAAAATTGTTACTTAGGATTTTTAAGGGTTTCTGATCGAGAATCTGAAATCTAAATTACGTAATATCGTAATCCAAAATGGCGAATCTAATATGGCGGCCAGAATATTTTTTTAATGTAAATGCGCAAATTTTTAAAAACTGTTACTTAGGGATTTTAGAGATTGCTGATCATGAACCTGAAGTCCAAATTACGTAATGTCGAAATCCAAGATGTTGGATCCAATATGGCGGCCATAATATTTTTTTAAATGAAATGTACATACGCAAATTATTAAAAACTTGGTTTAAAGATGTCAACATTTTTGATTGGTTATCTCATTTTTTTATAAGATGGCATATTCGAATTTGCCATCTTAGAATTCGAAATTACGAATGCGTAGTCAGCAATCGCAAAAACCTGCAAGTAACAATTTTTAACTATTTTCGCATGTACATCATAATTTTTAAAAAATTTATGGCAGCCATATTGAATTCAATTTTCTGGTTTGCAAAATATCGAAATTTTAATATCCGAAACGAGATTAGCAAACTGCGAAACCCCCGAAAAACAAATTTTAACAGTTTCCTTCTTGATTTGTCATTCTTTTTTAACTTACGGACATCATATTGGATCCGACATGATCAGCAATCTCTAAAACCCCCAAGTAACAATTTCTAACAATTTGCGCATTTACATGCCAATTAAAAAAATATTATGGCCGCCATATTGGATTTGCCATTTTGGATTACAACATTACGTAATTTAGATTTCAGATTCTCGATCAGAAACTCTTAAAAGTCCTACGTAACAATTTTTAACAGTTTGTGCATATACATTTCATTTAAAAAAATATTATAGCCGCCATATTGGATCCGCTATCTTGGTTTTTTGAATCGCAAAATTCGGGGATCAGAAATGAGACTAGAAACCAAAAAAAACCCCAAGTAACAATTTTTTATAATTTTAAAAAATCTTTTGATAAAATTTTAATTTACTTTCAAAATTTATGTCCGCGATATTGGATTAGCCATCTTTAATTTTGAAATTTCAAAATTCGAGCTCGATAGAATTAAAGGCAATTTTATAACGAATAATTAAAAAATAAATCATTCAGGCTTGGGAATTATCATTTGTCCAAAAAATGAGCAATTTGCCCCACTGTGCGGCGGTCGCATCTTAAAAGGAGACTACGCGGACCAATAATCAGACTGCTGATTCAAACTAATTTGATCGATTCAACTGTAGTATTAACAACAATAATAACGGTAGCAGCATGCACGTAGTAACAAAATAGAAACAAAATATCAACAGAATAATTGTACCAAAAACAAAAAATGCAGATATTGTCACAAACAAATTTTTTAATTATAATTAAACTTTATATTCAAAATGTCCTCCTCAGCTTCAGTACATTTACTAGTGCGGTTCACGAGATGACCGATTAATCAATCATCTTATCATATCTGGACTGTTTCACGTCGTTTAAATTTGTCATTATTGATTGTAGTAAGCCTTACTTCAAAATTACAGCTATTAGAAAAACAAATGATGTGACTTTTTAAAAAACAGTTGCTTTCTTTCTACCAGTGAAATGAGCTAAACTTAAGAAATCTAACTTAGGCGTTCTATTTGATTTTTTTTACCTTAGATTAGCTCATTCAAGTACCTTCCCTTACATACGCCAAGTCTACCGGATTTCTTCCTAAACTTCAGAAACTTGCCCAACTTGATTTAAAGATGGCGCGGCGATTGGAAAATTTCTCAATCTTAACAACGCGCATGCCTAAAATTTCTTATATGTTTTGGTCGTTCTTTTTGCAAGTTAGTTTAGATAAAAATCTCAAAAGGTTTTTACAACATACGCTACCGAATCTTTGAGGAAATGTAAACATCCGAGGTACGTTCTTTCAACATGAAGGGGCCCCACCACTTTTCTCCAACCAAATTAGAAACTATTTAAATGATACATATCCAAACAGATGGATTGGTCGCGAAGGCCGTTATGTATGACCGACAAGGTCTTCGGATTTCAACCATGTAGATTATTTTTTATGAGGTCACTTAAAGAGTGAGGTGTACAAAGTGGACATTGATTGTAGCGAATAATTAACTCAAAGGATTGTTGAATACCACAAAAAATTAGAAACACTCCAGATGTGATAAGAAGATCAATCGGTCATCTCGTTAACCGCACTAGAAAATGTGCTGAAGCCGAGGAGGACGTTTTGAACATACAGTCTAATTATAATTCTAATTTGTAAATAAATATTATGACAATATCTGCATAAAAATGCAACAAAAGTTTTCGTTGATATTTTGTTGTCTTGTTACTATGTGTATTATTGATATGCAACTTTGTTATTACAGTTACTGTTGTTGTTATTAGGTATGTTATGTTGCTGTATATTGCTAGTCTTAATAAATTAAAGGAATGAAATAGATTCTTGATTCGGTGTACCCTAACATCTATTTTCTTTTATTAATTTTACCCCCTCCATAAAAATTGGCAAGTAAAACATAATAGTTATTGCTGAAAAAAAGTAAATGCCTAATTTAATAGTGAAAGCATTCTTTGCGTGCGTGCGTGCATATACAGCACAACATGTTTTCTTGAAGAACAACAAAAATAATTTTTTTTAAGTCCGTACTTGGATTTTTTTTGTGTGTGATACAACTACTTATTCAGAATCACCACTGTATTATATGTACTAAATATGAACTTATTTATTCCATTCATTTACAAAATAACAACCAAAAGAAATTTTGGCAACGAGGGTCCAACTAGATTTTTCTATGGATGATTATAATTATCTTTGGTATCCTCTATCTGCCACTAAAGGATGTCCGTTTCCTTGTGAAACAACCTGTATACTTTTAGCGAAAGATATTTGGCGGACATCCTTAAAAATAATTTAGGAAACAAGTGTGACGGCGAATAATACTATTTTGCTCGTAATTAACTATTTGTCAATGAAGAAATCTTCTATAGTTTCAGTGAAAAATATAAAGGTTTGGCTCCATTAAAAAAGTAATTCACAAAAAATTTGGCAGGGGACAATAATATCTGGTAGATAATTAATATAAATATCACGGAAGAAACTTTCTATACTTTTATGATGGGAATTTCATAGTATCATGGGAGTAAACAAGGTATTATTTATTGGAAAAAATGAAAATTTGTGAAAAAGTGGTAGGTATCAAAGTCAAGCTTATAAACTAACTGAGAAACAGATTATTTCTTATTTATTTATGTAGGTTTAGCAGCTTCGGAGGAATTTAGGTTTAAAGATAGCAACCGAAAGTTTATTAGATGAAATATTGTTTATAATTTATTATTTGTGGCATATTCATGATTTCTTAGTTTGTTGGGTATTTTGCCACTGTAAAAATATTTAAAAAATTTTGATGAAATAAACCTCTGCGCCAAAAGGATCAGACAGAGGCTGGTTTTTATACTTCTATTACAAAACGTCTCACACCTAAAAATATATAAACTGAAACAAAATTGTTAAATGATAAATTGAAAAAATTTAAACGAAGGCAGTTGACGTTTCGGAAAATAGTTCTTTTTCCGTTATCAAAACTTTCACTTTTGAGAATGTCAAACCAGACAGTTTGTTGTTTACGTATTTCCATAGTCACGTGAGACATTAAATTATATTTATTTTATTTTTACTTACTTCGTCTCTGAGGATCGGCAACCAGCTGGTACAGAAATCTACAGAATAATTAGAAACTCATTTAACAAAATAATAGCGGATTCCTTAAGTTTTCTTTTAGTTGAGTTGTTTTCTTTTTCCAAAATTTTCGCGGAGTCCCACTGGATCCTATGATTGTTATCCCACGCATGTTCACAAATTTTTTTATTTTTGAAATTCTCTCTTTCTAGCATAATCTCGGTGTTCACCAAGCCTTACATTGAAAGGTCTAGATGACTCACCTACATAATGCTTACCGCACTCACATGGAACACTATAAATACAATCCTTGGAATTTGAATAATATTCACCGGTTTAGTCTCTGATGAAACAGTTCTTAGTGTGGCTCCTGTTTGAAAAACTGTTCGTACAGAAAATCTATTTCCGATTTTTCTCAATTTATCCGATAAACCTTGTATGTATGGAATTACTGCTAAAGATCTAAATGCAGGTTGTAAATGTTGAGTGGTTACTCTACTTTCAATGTTTGCCATCTGACTATCAACAAAACCTTCGTGGTATTGATTATTCAATAGAACGGTTTTAATAAATTTTTTCTCATTATTTAAACTTTCATCATTTGAAGAAATCACTTTAGCCCCATCATACACACATTTTACAACACCTTTCTTAACGCTAATATGTTGATTTGAATTGAAATTCAAATATTTGTTTGTGTGTGTTTGTTTTCGATAAACACTGGTTTCATATTTATTATCTAACTTTTTAATTAAAATATCTGAGAAAGGTAATTCATTATTATTTTCTACTTCTATTGTAAAATTAATTGAAGGTTCTTTTTCGTTAATTTTATTTAAAAAATTATTTAAATGTTCTTTGCTATGAGGCCATAATGCAAAAATATCATCAACATATCTTCACCACACTATAGGTTTATAAATTAAGTTATTAATATTATTTTCTTCAAAATTTTCCATAAAAATATTGCTTAATATTGGAGATAAAGAAGAACCCATAGCCATACTATTTGAAAACAATTTTAATAAGAATCATCTAATGGTGAGTTTTGATGTAGTAAGCCTTTTTACAAATGTTCCGGTAGATAAAACATTAACAGTAATTAAAAATAAATTGCAACATGATGGGAATTTGGCGAATAGAACTAAGTTAAGCATAGAAACTATAATGGAATTACTTACTCTTTGCATTAAAAAGACATACTTTCAATTAAATAATGACTTCTATCAACAAAACTTTGGTATGGCCATGGGTTCTTCTTTATCTCCAATATTAAGCAATATTTTTATGGAAAATTTATAAACCTATAGTGTGGTGGAGATATGTTGATGATATTTTTGCATTATGGCCTCATAGCAAAGAACATTTAAATAATTTTTTAAATAAAGTTAACGAAAAAGAACCTTCAATTAATTTTACAATAGAAGTAGAGAATAATCATGAATTACCTTTCTTAGATATTTTAATCAAAAAGTTAGATAATAAATATGAAACCAGTGTTTATCGAAAATAAACACACACAAACAGATATTTGAATTTCAATTCAAATCAACATATTAGCGTTAAGAAAGGTGTTGTAAAATGTTTGTATGATAGGGCTAAAGTAATTTCTTCAAATGATGAAAGTTTAAATAATGAGAAAAAATTTATTAAAACCGTTCTATTGAATAATCAATACCCCGAGGGTTTTGTTGATAGCCAGATGGCAAACATTGAAAGCAGAGTAACCACTCAACATTTACAACCTGAATTTAGATCTTTAGCAGTAATTCCATACATACAAGGTTTATCGGATAAATTGAGAAAAATCGGAAATAGAATTTCTGTACGAACAGTTTTTCAAACAGGAGCCACACTAAGATCTGTTTTATCAAAAACTAAACCGGTGAATATTATTCAAAATTCCAAGGATTGTATTTATAGTGTTCCATGTGAGTGCGGTAAGCATTATGTAGGTGAGTCATCTAGACCTTTCAACGTAAGGCTTGGTGAACACCGAGATTATGCTAGAAAGAGAGAATTTCAAAAATCAAAAATTTGTGAACATGCGTGGGATAACAATCATAGGATCCAGTGGGACTCCGCGAAAATTTTGGAAAAAGAAAGCAACTCAACTAAAAGAAAACTTAAGGAATCCGCTATTATTTTGTTAAACGAGTTTCTAATTATTCTGTAGATTTCTGTACCAGCTGGTTGCCGATCCTCAGAGACGAAGTAAGTAAAAATAAAATAAATATAATTTAATGTCTCACGTGACTATGGAAATACATAAACAACAAACTGTCTGGTTTGACATTCTCAAAAGTGAAAGTTTTGATAACGGAAAAAGAACTATTTTCCGAAACGTCAACTGCCTTCGTTTTAATTTTTTCAATTTATCATTTAACAATTTTGTTTCTGTTTATATATTTTTAGGTGTGAGATATTTTGTAATAGAAGTATTAAAACCAGCCTCTGTCTGATCCTTTTGGCGCAGAGGTTTATTTCATCAAAAATTTTTAAATATTTTTACAGTGGCAAAATACCCAACAAACTAAGAAATTTATTAGATGAAGTTTAAATTTTAAGTTTAAATGTTGAATTTCTTAAATAATTATGACATTTGCGTCAAAAGCTCTAAGAACCAGAATCGAAGACAACTAATAACACAGCCATACAAAAAAAAAGTTCTGTGCAGCTTACCAAATTATATGGATATGGTGTATTTTTCGACGTTGAATCCGAATCCGTGGTCCAAAAAAAATCTATCGTGTCAGTTTTGTTTTTTTAGTCAAAAACATCCCTTAAAATGGTGTAAAATCATAGAAATAATGTAATAACTCTTAATGAAGTGTGAAAAATGGTAGATGTTTTGTAGTCGGGAGTAGGAAATATAAATTCGAGCCACAGTAAGCTATTTCTATAAATTAAACCGAAATCCGCCCTTATTAGGGAGTGGAAACTACCGCTAAAACTCAAAACACGCAGGTGAGTGTAAATAACATGTACAAAGGCCAAATTTTTGTATCTCTTAGTGCAAAATATTTGACTCTGGTGCGATAACCAGCCATTACTCTCAAAGGGTAGAGACTCAATCCTATGGAGGGTTAAAACTACCTACACCCTTCATATGTTTCAAAACGGGAAAAAAATTCAGGCAGGGTGAACAAAGGTGGTCAGATTTTTTTGACTTTTAGCGGTAGTTTTCACGCCCCAAGCTCAAATGTTACTTATGGGTGCTATTAAAATTCGGAAAGGATCAAATACTTGTAGTTCATTGTGCCAAATATATAAATCTGGTACGACAACCACGTAATCTTTTCAACAAAGTTTAAAATCACCCCCATTAGGGGGTAAAAACTTTTCCCACATACGGACGGAAATAGATAGACGGAAATTTAGTTAATTTAGGTATATAGCTTACATAGATAGAAAAAAATGGTCACTGAAGAGATAACATCCTATATCTATAACTAAAAAAAAAGGAAAAGAAAACCACGGAAAAGATATTTTGAAGATAAGAGAGAAAAATCATAAGAAAAGAAAGTATTTGGATTTATGGTCGAAAGTATGATATAAATAGGAAAAAGAATAGCTTTACACAGATTAGAAGATAGATAAGTTGATAAAAGAAGATAAACAGTTGAATAAGCAGGTATGGTATAATAAATAAAACACAACTGGTTAATGCTTTATGTATGAATTTACTCCATTTTTATCTACTCTACCTAAAACTACAAATGCCTGAATTATTATTCCAGGATATTAGAAGTAATGAAATCCGTCCGTCTATGGAGGTAGTTTTTACCCCTCCCCCCAATAGGGGTAACTTTAAACCTTATTAAGATTGGGTGGTTGTCGTACCAGACTTGTATATTTGACACGATGAGCTACAAGTGTTTGACCCTTTCCGAATTTCAATAGCACCTATATGCATTATTTGAGCATGGGGGTAGCTCTTACTAAAGTGGTTGGTGGTTGGAACGAATTCACTCCATATTTGTTCACCCTGCTTAAAACTACAAAAGCCTCAATTTTTTTTCCCGTTTTGAAACCTATGAGGGATGGGGGTAGTTTTAACCCTCCATAGGGTTGATTCTCTATCCTTTGAGAGTAATGGCTGGTTGTCGCACCAGAGTTAAATATTTTGCACTGAGATATACAAAAATTTGGCCTTTGCACATGTTATTCACACTCACCTGCGTTTTTTGACTTTTAGCGGTAATTTTCACGCCCCATAAGGGCGGATTTCAGTTTAATTTATAGAAATAGCTTACTGTGATCGAATTTACATACTCTACTCTCGACTAGTAAACATCTACCATTTTTCACACTTCATTAAGAGCTATTACATTATTTCTATGATTTTACACCATTTTAAGGGATGTTTTTGACTAAA
The DNA here is from genome assembly GCA_936432065.2 of Rutpela maculata. Lineage (NCBI taxonomy): Eukaryota > Metazoa > Arthropoda > Insecta > Coleoptera > Cerambycidae > Rutpela > Rutpela maculata. Next base: position 115,447,240 of record OW386285.2, read on the forward strand.
AAACAAAACTGACTCGATAGATTTTTTTTAACTACGGATTCGGATTCAGTATCAAAAACACACCATATCCATATAATTTGGTCCGATTTACAGAACTTTTTTTTTGTGTGGATGTGTAATCAATCATTCAGTTATATTAATCTGTTTGCTTCTGTATCATATAAAACAAAGAAGTTGTGACTGGGACAATGTGTAGTATATGCTAGTAATTTTATACTATCATGGGTGTAAAAAAGGTATTATCACCGGTTTCTTGGAAAAAATGAAAATTTTATTGTCAATTTGGTGTGAATATTTGAGTAGTTTAGCTTCGTATCTCCTATTGTTTCCTTCCATTGTGTTCTCTAATAGTGCTTCTCTAAATTTGTTTGTTACCAAAAATATGACAGATTTTAGGACAAGAAGTCTGTGCCCTTATATTTTATATTTTTCCTTTGTTTTTGAAGATAAGTAAAAAAAAGGAAAAGTGTTTTTTGTTTGTTTTTTTTCTGTACAGTTGTAGATTGGATGGTGTAAATAATTGTTAGTTTAGTGGCTGGCTATATAGCTAAAGGTCGAATTTAAAAAAGGATAATATTATGCAGTGTTTAATTCATTTATTTAATCACAGTATATTTTTTGAAAATGTAGCTCTTCTGAATATTTAATTGTAATTCTGCTAATGGTGAAGTGAGTTTATTAGTATGCAGATATTGTAACAGCTACAAATTAAAAATTAAATTGAATTTTTAATCAAATTATTTGCAATTTTCGAGCGATGAACGCATTTCAGATTTTAATCCCAGAGCTGATATTAAAAAATAAGGTTCTACATTTAACTTGAGATTGAATTTACAATTATTGCTCATTAGCAATTTAAATTTAATACTTATTTAGTTTTCTGCGAATATATTTAAGAAATGGGTTAACCATAAATGCTGAAAGTAAAGTGTGGTAAAAAGAAATGTAAGGGCGTACATTCTACACAATGACCCAGTTTGTTAGTTGTTAACTTCAGATATCAATCTTTTTCATTTTCAAAATGTCTTGATAGAGTTTTGTGTTCCATGCATTATTCTAGTTCGCCTCCCTTTGCTGTAGGAACGTTTAACAGAATCACGCCACCGGTTGCAGTTGCCTGCTAGGTGCATGTTTCACCAAGGATCTTTCTCATCAGCTCCCTAGTGATTTTAGCCCAAAGTTTTGGTGGGTGTCCCCTTCGTCTCTTGCCGACTGGTTTCCAATAAACTATCAATTATTCTATATTGTCCTATCTTCGATTAATGTAGCCAAAACATAAGAGAATTCCGAGAAGTATTCAAAATAATATTGATTAGCATACCGGGTGGCTCAGCCGATATAATAGGGACACTCTTGTAACTCTTGAACGGGTGAATGTATTTTTTCAAATTTGGTGTAGCGATATGGGATGAAATTTTCAATTATTCGTTGTAAAGAACTAAAATGGCCGACTTCCGGTTTCGATGCAATTGACATGAATATCAAATTTTGAAATGGGACAACCTGTATATTTTTGCATATTTGTATGCTGCTGGCCAAAATATATATGATCTGACCCTCAAATATTATTTTGATTTCAAAAAAATATAAATATTTTAATTTTTAGTTTTAATCATAGAAGGCCGCGGTTTTGCCAAAATTGTTAAAAATCAGTCTGAAGGTACTTTTAAAATATTTTATCTTCAGATACTAACATTAAACACGATTTATTCTTCATTAAGTTCAACGATATTGGTTTTTTAACGAAAACTATTTTTTTTTAACGGAATTCCTATGGGACAACCTGTTATTTCATTAGATCTTTATATTACGAAGAAAATGATATGCGCAATGTTTACCTTCTCTTTCTACTAAATTTATAATTAAATAAATAATAATAATAAAATTAATTTCTTTTTTAATATTTTTTGAAAATCAAAACAATATTTGATAGTAAGATCATATGTATTTTGGCCAGCAGGATCCAAATATGCAAAAATATACAGGTGGTCCCATTTAGAAATTTGATTTTCATGTAAATTGCATCGAAACCTGAAGTCCGTCATTTCGGTTTTTTACATCATATAATTGTAAATTTCATCCCATATCACTACACTTGAAAAAAATCGTTCCCAATACAAAAGTTACAAGAGTGTCCCTATCGACTAAGCCACCCGGTATAAGGTTTGTAATAATCCCTCCCGCCTTCTAATATCTATGTGTGTATTAAGAGTGCAAAGTGCCTTGTTGCTCGATAGTGTAAGTTGACGTGCGATGCGAAGCGGAGCGAGTCAAACACACGAAAGCGACAATGACACCTTACGCTCGAATTACACACACGATTTTATCTACAATCGTTTGAAAATATCAAAATAAAAAGAATAATTAAGTTGAATTTCGGCTGGAAACGGCGATTCGTCAACATTTTATGAGTATGCCTTGCATATATGATCAAAATATACAGACGAACAAAACACAAAACACAATCGCTATCGGTTTATTTAAGTTTTATTAATTATTGTAAAGTTCGTATTCTTCTTATAAATAAATCAGGTAATTGACTGTTACTCTTACATCAACTCTAATTATATTAACAACAGTTTTGGGGTATTATTGTTTCATAAAAATAGATTGTGAATGTTCCGACCAAACTTGTGCAAGGACAGGTGCACTCTAGATAGCGTGAAAGTACTTTTCCGCTCGTGACATTATTTAGAGTTCCTCGGCAAACGTCAACTTTGCGCTTTCAAAATGTGAGCAAAAAAGCCTACTTTATATGTCGATTGTAGATCAACATTTGTCCCTACAACATTGACTACTTTCTGGGCTTTAATTGAAATGGTTGTTTGTTTTTCTGACTTCTTAAGTTCTCTATTTTTTTGTGTCTTGCTTGATTTAAATGATACTGAAGAAATTCCCATTAATAGTTTCGTAAAAAAACAAAAACAGAAGTTTATATTATGGTACAGTAGCTAGAGGTTTTAACTTCGGAATAATGTCATATGAATCCGATTTCGTTTCTTTTCGGCAATTTAATAATAAATGCATCACAGAAAAGTTTGTGTGGGCTGTTGTTAATTTATAGGAGGCAGATGCCACTCCTGAAAAAAAAAGTAAAACACTGGAGCCGAAGAGTATCAAATTTTGAAAAGAAAAAACTTTTCATGCAAATTAATACTGTTTATGTTATAATGATTTAAAAATTCGATTTGAGCTTGAAAAAAGAGGTATTTCATATATTTTCGTCAAGCAACACCAAAAGCATTAGTCGGGGGGCGCAACACATCCCATGGGAAATTTGATGATGAAATTATGGGACCAATGTTAATACATTCCTTATACCCTCCATAATGATGCCTTACCAGGTGCTTTGCTTGATTTTGTGGCAGACGGCCTATATGACGTCATATATCCAAGATGGCGTCCATCCTAGACATCATCGGAAGTTCTCGATTATAACTGTTGATAGAGCCATCCTATCAATATTTTGCACTGAACCTTTTTTATGTACAAGGAAATTCTCTATAAAGAAGGTCCTTAGGAATTTATTAGGTGTTTTGTATAAAAACATTTTTAATTTTGTTATCACTCGTATCATTTCAAATTAACATAATACAGAAGAAAAATACTTTAACACGATTCTTTTTTACCTCTCCTGAGCTGGCAAGACTTTCTACAGAAACCAAAGCAATGATTGGAATTGGAGAAGAAATAAAAACAAAACACCACCATTGACACGATCTAGAGGAAAGCGACAACATGAAGATGTGCAATGTATCTATAACACTTGGTCGCAGAACACGACCAACCCTATAACATATGAAGGTAGTGAACTGATCAACACAGCAACAAAGTGTGTATTTCATGAAACCATACAAACGGATACATAAAGCATTTTATGAAAGGGTTGTGAAATGTACACCGCTTTAAAAAAAAACGAATTGAAACTGACAGTACGAGTTTCTGGGATCCAATGTAGAAAGGAAAACTTAATTTGTATAAAGCTACACTCAAAATAACAAGTTAGCTGACACTGTAGTACAATTCGACCAATCATTTTCACACGCTCGTTTGTTATATCGAGAAGCCGTACTGATATTGAACTAAAAATATCATTAAGTAATTATGAATTCTCGGCAGTTCCGTTCTCCATGTTTAATCTGGATGGATCAGTGAAGTTGTCTACAAATAAATCTAATGAAGATCTTAGAAGAGCAACACCCTGCAAAAATTGAAAATATTGTATAAACTTCTTTGTCTATACCATTGGTGGACTTTCAAATATAACAGAGCATCTGAATGCAAAATTCTGTGTCGCTGTTCTTGATGGAATGATAAAGCTGCAATCGTTAAAAAAATCAGTGCAGGTTAAAACATGCAATGATCTAGCTTTGGAGTTTAACAATAAAATCAAGGGAACTCTATTAAAATATGATAAAATTCACTTGGTGTTTGACACATATCTTGAAAATTCTCTTAAATCTCGATGTGACATAAAAGGTCGTCTACAGTAACACCTACTGAGTACAAAATAACCGACTCCACAAACATTGCAAATATACAGACGAAATCCCTCCTTGCTCATATAAAAACAAAGGATAGTTAACAGCGTATCTTGCGGAAAAAGCTTTGTTGTACACACGCAATATTGAGGAAAGCCTAATCGTAAGCTGGAAGCCTGAACCAGATCGTCTTTCGGAAGTGATGTAAGTGAACTTCAAAGTAGTCATGAAGAAGCTGGCGTTAAAATAATACTGCACTGCCTTTTTGCCTCCCGAAAAGGAGCTACTGCGATTCATATGTATTCGCCTGATACAGACGTATTTCTACTAGCATTGTGGTGGTTAAAATCTTTTACATGTCTAAGCATTTTGTCACTGGTATAGGAAATAAAAGAAAAATGACGTTGGCGGAATTTGCACCACATTAGGACCAGAAAAGATAAAAGGGTTACCAGGTCTGCATGCTCTGTCAGGATATGATGTCACAGGTTCACTTGCAAAAAAGAAAAAATCATCGATTTGGAAGGTTTATAAGACCGCAGATAACGATATTTTTCTGAAATCGATCGGCAATGTCTACATTTTCGGCGCGATTTCAGATAGAAAAATGCACAATTCCAGTATTTTAGTCCGTTGCTAAGAAACTATCACAAAACAGACCGGAAAAGATCCGCTTCCAAGCAATGATCAACAAAACCGTACGGGAATGTTACTACATTCCCGTACGGTTTTTTATGTATGTTTTAGACAGTAAATAAATACACGCAGACAAATTAACTCACATTAAAATTGTATTTATTAGTAAGCAGTTAAATTGTAATGAAGAAATGTTATGCATTAATACAAATTCCTCAATTTATAATAATATTGACTGTGATTTCAGAAAAAATAGTATGTGTACTTCGGTGTGAAAGCACATTCCCGGACTTCGATGCTTGTTGGCCTCGGCTAGCGCCTCGGCCAACAATTTACATCTCGTCCGGGAATGTATTGCTTTCACACCTAAGTACACAATATACTATTTTGGGAAACTGGGATCCATCCAAAATTTATTCGTAAAGTATATACACCAGGGATGAAGATTTCAGACATTGGGGAGCTTCGTTGGTTGATGTTCTCCAAGCACAAGACGCAAAGTGAAAATCTGCCTCTTACAAAAGCGTCACTATCTCCTTTTATTCGTAGAGCACATTACCAGGTTATAGAATGACATCCTGCTGACCAGCAGCACCCTAATCTACCAACACTTCCTTGTGCACCTGAAACCATTTTAAAATTAATTCGGTGTTCATATGTAAAAGGGAAATGTGGTGTATCCTGTAAATGTAAATCCCAAAAAATTTTATGCACTGAGCTTTATATGTGTGGAGGCGATGAAGACATGCGAGACTTACGGCCAACATTTTGATATCGATGACGTTTCAGATGAAGAGTATTGGGGTGAAAACATTTTACATACAATACAACATTACAATTAATTCAATAAAAATATTGAAATAAATATTAATTCCTTAACTAGTTGTTATTTTTCAACCTAAAAATCTAAAAATCCTTTAAAACCAAAAATTAAAAATGGGTTAATACACTTTTTAACTGGCTTTAACTGATAACCGGTAGGTTATACCACAAAAACTGTTATAACTATTTTTTTCAAAATTTTATTTAGAAGAAAAAAGTTATAATCGAGAACTTCCGATGATGTCTGGGCTGGCCGCCATCTTGAATATATTACGCCATATAGGCCGTCTACCACAAATTTAAGCAAAGCACCTAGTAAGGTATGATTATGGAGGGCATAAGGAATGTATTAAACTTGCTCCCACAATTTTATCATGAAATTTCCCACGGAGTGTATATTTCATCAAGTATGCCCCCGACTACATTACTTTTAATGAAAAAAGACAAATAAGAAAGCTATTAAACTGAGGACGAATTTCGTTTTTTCCTGATTTCTGTAGAATTAAACGTTTCGGACATCTGGAGTATAAATATAATAACATCAAAGGTGCTAACAGCCAAAATAAAAGAACATTAATTAAGCCGTCACATGATTTTTCAACGGTTATAGCATAAAAAACAAAGAAAGTATAACAAAAATAATGTACTTCTTCGCATTGTTTTAATAAAAACGTCGCCATCTTATTACTGTAAGTAGCCTGTAATTAAAAAATCATTATTCTCAAATACTGTTTTTCGTTAAAATGTAAAATTTTTGTTTCTTTGTAAATATCTCATTCAATATTAGTTTTAGCGAAAAAATGTAGGGATCTAAGTAAAGCTTATAAACTGAGAAATAGTTTATTTTTTTATTTATTTATGTAGGTTTAGTAGTTTCGGAGAAATTTAAGTTTAAAGATGGCACTCAAAAGTTTATTGGATGACGTATTTAGTTTAGATATCGAATTTCTTAAACACTGTGACACTTGTGTCAAAAACTCAAAGAATCAGAATTGAAAATAACTAATCATTCGATCAATCAAATGGTTTTCTGTTTGTTCCTCTATCATCTAAAACAAAGAAGTTGTCATCATTTGGAATTCTTTTGATTTTGACTTCAGATTCGTATTCATCGATTCCCAAAAAACAGAAATATCTTATTTTAAAAAAATGGATCAGAAATATACTTTTTCAAATATTAAATATCTAAATTTAGGGGTGGCTTTCACTCCTTGGGGGTAAAAACAAATATCGCAACCATATAGAAACTGAAGATGGCACCTTTTACCAAAATAATTTCCCAGTAAAAAATATCAGTACATATAGTCCATCTCAAACTTATAGCAACATGAGGCCCAGTGTTTCAATTCAAAGTTAAGCACTTTATCCTATAAATAAATTAGCTAGAAGGTTAGATTATGAAGTTGCAATATTAAAGTGTTTAATAAAAGCATATTCTAAACTTCTAGCTAATTTATCTGTAGGATAAAGTGCTTAACTTTGCATTGATACACTGGGCCTCATGTTGCTATAAGTTTGAGATGAACTGTACGACGTCTCGTTTTCGTATGACATTATTCCTAAATGTTATCGAAGTTTTAAGTTCACACCGGGCAGATAAAGAAACTGTTTTATTCTTGTTTTATCATCAGGTGCTAAAGTTATTATTAGCTGCTGTCACTAGTTGTTTCAAAGATTTATCATAATGTCTTTAACAACACTAATTCATGTAGAAATTTTGTAAATTCTCCCATATTTTTAGTATCACCACTTAGGCATATACTAAGTTCGCTTGGCATTCCGGTTTTTTGTCTTGTTTCTGTGTAGGGCTTAGGGCTAGGGCAGAAGCATGTATCTGGCAGTCAAACATATGTGAGACTCACTTCACATCTAGTTTGTCTGATACCCAACAGCATAAATGAATTTATAAGTTTCTTGTGTCCAATTCTTCGCCAAGTAATTGTTATCTATTCCATTATTTTCAGCGTTATTGGGAGTTTCCGCGCCCTTATAAGGTTTTTTCCAAGGAGGAATTTTACTTGGATCTCGACTATGCATTTCAAGTAAGCAGTTTATAGATAAAATTCTTAAGGTGGATCTGCGCTGTAGAACACAGCTATATTCAATAGAAGAGCAAGACAAAGAAAAGCAAATAGCACAAGTAGATCCCTTAGGTAGGCACACAATTTTCTAGGGGGCGACTTTTTGAAATATCGTTACCATCTCTGATAGAAGAACAGCTCCACGGAAAGCTTTCAAGGAAGTGGAGAATGTTGCCTTGTAAACCCCACGTAGTTTATTCAAAATTCCTAGTCTCTAATGTTACACCTTCTCGAGATCAAAAAATATTGCAATGGGGCGTTTTCTTTCAGAAAAACTCATTTTTATGCTATCATCGATATGTACAAATTTATCTAAGGTGGATTAAGCCTTTTCAAAGGCAGTTTGATGAGCAGGGAGAAGTCTCCTGGACTCTAATATTTAGGTGTGATGCGAACATATAATTTCTACCAGCTATCTTTTCTAATTTGAACAAGAAAGTTAGGATACCTAAACTATATTTTTTCCTAAAGCCTAAGCGAACAAAATTTTAGTTCTCGAGTAATAACAAGCCTTCACTATATACTTCGAAAAAAGCGATTGTCCTAAGAGAAAGATTTAAGAATAAATTGATATGTTATATACGTTTATTTATTATCTCATTTCTTTTTACAGTGTGGACGGCTGATAACAAAACGATTAAATTCTGGCTGATTAGAAAAAAACGTATTCTGAAGTCGCCAAACCTCCGATTGATTTATGAGTATGATGAATATCCATTGCCACATACATCAATCATAAATATAATATATTTTTGGGTAAAATATGGATTTATTCGGAAAGTGACCATAAAACCACGCGTAAAATATAAATGGACGTCTTGAAACTGGGGGAACACGTGATGATCATAATAAAGGGCAAGCTTGCACAAACAGGTGATTATCCTTTGTTCCAGGACAAATTACAAATTTGACGCGCATCAGACTTCATACGCAACTTCAGGGCCGTGACTAAACGACAGCAGCTGTGTCCTGCAGGATCAGTCGGGGTGTCACTGTAATGTACACCACCCCAACATTATGTGACATTAAACTCACTCTTTTCACAGACAGTGCTCTTTTGCTGTTTATATTGTTGACAACGTGAATGCACTGACAGGAATAATGTATTTCCAGAACAATTTGAAGCTGTAAATTTGGCATTCTAATGTAAGGTAAATATTGCATACATTGTACATGCGATGTGCCAAATATACTACATTCGTTTACAATTTGATGACTCTTCACAGTGTTGAAGATTGCATTAAAGTTATAGGAAAGAATGTAACAGCAAAAATAAGTAAAAATTATTATGCTTTTTTCTTCTGACAGGAATTTAATAACACAACACAATTTTCTGTAATTCTATAAATATATAGGTACAAATCAAAATTTCAATGCAAATAAAAAATATATAGCCATAATTGTCGATTTAGCTAGGGCGTTCGATACAGTTTCTCACGAACTTTTAATTAAAAATCTTGAGCAAATAGGAGTTCGCGGAACCGTATTGAAATTATTCAATAATTACCTCAATAACAGACGTCAGTATGTAAAAATTTTTGATGTGCCTGGGGGACACCCAAAATGGGACCCCCAGGGCACAGTGTTGGGTCCGATCCTCTTCCTTATATACATAAATGATATAAGTCTTTTAGACCTAAATTGTAAGTTAATATTCCATGCAGCTGAAACTGTTCTTCTATTTCAAGATAACAGTTGGTCATCCGTATATAAAAGAGCGGAGATTGGACTTAACAAATTAAAAAATTTCTTAAATAGTAACCTGCACACTCTCAATGTTGATAAAACCAAATTGATTACCTTTACCATAACGTGCTACTCTTCCTAATCAAAATTCTATTAAGATGCATGAATCTAGTTGTAAAAGCGGACGATTGCACATGCTAGAATAGCTATTTATGTAACCAGTTACGAAAGACTTATTTTGTTTAACGAGTGGAATTTGCGGAACGAGCGAAGCGAGCATAGTTACCTTTGCTGCTATCACACATTATAATTTTAATGTCAAAATTGACAGACGTTATTTAGCCAAGTTACAATATTATTTGAAATCCTAATTTGATAACATAAGGTAAATCGTATTAAAGAAAAAGTTTTGTTAGCGTATTTTGAAGGAAAGAAGAATTTAGAAGATTCCACTTTATGGACTTAGTATTCCATTTTGTGTTGAATAAACATTGTTTCTTTTTCTTTTTGAGAGTTGTTTATCTTTCCTAATTGATGACATAACGAACTTTTCCTCACCAGTTACGTAAAATTTTACTTTTCATAACTTGTTACATAAAGTAGGACGTTTTGACACTTACGTCAGTTTTGAAAAGTGTCACTTTATGTGTCAAAATTAGAAAAAAGTATTTATTTTAAATATAAGAAATTTATATGTTACTGCTTGTTTAAAAGCACTTCATTATCATTTTTCAAGCTTAAGAAAGTGTTCGGATCATAATTACCTTACTAGATCACATATTTTAATAGCTGAAAACATCAAAATGCTGTAATGATATTTCTCAACGATTCGTCACTTTTTTTGGACTAAAACTGTATAACTAGTCCTGTCAATGAATGGTTTCTAGAGGGAAATGCTGAGATCACAATTTTCGAATCGAGGGCTGTATTTAGACTATATAGGAGGTAAACATACCAAAAGTCCCCGAACATAGAAGGTGTGGGGGGGATGCAGGGGGCACGAAGAAAGTCGCGGTTTTTGGTTTTTCGCTCATATCTCGAGAACGGTTAACCCTAATCAAAAAGTGGATATATGTAAAATTAAAGCTGACGAAACTTTATACAATAATGTTTCTATTAATTTTTTTCGTATCTGTTATGGTTCAGTAATGAATTGTATATCTGTTGACTGTATTCTAACTTTATTATAAATTTACTATAAATTGAAAATAAATTTTAATAATCATCGTAGAAAAAAATTTCTTGTACATATATCCGTTTTATAGCAGACTGAACTCAAATATCGAATAAAAAATGTCTTTGCGTCTGTAAGTGTGTGTGCGCGTGTATATGTATGTGTGCGTGTATGCTGTTTCTTGTAAATACGATAACTTCTGTTAGACAAAATATTTGATTACAATTTGAAACATATGTAAAACAGCATATTGCAATAATCTCTATTGAAATTGGGCCATATCTGTAATACATGGTGATAACATAATAATCTTATTAAAAATACCATGATCCATATTTTAGGATAACATTGATATATCATCTAATTTTGCCTAACATACACCCGGTATATTGCGGTTTATAAATCTTATACATCTTCTTATTTTTGTATGCTTAGTAATATTTTGCTCTGAAATTAAAATAAAACCTATTTTACGTATAAGAGTTTGTTTGTTTGTTTTTATTTTTATGGGATCATAAGTCTCTTGAATCGTTTTTAACGTATAAACCATAACTCTTTTAATGGGTTAAAATAGGAGTTGGAGGTTTAAGGTGGTGAAAATTCCAGATTCAAGTGAAATAAAGTTTAAGTGATCAAAAGTTGTTCTTCAGTGTTTTTTGATGCTGATCTCTTTAATCTTACTCGCATCCTATCGGTCCTTCGAAGAAATGAAAACAGGGCCCAGCAAACATTTATCCGCGGGTTTTTGTTGGCCCTATGTCGTACACCCGGCATATGAATTGCTGGCCTGTTACTGGCATACTTCATTGGGCCGGCATATATAGGTCACTACGGCCGGCAGCCGGGCACAGATGACTTGCCATCACTTGCCGTCTTTGGGCCAGCATTGTGCCATCACATGGAAATCACAATGTCGACGCTTCTACTATGGGCCGTTAAATTAAATTTGACTTTACTTCAGTGGCCCAGCATATGGCCTACACAAGGTGTCCAGTATTGTTATGTTCAAACTTTGGGAGCGTAAAGTAGCCTTAATTGCAAGAATAAAAAACACAAAAGTGGTAGCTCAATTTATATGTTTGGAAGTTACAGGACTATAAACTTTTTGACCAGTAAATACAAAAAAAGCATCTGTCATCCGTAGTCAAATGGTTCATTTTTTGTCATTTATTCCCACATGACTAAGTGTTTTTTTTTATTTACTGTTCATAAATTGATTATGCCTGTAACTTCGAAACGAATAAAAATGGCACTACCACTTTTGTGTTTTTTAGTCTTTCAATTAAGTCTACTTTATGCTCCCAAAGTTTGAACATAACGATATGGGACACCTTGTACAACTGACATATTTGGGAACGTCTAAATGAAAGTTTGATTAAATAAATATATATCGTGGTTTTTAGATTTGCCCCTTCTAAAAAAATGAAAACCGGTACATTTCTATGAAGCCTTGACACATTATTTCTTGAGAACTGACTCCAAGTTACTAAGAAAAAATTAAAATTTATTCAATACGTTAACATTAAAAATCATCAAAACGCAGTTCTCTGAACATAATAAAATACGTTTCATATTTCAACGTATATATCTTATCCTGGTCTTATTTCTGTTCTCCTTTGCTTTTAATTATATTCTTCCTCTTCTCGATTAGCAAAAGATCGTACCAAACCTGTTATGGTAGTTACTATTTCCCATTGGATTTCCTCGTATTACACCTGAAACAAGTTTTCTTACATAATATTTCCGGATTTATTTATTTTTTGACCTGATAGTATGAAAGATTAAGAAAACAAGTCACATTTTTATTCTCTAGGATTTAAATCCTTAAAATTTAAGAAAACGTGAACATAATAGGGAGTCTATATTACGGGTTCAAAGCAGTACGATTCAGAATATTTGTTTTAATGTTATGCAACAAAATTTCAGACAATTGTCTAATATGCATATCACATATTGTGATTTTAATATATTTTATACCTTATACATACATTCGTACTGTCCGTGTTGTACATTTTTATAATATTTACAATTTATATGACCTATACTTATAATATTTTACCCATATTTACTACTTTTGTATAAGATTTGACTTACCAAATAAGCATGTAATGTATCACATAATGGGTATTAAAGAATTTAATTTAATATACAATACGCCACAAGTGTAGATCCGGCCATTGTAAAATCCAAAGTAAAAAAAAAAACACCTGGAAAACAACACTTGGAGGGTCTAAATTAAAGTACCTACTTGTATAATCGTGCATATTGGAATTTTGGTAACCGACATCTCAAAAAAATATAGGGTAATGGTCATTAACTTTCAATGGCATCAGTAACCAATATTCTGATATTGTTAAAATAGTAATATTTGAAAATTTTTCACGTGTGTTTTGTAAACATAACAAAAATTATTAATCAAATGTGGGAAAACTACAGCAAGTAATTCTAATGTTATGTAATATGTATACTCACCTGTCCATAATAGATGTAGATGTATTTTGACTCCAGTTTTCTTTTTAATTTGAAAAACTATCTCATCTGTCTGCTGAAAATTCCAACAAATTAGTCACCACTATCAACGTATAGATATAACCTACCAAACTTAGAAAAACAGTATAATCAACACCATCTGTAGGATATATATTCCCGATGGATATTATTTGGCTTCGACATATACTGAACACAATTTGAAAATTGACTAGGTACAGCACATGATAGAAAGAAAATTAACTAAAAAGAAGTTAAGTATTAATTAGTATAGCAAACCTTCTATCAAAAGGGGGTGACGTAATGGAGCCGTGAGTCTTTTCCCTTCCTGTGTACACACGCTTGTCTCAATTTCAATTTTATCCTGCCGAAAGTGTAATTGACAGACCTTAAAATAAAAATAAATAGAAAATCATCCCTAATTTCGTTTTGAAAATAAAATATAAAATTAAAATAATAATTATTAAATTAATCGAAAAATTGTAAACATAACCTTCAAGCAAATCATGGCACAATTATTATAATTTATCCATAAACTGAACATAACATGTATTTTATAAAGCCATCAATTACTTACCCTTCATGACAATAAAGAGTATTCAATAAATAAACAAGTAAAACTCCAAAACTCGAAAAAACAACCAATAACGCTATTTATGAGTCTTGTCCACAAACTTTGTCGTTGTGTTGATGACTCATCAATTGTGAATTTGCACTTGCCAATGCTAGGTGGTGTTGGTATACATAATTCATATTTTTTCCTACATTAATACAAAAAAAACGTAATATTTATCCACATGTAGTCCATTTTATGATTAAATAAAACATAATAGCTATATTACATATTGCAACAGATTAATTTTGAAATAATCAACGGTCAATTGCCATTTTATCGTTGTTGGGCCATCAAAGCATGTTTATCATCGCTCCATAGTTACTTATAAGACACAGGGCCAGCATCATTACACGACAAACGACAGTTGCCCGGCAATAAATGCATTGGCCCGGCACTTTGCCGGACTTGCTATGTTTGCTGGGGGGGTTGATCTAGAAATTACGATATTGCAAATACTCGTCACCAGTTGCGTTTAATTTGTAAATACTATTTTACTGGATTAAAAATTATCCTTATTTTTACCTGTCAGTAAAGTAGAGGGGGAATATGAAAAAAAAATTTTCGTCCGAGTTTCAAAATTGATGAGCAGGTGGGAGAAATCTAAAGAAAATTTTTTTAACCAAAATTGATAAGCATAGAGAAGGAAGTGAAAAAAAATTTTTTCTCGAAAACGAAAATTGATTGCGCGCACCTCTTCACGCATTGTCACCTCCCCTATAGGCTGTAGCCTAGTGGATCATCCGGCCCTGCGAGTGTTGCTCTTTGTCTTTGCGAAAAATCAACTAAACACTAAACCAAGCGAGGTAGGCAATTTAGGAACAGGTATACATTACCAAGCCAATACAAGTGTGAACTGAAGGCCCATCAAGCGACGGCAATAATAGAGCTTATTGCCGCGTTGCGCATGTCTTCAAAAATACGTTTTATATGGGGAAAATGGGCGAAAGTTTTATATATTTTCTACTTTCAACTTTAATATTATTTTTATTAAGAATAATAACATTATGGTCTCTCGACGCCAGAGACCTCAGGGGTCCCAAAACTGGTAAGTCGAGGGCCCACCGGGAAATTTCCCGGTTTCCCGGTAGTACAATCCGACGCTGGTTAAGCTTAAAGATAATCAGTTCAATAAGGAAGGCTGGAATTCAAATAATACGAATTTGTATTGATTAAAAAGTTATTTTGTATAAAGTAAAATAATTCATTGCTTAACTAATTATGTGTAAGACAAATCAGATCTGTATACCACGCGTGGTAAGTTAGGCATGCACCGTTAGAGGATTTTTAATCTCAATTGCATACAATGGTTAGAGTGGCGGTATCATTAGATTGGCACAGGAGATTTAAATTATTCTATAAAAGATATGTTTAACAATTTTGGTTTTAGGGATTGAAAATATTTTTGACAATTTTGGGTCGCTAATGGCCAACTTTGAAATCAGTGGCGGCTGGTGAAATTTCAATATTTTTTTTCTCGTCTATGGGCGCATGGGACCCTTACGAAATTTGGGAAATAACATCTAGAGAAGCACTTCTCTAATGACCCCTAAAAAATTTTGAAAAAGCACCGCACGCCAATGAAGAATGAAAATGTTTACTGTGCCAAATAATTCATTTTTCTAACATATAATTACCACCCAAATTTGAAGAAAATTGCATTATTAATAACTGAGATATTGGGGTGGATTTATGAAAAGCGGGACACACTGTATAGGAAAAACAATTTTTTTTGGAATTATTATTGTCTCCCCACTTGAAATTGTTTCGCTTACTAAGAAAAAAAATTGCACCAAAGGAGGAGGGTCTATAAGGCCGATTTTCGGCCCTTTTTATTTTTGCTCAAAAAATTTCGAACAGATTATTTTTATTATGTATATTCAATATCTAATCTATTCCGCCCCAAACAGAACTTCCCCAACTCTCCCCCCTCCATGTATCCCCCTTAAATTATTAAAGAACCAGTTTACATTAGTACACATGCTTAGATATTTTTGAACTTGAAAATCATATTTCCTTTGAACAAACTGTACTCTAAGCTCCCTCTACTACTATACAACACCCCAACCCCCAACAACGAGCACCCTCCCCCCCACTAACATAAACCTTTATGCTCCTACTAGGTAGAAAATAGTTTTAGAAGGATTTTTTATTTACATTATTAATAAGATGTCAACTCCTCTTATACCCCCCCCCCCCAACATCCACTCTCCGAAACATTCACGCTATCATCATACTACTACAAGCTTGAAAATGGTATAATGAAGACTTCTATGTTTTTTTTATCGGCAGAAATATATAACCTTGCGCCCGTTTTACTCCCTCTCCCTACGTCCAAAGCAACAAAAATACGAACAAAGATAGTTAAGCTCTAAGTTCTAAAAAAAGCAGACAAAAGTATATATAAAATACTTATATACAATAAGCTCTAAATCGACAGACAAAAGAACAAATAAAATTCTAACCTAAACCTCTCTGCGCAACAGAATGGTTTGGGAGAATGAAACAGAATGGTGTTGGGGAGGTATAAGAGGAATTGGAATTTTATAAATAATGTAAATAAAAAGTCCTTTTAAAACTATTTTATATCTGGTAGCAGCATAAAGGTTTACGTTGTGGGAGGAGAGGGTGCTTGCTGCTGGGGTTTTGGGAGATGTTGGGGTATTGTATAGTAGTAGGGGGAGCTTAGGGTGCAGTTTATTCAAAGGAAATATGATTTTCAAGATCAAAAACGTCAAAACATGTGTACTAATGTAAACTGGTTCTATAATAATTTGATGGAGTTACATGGAGGGGGATGGGTTGGGGGAAGTTCTGTTTGGAGTGGAACAGATTAGTTGCATATATATGATAAAAAAACAAATTCCAAATTTTTTGACCGAAAATAAAAAGGACCGAAAACCGGCCTTTGGTCTTCTTAGAATAAAGCTGGAAAAACATACCATTCAATTCGTAGGACAATGAGGCCATTTAATTTTTATTTAGCAATAGTAAAAAAATCAGCTGGTTAGTAATCATTTTTTGTAACCTCGTTATTTAGACATGTTGGGGGTGGGGGACGCTTCGGTCAAACAATCGATTTTCTAGAACAAACATTTTTTCGTGTTTTTTTATCAAATTGTCTCAAGATTTAACTAAAAAACTAATTGTTAGTAATACAATTTGAACAATCCCCCAATCGACATATATACCCAAGCTCAGTTTATATAGCTACCACTATAAGAATTTTCGCAGAGAGAAAAGTTAGGCATCTCGTCAAAACGAAGCTACTCACGAAAATTCAGCCTCATTAAAAAAAAAGGCGCCGTACTGTGGACTACTCCCACTACGCAAAATTTCACATAAGGATTATTTAATCGCAGATTTTGCCGTTATTTTTTTCTCTGGGGACTGAACTATTAGTAATAAGACGAAGGAACATTTACAATACAAATTCAGTCTTATTAAATATTACTATTAAATAAGAAGCGCCCGTATGCTCTGAAATTAAAATGTTTCATATGCGCACGTATAAGTCCTGACGTTTTATTATGTATACCTATATGAAAAAGCAATTCGTGAAATTTCCAACCAAAAGACATGGTAATATTATTCATATAAAAGCAATTTAAAATTTAATTTAGCCAGATAGAGCCTGAAAAACAAAAAAACTCCACCTGCAGCAATAATAAAACATGCTGAAGCAGCCATTTTATTTGATTAGTGACAGCAATCTGATAACATGCAGTTATATTGAAATTTGAGCAAAGTATAGAGATCAAAGCTTGAAATGAATCAATTGTCATGACGACTTAAAGTAAGTATGGGTAGGCGGCAGGTGAGTTCAACTATATGAAAGTCTAAATCGACGGCAAGCGGCGATGATGATGCCGACGCCTGTCTGATATTGTTGATCCTCTTAGTCCTTGTTTCTGACGGGATCATCTCATTGTTTGAGACACGTGCCACCTGCGGGTGGACTTTGCTCTATTTTATAAACTCACTTTTAGAATAATATTCACCAAGGGCGTTAGTTCTAAGGTTGGTTCATTTCTAGATATTCATTATATTCCTAATATATTCTTTTGCTTGTTTAAAAGATGTCTTTATAAACTTGGTGCATTCAATACCAACCAGCAAATTTATTTTATAATTTAAATATTATATGATTATTTTGTTTTATTGTTATTTTATTAATGTTTATAAAACGCTAATTGATTATATTAGTATATTAGAGTTGCAGAAAACACTATTTGGTTGTCTGCAACTGAACTGTTTTATAAAATTATCATTAAAACGTTTTTACAGCAAAATTATAAAATATCTTATAAAACAGTTAGGAAATTATTTTACAAACGTTTCCGTGACTAAGCTATAAAACATTTCAGCTTATAAAACTGAATAATTTTATAGTGCTTTTTTTAGTAACGTTCAGCAGTATTTTTAACACCGTTATAAATATATATTAAAATTATTTTATAGTTGTTTCCTATTATTTTATAAAACAATTATATTAAAGCACTATTTGCAACAGTTTTGCTATTGAAAGTAAATTGTTGTTCCAGAGTTTGCTACATAATTATTATATAGTATTGCAATTTACTGCAATATGGCAACAGCAATAAAGTAGTTACAAAATAAAATTGTTTACGTGAACATAAAAATGCTGCTGCTAACTATGCAATAAAATATATTTGAAACAATTGATTTCCTGTGTCAGCTGTGTGTTTATATTTCATCAGAACTTATGCCCAACACTGAGCAGATTGGTGTAGATCGTACGTGCTAAAGTAGAAATTAAAAATATCAGATTTAGGACAATGGAAAAAACTTTATAAAACTAATTTTTAGGTTAATTATGCAAATTGCGCCAATACTGTCTCAGTATGCAGCTGTTATCTGTCATGAAGTGGGCTCTAACTAAATGGGCAAAACCGTATTGGAAGATTTTACTTTACGCATATAGTTTTTCAGTTTTAAATTTCGTTTCTATCTCTGTAATGTCTAACAGTAAATATAGACCAGTAGAATTAGTAAAAAAAGTCTGAAATTTGTTGTAATTCGTTTCAGGATGCTATGCGAATTAAACGATAGTTTTATTGATTACGATCATGACCCTGAATTTGGTCCACTTTTTGACCGCCGGAACATTGTTTATTTAACGATTTATTGTTGAAAAATTCCAAAAAATCGACTTTTTTAAAGATAACTCAAAGACCTTTAACGACAGGTTTTCAATTTGTAGATACTGTTAGAACTTTGAAAAATGGTTAATTTGAGAGGTGGTTCGTTTAAAACGTTTGAAAATTTGTTTAAATAATTGCAAAAAACCGCGAAAATTTTCATAATTTACAAATATTTTTCATTCTTTAACAAAAGCACTTTAGTACTTGAAATTTTGACATATTCTGTCTTTTATTACCCCAAAGTTACCCCTAAAATTTCATCAAAAAATTTTAATCAGTTTAAGAGATATTCAATTTGTTTATTTAAAACATAAATAATGTAAAGTGCAAATTCACCCAGTTTCCCCTATCGTAGAGGGTTGATCCGGGCATAATTTTTTTCGTTGAGACTTAAACTTTATGTTTTTATTAATGGTAAATCAAATTTGCATTATTTTCAACTTCAAAATGGCGTTTGAAAAAGTGTCACATTTTGAGGTTAGGTTTTTTGCTAATAACTATTAAACAAATGAATATTTTGCAATATCGTCCTCATATCTTTGTTGCTGGGTTCTTTTCACACATTTTCAAAAAAAATGACTCTGCAGCCTTACTAGAAGCCGAGATGTTTTTTTTTTAATAAATTCGTAAACATTTTTTTAACAAAAAATAATTGTTTATAACAAATGATTGTTTAATTATGAAAAAATCGACATGACAGATATTATTATTTCATCACGCTACCCCAGACTAAAAAAAAAAGTCAAAATCGGAGAAACAGTAAATTTTTGGTTGACGGATTTGAACTCGTCTCGATCCTTTTATGAACATATTACAGATATGACTCATGCTTCTCACTCCTATTCTGACGCTAATTTAAAATTAATTATTGTTATCGTTGCAAATTGAATTTTTCCCCCCAAATTCTGCTCTATTACAAAGATAGACTATTAATCTAGCTGTTCGCCAAGTTTCAGCTGTTAATGTCATTTTTTTTGAAAATGTGTGAAAAAACTCCAGCAACAAAGATATGAGAAGGATATTGCAAAATCTTCAATTGTTTAAAGTTATTAGCAAAAAACCTAACCTTAAAATATGACACTTTTTCAAACGCCATTTTGAAGTTGAAAATAATGCAAATTTGATTTACCATTAATGAAAACATAAAGTTTAAGTTTCAACGAAAAAAATGATGTCCAGATCAACCCTCTACGATAACGGGAACTGGGTGAATTTGCACTTTACATTATTTATGTTTTTAATAAACAAATTGAATATCTCTTAAACCAATTAAAATTTTTTTATGAAATTTTAGGGGTAACTTTGGGGTAATAAAAGACATATTTTGTCAAAGTTTCAAGCACTAAAGTGCTTTTGTTAAAGAATGAAAAATATTTGCAAATTGCGATAATTTTCGCGTTTTTTTGCAATTATTTAAACAAATTTTCAAGCGTTTTAAATGAAACACCTCTCAAATTAACCGTTTTCCAAAGTTCTAATAGTATCTACAAATTGAAAAACCTATCGTTAAAGATCTTTGAGTTATCTTTAAAAAAGTCGATTTTTTTGAATTTTTCAACAATAAATCGTTAAATAAACAATGTTCCGGTGGTCAAAAAATGGACCAAATTCAGGGTCATGTTCGTAATCAATAAAACCATCGTTTAATCCACGTGGCATCCTGAAACGAATTACAATATGCATATTTTCTAATTCCACTGGACTAATATATTCGCCTGCCTGGCAGAAAGTGTGCACCACATGGGATTTTTTTGTTAGTGAGTTTATGAGAAAAGTTTATAATTTATAAAAAGTTGCGCTAAGAAAAAGTAATTCCAGTACTACAAAAAACGTTACAGATCCCAAGGTTATCCGCTATATTGATCAACCATTATCAAAATTCTACATGAATTTCCGTCACTTCTTATTTGAACTGTCCTCCTTCCTTTCCTCTATATTCAAAGGATCAACCCAACTTTTTTATGTAGTGCACAGCCTACTAACTAACATAACCTAAACTAATATAGCTGTCATTCTTATATTATTTATTTTTTCATTTAATTTAGGAGTGAAATTTTCTTATCGAATCCCCCACGTGCTTTAATTCATTACCAGAAATTTTTCAAGCACTAGGGAAATTACTAGTGAAAATTTTCATGGAATGAAAGGGAGTTGAAATGAAAACTTAATACGCAATTTAACGGTAATAGTTAAAATAAATTACAGTTTTTATCAAACTGTTTGTTTCGGTTATTTTTCTTCGCTTATAAGTTAAGTATAACAAAAATGCAAAATAAGACATTTGCGAAAAAAAAAATTGTTTCTATTTTTCTTTTAAGATACGGCATTGTCACAAGACCGTCTCCTTTAAGACACATTATTTTATAGATGTTTTGTAAGAATCGGCTATACTTTAATTATCTTAAAATGCTTGTATTTAACACAAAAGTCTTTTATAGAAGGAAGCCATTTCATGAGACCAGTGTTCGAGGTCGTAAATATGAAAAGACATAAAAAGATTAAAAATCACATTTTGATTAATATTTATGGCAATTAATACGTGCTAATTATAAAATTATGATGATAAAAACAAATTGGCATTATATTTCATTACAAAAAAAAAATTAAATGGGAAATCGATTTTTATAAAATTCCAAAACCTATTAAACCTTCAGTAAACACGAGGAGCACTTAAAATTCATCACAAACAAATGGCATAATTCACAGTAAAATTTCCTTCGCATTAAAAATTGGAAGCTGTATGGATTAATAGGTCTCTAAGATAATTTTTAAGTAAGTTCTTATCCATCATCCAATAAAATCACTGAAAGCTTGGTATTATAGAGATCAGCATATTATATATTAAGTAAGTATATGTAAGCGGCTTTTTGAATACATTTAAGAAATTGGTTTATTTTATTGATGTTTTATAGTAATAATAACAGTGAAGTATGTGCTTTATAACGCAATTAAATGAAGCTTCAATAAAACTGTTTTATAGTGGCGGTACCAAATTTTCTTAAAGCCTGCAGTATTGTTTTTACAATTATTTTGTAATGGTTGCAATAACTTTTATAAAATATCAACAGTGACTAAACTATTTTATAAGATGGTCCCAATTTTACATTTATAGCTGTCGTAATAACGTTAAAGTATTTTAAAGTATAATAAACCTGTACATTTAAATGGAACCGCACATGCCGAGGAAGTTTGCAGCAGTTTATTCTAGCAGTTTACATGGAAGTCACCATTCATAATTTTATATATTTGGTGTGAGGTGCGGAGATCCCGAAGTTGCCTCGCTACGCAGCTAGAAGTTCAGCCCACAAATTCAGTCCATGCATCGAAGTCATCAATTTGTAAAACAAACCTGTACATTTAAATGTGGCCGCACATACCGAGGATGTACCAGAGTAGTTTACTTCCGAAGTCTACCAGCATGTTCACCTCGAAACAAAATAGTTTGTTTTTACATGGTAGTAGAGAGGTAGGCTTCGCGGGTCGCGAATATTTACCAAATTTTGAATAACTATTTCTATAGATTATTTTTTAAGTTATAGTTAACAACCTTAATTATTGCTATATAGCTGTAGCTATTAAATTGAAAAGTAGCAATGGCTTTTCCGACATTGAATACGTGCGTGCCGTGTGCTGTATTTTAATTTCAACGACAGTTCCCATCAGTGACGGTACACATGCGGATTAATTTTGAAGAATTGTGAGGGGTTGAGGTTTAGCCAGTACACACTACGATTGTCTAGATTCGCCGTGCAGTATATAATAATAATAATAATAATAATAAATGATTTTATTGACAGGAAATTATTACAAAATTTACAATATAACAAGTTAATCATTGTACCAGTGATTGCCTGTCAAATGGCAGAGTTCAAACGGTCTGTACGTGGGACAGGGGTTTTCTCTTCAACCATCATGTAGGAATGTGTGTACGATATATTGGGTATCTTTTTATTTTTATTTTGTGGAAAAGTGAAAATGAATAAGGACGAATTAATAGATTTAGTATTCAATGCTCCAGCGTTGTGGGACAAACGTCATAAACAGCACCACAACCGGCATGTTTTGAGTAAGGAGTGGAAAAACCGCTGATCAAGGAATCATTACTTCCACACCCAGATCTTCCATCCAAGTCTCTCACAACGAAAACATTTTGTATGTGGAAATAATTACTTATGGAACTTTAATAATGTAATATTTGAAATCGTCTACGCCACCCGTTTTCGAGCTCATAAAACTCATAAAACGATATCCCACATCGGCATTGGGTGTTAGGGGGTGGTAGTGGGGGTGGAGGAAGTAAAAAAATATTTCGAGCTTTTTGGTTCTTGTACACACACACTAAATAACAATTTTTTTCACCCCCTTTAATAATGGTGCAGGGGTGGTAATGGGGGTGGCTAATGCCAAAAAAATTTAATTCCAGATCACGTTAAAATACATATGTGTACCAAATTTCAAGTCGATATCTTAAACGGTTCCAGAGTAATCGTGCGCACAAAAAAGTTACAGACAGACAGAATTCTTTTTTTCGCTCAAACTTAAAATTTTAACGTTTCATGACATACTGAGCCTATTTGAACAATAAAAATTTTCAAAATGTTTTTGGAAGAAAATTTGATTCCTTGTCACAGTGTACACCACGCCTATGGCTAGCTCCCATTGGTTAACTGAAAATATATCTGCATACAGAATTTTTAATAAAACGTACACGAGGATCTATTGCCTATAGTGTATTGTGTGAGTCGGAAAATAAAATCGATAAACCCGACTATTGTCTGATTTGATGAGATTAGTTCTTTCCCCCATTTTAGAGAAATTCTGCCACCGGTGGTGGCAGAATTTCTCCGCAAACGGCCAAACATACCTTATTCCAAAAGTTCCTCCTTAAGCAGTTGTAGGGATTTTCTATTTTGGATTATTTCAGGAAGCAAACAGGTATACATTAGGGTGGTCCAAAAATGACTTAAATTTTTATAGTCTCCCAATTTGTTTCCAAATCCGAAAAAAGTAAGTACGTATTTTTTGGTTTTTGAAATTTTTTATTTTAAATGGTGCCTATGGAACAATCCATGCCAGTTCTTAATATATCCGACAGATTACACCATGCGTTTAGTCATTCTGAACTGTAATAGTTTCCTGTGTTGGAACACTTGGTATACAGTAACATGTTTTCATTTCGTACGTTTTTCTAATTAATTTTGTTTTGTTTCAAAGAGATACTGTTCGTATTGACATTGGGTATAACATAACCCGAACAGCGCGAACAACACACATACCTAGAGAGGTATGTGAAACAACCGAGTACGGCTGCTGCACTTTGGCGGAAATAATAAAAAGAAATGTTCTCCATTGCATGGGGAAAAATCACTTTTTCGGATTTTTTTGAATAATTGTTCAGAGCTAGGGAAAAGCTTGCATTAAACCTATAAGACTTGGTAAGGACTATCCAATGAAGAATTTTATGTATATACATATGGGTTTGTCGCCCCTGACACATCTTCACGGTGCCCCGAAGACTACCCTTAAATCAAAAAATGTAAATTCTTCAGGGAATTGACCCTTTTGAGCACCTTATTATCGTTTTTTCTTAAAAAATAATTTCCACTGGTCTAGTGGAATATGTTTCAACATTTTTTAGTCAATTTTTATTTATTTAAACAAATTCCATTTATTTAAATAATTTTTTTCTCAAAAATTCGTCTAAAATCCTGTTTTCTGAGATCGGACTGGCAGTCTGTTATTTATAAGTGACATCAATTTATTTTCACATATTTTCCAATTGTTTAAATAATCAATTATTATTTATTTTCAACTTTTTCAAATTATGCTAGAAAAGTCAGCTTTCTTTGTAATAGATCCCTAACATTTTATATTTTAGATAACTCACCTATATTATCTAAAAACCCCTAGTTTATTTAAACAAATTCCATTTGTTTAAAAAAAAAATTTTCTCAAAAATTCGTCAAAAATACTGTTTCCTGAGATCGGACTGGCGCACATTGGGGCTTTTCGTAGTTAGTAGTCCCAAAAACGCCTACAGCCTATCAAAGTTGGCCAATACAAATAATTTATTTTTTTTTATTTTCCTTAGAAAATTTCTAAACGATCCCTCACGAGCTTTTTTAAAAAAAAAGTTGCTCTGCATTAATAGAAGTTGGTTTACATTTTGATTATTGATGTAAGAAATTGCAAACTCCTAGAGCCTGTCAAAGTTGATCAATACAAATATATATTTTTTTATTTTTCTTAGAAAATTTCTAAACGATTCTTCACGAGCTTTTTTTATAAAAATTACTCTGCATTAATAGAAGTTGGTTTACATTTTGATTATTGATGTAAGAAATTGCTTTTTTTCTTAAACCTCAGTGAAGTCAATATTATAAGTAATAGGAAATCAAAATAAAGCTATAAAAAATTTTTAAAAAACGCTTATGGTAAATATTACATGTCAATGAATTTTTTATAGGTTTATTTTGATTTCTTATTGCTTATATTATTGATTTCACTGAGGTTTAAGAAAAAAAGCAATTTCTTACATCAAAAATCAAAATGTAAACCAACTTCTATTAATGCAGAGTAATTTTTATCAAAAAAGCTCGTGATGGATCGTTTAAAAATTTTCTAAGGAAAATTTAAAAAAAAATATTTGTATTGGTCAACTTTGATAGGCTCTAGGCGTTTCTGAGACTACTAACTATGAAAGTCCCAATGTGTGGCAGTCTGTCATTTTTAAGTGACATCGATTTATTTTGAAATAATTTCCGTTGTAGAAATAATAAATTAATATTTATTTTCAAGTTTTCATCAAATTATGCCAGAAAAGTCAGAGTTTTTTGTAATAGAAAGTGTATTAATCAATTTTATGTTATTCATATCTTAAGTCTATAATTTAAGAAACCATAATTTATTTAAACAAAGTAAATTTGTTTAAATAAATGAGGGTTTATTAGATAATATATATTTAAAACATAAAATATTATGGGTCTGTTACAAAAAAAAGCTGAGTTTTCTAGCATAATTTGAAAAAAATTTGAAAATAAATAATGATTGACTTTTAAACAATTGGAAAATGTTTGAAAATAAATTGACGTCATTTAAAAATAATAGACTGCCACTCTGACGAATTTTCGAGAAAAAAAATTATTTGAACATATGAAATTCGATTAAATAAATGACAATTGACTAAAAAATGTTGATAAATATTCCAATAGACCAATAGTAATAATTTTTGAAGAAGAAACTAAAATAAAGTGCTCAAACGGGTTAATTCCTTGAAGAATTTAAATTTTTGATTTCGGGGCACGGTGGAGGTGAGTTAGGGGCGACAAACCCATATGCATATACATCGAATTCTTCGTTGGATAGTCTTCTCCAAGTCTTATAAGTATAATGCAAGATTTCCCTTAATCCTGAATAATTATTCAAAAAATCCCAAAAAGTGATTTTTCCCCGTGCTATTTAAAAGGGCAACTTCAGATCTCCAAAGGAACCATTGAAAATCAAAATTTTGTAAAACGTACTTACTTTTTTCGGATTTGGAAACAGATTGCGAGGATCGGTAAAACAAAATTATAAAAAAATATAAAAACAAAGTAATAAAACAAAATTAAATCATTTTTGGACCACCCTAGTACACATATCTAAATCAAAACTAATTTCTTTAATCTTACTTGCTCTACTTGTGAAAGCTTATAAAAGATCCTTAGAATATGCCCCATTGGCTTCAATACATGTTTCAGAGCGAATTCCCAAATTTTGTCTGACAGGAAAAATTTCTAATTCATTTCCCGTCTCTCTAACAATGACTTTCATTGGCCTCATATGAAAAAAAATTAAAAATTGAGATCCTGGCTTCGCGGTGACCAGAGTTGGTTATTCCCATATTCAATCCACCATTACGGAATTATACTATTTAAATAGTTCCTCTCGAGATAAGCTGCGACACCATCGAGCATATACCCCCAAACGGATGTCTTCCTGTAAGGCGGGCAAAACGCATTTCAAAAAATGTAAACGACGTTTATTTTTTATACGTTTTTTTAACCAACTTCAATATCAATATTAGGTAATAAGGTTCAATTAATTGGGCCACATCGACAGTGAAATTTATTTCGAAATTTTTAGGTATGTTTTTGAGGGCGATTCAGTTTTTTTTTTTTTAATTTTTGATATTCATAGTAAGAACCTCGGTAAGAACACATCGCTTACTTTCTTCATTGACCTTGTTTAATATCTACTGAAGTTCCTCGATATTATTCGCCAGATTTATCGTCTGCGTATGAAATACTGTTTACGATTTTTCATCTGTTTTTGTTCCCGGATAACCCTCAAGAGTAGCTTTAAAGATATTTTCAATATTGGCATTAAACAGCCTAGGTGAAAGAATGTAACCCTGCCTTACATCTCTTTTAATTTCAACATCTTAGCATTCACTCGCATTCTACTTTCACGTAGACAGTTTGCTTCAAGTAAAAGTTTGTTGTCAGATGTATATCCCTCCCATTCAATCAATCAAGTACAAGTAAATGGTTTTCTTTACCTCACAACACCTTTGGAGAAGAGTTTGTATGGAAAATAGCACTTCTTTATCGCCTTATCTGTACGTTGTGCTACCATATTAGGCGTTGCCCATCTTCCTGAAACTTAAGTATCCAATAATCTATGAACTCTACTCATACAAATTTCAATTTTAACTCTCCTTCTCCTTTCT
Organism: Rutpela maculata; assembly: GCA_936432065.2. Classification (NCBI taxonomy): domain Eukaryota; kingdom Metazoa; phylum Arthropoda; class Insecta; order Coleoptera; family Cerambycidae; genus Rutpela; species Rutpela maculata. The sequence goes on from OW386285.2 coordinate 115,475,095, forward strand.
ATTATTTTATGTTATTCGTTGTTTTTGTCCTTTTACATTCTTTTTCACTACCACAATTTTGAAAGATTAATAGAAAATTTTTAATAAATGGAACATTTTAAATAGAAAATTAACTAGCCTCGTTTCGTCCAGTATTTCAACATTACTTGCTTGAGGAAGAAAATGTTATTATTTAATTTAAAATAAAGTTCATTCTATTTGAATTTGATTTGATTTGCACGTTGTGCATTGTTTTTCTTCGGAGGAGGAATGAACCTTGACCCAAGCCAGCCATTGGAAATGTGTCAAGCATCATAATCCTATTAAAAAGATCAGTTAGTGCTTTAATGCTGTCTTCATTCAGAAACTTAAGAAATTCTGAAGGTGTCTGATATGGACTGAAAAATTCTACTACTTTTGCCAGAGATATTGATTTTTCAACTTCGGTAGTTAAAATATTTGGGCGCTTACTAATGATACTTTTACCAAAGATCCTCATAGCAGAAACTCTTTATATGCTCTTTCCAGGCTTTCCTTAGTTCATTGATGTCTATTAGAAGTTTTCTTTATTTGCTTTTAAGCATATTTCTTGCCTTCTTTCTTCGCAATCCGATCATATCTTTGACTTTCTTATGAATATCCCAACTAGCAATTTGATATATTATAAAAGCTGCAGAAATGTTTCCGACACAAATGTTATAAAACAACGTTAGGGTACGAACATGCCAAAGATGTTATGCCGCTAGAAGTTCAGCTCACAGTTTCAGCCAATTAATTGCCGCGATGTCGGGTGCACATGCCGAAGAAGTTTATCAATCAGTTCAGTGTTTCGTTTAGTCTCTCGGGGGATTGACCTGCTTTTATTGTATCTCATGTAAATAATTTATATTTCTGCAGTGCGTTGCCGTTTGTTTGGAATCACCACCATAAAACATATTTTAGGTCTGATTTAGGACTTTTTTTAACGTAGATCTCTGAAAAGTGCATTCTTGTGATACATTAAATTTTATAAAACGCAAAAGGTCGGCCTACTACGTTTGTTATTGTGGGTGGAAAATTATGAAATGTAATGAAAGTTGCATGGCAATAATTATTATTATTGCAATCAGAAATTAAAATAATTAAAACTTAACACAAATTGACAATTAAAGAGGATTTTCATTGGAAATTTCAGCATTTTTATTTCCTTCGGGAAAAATCCAAAAATAGGTATTTTTTTCACGAAATTTGGAACAAACCCATTTGAGAGGTTGCCAAATCCAGCGGAGTACTCATATTTGAAGTAAAAAAATCGCTAATAAGATTTCATCATTTTCCAACCACTTCTTTCTGTTTTATAAAATGTGATATATCACAAAAATGCATTTTTCAAAGATCTATGTTAAAAAAAACGATCTAAATCGAGCCTAAAATAAACTTTTTATGCGGATGGTTCAAAGCAAAATGGAACACACTGTATAATCGCTTATCTATTATATCATTTACCCCGTTAAAGATCCAACTTGCTGGAGCTAACATTGTCGGCATGCTTTGAACTCATTCGTAAAAGTGAGATAGTCTGTTGGAATTCCAGCAATATTTAAAACGTACCGACAAGGTTGGCTTCAGCAAGTTGGATCGATTGTAGACTCCTTATTAAGGACTGGCGAAAAAAACAGCCATAAAATCGAGTTGGGATAATAAGCACAAAAAATTGTTGTTTGTTTAAGGAAAGAAAAACATATCATAAGTTTTTGTACCGCCACACAGTGACACGAATCGTGATTTTTTCGTTCAAAATTATCTAGAGCAATTGTTTCGCAACCGATTGATATCTGAAGTTTTTATTGCTGTAATCATTCCGGGTAACGTTTTCGTAAAAGATACTTTGTCGCAGTGCAAACCACGCCCACAACCGTGTTAAAGTAAATAATACGCGGCCACAGTGCTGTCCCGCAAACGGCCAAAAACCAGCTCCAGATGGTCAAACGCGTATTATAATTGTTTGAAGGACTCTAACTTAGTGATCCCCCGTTTTCGAGAATGGTGAACACCGTGGTGATGGTGGAATTGCTCCACGGGGTGACCCACCCCCGTGGATGTCCATAACAACCCTCCAAAGGGGTGAGAGTGCATTTTGAGGATGCCACACAGGAAAAAAACATTATGAAAATGCGAAGATGAGGTATTTCTTTGCCATTGAGGGGGTGAACGGGTGTCAAGCACTCGATTCGTGGTGCTCTCCATGTTCTTCATGCTCGAAAATGGGAGGGAAAACGTTTTGTCCTGTGGTATGATGAGAACGCTCTTGGAGGATGGTTATTGGCCGTTGATCGGGTGGACGGCTGTCAGGCATGCGCTCCAGGGTCCTCTCCATGACTGGCAAGCTCGAAAACGGGTGATCAATAGGTTAGATTCCGTGAAACATTATCATACGCGTTTACCACGCTTGGGGGGTGGTTTTTGACCGTTTGCGAGGTGGGTTACCTCATGGAGAAATTCTGCCACCACCACAGTGTTCAGCATCCTCAAAAACGGGAGATGTCCAAGTAAGAGTGCCTCAAACAATTATAATAAGCGTTTGACCCCGTTTGACCCCGTTTGGGGTGGTATTTGGTCGTTTGCGGGGGTAGGTCACCCAATGAAAAATTCTGCCACCACTACGGTATTCAGCATCCTCGAAAACGGGGGATCACCAAGTAGCAGTCCCTCAAACCATTGTAACACGCCTTTGATCCCGTTTGGTAATGGCTTTTGGCCGTTTGCGGAGAAATTCTGCCACCACCGTGGTGGTGGCAGAATTTCTCCGCAAACGGCCAAAAGCCATCACCAAACGGGATCAAAGGCGTGTTACAATGGTTTGAGGGACTGCTACTTGGTGATCCCCCGTTTTCGAGGATGCTGAATACCGTAGTGGTGGCAGAATTTTTCATTGGGTGACCTACCCCCGCAAACGACCAAATACCACCCCAAACGGGGTCAAACGGGGTCAAACGCTTATTATAATTGTTTGAGGCACTCTTACTTGGACATCTCCCGTTTTTGAGGATGCTGAACACTGTGGTGGTGGCAGAATTTCTCCATGAGGTAACCCACCTCGCAAACGGTCAAAAACCACCCCCCAAGCGTGGTAAACGCGTATGATAATGTTTCACGGAATCTAACCTATTGATCACCCGTTTTCGAGCTTGCCAGTCATGGAGAGGACCCTGGAGCGCATGCCTGACAGCCGTCCACCCGATCAACGGCCAATAACCATCCTCCAAGAGCGTTCTCATCATACCACAGGACAAAACGTTTTCCCTCCCATTTTCGAGCATGAAGAACATGGAGAGCACCACGAATCGAGTGCTTGACACCCGTTCACCCCCTCAATGGCAAAGAAATACCTCATCTTCGCATTTTCATAATGTTTTTTTCCTGTGTGGCATCCTCAAAATGCACTCTCACCCCTTTGGAGGGTTGTTATGGACATCCACGGGGGTGGGTCACCCCGTGGAGCAATTCCACCATCACCACGGTGTTCACCATTCTCGAAAACGGGGGATCACTAAGTTAGAGTCCTTCAAACAATTATAATACGCGTTTGACCATCTGGAGCTGGTTTTTGGCCGTTTGCGGGACAGCACTGTGGCCGCGTATTATTTACTTTAACACGGTTGTGGGCGTGGTTTGCACTGCGACAAAGTATCTTTTACGAAAACGTTACCCGGAATGATTACAGCAATAAAAACTTCAGATATCAATCGGTTGCGAAACAATTGCTCTAGATAATTTTGAACGAAAAAATCACGATTCGTGTCACTGTGTGGCGGTACAAAAACTTATGATATGTTTTTCTTTCCTTAAACAAACAACAATTTTTTGTGCTTATTATCCCAACTCGATTTTATGGCTGTTTTTTTCGCCAGTCCTTAATAAGGAGTCTACAATCGATCCAACTTGCTGAAGCCAACCTTGTCGGTACGTTTTAAATATTGCTGGAATTCCAACAGACTATCTCACTTTTACGAATGAGTTCAAAGCATGCCGACAATGTTAGCTCCAGCAAGTTGGATCTTTAACGGGGTAAATGATATAATAGATAAGCGATTATACAGTGTGTTCCATTTTGCTTTGAACCATCCACATAAAAAGTTTATTTTAGGCTCGATTTAGATCGTTTTTTTTAACATAGATCTTTGAAAAATGCATTTTTGTGATATATCACATTTTATAAAACAGAAAGAAGTGGTTGGAAAATGATGAAATCTTATTAGCGATTTTTTTACTTCAAATATGAGTACTCCGCTGGATTTGGCAACCTCTCAAATGGGTTTGTTCCAAATTTCGTGAAAAAAATACCTATTTTTGGATTTTTCCCGAAGGAAATAAAAATGCTGAAATTTCCAATGAAAATCCTCTTTAATTGTCAATTTGTGTTAAGTTTTAATTATTTTAATTTCTGATTGCAATAATAATAATTATTGCCATGCAACTTTCATTACATTTCATAATTTTCCACCCACAATAACAAACGTAGTAGGCCGACCTTTTGCGTTTTATAAAATTTAATGTATCACAAGAATGCACTTTTCAGAGATCTACGTTAAAAAAAGTCCTAAATCAGACCTAAAATATGTTTTATGGTGGTGATTCCAAACAAACGGCAACGCACTGCAGAAATATAAATTATTTACATGAGATACAATAAAAGCAGGTCAATCCCCCGAGAGACTAAACGAAACACTGAACTGATTGATAAACTTCTTCGGCATGTGCACCCGACATCGCGGCAATTAATTGGCTGAAACTGTGAGCTGAACTTCTAGCGGCATAACATCTTTGGCATGTTCGTACCCTAACGTTGTTTTATAACATTTGTGTCGGAAACATTTCTGCAGCTTTTATAATATATCAAATTGCTAGTTGGGATATTCATAAGAAAGTCAAAGATATGATCGGATTGCGAAGAAAGAAGGCAAGAAATATGCTTAAAAGCAAATAAAGAAAACTTCTAATAGACATCAATGAACTAAGGAAAGCCTGGAAAGAGCATATAAAGAGTTTCTGCTATGAGGATCTTTGGTAAAAGTATCATTAGTAAGCGCCCAAATATTTTAACTACCGAAGTTGAAAAATCAATATCTCTGGCAAAAGTAGTAGAATTTTTCAGTCCATATCAGACACCTTCAGAATTTCTTAAGTTTCTGAATGAAGACAGCATTAAAGCACTAACTGATCTTTTTAATAGGATTATGATGCTTGACACATTTCCAATGGCTGGCTTGGGTCAAGGTTCATTCCTCCTCCGAAGAAAAACAATGCACAACGTGCAAATCAAATCAAATTCAAATAGAATGAACTTTATTTTAAATTAAATAATAACATTTTCTTCCTCAAGCAAGTAATGTTGAAATACTGGACGAAACGAGGCTAGTTAATTTTCTATTTAAAATGTTCCATTTATTAAAAATTTTCTATTAATCTTTCAAAATTGTGGTAGTGAAAAAGAATGTAAAAGGACAAAAACAACGAATAACATAAAATAATAGAAAGGAGAAGGAGAGTTAAAATTGAAATTTGTATGAGTAGAGTTCATAGATTATTGGATACTTAAGTTTCAGGAAGATGGGCAACGCCTAATATGGTAGCACAACGTACAGATAAGGCGATAAAGAAGTGCTATTTTCCATACAAACTCTTCTCCAAAGGTGTTGTGAGGTAAAGAAAACCATTTACTTGTACTTGATTGATTGAATGGGAGGGATATACATCTGACAACAAACTTTTACTTGAAGCAAACTGTCTACGTGAAAGTAGAATGCGAGTGAATGCTAAGATGTTGAAATTAAAAGAGATGTAAGGCAGAGTTACATTCTTTCACCTAGGCTGTTTAATGCCAATATTGAAAATATCTTTAAAGCTACTCTTGAGGGTTATCCGGGAACAAAAACAGATGAAAAATCGTAAACAGTATTTCATACGCAGACGATAAATCTGGCGAATAATATCGAGGAACTTCAGTAGATATTAAACAAGGTCAATGAAGAAAGTAAGCGATGTGTTCTTACCGAGGTTCTTACTATGAATATCAAAAATTAAAAAAAAAAAAACTGAATCGCCCTCAAAAACATACCTAAAAATTTCGAAATAAATTTCACTGTCGATGTGGCCCAATTAATTGAACCTTATTACCTAATATTGATATTGAAGTTGGTTAAAAAAACGTATAAAAAATAAACGTCGTTTACATTTTTTGAAATGCGTTTTGCCCGCCTTACAGGAAGACATCCGTTTGGGGGTATATGCTCGATGGTGTCGCAGCTTATCTCGAGAGGAACTATTTAAATAGTATAATTCCGTAATGGTGGATTGAATATGGGAATAACCAACTCTGGTCACCGCGAAGCCAGGATCTCAATTTTTAATTTTTTTTCATATGAGGCCAATGAAAGTCATTGTTAGAGAGACGGGAAATGAATTAGAAATTTTTCCTGTCAGACAAAATTTGGGAATTCGCTCTGAAACATGTATTGAAGCCAATGGGGCATATTCTAAGGATCTTTTATAAGCTTTCACAAGTAGAGCAAGTAAGATTAAAGAAATTAGTTTTGATTTAGATATGTGTACTAGGGTGGTCCAAAAATGATTTAATTTTGTTTTATTACTTTGTTTTTATATTTTTTTATAATTTTGTTTTACCGATCCTCGCAATCTGTTTCCAAATCCGAAAAAAGTAAGTACGTTTTACAAAATTTTGATTTTCAATGGTTCCTTTGGAGATCTGAAGTTGCCCTTTTAAATAGCACGGGGAAAAATCACTTTTTGGGATTTTTTGAATAATTATTCAGGATTAAGGGAAATCTTGCATTATACTTATAAGACTTGGAGAAGACTATCCAACGAAGAATTCGATGTATATGCATATGGGTTTGTCGCCCCTAACTCACCTCCACCGTGCCCCGAAATCAAAAATTTAAATTCTTCAAGGAATTAACCCGTTTGAGCACTTTATTTTAGTTTCTTCTTCAAAAATTATTACTATTGGTCTATTGGAATATTTATCAACATTTTTTAGTCAATTGTCATTTATTTAATCGAATTTCATATGTTCAAATAATTTTTTTTCTCGAAAATTCGTCAGAGTGGCAGTCTATTATTTTTAAATGACGTCAATTTATTTTCAAACATTTTCCAATTGTTTAAAAGTCAATCATTATTTATTTTCAAATTTTTTTCAAATTATGCTAGAAAACTCAGCTTTTTTTTGTAACAGACCCATAATATTTTATGTTTTAAATATATATTATCTAATAAACCCTCATTTATTTAAACAAATTTACTTTGTTTAAATAAATTATGGTTTCTTAAATTATAGACTTAAGATATGAATAACATAAAATTGATTAATACACTTTCTATTACAAAAAACTCTGACTTTTCTGGCATAATTTGATGAAAACTTGAAAATAAATATTAATTTATTATTTCTACAACGGAAATTATTTCAAAATAAATCGATGTCACTTAAAAATGACAGACTGCCACACATTGGGACTTTCATAGTTAGTAGTCTCAGAAACGCCTAGAGCCTATCAAAGTTGACCAATACAAATATTTTTTTTTAAATTTTCCTTAGAAAATTTTTAAACGATCCATCACGAGCTTTTTTGATAAAAATTACTCTGCATTAATAGAAGTTGGTTTACATTTTGATTTTTGATGTAAGAAATTGCTTTTTTTCTTAAACCTCAGTGAAATCAATAATATAAGCAATAAGAAATCAAAATAAACCTATAAAAAATTCATTGACATGTAATATTTACCATAAGCGTTTTTTAAAAATTTTTTATAGCTTTATTTTGATTTCCTATTACTTATAATATTGACTTCACTGAGGTTTAAGAAAAAAAGCAATTTCTTACATCAATAATCAAAATGTAAACCAACTTCTATTAATGCAGAGTAATTTTTATAAAAAAAGCTCGTGAAGAATCGTTTAGAAATTTTCTAAGAAAAATAAAAAAATATATATTTGTATTGATCAACTTTGACAGGCTCTAGGAGTTTGCAATTTCTTACATCAATAATCAAAATGTAAACCAACTTCTATTAATGCAGAGCAACTTTTTTTTTAAAAAAGCTCGTGAGGGATCGTTTAGAAATTTTCTAAGGAAAATAAAAAAAAATAAATTATTTGTATTGGCCAACTTTGATAGGCTGTAGGCGTTTTTGGGACTACTAACTACGAAAAGCCCCAATGTGCGCCAGTCCGATCTCAGGAAACAGTATTTTTGACGAATTTTTGAGAAAATTTTTTTTTTAAACAAATGGAATTTGTTTAAATAAACTAGGGGTTTTTAGATAATATAGGTGAGTTATCTAAAATATAAAATGTTAGGGATCTATTACAAAGAAAGCTGACTTTTCTAGCATAATTTGAAAAAGTTGAAAATAAATAATAATTGATTATTTAAACAATTGGAAAATATGTGAAAATAAATTGATGTCACTTATAAATAACAGACTGCCAGTCCGATCTCAGAAAACAGGATTTTAGACGAATTTTTGAGAAAAAAATTATTTAAATAAATGGAATTTGTTTAAATAAATAAAAATTGACTAAAAAATGTTGAAACATATTCCACTAGACCAGTGGTAATTATTTTTTAAGAAAAAACGATAATAAGGTGCTCAAAAGGGTCAATTCCCTGAAGAATTTACATTTTTTGATTTAAGGGTAGTCTTCGGGGCACCGTGAAGATGTGTCAGGGGCGACAAACCCATATGTATATACATAAAATTCTTCATTGGATAGTCCTTACCAAGTCTTATAGGTTTAATGCAAGCTTTTCCCTAGCTCTGAACAATTATTCAAAAAAATCCGAAAAAGTGATTTTTCCCCATGCAATGGAGAACATTTCTTTTTATTATTTCCGCCAAAGTGCAGCAGCCGTACTCGGTTGTTTCACATACCTCTCTAGGTATGTGTGTTGTTCGCGCTGTTCGGGTTGTGTTATACCCAATGTCAATACGAACAGTATCTCTTTGAAACAAAACAAAATTAATTAGAAAAACGTACGAAATGAAAACATGTTACTGTATACCAAGTGTTCCAACACAGGAAACTATTACAGTTCAGAATGACTAAACGCATGGTGTAATCTGTCGGATATATTAAGAACTGGCATGGATTGTTCCATAGGCACCATTTAAAATAAAAAATTTCAAAAACCAAAAAATACGTACTTACTTTTTTCGGATTTGGAAACAAATTGGGAGACTATAAAAATTTAAGTCATTTTTGGACCACCCTAATGTATACCTGTTTGCTTCCTGAAATAATCCAAAATAGAAAATCCCTACAACTGCTTAAGGAGGAACTTTTGGAATAAGGTATGTTTGATTTAATATCGAAGTAAGCACACTAACGTGAATAACACGAGGAATGCCAGAAACAGCGTTAAATCAACGCTAAAATGTCGCCGGTTTTAACTATAATTTCAACGTTTAACGTTAATGAAACGTTAATTAACGTTGAAAAAACGTGTAGTTGAATATGTTAAATACACGTGCGTATGCTTACTGGGATGTACTATTTGACTCGAGGAAGCTATATTGAAGTTTCTGGATACTCTGTAGTCTGTATATAATGAAATCGTATAAATATTTTTACATTAATTTCTTATTTAAACGTAACCTGTTTCAAACATGTATATAGACAAATCATATTTTAATTTAATTGAGACAATTTCCTGCCCATAAAGTTCACGCTGGTGCTGATGAGGAATAGTAAATAGTAATTTAAGGTTCATCAATTAGTAGAGTAAAACGATGAATTTTGTGTTTATAAAGGGCGCGTTGTACTAAGGTTTTTTAAACCTACGATCACGAAAACCAGGATCAAATTAATTCACAGATCAAAACAGTTTTATGTTGTAGATAGTAATCGGCAGTTCAGATGATCCGGTTTTAAGTGAGTGATTCTGTACATTGGCAACACTGATTCCGTCAAAAATTGTCAATTTTAGCGGGAAATTGAAATAATTGCTGAATAATTAATCAGAACACAAAATTAGAACAGTTAAGGTAATATACTAATATAACAGTATAATTATTATTATTACCTAAAATAAATAATATAATTTGAAGTAGACGAGACAATCATGCAAACCACTAACCCCAGAACAAATAACAAGGGATTTAAAAGAGCAAGCAATTTTACCTCCGAAGAGGAAATGTTGCTAACCACATTAGCGAATTTGATTAAAAAAAAAAAAACAATCCACAATATATTTTTATAATTTTTACACTACTATTAGTAGTCGGTGGTATTTCCACATATATGAGGTCCAAGAGATACCGAGCAACTGGTTTTGATATTCTATAATGATTTTTAAACTCATTGTCCCTCCATTTAACAAAATTATTGAGTCTTTCTCGAAACACGTGGAATCCGAGGGTGTAAAACTAGTTAAAGAAGTTCTAAAAAGTCTTCATCGTCTGTCAGACCTTCTAAGTAGTTTTCTTCCATTACTTAATGATAACAGAACAAGAAAAAACGTGAACAACACTCCAGCTCAGCCCTTCCTATTTAATTGTTCAGTACCTAATTATAATATTATTATTTTATTTGATTATGTCAATGTCAAAATTTCAAATAATGTTAGGTTAGATCCGACTGATCGAAGTTTAACCTGCTATCAGAGGCGATTTAATGATCCCCGAATTAACCATCGTTAAAACGCCGATCTACAATAGTACAACTTTCGACCACCGATCCTCGATTCAAAGTTGATCCGGGACTTAAATTGTTAGTACAACGCGCCCTAAGAACATTAGCCGTGAAATAATTTATATTTAAGCAACACTCTAGATATATATAATTTTTGCCATTTCAAACAAATTGAATGCCAATAATAATGAACCTACCTATTATTCCCTCAGAGCTTGGTCGACACGTCCAAGAATTTCTAATCATTTCTGCAGTGTGGCCCCCTACAGGGTGATCCCTTCGGGGTACAGTGCGTGATTTTCCGCTTCTCAATCGCTTGTTTGTCAACGAGACGCAAGCTATGATGGACATTTACAAGGGGGCCTGCGTAGCCAACTTTATTTACCAACCTATGAGGATGGGGGCTGTGGAAAGATTGATTGATTTCTTTCCTTCTAAATAGGCAGTCAATGAAATTTATTGACGATATATTTGTATATTCACCTTTACACAACTTTTCAATTAAAATATATTCTTTAGTTTGGTTAGAAATTTCTGAATCAATTTGTAGCGTACTTTCCAACACTTAATTATTTGAATACATAATTTAAATATTGCCACGTTAGACCGGAAAGCCGTCAGTTCAAAGTAGGAAATCCATGTCATTACTAATTCAAGTACTCTGGCAGGTAGTCTTATAGTCCTTTCACAATTACACAGGGTGTCCGGTGTCTTAACTCCATTTATTCAGCGATTATCTCGAAAACTGCTAAAGATAATAAGATTTTGTAAAATTCATATTAAGTGGGGCGCCAATGTCCACTAAAATCATCATTAAAATTATGCTCTCGTAAGCTACCGCTTTGAGCTGTCCCCCAGATTTACTTTTCAAATTGTACCCGTATATTTGTGTCGATGACTTTGGAGAACTAATAATAAGCTTACAGATATAGCATGACAACAGTTATAAAAGAAAACTATAATGAACATTTTTGTAGAGAATTATATTTTGTTAATTTTTTAATAACAGAAATTCTATGTAACCGTTGATTATCAAAATTATTGTGAAAAACTTTGTTTGGGCGCCATCTTTTCAAGATGGATACTAGAAATTTCTTTAGCAATATATCTTATTTTAGTCGCCATAAAAATCTCTACGACTATGCCAAATTTCATGATAGCATCAAAAAGTGAAAGATTTCTATAAAAAAATAGCTAAGCAACTCCTTTCACCCAGCAGCGGGAAATAGTGTTTTCTAGGGAACAAATAAGAAATTCGTTATGTAACTAATATAGAAATATAAGCTATTAATAGAACACATGTTTTATATTAAAGTAGGATGGTAAATTATTAGATTTTTAAATAAAAAAAATATATATAATTGCACGAAGATCGGTAAATATAAAAGGTGACTTTAAGAGGGGCTTGTTTAGATCATCCATATTAGACTTTTATCAGTATCTAAAAACAGCGAAAACCTGTGCAGATTTTAAATTAATAGTAGGCGACTTAAATATTGATATTACAAAAAAAAATGAAATCACCAATGAATTTTTGAACACCCTATGTGAATACGAGTACAAATCAACTATTAATAAATATACACGTATAGATGGTGAATCAAAGTCATGCATAGACCATATTTTTATAAATTCTAATTTCCCAGACATGGAGGAAAAAGTATTGCCTCTCATAATAGAAGCAAGATTCACGGATCATTCTCCGGTCATCTTACAGCTAGTTCTAAGTGAAATCAAAATACAGAAAAATAATAAAAACAACTTTATTAAGTATATAAATTATAAGACATTAAAACGAGAATTAGCAACTGATGACTGGAATGATGTAATTACTGGAGAGGATCTAGACACTGAAACAAATAAGTTTCTTAATAAACTGACCACATTAATAAACAAACATACAAATACGTTTAAAAAAAAAAGAGCGAAAAAGGAAAGTATGGATTACGACGGGTATCATTAAATCAATTAACAAGAGAGATAATTTACATAAAAAATGGAAAAATGAATCAAATAATCAAGAACTAAAAAAAGAGTATACAACATACAGAAATAAATTAACGCAGGTAATAAAAAAAACTAAGTATAATTTTTACAAAACTCAAATAGAGGAAAACAGAAACAATATGAAACGGCTATGGGACACTGTAAATTATAAAATAAAAAATGGTAACAAGCAAGATAAAAATATAACACAAATAAAAAATGAACTAGATGAAATCATAACAAATAAAGTTGAAATGTGTAAAATATTTAACAAAAATTTTATAAATATAGGTAAAATATTAGCCGACAAAATAAAGCGAAGGAATGGTTATAATGAAAAAAAGAAACGCGATGTACATTCTATATTTTTATACCCTTGTTCTAGACCAGAAATACGTGAATATATAACTAGATTGAAAAACAAAAAATCTCCGGGTTTTGACAAAATTAAATCGGAAACACTTAAAGAAATAATAGATTATATTATCATTCCTTTGACGCATTTGATAAATAAATCCTTTAGTACGGGCGCCTGTCCAGAAATGTTTAAAACATCTGTCGTTAAACCAATTCATAAAGGAGGAGATAAGATGTTACCTTTGAATTATAGACCAATATCCCTAATATCAAGCTTAGCAAAAGTCTTTGAAATGGCACTAAAAACTAGAATTTTAAAATTTCTGGATAAGCATAATATTTTGTCAACACAACAGTATGGATTCCGTGAAGGTAAATCTACTGAAAATGCAATTACCTTACTCACCAAAAAAATTTATGAAGCTCTGGACAACTCGAAGCCCTCGCTATGTCTATTTTTAGACTTGGCGAATGCTTTCGATACAATAAGTCACACATTACTATTGTCAAGCCTAGAAGAAGTAGGAATAAGAGGTACCGCATTAGCCCTAATAAGTAGTTATATAAAAAACAGAAAACAATGTGTAGAGATTGACGACAGTAGAAGTGATTTTGTAAAAATTGAATATGGTGTGCCACAGGGCACCATACTTGGGCCACTATTGTTTATTCTATACCTCAACAATTTATTTGAGATAAATACAAAGGGCACGGTCATCAGTTTCGCAGATGATACCGCTATATTTTATGAGAGTGATACCTGGAACAATCTACGTGAAGAAGTACAGAGTGATTTTTTGAATATAAAGAAGTGGTTTGATTACAGACTTCTTTCATTAAATCTTGAGAAAACCGTATATATACCTTTTACATCCTATAATTCCACATTACCGCCTTTCCACTCACTTGAAATAAATGATGAAGACTCTAACACCTTTTTAATATCACAAAAATTTCATACAAAGTATCTTGGTCTGATTATTGACTGTCATCTAAGATGGGAAAAGCATATAAACTTTGTCACTGAAAAATTAAGAGTACACATTCATCTTTTTAAATATTTAAAACAAATATTGAATATCAGACATTTAAAAATAATATATATGGCACTAGTTGAACCTCATATGAGGTATGGAATTGTAGGATGGGGAGGTGTAAAGAATGTACACTTAAAGAAATTAGAACTTACCCAAAAACGAATCATTAAAATAATATACAATAAAGACCATACCTATCCCACAGATTTGTTATTCAGGGAATCATTAAGCTTGGATTCACGTCAGCTCTACTTCTTCAGCTTGTCAGTACTGCAATATTCGGAAGCGAAAGTCATCTTAAACCATGACTATAATACTAGAAACAAAAAAAATCTCGTACCTGGAAAAAAAATTAATAAAACTATTGGTCAGCGGTGTCATGTGTTTCTTGCACCAAAAGTATTTAACGTTTTACCCGAATCATTTAAAAACACTACAAATAAGAAATGTTTAAAAAAAAACGTTAAAAAATTTTTAATGGAAATTCCTAGAACTGATATACATAACCTGTTAGATTTGAAAAATAATTAAAAATAATAATTACTAGAAAAAAAAAAATATATATATATATATATATGTATATATATGTGTGTATATATATATGTGTATATATATATATATATATATATATATATATATATATATATATATATGTGTGTGTATATATATATATATATATATAAGTAAATACTTGCCCAGATCCTGAATTTATTTTCTCTGATTAGTTCCCCTTGAGTGCACATTTGAGACACTCAAAATTTGGATGTTTACATTTAAAGTTTTAGATTCCGGAAACAATTTTAGTACAATACACAGGTGTCTTATTATTTGAGATAATGAAGACCGAAAATATGATAGTAATTATAATAAAAAAGAAAACTAGTATATGTGGCATATGTAATTATGTATAGATTAATATATTATGTGTATGTGCATAGGTGTGTTTATATGTGTATACATATGTGCGTAGGTATCTGTATATATGTATACTTGCGATAGATTACAATTTTAAAGATAAATCTATCTAGCTTAGTAATTTGTCTATGTATGTTTTGTCACAGTCAAGGTTTTAACAGAGCCTTTTGTGACTTTTTTCATGTATTTTGCTTTACTGTTCATATTTTATAAATGTATATTTTGCTAATAAACTTATTATTATTATTATTATCCCGGCTTCGAAATAATTACCATGGCTGACCCCCTCTTTTTTCATCGGATGAGAGATTGTCGGATACCTTTTATAATATAAAAGGACAATGTTAAAAATAAGGGTTTTTTGCCCCCACATGAAAACGTATGCGATACAAAATCTTGGTTAAAGCTAGGCAAATGCTCAAGAAGGCCCAGAATAGTGGGGAAATAGCGAACGCCACCTCTAGAGTATATTGACCGAAAAGTGTCATTAGATATTTTCTTAAATCATTTTGTTTTTTACCTCTATTCCGAAACATAAAATTTTACCACCCCTAAATAGGGTTGATTCTCTTAATCGCAATTAATGAAGAGGTTCTAGAGTACCAGTCCAGTGTTTTCACCAAAAAAGGCACTTGGATATATTTTTTAAGTCAACATTTATTTTTCCCTTGATTTATAATGTAACGCTCTCGCTAGCCCTGACTAGGGGTGGTTTTTTTAAATTGCGAGTATAAAAGTGGTCATTGTGTGTGATCTTAATGTATTGACCGAAAAAGGCCACTGAGATTTTTTTTATTAAACATTTATTTTTTACCTGTGCTTCATAGTTCAACACCCTTATAGCTCCCAAATGGGGGTAGTTATTAGAAAAATAGTTATCTACGGACTGACATAGTGGTGGTATAATATTTTGTTTGTAAATAAATCAATGTGGATTTATTTTTTCCATTACACACAAAAAAGTATTCTTATTTTGAATGTACCTATTTTTTCGGGAATTTGAATGTATTATTTGGTCAAAAGAGGATACTTTTGTTGGTTTGAAACAATATATTTATTTGTGAAAACTAAAGCAAAATCTTGATAGATTTCTTTAATTTGAGATGAGGATAATCAAATCAAAATATTCGAATTCTAAATATAAAACTATGCATAATTTCAACTTAAAAATGCATTATTCTTGGAACAAATAATATCTACATTTTAAACAAGAATATAATTCTTTTTTTGTTTATATGCATATAATTAAAAAATTGAGAATATCATACATTTAACTTAAATAGAGTATAATCATGACATCCATATTCTTGATAGTTTCAAGTTAAAAATGTACTAGCCTTAGAATAAACATTATATATATTTGAAATAAATAGTAGAATTCTTTGTTTGTTTATGTGTATTTATTAAAAATTTTTAGAAAAGTAACTACTTAACTTGAGAGTATATTCAAATCGAGACATTTATATTCTAAACATAAAACTATGCATAATTTCGACTAAGAAATACTTTACTTTTGGAATAAATACAATATAAAGGACCCTGCACCATTAGCATCGGAAAAATCATTTCGGTGGAATTTTCTTCAAATTTTGGGAATAGGTAGTTCAAGAGCGGCTTCCGAACAAAAAATGTCATATGAAAAAATTGATTTAATGCCTTCCCTGCAAAATTACAGTGACTGGAAGTTAAAAACTTTGAAAAAATTAAAAATCATTTCGGTGGAATTTTCCTCAAACTTTGGAAATAGGTAATTCAAGGGCTTCCGAACAAAAAATGTCATATGAAAAAATTGATTTCGGAGATAAGGAAGTTCAATGCCAGCGTCCGAACGTTTAAAAAGAAGTACCTACTTAGTTTAAATGTTAACTATCTTAGAAACTGTTGCACGCCAAAAATGCCACAGAGGAATGAAGATTATTAGTTAATCATTCAAATGATTTTTTTTGTTCCTTTAATACAGAAACTAAGAAGTTATGACAGAAACAATGTGCGCCTTCACATTTTTTAATAGAAATGTCGCCATTTTGTTATTTCAATCAGTCAGTATTTAAAAGAAAGAATTCTCAAATACTGTTTTTCTTTAATATATCTAGTCTCATTTCTTCCTTAATTCTTGTATTTGCTTCATTAATTATCCTGATGAAAGATTGCGGTCTGCTATTTCAACCTCGTAAACAAGTTCTTTTATTCGTCGCCAGTGGCGAAAGTCGAGAGGAATCAAGTCTGGGGACATGCTGCTCGCAACATCTAAAAAGGCCAATAACTCAAAATCTGTGATACTATGTATAATGGTATCATTAGACAAACCATAGTCTCCAGAGTTTCCATGATATAAGTCTTAAATTTGGCAGGGGTTATATATACAAAAAACGAAAAATTTTTCATAATTTGACACTTTTCCATCACTTCCAGTTTCCCCGGAAATGACCCCAACTTTGAAATTTTAAATGGAACACCCTGTATATTTTTACATTTTTTGATTCTGCAGACGATTTTAAGTACGACTGCGTAATTTAAAAAAAATTTTGATGCTACTTGATTTTTTAGGGCTACTTTTATTTTTGCATCTAGAGCACAGTGAATGCAGTCAAATCAATCAAATGGACCAAAACAATAAGAGAAAAATATAAAAATTGCCGTTGTTGGTATATATTACCCCTGCCAAATTTAAGACTTATATCTTGAAAACTCCGTTGACACCCGGTATATAGATTCTAAATGGTCCTTCCTCTCTATCATCCCCTTAAAACTTTATTTGGATGTACCAAATACTCTGCATAAATGACTTCAATTTTGAGCAAAGAAATTATTCGACCCTAGGAACCTTGAAGAGAGGTGGATGTGATATTGTTGTTTATTGTATTTTAGTTAAAACAATTCAATAACCTCCGTTAAATTCATTAATTGAAAAATAGTTAATGATCTATTACACATTTATTACTTTATTACATTCACATTATATGTGATGAAACTAACTTGCTAAAAAATTATTAAACAATTCATGTTATAATTAATGAGGCAAAAATAGCTTAAATTATTAACTTATATTTATAATATAATATTTATCAAATTGTTTAGGCCTAGTAATTTAAATGAAGTGCCTTTTGTTTTGATGTCATACACTTTGTATAATCATTATAAATTTAAGAAAATTAATAGGAATTATAGCATAAAGCACCGACTCATGTTTAAGGAAGTGTCTATAAGTGAAACAAAGCAAAATATTCGTCAATTTAAGCTTAACAAAGTGGAAACTAATCTTATTCATAACCGCAATTATAAAAGGTATTATTCTCAAAGCACTTGTTGCGTTTTGCTTTAATAGTACTGGAACTTCGAGTAAAAATATATGATAACATCTTTCGATCATGTATAAAAAATTAATGCGCGTGTACGGGATGAGAACAGACGTTTTAAGACGAAATTTTTGTTACATAACACACAAAGTAAAGTAAAGTAATCTTTATTTATCCAGGAAACAAATAATAAAATACAAAATTTAAATACCTATCATTACTTACAATGTCAGCTTAGAGATTAAATCATTAAAATTAAAAACCTAAAAATAAAATATATAAAATGACATGACATATCGCTACATGAGGATCAGACTATTCTATGTCCATTTTCAGTAATTGTGTAGGAGAGCGATTTGAAACTTCAAGCAATTGGTACACAGTAAAGGGTGCAATTTTTACATTTAATTGTTTATTTGTGTAAGTAATTGTCAATAGTAGATTTTAATATATGTATTGATTCTTCACTACTTCTAACAGTTTTTCAAAAAAATTGGACATAGAATAACGTTAACCTTACAGTTGAGTGTAAACTTATTCTATGTCCTCGAGGAATAGGAACTGAGGCAGTTTGTAGTCACTGTTATTATTTATACAAAGATGCACCAGTATCTGGATTACTTCAGTTTTATTGTGAAACGGACAAAGGTAAAAAAAATAAACATTTAAATTCATATAAAAATACAAAATAACATGTAAATTACCATCAATTCATATTAGTCCAGTCAACGGAGCCCTAAAATGACCAAAATCTCTAACTTAAGTGCTAATGAATGGATTTTGATGAACCTTGTGCAATGTGTTTGTAGTGATGTTGATAAAAAAGTAAAAAAAAAGATTAGAGTAGGAAATGATCGGAAGGGGTAGAAAACACCTCTTTTATCACGGGTTCCCTAACTTGTAGAATTGGGTCAAAATAAGACATTTTTACTCTTGTGAATTTTTTCGAAAAATGCATATTTTTTTAGATATGGCCATTTGCAAATTCCTGAAAATGGGGGAGGGGAAATGTAAAAGTTAAAAAAAAAATCTGAAAAAATTCAGATGAATGTATTATCGAAGTACAAGACTTTTTTTATTTGCAACTTTTCTGTAAAGTGCGTTGTTGCCGAGTTTTTCTGGAAAAACATGAAAAACTACCCTCATTTTTAATCAATAACTAATTTAAAAATTTGATTAAATTCATACGAATGCATTGAGGCTTTCTAAACATTTTTTGTCTCACGGAATTTTTTTGTAACTTGCTAGTTTTTCGATTTACAGGCAGTTTTTCACGATAAATAATGTACTACATTTTTGCACATTAAGAAATACATGAAAATTCGAAAAATAAAACGTGATTATATATATATATATATATATATATATATATATATATATATATATATATATATATATATATATATATTATTATAAAAAAATATGAAACCTATATAGTTATATCATTTTTAAAGGTTTTAATGTGCAAAAAATGTAGTACATTATTTATCTTGAAGAACTGCCTGTAACTCGAAAAATTTGCAAGTTACAAAAAAATTCCAAGAGACAAAAAATGTTTAGAAGGCCCCAATGCATACGTCTTTTAAATTACATATTTCTATGTCTCAGAGGCCTCGACTCCTATTGGTTGCAGGGACATAGTATATAATGACTCGTTGCGATGTGAATATAAAGGACATAGAATAAAATGGTTCGACATTCTAGACACGTCAGAATCACAGATAGGAGAAAATCAGTTGGATTGTTAAGTAGCTCTGTGAATATAGAATAATTTCATGTAAAAATAAGAAAATCTGAAAAAAGTGGACATAGAATAGTCTAATTCTCAGGTAGCCTAATACTTATATACATATACCCCAACATGTACATACATGTAGGATACATTTGGCTAAAAAGTTTTCTTTTATGTGTTTTAAATACATGAATACTCTTAATATCCTTAAGGTTTTGAGGAAGTAGATTGTACTGACTAATGCCTTTTTGAAATAAACTATTCATTATACATTTTTTTAGAGTTGGTGGAATATAAAAGTTTAAGACAGACCTGATATGATAAGAATATATTTCTAACTAATATTAGCTGATCTTTTAAATATTCAGGTAGTACATCGTTCTTCATTTTGTGGATGAATATCATTGTTTGAGCAAAGTAAAAATTCTCAATATCGAACCAATTTAGCAAATTCAACATATTCTGAATACTAGAGTATCTATCACATTTCAATATTATTTTTTTCAATTTTTTCAATTTTTATTCACAATTTCTTCATATACATTTTTTATAATTGTATAATAGGATGTTTTGTTAATGAGGTTTTGTTGGTACCTAGGTAATTATTAGACAATAATCACTTGTACGTACCTGATCTTACAAAAGGGAAAGAAATTAACATAATAGCTACAACATTTTACCCATAAAAATTGAAATTAAAATTAAAATAATTGAATGATCAGATATAGTGAGATGGCAAATTCAATCATGTCTCTGTTAATTTGACATAATTTTGGCAAATGCGATAAAATTTTGTACAACGTACAATTTACATACTTCGCTAAATTTTTTGGGATAATTTATATTCTTTATAGCTAAGGGTAACAGATTATAGAATTTTAGGCCTAAATAATTCATAAATTTTTTATTTATATTTGTTCTATTTTTGGGTATTATTAAGTGCTGGTTTACTTTAACTCTAGTATTGTACTCATGTGTGGTATCATGTTTTACTTTCGCATGCTTGTGCATAAAACAGCAAGTTGACAAAACGAATAGGCTGCGAACGTTACATATCTTATCAGAGTATAGCAGTTTTGTTGTGTATAGTCGTTTTTTTTTATAGATTATTTTAAGAACTGTTTTGTGCCACGGCAAGCTTTTTTAAAGAGTTGTTATAAAGATCACCCCATACTACTATGCCGTATCGAATGAGCGATTCTATTAGGGATTGATATAGGGTTAGTAAAAGATTTTGGTTTAAGAATTGTCGTAACAGGTAAAATTTGTGTATGAGACGTCTAATTTTTTTTGTTAGATATGTTGTGTGCTTGTCCCATTTCAGGTTTTTATCAATTATAATACCTAAATATTTGATATCAGCGGTCTCTTCTATTGGTTCTGTTATGTTATCTATTTTTATGCTCGTATATCTGGGGCAGTTTGCCGAGGTAATAGAAAATGCGATATATTTTGTTTTCTTTGAGTTGAGCGATAACTTGTACATATCGAGCCAAAGTTTTACTTTATATAGACCTAACTTTACTTTTTCTTTACAATCCTCCCATGTGGTTCCATTGAATATTAGCACAGTATAGTCAGTATGAGATAATTCTACCATTGATATCCATTTTTGTCAGGGAGTTTATGTATATATTAAATAGAATTGGACCTAGTACGGTACCTTTTGGTACACCAATTTGTATTACCTTTTTATCACTTAATGTTTCTCTAATTTTAACACATTGAAATCTATTGGTCAACTAGTTTCGAAAGACTATCTGCACAATGCCTCTTACACCACAGTTCTCAAGAGCACTAAGGAGTTTTTCGTGAGACACTGTGTCGAACGCCTTTGCCAAGTCTAAAAAGACTGCTGTGCATTTTTTCTTATTGTCTAGTTGATCCGTTATTTCTTTTGTTAACTCGTACATAGCGTCTTCGATACTTAAGCCCTCTGTGAATCCAAATTGATTAGGTGAAAGTAGATTATTAACCTTAAGGAAGTTGATTAAGCGTTCTTTCAGACATTTTTCAAAAATCTTTGTTAAATTGTTGATTATGCTTATAAGTCGATAATTGTTGATCATTTTGGGATTATCTGATTTATGAATGGGTATAATTGTCGCTATTCTAAATTGACTCTGAACCAATACCGTTTTGAAGGTTAAATTTATTATATGTTTTAACGGGTCCAGGATATATAAATGTATGTTTTTAATTATTTTTGAGGTGATTCCATCTGGACCAGGTGTACCATTATTTTTTATACTTTGTATATGTCTGATTATTTCATTAACCTTTACCGGTTTCAGAAACATCGATCTATCTACATGCAGAGAGGTATCTATAATGTTGTTATTTTGCGGGATTTGTTTATACATGTCCATACCAATACTTGAAAAATAATTGATAGCCATATCTTTATCATTGTTGAAGGAGTTGTTAGTATTGTCGTATATTTGTATGTTTTTATTGCAGTTCTTATTGGCTCCATTGGTAGCTTCAGATATTAGTTGATAAATTCTATTTATGTTCTTTGTGTTTTCGCTTATTTTACTTTTATAGTAATTGTTTTTGGTATCATTTATGATGTTTTTTAGAGTGTTAGGATAGGCCTTGTATTCATGTTCCCTAGTAGCGGCATAATTTCTTATTATTTTTTTTTTCATTTTTTCTCGTTTTTTTTATGGAAATAATTATTCCGTTACTTATCTAGGGTTTCATTTTTTTGTATTGCCTTTGTTTTACAATTTCTATGGTATTTGATTGTTCTAAAAAGTTTAGGATTTGAGTCATAAAATTCTGCATGGCGACTTCTGGGTCTTTTGCATTTAATACATTTGAATTAGCTTCTTTAAATAATCCTTCTAGTTTATTAAAGTCTGTTTTTACTATTTTGTTTATGGTTATAGGTGTTTCTACATTGTTTATGTTTTCCTGGTTAATATTTAACATGATAGGATAATGATCTGTGATATCATAAGTTACTATAAGTGATGTATAATTTATGTTGTAAATATTTAATTTCTTTTTGACAAATATATGATCAATACAGGTAGCTGAGTCATTTGAAACCCTGGTAGGTGAATCCACATACGGTTGCAGGCCGTGTAAAGCTAATGTTTCTGTAGAGCTAATGTTTCTGTGTTATTTACTAATGGGTCATCTATAAAGGCTTGGGCTACAGTAGAGGGTGGTCTATACAGGGCTGTTACTCCAATTGTAATGTTATTTATATCTAGCTTTATTCTGCATATACTTACATTTGTGAGGTTTAATTTGTATGTTGTTACATTTGCATTTATTTTTGATTTAATAAGTAAGAGTACGCCATCACATTTATTGATATTGCGTTCATTGTAGTATGTGGTATAGCCCGGGATGTTAAATTGAGAAAATGATTCAATTTGCCAGCACTCACTTAATATTATTATGTCACAAAAGTAAAGTTTAAATGAGTCTAAAAAAACTAACAATTCATCAAAGTTTTTGCGCACACTTCTTATATTTAAATGTAGGACGTTTATAACGTTTCCACTTAATTTTATTTCGTTTGTAATATCGTTAGCACCTACATATTCACATTTGATGTCAGAATCTAATCTATCAAGTATTTCCACTTCTTGATGACTAGCCATACACCTGCTCTCCATAATTAATTTTGTTTCTTAAAATTTGTAGCTGGTACTTGTAAGATGAACATTCTTTACTGTCCACTTCATGGTTTGTATTATATTGTGTTTTATGTTTATAATTTGCGACTTCACAGTTGTTGCATTTCTTAACGAGCTTTTGACATTCATTCGTATTATGTTCATTTCCACAGAATCCACACACTGTTTTGTTAGTACAGGTTACATCTTTGTGATAGAAGCCTTTGCATTTAAAACATTGAGGTACACTGATGTCTTCGTATACCGGATGTCGTTCCCATCCTATATACAGTTTTTTATTATACATTAATTTATTAAATAAGGCTGGTGAACACTCTGCAAAAATAATGTATCCTATGGCTTTTGTTTTTTTTATATATGTAATTTTGAATTCATCATTGTCGTCAATACACTTATTTTGTTTCCTAATTACTTGTTCCCATACGTCTTCGCTTTTGTTTTCAGTAACTCCTATTATTTTGATTTTGGGTTTTCTTAGTTTTGATTCCACAACCTCATACGTATTTTTTAATTTTGTAGTAGCCATGATTTTTAGTTTGTCTGCATCCTCTCTGGAACTACATTGTATTGCAATATTACCTGTTTTGGTTAATTTGATATTTAATTCAGCAGGGTTTATATTTTCGATGACTTCTCTTTTGGTAACCGCTGATTCTTGACTTTTTTTCGGTTTTATAATAATGCTTGGGTAATTATTTGTAAGTTTGCTTGCGGTACACCGACTCTCACTTCCTTCGGCTGTTATGCTCGCATACGATTTAGGGGACATATCTTGGTATACACGTTGTTTGGGTTCTAACACGGCATCTTTTAAAGTTTTTATTTCTTTGTTCATTTCTTCGACCATTAGTATTAAACCGGCTAATTTATCAGCCTGATTTTCATTGTTACAGAGCTTGTTCTCGTTGTAAACGGCTACATGACAGGATTTACAGCGCCAGTCATTCTTCATCACATAAAATATTTTGGCTATCTTTTCAAAACATTTTACGTGTAGTTTAACTTTACAACCCTCATTATTGCATTTTATTCCACTTTTTCTTATGCCACTATTACATATTTCGTACAATCTATTCTCATTGCTTTGTTTTGCGATTTCTGCAGTCTATCAAAATTTGTACAAGTAACATTAGTACAGAGCAGCAATAAGTAAAGTGGGGCAATATCAAAAAATCGTAAACGGTTAATTTTGTTGGAGTTGATAAATAGGGAGCTACCCGTCCTAAAAATCCATTTTTTTTTGCCAATTTTCTTCGAAATGTAATCTATATGACTTCGAAATTTTAGTTCTCTATCAATTACAAAGCCCAGGTGTTTGATTTGATCTACTTGATATAGGACAAGTCAAATGCATTTTGGGAACATTACGTACAAATATTTACAATACTTGCAATATTTATCTATATTATATGCGAATGCAGAAACTCATTTACAGAGTAAAATGCATTCAAACTAACACAGATGTTACAGTAAAAAAAATATTTTGGCTGGCCATATTTTTTATGTTATTACTTAGTCAGGCAGATTATGTTCTATTACTTGCTGCCTATTTGTTTTGTTTATTATGGAATGTATGAGTGAAAAAGACTTGTTCAATGGTCTTTACAAATATTACTATGAAGCAAATCTGAGTAAATGACCATATACCATCAGAAAATTAAACGAGGTGCCAAAAACGTTTAATTAATTTTGAGTTTAGGTTAGGTAACGTGTTATATTCGTAATTCGTAATTTCGTTAACAATCTAAAACCCGAAACGTACCAAATAAATTTGAACCTAACCTCAAAATTAATTAAAACTCCATATCTCTCTCTATCTCTCTTTGTAATGATCACTGAATAAGTCTTTTCACTCTTAATTTCCATAATATACAAAACAAACAGCTCAACATGGCTTCCGGGCAAATAAATCGACCGAAACGGCAACTAACCTAACCTCAAACAAACAATACAATACAATATGCCGGGTATCAGTCACTTCATGAACAGTCAACATCAAATATATATAGACATGGTAGCGTTCATATTTTCTGCCTAATAAAATGGATGGATTTAAAATAATCCCTATGGCCCAAACTTTTTGTAGTAATAAAACCTTATTTGCTGTTATAGAGCTACCCCAAAAAAGTACTCCATATCTTATATGCGATCTCATATTAGAAAAATAATAGCTTTTATACTTTCAATACTTGCGCAGTCTTTTAAAGCAAAAATTTACTTGCACATTTTGTGCATACTGAGGTAATACGAGTTTTCCAATCAAGAGATAAGTTAATGTGAATTTCTAATAATTTGAAAGAGGAAAGCTGTTGAACTTATGTAATAGCAAACTTGAGTTAAATCTTGAAGCAACCGGGTGAAATTGCATAAAAAATGTTTTATCTTGATTAAATACAAGCTTTTTTTTGTTAAAGTATTCAGTTACTGATCTAAAGTTAGTTTTAAGCTGTTCAAGTACAACTTCAGAGTTGTCTCCACAAGAAATAATAGTTATGTCATCTGCAAATGAGCCATAATGAGAAGAAAGAAAATTGTTCAAATCATTAATGTATAAAATAAACAACAGTGGGCCTAACACATTGCCTTGTGGTACACATATATCTACCAGAAGTTCATCTGATCTTTTGCCAAAACAATCGAAGTAGCAGTAGCCCTGACATGTACATAGTTAGTAGGTATGCTTTTTAGAGGGCAGAATACTTACTAACGTAATATTTTGTCAAACTCCTCTATACATTTCCTTAAATATATAAGGAATGCCCATGTCAGGACTACTGCTACTTCGATTGCAATGGACATCGGCCGCTAGATGGAGCCAACCGCTTTTGTTGCAAATTGTGGTTTCATAAATCTCGTCATGTACCAAGAGAGATCGATGGTTCTCGTTCCAGTCATTCCGGACCTACCTTGTGCTGACGAGAGCCAACAGCTCGAAACTGCAGTCTGCAAGTGGTGTGGAGTGGCTGGCACGAGAGCTCCTTTGAGTAGGAATAAGTCTTTCGGTTGGTGTTTCTTAATTCGTAATCCAGTGCTTGGCGGGCATTAGTCGCCGGAGAATAGCTGTTGGTTGCAGTCTATTTTTTTTTCATTTTTTATATATTTAAGGAACTGTATAGAGGAGTTTGACAAAACATTATGTTAGTAAGTATTCTGTCCTCTAAAAAGGATACCTACCAATCTACGAACCACTTCCTATTGGTTAAATATGACAAGTAAGTTATTGCAAATGCCACATACATAAGACTCAATAGTTTCCAGAAGAGTTACATGGTTGACACATTCAGGAGTCTTAGAGAGGTCAATTAAACTGGCGAGGACTTCTTTATCAAAATGTTTGAAGGCTTGATCAAGTATGGCTAGAAGCGCGGTAGTGGTAGTGGTGCTGCTAGGAGTTTTTCAAATATTTTTGAGAATATAGAATGGATTGCTGTCGGTCATTACTAAGAAGTTTATGATCACTTTTTTTTATAAAGTGGAAGAATTGTGGATATTTTTAACGTGTGTACCATCTTGCAAGCATTTATTTATTATGTGACATGAGGGTTGAGCTAGTTAAAGAAATCAGTAAAGGCGTATATTAATAGTAATTTCATAAACATGTGTCAAATGAAAGGTAAATATTTACTTAATTCAGTCGTGCTTCGTGCGTCTTACAATAAAGTCTATAGTGACAGTTGTGCCTTACGATTCTTCACTTTTGTCTGTTGAATACTAAGTTAAAGGTTTGTATTTACAATTAATATTATAGATAATACTTTTATTTCTTAATAAAATGTAGAAAATTAGCTATTGCATATGCTACCCCTCATAAATTTTTTTAAAATTTTATTTGTAACTAAGTTGACTTGCATTACGTGTGTTCGTGTTTTTAATAAAATATTTTTTTCTAGATAGGTAATTTTCTTATCTTCTCATGTTAAAGCTAGCTGCCAAGAAGTGCCAGGAACTAAAATATTTTAGGTATCATGTCGATATCGAGGAGAGATCTGTTCAGCATTTGGCGCCCATTTTCTAGGGAAAAAACTATTCGAGATTTGCTAAATGCTTTTTTATTTTCTTCACCCTCTTATATCATCATTATCACAGTGCATAGGAAAACGTTCACACAAAGAACCACTGATTAAAGGGGTTTTAGAATTGCTACAAGAGCCACATTTGGTGAGTACTTTGCTATCGACAAATGATGATTCTGATGATTTTGACGATTCTGACATCGAATACTAAATTGTATATTTTCCAGCACTTTAGTAATAGTGGTATTGGTTATTGTATTCCATTAACGCTGCGTTATGTTAAATGTAAATTAATATTTATTTCAAAATAAATCAAAATGTTTGAATTGAAAAATAAAAATGTTAAAGATTTATTTGTTGTTTTTTTTTTATATATATTATAGCCATCTTAAGTTATTTATCAGTTAATCTTACACAAATGAATTGTAACATAATTTAGAAAAATAAATTTGACACCGCTATTTATTATTTCCTAGAATAATTAAAATGACCACTGTGTGTCGTCTGGATCAACAGAGATTGTTTTAACGTGTTTATAATATTAACTATTTCACTAGTTGTTACAGGATTTAAGTAAACTGATCCATTCGTAGTCTACTAGGTTACTATGAGTTCATAGAAATAAATTTGTTTGGCTCGTCTTATAACTTTTATGTAGATTTTCTTGTATATTTTATAGTATTTTATATTTAACATGCCTTTTCGTTGCAATGAGAATAATTCCTCTAGTCTGAATGATGAAACTTTAATTCCCGTGGTTATCCAACTGTTGTAGTTTTGAACATTACTCGTAACAAAGAAAGATGAATTATAGTGATGAATTATAATTTCATCAAAGGCCAGGTTCTTAGTATCTACACTATGTTGATATCGTAGTATCCTCACTGTATTGGTACCTTATTGCAATTATGCTATATAACCAAGGATTAATAAAATTTCTTTATTAATTCTTTTATTTTTAAATGAATCTCCAATATTAATTTTTATTGAAATAAAATGGTCGCAAGGAATATTAAGTTTATGATTGAATTCAATGTAACTGATTTAAATAATTATATTCAAATTAATTTAAATTTAAGTCAATATTGAAAGTATTAAAGAATCAATTTTGAACACATGTCGAGTTTCATTCTGGGTAACTCATAGCCTTATACGTATAACTTAGTTAAATAATAAAAAGGAAGTTTGGCTAAAACTTTAATTTAAAAATACAATATAAATGGATTTGTTGAATCGCATTTAGCATTGTATAGGAAACGAGCGAAACGTGAAATTTGGTAATTACTTCACATCTATTAAAAATAGGACATTTATTGAAATTACATGCAACTGAATACTGTGTAAATACGTGCTCATACTTTTTTTAATATAGTAAACAAGTTAATGTAATACAAGAGTGTATATTTTTGATTACCTTACTATTCTTAAATAAGAATGTATAACAGCCATGATCTTTTTGCGGCAACGCAGTGGTAACTGATAATCATATATTGCTTCACCTTCATTAAATTCATCGCAAACATGTTCTCAATGATATCTGTCGATCTCTCCCTACATTCGTCTGTGTGTTTCGTTCTATATGTATTTACCATAACCCAAGACTTTCTCTTCAATTGTTATTCTACACTTTTGAAATGTCCGTTCTTCTGCCCGTCCGTCTGTCTGTTTGTAACGTTTTTTAAAAAAATATGTTAATTTAAGAGTATATTGGTTCTCCAGGTATGAGTGTTTTAAAATGTTTTCCTAAACAGTACATTAGCCTGACGAGATTCAGTACCAATATATAGAAAGTAGATAATTTCATATTAAATAAAACAGTGTGAATGGCTGAATTTAAATAAATGATTTAAGTATTTTCAATATATTTTTCTTTACTTTCAAATGCTAGGAATCCTATCAGTACTTCATCAGTATTAGAATAGTAGTTGTTTTGATTGGTTCTCCAATGATGAGTGTTTTAAAGTATTTATCTAACTAGTATATCAGCGTTCCCAGATTAGGGCAAGAATATACAGAAAGTAGGTATTTTCCTAATAAATAAAAAAGTGTGTAAGTTGTGATTTGCTTAATCTAATATATAAAAATCTCGTGTCACAGTGTTTGTTACCGAACTCCTCCGAAACGGCTTGACCGATTTTTATGACATTTTTGGTGTATATTTGGTAGGTCTGAGAATAGGTCGTAGGCTATTTTTTATACTCCTAGGTGATAAGGGTGGCCCTATCCAGAAATTTTATTTTTATTTTTTGGACAAAAATTTATAATTTATATGGTAAAACAACGTTTGCCGGGTCAGCTAGTACCTTAATAATATTTTGTAATTAAAAGTAGAAAGTTTTTTAGCATCATCAGGAGATGATTAAAATTTAAAATAAAACCATTTACTAAGAAATTAAGGATTGAGCTTTATGCGATTATTTAGTTTAGTTGAAGGATTTTAGTGATTATTTTCTAGGAGTAAACGTGATATCTAGTGATTACTAATATGAATAAAATATTTATTTTATCATTCTTGAATTTCTAAGTTAGTTCGATTGACGAAATATTGTCTTTTGATATATTCGCAATCACATTTCTAAGATTGCCAGAAATACGAATGGGGGACATTATTTGTTTACATATTTAAGGTAGTTGAAATACTTACTATAAAATCAGAAAGCTAAAATAAATGTAGAAATATGTTTAAAAACTACAATTAGTACACATAAATTAGATTAAAAAAAACAGTGGATAGAAGAAATAATTTATAAAGTAATAATTTTTGAGATGCGTACTCTAGATAAGGTTAGAAATAGATACCCGAAAAGTTTCCCCGCATTTAGAGGTGGAACGGCCCTTTTTTTGCAAAAAACCACCCCTAACGAGGACTTAAAGCTGGTTTTTCATTTTATCTTGTATATCATTCGTCGGAAGAGAAAAAAAAAGTATAGGGAATAAAAAAAAATGTCGTTAAATTCTGCATAAAAAATGTTCTCTATTAACCTTGTAGGTTATCCTCACCTATTTTGTGCTAACAGCGTCCGAACAGGGGGATAGTTTGGAGCACACAAGTAAAAATCAATCCTATTCGAAGTTTCACAGCGAATATCTTAAAACCGGTTACTTTAACGAGAAAAGTGCTTAGGAATGAATTTATAGAGGGGAATTCACTATATAAGATGCATGTATAGCGGGTTTTGACGCAAGTGATTTTTATTTATTTTCTCCTTTTTTTCACGCAGATGTGTTTATAATTCAATTCAATTCAATTTATTCAGTTTCAAACAAATTACAGTTACAATTTATAAACAAATAATAACATCTCATCTAAGCTGTGAGGCCTCTATTTGAGATGTATATTATATTTTTTATACAAATATACAAATTATAGGTAAAATATATATAGTACCGACGTAGATATAAGGACGGCCTCAGGCTCTACCCGGAAAGATTACGGCAATAAAAACTTCAGACATGAATAATTACCTCAAAAGTATATAGAGTATACTTAGAATTATATTGCATTTTATGTATCATTTTATTTACTCCTCTCTCATATCCTGATACTCTGAAAATTATATATAAGTAAATAAAATTTATAATATAATTTTTGGAGTCATATGTTTCCACTTTGAGCTTGTTTCAGTTTCTTTGATGAGAAAGGGTTAATGAGAAAAACCAAGAATTCGTCTCTGTATGATATTTTCAATGCTGTACGAGATAAGCCAATAGATTTTTCTGATTGCCAGAAAGTCATTTACGGAGTAAAATGCATTCAAAACTAATACGAATTTTACAATAAAAAAGATTCTTTTGGCTGGCCATATTTTTTATGTCATTATTTAGTCTATTACCGGTACGGTAGCTCAGTCAGTTAAGGCGTATTGAGTGGCGAATATGCTGACCGACTGTCTATCGTGTTCTGGGTTCGATCCCCAGCCCCGGTACTGACAACACTGGTGGGTATGGATGTATATCTGCGTTTCCCTTCCGGACAGCCTTGGCTTTGGATTTGGAGGTTGTCTACTATATGTGTGTTTATCTTTATGTTTATTATAAAGATTGGTTCCTACGTAACATGAATTAGATTCATATAGTTGAAACCTATGAATGTCGTGCTGTATATTTTGTGACAAATTTTGCTTAATAAATTTTGAAATTTCAAATATGTATAGACATGGTAGTGTTCATATTTTTTGCCTAAAAAAGTACCAGTTCATTGATGGCGGCAATTTGATTCTTCCAGTAGTATGGCCAAAGCAGGGTATTTTGACGACGTTTAAACAGCCTACGTTCGCTTTATTCGTAATCATTTCGGCAAAAAAGTGATTGTAGTTTTTGGCGGGTATGCTGACAATGTCTGCAGTACGAAGAGCATCGAAAGACAGCAGCGACTTTTAAAACGCATTTCATCGGAAATTATTTTCAGTGAGAACACGCCACTGACTGAAATGCAAAATAAAATGATAAACAATCTCAGAAATGAGGACCGGCTTATTTCGCCATTCGTGGAGAGATTTTAAAACGAAGAAATCAAAATACTGTTGCTGTAGATGACGCTGACGTACTCATAATTCAAAGCGCCTTAAATGAATCTCGTGAAAATGCTACAGTGGTCATCGTCGGACAAGATATTGATCTTCTCGCATTGATTATCACTCGCGCACCTGAAGATAAAGATATCCGTTTCTTAAGAGAGGCTCAGGGAAAACTAGAAAATAAAGTGTACAGTTCTCGTGACTTGCAGTCCTCGGAAGTTTTAAAAAGCTGTAAGGAGACAGTTTTGTTTGTCTACGCGTTCAGATGTGATACCACTTCAGTTTTCTTTGGCAAAGGAAAAGTGCAAACGGTGGAATGCGTCAATAAAAGAAAAGAGTATTTCTCCAAATTCAATCTTGGTGAGGAGAAAACTTGAAACCAACGGATTGGGGTTGGAGGAAAGTATGCAACATCTTATTTATACCACCGAGTTACGAGCACCAATTTCCACCCTACAGCTAATATCCTGCAGCTGCAAAAATGCTTGGGAAAAACGATGCAGTTATGTTAAAGTTGCATTGCGCTGCTCAACAATGTGTTCTAATTGTCATGAACAAGAATGTTTAAATTCCGAATTTGAAGAAGAGTTCGTCGATGAAGAACCCTTTAATGAGTAAAATTGGACAGAATTTTAGTGGAATAGGCCTACAGGGGAAATTACTTAAAAAAACGCACTGAGAACTCTCTCCTCAAATTAAAAAATACAGTTTTGTGGAAAAAAGGGAAAATAAATAAAAATCACTTGCGTCAATACCCGCTATACATACATCTTATATAGAGAATTCCGCTCTATACATTCATTCCTGAGCATTTTTCTCGTTAAAGTAACCGGTTTTAAGATATTTGCTGTGAAACTGCGAACAGGATCGATTTTTACCTGTTCGCTTCAAACTACCTTTCTGTTCGAAGGTTGTAAGCGCGAAATAGGCTTTTTTAGGCTGAATTTAACGGAAATTTTTTTATTTCCTATACTTTTTTCTCTTCCGGCGAACGGTTTAAAAGATAAAAGTGAAAAACCAGCTAAGTTCCCGTTGGGGGTGTTTTTTTGCAAAAAAGGGACGTTCCAACTTTTCGGGAATCTATTTCTAACTCTATCTTCTTTTTTTTGCGGGGGGGGGGGAGAAAGGTAAATCCATCATGGACACCCAGCGCCTTGGATCTATCACGCTGGGTAGTGCTGGACTCTAACCAAGCTAAAACCCCTCCGGAAAAGTGGCCCCCTCCCTGTCTTCAGTGTTTCCTCATATCCTGGAACCGCTCTCGCTTACCGTCAGGATATCAGGTCAATCTTATTGTCAGGTGTTCGAAATGATCTGCCTCCGCAGATATGTCCTCTTATTACTACTTCGTTGAAACGATTAGAGGTTCAAGTTTCTTTCGTCTACTTCCTCTAACCTTATCTAGAGTACGCATCTCAAATATTACTTTATGAATTATTTTTTCTAAAATGTCTAATTTGCGTGGACTAAATATCTCATAAACTGTGATTATATCACATGAATGTTGTATATAAGTCCAATCAGGTCTTTTTCATGCATTATTTTGTTAAAAAAAACAAATTAAAAAATCAAGAGATGGTAGAACAACAGCTTAATCATAATATAGCAAGAAGGAAAACATTTTTTTTGTGCCTTATCTGTATTAACATCCTGCCGGAATTTAGCTATAACTATTCCACCACTCAACCAGGACATGCACACATAGACAACACAGCACCACTCTCTGCGACATTGCCATCTGCCGCTGCTGAGAGTCGAAACCAGGAGAAGAGACCGACTAACTGTGTTGTCTCTCACGCAACCGCGGTCTATTCCGCTGCTACCGCCTCGACAACACGTGAAAAACCCCACTGAACATGCCTACCCTAGCAGGATTCGAACCTGGGACTCTGTGGTCGCAAGCCTAACACCTAAGCATTGCGCCACTGAGTCAGTTTTAATATAATAAATTAGAAAACGTATGTTGTTATTTTTTTAGACAGAATTACACCATCCGGTATAGTTAGATGTTAGGAGTAATAAATCACCAAAGCCGTTTCAATTTAGTTCCTTGGTAACATCAAACCAACGTTTTGGAGAATGTTCTCTTCACCCTTGCCATCCGATTTTCCTTGAACTATCTTTTTTGAAGAATCTAGCTGTTGCTGCGATGGGCTGCTGAAGTGTTGGTAATTAACGTCTCCAGACCCCCATCTAGAAAGAATACGTTTTCTGTCTTCTTTGCTAATAGTACACGTCTTAAAACTCATCAAATTTTGCTCAAATGGCAAATTGCTGATGTTGCTATTTTCGTTGTCTTATGCTTGGTCGAAATATATATTCGCAGTTGTAGCTGAAAGCAAGAAATTGTGGTGAGAACAACGCAACGTGTCAAGGTAGATTGTTAAAAAGTGTGTCGACAAGCAGATAAAGGTAATAAAAGCGACCGACAAGGGCTACTGTTTCTCTCCTAGCTCCTTCGCTTTATTATACGTATTTTCTCAACTATACTGGTTTTGGCAAAAAGGCCTTCAAGTTATACCAACTTATTTTCAACCTCGCATTTACCAATTCTTAACGTTTGGATGGTTATCCTTCTACAACATAACTATCGCTTTGTTGTCACTTAAATTTAAACCATATTTAATAGAGATTATCGTTTGAAGACTGTTGAGCTCATCTTCACTTACTACTAGTTTGGTGGTATCATCTGTAAAGTTAGAAATATTAGTCAGCCTATAGCTACTACATACAGTCAGTCCTATTGCATCTCGAAACATTGGTATTTAATAAAAATGCAGGTAAATGAATCTTAGCCTCAAATTACACAGTCCCACAAAAAAAAAATGTCCAAAGCAGCAAACCAGACCCATGTATTTTCGGTCGCTGAATCCGAATCCGAGGTCAAAAAAAATCGTACACCCCCAAAATCATTAGCAAGAGCCAAAAACACCCCTGAAATGGGGTAAAAAGAAGATTATGCTACGAGAAATGTCGTTACATTTTAATCAATCGAATTATACAAATTAAGGTTAAACAGCAGTGTACATACAATAGATATGAAACACACCCCCAGGGAGGGGCGAAAACTAGACCCCATATAATAAAAAAAACGATCCAAAACAGGAATGACTACTGAAAAAGTTCGAAATGTCCAAGTTTTGTTAAAGTGATAAGAAACTGCATCAGGTCCGACATAATCTTCATAAACTAAAAAGTTTAAAGGACTCGAGAAAAACAAGAAAACACGTAAAATCCAACAGGAAATTGCGTAGTACTTTAAAATAGAACTAGAAGCTTACGCACCATCAACGTCTTACAGTGTCAACCTTCAGAGGGTGTGAAAACTACCCCCATTCAAGATTCATGTTGAAGAAAACTGTAGTGACCCTCGGAAAAGCTCGAAAGTCCCTAGGTTTGTAAAAGTGAGAAGATTCGGCAGTAGTTTTGACTCAATTATTGAAAACTACCCCAACAGCGCTGCCAGAAATCACCCCTTATTTTAAATGACACAGAAAAACAAGAAAATCTAAATATTTACATTTTTATATATGCTATGATTGGTTAAAATTGCGTAGTACTCGGAGTTAGACTTAGTCACGTACCACTGTTTTTATTCAATTCCACTCCCCTAGGGGGTGAAAACTACCCCCTGTGTGAGAAACAACTATGAGAAGTTACAGTGACTTCTGAAAAACTGGAAACGTCTGCGTTTTATTTTTCCAGCATCCTACGGATGTAGGGGTGCCATCTTGCAACCGTGAGGGTGGTTTTTAAGCACAGCGTCGAACATAATCTAGTTTCTTCTCACTTCCACACAACGCAGATATTTCGAATTTTTATAGAAGTCACTGTAACCTTTTATAATCAAATCTTACATAGGGGGTAGTTTTCCCACTGTAAGACGTTGATGGTACGTAAGTTTCTAGTTCTATTTTAGAGTACTACGTAATTTCAGCCATCCATTAAAATAGAAATCCTGTTGGATTCTACGTTTCTTCTTGTTTTTCTCGTATCCTTTAAACCTGGTAGTGGTTGTTCTCAACCCAATAGGGGCAGTTTATGAAGATTACACCTGACCTGATGTAGTTTCTTATTGGTTTAACAAAACTTAGACATTTAGAGCTTTTCAGCGCAGTCAGAGCAGTCATTGCTGTTTTGGATCGATTTTTTATATATGGGGGCTAGTTTTCGCCCCTCCCTGGGGGTGTGTTTCATATCTATTGTATGTACGCTACTGTTTAACCTTAATTTGTATAATTCGATTGATTAAGATGTAACAACTATTCTCGTAGTTTAATCTTCTTTTTACCCCAATCCAGGGGTGTTATTTGGCTCTAGCTAATGATTTTGGGGGTGTACGATTTTTTTTGACCTCGGATTCGGATTCAGCAACCGAAAATACATAGGGATACATGGGTCTGGTTCGCTGCTCTGAATATTAATTTTTTTTTGGGCTGTGTTATTTGTGATGTTTTTCAACTACAGAAAGGTGGTAAGAAAGTAAAAGTAGGCATTCGAGTATGCACCAAAATGTTGATTTTGATTTTCGATGCCAATAAAGTACATATCCACTGAAATACAGATAAGTAAATGAAACGGCTGCCGAAAGAATCAATACTTCCACATCCCAGATTTCCTTCCACATCTCTTATTATAACGAAGAAAATGTTGATATTGTATTTACCCTGCACTAAGTGGAAATAATTGTTAGCAGAACTTTAATAATATAATACCGGCACGGTAGCTCAGTCGATTGTGGCGAATATGCTTACCGACTGTCTATCGCGTCCTGGGTTCGAGCTCCAGCCCTGGAATTGAAAATATCGGTGGGGGGTATGGATGTATGTCTGCGTTTTTCCAAATGTGTAACCCCCTTCTGAACAGCCTTGGCTTTGGATTGGGGGTTGTTTATTGTATGTGGTGTGTTTATGTTTAATATTTGAAATCGTCTACCCCTCCGATTAAAGAACTTATATCTAGATACATAACAGGCTATCTTTTCACTATATACCTTGTTTGCTCCTAACATAGTCACATTATATGTCCATTAAAATGGATAGATGAACATCACATCCCATAGGCAACAGTGGCGTTGTGTATGTAGAAAATGTGCAGAATGATAAATATTTTCATTAAAATGAATTATTGCAATTCCTGCATTACCGGCTCTTTATACAACGTGATGTAGGCATACGATATTACAGTAAGATAAAACAGTAAGATAAATATGTATTGAAAGGATATTAAAATTTAATTGCTATTTACTTTATAACTGTAAACTGAACTTCATCATGCTACGACTATGGAACGATCGATTTTCTTCTTTTCTAAACTGCTTCCTGCAAACGGCACAGCACTACACTATTTATTTGCACAAAATATATTGTCACTAAACTGTGTAAATATGAATAGAGAATATTATTTAGGTATTAAGCAAATCACAACTTAAAATAAAATTACTTTTTCACCAGTTTTTGGTCGGAGAACACGAAAAACATTTATTGACATTAATGGTCGAACTGTCAACTGAGATTATGATAATCGAACTGAAGCCGATCGTGCACGAGTGGCCGCGAATACGCCGATGGGCCAATCAGCAACTTATGGCAAGAAGTGCCTTAGATTGTGAGTCTTTCAGCGACAAATAAATCAATGCCATTATGTATCTAGATATAAGTTCTTTAATCGGAAGTCTACCCCAAAAACCCATAAAGCGATATACCACACGGTGATGGGGCTCCTTATTGGTTCTTGTTCATACACTAAGTCACAGTTTTATTTTCTATCTCCTTTAATAATGGGGTGGGGGTGGGTGGCTAATGTTAAACAATTTTTTAGGGCCTTGGCTCCTGGAAACATACTAAACTAAAATTTTATTTTTTTAACCCCTTTAATAATAAGGTGGGAGTGGTAATGGGGATGGTAGAGGGGGTGGCCAATGTCAAAATATGGCTCTTGGATCTTGTAGACACACTAAATCACAATTTTATTTTTACCCCCTTTAATAATTAGGTGGGGGTGATAATTGGCTAATGCCATTTTTGAGTCCTTTGGTTCTTGTATACATATTAAATCCCAATTTTATTTTTTACCCCTTTAATAATAGGGAGGGTTGAAATGAGGCGTAGAAGGGATGGATAATTCCAACAAATTTTTTTGATGCCTTTAGTTCTTGTATGTACACTAAAGCAAAATTTAATTCTTTTACTCCATTTAATAATAGTGTGGGTGATAGTGCGGGTGGCTGATGCCAAAAGAAAATTTTGAGACCTTGGCTTCCCGCACATGCGCTAAATTCCAGTTTTATGGAGTTATATTTGCTTGCATTACCTATTTACCCTCATTTACCCCCCTTCAACGGAATTAGATCAAAATAGAATTTAGTTCAAAATCTCATTATAATACATAAGTGTACCAAATTTTAAAACAATATCATACCGTGCGCACAAAAAAAGTTAGAGACAGACCGATAGATAGAATTAATTTGCTCAAACTCCTCCTCTGATGCAATTTTAGATGTAAAGTTGCTTAAAAAATATTTTTATGGTTTTGGGGCATGTCATGCTAAATATTATTGACACGTCACTGAATGAAGGGTCGTTCCTGAACAATTAATAGTGACAACTATAAATCCAATCCCTAAAATAAAAAATACTTCAATCGCCTGTGAGTTCAAACCATTAAATGTGCCTCTTGTAATGGATAAAGTATTAGAATGTGTTGTTTATGAACAAATACTGAATCATTTTGAATTAAATAAAGTATTTTATGAAAACCAATCAGGATTTCGGTCAAAACATTCATGCGAAACAGCAATTCAAGCTATAATAACCAATTGGAGGGAAGTTATTGATGCGGGTGCGGTGAGACGATACTTTTTTGGATTTGAAACGTGCTTTTGAAACTGTAAGTGGGGATAATTAATTTAAATAAATATGGTTTAAGTGGAATTGTATTACAGTGGTTTGAATCATATTTGTCAAATAAGAAACAAGTAGTTAAAATAAGAGATACAAGTTCTGAAGAAATGGTTAATGGTTATGGTGATCCGCAAGGTAGTGTGTTGGGCCCATTGCTGTTTTTGATTTATATAAATAATATGCATAAAATAATTAAAATTACTACATTTATTTGCCGATGATGTACTATTATCGATAAATGGGAAAAACCACAATATATTAACAACTGAACTGAATGAAGACTTGTATAATTTATCTAGGTATTTTGAATACAAAAAATTAAAAACAAATACATCAAAATATAAATGTATGGTGATATCAATAAAAAACCAAGTTGATATATATAATAGTAGTAATCATGTAGTGACAATAGGCAATGAAAAAATTGAATTTTTAAGCCAACATAAATACCTAAGAGTGATATTAGATAGTGATTTAGCATTTAAGCAACATGTTGAATATTTAATAAAGAAAATCAACAAAAAAAATTATTTTCTGAAAAGACTAGGTAAAGATCTTTCAACTTACACTAAACTTACAATATATAAAACCATTGTATTGCCACATTTTATGTATTGCACTACTTTGTTGCATTCAGTAAATGAAAGTTTGAAAAATGATTTTCAAATCGCTCAAAATAAATGCATGCGAACAATATTAAAATGCGATCGCTATACACCTATTCACTTAATGTTAAATGAGTTACATATTTTTTGAGTCAATGATATTATTTATATTCAAACTATGGTATTTATTTATAAAATTGTCAATAATATGTTTCCAAGTTATTTGTGTGATTTAATTAAATTTGTTAAAGATGTTCATTCTTATAATACGAGACGGAAAAGTAATATGTATGTAGGTCACAGAAAAACCACAAAAGGGCAAAAGTCGTTATTAATTAATGGAATTATCCTTAATTTCTATATTCTACTTCTACTCTATATTCCTATATAATTATATAGCTAAAAATATCAGATTTATCTAGTTTAGAGCGGTTTAAAACTGCAATAAAAAATAAAATTATTAATAATAAATGAAATTAGTTTCATAACAGTTGTATTTTAACTTCTTTTAAATTTATCAGTGTAGTTTGTACCGTATATTTATACTATTAATAAAGCATTTGTTATTATAAACTTAAAATTTCGACGTTTCATGATATTCTAAGCCCATTTCAACAAGAAAAAAGTCATTTTTTTTCGTTACTAGACTTCCACTCCACTATATGGTTGTGGAAGTAATCATTAATATTTAATCACCTTTTTATGTACAGTTCTGTGCAAAAAACTGGGACATATCTGATGCCTGTATTCTATGTCCACACTGTGCGAAAAAGAAAATGTCTTGTAATGATTCATCTCCAAGTCCAATTAGACATACACAGCCAGTTAATTCATCTGAGCTTAGTTTTATTACTCGATACTTAAATAAATATTCTCAATAACTCCTAGTAAATAGTAAAATGAGAAGGCAATTATTTAGACTTTATCATTTTATAATTTTTTTTAACGTCCCAAAATCGCCAAATATATTAATACGTAACAAAACAATAACAACAGTAACAAGAAAAGTAAAATAAGCAAAACAGGAACAGTAAAACTGTAGAATTATAAAAAATCTTTTAATATCTGCTTATTCTTCCAATTCGGACTATGACTTCACTTAAACGTTGAAGAATTAGAATAGAATTAATTATAAGTTCCTGCATACACTTTCATCGTTGCTAAGTTCCTCCCACGTTCCTTCTAAACTGCTCAATATTCTGAAGAGTAGTTTAAAGTTTCTTTTAGACATTTTTATTACTATGATACCTCACAGGTTCTCTACAAGGTTAATGTCCGGAGTCTTAGCTGGCCATGGTAACAATGAGTGATGTGGGCCATGTGTACTGGGTAGTTATGGTGATAAATATAGTTGATTTAGTAATATAGAATAGAATAGAATACATTTTATTCACCATAAATTTGTTACATAAAGGAACAGTATTGGTTTTGTCAAAAATGTAGTACAATGTAAAAATGCAAAATATATATATTGTTAGAAATATAGGGGGGGTGCCGATAACATGATGATAAATTATTCCAATCACACACAACAATAAATTAAATTCGATTTAACCACGTTATAAAATTTATTAATTTGAATTTAATGCACAATTAATAATTCTCAAAATCAGGATTATCGAAATAATGTTAATTAATAAAAATAACTTGAAAAATGGTAATTAATACTTTGACGACTGTCTAAGCCAAGCCAGCGCGATGAAGATAATGTCCTCGGCGCCCGGACAGGCAAGTCGCTTATCCCTTATTTCACTGACGTAGCATCTTTACGTCGGCGGACGGGACTTCTACAGGGGGAACCGCTAACACGGCCAGACTGACGAATGTTTCGTTCTCGGAACATCCTTCTCCAGAGGTTCCTTTTACCATAACATGTCAAAAGTGGAAAAACAAAATCAATATTGGGCAAAAGTTAATACTATGGATTTAAAATCCAATCTTCACACAAAAAATTCAATTCATGTATGGAAGTATGCTGACCCCATACTACAAGTCAGATCTAAAGTCCAGACTTGTACACACATTCGATTCCTGTATGGGAGTATGCTGACCCCATACTACAAGACAGATCTAAAGTCCAGACTTGTACACAAACAAATATAACTCATGTATGGAAGTATGCTGACCCCATACTACAAGACATATCTAAAGTCCAGACTTGTACACAAACAATTCAATTCATGTATGGAAGTATGCTGACCCCATACTACAAGACAGATCTAAAGTCCAGACTTGTACACAAATTCAATTCCTGTATGGGAGTATGCTGACCCCATACTACAAGACAGATCTAAAGTCCAGACTTGTACACA
This sequence comes from Rutpela maculata, assembly GCA_936432065.2. Classification (NCBI taxonomy): domain Eukaryota; kingdom Metazoa; phylum Arthropoda; class Insecta; order Coleoptera; family Cerambycidae; genus Rutpela; species Rutpela maculata. The sequence goes on from OW386285.2 coordinate 115,517,098, forward strand.
AACAAATATTACTCATGTATGGAAGTATGCTGACCCCATACTACAAGACAGATCTAAAGTCCAGACTTGTACACAAACAAATATAACTCATGTATGGAAGTATGCTGACCCCATACTACAAGACAGATCTAAAGTCCAGACTTGTACACAAACAATTCAATTCATGTATGGAAGTATGCTGACCCCATACTACAAGACAGATCTAAAGTCCAGACTTGTACACACATTCAATTCCTGTATGGGAGTATGCTGACCCCATACTACAAGACAGATCTAAAGTCCAGACTTGTACACACATTCAATTCCTGTATGGGAGTATGCTGACCCCATACTACAAGGCAGATCTAAAGTCCAGCCTTGTACACAGATTCAGTTCATAAATATCAAAAAGTCAAAATTAAAAAAAAATAGTACTTTTACAAATTATTAAATAACAATCTCATCCTACCTTGAGATCCATCACCAGTCTCGAGGAATTCTAATAGATCAATCATGTAATTTTCTTCCCAGAGAAAAATCTTAATTCGCATACCTGCCTTTTCAGTACTCACTATCTCATAGAGGCCCAAAAATTCAAATTCTCTGCAAAACTAACTAAAGTTTCCACAAAATGCTCGGCGATTCCTTATATCCCGATTTCAATTCGGATCAAGTTCATAATGGTGCACATATATTGTGTTCAATTTGTTCACTGGCTCAATTTAAATCAGGAGCTTGGTACTGAATGTGCAATTCATCTAAAAATGTACAAACGGACAGATTTCGAAAATTTGTCTCTACCACATGTGCGTTTAATTTATGGAAATCAATACACAAACGATAAGAACTCTCTCTTTTTTTTTTTTAAAGACTTCTCGTAAAAATGCTTTCTCGTGTAATAAATATGATCTCAAAAGAAATCCATCCACAAATTTACAGATTTCTTCATGTTCGCTAGCAGAGTCGATAAGGTCGTCGGGTAATAATGAAATTATCTGGTAAATTAAATGCATTGATGTAGCAGGTATTTACCATACATGCGGCAGTGCATGAGATAATCATATCTGAATACTTCTCAAGTCAACAGCTGATTTGGGAATAATATTCGTTGGGTACATTTAATTGATTAAAATTGTCTTTCAAGACTCGTAAAACATCAGAAAACTACCTGCTAATAACACGTACTGTCACAATCTATGACAGCGGCAAAAGGTCTGTCTCAAAACTCTCAAAATAAATAAATAAAATAAATTACTTCCAACAATTACATCCTAGTCAAAGTTAAGGGCTAGAATAACCATAAAAGTTAACCTAGTACGCTGACCTATAATTTCGACAACAGCCTGAAATTTATGTTTTGATAACATTTTTCCCGGACTAATAAACACATTTTATTGAGACTGAACCTTCAACTAATTTGAATAAAACTAAACAAACCCATGTAAATTTCATTATCAATTTTTTTTTCTGTGCTTTTATCACTGAAAATAACATTTACTTTACTTCTTTGTCCTATGAGATGAATAATTGTTAGATTTCATAAATTTATTTGTTGATACGAGTTTCTTAAACTGAGGGACAACGAATTGACAGTTTAACTGCTCGGCACTTAAGCATAATAAATTAGACCCTAACACTTATGGTTATGGTCGTTCTAATCGAGATTGCTTGCACTCATGTTTATTTTGTGAGAAAACAACGTGTTGACTTAAAAATTGTGCCTAAATATTCAATAAGTCTGAAATAGTTTCAAAATCTCGCATTAAAACACATTCTTGTATTTTACTGTCGTAAATGCCATAAATAATTAATTAAATTAGATTGAAGATACTCCAATTTGGATGTAAATTTTTGAGCAAAGGTAATTTTTTTTTTTAACAAAAACTGCATAATTACTCCAACAATTAAAAATAGCCTCACAAAGCAAACGGTCAAGAATTTTTTTTTTTTTTTGGTGAAAATGACTAAAAATCATACTTAAAAATAATCCAGTATCGTGTAACTGGCGACAAATCATATTTTAGCATCATTAGATAAAAAATATCCAACTCTTACCACAATTTGAAGATCATACCACTCAAATTCAGTTTTAATTATGTCAACCTGTTCACTTTATTGCTTAACATCATCCACATCTAGTCCAAACAATGGTAAATCAACTTGTTCAGGTGCTGTTTGGTTTATTCTAATGGTTTTTAATACTTCAAACAGTAGTTTTTCCATTTTCCGGTCTTCTGCTCCAAGTAATTAAGTGGAAAACGTGAAAACTATCCCACTTCTGATGTTAGAAATATAGGGGGGGTGCCGATAACATGATGATAAATTATTCCAATCACACACAACAATAAATTAAATTCGATTTAACCACGTTATAAAATTTATTAATTTGAATTTAATGCACAATTAATAATTCTCAAAATCAGGATTATCGAAATAATGTTAATTAATAAAAATAACTTGAAAAATGGTAATTAATACTCTGACGACTGTCTAAGCCAAGCCAGCGCGATGAAGATAATGTCCTCGGCGCCCGGACAGGCAAGTCGCTTATCCCTTATTTCACTGACGTAGCATCTTTACGTCGGCGGACGGGACTTCTACAGGGGGAACCGCTAACAATATAATAAGATAAAGACATAGTAAGTAAATAGTATGAATATGTCATAAAATAGTAAAACAAACAAGGCTACAAAAAACATATAATAAGAAACAAGACATATTAAGAACAAACTAATGAAAATATAGGTGTATTTATATACAATGCAATATAAAAACATTTTAAATAAGTATATAAAAAACACGGGAACGATTAACTCACAGTTGTAGATATGTCAGATATGATACAGTTGTAGTATGAGTCAAGTAGAACTTTTTGTACAGAATTCATCTGTAGTGTAAAACGAATTATTTAATAAGTAATTTTTTAGTTCATTTCGAAATAATTTGAAAGTTGGTGCAGTTTTGAATTTATCGGGAAGTGCATTGTAAAGATGAACACCTGCATAATAAGGAGATTTTTTATATTTGCTGAGCCTATATTTCTCTAAGTGAATTTTATTTGCGCCACGAGTTTCATATTTATGTACATCTGCGTTGAGACAAAAATTTTCATGATTGTTGTACATATAACATAAAATTTTAAATATATATATACAAGGTGTGGTCATAATTTTTTTCAATCTGAAAGTGTCACGACAGGACTGTCTGTGAAACTGACGAAAGCATTATGTGTTCCAATATTGTATTATAAGTTGTTTCATTGAAATGATTTTCTATAGGCCAGTACGCACCAAGACTATGAACACTTATCCAAGCCCACACATTTGTAGAAAATCCTCCTGCATTTTGAATAGGAATTATGTTTGGCTCATCATGTCAAAAACACAGAAGTCGATAGATACGAATATGCTCATTGTTAACTAATTGGAATGTTTTTTCACCAGTACGCAAGTTTCCCAGCTTCGAGGTAATTGTATTTTTAACGACATTTTTCGTACTGTTTCAAAAGGATCTTCTCTTAAACACTCCAAAAGTTTGCTATCCTGTAGAGCAGCTTTTGGGCCAACCTGAGTCGATTCTTCGAGAAATTTTCCCATATTGGTCCCATTGTCTCTTCACTTTAAACATTGTGTTTTTATTAAACCTAGGTACATTTACTCTTATTAATCAACTATTTTCTAGTTTAGAACGTATTCGACAAGTCTGTCGAATACGTTGCTACCTCGGGAGTACCGAAAGGGTCGGTTCTTGGACCACTATTTTTCGCAATATTTGTCATTGACATAGCGGATGACTTAAGAGACAAAGTTAGTTTTTTAATGTTTGTTGATGATTTGAAGCTCTTTTCTAGAATTTATTCACCATTGACGATTGTCTTCATATGCAGGAAAATTTAAACAAAATAAGTAACTGGTGTACTAAATACAATCTTTCATTAAATTCGCAGAAATGCAATGTTATGTCTTTTACATGTAAGTCCATACCAGTTTCCTACGATTATAATATAGACAATAATGTACTTCATCGGCCCAAAACACTACGTGACTAGATACCCTTAGAGATGCTCTATTGTTGTTATGTCAGATCCAAACTTGAATATGCGTCACTTGTTTGGACCCCACACTATAATATACATGTCAACCAGTTAGAATTGGTTCAGCGCAAATTCCTTAAATTTATGAATTTCAGATCTGAAAGTACTTATCCAGCGATCAGTTTTCCACAAGAAGACCTGCTGATAATACTCTTTAGTTAGTTTAAGCCGTAGGTGAGAATGCTTGTCTCAAATTTTACTTCCACATCCAGTGGAAGTATAGTAACGACAAAAAAATTATTAAAAATTTTTATTGTTCAAATAGGCTTAGAATGTCATGAAACGTCGAGATTTTAAGTTTGAGCGAAAAAAATTTCTGTCTGTCTGTCTGTAACTTTCTTTTGTGCGCACGTTTACTCAGGAACCGAATATTGACTTGAAATTTGGTACACATATGTACTTTAACGAGATCTAGAATTAGATTATATTTTCATCTTGTTCCGTCGAAGGGTTGGGGGGTAAATGGGGTAAATTTGGGGTAAATAGGTAAATCAAGCAGGTAATAATAAATCAAATAAATTTACTAATAATCCCACCTGTCGTCACTGCTCTTAATTGAGCATGCATTTATTCTTTTTAATATCATTTTTCTACTCCCATGCTTTAATTCGTTTCTTAGACATCCCTACCTGTACTTTAATGAGATTCATTAAGATACAGATTTTACATTAAAATACAAGTTAATAACCAATAGAAACGCGACAAACAGCAATATTCTGTCAATATCAACTATTGTCTCGAACATCTGACAGACCTAAAATTTATCAATTTTGACAAGTCATTTGTCATGTCATGTTTACCTAGCAATTTCAGAAATAAAGCGTTAATTTTCTATTTCATTATGACTGGTCGTAGAAAAAATAGTGTATGCAACTCACATTTAATAGCAATTAAGACACTCGCATTCATTATGACATTCGCCTCATAATTCTCATGTTCGTGTCTTAATAGCTATTATTATATGGTCGTTGCATAATATACTATTATGACACAAACTGTTTTGACGTGTGACTAATAGAAGAACATCACAATATCACATGACAAGCTGGGTTTGCAAAACGAATTCAAAGTTGATCCATTTTTGCACAGAACTGTACATGTACGAAGCAGAAACAGAAATGTAGTTGTTTTTATATATAGAGTAATAAAAGTTATAAATTGCTCACAAAAATCTTTTTCGGTGTTATTACCAAAAAGGACATGAGCATATTTCATTTGATATTAATTGCATATTTTTATCCTTTCTCGTTTACGAAAAATATAGAAGTTAGTCCTTAGCAACCCCAGTTGAAAAATCATGACAATTAACGGAAAGTGAAGCATTTTTCAAAGAACAGTTGGCAGATTCCGACGTCGTTCTACCCTAACCCCAGCAGCCACGTGCTTAAGCCTTCGTATCGCGGCTGAATGACTGAACGCTGCTATCGCCGTCAATGCTAAGTTTCGACTCCATGCCATACAGTGTGCCCTTGATTAATGACAGAACTTAATTAAAAGTAAAATTAGAGTTACATTTCTCACAACAGTTCGCGGCTGCCTTTCTACGCCTTCTGCTTGTGAGAAGCTCTGCTATTTTATGTTGCCGAATGCCAACTTTTACTTGTGCCAAACGCTGCTGTTATTGTAAAAGATTACTAATTGATTTGGTGCTGTAACGATTCGATATGTACCCCAACTTGAACCAAAAGCGGCGAATTAATTTGGAGGCAATTTTTCAATGTTACTAAAGCAACAAATACTTAATCTTCCAATAGTTTGAATTTTATGGGTTAATTTTACTTCCACATCCGGTGGAAGTATAGTAACGACAAAAAATTTTTTTAAAATTTTTATTGTTCAAATAGGCTTAGAATGTTATGAAACGTCGAGATTTTAAGTTTGAGCGAAAAAAAATTTCTGTCTGTCTGTCTGTCGGTCTGTAACTTTTTTTTGTGCGCACGTTTACTCTGGAACTGTTTGAGATATTGACTTGAAATTTGGTACACATATGTACTTTAGCGAGATCTAGAACTGGATTATATTTTCATCTTGTTCCGTCGAAGGGTTGGGGGGTAAATTTGGGGTAAATAGGTAAATCAAGCAGGTAAGAGTCCATAAAATTGGTATTTAGTATATACAAGAGAAGCTAAGGTCTCAAAAAAATTTTTCTCATTAGCCACCCCCATTACCACCCCCACCCCATTATTAAAGGGGATGAAAAAAAATTGTGATTTAGTGTGTGTACAAGAACCAGAAACCTCAAAATATTTTTTTACTTCATCCACCCCCACTACCACCCCCTATCACCACCCCCACCCCACTACCGATGTGGGGCATCGTTTTATGGGTTTTTGGGGTAGAGGATTTCAAATATTATATTATCTAAGTTCCATAAACAATTATTTCTACATATAAAATTGAGTGACTTGGATAGAAAATCTGGTTGTGGAAGTAGTGATTCCTTGGGCAGCGGTTTTATAGTATAAGCGAAGTTATACATAGCTGGTGCAATAATTACAACAATATTGTCCCTTATAATCCAGTCTGTATGTCTTGAAATAATTAGTGGCAATGAAAATGAATTCAATTCCATGCTGTTGTAACCAGGGGCGGACTAACCGGGTGCGGGGCCCTGGGCTATTAATGCTTTGGGGCCCTTCCCATCTCATAAGACTATTTCCCTCACATTATAAGAACCAATGAAATAGCAAGATTTTGAAAATTTGGACCAATAAGAACAAACTCACAGAGAAAATTGCATTCCAAGTGAATATTTCACATACAATGACAGCCAGCGAAAATTGCACAAGTCTTGACAGCAAAAACGTCAATATCAATAAAAAAATATTTCTTGTTCTATGTTTTGTTCTGGAAATAGTCTAATAAATATATATTTCGTGCTTTGAAAACATTGAGTTGGAATATAAGGAAGGAGATGCCATGCTGTATAACTTTCCTATACAGAAACGGCACCGGCTAAACGTTGGAACAAGATGGTGGTTTTGCCAGATCCGGACTATTTAAAATTACAAGAACTTTGTACCCCGACGAGGCGGCCTATCTGAATAATGCAAGAAAATGTTGAATTCAATAAATGCAAGATTTTTAGCAAAAAGAATTAGAACAAACATATTCAAATAAAACAGAAAATAAACAAATCTATATATATTTAGTGACCTCTAAATAATAAAATTTTATTATATTTAATTAGCTGTTTCTTTCTAATGCGACTCTGTTTGTTGTTCACACTACCTATGAAATGTTATTCCCGTTAATTTTTTCTTGTCAACACCATCTCTAGAAGAGCAATTTCTTTTGACACACGACACCATAGTCCTTTTAATGTTTATTGTCCAAAATTTAAAAACTATCAATAAAAATCACAATAAATCGCACGGAAAACAAACTGTCACTATTTGACGGAAAAGTAGTAACACAGCGGCCAAGTGATGCCGTTTTTGATCACGTGACTGCTTCTCCCGTCGTTCTAACTCAATGGTTAAAAATAATCTTAAAATTCAACACTCAAAGCGTGTTGCTTTTCAGAAACCGCGTTTGTTCAATTTGATGAGATTTGACTGAAAAAGTACTCTAGACTGCATCTCTTTTTGTCATATCTCATCAAAATGAACTCAAGCAGTTTCTAAGCAACACGTGTTGATGCTGAATTTTCGATAATTACTACAGATAACATTTTTTTGAGATCAAGTCAGATCACGCACCACCAAGACACGTTTCACTTTGTTTTGGCTAAATACTGAACTAAACTATAATAATAATATCGAGTAACCTTGGTTGCGACTAATCAAATCCAGAAGCATACAGTGGCGCAAAAACTGTGCATTGCGATGCGGAAACAGACGAGCAAAAAATGTTATATACTTTTATATTTATTATTTATACCATCAATGAGATCGTATTTGATTTTTAAGTCCATTTTCAGCGTTCGGGGCCCCTTCAGTACCCGAGGCCCTGGGCTTAAGCCCCTAAAGCCCCCCCTTTAGTCCGCCCCTGGTTATAACGAGCGTGTATGCAATGGACAATGTTAAAAATAGTTGACAAAGACAAAATAGTTGGAAAAGGCTCAAAATTAATAAAAATATATCTTCGTGATATCAAAAGGCTTGGTTTTCTCTAGCCTTTTGATATCACGAAGACATATTTTCATTAATTTTGAGCCTTTTCCAACCATTTTCTCAGCCTAAAAACATAAAAGAAAATTGTTTTGAATAATAGCTTGTACTGACTGTCAAAAATTATATTTATTTTATAATAATTAGGTATCGATTCAATAGAGATAACAAAAGGGTAAAAATACCCCTATTCACACCCTATTCAGGGGGTGGAACGCCATACGCAGCACCCAATATTAAAAATAGGTACCAATCCATATAACATGATTTGTACTTAGTATATACTTGTACAAACTAAGTACAAACTGTGTAATGTGGGAAGGTGATTAAAAAAATCGGAATGTAAAGAGGATCGCCTCCTCGTGGTGCATTCTAGAAAACACATTTTCTCCAACAAATGAAGTTCTATAGCTTACCCAGAAATACCTTTACACGGAATAATATAACAGAGAATAAACTAATATCATTTTCAACCCCTTACAGTGATTAGCCATCTTTAATATCTATCTATTAAATGCAGACATAAGAACTAATAAAAACCTTTCATTTTATTTTAATTTGCCCTGTAAATATTCTGTACTAGATGCTGTTCTAACGTCTCTAAATAACGGCAGTTTTTCTTTATAGGGATATTATTAATAATCAGTATAAGTGTTGATACAATATTTTATTATAATTCTATGTATTTTATAAAATGAAAATCTTTTTTGTTTTTCTAATATTACATTATCTAAAGTGCCTGTCATCCCTAAACTGGAGTAGATTTTAATTCATTTTAGTCACTTTGTTTCCTATTTTTTAGCATTTGAAGCGGTGAATACGATTCTACCACCTGAATAGGGTAGTTTGGTTGTTTCGAGGTTGCTAAATAACTCGCTATTTGTTCTTTATTAAAAAAACGTGTTGACTAAAACCGTACAGATCTATTGTAATATTACGTGCTGTAAATATTTTTCATATTCACATAGACGTAGTTTTTCGTAATAAGGATATTCACGTCAAGACAAAGTAGATGTCGGCCCTTTTACTAGTAGAAAATAATTTGGTGCGTTACTAAGTGCCGTGGCATTTTTTTTAGCATTCGAGACTGTGAATAGAATTGCACCCCGAATAGGGTAGTTTGGTGGTTTCCAGGGTCGCTAACTAAAGTGATTTTTTGTAATAATACTTGCTGTGAATATTATTTCATACTCTTATAAGGATTGTTTCTGAAAATAAGGATTCTGAAGTCAGGATCAGTTGTTATAAGTCTGGCTCAACTAATATTAAAAAATCATTTTGTACATTTTTAACCACCTCGGTACCTATTTTTTTAATATTAGACGTATATTTATTCACGAAGACGTATATTTATTAATTTTGAGCCTTTTTCAATGCCATGTGAAATTATATCGTCCTCCGTCGCATTTTTTAAATCTTCTTTGGAGTGACCACCCTGTATATGGTAATTTCATAATAAATAAAAAAGTCTGTAAGTTGTGCTTTGCTTAATATCTTAATAACATTACCTAATCATGGTGAAATCAAATAAATAAAAAATATTTAATTGTAAGAAACTCTTTTTATGTCCAAAATTGGCCTGAACGCGCCAAAATGTTTCAGAAAAGTTAGACGAGAGCATAGAACAAAGCCATTTTTTGCTCTTTTTAGGGGAAAACAGGAAGTGGTAGAGGGAAACTGACACGATAGAAAATGTTTTTTACTTCGATGCGGCAGAAATTAAAGGTAGCTTTAAGCGAAATTTTTTCGTTATGATGATATTTCGTTCCCATACGCCTCCCTAATAGGATACTTACAAAACAACTTTTTTGCAATTTCTAGAAAACTACATATACCATAAAGATAATATTATAAAATAAATAGTACTTTTTGCAACTAATACAAAAAATACATATCAAACTTATAATTTCATTTATGTGTCTAAACCTAGTTTCAAAATTTTACGCATGAATTCTGTTTTGCTTTTCTCCAAAATAGTTACTGTATGACAATAATTTGCAATTTCCTGAATAATAACAAATTTTCTGAAAGTGTATTGTATATTGCAGTTTCAATATCCTGTACTTCGTATTCTTATGTCACCAATGAAAAATCAACGAAGTACAAGCCAAAAAAACCTGAGGTCCGAGGTATCAACACTACGTTGAAATCGGAAGAGTATAATTGAGTGACTCTTTGTCGAAGAGATAAGAGTTATCATATACAAGACTGTAAACTGTAAAGAACTGAAGTCGCACGCTGATCACAATAATACATTTTTCGAACAGTAAGGGTGATTACATGTAAATTTAAACCTAATGTGGTCAATTAACGACACCACTGGTACTATAAGAACTAACAGGAGTCAGATTACTGAGCTTATAGTCATTACTGTGACACACTTTTCGAAAGTGGCCATCCTGACAAAGAGCAACGCTGGCAGCAGGACTACGAACACGAACCTCTGATATTGAAATCAGAAGTGGAGGCAGCCATACAAAAACGAAAATCTTGCAAATCAGCTGGGGTCAACAATATCACGGCCAAATTCGTTGGAGAGGATAAAGCAAGAATCCTTCACAAAATATATCAAACAGTATTCGGAACGAAAATCTGATTTGATGACTAGAGAACTTTAATCTTGCTACCACTACATAAGAAGGGTACGACAGATGCCCATGATAACCAAATGTTACCGGCATTAATTCATGAGCTAATAAAATAATGCTGTATATTCTTCAATCCAGACTTGGGCATTATCTATTTGGGAAAATACAAAGTAAACCTTGTTAATGGACACATTACTAGAGAATTGAATTTATGATAACATAGAGATGGCAAGAGAATATTATGTATAGTTGGCGTAATAGATATAAGATATTTCCTCTTAGTAAATATCAAAAGCGCCGGATATGCCGACAAACGAATTAGCCGGCGCGTACAAAAGATTTTGCGTCTTGCGTCTCACCCGTCAATTTACTAATGCGACTTCGACTACTATAGTATAGATATATATACCTTTGTGTCATGGTGCAATGAAGCGTATTTTCATCCCGAATAAACCATTTATATTTTCCAAAAGTAGATATGTTTCTGTTGAATTATTTGATAAAAATTGTGAAAAACAATATATCACCGCATAAACTAATAGGCCCCCACCAGGCCCAACCGTTCTGAAAGTGTATACTAAACCGTGATCTCTGCAGAAAGCAGTCAGAGTCTACCAGCAAGCGACGACGAGTGAACGTGCATTTACCAGGGGACCCGCCAGCCAAACGTAAGTTACAATATTTGAATTATATTTCCGTGACACTGTACTAAGTTACGCCTAAGTCAGTCAGTATTCACGCGCACCGTCTCCCCGTCATTACCGTGAATGGAGGGGATAGTGGACTAGATACCCGACGCGCTGAGAGCAGACAGCAGTTCCTCAAGAGCCACCCAACAGACTGGACGTACTGCAGCGAGCTCCGGAAATAAGAGTAAGTGAAATTTTTCTAAGACCGGGAGACAGAAAATAATGGTAAAGTCCGCGATTTCTGACTTGTAAAATCTTTTTCATTTAACCATTTCACCTGTAAATAATACAAGTTTCCATTTACCGCTACGCACCGTGTCTGCACATTTCCCCCACTCCACCGGCCTACTGAAAGAGGACGCAGCAAATATAGAGTCCCCCACTCTAACCGTGAATCTTCTGTTATAGTCACCGGACCGAACGGTGCTGCTCAAGACCGCAACCGGACCAGACGTGGGACCAGGACGAAAGTGAGTAATGTAAAATATAGTAGGTAAAAGTACTGACTTGGCTGGTATTAGGGACCTATTAATCATCTGCCTTATCTCATCTTTTGTCACTGTTGGCTAAGTTTTGTGCCCTCGAGATACTCAGTGTTATCCATTTCGCTGGAGGTATTTCGTGAGCATAAGATCAACACACCACTATTCTGGGCGTTATCCAATTCACCCAACGTAGTGGATGTGAATGCCTCTCTAGACGCTCAAAATTGCAGGTTAGGAGTACGAGAGGACGCTGCCGTTACTTTTGGTACCCTCGGGATACCCAGTGTTATCCCCTTCGCTGGAAGTATCTCGTGGGCCCAGAAAAGGTACCCTGATTTCCCAGGCGTTATCCATTTCACCTGGCACGATCAGTGTACGCGCTTTACTGTATTCCGAGCTGTATTCATACCTTGTTTCAGGTTGGAGTGCTGCTGACGTCATTGTCACTTTCGCTGCCCGCAGGATACCCAGTGTTATCCCTTTCGCTGAAGGTATCTTGTGGACAGGGAAAAGGGTACACTAATTTCCCAGGCGTCATCCATTTCACCTGGTACGTTTGGTGTATTAGTTGCTTTAACCGTAACTTGTTTTCAGGCCAGGAGCTGCGGGCTGCTCTATAACTAATGCTATCTCTTTTCAGCTTTAGGGTTTCCCGTATTAGCCATGTCTTACAATACTTGTTTTGATTGTTGCCTTGTTTGGTGTATTGCTTGCTCCTTCCTGGTATCTATCGGCTGTACCGTCCCTGGATTGTAACCTGTCACCTTGCCATTTTCGCGCCGTTAACCGTCCATCACCGCATTACTTCGATTTCATACCGCTACTTTGCTTCTGCCTGCTCTAAGTAACCTCACCGTAACAGCACCGTAACGTCATCGTAGCATAACCGTAACCATAATATCATAGCCTGGGTTTTTGTCTTGTATATACTGGTATATTTTAGCGTAAATAATAATAATAAATAAGATAGTATTGTAGAGTATAGGAAATAAATATATATATTTTTTACCGAATTGTGAGTTTTGCTGTGTGTGTGTGACAGTCCAATTTTCCCAATTGGCTCACTGGAAGTTACTGTTTTCTCCACTGTAGTTACCCCAGCCCTACTGTAACAGGCTGTGTTAAGAGGCTAGTGTGGGACCTTTGCCCCACGTAAAAAAATTGTAAAGGTGGCGCCCGAGCAACCGAACCGTTGCTAAGGTGCCAAGAAAGTGACACTTTCCGGCTTCACCGGAAAGTATACGTCACAATGGACTACCGTAAGGCTTCTGACAACACCGAATGAGATAAACCGTGGGCTGTATTATTGGAGAAGGGAACATCCAGACATCTAGCCTTTATTATTGATTGTTTCTAACTTGAGAATTGCAGATGATACTACTTAACTGTAGCAATCAAAGATGAACTCATACATATGTTGGACAGCCTTCAAAAAATAAGCTATGATTATGGTTCAACTATGAATTATGTCAAAATAAAAATTACACAGGCCCACAAAAGAAAAATTTCGTGAGCGAGAATTAAGACCCACTTTTCCTTATGTTTTTTGGGGTGCTGAACACGAAACTGAAGTCAGAATAACATATTTGTGGACGAATTTATTTTCAAGCTAGAGGTAAAAATAGAACGAAAATCGTGAACGAAAAAGAAATCCATTGCGAAGATCATTCGATGATAGAAGAGTCAGGAAACGATAAAAAAATAACTGATCTCCAAATTTAGAGGAATTCGTTTTGATAAACGTATTAAGTTACTACACTGAAAATAGAGAGATAAATTCAGACCGATAAATGTTGAAACGATCAAATAAAAAGGTTATTGTAACAGGGGTGCAAGGTTGTTCGAAGGCAAGCTTCAAAAGGTTTCATCAGAAGTCGATGCCGGCGAGGGTCCAATCTCACAGGCTGAGTATTCCATACAATCCCGAGATATAAATCCCTCCTCTTCTCATTATTCTTTCTGCGTGTGCAGTTCTGCTCAGCACCGCAAACACAAGTGCAATCCCGAATCAATCTATATGAATATGTTTATAAACCACCAAGTAATGCAATACATTGTAAAATACTGTATTTTCTCCCAAAAATTTTATTTCCATGTCTCCCAAATTTTTTCTATTCACTTCGAACCTGGAAATATCACAAATCAAGATTTTTCATGATTTTCGTCCAATTTTGACCTCTAGCTCGAAAATTCGTCCCCAAACATTCTATTCCGACTTCAGATTCATGTTCAGTGCCCCGAAAACCATAAAGAAAAGTGGGTCTGATTATTTTTTGTGGGCCTGTATTATGATCAGTGACCGGAATTTGGGTTTAATTTTCAGGTGCGTCGTTACAAGGATTTATTAAAATATGCATACAATTTTAGTTGTACATATGTATACATGTATTCTATTATGCCAAAATAAATGAAAAACTCATAAGGTATGTTCGTATTACATTTAATTTCAATTTATTTTTGTAAGAAACAACAAAGATACATTTAATTTCTTGATGTGAAATTTTAAAAAAACAAAAAAAGTCGATTTGCACACCCTTCTGCATGCGACAACTGCCTAAAATTTGCGTTTCTGGCATATTCATGATAATTTCATTCACATATATAATTGGCATGCATTTTAAAAACGTTGCACCTGACTGGTCATGTACCGCCAGTCTATTTGGACTTGCACAATTCTGAGCAACTTCATTAATACAATTTTCAGTTAAAGAAATGATTTATTGATTTTTTCGGCTTATTTTGGTACCGCAGGTAGCTTTGAATCTGTAGGAGGCGAATGTTTTTTATCCATAAGTAGATAGTAATTTTTTCTATACTTCAGTAAAATTTGGATTATTAAACAATTTTCTCCAGTTATAAAGTACCTATTGGATTGGATCAAATAGTAGTGGAGTTAAATTAAGCATCAAAATATGTGAATAAGGAATTCTCTGCATACAGCAATGTTATTGTTTTAATTTGTTGTAGGTATAATAAGTGCTATGAGAAGTTTTGAATTAAATCGGTTCATTGCTTCTTGTAAAAGTCAAATAATTTTTTGCTATTTTCCTTATCATTTCCGGTCCTAGTAATCGCATTACAAAAAGAAAAATGCCAAATTTTTCGCAATAAAATTTTGAAAACTTCTCATTATACTCGTCACACCTAAAACAAATTGAAACCACTAAATTGCTGCAGAAAAAGAATTCCATTCGAAATTTATTTCGACTCCACTATAGGTGTAATAACCATAGTGTATAGTAGGTCAAAAGCTTGACGTGAAGGCCACTGTTATATATTTCTCATCTGGTGACAGTTTTGGTGTGACAATGATGATATTCCGTTTGCTTTACTTGTGATATGGCATAAGGGTTCTATTTGTGTTATATCGAATTGTCAAACGAGTCAAAAAACTTTCCTGCCATCTTTCTGTTTACTTTTTTGCAAAAATCCTGTATCTTTGTCATCTGAAGACTAGAAGGTTCATACCATGTTTATAATATTTATATATAATTCTTTCAAAAACGTTTTATTTCACAAATATTCTTGGGTTGCTATGAAGTCAATATTGTATTCGTCAAAAAAAATGTGTTGCAGAAGTTGCAGTCTGGCTAACTTCGAATATTTATTTGGCTAAAATTTTGCTCAAACACGACACAATTGTCTCCTTCTTCAGAGTCATCATTAGTGACATTTTCAGATGAATTTAATACAAAATAATATAACAAAACATAGGAACTAACCATGTGAATTGGAACAATTATTTTTATGGAAAAAAAATATACAAATATTGCTTGTTCTATGCTAACATTTCTTTCTTTTCTGTTTGGAATTCATTCACCACCAAGTCCTGCATTTTTATGATTTAAAGAAATAGGTCAATAACCGACCACTAATTTCGTTTTAACAAATTATTATAATTTAGTACAAGAGATTATTTTATTACACTATAAATATAACTCAGTAGTTAAAACTTAATTATCAACATAATCTTCACTAAACGCAAATTTTTAAGTAGCGCATGAGCTTTACGAGTGCAGTAAAAATGGAAATTTTTTAAGAACAGGAGTTGGTAAAAGAGCTTGCTTTAATAACAACAGAACTATATATTTTTAAACTAACTTTAGCTGAAAATTATACTTTATAAAATAGGTTTCTTTGTGATTGGGAATATAACAACAGGCATAAATATCTGATATAATCTATTTCTTCTATTATACAACCGACAATGCCTTTAAGTTAGTTTTACAGTTTCATTAAACAATGATTTTAGGTAAATGTGTTTATAAATGAACGTACTCTATTCAGATTACTGACACTGAAAAAATAGTGACTTGATCTTCCACTAACCCTTCCTGAAACCGCAGCAATAATGATTTAATAGATAAAGTGTTATAGTAAGGTTGATAAGTCAATACAGAAATATTATCTTTCCAGGGAAGATTAGTCTTTAAAAATACGTTTGTTAGCATATTTATAATTAATTATAGTGTTGATTAAGTAGAAAATAATGCAGTCTCGTTATTAGGTAATAATGTACTTAACTGTCAGGTATCGAGATAAGAAGCTCATATCTCTCAGGTAACGTTAAAAATAAGATTCATCTCTACCAGAATGCTCCCTAATTACCAACCTTTCAAAATAAAGTAAATTATTAAAAAAGTGTGTATAACTTACATTTTCAAAACTGGTATGTCTTGCGAAGGAAAACTGTTTTATTTCAACCATACTTTTTTTACCATTGTTCTGTTTGGTATCAATCCAGATCGTGGGAATATAATTACATATACAGAGTCACACAGGTGAGTGGAGACACGTGCCTAACATTGCCACGTGTTGACCTGACGAATGGATCATATCTCCATCAAATATTAAATTTGTACTAATCCTTAAAGTGTGTCCTGGTAACTCTCCCAGTCACCTGAAACAGATATTTCAATCAAAATCAGTACACTGAAAAATACTGGTTTAGATTCAATAAAATAATATAGCTATATGTTAGTACTGTTGTATTTTTGTAACTTCTGGTAACTGGCAACACTGGAAGAAGATTAGTTGCATCCGACTTGACCTGACAACTAAGAATATCCAATTACTAATCATACTTTTATACATATTTAATGTTGAATTCTCAGTTTTGATACATTGTATTTTAATTTAGTGATTACAAAAGATTTTATTTATATAGAAAATAGGAGTTTCAAATATTCCCCTCAATATATTTCAGAATTCGTGTATCTTTTTGAAACCATTAGTGACTTATCCTAGTGCAAAGTAGTTATCTACATTCATCTACGATCCGTCAATTTCAATTCACTTTTAGAACCTCCACGATTATTTTTATACTTTTTCTATTGACATATAACCATTGCTCTATAAATTATTACAATGTTTATTAAAATAAAATCTACACTAGAAGGACAAATGTTATTTTTGTTGAGATATTTCATCATTTAACGTAAAATATATAAACCTAGAATTAAATTATAAAATAAATAATTTCGAATTAATAATAAAAATGACAATTTGTACCCCCCTGAAGATATTTTGTCTATTTCCAAATGTCTAGCTGTCCGCTTGACTTCACGCCTATCTACCCAACTTTTATATCATGGTGCAAATAAATGCAAAACCGCTGCTTAAGGAATCACTACCTCCACATCCAGACCTCCTATCCAAGTCTCTTACAACGAAAATGCTATATTTGCACTCCACTATATGGAAGTAATTGTTTATGGAATTTTAATAATATAATATTTGAAAATGATCTGATAGTGGTGAATGAAGTGAAAAAAAAATTCTTGGCGACTTTTGTTCTTGTACACACACTAAATCACAATATTTTTTTACCTCTTTTAATAATGAGGTGGGGGTGGTAACGGGAGTGGTTAATGCTAAATTTTTTTTTTGAGACCTTAGCTCCTCATATATTTACTAAATACTAATTTCATGGACTCTTACTTGCTTGATTTACCAATTTACCCGCGTTTACCTCTCACCGACTCGACAGACAGAAATTTTTTTGCTCAAACATACAATCTTGACGTTTCATGGCATTCTAAGCCTATTTGAACAATGGAAATTTTCAAAATGTTTTTTTGAATTTTCTTCGAGGAAACCTACTACGCATCCATACTACTCGAGGTAACTGTGTATCCAATGTACTCGAGGAAAGACATTGCGCATTCATACTACTTGAAGTAACCCACTGCATCCATTTTACTCGAGGAAACCCACTGCGCATCCATGCTACTTGAGGTAACCTACTGCGCATCTACTCGAGAAAAGCCACTGCGCATCCAAAATACTCGAGGAAACCTACTGCACATCTATGGTACTCGAGAAAATCACATATTATAGAATCAAGGAAATCATAGAAGATCTATAAACACCGTTCAGGTTGCATGGTATTCTAATTTAAAATCGTAGAAGCTAGACACACACGCGATGACGCGTCTCTGACGCTATCTCCTCATCTGTCCATGAAACTTTGGTGTCAATTTAGCAACCTGCTAAAATAATTTTGAAAGGCAGGCACGCTGATGTTCGTTTGTTCATAGAACTCGAATTACAATGCAACCTGTAGGGCGTTTATAAATCTTAAAATTCCACACCTAGATTTTCTATCCCAGTCTCTCACAACGAAAAAAATTTTGATATTTGCACTTCACTATGTGGAAATTATTGTTTATGGAACTTTAATAACATAATATTTGAAATCGTCTACCCCAAAAACCTATTAAACGATATGCCACATCGGTAGTGGGGGAAGTGGTAGTTGGGGTGAAGAAGTAAAACAAATTTTTTGATGCCTTACACACGCTAAATTACAATTTTATTATTTTAATAATGGAGTGGGGGTAGTAATGCCAAAAAATTTTTTGAGACCTTAACTTCTTTTATACCGTGCGTGTAATTTCCCATTAGGCATGTACATTCACGTAGCGCGAGAAATATGACAACACCGGCAGCCGTAAATTCGTCCATCGGTGGAGCATTCCAGCTCTGTTATTTCATTTCAGCCAGCTGGCACACGCGATGTTGCAATTCTACTCCCCATGCCTAGCCCGCGACTACACACACGGTATACTAAATACCAATTTTACGGATTCTTATTGCTTGATCTACCTATTTACCCCCATTTATCCCAACTTATCCCCCAACCCGTCAACGAAATAAGATCAAAATATAATCTAGTTCCAGATCACGTTAAAATACATAGCTGTACCAACTTTCAAGTCAATATCTTAAACGGTTCCAGAGTAAACGTGCGCACATAAAAAGCTACAGACAGACCGACAGACAGATTTTTTTTTCTCAAACTTAAAATCTCGACATTTCATGACATTTTAAGCATATCTGAACAATACAAATTTTTAAAAAACTTTTTGCGTTACTATACTTCCACTGGATGTGGAAGTAAAATATGGAATATTCATTCCTATTCTTATAATTATAATATAATGAATGAATAATGTTGATTTTGCACTTATGAAACTCAGAACTAAAAATAATACTTTTCCCTACTTAGTTACATCTAAATAGTCTTAAGATAATTTAATATTTTAATAGATATAAACGTGTAGGTACCCTTTTGACAAACATGTTAAAAGCATCATTGATGGTGTCTACCATGGATTTACATTTTATTCTTCTCAGGCACTCAGTTATTCATGCAGTCAAATTAATTACTACAGGTATTCAGTTTCTCTGAGAGAAGCTTTTACTGTCTGTTTCGAATACTGGTTAATAGTGAATACATTACAATGACTTAAATGATCGTTTCATAAATAGTGTGTTTCCAACCAGATATTGAGCATTTAAATGACTTCTGTGAGCTCCTTAAATACTGAATTTCATTGTTCTATTAATAAAATATTTTAAACTTGTTTGAATATTTTTTTCCAGAAAAATGCACCCTCTGGCGGTTTCTACGTTCATACTTAATGTATGACACTGCCTAGGAACCTGTCGAAAGTGTAATCAAAATCATGTAAAACTGTATAGGTTGAGAAAATTGATCTTGAACATTTTATTATTCTTGACATTTTCCAAGAAAATTCTACGTTTAAGGGTTACAGACGAAAGAACAATGCTACTTTTTATCTTTTGATTTTTTTTTGAAAGTGAATATAATAAATATTAATAAGAAATATGTCATCGGTATAATGTAAATTATGTTTAAATATCCAATTTACAGTTGAAATAAAATATATTTACACAGCGTGTGCTATTTAAGACCGCAACACCCCGTTATTTTGGAACACGTTGGCCGATTTAATTTTTTTTGATGAGCTTTGTTTGACTGTTTTGAAAAATGTGTAATTTTCATGTTTTCAAGGCCTACTAAGCTCCTCTAAATGGGTCGAAATTTCGATATCGACTATTAGACAATTTTTTATCGGCAAATTGGATAGCATATTCGATTCACAGTTGTCTCAATAATAATAATAATAATAATAATATTTATTTTACCATGTTTGATACAAATAACGTACATATGGCAAGTCAGGTACAATAATCAGTAATTACTGACAGTTTAATATTATTAAAACATAATAAGTCAATAAAAGAGTAAAAGAGTGGTTATATACATACACATCACACAATAAATTAAGTTAAATAATAATAACAATAAATAGTTTAAAATTAACATAATATTACAAACACATTTAAACTTAAACACTTAAAATTCTCGTTGTATGGAAATACAATACTAGAAAAAATAAAAAAAAAACAACACAATATAATCTATTATTATGGTCCACTTAGAAATTCATTAATACTGTAATATGCACACTGAACAAGTATTTTTTTCATTTCAGTTTTACATTTTGGCAGGTGAAGATTTCTAATCTCATCAGATAGGCTGTTGAATAATATAATTGAGTTATATTGTAGCGATTCCTTAAATTTAGTTATTTTGTGGCGAGGAACTGCCAAGAGCTCTCCATGTCTAGTATTGTATGTGTGATTGTTGTCTAGAGTAACAAATTTCTGCAAGTTGGTTTTAGCATATATTAAACATTTGGATATGTAAATACAAGGAGCCGTTAAAGTTTTCTTTATGGTAAAAATTTCCTTGCAACTTTCTCTATACTTTAGATTAAACAACAGTCTAATAATCCTTTTTTGAAGTACAAATACCCTCTGCAGTTGACTTGATTTACCCCATAAACAGATATTAAAGGACAAATGGGAGTATGCAAGTGCATAGTAAACATCAACAAGTCCTGCCTCATCCAGTGTGTCTTTCAATTGCAGTATTGCGAAATATGCCTTGTTTAGTCTATTACAAATCTGATTTGCCTGTTGTTCCCAAGACAATGAGTTATCTATATCAAAAATTTTGTTGAATTTAAAAGTATTTAATGATGTTTTTTTATTAAAGCATATGAAAACAGTTTTTCTTTCATTTACAATCAGTCTATTTCGAGTGCATCAATTATTCATGTCATCAACAACATCCTCAACAAATTTTTGTAAGTCATTACAGTTAGGGGCAGATACAGTGACTGTAGTGTCGTCCGCATACATAAATATTTCTCCAATACTTATATGACAGGGAAGGTCATTTGTGTAAGTAGAGAATAATAGAGGTCCTAATACTGACCCTTGCGGAACACCTAGGATACTATCATGTATATCAGACATAACTACATTATATTTAACTATAAATGTTCTGCTCTCTATGTATGACATTAAGAATTTTAATAGGCAACCCCGTATACCAATATTCTCTAACTTATCAAAAAGTATAGTCTTGTTTACGGAATCGCAGGCTTTAGAAAGGTCGAAACCACATGGTTGCCACTGTCGACTTCCTTGTATATGAAATTAAACAGACTAGCCGAAGCAGTTTCTACAGATCTTCCTGGTCTAAATCCATGTTGACTCTCACTTAGGATATTTTTACTTTCTAAATAAGACATAATTCTGTTATATACGATTTTTTTTATTAATTTTGACAGTACGCTGACTAGGGTGATTTGCCGATAATTCTCGATGTCTTCCTCATTTCCTTTCTTATATGAGGGAATTACAGTGGATACCTTTAACTCATCTGGGAAGTAACCTTCCGTTATTGAGCGATTAATGAGATGTACTAGTTGGTCCACAATGTTTAAGGAGATGCTTTTTAATATAGCCACAGTCATTCCATCGAGTCCAGCAGATTTCTTATTTTTTAGTTCATTTATAGCGTTAACAAGTTCAGCTTTAGATACCTCATAAAAATACATTGAATCCTTGTTATGTACTGATATAGTATGTGGCAACGATAAGTTATAAGCAAAATTTGTATTTACAGCTTCAGAGGTTTCCGTCGCAAAATATGATGCGAACTGATTCGATATATCCGCACTGTCTGTGATAATATTACCATCAATATTTAATGTAATTAAATTTCTTACATTTTTTGTATTTCCAAGAGTAGAGTTAATAATTTTCCAGGTTTCTTTAGTCTTATTATCAGAACTATTTATTTTATCTCTGTAAAAAGTTTGTTTTTTTATTCTAGTATTCTTTTTGTGTTCCCTTTTTAATTGTTTATATTCCTGTAGAGAAACCGAGTCGCTACAATTTTTTACTGTATTAAATATATCTTTAAGTTGTTCACCTTCAAGTATCAAATAATTTGTTAACCATTGCTTATTTCTATTTGTCTTATTCATTTTATTTTTCATATATTTTAGAGGACACGCCACATTAAGACACCAAAGTATATCATCTATGAACAAGCGAAAGGCATATTTTACATGTATATTATAAATATAGTCCCAGTTTATTTTTTTCAATTGCCAATTAAATTCGCGTATATTTTCTATGCCTAAACACAACATACTACTGTTTTACTCATTTTAACACTATGATGATACAAAAAACCGCTGCCCAAGGAATCACTACTTCCACATCCAGATTCTCTATCCAAGTCACTCACAACGAAAAAACTTTGTATGTGAAAATAATTGTTTATGGAACTTTAATAATATAATATTTGAAATCTTCTACCCCAAAAACCCATAAAACGATACCCCACATCGGTAGTGGGGTGGGGGTGGTGATAGGGGGTGGTAGTGGGGGGTGAATGAAGTAAAAAAATATTTTGAGGTTTCTGGTTCCTGTACATACACTAAATCACAATATTTTTTCGTCCCCTTTAATAAGGGGGTGGGGGTGGTAATGGGGGTGGCTAATGCCAAAATTTTTTTTTGAGACCTTAGCTTCTCTTGTATATACTAAATACCAATTTCGTGGACTCTTACCTGCTTTATTTACCCATTTACCCCAAATTTACCCCAATTTACCCCAATTTACACCCCAACCCCTCGACGGAACAAGATGAAAATATAATCTAGTTCTAGATCTCGTTAAAGTACATATGTGTACCAAATTGCAAGTCAATATCTTAAACGGTTCCAGAGTAAACGTGCGCACAAAAAAAAGTTACAGACAGACAGACAGACCGACAGACAGACAGAAAATTTTTTTTCGCTCAAACTTAAAGTCTCGACGTTTCATGACATTTTAAGCCTATTTGGACAATAAAAATTTTTAAAAATTTTTTTGTCGTTACTATTCTTCCACTGGACGTGGAAGTAAAACCACACATTTCAATGTGGCACTCCAAAGAAAATTTATTGAATATATCTAACTTGCAGAAATTTAGATTATCTTTAACATATATTGCTGACCCACCGTGTATATGATTACTACGAGAAAAATATGTGGCAAGTTTAAAGTTAGCTATATTAATGTAATCAATATTACTGTTTAATATCCAATGTTCAGATATGCATAATATATCTATATTTTGTTTATTAAATTACCTCATATAGTGTGTATATTATTCAATAGCCAAATATAACATTTCTCACTTTTCGACTCGCCCTGTAGAAAAGTCGGTTAGGTTTACTAAAAAGGTAAAGTAGTCATTCGACTTGAGGAACATCAGACACTAAATGAGGAAGAAAAAAGAAAAGTTATTCTTTAAATAAACAGTTCTTCTATACATTATTCAATTGCTGTACGTAGGTGCCTTAATGACAATTTTCCAAACCAACACTTTTATTGTCTTTTATTGTATTGCATTGTATTGTATTGTATTTAGGACCATTGGAAGAGCACCATCTAGGTGAAATGGTGCCTATTTACCATGTAGATTATACTTTTATGGTAAATAAACATATTATTATTATTATTATTATTAAATGGATTAGATAGACGGCCTAGCTTTTCTTTTTTCTTCCTTATTTAGTATCTGATGTTCATGTCACTAAATAAGGAAGAAAAAAGAAAAGCTATTCCATCCAATTTGTTTGAAAAATTTTCATTAAGGCACCTACGTACAGCAACCGAATAATGTATAGAAGCACTATTTATTTAAAGAATAACTTCTCTTTTTTCTTCCTCATTTAGTGTCTGATGTTCCCTAAGTCGAATGACTACTTTACCTTTTTAGTATACCTAACCGACTTTTATACAGGGCCAGTCGAAAAGTGAGAAATATTAAATTTGGCTATTGAATAATAAACACCCCATATGAGGTATCGTGCTAAAATTTTGTATATAGGTAACTGAGACAGCTGTGAATCGAATGCGCTATCCAATTTTCCCATAAAAAATTTCCTAATAGTCGATACCTTTTCGACCCATTTAGAAGAGCTTAGTAGACCTTGAAAATATGAAAATTACACATTTTTGAAAACAGTCAAACAAAGCTCATCGAGCACTATATCAAAAAAAAAAAAAAATTAACATCGGTCAACGCGTTCCAAAATAACAGGGTGTTGCGGTCTTAAATAGCACACACTGTATAATTTACATGTTAAACAGAAAAAAAAAATTCCGGGTATTGAGGTATTAAAATGATAGGAAAATAAAAAACAAATATATATTTTCACAGACTATTTATTTTATGCATAGTACAGTGTACATGCATTTCATGTATAAAGATGTTTAAGCAGCTAGAGAGAATTTGAAAAAAAAGAAAATCGAACTAATAATAAACAAGTGTGAGCGAGCGCACACTCACACACACACACACACACAGAGGAATAAGTATTGTTTGTCGCATTTACACTGTTTGTTTGAATACTTATATGCGTACATTATGTTAATCCCTAATCATAAACTGTATAGTTTCTTGTTTATAATATTATAAGTTAATATACACTTATAGTTGACTACAGTTTTAACAGGCACTCAAAAAATGTCGGCGCCTTTAACCCATCAAACACGCCGCATCGTAAAGCCAAAGATGCCGACATTTTTTGAGTGCCTGTTAAATCTAGCAAAACGTCATTTCGACGAATGGTCCTGTCAGGTGGCCCCCACGGTTATCTGATTTGACTCCCCTATTTCTTTTTTTTGGGGTAATTTAAAAAATATTGTCTACGCAACGCTGTTACAACCCGTGAAAACCTGGGGCTACAATTAAGACGCACAATTAATAGCCTAACGGCCCAGCAATTGGCGAATGTTCTTCAAGATACAGCTATGCGAGTTCAGAAGTGCATTGACGTTAATGAGCAGCATTTTGAACAGCTGTTGTAATGTTTTATGTTTCTTTTTTGTATTGCAAGGCCACTTCATTATAGATAGATAGAAGACAGACAGATAGATAGATAGATAGATAAATCTCTATTGGTCATTATTACACGTCAAATAAATGTAAAAAAAAATAGCAAAAAAAAACAAAAAAGTGGTTGTCTTAAATAAAAAAAAATACACAATAAATAAAACAAGTAAATAACAAAGTAGAGTAAATAACAATATAGCACATAGAATAACGAACAAATAATCATTATCACACATAAAGTAAGTTTATAAAATTAAACGAGAAAAATCATTTGACAGGAATTCGTCAAAATCATAGAATGCATTTTTAAGGAGGGATCGTTTAATTACATATTTAAAGCGAGTACAATTTGTACAGCAATCGGTAACACGTTGAAAAATTTTACTGCATAATAGTATGTGCCATTTCTGGTTTTTGAAAGTCGCAAAAAATCCAAATATATGTTTACCCCTATTACGAGTTACGTATGTACACTTTCATATGTTATTTAATTATTTAAGTCATTTTTAACATGGACAAGGCACTGTAGTATATAATTACAGGGTAAATGAGTATCTTAAGGTTTACAATCATCTCTATAACCCAGCAACGATTCTGATAGCCTAGGTATGTGTCGAGTGGCCCCATATTAAAATGGTATCTAAGGGAATATTGAATTATTGCATGATATGCCATTAAAACCGTTGACCGTGACAAACAATTTTTTATTGTGCAACAAGAAAATATAACATGATATATTCTTGCAGATGTAGGACGTGTATTCCTCCCTTGTTAACTTACTGTCCAAAATAATGCCCAAAACCTTAACGCAATGAGAGGTCATCTCTACAGAGTGCTGTCTTATAGAAAAAATCATAGATAGATAGATAGATCTTTATTGGTCATATGTACATAAATTATGTTTTGACACGTCAAAAAATATGGCAATAACAACCAACAAAAAGTGGTTGTCTTAAATAAGAAAAAAAATAAAATAAATAAATAACAAAGTAGAGTAAATAACAATAAAGCACATAGAATAACAAACAATCATTATCACACACATATCAAGTTTATAAAATTAAACGAGAAAAATCAGTTGACAAGAATTCGTCAAAATCATAAAATGCATTTTCAAGGAGGAATCGTTTAATTACATTTTTAAAGCGAGTACAGTCAAGTGTTTGTACAGCAATCGGTAACACGTTGAAAAATTTTACTGCATAATAGCAATTTCTGGTTTTTGAAAGTCGGAAAAAATCCAAATATATATTGCCCCTATTACGAGTTGAGTACGTATGTACACTTTCACATGTTATGTAATTATTAAGGTTATTTTTAACATGGACAAGGCACTGCAGTATTAATTACAGGGTAAAGTCAGTATCTTAAGGCTTATAAAAGTATTCCTACAATCATCTCTATATGATAGTCCAGCAACGATTCTGACAGCCTTTATTTGCAGTGAAAAAACTGTTGAGGTATGTGCCGAGTGGCCCCATATTAAATTGGCATAAGTGAGGGAAGATTGAATTATTGCATGATATGCCATTAAAACCGTTGACTGTGACAAACAAGTTTTTAAATTGTGCAATAAAAAAATATTGCGTGATATATTCTTGCAGATATAGGACGTGTGTTCCTCCCATGTTAACTTACTGTCCAAGATAATGCCCAAAAATTTAACGCAATGAGAGGTCATTTGTACAGAGTGCTGTCTTAAAGAAAAAATCATAGTCTCTGTTTTATCATCATTCAATACTAACTTATTGTTTAAAAACCAGTTGTGAACCATAGACAAACTGTTTTGAGCTTCTGATAATAAAATGTTACAATCTTTATGGGAATGAGCCAATGTTGTGTCATCAGCAAAGAGAGTGAAGTTTGTTGAAGGACTACTGTTTTTCAAATCATTAATATAAATAAGAAATAAAACCGGTCCCAAAACTGTACCCTGAGGGACACCAAATTTAATATCAGTGGTACCAGAGTTTACATTATTAAAATGAACAAATTGATGACGATCAGTCAAATATGACATAATTAATTTTCTGCTACTCTCAGATAAATTGTAAAATTTTAGTTTGTTCACCAAAATATTGTGAGGCACACAGTCGAAAGCCTTACTTAGGTCTAAAAATTGCACATGCACAAATTCTTTGGCCTCGAAACCTTCATTTATTAAATTTATCAACGAATTAATTGCTAATGTCGTTGACAATTTTGACCTGAAGCCATACTGACAACTATTGAAAAGAGTACAATTTTCAAAATAATTCGTGATTTGAGATTTGAGAACTACCTCAAAGATTTTGGCAAATAATGGCACGATAGAAATAGGCCTGTAATTTTCCGGATCATCAATACAGTTTTTTTTAACACTTTTGACAGTTTAAGACATTTTGAAAACACATTCTTTCTAATACATTCATTAATTAGTTTCGTGAGTGGAATTATAATAATGTATTTAATACAATTGAGAATTTTAATGTTGATATCATAAGCATCTTTACACTGTTTTTTCAGATTAGCGATTACATCTAAGACTTGATTGTAAGTGACTTCAGTAAAAATAAAATCCTTGTCAGCACCAGTTTCTATGGAACTTGTAAAATAATTTTCAAAATTGTCGGTAGGAGATGACAGGGAGTTAACTAAATTTTGAGCAATGTTTCCAAAATAATTATTAAATTCGTCAGGGGAAATAATTTCTGACGAATTGTCTGTTTTATTTTTGTTTGCAGTAACCAAATTCCACATTGCTTTTTGTTGATTCTTATTTCGTCGTATATAGTTATCGTTTGCTACTTGCTTAGCTTTTAATATTTCATTTTTATAAATACGTTTTTTGTTGTTAATCAATTTTTTCAAATCGCTAGTAGGATTAGTCTTATAAATATCAAGAAGGAAATGTAATGTCTCTCTCAATTGACGCAAATCATCAGTGAACCAAGTTACATCAACTTTCTTGTCACTGGTTAAAATCTTGGACTTAACTGGGAAAAACACGTCCAGAGCAGAAGTACTTATATCTAAGAAAAATTCAGATTTAAGGGCGCCATGTTCGCAAAAGAGAACCACCTCGACAACTGTCATAGAGAAGAATAGCATTTATCCATCCGATACGTGGTGGTACCTAGTGAGCAATGGACAAACCTTTTATTACAGGCGCATATTCGTGAAATCCAACAAGGAACTCTATAATTAAATTAACCCATTGTAAACATATTACACACTTGAGTCATCCTTTGTAACGAGTGTTCAAAATCGAAATTATGTAAACAACAGTGTCTACCTGCTTCGACCGCAGGTCATATTCGCATGCCAATCCCCTTTCCCCGTGTCTTATCGGAACCTCTGCCTTTGGGAATATTTCTACTAAATCATTATTTATGGAATGCGTTACTTACAACCTTATTTAGTGTATCATTTTTGTGAAAAATAAGTTCTTGCATTGATGTATTATTATTTATTAAGTATTTATAGTGTGGACTTTTTATATTTAAAATTTATTTACGTTGTCTTTTTACTTCCACATCAACTGGAATTATAGTAATGCAAAAAAAATTTGAAAATTTTTATTGTCCAAATAGGCTTAGAATGTCACGAAACGTTGAGATTTTAAGTTTGGAAAAAAAGTTCCTGTCTGTCGGTCGGTCTGTCTGTAACTTTTTTGTGCGCACGTTTACTTTGGAACCGTTTAAGATATTGACTTGAAATTTGGTACATGTATGTATTTTAACGAGACCTGGAACTAGATTATATTTTGATCTTATTTCGTTGAAGGGTTGGGGGTTGAACTGGGGTAAATGGGGGTAAATAGGTGAACCAAGCACAAGAACCTAAGACATCAAAAAATTTTTTTACTTCATCCACCGCCACTACCATCCCACTACCACCACCCGAGTGTTATGGATGCACAGTGGCTTTCCTCAAGTACCATTGATGCGCAGTAGGTTACCACGAGTAGTATGGATGCGCAATGACTTTTCTCGAGTACTATAGATGCGCAGTAGGTTACCTCAAGTAGTATAGATGCGCAGTGGCTTTCCTCTAGTACAATGGATGCGCAGTAGGTTTCCTCGAGAATTATGGATGCGCAGTGGCTTCCTTCGAGTAAATTGGATGCACAGTGGGTTACCTCGAGTAGTATGGATGCGTAGTAGGTTTCCTCGAAGAAAATGCTTGAACTTTACTTCTATCGTTTAGTCCACGGCACACAATGATTTTTATATCTTTGTCATGCTATTTTCTGGGTATTACTTCCACATCCAGTGGAAGTATACTAACGCAAAAAAGTTTGTTGAAAATTTTTATTCTTCAAATAGGCTTAGAATGTCATGAAACGTCAATATTTTAAGTTTGAGCAAAAAAAATCTCTGTCGCGTCGGTGTGTCTGTTAGTCTTATAATTTTTTGGTATTCACGATTACTCTGGAACCGTTTAAGATATTGACTTAAAATTTGGCACACGTCTGTATTCTAACGAGGTTTGGAACTAGACTATATTTCTATTTTATTCCGTTGAAGAGTTGAGTTGTAAATTTGGGTGAATTGGGGTAAATAAATAAATGAAGCAAGTAAGAGTCCATGAAATTGGTATTTAGTAAATATAAGAGGAGCTAAGGTCTCAAAGAAATTTTTGCCATTAGTCACCACTATTACCCCCACCCCATTATATAAGGGGATGAAAAAATATTGTCATTTAGTGTGTATGTGCGTATATGGAAAACATGGAAAACAACAAAAAGAAGGAAAATGTTCGTTATGAGCTGTACAATAAAAATACATAAACTAATTCATTCCAATTGTTATTATTATTTAAAAAAAATTGAGTATTGCAAAATTATGCGTTTCTAAACAAATCAATGTTCTTTCAAAAATAATGGATAATATTCAATGAAATTCTGGAGAAATATAGCTCTTAGAGTACAATCACCACTTAAAGTTTTAAATCAAAATGATTATTAAAACGACTCAAATATACAATTGTTGTTAAAACTTTGCACCTTTGTGAAATCCTGCCATCGAAACCAAGATGATACGTTAATATATACGATCGTTGATTGAAGAGTATAACTTTTCACTCAACGGTACGATGGCTCAAATTGTAGCTTTTTATAAGTACTTTAAGATCACGGAGAGAGATTTTTTTTCAAAATTTAAACCCTTTTTATTGCAGCTGTTTATAATTTTCAAAATGTAGTTATAAACAAATTCAAATAACTCTGGTTTTTTCATGAAATAAAAAACGGTAAAGGGTAATTAATGTATATTAAAAAAGCCAACTTTAAAAAAAAAATAATGCTCTACTTGCATTTAAAGCTGAGATACCTTAATTTTTACGTTTAGGTCACTTATAAACGATATTTCTCAGTCAAAGAGCAATGTTAAAAAAATGGCTTTTTTGGCCCATTCGTGGTAAAGTGTGGAATTCATCTTTTCTTACTGATTCTGGGGTATTGAAAACGAATCCGTTACTCGTTTTGACTAAAAATTCCCGGAACGCATTAAAAAACCACCCTTATTTGGGGGTGACATTGGAATTTTGCAGGAAATTTTCTTAAAATACTAAGTTTCGATAACTAAGTAGAAAAAGAAGTAAAAAAATCAAATTCACCCCTTCAACCCTCCTCGCCATTCTTTCACCATCCCCAAGAAAGTTGTAAGCTACTATAACTACTATATAACACCTCATTGAGTCGTTGCTATCAGAATATAATAATCTGATTACTTCTGAGTAAACTCATATGCCTCCTCACTCACCTTCTAAGGAATATTGATCGGTTTTAATTACAAGGAAAATCCTAACACATAGTTGGATGTTTTTTTATCATATTAAGGTGACTTGGCCAATTCAGATCACTCCTGAATATTTCTTACCCCTCTAAGGAGGCGGTGTAGGGTGTTAATATCCCCTTTAAAAAATTTGCATGATTTTTATAGTAAAAAATTATTTAGTTATTTAAATAATTTTTGTTTGTTAGAATGGGAATCTTTTTTCATTTTATGGCCCCCTCAAATTCCAAATCTACCCACGAAATGGGTGGGAGTAACTATTTTGGGACTTTCAAGTCGTTTTTATTACAACAGAAATCCTTCATTACCTCTTACATGGATTTCTATCATAACAGAGTAAACTCAGTGACTTCAAAAAATTATCCCTAAATACTTATTGAAAATATATATATTAACGTATCATTTAGGTACTCGTTTTGCGGGAGGTGGGGATGAGGCACAGAGATTACTATCTCAGAAATATCTCAGGGGTGAGAAATATTCATCTGAATTAACTAAATCATCATATTGTGATAAAAAAACATCAAACTGGGTGATTAGGAATTTCTTTTGCAATTAAAACCAATAAAAACTCTAAAAAGATAAAATCCACCACCTTAATTGGTGGGAATGGGTGTGAGCATTCGGAAGTAATTACATTAAAACCTGATAATAGCCATTTAACGAGAAATTTTGTTTTTTTTTAAATGAATAAATAACCGTATATTAGATATTGTAACTTACACCGTTCTTATGGGTGATGAATGGTGGGGGAAACGAGGGGAAGAGTGAATTTAGAATTTTTGCTTCTTTTTCTACTTACCTAACGAAACTGAGTTTTTTGAAAGAATTTCCTGCCTCAAAGAATAACTTTTTGTTGGAAGTTCTTATATCAATTTCAATGCCACCCCCAAATAAGGATTGTTTTTTACTGTCTTCCCGATGTATTTAGCCAATTCGAATGATAGATTCGTATTCAGCACCCCAAAATTAGTAAAAAAAATACACACTTTACCACGAACGGGCCAAAACAGTAATCACTCCTGAGTATTTCTTACCCCCTCCTTAGAGAGGTAAGAAATACTCAGGAGTGATCTGAATTGGCCAAGTCACCTTAATATGATAAAAAACATCCAACTGTGTATTAGGATTTTTTTTTTGTAATTAAAACCGATCAATATCCCTAAGAAGGTGAAGGGGTGATGAGGCGTATGAGTGTACTCAGAAGTAATCAGATTATTATATTCTGATAGTAACGACTCAATGAGATGTTCTGTTTTTTTAAAAAATATGTAGATAACTACATAGTAGTCATTGTAGCTTACAACCTTCTTAAGGGCGGTTAAAGAATGGCGAGGAGGGTTGAAAAGGTGAATTTGATTCTTTTACTTCTTTTTCTACTTAGTTATCGAAACTTAGTATTTAAGAGAATTTCCTGCAAAATTCCAATGTCACCACCAAATAAGGGTGGGTTTTGAATGTGTTTCGGACATCTTTTGGCAAAACGGGTGACGGATTCGTTTCACCACTTCAAAATTAGTAAAAAAGGATGTCTTCCACACTTTATCACGGATGGGCCAAAAAAGCCCTTTTTTTAACATTGCTCTTTGGACTGGTAAGTCTCCAATGTCTATTATTTCGTTTCTGCTACTTGAAAATAATCCAAAGCTATAATTGTTAAAAGATACTGTATAGAGGCCCGAAAGTGGGGTCTTTAGCAATTTTGTTAGAGATCCGAAAAATCACCAAAAAGGTTCGAATGTTGTATATAGATTTTACAAAGCGGACTTTAGTCGCTAGGTAGCCAAGTGGGTAAGCCGACGCGACGAGCACTTTTTATTCAGGATGAGAACGTCTCGGCGGGATTCAAATCCTACTCGCGAAATATTTTTTTTTTACTGTATCAGTAATAATAAAAATTTCACAAAGCTGTATACATGAACATAAGGGTAGCTGTTCAAGTTAAGTTGGTTTATCGTTTTCATGACAAAAATTAAAAAAAGTTATAAAAAAAATTGAAATTTTGCATTATGTTCTCAAAGCCGCATTATTCGTTGTTATTCTACCAATTGTAGCTTTGGATTATCTTCAAATAGCAGAAACAAAATAATAAGCATTGGAAAATAACCAGCCCAAATTTCAATAAAAAATATCAATTTGTTTATTTATAAGTGACCTAAACATAAAAACTAACGTATATCAGCTTTAAATGCAATTAGAGCATTAATTTTTTTTTAAGTTGTTTTTTTTTTAATCTACGTTCATTACTCGTTTACCGTTTTTGATTTCATAAAAAGACCAGAGTTACTTGAATTTGTTTATAACTAAAATTACAACTGCAATAAAACGGGTTTAAATTTTGAAAAAAAAAATTTTTTTTCTCCGTGATCTTAAAATGCTTATAGAATGCTACAATTTGAGCCATTGTACACATTTCTTGGTCTTGATGGCAGGATTTCACAAGGGTGCAAAGTTTTAGCAACAATTGTATATTTGAGCCGTTTTAGTAATCATTTCAATTTGAAATTTTAAATGGTGATTGTACTTTATAAGAGCTATATTATTTCAAAATTTCATTGAATATTATCCATTATTTTTTAAAGAACAGTAATTTGTTTAAAAACGCACAATTTTGCAATGTTCAATTTTTTTTAAATAATAATGACAATTTGAATGAATTATAATTTATGTACTTTAATGGTACAGTATTATTTTCCATAGGACTTACAAATTTCGAGATATTCAAAGAAAACCGATGGAAAACACGGTCTAAAAAATTAAATTGTTTAAATAAACAATACGTCGACATCGCAGAAACTGCAAAACTGAGCTGTGAACTTAAGTTGACCTCCTGAACACGTTAAAACAGAAGAACTGCCCTGACCAGACAATTCTCATTAAAATCCTAATTTCACTCCACAATTACATACGGTCGTCTGTAAGGAGTGTAAGTCAATGTAAACGATTCTACATGCATGTCAGACTCATAGGCCAAACTTTTGCACCTAAAAGTTATACTAAGAAGAAATTCTTTTATATATCTGATTATAATAATCTTTAATCTCCTAAATCTAACATAAAAACAAACATTTTTAAATGTTTACATAAAACTTCACTCTATAGTTGGCATTTTTTACTTATTAATTATTCTCCAGATTATTCTTTTCTTTTACCACCTTGTATACTTTTTCTCGTTAAATATATAACAGGCTCTCTTTCTTCTACATTCCAAGAATTATTATAATTTTTTTTTTTCATTATGTTTTTGGGATATTATTCACTAAAAGTATTAGGTATTTCGTTTCTTGTCAATATTATAACAAAATATTACGTTTCTCCATAAAATAGTTTTTATAAATATAGCGCGTGCCAACAGATTGACAGAATTGAAAGACATTAATTCTTATAGTCGATATAATCTGGAACATAAAAAATCGAATAAATGTCAGAGACAGGAGAATGCTTGTTTCGCGATTACAATACAGTTCCTAGGGTAAGGTAAGTGAGTAAAGAAATGGGATCCACGACTGTACCACACAAGTTTTTTGACTCATCAGATTTCTTTGCTTCTCAAACGTTTACCAAATAAATTTTTAGCCCAATAACTGCCGTTGCATTCAATGTAGGTAAACAGACAACCGTTTTTTTGTTAATGTTAATATAATGTGTTTTTATCGTAATTCATCCAAAACAACCAAGAAATTTACATACATAACCTTTACACAATTTTTCATTTATTGTAGGTATTATTAAATGTAGGAAATTTCTTATGGGGCCTATATTTTTTCAAATTTCACATGTGTAAATGCAGAACAGCTATAAACCTTTAAAACTTAAGAAATTTTTAAAATCAAAAATAAATATGAAATTTTACATTATATTCATCATTTATTTTTTAGATGTTTTAAAAAATACCTGTCGGGAATAATTATTATTAACGATTTTATCGATTTATTAGATCCGTTTTATTGAACATTTTTTAGTCCACCTTATATAAAATCATGAAATTTATACCAAATCACTTCTTTTTGTTGCGTCATCTATGAGACAGTAACCGAACTAAGACAATAGCCTATAGCGTCTGAAATCGTATAAAATTCCCCTCTTTACTGTGTCTCTGCTAAATAAAATGTCAGTATATTTAGTAAACATGTGTAAAGTGCATAGCAAAATTTAACTCTATCTTTCTAGTCTATGAAGTGTTTAATGCGACTTTTCTTTTTTTCATAACATGGGTGAATGTTTAACTTAGGTAAGGCCTGTATTGATTTTCCTTATTTTTTATTTTAACTAGTGTAAAATAATTATTGAAGTGACGAGCTGACATCGTTTCTAAGGTACATGTTAAACATTTTTTTTATCTATGAAAATATCACTTTTTAACAATATAAAAACACCCCTTACCTAAGTTAAAGATTCTAGTTTCCGTTGATGTGCAACTTTTATAAATATGACTTATACTTTTTAAAAAAGATAGCTTTAAAATCATGTCAGTATACGCAGAATTTAGCACATAAATATGGCCACCTTAACATCAATATCTATCGAAGAATCATCGATAAACCCCCAATCGATCTGTTGCAGATATCTGTTTAAATTAAATAAACCTATATCGGAAATAGGTCTGAAAGAAATTTTCTTTGATGCTCGTGGAGGCTCACAGTTCATTATACTTAAATTGATACCAATATGATCAGACAAGTGCGTATCAAATAATTGCAATTTACAACTATCAAGGCAAAAGTTAATAAACATATTATCCAAACAATTGCCGAGACGAGTAGGAGCATCATTACATGCAGTGAAACCAAAAGAACTGAATAAATTAATAAGTGTGTGAACCTGTTTATCGTGGTTATTAAAATGAACATTAAAATCTCCTGAAAAAATTACATTTTTGTTTTTTTTTATGATAAAGTTCAAGGCACGCGTAAGCTTTTGCAAAAATATATCAAAATCCCCAAGAGTAGGGGATCTATATGTTGTTATTATTATAAAATTGTCACAAATAACAGCAGACAGTTCCCAACGAAAGTCAATAAAAAGTTCATTAATTTGAGTTACAGGGGAACACTTATATGTTTTCCGACAGAAAA
Organism: Rutpela maculata; assembly: GCA_936432065.2. Lineage (NCBI taxonomy): Eukaryota > Metazoa > Arthropoda > Insecta > Coleoptera > Cerambycidae > Rutpela > Rutpela maculata. The sequence continues at coordinate 115,553,454 of OW386285.2, forward strand.
TAGCAACGGCGCCATGAATACTATTTTTCCTGCTAAAATTTGAAATTAAATTATAGTCTTCAAGTGTTACAAATTTAGATTCATCCTCAACGAGCCAATGCTCATTAATACATAAGATATCAAAATGATTATCTATCATAGTCTCTGTTTTATCATTATTTAGTACTAGCTTATTATTCAAAAACCAGTTATGAACCATAGGCAGAACGGTTTTGAGTCTCTGTTAATAAAATGTTACAATCTTTATGGGAATGAGCCAATGTTGTGTCATCAGCAAAGAGAGTGAAATTTGTTGAAGAACTACTGTTTGGCAAATACATGACACTTTTATTTTTCATGTCTCTGTGTATTTGATCTTATTACCAAATATACCTACTGCACCTTCTGTTTAAAATAATATACGGGATGAACATCCAATAGAAAAAAAGAATTAATTAATTATAATAATTAATAAAAATTATCAATAAATTAATAATAAAAGAGGGAAGTGTGGTAATCTTTATAGATATTTTTTCATATTATCAGTAGTAATATAGCAAGTGAAATGAAAACTTTCAACAATTTTGGAAAATATGCCCAAATGCTAGTAAAGTTGAAAAAAAGAACGAGTGAGCGAGGTGCACGAGTACCTTTTTCAGTTTAACTTGCATGCGTGATTTGACAAAAATTATAGATATATTTTCATTGCATAAGAAAATTTCATGGAATAAATAAAATATTTTGGCTAATCCCATTCACAGTGTGTGCTATTTAGTACCGCAACATCCTGGTATTTTGGAACGCGTTGCCCAAATTTAATTTTTTTTTTTTTGGGACGTAGTACTCGATGAATTCTATTTGATTATGTTGAAAAATTTTTAATTTTCATGTTTTCAAGGCCAACGTTTAAAATTGCGTGAAATTTTCTACGTAATTTTTTTATTTATACTTGTATTTCATTGTAGTGTCAAAATTGCTGTTTTCGTCTTATTCGATTTTTTGTAGCTTTAAAACTTTTTAATTGAGCTTGTCTGTGCATTTGTGGTATAAATAGACACATTTTATCTTGTAACTTGCATGTTCAATCTTCTCGATTTATTGAAACACAAGCTCTACGCTCTGTCTCTTTTAAACGAATATTAAATTTTAAGATTTAACTTAACGAAACAATAGACGCTCTATTATTGTTTTGACAGTAACACGTATGCTTCTGAAAGGCCCTTAGGGAAGAAAATTGAGGGTGATCATAGTCCAAGATAAGGATGGTCACACAAGATACCTGCCCCTTGAAATGCAAACTATTAACTAAAAAGTCATCAGATACGAAAAAGCCACTGTTGAGCTTCCGTTGGGGAACCGGCGCCCTACTGTTTGGCTTACGCGTGTCGACGTAAGTGTTTTATCAGAAATAGATGACATATTGATATCGTTGCAAATTGATTTTGGAGAACATGCTGCAATTTCCTGGGAACCATTTTGCAATTTAAACAGTATGTTGCCTAATAAAATAAAAATGAAAAGGGAATTATGGTATATACGTTACCCTCGGTTAGTTAACTGGTTTTTTATTTTGTTTATTTATTTTGGCTTCCATTTGGTTATATGAAGTGAAAAACATAGCCAGAGATAGTGGCATGCGTAGTTCTAACAGTTTTGTTTTTTTTTTTATTAAACCAAATCTAAAAGATAACTTTTCTCTATCTAACTGATATGAAATAAAACTTTCCTGAATTAACTATGATAAACGAAATGTTAACAAAATGTATTAAGAGGCCACCTGTGGGAAAACCGAGAAAAAATATTAGTGTAAAATCGAATATTAATGAAAAATAAAAAATTTTAAAATGCGTTATATGTACTACTGCATAAACTTAAGTTACTCTATTTAGGTAAGACATTTTCATAATAAGCTTTAAGAAAGGAAACAGATTCGATTTCCGAAACGTCAGCAAAATACGTTATTTTTATATTTTTGTCCTTATTCATTATTTGTCAAAAAAAAACGCCCTCTAACAGCTCCTTTGAAGTAGAAGTCACAGGCGTAGAGGATCCTAACAAGAAACACAGAAAAACTATCAAGAGGTATTAATAAATTGGGCTAATCTAAGTAATTCGTTTAACGATCTGCGCAGGGAACACAAAATATCACAGTAAAGCTATTAGTAATGGTGTGAATAATGTGGAGCATAACAAACATTTAAAAAGTTAAAGGAAATAAGGGAAAAAACTGCTATTAAAAAGACTATCGCACACGTGAAGATCTTTCCAACTCAGAGAATAGGCTTCTTTATATTGGAGGTGATGAAAAGGTACCGGAAGTTGGTGAGAAAACTTGGGGGAGGGTCAAGGAAGATACAGGGAGGATGAGAAAAGATCGTGTGAGAACATGGGACAAAGTGATATAAATGGGAAAAAATGGTAAGAAAGTGGGGCAATCTGGTGGTAAAATGGGGGATGATAGTAAAAATATGGAGAAATGGTGGGACGATGGAAAAGTTTTGAAAAGTTTTGAAAAAATTAGGTAAATTACGGTAAATAATATACATAAATTACAAGTACCTAAATTACTAACATCAGCACATGCGGGAATTACACGAGCACGATCAACATGATGATTTTGAAAACACCTCTGAAGGAATACAAGGATCAAATTTCGATACTGTAATTGAAGAAATCGACGACTATGGTGATAGTGACGGAGACGATTTATTGTTGACAATTATTCAACTTTTTATATTTTCTTACTACCTTTTTGGGTCATGTTATTTTACTGATTTTGTATTGATTTGTAATTATACTAACTTTTTGATAAACTTCTCCATTTTCGGAATATTATTGCAAATTTGATATATAAGAAAAAATAAATCTTATTTTTGAATACCTAATAAACTCTTAGTAAATTACTGCTGGTAATTTGTCAATAAAGATTGCTCTTAAACATATATCTGAATTTGCAATAAGCTGCCCATGTAAGTGTAATTCATCTATGTAGCTTGCAGGTTTGATTGTTTCTCGAAATTCTTACTTCATAGCCCAGATGTGTATATTTCTCTACTAATTCTATTTCAGTATTTTCGATCTTAGGACACTCACTAGGCACAAGATTAGTCATGTATTTTGTTTTGGAGAAGTTGATTTTCGGAACTACCTCAGCACATACAGCCTGAAGTTCATGCATGTGTCTTATATCTTCTAGACTGTCGGCTATTAGAATTATGTCATTTAAACCTGTTTTACTCCAATTGAGCTTTTTTAATGCATACTCTAAATCTGTAATGAATGGTTTTGGTGATATGGTATCACCTTGTTTTATGCTTCTACTAGTTTTGATACGGTTAGTATTTGTGTGCAATCTTGCAATCATTGTTGCATCCGTATATGTATTATATATCAACGTTGAGTATCTGAATTCAATATGACACTCCATCAATGCTTCTAATAGGAAACATACACAGATACTGCAGATTTCATTTTGTATGACTTGCAGAAGCAGAAATCACTAATAAAGTATAGTTTACACGTTGCCAGTAAGCGTACCAGTTGAGGTTGCCAATGACTGGCAAGTAGTCACTGGCAACGTGTAGAGACCTTGTTGCCAGTGATTGGCAAAGCCAGCGTGCCAGTCGCTGACGACGCTAGTGAAACAAATATATTTGTTTTACTGGCACGCTGGCGCTCCCTCCCACCACTTTTTGGGACTGGCACCTCGCTGATTGCACTGTGTAAAGGTGCGTTTAGATTAAGCCAGCAACTGCCCTGCCAGTTGGCCAGTAGCTGGCTTGTAAACAGTCCTCCCAGCTATTGGAAAGGCGGTTTAACTGGCCACACTGTTTATATGAAACGCCAGTGTTTGTAGTCTAGTGTAACGGAAAATGGACGAACTAAATGGAAAATTTGTATAATATGGCGTCATACACTAATATCATTATCATTGATATTATATAAAAAGCTTGTCGATATGATAGAAGAAGAAATTACAATAAAAAGGAGAGTCTGGATAAAAGATTGGATGAATGCTAGGTCAAGGCGAGCTTCATCAATAATTAACACGGTGCAGATGGCATCACAAACTTCAGGAATAATATTTGAAATGGAGGCTTTTAATACACGAAAGAACACTGATAACATACTGAAATTGGTGCCAGATGCTGGAAAAGCCAGTTTTGCAGGCAGAGCAATACGCATCACAGTATCATGATATGTAACAAGTGGACTTATTAAGCTCAGTAACTCTTCACATTGTTCTGGTACAAGTCTCATGATTGCTTTATATTCCTGAGGATCAGTTTAATGTAGCTCTCTTAGAATAGTTTCTGATGCGTCCATCCTTTTATTACTCAACTAAGCTCGTACCATCTTCCTTTTCATTTTTCTTATCTTCTCTTGTAGCAATATCTGTAAAAGTTCTTCACACACAATTAAAGAAATCAAACGCACCGATCTTTGAAGTATTATTTGTCTATATGCACACGCTATGTTTTTAAACTGTCACGGAGGACAGCTGCCTTGGACTTGTACTACGAATACTGCCAGTATATTTCCAGTAGCTGGCATTAGCCGGTAAAGTACCTCAACTTGCATGCCAATTACTTGCGCCGTATAAACAGCTAATTGCCGGTGCTTCACAGTGCCACCAGCACGGCCAGAAGTAGCATGGCCTGACAGTAACTGGCAACATGTAAACGAGCCTTAAAAAACATTCGAGGGAACTTACTTCCAAGTTTAGGTTAAAAATATCATTTTAGCAATCAGACATAATATAAAAGATAATAATTAATAAATAAAATAGGCTAGTTTTGTGTGAACTTTTTTACAGATTTTTGCAAGGCGTAATTCGTTTATTGACTTTCTAACAGAAATCTCTTAATTCAGAAGTAAGGCTGTTTGTTATTAATAGTGTGAGTATTGAACGGAATAACAAACATAATAGAGAAAAGAGCCGCTATTAGAAAAATAATCGCTTAAAACGGAAAACCCCATTACTTTCGACTTCAATTGGTGTTACTTTCGTCAAATTTAACCCAGAATGTTATTAGAAACTTTAAATATGAATTTTATTTTTTCTTAATCTTCTATGAACACATTTTGAGTTACAAGGTGCGTTTAGAGTAAGCCAGTAACTGGCCTGCCAGTTGGCCAGTAACTGGCTTGTAAACTGTCCTCTCAGCTATTGGAAAGGCAGTTCAACTGGCTACATTGTTTATACGAAACGCCAGTGTTTGTAGTCTATGACGAAAAATGGACGAAAATTCGTATATGGCATCGCACACTAAGATCATTATCATTGATATTATATAAAGAGCTTATCGATATGATAGAGGAAGAAATTATAATAAAAAGGAGAGTTTGGATGATTGGATGAGAGATTGGATGAATGCTAGATCAAGGAGAGCTTTATCAACAAGTTTAAGGGAGCTAGAATAGAATACAAACCAACGATGAGAATAACTACACAACAATTTGAGCAAATACCATCTTTGGTTGAGATGAAAATTCAGCGCTCGAATACGTTCTTGCGTGAAGCTATACCAGCGAGAGTAAAGATACAGAAAACGTTAGCCTGTCTTGCACCGGGAATAAATTTTAGAATATAATTAATTTGGTTTCACATATCTAAGGCCTCTCTGTCAAATATAATTCCAGATGTTTGTGATGCAATCTCTGAGAGTTTAAAGAAATTCATAAGATAACGTAAACTTAATTTTTACACACTTCCTTAATATCAGGCATCTCCATTTCTCGTGCAATGTGCTCCAACGATGCTTTTCGTGCATCTCGATTTTTGTATGTACTAATAAATACATGCCACGAATGTTCATTATTTTTGTACAAGTTTACAAATTGCAGCGTTTGTTCCTCACTCCACCTAGACATTTTGTCAACTGGCCGCAGTAGTGTTTACACCTATTCAGTTGCTGGCCCATGCTGTGGTGGGGGCAATGCCAGTGGCCAGTAAAATCAAAATATTTTGAATTAGCTGATAGGCCTGTGATCATACGATACTGCTGGCCTGTCCAGATACTGGAATAAAGTATTTATAAAGGGATAGTTACTAGGATAGTACTGGGGAGCACGGCTGGCCTGTCTACTGGCTTAATCTAAACGCACCTGTAGATACACACGAGCGCACACACAAACACACGTCACACACAGAGTGACATATGGAAAGACAGATATACATATTTAAGAAAATGGTCAAAATGAATTCTGAAGAGGTTTGGGCATTTAAATTCGTAAGTATATTGTAGTCGAAAGAAATCACAATTAGGTACAAGACAGTAAAAAAGAGGAAAGTGTAGCGATCAGATTACCATGCTCACTTACAATCAGCAGTATTTACTTCCCATGGCTATTAAATTTTTAACTCGATCCCTTAAACAATATAATAATACAGAGATTTAATAAAGCAGATAATAGTCAATAACAATTTTCTAAGAAGGTATTTGCACGCGTATCGGTTGAACTAAACGTTTATAGCCCCCAGGGGGTCGAACAGCCCCAGTCTTCATCACACTGGCGGCAATTTGTAAATAGCCCGGCCACGTGCCTCAAATGCCGGTATTGAATGTTTTCTCGCCGACGACACGTGACCGCCACTGTTTACCACCCCATGCGTTGCCCTCTACCTCCCGATATTTCACTGCTATTTCAATCATTCGAATGTATCAGAATAGAGTTAAGACCTTTTAGGAGCTTCGGCCTAGGTTACGGTTATTTTCACATCCATTTCACATGTCGTCATGTCTTAATAACTATTTAAAAGCCCACCATCCATATGTAAACGTAAAGATTTATTAGTTTAGATTTATTTTTGGCTGCCTTTTCCGAGGAGATACATTTGCTGGTAATTTTTGATAATATTGGGACTAAAATGTTTACCTGTAGTTAGTTTTAATTAAAACACAGAAGAAAAATCAGTAAAGGCATTTACACAAAACTTCCCTGTCTGTTCAGCATCCTTTATTTATTAACTATTTTTTCTACTGGATGACCACCTTGTATACTTTTTTAATTACAATTATGTCATATTTTCTTCCTGGCAATAGTGACAAATAGATTTCAAATATCATTTTCTTCTGTCGTTTCTTATTTATTAAAGTGACCACCGTGTATATTTTTTATTAAAAGTGTGTCCTTCTCGATAATTGTGTCAACTACAATCCAAATATTGTTTCTACCATAGCTTCTTAATTAATTTTTTTTGTATCTATTTATTTAACGTCGGCCTATTTCCGCTACCCAGGGCCTATCACCGACGCCAGGTGACGAGCTACCCCCAACCTGGAAATTTTGCCGAACCTCTTCCCTTAAGAAGAGTAGGAATCTTTTACTTGCCTAACATTTAATAGACAAGGGGCCGCCTGCTTTACATCCCCTCCGAAGGATGGTATATCCACTACGTAATCCTCGTTCAAAATTACGTAGCTTCCGCTGATATATAAGCCGGTAGAAGGTGAGACGAGGACGCTGTATTTCCCAAGATGGGTCCCATCCAAGTACTAACCGCGCTCGACGTTGCTTCAACGGAATATCGACAGACATTCACATTGAAGTCGCCTCTATGCTCGCCCCTTCTTAATTAATTATTTTCCATATTTTTTATATTTTTTATATTCTTCTTCCTTGGCAGTTGGATTAACTACATGGGTAATATTATTGTCCTCCGTCACATTATTTCATTAACTTTTTCAAAGTGACCACTCTGTATATTTTTTAATATTCTTTTTTGACAGTTATGTTAACTACATGCGAAATATTATTGTCCTCCGATATTATTTTTTTGGGGTGGCCATTTTTCATATTTTTCTCCAGCAACTGTTGTGTTAATTACATGCCAAATATTGTTGTCTTCCGTCTTGCTTAATTTTTTTTTTTTTTTAGGCGCCCCCCTGCATATTTTTCGCTGGAAGTGTATTATCCCAGTTCTTCGTAGGTAATAGCGTCAACTACCTGCCAAATGTAGCGCTAATAGACAGACAGACAGACAGACGGACGGAATTAAAAGACTTTAATATTAGTATCTAAATAGTCTGAAACATAAAAATCTGGAGAAATCTTGGAGGGTGATTTTTTCACGATTACAAATACTTGCTTTTGATAAGCGAGGGAATACTACAGGAGCCCACTCTAAGCACCTCCCGATCCTCGCGGACAGTGTTTTTTATAGAGATTAAAGCCTAAGAAACAATTTTACACATGTCCCAAAAAAAAACTGGCTGTACTTTCAAAATGGCGTCATGGCGTCCCTTTATATAAAAAAATTGCAAATATTGTTTTTATCATTTAACACAAAAACTAAAAAATATGGAGAAAAACTTTCTGCACAAAAAACAAAGTGCATAAATAAAATTTTCTATAATTTTGTTTCTATACAATATTTGGATAGGAGTTACCATTTTCCAGTTAAATGATTCAGCTCTTAAAGTAAAATATAAAATTCAATATAAAACGTAAGTAACACCTCATTCGCTTTCAGATTCACTATCGCTGTCTCCCGATACATCGAATATTTCTTCCATGTCTTCCTCTATTGCTTCATTTATGATATCGTTATCATTCTCACTTTCGTCTATTATGATTGATTTGGAATCATCTCCTGAAGATTTTCAGTAAGCGATTGAGGCAGTATTTTATCTGCTGAACACCAAAGAGGTTCTCCATATTCTTACCATCTGTAATCATTCCAAGGCTTTGAAATATTGTGAATACCTTCGTCGGCTAATCGCCAAATACGCGCTGGGTAAACACTCCTTTTAATATGCTCTTGATGGTGGAATCGAAGAAAATTCAACTTAAGTGTCAATTGATAAAGACACATCTTTGTCACCACATTTCTGTCTAATGGCAGTTAGGAAAAGCTCGTCCACGCTGGCGCATTTCTCTGATCCATATATGGCACATGTAAACTCCTCTAATGATGCGACTGATTTATCATCAATATTCCAGCTGCTCCCCAAATCTTAAAATGTTCGGATATATTTGGTATATTTGGTAGAAAGTAACATTTTTTGAGGGTTTCATCTTTCCTTTTTCCTTAAAAGCGCTGGCTGAGTCGCATCCAGTAAATGAATGAAGGCGCAGTAATGCCAGTAAATAAACATTTTTGAGGTCCGTACTTGTCTGCTAATGCGGATATGTTAATAAGCCTTCTTTTATTGCCAAATCCGGTACCAAAGAGTAATAATTTACATTTAATTTTATTGAAATGAGCCAGCAGAATCCAAAAGATTGTCACTATCAGCACTTTTAACCTTAATCTGTTCATAACCCATTGTTGCCGTTTCTGCGATAAATGTCTGCAATTTATAATATTATTATTATTTTTATTATTCTATTATTATTATACTCTTCGCAAAAACGAAGAGTATATTGTATTTGATCGGCACATTTCTAAAACCGGAAATATCGCTCGTAGAGAAAAAATTTTCATATCATTGTGTTAGTGAACGAATTCTGAACAACTTTCAAAATGTCCGTCTGTCTGTCCGTCCGTCCGTCCGTCTGTCCGTCTGTCCGTCTGTCCGTCTGTCCGTCTGTCCGTCTGTCCGTCTGTCCGTCTGTCCGTCTGTCCGTCTGTCCGTCTGTCCGTCTGTCCGTCTGTCCGTCTGTCCGTCTGTCCGTCTGTCCGTCTGTCCGTCTGTCCGTCTGTCCGTCTGTCCGTCTGTCCGTCCGTCACGTTTTTTGTAAGCGCGATAACTTAAGAAAGAAAAGTCCGATTGTATTGAAATTTGGAAAGTAAGTTAACGTTAGCTAGAGGAGAAACCCTATTGTTTTTGAAAAAAATCAATCAATAAATAAAAAAGTTATTAATCATTTAAATAAAAAAAATTTTTTTTCAAAATTTCTGTCATTTGTACTTAAATACAAATCTTTCGAAATGTTATTCTCTATATTTTTTTTTGTTTTTACATTTTACCAATATATATATTTCATAATAATGTATCTAATCCGTTGAATTATAATTTTTGAATGACATTTATTCAAGTTTTCTGGTAAGATGAGATAGCCCAATGGCTAAAGCATTTGCCTTGCAAATGCGGTGGGGTGATCGGCTCTAGACTGGACCCAGCTGAGGCGCATTCATGTCTTTAAACTTTAATAAATATCTTTGATTTGATTTGATTTGCCTTGCAATCCAAAGGTCTCGTGTTCGATCCCTCACATGGTGAATTTTTTTTTCATATATTTTTTTTCCACAACAAAGTTGGTATCACAAAATTTAGAATGTCCAAAAACTAACATTATTTACAAGAAAAATGCGAAGAGTTTCCTATAGAATGTGTAACAATTATATAAGAAGCTCAGTAAATCGGCGAAGAGTATAATGCTTCCTCTAGTTTTATTAGTTTTTTCAGTTTATTTTACTTTTTTTATGTTAATAATATAAATAGTTGAGGAGCATAATGCGCATTTACCTACTCCGTGGGATTTTTTGTGAAGGGAAGGTGCGACTATGTGGAATCTCTTTATTATATGCTAGATAATGGTGTAGTACCGGGTGTCTACCTTAGAATTGCGCTGTATGGTTTTTATGGCGTTATACATCCGAGATGGCTGCCATGCGAGATATTTTTCTTTACATCAAAAATAACTCCTTCCAGAGTGCTCACACGCAAAATCTGCATATAATATTTTCTGTTCTGCATGAGCCAAAGAACAAATTTAGTTCTTATCATTTTTTTTGTATCTTTTACCAATTAAGAGTTATGATTCATTATACATGTCACTATAGGTTTAAAACATAATTTAGCCATCGGTTGTTCATTAAGGGAAGAAAAATAATGATTCTGCTGATATTTACTCACAAAAACTTTAATAATAACTAGTATTAATACATACAATTTGTAGTAGGACGAAGTAGTTGTATTATAAAATTGGTTCTTAAAATAAATTGTGTATTGACAGAAAACAATATTAAATGATACTATATTATTATTCTCTTCAAAACAATGTATCATCCGATGAATCTTTATGCCTTGTATGCTCATCGCAGTTGTCACACATACCTTCGTCTCCTCCACACACACACACACACACACACACACACACACACACACACACACACACACACAGTTCTGTACACTTCAGATTGTGGGACTAGTATATTACGTAATGAGTGTTGTAAGAAGCATATTACGAACGAATGAAAAAGTTACGCACGATGTCGCGTAGCGGCGAGTTCGTATTTCCATGAGTGCGTAATTGCTTTATAACTTGAATTATGTACTATACTTTACCTACGATCATATTTATTTATTTATTTAGTAAAATCTGAATTTAGTTTACTAGTCAACAATATTATTCAACAAATATTATGTCAGTTTTGACAGCGTTTGAAAATTACGTAGGCGCATTTGTTTTTTTAAACCCCGCGTCAGCGAACTAAGCCACCTATTTTTGCGTGTCCCATGCGTTTTGTTTACCGTGCGATTTGTTTACAGTGCGTTTTGTTCACAATATGTAAAATTCATCTTACATAGATCGCAGGTAGTGTGTTTTTTACTATTTACAGTAGTGATCGTAGGTAGACATTTACATGGTGGAGCACATTTTCTCTTAACACAAGAGCACCGAATAAGTTGAAGAACTGTCTCTGGAGCACATGGTAGCATACACATAACAGGAGCATAATGGTCGTTTTTTAGTTCCCAGCCGAAGTTTAATTGCGAAGGCAGATTAGAGTAGGGCTGGTCAGCACGACACCATTCTATGGTTTTATAACGAACTCTATCAACATATGGTATCAGGGATGCTCTTGTTGGTGGTAAGTTTTCTCCTTGAATTTCTTTCTTTGTGAACATCCACCACCTCAGTTCTCCAATGTCTGATATATTTGCGCCAAGAACATAGACTTGACAAATGAACTTTTCTATTAATAGTCTATCTGTATCAAGAAAATTTTCTAAGCTTCCAAGTTTGCTTACAGCATCGAGAATATTATCATCTGCTTTACTGAAGACTTTCCAAAAGGAGGTTTTCGCTTTCTTTGCCAAAGTCCCTGTGGTGTCACTTCCGGATAATGCATGCAGACCTAATAATGCTGAAGTTTTCTTTGAGCCCGGGGAATCGGTTACTTTGCTGATATTGATCATTTTTTGATTTTGATCAACTCCAGTTACAAACATAATGCTCAGTGGAAGGAACTTATATCACCATAAAGTAAATATGAAGACATCTGTATCAGGTGAGTAAATATGCGCATCGCGACGACAGGCGAACATGGAATGCAAAATTATTTTTGTATCTGCCTCCTCAGGATTGTTTTTCAGTTCATCTGTTTCAATCCCCATTGAACACTTTGCTGTTTCCCTCCAAAATACAAATAAACACTTGTTTCTACCAGTTGCGTATTGTATTGCTTTCTCGGACAAGTAAGCTGTTAACTCATCTTTAGTCTTGACATGAGATAACAATGACTTCATAGATGTGTTCCCAATGTACGTTGTATCACTGATCTTTTAGTGGACTGGTTGCGTGTTGCCAGTTATTTTTTTACGCATAGAAGATTTTAGTGAATTTTCTCTGTATGTGGATTTCATCATAACGTGATAGAATATGTATGTCTCTTGCATGGGCATCTCCAGGATCTGTGCAACATTCTTTGTGCCATTTTGCATTGGAGTCTTGTAGCTGTTGTACACTTAAATTCCCAATTCGACTACTACTATGCATTTACTCTGGATCCAACCATTCTTCTCTTTGTTTTAAACACTGTAGAAGTTTTTCAACCTTCAATGGATTAACAAGAGGAAAATTACTTTTACCTAGACACAAAATACACAGTTTATAATCTGTTGAAAGTCGGATAGGCTAGGCAATAAATGTATACTAATAAATCTGTGTTATGTGGTAAAACTCTTAAATGGTAAAAGATACGAAAAAATTGATAAGAACTAAATTTGGCTCATGTAGAACAGAAAATGTTTTATACAGATTTTGCTATGTGCTAATCGTACAATAATTCATCGATACTGTTATTATTATTATTATTGTTATTTAAATTTGTTACTAATTTTTGCTATGAACAATTTGCCATCATTGAAGCACTGTTGGAGATTGAAGTTATTAGAAAATTACATCGTTCGTTTAAAAAAACATCGTTCTCTGTGTGGTTTTATCCACGAAAGTGTTCCGTATTTTCATATGCGATTTATTCGAAAACTGTTAATCTTAAAAAAAACATTTCAAATCAAAATTTCTCTGCACCCTTTATCTTTTCTTCTCAATACAGGTGCCTGTTTCCAAGGATAACAAGTTTATCACTTGCCATATTTGCCCCTGCAAATTCTCACATTTGATCTTCATTTTGAAGACCAAACACTTCATCAACTTTCGTTGAATCTTATTCACTGCTTGTAAACAAGGGTGGCCTAACCGAGTGCGGGGCCCTGGGCTGTTAATGCTTTGGGGTCCTACCCATCTCATAAGATAAGATTTTTTGAGATCAGGTCAGATCACGCACCACCAAGACACGTTTTACTTTGTTTTGGCTAAATACTGAACTAAACTATAATAATAATAGCGAGTAGTCGCATTATACTGGGCCTTGGTTGCGACTGGTCAAATCCAGATGCATACAGTGGCGCAGAGACTGCGGATTGTGATGCGAAAGCAGGCAAGAGTAAAAAATGTTATATATTACTTTTATATTTTTTATTTATACCGTCAATGAGATCACCAGTACAGAGCATAGTCATAATCATATCGTATTAGGTTTTTAAGTCCGTTTTCAGCGCTCGGGTGCTCCTTCAGTATCCGAGGCCTGGGCTTAAGCCTCTAAAGCCCCCCCGCCCGCCACTGTTTGTTAATGAACATTATAAATATAAATTGGGTTGCAAATTATCACACCAGATTTAAGTTTTGATCGCACCATTGATAAGTACAACGTTTTAAGTGTATCTACATTCCAAAATTGCTTCCAATATCTTATTATGAAGCCTAGTAATTTAAATGCCGAATTTGTGGTTATTCTACAAAATCCAATTTGGAATAGAATAGTACACCCAAGTTTTTGGTCGCTTGGGCTCTTGACAACTCCGTGTCATTGAAGATAAATGAAAAATCTATAGGACGTGTACGCATGTACGTTGCAACCTTATATTTTTAGACCTCCATTTGTAATTTGTTAGACGTATACCATAAATTGATTTTGTGTACTTGCTGCTGTAATGTTGGGCAGTTTTCCGTGTTTTTAATTTCACTAAATATTTTGAGTTCAACAGCAAATAAAAGTTTCTTGCAAGGGGTTCGAATTGTGCCTTCCGAGCGAGTGGATATGTGTCTGAAACGCTCTCACTTAAAACGCGAAAATACCGGATAAAAGTCCGTTAAATTTGATAAAACTTAGGTGAATGGTAGCTCAAAAAATTTCGTGTAAATCTATGTCATAACAAAAGAACAAAGTTGAAATAGAATTAATATTTTAAAATAACTAATGCAGAGTATGTAGTGCCAAAACCGACCAGTGATGTGTATAAAGAAACGAAACGAGTATAAACAAACGACTTAAGACCCAACAGGCTAAGGCGAAGCTAAGTACCCTTTTTCACTTCTAAGTACCTATTAATTTCAACCTTGCCAGTCAAGTTTATTTATGTCTTAAAGACTTACAAGGGGCAGCCGCATAAAACCATTGAAATGCTTAGGCCCATCTCTTGAAAAGTCGACATCTGTCGACAGATTGATAGTGGGAAAATAAATTATTGAAATATGGAAATAATACCCCCGTGTAAGTAAATTATCTTTTAACCATTTTAAATATATTAAAATGAATTTAATTTAGATTGTACCTGACATAATCAATAACGTATTGTTCGGTAAGTATAGTCATATAAATTTCTTATGTTAAACTTCAAATAATCCTTTTTTTTCATAATTATTAAAAATACTCAAATGGATTTAATATAAATTAAAACAGTAATAATCAAATACATTACTCTTAAAGTATTGTTGGTACATTGCGTCAAAACTGAATTCTAACGGCACTTCAACGGAGGTATGCGTGGTGCAGATTTCTTTCAGAAAACACACGAATACATCGATGATCTCCTAATCGTCGCAGAAGAAAAACAACACATACTCAACTGGCTAGAAGACACGAAACGGCATTGGGACACATCTGGACTGAAAATAAACTTCAAGAAAAGCCTAATAATGGAGCGAGATCTGTCGAACCTGATGAACCAACTGAAACGTAGGGAAACAGTAAAGGAGAGCATCAAAATGGAATACAGAGTCACAAGGGCAACCATCCCATCCATTGGGGGAAATAAACTATCATGGGACCTGACGAAATGTATATACATAGCCGTCATAAAACCTACGACTACATATATGGAGTCACAATCGAGGCAACAACAAAAGCAAACAGAAGAAATTTTTGAAAAGAACAGAAAGGAACATCGTCCAACTACTCGCAAAAACAAAACGAAAACAGCAAAATAAGACATCAACACTGTTAGGAGGAAAGACAATTAAAAAATGATAGAAATGTACGCAATGAAGTACAGGAGACATATCCAAGGAAAAAACCCAACACATCTACTGAATAAAGTGCTAGTACCGAACAGCAACAAAGTAAAAATATGGAGACCATGCTACAGTGGAGAACGGCAATTGAGAGGATCAGGATCAAAAAATGAACACCACAACGATATATACTCTACAACAATCGGAAACCTAGGTATCAGAAAACTCAGAAAACTAAGATTCGAAGAAGCAGATACAGAGCATAAACACTCCATATCACGACACAACGCGGCAACATATTTCACAAGAAGACTCAGAATAGGCAGAAGCCCAGAACCAAAAACACAAAAAAAGGGAGCTTAAACGCTCCCTCACAACACAATGCGGTAACGCATCTCATAACTACCAATACCTCTCATCCCGCATTCCTTTATCATGATCCATGTGGCTCTCGCTGCTGGCAACAAGCATGACATTAGTCTAACCCAGCGTGCACGTAACAGGCCCAGCTGTATAACCCTTCAACAACAAATAAAAATTTCTTACAATCATTATTACACATAAATCGTTTATAAATACAATAAACGATATATTGATATTGAACATATCGTAATCGATTTCCCAAATATGATACAAATAATTTTAATGGAAAACTACCAAAACCAACATAATTAAATTTTTGAATTAATAACTTGTCTATATGGTAAAAAGTTTTTGAAAAATTGGTGTACACTACTTCAGCCTGACCTCTATTATTCAGTGAAGTTTGTTAATGTTTTTCCATAAAACCATGTTGGTAAATAGAAATTTAATTTTTACCATCGTAAATTATAGTATACACTGAAGCCTCAAGAACTTTGGCAAAGTTAGGTGGAACTGAGATCCCTCTATAGTTTATTAAACCTGCCACATTTCCTCTTTTATAACTAGGACATACTTTTGCTAACTGACCATATTCATATTACTCCGTAATATGGGAGAGAGAAAGTGACGTCATGTTGTTAAAAACAGCACCGATCATGTAATTGACTAATATTTGATTTAAGGTGATTTGATATAAATTCAATACTTACCGTATTAAGAAATATTGGAAATATCATATATAGAAATATATAGAATAGAAATATAATTAAGATATTCCATTAAGGTTTTGTCAATATTTTTATTATTTTAGAAATAATCTCGGACAATACTTACAAATCTAAGAATGCCGGAGAAAATCTGTAGTTTCTGTGATTTTAAACAATACTTAGTGTTAATAAATCTATTTACATTCCACCCTTTTAGAGTACGAATCTTTTTTAATTAACTTCATATGAGGGAGAAGGAAGCCACTTGAAAATTCAATATTGATATACGATATAATGCTTGGTCGAATCTGAAAAGAGTCATTCAACCTATTTCGATATTTATTTAGCACATCTGACACCCACTTAAAAGAGAGATAAGCACTTTGCTTACTCTTATAAAATATAATTAAAAAGTCGTTTTTCGAAATGAAATTGAAATTTATATTTGAATGAATGTATAATTATCGTTTATACCTTTACAGCATGAAGAACAACTGAACATGTGTATTATTTTTCATCACATGTAAGGTAAGTAGTTGTCATAAAAGAGAATTAAATAATATTCTGATGAAATACCTAGTGAGGCATTTAAACTGGTAAACATGAATAACTTGAAAATAAAGCATTTTCAACAAAAATGTTTCAGACAAAAGTTTCGTCAAAGGTGGGATCTAACCCCTATGTCTTTTTAGTTTGATGGAGGATTTTACGGTAATTTGAAGGCCAACTTCTTTAAACAGAATTATCTACATTTCCTTACAGATAGAAGAAATAAACAACTCTTGTTTCAATCAATTTTTTGTTTAGTCCCATTGTTTGTGAGTAACTAAGGATTGGATGTAGTGGTAGAACATCTCTGCAACTAGAAAACAAGAAATTTTATGAAAAAATTCTGCATGTGCTGGACAACCATAGTACTGGAACCACATGGACATCATTTCTTGTAATGGTAAAACTGAAAGAAGTTATGCAGTGAATGCACGTGCAGTATTGGATCGGGATTATCATAGTCGGTGGATTGAACGAGGTGTGGATGTAGAAGAACGCACTACCGGGCGTCAAAATGACGCGACATCAATTTATTTCTCAGGGGGCGCCAGTCGCGTATTACCCCGTTCTTCTACCTCCCAGGCGGGTTCGAGATAAGATGCACTTCGATAGCCGAATAATGGACCAAGGCTGCACTACCACAGATCGGTAACGACGCTCCCTCTGGACCCGATTTCCCTCGTTAGGTGTTCAGGTACCCTTTGAAATTCTGGATTATTGCATAAAAAATCCCAACAGAAGAATTTCTCTGCGGAGGGATTAATTTTTGTACGTGGTATCCACGTTTTTATCTGTTAATAACGGACTCTACACCTTGGGGATTTCTCAAAAAACGCACAAAAAAAATCCCTATCGAATCTCCGTAAGGCAACCAGAAGGTTGAGTGTTAATGTGAGTTAACTCGACACATCCGGTTTTCGACACGAAAGTTCCAGGCCTCAAGATCAATTAAGAAACAATAGTTCAAAGAATCCGTTTATTTAACAGAAATGGTTATACAAAATTCTCAAGATAAGAATCGTGCCTTCCCCAATCAAGGTAATGGCTTTCAGACCATACAAGCGAGAGCGCTTACGCTAACGATCGATTAGGTAGAAAAGATTCATGCATACCCTCTCAGAATCAAAATGTGAGCTTTTTAGAGAAGTCTTAGACTATTTGTAATTTCATAATTACGACAGACTAATTTTAACTTAAAAAAGTTTTACTAAATGAATTTGGTTTCCCTAGAGATTACTTGGCTTTAAAGTTTTTGTATCGTGGCGGTTCACGTACTCAAACACATTCGTGAAGATTTATGACTGCATAAGTTTGATGGCGTTCAATCAGTCCACAATTTACTTGCCCCTATGCAGTTGTTCAAAATTATCGATATGGCAGCAACCCACCTTCGAGCGACTTTTAGGCAAAATTGAATTTTTGGTTTTTTATGCACAAGGCGTTTTCCTCTACAACTTTGTCATTTGGAAAGCCCCGCTAAGTTAATCCAAACTCATTCTATGCGAGAAACCAGCCTTGTGCATGTGCATTGATTTTTATCAATTTTTGCTTATCGGCACTACGCCAGCTTTGTCAAAATCGTCTATTTTGCCTTTTAGATGCAATGCATCGCTAAAATTTTATGCTCATACTTTAGAACGGGGCATTCAATGACTGTACCTCAAAGGTCAATGTCTTTGGTGGAGGAATAAAAATGAAAAATATTTTAATATTTTTTAAAGTATATTTTCGTGGTACTTTTTAAACTGGCTTTGGGGTACTTTTGAAAAATTATCTGCAAGTGAAATTTCGGCGTACTTTTGATAAATTAATTTTCAAGCCAAACTTCGACGCAGTTTTGAAAAATTATCTGCAGGTGAAATTTCGGCGTACTTTTGATAAATTAATTTTCGAGCCAAATTTCGACACACTTTTCAAAAGTATTATTTTTCTAAGTCCAATTTGTGGTACTTTTGAAAAAGTATATTATTCATAAATCTTTGTCATTATATACTTTTGCTCTCATATCCTGAACCAAAAACATTTTTCCTAAGTGAAAATTCGGTGTTTCTTCGAATTTTCACCTGGTCATTTCTAACGCCTTATAGAACCCAAAACGGTCCTTATGGACTGATCTGTGCCTCTGCAGACTCTTAAAAATGTCCTTAAATGAAATTTTTGCCTAAGTCGAATTTTGATTCTGTCTTCAACTTAGGACGATTTTGGAGAGTTCTACAACATGGACACTGGTCAGCACGATCACCTGAATTAACTCCTCTAGATTTTTTTGTGGGGATACCTTAAAGAAAGGGTTTACAAAGATTTGAACACTTTTCCATCTTTCTCGTTTCCTAATTACAGATATATGTTGCTTCCGTGTTTCCACATTCAATGCCTAATAAAGTGCAAACAATGGGGACAAATAGAAAAATTGTTGAAGCAAAAGTTTTTTCCCGTAGAATACAAATCTGTAAGAGAAAGTAGGAGTTCTATTTAAAAAACCAATAGTGACCTTCAGCTAACCGTGAAGTCCTCCATCAAACTAAGTAAAATATAGTCATTAGGTCCTTATTTTGAAATGATGAAAGTTTTCAGAAAAATTTTCATCATTAAAAAATCATCAGGACATTTTTCTCGAAAATGCTTTATTTTCAAGTTATTCGCGTTTGCCAATTTAAATCCACCCAGTATATCGACGACTTTTCTTATTATAAATGTCAAAAAAATAAGTGAAAAAAATTAGTGAGAACCCGCCACAAAGCCAATGGGAAAGATCTTTCAGTGAAAATATCTGAAATTTTGGGAATGTAAGATCAAGTAACACTGATCAAAAGTCTCAATGGATACAAGACTTAAAAATATTATTAGCTACCAAAAGCATCGGAAAGTTGAAAAATTTGCCTAATATTCACATTATTTTTTGCATGAAATATTTTTTATTTCGAATAAAAGTTCTGTTTTCAAGAGGGAAATAAAAGGGAATTACCTATTTATTTTTGATTCGGTTAACGTTTTTAAGGTCATGTCAAGGACAAATTTGTTTTTTGAAGATAAACCTATATTTTTTATCACCTACGGAATCTTATTCTACATATAAAAAATATCAAGCAACTTTTGTCTGATTTTTTTATCTGACTTCTTATGAAAATTTGCCGAACCTTTAGCTTATAAATGTATTTTTTATCGTCCTTTATTTTTCTTAAATATGCATTTCCCAAAAATGTAAAAATGTAAATTTCATCTTTGCATCCCTTTTGGGAAGTGAAATATGTAATCGATCGGTTTTTAAAAAATACTGTAGTCATTAAAGTTATTAAGGCTAGGATTTTGCAGAGTGATAGGGAAATATGCGTTTATTTTCGGTTTATTGTAAATATTTAAAAAACTACACATAGTATAATCTTAAAACTGCTTTAGATACTTGCTATTGTTCTAACGGATACAACTATATATATTTTTTATTATAAATTTCTGTTATATTTAAGTATCGTAGTTTGTCAACGAAAATAGTTCCTAATTTCATTATTAAAGTATGGCATGTGACTATATACAAAATCAATGATAAAAACTATATATGATTGTATTCCTTAAAGCAATGGGAAGTATCTGAAATTATTTTAAAGATTATACCATTTATGATTTTTTAAATATTTATAATAAACCAAAAATAAACGCATATTTCCCTCTCACTGCAAAATCCTAGCTTTAATATTTGACAGAGATAAATTCCATTTATTTTTTTTTAAATGATTGTTTATGTAAATAATATTATAACAGTTCATAACAAATGTATGTTTGAAAAATGTTTTTTCATTCCAAATTTACATTTTTTGTTTTTTGCATTGACAAATGCTTATTTAAGAAAAATAAATAATGTCATCGTGTAGAGCGACCAAAAATATATTGGGAAAAGAATGCTAAACATTTTCAAATTTTCATAGAACATCCAATAATTAACTGCAAAGTGCTATAAAAAGAAAGGGCGATAAAAGTTTTTCTTAACATGGTCAAATTTAAAAAAAATTCGGAAATCGATCTAAGCTCATAATAAAAATCATGGGTGCAATTTACATACCAAAAGCTACTGCATTTTTTGGTCATATCTGATAACTTTCTTGTATTATGATGTACTTGTAGTCCTATTAAAGATGAACACAGTGGGCCTAGCCTAGTCTGGGCCCCGGAATCGAATGCAAAATGGTACGGCCCATTTTCATAATTGGAATTTTTCATATTTGATAACTTTCTTGCACCAAGAAAAAATTAAAATTTACCTCAAGTATAGAGTTGCGCTATGCACATGCAAGAAATTTCATATCGGTCAAATTCCAAAAATAACAAAATCAAAAACACATTTGATAACTCATTCAAAATTACTTTAATGGATTCATTTCAACTTTAAACACAGACAAATAGGTCTGCAAGGAAATGTCTTAGAATCAATCAATAGTTATTCGAGTGTTTTGGGGGTTAAAAATTGTAATTATTCGTTTGTATTGAACTCGAAATGTTGACTTGTAGTGTACCTTCTGGTAATATATGGGCACATCGTATAGACACTAGGGTGGCCCATCTTTTTCGAAATTGAAATTTTTTATTTCTCACCCCTGCAAATTGTTCCATTTGAAGAAAAAACAGTCCCCTCAAAATATTATTGAGGCAAATTGAAGGCATTATTATGCAATAATAAAAGTAAATGGAATTATTTACATTCTTTGGTTGATGCATTGTTTTTTTTTTAATCAGCAACATTTATCTTTAGAATGACTAATCAAGTCATACAAATATCAAAGACATTATCTGTTGTGACTATGACATGTGTCATACTACTGTAAATTCGTAGTCTAAGAAAACTAGGCTAGAAGTTTTTGAAATAAAACTCTCGTTTTATCTTTGTGTATTTTATTTTGAAACGTTTTTTTCATACATAGTACCAAATATTATCCTAAATCTACAAGACATATAGTAATAAAAACAATATTTTTTGCACTAGGCCAAAGCATGCGACAGGGTTTCTTTTTTTACATTTGGAAACTGTGATTTATAATCATTTACAACTTGGAGTAAAAATTGTTTTTGGTCTTCATTTTTTCTTAAAATGTCATTATAGTCAGTAATAAGTTTGATTCCTCGGCATCATTTACAACTTTAATTTTGTTTACAATATTGAAACATCGGGTATAACTTTCATTTTCCCTCTATGTTGTTGGATCATTTTCCAAAAATTCCATAGACAAACCTAATTTTTGAAAAAACTGTTTAGTGTTCTCGCATATGAAGTCCTGAATTTCCTTGTTTTCAACGTCAGTAATGTTACTAATCATAAGTCGTTTAATACCCTCTTGATTTGGTGCTTTCCTATTCAAAGCTTTAACCATTTCTCTTTTAGTGGTAACTGAAATATCGTCATCAAAGAAAGATAAGCCAACATTTACTGAATTAAGGTACCACAAATGGTTCACTATTTTCCTACTTGCGGCTTGAGATATTTCTTTGTCAATATTTTGATAATTAATGAGTTCTTTACAAAAGTCTAAGTCATGAAGCGGTGCTTTACTAGCAAATGACGCTGATCTTGGAAAAAAAATATTTTTAGACAGTAAATGGCTTTGGCCATCCAACGAGCATGATGAAATGTCCCTGGTTGATAAAATGTCGTGTGAGTGGGCTCTTCTTCAACAAAAAGTTTAGAAAGCATTAAAAATTCTTTATAATCATCATGAGGCTGTTGCAAAGTTAAAGCTGCATTTAGAAACTTTACAATTTCTGCTTTAACTGGTTGTAAAATGTGTTTAATTTTTGATACCTGAAATCCAGTTTTTAGTTTATTTTGATCTATTTTAGGCCAAAATTCCCTATAACGTTTAAATAGTGGTACATTTGGATCAGATGAGGAAGGCATTTTTGTGTCAAACACACTTCTCAAAACCACTTCAAAAATATGATGTCTACAAGGAAAATATAGAATATCTCTTTCTAATTTTTGTTGCAATAGTGTGGCTGCCCCATTTATATAACCCATATTTGATGCTGTTGTATCACAACACAAAGCTATTACCTTTTCATCCAAATTCCATTCACAAAGCACATCATAAACTGCTTCAGTCTGTTCTCTTCCAGTTGAATTGGGCAAAGCTGGTACTCCAAGTAGTTGTTCAATATCTCCATTAGTAACTAAGATAGCAAGTCTATCGATATTTCCCATTCCAGTGAGAGAAGGTAAACATTTTCCATCCCAATGGATGACTGGGGCCGGCAATTCAGAATTACCGAAGGCAGTTTTTAATATATCAGCTCTTTCTTCGCGGATGCGTTGTCTAGAGCGCTGAAGTGTGGTTCTGCTGATTTACAAAGATGTGGTGTCATGTCCTAGTGCTTCTGCTACTGCCGTCAAAATATGGACTCCATACCTGTCGCTTATTTTGCAAGCATCAAATGCAGCGGCTATTTTTGGTGTGATGATGTTACATGTTCCATACAATCTCCTCTTTTTTGGTTGTGACGGGCCAGGCTGGTCTTGTAACAACTCTTCTTGGGCTTCGATTATTTCATCTTCATTTTCGTTGGAGTCGGCTGAATTACTACTTGATGATGGACATGTGACTGTTTCCTCTAATCTAGCTTGTTGACTTCGTTGCATTCGTTCGGATAATTTCTGTAATTTCTCCTCAGCTGATTTTTCTTGAGAAGCAAGTTGGTAATCAATACCATGCATAAATCCAGGACGTCCATTTTTTCTTTGGTTAATTAAAAACTGCTTATCTTCATCTATTTTCATCAACTCCAATGCATTTGCATGAGAAATGTCAAAAAGATCGTCCAATTTTTCAACGAAATTTTTTTCTTTACCTCCCGCACTGGCCCTTTTAGCCGATTTTTGTAAGTTCCTCCACTCTGCATAAAGTTTATCTAGTTGTTTAACACAATGAAAATCCTGACGTGTCGGAATGCCAGCTTTATCCGAAAAAACTGACACCTCTTTTATTGTTAATTTAGCACTTTCATGTACACTTAGCTTCACTTCACGAATGTTATAAAAGAGCACTTGTAATACTTGTCTATTAGACGGCAATTTATTGCTAATGATTTGTGACGAATAGTGTCCAACTAAGTAAATGAAAGTATCCTTTCGTAAGGATCTAACATCAGACATCGTTAAATGTTTTTTCAAAAAGGAACGTATGCTAGAACTTATAATGTCACCACTGTAAAACACAATTGCAAACTGACATAAAAACCTACCGTAGGTGCATTATATTTCCAAACTTCCAAAACAAATAATTTCTAGGAAATAATTACACCAATAAATCATTATGAAAAAAGAGGTAGATATTTGTATTTTAAGTAAAATTTAAGTGTATTACCGTAATAAAATCTTATCTACAAATTTCTACTTGAATGCGGCACGGGTTACCGTAATAAAATCTTATCTACAAATTTCTACCTGAATGCGGCACGGGTTACCGTTCACCGAATTATCTGAAACTTTGACATAAATTATTCCTAGTATAATAGTGTATTTTCGTGGGGTGAGACTTAAAAAATACGCAAAAAAAATTCACCCCCTATAGAGATGGGCCACCCTAATAGACACCTGAGAACTTCAGCTCCAAGTGCGGGAGATTTTGGTACAGCCTAACGCTATCTACGCCCGCTTGAAGTACCATATCATTACTTATTTGTTAACAAAATGTGTCGATATGAAGATGAAATTTTATCAAATGGAGAGAATATGATTTTTTTTAAGCCTACGTCGATAACATGTGAGAAAATGCAGGGATAAGTATACTGAGCGAAAAACCTCGTTATCTTTTGAAATAGATACCAAGTATATTAAAAAAATAATAAAAGCAAGGGATGGAAGCATCTTTCTTTATTTAAAATATTTTTCCAAGATGAAACTTTTCAGTGAACGGTAGAAAGTTAGTCTCTTCGATTATTGTCAGAATAGAGCCCTGTTGGAATTCGATATTGTCGGCCCTGAATTTTAATTGGCGTAAGCGATTATTTAATACAATTCACAATAAACACACTAGCACCGAGTTAAATCAATTTCTAAATCTAGATTTCCTGAGAATTTAATTCATGCAATTAATTTATTATTAGTACAGTAAGTAGAGGTTTTAACTTCGGAATAATATCATATGAAACGGATTTTGTTCATTTTTGGCAAGTTAATAGTAAATGCATCAAGGAAAAGTTTCTGTATTGTACGGCGGCTTGCTTGCTAATTTATAGGGGTGGTACTTGCCTTTTCAGGGGGGTAGCTACAAAAAAAAAACAAAAACGCTGGAGCTGAAAGAGAGTCAGATTTTAAGAGGGAAAGGTTCTATGCAACTTTTCGTATAAATTGATAGTCATTAAGTTATAAGGACTAGAAAATTGGAATTTTGGCTTGATTATTTTTAATAGGTTTTCGCCAAATAATTCGAAAGATATTACATTGAGCGAATATATGCTAGAGACAAATGAGAAAGCTACTAAATTGAGGATAAATTTCACTTATTTCTAATTTCTGCAGAGTTAATGCTTTCGGAGATCTGGAAGTATAAAGATGGCGTCCGAACATTTGTAAGACGAAGTTAGTTAAAATGCTAAATATCTCAGAAACTTACTCGTACACTTACGTCACAACAAAAATGAAAGACAATTAATTAGGTTTTCAAAACGTCGCCATTCTGTTAATATAAGTAGTCAGTAATTAAAATATATTCTCATATACCGTTTTTCGTTAGTATACCAGGTGCCACAGACTAGTAGCTCCCCCCTATATTTTCTTCATTTTTTAACTCATCCATTTGAAATTTGAGGTGCATAAACCACCTGTAAAAATGGATTTTTGGGAATAAAAATGGCATGAGACCATTTCCGGTTTACCCGCAAATGACTACAACTTTCGATTTTTAAATGGAACACCCTGTATATTTTTCATATTTGGATTCAAGACAACATTATGAGTAATCCATGAGATTTTTGCGAATTCATTGATATCCATTTCAAATCTATGCTATTTGTTTCTCTATTTTATTGAATTTATTTAAAAATAAAAAATTACATTCAGTATAATTTTTTTTTGAACTTTAGCGTAGTTGCCTTTGTCTGATAGTGAAATGCGAATAACTACCTTTTTTGTGAATAATAGCCTTTTTGTTCTCTCTATTGTTTCCTAATAGGTATAATTACTAGTGAAAAGTATAGGAGTCGATAAAAATTATTTTGAATGTGATTTTTTATTTTTAAATAAATTCAATAAAATAGAAAAACAAATAGCATAGATTTGAAATGGATATCAATGAATTCAGAAAAAAATCTAACATTTATTGAATACTAGGAGCCACCACCTTCCCATTTGAAAAAAAAAGTTTTCGATAAAAAAGTGATTTCTTCAATTTTAGAGGCTTTGTAAATAGTTATTAATGAAATTAAACGAAAAATTATATTTTTCCCTTGGACTTACCTACCGTAGAACAAATTTTGGTATTCTAAAGCATTCTACACGAATAATGTCTTAAAATGCTTAAAAAAATTGAAGATCGACTCAAAAATTCTCGAAAATCTCGTGGTAAGTATACTCAGAATGTTGTCTTGAATCCAAATATGTAAAAATATACAGGGTGTTCCATTTAAAAATCAAAAGTTGCGATCATTTCCGGGTAAACCGGAAATGGTCTCTTTATGTAAAAAAATCCATTTTTACAGGTAGTTTGTGCACCCCAAATTTCAAATGGATAAGTTAAAAAATAAAGGAAATATAGAGGAGAGCCACTAGCCTGTGGCACCCAGTAGGTATAGTATGATCTAGACGCTCAAATTTTTTTGTCCTCTTACAGCGCTTGCTCTAGAAAAAATTTTTAAAGGGATTTTAGAAAAAACGTAAAATTTTTGTTTATCTGCAAATATCCCCATAAACATTAGTTTTAGAGAAAATATGGTGGACATCAAAAATAAAGCTTATAAACTGAGAATGAATTTTTTTTTAAATGTTTGTGTATTTGTGTGGGATAGTTCCGGAGATATTTAATTTTATAGATGGCATCCGGCCATCTTTAGGATGAAATATTTTGTTCAAATGTTGAATATCTTTAAGGGTACGGACATGCCGAAGATGCTTAGTAGTTCAGTGTGTAGTTCACTACGATAGCCGCCATCAATTTGTAGAATAAACCTGTAAATTTAAATGGGACCGCACATGCCGTGGCTGCTTGCAGCAGTTCATTCTAGCAGTTTACATGGAAGTCACCGCGGTAGCTGGCCATTCATAATTTTAGATATTTGGTGTGAGATGCGGAGATCCCGAAGTTGCCTCGCAGCTAGAAGTTCAGCCCACAAATTCAGTCCATGCATTGAACCCATCAATTTGTAAAACAAACCTGTACATTTAAATGTGGCCGCACATATCGAGGATGCTACCAGAGTAGTTTACTTCCGAAGTCTACCAGCATGTTCACCTCGAAACAAAATAGTTTGTTTTTACATGGTAGCAGAGAGGTAGGCTTCGCCTATTTACCAGATTTTGAATAAATATTTCTATGGATTATTTTTTAAGTTATAGCTAACAACCTTAATTATTGCTTTATAATTAAAATATATACAAGCTCTTATCTTAAAATCATTTTTATATGTTTATTTTATATGTTACATGATTTTAGTAAATATTTCTATGAATAATTTTTTTACCTATGACTATTATATACCTACACCAGAAGTAGGGACAGTGGGTTATTTAACAACTATAATTATTGGTTTAAAATTAAAATAGCTATTAAATTGAAAAAGTAGCAATGGTTTTTCCGACATTGAATACGTGCCGTATTTTAATTTCAACGACAGTTCCCACCAGTGACGGTACACATGCGGATTAATTTTGAAGAATTGTGAGGGGTTGAGGTTTATCCAGTACACACTACGTTTGTTTGTCTAGATTCGCCGTGCAGTATATAACCATCATGTAGGAATGTGTGTACGATATATTGGGTATCTTTTTATTTTTATTTTTTGGAAAAGTGAAAATGAATAAGGACGAATTAATAGATTTAGTGTTCAATGCTCCAGCGTTGTGGGACAAACGCCATAAACAGCACCACAACCGGCATATTTGGACTAGGGAGTGGAAAAACCGCTGCCCAAGAAATCATTACTTCCACATCCAGATTTTCCATCCAAGTCTCTCACAACGAAAACATTTTGTATGTGGAAATAATTACTTATGGAACTTTAATAATGTAATATTTGAAATCGTCTACCCCAAAAACTCATAAAACGATATCCCACATCGGCAGTGGGTGATAGGGGGTGGTGGTGGGGGTGGATGAAGTAAAAAAATATTTCGAGGTTTTTGGTTCTTGTACTCACACATTAAATCACAATTTTTTTCACCCCCTTTAATAACGGTGTGGGGGTGGTAATGGGGGTGGCTAATGCCAAAAAAATTTTTGAGAACTTTTACAGATTCTCTTGTATAAATACTAATACTAAATTTCAACTACTAAATACCAATACCAATTTTATGAACTCATATCTGCTTGCTTTATCTATTTACCCCCCCCCTTTGACCCATCCAGTCCATGCTCCATACTCCTCAACCCTTCAACGTAATAAGATGAAAATATAATCTAATTCCAGATCACGTTAAAATACATATGTGTACCAAATTTCAAGTTGATATCTTAAACGGTTCCAGAGTAATTGTGTACACAAAAAAAATAGACAGACAGACCGACAGACAGATTTTTTTTTCGCTCAAACTTAAAATTTTGACGTTTCATGACATACTAAGTCTATTTGAACAATAAAAATTTTCAAAATGTTTTTGGAAGAAAATTTGAATCAACAGGTAAAGTATAGTACTTACGTAGATATAACGACGGCGGAAGCATTTTTGTAACTTGTCACAGTGTACACCACGCCTATGGCTAGCCCCTATTGGTTAACTGAAAATATATCTGCGTACAGAGTTTTTAATAAAACGTTGCCTATAGTGTGAGTCGGAAAATAACACGAAAAACCCGACTATTGTCTAATTTAATGAGATTAGTTCTCCCCCCCATTTTAGAGGATGCTGAACACCGTAGTGGTGGCAGAATTTCTCGTTGGGGTGGGTCGACCTTTTGCGTTTTATAAAATTTAATGTATCACAAGAATGCACTTTTCAGAGATCTACGTTAAAAAAAAAGTCCTAAATCAGACCTAAAATACATGTTTTATGGTGGTGATTCCAAACAAATGGCAACACACTGCAGAAATAGAAATTATTTACATGAGATACAATAAAAGCACGTCAATCCCCCGAGAGACTGAACGAAACACTGAACTGATTGATAAACTTCTTCGGCATGTGCAACCCGGCATCGCGGCAATTAATTGGCTGAAACTGTGAGCTGAACTTCTAGCGGCGTAACATCTTCGGCATGTCCGTACTCTTAGAAACTGCGACACTACTACTCATCAACAATTTTAAGGAACAAAATTAAAGATAATTAATCAATCTTCAAAATGATTTTTGTTTCTTTTTACATCACAAAAAATAAAGTTATGGCCGCTACAATGTGCGTTTTTACATTTTTTCTAACAAAATGTCGCCATTTTGTTATTATAATTGCTCGGTAATTATTTTTTTTTTAAATGCTCTTTTTCGTGAATTAAGATGTTCAATTTTTTTGTCCGTTTAAAATACCTGTTTTAGAAAGAAATCCATCCGCCATATTGAATTTTTTAATTTTTACTTCAGATTCGTAATCAGTTATCCCAAAAACATAGCTAACCTACGTTTCAAAAATAAATTGGTAATACTTTTTGCAATATTGAATATTTAAATTCAGAGGTGGTTTCACACCTTGAGAGTAAGAGCAAATATCCGGATCATATAGAAACTGAAGACGATTACTACAATAATAACCCATAAAGAAAAATTATCATTACATATGAAATGATTCAGAAATTTTACGTACTTTTTACCTCTAGGTAGTATACTGGTAATAGAATTAATATAAAAGACTATTGTCGTTGCGTATTATTGTTAATAAATTATTCATTGTTACAAACAAAAATTTGTTTTTTCCATATTTATCAAACAGAAAATAAAAATAATTATTTCTTATTTGTTTATATTTTTAAATCAATTTTTTTCGTTTTGATCGATTACCAAACTAAAATTCGAGTGATTTTTGTGAAAATCAGTGACATTATCTATTGGGTAACGCAGATTGCAGGGCGTGCACTTTTAGTTTTACCTGAATTTATTATAACTCTAATCACTCGTATAGGAAAAAAGTTGTATTTGCAAAATCATGACGTATCAGATTTATCAGGTGTGTTACAAAAATCCAGAATGGCGTTTAGGTGCCTCGTGTGTAACAAACCTTGATCCACAATTTTAATTAAATTTATATGACATTATTTAACCGAATTATCTGATAGTGAAACGCAGTTAAGTATATTTGTTTTGCTTTATTAATTCCCCAGGTGTATAATATCCTGAATGAGTAAATAATAGATATTAATATTATTAAATACTAACTATAACTAATAAATCAGTAAGGACTTACTGATAAATATGTAATACGTATATAGATAACAATTATTAATTTTCATAACAGGACTTTTGACACATATTCCTGTCTTTCGCGCATATATGGAGCATATGTTTGACATTTTATTAACAGCAGTAAATAATGGAAATAAGATAATAATTAATTATAATTTTTATGATATAATTGCTCATATGTATGAATACATAGACAAAAGTTTTACAGTTAAGCATAAAATAAGGGCAAAATAATTATGTTTAAATGTATTCAACATATTAGCTATAATTTATTTATGTACGTAAAGATTGTAACTATTTACTAATCTTGGAATGATTTTTAAAGGAAGAATGGAAGAAAAAAATTAAAAACAATATATTTTTTTACCAATATCCCGTTACTAAAAAAAAAATTGAGTGAGTTAACACTTTTCTTTTACTAGACATTTTACCTAAATAGTTAAGATTACGTAATTTTTGTTTTTTTTTAGAAAATAATTAGTTACATTCCTAATACCTACGTTATGTATCTTATATAACAGTTTACTTAATAATTAATTGTCTAAATGTTGTGCAATTTTTCTTGCTGAGATTATCTACCCCATATGTATTCTCTTCTAAAAATAATGTTCAAGGAATCTATAAAACAATAATACTATTAGTTATCCAGTATATTACAACAAAATAATCTATACCCTATAACTTTTACGTCAAAGGAACAGATGATATAGGAGCTAAACTAGTGGAAGCATTATACTTTTCGCCAATTTACTGAGCTTTTTATATAATTGTTACACATTATGTAGGATACTCTTTGCAATTTTCTTGTAACTAATGTTAGTTTTTGGACATTCTAAATTTTGTGATACCAACTTTGTTGTGAAAAAAAATATATGAAAAAAAAATTTAAAACAAACAACCAGCCTGTGAGGGATTTGAACACACGACCTTTAGATTGTAAGGACGACGACGACGACGACGACGACAACAACAACAACAACAACAACACCACCACCAACAATAACAACAACACCAACAACACCAACACCAACACCAACACCAACACCAACACCAACACCAACACCAACACCAACACCAACACCAACACCAACACCAACACCAACACCAACACCAACACCAACACCAACACCAACACCAACACCAACACCAACACCAACACCAACACCAACACCAACACCAACACCAACACCAACACCAACACCAACACCAACACCAACACCAACAGCAACAGCAACAGCAACAGCAACAGCAAGAGCGGCAGCAGCAGCAACAGCAACAGCAACAGCATCAACAATAACAACAAGAAGCATTTATTAATGTTCACAGAATACAATAATGCGCCATTCCGGAGTCCGGCAGTCCGGCCCGGAGCCGGCCAGACAACCACGGCAACTCGGAGTTTTCTCATTGTCGTGGTCGGTATGCTGCACCACACCGGCGCCGCGTATGTGATGGCCTGCCTGATCGCCATCGTATATAACAATTTTTTATTTGTCCTGTTGAGTCTGTATCCGCTCCTTGCCAGGAGTGGATACAGACTCCTGGACATGGAGTAGACCTTGTGTACTGTCTCGTTTATGTGAATGCTGAACGTCAGTGCCTTGTCCAAGTTCACCCCTAGATACTTCACGCACCGTTTAACTGGAATTTGGCGACCCCCAATCGAAAGTGGTGTTAGGATTATCGGTGAAACGGCGCGTGAATAGAATTGATTCCAACTTCTCGGTATTGATCCGAATTTTCCACTTGTCGTAAGGCAAAACTTTAGCCACTGGACCATCACACACTATATATCATTCGAGAATTATATTTCAACGGATTAGATATATTATTATGAAATATGTAAATTAGTAAAAATGTATAAAAAAAATTATAGAGAATAATATTTCACAAGATTTCTATTAAAGTACAAGTGACAAAAATTAAGAAAACATATTTTTTTCATTTTAAATGATTAATAACTTTTTTATTTACTGATTGATTTTTTTCAAAAGCAACAGGGTTCTTCCTCTAGCTAACGTTAACTTACTTTCCAAATTTCAATACAATCGGACTTTTCTTTCTTAAGTTATCGTGCTTACAAGAAACGTGACGGACAGACAGACGGACATTTTGAAAGTTGTTCAGAATTCGTTCACTAACATAATGATATGAAAATTATTTCTCTACGAGCGATATTTCCGGTTTTAGAAATGTGCCGATCAAATGCAATATACTCTTCGTTTTTGCGAAGAGTATTATAATAAGAAAAAATAAACTAGTGGAAGCATTATACTCTTCGCCGATTTACTGAGCTTTTTATATAATTGTTACACATTCATAGGATACTCTTCACAGTTTTATTTTAAATAATGTTAGTTTTTGGACATTCTAAATTTTGTGATACCAACTTTGTTGTGAAAAAAAATATATGAAAAAAAAAAAAAATAAAAAAAAAACACCTTGTCAGGGATTCGAACACAAGAATTTTGGATTGCCAGACAAAGCTTTATTTCAACGAATTAGATATATTATTATAAAATATATATATTAGTAAAATGTATAAACAAAAAAAATTATAGAGAATAAAATTTCGCAAGATTTCTATTTAAGTACAAATGACAAAAATTAAGAAAAGATTTTTTTTTTAATTTAAATGATTAATACATTTTTTATTTACTGATTGATTTTTTTTAAAAACAATAGGGTTCTTCCTCTAGCTAACGCTAACTTACTTCCCAAATTTCAATACAATCGGACTTTTCTTTCTTAAGTTATCGTGCTTACAAGAAACGTGATGGACGGATGGATGGACGCACCGACGGACATTTTGAAAGTTGTTCAGAATTCGTTCACTAACATAATGATATGAATTTTTTTCTCTGCGAGCGATATTTACTGATTTAGAAATGTGCCGATCAAATACAATATGAGGAGCTTCGTTTCAAAACGCAATTTCTACAAAAATTTCGCTATTGACTTAGAGATGGCATTACGATTTATAGGTTGAAAGCTACTGAGTTACGCGATAAAACTTTTTAAGACGCAATTTTTGCGCTGTATGAATATACATTTTGGTATAGTTTATTTTCAGAACACAATTTCTGCAAATAAATTTCAATTTAAATCGCAATTTCTACATTTTGCTTTCAAAACGCATTTTCTGCACTGCCAGTAGTTTAATTTATGTACGAATAATTTAATACTTAGTGTTTACTTCAATATCCTGGTTATTTGTGTGTAGTTAGTAGTGTGAAATAATGGATTGCTGGATGTTTCTTTTCATTACCTAATGTTCATTTTTATAATAAAACATAAATATATAACGTTTTTTCTCTTCAAAATGCAATTTCTGTTACTTTTTTTTTCAAAACGAAATTAAAGTCTGCTTTCTTTTCAAACTGCAATTTCTTTTTAGTAAAAATTTTTTTTTGCTAAGATAATAAGTGATGATTATTAATTATGTGACGATTTAAGATTATTTATATACTAATAAATTAATTCCTACAAAAACTTGGTTGCCAGTCGTGACCGTTTGGTCTACTTAGAAAAACGGTGTTTATACGAAAATAGAATTTTACCAGAAATTGCGTTTTGAAATGAAGCTCATCATATACTCTTCCTTTTTGCGAAGAGTATAATAATAAAGAAGAATAAAAAATATAAAAATAATATATTTTCGGAAAGAATGTACCTCGTTTCTCAAATCTTTGCTAAATTTTTATGTGCTGTAAATTAAATACACAGTTTTAAGAATATATTTGTTATAAGTATCCAATATTCATAAATTCTTACTATTTACACATAACAGTTGATAGTTTTATTATAAACAATATTTTTGTTTAGTTTTTCGTCCTGGTTACCAATGTTAAAGCAAGAGCTTAAAAAATTTAACATCGTTTAAAATAAAACTATCAACCATATCAATAGTTCTGTTAAAGTAACAAGTATCTAGGGATATTAAATATAACAAATACTTGACCGTACATTTTTTTTAAAAGACCGCTCTAAAGACGTGCCGATATTATTACCACTAAAATTTTAATATGCAAGGCAGGAGAGTATTAAGAAAATAAATTTGCAAGTTATGCATTTTAATATGTAGATAAATACATCAATATTTTTTGTTTCCAGAACTTACTTTGTGCAATGTAATATACAGCAGCAAAAAAATAAACAAAACCTGACACAACCCAGCTACTATTACAACACAAGACATAATAATTTTGTTGTCCCATGTGTGTCTTAAATGGTGAATAAAATATTATTATTATTATTATTATTATTATTAGAAGAACTACTATCGGTCAAAAAAGTTATACTTGGCTTGGCCCTAAACTATACAACCTATAGTTGAAAGATTCGACTTTTACTTGGTGAAAATTCATGTCAACACTATAGTTTAACAAATAAAACACTGAAATGTTTTTTAAATTTTCACTGGTATATTAAGTCAACATGACAATTGTTTCGCTAAACATTAGCTTCATCAGATGTGAGTACAAGACGTGTGCATCTGATGAAGCTAATGTTTAGCGAAACAATGTCATGTTGACTTAATATATCAGTGAAAATTTTAAAAAACAAGTGTTTTATTTGTGAAACTCTAGTGTTATACAACCTATACTTTTAAAATCTTTAACATCGCAAAATTCGTTTAAATATCAACTTAAACAATACACTCAATCAATAAATAATATTATTTAATCAATTTTATAAAATTAGGTATAATTAGGTTACCCAATTAATTTCACTAACAAAATATATCGGCTTTTTAAGGCTCTATGGGGTTATTTCATCATTTGTATTTACATTAAATTTGCAATCTAGGGCTAATAATAACTAAGTATATGTAACGGCGATTTTTTCATGGACGTTGAATAATTTTAAATTCAATTTATAATTTAAAAATAGTTGTTCCCGCTAAAAGCCGTGATGTGATTTGTATGGCAGCCATGAAATACAAACTTCACCATTACCATGTTGACATGTTTGACTGACATTTTGTTTTGCCGTTTTCGCTAAATGTCAAAAAATGCCACTCTTGATTCGTTCGTGCCGAGCCGAATTTTCGATTTGCCTTGTGCAATTTATGATGCGGGTCAACTAGAACTCTTCCTCTTTGCGTCGCGGCATCGTACGACCCTCTCGCAGGTGTTTTTCGAAAAATATGAACATTTTAAGACTGCATGTTTTAAGAGCTAGCCCAAAATAAAAAATACCGTTTCATTACAAATCTTTTGGTTTCATCATAATTTTGATTTGTTTTTTCGTTTCGGAGATATTTACTGAAATACCTATGTGGCGATGTCCGGCAAAAATCGCACATTTCTTGTTTAAAATGTTGGTAACTCCTTAACCTTGGCTCCTAGGCCGAAAAACTACTCTAACGAATTTAAAAAGAATTAAATTTGCTAAAACTCTTTTTTTAATTTTTTTTCTTGCGACAAAAATGAGGGAAAACTTTTTCTTTTTCGGTAAAATTTCGCCATTTTGTCACCGTAATTAATTGGTAATTAACTGAAATTGACCTCAGTTACGATGTAGGCGCTCCATTAATCTCGGCCCTTCAAAGCAAACGTTTCTGGGAAAAATGATTTTTTTAAGATTCACATGCATTTTCTAGAAAAACGTGAAATTTCTTCCATTTTCTCAAAAATCTCGCTATTTATCACCAAAATCTTTGTACATCAATTCTAAAGAAATTTGATCGAGCTTTCCGACGCTTTTTTAAATTTTTTCTCTAACATAAAAAACAACAAAGTTGTGGCCGAAAATATGCGCCTCTTCGCACTTCCTAAAATTCATATAATATTTATTTGCAAACTGGAAAACAATAGAAGTCAAAGCATTAGTATTACATTTGGTATTGACAGTGCAGTAATCTAATAACAACAAAATTACCTCTAACCATTGACGTCACGCGTTAATAAAATATAAAATGAGTAGCATAGTTTGTGTGAATTTATGAATAATTAACAAATATCAGAGTGATTTTAATCGCTATTACGTTATCCTCGTATATTTTACTGTTCTAATTAGTAGGTATTTGTAAATTTTTTACAAACATGAAATGACCCCATGTGATGTTAATCTACGATTCACAGTACAGATTATTCCGATGAAGAAAGCTATGAATAATACGATGATGAAGAAGAAGAAGAGAACGACGATTTTCTGCATGGAATAGAGTCTGGAAAAATCAGATGTAAATTGAACTGTGTCAAAATATATGTTTAAATAAAATAAAATATTATATTATGCAACTCTTTTACCTTATATTATTTAATAATAACACAGGTCTGAAAAAAAAATATTTTTTTCAGCTTCATGGGATGTTTTTGGTAAATATTATGTTTTCTAGTCTGTTGAATTCAAAAATGATCTCCATTTCCCTCCATCATGCACAGTTTTTTTGCAAAATACAAGATGTTTTGAAAACACAACATTAATGAAAGAAAACACCATTTTATTACAATGAACTAAACAATATGTCTTATAATTAAACAAACAATTTCTTCGTGAAATGTACTTAACATTCCATGTTCATTTTTTTGGTTATGAAACCTTTTCTTCTTCTCTTTGATACTTCTCCAAACACGCATCCGCTTTCCATTTTCTGTTTTCCGCTTGAGCATCCAACAGTAGTCAGCTTCCTTGGTAACATTTCTCGATATCACGGACATCCTGGTGAAATCTCTCACCCTGCTCTTCACTGAAGGATCCCAAATTTTCGAAAAAATAATCGACATGGGAATGTAAGAAATGAACTTTTAAGCTCATGTTGCATCCTTGAGCTTTATACTCAGCCAACATGCATTGTACAATGGTTTTATAGTGAAATGGTCTTTAGTATTACCCAAAAACTTGTGCACTGCTTCTTTGAAAAGGTCCCACGCTTCTTTTTCTTTTTCTCCCATTGTTTCTGAAAAGAGGGGATCGGATAACAGTTTTCGTATGTCGGGGCCAGTAAAAACTCCCTCTTTCAACTTGGCTTCAGACAGTTTGGGAACTTGGAACACAGGTAATATCTGAAACATTCCCCATCTTTTGGCAGTGTATAGCAATCAAGAATAGGATACCAGATTTCGAGTTAAATGGGCGTTTCATTCTAAATGAAACTACAAACACGAGTTTTGCAAGAAAACCTGACGTGATGAAATTTTTCGAGTATTTTTCCCGGTTTTAGTGAGTAAAAATTTATAAGAAACAGTATAAAAAGTATATGCAGTTTTTTTGTTGCAGACCTGTGTAATAAAACAACTTTATTAGGCGAAGTCATGCAGGATTTTTCATTCGTGCGAAACATAATATAATCGATAAATTTGTTAAGGGTACTATAACAGAATCGAGGAAAATGTTTGAAAAAACAAAGTTTTTCCTGGATGTAGTATTGCACTTGTAGCTTATTACACAACCTTGTAGCTTACTCCACTAGATTTGACATTTCCAGTAATTTGTAAAAGCTGTTTCAAAACAATTTTTAATTCGTCCGTCTGCAATTTTTATTTGTTTATTATCTTATTCAGATCTAATTCTACCCATAGTGAAAAGTTCAGTAATGTAATTTACATAAAGCAGGGTGTCTAGTACCGAAAACTTCCTACCTATTACGGAGTCCGCCTATGTACAAGACATAGGTGTACAAGGCTTCTGTCACTTTTAACAAGTTAGTCCCGAGCTATCGGCAGTTTTCCTCCTTTGAAGTGCTGTTAGCAATACCACCGTGAGTGTGAATCCATTTGAATCTGTTTAGTATTTCCAGTTGAAGTTACCCCATTACTTGGAAGTTAACCAGTACTTAAAAGATAGTCAACAACAATTTGTTTTGTAAACAATAGAAATATATATATTTTTCTCCATAAAGCGAATATTGCAGTAGTAGGAAATGAATAGTTTTGAAATATCACATAAAGGATTCTTATAGAAATTTAAATTAATTGCAGAATCGGTAGTTCTGCTATGTTCCAACAGTTGTAACGAAGCACATTTTCATAATCATAGTTGCATCTCTATAACTTATTATGTTCGTATTATTTATCGTATTTCTGGTAAAACCCTAGGCTATGATTAATTATACCTTGTTTCAGACCAGGACTTCATGACTAATCATTTTTACCGTTTTCAGCAATTGTTGGCTTGTCGATGATAGTTGGCTACTTCTTGTGTTCTTAGTGTATGTGGCGTGGCTGTTTCAGCTGGATGCACCAGTGAGCTATATTACATAATGGAATGATAACTGCGTCATCGTTGGAAAGAGACGAGACGATAACGCCCTCAACCCGCCATAGTATTGCAAAGCGGGTCTCATTTTTCCCTTATTTGTTTTCCAGTGAGACTTCCATTATGTAGTATAGTTCCGTGGGATGCACCAAAGGATAAAGTTGTGGTCTATCCTAGTGTTCGCGGGGTCCTTGGCGTGGCTGTTTCAATTAGAGGAACCGAAACGTATGTCGTACTTAATCGTTCCTTGTTTCAGGCCAAGATGTGTAGAAATTGTTTAACTAATCATACCTTTTTTCAGTACTGCGTATTAGTCAAGTTTGACACCTACAGTTAATATTTTGTGGCGTAAATATTTATTGTTTTGCTTTCCCATTCCTGGTATCCAAGCACTGTCTGTAACATAACTGATTTCACCGCTTGCTCTGCTAATCCACCATTTCCACCCATACCGCACCATTCATGATGTATTCGTAGCACCAAACCAAAGTTGATGTCTTACCACCGTTTTGCTTCCGCCTATCATAGCCTAATCATAGCCTGGTTCTAGTTTCCGTCGTAGTTACGGGTGGTTTTAATTTTAGATATAACATTTGGGACCTGTAGAATTTAGTGTAAATAAAGGCTGTTGTATTCCGAACTTTGTGTCTAGTTTTCCCTTTTTGACCCACTGGACATTTCCGTTTCTCCACTGTAGTTACTCTAGCCCTGCTTCACTGGCCTTGAGGGCAGTGGTTTTCTCCACTTAAAAAAGTGGCGCCCGAGCAACCGTATTGACACACCGCTGTTGCTAGGGTGTCAAACTGACATTTCTCAGTCTCACTGAGAAGTGTATCTAGAATGGGTCAATTGCTGAAAAAGCTATAGTGGTAGTGATGGCAATTTTGCTTTAAACCACTTAATTTTGATATA
The DNA here is from genome assembly GCA_936432065.2 of Rutpela maculata. Lineage (NCBI taxonomy): Eukaryota > Metazoa > Arthropoda > Insecta > Coleoptera > Cerambycidae > Rutpela > Rutpela maculata. Next base: position 115,593,156 of record OW386285.2, read on the forward strand.
AATTGTATAAAGAAAATGTTCCCAGTACATTTAGGTGCTTCTCTTTCTCATTCACAACGTCTAGAAGTAGAAGTAGAAGTAATATGATCCATGAATTATTCTAATTGGCCTCTCTTTGCTGTATGGTACGGTACGTCTGACAGCATTTCGCCATCTGACGCGGTTGCCTGCTAGACGCTCAGCTCGCCAAATTCCCATCACCTCCTTGGCGATATTAGCCCAACGTTTAGTAGGGCGTTCTCTTCGCTTTTTGCCATGTGGTTTTTAAATGAATTATCAACTGTTCAATTTTGCTCTCTCTCCGTTTGAGATGGGCAAAAAAATTAGAGGATTTTGGAGGATGCAGAAGGGTCGCTTTGGGGGACATATTTCTCGGAACATCGAGGTATTGGTACAATTCATAACAAACGTCTGCAGACCCACATCTCGAAACCAACTACATGTCGTTTGTTTGCCTCCCTAATGATCCTATAGCGTTAAATTAAAGCTATAATAATGAATATAAAAATATCGTTCTAAATATTTGTATTTCAACTTTCAAAATATAAATTCAATAATAATAATTTTTTGTTATTTTATAACCATAGTAATTATACATATATTCTCATATATGTGAGTGAGTACGCTACATATACTTCCCCCCTGCAAAGGAGAAAAGAACTTACCAAGGTATCAATATTAAAATGAGATTTAAAAAGAAAAGTCGAATTTGACTGTTAGATGACAAGATAGCATGTTGTTCAAGAAGGAAAGCTTATTTTGTGCGATAAAAAAATTGCAATGATATTTTCTTTAACGTGAGCATGTTGTTATTGGTGAATTGATATAATTAAAATAGCATGTATATGGATTGATGCTAAGTGGAATGAAAGTTCACAATCTATAGATTGAACGTCTTTAGTCGGTAATTGATAAAAATAGCCATGCATTTGACTGATGCTAAGTGAAATGAAAAGTTCACAATCTATAAATTGAGCGTCTTTCGGAATTGATTGAGTGCATTGAAGAAATTGAGGTAAGTGATAAAATAAAATAGCATGTATTTGACGATGCTAAGTGAAAATGAAAGTTCACAATCGAGGGTTGAGAGCGTCGAGATTGTGCTTCTTTCACTAAATTAAAATTGGTTGATTGAATGATTGGTTGAAATGAATTGTGAATTAATTAAAATATAAATAAATGATAAAATAGAAAATAATTGATGCATTGATAAGGTGATCTTACATGCAGGGAGTATAATATAGATAGGGTACCAACCAACACATTTACATAATGTTATATGTAATAAAAAGTTTTCTGGAAATCCAGTCTGATTCGTTCCTCGGTACCATATTCATGGAGAGACTAAGGAATTCGTATCTAGTGAAAATATCTATGGAACGGACTACCTTTAGCTGGCTGTCTTCGTTGTGGACGTCGTCCGTCGTTAAAGCGGTTAGCAGCACGAGCAGTTGCGTTTGGCCCCATATTCTCGGCACGACTGACATAGCTGTCTAGAATATCCATGGGAGATTATTTTCGGCATAACTATTTAACAACACTGTTTAAAGTTATTAAACTTCAGTCTTCATTATTAATTTTTGACAACTGTCTTTAACTCTCAGGAGGTATACAATGCGTGAAGACGTTCGGAGTCACCAGTATATAGCGTTAAATTAAAGCTATAATAATAAATATAAAAATATCGTTCTAAAGATTTGTATTTCAACTTTCAAAATATAATTTCAATAATAATAATTTTTTGTTATTTTGTAACCATAGTAATTATACATATATTCTCATATATGTGAGTGAGTACGCTACAGTCCATTAGAGACGTAAATGTTGTAGCTGTACAAAACGATAATAAATAAATCAGGACGACCATAGTGACAGACGTATATCATAACAATTTAAGTGCGCTCATGCCTTGATCTTCCTAATGGACTGAGCGGCAGCTGGATAAAACTCTACCTAATAACATACACAAATGAAATGATCATTTAGCGAAAATAGCATGATAGGAGCTCTAAAAAACATAAGGGTTGCTATATCCTAGCCCGGAAGTTACCTCGTGGTTATAATATGTATACACCTATTTTCACCCCTTTACATCATAAGATAAAGGAATAAAATGTCTATGTAGCGACAAAAGCAAGTAAGATGAATAAGAAAAACATAAAAATTTACGAAGAGTTGGGGGATGGGGGGTTGGCGATCTACAATTGAATTAAACGACTTTTTTTGCGACCAGCTGCGGCATTTTTTAACGTAAACTCTGATTTCATGTGGCACGAAAACGCTGAAGCAGGTCGCGAAAACGCGAAAATGGTTTCATTCATGTATCTTATGAGGTAGGGATTTGTAATGTTAATTGTAAGAACTATGAGTTGCCCTGGAAGACAGCCCGGAAAAAAAATCTTTCTAACCGATTCCTTCTACTAGTAAATATAACGGTGAATACTGAAAAGTGTTCATTTTTACATTTTTGTCGAAGGCGCTGGAATCACAGAATTCTTTTCTTATTTAAAAACCCACATGAAGAGAAAGCGAAACAAACCTGTAAACTCACACAATACATAAGATTTAAGTATCTACAGAAAGATTTTTCTGCATTCATATTTCAATTGACCTTCGAATTAATTTTCACTAACCAATGGGTAAAAAGTACGAAAGTCCATTTATAGAAAAGTAGTCGTTACTTATTTATAAACCGAAATTTTCTGTTATTTCATTGGTTTTTGGCGAAAGTACGTTTTTATGTCATATAAAATTTGTTCCATTACCGTACTAACATGCAGTAATTAGACACCAACAATAAATGACCTGGAATACATTTAAAAGTATTTTAACTAAAATTTCCAGTGACAAAAAATGGCGCTTTTTAGCGAGTTTAACAAAAAAAAAAAAAAAAGATTTAGTAGCAAATGTAGTGAATAATAGAAGACCCATGTAATTTTTGTTAAATACAGGGTGTGTTAAGATGAGATCGTGCTACTGGAATATTACAATTTTGCAAAGTTAAGTACAGTGGTAGGAGTAACTAATATATACTTACTTCGGAATTGATATTGCTGTCCTGGAAATATATCTAGTAGGGTGAAGTGGGGTAAGTGTAACTGTGGGGTTAGTGTAACTGTAACTACCAATTTCCTTTACATGTCAGATAATAACAATCTTTATTAATATATATATCAGTAGTAAAGGCTTTTTTCATAAATCAATAATTTTTCACAGAAATGCAAAGGCAGTAAAATATTTAGAATTTTTTGAAAATGTCCATGTATTTTAACGTAAAAGTCAAGTGTCCAACTAATAAATTAAAATGATGTAAAAAGTATTGGGTACGGTTAAATATAAAACGAAAAATGCCTTCTAGGATAAGTTTTCCCAACGTTTTCAGTTTTGGCATAAAAAATTGTCCATGTGAAACCGATAAAAAAATAAATTCCTGGTTTCACTTGCCCCTTCTAAAACCATAGAGGGGACAAGTGGAACCGATGGCTCTGGGGCAAGTGTAATTGTTGGTTACACTTTCCCCAGCAGGTCGCCGAGGAGATTTAACTTTTCCCGTGCCTTTTTCTGCATATAATGTGAAATAAATGCACATTACATATTTTTACTATATTATCCTTTCAGATATCCGACATGCTTTATTGTCTGGTTAAGTTATTTTCATTTATTTGGAGTTAATGTATTGTTATGTTAATAGTTAAAAAAAAATAAAGTGTTTTAATATTACCTGTATGTTACCTTTACAAAAAAACCTAGTAACTTAGTTATAACTTGTCTCAACTGGCGGGGGCAAGTGTAACCACATGGCAGCTACACATTTTTTTGGATCTAAATAAAAAATTTGTACGAATTTTCAAAAAATCCTCTATCCACTCATTTACTGAAGGTCTAAGGTTACTGTGGGGCGAAACGTTTTAGTATACTAGAACCCGTTTAATTAATGTGTGCTTACAAAACCTAACTAATAATTTTCACCGTTACACTTACCTCACTTCTCCCTAATAAGTGTATTATTCGAACACACGTAAACAGCCTGTACAGTAGCAAGAACAAAGCTGAGACAAAAATTATATTTAACTTTTTTGGTTTAGCTACCAATTTACAGTACCTATTTTTGAATCACGCTGAAGACAATCTGGTCTAAAACAACACTTTACTTCCTTGTAAGTACTAGTTTTAATGCATTTCAATTCAATACACAATTATTACATGATTAGTTGTAAGTACCTGACCTCCAACGATTAATTGTATAATAGTATATTATACATCGATGCTATAATGAAGGCTATTATTATTGAGGATGGAGATTGTAACCATCCGAGGTAATAATAGCCAGTATAGTTTTTATACCTTATATACGACTAACCTGTATATGCAATGACCGGTGTAAAGTTCAGGATTTCGCAAATTCAAATAAGTTGCTATTTGTTTTCCAAGTACAGTAAACTTATTTTTTCCAATTCGTTGAATGGTGCATTAATTTAATTTTAAAAAAATGAGCTTATTGTCACGTGCGACGGCCGAAGATCCATGTACTTTTTTACAATCCAATAAAATTGACCAGTAATGACAAAACTTCTTACCACTCTGATTTTCGTTTTAGGTACAGTTATTAATAATGTTGTACATAAATATTTCACATCTTCAATTTTCGTTTCGTAGAGCTCATTAGAGCTCTACGAAATCATTATTAATCATTAGTTTCCTGTCAATTGGAGTTTTCGGATACGTATTATTATGACGCATATTTAAGTTAATAACTTTAAGAAGTATATCTTCGAATGTGTTTTAGTAAAGTACCTAGAGGTAAAAAATATGCAAAACTTCGGAATAATGTCATATTGAACGGATTTCGTTCATTTTTGGCAGTATAATAGTAAATGCTTCACAGAAAAGTTTCTATATTGTACGGAGGCTTGCTAATTTATAGGGGGTGGGTGCCACCCCCTCTCAAGGGGAGGCACTTAAAAAATATATATATATTTGTTGGAGCTGAAGTAGAATCAAATTTTAAGAAGAAAAGATTCTATGCAATTTTTCACATAAATTGATAGTTTTTAAGTTATAACGACTTCAAAATTGCGATTTTAGCTAAAAGAAAAGGTATTTCCAAACGGCTTTCGTCAAGTATCTCGAAAAGTGAAAATTAAACTGATAATCAGTCATATCTGGAACAGTCAGCTCTGCATAGTTGTCCATTTTTTCTAAAATATTTTCTTCTGAAGAATCATTTTCGAAATACATTTCCCATGCAAAATGAATCTAAGGTAAAATTGTGTTATTCACAATTATTTATGTAACTGATTGCAATAAGTTACAAATAAATCTAAATCGTAGATATTGAAGGTTTGACGAGCCAATACCTTTTGACAGTAGCTGAAGTATTTCGAGTTCGAATAAATATAATTGGCAATTTTTACTCTATGATCACGTGATGAAAATCCACTCTCACTCCACTCTAGTACCGTGTGTACAAGCCACGGTGTGTGTAAGCCAAACTCAGCTTCGGTACGCTTTGTCATAAAAACTTTTTGATTTCTTTGGTAGTAAATTAGATGCTGTTGCTTCTGCTCTTTCAGTTATTTCTGGTGGAGTACAGGGATAGTATCTTCTGAATCACTTTCCATTCTTTCAACCACAAAACTAATACAATCAAACACAATTCCACAAAACCCGTTTTTACTTTGATTGTTTACGGTATCTGTTTATTTTTTTTTCTTAGTTACCAGCCTCTATGGCATTTTTAATGTGCACGGATAGACTTATTCATGCATAATTTTCTGATTGGTACACGATGACCAGAATTCCTTCATCATAATTCCCTGTGGAATTAATTGATGGTATTATATATTAAAAATCACCCATTTAATGTTCATATTATTTTTTAGTCATATAAAAAAAATATTTATCTTGATTAGCATGCATTTGACAGATTTATAATGTTAAAATGTTTCCTAATGGAAATAAACAGAACATGAAGTCACAGTCACAGAAGCCAGTTAATTCTCATTACACATTGTGAAGTAGGTGACTGGACAGGCCCGGTCGACTTGATATAAACACATATTTCACGGAGCTAATCCTGGGCTTAGGCGCATCCTGTTGACGGATGGATTACAGCTGAAAGCAGAGTGTGCCCGCCGAACGTACGTCCGTGGGGCGCTGTGCTTCCCGCTGTTTAATACTCGCTACCGCTGCTAATACTACCAGGACCGTAATGGCTTTTTATAAACCACATTGGCATTGCGATATGATAAAAACTGATCTATGTTTAAATGTAACAATCATCGAGGTTATGGTGATAATTATGATCGTAGTTTTAAATTATACATAAACTAGCAGTCGCTCAGTCTTTGTCCAGAAACATCAAAGACTCTCTCCTTGTACACATCACTACGCCTCTTCTCGAGCAAGCTGCAGTCCATATGCACCGGAAAGAAATAACCTCCCCAACGGGGATAATTATCCAAATCTATTAAACAGTTTTCGAAATTATCTCCAAGAAATTAACTCACGACCCAAAAATAACAAAAAGTTTGAAGTAAATTCTTGTCTAGACCTCTTGTCAGATTTCGATGTTTTTTGTATGATAGGCTCTTTATTCAAGAATGTGAATGTACTACTGCTTTTTCAAAGAATTTTTTTATTGATTACCGGGTGTAATAATTGCGATGTGTTTTTTCTATAACATTTGTAACACCCTATGAAGTTCAACAGTTACACCAGCAAGTTAGAATTCATATCGTACTCTAGCCTATCTTTTCTTAACATTTTCTTTTTTGATACACTTTATTATATTTATTAGAACCAGAAAAACACACGCATAACATGTTTTTACTTAAAGGTAATATCGAAACAAAAAATTAAATGGAACTGAACAAAATGTAAAAAAAGCGTCAAAAAGCATTTCTGCCTCTACCACGAATACCTTCTTGGCAACGCCGGTTCATACTTAAAATAAGCGAACGTATTTCATTTTGGTTCAGTTCTTCCCAAATTTGAACCAATTTCCGCCCACCGCAACGTCTGCTAAGGTGTCTAATTGATTAAGTTCCCATTGTAATTTTCTATCAAGTTTATCTCAGAGGTTTCCATTGAATTTATTTACGGGCTTTTGGCTGCTCATACCATGGTGCCAATTTCGACTTCTTCCAGATAATATTGCACAACTCGAGCAACATGAAGTCTATCATTATCCTGCATTAACATAAATCCTTGCCCTATATATAGCGAATATGGAACCACGTAGTTGTCTAAAATCTCTAATATGTACCGTTCAGCTGTAAGGCTTCCATTATTGAGGACAAGTTTCGTGCGACTGGTCAAAGAAATATCTGTCCACACCAACACAGATCCGCCCCTATAAAATGTTGTATTGGGGAAATTGCACTGAGCTATTATCCATCGGCACGCCATTTATACACGGAGACATTTATCATTATTATAAAGACAAAATCGGGACTTATTCGTAAATAACACACGTTTCCATTGAGCCTCTGGCCAGTTAACATGCTCTGTGGCAAAATTTAACCTAGTCCTTTGGTGATCTTGTAGAAGAAACTTACAGAAACTTACACACAGCGTCTGATGGACGTGACGCTAATTTATTTATTATGTGCGCCAGTTACGTTCCCTTTTATTGGGTGTGGTTGTTTCCACTCCCAGTTGAGTTCTATATTCTAAGCGATGTTTGATAGCCGAGAATGACAAAAGCTGTACTTGCCGTATATTGCTAATTGCCTTCTCTTTCAATTTGGCTTCTAAGGTGAACACTTTAGCTTATATATCTAACACTGCAAAGGATCTTGTGCTAAGAGATCTTTTAATCACTTTTATAGCTTTCGCGATCCTATCGGTGTATTGAATTACAAACTTGCATTGTCAGGAGACGCCCGATATTCAACTCCGACCTAAAATTAATCATTCAATCAGTAAAATGCTACAGTTCAAATAATACCATTTATTGGTTAATCCAAATAATACAGATAATGTTATGCAATTCTATCTAAAGAGAACATATATTGTTTTTTAAATTGAATCGCCTCCCCAAGCAGGGCAAAGACGAATGCCTCTTTTAGAGAACGTTAATAGAGAGCGTGCAATAGCAATCGATTGATAAAAAAACTCACACAACTTCCTCAGAGGGTTATAAAAGCACTTTGGTTTTGAGACTGACTGAAAATAATATAAAACTATTTTACTTAAAAAATTTTGGGAAACTAGTGGTTAGCTTTAAGGTTCCTTTTAGTGATTATATCATTCACAAGAACGGAGTTCAACTATATATGAGTTTATTTTGTTTCCTACCCCCCTTGAGGCACAAGGTGGTTTTCTCTATAACTTAGCCATCTTTAAAGACCTGCATTTGGTTTTACTACCACAGCTTTCTGTCTATTCTCCAACGCACTCATCCAACTGACGAGTCGCTGGATGAATCCAAATTTGTTTTATTCGAGAAACCGGCATTGTCCATTTTCGCTAATTTTTGTCACAATATTTGTTGAAATTATTAAATTGCATATAGACGTTATGCGCCTTTGCCACATTTTTCGGTCTAGCCTTTTCAGTATCTCGCCTCTTCAAAATTTTATTATCATTCTTTTGAATGATATCCACAATGACTGTGTCTTCAATTTCACGGTGTTTCGTGAAGCGATAAAAAATTAAAAAATATTTTGAAAAGATAAAATTTGACGCACAATACGAACGACGTAAAATATTTAACGTACTTTTGAATTGTGCGCCTTGTGAACTTTTGTTTCTGCAAAGGTGTATGAGTCCTTTTGTGCCAGTCTTCGGCGCTGATGAATTAAATATGTTTAGTTATTCTCTAATTGTCTTTTAATAAATTGTTCCTAAGTCGAAGTTTTTGTTTATTCTTCGACTTAGGTCAATTCTAGGAGGTTCTATAACCATCTCTAGTTGAAGCAGGACCTCGAGCAGCAACTCTTGGTTCAGCACGAATTTGTGAATCACTTACATCCCGTAGCTGCATTGGTAAACTAACGCGCTGTTACAAAACGTTTTCGTAAAGTTGAAAGTCTCAAATATCGGTCATTAATTGGGGTTCTTATTCGATTCCTTCCTTATCTCGGTCTGCGAACATGATTTCCAATCTCTCTGTATCTTTGAATCACTGAAACGGTTGTATGAGCCACATTAAATCACTGTCCAATCGATCACTCCAACCTACTTCAACCAATATTAATGCTTCAGCACATTCTTCACCAGTAAGATTTCGTGTTTCACGTTCCATATTGACAAAAATATAGAAAAAAAAGAAAAAACACAGCTATCACCACAATAAACACTTCTTTCAGTGTTTTTTGATGTTTACCTACACGTTTCTTCTGTTTTCCATTGCAAGCTACTTAGTATCGTTTTTCTAAAATGAAATCAGTAAAAAAAACATGTTATGCTATAAAATTGTGTTTTGCTGTTACTAATAAAGTTAATGAAGTGAATCAAAAAAGAGAATATTAAGATTGGAACACGATATGAATTCTAACTTACTGGTGTAACCGTTAAAGTTCACAGGGTGTTACAAGTTTTATGGAAAGAACACATCGCAATTGTTACACCCTGCAGTGAATAAGAAAAATTATTTGAAAAAAACAATAGTACATTCACATTCTTGAATAAAGGTCCTATCATTCAGAGAAAAAATATCGAAATCGGACAAGAGGTCTAGACAAAAATTAACTTCAAACTTTTGGTTATTCATATCCAGTGGAAGTATAGTAACGCCAAAAAAAAACGTTGAAAATTTTTATTGTTCAAATAATAGGTTTAGTTACATCGAGATTTTAAGTTTGAGAAAAAGAAATTTTCTATCTGTCGATCTGTCTGTCAGTCTGTCTGTCTGTCTTAACTTTTTTGTGCGCTCGATTACTCTGGAACCATTTAAGATATTAACTTGAGATTTGGTATGTATTTTAAAGAGATTTGGAACTAGATTATATTTTGATCTTATTCCGTTGAAGGGTTGGTAGGTAAATTGGCGTAAATGGAAGGTAAATAGTTAAATCAAGCAAGTAAGACTCCATAAAATCGGTATTTAGTATACATAAGAGAAGCTAAGGTCTCAAAATTTCTTTTTGGCATTGGCCACCCCCATTATTTATTTCATTTATTTTCATTTGTAATGCTTGTATTTACACATACTGACTCTAAGCGAACATTTAAAAATTCACACAAATAATGCCTCAACATTATTGATTTATTAAGACAAAGTATTTGATTCTTCATAAACATTACATTAAATAGGATTTTAGTGGAAAGTACGGGAACCAAATCGAAATTTTAATGTTAATGTGAAGTAGTGTTTTTTTTCAAATTTAAAAATGCTATTTCTTGGATATTACATGACTGGTTGTGGAAATTCTAGTATTTTTAAGCATTATTAGGTATTACCTTCATAGTCAAAGAAATTTTAAAATTTGTGAAAACACATAATTTCGATTTGCAATTTAATTTTTACATCACTTTGAATTTTCGCATTTATTATTTGCAGTAGATGTTTTTTTCTGATGGTGACACATTTATTAGGTACGGGTGTATATGAATATTCTAATAAGGAAATACTAATACTTTTCCAATTTGTTTCTTTAGCATTTTTCTGCATTTATGAAGAGCAAGACCCCTCATCTATGGGGCAATTAAGGGTGGCGGTGCCGTGCTTAAGAAAATGATTTTGTAATACGACAATTTCTCCTATATCCCTGACTCGATTGAAAAAATTCTTTGATAGGCTTTTAGAGAAAACTTGATAAATTATACCAGACTATTGAAATTAACAATTTTTTTTTTTTTGATTTTCGAACGAGAAAAAAAATTTTTCGTTTCAATGGCCTAGTACCATTCTATAAAGTTGTCTCTAAAAGCCCATCAAAAAATTTTTTGAATTGGTTCAGGAATGTATGAGAAATTGTCGAATTACGTTCACCGAACCTTAAAGAGTTGAGTTATTAATCTTAATATTCCACTGATTATCATATTGGTTAGATCTGTAAGATCCATTTTATCTGCTATTATTTTAGGTATACTAGTAGTAGAGAATAAAATTTATAATTTAGATGTAACTTCTTTAGAAGAATAATAACCTTATAGTTAACTTGATAGGAATGTGTTGTACATTTATAGAAAAACATTTTTTGTTTTAATCGACGTTTATTATCATTCTCAGGTCTTCGGGGAATGAAATTTAATAAAATACTCACATTCAAAGTTGGTTCTTCTAAGAACTATGTTCCATAATTTATACAAATTACAAACAAGCATATTAGATACTCCACAAATAACGGAAACATTCATATAATTTATTTATTAAAAAATGTACAACTTGCAGTGTAACTGAAGAATTTGTTGCTGATATATGGAGACAGTGTGCTAGTTTAAAATATTTTTTATTACAAGAACCAAAAATAACCGGGACGTACTTTTTAAAAAATTGTATATTATAGACTTCTTATCAATCAATTTAATATAAGTCGTATTTAGATTTTCTACGTCTGATCTCTTATTTACGCAATTCTTTTCGTTTATGATATGCCTCATTTCATTAAGTAACCGTTTTCTTTTAAATTTGTTGTCTATCTACATTTTCTCTCTCATTGAAACTGAATTGGTGGAAGGTATTGAGGATAAGTTCTGCTAAAGCCAAATTTACTCTTGTCTTTAGGGTTTAGGATTTATGTATGTTTTTCGTCATTTCTAAGTTCTCTTACTCTTATTCTGAAATATCTAGCATTATGACCTATATAAGCTTTCTTACAATTTTGTATACTTAATTTTAATAGTTCAATTTATGGTAAAAATAATTCTTTTTTTATTAGATGATTGGAATTTCTGATAAGGATTGTAGTGGGATAGGTCGGAGTGAACGGTTGTGCGTCTGAAACTCCCACTTAAAAACGTTAAAAAATCTGGTAAAGCTGCGTCAAATTTGACAAAGCTCAGGTGAATTGTAGCTTAATTGTAGCTTAAGAAATTTGGATTAAATTGATGATGTGTCATAACAAAAGAACAAAGTTGAAGTATAATTAATATTTTGAAATAACTAATACAGAGTTATTTAGTGGCAATCGGTGTGGTGCATAAATAAACGAGCTTAAAGAAATGAATATATAAGCACGACCCAAACCCAGGCATATAAGAGATAAGTACATCTTAGTTTATTTATGTCTTAATGACTACAAGTGTCTGCCCCATAAAACCATTGAAATGTTTAGGTCCAGACCCTTGAAAAGTCGACATCTGTCGACAAATTTATGAGAGCAGTAAATTATTGAAACATGGCCAAATAAATTGTTTTTAATCATTATAAAAATATTTAAATGAATTTAACTTAAATTATATCCGAAATAATCAATAACGTATCATAAAATATGGTAATATATATTTATTTCTCTCAAATAATTCTTTTTTCCTAATTATTAAAAATACTCAAATGAATTTAATATAAATTAAACCCGCAATAATCAAATGTAGTTTTAAAGTAAGGACAGAATAATTTCTTATGTAAATTTTCAAGTCAGGTTTTTTATAATTATATATTTTTAATACTCAAATGAATTTAATTTGGATTAAACCCGAAATAGTCAATGAGACATTGTTGATATACGGCGTCAAAATTGAATTCTCAGATTCTCACAGCACTTCAACAGAGGTATGCGTGGTGCAGGCTTCTTGCAGAAAAATTGTATTTTCTAAGAAAACATACACATACACCGATGATATCCTAATCGCCGCAGGACCAGGTGCGTACGCAGGGGGGCAAGGGGGGTAACTGACCTCCCAGGCGCGGCGTGGTTTAAGAAGTTTGGGATAGTCACAATTATTTCATATCTGTTTTTGCATACCAAATATTAGTTTAGCTTCGTTTTTAAGCATATGCCAAAAAAGTGAGGTTTTAAGTTCCATTGTGCTGTGTTATGTGTTTATTTGGTTCCCCCCTGTCCAGAACCAAAAATACAAAAAAGGGAGCTTAAACGTTCCCTCACGACACAATGCGGTAACGCATCTCACAAATACTTACCATCCCACATTCCTTTACCATGCGCCATGTGGCACTCGCTGCTGGCAACAAGCATGACCCTAGTCCAACCCAGCGTGGACGTAGCAGGCCCAGCTGTATAATCCTTGGGAGTGGCAGAAATGCCTACCGCACGCTGGTAAATAAATCAATCAATCAATCAATCAATGATTAGAACTTCTGATAAATTCTGCTACTACCCAAAATTTTCCATTGTACTTTATACTATTTAATTTTAATATTTATAATAAAGAATATATTTTGAGTTAGTATTTATTTGATTGAAATTTAAATCATTGTTAATATAATCAATATCGAACCCTGGAAAATATAAAGCTTCGTCCCTGGCTACCACCCTGAAACATTTGCTCAGCCTTTGTATTAGCGATTAATAAACTAAGTTATGAATTTAAAAGTTACTCCGTGCCTATTTTCCTGTCTGTCATGAATGTGATATTATAATCATAACAAACAATATATTGTTAATTTCGTACCCATTTTAGAATTGTAGTATTCTGCATGTGATTAGTCACTATTCTCTTTGAGCAGCTTGATGATTGAATTATTACTGTAATTTGTGTGTAATTTGAATTTTTTGAAAGTTTTCTATAGTAAAAACTGCTTTTCCTAAGAGTGCATCTTTTCAATTTGTATTATTTTACCTCTATTTGATTTAATCAAATAGGTATATTATGAACGTATATATTTTTATAATATTCATTGTTGAAAAACATGTTTGTATAGAAATTCATTTCATAACACGCTGATCTCAAGAATCTAGTAAAAAGTCTTTATGTCTGTATGTATGCCCGTCTGTACGCATGTATGTGTGTATGAATGCACATGTGTAGATCATTTTTTTGTAAACAGGAATAAGTTTTGTTCTACTTAAAATTTTTATTTCAAATTCGGAACATATAAAATGGCATAGCGCAATATTTTCTACTGATATTGGGCCATATCCGCCATACAGGGTGATATTTTATTATAATTTTCGAGGAGAATATTACTAAGATTTTTGATTAAACACACAAAAATGGGAAGATGTACAAGATACGGAAACTGTAACATACAATGTGTCTCACAGAGTCGAATGATCTTTACGTTGGTTAAGTGAAGTGAAACGTTCCAAGATATTGACTTGAAATTTGGTACACGTATGTATTTTAACGAGATCTGGAACCAGACTATAGTTTGGTCTTATTCCATTGAAGGTTGGTTGGGGATTAAATTGGGGTAGATGGAGGTAAATAGGTAAATCAAGCAAATAAGAAGCTATAAAATTGGTATTTAGTGTATATAAGAGAATCCAAGGTCTCAAAATCTTCTTTGGCATTAGCCACCCCCATTAGCACCAGCAGCCCCCCGCATCAAATCATGGGCCCCGGTACTAAATTCACTGGCGGCGCCCCCTTCGCCTAATAATTGATGAACGAGAAAACATTTTTTTGTCAAAATCTCTGGCGGGCCTTGCAACGGAATCCTCGGAAGTCAACGGGCACCCGCGCTTAATAACTGATGAGCGGGAGGGAGAAATTTGAAAAAAAAATGTTTGCTAAAATCTCTAACGGACCCCCGCTCCGAGCCCTTCCAAAGCCAACGGGCCCCCGTGCTTAATAATTGATGAGCAGGGGGGAGAAAGGGTATAGCCGGAAAAGTTAGGGAAATGTGCCCCCGCACTTACTTAGTTAAAATGGCTTCCAAATGATGCATTTTATAGAGTATATTACACTGTAAAAATTTTAACCCTCTACTACCCCTACGAAGATGGAAAAAAATATGTCTTTAACTATTATATTTTTTTTTCGGCTTCTATGCAACCGATCGATTTGAAATTTGGCACGAGTATTGCTTGTATGGAGATAACTTACTCCAAAAAAAAAGGTCATTTTACGACCATTTTAACCATCGAAAAAAAAATATTCATTTTTTTTTTAGAGGATAAAAGGTACCCTTTGTGGTACAATCACCATTCTATGATATATTATATCTTGACACTTCGTGATTATCATACTAAATTGTCAGATTTTTTGCTGTGGTGGAACGATATGGAAAAAAATAAAATTGGGTAAAATAAAATATTTACACATGCCTCTTAGTTGTAACAGTTAATACTTATAGCCTTACAAGGTATTGTTGCATATCTACAACCGACCGCGGATTCCAATGCGATGTTGCCAAGTCTTTCCCCAAACGTAGGGAAATTCGGCACAATCTGGAAATACCACTTCTGGAGGTTCCAAGGTTCACCCCCCAGGGTCGAAGTATTAACTTTCTAGGACCTTGGAGAAAATTTTAGCAACGAATGATGTTCTTTGTAATTACTATCGCATTACAACATTTGAAAAACGACGTACTGAACCAGATGAAGAAAGTGAGGGAACGATCGTCGCAGACCAGCCCTTTGTGCCTTCGACATCTTCTGGCACTACGATTAGTAACTCTGATGAAATAATGGAACTACCATTGCAAGACTCGTTGCTACATATAAATACTGTTGCATATGTTGTGATGGTAAAGAACTGGCCGTAATACCCACTACTGGGAGACTACAGTGCTATCGAAACAAACAAATATACACCCCCCGGATCGTAAAATGACCTTATTTTTTGGAGTAAGTCGAAAAAAAAATCTAATAGTTAAAAACATATTATTTTTTTCCACCTTCGTAGGGGTAGTAGAGGGTTAAAATTTTTACTATGTAATATACCCTATAAACTGCATCATTTGGAAGCCATTTTAACTAAGTAAGTGCAGGGGCACATTTCCCTAACTTATCCGGCTATACCCTTTGAAAAAAAATTGCCAAAATCTCTGGAGGACCCCCGCTATGGGCCCTTCCAAAGCCAACGGACCCCCGTGCTTAATAATTGATGAGCGGTGGGAGAAATTTGAAAAAAAAAATTGCCAAATTGTCTGGCGGGCCCCCGCTATGGGCCCTTCCAAAGCCAACGGACCCCCGTGCTTAATAATTGATGAACGGGTGGGAGAAATTTGAAAAAAAAATTTGCCAACATCTCTGGTGGGCCCCCACTATGGGCCCTTCCAACGCCAACGGGCCCCCGTGTTTAATAATTGATGAGTGGGGGGGGGGGGAATTTGAAATAAAAAATTGCCAAAATCTCTGGCGGGCCCCTATACTCAGTACCTCCATAAGGGGGGCCTGCCACCCATTATTAAAGGGGGTGAAAAAAATAAAATTGTGATTTAATGTGTTCAAGAACCAAAGATCTCAAAAAATGTTTTTTCTTCATCCATTTTTTGCCTATTTCTATGGCATAAAAAACAAAGAAGTTATGATACAAACATGTGCTTCCTAACATTTTTTTTTAATAAAATGCCGCCATTTTGTTAATGTAAATAGTCAGTAATTAAAAAATATATTCTCGTATACTGTTGTTCGTTAATATGTAGTATAATCTAGATGCCCAAAATTATTTGTCCGTTTACAGCACTTGCTTAAGAAAAGAATTGCATTTTAAACTGTAAGCGTATTTTCGAAAAAAAGCAAAAAAAAATTTTTAGCAAATATCTCAATAAATATTAGTTTATGCGAAAAAAATTATAGATATTAAAAACAAAGCTGATAAACCAGTAATGACTTTGGTTACTTTAATACTTATTATCAAGTATTTAATTTAAATGTTGAATATTTTACAAACCATAAAACTTTCATCAAAATTTCTACGACACAGTATTAAAAGAGGTAATGAATGTTGTTGGGCAGTGGAGGGTCATTTTCGAAGTAACTTTTTGCGCTGAATCCGAATCTGGCTTCAGAATTGGCCCGTCACGTCAGGATTTTGAAATGTTTGAGGCTAAGTACTTAAAAAATGGCATTTTTGACAAATTTTGAGGTAATGTATAGAATTCAAAATTTTTTTCAGCTTATTTATAATAAATATATCATTTAGTACCATTCTTCCTTTTTAAAATAAGCTTTCGAATGGTCACCTACGATGTTTTCTCGCAAAGTTACAGCCATTTTAAGGTTAAATGAATTTAAAACCATGATCCCCGCCTGCAACCCAACAATCTTAACCAATTTATTTGCGACAGAGATTTTTTTTTTTAGCTTTAAATCTTGATTCGCTTGGAGTCGTTTGGTTAAGATTGTTGAGTTGTAGGGGATTAGGGTTTCAAATTCACGTCACCTTAAAATGGCTAAAACTAAAACTTTGCGAGGATACATCGTAGATGTAGATGAGGCACGGTACGGAGACAAGTTAGCCGAAAGTGTTAAATTCCTATATATTTAAGAGCCTATGGTACTTTTGTTGACACTAAGAACTTTACGGGGAGGCTATTCTATTGATGGAGCTTATATTTACATTTTAAAAAGGAGCTAGAACTTGTAACGATGAGTTTAGAGTTCTGAGATGAAATATGCGAAAAAAATCCAATTTTCTTAAAAAATCCTAAACATTTTCTTTCCGGTTAGCCTTACTGACGGGAGTTTCTTTCTGGGAATTTTTTTCTATGTTCAAAACATTTAAAGAAACATGCTCAACCTTAAAAAAGTTTGTAACGATGATGTTATATAACTCCGTTTTTTTACCCCTTTGACCTTTCTGGTTGCGCCCCTGATGGACCACACTTTCTGGCGATCTTATTTTATTCATTCTAAACATAAAATGTGTACACACAAAAAAATGGTTTTGTAACGATGATATAATTTCACTGATTTTTATATCTTGAGCCATGGCCAACTCGACGGGCTGACATATGCCAGAAGTCTATTTTGTCGTTATTTACGTTCGATAGAATTAATCAGCGCATAGAAAATGCTTGTAACGACGAGTGTCCGAAAAAGCCACTTAGCTCCCGCACCCATCGTAATGTTTTCATTTCCTTGAACGATCGATAGGATGCGAGTAAGATTAAAGATGAGATCAGCATCAAAAAACCCTGAAGCACAACTTTTGATCACTTAAACTTTACTTCACTTGAATCTCGAATTTTTATCACCTTAATCCTTCAACTCCCATTTTAACCCTTTAAAAGGGTTATCGTTCATACGTTAAAAACGATTCAGGAAACTTAAGCAATTAACTTATGTCCCATAAAAATGAATTTGGTATCCAATCTACATGAACACGACTTCGTTTGTTTGTGACTCTCGATCAAGGAGGTAAACGCGGAATAAAGAGAAAAAACCGCTATCCAAGGAAGCACTGCTTCCACATCCAGTTTTTCTATCCAAGTCTCTCACAACAAAAAATTGTACGTGGAAATAATTAGTTATGGAACTTTAATAATAATAAATAATAATAATAATTTATTTACAAAAAAAAGAAAGAAACACATGATACACCTATAGAACTTTGATAACTTGTAAAATAAACTGGATACAGCCACAAAATGATGTAAGATCATCTGACCGTGAGACTGAGTTAAAAACATAAAAAAAACAGCGAGAAAAGTTTTCTTATATGTAGTAGCTAAAACTATAATGTATATAAATTATATACAATACTTTAGAAACTAATAATCAACATTATCAGCATATAAAAAATAAAAGAGATAAATATTAAAAACTATAGAAAGAGAACTATTAAAAAAAGTAAAAATTAATGGTAGTATAGAAGTTAATAGCCGTATACAAAAGACCTTCCAGTTCATATTAGGACCAAACATTTATTAATTACTGCAAGCAATCCCTCATATTAGGTTTTGGTTTTTTCAAGTCAATTTGAGAAATTATTTTTTGTCTGTCTAACATTACATATTTTTTTAACTCTATTTTAAACTTGTTTTTTGCCAGAGATTTTATATGCTTAGGGAACGCATTGGAACATTTTGAGCCCAAAAATTTCCAACTACGTTGTCCTGTAGCGGTATTCATTTTTGGTACAAGTATACATCCTTTAGTAGTTTGCCTAGTTCCATACAAGGAAGTTGCCTGTATGAAGTTTCCTACATATGATTCCAAAACACATTTTATAAAGAATAATTCTCCAAATCTAGAAAATTACTCTCGTCGAAGAGACGGTTAGATGAATACAATCGACTTTTACCTAACAGTATTCTTAAAAACTTTTCCTGTATAATTTCTAAATTAGACATGTGACGGTTTAGAGCTCCACCCAACAATTATTCCGTAGCTCAAGTGAGATTCAACAAGGGTTGTGTACACTAATCTAAGTTGAGAAATTGGTAGGTATTTTTTAAGTTGCTTAAATCTAAATAATATGCATCTAAGTTTATGTACGACAGATTTGACATGCTCGTCCCACCTTAGGTGGGGATCTAAGGTTACACCTAGGTATTTCATACTATTTGCCTTGTGGATATGTTGTGTGTGTCTAATTTTTAGAGAACTAAAATCAGGTAATCCATTTACGTACAACGAAAACGGTATGTACTTAGTTTTTTTTAATATTTATAGTTAACAGCTTTATTTCAAACCAATTCTTAAATAGTATAAGATCCTTTTCAACTTTATTTTTTAGTGTAAGTAGTGTAAGTAAGAAAAAAATTGACCACTTATAGAAATATCAAAAATAGAATTAATATTTAATATACATAGGACTGGGCCTAAAACCGTTCCTTGAGCACCCCAAATTCTATTTTTCTTGATTCACTGTAATAATATAATATTTGAAATCGTCTACCCCAAAAACCCTAAAAGCCCATAAAACGATATGCCACATCGGTAGTGGTGGTGGGAGTGGTGGGAGTGGTGGAAGGAACCCCCACCACTGGGACCCTCAGCACTGGGATTATTTTAAGTGGTAATAAATGATGTATTTATTAGAAATAAGCTGAAGAAAAAATAGACAAAAAAGTAATTTTTAAGTACTTAACTCAAATATTTCAAAATCCTGACGCGGTGGATCAGTTCTGAGGCCAGATTCGGATTCAGCACGAAAAATTACTTCGGGAATGACCCCCGTGAAAATGTGGTCAATTTTCATGTAAAACATATTAAGAATTTTTTTATAAAAAAATATTACCACCATCTTATAATAGGGCATCTTTTAGAACTTCTTTGTGCTAAATTTTGTTAAAATATCTCGAATAGTTTTAGAGGTGTAGAGACAGGTAAACATGACATTTTCTCAAAAATTAATGACCTTTAACTCTGATCGAGGTGATGTTAGAAACAAAGTTATCTCACATTTCTTACTACAAATTTGAAGTTGTAATCAAAAATATCATCGTACTCGCCAAAAACACTAAAAAATTATGTCCGCTTACACAAGCCGCATTCAGTTTACTTGTCTTAAACCTGTCGCCTTTGAAATCGTAAACTAAAGTTATAACGATAATGGAAGTTTAAGACTTTGTAGTTTATTTCTGTAATTATTTGTTGCTTAAATAAATATTTATTTTTAAAAATTGTTTTCTTTATTTAAACAAAATTTAGCACAAAGGGTTTTCAAAAGAGGCCCTATAAGTTGGTGGTAATATTTCTTTTTATAAAAAAGACTCCTAATGATTTACCTGAAAATTGACCACATTTTCACCTCCCTAATCCGTACGTCTATGGAATAAATTAAATAGGTATATGCCCTTCTAGTCACCATAAAAAAGGTGTACAACTTAGTTTTAAATAAATCAACTTATTAATAACTGAGTTACGAAGATGTTACCGTGAAAAATGAGACACACTGTATATTAGCAGGAATATTTCATAGTCGCTCTAGTTACTTTAATTAACATAAGCGTCCAACAAGCCTACTTTTTTATAAAAGTAAAAACCGGTGCTATATTTTCATCAGGAATAATTAGTGAAAATATATAGAGCCCAAGGGTGATATCATTTGTGTACATATAAAGATGTTAAAGCTACCATGATTATGGCCGAACGAGTTTGGCACATTCACCACACTCACTGAACTGGATGATTTGATCACATAACTGTTTGAAATGGGCCGCAAATATCTCTTTGTAATAAATTAGGGTTCAAAAATAAATAAAAAATATCTTAATGAATAATTTAATAAATGTATTGCATTGTTTCCGCTCGAAACAGGGTAATATAATAAATTGCATTAAAATTATCAAATTTTGTAAAGAAAATTATATCAGCAGTGCAGCAGTCAAAATTACAGCCCAAACCGGGATTTCAGAAAATGTATACAATTCTTACATTCTGAGAGTAACTATGACGAGGAAAAATATAGAGTATTTTTTGAAAACATAGAAACACTTCCAATAGGACAACGACTAAATTAAACTTTCAGACATTTAAATAAATATAGAAGAAACAATAATACCCAAAAGAGAAGATACATTCCAGTGCAATATTGGAGAAGTTGGAGGAAGAAAGAAGCGCAACGAACGAACGAACAGAACGGTCCAGTGACCACAAGCCACCATCAAAGAAACTGTAAATGAGATGATTAAAAAGTCATACAGAGTTACAGTGGTAATTATACCGTTCATCGAGAAAAACAAACCATCATGGGGCCAGATCAAGAGGTTGTACATAGCCATTATACTGCCAACGACGACATATGTAATTAAAAACGCGGCAACGATAAAAGCCAGCAGACGAAGCCTGAGAGGAGCTGGAAGGGACATCATCCAACTACTCGCAAAATCATCAAGACGAAAGCAACGACACATTACTAGGAGGGAAAACAATTACAAAATGAATTGCAATGTATGCAATGAACTACTGTGCACATGTCTCAAGATGGGACCAACACATCTACTGAAGAAAGCGTTAATACTGAACACCAACAAACTCAAAATAGGCAGACCATGCTACACGTGGAGAACAATCAAGAGGATCATGAACAAATTAAGGAAGGACCTCAAGGACCAAGCATACTAAATATCAGAAGAAGATTTTCAGAGGCAGAAACACAAATATAGGAGCCTAAACTCTCTATATCACGACACAAAGAGGCAACGTATCTCACAAACACCTACACTACCCATCCCACACTCCTGTATCATGCATCATGAGGCTCTCGCTGCTGACCACAAGCATACCCACCCAATTCAAACCCAGCGTAAACAGCCCGGCGGCAGAGCTGGGCAGAACCGCACTAAAGTACTCACGAGTACTTCGCAATGAGTATCTTTAAAAAGTACTCGTGAAAACATGAGTACGAGTACTTGTTTAAGTACTCTAAAAAATTAGTACTTTTGCAAAATTTGGAGAGTACTCTTCTACAGATGAGTAACGAGTACGAGTACTTCGAAAGATACCAAATTGAAATAGGTAATAGACAAAAAATTAGAATACCACTTACACCATTATCAGTAAATAAAAGTAAATCGGCATTTTAATTGCATTTTTAATAATAATAATAATAAAATTAATAATAATAATAATAATAATGGCCTCCGACATCGTGTGGTGTCGGAGGCCACGGAAGTCCTGTCCGGCACCGGGCTACCCGATAATAATAATACTAATAAAAGATCTTTATTGGTCATTCAAGTAAACAATACAAATATAACCAAAAGGCCATCGACCGAGATTCTTCAGCCCGTCCATTACATCATTTAATATTTATTGCAAAAATTAAATACAGTGAAAAGTAAGATCAATTTCAGTATAAGAGAAAAAGAACATTTCATATTAAAATAGAAAAAAAAGAAGAATATTTCATATTACAATTTAAAGTATAAAGTATATGATGATTGAAAGCAAAAATACAAATAGGAGAATATCAAAAAGAAAGTGTTTAATTAGCTACTTGTAAGGAAATCAAAATTTCTTGAATAGTTCTCTCGGGAAAACGACACCTTCGCCACTGAACTGTTCGTGATCTCAGGAGAGGATTTATAATCTCTAAATTTTGAGGACTTCGTACGAATCTCTGGGAAAGCATATTTAGTCTCTCCTGGATAGGATTGACTTCCAACTTGGTAAAAAGAGAATTATTAGAAGGCTTGTGGGATGGACTCCTCGGATGGCGCATCTTCGTAATTAGTCTCAAAGCGGAGTTTTCAGCAACTTGGATGTTTTTTGTGATTGATTCACGGCAGTTCAGGTTATAAAGTATGTCCACAATCTAAAAGAGGCCGGCAAATGGATTTGTATATTTTGGCTGCATTTTTAATTAATCGTTAATTAAAAAATCAGCAACACCATGGTGACTGAGATGGTTTTTCCGGCTTTTTATTATGACGTCTTTTCAACTTCAGTCACACAATAAGATCATATAAAAATTTCTACCACCAGCTCCCTAGCTATAACGTGATACATGAATCATCACAACTTTTTGATTTTTTTTGTCAGTTCTTATTTTAAAAATCCGCATTTATTATTACAAATCTGAAGAACTACGAAAGTTAACAAAGCCTAAAGCACCAATTTACCACTCCGTGATGTTTCTAACTTCAAACGCTTACTTCTCGCCTGACTGACACTGACTGCCCTGTACACTTGTATGGAAAAAGACTAGCTGATTGTTACCTGTGTTGCACGTCGGTACTCGTACTCGTTACTCGTCAGTTGTGGCCGCCAACAGTACTCGAGTACCTAATAATGTAAAGTACTTGAAAATTTCGAGTACAGAGTACCATCCAAATAAAAGTACTCGCGAGTACTTGTTACTAAGTACTTTGGTTACTCAGTACAATTACGAGTAGAATTTACTCGAGTACTGCCCAGCTCTGCCCGGCGGTATACCCGGCAGTGGCAGCTATGCCTATCGTACGCTGGTAAATCAATAAATTTGACCGAAGTCAAATTATTGATAGGTGATAAGACAGATTGTAAACCACACAAATCGTAATGTCCCAATAGTTCTCAAATATTCGTATTGGTGGTCTGAAAAAGGCGTTCATCAGAACTAACGTGGATTTGGAATAGTTTGAACACTAGACATAGTATCATGGGTTTGGATGTCCTCAAAGAACAACAGGTCATGAGTATCGTCTCAACACTTAATGTCTTCGCACTTAATGATACAGTGACACAATGATCGAAGAAATTAGAACCTGGAATGGAATCAATGATACGTCAAGGTTTTTTTGATCACAAGATCACGTCAAAGTGCAGAAGACATATTTATGGCGAAGGTAGAAATTTGGAAAATATTGACTTGCCACATAGCGCTTTAGTTTTGGAGTAATAGACCTTCAATTTCATTGGCTACACCATGGACGTCTTGGAACTTGTTGCAAATTCATATTAAAGAATGCCTCAATTTTCAGTAAATAAAAATGTTCACCCTCATTCTGCATGGATTACCGCTTAGCAGATAGAATACTTTAAGTTTACGGCACTTCTATGTCTTGCATATTAACAGAATTTATTATCTATAGATCGTGGATTGTGATCAGTGTCCGGCTAAGTAATTTAATTTACGAGCAGAGTATGCCTTAACTATTTAATGAGTGTTCAGGCAATCATGACGAGAATCACTCATTATTTGTATAACTTTATTGTTTTTACTAAATGAAACACGTTTAACTCATGAATGGGTGCTGTATAGCCCAAGAATAGAAATAACAGGCAGCAACGGGTACCGTCTTTTGGAATTGTTATTCCTCCTCTACATAACAGTTTAACAAATATAAATAGTCTAATTTATTGTAAGGCGAAATTTTGCTTAAAACTTAAAAAATTGTCCTTGATATAATAGTCCATTGAGGTAAAGGTTTTACCCCAAAAGTTCTGCGACTGGACCGCAAGACATGTACAGTATACACCCCCGTTTTCGAGGGCGGGGATCACGATGATGACAATATTTTCCGACCTACCCTCCAACCACTACCCTCAAACCGGTAAACCACCCCCATTTCCGATTTTCCGGTGCTAGGCATTTTTTTATCGGAAAATGTTGTCAATGAAAGTTGTTCAGAATTGTCCAAAAACCATCCAATATTTCATCAAAATTAAAAAATTTAAAAATTTAAAATACTGATAAAAAATATAAAAAAGACTACTAATTACTTGACAACTATGTGACAGCTTTTGTTTAATTTCGAACAAAATTGTCATGAATTTTTTAAACAAAGAAATCCATTTAAATGATATTTTCGGACTTGGACAATATTTTTGTTTTTGGACAATTAGGAAGTTTCCTATTTTAGAAATATCATGTACATTCAACCTCATTTAGTAGTCTTTCAGTTAACTAGTCAAACAAAAAAAAATCATCTCGATATCTGAGAAACTCACGAACTTATTTAATTTCTTATTTGAATAATTCGCGCTCGAATGAAGTCCACCCGTGACGCCACAGTACACAACTCGCTGAACTCGTCATGCCGGTGACGCGCCGTATATTCCCTTTATTCAGGGTGTGTGCTCGATCATGTTCATTTAGTGAGGTATTTTATCTTACAGCTTCATTGCGGTACATCATTTTTTCCTTAATTTGTCATCTTTTGGCACAGGGGAAAAATGTTTAGTGGGACCACTTACACTGGCAGGGCTGGCTCCAGATATTTTGCCGCCCCGGGCACAATTTTATTTTGCCGCCCCTCTCTTATATAAATAACATTAAGGTCAGGCTGAGTAAAAATGAGACAAAATGACATCTTTCAATTTTTAGGTCGCTTAGAATCGGTCATATTTAATGAAAGATTGGTATCATATGTAAAAATGACAGGAAGAACTATATTTTTTTATTAAAAAGTACCGTTAATTGATAAACAAAAATAAACAGTGTCTAATTTTTACCCTCTAAGTGGGGTAAAAAAAGACAGTGGAGGGTAAATAAAAGACACGTAATTTATTCCCATTCTTATTGACGTCGTGCAAATGGAAGTGCAAAAATAAGACAGAGGAGGGTTTTTTCTTTTAAATGTAATTTATTCAGATTTTTTTACTAAACAAGAAGGGGCTTGCAGAAGGGCTAGCTTCTCCTAAATTAGGAAGCTGAAATGTGCCTGCTTCAGTCTGCCCATTTGGTCTCTTTAGTCTCTTTTTTACCCTCTTTTAATTTTTTCGTTAAGATCAAATTTTTGATTATTTAAAACTAGCAGATTAATAAACCTGATCACAAAATGTGAAGTATGACGTATGACACTTCTAGTTGACGTCTGCCAAATACGGACAATGCAAATAGAGAAACTATAAAATCCCCAAAAAAGTACCAAGGTGCGTTAAAAAAATTTTAAAAAGTGATTTGAAGAGTTTACTGAATAATATTTTTTCCCGCATTAACAGTAGGCATAGGACCTGATTGGATAACATAAAACAGTTCTGAATGTACAAAACAAACTTGAATAAAAAATTGAGTTTAATTTATTTCAATCTGGGTTGGATATCACCTTGTCTAGTTTTTACACCCTACCTGTCTGTCTTATTTTTACCCCGCCTGACCCTATCTTTTCAGTCCGTTATTTATTTTAACATTTTAAGAGTCACCTACTGAATATTCTTGATGGTTTGTTTTTTTAGTTATAAGGTTTACAGCAATTTTTGGATTTTCAGCAATATGATTACTGTATTTAAAAGGGTAAAATAAAATAATTGAAAAAATTAACCGTATTGAAATTAAAAAAAATACCCCACCACAGAAATTAGACAAGAAATAAAATCGAAAAAAAATAGACAATAAAAAAACTAACAATAACAAATTATTTTTATAAAGTTAACATTACTATTACTATATTAGTGAAACAATTGTTTCCTAGCTTTTTTATATTTTTTGGTAACTGTGGATTTGAAGAATTTGCCGCCCCTAGAATTTTGCCGCCCCGGGCAGCCGCCCGCTTCGCCCCCCCCACCCCTAGGGCCAGCCCTGTACACTGGTGTTAGTGCATTTAGGAACAATACAGTACTTATAAGAACCTGTTATTTTAGGCATAACTTACTTCTATAAGCGATTAAAACGTTAAACAAGCCCAACTACAAAAATATCTTACGCCATATCCGGAAAGAATAACACTGAATGAATTAAACTGCCGGTGCCCGTGCCCATTCAACTTTTTTATTTATAGAGATAATTACTGATATTTTCTAGATTTTTACGACTATTTATTACGAGAAAATGAGAAAAATGGAAACTTTCTAATTCTGAACAACTTTCGTTAATAAAATTCTCTGATAAAAAAATGCCTAGCATCGGAAAATCGGAAAAAGGTTTTTTCCGTGGTTGGAGGGTGGGTCGGAAAATATTGTCACCATCATGCCCCCCCCCCCTCGAAAACGGGGGGAAGATGTCTTGCGGTCCAATCGCAGAACTTTTGGACTTTTTGCCTTTTTCTGGTTTACCTCAAGGGACTATAATAATAATTATTATTACAATACTTAGTTTATTATTCGTTTAAGTTTACAGTGTTTAATGTGTATAATACCGAAATATTTTATATTTTCAGTGGTATTGATGGTTTGTTTCACTTTCTGCTAGTGCTA
Organism: Rutpela maculata; assembly: GCA_936432065.2. NCBI lineage: Eukaryota > Metazoa > Arthropoda > Insecta > Coleoptera > Cerambycidae > Rutpela > Rutpela maculata. The sequence goes on from OW386285.2 coordinate 115,620,461, forward strand.
GTTGAAAAAGTCTTATGTAGAATATTTCTTGGTGACTTGAATTATAGTGTTATTATTGCGGGATAATTCCGTTTGTATGTTTAAGTGATTTTATCCACATTTTGAGATAACTCGTCTTCTTTCTTTAGTGGGGCTACGAAAAGACGCCGCATTCAGTCCCTGTGGTCCATCCTGCTTCCTGATAAAAAATTCAGAGGATTCTACCCCAAAAGCCAATGTTCTCCCTGGGAGCATCCCTTATTTCCTCCAGCTCCTGAAAACGAATGCCGAAGTCTTTGTGCCTCAAATTTATAAGACTGGTATGAGGGTTAACCTATAATTAAAATATAAAATGTAATTAAAAGTTTTGTATTATCTATTTTAAGTAAAATAACATTTAATTGAATTAACTAAAATTATTATTTTTTTGTTATTATCAGATCTAAGCAACATAATTACTTATATGTAGGAGAATACGCTACATATTCTCCCTCCTGCAAAATAAAAATCAATCTATTAAAGTATCAATATTAAAACGGACTTTTGTACAGTCAGAATCGACGTGTAGATCGACAACATTGTTCAATAAGTATGCAGGCGTAACTCTGTCCAAAGCTATAGTAAAGTCCTTTCCACGCTTAAGGACTGTTATAATTTTGTTAATTCGAGGAACTACTCGAAAAGGTCCTTTGTACCAAGGAGATAAAGTTGGTTTAAGTCTAATTTTTTTTTGGATGAAAACAAATTTAAAAGATTTATTGTTAGGGTTGACAAATGATGAAAATGTTGTATAGGATTTGCGAATTGTAAGTTATTGAAATAGTTCTGTAATTTGTTAATAAATAAAGACACCTTGGTATCAGAATGTGATTTAGTAAAATATTCATCAGGGAGACGTAAAGTTTGGCCATAAGCAAGTTCCGCAGATGAACAAAGTAAATCGTCTTTTGGCATTGCTCGTAAACCTAATAAAATTATTAAAAGTTCATCAAACCAATGAACGGAATTAGCTATGGAGATTAATGTAGTTTTAAAGATTCTATGGAATCTTTCAACCATACCATTACTTTGCAGATGATATGAAGTTGTGTGAATTCGATGGAAACCTAAAAATTTTGAAAATTCACGAAATAGATTTGATTAGAGCTGAACTCCTTGATTAGTAGTGACACGTAGTGGAATGCCAAAACGACAGATATAATTTTGAAATAAAGTTTTAACAGTTTCGGCAGTAATGTCTGATAAAGGATAAGCTTCTGGCCAACGAGTGAAACGTTCAATAACCCAAATCCAAAAGGCATTCGCAAAAAATGGAATAAGCCAGAAGAGTAGTAATTGATGTTTTGCGTCTGCGACGGGAATCAAAAGGGTTGTCCAGGCTATCGGGTTGCACCGGGGGTTCTAGCGATGATTCCAGTATTCACAATGATGTTGAAATCTTACCTTCTTGTAAGTTCCGTCTATCAAATACGAACTCTTCACTTGAAGTTGCAGGATCTCAGCATACGTTATACCTTAAAATATTGATACCTCGATTTTTGGACATTTCATCTTATTTAGAGTTTGACAGAAAAATGACTTTGACGTTGAAAATTCCATAAACTGATTGATAATTCCTTATGTTTATTTTTGATTCTTGGTTGTTGTGGCCTCGAGATACGCGGTTATTTGCTGCAGTTTCAGCTTTAGGTAGATCTACAGTTTCAGAGTCATCAAAAGGATCTGCGGTTTGGTCGACTTCAGAAGAGTAAGGTCGAAACTGCATTAATTGATTCTTTTTGCTTGTGTTCATTCGGAGTAACCAAATTATAGCTATATAAGCCATAATAATAGTTTCGGAATAAAATTTGAAAGATTTATTTAAATTTTAACATTTGATGTACATAGAAATTAATAATTATATTTTGTTATTGTTATTATATAGCGCAGGAAGTTAGAATGTGGAAGGTTCTTTCTCATTCCCGCAGCAGAACCTGCAGTTATCAATCACCCCAATAGCGTGTAGATGTTTTCTGAAGGAGCCGGATCCAGACCAAAGACCTACTACGATTCTGTCTCCTGTTTAGTAGCAGAATTTGTTCTGCTTGCTTCGGCAAATAAGGAGCTATGCTTGCCGAAGTCTTTTTTTTTTCGAGAAAGGGAAACCCACACGGGCTGCCCATCCCAACTTGGAATGGGTCTGAGTGTCAGCCTCTAACTGACTAAAACCCCTCCTCCTAGGGGTCGTCTGTAAAAAATACTCCGATGGCACTGCAGCCTCTTGGGCTTATTGTGCTCTCCCTGTCTTGCTGTCTTAGTTTGCACTGTCCATTTTAATACTCCTGTATCACTGACAAGGTGATGCAGGTCTGAAAATGGGCGAGTTATGATGGTCTCCGGGTTTGGTTGTGTTTGCCCGTAGATATTATAACTCACTCTACCCATTTTTCCTGTGCCGTTGGCAGCAGGTCTGAGAAAATTGGCAGAGTGGTAGTTGCCAGGTCCATTATCTTTCCCGTTGATATTATATCCTGAAGTCCAAACCCTGCAGTCGTATAATATGCTTTGTCAGCAACGGTTTCGCTACACGGCGTTCCTCGCTGGACACCACCCCAGTCAAGTCCTCGTCGCTCGCGACGTCGCTCTACTTCGGTGCCCTGTTCCGCAACAGCCTCGCCACGCGGTGTCCCTTGATGGCCTGTCAAGTCCACACCGCTAGCGACGTTGCTTCACTTCGCACCCCTTCATCACTTTAATGAGGACCGCTGTAGCAGCCTCCTCATTGTGATGCAGTTTCGTCTGGAATGGACCTATTTTCCCATTCCTTCAACCTTTTGAAGGTTGCTCCACCAGGCTATGCTCCTTGTCAGCAACGGCCTCGCTACACGACATTCCTTGATGTTCCGTCACCCCAGTCAAGTTCTCGCCGCTTGCGACGTTGCTTCACTTCGCACCCCTGCATCATTTTAGGAAGGACTGCTGTGGCCTCTTTACTATGATGTAGGTTTATCTGCGCCTTCAGCTGGAATGGGCCTATTTTTTTCCCTATCCTTCCTGAGGGGTTACCCTCCCCTGGCTCGGGAACCCAGACGAGAGGCTCGGGCGCTTTGGAAGGTCCTTGGTGTTAACCGAAGTCACGGACACCCCCTCCCTCAGCTCCTTCACCGCCCGCACTACGCTCGTGGGCTTTGTTATGGGGGGGGGGGTCTGCACAGAACATGCTGAGGAACCCCCTCCCTCTCCACGAGTAAGGGGAAAGGACGGAGCTCCTTACATACGTGGAAGGCATTTATATAACGGGGTGCGCCTGTGTCCCGAGGTTTGTCGCTAATGGTCGGGCTCCCCCCAGACCATGCATCCCATGCATCCACGGGGTCAGGGCGGTGAAGCCAAGACCCCCGTGCCCCCCGGAGGGGGGTCATTGCCACTCCAAGCTGGTCCGCGACGTGGTTTTAGCCGGGGTGGACTCCGAAGTCTTAGGTGGGAGGCCCAAAATTTAAAGAACTGGGAACGAGTCCAGTTCTTCATTACCTTTTTAGCATTTGATCTATGATCACCAAGAGCTGGCTAGAAACTATACTTGATACGGGTTTCATAAACCAAGTTGATATAATCTGCAGATGATTAGAATTGGTTCTCCAAATTTGATTGGCGAAATTCTTGTCGAGTTCAGTGCTCAAGTTTTTATGTTTATGGAAGGAACATCGAGGTCAACCAAAATATAAATTATCTAATAATTTTTCTGACTTATATGAGTTTCACTTCAACTAACTAGTTTGTATTATTTGGTAGTTAGTGGTCAATTATTTCGTACACTACTATATATTATAATTTAATTTATAAACAGGATTCACAGACGGGATGGGAAGGGGAAAAGAGGAGGCATTTTTTACTTAGTTATTTACGAAAAAAATGTATCTCTATAATTAATTCTGCTGTAAAACCCTTAAATATCTAAATAATTTTAATTTTTATACGAGGATAAAACATGTAAATATATAACCTTACCAGCGTTTACAGACTCTAAATACATATTCAAATGTACTGTGACATAAAGATGCACTTTCTTCGTAAATGGCTAAATAGAAAGTTTATCTTTTCTCAACTACATTCTTATATTAAATGACTCAATGATAATGTTAAATTTAAGTTTTTCTAGTTATTATATTATAAACTGTTTTCCCGTTTTTGGTATTCACTTATAAATAAGTTATTTTAAGACAATATTTAAGAAATGGTGACTCAATTCTAAAAACCTCAAAAATGTAAAAAAAGTTTGAAATTGACTTTTCTACGAATAAACCGTATCATAATAGGGAACTATAAAAAATGAGGTTTTCTCATTTTTTTCTAAATTCTGTATAAATATTTTCTATTATTGTTGATAAATAGGTGCTAAGTTAATTTAAGATTCAAAGGAATAAAAATTATTTATATAGTGGATGATATTCTTAAAATTGTTTTAATTGTGTAATTTTGCATATTTCTTGCCAGATCCATGGTTTTCAAGTAAAATTACAGAGGATTCAGGTGTAGGTATTCCTGAGTGTAAGAAAATTGATGGATGCATTTTTGTCTAAAATAGAAAATTATATAAAAAATATTTTTATAGAAATAATTGTCTGTTAATAACATTTTTGTGTAACTTTTTAAACTATCAGTTATTGGAAAAATAATAATGTTTACAACTTAGGGAACTTGCCCAAAAAATTAAATTGATTTAAAATACTCAAAATCCTAAACTAACGTCATTAAAAACCCCATAGACAACAAAAAATTTAAAAAAATCTATTCCAGAAATATAAGCGATTATAATCTGCCGGAGTTTACCCACACATGAACCGTGACGTCAGATGGAGAAAGTCGGATGACGGCGTCAAGCGACACCGATTCTGCTTTGGCTTTGATAATTCCGCGTGCGCATGCGCATTTTAAAAAAAACTAGCAGTGAACACAACCTAACCTAAAATTTAAACGTATTCGTTGGAAAACATATTGAATATTCTGAAATGTCACAAAACGCTACTTTTGATTCGTTCGTGCTGAGCCGAATTTTCGAATTTCGCCGTGCAATTTTATAATGCATAATGTGACTTCCTCTTTACGTCGCGACATCGTATGGCCGTTCTAATGGTGTTTTTCGAAAAATTTGAACGTGTCAAGATCGCATGTTTTTGAAATTTTTTCGGCTCCGAAATGTAAGCTGTTTTTTGCTATTTTTCGCAGATATCTCCGAAACGGTGGCAGTTGGCTCGAAATAAGAAATAAGGTCAAACGAGTATTTTCCACTAGAAATCTTTTGATATCATCAGAATTTTGAAAATTTTTTTCGATTCGGAGATAACTACTGAAATGTCGGCCATGTGCGGCAAAAAATCGCAAATTTTGAGCTTTTACAGTTGGCAAATTTTTAATCTTGGCTCTCACGCTAAAAAACTACTCTAGCTAAATAGAATTAAATTTGCTAAAACTCCTTTTTTTATTTTTTGAATTCCGACAAAAATGAAGGAATTAGAGGGGGCGGGATTTGGGATATTGTCACCGTAATTGATCGGTAATTAACTAAAATCGATCTAATATACGATGTTCACTTAATATCATGTACTACTTTGACGCTACGTTAATCTCGGCCCTTCGAAACAAAGGTTTCTGAGAAAAATTATTTTTTTAAGATTTACATACACTCTATAGGAAAACATGTTATTTCCTACATTTCCACGAATATCTCGATAATTATCGTTTTTTTCGAAAAATTTGTAGACAGCTTATGTAAAGAGGATTGACTGAGCTTTCCGACACTTTCTTAATTTATTCTCTAACGTAAAATAGAAAAGACTTATAACCGAATATGCGGACGTCTCAAAGCCAACCGCCGCCCAGTCTATTAATTACTGTAAAGACGTATACCGCTCGACTAAAATACGCCATCTGTGGGATACCACGCGAGACTAATTTCTCGATCTGACGTCACAGTGTTTTTCGCGAGGATCTCAACATTCTCAACTTTAATTATTTATTGCAAAGTACTGCGATTTAAGAGCTGATATTCGGTGTGGCGTTTTTATACATAAACACACTTTAATGAATTTAAAAAATGGGCAAGTTCCCCATTGGCGAGCCAAACTGGTAGTAGGGTGTGGCAATCAGTTCACTTACTAGTGAATATAAGATCCAATCATTTACCTTTCTCACGGCCACGTAGGTTAGATAATGTTAAATTTAAGATAGCTCAGAAAGAATTCAATGCTATGGTAGAATTAGGCATTTGTGTACCTTCTTCTTCTTCCGTATCCTCACCATTACACATGGTGGCTAAAAAAGAAAAAACGACTGGAGGCCTTGCGGAGACTATCGTCGGCTCAATTCAGTTACTGTCCCTGACAGATACCCATTACTGCATCTTCATGACTTCAATTCACAATTATATGATTGTGTTATCTTTTCAAAAATAGATTTGGTCCGTGCTTATCACCAAATACCTGTCGCGAAAAGTGACATTTATAAAACAGCGATTACTACCCCTTTTGGTTTATTTGAATTTGCGTATATGCCTTTTGGCTTACGTAACGCTGGTCAAACATTCCAACGTTTTATGAACGAAGTTTTAGTAGGTTTACCTTTCATTTTCGTCTATTTAGATGACATTCTGATTGCAAGTAAATCTAGTTCGAAACATTTAAAACACTTGAGACTTGTTTTTCAGATGTTAGAATTATACGGTATAAATATTAAACCGTCAAAATGCATATTAGGTGCCAATCATTTGACGTTTTTAGGACACAATATTTCTTCAGCCGGTATTTTACCTTCTTCTGAAGGTGTTGATGTCATAAATGATTTTCCCTTACCTACTACAGTTAAACAGCTTCAGCGTTTCATAGGTATGGTTAACTTTTATCATCGTTTCATACCTTCTTTCGCTGAAATCTTAATTCCTTTATATGCTCTATGTACTAGTTTACTGCATGATAAAGTTAAAATAATAAATGATTGGCCTACCGACTGTCTTGACAGTTTTTCCAAAGCCAAAGCTGCTATAGCTGGTGCAACCTTTTTAGCTCATCCTTGTTGTGATGATAGCTCGTTTTTATTGCTGATAGTTGATTGTTCAAATGTCTCTATGGGCGCAGTTCTTGAACAACGCGATGACAAAGGTGTACTTGCTCCGTTAGCCTTCTTCTCACGAAAACTTACCTTAGCACAGACAAAATACAATGCCTTTGACAAAGAACTTCTTTCTTTATTCACAGCGATTAAACATTTCAGGTTTTTACTTGAAGGTCGTACGTTTATTTGCTTTAGTGACCATAAACCTTTGGTCAAAGCATTATTCACTAAAACTGAAAGATCTCTCCGGCAAATTAGACATTTAGAATTAATTGCTCAGTTTGCTTGCGAGATCAGACATATCAAGGGAAAACATAACGTTGTTGCTGACACCTTATCACGTGAGTATGATACGTCTTCTTTAAAACGATGTGTTTCTCCAATTGTAACCCAAACGTCTAACCTAGTTGATATTAATTTTGACTTAAATTATTGAGCAGAGCACAAGAAGATGATTCTGACCTTAAGTTTTTATTGTCAGATACTTCATCCAACACAAAGAGAACTTTTCATTTAAAGAAAATTAAAATTCCATATTCTGACGAGTTTATTTGGTGTGACGTTTCCCGCCCGAAACTTCGTCCTTAAGTTCCAATTATTTACAGACGGACAACTTTTGATATTTTTCATGGTTTATCTCAAGGCGACTAGAACGTTAGTTTCTAAAAATTATTTTTGGCCCAAAATGACTTCATATTGTAATCTCTGGGCAAAAACTTGTATTAGCTGTCAAACTAATAAAGTGACACGACATACCAAAAGTCCGATAGCTAACTTCTATATTCCTAAAGGACGCGTTGACCACATACATATAGATTTAATAGGACCATTACCTCCTTCTAAGGGTTGTTCTTATATTCTGACTGTGGTCGAACGTTTTTCTAGATGGCCCGAAGCTTATCCACTTCATGATATTACTGCAGAAACTGTAGCGCGTACGTTATTTCAAAATTACGTTTGCCGATTCGGTGTCCCTGTCACAGTGACAACGGATCAGGGAGTTCAATTTGAATCGAAATTATTCCAAGAATTTTCAAAATTTTTGGGATTTCATAGGATTTGTATGACCGCATATCACCCGAGTAGCAATGGCATGATAGAAAGGTTTAACAAAACTCTTAAAACTGCTTTAAGAGCTAAAGCTTCCACACCACATTGGGTGGATGAAATTTTTATCATACTTTTAGCTCTCAGGACCATCCCCAAAGACGATTTGCAATGTTGCTCCGCTGAACTTGTTTTTGGTCAAACTTTGCGATTACCAGGTGAATTTTTTATTAAATCATATACTTGTCCGGATATTCCTTATTTTATTACTAAGTTACGTACTTCATTTAATAATTTAACGTTCATTCCACCTTTTCATCATGTCAATTACAAATCATTTGTCAGTTCAGATATTTCGATTTGTAAATTTGTTTTCGTTCGGAAAGAACGTTTTAAGAAATCTTTTACTCCACTGTATGATGGACCGTTTAAAGTATTGTCCCGTGCAGACAAATTGGTTACTTTTGTTAAAGGAACCAAACCCGTCACGGTAAATATTAATAGGATTAAACCAGTATATTTACTGACAGACAAATGCGATGTCACTACACCGTTGATTAAGAAAGTTCGTCTTGCTATTGACGAATTAAATGACTGTTCTTTTTCTTTCCGGGAAGTAATGTGGCAATTAGTTCACTTACTAGTGAATATAAGATCCAATTTCAAGTAACCAAGGAAAGAGAAGAAACAAAACATAACAATTTTATATATCAAGATAATAACATATATTTTTATAAAATGTTAATTTAAACCTTTTATCTTCGAATATATATTTATATATAACAAAATGAATTTTAAATAATTATAGATATATTATTATTAACATCATATCTATATAGAGCCAGATTTTTTTGAGACTTTCCCAAAAGTAATTACTGCGTTCCAATCTGTAAAAAAATATAAAAGTACTTATAGTTGTAAAATTTTAATTTTAAGGTTTATTAAGAAATAAAAGTACATCTTGTATATCATTATCCTTACAACTGAATAATTAAAATACACACATTAATTATACTAATAAATATTACTTTTATAATCCACTTGCAGTTCATGATTCAGTGGAAAAGAATTTCATGCATATCAATAAACATATTCCATCCCACTAACTTAATAATACTTCCTCTCAGCCAACAAAAGATAATCTGCAATAGATCAGATTGACGCGCGTCGTATGTCTAAGCCGTTGCCGAATAATCCCAGTTACAGGGTGAGTCAAACAATGTACCCTCTGCTCATGGCATGAACTGAATTAAGCTTCATATTGAAACTAAGGTAACATTTACTGCGTTTCAAGGAAAACGAACCAGATACCATAATATGTCCAGCTTATTCTGTTTAAATCATGATATTTCATAATCAGTATCAAAATCTTCTTACGTATACGTTATTTTTATTTTTCTAGGACATCTAATTACACGAGGAGCATTTAAGATTTCGTAAAGGATCACTTCCATGAGCAACTGAACCCAATTATGTATCATAATTTTGCACATATTTTGCATAATTTTGCTCCTCTCGAATTTTGCAATGTTCAACTTTTGCTTGAAATAAAGTTAATTTCCAGCCATCACAAACCCTCCACACGGGACATTCACATGGGCGTCTCACAGAGATCATGTCCTTCACCTAAATTATCCAATTTATACTTCTTTGATTTCCTGTCTTTTCCTAATACCAAGCTGGCCATGCACGCCGCACAGTGGGAAAAATATGCCCTTTTTTGGACAAAAATCTGCCGACAGTAGATATTTCAATCAAATTAAATAAAAAAAATGGCAAATACTCATAAGACATTGTACTTGCTGCGGCAAAGTGGCTCTGGGTTAATCTAACCTAAAAATCGCAGATATTACTTCCACATCCAGTGTAAGTATAGAAACGACAAAAAATGAAAAAACAACTTTATTGTTCAAATAGGCTTAGAATGTCATGAAACGTCGAGATTTTAAGTTTGAGCAAAAAAATGTCTGCCTGTCTGTCGGTCTGTCTATAACTTTTTTGTGCGAACGATTACTCTGGAACCATTTAAGATATCGACTTGAAATTTGGTACACATATGTATTTTAACGAAATCTGAAACTATATTATATTTTCATTTTATTCCGTTGAAGGGTTGGGGCGTAAATTGAGGCAAATGGGGGTAAATAGGTAAATCAAGCAGATAAGAGTTCATAAAATTGGTATTTAGTATATACAAGAGAAGCTAATCTCTTAAAAAAAATGTTGGCATTAGTCACCCCATTACTACCCTTACCCCATTATAAAAGGTGGTGAAAAAATTGTGATTTAGTATGTGTACAAGAAGCAAAGGCCTCAATTTTGTTTTACTTCATCCACCCCCACTAGCCTCCCTTCCACCACTCCAACTACTACTACTGTTGTGGCATATCGTTTTATGGGTTTTTAGGGTAGACGATTTCAAATATAGGTTTATTAAAATTCCATAAACAATTATTTCCACGTACAAATTTTTTGTTGTTGTGGATAGAAAAACTGCATGAGGAAATAGTGATTCCTTGGGCAGCGCTTTTTGTCTCTTTATTCTGCGTTTACCTCCTTTGCCGAGAGTCACAAACAAACGAAGTAATGTTCATGTAAATTGGGATCATAAGTTAATTGCTTAAGTTTCTTGAATCGTTTTTAACGTATGAACTATAACCCCTTTAACGAGTTAATATAGGAGTTGAAGGTTTAAGGTGGTGAAAATTCGAGATACAAGTGAAATAACGTTTAAATATTCTTCAGGGTTTTTTGATGCTCATCTCATCTTTAATCTTACTCGCATCCTGTCGATCCTTCAAAGGAATGAAAATGGGAGTTGATCTAAAAAATACAATAATCCAAATACTCGTCACTAGTTGCGTTTAGACTTATAAATATTATTTTACTGACAGGTAAAAATAAGGATAGTTTTTTATCCACATGATTTTATTCATGCATTCAGATTAACCTAATTAACAGCTTTAAACCTAATATAACCTATAAGTGAAAAATTGTATGTATTAAATAATAGTCATAAACCTAAAAGTTTTAACTTTAACATTATCCAATTTCTGAAATAATTTTTCGCGCTGAATCCGAATCTGGCCTCAGAATTGGCCCATCTTGTCAGAATTTTGAAATATTTTAGGTAAAGTACTTAAAAAATGACTTTTTTGGCAACTTTTGAGGTTATGTATAGGATTCAACAAATTTTTCAACGTATTTCTAATAAATACATCATTTAATTTTCCTCTTTAAAATAAGCTTTCGAATGGTCATCTACGATGAAATAATTTTTTTTCACCCCCTTTTATAATGGGGTGGGGGTAGTAATGGGGATGGCTAATGGCAAATTTTTTTTTGAGACATTAGCTTCTCTTGTATATACTAAATATCAATTTTATGGACTCTTACCTGCTTGTTTTACCCTATTTACCCCAATTTACTTGCCAGCCCTTCAACGGAATAAGATAAAAATATAATATAGTTCCAGATCTCGTCAAAATATATATGTATACCAAATTTCAAGTCGATATTTTAAACTGTTCCAGAGTAATCGTGCGCACAAAAAAGTTACAGACAGACAGACCGTCAGACAGGCAGACATTTTATTTAAAAAATAACCTTTTTTTAAAATTTTTTGTCATTTCTGTACTTCCAGTGGATGTGGAAGTAATATCTGCAATTTTTAGGTTAGGTTAACCCAAAGCCATTTTACCGCAGCACTACTCTAAAGTACAATGTCTCAAGAGTATTTGACATTTTTTTAATTTAATTTGATAGAAATCTCTACTGTCGGCAGATTTTTGTCCAAAAAGGGCATATTTTTCCCACTGTACGCCGGTGACAGGGCCAGGTATGCACATATCCACAGCACTCAGGCAGCTAACATGCTGCTTAAAGAATACATGACGCGGGCAACGGCGTATTATGACCAGTGAGAAATCAAGGTCAAGAGAAATCGGAGGCTATGGTTTTCCAAAAGAATTTCACAAAAAACAAAATTGTTACACCAATCTCGATCAAGGGGGTCAAAATTCAAAAAAAGAATCCGTGAAGTATCTAGAGTTCATTTAGATACCAGATTGACTTACAACAAACACATAAACGAAACTATACGCGAGATCTGTTCCCTGTCTAGGAGTCTGTACCCTCTAATGGCAGGGAGTAGTGGACTAAACAGAAATAACAAGGCTGGCCACACGACGGTCGTGTATATTATTACACGACCGTCGTGAGGCCAGCCCTTACATACACGACACCGGCGTGGTGCAACGTGTCAGCCACTACAATTAAAAACCTCTCCATTTTAGAACGAAAGTTCCTACGCCTCATATCAAATTCAAGCAGATACACCTCCCTCAGTGTCCTGTACGTCCGTTGTAATGACAGTGTTTCACTAGCGGACTACATCAAAACCATAGCACAAAAATTTTATCAATTTAAAATAGATGATAATCCACTAACAAACAACAATACACGAATAAGAGAGCATAATGCACCGTTTCGAATTAAACACAAATTACACAATTTTGCACACACTGCTTCAAATTTTGTAGAAATTCACATTATGCATTATAATTTTGCAAGTTTTACACAATTATGGTATCAGTGGAAAAATGATTGCAATGAATTTATGGAGGATCAAAATATTCTGCTGCATTCGAATACTTAACATTCTTGTTTCCTGCATGGGCATGCAAATTTTCAAAATAATCTAATTTTCTAGAGCAGCGGGCTAAATCGTCTTAGTTATGAGCACGCTTGGTCACATTGTATATCGTGCACTCGATTCGATTCCCAGACCCGACACTGGCAATGTCGGTGGGCAATGAATGTTGTCCGCGTTTTGTCAAACACGTAACCCCCTTCCGGGCAGCCTTGGCTTTGGATTAGGGGGGCTCTCCGATTAAAGAACTTATATCTAGATACATAATTGTACTGATTTATATGTTGCTGAGATAATTACAATCTAAGGCACTTCTTCCCATAAGTTCTTGATTGGCTAGTCGATCTATTCGCGGCTGATTCGGGCACGATCGGTTCAGTTTGATTACCATAATCTCAGTTTGACACTTTTGACAGTGTCCGCCATTAATGTCAATAAGTGTTTTTCGTGTTTTTCGATCAAAATGTGGTGAAAAAGTCTTTTTATTTTAAGTTGGGATTTGCTTAATACCTAAATAATATTCTTTATTCATATTTACATAGTTTAGTAACAATATATTTAGTGCAAAATAGTGAAGTGCTGTGCCGTTTGCAGAAAGCAGTTTAGAAAAGAAAATCGATCGTTCCATAGTCGTAACATGAAGTTCAGTTTACAGTTATAAAGTGAATAGCAATTAAATTTTAATATCCTTTCAATACTTACTGTATTATCTTACTGTAATATCGTATGCCTACATCACGTTGTATAAAGAGCCGGTAATGCAGGAATTGCAATAATTCATTTTAATGAAAATATTTACCATTCTACACATTTTCTACACACAACACCACTGTTGCCTATGGGATGTTCATCTATTCTTTTTAATGCACATATAATGGGACTATGTTAGGAGCAAACAAGGAATATAGCGAAAAGATAGCCTGTTATGTATCTAGATATAAGTTCCTTAATCGGAAGGGGCTATATTCTCGAGACTATGAAGAATATAGCAAAAAATTCTTACTTTCCATGATTTCGTACAAGTGCAACTATGCAAAATAGGGTATATGGAACGTTGTGGTTATTGAGACAAGTGCATTTTGTGTTCTATCTTTTAACTAGATTATTCGGACAAAAATTGCGATAGTGTATAGAAAATAGGCAGTGATGACAGTTAAGAAAAAAATATATTTAGGAAAGTTTATTTAGGGAAATGAAAAATATACTTTTATTCACACCCAAAAATATATTTGTATTAAGTTTCTCTTTAGGATCGGCTAAATATTTTATTGTTAGTAACAAAAATGTAAATTTGGCTATGTGAAACTATTTAAACTCTTATCTTGAAAATAACGACTCTTTCAAGGCATAAGATGGATATCTATAATATACATATAAAAATAATAATTTTATAGCCAATTTCACGACATGTCTCTGGTTATGCTAATCGCATAGAGCTCTAGTTAGTTGAATTTTTTGTCATATATTGTAGTTAGAGAATGCCATATCCATGTTCGTAGTCCAAGTCATGGGAAAATTGAAAATTGGTAAAATATAAAAATACACATTTTTACGTGATTTTTTTTATTTTTTCAGGACGATTTCCAAAATGTTGGGCTGACTTTATCAAGTAGGGAAGAGAAAATATTTTAGTAAGGCTGTGCGCAGTCAATCGCGACAGATGGCGTGATGCCATCAGATGGTGGCCAATTAGAATAGTGCATGAACCTTTTAAGAAAACTTGAGATTTATGGTATAATAGGTTATACCATAAATCTCAATATCGGTTTAAAAGCTAAGTGGTAGAGCACACATTGCTGAAATTAATGACGCCAAGTCTGATGTTCTTAAAACTTCAATCGAAGTACCCCAATGGTCAGTTTTGAGTCCCTTACTGTATATTATTTATGTAAACGACTTTAATGTTGACGACTCTATATTATTTGCTGATGATTCATCTTTTCTAATATCAGAATCGAATGTAGAACATACGATAAGCAAAGCTAGTGTAAAGCTCTCACAAGCTCATAAATTTACCGAAAATAAGCTTGTTCTAAATAATCAAGAATCTATTTTCTTAAGATTTAATAGTTCAAGGAAAAATTGTGAGGAAAGCCTTTTGATAAAAACAAAAAATGATAGAATTAGGCAAGAGCAAACTGTTAAATTTCTAGATTTATCTTTATCAGGTAACTGTTCGTAATTGTTCGTGGTCTATACATATTGACAGTATTTACAAAAAAATTTACGAAATGCCCCAGTTTGTTATTGTCTTAACCAATTACGTGATGTTGTTGACATCATTAATCATGTACTATCCCGGTCATTTTCATTCTGTATATTCTATGCCATAATTGCTTGGAGAGCTGCAAGCTATAGTATTAGAGTCTTCAAATTACAAAAAAGTCATAAGAATTATTGTCGGTTTAAATAAGTGAGACAGCTATAGAACTTTGTTTAAACGACTGGGAATATTAACATTACCTCTCACTTTGTTATTGAATCTATTAATGTTTGCTATAATGGAACTAAACATGAATGCTCTTAATAATTATCATTCTCTTAACACAAGAAATAATACAATGCTTGAAATACCAGTGCATAGATTGACAAAATATGAACTAAGTCCAAAATACCTGACTATAAAAGAATATAATCACTTACCTGCTAAATACAAAAATATGCCGATAAAATATTTTAAATTAAAGCTTAAAAAATTAATGAATAAGAGTTATTATTCTTTAAATGAATATTACGATATAAGTTTCTGACTGTTCATTCTCTCTAATTTCTAATTTTTTTTTTATTTCCGTGACTTACTTGTGTTTTTTTTTAACAATGTTTAATGTTGTTATATTATAGATGTTATCCTGTACACATTTGCAATTTTGCCACTTACTTTCATCGGTATTTTATAGATATATATGTAAGTTTTATATATTTTTTTACTATTTAGTGACCTAGTTTATTTGTGTATATATTTGTTATATTTGATTTACAGATAAACTGTGACATGTACTGCTTGACTTAACTTATATCATACTTATGGTTGACAGGATTAATAAATTATTATTATTATTATCGCAGAGCATTGACAAGACGTTGTGAAGAAGAAGAAGAAGAAGAAGTGTTCTAATTTCTTTAATTAAATTTTCTCCGAAATTATTCATGATGAAGAGATTTGCTCTTATTTTTTTTTGCAAGAAACTGTAGGAAAAACTATTCAGATTTTTTTTTGATATAAGAGAAAGAGCACGGCTTTTCGCCATTTATCACTATATTCTCCTCTGAATTTGCTTCTACAAAATGAACTCCTTAAAATCCATTAACAAAATTCTTGTTGAATTCTATTTGACTAACAAAATATTTAACTCACTCTGTATTTAGAAAGTCTTCACATCCTTTCGCAACCCCATTTACCCCCCACCTTTAGCGGCCCATTGACGTGCTTGCTCTGACTTTTAATAAAACTCTTGTCTGTTTGGATCTGATAGATGACTACACCCCAGTCAGATATTAAACTGGCATAGAGAGTAGCGGGTGAAACGACGAACAAGGGGACGATGCTCGAGATCAACTTTTCAGAGGGAAAAGTACTCTTCTGCTAAACCAACTGGGGTAAGCCGGGCATGCCGAGACTTCAAAATTTGTTTTGATTTTTTTGAGAACATTCTACGCAGGTGTTTAAAAGAATAAAATGAGAAATAAATAAATGTTTGTATTTCAGTACGATATTGAAATTAATAACAGCTATTTACGCAACAAGAGTTATTACGAAGGATTTGCATACAAAGTTTTATGTTCGACGGCGAAAATTGCTCTTTATCAAAAAAATTCGTTTTATAAATTTTATATCTGTTTTATGAGAAAAGAGCGAAATGTCCTTTTCTATTGTTATCAATTTAAACCTTATTTGGTTAGTAGGTACTAAAAAACGTACCTTATGGTCGCAATACTATGTCATAAACAGTACTTTATAATGTAGTGGCATATTTTATTTAAGTGTGGGTATATCAAGAGTAAAATATGTTTAGAAATTCGCGAAAATTATTCAGCATTTAAGTTTTTTCTTAAATAGTAATTATTGAATTCCAAAAACTAATACGTTACAAACGTGGGTTAAATAATGATTTTTTTTTCACAAATACCATATAGTACAGTAAGTAAAGCTTTTAAATCCGAGTCCGAAAATGATGTAATGAATTTCCAATTTTTTTTCTTCAACTTGTTTCATAAAGTATGTACATAAGAATCTATATTGCCATTTTTAATGCTTCTTGGTTAGAGGTGGTTCCCACCCCTTCTTAGGGTTTCCGCAAAGAAAAAAACAAAAAATACAGACAAACTGATAGAGAATCAAATTATAAGAAAGAAAGGTCTTATACACTTTATTGCTATAATGCATATTTTTCGAGATATTGCGAATTGAAAATTGCAATTTTCACCCCCTAAAATCAGTACTCCTATACGTTTTTTTTTAAATTACTCGAAACATGTGGACTTTGTTAAAAAAATGCAAGGGTACAAAATTAAAGCTTTTCCGAAAACAAATCGAATGGTTTTTTTCTTTTTTTCTCCGATGTTTAGTTTTGGAAATATGGCATTTTCAAAATGACGCCGAAACGTTCAGAAAAATATACCACTCAAAATCTACAACTAGAGAAAAAAAATTATTCTTGTATTATTAATATTGCGACCTTTTATAATGAAAACTAAAAAAGTTATAAACAAAAAAGTAGCGCATTTAAAAATTTAGGAGCCTTTTTTTTAGGCTTATTGCTCTAATTTTTTATTGATTCATTTTTTTTTTAAATCCATGCTCAAATTTTTTAGAATTTTTAAAATAATTATTTTTCATAATTTTTTAGAAAAAATCGGGTTTTTGGAAATTGCTCAGAAAATATTATTTTATAAAAAATGGTAAGTGTATAAAAATGAAGCTTATAAAAAACGAATAGTTTGGTTTTTTTTATTTTCGTACGACAAAGATATAAAGGTATAAAGATGGCGCTTAAGCGCATACGCAAGAAAATTACGTATTTAATATTGAAATATCTCAATAACTATAAGATTATTAAAAACATGATATAAAAATGAAATGAAGCTTATAAAAAAACGAAGAGTTTGGGTTTTTATTTTTTTTTTCCTACGACAAACTCTTCCAGAGATATGACAGTTTGAAATAATGTTGAAACTTTTCAGTTTGTATGCGCATTTTAAATGTCTATAGTAAGCTGATTGCATTGCACTTTAGCATGATTTAGAGTGCAGATTAAAAATGTTATTTAATTAGTATACTTAATTGTATAAATTTATTTAAAACAATCCGTAATTTTAATAAAAAACCGCTGCCCAAGGAATCACTACTTCCACATCCAGATTTTCTATCCAAGTCACTCACAGCGAAAAATTTTGTATGTGGAAATAATTGTTTATGGAACTTTAATAATATAATATTTGAAATCCTCTAGCCCAAAAACCCATAAAACGATACCCCACATCGGTAGTGGGGTGGGGGTGGTGAGAGGGGGTGGTAGTGGGAGTGGATAAAATAAAAAATATTTTGAGGTTTCAGGTTCTTGTACACACACTAAATCACAATTTTTTTTCATCCCCTTTAATAATGGGGTGGGGGTGGTAATGGGGGTGACTAATGCCAAAATTTTTTTTGAGACCCTAGCTTCTCTTGTATATACTAAGTACCAATTTTATGAACTCTTACCTGCTTGATTTACCTATTTACCCCAAATTTACCTCAATTTACCCCCCAACCCTTCGACGGAACAAAATGAAAATACACATCTAGTTCTAGATCTCGTTAAAGTACATATGTGTACCAAATTTCAAGACAATATCTCAAACGCTTCCAGAGTAAACGTGCGCACAAAAAAAGTTACAGACCGACAGACAGACAGAAAATTTTTTTTCGCTCAAACTTAAAATCTCGACGTTTCATGGCATTCTAAGCCCATCTGAACAATAAAAACTTTTTAAAATTTTTTTGTCGTTACTATACTTCCACTGGATGTGGAAGTAATTAGACATATTACTATACTCTTTTGTGACCATTTTTAATCCACCATTTTCTTTTATAAATTTAAACCTCATAATCATATTCAGCGACCTAAAAAACATAACATTGATTTTCGTGAATTTATTTGTAAACGGAGCGCTGAAAAATCTAGCACACATGTTTGACCTAACAATAAGAAACACGTGGGCCAAAAGCCAAACCTGCATTGACACCTGGAGCAAAGTAAGATCAACCTCACAAGTAGATCATATCCTGGTAAGCAGAAAGATAAGAGAAAGGATCAAGAACGTTAAAGCAAAAAGAGCAGCAGAAATCAATACAGACCACAAAATTCTATACGGAAAACTGGAAATAAAAGAAGGAAAAACAAGTCAAGGAAACAACAAGACACTACACAGTACCTGGAATATTTCTCTACTACAGCACGAAGACTTTCGGAAGAAATACGGTGAAGAAATAGAAAACCAACTGACAGGAGAAGAATTAGAGTGGACATCAATGGGCGCAAAAATAAAAATTGCAGCAAGAAAAACGTTAAAAAGGGACAGATCACCTATGAGCCCGACAAGAAAAGAAAAAAATAACAAGTACGAACAGCTAAACTAAACAGGCCACAGGCGAACAACAGCCGACGGGGAATATAAACGAAAAACTAAAAGAAGCACTGAGGGAAAAAAGGGAGGAGGAGAGACACCACGACGAGGAAAAATGCAAATCATTCTTCGAAAACATAGAAGCACTTCCAACAGGACAACGACTAAACCAAACCTTCAGATATCTGAAAAAATATAGAAGAAACAACAGTACCCACAGGAGAAGATACATACCAATACAACATTGGACCAAGAAGCTGGAGGAAGAAGAGAAAGCAACTAAAGAACGAACAAAACTAATAAAAGAAACAGACCACTGGCGCTTGGACAAGCCACCATCAAAAGACCAACTGCTAGAAATAATAGCCAGAGCTAGAAGAAACACCCCACCTGTAGTAGATAAAATAAACAACGAGTTAATACACTACGGCACGGAAAAGCTAAAGGAGCAAACCCTAGAAATCATCACTAGGGTATGGACAGAAAACACACCTCTGCCTACGGAATGGACCAAGACTATACAAATACCCCTCCCAAAAACCAACTCGCCACAGACCATAGAAGATTACAGAAGAATAACACTCTGCAGCATAGGATACAAATACTACGCACAATTCCTGCTCGAGCAACTAGAGAAGTACATTGGAAGACCGCCAAACTACCAGACAGCATTCATCAAAGGCAGATCAACGGACGACCACATGTACACCACCAGAAGAATACTGGAAGAAAAATGGAGAGAAGGGACAAAACTGCACATAGCCGACATAATGCGGTAACGCATCTCACAAATACCTACACCTCCCACCCCACATTCCTTTACCGTGCGTCATGTGGCTCTCGCTGCTGGCAACAAGCATGACCTTAGTCCAACCCAGCGTGGACGTAGCAGGCCCAGCTGTATAACTTGGGAGTGGCAGCAATGCCTACCGCACGCTGGAAAATCAATCAATCAATCAAAACATCATTAAATTATTAATTTTTCAGTATTTAAGGGTGGTTTCAACCCTTAAAATTTTCGTCTTTCCTATGTTTTGACCTCATAATCATATTCAGCGGCCCCAAAAACATAAGTATACGGATTTTTCTGATTTTATTCGTAAAATTAGAAGACATTAACTTTTCAGTATTTAAGGGTGATTTCAACCCTTAATATTTTCGTCTCATAAGTTCTGACCTCACAGTCATATTCAGCGACCTCAAAAACATTGATATATGGATTTTTATTAATTTATTCGTAAAACTAGAAGAGTTATTAATTTTTCAGTTTTTACGGGTGGTTTCCACCCTTAAAAATAAAAAGCAGGTAATGCGACAATATAGATTTTGATATACGTATCTTATAAAGCATATTGCAAAAAAATTAAGGAAATTCCTTTCATCGTTTTCGGGCCGGAATTTGACCATTTTTACTGCTTCGCTTACTGTACTAATAGCACCGTAAAATAATCTGATTTTTTTGAGTTAGTCTTTTAATGCAGTGACTCTTTTATTATAGAGATTTTAAAAAACATAAATATGTTGAAATCAACGTATTGAAGTATATTATGCGTTTGTAGCATTTTACTTTTTTAATTTCATTAGGTAATTACTTTTCAAGAAAAAAATAAAATGCAGAATAACTTGGGTAACTTTCTGAAGATTATTCATTTTTGACTTATCCACTCTTAAGGTACCTTCTAACCTCAAACAATTTACTCTATTGTATATACCAATGCTGGCCAAGTCCTTTTATAGAAGGTAAAACATATGCGAGTAAAAAATATTCATGGAACTTTAGGCATGAAAATTTAAATTGTATTTTGGAACAAAACAAAATATACAATTATTTGAATAACAGTTCAACAGCATTATTCATTTTTTATGTAGGTAACAAGAAAGATAACCATGTGAACGAGAAGCATTTTCATTAATAAGACATTTTCTGACATAATTTTTCCTCTCTTCATTTTATAGAAAAGCTCAAAAATTTTTGATTATATAATATTTTCTAATTATTTTCAATTCATGAGACGTTTGATCATATTATGTACTTCATATTTTTTTTTTCCACTATTACCAATGTAAAATAACATAGCAACTTGCCACATAAGTCATCAATTCTTCAGAGGGGGCCCGTGAGCCAAAAAAAATGTTATAGCTTTTTCCACTACACACAGATAACTCCGTAAAAAATAGATAACTAACTAGGGAATTTTATTTTTTCACAGGAAATGGAACTGTAAGCCTAGAGCTTTATTAAAAATTCGTATAAAAAAATAAAATGGATAATAATGGTAAAGAGCGGATACGTTGCTTTCCTAAATCTGACTACATAATATGGAAGGTTTCGAAACATGAGGAACAAAAAGTAAGTTAATTATTTCATGAAAATTACCAAGAACGCGTAAGAATTTGCACAAAAATGCCGCCTGTATCTCGGAATCTATAGGAAACATCGAAATAATACTTTAAATAAAAAATGCTTACTATTAAAATTTTTATATTCCAACGTTCCTGCAATCATTTTCCATTTTGCATTAAATATTTGTTGGTTGTTGAACCTTTAATACTTTTATCGTATGTAATATCACTAGTGCTTGAAATTTTATCGGTAAAATTTTTTCGAAAGCGTTGTTGCCTGGTAATATAAAGAGTGCAAATTGACAGTTTATTATCTGACTAAATCCCGACCGCTTTAGCGGGAGGGATTTAATCTTTGATAATAAACTGTGAATTTGCACGAGTTATATTAACCTTATGGCAACTTAACTTGAGAAAAAATTTATAGATAAAATTTAGAAGCACGAGTGGTATTTGTGGAGAATATTTCACGAATAAATAATTCATTAAGTACATCTTCTATATTATGTTCAGTAATTAATTGCCTTCAGACGTTTCCTTGTTACTTTTTAGAGATTATTCACCTTTATCTTCAATTTCATCATTTACGTCACATAAAAATGCATTTCCAAAGCGACTCATCTAATAAAAAACAAAGTAGGTTTAAATTATGACAATCAAGAAAACCAATATACGTTAAATCATCACATTACGGGTATAATCACACAAATTGCATATTACCAATCTATCGCTTTTACGTTCTAAGGCTGCGGCTCAAATGGTATGGTACCGCCATCTAGTAACGCTAGCTTAACTTAACTGGCCTAAACAGTGAATTGAATTATTACATTACATTAAAGTGTTTATTAATATATATTTATGTATTTAATCCTTGTTTCTAATTTGAGAAGTTTAATAGTTAAGTTAAAGTTTACTTGTTTAAGTAGACAGACTTTAAGTACAACGAATTATAATGTATATAGTGATACTGCAGAGTTTTGATTTTCCAAATAAGTGTTAGCTGCTTTGTAATGATTGATGAATTATCATACGTAAGTACCTACATTTGTGTATTTATCTTGAAATAACTGATTTGTCTGCTTCGTAGATATTTATATTTAATTTTAATCGTGAAAATTATTTTGTAATTACGTTAGGTATTAAGCCATTGAAAGCTGTGTATAACTTGTGCCGAACCCATATAAGTTCTACACAGCATTGGCTTTTTAGGTTATTAATACCTACAATACTACAATTTACGATAACAATTAGTAATAAGCTAGAGAAGATATTTATAGATAACATTTAAAAGCACGATTTGTCCTATTTGCTGAATACATTTCATGACGCAAAACGTCAAAAAATTTTCGCAATATTTGCCGCTGCAGCGACCTAAAAAATTAGAGCGATAAATTTTGCATGTTGGTAGTGTCAAAAGCCGATCTAGCTTGAATTATCACTAATAATGACGTTTGATTGGTGCAATGTTGTGATAAAACGGGCTCTCATTGGCTACAGCGTCAATGAGTGAAATAATCATTACTTAATATAATTTGAAATAGACAATAAAGCAAACGGGAGTCGGCATGCTCGTATACATTTTACAGATAAATAACGAAATACGAAATGCAAATAAAATCAAAACTAAACACCGCCCCTCTCTACAATAATTTCTATTCACCAACTGTGGTCGGGGTGTACTGTGATAGACGCAGCGACCTCCCGATTAAGTAAATCCTAGACATTTTTCGGAAATAATGGTAACATCGGCAATCAGGAAATTTCTCTCCGCTATATTCTATCTTAACGAATTACGTGAACAGCGTAACGCCTCATCTAAATATTTTGCCGTATTCGAACAAAATGTTAATTAAAGAGATATACGTAGTCGATCGTAGGACGGGCAAAAATTTTGCCATGACGGGCTACGGCCGTCCTGGCCCACCTCTAGCTACAGGTCTGTACTCATACCTTATTATCTGAAGCCTGTTCGACAGATGTCACGGGCTGCATGTAAGGCGGTATTGTAGAAGAACCTTACACACAGCGTCTGATAGACGCGACACTATGATTGTGTTTGGTTGTTTCCACTCCCAGTTGAGTTTGACATATTTAAGAGATGTTTGATAGACGTGAAAGATGAAAGCTGTACTTACCGTAGATTGCTTTCTCTCTCAATGTGGTTTCTCTGGCGATACACTTTAGCTTATTTATCTATCACTGTAATGGATTTTTTGATTAGAGATTTCCGATTCACTGTTATAGAAAATCCCTCTCGAGCTTTCGTGATCCGATTGAGGTATTGAGTTACATACAAACTTGCGGGGTCAGGAGACGCTCGATACTCAACTCCGATCTAATATATACAAAAGCCCTCAAGGAAAAAGAGTTAAAGATAATAGTCATTCAATCAGTAAAATGCAACAGTTCAAATGCCATTTATCGATTAGAATAAAAAATATACAAATATACAATCAAATTTATGCAATAGCCTATCTAAAGAGAATATGAAATTTTTAAATTGAATCACCTCCCCAAGCAGGGTAAGGACAAATGCCTCATACAGGGCATTAATGGAGAGCGTGCAGTAGCAATCGATTGGTAAA
Organism: Rutpela maculata; assembly: GCA_936432065.2. Classification (NCBI taxonomy): domain Eukaryota; kingdom Metazoa; phylum Arthropoda; class Insecta; order Coleoptera; family Cerambycidae; genus Rutpela; species Rutpela maculata. The sequence continues at coordinate 115,644,758 of OW386285.2, forward strand.
AAGACTTACACAATTTCCTCAGAAGATTATACAGGCAATTATTTTGAATGATATCCACAATGATTGCCTCTACAATTTCCCTATGTTTCGTGATGTAACGGTTTGTTGTCGGGTAGCTGGTTCGGAGATTAATCAGGGTCCAGATTAGTTAATAAGACAGCTCAATAAAAATAAAAATATTTTATTTACTTCTTCAAACAGGCAGTGTTACATAACATACAGGTACAGGTTATATATCCATATCTTTTACGGTTCTTAGGACAACATTTTCTATTATCTGAGAGAGAGGGAGAGTGTGTGTAACGATTGCGATGCGACGTTTGTTGTTGCTACTGGAGTGGCATCGGGCGTCGGGTGAATATCGTCGACTCAAGAAGTTTCCCAGCTCAACACGCTGTAGGAGGTCTCATTTGCTCTGGTTTTGGCGGCGAAACGGCGTCGGGGAATGACTAACGACTCGAGAGGTCCCAGCTCAACACGCTGTAGGATTCCCAGGGTCAGATTGCATTCGTTCCGTCGTGTTTGCGTCGGGAGATGTACAAAACTGTAATATTTCCAGCTCAGCACGCTGTAGACAGATTGTCAGAGTTGTTCACACTTTGCATTAGTTGATTTGGGGCCGGGCTTTTATATCCGAGAATCCTCGCTTGCTGGTGACGTAGAACTGCGTATAGTTTAGTGTCGTGTGCAAATCCTTGCCTCTAGACGGGAGCTGGGTAGATTTGCGTGTCGTGTGCACATTGGTATAGTGTGTAAATCCGGAATCTTAGTAATGGAGCAGGAATTTAAAGAATGCTTCATTACAGTGAAGAGCTAAAAATTAAAAAGTATTTTAAAGATTTTAAGATAAAATTCGACGCATTTTCGAATTTTACTCCTTTGTACATGGTCGTAGCCGAACGACGTAAAAATATTTTTTCTAAGTGAAATTTTGGTGTACCTGAGTTGTGCTCTTTGCCCCCTTTTTGCGTACTTCTAATTTTTTTTTCTTGTCCACAAAAATATTTGACGTACTTTTGTGTGCGTCTTGTTGTGTCTTGCGTTTCTGCAAACGTGTATGAGTCCCTTTGTGCCAGTCTTCGGCGCTGATGCCTTAAACATGTTTAGTTATGCTCTAAATTGTCTTTTGATAATTTTTTTTTTAAGTCGAAATTTTTACTTATTGTTCGACTTAGGTCGATTCTGGGAGGTATTATAACAGTATTTTCTGCAAATCTCAAGTTAGAAATGTTAATTCCGTCATGGCTACTCCACTCTGCCTTCGTATTACGTGTTCACTGTAGATGAGAGCATTGGTGACAGATGACGGCCATGTCTAGTGTTGGATGAGAATTATATCCCTGCATGTCCTGATTGTGTAGTAGAATAACCTAAAGTCCTCCAGGATGTTTATATGATAAGGCAATTAAAAAATCCGATGATCTATACATTTTAAACTTTAAAAAATCATGGTTTATTTTTTGAGTAAATTTAAAATTTTGCATATTTTTTATTATTATAGAGGTATTACTTTTTTTACTCTTTACTAAAAACACAATATTTATATATCATAAAATTCTTCTCCGCTTTATATTCCTGACTTTCCCCTATCGAAGTGCTCGCTTCCATTCTCCCAGGGTTACTCGGAAAATACGCGATATTTATTCTGTTTTGTGTTCAATAGCTTTCCCGGAAATTTATATGAATGTCTCTTTATCCACCTGACTGATTTAGAGCTAAAAGAAATATATATTTTACTTGCCGAGGGATATTTAATCGGAATCGTGTCCTCAATAAGTGATTTTTTTTATTCTTATTTGAAATCTGCTTCTTGTTGTCAGTTATATATGTTATATTTTGTACCGAATATAATTTAAATACAGTTTCATAAAAATATAGTACTGAGATTCGTCGTGAATAATAATAATTTGCCTAACCACAAGCCAAATGTGGCAAGAAGGAAATATCATGAAATGCGCAAAACTGATTTTTGTGCGTCGCTGGTGTCCTACTTTTCTTCAGTTTTCTTTATGGTTTGATGTCTCTCAGAGAGATAGAGAGATAGAGATAGAGAGAGAAAGAGAGAGAGAGAGAGAGAGAGAGAGAGAGAGAGCTGTACACCCGACAGGCAACCACAACATGTGGTGAGAAACTGTCAGACGGATCATTCAGTAAGCTGAGACCAACTGAACTAATGCATGTGGCAATAAACATCTGATAGGCTCTTGTGAATAAGAGAAAAATCCCGCAAACTACATCTTCAGACTCTCTTAAATTAAAAGCAAAAACAAACAGCTGATCCTTTTTGAACGAAAATAGTATGCCAATTGGTAATTTTATTTTTACTTCCACATCTAGTGGAAGTATAGTAACGCAAAAAAAAATATTGAAAATTTTTATTGTTCAAATAGGCTTGGAATGTCTGAAACGTCGAGATTTCAAGTTTGAGCAAAAACAAAATTTTTGTCTGTCTGTCGGTCTGACTAACTTTTTCTTGTGCACACGATTACTCTGGAACCGTTTAAGATATTGTCTTGAAATTTGGTACACGTATGTATTTCAAGATCTGGAACTGGATTATATTTTGATCTTATTCCGTTGAAGGGTTGGGGGTAAATTGTGGAAAATGGGGGTAAATAGGTAAATCAAGTAAGTAAGAGTCCATAAAATTGGTATTCAGTATATATAAGAGAATCTAAGGTCTCAATTTTTTTTTTGGCATTAGCCACCCCCATTACCACCTCCATCCATTGTTGAAGGGGGTAAAAAAAATAAAATTGTGATTTAGTGTATTATTATTATAGTTGCATAAACCAATGTTTCTCATTGTGAGACTTGGATCGAAAATTCTGAATATGGAAGTAGTGATTCCTTGGGCAGCGGTTTTCTTTCATATATACTGGTGCGGGAGCTAAGTGGCTTTTTCGGACACTCATCGTTACAAGCATTTTCTATGCGCTGATTAATTCTATCGAACTTAAATAACGACAAAATAGACTTCTGGCATATGTCAGCCCGTCGAGTTGGCCATGGTTCAAGATATAAAAATCAGTGAAATTATATCATCGTTACAAAGCCAATTTTTTGTGTGTGTACACATTATATGTTTAGAATGAATAAAATAAGATCGCCAGAAAGTGTGGGCCATCAGGGGCGCAACCAGAAAGGTCAAAGAGGTAAAAAACAGAGTTATATAACGTCATCGTTACAAACTTTTTTAAGGTTGAGCATGTTTATTTAAATGTTTTGAACACAGAAAAAAATTCCCAGAAAGAAACTCCCGTCAGTAAGGCTAGCCAGAAAGAAAATGTTTAGGATTTTTGAAGAAAATTGGATTTTTTTCGCATATTTCATCTCAGAACTCTAAACTCATCGTTACAAGTTCTGGCTCCTTTTTAAAACGTAAATATAAGCTCCTTCAACAATAGAATAGCCTCCGCGTAAAGTTCTTAGTGTCGACAAAAGTTCCATAGGCTCTTAAATATACAGAAATTTAACACTTTCAGCTAACTTGACTCCGTACCGTGCCTCAGATGTAAGAGAATCTAAGGTCTCAATTTTTTTTTTGGCATTAGCCACCCCCATTACCACCTCCATCCATTGTTGAAGGGGGTAAAAAAAATAAAATTGTGATTTAGTGTATTATTATTATAGTTGCATAAACCAATGTTTCTCATTGTGAGACTTGGATCGAAAATTCTGAATATGGAAGTAGTGATTCCTTGGGCAGCGGTTTTCTTTCATATATACTGGTGCGGGAGCTAAGTGGCTTTTTCGGACACTCATCGTTACAAGCATTTTCTATGCGCTGATTAATTCTATCGAACTTAAATAACGACAAAATAGACTTCTGGCATATGTCAGCCCGTCGAGTTGGCCATGGTTCAAGATATAAAAATCAGTGAAATTATATCATCGTTACAAAGCCAATTTTTTGTGTGTGTACACATTATATGTTTAGAATGAATAAAATAAGATCGCCAGAAAGTGTGGGCCATCAGGGGCGCAACCAGAAAGGTCAAAGAGGTAAAAAACAGAGTTATATAACGTCATCGTTACAAACTTTTTTAAGGTTGAGCATGTTTATTTAAATGTTTTGAACACAGAAAAAAATTCCCAGAAAGAAACTCCCGTCAGTAAGGCTAGCCAGAAAGAAAATGTTTAGGATTTTTGAAGAAAATTGGATTTTTTTCGCATATTTCATCTCAGAACTCTAAACTCATCGTTACAAGTTCTGGCTCCTTTTTAAAACGTAAATATAAGCTCCTTCAACAATAGAATAGCCTCCGCGTAAAGTTCTTAGTGTCGACAAAAGTTCCATAGGCTCTTAAATATACAGAAATTTAACACTTTCAGCTAACTTGACTCCGTACCGTGCCTCAGATGTATTGTATCATTATTACTCTTCGCAAAAACGAAGAGTATATTGTATTTGATCGGCACATTTCTAAAATCGTAAATATCGCTCGTAGAGAAAAAATTTTCATATCATTGTGTTAGTGAACGAATTCTGAACAACTTTCAAAATGTCCGTCTGTCCGTCCGTCCGTGCGTCCGTCCGTCCGTCTGTCCGACCGTCTGTCCGACCGTCCGTCACGTTTCTTGTAAGCACGATAACTCAAGAAATAAAAATCCGATTTTACTGAAATTTGGACAATAAGTTAGTGTTGGCTAGAGGAAGAACCCTATTGTTTTTGAACAAACTCGATCAGTAAATAAAAATGTTATTAATGATTTAAATTTGAAAAAAAAATTTTGTTTTTTATGTTTTTGTAAGAAATATGGTGAAATGATATTTCATTTTAATATTTAAATATTTTTATATTTTACAAATATACATTTTATAATATAATGTACAACCGTGGAAATATATTTTTAGCTCTTATGATGTAAAAATTTACGTTTTTTACGTGTTAAGTGGTGGAGTAGTTCATACGCTTTTAACTCGGAATCCAAGGGTCCCGGGTTCGAAACCCAAATGGGGTATGGTACAGTTTTGTTATTTTTGCTTTATTTTACACTGAGTCTTTTCCAACTAAATTCGTACTATAAAATTAAAAATGTCTAAAACTAACATTATTTACAAACAACTGCGAAGAGTATCATATAGAATGTATAACAATTATATAAAAAGTTCAGTGAACAAGCGAAGAGTACGTTTTTAGCTTGTTACCTTTCTGGCTGCGCCTCCTGACGGCCCACACTTTCTGGCGATCATATTTTATTCATTCTAAACATAAAATGTGTACACACAAAAAAATGAGCCTTGTAACGATGACATGATTTCACTGATTTTTAAACAGTGTTCGTGACGCTCCTGACAGGAGGTGCCCCGCCAGAAGTCGATTTTATGAATCGTTATCATCGATTAAACCATAAAAATATCTCAAAGTTCATAAAACGATGAGCTGCCGAAAAAGCCACCTAGCTCCCGCTCTATACGTACATAGGAAACAGTAAACCCTTATGAAAAGGACTAGCAATGAATAATTTTTAGCTTAACATGATTTTTATGCTTTTAGTTGAGGGAAAATAAAATTGTTGCTACGTGCCATAATTTTTATTATGCTCAGCACTGAATGTTCTCGACAGTCTGGCAATAGAAAAAGATATAGATACAACTCGTTTGTAACAGAATATTATTTAACAAGAGTTGCATATTGGCTACATTAGATTTACAAGGTTCGAAATGTAGTTACCATCAAGTCGGCTAGGGTCCGGCGCGGCGGTGGTCTCACACCAAATTTACCAAGCTATATCTAGTATAAGGTGAACAAAAATTGGAAGATTTTTTTTTATATTACGAGCATATTCGAAGATTTGGCGGAGTCGCTGGTAATATCAATTAAAAAAAAAGTTCTAGATTTATAATAATGATAATTTTTCACAAACAACAGTATTATTATAACTTCCTATTATGTCATATATCATTTCGCAACGAAATAGAGCCTTGCATGGAAGCGAATTAGCCGAAGAATGTTTTCTACAACAGTATGAACCGAGAATTTTATTGAGAAACGCGCCCGTTGAGCAATTTGCTTTTAGAAACAAATTATACAGCATGCTCTCGCTCATGTCCTTGTTTTCAATGCTGTTAATGATGACGATTTCATTGCATGATGGTTTCTAATTAAGATGCGATAATGCTAGCAAATTTTTTGTAGATTTACGTGAAACCTGGGAAACCGAAAAGTAAATGACTATTTGATTTTATGTACTGTGGACTAAAAGTACATTATTATAAGAAACTGAAGTGAGGTTATGATGTGTTATTTGTTTATTCTAAAGGCAGGGACCGTGAAATATGTGAAGCTACTAAAAAGGTTAAAAAAAATACTTGTCTACCTATTATTATTAGTGGAAAGTAGTAAGGAACTGTACCTTATTACCAAATATCAAGTCTGTATTTTTGAAATTAGTAATGTAATTTTTTTTTCGCATTGACTTCAAGTTGATAAAACATAACATAAACACACCACATATAGTAGACAACCCCCCACATCCAAGGCCAAAGATGTCCGGAAGGAGGGGGGCGGGGAGGGGTACACATTTGGAAAAACGCAGACGGGAATTGGCCACATACTGGGACAATTTAAGTCCCAGAACGATTTCTATGAGTTTGGAGACCTTTTGTCCAATACGAGTAGATAAATATGTTCTATAATAATTGTTTTAAACTAGTCTAGGACGATAATGACTTTATACTTTGTACTTTCATATGTAAAAGCAAATTTTATGACAAAAATGTCATTTCGGTAATTGTCCCAATCCCCCTTATTGCTATAAAATTGCACTTACATTCACTACACGTTTTAATTAATACTTTTTGTCATGTTCCTATCATTTACATACCTACTGTTAAACAAAAATTCATTCTTATAATCCCTCAGAGTTTCAACGGTCCATTCTACAATCACTTTCCTCGATGTGCAATTTCTATCTCATCTTGGTAATATTGAAAAGTAATTGTCCTACATCCACTATACAAACCTTGGGATTTCAATTTAGTGCGCCAAACTTTAGGCAAACGTGTGTGTGAAGTTTTCATACTGGTAAGTTTTCCCCATTTTATTGTGTTTTAGCCCCATGAATTTTGAAAAATATAACATGTGATCGTACATTTTTGCTTGTCATACCGGTAATGTCCAGTATCCTGCTAATATTAAGATTATTCAGTTTAAAATACATCCAATAAAGTAAAGTTATAATACATCAACATAATTTCAAAATCTAGTTCAATCTGTTCTAAAAGAAAGGTGATATCATTAAACTGAGGAAAAGGGTCATTTCGGTAATGGCTACGGTACCGAAATGGCTTTTACATTACTGGAACGGTTAAAAAACACAAATAAACGATGTTATAATTCAATAATACTTCAATGTAATGGTTAATAGTTATAATACATAATTTTGTTTTAATCAATTAGAAGAATAATTTTTAATTTTCAGACTAACTATATTATATTTTATTTTATATTTTCTTTAATTAAGTCTTAGGTCATCCAAAGGAAATAAAGATGCAGTTTAATATTTTATTAGAGAAAAGAAATCACATTACAGGGGGACGACATTTCAACAAATGCTAATAATATTGTTCCCAACCAGTAATGAATACTGCTGAAAGTAATATAGACCTATAACAAAATGTTACTACTCGATTCTTCTTTCAAAAAAAATATTTTTTTTTTACTTGACTACTTTTGCCTGATTTGTCCTGTTACATGGCAAATACCCAGACATACATCCATATCCACTGGTATTGTCAGTACCGGGGCTGGGGCACAGTATAGAGAAGACCAGTAGTTTCACTCGCAGCGGTCCCTTTGATATTTGTTGTACTCGATTTTATTTTTTTAATCCACTGCGCATCTACTATTTGTATCCCACGCGCGTTTCGTTATATACTGGCGAAGTGGCGTTCAGAAACGAAAACAAAAATAAACATCCACATCCACCCCACCCCACATCATCACTGCCGTCCACTGTCGTCGTGCCGTCCACTGCGCATCGAATAGTTTAAGCCCAAGAGCATCGCATGCGCACTGAAAATTTTATACAACTGTGCAGGCTAAGTCGGACTACTGGTCTTTTCTCTACTGTGGCTGGGGCTTGAACCCAGAGCGCGATAGACAGTCGGTCAGCATATTCGCCACTCAATACACCTTAACCGATTGAGCTACCATGCCGGTAATAAGGTAAGGATATTTGGTAATAAGGTACAGTTCCTTGCTACTTTCTACTAATAGTAAACAGGTATTTGTAGAACTGAGTTAAATTTTATTTCTTTCTTTTTGTTATGAAAAACCTCGATCGTTTTAAATAAAAAAAGAATACCAAAAAAAAAACGACAGGGGGGTGCACGTGCCCCTGTGCCCCCTCCCCACCTCTGGATCCGCCACTGTCTCGAGACTCAGATCTTATTATCAATAGAATAATCAAAATGGATCAAGAATTTTTGGTGAGTGTCCTATTCACTGCGTTCAATTTCTGGATATTTAAATGTAAATTATTATCCTCTTCACAAATACGAAAACGAAGAGTATATAGAATTTGATCGCCACATTTCTAAAATCGGAAATATCTCTCGTAGACAAAAAAAATTCATATGATTGTGTTAGTGAACGAATTCTGAACAACTTTCAAAATATCCGTCTGTCTGTCCCTTTGTCCGTCCGTCACGTTTCTTGTAAGTACGATAACTTAAGAAAAAAAAAGACCGATTTTATTGAAAATTACGCAGTAAGTTAGCGTTAGCTATAGAAACAACCTTAGAACAAAATAGATCAGTAAATAAAAAAGTTATTAATTATTTAAATTTGAAAAAAAGTTATTTTTGATTTTTATGTTTTTACAATTCAATAGAAATTTGGTGAAATGATATTTCATTTTAATATCTAAGTATTTAAATATTTGACTGATATATATTTCATGATATAATATACAACCGTGGAAATATGATTTCAGCTCGTCTCTTATAATGTAAAAATTTCCATTTTTCAACGTGGCAGGTCGTGGTATAGTTCTTAAAATTTTTGACTCGGAATCTAAAGGTCTCGGGTTCAATACCCAAGTAGGTTTTAGATATAGCTCTTTTTTTATTTTAACTTTATTTTACACTAAGTCTTTCACCAAGCAAGTTCGTACTATAAAATTAGAAATGTCTAAAACTAACATTATTCACAAAAAAACTACGAAGAGTATCCTATATAATGTGCAACAATTATATAAAAATTTCAGTCAATCGGTGAAGAGTATGTTTTTAGCTTGTTTTTATACACCAGTCCTTGATAAGAATTAAATTTTGTTGAAGGACAAGATAGTCGCCTTACAAAAACAATTGCAAATCGTCAGCATACAGCAGAGAGCTATCTACAAAATCATTAATGAATAAAATAAAGAAAAGTAGTCCTAAAATGGATCCCTGGGGAACTCCATAAGTAGTCAATATTTCGACAGAGTTGTGTCCACGATACACTACATGTTGGATTCTGTTAAGTAAAGTTAAAAACTCTAAAAAATTTTGAGAGAAATCAAAATTAATCTGTTTATTAAATAGTAGATCATAGTCAATTCTATCAAAGGCCTTCAAAAAATCAGTATAAATCACGTCTGCTTGAATCCCTCATCGATAGCATGAGTTAATTTTGTCATACAAAATAAGTAACATTCGACCTACCTTTAATAAAACCATGTTGAGCATCTGTGACCAAATGTTTACAGAGAGAAAAGGTGAGATCAAATAATAGCATTTCAAAACATTATGCAAAGTTGCAAATTTGACAATTGGGTGATAGTTGTACATTTCAATCCCGTCACCTTTCTTGAAGAGTGGAGTTATCTCAGATAATTTCCACTGCCAGGGAAAAATGTTGGTTTTAAGGATAAATTAAACAGAAGAGTAATAATGATCTTCTTGATTAAGTGAGCCTTACAGAGACCGTGTGAAGTACAATTTAATATTTAAACCCATTCTATCCCTCTGGGACTGTCGCGGCGCACCGCATTTGGACCACACGCCCACAATGATAAAGTTAAGACTCATAACTATTAACTGATGTGGCCGGAACGACGGCCGCTTTGAATAATGGCCAACTTATGCCCAGGACACGTGGCTGGTAACACTACCGAGGTGGTTTACTTCTCGCCTCTTCTGCGGGAACGTGGAGTATTATGAATGATTTAGATGAAATTAAAACCCAAACTTCTGTATTCATTACAGCTTAATTATCATATCATGAGGAAGCATTAGAATCAGCTTAACAATTTCATTCTACGGCGGGAATATTGGTTTACAAATATGATGAACTATAAATGACTACCTACTTTAGTGTGTGTAAATATGATGTAAGTAGGTACAAAAAGTTTTTTCATGTATTAACTATATACAGTGTTTGAATATATTTCAAAAATAATGATTTTGCTAGTTAATAATGTATAAAATATCTCGAAAATATTTTTTGAAGACGAACTTTTTGCGAGTATTTGAAATTTTATATAATTTGTCCATGTTTGAGGATAAGATTTTGCAGAGTGAGAGGAAAATATGGGTTTATTTTCGATTTATTATAAATATTTAAAAAACCAAACAGAGTATAATCCTTAAAACTGTTTTAGATATTTGCTATTGTTCTCAGGAATACAACTATATACAGGGGCGTAGCGAGACAACTTTTTTGGGGGGTTATTTTTCAAATTGGCCAACTTCATAAGACTTAAAAAGCCAACTCTGTAAATAATTAAATAATAACTCCTCCAAAAAAAAATTGATGAGCGGGGGGGAGAATTCTAAAAAAAATTTTTCAATAAAATTGCCACCGTACATCTCGAATTTCCAACTTTTACCCAACTCTTTCCAAATTCCGCCAAAAGAAGTTGATGAGCGGGGGGGAGAAAATCTAAAAAAAATTTTCAATAAAAATTGTCAACTTACAACTCGAATTTCCAACTTTTACCTAGTTTTTGCCAAATTCCACCGAAATTAAAGTTAATGAGCGGGTAGGGACAAATTCTAAAAATAATTTTTTCAATAAAAATTGCCAACTTGAGTCTCAAATTTCCAAATTTTGTCAAGTCTGACAAAGTTGGAGGGTAAGTTATCCCCCCAACTTTGTATGGGAGGGTACGTTACCCCCATTCCCCCTTCGCTACGCCCCTGACTATATATACTTTTTATTGTTTTCTGTTCTACTTGAATGTTGTAGTTTGTGTATGGCATTTAACTATATACAAAATTTATGACAAAAACTGTATATGTTTGTATCCCTCTGAGCAGCGGTTTTCAACCTGTGGGTCGCGAAGCAATTCCAAGCTATTAATAAAAAAACCGCTGCCCAAGGAATCACTACTTCCACATCCGGATTTTCTATCCAAGTCACACAACGAAAACATTTTGTATCTGGAAATAATTGTTTATGGAACTTTAATAATATTATATTTGAAATCCTCTACCCCAAAAACCCATAAAGCGATACCCCATATCGGTAGTGGGGTGGGGGTGGTGACAGGGGGTAGGAGTGGGGGGTGGATAAAGTAAAAAAATATTTTGAGGTTTCTGATTCTTGTACACACACTAAATCACATTTTTTTTCATCCCCTTTAATAATCGGGTGGGGGTGGTAATGGGGGTGGCTAATGCCAAATTTTTTTTTGAGACCTTAGCTTCTCTTGTCTATACTAAACATCAATTTTATGAAGTCTTACCTGCTTGATTTACCTATTTACTCCAAATTTACCCCAATTTACCCCCCAACCCTTCGACGGAACAAGATGAAAATATAATCTAGTTCTAGATCTCGTTAAAGTACATATGTGTACCAAATTTCAAGTCAATATCTCAAACGGTTCCAGAGTAAACGTGCGCACAAAAAAAGTTACAGACCGACAGACCGACAGACCGACAGACAGAAATTTTTTTTCGCTCAAACTTGAAATCTCGACGTTTTATGACATTCTAAGCCTATCTGAACAATAAAAATTTTTTAAAATTTTTTTGTCGTTACTATACTTCCACTGGATGTGGAAGTAAAAACCAATAAAGTTAAATCATTTATTCTAAAATCTAAAAATAACACACAATTTTAATGAAACCAATTTTTAATGAGAAATCATACCAAAAACTATAACAAGAAATTTTAAAATTTGATTGACTTTAGATTTTATTAATAGAGATCGAGGTTGGGGGGTCGCGAGAGGGTAAACTTATTTTTTCTTTTTGTAAGGGGGTCATGGTTCAAAAAAGGTTGAAAACCGCTGCCTTAGAGCAATGGGAAGTATCTGAAACTTTTTTTATAGATTATACCATTTATGTTTTTTTTTTAATTTTTATAATAATCTGAAAATAAACGCATATGTCCCTCTTACTCTGCAAAATACTATCATTACAAAATAATTATACATAAAGGCATTTTTATTCAGTGTTTGAGTTCATTGAGTTATGAGACGGCTTTCTCTAAATTTCTTTTTTCTACGTTGACTATAAAAAAAAATGTCCGGTTTGATTAAGGTAAATGAGTGTAATAATCATCTAGAGGTAAAAAATATGTAAAATTTAGGAATAATCTCATATGCAATGATAATTTCTCTTTATGAGTTATTACTATAGTAAAAGGGATCATCTTCAGTTTCTATCCGGTCGGGATACTTGCTTTTATCCTCAAGGGGTGAAAACTACAAAACCTAGAAAAACTACAAAACTACTAAATTTGGATACTTAATATTTGAAACAGTATTACTGATTTATTATTGAAACGTAGGATACTTCTGATTTTGGGATCGCTGATTACAAATTTGAAGTGAAACTTAAAAAATTGAAAATGGCGGCTCCAATATGTTTTATTCTAAAGCAAATGTTTTAAAAAGTACAAAGAAAATTGAGCATCTAGGTGATGTCATATATTAAAATAGCATTTAAAAATAAATAATAATGGATAATTATAATAACAAAATGGCGACATTTTGTTAAAAAAATGTGAAGACGCACATTGTTTCGGCAATAACTTCTTTATTTTACTTCCACGTCCAGTGGATGTATAGTAACGACAAACATTTTTAAAAAAATTTTCATTATTCAAATAGGCTTAAAATGTCATAAAACGTCGAGATTTTAAGTTTGAGCGAAAAAAACATTTCTGTCTGTCTGTCTGTCGGTCAGTCTGTCGGTATGTCTGTCGGTCTGTCTGGCAGTCTGTCTGTGGGTCTGTGGGTCTGTCTGTCTGTCGATCTGTCTGTAACTGTTTTTTGTGCGCACGTTTACTCTGAAACCCTTTAAGATATTGACTTGAAATTTGGTACACATATGTACTTTAACGAGATCTAGAACTAGATTATATTTTCATCTTGTTCCGTCGAAGGGTTAATTTGGGGTAAATGGGTAAATCAAGCAGGTAAGAGTTCATAAAATTGGTATTTAGTAGGTATGTACAAGAGAAGCTAAGGTCTCAAAAAAATTTTTGACATTAGCAACCCCCACCCCCTTATTAAAGGGATGAAAAAAAAATGTGATTTAGTGTATGTACAAGAACCAGAAACCTCAAAAAATTTTTTTACTTCATCCACCCCCACTACCACCCCCACTCCACTACCGATGTGGGGTATCGTTTTATGGGTTTTTGGGGTAGAGGATTTCAAATATCATATTATTAAAGTTCCATAAACAATTATTTCCACACAAAAAGTTGTTTCGTTGTGAGTGACTTGGATAGTGGTTTTTTATGATACCGAAGCAAATAAAAAATCATTTTAAAGACTGATTAATTATCTTTAATTTTGTTCCTTAGAATTTTTTATGGAAGTACCATGATTTCTAAGATATTCAACATTTCAACTAAATAATTCATCCTATAAACGAATTCCATCTATAAACTTAAGTATCTCCGAAACTATTAGTCCATTATAAAGATAAAATAAGAATAAATTCATACCAAGTTTATAAGCTTAATTTTTCATGTCCACCATTTTTTCAATAGAACTAATATTTATTGAGATATTTGCAAAAAATCAAAAAAATACGTATTCAGAAAATCTATTTATAGTCTAAAACGCATTTTTTTTTTAAATCAAGTGCTGTAAACGAACGAAAAAATTTGAGCGTCTAGGTTATGCTATATATATTTTATATAAAAAAAATGACGAAGCACATTCTCTCTCTCATAACTTCTTTGTTTTTTATGCTATCGAAATACTAAAAAAATCATTTGGAAGCCTAATTAATAGTCTTTTATTTTAGTCGTTGGCACTTCGTCTAGTGATGGGCGATATCGTGATTTTTCAATCACAACGTAAATCGTTACTGTGATTTTCTTATATCAGTGAATTTAAAACGTGATGTGATCACGACTTTCATAATACGACGTACGGGAGAAATTGTTAATCGTTCCCTAAGCGCCGATAGACGGCGAATGGTGAATTAACTACTTTGGTAGCCCCAGATATGCATAATATGTATAATATATATATATTATGATTTCCAAATAACCTGATGTATGGATTGGTAATAAAGGAAAAGCACTAGTTTTGAATGGAACTTGATAATAGGATATTTTTGTAAAGTTGTACAAACATTAACATTTCGGAAGCATCAATAAACTTCTTGTTTATATTTATGTATGTTTAGTTTATTTTACACGAATTTTTGTTAATTTAAAATGGTAAATTTATTTTTTAATGTTATTTTTTTTGTTGTTTTATAATATATAAGGATGTTTTTTAAAAATGTTTTCATTTGCTTATTGTCGAATTCCACACTTTTATTCATATTTCATGCCGAAACGTAAATGCTCAATATTTGCAATAAAATTGCTAGTATATTTAATCATACAAAATATTTTTACGCATAGTTTTATTAGTTAGTTACTTCTGGTATTATAACAAAAATGTTCCGTCACGACCCTGTCCACAATCACCACATCGCATCGCCAGTCAATAAAAGACATGCATAAAGATATTTATATGAATACTAGCTGACCCAGCAAACGTTGTTTTGCCATTTAATTATAAATTTTTGTCCAAAAAATAAAAAGAAAATTTCTGGATAGGGCCACCCTTATCACCTAGGGGTATAAAAAATAGCCTACGAACTATTATCAGACCTACCAAATATACACCAAAAATTTCATAAAAATCGGTCAAGCCGTTTCGGAGGAGTTCGATAACAAACACTGTGACACGAGATATACTAGCTGACCCAGCAAATGTTGTTTTACCATATAAATTATAAATTATAAATTTTTGTCCAAAAAATAAAAAGAAAATTTCTGGATAGGTCCACCTTTATCACCTAGGGGTATATAAAATAGCCTATTACTATTCTCAGTCCTACCAAATATACACCAAAAATTTCATAAAAATCGGTCAAGCCGTTTCGGAGGAGTTCGATAACAAACACTGTGACACGAGATTTTTATATATTAGATTAGATCTAAATAGTGTGAAATGCATATCTAACGACGCTAAGGCACAGGATCGCTTGCTTTACGTGTCAATACATACGGCCACAGACAATAATCGGCTCAAAGTAAATATCGTGAAAGAGCACGGCAAGGGAACGAAATACGGAAAGTCGTGATCACGTCACGCTTTTCTGCCAACTTTGTTAACAGTCGTTACCTGTGATTTCTTAATATCAGTGATTAAATCACAGTTCGTGATATATCGCCCATCACTAACTTCGTCTTATAAACGATCGGCAGCCAATTTTATACTTCCAGGTCTCCGAAACCACCAATTCTACAGAAAATAGGAGGAAAACCAGATTTATCCTCAAATTAGTAGCTTTCTTATTTGTCTATAGCATGTTTTCGCTCAATATAATACTTTTCGAATTATTTGACAAAAATCGTTTTTAAATACCTCTTTCTTACAAGCTTTTATTTAACTTGCTTTGTAAGTATGTTACTTGGTATGTTTAGTTCAAATTTTGCCAGTCAATTTTGTACCATTTAACGACGTCCAATTCAGCTGATATTTTGCATACACGTATAGTCCTGGTGACAATACAATAATATGGTACCAAAAAGTGTGTTGTTTAATTAACAATTAATTTTTTTATGTTTTTATTTTTTGTTTTAGTACACCTAAATAATAAAAAAAGGTTGTTTTTAAAAAGTTTTCTTTACATTTAATTTTTCAAACTAAAATCCCAATTTTCAAGTGGTTAGAACTCAAAGACTATCAATCTGTATGATAAGTTTCATATAATCTTTTCTTAAAATTCGATTCTCTTTCAGCTTCAATGTTTTTGTTTTTTCTTAATTGCCACTCCCTGAAAATGGGTGGCATCCACCCTATAAATTAGCAAGCATCCGCATAATATAGAAAATTTTTCTTGATGCATTTACTATTAAGTTGCCAAAAAATGAACTAAAACTAATTCATATATTATTCCGAAGTTAAAACCTATCTGTGATAGTAGTTACTACCAATATGAAAGGTCATGATATTTTATTTCAGATTACATTTGAAGCAAAAACTATGGAAATAAACCTCATCAGTTGTTAATTTTCTCATTTCTACTCAACTATCACATAATAATTGCTAGACTAATACAAATCATAGTTAATGAATAAATTTACAGATATGACACATCTACAGTAAACTTGAGCAACAAGCCTGAAAATTTACGGCAAGATGATTCAGGCACAACATAGGCAAATATTCTTCTTAACTACAACTGTTTGGCGAAGGCGGTGCAGTAATTTTGTGAAAGCGGCAGCGGTTAAGTATGGTTGTCACCCTAAGGGTGCAACATCTACAATCATAAGCGCACTTGAGGGTAGGCGAGAAAAATTCTATATAAAAAAATTAAGTAAACGTAATTAGGTAGTAATAAAGCATTATTATTTGCAACCGTTAATGACAAACCTAAACATAGATATCTCACTGGGTACAGTGGCAAATGAAATTTTTATTCAAATAAAATTAAAAAAATAATAAAAGTTCAAACCAAACTATTTAAAAACTAGCGAATTGGAAATTATTCTAGCATACTTAGTATGTAAAAATAATATTTCAATTTTTACTTTATATATGTAGTAAATTAAATTTATTTTTGTTTTATTGTTTACTATCTTTCTCCATACTACATGAGCTTTTATAATTCGACTAGAAAACACTTTTTTGATAATTAGCATGTTGATCATAAATTGAAAAAACAAGAAAAATTAACTTTATTATCTTAGCAACAGGAGTGGAAACTCGATTTTTGATCATTTTGTGATATCTCCTCTATTTTTACCAATTCCAGTTGCTGTTATGCAACAACCAACACAATTTCGTAGTATAATGCTTGGGTTTTAACAGACATAATATATGTACCCCATAACAGTTATGCGCCTATAACATATAGAGAACTCAAGTTGTTCAATAAAATAGATATAACTCTAGTATCATGCAAATGCATATCTTAAATCAACCATCTTATGCGTAACTTATGTTGTAAAAACATGAATAAAACTAAAACTAATACATTTTAGTATTTTAATAATGTGAATTGTTACAGAGAAAAAAGGAGGGCACTTCACTCACATAACATGATTTTGAATATTAAGTGATGCAGTCAAAAGTAGGAAACAGTTTTGTAAAAACTTGACGTAGCACAGAATCTGATACTAATATTAACTTTCTATTTTATTTTGATTTTTAAATGTAACTTTCAAGATTTTTATTTTTATTCTGTATTTCAGCAAGAAAAACGTAGTTTGTACATCACCAGTTAGTAAAGTGGACAAGGAACTCAAATAGTTTATATACATTGCTTAACATTTATATTACATCACTCCTAAATTTCAAAATGAAAACTTTTGGCACGAGAAAAGGTAGTTTTTTAACGTTTCAACTTTTAGAACAAAATGACGAGTTTCTACAATTAACAACCATGCCACAAAAACCGCTTTTTTGCTCAGTCAATAATCTGTGACTCCTCCTCGGATATATGATGCAATTGTACCTGACATACTGTCGACCAAATTTTGGGGAATTTTTATCTCTATGGGATTTTCAATCTCTTTCGAAAACGCTGGATGTTTGATTTTGATTCCTAACTCATCTGTTTAGCATATATGATACATGTTCAACCGGATTGAGATCCTTTTCTGGGCAAAGTAAAGGAGTGATATATTAATTTTCTATACAGTGTATCCCAGGATAGATGTAACAAGAGGTGTAATGGACCAAAAATTTTGGAATTTTGGAATGGTATTTGGGGATTGAGTCCTGCTTGTTGTAAAACTAAAGTATACCAAAAATGTCTTGATTTGGTGTTCTACAGGGTGTTTTATAAGCAAAGTTATAAAAATCACCACTAATAAAGTGCCTTTATTTTTCAAAATATGAAAAAATTCCACTAAGAAAAGTTATTTAGAATGCAATTTTATACCTCTATACCACATTTCAGGAGTATAAAATTATTTTTTTGAAACTTCCCATTATTTCAATAAATTAGTATTTTATTTTGAACCATTCAATTAAAACTGCATAGAAATTATTTTTTGTGAATTAATTTTAAAGTTATGTAGAAGCTAAAAGTAGGCTATGAGAAAAGCAGTGGATACACATTTATCATTTATTATTGACATATCTGTCAAACGTAGTTAATATTATCCTTAATTTCTGTTTCAAATTAACGAACCAAGCATAGAAAATTAAGTGAAAATGGTACTCATAGTGCGTGAAAAAATTTATGCAATGCTGCGGAATTGGCGGTGAAAACTCGCTAAGAGAAGTGGCAAGAAAATTTAATTTGAAATTTCCAAACACTGCTTTGTCACGTACTCAGGCTATGAGAATAATTAAAAAGTTTCTGGCTACTGGTAGTGTTCTTAACATGAAAAGAAAAATAAAAGCATATGATGAAGACAATGTTGGGGCTATTATAGCTCATGCCTCTGTTGTAGAAAATCCTAGGATGCCACTAAGAGGGAGATCAGCTCTTATTAATATTAGCAAGTCTGAACTACAAAGAATTTACAAGGCAAAGAAAATTAGGGCATATAAAGCAAATTATAAACATACGCTTGAAGAGGGAGATGACAGACGTAGGTTGGATTTTTGTTTGACCATTGGAGAAAAAATCATGGAAGAGAGATTTTTTCATCATTTCATAATTTTTTCAGATGAATCCACATTCACAACCAATGGTGTTGTTTCATCTCAGAATTGTCGGTTTTGGGCTTCTGAAAATCCAAATTTTAGAATTCATTGTAGAAGACAATATTATAAAAAAGTGAATGTCTGGTGTGCCGTTTCTTATCACGTTGGAGTTATTGGACCTTATTTATTGAGGGAAGGTTAAACCAGCACACTTATTTACAGCTTCTTCAAAGACTTTCTGAAGAACATTTAAATATTTGAAGAGATATGCCTTTAGTTCATTTTCAACATGACGGTTGCCCTGGTCACTCCATAGAAATGGTTAATCGGTGGTTGAATTTAAATTTTGGAGAAAATTGGATTGCCAGGAATGGACCGATCAAGTGATCAGCGAGATCCCCAGACCTATCAATATTGGATTTCTTTTTATGGGGTCGCCTCAAGCAGTTGGTTTACGCTGAACCACTTCCTAACGATGTAGCAGTATTGAAGCAGGGAATTACAAATGCCGTAAACTCCATACCGTTAGATCATATTCGAAACAGTTTTAAGGACTTCAGGCGAAGGATCGAAATGTGTGTGGATGTGGGTGATAGCTACGTCGAATAATAAAAAAATTGTAAACATTGTTTTGTATTGGTCAATAATTAATTTGTTTGTGAATCTGTTATGTTTTTGACATTTATTACTTGTTATAATTTTTAAACCTCACTAATCTTGTGTTAGTAATTTCTTGTTTTACAATTAGTTCGATTAACATTATACCTTTTACATCTCGTATATTCAATTTTTTATTTACCAATAGCCTACTTTTTTAGATGATTAACATTTGCTCCTACACAACTTTAAATATGAATTCAACTTTTAATTCGCAAAAAATGGGAAGTTTTAAAAAAATAATTTTATGTTACTGAAATTTGGTATAGTGGTATAAAATTGCATTCTACATAACTTTTATTAGTGGAATTTTTTCATATTTTGAAAAATAAAGGTACTTTATTAGTGGTGATTTTTACAACTTTGCTTATAAAACACCCTGTAGAACACCAAATCAAGTCATTTTTGGTATACTTTAGTTTTACAACAAGCAGGACCCAATCTCCTAATACCATTCCAAACTTCCAAAATTTTTGGTCCATTACCCTCTTGTTACATCTATCCTGGGACACACTGTATATTGATGAAGGCTTTTGTACGATGTGAAGTGGGAGTATCATCTACTAATATACAATAATCACCTACGTAAAACTAACTACAACATATAAAACAGTGTTTATGTCAACCTGACTTATCATAGCGCCAGAATTGACAATCAAAAGGTTTCACTCCCTCCACATAACGCCATCTCAAATCATTGCTGTACGGTCCTGGTATGGCACAACTTCTCGGAATTGACGTTCTAGTACACGCCAATCATGATTCTCCAATCACCTGATACCAGTTCCAATGTAGTTTCATAGGAAAACGTGAATTACATTTTTCAACATACTCAAAATCCAAATTTCATGTTCGATGCACAATTCTAGTTGGTAGTGTTTATACTCAGCTACAAGTTTGAAGAATCTTTACAGTCTGGAAATTCGCAATTCGGCTTCATGAAGTCATACAAGCAATTTAAATAAACAAACAAAATTTGACAGACCTCTTCAATTTGGTGTCGGGCGGCTTCTACTGTAATAGTATAATTCCTAAGGCTAATCGCACTATGGACCTCTGAGGTGCAGTAATTCGTCAGATGGATTCTCATAGACCCTTTTTCCATTTACCCAGTTCTAGATATTAGAGATATGTTTTGGACACATTATATTGGTTTACCACTACTAAATGTGCCACCTTTCTTTGGGAATAACTACTTTCTATCAAAGTGACTATTCCATCTCTATCAAGGGTAAAAATGCTTTAAACGATATTTTTACGGAAAATTAGGATCTACAGAAAATGTTAAAACATAGTATCAATACAGGAAACATTAAATATGCGATGATGGGTATAAAAGTTTGGTAGTGTATTACCGTCTTCTTTTCATTAATGATGAGAAGCAAATTACTAAAGCGTTCAAGCGAAAACTAGCTTAACGTAAACATTTACCAGTATTAATCAGGTAATCGAAACATTAGAATTTTTGGCTTATTCTCTTTCATTTGTAATGGAATCTCATATAATAATAATATTAACGATAACCTAACACCTCAGCCAAATGCAGAAAATGTCTGACACAAGATGAAACAATAGATTTATTACATTTGGATGCGGGAAACTTGCGAGTACCAAATAACTGGAAAGACAAAATCAGATCACCTGTATTGTTCACATTGAGCTGCTGGAAAAAGTATAAAATATAGTGAAAGAACGAAGACTACATACATAAACCCAATATAGTAGAGAAAAATCAGCTTGTTAAAGATATATTGGGACAAGGGGATATTGACCGACAAAATAGTGAAATATAATAGAATATAACAGGCCTGTTAGTTCATTTATAGATAAAAAGGAGAAAATTACCCCATAGATATATCAGTACCAAACAGCTACAACTTAGATAACATATTTAAGGAAAATATGATAAAATATAAAGCTCTGGCGAGGGAAGTTGAACGTTTGTGGGAACTAAAGAAAGTGTTCACAGTCCCACTACTAATATCATCCACCGCAGTTATCCCCAAAATACTAAAGAAGTCTTATATTATTGAAATTGCCAGAAAATACCTACCTGGTGATGCAAAATGCAGTAGTTTTACAGACATGTAGTATTGGGAGAAGTTTTCTTAATTTTGCCTCTGAAAAGGAGTGATTCTTGGTGGTAACCTGAATAGCTCCATCCCGATACCCTAAAAAGGAGAAAGATAAAAGAAAATAATGATAATATAATTACGCCTTCCCAACAACCCAAGAGCTGGACACCACTAGCCAGATATACTGCTTCTCAATATCGTTGAAAAGAGAATATGTTACGTTATTGAATTCTCTTTTTCAGCAGAGGGACGATCCAGGAACCACAAAAATATATAGACTTTTTGTTTGAATGTTGAATTAGTAAACATGTCAATTGGCAGTCTTGGGAGCTATCAGACCGCCCTTTCTTAAGAAACTTAATACCATTCCTGTCTGTAGATCGATCCTACGCCGTTCACAACTAAGTGACAGCTCTGCTAGGTTCACTCGAAGTACCACCACACTGAGTGACTGTCTCATATCGCCATTGGATGAGACTGGCAGTAAGTGTAGAATGCCTCTACTGATTCGGGCTGATTGTCGTAATGATGATGATTGATGATGATTAACAATTATAATAATATGATTATTTCAATCGGAGTATAGTCTGAGCTACTCAAGTTAATTACTTTTCTTTTTTCTAATATCATATTTCAAATCCAATTTAACAATCAATTTCGATTTCAACCAATGCAATTCTCTGCTTTACAGTAGTGTTATGCCTACTTCACTAATTTATCTTCAAAATCTTCGGATTTTCCGATATAACGCAGCTACGATCATACTATATTTCTATAATGGTACCTGTTGAATTCATATTAAATTGATTATCCATAGCCTATGAAGTAGACATGCAAACTTTTTTTAATTTGGAGCAGCTGAATATCTTCAAAGGTATATGCATTGAGAAGAAAGAGAACGCTCAAAGCTTCCTTTGTTTATTTTCCATTTTTGCAAAGTTGAACTGTTTTTAGATTGCCATTTTACATTTAATATCATAAATTATATTATAGTTTATTTATAATTTAGTTTTATAACCTAGTGAATAAACAAAATATTGTCTCTAATTGGTAAATTAACAAGAGCAATCGCACATAAAGTAATGTAATAAGAAATATAATACCACAAAAAACTTATAATAAGGTGGAAAACGTGAGTCAATGGAATGTTATTTTAAAATATAAATCTTAATTCTTTGCCTCTGGCTACATAGACGCCTATGCCTCCGGCATTTATCCGGAGCTATTAAAATTCTCCGGGTGAGCAAGTCGCAGTAACAGTGGCACAACTGGCGTCATGATTCACATGTAAATGGCAGCACACGCTGTGCCGATCATAATCCCGCGACATCAGCCTGACACGCCAGGCCATCGTGATGCACTATCAAGAAGGATATGCCTTCCTGGGAGCCATGAAATGCCTTAAAATATACTCACCTACAACACCGCTCTTAGAAGGCAATGATGTATCCCTAGCTTGGTCCGATGTTGGGTAATGAAGTACGGCATATGCTAACTGTTTAATAGTTCTGTAGTTATGCATGATTTTACAGCTACTGAGTTATTAATTCATAAATTAAGACGAACATTAAATTATACGTAGATGAAAAAGGTATATAGTTCAGAAATGCAAAAATAAATTCTAACTACCTACCTTTATTTCATGATTTATAATCAAGAATAAATTGAATTTTATGTGCTGTTGACTGGATATTGATAGTTTGTCTCCAGTAACTGCTAGAAAAATAAAAAATTGTCATATTAACTTCACAAAATTTTATAGTTATATATAGGGACCGAAACCGAACCGAAACCGTAACCGAAAACCGCACCGTAATTACTAATTTTTTTCTAACCGAAGCAGAAACGGAAAACCGGAATGAGAATTTCTGGTAAACCGAAACCGAAACCTAAAACCGAAATTAAAATTATCAGATAACCGAAACTGAAACCCATACAGAAAGTAAAGTTCTCAGATAACCTAAAGCGAAACCAAAATTAAAATTCGGAGATAACCGAAATCTAAACCAAAATGAAACTACAAAATAATACGGTAAGTATAATTGGTTGGATATAGTATATTTTGTAACAAGGGCAGAAAATGAGCATTAGTAACCCGTGGATTGCTAATGCGTTTTCTGCATGTGTGGAAAAATATAAAAAAATCTCTTGTCTCTCTTGATTCCAAACTTTAGTTTTAATTGACGTTTAATGAAAAATTATGTGAAACGTCAAAGTATGCAAATGACAGTCAAAGATGTCTAGATTATGAAAAACTACAAAATCGTGTTGTTATGAGTTTAATGTCCTACAAGTCTGTTATTTTAGAATAACCACCCCATTTTGAGATACATTAAATGAAAAATAACGCGCTAGGGCGTTATGAATATCTATAACGCCCTAGGGCATTATAAAATTATAATACAACCCAAAACAAGCAAATTATGATAGCGTTATTGACAAACAAAATGCGTTGCTATGCAACGGCGGCGTTTACAAACAATTTTGATTTTGACTCTCTTTTAAATCAAATCGTTCTGAACATAATAGATGTCAAATTAATAAATCGTAAATGTCAAACAAAAAAAATCGAATTAAATAACAGACTTGCAAGACATTAAATGTTGAAGGCACCACGGGTGTTATAGGATAATGACGCCCTCGGTCGACGTACATTCCCTCGGGCTAGAGGCCCTCGGGATTGTACACTGCCGACCTCGGTGCGTTATTATCCTTATAACACCCTTGGTACCTTAATAACTATAGCGGTCCAAGGGACGATTAATATTACTTTCGGTCATATTTTTAGGATTAATATGATTCATTTTCACATATGCTAGGTGAAAAAATTAATACTACTAGCTTTGTAAGTGACACTCTTTGACGTCTATCAATGTTATGACAGTGTCACTTACAGCTCATAGGCAAAAAATAACAAAATTTACTTTTAAGCCCTAGGGCAAAAAAGTAAAGTAATAAGGAAGTTAAAAATAATAATGAAATTCTGGCACCAACGAAACAAACACATTTTTGGCCGCCTCCTGAATGTCGATACTTTCATCATAATCCATATTTTTATTGCAAAAACTCACGTAAATAACATAAATGGCAAAAATTATTATGTAGTTAATGAATTTGTCAACGTATTGATAGTAACCGTAGCAACTAGAAAGTGTTCAAGCAAACACACTCTAATTAGAGTCTAGCCAACTAATAAATGAGTTCGACAAATCTTGAAAGATATTTTAATATTGAATGAATTTTCCTAAAAATTGTAATATCGTGTATTTACAGGCCTCGAACATTGTAAAATATACTCACAAGCCTTGCTGCATATAGTATATTGTGTCACGAGGGCAGAAAATGAGCATTAGTAGCCCGCGGATATTAGCTGCCCAAGCGAGCGAAGTGAAGCGAAGCGAGGGCAGCTGATAGCTAAGGGCTGCTAATGCGTTTTCTGCATGTGTGACACACAACTGTTTTTCGCCTAGCATTAAATAAAACCAAAAAAAAAAAAGGAACAATATAACAAAAATCTTTAATTTTATAAATACAAACAGAATTTAATAATAAACTTAAGTAGTAACAATTTGCGAATTTATTTATTATAGTAATTAATGTTAATTATCCCTTGAGCACAATTATTTATACTAATACCAGAATTTGTAGGCTTTCGGTAAGGGTTTAAAATGGTAGTAGCATGGTGACTTATTTCTACATATGAAATTGATGGAATTGTCTAGATTGACTGGTATTTCATTTATTTGATCGGAAATATTTAATACTTCAGATGTGTTGTTTTCTCTAGTACTAGGCTGTTGTTCTTAGTTTGTCAGGATTCTTTGAGAAATGTTAATCTCATTTGATAAACAGTCATCGATATATCCTTCTGCAACTGCAGAAGAACGCCAACATCCATGTTTTTTAAGTGTTAGTAAATCACTCCTAGAGTTAGCTAGTAGGGTTGCAGAACTACGGTGGAAGCAATGCCCTGTGTATGTATTAGGTTCAGGCAGTTTAAAAAAAGTGGCTATTTTGCTTGGAATTTTGCTAAATACATTTTTGCCGATCGGTTTTACTGGACATTTATTATTTTTGTAATAAATGAATAGGCGATTATGAGGAGTACAATGGAAACATATTTGTTGTATATTGTAAGTAGATCCAATCCGTCAACTCTTTTGTTTGTGACTATTAACGTTCTTGTAATATTATTTTTTGTTTTCGGAACTGTGACAATCAATACGTCTGCTCTATTATCTATCTGATCAAGTTTCATATTCAACAACTCATTTCGACGACAAGCTCCGTATAGTCCCATAATAAGTTAAACCTACAACGCAATGTTAATAAAAAAAAACGTAATTAATTGGCCTTAATTTATTTGTTTACTTTGATCATAAGATATTCCGAATCATCTGCTTTCTTAAAAACTTCAATGCATTGTTCTTGAGTCAAAGTTTTAGACTTTTTGGGCAGGTAATTTACAGAATTTTGTTTCAAAAATGCTCGAACTTTATGAAAATTAGCAAAATTAATATTTTCCTTAACTTTAAAAGTGCTTCTCAACATTGAAAATTCAGACCATAGTGTTCCTGCATTTACAATCTTTGATCTTTCCGATAGATAAGCAAGCAGTATATTTTCTGTTAAGTTTTTGGCTTTTTTATTCTTTTTCCAGTTATTGAACAATTCATAGTACTTTTCGTATAGTTGTCTTGACTTTGTAGGTAACAAGTTCAGAGAAACATTAGGCTTCCTCTTGCAAGTCCGGTGGAGTATTCGTAAATTCTTCGTCACTGTCTGAGTTATCCATTCATTTTAACTTCTTCACAGAATTATAATTGTTCACAACTTATTGTTATTTTATACTTTCGTTGCTTGTATTGATTCCAAATTTTGGTTTAAATTGACAATTAATGAAAAATTATGTGAAACGTCGAAGTATGCAAATGATAGTCGAAGGTGTCTAGATAGCGAAAAATTACAAAATCGTGTTGTTATGAGTTTAATGTCCTACAAGTCTGTTATTTTACAATAACCACCCTATTTTGAGATACATTAAATGAAAAATAACGCCCTAGGGCGTTATGAATATCTATAACGCCCTAGGGCATTATTAAATTATAATACAACCCAAAACAAGCAAATTATGATGACAAAATGCGTTGCTATGCAACGGCGGCGTTTACAAACAATTTTGATTTTTACTCTCTTTTAAATCAAATCGTTCTGAATATTAATAGATGTCAAATTAATAAATCGTAAATGTCAAAAAAAAAAAATTCGAATTAAATAACAGACTTGCAGGACATTAAACGTTGAAGGCACCACGGGTGTTATAGGATAATGACGCCCTCGGTCGACGTACACTCTCTCGTGCCAGAGGCCCTCGGGATTGTACACTGCCTCCTCGGTGCGTTATTATCCTTATAACACCCTTGGTACCTTAATAACTATAGCGGCCCAAGGGATGATAATTAGTATATTATTATATGAGCGATTATGATAGCCATTATTCACGAAGATGACGTTTGAGACCACGAGCCGTAGGCGAGTGGCGCAAATCATCTGAGTGAATAATGGCCATAATCGCGAATGTAATACTATGCTTTTTCTACACCTATTAAACAAATTAATTAGACTGAAATTTGATGGCATTAATCGGTACCTATTCGTAATAAGTCGAAAACGTAAACAAACAATATGGCGGTACGGCGGTACACTTGTCACTGTCACGCGAGTTGATTATCAGCCGCAGCAGCAAGAGTTGATCGCGGTCGTTTTAAAATATCATTGAATCAGCGAAACAATGATTTTTAAATTTGTGTTTGTGATTGGCCGGATGCAGTGAATTATGAATCGATAATTAACTACAGTGAATTATAGGCACAATTTTTCACTAAAAAAATGCTAATAATTGTCATATAATTAAATAGCTGTAGAAAAACATTACTTTCGGTCATATTTTTAGGGTTAATATGATTCATTTTCACATATCGTAGGCGAAAAAATAACTGTTGTCTCATTCAATGTAGTGGTCATCCGCGGTACCTGGCCCGCAAGTTGAACCGTGTAAGCGGTGCGTGGCGAAAAAATTCTTAATTTCGTTTGTCAGTGAATGAAAAGTGACAGGTATATTAAAATTTCCATTTCATTGTAATACCTAGAGATATATTTGTATCTAATATTACTCAAATAAATGTATTTACGATGAATTATTCATTTCTTCAGCCGCTTCTCACTTTAACTAAAATTATAGTGGAGTAAAAATAAAGTTAAGAATTGAAGTAATGTTACGTGTTTACACCCTTTTTGTAAACATCCTGTATCGTGGGTTCGGAAATTATAACACCAGGATAACACTAAACACTAATTTATTAACTTACTAATTACAACAATTAATTAAGTACTATACTAGTATTACACTGTGTACTACAATTCATTACTTCAGTCCCTTGATCTGTTCTGCTCACTTTCTGACCATCAACTAAACTCAAACTTGACTGTCTGTACTGCTTATTTAACTGACCATTACAACTGAACTGACTTAACTGTCTCTACACACAGCTTGTCATTCCTTTATATACCCAGGTTATGTGTTTTAGATCTTTCTACTACATTCCAGCCCATTCTACAATGTTCCAGAGGATGTCTGTACTCTTCTAGATTTTTCTACATATATCTGGATAGTTGAAACACATAACACTGCTCCCTCCTTAAGCCTGAACGCCCCGGTCAGACAATTCAGTCTCTTTCACATACTTCGCCAGTCTATCCAAGTGTACAATTTTCATCTTCGATGTTTTACTTTGTTGTATTCGATAGATGACGTCATTGATCCGGGTGATGACTGAATACTGTCCTTCCCAAGGTGGTCGAAACTTTGGGGATCTCCATTCCTTCCGTACAGCCAAACCAGTTCCCCACCTTGAATCCTCCTGTAATGGCATTCCGATCATAACGAGTCTTCATTCGGTCACTAGCTTTGGTAATCTGCTCTCGGTCATTCTTCGGTTGTTTTCGACTTTCATTCATGTAGTTGCTCACGGAAAATGGTTCCCATTGGCAGCACAATTCTTACACTTACAACACCAGGCCTCCACATCCTGGCGACTATTAACACAATAGAACCATTCCCGTACTTTACTCAACGTCTTGTTTACACCAAAGTGTCTGCCGGACGTTTCATTATGCGCTTCCTGGAGTACTTCTGGTACACGACACCTGGGAATCACTAGACGCATGTCAACTTGCTTTCCATCCGGGCTTTCCCATGCTCTTTCCAGCAGCCCATCTAAGACTCTGAGCTAATCCCATTGTGACCACAAAGCCTTTACTCCTACTCCTTTGTTTGAAACATCCTTCCATTCTGGTCGCGTTCCTTTTTCCTTTGCTCGCAGAATAGGTCCAACTTCTGCATCACTCAGTTGCTCTTGTTTTAAAGCTTCCTTTGTCCAATTCTCTGGAATCTTTTACCTTTCGTTTACGCAGCCTGGTGATGGTAGACTACTCGGGATTCTTCGAAGCTGGCAAACCTTTATTTCGCGGGGGGCATCGCTTTCACCAGCCAGCACCGCTCCAGTGGCATGTACAACCTCAGTGTTCCACTGTTGACAATCTTGTCTTACATGCCCTAGTTTTCCGCAGCTATAACATCGAATACCCTCGGTTGGCTTCCTACTGCTTGATTGCTTGCTTTGCTTCCCTGCAGAACTCTCCAGCAATTGCTTTACCATTTTGTGCAAGTCTTTCAGTATAGTTTCCAGATTCTTCTTGTCCCAATACGATTCTTGCTGTCCACAATCTCTCTTAATATTCCATTGCCGCACTGATAGCACTGGATACCCCCGTTTGGTTTTGCTCCACCTTGTTATTTGTCCTGTCTCGTTGGAGAACCCAACTTGGCCAGTAATTGACTCATCATTTTCTGCATGTGCCTCAGTATAATAATGCCCATGTTCTCTTGGCCCAAATATGCCTTTTCAACTGTCACAGCACGCACTTCTGACCGCGGGGTGTCTTTAAAGGCAGCTTCTACTTCGAGGGTACGCACCAGAGTCTCGCCAATACTTTGATGCCGCGTTAACCTAAGAACACGCCTGACCACTTCGCCATCTAAAAAGGGTCCCACGGCTAATTATTTCTGAAATTCTCTAGGTGAACTCGGATATGCCAGGTGTGGCAGTTTCTCTATTGCAGCTTCGAATTCTTGTAAACTTTCCCCAACTTTTTGCATCCTTGATTTTAGCTGAGCCTGGTATACTTGGGCGAGGTGTTGGTCGCCATATCTCAAATCTAATGCAACTTCCAAGACTTTGAAGTCCCTTTGTTTCTCCACCGGGATGGTCTAAAGTAACTCTGAGGCTTGGCCCCTTAGTGCCAGAACTAATACCATAGCCTTTTCCTCGTTATCCCAATTATTCGCACTTGCAGCCGCTCCAAATCGTCTCTTGTACGTTCTCCATGAGCTTTGGCCGTCAAATGAGGGAGGTTTTAAACAAGGACCTGATGATGCTACTAGCTGGCCTCCTTTCTCTTTCAATTGTCGTTTAAGGCGCTCCACTTCTCCTTCGACCTCACTCATCTTTTCCTTGATGTCGCTTACTTCCTCTTTGACTTGACTGACTTATGTCTTGACCACACCTACTTTTCCTAATTCTTCCTGGCGTCTTTCTTGTTCTTCTTTTCCTCTTGCTGTCGTATCTTCAGGTCTTCCATAATTTTTCTCAGTTCGGTTTTCTCTTCTTGACGTTGTCTTTCTTGTTCCTCTTTGTTCTCCTGACGTCATCTTTCTTGCTTTTCTTTTTCTTCCTTACGTCGCTTTTCCTGTTTTTGTTTTTCTTCTTGACGCCTTATTTCCTGATCTTCCATCATTTTCTTCAATTCGTCTCTTTCTTCTTTACGTCTTCTTTCTTGCTCTTCTTTGTCCTCCTGGCGTTGCTGCGCCATCATCCTCGTAAACTCCGCAAGTAGGTCCTTCATTTCTTTCACTCCTGCCATACTTCTTGTTGTTACGGGCATACGATGAAGATAAGCAAGTTTATTGCACAATAATGTTAAGAAAATCCAAATGTTTCGTCGATTTTTCCAATGGAACTTTCTAGAAAAATCTCGAAATGGCACGAGAGAGTCTTATTTAGAGTCTATGTTACTATTCAGTTGTTAGAATTCCACTACCTCCAGTAATTTTAAAATAGAATGTTCTAGAAATTTTGTTAAACTAACACAAATAAGTCTTATTTAGTGTCTCTATCACTTTCCAGTTGAAAGAATTCGATTATCTAGACTAGATTGCGAATAAAATGTTCTAGAAATTTTCGTGAACTAACACAATTGAGTCTTTTTCAGTGTCTCTGTCACTTTCCCGAAAACGCGCTTTTTCACAGTTTTGAGTCCAAAAATAGTCCTTAAACAACGTCCCGTCATTCAATTTTCCGTGTCACACTAATTCCCGAGGAGAACACTGTAGAAAGCTTCTCGAACAGTTCAGAAATCTTCTGTTATAATTCCGCTTCTGACACCAATTGTTAAGTGTTTACACCCTTTTTCGGAAATTATAACACTAGGGTAACACTAAACACTAATTTATTAACTTACTAATTACAACCAATAATTTACTTTACTAGTATTACAATGTGTACTACAATTCACTACTTCAATCCCTTGATCTGTTCTACTCACTTTCTGACCATCAACTAAACTCAAACTTGACTGATTCAACTGACCATTAGAACTGAACTAACTCAACTGTCTCTACACACAGCTTGTCATTCCTATACCCAGGTTATGTGTTCTAGATCTTTCCACTACATTCCAGCACATTCTACAATGTTCCAGAGGATGTCTGTACTCTTCTAGATTTTTCTGCATGTCTGTGGAGGGTTGAAACACATAACAATAATGAGATAATTTTTCTTATTGGAATTTGAAATTGGAGTTGCTAATGCCAAAAGAATTTTACAGACCTTAGTTTCCCTTATATATACTATATACCAATTTTATGAACTCTTACTTGCTTGATTTACCTATTTACCACCATTTAAAAATATGTACAATCTAAATAAATAAATTACAGACCAACAGACAGACAAATTTTTCTTTTCTCATACTTAAAATCTCAATGTTTCATCATATTATAAGCTTATTTGAACAATAAAAATTTTTAAATTTTTTTTGCGTTACTATAGTTCCATTAGATGTGGAAGTAAAATTAATGTTTCAGAACAATTTACAAATTTCTACAACAATGTAAAACACTACCACAATAGAAACCGCTCATTTTTTGGCAAATATTACATCAGTGGCACTGCGTTCAGAAATGTAAAGTCTAGGATCTAGGATATATCTGGAAGCTCAGTTCTGTCTCAATGTGTACGAGGGACCGTGGTCCCGGCTTACTCAAACAATAGCTAATGATTGTGTTACACACCATGAGGTCATGTCGGTATTAAGCAATGTTCGGTTATTGAGGAGGGTGTAACAGGCATTACTGTCAAACATTATTAAAGCACAAATACTGAATTGAATTTAGTATCCTATCTAGCTGAAATTACCTGACGGTGTTGCACAATGAATGTGTTTATGGGATTAACGGACGATATTGTAGTATATAAAATGTGAGCTTTAAGGAGTTATTTTATAGCAGATGTGCCATATCAACGGGAAAACATTAAAGTTATTTTGCTTTATAGCATTATTGGGTGTTTCGTTTTATTATTCTGAGAAAACTCATAATTTTGAGAACATAAGCCAACGAGAAATCGTTTATAAGTTTTATTATAAATAATTAACAATGTCAGATTACATTCATGTATTGAAAATGATCTGTAAGTCAATAAATTTAATTTTAGAGGCTGAAAAGTCATCCCTTAATTGCCCTAAGAGAATTAAATAGCTCTGTTAATAAATGTGGTTAATAAATTTGATGTAAAACAATACTGTGAATTAAGAATATTCTGCAAACTATCGAGTTTTACATGGTGGTAGAACTACTCTGCCCTCCTTAGTAAAAGACACTCAATAGCTAGGAGCTGGTGGCAATACAGGTATATGATTTTATTGTAATTAACAATAACATGGAATGAAGGTATTGATATAACAGATCGGTTAGAGCAGCTACCGAACTTGGTTGCTGCTGATTTTTTAAATAAATGAATTTCAAATGTGCAAAAAGAAACGCTCCTATATTATTTTATTGGTTGGCTGATTTTTTATAAAACTAATTGATAATTTGCAAAAAAGCGTTATTAAGTCATTTCATTGTACTTCGCATTGGTTTTAATTTGTTAGTGTTTATATTATATATAGAGAAAAACATTGTTTTTTCATTGAGTTTTTCCCGTACTAGTAACCCGACCTCTTAAAACAGTGCGCGTGTGCGCACTTAAACAAAATTCGTCATTTTCTATTTATTTCTAAGTAGTTCTAAGTATTTTAAAATCGTTCATGATTATTTTTCAATAAATTGTTAGGTTTAAGTTTTATTTCTTATTAAAACAGGAGCCCTAACCTCCACCCATTTTACTTACCGTTCAAGCAGAGAGGTTGGACCTGCCCCACACGGCCACCCATCTACCACGGCGTTGCGCGCGTGGTGGTGTGGCCGGCTCACAATTCGAAATCAATAATAATCAATAGTAATAATAATAATATACCACACATATTAGACAACCCACAAGACCAAAACCAAGGATATCCGGAAGGCGGTTACACTTTTGAAAAAACGTAGACAATTACTCACCGATATTGCCGGTGTCAGAGCTGGGAATCGAACTCAGTACACGGTAGATAGTGTACCCAAGCCTGCTTGCCACATAACATATATTAGCCTGATGATTAACGATTGATAAAATTCGCTGATGTGTTGAGATCTTCAGTAACTGTTCTTCGAATATTGCCTCTTTCAAGCATTTTAATTACTCGTAACTGTGCAGTGAGGTGTAAATGCTGTCTTTTCGATTGAATGATATGCGATTAACGAATTCGTTTTCTGTGATCCCAAATACCAAACATTGCTTGACTTATGAAAAACTGAACCAAACCTTTTCTCTCCAACTTTTTCAATTAAAACTGTAATGTTTTCTTTTAGTGGATATCAAGCTGAGATGTACAAAATTTTAAGAAGATACGTGTGTTGCTATTAAGAATTTACAATAAGGTTTCAATCGTGCTCTGTATATTTTTTAGAAACTCTCGAGAGCTCTAGGTGAGAGCTGAGTAACTGTGTAGCAGACGGTCCAAAAAGTAGCTGCCTGATAATAAGTTCTTTGTTAATCTCTCTGAGGCTAGGTTAGAGTGTCGAATTATACTCTCAAATGGACAAGTTGTTGGGAGTAACTACATACCTTGGTATGATAACTATTTCACATGTTAGCGTTAAGTAGACATTGTACCTCAACGTTACTTTATGTGTTCAAAAAAAAATTATACATCGGTTTTTCGTGTTTTTTTTTATCTAGATAATGTGTAATTTTACTTAAAATGGGTAAATTGTTTGTCAGCAGTAGACAATGTTAAAGATTACATAAGAATCGTTAAACGAATAGTAAATAGGAGAAAATGATTTTTTCGATTTTATCTGAGTATTTGAAATTGAAAGCGTAAATAAAATTACTTGATGATATTGTTTAAATTTGCATGTGATGCGTGTTTTAACAATAAAAGTTTAGTCGCTGAAATGGTGATAAAGATTCCTATTTTATTACACGATTATTTCGCTTCTTTTTCTCCTTTTTCTACGATTGAATTGGATCACAAAACGAATAGAAAATAAAGTTCTTAAATCTAAATTTACTGTAAAACGGTAAACGATCTTATAAACGGATAAAGATAGAGAAGCTAAGCACAATATTGACAATGGAGAAAGAGGAACTCGATACTCAATAATTTTAAAGCCTTTTAGCCAAAAATGATGTCTATGCTATTGTGATCAGACTGTACAATATTGTACAAGAATTAACGAAAAGAAAAA
Source organism: Rutpela maculata (assembly GCA_936432065.2). NCBI lineage: Eukaryota > Metazoa > Arthropoda > Insecta > Coleoptera > Cerambycidae > Rutpela > Rutpela maculata. Next base: position 115,679,504 of record OW386285.2, read on the forward strand.
AAAAATATATATATATGTATATATATATACAAGGTGATTCGTAATAATGCGGCATTACATCAGGGGCAAATATTAGACAAAATAATAAAGTATGGTATGTCATGTAGACCATAGTACAATATCGCATAATAGGGTGATCCAGCCCCAAAGTGGTTTACGAAAGTCACTTTTTTGACGACTACTACTACTTTTCTTACAAATTATTTTTAGGGAGTTTTTACCCTCTTTTATTTTCTTTTTTAGTAAATATCGACAGAGAAAGTATTTTCGAGTCTAATGACGACATTGTAAATGAAATTGATAATAACAAGGTTTCTGCTTTAATGTTACTGGTTTTTAGGGAAGCTTTTAATAATATTGATCACGACCTTCTCTATATAAAACTGTATCACATTGGATTTGATAAGAATGTCGCTTACTTGGTAAAAATTTGCCTAACAGGAAGAATAAAAAAAGTTGTGTTTAATAAATTGGGCGTCTAGTGAATTTGTAATGAAGCATATTTTAAACCCCAATAAACCATTAATATTTACCAAAAATAAATATGTTTCTGTTAGATTATTTAATAAAAATTACCAGGCTGTGAAAAACAATTATATCACCGCATAAACTAGTAGGCCTCACCAGGCCCAACCGTTCTGAAAATGCATACTAAACCGTGATCTCCGCAGAAAGCATTAAGTTGCTACCAGTGAACAACAGCAAGCAGAAGTGCCTTCTCCAGGGAAACCGCCAGCAGACGTAAGTTGCAATATTTGAATTATATTTCCGCGACACTGTACTAAGTTGCGCCTACGGCAATCAATATCCACGCGCACCGTTCCCCCGTCATTACCGCGAATAGAGGGGATAGTGGACTAGATACCCGAGGCACTGAGAGCAGACAGTTAAGTTCCTCACGAGCTCCAACAGCGACCAGACGTGCCCACTGCAGCCAGCTCCGGAAATAAGATCACCGCTAAGAAGACCGAACCCGGCAGTTCTACTAGAGACCGTCACCAGACCGGACGTGGGCCAGGACGAAAAGTGAGTAGGTTCATAAATAATAGGTACAAGTTTGACCCTTAAAATAATTAATTTTGCTGCTTTGTTTGGTAACTGCTTGTTTCTTCCTGGTATTTAATGACAACCCGTAACCTGATTAACTCGGCAATTCACTCCTTTAACCTGTCATTGTCTGTCAAACTGTACGTCACCGCCATTTTTACCGTCATATCGCTGCTTCACTCCTGCTTACCTTAGTAACGTCACCGTATCGCATGGTAGCACTTACCGTAATCATCAGCACGTCACAGCCTGGGTTTGCTCTTTTGTGCGTTATGAATGTACTGTATATATTAAACTAGTTAAGCTGTAAATAGTTTCATTATCACTGTAACTTATAGGAAATAAATAGATATTCTGTTTTACCGAACTCTGTGTTTTACTGCTGTTTGTGTAACAGTCCAATTTTCCCAAATTGACCCACTGGAAATTACTGTTTTCTCCACTGTAGCTATCCCAGCCCTACTGTAACAGGCTGTGTTAAGAGGCTAGTGTGGGACCTTTGCCCCACGTAAAAAATTGTAAAGGTGGCGCCCGAGTAACCGAACCGTTGCTAAGGTGCCAAAAGTGACCACTTTCCGGCCTCACCGGAAAGTATACGTCACAAACTTGGCGCCCGAGCAGGGACTGTATTAAATTAAATTAGATTGTGGGAAAATTTAATTGGACTTTCGCATTCGGCAGTCACCGGACGCGACCGAAAAAGTACCGACCGGCCTAGAGAGACATCTGAGGTGTCATTTTCGACTAAACCGACCAGGAGGAAGCGATTGCGACCATTACCGAACCGCTCCGACCACTCCCGAAGACGTTCTCGACCATTTTAAGAAGACTATTAGATTTTGGAAATTGAACATAGGTTCCGGCGGTGTTAGCATACGATGAGGCTGCACTTTTAACCGAAAACCCGAACTCCGGCCGAACGTTTCCGAAGTGTACCGAAGGGATTCGAAAAGGAACGAAGTCGTGTGGGGTATCAAATTCAGAGTAATCGGACCCAAGGAATCGATTGCCACCAGTGTCCGGCCGATCAGACCAACCGTTCCGGAAAAAAGTGCGCTACGGCCAAAGTAAGGGTCGAAATTGAGTAACTCTGATACTAGGTTGTAGTCCGGACCCAGATACACCTTCTGCACCGAATTTTACCGACCAACCAGATTTTACCCGGAATACTTGGAGTCCCCGGAGTCCGGAGTTACTAGGCAAGTGACCCTTCATGAAATAGTAACTTTGGGACGCTGAATCGATTGCCACTGGTTTCAGACCGCTCCGACCAACCGTTTCGGAAAACCGTGTACCACAGCAACCTGGGAGGTCGAAACAGAGTAAGACCGACAAGATTGGGTAACTGGCATCTCAAGACACCGTCTAATTTAATTTCGCCGATTCTACCGATTTTCTGGATTATCCCCGGAGTCCTACCAGTTCCGGTGATAAATTCTATCCGTTTGGTGCCTACCACTATCAGTGGCCTTCCAGTGCGTAACCCATTTGCGCATAACTGCAACCGCTTATATCCGCTGCCAAGAAGTCAGAACGGGAGAGTTCTGCTTGAGAACTCGAAGGGTAAGGACGTCTCCGAAGAAGCACTACCAGATACCGCCTGATACCTGCTTTCTTCACTGTCACCGTCCTCACCACTGTCACCGCCACCGTTCACTGTTGTCCGTTACCGTCGAGAGAGTTCTGCTTGAGAACTCGAACGGTGAGGACGTCTCCGAAGAAGCACTACCAGATACCGCCTGATACCTGCTTTCTTCACTGTCACCGTCCTCACCACTGTCACTGTCACCGTCCTCACCACTGTCACTGTCACCGCCACCGTTCACTGTTATCCGTTACCGTCGAGGGAGTTCTGCTTGAGAACTCGAACGGTAAGGACGTCTCCGAAGAAGCACTACCAGATACCGCCTGATACCTGCTTTCTTCACTGTCATCGTCCTCACCACTGTCACTGTCACTGTCACCGCCACCGTTCACTGTTGTCCGTTACCGTCGAGGGAGTTCTGCTTGAGAACTCGAACGGTAAGGACGTCTCCGAAGAGCACTAGCAGATACCACCTGTTACCTGCTTTCTTCACTGTCACCGTCACCGCCTCTGTCACCGTCCACCACTGTCACCGTCACCGCCATCGTTCACCGTTGTCCGTTACCGGAGAGAGTTCTACTTGAGAACTCGAACGAGAAGGACCTCTCTGAAGCTGCACTACCAGACATCATCTGTTACCGACTGTTCCAACATAGACCGTCCACCGTCACCGTCCATCGTTGGCCGTTACCGTCCAGAGTCGCAGTGTTTGAAATCATCTCAGAGAAGCAAACATGTCCGACACCGAGGAAGAACCGAAACATGAGTCAGAAAACCCAAAGGATGGAATCCCACCAGAATCCACCGATTTCCGCTTAAGCTGGATATATAAACTGAAGAAAGATCAGATTGACATTGAGCTCCGCAAGTTCCGCCTGGACCTGTCTGGTACCGTAGAGGAGAAGAAGAGGCGCCTTGTGAAATTCATCAAGGATGGGAGTACGTCACCACTCCCAACTACTTCACGACTCACCTTCCCGCCACTCCTGCCACCGCCATTAGTGATCCCACCGCAAGCCCAGATCGTGGCATCTGTCCCACCTCCATCCACGGTTACTAGTAATGCGATGCTAGACCCTCTCAAGATCCGTAAATGGGGTATCCACTTTAATGGGAAAGGAGACCCTGCCGCCTTCCTAGAGAGGCTAGAAGAAGTATGCTCCTATACTAGAATGCGACCGGAACAGCTGTTACCCGTACTACCAGAGCTGTTACAAGGAACGGCAGTCTTATGGTACCGCAATAACCGGGCTCGTTGGACCACTTGGAGCGAGTTTACGAAAGATTTCCGGATCTTCTACTTCCCGGTGAACTACCAGGAGGAGATAGAGGCGCAGATTAGTCGCCGCTTACAGAAACCGGAAGAAGCTGCCAGCACCTATCTGATTGATATGCAGACTCTGATCCGGAGACATGGAGACTTCTCCGTACAGGAGGAACTTCGATGGGTATACAGAAACCTGCTCCCCGATTATAGACAGTACATCCCAAGGACCACGGTAACCGACATATCCACCCTGACCGCCAGAGTGATGGAATACGAAACTCTACGCTGGGAAATGCAGCAGGTGTACCGTACCACAGCCGCTACATCACACCCAGTTACACACACGACTGCCCAACTCACCAATCGGCCAACACCAAACTACCACCCTGATCCACCGCCCCCAGTACCGTGAGGAGCACGGATGCCCGGCACAACACCACAACCGCCTCCCGGGAACCGCAGAGCCATTGAACCGGCATCAACACCATCAACAAGTGGCATGACACGTGCCGGAAACAGACCGCTGGAAAGTAGATCACCGGAAAACAGACCACCGAGCCAAAGACCGCTAGAAAATAGACCGCCCGCCAATAATGGATCCACACAGGACCTCAACAGTATCTGCTGGAGATGTGGCAGAGCTGGACATTTCCGCAATCAATGTCGGTTTCCGCCAAAACTGTTCTGCTCACGCTGTGGCCGACCAGGTATGATGACACGGGATTGTCATTGCCAAAGGACGGAAAACTAGACCGGAACCGCACCGTAACGAGGCCAGTACGGTTCCCTCCTACCTCCGCCTCGCAAGATACCGACTACAAGGATAACAGACCGCACATACCAGTAACCATGTATGGTAGAACGTTCTCCGCCCTAATAGACACCGGTGTCGTCCGTTCCTACGTGGGAAACCAAGTAATGGAACTCTGCAAGCAACAAGGAATACCTTCGGTAGCAATATCTACCCCTTCCGCCCAGCTAGCCGATGGAAACCTTGTAAACGTCACCAGTGCCTATGATCTCGACTTCATGGTAGAGGAAAGTTCGTTTTCCGAAAGACTACTCTACCTCCCGAATCTGACATCTGACATTGTACTAGGCATGGACATCCTGAGTACAAGGGAATTTACACTGGATCTAACTACCGCCACCGTCTACCTGGATCACCGCCCTGTCTCACTGCCGCTGCCAACTGCTCCGCTGACTGGAATCGCCCTGACTCTGTCCCAGGATGAAGAAACCCGTCTTCAGGAATTTTTAGATATGGAACTGCCAAGTTTTCAAGACATAACCGGAACCACTAAACTAGCCCAACACCACATCCGCCTGTCGCAACCGGAACCAATCAAACAGAGATACCGCCCACAAAACCCTAGGATGCAGGAAATTATTAACACCGAAGTCGACGAAATGTTAGCTAATGGAATTATCGAACCGTCCAACAGTCCATGGAGTTCACCTGTGGTCATAGTCCGCAAAAAGGATGGAAAGCCCCGTTTCTGCATAGATTTTCGGAAAGTAAACGAGGTCACGGAAAAAGATGCCTATCCACTACCGTACATCAATGCAATACTGGACAAACTCCGAAAAGCTCGTTGCATTTCTAGTATAGATCTAAAACAAGGATACTGGCAAATACCACTCTCTACCGAAAGCAAGCCTATCACAGCTTTCACCGTACCAGGACGAGGACTGTTCCATTTCCGAGTTATGCCGTTTGGACTTCATTCCGCACCTGCTACTTTTCAACGACTCTTGGACCGAATCATTGGACCTGATATGGAACCATATGCTTTCGCATATTTGGATGACATTATAGTCCTGGGTGGAACTTTTGAAGATCACCTGAAGAACCTACATGAAGTATTCCGCCGACTGAGAATGGCCAATCTACAGCTGAACCCCGAGAAATGTCAGTTCTGTAGAAAGTCGCTACGTTACCTAGGACATGTGGTTACCGCGGAAGGCATCAATACTGATCCAGAGAAAGTGGAGGCCATCGAGAAATTCCCCACGCCTCGAAACGTACGAGACGTCCGTCGGTTTCTTGGTGTTGCCTCCTGGTACAGACGATTCGTACCAGCATTTTCCCAAATTGTGACTCCGTTAACCCGACTCTTGAAAAAGAACCATCGTTTCAAATGGGACACCGAACAGGAAGAAGCTTTTGGTCAACTGAAGAAGTGTCTGACTAAGGCTCCAGTTTTGACCTGTCCCGACTTCAAGAAGCCGTTCACCCTACAAACCGACGCCTCAGACCAAGGTTTAGGGATAGCCTTGACACAGGAAATTGAGGGACATGACCGAGTGATTGCCTACGCCAGCCGAACCTTAACTCCCGCCGAGAAGAACTACTCCGTAACGGAAAGGGAATGTTTGGCCATCGTGTGGGGAATAGAGAAGATGAGACCGTACCTCGAAGGGTACCACTTCACCGTCTTGACCGATCACCAGTCCCTCCGCTGGTTACACTCTATCAAAAGTCCGACTGGCCGCCTAGCTCGCTGGAGCATATTTTTGCAACAGTATGACTTTGAGATTAAGTACCGTAAAGGAAGCTTAAACCGTGTAGCTGATGCACTGTCACGTCAACCATTGGAAGGACCTTCTCCCGCCACGGGTACCGAAGAATTATGTGCTGTGAATGAGGCACCAAACTGTTCTTGGTACAGACGGAAGAAGTCGGAAGTTGAAAAGAACCCAGAAGCTAATCCGGATTACTGTGTACGTAATGACCGGCTGTACCGCCACTTCTGGGATTCCAGTGACTTAACCGAACCCGACCAATACGACCCGTGGAAGTTATGCGTACCAACGCCACTCCGGACCACAGTTTTGCAAGAAAACCACGATGCTCCGTCCGCTGGACACATGGGAATTGCCAAGACTACAGCCCGGATCACACAAAAGTACTACAAACATCAGGAGCCATGCAACCGTCCATCAGCCGCCAACCCTGGGAAACTGTTAGCACCGACCTAGTAGGACCGCTACCTAGATCTAGTAAAGGGAACAGCTACCTAGTAGTGTTTCAAGACCGTTTTACCAAATGGATCCAGTGCCGTCCCCTACGAAGTGCCACCGCCCGCAATGTCAGCCAAGCTCTCTATGATGAAATTATCACCCGTTTCGGATGTCCGCGTACCGTGATCACGGATAATGGTACCCAGTACGACAGCCGTATGTTCCAGTCATTATTGGACGAATTTGGTATCCAACACCGTTTCACGCCACCGTACACACCACAGGCAAATCCCGTTGAACGAGCAAATCGTACTATCAAAACTATGATAGCACAATACTGCGAACAGGATCACCGGAAATGGGACCAACACTTGAATAGCTTTCAGCTAGCTCTCAACAGTTCCAAACATGAATCAACCGGATTTTCACCAGCCTTTCTGAATTTTGGAAGAGAACTGTCGCTGCCAGCCACCGTATACCAAGCCGAAACCAAAGAAGATACCGAACCCAACGAAGACGAGGAAAATCAGATCCCAACCGTTCACACCGACCGCCTAAAAAAGCTACAAGAAGTGTTCGAGCTGGTTAGGATAAAGCTTGCCCAAGCATATACTTCCCAGAGCAAATATTACAACCTCCGACGCCGGGATATCCAGTATCACGTAGGCAACCGGGTTATGAAACGAGAACATCCCCTCTCCTCGGCTATTGAAGGTTTTGCGTCTAAGTTAGCTCCGAAATATTCTGGTCCGTACACCGTGACCCAAGTCGTATCCCCCCGTGGTTTACAATCTGAAGTCGGATACTGGAAAGAAACTGACCCGTATCCATATTAAGGACTTGAAGCCACATGTAGCTGTCAACGAGCCGCCAAGAACTGAACAGACCGCCAAGAAGAAACCTTCCAGGAAACCACCAACCTCGTTTCCTGGCGAAGAAAATCTGCCGCCCGTCCCGCCCGAGTACGTTACCCGTCAATCTGCAAGACTGAGACAACCAAGAAGTTCAGCGTAACCTACTCCCATAGGGGACCTGATCGCCGCAAGAATCGAAGAAGAAATCCAGCATCAAAGACCAGAAGTAACCGTTTAATTTTTCATTATTTTAGGTATTTCTTTTAGGAGGACACTAGGAGGATCTAGGAGTATGGTATCCAGACGTAGCAAGAGGACCTCAGAAATGTTTTAGTTACTATTTTTTTATTATTAGCATTGTTATTTTTGAAAAATTTAGTTTTGATTTTCAGTTGTAAAAGGTGTATGTGCCCCCAAATAAAGTTTATGCAACCGGTGTGGGGTACGCGCCTTAAAATCAGTTAGGGAACTTGAGTAAATTTTCTTTTAATCTTTTTCCAGTACCAAAGCAAGAAAGAAAAAAATAATTACATTATTTTTTTTTATGAAGTAAGAGGGGGGTGTAATGAAGCATATTTTAAACCCCAATAAACCATTTATATTTACCAAAAATAAATATGTTTCTGTTAGATTATTTAATAAAAATTACCAGGCTGTGAAAAACAATTATATCACCGCATAAACTAGTAGGCCTCACCAGGCCCAACCGTTCTGAAAATGCATACTAAACCGTGATCTCCGCAGAAAGCATTAAGTTGCTACCAGTGAACAACAGCAAGCAGAAGTGCCTTCTCCAGGGAAACCGCCAGCAGACGTAAGTTGCAATATTTGAATTATATTTCCGCGACACTGTACTAAGTTGCGCCTACGGCAATCAATATCCACGCGCACCGTTCCCCCGTCATTACCGCGAATAGAGGGGATAGTGGACTAGATACCCGAGGCACTGAGAGCAGACAGTTAAGTTCCTCACGAGCTCCAACAGCGACCAGACGTGCCCACTGCAGCCAGCTCCGGAAATAAGATCACCGCTAAGAAGACCGAACCCGGCAGTTCTACTAGAGACCGTCACCAGACCGGACGTGGGCCAGGACGAAAAGTGAGTAGGTTCATAAATAATAGGTACAAGTTTGACCCTTAAAATAATTAATTTTGCTGCTTTGTTTGGTAACTGCTTGTTTCTTCCTGGTATTTAATGACAACCCGTAACCTGATTAACTCGGCAATTCACTCCTTTAACCTGTCATTGTCTGTCAAACTGTACGTCACCGCCATTTTTACCGTCATATCGCTGCTTCACTCCTGCTTACCTTAGTAACGTCACCGTATCGCATGGTAGCACTTACCGTAATCATCAGCACGTCACAGCCTGGGTTTGCTCTTTTGTGCGTTATGAATATACTGTATATATTAAACTAGTTAAGCTGTAAATAGTTTCATTATCACTGTAACTTATAGGAAATAAATAGATATTCTGTTTTACCGAACTCTGTGTTTTACTGCTGTTTGTGTAACAGTCCAATTTTCCCAAATTGACCCACTGGAAATTACTGTTTTCTCCACTGTAGCTATCCCAGCCCTACTGTAACAGGCTGTGTTAAGAGGCTAGTGTGGGACCTTTGCCCCACGTAAAAAATTGTAAAGGTGGCGCCCGAGTAACCGAACCGTTGCTAAGGTGCCAAAAGTGACCACTTTCCGGCCTCACCGGAAAGTATACGTCACAAATTATCTATTAATAAATATGTCCTCCAAGGATTCATCTTTGGACCTCTTATGTGCATGTATAATATAAATACTTTTGATTTTAGTAACTGAAATGAGCACTGTGACATAAATGTAAATACCGATAACACACAATTACGCAACTCCTCTTTACCTGAACATGCTGTAGTAACAGTTAACCAAATAAATGAGAATTTAAATGAATCGTCAGAACTTCTGAAAGTCATAGTCTTACTAATACTGCAAATAAATCTTGTGTACTGTTTTATGGGAGCAAGAATAATAAAATTAATACGCAAAATATGAGAAAAATTATTAAAATTGAAATTATTCCTCTTGAGATAAAAAGTATTAAAAAAAATTAGGTTTTAGAGACTATTTCAGTAAACCTAAAAGCATTATTATGTAATATGTTGATTCTTTCAATTACTTAATAGTTTTTAGGTATCTTATTGAAGTTGTTTTTTTTTTCATTCTTTATATAATTTCTACATAATAAAAAACTCGTCGTGATTTTTTAGCTTTAACATTAGGCTCGTTATCAGAGCCAAATGTTAAAGAAAAATTTGTGCAGACATTAGGTAAACTATGGACTTTAAACTGTGGATATAAGTTTAAAATAGGCCAAAGTTTACGAAACAAAAAAGTTTAGGAGTTTTACGGATCCGCGGGAACCTGTAGGGGGTTAAAAGAAGTATTTTTAACAAAAAAAATCGATTTTTCTCTATTTTCTCGGGAAATATGGCTTTTACAAAAAAGTAGTTCAAATATAAGTTGTTTCTGACAAAATTGTCTTTAACTTGGTGTTTTTAAATTAATTTTATAGCAATAATTAACCGAAATATGGCCATTTTTCGATGGGGGTTGAAAGGGTTTAATTTTTTTTAAAGAAAGTCGCATTGAGAGGAACGATCGTGATGCTCAAAAACTGCAAGAATGGTTCAGTATACATGATCCATTTGCTGAAACATCAACAGTTACCTCTCTTGGAACTGAAATAATAGGTGATTCATCAACAAATTGTCACGAGGCCAAAGGAATCTGAGAAACTCTCATAACTAAAATAACTAATAAACTTTTTAAAGATGTACCAAAGAATGCCAGTTTGTCTAGAGAAACTTAAAAAAAATTCATCCCTTTCAACCCCCATCGAAAAATGGCCGTGTATTGGTTAATTATTGCTATAAAATTGATTTAAAAACACTAAATTAAAGATAATTTTGTCAGAAACAACTCATTTGAACTATTTTTTTGTAAATCCAATTTTCCCGAAAAAATGGAGGAAAATCTATTTTTTAATTAAAAATACCCCTTCTCAGGTTCCTGTGGATCCGTGAAACTTCTAAACTTTTTTGTTTCATGAACTTTGGCCTATATTCAACCTATAACCAAAGTTTAAGGTCTGCACACATTTTTTTCGAGTTAAAATAAAGTTTTCCTGTACTAATTCGTTTTCAGTTACTTCTAAAATATCTAACTACCAATTTTAATGCAAATCCGACGGAGTTTGAGTTTTTGATCAGAAAATGAAATCAAAAAATCTTTTTTTCAATTTTTGCTCAACTTATACTCAACGTAGCTTGATCAAATCAATATGGGACTACCGTCGAGCCATACCTTACGATTTGAGAAAGATTTCATAGCAATCACTTAAGCCAATCCAGAGTAATGTTTGAACAAATATTAAATAATAATAACAAAAAAAAACATACATACATAAATTTTAAAAATAGAAAAAACACAAAAAGCCCGACTTTATTTTATTTACAAAATTAAAAAATATGATCCGGTATAACATAAATTAAATGGATTATGTTATCTATGGAGTAACGATGTAACTTTCACAAAGAAACATTTGTTAATAACAACAGCAAAGTCTAAATATTTTAAAAAATTACTCCCCCTATCCCACTTTCACTGTTTAAACATAAAGGACGATATATAATAAATATACGACATATTTAAAGAAATGCTCTACATGCAGCCTGCCACCTCAAGCCATGCACCGTTATCAATGACAAAATTCTAAAAAATAATAATGATAGCATATAAATATTTAAAAAAATATTATTTTGGGTTTTCAGCAAATAACTTTAAAAGAAACCAAAATATTTTTTGACAATAATGTAAGCAGAAATACAAGATATTTATTTCTAAGAATATGAATATTTTCGAATTTTACTTATTATACTCTTCGCAAAAACGAAGAGTGTATTGCATTTGATCGGCACATTTCTAAAACCGGAAATATCGCTCGTAGAGAAAAAAAAATCATATCATTGTGTTAGTCAACGAATTCTGAACAACTTTCAAAATGTCCGTCTGTCTGAAGCCCGATTGTATTGCAATTTGGAAAGTAAGTTAGTGTTAGCTAGAGGAAGAAAATCAATCACTAAATAAGAAAGTTATTAATCATTTAATTAGTAAAAGAATGTTTTCTTAATTTTTGTTGCTTGTACTTAAATAGAAATCTTGCGAAATGTTATTTCTATAATAGTTTTTTTTTGTTTTTACATTTTAATTTAGGATATCCAAAAACTAACATTATTTACAAGAAAATTGCGAAGAGTATCCTGTAAAATGTGTAACAATTATATAAGAAGCTCAGGAAATTGGCGAAGAGTACGTTTTTAGTTTGTTTAATTACTATATTTATTATTGATATATTTCTGTGTGGATATTATAGTTTGTTTACGTGTGTGTGTGTGTGCGTACTCTGCCAGTGGATTAAAGCCAGCCTAGAAAAGAGGATAATAGTATCCAATCTAGGCGAGGCTACCATTGAGGCAAAAGTGAATACTGGCTGCCCTCAGAGCGTTCACAAAAAGCCCTAAACATTGTCGACAGGTGGTGTAGTGAGGAAGAACTTTCCATAAATCCTCACAAAACTACAGTCGTCACCTTTACACGGAAAAGAGTCTTGGGAGGCCTAAAACACCTGAGGCTCAATGGAGTGGAAATTCCATTTGCCAGCGAGTTAAATACCTAGGAGTCATTTTAGACCAAAAGCTGACATGGAATTCCCACATCCAAAAAGTCACACAGAAAGAAACCATTGCTCTGGGAAGATCCAGGCAGATGTGTGGAAAAAAGTGAGGGTTAAACCCCAAGATGGCCCTAAGGTTATACACTAGGATTGTAAGACCCATATTAACCTATGGATATGTGGTATGGTGGACCAATACACTGCAGCTTGGAGCAAGGCTATTAAGTGGCGTACAAAGACTTGGCTGCCTGTAAGTCACTGGAGCCATAAAAACTGCTCCTAGGGCTGCATTGGAAGTCCTTTTAGACCTGACACCACTACACATATTTATCCAAGGGGAAGCTCGTTCAGTGGTAAATAGGCTAATGCAAGGCACAACGCCCATAAGGCAACACCACGGAACAGAGTACCAAAAGTTATACTCAGAGCTGAAGGCGGATCCCATTTTGGAAATGATCAAGGACACTATGGTCCCAAAGTATAACTTCTACAAAAACTTTCAAATCAAAATACCAGACAGAGAGGACTGGAAAAACGGCCCTCCAACATCGACACAAACAATCTGGTATACGGACGGATCCAAGACAGAACGGGGAGTCGGAGCTGGGATTTACGGGATAAGGTCGAAAACGAAAATCTCGATAAGTCCAGGAATACACTCCACAATATTTCAGGCTAAAGTGGCCGCTATGCAGTGGCGTGCAAAGAAAATAATAAGGCAAGGAACTGTAAACCAGTCAATTGCCATTTTTTCCGACAGCCAAGCAGCGCTAAAGGCACTCGATTCCATGCAGGTCAATTCAAGACTTGTATGGGATTGTATAAACGCCCTTACAGATCTAGGAAGTCAAAACAAAGTGACCATGGCATAAGTAGAGTACCAAGACACGAGGAACACAGGGGAAATGAGAAGGCTGATGAACTGGCCCAGGAAGGCGCATCTAAGGCCCTAGTAGGACCCGAAGCCTTTTGCGGTGTGGCTATGCCACGCATACGAACATCCATTAATGAATGGGTACAAAATAAATCTCTAGAGTGGTGGAAGAATTTCCCACAACAGAGACATGCCAAAAAGTTCATTCAAGAACGATCGGCCAATTTCACGGAAGACCTACTACGCCAAAATAGAAAGGCCATTAGGATAATGGTAGGTCTTCTAACTGGACATTGTAGACTTAATAAACATTTGAGTCTAATAGGCCTGGCACAGGATGCAACATGCAGATTCTGTCAAGAGGAAGTGGAAACCTCAGTACATGTGCTGTGCCATTGCGAAGGCCTAGCTAGAGTGAGATTCCAACTACTTGGCGAAGAGAAACCAAGGGCAGATAGCTATACCAAGGAGCCCTTATCAAGGCTGTGGACTCTGATAAAAGAGACAAAACTGGATAAGGAGCTCTAAGTAAAATTAGACAAGGAGTGCCACAATAGATCAACAGAGGTCGCGGTGGCCAAGGCCAATTAGCCAGCTATTTTTTCAAATCTAATCTAATCTACGTGTGGTTATACACTTGTATACCCTATGTATATCAGGCTGAAATCTAAAGATATTTTATATTTATGTACAACTGTTAAATGAAATTACTTAGATTATATTCTGCATATGTGATGCTAAAGATAAATTAGAAACCTGTAAATGTAAGGTTAAGTTCACCCAAGGATAGGATTTTGCAGAGTGAGAGGGAAATGTGTGTTCATTTTCGGTTTCTTATAAATATTTAAAAAATCATAAATGGTATAATCTTTAAAATAGTTTCAGATACTTCCCATTGCTCTAAAGAATACAGCCATATGCAGTTTTTATCATAAATTTTGTATATGGTTAAATGCCATGCTCTAATAATAAAATTAGGAACTATTTTCATTGATAAACTACAATATTTAAGTACAACAGTTTACAGTAAGAAATATAGTGTGGAACAGCCAAATGGAATAAATTCAGTTTCTAAATTAATTATCGTGCATATTTATAAAAAATCCCGAGACACGTCGCTTTTGGATTCTTAAATGACATCCTGCAACATACTAATTTCATCCCTAAATTCGACCCCCTTCGAGTGGCAGTTGCAACCCCTAAATTTTTAAATAGGAAGTAGGGGCTTGTGATACCTCATTTGAAAGGTATCTTCATTCTCTATTCAAAAATGCTATAGTTTTAATATTTATTGCAAGAATTAATGTTAAACGTAATTCACTACAGCAAACTAAAAAACACTTAACTTCAATGTAATAAATCTTCAAAATGTGTTCCTTGAACGTCTTGGCAGCATTCTAATCGTAAATAAAAATGTCTTCTAACATTCTCCAACATTTGAGTCGTGACCGACCTAACCATATCTGCTACTCTTCTTTCTTAAGTCAGCTATATCGCTTGGCTTAGTTTTGTATACCATACTTTTCACATATCCCCATAGAAATAAATCTAGGAATGTAAGATCAGGAGAACATGCTGCCCATTCTAGCGATCCTCGCCACCCTATCCACCGATTTGGAAATGTTAAGTCGAGGTATTGCCGGACATCGATTCGGTAATGTGGTGGTGCTCCATCCTGCTGGAACCATATTACATCCGTTGGTACTTGTGGGTTTGCTGGAGGATATAAATTTGCCAAAGTTGGCACGACATTATTTTGGAGCAGAGCTAAATAATTATCTCCATTCAAATTGCCATCAATGAAAAAGAGACCAATTCCAATTATCCCCGCCCAAGCACTAACCTTTTCAGGATTTTGCGTATGTAATTCTCTCATCCAGTGAGGATTTTAATTAGCTCAGTAGTGACAGTTTTGATGATTAACACGGCCATGAAGAGTAAAAGTGGACTCATCCGAAACCAAAACATTTTCTAACTTTTGCATCATCTGTTCACAAAAATACGTTCTTCTATCAAAATCGTCTTCATTAAGCTCCTGAATATGGAGGCATTTTATTTTTCTTTAATACGCGAATAATTGAGGAATGGGAAACATTAAATGCTGAAGCTGCTAGTCGACTTGAACTATGTGGGTTTTCTTCAAACTCAAGCAGTATTAGTATCGTTACTCATTGCATTGGAAGCTTCTTTCTTTATCTGTCGATTTTCGTGAAACTGCTTTTCAATTTTGCTAAGTGTACCTTGTGATATGGGCGGCAAGTCAGTAAATTTTTCTTAAAGGAGAGCAACTTCGTCCTGTGATCGCATTTTATCTGTAAAATTATTATACTCTTCGCAAAAACGAAGAGTATATTGTATTTGATCGGCACATTTCTAAAATCGTAAATATCGCTCGTAGAGAAAAAATTTTCATATCATTGTGTTAGTGAACGAATTCTGAACAACTTTCAAAATGTCCGTCTGTCCGTCCGTCTGTCCGTTCGTCTGTCCGTCTGTCCGTTCGTCTGTCCGCCTGTCCGTCCGTCACGTTTCTTGTAAGCACGATAACTTAAGAAAGAAAAGTCCGATTGTATTGAAATTTAGAAAATAAGTTAGTGTTAGCTAGAGGAAGAACCCTATTGTTTTTGAAGAAAATCGATCAGTAAATAAAAAAGTTATTAATTATTTAATTTAAAAAAAATTTTTTTTTGTTAATTTTTGTGGCTTGTACTAAAATGGAAATCGCGAGATATTATTTCCATAACAAATTTTTTTTTGTGTATGAACTTTACTAATATTTCTTAGAAGTGAAATATGTATGAATGTCGAAAGATATATATCACAGACAATCAATTTTCCTAGCAACAGGTGGTGGCGCAGCGGATAAAGCTTTTCGTTGCAATCCAAGGGTCCCGTGTTCGAATCCCACAGGTTGGATTTTCTTTTTCATTTTTTTTTTCATACAATTTTTTTCACAACAAAGTTTATATCACACAATTTAGGATGTCCAAAAACTAACATTATTTACAAAAAAACTGCGAAGAGTATCCTATAGAACGTGTAACAATTATATATAAAAGCTCAGTAAATTGGCGAAGAGTACGTTTTTAGCTTGTTATTTCATGCATTTCGTTTAAATAAACCATGTTTAGAAATTGCAGTTAGCAAAACTCAAACAGTACGCAAAACACTGACAACTATTTATTGACAATATTTATTGATGTCAGTCGCTACGGCATTGCCAGCTATGAAGAATTTTGATGTTTTTATGTCTTCTTTTTAATTGATAATGTTGAAAAAAGACACTGAATTTATTTTTGCTAGTCTACAAGAACAAAACGGTGTAAGTTTTAATGTTTATCGTTTGTTGTAGCGAATTTCGTCAAGCAGACCGTTAATTTTTGCAGCAAATATTAAAACCGTAGAATTTTTGAATAGAGACTGAAAAGACCTTTCAAATGATGTAACATAAGCCCCTATTTCCCATTTAAAAATTTAGGTCACTCGAAAGGGGTTGAATTTAGGAATGAAATATGTACGTTGCAGGATGTTATTTCAGAATCCAAAATCGACGTGTCTCGGATTTTTTATAAATGTGCACAATAATTGAGGTACTGAATTTATTCCATTTTGCTGTTCCACACTGTACAGTTGTATTCGTTGGAACAATAACAAGTATCTAAATTTGCGTTTATTTTCGATTTATTATAAATATTTAAACAACCAAACATAGTAAAACCTTTAAAACTGTTTTAGATAGTTGTTACTGTTCCAACGAATACAACTGTATATATTTTTATTGTAAATTTCTGCTTTACTTGAATATTGTGGTTTGTCAATGAAAATGGTTCCTAATTTCATTATTAGAGCGTAGCATTTAACCATATACAAAACAAAAAAAAAAACAAAAATAAAAAGTTGCACTGTATTACTATTATATTACAAAGCTATTAAAGTATGCTTTAGTTATTTGAGGCTTTCTTGAAAAGTATAAACAAGTTTTAAAATTACAATCTTCAACTAATCAGTAGGTACCTACTAAAACAGTTGGAAATACAGATATTTATTAATTAAATAGTGGTATTCCAATAGCTTTAAATTAAGGGCAGGATTTGGAAGAGTGAGAGGGAAATATGCGTTTATTTTTGATTTATTATAAATAATTAAAAAACCAAACAGTATAATCTTTAAAACTGTTTTAAATAATTGCTATTGTTCTAATGAATACAACTACATATATTTTTAATTGTACATTTCTGTTTTACTTGAATATCGTAATTTTTCAATAAAAATAGTTCCTAATTTCGTTGTTAGAATACGAAATTTTACTATATACAAAATTTATGACAAAAACTGCATATGATTGTGTTCCTTAGAGCAATGGGAAGTATCTGAAACTATTTTAAAGATTATACCATTTATGTTTTTTTAAATATTTATAATAAACCGAAAATAAACACATATTTCCCTCTCACTCTGCAAAATCCTATCCTTAAGTATAAGTTTTAATATTTGAGTTCACATTTCTGATTCTAAATTTGATTTATAATTTTTTATAAGAATTATGTTTAAACAGAATTCCATGTACTGCAATTTTCCAGAGAATTAATTCAAAAATAAAATATCTTCTACACACCCTTCTTGCACGCCCATGTCACCCATGTAGGTTTATATACCAGGTGCCACAGGCTATATATTTCCTTTATTTTTTAACTTATCCATTTGAAATAAACTACCTGTAAAAATGGAACACCCTGTATATTTTTACATATTTAGATTCAAGACAATATTCTGAGTATACCATGTGATTTTCGCGAATTTTTGAGTCGATATTCAATTTTTTTAAGCATTTTAAGACATTCGTCTAGAGTGTTTTGGAATACCAAAATTTGTTCCACGGCAGGTAAAGTCCAAGGAAAAAATATAATTTTTCGTTTAATTTCATTATAACTATTTACGAAGCCTCCAGAATTGAACAAATCACTTTTTTATCGAAAACTTTTTTTTCTCAAATGGGAAGGTGGCGGCTCCTAGTGTTCAATAAATTATAGATTTTTTTCCGAATTCATTCATGTCCATTTCAAATCTATGCTATTTGTTTTTCTATTTTATTGAATTTACTTAAAAATAAAAAATCACTTTCAATATAATTTTTCTTGAACTTTAACGTAGTTGCCTTTGCAAAAATCATATGTCTAATAATGAAATGTGAATAACTATCTTTTTGTGAATAATAGCCTTTTGGTTCTCTCTTTTGTTTCTTAATAGTTATAAGTACTAGTGCAAAGTATAAGTATAAATAAAAATTATTTTGAAAGTGATTTTTTATTTTTAAATAGATTTAATAAAATAGAAAAACAAATAGCATAGATTTGAAATGGATATCAATGAATTCAAAAAAAATCTATAATTTATTGAACACTAGGAGCCACCACCTTCCCATTTGAAAAAAGAAAAAAAGTTTTCGATAAAAAAGTGATTTGTTCAATTTTGGAGGCTTCCTAAATAGTTATTAATGAAATTAAACGAAAAATTACATTTCTCCCTTGGACTTTACCTGCCGTGGAACAGATTTTGATATTCCAAAGCACTCTAGACTAATGTCTTAAAATGCTTTAAAAAAACTGAACAACACTTCAAAAATTCGCAAGAATTTCACGGTATACTCAGAATGTTGTCTTGAATCCAAATATGTAAAAATATAAAGGGTGTTCCATTTAAAAATCGAAAGTTGCGGTCATTTTCGGGTAAAGCGGAAATGGTCTCATACCGTTTTTTATGTCCAAGAATTCATTTTTTTAGTTAATTTTTGTAGGTAGTTTTCAAATGGATGATTTAAAAAATAAAGGAAATATAGGGAAATGACGTATTCCGGGGTGCCACTAGCTTGTGCCACCCGGTATACGTCAAATTTAATTATTTTTTTATATACTTTGTATTTTTGGTACCATTTATATATTCATAAACAATCATTATTATTCTTATCTTTATCTATTCGCAATACATGTGCCAGCGTGTAACCATTGACATTTGGTAGTAATAAATTTAAATCAACTTTAACTATACGTCCCACTAAATGTCTGTTAAAAAATTCTATCCCTACGGCCAATAAATAACCAAACGGAGAAAATTCAGGACATATGGATGGGTAGCCGTAAAGAAGAGACAGTAGATTTTCTAAGGAGACGTCGACGGCTGCAATGCCTTCGTTTGGGGGTTGGGGGCGGTGAATTCCTGTCCCTGCAATCCCGCGGACAACAGCTCCGACTGGCTCGAGAAGAATGCTCGGATCAGCCGATATTAGATTCCCTGCACATAGCAGTGCCCTTCTTACTCATCGCCCTTACTTTTCACCACCATCCCGTGATATATTTGCCTGCTGCCTGCCGGACAGAATTCTTCTTACTTTCAACCCGACTCCTTTCTTTTCTTTGTTCGTTTTTGCTAAACTTAAATAAAGTTAGTGAAAAATTAGGAAAACAAGAGCGGTGTGAGCAGTTTCTCACAACATGCTAAATAATATATCTTTCATAAATTATGAACTCTTTATACATGAATTGTATATTAACTATATTTAACGAAGAAATGAAATCGCTGCTTTTCAATTTAATAGCTTTTATGTGCTAAGTTAAAAAATGGTAAAAGATTGGTGATGTAATACGGAAAAATACTATAGATTATAAAATGTTTGAATATGAGATTGTTCATTACGAATGCTATTTCTAATATTTTATAGTAGAACTCTTATATTATGTTTCTATTAGTACAGTTACTTGGTGTCAAAAAATACCCAAACTTCGGACTAATTCTATTGCGCCTTGGAATTTTTTTTGCGGTTTCTTAAACTTTAGGGTATTAACTTCAAATATTAAAAAGGAATAGATATGCTTTTACCGCAAGAAAACCACCCCTCAAAAAATTAATAATAAACGAAGGACTGAGAATAAATTAATTATGTTTTTGGGGTCGCTGATCACGAATGTGAAGTCAGAAATAAAAAAAGAGAGTGAAAACTACTCCTAAAGTTAAAGAACAAGTATAAAGGAAATACTGGGAATTTATTAATGAAACTAATATTATTTATGATTTTGGAGTTGCTG
This sequence comes from Rutpela maculata, assembly GCA_936432065.2. Taxonomy (NCBI): domain Eukaryota; kingdom Metazoa; phylum Arthropoda; class Insecta; order Coleoptera; family Cerambycidae; genus Rutpela; species Rutpela maculata. The sequence continues at coordinate 115,699,882 of OW386285.2, forward strand.
ATTACGAATTTGGATCGGGTTTTTGTGTTAAGGTGTAGCAAATTAATAAAACAAATAATTCATATTTATCAATTTTATTAACTAGGTATATGATTAGAGAATATTATTTAGGGAGTATGCAAATCACAACTTACACACTTTTTTATTTATTATGAAAATACCTACTTTCTGTATTTTGTTGCCCTAATTTGGGCACGCTAATATACTATTTAGGTAAATACTTTAAAATACTCATTATTGGAGAACCAATCAACACAACTACTCTTCTAGCTAATACTGACGAAGTATTGAATTACATGATAGGATACTTAGCGTTTTAAAGAAAAAAAATATTGAAAATACTTAAATCATTTATTTACATTTAGTCATTTACACTTTTTTTAATTTAATATGAAATTATCTACTTTCTGTATATTGGTACCTTAATCGGGTCACGCTAATATACTACTTAGGAAAACATTGTAAAACACTCATTATTAGAAAAACAATCAAAACAACTACTCTACTAGCTAATACTGACGAAGTATTGAATTACATGATTAGGATTCCTGGCATTTTAAGGCAAAAAAAATATATTGAAAATACTTAAATTATTTATTGAAATTCTGTCATTCACAACAATTATTGAACCTTACATTCGATTTCAACTCTAGAAAAGTTGTACAAGTTTTTTCGAACTCGTTAGTACTCATCAGTAGAGTATAGAAACATTCATTCATTATTTACAAGCCTATTCTTGATTTATTTTCTGCAATTAATTATTTTTTACTGATGAGAACTAACGAGTTCGAAAAAACTTGTACAACTTTTCTAGAGTTGAAATCGAATGTAAGGTTCAATAATTGTTGTGAATGACTGAATTTCAATAAATAATTTAAGTATTTTCAATATATTTTTTTTGCCTTAAAATGTCAGGAATCCTATCATGTAATTCAATACTTCGTCAGTATTAGCTAGAAGGGTAGTTGTTTTGCTTGTTTTTCTAATAATGAGTGTTTTAAAGTGTTTTCCTAAGTAGTATATTAGCGTGACCCGATTAAGTATCTTACAACGGATTTAATTCCTCTAATTATTCCTCTAATTACGTCGCTACCTCAGGGGTTCCCCAGGGGTCGAATTTGGGTCCACTGTTATTTCTTCGGTTTATTAACGATTTGAACTGTAATATCCAGTGTTGCCAGCTCTTCTTTGCGGATGATTTAAAAATATTTACTGATATACATGCCTTAGATGATTGTCAGAAGTTGCAGACTGACTTAGATAGTATTCAAACATGGTGCATTAACAATAAGTTACATCTAAATCCGGTCAACAGCTAGTACACGAATATGCTTATCACATCGATACGACTGCAGAAAATATCTGATGCCATGAAGTTCTTTGGTTTTATTGCGAGAAATTGTCGGAGTTTCACAGATGTCAATGCCTTAAAAATCTTGTATTATTCATATATTCGTTCAAAACTAGAGTATGGATCTCTAATTTGGTATCCTTTCTATAACTATCACGTAAACGCGTGTTCAAAGGAGAACGTGTTCAAAGGAGATTCTTAAAGTATTTGGCGTTCAAGGTTGATAGTGAGTATCCTGCAAGAGGCATAGATTATAACCACCTAACAGAAAGATTTAATATCAGCAGTCTAGAAATTAGAAGGAAATGTGCCTCATTGACTTTCCTATATAAGCTGCTACACCAACAAATCGACTGTTCCGATTTGCTGGCTCAAATTAATTTTTATACACCTAGACTTCAATCTAGGCAAAATACTTTTTTTCATAACAATAGAGCTCGAACAAACATATTGCTAAGGTCCCCAATCAATGTGATGTGTGACAATTTTAATCAAATTTGTCATTTGTGTGATATTAATACCTGTTCCGTAAAGGAGCTGACACAAGAAGCTGTCAATTTTTTTTCTGGTCTAAATAATTAACATAGTTATAAAATAGTTGTAATAAGTAGATGTAATAGTTGCAATAAGTAATAATTGTAATCTTTATCTATCTAATGTTTATCTATTATCTTACTTTATACATATATAAATAGTATATCTATGGTCTAAGTTACTTTATGTGAATTTATTTGTATTGCTCTGTAAATGGTTGTACTGTTGGGCAATAAAGCTATTATTATTATTATTATTATTAATATACAGAAAGTACATAATTTCATATTAAATAAAAAAAGTGTGAATGACTAAATGTAAATAAACGATTTAAGTATTTTCAATATTTTTTTTTCTTTAAAATGCTAAGAATCCTTCATGTAATTCAATACTTCGTCAGTATTAGCTAGAAGAGTAGTTGTTTTGATTGGTTCTCCAATAATGAGTGTTTTAAAGTATTTACCTAACTAGTATATTAGCGTGCCCAGATTAGGGCAACAATATACAGAAAGTAGGTATTTTCATAATAAACAAAAAAGTGTGTAAGTTGTGATTTGCATAATCCCTAAATAATATTCTCTAATCATGATAAAAGCAAATAAATAAAAAATAATTAATTGTAAAAAATTAACTATATGTATACCTTTTAATATAAAGATTCATCTTCATCAATGTTTCAGTCATTTTCATTTTTATACATATTCACACAAGTACATACAATGCATGCGATGTCCAACGACTTAAGAAATGTGCATGAATATCAAAAAAGTACAAAAATTATGATTATTCCTATTTAATTGAAAATATTGTTAGATTTTACCGCCAAACGAGCTATATCGTAACTTGCTAAAACGAGGCACGCTCCTTATTTATCCGCTAACAATCATCCAAAAAAAGCATTTTGAAGGTCTCTTAATCCTCTTTAGGATAGGTCGAAACAGTACAGAGGTTCTCAGTTTTTCTATATTCATCTTAAATGCGTCAATAAAAAAAACCGTTAAGAGTTAACTTCAAACACTTCTATATCCTAAGCTATTATCTTTATCAAAAAAAATTTTAAAAATCAATATTTTCCTTAGTTTACTGCCTCTAGTAACATTCAGCTAAGATGCTTATCTTCTAATTTATTTAACGTTAAAAACAAGAAAATTGATTTTTTCAAAAATTCTCAAAATATGTTAAGTGTAAAATCTTTTAGATACTGCATCCATCACTGTCAAAAAAATTTGAGCGTGTACATAATAGTTAAGACTAACAAAAAACACTATTTGAATTTTTTTTTCAGTTTGGAATTTACTGTAACCAAAAAACGGGCACTTTTTTTGTGCAAAAAATCAAAATTTTGACTTTATTTTCCTTGTATCATTTTTGATTTTGCAGATATTAAAATTTGCCAAAAGAAAATTTGAAGATACTCTAATAAGCTCTAATTTGGTTCAAGGTACAAATATACACAGTTTTTTAAACCAGAGTTATGACTGTTTGAAGAGCGTGATCTTTTCAGAGCTGCGTTCAAATGCACCTAACATTAACTGTATCTCGGCAATGATAAGTCTAAACAAATTTTTATTTCATGGATTATTTTTGTTATTTCATAAGCTTTTTTGTTATGACAAACTTTTTCGAAAATGTGATCCTCTTTGAATAATTTGCTTAAAACCTTTGAAAAATCAGAGTTTTTTACTTAAAAATCAGTATTTTCAACCCCCTATAACACGGCGGGTAGTAAAGCAAAAATAACATTTAGGTTCTACATGTTCCACTAGTCATTTTTTTTTTTCGAAGTTGGGGTGAAACACACCCTTTTCAATATTTCATATTTGATCCATTTTGAATCAAACTATCCAAAAATATTTGAATTTAAAACTGCTATAGAATTAGTCCGAAGTAAGATCACCAAGTTACTGTACTATATCACAAAACGAATCATTTTTATGCAAAGAAAGCAAGGTGAAATAGTTTTAGAAGCAGAAATTCACAGTGCGCTGGTAATATATTGATAAGAATTAATTTAGTCGTTAGTTTAAGTTTTATTTCCGTTTATATTATCATTAAACAAAATTTTTCTTTTCGAAAATGCTTGTGCTTTACATTTGTCAGTTTTTTCAGACCATTTTGCAGTGTTTCAAGTCACCTGAAAACAATAGTGCTTTGGATTCTAATTCTATAAAAACGTCATTAATAAAGTGAAATGCAATAGTGGACCTAAGTTGGACCCCCTAAGTACAACAAATGATGGACAAAATGGCATGTACCTGTGATTTTCTATTTTTACTATAAAAGTTTTATCGCGTAACTAACTACGAAGTTATTGAAGAAGGCATCCAGTTAGGCCAACGCTTTTGCATTTATGTAATAAAATAGTATGATTTACCCAATCAAAGATTTTGTTGAAATCACACTTCTCCAATTGTCTCCATAATAAATAAATTTGACAATTTGATTTTTCATAGCATGTTGTTCTGGAATTAAAATTATTTCCTATTCGGGGCATAATCTACTTGTTAGTAGGGATTCTAGTACTTAGACTAGGAGCCCGCCGACCACTAATTGTGTGTCAAAAGTTTAGTCCCAAAATGTCTGAATTGTTGTTAATTTTGGGTGGTAGAGCTCAGAAATGTACATACCAGCCCCTTTTTTTGGTATAGGGGCGTACGGCAGGCCCCCAAATATTTAAAAAATATGACGTAAAATAAAAAAAACAGCCACAAAAAGTCATAGGTTTACCCAAGGGGGTTGGAGGGATTTCTCCCCAATAACCATGAAACCAGACTTCCATTTATTTTGGGTGGTACAAGGAGACGCCAGGTTCGCCCAAATTTTGAAAAAAAGTCAGGTAAAAAAAATGATAAGTTTATGAATGGCAATCAGGAACTTGGTAAGTATGAACCTACTGAGTGTGAAAATATATTCGCCTTCTCTGAAAAGTGGTACGACAACCTTGCCATTCACGGTAATTGATGGCCTACAAGAATTCCCTATCGCATATACTGTTTACTTGTGTAATTCGGTGAATATCATAAATTTACGACTGGCAATCACAATCTTGGTTAGTAAGAACCTCTTGAGTGTGGAAATGCATTCGCCATCTTTGAAAAGTAGTGCAAAGGTCTTGCCTTTCACAATAATTGACGGCGTATCGAAGCTTCCTAGGTAGCAGACGTCAAAATCTGGTGATTCTGGTCAAAAAGACTTCAGTGCACTAAAAATCGACGACATAATGACGTCTTATAAATGACATTAAAATGACGTGCTATATATCATGTCATATTGTCGTCTTTTTTCGGTGTTAAATTTATTTATATTTTATCGGATTACAAACTTTAAAACTCGCTGATGGCATTTTGTTATCGTAAGCAGAGTGTAAAGTTTAAAAAATATGAACCGTGTCGTGAGGGATAAGTATTGACGTTTTTATTCGAGGATAATGTTTTTTAACAATAACCAAAATAATTTATATTCGAAAGAGTTTGCAAATATTCGGCAGTTTATTTGTGCAGATAATAATAAAATTAGATTAAAATGCATTAAAAAGCAAAATCTAGCCGTTGCGTGTTCCACTATAAAGTCTTTCAGTAAGTACCTTTAGATAGGTTAGTGGTCGAATGAGTTAAGGCGTCAGCTTGTAGATCATAAATTGTGCAGTCTAGCATAGCCGCTCGCTCTTGCAATTACTTGAAGCGGGTTTTTTGGCCGATAATTTTCCCGCGTGGTCATCATATTTATCTCTGATATTTATTTATACACGCACCTTTTGCCTTTTCATTTCAATTATTTTAAATTATCTTTTTACATGTTTAACCTTAATTAATATTTATGTTGCACCCCGTGACCAGGAGATATTATATTATTTTCCAGTTCCTCTTAGCTCTACCTGACCTCACTTCGTCCAGTCTTTCAATTTCCACGAAGACTGGCGCCGTGAATGTCTGACTGGCTCCGAAGCGAGTACCTGGGGAGGGTCAAATGCTTAAAATTATTTTAATTTTAAATAAACTAGTTTTTGATTTGATTTTGACTTAGGCGTCGGCTTGCAAGTCACGAGGTCGTCGGGTTTTTTTTTGTTTGTTAAAATTGCGAAAAATATTTTCGTTGTTTTTTTTTATGGTAATAATTGCTTATAAAACCGATGTACGAATGTACTTTTTTGAATTTTAGGTCTGTTTTAGAACATTAAATATTAGTAACTCGAAAAATTCAGGTTTGGGAACACGTAAAAAATAGAAAAAAAAAAGAGAACCTGAAAGATTATTATATATTTTAAATAAGGCTAGAAATTCAATTTCACATAATAAAGACTTAATACACATCACCATAAATACTGCTACAAGAGTCAGTACTGTAATATGGATAACGGAGACATGTAGGTTCGATCCCTACCGACCGCAATTGGTAAAGGTAAGTAAAAATGAATTTAATAACTTAATAAACATTATAATTTGCAGGCAACCCTTGTGAGAGTAATCAATATTAGATATGTTAAGGTAAATAAAATATACGGATGGTTAACAAACAAATTCATAGGACAATAATACTTATTTATGCATTAATCACTTCATTTTTATCAAGTAGACTACTAACTAGTATGTAGCTTTATATGTTCCTATTACTAAAAACCTGTGGAAGGATTACCAAATATAACCTGAAAAAGACGTCAAATTAACGTCTAGCATAAGACGTCATTCATCTGAGACATTAGGAAGTCATTTTCACGTTTCATTTCATCATCTGACTCGTCATTTCTCGTCACTCCTGACCATTTTCACGCCATTTTCACGTGCCTTTGCTACCTGGGTTCCTACCGCATGTACTAGTTACTCGTGCAATTCGATGAGCGTCGTAAATCTACGATTGGCAATCAGAGACTTGATAAGTATGAACCTCCTGAGAGCGAATATACATTCGCCATCTTTGAAAAGTGTTATATTTATGATATTCATCGAATTAAAGGTAATCAGTACATACGGAAGGAAACTCCGATACGCCATCAATTACCGTGGATGGCAAAACCTTCGCACCACTTTTCAAGGATGGGGGATGTATTTTCACACTCAGGACGTTCATATTTACCAAGTATCTGATTGCCAGTCGTAAATTTATAATATTCATCAAATTAAAGGAGTAACTATTACATGGGATAGGGGGCTCCGATACGCCGTCATTTATCGTGAAAAGCAAGACTCCTGCACCACTTGTTAAAGATGGTGCACGTATTTTCGCAACCAGGAGGTTCATACTTACCAAGTGTCTGATTACCAGTCGTAAATTTATGACACTCATCGAATTACAAGGGTAACTAGTACATTCGGTAGGAAGAGCTGATACGCCGTCAATTATAGTGAAAGGCTAAATCTTCGAATCACTTTTCAATGATGGCGAATGTACTTTCGCACTTAGGACTTGCTTACTTAGGACTTGGTACTTAGGACTTACCAAGTATCTGATTGCCAGTAGAAAAGTTATAATATTCATCAAATTACACCGGTAATCAGGACATGCGGTAGGAAACTCCGATACGCTATCAATTATAGTGAATTGCAAGGCGTATCACTTTTCAGAGAAGGCGAATATAATTTCACACTCAGTAAGTTCATATTTACCAATTTCCTGGTTGCCATTCATAAACTTTTCATTTTTACTTCCACGTCCAGTGGAAGTAAAGTAACGACAAAAAAATTTTTTTAAATTTTTATTGTTCAAATGGTCCTAGAATGTCATGAAACGTTGAGATTTTAAGTTTGAGTGAGAAAAATTTCTGTCTGTCTGTAACTTTTTTTTTGTGCGCACGTTTACTCTGAAACCGTTTAAGATATTGACTTGAAATTTGGTACATATGTATTTTAACGAGATCTGGAACTAGATTATATTTTCATCTTGTTCCGTCGAAGGGTTGGGGGATAAATTGGGGTAAATAGGTAAATGAAGCAGGTAAGAGTCCATAAAATTTGTATTAGTATATATAAGAGAAGCTAAGGTCTGAAAAATTTTTTTGGCATTAGCCACCCCCATTATTAAAGGGGATGAGAAAAGATTGTGATTTAGTGTGTGTACTGTGTGCAAGAACCAAAAACCTGAAAATATTTTTTTTGCTTCATCCACCCCCCACTACCCCATATCACCACACCCACCCCACTACCGATGTGGGGTATCGTTTTATAGGTTTTTGGGGTAGAGTATTTTAAATATTATATTACTTATTAAAGTTCCATAAACAATTATTTCCACATACAAAACTTTTTCGTTGTGAGAGACTTGGATAGAAAATCTGGATGTGGAAGTAGTGATTCCTTGGGCAACGGTTTTTTTACCTGATATTACTTCCACGCCCAGTGGAAGTATAGTAACAACAACAAAATTTTTTAAAATTTTTATTGTTCAAATAGAATGTGAAGTTTGAGCGAAAAAAACACTTCTGTCTGTTGGTCTGTCGGTCTGTCTGTCGGTCTGTCTATAACTTTTTTTGTCCACAAGTTTACTCTGGAACCGTTTAAGCTATTGACTTGAAATTTGGTACACATATGTACTTTAATGAGATCTGGAACTAGATTATATTTTCATCTTGTTCCGTCGAAGGGTTGGGGGGTAAATTGAGGTAAATTTGGGGTAAATAGGTAAATCAAGCAGGTAAGAGTTCATGATTGGTATTTAGTATATACAAGACAAGGTCTCAAAAAAATTTTTGACATTAGCCACCCCCACTCCATAATTAAACGGGATAAAAATGTGATTTAGTGCGTGTACAAGAACCAGAAACCTCAAAATATTTTTTACTTCATCGACCCCCACTACCACTCCCTATCACCACCCCCACCCACTACCGATGTGGGGTATCCTTTTATGGGTTTTTGTGGTAGAGGATTTCAAATATTAAATATCATTAAGTTCCATAAACATTTCTCTGCTCTACCACGTCAAATTGACAACAATTCATACATTTTGGGACTAAACATATGACACACAATTGGTGGTTGGCGGGCTCCTGGTCTATTATGCCAAAGATCAGGAACCCGAAATAGGTCTTTAATTAATAATGCGGCTTTTATCATTTGACTAGGATGTAAGGTAGACACACTTCCATACATGAAGGAATGTTCCTTCATTTAATGACATTACATATCATACACAAACCTTGTTTCACTATTTCTTCAAAATAAGGAATAGATATATTGTTTGGAATTGTGCCATACTCGTATAAAATGTTAATGAAATAGGTATTTGCCACGCCCGACTGCAACTTCTACTAGTTGTTTTAGAAGCAAATAATAAAAACTGCAACGATGAATTCTAAAGCTGTTATATAATTCATCGTTATTCATTAAGGATTAACTTCGGAAGTTCAATACACATGTATCGGCTGATCGGCGTGCAAATAGAATCCAATAAGCGATTTACAGCACAGAGGCGATTTACAGTTTGACGCATAAACATTGCAATATCCGGGCGGCAATCCTGGGTCCGGACCCCGGAATGGTACGATATTGTGTGCCGTATAGTATTCGTCACTTGTCATCGGGCCGTAAACGGCCGCTCGTAAAGTTAAGCTAAGGGGGTGAACTCATTCGGTCGCCGCCTGCCTTACCACTTTTACCTGTTTATAAAGGATAATAAAGCCTTATTGCAGACCCGACGTGGCGCCATATTTTCTCAACTCCGGTCTTAACCTCCCTTATGTGCTGGGTTTAAGTGCTTGCAACAGTGGCGGACAGATTTTGCAATCATTTCACTGAGAAGTATTTAGTGCTATATTATTGCTTGATATAGTGTTTGAAAATTTATATTAAAAGTCAAGCCGAATGTTTATTATCACCATTTTTAAAGGAGATCCAGATTCTTTTTAAAAAAAGATGGGTCTTATAGTGACACTATGAACTACCTATTTTTGAACTACTGCTTGGTGATAATTCTTATTTAAAAACTATATAGCAGAAGACTGGGCCTGAATGCTCTTCACTAGATACCGTGCAATTTAACTAAACGTTCTTCATAAAAATGTTTGTTAAAATCCAGGCAGTGGAAAAAATGCACAGAAAATGTCAGTGACCATGATTGTCTGTCTTTTTAATAGCTTTAATTAGGCAGGTTTTCTGTTCATCCCTACAATCAAAGAGTTATACGTTAAATTCAGGCTAATAGACTATAGTACAGTCACTGAAGGTTTTCACCTCCGATTTCGTTGAACCTCCATCGATTTTCATGAAAATTTGTGAGTAGTTAGAGGATACCGGAAGAAACAAAAGTGACATAGTGCCAACTTGCGCTTTTACCCTGGGGGTGGATGCTTCCCCTTCTCGGGGGTGGAAATTATTTTATGAAAAATAACCCCAGGAATCGATAGAGGGACCAATTCTAAGCAAAATTTGTTATATAAAGTTATTAAAAGAAATCAATACTTTTTGAGTTATTAAAGATCAAAGATTTTGATTTTTCGTGAAAAAAATGCATGTTTTAAAGCGGTTTTTCATAAATAACGCAAAAACTATAAGTTTTTACAAAAAAGTTGTTATTACCAAAATTGAAGCTAATAAAAAAACGAATAAATTCCTTCCTTAAAAAACCTTTTAATATTAATTCAAAGTGAGCTATAGGTAATTGAATGTATATTTTTTTTCGGCGAGAACTCAAATCTAAGTATTCAAGCTTAAATAACGGGAAAATGATGAAATACTTTTGATAGCATCAAAATTAAGCAAGTTATGATGAAAATAAGAGGACCCTTTCGAATTTTTTAGGAAAAGGTGAAAAATATTTCCACAAAAATTAAAATTTATAGTAATCCCTATACGACTTTCTTTATTTTAGCATAAGTAATGACTTTAAAAATTTTGACAAGTTTAGAATGCATATTTTTGAAAAAAAATATGATTTAAAAAAATCAGAATTTTTCAAATTTTCGTAAATTTCATTTTCTTTTGATAATAACTCCAAAAATACTCGATATGCGTAAAAAATAATAGAGAACGAGATTTTAGTTTTTTTTATTTTTGTAGGATAAAAAATAACCGAGATAGAAACGTTTAAAGCCTAAATTTTACTGCGAGAACCATGTAACCGGGGCCCTTTAACATTTTATCTTTTAAAAAATAGGGGTTTTAAAAGATTAAATTTAATACGATCTTATAGCTTTTGAAATTACCTTTCAAATGGTTTTTGGATGAACCTGATATCATAAAAACCAACGGAGTTATTGTAAAAAAACCAATAACATTTTTTAGGAAAAATTTTTTGAGCAGAGATTTTGTATGCATATATAGGAAAAAAGATAGATAGTAAGAAGTAGACGTGTCGATAGGTACATGCTCACAAAATATACATGTGTGAATGTGTGTATGTTTCTTTTGAAGATAGAAAAAGTGAAAGGAATTCTGAACATCTGCTCGAAAACATAGTGGGGCTTTCTAGTATGCTGTGTGTCTATTGAATATTTCAGTATATTTCCAAAAGCGGAGTAAAATAAACGTGGTACTCTTTATCAGTGGTTAGCACTTAAAAACTATTTAATTTGTGTTATTAATTTTGTGAAAAATGAAAATGTAAGTATAATAAAACTAAATTATCCATGCGTAGGAGCATATATTCTATTCTCTCATTGTTTCTCTGGATGTGATTCGACTTCTGCTTTTTATAATAAGGGGAAGAAAAAATGTATCGATCTTCTAGACAAAAAGCCTGATTTGAGAGAGAAGATCGATATATTTTATAATAAAGCCGCTGATATCGATGCCATTTTAGAAGCTGGCAGGTACTGCACAATATTATTGTACGAAAGTGCAAAAGATGTGAATATGAGTAAACTGCAATGCATCGAAAGACTATCAGCTCATCTGGAACAGATGCGTTACGAGTCCTTTATTAAGGCTACCACTAAAAATAGTGCAGTAAAGTTGTCATCTCTCATCCCAACGGTTGCTGCATTGGATGAACACATCAAAAGAGTCTATTTACAAACCCAGATATGGCTTGGAAACAAAGACATTCGTCCAGTTGACTGGGGATGGTGCAAAATTGGAGAGTCTTTGTTTCCAATTAAAAATCCCAATCCACCTGATCCAGAAGAACTGTTAAAAATGATTTTTTGCAACTGCAAAAAAGGGTACGACGCTTCTTGCGGGTGTCGAAGAGTAGGGTTATTTTGCAATGCAACCTGCGGATCATGCAGTGGGGACAATTGCCAAAATAGCCCTCCAATTAATGAAGAAGGAGAAGTTGGTGAAGAGAGCTCTGATGAAGAGTGAAAAATTAAATTTAATGTACTATTAATATTTGATTAATTTATGAAACATTATTTAAATAAAAAATGAATAAACTTTTCATATATTTTAATATTTATTTTAATACATTTTCCTCTTAATTAATAAATTAAATTTTCATAAGTCACATATGCACCGAAAAAATTATTTCCAACGTTAAATTATGCTTTTTCATCAATTTGTGCACGACGGGTAGTTTGGGGAATGTGGAAAGGATATTAATAAAGTTTGAAATATATTAATAAAGTTTATCATAAGTAATAAAAAAGATTCTAAATAATTAAAGCTATTAAAGCTGATAAAAAAAAATTTCCATTATTTTTATGACGTGGTAGTTTTTAAGGGTGAAAAATTTCGCAATAAATAAATAATTACTTTAGTACTCAGTAAATGAGATTTCAATTCAGTAATGTATTATTCAAATTATTAAAGTTTCTTGAAACCAATTTTTTCAATGATTCTGCATTAAGGGGGTGGTTTTTAAGGGTTGAAATTTCACAGTCAACTAAAAATTATATCATAAACATTAAACAAATCGTTTGTGTAATGTTAATATGCGATTTCATATTTCAGAAATACAAAAAATTATTTTTTCATGATTTTCGATTTAAGGGGTGGTTGCTAAAAGGGTTGAAAAATTAATTAAAATCATAAATCATGCATACAAGTGTAGAAAAATATTTATTTTATCTAATTAAATGAGATTACTTACGCCAGAATGCTTAAATCTGCATTTTTTGCCATTTTTAACAAAAAATGCAAAAAGCGCAAGTCGAGCATATGTCACTTTTGAAGTTGAGGGTAAAATACACTCAATCCCAAATTTTCATGCAAATCGATGGAGGTTCACCGAAATCGGAGGTAATAGTTGATTTTTACCTTCATTCACTGTACTACTGGTGCACTTAAACGATCTCCTATGGCACATCATCACATCAAAATCAAATCAAATCAAATAAGATTTATTCCATATTTAAGAGTACAATTTCTTCTCGACACTCGTTACGGTATCTGCCGGACATCCGCTAGCCAAGGCTCTGCGGCAGTTGAGGACTGGGCGGGAACGAGGTTCAGGATAAAATAAATTGTTACAATTGCGCTACTCCTACCTACTTGGGGTACAACGGATGATGGGCAAAATGACATGTACTTGTTATTTTATATTTCAACTATAAAAGTTCTATCGCGTAACTAACGACGAAGTCACTGAAGAAGGCATCCAGTTAGGCCAACGCTTTTACATTTATGTAATAAAATAGTATTATTTACCCTAGTAAGTTCATTAGGGAAGTAAGGTAGTCATATGTTTTACCACAACTGAAAAATCTAGCAAATATGACCGATCGTAGAAAAGTACATGGACTATTTAAAATTTGGATTATTGAGACAGGAAATCAACCCACTGAAAATACCTGCTGTGGACAATGAAACGCAAGAATAGAGAGACTATATTAAACCATTGAACTTTTTGTATTTTTTCCTGGTATTCAAAAATTATTTTTTTTTGGTGCCGTTCGATTCGAATCGATGGTAATTGTGTTTGTAAGTACTTTTAAGGCCTCCCAGTTTGGTTGAAAAATTTTAAAGAATGTAGAAATTTCTAGGACTATTTTTGGGAAAGGCTCATTCTTACACATTATAATTCTACACAGGACATTTCCTACACATAATATCCTACACAGAATTTCCTTCACATGAAATATGACGGATACTCGTTTCCTACACGCGACTGGGCCTCCTGAATGCTCTTCACTAGATACCGTGCAATTTAACTAAACGTTCTTCATAAAAATGTTCGTTAAAATCCAACATATTTCTTATATTAAACATCAACGTCTTGTCAGGCCTATAGTTCCTACACACGCCTATAGTTCCTACACATGCCTATGAATATCCTACACACGAAATTTACAAGTTTATCGTTTTTGCACATTAGGTATAGGTACTCATGCTAGACTTTTCTACACATCGAAAAATGTTATTGTTTTCTCCTTCATAATAACCGATAAAGAATACTACTTACCCTCGTCCCTCTTGATATGATAAATTCTTTGTATACGTTTAAACTTTTAAAAATATGTATGCCTTCCAAAGAGAAGCAAGGAAGATCAAACCTAAGTATTTGGGCTCAGAAGTTGCGAATAGCGGGAACAAATAGCAGATCATGAAGAGAAAAATAGAAATACTCAAAGAGTTCGAGTCTTATTAAGACAGAAACAGAAATCGAAAATGAGGATTGTTTATTAACACTAGAAACACAGTCGACGATAAATCTCCCTTTCCGGAACAACACGAATCAAAAAGTATTTCCCTTTTCATTTCAAGAGCTACAAATATCTCTGTTTTTTTTAAATAAGCCCTCTTCAAAATATTTGAAAAAAACCGCTGCCCAAGGAATCACTACTTCCATATCCAGATTCTCTATCCAAGTCACTCACAACGAAAAAACTTTGTATGTGAAAATAATTGTTGATGAATGAAACTTTAATAATATAATATTTGAAATCCTCTACCACAAAAACCCATAAAACGATACCCCACATCGGTAGTGGGGTGGGGGTGTTGGTAGGGGGGTGGTAGTGGGGGGTGGATGAAGTAAAAAAATATTTTGAGGTTTCTGGTTCCTGTACATATACTAAATCACAATTTTTTTTCATCCCCTTTAATAAGGAGGTGGGGGTGGTAATGGGGGTGGCTAATGCCAAAAATTTTTTTGAGACCTTAGCTTCTCTTGTATATACTAAATACCAATTTCATGAACTCTTGCCTGCTTGATTTACCCATTTACCCCAAATTTACCCCAATTTACCCCCCAACCCTTTGACGGAACAAGATGAAAATATAATCTAGTTCTAGACCTCGTTAAAGTACATATGTGTACCAAATTTCAAGTCAATATCTTAAACGGTTTCAGAGTAAACGTGCGCACAAAAAAAAGTTACAGACAGACAGACCGACAGACAGAGAGAAATTTTTTTTTCGCTCAAACTTAAAATCTCGACGTTTCGTGACATTTTAAGCCTATTTGAACAATAAAAATTTTTTAAAATTGTTTTGTCGTTACTATACTTCCACTGGACGTGGAAGTAATAGCTACAAAAAAATTTAATTTTTCATATATCCAATCATCGCATACTACTCCTCCTTATCCGGCAAATATCTATTTGAGCATTTACATACCACTAATTGAAGTGAAAATTTAAGACGAAAGGGTTACCTGATACACTTTCCTTGGTCTTATAACTTTTTTTTTTATTAAACTAACGTTCACGTTTTGTGCGATTAATACTCGGAGAATATTGATCTGAGGAAAAATATGTAAAAAATCTTCTCTATGCAGAATTTACTTCACTTATGTACACTACCACTTTGAAAATCAGAAATTGATGCCTAATTTGCAAAATTAAGAATATTTCTGCTCTCAAGTGATCGCACATTTTTATTGCTTTTTCAAACCCTAACTAGAACTATTTAAAAAACCGAGGCTAGTCGCTATGTCTCTCAAAACTACCTGGTCTATTATCCAAATGCCTTATTTAGAAGTTTACTCAAAAGTGGAGGATGATGGCTTATATATTGGAAATTATTTATACCTTTATTTTTGTTTTAAATATATTCTATTTCTTTAGCTCCACTAAAGGAATAATAATGTCGAATCACCAGTTCGTAGTTGGGTCAGTGCTACTTTTATCTTTTATTTATTGATCAATTTTTGTTCATTCCATGATTTACCAATTGATTTATATTCTCTTCTTGATTCATTGATTGGTTAATTTGTTAACTAATTATTGATTTGACTTAGGATTTGAACAAACTTGGACAAATTTTAATTAATAGAAATAACTTTTAACAATTTTTATTTAAGATAATGTCCACAAAATAGGTTCCTCTTCCACTAGTGGAAACGGTATATAAATACCATTTTACTATCAACATTGTATACCTCAGACTCGACCTCAGATAATACTCCAAGAATGGCCAAATATTCAAATTAAGCAGAACTTAGTTAACGATTATTTGGCTGGATAATTTAACACTATGTAAATGTAACCGACGTAATTATGTGGATTTGTGTTTATACCTGTCGTCCATTACACTTTTTGACTCTATACTAAGATAAGACCTTATGCAAACGTTGCAAATTTACACCCCTTGTTGGTGCAAAAATATTAACCCCTCAGACCTTGTAATAGTACATTTCTTTACCAAATACTCTAGAAGACTCGAATAGCTTCTTCAGAGTCACTTTGCTTAAACGTATCAACTATAACAAATCTGCGTTCTACGTGATCAAAGATTGCAAATTAACATTGATCAAGAATAGAATTTAAGATACAGGAATGCGCGAATACACTCTTCTTAATAGCACATCATTTTCTCATGACATAATGATAAATAATCTGGAAGAGAATGGTAAACAAGATAAATAATGCTACGTCAAAACAAAGGTTTAAGGTGAATTCTCATGCATCCGATATCCGATGATACGATGATGAATTATTTAAAATTAATTTGGCGGGTTGTCACCATCTGAAAGTTTCCATTTTTAACCGTCTTCATAAAATTTTATAAAAGAGGAGGTTCTCTAGCTTAAGCGATTTCTGTCAAACCTGCTGCAAACTGTAGGCTATGGTTCGGCGGTGGTCCACACTAAAGGACCCCTGAACAAAACCCATGAAAATAGTGATTCGGTGGAATCGGCTGAAACTTTGGTATTTTGTAGTTCAAGTTATGCTGATCAAAAGTTCTTATTACATCGAGCCAATCCTATGAACAGTTTTTGAGATACAGCTTGTCAAAATCAGGTAATTTGCGTCATTTTAGACATTCAAGAACTTTTTACTCTTAAACTATTAACTTTAGCAAAAAACTGCAAGGGTCGAAATATTTTTGTTCAAGTCCAATAAAGCTCAAGAATTTTTTTTAGAATTTTTTTATCAATTTTTAGGTTAGGAAAATATATATATATATGTCATATTTTAGCATGCTTCGGTGGGATTGGCTGAAACTTTGCTATTTTATAGTAAAAGTCATGCTGATCAAAAATTCCTATTGCACTGAGTCGATCCTATGAATGGTTTTCGCTTCAGGAAGGTCCTAATAACGAGGTACCGGGTAATCTATATGTACGTGTTTATGAATGGCTTCCAGTGTGTTTGTGTACGTTCACAAAAAAACGTAAAGTAATGTAATGTTAAAATAAGCTTGTATTATTGTTAATATGTTTATAAAGTCACGTCCCTGTAAATCAAAAAGTTTCTGAAATATAAAATAATAATCAGTTTTTGGGAGCAATTTTCAAAGGGCCGTAGCTCAAGGTTTTTGCGGACATATTTTTGCATGTAGAATCTGCACCAGAAATTTGTCATCGATATTTCCAGAAAACCCTGTAGATACTGACACATACATACACACAAACGCATGCACGCAGTACACAAGCATGCTGGAAGCCATTCATAAACACGTACATATAGATTACCCGTTACCTCGTTGTTAGGATCTTCAAGTAGTCCTGGAGCGCAAACCATTCATAGGATCGACTCAGTGCAATAGGAATTTTTGATCAGCATGACTTTAACTACAAAATAGCAAAGTTTCAGCCAATCCCACCGAAGCATGGCAAAATATGACATATATATATTTTACCTAACCTAAAAATTGATAAAAAAATTCAGAAAAAATATTCCTGAGCTTTATTGAACTTGAACAAAAATATTTCGACCCCTGCAATTTTTTGCTAAAGTTAATAGTTTAAGAGTAAAAAGTTCTTGAATGTCTAAAATGACGCAAATTACCTAACTTTGACAAGCTGTATCTCAAAAACTGTCCATAGGATTGACTCGATGTGATAAGAACTCTTGATCAGCATGACTTGAACTACAAAATATAAAAATTTCAGCCGATTCCACCGAATCAACATTTTCATGGGTTTTGTTCCGGGGTCCTTTATCAAGCTACATCTAGTGTAAGGTGAATAAAAATTGGAAACAATTTTTTATATTACGAGCATATTCAAAGATTTGGTGGAGTCGCCGGCGGTATCAATTAAAAATTTAGTTCTCGATAATGATAATGTTTCACAAACAACGGGCCATTATTATAACTTCCTATCATGTCATATGCTATTTTGCAACGAAAGAGAGCCTTGCATGGAGGCGATTCAGCCGAAGAATATTTTCTGCGATAGTAGTATGAACTGAGAATTTTATTGAGAAACGCGCCCGTTGAACAATTTGCTCTTACAAACAAATTATACAGCATGCTCTCGCTCATGTCGTTGTTCTCAATGCTGTTAATGGCGACGATTTCATAACATGATGGTTTTTAATTGAGATGCGATAATCCAGCAAATTTTTTGTAGATTTACGTGAAACCTGGTACAATGGCGAAAACCAAAAAGTAAATGACTATTTGATATTATGTAATGAAAGTATATTATTATAAGGAACTAAAGTGAGGTTATGATGTATTGTTTGTTTATCTTCCAGGCAGGCACCTTGAAATATGTGAAACTACTATAAAGGTTGAAATTTTTTTTTTAAATTGCGTTCAAAAAATCTCTAAAAAGTAAGAAATAAAATTTCACTCAGTTTTACAAATACATGTCTACATATTAGTGAAAAGTAGCAAGGAACTGTACCTTATTACCAAATATCAATTTTTTGTACAGACTTCAAATTGATATTTGGTAATAAGGTAAAATTCCGTGCTAGATTCCACTAATAGGTAGACAGATATTTGTAAATCTGAGTGAAATTTTATTTCCTACTTTTTAGAGATATTTTTTGAAAGCGGGATTGATTTTAAATTTTTATTCGATATTTTGACGTTGAATATTTTTTCGATGTCGTGTAGATCTTAACCTTATAGAGTGAGATCCTAGAACGGCCAGACCTACGTCATTTTAGCAAAGCAATAATTTTGACAACGAATAGTGTAATATCTAGTTAAGAACGTATGCGTATTTGCTAGCTTGAAAGCGGGGCGCTTTTGTAGAAAACAGGTACAAAAGGTATATAAAAATTTTTCTCACCTACGTTAAAGTATGATAGCTGATTTATTTTATAAGTAACACGCTAACGATATGGTGTAAGCGTCAACCTCCGAATCTTAGGGTCCGAGGTTCTTGCCAAGTACGCCGACGACACGGCCATGTACGCGCATTCGCACAATGCACAAGCGGCGAATATGCTGCTAAAAGTGCAGATGGCCCATGCCACGGCGTATTACGACAAGTGGAAGATTCGGAACAACGCCGAAAAGTCGGAGGCCATACTCTTTACGCGCATGTCAAACCAGACATTCTCAAAAGTGAAAGTTTTGATAACGGAAAAAGAACTGTTTTCCGAAACGTCAACTGCCTTCGTTTTAATTTTTCAATTTATCATTTAACAATTTTGTTTCAGTTTATATATTTTTAGGTGTGAGACATTTTGTAATAGAAGTATAAAAACCAGTCTCTGTCTGATCCTTTTGGCGCAGAGGTTTATTTCATCAAAGTTTTTAAATATTTTTACAGTGGCAAAATACCCAACAAACTAAGAAATCATGAATATGCCACAAATAATAAATTATAAACAATATAATGCCATACTTTTCAACTTGAAACACCCATTACCATACCAGGCGTTGCCTATCTTTCGACAACTTCCTGAGCCCCACTTTCCTATACCACAATTTCCCTTTCACCACCTTTTACTGTTCACCACCTTTTACCCTCAAACCTCTTTCTATTCTCTCTATTCGTCTCATTTTGGTTAATTTTGTTGATTTTTGTTCTTTTGTCCTTTTTCTCCCTTTTCTAAATCCCCTCTCGACCAATAACTTCTTGCAAATCAAAACCGTTTAAATCATAACTTCCCTTCCACCCTACCTTTCCGAAGGCAGACAGACCATCGGATGAATGTCGTCATTGGTTCGAACGGATTTTTTTGTTGAGTTTTTCCCCGTACCAGCAACCCGATCCTTTTAAAAAACAGTGCGCGTGCGCACGCGCTAATAAGAACTCAGTTTTAACTTTAAGTAGTCTTAAGTATTTTAAAACATTTTCATGGTTATATTTACAAATTGTTAGGTTTAAGTTTTTATATTTTAAACAGGAGCCCTAACTTCCATTTGATTCGTTGTCATAGCCGAGACCAGACCCGCTTCATCCGACCGCATATTCACCACGACGCTACGCGACGTGGTTGTGCGGTCGGCTCTGAACCGAGATCTGACCCAGGCTCATTATTGTAATCCCTAATAGTAATAAATTTGTTTTGATTGATTGATTGATTGATTGGGTCCGAGGTTCGATCCCTGAGCGTTCTCAGCTTTTTTTTTTTCAATAAATATTAACTTAAGGTGACGATTACTAAGAAAGAGACAACCGATAGGGAAATATTTATTATTCTTGGCCATAACTTTTTTTCTTAGAACGTATATTTAAAAAAAACTGAGACTACCTAAGTAGAACCGGGGGCACTTGGAAACACTGAAATGGGGGAGTTTTAGCCTGTTGAAGTCCGGCACTACCTGAGACGATAGAACCTAAGTCCCAGGTGTCCATGACGGATTTCCCCCCCTCACAAAAAAAAAAGGTACATCCTGAGTTATCGGTCTTTATAACAAAATTACTCTTTTCTTACATTTCGGCTTATTCAACTATCGTCACAGAACTACACAATTAAGTGAACACAAATATTTTTTTAAATGCTATTTTTTATACACATGGATTTAAATTACATGTGAATAAAAAATAGCATTTAAAAAAATATTTGTCTTCACTTAATTTTAGTTTTCTGACGATGGTTGAATAAACAGAAACGTAATAAAAGAGTAATTTTATTATAAAGACCGATAACTCAGGATATACTTTTTTTTGTGAGGGGGGAAATCCGTCATAGACACCTGGGACTTAGGTTCTATCGTCCCAGGTAGTGCTGGACTTTAACAGGCTAAAACTCCCCCTTTTAGTGTTTCCGAGTACCCCAGATTATGCTAATCTTCCTATTTCGTAGTTTTAAATCTCATTATTTTGGAAACGACTGGAATTATTGAGTGAAAATTCTTAGCAATTGTCTTGTTACGGTTCTACTTAGGTAGTCTCAGTTTTGTTTTAAATATACGTACTAAGAAAAATAATTATGACCAAAAATAATAAATATTTCCCTATCGGTTGTCTCTTTCTTTTTAATCGCCACCTCAAGTTGATATTTGTTGAAAAAAAAAAGCTGAGAATGCTCAGGGATCGAACCTCGGACCTTAAGATTCGGAGGTTGATGCAAAATCAAATCAAAAACTAGTTTCTTTAAAACTAGCTGATGCCCGCGACTTCTTTCGCGCTGAAGACTTATTTCACGTGAAATTAAGGTCTATAACGAATTTTTTTTTTTTTTTCATTCATAAAGTGGCTGTGCTCTGGATGTAGATCCATAACTAAACTATAGAGAGGTTCAGGCAAACGATCAAAATGTTCAAGCTGCACCTTTCCAGCGCTGAAACACATACCAGATGTCTCGTCTTTCCACTTAAGAGCTTTACGCCACTGGCATTTGTGGCTCATAGTACCCAAAGCTACACAACTATCAGTCCTGTATGCTATATCAGTATCATACGCCATACCTGAGAGAGCCTTAGTTTTCCATGGCCGCTGCGCTCTGTTCTGCTCATATCGAGACTGAGCCACTCTATGCACCTCAGAATGTATGTACTGGTAATCTCTGACAGCCTGCCTGTGCACTTCAGGATTCGCCCTCTGATAATCAGCAACGGCTTGCTTGTGCACTTCAGGATATTCCCTCTGATAATCAACAACGGATTGCCTGTGCACTTCAGGACTCTCCCTCTGATAATCAGCAACTGATTGCCTGTGCACTTCAGGATTATTTTTTTGATAATTAGATGCAGCTGCACGATGTGATTCAGGTTTAGTTTGTGTATATTTTTTCTGAGCTTTCTTAAGTTGTTTATTCCTCGTGGCATTAGTATATCTTGCCCTACGTTTGTTATTTCCCTTCTTAGTTACTAACAGTGGTGAAACAGATGGAGCGTGATCAGATAATCGGGGCGAAGATCCCTCTGAATCGGACATAACGCAGCTCTTAGAATCGTGTACCTGCATAAGACACCTTTTGGTAAAAATCGCCGAGTTCGTTTGAAGTCGGTACTTCGGGTGGATGCAGATGAGAGACATGAGGCAGATACGCGTCAAAATGACCATTTGACAGATCTTGTGTAAACCGCAATCTTCTCACAGGATGAACTTCAGTACCTGACTGTACATATAGTCGACCATTACGATAAACCTCAAAAAGAAACGGAAACAGACGTCCTGCTGCTACCAGCTCGCACAAGCTCCCATAAGTCGAAGACTGGAGCATATCAACAGAATACTTAGCTGATGTGGAGTAATTATCGCCCTCACTGTTAAAAATTCATTCCAATTGTCTACCACAAAGCTGACTATTTGTTTACGAACCTCCAACGCTCTTTCTTGTGACCCGTGCATTAAGAATGAAAGAGAACGAAATAAACAAGCCCCGTCACCTACAATTGGGACAACAGTATGTTTTACAACTTCTCCAGTAATACATAGATTTTCTTTAGCCATTTAGAGACATTGATAACACCATATATTTGACGTGTCAAAATGACTTAACTATAGACATAAAATGATATAATTTGACGTTTACACCGTATGTGTATAAATCATCTACTACCCCCGTTTTGACCCCTTCAAAAAGCGAAAATCGAAATTTCGTCTTACACATATCTAATAGATTTCAACAAAAAATATTTCTGGCAAATTTCACTCATCTAGATATAACTGTTTCCGAAAAAGCCTAAAATTTCCCCCTCTTGGGGGTCGAATTTCGAAAAATCCCTTCTTAGCCTACGCCATTCGAGGAACCTCTATGCAAAATTTGAAGTTTCAAGACCCAGCGGTTTGAGCTGTGCGTTGATAGATTAGTCAGTCAGTCAGGGTATTCTTTTATATATTTAGATTAAAATAATACAGCATTTGACCCTCCCCAGATACTCGCTTCGTTACACCATGTCGTTAGCGTGTCACTTGAAAAATAAATCAGCTATCATACTTTGACGTAGGTGAGAAAACTTTCTATGTACCTTTTGTACCTGTTTTCTGCAAAAGCGCCCCGCTTTCAAGCTAGGAAATACGCATGCGTTCTTAACTAGATATTACACTATTCGTTGCCAAAATATTAGCTTTGCTAAAATGACGTAGGTCTGGCGGCTCTGGGATCTTGGACTATTACTTTTATTGAAAAACTGTGTCATCAAAAGGTCTAAAAAAGTGGTTAAAACGAATTTAATCATAATTATTGATTTGATTAAAAAAAGGGAAAAAGCAGTCTTTTTGATTTTGGGCGCAAAATGTTTTCAAACAGAAAATTACAAGGTGATTATCACAACCTCTTTCAAGAAATCAACCTTAGTAATAATAACAAATATTTTAAACTATTCTTAAACTTACTAGAATCAAGCTTAAATATCACGAAAATATATTATTATCACGAAAAAATATTGGGTCCATGTGCATCCAATTAGCATTTCTCTTTGTACGTGTACGATGAAAAAACATCCGTTTCCGATTCGGATGTTGGATATTGGATGTAGAAGAATTCACCGTAAATCACAGTTCTATACAATATTAGTAGTTACTGTACGTCTACACTAAGAAATATTATTTTCCTAACGTAGATGTAGAAGGACTCTTAAATGTGAATTGATATTAGATTTTTATATTTTGTTGGTGTTTATATTCTGTCAAATTTACTACGTTGGATTGAAGATAACAAGGTTAATAAAAGCTATTCTAGAATTTTAGGGAAGTGTGAATAGTGGATAATCTAAATTTTTCTTTAGTTATATTTACTAGTTTACCTAGTTAACTTTGCCTGTGAATATTTAAGTTATCTGCCAACTCCGATATTCCACAAAACTATTCACAATCCCTATCTTGTTTTTCTTTACGAACTCGGTGTTACAGCTAATTATTTACATAATATGTATTCCTATAGACTGATTATTAAAAAAAAAATCAATTAGAATGTACTTCTTAATATGTGCTCAGACCAAACATCAATTTATATCTAATATTTATTATTTGCTTTTACACTAATTTAAAAATGCAAACATATTTTCTGAAATATGTAGCGATATTGGAAGAAGCATTTACTATATATACTTGACTTGGCTGCCAATAAAAATCATGGAACATGCATATTGCATACCTACCGTATATTGACTTCAAAGAAAATTGGCACTATACAGGGTGTGCCAATAAAAACTCCTAGGTGAAATATTTCGGAAACTACTAAAGACATTTGAGTTCTGTAAAAGCCCATTGCTAGAACACATAAATGGCTGTAGTTTTAAATAGAAATAGTTTTTTAATATGTTAAGGGATAGATGGCGCTTCGGCACAAATTATTTTTTGGATGACAGGAACTTAGAAATGTTATCTATGTTAAAGAGAATTTAATTTCAAGTAAATTTCGTGATACGAAAAACATTCGAAAATCCAACCGTTTTTGAGAAATTTGAGTTTAAAATACTTGATTTTTGGAAAACTAAAATCGCCGTAACTTTCTTACATTAAATTTTATACGATAGTTCGTTTCAAACTTTCTTCATAGAAAGATAATGTGAATAATTTGGCAATAAAACTTTTTCTACAACTTCCGGTTAAACCGGAAATTACATTTATTACAGTTTTAAAGCGCCCATCCCTGTATTTCATTAAACAATATTCAATAAAAATATGTTCCATGCATTTTTCCAGTGCAACCATAGTAGTAACTTAGCAATAAAGGAAATAACAATGAAATAAAAAAACTTCTTTCTATTTTATTTAATAAAAACAAAAAAATAACTAACAAGTAGTAAGTTATGGAAGAAGGTGTTGAAATTATTGCCATTTTCGTTTGTACACAAGGAGAATCGTTTCAATAGCTCAACCCCACAAACTTTAAGTAGTGTATTCCTGTTGATGGCTCCAGCACTTGCATAAATTTTATTATATACGTCAACCATGTCTATGATTGGTTCTTTATAAACCTCACTTTTCAGATAACCCCATAAATAGAAATCTAATTGGGTAATATCAGGAGATCTAGCTGGCCACTTGAGTACCCCATTTGTACCAATCCATCTTCCTGGATATGTTTGGTTTGAATAATTTACCACAATATTGCTATTATGTGGGCCAGCGCCATCTTGATGTAACCACATAGTATTTAATTGGACTGGTAAATTATTCAATAGCACAGGTAAATCATTTTCTAAGAAGTTCACCATTTAGATTTCCTTGATAAAGATATGGACCAACAATGTATCCATTTGCGATGCCACACCAAACATTTACCCCAAATCTTGTCTGAAATCCGGTTTGTCTCATCCATTTGTGATTTTCTTTAGACCAGCATTGGCAGGTATGTCTGGTTATTACTTCGTTGTTATGGAATCTAGATTTGTCACTCCACATAATTTTATTTAGCAAATTAGGATAATGGAAAAGTATGCCAACAAATCTAATCTGCGCTGATTATTTCCTGGTGATAAGTGGTGCACCAAATGAATTTTATATGGATAAAGTTTATTATTTTTTAGAATCCTTCTACACGAAGTTACAGAAATATTAGTTTGCTCATTTAACTTACGTAATGATGTTTGGGGATTGTTTTCTATTATTTTTAACACTAACGCTGTATTCTCAACTGTGGCAGATCCCATTCTTCTAAGTGCTTTTGTTTATTAAAATTTCCATAATGCTCTAAATTAGCACATAAACTTACAAAAGTTTTGCGAACGGGCCTTGGTCTCTCATGAAGACGTCTTCTACATAATTTCATAGCTGCAGAAGAATTTTTGCGGCATTCTCCATAAATTAAAACCAGGTCTAATTTATCCTGGTTTGTATGAAGCACTATGTTTTATAACAACTTAAAAAAATACAAGAACTAAATACACACCAGTTGACAATCAAAAACTAAAACAATGTCTAAAGCAATGTCAATATTGACAGCATTATTTATGAAGAATTCCAAAGGCACCTATGATTGTATTTTGCGTATGAAGTCGTTTTTATTTCATCAAGGTGAATTTAATCAATATAAAATGTATTTTTTCACTCACGTTAATATTTCCTTTATTGCTACTATGATTGCACTGTTTTTATTCAATATTGTTTAATAAAATACAGGGGCGGGCGCTTTAAAATTGTAACAAATGTAATTTCCGGTTTAACCGGAAGTTGTAAAAAAAGTTTTATTGCCAAATCATTCACATTATCTTTCTATGAAAAAAGTTTGAAACGAACTATCATATAAAATTTAATGTAAGAAAGTTATGACGATTTTAGTTTTTCAAAAATTAGATATTTTAAACTCAAATTTCTCGAAAACGGTTGGATTTTCGAACTTTTTTCGTATCACGAAATCTACTTGAAATTAAATTCTCTTTAACATTGATAACATTTCTAAGTTCTTGTCATCCAAAAAATAATTTGTACCGCAGCGCCATCTATCCCTTAACATATTAAAAAACAATTTCTATTTAAAACTACAGCCATTTATGTGTTCTAGCAATGGGCTTTTACAGGTCTCAAATATCTCTAGTATTTTCCAAAATATTTCACCTGGGAATTTTTATTGGCACACCCTGTATAGTAACTACCAATATTAAATTAAGTTCCAATTCTTCCTCAGTTGGAATATTGTTTTATAAGTTTTCAAAAATTAACCCTGAACATGTTATTCTTAATTCAATGTGAAGTCATAAAAAATCATTAAAAATTTTACAATGCTTATTGCTATGTTAATGTCCTTTATATTTCTATTGATATTCATCTAGCTACACCACTTTGCAGGCAAGACATGAAGAACATTTTTCTGTACTTTTCTGCTCAAATAATACTTTTAACATCTAGGAATTTTTGAGAGACATTACTCTCTCATACGCTCTTCTTTGTTGTCTTAAATATTTCAGTTTTTACTTATTGTTATATTCCTTTATGTGCTCTTCGACTTTACGACTGTTTTTAGTACAAAAAATTATAGATATGGTTGTATATGGTAGTAGGCGATACAAACGCGTCCAGAATCGAAAAAGGATAAAACTGCACACAACAGTGTAATAAAAGCAGCTATAAGTTGCGGCGGTAGGATTTTATTAGCACAGTGTGTAATTCGAAAAACAATAGAGGAGAGTTCGAACAAATTTAGCGGTCGCCAAAAACCGTATTTTTGCAGCATACTGCCCAATTGGGTTGGGTTTTCGATATAATGCTTTTAGTTACAATGACACAAGTGCTAACAATGTCATTGCTGTAAACAGTAAAGGTTTGTAACTGGTAGTTTCAGTTTAGTTCAGCTGGAGAGTCAGTGTTTTATAGGTGTGCTAAAATGAAAGTTATTTAAATACCGTGTACTATTATCATTATGATTAAATATATAATGTTTAATTATTTTGTAAACTTCATATGTAACTGTTATAAATATATCCACACTTGAATATTATTTTTAAGTTCGTGCTAGCAGCTGTTTTAGCAAGAAACACTAGAAGATATTGGATAGGATTTAAGCGCGCATTATTTTAAATACTTTGAACAATAGATCGATTAATTTGCGTAGTGAAATTTTATACAGGGTATTAATAATTTGTCATAGGCTAACTAAAAAATCCTTAGCCCAAAATATGAAGATTTAACCAAAAACACTTACATAAAATGTGTCTCCTTACTGAGATATAGTTAAACATTAAAAAATTATTTTCACATAATATTTTAAAATTATTTAATATTTCTTTACCATAATTGGTAGATAGTATTAGTGGTCCAAGGCGCATAATATCAGCGAAAAAACTGATTCCTCACTATTGACAGAGGTTCACGGTAGAGAGGGGGGGGGGGGGAAAGAGTTTCCCCCCTTTAATATACATTTGGCTGACTTAATACTGAAAATTAATGAAAACAACTATAAATGAAGTTACAGAAATCGGACTTTATTTGTAGTGAAAAATACAGACATTTATGTGCATATTTAAACAAAAAAAGCAATACAATACTTCAATGTTTACATTCCATTGTTAAGGATCGATTTCGTATGTCATAGTAGAATAACTATCCCTATACCACTTTCTTGCGTCCCTGAATGCCGCTTCATTTAATTTTAGTTGTCACTAGTAGCTTACACATAGGTATTGGTTGAGTTGCTGATGTCTTAGTTCAAAAAAAAAAATATACGCTTCCGCTAGGTATAGAAGAAGATATCACAAATTCTAAACTTCTGGAAATAATTACGAATAAGATTGATGAAAAATTTGAAATCTTCACTAAGAAAATTGATGAAAACCAAAAAACTCTTAATGAAAAAATTCAGACAGCTAACATTACAATAAAAAAACCTGCTACGAAAATACTGAATTAAAGGAAATTATTGCTATTTCGAATGCTTCCATAGTATATGCCTTGGACAACTACCGATTAAAACCAAAATATTGGTTTCAATATGTGGATGACACTTTCATTATATGGCAACATAGCCGTGAGGATCTAAAGAAGTTCAAGGAATACCTAAACGGTTTGCATCATAAGATCGAATTCACCATGGTAATAGAAACATATAGCAAACTCTCATTTCTGGACGTTCTCGTGTTCAAGAAAGACAATGGAGGATTAGGACACAAGGTATACAGAAATCCGACGCACACCGACAGATAATATATAATGTTTAATTATATATTATCATGCACGCTAATTCTCACTACCACTCATCACAAAAACAGGCCGTAGTTAACACACTAGTACATAGAACAAAGCAATACATGGGTTTTGCGGCTCCGGTCAAATTTCGTGAAACTCTGGGAAATAGTACTTCTCAGTGAGTAGAAAAAAAGTCTAAATAGGCACGAAGCTCCAAACCCCATTGGTTCGGAGATAAGACCAGCTGAAGAAACCACCCCTACCAAACCACAAGCGGGCTAATCCACCTAACCCTGGGAACAGAAACCACCCCTTCTAAATCACAAGAAGGCTTACCCACCTGACCCTGAGAGCAGCGAGTTTCATCGCTTGCTTTTCTTGAGATAATTGAATTCCGCCACACTATAAGGCTAAACCACCACCCACCCCCTAACCGACCTAATCCCTAGAAACCACCCCTACCAAACCACGAGTAGGCCAACCCCCCTGGCCCTGGGAACGGAGTTTAATCGCTTATTTTTCTTGAAAGAATTAAATTCCACAACAAGCGGGCTAAACCACCTAACCACCAACCCTCTAACCCACCTAACCCCCTAGAAACCACCCCTACCAAACCACCAGTAGGCTAATCCACATGACTCTCGGAATAGTAATACAAAAGTCTGAATGGACGCTAAGCTCAAAAATATACTGGTTTTGAGCTAGAGCTGCTTGAACGCTGCGACCAGCAAATATTCTGATCGCTAAAAATCGCGAATATTCAAATACCGTTTTCATGGTTCAAAATCCGCCTATACTCGTACCAAGAATTTTCGAAGACGCTGATCACGAATGTGGGGTCAGATTATCGATATCAGATTAGCCCGCTTGTGGTTTGGTAGGGGTGGTTTCTAGAGCTTCAGCTGGTCTTATCTCGGAACAATGGGGTTGGGAGCTTCGCGCCCATTTATACTTTTTTTGTACTCACTGAGAACTACTATTTCCCAGAGTTTCACGAAATTTGACCGGAGTCGCAAAACCCATGTATTGTGTGCGGGGTCCTTTCCGAGACAGAACATCTCCGAGAAGAATATCGGACCTTAAAAACGTCACTACAGAAAAACGGATACAAACCGAAGGACATCGACAACGCAATAATGAGACAAGATACAACCAGAACAGAAGAAGAAAAAGAAGAAAAGAAATACACGGCAGCAGCTTACCTACCATATATACAAGGATGGAGAAAAAGAACGTCAAGGTAATATATAATGCGAAACAGAAGGTGGCACAACATTTTCCCAAATACCAAGATCCAGAAGAATTAGAAACACCAGGAGTATGTTCCCGTAGACAAGTTTACATCTAAGAGATGAAACGACTTATAAACACCAGACTTAGAAAATATATTAGCAATATAAAGAAGGGAAATCAGTTGCCGAACACTCAGAAGAAACCGGCCATTTGATCAAATTTGACAAGACAAAGAAATTAACCAATACCAAAAATTAATTATTGGCCAAGAAGATACAGAGAAGCTATTAAAATAAATAAACATCCGAATAACGGTGTCGCTGGAGATCTCAGTCCATATGCTGAGCTGTATAAGCCTGACTGGACTGAGGCGGCTCGGCGAGAGAAAGACAGAGGCTGATAACCGTGCCTGGGGGCCCTTATCAACAGACTCGAAGTCTAGGAAGACCATGTTTGGATGGGAAGCCCTGAGGCACACAAAAAGGAGTACTACAATTGACCTTATAGGTCGCAGTGGGGGAAGGCCAATCGCACGCTCCTTCAGAGTAATCTAAAAAAAAAACTATAACGGTGACACCGGACTACAATTACCAGTAATGTGAAAGTCAATGTTCCGCATTAGCAAAAGCCTGAAAATACTGGAATAGCTGAAAAAATTAGTATTTATTCTTTGGTTCATTCCTGGGAAGCGGTTTTTCAAGTTTTTGATATAATAGATTAGATTTTTTGCCAGCGAACGGTAAGTATTGCTACACCTCCCGGAAATCACATCGCCGGGTTGGCTATATTTACTCTGGATTGGATGTGGGTCATACTTGTTGCCAGCAGCGAGAGCTACATGACAGATGTTGGAAGAATAGGGATTTTTTTGGCATTAGGACATAATCCATGCAGCCAGATACACTGTCAAGGATCGGGAATGAGAGGTGTAGGTATTTGTGATATGCGTTGCCGCAAGTTAAAAATGGGTAAAATAAACAAAAAAATATATATATTTCCTGAAAGGCGCCTTTAAAAAGCTAGGGTTAAAAAGAAGAATGTCTCCTTACAACTTGATGGTATAATTATATGAAGTCGCAAGCTGTGGTTGTTAACGTCTATAAGGAGTATATTTTTCCAAAATTGTATCTATATCGATATATTATTATTAAAATTTTACTAAATTGAAAATCGGCATATATTGAATTTTGTTTTCTCTAGGTTAAATACATATTTAACAGAGGTCATGTATACCGTGTGTAAACCTAGCGGCTCGCTAGGCATATGTAGTAAGAATTACAACATCGCGTGTACCAGCTGGCTGAAATGAAATAACTGAGAGCTGGAGGATACTCCGCTAACGGACGAGTTTACAGCGCTGTGTTGTCATATTTCTCGCGCTACGTGAATGTATATGCCTAATGGACAATTACACGCACGGTATACAACTGTTCAAAATGTATAGTTGAATACAGAATTCTTAGGCGTGCAAAATATGCCGGCGTTTTTAACCTTTACCGCATTGCCAAAGATGCCGACATTTTTTACACGCCTAGGAATTGTATAGGCAACTTTACTAACAACTCTGTTTTTATTTTTACAATACGTCCATTGCGACGGAGATATTTGCAAGAAACCGAAACGACAATGTTTTTTGATTTCAATTTTATAAACGTTATGAAGTCATAGACCTCCATATATGTACTTCGGATTTCAGTAAAAAGATTGCCCTCCCCAAAAACTTTCTTCATTTTGATTTTAGTTTTATTTTTATTCCACTACTATTTATTGGTTTTACCAAATAAAAAGCAATTCTTATTTTTTCAAATATATATTTAAATAGTACTTATGTCAAAGAATAAGATAAATTTTATTTCCAGTGTATATATCAGCGGTGCCCCACAGGTAATTCAGTATGCTTGATTAAATTAAATTAATAACCTTTCGATTTTCGCCAAACAGGTTCATGATATGATAGCACGAACAAGATAAACTCTATCATGTTTAATAATTATTTGTCCGACGACCGACGTCAATGTTGTCTATGATTTATTTCGATTGATTTTTGGCTTAGTAACAATTTTACATTCTCATTTATAGATAAAATATCGGAATCGAATTCTAATTCCGAGTTAAAATGAAAACAGGCGATACGATACGGTGCCTGAATATAGTAAAATTATAACCGGAGTGCCTTGTGTTTGTAAGTACGCTGTTGTGAGTGATAAGTTTTTGTCGAACATGATTCTACTTAAAAATTTGAATTGAAACTTTGTTAGGTTCAAAATACATCATTGTCAATTAGCCTCAAGAGTGGTCCGGATTCCACTATAAATTGTAATACCCCTAGGTATTACAATGTAATGTAATGTTTGGATTTCCTAGACCTTGGAGGGTTAATAAGGAGACGTGGAATGTAGTTAAAAAGAACGTAAAATATTTTCAAAACATTTTAATTATATAGTGGCGAATCAGGTGCAAAAGATATTCTTTATCTTGCAAAAAATGCCTCTCATAATTTCTCCTCGGATGGAGAGATATTCAATGTTTTGCAAGGTGTTCTTACAGAAGAACTTGTGGTCGTTCTGACGGCATTTTACTTATTTACTTAATGGTAATGGATTTTCTGCCTAAAGATTTCTGTGATGTTTTCATAAAAAAATCCATCTCGAGCTTCCGTAAAATAACCAGTGAATTGAGATTTTCAAACTAATAGGGTCTTGAGACACCCAATTTACTCAATTCTCGAGGGATGAGACTTACATCAAGTCATATTATCAATAAAATGCAAGGTTCAAAGGAAACCATTCATTAATTAGGTTTAAAATAAGTATAAATAATTATACTATAAGGCAAGGTCGGTCACCTCTTTAGGAAAGTTTTTAAATATTACCATACAAATGAGGGTCTGTGCTAACAATCAATTTAGTAGAAAAGATTCATACAATTTCCCCATAATTTAATGCAAGCATTTGGGTATTTATTGTGCCTGACTTGAAGTAATATAAAAATATTTTACTTAAAAAACAATTTGGTTTCTCTTGTGATTAGCATTGAGGTTCTTATTCGTGATTATATCATTCACAAGAACGGAGTTCAAAAGTGCGTTCAACTAATATATGAGTTTACGACTTTCCATCAGTCTCACGATGTACTGGTCCCCATGCAGGTTTAATATAGGGAATGTGTCACGACTTCGTCTTCAAGCGACTTTTTGGCGAAATGGTTTTTTTGTTATACTTATGCACAAGGCGGTCTTCACTGTAACTTTTTCATTTGGAAAGACCTGCATTCGGTTTTCCTTTTATGGCTTTCTACTGATTATCCAACGCACTCTTCTAATTTACAAGCAGCTGGATGAATGAGAAACCGGCCTTGTCCATTCCTACTATTTTTTGCTAAATAATTGCCTATAAAATCTACGCGCCTTTGTCACATTTGTCAGTTTCGCCCTTTTGGTACGTGGCATTGTTAAAACTTTATATTCATTCTTTGGAATGATACCCATAATGACTGTATCTTCACTTTCATTGTATTTTTTGAAGAGATTAAGAAGTTGAAAATATTCATAAATATTTCCAAAGTACTTCGTAAAAAAGTATGTTGTTTTCTTGTCCTTGACCATAAATTTTGCTTTTATTTTTGGTGCATATTTCCATGGTCACAATATATTTTCACTCCCATGGCCTAGACAAAAACATATTTTCCTAAGGGAAAATTCGGTGTTTTTTCAAATTGTCACCTGCCTCATGTTTTAACAAATTGTATATAAGTCCTTTTGTGCTAGTTTTCGGCTCTGATGACTTCAAAACTTGTATGTTATGCTCAAAAATATATTTAAATTTATTTTTTTTCCTAAGTCGAAATTTTACTTTGTCTTCAACTTAGGTCCATTCTAGGAGATTCTAAATCTAGAACATTCTCTCAGATGTTTGCAATCTGTTTTTTCCTGAACTGGGAACTGTTGGCGAATCAGATGCACCAGATATTTTTTATCGTACGAAAAATGCCTCTCATAGTTTATCATCGAATTGAGAGATATTCAACGTTTTGCAAGCTGTTCTGTCTGCTGCTTATAATCAGTTTTTTCCTGAACTAGGAACCGTTCTATTTTGCTCTCTTTTCGGTTGATGTAGAAAAAATGAAAGAATATTGACAAATACGGTGTTCGAGAATCGCTTTGGGGAATGTGTTTCTTAAAGACTGAGCTATTGGTGTGACAGGATGTTCAAAGAATGCGTTACAAACATTTCCAGATTCACATCTCGAAAATATTAGAAAATCGTCACTCTGCTTTCCTAACAGATTACGTCTGAGATGCATAAATGCAGATACAAAAATCAGGGGCCTTGGCAAACTTGAACTTGTTCATTTTATGTCTTCTATCATGGAAACTTTCACTCAACTGACAAGTCTATCTGTCTATATGTGTTCTCCGTCAAATCTTATATGCGCCAGTTACTGATATCATCAATAAGAGCTCCACCTTGTTTGCAATTTCATTTGATTAATCTACAATAATTGTTTTAGTTTTGTTGTAATTTACGCCTAAACAGACTTAGATCTTACTTTTTGAAGACTGTTGCGAAGTAGTATGATCTCATTTTCAATTTCTCCAAGACAGTGTCATGCAAATCTCAAGTCAGGAATTTTAGTTCCACCTATAGCTGTTCCAGTCTTCACGAGTTGACTATAGATGTTAAGGAGAGTTGGTGACAGAACATTGTTCTATTTGACGCTTTTGCTAACTTTACATTTGTTGGACATAGTATTGTTGACTTTCATCAAAGCAGAGCTTTCTTCATATAGAAGGCGAATAACGAGAACCAGATGTCTAGGTGTTTCATCTCCAATAGTAAGTACGACTCATAGTTCAAAATGATCCATTCTACATTGTCAGAAGCCTTACGTCTACGAAACAAAGGTAGGTAAAAAGCTCGCAATATTCCCTTGCCTTTTTGATAATAATTTGTCGTAAGTTTCATATTTGTTAACAAATATTTTTTATATGGTTTCGCAAATAGCAGAAAAAGCAAACAGCAGAACAAGTAAAATAAAAATAAAAAAATATATATGTGAGAAGAGAATGTAAAGACCGGAAATTAATATCTTCATAGATAGATTTTCTTTCTTGATTTTTCATAGATTGCTTATTCTGCTATTTGTGAAATTCTATAAAAATATATGCTTTACTCTAACTATAAACAAACAAAAAAATAATTAAATTTAAAACTTTAATACTTGTTCTCTAGTCTGCCTCCCCAGAACTCCCAGAAAATGCAGAAGATGCTGAAGTCTGGATTGAAGAATACACAGAATGTTGATGAGATAATAGCTTGCTTAATATTTTTATTCTTTCTGAGACCAAATTATTCTTTGAATGTAATGGCTTACTATGTAAAGAATAACCTAATATTAGAAGGAATAAATGTACTGGACAAGATCTTATGTTTTTGGTAGAAGTGATTGTTGAAGAATTTGAGAATAATATTTACATGGGTAGTTTATTTTGTGAAGGCGTTTGATTGTATTTTACATAATATGTTCTTAAACAAACTCACTAAGGGCCAATTGTATAAAAGAGCACTGACTCTTGGTTCAGTCGATCTGTAGTTCAAAATCTGACCGTTGATCAAAGCAAAAGCGTTGTTTAAACCAAAATAAATTGACCAGTATTTTACTAACTGCATTTAACAGTTGGTGATTCAAAGTTACTCATTTACGTAGGGACTTTTAGTTTTCCACTATAATTTTGATTGGCTTTTGACGTGAGCATCGACCGCATAACCTAATTTTTTAGTTGGAAGCTTATTTATGTTTGTGTTGAAATATTGACTACAGTTAAGGATTGTTTGGGATGTATAAACATTGAGAGATAACTTGATTAATAAAGGTAAGTTGAGTTAAACTGTTAAAGTTGTAATTTTGATAAGCAATTAAATACTCGTGTACAAGAGAGTATTTCACTAAGAAATTCATATCTCAGTAATAGGCAGCAAATCTGCTACTATAATGAAACTTAGTCTAAATAACCTCCATCTACGTAGTATTCCTTAAGGAGCAGTACTGGGCTACTTACTATATTTTTGTAAGTTATTTCATTCTTTCAATTGTTACCATTAAGCTTGTGGCCTTCGCAGTGAACGCAATTACATAAAACACAAATAATAACTTGCATCAACTACTTTCACATATTGGTAACACTAAATCAGTTTTAGCATCAAGGTTTTCTGATCACAACCTTCTCTTAAGTAAACAAAAAGAAACTAACTAAATGATCCTTACATATGAAAATCTATCTGGCTAAGAAAATCCAGAATCCATCAAATTTTTAAAAATTGTCTTGGTCACAGATCTCTCATGGGAATTGACTATATATATTAAAAACTCAGTAGAAACCCTTATTTATATAGAAAATGGTATTATCTGTTACCCCAAGATGCTTTGCTTTTATTGGTATTTGGGGATTGAGTCCTGCTTGTTGTAAAACTAAAGTATACCAAAAATGACTTGATTTGGTGTTCTACAGGGTGTTTTATAAGCAAAGTTGTAAAAATCACCACTAATAAAGTACCTTTATTTTTCAAAATAAATATAATAATTTCTATGCAGTTTTAATTGAATGGTTCAAAATAAAATACTAATTTATTGAAAAAATGGGAAATTTCAAAAAAATAATTTTATATTCCTGAAATTTGGTATAGTGGTATAAAATTGCATTCTAAATAACTTTTCTTAGTGGAATTTTTTCATATTTTGAAAAATAAAGGTACTTTATTCGTAGTGATTTTTACAACTTTGCTTATAAAACACCCTGTAGAACACCAAATCAAGTCATTTTTGGTATACTTTAGTTTTACAACAAGCAGGACTCAATCCCTAAATACCATTCCAAAATTCCAAAATTTTTGGTCTATTACACCTCTCGTTACATCTATCCTGGGACACACTGTATATACTTATATATTTTAACATTTATCAGTTTTCACAAAACTTGTGAATAAAGCAATGAGTGTATATATACAATTACAAAGAATTTAAGTCATACAGTTAACATTATATCACACGATCATAATTTAATCGACAATTGAAAATGGACCTGTACATAGTGGCAAATCTGTAATTTATCTCTTCGTAATAATTTATGTGGCTTATATAGCATAGATATAATTATTTTTCGTTTTGTCATAGGGATACGAGTAAAACATCCTATTGAGGAAGGGTGAAAGCGGTCACCCCTTTGAAGCTCGTCGTAATAAAAACTAGATTATACGTACTCTGAATACCTAACATCCACCTCACCCTACATAAAATACACCAAACCTTTTTGTTAGAATTTTTATCATATTTCAATAGCATATCGTCAGCATCCGCTAAAACCGATGAGGTTTTTATCGATGTTCTAAATTACAGTCATTTTCTGAGAAAGAAAAATTTGGTTAAAGGATACATTTTCAGCATGCGAAAACATTAGGTTATTGAGAATCATCAAATGAATAAACTGTCATATAAGTGAGTTATATGAAAAAACATGACAGTGTATCAAACTTGAAAGTCATAAAAAAGAGACTCATATTGAAAAAAATTGGTAATGTTGAACTATGTGTATGCATACAGGGTATCCCAAGAATACAGGGCTATATTTCGAAAACATATAGAGGTAAAAGAAAATACTAAAACCTGTCAATTAATTTCTTAGGACGCCTCCTCTAAGAACTATTCGTCCTTAAAGTTGAATCTCGAGAAAAATATTTTGCTCAACATTTTCAAACTATTTTGTCAATTGTATTAAAAGTTTACGCAGTAATAAACTAAGAGCCAGTAATGGATTTACTTAAGTTATTCCATCAGTCATAAGAATGAGTAGGCTTAACACACTAGACACGAAATGGAACGTCTGGCAGCCGGGTGTAGTAACCAATTCGAATTCAAAATTGTTTCCATTCCAACCTAAAAATTACTAAGTGACGCAGGCTGCCAAATTTAAACCTTTTCGTTTCAAAAACCTTTTCCTCGACCGGTTAGGTTGAAGCCGGTCAAGGCCTCAAACTTCTTCAACATTTTTATAAAACATTATTCAAATATAAGAGAGTGCTACGGAACAATACCAATATAACACTCTCTTACATTTCAATGACTTTTTATAAAAATTTGGAAAAAATTTGAGACCTCGATCGGTTTCAACCAAACCTGTCGAGGTCAGCTTAATCCAAGATCAAAAACCAAGGTTACGATTGTTACAAAAATCGTAACCATGGATTATGATTTTGGATCAAGCTGATCTTGGCTTGAATTTAATTGGTACAACTCACTAAATAATTTCATACCGATAATAAGCTTGTTTTTGAGAAAAATTTATATTTTACTGATAAGGGCCGATGCTTTATCACTTTATCAGCAAAGAGATTGTCAAATTCGGAGTACAATGATAGTATAATTAATTTGAGAGCGTCAAATAGCCAAAAATCTTAAATTTTTACCACTCAATGAAAAGTTTGAGCTTTACTCAGAAAACTTGTGTTTTATTAGAGCCGCCTTTATGAATAGAGACAAATATTTTCGAGACATAGAATTCTCTTTTTTTATATAGAATCCTAATCTATAAGTACATTAAATCTGTAAAGATCAAAGGCGGATCTAGAAATTTCAATAATTTTTTTCTTGTCTGTGGCGCATGGGACCATACGAAATATGGGAAATAACATCTAGGAAAGCACTCCTCTAAAATTTTGAAAAAGCAGTTTGCGAAAAAAATTTTCAAAATTCGGATGCCTCCCCCTGGTCTAGGGACTCCCGTTTAAAATAATTCTTTTTTGTCATATACATTTTACTTTTCATAAAAATGCAACAATAGGTTCTGGAGTTTATGATAATATTTTCATTACTAACTGACATACAACGAATTGAAATTTTGTAATTTGTTAAATTGTAAATTAAAAAAATTCAGTTCATTGTCGCCTGTCAAACTGACAGCAAAGATTGTTTTTTTGTACCCTTTTTATTAATTTTCCTTGGAAGATAATATCAAATAATATCAGTATCTATGTCAGTTAAAGTGGTAATAATGCAAAACAGTCGAATAATATTAAATAACCTAAATAATGTAAAAATGTAACTCAAACATTTTTGTTTAGCTATGAGATAATTATACTCATACCTCAAGTTTCCCGCTCTATTATTGACTGACACGGAGTCAATAATTAAAGATTCTGCATAAACAAAGGCCGGCAACATGCACTTTCATTCAGAAAAAATTCAGAATACTCAGAAAATGGTTATACCAACATTAGCTGTTTGTATTTCATATCTTATTAATTTACTGTTTATAAACAAATGAATTAAATAAATGGCAGTTTGTTTTGTATGAAATATTAAAACAATAAAGAGGAACCTTCCTCTAAGTAAACTTGTGTCGGAGCGCCTCTCATTATAATAACGTACAGATGGTGTAGACAAAAAATTTTATATTACAAATTAATTACACAGGTCTACAAAAAAAAGTCTTGTCCTAAGGTTCTCATCTAACTCTTCTGAACTATTTTGAGTCGCTGAAGCCAATTTTGAGAAAAAAAAATTTATCGTGTCAGTTTTCCTGTTCCATCCCTTTCATCCCCTAAAAAAGACAAAAAAGTTCTCTTTCTAAGGTTTTCATTTTGACACGCTGAAGCCAATTTTGGACACAATTTTTTTTCTGTCTGATCAGTTTCCCTATACCACCATCCCATTTTATCCCCTAATTTGTTTTTGTGCAAAATTGATTTCAGCATGTCAAAATACTTCAGAAAAAATAGGTCAGAACCTTTGGGCCTATTTTTTTGCTATTTTTTAGGGGATGAAAGGGCTGGTAGAGAAAAACTAACAAGAAACAAAAAACTTTTTTCTTCAAAATTGACTTCAGAGCGTCAAAATACTTCAGAAAAGTTGAATCAGAACCTTAGCAGAAACAAGACCTTTTTTAAAGGATAAAAGGGGGTGGTGCAGAGAAACTGACACGATAGACAATTTGTTTTGTCCAAAATTGGTTTCAGCGCGTCAAAATACTTCAGAAAAGTTAGATGAGAACCTTAGGACAAGACTTTTTTGTGCGTGTTATTATTAATAAAATGTTGTAAATGCACGTTAATGTGTAAACATAAATTACTTGAGAATGGTTTATCGCAATGCAATAAGAATATCTTTTTTATTTCTATTCTGAAAATTATTTTTTTTAAGAACTTTTAGAAATATGTAAAAAATAGAAAAGTTGGGGGTAAAATACCGACAGCCACCCTCTAAAATTAACTCTTAAGCATAAGATGGGGTTAGACTGATACTATGTAAACTGATGTCCAGACGGGCTACATCTACTTTAAAATATGAATTTTATATTTTAAGACGATCGGAAGATGTTGCAGAAGAACTGACATTTATTCTTATTATTCATTGAGGGTGCCTTTATTTTTGGACGCACTATCAGCCACACAAATATCGAGAGATCATTTTATGTTAACTTAAAAAATAGTGATTGGGGGGATCCGAAGGGATATCCTTGGACTTTAGTACGTAGTACGTCTGAAAAATGTCCGTGATTATCTCAGGGCGCCAAAAAGTGCTCCCGCCCGGGTGGGAAATTTACCTTGAGCCGCCCCTGAGCGGCCACAAATGTGGAAAATGTAGTTTAGCTGCTAAATCGCATTTTTTTTAAGCCGTAAAGTGTATAGTACACAGGGCCGTGGAGAGAAAATACTGGCCCGGGGGAGGGGGAAAAATCCGAAAAAACATTTTTAGTCCGAAAAATTTTTTTGAAGAGCGGGGGAGGAGAAATCCGAAAAAAATATTTTTTTGTCTGAAAACCGGGCCCCCAAAACAAGCCCGGGCCCGGGGGGAATCACCACCCCCCTCTCGATGGGCCTGATAGTACAACAAAAAATTATGACTATTTGCTACAGCTGCTATTGTGTTATAGTATAAGCTGTAATCGAGGTGTATTCTAATTAAATCTCATAAAAGCATTAGATAGGGTGTTGAAGTTCTCAAAATCATTGAAATATCTTGAAATCTCTTATAATGAAGTTAATTGCTTATAGAAATTGTTATTTCAGTAAACGAAAATTTTATATAAATGATAATACCGTGGTCATTTACTTTGTCACGGTCTGTACTATCTTATTGATTACATACGTATTCATTTAACGAAATATCGCTTTACTTACTGAATGCTATATAATAGTATTTGTCTGTATTAAGCGGTAGCTTGCTTTTGCCAAGTAGAAATTGGCATTGTAATTTTGTGGTCTCTTGATGTCGCCCTCGCTATTGATACTAGTAAAAAATGTCAAATTATCGTTGTATAATAGAGACTTTGTTAACCTGGGAAACTACAACGACCCAAGTATTGACCTTTACGGTACACCGAATTTTATCCAGATTTCGTTCGTAATAGACAAATCTGGGCCTGTAAATAAGATATTATTTTAAAAAATCACAGATCTTGCAGGTTACGCAAGTATCTTAGGCATATTGAAAATACCTGACACGGATGCTAGTTTTCTAATTTAAAACTTAATGAAAATTAAATGGAATCCTTATTTTTTACCATATTTATTTTACATACACCATTTTTCTGTTTTTCGACCTTATAATATTTTTCGTAACATTAAATCATTACATCTAAACTTTTCTTAATTTAATTTGTTTTAATTTGTCATTTATCAACTTTTTTAACCTTTTAATATTTGGATATTAAATCATTTGATCTAAATCTCTTCAGCATGTCAATAAATTACTCACCTATTTTCTTTCACATAGCACTGCTGTTTGGGACCGCACCGAAAACCGACCTAAATACTTGTCATCACGTATTATAGGTTACAGAAAATATTTACTTCCTTGAAAGCTACCTTATGATATATTTTGTTTATGTTAAAAGATCATATTAAAAATTGATCAAACAGCAATATACATCCACAACTAACAATAGCGGCTGGCCGACAGATCTGTTGCATATCGCTCTATTTTTGCATAGATGGCCCTCATATATAGCTCCCAAAGTTATTTTCAATACTAAAATTCAATCAAACTGGAAATTAAACAAAAAAAAGACAGTTGTCTAGGCTGTATGTCTTGGATAAACGATCAAATGGTTTAGAAATATTAGCTATCCTACGATATATCATGTCATATTTATCTCTAGAAAAAGTGGTTAATTTCCGAAAAATTCTACATATTTGTGAGAAGGCCATGGAAAACCATTAACACTTCTTATAATATAAAAGAGGAAAAACAAAACTACAATAAATGTTTGAATTGTCTTCCATTGACATCTACGCATATTTATCGCATTTTTAATATTAATTGAGAAGGCCATGGCAAAAAGAAGAAAATAGAAATAATCGGTAATGTCAAAATTTAATTTGTGAGTGGCCATTGTTAAAAATGGTTCAATTTGGTAATGGTGAAAAATATGATATGACTAAGTGTTTTATAGAATGCGGAGAAGATTCAAATTTAGCTTCCGAGCTTTATTTTAATAGGTAAGTTATAGACAGCAAAATTATGTGCCAAAAGTGCCGCCTAAACAATATTTTTAAATATCCAGAAAAGAGACAGCCAGACATAAAAATATTCAAAACGCTACAACAAAATTTAAAAGAGTTTGGATTTGTAAAACATCGAGCAAAAATATATAATAAAGCGGGTAGAGAAATACAGCAAAATTTAGGAATCCCAAAAACAACAGCGTTGCGTTGGTTAAAAAAAAATAAATTCAAACCCCACAAAATTAGGATTAGTTACCATCTGTACCAAACGACTTTCAATGTCATCTCGATTTTTGTCAGTCGTTTTTTCGTCAGTGCAATGAAATAGCAGGATTTGAAGGAACAATCAGATGGACAGATGAGACCCTAATTTAAACAGTGCCGGAATTTTTAATCGGCATAATAACCACCATTTGGCTCAGCGGAGGCTGGTGAAATTTCAATATTTTTTTTCTCGTCTGTGGCGCATGGGACCCATACAAAATTTGGGAAATAACATCTAGAGAAGCACTTCTCTAATGATCCCTAAAAAATTTTGAAAAAGCAGTTTGCGAAAAAATTTTTGAAAATTCGTTAGCCTCCCCTGGGTCTAGGAGCTCCTGTATATTTTTATTTTTTTTTTTGTCATATGCATTTGACTTTTCATAAAAATACAACAACAGATTTTGGAGTTTATGAAAATATTTTCATTACTAACTGAGATACAACGAATTGAAATATTGTAATTTGTTAAATTGTAAATTATAAAATTTCAGTTCATTGTATTTCAGTTAGTAATGAAAATATTTTCACATACTTCAAAATCTATTGTTGTATTTTTATGAAAAGTCAAATGCATATGACAAAAAAAAAATAAAAATAAACAGGAGTCCCTAGACCCAGGGGAGGCTAACGAATTTTCAAAAATTTTTTCGCAAACTGCTTTTTCAAAATTTTTTAGGAGTCATTAGAGAAGTGCTTCTCTAGATGTTATTTCCCAAATTTCGTATGGGTCCCATGCGCCATAGACGAGAAAAAAAAATATTGAAATTTCACCAGCCGCCACTGATTTGGCTCATGAAAATCCGCACGTAACCGCTACAGTTAATAGTCAAGGACGATTTGGATTTGGTATATGGTGTGGTTTTATTGGATACCAAATAATAGGTCTTAATTTTTTTCACGGTAATTTGAATACCGAAAATTTTATTAACATCCTACGACAAGAAATACAGCGCTTTGTAGACAATATGCCTGTAAGACAATTTCAGAGATGGCGTCCCAGGTCATACGTCAAATGAATCACGAAATTATTTAAATGCTCAATTTGGAGAGGATTGGATAGGTATCTACATATCACTCAGGACTAGTTTATTAATCTCTAGTAAGCTAAGTTAACTAAATTGATAACTAACGATTGATTTAGCTAACTGAACATTAATAAACAACAAAGTAGTTTAGACATTGTTTAATTACTTCCACATCCAGTGGAAGTATAGTAACGACAAAAAAATTTTAAAAAATTTCTATTGTTCAAATAGGCTTAAAATGTCATGAAACGTCGAGATTTTAAGTTTGAGCGAAAAAAATGTCTGTCTGTCTGTAACTTTTTTTTTGTGCGCACGTTTACTCTGGAACCGTTTAAGATATTGACTTGAAATTTGGTACACATATGTACTTTAACGAGATCTGGAACCAGATTATATATTCATGTTGTTCCAACGAAGGGGGTAAATTGGGGTAAATTTGGGGTAAATGAGTAAATAAAGCAGGTAACATTGATTGATTGATTGATTTACCAGCGTGCGGTAGGCATTGCTGCCACTCTCAGGGTTATACAGCTGGGCCTGCTACGTCCACGCTGGGTTGGATTAAGGTCATGCTTGTTGCCAGCAGCGAGAGCCACATGGCGCATGGTAAAGGAACATGGGATGGTATTTATGAGATGCGTTACCGCATTGGGTCGTGAGGGAGCGTTTAAGCTCCCTTTTTTGTGTTTTTGGTTCTGGGCATCTGCCTCTTCTGAATCTTCGTGTGAAATGTGTGCTGTCTTGATATGGAGTGTTTATGCAACTATTTTTGTGTTTCTGCTTCTTCAAATCTTCTTTTGCTGAATCTTCTGATTCCTCGGTTTCCGATGCTGGGTTGGATTTGGGTCATGCTTGTTGTCAGCAGCGAGAGCCACATGACGCATGTTTTTTCCTCGCTTTTCTTTCCTAGTTTTTTTTTATCTTCTCGATTGTTGTTTTCCACGTGTAACATGATCTCCCTATTTTTAGTTTGCTGCTGTTCAGTGTTAGCGCT
Source organism: Rutpela maculata (assembly GCA_936432065.2). Lineage (NCBI taxonomy): Eukaryota > Metazoa > Arthropoda > Insecta > Coleoptera > Cerambycidae > Rutpela > Rutpela maculata. Next base: position 115,744,735 of record OW386285.2, read on the forward strand.
TGCTTCTGCTGTCCTTTTTGCTTTAACCTTCTTGATCCTTGCCCTTATCTCTCTGCATACCAGGGCATGGTCTATTTATGTGATTGAGCTTCCATTACTCCAGGTGTCAATGCAGGTTTGACTTTTGCTCCATGTATTTCTTATTGTTGAGTCAAACATGTGTGCTAGGTTTTTCAGCGCGTTTCCATTTTCGTTAGACGATGTGTGGAGTATATGTGCATTGAAGTCTCCTAATAGTATAATGGATATTTTTATTGATTTTTCATAGCGTTAGTGTGTGCCGGTTTTCTTTTTCTAATTGATGGCTTAGTGCTCCATATAGGCAGTCCTCTCTTCGGTTATTACTGATTTCTTTCTTCTCTTTGCCGCCTGGCACGATTTCACTGCACTATATATATACCATTATTTACTGCGTTAGAGGGGAAGCACTGTGTAAAGTTTTGGTTTGTATACCTAAAAACACTAACTAATATTTCTTATGAATTACTGAAAATGTTCCGAGATATGTATTATTTTACAAACACATCCACTTATACTTTTTTTAACTATATTTTTTACACGTTGTCACTATTTAACTTTTATAAACTTTTATGGGTATCCATTGGTGACAGAGCATTATAAAGTAGGTCTGGTCGCCTCGACAGCAAGATGACAAGTCCAATGTGTTGTCGCATTGTGTTCGTTATTTAATGTTTATGCTCCTCTTTTTGTGTTTCTATTTCTACAAATTTTCTTTTTCTCCTTCTGAGATTTCTGATGCCTCGGTTTCTGGTTCTGGTTCTGGTAGGGTATATCGCTGCGATTTCTTTGTGGAGTTCATGTTCATAAAATTGATATTTAGTATATACAAGAGAAACCAAGGTCTCAAAAAAAATTTTTGGCATTAAGCCACTCCCATTACCACCCCCACTCACTTATTAAAGGGGATGAAAAAAAATTTTGATTTAGTGTATGTATAAGAACCAGAAACCTCAAAATATTTTTTACTTCATCCACCCTCACTACCACCCCCTGTCACAACCCCCACCCCCCACAACCGATGTGGGGTATCGTTTTATGGGTTTTTGGGGTAGAGGATTTCAAATATTATATTATTAAAGTTCCATAAACAATTATTTTCACATACAAAGTTTTTTCGTTGTGAGCGACTTTAATAGAGAATCTGGATGTGGAAGTAGTGATTCCTTGGGCAGCGGTTTTTTTAGGAAGTAATGGTCCTATTTTGTGGTCAGCTAGATTTCCCAATATAACTCCTGCCTGCTTTTGGCTTTGGAGTTATTTAAAAAATATTATATATGGAGAACATTCTAATAAAACAGAACAATTGGAAAACAAAACATTAGCTGCGTTTCGGATAATAACTCCTATCATTTTTGGAAATGCAACAAATGCTGCAAGGAGAAGGTATCAAAAATGCATAGATGCCAATGGGAAACAATTCGAACATTTACTGCAGTTTAGATTTTCCTGTTTTTGACAAAATTATTTTATATTATAAGAAGTGTTGTTGTTAACAGTTTTCCATGGCCTCCTCACAAATATATTAAATTTTTCGAAAATGAACCATTTTTTCTAGAGATAAATATGACATATAGTATATCGATGAATAGCTAATTTAAGTTGTGATCGAATGATGAAATAATTTAAAGGGTGTTCCTGTGTTCCATTAAAAGAAGCAGAAAACTGAGACATGCATAATTTTCTTCTTATCGGCAACGGATTCTACTCCAAAAGTGCCTTAAGAATGTGGTCCTCGATTTTCGATTCGACATTTGGTAATTGAGCTGTAGCCAAAAACGTCGATTTTCCAAAAACGCTCTGCAGCTCGGTAGTCGAAAAAGATAGACGATCGCGGTTTGCGCCATTGGTTGTTTCTTGATAATCGAGCTCAGGACGCCTATATCAGTTTTTGTCTATCTGCCATAGTTTTAGAGAAAACCTCAAATCCCATCTAATTTGGTACACCCTGTACTTACTACAGTACTAATTGGCGAATATGCGGTTGATCTGATTTTCAAGATTCAATGGATTAAAATTGCAGGATTTATCGGCCTTGATTTTTTTTGGTGTGCATAAAAATTGTATGTATCATCTAGGTGAATAGTATAAAAATAAACTAGTACTAAATATCCGATATCAAAAAATTTTAAGCAAATGTAAGGATATTTGGATTTTTGTACACAACCATTTGGGCTTTCCTTTTAACTAACCGAGTTTATTAGTGTGCCTAACATTAAGAAAATTATCAGTCAACTCATTAATATCAAATATCAGTAATATTTGATTAGTAAATAAAATTCATTATTTACATACTTTCGCTTTTCCATCATATATTAATCATATCAAGTGTATAAACAATAAGTTAATTTTTATTGGATTTATCGATATACAATAGGTAAGTATTCAGGTGTTGTTTCCCTCGTTCCAGAAGACACCTGCAAATGAAGATGGCGGCTCTCACAGTATTTTCCTTATCTTATCAGACTTATCTACACTTTGTTGCAACAAGTGTCCCAAAAGCATAAAAGCACCGTTATCTATAGAATTGTACGATATTTAAAAATACCTTGTTTTTTTGTGTTTGTTGTTTGACAAAGCATAAAAGTACGTATCGCATGTGGCATTTCATAATAAACAGATAAACAGTGTAAAACAATTCAACGAAATTTCAAAAAGAAGAATATTTTCTGTTTATTACTTTGAAATGCACTAACAGCAAATTAGACAAATTAACATTTAAATTTTGGTAGATGATTACAATATATGCAAATTGTTTTTCTTTTCAAGGCGAGGATATTCTCTAAATTCTGGTTTATTGTACAAAAAGGTAGAAAATCTTATCGCCAATCATAATTACACAAGATATTTTAATCAAGCAAATTAACCAAGAGCAGGATAAAATTAAACGAGTAGAATTTGCAGTTAGGTGTGGCTGGATACAAATTCTATTTGATTAATAGTTTACTTGAACAGAGCCGTGGAGAGAAAATACGGGCCCGGTTGAAAAGAAATTGAAATTGGGGGGAGGGGTCCGAAAAACATTTTGATAACCGGGGGAGGGCGGATTCAGTAATACAAATTTTCATTTGAAAACCGCCTCCCCCAAACAAACCCGGGCCCGAAAGGAATCACTCATTTATCTCCCCCCCCCCACCTCTCAACAGACCTGTGCTTACATACGATGCAATTCAGTTCTGTTGGGTTATCATTAAGTATACAGCCAATATATCTTTTATTTTATTGTAAGTACAAGTCATAATAATACTTTATATACCGGTGTGTTCACGGATATACTTAATTACAGTTGTAAACTTTTTATTTTTGGTTTTTGATAAAAAGTAATTCTTCATAAAAACTTCTGCTTATTCTGAAAATTCCTTCATTATTACGGCTTACTATATAAGGTGTTCGAAAATGAGAAAAATGTATAATTTTTATTGTGTAAAATATGTCATCATTAAATAAAAAACCGCTGCCCAAGGAATCACTACTTCCGCATCCAGATTCTTTATCCAAGTCACTCACAACGAAAAAACTTTGTATGTGGAAATAATTGTTTATGGAACTTTAATAATATAATATTTGAAATCCTCTACCCATAAAACGATACCCCACATCGGTAGTAAGGAGGGGGGTGGTGATAGGGGTGGTGATAGTGGGGGTGGATGAAGTAAAAAAATATTTTGGGGTTTCTGATTCCTGTACATACACTAAATCACATTTTTTTTTTCATCCCCTAATAAGGGGGTGGGGGTGGTAATGGGGGTGGCTAATGCCAAAATTTGAGACCTTAGCTTCTCTTGTATACACTAAATACCAATTTTATGGACTCTTACCTGCTTGATTGACCTATTTATTTTACCGCAAATTTACCCCAATTTCGACGGAACAAGATGAAAATATAATCTAGTTCTAGATCTCGTTAAAGTACATATGTGTACCAAATTTCAAGTCAATATCTTAAACGGTTCCAGAGTAAACGTGCGCACAAAAAAAGTTACAGACAGACCGACAGACAGATCGACAGACAGACCGACAGACAGACCGACAGACAGACCGACAGACCGACAGACAGACAGACAGACAGAAATTTTTTTTTCGCTCAAACTTAAAATTTCGACGTTTCATGACATTTTAAGCCTATTTGGACAATAAAAATTTTTAAAAATTTTTTTGTCGTTACTATTCTTCCACTGGACGTGGAAGTAATTAGTAAGGTAGGTTAGCTGTGAATGATGAAATTATTATTTATTATGATATTGAAAAGTTGGCTGCTGCCAAAATGAAATAAAGTAGTCAGACATTATTATACTCTTCGCAAAAACGAAGAGTATATTGTATTTGATCGGCACATTTCTAAATCAGTAAATATCGCTCGTAGAGAAAAAATTTTCATATCATTATGTTAGTGAACGAATTCTGAACAACTTTCAAAATGTCCGCCTGTCCGTCCGTCCGTCCGTCCGTCCGTCCGTCTGTCCGTCTGTCACGTTTCTTGTAAGCACGATAACGTAAGAAAGAAAAGTCCGATTGTATTGAAATTTGGAAAGTAAGTTAGCGTTAGCTAGAGGAAGAACCCTATTGTTTTTGAAAAAAATCAATCAGTAAATAAAAAATTTATTAATCATTTAAATAAAAAAAAAAAATTTTTCATAATTTCTGTCATTTGTATTTAAATAGTAATATTGCGAAATGTTATTCCCTATAAATTTTTTTTGTTTTTATATTTTGCTAATATATATATTTCATAATAATGTATCTAATCCGTTAAAATATAATTCTTGAACGATATTCATTCAAGTTTTGTGGTAAGATGAGATAGCTCAATGGCTAAAGCATTTGCCTTTCAATCCAAAGGTCTCGTGTTAGATCCCTCACATGGCGATTTTTTTTTCATATATTTTCTTTTTTTTATATAATGCTTCCATTAGTTTGTCATCCTTTGTCATCCTTTGGCAAGAAAATAAATTATTGAGTATGCGAATTAAACTTTGGCATTTATTTGGCATTATTCACAACTTCCTTCATAGGATTTGAACATATTCATTGAAAGAACCATAATATTAATGAATATAACAACTTTGCTCTTAGTAAAACTTTATATTTTCTCTATTTACGAGCACCCTGTACTATAATAAATCGTAATCCTGAGAACAGCAAAACATTTTTCAGAACAAGCAGAAGTTTTCATTAAGAATGTTTTTTTTTAAACCAAAAATAAAAAGGTACAGTTGTATATATAATCTAACGTACGTAAATTTTGTTCGAACTTAATAAATACATCTTATATTGCGAACTTGATAACTTGTATCTCTTAGTATTTTTGAGCATTTAATCAATAACATTAGTAATATTTTGCTCTAATGTTATAATAAAACTTATGTAATGTAAAACATGGCAGTTTATAAGCTTGACCCTGTATAAGGATATGGTTTAACTTCGATGGATATTGCCTAATCTAGTTAATATCTGTTTGAACTTGAAATTGCGGTTTCAATATCTCTTACTTTTTTGTATTTTATGTGCTCAATAAAAAATTTAGTAACATTTTGCTCCAAAATTATAACATAACTTATAGCCTGATCAAATGGTGTTCAAAAGTGCCTCGTAACATGAGTCCGGTAGAAGGTTTCTCAACGGAATTATGTTTTTGAGGTGCTGAAGACGAATCTGAAGTTTGCTGCCTCGTAGCAGTACCGGCTCAGGTCGAAAAACGCAAAAAACTTCGAAATTTTCGGAGTTTTTCTGGTTTTCCGCTCATATCTTGCAAATAACGCGTCGTACGGAAAATATTACTAAACATATAATTCCGTTGAGAAACCTTCTACCGGAGTCATGTTACGAGAGTGTTTTTTAATCTAATTTGATAAGGGCCTGATCAAATGATGTTCAAAAGTGCCTGTTTCGTAACATGAGTCCGGTAGAAGGTTTCTCAACGGAATTATATGTTTTTTGGGGTGTTGAATACGAATCTGAAGTTTGTTGTCTCGTAGCAGTACCGGCTCAGGTCGAAAAACGCAAAAAACCTCCAAATTTTCGGAGTTTTTCCGGTTTTCCGCTCATATCTTGCAAACGACGCGTCGTACGGAAAATATTACTGTAGAGTAAAATATAATGGACATTGCTATTAGGTATTACTTCCACATCCAGTGGAAGTATAGTAACGACAAAAAAATTTTAAAAAGTTTTTATTGTTCAAATAGGCTTAGAATATCACGAGATTTTAAGTTTGAGCGAAAAAGAAATTTCTGTCTGTCGTGTCGGTTTGTCTGTCTGTCTGTCAGTCTGTAACTTTTTTTGTGCGCACGTTTACTCTGAAACCGTTTGACATATTGCCTTGAAATTTGGTACACGTATGTACTTTAACGGGATCTAGAACTAGATTATATTTTCATCTTGTTCCGTCGAAGGGTTGGGGGTAAATTGGGGTAAATTTTGGGAAAATAGGTAAATCAAGCAGGTAAGAGTCCATAAAATTGGTATTTAGTATATACAAGAAAAGCTAAGGTCTCAAAAAAAATTTTGGCATTAGCCACTCCCATTACCACCCCCACCCCATTATTAAAGGGGATGAAAAAAAATTGTGATTTAGTGTGTGTACAAGAACCAGAAACCTCAAAATGTTTTTTTTCTTCATCCACCCCCACTACCATCCCCTATCACCACCCTCACCCCACTACCGATGTGGGGTATCGTTTTATAGGTTTTTGGGGTAGAGGATTTCAAATATTATATTATTAAAGTTCCATAAACTATTATTTCCACATACAAATTTTTTTCGTTGTGAGTGACTTGAATAAAAATCTAAAAGTGGAAGTAGTGATTCCTTGGGCAGCGGTTTTTTCTATACATCGCATCTTCACACTACAACTTACTTACTCTTTTATCTGCTCTTTTTTCCAGCTGACTATATTGACAGCGACCTTATAAATCGGTATAATTTGGAGGTCATTCGAAGCAGAATTTAATGCTCTTCAACTTTGAATACAGTAATATTTTCCGTAAGACTCGTCGTTTGCAAGATATGAGCGGAAAACCGGAAAAACTCCGAAAATGTCGAGGTTTTTTGCGTTTTTCGACCTGAACCGGTACTGCTACGAGGCAGCAAACTTCAGATTCGTATTCAGCACCTCAGAAAACATGTAATTCCGTTGAGAAACCTTCTACCGGACTCATGTTACCGAAAAACTACCATTTGATCAGGCTATTAGTTTACATAAAATATGCTGATTTACACGATTTTGGCAATGACTTTTTATAGCGGACGTGACTCAATTTCAATAGGGAGTATGTTATTACCGTTAGTACCACTTACCTATGCTTCAAATTTGAAATAAACTTTTCAGTCTAACAGAAGCTGTCGTGTTTAATACATGTTCGTAGTCGGCAACGTCCGACTGCAACTTTCGTTAGTTTCATAATAAAAAAATATATGGTAGATAGAAATCTGATGACCCGATGAGTGGAGGACTTCAATCATCGCATTACTACATACAAAGGAAACTACACGTCTGCCATAATTACACAGATAGCTGGCATAAATGTCACTCACACATAAAATAATGCTGTATAATCTTCAATCTAGACTTTAATATTACCTCTCTTGATAAGTACCTCCGGAGCAAGCAGGGTCTGTCAAAGGATGCGCTACCTGAAAGCAATATCGAATTTACGACAGTTTATCGAGAAGGCAGGAGAACAGTACGCTTACTTTATATTTGTTTCGTAGACTAGCCTAAAGCTTTTGACAATGTGGAATAGAACATGCTGTGGGCTGCATTATGGGAACACCCAGACTTTGATCTTTACTATTTGTGAAGCAAGCTATTCTTTGGTGACAACGCTAACTCCGGAAAATGTAAAGTTAGCAAAAGCCTGAAATGGGAATGTATTGTCTCACCAATCCTTTTTAACATCTTTAGTGAATATTGCAAACTCGGGAATTTCTTATTTGAGCAAAATTTTGCATGACAGAAATATCATAAGATAAACCCAGTTAACGCATTAGTTTTCTTCATCTTGCTTTACCTCTCTGAGATATGGATAGCTAGGGAGGTAGGTAATATTTGTACTTGACCTCTCATTGTTTGGTCAGGGTAAATGGAGAAGTAACACTACAGATCAGTTGATAGTTCAGGGAGAAATCATATTCCAAGAGCCGAAGAGGACGCTATTCAATAGACTGGATTGATGTCACCAAGGAGCTCATAAGAAAGAGCTTTGGTGAGGTCGAGCGTGTAACATGTTACCGCAATAGATGGTGCGATCCTATCAGACATGCTATACAGAGTGTCCCACTTAAAACTCCTGGGGCCATTTTTTCGATAACTAAAGTCTGTAACAGGTAATCGCTAGAATATATGAATGATTTAGTTTTAAGTAAAAATGTTCTTTCTACAAATCGAGGTATAGATGGCGCTGCGATTGAAAGAAATTATTCGATCCCAGGAACCTTGAAAAGGGGTGCATGTTATGAAACATTACATTCTAAGCAACATTTATCTTACGAACGATTTTCAAAAAATCACTTGGTTTCGAGATATTTGAACTTCAATATATATTTTTTTAAGTACTTAACAAAAACAGCATCTTTTTTCCAAATGTCTACAATTGATAATAATAAATTTAATAAAACAATGAAGTAGATAATTAAAATTTATTTAGCACAAAATACGTGAACAATTATATATTTACTAAATACATATCCTCAAAATATGTAATCCGAGATGAAACAAATTTTAAAATGAACAGACAGAAATTAAATTTAAAAACCTATTTTAAATGTTCAAAATTATTTCCATCGTTCTGAACACATATTATACTTTTTTAATAATTCAGTTCCACAAACTTTTAATATTGTATCTCTATTAATCACTGCGACGAGAGCATACATTTTGTTGTAAAGATCAGCCATATCCTCAATGGTTTCCTCATATACAATACTTTTTAGATGACCCCATAAAAAAATCCAGTGGAATTAGGTCAGGAGACCGAGCTGGCCACCTGACAACACCATTACTACCAATCCAACTTTCTTGATACGTACGATTTAAATATTTCATAACCATGACATTGATTAAAATAGTAAACTAATTTACAATGTATAATTCAATCGAACATGCAAATAAACATGCCACAGAAATAATCAGAAATGTCAAAATCGTTTATTTCCAAATAGTAGGTGCAATTTTTGTTTTACTTGAAAGAAATTAAGTAAACATGAATTATCTACCTAATTATTTTATTAACCGTATTATTATCAGTTGTAGACATAATATGGTATATGGTTATCCCGTTAAGAAATAAATAATAACATAATTTCCGATTATACCAGATGTTGAAATAAATTTGTTTCATTACTATTTAAATTGGTCTGATTCTTTATGAAAAATGTCACAAAGAACTTATCGAATAAAATTTATTTAAAAAAAGTTATGGCGGTATTTGTTACTTAAAAAAATTATATTGGAGTCCAAATACCTCGAAAATCAGTGATTTTTCGAAAATTGTTCAAATCATAAAAGTTGCTCAGAATGTAATGTCTCAACACATGGACCTCTTTTTGAATATATTCCAAGGTTCCTGGGGTCGAAGAATTTCTTTGCATCGCAGTGCCATCTGCACCTCAATTTATAGAGAGAAAATTTTTACTCAAAACTGAAGTCATTTATATATTCTAATGATTACCTTTTGCATAATTCAAATATATCTTTCAGCTATCGAGAAAATGGCCCTGGGAGTTTTAAATGGGACACGACTACCTAATTATTTTATTAACCGTATTATTATCAGTTGTAGACATAATATGGTATATGGTTATCCCGTTAAGAAATAAATAATAACATAATTTCCGATTATACCAGATGTTGAAATAAATTTGTTTCATTACTATTTAAATTGGTCTGATTCTTTATGAAAAATGTCACAAAGAACTTATCGAATAAAATTTATTTAAAAAAAGTTATGGCGGTATTTGTTACTTAAAGAAATTATATTGGAGTCCAAATACCTCGAAAATCAGTGATTTTTCGAAAATTGTTCAAATCATAAAAGTTGCTCAGAATGTAATGTCTCAACACATGGACCTCTTTTTGAATATATTCCAAGGTTCCTGGGGTCGAAAAATTTCTTTGCATCGCAGTGCCATCTGCACCTCAATTTATAGAGAGAAAATTTTTACTCAAAACTGAAGTCATTTATATATTCTAATGATTACCTTTTGCATAATTCAAATATATCTTTCAGCTATCGAGAAAATGGCCCTGGGAGTTTTAAATGGGACACGAAATATCTGCCAAGAATAATAAGAAGAAGAAGGCATCTATCCTTCATTGTGTCCTTTCAAAATGCAGTAAATGATACTGAGATCGGTGCTAGCCTTAAAAATTAATGTTGATTTTAACTTCGAGGTATATGATTGGATAACTTCAGTGCCTTATCCATTTTTGGAAAACCATTCCTTAATTCCTTGACATGTTTGGTTGTACTTACAATTTTTCATTTTTTTAATAACAAATTTGATCTTATAACTGATCAACGGAGTTTTGAATATCTACTGATATTTCGACATAATTTTCTTTCAAGTGCTCGCAGTAACAAGAGAAGCTGCAACTTATTGGTTATTTTTAATACTTACTCCATATCATTTTCACAACTGCAGCTAATTGTGATTACAGTCATTATAACTAACAATTTTCACTCATATATTTCGGAAAAAAAAAACACAACAGACAAAATGTAATAAAATTTATTCATCGACAATATTTAACATAATAAATATTGACACGCAATTGCAAACTATATTATATCATATTTACAATGAAATCATGTTTGGCTCCAATTAATACTAAAATAAATTAATATAGCCTAGTTAAATAAAATATACAAAATATTGTCGTCATTCATTTAATGGTGCAATAGTTAAATAACAAAAATAACTAAGTATAGGAAAAACTAACGATGAAGAATCATTTTAGAAAAAAATCGGATAATAATGTTAGGTATATACAGAATACTAAATAGCAATTGTCCTCACCATCAACATTATAAGGTATAGTAAAGTAATATTTTACTTACTTATCGAATAACATAATTATAAGATATTATTTTGGGTATGCAGCAGACAAACAAAGAAACCATTCGTTCCTTTTATATACCAATACGAATGATTTCTTTGAAAATTATCTGCTGAATACCAGAAATAATATTTTTTAACAATAATGTAAGCAGAAATTCAAGGTATTTATTTTTTTAAAATAATTATAAGATCTGTCAAAATATTCTTTGAAACTAAGGCATGAAATAATAGGCATAAAATGTGATAATATTGTTCAGCTATGACAACGACAGAGCTAATGAAATAATTTTAATTTCAAAAATTCCAAATAAAAAATAACACAACACCACAAAAAAAGTATATTGTACCAGAAACCAGACCATCATACCCCCACGTATTTTGGCGAGCTGAATCCGAATCTGGGATTGAAATTAACTTTTATCGCGTAATTTTTTTGTAAATCGCGCAAATCGCGTGTCTTTTTTGCATTTTATCTGGAATTTACTGTAATATCAAAAGCTTAAAACTTTTGCAGTATCTAAAAATAACTTTTAAGCTACCTATAGGTTTCTAAGACCGATATAAGCATAATTAACCGAAAAAATTTTACTGTATACGGGGTGTCTCAACATCGCATCGTACAAATATCCTGACTTTCTTATAGATGATATCGAAAATTTTCGAAAACGATGGTTGAGGACACAGCAGTGTATAGTTTTAAAATATTTTGAAATATACATGGTAATCCATTTAACCGTGACCAAAAGTAAGATCTAATTCAAAAGCCACCGAGGTTAAATACCCAAGAGTCATTTTCGACCAAAAGCTGACATGGAATTTCCACATCCAAAAAGATATACAGAAAGCAACCATTGCCTGGGAAGGAGCAGGCAGATGTGTGGGAAAACTGGGAGTTAAACCTCAAGATGACCTTATTTAAACTAACACCCATGATGAACTATGGATCGGTGGTATGGTGGACCAAGACATTGCAACTGGGAGCAATAAGGCTATTAAGCGGCTTACAAAGGCTTGCCTGTCTGTGTGTCACTGGGGCCATAAAAACTGCTCCCATGGCTGCATTGGAAGTCCTCTGAAACCTGACACCACCACGCATATTCTTCCAAAGGGAAGCTCGTTCAGTGGTACATAGGCTAATGAAAGGCACAACGCCCATAAGGCAACAACACGGAACAGAGCACCAAACGTTATACTTTGAGCTGAAGGCAGATCCCGTTCTGGGAATACCCAAAGACACTATGGTCCCAAAGTATAATTTCTACAAAAATTTTCAAATTAAAATACCAGACAGAGAGGACTGGAAACATGGTCCTTCAATATCGGCACAGGCGGTCTGGTATACGGACGGCTCCAAGACAGAACAGGGAGACGGAGCTGGGATTTATGGGATAAGGTCGAAAACGAAAATTTCTATAAGTCTAGGAATACACGCCACAGTATTTCAGACTGAAGTGGCCGCTGTACAGTGGTGTGCAAAGGAAATAATTAGGCAAGGAACTGTTATCCAGTCAATAGACATTTTTTTTTTCAACAACCAATCGATTAGAAGCAGGTCGATTCAAGACTAGTATGGGATTGTATAAATTCCCTTGAATAAGGACCTAGTAAATCAGAACAAGTAAGCGTGGTATGGGTAAAAGGACAAAAGGGAAATGAGAAAGCTGATGAACTGTCTCGGGAAGGCGTGTCTAAGGCCCTAGTAGGACCCGAATCCTTTTGCGGTGTGGATAAGCTATGCATACGAACACCCATTAATACATGGATACAAAATAAATCTCTAGAGTGGTAGAAAAGTTTCCTATGATAGAGACAGACCAAACAGTTCATTAAAGAACGATCGGCCAAATCCACGGAAGATAGAAAGATAGAAAGGCCATTAGGATAATGGTGGGTCTTCTAACTGGACACTGTAGGCTTAATAGACCTGGCAGAATCATGCAGATTCTGTGAAGAGGAAGAGGAAATCTCAGTATATGTGCTATGCCACTGCGAAGGCCTAGCCAGTGTGAAATTCCAACTACTTGTGACCAAAAACAGAAAGCTATAAGGAGCCCTTATCAAGGCTATGGAGTCTGGTACAAAGCTGGATAAGGAGCTCTTAGTAAAGTTAGAGTAGGAATACCACGATAGATCTACAGGAGTTGCGGTGGTCAAGGCCTGTCAACCAGCTCCTTTTTCAAATCTAATCTATTTTAACCTAATATTCAAGTAGTGATTGTACGTATATAAACAGGGTTGACCTGATTTAAATCATGTCAACCATGCTTATACTGAATGAATCGAAGCAATAAAAAAACAAATTCTTAAGTTCATATGTTTTTCAGTTAGATTTGCTTTTGGTCACGGTTAAAAGGATCACCATGTATATTTCAAAATATTTTAAAACTGCACACCTCTACCATCCTGTTTTTGAAAATTTGCGATATCTTCATATTTGCATGTTGAGAGGCTGAGCCACACTTTGTATACAGTAATTGTTTTTTCGATTTAAATTAATTAAACCTAAAGTTAGTTTAAAAGTTGTTTTTAGAGGCTGCAAAAGCTTTAAGCTTTTGATATCGCAGTAAGCTCTAGATAAAATGCGAAAAAGACAAGCAATTTACAAAAAAAATGACACGATACAAGCTCATTTGACCTCAGATTCGAATTCAGGGCGCCAAGATACGTGGGCGTATGATGATCTGGTTTCTGGTACAATATACTTTTCTTCTTGTGGGGCTGTGTAATTAGAGAAAATTTAATAATTCATCAGCTGTGATGGTATATTCCAGCTGTTTGAAATTAATGTTGTTATACACTTGAAATTTTTCAAAATACATAAATGGCATAAATTTTGATGTTGCCAAATCTCTTTCCAATACATTGGATAGTTTTTCCACATTTTAATAATTAATTTCCAGTTGTTTAAAATTAATGCTAATCTGGATAATTATAAATGATTTATATTAATATTGTTTGTGTAAATAATGTGAACTGAAAATTAATAAAATACTTATAAAAATCAATTATTTTATTGCACTTTATGACGTTATACAAATATCAACCTATAATCGATTTTCAATTCAAGATTCCATTTGTTCTTCGCCGCAGAAATAGGAGTTCTGCATCGAATAAAGACGATCGATAGGGTTGAGTCCCGACGCTGTTTGAGGAGGATTTTGATGTGCCACGGGAGGGTTTAAGAACATAGCTGGTTGCCCTGAGTCTAAACTTGTAGGAAATATTCTCATGTACCCTTCTTCCCGTCTCTTGTTTACTTCTATTCCTGTTAATGCGACATTACAATAATTATAAAATTTGCAAATCTATGTTACAGACAACATTAAATTAGACAAAGTTACTGTTATAAAACGTTATTACATTAGCGTCCAAATAAAATGACGAATGAGGCCGCCGAATAAAAGAATTAAAACATAAATCAGTAAAATCCTCGGTATGCAAATGTTTGAGTCAAGTATTTTTTAACAGTCAAAACTGTGAATTATTTAATATGCTGTAATAAGCATTTTATAGTATATTAAAAAAATAACATGCATAGTCTATTATGACAGATTTGCCTATTTAGTTTATCCTAAAAAAGAATAATTTTATTCGTCATTTGTAAAGATAGAGTTTAAACACGTTAGTAAAAAGAAAAATAATAGCAACAATGAATATAGTTATTTACATTAGGTACTAGATACGAAAGTTTAATTGGTGTGAGGTGATTTTTGAATGATCGAGACGAAGCCTTCTTCCCCTTCTTTAAACATAGGCAAACATATTACCCTCAAACTAGGCTACCATTTAAAAAAAATGATAATTTTCTTCTGTTTATTATAATATACTACATGTCTACGTTTATTCGATTGTACAGAAAGAACCCTCCATGGATTATAGATATATTTTAGGGACCATTAGATATTTATAGCATTTCGCCATAGCTATAATATTAATTACAGGGTCTAGGAACGTCTTAGGGAGAGCAGAAAATTTAAAAAAAGCGCAAATTTTATAAAATCGTTAAGACTATGAAAAATATTAAAACAAGACAAAGCTATTGCTTATGGGATAAGAAAGCAATAGAAGTGCCCACCTTTTTTCCGAAATTATTTTAATTCCTAACAGTAAGCAACCCCGACCGTAAGATCCTAAACAGTATTTTATTTTAAATATAAAGTCAACAGGAATTTTAATACAAGAAGACCTAACCAAACAGTCCATGCCTTCTACAGAGTGCAGTTGAGAAGTTCGATAAAAAAGTGCTTGGTGTCATAATGGTAATATTTTTGTAAAGTGTGGTGATGTAGTACATCGACTCGAAAGTGAGGAACACCTAAGACAGATTATAAGAGACAGGTAACTTTTTTATCCATTCTATTTTGTTCCTGAAGTGCAATTTGAAGACTGATATATACATATAGCTAAGTGTCAATAAAGAGTACACCAAAAATAAGTATAAATCTTGTTTATAATATGAAAGCTATTGTTATTTTTACTTACTTTTTCTTTTTATTTTTGCTATCAACATTAAGTATGTTTGATTAAATGATTATTTATATTAGAAATTGTAAATATCTGTAAGATATTGCAATGCAATGTATATGAAACAATTCAATTTTGTTATTATTTTTTAGTATATACTCAATTCAATTTAAAGTTGCATTCTAGGGATATATTTACATAATTGGTTTAACATTTTTCCTTGTTTTTGAGATCTTATTTTATGTTAAATAATTTTAATTTTGTGAACGAATGATGATTCCTTAACCTAATACTTTACGAAATGAAATACTTTATTATTTTTAGCTCTAAATGTTTTCCATACTAATATTTACTGCAAGTAGCTTAATTTATAAACAAGTCATTACGCATATAATAAATATTGCATTACCAATTACAAGTGTAATGTTCCTTGTAGGTATACCTTAAAAAACATTTCAAGTACTATTTGCAAAATATATGAACATACTTTTTTAATAGATGGTGGGAATTAGTATGTATGTTTGTAGTGTGGATATATTTAATTTTTTAGAATTAAGTTTACTCTTTTTTTTAAATTAATAAATTGATAAATAATGAAAAACAGCGGTGCACTTATATGTGCGGGCTGACACGATCGGGTGGGGTCGACTCGCGAAGTGGGCAGGAGTGTGCGAAGTGGATAGCGCTGGTGAGCATCCGAGCGTAGCATCGTTGTTGCCGGTTTCTATTGGCAAAAACAAATTTAAAGTAGCTCATAAATATAAGATCTCTAAATACTGGTTTTGATGAATTTTCAAAGTTTATTTATAACTATGATTTTGATATTTTGGCTGTAACAGAGACCTGGTTAAATCCCGATATGGATAGTTCTTTATATGCCATACCGGAAAAGATAGGGCCACTAGGGGTGGGGGTCTAGCTTTCTACCTGAAAAAATCTATAAAACATAGTCAAATTAATATTAGAAATTGTAATAATATCGAAGCAATGTGCACAGAAATTATAATAAATAAACAAAAAAACTTCCATTTGCGTTTGTTACCGTCCACCTAATAATGATAACGTCAGTTTTATGAATTTTTTGGATGAATTTTTTTCTATGGTGTATCCTATTTTTACAAATGTTGTTTTGTTAGGCGATATAAATTTAAATCTATTGGAAAAGAGAGAGTTCACAAATATTCTGGATATGTACAACATGAAACAGTTAATTCAGTCTGCTACTAGGGAGGATAACTATAGAAATAGTTCTAGCTTAATAGATATAATTGCTGTAAAAATATCATGTAAAGTGATTAATACAGAGGTCATTAGTCTTCCAGGTAATATAACAGATCACAAACTAGTTTTCGCTATTTTAGATATGCCTAAGTTTAGGTCGCCCAAAAAAACTATTACTTACAGAGATTATAAAAATATAAATTTACAGCATTTTGAGCTAGATTGTAGGGCCATAAATTGGAATGTTATATATGAATCAAATGACATTGATGAAAAAATTTATCACTTTAACCAATTAATTTTAAATTTAATAGATGCGCATGCGCCTATCGTAACTAAATCTATCACCGAGAGACCATACACTCTTTGGATTACAGACACTATAAAGACACTTATTAAGCTTAGAAATAAAGCTCACTTAAAATATGAAAAAAATAAAACAGAAGCAAATTTAAATTAATACAAGCAATTGCGAAATTACACTAAGTGTGCTATACGTAGAGAAAAGTGTGCGTAATTTAACTGCTTAAAAAAGGACTCAAAAAAATTGTGGGATGCAGCCAAGAAACTTAATGTAACTCAGTTACCGAATTTTCAATTACCTACAAATTTGAGGAACCCCAATTTGTTTAATGATTATTTTATTTCCACCTCTAACTTGCCTTCAACATTAAGCGACAATACTCTAAACTATTATGAAAATAATATTCATCCGAATATTGGGAGTGAACTAGAATTTAATTTAATAGATGAAGTGTCATTATTGAGAATAATTAACTCCATAAAAACTAATGGTAGTGGGGTGGATGATCTCTCAATAGTTGATATTAAATTGTGCATACCGTACTGTGTTTCGCATATACTGCATATAATAAACCAAGCAATAATTCAAAAAAAAATTCCTGCGTTATGGAAACACGTATTGGTTAAACCTGTTGCCAAAAACAATAATTCCACTGATTTTTCTGATTTTAGTCCAATCAGCTTGCTATCTGTTATATCTAAAATATTAGAGAGACATATTTATAACCAAATCATTGACTTCTTAAATAAAAATAAATTAGTTTCAAACATACAATCGGGATTTCGAAAAAATCATTCCACATCAACAGCGTTAACACATTTAGTAGATGATTTTCTTAGAAACATTGATGGTGGAAAATGTATATGTTTGGTACTGATAGATTTTTCAAAGGCCTTTGATACCTTAGACTAGACTATACTATGCTATTGGCATGATTTTTCTAAATTTGCGACAGATTTCATGAGTAATTACTTAAATGGGAGAAAACAAGCTGTGGTTATAGATGATGATGGTACTCGAAATGTGTTACGTTAGCAAAACTTAAATTCAGGTGTTCCTCAAGGTTCAATCTTGGGACCACTGTTGTTTACCTTGTACGTTTCCGATATTTCAGATGTAATCACCAGTTGTCAACTACATCAGTATGCAGATGACTGGCAAATATACAAATCTTTTTCAAGAATGGCGAGATGTTTTAACACTAATAAACCGGGACTTAAAAAAAATTTCTGAGTATTCTTCTAACCACAATTTAAAACTAAACCCTGAAAAATCGCAAATAATGCTAATAGGTACATCTTCCGCATTAAAAAAATTATCAGAAGTTTCATTTGATGTTAATTTAAATAATAAAGTCCTTCCTGTTGTAAATGAGGCAAAAAATTTAGGGCTTTGGTTAGACTCAATGCTAGGCTTTGAAAAACATATTTTATACAAATTGAAATTCGCTTACAGTCGACTGAAAAAATTATACAGTTTTGCGAAATACATATCTAGAGAGTGTAAATCAAAATTTTGTGATTCACTCGTATTATCTTTAGTTGATTATGGTGGTTGTATATGGAAAGTTATTATCGGCGACAGCAAAAAAGAAAATTCAAAAACTTCAAAATTCATGTATGCGTTATATTTACAGTATCCCATATAGACAACATATATCACCACATCTAAATAAACATAGCATATTAAACATGGAAAATCGCAGACGTTTACACATGCTCACACTTATATGGCGAATAATTCATAATGACGAACCTCAGTACTTAAGAAATAAGTTAACTTCACGAGATCACTTGCATAATACAAGATACATACAAAATTTTTTGGTACCTCAACATAAAACTGCGACTTTTCAAAGATCATTTACGTATTTTGCATCTCATCTTTGGACTGAACTTCCAAATGAATATAAACAATATAAATCAAAATTTTTTTTTATTAAAGTTGTCAAAAATTACATTTTGGCTGATCAGAAGCAGGAGACTTGATGCTGCGTTGTGGATGCGCGTATATTTCTTTCTTTTCCGATATAATTTTATTTACTTTTAACCTTTTTGCTTCGCTTCGCGGGGTCTGCCCGTTCCCCTTGTCTGCTCGCATGTCTGAGTGCTGCTGCTGCTATTATTATTGTTGTTACTATTATAAAATATAACATTTGTTAGATTACAATTCATTACTGAATATTAAAAAATAAAATAATAATTATTTTTTTTCTTGAAATTTTAGGTTTATATGTATTAATATTTTTTTTATAATATTTTTATAATCTTATATTTAGGTTATTTTTTTTTTTAACTATTTAATGTCGGCCTATTTCCGCTACCAGGGCCTATCACCGACGCCAGGAGATGAGCTACCCCCAACCTGGAAATTTTGCTGAACCTCTTCCCTTAAGAAGAGTAGGGATCTTTTACTTGCCTAACATTTAATAGACAAGGGACCGCCTGCTTTACATCCCCTCCGAAGGATGGTATATCCACTACGTAATCCTCGTCTGAAATTACGTAACTTCCAAGTATACACTGATATACAAGCCTCTAGAAGGTGGGACGAGAACGCTGTATTTCCCAAGATGGGAGCCCATCCAAGTACTAACCGCGCTCGACGTTGCTTCAACGGAATATCGACTGATTTTCACATTGAAGTCGCCTCTACGCTCGCCCCCATTTAGGTTATTTGTATTTGGGCAAATGGAAGAAGAGCTCTACAGTTCAATTTGTACCATTTTTACTTTGAGTAAAACAAATGTAAGTATTATTATTATTATTATTATTATTATTATTATTATTATTATTATTATTTTTATATCATTGGCTTACTAAAGAGAAGTATTCTAATGAAAAAATTATATATATTACATAGATTACGATAATTAAGTTCTTTCAATTGACCAATTTCACGTTAGAAAGTTTGGTAAAAAGTGTCATGGCGAAAACTAGATTGGTATCAATAAAAGTCACTGCATATGTTGACCTAATTCTCAAACTTTGTAAAAATGAAATATCTATAATATAATATTCATGGCACTGATTTTAGCACCATTAATGTAAAACATACTAAAGTATACTTAAAATTTAATGTTTAAATTTACAAAAGTAAGTATAGTCCAATCAATGAATGCCTAAAAGGGGATTGTAGAGAACATTTAGGAGGGGAGAATTTTCCTCTTCAGGGATGCATTGGGGGTAGTTAGGAGGTAAAAATACTAAAAGTCTCCGCCCCTAGCCCTGCCGCTTCAGGGTGGGAGTGGGATGGAAAGGTTCCTTTTTTTCGATTCTTCGCTTATAACTCGGAACCGATGCGTCGTATGGAAAAAGGTAATCTATGCAAAACTAAATGTAATTAAATTTTCCACAAAAATGTTTATATTCATTTTCTTCCTATGTGTTACAGTTTACGAGATACTCGCCAATGAAAATCGATGATTAATAAAAAGAAAATCAATTATGTACCTTGGATATTTCTATCAAAGCGGTTTACTGTGGTCTGCTAATAAATCACAGTCACAAAACAATCTTTATTTTACAACACTCGACTTACTAACGTAAGATTATGTCGAAATCTATACATTTCCTTAAATATACAGTGTGACTCACTTAAAATGAAGATACCCTCATTACTTTTTCATTTTGTTTCCGATTTGAATCAAATTTTACTCAAGTATAGAACAAATTAGAATCTACTTATGAAACATTCGGCTGCTACAAAGGCAAAGCCACCTGCGGAAAAAAATAGAACATTTTGAATGTTAGAAATTCCAAAAAATGCATCCGATTGGCGCCACAAACGTACATACACCAAAATTTGATTTGGTTATTGATGGGGGATTTCTGATACATAAGCTCATCTTGCACAGGGGATCCTCAGTTTCCGCAATTTGTGGTGGCTCCGTGAAATTCGTCAAGACCTATCAATATGATTTTTAATCTTTTTCCTCATATTTTTGTACCGCAGGTGGCTTTGCCTTTATAGCAGGTGAATGATTTTCTGGTCATAAGTAGATCCAAATTTGTTCTATACTTGAGTAAAATTTGATTCAAATCGGAAACAAAATGAAAAAGTTATCTTCATTTTAAGTGAGTCACACTTGTATATTTAAGGAAATGTATAGATTTCGACAAAATATTACGTTAGTAAATACGTTCAGTGTTGTAAAATAAAGATTGTTTTCTGTGACTATGATTTATTAGCAGACCACGGTAAACCGTTTTGATAGAAGTATTCAAGGTACATAATTGATTTTTTTTATTAATTATCAATTTTCACTGGCGAATATCTCGTAAACTATAACACATAAGTAGGAAGAACATGAATATAAACATACTTGTAGGAAATTTACATCACATCACATTTAATTTTGCATAGATTACCTTTTTCCGTACGACGCCTCGTTTCCGAGTTATAAGCGAAGAATCGAAAAAAGGACCCCTTCCACCCCCCTCTCCCCTGAAGCGGCGGGGCTAGGGGCGGGGACTTTTAGTATGTTTACCTCTTAAATACCCTCAACACATTCTCGAAGAGAAAAATTCTCCCCTCCTCAATGTCCTCTACAACTCTTTCATTGACTGGACTAAAGCTTGACATTAAAGATACTGAAAACAATGATATGATTATTAAATTATAAGTATTTCATTTCTATAAAGTTTAGGAATTAGATGAGTTTGTCAAACATGTGTAGTGACTTTTTACTACTTCTAGTGATACCAACTTAGTTTTCGCCATCACACTTTTTACCAGAATTTCTAACGTGAAATAGGTCAATTCTTGCCTGTGTTGGTCGGTCTGTTATCTGTCTGCCTGTTGACGCGATATCTAAAATTACAAGTAAAGCCAAGAAGTGTAGTCAGTAGAATAATGCTAGTACGGACTCCTAAAAGTGGAACGGCCCGCTCTCAGCCGGCACACACTGCCATATTATACGTATTCTAAACACGTGCCGCTCCACTTTTAAGAGCCCGTACTAGCATTATTCTACTGACTACACTTCTTGGCTTACGTATATTTCATGGAGACAAACAATATTTATCAGGAAGTGATGTCATTGCCATGGAAGATACGGGAAACACTTTTGGTGAAAAATATACACGACGGACCTCTTAAAAAAAATTATGAGACGAATTGTCTGAAGACAAAAAAAAAAAATATTTGTCTTTAATACAAATGTCCAGGAAGAATCCCGTTACGCTTTTAGTGAGCAATATACAGGATAGTCACCCAAATATTTTTCTTAAAAAAGTTTTGTTAACAAAATTAGATATAACAACTTTCCACAGGCATAATTTTTTTATACCGTTTTTTATCCACTTTCCTGTTGCTATTATACACTTAAAATTATTGTTGTTAGCATAGTTCAGCTTTTTAAACATCCATATACACACTGTTTCTTAACTGTAAATTTTTTATTTATTAAATTTACTTACTACTTATGTAATTGTTTTTCTAATCATTGTTTTTGAATGTCTAGATTCCCCTCTACCCTCGTCGAAGTATTCGGCTGGCACCCAGGCAAAACTTGTTATTATATTAGTGCTAAATAACATCTAAACGCTAAATTGAGCACCTAAGCAAATAAATAAAATTTAATATAATAATTCTTGCCCACGACCCAACCTCCGAATTTGATAACTGCCGTGCGCTGATGTTTCCGGTACCTATCACCAAAACATCAAGTAATGTAAGGTTACAGTTGGGAAAAATGTAACTATGAGTGGCAGCGGGAACTCTGCTACAACTTTGAAGTGACGCTACAGTCCTATTCGGTACTTTGTAATAGATATAACTTTAAAGTTTATATTTTCAGTTCCCGGCAGAATCCTCAAATGACAATTACTTTCAAGTCGCATTTCTGAGAAAAAGCGACTTCAAATTGATTCTCGATGACCAAAACTTGAACCATAACTTCACAAGTGACTTGAAAATTGAATTTATCACTACTTCTGCACCAAATATAATAAATTAATGGTTAAAAATTAGTTTCAAAGAACAATAAAAAAAAACCGCTGCCCAAGGAATCACTACTTCTACATCCAGATTCTCTATCCAAGTCTCTCACAATGAAAATATTATATTTGCACTTCACTATGTAGAAATAATTGTTTATGGAACTTTGATTATGTAATATTTGAAATCATGTACCCCAAAAACCCATAAAATGATATGCCATATCGGTAGTGAAGGTGGAGGTGGTGGGGGTAAATGAAGTGAAAAAAATTCTTGATGACTTTGGTTCTTGAACACACATTAAATCACAATATTTTTTCACTGCCTTTAATAATGGGGTGGATAATAGACCGACAGACAATTTTTTCTGCTCAAACTTAAAATTTTGACGTTTCATGACTATCTGAACATTGAAAATTTTCAATTTTTTTTGCGTTAGTATGCGGAAAATGGCGTGACAAAGATACAAAAAACCATTGTGTGCCGTGGACTACACGATAGAAGTAAAGCCTCTACTTCAAGCATTTTTTTGGGGAACCCACTACGCATTGATACTACTCGGGGTAACAAACTGTGCATTTAATTTACTCGAAGGAAGCCACTGTGCATCCATTTTACTCCAGCAAACCCACTGCGCATCCATACTACTTGCATCTATAGTATATAGTACTCGAGAAAAGCCACTGCGCATCCAGAATACTCGAGGAAACATACTGCGCATCCATACTACTCATGGTAACCTACCGCGCATCAATGGTACTCGAAGAAGGCCACAGCGCAACCATAAGACTCGGGGAAACCTACTGCGCATCCATACTACTTGAACTGCGCATCCATTTGACTCGAGGAAACCCACTGGCCTACTGCGCATCTATAGTACTCGAGAAAAGCCACTGCGCATCCAGACTACTTGAGATAATCCACTGCCCATCGATGGTACTAGAGGAAAGCCATTGCGCAACCATAATACTCGGGGAAACCTACTGCGCATACATAATACTCGAGGAAACCCTCTGCGTATCTATACTATTCGAGGTAACTCACTTATTATAGAATCAAGAAAATAATAGATCTATAAACACCGTACAGGTTGCATGGTATTCTAATTTGAAATCGTAGAATAGACACACGCAATGACACGTCTCTGACGCTATCTCTTCATCTATCCTTGAAACGTTGGTGTCAATTTAGCAACCTGCTAAAATAATCTTGAAAGGCAAGCACGCTGATGTTCGTTTGTTCATAGGACTCGAATTACAATGCAGGGTGTTTATAAATCTTAAAATTCTACACTTAGATTTTCTATCCAAGTCTCTCACAACGAAAAAAAATTTGATACTATGTGGAAATTATTGTATATGGAACTTTAATGACATAATATTTGAAATCGTCTACCCCAAAAATTTGTAAAACGATATACCACATCGGTAGTGGAGATGTGGGTGGTGGTAGTGGGGGGTGGATGAAGTAAAAAAATTTTTGATGCCTTAGGTTCTTGTATACACGCTAAACTACAATTTTATTTTTTTTCACCCCCCTTTAATAATGGAATAGGGATAGTATGGATTTTATGGACTCTTACCTGCTTGACTTACCTATTTACCCCAATTTACCCCCCAACCCTTCAACGGAATAAGATGAAAATATAATCTAGTTCCAGATCTCGTTAAAATACATACGTGTACCAAATTTCAAGTCAATATATTAAACTGTTCCAGAGTAACCGTGCGCACAAAAAAAGTTACAGAGAGACAGACCGACCAACTTAAAATCTCGACGTTACATGACATTCTAAGCCTATTTGAACAAAATTTTTTTAAATTTTTTTGTCGTTATTATACTTCCACTGGATGTGGAAGTAGTAGCTTTCAGCATATATAGTGTCATATTCTCGCATTAAATATTTTAATGATAATATTTTAATTAAAAGATCCAAATTATAAAGGCGCGTGTCAGATTCGAACGTTTTATCACTACGTTTGACAGTAAAATTGCATTCGTTTTAATTTTGACACATAAACCATTGGGAAGTACTACAAGTTTTGCTTTCTAACATTATTCTTCTAATATTCTATTGAGTTTCTGAGTTAGGGAAATGAACATCATAAGTAGGAGTGAAACATAAATAGGTATAATAAAATCAGTTGCAAGACAAAGCAGGCAACATTGATCTGAAAGAGTGGTGGGTGGTAAAGTTCCCTACAAGTCGCGGCTTTCACACCACGACGTCGCCGCTACATACACATGACGTCACTGGAATGTAGTCTAACAAGTTGCGGGAGTGTGTCAGGAAAGTTGCGGTCACCAAAAAAATATTCCCCATTCTGGTAGTACACACGTAATGGGAACGTTCCTATTAGGTGCCTGTAACTAGTGGAAAAACACTTTAAAGTACCTATAATTTCGTCGCTACGTTCCAGCAATTAATTGTGCCAGTTGGGAAATTCCTGTCAGAATAATTTCTGCAGTGAAAAAAATGATTTAACGTGAAATTAACGTTATCGTCGTATGTCGGAGGTTATGAATCATTATTAAAGTTCTATCTCTTTTTTCTTTAATACAAGTCCCTTCAACAGCAAAATATGCTCTCCAGAATAAAATGATCGACACAAATTTTTAAAACAGAAAAAATGTCGGTATCTTGCTCAATTTAGCAAAATTAATACTATTCCGTAATATATCAGAGTTCAGATATAATTGTCAAACGTTCTGTCTCTTTTGTGTTATGTTGATAAAGGTCTCCTTGAAAAATATGTCCCCCAGAATGAATTCCATTTCTTACATCTTTGACCTTTATGGCTTCCTTACAGCTGACGGACTGTCATGTACCATAATTCTATCTGGTAGTGATTTATGTTCGATAGAATTAATCAACTCATAAAAAGTACAAACTACAAAATTCCATAGTCCTTAAAATACACCTATAATCACTGGGTCCGTTTAGGAAAAACATTTTTATTTTAAAGACATCCAATTGAGAATTATTCCCAGAAAATATATCATAAGGAAAGACAAAAATCGGAATTATTTTGGTGAAGTAGGATTAAAGTAGATTTCTCCATGTGCAAAAAGTGTAGACAAAAGTCGATCGAGAATGCTTGAAAAATAAAAGGTGTTCCGTATTCAAATACAATAGTGGTAGGACTGTTTTTCTTCGAATTTACTAGATTATGAAATTGTTTAAGAACCAAAAATTAACATAAATTCATATAGTCGTTACGTTAAGTCGTTAAGACCATTTTTTATCAATAATAAAAACTGTAAATTTTCAATTAATATGTAAAATACCTCTTGCCTATCTACAAGTTTGTGCTCAAATGCTGACAGATGCAGTAACCCGTCTTATTTCAGGCTTGTTCTTTCGTATTTATTGTGTAATATGCAACAGGGTTACTAAAATTTATATCAGAGAAAAAGTTTCAATTTTGTCTCACCCCCAAATTTGTTCGAAATCCCAAAAAAAGCAATTATTACAATTCTGGACTCTGGACAATTCTGAAGACTAGACTTGTGTGTGATTTGTATTTTGTTACATTTTCACGATTCCAACGCATATTTACTAAAAAATGTCTTCCCACAAGAAATACATGAGAAACTTTATGGTCTTGGAAAAATGTGATAATATTAACCAATTTCGCTTTTTGGACGAAATAATTTTTTTTTGCATTTCGAACAAATCTGTAGGGGAGGGGGGATAAAAAAAATGTTAAACTTGACTTTTGAGCCACTCTCATGGGGAGTCTTTGGAAGTATTATTATTTTAACTTTTACAGATTTTATTCTCGATTTCAGACAATACAGAATTCATTTTGTTCTCTCCTTTTCAAAAATTTGAGTAATGTATTTGACATGACCCTCTTACACTAAACATAATTATTTTGCGCATGCATAATTTTTTTTCTTTTGATTATACTGGGTCGGATTAAGCGCTGTTATTTAAATAGTAACATTGTTATTTCATTAATAAAATCCAAAGATTAAATACTTAATAATTTTCCTGTAAATTCTATTCATTACCCGAATATTAATTTAGTATTAATAATGTATTTATGAATTTTCATTCAGCAATAATAAATAAATTGTATATAAAATTAATTACATGTTAATGAAAAGTAAAGGGCTTACCTGTAAAAGCATGTAAGGGCATATTGTTATTGCTTTTGTAGAAGGGGTTATCATTTTCAAGTTCCTCCTTAATATGGAGGAAATGCGGATTATTGGAGTTTTGAAGTACGGCTTCGTCGGTGGTTGTTTCATTATCGCTACAACTGTCGTTGAAAAACGGTGTCGATCGTGGACCTATAAATACATTATGATGCTTAGAAAGTCTACCCAAAATATCATTACGAAAATCAAAAATGTTATTAACTTTAAATTTCGTATAAAAGCAATTTTTAAAAAATAAATAAATGAATAGTAGGGACTATGTAAAATACATCAATTATTGTACTTTATTATATTAAGTAAAAAACAAGCAATCTATTTGCTGATAAGTTTTACTTTAAAAATTCGAAGATTCTTTAGTATTTTGTCTGAAAATATTTTTCCATAACTGTTTTTTAATACTAATTCATATAGAGCTACGGGGGCATGGGATACCTCATTTGTTACTCAATCTAATTTCATCCGAACGGTTATTTTTTTTTATTACTGTTTCAACGTTTTCTAAATATTAATATCCTGTAGAATTTTAGCCCCAGCTATTACACCACTCATTCAAGATACTGTAACGGTTTTTATTAAGATGTTGCTGCAAGGATGGCTATGGAAAATGAATTCAACCTTAGTAATACATGGACTCAAGAATGGACCATACTACAAAACCATAATATGCCATGCATTATCGAAAAACCACCTGGCTTCGGCTTACCACGAAAAACATGATCCACGTTAAATATAATCAGAACCCAACATGGCAGGTGTGTTAGGATGGCCCTTATTTTTCAAATTTAGATTTTTTTGCGGCACCACCCAGAATGGTTCCATTTCATAAAAAAAAACACCCTGTGTAAAATTTTAGCTTGATCGGATTACGTTAAGGGGTGACACAACCATCCCCCCCCCCCCCCCCCTTTTTTTAGATAATAGAATTCTTATGGGTTTAAGGCGCCCTCAGGTTGAATCGATTTTTTAATCAATTCCTTGCGATTCATTTTACAAAAAAAATAACAGGTAAGATAACACCGAATACCATACATTTTATTGAAAAAAATAAAACATTAATCTCTTACATATTGCTTGGACAAAGTTTCCTTTTTTAAGTCGGGGAACCGTTTCCTATAATCAGGCACTACTTGTAGCACATACTGTTTTTGCTTGTCGTCTTTTATCAATAACCTATTATAATCGCTGAATAATGTAACACCTCGTTCTTATACTCCATATAGAATTCCACTTCCAAAAATTGTTGATTTAAATCGTAAAGAAACCTCTAGTTGTCATAGAAACAAAATCTTCTAGGTTACTATCCATCAAAACAGTTGTTACATCAGAACTCAACAGAAACCGCTTTGTGTTGTTGCTGCTGTCTTCATCTTTAGTGGATTGAGTCGCCAAAGCTTCCACCAGTTTAATTTTTGTTTCTTGCGACAATCTTGAGTCAAAGCAAGATAAAGTAACTGTTTCTGGAGCAAGGTACTATCAGTGATTTTTAAATTTGTTGGCTGTTGCTCGCGACAAGCCCGGATCCGTGGAAGCTTTTTTTACAAACGCAAATCTTGGTATGTAGTTAAAGTTGCCAGTGGTGCTAAGAACCAAGCTTCCAAGTAAACTTTGATAATAAAAATGGAAATATCTGAAATATTTTTTCGCTCTGAAGCCGTTAAATGGAATTCATCCAGAAACAAAAAAATAAAAGTATAAATAGCTTTTGTCATCCATCGGGCATGATGCATCGTGAGCACGAAAGGATATATCTCGCGTAGGAACTTCTCTCAACGCTATGAATGCTAATTCCAGAAACTCCCTACAATCTTCTCGGGGTTGACGTTTTGAATTTTAGAGAGTACGCCGTATAAAGTGGGAAATTTCACCTATATTTTGTGGGTGGTCGCTGACATGCGGGTCTTCAAACCCGGACTTGAAATGACCTTGATTAATTTGGGCCATTCCTGATGGAACCTTTCAAAAAATGGAACCAATGGACCACTTAATACTATAAATTTTTCCTCGAACGCCACTCTAAGGACCAACTCGTAAATATGGAGGTCGGCAAGCCAGATACAGCAGGTCTCTTTCCAGGAACTGTTTTTTAAAATTCTTGTTGGAATTCTTGCTTTTTCCCAAAAAACTAAAGTCTTTTTAATTACAAGTTTTACATTTTCACATAGGTCTAACTTCAGTTTTCTGAGGTTAAAAAATAGCACACTTTAAAAGTAACGTTTATTAGATGGAAGTTTACTTCCAGTGATCGCATGAACGTAATGTCCAAGAAGATAAACTTGATCATCATAATGCAAAGTAACTCCCGCCATATTGAAATTAGATTATTTGAAATATTCAATGTAAAATTTCAATATTTCACAGTCACACATCACCGTACAAGACACAGTGAGATGCTGTTAAAGCCATACTCTCTTTACCACAACAAACCCTTCCAGATGATTCACTGTTACTCCCTCCAGCTTTCTTGGGAAAAGGGTCTAGTAAACTATTTTACATTTGTCCATTGACAGTTAACACCTACCTACCTATTGCTTACTTCTTAGAAAAGGTCAATTTCACAATATAGAAATTCAGAATCTTGGGAGTGCTTGCGGCACGTTCTCCCCTTAACCGATTTGAGTTAGATTTTTAAGGGACAATTTTTCTAGGAATTGGAACCATTGTGGAGGGTGCCGCAAACTAAATTCGATAATTATTTTTTGGTCAAGTATAAATGAGGGCCACCCACCTAGTGTTCATACTATCTGTATAAGTGGGGCAAGCAACCGTCCCCATACTGTGGTTGCGAGGAAACCCTGACCATCAGACCCGAGGACCTCCTGCTGGCACCTCAGAGTCGATAGACTATATAAATAGACTAGATGTTTGTTTGTAATTTAAAGTGTGTTATTTATATATTCTCCATACTTACATTACCTATATATATGCACATGTTCATATTTATACTCTAAATTCTTAATGTGTCTAAAGCCATACGATAAATAAATAAAGTACTGTGTTGCAAATGGCATTCTTTGCAGAAGAATACGTTTTGGCTCGAGTGTCAGCTTCGCAGTTATAGATTGGAAACTGCACTTTTCTCGATCAACAGTATGATGAAGACACAGACAGCTAAAGTAAAGAACGGTTTTTCCAGTAGGTCAAACGTTGGCAGCCTTATCCAGAAGGGATGTGCAGCAACTGTTTATGTAGAACTTTTAAATGCGGTCAAACCAAAAAGTCCTGAGCAACAGGACCAGTTCGCAACTTATATAGGGTCCCAAAAATAAAAAGCTCAATCACTTTCACGTTTTTGTTAAAGAAAACAAATAAAGTTCATATCTCTGAATTGATACTTAATTCTTTTTCTGACATGATTTTTGGAAAACACATGTAATTGTCTAGAATGATTATTTTCGAACTTTTTTGCATATGTCCTGTATATTTATATAGGATGTTACATTATAAAGCACCAATGTAAAGTTCATATTACCGATACCTAAGCGACTTCTAATTTTTTTACTGACATGATTTTTGGAAAATACCTGTAATTGTCTATAACTCTTATTTTTAAACTTTTTACGTAACTACAAAAATAATGAAGATAGTTTGCACATGGCCACCTTGTAAATATAGTTGAAGCAATCGCATTTGTGAGCGAGGCAAGGGGTGCAGAACGCAGAGCCGGATTTAACTATACAGGGTGTCTCACCAGGAAGTGCATCGACCGATATAGGGAAAAGTACGCACCAGAAAATGTGCCAGTGTGCCAATCTAATTAAAATATTTACAACCATCTGGCACTTCCGGTTATACCGGATGTCGATACCAACTTGCTTATTTTAAATGGAACATCCTATATATTTTAGGGTTTTCGAAAAGAGCTTAAAACTCTGAGCTAAAAACACGTAAGCTACCCTATGTCTAAACCCAGCCGTTTCAGAGATATTTGACATTTAAAGAAAAATTTGACAGGTATCATGGTTTACAATAACCTTTATAACTTTCTACGTGTAAAAGATACTCATTTGCTTTTTGACATGTAAAAAGAACACGAGGAGAGCTGCACTCTACAATTCGATTATATTCAATAATAGTACACCAAGTGTTCCATTTTTAACGTTACATTTTGTAAACTTCAAACCGCGAAAAACGTAGGAGAGTCGATTTTTTAATTGTTGAGCTTCGCCAAAATGTCCATTTTTTATTTAAATCTTAATAAAACTTACAAAAAAAAAATTTGTTCTTATCCAATTTACATAAATCTTGTTACTCGGGGGGTTTTTGAGGTCGCTGATTACGAATCTGATATCTAAATTGTCATAAACCAACCTGTAAAATGGCGGCTATAAAATGCTCAAAAAATTATGAAAAATTAAATATTTTTGTTAAAGTTTATGCCGAGAAGTTTTGAATATTTCTGATAAGTACTTTTAAGTTAAAATAGACTAAATTTTATGTTCCAGGGAGAAATTCAAGATGACGGATTCAATATGGCGGCAATAAGATGATAAAACTAACTTAAAAATAAATTAAATGCATTAAACTAGATAGGCTATTCCTAAGAATTATTAAAAAATTTAAAAAGGATCAAATTTTCTGAAATTTGATGAATGTCCAATATAGCTTCCAATCATAAATATGCGATTCAGTCCTCTACTTATATAAATAATACATTTAATTTTTAAATGATATTTAATAAACTGTATGTTTAATATAATATAAAAATATAAAGGACTTTATTATTTAAATGTATTTAGGATAATCAACAATTAAAAAAATTATCAACTCAATTGGAGTATTAATATTATTTACACAACACAGATTAAACAGAGAAATTTAAAATTTAAATAATGACGAAACATTTTTGCACTATGTTAGGTTTAAAGTTCATGGTTTAAAACTGTTGCCTTAGGTTATGTTAGGTATAGAGTTCTTGGATTAAGGTCCTATTAGGCTTAGGTTATGTTAGGTTTAATATTCTTGTTTTAAAGTTCTTGGTGTTATTAGGTATTATTAGCAGATAAAAAAAATAAATATCAATATGACCTACTTAAGGTTATGATCAAAATTAATGGAGGACTGACTCGCATATTTATGATTGATAATTAATGAATGGCAGCCATATTGGATATATTTGAAAATTTCAGAAAATTTGTTCCTTCTTAAATTTTTTTTATAATTTTTAGGAAATAGCCTTTTTAGTTTAATGCGTTTAAATTAATTTTAAGTTAGTTTTATCATCTTATTGCCACCATATTGGATCTGCCATCTTGAATTTCTTCCTGGAACTTGTACTTATAAAAAATATTCAAAACTTCTCGGCATGAACTTTAACGAAAATATTTGATTTTTCATAATTTTTTAGCATTTTATAGCCGCCATCGATTCCGCCATCTTGTTGATTGTTTTATGACAATTTGGATATCAGATTCGTAATCAGCGACCTCAAAAACCCCCCGAGTAACAAGATTTATGTAAATTGGTTTAGAAAAAAAAAATTTTTTTATAAGTTTTATTAAGATTTAAATAAAAAATGGACATTTTGGTTAAGATCAATAACTTTGGTTAGCATAATTCAAAAATCGGCTCTCTTACGTTTTTTGAAATTAGGTAACGAGTATTAAAAAAAAAAATTATCCCATTCGGTTGCGAAGTGCTCTATCTAGATAATTTTTAACGAAAAAATTACAGTTCGTGCCACTGTGCGCCATATGAAATAGATATTTACGTAACAATTATTTATATTTTCATTCAATTTCTCTTCTAACAATAATTCCAATTCATAAAATCTTTATATGTGTGTCCCATGTCAAGTTTGTATCCTTATATAATGTAGTGCGCGTCGAATCTTATTTTTTTTCGAAGCACCAACTTTTTTCTAACGCAAATTTTATTAGTAATAGTGCAATAGTATTACAATATATATTATTTCAGTGATTGTAAGTCGCAGAGAACACGGAAATATTAATTATTCTATTTTTTATTTATTTTTTAATGATGTGCGTAATTATTCTAAAAATTCAAGAAAAATATAAAATATACTCTTTAAGGTTACCTGAAACCTCCCGTTGGATTTACCTCTCTAGCTCAATTAGTTTTCGAGATATGTGTCTTTGAACGATAGTCATGCATGCGCTCATTTTTTTTCCATATCTCAAGGTCAAAGCGGAGTACGGCGGCAAAACAAATATAAATCATGTTCATACATCAAGTCGATATTAAAACATAAGTTTCGATATAGGTTGCCATTTGGGGGCCGACTCGTCATGCTTATCCGGCTAAACCCTTTCACCCGTTTTCGTTTCAAATGGTTCAACGATTAAAAGAAACAGATTTCCTAAAAAGAGAAAATTTTTGTTAATTTATTCTAATAAGGTCTGTAGGCGACGATTCATATTTGGTAAATATTATATGGCCTTTTCTGTTATTAGATTATTTTATTTGGGGAAGTATTAAAAATAAAGTTTAAGAAAGCCCATTAACAACTATTGAAGATTGTATGCAGAGAGTAAGAAATGCATTTTAAAAATTATCACAGTTCAATTAGAAGAACTAATGAACATGAAGAACTAATCCGAAGATGCGAAAAATGTGTGGAGGTTCGAGGGCGGAATTTTGACTAATTATTAAATTAAAATGGACTCATGTTTTTAGTTGATTTCATCATAGCTATTTTAGTTTATGCAAAGTATTTTCAATCCAATTAATAGACATATTACTGTGTTTGGTGTTATTTTCCGTTTTTGTGGATATCTAGTAACAAATGTACTACAAGTTCTTGATATTATTTTATCACATTCCCCATAAATAATAAACAAATTCAAAAAGTCTTCGTGGGTGTAATTTGAACGCGGTAGCATTTTTTTGATATAAGAGAATACTGACATTATGATTGTTTCTAATCATGGCTAATTTTACAAAATTTTTACTAACAGTTCTTGAATTTCTAAGAAAATCGCAAATATTGCAAAAAGTTGTAACTTAAACCCCCGCAATGCTAATATCAGAAAAAAAGGAATTTAATTTTACATAACTTTATGTAAAAAAATATAGGGTGTTCCATTTGACCTAAAATAGTTTTGCCGGTTTGAAGTTTACAAAATGTAACGTCAAAAATGGAACACTTGGTGTACTATTATTGAATGTAGTTCACTTGTAGAGTGTAGCTCTACTTGTATTCTTTCTAAGTGCCAAAATGCAAATGAGTATCTTTTACAGGAAGAAAGTTATAAAGGTTATTGTAAACCATTACACCTGTCAATTTTTTTTTAAATGTTAAATATCTCTGAAACCGCTGGGTTTAGGCATAGGGTATCGTATGTTTTTGACTCAGAATTTTATGCTCTTCTCGAAAACCCTAAAATATATAGAGTGTTCCGTTTAAAATAAGCAAGTTGGTATCGACTACCGGTATAACCGGAAGTGCCAGATGCTTGCAATTATTTTAGTTGGATTGGCCATACTGTCATTAGTAGCTCCCTAAATTTTCAAAATTTTCTGGTGCGTACTTTTCCCTATATCGATCGATGCACTTCCTGGTGAGACACCCCGTATAGCAAAGAAACGATTTATTCTATTACAAATTACGAGACATTTGATATCCGAATGAACTCGATAGCTGAAAACAGTTACGAGTTACCGCTACTATTTAAATTTGAATATTTCACCCTTCGAAGGGTGTAGGGGTGAAAGACATATTTATGTTCGTCAAAAAGTGAATTAATATTGCATATTAGATCCCCTTTCAGATGAAATTGGTCGCTTGCTTTCACCATTACAAGCAAACGTCACTCGTATTTAAAACATAAGTCTTTTAAGACTGAAGGCTGATTCAAGAAAGTAAAGATATTGAGAGAATGAAAGAATTAAAATATTTCTTTGAATTCCGTTTTTCTTTGATTTTCAGTAAAATGATCGAAAAGTTCGAATACAGGTACTGACAGCTAATATTGTGTCCAAGATGACTAAAACAACTAACATTTATAAAAATTGAAAAATGTCTAAAATTTGTTGCATTTTTTATTAACTTGGGGACAGAAATTAGTTTCAACGCTTCCAGTAAATATGAGAGCGTGCTATAAATTTTCTTAACTTCCCAGTTTTTCACCAATAGTACAGTAAGTGAAGTTTTTAAGTCCCAGCCCGAAAACGATGTGATGAATTTCCAAATTTTTTTCTTCAACATGCTTCATAAAGTATGTACATAAGAATCTATATTGTCATTTTTCCTGCTTTTTGGTTAGGGGTGGTTCCCACCCACGCCTTCTTAGGCGTTGTCGCAAAAAAAAATACACATAATCTGATAGAGAATCAAATTATAAGAAAGAAAGGTCTTAGAGAATATTATTTAGGTATTATGCAAATCAAAACTTACACACTTTTTTATTTACTATGAAAATACCTATTTTCTGTATATTGTTGCCCTAATCTGGGCACGCTAATATAAAAGTTAGGTAAATACTTTAAAACACTCATTATTGGAGAACCAATCAAAACAACTACTCTTCTAGCTAATACTGACGAAGTATTGAATTACATGATAGGATTCTTAGCATTTTAAAGAAAATAATATATTGAAAATACTTAAATCACTCATTTACATTTATTCATTCACACCTTTTTTATTTAATATGAAATTATCTACTTTCTGTATATTGGTACCTTAATCGGGTCACGCTAATATACTACTTAGGAAAACACTTTAAAACACTCATTATTGGAAAACCAATCAAAACAACTACTCTTCTAGCTAATACTGACGAAGTATTGAATTACATGACAGGATTCCTGGCATTTTAAGGCAAAAAAAATATATTGAAGATACTTAAATTATTTATTGAAATTCAGTCATTCACAAGAATTATTGAACCTTACATTCTATTTAGTAATCGTAAAAAGAAAGGACTTGTTCACTCTTTTGCGGAAATGCATATTTTTCGAGATATTGCGAACTGAAAATTGCAATTTTCACCCTCTAAAATCAGTATTCCTAGACGTTTTTTTTTAAATTACTCGGAAAATGTGGACTTTAATAAAAAAAATGCAAGGGTACAAAATTAAAGCTTTTACGAAAACAAATCGAATGATGTTTTCTTTTTTTCTCCGTTGCTTAGTTTTGGAAATATGGCATTTTCAAAATGGCGCCGAAACGTTCGGAAAAAATATACGACGTTAAAATCTAAAATTATCCAAATTTTACAACTAGGAGAAAAATTTTTATTCTTGTAAAAATTAAAGGTATTAAAATTTTTTTTCGATTCTGACTTATTACCTTTTATAATGGAAACTAAAAAAGTTACAAATAAAAAAGCAGCGCATTTAAAAATTTAGGCGTCATTTTTTTTTAAGTCTTATTGCTTTAATTTCTTATTCATTCAGTTATTTTTAAAAATCCTTCTAAATATTGTTGATGTATATTATTTCTAACAAGCTCAAATTTTTTATAATTTTTTAAATAATTATTTTTCATTCTGTACCCATTTTCAATAATAAACATTTTCATAATTTAAAAAAAAAACGGATTTTTGGGAATTGCTCAGAAAATATTTTTTTTATAAAAAATGGTAAAAGTACAAATATGAAGCTTATAAAAAAAACTAATAGTTTTTTTTTTTAATTTTCCTACGACAAACTGTTCCAGAGGTATAAAGGTTCAAAGATGGCGCTTTAACGCATTCGCAAGAAAACGATGTATTTAAAATTGAAATATCTCAAAAACTATAAGATTGATAAACACATGAATAAGAATGAAATGAAGCTTATAAAAAAATGAAGAGTTTGGATTTTTTTCCTACGACAAACTGTTCCAGAGATATGAGTTTGAAATAAAATAATGCTGAAACTTTTCAGTTCGTTTGCAAAAAGCAGGTTGCATTAAACTTTAGCATGTTTAGAGTGAAGATTAAAAATGTTATTTAATTAGTTTACTTAATTGTATTAATTTGATTTATTTATAACAATCTGTATTTTTAATAAAATTAGACATATTACTATAATCTCTTGTGACCATTTTTAATCCACCATTTTTTTTTAAATAAATTTAGACCTCACAATCAGAGACCGAAATCAAAATTAATTTCGGTTACGGTTACCTAATGTATACCATTTTCAGTTTTCATAGCAGCGACAATTTGGTTTTCATTTACGGTTTCGGTTTTCAAGGCAGCGAAAATTCGGTTCTGGATTATGGTTTCGGTTTACAGATCCGCGGAAATTCGGTTTCTGCTAGAAAAAATTTGTAATTACGGTGCGGTTTTCGGTTACGGTTTCGGTCCCTGGCTTGTTCTTGCCTTTTACCTTATATAATCTTCATAATGGACGAATCGATTTAAATATGGTTTTCACCATATAATTTGGTATTTCTACATCACGGTTTAAAGATTTGAATCTTTGATTTCAACTATTTTTTTTTAACTTTAATTTCGTAATTACGAACCGATTTTCGGTTACGGTTTTGATCCCTGCTCATAATCATATTCAGCGATCTATAAAACATAAGTATATGGATTTTCGTGAATTTATTTGTAATATTAGAAAAATTATTAATTTTTCAGTATTTAAGGGTGGTTTCAACCCATAATATCTCTCGCCTCTACAATGCAAAAACATAAGTATATGAATTTTCGTGATTTTATACGTATAATTAAAAGACATTAATTTTTCAGTATTTAAGGGGGATTTCAACCCTCAATATTTTCGTCTCATAAGTTTTGACCTCACAATTATATTCAGCGACCTCAAAAACATAAGCATATGGATTTTCGTTAATTTATTCGTAAAATTAGAAGAGTTAATAATGTTTAAGATTTTAGAGGCGGTTTCCTCCCTTAAAAATAAAAAGCAAGTAATGTGACAATATAGATTTTGATGTACGTATTTTATAAAGCATATTTAAAAAAAAATTAAGGAAATTCCTTTCATCGTTTGCGCCCGGGAATTTTACCATTGTTACTGCTTCGCTTACTGTACTATAAATGTATTATGAATTTATTTTGAGCAATATTTTGTCAACTATTTAATTTAAATAAAAAAAAAACTGCATATACAACAGACGTAGATTGGAAACGTAAGAAGAATTAGCTTGTTAAACCTCCAATTCTCACAGCTAAGAAATGTTTTTTGAAATTTAATATTTTCGTTACCGATCTTAAAATATAAATTCCATACTTCTACGACATTTATCTATTATGTATAAAGTTTGACTAAAACATAGCCACACTAAGATTCATGTATTTCTGTGTTAAATTAGTTCCAGAGTAAACGTGAGTTAATTAATAAACAATTAGAAGTAAAACATGACAATACGTACTTTGTTCTTCCTCTTTGACATTTAATTTCTTTTCATCATTTTCCGGATCCTTGGATGCTTTGTTATCCTGCCTTGCTTTCTTTTGCATTTTCTTCATTTTAGCGCGTTGGTTTTGAAACCAAACCTGTCGGAAGTGATTTAATTAGTTCCAAATGAAAGAAGCCACTGCACAACTTTATAAAAGCAAATGCATTCCCATCGCTTTGACAATATATATTTGTAAAATGCTGTGAAATACAATAAAAATACGACTTTAATAAAATAGTCACTACTTTATTTATGCAATAAATGTATATTAATTAATTAAAGCTTCGAAAATTATTACACTCTGATAAAATAAGTGAAATGTAAACAATTTTACAACTATTAGTATCTAATTCTAAATAAAATAGTTATTTTTTTAAAACTATCGAAAAACAAAAACTTAATAAAATATGCAAGTGGGGTGCCGTTTTCTGGATTTCCTTGACTGTTGAATCTAATAAAAACAAAATCAAGTTGATAAAACCAACCTGTGTATAAGAATATGACATTTTATTGGCATAAAACTTGAAAAATTTAAAAGTATATAAAAAAAATTGAGAAAAAAATTGACATAAGTGAATCTACGAATGAAGACAAAATATTGTTATCGTCAATCGTTATCATCATCAGCAAGTTCACATTCTTCTTAATCAAAGTCTTTAAGTTGATTGCTGGGTAGTTATCGAGAAAAGTTTCTGAATCTGTATTGACACAGGTTGCTCCTCCACACGTTTTACAAAGTGATGAAAATTTCACACCACTTTTTGCACAACATTGCGGAACAATTTCCCTTGCAGAAGCAAGATATCAGTTTCATTTATCGACTCAGAAGCTAGATCAAGTGTCGTTTGCATTGGCCTCAAGTCTCCTTTCCCAACCCCAGTGATGTGATTTAACTTATTTCCAGGCCAGTTTTGGAGGTGCTAATATGTGCAGAAGGAGTGGTGCGCAGCACTTGCCTCAGTAGGCGAGAGTGATTCCAGTTTTGATGGCATTTTCATCCAATGATTTCTGAAACATTATGA
Organism: Rutpela maculata; assembly: GCA_936432065.2. NCBI lineage: Eukaryota > Metazoa > Arthropoda > Insecta > Coleoptera > Cerambycidae > Rutpela > Rutpela maculata. The sequence continues at coordinate 115,784,244 of OW386285.2, forward strand.
ACCGAAGTTCACTGAGAGATTGGGTTCCATCTTTTGATCCGTGCAAATACAGAAAGATTGTTTCTCCAACTTTCTGGACTTCGACATGAGTAGCATTAATTTTATTGAATGTTACTATGCTTTCCTTCAAACCTATTTCTGTTTCAGACAGCTTCGGTGCTTGTTTTTTTTACACACTTACAATGCCACAACCACTGATCACAGGCTAAAATAATGTAGCTTTTAACATCCACATGTTATCGCTGCAATGATGTAGAGGAAAAAACTTTGCCTGGTTCGACCGATTTTAGGTTTCAACACATACACATTCTGATTCTCAGGGACCAGAGCAGTCATGAGAACCATAATGTCTGCATCTTGAGCAACAATGGCAGTGGAACTTTTTGGATAGCCGTTTCCTCTACAAGCTTATCAGCATCCCCAAAAGACTCTTTCACAATGTTGTTGCAAGAAACTTGATTTTTCAACATAGTTGTAAGTTGCTTTTTGTTCTGTACATTAGACATTTTTCTTGATTAGAAAAAACTGAAGTATCTTCTGTTATGTTGAACTGAGGTGTGAGATATTTAGATCTACGCAGCAGCTCACATTTTTTTTATGTTGTTAGGGTCGTCACTCGGGTCGTCATATCTATCAACTACGACAACTGTACACTTGTAATGTTTTGTGACATACATCACATACATGTTGCATAGATCTAGGTTTAGTTGTATTGTGTTGTGTATTCTATTCCACCGTGTGCAGAACGTGGCCCCCATCTACTGTGTAGGTGTTCACGTTATTCAAAAACTCTCTTCTACGCTATCAAACTCTTCATACAGCGCAGATTTCACAGTTTTTCGCATTCCAAATTCCGAAAATAGTGAAAGAGGATAAGGTGTGATTTCATTCTCTGAACTAATTTTATTTCTATCCAAGGTAGTCGCAACACGTACCTTTTCACTCTCATAACACCTAGATTACATTGATTTTATTTCATTCAGTAAGCAAAAAAAGGAAGAGGAAAAAACATTTCTTTTAACTTTCTTGCTATAATTTCAAATTTTCAACAGGATTTTTCAAGTTGTATATCAATACAATGTCTTTCTCATAGACACAGGTTAGTTTTATCAACTTGGTTTTGTTTTTATTAGATTCAGCATTCAAAAAAACTTGCCTGTTTTGTTAAGTTTTTGGTTTTTGATAATTCTCCTCCTTCCCCCCACCAGAAAAACCGCTTTTCACCCTTCCAATTTTTAAGTACTCTTCAGATTCGTTAAAAATAACTTATCCCCTAAGTTCAATGAAGGGTCCAGTTTTTTCGTTTTTAATGTCTCACGAGCTCTTTGAGCTCCTTGAGCTACATTGACCAGTTTTTGCACGTGACCGATATCAATAAAAGTAATTACTCTATAGTTCAGGAAAATTCGAAGGCAAAAGACGTAGGGCTGATATCACTTTGATAGGAAAAAGTTTTGGCGGGGCTGTGCGAGCCATTCGTGAAAGAAAGTACCACTTAATGCACTTGTTGCATAAATTACTATGAATTTTTGCGATAAAACTTTTAGTGTTTTTAATAATTGCAGTATCGTTCGGACATGTTGGGGGATTCAGAATAATACTGATATTACTCTATAAGAATATTATCCAATTTTTTTATCTGTATTTAAAAAAAATATTTCGTCATACATTTTTTTAATAGATGATATTTAATAATTGTTGATATTTTCATATAAAATTTTTTAGTTGCTGTAAATAAAAATACATTATACAGGGTGTTTCACGAGGAAACGGACATGCTTTAATGACAGATAGAGGACACCGGACGTAATCATAATCAACCATAGAAAAAGCTAGTTGGGCCCTCGTTGCTGAAATACAGGGTGTTTTATATATTTTGTTCAAAATTTCTTTTGCTTGTTACTTTGTAAGGAATGGAATACTAAGTTCATATTTGGCACATATAATACACTGGTGATCCTGAATAAGTACTTGTATCATGCGCATAAAAAATTTTTCTCAAGTCCAGGTCCGGACTTGAGAAAAAAACGTTTTTGTTGTTCTTCAAGAAAAGAATACCCTGTATATGTTTTTTTAATTTCAATATTAAATTCGAAAAATACATAAAAACTGAACAAAATGGCTTCATTATTTTTTTTGCCACCTCTGTAGTCTTCGAAATAAATTCCAATAAATAATGGAATATGAGACTTTAGAAAATATCGATGAATGTCATGCGCAAAAAATGCTTCCACTATTAAATTGGGCATTTACTTTTTTTTTAGCAATAATTATTATGTTCTAATTACATTTTTTTCTGGAGGCGGTGAAAATAAATAAAAAAATAAATATTAGAGGACACCGTATCAAGAAACTATTTCATTCCTCTCATTTATTAAAGAGTGGTAATACAACAACACAACATACTTATTGCCAACAATAATAACTGTAATAACAAAGTTGTATATCAATAATGCACATAGTAACAAAATAACAACAAAATATCAACAGAATAATTGTACAAAAAAATGCAGATATTGTCATAAAACATATTTACAAATTAGAATTATAATTAAATTGTATGTTCAAAATAGCCTCCTCAGTTTCAGTACATTTTCTAGTGCGGTTCACGAGATGACCGATTGATCTTATCACATCTCGACTATTTCTAATTTCGTTGCGGCATTCAACAATACTTTGAATTAATTGATCTACGCAGTCAATATCCACTCTTTAAGTGACCTCATAATCTAAAACTAACTGATTTTACGTTTAAGGCTATTGCTTAAAGTAAAATTTCTGATCTGATCTGATCATTCTTTTTGCCAATTAGCTTAGATAAAAATCTCAAATTAAGGTTTTTACAACATACATTACCGAATCTTTTAGGAAATGTAAATATCCGAGGTATGTTATTCAAACATGATGGAGCCTCACCACATTTGTCCAACCAAATTAGAAACCATTTAAATGATACATATCCAAACAGATGGATTGGCCACGAAGATCCTCACGTATGACCGAAAAGGTCTTCGGATTTCAACCATGTAGTTGTTTTTATGAGGTCATTTAAAAGGTGACGTCTACAAAATGGACACTGGACGAACAGTCCAGAAGTCATAAGAAGATCAATCGGGTATCTCGTGAAGCACACTAGAAAATGTACTGAAGCTGAAGAGGACATTTTGAACAGAGAATTTAATTATAATTCTAATTTGTAAATATGTTTTATAACAATATCTGTATTTTTGTTTTTGGCACAGTTATTCTGTTGATATTTTGTTGTTATCCTGTTACTATGTGGATTACTAATATGCAACTTTGTTATTACAGTTATTGTTGTTGTTAATAGGTGTGTTATGTTGCTGTATTGCTAGTCGTTTAATAAATGAGAGGAATGAAATAGGTTCTTAATTCGGTGTCCTCCAACATTTATTTTTTTTATTAATTTTACCCCATCCATAAAAATTGGTAATTAAAACATAATAATTATTGCTGACAAAAAAGTAAATATCCAATTTAGTAGAGGAAGCATTTTTTGCGCGTATCATTCATCGATATTTCCTAAAGTCGCATATTGCATTATTTAGTGGAATTTATTACGAAGACGTCAAGGGTGTGGCAAAAAAATTAATGAAGCCATTCTGTTCAGTTTTTTATGTACTTTTCGAATTTAATATTGAAATTTTAAAAAAACATATACAGAGTATTGTTTTCTTGAAGAACAGAAAAAACATTTTTTTTTTCAAGTCCGGATCTGCATTTTTTTTTTGTGTGTGTGGTATAGGCACTTATGCAAGATCACTAGTATATTATATGTGCCAAATATGAACTTATTATTCCATTCCTTTACAAAGTAACAACCAAAAGAAATTTTGGCAAAAATACATAAAACACCCTGTATTTCAGCAAGGAAAGCCCAACTAGCTTTATCTATGGATGATTATGATTACCCTCGGTGTCTTCTACCTGGCATTAAAGCATGTCCGATTCCTCGGTAAACACCCTGTATATTAACCTAGTTATTAACATCAAATGCTGACCTAAATTTTTTACTTGAACTTTAAGTCATAAGATCATTTGAGTATTATACATAACGAAGAGTATGCTGCATATAAATATAGCTAGTAAAGAGAAATTTTTCATATCGTTATATCTAATTCAACATATCTGTATAAATGTTCGTCTGTTTATCACGGTTATTGCAAGCGATAACTTAAGATGGTTTTGTTTGGATGATAAGTTAGAGTTAGCTGAAAGAAGAATCCCGTTGTGTTTTAACAGAATCGATCGGAAAATATGAGTTATTAAGTACTAAGCTAGCATCATTGGGAGATTAAAATTAAAACATAGCAGTCATACCTAAAAAGATAACTTATTTTCAAAAGGCAAAGGTTACAGCATAACTAAAATTTCAATAAATCCACGAGGAGTATAATGCTTACATTTCAGGTTTTGTGAAGTGCCCAGGCCTGTAGCTAGAAAGTGCTTTCAGGGCGGGCAAACAATTTTTCAGGACGGGCCCGTAAAAAAAGTCCGAAAAATTTTTTGATGAGCGGGGGGAGAAATCCAGAAAAAAAAATTTTAATGAGCGAGGGGGGGGGAGAAATACAAAAAAATTTTAATCTAAAAAAAAACTTTTTAATCCCAAAAATTTAGACAATTTTTACCCAATCTCTTTCAAAATATTAAAAAGACAGTTAAATTGCTCCCATTACGATCACCGTAGGTCGGGCGAAACTTATTCCAGGACGGGCATTGCCCGTCCTGACCCCCCCCTAGCTACAGGCCTGGAAGTGCCAAAGATTACCGATTAAGCAATATCGATGGATACGAATGAAAGAACCAAAAAATATATTTTATGATCCATAATTATGACAAAACAATAAATATATCTGTTTAAAAAGTACAAAAACTGCAAATAAATGTTCAAATTGTCATATGCTACTTTCGAGGAAAATTAGAGATATCAATTTTGTTAACATTTTTCTTTTAACAGTTCCAAGTTAATAAGTTTAGTTTTACAAATTACATTTTTTAAATAGCTCCATCAAGTAGCATTACATCCGGTGGTCTACTTGGCCATACCAGTGGACCATTTAATTTTTAATTAAAAATTACGTGATAACTAACATGTTTTTAAATATTTAAAGTGACTCTGGATAAAAAAAATATAACATTAAAAAATATTTAAATTTATGTTGAACTTTTTAAACAACGGGTGAAAAATTTTGCAATTTATTTGGTATATACTTCCCTCCATTTAGAAAATCGTTTGATATGTCCAAACGATTTCGCGATAAATTATTTGTGTTGGTAATTTGTGACACAAAGTTGATAAAATCACTTTTTAGAAATTACTCAAAATTTTCAAATGAAAGTATATCACTTTCATACTACAGCTAAATGTAATTTTGCAATACCAACATAATGGTGTATCACAACTCATCCTGGTTGGTCAATTTCTGGTGGTATTGAAATTAACACACCCATATGCAGAATGACCTTTAGATTCCAAAAATATACAGGGTGTTCCATTTAAAAACCAAAAGTCGAAATCACTTCCGGTGAAACCGAAATTCGTAGAAACTTAACAGATGGATCAAGAAATGTCATTTTAATAACATGTGATACATATCTAGTTTTTTCTTGATTCGTTTAAAATAAAAAATGGCGACCGAAAAGTGATCTCGTTGACACTCGGTATCACTACAGTCTATTTTTAAATTAGTAGGAGTGCTTCAACTTACACCCGTGATTGTTTTAAGTAATGTCAAAGTTGCATATATTTGATGCATATTTTGATATATCAGCTGTTCGAAGCGCTTGCACGTTGTCAATTTTGTTTCTTCTTTCTTTCTATGTAATTCAACAAGTAAAAAAAATCAAGACACATTAATATTTACAATTTTAAATAAAATAGTTAACATTAAAAGATGAAATAATTCAAATTTATAGCAAATATTTTTGAACATTTTAATGACATTTATAGTTTGAATATGACTTTTGCGTTAACTCTTCATAGTTAAAAAACAGACAAAATGAAATATTTTCCTTGTTTTAAAACACGCTAATATACAGTGTGTCCCAGGATGTAATGGACCAAAAATTTTGGAATTTTATTTATTTATTATTTTTCAAAATATGAAAAAATTCCACTAAGAAAAGTTATTTAGAATGCAATTTTATACCTCTATACCAAAGTTCAGGAATATAAAATTATTTTTTTGAAACTTCACATTTTTTCAATAAATTAGTCTTTTATTTTGAACCATTCAATTAAAACTGCATAGAAATATTTTTTTGTGAATTAATATTTAAAGTTATGTAGAAGCTAAAAGTAGGCTATAAGAAAAGCAGTGGATACACATTTATCATTTATTATTGACATATCTGTCAAACGTAGTCAATATTATCCTTAATTTCTGTTTCAAATTAACGAACCAAGCATAAAAAATTAAGTGAAAATGGTACTCACAGTGAGTGAAAAAATTTATATTGTGCAATGCCACGGAATTGGCGGTGAAAACTCGTTAAGAGAAGTGGTAAGCCAATTTAATTTGAAATTTCCAAACATTGCTTTGTCGCGTACTCAGGCTATGAGAATAATTAAAAAGTTTCTGGCTACTGGTAGTGTTCCTAACATGAAAAGAAAAATAAAAGCATATGATGAAGACATGGTTGGGGCTATTATAGCTCATGTCTCTGTTATGGAAAATCCTAGGATGCCACTAAGAGAGAGATCAGCTCTTATTAATATTTGCAAGTCTGAACTCCAAAGAATTTACAAGGCAAAGAAAATTAGGGCATATAAAGCAAATTATAAACATACGCTTGAAGAGGGAGATGACGGCCGTAGGTTGGATTTTTGTTTGACCATTGGAGAAAAAATCATGGAAGAGAGATTTTTTCATCATTTCATAATTTTCTCAGATGAATCCACATTCACAACCAATGGTGTTGTTTCATCTCAGAATTGTCGGTTTTGGGCTTCTGAAAATCCAAATTTTAGAATTCATTGTAGAAGACAATATTATAAAAAAGTGAATGTGTGGTGTGCCGTTTCTTATCACGTTGGAGTTATTGGACCTTATTTCATTGAGGGAAGGTTAAAACGGCACACTTATTTACAGCTTCTTGAAAGATTTTCTGAAGAACATTTAAATATTTTAAGAGATATGCCCTTAGTTCATTTTCAACATGATGGTTGCCCTGGCCACTCCACAGAAATGGTTAATCGGTGGTTGAATTTAAATTTTGGAGAAAATTGGATTGCCAGGAATGGACCGATCAAGTGGCCAGCGAGATCCCCAGACCTATCAATATTGGATTTCATTTTATGGGGTCGCCTCAAGCAGTTGGTTTACGCTGGACCACTTCCTAACGATGTAGCAGTATTGAAGCAGATAATTACAAATGCCGTAAACTTCATACCGTTAGATCATATTCGAAACAGTTTTAAGGACTTCAGGCGAAGGATCGAAATGTGTGTGGATGTGGGTGGTAGCTACGTCGAATAATAAAAAAAATTGTAAACATTGTTTTGCATTGGTCAATAATATAATTAATTTGTTTGTGAATCTGTTATGTTTTTGACATTTATTACTTGTTATAATTTTTAAACCTCATTAATCTTCTGTTAGTAATTTTACAATTAGTTCGATTCACATTATATCTTCTTACATCTCGTATATTCAATTTTTTATTTACCAATAGCCTACTTTTTGAGATGATTAACATTTGCTCCTACACAACTTTAAATATGAATTCAACTCTTAATTCGCAAAAAATGGGAAGTTTCAATAAAATAATTTTATATTCCTGAAATTTGGTATAGAGGTATAAAATTGCATTCTAAATAACTTTTCTTAGTGGAATTTTTTCATATTTTGAAAAATAAAGGTACTTTATTAGTGGTGATTTTTACAACTTTGCTTATAAAACACCCTGTAGAACACCAAATCAAGTCATTTTTGGTAAACTTTAGTTTTACAACAAGCAGGACTCAATCCCCAAATACCATTTCAAAATTCCAAAATTTTTGGTCCATTACACCTCTTGTTACATCTATCCTGGGACACACTGTAAGTTACCGTAGTGCGATTTTTTAAAGATCATTTCGAAATTTTAATAATACTCTTTCAATACGAGATATAACGTAGTTGCTATTTGTTGATACTACCGATTTCCCTTTAATAAAAGATCTATATGTACAATACGCTTTGTTAAACTCACCTGAACTATTCGTACACTTAAACCGGTATCCTTCGCTAAAGTTTCTCGGACTTTCCTACACGGTTTCGGGCTGACTTCAAATGAAGCTTTGAAAGCTCTTCTTTGTTGAGTTGTTAGGATTGTTCTAGGCCTTTTGGGTCCCCTTCGTCCATCATGAGATCTACTCGATTGTAGAAGGTCGTCACAAATGAATTCACCTTAAATATGTAAAAAAAATAATCCCTATAATAATCTGGTATTTAAAACTTAGATATACAGGGTGCGCAAGGCACAAGTTCAGGAGTATGTTCCTTATGTTAAAATAAGAAAAAGTTCCTGAAATAAAGAGTAGTGCGATAACACTCCATTTCAAAAATACAGGGCGCTTAAGAGCTATCAGAAAATAAGCATTTCCCTATTTGTATAAAAGTGGTCTGATTATTGAAGTATGAATGTAGGTATTTTTTTGTAATTTAGCTAATGTCAAATAAATATCATATCTTCCAAAAATACATAAAAATACCAGAAGAACAAAAATAAGTGACACCAATCAGTCAAGCTTATAAAAAATGTTAACCTAACCTGTAGATATTGTCCTAAACTTTAATTACCATAGAAAAAACGTCTTCTATCTGGCTAATGACAATAAACGAGTAACATTTTTCTTTATCTGAACTCACCATATCCAAATCCCTGCATCATTTCGACTTCTTTTTCGTAGTCTATTCTGCAGAATAACTGTCCTTGTTTTATTACATATAAGTCGCCTTTTTGCAGTCGAATTCCACAAACTACGCACACGAAACACCTTAAATGGAAAATATTATCGCTGGCCCTCATTACTAATTCTTCGGGTGCAACTCTTTCCGAGCAACCGAGACATTTCTTTATAAACAACCTGAAACAAGAAAATATAACGCAATTAATATTAAAAGAATTTTATTCCAAAATTTTATATATGTATTGTAACATTGGATCTAGGGATTGCAATTTACCGGAAGTTTTAATAACCGGTAAATCGGTAAATAAAAATGTAAATAACCGGTTAACCGGTATTTACCGGTAATTTTTAGAATGGATGATTAGGGTGGCGAAAATGGCAATTGTCTTTTTCCATGTACAAAATTATCTAAATTTAACAAAAAACATTTTTTTATATACGTATATTTAATATAATGAACAATCAAAAGGTTTTTTATCAACAGTAAGATCACAAGAGATTTTTTTTATCGAATAAATTTCTCTTTGAAACGAAATAATTTTGCCAAATAAGTGATTTTGTAAGAAAAACTGACATGAAAAAATCGCGAGACCGGAGGTCGAGTGATTTTGTCAAATGTCAGTTTTTCGAGCAAAATTACTGATTGGCAATATTTTGAGTTAAAAAGAAAGGACCCCGCACACCATATAGGGGGATTTCTGCCTCAAGTCAAATTCAATCTAACCCACGTAAAAATGTTCTTTTGAACCCCCTGAACAAATGTTCAAATGCAGCCAGGTCCAAAAAGGTCTTCGTTTCGAGATATGGAGCTCTAAAGATCGTTTCAAATCCAAAATCACCCAAAGTTACCTTGTCCTAATTACTAAATTCTATTGCTGTTTCCATAGAAATCAATAGTAAAACAACGAAATATTAAGTTTTATTTCACACTTTTTTATTTCTTTTTCACTTGTCAATAATGACATTGTTTTGATTCACTGAATTTCTTACTATCCAAGAAAGAGTGTGTTATTTTTTTAAAAATATCGCCATTTTTTGAGTACCTACGTGGACACGAATTACTGATCCAAAGTGTTTAGGTAAGATTACCACAGAAAATTCCATAATCATAGTTCAAATAAAAATTAATGGACCTGATTAAATTGCCCATTTAATGGGCATTTAAAATAAAAAACATGATACACTCTGAAAGTACAGATAAAAAAAGAACAATTCTAATCCTAGAAAGCTCGGAGAACAATAATTCATCATAAGATTTTGAGTCACAGAACTTTTTATTTAAAAAAAAAATATCACAACTTTATTCTTGAATTAAAAAAACTGCAGCGAAGCCTTTGAAGACCCACGGTGTCATTAACATAAGTAAGAAAGATGGTGTTATTTAAGAATTAATTATGCAGTTCTGAATTTCCATAAAATCAAAGCCAACTTTAATTTAATTTTTTCAATTTTAAAACGTATTTTGAACGATCTTTAGGGCTTTTTCGGACCTGGCTGCATTTGAACATTTATTCAGGGGGTTCAAAAGAACATTTTTACGTGGGTTAGATTAAATTTGATTGGAGGCAGAAATCCCCCTAAATGGTGTGCGGGATCCTTTATCCATAAAAGAAAAGCTCGAGTGTTTTTTGGCAAGATAAATTAACGACAGAATATGTGAACGAACAACAACAATAATTTATTAAAAATAATTATAATTTTCCCAAAATGACTCATATTGTACAGTATAGTTTCCATAATACTTAAAAATTATAGCTGACAGTACAGATTTCAAAGTGACGTGTGACTACTACATGTACTCTGCTTTTGAGGAACAGGCATTTTTATCGGTGATTAAAAACGATGCACCTTTTTTATCGCTGTCAAAGTGACAAAAATGTGACTGTCAAACAGACTTTTTTATATAGGAGTTAATTTATCAAAAGGAAAAAATATAAATGAAACAAATTTAAATAAATAATTATTCTGTAAATAACAAAAATATCCACTTAAATAACAAAAATTATAAACATAAACTCAAATATGGCATTTACTGAATACCTAATCTAAATATTTTTTTAAAAATAGCCTGTTAAAGGGTTAGTTTTTCAAAGCTAATCTGTTAGTCGTCTAATATTTGTGCATAGAATACCCCAGCTGAAGATGTCCTTCTTCAATCGATATTGGTGGGTCAATAAGTTAATAAGAATTGGTAATAACATAATTCTAAATGTATTCCAAGGATATTTGCGGCAGTTAAATATTCAATTTTCTGTCGTAAGATATTGTCAATGTCTCTCTTGTATTTCTTGGGGCTTGGTGTTTGGAGTTTACTTTTTATAATATTATTTATTTATTGTTAAAAGTGCTCGGTGTTGGGACAATCACTCTGTATTTAGTGAATACTAGTCAGTGACATAAATAGAAACGTTGAATACGTTACATATCGTAAGTTTAGAATTTACTGAAATAACCGGTAAAAAATTAAAATAACCTGTAATTATCGTCATGTGTTTTTTATCCTATTAACCGGTTAACCGGTTAACCGGTAATGCAATCTAATTGGATCAGAACTTTTGGAAACTTAGCAAACTATGTAGATAATATAGTAGAATAGTCAAATCTCATTTATGAAATAAGGTAGTCTGATTTGTCAACAGAAAATCATAAAAATAGAAAATGCGATATTGAGTAACCTAAATCATAGGAAAAGTAGAGGTAAGAATGGAGAAGTTCATGACCCACACAGCTCAAGATGACCCCGATATGCTAAAATGATCCCGATAAATGAATTGTTCGTTAGGGATGCCGATAGGAAGTTGGTCCTAATAACAGCCAGAATAGGAATATCCACTGAATAATCTATACGAATATCTATAGTCCTATATAGGGATAACCAAAGGCTATCGCAAGGGCCATCCGTAGGTTAACTTGTTGGGCTAATGTAGATCCCAAATACATGATAATTCATAATTCACCTAAGGTACAAATAAGACATTTTTTTATTTAGTTTATATTTACATTATATTTTCATTGTGACAGATTCATTGTGAAAGAATGAATTTTATTAGTGGGAGACATTTTTCATCATTAATCAAGTTCATAATTTTTATATTATACACAGATGTATCTAAAATTACAGTTGTATTGCCTTTATCAGCGGGTAAAATTTTAATAGTTTCGTCATTTCTTAGAGATGTAATTGAATGTTTTTCATCTGATGTCAAATTATCCCTCTTCTTATATTGTTTTTCTAATCCAATTTTTAACGAATTCGGTATTCATTGGCATCATTTATTGACAGTTTCTGTGCAGCTTGTTCAATTGCAGTTATGATGTCAAATTTAGGAATAATTTTCGGTGTAACAGCATAATTTAAACCTTTAGTTAATACGAATTTTTCGGATACATTGAATTCGCGATTTCACAGGTTAATGAGAGTTTTGTAACTTAAAGGGTTATTTTGAAAATTTTGTAGTTCTATATTTTGTTTTTCACTATATAAATTTATTTTGTTTAAACGTGTATTCTTTCGTGAATTAAAAACTATATATTGTATGTACGAAGAAAACTGTTGTGCATGTGGTTGTGACCATCCTCTTCCACGTAGTGGTATAAATTTTCTAAATTAATTTTACTGCCTTTTTCATCAATTTTTTAAAATTTTTTACAGTGGCGAAATACCCAACAAACAAATGTTAACATGAAAATGCCACAAATAATGAATTATAAACAATATCATTAATTTATCAATTATTAAATGTTCGTTATGTATTTTTAAAGAGTTTGAACGTGTTGTATTCGGAGAATACAGAATAAAATAAAATGCCACAAGTCACCCTGTCTCAACGCCAGCGTTTCATAAAATAAACTTTTCAATTTTATATAGCATAAAAACAAACACGCGTGCACCTGTAGGATATAAAGTGGTGTAGGGGAAATATAAAAAGTCACTAGATCGTGAACTGTACACGTGACGCCTCTGAGTTAGCACATCTCCGCCCTTACAGCTTTTTAACTGTGATATATATGCAGGGGTTGGATCGTGTAGGGCATAATCGAGGGCAAAATTGTGTCTTTATCAGAGGTGTTCCAACAACTTCGGGTTTCTACTTTGATCTAATATAGTTTGGAAATAAGTTTATTATTTCTCAAATTAAAAACGAAAAATTATCATCCACCTCATATTTTAATTGTTTATAACACTGTTTAAGCAAGTTGATAATAATTATTTATAATGTAATCGCGCATCGTACTTAAACGCTGTCATATTGTATGAACATTTACTGAAACTTTTCTTAACCCATCTCTAATTATTTGACAAAGTAATATAATTTATATTTTCAGAATATAGTGTGTTTCATAAGCGTCAATATAGTTTCCAATAGTAAACGAAAAATAAAATGCAGCTCGTTATATAGGTGATAAAAGCCTCCAAAGCTCTTGAATGAGGTTACCTTTTTGGCAATTACTTATAAATGGATTGAAATGTCAAATTGTAATTTTAGCAGGAATGGTGTAGTGAAATTCATTTTCGGAATTATCATCCAGTTTTAATTTTTCTTTGGGGGAGGGGCGCTTTTCTCCACTAATTTTTTATTTACAACTTTTTAAATAAGAATCGAAAGAAAAATGTTATTTGACCTACTACTGTAGAATTAGTCGTTCTCGAGTTTCCTGATTTTTTATTTTCATTACAAGAATTTACATTTTTTCGCGCAAATGAACTTTTATAATTTTACAACTACTTGTCATTTATAAATGTACAGTAAGTAGAAAAGTTTAAAATTACTTACATAAGCTACATTTATTTTTTTTATAAATATTTTCTGTGGCTATAATGATGATGGATCTACTGTACGCCTCTGGCTATAACAAAACAAGCCGTTCGACATCCAACACACAAAGAGCGACGTCACACGTGTGGTCGCAGCATAAACGATGCCGCAATTGTACATTAAAATATGCAAGTTTCCCGAACGGTTGTTTAATTCGTCAACAGGGTTAAACTCGAAATCTCAGTCTTAGATGTCTAATAAAATTGATTGCAACATTTTAACAGTTTTATCAAATGACGATTATTAATCATATCTACAAGAATCATTCCCAATTACAGATAGTTGTTAAGGGGTGCGAGTGCCGCGAGTGGTATCTATTCCCATTGGAATTGAATTGTAATTATACCACTCACAAGATATAAGAAATAGCTTAGCAAAACTAAAACTATAGACAGTAGATAGATAAATAGATATTTTCTTTGATCAAGTTACAAAACACGTTTTTGGCAAGTCAAAAATGGAAAATACAAGAATATAGAAAATGTATACACTTCACTACATATACAAATACTTCACACAATATAATAAATACAAAAAAAAAGAAAGAAGAGGCAAGCTCCCACGAAATGGCCAGAGCGTACCAAACAAACAGAGGTTAAACTAAAAGATATCAACAAATGTATGTGTTTACAAATTCATCAATTGAATAGAAACAATATTTTAAAATGTTTTTTTATTAAACTCTTCAAACTATTAAAATTAAGAGATTTCACGTCATGTGATTGTATAATTGAGAGAGAGAGTTATTCTGTGATTTTGTTAATCTAAGACGAGAAGCTGCCTAAGTTGATTACAGACCTAGTGCCATACGAATGAAAATCTGAGTTAGTACAAAAATAATTTACCTTCTTGTGCATTTCAAGTAAAGTAACATAGATGTAAAGAGAAGGAACCGGCATTATACCAAGACTCTTAAATATTGGTAAATAGTGATCCCTCCAACCTGCATTAACAATTAACCTGACTGATTTCTTCTGCAGGCGAAAGATTACATCTGCCCGAGATGATTTACACCATAGGAGGATAGCATAATTAATATGATCATGAAATACTGAAAAATAGCATGTTCTTAAGGATTTAGAACAGAGTTGATTTTTTAGCCTACGTAGCATGAATATCAAACTCGATAATTTGTGTGACAGTTGCTCCACATGATTGGACCAGTCAAGAGTGTCATCTAAAACAACGCCAAGAATTTTAACACTGTTACCCTTGATTAGTGAATTATTTGTTGAGAAAACGATTTGTTGGGTTTTTTTCTTCGTTTAATTTAAAAGTTTTCGAAGAGAACCAAGCACCAGCTTGTTAAAACTAAAGCTACCCCCACTTGGGCCGGGAATATTCATATTAAAATCAATAATGGATGTATCGTCAGCATAAGCGATGCATCTTTTTGGTAACATAAAGTGAAAAATCATTGACGTATAATATAAAGAGTAGGGGATCCAAAGCAGAGCCTTGAGGAACCCCATATTTAACCGGAAGAAGTTCTGAGTTTAAATTATCTATAGAGACACATTGAAGTAGTTTGTGGTTAACAGTATATAATAACATAACTACAGCTAAAACCGTGACTATAACTATTAGTAGAGAGCTCATGCGTCCGAAAGTGCCTTAAAAAATGAATCTGTAGGGCTTTAAATACTAAAAGCTGACAAGTGGATAAATCGATAGCATATATATAGGCAATCTCCCAAAAAAAGTTGTCCAAAGATTGTCCTGTGCAAAAGGACGTTATTCAATTTTTTCAATTTATGTAGTGCATCACATAACCGAAATGCATATCTTCCTTTTGTAAAAATTGCATAATATTCTCCGTAGCTGTACGGCTGTAAAAAAATAAACTATATTCAAAAAAGCTTTGCGCCTTATGGAAAACGCAAACTTTAAGTGCCTCTATCTCTTTTCGACCTTCGCTAGGAATTAATTCATTTTGCCATTTTTTTACATTAGACACTCAATTACTCGAACACTAAGTCTCAAATAAAAATATATATTCTTTATAAAATGAAGGCCTATGCTTTCTGACTACGACGGTACTTTCCAAAATATTTTTAGTGAAATAATAACTGAGTTATGAATTTAAAACTAACGCGGTTACAAAATATAGAAAAATATTACATATTTTTTTGTCATTATAATTAATTTATGCAGCATTATATACAACATTATTGTGGATTATTTGAAATAATCGAAAATTATGGCCCGACAAAAAGTTCGTCGATGCCAAATACCAACAATACGAAAATTTGTCATATTTTCGTTGGGATGTTTATAGTACAAGCACTGGGTAAACCATCTGATGCCAAAACATTTGGTGAATATTCAAAAATATTCTAATCAATTGTTTTTAGAAATGAATTCAATGCTGACAGAATTGATATAGTTCTAGACAACTACCAAGAGCATTCCATTAAAAACATGACCAGAATAAAAAGAAGTTCTAGTTCGTCTATTGATAAAGTAATTAATTCAGGAGATGTACTTCTGCCTCAACAATGGAATTTATTCATTAATTCAACTTCTAACAAACGACAATTAACAAATTTTTTATCATTATAACTAAGTGAATTATCTAACACACAAACAATTCAATTTGTAACAGGTGGCGGATTTCTTGATGTTATGGAATACCGAAGTAATTTTAAGTTAGTGGATGATTTGTTAATATCAAGTCACGAAGAAGCTGATACTAGACTTTTGCTTCATATTTTATCAGCAAAAAAAGCTGGGAAGAAAGAAAATGAACGATTTATACCAGTGCACGATTTGGTAATAGATCAGGCGTTATTAAATAACTTACCAGCGTTTCACGCAATCGCAGGGTGTGACACTACTAGTCAATTTTCTGGTATGGGTAAAAAAAACTGCTGGAAAGTGTACCTTACATGTTACAAATTGCTTGGTCGTATTGGAATAGTTAATTTTGACGATATTTTGTTTAGAGAAGTTCACACCTTTGTTCTAAAATTATATACAAGCAACGAAGATATATCGTCGGTGAATAATTTACGTGGTATACTAGCAGCTTCGAAAACGCTGGATAAATTACCACCTACTGAGGATAGCTTAAAACAGCGTTGTTTACGGGCTCATCACCAAACCATTATTTGGCTCAATGCCCTTAGTCCCATCATAAGCCCCCTTAATGCGCTCGAATATGGTTGGCAATCTGTCAGTGGTAAACTGTTACAGCTATTTCAAACTGCTTCCCACAAGATCTCACCATCTTAAGCAGCTGTGGATGTAAAAAAGTTACCTATAGTTAAAGATATCATTTCTTCAGAGAGAAATAAATAATGTTTATTTTCAGATTGCAGATATAATATAAATGGTACAGCGGTAAAAAAATAAAATGCCGTGCATAGGATCTTACAATTGCATGGGCCAAAAATCCTGTTCAAATTTCTCCTCCAAAAAAATATAATTGATGAAAATATGTTTATAGAAGAAGAAAGCGGTGGAGATTTAGACTAACATTTTTATGATTTTTTTTTTAAATTGGAGTAGTATTTTCTATAAATTTAGACGCTACTCCAAAAATCGTTTAATTATTATAATAATGTTAATTACTGTTGTGAAATAACTGATACATACACATCACATCACAGACAGATCGTAGGCACGACTCGACCGCGGGGAGTAATGCGGACGATCGAGGTTTGCAGTTCTAAGTGCTTGGAAATTTTGTAACCGCGTTAGTTTTAAATTCATAACTCAGTTATTATTTCACTAAAAATATTTTAAAAAGTACCATCGTAGTCAGAAAGCATATGCCTTCATTTTATAAAAAATATATTTTTTTATTTGAGACTTAGCTTTCGAGTAATTGAGTGTCTAATGTAAAAAAATGGCAAAATGAATTAATTTCTAGCGAAGGCCGAAAAGAGATACAGGCATTTAAAGTTTGCGTTTTCCATAAGGCGCAATGCTTTTTTGAATATAATTTATTTTTTACAGCCGTACAGCTACCGAGAATATTATGCAATTTTTACCAAAGAAAGATATGTACTTCGGCTATGTGATGCACTACATAAATCGAAAAAACTGAATAACACCCTTTTGCACAGGACAATCTTTGGACAACTTTTTTTGAGAGTTTGCCTATATATATATACTTGTCAGCTTTTAGTATTTAAAGCCCTACAGGATGAACATTTTGAGTCTCCGAGCTCTCTACTATATAAAGAATGATGATAATTTATAAATGAGGTAATTGGGGGAAATTAAATCTTTAAGAATGCGAACCAATACAAGTAAGCGTAAAAATGTCATAGGTGAATTTGAATAATATTAGATACGTCATATAGTCTGTTTTGCAGTTATTTACAAACGACTGAAAAGAGTCGCCAAGGATATCACTAAATTGCTGAAAACTATTATGGTTACTCATCATCGTAAATACAGATAGACCTTATTTCATATTTTTTTTCGTGTAGGAAGAATATTTTATATTGCCTCGATTTTAAATTAGAAACAACAACACAAATTTTATACAAAGCGGTTAAATTAAAGCTAAATTATTAATTACATTGTATAAATAAATAATTCTAAAATAAATTCGCCTTATATGAAGCGTCATAATTTATATTTAGAAATACTACTATAGGTATGTACTGATAAGAATCTAGTTGAATGTCCTACCATTTTTTTCTTTTACAGTTTGTGTACACTTAATACAGAAATGGTTCCATACTCTACAAAATACTGTAATCTTTAGGGTGTAAAAGTTGTGCATAACAAGAATGCTTTTATATTATAGTTATAAAGGATTTTCAATTACGCAATATAAAGATGAAAATCCTAGAGGCTAGATTAATAATGAACATACCGTGTTTTTCGATGCGAATAATAGTATTTCATAGTTTTTAACTTAGTCGACAATATCGTTTATAATTAAAAAAACAAAAGAGGTCTCAGATGTGAGCCCTGAGGGACACCTAATCAAAAGCAAATATACCAGAATCATAATAATTAACACTAAGAGATTGTTTTATGTTAAATGAGAAAATGAAGTGTACTAAATTATAGAAAAAAGAAAATGTTTTAACTTGCAAAATTAGTGTAGATAACATTCAACTGTTTTAGTATTTTCCAACGCATTTCTTGTAAAAGCAACGAAACTAATATCACTACCATAAGTCCGATTCTTCCTGAATGTGGACTGAAACCTATGCAAATTACCTTTCACTTGTGTATTGCACCGCTGGGTGTGTGTGTGCTCTATTGTCGCTCAACGTGCCAGCGCTCAGTTTCGATAATAAAAGTCACGTTAGTTGGTTAATCTTGCAACAAATCGATTTGAATTATAGGTTTTTGAAAAGGAAACATTCTGCTCTAAAAATGACACCATATTAATATTTATTTGAACTTTTTTAAGTTCAAAAATTGCTATTGAAAATTGTCACACGCCTTAGTGGGCGCGTACGTATATATGGAAACACTCTACAGGTTGCAATCCTTAACGCATCCATTTAATCATTATGTCATCACTATACATTTGTTAACAAAATGTGTTAATATCAAGGCCAAATTTTATGTATAGAAAATGCGAATTTTTTTCTAAGGCTGCCAATAAAATGTGGGAATTTGGGTAAGTATAGCGGGAAATATTTTTATCTCTGGAAATAGATATTAAGTATATTGAGAAAACATGGAAATACGAGATGCACCTTTTTTATTTGAAACTTTTTCCGGGATTAGCAGTTTTCAAGAAAATTGCTTGTGAAAATAATCAATTAAAAATTACTTTCGTCAACGTAGCTAAGCATTGGCACATTGAGTGAGAATATAGCACATACCCAGGAGGGGTGTCCTCGATGATGAAATGACGCAGAGAATGACGTAAAGTTAGTAGACACTGATCATAAACCGGTATTCGTTTCGCCGAAATACGACGTTGATGCAACTTATAGGTAGTAGCACTGTAATCGTATATTGATTTAATGTACCAGTAGATTATGTATTCATGTTAACTAGTGCTTTGGGATGATCTTCGAGTCGGAGACATCATTGAAGATCTCAACAGAGCCATCAAGGTGCTGTTTTTCTTGAGGTTATAAATCCTCTGATACATTATCTTAATTAGAAGCTTTGTTACTTTTCAGCTTTTCAATTGAGATTATGATTCTTCTTTGAGGTGGACCGGCACTTCAATTAATTCCCAATTTTCACCTTCTTCATCATTAAACAAATGCATATATTTCTTCCAGCGTGTCATCTTGTCTTCAACCTCCAAGAGTACCACTCCTTCACTGTTGGTAAATTCTGTATAATAAACAAATTAACCAGAAATTTAGAAAATAATAATAACTTGATCAATAAACTAATGTTGTACAAGCTTACCTCTACATGCCAGTTGACGATGAGACCGATATGTTATTAGCCATTAGTACACATCCTGGCACATTCAAGGTAAAGCGATTAATCTTTGGAATAAAAGTAGCTCCAAATTGTTCGCAAAGATTTATGATTTATAAATCAGATGTTGAGCGATATAACTAGTAGGAGTATCATGCTTTTTCGATGATATGATAGTACAGGGTTCTACTTACGTAGAGACATCAGGAGTTTGCTAAGTTACGAGCAATGGGTTACATTTAAAAAAATATAAATGTAAATTTTTCCAGTGCTTGATTAAATATCCTGAACATTAAATTAGTGAGAAGGGGTTTCATACGTTCACAGAGAGAGTAAAAGCAATCCGGGAGGTTCCTGGACCCAAGGATGTACAAGAGTTAAAGAAATTTTTGGGATTGGTTAACTACCATCATCGATTTTTACCTAAGTTAGCATCCAAGTTAGCTCCGTTGAATGCACTTCTAAGAAAAAATACAAAGTTTATGTAGACAAAGGAATGCAATGATGTATTCAATGACTTGAAGACAGAACTTAGTGGTACTAAAAAGCTTACACATTTCGATGTAAAATTGCCTTTACTGCTGGCTACCGATGCAGGACCAAATGGTCTAGGGCATAAATCTCCAGGTGGGTCTGAAAGACCAATTGCTTTTGGTTCACGCTCCTTATCAAAGAGTGAACGGAATTACAGCCAGATTGAAAAGGAAGAAACTGCAATTTCCTGGGTACTAAAACAATTCTTTCAGTATTGCTATGGAAGAAAATTTACATTGATAACTGACAACAAAGTTTTTTCTACTATTTTACATCCATTCAAAGGGATTCCAGCAACTCCTGCTACACGTACGCTTCATTATGCAAACTGGAGGGTTCAATTATGATATTCAGTTTCGAAGAACGAAAAATCACGCAAACGTATATTATTTGTCCAGGTTTCCAACAGAAACGTCAGAAGGAAATGATACTTATGACGACGTAAATGTTGAATCTGTTGTGCAATTACAACAACTGGAAACATTGCCAATAACCCTACAAGAAATAAGGACTGAGACTAGGACTGAATAAGGTATATATGGCTTTACAATCAGGAAATAAGTTACCAGAAGGCTATACAGCTACTGAAATGGAATTAGTAAATGGATATGTATTTATAGGTATACGTACAATAATACCAAAATCTTTACGGAGTGATATAATAAAAAAATTACACAGCGCTCACGTTGGTATCGTTAAGATGAAGGTACTAGCACGTAGTTATGTATGGTGGAAAGGAATTGATCGTGATATTGAGGAAGTAGTAAAGAACTGTCCAAGTTGTTCAAAAGTTACGAATTCACCACCAAGTGTATCATCCGTGGGAATTTCCAGAAGACCCATGGCAGTAAATCCACATTGACTATTTGGGACCTTTTATGGACACAAATATTCTAATAGTAGTAGATGCATATACTAAATTGGTTGAAGCTGTACCGATGAAAAGTATTTCTGCTAATGGATTACCCGTAACTCTAGTTTCGGACAATGGTAGTAATTTCAGGTCATTTGAGTTTGAGCAGTTTTTAAAGTCAAATGGAACATACCTTAAGTACACTGCACCGTACCATCCCGCAACTAATGGCCAAGCAGAGCGTTATGTACAAGTAGTCAAACAAGGATAAAGCACCAAATTCGACAACCGGTATCAGTCCAGCTGAGCTAATGTTTAAACGCCCGATTAGGACGAGAATAGATTTGGTAAGAAAGAGATATCAAAACTAATCAAGACAATTGCAATACAGTTACCAATAAATTGCTAAGAGAATTCAACGCAGGTGATTTAGTTCAAGTTCGATGTTATACCAAAAAGAACTGCAAATGGAAATATGGCACTGTATTATCTCGTAAAGGAACACTACATTATGATGAAATCAGGCGTATCCAACACACGGATCAAATAAGGACCACAGCTATGCAAGAACAATATCTTCCGAATATAGACCCACTGAAATTTTTAACAGGCCTAATGAAGATTTCCAAGCAGGAGAGGGCCAACATGCAAAAAAGAGTGATGATATTAAAAATGACACAGCAACCAACTCGGGTACACAAGCCATATTAAAATCAGGTGAGCAAGAAACTTTACCGCCATCCACTGTGAAAGAACTGATAAAGGCTGCAGATGCTTTGACACAAGGTGAAGAAATGGTGGTGAGACGTTTCACTAGAATTCGAAAACCTCAGTGCGATAGATTTATGAGACAAATTAAAATTTGAAATTTTTGTATAAGGAAATAATATTATTTATTTTTAAAGTTTTATTATTACAAATAAAATACTTTTATTTTTTTATATTTCCAGGTGATAAAACAACTTGCAGAGTGAGCGCTTTTGATTTTACCAAATATTTACATATGTATTGGTGTAACACGTTTAAAATACGGTTATTAGGTGAATCTCTTATTAGAAATTATAACAAGATTAGGCTTGTACACTATAAATATACTTATAATTATTATCTAATTTTGTGACATTCTTCTTTCTGTTTGATAAGAACATTAGGAAATATTGGCTGGGCGGGAATGGAAGAATATCATTAATTTTAAAAGTTTTAGTATAAAAGTTTACATTTTGTATGACCATATAGTTTGCAATACTAAGTAATCAGTAGTAAGTTTGATTAAAGAATAAATCTATTACTGCCACATTTTTTGCGTGCATGATTCACAGTCAAACTATGTTCTCTTGTTGCGGTGCATTTTATTAGATGCTATGTAGGGTCTGTGGGTCAAAAGCTGCATCATATTTCATCTAACAGGTGCACAGGCTATCAATGGTATACGAGAAGGGTGCATTTAATTAATTTTTATATTGTCTCTGATTGATATTCATAATAAATATTTGATTTATTGCGTACTAATTCAATAGATATTTGATTTAAATAAGCATTGTTATAGATTACACAGCACACTACACACAAAAACCGCTGTCCGAGGAATCACTACTTCCACATCCAGATTTGCTACCCAAGTCGCTCACAACGAAAAAATTTTGTATGTGGAAATAATTGTTTATGGAACTTTAATAACATAATATTTAAAATTGTCTACCCCAAAAACCCATAAAACGATATCCCACATCGGTAGTGGAGTGATAGGAGGGTGGTAGTGGGGACGGATGAAGTAAACAAAAACTATTATGAAACCTTTGGTTCTTGTACACACACTAAATCACAATTTTTTGGCCCCGTTTTATAATGGGGTGGGGGTAGTAATGGAGGTGGCTAATGCCAAATATTTTTTTGAGACATTAGCTTCTCTTTTATATACCAAATACCAATTTTATGGACTCTGACCTGCTTGATTTACCTATTTACCCCCATTCACCCCAGTTTACCAACTTTTTAACGGAATAAGATGAAAATATAATCCAGTTCCAGATCTCGGTAAAATACATACGTGTACTAAATTTCAAGTCGATATCTTAAATGGTTCTAGAGTAATCGTGCGTCAAAAAAAAAAAGTTACAGACAGACAGACAAATTTTTTTATTGCTCAAACTTAAAATCTCGACCTTTCATAACATTCTAAGCCTATTTGAACAATAAGAATTGTTACAATTTTTTTTGTCGTTACTACCTATACTTCCACTGGATGTGGAAGTAAAAGTATGTTGTATCAGAAACCGGACCATCATACATCTACGTATTTTGCCGCGCTGAATCCGAATCTGAAGTTCAAATTAACTTCTGTCATGTCGTTTTTTTTTGCCAAATTGCAAAAATGTGTTTTTTTGCAATTTAACTGAAATTTACTGCAATATCAAATAGCAGATGACAGAGATCATCTTATAGTGAAACCCACAAAAAGTTGCAAACTGAATAATTTTTTTTTTAACGAGTTCGTGAAAGTGTATAGAATAATATCCTGAAAAGTTTACATTCCGCTCGGATGCAGAACATAAAAAAAGTAAAAAAAAATTTTTTTTGAATCAATTTTTTCAAAATTCTTAAATCAAGTCAGGCTAGAAAAAAACAAAAAATACAGGTGGGTAGATCAAGTATTTCTGAACAAAAAATGTTGTTATAAAATTGATCGCTAAAGTCACGGTTTTCCCGGAAAAAAATAGTGAAGTAACTTTGTCACTCTGCTCGGCCAAGCGCACGGTTAAATGCATACTACGGAACCTGTAAAAATTCTTAGCAGCTCTAACAAGTAAAATAAAGCTTTTTTCTCTTTCTGATTACATATTTTTAACATTCTTCTTAGTGACTGAGAGGATAAATAGTGAGTCTGGAGGGAAAATATATAATTATGAACGCATACACAGACACCACACATAGTCGCTGAATCGCTCGCATGAATTTTTATGTGCCTTTACTGTATTGTATTTATTACAGATACACCCATCCACATTTCAGCTATATCCATTGAATTCCTTATACATCTGTTAATGTATTGGAAAAGTTTCAGAATTTATATTCAAAACAAGATATTTTCATAGTTAGGATAAGATCGTGACAATCGCAATTTCTTATCATGATATGATTATTCATATTTATCAAGGAAATCATCAAGAAATTAAATTAAAATGATTTGAGATGTATTTTTTTTTAATCCACGTTACTACAACTTAATAAACCATACAAATCATGAAGTGTACATATTTTTTAACAGTTCTCAATGAAGAAAGAATTTTTTTGAAGAGATTTTATTTTATTGCGACGATTGAGTTCGGGCGTAATAATATATATAAGCATATTTTTCCCATCCATCCTTTGCTTGTATTGTTTGAAACAAAAAATCATCAGAAAACTACAATTTCCATCTGTTAAATGAACCAACACTCATATAGATTGAACAAATTCTGATTTAGTGACATGTAATTCAGTGCGTCGGTGTCACAGTCATGCGTATTCAAGCGCGTGCACGCATGGATCTCGGTCCCAGTTATAACGTTATACTTGACTATTTTTTTCCGAGAAAACCGTGGCTTTAACGATAAATTTTGTTAGAACATTTTTTGTTCATAAATACATGGACTATCCATCTGTATTTTTATTTTTTTCTAGCTTGATTTAATTTCAACATTTTGAAAAAATGGATGAAAAAAATGGTTTTTTTCACTTTTTTTTATGCTCTGCACCCGAGCGAAATGTAAACTTTTCAGGATATTATTCTACACACTTTCACGAACTCATTAAAAAAAAGTTTACACAGTTTGCAACTTTTTGTGGGTAAATACCTTCGTCGACTGGACTAAAACGCTTAAAGCTTTTTTCAACCTATAAAAATAACCTTATAACCCAACTTTAGATTTTCTAAGGTAGATATGGTAGGTGTAATTATTCGAAAAAAATTGATACAATGTGTCTCAGCTTTGCGTTGTGCAAATATCCTGGCTCTATAATGAAAGAAATAGAACAGTTTCAAAACAAGGCGGTTGAGGATACTGTTGAAACTGTACTAACGATTGGTGACTATAAATTAGTAGAAAATGCTTTTGTACCTTGTATTGGTGTTTTATTTAATATAAATTGGTTCACTACAAAATACGTAACTTATACATCAAAATGTGAAAAATATATTTGACAGATTTCAATACTGTCAACTGGTGGTTGATTAAATGTTCACCTATGTGCAACATTCTCCCACCTTGTGTTGCGACGATCCTGAAACTAAGGAACAACACAACAAATAAACAGAAAATTAAAATAATAAAGTTCTTTCAATAAGTTAGTCTATTGATGGGTTCCACCATACGGGTTCTCCTGGTGCGAACCTGTGGCAACTCTCTGGCATCGACAGTCTTCAAAAAATGACTTTCTTTTCTAGCATGAGGTTGCTCCAAACTTTTAGTACAAATTTCGTCAATCTGCTTATCTGAGGGCATCATCTCCAATGGGTAAAGTTTTTGAACTGGACGAAGAAGCTCCCCAGATGCAGTTTTTAATCGAACTATTCTCACGTGACCATCTTTTCCTGGGATGGTTTCAATAACAAGTCCCAATGGCCAATCGATTCGTTTTTGGTTATCGTTACCTATTAGAACAACATCGTCCTTCTGAATAACTCTTTTAACCTCTTTACTATATCTTTTACGTGATAATTGTCCCAAATATTCCACTCTAAATCTCTTACGTAAGTCTTCTCGAATCTTGTGTCGATATCTAATTCTACTATGAAGATTCTTTGTCTCTATATAATCGAAATCAGGCACTCCAACTTCAACGATTTCTTGGAGAAACATAGCCGGAGTCAGTGGCGATAGTTGTGAAGGATCCTCTGATAAATAGGTGATTGGACGACTATTTATAATACATTCACAGTCACATAAAACAGTTGCCATCTCCTCATACGTTAAACTGGCTCTCTTTCCTAAGTAATTCTTTAACAGTACGAATTAGACGCTCCCACCATCCTCCCCACCAAGCTGCAGTTGGGGGATTGAAACGCCACTCAATTTTTTGTAATGTACCATACTTGTTTACTTCATTCCAATCGATTTTCTTCAAAAGATTGCTTGTACCACAAAAATTCGTACCGTTGTCAGTATATATGATACTGGGCCTGCCTCTTCTGGCTATGAATCTTCTGATGACTTCAAGAAAAGAAATGGTTGATAATGAAGTTACTAATTCTAAATGCACTGCCCGATACACTGCACACGTAAAAGACAGATCCAGGCTTTCTGTCCCCCTTTTAGGTATAGAGGACCTGCATAATCAATTCCCGTTACCTCGAAGACCGCTGCATCTCTGGTCCTTGCTTCGGGTAGGGGAGCTGGAACTGCTTCTAAATGAGAAGCGTTATGCCGTTTACATGTATTGCACCTCTGGATAACAGAGCGTATGGTACGCCTACTGGTGAGAATCCAGACTTGTTCTCGTAAACAGTTCATAACTATTTGAACACCAGCATGATTCAATGTTTGGTGTTTGTATTCAATTAATTTAATGACCAAAGGATGTCGGGGATCCAACACTATGGGATTTCGAAAATTCAGTTTATCTTTACGGTTAGAGATAAGAGTTTTTAGGCGAATGAGTCCACTTTCATCCATATATGCACCTAGGCAGCTTATTCTGGGATCTGTTACACCAACAAATGTATCCTGTTGAGTAAATCTCATCAAAGCAGACTCTGCTGAAGTAATTTCCTGAACCGATATCTCACCAAAAACTCGATTTTTTTATTCTTCTTCCTTTAGTCGACTGTTTGAAACAAAACGCATTGTCCAAGCCATCATGCGTAATATCTTGGTGTATTTAGACAATTTTCCAAGATACCAATAAAAGGTCTCACTTGAAGGAATTATCAGTTTAGTTTTAACTGACCTATTTTGCTGCAGAAGCTGTTGACTGGAGATCACAGATTTTGGACTTTTACTTCTCGCCGTTTTCCTCATCTCAGCATTTATCTCTTCCTCATTCACAGAAAACTCGTTAATAGGCCATTGTTCAGGTTTACCTTTAAGCCATTCTGGGCCTTCCGACCATCTAGAGTCGATCAGCTGTTTTGCAGTACAGCCTCGTGATGGTAGATCAGCAGGGTTTAGAACTCCAGGAATATGTCGCCACTGATGAGGTTCAGAAATTCGACGAATCTCTTGTACTCTGTTCCTAACGAATGTTGCCCATTGATTTTCTCGCTGGATCCAGGAGAGTACTGTCGATGAATCTGTCCAATAATATTTTTTAACGTTCTCTATTTCCAATATTGCTGACGTAAAATTCATCAATCGAGCGCCTATTGTAGCAGCTAACAATTCAAGCCGAGGTATGGTTATCTTGGTTATCGGAGCTACACGTGATTTTGCTTCAATCAACTGAATTTTTACACCTACTGAAGTCTCGGTGCGAATAAAAAGCGAGGCGGCATAAGCTTCTTGACTGGCATCCACGAAGACATGTAATGAGACGTCTGCTTTAGTACTTGGCTCTTGGAAAATCCAACGAGGAATTCTCAACGTTTGTAATATCTCCGCTTGTTGTCGCCATGTACAGAAGTCTTTTTTATCTTCATCGTCTACTTCTTCATCCCAATTCAATGATTTTGACCATAACTTTTGTAACAATAGTTTAGGTAGAAGGAGAAATGGACACACTATACCAATTGGATCAAAGACTTTCTGAGTTACAGAAAGGATAACTCTCTTAGTGATTAACTCTGACAATGATTCTTTTAGATGATTAAAATTTAACATTAGAGAATCTTCTTGCTTGTCCCACCTGAGGCCTAAAATGGAGGTTTGATTATTTGAGGATTCCATTCCATTATACTCCCACCCTCTTAAATTAAATCCACCAGTCCTCATAATACTCGTGTATTGTTTTATGAAATGATTCAATTCAACTGGAGTATCCACGCTGGTCACACAATTATCTACATAAAATGATTTTAATAATTGTTGAATGGATTTACGGTGTTCGTCAGTCGATGCCTCTTCAAAGGTTCGTTCTAAGTGTAATTCAGTAGTAGCACCCAACAGGAAAGGGCTACTTGAAACTCCAAATACAACACGACAATGTCTGTAAACCTCAACTTCGCCTGGATGCGTCTTATTCCACCACAAAAAACGTAAAACATTTCTGTCTTTGGGTGAAATACTGATTTGAAGAAATGCCTTTTCAATATCTGATATTACACCAATTTTCTTTTTTCTAAATCTCATAAGCATGGTAGGGATGAGCTCGATTAAGTTAGGCCCGGTTTCTAGACATTGATTTAGCGATGGCGAGTATTTTCCCCTTGCAGATGCATCGAAAACTGGTCTAATAGGAGTCGTACTATTCTCTTTAATAACATGTCTGTGAGGGAGATAGTAGCCATATTCTTTTATCTCATACTCTGGTACTTCTTCTATGATGCCTTCAGCTAACCAATACTCCAAAATCGATTGGTAACTGTTACGGAGATTTTGAGCCTCCAATTTCTTTGTGGTATTCTCTAATCTCTTCTCAGCTATTTCTTTATTATCAGGCAGTATCGGGTGATTCTCTTTCCAAGGCAATAGCACCTCGTATCGACCTTTATCATTTACTTTGATTGTTTGACGAAACTTTTCCTTTACCTCGGCTTGATGAACTTCTTTCGATTTTGTTTGTGTTGGGTCAGTTATCCCAAGGACGTCTAGACTCCATAAATCTGATATATTAGCTTCTTGCACAAACATCGACATGACTAAATGAGTAGAATCAACTCGTTGGATTTTTTCACTCAAATTTTTACCCATTAGAGTCCATCCAAGTTTTGTTTCCATTGCAATCGGTCCACATTCCAAGTTTATGAGGTTACCAGTTGATAGTTTACCAATCACATCTGCACCAATTAATAATGAAATTGGTTCTTCGCTACGTTGCAGATCCGTTAGGAATATTTTCTTTTGCTGCAACTCCTGTAGCCATGGACCATTGCTAACACTTGGAATGTCTTAACAAATTTTCTCCTGACTTAAAGCCATGAAATTGCAAGCATAAGTTCCGTCGAGACTGATCAAATGTACCTGATAGCCATTGTGATCTTGAGGCTGAGTCTTTGCACCACCAAACAACATATGGACAATTTTTTGTTGACCAATTGGTTCATAGCCTAAATCACGAGCTGCTTTTGATAAAATGTATGATCGGTGAGACCCTGTATCTAATACTGTTCGAACGATTTGCTCCTTGTTCTGGTTTCGTAACTTAACGCAAAGCGTCTGTAGGAATACTTCTGTATTAACTGAGAGGTTAGCTAGGTTACTCTCTGTCACCGGTGTAGCAGAATTTGAAGCCGGTTTCGTTGTCCCGTCCAAGTTTCGACACATTAAAAGTACATGTTTTCCTCCACACCATGCACACTTTTCCTTAGACTTGCACCATCTACTATTGTGTCGTGGTTTGAGGCAACTGAAACATACATTTTTCTTTTTGACAGCTTCTTATCTTTCTTCCAAAGACAATTTCTTGGCCATTCCACATTGAGAACTGTCATGGTTACTACTACAGAATATGCATTCGAATATTTTATTCTCTCTCGCAGCGAAAAGAGCTGTAGCTGTAGGAACATTTTGTCGAGATTCAATATGATTCTCATACTTTTGCTTTTTCTTATTTTTGAAGACTGATTGAGATGTATCTTCACCTTTTAAACCAAATCCGGACATTGCCATAGAAATTCTTTGCTCATTTTCTACTTCTGCTCTTAGAAAATTCATTAACCTGACTAAACGATCTTTGGAACTGGGAAGTGCTACCGCATTATTTACTTCAGTTACAGCAGGAGCAGTAGCACCAGTCACAGTGCTACTCATACTTGATTGTCTCTGCCAAGTACGAAGAATATCTTCAGGTAACGACGACTCAACCAATGGATATAGCATAGCTGAACAGGTATCCGTATTAACACCTAATGATTCCAATGAACGAATATGTGTCTCAAGTTGATCATATTGCTTGGACAGAGGTGTTTTTTCATTTGACTTCACAGCATTTGTTAAAACCAATTTCAGAAGATCGCGTACGTAAAACTCCACTAATAGCTCATCTCTTCCAAATCTATTCTTCAAACTCTCAATCACCTGGTCATACATAGCACCTACGGGTGGGAAACTACCAACCAGTTCACTTGCTTTTGAATCTGGGAGTATGTGTTGGGAAAGATAATAGAATTTGTCGTCTTTACTCATATTAGCGTCCTCGTAAATCTTCTTAAATTGACCCCAGAAGTGAAGCCACTCTTTCAAGTCTCCTCCATATTTTTGAAACTGAATCTTCGGTAGGTAATGTATAATTTCGTTTAGGTCCCTGTTGATTAACACAATTACCTTGAGTAACGTTTATCTGTCTTACACTGTCACTTAATGCTGCTGCGTCCACCTCAGCCTGTATAAATCTTATTTTATATTCATCTACATTCTCAATCTCTAGATTAACTTCTGCCTCAGCTGTATCTGCCTCAATCATTAGATCAAATACCTTTCATTGAGCACTTCGAGTTCTCTAGCCTTATCTTTTAATAAATTGAAAGCTATATTTACTTCCCGCAATACAGTTGTTTCCTTGTTGCATTCGTTAACGAATTGAGTATGTGCCCTCGTAAACGCAGAACGTGTGTAAGTCCGGGATTTCTTCAATTTTTCCATTTTTAGATTGAGATTTGTATTTTCTAATAATCACCAGCGTGTTTCCAATAATAGTCCTGTCACGGTCGCCAAATGTTGAAACTGTACTAACGATTGGTGACTATAAATGAGTAGAAAATGCTTTTGTACCTTGTATTGGTGTTTTATTTAATATAAATTGGTTCACTACAAAATACGTAACTTATACATCAAAATGTGAAAAATATATCTGACAGATTTCAATACTGTCAACTGGTGGTTGATTAAATGTTCACCTATTTGCAACAGATACAATGGTGTATAGTTTTAAAATATTTTCAAATATACAGGGTGGTCCATTTAAGCGTGACGTCATAAACTCATAAACTTATGCTTTTTTAATGGAACATTCGGTGTATTATTACATATTTGAAATCTCCTTTTAAATATGATTCATATCAACTCTATGAGTTCAATCTGAGGTAAAGAATTAACATTTCACAATTTAACTTGTGCCAAAAATTGACGAAAAAAATTGAGAAAAATTATTTTTCACACAATTCACATAATAAGATTTATATATTTCATTATTTGTCAAAGTTCATTTTTGCTTACATGAGTTAGTTTCACTAGATCTCCACCGCGTAACAAAGGGTTAAAAGATTATAAGAATTGATATATTTAAAAAAGTAATGCATATACAGTGTGTCCCCTTTTACTTGGAACCACCACCATAAAAGGTTTATTTTAAGTCCGATTTAAAATAAACTTTTTATGGAGGTGGTTCCAAGCAAAATGGGGTACATTGTAGAATAATAAGTTCTTGTCCATTTGTCAAGAAGACAGCATTATAAATTATCACAGGCACACAAAATTAAAAATGTGGTCCTTTTCTGGTACTCCATTAGGTAACCTATATGTATTTCGACGTGCTGAACACGAATCAGTTGTCCGTTTAGCTCTATTGGCCACCATTTTTTTGTAAATCGCGAAAATAACCTAAAAAAAACTCATAATTTATTTTATTTTTGCGATTTACTGAAAAGGGTCTCGCCGGTTAACTATATGGAATTGGGCCCAGCGGCTTATTGGGCTATTCATTCACACGAATGTTGCTTATGACTAGGAATGCTCAATAACATATATAATAAACCTCTATCCCCTATATTATTTTAAATTTATTTTTTTTCAAAACTATTGAAGATAATTAATTGAAATTAATAGGAGACGTTTATATGAAATAGCTTTATATTTTACATTTTTTTTACATTCATATTACGTCATTTAGTATGTAAAAAAATAATTTAATTTTTGAGGGTGCTGTTTTTATATCAACCCCACTAACATAATTATCGTGTGTAAAAATTACTTCAAGGTCAAATTGGGTGAAGATGCTTAAAAATATAAATCTAGATAATGAACACAGGCAAACAAAAAAAATTAAGTGCGAAGACCTAGACCACTTAATTGCTACTCATTTGGAAGCCAATAATCAAAAAAATATGCTACTACTTTTAGCTTGGCTCTCAATTATTTTTTTTTTGCTTCAGAAGTATTGATTGTATTAGACAATATGGTTAGGCCATTTTATTTATCCACAGTAATATGTCTTCAGGAAGGGACACTAGCGAAACATTTTTCAGACAAAAGTTGTTCCTTTCAGAGAGGGGGCATCTTTTGGGTAGAAGAGATATTTCTGTGGATTAACTAAAATGGCCTAACCATATTGTCTAATAAAATCAATACTTCTTAAGCAGAAAAAATAATTGAGAGCCAAGCTAAAAGTAGTAATATATTTTTTGATTATTGGCTTCCAAATGAGTAGGAATTAAGTGGTTTCGCACTTAATTTTTTTCTACGATTGTGTTGAAAGTCAAATTTTCTAACTTCAAAATGAGTGCAGAAAATATCACTTTGCCGCACGCCGTGCGGCAAAGAATTTGCCACACGCCTTGATTACATCTTCACGCACCGGAATAAAATAGTGTGTTTACCTTAAAGAATTTTATATTACTTACTGGTAATAACAATTAAATTCTATAAATGTACATTCATTACACATGAATTGCAATTACAAAGTCAAATTTTCTTACTTCAGAATGACAGCGGAAAATGTCACTTTAAATAAAATCTGACAAGCAGCAAATTTAAAATTTTGGAAAGACTTTAAAAAGAGAAATAACTTCACAACCGTAGAAAAAGTAGTATGTAACACACGTGTGGCAAGCTTCATTGCAAAACTCGTATGATAGGAACACTCGCTACGCTCGTGTTCCTATTTTCATACATCGTTTTGCAATGAAGCCCTTGCCACACTTGTATTACAATCTACTATTTTTTGTGTGCCTGTGTTCATTAGGTACCTATGTTTATATTTTTAAGCATCTTCCCCCAATTTGACCTTGAAGTAATTTTTACACACGATAATTATGTTAGCGTTAAATAATATATATTTTTTGGTAGGTGTCACTCGAGGGGTTAATATAAAAACAGCACCCTCAAAAATTCAATTATTTTTTTATATGCTAAATGACGTAATAGGAATGTAAAAAAATGTAAAATATAAAGCTATTTTATGTCAATGTCTTCTATTAATTTCAATTAATTATCTTCAATAGTTTTGAAAAAAATTAATTTTAAAGTTGAGAGTTGTTACCCCCATAACTCTGCTAATGTAGGGGATAGAGGTTTATTATGTATTTTACTGAGCATTCCTAGTCATAAGTAACATTCATGTGAATGAATAACCAAATAAGCCGCTGGGCCCAATTCCATATACTTAACCGGCGAGACCCTTTGGGGGTAACGTAGCTAAACAGATACCTAATTCGTATTCAGCATGTCGAAATACAATGGAGTACCAGAAACAGACTTTTTTCTATGTGTGTCTGTGTAATATATGAATATCACCGGATCCTCCGCCATTTTCTAGAAAATCGCGTATGCATATATATTACACAGACACAAAAAAAAAGTGAAAAGTGATTTGTTTATAGGACTCCATTGTATTTCGACATGCTGAATACGAATCAGGTATCCGTTTAGCTCCAATTTTTTTAGTAAATCGCGAAAATAACCTATGAGTTTTCTGTTAGGTTATTTTCGCGATTTACAAAAAAATGGTGGCCAATGGAGCTAAACGGACACATGATTGGTGTTCAGCACGTCGAAATACATATAGGTAATTCAATAGAGTACCAGAAAAAGACCACTTTTTTATTTTGTGTGCCTGTGTAATTAAGCTTTCAAATGATGTTTTGACTGTTCCTATAACGTAAAATACAAAAAAGTTATGACAGAAAAGATGTGCTTTTTCACATTTTTTTAATAAAGGCGCTGCCATTTTGTAAGTACTCTGTTGTAATTAACCAAATATAATTCTCAAATACTGTTTTTCGTTAACATGACTGGGGTTTTCGAAAAAAACGTAAAATATTTCAATGAACATTAGTTTTAGCGAAAAAATGGCAGGGAATCAAAAATAAAGCTTCTAAACTGAGAATTAATAATTTTTTTTATTTATTTATCTAGGATTAATTCATTCGGGGAAATTTAAGTATAAATATTGCATCCGAAAGTTTATACAAATAACGTCAGGCAAGTACGTATATCGAGCAGGGCTTGCATGCGAAATAAATGGGCAACCGGCCGCAGGTCCTGCCCCATCATTTAAATTCCTTTGTATCGTTGCGCATTCAATCTGTACTTGGCTGCCGTTATCTGTAGGATAAAGTGTTTAGTTTAAATGTCGAATATCTTGGAAACTATGATACTTGCGTCAAAGATTCCAAGGATCGGAATTAAAGATACTTAATCGAACTTTAAAATTGTTCTTTGTTTGTTTTTGTATCATAAAACCAAAGAAGTTTTGACCGAAACAATGTGCATATTCACATTTTTATAAACAAAATGTCGCCATTTTGTTATTATAATTGTTCAGTAATTAAAAAAAAATTTCAAAAATACTGTTTTTCGGTAATATACAGTGTGTCCCGCTTTTCATAAAGCCACCCTAAAATCTCAGTTATTAATAATGCGATTTTCTTCAAATTTGGGTGGTAATTATATGTTAGAAAAATGAATTATTTGGCATAGTAAACATTTTCATTTTTCATTGGCGTGCGGTTTTAGGGGGTAAAAAGAGGTCGATTTTTCGGCAAAAGGATATTAGGGCTTATTTTAGACAAATTTTTTCTACCACATTTGGATTTAGCATGTCCAAAAACCTCAATCCATATTCTCCATGATCTCAAAAACGGATTATGGCAGAAACGAAAAATTAATTAATTTCTTAATATATCAGTTATTAATAATGCGATTTTCTTCAAATTTGGGTGGTAATTATATGTTGAAAAAATGAATTATTTGGAATAATAAAAATTTTCATTCTTCATTGGTGTGCGGTTTTAGGGGGTAAAATAGGGTGGGTTTTTTGGCAAAAGGATATTAGGGCTTATTTTAGACTAATGTTTCTATCTATTTTGATTCAGCATGTCCAAAAACCACTCAATCCATATTCTACTAATAATACTTTTTAATTTTTTGCTATAACAAACCTAAAAACAATTTTTTTTTTATAAATTCTGGTCTCTTCAACATAACCACCTTCCAATGATACCACACCGTTTGTCGTAAATGTTGCCTCGTCACTAAACATTATGTTACTTAAAAAAATCTGTCGTTAAGATAGTTACCTTGGAACCATAGGCATTAATCAAAAGTGCTTTGAAAAACAAGTTTTTATTTGATATTTGGCGATTCATAAGAATTGTCAAAAGTTAAATAGTGTTATTTAATTTATCAATCTTACTGATAATGGCAGAAAATCGGAGAGTAGTTCTTACAATTGAAGAAAAAGTTGAAATTATCCGCTTATTTGGTGATAATGAAAGATCTACGCGTAAGGTTGCTCGAATATTTAATCAACGTCATCGTGATCGAGCACCAATTTGGCACAAAACCGTTGGTGACATCAACAAACTGTTTGCAAGAACCGGAACCATTTTCAAGACAAGACGAAGAAGGTACAATTTAAATTTACGACAATATCCAGATGACGAACGCATTTTAACAGAATTTCGTAACAATCCAAATGGTAGTATAAGGGTAGTTGCGAGAACACTGAATTTAACCAAAAATAAAATATGGAGGTGTTTGAAACGCAGTAGGATTTAAACCAAAATTTTTGCATACTCTCTTAGAAGGTGATTTTGAACGGCGGCTTGAATTTTGCCTATGGTTGCAAGGTAACTATCTTAACGACAGATTTTTTTTAAAGAACGTACTGTTTAGTGACGAGGCAACATTTACGACAAATGGTGTGGTATCTAGTCAAAATTGTA
This sequence comes from Rutpela maculata, assembly GCA_936432065.2. Classification (NCBI taxonomy): domain Eukaryota; kingdom Metazoa; phylum Arthropoda; class Insecta; order Coleoptera; family Cerambycidae; genus Rutpela; species Rutpela maculata. Next base: position 115,820,735 of record OW386285.2, read on the forward strand.
GATATTGGGCAGCCGAAAATCCGAACTTTATTAACTGTAAAAACCAATACAGTGAAAAAGTTAACGTGTGGTGTGGCATATTAAACGAACAAATTGTTGGCCCCTTTTTCCTGGATAACCTCAACGAAGAAAATTTTCTAAATTGTTTACAAAATGATTTAGATAATTTTTTTATGGAAATGCCTTTAGCGCAGAGAGAAAATGCATACTTTCAGTTAGATGGTGCCCCGGCGCACAATTCTCTGATAATTAGAAATTTTTTAAATGCAAATTTCCCTATAAAGTGGATAGGTAGAAATAGCCTTTTAGAACCGTGGCCCCCTAGATCGCCTGATATTACCCCTTGTGACTTTTTTCTATGGGGGTACTTGAAAAATAAAGTGTATGCTACTCGGCCGCGTAACAGACAAGAGCTTTGCCGTAGGATTAGGCAAGCGTGTCAAGAAATTACTCCCCAAATTTTAAAAAAAGTGATTGAACGGCTAAGAAGGGTTGTTGAAAAGTGTATTTTATTGGAAGGTGGTTATGTTGAAGAGACCAGAATTTAATGAAAAAAGTTGTTTTTAGGTTTGTTATAGCAATTAAATAAAGTTATAAAAAATTAAAAAAGTGTTTTTTAAGAAATTAATTAATATTTCGTTTCTGCTATAATCTGTTTTTGAGATCATGGACATGCTGAATACAAATATGATAGAAAAATTTGTCTAAAATAAGCCTTAACATCCTTTTGTCAAAAAACCTACCCTATTTTACCCCCTAGCACCGCACGCCAATGAAGAATGAAAATTTTTACTATGCCAAATACTTCATTTTTCCTACATATAATTACCACCCAAATTTGAAGAAAATCGCATTATTAATAACTGAGATATTCAGGTGGATTTATGAAAAGCTGGACACACTGTATAGCATCTCCTAGATGCTCAATGTTTTGTCAGTTTAAAACACTTGCTTTGGAGAAAAATTCCATCCGCCATATTGGGGCCGCCATTTTGAATTTTTCAGTTTTGAGTTTAGATTCGCAGTCAGTGATCCCATAAACATAAATATCCTACTTTTCAAAAAGAGGTCAGCAATTCTTTTTGAAATATTAAATATCTAAATGTAGAGGTGGTTTTTACCATTGGGGATAAGATCAAGTGTCGGGATCATATAAAAACTGAAGATAATTACACTACAATAATTACCCAAGAAAATAATTTACCTATGGAACTATTTCTAAATTTTATATATTTTTTACCTCTACTATAATGTGTATGTTGTATTTTGCAGTTTATTCTGTTAAAATCAATACACATTTATTTTGTGTATTTTGACACATAATTATTATAATAAATATATCCCATCCACTGTACCATACAGAATTAAATACAAGGAAATTATACTTATACAATAATCCTCCACAGAATTACAGAGGATGTCTGAAAACCATTCTGACAAGGAATCGTCTTCCAAATATCCCACATTCCTTATGTAAAATATTTGCCAGATAACCTGAAGCTCTTATCGCTTCCGATTGCTAGGAGGTACTTTATATAAACTTTGGCTCTCGTATCATGTCAGAGCTAAACCTTCGACTCGAAGGCAAATATTTGTAGAGTTCGACAGAAAGTTTCCAACTTTCAGAAATGAGTTTTTGTCAAAGGCCATCTCACTGTTTGACTTTTCCTCTTCACTAAGACTTTTGATCAATAGAGCGAGAACTTTCTAATTACTTTTGTAGAATGTATTTAAGCTTGAAATCGAAGAAATATTCTCAGCCCAAGGAAGTATTCGAAGTTGCCTCGCTTTGTTATTCAGATTTGTGTATATAGAAGTGTAGAAAAACAGTTTACATCGTTTGTCTCACATTGAAATAACTACATTTATTTTGTGTTATATGTATATTGTAAACATAATTAAATTTTATTTTTTGAGGGTAACTTTGTCAGGCTGATTTCGTCAAATAGGTATATTGTAACCGGATAACAATTTTTAATAATCATGGTAGTAAAAAAATTTGTGTACAGAAATTCATTTCATAACACACTGAACTCAAATATCGAATAAGAAATGTCTGTATGTATGTGTGTGTATGGAGAGTTTTTGTTCACGATAACTTCTGTCAGAATTAAAATTTCTATTTTAAATTTGGAACTTACAATATAAAATACCATTGTATATTACTTCGTGTTGAAATTGGGCCGCATCCGTCAAAGGTCCGTAAACTGTAATTATTTAAGTATATGGTTTATTACAATTTTGAAGTAAGATATACAAAATATCGAACCTGCAATATACAGATTAGAATGTAGATTAGTTGGTATATCAATTTTGGTGCGAATACATTTTAATAACGATAACGTCTGTTCTTTTAGACTTAAAATTTTTATTTAAAATTTATTTACTATGTATGTTATATACAAAATAATATGGTTTTATGATTATGTTGTAAAAACATTCTTGGGGCGCTTCTATATCACCAAATCATCATAAAGTAAGACAATTCAGCTGAAAATTAGTGCAATAATGCTAGCTGGGATGCTTCCTATATGGATCATTTTTAGAGCTAGAATATGGAAATTTTAAAAAGGATGTGTTTGAGATGCCAAAATCATTCACTAATAATTGACGTTTTTATAGTTCACTTTAAGGGAATGAATTGGGGGGTTAATTTTAGTAGAGATACTGACTACGTGATATAGGTACCCGTTAAAAAGGAACATTTTCTAAATTTAACTCCAAGGGGCTCAATGGGGGTTAAAATATGAAGAAATTACGTTTCACAACTAACTTCTAAAGCATTTATTAGATGATATTTTATTAATTCCTAATTTATTTAATGTATTACATATCGAATTTCTAACATTTTTTACATAATTTATACCATGTAACTTTTAATTTCTAAGTTGGGTATGTTATAACAAATATTTTTACATTTTCTTATAGCCTCTCCTAGGGGGTGAATTGAGGTGTAATTCTGGTAATTCTGCATGACACAGACATCCATTAAAAAGGTTTTTTTTATATAAATTCAGCTCCAAGAGGACCAAATGGGGGTTAAAATATGAACAATTCACGTTTTAAAACTAACTTCTGAAATAAAAAAAAAATGAAGAAAGAAAATAAAAATGTTTGGTTTCCTAATTTCATTTTAAGCATATTCAAAAATTAGCTACATCCGCGGAAAGAAACTGTCACGTAAGAATTGTGTGGGGTCCTTTCTGTAGCTATTTGTGTGTAGGTAAGGGGTATTTTATCTTTAGATTATGTACAGTTGGTCATGAAACACCCTGTATATTATATTTTCATTTATTTTCAATATTTCCAATTACTAATGCATCTAAAAGTGCAGTTATTTATTTTTTTCGACTTCATTGGTGATTTTTATTGAAGTGGGACGGTTATTTAATTTGGACGCAAAGTTATCTATATCTGCCAATTTTGTAACAAACAGTGCAAACCATTCATATATCTCATCCATATTGTAGAAAAATACTCAGCTTTTTATCTTTGTTTCGAACCTACGCATGAGAAGACTATCATTAAAAAGTGACAAGGTGTTTCCTATTGCAATTGTTCATGTAGCTCAAATAAAGTTTGTTTAAATCAAAAGCAATTTTGCCTCGTGCAAAGTTTAATAAAATTATAGGTCATTATTATTTTGTATCAAAAAATTCGCTGCCTAAGAAATCACTACTTCCACATTCTGATTTCCTATTCAAGTCACTTGTAATGAGAAAAATTAGGATACTAGATTTGCACTCAACTATGTGGAAATAATTGTTCATAGAGATAATATTCGAAATCGTCTACTCCAAAAATCCATAAAACGATATTTCAAATTGGTAATGGTGGGACTAACACCAAAAAAAAAATTTTTGTGGCGACTGGTTCTTGTACACACATTAAATTATACAAATTATTTTTTTTTACCTCCTTTAATAATGGGTGCAGGTGGTAATGTAGACGATGGTACAAAATTTTGAGGCCTTGGCTTTTCGTACATACACTAAATCCCAATTTTATGGACTCTTGCTTGCTTTACCTATTTACCCCCATTTGCCCCAACCCTTCAATGAAATAAGATGAAAATATCTAATTCCATAACTCGTTATAATAATAATAAGAGCTTTATTGCCCAACAGAGAATCCATTTATAGGGCAATATGTAATAATTATACGTAATAAAAAGGAAAAATATACTTATAAAAATTTTAAATATCAAAATCTAATAGTGACATAAGTAATAATTATATAGTAAATCTAGCATGATAACAAACAAAGTATTAAATAACAAATTAAATAAAAAACTAGATATAAATATAAGTATTAAATAACATTTACGTTGAGATTTAGAATAGCTATTTCAATGAGAGTGTTTAATGAACAATAATAATGTATATCACACACATTAAGCTTTTAAAATTTTGACACATGGCGTAAACTGATGATTTTAATAAAATATCTGTTCTAGATATATCACATATCAAGGTACTATGCCTTGAGTTAATCTTAGGTACTTTGAATGTCAAATATTTTAAGAATTTTCTTTGAACCCGTTCTATCATCATTTTATGATGATTGTTATAGTATGTATACCAAATCAGTGCTGCATACTCAAGTCTAGAGCGGACATAAGAGAAATACAATATTTTTAAAGCATCAATATCTGTAAAAATTTTAAAGTTTCTAACGATGAATCCATAAAACTTCACTGTCTCGGAGACTTTTAAAGCTTGCAGTCAAATAACACACCCAAATCCTTAATGGAATTACATCGACATAATGTATTATTCTCAATATGATACAAATTCACATGTTGTTTGTTTTCTTGAGAAGCCATAAATCTTGCATTTCGAGACATTAAGGCCTAATTTAACTACACGTTATCACATTAAGAGCGAATATGATCTAGATCAGCTTGTAACTTCCTACAGTCATAATACAAGTATAACTGATTAACTGAATATATAGTTTTTAAGTCATCAGCATAAAAGAGATTACAACAATCAAGAGCCTCACTTAAATCATTAATAAATAATAGAAAGAGAAGCGGGCTGAGCTTTAACCCTTGAGGGACATCCGAGGTAACAGTATAACGAGACGAATTAAAATCATAATATATATGACATACTGTTGCCTTTTCGGTAAATAATAATGCATGGGTGTACCAAATTTCAAGTCAATATCACAAACCGTTCCAGAATAATCGTGCGCACAAAAGAGAAAAGAAGTTACATGTAGACCGACAAACAGCCAGATTTTTTGCTCAAACTTAAAATCTCGACTTTTCATGGCTTTCTAAGCCTATTTTTTTTTTAAATCTATTTTTTTTATCGTTATTATACTTTCACTCCACTCGTGGATGTTAAGTAATTATATTACAACTTCCTACTGATATGAATAAATTAAATAAAACATTATACAGTACGTTTTGATTTATAGCTGGACAAATCTGTTCTAACCCTAAAGCCCTAAATATTTATTATTATGACAGTAATCCCTCATGTTTTGGCAGCAAATACTGAATTTAATATAGATAGTTCTCCAGTTATGGGGTTTATCAAAACTCTGAAATCTCACGGTCCGTTAAAGCGGACTGGAACCGAGCAATGTTTACACAAGGACGACACACTGCTGTTCCAATGTTGACCATAGCTTCAATATCCCGGCCCGCGGGTCCATAACACGTGACTTCGCACTACACACACTGTTTCAAATCTCTTTACAAACTTTGATCACTTGCTGGAAGTTATATTATACACGAGTTCTATTATTAGCCACCATTCCATTCACATTTCACAGTGGATTATTTACGATAGTTAATTGACAATTGTGAGAATTTGTCAATCAAGATATCTGTTTATTTGCTTACTAGAAAAGAAGAGCTTAATTTAATTCAAATATATTAAATCTATCTCACTTTTGCAGTATTATGTGCGTCAATTTTTATCTTCAATTAAAATTACAGTGTGTAATTCATTGCCGCATCTTCGAAGGAACTCATAGTAATCAACACAGGATATAACTTGATTGGTCAAATAAAAAATTATTTGTATTATGTGAAATTTGAAAAAATTACGGCTCGGTACAACGAGAAAGATGCATTTATTTTTTTATTTTATTTGAACATAGTGTAAAACAAAAATAGCAGATAGATGAAACTATTGAATTTAGTATAGCCTTTCATTATCGGCCTTGGTGGTCACTTTCTATTTACATACAGTTTATTAAAATAATGCTTTAAAACATGAATCATTAATCAGCAATTTCATGTTAATGGAAATGTTTTCTTCTTGGTATTTTCTTGATGTTTCAGTATTTTGTAACATTTCTGGTCCGAATATACCAAAAGCGTATCTGATAACATTCTTGCACTCTGATATATTTATTATATCAAAGACGAAAGCAAAATGGCGTAAGACCGATTTTTAAAACTAATTTTTTCCATATTTGGTAATCTTCTTGCAGCAAAATGAAACATCTTAAGTAGAGTTACGCTCTGCACAAGCAATAAAGGTTTTATAACAGCGGCGGCTGTAGCGGAAAGTTAAAAAATAGAAAAAATCCAAAAAATAACAAAAATAAAAACTATATCTGATAACATACTTCACCAAAGATTCATTATAAGCAGGAACTATGCAATTAAGTGTCTACAGAGAGTAACTGATACTTGAAATTATTCTTTTAGACCAAAAATAAAAACATTTATGAACAGTCTAGAGGACACTTTCGACTTTTATTGCTGTAGATAAAGAGTAAAAATAATAATTCTCAGCTGTAAGCTTGCAAATTATACGATAATTTTTAGTATATATAGTAAATGTATTTATAGGGGTTCAAGAAGTGTGGCAGGAGTTAATTATACGCAGTAGCTATGTAATTCAGCGCTTACAGAGAATAATTGATAGTTAAAATTATTCTTTTAGCCCACAATAACATAACAATTGAAGAGCTAAGTGGATAAAGGTGTTATGTCAAAAACACGTTATTGAGTAATTTAACTCGAAAGTTTTTAGGCGAGAACTTTTTTGTTATAACGACTATATGGCTTGCATTTTGCGATGATATTGACATTTGATGTACTTTTCAGAGACAAATAACTAAAGTTGTCAGTTGTCATTATTTTCGAAAATTTAAAAAAATTAATGTACATAACACCTTTATCCGTTCATAAGTTTCTCTGAAATGAATAAGGAATTAGTGAATAAAAGTGTTAAGAAATTAAACATATTTTATTATTATTAAAACATTGTACAATTTTTAGGTAGTCGGACAGTTCTACGGTTTTGAGCCACAGTTTGGTCATTTCCAAGTATGTTGTGATAATACGGCCTTACCATTCATTTATGAATGGTAATTGTTCTTAAAATTGGCCAGTTTTCCTACACTTAGGCTGCCCTTGTTTTCATTAAACACCGTTAGAGCAATACCGTCGGAATTTATCTTATGTATATTCCTTTTCTTTAAATTATCGACTTTGTAAAATGGAGTCATTTCATCTAGTGATGTAATAGTAACACCCATAGGTGCCATTTTATACCGTCGCGAAAATAAACCTTTTCATTGTTTTCTTCCTGTTGTACAAATTGAGTTTTGAGGCAATTCCATCAATATCCTTGAAATGATTCTTCATATCTATGTCAACGTCGTCTTTGGGAGTTCTTAAAATTTCTCGATACTGGTCCGGAACGTAGATATTTTGATGTTTCCTTAAAATTTTCTCGACTCTACCAAAGTCTCTGTATGAATCTAAATATGAATGTCCCACCTCCGAAAATTTATGGTCGATAACTTTAAATTCTCTCTTTAAAATCAACAACTGGTAAAGTGTAATGATATTGAAGTTTTTATTTTGTCCACCGCAGGAGTCGGGCCATACTATAATGTGATCGATCTTTTCTTGGAAATATTCATTGTGAAAAGGTATGTAAGCAACTAGCAATTTCTAGGCTTTCACGGCTGGCCATATCTTCAGTCCATGTGAAAAAGAACGTTGTTTTTTTTTCAGTATTCCTCGATGTCTGTATGTCAAGGTTGTAAAACCACATTTGACGAAGGCAAAATGCTCCCGATGTACTTAATTTTGGCAGCGGCATGGTTTGCTGAAGATCTAAAGTAAGAAAGCAAATCGTTCTATCTACTGTAACTTTTGCTCCGTCACGCTTTTGTTGTTCGAAAGCTAGTTTGTAATTTTCTCCGTATTCTTTAGTATTATTTCCAGCATCACATTTGGGAAAAAATGTGAGTCATTTCATGATCTCAATTAAACAATTTTGAATACCATGGACGTAATTTCAGCATTTTTATTGGGTAGGCAGGGATTTTTCACAGATAACCCAATAGATGTAAGCATAGCGAACCCTGTAATTCTTAAACGACAACCTTACAAACCCAAATGACCTTTGACTTGATTGGCGTAATTATCATACTTATTATTTTTTCCACAAGAATTTCGGAATTCGCCAGATTTGCCTTAAACAATTTAATGCTCCTTCAAAATATTGGGTGGGCAGAAGCCATACCAGATATCAGTTTTGCTCTTGTCATAAAAATTTCTACGGTCCAGCCCTCTTCTACTTGTCAGCATAAAAATGTTTGTATAAAAATCTACACCGCAAAGCGTCACTTTCCAGTATTTCTGATTTACAGACTAATTGGCTAGAATACTTTGGTAAATTCGTATTTTATTATTGCATTTTATATTGATAATGTTTTGTTTTTAAAACATTATTAAAACTTGCCTGGGAAGAAATTGCCACTATGTGACTGATTTCTGCTGAATTGCCAAAAGGTATAAATGTGTTTACAGCAATTAGATACTCAAGTACCATCTCGACTCTTGTACCATCTCATACCATTTCGAAATTGAACGAAATGAATATATGGATTAAAACACTATAAGCACTATTTCCAAATATCAGCCAATTTATAAACATCTTACATGATTCATGAAATCGTTTATTCATTGCCATTTATAATATAAGTTTACTACGACTGGCCATTTTCACTATAATAGTAAGAAACACTTAACAGAACTTGTCACATTAATGTCAATATAACAACTTTAAAAGCAAAGTGTTTTGGATTAAAACAATTTAATATCGCACAGTAATGGATAAAGGTGGTATGTGATCATGACACCTTTATCCATTAAATTATATAAAAACCATATGTACATAACACCTTTATCAAACATTAAAACGCATTTAGGAAAGGTTTATTATCCCAAAAATTTATTGAAATTATAGATTATAAGTTAAAATAGTTGTCTGTGTAGAAATCTCAAAATTTTCAAAAATGTCACATAACCTTTATCCACTTCAATTATAAGTAGTCTGGGACATTTTCCACCTCTAAGTATGGGGGATAAGGGGTGACAAATAATTAATTGAAACACAAACTTTGATTAGTATATTTTAATGTCCAAAAGGAAAAAGACTAATTTTTTTGTGAAAAAAGTATTTTTATATGGTTTTTAGGACATGTCTTTCTTATATTATTGGAAATAGTTTTCCCTAAGATAGTGTTAGACTGTACAAGCGAAAATTTTTGAAGTTGAATACAAACATACCGAAAACTCAGATTTTAACCACCAAAACACGACTACTATTCCAGACATTCTGGTATACTTGTTTCTTTTTTCATTGTGAGATTTGGATGAAAAATTTTGTGTTGAATCGATCCATTAAAATTATTTTGAAGGAATTTTGTTTTTACTTTCTAGCTTTTTTCGATTTTTTAACTTTCCGTTACCGTTCCCGCTGTGAGGTAGATTTTTACTTTTTCGTGTAAAAAGGTTATCAGACATTGAAATATTCAATTTTGCTTCCGATTCCGGGATCTAGACTAGTCAATCGCACTGATGTTGGTTTTTGATAGTTACTTATTGTAAAAATGTTATCAGATACGCTCAAAGAAATGTACGAGCTCTTGATATACCTAAAGTGGATAACTCAGCGTCCTGTGTCAAGACCAATGTTTGCAAAAAAAATGGTTCGCCTTGACAACCCAGTGGCTGTCTGTAGAATGAAGACATATTGAGATATTTTCAATTTTACAAGTCAATTCGAGGAAGATTGCTCTGCTTCAAAATTTGTAGCTTTCGGATGGAAAGACTAAAAAAGGAAATCGTGCACTCTGGCATAACTACTCACAAGAAGACCTAAAACCCAGCATCACTTCATATAATAATAAAAATAATAATAATATTAGGTCTTCCCAAAAAGTAACAAAAATAAATAACATGATAAAAAAAGTACGACGAAGATCAGGTGGTTGTGCAAGACAAACTTCTGTATTTAATTTTAAATTTTTTGCTTTTGCTGTAAAAGCTATGTGATGTCTATCTACATTTATTTGAAGATTCTCCATTACAACTGACCTGCTGTTATGATGGCCAAAAACAAGAGCCGATGTTTTACTAGCATTAACGTTTAAGGCGTGATTTTTAGACATTTGTATTAACGAGCTTAAGTCTCTATTAATAGCAACCATAGCTTCTGTGCATTCCTCTGGATCAAACGAAAAATAGAGTTGAGTGTCGTCAGCATAGAAATGAGTCTGAAAACGCTCAGCTACTTTTTCGTAGCCTGATGTATATAACGTATACAAGAGCGGTCCTAGAATTGATCCTGGTGGCACCCCAGATGACGCTTTGAGAGGATCAGACAAACTATTATCAATTTTAACGCGTTGGGTTCTATTATATAAATAACTGCGAAAAAAGTTAACTGCGCTAGCACTTAAACTCATTGAGCCAAGTATGGCAAAAAGAGTTTCATGATTGATCGTATCAAACGCTTTTGTAAAGTCGTCAAGTACCAGCACAGTAACTTTTTTTTTATCTGATCCTCTCAAAATATCATCTGTGATGTTTAATAGAGCAGTTTCACAACTATGCATAGGCCGGAAGCCAGATTGTGTTTCAGGTATTAGTTGCAATTGAGTTACATGAGTACGCAGCTGAGACTCTACTTCCGTTTCTAACGCTTTTGACATAGTAGGCAAAATGCTAATTGGCCGGAGGTCTTTGAATTTTTCGGGATTAGTTTTTTTAGGTAGTGGTTGCATTATGGCCTTTTTCCAGGAATTTGGAAAAGTACAGTTTTTTAAGCTAAAATTAATGATGTGAGTAAGAAAAGGCAATATTAGAGGACAACAAATAAGTAATAATTTAATGTTAAGACCATCATATCCCCGAGAGTTAGATTTTATACCCTATAAAATTTTTTGTACATTATACTCAGAAGTAGGCCTAAATTTAGATGAATCGATATTTGGTTTAACATTATTTATATAAGAAGTAATTGTATCATGGTCTACAATTTTGGAATGGAGTTTACAAAATAATTATTGAGGTTGTTAACATTTTTTTAGCTCATCAGGTATACTCTTTTCTTGTTTAGCTATATTTATCAATGTAATACACATCACTTTTATTGTGTTGAAGCTCATGCACCATTCTTTCCAGAAACTCAGTTTCACGATAGAGAGTTTAGTTAGAAGAGGACCATATAGCGTCCTGTCTTGTAGAAGAAAATCTGATGGCCATTAAAGTCAATTATATCGAAACTGCTACTACACTGGATTCAATCTCCAATATAATAATATGGCTCAAAATAAGAATTGGAAATATGAAGTCACCACAAAAAAATATGCTACAGTAATTCGCAGCGAAATAATTTATAAATCGCAGGAGATTATTTGTCCGCTACTGCCAGAAAGTTAGTTACAAAACGGGCGGAGGAGCATGATTTACTTCTTTCCTAATTTGACTGGGGAAGAGGGTACTATGATCAAATATTGTCGGAGGAAATATCATATACAACATAACTAGGGAAAGAGACGTATCCGACAATTTTCTGTGCTATCATGCAAGTCTTTGTTGCCTCGAAAAGTTTTTATTAAACAAGGATGGGCATAAGATACCGACGTAAATAAACACATCATATATAGTAGACAACCCCCAAATCCAAAGCCAAGGCTGTCCGGAATCGGGTTACATATTTTTAAAAACGCAGACATACATCCATAGTCACCAGAGAGTGTGAGATATCCTCGTGTTAGATTTGTAGTTTATAGTCCTTCAATATTCTCCTAAAGAACTTGTCGGAAATATTTTTCCTTGCTAGATAATGCGTTATTGCTCTTGGTGGATTCTAATCTCACTGACATTACTCTTGGCAGCATGAAATCTATGTAAGAACATTTAATAGTCGGTTAGAAATTTATGTTTATCTAAAAGCACCCTTTTTGAAGGGGGGGGGGCTTCATTACCTGCAGGATATTTTTGCCCTCCTGTACTTTATACAGTGTTAGCTAGCTCTACAGAACTGTAATTAAAAAAAAATTGAAGTCATGAAAATGGGTGCTGGCTATTCTTTACAATTTGACATTTATTTGTTAATGTGACCAAAGAAACGTTAACTTAGTCCTCTTCTCCACTTTCAATAGTTAATAACTCGAAAGCGAATAAGACGTTAGCTAATCAGTAATTATCGGCCAATAAACCCAATAAACAATATAGCAAAAATATTTGAAAAATGCCTTCAACGATTAATTAACTTTTCAAGCCTCACTTTTCGCCTCACCAATTTGGATCCACAGAGGGACTAAGTACGGACGACGCTATATATGAACGACGCTATACATGAAGGAAATAATAGACCAATTCCACAACAGTAAAAAATGTAGAGCATTGTTTTTAGATCTGACTAAAGCCTTCGACACAGTGCCACATCAGAAACTTATCAGTATTCTGGAATGCTGTGGAGTTAGAAGCAGAACTCAATGTGTTAAAATTAGAAACATATTAAGCGAACCAATGTATATATTAATTCCTTTACCAACATAAACATCAACGGTAAAGCCATCTCTGATGCAGGTGATACGGTACTAATTTTTAATGGAACCACCTGGGACAACAGAAGATATCGACCAATATCAGAAATCAAAGAAGTAAAAGATTGGCTAGATACCTATAAGTTATCATTAAATGTAAAAAAAATAAACTATATTGCATTTTCTATAACATCAGCAAATCGTCCGAATTATAATTACATAAAAGTAGACAACTTAACTGAACCAATTAATCAGACCTCAAGTACTAAATATTTAGGTATTGTAATTGACAATAAATCAAAAATGGGATTGTCGTGTAAGATACTTAACAAAAAAAATAAGATGTCTTGTACAGACATTTTGTGTTTTAAAACAATTCTTAAGTCAAAATTTATTACTAACATTATAACAAACACTAGTTGAGTCTCTTATAACAGTTCAAAACAGCTAACAGAAGCTCAAAATAAAATATTGCAAAATAATCTTTAAGAAAAACCGCCTGTATTCAACTTTATTATTCCGAAACTATATGTAATGTTCGTAGCACATTTTTTACCTTAACTTGCTGTATATAAGCACACAGAAGTTAAACACTATATCAATCACGGATATAATACGCGAATAAGAATAAACCAGCATTTAGCAACTCCATTAAATAGAAAGAACATAAACTTTAAGTACATAAATTACTTAAGGCCTAAGTTTTATAATCTGCTTCTATCAAATATTAAACAAATAAATAACGTCAAAAGACTTAGGAACAACTGTAAATTGTACATTATACACAATTATCGCTCATCTGCTCAAATTGTGTAAAATCTGCTCCAACAAGTTTTTTCTAGAATAGATAAAACACAAATCATTTCATTTTTAGTAACTAAGTTATAGAAATCTATTATATCACTAACTAGAACTTTATTAAAAATATGCATACGGGCAATGATGACCTCATTATTACCTAGGTACCAAAATTGTTTCGTACCTTTGTCTGCATACCACCTTTTTGTCACTCAATCTTAATGTTCTTTTCTTATTAATACACATACTTCCATGTGTTCTTTTATAATTGTGTATATTCTTTGTATATATACGTATGTACTGTGCATATTGTCGGTATGTATATATGCGTTTATTTATACGTATAGACGTTTATATTTATATTATTGTTCTCGTCTTCATAATTGTATTATTACTTTATTGCTCAAGATATTAATATTGTAGTACCATTGAATATTATTCATATACCTGTATTATAAGATGAAGTAAGAAATAAATTCTATTCTATTTCGAGTGCAAAGGAGCACATAAAGGGTGCAATTTTTTGAGAAGAAAACGTTCAAGTGGAGGGTGGTGTTTTTTTTTATATTTCAACTAATTTTACTAAATTCTATAACCAAATTCTGGTATTATAATTATAATATTTATTATACACACCTTTGAGGTTAAATTTATTGCATCCATTTCTTTTGGAAAATATAACTATATATGTCAATGTGATATCAATGTAACTTCAGCTCACCTTCAATAACAAATTCTGAACTTAAATAATACATATATTTAAAAGAATTCATGTCGTTAATTGCAAGGGTTGAAAAGAGTCAATAGGCATGAAAAAGACTGTTCGTGAGATAATAAACCGACCCTGTCCTCACATGTATGTGACAGAGGATTATAGCAAGGCGGTTGGAAAATACTTGGGACGGCAGGCAGCATATTGCAATTGCCTCTATTCCCTTCCTGCAATATGTTTCCAAATATCGCATGTGTACCCCCGTGGTTTATATTATTGGTATACTTTCCTGCTCCAAACGCTCTTGTGCTAGATTATAATTGCAAGACTGAACGATTATGGTATTTTGAGAATACACTATTCTGATAAAAGAAAAATATGAAATTGCTTTTATATTAAGAAAATTTTAATCTTAGATATTGTTAAATTAGATAATGTTATTTAATATACGTCATGTATAAGTAATTCAAGGAATATACCAGGATTGAGTTTGATAACATAAGCGATCCATGGCGGGTAGAGCATACACATTGCTATGCATTTGTAACAGAAAAAGATATGTTGAAAAACAATAGTGGACTTTCTTATAACAATTGTTTGAAATTATTCGCGTAAGGGTAGGTAGGTTTAATATCCGAAAAAATTTATAAAGTTTGGAAACTTGGCAAAAATATTAGAAAATGTACCAGAATCACAATGAAGAAAAACTAACGTGGTTGCATCATTCACTAAAATTGCGAAAACCCCCTATTCGATTTAGTTCATTTATCTGCTAAATGGAAAAATGGAAAAAATATCTCTACATAAAATGGTTCTTTATAAAATTGTATATGCTCTATTAATTCTTTCTGTTGAATAAATAGTATTCTCGCAAATGCAGTGCGAAGATAAAAGTGAGTCGGGGCATTCCATTTAATACATATCTACCGTGGGTTTTGACTGCAAATTACTCGGAAACTAAATTTTTTTTTTATCTTTTACTTTATATATTTATTTAACGTCGGCCTATTTCCGTTATTGGTAGCTTATCACCGACGCACAGTGGGAAAAATATGCATTTTTTGGACAAAAATCTGCCGGCAGTAAAGATTTCAATCAAATTAAATTAAAAAAATGGCAAATACTCTTAAGACATTGTACTTTAGAGTAGTGCTGCGGCCAAAGATGTTTTAACTCCTAGATCGCTCAACCCTATCTCAATTTTGTATAAAACATATCCCACTTTTTCAAGTAAAGAACCGCCCATTTGTTCAAAAGTTAATTTTGTTATTCTTGTTAATTTTTTAGTTAATAAATAAAATAGAAGGCATAGTTAACAAATGTCAGTAAATAAAATTAATAAAAACAATCTGTCAAAAACATAGCAACATCAGTTTAAAAAATGTATCTTTCATGAAATATATTGTTAGCACGATTTTCTATTTATCATTTCTGCAAAAGCAGTGGTCCTTCGAAGTTATCATAATTATCATAAATAGTGGAAGCTTACCATCTACGGTAAGAAAGTGCTCTGCTAAACGCAGACTAAAGACAGCCACACAATAAGTTGGTCTTCAGCCGGACGAGCATTTTGAGCAATCAAGCCTCAAATTTGCAAAGAAGTACCAGTGAAATCATCGAAGCATTTTATGAAGAATTACTCCATCACATCAGCGGATAGAGACAGCGAATAATAGTTAGCAAGCAACGAAAAATTGATATCAAGCGCTCTGGTCAGAGTCAAGGTTAGTTATTCACAAAATAATTTGCCAGTCTATACTTTTATTTGTGTTAACTCAGTTTCGTGCATTGCCAAATTATCTCAAATTTAAATAAACATTTAAATTGTCAAAATGTCAGAAAAAATTGACATAAAATCTCTTATTCATAAACGTGGTGTTATAAAAGGCCAATCAACCCGATTTATACATTTTTTGGACAATTTCGACGTAAACCAAACAGATTTAAATCAGTTGAAAGATAGGTTAAGCGATTTTAAATCATTATTGGGCAAATTTAGTGATATCCAAACAAACTTGGAAATTTCAGACACTGATACAAATCCTGAAGAACATGATAAAAACAGGGTAGCATTTGAAAGTTCCTACTATTCGGTGTTATCTCGAGCACAGAAAATTTTAGATGAAGTCGCAGGAAAGGAAACGGTGTCGGTAGCCAGTAATCAGCTGTTGGCTATGGAGAATTTAAAAAGAGACATAAAGTTGCCTCCCATCAATCTTGGAACGTTTGAAGGTTCTTTTCAAAATTGGTTATTTTTTAAGGACACCTTTACTTCTCTCATTCACAACAACAAAAATATTTCTGACATTCAGAAGTTTCATTACTTAAGGTTATCACTAAAAGGTGAAGCGGCACAAGTAATTAGTGCATTAGAAATATCATCAGCAAATTATAACGTGGTTTGGAAGCTGCTCTATGAGCGATTTGAAAATAAAAATTTCCTTATCAATAACCACGTTAAATCTATCTTTAATTTAACTAATGTCACAAAGGAATCATTTGCTGGCTTAAGGTCATTACTCGATAATCTTACAAAGCACATAAGGGCTTTGCAGGTTTTGAAATTACCTGTAGATCAATGGGATATATTGCTCATTCACTTAGTAACGTTGAAACTTGATTCAAAAACTAGGCGAGAATGGGAGGAAAAGTGCACAGGGCCAGAATTGCCAAAATTTACCGAGTTAGAAGTTTTCCTCAAAAACAAATGTAGACTCTTGGAAAATTTACAATTAAATAACATAGAGGGTAAAATTTCAAACGATCGTGGAAGCAACTCACGTCAAAATTATTCGCATTTCTCAACCGAAAATGTATCATGTGTGTTATGTAAAGAGAATCATGTAATAAACTCTTGTCCAAAATTCTCCAGTATGTCTATTAAGTCACGATGGACAGAGATCAAGCGTCTGAATTTATGTCACAATTGCTTGAAGGGAAATCACAATATAAAATTCTGCAAATCAATCTCGTGTAAGAAATGCAACAGACGACATCATACGTTACTTCATGATCCAGAATTTTATACAAATTTTCCTCGCAGTAGTTCAGACCAAACAAACGTGAGCAAAATAGACCAACCATGCATTAACAAAAGGTCGGAGAGCGATGCTCTCAACCAAGACACACATGATGATGCCATACCTCAAAAGACACACGCTTTATCTAATCAAGCAAATTACTCTCGTACCTCACAAGTACTCTTATCTACAGCTATTATACAAGTAATAGATCGCAATGGTAAAATTCACGAAGCCAGAGCAATGCTTGACAGCGGCTCACAGTCTAATTTCATAACTAACTCTTTATGCAAGAAATTAAAACTTTCGACTTCAGAAATCTCATATACGATTTTGGGGATCAATCAAAGGTTAAGCAACATAAATGCTCGCTGTCAACTGAAAATACAATCTCGATTGGATAATTATCAAACAACATTATCTTGTCTTGTGTTACCTACAATTACGGATAAGTTGCCATCGGTTTCCTTTGACAAATTTACCTTAAATATTCCCCATAACATACAGCTAGCCGATCCAAAATTCGATCAGGCTGGTGACATCGATATTCTCATTGGGGCTGGAATATTTTGGGATTTGTTGAGCGTGGGGCAAATAAAATTGGGTAAAGCTAAACCTAATTTACAACGAACAAGACTAGGCTGGATAGTTTCGGGATTGTTGAACTTGCCAAACGTAAATCAACAAGTGAATAAAACCGTGTGTCATTTTGTTAGTAGTAATGACATCGATACACAGTTAACTAAATTCTGGGAACTAGAAAACATTGATAATTCAAAAACAATCACAAGTGAAGAACGGGCTTGTGAAACAAATTTTAATGAAAACACGAAACGAAATAAAGATGGTAGGTTTGTTGTAGCGATCCCATTCAAGAAATCTCTTGAGCTTCTCGGTGAATCGAGGCAACAAGCTGAAAAACAATTTTACAATCTTGAGCGCCGCCTCCAAAAGAATGCTGAACTTTCACAACTGTATACCGAGTTCTTAAATGAATATGAACAAATGGGTCATATAGTTAAAGTGACAAATCCCAAGCAAGCAAAAATTAGCTATTATATGCCTCATCACGGCGTTTTTCGAGAGCATTCTGAGACAACTCGATTGCGTTGTGTTTTCAACGCTTCAGCGCCAACGTCAACTGGGAAGTCATTAAACGACTTACAGATGGTAGGGCCAGTATTACAGAGAGAATTATTTAGCATTCTTTTGAGTTTCCGTATTCATAAATATGTAGTAACTGCCGACATTGCTAAAATGTATCGACAGGTGCTTTTATGTCCTGAGCAAACTCCTCTCCTCAGAATTTTATGGCGTGCTAACCCGTCCATATCCCTGGAAACATACGAGCTACAAACAGTCACATATGGTACCGCTGCAGCTAGTTATCTTGCAATACGATGTTTATTTGAGTTGGCTAATGAGTGTCAACAAGATGAACCAGAAATCTCTGAAATAATTAAATCTGATTTTTATGTGGACGATCTATTAACTGGCGCTGAAAACATTGAACATGCTGCAAACATTTCAGTTCAAATACAAAATGTTTTAAGACGAGGCGGTTTCGACTTGCGGAAGTGGCGTGCCAATGACAAAGGAGTTATTCAAAATTTAAACGCTCATGATTCCACAAAATTTAACTTTCGTGAAAACGAAAATGCAAAAACGTTAGGTCTAATGTGGTCTTGCGAAACTGACAATTTCACATTCGATATAGACTCAAAACCTAGACCAACGAAGATAACCAAGCGAACAATCTTGTCCGAAGCAGCACAGATTTTCGATCCTCTTGGCATATTAGGTCCATGTACTATAACACCAAAAATAATCTTACTACAACTTTGGCAAGAAAAACTTTCTTGGGACTCAGCTGTACCCTTGCATTTAAACTACAAATGGGTAACCTTTCGGAATCAGTTACACATGCTAAATAAAATTGAAATTCCCAGACGCGTAACATGCGAAAATTATAAAACATTGGAACTGCATGGGTTTGCAGATAGTTCCAAGCAAGCTTACGGGTCATGTATTTACATCAGGAGTACTGATTTCTCTGGCAATATTTGTTGTAAACTTTTATGCGCTAAAACCCGAGTAGCTCCTTTAAAAACTATAACTATTCCCAGGCTAGAGCTCTGCGCAGCTTTATTATTAGCTAGGTTGTTCAACAAAGTACAGAACTCCATGAAACTTAAATTTAATAAATATTACTATTGGAGCGACTCCAAAATAACGCTTTCATGGATAAAATCTTTATGCAGTCGATGGCAAGTCTTCGTGGCTAATCGAATCTCTGAAATTCAGTCCTTAACTTCGCCCGACGACTGGCATTATGTAAACACGACCGAAAACCCAGCGGATTTACTTTCCCGTGGTATTGAGCCCAAACTATTGTTCGACTGTAAGCTATGGTGGAAGGGACCGACATGGCTCTCATTGTCGTCAGACCTATGGCCGATAGATAATCCGGAAACACTCGAACCCAAAAATTATCCCGAGGATGTGTTAGTTGAAATGCAAAAGGATAAGAGGGTTGTAGGTGCGGTTGCAATGGAAATATCTTTCATTAAAAATTATTCCGATTTAAACAGATCGATAAGAGTCACAGCTTATTGCTTGCGGTTCAAAAATAATGCCTCATTGGCAAAAAACAGTAGGAACAATGGTCCCTTATTACCCCTTGAAATACAAGACGCATTAAATCGTTTAATTCTATCAGTTCAAAAATCGCACTACCAAGAAGAATTGAACAGTTTGCTTAAATCTGGTTCAGTGAATTCAAAAAGCAAGTTGTTTGCTTTAGCTCCGTTCTTAGATGTAGACGGTATATTGAGAGTTGGAGGACGATTGAAACATTCCAATTTTGACAATTGGAAAAAACATCCCGCCGTACTACCTACTAATCATCATTTATCGTATTTGATAGCAGAACATGAACATAAGCGTCTCTTACATGCGGGTCCGCAACTTTTGCTGGCCTCACTTAGAGATCGATATTGGTTCATATGTGGGCGAAATTTGGTAAAAAAAATTGTACATAAATGTATTCGTTGTTTTCGTTTCACTGCTAAAAATGTTCAAGCTATTATGGCAGACTTACCAAAGACTCGCGTCACTCCATCTCGACCTTTTTTAAACTCCGGCGTGGATTACGCCGGCCCGTTCTTAATTCGCGATAGAAAAACGCGAAATTATAAAACTACCAAGGCATACGTTTGTCTATTCGTCTGCTTCGCAACTAAAGCCGTAAACTTAGAGCTGGTGGGCGACCTGACATCCGAATCCTTTTTAGCAACTTTGCGAAGATTTATGGCCCGCAGAGGCAAATGTCTAAACTTATATTCAGACAATGGCACCAACTTTGTTGGAGCTAATGCCGAACTACGTAATTTTTTACTCAAAACTAAGGGCCAGATTTCAACTGATTTAAGTCTCGACGGAGTAACGTGGCATTTCATTCCTCCCCGAGCACCGCATTTTGGCGGACTCTGGGAGGCCGGAGTAAAGTCCACAAAATACCATATAAAACGTGTTATCGGTGAGTCTATTTTATGTTTCGAAGAATTCATAACAGTGTTAACGCAGGTAGAAGCGTGTTTAAATTCTCGGCCACTATGCCCGCTATCATGTGATCCTAATGACTCTGGACCATTGACTCCGGCGCATTTCTTGATCGGCGAAGCTATTACTACAATCCCCGATCCAAGTCTGATGGGCACACCAGAAACCAGGCTAAATAGATTTCAAAGACTCCAACAAATGACACAAAATTTTTGGACCAGGTGGTCAAAGGAGTACATAAGCGAACTTCAAGTACGTCAGAAGTGGAAAACTCAACATGTCGAACTATTAAAGAAAGGAGTCCTAGTGCTCATCAAAGAGGAGAACTTACCCCCCCTTAAATGGCATTTGGGTAGAGTACTCGAGTTGCATCCTGGAAGTGACGGCATTACTCGTGTGGTAACGATCAAAACTACGAAAGGCGTATACAAACGACCAATTTCAAAGATCTGTGTATTACCTTGTGAGGTAGTGTAGTGCTTCGCAATTAAAGAACAATATCCTTTAAGGCGGGCGCCTTATGTTCAAAAGTTAATTTTGTTATTCTTGTTAACTTTTTAGTTAATAAATAAAATAGAAGGCATAGTTAACAAATGTCAGTAAATAAAATTAATAAAAACAATCTGTCAAAAACATAGCAACATCAGTTTAAAAAATGTATCTTTCATGAAATATATTGTTAGCACGATTTTCTATTTATCATTTCTGCAAAAGCAGTGGTCCTTCGAAGTTATCATAATTAACCAAAATAGTGGAAGCTTACCATCTACGGTAAGAAAGTGCTCTACTAAACGCAGACTAAAGGCAGCCACACAACACCATTATCTCTCCCACTTTGCTTCCACTCCGGGCCCAACTACAAACACTCGTGTTGTCTATGCGCATGCCTCGCATCTAGTTGGTGTCCTGTCGCAAACCTTCGCGACGTTGTCAAAGATCAGAGATAAAAGCCGCTGAAAGCGGGGAATTTTGAAGTGGTCAAACGCAATAACGTTGAGCGATGGGAAAATGTAGAGAAAATGGTGACAGTCCGGCAACACCGCTGGTTGCTTCGATCAGTTGTTAGTGCCGCTTGAGATTTGATTGCGTTTGCGCTTTAAGAGCGTAAAATCTTGTTGAGAAACTCGAACTGACCCGACAATAGCAATGGTAAAGTCCGGCAATTCCAACATTGGTGTCTCGCTTTTTGAGGCGTGTTAATATTGCTCTCTCCGTTGAGATGTTTGCTGCTTTGTCATATACGAATTCCTTATGGGTTAAACCATCTAGTAGTTAAAGATCTTTGGCTGCGGCAAAGTGGCTTTGGATTAACCTAACCTAAAAATCGCAGATATTACTTCCACATCCAGTGGAAGTATAGAAACGACAAAAAATTAAAAAAGATTTTCATTGTTCAAATAGGTTTAGAATGTCAGGAAACGTCGAGAGTTTAGGTTTGAGCCAAAAAAATGTCTGTCGGTCTGTCTGTAACTTTTTTGTGCGAACGATTACTCTGGAACCGTTTAAGATATCGACTTGAAATTTGGTACACCGTTGAGTGAAAAGTTTACCCTTCAATCAACGGGTACACATATGTATTTTAACGAGATCTGGAACTAGGTTACATTTTCATCTTATTCCGTTGAATGGTTGTGGGGTAAATTGGGGTAAATGGGGGTAAATAGGTAAATCAAGCAGGTAAGAGTCCATAAAATTGGTATTTAGTATATACAAGGGAAGCTAATGTCTCAAAAACATTTTTAGCATTAGCCACCACCCAATACTACCCCCACCTCATTATAAAAGGGGGTGAAAAAAATTATTTCATCGTAGATGACCATTCGAAAGCTTATTTTAAAGAGGAAGATTAAATGATGTATTTATTAGAAACAAATTGAACATTTTTTTGAATCCAAATACATAACCTCAAAATTTGCCAAAAAGTCATTTTTTAAGTAACCTAAAATATTTCAAAATCCTGACATGATGGGCCAATTCTGAGGCCAGAAATTGGATAATGTTAGGGTTAAAACTGAATCAAGTAAAAAAAAATTGAGGTCTTTGGTTCTTGTACACATACTAAATCACATTTTTTTTCACCCCATTTTATAATGGGGTGGGGGTAGTAATGGAGGTGGCTAATGCCGAACATTTTTTTGAGACATTAGCTTCTCCTATATATATACTAAATACTCTGAAACCGTTTAAGGTATCGACTTGAAATTTGGTACACATTAGTATTTTAATGAGAGCTGGAACTAGATTATATTTTTATATTATTCTGTTGAAGGGTTGGGGGATAAATTGTGGTAAATGTGGGTAAATAGGTAAATCAAGCAGGTAAGAATCCGTATAATTGGTATTTAGTATATATAAGAGAAGCTAATGTCTCAAAAAAATTTTTGGCATTAGCCACCTCCATTACTACCCCCACCCCATTATAAAAGGGGGTGAAAAAAAATGTGATTTAGTACTCAAGGCCTTAATTTTTTTTTTACTTCATTCAGTTTTAACCCTAACATTATCCAATTTCCGAAGTAATTTTTCGCGCTGAATGCGAATCTGGCCTCAGAATTGGCCCATCATTTCAGGATTTTGAAATATTTTGGGTTACTTAAAAAATTACATTTTTGGCAAATTTCGAGGTTATGTATAGGATTCAAAAAAATTTTCAATTTATTTCTAATAAATACATCATTTAATCGTCCTCTTTGAAATAAGCTTTCGAATGGTCATCTACAATAAAATAATTTTTTTCACCCCCTTTTATAATGGAGTGGGAGTAGTATTGGGTGGTGGCTAATGCTACTATTTTTTTTGAGCCATTAGCTTCTCTTGTATATACTAAATACCAATTTTATGGACTCTTACCTGCTTGATTTACCTATTTACCCCCATGTACCCCAATTTATCCCACAACCATTCAACGAAATAAGATGAAAATATAACCTAGTTCCAGATCTTGTACATATGTGTACCAAATTTCAAGTCGATATCTTAAACGGTTCCAGAGTAATCGTGCGCACAAAAAAGACCGACAGACATTTTTTTTGCTCAAACCTAAAATCTTGATATTTCATGACATTTTAAGCCTATTTGAACAATAAAAATTTTTTTAAATTTTTTGTCGTTTCTATACTATAGACTGGATGTTGAAGTAATATCTGCGATTTTTAGGTTAGGTTAATCCAAAACCACTTTGCCGCAGCACTACTATAAAGTACAATGTCTTGAGAGTATTTGCCATTTTTTTAATCTAATTTGATTGAAATCTCTACTGTCGGCAGATTTTTGTCCAAAAAAGGGCATATTTTTCCCACTGTGCGACACCAGGAGACGAGCTACCCCGAACATGGAAATTTTGCCGAACGATCTTTTACTTGCCTAATATTTAATAGGCAACGGACTGACTGCTTTACATCTCCTTCGCATGATGGTATAATTATCCACTATGTAATCCTCATCTCAAATGACATAGCTTTTACGTATACACTGATATTCAAGGTGAGTTGAGATTGCAATGCTTCCTTATGGTTCACCCATCTAAGTACTGCGATGAACGTTGCTTAACTTTATGTATCGTAATACAAGTGAAAAGTGAAAAGAGATTTATTTTAAATTAAGCTTTACAATATGTGCCTTACCGGAACCTGGTCTGGAGCCAACAAGACAACCATGGCGCTACGTGCCATGGTGAATGCAGGGTTGGACGGAGCAGGTCCGGTTCGGCTAATATCTTGAGGGAGATTAGCTCTTCTGTTCATCTTAGACGAACTTAAAACTAATAATAAGATTAAAAATTACGATCTACGCAGAGACCTTAAGCTAATTAAAAATAACACAATGCTTGGCAACGCACTTACAAAATTTAGGCTGTTGACTCGGGTAAAAAGCTATACGAAAAAACCCGTACGAGAACTGTCGCCCTGGTGGTCCTGCCTCCAGGAATATATGATAAAGAGAGTATCGTTTAAAATGTTTTAATTTTCAAGAATTTTTTCGGCCTAAAAAGAATTTACGAACAAAATGACAAAAAGAAAAAAAAGAAACCAACAAAAAAACGAACAGATAAAAAAGGAAAGAGGGGATTAAAAGTTTAGGAAAGATGATAGGATAGGCTTTTATAAAGGTTATCGTAGGGGGAGATTTGCTTAAGGTAGTTGCCGGAAAATAGGCAGCGCTTGGTATGGTAAGGGGCGTCTCAGATTGTATAATATTGCACTATGCTGTCTGATTTGGGTTATGTTGTGGTTTCGAGTACTATCGCCCAATTTTGGTAAAAGTGCAGCCGTACGCGAAGTGAGTATTTCGCATTCTTAAAACAGTACGCGAAATTTAATTTCGCGGCCGCTACCCTTAGTAACGGTCGCAAAACTAAAAGTCACTTTTATAATTTTTTATTTCTCTATCAAATAAGCCAATAAAATATTTTCAGACACCGTCTTAATATTTTGTTTCTCATACCAATCTTTAAAGCCGCTGTAACATTTTTCGTATTGCCGTTTAAATTTTTCAGGTATTAAATCACAAAGCGCCAAATTTACGATACTTTTTAGCTCTGGAGGAGTGCAAGAATTTGAAATATCATTATCGCTGCCAGACATTTTTACGATTTTTCAAGAACTGTTAAAGTGTTTTGTATACATGCAGAATATACCGTTTCCATAGAAACGCTGTGACATTAAGGCCACCGCTAAATATAACATAAACGGTGGTGTCATTTTCACCATCTAACTATAATTTACAGTTGCACAAAAAATAGTGTTTATACCATGGCCGCGAAATTATTTAGCGCCCTCGAGATTATCTTGCCTCGGCCGCAAGCGGCCTCGGCGATAAGTTTTCTCTCGATATGCAAAAAGGAATTTCACAGCATTATTGGTATAAAAATAATTATCTCTAATCAAATGCCATATACTTTTTGTTTCCATATACTCTTTGTTTTCGTATTTGCGAACGTAAAAATTTGTATAACAATTATTTAACCAATAAACTAATGTTATATGCATATAGTAGCACTTATTGGATAAAACAACTTATGGGGTATGCACCTTTGGTTTTAACAACGATTTTATCATCTAGTGTCAGTAAACGTACCCGAATGGATATTATTAAAGTTCACACAAACGGTTTTTTAACCCCTGATTGAGTCCACATTCAACAGATCCCATAGCCATAGCTAATATCCTAATTTAATCTTTTACATGTATATTGTGATAATAAGGAAACTTACCGGTCATAATCTAACCTACAATACAATTTAGAATCTTTGACAAAACACGTATGAAGAAGATGGTCTCCGCATACACAACATTGGACGCATTGCTCGTGATACGAAATATCCATAATTCTCAGAAGGAACCGATCGTTAATAGGTCTGCAACACATGCCACACAAACTGCCCACGCCTGCAGCTGAAACAAAGAACTCGCTTAGAATGGTGACAATGAAAGAAAATTGGCACAAAAATACTTTACTGTCTGATGTTCACTAAGTAAAACAAAATAATATTGCTGCAGAAGAAAAGCAAACCTAAGGAAAAATTCAGTTACTGAAATAAAAATGTTTTTATAAAATGTATTAAAATTTGAATTATATGGTCTACGTATTATTAGTATTTAGTATACATCAAAAAATTATTAGAAAACAAAACATATATTTTGTAAGCGTAATATATGTAAGAATATTTGAATATCTACATGACATAGTGTAAATATATTTACAAGATTCATTCCTAATCATAATGCCTTTTAAATATCACCAGCTTCAGTCATACATTTTCAAATGATTGAAAATCCATCGTTACGCGAGAGCAATCCAGCATGTTTAGAAAATTAACAAGTGCCTTTCATTACGTCCTAAGAATGTCACTACAGACAAGGTGTCTCTGAAATATACCAATGGAAAGTGAATCATACAAGGTGTTGAGATTAATACTCTCTTCTCTTGTAGCATGATTTTTTCAATCTACCAGACGCAGATAAATACACCGGCCACGAACGTCTGCAACAATTATGGCTTATGTGGATAAGCTTAAATGTCAAGTAGGTTGGACATTCTCCGCGATTGCTTCTGGCCATACATTGAGAAGTCTACAATGAACAAAATCGAAGTTTCGTAGCTCATTGCTGCAGTCGTCAATAAAGGAGGAATCAGTGTTGCGTCAACATCTGTAGTTAAGGTTAATGGAACGAACGTTACATCAACATCATCATCAGTGAACGCTATAAATATTCATACACCTAGTAAAAATGCGGACCTCAACACTGCAGGTGGTATTCAAATATCAAACAGTCATAATTGTATATTTAGCATTTACTTGAAATAGTGTTGTTTGTTATTAATTAATTTAACATTTTTTAGGTCCTAAAGCTTTCGCAGAGCCGGTGATGACTTGTATACTGATTTTTGAGTTTTCTTCTGTGTTGAATATTTTGAATGCTTGACGTTCCGACCATCTTAATATGGTCTTTTTCTGAAGCAATGTGAACTCTGGTGGTCGGAGCTCCTCTATTTATATAGGCGAGTTCAGATAGTTGCGATATTGCGGATTTCCGGATTGCGGAATTAATGTGATTGGTGGAAATTGAATAATCCACCAATCACATTAATTCCGCAATTCGGAAATCCGCAATTTCGCAACTATCTGAACTCGTCTTATGCGTCGTCAGAAAGCGCGGCTTAGGTCCGGTGACAACATGTGGTTAGTAAGATAGAACATTGATTTCCATGTCAACGGTAGCTGTAGACCGGCGTTGCGGTTGATTATTTGGATGCTTGTGTGTTTCTATAGCTTCTCTATATCTCCTCCTTTCCTCCTTTCTAGATGCCCTCGTATATAAAAACAAACAAAAGTGAAGTTTTAAGTGTTAAAACGTAAACAAATATAAAATATATGAAGGAACTGAGTATTTCATGATAACCGTGTCATTAGTTGTGCCCAAATAAACTGTTTATAGTTGATTTAAATTTGCGAAGAAAATAAACAGAATATAAGCACCATTCTTGAGCATTCCTGTGCTGATAAAATAACAGAAAAGATCCCACCCTGCCTCTTGCTAATAATACAACGAAAAGTGTATAATAGTTCTGGCACTTAAATAAAATTATGGGTGAAAACGAACCTCTATCAAATCAACAAACACTAGATACTTTATGAAGGCAATCAATAGTATCAAAGACGAAGGCAACGCGAATAAGGAAGAGCTAAAAAGGGAAATAAAAGAGGAGAGTCACGCATTGTTAAAAAAACTAGAAGATAACACAAATCATATAAACATATTATCACAAAAATATAACGCCCTTGAAAACAGATGTATAAATTTGGAAAGAATACTTAGAAAAAATAATATTATAATTTTTAGATTAGCTGTTCCAAAAGAAGAAGATTTGCTACATTTCACTTTAAATAAGCTACAACATCTACTGGGTGTGCAATTGCAAGAGGGAGATATTAATAACATATACCAACTAAAAAGTGATACAACTCCTTCTATAAAAATTGAATTCGTAACATTCCTAAAAAGGACTTAATTTTTAAAAACTCTAGCAAGTTAAAAGGCACGAAAATATTTATCGCCCACGATTTATGCCCTAAGGATAGAAAGGACTAGAAAGTACTAACTGACCATCTCAAAATTGCAAGATCTAAAAACGCCAAGATAAAAGGCAAAAAGCTAGAAATAAACGGCGAGGTTTACACGACAGAACAACTCCAGCAACTAGAAATAGAGAATTCAACACAGAAAACGTATGAAGAAAACCTGTCATTAGTAACGAGCCAAAGAAGTCGTAGTAGCTCTCCAACATCTGTAAAAAAAGAAAACAGCCCACCTAAACTAGTAATAGATAATCAGGACAATAATAAGAAAACAGAAAAAGGAGAAACGTCACTTGAAAATAAAGCAAAAGTAGAAGCGAAGAATGGAAATCAAAGGACTAGTTCGGCAGGCAGTGCAAAAAGTGACAAAGGTGAAAGACAATTAAGGCCAACAAGGAAGTAAGAATAACTGAATACCTGTGAATAATAAGGTATAAAAAAAAAGGATTCAATATAAGTTTTTAGTTTATCAATTTTTTTTTACTTTTAATTCTTAATTTTTACTTTTTCTTTTCCCATATTTCTTTTTTTCTCTCTTTTATTATCATTATTATCAATTGATTTGTTCCTCTTGTTTATTATTAAGTTGTATTAGATTTACGATTAGAAAATAATGGAAAATTATATACCAGATTTTCATATTGAAGAAATAACAACGACTGAAGCAAGTACCATACCAGAATTAAAAGCATGCCTTACAGAAACAACAAATTGTCTCACAATATTTCATACAAATATAAGAAGTATATAAAAAAATTTCAATGAGCTTGAAGTAATACTCAATGAATTTAATGAATTATATGATATAATTGTTTTAACAGAAACATGGTCTGTAGGTAATGACGATTTATTTAATATACAAAATTATAAAAAAATGTATAATAAAGGAAACGTAAACAAAAACGACGGTGTTATGGTATATGTAAAAAACAAACATAAATTTGAGGCAAAAATAGTTAATATTTCAAATATAAATTGTATAAGAATAACAATAGTAACTGATAATAACAAGAAAACGTCAATCACAGCTATATATAAACCGCACACAATTAATACACTCTCATTCATTCAAGAACTAGAAACTTTTGTTACTAACAAAGACAAGAATAATACGGAAATTATAGTAGGAGATATGAATATAAATATATTAGAAAATACGGAGGCTAGCCATGAATATTTAAATCGTCTTTACGAAAATGGTTATAAATCACTAATCAACAAGCATACTAGGATAGAAAATAACTCCCAATCCTGTATTGATCATATTTTTTTTAAAAGTAATTACATCACGGTAGATGAGTTACTGCCAATAATTTTACACTCTAAAATAACAGATCATTTTCCAACAATATTAAAAATTAACGATAATAACTTCAAATCAAGACAAACACAGTTGACAAAAACATTCCTAGATTATAAAAAAATATGTAGAATAATAAACCAGAACACATTTGAAAATATTTACATGCAAAATATAGTGGAGGGAGCCACCCAAATATTCATAAATACAATCAAAGAGGCTATAGAAATGTCAACACGAACAATTACAATAAAACAAACGGTAAAAAAAACCTTGGGTCACAGAGGGTTTAATAAAGTCGATACATGTCAGAGATAAATTGTATAATGTGTACAGAAAAAACCCAAATGTAGATTCGTTTAAAGAATACAAAGATTATAGAAACAAACTAAATAAATTAATTACAAAATCGAAACAAAATTATCCAAAATAAAAACAATAGCAAGAAAATTTGGCACCTAATGAGAGAATATACAAACAGTCCACAAACAAACAATAACGACATAATTGAAACAAAAAATAAATATAACATAAATGTTACGGATGGAAAAGAAATTGCGCAAATATTTAATAATCACTATGCTACTGTTGGTGAAAAAATGGGACAGAAAATAAGAAAAGATTGGCAATCCGATCAAAATGAACAAACACAACCTAATAACCCTTACACAATATTTTTAAACCCGGTTAATGAAAATGAACTGATTGAGATAATAATGTCACTTAAGAATGACTCAGCGCCCGGTGCTGATGGTATAACAACTAAAATTCTGAAAGAGTTATCTCAAATCATAAGTAAACCCCTAACATACCTGATAAACCTTATTTTTCAGACAGGGGATTGTCCATCCCAATTTAAAGAAGCTCTGATAACACCAATTTATAAATCAGGTGACAGTCAAATAGTTGATAATTACAGGCCCATTAGTTTGTTATCCAATGTTGCTAAAATATTTGAAAAAGCATTAAAAACTAGGCTAGTTAGTTTCATGGAACTTTACAACTTAGTGTCTAAGAAGCAATATGGTTTCCGTAAGAACATGTCAACCAATGATGCAATAGCCAATTTAACGAAAAAAATGTATAATTGTTTAGACTCAGCCAAACCATGTGCAGGAGTTTTCATTGACTTGGCAAAAGCTTTCGACACGGTAAGCCATGAATTACTTCTACGCAAAATCCAAAATATGGGAATACGGGGACAGACATTCAAGTTACTTAGCAACTACTTGAAAAACATTCGGTAAAAATAGTGATAAACAAAAAATAACATTTGGTATCCCACAAGGAACTGTTTGGGGACCTATTTTATTCATAATATACCTAAATGATCTTCTTAACCTAGACTGTTACGGAGACATAGTGTCATATGCTGATGACACTGTACTATTTGTAGAAGGAGAGACTTGGGCTGAAATAAATAAAAAAATAAAGGAAGATTTAAACAAAATAACAAAATGGTTTGATAACAACCTGCTAACGATTAACTTAGATAAAACAATGTATATACCATTTTCGAGTTACAAAAGGGGTTTACCATCCTATACAACTATCGATGTTGAACTCAAACATAGGAATACTATATGGAATTTGGAAAATTCAGAATATGTTAAATATCTTGGAATAATTGTAGATAATCATTTGAGATGGAACCACCACATTGAAAACTTAGTCAGGAAGCTGAGATCGCTATCCTACATGTTTCAAAAATTAAAGTACATTTTGAGTATCCACGAACTTAAATCCGTTTACTATGCGTTAGTACAATCACTGCTTACTTACGGTATTATTGGCTAGGGTGGAGCATACTCAAATGTAATAAAACCTCTGGAAGTCATACAAAAATGAGTACTCAAAATCATTTTTAATTTTCCGGCAAGATTTTCAACTGAGGAGCTTTTTAAACATACCAAAATATGTGACGTAAGAAATCTTTTTTATTTAACTGCGTTAGCAAATATGTCAAAACACAAATTAATAACGGATTATATCTCACATATACATAATACAAGACACAAAACACAAAAAAATCTATTATTACCCAAAAAAAGTAAGACCATTGGACAGAGAGTGTACCACTACATTGGCATAAAAGTGTACAATCTTCTACCACCCGAATTAAAGCAAATAATATATAATAAGTCCTCAAAAATAAAATTTCGCCAGTGTTAATTGAAAATAAACCTACGCTTTTATGAAAGCTCATCATTATATCTGCTTTTCTTCTTTTTACTTTTTTTTTCTATGGTGTAAATATACAATTGACAGAATCGTTGTTATTTCTTTATATATATTTGCATTCCTTATGTTTATGTTTATATATTTTGTCTTTTCCCTTTTCATAAGATATGTGTACTACGTATAATGTATATACATGTTTACGTATTGTATAATACTTAAGTATCACTTTAGTCACCTATTATTATTTGATTTTTTTATTGTTATTTTAGCATTTTATTACATTTAATATAGCAATAGAACCCCCCCCCTCCCTAAGAACGGAGATTTGGCAGATCCAGCGAACTACAGACCGATAACCTGTTTAAACGCATGTTACAAGATATTCACCCGTATCTTGTACATGCGGGTACTCCAAGCAAGCGGCCCGGTTTACGAACGGATATACGAGCAACGTGGGTCTAAGAAAGGTGTCGCTGGCTGCAAGGAGAACCTGCTTATTGACAGATGTGTCACGCAGGACTCCGTGCAGTATAAGCGGAACCTTTCCATGGCCTGGATCGATTACCGCAAGGCATTTGACATGACATCTCACGAGCTAATTGTTCACTTGCTCCAATGTCTTGCGGTGCCCGGTCCCGTAGTGAGATGCATAGAACAACTCATGCCGCTCTGGAGGACTCGCTTTGCTATAACATCTGGTAATGTCAGAGTCCAAACAGAGCCGGTTATGTTTAAGAGGGGTGTGTTTCAGGGAGACTCCCTTAGCCCCCTTCTATTTTGCATTTCGCTACTGCCGTTATCCGTTGAACTTCGCAAAACCCGTGGTTACAATTGCGGTACCCCCGGAGATAGGAGGCATAAGGTCACCCATCTATTTTACATGGATGACCTTAAACTTTATGCCTCCAGCGAGAGGGATTTACGTCAATCTCTCAGGGTGGTACATGAGTACACTCAGGCTGTCGGAATGGAGTTCGGCTTGGACAAATGTGCACTGGTTCATCTCAAGAGAGGGCGATGCGGTGACTACGGAGATGACGCGCAGCTTGTAGATGGAAGCATCTTGCACCACCTAGATGCCGGAGAGTCGTACACCTACTTGGGTGTTGAGCAACGCTCCACCCAAGAAGTGTCAACAGTGAAAAACGCTCTCCGCGGCAAGTATCAGCACCTCCTCCGGCAGATCTGGTCTTCAGAGCTGTCGGGGAAGAATAAGGTGTCTGCAACTAACATGCTTGCCGTTCCAATCCTCCTACACTCCTTTGGGGTAGTGAAGTGGACACAAGGCGAGCTGCGCCAACTCGATGTAGGAACCCGAAAGATGATGCATCTCAACAGAAGCTTGCATCCAAAATCGTCCGTTCCGCGATTATACCTCTCACGACAACAGGGAGGCCGCGGACTCTTGAGTTTGGAGTATCTACATAGCAGGTCGGCTCTGGATGGAGCTTGCAAGATCATCAAGAGTTCGGATCCCCTTCTCTGCATGGTTCGCGACCATGAAAATGCAGGGATAGGAGCGTTCTTATTTAAGGCAGCACAAAGAGCAGCCGGTGAACTTGGTCTCGACTTCGATACTGGGCGGGTAAACCCGAGCTCTGTCACCGAGCTGGAACCCGCCCAGCTGAAAGCCCATACAAAAGCAGCAGAGCAAAGGAAATTTCTGCAACTGCATAAAGATAAGCCCTTGCATGGAGTCTTCTACAAGAACATTGAAGAGAGGGGCTTATCTGAGAAGCTGACCTTTGCTTTCCTAAGGTCAGCTGGGCTGAAGTCTGAGACCGAAGGGTTCATTATGGCTTGCCAGGATGGTGTCTTTAACACACTCGTCTATCGAAGTCATGTCTTGGGTATAGAGGTCCCTGACGTAAACTGCAGGGCCTGCCGAAGAGCGCCGGAGACACTTATGCACCTGTTGTCGGCATGTCCGACATACGCTGTCTCGGCCTATATTCACAGACATGATGGAGCATTACGTGTGCTGTACTATCATCTGCGGCACACATATGGGATAGACGAGACACCAGTGCTGCCTTACGCTCCGGGAGATATTGAGTCCGTAGTGGGGAATGAGCGGTGTCTAATTTATTGGAACTACTCGTTTCCCACCCTTAGGCAAATACAGGCCAATAAACCTGATGTAGTCCTCCTCGACCACCAACTCAGGACAATGTTTGTTATTGAATTCTCCGCCCCAGGGGAAACAAACATTGTTCTAAAAGAGGAGGAAAAACGGACTAAATATCGAGATCTTCTCTTCGAACTCCGTAGACTCTATCCGGACCACACTGTTAAACTAGTGGTTCTTATCATAGGATGCCTAGGTGGGGTGAGGCGTACACTGCTTTCGGAATTGAAGACGATACCGGCATGCCGAGAGTCGGCAGAAATCTTAGCCGGAAGAATGCAGAAGGCCGTTATCCTTGGTTCGTTACGCCTGCTCAGAGCACACGATTCGCGGACCCAGTGATCACTAACTCTACGGCGTAGGGAGTGGTCACTGGTATTACCAGCGTACCCTCTCTGGTATCGGAGGCAGAGAGAAGGGCGACTGGACTGGACTGAATAATAATAATAATAATAATAATAATAAGATAATGTTGTGGCCACAAGAGCGTACAGAAAAATGATATTAGGGGAACGGATAGAGCATATCAAATGCCGAATGTGTAATGATAAAAGCGAGTACCTAGATCACATAATTGCGGGATGCTCAGTGCTTGCGCCGAAGGCCTATCTAGATCGGCATAACAGGATGGGTAAGATCCTCCATCAAAAGATTAGGGAAAAATATATGGGGTTGAGAGATCTTGTCCCATATTACCAATATGACCCCCCACAGGTGTGCGAGGATGAGCGGGTTAGACTGTATTGGAACCGCAAAATAATAACAGACAGACAAATAACAAACAACATCCCGGATATGGTACTTACACTCAAGGAAGAAAATAAGACTTATATAGTTGACTTCGCTGTCCCGCTAGCGGCTAACATATCAAAAGCTTACAGCGAGAAAATAAATAAGTACCTCCCACTGGCAGATGAGATCCGTCAAATGTGGAACATGGACTCTGTAGTCATCGTACCTATAGTTGTGGGAGCCACCGGAGAGATACCTAAGACGCTAAAAAACAACATCAGTCAACTTGGCTTACAGTGGGAACTATATATATCTATCCAGAAGTCGGTAATCCTGGATACATGTGCCATTGTTAGAAGGGTTCTAGGAGAAAGTTAAAAAGTCAAATGCAAAAAGAGCGAACCATCTTGTCAGAGGACCGATGGCTTCTTGCCTCTACCCCAGGGAAGAAAATCTCTGTGAAACAGTAAAATAATAATAATAATAATAATAATAATCCTCCGGTTCCAGTTGGCCGAAGACAGGGCCCCCACGATCGACCCCGTGCGGATAGGGGTCAAGGGCAAGGTGGTGGGGCCCAACAGGGAAGGATGCCCATTGATGACGACCGCTATAACCAAGGACGCTTTGAGTGGACAGATGAACTGAGAGACGACCTGATGCACTGTTATGAAAGCAGTGAGCCCGGCCGAAGGGGGTACATGGCGCGAATGCATGCTCTGTGGTGTGAAAACCACCCAGAGCATGACGCCTTCACACCTCAGAACCTACGTGATTATGTATCCCACCTTCGTGCTAGAGGCTATGTCAGAGCCGCTCCTCAGCCAGTGAATGAGGTGGCCGAACAGCCACCGAACGAACCGGTTGAGGAAGCGGTCCCTATCGTTCCACTAACACCAGAGGGTCTCAGTACCAGACGGGGGTTGCACAACATAAAACCCCCCGGGCCACAAGATCTGGCCAGAGTGGATGCAGAACTACGTGCAGCGCTACCAGAAGAGGCTGACATCTGGCACATAAATTGTGCCGTGTATGCTGCCGCTCAACGCTTGTCTCAGGTGGAGAGGCGAAATACTACCTCTCCACAGGAAAGAGCGGGACGGCGCATACAGAAGATGGAAGCCAAGATCCGGTCGGCGAGGCAACACGCATCCCGTATCCAATGTGTGATGGACTATATGGCAGCCAATAGGCCTTTCACGCCTAAAGTGCGGCGAGTAGCTGCCAACTTAAGACGCGTCCATCACACACTTAATGGGGCAGTGCTGCAAACCACCAAACAGCACTGCCTCGACAGGATACGGATGCTAGTGTCTTGTAAGAAGTCACTAGTGAGGCGGGCGAGGGGGCTAGCGGAAAATCAACTTTTCCGCAAAAAGCCCTCGCGCCTTTTCGAACCGCCTCAGCGTGTTGCTGAAAATCCGCCGACTGCAGATCAGGTGGAAAACTTCTGGAAAACGTTGTACGAACAGAAGCTTCCACTCAACAGAGACTCTCCAGCCCTGGCACACTTTGAAACCTTTAGCCAAAGGTTTCGCCAACCACACGAGGTGTGCCAACCAATAACCCCAGAAGAGGTTCGAAGAGCCCTTGAGGGCTCTAAGAACTTTGCTGCTCCAGGTCCCGACGGGATAAATAACTTTTGGTGGAAAAATTTATCGAGTACCCACCACCATTTGGCCAGAATTTTTAATGCCTGGCTAAATGGGGAGCACCAAATTCCTTCTTGGGTTGTTGAGGGGCGGACAGTGCTGATCCCCAAGAACGGAGATTTGTCTAACCCAAAGAACTACCGCCCGATAACCTGTTTAAACGCATGTTACAAAGTGTTTACACGCATTTTGTACATGCGGGTGCTCCACGCAGTTGAACCGGTTTACGAACGGATACATGAGCAACGAGGGTCGAAGAGAGATGTCGCTGGCTGCAAGGAGAACCTGCTGATTGACAGATGTGTCACGCAGGACTCCGTGCAGTATAAGCGGAACCTCTCCATGGCCTGGATCGACTACCGCAAGGCATTTGACATGACATCTCATGAGCTTATTTTACACTTGCTCCAATGTCTTGCGGTACCCGGTCCCGTAGTGAGATGTATTGAAGAACTGATGCCGCTCTGGAGGACTCGCTTTACTATAACATCCGGTAACGATAGAGTCCAGACGGAGCCGGTATCGTTCAGAAGGGGAGTATTTCAGGGAGACTCCCTCAGCCCCCTTCTGTTTTGCATCTCACTACTGCCATTATCCGTTTCGCTCCGGAAAACCCGTGGATACAACTGCGGTACCCCCGGCGATAGGAGGCATAAGGTCACCCATTTGTTTTATATGGATGACCTTAAACTTTATGCCTCCGGAGAAAGGGACCTACACCAGTCCCTTAGGGTGGTACAGGAGTACACGCAGGCTGTCGGTATGGAGTTCGGGTTGGACAAATGTGCACTGGTCCATCTCAAGAGAGGACGATGCGGGGACTACGGAGAGGACGCGCAGCTCGTAGACGGAAGCATCTTACATCATCTAGATGCCGGAGAGTCGTACACTTACTTGGGTGTCGAGCAACGCTCCACCCAAGAAGTGAGTGTAGTGAAAAACGCTCTCCGCGGCAAGTATCAGCACCGACTCCGACAGATTTGGTCTTCAGAACTGTCGGGGAAGAACAAGGTGTCTGCTACCAATATGCTTGCCGCTCCGATCCTTCTCCACTCCTTTGGAGTGGTGAAATGGAACCGAGAGGAGTTGCGTCAACTCGACGTAGGAACCCGCAAGAAGATGCATCTCAATAGGAGTTTGCATCCTAAATCGTCCGTTCCACGGTTATACCTCCCACGACATCGGGGAGGCCGTGGACTCTTGAGTTTGGAGAGTCTCCATAACAGGATGGTTCTGGATGGAGCCTGTAAGATTATCAGGAGTTCGGATCCCCTCCTCTGCATGGTCCGAGACCATGAAAATGCAGGGGTAGGAGCGTTTTTGCTTAAGGCAGCACAGAGAGCAGCCGATGAACTTGGTCTCTCCTTCGACGTCGAGCGGGTAAATCGCGACTCTGTCACCGAGTTGGAACCTGCTCGGCGAAAAGCCCAAATTAAAGCTGCAGAACACAACATCTTTCTGCAGCTTCATACGGATAAGCCAATGCATGGAGTCTTCTATAAAAATATAGAAGATCTTGGCTTATCCGAAAGGCTGACCTTTGCCTTCTTAAGGTCAGCCGGGCTGAAGTCTGAGACCGAGGGATTCATAATGGCTTGCCAGGATGGTGTATTTAACACTCTCGTTTATCGAAGTCGTGTCATGGGTATAGAGGTCCCTGATGTCAGCTGCAGGGCCTGCCGCAGGGCGCCAGAGACTTTAATGCACTTGTTGTCGGCCTGTCCGACATATGCAGTCTCGGCCTATATCCAGAGGCACGACGGAGCATTACGAGTGCTTTATTATCACTTAAGGCACTCGTATGGGATAGACGAGACACCAGTGCTGCCTTATGCTCCGGGGGATATTGAGTCCGTTGTGGGAAATGAGAAGTGTCTAATTTATTGGAACTACTCTTTTCCCACAGTCAGGCAAATACAAGCCAACAAGCCTGACATAGTCCTCCTCGACCACCAACTCAAGACAATGTTTGTCGTGGAGTTCTCGGCTCCCGCGGAGAACAACATTGTCTTGAAGGAGGAGGAAAAACGGACAAAATATCGAGATTTGCTCTTCGAACTCCGCAGACTCTATCCAGACCATACTGTTAAGATAGTGGTACTGATTATAGGAGCCCTCGGTGGAACGAGACACACACTGCTTTCAGAACTTAAGATCATACCGGCATGCCGAAATTCGGCAGAGGTCTTAGCCGGCAGAATGCAGAAGGCCGTCATCCTCGGTTCATTACGTCTGCTCAGGGCACACGATTCGCGGACCCAGTAGTCACTCACCCCACGGGCGTGGGGAGTGGCTACCGGTACTACCAGCTCCCCTCTGTGAGTGTCGGAGCCACAGAGTTTAAAGGGTGACTGGCTTTTACAAAAAAAAAAAAAAAAAAAAATAATAATAATAATAATAATAATAATAATAATAATAATAATAATAATAATAATAATAATAATAATAATAATAATAATAATAATAATAATAATAATAATAATAATAATAATAATAATAATAATAATAATAATAATAATAATAATAATAATAATAATAATAATAATAATAATAATAATAATAATAATAATAATAATAATAATAATAATAATAATAATAATAATAATAATAATAATAATAATAATAATAATAATAATAATAATAATAATAATAATAATAATAATAATAATAATAATAATAATAATAATAATAATAATAATAATAATAATAATAATAATAATAATAATAATAATAATAATAATAATAATAATAATAATAATAATAATAATAATAATAATAATAATAATAATAATAATAATAATAATAATAATAATAATA
This sequence comes from Rutpela maculata, assembly GCA_936432065.2. NCBI lineage: Eukaryota > Metazoa > Arthropoda > Insecta > Coleoptera > Cerambycidae > Rutpela > Rutpela maculata. Next base: position 115,860,040 of record OW386285.2, read on the forward strand.
ATAATAATAATAATAATAATAATAATAATAATAATAATAATAATAATAATAATAATAATAATAATAATAATAATAATAATAATAATAATAATAATAATAATAATAATAATAATAATAATAATAATAATAATAATAATAATAATAATAATAATAATAATAATAATAATAATAATAATAATAATAATAATAATAATAATAATAATAATAATAATAATAATAATAATAATAATAATAATAATAATAATAATAATAATAATAATAATAATAATAATAATAATAATAATAATAATAATAATAATAATAATAATAATAATAATAATAATAATAATAATAATAATAATAATAATAATAATAATAATAATAATAATAATAATAATAATAATAATAATAATAATAATAATAATAATAATAATAATAATAATAATAATAATAATAATAATAATGGGGTCCCTTCGTCTTCTTAGGGCACACGAATCTGGCATCTACAGTCACTAACCCTGCAGGACGCGAGGAGTGGCTGTGGATAATCCGCTGGCGCTTCTCCCGTGAGAATGTCGGAGACACGGGAGAACTGTCCAGCATCGCACACGCGAAAAAAAAAAAAAAAAAAAAAAAAAAAAAATAATAATAATAATAATAATAATAATAATAATAATAATAATAATAATAATAATAATAATAATAATAATAATAATAATAATAATAATAATCTGGCACATAAATTGTGCCGTGTATGCTGCCGCTCAACGCTTGTCTCAAGTGGAGAGGCGAAATACTACCTCTCCACAAGAAAGAGCGGGACGGCGCATACAGAAGATGGAAGCCAAGATCCGGTCGGCGAGGCAACACGCATCCCGTATCCAATGTGTGATGGACTATATGGCAGCCAATAGGCCTTTCACGCCTAAAGTGCGGCGAGTAGCTGCCAACTTAAGACGCGTCCATCACACACTTAATGGGGCAGTGCTGCAAACCACCAAACAGCACTGCCTCGACAGGATACGGATGCTAGTGTCTTGTAAGAAGTCACTAGTGAGGCGGGCGAGGGGGCTAGCGGAAAATCAACTTTTCCGCAAAAAGCCCTCGCGCCTATTCGAACCGCCTCAGCGTGTTGCTGAAAATCCGCCGACTACAGATCAGGTGGAAAACTTCTGGAAAACGTTGTACGAACAGAAGCTTCCACTCAACAGAGACTCTCCAGCCCTGGCACACTTTGAAACCTTTAGCCAAAGGTTTCGCCAACCACACGAGGTGTGCCAACCAATAACCCCAGAAGAGGTTCGAAGAGCTCTTGAGGGCTCTAAGAACTTTGCTGCTCCAGGTCCCGACGGGATAAATAACTTTTGGTGGAAAAAGTTATCGAGTACCCACCACCATTTGGCCAGAATTTTTAATGCCTGGCTAAATGGGGAGCAGCAAATTCCTTCTTGGGTTGTTGAGGGGCGGACAGTGCTGATCCCCAAGAACGGAGATTTGTCTAACCCAAAGAACTACCGCCCGATAACCTGTTTAAACGCATGTTACAAAGTGTTTACACGCATTTTGTACATGCGGGTGCTCCACGCAGTTGAACCGGTTTACGAACGGATACATGAGCAACGAGGGTCGAAGAGAGGTGTCGCTGGCTGCAAGGAGAACCTGCTGATTGACAGATGTGTCACGCAGGACTCCGTGCAGTATAAGCGGAACCTCTCCATGGCCTGGATCGACTACCGCAAGGCATTTGACATGACATCTCATGAGCTTATTTTACACTTGCTCCAATGTCTTGCGGTACCCGGTCCCGTAGTGAGATGTATTGAAGAACTGATGCCGCTCTGGAGGACTCGCTTTACTATAACATCCGGTAACGATAGAGTCCAGACGGAGCCGGTATCGTTCAGAAGGGGAGTATTTCAGGGAGACTCCCTCAGCCCCCTTCTGTTTTGCATCTCACTACTGCCATTATCCGTTTCGCTCCGGAAAACCCGTGGATACAACTGCGGTACCCCCGGTGATAGGAGGCATAAGGTCACCCATCTGTTCTACATGGATGACCTTAAACTTTATGCCTCCGGAGAGAGGGACCTACACCAGTCCCTTAGGGTGGTACAGGAGTACACGCAGGCTGTCGGTATGGAGTTCGGGTTGGACAAATGTGCACTGGTCCATCTCAAGAGAGGACGATGCGGGGACTACGGAGAGGACGCGCAGCTCGTAGACGGAAGCATCTTACATCATCTAGATGCCGGAGAGTCGTACACTTACTTGGGTGTCGAGCAACGCTCCACCCAAGAAGTGAGTGTAGTGAAAAACGCTCTCCGCGGCAAGTATCAGCACCGACTCCGACAGATTTGGTCTTCAGAACTGTCGGGGAAGAACAAGGTGTCTGCTACCAACATGCTTGCCGTTCCGATCCTTCTCCACTCCTTTGGAGTGGTGAAATGGAACCGAGAGGAGTTGCGTCAACTCGACGTAGGAACCCGCAAGAAGATGCATCTCAATAGGAGTTTGCATCCTAAATCGTCCGTTCCACGGTTATACCTCCCACGACATCGGGGAGGCCGTGGACTCTTGAGTTTGGAGAGTCTCCATAACAGGATGGTTCTAGATGGAGCCTGTAAGATTATCAGGAGTTCGGATCCCCTCCTCTGCATGGTCCGAGACCATGAAAATGCAGGGGTAGGAGCGTTTTTGTTTAAGGCAGCACAGAGAGCAGCCGATGAACTTGGTCTCTCCTTCGACGTCGAGCGGGTAAATCGCGACTCTGTCACCGAGTTGGAACCTGCTCGGCGAAAAGCCCAAATTAAAGCTGCAGAACACGACATCTTTCTGCAGCTTCATACGGATAAGCCAATGCATGGAGTCTTCTATAAAAATATAGAAGATCTTGGCTTATCCGAAAGGCTGACCTTTGCCTTCTTAAGGTCAGCCGGGCTGAAGTCTGAGACCGAGGGATTCATAATGGCTTGCCAGGATGGTGTATTTAACACTCTCGTTTATCGAAGTCGTGTCATGGGTATAGAGGTCCCTGATGTCAGCTGCAGGGCCTGCCGCAGGGCGCCAGAGACTCTAATGCACTTGTTGTCGGCCTGTCCGACATATGCAGTCTCGGCCTATATCCAGAGGCACGACGGAGCATTACGAGTGCTTTATTATCACTTAAGGCACTCGTATGGGATAGACGAGACACCAGTGCTGCCTTATGCTCCGGGGGATATTGAGTCCGTTGTGGGAAATGAGAAGTGTCTAATTTATTGGAACTACTCTTTTCCCACAGTTAGGCAAATACAAGCCAACAAGCCTGACATAGTCCTCCTCGACCACCAACTCAAGACAATGTTTGTCGTGGAGTTCTCGGCTCCCGCGGAGAACAACATTGTCTTGAAGGAGGAGGAAAAACGGACAAAATATCGAGATTTGCTCTTCGAACTCCGCAGACTCTATCCAGACCATACTGTTAAGATAGTGGTACTGATTATAGGAGCCCTCGGTGGAACGAGACACACACTGCTTTCTGAACTTAAGATCATACCGGCATGCCGAAATTCGGCGGAGGTCTTAGCCGGCAGAATGCAGAAGGCCGTCATTCTTGGTTCATTACGTCTGCTCAGGGCACACGATTCACGGACCCAGTAGTCACTCACTCCACGGGCGTGGGGAGTGGCTACCGGTACTACCAGCTCCCCTCTGTGAGGGTCGGAGCCACAGAGAAGGGTGACTGGTTTTTAGCCAGCTAAAAAAAAAAAAAAAAAAAAAATAATAATAATAATAATAATAATAATAATAATAATAATAATAATAATAATGTCTTTCTTTTTTCGTTTAAATTTACAAGCAAAACAAATGGCTCAAAGATGGGTGGCGATATTCACGCAAGTGCTCTTCCATATAACCACCCACAAGTAAAAAATTGAGAACAAAATATACAATATACAATATGAGAACTGAAATAATATTAGCAAACATGTGAAATAAGGAACACAAAAAAAGAAAAAAGATAATTAATACTTATTTATATAATGCTCTTATTAATAATTAAAGCTGTGATCTCTTTTCTGAATTTGGCGATATTAGTGCAGTATTTAATATTACGAGGAATAGAATTGTACAGGTTTACGGCTATGTAACTAAACGAACGTTGAAACAAGGCAGATTTGTGCTTGGAAACAGTAAATTGAGTACAATGGCGCGTAGCACGCTGATGAGTATCGGTGCCTTTTTTTAACTTAATAAGTAAATAAGTAGGTATCTGATATTTAATTATTTTGAAAATTAAACAGGCCATATGACATTCGAAGCGCTCTGAGAGGTTTAACCATTTCGATTGTTTGAAATGATAAGTAATGTGATCGAATTTTCTTAAGTTATATGAAAATCTTATACAAGCATTTTGAATCCTCTGAAGAGATTCCTTATCACGATTTAAAATAGCTGGCCAGTAAACAGTGTCACAGTAAGAAATGGACGACAATATTAATGAATCAGTTAATTTCAATTTTACTTCTGTACTGAGAATATCCTTATGCATATACAAAAGTTTAAGTTTGCTAATTGATTTTTGTATAAGGGTACTTACATGTTTTACAAATCTCAAATCTGTGTCAAACCAAACACCAAGGTTCTTGCAAGCATTGACTGGTTGTAAGTGCTGATTAATTAAAACTAATTTAAAACTGGGATTATTAATAATTTGAGCCTTGTGCCTACCAAACACCAGTAATTCCGTTTTCCCCTCATTTAAAACCAAACCATGATCAGCCGAAAATTTAGATATCTTATCTAGATCAGAGTTAATATTTAGTACGGCAGTATTTAAGTCAGACAAGGAAAAAGAATAGTATAACTGAGTATCGTCCGCATACTGATGAGAAGAGCAAAACTGTAGGCATTTGCTGAGATCCGCTGTGTATATAGAAAATAACAGAGGTCCTAAAACACTACCCTGTGGCACACCCTTTGTAATAAAAACCGTGTTAGAAATTTCATCATTTAATATTACTTTTTGGCGACGATTACTGAGATAATTACGAAAGAAAGAAGTTGCCGTAATACCAAATCCATAATATTTTAATTTCGCACACAGGGTGGCGTGATCAAGGGTATCAAATGCCTTGCTGTGATCGAGTAGTATCAAGCAGCAGTTCTGACTATTATCACAAGCAGTGAATATGTCATCAGAAACTTGCAATAAAGCTGTAGACGTGCTATGTCGGACACGAAATCCAGACTGCGAAATAGGTAAAATCAAATTATTATTCAAGTAGTTATTTACCTGCTCATACACTACCTTTTCTAATACCTTAGATAGGACAGGCAATAAGCTAATGGGGCGAAAATGATTAATAAGTGTGGGACAGTTCTTTTTAGCCACAGGAATTACATTAGCTTCTTTCCAAGCTGAAGGAAAGAGACACTTATTTATAATATAAGTTAAATGATTACTAAGATATGGGATAATGTATAAAATAATTTTAATATTAAAACCATCAGAACCCATGGCGTTAGATTTAAGTTTAAATAATATTTCTTCGAGTTTTTCACAAGAAATTTCAGAGAATGCAAAGGTAGTACCATCACGCAAATATTTAGAATTCTCATAATCAGCAACCAAGTCAGGGCGCACATCGGCCTGGAGAAGGGTATTAGAAAAATACTCGTTAAATTCATTTACATCAGCAATACTTGAGACAGAAGTGTCTATGTCAGACTTGATATTCAACCACTTTAGCACTTTCCAAAATTCTTTAGGGTCACTCTTAAATTTTTGAGATAAGTATGCTTTTTTTTCAGCATTAACAGCTTTATTAACAAAATTACGCCGTTCTTTATATTCGCGCCACGATTCGTCAGAATTTACTCTCTTATATTTCTGAAAAGCTTTATCCCTAAGTTTCATCATCAGCTTAAGATTTTCAGTCAGCCATGGTGAAGGAGGGTTAGAATTTCTCGCGGTCTTTAAAGGTGCATGAACATCAAGAACATTCATAAGATTAGTGTTGAGAAAATCAACCATACAATCTATATTATTATGCGTGTATATATGATCCCAATTAAAAAGCATTAAATTGTTAATAAATAAATCATAATCGAATGAAGAAAAATCTCTGTAAGTGCGAAATAATGTTTGTTGTTTATTTGTATTAATTTTTAATTTACAACTTACCAAGGAGTGGTCAGAAATACCCTCCATATTAATAACTTCAGCACTGTGTGGCAACTCAGGATCAGAAGATACTAAAATATCAATTAAAGTACGTGATCTTTCGGTGATACGTGTAGGGTTTGTAATAATTTGTGAAAGCCCATATCTATCAAAAAAATTTTGAATTTGATTATAACCATTACTATTTTTATTTAAAAAAATCAATATTTATATCTCCACCGAATAACACACAATCAAAACTAGGCAAAAATTGTGATAAAATATTATCCAAGTCATCTAAACCTACAGCTACATTACTATCGGGGGGGCCTATACAATGTTCCCAAACACAACTTCTTGCCCTGTAGTTTAACGCTAATCCATAGCTGTTCAAAAGAGTTATTGTGGAGGTTGGGTAACTGTAACAATTGAAACTTGATTGAATCTTTTACATAGAAAGCTACTCCACCTCCTCTAGCTAAAATTATAGCCGCTGATGGCTACAGTTTCATCAGTTACACGTTCATCTAACCAGGTTTCTGAAACACCTATAAAGTCATATGATGCACTAAGAACAAACTCAGAAAACAGATCAAAGTTGGCGCAAAATGACCTAACGTTAATATGCGCAAACTCGATACATGTATATCGCATATCTCTTGCCTGAAAAAGCTGAAAAAGCTCCAGTAACTACATTAAAGAGGTGTTTCAACTAAATAGAATCCGACTATAACTATATATTTCTATTAAAATAAAAACACCGATTTTATTATCTTAAAATTAACTGCTACAACCAAGTATAGTATAGTATATAAATACATTTATATCTTCAAGTGAGAAAAAATAACAAGCCAAAGAAAAGAAAAATAAAATATATCATTATTAAAAAGGAAATGTATTTATATTGATTATTTCTTTGATTCAAATGAAAGCAAAAAACGCACATGTACAGAATAAAAAATGCTACTACATACCATATTGATAATGAATTATAAAAAGAATGGAACAATTGACTAGGCACTTAATTAAAAAAGATGAAGAAAAAAAGACATGAATTATTCTCTTCTTTACACTAAATGTGAACAGAAAGGAATCTAGTTCTACCATGTCAATAAAGTCGTAAGTCGTTGACACATAAAATTTCACACTTTTTATTTAGTTTATTACACCACATATAAATTCTACCACCAGCGGACCAGGCATGTTGCGTTCCCATCTTCTTCTTAGCAGCCAATAAAAGTTCATAACGAGTTTTGGTGAGATCCTCAAATATTGATATTCCTGATTTTTTCAATACTTTCCTGGCAATGAGAATTTTGGCACGCACTATGCCATTACAGAAATTCACAATAATGGTCCGAGGACGAGCGGCGGTACCATCATATTTGCCAATACGAAATACATTTTCAATATCACGTTCTTCACAGGTAATGTTAAATGTATCGTTAATAAATTTAAGAACAACGTCAAGCGTATTCTCCTGGGTATGATCAGTTTCAGCAATTCCATTAAAACGCAGAGCATTGCGCTTAGAATGTTGATCAAGATAATCATATTTTACTTCTAATTCATTGACTCGCATTTCATTGGATTTTACTCTCTCAACAACAGAACTTAAAGATTTATTAACCCCATCCAACAGTTTGTCTAATTTGGAGTCAATCAGCGCTTCCATTTTAACAGTAAATTCAGAACAAATCTTACCAATTAGCTCTTCAGGGAGAAGTTCTTGACATATTAACTTTATTTCCCGTTTACACATACTGATATGTTTATTGACGTGGTAGGACTAACAACGGCGAATATATCCAAAGATTATGTCTTATGCTATTACGGCACAGCAAAAATGTCACTTTAACAGTGCAGATACTTTAAGAAATATCCAGTGAACACTATGCACAGTAGTTAATAAAACAAATGTTTGCAAAATCGAACGTTTAACAATAAAATATACTGGAGCTCTAACACTCAACCTTACTCATACGGCATTTGCTACTGATCTGTATTAGAATACACAATCTAGTTTATACATATAGAACAAAAAATACTTGTGGCCTGGAGGACCCAACTATTGAATTTGATGCGGCAGTCAACGTGTTAAGGAATCACGAGATTCCGATTACTCAGTTGTTTGGTTTTCCAAACGAAAACTCCAGGGATTAAGACTAGCAACAAGTCCTTATTTCAATAAAATGCAATTAGTTCAAAAATACCATTTATTTAATAAGTGTGAAATAATACAGTATTTTGTGAAAGAATTACGCCTCCTCAACTAAGGCAAAATGACTTTTACATCATACAAGTGAGGGCGTACGCTAACAATCGATTTGGCAGAAAAGAGTCACGCAACCTTCATAGAATTGAGTATAAGCCTTTTTAGAAATTTATAAGACTTTTTGTAATATGGTAATTACGGCTTCTGAAAATAACATAAAAATGTTTTAATAAAAAAAAAATTAGTTTCACTAGAGACTACCTAGCTTTAAAGTTCTCGTAACGTGAGATTTCACGTACTAAAATAACATTCAAGAGGACTTACTTACTACATAAGTTTGATAACGTTCGGCTAGTCCACGACTTGTCCTTATGTAGGTTTTCAAATTAGGAAAAATTACAACGACTCGCCTCCGAATGACTTTTAGGCAAAATGGACTTTGAGTCCTTTGTGCACAAGGCGGTTTTCTCTATAACTTTATTATTTGGAAAGCCCTGCAGTTGGCTTTCCTACCATCGCTTTGTATTGACCACCCAACGTACTCGACCAAATTGCGGGTCGCTGGGTGAATCCAAATTCGTTTTATGCGAGAAACCGGCCTTGTCCACTTTCACTGATTTTTTGCCAATTTTTGCTTATAGGCACTACGCCATTTTGCTAAATTTGTCGATTTTACCTTTTTGATTCATTGCCTTGTTAAAATTGTATTGCCAGTCTTTAGGTCAGGGTGTATATGTAATGACTGTACCTCCATGGTCAATGACTTTGACGGAGGAATTAAAGTTGAAAATATTTTGGAATATTTTTAAATTATTAAAATAAATGCGTAATTTGTCAATGAAATAAGGAATATCTGGGGAATTATACGATTCAACGAAAAATTCGCCAGGTAAACGAAGGGTTTGACCATATATGAGTTCAGCAGGTGAACATTGCAGATCTTCCTTGGGAGTTGTCCTAAATGCTAATAAAATGATGGGTAATTCATTTGTCCAATGTGATGTATTGGCTCTAGCTAACAAGGAAGTTTTAAGTGAGCGATGAAATCTTTCAATTAAACAGTTGCCCTGGGGGTGATATGCAGTTGTACGTATTCTATGAAAACCTAAAAACTTTGCAAATTCATTAAATAATCTTGACTCGAATTGTACTCCTTGATCAGTCGTTACTGACAAGGGAACACCGAATCGACAAACAAAGTTTTGAAATAAAGTACGCGCAACTGTTTCTGCTGTGATGTCGCGAAGAGGGTACGCTTCCGGCCACCTAGTGAATCGTTCAATCACCGTAAGAATGTAAGAGTTACCTTTGGATGGAGGTAATGATCCTACCAAATCTATGTGGATGTGGGCGAATCTGATTTTCGGAATGGTGAAGTTCCCGAGAGCACTTCGCGTATGTCGACTGACTTTGACAGCTTGACAGTTAATGCACGATTTTGACAATAAATTGCAATCTGTGTTCATTTTCGGCCAAAAATAGTTATTTGAAATCAACAGTCTAGTGGCTTTAATACCAGGATGAGATAAGTTGTGAAAAATATCGAATATCGTTCGTCTGTAAACAAGTGGGACAAAAGGTCTGACTTTTGCACGAGAAACATCACACCAAATAAAATCATTTGAATCTAGAATTTGTATCTTTTTTAAAATGAATTTGGTTTTAGTTAGTGATGATTTATCTGACAATAAATAATTGAGATTTGAATCTTTCTCCTGAGCTTCACTAAGCAACTTTAGGTCAAAGTTAACATTAAGGAAGGGAGAATTTTTAAGTTGAAGTGGTAAAATATCTTGTTTTAAGGAAGAAGTGTCGTAAATACGTGACAAGCTGTCAGCTATTACATTATGTTTTCCTTTAACATGTTGTATTTTACAAGAAAACTGAGCTATGTATTCTAAATGACGTATTTGACGAGGAGATCTTTCTGCTTTTGTGAATAAAGCGTTGATTAAAGCTTTGTGATCTGTAAAACAATTAAACTTTCGACCTTCAAGTATAAACTTAAAATGTTTAATTGCAGTATATAATGCTAAAAGTTCTTTGTCAAAAACCGAATAATTGGTTTGTGCTGTGGTTAATTTACGGGAAAAGAATGCTAAAGGAGCAAGAAATCCCTTATTATCTTTTTGCTCTAAAACTGCACCCATGGCAAGGTTAGAACAATCGACTGAGAGAGATAAGATAGTATCGTCATTATTGCAAGGATGAGCTAAAACTACTGCATTACTTATTGCGTCTTTGGCTTTCGAAAATCCGTCTAAACATTGATCAGGCCAACTATTTATCTTTGTAATTTTATCATGAGATAAACTGTTACAAAGAGAATATAGGGGAAGTAATATTTCAGCAAAATGAGGTATGAAACGATGATAAAAATTCACCATACCATTCACCATATGAAACGTTGTAGTTGTTTGAGAGTTGTCGGTAAAGGGAAATTATTAATGACTTCGACTCTCTCAGTTGATGGTAAAATACCTGATGAAGAGATGTGATGACCTAAAAAGGTTAAATTGTCAACTCCTAAGATACATTTAGATGGTTTAATGTTAATTCCGTATGTGTCTAATCTCTTGAAAACCTTTTCCAAATGTTCCAAATGTTGTACATCTGATTGACTTGCGATTAATATATCATCCAAATAGACGAAAACGAAAGGTAAATTGACAAGTACTTTATTCATAAAACGTTGGAAAGTTTGACCGGCATTGCGTAGACCAAAAGGCATGCGGGAAAATTCAAACAGTTCGAATGGAGTTGTTATAGCTGTCTTATAAACGTCATTTTCAGCGACAGGTATCTGATGGTACGCTCGCACTAAATCAACCTTGGAGAAAATAGTGCAGTCGTGCAACTGAGAGCTAAAGTCGTGGATATGAGGTAATGGATATCTGTCTGGAATGGTAATCGTATTTAGTTGTCGATAATCTCCACAAGGTCTCCAGTCATTCTTCTCTTTTTTCGCCACTAGAGTGGAGAGGAAACTTGAGAAGATGATGGTTTGCAGATACCTAATTCTACCATGTTATTAAATTCTGTTTGAGCTATTTTAAATTTAAGATTGTCTAATCTACGAGGTCGTGAAAAAGGTAAATGACCTTCAGTAACTATATGATGTACAATAGAATGTTTAATAGGTAAATTGTAATCTGGTGAACTAATTAAATTAGGAAATAGTAAAAGTAATTTGTTATATTTACCTGTCAAAGGAAATAATTTAAGTGTATCTAATCTATAATTGTCTAAAGGACTATTTTTAATAAAACAATTAACTGACAAATTAGTCTTGTTATCAATTATTCGAGCTCCTTTAAGATCAACAACTAAACCAAAATGAGACAAGAAATCTGCTCCGACTATCGGTATGTCAATGTCTGCTATATTGAAAACGAAAGGAAATAATCTACGTAAGTTTAGATTGACTTTTAACAATTTCTTACCGTATGTAAAAATGGTTGAACCGTTAGCCGCGGTTAATATCGTATCAAAATTCTTTTTTAAATCTGTGAAAGCATTGCGTGGCACTACAGATAAATCGGCACCAGTGTCGATTAGGAAGTTCAGGTTGTTAGATCTATCGTAAATAAAAAGTCGACGACGTTTGCTGTTAGAAATGTCAAAATCAGACGTCATAAAATTATCAAACTTCAGTCATCTTTGAGAATTATCAGACTTTTTACAATTCTTACTGAATTTGCACCATTCACCTCCACAACGATAGGCATTGGCACCATAAAGTTGATGGTAGTAACAAATAGTATTGTCTGTACGATCAAATTTATTGGAAACATTATTACGGCTGGGTGAACGATTGCGATTAGTGGTACGAGTTTGTGAATTGCTTCTACTTTTTCAATTGTTGCAGCATGAAGTAGAAGGTTGAGGCTTGAAGGATTGATTGAAAAGTCTGGATTCTAAAGAGTTTAATCGAGAATTAAAAATTTCTTGTTTTTGTAATACTTGGTTAATTGAATCATGGAAAGTGATTGAAAAATTTTTGATAGTGGTAGTTAAATCTGATAACGGGGTTGACTCAGAGTCAAGAGGATTTTTGGAGTACGATGCAACCATTGAATTTTGACAGGACTCCCAGATCCGATCCGCAATATCTAGAATCTCTTTTGTGTCTGTTTTCCCTGAAGCTGTAATGGCAATATATACTGTTTGAGGCAAACGTCTTTTCCATAGCTTTATCAATAAATCTTGACTAACCATGCTGAATCCTCCAACCATATTCAGCATGGATCTATAGAAATCTGAAGGTTTCAGATCGCCCATTTGGGAACCCGATAACAGATCATTCAGACGTTTTTCCTCACTCGATGATAAACGTGAAATTAAAACTTTCTTTAAATTTATATAGAGATCCGTTTCCGGGGGATTAGATATTATATCGTATATATTATCTATCACATCTAATGGCAAATTAGCTATTGGCATACTTTTTCTTGTCATTGACAATTTTTGCAACAGAAAACTGTGATTCGATCTAGGTAAACCAAATTTCTGGTTTTGATTTCCAGAATGGGGGTAGTTTGACAGACGTGACATAATGGGTTTGAGGAAAATCCTCGTCTGAAGGTTGTCTTGGCATAACTAATCGATTGTGATTGATTGATTGATTGACTACTCTCTTAGATAAAAAAGGGAATGTACTTTAACTCACTCACCGACAGATGACAGTACTTGTAATGTACAACTTCAGTTGATTGAATTAGGAAATTACCATAAATTATAGGAACATCTATTCAAATTTGGAACCTCTATTCAAAATTCATCGGGAAAATTCTTCTCTTCATAAAATGATAAAAATCATCTTGGTCAATTCATAACGGTAGTTGATATATTGAATCTCTTCTTGAAATTATTGATAAAAATTGTTCTAAAACAGGAAAGTTTTGTACTTCGGTAATTATATCTGAGATATTCTTCTATCTTTTGAAGTGGAAATGATTTTATCTCTCCTTCAAATTAATTAAATAACGTAGATTTCATCATGTAAATTATAGGATAACTTCGGACATATATATCGATCACTTCTGGTATATATTTATCACGTTGGACATAAAATTTTCACTTCTGGCATATATTTATGACGTTGGACATAAAATTTTCACTTCTGGCATATATTTATCACGTTGGACATAAAATGATCACGTCGGGGTCACCAAATTTATAGCGTTATCGCTATAAATAAAATTAAAATCGAAGTAAATATACGTATATTTGTTTTTAATACATGTTCATATTTTATGTGATTTTTTGTATATTGATATTATATTTTTATATCGAATGTTTTTTATTTTTCTTAGCGACTCCATGGAAACTTCTCCATTATGGATCGAGTTTTCCTTTTTGTTTCTTAGCGACTCCATGGAAACTTCTCGCTTTTGGAACTTCTCGATTTCCAGTGAGTGAGTCGCTATAGTCGCTATATACCTCTTTGGCGTACCTTTTAAAAAGTATGTGATTCATCTTTCCATGACCACTATATACTTTCACGGTGTTTCTTCGAATTTTCACCTGGTTATTTCTTATGTTTTATTGAACTCTCAATGGTCCTTTTGGACTAATTTGTGGCTCTGAAGTCTCTCAGACTCTTGAAAATGTCCTTAACTGAAATTTTTGCCTAAGTCGAAAATTCATTTTGGTTTCGACTTAGGTCGATTCTGGGAGATTCTATAACAGTAACTCAGAGTCCTTGCTGATAATACCAGCAGTTACGCATGCGAGATACGATGGATACAGATCAGCAACTTATTGAGTAAAAATTGGCACGATAGATATAATGAAGTGCACAAATTTCAACGCAGTTATTTTCTCCATATTTCTTTTCATTCTAAGACAGATTGATTGGTTCAGAGACCTCTATTACAAAGTCCTTGGACCAGCAGCTCGATTTCTTGTAATTCTTTGCCACATCGAGCGCAGGGTGGGAAACATAGACGATGGGTGGTTCAGAGAAAACCAGATGATAAGCTTCATAGAGGATGCCCTGTATGTAAAGTGTTGGATTGCTATCAAAACATCCGAGACAGATGGTGTACCAAAGTTACGCATGCGAGATACGACGAATACAGATCAGCAACTTAAAGAGTAAAAATTGACACGACAGATACCATGAAGTGCACAAATTTCAGGTTTACTAAGGCAGTAATTTTCTTCATGTTCTTTTTTCGTTCTAAGACAGACTGATGTTGGTTCAGAGACGTCTATTACAAAGTCCTTGGACCAGCAGCTCGATTTCTTGTAATTCCTTGCCACATCGAGCGCGGGGTGGGAAACATAGAACGATGGGTGGTTGAGGTAAACCAGATGATAAGCTTTATAGAGGATGCCCTGTAAAGTGTTGGATTGCTATCAAAACATTCGAGACAGATGGTGTACTAAGTGTTCAATACAGGATTAAGTGGAAGAGCACTTCCTAAGCGAACTTTGCCCAAATAAAGACCTATATTTATTACTTATTTATTTACTGTAGGGGAAAGCCAACTAATAAATAGGTAACAAATCGTGTGCTAACATTTTAAATAATAATAGTAATAATGAAATGAAATCCGAGTCTAATACGTTTTCCTCTCGATGAAGAAATGTGTGAAAGAGATAATACTTTAAATAACATCGTAAGTGAGAGAAACGAATACTGGTTGACAAACGTATAAGTGCATGGTTCAGTATTTTGGAGATTAACAAATATTTTGGCACTAAGAAATTTGGTATTTATTTAAATATAATCACATAAACAGATCACACATATTAAACAACCCCAAAATCCAAAGCCAAGGCTATCTAGAAGGGAGTTACATTTTTGAAAATATACAAACAGGATCCATTGCCAGTGTCTGAGCTGAGAACCGAACCCAATACACGGTGTTTGGTCACACTGTCTGACTAGGTATGCTCTCCATGCAACATGATTTAGCACCGTGCAGCTAATTTAACTCTTTAAGATTTTTCATTGTGGAAATGTAACATATTCTGCTAGTTTCGAGAAAATGAGACTGTAAAACAGTTTCAATTATGCCAATAAACTAAATCTTTTGAACAGATTTGAAACGCGATTATAACTAAGGGAGTATTTCTCAGCTTATCTATCCATGTGAACGATAGATAAGCTGGATTGTGTGAGTCGGACGAAAACCCGACTGTTCTCTGATGCAACCAAATTTCCCCCGTTTTCAAGGTTGCTGAACACCGTGGTGGTGGCAGAATTTCTCGTTGGAGTGACCCACATCCGAAAGCGTCCAAAAGCCACCCCCAAACGAGGTCAAACGCGTATTATAATTGTTTGACTGACTCTTACTTGGTCATCCCCCGTTTTCGAGGATGCTGAACACCGCAGTAGTGGCAGAATTTCTCGTAAACGGCCAACAACCTCCCCAAATGGGGTCAAACGCGTATTATAATTGTTTGAGGGACTCTTACTTGGTGATCCCCCGTTTTCGAGGATGCTGACTGTCGTGATGGCGGAATTCCTCCCCGGGGTGACCCACCCCAGTAAATGGAAAATAACAATCCTCCAAAGGGATGAGAGTGCGTTCTCAGCATACCACCGGAAAATGCTACACTGGAAAAAAACATTAAGGTGTCACCTCGATCTCGTCAACAAAGTAGTCATCTTAATTTACTGTGGAGCTGAAAAAAGAAAAATGTATAATTTTTGTACATATTTTTTGGGAAAAATAGGTTATATAATAATTGAAACATCTGGTTTATTTAATTATACTATATTATATAAAATATCTTTATTGAAGGGGTATTTTTTTGCCATTGAGGAGATCAACGGGTGTCAAGCGCTCGATTCGTGTACGGCATGCTCGAAAATGGGAGGGAAGACTTTTTGTCCAGTGGTATGATGAGAGCGCACTCTCGCTCCTTTGGAGGGTAGTTATTGGCCGTTGAGGGGGTGGGCGGGTGTCAGGCACGCGCCCCAGGGTCCTCCCCACAACTGACATGCTCAAAAACGGGGGATTAATAAGTTATATTCCGTCAAAGATTATCAATACGCGTTTGACTTCGTTCGGGGATGGTTTTTGGCCGTTTGCGGGGTTGGGTCACTCCAACGAGACATTCTGCCACCACCACGGTGTTCAGCATTCTCGAAAGGGAGGGAGAACTACTTTGGTTGCATCAGAGAATATTCGGATTTTTCGGGTTTATTTCCGACTCACACAATCCACTTAATCTTAATCCGGTTGTTTTGACATGTAAATACGAAATTGGTTCGAATTAGAAGCTAACCTATATTACTATTTAAATTGAAAATTACTAACACAAAGGATTTATAATTAACGGATTAGTTAATTCTGACTAGATAAAATGACTGCAGAAATTTAATACAATTATTTTACCTATCAGTAATCTGAATTAGATTGGATTGATTGTTACCGATGAATAAAGCTAGAGCTTAATAATGAATAATTACAATGTCAGTAAAACAACGTAGAGCTTTCAGGAAAATATATTTATAATTCTTTTGGTGATAAATAATTTATTCTGGATTATGACTGAAATTTATTAGAAGTGAGACAGACTCTTGGGAAAAAAAATCCGGTCTCGCAGATTTGGAGCCATATTCAGATGATTAAATTTCTCACACAACTTTTCAGTAATTAAAAATATATTTTTATAACAGGGTTAATATTTTTTTGGAAATAATGCAGTATTGGAGATGGAAACACTTCGGAACCTTTTCTTCATTATTCGTCAATTATATGACGAATACTTTACAACACTAAATCCAACAAACGAAAAGTTTGCAAAGGCGTTAGAAAATTAAATAAAACTACCGCTAATATAATAAAAATTTAATGTTCAATGTCTGCACTGGGTGCAAAATCATTAATTGTGGGAATCCAACTACTGTCATTTAACAATAAACTTTTATTATATTAGCGATAATATCGTTTACTTCCTTTTAGTTCTAATTTCTCTCTTTTAGTTAGGTTCTTGCTTTTTTTAAATATTTTTTTTATTTTAATTGTCAGTCCATAATGAAATACTAAGACTCCTGTAGGAAACAACAGATCAGATTTCTTAGTCTTTTTAAACGATCATAGTGGGGTCAAAATAAATTTCGAATTGAATTATTTTGCTGCAGCGATTTTATACTTTTAATTTGTTTTACGTGTGACAAGCATGGGAGGCTCTACTGGGTACTGAGTTTAGGGGCCCGGGATTCCGTAGTGGGTGCAAGCCAGAATTTTGACATTTTTTTTTTCAAATTTCTCCCCACTGCTCATCAATTATTAAGCGTGGGGGGCCGTCAAAGGTTTTGACATTTTTTTTAAATTTCTTTCCCCCGCTCATCAATTATTAAGCCCGTTGGCTTCCAAGGAGCCCTTAGCCCGCCAGAAATTTTGACAAAAAAAATTTTCCCAGCTCATTAATTATTAAGCGGAATCCCATGATTTAATGTGAGGGGCTTGGTGACAAGTACAATGAGAGGTTTTGCATAAATCTGTTTATTGCTTCATATAAAATTTAAACAATTTACGTTACAAAATTCAAATTCTCTGCCATTTTCCTTAGTATCTTCGGTCCTAGTAATCGTATAAAAAATGTAAATATATTGAGTTGTTCAAAATAAAGTATTCAATAAAACTAATAAATTTTATGATAATTTGGTAACTTGCAAAAAAATAAAAACCTTGAAAAATTAGCCTCTTTGTAAAATTTAAGAAATATAATGCAATAATACATACAAGGTGGACATTTTTTTAATGTACTATTTTACAATAGTATTATAATAGTATTAAGAAAAGTTCTTCATTTAATTTGGCTTATAGTTCTTTAATGAACTCTTTCATTTTACAGATTAATTTTGTACCCATTTATCTGCTTAGTTTGACCCCACTATCACAATTAATTGGGTATTGGCATGTAATAATTTCCGTAATAATTCGTGTCCACATGTTATATATTAATAAGTCTATTTTAGTGAATAGATGAGCAAAAAAATAAGCAAAATTATTTCAACTGACTGGTTTCTATACCTTAACCAGGAAAGGCGGATCGTAATAAAGTTTCGTGATCAGTGTGTGCAGCAGATCCTATTGGTATTTAAATTTGGAGGGGGTGTATTTTAAAATAATTTTTACAAAGGCTTATCAAATCAACGTCGCTCAATGACATGTGCCGCTGGACACTATTTACAGTTCAACTCATCTCTATCCTCCTTTCCTGGCATCCTGGCTAAGTATAGATAGAACTATATTCCTCTTCATCAAATCTACATTTAGTCCACAAGTACATTTTAAATCTTTTAACAATTTATTTATTTACAGATGTGTTTTTTTGTTGTAAATTAATCATAAAGGACATTTTTTATTGCAGAATTACATTTATATGTTCGTAAGTGCTCATGAAGAAGGAATATATACCTTGAAATCAGTAAATTAATATAATTTCTCTTTTTCTTATTTTTTGTTCTATTCATTAACACTTATTAATAATAATCAAACATTATTTATTTTATCCCTCCAAAATATCAAGTAATTGAAAAAGAAAATCAAATATCTCTTCATTAGAAAATATGTTATATATTAACTAGCTTCACTAAATAGGTAATTTCTATTACAATTAATAATAGAAGCTATGTTAACTATTCATGAAATGTTGAACAAAGTCTTAAACAAGCCACCTGCGGTATAAGTTCATCAATCTCTAAACTTTAAAATCGGGGCCCGTCAGAATACATTTAGCAGTTTTGGGGTGTTAATCCGCAACATAAATCCTTTGTTGCCTATTTAACTCTTTTAATCACAATTTCATGCAACGTCATAGCTATTAGTCTTTAATAGTTTGACCCCTATTTTTCCTTTTAAGGGGTAACTCATACTGCAAGTGTCAAATCCTGTATCGATGTCGAATTACAGTTTGCTGTTGTACTTAGTCCATCACGTATACAAAGTGACTATTAGATATGGAAACACTTCTTAGTATTTGAGGTAGACAAAATTTTCAAATTAATACTTCCTGTCAAATCGAAAATTGAACTATATTTGACTTAATCAATATTATATTATAACTGGACAAAATTGTTTAATAATCATTGTATATATACATTTTTTCTGTCCAAAGAACCAAAATCCGTTTCACGATGAATTGAAATGCTGAGAAAAAAAATGTCTGTCCGTAGGCTTGTCGGTCTGTCTTTCATATTTCAGTTTCAAGGGAGTCACCGATGCTAAAAAATTTTTGTGGTCTTTGATTTCTGCACACACAATAGATCACGATTTTATTTTTTTTACCCTATTTAACAATGGGGAATAAGATAAAAATATAATTTAGTTCCAGATCTCGTTATAAATACATAGGTGTACCAAATTTCAAGTCATAAACAGTTCCAAAGTAACCATGCGGATAAAAGAATTACAGACAGACCGACAGACCAACAGACAGACAGATCAACAGACAGAATTTTGTTTTTTCTTCAAACTTAAAATCTCGATATTTTATGACACTATTTGACCAAAAAAAAAATTAAGATTTTTTTTTAATCGCCACTATACTCCCACTCCTCTACGTGGATGTGGGAGTAAAATATTTAAAACAGCTTACAAAGAAGGTGATAAAAATTGTCTTGGTCAAATTCATTCTGAATATTTAAGAATATTAATATTTCCTAAAAATGCATATTTCAGACATTTTGGACCATAACTTAGGGATTTTCTTCTTATAGTAGAGTCAAAATAAAATTTGAATGGAATTCTCTAGCTACAGCAATTTTATTGTTTTAATTTGTTGTAGGTATAATAACAAGTGTTCTAAGCATTTTTTTCCAAAATCCGTCCATTGCTTCTTGTAGAATTTTAACAATTTATTTTTCAACACAGAAATTTTCCGCTATTTTCCCTATTATCCCAGGTCATAATAATCCGATCACAAAAATAAAAATACCAAACTGTTCGCTATAAAATTATGAAAAAGATTAGGCATATTGATAATTTGTAAATTTGCAAAAAAATAAAAACCACCAAAAATTACCTTTTTTAACAGTTTAAGAGATATGATGTAATAATCCATCAATGTTAACAAAAGTTGGTGGAACCATGCCCTTTATTGAACTAAACCTCCGTGCCAAATTTTAGCGCAAAATATTTATTCAAACGGCTAAAAATCAACAATAATTTCGAAATTTCCATCGCATTTTGTTTAAGTACATCGACTCGTAGTAGGACAATTTTTCTTTTAAAGTGTGGGTTTTGACATGTAATTCACGGTGGAGTTTGGAAAGAAAAGAAAATTTAAACTTAAACCAATTTTTTGGAATTTAATTGTAATTATGGATATTGCACGTATAAACAATTCCAAATAACTACGTGATTTTTTTGTGAAAACAAAAACGATAAGCGAATTATGAAAGTATATGAAATAACCAACGTTTAAAAAAAAGAATAATGTTCTACTTTCATTTGTATCCGTGATATGTTAGTTTTTGCATTTTAGTTGATTATAAGTAAACATGTTGATATGTTTTCTTGAAATTTGCGCATATTGTTCCAGAATGATTATATTCCTCTCTCTGCTACTTGAAAATTATCCACATCTAATTTTTTTTAAATTACATCGCATAAAGCACCATTGAGGACATAACGCACGTTCGAAAAAAAATTATCTCCCCACTCCTTGAATATTTTAACTAGGCAACTTACTTAATTAATGGTATACATCACTCCATTTTCATCATATTGAGTTTTTTTTAACATTTTTAGTCTATTTTCGTATATTCTGATTCTATTATTTAACAAAACATAATTTGTTAAGTTTTTATTCTTCAAAAATTCAACAATCTTTATTTTTTTCTGTTTTCGGCTTTTGTCATATCTGATTTTCTGTTTCTTTTTTAAATGTTTGTGTTTTGTGTTCATTTTCAATTTTTAATGTATTGTAACGTAAAATAATTTGTTTGGCCGTTATTTAATTAAAATGCATTGGAAATTTTAATCTATGTAGATTGTTTCCATGTTTAATAAAATAATTCAAGACAATATATTGATTATTTGTGATGTGTTATCTGAAGTACGAAATAGTTTTTGTAATTGAGCCACTTTTTCTTCGTTGCTTCAGAGTAATATGAAGAAATGTTGTTTTCGCTAGTGTGATATGAAATGTTGTAGATTTCTAAGTGTAGTCCCGCGTGACTCGTATACTCTAGAGGAGCTTTTCTGAAGAATCTTTTGCCACTTTCAAATTTTTCGCTGATAAATACATACTGCTGCTTCTCGTTGCTCGAACAGAAATGACGTTTTCCTGGTGTTCTCCGGTCAATAATACGAAGCATTAGCTGGTTTAAATTATTTTTTTACATATTTATAAAGTACCTAGCTTAGTATACTTCTGAAATATTCATGTTTGTACCGAAATCCGTTTCATAACAGTCTAAATTGTGTATTGTGTGTGTGTAGACTGTTTCTTGTAAACATGATAACTTCTGTTAGACCTTAATTCAAATTTGGAACATATATAAAACAGCATAATAGAATGTTCCCTATTGAAATTGGGCCATATTTTTCATACAGATTGATCACCAAAGGACTGCAAACTCTTATTTTTATATGAAACAGTTATTAATTTATTTTTAGAGCAAAATGTTACTAAGCTTCTCTTTGATTAAGCACACAAAAATATGAAAACTCATAAAATTTCTAAACCGTCTTTCAGGTTCGAGCCAACTTTATGTGGATTAGATGATATATCAATTTTACCCTAAAATACGGTATATGGTATTTGTAGTAAGACTATTATGAAATAAATAAAGTTGCAGTCGGGCGTTGCCGACTGCGAATATTTATTAAATACGATAAACTCTGATGGGCTTGATATTTTTCTTTAAAATTTGGAATATACAGGGTGTCCCATAAGTAATGGTACGTAGAGCAATGGCAGATTCCTTACGTAAAAATATTATGATTTAACCAAACTTACCTTAGTCCAAAAGTTGAGATACAGGGTGTCAAAATTAAATTTTTTTTTGGTTTTTTTTTTAAATAATTTCTTTAAAAATTGAAATATTTTAACAAAATTTGGTGATTGGAGATTTTTGAGGCGAGGGTTTCAAATCTATTCATACATTTGCTGTAATTTGTAGAGGGCGCCACCCACGGTAGTTTGCGTTTCGTTTATATGTCATATATTTTTGGCGAATTTTTTAAAAATTTTTTAAAATAAAAATTCATATTTTCCTGTCTTTTTTACGTCATATAGGTATACCTTCTAAATGTCGCTATAAGTAATCGTTTTCAAGATATTTGGTTTTAAAGTATTCAATGCAACGAGTAAAAACTGTTTCTCAAATTTTAGTTTATTTATTTGAAAGTCATTGTTCTTAGTACTTTTTTTGCTAGTTTTGAAATGTAAAAAAATCTGAAAAAACAGAATGTTATTTTATACTGTTTGCTTCACTATAAATTATTCTCTAAATCAAACAATAACATGATATTTTATTTAATTTAAATTGGTTGCATTGAAAACTTTAAAACCAAATATCTCGAAAATGGTTAGTCGTAGCGACATTTAGAAGGTATACATTTTTTACGTAGAAAAGACAGAAAAACACAAATTTTTATTTTAAAAATTTTTTTAAAAATTCGCCAAAAATATATGACATATAAACGACACGCAAACTACCGTAGGTGGCTCCCTCTACAAATTACAGCAAAAGTATGAATAGAGCCTCAAAAAATCCCCAATCACCAAATTTTGTTAAAAAATATGAAAAATTAAAATGGACAGAGTTCTTCATTTAATGAACTTTATTGGCCGATGTTTAAATTTATGGGCCGTGTTTAAAAAAACGCACTTACATAAATAACCATTAAATTTGCTTATATAATCATTGTACTGATTTAAATATTTTTTGTTTGTTTTTAAACAGTGATTTTATATTGGTCTACATATCCTTAGTGACTAAAAACTTACATTTATTCTTTGATTTTGCGTAATATTTTGCCACATCAAAAAGAAAATATTTTAATAAGAATATCAATATGATAGTATCCAAAATATTGTTTTTATGATTGTACATTTGATGGTTTTCATATACATAAAAAAATATAGAGATTTTTTAAGAAAAAACGTAATTTTTGTCAGTCCGACCCTGCATTTTTAAAAACAGTAATTTACCGACTTGTCTTGAAATGGATAAAATGGATAAAAAATATGGCCAGACAAATACCTGAATCAGCTGGATTAAATGTGCACAGTTCTACACAGAACACCCTGTAAAACAGATTGTATAAAAAATACTAACAGTTTTGAGTTATATAAAGTTGTAACAACTAATCAATATAAATTTCTTAGAAGAGACTGGAATTAAGCTGTAGGTTATCTTCGTTACCGTATGTCTTTCCTTATATGTTTTTTACCCTAAAAATCGTGGACCTACCTGTAGTGTATATTTTAAGATGTTCTGACAGACCCCAGGACGAGAAGCGTGTGACCCTGTTAAATCCATTTTCGTCATATTCTACATATATTTTCATCTCTCTCTCTCTCTCTCTCGTTGTTAAACATAGATATAGGACATTTTCTCACCTTATTCACTGCATTCAAGTATGTTGTATGAGTAATAAATTAGTTTCAGAGTTTAATTGACTTTTAACAAATTGCGGCTGGCAGTATGGTCCTTGGCCAATAGCCATAATAACAACCAATCAATAAGGTCAACACTCTTCAGTTTTCCGTTTAAATTTGGTGAAAATCCAACTAGGTATCTCCAGATAACCATAAAATTTGACGTAGGTTCATATTTTCATATTTTATGTTCTCAACAATAATTTCTCTTCATGTTTTTCGATAACTTGTACAGATAAGGCAGGTTGTCTGAAAGAATTTGGATTTTTCAAGTGCAATCAGCACACAACAATGAGGTATTTTCCTATTTTTTTTTTTATTAAATAATATCATAGAATATGTATAAACAAGCCTTCGAATACAGATTTCCGTGAAAATAATTATCAATTTTTTGAGAAAACAAGATTTAAAATAAGTGGCGCTGAAAGCGCTTTAAATTGGTGACGTAAGTAATCTGCCGATGACGTAGGTAGTCTGTGTTGATTTGCTGATAGAATGGTTTTATTCAAAACAGTGTGGTGTTGCCAAATTGAAATTTCTTCTCTAGTTCTAGTAAAGATAATTGAAGAAAATAGAAAAAATTAAATCAATGTTAATATGTTTATCCACGAAGTTTAATTTTGTGATGTAAAAAATAATTATAGGCGTGAATTGCTGAATATTTTAAATAATTTGATTAGATTTTTAAAACATATCTAGCAATATATAGCAACAATGTCAACGGCTAGTCAAATGACAGATGTGTTCTAACGTTGTGTTGATTTTTCACGTTTGCTGACAAAAAAACCAAACCCGAAAAAAAAAAGAAACTATCATCTCATAATTAAATTTGGGCAAATTGTATGAATCTCTTTTCAGAAAATTCAACTCTATCTTAATAGTTTATTGATAAAATATAAAACAACGAAATTGAACGCCACATATTCACATAAATAAACAACAAATAAATCTAACCAATATATCTCCTTCACTTGTATTGTGACAAGAAGTGACAAATGACAGCACGCAAGCAAAGTTGGAAGAGGTGGAGAGCCGTTTTTATACAATGTTGCCACATAATCCTCGCCGTGAGTTTTGTTTACATATTTAAGATAACTTCTAAATAATAGCAAACATAAATACCTTTGGATTTCTTCTAAATACATGTATTAGTCTAGGAAATAGCGTGCAAATTCGACGACGAATGGTTACCGTCTGCCAGTTGGTAATCGAAGAGACCATATAAGTACAAATTTGTTTTCTCTCTGGAACTTTTTGGTATGGTGGGGGGATAGGGAGGGGGGGCATTTATTTTTTAATCGAATGATTATCGATATCTGACCGCATAGGTAGTTAGTATATGTACTTCACATACCCCAATTACGCTGGCAGACGAAACTTCCGATCGGCGCGCGCGTTAACCTCAAATAGAAAAAAAATTTTTAGTTTCTATTTCCGGTTAACGCGCGCGCCGACCGGAAGTTTCGTCTGCCAACGTAATTGGGGTATGTGAAGTACATATACTAACTACCTATACGGACAGATATCGATAATCATTCGATTAAAAAATAAATGCCCCCCTCTCCCTATCCCCCCACCATACCAAAAAGTTCCAGAGTGAAAAAGATTTTGTACTTATATGGTCTCTTCGATTACCGACTGGCAGACGGTAACCATTCGTCGTCGAATTTGCACGCTATTTCCTAGGCTATATATAACATTTACTGATTCTCAAGATATTGAACAAAATAGAAGTGTTATGGGTAAAATAATGTAAAGTTATCTGTGTCTATTCTTATTTTACTTCCACGTCCAGTGGAAGTATAGTATCGACAAAAAAATTTTTTAAAATTTTTATTGTCCAAATAGTCTGTCGGTCTGTCTGTCTGTCTGTCTGTCGGTCTGTCTGTAACTTTTTTTGTGCGCACGTTTACTCTGGAACCGTTTAAGATATTGACTTGAAATTTGGTACACATATGTACTTTAACGAGATCTAGAACTAGATTATATTTTCATCTTGTTCCATCGAAGGGTTGGGGGGTAAATTGGGGTAAATTTGGGGTAAATAGGTCAATTAAGCAGGTAAGAGTCCATAAAATTGGTATTTAGTATACAAGAGAAGCTAAGGTCTCAAAAAAATTTTTGGCATTAGCCACCCCTATTACCACCCCCACTCCCTTATTAAAGGAGACGAAAAAAAAATTGTGATTTAGTGTATGTACAGGAACCAGAAACCTCAAAATATTTTTTACTTCATCCACCCCCACTATCACCCCCCTATCACCACCCCCCACCCCACTACCGATGTGGGGTATCGTTTTATGGGTTTTTGGGGTAGAGGATTTCAAATATTATATTATTAAAGTTCCATAAACAATTATTTTCACATACAAAATTTTTTCGTTGTGAGTGACTTGGATAGAGAATCTGGATGTGGAAGTAGTGATTCCTTGGGCAGCGGTTTTTTATTTTTATTTAAGGAATTATTGTTTTGGTTTAAATTGATTATGCAGTAATTGTTAAAATATTAACATTACTTGATATATATCAACAAAACTGAATTTTAAAAAAATGGAAAATACCCCAATATGATTAAATATATGAAAAACAACTTTTAGGCTACGCAAGAGCAGATTCCAGAAAATTGCGCTTGAAATTACTCAATATTTTTTATTATACCTCGTGGATCAGTCATCAGTGGACACCAATCTCTTTTTATTGTTGGGTTACCTAATAACAAACATGTAGCGAAATTACAAAATCAGGTACGAGTCTAAGTGTTTTGGCAAAATATTCTGTTTTAAGTTATTCCATAAATAGTTTTAACATATTCTTTTTTTGTATGAATAACTTCTCTAAAGGTGTAAAATATAAAAGTGTGTAACAATCATTAAGGCTGAATTAATCATACTTATCCAATTACATTGCTGTTAAAAAATTCACTAAACGTCCAGAAAAACAAATGAGCTCGTGTTCGACTGTCAACACACTGCATATTTACAGCGCCTGTGTCAAATACCCAACCTAGTGTGGAGTGGTTAATTGTCTCATAAACATAAAATGTTAGGAGTTTTGTCATCGATCAGTACCATATGTACGACCTCATGACATCAGAAATAGAATGGGGTACACTAAATTGTCTTTTATAAAATATTTGCTTAAATTGTTTGATTTAAATATTGATTTTATTTTTTCCTTATTGCAAATTTTGTGCATTTATTATTTTGCAACTACAAAGTAGTAAGCGTAGTATTTTATTACAACTTCACAATTAAATCAAACAGTGTTAATTAAGGTAGCGTCACTTAAAATGTTTCAAATTTACAAAAAAGCGAAATAGTTCTAATTTATATACCGGGTGATTCAGTTTGGTATTCGCCCCCCTGTATCTTTTTTATTTTAACAGAAAACTACAATAAACCATATATATTTGTAAATCGTTTGTCAAGCTCTATCGAATGACGTCTCTAAATCATCTCTTTGATCACATATGCCAAAATAACGATAGTCAACTTTTTTTTTCAAATGGTATGCTATATATTTTTTTGCCGATTGTTGTAGAGCTTCTCTTTATGCATTCAACCATGTGAAAAAAGTATACACTTCAGTAAGGAAAATTTCGAGAAAATTAATAAAATACGAAAAAACTTCATTTAAAGGTTATGTTTCTGATTCAACATAGTTAGCTATGGAATCAATTGAATTTTGTCATTGTTAGTAATGTCAAATTGAAAATACTGTTATTTGTGACTGTGTTATTCGTTTTTGTTTTATGTTATACTTCTAAATAGATTTACACAATGGTATCTTACACTAATGAAGAAAAATTGGACATGATATTAATTTATGGAGAGTGCGGAAAAAACAGTAAAGCAGCCAAGACCGCTTTCGAAATAGGCCGGTACCATCAGACAAAATATTTGCAAAATTGGCAAGAAATATGAGCGAAAGTGGAAGTTTTGAGAAAAAAAGAAACGTTTTTAAGCCCAGAACCGCACGAGATGAGGAACATACAGTTGCAGTTTCAGCCCGTGTTTTCGTAGACCCGCATATTTCTATTCGTCAGTTAGCGACAGAAACTGATATTTCATATTCTTCAATTCAAAGAATTCTGAGAGACAATATACATATAAAATACATTTACATCAGGGCTTGCTTCCAGGAGATTACGAGAGACGTCTAAATTTTGTAGCGTGGTTGGCAGTTGCTCAAGAAATGACTATTAAGATCGCATCATGTGGTCAGATGAATCCCGTTTCCATAATAATGGAATTGTCAATAGACATAACTGCCATTATTGGTCGCAGGATAATCCTCACTGGCTTCGAGAAACTAATTTCCAAAATATCTGGGGAATTAATGTATGGTGTGGAATTCTCAACGGACAAATTATAGGACCAAAGTTTTACGAAGGCACGCTTACTGGAGAAAGATATCTACAGTTTTTAAGAGAAGAGTTGTTAAATTTCATAGAAGACGTTCCATTACATATTAGGCATAACATGATATTACAACAAGATGGGGCACCGCCACATAATGCTATAATTGTAACGAATTACTTAAATGCAGCTTATCCAGGTAGATGGATCGGAAATCGTAGTGAGGGAGTCAAGTGGCCTGCCAGATCACCGGATCTCACACCGTTAGATTTTTTCCTTTGGCCATATCTAAAAGAAAGAATGTACTTTACACCTCTAAATGATGTCGAAGATCTTAAAAATAGAATACGAATTGAATGCCGCAGATTAAATGTTGAAATTCTTCAACATGTATCTATCCAGGGCGTGATAAACACAGAAGCGAACGGAGGACTCTTCGAACATATGAAGCAATAAATAATGTTTTTATTTTCTTAATTGTTAGTTAGTTTTCAAGTATTGGTAGTTTTTTTATTGATAATTGTTATTTATTATTAGTTGTTATTTTAATATTATTGTTGAGTGTTACCATCATTAATTAACTAAAGATACGACATTAAATGTTTGTTTATATAAAAATGAATTACATAATTATTTAAAAATAGAACTTTGTTTGGTCAAAACATTAAACTTTGTTTCGAAATTTTTATGCCTCATCAGTGCCGTACACAATCCTCGAAAAAATCCTTCTCTTTCGAATCTGATTTGCCTAGTTGGTACTAGTTACATTACTTACAATGTCAAAATTCAGTTGCTTCCTTTGCTACCTATGCTGATTCAGAAAAACCTTTGAATGACGTTTTATCATATTTTATTAATTTTTTCGAAATTTTCCTTATGTTGAAGAATTAATTTTAACATTTTAACATCTGCAGCATTCAATTCGTATTCTAGTTTTAAGATCTTCGACGTCATTTAGAGGTATAAAGTAAACTTTTTCTTTTAGATAGAATCAAAGGAAGAAATCTAACGGTGTTTAAAAACGTTTATTTTTTTCTCAAAACTTCCACTTTCGCTCATATTTCTTGTCAATTTTGCAAACAATTTGATTGATGGTACCGGCCTATTTCGAAAGCGATCTTGATATAAACGTTTGGCTACTTCTTTTTCCGCACTCTCCGTAAATTAATATCATGTCCAATTTTTTTCCATTATTGTAAGATACCATTGTGTAAATCTATTTAGAAATATAACATAAAACAAAAACGAATAACACAGTCACAAATAACAGTATTTTCAATTTGACATTACTAACAATGACAAAATTCAATTGTTTCCATGGCTAACTATGTTGAATCAGAAACAAAATGAAGTTTTTTCGTATTTTATTAATTTTCTCGAAATTTTCCTTATGGAAGTGTATACTTTTTTCACATGGTTGAATGCAAAAAGAGAAGCTCTACAACAATCGGCAAAAAAATGTATAGCATACCATTTGAAAAAAAAAAGTTGACTATTACGTTATTTTGGCATATGTGATCAAAAAGATGATTTAAGGACGTCATTCAATAGAGCTTGACAAACGATTTGCAAATATATATGGTTTATTGTAGTTTTCTGTTAAAATAAAAAAGATACAAGGGGGCGAATACCAAGCGAATATCAAACTGAATCACCCGGTATATTACGTACAGTGTTCCCAGGAGCATGGGGCAAATATCGAAAGCGTTTAGTTAGGGTCAAAACATGATCAAAATAGACCAGAAATTTTACTTTAAACAATGGCCTTAAACGTAACATCAGTTAGTTTTAGATTATATCTTATGAGGTCACTTAAATAGTGGACATTAACGGCATAGATCAATTAATTCAAAGTATTGTTGATTGCCGCAACGAAATTAGAAACAGTCCAGATGTGATAAGAAGATCAATCGGTCATCTCGTGAATCATACTAGAAAATGTATTGAAGCTGAGAAGGCTATTTTGAACATACAATTTAATTATAATTCTATGTATCGTTGTAGTCGATCTCGAAAATTTGGTTGAGACAACTACGAATCGAATACGCTATCCAATTTTCCGATAAAAAATTGCCTAATAGTCGATCTCGAAATTTCGACCCATTTAGAAGAGCTTAGTAGGCCTTGAAAATATGAAAATTACAAAATTTTCAAAACAGTCAAATAAAGTTCATCGAGCACTATATCCCAAAAGAGAAAATTTTTAAAATCAGTTAATGCTTTCCAAAATAACGCGGCGTTGCGGTATTAAATAGCACACACTGTATATGATGCCTATCGTATTTTGTCCCTAAATCTTTTTATCCCCTCAGTTTTGATATAGAACATTTTTGTAAATTAGGTGACATTTTTAAATATCTTAAATACTTTTCTAAAAAAAAAGGGTACTTGTTTAATGGCGATAAAATGAACATATTAAAAAAAAATTGATTTTATTGATAACAAATCGGCAAATTTTGTGCACAAAGACAACAATATAATTAATTTGAGAGAGTCAAATTACTAAAAATTATACATTTTTTAACATGAATGAAAAGTTCGTGTTTTACTAAGAAATCTTGTGTATTTATGGAGCCATATTGACATACAATAATAATATTCTCGAAATAGAGATCAGGAATCTTAACAATGAAAGACAACATAAAATATGTGGAAAAATAATTAAATAATAATTGTAAACACCAAATTTGGCAAATAATAATAAATACATGACAAATGAACATTGTTTCTTAAAAAAATATTCATATTTACTAATCTAAGATAGATATTTTGCAAAAGAAGAACCTTAATTTTTGAAATTTTAAGTGAAATCACGGAAATGTAATGTTCTACACATTTTTAACCTTCTTAATAAAAACGGATTATTTTGACGGTATCAGATAATGGAACTTTTATTGTATAAAACTATTTAAGGAATTTAAAAATGTCACCTCAAATTCTAAAAACGAATCTATGTGAAAGTTTAGTCATATTCTATCCCTGGCTTCATAGGTAAAATGTATAATTCGCCGTATTTCTCAGTCGTAGATACTTACTATTAAAATTTTTCTATAATCGATACATTAGTTTGGAAAACTTTGTAAGACTTAGTTTTCATTCATGCAAATACAAAATTCCTGAAAATAACTTGTCAAATATAGGTATATTATCCCATCAGTATTCTCAACTGCAGTAATGCTTGCTTATCTCAAATCGTGGTTCTACAATTATTAATCTTTATCGAAATACCTGTAGTATGTACTTTAAAACCTTCCCAATAAAAACATTTTCATAAGCTCTGTTTGTTATCTTCTGTCAATTAAAAAAAATAATTTTGTGAACACTTTTTGTTCATAACTAAATTTTAGTTGATTTTAAAATGACTGGTAGAAAAAATGTACTATAGAAAGTTGACCAACTATCAGATATACTAATATCTAATAAATTGAATGCAGCTTTTAACACACAGAGTTATTTAGAACAAATCTTTTTTTTCAATTTTTTTACAATTAAGTCGTATTTGTTAAAAAATACATTTTATAAAATTTCGATAGAGGTAGCTGGTTTGTCAGAAATAAAACAAAATTAGTAAAATAAGGATTTTTATTATTTTTCAATTGTTATATTAGTTCGAAATTTGTACCATGTGGTCTAACACAAACAATATCGACATCACCGGATATGGATAATTTTAATTATTCGAAGGAGCAAAAAAATCCTCTCAGGCGTTGGCCTGCTGATGCGACTGCAGGAGTCGTTTTTGTGGAAACGGCCTAAATATAACATAAAAAATAAGAAAATAATTTCTCTCAAAAAAGAGTGTCGCTAGCTCTCATACTATGTATACTTTTGGGGAAAAGTTCAAAAAATGTATTGTAAAAAAAATAGAGAAAAAATCTGTTCTGATTAATTCTGAGTGTTATAATACCATTTTAGAATCTGCATTAAATCGACATTTTTTTTCTGATAGTTGGTCTACTATCTATAGTTCATTTTTTCTGTCAGCATCACTTACAAAATTTTTGTGAACAAAAATTGTTCACAAAACATGTTTTTACTTGACAGAAGATAACAGAAGAGTTCATGAAAATTCTTTTGCAACATAAAAAGAAACAACCAGACAACTCATGTATTTTTTAAATTTAAGCGATTTGAGGGAAAAATACAAAAATTGAAATAACTCTTGGACCATCAAAAACTGTAAACCACACATATGTTTATTTTAATTGGAAATCATCATCATCAACATCATCATCATCATCATCATCATCATCATCATCATCATCAGAATCATCTCGCCTCGCTTAGTCGCCCAATTTTGGAACACCATGTATGTAATATTATCTTATTATTTTTTTATAAACTTTTCTCTCTATTCTGTAACTGGGTCTTTGAATAAATAATAAAAAAAACAAATGAAGTATTAAAGCCAATATTCATAAAATATTTGGTAGAACTAGGGACAGCACGTGCAATTTTTGCAAAATATGTAATATTATAAATTACTGTCCTTAAAGCACCACATAAATTTCACCATCATTTTCCATGGTTACAGAAATTTCATATTATAAAACTGGGGTAGAATTCTGCATTTCAGCGAAAGTGACCGGATCACCTGTAAGCCGAATCCGAATTATTTACGCCCCGCAATAATAACAGGCCTGTCTGCTATATGAATCAATTAATCACGCTTCAGTTAAGCTCAATAATCCCCTTGCGATCCGATTATTCGGCTCTTTGGCTATTAGCTGGGTCGGGACTCCCCCTGTATGACGGGGCGCATACTGCACTGTCTAATTGATAAAATATTCGAAATATGTTTACACATCCCCGAGCAGTGCGAGCAGTAAAAAACAATTAGTTCTGCTTAGTTGTGCTGCTTCAGTTTCACTTTCGATTTACTATCTGAA
Organism: Rutpela maculata; assembly: GCA_936432065.2. Lineage (NCBI taxonomy): Eukaryota > Metazoa > Arthropoda > Insecta > Coleoptera > Cerambycidae > Rutpela > Rutpela maculata. The sequence continues at coordinate 115,893,205 of OW386285.2, forward strand.
CTTGGTAGTGCGGTTTACAAAGTATTCTAAAAAAAAAGTGTTTGTCTGTTGTTACTAAAATATTACAACTGCCGGTATTCCATAGATTGTTGACTACCACAGAATTAAGGAATTTGGAAATAAAATATTTAAATGAAACCAAAGTATTTGCTTTAAAGCGTTTGCAGATTCGTAGATTTATTGAAGTCTTCATATAATTATTGAAAATCGTTCACAATTATTGTTGAACATTCTATAGAATATTATTCTCAGTTTTTTGAAATAAGTCAATTTTTTAGGTGTATTGCTAGATATCTTTAAGTTAAATATCCTCTCGTTTATGTCAGCTTGGTTGAAGAAGTGTTAATCAGATTTTTTTTAAAAAAACAATAGCGTTTTTTAGCTGACGCTAACTTTCTCTTCAAATTTCAATCCAATCGAATTTTTTGCTTCTTAAGTTATCACGTTTACAAGAAACATGACGGGCAGAATATCAATGACTAAGGCAATGGTATGAATTTTTTCCTAAGAGCTATATTGTCGATTTTAGAAAAGGGCCTAGAAAATGCAATAATACACTTCTTTCCTCTTAATAGCTAAGAAATTACTGAAAATATCATTGATGAACCCGGCTGTATGTCCCGTAGTGGCACTGATATTGAATTTGACATCTCAGTGTGTTAAGAGCTTGTAGGGTGAACAATCTCGAGCGCATATGCAAGTTTCTGACCTCTGTTATATCTGTGGAACTGCTGCCATCTTGTTTTTTGAAATATCTCGCTCTTGAAAAAAATGAAGACGCTGTTTTGTAGAACTTGAAATTGTCTATAATTTTAACTCTTTTAGCCTTTTCACTGGATTACTATTTTATAATTTATAGTACGAGAAAGAAAAACAAATGGGTTGAAAAATATTTTTTTTCTTTTTCACGCCTTTAATAAATTTTACGTTAAAAATAGTTAATATTTTATTGAGCATGAAAAAAATCTGCAAATATCATACAAAATTATTTCGTGCAGACACGGCTCCAATTCAACAAAGATTCTGAGAAATGGAGCTAGCGCAGAACGACCGTGGACTCGAACCAATTGACGATTTGCATGAAAGAAAGTTTGGTAAAAAGTGTCATGGCGCACAGTATAATGGTATCACTGTAATTCACTGCACCAACTCGTCTAATTTCAAAACTTTGCAACAATTAAATACCTATAATATAATAATCATAACATTGTTTTCATTATCTTTAATGTTAAACCTACTTCCACTGAATATAAATCATCTTTATTAGGTTGTTTCGTAGTCTACAATATTTAAAAAATGTCAAAATATGCAGTTTGTCAATCACTGCTGCCAACTCTTCTAGTTGGAAACAGTGTTTGACAAATGGCATAATTCGACATTTTTTAAATATTGTAGACTACGAAACAACCTAATAAAGACTATTTATATTCAATGGGAGCAGGTTTAACATTAAAGATAATGAAAACGATGTTATGATTATTATATTATAGGTATTTAATTGTTGCAAAGTTTGGAAATTAGACGAGTTGGTCAACATGTGCAGTGAATTACAGTGATACCATTATACTGTGCGCCATGACACTTTTTACTGAACTTTCTTTCGTGCAAATCGTCAATTACCAACACAGCTCATTCCGGATCACTTTTCTATATCTTGCAAATATAAGGTGAAATAAACTGGGCACATATAAATATTAAGTATGAAGAAATTGCAATTAAGGATCACGTCGAAGAAACGAGATTCAACCAGGACTCTTAAAAAATAGATAGATATATATTTATTGGTGTTAAGACACTTACAAGAAATGTATCAAAATTAAATATAAAAAGCAGATATAAGTAAATTATGTAAAAATACACATATATGAATAAAGATAATATATAAATATAAAATAAAAGCGTAAACTATTCAATACAATAGACGTCACAATAAAAAAACTTTTAGAAAACAAACAATATAAATTTGATATAAAAAGATTTCAGATACGTATGTTTTCACGTGAATAAGTCATGTATTCTTCAATGCTCTGAAAAACTTCTCCTATCAGAAATGCCCTTAGGTATCTTTTGAACAAATTAAGAGTATTTATTGATTTGAACTCATCTGGAAGTATGTTGACATACGTAATTCCACAATTACTGGGTGACCTTTCATAGAATAGTAATGTTTTTCCGTGTAGAACTTATATTTACCCCTAGTGTTATACCCGTGAATATCCTCACGTTTAGTTAGTCCATTTATCAAAGAGTAATTTAAATTTAATTTTATTGGAATAAGTCAGCAGAATCCAAGAGATGTCACTATCAACACTTAACCCTAATCTGTTCATAACCCATTGTTACCGTTTTTGAGATAAATGTCTGCAAATTATAACATTATTGTTATTATTAATTTCTTTCAGTTTATTTTATTTTTTGTTATGTTAATAATATATACAAGAACATTTGGATGATAATAGAACAGAACCAGAACTTAGACAAGTGGACCAGGAGGAGCAACCAATGACAATTTTTATCAGAGGTGAAACATGCAATAAAACTATCAAAGGTACGTAAAGCTCCAGGCGAAGATAATATCTATGCTGAAATGCTTAAACTATTGGATGATGAAAGCATCAATCTATTAACTACGTTTTTTAATAAGATGTATTGCACAGGCATTTTACCACACGACTGGACCAAATCTATATTCATCCCGATACCGAAGAAGAACGGAGCAAACAAATGCTCACAGTATCGATTGATTCGCTTGATGAGTTATGTACTAAAGATAGTTTTAAGAATCATACATCAACGAATATACGCAAAATGCGACCAATATGTAGGAGAGGAACAATTTGGATTTCTGGCTAGGTTTTGGAACTAGAGAAGCACTGTTTGGGCTTAATGTTCTATTGCAAAAATGTAGAGACCAAATACAAGATGTACACATATGTTTCATAGATTATGAAAAAGCCTTTGATCGGGTACAACATACAAAACTGATCGACCTCCTATACGAAAAAGAGATAGATCAAAATGACATGAACGTAATTAAAAACTTGCATTGGGAACAAACAGCATCCATACGAGTAGAAGATAAATTGACCACTAATATTCCCATTAAAAGAGGTGTGAGACAAGGGTGCATACTTTCTCCAACTCTCTTCAACATATACTCAGAAAAGACATTCCGGAAAGCATTAGAAAACATCCAAGAGGGTATAAAAGTAAACGGAAGATTCGTGAACAATATACGGTATGCAGACGACACCATCATAATAGCTAATAGCCAAGAAGGGCTTCAAAACCTTATTAATTCAATAACAAAGGAAGGCGAAGCATTTGGGCTCAAGATAAACACCGAAAAAACAAAAGTAATGGTTTTTCCAAGAAGGAAAACATGTACACCTACATACATATTTACAATAAACAAATAGAACAGGTACACAAGTTTAAATACCTAGGATGCTGGATAACAAGAGATCTAAACAGGAAACAGAAATCCGCTGTCGTATAGAGAACGCAAGAAGCGCATGCCTTAAAATGAACAAACTCTTAACAAACCTCACGCTGTCGCTAAATATAAGATACATATTTGTGAAAGCCTCAATCCTTCTATATGGTAGTGAAGCCTGGATGATGGGAAACCACGATGCGCAGACTAGAAGCTTTTGAAATGTGGATAATGCGCAGAATGCTCAAAATATCATGGACAGAACATGTCTCCAATGAAACTGTCTTAAGAAGGATGAATACTGACAGAGAGATTCTTGGAATTGTCAAAAGACGAAAGACAAGCTATCTCGGACATATATACAGAAGCAGGAGATACGACTTTCTAAAACTAATAATGGAAGGCAAGATCGAGGGTAGAAGAGGCCCGGGCAGGAGACGAGGTTCGTGGCTGAAAAATGTTAGGGATTGGACTGGTCTAAATTCACAGTCATTACTAAGAATAGCTCAAGACAGAGAGAGATTTGCAAAAATTGTAGCCAACCTTCACTAGGAAGATGGCACCTTAAGAAGAAGAAGAATAATATAAAGTTATATTATATGCCTTACAATAATTGTCAGGTTATTTCATCTAAATGACCGATATATGAATTTCCATGTTTTCTTAATTTTGGACTAAATTTTATGCGCGTTGTTTTTTGTCCATCTTTTTTAGTTTTTGTGTCAAATGACAAAAACAACATTGGCAACAGTTCTTTTTAACATAGCCGCCATTTTAAAAGTACAGCCAATTTTTCTTTTTGGGAACATGTCTAAAATTGTTCCTTCGGTTTTAATCTTTAAGAAAAACATTGTCCCCAAGGATAGGGAGGGGGGGGGGTGCTCGTACAGCTAGGGTGGGCTACCCGACTATAAGTACCAATGGTGTATTTATGCAATTTTACAAAAATATTTTTGATGTCAAACTGTCACAAACTGTCAGATTTACAATCGAGACGCGTAACAAAAATCAAATAAGCATCTACCACGTCCGTTTCTATGGCTACGAGACAAAAGTAGTTTATTGAACGCGTCGCCATCAATTTAATATAATAAAATAATAACGATTGTTACTTAATTTACATAAAAAGAAGTGTATGTATTTTTTCTATTCCCATACTTTAATTCGTTTATTAGACATTCCCTACCTAATTGTAATTTAATGAGATTCATTAAGATACAAGTTTATAACCAATAGAAAAGCGACATACAGCAATATTCTGTCAATATGAACTATTTCCTTGAACATCTGACAGATCTGAAATGTATCAATTTTGACAAGTCATACATCGTTTACCTAGCAAATTTTCAAACTTTGTTCTTCTTGCAATTAAAATCAGTTAATATGTGTGATAGTGAAAATGGAATAATCCATAATATTTCCTAAGTTTACTTTTCATAATATTTCCTAAATTGTAATCTATAATTAATAAATTTCAAAAATAAAGTATTAATTTTCTATTTTACTACTGGTCGTAGAAAAAATAGTGTGTACAACTCAGATTTAATGGCTACTAAGATACTCGCATTCATTATGACATTCGCCTACGGCTCATAATTGAAGACCTAAGGTGTTATGTCACACTTTTAAAGTTTTGAGTAAATTAAACAAAACGGTTTTGAGTTGGAACTTATTTATTTTGTCTTCGATTCAAATGAATAATACCTCATAACACAGATAATTTTGGGTTATGTTCTTTTGTTTACACTAATATTAAAGAACAATATCAAGCTGTTATGAAACTAGATTTTTCCGTCAAAAACTGTGTACCTCCACTAAAATTACTGGTTGTATGTATGACATGGCGCCTTTATAATTAAAAAGTTTCTATAAAATATTACAAATTTAGAATTCACCGTTTATTGGGTGTTAAATCTATATCGGGGGTGTTCAAAAATTGCATACAGTAATTTTTTTTTAAAATGCGACATAACACCTTTATCCACTTAGCTCTTCAATTATCATGCTCGTGTCTTAAGAGCCATCATTATTAAATGGTCTTTGCATACTATAACAAGCTAAAAACGTACTCTTCGCCGGTTTACTAAACTTTTTATATAATTGTTATACATTCTATAGGATACTCTTCGCAGTATTTTGTAAATAATGTTAGGTTTAGACATTTTTAATTTTATCGTTCGAACTTAGTTGGTGAAGGACTCAGTGTAAAACAAAGTAAATATTGAAAAAAACTATACTATACTCCTTGTGAGGTTTCGAACCTGGGACCCTTGGATTCCGAGTCAAAAACGTAAGAACTACCTAACACGTAAAATAATGTAAAAAATGTAAATTTTTACAAATACATAAAAATCAAAAAAAAATTCTCAAATTTAAATCATTAATAACATTTTTATTTATTGATCGATTTTGTTAAAAAACAATAGGGTTCTTCCCCTAGCTAACACTAACTTACTTTCCAAATTTCAATACAATCGAACTTTTCTTTCTTAAGTTATCGTGCTTACAAGAAACGTGACGGACGGACAGAGGACAGACGGACATTTTGAAATTTGTTCAGAATTCGTTCACTAACACAATGATATGAAAATTTTTTCTCTACGAGCGATATTTCCGGTTTTAGAAATGTGCCGATCAAATGCAATATACTCTTCGTTTGCGTAGTTGCGAAGAGTATAATAATAAAAACTTGAGTAAAAAATTACGTAAGGAGTTTGTTCATTTGGGAAATAATCTTGACATATACTCCTCGAGCTCTAAATCTTATCACATAAACTGCGGGTAGATACATTTTTTGTAAAATTTTGCTTTTAAGCAAATGTTCTCGACTTAATAATTTACACAAGGTTTTAAAGTAAATTATAAAGTCTCGAACATTTATTAAGCAACATTTTACAAAAAAAGCTACCCGCAGTCTATCCGATAAAATTCAGGCTCTCGAGATATAACCTATGATAAATGCCGGTTAGTGTAAGAATATTTTTGGAGCGAAAAATTTGCCCACACGAGTCTAAATATTTCAAGTTAAAAATTATTCGAATTACTCGCTTTTGAATTAAAAATAAGTAATTTTAAAGCAACAGTCTTAGTCATATTGATGTTTAAATTATTTTTTTCGCACCACTCTTTAAAAGACTCGTGCCATGGGCGAAACTCGAATAGGGGACGAAACACCCGATCAACATAAATTCTATAAAATGATTAAAGTGGATAAATAATATTAATGATATGATAATATACGTCAATATGACTCCATGATTCTTACTATTTTTATTTGGTGAATATTTGTCTACTAGAGGGCGAAAAAATATGTAGTTCTCAGGGCGCCAAATGGTCTTAATCCGTCACTGCCTCGAATACCAAGTTTACTTAATTTCATCGAAACAAATCTGTCTATGGTATCGAAAGCTCTAGACAGATCAAAGAATAACCCACCTACGGTGGAATACAATAGCTTATTAAAAAAGTGTTAATATTTTACGGAAAACCATGATAGACCGCTTGGGAACACCACGTAAATAATCGCGTCTTGAGTGAAAGTGAAAGTAAGAGTGGTGTGGAAAAGTGTTTTGTTGTAATAATTTTCAGCAGGAAAACCATGAGAAACGTTTTTAAAATTCCACGTCTACTTGATGAGCATTGCAAATAAAATTTAAATTAAATCTGACAGCGTTTCATGTAATAACAGAAAACTTGCCATTTTCATAGACTACTTTAATAATTTTAATTTCCGTTCGTATAATAAATAGCTTAAATACGATCTTCAATGTTCAATAACTCGAAAACGGTTAAAGATAGGACTATCATATGTCATATTTTTGAAATTAGAAAAAAAGAGAATAATTCAAAATTCAACAATATATGGTGTTCCATTTAAAAAAATATTATTGCTTCTTGTACCAATTTCTGCACGCTACTGTCCTTCCGTTAACTTATTAAAGGGGTATTAAAGGGGTTCAGTTACAGTCCTACAACTTTCATCCGAAACTTTTTTTTCTATCTTCAATAATAACGATAATAAAGGGTGGCCTAAATATAATGAATAACCCTGTACAAGGTAATGTTGGTAATAGAAATTTTTAAAATATGGTCTGCATGGTGTTCGAAAATGACATATCTGCTTTATTATTCCTTTTTAGTTTTTTTTTTAATTGAAATATAAGTGGCTTGATGATCCCCAGAATAAAATGCCATAGTGTAAGCATGAAACAAATGGAGTATAGTAGAAGTGGAAAATATGTTTGCTAGTGATATTTTATAATATAAAAATCTCTGAAATTATTTTGAATAGGCAAAATAATATTTGTTATGTAGCTATACCAAGAAAATTATACATTTAATGAAAAATAGACAAAGTATATAGGAAAAAATAATTAAAAATGAATTTCCTATAGATTTATATACATTCACCACTTAGTTGATTCAGAAAATTAGGGTCATTTGGATCCGTCAGTCTGTCATTCAGATGTCAAATACCAGGTTAAGTTTGGTGAAAATATTTTTTAGGACTTATTTTATATTATATTTTATTATCCAGATCTATAAATGTAACGCCCCTTTTACTGATGTCAATATATGACTAGGAGTTTTTAAAATTACATAAAACAATAGATTGCCTTATTGACTTATATACAATAATAATAACAGGGGCGGATCTAGAACTTCAAGTTCCCTTTGGGGCCCTACGCTTAAAGTGCCTTAAACATAATGTCTGCAAATCCACTCTATATAGACAACATCTGGTATTTAAATTTTTAACTCTTTTAAAGTTGGTAATTAGATTTTTCATTTTCTGTATTTATAGGGTTCCGTACCGAGTTGCGTATTCAAGTTTCACATGTAGTTAGAGTCTGGTATTCCGCAGGCAGCTCAGAAGTGAATGCCCCATAAACATTCTCTGACGCCCTTCTTGCAGGTCAAAATATGGGACCTCACATAAGACTTTAAAAAAATAAAATTGATTGAATCAAGTTGGGTACCGTTTGAAAAATCTAAATCTAGTGATTAAACAATATGTTTTTTTTATTTTTCTTTTTTTTTAAATTTGACATTTTTTATTAATATTTATAAATGAAACATATTTTTAGATACGTTTTTATTAGCTAAATGGCGATATTGATATTTTTTTAAATTTTGTCACTTCATTGCCCAGTAATGAATGACTACCCACGATATAAACATCTCCGTATATTCGATTATCAAATACATTTATGAGCTCTTATCTTGCTCCGTCCAGTACATAGAAAACACAGCCACTCAAAAAAAATAAAGTGTCTTGACCCCAGAGACTGACTAGGTAGACTTTATGTTTTTCGGGTCGTTGAATCAGAATTCGGGGTCCATTTGATCCCATGTCATCAGGTTTAAGGTCATTTGAAGGTCAAATTGAGATATGACTGCGAAAAATTCCGTAAAAAATTTATGTTTATGTTTTTTAGGTTGCTGAATTCGAATCTGGGGTTTATTTGATCCCATGTCATCAGGTTTAAGGTCATTTGAAGGTCAAATTGAGATATGACCGTGAAAAATTCCGTAAAAAATTTATGTTTATGTTTTTGAGGTTGCTGAATCCGAATCCGGGGTTTATTTGATACCATCATGTCAGAATCAAGGGCAAATGAAGGTCAAACGCATGAAATTCAATAATACAATCTTTTTTGACCCCGGATTCTTAAAAAGCAGAAAATTTTACATTCAAAAACATCTTGCACGGTTTATGGAACCGATTTCTTAGGTCATTTGATGGTTATTAAGTGGTCAAATGCTTATTTTCCATTTCTTAGCTGATATATCGATTGTAAATCGAAAACTTGCGTCTATGACTAGTGACCTTCAAGTTTTTGTGGTCGCTTATCACGATCCCGGTATCCATTTGATACCATGATGTATAAACTGAGGTCAAACGCTATAATTCGAATGATATAATTTTTTGGACCCTGAAAGATCATCTGCAGGTCAAATACAGATTTCTTTTGAATCTTTCAACTGAATTGTGAAACCGTCAGGATTAGAGTTACCCAATGTACACCACGAGGAGGTTGCGTGAACGGATTTTGTACATCATAACGGGCTTACTCCGTTGCCCGCCGTCACCGCGAGGAGGTGCCCTGGATGCAGACACAAGTGCTATGCTGATTTGGGTGTAAAGGTTGTTCCATGCAAAGAAATTTCATGATAAGTTGCAGAGCGAGAAAATGAGTTCCATAATTACAGTGGCATGGTTTGGAGTTGTGAAGATCAACAATTTTAATTATAAAGAACAGTTTTTGCTATGAGAGACTAAGTAATAAAATTATGAGGTTACTCGGTTTTGGGATTATTGAGCAATGTGGTCATTCGAGTAAACGGATTCATCAGCTTTCATCGTCTGTAATCCCCATTTTATAGCTACGGGATCAGGTTTTTAGAGCTATTAGGTTATTGGGTTATTGAATTTTGAGGCTATTGAATTCAGCAGATTTGGATTTAGGTCTTTGGACTTAAAAATATAGTTTAAAACATCTCAAAATAGTTTAATACTTCCATATGAAACCCAAAGTTCGGTTCGACTCAGATCAAGACGTATTTGGACGTAAGATTTTGTGTTCTTTGAGAATACGGGGTTAAAAAATTTATATCATTCGAATTATGGCGTTTGACCTTCGATTGACCTTGGTTTATAAGTCATGGTATCAAATGGATACCGGGATCATGATAAGCGACCACAAAAACTTGAAGGTCACTAGTCATAGACGCAAGTTTTCGATTTACAATCGATATCTGCTACGAAATGGAAAATAAGTATTTGACCGCTTGATAACCAACAAATGACCTAAGAAATCGGTTCCATAAACCGTTCATGTATTTGGACGTAAAATTTTCTGCTTTTTCAGAATCCGGGGTCAAAAAAGATTGTATTATTGAATTTCATGTGTTTGACCTTCATTTGACCTTGATTCTGACATGATGGTATCAAATAAACCCCGGATTCGGATTCAGCAACCTCAAAAACATAAACATAAATTTTTACGAAATTTTTCACGGTCATATCTCAATTTGACCTTCAAATGACTTTAAACCTGATGACATGGGATCAAATAAACTCCGGATTCGGATTCAGCAACCTCAAAAACATAAACATGAATTTTTTACGGAATTTTTCACGGTCATATCTCAATTTGACCTTCAAATGACCTTAAACCTGATGACATGGGATCAAATAAACCCCCGATTCGGATTCAGCAACCTCAAAAACATAAATTTTTTACGCAATTTTTCACGGTCATATCTCAATTTGATCTTCAAATGACCTTAAACCTGCTGACACGGGATGAAATGGACTCCGGATTCAGATTCAGCAACCTCTAAAACATAAACATAATTTTTTTACGGAATTTTTCACGGTCATATCTCAATTTGACCTTCAAATGACCTTAAACCTGATGACATGGGATCAAATGGTCCCCGGATTCGGATTTAGCGACCCGAAAAACATAAAGTCTACCTAGTCTGTCTCTGGGGTCAAGACACTTTATTTTTTTTGTGTGGCTGTGTAATCATCCAAATGTTAATGAAAATTTGTGTAAGCTCCATTTTTAAGACTCCATTTGTAAGGACGTTGATGCAAAGTCTTAAATGGAAAGTCAATATTTAGTATCCATTTTTATTTATAGTTTAACCAAATAAAAGTACAATGTAATTTACCCAAAGATTTTGTAAATAAATTATATAGATGGAATAAAGGTAAAGGATAGAGGTAACTTATTTTACGCGAAACTTTTTTTCCAGAATTAACAGTTTTCGAGAAAAAGGCATTTGAAAATGTGGAACATCCTCGCGGTGTAAAATTAGATAGACGAAGGAACCTTCGTTGATTATCAGAATAAAGTTCTACTGAATAAAATTCATTGTTAACAGCCTGTTGTAAGCAACAGAACTATTTAAACAAAACAAAACTCACAATGAATACGCTACCGCCTTCTTAAATCAATCTGAAAGACTGCTTTTAACAAAAATTTATATTTTTTCATAATTATTATCAAGAGAAAGTAAAAAACAAAAAGAATATTTATTTGTTTTTTTATATCCATTCATTTCGTTTGTTTGTTTTGACCGATTAACGAACTAAAACTGAAGTATTTTTTGTGGAAATCAGGGACATTGCACGTTGGATAAAACAATTTGTGAGGTGTGCACTTTTGACTTTGTCAGCGATTCTACAATTATTTGTATATTTAAAATTATAAAGAGTTTAGTGCCAGTATATCTGAATAACATCTAATCATAAAATTCACTCATATAGCACTTTTCTTAACAATTTCATATCAGCAGAGCTAATAATTTTAGGGCAATGAAAATATATCTTTTAAGAAAATTTGTGAATCTAATAACTTATCAAAACAAATTAAAGCCGGTAAATTTAAATCCCTAAATATGTTAAACATGAATTAATAAACTAGAAATTCTGACTCACTTTCAAACATTTTATTTTCTGACTAGGCATGTGTATTTGTATATGTATACGTATTTATTTATTTATATCGAAGGATAGAATTTTGCAGAGTGAGAGGGAAATATGCGTTTATTTTCGGTTTATTATAAATATTTAAAAAATTATAAATGGTATAATCTTTAAAATAATTTCAAGTACTTCCCATTACTCTAAGGAATACAACCATATAGTTTTTATCATAAATTTTGTATATAGTTAAATGCCATACTCTAATGATGAAATTAGGAACCATTTTCATTGACAAACTACGATATTGAAGTACAACAGAAATTTACAACAAAAAATATACATAGTTGTATTCGTTAGAACATTAGCAAGTATCTAAAACAGGTTTAAAGATTATACTATGTTTGGTTTTTTAAATATTTTTAATAATTCGAACATAAACGCATATTTCCTTCTCACTCTGAAAAATCCCATCCTTATGTGGATGTATCTAGAAATTTCTTATTTTAATAAATAAAGATTATTGCTTAATTTACTACAACAGATATATAATATTAATACTAATTTGTTGAAAGGAAGTTTGTAAAATGAGGAAATTGGGCCTTTGTAACATATAATAGTATAATCAGTTTTTCACATGGTGTAATACAACATTTTTCGCTACTGAATGCACATAAATAGAAAATAATATCCTGTTTTATCAGGTAACATGAAAATTATTAATTTGGTACATTTTTTCCGTAAAACTTTAACATATATTTTAATACATCAAGTTTTGTGAAAATATATTGTTTTAATGAATACGATCTATAAGAAATAAACTTTTTCTACTGCATTTTTATTAAATTTATTAATTGCATTTTTTAAATACAATTACTACGAGATCCAAAATCGGAAATCTGAAAATATTATATTTATAATATTTACATATTATGTAAGTACGTGTATTATATGTAATAGATTTATTATTTTTTATTACCTTAAAAGAATACATATACACATTGAGTTCCGGTTTTTCTCTTAGTTTACCAGAACAGTTGTTGGGAAACATGTTCCTTTGGGAAGTATGCCATGGTTATATTATAAAAAGATAATTGCAATATCCGTAATATAAATGGATACAGGCTTACTTAAGAACAAACTCAATTTCACGAAAATACTTCAATAATCATAAGCATTAAATCCTTGTTACAAAGCTCATTTCAAAGCAAAACAAAAAGAAACAAAAACACAAATGAAAATACATCGAACTTTACCCATTATTTATGCAAAACTGGCAAAACGGAAGTTCCAAACAATCGATCAGAAGAGAACACAAACTAAATGTTTATTTAGACCTAATCAAGTATTAAACAATCGAATGAGTAGTCCGCCATGTACTTTTACGAAGAGCTTACACATGCATTTTCTGGCCCTCTAGCGGCGCTTTCCGATATCCCGCCATGTCAGTACCCCTATGCGGATTCATGTGGGTGGAGCCATCCCCTCAGGCGTCGCGACGCCACGCCTTTAGACGTCGATGCCAATGTCAGTCAATCACTCGCTGGAGATCAACATTGCTGATGTAGCGCTCCCTTGCTCAATTTCTAAAAACTGTCATAGATTCAATTTTTGACCAAATCAAAAAATTTATTTTGCAACATTTTATCAGAATAGTTTGGAACTATCTTATTACACATAAAACTTTAGAATGTGGAAATTTGCAGATCTCCCAGCCTTGGTTTTCATTTTACATAAGTTAAATGAAATACTGTCAATTTTAACATATTTGGGAAGTCGGCAATATTTTTTCCAAAATTAAACAGGAACATTTTACAGTTATTAATCAATAATTAATAAAATTGAATTAATAATAATAGCCTACAAAATATGAATAAAGGAATAGAAATTTTAAATATAACATTTCACGAGAACTAATTGAGTTCCACAGTAGACACTAAGCGGTGTGGAACAGACAGACCAATAAACAGACAGACCAATAAACAGACGAATACAGACAATGGTAAAATGGTCACAATTAATTCTCGACATATGAGTTAAACTCTCGTAATCGAAAAAAAATGACGAAAACAGTCGTCTTTTTAAACTAAAAGCACAAAAATCTGCTTATGCGGCCTATACAGGCCTATACAGGCTGTCCATATAGAAGAAATTCAGGGTAACATTAACACTTTGGAGCAATTAATGTATTTAAGAATAAAGGGAAGGTTTACGGTTTTGGTGTGGTATACAGGGCCCGCAGCGTTAATGCTACTGCGTCACTTTTGAGTTTAGAGAATAGTTTGACTAATATATTACCTCAAGTAGATGGAATTATTTGCGTTAGAGATTTAAATATTAACCAAGTTCTTTTACATATATCGTGATTTTAAATATTTCGACTACAATAATTTTTTATATGATCTTAATAGCATACCATGGGATAGAATCTATTACTACAAAAATGTTAATGAAATGGTCAGATTTATTAATAATAATATTTTGATATTATATGATATTCGTGCACCTCTGAAAACGTTGAGAATTTCAAACCTAAATCACCTTGGTAAACTGATACCATTAAATTAATGGTTAAAGGTAGAAACAATGCATTAACTAAATATAAAAAAACAAAAAGTTTACATGACTGGTCGTACTACAAATGTTTACGCAATACTACTACCTCAGCAATTAGGCGCGAAAAAGACGTATTTGAATTCTGTTCAAAATTCAAAAACTACAAAAGAGTTATGGCAAACTTTAGAGAATATGAATGTTACTAAAACCAAAAATGTAACCGAAATACCCCCTCACCTTTCAAGTCCTCATGAGTGAATGAATATTTTGCGTCAACATCTAAATGCATCTCTGCTTGCAATGAGTTGCTAACTATCTTGATTAGAATGTCTTTAAAATTTTTGACAAATTTTCTTTTGATGAGGTATCAAAAGACCAAGTAAATAAACCACTCAGTAAAATCAAGTCAAATACTTCTGGTACTGACTCAATATCAAAAAAATATTTTTATTATGTTTTTCAGATTTACTAGTGTATTTACCTTATACAATAAAACAATATATTGTGAAAGGTGTGTTTCCAGATGCATGGAAAGAAGCGCTTGTAAAACCGTAACAAAGTTAAATCTCTCGCAAATTTTACTGACTTGCGTCCCATAAGTTTGCTATCAATAATCTCCTAAATAATAGAAAAGCTTATGTACGATAAAGAAATCAGTTGCTCATATGCTTATAGCACCACGAGTGCTATTCTCAAAGTATCTTATGATATAATTAAAGGCTATGATCTAGGAAAAACTACTGCTCTCGTGTTGCTTGACTATTCTAAAGCATTTGATATGATAAATCACAATTTATTGCTAGCAAAATTGAAACAGTATAACTTTTCTAATAATGCTTTAAAAATACTTCAATCTTACTTTATTAATCGGGATCAAAAAGTTGTAGTCAGAAATGCCTCTTTCTCTGGCTCAAAGATGCTTGAATCTGGTGTACCGCAAGGGTCTATTTTGGGGCCGTTGTTATTTATACTCTGTACTGTTGACTTTTTTAGTACCTTAAAAACTTGTAGGTTGCACTTCTATGCTGACGATACCCAGATTTATAGCCCCTTTGATTTATCACGATTATGCAGTCCATTGATAACATGAACTAAGACATAAGGAACCTTGTAACTTATTCTTGTCGATATTGTTTAAAAATTATTGCAGCCAAATCTACTATTATTGTATTTGGAAAGGGAAATAGGCGTCAATTTATTATGGACAACACCAATATCCTCATGGAAGATAAGAAATTAGCATTCATGGATAATAGAAAAAATCTGGGTCTATTTTTTGAATGTAATTTTAAATTTTAACAACATGTTAATAATCTTATGAAAAAATCTTATTGCGCATTAAAAAAACTATATTCCTGTCGTCATAGTTTAAATGAAAAATTATGAACTCTTCTAAGCGAATCTCTAGATTTATCTTTTTTTTAACCATGGCGATATTGTGTATGGCACTTGTCTCGACCAAATAAATGCTTATAGTATTCAAAAGGTCCGAAATACATGTAGTATGTTCATATTTAAGTTAGAGAAAAATGATCGTTTATCCCACACTAAGATGGTTAAATATGGCCTCAAGACGCAAATTACATATTGCAAATTTTACCCATAAATTTATGGAATCAGCCTTATATCTAAAAGAACTTTTGATTCCCAGATCCTCCATTCACCAGCGAAATTTAAGGTATACTGACAATTTAAAAATTCCTCTCCATTCAACAGTTTTATTTAAAAAAATCCTTTACGCACTCGGCATGAACATTGTATAACTCCATTCCTGTTAACATTAAGTAACTTTCAGTAAACTTCTTCAAATATCATTATAAAAAATTTCGTCAAGATCAGTGAACAAAGAATCAGAACTGAAAATTTTCAAAAAATAGCTAATGTAGGCATATTATTTTCTCTGTACTTAAAATTTTATTCAGTTTAGCTTTATTTCTAATCAGTATATATTTTTTGTAAATATTTTTTTTTACTTTAAAAGTTACTACGGAAAATCTCGAAAATGCAGAATATGTCTAAGCCAGATATTTCCATTATTTGACAGGATACGAAATAATTTTTTTGAACAAGGTATCATCTAAATTTTTTTCAGAACCACTAAATTTCGATATTCACTTTTCAAGGCATTAAAAAAATTGAGACAAGCGGAAGATGGTGGCATTAAATAGAATATTTGTCTCTTTTCAGCGATATATCCCAGCAAACCAAACCACATCATTTTAACATCATAATGATGTGATTTTTGCAACAGTGACGTCGTCATTCTTGTTTGCAACCACGTGGTAATGCCGTCACAGTGACGCTAAACGGCCGCACTCAGCCACGTCGTCAAAAGTGACTTACTTATTTTCCACTTTTCAGCCACATCAGCACCACCCATTTGTGATGCAGATATGATCATATTGTGTACAAAAAATATATATTATAACAACTTGAATATTACCGCCCAATATCTTTTAAAATAAATGAAAATAATCTATTTTGCAACAAATAAATCTACTTTTATATTACGAAAAAATAACTCCATTGAAATTTTAAAATCACTGATTTCACTATATTTTATATCCGGCTCCAATAAAAAATGATGAATTTTTGAATAAATTATGTTTCCTCATATTGAATTTTTTATTGTTGTTTTATGTCGAAAAAAATTAGTTCATCAAAGTCGGCTGACATTTTATACGTAGTGTGTGATTTTACATTCTGAACAACTTTTCTCATTTTTTTTTCATTTTCAAAATAAAAGTGTATTATTTCTTAAATATTTTTTCAAAATCCCCCTGTATACCTAAAATTATTCTCATTGCATAATATATATAGTTACATATATAATTATGTGGCTGTATATGAGAATATAATTTTAAGTATACAGGGTGATTTGCAAACAAATATTTAAGAAATAATATGAATACACCTTTATTTTTCAAAATGAAAAAAAAAAAGGAGAAAAGTTGTTCAGAATGTAAAATCATACACTATGTATAAAACGTCAGCCGACTTTAATGAAATAATTTTTTTCGATAAAAAACAGTATCAAAAAATTCAATATGAGGAAACATAACTTATTTAAAATTCATCCTTTTCTGTTGGAGCGGGGTATAAAATATACATCTTTCATCAGTGATTTTTGAGTTTCGTTGAGTTATTTTTTCGTAATATAAAAGAAGACTTATTTGTTGAAAAATAGATTCTTTTTATTCATTTTAAAAGGAATGGCTTACTACAGACACAAAAATTTCATCAAAGTAGCCTGATATTGCTGAAATTTTACTCAAAAGGTATATTTCACACTCTTTTTACTTACCTTTTCCTTACATTTTTCTTGAGACTTCGGAAAATATATAAAAAGGCAGTTCATACATAATTGTTTGATACTTGCGTATAAATCTTGCAAGTATACCTAGATATTTTAATTGTTTTATATATTACTCACTAAAGTGGGGCCCCAGAAAAATGTCTCTAAGTGAAATAATAAAAATTAGATTTAAAAATGTAAAAAGTATTAAATGAATTTGAAGTGATCAATGAAACAAACATTTCCGAAACTATATATATTCAAGATATGATTACAGTTATATGCCTTATAATAAAAATTCACCTAGCTATTTCTTTCTTGATCTTCTTTGATCTCCATAACGGATTAAGTCTTTCACAATGTTCACATTCAAAGTCTGCGGTGGTTGGAACTACTTTTCATGCCACATCTAAAAATTTATAAGAAATAAATTATCATGGTTTAAAAATGTTTAATAAGATGTCATGTCATTTATGTCAGTAAAAATCACGGTCAGTAAACTATGCATCATCCCACAGCTTTTAGACAAAGCAGCGCGGGGGGGAGGTAACCGAAAATGACGTAGCCTCTAGACCCAGCCAGGGCCGGCACTAGACATTTTGCTACTCACTCAATTAGTGAACACTGATGTAGACGAATAGTATACACTGGGACGACAGCAAACTAGTTTATTACACCGAACAGTCACAGTGCGACAAACAATATAAAAATAAACACACTGTTGTTGTAGTATGCCAGACAAATTGAAAACATGACACGTGGCAATTAGTGCCGGCTCTGGATCTACCTAGACTTTGACCTTGACCTGAATAATTAAACAAATAAGGCCTGCAAGAGAGACAGATATCCTATTCCCATGCAAAAGATAGAGACAAAGATATAGGTGGCTACATGACGTAGGCGCTAGACCCAAGTCCCCCCCCCGCGCGCGCTCCTTCGTCTAGAAGCTACTGGATGAGGTAACCGTTACAGTTTAATGACCGTGAGTAAAATAATGTTAAAGTTGAGTATTGGTAGTAGAGAGGCTGGCCCATTGGTAACTAAAATGGATCAACGTTGGGTATTAATATGTGTACTTTACAAGGCAACAATAAAAAAAAATATTATGGAAACAATAATTTTCAAATATAAAGCGAATAATCTAGTTCCAGATCTCGTTAAAATACATACGTTACCAAATTTCAAGTGTCCAAAGTGTCCAAATATCTTAAATGCTTCCAGATTAATCGTGCGCACAAAAAAAACTACAGGCAGACAGACCGACAAAATTTTTTTGCTCAAACTTAAAATCTCGACGTTTCATGACATTCTAAGACTATTTGGACAATACAAATGTTCAATTATTTTTGCGTTACTAATAAAACACCTCAGCTAAAGGTCAAAAGTGGCAGTATTAATATTAGTATTTCAGATTTTGTTTAAGTGCGTTTAATCTGTTTATTTGGGTTTTACTTAGGTAATAGTAATAGTAAGTCTATGCATGGTCACACTATGTACATAATAACATTTGAAATGTACACTTAAACATTTTAAGCCTGCTACTGCGTGTTCTGTACTTATATATCACATTATCGAATTTCAAGTTCAACCACACACTTGTTTTTGTTATTAAAGTAAAATTAAATTGAATTTGGAACAATTTCTTTGACACTAATGAAATATTTTTAAAAAAGGCCGAGGCTACTACGATTGAAAATAAACTACTATTTTGCAAAGCATGAATTAGCAATACAAATAAGAATTCAGAATTAGATTCTAGCAGGGCATGCAGAATACGGTTCTAAAATGATTTGAACTTCGTGGACTTATAAAACACCAAAATTTGAATTTCATCTAGCAAAATAACAAAGTTTCGATGAGAGTGAGCAGACTTAAAATGAAACACTAAGTAGGTATAAACTAAATTAAAAATTAGGCAAAAAAAGTAACTGAAAATGAAGTTTCTCATTACCGAAACAAGTATTTCAATATGAAATAATAAACAATAAAATCTTTCTTATAGAGCCTTATTATATACAGAAGAAAATTGGTAAAAAAAGCAGTTTTCACAAAATTCAAATGCAAAATGTCTAAGATTTTAGAACTTAAAATATAAACTTACCGTATTTTCTCTAATTGTACTGCCACTGCCAGTAGCTCCACGAACTGACATAGTTTTAATTGTCTGTTTTACATTCTAAAATAAGAAAAAATATATAAATACCTATATTATTCCAGTCAAATAGGGAAAATAAATGGAAAAAAACTAATAAAGTTTTGAAACTTGGCAGAGATGTTCATTAAGGCCCACTATTAAACATACTTAAAGTCCCCAACTCTGTTTCTTGCGTTTGAAAAAATGGTGGTCAGATTAAGTTATTTGCTTACGTCTCGCTAAACTTTTAATTAGAGACATCGAAATTGTCTCCTATAAAAAATAAAGTTTATGAAATTCTCTACAAAAAATGTAATATAATTTTTTTCCATATCTGTTATTATAACCTTCTAAAATAAGAAAATTACATTTGATCAACGCATTTCTAAAAGCGGAAATATCACTGGAAAAAAAATAAAACTCGATATTATGATGGTTCTAGAATTCCGAATAACTTTAAAACATCCGTCTGTCAGTCTGTCGGTTTGTCCATCTGGCTCCCTTTACAGCACTTTTGTGAGTACGATAACTTAAAAGAGAAAAGTCCAATTTTATTGAAACTTAGACAGTATAGTACAGTATGTTGGCTAAAGGAAGAACCCTATTGATTTTGAAAAAATCGATTAGTAAATATAAAGGTTTATAAAACATTTTATGAAAAAAAATGCATGTGAAGAGTGTGTTGTAACACCTTTGATTCGATTCTACAAACACAGGAGTTTTATAAATGTTGTTTGATGTTTTATTTTTATAATTTTTATTTAATTGGGGTGACTGACATACTTAGTATACTGACCATTTGGACAATCAAGATGGTATTATCGGGAAATCATTTAAATTGCAAGTACCTATGTCACTTAAATCCACGATCTTATCAAAGATTACAACACTCTTCACGTGTATTATTTTCATAAAATATTTCATAACCTTCATATGTGCTGATCGATCGCTGAGGTTCTTATAACTAACACTAATTTTTGTCCAAATTTCATTAAAATCGGACTTTTCTTTTTAAAGTTATTTCTTAAAAGAGACATGACGGACATTTTGAAAGTTGTTACGTATTTTATGACAATACGAAGATATATTTTTATTCCCTACAAGTGATATTTACAATTGTTGAAATGAGTCGATGAAATGCAATATATATACTCTTTGTTTTCGTATTTCCGAAGAATATAATAATACTAGATTAGAAAAAAAGGCATATAACACTCTGTAGAGAATTTTATAACCTTTATTTTTTACATAAACATACTTTTGATATCGCTAATGGTTAGAGAGATATGTATAAGAAATAAGCTGAATCGGAGCGCCATTTCTCCAAGATGCCCGCTCGAGTGCAACAGTTTGAGCTGGGGACTTTTAGTATGTTTAATAGTAAATCCTAACATCCTTGCCAAGTTTCAACACTTTATTAGTTTTTTCCGTCAAACGTTGAAATTTGTTCCAATTTGACATAGTCCAATCAACGGGGGGGTTTCACCTCTAATTTGAGTGCTAATGAATGGATCTTGATGAAACCTTGTGCAACGTGTAATGACGTTGATAAAAAAGTTGAAAAAAAAAGATTAGAGTAAGAAATGACCGGAAGGGGTACAAAACATCTCTTTTATCGCGGGTTCCGTAAGTCAGAAATGAAAAAAAAAACAATATATTGTTTGCCTTTTTTTTGGCACAAAATAAGACGTTTTTACTCTTGTGAATTTTTTCGAAAAATGCACATTTCTCGAGATAAATAATGTACTAAATTTTTTTGTCGTGCCTCACATCCACAAGAATTCTTATCGTCAGATGAATAATTATTCCTTAAGAAAAAAATTACATGATACATTTTTTTATAAATTTAACGATTTTTAATCTCATTTAAAGATAATGAAATAACGCACTTTTATGCACTGCTTGTTTGCTGCACTCTATTCTTAAATGGCATCCGAAAAAGTACATCACGAATTTTATCTTCTTCATTGTTACGAAACATATGCTTGTTTGAAAAAATCGCGCTTATGTTTCGAATTTTCATGTATTTTTGTGCAAAAAATGTAGTACATTATTTATCGTGAAAAACTGCCTGTAACTCGGCAAATTAGCAAGTTACAAAAAATTCCAAGAGACAAAAAATGTTTAGAAGACCTCAATGCACACTTGAATACATTCAAATTTTTAAGTTAAATCTTTTTAAAGCGCTGCAATTTCAAGAAAGAGGTAGTTTTTCCGGAAAAACTCGGTGAAAACACACTTTACAGAAAAGTTGCAAATAAATAAAAAAAGTCTTGTATTTCGATTATACATTCGCCTGAATTTTTTCAGATTTTTTTTCCAACTTTTACATTTCCCCTCCCCCACTTTTAGGAATTTTTCTCGAAAAATATGCATTTTTCTAAAAAATTCACAACAGTAAAAACATCTTATTTTGAACCAAAAAAGGTAAATATATTGTTTTTTTTTTTTCATTTTTAACTTAATTCTACAAGTTACAGAACCCGTGTTTTCTACTCTTTCCTATCATTTCCTACTCTAACCTTTTTTTTTCAACTTTACAAACACATTGCACACATTTGCACATTGCACATTTACACACACATTGCAAACGCATTGCAAGGTTTCATCAAAATCCATTCATTAGCACTCAAATTAGAGATTTTGGAGATTTTAGCGCTTCGTTGACTGGACCAACTGGGATATTCGTTATTCGGGTATTAAAATAATATCTCTACTAGAGCACAATAAATGAGGTGAGTTTATCAAAAAATCCCAGTCCTAACTTAGCCTATCTTAGTCTTAATTTTTCCCTAAAACATATCTGATATCTTAAGACTGGTTTATAAAAACTTGCCTTTGTCCTAAGTTGATCGTAAAATAAATACGCGAACTTTTCATGCCAATTGGAATTGATTTCTGATCTATTCTGTGGTATTAGCCCCTAGGAAAAATGTACCTAAAAATTTTAGGTTAAGTTAGGAACAATACAGGATTACGACTTTTATAAACGGCATAAGTACGGGTAACCTGTACATTTAACTTTTTAGGGAAAAAATTAAGACTAAGATAGAATAAGTTAGGACTGGGACTTTTTTTATAAACACCTTGATAGGTAATAATTAATTCAAATGTGATTGCATTTTGTCGCAAATTGGAAAATACTTAATTACCAGTATTTAAATCTAAAATAAGCTAAATATGCTCTACATAAAAAAATAAAGAACCAGTGTTAACCAACATATTAAATGATAAATTAGCTTAACTTGCTTTTTTCCCTTGAATTTAATGGCGTCATCCATTCGGTGTCATGAAATATGAAAATTATAAAAATGAAAATGCATAATTTCATAGTAACAGTGAAGTTAAAATAAGCAGGTACTTACCTTTACGTAAAAATGTGTTGATATTTAACAAACAAAAACTAAAGGCATTAAACAAAAGTTATTGACATCAATGTCTACAACCCAACACAGACAAGTGTAAACTGGAGCACAGATACTGGAGATGACTGCGCAGGTGCGGAGAGGAGACGCCAGCAGTAGTACTAGACTAGTGGCGCTGGCGGCGATGATCACAATTTAGTATGAAATGGGGATATCAAAGTGAGTGGTGGATCAGTTAGTTACATCCACGTTATAAAATTTTTCATTAAAATGATGTGGTGATTGTGGACGTCCCAATCTCCACTCACATAGAAGTGGTTATGATGTGTACGTTCTGAAACGGTCCAAAGAGTGTCATCACAGTGATGAGATGCTCTGCCATTCACAAAATCCACCAAAATGTGAGTGGCTATAATGTGGATGTGACGGAGTGTGTTTACTGGGATCATATGCTATGTTTATTCATTAAAATTAAGCAAGTAATCACAATAGTGATTTAGGCAAGAAGTGTCTAAAGTGATACTTTTTTCACGATTGGGAATTTCCCATGACCGAAAAACGAATAATATAATACAATATTTTTTCTAATACCAAGAAATATACGTATGCATTCAAATATAAACAATTTACGCTACGCTCATTGCGTAAATTGTTTTAATTTGCGCATTACTGCGTAAAATACAATAATGAAATAGCAAGGTAGTTGTTTAAAAATCGCAAATCACAATGACCAACCTAATTTTAAAAGAGTTAAACTAATCAAAATCTTAAGAATATAAGTGAAACAGCAATATTATAAATAATTCAAACATTATTGTTAGAGAACACTAATATTATTAAGTAAATGAACCATATAACTTTAAACATCTAGTTTTTGACACTTAAACATAAAATATGATTATTATAGCCATTTTTAACCTTTTTTACTTTACGTACTACACATTATGTACAGTAGTAGTAGACAGTGTGTGTAAAGTGTTTTCACAAATTTTAAAATTTCATTGACTGTGAAGGTAATACTTAATTATATCTAAAAACATTTGAATTTTCACAACCAGTTGAGTAATATCCAAGAAAAAGAAATTTTAAATTTGAATTAAAATTTTACCGCTCAAAACACTAAGCTATATTGTTGACGTCATCGATCATAAACACCTAACCTCAAAAATACATATCTTTTAAAAATTTCCGAGTAATATGTCACTATTATGAAAATTTCCGCTTGGTTCTCGTATTTTCAACTAAAATCTTGTTCAATGTAATGTTCATAAAGTTTTAAATATCTTCTCCCAATAGAATAAGGCGATTTTTGTGGGTTGGAAATCCAACCTATAATTAGCAGCCCATTTTTAGTAATCAACAATACTGAGACATCATATGTGTCAATTTTTAAATGTTTGCTTGGAGCCATACTGGTTTCAAATGAAAAGTGCGGATATAATCATTAAAAATGACAATAAACTTAAAAAAACCCAAAAGTTGAGGTTATGTTAATGCAACCGATGACGTCACAGCCCGTTTTGTACAATACCCATTCAGTTATTCAGTTTTGTTATTTATTTGTTGAAATTTTAAATTGATAGATGAAAGAATGGTGTTTAAATATTGGTAAGTGCTTTAATGTATGGAGTACTTCATTTTAACACCGAAATCGTTACCAAAAAAATATACGTAAACATTAAAATATAAACAATATACTTCACGCCCTAGTGCTTAAAGTGAAATGATAAAATAGCAGAATAGTTGTTTAAACCTATCACCATGACCAACCCAATTTTAAATGAGAGAACTAATCAAAATCTTAACAAAATCTTAATAATATAAGTGAAACGTCGATATTATAAATAATTCAAGCATTATTGTTAAAGAACACTGAAAATAGGTATATTTTATAATAATATACCCAGTGAAAGTAAACAAATGGACTATATAAAATTAAATAACTAGTTTTTGACCTTTAAAGATAAGATATGATTACACCGGCACACAAAAAAAAAGTCGAGTGCTAACAGACCTATGCACTCCCATGTATTTTGACCAGCTGAACATGAATCCGATGTCCGTTTTGTCCGATTGGCTCTTGCATTTTTGCTAACCTTTAAAAACACCTTCAAAATGCCCTAAAAATCCCAAAAAGTAAATAAAAAACTTAAATGAGCTGATCACTATATTTATATGTAGTTTGGGGCGCTGAAACTGAATATGAGGTCAGAATTAGCCGATCAGTTAGAGATTTTGACATAACCTCAAAAAACACCTAAAAATGCCCGAAAAATCCCAAACATATGACAATCTGACAGAATAAAGAAAACTATACAATTCTAAATAGCTCTAAGAAAAAAAAAGTAAAAAATCATCAAGGGAGGGTGAAGGTAAATGTTAAGTCCAAACGATATTCCTCTCTCAACAGAGCAAACTTTGTCTGAACATTTTTTCCTAAAAATGTCACTATGCAGTAATATTTTCCTTTAGTTACTTAAAAATTTAAAAGTTACCCATCTCCGCTTAGTAGGGTTGATGAGAATATATGCTGACATGATATTTCTCTATGAAGGTCATGTAAGCTTTTTATTTACTTGTTTGGGATTTTTCGGTAATTTTTTTAGGGGTTTTTTGAGGTTAGCAAAAATGCAAGAGCCAATCGGGCAAAACGGACATCGGATTCGTGTTCAGCTTTTCAAAATACATGGGAGTACATAGGTCTGCCTTCTAGCACTCGTTTTTTTGTGTGTGTGTGCCTGTGTTGTTATTATTTGCAATTTTAAATTTTTTACTTCATGCACTACACAGCGTGCGTAAAGTATGTACTTTACGATCGGTAGTAGAAAATAGTTATTTATGCAACAAGTGTATAATAGTATATTACGTAATGAGTGATGTAAGAAGCAAATTACACACGAATGGAAAAGTTGCCGCGTAGCGGCGAGTGCGTATTTCCATGAGTGCGTAATTGCCTTACAACTCGAATTATGTACTATACTTTATCTACGATCATATTTATTTAGTTATTTAGTAAAATCTGGATTTAGTTTACTACTCAGCAATATTATTCAACAAATATTATGTCAGTTTTGACAGCGTTTGAAAATCAAGTAGGCGCATTTGTTTTTTTAAACCCCGCGTCAGCGATATAAGCCACCTGTAATTGCGTGTCCCGTGCGTTTTGTTTACCGTGCGTTTTGTTTACAGTGCGTTTTGTTTACAATATGTAAAATTCAACTTACATAGATGGCAGGTAGTGTGTTTTTTACTACTACTACTACAGTAGTGATCGTAGGTAAAGTTATAAAAAGGCCTTTACACACGAATTGCATACAATATCTTTTCTACTACCGAAATGGTTACCAAGAAATATATGTATAAAGTAAAATATAAACAATCAACTTTACGTCTTAGCGCGTAAAGTAAAATACTTTACGCACTAGTGCGTAATGAAATTGAAGGACATACAGATTTCTGAAGAGCACATAACAAGAGTGAAAAATGTTTCGAGGGCTACGTGATTTCTAAGTGATAGAATGGCAGTTTAATTACAGGGTGAGTCTTTTTAAATGTAAAAATATGAGACAGGTTTTTGTAATTTAATTAATTTTAGATTTCTTTGTTCCCTAGCACAGCCAGATGTGGGTTGTCAGAGAATTATAAAGATTAAAAATTAATATTTGAATCAGATTTTCACTTTTGAAAATCGAATAGATGGTTGCTTTGTGAATAAATTTATTTTAGAGTTTTTAATTTCTAGTATAATATAAAAAACGTAGATTATCAAAAGGATGCAAATATTGCAATTTAAAATATTTTCATACAAGGATTTTCTTTTTTGATTTTTCATTCATTACCCAAGTAACACACATGGTACCAAATCCTTTCGGTTTCAGTTTTGCCACGAAGTCTTAGTTTCTGGTACTAATATTGCTACTTTATTGGGTAAGGTTACTTTAAACGGTTCCTTTAAAGTAACTGTTACCACAGCAATACCATTTATTGGAACTGTAAACACCCAAAGTCAAAGTAACATTTGGGTAGTTACTGGAACTAGGCAGTACCATTTTATTGTTACTCTATATTGGCAAAAACTGTATAGTACCAGTGAATCAGTTACTGCCACCCACCAGTGCCACTAAGATGCCTAAATAAAGTAACTGGGTACATAGAGAGGCAATCTAGGTACCAGAATAGTTCCAGTGACCATCACTTGGAACTTTAAAGTATCGTGGCATTTTAGTTGCAACATGGATAGCGAAATAGTTCCTGTTGGTACTTTACAGTTCCAAAATAGAATCTGATACTATAGAGTCACATCAGGATAGTTGCTATTAGGTCACCAAAGTCACAGATCTTTTAGAGGTAGAATGGGGTAGTCCTCTATACTTTATGGTGGAGGGCCTGACTTTATAGTACCTTTGTTAAAATCGGCCATTATTAGTTGTTGATAAAATTTAAAAAAAAAATGGTTTTAATCAAAAAGAGACAATGGTTATGTCAATATCTTAACATAAACTTTTACGAAAAATTATTTTGAAATTATTCCAAATGTTTCCCTAATAAATATTGTCTTTTTAAATTTAAATTATTTTGTCAAAAAATTCCAAAAAAAAAGGTTATTTTAAGGGCGTGTTGAAATTTTATCATATGATATGTCAACTTATATCAAAAGCGTAACTTGCGTTTGAAAAAATTGCTAAAGAAGTACTTTAAACACGCGCCTAAAGTACACATCTTTTTGGTATAAAGATAAACACCATTTTGAAAAGTGATAGTGGCAGTTACTAGGCTGCCACCAGCCACGTAGCGGTTACTAGGCCGCCGAGTCGCGGGGTAGTACCCGCTACTACCCCGATCCTTTATAGTAACTAAACATAGTCACATCTCTAGAGGCCGGGACTACCCGAAACATACCCGGCGACTAAAAATTTTTCCCCATTTTAGTGGCGGCTACGTAGCTGCCACGTAGCAGGGACGTGGCAGTCTATGGTAGCGGTCCACTTTATCGTAGCTTTTATAGTCACCGATACGTTCCCGCGACTTTATGTGTTACTTGGGTACATAGGCACACGAAATAAAAAAAGTAGTCTTTCTCTGGTATTCCATTAGGTACTCCATTGGCTATGTATTTCAACATGCTGAATACAAATCAGGTATCCGTTTAGCTGCGTTATCCACCATTTTTTTTAATCGCGAAAATAACCTAAAAAAAATCATCAGGTTATTCTCGCGATTTACTAAAAATTTGTGGGTAACGGATACCTGATTCGTATTCCAGCATGTCGAAATACATAAGGGTTGCCCAATGGAGTCCCAGAAACAGACCTTTTTTTTGTATGTGTCTGTCTGGCGGATCCTCCGTCATTCTCTAGAAAATTGTGTATGCAAATATATTACACAGCCACAAAAAAAAGTGAAAAATTACCAGTTTCAGGGACTCCATTGGGTAACCTTCATGTATTTTGAAACGCTGAATACGATCAGGCGTCTGTTTAGCTCCGTTACCCACCATTTAGTAAATCGCGAAAATAGCCCAAATAATGAGTTTTTTAGGTTATTTTCGCGTCTTACAAAAAAATTATGGCCAATGGAGCTAAACGGACACCTGATTCGTATTCAGCACGTCGAAATACATATGGGTTACCCAATGGAATACCAGCAAAAGACCACTTTTTTTATTTTGTGTGCCTGTGTTATTTTTTCTGCTGTTTACGAAATCCTACAAAAATATTTTTAACTGAAACTATAAGCAAACAAAAAATAATTCACTTTGAAATATCATTCTTATTACATAATTCTAATAAACAATTTTAGTATTTCTAATTACTTTAAAATGATTTTCATATTCCACCCCACAATGCAAATGCCACATTGAATTTGCCATTCTACCAAGGAACGATATATTACAGTTGAATAATTTAAAATTTTCTTAAGTTATTTTAATTTGTAAATAGTAATTAACTTTGATGTTCAACCAGTTATTTAATACCATATTCCTCATTTCAATTTAAATTCCTAGGTACTTCATATGATTAACTTCATTAATATTGGTTTGGTTTTAGGTACTCAACGGTTTTTAAACTGCGGGGCTTTGATTCTTCTGCAGCCGAAAGCAATATATTTGATTTTTTCGAAGTTATATTTCATGAAATCATGATTTAATATAAGGGTGTCCCACTTAAAATTCCCGGCGCCATTTTCTCGATAACCAAAAGCGATATTTGCAAAAGCCGTTTACTCCGAATTGGATTCAAAATAGCCATATTTATGTAATGTGTATACCTGCTATCTCCCGAACTTGCTTTGTATCACGGAAACATTTTTATCTCCGTAAAAAATAAACTTATGCATATTGTAGATAATATTTCATTAAAAAAATACGTAAAATATATAGATAAAAAAAGTGTAATTTAAATTTTCGTCCAAAACAATTTCTTGATAAAACAAATATTGTCTAAATGTTGGTTGTGGCATTTTCTTAATTTTTCTCTATTTCTTATTGGGATGCTCTGCCACATATATTTTCTTCTAAACAATGTCTGAAATCTACAAAATAATACAATTAACCAGTATTTTACTGGAAAATAACCTCTATGCCTGTGACTTTTACGTCAAAGGATCAGTTAGAGGGTGGTTTTGACAAATAATGAATAAGGACAAAAATAAAAAAATGACGTATTTTGCTGACGTTTCGGAAAACGAATCTGTTTCCTTTCTCAAAGCGTATTATAATGTTTGTGTGCTGTGTATATTAAATACACAGCTTTAAGAATATATTCGTTATATTCAGTATCCATAGATACTTACTGCTTACACAGAACTGTTGATATATCTAGTTGATAGTTTTATTTTAAACAATGTTAAGTTTGTTAAGTTCTTCTTTTAACATCGGCAGCCAGGTTGTGCAAACATCTACGGAACAATTCGACACGCATTTATCCTCATTCAATAGTATTATAGCCGCTTCTTTAATTTTTCTTTTCTTGCTATCTGCCTCTTTTGTTAAAATTTTTACAGAGTCCCAGTTTATTCTATGTCCGTTCTCCCAAGCGTGTTCGCAAAATCTTCGATTTCGGAATCTCATTTTTTCTAAAGTAACCCTTGTGCTCACCCAATCTAACACTGAATGGTCTGGATGACTCACCCAGATTTGATATTAGGACGATATTTCAAACGGGCAATACATTGAGATCAGTGGCGGTCTGGCCAGGTCGGCGAGTCGGCAAATGCCGACTGGGCCTTTTGCCCTTTGAGTACGTAGGTAATGCGCTTATATACATGCGAAACAAAAACATTTAAATCGCTGACGAATTGAGTTTGAATGTTTATTGTAAAATGCCGACTAAGTCCTAGATACTCAGACCGCCACTGATTAAGATCTATTTTAACAAAAACAAAACCGCTAAATCATGAGCAAAATTCAAAAAACTAGTATTCCGTGTGAGTGTAATAAACATTATAATGTTATTTCCAGGACAACTTTTCATGTAGAAGAGAAAATTTGTTGTTTTTGAATTTTTTGAAAAAATTAAATACTTACGTACTTACACATTTATTTTAATTAATTATACACCATATAATATGCTACAACATATATTTTTCACAAAACTCTATCGAAGGAGTAACGTAGTTAAACTGGAAAAGATAATGTGGGGAACGTAAAAGGATTTTAATGTCATGGGCGTATGAAGAACTTTACGAAGCTTTTAGCTTTAATTCGGTTCCCTTAAAAGATATTTTGACGTTTTATTTTGTTCAATTTTCCGCTCTGAATTAATGTTTTAATATTGCACAAAAGAATTTATGGAATTGATAATTCGAGGTTTTGCCGGAGGTGCCGCGTGTTTGTTACATGCGGTTACTTAAAGTTACAGAAGATCTAACCACCCAACCAATCAGCCTTTTCGGTACACTTTGAAAATTGCCATGACAACTCGTAAAAGTAAGCTGGTCTGCTGGAATTCCAACGTCTTCAAAACGTACCAACAATGTTGGCTCCAGCAGACCAGCTCACTTTTAGGAGTTCGCATGGCAATCTTCAAAGTGTACCGAGAAGGTCGGTTGGTTGGTTGGATCATCTGTAGACCCCTTCAAAGTTGACTACATACTTATCATTTGTGTAGAAAATGTCAGCGTCTTTGTCGGTACGGTAAAGATCAAAGGCGCCGATATTTTTTCAGTGCCTAGTAGTAAATCTGAAGACAACACGTTATTTATTTTAGTTGTTTTTCATTTTTTTTGTGAGAACTTTTCATATACTCTCCTATCGTTCATTTTGTCATATTTTCCCCCTCCCCTCTGAATGGCCCCATAATATATCATGAAAATCAAAATATGAAAATTAAAGACATGTTGTTAAACGCGGCGCCTCCGGCAAAACTTCGAATTATCAGTTCCATAATTCCTTTTCTGCGATATTAAAAAATTAATTCAGAGCGGAAAATTGAACAAAATAAAACGTCAACATATCTTCTAAGGGCTTACAAACTGAATTAAAGCTAAAAGCTTCGTAAAGTTTTTCATACGCCCATGGCATTAAATTCCTTTTATGTTCCTGACATTATTTTTTCCATTTTGATTACTTTACCCTTCGATAGAGTTTTGTGAAAAATATATGTTGAAGCTTATTGGATGATGTATAATTAATAAAAAAAAATGGCCGATATCTCGAACGTGTAAGAACGTATTTAAAGTTTTCAAAATATTCAAAAGCATCAAATTTCCTCTTCCACACGCAAAAAGGTTGCAAAGGCACGAACACTTATCTTAACCTGCCATGGCCTTTTTGTCTAATTTACTATAAATTTACAATTTATCAAATTAGCCGCAAACAACAAAAGTATGTAATTTAAAGTAAACAATACGTTAGTTCTGTCAAGATATTTGTTGGTAACTAATTTCACTTTGTTTTAAATAAAATGGAAAATTTCAATGATTTATATGTATTTTTCGGACTACCATGATTTAATAGTAACAAAATATAAAATTTAGTATCTAGTATAGTTTTTTAACAAAATACTGTGTATTAGATCTCAATAAAAAGCTTCTTTATGGCCTTTCAGATGGTGTAAAAATATATGGGTAACAAAATCAAAGTAAAGTTCATATCTCCGAAATGCAACTTTCAATTGTTTTTCTGAAATGATTTTTGGAAAATACATGTGATTTTCTATAACCTTTATTTTTGAACTTTTGTACGTAACTGAACTTTTTTATGTAAGAAATAACGAAGTTAAATAAGGTTCTAACGTTCACGCGACCACCCTATACAATTTATTCAGCAATTTGAAAAGAATTTGCACAGATCTCGCATATTCTGACACCTTTAGTTCACTGCGTGTCAACAAGTGTAAACAGTTGTAAACATTTGTTTGTAGTAATTCTTATATCAGACTGAGAATTATTGGTTATCTAAAAAACGAAAAGTTTCTTAAGCCGGCCTTCCACGATTGGCGTACTTGACAAATAATGATTAAGTACTTGAAAAAACTTGGCCAGTTGTGGTAGCCCAACATTAATAAAAATATTTGTCGTTTTCCACAAATGGCTTGCATCATATCATCAAGCCACAACTTGTGGTCCAGCATGTAGCCGTAACTTATTCGTCCACCTTCTACCAAACTGGATAGCTGTAGAAAAATGTATCTGGTTTTGTCCTTTATGAAATTTGATGAGCTACAAAAATTTTCTCTTTAAGTTTCAGCATCTCACATTGTTTACGAATTATTGGTATCCAACGCCAAGAAAGTGCAAAATTAAAAATAAAAAAATCTGGATGTGGAGGATTTTTTGTTATTTCCACCAAACTTATTTCGGTGACCTACTGTTAAATAGGTACTGAACTCTAGTCTGGGGGTCGGACAACTAGGTTAGAACCTTAATAATGGTCCTCTCTTGGACGTATCTCTTGTAAATTAAGAATTGTACAAATAGAAATCAAATCTACTACTCTCAATTAAATAATTTGTAACACCATTTTAAAAACAATGCCCACTTATCATACATCATTGCAACAAGAATTTTATTAAGAATCAAAATATGTGAAAATATATAAAGGCTGTTATTTAAAAATCAAAAGTCGTTACCGCTTGCGATAATATCGGAAGTGAAATTTTTCAGCTATACTGGGTGTCCACGGAATTATTGTACACATTTCCATAGTTTTCATGGTATAAGTCTTAAATTTGGCAGGGGTTAATATATACCAAAAATCGCAAATTTTTCACAATTTGACACTTTTCCATCCCTTCCGGTTTCCCCGGAAATGATCCCAACTTTGAAATTTTAAATGGAACACCCTTTTTTTTTCATTTTAGGATTCTGGAAACGATTTTAAGTACTCCAGTCATTTTAGACAAAAATATGGCTTGTGATATAAGAAAATAAATCCTTCATTTTTTTTTTGTAATCGATTTATTTTGGTGTTTTAAAGAAAATATTAAAAATCGGCAACGAGATCACTACAGTATAAAAAATTATTCAAGGTCAAAGTTCACAAAAAACGTTTTTTGTGAATATCGCGCTTTCTATGGCTGGGAGGCCAATTGAGATTATTATGAAAACGAAAGACGATGAAATTTCGCACAAAAATGATCTCTTCCATTTTTTATGTACCTACAACGAATGGTTTAGACAAAAATGTGCTTCGAAGTTTCCGCGCAAGGCATAATATATATTTTTTATTTTGATTAAATTTTGGACTTAAGGTTTTTGGACAATTCTGAACAAATTTCATTAACAAAATTTTCCGACAAAAAATGCCTAATACGATTTGTTGATTTTCTCCGCATATTTTGGTACCGCAGGTGGCTTTGCATTTGTAGGAGGCGAATGTTTTTCTGGCCATAAGTAGATCCTAAGTTATTATATACTTAAGTAAAATTTGATTAAAATTGAAAAAAAAAAAATGAAAAAGTCGGCGTTACCATTTCAAGTGAAACACACTGTAAATATATAACCAATAAATTTGAATGTGAAGATTTAGCAAATATTACTGTATATGACGGTAAATATATATCGATCAGCTAATAATATACATAGAACAAGCACGTATTCTATGTATGGACTATATGAAATGGAGCATATTACCGTGGGTGTAATTGCCCATTAGGCATGTACATTCACGTAGCGCGAGAGATTTGACAACACAGCCGTCCGCCGGGCGGAGCATCCTAGCTCTCAGTTATTTCATTTCAGCTAGCTGGCACACGCGATGTTGTAATTCTTACTCCCTATGCCTAGCGCGCGGCTACACGCACGGTACATGCCCTGCTCGGAAACTTCGAAGCACATTTTTGCCTAAACCGTTCGTTGTACACAAAAAATGGAAGAGATCATTTTTAGGCGCAATTTCAGTATCTTTCATTTTTATAATAACCTCAATTGGCCTAAGAGCCATAGAAAGCGCGATATTCGCAAAAAACGTTTTTTGTCAACTTTGAATAATTTTTTATGCCGTAGTGTTGTCGTTACCGATTTTTAATATTTTCTTTAAAACACCAAAATAAATCGATTTAAAAAAAATGAAGGATATATTTTGTTAGATCAGAAAAGTCTAATTTAACTGGATTATAAGTACGACTGAGTAGTTTTAAAAATTGTTTGAGACCACTTGATTTTTTTAGAGCTATTTTTATTTTTGCATCCAGAGTACAGTGAATGCACTCATATCAATCAAATGGGCGAAAACAACAAGAAAAAAATATGAACGTGAGATTTTTCGAATTGGTTTAGTAGCTAAGACAATCCAAAATTTCCGAAATCACTAATTTATAATTATGTCAACTTTTTCAAATGGCAACATCTTTTAGACATCCAGTAGTTAAATACCAATTTTTACGATAAATCCATTGATACCTTCAAATCGAAAATCGGTTTGATATTAACCCAAATGCACAAGTTCTTTGGTATACAATAATTGAAATATCGAAAAAATACGCTTATCGAGTAAGTATTCTAAATGCAAAAATAAAAATAGCCCTAAAAAAACGAAGTAGCCTAAAAAAAAATTTGAAAACTATGCAGTCGTACTTAAAATCGCCTCCGGAATTCTAAAATGTAAAAATATACAGGGTGTTCCGTTTAAAATTTCAAAGTTGGGGGGGAAACCGGAAGTGATGGAAAAGTGTCAAATTATGAAAAATTGGCTTTTGGTACGTATTACGCCCTGCCAAATTTAAAACTTATATCTTGAAACTCTGGAAACTATGTAGCCCAGTCGATGAAGGTATTTACCCACAAAAAGTTGCAAACTGTGTAAACTTTTTTTAATGAGTTCGTGGAAGTGTGTAGAATAATATCCTGAAAAGTTTACATTTCGCTCGGATGCAGAACATAAAAAAAAATTGAAAACAATTTTTTTTTCATCCATTTTTTCAAAATTTTGAAATTAAGTCAAGCTAGGAAAAAAACAGAAAATACACAGGCCCGGCGAGAGCCAGATCGGGACCCGAGTGTAAAACATTGCGAGCCCCTACCTCCTATGAAATTAAAAATTAATTATTTATTATGACAAAAAAAATTATTTTCCTTTTAAAATATTAAGTATCGGCATCTGTCTGTACATGTATGCAGGGCCGGCCCGTCCATGTAGGCAAATAGGGCGACCACCTAGGGCGCTCGAATTTGGGGGGCGGCATGGAGAGGGTTGTCAACATTATCAGTTGAAAGAAAGTAGCTGCAACAATTGATTTAAAGAAAATTGTTTCCACTTTTGCTAAAACCAAGGCAAAGAAAATGAAAATTATGTAAATGTAGACTCACTTAGTGTTCTATTTTCATCATTTTCATTTTTCAGTCTATTATTACAGCAAAAAAAGTGGAAACAATCTACTTTAAGCAAATCTGTTATTTGTGTCAAATAAATTATTTGATTAAGAATTACATTATTGTGTTTTATTTTGTTACGAATTTTTTGTTTAAAGGGCCATTCAAGTCGTTTGTCTAGGGCGCCGGGTTCGGTCGGGCCGGCCCTGCATGTATGACAGTCTTCCGAGCTTTCCTAGCGGCAAAATTTTTAATGAGAGTTTTGAAATTAATCGTGCGTACTAACTGTGCTTCGATAGCTAGCATTCCAAGATTGAACGGTGAGTTAAAACAATTAAAGCTTTGGCGCTTGCCGGGCCTCTTTCCTTAGTCCGGGGCCCGGGGTTACTAACCCCCCCCCCCCCCTGTACCCCCCCTCTCCGGGCCTGAAAATATAGATGGATAAATCACGTATTCATGAACAAAAAATGTGCTAACAAAATTTATCCCTAAAGCCACGGTTTTCCCGGAAAAAATAGTCAAATGTAACGTTATAACTCGGAGCGAGATCCAAGCGTGCACGCACTTGAATACGCATGATTGTGACACCGACGCACTGAATTACATGTCACTAAATCAGAATTTGTTCAATCTATATGAGTGTTGGTTCATTTGAAACATGGAAATTGTAGCTTTCTGGTGCTTTTTTGTTTTAAACAATACAAGCAAAGGATGGATGGGAAAAATATACTTATATTATCTCGCCCGAACTCAAGCGCTTCAAAAAAATTCTTTCTTCATTGAGAACTCTTAAAAAGTATGTACACTTCATGATTATTATGGTTTATTAAGTTGTAGTAACGTGGATTCAAAAAAAGTACATCTCAAATCATTTTAATTTAATTGCTTGATGATTTTCTTGATAAATATATATTTGGAGGCTGTAACTTGCCTAGAAATTGACCCATTGGAAAATAAAATATCACTATTTCGGGAAAAATGTATATTTTTCGAATGTTTAAACACAAATTCGTTTACTTTTATGCATTTTTTCGAAAATATGATTATTCATATCATGATAAGAAATTGCGATTTTCACGATCTTATAACTATGAAAATATCTTTGATTGTTTTGAATATAAATTCTGCAACTTTTCCAATACATTAACAAATGTATAAGGAATTCAATGGATATAGCTGAAATGTGGATAGGTTTATCTGTAATAAATACAATGCAGTAAAGGCACGTAAAAATGCATGCGAGCGATTCAGCGGCTATGTGTGGCGTCTGTGTATGAGTTCATAATTATATATTTTCCCGCCATACTCACTATTTATCCTCCTCTTCACTAAGAAAAATGTTAAAAATGTGTAATCATAAAGAGAAAAAAGCTTTATTTTACTTTATAGAACTGATAAGAATTTTTAGAGGTTCCGTAGTATGCATTTAACCGTGCTCTTGGCCGAGAGTGACAAAGTTATTTCACTATTTTTTTTTTCGGGAAAACCGTGGCTTTAGCGATAAATTTAATTAGAACATTTTTTATTCAAAAACGTGGTCTATCCACTTGTATTTTTTGTTTTTTTCTAGCCTGACTTAATTTAAAAATTTTGAAAAAATTGGTAAAAAAAAATTTTTTTTCACTTTTTTTTATGTTCTACATCCGAGCGGAATGTAAACTTTTCATGACATTATTCTATACACTTTCACGAACTCATTAAAAAAAAAGTTATTCAGTTTGCAACTTTTTGTGGGTTTCACTATAAAATGATCTCTGTCGTCTGGGCAATGGCTTATCTAATGATTTCGCTGACACCCAGTATAGTGCAAAATATGGCTTTTTATATTTATATTATATTATCAAATTTCAAATTGTTTTTCGTAAAGACAATCGAGACAATTGAAACGGAACTATAATCTTGTTGTCGCCCGGTAACTAAATACAAAGTATCTTCAAAGAACTCGGTTATATATGCCTCAGAAGTAGTTTCCACCAAAACTCTTGAATACTGTTACTCGACGCCCTTTTCGCCAACCATGTAGGCATCATCTGGAGACAATTAAATCAAATGTATATCTAAAAGAGTTCCTGTATTTATACTAAAATATTGTCATGGCTGAACGCACTCAACCAATTCTGTCATCCTTACCTAAACTCTGCCTCCGGGTCAATAAACCGTGACCTACCAACCAATAAAGCGGACTGTTTGGAGTAGTCCCTTTATTACTATTTATTTATGCCTTTTTTGCGTTCTGCAATCTCTAAGCTTTTAAAAGCACCCAGCTCTCTGTTATTTGTTACATTTCTAATATTCTAACTAACCTTAAGTTACTGCTATCTATTAAGTTACTATAGAGGCAGTTTCACTTCAAAGGTTTTAGCCCCTTTCAGGACTCAGTTATACATTTTTGATCATTTGCCTGTCGGTAATATAGAACCGACTAAGTCACCTGGTTTGTTTATTTATTTAATAGAGTACCAAATGTAAAATATAAAAATTTCAAGGTGCCTCATAAACGTATTTTGCAAATAAAGGACCTCACACATTTCTTATGTAAATTGGAGTACAGTCAAATTGGCTGAATTTTTAATATGTTGTAGATTTCTGATCCAAAGCTCTCATGGGCCCAACTCGATCCTATGTATAGTTTCCGAGATACAGCTCAAGAAATGTACAAGAATGATTTCTTGATCAATTAAAAAAATTTGAATTGTGATACGTTCTCATAGCCCTTTGTAATATTTTACACTAAAACATTTGTTGTTGTAATAAAAATAGATTGAAAAAAATTAAAGTTTGAAAAATGTTGGCTATGGCCGAGAAATCTACAGGGTGTTATTAAAAAGTATGTCAATCACTTAACCACAGATTCAGCACCTTAAAAAAAGTTGATTGAACCTAATTTACCTCTATCCAAAATCGCACCTATAAAGATACAGCCCTCTAAAGTTAGAAATAAAAAAACATATTCTTTAAATATTGCACAAATAATGGCTACGATACTGGTACGCTGTAACATATGTCAGAGGGTAATAGTTTAAAGTAAAAATATTTTAAAATGAAGTTTTAGAAATGGCTGATTTAGGGTTAAACATTCCCCCTGTCCCGTTTTTAAGTGGTACGCCTATAACTTTTTTGGTATATTGTATTTCATAGAAAATTTAATTCTACATCTTGCGTTTTTTTTTGTTTAAATGATAATTTTCAAATGAAACTTAGAATACTAAAAACATTGTCATGTGATTGAAAGGGTAAAATGCTGAAAACTGGAAAAAATAATGAATTTTTTTATTTTATTTTTTTTTGTTTTGTTTTTAATTTTATTTTGTTTTTTTTACTCATACTAGGTACATGTAGAAATGAAATTAAGAAGCGACTGATAAAATAAATGATTTTTCTAGAGTTTTTAACATTTCATCCTTTAAAACATATAACAATGTTTTTAGTATTCTATGTTTCGTTTAAAAATGATCACTTAAACGAAAAAAAACACAAGATAGAAAAAAGTCGTAGAATTAAATTTTCTATAAAAAACAATATACCACAAATGTTATAGGCGTACCACTTAAATACGGGGTAGGGGGGAATGGTTGTTTAAGTCAGCCATTTCTAAAATTTTATTTTAAAATATTTTTACTTTAAACTGTTACTCTCTGACATATGTTACAGCGTACCAATATTGAAAAAAATATCTGTAGTCATTTGTACAATATTTAAAGAATATGTTTTTTTTTTCATTTCCAAATTTAGAGGGCTGTATCTTAAAAGGGGTGCGATTTTGGATAGAGGTAAATTAGGTTAAATCAACTTTTTTTTAAGGTGTGTTGAATCTGTGGTTAAGTGATTGACATACTTTTTAATAACATCCTGTATATAAAAATAACAAGTAAAAAAAATATTCGGTCAAATAGGCTAAAACATTTTTTACATAAAGTAACTATGTGTCTTCCTGATCAAAAAATTTTAATTGAAAAACTTTCGGAAATTGCTCCTTTGACCTCTAATACCCCATCAATAAATTAAAAGTTCGATAGATACTTACAGAATACATAGTTGTATCTCGGAAACTAGACATAGGATCGAGTTGGGCTCATGAGAGCTTTTGATCAGAAAGTCGAAATCTACGACATATTAAAAGTTCATCCAATTTAACTGTACGCCAATTTACATAAGAAACGTGCATGGTCCTTTTTTTCAATTTGAAAAATTTTGAAGTGCGCTTGACACCGCTCAGCCAGGTTCTCGATTAGTTGTTCAGGTAATATAGAAATGCTATTGTAGGAAGTTTGGGCGTGACACAAATATCTACCCAAAAACGGCCAATAGCACTTGGACTATTAGTGTCTAGCACGGGACATTATTTTGTGATTCGAAGATCTAGGCTCCATCTATGGAGTGATAGTGAATGTAACGTCGTCGGTTTAACAGAATCCTGACAACATATGAGTCATTTTAGTTTGGAAGATAAGAGATGTCTTGCCTTAAGGGGCGTTTGCACGCATCCAGTAATTTAGTCGAGTAGAGAGAAGGTCGAGTAATTTAGTAATTGCTTTCCACTAAATTACTAGACTAAAACACGCTGTCCGCATTGGTCGAGTACTAAATTCATGAATTGTCTTTATAATTCATGACTAAATTACTAAGCGACTTGATTAAATTACTGGATGCGTGCAAACGCGCCTTTATGGTTAGTAATTAAATTACTCTGTCAAATTTCAAAGTTGTTGACAGTTGACAGCTGACTCAGCATTACAAACGATTTTTGTCGGCCAAGTTTTGTTGTGGAAAAGAAAATAGGCAGTTGTAAAAAATGTTCCGTAATCAATACGATAGTGATGTGACGGTGTGGAGCCCCCAAGGGCGCCTTCATCAAGTGGAGTATGCCATGGAAGCCGTAAATTTGGGTTCGGCCACAGTGGGGTTGAAAAGTAAAACCCATGCTGTGTTGATTGCTCTAAAAAGAGCTTCTTCTGAACTTTCGGCCTATCAGAAGAAAATAATTAACATTGATGATCATATAGGGATTACAATTTCTGGATTAACTGCTGATGCTAGAATTTTAAGCCGATACATGAGAACCGAGTGCCTGAATTATAAATATTCCTTCGATGCTTATATGCCTCTCAACAGACTTATTAGTGTTTTAGGTAGGTGTAACTGTTTGTAAGCAATTTGGAATTTTTTTTCTCTATTTTTAGGTGTGTAGTAATGCTTTTTGTTAAAATAATAATATATATATTTGAAGAAATTTGTACAACATTGCTATAAAACAAAGAATATTTTAGCCTTCACATATCCTCAAGGGTATCCCATTCTTTTTGGGATTGTGCATTTCACTACTTTATAACTTTAACATCTAGTGTAACCGGACTAATTTTTCTATCCATCGTGTTTGATGACAACTTTACTTATGTTACTTCTTATGGGTTAACTGCTATGCATGTTCGCACATGAACATGAGCTAGGTGGATTTTTCAGCACATCATCGTGTTATGCACTCTGAGACATTTTTATCATTTTATGGATGATAGTACCGTTCACAAAGTCAATTTCTGCCATTTCAAAATCAGTGGAATTATGTCATTGTTACGAGGCTCATTTTTTGTATTCGTACACCTTTTATGTCTAGAATAAATAAAATAAGATCACCTGAAAGTGTGCGGTGTCTGAAGAAGCAGCCAGAAAGATCAGAATTCTAATTGATATTGAGTACATGGTAAATAAAAATAAT
Organism: Rutpela maculata; assembly: GCA_936432065.2. Lineage (NCBI taxonomy): Eukaryota > Metazoa > Arthropoda > Insecta > Coleoptera > Cerambycidae > Rutpela > Rutpela maculata. The sequence goes on from OW386285.2 coordinate 115,934,891, forward strand.
TGACTAAGGCCCGGTACTTCTATCTATAGATATACTACAAAATAGGCTTTATCCCGAAGGTAAGCAAATCGGTATTTTCACCCACCAGATAACGCGTTTATCTACCAGATAAAAATAGCCACCCCACACCGTTTGGCTTTATTTAACTTTTACAAAGAGCTTGTGCCCTATTGACGTAGCTTTTAAATCGAACTAATTATTTTTTGTGATGGTAAATATTTTCTTAAAAAATGTGTCAACTTTTGTTTCTTTCTAATAATGTTGTCTGCTTGCCAAATATGAGCTTCGATAACACACAAAAAGTAAGCCTTTATAACAATGCAGGCCCATGCGGTGGCTTTTTCAAAGGTGAGGCTATGCTTTCGAATGCCACCCCAATCACTATATCCATATTACTAATAAAAACTACATATTTTTATAAAGGTAGTTACTTGTTTGTGGGTCCAGATTACGGATTGGCGCGCCCCCAAGCTAATGAAATATTACGTCCTTTTATTCATAGACGGGGTTATTCGCTGCAGACGAAACATTTTTCAAGGTCAAGTGGTCTGCAATTAAAAGTTAGAAATTTTATATAAAATATCAATAAAAAAATGTTTTATTATAAAAAAAATTGCAAATATGTTTCTCTGAACTACTTATACATAAACATTAAATATTATAATAATAATAGATTGAAAATGAAACTTACATCCTTTTTCATGACTTTTTGCTTGCGAACTATGCTATAATGTATTCCTATAAACAATTCTGTAAAATATTGCTACGGTGTAGAGGTAATACATTCAATAATTCTATCAAAATAAAATTAAAAAAAAAAAATAATTTCCTTGTACCTACATTGAGTTGTACATATTATTTTCCAACAGATCAATGGTAAACGGTAAACGTCGGTCGTCGGCCTATTGCCCATTATGGATAAACTGGCTCCGCTTTTGTTTGCATTTCTTATTAGTAAAAAAAAAGTTTTGGGTCATCGGCCATCTTTCGATTTTTCCTTATCGATCTGAGCCAAAATGCCGCCCCTGAATTGTGCCGCCTGAGGCGGTCGCCTCGCCGCCTCACCCCACTCCATGGCTCTGTAATAATGAGAATTGCTTTGTTTTTTATGTCTTGAACTATGGCCAAACTGATTGACTTTCAGAAGTTTATTTTGTCATGAATTAAGTTCAATATAATTAATCAACGTATAGAGAATACTTGGGAAGATTAGTTTAAAAAAAAACCACCTAGCTCCAGCACCATTATATGAAATAGATACAGGCGAGGGGTCAGCCACTTCGGGAATACCTGTACAAAATGTTAGGAATACCATGGCAATATTTGGGAATATCGGGAATACTAGAAAATACGCGGGAATACCAGGAAATAGGCGGGAATACTCGGGAATACATGAGAATATTCGAAAATATCAGAGAATACTCAGGAATAACTGGAAATAACGGGGAATATCTAGGAATAACCGGGAATACATCGGAAATATTCAAGAATAGACACATTCCTGAACATTTCGGAGAATCTCGGGAGATGTCGGCCGACGATCTTCTTTTCTGTACATTTGCGAGGAACACACGCATCATCAGTCATCACACAGTGAATTACATTGTTTTCTCGATATTTTATTATTGTTAATAAACGCTGAGCATGGAGGAAATACAGAGCCATTTGACGGCAACAAAATTACTTTATCATAAAAGATAACAACTGTTAGTGATTTGAATTCAGCTCAAAAATCGCTTATTTCTGATAGTTCGGCCCGTTCGACCCGTGTTACAGAATTAAAACTAGATAAAACTTGCACATGGTGTAAATATATGGCGAGAAAACTATAGAAATCGCTACTTCGTGTATTGTAACACTCTTGAAGCTCTGGTTCAATAATAATCGAAAGGCCTAAGGACCTGTATTATTTTGAACATAAGGTAGATTAAGTGTCCTTTATATTGGTGTATAATTTTTAAGACATCAATATACATTTAAAAATAATTGTTTTAAATTTCTACGCAATATTAAATAAATCTATTAACTATGCGCACCATATCTTTTATTTTTCACGATACCAATTTTGTTTGAAGTAAAGTATTGTCTGTCTGATGTCTATCTGTCTGTTGGCGCTATATCTATAAAACTATTTGACGGAGAAAATATTTGGTAGGCAGTAGACTATTATCTAGGAAAAAATATCCCATTTCTTCCGCACTATTAATGAAAAATATACAGGGTGTAAACCTAAAAAAATAAATAATGAAAAAAATTTGACGGAGGACAAAAATATTTTGCATGTAGTTAATACAATTGTCACGGAAGATATCTGCAATACTTTTAGAAAAAAATATGCAGGGTGCACACGCTTAAAAATTAATAATATTAGTAATAATTAATTAACAAAAGATGGTGGAAAATATTTTGAAAGTAGTTGGCATTACTACCGAAGAGGAAACCTGATAAACTTTTAGTGAAAATATACACGATGTCACTTTAAAGAAATGATTAAAAAACGACGCGACGGAGGCAAGTAATATTTATAATGTAGTTGTCGCAATTGCCAGCAAGAAATAATATACAGGGTGGTCATCCAATAGAAAAATAACACAGATTTACAAAAAAAGAAGGGCATGTCCTAAGGTTCTCATCTAACTTATCTGAAGCCAATTTTGAACACACAAAATTTTTCTATCGGATCAGTTTCCCTCTACCATTCCCTTTTATTCCCTAAAAAGGTCAAAAAACCGCTGCCCAAGGAATCACTACTTCCACATCCAGATTCTCTATCCAAGTCATGACATTTTAAGCCTATTTGGACAATAAAAATTTTTAAAATTTTTTTTGTCGTTACTATACTTCCACTGGACGTGGAAGTAAATGAGATTCTCCTTCATATATCGACAATTACTTAATAGAAAATATACTTTCTTTATTTGATGATGTGATTATTTGCCTATATACAGGGAGAAATTTAAAAAAAAGTCTCAGATAAAAATTATTTGGCATATTCTAAAATGATATTAAAATCTACAGGGTGTGTCACAGAGTAGTGGCAAACTAATACTAGGATTTTTTAAATAGAACATCCAATATTTCTTTATATATTCGTATTTGACTCTTACTTCTCTATCCAGAAATATATTATTTTTGAATTTACACTGCAGCATTGTAACTTTTCCATTTTTTCTGAAAAAAGATACGTTTGCAGTTGTCAAGAGAAAAATCTGCATTTTGAATATCCTCAAGATCATGTACTCATTTCCAGGATTCTCAGAACCCAAATCTACAGGGTGTTCTCCATGTTGATTCAAACTTTTACTAGGTATTTAAACTGTCATAACTCAGTTTTTTCAAATGGAACACCCTGTATATTTTTATTTAAAAACTTTCGGCAAATAATTACCTACATGCTGATATCTCATAGTGACTACTTTTTTCGATGGTTTCAAGCGCGAAAAAAAGTAGTCATAGATTTAATAAGTGTTCAAAATGATGCTCTCTTTTGCACAAGTGTACTTTCTTACTAGTGTAGATTACAGATTTTTATTTTAATAATTACTTAGTATTAATCTCGATATTGATTATTGATTGTATTGATTATAACAATGCACAGTACGCATACAAATTATTTTTAATACAAAACATTTTAAAAGGAAGTTTTTAAAGGCAGGTGCGAAAAGTGATCTTAAATATTGAGCTCTTCATTGCACTTTCAAAATTATAAGTACGCCCACTGGCTATGAATTATAACTTGCTGCAAACATTTCAGTTTATTAATCAGTTAATAATGGCGAGAAAAAATTAATGATATATGTATGTTGTGGCCCATCCCGTAACAAAATTTTGGATGGTATATTTTACTTTCTCATAAAATATGGAACACTCTGTATATCGTACAATTATTTTACCTATATACGTTTAACAAAAATAAAGGCACATTTTATCGCTATTAGAGCGGCAGTCGAAAAAACACGAGGAATAATGTCGTATGCATCTCAGGCTGTATACAGAGTGACCCAATTAAAATGGGAGCACTCTTATAACTTTTTTTTATTTTTTTTTTCCGATTTGAACCAAATTAGGATCTACTACTTATTGCTTATAACACATTCGCTTCTTACAAGTGCAAAGCCACGGTGTCGAAATAAGCATAAAAAATCAGGGATTTTCTTCTATCGAAAAATTTTATTAATGAAAGTTGTTCTCCAAAATTTAATCAAAAATATTGAAATTTTGTTTAAAATAGTGTGCAAGTCCGAAAATATAATTTTGTTACTTTTTTTTTTTTGTTTAGAAAATTGTGCTATGACAATTTTGTTAGAAATTAAACCCAAGCTGTTAGGCAATTGTCAAATAATGGGTAGCTTTTTCTTATTATTTTTCAGTGTTCAATTTTTTAAATTTATAAGTTTTCAATTTTTTTTATTTTCATGACATTTTGGAAAATTCTGAACAACTTTTATTAATAAAATTTTCCGTTAAACAAATGCCTAATCCTAATATGATTTATTGATTTCTTTTTCGTTTATTTTGGTACCGCAGGGGGCTTTGCATTTGTAGGAGGCGAACGTTTTTGGACTATAGGTAGATCCTAATTTGTTCTATGCTTGAGTGAAATTTGGTTGAAATCAGAAAAAAAAAGTTATACCTAAGGGTGCTCACAGCTAGCCAAGAGAAGTGAAATTTCCGAGAAATTTCAGACTGTACACGCACACAATTGTTTTTATCTCTGTTTTTATTGTCGAATACCTTTCTGTTGGGTACGGTTAGGTTAAAAAAGTTTAGTGCACCATTTAACTAATATAGAACATTTAAAAGTGGTATGTTAAAATCTGGGAATACAGGAAATACTTAAGAAATAATTGGGAATGTTTGGAAATACTCAAAAAAACTTGGGAATAACCGAGAATACTTGGAAATAACTGATAATTCTCGGGAATAGCTGGGAATAACTAATAATTATCGGAAATACTTGGGAATAACTAAAAATTCTTGGGAATATGTGGAATAAGTCGGGAATAGAGGGTATTCCCGGAATACCTGTACAAAATTTTGAGAGTGCCTCGGATACAGGGTTATTCATTATATATTGACCCCCCTTTATTTCCGTTATTATTGGAAATAAAAAGAAAAGTTTAATATAAAAGTTGTAGGGTTGTATATGTATATTTTTTAAATGAAATTAAAAACCGGGGTTGGCATGTTTAAAACAGTTTTTTTTAAACAAAGTGTTTAAAACATGTTTAAAACATCGCACTGTGTCTTAAACAAATGTTTAAAACATATTTAGTACAAAATGCTATGTTTTAAACAACTGTTTAAAACATAGTTTAAAACACAGTGCGAAGTTTTAAATAAATGTATTATTTTGGAGTTTGTGGAAAAGCAAGAAAAGTGACGATGATGGTCCATTCCGATAAATAATTCTGATATAGTGGTCACGTGCATTAAACTGAGCATTTTTTTGCAGAGTGCTGCAAAATCCGTTTAAGAGCGCCATCTGACATCACCTAGTAGTAGCAGACATAGTGTGCCTAGCACCATTTAATTTTAGTTGAATATAGTTTTAAACGTTTTAAACCTGTTTTAGACATGTTTTAAACATACCATTTAAAACTAAAAAAAAACCTGTTTTAAACAAAAAAAAAACTGTTCAAAAGAAAAAAAACTGTTTTTTTTTTCCAACTCTGTTAAAAACAATGGAGCATTTAGTGAAATTTCATATTTCACTTTTTAGTACGTTTATGCAAAGTAATCGTCGAATAATTATAACACTGAAAATTTCAGGTTGTTCGGATAAGTAGTTACGGAAATATACCTACTGCTTTAAACATGAACTGCCGCACTCAAAATACTGACATCATTAAATCCGAAAGTCTGTCTTGAAGTTGCGTTTAATATTAAGTGATGTGATTCAGTCTTTTTGGAATTTAGATTTTTTATTATTATATAGGTTATAAAAAAGTGACATTGATTGTGAAATGTCATAAGTAAGGTACTTATTTGGAAAAATGTTAACGATTTCAATTTATAACAAATGTAAAAATTGACGTTGAAAAATTGTGTCCGAGATAAGGCCAGATTCTGAAAGCTCAAAACATTAAAAAGTGGTTTTCTGTATGTGTCTGCCTGTGATAATTTTACTTCCACATCCAGTGGAAATATATTAAAATCGCCCGAACCTGTTCCGCGGAGACATGTAGCATTCGTGAAACCTGGTATTTGCAGGACGGTACACCCAAATATGTCCGTCATTACAAGACTGAAAACTTTTTCATCGGTAAACACAACATTGATCCAAAACTCGAACGGGCGATAGACATAATTTAAACAAAACAGAATGCGGGCTTGCTTATGTTCTTCTGTTAATATGGTCTTCTTGGCACTTACACAGTTTTTTAATTCCAATTTTCCTATCCTTCAGCTAGCTGTTGACCTCGATGCTGGAAAATTTGTCATGGACACTGCATCTACTGCTGTTTGAAACGGATTTTCCCCTCAAATAGCCAAGGAACGCTTCATATTGAGCGAGATTTGAACTTCTCTGTCGGCCTGAACCGTTTTTCTCTTTCTCTTCAATTTTAGAGAGAATTAGAATTTTTTCATGTTCAGTTAATTTTGGCATTTCGAAAATATGATACTGACACTGACAAATAAAATGATTTAATATTCGCGAAAATCAAACAAATGAACTCAGTAGGGATACACACAAATTCACCAATATGTGACAGCGATTTATATATCCATGACAAATTTCCGCTGTTACTTTACTATATAAACTTTTCCTTATACGTGAATTCCTTTGTATCGAAGGTAAATCCCTACTGGGTTCATTTGTTTGATTTTCACGAATAGCGAAAAATAAGTGTACGGGATTTTATTGTACAGAAGTGCACTTGATTATGATGATTTGGAGACTAATTGAGTATTTTAACACAAGAGTATGCAGCATATAAGTGCCGAAAAGAGGGGCATGAAAATGCGACTAGGAGTGAATGACGTCAAGCAGCATCGATGTTCTTGATTAAGTTTAAAGCCTACCTATAGAGATCTTAGAAAATTCTGTTTTTTTGCATTTCGCTTTAAAATTAAGAGATTTTTTGGAAAATGTAATAAAGAAATATGCCTGAATAGGTCACATGATATAACAATGAAGGTTGTTTTTTAAATGGAAAACCCTGTATATTTTTACATATTGTTTTAGATCTTTTCCCATGATTATAAAATAAAAAATAAAAATAATAATACAATTAAAAAATCCACCAAACAGCCCTGATTTAACACCTTTGGATGCATTTTTGTGGGGGTATTTAAGGACAAAGTGAATTATAACCATAAAATATTGTTCATCTCAGGATTTTATTTTTATTCTTTTAATGTTTGATATGTCAGGAAATATTACAGCTAGACTTATCAACCCTTATATATATATTTAAGATAAGGGAAAAAAGATCTAAAAGAATATGTAAAAATATACAGGGTTTTCCATTTAAAAAACAACTTCATTGTTATATTACGTGACCTATGCAAGCAATTGTTTTTTTAATTGTATATATACAACTCTACAACCGAGGGGTGACTCAGGCGAAAACTGCAGGACGAAATATCGCCCCTCAGTTTGCCTCAATCGCCCCCTATTACCCTACTGTAATTCGCCCCAGATGGCCTTTAGATTACCCCGGATCGCCCTTAGATCGCCTTGGTAAGGGACGAAAAATCGCCCCGTGACTTACCCCTCGCCTACAGCTTTTATACGAAACTTTTTTTTTTAATTTCCAATAATAACAGAAATAAGGGGAGGGAGGTCATTATATAATGAATACATATTTGTGAGAGAAAAAATATAAAATAGGCGCAGTAGGTAGTTCAGGTATCTACTGCGAAAATACCTACTTGGAATATAAAATGATTTTTCTCAGCAGTTGACTCTTTTCTTTTAATTTATTACCCTTAGATATTATATAAGTATTTTGATTTTTAGGCAACAAGATGCAGCTGTGCACGCAAAGATATGATCGTAGGCCATTTGGTGTAGGCCTATTAGTAGCAGGCTTCGATGACAAAGGCAGCCACATTTATCAAACATGTCCTTCGGCAAATTATTATGATTGTAAAGCTATGTCCATTGGAGCGAGATCTCAAAGTGCTAGGACATATTTAGAAAAACATTTAGATGAATTATCTGGCAGCTCTCTTGAAGAACTAATTAAACATGGTTTACGTGCCTTAAGAGACACCTTACCTCCAGAGGTTGACCTAAACACCAAGAATGTCTCAATCGGTTATGTTGGAGAAGACCAAGTTTTTAAAATATTGGATGAAGGTGAGACTTCTCCCTATTTGTCTCTCATCGAAGGAGAGGAACGTAGAGGAGGTGGTGGTGCTGCAGCAGCAGGCATTGAGGGGCAGCCGGCTGATCCATTACGAGAAGATACGGGGGACGACCCACAAGAACCAGTACCACAGGTAGCGATGGACACAACAGAGTAACTTATCTCAGTACTGGAGGTTATCTGAAAATTCTGCTTTCTTTTTTTAACCTCTTACCTCTTAAAGTTATTGAAATACTGCCGTGGCTGCCTTGTTTGCAATGAGACAGCCACGGCAGAAAATATCATGGTGTATTTTTTTTTTAATTTGCATGGTTTATAATTTTTCAATAAATACATTCTTGCTTACATATCTAATAGTTATTTTGCTTCTAAATATTTTGAAAAAATATGATATTGAGTCATGGTAAATAAAGATACAGGCTGAGGCCCGGTATTTTCTATAGATATATTCTGCAGAATAAGCTTTATCCTGGGGATAAGCAAAACATTGATATTTTCACCTAGTGAAAAATAGTGATATCCACCAGATAAATATGCTTTATTTCTAGGATAGCCTATCTGGCACCTAGACCTTTGGATAACGCATTTATCTACCAGATAAAAATAGTCACACCCACGTGGTTTCGCTGTCATTAACAGAATTGATGTTTTAACTTACAAACCAACTTTTTAAAAGTTCGGTTGTCTTATACAGGGTGGACCATTAATAATATGCCATAGTTCAGGGTAGATTCTCTGGACCAAAATATGAGGATATAACCAAACATGCTTTAGTAAATTGTTGCTTGTGGAAATAGATTCAGGGTGTCAAAATTGTATTTTTTTCTTTTTTTTTTTTGCAATATTTCAACTACCTCTTGACAGATTTTCTCCCAATTTGGTAAGGAAACATTTTTTAAGCTAAGAAACAATAATTTATATATTACATCACGCTTGCCCATGGAGGGCGCCTCATGAGCCATACCTGATGAATATTTTTTTTACGAAACATGGTGCCACTTTTGACCACAAAATCTCATGTAGGAGTCATTTCTACGTAAAAAAAGGTACACTTGATAGAACTTGATAACTCCAACCGCTTTCGAGAAAACTGTCCCAAAGATTTCCAGAATTCCTTGAAAATACACTCAAAGAAATAGTATGGGTAAATTCAACAAAAAAAAAATGGTTAACTAACAATATCGTTAATTTTGTTAAACCAAACTATATTGATATGGAATTTTTAAACAAGAGGTGATTGTTATTTTAATTAATAAAAAGTTGTCGTACAACAAAACAAGCATTAACTTAAAAAATAGATGAATAAGACTATTATTTTGTTCGTCTGACTATTATTTTGTTGAATTATGTCAAATTAAACTAGATAATAGTACATTTTATTTTTAACTATTATCGAATTGTAATTCTAACCCTGTATTAGTTCGCTGTATTATTGTACTCGGTAGACAAACCAATATTATTGTCGTCTTCTAGAAGTTCTAAAAGAATTACCATAAAATTTGCTTGCTTACCACGTAGTCTATTACAGAAATTATTCCCAGATGACGCCACATACAAATCACTGACAATAATCAATCATGCATTATCTTATACTCTTATGAATTTATAGAAAATTAATAACATGATTGCAATGTTCAAATCCTCTCAGGGATCATCGATATATTTGGATGGATCTTATAAACGATCTCTAATCTTTGGTTTGGGTGGTCTGATGTCTCAATACTGAGATTTTGGCTAACCAAAAAAAACTTCATCATACAATAAAGTGTAGATCAACCTAAAAATTAGTTGGTGAACAAAAAACAAAGTCGTTGCATTATTTAATTGTTGACCAAATTGAAAATGGTTAGTGAACATAAAAAAATGTCATTGTACTATTTAATGTGTTACAAGAAGAAATAATTAATAAACTACTATTTGTTTACGAAAACAAATAAAGTTGTATGACTATTCTTTTCTGATTGATTTAACTATGAAACTAGATAGGCGCGATTTCATATGCTCTTTTTGGTTGAATTTACCTATCATTTTCTTTGAGTGTAAACTCAATTTGAAAAGGACAAATTGTATTTACTGAAAAGTGTCCTTTGGTGACTGTCATTTACATACAATTTCATTAGTCTGACATTTTGACAGAACTAAGACATCACCAAAGCACACGGGGTTCCCACCAACCTGGAAAACCTGGAAATCCTGGAAAAGTCAGGGAATTTAGGATCATTCAAAAAAAGTCATGGAAAGTCAGGGAATATCAATGAATTTCAATAAAGTCGTGGATTTAATAAAATAATTTTATTTAGTCATGGAATTTGGTTAGCGGCAACTAAACAATTCTTAAACTCTAACGCACTCCCACCTATTGAAGTACTAGTTTTGAACACGTCTCTACTAAGCAGTTACATTACCAACATTGTAAAGAACGGAAAGCTAATATCTTGCTATTTCTTTTCTTCTCTTTGGTATTTCAATAGTCCATCTTTTTCCAATAGGGATTTACATATAAAAACGAAAAAGAAACTCTTGGAGAATGACTAATAATAAAATAGTAAATGGCGTTTGTTGTCTTAAAGAGTTTTTAGAGAATATTATTAGGTATTATGCAAATCACAAATAGGTAACACACTTTTTTATTTATTATGAAAATACCTACTTTCTGTATATTGTTGCCCTAATCTGGGTAGGGATTGCATTACCGGTTAACCGGTTATTAGGACAAAAAACACATGATGATAATTACCGGTTATTTTAATTTTTTACCGGTTATTTCGGTAAATTCTGAACTTACGATATGTCGCGTATTCAACGTTTCTGTTTATGTCACTGACTAGTATTCACTAAATACAGAGTGACTGTCCCAACAACGAGCACTTTTAACAATAAATAAATAATATTATAAAAAGTAAACTCCAAACACCAAGCCCTAAGAAATACAAGAGAGACATTGACAATATCTTACGACAGAAAATTGAATATGTCACTGCCGCAAATATCCATGGAATACATTTAGAAGTATGTTATTACCAATTCTTATTAACTTATCGACCCACCAATATCGATTGAGGAAGGGCATCTTCAGCTGGTGGTATTCTATGCACAAATATCAGACGATTAACAGATATAGCTTTGAAAAACTAACCCTTTTAACAGGCTATTTTTAAAAAATATTGTATTTTTAGATTAGGTATTCAGTAAATGCCCTATTTGAGTTTATGTTTATAATTTTTGTTATTTATGTGGATATTTTTGTTATTTACAGAATAATTATTTATTTAAATTTATTTCATTTGTATTTTTTCCTTTTGGTAAATTAACTCCTATATAAAAAGTCTATTTGACAGTCACATTTTTGTCACTTTGCCAGCGACAAAAAAGGTGCATCGTTTTTTATCACCGATAAAAATGCCTGTTTCTCAAAAGCAGAGTACACCTAGTAGTCGCATGTCACTTTGAAATCTGTACTGTCAGCTATAATTTTTAAGTATTGTGGAAACTATACTGTACGATATGAGTCGTTTTGGGAAAATTATAATTATTTTTAATAAATTATTGTTGTTGTTAGTTCACATTCATATGTCGTTAATTTATCTTGCCAAAAAACACTCGAGCTTTTCTTTTATGGATAAATTTCTTTTTAACTCAAAATTTTGCTCGAAAAACTGACATTTGACAAAATCGCTCGACCTCTGGTCTCGCGATTTTTTCATGTCAGTTTTTCTTATAAAATCACTGATTGGCAAAATTATTTCGTTACAAAGAGAAATTTATCCGATAAAAAAAAACTCTTGTGATTTTACTGTTGATAAAAAACCTTTTGTTTGTTCATTATATCAAATATACGTATATATAAATATGTTTTTGTTAAATTTAAATAATTTTGTACATGGAAAAAGATAATTGCCATTTTCGCCACCCTAATCATTCATTTTAAAAATTACCGGTAAATACCGGTTATTTACATTTTTATTTACCGATTTACCGGTTATTAAAACTTCCGGTAAATTGCAATCCCTAATTCTGGGCATGCTAATATACTAGTCAGGTAATTACTTTAAAACACTAATTATTGGAGAACCAATCAAAACAACTACTCTTCTAGCTAATACTGACAAAGTATTGAATTACATGATAGAGAGTTTTTGTTAATATTTTTATATTTAATATGCACTTGCTCTACTTACCCTGCTTCTACTTATAAAAAAAATAGAAATATTTTTATATTCGAATAACATAATAATATATCAAATAAAACTGTGAATTTAAAGTGTAAATTTTGTATTAAACTTCCTAAAGTCATGGAATTTGAATAATTTAATTTGGTGGGAACCCTGGCACACTTTTCATATTTGTCCTTTTCAAATTGAGTTTGTTTTCAAAGAATTCTTGAAATCTTTGCGGCAGTTTTCTCGAAAACGGTTGGAATTATCAAGTTCTATCAAGAGTACCTTCTTTTACGTAGAAATGACTCCTGCATTAGATTTTCTAGTCAAAAGTGCCACTACATTTCGTAAAAAAAAAAAATATTCATCATCAGGTAAAGCTCACGAGGTGCTCTCCACGGTCTAGCGTGATGTAATACAATATGAATTCAACTCTTAATTCACAAAAAATGGGAAGTTTCAAAAAAATAATTTTATATTCCTGAATTTTGGTATAGAGGTATAAAATTGCATTCAAAATAACTTTTCTTAGTGGAATTTTTTCATATTTTGAAAAATAAAAGTATTTTATTAGTGGTGATTTTTACAACTTTGCTTATAAAACACCCTTGTAGAACATCAAATTAACTCATTTTTGGTATACTTTAGTTTTACAACAAGCAGGACTCAATCCCCAAATACCATTCCAAAATTCCAAAATTTTTGGTCCATTACACCTCTTGTTACATCTATCCTGGGACACACTGTAGATGATTCAGTACTACAAAATAAGGATGCGGACAAGGTAAGCACTTACTTGCAAAACTATACTGAAACGAATAGTAGAACATTTTTCATTAAACCAACTGATAGAAAGAAGGTATTGTCTGTTGCAAAGACATTAAATAAAGAATATTCTGGATATAATATTTCACCAACTCTACTAAAAAGAATAATGAATGTATTAGCTGATGAACTTGAACACCTATTCAACGAATCCTTACAGGGTATTTTCCCTACAGCTCTGAAGAGATCGCATGTTGTACCACTATTTAAAAAAGGAAATCCACAATCTATCTCAAATTATCGACTATTTTCCTGCTAATTATATATCAAAAATTTTCGAAAAACTCATGAACAAGAGATTACTGGAATTTTTAAACAACTGTAATATAATAAATCAAAGCCAACATGGGTTTCTAAGCGGCAAATCAACAACTGCAGGGTATGACATAACAAAGACCATTATTGAAAGTTTTAGACTCTAAATCAAATAGCTGGGTATAGCATTTGACTTCTCCAAAGCGTTTCACAGCGTGAATTTAGAAATAATTCTTTTAGAACTAGAATTCTATGGCATACGAGATGTAGCATTAAATTGGTTTCAAAGCTATTTAGTGGACAGGCAGCAGCCAATAATTTTAAGAAAATCAGCTGAGCAAACAGAGTTTTCGTATTCAGAATGGGGTACCTCAGGGATCAGTCCTGGGTCCACTTCTGTTTCTACTCTACATAAACGATCTGCCATCTTGTGTATTAAATTCATCGGCAACGATTTTCGCTGACGATTCACTATTTCTGGTAAAAAGCGACACTTCTGCAAATATTCTACCTTATGTAACTGAATGCTTAAACAATATACGTAATTGGTGTGACGCCAATAAAATTAAAATTAATTTTGACAAAACATATTGTATAAACTTTAACCAAAGACAACGAGCGAATTTCACAACTGCAAACTTTAATGTCAAATTTACTGATGAAATAAATTCGCTTGGTGTCACTCTAGACAGACAGATGAATTGCAACAAACATATTGCAGCATTAAATAAGAAATTAAATTGTGCATGTTTTTGTTGAGAGCTATGGCAAACAAGGGATTGAATCAAAATATTTTGAAATTACTTTATCACGCAGTCTTTGGTGCTCTGATTTCAAATGGTATAATCTTCTGGGGTATCTCCTACCGACTGGACAACAACTTTTACCATTCAAAAACGTGCTATCAGAATTATTTCGGGATTAAAACGCAGCCATGAACCGTGTAAGCAGAGCTGGGCAAATATGTACTTACAAATACCTCATAAGTATTTAAATACTTCTTGCAGCAAGTATTAGTAATTATACTTGCAAATACTTTATCTGAAATATTTACTACTTAATATTTGTGAAAATGATCCTAAACGTATTTATATATACTTAAACTATTTAAATAACTGGGAAGTATTTAAATACTTTTAAAAAAGTATTTAAATCCTTTTCTGACAGCATTTAAATACTTTCAGAAATATTTGAATCTCAAAAGTATTTAAACAAATACAACAAATATAATCAAATACATCAGGGAGACAGGCAGATACTCGTCAAGAATCAAGACATGTACTATACTATGTAGTTAATAAATACATTGCATCGTTCAGTCTTCAGTCATTCATGTCTTCTCCCAGAAAGTTGGTTGAGAGCAGACATATACAGTAACAGCGTTAACTGTTAATGCATATGCTTTGTGATTGTGACAGAACAGTTGAACAGAATAGTGTATTCTAGTGCCATAGTCTCTGTGCTTTATTTGGGTATTTGCAGAGGACGCAAAGGTCTAGCTCTACGGATAAGTAAAAGTCCAATACCCAACTAGAACTGATTAAATATAGAAAGAGGTAATAAAATAGTGTTGTAGAAGTTCTTGAAAGTTATGAAAATTTTGACACCTCAAATAGTCAAATAGTACTTAATATAATAATAATAATGATAATGATAATAATAAGTCTTTATTGATTTCTACAATAGAAAATACAATTTGGCGAAGTTTAGCCATTAAAGGCTATTGTTACACTTAACTATGCTTCAAAATGTTTCAGTGTTATCAATATATTTAAATATTCAGAAAGTATTTAAACTATTTAATTATTTTTGTTATTCATTATTATTTAAATACTTTTATCTTTTAAAAGTACTTAATATTTAAATACTTTCAATTTCCTGAAAGTATTTAGTATTTAATATCTAAATACTTTTTCAAAGTATTTGCCCAGTTCTGCGTGTAAGCCACATTTTACCAGCCTGAACATATTAACATCTTTTCCTTGTATATATTAAAAACACTATTATTTGTACACAAAAATAAATCAGCATACATCTTTAGCAACTCAGATACATGTCAAAACAGTCACTTAATATTACCACGTCACCGAACATCTCTATATGAAAAACATTGTTATTACAAAGGAGCCGTCCTGTACAATAAACTACCACGAGAAACTAAAATGTCAGTAAAAAACTTTGAAAAGCAAATAAAAAACACGCTGTTAAAAAAAGCCTACTATTCGGTAGATAATGTGCTCATTTAGCACTTTTTTTTATTTGATTATCGGAAAGATCTTATAATTTTAAGACCCTGTGCAAAAAACTAGAATTTTGTGAGACCTATAAATAAAATCGTAAAAATGGACCGGACCGCCTTGTCAAGTATCGGCCGTGACGTCACTTGATAGGAACCCGCTAGCCGAACCAGCTAGCTGCAGCGCGTTATTATAGTTTCACAATATTACGAATCGTTAACTTAAGCAGTGTGTTTTGAAACTTATGCGTATTTGTGAAGATTTCCAGTTTATCAACTATTTTCACCGATTTATATCACTATCCTCTGACGTCACGATGTTGGTCACACCGCGCTTCCAATTCCCTCTTTAAAAGTCGTATATTTCGAAAACCACATGTCGGATTCATCTGAAATTTTCAATATCGTCTAATTTTAAGTAATACTTTATCCACAAGAAGTAACAACTACTAAGTGAAATTCATTAAATGAGCCCATTTTATGCAGGATAATATATGAAACTATCAAAGGACATAGTGAAATCGTATGAATTCTTGTATAAGTAAGGAAATATATATACATTTCACTAAATCAATCTAAAATTGTATAGTTAGTTTTATGGTATAGTTATAGTTATATCACATTTTGTAAAGTGTGTGTTCACTCAATAATTAAATCATTTATTGTATATAGCACTCTAGCACACATTCCACACATTGCCACACATGTAATCATGTTCTTGAAATAAATGTATTCTATTCTGTTCTATTCTATGATGCACAACTATTTCAAACAATATAACATAGCAGAAACAAAACTAAATACCCGAAAGAGATAGATATAAACAACGTAAACATTAATTACACTGAAAGTACAACATTTTTAGGAGTGACTTGATGTACACATGGACTGGAGGTATTATGTAACAAGCGCTTTGTGGTAGACTTAGTTCAATTTCTTACTCGTTAAAAGAACTGAAGGAGGTAATGAATCACAATTTGCTTTTTACAGCTTATTATGGGCATTTTTACAGTTTAATGTCATATGGAATAATATGGGGTGATTCCCACATTCATAAAATATTGTTCAAAAAAAGGGCAAAACGAATCTTATCAGATTTAAAAGTAAGTGAATCGTGTCATCAACATTTTACAGCATTAAAATTATTCAGCTCTGGCTCTTTATTTATAAATGTCTTTGTTTATTTTTAAGCATATGAAAGAGATTAAAAACTTCAGAGATCATAGTTGTTATAGAACAAGATACAAAGGAAAAAGGCTGTTTTTATAAATGTGTGCATTTTTATATGTTACCAACCAAATTGAAAAAAATTTTACATCTATAAATATTTTCAAAAAAAAAAATATAAAAAAACCACTTAATATGTGTAGAAGTGAATGAGACAACTTTTAAGTAAGATTGTATTTGTTCTTTAAATTTCTATTTTTTTAAATTTTTTTAACTAGTAGCAATAATAATTTTTAAGTATCTTCCATTTTTGTATTATTTGTTTTTACCATGTATTTTTACTTCTGTAAAATTTTAGACATGTAACAAATTTAAATTGTCACCATTACGCAACAAAATTCTATTCTATTCTAAATAAATAAATTTGTAAAGTTATAAAGACATTATAATTAATTAGACTATCAGGACATCGCAGATAAGAATACCACATAATAGAAAAAAAAGACACCCATTACTAAACCCCCATTATGCTCTTGATTCTTTGGAGCGCTATCTCTCGTGAGTGGTTTCTCCTACAAAAATACTTCTTATCTACCTGATTTCATCATCATCTTTTGTAGTTGTATTTTCAAAGACAGTTAACTTTAAGGTTAAATTAGCTCAAGACGTCATATTGTCTTAGCACAGTTGAAGTATGATTCCAAATTAGAATTTTAGAAATGAGTATATGGAAACAAACCGACGAAAAGGTAAAAAAAAAATACATAATTATACCTGTAAACTCATATTTAACAAGTATAGCATACTTTCTTCCCAAATTATTACTATAATTTTTTTATCTGGCAATAGGAATTTCCTTATAGAGGAATATTTTGGAGGCGCATTGTTATTTTACGAAGTACAGCTGCTATTATACACCAAACAATTTCAGAATTGATTTCAACAAGCGAGAACTGCAAATACTTTACTTATAAATTAGATTTATTTTAGTTACCGACATTCATATTGTATTGTTATTTTGAGTTATAGCTGTACGTGCATCCCCCAACGATCCTTGGGGACAATGTTTTTCATAGAGATTAAAGCCTAAGGAACAATTTAAGACATGTTCCCAAAAAAAAAAACTGGCTGTACGTTCAAAATGGCGGCCATAATGTTAAAAAAAACTGTTGCCAATGTTGTTTTTGTCATTTAACACAAAAACTAAGAGATGGACAAAAACTTTTTTCACAAAAAACGTGCCTAAAATTTTCTACAATTTTGTTCCCATTTTCCAGATAAATGAGTCTGAAATTAAAAAAACATGGAAATTCATATATCGGTAAATCACTTAGAGGAAATAACTGTGACAATTATTGTAACTATAACTTTATATTATTAACATAAAAAATAAAATGAACTGAAAAAAACTAATAATATTAATAATATTATAATTTGCGGACATTTATCTCGAAAACGGCAACAATGGTATCTGGAAAATGGTAACTCCTATCCAAATATTGTATAGAAACAGAATTGTAAGAAATTTTATGCACTTTGTTTTTTGTGCAGAAAGTTTTTCTCCATCTTTTTTAGTTTTCATGTTAAATGACAAAAACAATATTTGCAATTTCTTTTTAAACAGACGCCATTTTGAAAGTAGAGCCAGTTTTCTGTTTTCATGTCTTAAATTGTTCCTTAGGCTTTAATCTTTATGAAAAACATTGTCCCCAAGGATCTGGGGGTGCACGGACACTTAGGATGGGCTCCCGTAGTATTACGTTTTATATTGAATTTTATATTTTAAGAGCTGAATCATTTATCTGGAAAATGGTAACTCGTATCCAAATATTGTATAGGAACAAAATTGTAGGAAATTTTATGCACTTTGTTTTTTGTGCAGAAAGTTTTTCTCCATCTTTTTTAGTTTTTGTGTTAAATGACAAAAACAAACAATATTTACAATTTTTTTTTTGGGGACATGTCCAAAATTGTTCCTTAAGCTTCAATCTTTATGAAAAACATTGTCCCCAAGGATCTAGGGGGGTTTGCACGGGCACTTAGGGCGGGCCCTGTACTATTAGGTATCTCTTCAAATTTGTAGGTGACTGACAATATTTCGACTACTTATAGAGAAAAATACCAAATAAGTATAAAAATCTTATTTTTTTTCTCTTGGTGCCATTTTCCAATTTCACATACTTCCGTAAATTCTACCTAAAGCTAGTCAACTCGATGTCGGATTGGCATCGAATTTAAGTAAAATTTACCTAAACAGGTATTAGCAACCAAATCTATTGTGCGACTACAAGTACGATTTATGTGTAATTTTACCTGTCTTAGTCGATATAACCTAATTTCGACATCGTCTTATTCTCCACTTATGTCGATTCCATGTAGCGACAATGTAAATCTTACCAAAACATGGTTAATTATAATTTTGCGACTAAATTTATTATACGTAATTTAGGTAGTCATCTTGATGTCAAATAATACCTAAATGTTTGCTGGGATGAGATTGTTAGTATGATTTTAACCTAAAACAATTATTTTAGGTCATAAGTTTTAGTGATAACTTCAATTGTGGGATATATTTAGGGAGTTTTGGGAATATTTCTTTTCGATCAAAATTTTTTTCGCATAATGTTTACAGCGAGGGTAGTATATTTCAATTTGGGAGTGTTCCCATCATTAGTAAAAAATATTTATTAACTGAACATAATTTAAAATTTGGAAAACAAATATTTTGCTAATTTAATTTAAAAGAAAAAGTATCTAAAATATATTTCTGAATTATTGCGATTCTTAGAAGAGAAAAAGGACCCCGCACCAAACGCATGGGTAATTTGTTGTCGACAGAATCGTTACAAATTCAAGGCATAGAATCCTTAAGTCATTCTCAATGAAAACTGTTATGGATAAAGTTCCAAAATGACTTTATTTTAAAAATACAGCAGGTCGAAGCTCCAAAATTCAAAATTTTAAAAACGCGATTTTACGTATTTGTATGTATTGATTTACATGAATAATAATATTGTGTACTTATGTAAATAAACATATAAATTAAATAATATTATTATGCTTTATTTTTATTACTATAGCAACGTGATGTGAATTTGTCTTGTGTTTTTTAAATATTATGCAATAAAAATATCAATTTTACTTTAAAATGCCGAAATCACATTTTTTAAGCTGAAGAACTTTTGTGGCCTAGAATCATTAAAACAGAAGGAAAAAGTTCTGAGGTCTAACAAAAATACACTGTTTTCTATTATGCACGCAAACTTTTTAATTATTAGTAATTTTTATAAATATATTATCAGGAACACAAATCATACGATCTCGTTTGTATTTTGTTTGTTTTTCTGATTTCCATTGGAATAAAAATAGGATTCTTCTTATTTGCATAAGAATCTTTTATTTGTTTATATGAATATTAGAATAATGTATTTTCCTATATTACACTGTACATCAGTATTATCTTCTTAAAACAAATTAAATATTACCGTTTCGATAAAAAATACGTAAAATCGTGTTTTTAAAATTTCCAATTTTGGAGATTCGACCTGCTGTATTTTTAAAACAAAGACATTTTGGAACTTTATCCATAACAGTTTTCATTGAGAATGATCCAAGGATTCTATGCCTTGAATTTGCAATGATTCCGTCGACAACAAATTACCCATGCATTTGGTGCGGGGTCCTTTCAGATCATTTCAATTTCCAAATAATGGCAAAAATCTTTAGTGGCGATAGGTGGTCAATATTGTAAAAATAGTCAGAGTGTATTGAAGGAATCTGAAAACATACAGAAAAAATTTTGTACATAATAGTTGTCTAGTTTAAGAGGTGTTTGTGTTTTTTCTTTTTCCGTTACTACTTGATATGTACATTTCAAAATCACTACATCATATTACACAACGGTTTACTCCTCAACATCAGTTCAAATGATGGAGGGGAAAACAATCATACTATATTCTTAGCTATAAGTCAAAATAATTAATCAGTACCTTATTTTATTAGAAAAACAAAAAGAGATAAACATTAAAATATTAATTGCTAGCTTTAACTTGTACCAATAAGTTCATTTTGTTTGCTTTGCAAGATCTTCTCTGCCTCGGC
Source organism: Rutpela maculata (assembly GCA_936432065.2). Classification (NCBI taxonomy): domain Eukaryota; kingdom Metazoa; phylum Arthropoda; class Insecta; order Coleoptera; family Cerambycidae; genus Rutpela; species Rutpela maculata. The sequence continues at coordinate 115,955,950 of OW386285.2, forward strand.
TATAAATCCATCAGCAATAGCAATAAGTTGAGTTTCGATACTCCTAGCCAAATCCTGGGAGATCTCTTTACTCTTGACTTGTTTTACGTATTTAATTTGCACATGCCTTACGTTATCCTTACATTTTACGAAGAGCTGCTTTGCATTTTTTGCGAGACCTTCACGATGCTCCTTTGTCACCCTAAAATTTAATATCAGAAAATAGTATATTTGTAATTTAAAAATAGACTATTCTAGTATGTTTAGGGAAATATTCAGAGGGTGTACAGATATTCCGGATAATTTAATGTTGCTAACTTTTTGATTTCATGGAGTTTTAAAATATATTTATTTTATTCTTTAGTTCAGCTTACAAAGTGTGGTAGGAAATCCCTTATACAAAATTAAGCCTAAAATCCTAAAAGATAGTTATGGGTCATTCAAAATGAATGGCTCACTTTAGGGAACTATGAACAAAGATAATTTTCCAAATACAACTCATTCAATAATAATATGTTATTATTGGTGATACTCACGTTAGCAAGTGTCTCTTAGCGTGGTCCAGTTTGCCAAATTACGAGCTTGACATAGTGTCCACGACTAACAATCATATATCTAAAAGCTGAACGAAGTGACCTGGTTCAGTAAAAATAGGTCAGTGATCTCATGATCGACTTATCACTACTACAGAAGAAAATGTCTTATAATGCTTTGTTAATGAGATACAGAATGTTAAAATTAAAAGACTTCAAAAGTAATTGTAAAGGTACGGTCAGACACAGCTACTTTTGCTGAGTAGTTTTAGTGTTGCAGCTGCAAAAGTTTCGTATCGTGTTCACACTCATCCTAAAAGTAGCGTGCTGCGGGCAGTTTTTTCTACTGAAGCTACCCGTCAAAACTTCAAGTCTGGAAAAAGGTTGCAGTGACGTTCACACACAACACATTGTTTTTGCATCATGCAACCAGGTGCCGTATGCTAGCTATTGTTCCTTGACATCTCGCTGAGTTCGTATGTCGTAATATACGTAATACGAACGATTTGTGTACTGTAAAACATCGATGACGAGACACTAGCTACAGCTTGTTTATTAGCTGTACCTACTATTAGAACGAAGAAGATGCCGACGCCAGACAAAAACAAGAATTTGGATGAAAGAATGGATAAGAAATAGATAAAAGTTAGAACTTTCGAACGCCAAATTAATTTCAATATATATTGACTTTTAGCAATATTTCTTAGCTATAAATATCAAGTACTTAAAAGATCCCTCCAAGATCAAACATGTATCTTATTAAAGAATAGATTTTAAAAAAATTCACAAGCGGCAGCTTTAATTCTAAATTTTTTGTTTTTTATAACTAGGTATAAACAAACAAGAATGATTCATTTAAAAACATTAATAGTTTTGTCAGCTTATTTACAAATATATTTATAATGTTAAAATGTTAGTTACACAAATGGACACCAACTTTAAAAGTACTGCACTCGCCGCCGCTGCAAAATTTTCAACCAAATAGATATTTTTTGCAGCCACCGCTACTCTCTAAAATTCAGTTCACACGTGGCTACTTTTGAGGCTGCATGCAGCATGTATAAATTGCACGCAACCAAACTGGACACGCTACTTTTAAGGTTGCACAGGTATTCACATGAAGATTCACTTGAACTGCGTAGTTTCTTAGACTGCACCGCAGCAAAAGTAGCTGTGTCTGACCGTACCTTAAGGCTGCTTAAATTTCAACGCATTTAATGCATATTTTGACAATATTTATAATACCTTGATTTCAGGCCAACTTAGTAAAATGGCTAATCAACACTTTTTGATAGTGACACGATACATAGTGATTTCTCGAATTTTGTTCACGTTTAAATAACATTTAAAAAAACTTTTTTATTTTTTAAGGGTTTTCCATAATTATCCTGTACCTACAATTCAAAAATTCTTAAAGACAAATGTTTTCTGAAAATTACTCATATTTAGTTAGCCGGGATTCGTTGAGCAAATCATTTCGCAGATCAATTGTTCGTTAGAAATTGGGGGATTTAGATAATTTTTTTAATAACTAGTTTATTTTTAACATTTTCTTCTATTTTACTATCCCATGTGCTGTTGACTGGTACTATTAATGTCACTGATTGTTCTGATTGTTCGTCACCAGGAGTAAGGACCACATCCCAGGTAGCAAGGAGACGTCATTATGACGTCTTATAAAGGTGATTTTTCGTCGCCGACGCCATTGTCCCAATAAATGACATACCAGAGACGTGATACTTATAACGTACTTCTGACGTCATCATGAAGACGTCAAATACACGTTTCTTTTAGGTCATTATTTTGACGTCATTAATAAATGACGTACCAGAGACGTGATATTTAATACGTACTTCTGACGTCATCATGAAGATGTCAAATACACGTTTCTTTTAGGTCATTATTTTGACGTCATTAAAATGACGTGAAATAAATCATTATAAAATAAAAATAAATAGAAGTATTTAGTGACTAGTTCGATTTTTGCCACATAGTAATAATAATTTTGTTTTACTATTTCTAACTAGGTATACAGCTTTTAAACATATTGTTCAATGGTTCAGTGAGTTAAGTGTTAGGTTGCGGAAGTTGAGAGTATTAGAACACAAATTTATGCGCCTCATTTCAGACTCTGATAGGTACACCTTCCTCAGAGATCTCTATGCACGTTGTCACGACATAACCCCACTAGCGGACTACTTTCAAGAAACATCGCAAAAATTCTATCAGTTCAAACTGGACGGTAGTCCGCTAACCCGCAACATTATCCGAATCAGACAGCATAACGCAATACTTTTCGATATAAGACACACCCTACCATACCAGGCGTTGCCTATCTTCCGGCAACCTCCCTAACCACACCTTCCCTCTACCATAACCTACATTTACCCTACCCTTTATATTTCGCCAACTTTACATCTTTAACCCCTTTCCACCTTGTTATGTTTGTACAATTTTGTTCCTTTATCTCTTTTGTTCTTTTTGTCCTCTTTTTGTATTTCCAAATTCCCTCTAGGCCGATAACATCCTATAAATCTAAACTTTTTAAATCATATAACTTTTAACCTACTCTACCTTCCTCGACGGCGGTCAGATCACGAGGTCGTCATTTGTTCGAATGGGTTTTTTCGTTAACTCTGTTTTCCCATATTAACAATCAAAATTTTCCAAAAGTGCGTTTGCCTAGTGAGTTTTTAGTTATTTATAGTGTATTTTAATTAGTTTTAGGCCCATGTGGGCACATGTTTTTTCATTTTTAATTAGTTCTTAAGTCTGTCTGCGGCAGACAGGAGTTTCTATTTCTATTCCCAATTTAATTACTGTTAAGCCAAACCGGAGCCGCCCCGCCCAGCCCCACATTTACCACGACGATGCACGCCGTGATTGTTGGGCTGGCTCCGGGCCGGGATCCGGCGAGGCGCATTTATGTTCGTTAAACACGTAATAAATTTGTTTTGTTGTTTTTTGTTGTAGGTTACGAGGCAAAAGGTCCCCGGTTCGATCCCTGCACATTCCGGTTTTTTTTTCGTCAAAAACTTTATTAATAATTGTGGAAAAATATTATAATGAGAGGTTTGCATCCCTTATCGCAAAATTCACAGATTACCAATACGTCATATTGGCGTCATATATATGACGTCATTGGGCTGTGACATTGTGCCGTCTTTTTCACGTCATTTTTACGTCATGCTGAAGGTGAAATTGACGTAATTAATGCCGAAAAAACGACGTCATAATGACGGCACCTTGCTGCCTGGGATAATTTTAAGTTTAACTTTGGGCACAGAATTCTCCTTCGAAGTTTGTATCCTGATCACGTAGACATTCAGTACATAATCAACATCATATCCACATCGCAGTGGAATACTGTTTGCTGTTTACATTCATTTCAATATTAGAGGCGAGGGAATGTAAAGCAGTCGGTACCTTGTCTATTAAATCAGGGTTCATAGCAATTCTTCAAATTTAAATTCTCTGACTTTTCCAGATTTTCCAGGGACTTTTGGAAGTTTTTTTCAGGTCTAATAATTGATGAGCGGGAGGACACTAAATAATCGGCACAAAACTAGAAGTACAAAACTCAAATTTTTTTTTACTTTTCGACAGAGAAGAGGTTCTTTCCAAGTTGAGGACAGCTCGTTCTCTTGGTGTCGGTGATAGGCCTTAGTAATGGAAATACACTGACGTTAAATAAATAAAATTAAAAAAATTCAATATTAGCTGCAACGGTAAAAACTAAAACAGTTCCCCTGAATTCTCTAATTCTAAGAGCATCCATTATAATATTTATTACGTAAAACATGTTAATATTTTGGCCATACTTTGAGGTTATTAACACGTTGACTGCCATCTCGGTCTATATGACCGAAGTTTTTATTGTCTATGAGGCCAACTCGGTCCATAAGACTGAGTACTTATATTTGCCCTGTGGGCCTACTCGGTCTATAAGACCGAGTAATGTTTTTGGGATCTCTGGATCTTCTGGATCTTTTCGGGATCTTGGAATCTCCCAGCGACTCGGTCCAGCACACTTCTATCGTTATAAGTAGACTGAGATGGCGTAGTAAAGGACCAAGACCTTTTTTGACGTTTTTTTCAAAATATTGTGTGTCAATTCATAGTGTATTAGCCGATAATAGTCATGGCCTGGGGGGATATTTTATTTGGTTAAACCGTTGCTACCGGTTGGCGCCTTATGAGAAATTTGTCTTAACCCGTATGGCAGTCAACGTCTTAAAAAAAGGCTCGAATGAAAACAAAATGACTTACTGCAGAACTTCTTAAGTTCTTCGTTCACTGGAAGTGACTGTGATTTGATAAAAAACAAGTTGTAAGATATAATCACCAGGTCAAGAAACAATCTGTTCATCATACACTTATAAGCTGTCGAACAGCTCAGATACTGACGATGTTATACTGATGTAGTGGCATACTCCTAAGCAGAGGTTCAGAAGAAAGTGATGGATACATCCACTTAATGAGATTAAAATAAGCATTTGTAGTTACAATATAACTGTTAGATGACCTCGAAGATGACAAAAAATTTCAGTTATTCTACACAATATCTAAAGAATTTTTCTGCGAAGTTACTGAAAGTGAGACCATATATAGGAAAAAAGGGAGCTACAGGAAAAACATTATTGCCAAGATGCTAGATTAAATTCAGCATTACTTAAGTCGATAAGCAAAATTTAATAAAACGTGATCCATCGAAATGAAGTTGTGTCAAAACATTTTGTTTTGTATTAAAACTTTACGTTTTCAGCATATGTAATAAAATATCATAAACATATTGTTGGTAAATAAACCATAAGCACACCACACAGAGTAGACAACCCAGAAATCCAAAGCCAAGGCTGTTCGGATGGGTGTTATACATTTGAAAAGTGCAGGTAACATCTATTACCATCTGACATTGCTAGTATTGGAGCAGGGGTTCGCACCTTGTACATGATAGACATAGACAGTGTGACCAGCGTGGTGTGCTACCATGCTGGTAGAAACAATAATAGCAACAAACTGACATTGCTAATTGCAAGATGATCTGTCACACAATCATTGCTTGCAGGATGCATTGTCTACACCTTATAGTGTACGGAGTGCATATTTAATTCAACGCCTACAAACTTTCTTTTTTTATCTAATCACTCACGTTTCTTTGGTGGGCAAAGGGCCTTATAATTGTAAATACCTAACTGACTCGTAAATAATTACTCTATACCCAACTGCTCCAAACTGAATAATAGTATTTAATATGATATCTTTAACCCTTTCGGGGCGAGTCAAGGAATAATACTCCTGTTTGTGCTGGCCGAGTGCAGGAAAATGCGCGCCTTTTAGTTAATGTAAAACATGGAGTTTGACGCTCGGAATGCCCCCCACTTATATTTCATATTTTTTGGGTCGCTGATCACGAAAATCGGGGTCCCGCAGCTCCAAAAATTGTGCGACACCCCTAAAAATGCCCTTTTGGGTTTTTTTTCGCGGTAATGTGAATAATACTGTAAAATAATGTTATGAATGTGCTAATTGTAATGATATTTTGCCAGTTCAGTATGTTAATCTAAAATAAGAACAAATTTTATGCTGAGGGTTCACCATGGAAAAATGATGGAATTTTCTTTTCACTTTTTGATTTGAGTTTAGATGAATTGTACAATGAAGAAATTTTTTTTCCAACCCTTCAGGGGTGAAAACTACCCCTATATTGCTAGTAATTAGAAAATAAGTAGAGATGTATATTTTTTAGTTTTCTGATAAAAACACTAAAAAACTTCACCCCTTTTGGGGTGAAAACTACAGGGAATTGAAATAGAAGGTAGAAATATTCTTGATAAATGAACACTTCATATTGTTTGCAATATTTTTATATTTTTCACCCTAAAGGTGTAGTATTTTTTTCCACGGAAGTTTATCAGAAATTACAAGCAATCTAAAAAGTATACATCTCTACTTATTTTCTAAGCGTTAGTTCAATTCAGTTAAAGTGTTCCTTAGCAATAAATCTCTGAAATAAATGTATTTGTAGTTTTATTTATTATAAAAGCAATAAAAAAACGCGAAAACTTGTTTGCAGTACCAGTACGGTATGCGGTCTGTAAATTAGAATCTTGCGACATTCGCGTACGGCACCTTTATATTTAATATGTGTCATGTGCACCGTACTTGTACGTGTGTAGGCAAGGAAAAATATAAAATTATTTTCTATACGACACTAGGTCACGTTCATAGGAACAGATTTCGTACTAGTACGGCACTCGGCAGCCAACAGCAGCTTAGTGAAAACGTACGGGTACGTTATTAGCCCTGAAAGTTAAAGATGTGATTAAGAAGTTATGATTACGGGGAATCTAAGTCTGTAGGATTGTTATACTTTGCTCCCATAATTTCAGAGTGAATTTAGGAGCATGGGAATAAACTTCATCTAAAATACAAACGGGACTCATTAACACTTTTGCTGCTATTAAATTATTTATAATAAATCACATTGCTACTGGAGTTTCTGTTACAGTAAACAATTTGTATATTTGGTAGCCATTTTGGAAGATGGCCAACATTTGAATAAAAGGGGACTGAGGTGGATTTTGAAGATAATGTCCCGAATGGTATTAACATTTTGGTGAAAAATAAGTACTGCAATTTTTTCTTCATAGCTAGACAGCTCTAATAATTGAGCACACTGCATATGTCGGTAGCATAGCTGAAGTAGTAGGGCAAGCACACTATATGAGTCTGTAGCACTCAGAGCATTCACAGAATCATTGAGAAACTAAATAGATAATAGTTTTTTAGATACAAAGTAGGTGTACAACGCTTGTTTTGTATAATTATCAAAAAAATAATTATAAAAAAGCTAACCAGGTATTAAGTTTTTGCAATAATAACCAATGCTTGCTTTTTCCAACTTTGATATTTGTCCAACACATACTGCTATTCTCTATTCTAAGTTTTAAAATTATGAACATTTTCGCATTTAGGTAAAAACTTACTTTGGAATTGGAATATAAAGTGTAGTTCCATCTTGCTGTGGATTTAAATTCATTCCTGACTTTTCAATAGCTTTTAAAGCTGCAGGAATAGCTTGTGGAAAAACTGACATATTTACCACAAGAGTTTTTGGATTTTTTCTTACTATTTGAGCTAATTCTTGTAGGGTATGTTCTTTGCCATCTAAATGAACTGGAATCATTTCAATCGATCCTAAAAATAATAAAATATGCGTGATGTAGAAGCATTTATATATTTTGTTACTACATAGGTACATTAATTTTCTTGATGCAGGAACATGTAAAATTTAACTACCTGTAAAATTTAACTAGTTGCAGATATATATACAGAAACAATTATTTACATTACTAGATGTGAAAGTACTTTTAGGTGTGAGGTGATTTTTGAATAGTCGAGGCGAAGCCGAGACCTTTAAAAAAACACCGAACACCTAAAAGGGCTTTCGCATCGTGTAATGTATTATATTTTTTTCTACTACCGAAAGATATTATGGAATTTAATAATTTAAAATTAATTATTTCAAGAAATTATTTGACGTTTTTAATAAACTTTATAGTTTAAGAGACTATCTGTGAATTTCTGATGGTTTCAAACCATGGAAATCATATATTTTCTAATATTATGATGTCTATTTTTCAAACTAAAATAAACAAATATGTTTGGTGGCGATAAAAATGGGATACAAAAAGCAGCCAATATTGCTTGTGCCTCGCTTTACCCCAAGAAATCCAAAGCAAGGTACCTATATGCAAACTTATGAAGTGTTAAAATTTGCTTTTTTTTTTATTTTTCTGCCCTGGCCACAAAAGTTCTACTTTCGTAGCTAGCAACTCGAATGTTTACTTTCGTTGTCACGCGTGTTGCTAGGGTTGCAATAGTTTTACATCATTAAACACGAAAGTTTACTTTTAGGTGTGAGGTGATTTTTGAATGGTCGAGGAGAAGCAGAGAGATCTTTCAAAAAACTCCGAACACCTAAAAGCACTTCCACATCGTGTAATGTATTATATTTTTTTTACTACCGAAAGATATGGAATTTAATAATTTAAAACTAATTATTTCATGAAATTTGTTTCAATGCCAATGAAACATTTACTATCTGTCATCAAGGTTTATGTTAAACATTTTAATTTATGGCAGTTTCAAACTAAAATAAACAAATGTGTTTGGTGGCGATGAAAATGGGATACAAGAAGCAGCCAATATTGCTTTTGCCTCGCTTTACTCCAAAAAATCCAAAGCAAGGTACCTATATGCAAATTTATGAAGCTTTAAAATTTGTTTTTTTTTTAATTTCTCTGTCCTGCCCACGAAAGTTCTACTTTTGTAGCTAGCAACACTTTAGCAACCAGGTAACTCGAATGTTTACTTTCATTATCACGCGTGTTGCTAGGTTTACAAAGATCATTTATATAGACGGTAGTAGAAAAAGGTCATTTATATAGGAGGTAGTAGAAAAAGAAGTTTTCACTCACATTTTAGGTATGGCTTAAATCTAGGCAAGGTACTTTAAAAAATCAAGAAATACATTGATACGAGGAGCTATAATTAATTTATTTACTTTAACCTAGGCTAGAAACATAGCATATTCAGTGTTCAAAAAAGACGTAAGTTTGTGTTTCATGCCCCAGTGGCTTTTCTACTCTAATATTTAGTTCGTGTTTAATACCCATATTTAATATTTTCTAACGAAACAAACCTACTGATCTCTACCTGAGGTTGATCTTATTGATAAATGCTTCGTAAAATCATCTTTCAACTGTTCTACAGCTTTCTGCATTTGATTTTTTATGGTCTCCACATTTACTACTTCCGAGATCTGTGTTTCATTAATTTCAACTTTCGCTTTACCTATAAATAAACCATGTAACATTATTTTACGACTTAGAAATATGATTAATACCTTTCTCTTTTTTCTTGTCTTTTCCCTTAGCATAATTTCTAATTGATATAAATGGATTATGATTTTTCATTCCATCGACGCGGAATGATTGAACATTTAGAGTATTGGTACTAAACACTGATATCGTTCTAAATGATTTAGAACTACTTGAAAGTCTAATTACTTTTAAAAAGCTCGGAAGATTTCTTGCCGTGAACATGATAAATATATAAAAAAACAGTAATACCTAACCTCGTAACCTCACATTTATTTTTTGTGTTTTGAGTTTCGTTTTCAAAATGGCATGTTTAGTTTAATACTGTTATGCAACCAAATATACAATCCGTTGTATTTTAAGTTGCATATTGAAAGAAAATATATTTCTAATATATGGATGCTACCAGTATATCTAGAAACGTCATGATGGGTTGCATAATATTAGATCATGTTGATTAGATTATTTTGATCTTTCATAAATAGAAAAATGGCCAGGCCAATACCAACCAATATTATCATTTTTTATTGTCATATTGAATCATTTTAATTTTCGATTTAAGTAATGGCCAGAAATAAGCAAGGACTTTTCCTGTGTACTATAAAAGCTAATAAAATCTTAGATTAATAAAGGTTTAAGGCAATATAAAAGTAAATAAATTTAGTCCTAAACAACTTTGATGTACCTACGTGTAGCTTGGAAATGAAATAAAAAATTGAAAAAACTTCAACTAACACGAAAAAATATGGGAAAATCTATACCTACACAATGAGTATATTGTTGTAGTTACTAGTCCTACCGACGAAAATATGTATGGCACCCTACAGACAGTACCTAGAAGTAGATAGAAAAATGTTTAATTACGTAAGTCTTGGAATAAATAATTATATATAAAATAAAGAAGAAAAATTAAAGATTTAAATAATCTTTACGGCGAGTATTACGGTGGTACTCTAAAGTTTTCAAGGTTTGGTACTTGTGCCTACCGCTAGAAATGTTGCGCTCAGCAGGACAAAAAAGCACGTTATTGTTTTATTATTGTCTTTTTTGACTGAAATAGGCTGTGCGGGTTTACTGTCGGTTTATATCGATATCTCTGTTTTACTAATATACTATATATACCGGGTGTTAGCAGTATCATTAGTTTCTAGGTATAAGACTCAAACTTGGCAAGGATAGTAAGTATATACCAAAAATGGCAAATTTTTCATTATTTGATTGTTTTTCCATCACTTCCGGTTTTCCCGGAAATTACCCTCAACTATGAAATTTTACATTTTTAATTGCTTAATTTCGGAGACTATTTTAAGTACAATTACACAGTAAAAAATTGATTACAGAGGTACTTGATTTTTTAAGGTGATTTTTATTTTTACATCAAGAGTGCAGTGAATGCACACAAATCAGTCTAATGGACCAAAACGGTAAGAGAAAAATGTAAACGTAAGATTTTTATAATTGGTTTAGTACCTAAGACCAATGGAAATTCCCGAATTCACTAATTTATAAGTAAGTCAATTTTATTTCCACATTCAGTGGAAAGTTTGGAGTACTAACGCAAAAAAAATTGGAAAATTTTTATTGTTCAAATAGGCTTAGAATGTCATGAAACGTTGAGATTTTAAGTTTGAGCAAAAAAAAATCTGTCTGTCGGTCGGTCTGTCTGCAACTTTTTTTGTGCGCACGTTTACTCTGGAACCGTTTAAGATATTGAGTTGAAATTTGGTACACCTATGTATTTTAACGAGATCTGGAACTAGATTATATTTTATTCGTATTTCGTTGAAAGGTTGGGGGATAAATTGGGGTAAATGGGGGTACATAGGTAAACCAAGCAATAAGAGTGCGTAAAATTGGTATTTGATATATATAAAAGAAGTTAAGGTCTCAAAAAAATTTTTTGGCTTAGCCACACCCCATTAATAAAAGGGGAAAAACATAAAATTGTACAATAGCGTGTATACAAGAACCTAAGGCCTCAAAATTTTTTTTTACTTGATCCACCTCCCAGTATCATCCCTCTACCACCACCCACCCCCACTCCCACTACCGATGTGGCATATCGTTTTATAGGTTTTTGGGGTAGACGATTTCAAATATTATGTCATTAAAGTTCCATAAACAATAATTTCCACACAGTGAAGTGCAAATAATATATTAACTGATTGATTGATTTACCAGCGTGCGGTAGGCATGTCTGCCACTCCCAAGCATTATACAGCTGGGCCTGCTACGTCCACGCTGGGTTGGACTAGGGTCATGCTTGTTGCCATCAGCAAGAGCCACGTGGCGCATGGTAAAGGAATGTGGGATGGGAGGTGTAGGTATTTGTGAGATGCGTTACCGCATTGTGTCGTGAGGGAACGTTTAAGCTCCTTTTTTTGTGTTTTTGATTCTGGACTTCTGCCTCTTCTGAGTCTTCTTGTGAAATATGTTGCCGCGTTGTGTCGTGATATGAAGTGTTTATGCTCCTCTTTTTGTGTTTTTGCTTCTTCGAGTTTTCTTTTTCTGAGTCTTCGGATTCCTCGATTTCCGATGCTGGGTTGGCTTTGAGTCATGCTTGTTGTCAGCAGCGAGAGCCACATGACGCATGGTAGAGGAGTGGGGGATGGACAGTGTAGGTGGTTGTGAAATGCGTTGCCACATGTGTTCGTGATATTTAATGTTTATGCTCCTATTTTTTTGTGTTTCTGCTTCTACATATTTTCTTCTTCTCCTTCTGAGTCTTCTGATTCCTCCGTTTCTGATTCTGGTACAGTATATATCTGTAGGTATTTGTGATATACCTGGCCGCGTGTGCTCCTCTTTTTGTATTTCTGCCTCTACAAATCCTTTCTTTTGATTCCTCCGTTTCTGATTCTGGTAGAGTATATATCGTTGCGATTTCTTTGTGCATGGAATTCAGTTTTTTTTCTCGCTTTTCTTTCCCAGTATGTTTGGTCCTTTCCCAGTTTCTTCATGATCCTCTCAATTGTTGTTTTTCACGTGTAAAATGGTCTCCCTAGTTTTAGTTTGCTGTTGTTCAGTGTTAGCGCTTTCTTCAGTAGATGTGTTAGGTCCGGTGTATAGATTGGACTTAGCTTTGTTGTTGTCTTTGTATACACTCCACTTTACTATGATTTATTACTATTTCCTGGGTGGTTTTCGGTCGAGTAATCGGTCTTTGTCACCTTGTTTTTCACTTTTTTGCACTGAGAGATTCAATCGCCCGTATTAATTATATATTAGCTACATCACTCAACCGCTGTTATACCCACATGTACCACTCTATGTAGAATTTTCACTTAACAACGATCTTTGTCATCCTGTTTTTCACTCCTTTGCACTGATAGATTTAACTCGTATTAATTAAACACCAGCTATATCACTTAATTCTTGTTATTAATATATACCACTTTATGTAGAATTTTTCACTTAACAATGAGCGTAATTTTGACTTGAAAAACATCATTTGATAATTTTAATATTATGACCATACTTTATTCATTTGATTATTACGGGTTCAATTCACATTGAATTCGTTTGGGTAATTTTAATAACTATGAAAAAATAATTATTTGAAGGTTAGCTTAAAAAGTTTATATGACCATAGTTTAGGAACAATACGTTATTTACTATTTCGGGTACAATCCAAACGAATATTACAATCGTATGACAATTCCACAAAATGGTTCTGATTTGATTTTGGGTCCCTTGTTGGGACATGTCCCCGGTACTTCATTGCGTATATTTCTATCCTTTTTTGTGATCTTGTTCCCTCCTAGTAATGTTGATGCTTTATTCCGTTACTTTAGTCTTATTGTTTTTGCGAGTTCGTATGATGTCCCTTTCAGCTCTTCTCAGGTTTTTTCTGTTGCGTTCTTTTATAGACCCAGTGTTCTTGTGTTTTCTAAGAAGGTATTATTTTTCTGAAAGAAATTGGTTACGCGCATAGTGGAAAAAATGACTATATCAACCGGTGAAGTAAAATAAAGTTAAAATTATTAACAATAGCTAGTATGTCAAGTAAAATAAAATGGATAGGTACAACAAAACTTATCTCATTTTTGATGTTTCTGTTCCTGTTCCTTTTCTGGCAGTTGCACTCTACACTACCCTTCGAGGCATCAGTTCCCTGCCATGTGTCGATCACTTCTTTATGAAATGAAAGCATTTAGGTAATATATCTGACGCTTCGCCGGTATTAATTAAATTAAATATCAACTGTATAACCTAACTTGTGTCATGTTAATATACATCAATTTGTGCAGAAATTTTTGCGTTTAAATTCAAAACAATGGACCCGTTTAGTGTGACGTCAGATTCTAGGCAACCAACAATACAAGTGTGTGTTGCTAAAGATTTTGAGCCTTATGTACTATACATTTAAGGTCGAACAATATGGCTGTTGATCAGTGCCTCTAATTTTGTTTGGTTAAAACGCATATTAATTTAATTGAGTAAATTATATGTAGAACGAATCTAATGTATCTTAGGTATACGGCCTATGAATTGAATTGTCTTAGATATATCATATAATTGAGTAATAACACAAAGTTGTTAACCGCAATTTTTGTCATCCTTAATAGCAAGGTGCATAAGAGCGAAAATAATAACTGTAAATTTCGTTACCCCACTTGTATTGTTGGTTGCCTAATATTTGACGTCACTACTAAACGGGTCCATTGGGATCAATTTAGCATAGTTTTAACAGAATATATGCACAAATTCACAGACGCGTCTCGAAACATATGTATTCTAAGGGCTGCACAACACGACTCCTCCACATAGTGAAGTGCAAATATAGTATCAAAATTTTTTCGTTGTGAGAGGATAGAAAATCTAGGTGTGGAATTTAGAGATTTATACAGGTTGCATTGTAATTCGAGACCTATTAACAAACGAACATCAGCGTGCCTGCCTTTCAAGATTATTTTAGCAGGTTGCTAAATTGACACTAATGTTTCAAGTATAAATGAGGAGACAGCGTCAGAGACGCGTCATCGCGTGTACGGTGTTTATAGTTCTTCTATTATTTTCTTGATTCTATAATAAGTGGGTTACCTCCAGTAGTATGGATGCGCGGTAGGTTTCCTGAAGTATTTTGGATGCGCAGTGGCTTTTCTCGAGTACTATAGATGCGCAGTAGGTTACCTCAAGTAATATGGATGCGCGGTAGGTTTCCCCGAGTATTATGGATGCGCAGTGGCTTTTCTCGAGTACTATAGATGCGCAGTAGGTTACCTCAATTAGTATTGATGCGCAGTGGATTTCCTTGAGAAAATTGGGTGCATAGTGGTAGTAGTAGTATGGATGTGTAGTAGGTTTCCTCGAAGAAAATGCTTGAAGTTGAAGCTTTACTTCTATCGTGTAGTCCACAGCACACAATGATTTTTATATCTTTGTCATGCCATTTTCTGCGTATTACTTCCACATCCAGTCGAAGTATACTAATGCAAAAAAAATGTTTGAAAACTTTCATTTTTCAAATAGTCCCTAAATGTCATGAAACGTCAAGATTTTAAGTTTGAGCAAAAAAAATTGTTTCTGTCGAGTTGGTCTTGTAAGTTTTTGGCGCTCATGATTACTCTGTAACCGTATTCAACTATTTTTTGAGGTTATCTTGAATATATGAACCAATCGACCAATTATGGATTTGGATTCAGCGGATAAAAATAGATGGGAATATACTAGTGCAGTGCCCAGGCCAATTTTTTTTGTGGCTGTTGTTTACATATACAATTTTTTTTCATTATGAGACGCTTGGATAGAACATCTGGATGTGGAAGCATTGATTCCTTGGGCAGTGGTTTTTTATTTTGTGGCAAAATTCGTATAATCAATGGAATTTGCACTGGAAACGAATAAATTCAGTGACATCATATAATTTATGGTGCTTGTAAAATTATTTTTAACAATATTTTTTCATATAACAACAAATGTACAGGGTATTTCCCGATTAAGGTCGCAGTAGACGTAACAGACACAAAATTAAAATATTTTTTGCAATTTGGCGGATCATATCTGCTTATTCAAATGTAATTTCGTTTAACTAACTTTTCATAATAATTAAGCAAAAACTATTTTCTTGATAGGTAAAATATACAGCAAAATGTCGATAAGGAAAGCTATTCAAATTAAAAGTTATACTCCTGTGCATAATTCCAAGATTCGCCTACTTTGACAATTTTGTTATTCTTGCACTATATTTTAGGTACCTAGTTATGCAAAAAAAAAATAGAACGTCGATTTCGAAAATGTTTGATCGATCACGTACCAAACAAATGTACTTGGTTATTTAGCTTGGATTACATTTTAGATAGAAGAAGTTGAGATACAAATATATGTAACATGTAGATTTTGAAGGAAAAGATTAAAATTGTCAATGTAAGAAAATAATCTTAATATTTTACATAGCAGTATAACCTTTTAATCCGAATAACTTTTGCAATTGATATTTTGCTGTATTTTTTATAGGAAAAGTACTTTGTCTTACAAGGTACTATGTTTGCTCAGCTGCTATATTCCAAAAAGTTAAAAAAAATACTCAAAATTACTTTTCAGATAAGCAGGAATAATTGAAAAAAATATTATTTTAGGTACCTATGCAGCAGATAATTTCCATTTCATTCATTCTTTCTATATAGTGTTGGTCTAAGCCTGATCGTATGTTAGTATAGTAATAAGAAATCTTCCTTAGGTGACATCCTACTAAATATCTAGCCCAACCTAAAGGATACTTCATCATAAATAAACACTTGTTACATTTCAAAGCTAACAATTATTAAAAAGCAAAATGAAAACGAATTTAAAGTTTCACTCACCCCATGCATGTTTTAACAAATAAAAAAATTCTTTCTACTTTCGACTAAATTTAAACCACCGAAAAGTTGTGCAAGAAATCATCAGGGTGGTACATACATTTTTCTAACTAGACTGCAAAATATTACAAAATATTTTACCAACAATCGACTTCTAAAACAGGGTTTTTTTGTTCACATTTTGAAAGCGCAAAGTTGACGTTTACCGAGAAGCTGTGAATAATGTCATTTTGCCGTTCGTCTCCCTTGACAACGAGCGTTTAAATACTTTTACGCTCGCTCGAGTGCACCTGTCCTTTCACAAGTTTGGTTGGAATATTGACAATGTATTTTTATGAAATAATAATGCCCCAAAACTGTTGTAATACAGTGTGTGTAGTGTCGGGCTAGACATAGGGAGTAAAAGTGCAACATCGCGTATGCCAGCTGGCTGAAATAAATAACTGAGAGCTGGGTTGCTTCAGTGGTCTAGCGCCGACTCTTTAATCTATGCCACTGACGGGCGAGTTTGTTGTTGCTAGGTTGTCAAATCTTTCGAGCTACGTGAATGTACATGCCTAATCGGCAATTACACGCACTGTATAATGAGAGTTGAAGTAAGATGATGATGTGACAATTAACTACCTAATTTATTTATACGAAGAATACTAACTTTATAATAATTAATAACACTTAAATAAACTGACAGCGATTGTGTTTTTTTCGTCTGTTTATTTTGATCACATATGCAAGGCATACTCATAGTATGTTGATGAATCGCCGTTTTCAGCCACAATTCAACTTAATTATTCCTTTTATTTTGATATTTCCTAGTGATTGTAGATAATTCGGACCCAAAGTGTCATTGTCGCTCTCAAGTTACGCTATTGAGAGACAACGAGGCACTTTACGTTTTTAATACACAAATAGCTATTTTATACAAAAACTGACAAGCAGTATCTGCTTATTTGACAGAAACAACAAAAATGAATTACTCTACTATTCTTAAATAAAAAGAGTCATCCGGTCATATTCGTGTTTGTTCGAAATTGAAATATTGATTAAATTATAAATAAATCGCCGCGAAAGCGTGATTCCGCGTCAAGTAAATTAAAAATATATATATTTTCGCCTACCTTTACCATTTTTTCACTCTCTTGCCCGTGGCTGTAAGATATTGACTCCCCCTTGCACCTCCAAATCCCGCTTATGGTATGAGTAATTTTCTCTTTGTGCAAGCTGTGTGAAATAGTTTCATTTATTTTGACCCTACTTACTCTAGGTCGGTAGGTACTTGATGCGCCTTGTATAAAATAAGTATACTAATTAATAATTCAAATCATTTGTCGGTTGATTAAGTATTATTAGGTGGAAATTAAGAAATAATTAATTTAACTTGTGGAAAAACCACAAAGGATCCTTAAGAATTTCATTATCCCAATTCCTTTTACTTCGGAGTTTTTTCCTTTTCTCTCATTTATTTTATTTTTACAAACATATATCTTTCACTTCAGTCTGAAGCTGCAAAAAGTTCGTCCAAGAAATATCTTTTATATGGACAAGTCGTATTTAAGAGGAAAGCGGTGACGCCTAAATTTTTAAACGCACGACGAAATATTAAGGATAGAATTTTGCAGAGTCAGAGGGAAATATGCGTTTTTTTTCGGTTTAACATAAATATTTAAAAAATCATAAATGGTATTATAATCTTTAAAATAGTTTCAGATACTTCTCAATACTTTAAGAAATACAACCATATACAGTTTTTATCATAAATTACAGTTAAATGCCATGTTCTAATAATGAAATTAGGAACTATTTTTATTGACAAACTACAATATTCAAATACAACAGAAATTTACAATAAAAAAAAATATATAATTGTATACGTTCGAACAATAGCCAAGTATCTAAAATAGTTTTAAGATTATACTATATTTGGTCTTTTAAATATTTACAATAAATTGAAAACAAATGCATATTTCCCTCTCACTGTGCAAAATCCTATCCTTAAGATAATGCATTTTTCTAAACGGATATTTTATTAACCATGAAAAATATAAAAATAAAAGAAACAAACAAGCAAATCTATTTAACTTCGCAGTGTCAGTTAAAGATGATATTAATCCCAACTAGTATCATGAACCAAAAAATATAATCAGATTCAGATACGTAGAATACACTAATGAATTAGGAGGTGCATTTTATATAACATAAAAAAACTTAATGTGATTTTTTTTTTATAAATGTTTACCACGAGAAAAAAAGAAACAAGTAAAACTTAATACAACTTTTTACCTATTTAAGAATGTGTTTAACATATCCTTTAATTCCTTATTGTCGGAACAGGCTCTTGATGAGATCAGGGATTGTTTTGTATAGGCTGTTGGGTATATATCAATAGAAAGTTAAGGAGGTGGTAGAAATGCGTCACTTAGAATCTTTATGGTTCTACATACCTTTATATAATGTATCACCGATTTTGAGATATCGGCCTTTTTAGATATTGTGGCCAGCGAGGTTCTCAGACTTGACACCTGTCGACTTTCACGTCTAGGGACGAATGAAAGCACTTGTTTCAGAGGTTGAAATAACTGACCGCAACCACCTTCTCCCCAGATAGCACAGACAGATTCTATGAATATTCTTAGAGTTTACATTTATAAGATTAAATTGTTCCTAAAACATCATCTAAATATTCCGATTATTCAAAGAATATTCTTTTTTCGTGCAAATGGCACCGTTTTTTATATGCTTTGAATATTAAAAACAAATATTTTAACCCATTAGATCCCACGAATATTTTTTCTTTATTCTTATGAGTTTTTTTTGTTTTAGTTAGCCACTCCTATACACACAATTTTTTTTTTGTAAGTTTTTGAAAAAAATGGTGTATTCAAATGGGTACAATGGGAGAATGTATAAGAAAATAATGCGAAATTTTAGAAGTCATAACAATTTTTTTATTTGTTTGAATTAAATGCTATTAAACAATCACGCTTAATACATAAAGTGACGTCACACTGTAGGCAGCTCCATCTTGCTCGTAGGTGACATTGACAGCACCTTTGTCTTTGGATTTTTTTCGGAAAATGAAAAATGTAACAGTACCCAGTTGAACTACAAAGCATCCAATCCTTGAAACCAAATCTTACTGGTCTCCCCTTTATAAATTGTTTGCCGAAGTGGTGTCCAAAGTATTTGACCATAGCTTCATTTATTGAAAGATTTAGGTGAAAAATTTCTCCATTGACGAAAATTTGTATTTAGCAAGTTCATCAGTGGGAGTAGCTTATATATTTTATCAGATTTATCAAGTTCAGTATTGTCAGCAAAGTGTATGTACCTCTTTATTTCTTGAAATTTATTTCGAGACATACTGGGAGCTACGAAAAGTACAGAAATTAGGTATCCGGGGTATACAGAAAGCAATAGAATTCCTAAAAATATTTTAATTTCCGCCTCCCTCCACCGCAAAACCATAGTTATTTTTGTTATCCATAAAGGTTTGATTGCTTATCGATCAATTTTATAACCTTATCGTCAAACAATCTTTCAAAAGATTGAACTGGATTATCATTCTTCACATCTTCGATCATTTTCCTTAGTCTTTCTCACATAGCCCATAGCTCCTTCATATAATATCTTCATAATTTTTTGTCAACTTCTCCTCATTTTTACCAGTACTTTTTGAGCTTCTAATTTTCTTCGTAAATAGTACTGATAACGGCACATCGTCATCGCTATCATAGTCGTTTTCTAAATGTTCCCTATTTCTAGCAGCTACTTCAGATAAAGGAATTTCGTCATCTGAGGAATAGTGAAGTTCTACTTCTTCAGGAATATCATTGGGGAAGTTGAAAATATCCACATCGTTATCGTCAAATTCTTCCTCATCTGTTTGCATATCTACCTCAGGCGGGATAGTAACTATTTCTGGCTTGTGCTTTGCAGAAGAGACTTCTTCCATTGCTCTCTTCCAATGTTTTGAAACGTTTGCCGTAAAAAATCTTGAAGCGATTGGCTGGAATTCAGAATTCATTTCGAAGCAAGTTATGGAAAGAGATTCCGAATTTACTTAGACATATCTATCCATTGTACTCAAATGGGTACACTGCCATTTCTCTCAATTTTTTTTTAGTAATAATGCAAAATGGTGTATCCCGATATTATAAACAACTAAAATACATACCTCAAAACCTCATTTACCCCCTCAAATGGAATATATTAACGTTCACATTATAAAAACTAATTTTTGTAAGCATAGGATTTAACACAACTTGTTTACTCAATCTCTTAAATTGTTATTTACTACAAATGCCCCATCCATAAAAAAACCCTTGAAAATATGCACTTCTTAAGGCGCCGTTACACGGCGCGTGGTTCGCCGAACCACGCACCAGGTTCGTGGTTCGGCGAACCACGTGCCGTGTAACGGGGCCTTAAATTGAGGGTGTCAATATAGTACGTAGTTCATTCAGATTTGTGATGCATTTGGTTGTATCTTTTGTTCCGTGCAAGTTTACCGACATCCGATGGATCGCGGTGGCACGCACCGCGAACCGCGAATTAATAGCGAACCACCCATGTCAGACGGCGCGTGGTCCGTGGTTCGTCGGACCAGGTTCGGCGAACCACGCGCCGTGTAACGGGGCCTTAAATTGAGGGTGTCAATATAGTACGTAGTTCATTCAGATTTGTGATGCATTTGGTTGTATCCTTTGTTCCGTGCAAGTTTACCGACATCCGATGGATCGCGGTAGTACGCACCGCGAACCGCGAACTAAGAGCGAACCACCCATGTCAGACGGCGTGTGGTTCGTGGTTCGTCGGGCCAGGTTCGGCGAACCACGCGCCGTGTAACGGCGCCTTAACGGCGCCTTTATTACACATTGCAGAGTCCTACCAAGACATTAGTTGGTAAAAATATTTCAATAGAAGTCGCTGGGAGGCAAAAATTTACGATGTACTCAAATAAGTACAGTGGGAGGTAATGGGTTAATAATATTGTAAGATATTGCAGTAATTATTTTAGAAAACATGTTACAACATTCCCAGCATATTTGACTGATTATTTTACGAATATTGTTGGTATAACTTCCAAAATGCATATATACACCATGTCCGATTTAAGACTAAAACTCTTATTTTGGAACTCGTTTACGGATTTTTTGTTTTTTAATTTGAGACATTAGTACTTGGACCACACATGAACACGAATAAAATGAAAATTTCAAACATTTCTAAATGGTCAACTAAAGTTTATCAAGTACTAAGTCCCAAATAAAAAAAAATAAATCAATTGTAAACATGTTCCAAAATAAGAGGGTGTTGCGGTCTTAAATCGCATACATAGAATATTCTGAAAAATTTAATTTAGCTTCGTCTTATTCGACAGTTCAGATCGTTCGCTCATGCGCAATTAGAAAAAATGTAATTTTTGAAACTACCCATTAAATTACATACTTCCTGACAAAAATAATATTGTTTGTGAATACTACCTCAATCGTTTATTCTAATACATTCTAAGGTCTACTCTGCAAAAATAATACTTAAAGATCTCATTAAAATGTATTCTATAATCATTAATAGAAAAAATGTACCTCCGATTAAAGAACTTATATCTAGATACATAATTTTACTGATTTGTATGTTGCTGAGATAGATACAATCTAAGGCACTTCTTCCCATAAGTTCTTGATTGGCTAGTCGATCTATTAGCGGCCGATTCGGGCACGATCGGTAAGTTCGATTATCATAATCTCAGTTTGACACTTTTGACATTGTCCATCATTAATGTTATTAAGTGTTTTTCGATCAAAATGTGGTAAAGAAGTCTTTTTATTTTAAGTTGTGATTTGCTTAAGACCTAAATAATATTCTCTATTCATATTTACACAGTTTAGTGACAATATATTTAGTGCAAAATGGTTAAGTGCTGTGCCGTTTGCCGAAACCAGTTTAGAAAAGAAGAAAATCGATCGTTATATAGTCGTAACATCATGAAGTTCAGTTTACAGTTATTAAGTGAATAGCAATTAAATTTTAATATTCTTTCAATACATATTTATCTTACTGTATTATCTTACTGTAATACCGTATGCCTACATCACGTTGTATAAAGAGCCGGTAATGCAGGAATTGCAATAATACATTTTAATGAAAATATTTACCATTCTACACATTTTCTACACACACAACGCCACTGTTGCCTATGGGATGTGATGTTCATCTATTCTTTTTAATGGACATATAATGTGACTATGTTAGGAGCAAACAAGGTACCCATATAGTGAAAAGATAGCCTGTTATGTATCTAGATATAAGTTCTTTAATCGGAGCAATGTACAGATTAATTTTCATTTCTTTCTTCAAGAGTCACATTCTCGGTTACCACTCTCAAATTTTTCAACCTCTCACTAATTTTGCTTAGCCACACCCAGGGCCGGTTTTAAGCAATTTTTATGGAGGGTGTGAAATTGTTATAATGCTGAATGACTCTTCTCCTCTGCTCCTCTATTTTCTTTATATATGATGGTCATTTAATTTTTGGGATACAAAAAAATGTAAATCTGATTGAAGAAAAAAGATTTTATTTTAAAGTAAAATACAAAATATAAAAATACAAAAGGATTATTCATTTTGTATTTTGGATATTTTGCCACTGTAAAAATATATAAAAATTTTGATAAAAGAAACCTCTGCGCCAAAAGGATCAGGCAGAGAGTGGCTGGTTTTTAATACTTCTTGTACAAAATGTCTCACACCTAAAAAATATATAAACTGAAACAAAATTGTTAAATGATAATGAAAAAAATTAAATCGAAATCGTTTCGAAAAATATTTCTTTTTCCGTTATCAAAAATTTCACTTGTGTGAAATAAAAATAAAAGAAACCTTTACGCCAAAAAAGATCGGATAGAGAGTGACTGGATTTTAATACTTCTAATACAAAATGTCTCACACCTAAAGATATATAAACTGAAACAAAATTGTTAGATGGTAATGAAAAAAATTAAATCAAAGGCTGTTAACGTTTCGAAAGATATTTCTTTTTCCGTTATCAAAACTTTCACTTGTGTGAGACATTTTGTACTAGAATTACTAAAAATCAGCCTCTCTCTGTCTGATCCTTTTGGCACAAAGGTTTTTTTTATCATCGAAATTTTTACATATTTTTACAGTAGCAACATACCCAACAAACATAAGAAATGAATATGCTACAAATAATTAATTATAAACAAAACGGTTATATTATTATACAACATATATTTTTTAAGCAACTTTAATTCTTATCTCTTTTAAAGTGGCCCATCGTACAATTAAAATTTTGAAAGGAATTTGTTCCAGAATATCCTTCTCTGATGATAAGATTAATAATGAATCTAATAGTGAATCGGTCATTGTTCTTGTAACAAATTTTTTTATGAGCTTTAGTTTACTGAAACCCCATTCATTTGAAGCCACACTCACCAGCACTGTTTGAATTAAAGTACACAGTTTGTAACATAATGGTAGGATGATGTTCAGTTCATAAGACTTCAACAATTTTATCTAAAGATGTAAGTTCTCGACATTGGTCGCTAAATATTTATAATTCACCCTGAAATATTTTTTTAATTAAAAATTTTACCTTTTTTGCTTGACAAGCAGCTTTAATGGTGCACCTACTAGTTTAACTTTCATTATTTTCCCTCCATGAACTAGCTTTTGGTGCCGTAATCTATAATCGTCGTTAAGCTTGGTATCACATTTTACACACTGAATTTTAATACGTTTTTTATGTTGTTTGGCAGTGTCAGTCATTTATGTATCTATCAATAATTAGTCGAAAATCGAAAATACAATTATTTATATAATATCAGAAACATATACTTCTGCTATTGAGTCATACACAGATGATTACAGGCTGTTTGTTGCTTGTTATGCTAGAGTCGCTAGAGTCTAGAACAAACAGATTTGGTCCCGCTTCTGTGTTTAGAGAATGATTTAAGTCAAAAACAAGAATAGTGGCCAATTTACCGAATTGGCTTCAAACCAATACAAAGTCATACCCCCCCCCCCCCCCCCCCCCTCTATATCCGGCCCTGGCCACACCGCGATGCACAACTCTAAGTATTTTTTTTTGAGTTGCTTAAAAATTAGTTAATTTCATAGTTTCTTAGTATAGAAAACATCTAAAATGATGTTTGGTACTATTAGTGGACTTCTTACGTAAGCTTCCAGGACGAGCCATTGCCAATTCATTTAGTAAAATCTAAATGAGTGGGCAATGACTCTTCCTGGAAGCTTACGTAAGCAGTCCACTAATAGTAGACTAGTGTACACTTAGTAATACAGTTTTGCGGACATGTTATGTCCAATATTTTTTGTATGTGGTCATGTTAAGGCAATAATTAAATAGAAAATAAGTCTTTGATTTGCCGAGTTTTAATGAAGTATCAAAATGCATCTGATTTGGTTTTAAATTCTAAATATTGTAAGCAGCCGTCACTTTATCGGATTTTGCAACTGACACTATCGGGTCTAAATATTGTGTAGAAAGAATTAAATTTTCCAGGCAGACACAGGAAAAATAATGTACTTCCACATCCACATAGTGGTGGGGGTACATAGATATCAGGAGAAATAGTGAAGCACTACTAGAATTAAGAATTAAGAAAGAAATGAGAACATCAAAAGTTTTAAATCATTCTTAATTGTACCTTTGTTTTATTAATTTTAAGCATTACGGTGTACTTAGTTTCCTTCCTAATAAAATGTTACTATTTACAGGAATATATTTCAGTTACAATAATTACAATGTATAACTGGCATCTAACCCGGAGCCAGTCGGACATCCACAGCGCACAGCACCGTGGCAATTAAAAGGCTGGGCGAGGAGAGACTAGATCAACTTAACAAAAAGTATAAATAAAAATAACCCAAACTCCATTCACCCAAAGGGCAAATTAAAAAAGATAATAATATTTCAAACTTCCAAAAGAGAATAAAAGAAAATTCAAACTTAAAACTAATTTTAAATATGCACCCACTAGTGAACATTATTGATCACAGATGGGGAAAAAAGATTTAGATGAATAACTCATCGCTTCAGGCAATTTACTTTGCAGCGGGTACTGGTTTCAAAAAGTTTTGATTTTTTAGAAGTTAATGCGTGGGAATAACTTGGAAACAAAGAGAAATTGACAGAAATATAATAAGAAGGAGTAAGAAAGAAGTAAAGTGTTGAAAATGATCAGTAGTAGATGATGGCGTAAAGACAAGTCATAGCGGAAGTGTTATGGCTAAAGTAGTTGCCGGAAGATGAAACCACTAGACCATCACCATTCATTACTTTATTGAACATAATTTTTTTATAATATAATCTGGCCATATGAAAATTATATCTCGACGGTGGGATATTATATTGTTGTGAGGCGTGTAATTTTAAAATATATAAATACATAATGGCAGGAAATAACATTTGACAAGTTACTAATCTTTTAAATTAAAAAAAATCAGCTCCTTAATTTTTATGCTATGTAATTGATTAGTACGAAGGCGTAGAAGGGCCACTGAAATATATATTTTTTAATTCCGAGTTTAATCTCGGAATTATGATTTAATTTGAAAAAAAATGTTCGTGGAGCGATGAAGCCACCCCCAATACTATCACCACTCCCTTCTCTACTACCAACGTGACGTATCGTTTTATTAGCTTTTGGAGTAGATATTAAAATCCTTATAAACATACATTATCGTTCCTACTAGTTTGACAATTCAAGGAAATTTATTTTGTATTTATTGTTAATTTATTTCCTGCATCACTGTAGCCTGGTTAATCCCTCTGTACATACGCGGTTATTCAGATTTTATTTAAAAAACTGTTTGGAAATATACAAGATGGTCTCGAAAATATTAAAATTCTATTTAATTTCATCATTTCTGGAGTTACGTGAAAAAGTTTAAAAATAAAAGTTAAAGTAGAAAATCACATGTATTTTGCAAAAGTCTTGTCAGAAAAACTACTGAACATCTTATTTTGGAGATATGAGCTTTACTTGGATTTTAAGTAACTTAACACCCCGTATATTTATATAGTCATAGAAAGAAGCTTTTCAACGATATATAAAACATTTATCTTACAAACTGTTTGTTCTATTTAGTCTGTATTTACAAGCTATCAAAATTAACAAAATCGAAAACAAAAGTATGTCATTTAAAGTAAACAATACGTTAGTTCTGTCAAGACATTTTTTGGTAATTGCTTTCACTCTGTTTTAATTAAAATGGAAAATTTTAATGATTTATATACAATGTGTTCCACTTTTCATGGTAACACTTTCGTAGCTAAGTGTTATTAGTCATCCAATTTCAACCCATATTTGAATAGGTATCAAAGACCTCTACAATATCTTTTTTGGGCAAAACAAAATTTATTTCATTCATTGACGCATTTTTATTAATAAAAACAGAATGGATTTTTCGAGAAGTCATTATAGGCATTCTTTCTACTTTATCTTTACCACGACGCGACGTATTTCAAACATTAGTTTCACGTTTCCAACTCTAATCTATGAACTCTGAGATGAAAGTCGGAATTCCGATATTAAAGACGAAATTCCCTTAAAAAATATATTTCAGTGGTCCTTCTACGCCTTCGTAGATTAACATGATTATAAAATATAAAAATTATGGAGCTGATTTTTTAAAATTTAAATGATTAATAATTTACTTTTTAATTTACTGATCGATTTTAAAGAGAATTCTTGTTCTATTAATACAATCAAACTTGTCTTTCTTAAATGAACACGCTTAAAAGAAACATGGCGAATGAATATGTTTTCTCTATGAGCGAAATTTACGGTTTTTTAAATGTACTGATCAAATACAACATACTTACTCTTCGTTTTTGTATTAGCGATTAACAATTCTAGCAATGAACTAATATACACATGCACTAATTGAATAAAACAATTTTTGGGGTAGGCATTTTTGCTTTTATGAACAATTTTTGTCCATTTTCTTCATTTAGTTCTTTGACATTAATAAAAATATAGCTTATTTCCAAAGTATTCTGTAAATTAGTAAATATGGAACTGATTTGATAAAATTATTTTACCTACGATGACTATTGTAAATAGTAAAAAACACACTACCTGCCATCTATGTAAGTTGAATTTTACATATTGTAAACAAAACGCACTGTAAACAAATCGCACGGCACACGCAATTATAGGTGGCTTATATCGCTGACGCGGGGTTTAAAAAAACTGACATAATATTTGTTGAATAATATTGTTGACTAGTAAACTAAATCCATATTTTACTAAATAAATAAATAAATATGATCGTAGGTAAAGTATAGTACATAATTCGAGTTGTAAAGCAATTACGCACTCATGAAAAAAAAAATATGCTTCTTACAACACTCATTACGTAATATACTATTATAGTACTTCCAAAACTTTTGACTGACCGTTCGAAGCTAGGATTTTGTCAAAAAAAGTGCATTATTTGAATCAGAGCAGGTGTGTTTTGATTATAGATCAAATCAAGATTAATTAACTTTGTTGAATCAACATATTCAAACAAATAATTAAGTTATTGTAGAGTAGCCAAACAAAGAAGGAAAACTGTAAATTTTTATTACAAAATAAAAACAACAGTGGCCGTGGAAACAGTAATGTAGGTAGTGTGAAGTTTATGTAATTTTTAAATCGACAACCTTTATATCTAGAATAATAAGGATATAAGTTGTCACTATTGGTACCTAAGAAATGCAGAAAAATAAACGATTTTCAGCAGGTAATAATAGTCGGCCCTGATATTATATTAGTACGTCGGAGTACCGAGATTAAAATTCCCAAATTGGCAAACGAGTTGGACACGCCATTGGCTACACCTGTCAGAAAGGTGCGAATCAAATCCTGTATGCATGGAGTAAAAGACGAATATGATAATGATGAGGTGGCAGGACTAGCAGTATTTAGTTGCTAACTAGCTAAAGGCGTGAAGAGTGCGTGACCAGACGCCACTTAAGTCGAGTCCACAGCAATTATCTGTTGTTTAAACTGGGTGTTGGAAGATGATGATCGATCAGGACCGTAATCACTAAAATCATAAAATGGATTGCAGCAAGTGGATTTTGTGGTGGCTTCCTCTTTAATCTAAACATGAACTTAAAAATAGAAGAACATGTATATATCATAAGGACACCTGATACTATGAAATATAGGAGACAGGCTCGAGTACCAGCTTTAGATCTGTTGTGCACATAGTGTCACTCCCTAGTCACTTTTAAATCAAGCACGCGGCATCCGCGTGTCCGATGTCTGTCTAAAAATATATCGAAAACCATAAGGCCTTTTTTTGCGGGGGGGGGGGGGGAGAAGGGGAAATCCATCATGGACACCCAGCGCCTTGGATCTATCACGCTGGGTAGTGCTGGACTCTAACCAGCTAAAACCCCTCCGGAGCCCCCTCCCTGTCTTCAGTGTTTCCTCATATCCTGGAACCGCTCTCGCTTACCGTCAGAATATCAGGTCAATCTTAGTGTTAGGTGTTCGAAATAACCTGCCTCGCAGAGATGTCTTCTTATTACTACATCCTTGAAACAATTAGAGGTTCAAGTTTCTTTCGTCTACTTCCTTGATTTTCATAACTGATGTTATCATGTCCTCCAAGAGTTGCCAGTTTTCCTCTGATTCTAGCATCCTCAGCACTATGTCATCGGGTGTAACTGGGCCGCCTAGCCTGTTTATGACTCGTAGCCTTTCTTCTCTCCACCTGCTACACCAGAACACAGTATGCTCCGCGTCGTCTATCTCCCCGCAGGACATGCATTCTCGGTCTTCAATCTTCCCGATGTCGTATATAGACGTACTCTGCAAAACATCAGTGTCCTGTTAGGGCCTGAGTAAGGTAGAACCCAACCTCCCCGTGTCCTCTCTCCACCCATCTTTTAATATCTGGAATGAGTCTCCTCGTCCATCTTCCCTTACTCGAGATATTCCATCTTTCCTGCCACCTCTGATAGAGTCTATCATTGGCCTCCTTCCTGCCACTTCCCTCGTATATCTTCCACCTTTCTTTTGCCAGAAGGTCAATGGGAGATCCCTGCCACTATCAGCACTGCCTCGTAGGAAACCATAAGGCCTAGGAAGCTGAAATTTTCAGGCAGATATTTTACTTTTCAATATTATAAAATTTAAAGACTACATTTGTCAGCATTTTTTCACTTTGCAATAAAGCAGCTGTGGGTTTAAATGTTGGTGAAAACACCTCCAAAATAATTGATGCAAGCACGTATCATCTTTTGGGGTGTTGGTTTTTCAACGGGTAAAAAAGCTATAGGTATATTAGTTGCTATTTAATTTGTTTTTATTTAGTATCAAATTTTAATTCTTTTAATTAAACACAATGAATTGTAGTAGTAAATAATATACCACTTTAATTAATTTTATTATGAAACACTACATTTGTCTAACGTTATTCAGGAAAATAAAACAAACAGTCAAGAATGAAAAATATTTATTCTATTATTTAGTAATTTTAACAATTTTTCTTCTTTTCTTCTTTAATGTTTCTGATAACACGTTCTGTATCTATTATTTTACAATTTTCTCACATGCTTTTGACAGGTCATGTTAAAGATTTCAAAATATATTCATCTTATGTAATTTTTTGATAGTAAATTCAAAATTTAATAATAGTTGCTATCATGGGCATCAATTGTTTCAATTATTTCTTTCAGGGGTTATTTAACGTAATGCATTTCCTTCTGTTATTCTAGCTGCTTTATGCTAATATTTAGAGAAACAGTCCATTTCAATTGCCAATAAAAGTGAATTTCGAAAAAATATTTGGCGTCATTTGCAATTGCAAATATCAACATTGCCCTGAATACACAGGTCCTAAAAAAAAAACGAGTGGTCTGTTCGGCAGACCAAACTAGTGTATTCTTATGTATTTTGATCCGCTGAATCCGAATCCGCAGCCAGAACTGTTAGATAGGCCCGTTTTTCTTCCCTAATCTTAAAAATCACCCGCAAAACAAAAAAGAAAGTGGTCTGTCTGGCGGGCCTGACCAGTATATTCTTATGTATTTTGACCCGTTGAATCCAAATTCAAAGTTAGAATTGTCAGATTGGCTCGATCTTCATTCTTAACCTCAAAAAATACCCGCAAGAGGTCGTTTTCTGCCGTCAAACTCAAATAAGTAGTGAGAATTTTCTGCACGTAAATAGGGAAATGGGATGCTTGATGAATCTTAAATTGCATTTCTTGGATTCTCATATTGACAACTTCCCAGAAAATTTTGATGATTTCAGTGAAGAGCAGAGTGAAAAAAGACATATGATGGCTGGACGCTTGCGCGAGATATATCTGAGAGAGGACGAAAGCGTAAAAAAATCGCCATTTCACAGATATTTCGAGAATAAGAGAAAAAAAGATAATGAATTGTATATGCTATTCACGAGCAGAAGCTCAGATTTGATGAATACAAGATATGAAATATTCCCTGGTGATGCATTGACAAAAGCTTGCTTTCCCCGGAGTATGACGTTAAAGGATACCCGGGGTTATGGGGTTACGGAGTTTGTGGTTACGAAGTGACAGGATTTACAGGTTACAAAAGCAGATGATTTTTCTTTGTATTTTTTGAAATAATATTTATTACCCTCACATGTGTAATTTTCAGGTACTCAAGATAAATCTGGAGACGTTAATTATTTAAGTAAAATGTTCCTGTGCGAAAATCACTATTTAAAAATATTTTTTTGGCATATGAAGTTACGAACACCACTTAAAGAATAGTCGGTATTCTTCTCTATTGCCATTTCTCTCTCCTCTATTATCGTTCAATATCATGTAATTAGCTTTTGCTTAGGTTTATTTAATTTCATAAGAAGTGGTTCCCTTAAAACTATCTTCATATTTTATTCAATCATTTCGTTATTTTCTCTCTTCTTAACTACTGTTTCGCCATTCCGACACCTATATTTATACTTATTTGACACCGGTTAGTTATTATTATATTGAGTTATATTGATTTTATTGTATAATTATTATTAAAAATAATTAATAAAACCTAAGTTCTTCCAAAATTATGATTCTTAATTGTATTTTCTATAATGTTGTGCACATAAGTGAAACACGTACCATTTTCAAAAATATTATTTGTTTAACGAATGCTTAGAATCAATAGTCCAATTTTTCAGTAACATTTTAAGTATGTATTAAACCCATTGATAAGAATCATTAAATCTTCGTAAACCGCCCGAGAATGAGTAGATTTGTAGATTTTTAAACCAGATGACATCAAGCAGCAAAAAATGATTAGCCGAAGTTGCAGGTATTAATATTGCATTCAAGTGGTCAGATCAGCAGATAGTGCTTAGGTTGGTTCATGATTTAGGTGAATTTTCATAAATGTGCTGTAATTTGTAGTTATCGTATACCAAAAGGTGAGACATAGTTCAAGGGGATTTTTTAAACGCTTTTTGCTAAAGAAAAATCTTACCATTTATTTTCGGAGGAAGCCAAATATAATAGCAATAACTCTGACATTTGTGATGTGGAACATGATTTAATTAAATTATGCTGAAAATCATTATAACTGAAATTTTCAAAATCCTTGTTAATAATTACACAGACCTACAAAAAGAACAATTTTACCTGAATAATCCTTTCCGACGTATTTTGGATCGCTGAAACAGAAACTGGTATTCGTTTTACTCCATCAGGTCACCTTTGGTTAGGGTTTCTGATTTCCTGACTTTTCTTCATTTCCGGGGATCAGAAAATAAAAATTGACGTTCCCGGAAATCCCGAACTTTTATATGTATTTGCCGAAAACCGCAGCTTTTTGTTTCATTATGTTTGTTAATCTTGTCATTCAAATACACATTTTTTTTTAAATACGTTTGTGTTTTCTTCCTTTGACAAAAAAAATCTCGAACTGTTTTGTTTTATTTATATTGAAAAATAAACAACAACAGGAATGAACATTAAAAGCATTACGAACTAAAGATATTTTCTTCTATATTTTATACATAGAACTCAGCTTTACTCGTATTAAAACAGTTGTACAGTGAATATAATATACGATAACAAAACAAAAATAAAAATACTTTCTTCTTTAAAAAAATATGTGTTTATGTTTTGGCAAATAATGCTTTTAAAAACGTTAGTGCATTTAAAGATTTGTCAGATAGCCGATTGCAATTGAAAATACACATACACAATACACATAAAGAAGTTCCAAGTTTGGTATGCGTTTTGACGTAGCCTCCACCACGCAGGTAACTCTTTTTTGCTGCAAGCTTGACTATGTGACCTTGGACTAGCTTCTTCTAATTGCTCTTCAAATGACTTGTTCCTCTTCTTCGCGCTTTCGCTTTTCCTTGATTCTAATGATGTAAAATCACTATCACATTTTGGGCAATTTCGCCCCATTTTAGGGATAGTTCTGGACCATATTACAGGTATTAAAGTTTTTTTAATTATGAAGGTTATTATGAAAGTAAACTTAAACAATAATTTTAGAGCAAAATATTACTAATATACAGTGTGTCTCTCAGGTTCGAACGAATTTTACATAGATTAACTAAGGTGTTTTTGATAACGCTATTACGAGACGAACGAAAGTTACAGTAGTATTTGAGCAATAGAAATAAAAAAGTTACTGGCTGTGTAGGTACTTAATCTCAGCGACACCATCTAAAATTAAACTATGCCGTATTGAGACCAAATATCAATCAAATGGTATTCACAGTCGGGTAGCCCCAATTACAATTTCCATTCGTTTTAGATTAAAAAAGAAAATTTTATTTGGTAATTACCAAGAAAATAATATATATATATATATATATGTCCCGTAAATAATGGATAATCCTGAAAATGGTAATAGGCCAGGCCATAACCTATCAGAATATCAAAACTTGACCTTATTGAAAACCCTATGGTTTTCGAGATATGGGCATTTTTTGGAAATTTTCAAAATTTCTACTCTAGGATAGTATTTTGCATGCCACTGCCACAAGGTAAGGAATTTTCCATTCTGTTTTTTGGTGAGTATCCTAGAACAGTTGTGCTATCAAACGTGTATAGGAGTTTTTAGATAACGACGACGGTATTCTCAAAAAATAAATGTATTTCTTAAATTTCGGTTCCACCAAAATTCCATCTGCTGACTTTGACCTTTGATGGTGTAAAGAAAAGTGCCAAGCGAAACTTGCCACTTATCTTAAAAACTTGTCCACTTATTATTATATTCTAAAATGTTTAAAAATTCTGATTCTTCCTGTTAGAAAAAAAGATATAGCTGTTTGAGTAGTGAAGGAGCTAAATTTATCAATTTAAAACTTTTAACAAGTAAGCCTTGTTTTTAATTGCATGTGACGCATGTCATTTCGTACGTGTGGTGTTACCGATTCAGACTTTGTTTGTTTGTCGATATAACGAATTAGCATTTCTCTGGACTTACGCCGTCTACACAGTAGCGGCAGGTTTTCTGCTTTCCGAAATTCGGAACCGATCGGCGCTTATTGCCTGCTTTTGAAGCGAACACAGTAAATGCAGGTAGATGCAGGTAGAAGCAGGCGAATTTGTCAGTTCATTCAACTCATCACTAATTTCCCTCCAATATTTATCCAACACATTTCTATTAAACAGGGTTCGTACTCTTATGGAAAATCTGAAGAACCTGGAAAATTCAGGGAATTTTAAAAACCCTAAAAAAATCATGGAAATCTCAGGGAAATTTAAATATTTCGCTAAAATCATGGAATTTTGAGTCACGTTATGGAAAACAATAAACTACTTAGGAGCTCCTACTGTTATTTTAAATTATTTTTAAACTGCAACCTTCGCTCGTCCACTTAATGTCGATTTTATACCGCAAATTATTATTTTTTATCAAATTGAAAATTAAAGTAAAAATTATTTGATTACCTAAAATTACGTTTAACATAATGATAATAATTATTTGCCACCGAAGAACATTTTTTTTATCATGGAAAATCTGGAAAATTCAGGGAATTTTTTTAGCTATGTAAAGTCTGAACCCTGTTAAAGTGAAATCTATGTGTTTTATCCCATATAGGATCTCTTACAAATACGGCAGCAATTAATCTTTCAATATCCATTATCAATAGAAAACCAGCGCGTGCAGCTGGTAAGGAAGAACTAAATAATCATTCCGGTAAAATAGTCGGTACCGACTACCAGCGCCGACTAATCGGAACCTGCATCTACTGTGCTATTGCCAATTTAAATGCATGCAATTATTCTCGAAGCTTATAAGTGCGGGTCGGCGCCGACTACCTGAAAACAGGTAACCGGCGTTCACTGTGTTCGTGGCGTTAGGTATTGGAACTTGTTGAGAACAACAATGCTTAGTATACAGTATACACAACGTGAGTATGCTAATATGTATTCTATTTACGGCGAATGTCGAAGCAACGCCAGTGCATCCGCTGTGCGTTATCGAGAAAGGTACCCGAACGCGCACCATCCTGACTATCGTGTATTTATTAGACTGCATAATGTGTACTGCGAGGGAAGGATTTCTAGTCTTCGTGGTATTGGTGGTGCCAGCGAAGGAAAACCTCGTCAAGATTTCGACGACGAAGTGCTTGATGAAATTAACGACGATCCATCTACTTCTGTGAGTACCATATCACGACGCACTGGCGTATCTAAAACAACGGTGCATAGGATATAGGATTTTAAAACGGTACCAACTCTATCCTTTCCATGTACAACGTGTGCAAACTCTACTACCCAGAGATTATCCCTTGAGAGAGGTATTTTGCCGGCGAATGCTGTGGATGATACAAGAGGATCCAGATTTTTTAAATAAAATTTTGTGAACTGACGAATCTTTTTACAGAAGAGATGGCTTTGTACACAATCTGCATAGTTGGCAGTTTGAAAATCCCCATTTGATGAGGGAAGATCGGTCACAATACCAATTTAAAGTAAATTTGTGGACAGGCATCCTAAATGGTCAAGTGATAGGCCCATTCGAACTGCCACCAACATTATCGTCGGAGAATTATTTGGAATTTCTTCAAAACGACCTACCGGTCTTACTAGAAGATTTTCCTTTATCGAGGCTGACAATGTGGTTACAGAACGACGGATGCCCTGCACATTATGGGAGAGAGAATACCAAAATTTGAAATATCCAGGAAGATGGATCGGTCACTTAGCTCCAATTCTGTGGCCACCAGACCTAAATCCTTGAGATTTTTTTACGGGGAATGCATGAAAGAAAAAGTGTACTTCCGACTCGTTCAATCCTTAAGTGATTTGCACGAGCGCATGGGAGTAGCCGCTGAAGAAATCAGCCGATCCGGATATTCACGCCATTTAAAACGTTCCTTTATTAAAAGGTGCAGAGCCTGCATCTGAGCTAGAGGAGAGCAATTCGAACATTTATTATAAGTTGTTTGACTATTTCATTTTTAATAATGTTTAATAAATGCAGGTGAAATTACTTTTTATTTTATTTCGATCTTTCTTCGTCCTCTTACCTCAGAATTTTAAAATATTTTAGAATATATTCTCGATAACGCACAGCGGATGCACTGGCGTTGCCTAAACATTTGCCGTAAATAGTATGGATATTAGCATACTCACGTTATGCAATTAAAAACAAGGCTTACTTGTTAAAAATTTTAAATTGATAAATTTTGCTCCTCCACTACTCAAACAGCTATATCTTTTTTTCTAACAGGAAGAATCAGAATTTTTAAACATTTTCGAATATAATAATAAGTGGGCAAGTTTTTAAGATAAGTGGCAAGTTTCGCTTGGC
Source organism: Rutpela maculata (assembly GCA_936432065.2). Classification (NCBI taxonomy): domain Eukaryota; kingdom Metazoa; phylum Arthropoda; class Insecta; order Coleoptera; family Cerambycidae; genus Rutpela; species Rutpela maculata. The sequence continues at coordinate 115,991,936 of OW386285.2, forward strand.
ACTTTTCTTTACACCATCAAACGTCAAAGTCAGCAGACGGAATCTTGGTGGAACCGAACTTTAAGAAATACATTTTTTTTTCAGAATACCGTCGTCGTTATATAAAATCTCCCATACACGTTTGATAGCACAACTGTTCTAGAATACCCACCAAAAAATAGAATGAAAAAATCCTTACTTTGTGGTAGTGGCATGCAAAATACTATCCTAGAGTAGAAATTTTCAAAATTTCAAAAAAATGCCCATATCTCGAAAACCGTAGGGTTTTCAATAAGGTCAAGTTGTGATATTCTGATAGGTTATGGCCTGGCCTATTACCATTTTCAGGATTATCCATTATTTACGGGACACCCTGTATATATATATATATATATATATATATATATATATATATATATATATATATATATATATATATATATATGGATGATTGGCTCAGATATATAGGGCCATAAAAAAAGGAAATACAAAGCTAATTATCCAGTACTCATAATATCACCTGCTACCTTTAATTCCATTCGTTTAATGTTTGTTGCCATTGATTCATGTAAAAACATAAGATTCCAATATCTGCGGCCCTGTGGCGTGCCATCGAAGCGGCATCGTAATTATAGCGTGGCCACTTCCCTGCAGTAAAGTTACTAGTGCTACAACTGGCGCCCGACCTCCTTACTCAGCCTTCACTGGGTGATGCCTTTGTATCATGTCTTGGGAAATTAATCGAGATCAAATGATAACGCTCGTTGTGTTTACATCCTTAAAGTGGATAATTATATTCGAGCCATTTAGTCTTGTTTTAGTTAAATTTATAGTGCCGATGCTGGAATAATTTATTTTGGTCTCTTAACAGATCGAAGCCGACTTAATATACAACACATTAAGCGGGGGAACTCGGCTTGATTGGGTTCAGTTCGATACCGAGCAATTTAATAGTCATGAATAAAAGAAATTATCTTTGTTTGATGAGTTTGTAAGGAAAGAGCAAGAATTAGAGACAATTTCCTATAAAGGATGAATGTAAATGAGTAACAGGGGAAAGGAAGTAGCAGTAATTATGTTAAAATTATTACTTTACTAAAAAAATACAAAAAACTTCATAATATTTGTTTTCCATTGAACGTAATATTTTACTTTCTTTTACATAAAGTTCAATATTCATGTTTTTTTCGTCCATTGGACTTTAGCTGAATATACAATAATTACATGGTGATACGTAATTACGCGAAATATTTCGAGAGCCGATAATGAACTAAGAATAAATTGTAGTTTGTTATATAGATCAGAGTTCAATATCGCATAATAAGGGCGACAGAAACCCTCAAAGGGAGCAAATTACAATTTTAGATAGAAATAACGTGTAATAATATAGTATTTTGCAATGAGCATTCTAAAATAGGGTATTCTCACCAATTTTGGTGGTATCAATTCGGACAATTAGTGGGAAATATTTTTTTTTATTTATTTCAAATACGAAGTAAAAATCCATAAAAAATTAAAACAAGTTCAAATTCTTAATATAATAACTTATCTTCGCCATTTGATTGCTCAACCAACACTTTGGGTCGATGGTACATTTCCCTCATTCCCACCATTTCATAATTCAGGCTCTATTGACAAGCAAGATATTGCATTCTGCACGTTGACTTCCGATTGATTGATTTGGGTTGCCAAAGATCAAATCGTCAATCACAAGTCGTGAAGTACAGTGAGCAAACACAGAAGCATCATATGTGAAGTGACCTTGTCGAGTCTTTCGTCTGTCACTATATTTATATTCGATGTGTATGCCTCTATTTCTCTATTTACTATTGTGGCCTTTAGCAGACTGATTTAGCCTTGTATGCTACTATTCTTCTATTTTCAAAAAGAAGTACCCCAAAATGAAAAAATGTCGCACACAATGAATAATAACCTCTAATTTCACAGTATATCGAGCCCGGAGGGGCTCAAGTGAGTGCATTTCTTAGTATTTATCTAAAATGTGACTATTTTTTCAAGCATTATCTGCCATCATTTCTTCTACCTGTGTTTGCTTTCTTTACTTAGAGGTGACAAATCATAGGTATTAATATAATGATATAAGCTTCCAAAGTTGGATAATATTAGTAAACTTCAATAGTGCTAAAATGGGTGAATATGGGCAATGGTGCTTTCAAGAAACAAATAGGTTTCTCCTAGAATGAATCAGGTCCCCACTCCTACTGAGCTTAACTAAAACAATCAAATATCAATACTAAGTTAGTACGTCAGTACAAGTCTTGCCAGTGGCGGGAATTCTTTAAATAGCTATATCTCGACAATTATTGGGATTATAGAACTGATATTCGGTAAAGTTACCCCCCTTCTTGAGAACTTATTTAAACTACGTTATCAATTTCCGCTGGGCGAGAATATCCCATTGTCCCCCTTTCCCTGCCTCCTTCCCACCTCCCCAAATTCTTTATCTTTAGCTTTTCAAATAACAAGTTGCACATATTTCTGAAATTAGTAATTTTTTTGTACCGACTTCAAATTGATATTTGGTAATAAGATACAGTTCCTTGCTACTTTCCACTAATAGGTAGACAAGTATTTGTAAAAGTGAGTGAAATTTTATTTCTTACTTTTTAGAGATATTTATTTATTTATTTATTTATTTTATAACAGGCGAAGCCCCATTACAGAGTGATACAATACTTACATAAGTTGATTAATAATAATTATATGCTACTACCTAATAATAACTATAACTAATACTAACTAATAACTAATAACTAATAACTAATAACTAATAATATTAACAAACAGTAGTTAAAACAATATATTTAACGTAGACTTTAAACTTCCTAGGGTGATATTAAATATACCACAATTGGTTCGTATCTCATTGTAAATACTACATATTCTATAAAGGGGGGAATTTATTTGATAGTTTGTACTAGCAAGTTGTAAATGAAAGGTTCTCAATGTTCTGGTAGGATACTTGGGTACATTTATACATATTGAAGACAGAAAATTAAGATGCCAATGTAAGAGTTTATTAGTTTATGTAGAAATGCAATATGACCGTATTTTCGTCTACTCTCTAGTGTTTTAAGATTATACTGTTCCCTTAACGTGTTTTTTTCTACAGTAAAGTCATAGAAACCAGTCGCTTTATAGCTTATGTATCTTAATGCTTTTTCGTCATACCTCCCTCGAAAGTATACTATAATTCCATTGTTTTGTCGACAGTAAGTGGCGCTTTATGTACCAAATACTTGTTGCCATTGGCAACGGGTCGTTATTTTTCATAATGTCCCTAGGGAAATAAAGTATGTTTGGGGGAATTTTTTCTTTTATATAAGTATTAAATTAAATGTTTTAAGATTATTGGAAGTAAATCCAGACAAACTCTACTTGCTATATCTTCTATATTCGACATTATTTTTAAAAATGTTCAGAGTTATTATAATAATATGATATAATTTATTTTGACAGTAGTGTCATTTGGATAGAAGACGAGTCTTAAATTTATTTTATTGACGGTTGCCATGGATAGTCCAAGCATCACTACTTTTACTATTGGCAAATATGAAAGCTTACTCACATAATTATAGTTTTCTACTAATTTTTCTCAAGTTTTTTTCTAGTTTAATGATTCCTGGGTATGACGAAAAATATAATATGCACCGCGGGTCGTACAGTGCGATTTCTTGGTCTCGAATACTTGCAAATCTCGACCCTACGGGCCTCGGATTGCAAACTGTATTCTCGACCAAAAAAAGGGCACTTAGAAAATCTGTACACTTGGTACATAAATAACTATATTTTGTACTGTTTCTATAGTGTTTACATATACTTGGTAAAACGGACTCCAAACGATGGAGCTATATTCCAACGTATGATATGAATAATTGTCTAATAGCTCCTATGTTGTGAAACATTTTGGTATTACGTACTATGAAACCATACATTTTATTAGCTTTATTAATCATGGAATGAATATGGCCAGTAAAGGTAAGCTGGGTGTCAAAAATTATACCAAGGTCCCTCATGGTTTTAACTCTGGCCAATCTTATATCATTTATTTTGTACTTATATATAATCGGATTTTTTCTCCTAGTATAGCTCATAATAAAACATTTATTGATATTAAGATATAATTTATTCTGAAGTGGCCATTGATATAAGTTATCTATGTCGTTTTGGAGCATAGAACAGTCCATATTGTTCTCAACTTTAATGTAGATTTTTAGATCATCTACAAAAAATAAATATTTCGATGATTCAATTATTTCAGTTAAACTATTTATAAACAAAAGAAATAGCAGTGGACCAAGGTTGGAACCTTGAGGAACCCCGAACAAGGCAATAAAGTGTTTTGATACATATCCATTTACAGACACATACTGTTTCCTATTTTGTAAATATGAGGTAAGTAGTTCTAACAGATTTTCATGGAATCCAAATTAATTTTTAAGTTTACAAAGAAGGAAATTATGTGACACTGAATTGAATGCCTTTTGAAAGTCAGTATAGACTATATCTACCTGACTACCCTCATGTATTACTTGCGATATATACTGAGTAATATTAATTAAGTTACTAGCAGTTGACCTGTGTGTCATAAAATCGTGTTGGTGTACGGATATTCTATTGTGTACTGAGTTATATATATTGTTATAGATAATCGATTCGAAAAGCTTGGCTGGTACTGACAATATAGCAATAGGTATAGCTATAATTTTTGATGTTGGTTTTATCGCCTTTTTTATGAACTGGGCAAAGACGAGCTTCTTTAGAGATTTCCAGGAATATTTTAGTTTTTAGACTTAGGTTATATAAGTAATGTAGACGGATTTTAAAAAAATATATATTTTTTTCAACCCTTTTAGTAGCTTATTTATTTATTTTACTTCTACATAGTGAAGCAAACTATTGTGAGAAAATCTGTACACTTATCTTGGTGTGAAATGGAAAACCGCTGCCTAAGGAATCACTAATTCCGCCTTCTTCCAAATTTCCGGTGGGGCTGATGCCAAAATAAAATTGTTAGGCCTTTGGTTCTTGTACACACACTAAATCAAAATTTTATGTTTTTTTCGCTTCCTTTAATAATAGGGTGTGGGTGGCTAATGTCAAAAAAATTAGGACTTTCGCTTTTCGTACATTCACTTAATCCCAATTTTATGGACTCTGACAATTTGTATGGTTGTTCGTATACCTTAATTCAACCAAAACACGAAGTGTCAACGAACTTGCAATAATGAAAATTTCGACTAATATTTTACGACTTTAGGGTGTTCTTACACCCCCTGCTGCCTGAAATCTTTGTTTGACAATTTGTATGGTTATTCATATACCTTAATTCAAGCAAAATATGAAGTTTCAACCAACTTGCAATAATGGAAATTTCGACTACTATTTTACTACTTCGGCGTGTTCTTACACCCCCCTGCTGCTCATCGCCAAGTCGAAACGTTCGAGATGGCAACTCATTACCCCTATGGCAACCTTTTGGCATTTTTTTAGCCTACCTCGAGCAACGAAAGAAAAATGTTCACTAGCTTTTAGACTATATGTACAATGGCGGAAAAAAAAAGTAAACGTTTCTTTTTTGTTTGTTTCATGTTAGCTTTAAAATGTATTTATTAAATCAATTTCTTAATATTACTTGCATTATGTGATTTATTGTAACACAAATTTCACATGGTTACTCCACTTGATAAATCCCAATGCACACGACTCAAAAATTTGCTCAAATAGTTGTTTACTTTTTGGTTTCCGCCATTGTACCAGGTTTCACGTAAATCTACAAAAAATTTGTTGGCATTATCGCATCGCAGTTAAAAGTCATCATGCAATGAAATCGTCATTATTAAAAGCATTGAAAACAGCGACATGAACGAAAGCATGCTGTGTAATTTGTTTGTAAAAGGAAATTGTTCAACGGGCGCGTTTCTCAATAAAACTCAGTTCATGCTGTTGTCGTAGAAAACATTCTTCGGTTGATTCGCCTCCATGCAAGGCTCTCTTTCGTTGCGAAATGGTATATGACATGATAGGAAGTTATAATATTACCCCGTTGATTGTGAAATATATCATTATTATAAATCGAGAACTAAGTTTTTAATTGATATCACCGGCGACTCCGCCAAATCCTCGAATATGCTCGTAATATAAAAAATTGTTTCCAATTTTTATTCACCTTACACTAGATGTAGCTTGATAAATTTAGTGTGGGGCCACCGCAGGACCATAGCCTACAGTTTGTAGCAGGTTTGACAGAAATCTCTTAAGCTACACCAGAGTAATCATTGAACAAATATAAAATAAAAAAAACATACATACGGATCGAATTGAGAACCTCCTCCTTTTTTAAATTTTATGAAGTCAGTTAAAAGTGGGACAATTCCAGGATACCAAAAAATTACAATTGGATATATCAAGCCAATTAAAAGAAATCACCAAAAAGCGAGCCAAAAAGTTACTTTCGTGAGCCTACTTTGGGGCTTATAACGGGTGGCTCAGCCGATAGGGACACTTTTGTAACTTTTGAATGGACGAATGGAATTTTTTCGGTGTAGTGGCATGTAATGAAATTTTCAATTATATGATGTAAAGAACCAAAATGGCCGACTTCAGGTTTCGGCGCAATTGACATGAAAATCAATTTTTTAAATGGAACAACCTGTATATTTCTGCTTACGTGAATCCTGCTGACCAAAATACATATAGACCAGGCAAATCTCAGTGTAAAATGGGTTTGGAGTGAACTATTTGGGGACAGTTATTTGTTTATCGCAATGGATAGCTCTATTAATGTAAGATAAGTACATAAAGTCGCAAAAAATCCCGACGTTAGCTAAAGCCGCCATTTTGAAAAAATGACCGCCAGATACATTTTCTTTAAAATCATATATCTTAGTAACCGTTGCTCCGATTTTAGATTTATTTTTTTTTGTTCCATTCCTCACTTCACATTTTACAGAAAGTATGATTACATATTTTACGATAAATTAAACGATAAACTTAGGAAATTAAAAAATAATTTAAATCTTACGGAAATTTAAACTTTTGTAAACTTGAGACGTTTGTACTGAAATTTCTAGACAATTTTTGAAAAAATAATTTTAACAAAAGTCTAGAGCACACAATTAGCTTTCATTTGTTTTTTGGCCGATGTTACTAACTCAAATATTAACGGAGTAATAGTTATTTATATATAAAATTTTAATAATGTACATTAAGTTATAAAGGGTTTCCAGTCAGTGTTAGGGATTGCAATTTACCGGAAGTTTTAATAACCGGTAAATCGGTAAATAAAAATGTAAATAACCGGTTAACCGGTATTTACCGGTAATTTTTAGAATGGATGATAGGGTGGCGAAAATGGCAATTGTCTTTTTCCATGTACAAAATTATCAAAATTTAACAAAAAACATTTTTTTATACGTATATTTAATATAATGAACAAACAAAAGGTTTTTTATCGACAGTAAGATCACAAGAGCTTTTTTTTATCGGGTAAATTTCTCTTTGTAACGAAATAATTTTGCCAAATCAGTGATTTTATAAGAAAAACTGACATGAAAAAATCGCGAGACCGGAGGTCGAGCGATTTTGTCAAATGTCAGTTTTTCGAACAAAATTACTGATTGGCAAAATTTTGAGTTAAAAAGAAAGGACCCTGCGCACCATATAGGAAAATTTCTGCCTCCAGTCAAATTTAATCTAACCCACGTAAAAATGTTCTTTTGAACCCCCTGAACAAATGTTCAAATGCAGCCAAGTCCGAAAAGGTCTTCGTTTCGAGATATGGAGCCCTAAAGATCGTTCCAAATCCAAAATCGCCCAAAGTTACCTTGTCTTAATGACTAAATTCTATTGTTGTTTCCATAGAAATCAATAGTAAAACAACAAAATATTAAGTTTTCACACTTTTTTATTTCTTTTTGACTTGTCAATAATGACATTGTTTTGATTCATTGAATTTCCTACTATCCAAGAAGGAGTGTGTTATTTTTTAAAAAATATCGGCATTTTTTGAGTACGTGGACACGAATTACTAATCGAAATTGTTTAGGTAAGATTACCACAGAAAATTCGATAATCATAGTTCAAATAAAAATAAATGGACCTGATTAAATTGCCCATTTAATGGGCAATTAAAATAAAAAACATGATACACTCTGAAAGTTCAAATAAAAAAAGAATAATTCCAATCCTAGGAAGCTCGGAGAACAATAATTCATCATAAGATTTTGAGTCACAGAACTTAACAAAAGTTTTTTATTTAAAAAAAAAAGTATCACAACTTTATTCTTGAATTGAAAAAACTGCAGCGAAGCCTTTGAAGACCCACGGTGTCATTAACATGAGTAAGAAATATGGTGTTATTTAAGAATTAATTATGCAGTTCTGCCATAAAATCAAAGCCAACTTTAATTTAATTTTTTCAATTTTAAAATGTATTTGGAACGATCTTTAGGGCTCCATATCTCGAAACGAAGACCTTTTCGGACCTGGCTGCATTTGAACATTTGTTCAGGAGGTTCAAGAGAACATTTTTACGTGGGTTAGATTAAATTTGACTGGAGGCAGAAATCCCCCTATATGGTGTGCGGGGTCCTTTATCCATAAAAGAAAAGCTCGTATGTTTTTTGGCAAGATAAATTAACGACAGAATATGTGAACGAACAACAATAATTTATTAAAAATAATTTTAATTTTCCCAAAACGACTCATATTGTACAGTATAGTTTCCACAATACTTAAAAATTATAGCTGACAGTACAGATTTCAAAGTGACGTGCGACTACTACATGTACTTTGCTTTTGAGGAACAGACATTTTTATCGGTGATTAAAAACGATGCATCTTTTTTAACGCTGTCAAAGTGACAAAAATGTGACTGTCAAACAGACTTTTTTATATAGGAGTTAATTTATCAAAAGGAAAAAATATAAATACAATATTTTTTTAAGAATAGCCTGGTAAAAGGGTTAGTTTTTCAAAGCTATATCTGTTAGTCGTCTGATATTTGTGCATAGAATACCCCAGCTGAAGATACCCTTTTTCAGTCGGTGGGTCAATAAGTTAATAAGAATTGGTAATAACATAATTCTAAATGTATTCCAAGATATTTGCGGCAGTGAAATATTCAATTTTCTGTCGTAGGATATTGTCAATGTCTCTCTTGTATTTCTTAGGGCTTGGTGTTTGGAGTTTACTTTGTATAATATTATTTATTTATTCTTAAAAGTGCTCGGTGTTGGAACAATCACTCTGTATTTAGTGAATACTAGTTAGTGACATAAATAGAAACGTTGAATACGTGACTTATCGTAAATTCAGAATTTACCGAAATAACCGGTAAAAAATTAAAATAACCGGTAATTATCGTCATGTGTTTTTTGTCCTAATAACCGGTTAACCGGTTAACCGGTTAACCGGTAATGCAATCCCTAGTCAGTGTTCTCTCGGAAGATTATGCAAAACGGCTAACTTTATAAAAAAAACTTTCTTAACAAAACTTTCAATGTTTCGTCTCTACTACAACTTAAAATTATTTTCAATTACACAAGGTGTCACAAAAACGAGTCACACAAGAAAGCATAATTTTTTTAAATAGAACAGCCTGTATTTCCTTAACGCTAGTTAAGCCTCCAAGGGCCCTGTATTACACACTAAAATATTTTGCCAAGTTATTTTTTTCTGTTTTTTTTTGAGCAGTTTACAAACATTTTTGACTGGCATGTCTCCGCGATTTATTAATCGTTATTTCTAAAAATGAGGGATGTTGTTTGATAATGATATATTTACTGAAAAACATTTTTGAAATAAATCTTTAGTATATCGGGTGTCCAAAATATTTGCATACATTTCTTGATATCTAATTATTATTTTTCTCATTTTTTTTTAAATGGAATGCCTAAGTATACTTTTTTTACATGAATGAATAAAACATACAATTCCTCACATTTTAATGTTTCTTTATTTCTATTTCAAACGTTTTTTGAGATATGATTTTATCAAATCATTTTTGCGTAAATTAAGGTGCTCTTTATTTTAGCATTAAAATCTATATTTTGTTTTACATTTTTTTCAATTTTTTAAAATGGAATGCCTATAATTTTTTTTTATTGGTACCCTATTTTGCTTATTTAAAGTACGCCTCAGAGTGTTTAAATCCAAGTTTTAAAAACGCGCGTGTTTTAAAGTTACCATGGCAACATCAAAGGTAAGCAAGTACAACTCGTTCATCTGTGTCTGTTACCTTTTGCTCTTCCATCCATTTGATGAACTTGTCGTATTCTTTTTTATAAGCGTCTTCCGATTTTTGCGGTATTAACCGCGATTCTGCTTTTCTATTTAAGTAATCAAAGTTAGAACTCATTTTAAAGCAATATACAATCAGTGACAACTGTAGTGACAATAATTAATCCTATGTGACAGATTGCAAATTAATTTTTGTTTTCTCATTTTCATGACACTGACAGGTATCCTGATGTCACATCACGAATTCAACAATTTTACATTCTTAATTCCAATTTCTGTTTTTTGTAGTAATAATACCAGTATTTATGATTTCAAAGTGTACCAATAAAAAAAATAGCGTAAAGTATTCGTGGATAACTGGTATTTAAAACACTTGCTCTATTTCGAGCACTCCGGCTGCGCCGTCGTGCTCGAAAATTCGCGCGTGTTTTAAAGACCTTAATATCCACTTATACTTTAATATACTATTTTTAAATGGATGAGTAACGCTTACAATTTCTCACATTTTGATATCGTACACTTTCTTTTATGAACGGTTCTTGAGCAATAATTTTTTTTCACGATATTGAAACTAATCTAACAACTGCTAAAAATGTCCACCATTTTGAGTCAGGTAACACTGAGGTCTCTTGATAAATGAGCGCCTTATACAGTGTAACATAACATTTATACCATTGAAACACCGACGAACCCTTTCCATCATATCTTCTCGAGTCGTTGGTTCTACTTTATAAACATCTGACTTCACAAATCCCCTAAGAAAAAAAGTTAGAACTCATTTTAAAGCAATATACAATCAGTGACAACTGTAGTGACAATAATTATCCTATGTGACAGATTGCAAATTAATTTTTGTTTTCTCATTTTCATGACACTGACAGGTATCCTGATGTCACATCACGAATTCAACAATTTTACATTCTTAATTCCAATTTCTGTTTTTTGTAGTAATAATACCAGTATTTATGATTTCAAAGTGTACCAATAAAAAAAAATAGCGTAAAGTATTCGTGGATAACTGGTATTTAAAACACTTGCTCTATTTCAAGCACTCCGGCTGCGCCGTCGTGCTCGAAAAATCGCGCGTGTTTTAAAGACCTTAATATCCACTTATACTTTAATATACTATTTTTAAATGGATGAGTAACGCTTACAATTTCTCACATTTTGATATCGTACACTTTCTTTTATGAACGGTTCTTGAGCAATAATTTTTTTTCACGATATTGAAACTAATCTAACAACTGCTAAAAATGTCCACCATTTTGACTCAGGTAACACTGAGGTCTCTTGATAAATGAGCGCCTTACACAGTGTAACATATCAACATTTATACCATTGAAACACCGACGAACCCTTTCCATCATATCTTCTCGAGTCGTTGGTTCTACTTTATAAACATCTGACTTCACAAATCCCCTAAGAAAAAAATCCATGAAGTCAGGTCGGGTGACTTAGGCGGCCATGTAATGATGTAATGAGACCTAACATAATATAATAAAATACAAAATTAGATATTATTTAACAGTTTATTAAAATTCCTATGCACCTTTCAGGAAAGTGATTACTAATGGCCTGACGAACATTTCTACTAAAATGTGGTGGTGCACCTTCAAGTTGTAATCACATATTATTTGTAATGTAATCAGGAATATGCTCGATTATTTGTGGAAACGTATTTTGCGTAAAATTTAAGAAGACTGCTCCATTCACATTTCCCTCAAAAAAGCGAGGATGAATAACATAATCATGTACAATTCCTCCCCTTACATTTAAACTCTGGTTCTTATTTTTCTATGCAACATGAGGGTTTTCTCTGGCATAATAATGGAAATTGTGCCTATTCACAAATCCGTTGCGATGAAACGTTGAATCATCCGTGAACAATACAAATTTGAAAAATTCTTCATTTTCTCCAATTTGGTTTTGAGCCCATTGGCAAAAATTTAATCTACGATTTAAATCCACATCCCAAAGCTCTTGATGCAGCTGAGCTCGATATGGGTGAAACTTATTTTTACGAAGACATAGGGAAACACTAGATTCACTGACCACTAAATCTCTACTTAACTCCCGACGACTTGCCGTAGGATTTTCGATTACCGCTAAAGTTATAGCCAGCTTATTTTCTTTATTACAATACATTTCGTCGTCTCGCCTTCTGTTCATATGCAAAATTTCCAGTACGTTTAAACGTTCTTTCAAATTTTCTAGAGACCTCACAAAGGACATCTTCTATAGGGATATTTTTGACCATACATTCTTGATGCCAATAAAAAATTTCCATCACATTCACCAATAACATAACATTTACTTACCATAGATATTAAATCTTATTGACCATAATTATAATTCGTATTGTTAAATATTAACAATATTAATTCAACTTAATCACGATAATCTAAAACACATTAGAGAAATGTCATAGAGTGTGAAAAACAAACGCAAAACAAAAGACCAAAGCCATACTGGATTTTAATGCTAAAATAAAAGGCACCTCAATTTACGCAAAACTTATTTGAAATAATCATATCTCAAAAACGGTTTGAAATACAAATTAAGTGTATAATATTAGAATGTGGGGAATTTTATGCATTATTCACCCATGTAAAGAAATATAGGCATTCCGTTTAAAAAAATTGAGAAAAATAATAATTAAATAACAAGAAATGTAAACAAATATTTTGGACACCCGGTATGATAATAATTTATTTCAAAAATGTTTTTCAGTAAATTCATCATTATCAAATAACACCCTACATTTTTAGAAAAAACAATTAATAAATCCCGGAGATACGGTAGTCAAAAAAATGTTTGTAATTTGCCAAAAAAACAGGAAAAAAATTATAACTTGGCAACGCTGCATACGATTGGCAAAAAAATTTTAGGGTGTAATTCAGAATCCTTAGAGGCTTAACTGGCTTAAAAATTAGAGGGTATGCCATTAAAAAAAATTATACATTCTTGTGTAACCTTTTTTGTGACACCTTGTATAATTGAAAATACGTTCACGTTATAGTAGAGATGAAACATTGAAAGTTTTGTTAAAAAAGTTTTTTTATAAAGTTTTGCACAATCTTCCGAGGAAGCACTTACTGGACGCCTTGTATATCTCCAAGAACTCAAGTCTTATTTTCTTCAGTTATCTTCTATTTTATGCCCAAAGATGTAATAACACTTTCGATTGTACGTAAAAAGGGGACGAGAACAAAAAAAAGAAATCTAAAATCGGAGCAATGGTTACTGAGATATGTCCTTCTAAAAGAAACGGTTCTGGCGGCCATTTTTTCTAAATGGTGGCTTTAGCTCACATTGGGATTTTTCGGGACTTACTTTTGTATCCTCATTCTACATGAATAAAGCTATCCATTTCGATAAAGAAATAGCTGTCCCCAGATAGTTCAAACTCAAAACTGGATTTGCCTGCACTAATATGATCTGACCCTCAAATATTATTTTAATTCTCAAAAAATATAGATTTTTTAATTTTTAGTTTTAATAACAGAAGGCCGCGATTTTCCCAAAATTGTTTAAAATCGATCTGCAAACATATTTAAAATATTATCTCTTCAGATACTAACATTAAACACCATTTATTCTTCATTAAGTTCAACGATATGGAATTCCTATAGCAACAACCTGTTATTTAATTAAATCCTTAAATTAAATTAAAAAAATGATATGTATAATGTGTTTGTACTAAACGTATTAATAGCAAATTACACTTTATTTTTTGTGCCCAATTGACAGAATTGCGGCCTTGTTATGAATCACACTGTATGTTATGATTGATTTTGATATTTTTCTCATTGTCTATTTTTTCTTTTGTGTGTCTACCTGTCGGCTCTATAGTGAGCTATACTGACAAGTCTGCTATTTTCTACACAGCGCTCAACTGGACATATCTGAATATTGGCACATGAAAAAAAAAAAAAATAAATAAAATTTAATTTAATGGACAAAATTAACATATATTATTGTGTCAAAATTTGAAGGTGAATTCAGCCACGATGTACTAAATTTTATACATGAAAATACTCTCAGTTTCGTCACAAACATCTTCAATGTCTGCACAAACTTCAAAGAATGATAACACAACCACACAAAAAAAAAGTTCTGTGCAGCGGACCAAATTATATGGATATTCGACGCTGAATCCGAATCCGTGGTAAAAAAATCTATCGTGTCAGTTTTGTTTTTAGTCAAAAACATCCCTTAAAATGGCGTAAAATAATAGAAATAATCTAATAACTCTTAATGAAGTGTGAAAAATGGTAGATGATTTGTAGTCGAGAGTAGAGAATATAAATTCGAGCCACAGTAAGCTATTTCTATAAATTAATCCGAAATCCGCCCTTATGGAGGAGTGAAAACTACAGCTAAAACTCAAAAGAGGCAGGTGAGTGTAATACTCCAGTCGAATTAGACATAATAAAAAATTTTGCGTACTGCGGACAGAGCTGGAGTACTTCAAATAAAAGTAATTGAAAAAAGTATTTCAAATACTTTCAGTATTTGAAGTACTTATGCTTCAAATCCTTTCGATTCTTAGTATTTGGTACTTGGTATTTGAAATACTTTGCTTCGAGTATTTGGATTTGGGATTTGGTTTTCAGAAATACTGGTATTTGAATTACTTTGCTTGGTATTTCAAATACTCTTCGGTATTTCAAGTACTGTCCCGGCATTTGAAGTACTGGACTTAACAATTTATAGTATTTGAAATATGTTTTTTGATATTTAAATTAGTTAAAAGTATTTGAAGTCCTTGTAGTTCCATGTTTTAGATATTTTAAAAAACAAATTTCACTAAAAAATTGTTACTGCATAGCTGTTTTTATTCAGTAATCAGTGTTAACATTATGTGGGCAGTGGGGGATTTAGGGGGTTGGCTATAGAGGCTATTGCCCAGGGCGGCAAAATCCAGGGACGGCAAACTTTTTGAAAAATAGCAAAGGCACATAAAAACAAAAAAAATATTATTAGTATGTACTAAGTATCAGAACATTAATTTATTTAAGAATGTGTTTTTTATTTTAACTAGACTAAAGTTCCTTATTATAGTCAACTGTACAGGGTGGTCACGGGAACGTTAGAACCTCATTTAACTTCGTTATTTTTGGAGTTACGTAAAAATGTTTAAAAATAAAAGTTATGAGAAATCACATGTATTTTCCAAAAATCATTTCAGAAAAACAATTAAAAGTCAAATTACTGAGATACGAGTTTTACTTTGTTTTTTTTTTAAATAGAATACCCCGTATATTTTTACACCATTAGAAAGGCCATAGAAAAACCTTTTTCAATGATGTATGACGTATGGAATTTTTCTTAAAAACTATAGTAGATATTATAAGTTTTATATTTTCTTACATTAAGTCATGGTAGTCCGAAATAGTAGTTTGTGCAACAAGAGTGGATATGATATCCATATCGCACGATAAAGAAGTTTGAGTGCGATACGGATAATCCACTCGAGTTGTATGTACAACATACTTTTTCTACGACCAGCTTAAAAAACTACAATATTTATTAAACATTAATATATTACACAAATACACACTGATAGTTACTTTGACAGCTTACGCACTAATTTGATTTTAAAATGAATAGTTGCATATGTACTTAATACACGAACTGTGATTGGTCCGTTTCATTTCATATCCATTCTAGAACTGATATGAAATATATCCGTTCAGTTACCTGGATTTGCCTACTTATCCATTCTACAGACTGTACAGAAAACAGTAAATTTACATAAGGGAGTAGAAAAAATATATATCAATTATTGAAATTCTCCATTTTATTTAAAATAAAGTGAAATTAGATACTAACATGTATCTTGACAGAACCACAGAGTACAGTTACTGTACTCTGTGACAGAACTAACATATTATTTATTTTAATTTACATACTTTTGTTTTCCATGGATAATTTGATAAATTGTAAATTTATAGTAAATTAGACAATTTTTTTTTAAGATAAATACCATGTATATAATTAAAAAGCTTTTTTTATGGCTTTTCAAATGGTGTAAATATATATTGGACATTATTTTAATCAAAATGTATACATTTTTTTATTTTGATTACATTTTGATTACATTTGGACGGTTTTTGGATAATTCTGAACAAGTTTCATTAACAAAATTTTCCGATAAAAATATGCCTAATATGATTTTTTTATTTTCCCCGCATATATTGGTACTGCAGGTGGCTTTGCATTTGTAGGAGGCGAGTGCTTTTCTGGTCATAAGTAGATCCTAATTGGTTCCATACTTAAGTAAAATTTGATTGAAATCGGAAAAAAATGAAAAGTTATTGGGCTGTTACCATTTCAAGTGAAACACACTGTATAAAAGCCAGTGATAAGAAAAGAATTGAATTAAAAATTTTTCAATACTTAAATGACTCTGACACCCAACTTGCTTCTCAGTAAAAACAGTTTTTTATCGGTTTAATACATGCCTTGCGTCATCAGCTGTAGAAAGATTTTTTTTATTTACTGAAATTATAAATGCTCCTAGAAGAAATGCATTAACTAATGGAAATTTCGAAAATTTGGTGCTATTGAAAGCTAATGGAAATAGATAGATCTCAATTTTATTATTTGTACTTGTACTTACCTAAAATTATTACTATGTTTTATATACAGTATCGGAAAGTCCTGGCTTAGGTGTTGCATAGTTTCAACGACTTAACCGACCGCCCACAATAAAGGCGTCTACCAGAGCTCTAGCAGAGGGGCAAATAGTGACACGAATCATCAAGCATCAAGGCGGAAACAAATTGAAATTCCACAGACAGGCTGCCCACGCACATGTGGTGGGGAAAGCAGGTCGATTGTAGGATGTGCTATATGATAAAAAAGAATAGAATAGTTGCTTTACTCTCGTTTGCTCTTATTGCCCATACCAAAGCGAACATTTTCCGATAGTGTATAAGTTGATTTTCTTTATTACTTTCCTGACATTTGAAGGGAAATCGACCGCAGCAATATTTATTTTTGTTGGTTTTTATATTTATATAATAATAAATTATTTTTTCTATTGTTTTTGAATGATGCTGAGTCAAATAAAGCTGTTAATAAATAATAATAATAACAAACTATTAAGAGAAAAACTTAATAAATAAAATTTTTTATGGGTATTGGAAGAACTGTGGAGCATTTGAAATATGTTAAAGTACTTGAAATACTTGAGTATTTGAAATACTTTAGAGTAATTGAACTACTTTGAGATTTGAAGTACCTAGTGAAGTACTTCAAATAATCTGAAATATTTGAAATACGGTACTTGCGATTTACTTGAAGTACTTTCGACAAGTATTTGGTATTTGAATTACTTTGCTTCAGGTCATAGTACTTGGGAATTGGAGCAGCAAGTACTTTGTCAGGTACTTGGTATTTGGTACTTCAAGTACTTTCATTAGGTACTTTCAACAGCTCTGACTGCGGACTTTTTTTGTGGAAGTTGTTTAAGAGGGCATAATAAGCAAGCACAGAAAACTATACCCTGCTACACCATGTGCGTCCTCTATTTTTAGAGGTTGAAACTTTAAAATTTTACTTATGTGCCCATATCTTTTTCCCTATTGCCCGTAGGGCTCTTTACCAAGTTACACTTTTTGAAGATTCATCCCTCGTCTACATAATATTTATATATTTCACAATTTCGGTAGGGCAAACGGTTTTGGCTGTACGAGGCCGGAAAGGTCGCGCTGTCCGAATTTGGGGGTCTTCTGTACAGGACAAACGGCTATTATTTCCAATCTACAATACTACACATACTAATGCCCTTAAGGAGGGATGATAATTTGTGAAAAAACTTCCATCGAATACCGCGTGGTTTCCATGATACAGGATGTTGAAATTTTGAAAACCCCCATTTTAAAAAAATGTGAACCTACTTTTTTTTGCTCATCTTTTTTTCATGTATGTACGACCCTATTATATAAGAAAATTTACGTTGGTTTCATTTTAATACAGTCGTTGGTTTAGGAGCTAGAGAGCAAAATATGCCAAAAATGGCTATTTTGGTATTGTTGCTTTAAAAAAACCAAAACCAGTGTAATTCTGGTAAGTGTCTTTGTTTGTCCTAAAAGTCCAATTAATTGCGCATAGAAAATGTGTTTTTGTATTTAAGTAGGATCAACACTTATTGTGTAATAACGATTTATGTCATGTGTTCTCCAGTCTTCTTTCTCACATTTTTTTTTGCGGCCTTATGCAAAATATTTGACTCTGGTGCGACAACCAGCCATTACTCTCAAAAGGTAGAGACTCAATCCTATGAAGGGTTAGAACTACCCCCACCTCTCAAAAAAATCAGGCAGGGTGAACAAACATGGAGTAAATTCATTCCAACCACCAATACACACGACTTGAGACTACCCAGAAGGATGGTAAGAGCTACCCCCATGCTCAAATGTTACATGTTATATTAAAATTCGGAAAGGGTCAAATACTTGTAGCTCATTGTGCCAAATATATAAATCTGGTACGACAACCACCATCTTTTTAATAAGATTGAATATCACCCCAGTTGGGGTGGGAGGTAAAAACTACCCCCACATACGGACGGAAATAGATAGACGGAAATTTAGTTAATTTAGGTATATAGCTTACATAGATAGAAAAAAATGGTCACCGAAGAGATAAGATCCTATATCTACGACTAAAAAAATAGGAAAAGAAAACCACGGAAAAGATATTTTGAAGAAAAATCATAAGAAAAAAAGTATTTGGATTGATGGTCGAAAGTATGATATAAATAGGAAAAAAAATAGCTTTACATAGATTAAAAGATAGATAAGTTGATAAATGTTAAGATAAACAGTTGAATAAGCAGATATGGTATAATAAATAAAACACAACTAGTTAATGCTTAATGTATGAATTTACTCCATTTTTATCTATCCTGCCTAAAACTACTGAATTTTTGTTCCAGGATATTAGAAGTAATGAAATCCGTCCGTTTGTGGGGGTAGTTTTTACCCCTATCCCCAATAGGGGTAATTTTCAACCGTATTAAGATTGGGTGCTTGTCGTACCAGATTTGTATATTTGGCACGATGATAATTTCAATAGCACCTATAGGTAGCTCTTACTAAAGGTAGACTCTAGTCATGTGTCGGTAGTTGGAACGAAATCACTCCATATTTGTTCACCCTGCTTAAAACTACAAAAGCCTCGATTTTTTTTTCCGTTTTGAAACCTATGGGGGTAGTTTTAACCCTCCATAGGGTTGATTCTCTACCCATTGAGAGTAGTGGCTGGTTGTCGCACCAGAGTCAAATACTTTGTACTAAGTTATACAAAAATTTGACCATTGCACATGTTATTCACACTTACCTGCGTCCTTTGAGTTTTAGCGGTAGTTTTCACGCCCCGTAAGGGCAGATTTTGGTTTCATTTATAGAAATAGCTTACTGTGGCTTGAATTTATATTTTCTACTCTCGACTACAAAATACCTACCATTTTTCACACTTCATTAAGAGTTATTACATTATTTATACGATTTTACACCATTTTAAGGGATGTTTTTGACTAAAAAATAAAACTGACACGATAGATTTTTTTTGGACCACGGATTCGGATTCAGCGTCGAAAAATACACCATATCTATGTAATTTGGCCCGCCGCACAGAACTTTTTTTTCTTGTGTGGCTGTGTAATCTTTCTTAGCGCCAAGTTACAAGCAGATAGAAAGGAACCGGAAAATTCGGGGGAACGTCATTCTCGGAAGGGGAATGATGCTTTGGAGACAAAACCTAAGATGAAAGTTGATAAATATCAAGAACATAGCAAAATTTTCAATCATCTTTTACAAGATCCAGAAGATTCTCGAAAAGTAAATGATGATGCAGTATATATTATATTCTTATATATTTTCTAAAACAATATTTCGTATTGTTCTTTGAAGGAAAGATCTGTTTTGGTGAAATATTCCTAATAAAGAAAGCAAAATAAATGTTTTTTTTTTCAGATTAATATATTCTTACTTTATTAAGAATTCAATACGTACATTTTCAAAAAAATAAGATTTTCTTAAAGTGAGAAGACGGATATCGATAAATGGAAAAATCGAGAAAAATGTATGTTCCTTTTTTCGTAGTAACCATGTGTCAAACTAAAAAATTAGTTGAAATTGTTAAAATCTAACATTTCACGTTTTCATCTTGCTTGATTTTTGTACTCAAAATGAATGAAAAAAAGCACTTGGTGATGGTTCATAAGAAAATATTAACCACGAAAGAAGGAAAATCTAAATGTAATAGCATTGTTTATAATAATTGTGTATTTCATTTAGATACAATGGATATGTTTGATGATAAAAAACATTAGAAAAATATTATATTTTTTAATATAAATTGTTGCTTTTTAAACTTTTTAAAATTTTTAAACTTCAAATAAACAGGCACCCAAAAAAAAATTTTTCCAAAGGTAAAAGTATTATGTTTTTTGAGCCGCTGACTCCAAATATCACATCAAAAATATATGTTCCACTGCTCAGTTTTTCGCAAATTGACATTTCATCCCTAAATTCGAGGTTAAATGGCTATTAAATCTAATAGAACGACACGCGTTGAAATGAAACTTATGAATGATTTAAAATGGCTCTAGTCATTTGCTGTCAACGTTCTATCGTACCACGGAAATGATAGTGGTGTACTTTTTCCCTCAAAAAAACGACTACTACCACCCTCTTTCTGATTTTTCCTTAATACGCTTGTGAGGCTTGACAAGGAATATTGATAAGTCGAGTATTCTTTGACCAGGAGACGCCAAAACAACCCCCGGGGGTTGAAACCACCCTCTCCTTGAATGACAAAACTTTCCGAAAATACTGCGGAAGGGCTGAAGAACGGTTTTCTTCGGTTTTTGAGGGCGAGAAACACGATAATTGCAAAACTTTCCCCCACTCTTCTGGAACTACGCCTAAATGAAAAAAAACTACCCTTTGTTCCGATTTTTTCCGTACTACGCTTGTGAAGGATTTACAGATCGGGGAATGTTAATAAATCGAACATCTTTTGACCAGGAGACGCCAAAACAACCCCGGTAACCTCTCCCTCCCTGAATGACCAAACATTCAGAAAATACAGGGAAATTGCTGAAGAACGGTTTCCCTCCGTTATCGAGGCGAGGAACACAGTGGTTGTAATATTTTCCCTCCCCACCCCTAAATGGAAGAAAATTACCCCTTTTCTGATTTATCCATACTACGCTTGTGAGGACTTGACAGATCGGAGTTATTACAAGGAATATTGATAAATTGAGTACTTTTGATCTGGAGACGCCAAAATAAATCCCGGAGGCTGAAACCACCCTGAATGACAAAACAAGGTTGCAATATTTCAGCACCAGCCCCTCCCTTCTGAAGCTACCCCTAAATCGAAGAAAACTACCCCTTGTTCTGATTTATCCATACTACGCTTGTGGGAGCTTGACAGATCGGGGTTATTACATGGTATATTGATAAATCCAGTATCTTTTGATCAGAAGACGCCAAAACAACTACCGGAAGTTGAAATCACCCCCTCCCTGAATAACAAAACCTTACGAAAATACTGCGAAAGGGCTAAAGAATGGTCTTCTTTCGTTTTCGAGGCTCACGATGGTTGCAGTGCTTTTTCCCCATCCTTCTAGAACTATCCCAAAATGGGAAAAACTACCTCTTGTTCTGATTTTTAGTACTATGATTGTGAGGGCTTGACAGATCGAAGTTATTACAGGGAACATTGATAAACCGAGTATCTTTTGACCAAATATTGCAACGATTGTGTTCCTCGTCTCGATAACGTAGTATTTTGTCTTTCAGAGAGGGAGTGGTTACAATCCCCGTGGTTACTTTGGCGTCTCCTGGTCAAAAGATGTTCGATTTATTAATATTCCCTGTAATAACTCCGATCTCTCCAAGCATAGTATGGAAAAATCAGAACAAGGGGTAGATTTTTTTATTTGGAAGTGTGGGGGAAAGTATTGAAATTATCGTGTTACTCGCCCTCGAAAACTGGAGGAAATGCTTTTTCATTGAGGGTGGGAGGGGGTGTTTCTAACCTCCGGAGGTTGTTTTGGCGTCTCCTGGTCAAAAAACTTATCAATATTCCCTGTAATAACCCCGATCTGTCAAGCAAATTATGGAAAAATCAAAACAAGGTAGTTTTTTTGAGGGAAGAAGTACACACATCATTTCCGTGGTACGATAGAACGTTGGGAGTATGTGGCTAGAGCCATTTTAATCGATTCAGAAGTTTCATTTGAACGCGAGTTGTTCTATTAGATTTAATAGCCATTTAACCCCGAATTTAGGAATGAAATGTCAATTTGCGAAAAATTGAGCAGTGATACATATATTTCTGACGGTGATATTTGGAATCAACGGCTCAAAGAACATGGGGATAGGTGTCTTTCACCTTAGGAAAATAATTTTTTTTTGTTTGCCTGTGAATTATTTTAGATAATATTTTTTAATCATGTACTAATCTTCTGTAATACACACGAGGTTGATTTTCTACTTGGGTAATTTTTTTTTGAGTGACTCAAACGTGTTTTCCATGAAAATTTTGCTCGAATTAAGGGACATAGGAAAAATCCATGCCCTAAATTCTCGAATAATTTTTATGGGATAACAGGGTTTTGTCCAAAAAAAATTTACCCGGTAAAAAATCGACCTCTTGTGTATTAATACCCGAGAAAAATCATCATCTTCTTGTTATCTCTTTGGTACTGAAAACAGTTCGCAAAAAAAACATAAAATGCATATCTTAATAACAAAATGTTTGTCAATTTTTGTATACAGGGTGTTTCGAAAAGATTGGGACAACGGTTAGTCGTAGATACTTGACATCAAAACAAGTCGATTTAACTCAAGAAGTAGTGGTCTAACTCTTTTCGTTTTCAAGATACAGGGTGGCAAAGTAAAAAAAATGTATTCGTAATTTGTCTCTATCTTGGAGACTATTATACGTATCTACTTCAAAGTTGGTAACGACATGTTTTTTAGGTCGCTACAATGGTGATATGGCCGATGCCATATTTTATAGATGGCACTAGTTACAGGACTTACAGGACTTTTACGTGACACTTTAACTTTTTGAGATTAGGTTTTGGACATCGTCTTCTACTACAATCGTAACGCAATTTAGTTTCCTAAAGAAAAGGTGTACTTGTTTAAATACGATAAAATGCACCCTTTCAGAGAAATACTCGATTTACGACTTTGTCACACACCAGTTCGAAGAAATTCAACACCCCGAGTGTTTTGAAAAGATTGGGACAACGCTTAGCATAGACTTTTGACATCAAAACAAGTTGATTTAACCCAAAAAGTAGCGGTCTAACTCTTTTCGTTTTCAAGATACAGAGTGGTATAGTAAAAAAATTGTTTTCATATTTTGTCTCTATCTTGGAGAATATTATATGTATCTACAACAAGCACTATTGACGACTTCAAGATATCATACTTGACGTAGATAAGAAAACCGCTTTTAGGTATAATTGAATTTCCTCGAACTGGTGTGTGATAAAGTTGTAGATCGCGTATTTCTCTGAAAGGGTGCATTTTATCGCATTTAAACAAGTACACCTTTTCTTTAGGAAACCAAATTGCGTTTCGATTATAGTAGAAGACGATGTCCAAAACCTAACCTCAAAAAAGTTATGACTTAAAGTGTCACGTAAAAGTCCTGTAACTAGCGCCATCTATAAAATATGGCATCGGTAATAGTGTAGAAGAACGCACTACCGGGCGTCAAAATGACGCGACACCAATTTATTTCTCAGGGGGCGCCAGTCGCGTGCTACCCCGTTCTTTTACCTCCCAGGCGGGTTCGAGACAAGATGCACTGAAGATAGTCGAATAATGGACCAAGGCTGCACTACCTCAGCTCTCTCTGGCAGTGAATTCCTCAATTCAGGTTTCTGTACCTTTTGAAAAGCTAAATTTTTGCATAAAAAAATCCCGATCGGAGAATTTCTCTCCGATGGGATTAATTTTGTCGTGCTGATCACGTTTTTGTCTGCTAATAACGGACTCTACACCCTAGGAATTCTGAGAAAAACGCATAAAAAAATCCCTTTCGAACCCCCGTACAGCAACTAGAAGGTCGAGTGTGATGCAATAACTCGACACATCTTGTTTTCGGTACGAAAGTTCCAGGGATTATAGACTACCAACAAGTCTCAAGATCAATTAAGATGCAATAGTTCAAAGAATCCATTTATTTAACAGATAAGGTTATACAAAAAAGGGGTTATAGCAAAATTCTTATTGTAAGAATCGCGCCTTACCCAATTAAGACAAACGGCTTTCAGGCCATACAAGCGAGAGCGCTTACTCTAACGATTGAATAGGTAGAAAAGATTCATGCATACCTTCTCAGAATCAAAATGCGAGCTTTTTAGAGAAGTCTGGGACTATTTGTAATTTCGTAATTACGGCTGACTGATTTTAACTTAAAAAGTTTTACTAAATAAATTTAGTTTCGCTAGAGACTACTTAGCTTTAAAGTTCTTGTATCGTGGCGGTTCACGTACTCAAACACATTCGTGAGGACTTATGACTGCATAAGTTTAATGGCGTTCAAGCAGTTCACAACTTACTTGCCCTATGCAGTTGTTCAATATTATCGATGTGGCAGTAACCAACCTCCGAGCGACTTTTAGGCAAAATTGAATTTTTGGATTTTTATGCACAAGGCGTTTTCCTCTATAACTTCGTTATTTGGAAAGCCTTGCTGTTGGCTTTCCTACCATCGCTTTGTATGAACTACTCAATGCACTCGATCAAATTGCGAGAAACCGGCCTTGTGCATGTGCATTGATTTTTATCAATTTTTGCTTATCGGCGCTACGGCGCCTTGTCAAAATCGTCGGTTTTGCCTTTTAGATGCAATGCATCGCTAAAATGTTATGTTCATACCTTAGAACAGGACATTCAATGACCGTACTTCAATGATCCATGTCTTTGGTGGAGGAATAAGAAAGGAAAATATTTAAATATTTTCTAAAGTACATTTTTGGAGTACCTTTTAAACTAGCTTCGGAGTACTTTTGAAAAAGTAATTTTTAAGTGAAATTTCGGTGTACTTTTGATAAATTAATTTTCAAGCCAAATTTCGACGCAGTTTTGAAAAAGTAATCTGCAAGTGAAATTTTGGCGTACTTTTGATAAATCAATTTTTAAGCCAAATTTCGACGCAGTTTTAAGAATATTATTTTTCAAAGTCCAACTTTGTTGCACCTCTGAAAAAAGTATATTATTCATAAATCCTTGCCATTATATACTTTCGCTCTCATATCCTGAACCAAAACATATTTTCCTAAGTGAAAATTCGGTGTTTCTCCGAAGTTTCACCCGGTCATTTCTGACGCCTTATAGCACTCAAACTCTTAAAAATGTCCTTAAATGAAATTTTTGCCTAAGTCGAATTTTGATTCTGTGTTCAACTTAGGACGATTTTGGAGAGTTCTACAACAATAGCACCATTGTAATTAGCGACCTGAAAAATATGTCGTTACCAACTTTGAAGTAGATACGTATAATAGTCTCTAAGATAGAGACAAATTACGAATACAATTTTTTTACTTTGCCACCCTGTATCTTGAAAACGAAAAGAGTTAGACCACTACTTTTTGATTTTAATCGACTTGTTTTGATGTCAAGAATCTACGGCTCAGCGTTGTCCCAATCTTTTCGAAACACCCTGTATAATCATATGCATTAAAAATTCTATAAAAAGTTCATGAAATAATATAAAAAGTACAAAAGCATAAAAATCTAAAAAAATATACAATACGTTAAAGACCACTACATTCGTCTTTGGCACGCCCGTGCATAGTAGCTCTCTCAGGAAGGATTTGTTGATTTAAACTAAATGAAAAACTGTTATTGTTATTTTTAAGTGAGAAATCCATCTTCAAAAATTCTGGTGTTATTCCGCGATTCCCTGTATGGTACAATAATTTGCTTTTTGTTAAAGAAGAAATGGAGAAAATGCATAGCGAATACCATACCTAAATAAAAACAGTACATCATCCGCTTTGTGAGTTGCAAAAGTATGAAGTTATACTTTATTAGCAAGTCACATTGGTTAGAAAATTATACGTAATGGTTCCTTGCCCGACAGGAAATTTATTAAAGGTCGATGGTGTTAATTGGCGGTTATTCTTACACGAATATTTTTGGTATTGACCTGTGTAGAACCGATAATTCGGTCGATAACTCTATAATAACATGTTTGGTATGCATGGTTTGATTAAAAAATTGATACTGTAATTATAGAAGAGAAATTGGGACTATAAACAAGAGATGTGCAGATAAATTCGAATGAATGGGTTAGTAATAATATAGTTTCACCGTGTTGTTTATTTTCTTCGAATTTGATTTTTTGTTTTGTTTTTAATGGTAATTTTAGGATAAATTATAATCTATCACCAACCAAGGTAAAGGGACCAGATAAATAGTTTTCACTTTAAAATATTCATTAAAGTCTTGGAAATTTCAGTCAGCTGTTTGATGTTATATATTAATTCGTATACTGAATGCCTTTGAGTTATTCCAAACTAAGGAATGCGAAAGGCCTAACATGTACTTTTTGAGAAACACTCTTTTAAAGTTTTACGACACTGTTTTGGTGTTCTATATTTTTATGCGTGATCTGTGTAGTGTGACGTATTGGTACATATCTTAGTAGCAAGTATCAGTAGTCGTTAGATTGATTGTGTAATGAGCGAGCGGAAATAAAAGTAACAAGACTTTTCTTAGAATGACAATGGTGTTAATACCATGAGGTTAATCCGTTATGCACGGACCCAGAAAAATAAGATGAATTAATTGAAAAGCCGACAATAAAACTTCCAAAAAAATGAATGTGTAAAGAAGGTGAGTGGGCTCAGTGGAGAAGAATTAAAATGTGTATTTTTTCAGGTATATACCTAGTATGCAAAATTATTTCATGTCCGTAATTAGTTCTAATTATCTCATAATAATCAGTAATTCAGAATTAAACTTCAATACTTCTCACTTCTTAATTTCTGTTAAAGGAATCATTATGTCTATAAACAATATCTTTAGGAAAATTGAATATTTGGAACTCCGGTAATTTGCATATAAAGGTAGAGAGTTTACTTACATTGAAACCAACAAAATTCCAAAATCTAAAATATAGGCCTAAGGCTGCTTTCTTCTGAGCCGGTTACAAATACTAATTATAACTTAAAAAATAATCTTATCTAATCACCGATCTTCAAAACAATTGGAATTTTGATGTTTTGTCATACGGACAGATTTTTTTGCTATTCATAAAAAGTAGTAACTACAGGTGAGGTAAGATGAGGTGAGGTACGGTACCGGTTTCAGTGACGAGACCTCAACGCACAACAGACTACGTCGAGATTTTTCTCGGTAAAATCTTTACCTCCGGCGGGCCCTTGCGCCTAATAATTGATGAGCGGGAGGGGGAAATTTGAAAAAAAAAAATTTGTCAAAACCTCTGGCGGCCCCCCGCGCTTAATAATTGATGAGCGGGGGGGCAGCTGGTGGGCCCCTCGGAAGCCATCGGGGGAGAAATTAATAAAGATAAAAAAAAACATTTGTGCAGGTCTCATAATTAATGAGCGAGGATTGCGTTTACTAGTCTAACCGGGCCTCGGTACCACAGTACCTACTGACCCCCCTTTTGGGGGCCCTGCCTGGCCAGTGGTAAAGCAGACATAAGACAATTCGACAGCACACAACACACGCACGGACTAATCAACCAGAAACTCGACATCTACCACACGAGACGTCCATGACAATAACAAACAACCCAGACCATCACAACACACCAAACAAAAATACACACCCTTTCACCATCCTTCCCTTGAATTAACCCCCCCCCCCCCCCTCCAAGGAATCCAGCGAGGAAAATAAAAATATCCACCAAATTATATTCCACACAGACCTTTCACACATCAAATCATTTAATTTTTAGCGATTTGACGCAAGTATTGTTAAGCAATTTTTCTACAAAATATATCCTATACATTTTTTCGTTAAAATGAATAATTTCGGTGCAGCAGCCGATCGAGGTCAAGCATCCTTGACAAAATTATCATATTTTGCAATTTCTCGATTTCGTTCCACTTTTATGAAGGAGTATTTTTGTGTTGAGATAAAATTTGTTTTCATACCTGAAAATCCTCAAATATAGTTGATTTTACTTGTCTGCTACACATAGCTCAATGTTTCCAGGTAGAGTAGAGGTAGAGTATATGGCGCGTTTTTTTTACGCCTATAGGCCCAATCCACAACTAGCCTGTTTCTTGAGGCGTTTCAGGTGCTTAATGTCGAAGGTCCAGATTCGTTGTAGTCTTCAACAAAACTTTCTTCGGAAATTGCTTCCGTTGCGCTGTCCATTGATTCTACATATTGATTGTTCTCCATGCTTGCGAGAAATGTTTCGACTGGAGAGTCGACTTCTTCTTCGTTATGAAGCTCGTCGACTGTTGCTGTGCATTGTCCCAGCTTTGTCCGTTACAAAATTTTGCAAATTACAGAACATTTTAACTCTGCCTTTCTACAACCACATGCTGCACTGCACCCTTTCTTTCATTTACAGGAAAGAAATTTAAGTAGCTTTTCAGAAGCAGGATCTTTCAGCATTGTTACTGGTGTAAGCACAGCCTTGCTCTATTTCTAGCCCCATTCTTCAAAATTTTTACAATCCCCCTGCCACTCCTGGGCTAATATGTCCTGAATGAATGCTGCAGTGCCGCTGCAGCTGTAGGTGGTAGAGACGCGATGGTAAACTTGCTTTTTGTGAGTGATCTTACATTGGTAACTATAAGCGTCCAGAGAGATATTGTCTCCATGTTTGGCTCCATATAGGGCCAGAATAAAGCTTTCTCCAGCATCAGCGATAGGGTCCGGTTCAGCATTACTGTCTTGAAAAAGTTGATGCTGATGCTTTTGTAGGATGCTCAAGAGCTTTAATTAGCCCTGATTAAAAAGTGCACAAGTTGTGTCACACTCGCTAAAAGCGCGAAGAAATAAAATATTATGAAGTGATGATTTTACCGCTCGACAAACTATGGGAAGAATACAATCGCTGCCTTTTCCTGGTTTATAAAAATGTTGAAGAATGGGGCTGGAAACAGAGAAAAGCTGGGCTTACACCAGTAACAATGCTGAAAGAGCCTACTACTGAAAAGCTACTTAAATTTTTTTCCTGTAAATGCAAGAAAGTGCAGCATGCGGTTGTAAATAGGCAGGGTTAAAATGTTCTGTAATTTGCAAATTTTGTAACGGACAAAGCTGCGACAATGCATCAGCAACTATCGACGAGCTTCATGACGACGAAAAAGTCGACTCTCTAGTCGAAACGTTTCTCGCAAGCATAGAGAACAATCAATACGTAGAAACAGTGGACAGCGCAACGAAAGCAATTTCCTAAGAAAGTATTGTTGAAGACTACAACGAACCTGGACCCTCGACATCAAGTACCTAAAGTGCCTCAAGGAAAAGGCTAGTCGTGGATTAGGCCTATAGTGGACAACCACGTAAAAAAAACGCACCATATACTCTTCCTCAAGGTGGTGTGGAAACAAGTATTGAACATTGAGCTATGCGTAGCAGACAAGTAAAATCAACTATATTTGAGAATTTTCAGATATGAAAACAAGTTTTGTCTCAACACAAAAATACTCCATAAAAGTCGCACTAAATTGAGAAATTACAAAAAATCATAATTTTGTCAATAATGCTTGACTTCGATCGGCTGCTGCTCCGAAACTATTCAGTTTAACGAAAAAATGTGTAGGAGATGTTTTGTAGAAAATGTAATGCTCTTTTATTTTTATAAGAACATTTTTTGCCGTATGAGGCACCCAAAGCGAGATATTTAAAAGAAACTGTTTTTGGTGCACCATTTTTTCAATATGGCGACGCCGGCGGCTGAGATCACATTTTGCATTTTTTCTTATTTCATTCAAGACATCGAAATCTTCAAATTCCCAAAGTTTCAAAACTCCCGCACTTATTCAGACTAAATCCCGTGATTTATGCTCTCACTGCTGTATTCCAATTGAATTATAACTTTTTTCTAATCTACCCACAACCATCCTTTACCTTTTAAACGTTTTAAACGTTTTAAACAAAAGTATATTTTTTATAAAATTTGCATAATCGTTTCTACGGAGTGCAATCAACTTATATAAATTCTTAAAATCTCTAGATGTTCCTCACCTAACATCGGCGGGTTGAGACGTTTGTAGCGTTTTAACTATACTATTATGATTGTAAAATGAAATACGAATCAGATACAAACCCTTGACATGTAACTTATTAATATTCAATAAAAAAACACTTTAATGGTTGATGGTTAATGGTGGCACATCCCTCTACCTCCCTTGACCTCTCGCAGAAATCACACACCATAAAAAGATGCACTCTGTGCAATGTTTTTCAACTCTGGAGCATGGTTTTTGTATTTATTTTCCCTGTATCAACTCAGAGGCGTAACTAGACGTCATGGGGCTCCAGGGCAAGAAATTGTTGCCCCCCCCCCCTATTAGATTATTTTCTTAATACCTAATCCTAATCCGAAAAAAAAAATGTTTCATCCCAATATTTTTTTGATGGGGGGGGGGGGGATCCGAAAAAAAAAATTCCAAAATTTTTTTGGTGAGCGTGGGGGAAAAATCTGAAAAAACATTTTGCAGAAAAAGACCAGGCGCCGGCTAGGACCCTTAGTCTCCCGGAGCCCCAGGGGCTGGCTGGCTGGTGCCCGGTTTGCCCTGCCATAGTTACACCTCTGTATCAACTTCTTATATCAAATCTCAGATAGTACACAATAGCGAATTTTAATGAAGTCTTTTGACATAACATAAATAAATTCTATTAAGCTTCATAAGAAAATCGTTTTTATAACATAAATAACAGAGTCTCTATAACATCTGGCCGCTGCGTTACTTTGCGTGGTTCTACCGCATATCTGTACGTAATTTTTATAGTATTATTGCAAGCTGACATATACCTTAAGAAATGACATGTTAACAAACAGTTAAAAAGAATAAAGATATTCTAATTGGTAATTGGAGACCTAGATCGGCGAAGTTAAGACACGCCGTGCGAGTCCAGCATTTGGATGGGCGACCGTATCTCATTTCGCCGTCCTAGTTAAGTGGTGGAGTAGCATCAGCTAAACTTCGCCAGGACGTTAATATATATATATATATATATATATATATATATATATATATATATATATATATATTAACGTCCTGGCGAAGTTTAGCTGATGCTACTCCACCACTTAACTAGGACGGCGAAATGAGATACGGTCGCCCATCCAAATGCTGGACTCGCACGGCGTGTCTTAACTTCGCCGATCTAGGTCTCCAATTACCAATTAGAATATCTTTATTCTTTTTAACTGTTTGTTAACATGTCATTTCTTAAGGTATATGTCAGCTTGCAATAATACTATAAAAATTACGTACAGATATGCGGTAGAACCACGCAAAGTAACGCAGCGGCCAGATGTTATAGAGACTCTGTTATTTATGTTATAAAAACGATTTTCTTATGAAGCTTAATAGAATTTATTTATGTTATGTCAAAAGACTTCATTAAAATTCGCTATTGTGTACTATCTGAGATTTGATATAAGAAGTTGATACAGAGGTGTAACTATGGCAGGGCAAACCGGGCACCAGCCAGCCAGCCCCTGGGGCTCCGGGAGACTAAGGGTCCTAGCCGGCGCCTGGTCTTTTTCTGCAAAATGTTTTTTCAGATTTTTCCCCCACGCTCACCAAAAAAATTTTGGAATTTTTTTTTTCGGATCCCCCCCCCCCCATCAAAAAAATATTGGGATGAAACATTTTTTTTTTCGGATTAGGATTAGGTATTAAGAAAATAATCTAATAGGGGGGGGGGGGGGGGGCAACAATTTCTTGCCCTGGAGCCCCATGACGTCTAGTTACGCCTCTGAGTTGATACAGGGAAAATAAATACAAAAACCATGCTCCAGAGTTGAAAAACATTGCACAGAGTGCATCTTTTTATGGTGTGTGATTTCTGCGAGAGGTCAAGGGAGGTAGAGGGATGTGCCACCATTAACCATCAACCATTAAAGTGTTTTTTTATTGAATATTAATAAGTTACATGTCAAGGGTTTGTATCTGATTCGTATTTCATTTTACAATCATAATAGTATAGTTAAAACGTTACAAACGTCTCAACCCGCCGATGTTAGGTGAGGAACATCTAGAGATTTTAAGAATTTATATAAGTTGATTGCACTCCGTAGAAACGATTATGCAAATTTTATAAAAAATATACTTTTGTTTAAAACGTTTAAAACGTTTAAAAGGTAAAGGATGGTTGTGGGTAGATTAGAAAAAAGTTATAATTCAATTGGAATACAGCAGTGAGAGCATAAATCACGGGATTTAGTCTGAATAAGTGCGGGAGTTTTGAAACTTTGGGAATTTGAAGATTTCGATGTCTTGAATGAAATAAGAAAAAATGCAAAATGTGATCTCAGCCGCCGGCGTCGCCATATTGAAAAAATGGTGCACCAAAAACAGTTTCTTTTAAATATCTCGCTTTGGGTGCCTCATACGGCAAAAAATGTTCTTATAAAAATAAAAGAGCATTACATTTTCTACAAAACATCTCCTACACATTTTTTCGTTAAACTGAATAGTTTCGGAGCAGCAGCCGATCGAAGTCAAGCATTATTGACAAAATTATGATTTTTTGTAATTTCTCAATTTAGTGCGACTTTTATGGAGTATTTTTGTGTTGAGACAAAACTTGTTTTCATATCTGAAAATTCTCAAATATAGTTGATTTTACTTGTCTGCTACGCATAGCTCAATGTTCAATACTTGTTTCCACACCACCTCGAGGAAGAGTATATGGTGCGTTTTTTTTACGTGGTTGTCCACTATAGGCCTAATCCACGACTAGCCTTTTCCTTGAGGCACTTTAGGTACTTGATGTCGAGGGTCCAGGTTCGTTGTAGTCTTCAACAATACTTTCTTAGGAAATTGCTTTCGTTGCGCTGTCCACTGTTTCTACGTATTGATTGTTCTCTATGCTTGCGAGAAACGTTTCGACTAGAGAGTCGACTTTTTCGTCGTCATGAAGCTCGTCGATAGTTGCTGATGCATTGTCGCAGCTTTGTCCGTTACAAAATTTGCAAATTACAGAACATTTTAACCCTGCCTATTTACAACCGCATGCTGCACTTTCTTGCATTTACAGGAAAAAAATTTAAGTAGCTTTTCAGTAGTAGGCTCTTTCAGCATTGTTACTGGTGTAAGCCCAGCTTTTCTCTGTTTCCAGCCCCATTCTTCAACATTTTTATAAACCAGGAAAAGGCAGCGATTGTATTCTTCCCATAGTTTGTCGAGTGGTAAAATCATCACTTCATAATATTTTATTTCTTCGCGCTTTTAGCGAGTGTGACACAACTTGTGCACTTTTTAATCAGGGCAAATTAAAGCTCTTGAGCATCCTACAAAAGCATCAGCATCAACTTTTTCAAGACAGTAATGCTGAACCGGACCCTATCGCTGATGCTGGAGAAAGCTTTATTCTGGCCCTATATGGAGCCAAACATGGAGACAATATCTCTCTGGACGCTTATAGTTACCAATGTAAGATCACTCACAAAAAGCAAGTTTACCATCGCGTCTCTACCACCTACAGCTGCAGCGGCACTGCAGCATTCATTCAGGACATATTAGCCCAGGAGTGGCAGGGGGATTGTAAAAATTTTGAAGAATGGGGCTAGAAATAGAGCAAGGCTGTGCTTACACCAGTAACAATGCTGAAAGATCCTGCTTCTGAAAAGCTACTTAAATTTCTTTCCTGTAAATGAAAGAAAGGGTGCAGTGCAGCATGTGGTTGTAGAAAGGCAGAGTTAAAATGTTCTGTAATTTGCAAAATTTTGTAACGGACAAAGCTGGGACAATGCACAGCAACAGTCGACGAGCTTCATAACGAAGAAGAAGTCGACTCTCCAGTCGAAACATTTCTCGCAAGCATGGAGAACAATCAATATGTAGAATCAATGGACAGCGCAACGGAAGCAATTTCCGAAGAAAGTTTTGTTGAAGACTACAACGAATCTGGACCTTCGACATTAAGCACCTGAAACGCCTCAAGAAACAGGCTAGTTGTGGATTGGGCCTATAGGCGTAAAAAAAACGCGCCATATACTCTACCTCTACTCTACCTGGAAACATTGAGCTATGTGTAGCAGACAAGTAAAATCAACTATATTTGAGGATTTTCAGGTATGAAAACAAATTTTATCTCAACACAAAAATACTCCTTCATAAAAGTGGAACGAAATCGAGAAATTGCAAAATATGATAATTTTGTCAAGGATGCTTGACCTCGATCGGCTGCTGCACCGAAATTATTCATTTTAACGAAAAAATGTATAGGATATATTTTGTAGAAAAATTGCTTAACAATACTTGCGTCAAATCGCTAAAAATTAAATGATTTGATGTGTGAAAGGTCTGTGTGGAATATAATTTGGTGGATATTTTTATTTTCCTCGCTGGATTCCTTGGAGGGGGGGGGGGGGGGGTTAATTCAAGGGAAGGATGGTGAAAGGGTGTGTATTTTTGTTTGGTGTGTTGTGATGGTCTGGGTTGTTTGTTATTGTCATGGACGTCTCGTGTGGTAGATGTCGAGTTTCTGGTTGATTAGTCCGTGCGTGTGTTGTGTGCTGTCGAATTGTCTTATGTCTGCTTTACCACTGGCCAGGCAGGGCCCCCAAAAGGGGGGTCAGTAGGTACTGTGGTACCGAGGCCCGGTTAGACTAGTAAACGCAATCCTCGCTCATTAATTATGAGACCTGCACAAATGTTTTTTTTTATCTTTATTAATTTCTCCCCCGATGGCTTCCGAGGGGCCCACCAGCTGCCCCCCCGCTCATCAATTATTAAGCGCGGGGGGCCGCCAGAGGTTTTGACAAATTTTTTTTTTTCAAATTTCCCCCTCCCGCTCATCAATTATTAGGCGCAAGGGCCCGCCGGAGGTAAAGATTTTACCGAGAAAAATCTCGACGTAGTCTGTTGTGCGTTGAGGTCTCGTCACTGAAACCGGTACCGTACCTCACCTCATCTTACCTCACCTGTAGTTACTACTTCTTATGAATAGCAAAAAAATCTGTCCGTATGACAAAACATCAAAATTCCAATTGTTTTGAAGATCGGTGATTAGATAAGATTATTTTTTAAGTTATAATTAGTATTTGTAACCGGCTCAGAAGAAAGCAGCCTTAGGCCTATATTTTAGATTTTGGAATTTTGTTGGTTTCAATGTAAGTAAACTCTCTACCTTTATATGCAAATTACCGGAGTTCCAAATATTCAATTTTCCTAAAGATATTGAATCTGAAAAAACATTTTGCAGAAAAAGACCAGGCGCCGGCTAGGACCCTTAGTCTCCCGGAGCCCCAGGGGCTGGCTGGCTGGTGCCCGGTTTGCCCTGCCATAGTTACACCTCTGTATCAACTTCTTATATCAAATCTCAGATAGTACACAATAGCGAATTTTAATGAAGTCTTTTGACATAACATAAATAAATTCTATTAAGCTTCATAAGAAAATCGTTTT
The DNA here is from genome assembly GCA_936432065.2 of Rutpela maculata. Classification (NCBI taxonomy): domain Eukaryota; kingdom Metazoa; phylum Arthropoda; class Insecta; order Coleoptera; family Cerambycidae; genus Rutpela; species Rutpela maculata. The sequence continues at coordinate 116,027,805 of OW386285.2, forward strand.
TATAACATAAATAACAGAGTCTCTATAACATCTGGCCGCTGCGTTACTTTGCGTGGTTCTACCGCATATCTGTACGTAATTTTTATAGTATTATTGCAAGCTGACATATACCTTAAGAAATGACATGTTAACAAACAGTTAAAAAGAATAAAGATATTCTAATTGGTAATTGGAGACCTAGATCGGCGAAGTTAAGACACGCCGTGCGAGTCCAGCATTTGGATGGGCGACCGTATCTCATTTCGCCGTCCTAGTTAAGTGGTGGAGTAGCATCAGCTAAACTTCGCCAGGACGTTAATATATATATATATATATATATATATATATATATATATATATATATATATATATATATATATATATATATATATATATATATATATATATATATATATAAAAATAATACAAGAATCGTTTTCTATATACAGATCTGATTTCTAGGTGAGGCCTAAATCAACATGGCGTCGATTAAGACGTGCTTTTCGCCGAATTTGCATGCATTTTTTTTTATAAAAATGTATTTACGTTTGGGTTGGTACAAATCTTTTCCTGAGAACATAGAGAAAGATGATGACAACAGTACATGTTATTAAATGTGGAGAAAATATGGTCACTATCTTACACTACTAGAGAGGAGTTTCTAATTTCTATTTAGTAAATCTTACAGACTACTTTTACTTAGAGTTACTAGTGATATGGTTCTTCGAATAGCAAGGATTGTTTTGTTTTCTATTTTTGAAAGGTTTCATCTAGGGTCTCGTTGTTTTCGAGACCACTCGGAAAGTAGGTATTCGATTCACAAGTTCTTGATTCTTAAAAATCATCAACTCTGTATACATCACCAAAATCGAATTTAATATGCAACTAAGTTTTATAACCAGTGTTGGTTAAGAAATTACATGATTGAGCAGCGGCCTTCTTTAAATGTAAATTTTTAAATGCATACAAAATAAAGCCAATAATTTTAATACAACAGTATATTATTAATGTACTTAAGTATGCACAGGTTAGAATTTTTTTCTGGAGAATATTAGTTTACTTTACCTGAGAGTTTATAAACCACGCCTGACTTCTACTCGTTTTATATTATTCGGAATTATATTCGTCTTACTGCCAATCTGAAAAGATCAATGATCAATGATCAATTTTTATGTAAATGTATATAGGAGAACCTTATCTAAAACTCAAAGATCACTACATTTATATATTCAGGGAATTAAAATAACCCTCGTCCGTTTTAAAGCTGCAATACACGCAAAAATAGTAGAAGAAAGTTTCAATAAATATTATGCCCGAAAAGAGGAAAATATCTCAAGAAATTTTCCAGTATTTAAAACACATATCACTGATTAAGAATTTGTGACTATTATACTTTAGATTATCAAGATACGTTAAATATCTTAAGATGTTTTCTAAAGCTGGAAGATTCAACATACTTCGAGAAAGACTACAATCTTTCTTACTCACAACGAGCAACATCTCAAAAGATGTTTTGCGATTCACGTATTATTCTAGTTCTCCACCTGCTTTATGCCGTATTTGATAGCACGCTATTTGCTGTGGTACCAGTTAGGTACCTGCTAGGCTAGCTCCGCCTGTATCTACTCCACTCTGCCAGTCTCCCAGTACATGTCGCATCACATGCTCACTATAGACTATAGCCATTGAAAAGGGTTAATGACAGAACACAGCCCTATCTAATGCCTTTGCCAACTTTACATTTTCAGATTTGGTATTGCTGACTTTCTCCAAAGCAAAGTTTTCTTCATATAATCGGAAAATGATACAGACCAATAAATTTCAGTTCACAGTTTGTCCTAATCCATATTTCAAGAGCCTTATGGTAGTTTAACGAACAAGGATATATACCCACGTAATATTCTTTTGCCTTTGCGATATGTTGACGTAAATTCAGTATTTGTTGTGTAGTTCGGTATTCTTTAACAAAACCTGCTTATTCAGGATGTAGTTACTACAGATATCTGTCGTTTTTCTCTTATATAGTGGCACAAAGATTGAGGTTCTCCAGTTATTGGACCAGGTTTTTGCCTCTGTTTTGGTATATTCCGTAAAAGATTTTCACTTAATCTTCACCAACTAGTTTAAGCGCCTAGACCGTGATGTTACTGACGCCAACTTCTTTGTTCGTAATGCTGCTGCCGATCACCTTTTGCATCAAAATGGCCATTTTCTAAAATATTTTTGCAGTATCGACCTCAATAATCTGATTCCTGTTTGCTCTACAAATGCCAATGCAGTCCTTTAATTGGCCATTTTTTTTATTTAAATTCACGTGTAGTTGATTCAATTTTACTGGACAGAAGACAAATTATATAAGCATCCATAATTTTTTTGGTAAATTCTGCAACTGCGTCTTCTAGTCTAATTTTATTTCTAAAACCATATTGGAATTTACTGAGAATATTAAATATTTTTTCCCTAACAATTATCTTAGAAAGTACATGTTTCACAACTAAAAATTATGTTGTAATACATGTAATTCCAGCATACTGTGTTAGAATGTCATTCTACCACACTGTGGTGGAATATTATTCCACGATTCGTACCTCGTTCGGGCTGTTTTACTACGTAAATAGGACGGTATATCAAGTATCAAAGAAGATCTACTGTAAACTTTACAGTAGATCTTCTTTGCAAGTATCTTGTTCAGTTGCTATGGCCACGCCTACAAATAAGGCATTTGTTTTTGGCTTCGCACTTGACGTTAAGTTTTAAACGAACTTGAAGTGTTTACAGTTAAAGGTTTCTTGTAAATTTTCAAAGCGGTAAGTTTAGGTAAATAATATGTACATATATTACTTATAAAACCGCTGCCCAAGGAATCACTACTTCCACATCCAAATTTTTTATCCAACTCACTCACAACGAAAAAAATTTGTATGTGGAAATAATTGTTTATGGAACTTTAACAATATAATATTTGAAATCCTCTACCCCAAAAACCCATAAAACGATACCCCACATCGGTAGCGGGGTGGGGGTGGTGATGGGGGGTGGTAGTGGGGGTGGATGAAGTAAAAAAATATTTTGAGGTTTCTGGTTCTTGTACACACACTGAATCACAATTTTTTTCATCCCCTTTAATAATAGGGTGGGGGTGGTAATGGGGGTGGCTAATGCCAAAACTTTTTTTGGGACCTTAGCTTCTCTTGTATATACTAAACACAAATTTTATGGACTCTTATCTGCTTGATTTACCTATTTCCCCAAATTTACCCCAATTTACCCCCCAACCCTTCGATGGAACAGGATGAAAATATAATCTAGTTCTAGATCTCGTTAAAGTACATATGTGTGCCAAATTTCAAGTCAATATCTCAAACGGTTCCAGAGTAAACGTGCGCACAAAAAAAGTTACAGACAGACAGACAGACCGACAGACAGACCGACAGACCGACAGACAGAAATTTTTTTTTTCGTTCAAACTTAAAATCTCGACGTTTCGTGATATTCTAAGCCTATTTGAACAATACAAATTTTTAAAAAATTTTTTGTCGTTACTATACTTCCACTGGATGTGGAAGTAAAAAACCGCTGCCCAAGGAATCACTACTTCCACATCCAGATTCTCTATCCAAGTCACTCACAACGAAAAAACTTTGTATGTGAAAATAATTGTTTATGGAACTTTAATAATATAATATTTGAAATCCTCTACCCCAAATACCCATAAAACGATACCCCACATCGGTAGTGGGGTGGTAGTGGGGGGTGGATGAAGTAAAAAAATATTTTGAGGTTTCTGGTTCCTGTACATGCACTAAATCACATTTTTTTTTCATCCCCTTAATAAGGAGGTGGGGGGTGGTAATGGGGGTGGCTAATGCCAAAAATTTTTTTGAGACCTCAGCTTCTCTTGTATATACTAAATACCAATTTCATGGACTCTTACCTGCTTGATTTACCCATTTACCCCAAATTTACCCCAATTCACCCCCCAACCCTTCGACGGCACAAGATGAAAATATAATCTTGTTCTAGATCTCGTTAAAGTACATATGTGTACCAAATTTCAAGTCAATATCTTAAACGGTTCCAGAGTAAACGTGCGCACAAAAAAAGTTACAGACAGACCGACAGACAGACCGACAGACCGATAGACAGACAGACAGAAATTTTTTTTCGCTCAAACTTAAAATCTCGACGTTTCATGACATTTTAAGCCTATTTGGACAATAAAAATTTTTAAAAATTTTTTTGTCGTTAATATACTTCCACTGGACGTGGAAGTAATTAACTAAATAACAATTTGTAGAGGAAAATGTCAAGCAGTGAAGAAATAAATATAGAATGTACGCCACCAGAAATAAGGGAAGTCGCCAATAACACAATAGGCCAGTTATTAAAAAATAAATCGAAAAGTTTTTACGAAGTGTGCTATAATCAATTGATGAACTGGCGCCAAAAAAATAATGTTAATTCTCTTTCCGAAAATGTTTCACTGGCTTATTTTTCCAAATTAATAGTAGGTTTGTTAAATTGTAAATTTTTCTAATAAAATTGTTCTATAAATAATCAACTTTTTTTGTATAATTTTACTTCCACATCCAGTGGAAGTATAGTAACGACAAAAAATTTTTTAAAAATTTTTATTGTTCAAATAGGCTTAGAATATCACGAAACGTCGAGATTTTAAGTTTGAACGAAAAAAAAAAATTTCTGTCTGTCGGTCTGTCTGTCGGCCTGTCTGTCTGTAACTTTTTTTGTGCGCACGTTTACTCTGGAACCGTTTGAGATATTGACTTGAAATTTAGCACACATATGAACTTTAACGAGATCTAGAACTAGATTATATTTTCATCTTGTTCCGTCGAAGGGTTGGGGGGTAAATTGGGGTAAATTTGGGGAAATAGGTAAATCAAGCAGGTAAGAGTCCATAAAATTGGTATTTAGTATATACAAGAGAAGCTAAGGTCCCAAAAAAAGTTTTGGCATTAGCCACCCCCATTACCACCCCCACCCCATTATTAAAGGGGATGAAAAAAAATTGTGATTTAGAGTGTGTACAAGAACCAGAAACCTCAAAATATTTTTTTACTTCATCCACCCCTACTACCACCCCTCATCACCACCCCTCATCACCACCCCCACCCCGCTACCGATGTGGGGTATCGTTTTATGGGTTTTTGGGGTAGAGGATTTCAAATATTATATTATTAAAGTTCCATAAACAATTATTTCCACATACAAATTTTTTTCGTTGTGAGTGACTTGGATAAAAAATTTGGATGTGGAAGTAGTGATTCCTTGGGCAGCGGTTTTTACAATCTTGTTAGAGAAAGTATATTCTAAAACACGTTTGGAATGGTATATTCCACACTCGAGCCTTGGGCACGGACTACAGACTTTTCGCTCGTGTGGAATACAGGCCATTCCACAACTCGTTGTAGAATATACTATTAAATGACATGTTGAGCGCTATTTTGGGAACTGTTCAATTTTTTTTACTAGATGTACTAGAGGTTCAGCTATGTATTTATAAACAGTTTTTACTGCTAGAACAGAAATTCCGCTAAGACCTATTCTGTTATTATATTTATATTATATTATTGTATACTTTAAGTTGCAGAAACAAGCTTGAGATTACATTATGCTCACTCTCTCCCTTATCTTACAGAAATATTTGTTGTTATTATTATGTCATTATTGACATAAAAGTTAAATGATGCCCTAACTTTCTTAATAGGGATTTCCGGACCCATGTCTAAGGGAAATTTTTAAAATATTTTTTGGTATATAATCACCCTTAAATATTAATAACTTCATACCTGAAACATCCTGTATAATATTGTTCAAATTATCTCGTTTTTCAAAATGCTTGCAAGTCTGATTACAAACATACCCAAAAAATTTGTTGTTGCGTTATTAAAACGTTTATGTATAAAAAAATATGTAAAATATCAAACCAACCGTCATCAAGAATAATGTAAAATTATAAATGAGAATAATTTCAAATTACAATTTTCATGCGTAGACGACCGCCTAAATGAATTATTAATCTGCCCAAGGAAATTTTAATTTACATTAATAAGACTTGCTTTGAAATAATATTATTATTACAAATTATATTTCATTCCTTATAGTAGTGAAATTCGCAATTCGAGGCAAAATATATGAATTTAAATTTACGACGAAAAATAATGGTATAAACGTTTTCACTTTACAATATTATTACAGACTGTTATATTCGTAACACTGGAGTATGACAATCCCAACTATTAATTTGCTGATTGAAATCAATCAGTTTTATTTCGGGAAGTATAGTTAATCCAAAATACTCGTACGCATTTTCCATTGATTAAACATGTAGTGATGATATCGAACGGGTAGTTATTTACAGTGTGTAAAAATTTATCATTACACACATTGAGAGTCAATTTCATGATTAAAACCTATCGGTGACTTCATAGATTGGAGAACGGAAGTCATCTTTTAAAAATTATGGAGAGATTTGCAAACGACTATTAAGAAAAATATATGAATAGTGCAGTTTCTCTTTTATTACTTTGATGTGATATTGATAGTAATAATAGTTGAGCTTATTATAATGTACTGTTAATGTCCGTTCCTCCATTTATGTCTTAATCCATTTAAAGGTGTATGTCTAATTCCTAGGTTGTATAACTTCTTTATTAGAATATCACTCTGTACGGTACGAAAAGTCTTTGATAAATCAGGAAACATGGAAATCACATAATCTCAAGAGTCCATAGCTGAAAGCTTAACATATGGTAAGGAGCTGTTTCAATCGATCTGCTTGATCTGAAACCATGTTGTGTTGAAGATAGAATACTATTATTTTCCAACTAATCAAAAAGACGAACATAGAAAGCTTTCTCTATTACTTTCGATAAACTACTTAATAAAGATATTTGTCTGTAATTATCAATATCTTCTGAACCAAATAACCTTGGCAATTTTAAAAATATCCGGGAAATATCCCTGGAAAAATAATTGATTTATTAAGTATACCAAAGGCAAGATAATGTTTTCACTGATATTTTTAAGAATGTAATTTTATAAATAGGAGGAATGCATAGGTTTAGTAAAATATTTCGCCGCCAGGCGGTTACCAATCGGCTTTGGGTATACTATTCATTGTGTTCTGTGATTTGTAGTTTTGATGTGTTGAAATAAGTTTCTTTATTTGAAACCTACGGAAAATGGATAGTTTAGGTGAACTAAAAGAAAAGCTTGGCATTTTTAAAGAAGTAGTAAACAAAGATGCACAGAAAATGAGGTTATGTTGCAGTACCCAAACGCGACTCTAGCGCCGCCTACATGCATTCGTTCTGAAATGTTTTGAACACACTAGATGGGCTGATTTATTATATCAGTGATTTGTTGCATAGATACGGATTATACAAAAAAATTAAATTCAGTGTTTGCAGATGTAGTACAAGGCAGTCATAGATTTTGTCTAAAGTGTTCTGAAACCTTGCATTCTGCTATAGTAGTATTTATTAAATCTATATTAGCTAGCTTTTTTGGCATTATTGTTTGAACATATCTTCTTACTTTTTTTTTGGTGCCAAGGCTTTCGCGAAGCTGGTGATCTATCTGATGGTTTTCTGGTCTTCTTCCACGTAGACTTTGTTGAGTGCTTGACATTTCGACCATCTTGTCGTGGTCTTATTCTGAAGCGAAGTGAACTCGGCTGGACTGAGCTTCTCTATTTATACAGGTTATCAGGAGGCATGTTGCGGATCACTGCTCTTGGGGAACATTGACGTTATTGGTAATTGTAGTCCGGCGTGTTGTAGAGCCTTCAGCTTAACACCCTGTATATGCATATTATATATTTTACCTACTATCGTGTAAAAAGTAATTCGCTTTTATAGCAGTAAGGACAACGGTGTTTTATCCATTATTAATTTTTAACAATATTTACTTGCAATTAGCACAATTTTCAATATGAATTCTAGGCAACTCGTGATTCCTCGATGTAGTAGGCAGTATATCATTAGCGTTAATGGCATCGTTTGAGCTTGCTTCCTCAGATGGTTCTTTTTGCAAAATTTGATGTGATATCTCAATTTTGTTTTTAATTAATTCTTCAACGTAAGATTCTGCCACCGTCGATGACTTCCAGCCACCATGCCTCTTCAGCTGTAAAACATACCCTCCTGCATCTGCACGCATGGTGGCAGATGACCTTCTGAAACTATGACCAGTATACTCATGTGCATTGGGCAACCCAAGATATCTCGCAATTTCGCTTGGTATTTTTCCAAAGGTATTAATACCTATCGGCTGAACAGAACACTTTCCATTATGGTAGTTCACAAACAGTCGATCATGTTTTGTTGCTGGTGACCTAACAGTGGAGTATTTTTTATAAATTTCAACCATATTTTCCAAGTCTTTCGTTTTACGGTCAATAATAAAAGTTCAAGGTTTATTTGTTTTTGATGTTGGAATTCTCACTATCAACATATTACCAATATCTTGCACATCACCAACGCTCATTTTATAAAACTCGTCTCTTCTGCATGCACCGGCAATGCCAAAAATTGCTACAATCTTCATCATTAAATATCTATCATTAGGTGCTTCGTTTACAAATGTGTATATTTCATCTTTGCTAAGCACTTTAGATTTCTCGGAACGGTATCCTACAGACTGCCGCTTCATATAAGCGGTTAACTTAGAAAACTGTTTAAGATCGATGTCCTTTTCAGCTATCAGTAAAGCTTTCACCATTGAATATTCCGACCAAAGACTTGAAGGTTTTATATGCTTTTCTCTTTCTGAAAAATACACAAGGAACACATTTTCCGTAAGATTCTTCACTATCTTCAAAACACACCAATCGTTGAATCGTTTATACACCAACACATATTGTTTTCGTGACTTCCAGGTATTGAAGTTGATGTTGCCGCTTGTGCCATCTCCATAACTTCTGGGGGAGTATTTTGAAACTCTTCTACATTACTATAATCACCATTAAACATTATTAGGTTGATATTTTAATTCAAACATTCAAGAAAAACAATGGCGACTTCAACTACGCCAGTTTATTTATAATATCGTTTCTTTAGTTACTATCATTACAGATTTTCAGTCACGACCATGAAGTAACATAATTAGAATGGCGACTTCAACGACAACTCGAATAATACTAACCGTCAAAGTGACATTCACAAAAGGTTGATATAGTTTTTCAAATATTCATGAAAAATTGCCCATTTCTTACAATAATTGGCACGATCGAAGATAAAACGTTGTAAGACACACTTGTAAAAAGCCTCTTTATTGCACTCATGGCTTTTAAAAACACTCGCTTTGCTCGTATTTTTAATCTAGCCATTCGTGCAATAAAAAATGGCATTTTACACTTGTATCTTAAATAACTATTATTTTAATAAATGCATGTCGACATAGTTTCGCAATTTCCTTTCTTAACTTTGCAGAATCACGTATTCAGTTACGTATATTGTAAATTTGTCAAGTCTGCAGTTTGTGGATTGTTCAAGAATGTTTTTATTAGCCTAGAAATGCAACTATAATGATTTCTTGCGATTGGTTCAAAATTGTGGTATGATAATTTCTAACTGGTTCGTGAACAACGACGCGTACTTTATTCATTCCCACCATAATCGAAAACACATCTTCCACAAAACTGAAAACTTGGCCAAATAGAAGTTAGTTGTTAAATATTTTCGCATTATGTTCAACTCATAAGTATTCTAAAACCTACCACCTAAATTATACAACTGTTGTTCGGCCTATGTAACCTCCAAAATTTCCTAAATCTGCTTCATTAAAGTGACTTAAACTAAAAATCCCTGTGAGTTATTTCTGCCAAAGTCCCACCGAGATTCCCTCACAGCAGGTGTCACGATTATAGTTACTAGGATATTTATTTATTTTGACGGTTTTTCTGTATCTTCTTGGCCAATAATTTTTGATGTTGGCTAATTTCTTTGTCTTGTCGAATTTTATCAAATACTGACCATTTGATAAAATTCAACAAAACAAAGAAATTAGCCAACATCAAAAATTATTGGCCAAGAAGATACAGAGAAGTTTCGGCAACTGCTAATTTTGTAGAATTTCTCTTCTTTGTATGGTTAATGTGTTCTCTAAGTTTGGTGTCAACGAAAACAGTTCGCTTGAGGCCAGTTCGTGTCATTGCTTTCTTTGGTGTTCTATCGATAATTTTTGGTACGTCTACATGCTGATCGATGTAATTAAGGCCACTGTGGTTAAATCGAGTTAGTTTGTGTTCCATTTCTTCTTTCATGTTTTATTAATAACTTCTTAAATTATGATGATTTCACATATGAGTCGATGAAAAGATCGACTGGAGTAAATTGGGTCACTTTCTGTGTTTCACCGATAATTATTTCATATTGTGGAATTATAATAATTGTAAGAAAAAATCAAACTTTTTGTGGTTCAAATAGGATTAGAATGTCATGAAACGCCGAAGTTTTAGGTTTGAATAAAAAAAGTAATTGTCTGTCGGTCTGTAGGTCTGTCTGTAACTTTTTTTTGTACGCCGGTTACTCTGGAACCGTTTATGATATTGACTTAGTATTATAGCAAGATCTGCAACTAGATTTACTTTGGTCTTTTTCCGTTGAAGGGTTGGTGGTCAATTGGGATTAAATAGGTAAAGCAAGCAAAAAGAGTCCATAAAATTAGGATTTAGTGTATATACAAGAATCAAAGGCCTCAAAATTTATTTTGGCATCAGCCACCCCTACTACCACCCCCAGAGAAAAAAAATAAATTGCGTTTGAATGTGTTTACAGAACCAAAGGCTTCAAAATTTGTTTTGACATCAGCCACCCTCACCGGAAATTTGAAAATGGAAGTAGTGATTCCCTAGACAGCGATTTTTTTGTATTTCTGGATTCAGATAGACGTAGTTGAGTCCATTGAGATTAGATCGAACTAGTTCGTGTTTCCATTGCTTTCTATTCTATCAAGTCGATATTTTTTGCAAATATGCATACATATCATTGTAATAAAATTTATTATCATCACTGCATTTTTCATATTTGTTGGGCGTCTTAGAGGTAAGTAAAATCAGATGAACCTTTAAACCTTTAAAATCATCTTTATTCGTGTTCTCTGTAATTTACATTATGAGGTTGTACTTCATTTGTATCTCATTTAGTTCATACAATATAATAAACAAATGCGTAGCATTCGCGTGATGCGTCAATGCTGACCGATGACAGGTCAAGAGACACCAGACAAACCTCATTTTATATCCAGGCCACGGCATTTTCCTTTCGATTAAATGCATTTGTAGCTATTTAGCTTGAAATAGTGACAGGAGAACAGGATGTTGGAGTGGTACGGATGTTATTGAAATCATGCAGGAAAGTTGCAAAAACCTGCTTAAAATATTCGTCATAAAATAAAACTGTATTTTATATCTATCGTTAATTTGTAGGAGTGAGTTTACCTGGTAATTCTTATTTTACTGCTATAAATCCCCTCAAGGAGGGATTTGAATTACAATTTGCGGGATGGTGGTTGGGGTGGGATGTTGTCTGTGTGAGATGAACTTGGTAGAGTTCGACTGGGCTAGAAACTAGAATGTCATACGATGTCTATATTCTAAGGGAATATGAGTATCGCGAAACCTGCAGTCGAGTCTGAAAATTCGACACAACAATGGAGAATGCAAAGACGGTCAATTTTTTTATCAAATTATTTTTTCTGATTACTAAGAAGAGTTTTCTGTGAGACAAGCGTTTTTTACGTCTAACAAATGGCAATGTCAGACCTGAGATAAAGTATATGTGCAGCATTCACTATTTAGTGGTACGTAGAATCATCTAGGTTCAAGTCATATAATGACGTTAAAGTGAAGGATTTGCATCAAAAGAAGAAGCATGGCATAATTATAGTACACAAGGAAGTTTTCAGAAGTCACACGCCCTCTGCATTAACTTCTAATGTATCAACCACATTTTGAATTCTTGGACTTTGATTTTTTCCTATCAGAGACTGGTTTACATTTCTGGTTCAAATAATAAAAATTAAAAGAAATATTTCCTAATCTCAATGGAACCCCCTAAAAGTGAACTGTGCTGTATTTGATCAATATATTAATCAAATAAATGTTCACGGTCTGCCAAGCTTGACATTAACATCTACTCGTTTACATATAAGAAAGTAAGAAGCACAGGAACATTGATATTCTGCGAATAAACGCAGAATAATACCAGTGGATACTCTGGAATTAATATTCCATATTTCCTAATGTATTTAAGAGAGGATGAATCACGGAATACAATTTTTTATCATTATTAACATACTAAACATTACCATGCTACGTGAGTATACGCCAAGTTCTCTCATGTAACAAGGTTTCATATATGGTCGTTCACGAATCTGCTTGAGGACTAAATTTATTAATCTAATTTACATAATTTATAAGGATTTCGAAAACCCCTTTGATAAAGTTGCAATGTGCAATACAGAACACCGCTTCTACAATAGACCATCTATACATTAAATTAAATTATAAGCCCTTTCTAAGACACTATATTATTCTAAATAGAAAGTCTCAACTGATTTTAAGTTAATTTAAATTGAATATCAGGTAATGGGGTTATTAAATTAAATTATAGAAAAGGAAACAAGCCTTTTTCTATATTGTAATTAATTTCAGAACTAGCTCTCACTATACTTCGTCATTAGTCAATAAAAAAAGTAATTAATTTTGCAATATTACGTTGAATTAAAATATAAATAATGTTTGTACTGATATGGGAATAAAAATAAAATTAAAAACCACTGCCCAAGGATCACTACTTCTACATCCAGATTTTCTATCCAAGTCTCTCACAACGAAAAAAAAATTGCATGTGGAAATAATTGTTTATGGAACTTTAATAATATAATACTTGATATCGTCTACCCCAAAAACCCATAAAACGATATGCCACATCGGTAGTGGGGGTGGGGGGATGGTGGATAAAGTAAAAAAAAGATTGAAGCCTTTTGTTCTTGTACGCACACTAAATGACAATTTTATTTTTTTCATCCCCTTTAATAATAGGGTGGGGTTGGTAATAGGGGTGATTAAAATTTTTTGAGACCTTAGCTTCTCTTATATATACTAAATATCAATTGTATGGACTCTTACTTGCTTGATTTACCTATTTAGCCCCATTTACCAATTGTATATTGACCTTGAACTTTACAGGCTATAAGGCACATCTTGCATATCAGTACGAACTTGCTCTAATGAGCATGTAACTCATCAAAATAAAGAGCCGGATCCGCAATTTGATCATCGTATGTCAACCCGCTTGAAGGTTATTAGGAGAAAACTGGTTGTCAGGCACCCACTTTAAGGGGCTGTAACTCGGTTATGAGGCGCGGTAGGAAAAAATTTTATTAGGAAAATCTGCATTTCTCTACAGTTAAATTTAATGTACTTTCTTTTGAATCACCTTATATCTATATTCTTTTCATCTAGTAGTGTGTAAATCTAATCCAAAAAATAGTTATGTCAACAGAACAGGGGCAAGGACCTTTTGAACAGTTTTGTTCGACCAGAGCATTAAATCCGCACTCTTTTATTGAGCGACTAGTCAATTGTACGTTCACTGAATACACTTGGCAATAAATTGCAAATTACTTATCATTACTTGCGAAGTTCTTCTAAATTAGCTGCTGGTAATTGAATAAAATACTAGTTTGAACCAAGCTAAGTGGTATGATGTTTTGTTAATGAAAAATAACGAAAAGGCTTTCCTGAGATAAATCTGTTGCAGATAGTTCAATAAAAAATTAATAGTAGTAAATATATATAATCAATATCCTTCACAATAAGTACTAGTTCTAGCTGAGTGCTGTTTATTGCAGAAATATTTATTGAAATCAATGAACCTTCCTAAGTATTTTTAATGTAGAAATATTTATACTTTTTTTGCTATGATCCTTAAAAATATTCAGAGGTATGATGTATTTACTGAAGTTGATATGTGGTGTATTATAGATAATATTTCGTGCAGAATAAAGAATGACGAAGAGGATTACAATACATAAAGAAGGCTAGTTTCAAAAGCAAATGGTGGTTATGTGGAGGGGGTTCGTAGACTGAAACAACTGTGATGTAGAGTATCGACCCTTAGTTCTTGAAAATTACAATAAAATAATATTATACAGGGTGTCCAGTTAGTGTTCCCTCGGAAGAATGTGCAAAAATGACTAACTATATAAAAAACTTTATCAACAAAACTTTCAATGTTTCATCTCTACTACAACGTAAAATTATTTTCAATTATACAAGCTGTCACAAAAACGAATTACACAAAAAAGTATAATTTTTTAGGAACAGCCAGTATTTTTTTGACGCCAGTTAAGCCTCCAAGGGCTCTATACTACACCCTAAAATATTTTGCCAGCCAGATGCAGAGTTGAAATATAATGTAAGGTTCAATAATTGTTGTGAATGACTGAATTTCAATAAATGATTTAAGTATTTACAATATATTTTTTGCCTTAAAATGCCAGGAATCCTATCATGTAATTCAATACTACGCCAGTATTAGCTAGAAGAGTAGTTGTTTTGGTTGGTTTTCCAATAATGAGTGTTTTAAAGTGTTTTCCTAAATAGTATATTAGCGTGACCTGATTAAGATACCAATATACAGAAAGTAGATAATTTTATATTGAATAAAAATGTGTGAATGTTTGAATTTAAATAAATGATTTAAATATTTTCAATATGTATTTCTTTGTTTAAAATGCTAAGAATCCTATCATGTAATTCAATACTTCGTCGGTATTAGCTAGAAGAGTAGTTGTTTTGATTGGTTCTCCAATAATGAGTGTTTTAAAGTATTTTCCTGGCTAGTATATTAGCGTGCTCAGATTAGGGCAACAATATACAGAATGTAGGTAGTTTCATAATAAATAAAAAAGTGTGTTAGTTGTGATTTGCATAACACCTAAATAATATTCTCTAATCATAATGAAAACAAATAAATAGAAAATAATTAATTGTAAAAATAAATCAATCATAGGCTTGTAAATAATGAATGAGTGTTTCTATACTCTACTGATGAGAACTAACGAGTTCGAAAAAACTTGTACAACTTTTCTAGAGTTGAAATAGAATGTAAGGTTCAATAATTGTTGTGAATGACTGAATTTCAATAAATAATTTTAAGTATTTTCAATATATTTTTTGGTCTTAGAATGCCAGGAATCCTATCATGTAATTCAATACTTGGTCATTATTAGCTAGAAGAGTAGTTGTTTTGGTTGGTTTTCCAATAATGAGTGTTTTAAAGTGTTTTCCTAAGTAGTATATTAGCGTGACCAGATTAAGGTACCAATATACAGAAAGTAGATAATTTCATATTTAATAAAAATTTGTGAATGCGTGAATTTAAATAAATAATTTAAATATTTTTAATATATATTTTTTCCTTTAAAATGCTGTGTAATTGAATACTTCGTCAGTATTAGCTAGAAGAGTAGTTGTTTTGATTGATTTGTCAATAATGAGTGTTTTAAAGTATTTACCTGACTGGTATATTAACGTGCCCAGATTAGGGCAACAATATACAGAAAGAGGTATTTTCATAATAAATTAAAAAGTGTGTTAGTTGTGACTTAATGCATAATACCTAAATAATATTCTCTAATCATAATGAAAGCAAATAAATAAAAAATAATGAATTGTAAAAATGAGTTTTTTTCTGTAATAATAATGGAAATTGTGCCTATTCGCAAATCCATTGCGATGAAACGTTGATTCATCATCAGTGAACAACACAATTTGAAGAATTCTTCATTTTCACCTATTTGGTTTGAGCCCACTGGCAAAAATTTAATCTACGATTTAAATCCACACCCAAAAGCTCTTGATACAGCTGTACTCGATAGGAGTGAAACTTATTTTTACGAAGACATAGGGAAATACTAGATTTACTGACTCCCGAACATTTGCCGTAGGATTTTCGATTACCGCTAAAGTTTATAGCCAGTTCATTTTCTTCACTTACTATATTTCGCCGTCTCGCCTTCTTTTCATATGCAATACTTTCAGTACGTTCAAAACGTTCTTTCAAATTTTCTAAAGATCTCACCTTCTATCGGGATATTTTTGATGATACACTCTTGAATGTCAATAAACATTTTCCATCACATTCACCAATAACTACATCACAGATATCAAATCTGGTTTTCAATAATTATAATTCATATTTTTAAATATTACTTAACAATATTAATTCAACTTATTCACGATAATCTTAAACATCTTATAGAAATGTCATAAAGTGAAAAACAAATGCAAAACAAAAGACCAAATATATAGTAGATTTTAATGTTAAAATAAAGAACACCTCGATTTACGCAAAAATTATTTGAAATAATCATATCTCAAAAACCGTTTGAAATAGAAATAAAGTGGATGATATTAAAATGTATGGAATTGTATGCTTTATTAGTCCCTGTACAAAAATTATAATCATTCCATTTAAAAAAATTGAGATGAATAATAATTAAATATCAAGAGATGTAAACAAATATTTTGGTATAATAATAATTTATTTCAAAAATGTGGCAGTCAAAATACTGTTTCTAAATTGCCTAAAAAAAGAACAGGGAAAAAATCATAACTTGGCAACGCTGCATCCGATCGGCAAAATATTTTAGGGTATAATACAGGACCCTTGGAAGCTTAACTGGCACCAAAAAATACAGGGTGTTCCATTTAAAAGAATTATACTTTCTCATGCAACTCGCTTTTGTGACACCTTGTATAATTGAACATATATATAAATATAAATTTTGCGTTGTAGTAGAGATGAGGCATTGAAAGTTTTGTTAATAAAGTTTTTTTTATAAAGTAAGCCGTTTTTGCACAATCTTCCGAGGGAATACTAACTAGACACTGTATACTTTACATCTAATTTCTTCCATCACAATACTCAAAAAAAATCTCATACAATCAGTCATTTTCCAGTTTTTGAAAGTGAATTTTCTCAATATGAGCTATTACAAATGTACTGAATACGAATCTGAAGTTTGCTGTCTCGTAGCAGTATCGGCTCAGGTCGAAAAACGCAAAAAACCTCGAAATTTTCGGAGTTTTTCCGGTTTTCCGCTCATATCTTGCAAACAACGCATCGTACGGAAAATATTACTGTATTCAAAGTTGAAGAGAATTAAATTCTGCGTCGAATGACCTCCCTAACTTTCAAATTAGACGAATTTATAAGGTCGCCATCGTTTAGAGGGAAAATGGAGAAATGATCAGTATATGCGTATATATTGATCCAAATTTAAAATTTCGGTGCTCACTGAACGCCAAATTTGATGCTTTACAACTTTTATTATACGAGTTTTTCACGTAGAGTGGCTGTTTTCACATCACAGACGTCTAAAAGTGAGTTTATTGCAGTTTTCACAAAAGTTGGTAAAAATTGCATTTTTTCGACTAACGATGACCTTATAAATCGGTCTAATTTGGAAGTTAGGGAGGTCATTCGACGCAGAATTTAATGCTCTTCAATGCTTTGAATACAGTAATATTTTCCGTACGACGCGTCGTTTGCAAGATATGAGCGGAAAACTGGAAAAACTCCGAAAATGTCGAGGTTTTTTGCCTTTCTCGACCTGAGCCGGTACTGCTACGAGGCAGTAAACTTCAGATTCGTGTTCAGCACCCCCAAAAAACATATAATTCCGTTAAGAAACCTTCTACCGGACTCATGTTACCGAAAAACTACCATTTGATCAGGCTAAAAAGAAAATCGGCGAATAATTCTATCTCAATGGCTGCCATCTTGATGATGGTTACGAAGTGCCACCGCAACAGTTATTCATCTACAGACAGTTTTTTTTTTTTATTAAAAAAGCAACCTCCCACCTTCGCTTCAATAATTTCGCCACGAAGAATGATTTTTCTGCAAATGGTCTTCTGCTATAATGTGAAGTGCGACTAATGTTTAAACAATATTAAACATTTAAATACTTAGTGGAGACAGTCCACGTTTTAGGTAATAGGACAGCAATTTTTTATTTAAATTATTTGTGAGTAGAATATATAAACATAGTTTAACAATTGTACAAATCTGCTTTTTGTTAACTAATTGTTATCAAATTGTAATATCTCCTATGAGGAGTAATAAACCGAAATGTTAGAAGAAAGAACATGTAATTTTTATTTGAGTGTCCGGAAAATCTACGCTTTAAATAAACTGAAAAATTTTACTGAAATGAACTTTTATTTACCAAAAAGCCACATACACTTCCCATTGGATTAGAATATGACTACCGTAAACATTTTAGTAAACGTTATTAAGATGTCCAAAGGACCTCTAAGAGACGTTCCAAATGGGAACTGGCAGCTACTAAGGCATAAAAGGCAGTAAAGGCGTTCGCCGTTCGATATAATTAATCAACGTCATGTCAGTACCCACTGAACACTTCTATAAATGAGATAATGAATATGTTTTACGCCTACGTAATACATACAGGGTGTCCGCTTTGGCATTTAATCTCTTACCAAGACGAATTACATCTCAGGAACTTGTAGTAATCGGCGACAGTGTGCGCAGCATTCACTGTTTTCTTTGTATGCAATGATTTATGCTTCTGATGTGACTTTATTGTTATTGTAGTTGTTAAATAGAAATACATGTCCATCTAGACTAAATTATTTCTTTTGGCTACCCACCACGAATTATTATTATGAAGTAAAAAGTGAAATATGATATTCTGGTTCAACTCGTACACGTTTTTCTCTTGAACTGTACTTAGCTGAATACATTATATTTAGATAAATAATAGACCTGAAATAGCTATTAAGAGTGAGTGCCTCGTTGTCGCTCGAGAGAGTAAGAAACAAGTCAGATACTTGAGAGTGAGAATGACACTTTGTGCTCGAATTATACACATTATTTTATCTAACATCCTTTGAAGATATCAAAGTGAAAGAAATAATTAAGTTTAATTTTGGCTGGAAACCTCAATTCAGCATTATTTTAGGAGTACGCATTGTATGCTGTCAGTTTATTTATGTTTTGCTGTTGTTTGAATTTATATTGCGATTGGACAGATGCACACAAACGTGGATTAAAGTATTCTATCCACGAGTATTAAATAATATACTCATTATGTATGTGCTTCCTCAAGGATAATGCTATCCATTATTCCTTGCAGTGAATAATGATTTCATTAGTCACTGGTGAATAATGGGGACAGTCAGTTGTTTATAAGAAATCACGTTAGTGACTTTTTACTAAAAAGTGTTTGTTCAATCATAATTATATACATCATTGACTCTACCAGTGATTAATGATTAATCACTGGTAGGTATTTGAGTCAATCTTGCAACTTTTTAGTAGAATTTATGGCCAGTTTTTGAAACTGTCATAGTTACAATTGTGCGAACAATTTTACTGTTATTATGAAATTTATGAACAGATAACTTTATTTAACGTTTCAGAAACATACCCTTTTCTACCATACAATTCCGTTTTTAAATTTTATTGAATAAGCCGTTATGTGTAAAGAGAACGGCTTGTCAAATTAAAAGCTATTTGCAATAACTTTACAAATTACTCGTATAATTATTCTATTATAGATTTAACAATTGAGGAATAATAATAGCCATAATTTCAACCTACCGTATTAATAACACACCTTTGACCAATCAGGAACTAGCAATTTTAATAATCAATCCATTTTTTCCAAGGGAGAGTACACATGTTTTAGTTTGACATTTAAAACGTCAAACAAAATTTTGCTGCGAAATAACTTTATTTTTTCAATATGCTCGCGTATATTGGCTATTACACGCTCGGATAATTTACGGCACTCACCTCGCGAGTAATAGCCATAATTATACGCTCGCCAAGTAATATACTATTGAATTAACGCTTTTTGTCATAGCAGACGAGCGTTAGTTAAAAAGACGTTACTCACAACTTCTCTACAAAAGTCAATTTTGTGTTGTCAAATATGAGCAAAAAAGCGTACTTTATCTCTCGATCGTTTATAAATGATATTGATGTTATATTCGCTATTGTATTTTTTGTAACAACCCAGCAAACTCTAGTATGTACAATATACATAAAATAAACGTTACAATGATATAAAATTGGTTTTGGGATAATAATTATAAGTTTATGATATACCACATTATGATTTTGCATTTTTATTACATATGTGATCTACCACATTTTCACTAAAGGTGGAAAACCTTGATTTAAAAGACGTTTTAATACAGTTATATCAACATTTAGCAAAGACTTCGTATTTGCTGAATGTATTAATTATTTGTATAAAATTACTACGGGAGCCCACCCTAACTGTCCGTGCACCCCCCCCCCATCCTTGCGGACAATGTTTTTCATAAAGATTAAAGTCTATAGAACAATTTAAGACATGCCCTAAAAAAACTGGCTGTACTTTCAAAATGGCGTCCGTTTAAAAAAAAATTGCAAATATTGTTTTCGTCATTTGACACAAAAACTAAAAAAGATGGAGAAAAACTTTCTACACAAAAAACAAAGTGCACAAAATTTTCTACAATTTTATTCCTATACAATATTTGGATAGGAGTTACCATTTTCCAGATACCATTGTTACCGGTTTCGAGATAAATGTCTGCAAATTATAATATTATTAATTTTCGTCAGTTTATTTTATTTTTTGTTATGTTAATAATATAAAGTTATCACAGTTATTTGCTCTAAGTGATTTACCGATATATGAATTTCCATATTTTCTTAATTTTGGACTCATTTATCTGAAAAATGGTAACTCCTATCAAAATATTATATAGCAACAAAATTGTAGAAAATTTTATGCACGTTGTCCTTTGTAAAAAAGTTTCATCTTTTTTAGTTTTTGTGTTAAATGACAAAAACAAGTACAGCCAGTTTTTTTAGGATATGTCTTAAATTCCTTAGGCTTTAATCTTTATGAAAAACATTGTCCCCAAGGATCGGGGGGGGGGGGGTAGGGCTAAGGAGGGCTCTCCAACTAAATATGTTGGTCATAAACCACTAATAAACGTATTTCTTTACCTTTATTTTGGTATTTCATTAATCTAAGTTTTATTTCAAGTTTTAATCTTGAAATAAAATACATCGTTCATTAACTATAATAGTCCAATAAACATCAGAACGTGTAAAATGCGCGAAATATATATCCAGTGGTTTAAAAATGATTTTGGTATAATAACTTGAGTAAAAATTATACTCTTCGCCGGTTTGTTAAACTTTTTATATACCTAATTGTTACACATTCTATAGAATTACTCTTCGCTGTTTTCTTGTAAATAATGTTTTCGTCATGTCGAAAGTATACTCTAATTTCATTGTTTTGTTGATCGTAAGTGACGCTTTATGTACCAAATACTTATTGCCATTGTCAACGGGTCGTTATTTTTCATAACGTCCCTAGGAAAATAAAGTAAATTTTGGAGAATTTTCTCTTTCTCTTTTTCTATATCCGACATTATTTCCGAAAATGTTCAGAGCTATTAGAATTATATGACTTAATTTATCTTGACACTAGTTGTCATTTGAATAGAAGCCGAGTCCTAAATTTATTTTATTGGCCATGGATAGTCCAAGCATCGCCACTTTTACTTTCACTATTAGCAAATATGAAATCTTACTCAAACAATTATAGTTTTCCACTAGTTTTCTAGGTTTTATGATTCACTAGTTTAATGATTCATGGATATGACGAAAAATATAATATGCACCGCGGGTCGTACAGTGCGATTTTTGGTCTCAAATACTTGCAAACCGCAACCCAACGGGCCTCGGATGGCAAACTGTATTCTCCACCAAAAAAGGACCTTGTCACCCTTCGTACATAAATAACTATACTTTTGAATATTCTAAACTTTGTTGGTGAAACACTCGTTAGTATAAAAAAATACATAAAAAAGTTAACTTGTTTGGGATTCGAACTCTTCGTTAGAATAAGACATTTTTAACTTTAAAAAGCTCTTTCAAATAATAACTAATATTTTTGACAAGGACTCTAAATTTTGTGTGTGGCAAATGTTTATCAAGGCTTACAATATTTTTTAAATGAATTTATTGTGAAATTTAGCTGTTAATTCTAGAACCATTAAAGATGTGCGAAAAAACTAACTACATGGTTCAATTACATTGTTAGGATATTTTTGTTCATTACATGTCCTTAATTTTGTGTAATTGTTTTTGATAAAATCATTTTCAATTAATTAAAAACTAAATTAGGAACGTTTTTTCCTCAGTTACTTCACTTCTGTATAGTTGTTACTCTTTTGTATTTGTTCTAATAAATTCAATTTTTTTTTAATGTTTGTTCATATTTTTACCTTATAGTCGGTCGAGTAAGCAACAAAAAAACTGCACTTTTTGCAGAGAATACCAAATTTGCCATGCATCCTGTCCAGACCCATTGTCAACGTTTAGGAAGAGGAGTCACCTGAAACCTATCCCTCTAACAAAATGGCGGTCATGTTTCTCAAAAAGGCCCCCATAAAATTTAATTTTTTAAAAATTATTTTAATATAATAAACATAGGTGCCTAATTGTATGTTTTTATGGATGCTGAACTAAAAAAAGGCTCTAAAACGTTGTCACAAAAAAAAATGTTCTGTTCATCAGACTAGACTAACATATCTACACGTTTTTGGGATCGCTGAATCCGAATCTGGGGTCTGTTTAACCCCTTCAGGTCAGCGTCAAGGTCAATCCAAGATTAAATTGGGAAAAAAACGATTAAGCGAAGGAAACCACGATTTCTGTACGTTTTTGGGGTCACTGAATCCCAATTCGGGATCTGCTTGACACCATCAGGTCAGGGTGATGGTCAATTCAAGGTCAAATTGGGAAGAATCCTTTTAAACGCAGAAAACCAACATTTTTTTACTTCCACGTCCAGTGGAAGTATAGTAACGACAACAAAATTTTTAAAAATTTTTATTGTCCAAATAGGCTTAAAATGTCATGAAACGTCGAGATTTTAAGTTTGAACGAAACAAAATTTTCTGTCTGTCTGTCGGTCTGTCTGTCGGTCTGTCTGTCGGTCTGTCTGTCGGTCTGTCTGTAACTTTTTTTTGTGTGCACGTTTACTCTGGAACCGTTTAAAATATTGACTTGAAATTTGGTACACATATGTACTTTAACGAGATCTAGAACTAGATTATATTTTCATCTTGTTCCGTCGAAGGGTTGGGGGGTAAATTGGGGTAAATTGGGTAAATGGGTAAATCAAGCCGGTAAAAGTCCATGAAATTGGTATTTAGTATATACAAGAGAAGCTAAGGTCTCAAAAAAATTTTTGGCATTAGCCACCCCCATTACCACCCCCCACCTCCTTATTAAAGGGGATGAAAAAAAAATGTGATTTAGTTTATGTACAGGAACCAGAAACCTCAAAATATTTTTTTACTTCATCCACCCCCCACTACCACCCCCCTATCACCACCCCCAACCCACTACCGATGTGGGGTATCGTTTTATGGGTTTTTGGGGTAGAGGATTTCAAATATTATATTATTAAAGTTCCGTAAACAATTATTTTCACATAGGTACAAAGTTTTTTCGTTGTGAGTGACTTGGATAGAGAATCTGGATGTGGAAGTAGTGATTCCTCGGGCAGCGGTTTTTTTATACGTTTTTGGGGTAACTAAATCCCAACTCCTGATCTGGTCAAGGTCAGTCCAAGGTAAAATTGAGAAAAATATTTAAGCTAGAAAACCACGATTCTTATACGTTTTGGGGGTTGCTGAATCCGAATCCGAATTCCATCAGGTCAAGGTCAAAGTAATTTCAAAGTCAACTTTTGTTAATCAAATGGAAACGCGTTTTTGACCACGGATTCTGAAAGAGCGGGATATTTTACGTTCGCATATGGTTTGACCTATGATCAAAGTGACCTTTGGTCATCAGAAGGTCGAATCACTCTCTCAAATTAATTTATCTAAGATCAAAGATGATTCATATTGAGAAATCTGAATTACAAATCTTTATCGAGCATGGTTTAGCCACGTGATATTTCTCCGAGGGGGATTGGAGAACCAAGACAGCAGACAATTATATCCACACGCAACCAACGAGTGGCTTCTTCCAATCTCCTGGGGAAAACGACTGCCCAAACATCTCGGTGATAGGGACTGATGAAGTTGCTGGAGCATCACTGATGAGGCCAATATCAGTATCCGAGCGATACGTTTAATTTCTGTGGGAATCCTCTGATCCTGTTATTAAAATTAAAAATCCTGCTTCTCAGAGGATGCTGGAAATGGTGACAACTGCCTTAATCGAGGATGTGTAGAATGATCCATTTTCCAGTAAAGGCGTACTGCCTTGTAAAGACGTTAGGGTGTGAGGATGAAGCCATAGTGTGTCTGACGACGAGTTGACTTTGTCCAGCAACTTCACCAGTCCCTATCACCGAGATGTTTGGGCAGTCAGTATATGACATAGACGTTTCGTTTTTCCTAGAGGATTGGAAGACGCCATTCGTTGGTTGCGAGTGGATATAGATGTCTGCTGTCTTGGTTTTCCAATCCCCCCTCGGAGAAATATCACGAGGATAAACCATGCTCGATAAAGGTTTGTAACTCAGATTTCTCAATACGAAGCATCTTTGATCTTAGATAAATTAATTTGAGAGAATGATTCGACCTTCATAGGTTAAACCATATGCGAACAAAAAATATCCGTGGTCAAAAACGCGTTTCCATTTGATAAACAAAAGTTGACCTTGGAATGACCTTGACCTGATGGGGTCGAACAGACTCCGGATTCGAATTCAGCAACCCCAAAAACGTATAAGAATCGTGGTTTTCTAGCTTAAATGTTTTTCCCGATTTGACCTTGGAATAACCTTGACCCTGACCTGATAGGTCAGATAGACCAGGAGTTGGGATTTAGTTACCCCAAAAACGTATAAAAATGGTGGTTTTCTGTGCATAAAAGGTTTCTTTCCAATTTGACCTTGGATTGACCATCACCCTGACCTGATGGGGTCAAGCAGATCCCGAATTCGGATTCAGTGACCCCAAAAACGTACAGAAATCGTGGTTTCCTTCGCTTAATCGTTCTTTTCCCAATTTAATCTTGGATTGACCTTGATCCTGACCTGATGGTCAAACAGACCCCGGATTCGGATTCAGCGACCTCAAAAACGTATAGATATGTTGGTCTAGTCTGGTGAACAGAACATTTTTTTTGTGGGCTGTGTAATTGTAACGTGATTTTTTTTTTTTTTTTCGGACAATGAATACTATTTAATGTTTTTCTATAAATTTTAAGTTGTATGATAGAGGTAATAGTTGACTTTTAATTAGAGGGTGTAGTAAGTAAAAGACAACTATTTTTAAACAAACGCCACAAAATTTGGAAAACAAAGTAAATTGTAAAATATTGGTTGGTATGCAAATTCAATCAAAACCCAGATTCTTCTACAATTCTCATCGTCTACAAGCATGTCGTCTATGACCACTTCATATATTACCATATCATGCGGAGTATCTTCTTTCGTCTGTCCTTGACTGAAAATAAAAAGTAAAACCATCACACATTGCATCAATGGTACCAAAAAAATATTTAGCATGTACCGCTATCATTTGTGAAATCAATTAATTTATTTCACGCTGATAACAAAGAACCTACCTAGTCGTGTTGGTGCAATTTTTGCAATTGACACACAGAAGAGGTACACATTCTACTAGGGAGCAGCTACAGCTGCAATTTGGAGTCTCTATATCTATGAATCATACGCTGCTTTTCATCTGCACTTGACAAGATCACGACAGCCCTGCCATATCGTGGAAAGAGATGTCCACTTCACTAGCCTGTTTAAATCAATTATCTGGACTGGGAATGTCTGCATGTGGGTTCATGCACTGACCCCAAATATGGTCGCCCCGAAAAACAGCTCTCAAAGCATACTGTCGGAGTTCTTCTGATGTTGTAGGGGGTCGGTCAAACAGTTTCTCTTCAGAACTAGAAAGAATGTCTCGCCTCATCTAGAGTCATGCCCAAAGATTTTTTGTGGTACATGCATACTACAAATTGTTCTAGCTCATGGAGCACATCCGTTTGCAGTTCTGGAAGTAGACTTGAAATTGCAATAAATACAGAAGTAACTTCATCGTCGCACTCCCAAGTGTTTCTAGGCACTGTGTTTACCATGGTATGTAAATGCTGAATCAATGTCACATCCTGTGAATGCGTGGAAGCCCCTCAGAACAATCGATTTCTCTGAACCAAGCGCCAGGGCAATGGTGTGAGCAAGAATGTATCTCTGTTTCTGTCCAAAGTTCAATGAAATCCATAGTTCTTAAATGCCCAAAGTTCTTAATACAAAGAAGAAAGCTATGGTAAGAACCAGAACATTAGTATCCACGGTTCTTATGACAAAGATTTTTATTTTATGCAGTACATTGCGGGTCAAGTTTTCTGTTCATACTCACAGTAAGGCATCTCTGAAGAGATGTACGTCACTTCGCAGATTCTGAATAGTGCTTTCTCCAGTACCATTAATTTTCTTAGGCTTAAAAATTCTCAATTTATGTGCCTTCATAGATGCAAAGATACTCACAGTAGATCCTTGAATAAGTCTTTCAGAAGCAAATGATTGATACAGTTCAATACCTTTTTGTTCAGAATCTCTCAGCATTTTTACTGCTTCCGCATCAGAAACAGTGCGATTTTCCAGAGATATTAGGTCACCTGAGGTTTCCTCAAAAGCATTACCAGCACTCTTGAAGCTTGTCCTCAACTTATCGATCTCATCCACGAACTTATCTTGAAAAGAAGGCTGTTCATAATGCAATGGTTTATGTCCGGACCGTGACTTGTGAATTCGTTTGACTTGTGAATTCATTAACTAATCTATATATTTCGGGACCTGCCATAGCCCATCTCCGCAATGCAGCTGGATCCTGAAGAATGCCGACAGCACCACCGTCATCTTTTGCATTCTTGTTGTGTTGCTCATGGACCTGGTCTACTGCAATAGCAGAAAAGTAATGACTTCCGTATAACAAAATTTCCTGCCTTAAACTCGGCATGCACTGTTTATGAACGTAATGGAGGCTCCTCCAATTCCTTTACATAGATGGCCAGCCATCTTACATAGGGAACATAGTCTAGTAGAAAAAAACACGGTACTTGACCCACTCCTTGAAAATAAATAAAAGAAATAAACAAATTTAAAAAAATTAAGTTAATAAAATATAAAACTTAAATTTTGTGGCGGCCATTTTGGTCGCCATGTTGAATATTTCATTCTATGGACTTTTGACAATGTTTTAGAGTCATTTTTTTAATTCAGCATCCCTAGAAACAAATAATTGGGCACCTAAGTTTATTATATTAAAATTATTTAAATTTTATGGGGGTCATTTTGGGAAACATTATTAGTGAAACATGATTACTAAATTAGGTTCGATTTGGTGAAGCCAATAAAAAAATATGGCTAATCGAAATTTGATAAAAAATAGAAAACACGCTGTATATAAGAAACGAAAGGCATTAGGGACATAGTTTAAGGCCATTTTGAAATCATCTCAGCATATTGTACTCCTCACTAGCATATGGCCAGTCACTCACGAAACATTCTGTATACATTTTATACAGACAAATTGTTTATAATTTTATTATTAAAATATAAAAATACTCTTTAAAACGAGTACCTATATCAAGAATTTTTTCCATCATATCCGCACATTATTAAAGTCAAATACATGCTAGAATTGACCTCCTGGTTATCCAGGATGCCGCATCTACGTTGGGTATGTTATTACTGTTATTATAAACTATATTAGATTATTGTGGTTGAATGTGTCGAGAAGACGGGTAATATGCAATATAATGCATCATAATGCAATATTATAATTTTATTGGGGATAAACTGAGCGACGGTATTCCGTAATTAAGTACCAACTTCCCTTCCAGGTCGTAATAAAACTAGAGAAAATTAGTTGTATTGCATAAAAATATAGCAAATCACCTCCTATACCGTCATTTATGTAAGTTACTTAATGTTCAAATTTATTTCATCAGAACTTACCTGTATTTTATGAAACATGTTTGTAGTAACGTTTTTATAAGTTTTTGTTATACTTCTTGTATGCTATTATCACCTATAATACATCTAGAGCATTGATAATACCGAGATAATTTTGTCATAGAGACTGCTGAAAGAGATACTGCAATACCTTTAAGCAACACGCTTGAAGCATTCTCTGCGACAAAATTTTGAATATTTATCAACGTTCGAGGTGTATTCGGTAAGATAATTTTTACTCTCCATTCAATTCGTATTTTCTGATCGAACAAAATTCAAAAAACATTTTCCACGTATACTTTTTACTTTTAATGGTGTTTTTGGGTGTATCTTCTAATACAATTCGATTAATTGAATCTTTTGAAACATTAAATATTCAAATTCTAATTTTCTTAACTGCAGAACTGGGTTAAGTACTCTTGGGTGCTCATATTATTATTAGAATCTCATTTATGGCAAATATATAGATGCGGCTTTTTACCTTATGACGGCAGTATGTGTGTTATCGCTGTAATCTTTCACTGATTGGACGAATTTTGACACATGACATGGAATGCAAAATTTTGGTTGGTTCATACATTCAGTAAAAAAATATCGGTAGTACTAATACGGACTTCAAAACAACATAGAAAGTGTGTGTGACGGTCTGTGTCTCACAACCCACTTGACCATTTGGACTGTACGATTCCCACTCCAAAGATATAAAAAAATATCTATTGCAATTTCAGTATTTCAGAAGCAGTTTCAGACAATCTGTCGAAATCTAAAATTCCTAAAATGGTAAGAAAAGACCATGACAGTCCCGTGAAATGGATTGTTCGCACGATGAAATTGAATAAATTACAATTTTCGTTTCCTCGACAATTTTGAAAATTGTGTGTAGGTAACAAGAAGAATGAAATAAGACTTCCTCTTCTTCTTCTTATCAGTCCATACGTGTCCACTGCTGGATATCCTTCCGTAATTGTTTCCACGAATGTGGGTCCTATGTTATATGAATCCAATTTGGATGAACTCGTTTCAGGTCATCTGACCATCTAGTTGGTGGTCGTCCCCTGTTCCGAAAAGCGTCTCAGTAGTTAAGTAAGGCCGATTCTGGACCAAACCCGTCAGTAGAGTAGCAATCAGAGTTCTGTGTGACGTCATCATTCCGGAAGCCCCGCGGGGGGCGCGCAGGTGCTAGATGATAGATCCTATTATCTAGGTTGTAGTGTGAGGTGGGATCTTCTTAGATGATAGGTCCTAGGACCTAATGGGAGGGGGGAGATGGGAGATCCAATCCCCGAGCTTAGATATTAGATTATAGCTAAAGATAAGAGATTATATCTAAGAGGGCGTGGATAAGAGTATACAGGGTGTGTCTAAAATAAGATGGCTGCCGTTTATTGTTTATAGTTATTGACGAATAGTATTGCATGTTTACGCTAGAGGTTAAGAAAAATGGCTACAGACGTCCATCATTGAGTTTAAATAGACAAGTCTTATATATGGAATAAATATTCATCTACTTCAATACTTAAGTTTTTAGATTTACATGTAAAACTGCGGTCAAATGCAGAGACGTTATCGGATTCCCGGAAATTGTTAATGTAAATAAATGCCGACCGTCTACAGCTATATGTATATTTAAAACGTGATTAATTACCTTTAGATAACTACAGCGGCTAGATCAAAGGAAATATCGAGATCCAATATAAACGCTTTTCGGGCAAGACTCATTAGCCTGAGTTTTATATAAGATAAATATTCGTTCGTTTCTCTATGTTTAGATTTCAATTTAATAAGAACATAATGCATAGCCGTTATCGGATTCCAGGAAATTGTTAATGTAAATAAATGCGACTGTCTACGGCTATATGTATATTTAAAACGTGATTAATTGTCTTTAGATAACAGCATCCGGCGGTTATAATACAATGACTAATAAGTCACGTGATCCATTATAAGGAGCGTCTCGGGGTTTGGAGAGAAATAATGTAAACAATTAAATCATCATATTTTTTCCCATATTTTTCTGCTTACTCGATACGAAAAGTGGGGGTGGAATACAGCATAAAAGTAAAGACCTGAGATCGCTGCATTCATTCACAATCTTAAAGTTGATATACAAGCAGCAGCAATGTCTTTCGCAAAAATTAATGTTGAAGCTCATGTCACGCCGTTCATGAAAATCTATGAGCTGGAAGTCGATAGAAAATATAAAGTGCTAGATATATATAAAGCACTTTCACTTTCGTATGGTATCCAGGTCCAAGTAATTCTCGAAAATTGTAAAGTGAGTCTACCAGCCAGATACTCACGCATTATTTCCGATGATGATATCGTAACGCTACAACAAACCATTATACTAAAAGAAGTGTACTTAGTATATAGAGGGCTAGCAGGCACGACCACTAACATTGAATTCATCGAGTCCTAAAGATGGATCCCGAAACATATAAGAAGAGGTTACAGCAATTTATGAACAATTTAAAATTACTCAGAGAAGACGTTAAGTACGTTGAAGTTTTACGTACATTTCAACATGTCAGTATCCAGCCGAAGATGTCCAAGAACAGTTCAGTTCAGCGAGGACGTTAAAATTCATCACATTTACCATTGGAGCTATGCCCATAGAACTGCTAGATGTGGTAACTGGATGCAAGACGCCCGCGATCGAGATCGTTTTCAAATTAAAATATTACGATACGCTCAAATAATTAATCCAGTACTTGAACATAAATATTCTGTTATTATATCACAAAACATGTAACCTCTTTCTTATATGTATTAATAAATTAATTTAAAAAATGGTTGACTATTATTACCCATTTCCTAATTAAATGAAGAATTCAGATTTTTTTTTTCAAGTTTATTGTAACGAAAATGTTCATGCTACATTTTATGTCTTTTTTAATGTCGAATTTAAATATGTAATCAAAAAAATTAAATCTTAAAAAATAAAGCCAGCCCAGGCAAAAAATGAAAAAATTCATATTTTTCAAGTTTATTGTAACGAAAATGTTCATGCTACATTTTATGTGTTTTTTAATGCTGAATTCAAATATGCAATCAAAAAAATTAAATCTTAAAAAATAAAGCCACCCCAGACGAAAAATAAAAAAATAATTTAATTTTTATAATATATTTTATTTATCTGAACGCATAATACAGTAATAAAGCTTATATATGTACATGGAATACATAACCTATAAAAATAATAGCAATAATAATAATAATAATAATAATAATAATAATAATAATAATAATAATAATAATAATAATAAATAAGCAGGAGGGGCTGACTTTCATCTATCAAGCCTTTGGTGAGTAGCGCCACCACTTACTCCAGCTGGGGGTGCAAAATCGAACCGGCAGCCCTAGTGCACCCGGGAGGGGAAAGCTCATTCCCCTCTGGTGTCGGTCGTGGGCTTGCTGGGCTAACCACCCACAAGCCCAAATCTCTGGTTCCAGTTGACCAAAGGCAGGGCCCCCACGATCGACCCCGAGCGGATAGGGGTCATGGGCAAGGTGGTGGGGCCCAACAGGACGGACTGCCCGATGACGACAACCGCGACGCATATGGACGCTT
Organism: Rutpela maculata; assembly: GCA_936432065.2. Taxonomy (NCBI): domain Eukaryota; kingdom Metazoa; phylum Arthropoda; class Insecta; order Coleoptera; family Cerambycidae; genus Rutpela; species Rutpela maculata. Next base: position 116,059,423 of record OW386285.2, read on the forward strand.
TGAGTGGACGGACGAGCTGAGGGACGACCTTCTGCAGTGCTATGAAAGCAGTGAGCCTGCACGGAGGGGATACATGGCGCGGATGCATGCTCTGTGGTGTGATGTACACCCAGAGCATCGCGCTTTCACGAAACAAAATCTTCGTGACTATGTATCTCACCTCCGAAGCAGAGGCTACATCAGAACCGCTCTGAGACCTGTTGAAGAGGTAGTCGACAGACCGCCCGATCAACCGGTCGAGGAGGTGGTTTTAGATTTTCCACCCATACCAGAGGGCATCAGAACCAGAAGGGGGCTGCACCATCAAAAGCCCCCTCGGCCACAAGATCTGGTCAGAGTGGACGCAGAACTCAGTGAAGCTATTCCGGAAGAGGCTGATATCTGGCACATTAATTGTGCCGTCTACGACGCCGCGACGCGGCTCTCTCCGGTGGTGAGGCGGGATAATACTACTTCCCCTCAGGAGAGAGCTGACCGGCGTATAAGAAAGATGGAAGCCAAGATCCGGTCGGCGAGACAATATGCCTCCCGTATTCAGTGTGTGATGGATTACATGGCAGAGAACAGGCCTTTCACGTCAAAAGTGCGGCGAATTGCCGCCAACTTAAGGCGAGTCCATCACACGCTTAACGTGGCAGTGCTGCTTACCACCAAGCAACATTGTCTCGATAGAATACGGATGCTAGTGGCTTGCAAAAAGTCGCTAGCAAGGCGGGCGAGGGCAGTAGCGGAAAATAACCTTTTCCGCAAGAAGCCATCTCGCCTGTTCCAACCGCCTGAGCGTATTGTTGAGAATCCGCCGACTGTAGATCAGGTGGAAGACTTCTGGAAGACGCTTTACGAACAAAAGCGTCCACTAAACCGAGATACTCCAGCCCTGGCACACTTTGAAGCTTTTTGCCAAGGGCTCCAGCAGCCTCAAGCAGTGTGCCAACCGATAACGACGGAAGAGGTTCGAAGAGCCCTAGAAGGCTCCAAGAACTTTGCTGCTCCTGGACCCGATGGGATTAACACCTTTTGGTGGAAAAAACTTCCGAGCACCCACCGCCATTTAGCCAGAATCTTCACCTCGTGGCTAAATGGAGAGCAGCAAATCCCTTCCTGGATTATCGAGGGGCGAACCGTGCTACTCCCTAAGAACGGAGATCTGGCAGATCCAGCGAACTACAGACCGATAACCTGTTTAAACGCATGTTACAAGATATTCACACGTATCTTGTACATGCGGGTACTTCAAGCAAGCGGCCCGGTTTACGAACGGATATACGAGCAATGTGGGTCTAAGAAGGGTGTCGCTGGCTGCAAGGAGAACCTGCTTATTGACAGATGTGTCACGCAGGACTCCGTGCAGTATAAGCGGAACCTTTCTATGGCCTGGATCGATTACCGCAAGGCATTCGATATGACATCTCATGAGCTAATTGTTCACTTGCTCCAATGTCTTGCGGTGCCCGGTCCCGTAGTAAGATGCATAGAACAACTCATGCCGCTCTGGAGGACTTGCTTTACTATAACATCTGGTAATGTCAGAGTCCAAACAGAGCCGGTTATGTTTAAGAGGGGTGTGTTTCAGGGAGACTCTCTCAGCCCCCTTCTATTTTGCATCTCGCTACTGCCGTTATCCGTTGAACTTCGCAGAACCCGTGGTTACAATTGCGGTACCCCCGGAGATAGGAGGCATAAGGTCACCCATCTGTTTTACATGGATGACCTTAAACTTTATGCCTCCAGCGAGAGAGATTTACGCCAATCTCTCAGGGTGGTACATGAGTACACTCAGGCTGTCGGTATGGAGTTCGGCTTGGACAAATGTGCACTGGTTCACCTCAAGAGAGGACGATGCGGTGACTACGGAGAGGACGCGCAGCTTGTGGATGGAAGCATCTTGCACCACCTAGATGCCGGAGAGACGTATAAATACTTGGGTGTTGAGCAACGCTCCACTCAAGAAGTGTCAACAGTTAAAAACGCTCTCCGCGGCAAGTACCAGCACCTCCTCCGGCAGATTTGGTCTTCTGAACTGTCGGGGAAGAATAAGGTGTCTGCAACTAACATGCTTGCCGTTCCGATCCTTCTACACTCCTTTGGGGTAGTGAAATGGACACAAGGCGAGTTGCGCCAACTCGATGTAGAAACCCGAAAGATGATGCATCTCAACAGAAGTTTGCATCCAAAATCGTCCGTTCCGCGGTTATATCTCTCACGACAGCAGGGAGGCCGTGGACTCTTGAGTTTGGAGTATCTACATAGCAGGTCGGCTCTGGATGGAGCTTGCAAGATCATCAAGAGTTCGGATCCCCTTCTCTGCATGGTTCGCGACCATGAAAACGCAGGGACGGGAGCGTTCTTATTCAAGGCAGCACAACGAGCAGCCGATGAACTTGGTCTCGACTTCGACACTGGGCGGGTAAACCCGAGTTCTGTCACCGAGCTGGAACCCGCTCAGCTAAAAGCCCATGCAAAAGCAGCAGAGCAACGTAAATTTCTGCAGCTGCATAAAGATAAGCCCTTGCATGGAGTCTTCTACAAGAACATCGAAGACAGGGGCTTATCTGAGAAGCTGACCTTTGCTTTCCTAAGGTCAGCTGGGCTGAAGTCTGAGACCGAAGGGTTCATTATGGCTTGCCAGGATGGTGTCTTTAACACACTCGTCTATCGAAGTCATGTCCTGGGTATAGAGGTCCCTGATGTAAACTGTAGGGCCTGCCGAAGGGCGCCGGAGACACTTATGCACCTGTTGTCGGCTTGTCCGACATACGCTGTCTCGGCCTATATCCATAGACATGATGGAGCATTACGTGTGCTGTACTATCATCTGCGGCATACGTATGGGATAGACGAGACACCAGTGCTGCCTTACGCTTCGGGGGATATTGAGTCCGTAGTGGGGAATGAGCGGTGCCTAATTTATTGGAACTACTCGTTTCCCACCCTCAGGCAAATACAGGCCAATAAACCTGATTTAGTCCTCCTCGACCACCAACTTAGGACAATGTTTGTCATTGAATTCTCCGCCCCAGGGGAAACAAACATTGTTCTGAAAGAGGAGGAAAAACGGACTAAATATCGAGATCTTCTCTTCGAACTCCGTAGACTCTATCCGGACCACACTGTTAAACTAGTGGTTCTTATCATAGGATGCCTAGGTGGGGTGAGGCGCACACTGCTTTCGGAATTGAAGACGATACCGGCATGCCGAAACTCGGCAGAAATCTTAGCCGGAAGAATGCAGAAGGCCGTTATCCTTGGCTCGTTACGCCTGCTCAGAGCACACGATTCGCGGACCCAGTGACCACTGACCCTACGGCGTAGGGAGTGGTCTCTGGTATTACCAGCGTACCCTCTCTGGCATCGGAGACAGAGAGAAGGGCGACTGGCTTCACAAAAAAAAAAAAAAAAAAAAAATAATAATAATAATTAATATAAGTGCATAAAAATTAAACAATGCTACTTTTTTCAATCCAACTGTTATGGGAACTGTCAAATCCAAGCCATTTAACGAAAACCTTATTTCCTTTCTTCCTTAAAACTTTTTCAACGAGATACATGTCTGAATGTTTAACCTTCTGCAGTTCTTCAGTATAGAAGCATCCTTCTATTGGCTGTTTCTGTGCATCGGTCAGTAAGTATGTTATGGGGCTGGTATAATTAATTTTTGAAATAGTAAATATTTCATTAGACCAATTAGGAGTATAACCTTTATCGAACACGCCTCTGTACTTGCTTATTCTCACATGATCGTTAATTTTAAATTTAGGTAATTGCGAGTATGTAATTGTAGGATAATTGTAAACGGATTTCAAGAGTATTTTTTCATTCTTTTTATTTACATCTACAGGTTTCATGCCGATGGTACGATGCCTAGTATTATTATATTTCTTAATAATATCAGCAAGTAAATTATACCACCGAAAAGAACCATTTATACTAAATTCCTTATACATCATAGATTTTATAGTCCTATTTACGCGTTCGACTACTGAACATTTTTTAGTGCTATACGAAGAATAATGATTAATTTTATATTTTTTCATTAATTTTTGAAAATTAATATTATAAAATTCGGTTCCATTATCAGTCTGTAAATTGACGGGGATTCGTTTATCTGCGACTAATATTTTTTCCATAGCTCGAGTAACATTTACGCCAGATTTAGATTTAACTGGTTCAGCCCATACGTACTTTGAAAAAACATCAATTACAATGAGAATATATTTATAATTTTTATTGTAATTAGCATATGGAATCATTTCGACTAAGTCAGCCTGAAGCAATTCATTTAAACCTCTAACTACGACTTTTCGTCTCTTAAAGTTAATTCTAGCCGGCTTATGTATTTCATTAACAATATCTCTTTTTATAGCAGACATGTTTACAGTTCAACAATAATTTACGTACTGTTAAATTAATTCAGCGGTTCGATTATTTTACTTTCTAATAGTTCCTCTAAAATTCTATTTATTTCATTCGTATGACTTGAATTGCCTGCCTCCTGTGAAGCTATCAAAAGCCTAAGACGATCGACGAGTTCATTAGGATCGTCCCAATATACGTAATCAATAGCATTATCGGTGACTTGCATCATTAATTCACCGCCTTTTACTTTACCAGGAGCACGTTGCCGAGGTTCGCGAGCGTAAAGCATCGGTTTAATAATATGCAGGTACTTCCAGCTCTTACTACCGGACTTTTGCTTTTCAGAATCATAATTTCTCTTATGTGCGCTAGTCCTTTTTACAATATCAATGTACAGTTTCTTATCATCATAGTTATAGTGATGCGAACGTTTTTTAAATAGTAATTCATAAAGACCGCGAGTGCCCTGATACTCTTTATTATTTATTATTAAATTGTCACCGTCAAACTGAATGACAGAATTTCCAATATAATATTTATCTTCTTCGGGATTATATCGTACACCATATCGAAAATCATGTGTATTTTCAGTATCATGCATCATCTCAGATATATACGTTTTAGGCAGATCCCTAAATTTCTCAAGATACTTCTCATCTGACTGGGCGCACACTGCTTTCGGAATTGAAGACGATACCGGCATGCCGAAACTCGGCAGAAATCTTAGCCGGAAGAATGCAGAAGGCCGTTATCCTTGGCTCGTTACGCCTGCTCAGAGCACACGATTCGCGGACCCAGTGACCACTGACCCTACGGCGTAGGGAGTGGTCTCTGGTATTACCAGCGTACCCTCTCTGGCATCGGAGACAGAGAGAAGGGCGACTGGCTTCACAAAAAAAAAAAAAAAAAAAAAATAATAATAATAATTAATATAAGTGCATAAAAATTAAACAATGCTACTTTTTTCAATCCAACTGTTATGGGAACTGTCAAATCCAAGCCATTTAACGAAAACCTTATTTCCTTTCTTCCTTAAAACTTTTTCAACGAGATACATGTCTGAATGTTTAACCTTCTGCAGTTCTTCAGTATAGAAGCATCCTTCTATTGGCTGTTTCTGTGCATCGGTCAGTAAGTATGTTATGGGGCTGGTATAATTAATTTTTGAAATAGTAAATATTTCATTAGACCAATTAGGAGTATAACCTTTATCGAACACGCCTCTGTACTTGCTTATTCTCACATGATCGTTAATTTTAAATTTAGGTAATTGCGAGTATGTAATTGTAGGATAATTGTAAACGGATTTCAAGAGTATTTTTTCATTCTTTTTATTTACATCTACAGGTTTCATGCCGATGGTACGATGCCTAGTATTATTATATTTCTTAATAATATCAGCAAGTAAATTATACCACCGAAAAGAACCATTTATACTAAATTCCTTATACATCATAGATTTTATAGTCCTATTTACGCGTTCGACTACTGAACATTTTTTAGTGCTATACGAAGAATAATGATTAATTTTATATTTTTTCATTAATTTTTGAAAATTAATATTATAAAATTCGGTTCCATTATCAGTCTGTAAATTGACGGGGATTCGTTTATCTGCGACTAATATTTTTTCCATAGCTCGAGTAACATTTACGCCAGATTTAGATTTAACTGGTTCAGCCCATACGTACTTTGAAAAAACATCAATTACAATGAGAATATATTTATAATTTTTATTGTAATTAGCATATGGAATCATTTCGACTAAGTCAGCCTGAAGCAATTCATTTAAACCTCTAACTACGACTTTTCGTCTCTTAAAGTTAATTCTAGCCGGCTTATGTATTTCATTAACAATATCTCTTTTTATAGCAGACATGTTTACAGTTCAACAATAATTTACGTACTGTTAAATTAATTCAGCGGTTCGATTATTTTACTTTCTAATAGTTCCTCTAAAATTCTATTTATTTCATTCGTATGACTTGAATTGCCTGCCTCCTGTGAAGCTATCAAAAGCCTAAGACGATCGACGAGTTCATTAGGATCGTCCCAATATACGTAATCAATAGCATTATCGGTGACTTGCATCATTAATTCACCGCCTTTTACTTTACCAGGAGCACGTTGCCGAGGTTCGCGAGCGTAAAGCATCGGTTTAATAATATGCAGGTACTTCCAGCTCTTACTACCGGACTTTTGCTTTTCAGAATCATAATTTCTCTTATGTGCGCTAGTCCTTTTTACAATATCAATGTACAGTTTCTTATCATCATAGTTATAGTGATGCGAACGTTTTTTAAATAGTAATTCATAAAGACCGCGAGTGCCCTGATACTCTTTATTATTTATTATTAAATTGTCACCGTCAAACTGAATGACAGAATTTCCAATATAATATTTATCTTCTTCGGGATTATATCGTACACCATATCGAAAATCATGTGTATTTTCAGTATCATGCATCATCTCAGATATATACGTTTTAGGCAGATCCCTAAATTTCTCAAGATACTTCTCATCTGACTGGTCGCCTTCTTCAGAGTCGACAATCGACGGTGACGGTGTAATATTAATATTTTTTTCATCCTCTGAGGGTTCAGACTTTTTCTTAATGTTTAAATTCTCGTCCGTCTCAAGCTTGATATGTTTAGCTATTGAATGTAAAGGTGTGGTGATTGGGGCAAAAGACTTTTCGATTTGCAGATCATGCATTTTGAGTGCCTCTAATTTGCGCTTTACGGCTTTCCGAGCTTCGATAATTTTATTAGTAATGTCCATGTCGACAGGTGCGTCAGATAACATGTGTAACTATCAACTGATTGAGATAGTAAAATCACAGGTATATATACTCGTCAAACCCCTTTCTGTATCGACCATGTTTAATATCGCTATCTTTATCTATCACTAGGAATCCGTATTTATCTTTCCAGCATAACGAGCACATATGTTTGAAATCCTCAAAGCTCATATCGGTATTAACGTGATCGGAATATACATGTCTAAGATTCATGTCATCCTGCTTGAATAATATCAGTAAATTTGCATTGTCTCTTATCAGATGTTTTGGAATGCGGGTATAGGTCTGACAGAGATAGAAGCTGTCTATCTGTTTATGCCGCCCCATGCTAAAGTAGTCACGCATCACACTTTGATTGTCGCAAGCTACGTCATCAAATATATAAATGGAATTAATTTTAGCTTGCGCAGGCGTCATTATTACATCGCTATCCTTGAATTCATGATATCCCACGATCGAGCCGAGTACTTTTCTAAGATATTCATATTTAGGCTGGTAGAGAGATTTCGAGTAGACGTAAACATTCTTGAAACGCAAGCCGTGTGGATGAGTCAGCAGGCTTATCACGATGTTTGTTTTCCCACAATTTGAAGGTCCGCATATGATACACCTGATGCTGTCGGGTAACAGAGGACCATGTCTACTATCTTTTTTCACATGACTGTCGAAATCGAGATTATCGATTTTCAGACTGTTACCTGTCTTGATGAAACGCATGATTGACACTGAGGTATTTCCACCAGGAGTTTAAGTATAAATAGCTTTCGATCACCTGTAACACCTCAGTCTACTATTACATGTGATAGAGGTAACATGGCTGTAAACACTCTCATAAATAAATTACCTTTCGAAGCCCATATCCCTGGCTATCGTTTCTGCGGCCCGGGTACTAAATTAGAAAAAAGACTGGCGCGAGGAGATCGCGGAATTAATGGTCTAGATGAGGCGTGTCGTGACCACGACATACAATATTCTAAAGTCAATGATGTGAAAGGACGGCATATTGCCGATAAAGAATTGGCAAAACGTGCTCTGAAGCGTGTATTTGCTAGGGATTCGTCCATCGGAGAAAGAGCGGCAGCAGCCGGTGTAGCAGGCATCATGAGTGCTAAAGTTAAATTAGGCTTGGGATGTAAAAAAAGAAAATGTGGCGGTACGATGACGTTTAAAAAAATATCCAATAAAATTCGTAAACTAGTACGTGGAGCTCCCTCTGTCGGAGATGCTATTAAAAAGGCCTCTCGTGCAGTACAGCGTATTAAAAAAGATAAAAAAATATCACCGATGGCTGCTCGCGTTATTCCTATACCGAAGACGGGTGGCGTTCTACCGCTAATACCAATATTTGCTGGACTTAGTGCTCTGGGAGCGCTGGCCGGTGGATCTGCAGGTATAGCGAAAGCTGTAAGAGATTCTCAGGCGGCAGCCTCCCAGCTTAAAGAATCTAAACGTCACAATCAGGCTATGGAGAGTATCGCCCTCGGTAAGGGACTCTATCTTCGTCCCTATCGAACAGGACTTGGACTATACATGAATAAAAACGCCAACAGCAAGTGACTAGTAAAATTACCAAATCGAGCGCTCACCGACGTGGATCTGAAAAAATATGTTAAGATGTTAAATATACCTAATTTTCGAGGAATATTTATGCGAGACCGACTACCTAAACGCGTACATAAAATTGAGACGGGCATTGTGAACTTGGATAGTGATAGCGGTAATGGTACTCATTGGACTGCATACTGGAAGAACGGTTCGAAAGCTGTTTGTTATGATAGTTTTGGTAATTTACAGCCTCCTCTCGAATTAATAAAATATTTAAATTGTTCTATTGAATACAATCACAAGCAGTATCAGTCTTATGACACAGTAAATTGTGGACATCTGTGTTTACAATTTCTATATAATGCATCATGCTTTTAAGTCACGTTCATTCTCAGAGCTAACCTTGAAGCCGCAACATGTCTTGTACGTTTACATTATCCGGCAAATCATCTAATTTAACCGCGCACTTTTCCCCACCCATAGACCTTGAAGACGACGCTGAATATTCGCTTGCTTTAATAAATTTCGAGGCGTATAACTCCATACCGAACATAGACGCTACAAATAATCATATATATTATGATACAGGCGATAAGTTTATAAAAATTCCGGAGGGCTCGTATGAAATAGAAGATATAAATAATTACGTAAGAAAGCATTTTATTCTGAATCATGGTAACGATGGTCATATTTCTATAGTATCCAATAAAAATACGTTAAAAGTGGAAATAAAATCCAATAAGATGATCAATTTTGAAAAGCTCCTCTGGTAGTTATCGACTGTTCGTGTCAGAATGAGGTTGTAAAGTCGAGTGCAGTGGACATTAGGCTGGAATTTAGCATTAATAAAAATATTCCGAAAGACACTGCTGCATATTGTCTTATAATTCATGATAGATTGATTTATTACAATCCTTTAACCAGTATAGTTCGTCCATACTAATATGTATATAATAGACGTGCAGGGCTTCCAGCATAAAAAGGAGTTAGCTTTTACATGTAAAGAAATTTCAATTTTTAATATTACCGATGTCTCGTGTGTACATCGGATAATTAAACCGACTGTTAGTTACGGGCTTCTTACACACAATATTCAGAAGCAAATTAATTGGATAACTGATCATGTGCACGGCCTCCAATGGTCCACGCCTTATGATAATCTCCGGTACGGCGGCCTGCAGGACTTCATCGACAGCCACGTACTTGAGAGAGAAGCAAAAGTTTATGTCAAGGGACTGGAAAAGAAGCGATGGCTTCAGCATTATCTGTCTAATAATAATAATATTATAGACTTATATAATTGTAATAATATGAATAGTTTAATGTTAAATAATTTAGAATATCATTGTCATAAACATATTAATAATCATTTACGCTGCTCTAGGCAGAATGTCTACTCGATATATCAGTGGTATATTGTAAATAAAGATAAGGATTTTGAATAAACAAAATGCTAACCATACCGGCTTTTATTTCTGTATACATGTGTGCGTGTATGAATGACGAGTCGGGTGGGGGGCAGAGAGAGAGAGAGAGAGAAGTGGGGGGAGAGCTCTCGCCTCGAGTCAGAGCGCGGTGATCAGTTAGACGTTGCAAAGATGCACAATCAAACGGGGCTTAGAGAGCTGATAGCGGGCAATATTTGCCAATGTTCAATGTGTCAAGTCCCACCGGAGCGCTGGAGGTACCTGGGGCTGCCTCAGCCCCAGGACCCCGTAACGCAACCACCGCCACCACAGGAGATGCCCCGGCTGATACTCTTAGCCGACATCATGAAAGGTATTTAAAATATTTTTTCCGTTTCGTATAACTCAATACTTATAGATATTTTTTTAAAATTGTTACAGACTCCATTGAACTCAGAATTTCTTCGGAGATTTGGAGAAGTCGATCTGTCAGCCGGCGAGACCAATAAATTTCTTTTTAATTAACATACGATCTGTCCTCCCGCCGGATAGCCAGACCAGTGTTTTTATTATTTTATTAATTCTACACAATTTTAATTATAATTTTTTTATATTAATAAAAAATGTTATTAATAATCTTTTTTTATTTCAATGAGTTGATAGCATCTCATACTTATTAAGTGTCTGAACAGCTCGAACAGCTCCAACAGCTCCAACAGCTCCAACAGGTGTAACAGGTACCGTACCTGTTACACCTGTTGGAGCTGTTGGAGCTGTTGGAGCTGTTCGAGCTGTTGGAACTAACCATATATAATACACGTATATGTATATGTATATGGGCTGCTTGAACAGCTCCAACAGCTCCAACAGGTGTAACAGGTACCGTACCTGTTACACCTGTTCGAGCTGTTGGAGCTGTTGGAGCTGTTCGAGCTGTTAAAACTGACCCTATATAATACACGTATATGTATATGTATATGGGCTGCTTGAACAGCTCCAACAGCTCCAACAGCTCCAACAGGTGTAACAGGTACGGTACCTGTTACACCTGTTCGAGCTGTTGGAGCTGTTGGAGCTGTTCGAGCTGTTGAAACTGACCCTATATAATACACGTATATGTATATGTATATGGGCTGCTTGAACAGCTCCAACAGCTCCAACAGCTCCAACAGGTGTAACAGGTACCGTACCTGTTACACCTGTTCGAGCTGTTGGAGCTGTTGGAGCTGTTCGAGCTGTTGAAACTGACCCTATATATTACATGTATATGTATATGTATATGGGCTGCTTGAACAGCTCCAACAGCTCCAACAGGTGTAACAGGTACCGTACCTGTTACACCTGTTCGAGCTGTTGGAGCTGTTGGAGCTGTTCGAGCTGTTGGAGTTGACCATATATAATACATGTATATGTATATGTATATGGGCTGCTTGAACAGCTCCAACAGCTCCAACAGCTCGAACAGCTCCAACAGGTGTAACAGGTACGGTACCTGTTACACCTGTTGGAGCTGTTCGAGCTGTTGGAGCTGTTCAAGCTGTCTCACCTGCCTCTCTCATGATCATCATGTCAGGATAGGTATTAGGAAATAAAAACACACATTTTAGAAATAATTTAATTTATTAAATGTAAAATATTTATATTACAAAAAATGTAGACGAACTATGTCAAGCGTCTTAACATAATCTTCTAAGGTAGTCGATGGCCAGTGCCCGCTGTCTGGACCAGAGCTCCAACCAATCGGCTGCCCAGAGCGACCTTTGGATATATTATCCTCCAGCCATTTTATTAGCTGCTTATGCTCTTCATTGAAATTAATATCTAATTTGAAATGTATATTATTCCTACCAATTACTCGAAACAAAATTTCAAGAAATTCGTATTGTGTAAAGTAAGCTGCCTCGCAAAATGCTTTATTAATCGACCAATCAATACTTTTATAATTATCAGAAATATTTTTAACCGGGTACGATTTCGAATAAAAATCAGTTGACATATAATCATCATTACACGTTAATAATTCTTCTAAAAAAATTCTAAAATAACTATTATTCGCAGCGGGATAATGTCTGTTAATTACTTCTCGTAATCGATACACTGTAAGGTGAGTAATACATTCTCTTTGGAAAATATATTCCAACTGTTGAATAAAAATATCGTTTTGAAGTTTTTTCGTAAATATTTTTTTCATTAAATCGAAATTAGAACTATCTCTTAAAGCCATCCAGTATAAAGCTTTGTTCGGTATAACAATCTTTTCTAAAATTTTATGAACTAATTGATAATTACCCCGATTCAATGCATTTTGAATGTACTTCTCATATACGTCGCGAGTGATTAGTACAAGCTTGTACTGCAATTCTTTTTCTAACCCGTCCATCGCGATCAAAGTCTCTAAAGTAAATGAATCCGAACTAGTGTTGGGCGAATTCGAATTAAAATACTCGGTTAATCCGAGTATCAAAATACTCGCTTGATTCCGAGTACTAAAATTTCATCCGAATAAAATATACTCGGATTAATTTTAAGTACAAAACAAAAAACAACTGTCAATCGTGCACTTGGATAATAAAATGTTTTTTAGATTTCTCCCCCCCCCCCGCTCATCGAATCTGAGATCTGGGGAGAAAAATTACTATCAGTGCCACTTGCATTTGCTTTAACCACGATCGCAATTACTGTTGACAGAGTGGTTGAAAAATCGCGATATCACATCACTAATACCTATAATGAAAATTTAATTCGACATCGGATGATTAATCCGAATATTCTTGTCATCCGATTCCGTGTAATCCGAGTACTGAAATCATCCGAATATCTGCATCACTAATCCGAACGGCTACTGCCAAGCGCTTCACTGCGTCGATGACGTCATCTGACGAGCTGAGACTTGTTGGAAATTATATCCCCAAGGTTTCGTATCGGTATTTATATAATTTATAATTCTTTTATCATCATACGGACTGAGTGCCACCTTATTCTGTTTGATAGTATATATTTCATGTTTCTTTGATCGAATTAATCGCTGCTCTTTGGTCAAAATTTCTTTATTAAATAGACAATTCGTAAAGTCTTCAAATGTAATTTTTCTGATTACCGAACGCGAGAGACCCTTGATCTTTTTATTTACCGACACCCCCTCCACTTTATAACTATACATTTTTGCACGGAGTCCTACGAATTCTGTCATTACGCGCCCTTGACATTCGTCTTTCATTACGCCTAGTACCTTCTTATTAGCATGAGGTATTCCGTAGACATTGTCTACAGGATAATCCGATGTGTCGAACTGATGGATGTCTTTTTTAATGTACTTGTATATATCAACGTCGCTAAATTCGTAAATTAAACTGTCTGTGTCCGTGTAAAGTAGTTTGGCTTGCTCACCGAATTCTTTTTTAATATAATCATAATGAAAATCGTAAAGAATAATTTTTGAAAGATCTAAAATGGCGAACCCCACATATATTGGCTTATCGAATTTAATTTTTAGTCGATTCATTTCAATAATAATCATATCCTCGCCGAAGACAGTCGAACTGTGAAAGTTCGGTTTCGCGAGCAGAGACTTGGCGCCCCATCTCCCCTCCCATTTAGTTACCCATTTAACATCTTTGTGCTTGCGGACATTCTCCATTGTCTTTCCGAACACCGCATTGTTCATTAGCTTATAGAAATTTTTCTGAAACTCGTTACTTGCCTGTTTTCGTAAATCCGTATTTAAATCAATGTATTTCTTTAGCCACCGTGACTGTTTAAATTTTAAAATTCTATGTACCGTCTTGAGTTTTAATCCGCGTTCTAAACATTTTTTTAAAGTCCTATAATGCATTACATATCGCGTTTTATCTAACAGAGTGGTCATTAATTTTGAATGTTTTGAACCGGGCGGCACCATATGTTCTGGACACATCGGGAGATCCTTATGTAGCTCATGTAATTCAAGTGGATACTCGATATCTACTTCCAAAATATAACCGATGTCTGACTCGTCCGATAAATTTGGAATATCTAAGGCATAAAATTGTTCGACGGGTACCCACTCGAAAGCACCTGTAGGTAGCGGAACAGACATCCCGGCTCCATACATGTTATTGATGTCAAAGTACATGATGTGAGTCTCTCTTTCGTCGGGATTAAACGCATCCCCCATGTACTTGTTGTTAGCTTTCGAATATCTGTTAGATACCTGCGCTACACCGCCTCTCACGCCTTTTTCGATCATCAGTATCATATCAATGTCTGTGAGAAGCTCTAAATTTTCTTTAGTTATTTTTAACATCGCGTCGAATGCCAGTCCCGGAGCAGTATAATAATTTAAAGCATCAAGTCCGTACGTCTGTATGCATGTCTCGCGGAAATTTTCAAATATATCAGCTAGCAGTAATACATCTGTTTTTAAATATATATCGGAATATTCTCCTAATGTCTTAATATCGAATTTATTCCAGATATTTATAGCGTGGTTATAATCGTCCTCTGTTATGTTTTCGTCAGTCAGTTTACTGTAAAATTCTTCTTTAGCCGGTAGAGATGTCTCGTCTAATTTTTCCCAAGAATTTAAATAATCATAAGGAAAAACACCTTTCCGCGTTAATAATTGAAATTGTTCGTTATTATTACAGTACAATTTAGTGATTCGTTTCTGGTCATCGTCGAGATAGGAAGCTAGTTTTTCGATTTTGTCCGCCATAAACCTAAACGAATCAATAAATCTCAGTTTAATTTTCGTATCTTTAACTCGTTTAGTGAAAGAAATGTATTTTTCCTTATTAATCGGTAATAATGAAATTTGTCCGTCAAATGCTGTTGCTAGCTGTTTGATTATCAGGTGGCCATCGTAACCCGATAAACAATGAAATATAACCGGAATCACGTGACTATCTTGATAATTAATGTTACATCTCATATGCGCCGGTCCCCTATAGTACCCAGTTAAATGATTGTGATCGGCTACTTTGATGTCCGTCTCTTTGAAGGGCCTCTCACAGATATGACAGACCTGCGCGAGATCGAATTCGTTTTTTTGTGTCTCGTTTAACGACTCCATAGGTTTTATGTCGGACATGATTACATTAACTCGGTCTGAAATTTTTTCAAGTTCTTTAACAAACCAGTACTGACAGTCGGCGCCTCGGTACATTTTAAATTGTGATAGACTGTCATCGTACGAACATTTTAAGTAATACGCGTCGCTAAAAGCTGTATGTTTCTGGTAATTTTGCGTATTTTGATTCGTGTTAGCATCACAGTCCTCTAAGATACATTCGAAATCAGCATAAATAGCGAACGGTACCCTTTCTTTATATCGGTAATTTTTAAATTTTAAAAACTTTTCATCCTCGTCGGGTAATTCAATTTTGCATGTATTAGTTTTCGAATTACAATCATTTGAATGTCGGTCTAGAAGTTCTTGAGTAGAGAAATGATTAAGACATCGGGTGCAGATAAATTTTTCATGTCCGTGTGAAGATAATTGTTTAGATAATAATCGGGACATATTCTTTATCCAAGCAAAATGATATTGCGTAGCATCAGTAAAATTATCGGTAGAATTCGTAGGAATCATTAATAAATTTACGACCCGTTCATAACTGTATTTACTTAAACATACAGGTAAAACTTCCCTTTTAACTACGGTGTATACGTTTATCGAAATATCATTTAAGCGTTCGAATTTTTTAATATTTCTTAATTCCATCGGAAATTCGATGCCGCCATATTTTAAAACGTCTTCAAAATGAGGATATGAAACAATTCTATCAACATGATTTTTAGCGGGGTATAATGCCGAAACTACTGACCATAAGAAGCAATATTCATCATTATTTTTAACGTTAATAACACATTTTTTTTCTTTTATAAAGTTTGGCATTTCAGCGTATGTTGATAATCCCACTGTTATAGGACAATATTTATTAACATTTACTCTTAGCCCGATAATTTCCGATAAGGCCCAGCCTGAATCTTTTCCTTGAAAGTCTTCAAGATGTTTTAATAACCGTTCGGATACATTTTCTTTATACCATTCCTTTAAATCCGTATTTAAGTCTATCACAGCGTTCCTTGTAGCAAAAGTTTTTAATTCCACTGTACCATTAGTAGGCTGTACGAAGTTACATTCAAAAATAACATTTACTTTAATTAGTCCATCTTTCAAACATTTTTTAATTTGAATAGAGAAGCTCCTAAACGCTTTTTTAAAAAATAATACTGGTTCTTTAATTTGTACGTTAGTTATTATACCGGACTTAACACGATTTTTAAAACAAGATTCTACATCTTGATATACTAAATATTTTCGTGCTGCCGGCTTTAAGGAACCGCCTAATATTTTATTTTTTAATTTTAATTTTTTCAATTGCTCTCGGTAGTATTTTAAAAGCGCTAAATTATTTTCCAATTTAAATATATTTTCACCTTTATTATCGATATGAATTTTGATTTTAATTGCCTTGGCTACTAGTTTAATATTGCTATTAATTATCGAAATATGTTGATCGATTTCATCATCGGTCTTTAAGAGCAGCAATGATTTTTTAGTTAAATTAATTATATCAGTACTGAGTTTAGATACGGTCTCGGTAGACGACATACTGTTTCAATTAGACAACCGTTCACCGCGAGAGATAAACAGCTAATGATCGAGGTGGGGAGATGACGCTGCTTTTATACTCGGCGGTCGAGGGTCACGTGACTTTGCAGTGAACGATTTCTAAAAGGCCCCCGAATTTTCATAATCTGTTCGTCTTTTACATATAAAACAATGTTAAATTGCTATATCGCTGCGGGGTGGCTACATATTCCCATAAGAAACCATGTATTGTAAGACACAAAATTCTTCGCATGCATCTTTACCGTATACCTATCTTATGTTAGTAGGCTATCAGAAATGATTTCATTTGTTTACATTAACAATTTCTCGGAATCCGATAACAGCTCTGCATTATATTCTTATTACATTGAAATCTAAACGTAGAGAAGCGAACGAATATTTATCTTATATAAAACTCGGACTAACAAGTCTAGACTTGTATGAAAGGCGTTTATATTGTCTCTCGATATTTCCTTTGATCTAGCCGCTGTAGTTATCTAAAGGTAATTAATCACGTTTTAAATATACATATAGCCGTAGACAGTCGCATTTATTTACATTAACAATTTCCGGGAATCCGATAACGTCTCTGCATTTGATCGCAGTTTTACATGTAAATCTAAAACTTAAGTATTGAAGTAGATGAATATTTATTCCATATATATGACTTGTCTATTTAAACTCAATGATGGACGTCTGTAGCCATTTTTCTTAACCTCTAACGTAAACATGCAATACTATTCGCTAATAACTATAAACAATAAACGGCAGCCATCTTATTTTTATTACTTGATACACCATATCACTAGATACACCCTATATACTTATTTTTATTACTAAATACACCCTGTATACTTATTTTTATTACTAGATACATCCTATATACTCTTAGCCACGCCCTCTTAGATATAATCTCTTATCTTTAGCTATAATCTAATATCTAAGCTCGGGGATTGGATCCCCTAACTCCCCCCTCCCATTAGGTCCTAGGACCTATCATCTAAGAAGATCCCACCTCACACTACAACCTAGATAATAGGATCTATCATCTAGCACCTGCGCGCCCCCCGCGGGGCTTCCGGAATGATGACGTCACACAGAACTCTGATTGCTACTCTACTGACGGGTTTGGTCCAGAATCGGCCTTACTTAACTACTCGTCTCGTCTCGGTCTCCACTCCATATGAGCTTCGTCCACCTCTCTTCGTCCATTCCATACTCTTGCGATGTGTTCCTCCCATTTCCACTATCAATTACATCGGTTACGCCAGATCTAATACGTACTTCTGTATTTGGCACTCGGTCTCTCAAAGGCAATCCCAGCACGGTGCGTTCTATTTCCCGTTTAGATCCAAATAACTCAACGGGCAATGAAGTTGAAAATCATAAACCAAATATAATAGTTCTAAATTTGAATCCTCCACTAATCTTGAAAAATTTTAAATCAAGAACGTGAAAAATCAAACAAACTAAGAATCTTCCAGTAGTTACATATTTACTTTCTTTGGCGCAGGTGCAGATTTTTGCAATAGTTGTTAAACGGGATCATGGGCTGTAGTGACTGGAAATGATTCAGTACCAACCATTTTCCACCCATAATCTGATAATAAATGAAACAAAATAAAGAGTGCGAATCCACTGCACACATTTAAGGGTGTTTGCTTATATCAAAATATGTTGGGTAAACTACCCAAATTGAAGTCGGTTACTCTATAACTTTGTTGTGTAGCATATATCTTTGGTGATTGACTTTTATCTCCAATTTTAGCTCATATAAGCAAAGACAAAAATTTTGACCTGCTTTGAACAACTCTTGCTTGTTTGCATTATATAGGGCTGATTGAAGATTGCCAAATTCTTTCTGAAATATGGTTATTTTCTAGGACTGCAATACCGATTGCTTTTCCTTTACGGAAATTATACGAAGCTGTTTCGCAACCGGAAAGTATAATATTCTGTTACATTAATTTGAAGATCTGTGTGCATATGTTATATTTCTCTTGTCTCGCCTCCCTCTAATCACCAGTTTATAAAAAAAGATAATCCTACTCTCACTCAGGAATTTTAGTTTTTGAACCGGAATTAATGATTGTAAAGCTAAAAATTTGTAGAATTGTAGTTTTGGTCCAGGGGAACACGTACCGAAAAGTCCCCTACTCTCCCTCATCGGCTTTCCTGTTTTTGTGGAGCAACAAGGGCCTAAGTCGCAGAAATTGCAGTGCTGGCTATAAAGTGCAGCAGAAAGGTTGTTACTGGTCCGACTTGGGTCGAAATGACAATAAAAGATTCGAAGAAGCATATCCGTTCGTATTTCAGATGTTTCATGCATATTTTGTTCATAATTTTCCGTTTTAGTGCTGTCAAAATTTCAAAAATTGAGAAATTCCAAAATGGCGCCATTGCAGAGGGGAAAACTCACGCAAATAAACATTTCTGAGGTACCGCAGTCCGCCTTGCAGGCACAGAAAATAAGCCTTAGCAGGCTATTAGGAGCTGGCTGTCTTGTGGTGGGAATCGGAACCAGGCTCTGGAGTCTTAATGTCCATCCCCAGTCCTCCAGTTTGAGGTTGCCATTGCTGGACTTGTAAAAAAGCACATGCATATTAGTTAAGTGCTGCAAGGTTTTCGAGAGACTAAATCCTCACACTATTCTCCCTAAAGCCCTTACCTGGAAGTATGCGCGGAACGAATGTTGTTCACAGGCGGCACTTGTTGGCGGGAGGCTTGCCAAATGTCACCGACTGCTTTGCCACGCTCTGGTTTTATTGGACTACTCGTAGTTGGTTCAAGCTCTCCGGAACTGTTTCTACTTCATGAACAACCCTCCTGTACTTGCCCTGCTTCTTCGTCTCCTTCCTCATACACGCCTTCTCTCCACAGAACAAGCAGTCCCTTCTTATATGGAAGGAACTGAGCACTGATTTAAGCCGCAACTCAGTCGCCTCACTTCCAAGCTGTGCAGTTTTGGCCATGGCAATGTCTCTCCTTATAGTGGAAGGTCTAGAGTAATTTTTGCATGGAAGAATAGCACTGTAATTCTACGTATGTGACTAAGACACCAGCGTCTTGGGCTGCTCAGAACATTTTTCTAGAACTGGCGAGTATCGTAGGACATACCTGTATGCATGTACGGTGATAGATAAATTTTTCTTCACGAGATCTTTAAGCAACTCTCCAGTTTCAGTGTCTCCTCTTTCCACACTAGCCCAAAGCAAAATTGATAGCCCACCCTGAACTACCACGACATTTTCATCTTCAGGAGACAACTTACAAAAAACGCAAACGCCTGTGTCCACCATGACTTAACTACAATCACTCAATTTTCCCGTACCAATGAACCGATGCACACATTCCGAGGACTGTCACAGCTACTGAACTAAGAAGGCATAGCTCGCTGTACGCCTGCTTGACTGATTAGACTACGCGTGATCGACGCAACAATGAACGCACTTAACTGCCGTAACGGGTGACGCTATACCAATGGAAAACCAAAAGTATGAAGAGAAATGTTTATTCGTTTACGTTTTCCTCACCGAGTTTTCATTTATCAATGGCGCCATTTTGTAATTTTTTCAATTTTTGAAATTTTGACAGCACTAGAACGGAAAGTTATGAACAAAATATACATGAAACATCTGAAATATGAACGGATATGCTTCTCCGAAGCTCGACCCAAATCGGACCAGAAACTGCTGTACTTTAGTCAGTTCTGCAATTTCTGCGATTTAGGCCCTTGTTGCTCTGCAAAAACAAGGAAGTCGAAGGGGGAGAGTAGGGAACTTTTTAGTACGTGTTGTCTTGGACCAAAACTACAATCCTGCAAATTTTAAGCTTTACAATAATTAACTCCGGGTAGAAGCGATATATTGACTAAAACTCCTGGACTATCAATTTAGTTAATTTTATCGCTATTTATTAAAGATATATAAATTAACGTCACAATGCATAATAGCATTAAAATAATTTATCATAGTTGCCGTTCTTCCCTACACATTTCTGTTTTAGCTCTTCACCAAATTCGATTGTCTTAAGATCTTTTATTGTTTTATTTTTTGGCATTGCCGCCGTGTTTGCTTTCCTTCGTTTTAGTAAGCTTCCTCGCTGCAAATTAGACAACACTATTTGAAATCAAAGGAAGCTTTTTTTTATACCGCAAATCGCAACAACTTAGCATCCCTTGAAACACCGAATTTTAAATTAGTCACCTCTTTTTTGAGATCTTTATTCTGCTCATGCACTTTCCTGCAATTCTCGTCGTATACCACAACTTCCACGACATTTCTCATAATATTAGTCAGTATTTCCTTCATCCGCGTTACAGTCGCATTAAAAATTAAGAATCACCAATTATATCATATTTTATTTATATTATATTTAATTATGTACATGGCATTTCAGAAGGTATTTCTCAGTATACAGCCGCATTAAAAAGGGTGTCTGCTCCACGTCTTACGGAGACCACTACCACTGCCTGTCTTTTGGCATATTACACAATTTTCCATCACAAACTTAAGGCAAACGTCACGTGAAGACAAACTAGAGGAATTAATGTGGTTATGAATACATCAGAGGAGCTGTGTGTCTCTGATGTGGGTATGCTTTTAATAACGAGAAAATTACGGCAGATAAGGAGCAGTATTTGAAAAGAGATTGATCAGATATACATTTAAAGCATTTCTTAACTAACAAATTATTCGAAACTGCTTCTGAAGTACCTAAAACGGCTCAAATGTCTTTCTTTATGATTTTGTTGTGGAAATCGTAAAGAACCCCGCACTTCTTCCTACATAAAATGGTTCTCGGTTAAATTTTCCGAATTTTCAGTATGTTATAGATCTCGATCTCCTGATTAAAAGTAACATGGGCCCAATCTAATCCTATGACTAGTTTTTGAGATAAGGGGGGGGGGGTGGTGTCAAAGTTAAAAGGTGGCTCTTTTTATAAAATATATTCACGGCAATTGAAGGATTCGATTCATTCTTTTTCGCGAATATCATTCTTGTAACGTCAGATAATATACTGTGATAAAAATATGCGCTTATATACCGGGTGAGCCACCAATAATACGAAGTGAATTTTTAAAATCGATGTGTTTATGCTAAAACAACAAAATTTTGAGAAAACTATTTTTGAAATAAAATGTACTACTTCATAATTACCGAAATTCCCAATTTGTTTATTTTACACAGGGCGAGTCAAAAATATGGAAACACGTATGGCTCATTCTAATAGGACGCCCTGTATAGTTTAATATATATTGATTGTCCATTAACAGCTGATTCCAAATATATGTAATTTTAGAGAAGTCCACAGGGTGATACAAGAAATAAAATACATGAAAAATGCCGAACAACTTTTTTTTTCGAAATTGTCCTGTAATTCAGAATTTCGTCCGTAATGCTTTCAAATTGTGTTTATTGTGTATACGTTAATAGTGTACCAACAATTCAAAATCTTACTACGACTAGTTCTCGAGATTTAATGCGAATTTACCATGTAGGTACGTAAGCCTAAGGAATAAAGCTTGTTTATATATGTATTTTTTTGTCCAAACTATTATCAAAAATTGATGTTAAAATTTTACTAAATAAGTTATATAAAACTAATAGTGTCTTTTCCCAACAGGGCTGTTTAAAACACATAATCAACGTTCTTGATAGCAAAAACTAATAATAAAGGTGTAAGAAAAACAACTAAGCATTTTAAATAGCATTAACTGATAGCTAATATAAAGAAAACATGTCGTGCAGTTTCTCAGTTTTTCACTATTTCAGGACCAGGGTCGATATTTTCTGGTGGTAATCGTTTGCCGTATCAACAACATAATTAAGAAGGGATGTAGATGGATAATGAATATTTGGCTCATGTCTTGTGTATCCAAGGAACCACAAAATATTTGCTACGTGTGCACAAGTGCCTAATGTCCTGGCACCAGATAAGTATAGTAGTAACCAGTATCGGAGGGTCTTCGAGGGATTCTTCATCATTGTAGACTACCCACAACATATACTTCGCAATATTTCGAAATCTTGAATATAACTTTCTGTTCGATTTTGTTTTCCATTGAACATTGGTTCTTACCTAACTGCTCTCGCAAAAGAGAATAATATTTTTCAGTGTTGTGTTTCTATGTCTCTTTCTTTATTCCCTCGAAGAACATAAACTACTGGACTGATTTTGATGAATGAAGTACCAAGAGATTCGTTATCGTGCAATATGGTTATACAAAAAATCCAATGTGGCGTCCGTAAAACATCATCATGTCAAAATTAAAGAAAAAGTAACGGTTTATTCTATGATAATGGTATCAAATTAAGGACCTTTATTATGAGAGGACTGCAGACCTTTCATCAATAAATATTATCGACGATTACGCTTATTCTGTGAAACATTTTTCTTGTGTTTTATCTTTTGTATTACCCTCTAAAATTATATATATATATATATATATATATATATATATATATATATATATATATGTTGTTTCTTAGGTTTTCGCGGGTGTTAAATGAAACCGGGTGTTTTCCCGCGTAGTTGACAGGCTCCTGCTGGGGCCACGGTTGTCTGCCGAAACGTCGTTTAGACAACCGTGGCCCCAGCAGGAGCCTGTCAACTACGCGGGAAAACACCCGGAAGCACAACAACCTTTCATATATATATATATTGTTGTTGTGCTTTCGGGTGTTTTCCCGCGTAGTTGACAGGCTCCTGCTGGGGCCACGGTTGTCTAAACGACGTTTCGGCAGACAACCGTGGCCCCAGCAGGAGCCTGTCAACTACGCGGGAAAACACCCGGTTTCATTTAACACCCGCGAAAACCTAAGAAACAACATATATATATATATATATATATATATATATATATATATGTATATTTGGAATGGACAATTAATATATATTAAAATATACAGGGCGTCTTATTAGAATGAGCCACACGTGTTTCTATATTTTTGACTCGCCCTGTATAAAATATACAAATTGGGAATTTCGGTAATTATGAAACAGTACATTTAATAATAATAGTAATAATAATAATGATAATAACAATGTTTTTATTTTCGGTAGCAATGTACAGTAATTAACAAACAAGCAATCAAATTCATTGAGAACAAATAAATTACCGAAAAAAGGCGAAGTTCACAATTAAATGTGCTCTACCACTTAACCTAATATATTATAATAAAGCAGGACAATAGTAACTAATAAAGAATGTACTTTCAATTTTCTTGGGCTAATATGACACATTTGACAAGATTAGTATAAAAAATGTAAATATAACAGAATAGGACAGAAATAAGACAAGAAATGATAATTGACTGACACAATTAATTCTAAGACTACTAGTAACTATATTTGTGTGATATATTTTTTTATTTCTTTTTTAAACTCAGGTAATTTGAGGGAGACCATTATAAAGAGAATCAATATTATATCGAAAACTTCGTTCATAAAGACTGGTTTTATGTATAGGAGGAGTAATTAAACCCCGAAATCTAACATTAATGTTGTACATCACTTCTGAAGGTAATCTTATTGTACAAATATGGAGGTGCCTTAAAGATTAATGCCTTGTGATACAAGCAGAGTGTATGTACTTTAAATCTATCCTTCATTTTAAGCCAACCGAGCTATGAGAAATGTGCTGAAATTTTCGTATTCCATAAATAAAACGAATACAACAGTTTTGCACTCTTTGAATACGGTTCAAATGATCTTGATTCAGACAAAGCGAATATACGGGAGAGCAATAAGTGAACTAGGAGAGCACGAGAGCATCACATAGTGATTTTTTGATCTTTGCCTACAGATGACGTCTATGCGGATAAAGAAATCTAAGAGCATTGTAAGCATTCTGCACATTTTTTTGGGTATGCTGACGAAAACGTAGTGAGGGATCAAGAGCAGATTTTTAGCACTATCTGAAATTTTTAAAAGCGTATCATTAATTGTAATGTTAAAGTTATTTCTTAATACTAAACAATCTTGTTTTTTTCCGAATAGCAATAAAACAGATTTCAAAGGATTTAACAGAAGTGCGTGCTTGGAAGCTCAGCTAATGCTATTAAATCATTATTGAATCTTTGCTTGGCAATTTGTGCGTCTTTTAAAGGAAAGGAATGATAGATTTGAGTATCGTCAGCATACATGTGTATTTTTGAATATTTGATAAATTTATGAAAATTTGATGTGTAAATTGTGAAATTGTGGTACACCTATCTACACAGTTCTGCTAGCGGAAATAACCCCCTTCAAACGCACTTGCTGGCTACGGCCTTCCAAGTACGATGATAATAAACTCGTAGCATCACCATTTGCACCACTTGACCTCAGTATCTCGATGAGTATTTCACGATGAATTGTATCAAATGCTTTACCGAAGTCAAGCAGTGCCAATGCAGTTGCATTGCCCTCGTCTTTTGCCTGAAATATATCATCTGTAATAGTTAACAGTGCCGTTGAGCAGCTATAACCTGGTCTGAAACCTGACTGCGTGGAAGTCAATATGTCGTGTTTATTGATATGTTCCCTTAGTTGTATCTCCATTACTTTTTCCATAAGTTTAGTAGAAAGAACTGGTAAAACACTTATTGGTCTAAGTTCAGAAAAAGCATTTGGAGAGGCTACTTTAGGAACAGGGGTTATTATAGCTTTTTTCCAAGCAGAAGGAAATTTTCCCTGTAGAATGACTGAATTTATAATATTAACTAAAATAGGCAGCAAATGAGGACAACAAAGTTTTAAAAATAATGCCGTTAAACCGTCGGATCTAGCTGAACAAATTTTTAAATTTGAGATAATATTTTGCAGGTCTTCGGTACTAATAAGTTTAAACGAGAATTTGAACTCACATTAATGATTCGTTGAATAGTAATTGAGAATTTCTGTTTTTTCTGCAGTAATTTTTGGAATACTATCTATAAAATAATTGTTGATCGCTTCGGAGTCCTTCATTATTTGCGGTAACTCGTATTTAGCTTTAGTAGATATATTTAATAATTTGAGTTCCCAATGGCATGTGTTGTTAAGTTGCACATTTGTTTATAATAGTTCCAATGTTGTGGTAGTTTAGTTCTCCTAAAAGACATTTTTGCTTTGTCTCTTAACGACATCATAAATCTAACATTTTCGGTCAACCATGGTGCTTTTTTTGTAATTGTGACAGTTTTTGTTGGCATATGTTGATCAAATAAAGCTAACAAATGATGGTTTAAGTAACTGACTTTGGAATCTACATCAGGAATAAAAAAAATATTTTGAAGTGGAAGAGCTTCTGAATGTCGTTGAAATTTATCTGCATTAAAATTTTTAAAATCTCTAAATGTATATAAAAACGGTTCAACCTTAGGTATCGCGTATCGTATAGTGCACAATTCTAGCTTTAAAATTACTGATTTAGCTAACCCAACAAAGAAATCTAACTTAAAACTATTAAAATCCCCCGATTCTAGCTTTAAAATTACTGGTTTCATTTCAAAAATAATTTTCTCAAAATTTTGTTGTTTCAGCATAAACATATCGGTTTTAAAAATTCACTTCGTGTTATTGGTGGCTCACCCTGTATATAAGCGCATATTTTTATCACAATATATTATCTGACGTTACAGGAATGATATTCGAGGAAAAAAATTTATCGAATCCTTCAATTGCCGTGAATATATTTTATAAAATTAGTCACTTTTAACTTTAACACCCTGTATCTCAAAAACTAGTCATAGGATTAGATTGGGCCATGTTACTTTTAATCAGGAGATCGAGATCTATAACATACTAAAAATTCAGAAAATTTAACCTAGAATCATTTTATATAGGAAATAGTGCGGGGTCCTTTAACTCATGAATTGTAAGGAGCTTTCTTTTTCAGCACTTTATGAGTTTTCGATTAACAAGAAAGCATATCAAATGGTCAAGTGGGTCGTGAGATATAGTCCGTTAAGCGTACGCCCAATTTCCGCCATTTCTTCAAAATGGAAACTTACGACTACATAGAATTAAGTGGGAACATCAGTATGTGATTAGTGGATGAAAAAAGGATAGAAGCCTTAGCTAGCATACACTTTGAGCACTCACCTATAAGCCCAGTACTCACTTGACTGAATAATTGCAGTTGCAGTTACGTGTCCCCTTACCTCGAACTATTTTTCTCCTTTGTAAGACCAACATGAAGAACGCTGTTCCTGGAATTTGCAGCTAGTCTTGTATAGTGCGCATATCTAATTCTTTATTTTACCCATTTAGGTTAAATGTACTTTATGATATATGTATTATCTTCTAAGCATTATTTTATTACTGAACTCTGCGATTATAATATAAATAATAATTTGTCACCTCATTATCTGTTGTAATTAAAAATCTGTGATGCTTAACATATTTTCTAAATTTTCTTTGTTCCGTATATTATTACAAATGAGACCAAAAATAATAATTTCTACCACCCCCAGTTTGTCTCTCGCTTAGGCTATTCGGAAAATATGAATTTAAAGACAGAATAAAAAACCGCTGCCCAAGGAATCACTACTTCCACATCCAGATTTCTATCCAAGTCACTCACAACGAAAAATTTTGTATGTGGAAATAATTGTTTATGGAACTTTAATAATATAATATTTGAAATCCTCTACCCCAAAAAACCATACCCCACATGGGTAGTGGGGTGGGGGTGGTGATAGGGGGTGGTAGTGGGGGTGGATAAAATAAAAAAATATTTTGAGGTTTCTGGTTCTTGTACACACACTAAATCACAATTTTTTTTCATCCCCTTTAATAATGGGGTGGGGGTGGTAATGGTGGTGACTAATGCCAAATTTTTTTTTGAGACCTTAGCTTCTCTTGTATATACTAAATACCAATTTTATGAACTCTTACCTGCTTGATTTACCTATTTACCCCTAAATTACCCCAATTTACCCCCCAACCCTTCGACGGAACAAAATGAAAATATAATCTAGTTCTAGATCTCGTTAAAGTACATACGTGTACCAAATTTCAAGTCAATATCTCAAACGGTTTCAGAATAAACGTGCGCACAAAAAAAGTTACAGACCGACAGACAGACCGACAGACAGACAGAAATTTTTTTTTCGCTCAAACTTAAAATCTCGACGTTTCATGACATTCTAAGCCTATCTGAACAATAACATTTTTTAAAAATTTTTTTGTCGTTACTATACTTCCACTGGACGTGGAAGTAATTAAAATTGCACATGTTTTAGCTTGGATTACACAGCAAGTGGAACTTTACATTATCGTATTACAAGGAAATCCAGAGCTTAAAGGTACAAATAAAGAGCAATCATCTATGTAAAGCCCATTATTAAAAGAACAATAATAAAAATTTCGAAATTCTATTTGAATGCAACAAAATGTCGCGATCAATACACCTTGCAAAACATCACCAGCGTCATATTAAACAAAGTGTGGCTAATTTATCATCGCAATGATCAACAGGGATGTTAATTTCACGGACCACGTCCACATTTCGATCGAATTTACGTCAAGTAGCTCACACTAGCTGCACACAAACAATACGAAAACTTACTTAATAATTAACTTGAGAGATATTATTACAAGTTAGGAATGCTACCGCTAATAGTACTAATGTCCTTTGTTCGACTGAACACTGGTTGGTACTAACACGAAGTTACTGCTGAGCGTATCGGGAAGGAGGAGCATTCCATTCCTTCAATGCATCTCAAATTGAATTTAAGATTTCTATTGTGCAATTTGGAACGGTCAAGTAAAGGAGCAGTTTGTTGTCTAATGTGGGTGTGCCTTACTGATTTAACCAGTAGCGTAGGATAAAGCTATTTATGGATTCTAAGATAAAAGTTTGTGATTGAAATAAAAGCTTTTGTTTCCTCAATGAGTAAATAAGTAAAGATCAGTTAAAGATAGGATTTTACAAAGTGAGGGGAAATATGCGTTTATTTTCGATTTTATAAATATTTTAAAAACCAAGTATAATCTTTAAACTTATTTTATGTATTTGCTATTGTTCTAATGAATACAACCATTTTTGATTGTAAAGGACCCCCGAACAAAACCCATGAAAATGTTGATTCAGTGGAATCGGCTGAAATTTTGGTATTTTGTAGTTCAAGTTATGCCAATCCTATGGACAGTTTTTGAGATACAGCTTGTCAAAGTTAGGTAATTTGCATCATTTTAGACATTCAAGAACTTTTTACTCCTAAACTATTAATTTTAGCAAAAAATTGCAAGGGACGAAATATTTCGAGTAAAGCTTAAAAATTTTTTTCAGAATTTTTTTATTAATTTTTAGGTTAGGTAAAATATATTTATGTCATATTTAGGCTTGCTTCGGTGGGGTTGGCTGAAACTTTGCTATTTTATCGGTAAAGTCATGCTGATCAAAAATTCCTTTTGCACTGAGTCTATCCTATGAGTGGTTTTCGCTCCAGAAGTGCCTAAAGGTCTTAACAACGAGGTAACCTGTAATCTATATGTACGTGTTTATGAATGGCTTCCAGCGTGTTTGTGTACGTACGATTATTTTTATCAAAGAACCTGTTCTTACCGGCACTATGTTCTTTATCAGAGCGTTCTCATTTCCAACCAGGGTGATCCCAATTTTTTGGTTTCACTTTCTATCTGTTTACTCTTCAGGGATGTGTTAGGGTTAGTTAGGAGGTAAAAACACTAAAAGTTCCCGCCCCTAGCCCCGCTGCTTTGGGGGTGGAGGGGGTGGAAAGGTTCCTTTTTTCGATTCTTCGCTTATAACTCGGAAACGATGCGTCGCACAAAAAAAGGTAATCTATGCAAAATTAAACGTAATTAAATTTTCCACAAGAATGTTTATATTCATTTTCTTCCTATGTGTTATAGTTTACGAGATACTCGCCAGCGAAAATCGATGATTAATAAAAGAAAATCAATTACGTACCTTGAATATTTCTATCAAAGCGGTATACCGTGGTCTGCTAATAAATCACAGTCACAAAACAATCTTTATTTCACAACACTCGACGTATTCACTAACGTAATATTTTGTCGAAATCTATACATTTCCTTAAATATACAGTGTGACTTACTTAAAATGAGGATACCTTTATATCTTTTTTATTTTGTTTCCGATTTGAATCAAATTTTACTCAAGTATAGAACAAATTAGAGTCTACTTATGACCAGAAAAACATTCGGCTGCTACGAAGACAAAGCCACCTGAGGTACCAAAATATGCTGAAAAAAATAAAACATTTTGAATGTTAGAAATTCTAAAAAAATCGTGAAATTCGTCAAGACCCATCAATATGATTTTTAATATTTTTGCTCATATTTTGGTACCACAGGTGGCTTTGCCTTTATAGCAGGTGAATGATTTTATGGTCATAAGTAGATCCTAATTTGTTCTATACTTGAGTAAAATTTGATTCAAATCGGAAACAAAATTAAAAAGTTATAAGGGTATCTTCATTTTAAGTGAGCCACACTGTATATTTAAGGAAATGTATAGATTTTAACAAAATATTACGTTAGTAAATACGTCCAGTGTTGTAAAATAAAGATCGTTTCCGAGTTATAAGAGAAGAATTAAAAAAAGGAACCTTTCCATCCCCCTCTCCCCTTGAAGCGATGGGGCTAGGGGCGGGGACTTTTAGTATGTTTGCCTCCTAACTACCCCCAACACATTCCTGAAGAGAAAAATTCTCCCCTCCTCAATGCTATCTACAACTCTTTCATTGACTGGACTGATAGGATTTTCAGGAACAAGTGCTCTGTTTTCGGCATCATGTATCGTTCGAAGAAGAATCATTGATGGATATTTTATATGATTTTCATGCCGTGCCTACCCCAAAAACCATAATATGCTTGGGTTTTCAGCGGTTCCGCATCAAACTCATTAGAACGATTTTTCTCACAAACAGACCGTCCTACGACTAAAATGAAACAGGACATTTCTTGTGTATTTTTAATTAGTGTATAACATTCTTGTACCAAAGTGAAAAAAAAATAGAAAACATAAGAAATTAATGCAAAATATCGACAGCCCCCCTCAATACGGTAAAAAATATTCTTTAAAAATAATGTAAAAATAAGCTTGTATTATTGTTCAATATGCGTATAAAGTCGCGTCCCTGTAAATCAAAAGGTTTCTAAAATATAAAATAATAATCAATTTTTGGGTGCCATTTCCAAAGGGCCGTAGCTCAAGGCATTTG
The DNA here is from genome assembly GCA_936432065.2 of Rutpela maculata. Classification (NCBI taxonomy): domain Eukaryota; kingdom Metazoa; phylum Arthropoda; class Insecta; order Coleoptera; family Cerambycidae; genus Rutpela; species Rutpela maculata. The sequence goes on from OW386285.2 coordinate 116,090,302, forward strand.
CGAACATATTTTTGCATGTAGAACCTGCACCAGAAGTTTGTCATCGATATTTCCGTATACACTGGCACATACATACACACAAACGCATGCACGCAGCACACAAACAAACACATTCAAAACACGTATGTATAGATTACCGTTGTTAAGACTTTCAGGTACTCCTGGAGCGAAAACCACTCATAGGATAGACTCAGTGCAATGGGAATTTTTGATCACCATCACTTTAACTACAAAATAGCAAACTTTTAGCCAATCCCACCGAAGCATGCTGGAATATGACATATATATTTTACCTAACCTAAAAATTGATAAAAAACTTCTGAAAAAAATTCTTGAGCTTTATTGAACTTGAATAAAAATATGTCGACTCTTGCAACTTTTTGCTAAAGTTAATAGTTTAAGAGTAAAAAGTTCTTGAATATCTAAAATGACGCAAATTACCTAACTTTGACAAGCTGTATCTGAAAAACTGTGAATAGGATTGGCTCGATGTGATAAGAACTATTGATCAGCATGACTTGAACTACAAAATACCAAAATTTCAGCCGACTCCACCGAATCAACATTTTCATAGGTTTTGTTCCGAGGTCCTTTGTGTTGTTCTTGAATATTGTAATTTGTCAATGAAAATAGTTCCTAATTTCATTATTACAGCATCATGACATTCAACTATATACAAAATTTATAACATATTACAGCATCATGGCATTTAACTATATACAAAATTTATAACAAAAACTGCATAAGGTTTTATTCCTTAGAACAATGGGAAGTATCTGAAACTATTTTAAAGATTACATCATTTATGATTTTTTAAATAATTATAATAAATAAAAAATAAACGCATATTTTCCTCTCACTCTGCAAAATCCTATTCATAAAGGTGTTTGAAACATGCACGTATATAAAATTTTCACATTACAGAGTTTATCTAAAAATCATCGGCAAACTTTAAAAGAGAATCAAATAAACTGTCACTCATAATACTAGTGTATGTTAAATGTCATCCAGCTAGTTTGGCGTGCCAAGTTCGAATCTTTTTCAGGAAAGTATTAGACCCGGAGCCAGGTGAAAATTTGGTCAATTATTTCTTCTCGGACGATAATTAGTGAGACGCATCAGGGAGTTGTATCATAATGCCTCGTGAACGTCAGCTGCGGTTCCGTGGGTGGTATGAGCGGCGGTAGCCTCCAACGCACGGAGAAAAAAAAATATTTTTAGTCATTTCCACCTGACTAAAAATTTGTCAAACTATAGCTAATCCAATATCTTGAAGAAAAAAAAAGTCAGCTGACTATAACATGGCGTATTATACGTCAGCTGGTCGCTTGAACATGAAAAAAAAAAATGTATACATTCAATGATTTCCTCTCAACTAAAAATGTACCTGTCAGCTGGCTGTACCTCGGTGGAAAGATCGTCAGTTGATACCTTGAAAGTTATAACGCATAAGTTAGGCGGGAGCATCTATCGCCTATTTAAATGCATCAGCTGACGTGTTTTCCCTCGACTTACTGCTACCTGATTTTTTTTATTAATTACAGAAGTATATTAACAATCAGGTTATAAATTTTTATCCGGGAGGAAATGACGTATCTTAAATTATTCGGCATTACGCTCCGATGTGAGTGTTCCGATTAAATCAATATTCTGTATAGATACTTTAAAACTAATAAGTATATAATTGAATAACTGAAGAAATATTTAGATAAGTAAATTAATCAATTTATAGTTTATTGTAACTTAGCTGTTCGATAAATAACATTCATTTTAAAGAAGTGATTAAAAATAATGTAATTTAATCATTTTCGTTCTCGCTTTGGCTTGTGTCACTCTCATATCTCTCTGATTCACTGTCAGAGTCGCTATCAGAGCTGTCTGCCATCATGTCTTCATCATCATCATCTGTACAAAAATTAAAAAAATATATTAAGATGCATATTTAGTGTAACATAATCAAAATGATTAAAAAAATGTTACCTTTTTCGAGCTGAATGGTTATTTCTTTAATCGACTCTGGTAACTGAGTTCCAGAAAACCAGATGAATTCAAATCTGTTGTCGATTTCTACCCAGCCATAGTCTGAAGGTTCAACAGTAGTTGGGACTTTCAGGTGTGCGTGCGACCAAATTCGAGCTATGTAACATGCTCTTAAAAATTGCTGATATAGCTCCGATTTGCATGGTGGTAGAGAAGAGCCATGCATCAATACCCTTTTTGGGCAACTTGAACGTATCATCACTTTCCAAGAATTTGTTTGTTTTTTGAAACAACGCTACTCTTGCCTCATTAATGTTTTTCAACCGATTAAAGCCATACATACGACAAACAAACTCTTGTATGTTACCAAAAAAGTTTTCTCTATTTTCCGATGGCTTGGACATTTGTATGAAACAGTTGGTGAAGTCTTTAGATTTAGTCTTTATTGAAAACGGACCCTTTTTGCCTTTTCTGAAAAAGGCCTGCTTGGAATCGCACCCTGTTAATGCGTGAAATGCCGGAAGTGCTGCGCTCAAATTAGCTCCTAAAGCTTCATATAGTTGAAGATGAAATTATAAACAAAGTGGCAAATATGACAGGAGTGTGTGGCCGCAGTGTTTACAAAATTGTCAGAGAGTATACCACTAACAATAAATTTTCGGTGCCAAAAACCAACCAAAACCGTAAAAAAATTGTTGATATGGTGGATGACTTCGTTCGATATGCAATCAGGAGAAAAATTCATCAATATTTCTTTAGAAACGAACTCCCTACTTAATTATGCTCCCGCCTAACTTCTGCGTTATAACTTTTAAGGTATCAGCTGACGCTCTTTCCACCGAGGTACAGCCAGCTGACATTTATATTCATTCACAGTAGCATATAAGCTATCATCAGGTAAATTTTTAGTTGAGAGGAAATCATTGAATGTATAAATTTTTTTTTCATGTTCAAGCGACCAGCTGACGTATAATAATACACCATATTACAGTCAGCTGACATTTTTCTTCAAGATATTGGATTAGCTATAGTTTGACAAATTTCTAGTCAGGAGGAAATGACTAAAAATATATTTTTTTCTCCGTGCGTGGGAGGCTACCGCCGCTCATCCCACCCACGCTGACGTTCACGAGGCTTTATAATACAACTCTCTGATGCATTCCACTAATTACAGCTTGAGAGGGACTTGGTCATGAAAATCTGTCGCTGGCTCTTGGACTATATGGCGTGTATAATCATAAAATCATAAAATAATCATATAATCTTAGGTGACATTGTTCATTCTTACATTTTCATAGTTATTTTCAAAATGACGTCAAGGATGAATGGACTTTCTCTATTTTAGATCAATAGCATTGACTAATATGTAAGTTTTTCTCTCTCAAGAAATATGAATTTATATTTAAAAGGAAGGTACAATAATACTTTTATTGTTTGCCAATATGAAAAGTACATCGCCTTACTTAAAATTATTCATAAGAATGATAACAGGACAGAAAGCATAATTTTAAAGTTTATTATGAAATCAGCATTAATGGAACGGCAACAATATAAATACAATACATGAAAACGGAAAAATGGCATTAATAAATGTAACACTAAATCCAATGGTCACTGACATGATTGTGTTTGTAATTATGATTATTATGACAGTGACTGCATACACAGAAGAGAGTTTTTAAAGTGTGAGCAATGCCCACTAGCACATACCCCCCTGCAGTCATACTTAAAAAATTCAATCACGAAAATGGTTGCTGGAAGCTCGATACATTTTACTGGGGATACAATTGTTTATTATTCACTTCCCATTGATTTCCTACTAGAGTAAATATAGTGGATCGTGGAACTTTGCAACGTTTACTAATAGTTGCAAATGCGTTTGATCTGAATATGAGGTTTAAGAGCTCTTAAAGTTGGTTGTTGTTTCCCCCTTGAATGTATTTTTTTTCGAAAGGATCTAGCCTAGGAACTGCAACAAATGAAGAATTCTTTACGTATATTTACAAAATCAATGGACGTAGATATGTTTGGAAATGAATTTCATTCATTACCAAGGTGTGGAAAAGCAGTTATATCATTTCCAATCGAAATATCGAGATGCACAGTAATCCATTTTGCTTGGAAGTACTAAAAAACCTTCCACACTAATCTTCTTCGGTAAAAGCATGTAGCCCGGCGATGCCTTGTACTTTAGGAACATCATCGCAGAACACTGTTCATTAATGTTTATTTTTCTGCATATGCGTCATTGTACTGTTATGAAATTCGCATTGTTGTTTATGGCGCAATTTGAAATCGAGTCCATCAGCTTTAGTATGTCTTCTTCATGTATGTTTAGCCAGCTCTCGACTACATGAATTCGGTTTGTTTCTGTATACTATTGCGAACTAGTGAATATTATAACATTAAAGCGATGTACTTTTCACATTGACAAACCATAAAAATATTCATTCCACATTCGTTTTGAATTTAAAATCACATTTCTTGACCCAAAAAACCTATAAATTGTGTCAGGTCAAGATTGATGAAAAATAGAGGAAATTTACTCATGGCAGCTATTTGAAAATAACCGTGAAAAGGCAAGGATAAAAAATTACACCTAAAATTTTATAATTACACACAACAATAGCTACACATACCTAAAAATATATGGCACTTTAATTCAGCTAGAGGTACAATTTGCTAAATTAGAAATGGCGCTATGGAGATATCAAATCATTGTCGTTGTTACTGTGGTGATTTCTCATTATTGTTTTCTACAGGACACTTATAGAATGTCTATTTGAAAATGTAAATAACGGGGTTAAAAAAAGTCAAATTGTCTATGTAAACGAAAACTCAGTGTTTAAATTTCTGTTAGGTTGTCATATAATGACCCACACAGCACAATCGGGATAAGGGATGACAAATTGACGTACTTGGATATTCCAGTACGTAAAATAAATAGAGAAACGGATGTACCTTTTAGGATATCCTGTTTTAGGACGTCCTCAAGACAGCCCATTTTAGTACGTCCCAGGATGTCCTTTTATGGACGTCAGTGGGCTATCCTGAATAGGTTCCATTTTGGCATTAACTATGTCGACTAACATCGGGATTAAGAACGGATATCCGATGAAGAGCCCTGAATCTCCTTAAAATGCACCCTAATACTAGGTCTCTAATATATTTAAATAAAGCGCCGTTTTGATTTCCGGCCGGCCAAATTGGCCAAAACAAATACCCTAAACTCAGTGCCCAAACCAAACACATAGCAGCCACGCTTTAATTAGTTTTTATTTCTCAAATATTTAAATACTTAATAATTATTGTTAGTGGCTGTATGAAATATTTTAAAGTTGTATCTTTGTGTTTTATCTATTTGGATCAGCTTTATTGGAGTGTCTTTATTCCAAACTATAAAAAGTGAGTACAAATGTATAAAAATATAACATAACCTATTAAACTTCATGTTATGAAAAACTTATTTGATTATGATTAAGTATTTAATTAGTTATTAATGTCGTGTTCGAAACCACGAAAATTTAATACGATTTTTTATACTTTCAGAATGCCAAAGGAAGCTAAAGGAATGAGGATTTATACGCATTCCCGTATTTTACAATCACTGAGAAACCTACGAAATAAAATATTAATTTGGCTCAAGAATTGAATGCTGAAATCAGCTTGGAGAGAACATGTGAATCAGTGAAAGTATTCTCACATGTGACAATAAACCTGATGAAATTGAATGTGAGAATGACGACAAATAATGTGCCTACTTAGTTAATAATTTTAAAACCAACTAGCAACTGTGGATGAAAATAAGTAAGTAAATATTGTGCTTTAAGGTAATTATTTGAAACTTTTATTACACTTTTAAACGAAAGATATGATACAATATCAGGAAGAACACAGGTGGACAGACTGCAATCTTTTATCTTGAAACTCTATCTGCCAGAGTGTACTTTATGGATTTTAATTTATAATTCGGTAAATTATTATTATTCACTGAGTGTTATAGGTGATACTCATATCCTTCAATAATTTTTGTTATTTTTATCTTGCCCACTTTTCATATATTTTTTTAATAATAGTGGTTCAAATAATAATAACTACGTTTATTTTAGCTGCACCCATGAATTAGTATATTATGGAAAACGAAGCAGAGAAGCTGTTAAAAGATTATTCGAGAAGCGCAAAAGAGAGAAGCGAGGCAAAGAAGAGAATAGAGAAGTAGGAGTGCGCTACATTCTAAAAATTCATGTTCGGCTATTATTAAATTTGCAAAAAGTTTCCTTTTTAACATTACAAATGTTTTTAAATATTGAATGTGTTTAGCTTATTTCTATTATTAAAATATTATTATTATTTAGGTATCACTTAATTCCATACATACAAATATTTCTGTTTTTTTTATAAAATTTTATTGTCTTTGATGATGGTTAATAAATTGAATCGTAAGAAAATAATATTTTATTTTTTAACTGACCATAAATCCAAGAAATTACGTATAAGTTATAAGGAAAAAATAAGTAAGTGCAAATATTTCAAAAATGTGCATATTTGATGAAAATTCTAAAAAATGTTACAATACAATATTGTCTAAATGTTGGTTGTGACATTTTCTTCATTTTTTATGTTTCTTGGTGGAATTCTTTTCCACGTTTTCTTCTTAAACAATGTCCGTAAAATCTACAAAGTAATGCAATTATCCAGTGTTTTACTCGAAAATAACCTCTACGCTCCTATAACGTAAACATCACAGGCGTAGAGGTTATTTTCCAGTAAAATACTGGACAATTGTATTATTTTGTTGATTTTATGGACATTGTTTGGAAGAAAACACCTGTGGCAGAGGATCCAACCAAGAAATAGAAAAATTAAGTTGCCCGTGGATATCTATTTTCAGTCCGTAGGATATCCTGGGACATTTCAGTAAGTAGTTTGTACAGCCTATTCGTAATACTTAGGACATCCCGAAATATCCCGGGATGTCCTGGTACGTCCTTAGTACAAACGCCGGTATATCCTTCAGGACGTCCCTCGTACTACTTTTATCTGATACCGAGTTGTGACATTGGGATGACCAAAAGAGTGCCGAAAAGCAAACTGGGATATTAGGATGTCCATAGGCAAGCCCAAATACTAAATGGGATTTGCCATAGTACGTCCCTCGGACAGCCGAGTGTAGTGTGGGGAATTATATCAAGCTATTATTTTTCTTCCATGTCATTACGAGAATTAATAAAATTTTATTGAAAACACATTTACTTTTAATGACAATACAACAAATTTTACAAAAGGTGATGAAGATGTCCACCACCTTGTTCTATACTCTATACGCAAGAGGAGGTAGTGATAATGTGGATGGGCATGTTATTGGAATAGTTTTTTTATTCATTTATTCAACGTCGACCACCAATCATGAGATTTTGGCATTAAATCTGGCGAATATCCAGCTCACTACCATGTGACAGTTAATCGAGTATATCCTGATCGGTCCATCAGGCCTTGAATCTACTCTGTGGTCTGCGCGGTCCCCAGATTTAACGCCACTGGACTTTTACGTGTGGGATAAGATGAAAGATTTACCTACAATGATGATTCAAAGCCGTGTGCTGAGCTGATAGCAAAAACAGAGCAAGCTGACATACAATTACTTACAGAAATAAGACTAAAGGACGGCTACAGTTGAAATAATGGATATAATTTCGCAAATAAAAAATAATAATTTTGTAACCTTTTAAATAAAGTTTTTGAAAAATTCCAAGACTTGGAAATTCGTCACCCTGAGTTATAATTTTTTTCCTATAATGGATTTTTTTTTTCTAACCAACAGAAACTTTTAAATTATTTTTCTTCTGGAAGTTTATTTATTTCAGATAAAGAAAAAAAATCAGAATATCAAAAGTACTAACTACATAAATGATGAAAAATGGAGATTTATTAAAAAAGTACAAAATTGGCATTATAATAAAAACCGTAGCAATTTTCATACAGGTATGTTCGCTCATATAGATGCCAAATGATCTCCTGTATCTCTCTGTTTCAAGGCCGGCCTCGCCCTACCAAACACCTTGCATAGTCTAAAATCACAAATATCAAAATTACAAAAAGATATAATAAAATTTATTCGTATATTGTCTATAATATTTTTTGTGGCGTATTCATAATATCTTACCGTTCATTTTGCCCTGGTAAAAATATTTGAATTGGTTTTCAGTCTTTAGCTTTTGCAACATAAAGTAATGTTAGGCTTCCGAGTGTAGTCCTGCATTGTTGGCACGACTACACCCTGACAGAGGGGCCGAAGTTTCGGCGGAATCGCATCAAACATCTTCAGGTTCTCGCGGGAGAGCTCCATGCTGCTGCTTCTCGTTGCTCGAACTGAACTGGAGTTCAATTGGACGTAGTTATGCAAAATGGAACCAAACCACAATTTGCATTTCTTGAGAAAAAGCGGTTTAAAGTTATGCAATACCTATAACGGGAATTTTTAAATTCATGATTTTTATCTGCTCATATACGAAAAATAAACTATTGCAGATTTTAGTTCTTTATATTTTTGGCATTTTTTTTATTTTATGACCTTTTTTTGAGTAAAACATGGCTTGGTTCCTTTTTGCGTTTTAGTATTTCCGTTAAAGTAAAATCTCAAAATGTTGCACCAGTCATATTTCTTTAATACAAAAAGTAATCAATAGTGCTTGTTTCTTCCACATCCAGTGGAAGTATAGTAACGACAAAAAAATTTTTTTAATTTTTTATTGTTCAAATAGGCTTAGAATGTCATGAAATGTCGAGATTTTAAGTGTGAGCAGAAAAGTCTGTGGCTGCAACTTTTTTTGTGCGCACGATTACTTTGGAACCGTTTACGATATTGATTTGAAATTTGGTATACGTTTGTATTTTAATGAGATCTGCAACTATATTATATTTTGATCTTATGCCGTTGAAGGGTAAATTGGGGTAAATGGGGGTAAATAGGCGAATCAAGCAGGTAAGAGTTCACAAAATTGGTATATAATATAGTATTAACAAGAAAACCTAATGTCTCAAAAAAATTTTTGGCATTAGCCACCCTCATTACTACCCCCACCCCATTATAGAAGAGGTGGAAAGAAAATTGTTTTTTAGTGTGTGTACAATAAACAAAGGCCTCAAAATATTTTTTTATTTCATCCATTCCCACTACCACCCCCCCTATCACTACTTCCACTCAACTACTGATGTGGGATATCGTTTTATGGGCTATCGCTTTATGGATTTCAAATATTATATTACTAAAGTTCCATAAACAATTTCCACATACAAAATTTTTTTGTTGTGAGAGACTTGGGTAGAAAATCTGGATGTGGAAGTAGTGATTCTTTGGGCAGCGATTTTTTTTATTCAAATACTAATATTTAACGCTAAAATACATGTTATTACTAAATATTGGAAGATACTGCTCTTCAATCAGAAAATCGAGCTCTCCTTTGAAACCCTCTAGGTCATCCTCTACATCTTCACTAGCATAAAGTTTTGTGTAGAAAAGAATACAATCCTTTGGTAACAAATGCCATATGGATTTAGGTCATTCAGTTTCTCCAATGCTATAGGTTTGCCCTGGGGCCATAGTGGATTTAGATCAGATTTGGAACAACAATAAGCAGAGTGATCCCTTGTGGCTTTGGGTGGACAACGACCTTTGGCAGCACGACAACTGTCCGTGGCCTTGGGAATAATTTTAGCAATATTAAGTTCCAACTCTGTATCAGTTTTGAAATCTGTCTTCATAAATTAAAGAAAGGCTTTTCTTTTTTCAGCACGATTTCTCTAGTTTTAAGCCAACTTACATCTTCTCCTCTGACACTCTTCTTTCTATTCGTGATATTGTTTTCTACTCTTTCCGCCATTAGGGTATTAAAATTCGTAGAAAAGGATCAACCTAGCGTAACGGTCGAACAATAAATTGCAAAAAGGAAGCAAGACGCCTGGATCTTTTTTGTATAACTGCTTTTCTCTTTCAATCGTTTCGGTTTGGTTCTTTGCATTATTATAATAAAAACTATATCTCCAGCTAGCTGGATCCTTTTTGCAGAATTTAAGTTTGGTATTTACGTACCGTTTGGTGCAATAAACCTGTTTTTACAAAATTGTGGTTTGGTTCCATTTTGCATAACTACGTCCAATTATGAGACGAATTTTTGTATACATTTTTTTCCTGCAATTATTATTAAAAAATATGTATAACTCGGGGCACCCGGAATTTTTGGGAAAAAGAAACAAATCTTGGTATACTGGAATACCGGGGATACGTTCCTTCTCCCATACAAAGTCATGTTATAATATACCTATTTGATTAAATCAAAGCGGTATAATTACATTAATCAGGAAGTTTCCATTTTTCTCATTTTCTCGTAATAAATAGTCGTAAAAATCTAAAAAATATCAGTAATTTTTTTTTAAATTATTTCTATAAATAAAAAAGTTATGGTCCTTCCAAGTTTAAAATGCCGCGATCATCTGGGCTGAGCTCGATTACGTCACAATACATGATTCCGCCAACAGCGAGCGGGCGCGTGCACCTTTATACTCGCTGGCAAGCACCGGCAGTTTATAGCCAACTTGCATTTGAGAGCCGAAAAAATTGCTAAAACATGCAATTTTGGCACGTTCATATTTTTCGAAAAACACCATTGGGACGGCCGTATGATGTCGCGACGTAAAGAGGAAGTCTTCCAGATAAACCTGATCGTAAATTGCACGGCGAAATTCGAAAATTCGGCTCGGCACGAACGAATCAAAAGTGACATTTTGTGACATTTCAGAAAATCGAGCACATACACTAAATAAAGGGAACATACGGCGCGCCGCCGGCATGGCAAGTCAGCACGTTGTGTATTGTGACGTCACGGTGGACTTCAGCCGAGGCGAAGTATTCAAATAAGAAATTGAATAAGTTCGTGAGTTTTTCAGATATCGAGATAATTTTTTTTTGTTTGACTAGTTATCTGAAAGACTACTAAATGAGGTTGAATGTACATGATATTTCTAAAATAGGAAACTTCCTAATTGAAGCTTTTAATTACAAGGACTACTTGTCATCCTTTACTTTTGAATGCAGCATATAATATTTATTATAGAATATTGTTTTAAGAATAATTTAGTTTTGTTGATGCTTTTTTCCCCATCGACACTATTGCTAGGACGTCATCATTAGCATAGTGATTATCGACAACGAAAACGTTCATGTTTGACCGAGAAGTTTATTGATTTTCAAAAGGTTTATTAAAAAAGAAAGCATTAAGGATAGGATTTTGTAGAGTGAGAGGGAAATATGCGTTTATTTTTGGTTTATCATAAATATTTAAAAAATCATAAATCTTTAAAATAGTTTCAGGTATTTTCCATTGCTCTAAGGAATACAACAATTTACAGTTTTTATCATAAACTTTGTATATAGTTAAATGCCATACTTTAATAATGAAATTACGAGCTATTTTCATTGACAAACTACAATATTCAAGTACAACAGAAATGTACTATAGAAAATATATGCAGTTGCATTCGTTAAAACAATAGCAAGTATCCAAAACAGTTCTAAAAATTACTATATTGGTTCTTTAAATATTTATAATGAATCGAAAATAAACGCATATTTCCCTCTCACTCTGCAAAATTCCGTCCTTAATATTATGTGGGTAACAACAGCCTCTCTAATCTTCTTTTCCGCGAAAGTTGTTAAAACTCAAAGCGATAAGTCTTTACTTACAACTGAAGTGATGATCAAACAATTACGCGAACATGAATCTTTCATGTGGTTGACTGAAATAATGCTATCTTAAATCTATAAGAATACATGAATTTCTCGAATGGCTCGAAGAGTATAACTACTACCAAAAAATATACCCAGAATAAAAGAGGAAATAATGTAAATGTATCCCTGAAGTGTATTCTTTTTTATCAGACCACTTAAAATTTTAGATAATGTATTAAATGATTGATTTGATTTGTTCTGCTAGTTCTGATGTTCTGATGAAACGTGTAAGTAATGTATATGTACATATATTATACATACAGGGCTTTTTTGCATGAAAAACTGCAGGAGGTACATTTAGGTCAAATTTCAGGATGAAACGTTTAATTGAAGGTATGTTAAAATTATTTCAAAGGGAGTTAGTGGTGTAAAGATGGCTCACAAAAATAATGTTTTTATTAACATCCTAGCAATCATTGGACATTTTTTTAAGAGATTCGGCACAAGTATTACTATTAATAACATATTTTGCATTCTTTACAAAATAGTTTAATATAGGGTGGTCGAAACTCAGTAGTAGCACTATTTGGTACACTTTTGTCTCAATATTTATTGTCAGTTTCTCATACTTATAGCATTACTTACTGTACTGTACTGTATTATTAGTAATGGGAATATTGAACTATTCCTTATTATTTGCGACTGTATGAAAAAATCGCTACCTTAGTGATAGTTGACAAGAATTACTCCAGAAAATGTAAAATTGACAAACTCGTAGAAAGTGTTACTTCTGCCACCAATTATCTGTAACATTTATAACGAACACTCGATGCGACGTGCGCACGGGGACTGGCAGAATGGAGTAGCCAAACTTAGAACCGTAAGTTGAGATTTTTAGATGGTATTCTACGTGCGTCTGTGTGACGCGACACCAACTTATTTATTAAGGGCGCCAGTCGCGTTCTGCCTCGTTTTTCAAGTCCCAAGCGAGTTCAAGATAAGATATAACTCGATAGACAAGTAATAGGCCAAATCTGCACTACCTTAGATCATTAAGGACGCTCCCTCTTGCACGATTTGAAATTTAGTTTCTCCCTCTAGTAAGAATTTGGTCTTTCTCTCTGATGTAATACCACTTATTCACCTACTAATAATGAATTCTACACTTAATGATTCCTGAAAAATCGCATGAAAAAATCCCTATCGAACTCCCGTAAGGTGACCAGAACACGGAGTCATGAGACTCCGATTAACTCAGTGTTTGCGGTCTTCCAAACGAAAACTCGAGGGGTTAAGACAAGCAACAAGTCATAATATCAATAAAATGCAAATAGTTCAAAGAATACCATTTATTTAATGGGTTTAAAATAAGTACAGTGAAATTCTGCAATATCCTATCCAATAAATTACATATTGTGAAAGAATCACGCCTCCCCTCCCTAAGGCAAGGTAAATTTTACTATACAAATGAGTGCGCTAACAATCGATTTGGTAGAAAAGATTTATGCAACAGTTTTGGTAATTATGGCTGACTGAAAATAATATAAAAATATTGTAAAAATAAATATCTTGTATTTCTGCTTACACCGTTGTTATAAAATATTATTTTGGGTATTCAGCAGATAACTTTCAAAGAAATCATTTGTTCCGTTCATATATCATTGATCTAAATCTGATGAGTTCTAAAGAGGATGAATGGGGTTGCGCAATTTTTAGGGAGATTTGATCAATCAAACATTGATTGAAATATTCTATTTGTCAAGACATGTGAGTGAAATTTTATACCTATTTTTCTTGTGCTTTTTAGTAGTTCTTGGCTTTGAAATGTAACAAATGTTTGTTTGTGACGGAGTATCCTCTAGGTAGGGCTAGAGATGCTTGAAATATTTCCTCGTAAGGGAGGTTTTCTTATAATATATTGGCTTGATCAGACTTAGATCTTCAGTATATAGAAGGAATGGTTGTTTTCTTGTTTTTCACAGATATTGAATGTTAGATGTGGTAGGTGTATGAAAGAAGTTGACAAATCGGTTCGTTGATATTCTGGCTTGGTCAGGTTTAGATCAATGATATATGAAAGGAACGAATGATTTCTTTGAAAGTTATCTGCTGAATACCCAAAATAATATTTTATGACATAAAAATATTTTACTTAAAAAATTTTGGTTTGTTTTTGATTAGCGTTAAAGTTCTATTAGACCAGGGAAATTAGATAAAAATAACTTAATTTTGACATACAGCTCGGATCGAGATGCGGTTTTCGGCATCGTCTTCGGGAAAATATTAGGAAAAAGTCTACATATAGCGAATAATCCGTTCGAAGAAAATTGCACAGGGGGTGCATAAAATGCATCTAAAGTGCATAATTTTTTGAAAAATTCTAGAAATTCATATAAAATCTCGTGGGAATCGCTTTCCGTGGGTTTTCGAGGTCGCTGAGTCCAAATCTGACTTCGAAACTTACCAGGGATGCTCGGGAGTGGCTCTTCGGGGGTGGGAGGGGGTGAAATCGAGTGAAAAATTCAAAGTGCCCAAAAATCACGGGGGAATCGCTTCCCGGGGGATTTTGAGGTCGCTGAGTCCAAATCTGACATCGAAACTTACCAGGGATGCTCGGGAGTGGCTCTTCGTGGGTGAAATCGAGTGAAAAATTGAAAGTGCCCAAAAATCACGTGGGAATCATTTTCGTGGGGCTTTCGAGATCGCTGAGTCCAAATCTAACTTCGAAACTTACCAGGGATGCTCGGGGGTGGCTCTTCGGGGGTGGGAGGGGATGAATTTGAGTGAAAAATTTAAAGTGACAAAAATATATTTTTTGAATGCTTCACATATTACTATTACACGTAATACTTTGTTATTCACAAACAAATTATTTGATATAATATTTACAAACATAATACATCATTGCCAGAGAGTATTCATGATATAACAGTCAATCGATGATAAACTCATCTAAATGATAACGGATGGACCTAATATGCTTATTAATTATCTAGAAATCAATATCGAATAAATGAAAAAATTTGCTTGAATAGTACATGCATGATTATTCCACTTTTTTTTAGTTGTTTACAACAAAAATCCATCTTAACGACTACAAATTACAATCAGTCAGTGAATATATAGAGTATTTAAGTTAATCGTTATGTAGTCACTGTCGTCATGCTCTTCTTCACCATCACTTAGATCGGGGCTGGCTGTTTGATTGGAACAATTACTTCCAATACAGTTTTTGTAAGCAACTGTATAGCTTAGTCCGTCGGCGGCACCCGCACATTTTGCCACAGTCTGTCTTGGAGCTGCAAGAAATAATTTTCATGATACTGGGAGGACCTGCCTCCCGCGTCATTGGAACTGGAGTTAGCTCTCCATCCTCGAGTTCTCAGCCCTACTCCAACGGTTCCATCTTCTCTCCATATCAAGTCCGCACTTGCAAATATACCCGTTTGATGTGTTGGGTTAAACCATCGACAGTTGGAATAATCTTTACAAGGTCCAATTTCTTGGATTTCATTGCAGCTAGTGTGTACATTTTTAGTCGGTACTGTTCCACTAACTCTATTATCGGTACTCGCATAAACGGTACGGAAGGAGTAAGGTGCACCGTATAACGCTAAGGCTAGCTGCAATCCAGATTCCAAAAAATCGTCGATGGTTAAATTTTTTTGCTTGAATGTTTCAGTAAATATGTGCAAGTCATCAGACTTTTCGAAGATTTTGAAAAATTGTAATTTGCCTCAGTTGAAGGCCGCAGAAGTAGTATCGCATCCCGTGAATGCATGTAAGAACAAGCTGTTTGACTTGATGCAATCATGTTTGGATGCTAAACTTTTTTGGGCGAAGGGAGCTTCAACAGAAAAACTTCCAGATTATCTGAAGTGAGAGCTGTGAGGATGGTTAGAACGTCTGTATCTTCTGAAACAATGACTAATTTGTTATTTTGGTCCTCAGCAGTGTCAATTGCTTTTAGGACTATGGCTACGTCAGCATCAGCTGCGCTTTGACTGGACATTATTTCGGCCAGTGCCAATTGGGTCTGGAGCATGTTACTCAGCCAGGACTTATTTTCCCCATTCCCTAGAAACTTTTCCTGGGCTATTTTAAGGTCATGGATTCCGTAAAACGCACTGTGGCGCAATTTTTATGTATATTTCGCCGATGTCTTTCAGTCGATTTCATTGTTGTTTCCTGGTACCCGTCAAAAACAATAAAACTGTTTCTTCCAAAATATTTCGAAACGTAATTAACGTATTTGCCGCATATTTCCATGTATGTCTCACCCAGTTTCCACTTCACTTTGTGCAAAAGCATACCTTCATCAATAAAAAAAAATTCGAAAACGACTCAATACACTTACACATCCAACGTGGTCGGCAACATGACTAACGCACTGCTGGGGACGCTCTCTTTAAGTATAGAAATACGTTACACAGCTGCTCCCACTACACTGCGCAGCTGCCGTTACCTGAATATATAGTAATACTATTCATATATTGAGCCCGATCGGTATCGAGGGTCTCTGATTTGTCGACGATAATCTTCGCGCCATTTTCAAAAAGAAACGAATTTTTCATTGTATCTCTATACTAGTGCACGGGTGCATGATGATAGAAAACGTGCGAGACTATTCTCTTTGCGACGACCCCCAAGCATCCCTGGTAAATTTCGACCTCGAAAGCACCCGGGAAGCGATTTCCCCGTAATATTTGAGCACTTTCAATCTTTCACTCTATTTCACCCCCGAAGAGCCACTCCCGAGCATCCCTGGTAAGTTTCGATGTCAGATTTGAACTCAGCGGCCTCGAAAGCCCCCGGGAAGCGATTCCCCCGTGATTTTTGGACACTTTGAATTTTTCACTCGATTTCACCCCCTCCCACTCCCGAAGAGCCATCTCCGAGCATTCCTGGTAAGTTTCGATGTCAGATTTGGACTCAGCGACCTCGAAAACCTCCGGGAAGTGATTCCCACGAGATTTTCACGGCTTTCTATCAATTTCTAGAATTTCTCAAAAAATTATGCACTTTAGATGCATTTTATGCACCCCCTATGCAATTTTCTTCGGTCGGATCATTCACTATATGTAGACTTTTTCATAATTTTTTCCCAAAGATGATGCCGAAAACGGCATCTCGGTCCGAGCTGTATGTCAAAATTAAGTTATTCTGGGCAAATTTGATCTAATTTCCCTGGTCTATATATCGTGATTATATCATTCACAGAAAGGAGTTCGACTAATACATTAGTTTGCTAACGTTCGGCCAGTCTCAAGACTTACTAATCCCCATGCAGATTCAATAAAGGGAAAATGACTCCGCTTCATCTTCGAGCGATTTTTGTCTTACTTATGCACAAAGCGGTTCTCTCTATAACTTTGTTATTTGACTTTCCGCTTTGATTATACAACGCACTCGTTCAAATTATGAGTCGTTGGGTGAATCCAAATATGTTTTATGTGAGAAACCGGCCCTGTCCATTTTTACTGATTTGGCAATATTTGCTAGACGCTAGGCGCCTTCGCTACATTTGTCGATTTCACCCTTTTTTATACCTAGCATAGTTCTAATTTTATATTAATTCTTTTGAATTATATCCATAATGACTGTATCTTCATTATCATTGTCTTCTATGGAGAAATTAAAAAGTTAAAAATAATTTCGTAAAAGTATATTGTTTATTTTTCCTTGACCAAAAAATTATACTTGTATTTTTGGTTCATTTTTCCATGACCACAATATACTTTCACTCTCAGGGCCTGGGCCAAAACATATTTTCCTAAGTAAAAATTCGGTGTTTCTTCGGTTTCTGGTTCTGCCTTATGTCTTAACGAACTAATATCGGTCCTTTTGTGCAATTTAATGGCTCTGAAGCCTTTCAGACTTGTAGGTTATGATCAAAATTGTCCTTAAATGAATTTTTTACTTAAGTTGAGTTTTCATTTTGCCTTCGACTTAGGTCGATTCTGGGAGGTTCTACAACAATATCACCTTGTTTGCAGTAAGTGAGGATAAACTCAATAAGTAAGCTGAGTATTATTTAAGTGTAAATAACAACATAATGAAAATTTTGAATTCGGACCATGGGAACTAAAACCACCCTGATACGTTAAGAATAAAGTGAATGTGAAGTAGTGAATAAGATGGTATTCCTTGGAGACCTTGCAATTGCCAGTTGAGCAACATTTTGCGTGACAGAAATATTAAGAAATGCGCAAAGGTTAAACCTGCTAATCTCCCTAATTTTCCTCATTTTTTACTTTTACTTCTGGTCCGTTGTGGAGTAAGGACTATGGTGTATTGATGCTTTTGATAACCTTGGACAACCCATCACCAACGCAAGAGCTCGATTCTCCAAATAATACGTCCCAAAAAGTGACTCTCCAGCATAGTATTCTTAAGATTCCTATAATTTTTTGACAATATCAAGCAAAGTGAAGATAATATAGAACAGCTTATAGTTCGGCCAAAACCAGATGAGAAAAGTACAGGATAACTACTGTGTATTAATAAGACTGTAGTAGTGGTCTGGACTACGGTTGCGGTTAATAGACAGATAATCTTATACACAGTATGTCATAATTAACATTATATAGGAATATAAAAATATAAATTTAAAAGTAAACATTTTTGATTTACAATTTATGTAAAGACAGTAATATTTATATCACAGATATTGAGTCATCAAAAAAAATCCTTTAGTTTCTATTACCCTTTATCGAAACGAAAGATTTTTAGTTTATATTTTAATTTATTAATTGATAAATTCCTTATAGTTCAGTAAAATAACGATTAATATCTGACAAAATTCAGAAACTTCTGAAAATTGGGGTAAATGTTAAGGATAGTATAAGAATTAGTAAACCGAAAAGTTCCCACCCTAAATAGTGTGCTTCGCCCCTAGGAGGTCGTTTCCACCCCCATTGACATGTAAAATTTACACTAAGCTTTAATTTTTTATAGCTTTATTTTGATTTCTTATTACTTATAACATTGATTTCACTGAGATTTAAGAAAAAAAAGCAATTTCTTACATCAGTAATCAACCAACTTCTATTAACGTAGAGTAACTTTTTTTCAAAAAAACTCTTGAGGGATTGTATAGAAATTTTCTAAGGAGCATTTAAAAAAAAATTATTTGTATTGGTCAACTTTGATAGGCTCTAGGCGTTTTTGGACTACTAACCTCGAAAAGCCCCACTATGCGCCACCACAGAGGTAAAGTAATTGGCGCGGTTTTTTTACGTGGTGTCCCCTGTATACCTAATCCACTAATTATCAGAAGATTACCTGCGTTAATTAATCTTCGTCGTCTTCCATAGATTCGACATCCATGCATGCTTGCCCGTGGCAATGGTAACACATTTTGGAGCAACGTAAGCCTGCTCTTCTGCAACTGCACTTGTTTTCACACCCTAATTTGCATGAACAAGAAATTAATTTCAAAACAGATTTGGGAGCTGGTTCTTTAGTTCTCATAGTTGGGGTTAATATACCGCCGACTTTTTTCCATCCCCAATCAGTAGCTTCTAGCGTAACGTTTTTCCATATTTGAATTTGGTAAAAAACGCGACATGAGTGTTGTCGAGCAGCAGCAGAAGTTGGTGGTAGTTTTGATAACATTACAGTATTGTTCGCTTTACCAACAAGTTTGTTAAAAGACAAATCTGTGTACATATAGACTTTTTTCTGCGGAGGTAGAATTGTATAAAGCTAGGTCAAATCGCTCTCCTACGTCTACAATTTCTTCATGACTAGCTTTTTCATTATTAAAAGTTTGCACGATGCCTTGTATGTCATCGCTTTTATTAAGCACCTTGATTGCATTAACCTTTTCTTTTGAAAAAAAAAAACGCTGAAGTTGTGTCGCAACCGCTAATAGCGTGTGCAAATAATATTGTTTCTTTACAGTTTTTTAAAAAAGTTGAGGATTTTAAATCTCTTGAACTGTAAATCCTTTTGCTGGTATTACCTTGTTTTTCTTTTAAAAATGTAACACTTATAGCATTTTCGATAGCAGTTTGTACTATTAATAAATCGGTGTCATCCGCAGCAACGAACACCTCGATTCCTTCATTACTAAATTTTTTCACTAGTGCTGCAATCAAACATTCTTTGTGAAACAAATTACTATGGAACTTCTGCTGAGTTTCAGAAACAACAATGTTTTCATCAAATATAATTTCAGGACAGGTTTTTTGCAGTACCCACCTTTGTCGTTTTAGGCTTTTCGTGCTGTTTGCATTATCTAAATAACCATCGAACACGACAGTTACTCTATTACCATAATGTTTTCTAATGTAACTAACGTAAGCGTCGTAAACGTTATTTTTTTTGGCTTATTACGCGGCGAAGCAAGTATCCTCCATCAATCACATACCTACTCAATAATTTCGAAAATATGGTCTCGTTCTGGAACAGTATTAATAATTTGGTATAAAGTTGCCTTGTTAGTTTTTCTCATTATGCCTTTGTCATCGAAAAGGGAGAGATATACCGAAGCTAGTTCAAAACTAAAGCACATTTTTAACCCCAGACTCGAATGAATTGTCCAAATAATTCTTTAAAAATTGCGATGTTTTTCAGAGGTGAGGGGGTGGAAGAGCTACATTTATTATAATTTTAAGTGGAGTTTAGTAGCTACTGATTTTGCGTTAAGCATTGAACTTTAAAGTAGATTATAGTAAAGATTACAATTTATTGTGTTAACCGGAACCAACCCTTATGTGTGCGCCTTATTTCCCATGGTACTGTTACTTTTAGGAAAAAAAGTATAGATACGATTTTGATAGAGAATTTTATAAGGAATAATTGTGTTTTTATCAAAAAGTGCACCATTCCCGAGATAATCTAGAAAATCTCAAAATGGGGGTGGAAACGACCTCTTAAGGGACTAAGCACACTAACTAGGGGAGAGAACTTTTCGGTTTACTAATTCTTATGCTATCTTTAACATTTCCACCAATTTTCAAAACTTTCTGAATTTTGTCCGATATATTACAATGTTAACTGTTATTTTACTGAACTGTTAAGGAAATTGGAAGTTTGTTCTATATTTTCTTCATAGAATATTGAAAATTCTTTTGCATGAAACTATATTTGGTGAGGTCTAAAGTTACATCGCTTTTGTTGCGCGTATGGTAATCGTGATCATGTCTGTTGAATAGTTCATAATTATTTTTTATAAAGATTGTAGTCTGGAAAATATATAAACTAATTACAGTTTAAGTTAAGTTTTTTTCTGAAGATGTTTTTGCAACTATCCCTTTGATTTAAATATTTAATTGCTCGGAATTCCCTCACGATATTTTATAGTTTTTAATTTATTTTATTTTAATTATTATTTAATTATCACTCGCGTTTTGAAGTTACAATAGCACGCACCCTGGCGTGCCAAGAATAAAACCATATAGATTCTCTGAAAAGTTAACGCTGCTGTGAATAATTGTCGTTAATTCTATATATTCGCTGTCGCTTTTTTTCACTATACAAGCGCTTTCGCTCACCCTCCTGAGAACCACGCCATACAGTCCAATTGAAAACCAGAACAACGTTGGAAGCTGCACAACACGATAAAAGTAAGTGCAATTGCAACTCACGTTTTTTTGTATATATTTTTTTTGTTTATCCGCACCAATAATATTTCGCAGGCACTTTTTTTGTAATATCAAAATTCCTTCCACATGACTAGAATTGCCCCAAAAATAATCCATAACTAATGTTAGAATTTACGTGTATATGGTAAGCAGTTAAAGCTGTTTTAATGTTTATGCTTATAGATAATATTCTTAGTACATAGCTGTATCTTGCCATTGCTCTAGAAAGTTCCTCGATATGACAGTTCCAGTTCAGTCAATGATCCAGCGTTACTTCTAAGGATGATAAAGCTTTGAGATTCTGAGCATATCTCAGCGCATTCTTGTATGATACTGTGAATTTTGGCCTTTCCTTCTATCATATTTAATTAGTTTCGTTCTTTCAATATGCAGCGTTACATTGTTATTCGAAATCCAGTTGTCAAATTTACTTAGAGAGGTACTCATCTAATACATACATGATTTTAATGTGTCATCCGCATAATTTGTATGTATATAGAAGAGGTCCTGGTATGGATCCTTGTGGGACACCTTTTTTTTTTTTTATCACTTTCTCTTCTGATTTTATTAGATCCCAGCTCATTGAACTCTACCATACCTTGTTTTCTCTTGTGCAAGTATGATTCCAATAAGCGTAATGACACACCTCTGATTCTATAAAGCTCCAGTTTCTTACATAATACCACATGGTCTATAATATCGAAAGCTTTAGAAAGATCAAATCAACAGAATAGTAATAGTGTATCATTATTATTTAATTAGTCTAATATCATGAAAATACAACTAGTTGCTCCTATCTCTATTAAGTTCAAGTCTCAGCTGCTAGTGGAGTGATGGAATAGCCTATAGTTAAACTTCGCCAAGACGTTAATTTAAATAAAACCACAAAAAAAGAAGAAAAGAGCACCCTACAAAGCATTCGGCTGGTGTCACTAACGAGCTGATGGTGAGACCGAACGCCTAACAGGCAAAAATAACAGATGGCGTGATACTGTCAGACGTGCCATGTAGTAATAAGAGGCTAACTAGAACAATAACAAAACGTCTAGCAAGACGTTGGAATAAGAAGAGATTTATATACATGTTATATTTTTTTATACAAAATGTCATTTTCTCTTTGGAACGACACAGTTGGTATTAATTTATTTGGAATAAGTAATGCTTCCACTGGCAAAATTTTAAATCTAGTTCTGAGTTTGATTGTAAGTTTCTTTTGTCTGCAGTGAATTCTTCGAGTGCGAAATGTACTGAAAATTAGTGGTGCAACGCACGTGGTAATGCTGTTGGCATGTTTTCCGTTCCGCCGCTTCAGTTGCGCGTGGAATTCGATTGCCGGATATCTAGGGTACTAAATATATAGAAGGTAGTGTAGTTTCGTTCCAGTTTAAGAAATATAGGATAACCCATGATGTAAGGATATATGGTGTGTGCAAACGAAGGTCTCATTTTCGTCCTCTACTGCGCCGTCCCAAACGCCGCCGTATTCAATATGTCTGTCATTTATGTATGTTAACAAAGTAATTGAAATGTCAGATTGTTTAGTAAAAAGTTGGAAAAACTGAAACGTTAAAATGAAACGGTACTCTGTGATGAAACTAGAAAATAATTCGTAAATATTTTTCAGGCAAGATAGTTTTAGCCTCAACGAAGTAGAAATTGAGAATACTAAATTACGAGCTGAAGATCTTGAAGTGAACGTTGAAATTTTAGAACTGAAAAGCTGAATTGAAAAAAGCAACTGAAAAGATGGCGAAAGAAATGCAATAAAGAGGACATGAAATTGTGAAAACTATTTTCACAATTGGACAAATTCAACGACCTAATCAGAAATGTGTGAAGTGGTCGTTTGAAGACATTACTTCTGCAATAACACTACAGAGTGTGTGACGCAGGGTTACAGGTTTTTAAGAAAAGAAGAGTGCATTATAAGATTATTATATAAAACTACGTAACAGCGTAACAATTTAATGTAAATATTAAATATGTAATATAATAATGGGAAATGCTATTTTATAATGAATATATAAATATAAGTTTTCTTTCTAAACTAATATTGATTTTGTTTTATTTTTTGTACAGCATTCCTTATATTAGTTAATGAACAATATCAACAATACCTGTGAAGTGGGCCCCCCATTTTCGATATTGAAACATATTTGAATGCGAATCATTTGCTCGTCAGTTTCTTTTATTTGCTCGCTGCTTAAAAAATTCACCCACTTTTGAATATCATTATAAATAATGACGCAAACAGAGACAATATATGAGAAAATAAACAAATTGGCCGTTAATTTTTTTTTAATCAATAGAAGGAAGCTATCAATTTCAAATCTCTTTTAAACGATAACGAGCCAACGAGAGGAACTCTCAAGCAATTATGAGCAAACTATTTACAATGAAAAATGTTTAAATTTCGAAAATACTGGACCAACTTTACGAAGGTAACACCTACTAATCTATCTTCATGCATATACCTAGTTAGTTCTTTCATATGAACCTAATATACTTTCTAAAATTGATATTGGTAAATCCTGAACTTGACATGGATCATAAAAATCTTATGATTTCGAGAAATTATTGATGCTAATGGCCGTACGTGCATACTTATTTGATATATTGCCCATTTGATAGGTAATCACTCGGCAAAAACTGCTTTGCAAAGTACACAGCAAATATAAGCTTTCATTATACCACGAAGTTTCTATATTCATTAATGTTTCCTAAATATTTTATTAGACTTGTCATGTTCTGTGTGATGCTTATTCGCTATTAATAATAACACTTTACTTTTTATAATTTATTAACTTAACCAAACAAACTATCTTAACTGCTGTCTACTCGGTCTCTGGCCATTATCAACTTTATGTAACTAAACTAACTAAAATAATATATAATCATGTGACAAGACTACAAATTTTGAATTTGCCGCTATTTAATGCCTCTTTCTCGTTAGTCGAAAATTCAACATGGACGCGATTGGGACGGGTTACGCTATTGGCTGATTCGAAAAGCTGCGCATAAGCACGCCGTATATCCTTACATCATGGGATAACCCATAAAAGAGAGGGAAGCATAAATTATGTTAAATCAAAAAAACCGCTGCCCAAGGAATCACTACTTCCACATCCAGATTCTCTATTCAAGTCACTCACAACGAAAAAACTTTGTGTGTGGAAATAATTGTTTATGGAACTTTAATAATATAATATTTGAAATCCTCTACCCCAAAAACCAGTAAAACGATACCCCACATCGGTAGTGGGGTGGGGGTGGTGATAGGGGGTGGTAGTGGGGGTGGATGAAGTAAAAAAATATTTTGGGGTTTCTGGTTCTTGTACATACACTAAATCACAATTATTTTTCATCCCTTTTAGTAAGGGGGTGGGGGTTGGTAATGGGGGTGGCTATTGTCAAAAATTTTTTTGAGACCTTAGCTTCTCTTGTACATACTAAATACCAATTTTATGGACTCTTACCTGCTTGATTTACCCATTTACCCCAAATTTGCCCCAATTTACCCCCCAACCCTTCGACGGAACAAGATGAAAATATAATCTAGTTCTAGATCTCGTTAAAGTACATATGTGTACCAAATTTCAAGTCAATATCTTAAACGATTTCAGAGTAAACGTGCGCACAAAAAAAAGTTACAGACAGACCACACACAATTTTTTTTTCTCTCAAACTTAAAATCTCGACGTTTTATGACATTTTAAGCCTATTTGAACAATAAATATTTTAAAATAATTTTTTGTCGTTACTATACTTCTACTGGACGTGGAAGTAATTAGATTATAAATTTATATTATTTTAATGACAAACGTGTTTATTTCAAGAACAATTGCTTTTGTCAACGATTTTGTATTCTCTAAATATTTTTAATTGTGGCCATTATACTGCAATAAAATCAGTACTACTACTTCAAGCACTATCTGGGATTAAATTTTGTCACACATATGTACAGGGTTATTGATTATATTATTATATTTTTGTTATTATTGAAAATAAAAAAAAATTCTTATAAAGGTTCTAGGGTTGTATATTAGGGTGTCCCTTATTTTTCGACTTTCATTTTTTTTTGTCTCACCCCTAAAAAGTTTATATTTGATATAAGAATTACACATCCAAAATTTCAGTCCCCTAGATGAACAACTTCCCGCCCCGACAGGGGTGTGAAAAACCCCAAACTGGAATTTTTTCAAATATACCCTTAAATTATTTTTTATATCTATTATAACCCAAAATGACTGTTATTTGGTATAAAAATAAAGTAAAAGCAATATCAACCCCCATGATCCATACCTACCCTTATTATCACATGTTTAAAAGTAAGTAAAAAATATTATTTTATGTAGTATTTATTATTCAAAATGATTAAAATGTTTGCTTTAATGTATCTTTCATACGATTTGGATATATTTTTCTGTGCTCTTGCACATATTGCAATACATATTGTATTTGCTTCTCATCCTTTGTTAGGAGACCATGGAAATCCTCCAATAATTTTACTGTCCTTTCGAAAGTATCGTTGACAACTTTAAGTAACATTATTATTTCTCGTCCATTCGTATAAGAATCTTGCCTTCCCCGTATTTTCGGATCGTGATTTAAAAATTCCGAATCAGTCTTAAAACGAGAAATTAGATCCATGCTATTGTTTAAATTTAATGTGTCAATTGTTCTCGCTGAAAAATGAGAACAATTAGATATCAAATTCAGTAAAAAAATTACTTAATGATTATATTAACCCTTTCAGCCCCGATTTTTTGAAAAGCAAGAAGCATTTTTTTAGCATAGTTTATTAACTAATACCCGTCAATAACTCTTCAACCAAATTTAGACTAGTTTCCTCCACAGATTTATGAATAGTGGCAAATGCCTCCATCAGGTCAAGAAGAAAAAAAATTAAATATGAAAATTTTATTTTTATTTTATTGTACATGGAAATTTTTGAAACAATTTTTAAATTTAGATAAACATAGATCCACGTTGCACTTCTCACACTAAATTCGTGAACAAGTCTCGAGTTTACAGCACTGCTTATGGCCATTTGTATATACTGGCCAATGGCCAGGATTATCGAATCTTATAGTCCACTGAAATGGACTGTGGTTTTTGACGCTTTATTGATACTGGTGAATTTCTATTACCACAAAGCATATATATTTTTTCCCCCCACGGGTTTGGCTTTCCCTCATATACTCTTTGACTGATAGTTGCCCCTTAAACGGTATCGATTCATCAATACAAAGATTTTCTTCAATTACCAATTCTTCGCAGCGATTTTCGAATAATTTTATTATTGGACGTACTTTCCAAAGCTTATCACTATCATTGTTACGTTCTTTGTTGACACACAATATGTAAGTTTTTCTGAGGGATTCAAATCTATTACGTGATATGCCAATTTCATCCAGAAATTTGATTCTTGTCGCAGGTGCCTAATACAATGTCAGTCTGGGAAAATGAAGTATGCCCATTATAATATGCAAGGCTACAAGCTTTCTAATTTCACACTCATTCGTATTGATATTTTTGCCAGTTCTTTCTGCCATTTCAGCAAATATTTCCTGTGGAAAGTATTTAGAGAAATACGCGTTTGACTGTCAAGGGTATTTTCATTCTTATTGTCAGGTGGTGATAATTTTTGGTGGTGACGAAACTCATGTGATCATCAGATCGACGCGAGCGACTGATGTTACAGATAACTATGTGCAAACGTTTTTTTATAAGGCACAGTTGCATTCACAACTCACGAGGTTTCTAAGAGGACGGTGTACCAAGTGTATTACCGGAAAAAGCATAACAAAATTAATCAGCTTTAGCAATTGAATGGAATGTGACCTATATGTGTTTTTACTTCAAAAATTCACTATTTTGCTTAACTTTACGCTTCTGGTGGTAAGGGTAAATATCAACCATATGTATTGAAATTATCATTTTCTTCTTTTTATATCAAATATATATAATTGAAGTTACGATTTGAAAAAAATTCCACCTTAATGTTTCTATTTAAAAAAATTGCTTTTCACATACTTCTAGGTCCCGTTGGCACGGGAAGGAATATATCTAGAAGTCTGAAATTTTGAGTGTGTAATTCTTATGTGAAATGCAAACTTTCTGGGGGTGAGACAGAAAAAAATCAATTTTTTTTTTCATCAAGTATAAATAAGGGACACCCTATTATATATACATATTTTTTAAATGCAAATAAAGAAACAATTGCTTGCATAGATCACGTGATATGATAATGAAGGTTATTTTTTAAATGTATGTTTTACATATCCTCTTAAAATTTTTCCCTCATTTAATTTCAAATATATAAGGGTTGATATAGCTGTAGTAATTCTTGACATATCGGACATTAAATATATTTTAAACATGCATATAGGTATTTTATGGTTATTGAAGGAAGCGCAGTAATTACTCTTACGCAGTAGGCTGTGACTGATGATACTATGACAACATTGTTACTCTTTGACATTTCGTATTATTATTTGATCAAAATGGGTTACACAGAAGCAGACAAGTTTGATATACTTATTATAAGAATAGAAATAAAATCCTGAGATGAACAATATTTTATAACATAAAATAACAACGATTATTTCACTCATTAACGCTATAGCCAATGAGAGCCCGTTTTTTCACAACATTGCACCAATCAAACGTCATTATTAGTGGTAATTCAAGCTAGATCGGCTTTTGACAGTACCAACATGCAAAATTTATCGGTCTAATTTTTAGGTCGTTGCAGCGGCAAATATTGCGAAAATTTGTTGACGTTTTGGGTCGTGAAATGTTTTCGGCAAATAGGACAAATCGTGCTTTTAAATGTTATCTATAAATATCTTCTCTAACTTATTACTAATTGTTACTAATTGTTAACGTAAATTATTATTGTATTAATAACCTAAAAAGCCAATGCTGTTGTAGAAATTATATAGGTTCGGGACAAGTTATACACAGCTTTCAATAGCTTAATACCTAACGTAATTACAAAATAATTTTCACAACTAACATTAAACATAAATATCTATGAAGCAGACAAATCAGTTATTTCGTGATAAATACACAAATGTAGGTACTTACATATGGTAATTCATCAATCATCACAAAGCAGCACTTATTTGGAAAATCAAAACTCTGTAGTATCACTATACATTATAATTCGTTGTACTTAAAGTCTCTCTACTTAAACAAGTAAACATTAACTTAACTATCAAACTTCTCAAATTAGAAAGGATTAAATACATAAATATATATTAATAAACACTTTAATATAATAATTCAATTCACTGTTTAGGCCAGTTAAGTTAAGCTAGCGTTACTAGATGGCGGTACCATGCCATCTGAGCCGGTTGCCTTAGAACGTAAAAGCGATAGATTGGTAATATGCAATTTGTGTGGTTATACCCGGAATGTGATTGGTCGAAGCGTGCTTTGTTGTGATGACTAGTCTTATAAGTTACAATACCTATGGTTTAACGTATATTGTTTTTCTTGATTGTCATAATTTAAACCTACTTTGTTTTTTATTAGATGAGTCGCTTTGGAAATGCATTTTTATGTGACGTAAATGATGAAATTGAAGATAAAGGTGAGTAATCTCTAAAAAGTTACAAGGAAACGTCTGAAGGCAATTAATTACTGAACATAATATTGAAGATGTACTTAATGAATTATTTATTCGTGAAATATTCTCCACAAATACCACTCGTGCTTCTAAATTTTATCTATAAATTTTTTCTCAAGCTAAGTTGCCATAAGGTTAATATAACTCGTGCAAATTGACAGTTTATTATCAAAGATTAAATCCCTCCCGCTAAAGCGGTCGGGATTTCATCAGATAATAAACTGCCAATTTGCAGTCTTTATATTACCAGGCAACAACGCTTTCGAAAAATTTTACCGATAAAATTTCAAGCAATAGTGATGTTACATACGAAAATTTTACAACAGCGTCACCATTTAGGTTCATCAACCATTAAAATTGTTCAAAATTTCACCATTATTTAAAATACATTATTTAAAATACACAACTCATACCTTTTTATTAAATTATTTAAGGAATTAGAAACAGAGCTATTATTGTCCCTATTTAATTCGTATTTTGTTTCCCTAATTTTAGTTTTAATTATTTCAACATTCTGATTAAAATCATAATTCACTTTATCCTTTACCCTTTACCCTCTTTTACCCCTACAAAAATGGCGTTAAAGGTGTTCAATCACGGCTATTTGGTGGCCATGGAATTGGTCCGCTACTACCAATCCAAATGTCAAATTGACCACTTAAGTGCTCCATAACTTCCAAAACACTGTGTGGGGCCGCCCCGTCCTGCTGCCAAATTACTTTATTAAGTTCGTCATCAGAAAAGTGTTCCTCTAAAAGCTCTGGCAGCTCTGGCAGAATTATTTCTAAATATGTTTCCCGAGTTAGGGGGTAAAATTGAAAAAATTGGTCCTACAATTTTATCTCTAAAAATTCCACACCAAATTTTAATCGATTTTCTACAGGATTTTTTAATTTTTTCTCCCATTTTTCCTTTTGAAAACCCCTGCTGTAGAAAATGACGATTAATCTCTCTATAATATATATTTAAGAAAATTAGGGTTTGCATCCAGTCTTAGGAGCATTTGCTGACAAAATTCTAAACGTTCTCGCTTCTGTAAGTTTCTGTACCGGTAATAATTTATATGGCCTATAGCATGGCCTACATAAGTGATTTCAAATCACCTACATAGGCCTATAGTCATTATTTTTTGAAGTCAATTTTGGAGTAACTTTTGTGCACGTGATGCATTCCATAAACTAGTTTCAGGATTTTCTAAAAAAATTTTTTTACATAGTCAAACATCTCAAGAAGACTATCAGAATAGATGTTTATAGTCATAGAGGCTTTGCTTTACAGTAAATCTAGTAGTAATACGAACGCGCTAATAAAAACTTTAAATTTACTTTTGGCTCTTAATTTTGTTAAAATAAATTATAGTAAAATTACCATTAAAATAATTCAAAATATAACGTTCCTTATTTTCTTTTGCTCTATTGGTATGTTTTTATACTCTTCGTAAAAACGAAGAGTATATTGCATTGGATCGGCACATTTCTAAAACCGGAAATATCGTTCGTAAAGAAAAAAAATTCATATCATTGTGTTAGTGAACGAACTCTGAACAACTTTCAAAATGTCCGTCTGTGCGTCTGTCACGTTTCTTATAAGCACGATAACTTGAGAAAGAAAAGTCCGATTGTATTGAAATTTGGAAAGTAAGTTAGTGTTAGCTAGAGGAAGAACCCTATTGTTTTTGAAGAATATCAATCAGTAAATAAGAAAGTTATTAACCATTTAATTAAAAAAATATATATTTTTTAATTTTTGACGCTTGCACTTAAATAAAAATCTTGCGAAATGCTATCTCTATAATACATATTTTTTTTTGTTTATGCATTTTACTAATATATATTTTATAATAATATGTCTAATGCGTTGAAATATGATTCTCGAAAGATATATATTACAGACATTCAATTTTTATAGTGATCTCTGATGGTCCAGTGGCTAATGTTTTTCTTTGCAATCCAAAGATCCCGTGTTCGAATCCTAGTCAGGTTGAATGATTTTTTTTTCTATTTTTTTTCACAGATTTTGTTTACAACAAAGTTGACAGAATTTTACAAGAATTCATACCCGTATTTCGGAAACCAGCCATAGGATCCAGTTGAACCCATGAGAGCTTTTGATCAGAAAGTCAAAACCTACAGCATATTAAAAATTCAGTCAATCTGACCGAAAGTAATTTCCCATATATGTAGAATGTGCCAGGTCCTTTCTTAGATCAAAGGGAGATAATTTGGAAGGAGTTAACAAATATTTAGGAACACCTATTTATAAATGAAACATTAGATGAACCTCATACAACCTCATACAAAAGTAATATACTCGAATTTAATAGAATCACATATTTCATGTGGAATAGTAGAGGTAGAGTGGTAAAGTCTCTC
The DNA here is from genome assembly GCA_936432065.2 of Rutpela maculata. Classification (NCBI taxonomy): domain Eukaryota; kingdom Metazoa; phylum Arthropoda; class Insecta; order Coleoptera; family Cerambycidae; genus Rutpela; species Rutpela maculata. The sequence continues at coordinate 116,121,604 of OW386285.2, forward strand.
CTAAAAGTTAAATGTCCAACAAAAGGAATTTTTCAAATTAATGTGCGAAAAAGGTAATAAACAAACATAAGGCTTGTCGGGTGACCCTGTCCTCAACGTTTCATTTTAATCTTGAATCGATTTGCTATTGTTTTCCATCACGCAGCCTGTCCACATAATTTTAGAATTCAGAGTCAATTGCTGTACAATGTAGCAGAGTACTTTAAATGCCGTAGCTGTCTGCTATATAGTATACTGCTGCTATTTTACATAGAGATAAATCAATCAATATGGTATTTTGCGGGTTAAAAATATTGAAGCAAAAAAGGACAGTAGAAGTCAATACAAACCACAAAATACTTTGAGAAACTAGAAAGACAAGAAGAAAGACGTGAAGAAATAACAAAACGACAAACAATACCTGGAATATTTCCGTAGTACAGCATCAAAAATATCAGAATAAATACCGTGCGGAAATAGGAAAATACCTATTAGGAGAAGAAGTAGACTGAACATCAATGATCTCTAAAATAAAAATTGTGGCAATGAAAACGTTGAAAATGGAGACATCATATATGAGACCAACAAGAAAGAAAACAAATAACAAATGTTTCGCAACATTCGAATAAGAAGTTGGAGTAAGAAAGGAACCTAAAAAGCATGAACAGAATTAATACAGAAAAACAAACTACTCATTCTTGGACATTTGTCATGTTTGAAGAATCAACTACTAAAAATAATGGCTAGAACTAAAAAAAAAACTGCACCTAGACAAAATCACCAACGAATTAATGCACTATGATTAGAAAGACTAATGAAGCAAATCCCAGAAATTATCGCCAGAGTATGGATGGAAATTACATCACTACCTAAGGAATAGAATACGGTCATATAAGTACCCTTCCTTAAAATCGACTTCTCACAGAGTATAGAGGTAGCATAGGATACAAATACTATACACAATACCTGCTCCAACAACTAGCGAAACGCATCGGGAAACCATCAAACTATCAGACAAAGTGTGCACGATCAAGAGAAAAAGTCCGAGAAGATCTGAAAGAGACATCGTCCAACTACTCGCAAAAACAACAAGAATGACAGGAAGCGTCAACATTAATAGGAGAGGAAAACAATAAGAAAAAGGTTAGAAACATAAGTAATGAAGTATTAGAAACATATCTACTGAAGAAAGTACTAACAACTCAATACGAACAAATTTAAAATAGGGAGACAATACGTGGCTAACAATTGATAGAAGAGGCTTAAGCGCGAATAGCAAGGGAAACAAGGAATCTCATAAAAAAATCTCAAATATGTATACGCCGCGCGTCGTCGGAATCAGAAATGGATAAAACAGAAGACGCAGAAGAAGAAAACAATCACAAAAAGAGACCTCAGTCCAACCCAGTGTAGACCTAGTCGACCCGGCGATGTGCTTCCCGGAAGTGGTAGCAATGTCTACCATATCAAATCAGAAAAATCGTTTTTTTATGAGTTGCGTAAATCCATTTTTTCATATTTAGTATGCACCTAGATATTGGCGCCTAATTTAAAATTCACATTGGGATCCAGGGTCAAGAGGTACACGGTACAAGTATGTCTTCGTCTGGTTAATTAATTTATTCAATTAAAAATAATACAGTTAGCTTTAGAAATGTATTTTTGTCGCAATCATATACCAATGCATTCTCAAACCATAATTCTTCGAGAGCATCAAATGATCTTTAGATGACTTACTTATTTTAATTGGTTCTACTATTTTCTGTTATTTTAGTAGCTAACTATTTGAAAAAGATTATATATAGAACTAATTAAATGACTGAAAACCACGCAAATTAAATATTAAAAAGTTGTTAAACACAACACAAAATAACAGCCAATAAAATGGACCTTAAAATTTTGCATGCAAGTAATAAGTAACTTTACGACCTCGAAACGTGAATTTGCAGTACTCTGTTATAAAGTGCCCTAATTTTTCTGTCCACAGCGCATCGTAAAATTATAGGTTGTGACTGATCACACAAGTACGTGACAGCTTATCCACATATAATCTAGATTTAGTACACATTTTTTACTAGAGAAGTGCTGAAGTCTCGATGTTTTTTATTGTGACGTGATGTAATAGTACGTACAAAAAAGTTTCACGGTTTTCGATATTTTTCTAAATGTAACATTAAATTAACATTAAATTTATGGTTTTTAGATATGAAGGTACATATAACTCATCCACCGATCGGTTTTCCAGAAGATCCCCTGCTGGATAGGTACTATTTAGTTCGTTTACGTCGAAAGCGAGAATGCTTATTTCAAATATTTATTTTTTAATGCACCACTCAAAATTTTCTTTTAATATTCCCAGAACAACATCTCGTCACAGTTCTGTATTTTACCTAGCCTAGTTTAGCTAATGCTACTCCACTACTTAACCAGGACGGCGAAATGAGATACGGCCACCCATCCAAGTGCCAAACTCAACCGGCGTGCCTTAACTCCGCCGATCGATGTCTCGCCACTGTAACTAGTACCGTACCTCACCTCACCCGTTTTTGTAATACGCGACAACCATAATGCAATCTGCGGTGATATACACATTTTTAATTTCTGTCTGGAGGCATGTTACCATGACACTAATTTAACTTCTTTGTTTTTCCTGTTGTAATTTTTTATATACATAATGTTAAAAAACATGGTTTGTTTTCTTCTGTCTTCTCATCTATCATAATTTACTTTAAATCTCTGAAACACAGTTCTTATTTATACATATTTTTGTTTGTTATTATGATTTTTTTTATTTCACTGTACCTCCCTGTCCTATAGTTGGGTCAAGTACCTGTCGAGTAGTGTAACAAATAAGTAAATAAATAAATAATAAATACATTCTTAAATAAATTATTATCTCCTACATTGGACTATCTGTGATTTGGTATTTGAAAATTCGATTTAATTTGTCAACAACATTACGAAGAAAATAATAAAGTATTCTTACATTTATTTAAACTGCCGATCTGACCCAATTCCAATTTAAATACAATCCATCCTTTATAGTACAGATGAATTGATTATTTTCGGCGACAAGGTTCTACTTTATTGATTCTTATGTACTAACCTCCAGATTACGAAAAAAATATTTGTGCCTAAAAATTCCTGGTGCGTCAAAAGTTATATGCACTTTTTGAGGCGTTTCCACGGATTTTTTACTTATCTGCTTAATATATCTTGTACTAGTAATCGAATGAGGATTTTAAAAATACTGGCTTATTTGAAATAAAATTCTTAAACAGTATAGACCTGTCCGCCATCTTAGAAAATATTAGGAAACAGCAAAAATGGCCTAAGAAATCAAAATTGAATATCTTTTCGATAAGAAGGAGTAAATTCACCAAAGTTTTCAAAAATAAAACTCATCTATGGTCAAATATAATGCATCAAACTTGGACGCTGTAAGTCAAATAGAACGGTCAAAGATGGCGGACGAAACAAAAGTGTTTAATTCTTCGTCAAGTATGAAGAAGGCATTGTGCGTCACTTTTTACTTCCACATCCAGTGGAAGTATAGTAACGACAAAAAATTTTTAAAAAATTTTTATTGTTCAAATAGGCTTAGAATGTCATGAAACGTCGAAATTTTAAATTTGAGCGAAAAAAAAATTTCTGTCTGTCGGTCTGTCTGTCGGTCTGTCTGTCGGTCTGTCTGTCGGTCTGTCTGTCGGTCTGTCTGTCGGTCTGTCTATCGGTCTGTCTGTCGGTCTGTCTGTCGATCTGTCTGTCGGTCTGTCTGTCGGTCTGTCTGTCGGTCTGTCTGTCGGTCTGTCTGTCGGTCTGTCTGTCGGTCTGTCTGTCGGTCTATCTGTCTGTCTGTCTATCTGTCTGTCTGTCTTTCGGTCTGTCTGTAACTTTTTTTTGTGCGCACGTTTACTCTGGAACCGTTTGAGATATTGACTTGAAATTTGATACACATATGTACTTTAACGAGATCTAGAACTAGATTATATTTTCATCTTGTTCCGTCGAAGGGTGGGGGGTAAATTGGGGTAAATTTGGGGTAAATAGGTAAATCAAGCAGGTAAGAGCCCATAAAATTGGTATTTAGTATATACAAAAGAAGCTAAGGTCTCAAAAAAAATTTTGGCATTAGCCACCCCCATTACCACCCCCACCCCATTATTAAAGGGGATGAAAAAAAAAATGTGATTTAGTATGTGTACAAGAACTAGAAACCTCAAAATATTTTTTACTTCATCCACCCCCGCTACCACCCCCTATCACCACCCCCACCCCACTACCGATGTGGGGTATCGTTTTATGGGTTTTTGGGGTAGAGGATTTCAAATATTATATTATTAAAGTTCCATAAACAATTATTTCCACATACAAAATTTTTTCGTTGTGAGTGACTTGGACAGAAAATCTGGATGTGGGCAGCGGTTTTTCTTTTCTTTGTAGGTTCCTTTATGTACTTCAAGGGGATAAAATAATTTTTTTTTAAAGTGCATTTTTTTACAACTTTCAAAAATGCATTTTCTTTGGCCTTCCTTTTTTTTACCCAATTTTTATCGAAACAAAATGAAATATACCAGAAAGTACATTTCATTTTGGAGGCCCCTTTTTGGCGCCAGTTAAGAACAAGCGAGAAGCACTTTGATTCTTACATTTGTCAAAGATTTTACGTTATCACACTACATATTCAAAAATCTTTGCTGTGCTCTCTTGTGCTTGGTGTAAAACAACCAACCCGATGATGGTGATTTTCACGTATCTTAGATTTTCATCGTTGTAAAAATTCGAACTACTAAAATGTATATTGTTCGTCGTATCTTCAGACTTTGGTGAAATAACTCCTTCTTTTCGAAAAAATATTCAATTTTGATTTTTTCGGCCATTTTTGGTCTTTTGTATTTTTTCCAAGATTGCGGACAGGTCTAAATTTTTTAAGAATTTTATTTTAAATGAGCCGGAATTTTTGAAATTCCCATTCGATTACTAGTATAAGATAATAATATATTAAACAGTAAGTAGAAAATCCATGAAAGCGCGTTAAAAAGTGCATATAACTTTTGACGCACCAGGAATTTTTGGGCGCAAACATTTTTTTCGTAATCAGGAAGTCATAATACATAACAATCAACAACAACGTTTCTAGTGCAATGTTGGCGCTGAAAAAAAATGAATTAAATCAATTCGACTGTACTATTACTGAATCTCAATTTAATTTACTTGATGTTATTGCCTTTATGTGTTGATTTATTCTGATGTAATTGACATAGTATAATTGAAACTATTTTCTTTACCTTTCTGTTCTATGACTGAATTTTATTTGTATAAGAGTGTACTAAATAAATAAATGAAGGAACTAGTGGAAGTTTTATACTCTTCGCCGATTTACTGAGCTTTTTATATAATTGTTACACATTCTATAGGATACTCTTCGCAGTTTTCTTGTAAATAATGTTAGTTTTTGGACATTCTAAATTTTGTGATGCCAACTTTGTTGTGAAATAAAAACATATGAAAAAAAACCAACCTGTCGGGGATTCGAACACAAGAGCTTTGGATTGCAAGACAAACAACAACAAACAACAATAACATTTTATTTAAAGTTTAAGTACAATAAATGTGCCTCGCCGGATTCTAACCCGGAGCCAGCCAGACAACCACGGCGAACATCGCCGAGGTAGGTGTGAGGCTGGGCGGAGTAGGTCCGGCTGGGTTTGGACGTAAATTCGAGGGGGGGGGGCTAGAAGATTCGTAATTTTGAATGTTGATACGGGGAACATAACTAAAAGAAAAAACCCGTTCGCACAAATGACGACCTTGTGGTCTGATCGCCGACAAGGAAGGTAAGGTTGAAATAAAATTGTGGTTTAAAAAATTGGGATTTAGGTAAATTTTCGGCGTAGAGGGGTTTTAAAGAGATAAAAAAGGAACAAAAATAACAAAAAAGAATAAAAGGACAAAATTGTACAAACATAAAGGGGGAGAAAGAGGGATTGGAAATATGTGAAGTTGAGGAAAGATAAGAGTAAGGGTAGGGGTAAGTAAGGGTAGAAGGAAGTGTGGCCAGGGGAGCTGCCGGAAGATATGCAACGCCTGGTATGGTAGGGGATGTATTATATCGAAAATTATGGCATTATGCTGTCTGAGTCGGGTAATGTTGCGGGTAAGCGAGCTACCATCCAGTTTAAACTGGTAGAATTTTTGTGAGGTTTCTTGGACGTAGTCCGCTAGTGGGGTTATGTCGTGGCAACGTGCATAGATATATAAACAGAAAAAAATTATGGAGAATAATATTTCGCAAGATTTCTATTTAAGTACAAGTGACAAAAATTAAGAAAATATATATTTTTTAAATTTAAATGATTAATAACTTTTTTATTTACTGATCGATTTTTTTCAAAAACAATTTCAATATAACCGGACTTTTCTTTCTTAAGTTATCGTGCTTACAAGAAACGTGACGGACGGACAGACGGAGAGACGGACATTTTTAAAGTTGTTCAGAATTCGTTCACTAACATATGAAACTCTTTTCTCTACGAGCGATATTTGCTGTTTTAAAAATGTGCCGATCAAATGCAATACCGGGTGGCTCCGCCGGTAGGGTCACTCTTGTAGCTTTTGAAAGGGCGGATGGATTTTTTTCAAATTAGGTGCAGTGATATGGGATGAAATTTTCAATTGTATGATGCAAAGAACCAAAATGGCTGACTTCCGGCTTTGATGTAATTGACATGAAAATCAAATTTTTAAATGGTACAACCTGTATATTTTTGCATATTTGAATCCTGCTGGCCAAAATACATATGATCTGATCCTCAAATATTATTTTGATTTAAAAAAAATATAGATTTTTTAAATTTTAGTTTTAATAATAGAAGGCCGCGATTTTGCCAAAATTGTTAAAAATCAATCTACAAGCACCTTTAAAATATTATCTCTTCAGATACTAACATTAAACACGATTTATTCTTCATTAAGTTCAATGATATTGGTTTTTCAACGAAAAATATATATTTTTTTAATGGAACCCTTATGGAACAACCTGTTATTTAATTAAATCTTTGAATTACGAAGAAAATGATATGCATAATGTCTACCTTCTCTTTGTACTAAATTTATAATTACAAGAGAAAAATGTTTTGATACTTTTTTCGTTTTTTTTTTTTGAAAATCAAAATAATATTTGAGGCAGCAGAATCCAAATATGCAAAAATATGCAGTTGTCCCATTTAATAATTTAATTTTCGTGTAAATTACATCGAAACCGGAAGTCAGCCATTTTGGTTCTTTACATCATATAATTGAAAATTTCATCCCATATTACCTCACCAAATTTGAAAAAATCTATTCGCCCATTCAAAAGTTACATGAGTGTCCCTATTGGCTGAGCCACCCGATATACTCTTCTTTTTTGCGTAATAATATCGAAATGTTCTGGAGAGTTACTTGGGTTTATAGAGAAATTAATTTCAGAGGTAGTAACAGCTTCAATACAACTTTGCCCCTTTCGTATGATGTATTCTGTGAATTACATATTTTCATCATTTCCTCAGGAAAGCAGAAACTGTTGATATGGCCGAACTAAGGAAGTTCTACAATGCAGATGCTAATGCAACAGGATGGAATGTAAAATAGGTCCATCACACAGGTCAAGAGAACACTATGAAGATTTATAAGATTCAGATTTATTTGTGCTATTATTATGATATATTATATCATAATGCAATACTGCTTTGTGTTTATTGTGTGTTTCATTGAAAACTGTAGAAGAAATGTCTCAAAACAAGCATTCAAACCAGAACAGAAGAGTCTGGTATATTGCGAGAACAAGATTTTTGGTCAAGATGAATCTCGCGATTTCACCTCCAGCTACCCCAGATTTTAATGAGAATTTGCTATTTGTAGCATATTAATGCTTATAAAAAAATGAAAAGGTTTTTGTTGAAACTATAATTACATTTTAGTAAATAACAAAGTTTTTAAAAATCATAATGCGTCATTTCAAAAAAATAAAACATTTACATTGTTCAAAATAATTCTGGGACACACTAGTGATTATTATTTCAAAACTGTTGATTCTTTCAAAGTAGCTCTTCACTTACCCCGTGCAATAGTATAGGTGATTTAACTTTCCGATATTATTTGTCCGCACACATTATTTCTTACCGCAGTAACTCTGATTCAGATTGTGTAACATAAACTTTTTTATCGGAAAAAGTCAAGAGGTGTTATATCGGGTGATCGCAGCTGCTGCTTTATAAATCCGTTTAATCAATACACGTATCTAGATACGTTCAATTCAGAAAACTCGCGTTTGTCGAGATGTGATGTGTAATAAGAATGAACTGAAGTTCTCACGATAGAGAGGTCGAGCGACAGATGCACTCCTCAAAATCATATATTTGCATTCGCTAATACAAGCTATAGACTAGAGAGCCTACTATAATATATTTTTTATAATAAATATATGCTCGGATTATTTCAACTAGGAAAATATATCATCCACTTAAAGCTTCTTAATTTCACCAACACTACTTTAAAAAATAATAGCACAACATTGTCCTATGAATATTTGAAGGACGTCCTCGACGGACATACAGGACATCCGATGGACGTTCGTTTTTAGTTCAAAGTACATCCGACGGACAACCGAGGGACGTCCAAACGTCACAACTGTGAACAATATTAAATTTGTACATTCCTGAATCCGTTTAAAAAATGTATTTTCCCAGATCTCCAATTTGTTAGAAAAAATGGTAAAGAAATAATATCGTTATCTAGAACATAAATAGAATATTTACATCAGCATAAATGGAAGTTATGCTGCTGTCCCTATAGGGACCTAAAATATGTGTACTTGCCGTATATAAATTGGTCATCCAGAGGACGTCCGTTGCGACACATATGATGGACGTTCAGTGTGGTATTCACTGGTATCTATACATATCTCGGAAACGTTGGAGAGAAAGCGGTATGGAAATATTATCATTTATTATATTAATATATTATTTAAATCAACGGACATGAAATGGACGTCCATCTCCTGTCCTTACATAGACTTAAAATGTACATACTTCCTACACATAAAATGGACATTCAGAGGACGTCCATTCTGTACAATTTTAAAGTAAATCCGGTGATGGACGTCCGATGGACGTCCAGTTTATGTCCATGAACGTCAGTATATTAAATGGACATAAAACGGACGTCTGGTGGACATCGTGCGCTATTAGGGCCTCTTTCACCTGAATAATATCAGTTTTGAAGTAACATTTGCTATAATAAAGATCAATTCTGATAAACTAAAATCATTTGTGATTGTAAGTGGGCTTATCGTTTTTAACTTGACTTTTAATTTACCAGTGTTAAACACCATTGAAAAAACCTCTGTCTAAAAATCACTACTTCCACATCCAGATTTCCTATCCGAGACTCTGCATATCTAAGTCCCTAACTACTAGCCCTACCACATTATTAAAAGAGGTGGTAGCGGGGGTTGCTGAAACTTTGAGGCCGTTGGTTCTATAACACGCACTAAATCACAATATTATTTTTACCTCTTTAATAATGAGGTGGGGGGGTGGTAATGGGGATGTTAGTAGGAGCGGCTGATGCCAACAAAAATAAATTGAGACCTTGGTTTCTCATACATAAACTAAATCTCAATTTTATGGACTCTTACTTCTTTGCTTTACCTATTCACCTTCTAACACTTCAACGGAAAAAAAAAATATAATCTAGTTTCAGATCTCATCATAATACGTAGGTATACTAAACTTCAAATCAACATCATAAACCGTTCTAGAGTAATCGTGCGCAGACCGAATTTTTTTTATTGCTAAACTTAAAATCTCCACTTTTCATGACATTCTAACCCATTTGAACAATAATAATTTCAATATTTTTTTCCACGACGTGGAAGAAATTAACTTACAATATTACTGAATCGAATAACTTCTAGAAATGCACAAGTAAGTAAAGCGTTTTTCACTGGATTTCTTTAAATTTTTTCTTCCCTCGTCTACTGAAGGGAAGTATTGTAATCGTGAGAAAATCACCCTCCGAGATTTCTCCAGTTTTTCACGTCTCAGAGTACGTAGATTACGAAAATTAAAGTCTTTTAATTTCGTCATTCTGTCTGTCTGTATGTTGGCGCTATATCTACAAAACCACTTGACGGAGAAGGAAAATTCAGGGTGGTCATACACACTAAAAAAGGAAAATTAAAAAATGTTTGAGAGCACGATAATATTTCGCAACTGTGGAAGAAGAAAAATATGAAAAGAAAAAAATATATAGGGTGGTCACCCAAATAAAACATTTTTAAATGCGACGGAGGACGGTAATATTGCGCATGCAGTTAATATAACTTTCAAAGAAGGAAAAATATGAAAAAAATATATACAGGGTGGTCACATTTACAAAATTAAAAAATAATGTGATGGAGGACGATAATACTTCGCATGAAGTTATCAAAAATGAAAAATATGAAAAACACATAAAGGGAGATCACCCTAAAAAGATAATGAAAAAAAAAATTAAAAAATGCTGCGGAGCACCATAATATTTAGCATACAGTTAACACAACTGTTGAAAAAAAATAGAAAAGAAAGTACAGGTTGGTCACCCAAAAAAATTAAAAAAATGCGACGGAAGACGATATTTCGCATCTAGTTAATACTACTGTCAAAGAAGAAAACATGAATGAAAAGTATACAGGGTCGTCACCTTACAAAATTTGAAAGAAAATGAGATGGAAGACGAGAATATTTTGCATGCAGTGAAACAACAACTGTCAAAAATGAAAAATATGAAAAACATATACCCACTAAACATTTTTCTGTTCCGGAAATGTTTCTGAAATGTATGTACTGAAACATGAAACGTTTCTAGAAGCACGACATAAACGTTCTAGACTCATTGCAGAAACTCAAGATGTCCTACCTAAGAAACGTTTCAATGAAACATTTCAAAAGACACGTGCCCGACACATTTATGAATATTTACAAAAATGTTTCCGACATCTCTGCATATAATGAAAAATATGAAACGTTCCTGGAACTGTTACAGAAACGTTTCAGATATATCGTAGATACTAGAGATGTCCTACCCAAGAAACGTTTCAAAGAAACATTTCCTTCAGGAAAGGTCGCTATAAACCATAGATGTGCTGAGGAAACTTTCCATATTTAATAAAAGTCTGTAAAAGTCATGTAAATAATATAATTTTATGCACTTATTTAGTATCAAAATGAAGCTTGCATCATCACGAATCAGATTTCACCATAAAATAGACTATTAATATACCCAATGGAAAGTTAGAAGGAAAACTTGCTGGAAACTTTCGGAGTTTTCAAAACGGAAAGTTTCCAGGAAGTTTTCCTTCTAACTTTCCATTGGGTATATTGTTAAGCTATTTTATGGTGAAATCTGATTCGTGATTATGCAAGCTTCATTTTGATACCAAATAAGTGCATACAATTATATTATTTACATGACTTTTACAGACTTTTATCAAATATGGAAAGTTTCCTCGGCACATCTCTGCTATAAACATTATGAGATAAAATTTCAATATGACCTAACTAACTGAACTTTATTATCTAATATCGAAACTGAAGTCAGTGTAAAATAAACAATAATGAATTGAAATATATTTTTAGGCGACTTCAATGACAATATTAGGTAATAAGGTTCAATTAACTGGGAGACGGTAAAATTTTATTTCATAATTTTTAGCGACCTTTTTGGAAGGCGGTTCAATTTCTTTTTTAACTTTTTGGTGTCTTCTTTACTTATCTTCGCTGGGCTGTCGATCCCATCAATCTTTCCTTGGGATTTAGATGTCTACAAAAAATAAATAAAATTACCCAGTAGATGCAAAACAAAACATGTATTAGAAAACCTTAAATATTTAAAAAAAAAACATACTATATAAATATAAAAATCTATAAGAAAAGTATATCTTATTCCTCCCTAAAGTAAAATATCAACTTCATAAATCTAGTTGGCAGTTGGCCTCAAAAGAGGTTAACCATTATATTGTCTTGGTCTTCTAGGTTTCGAATGTTTTATTCATGCTGGTACTAAGCCTTCGTCAGGGACTGAAAAAGTCATAAAAACAATCACAAATTGAATGTACAGAACACAAATCAATACCTATTTTTTAACCTTCTATGAACAGTTCTCGTCCATTGCTGAAAAAACAATGTATGTCTCAAACACCACATCATTTTAAGTATTAATAATTAACTGACGCGACACTCGCACTATTTTTTTATTTTTGATGCACACAGTGTCCTTCCATATATAAAAGATAAAACTAATAAAAGCAAAATGTAAATGACATTGACGTTGGTTGCGGCTAGCTTTTCAGATGCTCGTCAACTTTTGCATGTTAGAATCGTCATCGGTCGTATGTTTTCGTTTCTCATTTTAATAAATGGATTCCTACAATTTGACGTTTTAATTGGTGTATTCTGTGCAGTAACGTACCAATATTGGCATATAGTTGACATCTCGATTTGGAGTTAAGATTTTCAGTAATTATAATTACTAATTAGTTACTAACAAATAGGCAGAATCGTATCGATCGTAAACGATTGTATACTTTCCCTTCGCGTTTTCGATAAATGTAATTCCACAAGTTGCCGCATGGAGACGATTATATTATAGTTTTCATGGTTTGCAAATATCAATGGTTATTTCAGATCTTTGTATATATTATTATATTCTCCACATATTATTCGTTGACGTCTAGTTTTCGAGTAATTACTTATTAATAACCAAGTATTCCAGACGGACTCTAAGTCGAGAATAGTTGTAATTTTACAAACAAGGCATTTTAAAAATCGCGGGGGAATGGACATATTATTACTGATATCATTTGAATTCATGATTTCATATTTGTTTTACCGACAGAACAATGTATATAAAATATTTCTGCAAAATAACAAATATTATGAATTTCTGAAATGTCTCAGAAATATAACTGATATGTTTCTAGGAAATGTTTCATTTCTTCCAGATTACAATTTTTTCCAAACGTTTCATAAATGTTTCGTGTTTAGTGGGATATATATGAAATGTTTCTGCAAAATAACAAATATTATGAATTTCTGAAATGTGTCAAAAATATAAACAGATAAGTTTCTAGGAAATGTTTCATTTCTTCCAGATTACAATTCTTTCGAAACGTTTCATAAATGTTTCGTGTTTAGTGGGTATAGGGAGGTCACCCTAAAAAGATAATGAAAACATGACGGATGGCAATAATGTTTTGCATGCAGTTAATACAGCTATCTAGGATTATAAATTGGAAAATATGAAATATATAGGTGGTTACTCAAAAATTAAAAAATGTGATGGAGCTCGATAATATTTAGCATGCAGTTAACATAACCGTTGAAGAAAAATAAGAAAAAAAAGTACTGTATGGTCACCACCCTCAAAAAAACATACAGGGTGGTCACAAAAAAATTAAAAAATGCTACGGAGGCTGGTAATATTTCGCATGCAGTTAATACAACTGTCAAAGAAGAAAAATATGAAAAAAATATATAAAATATAAAATTTTAAAAAATGTGACGGAGGACGCTAATATTTCGCATGCGGTTAGCACAACTATCAAAGAAGAAAAATATGAAAAATATACAGGGTGGTCACCCCAAAAAAATTAGAGAAAAAATGTGACGGATGGCAATAATATTTCGCATGTAGTTAATGCAACTGTCTAGGAAGAGGAATATGAAAAATAAGAAGTATGATAACCAGAGAGGGAAGTTTTGTAGTTACAATAATTGTAATTAGCCCTGTCAATGAACGTTCAATAAGGGGGTCTAGAGGCAAATGTCGAGATCACAATTTTTTATTTGATTGTTTGGATAATTTAGGAGGTAAACACACCAAAAGTCCCCGAACATAGGAGGTGCGAGGAGTGGAGGGGGGCACGAAGAAGGTCCCGGTTTTTGATTTTTTGCTCATATCTCGAAAATGGTTAGCCATAACCAAAAAGTGGTTATATGCAAAATTAAAGCTGACTAAATTTTCTACAATAATGTTTCTATTAATTTTTGTCGTATCTGTTACGGTTCTGTAATAGATTGTATATCTTTTAACTGTATTCCAACTTTATTATAAATGTATTACAAATTGAAAAAGAAAATTAATAATCGTCGTGGAAAAACATTTGTTGTACAGATATCCGTTTCATAGCAGACTGAACTCAAATATCGAATAGAGAGTGTCTTTGCATCTGTAAGTGCGTGTGTGCGTGTATATGTATGTGTGCGTGTATACTGTTTCTTGTAAACACGATAATTTCTGTTAGACTTAAAATATTTCATTACAATTTGGAACATACATAAAACAGCATAGTACAATAATTCTTATTGGAATTGGACCATATCTGTAATACATGGTGATAACAAGACGCCTACAAACTCTCACAACATAAAAATCTTATTAAAAATACCTTGTTCCAAATTTTAGGATAACATTGATATATCATCTAATTTAAATAAAGTTGGTTTGAATATAACATACACCCCGTATATTGCAGTTTATAAATCTTCATATTTTTGTATGCTTAATCAGAAAAACGCATTTTGCTCTGAAATTAAAATAATCAAATAAAACCTAATTTACGTAAGAGTGAGAGTTTGTAGGTCTCTGATTACGACCATGTATTACAGATATGGCCCAATTTCAATAGGGATTATTGTACTATGCTGTTTTACATATGTTCTAAATTGTAATTAAATATTTTAAGTATAACAGAAGTTATCGTGTTTACAAGAAACAGTATACACACACATACATATACACGCGCACACACACACACTTACAGACGCAAAGACATTTTTTATTCGGTATTTGAGTTCAGTCTTTTATGAAACGGATATCTGTACAACAAATTTTTTTCCACGATGATTATTATTTTTTTCTCAATTTATAATAAATTTATAATAAAGTTGAAATACAGTTAAAAGATATACAATCCATTACTGAACCATAACAGATACGACAAAAATCAGTAGAAACATTATTGTAGAAAATTTAGTCAGCTTTAATTTTGCATGTAGCCTTTTTGATTATGGCTAACCGTTTTCGAGATATGAGCAAAAAACCAAAAACCGAGACCTTCTTCGTACCCCCTGCACTCCCCGCACCTATGTTCGGGGACTTTTGGTATGTTTACTTATTAAATTGTCCTCAAGTCAAAAATTGTGATCTCGACATTTTCCTCTAGAAACCATTCATTGACAGGACTAAATTATATCTCGAACAATTTAGCTGTTCAATTTCGTATGGTGGTAAATGTAATGTATTGAACTATGATACAAAGTTGAAAACGGATTACTGTGATAAGTACTTAAAGTATAAAAAAATAATAATTACTATGATATGCAATTCCATATCAACAACTAAATAGAAATTAAAAGGTATAAAATATAGTTATTCAATTCAAATTCTGAACAAAGTGTAGAGTTCAATTCCGACTTCTCAGAGATATTTCCAAAATCAAATGTGCATTTTCAGAATTGGCTATTAAATACATGAAGTAAAGCAAACTTTATATCTCAGTGACCATACAAATTGTGAAATAACAAGCAGTCATAAAAATAAAATAAAAGTATAAAATACAATGTTTAAAATGCAAATTCTAAATACAGATGTGACCATAGACAGAATAAAAGAATATACATGAATATACGAATACCAGATAGAACTACTTTTGTCAACTTTATTCATTTAGAAATTCATATACGAAGTAACACGATTTATATACAGCAGACAATTTAATTTATTGTTAACGTGAGTAAAGGATTCTTTTATGGGTTCTCATGTTTATTTATGGTAAATTATTATTTATTTGTATTATTACTTATTTATGTATATAAACTTCACATTATTATTCAATAATTCATCTTGGACAATTTATTATATAACTTACTTTCCATGTATACTAATCCAGTCAATTTGTCGAATTTTGGGCCCTGAAAAGACATTAAATAGAGGGTAAATTTTTGTCTTCGGTATTGAAGGGGGGGAGGGCCCTTATTTAGAATTAAAGTATGTGTGTTATTATTGGGCATTGTAGTACATTTTTGTGGTACTTGGTTACCAAAGTGGTACTTTATTTTATTTAGGACCTCGGTATAGTAGTGCTTAGCAAATGAATTGACAATTTTATCAATTTCATTATTAATTTGAATTTTTATTGACTGTGAGGTCGTAATTTTACCGGTCTTTTTACGCACTAAATTCCATACTTATTTGACAAACTATTCAGAATTCGTTCACCAACACAATATATAAAATTTGCCGATCAAATGTCTTTGTTTTCATATTTGCGAGAAGTATAATAATAAGGTGACCAATAAACTAATGTTATACACATAAAATTTATTGGATAAAACAGCTTTTGGAGTATGCAGTTTCGGTTTTACCTACGATTAATATTCTTGTAGTTTCTTATTATTAAGCTTATCAATTTTAGGTCTGATGAAGTTATGTTGCATATATAACTTGTAAAAGATTGTGCTAATAGCTATCATTGCTCTAGCCATGCATTCGATGAAAAAAAAAAAACTTCTAAAAGATAATTTACTATCGAATTTAACACATAGTTTTTTGATGTCTACTCGGGTTGAGTTTATTTTCTGAAAATGGTGTTGAAAATGTGTAGAATTTTTCTTAGGTGCATAGAAAACCATTACATTTAACAGTGTTTAAGTTATTTTTATTTACACTCGATCATTTAATTAATATGTAGAGTTCATTTTGAAGACTGTAACAATTCTCCAGGTTAGCGATGTTATTATAAATTTTTAAACCATTGCCAAGATATAAACTGCCATTAGTAATTTTCTCGGCTAGATCATTAATAAAGAGCCGAAATAAAAGTGGTCCCAAATTCGAACCTCGAGGAACACCGAATCTGGCAATAAAATAAGAAGCTCTATGTCTGTTATAACGATGAGTCTGATTAGATATCAACAATATGATGATGGAATCATTAATGTTAAAAGTGGTTAATTTATTCAGTAGAGTTCATTAATAGGGGACACGGGAATGTCAGTTTTACACCCAAAAGTATTTTTATCACATAGTTTATGTTTGAAAAAATATAAATATATCATAATATAAATTGTTTACACATCCAATAATTAATAAATAATAATTCAAATTCAAATTATTTGAATCTTTACGAGGAACTGGCGAGTTTTGACGAGTTTATCCGACCCGCGTGTGACGTATGATCTCTTATTTATTTTATTTTTGGTGCCCATATTTACTAGTTGTTTTGAACAAGTGTGAACGTTTGTGATTTTTATAAGTTGTTTCACACTATACAGGGTGTTTTGAAAAGATACAGGGTGGCAAAGTAAAAAAAATTGATTCGTAATTTGTCTCTATCTTCGAGATTATTATACGTATCTACTTCAAAGTTGGCAACGACATATTTTTCAGGTCGCTAATTACACTGGTGATATTGCCGATGCCATATTTTATAGATGGCGCTAGTTACAGGACTTTTGCGTAACACTTTAAGCCATAACTTTTTTGAGATTAGGTTTTGGACATCATCTTCTATTATAATCGAAACACAATTTAGTTTTCTAAAGAAAAGGTGTACTTGTTTTAACGCGATAAAATGCATGCTTTCAGAGAAATACGCGATTTACAACTTTATGACACACCAGTTCGAAGAAATTCAATTGTACCTAAAAGCGGTTTCTTATCTAGTAGGTGTACGCCAAGTATGATGTCTTGAAATGTCAATAATGCTTGTTGTAGATACGTATAATATTCTTCAAGATAGAGACAAAATACGAATACAATTTTTTTACTATACCACTCTATCTTGAAAACGGAAAGAGTTAGACCGCGACTTTTTGGGTTAAATCGACTTGTTTTGATGTCAAGAGTCTACGCTAAGCGTTGTCCCAATCTTTTCAGAACACCCGGGGTGTTGAATTTCTTCGAACTGGTGTGTGATAAATTTGTAAATCGCGTATTTGAATGAATAGGGTTTAAATAAGTAGTTAGAAAACCAAATTGCGTTTCGATTATAATAAAAGACGATGTCCAAAACCTAACCTCAAAAAAGTTATGGCTTAAAGTGTCACATAAAAGTACTGTAACTAGCGCCGTCTATAAAATATGACATCGGCAATATAACCATTATAATTAGCGACCTGAAAAACATGTCGTTACCAACTTAGAAGTAGATACGTATTCTAGTCTCCAAGGTAGAGACAAATTACGAATACAATTTTTTTACTTTACCACCCTCTATCTTGAAAACGAAAAGAGTTGGACCACTACTTTTTAGGTTAAATCGACTACTTTTGATTTCAAATATCTACGGCTAAGCGTTGTCCCAATCTTTTCGAAACACCCTGTACATTAAATAAAACAATTAGTTATTAATTTAGAACTATTTTTTAAACATTATAATGGCAGTAAGCGATTTTACGAAAGCAAAAAGTGACAATTTCCCCAATGTTGATTCGTTTATGCTGATGGAGTTCATGCGCTCAAATGACTGCTTTAATGCCGAAGAAATTTGAGGAGTTAAGTTATTTCATTACAGATTTATCCATCTTAAAAATCAAAAGTAACACACATTTACGACCGTCAAAATTAAATAGTGACGTCACATCCATTTTCTCGCGCGGGTAAAATTTCACTCTTTCAAATTCAATTTTATGCCAAATTCAACATATTTCTATGAAATTAATAATCAAAATGGTTGTTTTAATAAAAATAGAATTTTATTTTATTGATATTAAAATTTATGTGTGTCCCCGATTGTCATTTGGCTATGTTTTCATACACATAAAGTTACGAAAAAATATTCTTAAAAAAAAATCGTTTTAAATTGCCACGATTACAATATGAAGTTAAGCTAATTGATCGCAAGCCTGAAATGAATCGAGAATTGCTCAGTCATTAACACTAAAAGTTTTGTCAATTATTAGTTTTTTAGGATTATTAGTCAATATTTGTTAAGCAGCAAACTTTAATAGTTTTACTTCAGGCATACCTAGTAACCTCTTCTAAGTAGCCTTTTATGGAAGATATGAAAATATAAACTAAGTATGATTAGCAGCAACCATCATTTTCCTAAATCATCATTAAAACAATATTAAATTACTTAAAAATTATCTCGGGTTTACGTATCATTTAACGAAGAGAATAAGCACACAAATATCGACAATAAGGGAGTTAAGTTAAGCATCTTTACCGTCTGTAAAATTGTATATAAAGGAAAGACACAAGAATTCAACAAAATTCAGTTGCGCGTTTGTTTTCAGTGTAATATTTACTGTTGATGAGTCAATATACATCACTGACTCGAACTTGTGTGCGACAGTTATTGCAAACGATCTCTGGACTTAGAAAGCTGTGTTTGACACGGCAACCTGTCACCTAGCACGATCTAGGGTGTACACCACCTTTGTAAGATGTTCAAGGAGGTAGGAATAATAGAGAATGAGAGGCCGCAGTTGTAGAAGTAGAAAATAAATATTCAGTTTTTGAGTAGAGTGAACTATAAAACTTATCAATCTTGAATAATTATTTTAAAATGTGGTATTTTATTGTAGATGACTTTTGAAACCCAAACAAATGAAATATTAGGATATATGAAGAAAGGTTAATAGTACATAAAAAAAACTTGAAATTGCCTTTATAAACTTTTTACGAAGTATAGAAAGCACTTATTCGGAGGCTATCAGTCAAGATGCGCTGATACATAGCCTACATTTAATGCAATTCACTGAAATTGAGTCATTCAACAGTCTTAAAAAACTTATAGTCCATGTAAAACGCCGGGTTTGACCCTCGGAATGCCCCCTCATCGGGACCACTTGTATTTTATGTTTTTTGGGTCGCTAATCACGAAAATTCGCGGCTCTAAACCTTTTGGGAGGTTTTTCGCAGTAATATGAATAATACTGTAAAATAATGTTATGAATGTGCTAATTCTAATGATATTTTGCCAGTTCAGTATGTTCATCTAAAATAAGGACAAATTTTATGGTGAGGGTGAGGGTTAAATTGACGTAAAATGGAAAAATGATAGATTTTTTTTCACTTTTTGATTTGAGTTCAGATGAATGGAGATTGTACAATTACGAACATTTTTTTCCAACCCTTCAGGGGTGAAAACAACACTTATATCGCCTTTAAATTGAACTAACGCTTAGAAAATAAGTAGAGATGTATACTATTTAGTTTGCATGTAATTTCTGATAAACTTCCGCCGAAAAAAAATACAAAAAAAATTTTTCACTCCTTTGGGGGTGACATCTACCCCTAACATTTACTCCAGTCAACGGAGCGCTAAAATAACCAAAATCTCTAATTTGGGTGCTAATGATTGAATTTTGATGAAACTTTGTGCAATGTGTTGTGTAATAACGTTAATAAAAAGTTAAAAAAAAATATTAAAGTAGGAAATGATCGGAAGGGGATAGAAAACACCCCTTATATCAAGGGTTCCGTAACTTGTGGAATTAGGTCAAAAATGAAAAAAAAACCTTTTTTTTTGGGCCAAAATTTTTTACTCTCGTGAATTTTTTCGAAAAATGCGTATTTTTCGAGATATGGCCACTTTAAAATTCCTAAAAGTAGGGGAGGAGAAATGTAAAAGTTGAAAAAGAAATCTGAAAAAATTCAGGTGAATGTTTCATCGAAATACAAGACTTTTTTTATTTGCAACTTTTCTATAAAGTGCGTTTTCATCGAGTTTTTCCGGAAAAACCAGAAATTGTAGCGCTTTAAAAATATGTAATTTAGAAATTTTAAAAAATTCAGACGTCTGTATTGAGGCCTTCTAAATATTTTTTTTGCTCTTAGAATTTTTTTGTAACTTGCTAATTTTTCGAGTTACATGCAATTTTTCACGATAAATAATGTACTACATTTTTTGAAAACTTTTTTAAAATTTTCAGTTTAAAAATAATATTGAACCTTTAGAAATGGTATAACTATATAGATTTCATATTTTTTTATAATAATACAGAAACACGCTCATTTTTCGAATTTTCATGTATTTTTTAATTCCAAAAATGGAGTACATTATTTATCGTGAAAAACTGCCTGTAACTAGGAAAATTAGCAAGTTAGAAAAAAAATCGAAAAGATAAAAAATATTTAGGTCTCAATTCATACGTCTTAATTTTTAAAAATTTTTAAATTACATATTTTAAAGCACTACAATTTCAAAGAAAACTATTCCTAGTTTTTCATGTTTTTTCGGAAAAACTCGGTGAAAACGCACTTTACAGAAAAGTTGCAAATAAAAGAGTGGCCATATCTCGAAAAATATGCATTTTATGAAAAAAATCAAAAGAGTAAAAACATCTTATTTTGGGCCAAAATAGGTAAATATATTGTTTTCTTTTTCATTTTTGACCTAACTCTACAAGTTACGGAACCCGTAATAAAAGGCAAAGGGGTATTTTCTACCCCCTTCCGATTATTTCTTACCCTAATCTTTAACTTGTTTATTAACATCATTACAAACACATTGCACAAGGTTTCATCAAAATCCATTCATCAGCACGCAAATTAGAGGTGAAACCCCCCGTTGACTGGACTACTTGCAGGGAATTGAAAGAGAAGATAGAAATGTTCTTGATAAATGAACCCTTCATATTGTTTGCAATATATTTAATAAAAAAATATAAATATGGTAATCGAAATATAATATGACGCAAAATCTTTTTTTTTTACTTTTTGTATCTCAATTTGGGTGAATGGGGGTTGCAAAATTAGAAAAAATTATTTTATCGTGTGAAAATTGAGATATGCAAACTGAGTCGGAAGTGTCTTTTCAAGAACGAGAAGCGGATGAATTGAATCTTAGCTATGATTGGTATGAATCGGGAATCAGTGCATCAACCGAAGATGAGCTAATTGATTCTAGTGATAATGAACAGGGGCTCATTTCCTCCCATAAGGGACCAAGACTGGAGAAAACTTAATACAGTACATAACTTGATAAAAAAATTTAGTTATTTTAATTTTGCACCATATTTATATTTCTTTATTAAAAATATTACAATATGTTCATTTATCAAGAATGTTTCTACCTTCTCTTTCAATTCCCTGCAAGCTTGGGGGTAGTTTTCACCAAGAGGTTAAAAAAAATTTTTGTATATTTTTCGACGGAAGTTTACAGAAATTACAAGCAAACTAAAAGGTATACATCTCTACTTATTTTCTAAGCGTTAGTTAAATTTAAAGGCGATGCAGGGGTATTTTTTACCCCTGAAGAGTTGGAAAAAAATTTTCTTTATTGTACAATTCCCATTCATCTAAACTCAAATCAAAAAGTGAAAAAAAAAATGCCATCATTTTTCCATTTTACGTCAAATTATGTGGTAGTTTTACCGCCTCTGGTTAACCCTCAGCATATTTGGCCTTATTTTAGATGAACATACTGAACTGTCAAAATATCATTACAATTAGCACATTCATAACATTATTTTACACTATTATTCACATTATCACATTACCGTGAAAAACATCCCAAAAGGGCTGGTTTTTGGACATAATCTAAAATAATAACGGTGTTCAAGAAAAGTAGGAAAAAAAAACAAATTGAAAATGCTTTTATTAATAATTTTTCTTGAAATGTTACTTTATGTTTTTTTTTCTCTTTTTTTTTTATCTAAAACGTAAAATCACACCAAAACAGCATGGTTTTTTGAAGGAAAGATTCACAACTACTACAGCATCTCCTGATGCTGAATCTGGCTTTGTTCCCGCTGGGCCATCAATTCTCCGGTGACTTCTAGTAACTTGACCTGTAATCTTTGGATCTGGGTCTTGGGGTCTTCCTGTAGTTGACGTATTGTCAACCTCTCTGGGTGAGGCGTCTAGGCTTGGATGTGTGAATAGTACTACTTCTTACTAGGCACTTGCGCCAATGGATATACAATTTAACGTAGACTCCAAACCACAGACCTCGGGTACCAACTTTAACCCACCCTGGGACATTTCACCACTAGGCCAGTGGAATTAGAAAATATGCATATTGTAATTCGTTTTAGGATGCCACGTGGATTAAACGATAGTTTTATTGATTACGAACATGACCCTGAATTTGGTCCACTTTTTGACCGCCGGAACATTGTTTATTTAACGATTTATTGTTGAAAAATCCCAAAAAATCGACTTTCTTAAAGATAACTCAAAGACCTTTAACGATAGGTTTTTCAATTTGTAGATACTGTTAGAACTTTGAAAAACGGTTAATTTGAGAGGTGTTTTGTTTAAAATACTTGAAAATTTGTTTAAATAATTGCAAAATACCGCGAAAATTTTCGCAATTTACAAATATTTTTCATTCTTTAACAAAAGCACTTTAGTGCTTGAAACTTTGACAAAATATGTCTTTTATCACCCCAAAGTTACCTCTAAAATTTCATCAAATAATTTTAATTAGTTTAAGAGATATTCAATTTGTTTATTAAAAACATGAATAATATAAAATGCAAATTCACCCAGTTCCCGTTGTCGTAGAGGGTTGATCTGGACATCATTTTTTTTGTTGAAACTTAAACTTTATGTTTTCATTAATGGTAAATCAAATTTGCATTATTTTCAACTTCAAAATGGCGTTTGAAAAAGTGTCACATTTTGAGGTTAGGTTTTTTGCTAATAACTTTTAAACGAATGAAGATTTTGCAATATCGTACTGATATCTTTGTTGCTGGGGTTTTTTCACATATTTTCAAAAAAAAATGACTCTGTAGCCTTACTAAAAGCCAAGATGATTTTTTTTTAATAAATTCGTAATTTGTTTATTAATAAACATTAACAGCTGAAACTTGGCGTACAACTAGTTTAATAGTCTATCTTTGTAATAGAGCTGAGTTTTGGGAGAAAAAATTCAATTTGCAACGATAACAATAATTAATTTTAAATCAGCGTTAGAACAGGAGTGAGAAGCATGAGTCATATCTGTAACACGTTCATAAAATGATCGAGACGAGTTCAAATCCGACAACCAAAAATTTACCGTTTCTCCGATTTTTACTTTTTTTTTTAATTTGGGGTAGTGTGATGAAATAATAATATCTGTCATGTCGATTTTTTCCTAATTAAACAATAATTTGTTATAAATAATTATTTTTTGTTAAAAATTTTTTAATGAATTTATTAAAAAAAATCATCTCGGTTTCTAATAAGGCTACAGAGTCATTTTTTTTTAAATGTGTAAAAAGACCCCAGCAACAAAGATATGAGAACGATATTGCAAAATCTTCATTTGTTTAAATGTTATTAGCAAAAGACCTAACCTCAAAATGTGACACTTTTTCAAACGCCATTTTGAAGTTGAAAATAATGCAAATTTGATTTGCCATTAATGAAAACATAAAGTTTAAGTCTTAACAAAAAAAAGGATCTCTAGAGTAACCCTCTACGACAACGGACTGGGTGAATTTGCATTTTACATTATTTATGTTTTTAATAAACAAATTGAATATCTCTTAAACTAATTAAAATTTTTTGATGAAATTTTAGGGGTAACTTTGGGGTAATAAAAGACATATTTCTTCAAAGTTTCAAGCACTAAAGTGCTTTCGTTAAAGAATGAAAAATATTTGCAAATTGCTAAAATTTTCGCGGTTTTTGCAATTATTTAAACAAATTTTCAAGCGTTTCAAACGAAACATCTCTCAAATTAACCGTTTTTCAAAGTTCTAAGAGTATCTACAAATTGAAAAACCTATCGTCAAAGGTCTTTGAGTTATCATTAGAAAAGTCGATTTTTTTTAATTTTTCAACAATACATCGTTAAATAAACAATGTTCCGGCGGTCAAAAAGTGGACCAAATTCAGGGTCATGTTCGTAATCAATAAAACTATCGTTTAATACACGTGGCATCCTGAAACGAATTACAATAAATTTCAGTCTTTTTTTTTACTAATTCTACTGGACTACACCTTTCTGGCGCTTCAGCAACCCAAGGGTTATCACGTGGACAGCCACAGGGGTTATCCTCGACCTTATTTAGCGCGTTAACGGTCCGGGGATATCTCAGTTGCTAGCCTATCGACTATCGAATGAGATATTTGGTCACCCATGATCGAGTGTCGCAATTTAAACCGGTTACCGTACCTCATCCCCATTAAGCTATGGCATATTATATATCAACGGCAGAATTTTATAATTAACGAACAAATTTTTTTGTAAAATTTTTGTAACTTTAATATTACTTAGATATTTTTCATTAATTGCAAAAATTCTCAATTTTCAGCCTTTTTTGTAAATGGCGAAGAAAGTATAGAAGAACTCACTACTGAGCGTCAATTTTACCCGACATCAATTTATTTTTAGAAGGGCACCAGCCACGTTCTGCCCCGTTCTTCTACTCCCAAGCGGGTTCGAGATAAGATATAACTCGGCAGGCAAGTAATGGGTCAAGGCCGCACTACCTCAGATCATTAACGACGCTCTCTCGTTCGGGATTCTATTTATTTACTGGTAATAATGGGTTTTACGCCTAGGATGTTTGGTAATTTTTGCATAAAAAAATCCAATCAGAGATTTCTTCCTGACGGGATTAAAATTTGACGATATTTATTTGTTTATGCAGTAATAATGAGTTTAACGCCTCAGGATTTTTGTGATTTTTGCATAAAAAAAATCCCTATCGGAGATTTCTCTATGACGGGATTAAAATTTGACGTGATTGTTTGTTGTTTACCTACTAATAACGGATTCTTCACTTAATGATTCCTGAAAAATTGACTAAAAAATCCCTATCGAGCTCCCGTAAGGCGACCAGAACACTAAGTTTCAGACTTGTGGAGTCATGAGACTCCGATTAACTCAGTTGTTTCGGCCTTCCAAATGAAAACTCAAGGGATTAAGACTAGCAACAAGTCTTGATATAAATAAAATGCAATTAGTTCAAAGAATACCATTTATTTAACAGGTTTAAAACAAGTACAGTGAAATTCTGCAATATCCTATCCAATAAATTATATAATGTGAAAGAATCACACCTCCCCAACTGCCCAGTGAACACTAAACCATTTAATAAACGTTTTTTTTATACCACCCGTATAATTGAAGTTTATCGAGCCGTTGAATATACTTCAAAATGTCCGCCCAATCAACGTTTATATTTCGTATATGACAAACCATCAATAAACGTATATCTGAGACGTCTGAGTTTTGTATATGAAACCCCACTAATAAACGTATACATAAGATGTCTATATTTCGTATATGACACCCCCACCTATTAAACGTATATCTAAGACGTCTATGTTTCGTATATGGCACACCACTAATAAACGTAAATCTAAAATGTTTATGTATCGTATATGGTACCGCAGTAATAAACGTATATCGAAGACGTTTATGTTCCATATGTGCTATCCCACTATTAAACGTATATCTTACATACCGGGTGACCCAGAAAGTACCTACCCCCCCCCACTTTTTTCTACAGTTTTAAAAATAAAATTCTGAAATTTGGAAAATCAAATATAGGTATCAATGGCCACATTTTGACCATTCAGTGGTAAAAAAATCACTTCCGGTATGGCCGGAAATTGCCACAAATTTCTTATTTTAAATAGCACCCTGTATATTTAAGTAACTTTTCTCATAAAGGTGTAATTTTTTTTTCCAACGCTTTTTTCAGATTTAAAATCGGATGAAAAATAACCTTGGAAATGGCATTTATTTGCTATTTCTGGTTGACTTTGGAATTCAGGAACAAATTTAAAAAATTTCGAAGTAGGCTTTGAATTTGAATAAAAGGGTACTTCTCAACAAATTAAACGTAAAATTGGCATATTTTATTCATTTGCTTGGATTTAGAACTCCAATTTTTCAAATAGTACCCTGTATTTTTATTTTTTTATCAGATGGAGTGGTAAATTTGCTATAGACTGGTTTTTTCCGATTAAAAGTTGAATATAAATGAAATGGAAAAATGGTCATTGTCTTTGGTGGAGGAATAGAAAAGTTAAAAATAATTTCGTAAAAGTATATGGTGTATTTTTCCTTGATAAAAAAATATACTTTTATTTTTGGTTCATTTTTCCATGACCACCACTTTCACTCTCAGGGCCTGGAGGAAATTGATGTTATTGTGAAAGCCCCCCAGAATGTCGTTAATAAACATAACAAAGAAAAGTGGGCTGAGTTTCAATCCCTGCGGCACACCTGATCTTTACGAGAAGCTGATGGACGGTATCATTCTCTCAAGTTTTCTCTAAAAGCCTATCAAAGATTTTTGTCAATTGGTTCAGGGATATGGGAGAAATTGTCGAATTATGAAATCATGTTCTTAAGCACGGCACCGCCACCCTTAAATACGTACGTTTATATAACTGCCAAATGACATCACATTGCACTTGTTGGTAGCTATTAAGGGGTGAAAAGTTATCTTTGCACTAAGTATTAACGCTGTTTGGACAATCTTACTGTTACACTTACACAATCATAAAACTGCTGCCCAAGGAATCACTACTTCCACATCCAGATTTTCTATCCAAGTCACTCACAACGAAAACATTTTGTATGTGGAAATAATTGTTTATGGAACTTTAATAATATAAAATTTTAAATCCTCTACCCCAAAAAGCCATAAAACGATACCCCACATCGGTAGTGGGGTGGGGGTGGTGATAGGGGGTGGTAGTGGGGGTGGATGAAGCAAAAAAATATTTTGAGGTTTCTGGTTCTTATACACATACTAAATCACAATTTTTTTTCATCCCCTTTAATAATGGGGTGGGGGTGGTAATGGGGGTGGCTACTGCCAAATTTTTTTTTGAGACCTTAGCTTCTCTTGTACATACTAAATACCAATTTTATGGACTCTTACCTACTTGATTTACCTATTTACCCCAAATTTACCATTTACCCCAATTTACCCCCCAACCCTTCGACGGAACAAGATGAAAATATAATCTAGTTCTAGATCTCGTTAAAGTACATGTGTGTACCAAATTTGAAGTCAATATCTCAAACGGTTCCAGAGTAAACGTGCGCACAAAAAAAAGTTAGACAGACAGACCGACAGACAGAAATTTTTTTTTCGCTCAAACTTAAAATCTCGACGTTTCATGACATTCTAAGCCTATTTGAACAATAAAAATTTTTAAAAATTTTTTTGTCGTTACTATACTTCCACTGGATGTGGAAGTAAAATGAATGCCGATATACCCAAGTAACACAAGTGGTTGTAAATTGATTGCGCTAACGTTGTCGCAGCTAAAGTTATGGCCATTTGGCTGTCGTGGCTAGCTGCGCAGACGTTATAAAGAGGTTGCGATAACGTTGTGGCAACTAAAATGGTACAACATTTTTTGGCATTTAAAGAGTTATAATGGCCATAAATTTGTGGCAATTTTACAGCAAAATAAGAAAGATTATGGCTATTTAGATGTGAATTCCATTTGGTATAAAAATACGTTAGAAATGCTGGATTACGGTGTTCATGTACAAATCTGGTGAAGATAAATTATTAGGCTGTAATAACTGTTTAGAGGAATGGATGTATACTTTAATATTGTACCTAACCTATAGGCAAAAATAATATATCAGCGATTTTGGGGATGGATCTGAATAAAATTACATGCGATTATCATTTTTTCGTGAAATATGGAAGTTGTACCTCTGTATGTACGAAGCGCCTCAGACATTTCCTTATTTAAAAGAAATTGTTAATGATCTCAAAATTATGATATTTAATTTTTTATTTGGAAAATGGTTCAAAATTACTTATTTCTAAATATTATGTCTACTAGAAACTATTAAAATACTTTTATATTACAAAAATGAAATTAAATGTCAAAAAATTAAATATTGTTCAAAATAGCTGCGTTTCTCATGCACTCATCACTCCTCCTTGAACAGAAAATATGGCCGCTAAGATAAAGTGAATAATTAAGATAACTTTTAAGTAGCCAAAAAGACTATCGTAACTATTTAGCTTCCGTTTGGTTGCAAATCAGTTATAGAAGCTATTTGACAGCTTAATGGCTATTGAAGAAGAAGAGGAGAAGTTTTAAGCGGAGCGCGCGTGCGCTTCCAGAATTGCCATACGTAAAAAATGTTATTTTTAAATACTGCCAACATAAATAAACTAGCATTTTAAATTACGCTTCATTAAGCTGTCACCTGATTGGTCTAGTATCGGAAAAATAACTAAAAATGGAGAAAATCAGCTCGTCTAACGCTTTGTCCATGTCCATACTCTCCCTAGACGTACTCTGCATTAAGTTTAACAAATGTACCACGTACACTTCAGACTAATAACTAATAATTAATATCTTTATGGGCTGCATATTCAAGACCGTCGCATAAATTATTGTCACTTTCTGATTCTGGAATTGAAATAACTGATGGTATTGCTCTGATTTTAGACTGATGTATAACTTCTGTTAATTCTGCAGGTATACTACGCATCTTTTTGCCGTGTTAGTTTTTCTGTAATATGTTGAATTGTATTTTATCTTTTTCAGTTGCAATAATTTGAAAACAAATTGACTATCAGTCATGTTTGTCAAAATAACACGCATATATAAGTTAGGTACCTACTACTTTGTAATGGTTATACATTTATATTATAGAATACTAGCTGACCCGGCAAACGTTGTTTTGCCATATAAATTATAAATTTTTGTCCAAAAAATAAAAAGAAAATTTCTGGATAGGGCCACCCTTATCACCAAGGGTTATAAAAAATAGCCTACAACCTATTCTCAGACCTACCAAATATACACCAAAAATTTCATAAAAATTGGTCAAGCCGTTTCGGAGGAGTTCGATAACAAACACTGTGACACGAGATTTTTATATATTAGATTAAAGCTAAATTGCTTTATTTGTCAAATAATATGCATGTTTACAGCAAAATGACCTTGACTTTTTTTCTTGCTATTATCTGCAGTTGTAAAAGTCAATCTACAGCTACAAATGTGGAAAATGTTGCTTTAGCTATCAAACGGCATTTTTTTTTGCTAGAAAGTATATTCTGCAACCAAAAATTACAACTATTTGTTACAGCTGCTATTGAGCTATTGCGACAGTTGTGGAAGGCATATTTCTGCTGATTCGGTCATCCAAATAACAATTGCAGCTATTTGTTTGTTCAATTATGTTGCGACAACGTTATAGCAACAAAAATATTTGGAATAAAAGGCTTTGAGATTTGAAGACCAAATTACAGCCAAATGACGGTCATCCTAACGTTTTAGCAGCCAATATTTAGTTGCGAAAACTCTGTAGTCCACACTGTGCTACTTGGGTATTTTTAAATTATCTACGTACAAGAGGAAGTGGATGTTATTGTGAAAGCCCTCTAGAATGTTGTTAATAAACATAACAAAGAAAAGTGGGCTGAGTATCGATCCGTGCGGAATACCTGATCTTTGCGAGAAGCTGACGGACTTGTGTCTTCCCTGTCAAAAAAATCTCATCAATCCGTATTGAAAATTATCAGAAATTAATAATTATCTATGAGAACCTATATGGTCAATAAGTTTCTATAAGAGTTAGGTAAAGTTGCTGTTGAAATTGTTATCAGTTTATATCCGCATTTACCAGCAAAATGAGTCAAGCCATATCCATTTGTTAATCCAAACATTTACTTATACCATATCAATGAGAATTTATGAGCACAGTATCTAATGTAATTCGTGCGGCTCTCCGTGATTAAAAGACAAGTGTTTCTTTAAGAAACGAGCTACATTAGGTTAGAACAGTTTGGATTTGCAATTGAAGATTACAAATTATAATGTTTGAATAGGGATTTATGAGATCAGTTTCTATGAGTATTAATGTTTTTTTTCAGTAATATATTAAATGTGCTTTCATTTGTTTGAATGGGTAAAAAGAAAGGTCAGTTTTCAACTGCAATTACAAATACAAGTTTAATCGCTTCGAATGGGATTATATGCGATCAATTTCTAAAAGTATTTATGCTGTTTTCCGAATATAGTTATGATGGTTTAATCAGTAACAAATTGTTAGAGTCGGTATCAGGGTTTATGACGTGTGTACGGTTCGAGCTACGCCTTGCTTTAAGATTTGTTCTCACTCATACACATATCAAGCGGTAATTGTAAAGCTACCTACGACTTTCCACTCTATAAAACATTTACAATTATACGTTCATCTCTGTCATTCTTGCATGTGGTTCAAATCGATACTGGGACAACGTTTGTGCCTTCTCAATTACTTTCGACATAGCCGTGCGACAATATTTTAGATTTTAAATAAGTAATAGGTAGATAAATAATAATCACTTGAATAACGGACTATTTTTATTATTCAAGCTATATGTGTATTAGATATTGTTGTATTAAATTAAATTAAGCGTGTGTGTAATTAAATTATTTATATTAATATTATTTAAAAAATGAATGTACAAATTATTAAAGTACTCTACTACATCCTTTTTCAGGTTCTCTCCATTTCGTTCTTTAAATCCAAATATAGCTATGTTTTTCTGCCGTGACTGTTGCTCTATCATATTTAGTTTTTGTTTATAGAATTTTTCTTTTTGTGTTGCTTGTTCTTTGAATTCTTTTAATTCTTTCTTAATTGACAATAATTCTGTACGCAGTAGTCTAATTACTGTGGTTGTGTTATTATTGTAAATAAAATAAATTTCTCACCGCAATGCCTGGTTGCACTATTAACAAACAGAGTCGGCAACTTGTATTGAATGTTTTGGAGTATTTTCAACGGGAAAAAGAAAATAATGGACCGTTACGTCCGCTTACATCTGTCCAAGAAAGGGTAGCCGATTTTTTAAAAATCAGTTTAAGCAGTGTTTCTCGAATAATTCATGAACAAAAAATGGGGCAAATGGGGCAAACACATAAGGTGCCGAAAAAAAAAAGTGATGATGTGGATGATAGTATCAAGGCAGAAGTGAGGAATGTGATTTATAGCATGAAGGAGGATGGAAGGCATATGACACTTCAAATATTGAATGAAGAACTAAAGGCAAAGGGTATAATTGATATTTCCAAAGCAAGCTTAGGGCGACTCTTAAAGACAGGTGGATTTAAATATAAAATGGAAAATAATCGGCGTTATCTCTGTCAGCTTAGTAACGTCCTCCATAACCGTATTAGTTTTTTGAGAAACTATATTAAAAATCTTCAAAGCGAAAGTCCTCTTGAGTTTGTCTATCTGGACGAGACATGGATTTTTTCAAAGGGGGCCTTCAAAAGAACATGGCAGGATGAAGATGTAAAAAGCTGCAGAAAGGGCCACGAAAATACTGGCAAAAGATTTATAATAGTACATGCTGGTAATAGAAATGGTTTTGTGGAAAATGCTAGCCTAATATTTTCAACAAAATCAAAAAGTGCTGACTATCACGATTCTATGAACAGTGAGTTATTTGAAAAATGGGTTTTGGAAAAATTAAGACCTATGTTAGAAGAACCATCGATAATTGTTATGGATAATGCATCATACCATAGCTCACTGGCAGAGAAATTACCGAACACTTCCTGGACCAAAACAAAATTGCAAGAGTGGCTGAAGAACAAAAATATCGAATACAACAAGGAGAAGGAGGACTTTAAAACCGATTTATTAAAAATTTGTAAGCAAAACTGCCCAAGTCAAAGGCGATACGTTATACATGAGCTGCTGAATGAACACGGTCATCAAGTACTAAGATTACCTCCATACCACTGCCAATATAACCCCATAGAGATGGTATGGGGGATCTGTAAACAGTATTATGATCGACACATTGGTGAAAATGGACATAGCGATGAAAATGTGCTAAAAGTATGGAATGATGCTCTAGAAAGAGCGACCCTTGAAGTCTGGACAAACTGTATACAGCACACTGAGAAATTAATCAGGCAAGACTTTGAAAAAGAAGTACGTTATGATGAAATACCCAAACTTATAATAAATCTGGCGGAAAGTTCTGGGGAGGAAGATTTTTGTGATGATTATAATAGTGAAGGAGAGGAAGACTGAATGTTGTTGTTCTTTTTTATTTCAATAATAAATATTTATTTACAACTATTTATTAATATTAATTCTTTATTTTTTTTTGTTATTTTTCATTATTTACTTTCATTTTTTAGTGGAGAATTATTTTGTTTAATTTTGTAATTTTAAATAAATCTATTTTAGGTTTTTTTTAATTTATTTCCTTCATTTCAACCGCAGTGCAAAACTGGTTGATCCGACACTGTTCGTCCCTCACTTCAAATCATCTTAGACCGTACGCTTTTCGTGACGCACACGTCATAATCCCTGATACCGACTTTAACTACTTGTTATGATATGGTCGGAAATTCCAAGTACACATTTAGTATTCCTTCAAGAGGATTGATGAGAGCAGTTTCTACGAGTATCTATTTGTTGTTCCTATAGTAAATTATATAAGTCTTTATCAGTACAGATTCGGATTTAATTTAAATATGAAAATTATATCAGAATAAAGCAACCAAATGTTTTAAACAGTATCTATTTGTAAATCCAAACATTTACTTATACTATCTCAATGAGAATTTATGAGAACAGTATCTAATGTAAAACGTACGGCTTTCCGTGGTTAAATGGCAAGAGTTTCTATAAGAAACGAGCTGCATTAGGTTAGAACAGTTTTGATTTGCAATTGAAGATTCAAAATTATAATGTTTGAATATGGATTTATGAGATCAGTCTCTATGAGTATTAATGTTTTTTTTCCAGTAATATATTAAATGTGTTTTCATTTGTTTGAATAGGTAAAAAGAAAGGTCAGTTTTCAACTGCAATTACAAATACAAGTTTAATCACTTCGAATGGGGTTAGATGCGATCAATTTCTCAAAGTATTTATGCTGTTTTCCGGATATAATTGTGAAGAGGTTTAATCAGTAACAAATTGTTCACTACATGTTATGATATGGTCGGAAATTCCAAGTACACATTTGGTATTCCTTCAAGAGGATTGATGAGAGCAGTTTCTACGAGTATCTATTTGTTGTTCCTATAGTAAATTATATAAGTCTTTATCAGTACAGATTCGGATCTAATTTAAATATGAAAATTATATCAGAATAAAGCAACCAAATATTTTAAACAGTATCTATTTGTAAATCCAAACATTTACTTATACTATCTCAATGAGAATTTATGAGAACAGTATCTAATGTAAAACGTGCGGCTTTCCGTGGTTAAATGGCAAGAGTTTCTATAAGAAACGAGCTGCATTAGGTTAGAACAGTTTTGATTTGCAATTGAAGATTCAAAATTATAATGTTTGAATAGGGATTTATGAGATCAGTTTCTATGAGTATTAATGTTTTTTTTTCAGTAATATATTAAATGTGTTTTCATTTGTTTGAATGGGTAAAAAGAAAGGTCAATTTTCAACTGCAATTACAAATACAAGTTTAATCACTTCGAATGGGATTATATGCGATCAATTTCTAAAAGTATTTATGCTGTTTTCTGGATATAATTGTGAACAGGTTTAATCAGTAACAAATTGTTCACTACATGTTATGATATGGTCGGAAATTCCAAGTACACATTTGGTATTCCTTCAAGAGGATTGATGAGAGCAGTTTCTACGAGTATCTATTTGTTGTTCCTCTAGTAAATTATGAAGTCTTTATCAGTAAAGATTCGGATCTAATTTAAATATGAAAATTTATATCAGAATAAAGCAACCAAATATTTTAAACAGTATCTATTTGTAAATCCAGACATTTACTTATACTATCTCAATGAGAATTTATGAGAACAGTATCTAATGTAAAACGTGCGGCTTTTCGTGGTTAAATGGCAAGTGTTTCTATAAGAAACGAGCTGCATTAGGTTAGAACAGTTTTGATTTGCAATTGAAGATTACAAATTATAATGTTTAAATAGGGATTTATGAGATCAGTTTCTATGAGTATTAATGTTTTTTTTCAGTAATATATTAAATGTGTTTTCATTTGTTTGAATGGGTAAAAAGGAAGTTTTGAACTGCAATTACAAATATAAGTTTAATCACTTCGAATGGGGTTATATGCGATCAATTTCTAACAGTATTTATGCTGTTTTCTGAATATAATTGTGATGAGGTTTGATCCGTAACAAATTGTTCACTACATGTTACGATATGGTCGGAAATTCCAGGTACATATTTAGTATTCCTTCAAGAGGATTAATGAGAGCAGTTTCTACGAGTATTTATTTGTTGTTCCTACAGTAAATTATATAAGTCTTTATCAGTATGCATTCGGATCTAATTTAAATACAAAAATCATATCAGAATGAAACCCCAAATATTTTAAACAGTGTCCACCTGTACATCCAAGATAATATTATAATGAGAATCCATCACAACAGTATCTAATGTAACGTGTGCGGTTTTCCGTGGCTAAATTTTAAAATTATTTGCAATAAATAAGCTTTAACGGATTCGAACAGTTTTGCATTTCCAGATGAATAGTTTTAATTGTTAGGGATCTATGAGGTCAGTGTAATGTTTTTTTTTCAATAAAATGTGTTTTTATTGGAAAATAAACATTACACAAAGACACTGATCTCATAGATCCCTATTTAACAATTAAAACTATTCATCTGGAATTGCAAATTAAAACTGTTCAAATCCGTTAAAGCTATTTATTAAAAATACTTTTAAAATTTAGCCACGGAAATCCGCACGCGTTACATTAGATACTGTTCTGATTGGTTCTCATTAAAATATATCTTTAAATATTTGGATTTACAAGTGGATACTGTTTAAAATATTTGGTTGTGTCATTCTGATATAATTTTTGTATTTAAAGTAGATCCGAATGCATACTGATAAAGACAAATTTTCTATTGGAACAACAAATACATACTCATAGAAACTGCTATCATCAATCCTTTCGAAGGAATACTAAATATGTACCTGGAATTTCCGACCATATCGTAACATGTGGTGAACAATTTGTTACTGATCAAACCTCATCACAATTATATTCGGAAAACAGCATAAATACTGTTAGAAACTGATCGCATATAACCCCATTCGAAGTGATTAAACTTGTATTTGTAATTGCAGTTGGAAACTGACCTTTCTTTTTTACCCATTCAAACAAATGAAAACACATTTAATATACTTATTACTGAAAAAAAAACATTAATACTCATAGAAACTGATCTCATAAATCCCTATTCAAACATTATAATTTGTAATCTTCAATTGCAAATCAAAACTGTTCTAACCTAATGCAGCTCGTTTCTTATAGAAACTCTTGCCATTTAACCACGGAAAGCCGCACGTTTTACATTAGATACTGTTCTCATAAATTCTCATTGAGATAGTATAAGTAAATGTCTGGATTTACATATAGATACTATTTAAAATATTTAGTTGCTTTATTCTGATATAATTTTCATATTTAAATTAGATCCGAATGCATACTGATTAAGACTTATATAATTTACTACTGGCACAACAAATACATACTCGTAGAAACTGCTATCATCAATCCTTTCGAAGTAATACTAAATATGTACCTGGAATTTCCACACGTAACATGTAGTGAACAATTTGTTACTGATCAAACCTCATCACAATTATATTTGGAAAACAGCATAAATACTGTTAGAAATTGATCGCATATAATCCCATTCGAAGTGGTTAAACTTGTATTTGTAATTGCAGTTGAAAACTGACCTTTCTTTTTACCCATTCAAACAAATGAAAACCCATTTAATATATTACTGAAAAAAAAACATTAATACTCATAGAAACTGATCTCATAAATCCCTATTCAAACATTATATTTTGTAATCTTCAATTGCAAATCAAAACTGTTCTAACCAAATGCAGCTCGTTTCATATAGAAACTCTTGCCATTTAACCACGGAAAGCCGCACGTTTTACATTAGATACTGTCCTCATAAATTCTCATTGAGATAGTATAAGTAAATGTCTGGATTTACAAATAGATACTGTTTAAAATATTTGGTTGCTTTATTCTGATATAATTTTCATATTTAAATTAGATCCGAATGCATACTGATAAAGACTCATATAATTTAC
The DNA here is from genome assembly GCA_936432065.2 of Rutpela maculata. Taxonomy (NCBI): domain Eukaryota; kingdom Metazoa; phylum Arthropoda; class Insecta; order Coleoptera; family Cerambycidae; genus Rutpela; species Rutpela maculata. The sequence goes on from OW386285.2 coordinate 116,158,631, forward strand.
TATTGGTACAACAAATACATACTCGTAGAAGCTGCTATCATCAATCCTTTCGAAGTAATACTAAATATGTACCTGGAATTTCCGACCATATCGTAACATGTAGTGAACAATTTGTTACTGATCAAACCTCATCACAATTATATTCGGAAAACAGTATAAATACTGTTAGAAATTGATCGCATATAACCCCATTCGAAGTGATTAAATTTGTATTTGTAATTTCAGTTGAAAACTGACCTTTCTTTTTACCCATTCAAACATATGAAAACACATTTAATATATTACTGAAAAAAAAACATTAATACTCATAGAAACTGATCTCATAAATCCCTATTCAAACATTATAATTTGTAATCTTCAATTGCAAATCAAAACTGTTATAACCTAATGCAGCTCGTTTCTTACAGAAACACTTGCCATTTAACCACGGAAAGCCGTACGTTTTACATTAGATACTGTTCTCATAAATTCTCATTGAGATAGTATAAGTAAATGTAAAGACTTATATAATTTACTAGAGGAACAACAAATAGATACTCGTAGAAACTGCTCTCATCAATCCTTTTGAAGGAATACTAAATGTGTACTTGGAATTTCCGACCATATCATAACAAGTAGTGAACAATTTGTTACTGATTAAACCTCATCACAATTATATTCGGAAAACAGCATAAATACTTTTAGAAATTAATCGCATATAACCCCATTCAAAGTGATTAAACTTGTATTTGTAATTGCAGTTGAAAACTGACCTTTCTTTTTACCCATTCAAACAAATGAAAACACATTTAATATATTACTGAAAAAAAAACATTAATACTCATAGAAACTGATCTCATAAATTCCTATTCAAACATTATAATTAGTAATCTTCAGTTGCAAGTCAACCTAATGCAGCTCGTTTCTTATAGAAACACTTGCCATTTAACCACAGAAAGCCGCACGTTTTACCTTAGATACTGTTCTCATAAATTCTCATTGATGTGGTATAAATAAATGTTTGCTGCTCCATTCTGGTAGAAACTGATAGAAATTTCAGAAGCAACTTTACTCCAGGCTCCAGTAGAGGGAGCTGTATACGTGTAGCTAATTCATATCTAATCTAATGTGACCTAAGGAACTGAAGTGTGTTTGTTAAATTAAAAACAAAGCAGTCTCTTTCACTGCTGACTCATTCATTGCTTCTAGGCTAGAACAAGAACACCCGAGGAAATAAGCACTTTGCAGAATTTTGTGTTTACCACAATATTAGTATTTCTATTTGAAATATGCAATTTAAACTGTACGTTTGTCGGCATGCATATCCAAATTAATACTAATAAAAAAGCAAAATGGAAGTTTACAATAAAAATACATCTGTAAAATATACAATTGAAACTGTACATTTGTTGACATGTATATCCACATTAATACTAATAAAAAACAATGTTGAAATTTACAATAAAAACATGTTGATAAATGGTGTGTTACATACGATAGATACTGGAGAAAGGACGGACTGGAACTCTTATGATATTACTTATAGAAAAGTTTAGAATCTCTTTAAAGTTGTATCTGTAATTCCATATGTTTACAGATATAAGGGCAAGGGTGCATTTGCAGACACTAAACTGTAGATTTGTTGATGTATATTTCATATGAGTACTCATGAAAGGGCAACATGATAATTCCAAATAGCTCATTCGGAATTACTGTTTCATAACCGATTTAAAACTTAATAAAACAGATAAAATCCTGTCTGTATAATACTAATATAACTTATAGGAACGATAAAACCGCATCACTTTTTTTTATAAGTTTCTATGTGGAATTTTTCGTGTTAAAGTCATACTTTCATTCAATACCCTATGTATCCTACTTTTCACAAATTTGAAAAGATACGTTCCAGACAATGTTTGCCACTACACTGTGTCGATTCAGATTTGTCAGAGTTATCAATGTTTAAATTTGCCCCAACTTTAGGGATGATCCACTTCAATTTTCGAGTAGTTCATTTCCATCCAATTTATTTTTTTCGCGTTCAATTCATGATTGTATTTACAACATAACATGCAATTTGATATTCACAAATGCGGAAAAGTACCTGATATAACAATGATAATTACAAGTGTAGGCAGCCATCGCACGAATAATTCATCTTTATAACGCAATACACATATCACGCACACACAAAACAACCCGTATTTGTTCGTCGAGATTAAAAACCACCCCGGTGCAAATTACACAATGCGTGTGGTGCGTTTGTCTGACAAATACAAGGGATTTATTTGCACATTCTCTGTTAGTATTGCCGGGATAAATAAGTTAAATAGAACGGTAGCTGCATAAACACGGCAACTGATCTCATAGTAGGGTTCTTAACGCACAACAAAAGATCACCGTTAATGCCAAGAGGCCTAATACTCTCTGTTGAGGAGCAATGAAGTAAACATGTTGAAGAAGGGATACAAAAAACGAAAAATGGAATGTACACGTGAAATGCATATACAGTGTTTTAATAATTAGCGTTATATTTGTATTAATGCAATTAACAAATGTAAAAATGCAGAGTTGCAATTTCTAAATATATCTTTTTAAAGTGTATGAAAGAACTGCCTGGTTATAGTTTGAAAAATAAATGACCATTGTAAATACGTGGACAATCAAGTAATACTTTAAGTTTTATTATTTTCTATGAATCTTTGCAATATCTGTGAAAATCAAACAAAAGTAATAATAAGTTAAAGTTTGTAACAGAATAAATGTTACAATTATTAATTTTATTTATTTAGAGTGAAAAGTACTCAGACTACCGTAGATATTCGTGAGTAGAACTGGTTGCATAACCATCTGTGTCGAAGCATTTAATTTTTCATCAATTCAGTTTGATAAACTAACAAGGTTTATACATAATAAACTAACTTAATGTCCAATTTAATAACATTTATTAATAAAGGAAAGGTTAATTAAACGCACATCAGTAGAAAAACTGATCAAATTAATAAGTGAATAAGGTAACCTAGAAATTTTGTTCAACTTTTCTTCTTCGTCTAGAATAATTAATTTGACTAAACAAAAGACATTATAACGAGTTTAAACTCGGAGATTTGAAACTGATCGTTGTCATTGTCTGATTGGTCGGTTTCCTGGGAGAAAAATCACGTGGGTATGCGAAGCCGTTTTAACTTCCCTTTTCCAACCTAAACAGGAAGGAGGCAACATGTGTCTGTGTTAATTATACAATTATTTTATTACTAATAAGCTATGCTTATTTTAAGAAACTGAATCGCACCCCCCTAGGTTCCTTGGGGTAAGTTACCTTCAATTTAAATAGTTTCGTTTGTTTTTTTAAGATTTTTCTAAGGGGTTATTTCGTATCCTTAAGGTTGCAGGTTTCCCTCTCACACGAGGCCAAGTCTTTTGATTCTTACACAAAATAATGGAGAATATATATTAACCCTACTGAAAATGTTGATATAGAACCTGGTAAAATTAAAATCATCAGGATGTACCAGGTTCAGTCAATGAGGTTGTATGTTGACTGTATGCGGTTAGTGTAACAGTCAAAGTCGCATTCAATCCGGTAAATAACTGTTTTACCAGGTTCAACAATTAAATACCTATATAACACATTATCAGGTTTAAACGTTAAATATCTGTGGACTTATCTATAAAATTTAATCTGAATAATTTAAAATTTTTTTTATAGGGTCGTATATGGAATTACTAACTGGATTTCCCCATATAACCTGGCAAATATTTTTTATCAGGCTCAAGGCTTAAATACCTATATAACGTTTTATCAGGTTTCACGGTTATATACCTGCTATAGTATATATAAAATTGAAACCAATTAATTCAAGAAAATCTCTATCAGGTCGTATACAGTAGAACCGACCGGTTTTCCTCATTGAACCAAATAGATAGTGTGTCCTTAGATGGGGTACCGTACTCTTGTAAACTTTCTTATTTTTGATTTGCCGAGAAAAAGTCATTCTTTATAACAAGTTTTGCTTGTCTTAGGTAGTTATAAACAGTTATCAAACTTAAGATAAATTATACAAGGTATTCTAAAAATTAGAAAATATGAAATCGACTTTAAGCAAACTACCTTTTATATACATTTTTATTGAAAATTTTATTTAACAAAATTTTTTCAATTTTGAAGAAAAGCTTAAATAAGGAGATTCGTGGCAATATAAGGATATAACTATTATCAAAAAAAAATGACATTTTAACTATATTGAAAAATTGTGGATGCTATAATAATAATAATAATAATAATAATGTTTATTTATCTCGTATAACATTTACAAATACATAACATTTAAAGTTGATATCCTAAATCTACGGGAAAAAATACAATAAGAAATGTATATAGAAAACGACAAATAAACAGAAGTAGACCCACAAAGGAAACCCTGCGCGTGGGTATTGCAACCATAAATGAAGATGTGACTTCACCTGTCTATGAAGAATTTAGAAAAATATGTGCTTGTAGGAGGTCTACATGTGAAATAGTTTTCAACTCAGCTGAATAAAATGCTTTTTTAAAACTAAAGCTTTTCTTCAAAATTGCAATAACTTTGTTAAGTAAATAAAACGTTTAATAAAAATGTAAAAAAAAGGTAGTTTGCTTAAAGTCCATTTCATATTTTTTTAATTTTTAGATATCCAGTATAATTAATATTAAGTTTAACAACCTTTTATGACTTAGGTTCACACTGTACTTATATTCGGGAAAAGAATGGAATACCTGAAAAATTTTTAAGAGGTTAAACATTTTATTGACTGATAGCCGGTGCGGTAAAAAATTGGTGTATTATCATCAAAAATGGGAACGTGAATATACATAAAAAGCCCATAAGCAACAATCTCAGATCTTGCAATATTTTTAGATTCATCTGAAGACATTAAAAATAGCTAGAAAAAGATATTTTGAGTCTGTGGAGATTCAAATTCATATTTTTTTTATATACATATAGAAAAGTGATTTTTGACATTTTATAAAGAACACATCAACAAACTTTTATAGCTCGGATTTTGTTGACCTACCTACATTTTTATTTGATAACTTATGTATGCACCTTTATTTTACACCTTTACTTCTCTCTATAAGAAAAAATTAAATGATGAATTATTGTTTAATTGGGCGTGCTCTTGGGGACGACCAACTAAAACATATTTCAACTTCCTGTGAGCCCTATATGTAACAAGCAAAGCTTTTGGTTCTACTACACATCCGTTCATTTTCAATTTTGACCAAATATGTTCCATCAAATTTCTACAGCACACACTACAACTAGAACGTGTTATAAGTGAAAAGTGAAATAAAACTTAAGCAATGTTAAAAATCTTTAATTATCAGCCTCAGTATCTAAAATAAACATTGATAATTAAAAAGTTATGTTATTTTATTTTTCATTTATATTCTCATTGGTACCAGTGGGTCTCGCTCCTTCTGCTTCCACATCATGTTTGTCGGCATCACCATCTAAACCAAAAATTGTATATTGTTATGCACTGGATTCAAAACTTACAATAGTAGGGAGGTTAAAAGCATTTAATATCTCTCAAAATACTTTTTAGTTCCCATAATGAAAAATACATTTAGAAAACTATTCTGTTAGCTACTATCGAATATTTAAAGATATGCTATATTCCAAACTCTTCTTCCTATTAGTCATAAAACTGTCCGTCCGGTCAATTTACAAAATGCTATCAACAGCAGATTCCCCTATTTTTTACCACAGCAGAGATTATTTAACTGGGTACGTATTTATTAGATGAGGGCATTTTTCAATAGGGAACTTGCCCATTTTTTAAAAATTTCATTAAAGTGTGTGTTTATGTATAAAAACACCCACACCGAATATCAGCATTTAAATAGCAGTACTTACTTTGCAATAAATTATTAAAGTTGAGAATGTTGAGATCCTCGCGAGAAGAACTGTGACTGTGTGACTGTGACGTCAGATCGAGAAACTAGTCTCGCGTGGTGTCCCACAGATGACGTACTTTAGCCGAGCGGTATACGTCTTCACCCTAATTAATAGACTGAGCGGCGTTGGCTTTGAGACGTCCGCATATTTGCTTGTTTTTTATGTTAGAGAAAAAATAAAAAAGTGTCGGAAAGCTCAATCAATCCTCTTTACATAAGCTGTACAAATTTTTCGAAATAACGATAATTATATAGATATTCGAGGAAATATAGGAAATTACACGTTTTCCTATAGAGTGTATGTAAATCTTAAAAAAATAATTTTTCTCAGAAACCTTTGTTTCGAAGGGCCGATATTAACGGAGCGTCAAAGTAGTACATTATATTAAGTGAACATCGTATATGAGATCGATTTTAGTTATTTACCGATTAATTACGGTGACAATATGGAGAAATTTGAAAAATTTAATTCTGTTTAAATTAGCTAGAGTAGTCTTTTGGTGTAGGAGCCAAGATTAATAAGTTGAAGCTCAAAATTTGCGATTTTTTGCTGTACATGGCCGACATTTCAGTAGTTATCTCCGAAACGACAAAAAAATTAAAAATTCTGATAGTAGCAAAAGATTCGTAGTGGAAAATACTCGTTTGACCTTATTTTTTATTTCGAGCCAACTCCCACCGTTCCGGAGATATTTGCGAAAAATAGCAAAAACAGCTTACACTTCGAAGCCGAAAAAATTGCAAAAACATGCAATCTTGGCACGTTCATATTTTTCGAAAAACACCATTGGGATGGCCGTACAATGTCGCGACGTAAAGAGGAAGTCTTCCAGATAAACCTGATCGTAAATTGCACAGCGAAATTCGAAACTTCGGCTCGGCACGAACGAATCAAAAGTAGCATTTTGTGACATTTCAGAATATTGAAGATGTTTTTTCAACGAATACGTTTAAGTTTTAGGTTAGGTTGTGTTCACTGCTAGTTGTTTCTGACAAATGCGTATGCGGAATTATCAAAGCCAAAGCAGAATCGGTATCGCTTGTCGCCGTCATCCGACTTTCTCCATCTGACGTCACGTTTCAGGAGCGGGTAAAATCCGGCAGATTTTAATCGCTTATATTTCTGGAAGATTTTTTTTTTAATTTTTTGTTGTCTGTGTCTGTTAGTTTACAATTTTGAGTATTTTAAATCAATTTTATTTTTTGGGCAAGTTCCCTATTACGACTAAGAATTTGGAACACAATGCATCACTGAAAATAATATGTATGTAGTTTGAGTTCAGCCAAGTACTAAAATGAAATACTATATTAATAAAAATTTATGTTATACCTAGATTTGTATAATGATAGGCGTTTGCTTTAACAGGATCACTGCTAGATGTAAATTATTCGGGTGTGATTTTATCGGTCACCAATTTAATGTGGTTTTGATTGTCAAATAATTATAGGTTTGTTCTCAGAATTATAGATCTGTCACCAACTTGTTAACACCAAACTATTTCAAAACGGTTATCTATAAATTTTTGTACAATCACCCAAAAACCTAATTAGTCATCAAATAATTAGATTTGTTCAAAGAATGATAGATCTGTCACCAACTTGTTAACACCAAACTATTTCAAAACGATTATCTATAAATTTATGGCAATCAGATGATGATCTGTAATTGCTGTCCTAATAGGAAGTTAAATAAATATACAAATTTCTTAAAGACACTTGTATTTATTAAAAATTTAAATATTATGAAAACTATACAATAATTGAACATAAAATGTAGTTATGCGAAAAAGTAACTGAATAATAAGAGCTGGCTTTGATTTTGTGGGGCGCCCTCTTTTTCTTTTTTGGCCAATAGGCACATTTTTGCCTCAAGCGATGGACTTGCTAATTTGAGACATATGTTTGCACATATACTTTTTATAAAATGCAGGGCAGTTACATTTTCCAAGTATCCACTCAATGTTTTGAGACAAAGTCACTTTCCATTGAAGAATTGTTTTTTGTATTCATTGAAGCCAGTCCAATTGTTTTCAAAATCTTGGGTTTCTTCTGCCTTACCAGCAGGTACTTCATAATGATTGAAAGTATCATCATTGAGCGTCAGAAATGAAATATTGCAACACAAAACAGTAAACGTGACGATGAATGAATAACTAAAGTAAACAAGAACATTGACCAAAATGCCCCGCGCCTATACTTCGAGGACTGATTGAATATTCTTCTCATCACGCCACTTTGGCCCGCCTTCTATTGGATACTATTCCATTAATTTTTAAAAGAAAACTATAAAATTATTAACCAATCCTATTATTTTGATAACTAAACGAATTAATTGTTGCTACTATGTTGGCGACAAAAAAAGAATAAAACATACCTACATCGTGATAAGGTTCTGAAACATTTTATTTGGTGACAGATCTATTATTTTGAGGACATAGTTATTATTTCGAACACAAAACAGATTAATTGGACATAAGTTACCATGATTATTCGTTTATTTTGGATAAAAAATGTTATAAATTTGGATACATATATTTGGACACTTATGTGAATCTGAAATAAAAAATAATTTGAATTGAATTTCATAATCAGAGGATTTCGGACAAATATTTATTATGGTGACAAGTAAATTTATCCAGGGACGTAGCGAAGGACTTGGCAAAAGTTGGACAAAAGTTGGAAGTTTTGTCAATTTTAATTGAAATTTTTTCAAAGATTTTCTCTCCACCGCTCATCAACTTTTATTTCAGCGGAATTTGGTAAAAGTTGTAAATTCGAGATGTAAGTTGTCAATTTTTATTGAATTTTTTTTTTTTGTAATTTCTCCCCCCCTCATCAATTTTTATGTCGGTGGAACTTGGCAAATGTTGGAAATTCGAGATGTAAGTTGCCAAATAGAACTTCTCCCTTAATTATTTACAGAGTTAGTTTTAAAAGTCTTATGAAGTTGGCAAATTTGAAAAATAACCCCCCAAAAAAGTTGGTTCGCTACGCCCTCATTAATCAATAAAATTAAGTATTTTGTGTGTAGTGGATTAAATCTATTTAAAACGAACAAAGTTATAGTCTAGATATCTAAAATTTAAAATAGAGTTCAGTAAAACTGGCGATTACAAAATTTCATTTTCCTGGCTTAAAAGTAATTTAGAATACCCATTACCCATTCCTTTGTCTCATATGAATTTTAAACTTATGTTATTATAAATGGTACGTTCACAATGATAATATTAAATAGGTACTTACTTCAGTCGTTTTTGAAACGATTTCGTCTGAGGTCATGTCTTCAGAGTCGGTTTTTAATAATCTTTCATTGGTGTATTTCACTCTTTTTTGTATGATATCTTGGATAGTTTATTTACTATAAGAATAGATCATTGCTTTCTTCTTTTCAATTTACCTATTCAAAAATACAAAATTAAAAATCACTTAAATAAAGCAATATATCTCTTAATAGCAATAAAATATCATTCCCACAAAAACGCATACAATAATGAGAAATATTTATAATTAATTCAACTGAGTATGCGGTAGGTTCCTGATGAAACATTAAATAGTATAAGTAGTAAGAACACTTGGTACTTCTGTTTCAGAATTTTTATTCAGATTTCTCTGGCATATGTTTTTGTCTCGCGGCCATTATATTAAAGAATTATTAGTACCTACTCTTTGATAATGGTCAAGGCGAGTTTATAAAAAGAGTCCTAGTCCTAACTTAGCCTATCTTAGTCTTAATTTTTTACCTAAAAAGTTAAATGTACAGATTACCCGTATTCTGTTTATAAAAGTCCTAATCCTGTCTTGGTCCTAACTTAACCTAAAATTTTTAAATTAATTTTTCCTAGGGGCTAATACCACAGAATCGATTAGAAATCAATTCCAATTGGCGTATTTTACGATCAACTTAGGACAAATGCAAGTTATTATAAACCTGTCTTAGGACATCAGATATGTTTTAGGGAAAAATTAAGACTAAGATAGGCTAAGTTAGGACTGGGACTTTTTTTATAAACTCGCCTTCACAAGACCAAAAGTAATACCAAGAAGTGCTCTTAATACTTATTCTAAATAATTAGTTACCTGCTCCAAAATAAATTACTTCACCCTCGAAATACTCCTCAATGGAATGGGAAAATCTTATCATTTTTATATTGTTTTGGATAAAAGTTTTCTATATGACTCATGGGCACAACCTCAAAATAATTGTCTGTCAGATATTGCGCATACGCGTACTTTTCAGCGATCTCCATCACAAAATATGTTTCTCAAAATGACCGTAAGACGAACACTTTGCACTACTCAAAAAGATCTTGAGATATATTAAGGATAACTGATAAGTATAATTTGTGGTATATTATACAACATAGATCGCGTCTATGGCTATGCTATATCGCACATTTTGACATATGACAGAACACAAGCCTTGTAGTTGGCTTGACCGTTAAAAATGGACCAATGAAAGTACAAATCAATGTCGTCACGATGAACCAATGAGGTATCAACATTTCATATTTGTTCTTATAAAAATGTCTTCGGAAATACCTGATACAATTCGATAAGTTAAAATTAAATAAAAAGTGAAATAATTTAGGTGTAAAAAGCTAACTAAAAGTAATATTTTCTGATAAGGTATTTTACTGATACAACTGCATAAAAAGTAGAAAATTATTTGCACTATTTAACCGCATACGATAAGTTTCACATATACCGCCTTGTAAAAAAAGCTTTGGAAATGACTGATAAAATAATATTTTTTAAATTGTTTGTTTACCGATAAAACAAAGTTTGAATATAAAAGACAATTTTTGTATTCAACCGTATAAAAAGGTTCAACCATATACGTCCTTGTAAGAAAATCATCAAAATAACCTCATACATCCCAATACAGTTGCTATTCATATAAAACCCGATTAAAATAAATACATAAAATCCGGTAATGGAACCGATAAATCGTAAAACTGTATTAAACCTGGTAGAAATTTTATAATTTTACAGCGCTTGCGATAGAATCCTATACATACCTGATTTAAAGTGTATCAAGTTTAATCAGGTTCTATTAAACATTTTCAGTAGGGAATCGTTGGGAATGTCTGTGAATATGGATATGAGTGAATAACGAGAAAGCCTAAGTAAGAAGTTTCAAATTTCATTATTTTGGAACTACGCTGATGGTACAGGCACTATTTTTCCCTTGTTGACTCTTCCTCAAAAAAATGGAGAATATGTATTAACCTGTTACAGTCTTATAGAGATGGATAATCAGGAAATTTTCTAATTGAGGTAGGAGAGATCTAGTATATTTGTTTTCTTGTTGATGACGTCTAGACTAGACTACGTGGCCGTCCTTTCAAGATACACACTTAAATTATCATAATCTTTTAGAATTTTAAACACCAGGTAGGTATAATATAATTTGTAATGTTCGTTAAATCGAAATTTAGTATACGATATTCACCAATTAATTAAATCCCTTATCTAAAGTGTAAGGAATGGTACCATTTCACTTTTATTAAATTTCATTGTCATCACATATTTAAATAGCAATAGACTTAGTGCTAAGTTAAAGTGAATTACCTACAATTGAAACTATCTTAAAAAAAAGGTATTATTTTTAGTGATTTGATATAAATCTATTATGTTTGGTTTATATACCGTAATGGTACTGATCAAGTGAACTTTTCATATGTTAATTTAGATTGACCTGATTCATTATATCGTGTATCAATGCTTTTCAAGGTTTAACCTCCCAGTAAAGTTGTCAACTTGTATAAATGTATTTTATTCTCTTCTACGATAGCATTTCAGCAGATGACTTAAAGGTGAACAGAATTTAGTATGTAACGATCGTAGTAAGTATTATTTTCCATAGCTTTTATAATACTCTAAGATTACTCTGAGTATATCTCTATTCAAGCTAAGGTGGCGCCCTGAAAAACATTCGATTTCAATATATTTTTGAGCATTTAAAATATTAATAAATAAAAGAGATATATTATTCGTTACCAACCGTTACAGATAATTCAAATTCGAACCACGACTTTTGCTTCCCATATAGACCAGTAGAATTAGTAAAAAAAAGTCTGAAATTTATTGTAATTCGTTTCAGGATGTCACGCGGATTAAACGATAGTTTTATTGATTACGAACATAACCCTGAATTTGGTCCACTTTTTGACCGCCGGAACATTGTTTATTTAACGATTTATTGTTGAAAAATTAAAAAAAATCGACTTTTTTAAAGATAACTCAAAGACCTTTAACGATAGGTTTTTCAATTTGTAGATACTGTTAGAACTTTGAAAAACGGTTAATTTGAGAGGTGGTTCGTTTAAAGCGCTTGAAAATTTGTTTAAATAATTGCAAAAAACCGCGAAAATTTTCGTAATTTACAAATATTTTTCATTCTTTAACAAAAGCACTTTAGTACTTGAAATTTTGACAAAATATGTCTTTTGTTACCCCAAAGTTACCCCTAAAATTTCATCAAAAAATTTTAATTAGTTTAAGAGATATTCAATTTGTTTATTAAAAACATAAATAATGTAAAGTGCAAATTCACCCAGTTCCCGTTATCGTAGAGGGTTGATCCGGGCATCATTTTTTTCGTTGGGACTTAAACTTTATGTTTTCATTAATGGTAAATCAAATTTGCATTATTTTCAACTTCAAAATGGCGTTTGAAAAAGTGTCACATTTTGAGGTTAGGTTTTTTGCTAATAACTATTAAACAAATGTAGATTTTGCAATATCGTCCTCATATCTTTGTTGCTGGCGTTTTTTCACACATTTAAAAAAAATGACTGTAGCTTAACTAGAAGCCGAGATAACTTTTTCTTTCAATAAATTCGTAATTTGTTTATTAATAAACATTAACAGCTGAAACTTGACGAACAACTAGTTTAATAGTCTATCTTTGTAATAGAGCAGAATTTGGGGGAAAAAATTCAATTTGCAACGATAACAATAATTAATGATGCCCATAATGACTGTATCTTCGCTTCCATTGCCTTTTGTGAAGAGATTAAAAAGTTGAAAATATTTTCAAAGTCTTTCGTAAAAGTATATTGTTTCTTTTTCGTTGGTCAAAAATTATATTTTATTTTTGATACATTTATCCATGATCACAATATACTTTCACTCCTATGGCCTGGGCCAAAACAAATTTTCTTAAGTGAAAATTCGGTGTTTTTCCTTGTGCCTTGCATTTTAACTAACGTCTATAAGTCCTTTTGTACCAGTTTTCGAATTTGATGCCTTCCAAACTTATATGTAATGCTCAAAAACGCCTTTCAACGAATTTTTAACCTAAGTCTGATTTTCATTTTGCCTTTGACTTAGGTCGATTTTGGGAGGTTCTGTAACAAGATCAAGGACAGAGTCAATAAATTTTATTTTTATTTTTCAAATAGTAACTCCCTCTTCTTTCGTAACAGCTTTATTGAAAATACCTTCTAACAATATTTTAAAAGTAAAACTGTCTTCCATCATTTTTTAAAAAATAATATTTCTAGTCCACCCTGTAATTTCTTTACTAAAGTTATATCACATTTATTTGTTGGAAATGGTGTCAACTGTCTGCCAGATATTATTTTTCTCCAACAAATGGTTTTACAAATATATCGTCAACAGACAAAGAAACATACACCGGGCCGACAGACAGACAGATCGACAGACAAACTGATGGCATTGAAAGATTTCAAATTTCGAATCATACATAAACTAAAACGTGGAAATTAAAAGAAATCTCGGAGTGCTTTTTACAATTACGATACTTCCATTCGGTAAGCGAGAGAAGTAAACACTCCAGTAAAATTTTGCTCCACAATTGATTGATTTACCAGCATGCAGTAGGCATTGCTGCCACTCTCAGGGTTATACAACTGGGCCTGCTACGCCCACGCCGGGTTGGATTAGGGCATTGAGTTAGAAGCACGGTGTATTAAATAGGTGGTCCGGCACTTTACTATTATAATAATGGCTTCATAAGTGCATGGTTTCTATTTACTTGAGTAGATGACGCAAGCAATAAGGTCCTACAATTACCTAGGCATGTGCATTGTATAACTAACATAACCTCAAATTTTAAGGTTTTTTCGTTTATTCTCATTTTTAATGTTTGTATAGGCATTTTTAGCCTGGAGCCATACTGGCTCCAAGCAAATATTTAAAAATTCACGCAAATAATTTTTCAATATTGTTGATTGATAAAAATAGACTGCTAATTATAGGTTAGATTCCCAACCTGCAAAAAGTGTCTTATTTTATTGTGACAAACTATTTAAAATTTCATACACATTACGTTGAACTTGATTTTGGTTGAAAATACAGGAACCAGGCAGAAATTTTAATAATAGCCACGTAATACTTGTAAATCTTAAGAAATATATATTTTTGAGGTTAACTGTGGCGACACGTGCAATGCTGCATGTAGTGTTGCATATATTCTTTCAATGTTTTAATTTAACTACTTAATGACAGATGTCACTGGACTCTTGTTTCACTAAACAAAAAACAAAAGGCCGGGAATGTATGCAACACTGTATACACGTATGCACAGAACCTGTAAAATTATTTATCTATGCGTAACTAATGAGAGAATTTATTGGTCCTGCCATCTATTACATTATGTACAAAGTAAGCACTTATGAAGCCACTGTGAGGGTTGTCGTTGAATCACCTATTTAATACACCCTGGTTAGAAGGACGGGAGAAGCAGTCACGTGATCAAAAACGGCATCACTTGGCCGCCATGTTACTACTTTTCCGTCAAATAGTGACAGTTTGTTTTTCGTGCGATTTATTGTGGTTTTTATTGGTAGTTTTTAAATTTTGGACAATAAACATTAAAAGGACTGTGGTGTCGTGTGCCAAAAGAAGTTACTCTTCTAGAGATGGTGTTGACAAGAAAAAATTAACGGGAATAACATTTTATAGATAGTGTAAACAACAAACAGAGCCGCAGTAGAAAAAAACAACTAATTAAATATAACAAAATTTTAATATTTAAAGGTCAATAAATATATATTAAATTGTTTGTTTTGTGTTTTATTTGAATATGTTTGTTCTAAGTCTTTTTGCTAAAAATCTTGCATTTATTGAATTCAACATTTTTTTTGCGTTATTCAGATAGGCCGTCTCGTCGGGGTACAAAGTTCTTATAATTTTAAATAGTCCGAGTCTGGCAAAACCACCATCTTGTTCCAACGTTTAGCCAAGCCTACCGGTGCCGTTTCTGTATAGGAAATTTGTACAGCATGGCATCTCCTTATATTCTAACTCAATGGATTAGGGGCATGCTTGTTGCCAGCAGCGAAAGCCACATGGCGCATAGTAAAGGAATGTGGAATGGGACGTGTAGGTATTTGTGAGATGCGTTACCGCATTATGTCGTGAGGGAGCTTTTTTTTGCGCTTTTGGATTCTGGATTTCTGCCTCTTCTTGGTCTTCTTGTGAAATATGTTGTCGCGTTGTATCGTGTTTATGCCCCTCTTTTTGTGTTTCTGCTTCTTCAAATCTTCTTTTTCTGAGTCTTCTAATTCCTCGATTTCCGATGCTGGGTTGGATTTGGGTCATGTTCTCAGCAGCGAGAGCCACGTGACGCATGATACAGGATTGGGAGATGGGAGGAAGGTGTTTGTGGAATGCATTGCCGCATTGTGTTCGTGATATTTAATGTTTATGCTCCTCTTTTTTGTATTTCTGCTGTTTGTGCTCCTCTTTTTGTATTTTTGCTTCTACAAATGTTCTTCTTCTGAGTCTTCTGATTTCTCCGTTTCTGATTCTCGTAGAGTATATATCACTGCGATTACTTTGTGGAATTCATTTTTTCCCCTAACTTTTCTTTCCCAGTAAGTTTCCCAGTTTGTTCATGATCCTCTCGATTGTTGCTTTCCAAGTGTAACATGGTCCCCCTATTTTTAGTTTGCTGCTGTTCAGTGTTAGTGCTTTCTTCAGTAGATGTGTTATGTCCCTTCTTTGGACATGTCCTCAGAACTTCATTGCGTACATTTCTATCCTTTTTGTGATTAATTATGAAAAACCTCACTTGAAAATTTACTTAAGAAATTTATATTATGACTATACTTTTAGAGTTATGCATTATTAATTATTAAATGCATTTGAATATTTTTAATAATTATGACAAAATAATTAGTTGAAGGTTTACATAAGAAATTTATATGACCATCCTTTAAGAACAATGCGTTATTAATTATTTCTGGTGTAACTTGAGTTAAATTCGTTCGATTATTTCTAAAATAATGATGAAAAATAATTTTCTTGAAGGTTTACATAATAACATTACGGCCATACTATAATGATTTATTGCCTGTCATAAATTTGTCAACTGCTGGCGACTTTTAAGGGTCTGATAGACCTAAGCACGTCTTGGTATATTTTTCTAAGAAAGTTATTTACAAATAATACGTTAAAAATTCTGGATCATGAATGTAATTAATAATTAACTATATTTCTCACAGAATCGCAAATCAGACACACCGAGATATGTATTATTTTTCAAACACCTGCCACCCTCTTGGCAACTTAAAATTATATATTTTACATTTTGTATTTAGTTTAAGTGATGGCGCATAAAAAGGGTCTGCGGTGAGACGTCTGCCCTTGGCCACGTCTGGCTTGAGACACCGAAATAGTCTCATTAAAAATACCACAATAACATTTTAAACTAAAATTAATATACTATCTAATGTATTGAAAATTCATTCGAATCTGAGAGACACACTATATTTACATACCAGCTTAGATCATCCTGTATGACGGATAAGGCTAAATTTCAATAAACTTTATTCTACCATGCTATTTTGCATTTCTTCCAAATCTGAAACAAAAATTTAGGTCTAATAGGTATTTCATTCAGCAACCCCCAACTACAACCATTGTTCATTTTTTACGAGTATTGTTAAGTATACACCAATAACATTTAAAGTTAAATTGATGTATTCCCTAATATATGTAAAGTTCCTTCGAACATAAGGGACAAACTATATATTACAGTTTTGGTATCTTGTACATTTTCGTATTTTTATGTTATTGAACAGTTGAGCTGTTTGTGCTCCTCGCCTCTCGCTCTGTTTGACAGTTATGATCCAAGTTCAATTAGGAGTATTCCACCATGATGTTTTCCAAATGTAACAAATCAATGTAATCATATTTAATACCTTTTCTCAGTAGTGCTCGACAGCAACTTTCATTAGTTAAACGCCACAATATCTTTTTAAAGTAAAGTCGATAAATGTCTTAATCTACGTAGTTCTTTGGGGCCTAAGAGACATGCTCTATTTTATATAGTTACTAGCTGACCCAGCAAACGTTGTTTTGCCATATAAATTATAAATTTTTGTACATAAAATAAAAATAAAATTTCTGGATAGGGTCACCCTTATCACCTAGGGGTATAAAAAATAGCCTACGACCTACCAAATATACACCAAAAATTTCATAAAAATCGGTCACCGTTTCGGAGGAGTTCGATAACAAACACTGTGACACGAGATTTTTATATATTAGATGTACATCTTCGTATTTTTGGGTGCTTAATAAAAAACCTTGCTAACAATTTGCTCTAAAATCTATCTATCTATATCTATAAAAGAATACCCTGATTGACTCACGGACTGAATGAAACGATGGGTCTAGAAACTTCAAATTTTGCATAGAGGTTCCTCGAATGACGTAGGGAACCACTAAGAAGGGATTTTTCGAAATTCGACCCCCAAGAGAGTGAAAAGGGGAGTTGAAATTTTAGGCTTTTTTGAAAACAGTTAGATCTACATCTGAACTAGTGAAGACGGTGGTTGATGGTTTAAAGCGCACCCGCATTTTTAAAATCGCGTAAGTCAGAAACGTGATATTTCAGCGACGGGCTCTTCTGAGGTTTTCCCCCGAACGGGGAGGTTTTTTTTAAAGCTTTTCGGAAATGGTTAGACCTAGAAGCATGAAATTTGACGGAAATACTCTTTATTGGAATCTATTAGACATGAGTAAGACGAAATTTCGATTTTCACTTTTTGAAGGGGTGGAAACGGGGATGGTAGATGGTCTGAAATCGCGTAAGTCAGAAACGCGATATTCCAGCGATGGGCTCTTGTGTGGAAATAAGGAGCCACGTATTTGACGGTTTTCAAAAAGAGACCCCGAACGGGTGAACAGGGAGAGTTTGACGTATCCCCGCCCATGTCCTCTATTGTCGATTAAAATAATTATTATTTAATTTACCTCTCTCTAACACAAAAATAGAATAATGAATTGTTATCAAATTGCGATGCGCAGTGAGTTTCCTCGAGTGCAATGGATGCGCAGTGGTTTCCTTGAATGCAATGGATGTGCAGTGGGTTTTCGCGAGTACTACAGATGCGCAGTGGATTTTCTCGAGTATAATGGATGCGCAGTGAATTTCCCCGAATACTATGGATGCGCAGTGGATTCCCTCGAGTGTACTTCCTGAGTACTGTAGTGAGTACGTAGTACTTCTTTATAGGCATAAGTTAGTATGTCACAGTGTTCTTAATTCCACGCGGGCGAGGTTTTCCAGACAAACCAAGTCGCGGGCATCAGTTAACTATACTATAACACAGTTTATATAAAACATGACAGTATGGCGGTCAACTTGTATGACGTATACTGCATATGATACTATGTTCATAGTACCATGGATACTGCCGAATTTCAAACGGAGTATTCTACCAAGCTATTTTACATATATGCCAAATTTGAAACAAACATTTTTAGTCTAAAAGCAGTTATTGTATTTGCAAGAAACAGTCTACATACCTACGCACACACACAAATGCATACCTACGGACATACAGGTATTTTTTTATTCGGTACTTGAGTTCAGCATGTTATGAAACGAACTTCTATGAAATTTTCTTCCATAATGATTATTGAAATAATGAAAGTATTATTGATTATCAAAAGGTTTTG
Source organism: Rutpela maculata (assembly GCA_936432065.2). Classification (NCBI taxonomy): domain Eukaryota; kingdom Metazoa; phylum Arthropoda; class Insecta; order Coleoptera; family Cerambycidae; genus Rutpela; species Rutpela maculata. Next base: position 116,177,490 of record OW386285.2, read on the forward strand.
TTCAGTTATAATATACCTATTTGATTAAATCAAATAGGTATAGCCTGAACTTACAAGAGAAACCTCTTAAGAGTGGGTTTTTCAATAATGAAAATTCTTGAGGAAGTTACGGAAGTTATTTTGCATTTTAGTTTTTTCTTAAACAGTAATTAATGAAACCAAAAAAAAAAAAAAGTTAAGGTTACAGATGCAAAATATATTTCAATTCATTGAAATATATTTTTTTAATCTCGTGAATAAACATAATTTCTCCATATAAAGGGTAGATGCAATAAAATCACATTATTTTGCAATACTGCACTATTTGTGAGAGGAATATTAACTTTAATCGAATAAAAAAATTATCGGCCAAAAAAGAATTATTTAATCCAGGCTTGTCACGTATTAGTAGTTCTCTATTTAAAAAAAAATATCCAAGAATCCATCAAACGATATCCTACCTCGGTAATGATATGGGGGTGGTAGTTAGGGTGGACGAAGTAGAAGAAATATTTTGAGGTTTTTGGTTCTTGTACACACACTAAATCACAATTTTTTTCACTCCCTTTAATAGTGGGGGTGGCTAATGCCAAAAAATGTTTTGAGACCTTATAGCTTCTCTTGTATATACTAAATACTAATTTTATGGACTCACCTGCTTGATTCATCTATTTACCCCCATTTACCCCAATTTACCGCCCGCCTTCAACGGAATAAGATGAAAATATAATCTAATTTCAGATCACGTTAAAATACATACGTGTACCAAATTTCAAGTCAATATCCTTAACGGTTCCAGAGTAATCGTGCGCACAAAAAAAGTTTCAGACAGATGGACAGACAGAAAATTTTTTTGCCCAAACTTAAAATCTCGACGCTAAGCCTATTTAAACAATAAAAATTTTCAAAATTTTTCTTGTCGTGACTATACTTTCACTGTATGTGGAAGTAATATCTATCACAATGTCCACTTGCCCATAATAGTCTAAGAGCCAGACCCAAAACAATTCTCTGAATTTATTAAGCCTGGTTTTTTGCCAGTTGATTACAGTAGTTGCGTACACTAACATACTGCGGTCAGTCAAGCGAAATCTAGAACAGGTGTCTCAGGTACGCCATCAAAGTTATCACAATTACGGAGGTAACCGGCACGGTAGCTCAATCGGTTAAGGTGTATTGAGTGGCGAATACGCTGATCGACTCGCTACCGCGCTCTGGGTTCGACCCCCAGCCCCGGTATTGACAACACCGGTGGGGTGGATGTATGTCTGCGTTTTTCCGAATGTGTAACCCCCTTCCGGACAGCATTGGATTTGGATTTGGGGGTTGTCTACTATCTGTGTGGTGTGTTTAATAAAATGAATTTACTATGGCTGAAAATCGTTATGCAAATTAGATATTGAATATAGATAGTTATGTCAGTCAGACAGTTGAATCAGGAGCTGGTCAGCCAGCCCCAATGTATGTATAAAAAATAAATAATGTGCAATTCATTTACTAAACTTCAAAATCTTTGTAAAGGTATTAAATGATATATTAATCATAAATAAAATGGTGAGTCAACCATTTAGCGGGACAACGCCCGTCAGTCAGCAAAATTAAAAAAAAAAAAATCGCGCGCGCGATCGGCGTGTCAGGCGGCGCCACAGTGGTTATTTTAATTATTCTAGGAATTAATAATACTAAAAATTTAACATCACCAATGTCATTCGTTTTAATTTTATTTCAAAGAGGGATGGTTGTGTGAAACGTGGTATAAAAATTAAAGAAATCAGTAAAGGCGTATATTCATAGTAATTTCATAAACATGTGTCAAATGAAAGGGTAAATATTTACTTAGTTCAGTCGTGCTTCGTGCGTCTTACAATAAAGTCTATAGTGACAGTTGTGCCTTACGATTCTTCACTTTTGTCTGTTAAATACTGAGTTAAAGGTTTGTATTTACAATTTATGGTATAGATACTACTTTTATTTCTTAATAAAATGTAGAAAATTAGCTATTGCATATGCTACCTCTCATAATTTTTTTTTAAATTTTATTTGTAACTAAATTGACTTGCATTACGTGTGTTCGTGTTTGTTTTTAGTAAAATATTTTTTTTTAGTTAGGTAATTTTCTTATCTTCTCAATCCGTTAAAGCTAGCTGCCAAGAAGTGCCAGGAACTAAAATATTTTAGGTATCATGTCGATATCGAGGAGAGATTCTGTTCAGCATTTGGCGCCCATTTTCCAGGGAAAAAACTATTCGAGATTTGCTAAATGCTCTTTTATTTTCTTCAGACCCTCTTATATCATTATCACAGTGCATTGGAAAACGTTCACACAAAGAACCACTGATTAAAGGTTTTAGAATTGCTACAAGAGCCACATTTGGTGAGTACTTTGCTATCGGCAAATGATGATCCTGATGATTTTGACGATACTGACATCGAATTCTAAATTGTATTCCATAGACTACGTTCCCAGCACTTTAGTAAAAGTGGTATTGGTTATTGTATTCCATCAACGCTGCGTTATGTTAAATGTAAATTAATATTTATTTCAAAATAAAATCAAAATGTTTGAATTGAAAAATAAAAATGTTAAAGATTTATTTGTTGTTTTTTTTTCTATATATATCATAGCTAAGGACTCCATCTTAAGTTATTTATCAGTTAATCTTACACAAATGAATTGTAACATAATTTAGAAAAATAAATTTGACATCGCTATTTATTATTTCCTAGAATAATTAAAATGACCACTGTGCGGCGGCTCGCTTTTTTCCTTATTATTACTTAACAAACTGTTAACTAACTTTATTTTAAAGTGTAATTGACAGCAATGTTAATAATGTACATTTTGTAAATAATTAAATTTTTCCTAATTACATTGAATAGACCATTATGAAAGAAATATTGAAAAATGTGTGCACTTAAAATATTATATTTAACATATATTATTATTATAAATAGACTATTACTACGCTATTGCAACTATTACAGCAAGATAAATCAATAAAATATTTGCAAAACATAAAATATAAAAAAACCGTTAGAATAATCACAAACTTGGGATAAAGAGATGACGTGAGGCAAGAATTTATTGAACTGCAAATTCTAACATTCCCCTCACTTTACATATTTCATTGCTTAGTATATATCTATAATATCTATATCTATAAAAACAAGAGAAAATTCATAACTACAATACAAGGAATCTAGACAAAATTGCAATTGATTTTAATGGATTAAAATATAGTGAGTATGTGGTTTTAATTGTTACGGCCCCAAATTTTGTAATAAAATTCCCGGCTGGGTAAAAGTATTACTGGAGGTGAGATATAAGCAGCTGCTGAAAGAGTTTTTAATAAAGGAAGGCTTCTACAGTATAAATGAATCCTTAAAAGACATTTAATCAAAGTTGACGGAGATCAAATCATTTTACTATGTATTTTACTATTATGTCAATGTAATTAGGATAAATTTAATTATTTACAAAATGTATATTATTGCTGTCAATTACACTTTAAAATAAAGATAGTTAATAGTTCGTTAAGTAATAATAAGGAAAAGAGCGAGCCGCCGCCTACCACACCAATCGCGCGCACGATTTTTTTTTTATTTCGCTGACTGACGGGCGTTATCCCACAAAATGGTTGACTGACCATTTTATTTATGATTAATATATCATTTAATACCTTTACAAAGATTTTGAAGTTTAGTAAATGAATTGCACGTTATTTATTTTTTGTGCATACATTGGCACATTCAACTGACTGACTGACATGACTGTTATTTATATTCAATATCTAATATGCATAACGATTTTCAGCCTTAGTAAATTCATTTTATTACCTCCGTAATTATGACACCTTTGATGGCGTACCTGTTCTCGATTTCGCTTGATTGACCGCGGTATGTTAGTGTACACAACTGTAATCAATTGGCTAAAACCAGGCTTAGTAAATTCAGAGAATTGTTTTGGGTCTGGCTCTCCGTCTATAATGTCTTTGATACACTATAATTGTTTCAGAATACAAAAAAATCGTATTTTTCTTATTTTTTTCTCGATTTTTTATTTCATTTAAACACGCCGAGAACTTGGCACCTATTTTATTGCAGAACTAAGTAGTAGAAACATCTGACTATATAACCGCAAATTATTTTAGTAGTCTATTTACCATATACTAGGTGGCAGTACATTTAAAAATATCTAAATGGAGGTGCGTTCTAAATCATACCCGTGTTTCGAGTCACCCCGGTTGATGGTGTCCATCACTAAATCACAAATCGTAACTGTATAATGTACATTACAATTCTTAAAATTTATTTAAATACCTTTCAGAGAGTACTCTCTGTTTGATAAACAGCTTCAACTTTATTTAAAAAATTCTCAAATTAGAAATAAAACGCTGAATAACTTTCGCGAAAATTTCTAAACATTTTTCATTCATGGCATACCCTCTCAATTCAAGTAAATGCAATGATTTGAAGCTCTGTTTACAGTTTTTTTAAGTAAAAACTCCTACGAATAGATGAGATGAATAGAAGAAATTGTAACTATGCTTAAAATAATATTTTGATTTTTGTGTACTTGTAAAATATTTGATTTTAATGATAACTTCGGCTAAATTTTTTTTTATTTATCCTGGCAGGTAACTAAGCTAGTAAGTAATATTGATTTACAATCCATGGGTTCTAAGTGAATATTATATGCCAATTCAGTTATTGTAAGGAATGTTACAGCATTATAACTTTTTTAACTAGTAAATGAATTGTAAGTTCACTATGTTAACAAAAATTTGTTAGTAGTGATCAACTACCGTACATGTATTGCAAACATTTTTTTTAGTGCCTTGCTTAAACTATGCTTTATAACGTAACAAATCTGGAGAAGTGCCATTTCCAGCTTATAAATGAATATATTAAACAAGGTTTAAAACGAAACCTCTAAAAAGTCAAAATGTCAAAAAGACTATTAAATTACATAATATTTTAAAAAGGTATGTATTCACCAATATCATTTCCTTGTTACCTTTACATCTCTACAAATTACAAGACATCTACTAAAATTTTAGGTATCCTTTAGGAATTGACTTATTCTAGAAAAACCGTAAAATTTCTGATATTATTCAATTACAGGAATGACGGTTTCTTAAGATCAATTCAACAGTGACAATATAGCTGTCTCCTCGCCTATAGGAAACCTCGACCATAAATTTTTAGCATCCTCCTGTTTCTCTGGGAACACATCAAGAATTAAAACGCAACACGTCGAGTTTCGCATTATAATTCAGTAAACTGGGATGGTTATTCGTGTGTTCTATTAGTGATTTCCCTGGTGTAACATCTACTTTCATATATTATAGATGATCCAAGTGAATGGCCTGATTTTATTGCGAGCATTTTGCTGAGTAGTTTGTATGAAGACATGCATATCTAAGTCACATATAAAATTGCATTTTGTGAGAATTCAATAGTTCACTAATATATACTTTTATTTAAAAAATTGGTGAAATATTGGTAGAATAAAGTGATAATAATAAAAATGTATAAAAGATAGTAAAAATCCATATTCTCCATCCAAGTTTCTCACAACGAAAAAAATTTTGTATGTGGAAATAATTGTTTATGGAACTTTAATAATGTAATATTTGTAATCTCTACCCCAAAAATCCATAAAACGATATCCCACATCGGTAGTGGGGTGAAGGTGGTAATTAGGGGATGCTAGTGGGGGTGGATGAAGTAAAAAAATATTTTGAGGCTTTTGGTTCTTGTACACACTAAATAGCTGATATGTTTACCAAATATAATATTCTGCAACAAAGAGCGATTTTAACAACAGTGATGGACATCCTTCGCCATTTGTCTATTCCACAATTCTTTAGTAAAGTTTTCCAATATTTCTTCGACATATAACTTTGAGAAATCGTTATCTAAATGGATTATGTACTTTTAGTTGATATAAATGAAACTATAAAGTGTAGTCACTTAAAGTGCTATTAAATAGTATCAAAAGACAACACAATAAATAAAATTGACGTATAATTAATTAGGTAGTAAACACCAGTAAAATTTTGTCATAATATTGTATAATTTTGTACCCACAATTTTTTACATTTTCTATCCCTTGAGCCTGCTCTGTAATGGTTAAGGGGATACTATTAATCTCTATGTTAATATTTTCCATTGCCTTGTCTTATAATTATTTACAACAATAAACCCCAACCTTTATATTCTTTGATTTCATTTGTCATACCTGGCTTGGCTAACCCAAGCATACCCAACTGCAAAGTTTGTTAAACTAGGGAAGATAGGAGAGGTAATTTTGGTGAAGTTATACGTCACTGGAATAGTTAAAAGAATGACTGTCCTGGTGCCCTGGGCAGCTGATAAAAATTTGGCTCATGGCTCTGGTTATATTTGGATTATAAATGCCAATAAACGTAGATGAACTATAAGCTCCTGAAACTTTTAATTGGCTTCAAATTAAATATAAGTAAACTAGCTAAAATTTAATTTTTCGGCTGAAATTAATGAGATAAAATTGATTTTAGTATTTACTTTTAATTTAACTTGAATTTATTTTAAGTTAATCTTATTTCCAATTTAATTTTCAATCAGGTACGTCTAAAAAATAAAAATGCGAAAGTTAGCATTAAAATTACGAAATAGTTAAATGAATTGTATTACCTTATAACTGAAACATCCATTTAAGGGATTGAAAGGTTGGTAAAAGAAATTTAAAAGCAGCTTAGAGAAACGGTGCCAGCTTACTAGTATGAGTGTAGAACAGCAAAAGAAGGACTCGGAGCTCATTACGACCGGAAGTTAAAATACGCAGCCGCTCAATTGGACTGATATTCAAAAAAGTAATCTAATTTACACTGATAAAAAGCAAATATAAAACTGACTGTATTGTTATAATATATATTTTAAAAAGTAATGGACCAATAACAGACCCTTGCACCACACCAGTATCTAAGTCACATATATCAGATATATCTGAGCGTATGAATATGAAACGAGTATTTTTTGTATTATCTAGATGTGACAATATCCATCTCAATATGTTGTCTCTTATACCCAAGTTACTTAGCTTTAATTTAAGAAATTTATCATTTTTATTACTATTATTAAAAATGTATACAGTTTGTGCAGAGCAATATAAAATATAGGCAGATAAATAGTTTGATCTATGTAATTTTGATTATATAATTAAAACAAAATTACTAAGTAATTACTACAAATGTATGTTATCAAAAAACATTGATTTCAATTTTAATTGTGATCCAAAAAAGTTTCTTTAAGCGTTCCCTTTATCGGGAAGCCTTTCCAGAAGCCGTTGATTATGTTGTCCTGGAAATCAGATTAGAGTGGTTGCCGTGACGGAGATGGATAAGTGGACATTGTGCTAGTAAAGAGAAATAGTGTGCGCGTCCTAGTCGGGAGTGGGCGAAGCGAAGACCAGAGTCCATGGCGTCGAGTCGGATTGGTATGTGAGGGAGAAGCTAAACTGTACTACTCATTCATGATAATCATATTTAAAATTATTGTAATGTAATTTATATTACGTAAGTTTGTTGTAAGATAACAGTTTATTTTTAACTGTCGACCATCGAAGCCGCCGAAGCCGGTATATCTAAAATTAAATTAAATGACCCTCTCTATGTCCGAAGAGATCTTCTGCGGGAGGGGGCTACGGATTGAGACACAACGGACATACGTCCAAAAGACGAGTACACTGGGATTTATTTTTTTCCCTTAAAACATTTCAGTATCATGACTGGAAGTTGAAATCTCAGGTGAGAGCCAATTTTACTTGCCTCTCGATCAAGCAGCTATATATAATAAATGAAATGATTTCCTTATTTTATTTCAGTCTGTGATTCAGGTATGAGCCTGGTATCAATGTCTTTGTCAAGAAACGTAGAATGTGAATTGGCATGTTGACAAGCTGTAAATAGTGTGGGAAAGAAGTTATGGCTTAAAAACAAAATGGCACCAAGGAGTTAAAGCGCAAAGTACTGGAGTTGTCTGTAACAACATGCTTATTAGATATCAATGCTACTGACTACACTTCTAGGACTCCAGTGGTGTAGGCAGAGACGAAGGGTGACAGAAGTCGTAAAAGTTAAAATTTACAATATACAGTGCATCCCACTCTTAATGCCCTCCTTCATATTAGGGTGGGCCGAGAAACACGAAAATTTGAATTTTCAGATGGGCTAGTTTCTAATTTGTTAATATGTATCTAAAACTAATTCGGGTAAATTTTTAACCAAATCGGTTAATATCTAGCCGGACCACCCACGGCCTTGAAAATGAAAAAAAAGTTCAATTTTTCGATTTTTAAGATTTTTCAAATTGACATTTATTAATGTCTAAACGCATGTACCAAAAGTTTTCCGAATAAAACATTTTTCGGTTCCAGGGAAATTAGAAATTCCACTTGTTCTAAACATTTAAAAAGTATGTTTATTTTTAGGTTTTTTTGGTGCGCTGCAATCGAATATGACGATAAAAAATGTAAGGGGATGCTAGGGGGTGACTGGGTGGTTAAAATCATTTGTTATTGTCATATTCGGTTTCACCGCACCAAAATACTTAAGAATATACATATATTTTCAATTTTCATAAGAAGTAAAATTTTAACCTCCCCCTAAGGGGTTGCAAGGGGGTGCTAGGGGATGATTGGATAGTTCAAATCAGTTTTTATCGTCATATTCGGTTTCAGCACACAAAAAAACCTGCTTTTCAAATTTTGAGATCAGGTGTAATTTCAATCCCCCAGGAGGGGGTGCTAGGGGAAAATTGGATAATTAAAACCTTTTTTTATTCTCATATTCGGTTTCAGCATCCCAAAATACATTGGGGTAGGGAGGTTTACCCTCTGGATTTCGACTTTTTTTTAATTTTGTGTGCCTGTGTGTGTAATTAATAACTTAGAAATGAATTGTTTTTCGAAAAAAAATGTCACTCCTCATTTTCTCTTTTAATTCATTTTTTCCACCAACTAACATCATCGATACATTCTGATTCGTTAATCTTTAATGCCCGAATAATTTACAAGGCAGATGGTTCGAAATTTTTAGTAATCTCTCAATGAAAACTCTTAGCCTTTCTGGTATGAAAGTATCGATGGAGTGATTATATTTTGGACATAGCATTTCTACAGCTTCCTGGCCAACAATATTGCATTAGTGAATAGTCACAGGAGATAAAGGATAACAAAGATATGCATCAGATAGACTAAAATATACCCCAACTAGCAATTTGGTATTTTATAAAAGCTTCAGAGATGTTTCACAAATTTGATAAAAACAACATTAGTCTCAGAAACACTTTAAAAACGTTATTACGACAGCTATAAATGTAAAATTGGCACCATTTTATAACATAGTTTAGTCATTTTTGATATTTTGTAAAAGTTATTGCAATCATTACAAAATAATTGTATAAACAATTCCGCAGGCTCAAAATTCGGTACAGCCACTATAAAATAGTTTCATTGAAGCTTCATTTAATTGCGTTATAAAGCACATACTTCACTGTTATTATTCCTATAAAACACCAATAAAAAACCGCTGCCCAAGGACTCACTACTTCCACATCCAGATTTTCTATCCAAGTCACTCGCAACGAAAAAATTTTGTATGTGGAAATAATTGTTTTTGGAACTTTAATAATATAATATTTGAAATACTCTACCCCAAAAATCCATAAAACGATACACCATATCGGTAGTGGGGTGGGGGTGGTGATAGGGGGTGGTAGTGGGTGTGGATAAAGTAAAAAAATATTTTGAGGTTTCTGGTTCTCACTAAATCACAGTTTTTTTCCATCCCCTTTAATAATAGGATGGGGGTGGTAATGAGGCTGGCTAATGCCAAATTTTTTTTTGAGACCTTAGCTTCTCTTGCATATACTAAATACCAATTTTATGAACTCTTACCTGCTTGATTTAACTATTTACCCCAAATTTACCCCAATTTACCCCAATTTACCCTCCAACCCTTCGACGGAACAAGATGAAAATGTAGTTCTAGATCTCGTTAAAGTACATATGTGTACCAAATTTCAAGTCAATGTCTGAAATGGTTCCAGAGTAAACGTGCGTACAAAGAAAAGTTACAGACCGACAGACAGACAGACAGACAGAATTTTTTTTCGCTCAAACTTAAAATCTCGACGTTTCATGATATTCTAAGCCTATTTGAACAATAAAAATTATTTAAAATTTTTTTGTCGTTACTATACTTCTACTGGATGTGGAAATAATAAAACAATTTCTTAAATTTATTCAAAATGTCGCAAACATATACTTACAAATATAGAATATGCTGATCTCTATAATACCAAACTTTCATGGATTTTACTGGATAATGGAGAAGAACTTACTTAATAATTATTTTAGAGACGTGTTAACCCATACATCTTGCAATTTTTGATGCCAAGGAAATTTCACTGTGAATTATGTTATGCATTTTTGATGAATTTTAAGTGCCCCCCCCCATGTTTACTGAAGGTTTCTAATAATTTTTGAAATTTTATAAAAATCGATTTCATATTTAAAATTTTTTTTGTAATGAAATTTAATGCCAATTTGTTTTAATCATCATAATTTTATAATTAACACGTATTAATTGCCATAAATATGAATAAAAATGTGATTTTTAAACTTTTTATGTCTTGTCATATTTACGACTTCGAACGCTGGTCTCATGAAATGGCTTCCTTCTATAAAATTCTTTTGTGTTAAATACAGCATTTTAAGATAATTAAACTATAGGCGACTCTTACAAAACATCTATAAAATAATGTGTCTTAGAGGTGGCGGCCTTGTGACAGGGCCATACCATGAAAAAATTAATAATTTTTTTTCACAAATGTCTTATTTTGCATTTTTGTTATAACTTATAAGTTAAGAAAAATAACCGTAAAAATAACCGAAATAAACATTTTGATAAAAACTATAATTGACTGTAACTATTACCGTTAAATTGCATATTAAGTTTTCATTTTAATATCCTTGCTCATTTTATGAATATTTTCAGTTGTAATGTCCCAAGGACGTTGATAATACGAAATAATTGTATCACAGTTTCCGAAAGCACGTTGCTTGGTAATATCTCGACGCCGGCGCTGCGCCGTAGGCGGAGGGATATTACCTAAAAGCAACGTGCTTGAGGAAGTTGTGATAAAATTATGAGCTATTTGTCAACGTTCGAGAGCCATTCGCATAGAATTTTTTTTGCAATTTATTTCTTTTATTTTTACCTAATTCATAATTTCTGGTCCCGCAGAAATCCATAAATGTATTCCAGGTGTACTTTTTACTTTACTTTGTATTATATGGCGTGTTTTCGTCTATTATTATATTCATCGAGTCAATATTTGCTGTGCCAAATCGTAATTGTGACATTGTCAAAAAATAAATTATTGTCAATCTGGATGACATAAGTGAAAATTGCCCTAGGGACATTATCAGTGTAATGTTGTTTTGATTGGTTGTTTCCTCACACGTGATAAGAATAGGCGAATTTAATAGGATTTCTATTTGAGCAAAAAATGTTCAGCTATAATATCCCTAGGACATCGATAATGTACGAGATAAGCACGTAGCTTGGTACTAGCCCGACGCCGAATGTGGAGGACTATTAGCAAGCAACGTGCTTGAGGGTAGATAAGCTATATATTTTCACCCACTAATTTCATAAAAATAAAAAGTTCTCCTTAAAATCGTTAAACGTTTTTTATTTATAGTTGAACATATGATCTTTATGTTTCTATACGTTTTACATTTGAAAAACAACAGTAAGTCGTAAAAATAGCATTTCAAAGCATGTGTGCAGTTTTTTAATAACTTTTGAAGTTTTTCGGAGCTTTTAATGTATATTTCAGTTAGATGCGCTCGACGAACCAAGAAAATCAATACCTCATTCATTGTTGAGTATTTAAGCTTTTGAATAATGGTCAATTTATATTGGTTCGTCAAGCGCTTCAATGTATAAAAAACAAAATCGTTTCCGCGGGAATCGTAATGGTGTCGAAGTTACGTGCGAATTTAAACATGTTAACGCTCAAAACCACACATTATCGTGTGTATTGAATAGAAATACTTTTCTACGACTATTGGATAATTCATTTATTATGGATTCGTTTTTGAACAAGTAATGGGGCTCATTACTCACAGCCGTGGGTAATAATTCATTACTCAGTGGGCTAGAACCAATCACAAGAGTTCATTTGCATTATTTAACAGTTTTTGTGGAGCAATCACAAAAGACGATTTAAAATTCAAAAACATCGTGTGTGCCATAACTCAATTCAATCTGTCATAATAAGTAGGTCATCGATTTCACTTAAAGTAAAAAAAAATTCACTTTTCTTACGCTCCTGTACGCTCGAATTTTCGATTTCGCAAGTGCGATTCACGATGTGCATCAAATGCAATTTTTCCCCTTTCCATAATGGCATAGTATGGTCATTCAACTCATGGATTAAAAAAGATCTGAACGTTTAAAGATTTCGTGTTTCGCCTTCTTTGCAGATTGCGAAAACAGGCGCATCAACACAGTATAGTACAGTAATAAATCGAAAAGTATCACTTCTAGCTAAAAAATAAAAATCTGCAAGGAAAAGTTTATAAACCGGGGAATAATTTGCTGTTTTTAAAATATCAGTAACTTTTCGTTTTCCTGGAGATATGGAGATTTAAAAATGGCGTCAAACGTTTTTAAGTCAAAATATCTCTTTAAAAGTTAAGCATTTCAGAAACTATGGCACTTGCGTCAAAAACGTTAAGAAACCAAACTGAGGATTATCAATTAAGCTAAAAGTACTTTTTTATTTTCTCTTCTGCTTAAAAAATAAAAAAGTTATGACCGATACAAAAGCGTTTTTGCATTATTTCCCTAAAAATCTCATCATTTGTTGCAATTATTATTTTTGACAAAGTTATCTTAAAGCGCAACTTTCTGTTGAGGAAAAGGTATAGTATTCTACTCACGTGTAATAGCTATTACTCACTCGGATGAATTACGACACTCGCCTTTGGCTCGTGCCGTAAATGTCATCTTCTTAAGTAATAGCCATCATACACGTTCGTTGAATAACATAATATTTTCCAAAGAACTGTTTTTTAATACTCGTCAAGATACATACTACTCTGAAAATATAATGACATATGACATGGCCGATGGGCGAAAAAAGGCCTTAATTAGTTGTTAGAACTGTCAAAAAATTTTCACTAGTAATCTCCCTAGTGCTTAAATAATTTCTGGTAATTAATTAAAGCATGTGAGAGATTCGGTAAGAAAATTTCACTTCTAAATGAAATTAAAAAATAAATAATGTAAGATTGACAGCTAGATTAGGTTAGGTTATGTTAGTTAGTAGGCTGTATACTACATAGAAAGTTTGGGTTGAGCCTTTGTATATAGAGGTAAGGAAGGACGACTGTTCAAATAAGAAGCGACGGAAATGCATGTAGAATTTTAATTAATGGTTTATCAATATGATGGATAACCTTGGGATCGGTAAAGTTTTTTTATAGTATTGGAATTACTTTTTCTTCATGCAGAACTTTTTATAAAGGATAGAATTTTCTGATAACTCACTAACTAAAAAAGTTTCTCATGTGGTGCACTCTTTCTGCCAGGCAGAAAAATATATTTACTGTTAAACATTACAGAGGAAAAAACGAAATTTAAAATTTCAAAAATTATACGCATAAAGTAAAATCGTTCAGTATGGTTCTGCCCATTTAGTTAGAGCCCACTCTCAGAAAACATCTGTTTGTTGTTTTTCATGCGTAAGCGCGTTGCTTCAAATATATTTTATTGCATAGTTAGCGGCAGCATTTTTATGTTCACCTAAACAATTTTATTTTGTAACTACTTTATTGCCGTTGCCGTATTACAGTAGATTGCAACGCTATATAATAATTATGTAGCAGACTCTAGAACAACAATTTACTTTCAATAACAAAACTGTCCCAAGCAGTGCTTTAATATAATTGTTTTATAAGATAATAGAAAATAACTATAAAATAATTTTAATATATATTTATAATGGTACTGTAAATACTGCCGAACGTTACTAAAAAAGCACTATAAAATTATTTAGTTTTATAAGCTGAAATGTTTTATACGTCACGGAAACGTTTCTAAAATAATTTCTTAATCTCAAAGATTGTCCATAAGATATATTATAGCTTTGCTATAAAAACGTTTTAATGATAGATTTATAAAACAGTTCAATTGCAGACAACCAAATAGTGTTTTCTGCAACTCTAATATAGTCAATTAGCATTTTATAAGCCTTAATGAAATAACAATAAAACAAAATAATCGTATAACATTTAAATTATAAAACAAATTTGCTGGTTGGGACGAAACTAACATTTTCAAATTTTGTTTGAAAAAGTTTTTTCAAAGGGATAAAACCGCCCCCCCCCTTCTGGATGTTCCACGTAATCTTAGAAATGTAATAAGTATATTAGTATGTATCAAAAATGTTGATGCCTTAAGAACGCAGATCTATCACCCGGTGCTCTAATTCCTTGACGCCAGGGGACCAAGAAAAGCTAATAATTATGTGCTGAAGGATGGGAAAAACCTTTTTTCTTCAAATTGTTTTGTCGACACCAAAATGTGCCCCTAGATAAAGAAAAAGCGTTTTTCCAAAACTGGTCACCTAATATTAACATCTTCATGCTTCTAGAAAATTCAGATAAAGTGTGAAACTCGAGGTATAATCATAACCAACGATGTTTTCGAAAGACCTACCATGTACTCCAAACTGTCTCTCTTTTGCAAAACTGTCATTCTCAAAGATACGTCGATCAGTTGCTTCAAATGAGTTAACTCGTAATCCATCGACTATTATGGAATAGGTTCAGGAAAGTAGGTACTGCTTGAAGAAGAGCCAACTTACGTCAGAGGATAACTACTCCTGGAGGACATCGTAATTTGGTAAATTTATCTCCGCAAGTGATAACACGAACTGCCTTACTGGCTACTGGTAGACTTATATCCATGGATAATAGGAAGTCGGCTTTTCAAAATACAGCTGAGGTCAACAAGTGCAGCGGTTGTTACTTATTTAACTGGAGAGCATCGAAGAGCTTGGAGAAATTTTACACAAAAACATACCAACTGGAACAGCAATGGAGCCACGTCCACTTTACCCACAAATTCAGATTCTTAATTCTATAGACGCCCAGATGGGTGATATTTGGATTCAACGGCGAGAGAATTGAAGCATTCGGAGGTGAGTTGAGATGGTTTGGGCTGGAATATTGTTTTTTTTAAATGAGGCTTTAACGGCCAGACGATACATTGATAAGATTCTCCACCATATTGTCTTCCGATTTGCTAATCAGGATGGCCTTAATTTCATTTTGTAGCAAGATAATACTAGACGTTATACTGCCAGAATTGTTCAAATTTTTTTCGAACAGAAAATCTAGTCTACAATCTAGAACAAGCATGCACACTTAAATGTGATAACACTTTGCAACGTCACCTTTTCCCCCAGTTGGCGGCTGAAGACCAAAGGTGAATGAAACGTAGCAACCAGCTAAGCTCAGTGGTTGAGTCGAGGTTCGAACCGTTTAAAAAACTAGTTTTGGGCACCAGCATATGGAACAATACTTCAACAATATTTCTAACCAAAACAAATAAGTTGTGATATTCTGTACATTTTTACAGGTGGACACAATCAAACTCAGGTATTTAAAAAACAATATAATTAATAAATTAGGATAAAAATACAATCTCTTGACAATGTTTAAATGAAGTTAAGAGAAAAGTAAATTATAAAAAATTAGTAAAAATATTTAAAAATGAATACTAAGGCCGGCTGTATACGAGCAACATTTTGCAGTCGGATCAACAACAAAATTGCGGTCGCGTCCCGGCGAACTGAGGCCCACCATAAGAAATACTGTATCGTCCATACACGGGAGTCTCCGGAAGTCGAAACGGGCATTTGCAGTCCGCTCGTGGCCGATCCCGCAGGGTGGTCACATCGACGCGCGCGCCGACACTACCATACACGGACCACAATCTTGTGTTCGTACTCACCGCGATGCGTGGAATTCTTCTTCTCCTCAAAATAAGTAGTAGCAGTGCTTCCTCTTCGAAATACATATTTAGAACTATTTTGTATGTTGTGTGGTCAGGTTGTAGTCGCCTCGACTATTGATACGAGTATTGATACAACCACAAGTCAACCACATAAAAGTAGTCAGGATGTGGTCAATCGAAAGTTGCAGTTGACTTGACCACAAGTTTGGTTACCTCAACTGCAAAATGTGGCTCATGTACGGTCGCCCTAAGTAGAAATGTCAACTGGTTTACATTAATTTCTTCTGACCAAAATACTGCAGATATTAGCTACAGAGATACGTTGGCTTACGTAACTTTGATTGACGTTGACAATATCGGGTTCCTATCTTGTGCTTTCTTCGGATGATGAGTGATAGTACGTGTAGTACTACACGTACCAAAATTCCGCTATAAAAAAACCTCTGCTAGTAATAAAATGGACAATAAAAATCCCTAGGTTAATATTCTTTTCAATTTTCAAATCAAACTGTGTAGGTATCTTTCTTAATCAAAACAATCATTTAACTCATAATTTATTATTGTCTTTTCTTCTTCTTATCGACTAGTAGTCCGATACAATTAATGCCCGACCCGGAACAAATTAACATTCAAATGAAACCAAGCCAGATTGTTAGCTTTATAGATAATAATTAACATACTAAAAGTTCCCATGCCTCCGTTTTGCATATATCTCGAAAACTATTACAAATTAAAAAAAAGACAAGGAACAAAAATTAAAGTACATGGAAAACTGAATTAAACGTTGGTGTTTATACATACCTATCTTTATTTAGTAGAAAGTTGAGGCCGATTACATATTACTGATTTTAAAGTTTTAAGCTAAAATAGAGTAAAATATAGTAAAAATTATACGTGCTTTATATTAATGGAACATTTTGTACTACAATATTAATTAAAGCAAGCACGCCACATTTTTTTTCCCATCCCCATTCCTCTGAGTTAAGAATGTTCCCAAGCCATTCTTGAATCTATAAGTATGCTCTTAAACAATGCAAGCAGTAGACACAGAAGCAGGGAAATTTGTCTCTGAAATTGCATTTACTGCACTCTGAAAAGGGTTTTCTTTTAGGTAATTTATAAGATTTTCATCTTCTTGATTATTGCTCTTTCTGGGCGTACCGGAACCAACTTTACGGGATACCGTTTGGTTGGTTTCCCATTGTTTTTTAGCACTCATTATCGTGGTTTTACTCACATTGTATTCAGCAGCAAGTCTTCTCATGGACCAACTATCTTCAATTTTAGAAACAATTCGAAATTTTTGAATATTTGTTAGATGTCGAACCATTTTTAATAAAGACGCCACTGATTAACGTCAAATGACATTTGTAAGATTATTAATATCAATCAAAGAACGAATGATTTACATAGCTAAAAGAAAGTGTACCAGTTTTTTTTTAAATCAACTGTACCAGCGTTAGATATAATCCATCTAATACCAAAGTTTGCTATAGGCGTCTGAATTTAAGATGCCAGCGCCGAAGTGGAGAACTCGTGAACTAATTATAGGCTTTTTATTTATTTGTGTGGACAATACTTATATTGATATTTTTCTGTTTATTGTTATTTTTGGCGTTAAAAATAATAACATTAATAATATATGATCTAAAGGTTTGTAAGATTTTGTTGTAAGTGATTTGCAAGACGTTAATGGCATTATTCAGCAAAATTCATATATTTTTTAGGTTATCTAGTTTTTCCCTTGAAAAGTTCTTCGACATAAACGGTGCCTGGCTAGTTAAATATTAATAAACTTAAATATTTCTAAATTTATGTACAGTTGTAGTTTAAATCACTTTTTTTTTTTTCAGGAAACATGAGTGACATTTAGGTTAAGCATATTGCAATGTATGGAACATTTGTAAAGCACTAAAAATGTAAAAATTCTAAGTGTGTGTATGAAGGGGAATATGATTTAAATTCAGGATATATTATTTTGTGTGGTACAACCCATATTCAACACAAAACTTAATAAATAAATGTGTATGCTCTATGTTTACAAACAAGTGTCTCAGATTCAAATACCCATGAAATTAGTGGTACATTGAATATAACTGAAAAGACATTTATTAATTCTTTAAGTAAAATAAATGAAACAGTATTTTGTAAAATATGAAATAGAAATATTCAGGGGTTAAAACATAATAGTGCATGGTGCAATAGTATACATTACTTTTAGTTATACTGGAATTACATATATTTACTTATTTCAAAAATTTCACTTACAATGTGTGATTGTCTAGGACATTATTATTGCTACCCGGGCCAAGGTTATTTGCACCAGCTTTTTCCCTCTCAATGCCTGGTTAAAGGTGTCTACATCAAAGAAGGTATGTTTTGAACATTGTCGTGCCAACTCAACTTTCACGAGTTGTCCCTGCAATATACAAAGCATACCGACTAGGTTGGCTCCAGCAAATTGTAGCCCCTTTAAACGCTATCATATTTTTAATAACTTAGCATCTCAGTTTATCATTTACTTATTGTTGATATCATCGTACACAAAGAGACAATGACAGAAAATCCCATAATTAGTTTGACTATAGACCACCAGGTGGCGTACTCCTTATTTTCAGACGCCTATAACTTTATGGTCGTAAAGCATTTAAGTGTCTCGGAGATTGGTGCACGTTCGCCAAAGATGTCAAAACCGACAATTAAAGATGACTAAATGTCAATAATATTTTGACAACTGACGTTAAAATTTCGGATAGTAAACCTCGTCTCTTTATATTTGATAATACTAATAAATTAGAATTCCTCATTGACACGGGCGCTGATTTATCAATTATACCTCGGAATCTATTAACGAATACTAGGAGAAACCCCGATGTTGTACTGACAGCAGCTAATGGTTCAGTTATAGATACCTTCGGGAAGAAATTTTTGAAAATTGATTTAAACTTACGTAGGTTATTTCCTTTCGTTTTTAATATAACAGATATAAATATCGCCATTATCGGAGCAGACTTTTTAGCTCATTTTGGTTTAGTTGTTGATTTAAAACATAAATTGTCAATCGACAATATGATTAGTTTGTCAACATATTTATTTTCAAACAATGGTCCGTCACATTCTCCTAAGTTATTTAGCATATCAAATGAATTCACTGCATTACTTTTACAATTTCCTACTTTAATTAGCTCTCCAAATTACAATTTTCCAGTTAAACATTCCGTTGAGCATCATATTGTTACTGAAGGTCATTTACCTTTCTCACGCCCACGTAGGTTGGATAGCGTTAAATTCAAGATAGCTCAAGACGAATTCAATAATATGGTAGAATTAGGTATTTGTGTACCTTCTTCTTCTTCCGTATCCTCGCCATTACACATGGTTGAAAAAAATAGCTCCGACTGGAGACCTTGTGGGGACTATCGTCGTCTAAATTCAATTACTGTTCCTGACAGATACCCGTTGCCCCACTTCCATGATTTTAACTCGCAGTTGTATAATTGTGTTATTTTTTCAAAAATAGATTTGGTACGTGCTTATCACCAGATACCTGTCGCAAAAAGCGACATTTTTAAAACAGCGATTACTACTCCTTTCGGTTTGTTTGAATTTGGTCGTATGCCTTTCGGCTTACGTAACGCCGGTCAAACTTTCCAACGTTTCATGAACGAAGTTTTAGTAGGTTTACCCTTTATTTTCGTCTATTTAGATGACATCCTGATTGCAAGAAAATCTAGTTCGGAACATTTAGGGCATTTGAAACTTGTTTTTCAGAGGTCAGAATTGTACGGCATTAATATTAAACCGTCAAAATGCATATTAGGTGTCAGTCATTTGACATTTTTAGGACACAATATTTCTTCAGCCGGCATTTTACCTTCTTCTGAACGTGCTGATGTCATAAATAATTTTCCCTTACCTACTACAGTCAAACAACTTCAGCGTTTCATAGGTATGGTTAACTTTTATCATCGTTTCATACCTTCTTTCGCTGAAATCTTAATTCCTTTACATGCACTTTGTACTAGATTACTGCATGATAAAGTTAAAATAATAAATGATTGGCCTACCGACTGTCTTGACAGTTTTTCCAAAGCCAAAGCTGCTATAGCTGGTGCAACCTTTTTAGCACATCCACGTTGTGATGATAGCTCGTTTTTATCGCTGACTGTTGATTGTTCTAATGTCTCTATGGGGGCAGTTCTTGAACAGCGCGATGACGAAGGTGTACTTGCCCCATTAGCCTTCTTCTCACGAAAGCTTACCTTGGCACAGACAAAATACAGTTCCTTTGCCAAGGAACTTCTTTCTTTATTTACAGCGATTAAACATTTCAGATTTTTACTTGAAGGTCGCACATTTATTTGCTTTACTGACCATAAACCTTTGGTCAAAGCATTATTCCCTAAAACTGAAAGAGGCAAATTAGACATTTAGAATTCATTGCTCAGTTTGCCTGTGAAATCCAACATATCAGAGGGAAAAATAACATTGTTGCAGACACTTTATCACGTGAGCATGATACGTCTTCTTTACAACAATGCATTTCCCCAATTGTTACCCAAAAGTCTAACCTAGTTGATATTAACTTTGACTTAAATTTATTGAGCGAAGCTCAAAAAGATGATTCTGACCTTAAATTTTTATTATCAGATACTTCATCGAACACGAAGAGAACTTTTCATTTAAAGAAAATTAAAATTCCATATTCAGACAAGTTTATTTGGTGTGACGTTTCTCGCCCTAAACTTCGTCCCTTTGTTCCTATCGTTTATAGACGGACAATTTTTGATATTTTTCACGGTTTGTCTCACCCTGGTATCAAAGCGACTAGAACATTAGTTTCTACAAATTATTTTTGGCCTAAAATGACTTCAGATTGTAATTTCTGGGCAAAAACTTGTATTAGCTGTCAAACTAATAAAGTGACAAGACATACGAGGAGCCCGATTACTGACTTCGATATACCTAAAGGACGATTCGACCACATACATATAGATTTAATAGGACCATTACCTCCTTCTAAAGGTTGTTCTTATATTCTCACTGTGATCGAGCGTTTTACTAGATGGCCCGAAACTTACCCACTTCAGGATATTACTGCGCGTAAGTTATTTCAGAATTATGTTTGTCGATTCGGTGTCCCTGTCACAGTGACAACCGACCAAGGCGTTCAATTTGAATCAAAGCTGTTCAAAGAATTTTCAAAATTTCTGGGATTTCATAGAATTCGTACGACACCTTCCATCATCCTTCCTCGAATGAAGTGATTGAAAGGTTTTATAAATCTCTTAAAACTGCTCTGAGAGCTAAGTCTTCTATACCACATTGGGTAGATGAACTTCCTATCATACTATTAGCTCTCAGAATACCTGGTGAATTTTTTATTAAATCATATACTTGTCCGGATATTCCTTAATTTATTACTAAATTACGTACTTCATTTAATAATTTAACGTTCATTCCACCTGTTCACCACGTTAATTACAAATCATTTGTCAGCCCAGACATCTCGAATTGTAATTTTGTTTTCGTTCGGAAAGAACGTTTTAAAAAATATTTTACTCCGCTGTACGATGGACCTTTTAAAGTGTTGTCCCATACAGGCGATCGGTTCACTTGCTGGGTAAATATAAGTCACCAACCCCAGGCTCAAGTAACCAGGGATCTAAGAAACAAAAAATAATACAAAAAATAACAATTTTATCAAATAACAACATAACATGTATTTCGTTTTAAAATGTTATTTACTTAAGAAAATATTCGAATATATAACCAAATATTACTAAATTTTATTATTGAATAAATGCCAGCTATAGTTGGCTCTAGGTTAGCGCGGAAAGATTTCTATGCAAGTATGGCACAATATATCTTACCTTGTACTTTTTTTTAGCGAATTTCGTAATATCGTAAAGTTTATGACCATACTAACTTTGGATATTACAGAATTCTCTAAAAAAAGTACGAGGTAAGATATATTGTGTCGTACTTGCATACAAATCGTTCCGCGCTGACCTAGAGCCAACCCTGATTTAACCGTCACAGAGACAAATCTCCCGAGCCTTGGTGATCACCAATAAAAAAAATGTAATCTATATTTTTTCTGAAGAGTTATCTGAATATGAGGCACGGTGAGTTCATCAAAAATTTAAGAAATTGCAGCTATTTAAATGGATGATACCTATTTCATTGCGACTAGTCTATTTAGTCCACTCAAATTAGGAAAAAAAAACTCCGTTTTAAAGAAAGATTTTGAACAGCAGTTTCTTTGCATAGATAGTAAGTACTCAACATTTAGAACAATTTTTTGCCTATGCGCAGAAAAAAAAAGACATGATTTTTGAGATATATACTTATATATACGTTTACTCGTGTTTCTTTTCATTTAGACTTTCATATCTCGAAAATTACACGTTTTTAAAGCTAAACAAACATAGGTAAACGTGTTTAGAATACGATTTCTTACAAAAAAGGTTCTATACATTTTCCCGATTATCCCATTGGTTTTTTCGGAAAAGCGACTTGAAAAATATATCTATGTGTTTTTTCGTGTCTTTTTTATTTTGTATGCAAATATCTCGAAAATCTAGCGATTTTAGGGCTAAATGAACTAAATAAACTTATTCAGAATGAGATTTTCTACAAAAAGGCTCGTATACATTGTCAATTATCCCATTGGTTTTTCCGGAAAAGCTTCTTGAAGAATATATATACTTGCTTTTTCGTATTTTTTTTTTTTCATTTGGACGTATTTTTAAGGCTAATGAACATTACTAAACTTGTTCAGAATGTGATTTCCTACAAAAAAAGTTCTGTATATTTGAGAGATATATACGTCAAAATAAAAAAAAAAAACACGAAAAAGCAAATATATATATTCTTCAAGAAGCTTATCCGGAAAAGCCAATGGGATAATCGGAAAAATGTATAGGAGCTTTTTTGCAGGAAATTTCTTTCTGAACAAGTATACTTATATTCATTTGGCCCTAAAATCAGGCACTTTTCGAGATATATGCATTCAAAATAAAAAAATACACGAAAAGAACACATATATATATATATATTTCTCAAGTTGCTTTTCCGGAAAAGCTAGTGGGATAATCGGAAAAATGTATAGAACCTTTTTTTTAGGAAGTCGTATTCTGAACATGTTTACCTATGTTCGTTTAGCCTTAAAAACGCATACTTTTCGAGATATATACGTCTAAATGAAAAAAAAAAAAACACGAAAAAACGTATATATGTATATATCTCAAAAATAATTTCTTTTTTTTTCTGCGCATAAGCAAAACCTTGTTCTAAAAATTGAATACTTACTTCCTATGCAGAGAAACTGCTGTTCAGAATTTTTCTCCGCTTTTTTCCTAATTTGAGTGGACTAATTTATTTATTTATCCATGGTGAAAAATTGATAATCCTTTACATTATAATAATTGCAACTTTCCTTATTCGACTAAATCTTGGTATTATGTAGAAATAAGTACCTTTAAAGTTTACTTGAGGAAATCTCGATTCCATAAAGATTAGGGATTGCAATACCGGTTAACCGGTTATCAGTGCAAAAAACACATGACAATAATTACCGGTTATTTTAATTTTTTACCGGTTATTTCGGTAAATTTTGAACTTACGATATGTTTCAATTTACGTCAGTGACTAATATTCACTAAATACAGAGTGACTGTCCCAACACTGAGCACTTTTAACAATAAATAAATAATATTATAAAAAGTAAAATCCAAACACCAAGCCCCAAGAAATATAAGAGAGACATTGACAATATCTTGCGAGAGGAAATTGAATATTTCACTGCCGCAAATATCCGTGGAATACATTTAGAAGTATGTTATTACCAATTCTTATTAACTTATCAACCCACCAATATGGATTGAGGAAGGGCATTTTCAGCTGGTGGTATTCTAGGCACAAATATCAGACGACTAATAGATATAGCTTTGAAAACTAACCCTTTTAACGGGCTATTTTAAAAAAAAATTGTATTTTTAGATTAAGTATTCAGTAAATGCCCTATTTGAGTTTATGTTTATAATTTAAAAACTTAAATAGTTGAGATTTTTGTTATTTACCGAATAATTATTTATTTAAATGTATTTCATTTATATTTTTTCCTTTTGATAAAAAACCTTTTGTTTGTTCATTCATACACTAGCTGATGCCCGCGACTTCGTTCGCATGGAACTTCGTTCGGGTGGAACTTGGTCCGCGTGGAATTAAGAACATTGAGATACTAATCTACTGCACATTTATTGCATTTAAGGAAGCCGTCTTCCCATCGAAAAAAATAATTATTTTAATCGACGATAAAGCACATGGGTGGGTATGTGTCAAATTTCATGCTTAAAAACATCTCTCTCCCTGTTCACCGGTTCACCTTTTAAAAACCGTCGAATACGTGTCTCCTTATTTCCTCAGAAGATCCCGTCACTGCGATTTCAGAGATACGGATACCTCAGCTCACGTGGAGTAATTGTCGCCCTCACTGTTATGGGACATAATTAAAAATTCGTTCCAATTGTCTAACACAAAGCTGACTGTTTGTTTACGAACCTCCAACGCTCTTTCGTACATTAAAAATGGAAGGGAACGGAATAAACAGGCTCCGTCACCTACAATTGGGACAATAGTATGTCGTACAACTTCTCCATTAATACTTAGATTTTCTTTAGCCATTTCGTAAAAAAAATAAAAATCACAGATTTCTCAATACTTGCAACCTTCTGACGTGTCAAAATGACTTAATTATAGATATCATTTTCAGTGTCAAAATGATATACTTTATCGGACTGACGGCCGTTTGCACCCAACCCGGTTTTGACCCCTTCAAAAAGCGAAAATCGAAATTTTGTCTTACACGTATCTAATAGATTTCAACAAAAAATATTTCTGCCAAATTTCAGGCATCTAGATCTGACCGTTTCCGAAAAAGCCTAAAATTTCAACCCCCTTTTACACCCTCTTGGCGGTCGAATTTCGAAAAATCCCTTCTTAGTGGATGCCTACGTCATTCGAGGAACCTCTATGTAAAATTTGAAGTTACTAGACTCAGCGGTTTGAGCTGTGTGTTGATAGATGAGTCAGTCAGGGTATTCTTTTATATATATAATAAATAAAATAATATATATAGATAGATGTATACGTATATAAAAATGTATTTGTTAAATTTAGATAATTTTGTACATGGAAAAAGACAATTGCCACTTTCGCCACCCTACTAATTCATTCTAAAAATTACCGGTAAATACCGGTTAACCGGCTATTTACATTTTTATTTACCGATTTACCGGTTATTAAAACTTCCAGTAAATTGCAATCCCTAATAGAAATAATGCAAATTATTTCTGTCAGTCTATTCCAGCATAATATTTACTTTCACAAAGAAAACAGTTACGAATATCTCTGTATATTACTGTAAGGAATAGATTTACTATCTACTTTTAAATTATAATAATCATTTGTTAACAAACTACTCTCCTCTAGCCATTATTTCTGGTAAACTCCGCGGCGCAACTTTATCTTCCAGCATAGCATCCTTCAAAAAGTGCCCCAGGGTTTACATTTCGGACTTTGCACTAGTTTCAACCGGGTCCAGTCCGCATTCTTTGCAGTAATTGGTTATTCTAGATCTCAGCTGTAACCACATTTCAACCCATATTCAATCGGGCAGGCGGCTCTGGCTTGTCCCATCTGTTGGCGTGCCATATATTATTGAAAGGACGGATTGCAAAACCTGATTGATTGATTGCCACTAAATAACATTATAATTATCACTGTGCTCTGCATAGGGATGAACGTAATTAGGTAGTGCTATTGGATTATGTGATTAATTTCGTCAATAATTTTTTGCAATATCGCGTTTTGAACATATGGGGCCGCATCTATAAAGTTGTGATTTTGTAGTTTCGCATGTACTTTGAAAATCAATGATTCAATCTAGTACAGCGATGTGTTAAACCAAATAATGAACATAATTTAAAATTTATTATCGCCATAGAAGGGAGTAATTACGAAAGCAGGTTTCGTTGATCATTTTTTTCATACCGATATCAAGTAATCAGAAAGCTGGATTTAGTGAAGCAATCTTGCATAATTTCGATTATACAAAATCGATTATACTGTTATAGTAACTTTACTAGGCAGCGTAATAAATAACTGTTGTCTATTTAACTAATTTGACTATGAAATGTCGTTGTTTCCATTGTGACGAATTTTAGTTATGTCAATCAAACAAACAGAGCTGTAAAATTTTTTATATCTTAGTTTTAAAATTTACTTAGAAAATAATCATATCGAATACAATGCATACCTCTAAAATTTTCGGGTTATACGTCTCAAATTTCTCGCACGGTAGCAAATCGCGTCAGTTTGACAGAATAATCATTCTCCTTAGAGGGCGGACTATTTAAACTATCAAACTGACACTCTTTTATTATTGAGCAACAAGTTTTCGATATATAACCCAATAATAGTGAAGTAAAGTACTTACGTATACCAACAACTGGTGCATTTTTCCACCGTATCTGATAACTTTCTTGCAATATGATATATTTGTCAGGGCTCAAAAATATCATGATATTTATATCAATATCAAAATATCAGATGTTTTGATTTACCAGCTAACAATCTTTATACAGAGATGCAGATAGTTGCTGACATTCGTCAAACCACGTCCTATAAATCTCAAAATACAAACTTTTTTTTTGAATTTCTTGTGTCAAAAGTGTTTATTTTCTAATTTCCTGGATACTGGATTCTAAATATATGATATACCTTTTATATAAAGGTAGGTACAAATTCTTCTGTCCTAATTTTGCTCAGTTATATACCACTTACTAAGTTTTAGGTGTATAAAAATGTATGCTAAGTTTTTAAAGGGCTGAGCACTGAAGAATGAGCAGTGAATGTATGTGAAAATGCAGCAAGATGAAAAACTGCTATTGGTGCTATTTCGCGTTGGATCCAAACAGAATCTTTTTATATTGACTTCTGATAGACAAATAGCAAATGTTATCCCCTATACCCTATAGGCTTGTCACATAGAGCTCGAGATGACACGTGAATTCATTTCCAAAACAACTCTCAGATAAAATTGGTTCCAATAAGATGGATATCCGCCTCACTGACACTGTGGACACAACAATTCTACTTGTTGGATGACCACTGACCGTGGTCAGATTTAAATTCTTCAGATTATTTTCTTTGGGATCATGGATAAAGTAAAAAAATATTTTGAGGTTTCTGGTTCTTGTATACATACTAAATCACATTTTTTTTCATCCCCTTTAATAATGGGGTGGGGGTGGTAATGGGGGTGGTAATGGGGGTGGCTAATGCCAAATTTTTTTTGAGACCTTAGCTTCTCTTGTCTGTACTAAATATCAATTTTATGAACTCTTACCTGCTTGATTTACCTATTTACTCCAAATTTACCCCAATTTACCCCCCAATCCTTCGACGGAACAAGATGAAAATATAATCTAGTTCTAGATCTCGTTAAAGTACATATGTGTACCAAATTTCAAGTCAATATCTCAAACGGTTCCAGAGTAAACGTGCGCACAAAAAAAGTTACAGACCGACAGACAGACAGAATTTTTTTTCGCTCAAACTTGAAATCTCGACGTTTCATGACATTCTAAGCCTATTTGAACAATACAAATTTTTTAAAAATTTTTTGTCGTTACTATACTTCCTTCCACTAGATGTGGAAGTAATTAAAGAAATTATAGGACAATTTAAAAAAACTGCCGATGTAGTCAAATCTCAAAAAACAACCGTTGAAAATAGTTAAGCAGATTAAGAAATCTATTAATAGTTTTATTAAGATTTCTTTGATCCCACTTATATTTAAGTCTTAAATTAGGTGTTTCAACCAATTTGCACAAACTTGTACGAATGGACTATTATTTTTATTTTCAAATAATAATAATTCCAGTCCATAGCCAGAAATTTGCCTCTAGACGAATCTGACATTCAGTTGATTTACGGCAAGACAATAAGAAGGGCTCATTGTATATAATAGAAACAATAAATTACCATTCTTGGCTGGTCATTCATATAACTTTTTCAATGTATTCTGCTCTTAGTTAATATTGTTATTATGTTACCTTTGTCAGCTTTACAGATAGGTAAATCATTGTTATCCAATTTTAGGTTTATGCTTTTAACTAGGTTCATTTCTTCCTTATTTTCATTGAAGTTTTTCGAAATTAGAAATGTTTAACAGCGATCATTTCAAAATATTTTCTATTGACGTTATACGGGGATATTTTAAGCTTTTTTGAAGAAGGTTTAACTCTTTGTACGAAAAGATAATGTTAGTTACATGACATTTGTAGATTTCACGCCCTATAAATTGGTAATACTTATTGGTAGGTAACGTAGGACTTACCAAAGATGCGAAGAGAAGAAAAATATGTTTCAATCCACTAATGTTTACCTTTCCTGTGATATAAATCGTAAAGTACTAATCCCACAAAAAAAGTGAAAAGATCAAAATTGTAGAGAATTTCAAGGTCTTGTAGCTTTGACAGGAAGAGAGGAATTTAAAGAAAATAAAACTCAACCCTTTTTTTCAAGATGGTAGCGACTCCACAGCGATAACAGATGTCAATTTCTTACATATACACTCGGGATATAGACCCCCCCCCTACCAGGCTTCAAATTCGTTTTAACTGAAAAAACTCCTACAGACTGGACTATCAGGTCATATTGCAAAAACATCATCTAGGTACAATCTTTTTTGCAGAAGTTGCAAAATACCCAATAAGGAACACAAATAAATAAAATTATGCACAACAATAAGAATCGTTTGAAAGCACCAAAATTGTGGCATGTTTATTATATTTGCCCATTTAAGCTTACAAAAACAATGAGATTCGAATATGGGCACAGTATATTGACGGGCTCTTGAAATATTGTGGTTCTCTTGCATTGAGAAATAATTACATGGCCATCTGGCCATGTCAGGCCTAGGATAATACAAACCGTCGCTCTGAAGCAATATACCTGTCGGCCGGATCAAGCAACGCGCCTGACAGATTCATTCAACCGTTCCACTTTGAATCAATAAGCGTTTACTTCGGACCGTCCCGGCCGGGGATGGTATTTGCAAGCACACATATCCGCCTGTTTGTTTGTGTAGCGGGACGTAACTCATATTGGTCTTTTGCAACAAACAATAAAAACGTCTGGGGTTGGATGTTTGCTCTTTTTTTGATACTTGAAAAGTAGAAGTCTCCGGCGAACAACCGATTACATGATGGAATAAAAAGAACGGAAATTCTCCATCGGTATTGTGAAGTTAAATACTTCTTCTCAATCTATTCGTCTATATTTTTGTCTCGTGCTCTATTTATAACTATTGTTCATTCATAACTAATCGTTCAGTTGTTGGAAATAGTGGGTACAGAAATACTTTTTTATAAATGGGTAAAAATTGTTTGATGTATGTTCGGAATTAGTTTTATGTAAATATTGCAAAACAATGCTTTACCTTGTCAAGTGCAGGAAATATTTTAAAATTAAATTAAAAGAAGAGAAAATTCAGTTTTAATTTTGTAGATATACAGGGTGTATCAGAAGTGAGCGATCAAACGAAGTGAGGTGAGAGGGGAGGTCATTTCCGATAAAAAAATCATATATGTGGTTATTTAATTGTTGATGGTTGAATAGTATATTTCATTAAGAGTCTGGAAATAAGGATTTTTTCCGTGCGCGTGTGACAAATTCTCGTGTGAGGCGAAGCCGATGACGGGAAGTCATGCAAGCACGGAAAGATCTATTTCTGGACGTGTAATGAACGATATTTTTTATTATACTTCTTTGAAAACGATAACATAAAAACAAAATATAACAAAAAAAGACATACGGAACAAACTTGGAACATTTTTATTTTCATAAGTTAGAGGAATAAAAAAACATGTAACTACTAGAGTAAGAATATTGAAAATTAACTAATAATAGCTAAAACTAATAATGTTTTTAGTTTGAATTGTTATTATTAATGATTGTGTTTATTGTGCAATTGGTATTATTGCACAGGTTAAGTCCTTTTGGAGTTCATTTTGTGAAACTTCAATTATTGAAGGAGACTCTTCGCAAATATTTTGATTTTCTTGAACGAATGATACACTTGTTGTATTTTGCGAGTGAGACAGTTTTCGTGATACCTCAATTTTTCGTTATATGGATTCTTCTGTCTATCCTTCTGCTACATTGGAAGAACACCATCCTCCGTGCCTTTTCAGAGTGAGTAAATCACCTCCACTTTCCGCCAACATGCTTGCCGAAGAACGCCTTAGTCTATGCCCGGTATATTCTTTGGGATTCTCTAGTTTTAGGTCTGCAACAATTTTCGGAACACCACTGATGGTATGGCATCCAACATGTTGAGTACCTGCCATTTCGATATGCAATAAATAATCTTCTGCTGTTCGCATTTTTAAGTCGTAGAACTGCATATTTACGATAATGTGTGCAGGGCTCAAATGTACATCCTTCATTGGTAATGGTGAAACTTCTTGATGTAAGTTTTTCCATCTCGTAAAAACACGACAAGAAAGCGCTCATTATCTACCACATCGTCTAAATTTAAACGTAGTAAATCATCTCTTCGACACGCACCAAAGATCCCAAACACTAACATTGCTTTTGCTAGTAGATATTGTTCATCTGGAGCTTCACATAAAAATTTGGTTACTTGTTCTGCTGTTAGAATTCTGGACTTTTTCGGTATATATCCTACAGCTTGACGTTTCAAGAAAGCAATAGTTTTTGGATATTTGTTGATGTCACCATTTTATTTTATGGCCAAACAACTTTTTGGATTGAAAATCGACTCCATAACGTGAAAGATTTCATAGACTTTGCTCTTTCGACAAAGTAAACTAGAAGAACATCGTCACTTACAGTTTTGATTTTGTTCCGATTTCGCGATTCAGTAAAAAGTTGATATTCGTGTTCATATCTTGACCTGGATTTTACTGGTAATAAATTCTCGCTCGCTTGTGCCGCTTGCTCCAGGATGTTATTGGAAATTTCGAGATTTTCTTCTAAGTACATTTTATCGGCATAAACTTAATTGACAGAAAATAAACAACGCTGACAATGCAGTGTTTGGTATATATGATGCGTTTCTATGGTTACTCTCAAATTATTTCAAAGGTGATTCGTTTTAAATTAGTCTATGTCAGATAAGGTTGACAAAACGTCAAAAAATATTACAGAAGTTCATCCAAATATTCAAATATTTACGAATTAAAATACAAAATAGGTACATGTTAAATATCAGATAGCATATAGCCTTTCTTAAATTTAGTTTACTTTGCTGCATATTTCTCGGGGTTCGAAAATATCGTGATATTTATTATAAATATCAAAATATCCGATATTTACGATATATACCAATAATTGATATATATCGGATATTTTAATATTTATAATAAAATTGTAAAGAAAATATTTAAAAAAAACTTATTTAAATGTACGGTCATTCTATAGAACACCCCCCTTCTTCCCTATAGGAAAACCAAAGGTACTGACACATACTACACACCAGTACGAGTCGTTTCTGCTAGTTGAAATGTTGTGCTTATTTTGGAAAACTACCCCCTGCAATGGGGGTAGTTTTGAAAAAAAATGCGAAATGCCAGAAGTAGTATATTGTCCTTACCCTAAATAATTTTATTTAGGGCAAGGACAATATATTTTTTCAATAGGGGGTAGTTTTCCAAAATAAGCGCAACATTTCAACTAGTAAAAACGACTTGTACTGGTGTGTAGTATGTGTCAGTACCTTTGGTTTTCCAATAGGGAAGGGGGTGTTCTATAAAATGACCGGTTTTTTTTTTGCTTTTTAGTACATTTTTGAAATAAAAGCTTTTTAAATTTTTCTTTTTATATAATTTTATTTTTGTACTATTTAGTCATCAGAACAGCAATGTTCAACGATACCATAATATACTACTCTTCAAAACTACATGTATTTATACGTCAAATTTCAGCTTATTTCGATAACAAGAACTTGTTCAAAATTAACATTTTCCACAATTTTTAGTCTTAATTTTACAAGAAAAATTATTCCACATAGGATGTTTGTTTCTCGGCATGTTGCTTAATAGTTAATATATTGTTATATCTATATTTAAAAGATTAAAACAGGCAATTCTGAGCTCATTGTAGAACAGACACTTTATGCCAGCATATAAAATAATGTAGGTTAGGTATTGGTTTGCAGGCGGGAAGTCCCTTCTTTGCTAATAGCAGCAGCAGTAGTTGACATAATCAAAGCAGTGTTGTCATATTCTCACAATTTTAAGCGTTTTTGCAGAAATTTGATATATATCAAAAAAGTGATATTTATTTCACTATAAATATCATGATATATATCGTGATATATATCATGATATATATCACTGGATATATATCTTCGAACCCTGATATTTCTATTTTAAAGCCATATACTCGGTATTTTTATTCAGCGCACGGAAAAATTGGAGATCGGGAAAACTTTTCGCGTGCGCTGTTTCCATGCACTAGTTCGAAAAAGTCCATCTTACATTATTACTAACACAGATGAAAACAAGCTAAAAACGTACTCCTCGCCGGTTTACTAAACTTTTTATACAGTATCGGCAAGCGTTTGATTAGGTACGGCAATAAGAGCAAGGGAGAGCGAAGCAACTAGGCTATTCTTTTTTATCGTATAACACATCCTACTCGTGCCACCTGCTTTCTTCACCACATGTGCGTGGGCAGCTCTGTCTGCGGAATTTCAATTCGTTTCCGTCTTGCACCTTTCATTTCTCGTTATGCCTAATAAGCAAAAGTTTGATTTGCTTTTATTTAGTAGCTACTCAAAATGTCAGTTTATACGCCTGCTGAAAAGATTCAGATACTTAAATGGTCAATGATGTACATATGATTTACTTGATATGCGTATCACTATTTGCCCCTCTTCTAGAGCACTGGTAGATACCTTTATTGTGGGTGGTCGGTTAAGTCGTTGAAACTATGTAATACCTAATCCAGGACTTTCCGATACTGTATAATTGTTACACATTCTATAGGATAATCTTCGCAGGTTTTTGTAAATGAGGTTAGTTTTAGACATTTTTAATTTTACAGTACGAACTTAGTTGGTGTAAAATAAAGTAAAAATAAAAAAAAAACTATTCCATACCCCATGCGGGTTTCGAACCCGGGACCCTTGGATTCCAAGTCAAAAGCGTAAGAACTACATAACACGTAAAAAAATGTAAAAAATGTAAATTTTACAAAAACAAAAATCAAAAAAAATTCTCAAACTTAAATCATAAATAACATTTTTATTTACTGATCGATTTTGTTCAAAGACAATAGGGTTCTTCCCCTAGCTAACACTAACTTACTGTCCAAATTTCAGTACAATCGGATGTTTCTTTCTTGAGTTATTGTGCTTACAAGAAACTTGACGGACGGACGGACGAACAGACAGACGGATATTTTGAAAGTTGTTTAGAATTAGTCCACTAACAAAATGATATGAAATTTTTTTCTCTACGAGCGATATTTTCGGTTTTAGAAATGTGCCGATCAAATGCAATATACTCTTCGTTTGCGTAGTTGCGAAGAGAATAATAAGGTGTTTGCAAAGAAGTATAATAAAAAAGTTATTTTAATTTTTGTATTCTTTCCTGAAATCGTCTAGAAGCATACACTAAAAATTAACGAAAAAAAAATGAATTCTTTGATATTAGTCCAGTCAATGAATGACCTAAAGGGTGGTGTAGAGTGCGTGAGCAGGGACCTAAGCGATTATTTTAGAAAGTTGTTCAGGGTATTTAGGAAGTGAACATACTGAACACCTGACGTCTAGGAGGTGAGCCGGAGGGAGGGGGGCACAAGGAAAGTGCCACTTTTGTTGTTTTCGCTTATATCTCTAAAATGGTGCGTCGTAGGGAAAAATGATAGCTCATGAAATTCTCTACAACTTTCATTTTACATACTTTTTTCGAATTCGCAACCGTTTTCGAGCTACATGCTCCGGAAAAGTGAAAATTTTCGAAAAACAGATTTTTACCTCTTCAACTTTAAGGAAAAGCAAGGTGGGCTTCTCAAAATTTTACTTAAGTCAGAAATCATCAAGAAAGCGGCAGTGATCTTTTACAACCCCTCCTCTACTCAAGGTGAGGTTGAAGAGGTTGGGAAGATTTGTTTCCTCAAGTGGTATGGGGTACCAGAAAGACAGACCTCCCTCAACCAGTACCGCTTCCAGTTGTTCATGAGGTCAGTGGCAATATTAAACCTGACATCAGCTCCCTCCCACCAACTGAGAGCGCAGCTAAACTGCGTTCCCGGTGCACCTACCACTGCAGCAGTGACTCGGGAATGAGCTGCCCCCTTAAGAGTGGGGGTGGAAACATGTAGGAGACACCCTGGTGCCAATTACAAGCACCGGAGGTCCTACTGAAAACGATATTTTGCCGCTGCACCAAGGATTGTGGTAGTGGCAAATGTGGTTGCCGGAAAGCAATGCTGAACTGTTCTGCGGCGTGCCTCCACTGCCAAGGGAAATACCTCAACGGCGTGCCTGTTTACGACGAGGACAACGATGAAGACGACGTAGAGCCCCTTCAGCAAGAACCACCCACCACTGAGGATAAGGATGCCATGGACGAAGAACCCTTGCCAGGAGCCTTACGGCCAAAGAGGAATAAAACGTGAATCCAGAAAAAGTTGGGTTTAACATTGAGAAGTTATTGAGAATGATTGAAATCGAATAAAATTACTTACCTTATATATGACTTTTTTAATAATTTTTAAAATACAATTTTCTATTTTTCAGGTAAAAATCTGTTTTTAGAGAATTTTCACTTTTCCGTGTAGCTCGAAAACAGTTGCGAATTCTAAAAAAATATAAAATGGGAGTTATAGAGAATTTCATGAGCTTTCATCTGGCATAAGAAAGTTTTTCCCTGCGACGCACCGTTTTCGAGACATAAGCGAAAAAAACCAAAAGTGGGTCTTTCTTTGTGCCCTTCTCCGGCTCACCTCCTAGACGTCAGGACTTTCAGTATATTCACTCCCTAAACACCCTGAACAACTTTCTAAAGTAATCGCTTAGGTCCCTACTCACGCACTCTACACCTCTTCCATTGACTGAACTATATTTTTTTTATTTTTAGTGGGATTTAGTGAACGCACTAGGCGATTTCAGGGAAAGGTACAAAAAGCGAGATACGTAGAAATATGAAACAACCTTGGATAACTGCCGAAACTTTACATGAAGTAAAAACCAGGAAAATTTTGAAGGCCAAAGGTGTCCACACTGCCTTAGATTCGGAAGAGTATAACAGACTGTCGCGAAGAATTCAGACTCTTTAGCGAAGAGATAAGAATTCTTATTTGCAAGACATCTGTAAAGAACTGGAGTTACATACTGACCACAATAATAGCAAATATCTTTTCTGAGGAGTAAGAGTGATTATATATAAATTTAAACCAAAAACGTGGCCAATTAAAGACTACATCGGTATTATAAAAACTAATAAGGATCAGATCATTGAGGTATGGCGTCCATACTGTAAAAAACATTTTGAAACAGACCATCAGATGACAGAAGATGGCTAGCTACAGGGCTACGAACACGAATTTTCAATACTTAAATCAGAAGTGGAGGCAGCTATACAAAAACTAAAAACTGGCAAAGCAGCTGGAGTCGGTAATATCACGGCCGAGGCGCTTAAGTAGGTTGGTGAAAATGGAGTGAGAATTCTTCATAGACTATGCCAAGGAATATGGGAAACAGGAGTCTGGCCTGATGATTGGAGAACCTTAATCTTCGTACCACTACATAAAAAAGGATTGTCTGTGATAATTATAGACTGCTGGCACGTTAGTAAAATAATGCTGCATATTCGTCAATACCTCCCGAGCAAGCAGGCTTTGTTAAAGGACGTGGTACCAGAGAGCAAATACTGAATTTGCAACGACTTATCCTGACAGCAAGAGAATATTACGTGCCAATGTACTTTTGTTTCGTAGACTACCGTAAGGCTTTTGACAATATGGAATGGGACAAACTGTGGACTGTATTATTGGAGATGGAGACAAGCAAACATCTAGTATTTATTATCCGCTGACTGTATGATGAAAATTCTGCATTGGTGAAAGTAGACAACACTAACTTCGATAGATGTAAAATCTGTACAGGCGTCACCAATCCTCTTTAACATCTATAGTGAACACGTAATGCGACGGACGCTGGTAGCTATAAGCGGTGGAGTAGCTAAAAGCAGAACCAATATATCTAACTTAAGTTTTGCAGATGATACCACATTAGTTGCAGCAAGCGAAGATAAAGTCATACATCTGTTGGACAGACTCAGAGAACAAGCTCTGATTATGGCCTCTGTGTAACCTACAACAAAACGATAATTATGATTGTAGTCCGAGCAAATGATAAGAAGAAGGTCACGGTTTTTGGTTTTTCGCCCATATATTGAAAACGGTTAGTCCTAATCAAAAAGTGGCTATATGCAAAATTAAAGCTGACTGAATTTTCTACAATAATGTGTTTATTAATTTTTTTTATATCTGTTATGGATCAATAATGAATTGTATATCTTTTGACTGTATTCTAACTCTATTATTATAAATTGAATAAAAATTTTAATAACCATCGTAGAAAAAAATGTATTGTACAGATATCCATTTCACAGCAGACTAAACTTAAATTTCGAATAAAAAATGTCTTTGCGTCTGTAAGTGTGTGTGTGCGTGTACACATACATAGTGCGTGTATACCGTTTCTTGTAAACACGATAACTTCTGTTGGACTTAAAATATTTAATTGCAACTTGGAACATATGTAAAACAGCATATTACCATAGTCCCTGTTGAAATTGGATCATATCTGTAATACATGGTGATAGCCTTATGTATTTGGACCTGCTGAAACAGAATCTGAAGTCAGAATTGTCATATTTGCTCGTTTTAACCCCAAAAAACACCCCCAAAACAAAAAAAGTGGACCAGACCAGTGTATCCTTCTCAAATGCATAAGGATACACTGCCACTGCTATGGTCCTCCGGACAGACCATTTTTGGAGTGGGTGTTTTTTTGGGGTTAGAGGTGAAAAACGAACCAATCTGACAATTCTGACTCCGGATTCGGTTTTAGATGGTCAAAATATATAAGGATACACTAGTATGGTCCGTAGGCATGACCACTTTTTTTTTTGGGGGGGGGTGGTTTTTTGGGATTGGGGGTTAAAACAGAAGTAATCTGACAATTATGACTTTGGATTCGGTTTCAGCGAGTACACTGGTCTGGTCTGCAAGCCAGACCACTTTTTTTTGTGTGGCTGTGTTATGAACCAATTTATCTATATGCAGTGTTGTAATAATAAATATTGTTATCGATATTGGAATTAATAACATGGTAACATGTTCATATGACTTTATAAATTCTGTTCTATTCATTGTAAAATAATAGTAATGGGCACTTCCACTTAACCTTCTATCGAGTTATTTTTTCCTTCTATTTATTAGGCTATCATACCTAAGAACCTTAAAATCGTACAATGTTTAATCCTTATTAACCCCTGCTCACCCACTCTGGTAGTACGGCAATCATATACTCTATAACGTTTTCCCTTGTAATAACATGTAAACTCAATTTTAGCCGATAATCATACAATGTGAAAGTAACACATTTTTGCGCAAATATGGCCGGCCTTTCTACCCACTCAAACGGTATAGCATAAGTATGTGTAACTTTTTTATAGTACGCAGTAATTATAATTTCTGCAAAATTTATTTGAGACACCCAGTACATCATGTTTAATATTACTCGGAAATAAATATCATTAGAATTGTTAAACAAAGTTGTGTCGAAAGAAATCAGATTGCATCTAGGAACAAAGCAACTGTTAGTGCCAATTATAATTTATGCGTGTACGAAAAATCGGCCGATAGGTTATTTTTTTTTCCAATAAAAAATTTACTAGTGAACTTTTCCACCTACGGAAATAGTAAGGCATACATTTTATGCCAGATTTATTTATACTGTCGATATTAATAAGAATTATCCGGTAGGCTGTAAAACAAAAACGTACATTTGTTTTCAATAAATTTCTTAAAGATGAAGCACCAGCCAGAAAAAAGTTTCGTTTCCTTCATCTTTACCGAAAATGTGATGGAAGTGGTTAGGGTTCAAAGCGGCAGGAAATTATATCCTAAAATCTGTCATCAGCTCCATGTCTATATCAAGGTAAAATGTAATAATAATTATTTATGCAACAAATTTCTTTTCTTAAAAAATGGGAAATTTGAGGGTATTCCCGTGCGTGAAAATAGGCACTTTATATATGAGTTTAATACAATGTTTTTCTACTACTGCCCTCAATTTCCATATTGTGACAAGCTTTATACCCCCAGAGACATCTAACTCGTTCACTCGTTCACTCTAAGTTCAAAAGGTAGACAGTAAACAAAGAACAATTCAGTTGGTTGGTTCGACAATCATCCCAGAGATGGTGCGCGCAGTGTTTTAAAATGGACTTCTGGAAATATCTAGAGAGTGGTGACATCATGACAGAATATTCTGGATCCCTCATCTTT
The DNA here is from genome assembly GCA_936432065.2 of Rutpela maculata. Taxonomy (NCBI): domain Eukaryota; kingdom Metazoa; phylum Arthropoda; class Insecta; order Coleoptera; family Cerambycidae; genus Rutpela; species Rutpela maculata. The sequence continues at coordinate 116,216,168 of OW386285.2, forward strand.
GAGTATATAAAGGCATGGAGACAGTTTTAGTGTACGGTTAAGTTTTAGTTTTAAGTACAGTTCAGTTAAATTAGTGAGAACGGGTCAAGTGACAAAGGGACTGAAATATTGAAGTATAGTGCTCAGTGTTATATTAGTAATTATTTGTTGTAATTAGTACGTAAGTTAATAAATCAGTGTTTATTGTTACCCTGGAGTTATAATTTTCGGATCCACGAGATAAGGCGTTTACAAAAGGGGTGTAAACACGTCAAAATATTTAAATAATGGAGTAAAATTAAGAGTCTAAATCACCTAATAGGGAATTACAATTTTTTGTTGAAACAAAAGAACGTTAAGTGTTCCTTTGCTTTTTTGATAAATATCTCTGATTGTATAGCTCGTATCGCAATGAACAAAAATATAAATTGTACACAATGAAATTGTAAAGAAAACTAGATTTGCCCGAACATATTTGATACATTTTTAAAGTTTTAACAAATGAAAACAATTGGGAGAGGCAATTGTTAAACAATTAATGACACCTAAAATAATAATGCATATATTTTAACTAAATAGCAGTAAAACTAAGATCTACAGGAAAAAACAATGATTTATAAAGAAAAAAACATCGTGATGTGATGAAATTGAAAGGTGGTGAAGCAGAAAACGCACAAGTATACTGCGGGAGTAGGTCATGCTAGAACTTTTGCCGTGTCGACGCGCTATAATTTCATAATTTTTCAACAATTTATATGAATTAAAAAAAAATGCAAAATTTCAGCGAAGAGTTTTAAACGTTGGAAAATTTCAAGTCATTTCAATGTCATTTATTTTGTTTAAAAATGGATGAAACGTAAAAGATCTCATATCTCAATTGGCACACAAAAACTTTTGTTTGTTTCTTTTTCAATATAATTTTGATAAATGTCAATAAATTTTATTTGTAGGCAAAATATTGATAAGTAAAATGCATTTGTTTATAAAAAAAAAAATAAACAAATTAAACAGATTAGCTTGAAAACTGACAAAAAATATTTTTCTTAATATCACATAAAATATCACATAAAATAAACTACAGCCTGAAAAAATATTTTTTGTTGTATGATTTGATGCACTTAAACAATCGACGATTCAATTCTCGACTTTGCTTTTGTTTTTTAGGCGTTGTTATCAACATGTCAAATTGAAATTTGGTATGACATTTAACTCCATTATGGGCATATTCTACAAAAGTTTAGTTAAAACATGTGCATTATTATTTTAGTTATCATTGGTTGTTTAAAAATGGCCCCTCTCATTTGGTTTTTATTTGTTGCAACTTAAATAAATTATCAAGAAGGTACGGACAAATCTAGTTCTCTTGGCAATTTCATTGTGAACATTTTTTTTCCTTGCTATATGAGCTATACAATCAGAGATATTTAAGAAAAACCGCATAGAAAAACAATTTTCATCATTCCTTTGTATAAACAAATGACTTGCGGGAGTACGATTTAATCCAAAACTTTTTGCTACACTCCTTGGAATGTTTCCGGCAAGTTCCAGCAAAAAAATCCTATTGTAAGACGAATCTTTACAAATTTTAGTTTTACTCCACTAAATAAATTTCAGAATTATAACTTAAACATCAAGTTACAAATCTGTAATTTGACGGTTCAAAAGAGAAGATCGCAATAGTATATTGTGTATTTAAGTGTGAAAGCAATACATTCCCGGACGACGATGCAAATTGTCCGTCGAAGTCCGGGAATGTTCTTTCACTCCGAAGTACACATACTATTTTTTCTGAAATCATAATCAATACTATTATAGAGTAATAAATTGTACTTGAGAGCGAATAGACGCTTTTTACAAACGGAGTGTAAATCGTGAAAAAAGCCGGTAATAAGCTGGCCTAAATAGGTCAAAATTAACCTAATTATTGAATAAAAAATTCTACATACGGTGGTGGTGCCAACAAAACAACAATTAAGTGATAAGTGCCAATAATCAATAATTAATAAATAATGATTAAATTCTTCAGTGTTGTGCAGCGAGAAAAGCTGACAGATCGAGGTTTCGACGAAGGGACGGACCAGAAAGGGTACCATAAATCAAAGCTAAGTGTCCAATTACCACTTATAAACCAGTCACATTTTGTAGACAACTTAAAGAATTTCATAAACAGGTTGGGAAATAAATTAGATAAGTCAATAAACAATTTCTCTTTCAGCTATACATATATGACTAAACCCCAGGGGCGTACCATCAGAGTAACAGTACATCGCCCCTAATTAAATTAATTCAAAAATAACAAAAATTTTGGATAAAATTGTTGCCAATCCTGGTTTCAGAGCCATTAATATCTAGAAAATTCTCATGCATGCTTTAAAAACATACTGACTGTTTACACTCCACGTTTGGTACGGCTCTGGTAAGGCTAAGGAATTTTATTTTATTAAAAAATTTAGGTCAAGAATAAGCAAAAGTAAGCAAGAAATAACAACTCTCCAGAAAACACAAAAACAATGTATCCACTACAGAATGTAAGAAAGAAGACACACCAATTACTGGTACAAAAAATCGACGGCGACGGAAACTGTCTATATGAAGCAATAAGCCATTAGTTAGAAGGAGAAAACATAACAACCCCGGCACACACCAACGCCATCAAAAATCTACGGAAACAAGTAGCGAACTATATACAAAACAACATAGATTATTTCACCCCGTTCATGCTAGCATCCATCAACGAACTGGAACCCCTACAATCAACACAGCACCAACAAAGAAAAAATAGAGGCGTTCATCGGAGACCTGAGAAAAGATGGTTTCTGGGGTGGGCAGGAGACGATAGCAGCAACAGCAAACTTGAAGAGGAGGACAATAATAATACACCAAGAGGAGGGCGAAATCATAACTTTTCACCCCAACAACCAACAAGAAGACGACAACATGCCAATTGAGATCGTGTACAGGAAGCAGGGAAACAACAGAAATCACTACGACAGCGTAATCACTGCGCAGAAAAGAAACGAACTAGAACGATTAGAAAAAACAAACCCCCCAAGCATAGCTATAACCCCCCGCCCAGAATGGGAGGAAACGACGAATATCAACAGGTTCCAAATATCGCAAAGAACGGAAGAGGGACACAGTCAGGAAGCACCAGATGATTGGATAACTCTGGCAACATGGAACGTCAGAGGATGCATACAAAGAGCTAAAAGGGAAAAAAATCGACGAGGCCTTGCAAGCAGAAAACATCGACGTTGCATGTTTACAAGAAACACACATGATAGACGGAACAGCAATCACACAAAATTACAAATGGCAACTAAGCGGGGGGGGGCAAGAAAAGTCCAGCAGAGGAGTTGCATGGGTAACCAGACGGGAGAGGCCCATCGAAATAAGGACGGAAAATATAAACGAAAACATAGTCACGGCAATCATACAAAATGAAAAGGAGAACATCTGCATGATAGGAGTCCACGTACCTTCAGACAAGAGAGCAGGAAGGGTATTCAGGCTGCTAACTCAAGAAACCAGAAGAAACGAAAAAAGAAAAATGCCCATCATAATACTAGGAGACTTCAACGCGCATATAGGAAAAGACGATCAGACGGAGGAGGATAAAAGCATCATAGGAAAAACATTACTCCACACATGGTCAAATGAAAACGGAAATGCGCTGAAAAATCTAGCACACATGTTTGACCTAACAATAAGAAACACATGGGCCAAAAGCCAAACCTGCATTGACACCTGGACCAATGGAAGATCAACCTCACAAGTAGATCATATCCTGGTAAGCAGAGAGATAAGAGAAAGGATCAAGAACGTTAAAGCAAAAAGGGCAGCAGAAATCAATACAGACCACAAAATTCTATACGGAAAACTGGAAATAAAAGAAGGAAAAACATGTCAAGGAAACAACAAGTCACTACACAGTACTTGGAATATTTCTCTACTACAGCACGAAGACTTTCGGGAGAAATACGGTGAAGAAATAGAAAACCAACTGACAGGAGAAGAATTAGACTGGACATCAATGGGCGCAAAAATAAAAATTGCAGCAAGAAAAACGTTAAAAAGGGACAGATCACCTATGAGCCCGACAAGAAAGGAAAAAAATAACAAGTACGAACAGCTAAAAAAGATGAAGGCCACAGGCGAACAACAGCCGACGGGGAATATAAACGAAAAACTAAAAGAAGCACTGAGGGAAAAAAGGGAAGCGGAGAGAAACCACGACGAGGAAAAATGCAAATCATTCTTCGAAAACATAGAAGCACTTCCAACAGGACAACGACTAAACCAAACCTTCAGATATCTGAAAAAATATAGAAGAAACAACAGTACCCACAAGAGAAGATACATACCAATACAACATTGGACCCAGAAGCTGAAAGAAGAAGAGAAAGCAACTAAAGAACGAACAAAACTAATAAGAGAAACAGACCACTGGCCCTTGGACAAGCCACCATCAAAAGACCAACTGCTAGGAATAATAGCCAGAGCTAGAAGAAACACCGCACCTGGAGTAGATAAAATAAACAACGAGTTAATACACTGCGGCACGGAAAAGCTAAAGGAGCAAACCTTAGAAATCATCACCACGGTATGGACAGAAAACACACCTCTGCCTACGGAATGGACCAAGACTATACAAATACCCCTCCCAAAAACCAAGTCGCCACAGACCATAGAAGACTACAGAAGAATAACACTCTGCAGCATAGGATACAAATACTACGCACAATTCCTGCTCGAGCAACTAGAGAAGTACATTGGAAGACCGCCAGACTACCAGACAGCATTCATCAAAGGCAGATCAACGGACGACCACATTTACACCACCAGAAGAATACTGGAGGAAAAATGGAGAGAAGGGACAAAACTGCATATAGCCGCTATAGATCTCCAAAAGGCATTCGATACCATCAGTCACGAAGCCATAGCCTGTATAACAAAGGAGTGCCGCACTATCTAATAAACAAGATAATAAAGGCCTGCCTTCATGAAACAACTGCCATACAATGGTTCGGACAAATGACGGAAAACAGACAAAAGAACAGAGGAGTTAAACAAGGATGCCTCCTATCCCCCCGACTATTCACCACGGTCCTAGACCAAGCGATACAAAACACAATAAGGGAAACACCAAATTTTAACGAAGACACGGAAACACTGAGAACCCCAATCGTATTAGCTTACGCCGATGACCTCCTAATCGTCGCAGAAGAAGAGCAACAAATTCTCAACTTCCTAGAAAACATGAAACCGCATTTGGACACATCTGGGCTGAAAATAAATTTCAAAAAATGTCTAATAATGGAGCGAGACCCATCAACAAAAGAAAGTCAGATCAGTGGACAAGAACACAAAATAGGTGACTACTCCCTAAGAACAACGAACAAACTGAAATACCTAGGAACATATCTGACGAACCAACTGAAAAGGAGAGAAACAGTAAAGGAGAGAATAAAAACAGCATACAGAGTCACAAGAGCAATTATACCGTTCATTGAGAAAAACAAACTAACATGGGGCCTGGCCAAACGGCTATACATAGCCATCATACTGCCAACAATGACATATGGATTTAAAAACGCGGCAACAACAAAAGCCAACAGAAGAAGTTTGAGAAGAGCTGAAAGAGACATCATCCAATTACTCAGAAAAACAACAGGGCAAAAACGACATAAAACATCAACACTACTAGGGAAGACAATCACAAAAAGGATAGAAATGTACGCAATGAAGTACTGGGGACACGTCCAAAGAAGGAAACCAACACACCTACTGAAGAAAGCACTAACACTGAATAGCAGCAAACTTAAAATTGGGAGACCATGTTACACGTGGAAAACAACAATCGAGAGGATCATGAACAAACTGGGAAAGGACCAAACATACTGAGAAAGAAAAGCGAGGGGATAGAATGAATTTCACAAAGAAATCGGAGCGATATATACTCTACCAGAATCAGAAACGGAGGAATCAGAAGTCTCAGAAGAAGAAGAAGACCTGTAGAAACAGAAGTACAAAAATAGGAGCACAGATAGCAGCGACACAAAAAGACCCAGAATAGGCAGAAGCCCAGAACCAAAAATACAAAAAAAGGGGGCTTAAACGCTCCCTCACGACCTAATGCGGTAACGCATCTCACAAATACCTACACCTCCCATCCCACATTCCTTTACCATGCGCCATGTGGCTCTCGCTGCTGGCAACAAGCATGACCTTAGTCCAACCCAGCGTGGACGTAGCAGGCCCAGCTGTATAACTTGGGAGTGGCAGCAATGCCTACCGCACGCTGGTAAATCAATCAATCAATCAATCATAATCAATACTATTATAAATTAAGGAATTTGTATTAATGCATAACATTTCTTCATTAAAATCTAACTGCTTACTAATAAATGCAATTTTAATGTGAGTTGGTTTGAATACATGTATTTATTTACTGTCTAAAATATACATAAAAAACTGTACGGGAATGTTAGATTCCCGGCCTAGGCCGGGAAAGTAACATTCCCGTACGGTTTTATTGATCGTTGCTTGGCAACGGATCTTTTCCGGTCTGTTTTCGATCTGAAATCGCGCCGAAAATGTAGACATTGCCGATCGATTTCAGAAAAAATATTTTTTTTTTTACAATTTTTACTTTTTTTCACTGTTACTATGAACGCACAAAAAATAATGAAAAACATACAGTCCTATAACAAATTAATAGTTAATTAATTATATATAGAGTAATAGAATGTACCAAGTGAATTGGTTTTAGAATTTTTAAATAAAATGGATTCTTCTTAATCTTAGGAATACACTATTTTTTACCTATAAAAATTAAATTTTAAAAACTAACTATGGATGAAATTCGTTCATTTTTTATCTCAGGAGAATCGAAGGGGCGGCCGAGTTCCAATACACTAACTGCATGCGTACGGCATGGGAGTAATAAACTTAAAATTTATAGCAACTCTAGAAATTACAGTTCTGCCTCACCTAGATAATATATTTGTGTTAAGGAACACGGATTTCAAGGAAATGAAATATATGTGTGTTAGGAATATAAATATAGAAATTTCAGCTTATTTTCATAGACAAAAATAATTTGTAAAATCTAACGACATTTGTGATAGTCAGATTTTCGAAATTTTTAACAAACACTTTTACCATTGTCAAAAAATATTTATACTTTAGAAATTAATAGATAAAGACATTTTTCATGGTATAATTTGGGTCCATGTGTTGTGGTAAAACTCACCTAACATTTTCTAAGTTTCAGATGAGCTTCAATGGTCTGGTTAAGGCAAAACCATCAATCCGCGCTAGGCAACCTCATCAAATTAAAAATTGCTCCATTTTCTTTTCTTTTATCGTACTGTTCTTGATAATAAATGATTAGAATTACAGAATTTTTAGAAAAATAATAAAAAAAGGAATTTGAATATTTTACTTATACTTGAAGTGATTTCCGTCTTACTTTAAAATGTTCATTGTATGAATTACATAAAATATGTCAATTTTGTGTACAAGTATAATTTGTTGAAATTACAAATAAAAAAACTTACTTAGCAATAATACATCGAATAGAAGATTCGATGATTAGTTTCGAAAGTAAGTCTGAAACCCAAGCCGTAGTTGCACACCTCTTCAATGAAAAATGTCCTGATCTACCACTTACTTCGCAAGTAAATATATGTATAAAACGAGAAAAAGTTGCAAACGGACGTAGACAACCTCGAACTTATTTGATTGAAAGGTTATTCGAAAACGGCACTATTCACTTTTTCGCGGTGTTACAGAGTTTAATTTCGTTTCTATTTCTTTTTATTGTTAATGTTCAAACATGTATTCAGAATCGGCAACGCCTGATGCAACTTTCATTACTTTTGTAGTAGTTTTATTAAAAATACACTACAGTCTTACAGTCTTCTAAATTTCCATTGCAGTAAAAAATATTTCCAATTCTCTTGATAAGGATGTAGAAACATACGTTACATTATATATAGTACAGTAGATATAGGTTTTTAAGTGGAACTAATTCCCACAAGGACAGGGTTTGAATTTTTTAGTTCATTGTTGGTATCTTTTCGACATACTAAAAGTCTAGAAAAATCTGAGTGTGCAAAATGCGTTTTTTGGCCGCCATACTGAAAAAGTTTAAAAATTAATCATAAAAAATCATGTGTGGTATTAAATTACAGGAAATTTCATGCTGAAAAAGATTACGGTATTGGTTTTAAAAAAGAAAAATAAATACACTAAAAGTCTAGGAAACACATTGAAATATCCGATGCTAGAAAATCTAGAGATATGAAAGATTTTCTTACATTACTTCAATTTTTGAAAGATTGCAATCCATTTGATTCATAATGCTACATAATATTTTCAGTGGGTTAGTAGACAGTGAACACAAGGTAACTGCAGATGACGCTAAGTTAATTGGGCTTCGAATCCAACTGGAAAAGTTTTCAACACTGTTACCATGATTAAAAAGGATCAAGCTGTCACAATGAAGATGTTAAGAAAAGGTATTGTCATTGACGGAGCTATTCAACATTGATACAGGACTCGTCACCCAGAGAATGCTGCTATGTTTGTCTGTAAATCCTGATCTGCAAAAATTAAAGGAGAGCTTCAATTATGCATTGTCTATACTTCCTCCGTCTCTATTTCATCCAGAAACTCAATTATTGAGAAACAGTGACAAATCATCATTGGCAAGAACTTTGGATGACATAGCAACTCGTTTAAATCACCTGCGGAAACATCGTATGTTCTTGACGGGGGTGCACTACTACATAAATTGACATGGCCAAAAAATGGGTTTCAGATGTGTTACAACTACAGTGTGTTTCACTTGAAATGGTAACAACACAATGACTTTTTATTTTTTGTTTGATTTGAACCAAATATTACTTAAGTATGGAACAAATTAGGATCTACTTATGACCAGAAAAACATTCGCTTCCTACACATGCAAAGCCACCTGCGGTACCAAAATATGCGGAGAAAATCAGAAAATCATATTAGGCATATTTTTATCGGAAAATTTTGTTAATGAAACTTGTTCAGAATTGTCCAAAATTTAATCAAAATTAAAAAATATATAAATTTTGATTAAAATAATGTTCAAGCCCGAAAATATCATTTTAATGGGTTTTTCTTGTTTAGAAAACTGTACTAAGACAATTTTTTTTTAAATTAAACCTAAGCTGGCAATTAGTCCTCAAGCAATTTACATTTTTGTTTAAATATTTGTTTTTAAAATTTTTAAAATTTTAATTTTCCAATTTTTTTATTTTGACTAAATTTTGGGCTTAGACAATTCTGAACAAGTTTTATTAACAAAATTTTCCGATAAAAAAATGCCTAATATGATTTTCTGATTTTCTTCGCATATTTTGGTACCGCAGATGGCTTTGCGTCTGTAGAAGGCGAATGTTTTTCTGGTCATAAGTGGACCCTAATTTGTTCTATACTTGAGTAAAATTTGATTCAAATCGGAAAAAAATAAAAAGCTATTGGGGTGTTACCATTTCAAGTGAAACACATTGTATATAATAATAATAATAATAATAATAATAATAATAATAATAATAATAATTTATTTCGTCCATAGAGATCATACAATGATATTGGATAAGTCATAAAATTTATATAACAAACATATACACAATTGACTAACAAACATTTAGGTATATATATAATCGAATATAATCAGTAATTTACACAGATATAATATAAGGTGAAACAAAATTCTCACAAGTGGTAAATTAATTACTAAAATTATAAAATTCAGATACGCTATAAAAACATTTGGTAACTAAAAATTCCTTTAATTTAACTTTAAAGGCATTAAAGTTTTTTTCTTCTTTAATAGCAGTCATATTGCTGAGCAATATAAAGTTGTAACAATTGTATTTGATGGCTATGCCATCTCCAGTACAAAGGATGTAATGCATCAGAGACGCACAAAACAATCATCAGTAACAGTGAAATTTACTGAGAGCTCTCCACTTCTTATTGGGAAAGGACCCTTTCTTTCTAATAATGAAAACAAACAGTGCTTTATAACCATGCTTGGGAAACACTTGGAAGCAAATGGCCACACTGTGATTCATGCTACAGATGATGCTGACACTGTTACTGTAAAAGTAGCACTGACTTTGGTAGAAGAAAAGCATGCATGTAACAGTTGTTGCTGATGACACCGATATTTTTGTACTTTTGATTTACCGTAATACACGAAATATTTGTCGTCTACGTTCAATGATAAAAAACGTGATATTAAATCGATGCAACATGTGCTTGGCGAAAAGGGATGCAAAATTATTCGCTTTTCACATGCTTTAACTGGATGCGACACCACAAGCTTCTTATTCGCTAAAAATAAATCGGCAGTATATCGACATTTTTGCAAATGTGAGGAATCTGGCATTTGCGCTACTCTGTTTGCATCAGAAAATGCAAACAGAAAGGAACTTACAGATATTGGCACCAAAGCATTGGTATCATTGGATGGTAGAAATCCAAAGACAGAGACTCTGAACCTACTACGATATAATCTCTACTTGAAAAAAATCACAAATGCTAAAAGTGAATTTAATATTGCAAGATTGCCACCTACAGAAGATGCTGCTGTTCATCATCTTCTCCGCGTACATGTACAATGTCTGTTGGAAAACTATGAACACCAATATTACCAATCCCGAAAAACTAACCTTAAGCAATCACATGACTGTTATGCTGGGCAATAGGATGGGCCGAACACTTTCTTTTATTTGTCTATCGCTATGCCCCGGAAAAGTTGCTTATCGTCCAGCTAAGCAAAATGAAAAAAAAAATCAGTTAAAAAAATATCTTCCTTTCGCGCATAGCAATGAAAGTTTTGAAAAATTGCGAAATTTTGCTGTTTTTCGTAAATTTTTACTTCCCTCGCTTACCGAAGGGAAGTATTGTAATCGTAAAACAATCACCCTCCGAGATTTCTCCGGATTAGGATAATATTTGGTAGGTAGTTGACGCTACTGCCAACGAAGAGCTGAGAACAATTCCGTTGAAAAATATACGGGGTGGACCGCATAAAAAACATAATTTAGGAAAAAAATGTCTGAACACTGTAATATTTGACATGTGGTTAACACAATTGTCAAGGAAGAAAAATATGAAACAAAAATATAGGGTGGTTACTCAAAAAACATTTTAAAAGTGTGATGGAGGACGATAGCATTTCGCATGTAGTTGACACAACTGTCGAAGAAAAAAAATATAAAAGAAAATTTTTAAATGTGACGGAAGACGATAATGTTTCGCATGCAGTTAATAGAACTGTCAAAGAAGAAAAATTTGAAAAAAAATATATTCAGGATGTTCAATTGTTCACCCAAAGAAAAATAAAAAAATGTGGTGGAACACGATAATATTTAGCACACAACTGTCGAAGAAGGAAAATATGAAAAAAAATATATACAAAGTGGTCACTTAAAAAATGTTTTTAAATGCGACGGTGGACAATAATATTTCGCATGCAGTTAATACAACTGTCAAAGATGAAAAATATGAAGAAAAAACAGTATACAGAGAAAGGTAACTCAAAACATTTTTTAAGAATGTGAAGGAAGACGATAATATTTCGCATGCAGTTAACACAACTGTCGAAGAAAACAAATGTGAAAAAGGTTATACAGGGTTGGTCACCAAATAAAAATTGAAAAAATGCGACGGAGGACCATAATATTTTGCATGCAGTTATTACATTTTTGTAAAAATAGCAATAATTTCTGCTAATTTTACTTTTTCATTTTTAGTAGAGGTGCAACGGATATCCGGTTACTATCCGGTATCCGGCCACTTTATTACTATTCGGCTGGGTACCGGATAGTGACCTGATATCCGACCAAAACCGAAAAAATAAAAAGTGGCATAAAAAATAAAACAGTTTTATTGTTTTTCACTTATCCTGCATTACAATTATTACTACAAACCGTAAATATAGATTAATTACTAAATTAATACTTAAAGTTACCAATGGTAAATTATGGTGTAGACGATTGCGTTTCTTTTCGTATACGTTGCCAACTTCTAGGAGCTGAAAGATATATTTTTATAAACTTTGACAAAAGTGTATATTGATTGGAGTTAGTACACTGTTTCTATGAATCCGTGCTCCTTTCATATAAACAATTTCCTTGGCCATTGAACTTTTCTCCGAAACGTTTTCGCCACTTCCTCAAAACAGTCCCAAAAACTCCAAGAAGTGTTGTGAATATCAGCAGTAACATTATCTGAGTTTCTCTTACTTTATTTACTGGAAGGAGAAGAACCACTTTCACTATCACTGCTTGAATATGAATCATTACAACTATTTTTTTAATCCTCCAGCAGAACAATTTGACAGGATATTTTAGTCTGATTCTTATCAAAAACCTGGTTTTAAATCTGGGGTCTAGAAGAGTTGCCAGTAAGTATTTTTTGTCGTCAATGTTGCCAAAACATGTTTTCAGTCCAACTTTCAATGTAAGCCAGATAGTTGGCTGGATATCTAGTATCCGGTACAAGAAGTACGCCGGATATCCGGTATTCGGTATCCGGCCAAAACACTATCCGTTGCATCCCTAATTTTTAGTAAACAAACGGTGAATATATTTATCATTTCTAATTTTGCTATTTAAAAGAGTACACTTTGAAGCCAGATTTTTGGGAAAATACTCTCATAATAGATCTTGATGGGAGGGTCGTCTTGAATGCGTCTAGCTCTATCAATGAACGTTCAAAAAGGAGGTGTAGAGGTAAATGCCATCCCATTTTTGACTTGAGAGCTGTGTTTGAACTAGTTAGGAGGTAAACATATCAAAACTCCCCGGATATCGGGGGTGCGGGGGTGCACGGGAACACGAAGAAGGTCCCGTTTTTTTTATTGGAATGATAAAGTTGAGGAAAGATCAAAGGTATGGAAATGGTACACCACCACCTGCCACGTAAAAAATGTAAGAGACGAGCTAAAATCATATTTCCACGGTTGTATATTATATTGTGAAATGTATATTAGTAAAATATATAAATACTTAGATATTAAAATGAAATATAATTTCATCAGATTTCTATTACAAATACATAAAAATCAAACAAAATATTTTTTTCAAATTTAAATAATTAATAAATTTTTTATTTACTGAGCGGTTTGGTAAAAAAATAGGATTGTTTCTCTTGCTGACATTAACTTACTATCCAAATTTCAATACAATCGGACTTTCCTTTCTTAAGTTATCGTGCTTACAAGAAACGTGACGAATGGACGGACAGACAGGCGGACGGACATTTTGAAAGTTGTTCAGAATTCGTTCACTAAAATAATGATAAGAACATTTTTGTCTGCGAACGATATTCACTGTTTTAGAAATGTGCTGATCAAATGCAATATACTATTCATTTTCATATTTGTGAAGGGTATAATAAGAGATAAACATTTTTTTTTAGTTTAAATTATTACAACGCAACAATAATTTTGAGTATTGAACTTAAGGAGTTCTTACATAAATGATTAAAAGTGTGTTTTAGAGTGCCATACCTATTATTAATGAATAAACACATCCTTTGACAATGATAATAGAGTTGTCTTTGATGCTTTTGAGACTCCGCAACTAATTCAATTTGTTGAAAAGTATTGCTGTGGAACTTTACATTTAATCACATTATTCGGGTTTGACCGCGATCTTTGCTCTAAATTTATCTTGTGGCCATCTTTATTTACTTCTGTTTCTTGTTGTCCAGGACAATCGTTTGTTTCCTCTAGACGTACGGTCGATTTTTCAGATATGCCCGGGTAGAAACCTTTGAAAAATTCACTTTCTCTGCGAAGCTCTTTGGAGAATTAACTCGCTTTCGTTGAAAGAACTTCAAGTGCTACTGAAATATGAAATTTATTATTTATGTACTGTTTTGGGAAAGTATTAATAAACATGTTTTTGTTTGAAATATTTTTGATGAGGAAAGAGAATAGTTGAGAATTTTTAATATCGGTTGTCGTCTAATAGGAATTTTATAAGAATAAAAACCAACAGAAATGAACATTCTTATTAAGAAGGGAATGCATGTATCTACTTATAAAAGGTAGATAACCTACAGTTACCTTAACAAAAACAAATTTTAAGTTCTATTCACGGTTCACTTTTATTAGAATATACTATTTAACTATTATCATATTTCACAAACTCCTCCTTTATGAATACATAACACATATAGCTCCCGCCTCTCTAGTTAATGAGTGGCAATGTTTAAAGTGAGTTTTTTCTACCCATCTTCTCCTGCATACCTTACCGGGTGTACCCGGCCATAATCGCTTCGTTTTCTTGTAACAATTAGTTAATTTTATTTGTGTAATCCTTGCATCAATTACAATCGTGCAATGTAAAGAATGTATTCGTAAACGCCTAAATCCAAAATTAGGGCTCAAGTTAGCAGTATATATGGTTCGTCAAACAGTAAGTAGAAAATTGTTATAATAATATATCATAGATAACTGGCATTGTTTCAAGGTAGCTTACACATATATTTTGTCAAACTAGCACAGTCACATGATTGTTTTACAAAAACATTATGGGCCTACGTCTAGAAATATGTGCAAAATAATTTGTCATTCGTGTGCATCGACAGACTAGTGATAAACCGTAAAATACCGTAGGCCCGTTTTCTGTCGAGGACCTTATCGAAATTTTTCTTTCTTGATATTAAATAAATGTAAATAAAATTATGGAGTTTTACTCCGACAAAAAGCAGGAAAAAATATAAGTTTTTAAAGTGATAATTAAAAATGTTATTTTTAATCCATATTAAGTGTTAATATCTTTAATATATGAAATAACATTTGATGCTCGATTACTTATGTACATCATGTTGCCAGAGTTAATTAAAACTAATTAATAAACCGTTGCCCAAGGAATCACTCCCAACCAGTAAATTTGTTTTATAACACAGCCCCACAAAAAAAAAGTTCAGACCAGCGAACCAGACCCATGTATCCCCATGTATTTTCGGTCGCTGAATCCGAATCCGAGGTCAAAAAAATTCGTACACCCCCAAAATCTTTAGCTAGAGCCAAAAAACACCCCAGGACTGGAGTAAAAAGAATATTAAGCTACGAGAATAAGTTTTGTTAAAGTGACAAAGAACTGCATCAGGTCCGACGTAATCTTCATAAACTGCCCCTATAGGGTTGAGAACAACCACTCTTAAGTTTAAAGGACACAAAACAACGTAAAATTCAACAGGATTTCTATTTTGCGTAGTACTCTAAAATACAATAGGTGAAAACCACCCCCACGGGGTTGCGAGATGCCATCCCTATATCCGTAGGATGCTGAAAAAACAGAGAGAAACTAACCGGATTTACATTTTTATGGATGCTATGATTAGCAAAAATCGTGATGCACACTTCCAGTGTCCTACGGATATAGCGGTAGCATCTCGCAACCCCATGGCGGTGGTTTTCAAGCAAGGCGTCGAACATAGTCTAGTTTCTTCTCACTTCTACACAACGCAGGTGTTTCGAATTTTTATAGAAGTCACTGTAACTTTTTATCGATAAATCTTACATATGGGGTAGTTTTCACACCATCTGAGGGTTGACACTGTAGGACGTTGATGATACGTAAGTTTCTAGTTCTATTTTAGAGTACTACGCAAAATAGAAATCCTGTTGGATTTTACGTTTTCTCTTGTTTTGTGTTCTTTAAACTTGGGAGTGGTTGTTCTCAACCCTATAGGGGCAGTTTTGGACATTTCGAGCTTTTTCAGCAGTCATTACTGTTTTGGATCGATTCTTTTTATAAATGGGGGCTAGTTTTCGCCCCTCACTTGGGGTGTGTTTCATATCTATTATATGTACGCTGCTGTTAACCTTAATTTGTATAATTCGATCGATTAGGATTTAACAACTATTCTCGTAGCTTAATATTTTTTTACCCCAGTTCAGGGGTGTTTTTTGGCTCTAGCTAAAGATTTTGGAGGTGTACGAATTTTTTTGACCTCGGATTCGGATTCAGCGATCGAAAATACATAGGGATACATGGATCTGGTTCGTTGGTATGAACTTTTTTTTGTGGGACTGTGTAATTTAAATGTTATACGATTACTCTTCGCAAATACGAAAACGAAGAGCATATTGTATTTGATCGGCACATTTCTAAAACCGTAAATATCGCTCGCAGACAAAAAAATCTTCATATCATTGTGTTAGTGAACGAATTCTGAACAACTTTGAAAATGTCCGTCTGTTCGTCCGTCCGTCCGCCCGTCTGTCCGTCTGTCCGTCCGTTACGCTTACAGCACGATAACTCGAGAAAGAAAAATCTGATTGTACTGAAATTTGGACAGTAAGTTACTGGACGAACCATATTGTTTTTGAATAAAATCGATCAGTAAATTAAAATGTTATTAATGATTTAAATGAGAATCTTTTTTTTTTTTGATTTTTATGTTTTTGTAAAAATTTACATTTTTTACATTATTTTACGTGTTAGATAGTTCTTACGCTTTTGACTCGAAATCCAAGGGTCCCAGGTTCGAAACCCCACATGGGGTATGGTATAGTTTTTTAATTTTTACTTTATTTTACACTGACTGTTTCACCAACTAAGTTCGTACCATAAAATTAAAAATGTCTAAAACTAACATTATTTACAAAAAATTGCGAAGAGTATCCTATATAATGTGTAATAATTGTATAAAAAGTTTAGTAAACTGGCGAAGAGTACATTTTTAGCTTGTTTTGTTTTATTGTTATTGTATTAAAGCTTGTAAAATGCTAATTGATTATGTTAGAGTTGCAGGAAACATTATCTGGTTGCCTGCAACTGAACTGTTTTATAAATTCATCATCAAAATGTTTTTACAGCAAAATTATAATATATTTTATAAAGCAGTTAAGAAATTATTTTAAAAACGTTTCCGTAATTAAGCTATAAAACATTTCAGCTTATAAAGCTAAATAATTTTTTAGTAACGTTTGGCAGTATTTTCAGCACCGTTATAATTGTATGTTAAAATTATTTTATAATTGTTTCCTATTATCTTATAAAACGGTTATATTATATATAAATACTTTATTAATAGTATATTAAAGCACTATTTGGGACAGTTTTGCTATTGAAAGTAAATTGTTGTTTCAGAGTCTGCTACATAATTATTATATAGCGTTGCAATCTACTGCAATATGGCAACGGCAATAAAGTAGTTAGAAAATAAAATTGTATTAACGATTTTTTTGATCGAAGACACAAATTTTACGCAAAAAAATTTTTAGCCAATTTGATCAAATATTTTTCACTTGTTATTTTTAGTTCCGGCTCCTTCGCCAAAATTTCCCAAACTTTACTTTTTTTCCACGCTATTTCTATTAAAACAAAAAGTCTTTTTAGTGCAAGATATTCTAAAGGCCTATTGAAAAGTATCACAATATAAAACGTATGAAAAAAAGCTAAAAACGTAGGTACTCTTCGCCAATTTACTGAGCTTTTTATATAATTGATACACATTCTATAGATACTCTTCGCGGTTTTCTTGTAAATAATGTTAGTTTTGGACATCTTAAATTTTGTGATACCATCTTTGTAGTGAAAAAAATTATATGAAAAAAAAAAATGAAAAATAACTATCCAACCTGTGTACGATTCAAATACACGATCTTTGGATTGCAAGGCAAAATTATAGCCACTGCACCATCACATATTGCTACGAAAATTGATTGTTAAGTACAAGCGACAAAAATTAAGAGAATATTTTTTTTAAATTAAATAATTAATAACTATTTTATATATTGATCGATTTTCTTCAAAAACAATAGGGTTCTTCTCCTAGCTAACACTAACTTACTTTCCAAATTTCAATACAATCGGACTTTTCTTTCTTAAGTTATCGTGCTTACAAGAAACGTGACGGACGGACGGACGGACGGACAGACGGACAGACGGGCATTTTGAAAGTTGTTCAGAATTCGTTCACTAACGCAGTGATATGAAATTTTTTTCTCTAGGAGCGATATTTACGATTTTAGAAATGTGCCGATCAAATACAATATACTCTTCGTTTCTGGGAAGAGTATAATAATCATGAATTCGGAAATTTTTTAACTTGACCGCTTGCACCTATATTGTTTTAGCTGTATCTCGGAAACTAGATGTGGGATCGAGTTGGGCCCATGAGAACTCTTAACCACAAAGTCGAAATCTACAACAATTATCAATTTCAGTAGCTTAAACTGAATTAAGAAGACACTCCTAAGCAATTTTTAACCTCTCGTTAATAATTCAAAAGTTGCTAATGTTAATAAATAGTAAATTAAAGACGTATTAAACTAATAGTGTACCAGCACCCAACACGTACTTAAAAGGTGCGTGTATTTATTAAAAAAGTGAAAGTTTTCCCAATTTTAGTAGTTGAAGATGAAGAAACTCTTAAGTTATTTTTAATCTCTATTTACTAATTTTAAACTGCAAATGTAAATAATAACACAGGCCAACAAAAAAAAGTGGTCTGCGCCGGGGTACTGACTATCCCTTGTATTTTGACCAGCTGAACACGAATCTGACCTTAGTTTTTCCCCAGCACGTCAGATTTTTTTTAAATGCAAAATGCAAAAAAGTCTGTTGGATCGTAATATTTATTTGCGTTAAAAAAAATCTGACTTGCTGGGGAAAAACTAAGATCAGATTCGTGTTCAGCGGGGGATAGGTGTAGTCAGTACCCCCGCGCAGACCACTTTTTTTGCGGGATTGTGCCACACTGATTGTGGCACAGTTGCCACAAAAAAAAGTGGTCTACACGGGGTTACTGACCACTCCCATCCCTTGTATTTTGAGCCGCTGGACACGAATCTGACCTTAGTTTTTCCCTAACACGTCCTTTTTTTTTAACAGCAAAAAAGTCTATTGAATCGTAATATTTATATTATATTTATTTGCTGTTAAGAAAAACCTGACGTGCTGGGGAAAAACTAAGGTCAGATTCGTGTTCAGCGGCTCAAAGTACACTTTTTTTTTGTGGGCCTGTGTAATTATAGACCCTCCTATAACCTCTCAACAAACAAGACTAAAAGATCAACCGAACCTTTCTATGTAGTACACAGCCTACTAACTAACATAACTTAACCTAATCTGGCTGTCATGTCACTCAAATATTTATTTTTTCATTTAATTTAGGAGTGAAATATTCATACCGTATCCCCACGTGCTGTAATTAATTACCGGAAATTTTCCAAGCACTGGGGAGATTACTACTGAAAATTTTCATAAAATGAGCAAGGGTGTTAAAATGAAAACTTAACATGCAATTTAACGTTAATAGTTACAATAAATTATAGTTTTTATCAAAATGTTTATAATTTTTCTTCACTTACAAGTTATACCAAAAATACAAAATAATTTTTTTTGCAAAAAAAATTGTTATATTGGTTCTTTTAAGATGCGGCCCTGTCACAAGTCCATTATTTTATAGAGACACATTATTTTATAGATGTTTTGTAGGAATCGCCTATAATTTAATTATCTTAAAATGCTTGTTATTAACACAAAAGCATTTTATAAAGGGAAGCCATTTCATGAGACGAGCGTTCGAAGTCGTAAATATGACAAGACATAAAAAGTTTAAAATTCACATTTTTATTAATATTTATGGCAGTTAATATCTGCTAATTATAAATTTATGATGATTAAAACAAATTGACGTTAAATTTCATTACAAGAAAATTTTAAAATGTGAAATCAATTTTTATACAATTCCAAAAATTATTAGAAACTTTCAGTAAACATGAGGGGCACTTAAAATTTATCAAGAATACATGACATAATTCACAGTAAAATTTCCATCGCATCAAAAATTGCAGGCTCTTTGAGTTGACAATTGACTAAAACAATTATTAAGTAAATTCTTATCCACTATCCAATAAAATCCCTGAAAGCTTGGTATACCGGGTGTAAACGAATAGTGGGCCACCCCTGTAACTTCCTTGTTTTTGAAGATATCGGGATGAAATTTTGTATGATGAAATTACGTAAGATTTCCAACTTTTTGAGACCTATCCGCCATATTTATCAATTCCGGTTTCACCGGAAATGGCCCCAATAGTATTTTCTAAATGGACCATCCAGTATGTTTTTACATTTTTGAAGTAAAGATCACATTTTGGATACATTTATACTATGTTGAACAATTTATACAGTGTTGCACGAAAAATAATTCGAGTTTTAGTTATCAATCTAGATGGCTGCGAATATGTTAAAATTAATTTTGTTCCAATGTATTACATATAAAAAATACGAAATGTCCAATAATACATCATACTGGGAGCTGTAAACTCATTAAAATCACATTTTTCAAAATGACTCATTTATTTTAAATATTATGATATGGGCCACCCGGATATTCAGAAAGCTCTATTAGTAGGAGGTTAAACGATACCAAAAGTTCCGTAATGTGTAATCGTTACCGGCAGGAATTTTTCTTAAGAAATTTATGATTTATATCTAACTTCAATTAAATTTTTATCAACCCTGTATATTTGTGTTACTATTTTATGATATGCAACAAGAATGAGCCAGAGGCCCATTCTGTCTCCTGCGGAGGGTGGCATATCATAAAATATTAACACAAATATACAGAGTTGATCAAAATTTAAATGAAGTTAGACATAAATCATAAATTTCTTAAGAAAAATTGTCATATAGAGATCACTGAGATCAGCATATTATATATTTGTAAGTATATGTATGCGACTTTTTGAATACATTTAAGAAATCGTTTTATTTTATTGGTGTTTTATAGCAATAATAACAAATAGTGGAGTATGAGCTTTATAACGCAATTAAATGAAGCTTCAATAAAACTGTTTTATAGTGGCGGTACCGAATTTTCTTAGAGCCTCCGGAAATGTTTATACCATTACAAAATAACTGTATTTTGTAATGGGTTTACAAAATATCAACAGTGACTTAATTATTTTATAAGATGGTGCCAATTTTACATTTATAGCCGTCGTAATAACGTCTTTAAAGTTTCTGAGAGTAATGTTGTTTTATAAAATTTGTGTCGAAAACATTTCTGCAGCTTTTATAAAATACCATATTGCTAGTTGGGCTACTTCCGCATCCAGATTTTCTATTCAAGTCTCTTACAACGAAAAAAAAAAAAGATAATATATTCGCACTACACTATGTGGAAATAATTGTTTATGGAACTTTAATAATATAATATTTGAAATCGTCTACCTCAAAAACCCATGAAACGATATGCTACATCAGTAGTGGGGGTGAGGGTAGGGAATGGTAGTAAGGGTGGGTGAAATTAAAAAAATGTTGAGGCCTTTGATTCTTGTAAATCACAATTTTTTTTTTTTCACCCTCTTTAATAATGGGGGTGGTAATGGGGGTGGCCCTATTTACTCCCCAACCCTTCAACGGAATAAGATCAAAATATAATCTAGTTCCATATCTCATGAAAATGCATAAGTGTACCAAATTTCAATATCTTAAACGGTTCCAGAGCAACGTGCGCAGAAAAAAGTTATAGACCGCCAGACAGACAGAATTTTTTTCGCTCAAACTTAAAATCTCGACGTTTCATGATATTCTAAGCCTATTTGAACAATAAACATTTTTAATTTTTTTTTTCGTTACTATAAATACTTCTACTGTATGTGGAAGTAAAACAATCATTTTCAGTAGTATAAAGGTTGGCATTTTTTTTGCACAAAATATATTATACATATATTATATTTCCAATATAGGAAATAATGATCTATATTTTTTTTGTACCGTTCGGTCAGAACCATACTGCCAGCCGCAATTTGTTAAAAATGATGATCTAGTCACACTTTTGGCTTGAAATCAAGAATCACGGGTTCGAAACACAGACGGTTAGATGTAGTTGCTTTTTTTTCAAATCGTCACTATCCTTCTTTCCTGGCCAAGGTATAATAGTACACAACTCGAGTTGTAACATGTTGTAACATTTGCTTCTTACAGCTCTTGTTACATAAAATACTATTACTCACATAGTCATTTTGGCTTCATAAGGATCCTAAAATTTGAAATAAATTAAATACATGTACTAAAACATTTCCCCGTAAAATATTAACATTTTGTTGATTTTAGTTCAGTAAGCTGCTAAATTAATGTATAAACATTTTGTTTTCGTTTTTTTTTACCTACTAGTTTAATATTTTCAAAGCCTCCGTTTGTATGCAAATTTGTGTATAATTGTGTTTGTTTAGCCAGTTAAAAAATATTTATTCTAAAAATACAAAATATATGAACATGCTAAATTTTATAATAGTCTCATGAAAAAGCCAATTTGCATTGAAAATATCTCTTTCGTTATTCAAATCCATTTAAATATTTATTTTTGGGCTTATTGTAGTAATTCAGCACTGAAAATCCATTTGAATACAACTTGTAAAGAGCGGATTATCGATTACTAGACTTTTACAATACCTATTCTTAACTGAGATTGCTTGTAAAATAGCATACATCACAATCGTAAAACGATCGGAAAATATACTGCCAAAATTCCAGAGCATATAATATATTTTTTGTTGTAATTGAGATAAGTTAGTCAATATGGAGATATACTCACACTTATACTAAATATACTTAAAATTGTGTCTTACGGAAATTATTAATAATTACAAATATTCAGAATAAGAAATGTTGCATTCCATTCACAATAAAATGGAAGAGCTAGAGTACTCTCGTAAAGAACACAATTTATTTATATTCAGTTACATGTAATTAGGGTTGTAATATTATTTTTTAAGTGAAATATAGTGAGACTAGTGTAATATATCAGAAACTACGCCTACACATTGAACAGGGTAACTGACGCATGTTTCACTAACCAAATTGGCATCGTCTGAAGGTGATTTAAAAACGTTTTGACTTTGTGCAATTTGCAAGGTTATTACCATTTTAACAGGAAAGCAGATTAATGGCTTGCGTTTGTAAGAAGAAAACGATTATACCTCACATAGACCACAAGCCCATGCTAAATTTTTTGGGGGTTATATAATACCGCTTGAAAACATATAATTTTTGTAGTCCTACGGAAATAAATCACTTTGAACCCTATGCCGTACATTTTAGGTGGGACATGGGAAAGCCGCGGAAAAGTGAAAATTGTAACCCACGGGGGTTGCATTTTTTCAAACTATCCTGTACGGCTTACGTTTATTTGGACTGTATTTATATCTGTGACTCTTAAAAAGAGAATGCCGTACAAAAATAATCGGACAGAAGTACAGGAATAATTTTCATTTTCCGAAAAGGGACCTCCATGTACTAAGGTGATACAATACCGTACGTCTTTTATGAAATTCGATTTTTATATTAACAAGGATGAACTTTTTTGCTATGCCGTACAAATCACTTGGACCATGGGGTGGCAAACGCGAGATCAACCCCCTCCCTAGACCTCTATTAAGGGTGGTGATTTGATCCTGTTCGGCATCAATTCCAAAATATCATACGACATTTAAAATCGTTGAAAAAAATGACGTCTAAAAAGAATGGGTATTATCAATGTAAATAAAAAAATCACCCATGAGAAAGGGAAAAACTCACGTTTTCTAGGGTGTATTTGATACTGTACGGCTATTTATTTTTTGGATTAATATAGGTTACAATTTTTATTTTATTTAGTAGCCATATAAAAAATAATGGACAATAATAAAATTAGAAAATTGCAAAACAAGTGAAATTTTTTAAAAATTATGCAAATTAAAAAATCCTTTATTTTTTAATACAATGGATAGATTTTCAACTTTACATCGCTTTTCCTTTCCTTAACTATAAGAGAAAAGCGCTGCCCAAGGAATCACTACTTCCACATCCGGATTTTCTATCCAAGTCACACAACGAAAACATTTTGTATCGGGAAATAATTGTTTATGGAACTTTAATAATATAATATTTGAAATCTTCTACACCAAAAACCCATAAAACGATACCCCACATCGGTAGTGGGGTGGGGGTGGTGACAAGGGGTGGGAATGGGGGGGTGGATAAAGTAAAAACTATTTTGAGGTTTCTGGTTCTTGTACACACACTAAATCACATTTTTTTTCATCCCCTTTAATAATGGGGTGGGGGTGGTAATGGGGGTGGCTAATGCCAAAATTTTTTTTGAGACCTTAGCTTCTCTTGTCTATACTAAATATCAATTTTATGAACTCTTACCTGCTTGATTTACCTATTTACTCCAAATTTACCCCCCAACCCTTCGACGGAACAAGATGAAAATATAATCTAGTTCTAAATCTCGTTAAAGTACATATGTGTACCAAATTTCAAGTCAATATCTCAAACGGTTCCAGAGTAAACGTGCGCACAAAAAAGTTAGAGAACGACAGACCGACAGACAGAAATTTTTTTTTCGCTCAAACTTGAAATCTCGACGTTTCATAACATTCTAAGCCTATTTGAACAATAAAAATTTTTAAAAATTTTTTTGTCGTTACTATACTTCCACTGGATGTGGAAGTAATACAAACAAGACCCTTAATGGTCATTAGATACCGTACGGCATTTGCCAAATATCATTAATTTTGAATTATTGGTTTCAAATAATTACAATATCAAGTATTGCTCGAATGTAATAAAGTCTTACAATAATTTCTTATTCAGAAAAGCTTACTCTGGGACGGAAAATTTAATTTTCCATACACATGTACCAACTAAAATGTACGGCATGGTAATAAAAATTATTATATAAAATAGTATTAAAATAATCAAGCTTTATGTGGTATCAAATCACCACCCTTAATAGAGGCCTAGGAAGGGGGGTTAATCTCGCGTTTGCCACCCCATGGTCTAACTGATTTGTACGGAATAGCAAAAAAGTTCATCCTTGTTAATATAAAAATCGAATTTCATAAAAGCCGTACGGTATCGCATCGCCTTAGTACATAGAGGTCACTTTTCTGAAAACGAAAATTATTCCTGTACTTCTGTCCCATTATTTTTGTACGGCATTCTCTTTTTAAGAGTCACAGATATAAATACAGTCCAAATAGAAGTAAGCCGTACAGCATCGTTTGAAAAAATGCAATGCCCGTGGGTTACGATTTTCACTTTTCCGCGGCTTTACCATGTACAATCTAAAATGTGCGGCAGAGGGCTCAAAGTGATTTATTTCTGTAGGAGTACAAAAATTATACCTTTTCAAGCGGTATCATATGACCCCCTAAAAATTTACCATGATGGTCTAACAGTGGGCCTAATTTTGTAAAAAGTGGCCAAGAATGTTTTTTTCAACTTTTGAATTTCGCTTTGATATTTTGGGGGTAGTTAAAGAAAAGGTCACGGTATCTTTTCCAAGAATACAAAGGCGATTGGGCGATTTCTTTACCTGCTAGGGGCTCGCAAACATGTCTCTTTGTACAGCACCGTTTCACCGGAATTGCGGCTTATTTAATCACGAACTTTTAAAGAGAGACTGTGTTTAAAACGTTTTAGTTCAAAGTGAAATTTTTACAGGAACAGCTTACTTGAGGTATATACTTTATTTTAGCATATTGCGTAAAGAAAGTTTTGAATTTCAAAACAAAAAAAAAGTTGTTTTATTATAGTGCTTATCCGAAACTTTTACAAGTAGATTCAGATTTATTTACGGCCACAAAAAGAGTCTTACGTTGTCATGCCTTGAAAAGATATATAGAAAATACCTTAGATATTCTTTTACAACATACAAGAAAATCGTAACCCCATTCAATCCCTTTGTCGAAATTTTGGATTTTTTTACAACGTGCGACACATATTCCGCGAGCATCGGTAGCATCGCTCACTTGATACAGGGGGATGCGGAATCAATTGTTAAATAACTTTTTATCTTGGAGTTATAATCAGTATTTATTATCAACAAAATTTGATCTGTTCAAGGAATGTTTCGGAGAAAATTCAGTTCTATAGTTATTTACTTATTTATTTATTTCGTTTCATTCTATTTATTCTTACAACCCCTGAAAGCCGCCCCAGGGGGTAAATATTTTTTCATTTTTTTTATGGGTTAATTAAGTGGTTTTCGATAATGTTAAACTGAAAAAATTAATTAATATACCAATGTCTACACTAAGAACCTATAAAGGCAACCCCCGATGGTAAATATATTTTTAATTAGTTTTTCGGTCTTACTCAAACGGCTTGCTATAAAGTCTAACCGAAAAAAGGTGAAATACACAATTTTTCAGAAAAACAATTCCCAAAAGCTTTGCTGTTGACATTTATTTTTTAAATTATATTTCCCCCCTTACATATGTGATGGTTAATCGACCTATGACAAAATTAGATTTTTGGCCACTTTTTGAAATTTTCGGCCCACTATGCATCATATATAATAGCTATGTAATTCTGTTCAATTTCGAAGCATCTTGTTTCGAAACGTCTGATGAAAAAAGAAAGTTTAATATTTGGCTTAAAGGAAATTCTAGCATTCATAATTAATACAGAACTTTCAAATGATGACCATAATAACCAGCTTATATTTAGCTGCTTATCGTGTGCTAGAGCCCAAGTGGATTGAACTTATTAAAAATGAGCGATAAAAAATTATAATCCTTTTTTGATGGACCAATGGCTTTTCAACCAATACCCAACGCAATAACCCGCGTAGATAAATATCTATTTGTTAGAATCAGAGATGGGTCAAGGATAGTTCAAGTTAGAAGGAAAACTTCCTGGAGACTTTCGGAGTTTTTAAAATGGAAAGTTTCCAGCAAGTTTTCCTTTTAACTTTCCATTGGGTATATTGATAGCCTATTTTATGGTGAAATCTGATTCGTGATGATGCCAGCTTCATTGTGATACTAAATAAGTGAATACAATTACATTATTTACATGACTTTTACAGACTTTTATCAAATGTGGAAAGTTTCCTCGAGCCATCTCTGGTCAGAATTGATGGACGTTCTGTATACTTCCAAACGAACTAGACTGCTATACGAATGCTCTTTGGTTATCATCAAATATTTATTAAGATAATTTGACCAAGACAAGGCAAGGCTGCTTTCATTACCCTATTTGTTGTATTTTGTTATACACTTATGCTTTTTGGTACGTGTAATAGTCCTGCTACTTTATAGAAAATTATAGATTAGAGCTGGCTGCTTTACATAGCAATACTTGCATATCCTAATGATTACTGATTATGTTCCGAAGAACATTTCTATCACTGTCATCAACAAGTGTTTAACAGGATTTGGTATTTTAAACGCTATTTGGTCACGTAATCATTTCCAATTGAACTGATCCGAAATATTGCCAAGACTATTGCGTACATGCCTGTACCTAAAAATGTAGAACATGTTTTAACTTTCTACAAACCTGACCCTTGGCTCAAAAGATGCTTAACTTTGAAGAAAAACCGATACCTCCGGAAAGTTAAAGATATGGTGTTATAAGACATCCTGTGGTGATATTTCTCTGGTAGTAATGCTGAAAGTACAAAACAAGGTGTACTCAAAGTGCAAATTTTTCGAACATTGACAGATTAACGTAACTTCGCATTTTCAAGCTACCATGGCGTAGATCACGCACTGCAAAAGATTCCCATGAGGTATTCTGTGTTAGTATGAAAAGGACATTTGTTGATCATGTATCAAAACGTATCGAACACCAACTATCTGGATCAATCCTTCGCAACTGAATCATAATTATGGAAAACTAAATCAGTATTGTACAGCAATACTGATTCAGTATTGATGAATTTTCCATAAACTTCAAAATAATCAGTTCTACCATGTTCTTAGATTATGTTTCCAGCAGATATTACCGTGATCTTAGTTAAGTATTGGTATTGAATATCTTCATTCCAAGCCTTTGTACTTTTTACGCGTAAGAGACTGTCTTACCTGAAGTTATTCCTTCAGATGGTGACTGTCATTTGGAAACAGTAAGCTCTCTGTTTGAAAATATTCCTGAAATAAATTTCCTCAAACTTACCTCTCAGTAGTATCTGAAAGTTAGTAGACTCTAAAAAAAAAACAAGAACTCAATTAAGTGACTATGTTGCGCCTGAAACCGACGATACAAAATATTTTTCTTACGTACCACCTAACCATAGATATTACGATTTTCGCATTAAAAATGAAAAAAAAAAATAAATGTAATGTGTCCCCGGATAGGGTACCGCACTCTTGTAAACTTTCTTATTTTTTGATTTGCCGAGAATAAGGCATTCTCTATAAAAAGTTTTGCTTGTCTTAGGAAGTCATAAACAGTCAAACTTAAGATAAATTATATAGTGTATTCTAAAAATTAGAATATAATATGAAATCAACTTTAAGGAAACTACTTTTTTTTTAATATTTTTATTGAAAATTTTATGTAACAAAGTTTTTTCAATTATGAAGAAAAGAGTTTAATTGCAAATAAGGAAATAACAATTTTCAAAAAAAAAAACATTTTATGTTAAAAACATCATGTACCGAGACGACCACGGCTTTTCACGAAATGCCTAGGTGCAACCGCAAGAATTTACATGATATGGCGGCAGTACATGTACTGCCTAGGCTTTTCATGAAATGACGTATTTCATCAAAAGACTACGACATATATATTGTACATGTCGCTTTCCCGGACAAACCAATTGATAAATCGGAAAAATGTAGGAAATCACATTCTAAACCACTTCACCCGTGTTCCTTTAGCCTTTGAAATGCGTAGTTTTCGAGATATTTACGTCCAAAGAACACACACGAAAAAACGTATATATATACCGGGTGTAAACGAATAGTAGGCCACCTCTGTAACTTCCTTGTTTTTAAAGATATCGGGATGAAATTTTGTATGGTGAAATTAGGTAAGATTTCCAACTTTTTGAGACCTATCCGCTATATTTATCACTTCTGGTTTCACCGGAAATGGCCCCAATAGTCTTTTCTAAATGGACCACCCTGTATGTTTTTACATTTTTGAAATAAAGATCACATTTTGGATACATTTATACTATTTTGAACAATTTATACAGTGTTGCACCAAAAATAATTCGAATTTTAATTATCAATCTAGATGGCTGCGAATATGTTAAAATTAATTTTGTTCCAATGTAATTCATATAAAAAATACGAAAACGTCAATATGTCCAATAATGCATCATACAGGGTGCTGTAAACTCATACAGGGTGCTGTAAACTCATTAAAATCACATTTTTCAAAATGACTCATTTGTTTTAAACATTATGATATGGGCCACCCGGATATTCAGAAAGCTCTATTTAGTAGGGGTTAAACGGTACCAAAAGTTCCGTAATGTGTAATCGTTACCGGCAAGAATGACAATTTTTCTTAAGAAATTTATGATTTATATCTAACTTCGTTTAAATTTTGATCAGCCCTGTATATTTGTGTTAACATTTTATGATATGCCACCCTCCGCAGGAGACAGAATGGGCCTCTGGCTCATTCTTGTTGCATATCATAAAATATTAACACAAATATACAGGGTTAATAAAAATTTAATTGAAGTTAGATATAAATCATAAATTTCTTAATAAAAATTGTCATTCCTGCCGGTAACGATTACACATTACGGAACTTTTGGAACCGTTTAACTGCTACTAAATAGAGCTTTCTGAATATCCGGGTGGCCCATATCAATATATTTAAAACAAATGAGTCATTTTGAAAAATGTGATTTTAATGAGTTTACAGCACCCTGTATGATGTATTATTGGATATATTGACGTTTTCGTATTTTTTATATGAATTACATTGGAACAAAATTAATTTTAACATATTCGCAGCCATCTAGATTGATAACTAAAATTCGAATTATTTTTCGTGCAACACTGTATAAATTGTTCAAAATAGTATAAATGTATCCAAAATGCGATCTTTATTTCAAAAATGTAAAAACATACAGGGTGGTCCATTCAGAAAGGACTATTGGGGCCATTTCCGGTGAAACCGGAAGTTATAAATATGGCGGATAGGTCTCAAAAAGTTTGAAATATTACCTAATTTCACCATACAAAATTTCATCCCGATATCTTCAAACACAAGGAAGTTACAGGGGTGGCCCACTATTCGTTTACACCCGGTATATGTACATATCCCAAAAAGCATGTCTTTTTTTTCTGCGCATAAGCAAAACAGTATTCTAAAAGTTGAATACTTACTTTCTATGTTGTTCAAAATTTTTCCCCACTTTTTTCCTAATTAGAGTGGAGTATTATTCTAGTTGTTCTCCCTTCGCTGTATATCACGTCTGACATTATTTTAAATATGTCGAAAATTGTTCCAAATTACAATTTTCATAAAACATTTCTTGCATTAATCATCAGTGAAAGGTTTATGATTTTGTTTTATGATTATATACAATTCTCAATTAATTAACTCGTTTTAATGAAAAATCAGTAAAAAAAAACTATAGCCAAACTTTTCAAAACATGCATATCCTAAACACTTAATTTGAGTTTATCATCGTTGAGCAATTAGGAAGTTTCTTATTTTAGAAATATCATGTACATTCAACCTTATTTAGTAGTCTTTCAGATAACTAGTCAAACAAAAAAAAAATTATCACGTTATCTGAAAAACTCACGAACTTATTCAATTTCTTATTTGAATACTTCGCCTCGGCTGAAGTCCACCGTGACGTCACAATACACAACGCGCTGACTTGCCATGCCGGCGGCGCGCTGTATGTTCCCTTTATTTAGTGTACGTGCTCGATTTTCTGAAATGTCACAAAATGTCACTTTTGATTCGTTCGTGCCGAGCCGAATTTTC
Organism: Rutpela maculata; assembly: GCA_936432065.2. Classification (NCBI taxonomy): domain Eukaryota; kingdom Metazoa; phylum Arthropoda; class Insecta; order Coleoptera; family Cerambycidae; genus Rutpela; species Rutpela maculata. Next base: position 116,246,914 of record OW386285.2, read on the forward strand.
GAATTTCGCCGTGCAATTTACGATCAGGTTTATCTGGAAGACTTCCTCTTTACGTCGCGACATCATACGGCCGTCCCAATGGTGTTTTTCGAAAAATATGAACGTGCCAAAATTGCATGTTTTGGCAATTTTTTCGGCTCTCAAATGCAAGCAAGCTGGCTATAAACTGCCGGTGCCTGCCAGAGAGTATAAAGGTGCCCGCGCCCGCTCGCTGTTGGCGGAATCATGTATTGTGACGTAATCGAGCTCAGCCCAGATGATCGCGGCATTTTAAACTTGGAAGGACCATAACTTTTTTATTTATAGAGATAATTTAAAAAAAAATTACAGATATTTTTTAGACTTTTACGACTATTTATTACGAGAAAATGAGAAAAATGGAAACCTAATTGTTCAGCATTAGTATTTTGTCATTCAGTATTGCTGATACATAATTTATTGGGCGTTCTTTTATATCCCTTTTCTTTTCTCTGTTAATGTTGCTTATAGATCTGCAATGAACAGTAAACAATATCCGTTATTTTCTATCAAAATTCAATATGATTTCGGTATATTCACGAAGTCGCATGATTTAGTGTGAGACAACTTACGAATAATCTAGAGTATTTAATGTAAATATCTTTTCGTTTTCTTCAGACGTCTTTTGATAAAAAGAAACCTATAAAACTGTCTGATAAACTTTTTTTCGATAAAATATTACCATATATAAAAGTATCTGTCGTATATCTTAAGACTTCTTTAGCTGAACTTTGAGTTTATTATTCTATAGTTTGCAGTTTGTTAAGTTCTTAAATAACAAATGCCTAAATAATGAAGTATCAATTCTATTGCAGCTCCACGTTTCAGAGTTATTACTGAAGCGAAAGAACGAATAAAAGTTGGATATGTATATTTGATAAAGCACAGTATACGGATCTGGAGGTAATACGGTTTCATGCAACAGTCCAAGGGGGAAATAGTACGAACTCCACCTCCCCGGGGGAACTTTACTGAAACTTTCATTAGCAGTTCTCCCAGGTGGCATAGTTGATACAGCACTGACACCAGTAAGTTAATAGTTTTGGCAGATCGTAGGTCTTTTCTATATAAATTGACACAGAACTGATGGAGAGCGGACGTTTATCGAGAAATATCTTATTGGGATAAATCTTTTCCACGTTTTTCAATTACCTCTAAGTGAAATAGTAACCGACGCGACGCGCAACGTGGAAATAAGATTGTGTGTTACCAAGCGCAATAAATTTATATATTTTCAATTCATATAGGTACTAATTTTTTTGTGTTGTTCAACTGTTGTTCTAAATACTGCAATCGCGTTGCCGAATTCGATTACTTGCTACAGTGATTTTCTTGACGTGACATGATTAATTTAAATGTTATTTGCCGTGAATCTGTTAATTTAGGTTGTTATTTTAAATTTTATTTTTATTCTATCTATTTGATTTAAGCAATTAGAGGTATTATAACCACACAACAATTTTTAATACTCGTTGTATTATTTGTTTTTAATCTTGTTCGTTGACAATTGTAGTGTTTTTTTTATTGTTTGTTATTACTTTTATATGTACATTTATACATTAGTTTTTAAGTGCTGACGTATTCTACATTATTGTATCAGTTACATTTTAAATGTGGAAATAAAATTATTATTATTATAAATAATATTTGTACTTAAATAAATCCGTTTCATAACACTCTGAACTCACATATCGTTAAAAGTGTTTGAGTTTATATATGGGTGCATATGTGTTTTATGGTATGTACATAGAGCATATCTTGTAAACACGATAAGTTCCGTTAGACTAAGAATGTTTGTTTCTTTGGTACATATATAAAGTAGGATGATAAAATACTCCCTATTAAAATTGGGTCATAGTGCTCCTCGATATTGAGAAAGCATTCAATTTAATTCAATTCAATTCAATTGAAAAAGATTTTATGCAAAGTAAAAATATACATGCGCCTAGCCGGAAACCTGGCCTAGAGCCGACCAAACAACCACGGCGCGTAACGTCGTGGTGAGTAAGGTTCGACGAGGTAGGTCCGGTTCGGCTAAGATTCGTCTGGGGCAAATTTAAAAACAACAACGATTTGATTTGATTTGAAAAATTTTGATTATTGCCACGGGAAAACAGAACACAACGATGAAACTCGTTCGAAGTAATCTCAACCCTGGTGGTCTTCCTGTCTCCAGGAAAATAGGGGAAGAATAAAAGTTATGGTTTTAAAAGTTATAATTTCTAAAAAGTTATCGGTCGATACTCCTGGACATGGAGAAGACTTTTCGTATCATCTCGTTAATGTGCGTGTTGTACGTCAGTCTCTTGTCTAAATTAACCCCAAGGTAATTCACGAACCGTTTGAGTTTCGTTATATGTATGGGAAAGTCCAATGCGTTAAGTTTGTGTAGAAGGCCCGGGATCCATACGATATCGAAGGCTTTCTCAATATCGAGGAGCACCATGACGGTGCTCTTCACCAACTTGGAGATCGCCGACAGTAACGAGATCAAATAAAAATGTATGGGGGCATAAGTGTTCTATGGTATGGACGTAGAGTGTATCTTATAAACACGATAAGTTCCGTTAGACTAAGAATTCTCGTTTCTTTGTATGATAAAATACTCCCTATTAAAATTGGGTCATAGTGCTCCTCGATATTGAGAAAGCCTTCGATACCGTATGGATCCTGGTGCTGCTTGACAAACTAAACACACTGGACTTTCCCATGCACATTACGAAAGTTATTCACTCTTTCCTAATAGGTAAATTGTTGCAGGTCAGGGTGAATCACAAACTATCAACTCAGCGGGATATTCGCGCCTGCGTCCCCTAGGGGTCGTCAAAGTTGTACGACCTATACGTCTCCGACATTCCGAGTTACCGAATACGAACCTTGCTAAGTACGCCGGCGACACGGCCATGTATGGTTCGTTCACACAACGCACAAGCGGTAAATATACTACTGAAAGCGCACATGGCCCGTACCATGACATATTTTGGTAAGTGGAAGATGCGGATCAACGCCGAGAAGTCCAAGTCGATTACCTTCATGCACCGGTTCACAAAGAACAAGTGAAGTATCTGGGGGTTAACTTGGACAAACGACTGACGTTCAACACCCACGTTAACGAGACGGTACGCAAGACTACTCCATGTCCAGAAGTCTGCATCCGCTCATGGTAAGGGGTAGCGGTCTCAACAGGACAAATAAAAAATTATTGTACACAATGGCGATCAGGTCGGCCATCACATACGAAGCGGCGCCGTTGTGGTGCAGCATACCGGCCACGACAATGAGAAAACTTCTAGTTCTCGAGCATAAATATATGCGTCTCATCTCTGGCTCGGACAGATACGCCTCCCTCAGAGATTTATATGATCGTTACCACGACATAATCCCACTAGCGGACTACGTCCAAAAAATTTCTCAAAAAAAGTTCAAACTGGGTGATAATCCGATAACCCGCAATATAACTGGAATCAGACCAGAATCCTTTTCGATATTCGACCTACCTTACCAGGCGTTGCCTATTTTTCGGCAACCTCTCTAGCTATACTTTCCTGTACGACAACTTGGAAATACCATACCTTCAATCTTTACTAAAATCTATAACCAACTTTCTTTATTCCATTTATACGCTCTATTTGTTTTATCCTTTCTGTTCTTTTGTCTTTTCTTCTTTCTAATTTTCATCTTGACTAATAAATCCTCAAATACCAAAATATTTCGTACCATATCTTTTTAAATGTCGGCAGAAAGACCACCAGGGTGGAATTACTTCGAACGGATGTTTTCGTTGAGTTCTGTTTTTCCGTGCCAGCAACCAAAATTAAATAAGTGCTTTGCCTAGTGAGTGATAACTTTTAGTGTTTTCTTTTAATTAGCTTTAGGTCCGCGTGGACACATTTTTAATTTTAATTTAGTTTTTAAGTCTACCTGCGGCAGACGGGAGTACGAAGTTATTTATCGTTAAGCCAAACCGGACCTGCCCCGCCCAGCCTGCAATCACCGCGGCGCTGAGCATCGTGGTTATCTGGCTGGCTCCGGGTCAGGTTCCGACGAGGCGCAGAAATGCATATAAAAACTCTTAATAAATTGTTATGGATTGATTAATTGATTGATTCGGAACCCAAGGGTATTGTTTTTTTTTACTATATTTTATACTGCGTGTTTCACCAACTAAGTTCGTAATATAAAATTAAAAATGTCTAAAACTAACATTATTTACAAAAAAAGTGCTAAGAATATTCTGTAGAATGTGTATCAATTATATAAAAAGTTCAGTAAATCGGTGAAGAGTATAATGCTTCCACTAGTCATAAAAAGAAGCATAATAATTAAAAAATCATCCAGTGGAAGTACAGTAACGACAAAAAAATTTTTAAAAACTTTTATTGTTCACATAGGCTTAGAATGTCATGAAACGTCGAGATTTTAAGTTTGAGGGAAAAAAAATTTCTGTCTGTTTGTAACTTTTTTGCGCGCACGTTTACTCTGGAACCGTTTAAGATATTGACTTGAAATTTGGTACACATATGTACTTTAACAAGATCTGGAACTAGATTATATTTTCATCTTGTTTCGTCGAAGGGTTGAGGGATAAATTGGGGTAAATTTGGGGTAAATAGGTAAATCAAGCAGGTTCATAAAATTGGTATTTAGTATATACAAGAGAAGCTAAGGTCTCAAAAAAATTTTTGGAATTAGCCACCCCCATTACCATCCCCACCCATTATTAAAGGGGATGAAAAAAAAATTGTGATTTAGTGTGTGTACAAGAACCAAAAACCTCAAAATATTTTTTTACTTCATCCACCCTCATTACCACCCCCCACCCCACTACCGATGTGTGGTATCGTTTTATGGGGTAGAGGATTTCAAATATTATATTATTAAAGTTCCATAAACAATTATTTCCACATACAAAATTTTTTCGCTATGAGTGACTTGGATAGAAAATCTGGATGTGGAAATAGTGATTCCTTGGGCAGCGGTTTTCTAAATAGCTAATCAATGGGTCTTTAATAAAGCTGTTATTTGCTTAAATGAAACGCTAGCATATATGTTATTTTCTAGTTAACTAATTATAAAGAAAAATATCGAAAAACATTAGCTGCATTAGGCGTATTAGGCGTAATTATAAAAATAGGTTACATAAAATTGTGTGAAATAAGAAAAATTTTAAAATTCAAGCTAAATTTTTCCTCAAGAATTATATTTCGTTGAGCTTAATATGATTAACGTATTTATTTAATACACTTGATCTTGTTAGAACCGACAAATATTTTTCTGTGCGCATTATAAATGTAAGATACTCTTTTCACATACTGTAAAGAAATATCAATCCTCAATAACTTTATATCTAAACCATAAGACGTAAGCGTGTTTGAGAGGCTTACTGCTGAATGCAAAAAAACGGGTTCCGGTCTTAAATAGAAAATAAAAAGAAAGATCCAGGTAGTACACGATGTTACTTCAATGGTATTAAAGAGTTTTATGGGATTCAAGAAATAGTTGATAATAACAAGTACAGATAGACCAGTCGGTGTCAATAAAATTGAAAAACGTATTCGTAAAAATTATTGAACAAATCACGAAAGACAAATTAAATTGTATGCTAAAATGAAAAGCTGCTAAATACACATATTAGACGGAAGCCGCAAATAGAGAAAGCAGTTTACAAAAAAATATATGTATGTATATTTTTAGTTTTTAAATCTGGTGATATGAATTACATTCTGAGGAGATTTCATCCAGACGGTGTGATACATTCCTTTCTCTCATTTCATATTTACCTTTCAAATGATATTTCCAAATGTCCTCATTGCAATAAACCTTCGGATATTTATCATATTAAACTCAAATCATAAAATTGAGTCAATTGAAAAGTCCGAAATTTACGAAATTCGTTGTAAAGATTAAAATCTGAAGAACGTTGGACTAGCGAAACGTTTAAGTATAACTAACTGGGTTCAAGTCATAATATGACTCATTTTAAAAATGGAAAAACTGAAAAGTCTAGTATTGTCCGCCCAGCATGACAATCATGGAATAGATATCAACAGCTAAGGGATAATAGGTAGCCGGATACATTTGAAAGCTTATAAATTGCAAAATGTAAAAGCAGTATGAAATCACTGCACAATGTGTGGCCAGGGGACTGTATTAATGGAGTTTTTTAAGTAAAGTGCGACTACAAGACATATTTTCCTACTTCTCCTGTTCCCGCTCATTGAATTCCGTGCCACTCGAACTATCTCTTGAATGGCTTCAACGGCTGATTTGCCCTCCCCAAATCCGTACTAGTCTTCAGAGAAATCTCCTCGTCTGCCTATCTCTTCATATAGCCTGGTCGCTATGATTCTTGGCTAGGGTGTCAATGAGGCATATAGGTCTGTATGCCGTGCCGAGTGGCTTGCCCGGTTTGGGAACTAATACCAGTTTTGCTGCTTTCCAAGACTCCGGGATTTCGTCAGTTTGAATAGTGTGGTCGTAGACTCTGACACAAAGTTCAGCTTGTGACTTCACCTCCAGTTTGGTTACTTCGGGTGGCATTCCGTCCGGGCTAGGTGCTTTGTTGTTTTAAGTCGCTCCGCCGCTTTGATGGCCTCCTGCTCAGTGGCCGCTACTATCGTCTACTATCTCCTCAGCCTTCCACATGGTTACTGTTTTTTGTGGGAAAAGTTCTCAAACAATTTCTATTTTCCACGAAGTATTCAGCGCGGGGCGTTTTGTAGTCCCGTGCCTTTGCATACTATTTTATACTCTTTATCCCAGATATCCTCGTCAATGTTGTTAATCAGCCCATTCCAGCACTGACACTTGGATTTCTTTATGCTGTTCCGCAGAGCCCTTCTCGCGTAACGGTAGTCTTTATAAGTCGCTCCGACCTCTTGCCGACTTCTCCTCGTTGCTCGCGTCCATGCCCTCTATCTTACTGTTGCACCATTCTCTTATTTCCTTGATGTCTTGGTTCCACCAATGCACCGGTCTCCTGCCCTTGGGCCCAGTGTGCTGCAAGACTGCTTTGCAGGCCTTTCGGAGTACACCGAGAACCCGGTCCCCATAAGTTGTTGGATATTGTTCATCTCTTCACTGATTTTAGCTGTCAACGCAGCGTCCCTCTCAGTTCCAAATTGTCATTTTTGCGTGTCAGTCGCAGGTTCATCCAGGTTTTCTCCAGTAGCCGCCGTCAGCTGAATTTCAAAGGAAATTATTCGTAGAGTAGTTGCAGGTTCGTATACTAGCGGCGAGTGAAGTTGAGACGGCTGTAACGTCTATGACGCTTTCCTACGTCCCTCTAAAAAACTGGGCTCATTTCCTGTATTTGCCATTAGCAGATCATGGGCAGCTAGCTAATCAATCAATATAGAGCCTCTGGCGTCCTTCGTTTGTGTGCCTCACATGTGGCTTTTGTCATTAAAATTACCTGTGACGACTGCTCCCTTTGTCCATGTGTTGTTATATACTTATCATATATTTAATGATGTTGTCTATAATAAATAAATATTCATCTGGTGAATTTATAAGTATATATTATGAAATAATAGATTACATTATTTATAAATATTTCACTTATGTAATATATATTGTTATTAGGTTTGGTTTTGAGGTAAGTGAGCCGCTATACCCCCCCCCCCCCCCGTTAAGAATAATAACAGTCAATCAATTAAATTAACTATCAATAGCGAAACGAGCTTTTTTAATAGGCAGAGGAGTGATATCACACTTGTCAGGCAGTAAAAATTCAGGTTTAACTCTGTCAATATTTACAGTAATGATCTTAGCCCTTTTTATAAAAGTAATTAATTTATCTGTACAAAACTTTAAATGGGCCTTCGTATAAAAGAGAAAAGGTTGCTTTAAAACGTTCTTTGCGAGCAAAAATAAAATAAGTTAAAATGTCAGAATTGACAAACAATTTGTGATTAACATGGTGAAAAGGAGAAATGAAAGTCAAATTATTAAAAATCTGTCAATAAAATAAGGAATATTTGGACTATTATATGATTTAGTTAAAAATTTGCCTGGTAGTCGCAAAGTTTGAACAAATATTAGTTCGGCAGAAGAGCATTGAAAATCTTTGGGAATGGTTCTAAAAGCTAATAATATAATAATGTGACTTGTTAGCTCTAGCAGTTAAGGCGGTTTTAAGAGTTCTATGAAAACGTTCAACCATTCTATTTCTTTGAGAATGGTAAGTAGTTGTACGTATTCTATAATTTTGCAAATTCGTTAAATAATTTTGATTCAAATTGGTTCGTAGTGATATTTAAAGAAACTCCGAAATGGCAAACAAAATTTTCAAATAATGTACGTGCTACAGTCTTTGCCGTGATATCTGGTAGAGGATATGCTTCTGAACATCTGGTAAATCGTTCGATCACTGTTAGAATGTAAGAGCAACCCTTGGAAGGGGGTAATGGTCCTACTAAATCTATATAAATGTGATCTAACCTGCCTTTATGTATTTCAAAACTACCAACCGGACCTTTCGTATGACGGCTGACTTTAGTAGTTTGACAGTTGACGCATGTTTTATCCCACAAATTGCAGTCTGAATTCATTGTAGGCCAGAAATAATTACTAGTAACTAATGTTCTAGTTGCCAGGGTGAGATAAACCATGAAAAATACCAAAAATGGTTCATCTGGAACATAAGGACGTAGCTTGGGACGAGAAGTGTCACACCAAATGAATTCATCTAAATCTGAAATTAATTTCCTTTAAATTGAAAATGACTTTATAATTTGATGATTAATTCAATAATAAAAATTTAAGGTCAGAGAGTCTTCTTGAGCTTTGCTTAATAATTTTAAGTCAAAATTAATATTAATTAAATTAGACTTTTTGGCTTGAACTGGAGAAATATATTGCTCTAAGGAAGATATATCATGTACACGTAATAAAGTGTCCGCCATGACGTTATTTTTTCCTCTAATGTGTCGAATCGTTAACACGTCGAAAATATATATGGTCTGTCAGTTCATCCAGAAAGAGAACAACAACAACTAATTTACGCAGTAGTGCGTGAAGTAGATTATTTATATTTTAATGTATACATGTATTTTTGGTAACGATTTTGGTCTTATATTGTATGCAATTCGTGTGTAAAGTGCCTCTTTTCATTAATTCCCAATCGTAAAAAAAGTATCATTTTACTTGTTGCATACATAACTATTATAGAACTTGTTGGTAAAAGTTGATAAATGTTTTCGTGTATTCAATGAAAAAGTTCATGGTATTACTAAATAATTCGTTGTTTTAATAAATATTTTACTTTGACTAATGTAAAAGTATTTATTAATACAATATCGACAGTTATAAACTATTGAAAAACTGCACATTGTATTAATAATAGTGGATTTTGTGAGTCGGACGAAAACCCGACTATTGTTTGATACAACCAGATTAGTTTCTCCCCTCCCCCCGTTTTCAAGGATGTTGAACACTGTGTTGGTGGCAGAATTTCTCGTTGGGGTGACCCAACCCCGCAAACGGCCAAAAACCACCACCAGACGTGTATTATAATTGTTTGAGGGACTGGACACCATGGTGATGGTGGAATTCCACCCCGGGGTGACCTACCCCCATAAATGGTCACCCAAAAGGGTAAGAGTGCGTTATCAGCATACCCCGGCAAAGCTACCGCCCCGTCCCGTGTTTAAGGATACTATACAGGAAAAAACATATTTTTTGGGAAAAATATGTTTATATAATAATTGAAAGATCTGATTTATTTAATTATAATATATTATATAAAATATGTTTATTGAAAGGGTATTTTTTACCATTGAAGGGTAACAGGATGTCAAGCACTCGATTCGTGGTCCTCTACGTGTTTGGAATACTCTAAAATGGGTGGGAAACCTTTTTGTCCAGTGGTATGATGAGAGCACTTTCTCACCCCTTTGGAGGGTGTTTATTGGCCGTTGGGGGGTGGGCAAGTGTCAGGCATGCGTCCCAGGATCCTCCCCATAATTGCCATGCTCGAAAACGGGTGATCAATAAGTTAGATTCCGTAAAACATTATCAAGACGCGTTTGACCCCATTTGGGGGTGGTTTTTGGCCGTTTGTGGAGGTGGGTCATACCAAAGAGAAATTCAGAAATTCTGCCACCACCACGGTGTTCAGCATCCTCGAAAACGGGGGGGAAGAACTACTTTGGTTGCATCAGACAATAGGCGGTTTTTCGTCTTTTTTTTCCGACTCACACAATCCACTAATAAATAGGTTCATGTATTTAATAAACTTTTGTCAATAATCGGCATTCACTAATACTAAAAACGATATTTTGTTGTGTGGTGATAATAGTCTTATCTGTAATAGCCTGTTACATTGGTTAGTAGGTTGCGTTGAACCATGACATTAATTTAGTATATACAGCATGTATTGTTTAATTTACTTTAGTTTTAATCATATGCAGATGATGAAAACATGGTTGACGAAACGCGCATCGAGTACAGTATTCGATTAATTGCAGAATTATTTAATCCCTGTAAATTCCGAATTAACAATTGTGAATGCCAAGAGACAATTGTTATTCCTACTTACAATTGTGAATTCTGAGATACAGTTGCGAATTTCGACGTACAGTTGTAAATTCCGAGATACAATTATGAATTCCGACTTAACAATTGTAAATTCTGTGATAATTGTGAATTCTTTGTTAAAAAAATAATACTTATTAATATTTCTATTGGTCACATTATTTTTGAAGGTTGTTCAGTTTTTTAGAATTATTTTTTTATAACAGCTCTTCGTATTTTAACCCGAAAATGTATTGTTATATTTGGAGTAGAAGTGATAGTTTAGTGACGAATCTGTAAGTTTGCCGGACGAACGAAGTGAGTCCGGCAATAGGGTCGTTTCCTTCAACAAAATTTACAAAATATTGTTATATGATCAAAAAGTATATTAAATGTACATTGTATATATCAAATTAAAAAAAGTTTTAATCATCACATGCAAGAACAAATTGGTTTTGAAAATAGAATGGCGGTAAATAATGACGTATATAATGAGAATTAAATTCTAGAGAATTTTCATGTTTTCATTTATCATGTTGGTGGTAGTGCTCTGTTGATTTGTTGTTTACGTTTACATTGTGTGTATAATATTTGTTTATAATGGAACCTAATTTTGTGAAAAGTACTTCAGAGAATTTATCCATAGTGGATTTTCATATGGTACACGAGTTTTATGTAGACAATTTGAACTATTTAAGTGCCGAATCCTGAAATGTTAAAAATTTGAGGTTAGTATTTCTTTAAAATAATTTGACAATGACTCACATCGATACTAACACTAACAGAAAATAAGAAAAGCAAACGACGCCCGTCGATTATTGCTTTATCTAACTGCGCATGCGTTCACGTCTGACGTGAATTATGTATCGACCCCCCATTTAAATTATAAGGGGACGACTATGTTTCCCAGCATCAGCAGTTGTAACCTGATACTTAGAAGATAAGGCGCTGTGCCTTCTTTCCTATTTTGCATTGTTTTAGATTCAGTCTGTAACTAGCTTTCTTAGATTAAATACATACATTGTACTTAAAACATTTTTATAAAAAATAAATTTTTGAATTTAATAATTTTTAAAAAGAGACTTTTGGGTGTCGAAATCGTTAGTGGCGCAGTCGGTCTAAGGATTATCGAAATTATCGTGTATCGAACAGATAATTTTCGTTTCAACGATTAATCGATTATCGGACAAAAAAGTGAAAAATTCGCGAAAGTGCCTAAAACAGAGTGGCTCCTCGAACATTAGGAAACCCAGTTTATCGCAAACCTGTGCAAGACTCTTTCAACAATAATTCACGAGAATTGGAACTACATCGTCCCATTCTGCAAGGAACTCGTAATTTGGAGAAGACAAAATCGCTCATCCATTTGAGGGCTCCTTATAGTTAGTGAAAAACGATGCTCAAAGTCACAATAATATTAATGTAAGTACAGTTTGATGTCACTCGAAAAACTTTTTGAAAACTTAAGCTTATCACCTTTAACTGACTCAGACGTAGAAGATAAAAATTCTCTTTTGCCTTCTAGTTCCTCACATAAACCAGAAAATAACATTCAATATTCTAGTGAAATAAGTAATTTAGAAGTTAATTTAACCTTAAATAATACGAAAATGACTCAGTTCAAACCAGAGTATTTAAAATGCGTTCCGCAATTTGACGGAAATCCGAACGAATTAAATAGATATTTAAGTATTTGTGATAGCATTATATCAGAATTTTACGACACAGCTCACCCTGATAGTTTTCATAACGTGTTTTTATTAAACTCGCTAATAGGCAAATTAACAGATAACGCTAAATTAGTTGTTAATATACAGAGTGTTACTACTTGGCAAGAACTAAAAGACACTTTATATAGAAACTTTGCAGATCAACGCGACGAAGCTTGTCTAAATAGAGATTTAGTTTTGCTAAAACAGCTTCCAAGCGAAAAACCGCAACAATTTTACGACCGTTGCTTACAATTATTAAATTTAATATGTTCATATGTAGACATTCATGAAAAAGAAGAAGCCAAAGTATTAAAACGAGCTCTCTATAACAATCTTACTCTAAAAACATTCTTGTCAGGGCTAAAAGAACCTCTAGGCACAACTATTCGTTGCATGCGCCCCAAAGACATGAAAGAGGCGATGCAATTTATTACTCAAGAAGATAATACGCACTATTATCAAAATTTGACTAACAAAAATTTCGTACAACAGGCTCCTGTACAACCAAGACCAATATTCCCAACCATTCATCAACAAAATTCAATGCATAACTTTAATAGACCAGTAAATAATTTCAGCAGACCAATGAACCATTTCCCCAGAAACCCTTTCAATGGCCAAATGCCCTCATTCAATTATCAAACTCAGAGTAATCAATTTCGTCAACAAAATAGTTTCCCATCTCAACCGATTCAATTTCACCCTAGAGTGAACAATCCACAGCAGAGATTTTTCACAAATTCGCAAATATTCAGGAACCAAAACCAAAACGTTTTCAGGCCAAATCCATACAAAAATCTGCCTAACCCCACTCCTATGAGTATATCAACGAGGCAAACTTCGAATAATTTCCGACCTCAACCGGGACCATCGACCTCAAATCAATATCGCCCCCCTCAAAGAAATTTCGCTTCCCATGAACTTCATAACACTGAAGTAAACGAAATTGAACCAACCTCTAGCGGTGTTTACGAGTACGACAACCAAAACCTTCCTGAAACTTACGGAGACGTAAACGAGGCATATTACCAAGATAATATTAATTTTCAGCAAGATAATATAAATTTTCAGCAAGACAATATAAATTTTCAGCAAGATAATATAAATCTTCAGCAAGAAAATGTAAATTTTCAGCAAGACCCACCGGTCGACGATCAAACGTAAACCCTGAAATTATCTCAATCAATGCCACCAATTCTAATGAATTACCCTATATTATACTACCTGAACATAACCTAAAATTTTTAATCGACTCGGGTTCAACGAAATCATTTATCGACCCTAATCTTGCTCATAAATTATACCCTAACTGTATTCAAAATGATCCATTTATAGTCTCTACCGTTTTTCAAAAATCCGCTCACAAAGAAAGTGCATTAATACCATCTTCAAAACTATTTAATTTACCACAACCAACAAGTTTAAAATTCTTTTTATTTAGATTTCATAATAGTTTTCACGGATTAATCGGATTGGATAATTTAAAAATACTTCAGGCTAGCTTAAACTTCGACAAAGGATTATTGATAACGCCGTATACAAAAATTACCTTATCTTACTATAAAACAAAAAACGAATTAAATTTAATATCAATCGCACCTCGCAGCGAACAAGTAATAAAAATAAAAACGTCTCTAGAAAATGGAGAAATAATAATTCCTTATCAAAAAATTCACAATTGTGAGATACCAGAATGTTTAGCCACCGCCAACAATGGCGAAGCTATTACTACAATATTAAATAATACGGTCAATCCCATCACTCTAGACTTTTCCGAACCTATAGTAGTTGAGAGATTCGAAAAAAAATCAATTCATGAAATAAACTTAAACAATTTTGATGAAACACCAAAATCATACTTAAGCCTATCTAACATTCGTACCGACCATCTAAACCCGGAAGAAAAAAGTAAAATTGAAAATTTATGTAAAGAATATTCAGACATTTTCTATCAAGAAAACACTAAATTAACTTTTTCTAATCAAATTAAACATAAAATTAATACGACGGACGAAGTACCGATATATACGAAAACATATCGTTACCCGTTCATCCACAAAAAGGAAGTAGAAAACCAAATGAAAAAAATGTTAGATCAAAATATAATAAGGCCTAGCAATTCACCGTGGTCATCACCTATTTGGGTGGTGCCCAAAAAACCCGATGCTTCGGGAATACAGAAGTGGCGTGTAGTGGTGGACTACCGCAAACTGAATGAAAAGACGGTCGACGACAGATACCCACTTCCCAATATTACCGATTTATTGGACAAGTTAGGTAAATGTCAATACTTTACCACCTTGGATTTGGCTAGTGGTTTTCATCAGATAGAGATGGACGAAAGCGACATAGCCAAAACAGCTTTTAACACAGAAAACGGGCATTACGAGTATTTAAGAATGCCTTTTGGCCTAAAAAACGCGCCCGCGACGTTTCAGCGAATTATGGACAATATTCTTCGTGGTATACAAAACGAAAAATGCTTAGTTTACTTAGACGACATAATAATTTTTTCTACGTCACTTCAGGAACATATAGAAAGGTTAAGATCAGTTTTTGATAGACTTAGACAATCAAATTTCAAAATTCAGTTAGACAAGTCAGAATTTTTACGCAAGGAAGTGGCCTACCTAGGCCACATTGTTACACCGAACGGAGTTAAGCCAAACCCGGATAAAATAAAAGCTATAAAAAATTACCCAGTCCCTAAGACAACTAAACAAATTAAAGGCTTTTTGGGACTATTGGGTTATTATAGGAGATTTATAAATAATTTCGCCAAAATTACCAAACCGATGACGAAATGCTTAAAGAAAAATGCAAAAATCACCCACGACGAAGAATTCTTATCTTGTTTTGAAGTTTGTAAAAATTTGTTGATTAACGAGCC
Organism: Rutpela maculata; assembly: GCA_936432065.2. Taxonomy (NCBI): domain Eukaryota; kingdom Metazoa; phylum Arthropoda; class Insecta; order Coleoptera; family Cerambycidae; genus Rutpela; species Rutpela maculata. Next base: position 116,262,049 of record OW386285.2, read on the forward strand.
TATCCTGCAATACCCCGATTTCACAAAACCGTTCAATTTAACCACTGATGCGAGCAATGTGGCCGTTGGCGCCATTTTGTCCCAGGGCCAAATTGGGAAAGACTTACCCGTCGCGTACGCGTCTCGAACTTTGAATGATTCCGAGCAAAATTATAGCGTAATAGAAAGGGAACTTTTGGCTATCGTTTGGGCTACTAAATACTTCCGGCCATACCTTTTTGGACGGAAATTTAACATAATAACTGACCATAAACCCCTACAGTGGCTATTCTCGTTAAAAGAGCCAAATTCTAAATTAATAAGATGGCGTTTCAAGTTGGAAGAATTCGACTACAATATCATATATAAAAAGGGTAAATTAAATACGAACGCAGACGCGTTATCCCGCATAGAATTACACGCAAAAGAGACGAGTGATATATTTGAATATATTGACAAGTTTAATGAGCAAATCGGCGCTAGCACTTCAGCTCAACCCTCGGAATCCCCAGAACCCGCGGAACCTCCAGATCCGGAAATCGACAATATTTCCACTCGGGTACTACCAGATGAACACAGATTAGAGACTGATAACCCCGAGGACGATAACGATAATGATAATATTACTGTACACACAAATGCCGAGCACCATCCCATAGCAGAAATTCCCATCGTGGAAACACCCGTTAATTACGAACAAAATCAAATAATTATTAAATCGGTTCTACATTCCCCTGCTAGACCAAAACTGACGATATTATTCAATAAAAAGCAACGCCTAGATTGTCAAATATCTCAAAATCAATTCGAGCAAGATATAATCAACTTTTTCAAAAACTATGTAGTGCCAAAAACACCTTATCATTTATATTTTGAAGACCCTGATATGTATGAACCATTTTGTGAAGTTATACGTAAGAACTTTAAATGGCCGTACCTAAAATTAAAAAATTGTAAACTAAAATTAATCGATGTCAGTAATAAGGAAATAATAAAAAATTATCACGAAAGCAAAAGCAACCATCGTGGTATAAATGAAACCGAGCAACAAATCAGGAAGCGATATTATTGGCCCGAAATGAAAAATTCAATTCAAACATATATAAACGACTGTGAAATTTGTCAACAAGGAAAATACGAAAGGCATCCCGTAAGAATGAAAATGAATATTACACCAACCCCGGTTCAACCTTTTGAAATTATTCATATAGACGCTTTTACCTTAGAACAAACCAAATTTTTGACTATCATAGATACATTTTCGAAATATGCACAGGCATACAAATTAATGTCACTATGTTCTACCGAAATCGTAAACAATTTAATAACATTTTTCTCTCATCATGGCGTTCCAAAACAAATTATCGTTGATAACGGTTCAGAATTTAAAAATTCAGTTATTACCGAACTTCTCAACTTGCACAAAATAAAATTGCATTTTTGTTCACCCAATCACCCTCAATCTAATGGTCCCATAGAGAGATTACACTCAACATTAATAGAGCATGTACGGTTACTAAATACTAGAGGATTTTTAAAAACTCCAGTACACATGAAAATGATTTATGCAATACTAGCGTATAACCACTCGATTCATTCGACAACAAAGTTAAAACCAATAGACATCATTAAAGGACACATAAATAATGAAAATCCATTCGATATGGACATTGAAAAGATACTCGTTAACGATTATATTAACGAACATAAAGAAAGGACTAAATTAATGTACTCAAAAATAAATGAAAACCTTATAGAAAATAAAGAAAAAACTATAGAGAAACTAAATCAAAATCGCGATGATCCAAAATTATTTCAGTCTAAATCAACCACTTATATTAAAAAACATAAAAGGCAAAAGACCGCGAATAAATTTCATAAACCAACGGTAATAAAAACGGTAGACAAAAATTCAAAAACCGTATCGACCGAAAACAAAATCCACGTGGATAACTTAAAAAGACCACTAAAGAAAACTTACGATTTTAAATAACTAAACTGTTATATTTCAGATTTCCCCTTGTACTTACAAGAGAGAATAACAATCAAAAGCTTAGAAAACAACCCCGGATTAATACCACTTAAACTAGGACTGGCAAAGGTACAAGAATATAGTCACACCTTGATCCATTACTATGATTTAAACCCAATTATCACCGAAATTAATAAGCTACATGAACAATCAGAAAATCTTATGCATAGCATTAATTTGAATAAAAATTACTCCCAAGATACATCAAACTATGTTAAAATATTAAAGTTGACGGAAGAAAAGGTCGAAATCAAGTTAAAAGAAATTCTTCCGCATCCCCAAAGAACCAAAAGAGGTTTAATAAACGGTCTAGGTTCTATTTTTAAATCAATATCTGGTAATTTGGATGCCACCGACGGAGAACGGTATGACAATCTCATTAGGCAAATTCAAAATAACCAAAATAAATTGGCTGCAAGCATTACAAAACAAAACTCAATCTCTATAGACATAATTAATAAATTTAATTTAACCATTCAACAAATATCTCATAATGAAAAAGTATTACAATCAGAAATCGAACGGATTGCCGCCATTGCTGAACGAGACTTAAAACGCAAAACTACTAACTTCATGAAAGACATTTTAAATCAAATTATAAATATGTATGAAATAATTAACTCTATTCTCCAAGATATAGAAAATTCAATTACGTTCACCAGATTAAATATCATGCACCCAAGTATAATAAAAACTGTCGATCTGTTCAAAGAACTATTAAAATTGGAAAAAAATATACAACCGGGACAATTGCCCTTTGAAATAACACTAGAAAATACCCTACTAATAGAAAAATTAATAGAAATTGAATGTTATATCCTTAATAATAAAATCACCTACTTACTTCGTTTACCAATCATGTACCCTGAAACCTTTAATTATTATCACCTGTACCCAATTCCTGTGTATAGTCAGAGTCAATTCAAGGCAATAATTCCAAATAATAGATATTTGCTAAAAGACAAATTGTACTTTACATTCGAAAGTGACATATGCACCAAAATGGCACCACAATATTATGCTTGTAAGAAACTTGACATAAAAGAAATCGACGAAGACAGCCCTTGTGAAATACAACTCCTGGATATGAAGAACACCGCAAGCTGTCAAAGAACCCAGATCAAAACTACAAGAGCCGTAATCAAGCAACTAGAAGAATCGACACAATGGATTGGTATATTTCCCAGCAAGCAGGCAATCACCATGAAATGTAAACAACAAGAAGAGGTCCAAAAGTTAATTGGTACCTATTTAATCAACATCCCAATAGGGTGCGAAATAATTAGCACCCGAGAGAAGATCAGCAATAAACAGCAAGCCATAAATCAAAACGAGCCGATATTTTTCCCAGAACTAGACCAAGAGGAAAATCCTACACCAAACCAAAACTTTACCATCCACTTAGAGAATATCAACCTAGACGAACTACAGGATATTCAAAAACAAATAATTGAAAATCAACCCCAAATATCTTATGACGAAATTGGAATCTCCAATATTCCCAGTACATGGACAGTACTCCTCTATGTTATGGTTATTTTAATCATCTCATATTTTTCATATAAAAAATGTATATTAGCCAGACGAAGGAAACATAATGAAGACATCGAGGGAAATCGACCAGAAGCCATCCCACCAAACGTTCAACTTCCTCGCTGCACTCCGTAGTTGAATCTTCGAGGGGAGGAATTATGTATCGACCCCCCATTTAAATTATAAGGGGACGACTATGTTTCCCAGCATCAGCAGTTGTAACCTGATACTTAGAAGATAAGGCGCTGTGCCTTCTTTCCTATTTTGCATTGTTTTAGATTCAGTCTGTAACTAGCTTTCTTAGATTAAATACATACATTGTACTTAAAACATTTTTATAAAAAATAAATTTTTGAATTTAATAATTTTTAAAAAGAGACTTTTGGGTGTCGAAATCGTTAGTCGTGGCGATGGGCTCGAATTCAAAATTTCTTAATTTAAATAATTAATATCACTATTGAAATGACTTTAGATTGTAAAATAAAAAAAATACGGGTTAAATAAAAAATAAAGTACTTGAATATAAAATTTTTAAAAAATGGTCAACGACCTTATTCCAGGCGAGTCACAACAAGTGGCTTTTACTTCGAATAAAATATGCTATTTTTTCTTCAAACGTCGATTAGCTATAAAAAAAAATTAAGATAAACCTCCAAATACGCATTGTGTCAATATCGCGTAGCCGGCATATTAAATAAAATACGCGTTGCTATGGATATTTATTTTTTCGGCCGTCCAGAAAGTACACCCTTTTCCGATCCCTGTTATTCTCGTTGCTATGAAAAAGAATTCATGTTAATTGTTGAGATAAGTGTCAAATAGATAAATACACTTGACTTTTACGAGTTTTCAGAAGTCAATTCAATAATAACTAATTAAATAAAATATTTTACTACTACACTATTATAATACATCTTCAACGCATCAAAATCACAATCCATATTTTCCATAACTTGTGAATTGACCTATAAAAACTCGTAAAAGTTAATTGTATTTATCTATTTGACACGTATCTCAACAATTATCACAAGTTCCTTTCCATAGCAACGAGAATAACAGGGATCGGAAAAGCTTTTGGCGATCTCTAATATCACTTTCCGGTCTAGCCCTTAGTGCCTGGCGTAAAGTAATTTCGTGTGCTCCTTGATGAAGGAGTATAGTGGGTGGTGCCGTTGTTTTCAGAAAAATGTATAGATTACGAATCACGATGGTTACTATCTCATAGGCGCGACCGATTTTTTCCAGGGGGTTTTGTGTAAAAAAATTAAAAAATAATTAACACTTTCATCTGTTGTATTTTTGTTGTGATCCACTACAACTAACTCTAATTAACGGACATACACAACCAATGGTATTTTGAGTTAAAATGCAATGCTGTTTTCCTGCAATTTTATCAAATTTGATTGTGTTTGCTTGAAGTTTCATGTTAAGGGCATTAAATTGGGATGTAATTCAGAATATGGGAATACGCTAATAATAAAAAGATTTCATTGTGCTATACATATATAAATAATAAATGATCAAATTTAGATTATCTTTCAATCGTCGTTTTCGTCGTCCTCTTCAACGCTCAAATTTTCTGCGATCTTATTTTCACATAAATCTTCCTGCGGTTAACAATTGCACATTCCGGTTATTTATTGCAAATTTACATGGTGGGTTGCATTTGTTTTTTGTACATGTACATTTAACTAGCTGTAGTAGTTCTTGAGATGCACAGGGTTTATCACAAACTACCGGCGACAACTTATTTTCCTCTGAAACTTTCCATCCATAATAAGCTGCATTTGGTAAATTTGGATGAGGCATATCACATAGTTCTAACTGAATCGTTTGAAAATTTGCCTTTCGAATAACGGGATTAAGTGATCCTTTAGTTGGTGGCATATTTTCTACGGCGGCATTTTTTTTTGTAAAGAGCCACTATCTCAAATCTGCCAAATCCTTGATGTTCTGTTGAGCCTGGTACACTTGGTAAATGAATCTTTCAATTGATTCAAATAACTCTTGCTGCATATTTTATTTACCAAGTGAGGCTTTAAGAGTGGCATCGTCTGCTTCTAGAATTTGTTTCCAGAAGGATGTTTTTTCTTTTCTACTAAATGATCCAGTAATGTTTCTGGCCCCTGACAGCGCATGAAGTCCTGGCAATGCACTTGCACGTAACGGGCCAAGTGCATCATATGCATTCTTCAACAAAATCTCTCGTTTATTAGCCCCAAGAGATACAATCGATGAGTTCCGAGGAATGTGAAGATATTTGTTTAATAACTAAGACATCGGTATCAGCTGAGAATATCTTGACATTTTTTGCTCCCCATTTTGTGGCATGAAAGGCATGCTCTACCGAGCACAACACCCTGCCAGGTACGTAAGTCGTCTAGAGACAATTCCGAGTTCCAACATCGAAACGTTTGTGCGACCTATGATCGGCAGTCAACAAGTGTGAGATTGGGTCGAACACGGCAAGGATCGATCCCACCTCCGACCATCGATCTCGACGGCGAATAGGGCTAGTGCGATGATTGCGGCGAATCGCGACCTCCTAGAAAAGTCACATTGTTTTGAGCCTTTCGACTCTCGGAACTCCAAGAAATATCGTTGCCACCTTCGACTAGAAACGATACGCCCTTAGAGGCGTTCAGGAATAATCCCACGGATGGTAGCTTCGCACTTCCGCCCGCTCGAACGAGTGCGTGAACCAAATGTCCGAACCAGCGGTTCCTCTCGTTCTGAGCAGATTACTAACTCAACGACGAGTCATCAGAAGGGTAAATTTAACCTGTCTCATGACGGTGTAAACCCAACTCGGCTTCCTTCTGGGTACTTTTGAATTTAGCTACATCGAGATGAGTAGACTCAGTGTTGTTTCTATAAGCAACAGTAATATTTGTTTTATTTTTAAATCCCAACTTCATCAAGTCTTTACTAAGATATCCCGTTAAAGAGTCTTTTGTTTGAATGTGCGATAAAAGCTATTGTAGAGGAATTGACTTAATATTCATATTACTGCCAATTACGTAGTACACTGGAATTGTCCATATTGTCGATGCGAGCGTTCATTTGCCCAGTTTCAAAGTACGCGTCGAAAATTATATGAATTTCTCGAAAACTTTTATGTTTATTAATAATTTTCTTGCAGAATTGCCACGACAAATCGGAAATTGCTTATGGGTTTTGTAATTTCAGATTCTGTAATTCAGCCGTTCCATCAATTACAGCAAAATCTCATATGACGACTGTGATGGATTTAAAACATATTTTTGTTTGGACTGTTTGGAACAAATAAAACACTTTCTTCTTGCCCTACTTTCCCCAGATAGTCTAAGTTGTGCTAAAGATTTCATTAGGTATGCCTATTAAGGTACCTGGAATAAGTGAATATACAGTGAATGTACACAACCTCAAATTTCAGGAATAAAATAAAACACACCTCAGTAAGTAATTAAGATTGATCACACGACACACAGGACACACGCATAAAAATCAAACAAAGAGATGCTATAAGTTACGAATGCGCGAAGTTTCTCTACGCGTGCATAGCATTGGCGATTCAGACGTTCTGTAGTCAAAGTTTTCTTAGTGAACAGTATTAGTTGCCAGTGTTAGTAAAATTTAAGTGAAATAATTTTCGTCTGAAAAAATTTTCATATGGTATTAACAATTAAATTAATTAATCCGAAATGCCTCATTTTGAAATAGAATCCAGAAATCTGTATTGTGCTGGCCTTGAAACAGTATTATAATATTTTTTATTATATGTACACTCATAAATTTTTTTAAAAAATCGGTAAATAAAGGAAATCGAATTTTTCTATTTATATTACACAAAACCCCCTGGAAAAGACCCGGTCGCGGCTATGAGATAGTAACCATCGCGATTCATAATTTACATATTTTTCTGAAACAGATGGTACCATTCCCTATACTCCTTCATCAAGGAGCACACGAACCTCAATTTTATTACTTTACGCCAACGACTACCTGGAAAATGTTAATTTCTGGCGGATAATTTCTCCAGAAAGGGTGTACTTTCTGATCGGCCGAAAAAAAGTACTTTTACCTCCGTTGTTAATGGCAACGCACACCCTCTAAAAAGTTAAACTTTAATATCATGAAATGAGTTAAGAAATGTCATGTTTTTCTGACGTTTGAAGAAAAAAGTAGTTTAAATAAATTTGATCTGATATATTAGCATGAAATGATAGAAATAGATACCCTGTATAATTGTATGGTGCATGTGACTTCAATGGTATATAATTTAAAATGTGTACTTTTAAATAACTGACCATCCCCTACCATTGGCCTAATGAAACATTTTTCGTTTTAAATAAAACAAAACCTTTTTTGCCACTGAACCATTATAATTATAAATAGAAAGCTTTAGCGAGAATGTGTTAGTAGCAAGTTAAGCCCTAACATTTATTTTTCTTTTGTGATTTAATATGTAGCAGGATAACATTTTCCTGTATTTCCTAATGCGAGCCAATTGTGCTAACAGCCAGTGTTTGTCCACTCTCATTGTCCAGGATGTAACCTAGATATAACTTATTACATTTGGTCCGGGTAATGCTGAACTTGGTGTAGAACAGGTTGCTGCTAAATCCGGACTTTCTCAACATAATTTGTTGAACCAACTATTTCTCTGCTAACTTTTCAGCAAATATTGTAATTATATATTATGGCACTACGTAACGTGATAATGCCATATCAAATATGAAATCGGTAAAATAGAAGGAAAGTCAATAAATTATACTGACGACGGTATTAATATTATTATACACTGATTATAGCAGGATAAAATACGTGGCTATAATGATTAATATATTTTCAAAGGTGTGTATAAAGTATAGAACAAATTCGTCATCTTTAAATATTTAAATAAAGTAATTGAAGTAGGCAGCTTTTAAAATTAGGAACATTTCAAATATTGATAATTCTTGGACAGGTTCTAGTTTACTGCAGTGCACATGTATTTTTTAATGTGCAAAAAATGTAGTACATTAGTTATCGTGAAAAACTGCCTGTAACTCGGAAAATTAGCAAGTTACAAACAAATTCTAAGAAACAAAAAATGTTTGGAAGGACTCAGTGCATACGTCTGAATTTTTTCAAATTTTTAAATTACGTTTTTAAAGCGCTACAATTTCAAAGAAAGGAGTAGTTTTTCATGTTTTTCCGGAATAACTCGGTGAAAACGCACTTCACAGAAAAGCTGCAAATTAAAAAAAGTATTTCAATGATACATTCACCTGAATTCTTTCAGATTTTTTTTCCAACTTTTACATTTCCCCTCTCCCACTTTTAGGAAGTTTCAAGTGTTCTTATCTCCAAAAATATGCATTTCTCGAAAAAATTCACAAGATTAAAAACATCTTATTTTGGGCCAAAAATGTAAGTTTATTGTTTCTTTTTCATTTTTGACCTAATGATAAAAGGGGTTTTCGTTTTCTACCTTCCGATCATTTCCTACTCTAATCATTTTTTCAACTTTCAAATTAGAGATTTTGGTCATTTTAGCGCTCCGTTGTCTATTTCAGTGCTATTTTCAGGTAATCTTCAAATAGTCTTGAAACGTAGGGATTTTAAGTTGGAGCGAAAAACAATGCCTGTCTATAACTTTTTTTATGTGTGTGATTATTCTGATTTTATTCTGATAAAAGGTCGGGGGATAAATGGGAAGGGGGGTAAATAGGTAAAGCAAGCAGGCACGAGTTCATAAAATTGAGGTGCAGTGTTTGTAAAGAAAACCAAGGTCTCAAAATTTGTTTGGCATCAGGCAGCCCCACAACCAGCTAGATTATATTTTGATCTTATTCCGATGAAGAGTTGGGGTAAATACGGGTTAAATAGGTAAAGCAAGCGGGTAAGAGTCCATAAGATGAGGTTCAGTGTTTGTACGAGAAACCAAGGTCTCAAAATTGGTTTGTCCCCAGCCACCCCACGACCACCATTAAAAGGGGTAAAAAAATAAAATTTTAATTTAGTGTGTGCTCAAGAACCAAAAACCTCAAAAATTTGATTAGCATTAGCCAATTGAAGCTGTTTTGAATATATGTGTATTTTGGTTTATCCGTGGTTAGATCAATCTTATTTCTGCTATTATAGAAGTGATATCTGCAACATTCCCCTCTTCACTAGAACTTCACGAAATGCAATCACCATACGTTACAGCGTCAATGTTCATTACCAAAGGTAAATCATTAATGTACAGTATGTATATGAGGGAGCCAATATTGACCCTTGAGACGCTCTTCTTTTTATTTGAACAGTGTCTAATTTCGTGAGTTCATCAGATTCGTTGGGCGCTATAATACATTGATTTCTATTATATAGATATGAGGTTATTGCTATAAGAGGGTTACCCCGAATACCGTACGTTTCAATATTTTTTCAGAACATTGCGGTCTATTATTACTTTTCTTCACGAATCAAGCATTTTACATAGTACGATATATCGCTATGATTGTGGATTTATTCATTCTGGATGGAAACTTCTAATTCTAATGGAAACTGTTAAGTCTAATGTAAACTTCTGGTTCCAACAAGATCGAGCACCTCCATATTACTGCCCCACTCTACGGGATATCTTAGTAAGAGTTTTCCGAATAACTGGATTGTTAAGAGCGGAACAAAATAAACAAGCATTTTCGAACATTTGAAAAATGAATTCGATTAAAAATTTAAAAAACCGTCACGGAAATGTACAGTATTCCGCAAGAATAAATTTCTCGCGTGTAACATTGTCAAGCGTAAGAAGATTCTTCTACTAAATTCATAATAATTAAAATATTCCATTCTGACATTAAGCCACTAAAAGTTTTTTTTCTCATCTGCAATCTTCAACATAGCATATAACTATTTAAAATAAAATTGCAATACTTAATTGTAATATTGACTTTATTTCAAATAGTTTATGTGCCACCATTTGGCGATTTTACATGAGAAAGAAAAAATTGTAGACCTTTTGATCAATTTTAGCTAGACACTACTATTTTATTTTCAGAGTGATGTCATTGGTTAGCTTTGTCAACATGTTCAGAATTAAAACACACAGTAAGCATAAAGGATAAACAATTCCTTGGTTTTTCATATTAGACAATATTATGTGTACGAAAATTTATCTATACTAAATGTCCAAAATAATTTTTCAGTATTTTATAATTATAATATTCGTGCTTTGAGATCTGAGTAAGTTGTCAATTCGCGTAGGTACACACAGCTATTCCGATAATGCTGAAAAGTAAAAATCATAATTAATAATACTTAATTATAATTTCAATAACTTTGTGCGCAACACATAAAATGGTGGGTAAATTAATAACTCGAACAGATCTCTAGTTAGATTTTACAATACTCTATTAAATTATTTAATGGAAACTACTGAAAAATATAATCATATAAGAATAAGACTATACTTATTTTGTCATAAAAATGATAAAAAGAAATTACGTAGTAGGTAAAAATAAACATTGTGAAAGTTTTTATTAAAAAAAAGTTTATATAACCCATAAGCTAACCTAAGTTTATTCAAACATGTTATTTGAATTTAATAGAACGTGATTTTATGATTACTATGAAGAGCCAAAACTAACAAATGCGCTACGTGAGTTGTCTATGAGCTACTTACCACAGAGCTCTCTAAAAGTTCGACAGAGCGATTATAGTTCCGAGATGCTTTCAGCATTTTCCATATTTATTTGGACGTTGAGAAAAGTTCATTTTAATAAACATTCTTATCACTCAACCAAAAGAAATTGTACCGCAAATTACCTGCTAATTTTGTGATCAAGCTTTTAAATTATCATGTTTCTGTACTTGCATGTACTAGATGTACAAGAAAATGAGATTCTGTGAAATCTATTATGTCAGATTGGTGGATCTTATTGAAAAGAAAAAACAGGCTTGCGGCAGATAAACAATTAGAGAAAAGTAATTGAAATTCAATGCCAAAGCAAAACATAATCAAACTCAATAAGAATCAACTCGGTGGTTTAACGTTTCTCTAAGTGCACTTGGTAATTTATAGAAATCCCAACCGCTCCCTCCAAAATCTATTTCCTAATAGTGAGGTGGCTTAGAGCTCCATTTCAAGATTACGTTACCTGCCGGATGAAAACATCAAATTTGGCATGAAGGTACCTTAGAATATACTAATAAATGTTAGCCTAGGAGCCCTCTGGAATTTCTAAAAATTGTCATGTACAGCATTAAAATCCAAAATGGCCGACAAATAAGACGAAATATCACTTAACACAAAATCTATTATACTTTTATTTTTTAATTACAGCTTTAAGCCAACAAAGTACACTACACACCCAACTCAGGGTAGTCTACATATTAAATAAAATACAATAAAATATATCCATATCATTTATTACAGTAATATGTACGTCCAAATATAACTCTAATAAGAGTTCCTAATAATAAAAAAAAATATAGTTATTCATTCGATGGAATTCAGTATGCAACAGTTATAAATAAATTACACTTGCACTTGCAAACTGGTGAGTCGTCTAGATTGGCTTTCCCACATTCGCAGTTTTTGCAGTCTCCTTTGCAGGAACATTTGATCAATTCCCTGAATCATCGGGAAACCTCTGGAATTGTCATCCAAACTGGTACCCATGACTCTGAAACGTTATTCCAAGCAAAATCCTGTGGAGAAGGAATCACTTGATGTGTTTGTATGCTGATTGTTCAAAGCTTGATAAATTGTTGAAGAAGCGCATCCTCAGTCGGTGGAAGTTTGTTCATTGCTCAATTTTTCTGACAGAAAAGCTCTTTTCTTATCTGGTTGATTCTGCTGAAAGGAGTGGTTTTATCATATATAACGGTCAGTCGTTCCAGCTTCTTGAAGTGTTCAGAGTCGGCTTTCAGCAGTTGGAAAGATGAGTGGCCAAATACACAAATGTATCAGTGTCGTCTTGAAATGCTTGCCATGCTTCCTAAATGGACTTCTTATTCTTACCTTTGAAGGCGGAGGTTGTGTCGCAATGCTTGCCCATGCCAAGGGCCACCTAGATATCGGCCAAAGGTTAAGTCACTATTATAGATCATAAAAAGTGCCATCACATCTGTGTCTACAGTACACACAAGGATACTCTTTACCGCTTGTTCTAGTGAATGGAGTACATGACCCACAAGCCTCGTGTCTGCCTTTTCATGATTGCAGTTTTCCATGGGTGTGTTCGAACCGATTTGTGAAACTGTTTTCCCTGTTGTGACATATACATCTTTTCCTGGTGGCCTACAACATTGGAAGTCAAGAAGTTGAACAATTCCTTCTTGTTCATTGAATCACGGAGAAAGTCCATCCAATTTCGTGGCAGTTTGGTGTTGCCAGATACTTTTCTTCGAATCCCCCTCACATCTTTTTTTCCCGGGTAAACTCTTCTAAACTGTCTGGAATGCAGGTGTCCCAAACAACATCAAATCTTTGGGAATTCTCTAGCTGCTTATGAAGGTAAGGTAGAAATATCTTATCAACATACGGATTGAAGGTGTTGATACTAGTAGTGGGCAGGCAGTGGCCAGAAATTTGGAGTCATAGATTGAAGGAGGCTCTGATTGACCTGACTGCTCAAGACATTGCAGTATTCCAGCTTTGGTGGTTGGTAAATGAAGCTTACGAAAGTTTGAAATGGAAGGTGGGAATGACTGTATCTCATGCCAAAAAACTCATCCAAATCAGATTCCCGGTCCTGCATAGGTATATATAGTTGTGTTAAACTGAATTGCTACAACTGCTGCAACGACTAAAATTTAAAATATTTGATTATACTAATGAATTATTCTGAAGAACCTACTTACTCTAGATTGTGACCTTACACATAATTTTCCAGAAGGGGATTGAAATTTTTAGCGAGACTCTGGTTATGAAATAGTTTACACAAACACCAAGATACTGGAATGTTATACTTGAATATAATAATAGGCGTGCGTGTCGCCAACCATGTTGGTGTAGGGTACTAGCCTACATACATATAGGCTAGATATTATATCACTCTGGATATTAAAAAAACTATTAATTATTATTATAAAAATTTACATTTTTGAAATCGAAATTAAAATCTTTAAAAGTCGATTTATCTTATTTAATAGCCTTACTTGCCTATATTGGTGACCCCGAACGTCTTCACGCATTGTAGGCCTCCTGAGAGTTAAATACAATAATTATCAAGAATTAATAATGAAGACTGAAGTTTAATAGCTTTTAACAGTTTTGTTAAGTATTATTGCTATTTGAACAAATAGTTATGCTGAAAATAAGTTCCCATGGACATTCTAGACAGCTGTTTCAGTCGCGACAAGGATATGGGGCCGAACCAAACTGCTTGTGCTGCTAACCGCTGATGACGGACGACGTCCGTAACGAAGACAGCCAGCTAAAGGTCGACCGTTCCATAGATATCTTCGCTAGACACGGATTCCTCAGTCTCTTCATGAAGATGCTATAGAAAAACGAATCAGACTAGATTTTCAGAAGACTTGTTATTACTTATTTTATTATATACATGTTACGGTACGTACTCTATATTGCTCCCTACTTTTTTAAAACCAGCTAGTGTATCAATATATCAATTATTCATTATTTCAATTGTCACGCCAGCTTTTCTTTAGCCAAAGCTGCTATAGCTGGTGCGACATCTTTGAGAGACGCTCAATCCAATTATGATTGCAAACTTTCATTCACTTAGCACACGCATGCTATTTCTAACAATTACCCAATAGAGAAGCTCAATCCAATTATGATTGCGAACTCATGTTCACTAAGCACACGCATGCTATTTTTATCAATTACCTATTAGAGAAGCTCAATCCAATTATGATTGCGAACTCATATTCACTTAGCACATGCTTGCTGTTTTTATCAATTGCCTATTAAAGAAGCTCAATCTAATTATGATTGCAAACTTTCATTCACTTAGCACACGCATGCTATTTTTATCAATTACCCATTAGAAAAGCTCAATCCAATTATGATTGCAAACTCATATTCACTTAGCACATGCTTGCTATTTTTATCAATTGCTTATTAAAAAAGCTCAATCCAATTATGATTGCGAATTTTTATTCACTTAGCATCAGTCATATACATGCTATTTTATTTCAATTCATCAATGACACTCGCATTAAGGATAATGTTATTACAAAAATTAATTTCCTCGTATTACGTTATTTTGTCATCTTTCACTCAAATCTGACTTTTCTTTTTTACCAATGTCATTTATCCATCAAATCTAACTTTTATTTTAAATCGGATTTTTATAGGGGGGGGGGAGTATATGTAGGCTACTAGCCTACATACATATATGTTAGATATTATATCACTATGGATGTTTAAAAAAAACCATTAATTATTTGGGGGCGAGCGTAGAGGCGACTTCAATGTGAATGTCAGTCGATATTCCGTTGAAGCAACGTCGAGCGCGGTTAGTACTTAGATGGGTGACCCATCTTGGAAAATACAGCGTTCTCGTCCCACCTTCTAGCGACTTGTATATCAGTGTATACGCGGAAGTTACGTAATTTCAGACGAGGATTACGTAGTGGATATACCATCCTTCGGAGGGGGTGTAAAGCAGGCGGTCCCTTGTCTATTAAATATTAGGCAAGTAAAAGATCCCTACTCTTCTTAAGGGAAGAGGTTCGGCAAAATTTCCAGATTGGGGGTAGTTCGTCTCCTGGCGTCGGTGATAGGCCTCGGTAGCGGAAATAGGCCGACGTTAAATAATTTAAAAAAAAAATTAAAAAAAATTTACATTTTTGAAATTGAAATTAAAATCTTTAAAAGTCGATTTATATCTTATTTAATAGCCTTACTTGGCTATAGTTGACATTATCTGAAAATAAATAAAATTAAACTAAATGTCGCAATGTCCCTGAATTTATAGTAAACTGACATCATGATTCAATGAAATGTACCATATTATAATATCTATTATCTCGACATAAAATCCATCACAAGTGACCGAGCCATAACCTACTAACCAATAAAGTGAACTATTGGAGGTAGTCCTTGTGTCACTATTTATATTATGTTAACTTTCTACATTTTCCAAGTTTTCAGATGCATCGATTTATCTGATATTTTATTAATTTCTAATTAACCTCAAGTTATTGATATCAATTCTCTAATCATTATCAAAAGCACACTGGTAACACCAGAATTTTCAGATCTTTCTTCCTCGTGATTATTATTTGACTCTAAATGCGATTGGACTAGAGCAGAGTACGTGATTTTTTATTGATGATGGTTGAGATAATCTTTTAAAACTTTAAATTTTGGAATTAGGCTTCGTATTTTAGTAACTAGAGAAGCAATATGAATATTCCAGTGAAAGTGCCTATCTATATGTATACCTAAATATTTTACTGATTCAGCGTCACTTATGGATATCCCATTTCCAATATTAAATGGTCCCAAATTTACTAAACCTCTTACATATGATGTAAAAGGAAGATATTTAGTTTTATCGTGATTTAAAATTAGAATATTTGCGTTAAATCATTGTGGTGTATTTTTTAAGTCATCTTCAACTATATTTTTGAGTTGTATCCAAGTTTCACTCTTGCACAATATAGTATATCATCCACAAAACTCACTATTGTGCCCTTTGAATTTAATGATAGTAATAAACTGTTAATAGAGATAAAAAATTAAGTAGGGTCGTCCAATACTGCACCCCGTGGGACACAATACTTTTGCTACTAGTCTTCTATTTTTACATATTGAATCCCCTCGGTCAGATAATTCTCTATTAGGTTCAAAGCAATACCTCTAAATTCATAGTTACTCACTTTAAAAGCCATCTATGACTGACCGTATCAAACACTTTAGAAAGAACTATAAATACGCAGATACAAGTACTGCTTTCATCCATTGATTTATATATTTTTGATGTAAGACATGCAATTGCATCCTTTGTTGATTTTCCTTTTGTGAAACCGAATTATCTGTCTAAGAGTATTCTAAATTTATCAAAGAAATCATTAAGTCTTACCTTAAGTTCTTTTTCAAAAACCTTTGCCAAATTAGATATTAGACAAGAAATGGGTCTATAGTTTTTTTAACATCCATTTGGTCACCAGTATGTTTATAAAGTGGTTTTATGACACCAATTTTTAGACATTTGGGAAACACCTTAATTTTACTTCCACATCCAGTGGAAGGTATAGTAACGACAAAAATTTTTTTTAAAATTTTTATTGTTCAAATAGGCTTAGAATGTCACGAAACGTCGAGATTTTAAGTTTGAGCAAAAAAAAAATTATGTCTGTCGGTCTGTCTGTCGGTCTGTCTGTCGGTCTGTCTGTCGGTCTGTCTGTCGGTCTGTCTGTCGGTCTGTCTGTCGGTCTGTCTGTCGGTCTGTCTGTCGGTCTGTCTGTCGGTCTGTCTGTCGGTCTGTCTGTCGGTCTGTCTGTCTGTCGGTCTGTCTGTCGGTCTGTCTGTCTGTCGGTCTGTCTGTCGGTCTGTCTAACTTTTTTTGTGCGCACGTTTACTCTGGAACCGTTTGAGATATTGACTTGAAATTTGGTACACATATGTACTTTAACGAGATCTAGAACTAGATAATATTTTCATCTTGTTCTGTCGAAGGGTTGGGGGATAAATTGGGGTAAATTTGGGGAAAATAGGTAAATCAAGCAGGCAAGAGTCCATAAAATTGGTGTTTAGTATATAAAAGAGAAGCTAAGGTGTCAAAAAAAATTTTGGCATTAACCACCCCTATTACCACCCCCACCCCATTATTAAAGGGAATAAAAAAAAATTGCAATTTAGTGTGTGTACAAGAATCAGAAACCTCAAAATGTTGTTTACTTCATTTCTTTAATATATTGTTCTATTTCATTTTCTATAGCATCTTTTAGGTAAATTGAATTTTTTAAGGAGAATTTATCTGCAGGACCTTTTTCGAGTTTTTATTCTTTTTGTTAGGTTTTTGTCTATATTACTAAAATGGTTGTTAAACCTGTTTGCTATATTGGAACTGAACTTCTAATTTATTTCAATCCTCAAGGTGCTGATGAATTCTTAATTAAGCACATTTTGGGTTCAAATTTACGTACAATCATCCTTACCATTCAGAAGAGGTCCTTCCTTTTATGTGGTCAGCAGATGACTCCGGTTCTTTGCAGAGATCTTGTATATAATAACTCTTAGCTGTTCGACAAAGAGTTTTAATTTTCCCTGCCAATTTTTTGCACTATTCCAATTCCAAAGCAGCGTTGAGACACCTAGAACATTTAGCTTTTTCCTGGCTTGTAGTATTTCAGTTAGTCTCAGCAGTTATCCAAGGTTTCTTCAGATTTTTACGTATTTCGCTTTGTGTTCCTGTTACCGTTCATGTGAGGTTCTCTTTTAAGGAATCCCAATAGGCATTTAGATTTACATCATGCAGTGAGTAGACTTCACTTATAGATTCCCTGGATTTATTTTGGAATGTTGGACCATTAGTTAGGAAGGATAAACGGTTTTGTAATTGCCTTGGATACGTTTTTAGTTTCAACGAGAAGATGTACATGAGCAACTGGTGATCTTACACAGCTTTATAGAACATCTCCACCGAAATGAATAAATTTAATCATCACACCAGCGCAGTGTTTGAGAAAGTATGTGACGAAAAACTATAATTTATTCAATAGACAGTGATTGTACTAAGGACACATTTCTATAAGGACATATCCTAACAGTGGTTGTCGAAATATAAAACCAACATTTAATTTCACTCATTTTATATTGGTCATATTTTATAATTTCCTCTGATGAAATTTCCAATAAAATCGGCCAGTCGGGAAATGTTGTGATCAAACATTACAGTAATTTATCAGTTATATCAATAAAATATTAGTTAATTAGAATTTATGAATTTTGCAATATTAAGCTATTTACAACAGCACTGTAATTAAATTTTGAATATTAGTATGACACATACTAGTCGGAGAGCAGCCAATCTGTAGGAAGCATTTTAAAAGTAGTCTATACAACTCGCGAACACCCACCTAAAAAACAGATGATATTATGTAAAATGACCTTCTGGATTTGATTTTTGAGTTCGCCCATTAATTTGAGATTGCCAAATCGGTCAATTCGCAAATTTTTTGAAAAATTTTAAAATTATGTGTTAATTTTTGTTTTGCACATAACACATCATATCTTTTTTATTTTAATTCCGATTTTGACCAATATTTTACACATTATCCCTCCAATATTCTTGGACAGGCTGACGGCAAAGAATATTGTGTAACTAATAATATAGTGCCTAAAAAAAATATAATTACCCTCTATTGTCGCGGTTTTTTAAAATTTGCGTTGAAAAATACCCGATCGAGGTAACTTTTTTATTTTTAAAGAGAGAGTTATAGTATAAACGAGAAAAATGTTCCATATACTTTAAACAAACTTTTTTATAAAGAGATTTTTTGGAAATTCGGCTCATGTAACGAGATGACGCTGTTGGAAGCGGCCGCGCAACTCGTCCGCATTAATTTAAAGCATAACTTGTGTTAACGTCGCGTCGCCCATCTGTGGTGTCGTTTAAGCGATCAAGTGAGTCTACGGATTATTTAGTTTCTATTTGCAATTAAATGTTATACAATTATGTAGATAATCTCGAAACATACACATTAAAAAATATATTTTCATTAATTATAACAGCAAGTGGGTACTAAAGATTACATTTTCCTTCGCATAAACAACTTATGTTACATTGCGCGTTTGCTTTGCTACACTTGCAGCTTGTAGTACAGTTATATAATTTACATTTACAAAATGGAGTTAACTTAATAAAATTGGGTTTTGGGCTTTTTGAAATCATCTTTGGAAATAAGATTTCCTCCTTTAGGTACCATCCAAAATCTAAAACATTTGGAATTCTGGGCTTAATTTGGTAGGCTGTCTTGCAAATAGCACATTGCAGAAATGCCCTTTTTACTTGTATTCTCTGTACTAGGATTTTCAATATCTGATTTTCTTTTATAAGCAGTTCGGGTATACGATCTTCTTGTATACGATCACATTGTGCATGGTAAACTGGATTTAGTGATAAAAATAAATTTTTCTGTTCTAAATATTGTTTTAGAGCCACAGAAATGTCATCGGATTTTGCATTTGATCGGTACATTTCTAAAGCCGTAAATATCGCTCGCAGACAAAAAATTTTCATACCATTGTGTTAGAGAACGAATTCTGAACAACTTTCAAAATGTCCGTCTGTCTGTCCGTCCGTCACGTTTCTTGTAAGCACGATAACTGAAGAAAGAAAATTCCGATTGTACTGAAATTTGGACAGTAAATTAGTGTTAGCTAGAAGAAGAACCCTATTTGAACAAAATCGATCGATAAATAAAAATGTTATTACTTAATGATTTAAATTTGATAAATTAACTCCTATATAAAAAAGTCTATTTGACAGTCACATTTTGTCACTTTGACAGCGATAAAAAAGGTGCATCGTTTCTTATCACGATAAAAATGCCTGTTCCTCAAAAGCAGAGTATATCTAGTAGTCGCACGTCATTTTAAAATCTGTACTGTCGGCTATAATTTTTAAGTCTTGTGGAAATTATACTGTACGATATGAGTCGTTTTGAGAAAATTATAATTATTTTTAATTGTTGTTCGTTCACATATTCTGTCGTTAATTTATCTTGCCAAAAATCACTCGAGCTTTTCTTTTATGGATAAATTTCTTTTTAACTCAATATTTTGTCAATCAGTGATTTTGCTCGAAAAACTGACATTTGACAAAATCGCTCGATCTCCGGTCACGCGATTTTTTCATGTCAGTTTTTCTCATAAAATCACTGATTGGCAAAATTATTTCGTTACAAAGAGAAATTTATCCGATAAAAAAAAGCTCTTGTGATTTTACTGTTGAAAAAATTTTTTTTTAATTTTTATGTTTTTGTAATTGAATAGAAATCTGGTGAAATATTTCATTTTACTATTTCTAATTATTTATATATTTTACAAATATACATTTCATAATGTAATATACAACCGTGAAAATATGATTTTATAGCTCGTGTCTTATAATGTAAAAATTTACATTCTTCTACGTGTAAGGTGTGGTGTAGTTCTTTTGACTCGTAATCGAAACCCAAATGGGGTTTGGTATAGTTTTTTTACCAAGTCTTTTACCAACTAAGATCGTACTATAAAATTAAAAATGTCTAAAAGTAACATTATTTACAAAAAACTGCGAAAAGTATCCTATTGAATGTATAATAATTATATAAAAATACAGTGAACAGGCGAAGAGTACGTTTTTAGCTTGTTTCCTTTGATTTCCTATCCGAGTAATTATAATTTATGCCAAACTATGTGTTTATAACGCACTAAATATAAGGACTGAGACAAAAAGCACTTTCAACTTAACATAAATGGACACTGGAAAATAATAATCACCCGGCACGTGCCTGCGTTTAGCTCTAGATGCGATTGCGGCCGATTCATAGTAGCGCGCATTCGTTCGGACGCTGAAACAATCAATGAATATTTCGATAAGGGAGCAAAATTTCAAAAAAAACTTCTTATAAAAGATTTTATTTAGTTCATTCGGAACATTTTCTTCGATTATAGTAGGCACCTAACTTTAAAAATAAAAAAGATACCTCGATCGGACATTTTACTCTGCAAATTTTAAAGATTTTGCGTCAAAGAAAAGTTGTTATTTTTTTTTTGCCAACTAATTATTTTTTAGCTAAAGTTTTTTACTTTCAACATATCAAAGAATAGTTAGAGAATATTATGTAAAAAAATTAAAAAATTCTGAAGTAAAATAAAAAATATATGACGTGTTATATGAAAAACAAAAAATAACACATAATTTTTATTTTTTTTAGAAAATTGCCAATTTGGTCATTTTGGCAATCTCAAATCAATGGGCGAATTCAAAAATCAAGTTTAGCGGGTTATTTTACATCAGATTACCTATTTTTTAGGTGGGTGTTCGCGAGTTGTATAGAGGGTGTCGAATTCAGAGGGTCTGGTCTTCCACTATACCTGATATCTTTATAACCACTGCACTCAGTGAAAAAAAATTATAATTAATAATCACTGAAACTGTACCACACATTCCAATGAATGAACAGAACGCTATAAAGAAGCAATATCTAAATTTCGATATATATTTATATTTACGTAAAATATATCCGTTTTGCTTCACCACTTGAGGAGCAGACAAAGGTAGCTTTGTCGATAACAAATACTTCAAATCTTCTCTAGTTATGAAATTATTCGTTGGTCAAATTGATTGTCCTTATCGATTATTCTTGAGAATCAACTAGCAATATCTTTAAACAGACTGCATATTAATAAATCTTCTTGGGGTCTAAAATCAGTGCGAGTGGTAAGGTAATTTTCAGGACATTCGTTATATTGCTATTTATAAAGGAATTTTAATTTTAAAATACTAATATTTAAAAAAAAAAAACAAAATTTTTAAATAAATAATGGAAACTATCGGTGAGTCTATTCCGCGTTGATGGAAATTAAAAAGCTTGAAACGGGTCCGCAGATATCAGAGTACGAATGCCATGATTCCTAAAATAATAATAAATCCTTCCTCGGCATTCGTTGCAAACAAAGGTTCTAACGTCTATAGCAGAAATAATAATAATTATTATTAAGAGCACATCTACTCTGCTTTGCAGTTTTAATATAGAGAGTAAAGAAGATGTTTTCTGTTCTGAACTTTCTTCCATCTGGCTTGAATTTCTATTTTATTCAAATTTACCAATCTGGGGCTCCCAAATTTTTGCAAAAGTTGTTCTATTTAAAAAGTCGCTGACTTTTGTGGCCCACCTTTCACAAGTTCAATGGAAATCTGCTTCTGCAGGCGTCTTCAGTCCATCCCACGCTGATGTGAGCCAGCAAACTCGAAACACACACAAATCTAACAGTCTGGTTCAAAGTTGTACTGTTTGCTTAAGTTGGAGTGATCACATAAAATCAACGAATGGCAGATACAAAATTGACAAAGCAAAAAACTTTAAAAAAAATACAATTTGTATTTCTGTCGATATGCAAAAAGTTATCATGATACTGAATATGGATACGTTCAAAAAATATATTTTTATCAATAGGTTTATAACCTACAACAAAAATTTTCTTCCAGAGGCAAGAAATTCCAACACCTACCCTATGCTGCTTTATGGGATGAGGCCGCATCTGGAAGAAGATGTAATAAGTACTTTTAATTCCTTGCTTTTGCACAATAGGGACACTGAAGAATTTATTATATGGCTAGATAGCTACTCAACTCAATATAAAAAAAATCCGTCCAAGCCTCTCACAACGAAATAAATTTTGATACTATAGTGCACACTCGATAGTATGTGTTCCATTCTTGGTCAGCCCGCTAACAGTTTCGTTGATAAAAGTATTATTCTAAAAAATGGTACCATTTTTGTATTTAATTAAACTTTTGTTATATTCTAAAATTGCTATTGTCATAGGTCTCCGTCAGTTGGTCTGTACGTATGCACATTAGGGTAGAGTGCAAAAAAATATTTTCAGAAAACTTGGATGCGCAAAAAAAAAGTTGCCACTTAGCGTACGTAAACATATCATAATTTATTTTTTAAGCTGCCGCAAGGGTCAAATTTTTTTTTTATTTTCATGAATGACGCCATTTATGAAAAATTTGAAAAACTGGTGGTTTTTTCAAATTTAATTATACTTAGAATTCATTAGAGTAGATATATTCAAGATTAACTTAACAAAAATTAATTAATTGATAATTACATTAAAGGGTTAAAATGCTGAAATTTGCAATATTCAGCAGCTTTGTGGCAACTCATAGTTTCTTGATACAAAAATGAGTTTATTTTAGAGATTGAGAAAAGTATTTGAATGGCCTTTTACACCCAAGCTAAATTTTTACACAAAAAATTAAAAAGATATGAAGATTATTTGCAAGCGGGCTTTTCCAAAACTTTAAGGTCTTTGCGGCACCTCAAAATAACATTAGATTTTAATAATATTTTATCCTGGTATTGCTTATCTAGTGTAGCAACTTTTGCAAACCCAAGCATCATTATTTTTGTAAATCAGAAGATTTAGAAAAATAATGATGAAGTGACTTTTTTCACTCCACCCTAACGCACGTACGTTCGCACGGAAACACTGTACAGTGTACAGGTCGTAATTCTTCTTTTAATCGCTTCGTCTTATCAGAATAGAACCATATTGAATTTCATAAAAATCCGTCAACTACTTTAATTATTATAATAATTATTTAACACCGTCACGAGTTTTCGCTGCCATTTCTCTAGTTATAGGTGTCTATTGGATAAATAAAACAAGTAATTTTCTGTTTAACTCACTCTAACTTAAAAATGCTACAATGGATAACTTTCAAATTTTTATTGTGTTATTACTATATATTTAACAAAATATGTTAATGTGAAGGTCAAATATTAATAAGTATAGATAGATAGATAGATAATACGTTTATTTAGCCCTTGGCTATACATTAAAAATACATAGTTTACATTGCTGTTTTACATTGGTGACCATGTATCAACGCAGATAAGAACAAAACTAAAACTACCTAAAACTAACTAAAAAATATATATACATGTAAAAACTAACTACAAAAATATAATTTAGACAGGAAAGAAATATGTATATTATTGTATATAATAATTCATAACAGGACATCTTTTAATAGCCTTTTAAAAGTATGTAAATTAGTTCTACGTAAATCAATACCCAATCGGTTATACTCAACCACTCCTTTATAAAAAATTGAACGGTGCATTGATGCACTATTAGCTTGTTTAATTACAAAATTATCAATTCCTCGGGTATTGTAATTATGCACATCTCCTAATTTAGTTAAAATATTTTTTAAATAATCTGGAACTATCCCTTTGTTAATTTTATGTATGAAAACTAAAACGTTATACTTAAGAAAATTTTCTATATTCATCCAATTCAAACATTTTAGCATATCATTTATTCTAGTGTAGATGCTGCATTTGAGTATAACTCTCATTGCTCTATTTTGCAACATTTGTAATCGTTCTAGATCGGTTTGATTAGCCATATATAGTATCGTACTACAATAATTAAAATGAGGCAATATTATGGAGTTATAGACCGTTTTCCTTGTATTTACAGTTAGGTACCAACTGACACGTTTAAGAACACCGATTTTTTTTGATATTTTTTTACATACATAATCAACATGGTTTTTAAAATTTAAGTTGCAATCAACAATAACTCCTAGGTATTTGATTTCTGAGACCAATGACAAGTTTACCTCTTGAATCTTGATTGGTAAATTTATATCTTTGAATAATCGGGAATTCTGCTGATTACTTATGAGCATACCTTTTGTTTTTGCAATATTTAATTTTAATTTATTTGTTTCCAGCCATTTAGAGACCTGTTCTAAATCGTGGTTTATTTTATCTACTAACTCTCTAGGATTATTCTCATCAATATAGATTATAGTATCATCAGCGAAAAAGTGGTATTTGCAGTGTTTAAAAATTTTGGACATATCATTGATATAAATTATAAATAGCAGCGGCCCAAGTATGCTCCCCTGAGGCACCCCCATATCAATAGGTAGCTCGCTTGAGAATATATGTTCACATGTCACCCTTTGCCTCCTATTTCTTAAGTAACATTCGAACCATTTCCATACCACACCATTGATACCATACTTGCTCAGCTTATCTAACAAAATTTCCCTGTCAATCGTCTCAAATGCTCTTTTCAAGTCTAAAAAAATGACTCCTGTCATTTTCCCCTTGTCCTTGGCTTCCTTCCACTCATTGATAACGTACTGTAACGCACTTTCACAACTAAAACCTTCTCTGAAACCAGACTGATATCTACTAAGTATTTTTTGATCCATAATGAAATCTAGTAATTGTAGGTATACTACTTCTTCTAATATTTTTTCAAAAGCTGGTAACATATTTATAGGCCTACACTCTTCAGCCTTAACAGTTTTAGGTACTTTTCTTACAGGAATGATTGTCGATACTTTTAATGAACTAGGCACAATACCAAACTCTAAAGAGCCGTTAATAATATGAATCAGTTGATCCGATAAGTTGTCGAAATTATCCTTATAAAAAGCCATATCAATTTCATCCGGACTGCTTTTGTTAGCTAGGTCAAATACTATTGTTTTTAATTCGGCTTTTGTCAATAACTTAAAGTTTTGCATTTTTACTCCTTCCAACTCGGCAAGTTCAAACTGATAATTGCTGTGGGGTATACTATGCACTATATCATTTATACTAGATATATAGAATTCATTAAATTTTTCAGGCAAGAGATTTGGGTTTTTACATGTTTCATTATCGAATTGAATTTCTTTAAAGGGTTCGTCATATTTACTCGATATTAAAGATTTAAGCCATTGCCACATTTTCTTTGGGTCGTACCTGCAATTATCTATTTTTTCCTCATAATACTTACATTTTTCTTGTTTAATTATATTAACAACATTGTTTCTGCTAGATTTATAACTTAACCAGTCATTTTCATTATCACTTCTTTTAAAAATGTTGTACTTACTATCTCTATCTTTAATAGCTTCTAATACACTGGCATTAAACCACCCTCTATGTGTATTTTGAATTATAATCTCTTTTTTTGGACAAACGTCATCTAATACTTTCAAAAGACTATTATGCAGAAAATCATATTTCATATTAATATCGAGTTCTCTATAATCAATTTGTATATTATTTAGTTCGTTCTTTAATAGTCTACCACTATATTGTTTGGTTCTGAAAATATATTTTCTTGGAACACAATAGTCTAAGATGTCTATTTTTATACTACAGTGATCAGATATAATTGGCGTATCTAAGACTTTAGCAACAAGATCAAAATTATTTGTAATTACTAAATCTATTAATGTAGCGCCCCTGTCAAAAATGTGAGTAGGGGTTTGTACAATTTGTTTTAAACCATAATCATTGCACCATCTCTTAAGTCTCCGCGTGTATGTAAAGTCGTCCGACAGCCAATTCACATTAAAGTCTCCTAAAACTAGTAGCGTACCTTCAATATTTAAAATATTATGTTCTATCCAATTTTCCAGAAAACTGCAAAGTACTGAGTGTGACTCATTTGGGGAATGGTAGATGCCACCTATAGTGTAGTATTCATGATTTAATTTTATCTTAACAACTAGGAACCACACATTTCTATCAATATGGTGCGAAAAAATACATTTATATTCAATATCACACCTAATATAAAAAACAACTCCTCCAGTAAACCTACTTTCAGAATTTAATCTTGCCACGTTATAATTATTTATCATAATTTCGTAATTTTCTATATCTGGTGTAATACGTGATTCTGTCAAGCAGACTACTGCAGGATTATGTACTGCTATAAAATGTCTAATTTCGTCCATATGTGCAATTAAGCTTTGAATATTAAGCACAATTATACTAGTCAGCATATTTTCTTTTTTTACACTATACTCCTTTTTGCTTGATTGCTATTCACTCAAGTTCTTAATTTTCTGTTTTTCCAATAAAATTTTTTGCTGATACACGGGACAACCATGATCAAACACCGAGTGGTTTATATTATAGCTCTGGTTCATAGTTTCATTAGCCAAGAGGCAGTTTATACATTTATATTCTGACTTGCTACAATCTTCACTTCTATGTCCATCTTCACCACATTTTACACATTTGTCACACTTACATTGTTCGGCCTTGTGGTTAAAGCCACCACATCTATAACATCTAAAGATTTTGACGTACTCAAAGACTCTACAATAAGGTACCCATCCGATGCTCAGACTTCCATTATCCATAACCGCTTTAAATGAATCGGGATCACATTCTATTATAGCCATGTAACGTGTTTTCATCTTCTTTACTGCCACTACTTTTAACTTCTCTTTCTCAATCGCCAAATGTGAATTCTGATTTACTATACAATTAATTAATTGTTCACTATTCATATCTTCTTCAAAATCTAATACTTTTACACATGGATTTTTTTGGGCTGGAATATTATATTGATAATTTTTTCCTAGTTTACTTTCTGCCGTCTTCTTGATTTTTTCTATATCCTCCTTCGTTTTACACTTGATAAGAACGCCTCCATCCTTTACATTTTTTATCTGAGTTATTCCAACTTCCATTTCTGCCGGTTTTAAATTTTCCTTGATTGCTTCTTGGGTTATCTTACTATCTTGTTTATTTTTTGGCTTAATGACAAGTGCTTGCCCTGACACAACTTTTGCGTAACTAGGTGCATTATTTTTCTCCTGTTTATCTTTATCATCTACATTAATTCTACTTTTCAGGTCATTGAGTTCTTCTAAAATAGTTGATTTGACGACATTTATTTCTTTCTTCATATCTATCGCTATATTTACATAGTCAATGCAGCTTTCACAGTACCATCTCAATCCACGGATATTTTTCATTATTTGGAAATCTTTGTTCAATATATTCATACACTTGTTGTGAAAATATTTTTTGCAGATACCATTACATTTCAAAGTATTTTCGATCTTGATGTCAGTTGAACATATATTACAAAGTTCCGCCATTTTTCCCTTTATTGCTAGTTCCAATAAGGACTACTATTTACAGTTATAATTAGGGAAATAACTGCATTTATAGCACACAGATGTTGACCCGTCGTAGGCTACTTAGACTTTATTGCGTTACCTGGTCGCTCCCCGGCCTTTTCCTATCTCGCCACTTGGAGCACAAACTAAATGTTAATATTTAATCTTGCACACCGCCACATTTTTAATAATTAATATCCAGTTTTCTATTACCTTGATCGAGCACTAAATTTTACTGTTCGACGTGGAAACACTTCGACCGTAGCTCACTTTGTTTTCAAAAAATTTTTTTCACTTTCTACCGATATTAACACAATATAAGCTAGAGCACCCCTCAGTACGACCGACCGGGCCAAGACATTTTACACTAACTGGAAAATATCATTTTTTTTTCTAAGGCTGTATCGAAAATTTGCATTTTAAAATGTAACATGCGGAAAACTTTTTATCGTTTGAAATAGATGCCACGTATACCTATCGAGAAGAAACGAAGATAAAGGATGCACGTAACTTTTTGATTTGAAACTTTTGTTTTTTTCTAGCATTAGCAGTTTTCGAGAAAATTGGAAATGAGTGATTGTTGGCCCGGTATTGTAATTAACTGCTATTAGATTTCCACTAGCATCTCTTTATCATTAAATAACATCTTTTAATCATTAAATATGTTTTGCATATATTCCCTCTTCAACTTGCCACTCCTTCACGGTTGGTAAATTACAAACTTAAAAAACTAGAGTAAGCATCATGCCCTTCGTCGGTTTATTGAACTTATTATATAATTGTTGCATATTCTTTAAAATACTCTTCGCAGTTTTCTTGCAAATGTTAATTTTCGGACACTTTAAATCTTATTACGTCGACTTAGTTGGTGAAACATTTGTAAAAAACCGCTGCCCAAGGAATCACTACTTCCACATCCAGATTCTCTATCCAAGTCACTCACAACGAAAAAACTTTGTATGTGGAAATAATTGTTTATGGAACTTTAATAATATAATATTTGAAATCTTCTACCCCAAAAACCCATAAAACGATACCCCACATCGGTAGTGGGGTGGGGGTGGTGATATGAGTTGGTAGTGGGGGGTGGATCAAGTAAAAAAATATTTTGAGGTTTCTGGTTCCTGTACATGCACTAAATCACATTTTTTTTTCATCCCCTTTAATTAGGAGGTGGGGGTGGTAATGGGGGTGGTTAATGCCAAAAATTTTTTTGAGACCTCAGCTTCTCTTGTATATACTAAATACCAATTTCATGGACTCTTACCTGCTTGATTTACCCATTTACCCCAAATTTACCCCAATTTACCCCCAACCCTTCGACGTAACAAGATGAAAATATAATCTAGTTCTAGATCTCGTTAAAGTACATATGTGTACCAAATTTCAAGTCAATATCTTAAACGGTTCCAGAGTAAACGTGCGCACAAAAAAAAGTTACAGACAGACAGACAGACCGACAGACAGACAGACAGAAATTTTTTTTTCGCTCAAACTTAAAATCTCGACGTTTCATAACATTTTAAGCCTATTTGGACAATAAAAATTTTTAAAAATTTTTTTGTCGTTACTATACTTCCACTGGACGTGGAAGTAATATACTAAATATCAATTTTATGGACTCGTACTTGTTTGATTTACCTTTTTAACCCCCCCCATTTACCCAAATGTGCCCCCCCCTCCCTTCACGAAATAAGATCAAAATATAATCAACTTCCAGAGCCTGTTAAAATACATACGTGTACCAAATTGTAGTCAATATCTTAAACGGTTCCAGAGTAATCGCGCTCATAAAAAAGTTACACACGCAGAATTTTTTTGTAAAAACTTAAAATCTCGATGTTTCATGATATTCTAAGCCTATTTGAACAACACAAATTTTCAAATTTTCAAATCAACAAATTTTTTTTTGTGTTACTATACTTCAACTGGATGTGGAAGTAATTTGGCACTGTTATCATTTTTTGTGTACACTGTAAATAGTCAAGAAATATCAGTTGAATTACATAAATTACTTTGAGCCAGGACATATTTTTATGTCAAGTCAAGAGATTCTTCTTTAACAATATGCAGTAATGATAATAACAATGATAAATCACAGGTATTACCCCCTTTATCCTTGTAGGCCTAAAGTGACCTGCGGGAGGGGGTTACATATTTTGAGATATACCCAACATGCGAACTAACTAGAATTAATTTCTTTTTCCGCAAAAATCCCCGTGCCAAGACCAAAAATCGGATCCGGGACTCCGCTTAGGTGCGAGAATCAAATGTGCTTGCCTCTCGACCACATAGCCATACAATAAGTTGATATGTCTTTGAAGCGATAGAAGGAAGTATGTGACTTCATCGACTTTGTAGCTGCAGTTAAAAAAGTCAACATAGGATGAGTATTTGTAAAAAAAAATATAGAGCTGAACAACTTTCCAAATTTCGAAAAATGCTCTTTAATTTTGATAATAGATGACTTTTCGATTGGATGTATTGTTTTTAAGTTATAGGCCAAAAACTACCAAAGATTCATGGTTTTTTCGTCCACACAAAAATTTGCCAAAGGTTTGGAGGTCTAAAACTTGAATTGTACATACTCTCCACAACATATACAAGATAAAAAAAAACTACTCGTTTAAAGTAACTATAAAGTACCCCCTTATTGAACTACTTCCACTTTTGGAAATATTGTTCCTCTATTGTCAAAAATAAAATGCATAATGAATGGGCTATTAATTATGTACAAAAAACAAGGACAATTGCGTTAAAGGGTTTTTATTGTTTTATCCGTTTGTTGGTCACTAAATATGATAAAATCATATCATCAACGGGATGAAAGGGGAGGTTTTTTGATTTTTTCAGTATAACTCAAAAACTAAGCGGAATTCAAAAAAATTACTGACAAGACAACGATGAAATATTAGTTCATAAATTTTAGCGACATTTTTTATATTATTATTTCACCTCTTTTAGTGTCCTCAGTAACGTTCATACAGTAAAAGAATTGATACGAATTTTAAGCTTTAACGTCAGGCTCGCATTAGAGAATCCTGATATCTCCATGTATCAAATTTTATATAAATTTGTAAAAATGTTGCAATTATGGCAACTATATTGGATTCGCAATTTTGACATCTAATGCGATATCAACCATTACTAAAATACTTAACTCAGCGCCGAGACATATTTAGCAATATCAGAAATATTTCAAAGAAATTGCATAAGGCAATTCAGAGTAATGACTGTACAAATCAAATTGATGACCTCAGTGTAGCATGTCGTACAGTGTAGTTAACCGTACTAATATAATAGTATATTATGCAACGACCATTTAATGATGGCTATTAAGACAGGATCATAGGCGAATGTTACAAAGAATGTGAGTTCCTTAATAATAATAGCCATTAGATGTGAGTTGCATACACTATTTTTTCTACGACCAGTCATAACAAAATATTATTATTAGATTATTATTTCAATTTCACTTTCAGTATCACACATGTTCACTGATTTCAATTGCAAGAAGCACAAAGTTTGAAAATTTGTTAGGTAAACAGTAAGTATGACTTGTCAAAATTGATAAATTTTAGATCCAGCAGATGTTCAAAGCAATAGTTGATATTCACAGAATATTGCTGTGTGTCGCGTTTCTATTGGTTATAAATTTGTATCTAATGGAAAATTTGTATCTTAATGAA
Organism: Rutpela maculata; assembly: GCA_936432065.2. NCBI lineage: Eukaryota > Metazoa > Arthropoda > Insecta > Coleoptera > Cerambycidae > Rutpela > Rutpela maculata. Next base: position 116,293,863 of record OW386285.2, read on the forward strand.
TCTCATTAAAGTACAGGTAGGGAATGTCTAATAAACAAATTAAAGTATGGGAGTAGAAAAACATGTTTTCATCATACCTCCCTCGTAAGTATACTCTAATTCCATTGTTTCGTCGATCGTAAGTGATGCTTTATGTACTAAATACTTGTTGCCATTGGCAACGGGTCGTTATTTTTCATAACGTCCCTAGGGAAATAAAATAAATTTGGGAAAATTTTCTATTTTATATAACAAGTATTAAATTAAATATTTTAACTTTTTGGAAGTAAATCCAGATAAGCCTTACTTATTATTTTAAAAAATGTTCAGAGCTATTATAATATGATTTAATTTATCTTGACAGTAGTTGTCGTTTGAATAGAAGTCGCGTCCTAATTTTACTTTATTGACGGTTGCCATGGATATGTCAAGCATCGCTACCTTTACTATAGTTTTTCTCAAGTTTTTTTCTAGTTTAACAATTCATAATTATCTAGAAAAAAAAAAATTCTGCTCCAAGGACTAGACCTATCATGCCTTAAGTATTTTTGTGTGTTGAATCCGAATTTTCAATTTAAAAAATTTTCGATAAGAGGATAATCTTAATTTTTTTTACAAACTCTTACATGAGAGATTCCTAAAGCTACACTTAACTCTTAGCGTACTAATATAATGATTTTGTCGCACTATTTCTGGAACTTCAATTTCTTCGTTTACCTCTTGTCTAACATGCTATTCACGTCGCAATAGAAATTGTTAATGAAGGAAATTGCCAATGTTGTTTTGCATGGTTATAAACATAAGAAAATGTTGATTTATTGGGAATTCTTCGATTAGGAAAACGTCAACAACATTCTCTAACGGCAGCCCTGAATTTTCCATCACAAAAACAGTAAACATATCTAATATCAACGTACTTTTCGTTAGATTAAGACATTTTTAACATTAAAAAGTACTTCCTACGCTGTTTCAAACAATAACTAATATTTTTATATAAATGTTGTCTGTGGCAAATGTTTATCAAGGCTTAGAAGATTTTTTAAATTAATTTATTGTGAAATTTAGCTGTTAATTCTAGAATCATTAAAGATGTGCCAAAAAACTAACTACATGGTTCAATTACATTATTAGAATACTGTGTAGTGGTCGCAGGCAGACATTTTGAGAAAAAAAAACGCTGCCCAAGGAATCATTACTTCCACATCCAGATTTTCCATCCAAGTCTCTCAAAACGAAAAAAGATTGTATGTGGAAATAATTGTTTATGGAACTTTAATAATATATATTTGAAATCGTCTACCCCAAAACCCCATAAAGCGACATCCCACATCGGTAGTGGGGTGGGGGTGGCAAGCGCGGATCTAGAAATTTCAATAATTTTTTTCTCGTCTGTGGCGCATGGGACCCATACAAAATATGGGAAATAACATCTCGAGAAGCACTTCTCTAACGACCCCTAAAAAATTTTGAAAAAGCAGTTTGCGAAAAATTTTTTCAAAATTCGATTACCCCCCCTCAGGTCTAGGGACTCCTGTTTAAAATTATTTTTTTTGTCATATGCATTTTACTTTTTATAAAAATATAGCAACACGTTCTGAAGTTTATGAAAATATTTTCATTACTAACTGAGATACAACGAATAGAAATTTTGTGATTTGTTAAATTGTAAATCACAAAATTTCAATTCGTTGTATCTCAGTTAGTAATGAAAATATTTTCATAAACTTCAAAACGTGTTGCTGTATTTTTATGAAAAGTAAAATGCATATGACAAAAAAAATAATTTTAAACAGGAGCTTTTTCAAAATTTTTTAGGGGTCGTTAGAGAAGTGCTTCTCGAGATGTTATTTCCCATATTTCGTATGGGTCCCATGCGCCACAGACGAGAAAAAAATTATTGAAATTTCTAGATCCGCGCTTGGGGGGTGGTGATAGGGGGGTTGGTAATAGGGGGGTTGGTAATAAGGGTGAATAAGTAATAAAATATTTTGCGGTTTTTAATTCTTGTAGACACACTAAATCATAATTTTTTTTCACCTCCTTTAATAATGAGGTGGGGGTGGCAATGGGGGTAGCTAATGCAAAGAAGATTTTATAGCTTCTCTTGTATATACTATATACCAATTTTGTGGACTATCATCTGCTTGATTTATCTATTTACCCACATTTACCCCAATTTACTCCCCACCCTTCAACAGAATAAGATGAAATTATAATCTAGTTCCAGATCACGTTAAAATACATACGTCTATCAAATTTCAAGTCAATATCTTAAACGGTTCCAGAGTAATCGTGCGCACAAAAACGTTACAGACAGATCGACCGACAGACATACCGACAGACAGACCGACAGACAGACCGACAGACAGACCGACAGACTGACAGACAGACAGACCGACAGACAGAATTTTTTTTTTTCGTTCAAACTTAAAATCTCGACGTTTCATGACATTCTAAGCAGATTTGAACAATAAAAATTTAAAACAAAATTTTTGTCGTTACTATACCACGACGTGGAAGTAATTATAGTTATTTTTGAAATTGATTTATGAAACTCAGTTGTTAATTCTCGAATCTTTAAAAGTGTGCCTAATAAACTAATTGCATGGCTTAAATACGTTATTAGAGTATTTTTAAATTCGGTATCGAAAATTGCAAAAATCCATATACCGGGTGATACTTGACAAATGCCAAAAGAAAAAAAATTGAGCCCGCTCCTGATATTTTTCTCATTTGCAGTACTGAATTGTGAAGACCTTTATTAGTGAAACATACCTACTAAATTCGGTTCGATTTGGTGGTAGAGAATCAAATAATGTGTATGATCGAAACTTTGGCAAAAAGTACATTGCTGTACTAGAGATATAATAAAGGCCATTTTGAAATCGTCTCAGGGAACTGTACTCCTCACTAGCGTATGACCAGTCACTCACAATACACCTTGTATGTTTACAAAATGAAAAATATAGACTGTTTCTAACAATAATAAATATTTTCGTTATGCATATACTGGGTGATTCATAAGGAATGGGTAAATTTTACCTGCAGATTCTGGAGCGGAAAATATTAATTTTTTGCTTAATAACTGGAGGTCAAATATTAATATTTACTGAGATATAAGGTGTTAGTTATAAAAATAGTTCAGTAATGTTATATTTCAGTTATTTTTTCACACACAGATATAATAGTCGGTGCAATTAGGTTTCTTGACGTTGACGTGACAAATTCGAATAAGCTATCATTTTTGGTATATCGCATAGAGGGCGCTACGTAAGCTATCTTGGTTTAACAAAATCCGTCATAACTTTTTTGAACTTCGTTCATTTACAATCTCACTGCAAATTTTTTATTTAACCATTTAACTTCTTCAGATATTTGGTATTAAAATTTATTTCTGTTAAAATAAAAAATATTACATAATATGCATTTTTAGGAGGAAAGAGAGGATCACTGCAAAAAACTTAAACAAAAGATATGGGTGCGTAGGATTTTCTAAAATGTAAATATCTCAATAAGGGTGCATTCTCTGGAGATAAAACAAGTATCCCTTTTTTGTTTAAAAATAGTGGTTAAATACAAATTTTGCAATGAGATTATAAATGAACGAAATGCAAAATAGTTATGACGGACTCTGTTAAACCAAGAAAGCTTACGTAGCGCCCTCTATGTGATACACCAAAAATGACAACTTATTCGATCTTCTCACGTCAAAAAACCTAATTGTACTGACTTTTATGTTTATGTGTGAAAAAATAACTGAAATATAAGAATATAACTGAATTATTTTTATAACTTTAACGTTCTTATCTCAGTAAGTATTAAAATTTGACCCCCAGTTATTAAGCAAAAATTTAATGTTTTACGCTATAGAATATGCAGGTAAAATATTACCCATTCCTTATGAATCACCCTGTACAACAGCAATATTAACAACTGAACAAAAACAAATTCTTGTTTAAGATATTTGAGTGCATATCTATTTATTTCCTCAACAATATCTAATGAAAAATAAAGGGTTATCATGTGAAAGTGTTAAAGTCGGATATAAAAGTACCAATTTGATCGAAAATAATACATTTTTTGCCAACACCATTAATAACAAATATAATTTAAAAATGACTCCAATACTCTATTGCCTTCAATATACGATAAATATTTGTATCTGTATCTATCGCGTTCTCACCACACAGTCATCCATAAGAGAGTCACGATAAAATGAAATATATTCTCACTAGCAATAATTCTAATATAAGAGTAGACTTATGTCTCCGTTTCTTTCTCCGCGTGTTGTTAAAAAGTTGTAAATTTTATACAAGCTTGGCTGGAGGCTTTTGAGCAGCAAATGGTCTATGAAAATAATTGCATTATGGCATGTTTCCCTTGTAACCATACAGGTGGCGCCGCGTAATCACTATGTTAACCGAGGTAGTCTATCGTAGCAAATTTGCCACATTATTGTAATTTTCACAAATCGGATGTAATATTTCAAATGCGTATTGTATAAATATAGTGCATTTAACGTGTAAGGTGAAAATGGAGGTAGAAAATAGCTAGGTTGTTGTTGCCTTCAGATATTTTGTAACACTTTAACGTGAAATTGTTTCTATTATACAATTATAAGGAACGGAAAGTCAGCTGGATTATAAAAATTTGTTATAGGAAAATACAATTTAGTATACTTAATTCATCTAATCATATAATATATTTATATTTTTTAGCAAATAATAAAGATGAGATGACAGTCGGAAATACTATTAATTTTAAAAAAATCGGCAGCTACTGGAAGCGGCTGGAACCTCCCCACACGGTGGATCCTTACCAGCTGTATTTGGGTATTACATCGGAAATCAGAGCACTGAGACAGATAAATTACACGTGACTTTGGAGCCATTTATTTCATGAACAAATATCGAACGAATTGAAGTGGACTACAAGCAATCTGTTAAAACATAACCTCTCATGTTTGTTTATGTTGCATGTTAATCAATTGCCGGATATTATAAGGGTATTAACAGATAACGTTTCGAAGATTTTGTAGAACATTGAATAGCGAAAAAAAAATAACACAGAATTTAGCCGAGCAAGTCGAGCTTCGTCCGAGGCCTTTATTTTGTAATATTCGAAAGTTTAAGATTTAGCTCAGTTAGTTCGATTTGCATTAAGGTACTTGTATACTGATAAGAGCGAATCTAGCGGTGGATTTAATAAATTAAAGCGCGAGAGAGATAGAGTAAAAGGATTTGGCAACACTGTATTAAATACGATTATCATTACTGTCATATACTAATCTGCTACAATAAATCTGGCTATATTTCGCTCGTGCCGAGCCGAATTTTCCAACTTCGATATGCAAAAAATATGAACGTGTCAAGATCGCATGTTTTTGTAATTTTTTCGTCTCCGAAATGCCAGCTCTTTTTTACTATTTTTTGCAGATATGTCCGAAATGTTAAGAGCTAGCTCGAAATAAAAAATTAGGTCAAACAAGTATTTTTCACTGCGAATCCTTTGCTACCATCAGAATTTTAACTTGTCGCTTCGTTACGGAGATATTTACTGAAATGTCGACGATGTAGGGCAAAAAAACGCAAATTTTGTGCTTCAAAAGTTGTCAACTTTTTAATCTTGACTCTTACGCCAAAAGACTATTCTAGCTAATTTAAATAGAATTAAATTTGCTAAAACTCTTTCTTTTATTTTTTGGATTTCGTCAAAAATTAGAGAATTAGAGGTGGCGGAAATTGGTACTTTTCTTTCTTCTTCTTTCGCCATTTTGTCGTATGTAATATCACTAGTGCTTAAAATTTTATCGAAAATTTTTTCGAAAGCGTGTTGCCTGGTAATATAAAGAGTGCAAATTGGCAGTATATTATCTGACTAAATCCCGACCGCTTTAGCGGGAGGAATTTAATCTTTGATAATAAACTGCCAATTTGCACGAGTTATATTAACTAGGGGCAACTTAGCTTGAGAAAAAATTTTCAGATAAAATTTAAAGCACGAGTGGTATTTGTGGAGAATATTTCACGAATAAATAATTCATTAAGTATATCTTCAATATTATGTTCAGTAATTAATTGCCTTCAGACGTTTCCTTGTTGCTTTTTAGAGATTACTCACCTTTATCTTCAATTTCATCATTTACGTCACATAAAAATGCATTTCCAAAGCGACTCATCTAATAAAAGAACAAAGTAGGTTTCAATTATGACAATCAATAAAAACAATATACGTTAAACCATAGGTACTGTAACTAGTCATCACAACAAAGCACGCTTCGACCAATCACAATACCGGTGAAATCACACAAATTGCATATTACCAATCTATCCCTTTTACGTTCTAAGGCTGCCGGCTCAGATGGTATGGTACCGCCATCTAGTAACGCTAGCTTAACTTAGTTACTAACCTAAACAGTGAATTGAATTATTATATTAAAGTGTTTATTAATATATATTTATGTATTTAATCCTTGTTTCCAATTTGAGAAGTTCGATAGTTGAGTTAAGGTTTACTTGTTTAAGTAGAGAGACTTTAAGTACAACGAATTATAATGTATATAGTGATACTGCAGAGTTTTGAAGTGTTACCATACGTAAGTACCTACATCTGTGTATTTATCATGAAATAACTGATTTGTTTGCTTCGTAGATATTCATATTTAATTTTAGTTGTGAAAATTATTTTGTAATTATGTTAGGTATTAAGCCATTGAAAGCTGTGTACCTATAACTTGTCCCGAACCTATATAAGTTCCACACAGCATTGGCTTTTTAGGTTATTAATACAATACTACAATTTACAATTTACGTTAACAATTAGTAATAAGCTAGAGAAGATATTTATAGATAACATTTAAAAGCACGATTTGTCCTATTTGCCGAAAACATGTCACGACACAAAACGTCAAAAAATTTTCGCAATATTCGCCGCTGCAGCGACCTAAAAAGTTAGAGCGATAAATTTTGCATGTTAGTCCTGTCAAAAGCAGATCTAGCTTGAATTACCACTAATAATGACGTTTGATTGGTGCAATGTTGTGAAAAAACGGGCTCTCATTGGCTATAGCGTTAATGAGTGAAATAATCACCTTAATTAATCGTTAATTAATTAAAATCGATCTCATATACGATGTCCACTTAATATCATGTATTACCTAGATACTTTATTAATTTCGGCCCTTCAAAACAAAGATTTCTGACAAAATTGTTTTTTTTAGATTTACATGCATTTTCTAGAAAAACGTGAAATTTTCTCCATTTACTCGAATATCTTGATATTAATCGATTTTTCAGAAAAAATTGTAGGCAACAAATCTAAAGAGCATTTATACTAATTTTTAATCTTATACTTTTTAAAAATTTAAATATTCACACCATCTTCTTAATATACAACGTTGCCAATCAATTTCAACAGCTGTTTCATTTACACAAATGTTGGTCTTAAAATTTATTAATGTTCTAATAACTTTTATACTAGACGGACGATTTTTTCAGGGTGTTAATAAGTAACTACTTAATGTTATATTAGTTTTTGAAGCATATTTCTCAAAAATTGTGGTAATAAGAGCGAAAATTAACTTGAGCCGACCTCTACTACGTCAAATAAGGCATCTTTGCCTAAAAAAGTCAAACTTTCCGAATCAGTTACTCCGAAACTAAACGGACGATTTTATTTTTATTAAAAATTCAAGTGCAAAATCACTTTATTTATTAGTAAGTATACCAAATTACATTTAAAACTGTAAAAGTTCATTTTAGTATACAAGTACCTTAAATGAACGATTGTGACGTGTCCCATCAATCAGACGTAATATCCGAACACGGCTATAAACAATTGTTACCTTTAAAAAAAAACAACTAAAATAAGTTTTGACATTGTCAAAAATATTTAGTAACCTTTGCGAATCTTGATTTTTAGGTCATGAAATATATTTAGGGACACAACCTGTTCAAGTTTTTCAAGTTTATTTTCATTTTTAATGTTTGTATACGCATTTTTAGCTTGGACCCGTACTGGCTCCAAGCAAATATTTATAAATTCACGTAAATCATTTTTCATAATATTGTTGACTAATTAAAATAGACTGCTAATTACAGGTTAGATTTCCAACCTACAAAAAGAGTCCTATTTTATTAGGACAAAGTATTTAGAACTTCATAAACATTACACTGTACTAGATTTTAGTTGAAAGTACGGGAACCAGTCAGAAATTTTAATAATAGCTACTAGACTAGGCCCATAAGTAGGAAATCCATCTCTATAAAGTGCAAGAAGCATTTCATGTAACAATGGGGAACAGATAGTTTCATTATTTCCGCCAGAGTGCAGCAGCCGTACTCGGTTGTTTCACATGCCTTTCTGGGTATGTGGGTTGTTCGCGCTGTTGAGGTTATGTTATATCCAATGTCAATACGAACAAAATTAATTAGAAAAACGTTTAAAATGAAAATATTGCTGTGTACCAAAGTGTTCCAACACAGGAGGGACATTATTTACAGGTTATATTATATGACAAGTTCAGAATAACTAAACCGAGTACGCATGGTGCAATCTTTCGGATATATTAAGAACTGGCTTGGATTGTTCCCCATTGGGGATACAACGTTTTTAGGGTATTTCGACCCCGCTGAATACGAATCTGCCTGTTGCCAAAGCGAAATTTGGACCGGAAGTTCGGTATCCAAGATGGGGACGAAAACTCTATATCTCCCTTGTCCGTTGGCTTAAAATAATGATCTAAAAGTGTGCTTGGGGGTTTTCTCGGATGCTAAACACATTTCAATGCTCGAAATTTACTTACCTTAAGTTTGGAGTGCATGGGTTCCAAAATGGCGCCCAAGATGGAAGCCGAAACTTTGTTGTGTTTACGTGCGCTCCGTGCGTCTTGTTGTATTTGGAGTGTAAAATCTGTCAGATATATAGTTTTTAGTGGTTCAATGTGTACTACTGTGTGTGTGTGTGTGTGTGTGTGTTACGTGTTTTTAAGTAATATTTTACACCTTTCGAAATACAATTTGGTAACAAAATTGTGTTACTGAAGGTAGGGGAGGCGCGTGTAATAGTGGAAGGGGTAATAGTGGACGAACCTTAAAAGAATTTCAAATTTGGCGGTAAGAAGCTGTTTGATGTTGTAAGTCACACTTTAATCTTTCATTTATGATAAACAAGCAGCGTTAAGCCGGTAGGTGAATTTATTTATATAAATAGCATAATTTGAAAAATGCTTTACACTTCAGTGTTAAGTTCATGTCTTCGGAGTCCATAATTACGATTACAAAAAAAATATATGTGCTGGAAGTCAATTAGGTATTAAACGAAGGTACTTGGAAGTGAGGTTATGTTCTCCAACAGGAAATTCGCCGCTTTCTTCAGCTGGTTTCACACGGGGGTGCGTCCACTATTCCCACCGGATTTTAAAATTATGTGAGAAATAGTGGACACGTAATTGCGATAATAGTGGACATGCAGAATATTTGATGAAAATGAAGAAATTGTAGAAAATTTAATCTGGCGAAGATGAACTAGAAATTGAAGAATCAGTTGCATTATCCACTGACTCCCTCATCAAAGGCCAATGCAGATAAATTCCTGGTACGGTTCTACAAGGTTGGTAAAGTTTTTTTTTTAGGTATTTCAGCAAGTCCAACTTCGCTTTATTTAATGTCAAAACGTTTCTGCTTGTCTGAATAGGTGTTTAGTAGCTTCGCCGCTATCGTGCTAACATACATACACACACACACACACACACACAGACACACAGACATTTTTCAAAAACCACTTTTTTGGGTTCCTCAAAACGTAAAGATTTGATGTTATCTCAATTTACGATTCTGGACTAATTGTAGTAACCTCCCACAATTTTATTGTGGGGAGGTTGATATAATATTTAGCGAATGAATTATATTTTTATATTTAAAGTAAATAAACTAAATTTCCGTGGTCATTTGTTAAGTATCGAAATTGTCAGGGTTAATTTTCACAGCGTTACGGGTTGCGGTGCTAAGAATCTCTGTAGTGAAGCTTAAGTTTATTGTATCCCATAGTCTCGTTAACCCATTAGCTCCGTTCCTCTCAAAAAGGCTACTGTACCATCGACGGAGGCTCTGGATACCTCTTCCGGTGAACAAGTAGCTCCCAGAAGTATGAAGGCCCTCCAGCCACCAAAACTGGACATTCGCATACTATGTGGCGAGGAGTCTTCTCATTGTTATGACACATCTTACACTCTAGAATGTCCCTCAGCCTTATTTTTAGTTAGAGATGTTTAGTGCACAGCGTCGTTAGAATGCCTACTGTACATCTTAGCTGTTTTCTGCTCAGCTTTAACAGTTCGCTGTCCTTGTTTTGGATGGTCCACCAACAATGAACATACGTGACTGTCTCATCCCTGGTGTTTCTGACTTGTTTCTTTCTCTTGCAGTATTGTATGATGCCTCGTAGATCGGATCGGGTTTCTTCTCTTTCTGCGTCTTTAGTGACTGCTCTTTCACCCTCTACATTGCTTTGATATCCTTGCGTCCACTTCAGTTGTATACTGTTTTTTCCGCTAGTATTGCCAGGGAATTAAGCCAGTCTTTCACCGTTTTAAAACGTATATATGGATCCTTCTGTCAGTGCATGACCACTGTACCATTTTTCGTATATGGATTCTCATAGCTCCGACTTCTGCTTGGAATACTTGTTGTGGTGTTACCCAGTTCAGGCTATATCTGTCCCTGGTTGATCTTCTGTAACTTCCGTCCCAGTGCTTCTTGGCTTTTTTGATCTGTCACTAGACCATATGGTATGGTTGGGATGTCTTCGCAGCTGTCTTATTCCCTTCTCTTCCCCGTATGGTATATATAACCTGAAGGTTTTTGTGCTGATGATTCTATCAGATCACATGTTTAATAGTCGATTATTACCTGTTTGTTGAAATATCTGAATATTGTATCCATTTCTTGGAATGGTCCCATATCCGTTTTCAGCCTGTATGTCGCTAGAAGCGCCTCACCAAATTTTAAATGAATTTTTATAAAATAAGTTTTTAAATATTATACAGTTATGATATTATGCTTACGTCATGACTTTAAAAAGGATTCCAATTAAGGTTTCTAAAATTTTTATTTAGTTTTAAATTAGAAAACTAGCAGCTGTCACGTATCTTTAATACGTCTAAGATACTCACGTAAGATGCAAGGTCTGTAAATTTTTTATTACATTTTATGTAAGGGTAAAACATTTTTAATATTAAAGTTTATGATTTATTATTCCAGACTTCTATAATACAGTCGAATGAGATGTTCAGCTAGTATTAATAGGCCATCATTATTTTATTTAAAAAATATTTATTGCTGCTTGTATGCAATGATTCAACTTTAATGAAATATGTTATTACGTAGTCCGTAAATAATAAATAACCCAAAAATATTCTTTTCTGACTCTCAATATATGATATTTTATTGCCGAAGTTGGTACATTCATCCTAATTTTATAGAAAATCGAGAATATAGTAAGGCATTACTGAATGTCATAACTCATACGCGTTAGCGCAAAGTTATTGACCCATTTCTGAACATTCCATAAATTAAATCAAAAGTATTATCCATATATTCTATTTTACGTGATAGTTTTAGCTAAAATAACCAATAATACCATGTGGTGAGTCGCTTTATTAACTTACACAGCTCTGACTACTTGTCTTTCGCTCATTGTAGGTGTGATATATGGTTAGATGTAAGATGTTTTCAAATTAACAAAAATATGTATTTAAAAGTTATTTTAATGCAGAAGTATATTTGGTAACAGTTTTTAAAAAATTGTAAAATAGTGAAGACTTATTTTTACTTACCTTCAAGGACCCTTTCATACACATTCGCTGACGCTGCATGCAATGTAGTATCAAAATTAATAACTGGAATGCGCATTCAATGCTTTAGGTATACGAAACTACAGAAGCAGAAAGAGAAACTTTCGTGCACTATTCTTTCCTTGTCCTGATCCGATTGGTTGAAAGGAACTGACTGGTTGAAGGAAATGTTAACCGGAAGGAAATGTCTGTACGAAGGAACCGTCTGTACGCAGACGAAAACAAGAATGAAATAGTGCACGCAAGTTTCCTTTTCTGCTTTACTTTCTCTAGTCGAGTGCGCGTTCCAGTTTGCTATTAATTTCGATGAATGTAGTTGAATGGAAACTTTCGTATGTAGTCCTTTTCGGTTTTTATTTGACTACATGGTTTTAGATCGGATGCTGGTACCTGTTTAGGTTTTTCCGGTATGTGAGCAGTACGCCGGCGCCGGTCCCACACATGGCTTCACGTCGTCCGTAACTTTTCTTTTGTGCGCACGATTTCTCTGGAACCGTCATTGTGTTTTAACGAGATCTGGCACTACATTATATTTTGATCTTATTTCGTTTGGCGGTAAATTGGGATAAATAGGTAAATCAAGTAAGTAAGAGTCCGTAAAATTGGTATTTAGTATATACAAGAGAAGCTAAGATCTCAAAAAATGTTTTGGCAATAGCCACCCGCATGACCACACCCACCCCATTATTAAAGGGTGTGAAAAAATAAAATTGTGATTTAGTGTGTTACAATAACCAAAGGCTTAAAAAAATTTTTTTTACTTCATCCACCCCCTCCCCCACCCCACTACCGCATGTCGCATATCGTTTTGAGTTTTTGGGGTAGGTGGTTTCAAATATTATATTATTAAAGTTCTATAGACAATTATTTCTACATAGTAAAGTGCAAATATTATATCAAAATATTTTTCGTTGTGAGAGACTTGGATAGAAGATCAGGATGTGGATGTAGTGATTCCTTAGGCAGTGGTTTTAATAATTTAAAATTAAATAAAATTCATTATCACGTTCTGCACATTTGTGATGCACGCGGTACATGACAGTTTTATGACATTAATCCTTAACTTTGTTTGTTATGTACGATTTAATATTATATAATAAAACTAAAAAAAAGAAATATTTTTAAGAAAAAGCTTTTATTTGAAAAAAGTACTGAAAAGTAAAAATAATTTTTTTTAAATTCGTACATATGGAAACCAAAAGCTTTGGGGGCGGTCATATAGCGCTATTGCATAATTACTTTGCTCAGTTGACCGCCCCCAAAGCTTTTGGTTTCCATGTGTATGAATTTAAAAAAAATTATTTTTACTTTTTAGTACTTTTTTCAAATAAAAGCTTTTTTTAAAAAATATTTTTTTTATATAATTTTATTTTTTATTTTTTAGTCTACTTATTTTACAAACAGACAGACAAAATTCTTTTATTTGCCACCGCCATCCACCTCTTCCTTCTCCCGTCTTCGCACCCCGCTATCACTACTTCCCACTTCTTCCCACCCCTTTCCCACCTGTTTCCACCACTTCCCCTGCCCTTTCCCATCTCTCCCCACCTCTTTCCACCCTATTCCCACCGCTTCCCACCCCTTCCCCACCTCTTCCCACCTCTTCCCCAATTCTTCCCACCTCTTCCCACCCTTTCCCCACCTCTTCCCACCCCCTCCCCACCTCTCCCACGTCCGCCATATTGAATTTAGAATGACGTCACACACTTTATCGTATTTTAATCATCAAACCCTTTCATTTGACACCCAATATCAACGGGGTTGTGACTAAAAAGCAGATCCGCCATCTTGGGACGTCCGCCATATTGGATTTACAATGACGTCGCATTGTTTATCGTACTTTACTCGTCAAACCCTTTCATTTGACACCCATATCAACGGGGTTGTGACTAAAAAGCAGATCCGCCATCTTGGGACGTCCGCCATATTGGATTTACAATGACGTCACATTGTTTATCGTATTTTACTTATCAAACCCTTTCATTTGATACCCATATCAGGGGGGTTGTAACTAAAAAGCCGATCCGCCATCTTGGGACGTCCGCCATATTGGATTTGCAATGACGTCGCATTGTTTATTGTACTTTACTCGTCAAACCCTTTCATTTGACACCCATATCAATGGGGTTGTGACTAAAAAGCAGATCCGCCATCTTGGGACGCCCGCCATATTGGATTTACAATGACGTCACATTGTTTATCGTATTTTACTCGTCCTTTCATTTGATACCCATATCAGGGGGGTTGTAGCTAAAAAGCCGATCCGCTATCTTGGGGCGTCCGCCATATTGGATTTAGAATGACGTCACATTGTTTATTGTACTTTACTCATCAAACCCTTTCATTTGATACCCATATCAGGGGGGTTGTGACTAAAAAGCCGATCCGCCATCTTGGGACGTCCGCCATATTGGATTTAGACCGATAATGGCTATACTATGTTGCATTGTCACCAGACTTATACACGTGCTCCAAATTTCAAAGCTCTAGCTTAATTAGAACTAGTCGAAATTCAGCTTGCAAGATTTGACCTAAACCGACAAACAAACATACAAACAAACATTGCAAGTTAAATAAAAGCTTTTAAAAAGGGTTCATTTACTGGGGAAAAAATGTTTTATGGAGCCAGCAGCTTATTGGGTTTTTATATTTAATTATTATGAAAATAAACATAATAAACAAGCCACACATATTAAACAGAACAGGAAGGTATGTGTTTGATTCAAAATTGTTTTTTTATTTGCTAGATATACATTACATTTTAAAGAATCCATTTCGACTTTAAACACAGAAAAATAATTATGCAAGAAAATGTTACTATAGTTATTCAAGTGTTTTAAAGTACAAAAATCGTGGTTTTTCGGGATGTTCGTATTCAACTTCAAAAAATGTAGACCTTGCAACATACAAAACCTTCTGGTAATGTATAAATATATTGTTTATTGTAAATTTCAAATTTGTATACATCACGTAAATATGTCGATTTTAGTAACATATTCAGCTTCCTGCCAAAGAGGTAGCAACGATCAATGACCGGCAGGCAATTTGTTATGTATTTTATCAAATAAATTATTATTTAAAAAATTGCGTTCTGTACATTACGTAAGGTTACTGCCGGACCAGCAGGCAAAGTTAGTATTGTATTATATATAATTCTCCGTCAATACGCAAAATTTCATACATGAAAATTATCATGTTAAAAAATGTTCACTGTCTTCCGGACTATTTGATATTTATACAGGGTGTTTGACGATGAAGCGGATATGGTTAAACGGCAAATAGAGGACACCGAGTGTAATCAGGATCACCCATTGAATAACCTAGTTGGGCCCTCGTTGTTAAAATTCAGCGTGTTTATGTATTTTTGTTAAAATTTCTTTTGGTTGTTACTTTGTACAGGAATGAGATAATGAGCTCATATTTGGCACATAAACTGGTGATCCTGAATATTTATATGTATGACAGACAAAAAATCCAAGTCCGGTCTTGAAAATAAAATGTTTTTGTTGTTCTTCAAGAAAATAATACGCTGTATATGTTTTGTTAAATTTTCAATTTAAATTTGAAAAGTACATAAAAAACTGAACAAAATGAATTGACACTCCACTAAATAATGCATATAAGAAATTATCGATGAATGATACTGGGAAAAAATCCATCCACAACTAAATTAGGCATTTACGTTTTTCCCAACAATAATTATTATGTTTTAATTACCAATTTTCATGAGGAGGGGGGTAAAATAAAGAAAAAATAAATGTTAGAAAACATTGTATCAAAAATCTATTTTATTTCTTTCATTTATTAAAGACTCTTAAAACAGCAACATAACATACTAATTAACGACAATAACGGTAACAGCGAAGTTGTCCTTCAATAATGCACATTGGAACAAAATAACACCATATCAACAGAATAATTATATCAAAAACAATAAATGCAGATATTATCATAAAACGTATTTACCAATTAAAATTATAATTACATTTTATGTTCAAAATGTCCTCCTTAGATTCAGTACATTTTCTAGCGAAGTTTACGAGATGACCGATAAATCTTCTTATCATATCTGGATTGTTTCTAATTTCGTTGCGGCATTCAACAATCTTTTGAATTAATTGATCTACACATTGTAGTCCAATTAAATAAGTCGGCAAATCAAAATTTTGAGGTAAATACTTGAATTTTTGATATGACTTACTTTGATGTATTAGAACACGATTAATGAAAGAAATTTTTTTCTGAACCCCCGGGAAGGGGTGAAAAAAAATAAAATAAAGTGTTTTTTCAAAATTACTCAAAATGTGTAAAAGCTAGTAAAAAAAGTTTCAAACAAAAACTGTAAAGCATGAAATTTTATATAAAAATGATCTCTAGACTTTTTTTGGTATTACTAAAATTAACGGAGTTAGGCTGGTTAGAAATTAAGGGATGGTATGTACAACTTTAAAAAATCATAGCGTGCTGAAAAGTTAATGAATTTAAAAAATTTTTTTTCTATTTACTCAGAAAAATATAAATATTCGTTAAAAAGAAATGGATTTTTTTTAAAATTGTTAATAAAAAAGTTATAAAAATTTTAATTTTTTTATTTTCAATTAAAACCACTTTGAACGGTGAAACGAAATTTTTTTTATACCATTCTGTTCATTATTTAATATATTGAACATCTGCTTTTGAAATTTTTTTTACCCATCATTTTCGAGCAGGTATGAATTTATTTACCTGTTTAATTTTTTTCCAAACGTAAGACACTGCTCTTGTGACGTGACGATAACTGAAAAGAAATAAAGAATGCGTACGACAAAGATAAAATGGTTTCGTAGCTGCTGCGTTGCCTACAAGACGAGTATACGTCACATCTATACTGCCGTCATAAGTCATAAGGAGAATAGCCCATCTGTAAATTGTCGGTTGGCGAGGAAAGTAACAAAGGCGTTTCCATTAAAATAGATCATTGATATTATTCTATTCCTAATCTAAATAAAAATAAACAGTTTAAAAAATAAAATTGGATAAACTAAATAATAAATAATTGAACCATTTTTGGATGGATGGATAATGACAATTGGAAGAAAATAATTCATTCTTAAAACAAAATGTATGATCCATTCTATATTAAATTAATCTTATGAAAAGTTAAAATAAGAATTACTAAAAACAAATTTGTTAACAATTTTTAGGATCATTTGTTCACCAAAACATACACCACCGCTGCATTGAGATATATAGACTAGTTCACAAGTTCGAAGCCGTGTTAATGCTTAATAAAGCTCGTGAACATATGACTGAGGGCTCATTGGATTCGGAATGACACCTAGAAAAATGTGCAAAAGTTTCAAACCCGCATATAAACAATTGCAAAAGTTACAAACAAATGAAGATTGAAAAAATAACGAGTTTCGTTTTTTGCAAATAACTCGAAAACTATTAATATTTAAGAAAATTTAAAGGAAGATTTTTAAAGAGGAATGAATTTCAAATAAAAAAGTCCGAACTCCCGAAACTCTATGTCTATTATTAATAATTTCAATTTAATGTTGAAAATGGAGCTCTGCGCGGCGAACACTAAGCCGTTACGATGCTCTGAAACTGGCCGTAATAAGTAAAAATATTTTTTATGTTAATAAATATTAATTTAAAATTTTTTAAAAAATTATGGTATTATTTAGACACTTAAAGGAACAATATCCCGTTGGAAAAAAATTGTTTCACCGATTTTTCATAAAATGAGCCTATTGTTGTTTTGAGTTTTGCTCGAAAACTGTGTATTTTTCCTATAAACACGTCAATAGAAAAGTTGTTGAGAATTAAATTTCCAATCGAAATGGCACCTTCAGAAGTCAATTTTTTTTTTACAAAAGCGCCCAGAAAACAAAACAAAAAAAAACGTAAAAATGCAAAATTTTTTATTTTTTTAAATTTTTATTGTAGACCTCACTCTTTAAGTGACTCCGGAAGAAATAATCGAATACTAACTGATTTTACGTTTAAAGGCATTGTTTAAAGTTGTCATTGTTTATTAGAGTAACCCTTTCTTCAAAATGAAAACTATTACAAAAACAAATGATGTGACAACTTCAAACAATAGTTGCTTTCTTTCTGCTAGTGAAATGAGCTAAACTTAAAAAATATAACTTAGTTGGTCGTTCTATTTTATTTTTTTACCTTAAGTTCGCTCAGTCAAATATTTTACCTCTTTTCTATGCCAAGTCCACCGGATTTCATCTTAAACTTTAGAAACTTGCCCAAGCTGATGTGGCGATTTGTCAAAATACGTGAATCTTAACAATGTGTAAAATTTCTGGTCTGCTTTGATCACTCTTTTTGCAAGTTAGTTTAGATAAGAATCTCAAATTTAAATTTTTACAACATACGTTAACGAATATTTTAGAAATATGGAAATATCCGAGGTATACTCTTTCAACGTGATGGGGCCCCGCCGCATTTCTCCAATCAAATTAGAAACCATTTAAATGATACATATCCAAACAAATGGATTGGTCGCGACAGTCCTTATGTATGACGGACAAGATCTTCCGATTTCAACCATGTAGATTGTTATTTATGAGGTCACTTAAAGGGTGAGCTCTACAAAGTGGGGCAATGATTGTAGGGATCAATTAACTCAAAGGATTGTTGAATACCACAAAGAAATTAGAAACAGTCCAGATGTGATAAGAAAATCAATCTGTCATCTCGTGAACCACATTAGTAAATGTAACTAAAGCCGAGAAGGACATTTTGAACATAAAAATTTAATTATAATTCTCACATGTAAATACATTTCATGGCAATATCTGCGTTTTTTTATTTTTGGTACAATTATTGTGTTGATATTTTACTTCCACATCCAGTGGAAGTATAGTAACAAAAAATTTTACAAAATTTTTATTGTTCAAATAGGCTTAGAATGTCATGAAACGTCGAGATTTTAAGTTTGAGCGAAAAAAAAAATGTCTGTCTGTCTGTAACTTTTTTTTGTGCACACGTTTACTCTGGAGCCGTTTGAGTTATTGACTTGAAATTTGGTACACGTATGTACCTTAACGAGATCTAGAACTACATTATATTTTCATCTTATTCCGTGGAAGGGTTGAGGGGTAAATTGAGGTAAATTTGGGGTAAATAGGTAAATCAAGCAGGTAAGAGTTCATAAAATTGGTATTTAGTATATACAAAAGAGGCTAAGGTCTCAAAAAAAATTTTGGCATTAACCACTCCCATTACCACCTCCACCCCATTATTAAAGGGGATGAAAAAAAATGTGATTTAGTGTGTATGCAAGAACCATAAATCTCAAAATAATTTTTTACTTTATCCACCCCCACTACAACCCCCTATCCCCACCCCCACCCCACTATTGTTTTATGGGTTTTTGGGGTAGAGGATTTTAAATATTATATTATTAAAGTTCCATAAACAATTATTTCCACATACAATTTTTTTTTGTTGTGAGTGACTTGGACAGAAAATCTGGATGTGGAAGTAGTGATTCCTTGGGCAGCGGTTTTTTAACCCGTGCTTAAAAATTGGTAGTTGAAGCATAATAACTATTGCTAATGCCTAAATTAATACTGGAAGCATTTTTTGCGCGTATCATTCATCGATCTTTTCTGACGTCTCATATTGCATTGTTTAGTAAAATTTATTTCGAAGGCGATAAAAGTGTGGCTAAAATGGATGAGGCGGTTTTCAGTTTTTTATGTACTTTTCGAATTTAATATTGAAATTAAAAAAAACCGAGGGGGCAACCGTTGGCGAAATTTTGTACACCTAATACCTATTCTAAAAAAATACCCTTTATTTCCCCTTTAATTCCTTGTAATTCCCCTAATTCCTTAAATATCTTTATTTCCTCCTAAACCTTAATATTTTCTAGATTATCTCGGGAACGGTGCATTTTTTGATAAAAATACATACATACAGAATTGTTCCTTATAAAATTCTCTATCAAAAATGTCTGTACACTTTTTTCCTAAAATTAATAGTGCCGTGAGAAATAAGGCGCACACACAAGGGTTGGTTCCAGTCAACACAATAAATTGTAATCTTTACTATAATCTACTTTAAAGTTCAATACTTAACGCTAAAGCAGTAGCTACTAAAGTCCGCCTAAAATTAAAATAAATTCCTCTCACCCCTATAAAATAGCGCAATTTTTGATGAAGCGAGAATATTTTATACTGGGTCGCTCAGCCGATAGGGACACTGTTGTAACTTTTAAATGGATTTTTTTCAAATTTGGTGTAGTAACATGGGATATAATTTCCAATTATATAATGTAAAGAACCAAAATGGCCGACTTCCGGTTTCGATTTTACCCGAAAGTGTGTTTAAAATACCCGGTTATTATGTAAAATCCCGCACATTGGCAGCCCTGAACAGTAACAGCGTTTACAGCAAGCTCTAAAATAATGCAGTGACCTTGGGTCGTCTGAGATGTAGTGGGAGAAATTGAAATTTTTTACATTGTGGTGGTGTATAGATATTTATACTTTTTTCGCGTAAAGACAGCTTTGGAAATAGCCATACGGATATTCAGCGAATTATATGACCTGCGCTGATTACATTTGCGCCTCATTTACCAAAGGGCTATTAATTTTAGGAAAAAATAAGGAATAATTCTCTATATAGGTTTTTTTATGGAAAAATGCACCGTTCCAGAAATAATCTAGAAAACCTCAAAATGGGGGTGGAAACGACGTCCTCTAGGGGATGAAGCACGTAATTTTTGAAACTTTATGAATTTTGTCCCATATATTACAATTTTAACTGTTATATTACTGAAATATTACAAGACATCTTGCAAAGTTTTAATAATGAAAAAGCTAGTCATGGAGAAATTGTAGACGTAGGAGAGCGATTTGTTCTAGCTTTATACAACTCTACCTCCACAGAAAAAAGTCTAGATGTATATAGATTCATGACTTTTAACAAACTTGTTGGCAAAGCGAACAATACTGTAATATTATCAAAACTACCAACAACTTCTGCTGCTGCTCGGCAACACTCATATCGCGTTTTTTACCAAATTCAAACATGGAAAAACGTTGCGCTAGAAGCTACTGATTGGGGATGGAAAAAGTTGGCGGTATATTAACCCGAACTATGACAACAAAAGAACCGGCTCCCGAATCTGTTATAACACTAATTTCTTGTTCATGCAAATTAGGGTGCGAAAACAGATGCAGTTGCAGAAGAGCAGGCTTACGTTGCTCCACAATGTGTTACCATTACCACGGACAAGCATGCATGAATGTCGAATCTATGGAAGACGATGATTAATTAACGTAGGTAACCTTTTGATAATTAGTGGATTCGGCCTACAGGGGACACCACACGCCAAGTACTTTACCTCTAGGGTGGCGTGGAAACAAGTACAATATACAATATTCTCGTTTCTTTAAAAATCGCGTTACTTTATAGAGGTGAGAGGGTGGAAGTGGTACATTTATTATAATTTTAGGTGGAGTTTAGTAGCTACTGCTTTAGTGTTAGGCATTGAACTTTAAAGTAGATTATAGTAAAGATTACAATTTATTGTGTTGACCGGAACCAACCCTTATGTGTGCGCCTTATTTCCCACGGTACTATTAATTTTAGGAAAAAAGATAGAGACGTTTTTTATAGAGAATTTTATAAGGAATAATTGATCAAAAAGTGTACCGTTCCCGAGATAATCTAGAAAACCTCAAAATGGGGGTGGAAACGGCGTCCTAGGGGATGAAGCACACTATTTAGGGGTGGGAACTTTTCGGTTTAGTAATTCTTATGCTATCCTTAACATTTCTACCAATTTTCAAAACTTTATGAATTTTGTCCGATATAAATCGTTATATTACTGAACTAGAAGTCCATATTATCATCGGTAGTTTAATTAAATTAAATATTTTTTCTTTACTAGATATTTTTAGCGCTAATCTCTGCGCTAATGTTTTTACAATACTGACGTCCTTTATATAAGAATTGGTATGTAATTCTTCAAGATAAACATTCCATTTAAATATTTTTACGCTCTAATTCCCTTCTAATACCTTTCATTTCCTCTTAATTCCCTTCTAATACCTCGTAATAATATTTTTTTCCTCCAAATTCCTCTGTAATTCCCTTAATACCTAGTGATTCCTTCCGAAATACCTTTAATTCCTTCCTAATTCCTTCGTAATTCCTCCGATTTGTACACTATTTCCCCTTAGCGGTTGTCCCCTCAAAAAAAAACATTTATGGGATATTGTTTTCTTGAAGAACAAAAAAAAACATTTTTTTTTCAAGTCCGGACCTGATTTTTTTGCGCGCGATACAAGTACTTATTTAGGTTTATTATTGTATTTGTATGCCAAATATGAAATTATTCCAATCCTTTACAAAGTAATAACCAAAATAAAACACAAAACAAAATAATAAACCAAACAACAATTCCCAGCTCCGATAGATGGAAGTGTAGGAAGAAATGGTTGTGTATATGCTATTTCAACTATAGCAGCATACTTAGATAGAGTAAGTGCTATTAAAGAATTTTGTGTAGTGGTGACTGTAGGACAAAAAAAATATCTGATCGTATTTGGTAACGATTATCTTAACGAAGGACTTGAAGATGATACGTTGTGAGAACCAGGACAGTTCTGGCTTTGGCGTTGGGAGTTGCCTAATTTATATGGTGAGTTTTAAGTTTTTTTTCTGTTGTTTTATTGTTAATTTTGTCGATTTCCTTTTCAACAAAACTATTGTTAAAATGACGACAGAATCATCCTACTGTCATTCGACCACATTGTAAACTGAAAATTTCATAACTCTCATATATTTTCATGTTTCAGGTTTCTGGGGTGTAATGAATTATCCATTATTTCAAAGATTAGTGATGGCCGATGCTTAAAAATAAGCTTGAAATAGTTTCCATAAGCTGGAATTAACTGCAGTATTTTAAAACTAAATGTATAAAAATGCTTTTATAAGAGGTATTGCTACAATTCAATCAAATGATCGACCTTTTACAATCTAAACTTAATCAACTCCAACAAGCCAATAAGAAGGACCAGTTGGAAGTTTTTGACGCTATTCATAATATTTTTACATTTGTAATTTCTATTCTCTCAAAATATTTCAGCCGTCTATTATTTGTTACATTTATAGTTAACCTAAAGTTATATATATCTACAGATATTCTACAATTGTTCTCAAATAAATACTACACTAGTAGTAAATAAACTTCAAAATGAAAATGTTAAATGACTATAAAATAGAACAACTATAGCACACACATGACATTTGATAATAAAAATGTAATAAAGGCTCCTTGGACCAAAAAAAAACTAATCTAATTGGGGTGGCCCGGAAGGTACCTAAGTAAAATTAAGGCCCACCTCAAAATAGATTAGGCCACGGCTAATCAGTTTCTTTTGGAGGCAAGGGCGTGAATTGGGGTTAAGAGATGATGGATAATATGGCTAAAAAAATGTAAATTTTGGTATGCAAAAACTCAAAAGTCGTTTGGCCGCCAGGCCCTTTAGGATGACCGTGCAATAGGAAAATATACAGAACAAACAAATATTAAAACAAAAACGTAATAATAGTATTGATTTAATAGCGAATAAAAATGTACAAGTTTCGATTTTAAATCGAATAAAATGGACAATGGTAGATTAAAGTTAGTGTTTAGATATATACAGGGTAGGGTTAATTCAGTCAATTCAAGCAATAAACACGATAAGCAAGAATCTAGGTACACCATGAAATGTAAAATGTGACTTAATCAAGCTCTAGCAATGGTGGTTCAACCACAAAAGTTATATTATAATAAAAATCAAACTATTTCGCCTAATATCTGAAACTATGTGAGCGCTCACTATTCGTGACAGGGAAAAACAATACTCAATCAATATTATTTTACTCCACGACAAAATTTATTGCAGATTATCACGATAAATGACTGAAATTAAGTTAAAGAGTGAAATAAACACATTTACTCAGTTTCACTGATTACCAGATAGTTTACACCACCAAGTAATAATAAAACGTGGCTGAGATATAATCAAAACTTCAAGTACAGGTAAAAAAAAAATTGTCTCGAAATTAGGTAAAGAGTTTGACACAGGTCACGAAAAATATCACTATAAAAAAATGGGTTGACTACTGTAATGTCACTGACAAAAAAACTACAAAGCTACAGATAAATAATGCAGCCAGGTATAGAGCAAAACAAACACTACTGTTAAAATAACAATTCAGTAGATAATTTAATCTAAACGATTTGTTACTTGATAACTAATCTAAAATGTATAAATAACGACATTAACTTAATCTACAGGGTAAACCACACGCTAAAAATTATGAAATGTGACATCACGGTCATAAAATATAACAGGGTTAAAATTGGTATTGAACGAAAGGATACTAACGAGTGGGCGCAAAAGGCGATAATCCACCCCTTTGGATTTGTAACAGTACCTGGCACAAACCCCTAACCACAGGGTAAATTGATGAAGCTTTCACAAATGGTACTTTATAACACAACTTAACTCTAAACGTCCTGTACTTTTAAAATACAAAAAACTTACAACAATAAGATTGAGAGATGCATAGTGCTCTCTAAAATTTGCTCTTTGATTAGCGGGGTGGTTTTATAGCTCACAAAATCTTTTAAATAAATAAATCCTGCCTGCGCAGTTAATTCGCTACACTTAAAAATTGCAAAACTTGTTGGAGAGGTAGTACTTGAACATAAAATGTAATAGAAAGAACACTTAACTTGAGCAGCTGTGTCTGCCAGACATCAGTAGAAAAAATCCTTACAAGCTGGGTACTGTAAAGGCGACAGATCCAAAAGATTGATAAGGAGACACAGTTAAACTCGGGGTTAGGTTCCATGTTGTCCATCAACGCCAATCAGCTGTTTGAAAAATAACGTAGCACGTTGCTTCTGCAGATTTACGTGACGATAAAATGGCTGCTTCAACTTCTGGCACCTACTCTCGGAAAATTCCGGCGTGATCCACATACATCAGTTAAAAGCAAGATCAACCATAATACGTGGTCCCCATGAAAATTTCCTCAGCATTAATCAATTGTAACTGATCAGAAAACTTCCATATATACAGAGGTATATCGCAAATCAGTAAAAGGACGTCGTAACTGCTCCCATCATCATAATGTGATTAAATTAGAAAAAAGTAATCATAGAAATATATTTGACCGTCTTGACTACGTAGATGCAAAAGCAACGTTTAATCGCATATTTCAAATTGATGTGTTACACGTTTTAGTGACTTATTAACGATTAATGCAAAAGACTAACGTGCTAGGATATGCATAATGTGCTTAATGATAAATGTTTAATTGCTTGATGTTGAATTAGAAACCCTAAAATAAAATAATAACGCAATTAGCTCTGAAAGTTAAATGGAAAACGATCTACTCACCCTCCATTCCAATTAAGACATTGAAATACTTTGTATAATTTTATGAGACGCCATCAAAAACGAGCTACCTAGTCGCCGCCACTAATCAGAGAGAGAGAGAGAGAAATCTGGGGGTTTCGTTTCAGGCGTGGCAGGGAGAACATTTAGTGATCTATGTAGGAGGCATCTAGGAGGGAATTACCTTTACTACCTGTACGACCTACTCTACAATTTGCAACCGATTTTAAAGTTGCAACAATTCCACTAGGAGGCGTTACAGTATATATAGTATATAGAGTACTGTGTACCATGTTTTTCAACCTTTGTTAATGTTGCACCTAAATATAAAAATAATATCTACTGTACGCTGCGCTGATAAGAAGCGATAACTCCGGAATATGTGTCCATAGCTGCACCTTAGTATTTGTTGGAGGAGATCCTATAAACTCTTTATTCATATTATACGAAATCCTATATCAAATTACCATTGAGCATGATTTTGGTCTTTAATTCATTCATTTTGAAACCACCATTTTGTTAAAAATATCTCATGACCTCGATAAACCCAAGTGAACATTTTCAGGGGAAAATAATCGAAATTTTTAGAATGATAACATTTTCAAAATAATCTTTCACAAAAAATCGGATCAAGGAAGAAATGTGGTAGAAAACTGTATTTATGTTTATAGAAAGCCATAAAAAAGCTTTCCATTTAAGTTCAATCGGTTTCCTAATAATTTGCTTTTTTCGTCTAGACGCACTCCACTATAAGAAATGTTATAAAATATATGTCAATGTCAACGTTTCTTTATGTATATACCTGCTTCAATATAAACATAACTCATTATTTCCTGAAATTGTCGTTTTAATATCTGTTTTATTGTGCATATATTTCAGTAGAAACATAATTTGCTATTTCCCAAATTTGTCATTTTAATATCCATTGTTTCAAAGCAAAGTATAAATAAAGGCGCACACATTGTAACTGACGTTTAACTAGAATATTTCAATGAATTTACAAGACCTTGTCATAAACGGAGAACTCGATATAAAGCAGTTGATAGAAAATATAATTTCCTATGATATAAAATACTTCAAAAGCAGATATTCTATCAGATTGACTCAAATTTGTTGGATGTTATGTAAATATGAAAGTTGAAGTGTTTGAATCTGAAAACCTATATAATAGGAGGGCTGTTAAGCCTGTTTCCTAACGAAAATCGTTCACTTTGTGAAAGCTTAAATTTGATACATACATTTGTCTTTG
Source organism: Rutpela maculata (assembly GCA_936432065.2). Taxonomy (NCBI): domain Eukaryota; kingdom Metazoa; phylum Arthropoda; class Insecta; order Coleoptera; family Cerambycidae; genus Rutpela; species Rutpela maculata. Next base: position 116,320,357 of record OW386285.2, read on the forward strand.
CTATAGTAATCATATACGAGCAAGACTTCAAGTGAATCTTACCTATTCCGTCATATACTCTAATCAAAATCCATAATGACGGACAAATATAATATATAATTTGGAATCTTCTGACTTGCATCAAATTTGGCACAAAAAATCATGTGTGCACATACATGCATGTCATAAGCATACCCACGTTGAATCTAGGCTATAATGTCATAAAATAAATAATAAATAAATATAAAATCAAGAAGGCAATAGAAATCATATACTGTAATTGCCAGTTACGAAGAAGCCGCCGGACGCAGATAAATCCCACCAATTCATTTTAAAAATGTACGTCACTCATATATGATTAGTGGGTTTTATGAGCGTCCAGCGGCTTCTTCATAATGGGCTCATTTAATGAATTTCATTTAATAGTTGTTACTACTTAAAAATAGGCGATATTGAAAATTTCAGATGAATCCGATATGTGGTTTTCGAAATATACGACTTTTAAGGAGGGAATTTGAAGCGCGATGTGGCGTATTCGCCTACATACTTAAGATTTTTTTGACTAACATGGTGACGTCACTTAATAGGAAACGAAACGGTCGCGCAACACTTAAACGGTCATGCATTCCGCTTGAGATCGTCGAGTCTTTCTCAGTGTTATGTGCGTTAAATTAGGTAATATCTTTTTTGTAAAACTGTCATTAAAAATGACATTTTTAATTCATTGATAGGTGAACTAAAAATCGACTTTTATAATGTTACGTGTTAAAAATACTTTTAACACTAGTGTCGAAAACACTTTTACCTACGATCACTACTGTAAATAGTAAAAAACACACTACCTGCAATCTATGTAAGTTGAATTTTACGTATTGTAAACAAAACGCACTGTAAACAAATCGCACGGTAAACAAAACGCACGGGACACACAATTATAGGTGGCTTGTATCGCTGACGCGGGGTTTCAAAGAGCAAATGCGCTTACTTAATTTTCAAACGCTATCAAAACTGACATAATATTTGTTGAATAATATTGTTGACTAGTAAACTAAATCCAGATTTTACTCCCTAACTAATTAAATATGATCGTAGGTAAAGCATAGTACACAATTCGAGTTGTAAGGCATCGTGCGTAACTTTTCCATTCGTGCGTAATATGCTTCTTACATCACTCATTACGTAATATACTATTAACACTAGTGTTAAAAATAAAATGCTATCTATATACCATATAGTAATATGCATTATTCTCAAGATAATAGAAAGCTGTATTGATAAAATTAGAAGAAATATATTACTTAGAAACAATACATATTTATTCAAATAGTTATAAATTATTTATTTAGATATTTGATGTCTGGAGCTTCATTCAAAAATGTTTTAATTCGTTCGCTAGTAAATATTTTCGATTTTTTTGGCCGATATTCTACACTTTTTCGTTTTAAAAACGCTATTAGCTTGTAATACTTGCTTACATCCACGTTGTTCTTGATTTGCAAATTAGCTTTTATCATAGAGAAATTAGATCACACTGTTGACGCCTTTCATAACGTAGATTTTTCTTCGAAGTAAGCCAAAAGTATATTTTCAGTGAACTTGTCTACTACTTTCTTCATTTCACATCATTCAATAAGTCTTTTATATGCTATACCATATTGTTGCCACGATTTCTGGGGCAACAGATCTAAAGTTGCCCTATTTGCGGCTTCTTTAACATCTGGTGGAATAATGAAATTACTTGTATTTCCCTGATTTTCTTCAAAATCCATTTTTTTAGCCACAAAATTTACGATATTTAAAGACAGCTTCAATTGTAGTTACTAATAAACACTAAACAACTTACAATTGTTTTACTTAGTTACCCTTTATCCAGTACCTGACTTGACATTTACACTTTATTGTCACATATAATTGAAACGAACGGGTGGCTCAATGCCAACGCGTGCGACACGTAAGCGATAGATCGGGAGTTCAACCCCACAGACGGCATTTTTTTAATAACAGTTTTACAAAAAATATTGTATGATACATTTGTTAAAAGTGATTTTATTTTGTTCGTGGGGTTGCTCCACTCGCTACGCTAAATGTCACTTTTAACACTTGTATCATAAATAACTATTTTCTACTCTCTTATGTAAATTTGCTGTTTTCTGTGCAGTTTGTAGAATGGATAAGTAGGCCATTCCAGTTAACTGAACGGATATATTTCACATCAGTTCTAGGATGAATATGAAATGAAACCGACCAATCACAAGTTCGTGTATTAAGTACATAGACAACTATTCGTTTTAAAATCAAATTAGTGCGTGAGCTGTCAAACTGTCAGTGTGTACTGTCAGTGTGTATTTGTGTAATATATTAATGTTTAATAAATTTTGTAGTTTTTTTAAGCTGGTCGTAGAAAAAGTATACTGTACAACTCGAGTGGATTATCCATATCGCACTCAAAAAATTTGAAGCACTCCGCCTACGGCGTCGCACAGTGGGAAAAATATGCTCTTTTTTGACAAAAATCAGCCGACAGTAGAGATTTCAATCAAATTAAATAAAAAAAAATGGCAAATACTCTTAAGACATTGTACTTTAGAGTAGTGCTGCGACAAAGTGGCTTTGGATTAACCTAACCTAAAAATCGCAGATATTACTTCCACATCCAGTGGAAGTATAGAAACGACAAAAAATTTAAAAAAAATTTTATTGTTCAAATAGCTTAGAATGTCACGAAACGTCGAGATTTTAGGTTTGAGCAAAAAAATGTCTGTCGGTCTGTCTGTAACTTTTTTGTGCGCACGATTACTCTGGAACCGTTTAAGATATCGACTTGAAATTTGGTACACATATGTATTTTAAGGAGATCTGGAACTAGGTTATATTTTAATTTTATTTCGTTGAATGGTTGTGGGGTAAATTGTGGTAAATGGGGGTAAATAGGTAAATCAAGCAGGTAAGAGTTCATAAAATTGGTATTTAGTATATACAAGAGAAGCTAAAGTCTCAAAAAAAATTTTAGCATTAGCCACCTCCAATACTACCCCCACTCTATTATAAAAGGGGGTGAAAAAAATTATTTCATCGTAGATGATCATTCGAAAGCTTATTTTAAAGAGGGAGATTAAATGATGTATTTATTAGAAATAAATTTAAAATTTTTTTGAATCCTATACATAACCTCAAAATTTGCCAAAAAGCCATTTTTTAAGTAACCTAAAATATTTCAAAATCCTGACATGATGGGCCAATTCTGAGGCCAGATTCGGATTTAGCGCGAAAAGTTACTTCGGAAATTGGATAATGTTGGGGTTAAAACTGAATGAAGTAAAAAAAAATGAGGTCTTTGGTTCTTGTACACATACTAAATCACATTTTTTTTTCACCCCCTTTTATAATGGGGTGGGGGTAGTAATGGAGGTGGCTAATGCCAACAATTTTTTTGAGACATTAGCTTCTCTTATTTATACTAAATACCAATTATATGGATTCTTACCTGCTTGATTTACCTATTTACCCGCATTTACCACAATTTATCCCCCATTCCTTCAACAGAATAATATGAAAATATAATCTAGTTCCAGATCTCCTTAAAATTACTTATGTGTACCAAATTTCAAGTCGATATCTTAGACGGTTCCAGAGTATTTAGTTTATATAAGATAAGCTAATTCTCAAAAAAAAAAATTGGCATTAATCACCTCCATTACTATCCCCACCCCATTATAAAATGGGGTGAAAAAAAAAAAAATATGATTTAGTATGTGTACAAGAACCAAAGGCCTCAATTTTTTTTTACTTCATTCAGTTTTAATCCTAACATTATCCAATTTCCGAAGTAATTTTTTGCGCTGAATCCGAATCTGGCCTCAGAATTGGCCCATCATATCAGGATTTTGAAATATTTTAAGTTACTTAAAAAATGAATTTTTTGGCAAATTTTGAAGTTATGTATAAGATTGAAAAAAATTTTCAATTTATAACTAATAAATACATCATTTAATCTTCCTCTTTAAAATAAGCTTTCGAATGGTCATCTACGATGAAATAATTCTTTTCACCCCCTTTTATAATGGGATGGGGGTAGTATTGGGGGGTGACTAATGCTAAAAATTTTTTTGAGACATTAGATTCTCTTGTATATTATACTAAATACCAATTTTATGATTTACTTTATAATTGTTTGATTTACCTATTTATCCCCATTTACCCCCATTTACCCCAATTTACCCCACAACCATTCAACGGAATAAGATGAAAATATAACCTAGTTCCAGATCTCGTTAAAATACATATGTGTACCAAATTTCAATCGTCGATATCTTAAACGGTTCCAGAATAATCGTGCGCACAAGAAAGTTACACAGACCGACAGACATTATTTTGCTCAAACCTAAAATGTCGACGTTTCATGACATTCTAAGCCTATTTGAACAATAATATATTTTTTTAATTTTTTGTCGTTTCTATACTTCCACTGCATGTGGAAGTAATATCTGCGATTTTTAGGTTAGGTTAATCCAAAGCCACTTTGCCGCAGCACTACTCTAACATACAATGTCTTAAGAGTATTTGCCATTTTATTTACTTAATTTAATTGAAATCTCTACTGTCGGCAGATTTTTGTCCAAAAAAGGGCATATTTTTCCCACTGTGCGTCGTGCTCAAACTTCTTTATCGTGCGATATCATATCCACTCTTGTTGCACAAACTACTATTATTTTTTGTGGTGATTAAGAAAAATGTATGAAGCGAACTTTAATAAAGCAGACTCTTCGAATCTTTCAAATCATGAGCTCATTAGTGCAGAGATGAGAGGGGTTAATTTTTCATTTTTATATGAACATTGCCACATGTAGTTTTCCATGTATTCTTCGAGTTAAAAATAAAATAGTGTTATAGATTTTTTCATTGCTAGCCTTAAAGAATTTTATTTAAAAAATGAGTAAAAGGGGTAATAATTACTTTATCGTATCATTGAAAATTAAGGTTCTTTTAAGTTAAATCTTTATTGATAACACAGGTTTACAAAAAAAAAAGTTGTCTGGATCTGGGGTCAGACCATATGTTTCTTATGTATTTTTCGACGTTAAATTCGAATTCGGCGAAAAAGAAAAAATATATTTGAGCAAACTTAACGGCATTTTAAAGGTGAAGATTTGTACTTTAAGATCCCATACATGATTCTTTGAGAAAAAATTTCTCGAGGCTACATAACCTCAAATATATCAAAAAACAGTGTATTTTGCACTTTTAGGTTAGGATATCTCAAAATCCTGACGTGACAGAGCAAAACGAAAAATAGATTCGAATTCAGCGTCGAAAAATACATAAGAAACGTATGGTCTGATCCAGATCCAGACAACTCTTTTTTTTGTAAACCTGTGTAATTATTAATATCATAACATTACAACAACTTCATAATAACTTAGTAGCACATAATACGTTAATTACAATATATAATACGTTAGTTACCATATCATAATACCTTAGATACGAATTTTATTTTATAGCTATTGTTTATGAACATTGACGTGAATATTTTGACAGTTTTCAAATTTGATAGATACACCTGATACGTCACTATTGTTCAAAATGATGGGCATGTCCACTGAATCTTGCCTAGCAACATTCTTTTCAGTTCGATAGTCTATTTAGTACATGATACAGTGTTTACAGAAATGTCTCCAACTTGAATTTTTCGCGCAACGGAAACCTTCTTACTTAAGTTATCTTCTAAATACTCTCTTGCAACATTGCTCGATTCCCAACCACCAAGTTCTTGTAAATCTAATATGTCTCCATCAGCATTAACAAGAGAAGTTGCTGAAGATCTTCTAATACAATGACCAGTATATATAGTTGGATTTTCAAGTTTGAGATACATAGCAATTTTCTTAGGTATTTTAGAAAAGAATACCACAAGGCTGAACGGTGCATTTTCCGTTTCTATATGATACGAACAATCTTCTATGCGGAGTATGAGTTGGACGTAATGCTATATATTTTTAAATAAAGCCACAGGATTAACGTCTCCGTCAGATATCACCGCAAAAAACCTTTTCTTGTAGGTTTTTGAGTCAGGAATTGTGATTACTAGCTTACTCTCTAGAATTTCAACATTTTCCATGGACATTTTCGTTAATTCATTGGTTCTACAATCTCCGCCAATTTCAATTAAAAAAGCTGCTTTCGTCATTAAAAATATCACGTCTGGGGCAGTACAAACAAATTCACTAACCTGCTCTTTCGTGAATACTTTCGATTTTTTAGCTCTATATCCCACATTTTTTTTCTTAATGAATCGTATCAAAGCGCCATACTTGTCGATTTCCACTTCCTTTAACTCCAAACAAGCTCGTAACATAGAATATTTAGGCCACAAAGATAACGGGGAGTATTGATTTGAGAGTTTCACAAAATAAGCAAGTATTATCGTTTCTCCAGCATCTTGAAACTGTTCTCTATCTCGCCACTCACAAAACTGAAGATATTCTTTTTCACAATGGATTTTTTATTTATTCGGAAGCAAATCTAATCTTACAGTGTTAGCAGCAGCAAGTATATTTTCAGGAATATCAATCAATATCTTCCATGATTTCGCCAAAGTTTGTCGTAATGAAGACTATCTTAATTTTTATGGCACGCTAAAATGACAATCAAAGTTGTTGATTTTTTAAATCATATGATAATCTCGTTATATTAATAGCTATAAGAAATAAGTTTTAATAACAGTATATTATAAATCAACCATAAGAAATTTACATTTTTTCCTACAATCAAAATTTAATAATTATTTAAAATATATTTGCGCTACGCTCTGTATAATAGCAGCTCAGTGTTGAAATATGAAATAGCTTTTTTTTTCTAATATTTTTAAACCAAATGGAAAAGACTTATAAAAATTGCTAGAATTTTAAATTATATTTTACGTTTAAGTTTCAAAAATACTGGATTTAATAATAAATAATTCAACATATAGATGTTTACATTGAAATGGTCCTGTAGTTATAAGCCTTTTCTCTCTTTTTATAGTTTGTTGCCATTTCTTTCGCATTTTTAAATCTCGAGGAATGGTAATAAATGTTTTAGTAGGTGTTTTCACCTTGGTGCTTTGACACTCAGGAACAATACAATTCCGTTAAAATCATTTAAAAAGGACGTTGCTGTGGCGCAGTGGTCGGGAGTTTGAATGATGAGGTAATTACAACCAATAATAATTATGTGATTTCTTCCGGGTGTTGCCGTGGTTGTGAAATTTGACTTGACGTTTCGATGATCATGCTGTCAGCTTCTTCAGAAGGATTCTAAAGACTGAAGTTGTTATGTTCTGCTCCTTGTTTTATATCACACCGCTGTTTCGCTTCGCTGCTCATTCTTGCGCGTTGACGGTGACTGTTTAAACCACTAGTGCTTGGTAAAGCCAGTCGCCATGTGTTAGTCAGTCGATACCCATCTTTTCTATTGCATTTGTCACTGGTTTCATAATTTCTAGTGATTCTCTAATTTCTTTGAGTAATGGCGCATATTTTTATCCAATATTTTCATGTTCTTGTAGTCGATTTTATGGTTCTCATTATGATGAACATATTCTGCCACTGCCCACTTATCTGTATACTTGTGTTTCTCTGGTGTTCCTTGATTCTGCACTGGATACTATGCCCTGTCTGTCCCATATAACTCTTACCACATAAGCACTCCAATTGGTAAACCCCATTGCCTAGTAGTTTAGGTATGGGGTCCTTGTTTGAGGGAAGAACTTGTTGAATTTTCTTTACCATTCGGAAATGTGCGAATATTTGTTTTTCAATAAAGTCTTCTTCAATCTATCTGTGACCGCAACCATATAGGGTCATAATGAAGGCATGCATAAGTACTAGGTAGTTCCTGTTCTTCTGTCGTTCAGCTTCGGTTGCTGATAATTCGTTGTATATCTCTTTGTTCCTACCCGTTTCTTCAATAAGAAGCACGAGTGCTAATGTTGTAGATCATCCCAGAAGAGAAAAATTATTAAAAAGACAATTAGAGCATAATTAAACAAATATATTTAAGGCACAATACGTGGCGCCCAAAAATTTTTCACTTAGAAAAATATATTTATGTCCAGAGCATGAGAGTGAAAGTATATTATAGACATGGAAAAGTGTACCGAGAATAAAAGTATATTTTTGGCACAGGAAAAATATGTATTATAATTTTTCGAAAGTGCGCCAATATTTTTGTGGGCAAGGAAAAGCATATATTATACGTTTTAAAAGTACACTAAAAGTATACTTGGAAAATATTTTTGAATATTTTTAATTTTTTTATCGCTTCACGAAACATGATGAAAGTGGAAACACAGTCATTATGGAAATAGTCCTAAAAAGTATATTATAGACATGGAAAAGTGTACCGAGAATAAAAGTATATTTTTAGCACAGGAAAAATATGTATTATACTTTTTCGAAAGTGCGCCAATATTTTTGTGGGCAAGGAAAAGCATATATTATACGTTTTAAAAAGTACACTAAAAGTATATTTTGAAAATATTTTTGAATATTTTTAATTTTTTTATCGCTTCGCGAAACATGATGAAAGTGGAAACACAGTCATTATGGAAATAGTCCTAAAAATGAATATAAAATTTTAACGAGGCCACGTACTAAAAAGGCGATACCGAAAAATGTGGCAAAGGCGCGTAGCGTCTATATGCAATTATTAAACAAAAAATCAGCAAAAAATGGACAAGATCGGTTTCTCGAAGAAAACAAATGTGGATTCATCCAGCGACTCACCAGTTGGACGAATGCGTTGGAGAATCGGCAGAAAGCTGTGGTAGCAAAACCAAATGCAGGTCTTTAAAGATGGCAGAGTTATAGAGATAAGCACTTTGTGCATAAGTAAGATAAAAGATCATTTGCAAAAAAGTCGCTCGAGAGCGAAGTCGTGTCACATCCCCTATATTGAACCTATATGGGGCCAGTACGTCGCCGTAAAGGAGGTAGGAAAGCAAATAAACTCATATATCGTTGAACTTCCTTCTGGTGAATGATATAATCAGTAAAAGGATCCTTTAAAGCTAACCACTAGTATCACAAAATTTTGAAAAGGTAAAATATTTTTATATTATTTTCAAAACTAAAGTGCCTACTATACTCCCGGGAAAATTGTGTGAACCTTTTTACCTAATCGATTGCTATTGCACGCTCTCAATTAAACGGTAGTTGCAAAACCAAAGTTCTCACTCGACCTTGTCCTACTTGGGGAGGCCATTCTCTTAGATAAGCTGTTGTATAACCCCATTTGTATTTATTTTTAATTCTAGTCAATTGTCAAGAGTAGAAAATTCATATTCATATTTTAAAAATAATTTATAATAAAAGAAAGAAAACCAAATCTTCTTCTACATGTATTTTCAATTAGTATAAAAATAATTTGCTTATTATAAATCTAAATTTAAATATAAACATCAACACATTAACTATTACAAAATTAAACAAATAATTGCTGACTATTTAGATTATTGGAAACAGGTAAAAATTACATTAGGATTTCCTGATGAGGGCAGGCAATTAAGCAATAATGCCAAGCCAGTATTATAGCTACATGCATGAATTGTGGCCATTAGATTCTTAGTTTTAGAAGAGGGTAGAGTGGGCAGTGACATATCTCCTCAAAAATGGGTTCAAAAGTGTTAGTAATGTAAGTACAATTTTGTTATATTTTACCAACCTCTTTATATTGTTTGTTAGTTTTAAATAAATGTTTATTTTCTTAAAGTAACTTTTTTTACCCTCTGATGCCACACCCCTAGTGAGTATATGGCTTTGGCAAACCATGTACGTAACACAATAAATGGTATTATTCGAACTGATGCATTTTACTGATTGAATGATTATCTTTAAGTCTTATCCCTCGAGGGATTTTGTGTGTTAAATCGGAGTCGAGTACCGGGATGTCTCCTGACCCCACAAGTCTGAAACTCAATACCCCAATCGGCTGACGGGGGCTCGAGAGGGATTTTCTATGAAAGTAAATCAGAGATCTCTGAGCGAAAGATACATTAAAGTGTTAGATAAATAAGCTAAAGTACATCGCCCCAAAAGCCATATTGAGAGAGAAGGCAGTTAGTAATCTAAGGTAAGTACAGCTTTTACCTTCCTCGTTTATCAAATATCTCTTAAACATATCGAACTCCACTTGGGAGTGGAAAACGCCACACACAATCAAAAGGGGACGCGCACGGCGTCCATAGTAAATAAATTAATATCGCGGCCTTCAGACGCTGTGTGTAAGGTTCTTCTAACATCAACAGTGGCAGCACCAGTGGTTTGAACAGTCACCGTCAACGAAGCACACCTAAAGAGCAGCGAAGCGAAGCAGCGGCAAGGTATTATAACGAGGAGCAGAACACAACAACTTCAGTCTTTACAATCATTCTGAAGAAGCATGATCAGCGACATGTCATTTCAAATTCGTCAACCACGACAACACCCGGAAAAAACCAGTTCATTGGATAAGGCCGTGAAAGCTTGCATTCTAATTAAAGTATAATTTATTATCAGATAGGCAACACGGCTTTAAAAAAGGAAAATCAGTGGAAACAGCCTCAATACAATTTCTTCAAATAATCTATGATGAGTTGAATAAAAATAATTACGTAATCTGTCTATTTTTCGATCTAACCAAAGTATTCGATACAATTAGTATACCGTTTGTCATTAAAAAAATGTTTTCTTTAGGCATCAGAGGCACAACACTTGAGTGGATCAATGCCTTTTTAACGGACAGAAAACTTAAAGTAAAAGTTGATGATGTAATATCCGAAGAGTTTGACGTCAATATGGGAGTTCCCCAGGGCTCAGTCTTGGGGCCCCTTATTCTTTTGCTATTTATAAACGACCTGCCCAAAAATATACCCCAAACAACGGTAACGATGTTTGCCGATGACACGTCGACGGTAGTAACAGCAGCTGATGTCGATACCCTACAAATTATGGTTAATATTATAGTGAGAGAGTTTTATGAATGGTGCAATAAAAATTTGTTAATATTAAATTTGGCCAAAACTGAATGGGTATTTTTCTCCAAGAGAAAGACACTACCCGACAGCTTTACAGTCCACATTTCAGACTTAAATTTAAATCCATCAAAAGAGGTTAAATTTCTAGGAATTTACTTAGACAGTAAGTTGTGGTGGGACAACCATATAAATGAACTATGTAAAAAATTGAATAAAGCATGTTTTGCAATCAACCAACTACAATCTACACAGGCGCGGATCCAAGGAGGGGGCAATGGGTGCAATTGCCCCCTTGGGCCTTCCTTGTGCTGTGCGAAAATCTGAAACGTCCGGTCCGTGGCGCCGCCACTTTGTCGAAGTCACCCAGCATATGCTTTTTTACACCGTTCCCATGTAGCAAAGTAATTTTATAAAGGTTGTATAAACTACTATAAAATAAATTATTTATTTTGCTACTTGATTTTTTTTTTCAGGTACTTTTTAATATTTGCCAATTTGTGCAATTGCCTCCCTCCCCCCCTTAGGGAGCTCCTGGATCCGCCTATGAATCTACAATGGACATCAAACATTTACTAAATGTGTATTTTTCCTTGGCCTACTGCCATCGTCTGTCATAATATTATATTATGGGGCCAAAGTGTTGGCATTCAAAGGGTGTTGGAATTTGTGATGGAATTTTATCTAACTTCTTATTATCCTATCAAGTTGAAATTTTACACACTTGTATAATACGCCAGGCGTCAGGGAGTTCAGTATGTGTAAATACCGTTTTAAATCGGTCAAAAAATTTTACTGTTGGAACCTTGGAACCAATTCAATATCACCCCCAATTTTGGGGCAATATCGTTTAAAAATCATATTTTTGCCAATATTTCGGTTCTAAACGGTCCTACAAAAAAAGAGATCGAATCAAATCAAATTTAAAGATAAGTAAATTCTCTGTCGATATGGTTCAGACACATTTTACTTCCACATCCAGTGGAAGTATAGTAACGACAAAAAAATTTTCAAAAATTTTTATTGTTCAAATAGGCTTAGAATGTCATGAAACGTCGAGATTTTAAGTTTGAGCGAAAAAAAATTTTCTGTCTGTCGGTCTGTCTGTAACTTTTTTTGTGCGCACGTTTACTCTGGAATCATTTGAGATATTGACTTGAAATTTGGTACACATATGTACTTTAACGAAATCTAGAACTAGATTGTATTTTCATCTTGTTATGTCGAAGGGTTGGAGGGTAAATGGGGGTAAATTTGGGGTAAATAGGTAAATCAAGCAGGTAAGAGTCCCTGAAATTGGTATTTAGTATATATAAGATAAGCTAAGGTCTCAAAAAAAATTTTGGCATTACCACCCCCACCCCATTATTAAAGGGGATGAAAAAAAAATGTGGTTTAGTGTGTGTACAAGAACCAGAAACCTCAAAATATTTGTTTACTTCATCCACCCCCACTACCACCCCGCCCCACTACCGATGTGGGGTATCGTTTTATGGGTTTTTGGGGTAGAGGATTTCAAATATTATTAAAGTTCCATAAACAATTATTTCCACATACAAAATTTTTTCGTTATGGGTGACTTGGATAGAACATTTGGATGTGGAAGTAGTGATTCCTTGGGCAGCGGTTTTTACGTAGTATTAATATTCTTGAAGTTAGAATGTCTAAAGAGGCCTATAATGAACTGGTTCCATGAGTAAAAATTGAAAATCAAAATGGCGGCGCCAACAACAACAACAAGCATTTATTAATGTTAACAGGATACAATAATGCGCTATTCCGGAGTCGGGTAAGGAGCCAGCCAGACAACCACGACGAACATCTCCGAGGTGGGTGTGAGGCTGGGCGGAGAGGGTCCGGTTTGGCTGTGACGAAAATTATTTGGCGAGTTAAAACTCCTGCCTAATGAAGAAAGGCTTAAATTTAATAATATCGTGCAATGTAGTACACGAGGGTACTTAAAAATAATTAAAATTAAAACTGAAAAACTATCGATTTCGCGCACACGTGAACACTTAAACATTTTGATTGCTAGCACGGGAAAACAAAACTCAATGAAAAAACCCATTTGAGACAATTCCACCCTGGTAGTCTTCTTGACGCCAGGAAAGTGTCGTGGACAGTTAAAAGTGTGTAATGTTATGTGGAATTTTGGTTTGTTAAGAATGTATTGGTCGAGGCTGAATTTAGAGACAGAATGGACAAGGAATAAAAAAAGGTAAAAACAAATAGGTCTTGGTGAAAATTAAAGGTGGGGAAAGGAGAAGTTGTCGTAGACGAAAGTGTGGTTAGAGAAGTTGCCGAAAGATAGGCAACGCCTGGTATGGTAGGGGGTGTCGGATATCGAAAATGATCGCATTATGCTGTCTGATTCGTGTTATGTTGCGGGTTAGCGGACTATCCCCCAATTTGAATTGATAGAATTTTTGGGAGATTTCTTGGACGTAGTCCGCTAGTGGCGTTATGTCGTGGAAACGATTATATAGATCTCTGAGGGAGGTGTATCTGTCCGAATCAGAGATAAGGCGCATAAATTTATGTTCGAGAACTCGGAGTTTTCTCATTGTCTTGGTCGATATGCTACACCACACCGGCGCCGCGTATGTGCCGTCCGGCCTGATCACCATCGTATACAACAATTTTGTATTTGTCTTGTTGTCTCCGCTACCCCTTGCTAGGAGTGGATACAGACTCCTGGACATGGAGTAGACCTTGCGTACTGTCTCGTTTATGTGAATGTTGAACGTCAGTCTCTTGTCCAAGTTCACCCCTAGATACGTCACGCACCGTTTAATTGGAATTTGGCGACCCCCGATCGAAAGTGGTGTTAGAATCCGATTTTCGGTGAAACGGCGCGTGAATAGAATTGATTCTGACTTCTCGACATTGATCCGAATTTTCCACTTGTCGTAATACGCCGTGGTATGGGCCATGTGAGCCTTCAGCAACATATTAGCTATCTATGCATTGTGCGAATGCACGTACATGGCCGTGTCATCGTACTTGGCAAGGTTCAAATTCGGGAATTCCGGGAAGTCGGAGATGTATAGGTTGTATAGTTTTGGTGACAGGCACGACCCTTGGGTGACGCCTGCGCGAATGTCCCGTCGAGTTGATAGTTTATTATTCACTCTGACCTAAAGCGATCTGCCTGTCAGGAAAGAGTGAACAAGTTTCGTTATGTGCATGGAGAAGTCCAGTGCGTTTAGTTCATGAAGCAGTCCCGGGATTCATACGGTACCGAAAGCTTTCTCAATATCGAAAAGCACCATGACGGTGCTCTTCCCGAGGTTGCATTGTACCTTGATGTCATTCACAATCCTGACGATCTGCTGCACAGTGCCCCTGCCCGCCTGAAACCGAACTGGCACTAGTCATCGATGTGGAGTTCATCCTGAGCAGAGTCTAATCTGATCAGGATGACCTTCTCCATCAACTTGGAGGTCGCCGACAGCAACGAGATCGGTCGATAACTGCCGGTGAGCTTCGCGTTCTTGTTCGGCTTCGGATTGGTACGACCACGGCGCATTTCCACTGGTTGGGCCAGTGCTGTAGTCGCAGGATCGCGTTGACAATGTACGTCAACTGCACAATGCCTTTTCTCGGGAGATATTTAAGAAGCTTGTATTCGATGCTGTCTGAACCCCGGGAATTGTAGTTGGGTAATGTCCGGACAACTGAAATTCGATATCTGGGGGTTTTCATGGATACGGATTACGATTTTTTGAACAAAATTGAAAATCAAAATGTCTGATCATTTTTTTCACTTATGATCCGATACGACTGAAAACCGATATTTAGGGGTTACGATTTTTTTATCAAAACGGAAAAATCAAAATGTTTTCAGGGAAGCGGAACATCACTGAAAACTCAGACTAAAAATTATAAAATAAAAATATATAAAAAAAAATTTAAACCAAGCTTTCATTTTATTAAAAACCTCGATAAAAACGTAATAAAAAGTAAAAAATAACTAAAAATTTAAAAATAAAACCTTCGCTATGAGCTCCTTCTTGGTCACCGATCATAGGCAAAGATAGAAGATTCATAGATAGGTACAGGTACAACACACATTTTTTGTATGACACATAACACATGAAAGCGTGAGGCGTTACGACTTCTTTTCATCGGAGACGAAAATAATCAAATACGATATCTAATTTCATAGTACTAAACTATCTAAGTTAAACGTCTCATTTACAAAATGTATGTTATACCTATACCATAGGGGGAATTCCTAAAAATCGTGCACTTTGTGCCAAGTCTTTGAAATTTGGTGTAGTCTTAGGTATGGTCTTAAGGTTTTAGGAAACTATCGCAAGCAACTTGTGCGCGACCTCTGATGGACTGTGTGCTATAAATCCAATATGGCCGCCATCTGTATTGGTATTTTTAATAGATGGGCTTCTGTACATAATATATGATTGAGTAATATAATACCATAATACCAGTGTAGTATATAATTATAAGAATAATATAATAATATATAATAAATAATAATTGAGTATTATAATACCACAATAATATAATATATAATAATGCCATATTTTTGAAATTATTATCAAATTACAACAATAAACAAGACTTATTTAACTTCCTCAGCGAGAAATTGGCTGAAATTACCATGGGTGCCTCGTATCAACTGTTCACCACAAAGGATAATCAGGTGCTAAGCAACAGAACGAGTGACATATCAACCATGTCTCCAGCCAGCAAGAAGAAACAGTCACCAGAATGATGTTGCACTTGCAACACGCAGCTGAGCAAGGACGTGCCAAAGCGTACCTCATCACAGTGGACACAGTCCACCTATCACTTCAAACGGTTGAATATGTCAGAGTTATGGATAGGTTTTGGATCGGGAAAGACCTTTAAAGAGATTCCATCACATCTGTCAACAGCTTAGACCTGAACGCTCCGAAGCCCTTGTCTTTTTTCATTCATTTACGGGGTGTGATGTAACATCATCGATGTTTGGAATAGGTAAAAAGAATAGAATGCATGGGCTGCTTATCCTGAGGTCCCTGGCACGTTCATTGACATCACAAATACACCGAATAGTTTCACAGCACATGTCTCATCTTTACAGTTCTGATGTAGAGCAAAAACTGTGGTGTATATTCAGTCAATGATGCAAGGAAGTTGATGTTTACCCCAGGCATGAGGTCTCTTGAATCTATACCACCATCACAACATGCTTTATTTCAGCATACAATGCGAGCGCTGCTCACTATCGCATTCATCTGGAAGATGTCGCCGTCCAAATCGCCTCATATCCCTGATTACAGTAAATGAGGTTAGGAATGGAGTGATAGAACCAAAGAATGGACTGATCTTCCAGATGCAAGCCATGGATGTTCATTGCTACTTAATTGTGGTTGTTTGATCTCATGCACAGGCAGATGTAAATGTTATCGAGCCGAGATTCGCTGCAGCCCATTATGCAAGTGTCAAGAAGGTTGCACAAACAACTCACATAATACATGAAGTAACAAGTTGCAAATCTGTAATTTACGTCAGATTCTATCGCCTTTGTGTCAACCATTCATGTTTTTTATATTTTGTAATTAATATATTACGTTGAATTAATAAAAAAATTGTTTCTTTACCTTGTATTGTATTGTCTAATCTTCATATCAAAATACGTAATGACCTTGAAATTGATTTTGAAACACAAATTAGACCTGAGAAATGGATTCCTCGTATCCTAGAACGTATAAAAAGTGGTATTACTCAAGATTTTGTGTCTAATAGAAGCCCATCTATTAAAAATATCGATACAGATGGGGCCATAATGGATTTATAGCAAACAGGCCACCGGAGGTCGCACACAAGTTGCTTGCTATGGTTTCCTAAAACCTTAAGACCATACCTAAGACTATACCAAATTTCAAAGACTTGGCACTAAGTGCACGATTCTTATGAATTTTCAATAATTCCTGCTCTGCTACTACCTATAAATCTTTTATTTCGCCTATGATCGTGACCCAGAAGGGGCTTGTAGCGAAGAAGGTTTAATTTTAAATGTTGAGTTATTTTTTTAGTACATTTTTATTAAGTAAAAGCTTGGTTTTAAAAATGTTATTTTAATTTATATATCTTTAAGTTAAGTTTCAATCTGTAATACGCTAGTTCCGTTTCCTAGAAGAAAAAGTTTTACAGTTTTACTGGCCTATATTAGAAGGGGTTACTGGAATTCTGGTTGATCTATTCAAAAAATGTTTACTGCATTTTGGTAATACTTGATTTGTTATTCAATGATGCGTTCTTTCTTTCATGATGCATTAATTTGTACAATAATTCAATGTGAAATATTAGATTATACGAAATCATGACTTCATACATTTTTCTATTACGGCCTGAAAAATTTGTCATAATCCATCTTCTCTGACAAAATCGGGGACTAGGAGACCAAGACTATTGTGTCTCAGGTACCATAACATGACACAAACAAATTGAATCTCAGGTGAGTACGAATTTTACCCCCTTCAGACATCGTTCCCACTATAACAGGATGACTTTTAAGAGCTGGACTGGTGCCAAATTGGCACTAGCGATCGTTACGGCATGCCTCATTTTACCATCTGGCTGATGTCGCAATCACGGCCTACGAGGAAACATCAGGCCAAACTCACATCACTAGTTCTTCTTTTTAAAGTATCTCGGGTATTGTTTTTACCAATCCCACAAGATACATTAAAATAAATACTGAAATACCACCCAAGTTCTAGCTTGATGAATTTAACCTACCTAGAAAATATCTAACGATTATCATTTGAATGAAATTTGGACATGGTTGTTACCCTACACATCTTTATAGAATCGGACTATCTCCTACAAATTAATGCAACATATGTAACGTTGAGAGTTACTTGGAACATATATTTTTTAACTGTAATAAATATACCGATGTGACTAACGGATTGTAATTTATTAAAATTAAATATCGAAATCCAATTCAATATCTTATCTTTGTTATACCTCAATAAAATCGATATTCCACACTATCTGATATTACTCAACTATAAAAGAGGAGTAAATATTTAGGCTAGAGTTGCTTTGTTATCGTATTGATTTATATTGAATAATGGCAAGAGTGTTGTGAAGAAAGAGGTAATCCGTCATCTTAAAGCATCCGCCATAATGGGTTTAGAATGACATCACGTAGCTTATCGTATTCTACTCGTCAAACCCTTTCATTTGATACCCATATCAAGAGGGTTGTGAAGAAAAAGGCTAGCCGCCATCTTGGGGCGTCCGCCATATTGAATTTAGAACTATATTAGATATACTATATCGTATTGTCTTCAGAGCCAAAGCTGTGCGCAACATTTCATTGGATAAGGAAGTGAGTGAAATTTCAATCACTAAATTTGACCCATACATATACACATAAATACAGATTTCCGAATATAAGAAAACCATTATACAATTCATATTCATTCTACCATTCAAAATAAAACTTACTTAAGTCATCTACGTGCATTTTTGTTAGGAATAAAATGGTAGATTCTTTGGGAAGTCATATTAGGAATTTTTATTATTGAAAAACTAATACAATATTATTTATAAGAATGCTTTATAACCTCTATATCCAAAATTTAACGACATTTTGATTTATGATTTTCGAATTACTTGCCACCTTAAAATTACATTTTTCAAATATTAAATACTTAATACCTTGGAAACGAATTGTTTTTCGAAAAAAAGTTATTGTTCGTTTTCTATTTAAATTCACTTTTTCTAAAACAGAGTGTTACCGATACTTTCAAATTTTCATTTTCATTCAAACCATATAAAAAATGTTGAACCAGATTATTCGGGCATTAATGAATGCCTTTTTTTTCTAAAACAATTCGTTTCCAAGTTATTAATTATTTAATATTTAATATTTTTCAATGAAAATTTTTGGTCTACGAAATTTGGAAGTATCGATAACACTGAAAAGTGATTATAGGTAATGCTATATATTAACGAAAAGCAGTAGGTATTTAAGAATTATTTCTTTTAATTATTGACAAATTTCAGTAACAATTTCTAAATTTTTATTTAGAAAATGTGAAGACGCACATTATTTCGATCGTAACTTTCTTATTTTTTATGCCACAGAAACAAGTAAAAAATCACTTAAGAACACGATTAGTAACCATTAATTTTCATCGTCAGCAATTTTTACGTAAATGCCATAGTTTCTGAGATATTTAACATTTTAACTAAATAATTCGTCTGCTTATAAACATTTGACTGCCATCTTGATGACGCCATAACTACACCCTCCACACAATAAGAGCTCGACAGCAGGAATTTTTCTACCCGAATATGTTTTTGCTTGTTGTCGCCTCATCCCAACTGAGTTCGACGAAAATTCTATTTTCGTCGGACTGGCTTCCCTACTAACATGAGATTTCTTCAACTGTAGCAAATAAATCGTTAAAGACATTAAATGATGGAACAGCGTAAACCTTTATATCGTTAGCCCACTCTTTCTATTTTGATCCTCAGTTTCTCTTACGGAACCTCGAAGTCGATTTCTTGAAGTCCACGATACGTACCATACACGCTTCTCTCCACAAAATCACCGATAAGAACTTACCAGTCGCTTTCACTTTCTACTCTTACAGTATCGCGAAGTACATCCCTTAATCCAGTTCAGTGCACCTGGTGACTTCACAAAATACTATCGCTGTAACCAGCTAGAACCAAATCCATCCAATGTATGTACATTCAATTTTTTTTTAATAAAGAAACAAATAGAAAGTGACGTGGAGAGGCACAAAGGTAGAGACTATAAAAATTCATTAGACCGCACTCTCACATACAGAGTATTTGCGATTAACTCTATTCAGCTTAATAGATAGAGGATATCGAGCTAATTCCAAAACTCCAATATGTACCTCCTGGAACTCTTTGTTACTGTTATTTTCTAATTTTTGCCAAATCTTTAACCAGCTATGTAAAATGAAAATGAATATTAAAAAATGAAAATATACTAAATACATTATCTTTAAATATTAAAAAGGAAATAGGGAAAAACAAATTCAAACAGAAATTGATATAAAAGTTATAATTCATTTTGTGAAAATTAATACGAAAATAATAAATATCCCACATTAAATGGCGATTTTATACTATAGTCTTCATCATATTAAGGAGCAGTTTAATTAATTGTGTCAAAATGTGTGTCTTGTTTCCATAAGATTTACCATACACTAATTTAGAGGAAACTTAGAGGAAATTTAGAATTTCAAACATCACCCACTATCTTCCGACAACATTTTAAAGGGTATGAAAAGTTCGATACTTCTGCAAAAAAAATAGTTCATTCATAATGAAGCAGGAAATATATATCATTTAGTAAATAACAATATTGTACTTACGCATGCAGAAAAATGTTTTCTTCAATGTAAAGAATACTATATTTTCCAGACAAGACTAAAACCTATTTTCAAGTTCTCTCCCTACTTTTCTAAATGTTTACATTCTCTAGGTATTCTATTTCTAGGACACGAACATCTTCAAGAGTTTTGCAAACTTGAGTATTTAAATAACCCTAGCGAAATAATCAAGCGAAGTTAAGTCCAGAGATCTTGTCCATTATTCTGCTTCTCCTTCCAATCCACTTCCTAGAAATTTTTTTATTGAACCACTGTCTCATACGATCAGCATGAGAAAGAGTTTCGTTTTCTTAAACATTCAAATTGTGCTCTTCAACCATCCCTCCTCATCTGGAACTCTAGCAACTGGGTGCTGATCTAAATTAATTCTAAATCTTAATTCTGAATTATTCGTAATAAATACAGGTTAAAAATTTTTCAACATTTATGTATTCAGTAGTAGTAAAGTTCTCTGTTTTCTCAGAATCAAATCATTAAAAATTATTAAACTGCATTAAAATTGCATTAGTTAGCTTTTAACTATTGATGCATTGCAATTCAAAGGCAGTCATTAATTGCATAATATGTAACAAATAAACAATACATGTATTCTATTAAAGGTAAATCGTTTTTATAATTGCTTCGTAATAATTCAGTCATACTTTATTTTTATTTTCAATATCCATACAGAGAATGGAGAACGTGTACGTTAGTTTCTTAGAAAGAATAAATTAATTAAAAAGAGGTCTATAAATGGAAACGAGAGTTAACTGCATCGTCGAGTTTTATGTGATAAAAAAGGGCTTAAAGGATTACTGGCTTAAAATTGAATAAGTTTTTCAATTGCTTGCCTTCTGTATTATGTTGACCGTTTACATTTTACTTCTTTTTAATAATATATGAGATTTGCTTCATTAAAACCAGCAACAAAATAAATTCATTACACATATTTGTCAAATTATATATGTATAGTATAAGTAAGGAAACATTAGTGATTTGATTATTTTTGAATTAATATTTATTGAGATCTTAGTTTATCCCAGGTTGAGAAATAAAAAGCTTTTCTTAACAACAACTAATACGATTTGTAGTTTTTGAAATATGAAACTCTTTGTGCATATATACTTTTTCATAGCTTTATTACAAGTACTAAGCTTGGAGAATATGTATTACCAAAAACTGAAGACCTCATTTTTTCATATCAGGTTAAATAATGTTGAAAAACTGCTATTTGTAGTTGGCCACTAAAAAATGTCAAACTAATGAAATTCTACGTAAATGACAGAACTAAGACGTCACCAAAGCACACTTTTCAATAAATTCTATTATTTGTTCATTGCAAATTGAGTTTGTTTTCAACGAATTCTTGATAATCCACTGCATTTAGGATTTTTCTTCAGACCAATTCATACAAAAGCAAATGTTGGTTTTCCAGGTAGGTTCAGGTGTCCTTAATAAGGTCTCAAAATTCCCCGAAGTGGGAGTGTAAGAATACAATTTGGCAACGCTGTAAAGGGCTAAAATTGTGCTCGGAAACGAATTTTTCGAGATATCTCGGTTTTCATTGCCTCTACGACAAAAATACATTAGGCCAAAACGAAAGCTAAAAAATATAGAGGGTCTTCTTTTCGTATACGCAATAGCTTTCTTGAAAATCTTGCATTGAATTTGAACTTGTGGGATATTATGGATAATTTAAGTACTCTATTCTACACCACCCTTGAGGTTGAGTACTAGGCGCGTTTTTTTTATGTGGTTTCCCCGGTGGGCCTAATCCATGACTGTCATACTTATTAAAATGTTATCAAATTAATAATTTCCTTCTTGTCCGTTTTCTCCTTCCATAAATTCATCGATTTGTTCGAGGAAATCCGAGTCAATCTGAGAACTTTCAGTCTCTGCTTCAGTGACGGCTTCTATTTCTGACGAGTTTTCAATCGGTTCAGCATTCAAGCAAAATTTTCCATGACAGTTTCCGCAAACTGGTGAGCAATTAAGTCCCAACCTCCGACAGCCACACAATGGTCCACAACCTTTCGTACAGTTGCAGAAAATCATCTTCAGAAGGCAATCAGGCGCAGGAAGTTGGGATGTTGTTTTTGGCCACAATATGGTTGGTATCTTTCAACATCCATCCCCACTCTTTAGGATTCAATACATTACCCAACCATTTCTGTACTCGAAAACAAACACGAAATAGATGCTGTTGAGCTGCGTCATGAGTGGGTGATAATGAATTCAATTTCACTGGTTTGCTTTTGCTCACAGCTTTAATAAAGCAAGAATACCGATAGTTATCGATGGAAACTTCTTTAACTGGAGCGTTATAGATTGCGAGGAAAAATTTTATCCCATTCGAAGTAACTATGTCAGGAGAAGTACCGTCTTGCTGAAAACTTCAGCTACAAGTTTCAAGTCCTGCCGTTTTTTCATCACTTTCAAAGCTGCAGTCTTGCCTTTATTAAACAGAGCAGATGTAGTGTCACACCCAGAGAATGCGTGCAGAAACAATATGTGACCTCGAATATCTTTATGGTGATCAAATCTTCGTGAAGAATAAATTTTTCGTTGGACCTTCCCTCTGCCTGGTTTGAGGAGAAAAATTTCTTTACGAGCAGTTAAAATTATAAAAAGATCCACATCTTCCCCAACCACAACCATAGTATTTTTACATGATTCCTCAAGCGCTGTTTCGACTATCAAAATGTCAGCATCATCTTCAGTATGTCTAACAATATAATTATTTGCCTCAAACTTTTCTGTCAACATCGAAATCAATCTGGTTTTATTTTTATTATTGGAAAGGAGCTTCTCTTGGATTACAGTTGCAACCATCTGCTCATCAAGGTAAATGTCAACAGATGAAGCTTCTGAGGACCGGCGAAGCTGCTCCATAGCCTTCACACTGTTGCTAATATTTCCATAACCATCAAAACAATAATAGAGTTCGAGCCAAAATGATTTTGCACATAATTAACATATGCTTGGCAAATAGCACCGTAGGTTTCAGAACTATACAATACTGTTAGTATCCCGGGCCGCCAACAGAATGGCACCACCGTCGTATTCGCTCAGAGATGGACGGGTTGTTTTTGACGTGGATACGTCTATGTTTTCGTTTCGGGTGACATTTCGTGAACAGGAGCTTACGCACCCGTCGATGCATAAGTGAACGTAGCGCGCGGACATCTGGATTTAACCTTCACACATAATTTAAAAGTCAACCTATTTTGCTATATTTCATACTTTTCGTATCATCGACCTGTCTTAATAAGCTCAGTTTGAAACATTAATTTGTATTGTTCTTCCAAATGCCCGAATATCCTCTTATGCATAGACGTATTCACGTAAAACTTACGGCTGTATCAAAGATACAGCCAACCAGGATTTTCTTTTATGTTTTAACACACCGTGCAATAAAAACTGCCACAAATAAATTTTTTGATTTCAGGAATGACTTACTGGAATTTTTCAAGAAAACTATTGCGTATACGAAAAAAAGACCCTCTATCTTTTTTATAGAGAATTTCTATAGCTTTCTTTTTGGCCTGATGTATTTTTGTCACAGAGGCAATGAAAACCGAGATATCTCGAAAAATTCGTTTCCTAGCAAGATTTTAGCCCTTTACAGCGTTGCCAAATTTTATCCTTACACTTCCACTTCGGAGACTTTTGAGACCTTATTATGGACACCAGAACATACCTGGAAAACCAACATTTGCTTTTGTATGAATTGGTCTGAAGATGTGGCTCATTTTACATGGGTTTTTTGTGTCGCTGACCTCGAATCCGTGGTTGGCTGGACTCTATCATATCGGATTCAAGGTCATTTATAGGTCAAACTGAGAAAAAATGTAAAAAATTTGAAAAAGTTATGTTCATGGTACTGAGGTCGCTGAATTCAAATTTGCTATTATTTCTACCCTTCAAGAACATCTAAAGGTCATTTTAAGGCATTTTCAGATCATTTTGAGGTAAAATTGTGAAAAAGCGGCTAAAAATCTGGAAAAATTCTTACATGGGTTTTTTGTGTCGCTGACCTCGAATACGTGGTTGGCTGGACTCTATCACATCGGATTCAAGGTCATTTGAAGGTCAAACTGAGAAAAAGTGGTGTGAAAAATTTGAAAAATGTATGTTTATGTTCTTGAGATCACTGAGTTTAATTTATACCTATAATTTTTCAGTTTCTTGGTTTTCAACATTCTTGTTTAAATTTGATCACGATATGGCCTTAAAGAAACTTTGAGATGAAATAACGACAAAATTGAACTCAGTGATCCCAAAAACATAAACATAAATTTTTTAAATTTTTTTACACCACTTTTTCTCTGTTTGACCTTCAAATGACCTTGAATCCGATGTGATAGAGTCCAGCCGACCACGGATTTGAGCTCAGCGATCCAAAAAACCCATGTAAGCATTTTTCCAAATTTTTTAGCCGCTTCTTCTCAATTTGACCTCAAAATTATCTCAAAATGCCTTGAAATGACCTCTAGATGTTCTTGAAGGGTAAAAATAACAGCGTATTTGAATTCAGCGACCTCAGAAACATAAACATACATTTTTTCAAATTTTTTACAACACTTTTTCTCAGTTTGACCTTCAAATGACCAAGAACCTGACGTGATGAAGCTTAACCAACCTCGGATTCGGAATCAGCGACCCAAAAAACCTATGTATACTCTGGTAAAGTCTGGTGATTGTTCTTAAATCAAATATTGACCTGTGTTATTGTTTCTTAACTTAAAAAATGTTTCCTTACCATATTGGGAGAAGATCTATCAAGAGGTAGTTGGGATATTGCAAAAAAAAAAGAAAAAAAATACAACTTTTCTATAGCAACAATTTACTAAAGCATGTTTGGTTATATTAGAGCGGGAGGTAGGTGGCTTTTTCGGCACATCATCGTTTTATGAACTTTGACATATTTTTATGGTTTAATGGAAGATAACGATTCATAAAATCGACTTCTGGCGGGGCACCTCCTGTCAGGTGCGTCACGAACACCCTCTTAAAATCAGTGAAATCATGTCATCGTTACAAGGCTCATTTCTTTTCGTGTGTATATATTTTATGTTTAGAATTAATAAAATCATATCGCCAGAAAGTGTGAGCTATCAGGAGGAGCAGCCAGAAAGGTAATAATGATACAATACATCTGAGGCACGGTGGGAAATCAAGTTAGTCGAAAGTGTTAAATTCCTGTATATTTAAGAGCCTATGGTACTTTTGTTGACCTAAGAACACTCTAGGGAGGCTATTTATCGTTGAAGGAGCTTATATTTACGTTTTAAAAAGGAGCCAGAACTTGTAATGATGAGTTTAGAGTTCTGATATGAAATATGAGAAAAAATCCAATTTTCTTAAAGAATCCTAAACATTTTCTTTCTGGCTAGCCTTACTGAAGGGAGTTTCTTTCTGGGAATTTTTTTCTGTGTTCAAAACATTTAAATAAACATGCTCAGCCCAAAAACAGCTTGTAACGATGATGTCATATAACTCAGTTTTTTTACATCTTTGACCTTTTTGGCTGCGCCCCTGACGGCCCACACTTTCTGGCGATCTTATTTTATTCATTCTAAACATAAAATGTGTACACACACAAAAAATTAGCCTTGTAACGATGATATAATTTCACTGATTTTTATATCTTGAACCATGGCCAACTCGATGGGTTTGACATATGCCAGAAGTCTATTTTGTCGTTATTTAAGTTCGATAGAATTAATCAACGCATAGAAAAAGCTTGTAACGATGAGTTTCCGAAAAAGCCACTTAGCTCCCGCACCATATCCTCATATTTTGATACAAAGAATCTACCCTTGAACTATGGCCTATTATTAATGGTCCACCCTGTAGATAACTTTTTAACAATCAGTATTCAGAACTAGAATAATTTGTGCCATCTCGACAACACAATTAAATTTTTTAACAACGCAACGCCAACGCACCCATTTTTACTTCCTTCCCTAGCGCCATCACATCGCATCATCATGTACTTTGAAAGTTGTATAAACTCGACTTCCTGCTGAAAGCTGGCATTACCGGTGATAATTATTTTTAAGGAAACTTTTTATTTTAATTTTAGTACTTTATTTAAATCTACTTTTAAAATTTTCCGATAAATCATAGTACAATTTTCAGTTGTTTTAATAAGCCCAAAATAACTTTGAGAAGAGTGTTCATTTGGTCATATTTCTAGCATCATATATTTTAGAAAATGAATAGTATTTATAAGCTACTGAAAGGGATTCATTTATATGACAAGCTACTTTTACAATTTTTATTGAACTTCCTTAAGGTAAATAAATATAAATTATTTTTCCTATTCTTGCGATGATAATCAAGGCGTGTCTAAGTTTAACAAAATAATTTTCAACTACTCCGTAATAGCAATTTTACTTCGGATAATTTATGAGCTATCCTGAAGAATCAACAAACCCCGCCACACCCGATTACAACTTCTACTCGTTTTATCTTTGGATGTACTGGCAAATTCAGTAAATTGGTGAAAAAAGAGCAGTTACAGAAATATAGCAACACTTTCAGCCAGTTTCATAATCGTTGATTATCTTTATGATTGACTTACCTAACCTGAAAGTTAACTATTAGTAAATACATATCTGTGTTTTAGTAATGCAACCAACGATTAAGTTTAAATTTTTAATAGTTGGTATAAGTTTATAAAATTTTTGACATAGATTTCACAGATTTATTTCAAAAAGGAAGGAGGAACTAAGCTCTATAATTCATAATAATATACTCTATAGTATGTGGTTAGTTTATATGTCTGAACCATGTAAAAATAGTATAATTAATAATTATTAATTATTCAATTTGTGCGATCTATTTTTTGCAGCGTGTTACTTAATCATTTTCATAAAAAAAAAGTAAATCCGACAAAAGACGTGTTCAATCTGTCTCCCGAAGTATTATTAATTTATTAGTGCCCTTGTGATAATTGTGTCTAGATAATTGTATTATTAATTTAGATATGTACTGTTGTGAGCAAAAAAAAATGGGACAACTATTTTTAACCTCCCCACAATAAAATTGTGGGAGGTTACTACAATTAGTCCAAAATCGAAAATTGAGATAACATCAAATCTTTACGTTTTGAAGTCCCAGGAACCCAAAAAAGTTGTTTTTGAAAAATGTCTGTGTGTATGTATGTGTGTGTGTGTGTGTGTGTGTATGTATGTATGTTAGCACGATAGCGGCGAAGCTACTAAACGAATTTGGATGAAACTTTGCATGAGGGTTTCGTTAGTGCTCCAGAAGATCTGAAAAGGTTTTGATTGAGATCGGATTAAATTTAGTGCCGTTTTGGCACAACAAGTTGTTTATTTTATGATTACTTACAATTTGTAATTGAACCATTGAAAAGCAGTCAAAATTCCAATTTCAACGATATACCACACTTGCACTTTTTCGATTTGGTTTCCGTGAAAAAAATTAAAACACACGCTTTTTGTGTAAGATAAATTTTATAGTCTAACCTAACGTTCGATAGACGTGTCAGAGAACGTATACCACAAAATAATACAGGGCTGTACCCCTTACTCTTTGTAAATTTGCAGCCGCAAAGGCTTTTTTAGAGAATATTGACGGAATCGGGACTGTACTGATGTGACGAGAGTGAAATTCTACATATCAACGCGACATTCCGAACGACTAATTATCTACGGTTAATTAGTTATTAACGTGCAAAGACTGTCTATCTCTTTTTTTGCGGTGGAACGAGATGGAAGATGGACACTCTTCTAACACAAATTCGCGATCGAGAAACGTCAAACAAAAAATTGCGAAAATGTCACTTTTGATTCGTTCGTGCCGAGCTCAATTTTCGAATTTCGACATGCAATTTACGATGCGGATCAACTACAAGTCTTTCTCTTTCCATCGCTACATAGTACGGCCGTCGCGGTATGGTATTTTTTAAAATACGAGTAAATTTAGATGTCGTCTTTTCGACCAAAATTTACCCTCGGATGCCTCAACTCTGAAAACGGTTTTTCATTTGTAACTCGGAAACTGTGAGAGATAGCTCAAAAATAAAAACTACCTAAGGAAAACTACATAATGTCAGGAACGTTTTGCCGCACTCGAAATTTTAATGGGACTTTTCGTTTGGGTCCGGCGGGCCTTTCAAGATGACGGTGTCATGCACTTTTTTCATTAAATCGTTCATAACTTCTAAACGGCGACTCCTACGGCAAAAAACTTCGACCTAACGAAATTGTAGAGAATTGAATTACCTAAAAGTCTTTCTTTGGATTTTAATGCTGCTCTAAAAATTACCGAGATACGGTCGGCCAAAGTGGAGACATTTTTGAAATTCGTCTGAAATCTCGAATTTTTTCTCTTTAAACCTCCATAACTCTTAAACGGCGGTCCCTAGGCCAAAATACTGCCCTAACGAATGTGTAGAGAATTTAATGCTACAAAAAATTATTTTTTATTTTTTGACATAAGACAAAAAATAAGGACGATAGGAACGAAACAAGTGGAAATTTACATTTTCCAAGGAAACGTGATTTTTTCTCTTCTCTTGCGAATATCTAGATAAATATTGATTTTGGCAAAAAAATAGTAGGGATCTATTAGAAAGACAATAAAATGATGATGAATTTGCTTTGTCAAAAAATGTCTGTAGGATTAATGGTTTCGCTGCTATATACGTTTCAACACAAAATTTCGATTTTCCCATATGCCCAAATTGTATTTAATACTGATTTTTAAAATCTCCAAATGACATTTATAGTTTTTTGTCCTCAAAGCAGTGCAATGTACAGGGTGATATTCTAATAATGACAGAGATGTTCACTGATTTCGGCTGATAACTCGGGAACGGTTGAAGATATCGAACTGAAATTTGAAACGTAGGTATAAATATTGTAGACGGACGGACTACGAGTGAATTAATAATACACCTACGTCACATGACGTCACAAAAATTATTACAACAGACGAACTGGTACAGATGTCGACTTAACGGTTGGAGTTATTGAATTGAAATTTGAAAAATAGGTGGAAATATTGTAAATGGACGGAATAAAAGTGAATTAATAATACACCTACATCTACATGACGTCACAAATAAGACAAATTCTTACAACAGGCGAACTGGTACAGATATTGACTTAACGATTGGAAACATCCAATTAAAATTTGAAATGTGGGTGGAAATATTGTGGACGGACGGAATACAAGTGAATTAATAATACACCTACGTCCACATGACGTCACAAATAAGAAAAATTCTTAGAAACGGTGCAGATATCGACTTAACTATTGGAAACATCTAGTTAAAATTTGAAACATAGGTGGAAATATTGCAGATGGATGGAATGCGAGTGAATTAAAAATACACCTGCGTTCTGATGATGTCAGAAAAACATAAAATTCTTATAACAGGCGAACTGATGATGATATCGAAAAAATATTTCTACACGTCACGAATTTTTTTTTTTAATTTTCAGGAAATATCAAATTTTCGGAGAAATGTCACTTTTCAGAAAAATGTCAAATTTTCAGGAAAACGTCAAATTTTCGCAGAAATGTCAGTTTTCAGAAATATGTCAAATTTTTGAAAAAATGTTAAATTTTCAGGGAAATGTCACTTTTTAGAAATATGTCAAATTTTCGGAAAAATGTCACTTTTCAGAAAAATGTCAAATTTTCGAAAAAACGTCAAATTTTCGAAGAAAGGTCACCTTTCAGAAAAATGTCAAATGTTTGAAAATTGTCAAATTTTCGGAGTAATGTCACTTCAGAAAAATGTCAAATTTTCGAAAAAATGTCAAATTTTCGGAGAAATGTCACTTTTCAGAAAAATGTCATAAATTCAGGAAAATGTCAAAAATTCAGGAAAATGTCAAATTTTCGGGAAAATGTCACTTTTCAGAAAAATGTCAAATTTTCGAAAAAATGTTAAATT
This sequence comes from Rutpela maculata, assembly GCA_936432065.2. Lineage (NCBI taxonomy): Eukaryota > Metazoa > Arthropoda > Insecta > Coleoptera > Cerambycidae > Rutpela > Rutpela maculata. The sequence goes on from OW386285.2 coordinate 116,350,643, forward strand.
TTCGAAGAAATGTCACCTTTCAGAAAAATGTCAAATGTCTGAAAATTGTCAAATTTTCGGAGTAGTCACTTCAGAAAAATGTCAAATTTTCGGAGAAATGCCAATGTCAAAAATTCAGGAAAATGTCAAATTTTCGGAAAAATGTCACTTTTCAGAAAAATGTCAAATTTTCAGAAAAATGTCAAATTTTATTAAATTGACTCAAAGGAAAATTCCCAAAAAATACTACGGGTCCATCTGTGGTATAAGTTCTCTGCTAGTGTGTTAAAGCGTGCAGACTATATGCTGAATATTTTTGACGTGTCAAGTGCATCGAGAGATTACAAGTTTTTTCGACGTTTATAAAGCCCACGGATGGTGTGAGAGGCCATCCGGAACCGCTTGCAAGCCCTGCAAGTGTAAGCAACCCCAACGGAACGCTTTCGGTGAGTTTTTTCCAATAAAACTTTAAAAGTGACAGTGACATTATATTTTAAAAACTATTTCCGCTACTTCCGTGATCCCGCCGGAAATTCTTCCGGCAACATAACCTAAAAATAGTACTACATAACCTAAAAACAATTTAAGACATTGGTACCAACCTAAACATTTTTCAAAAACCAAATTCCCCAGAGAAACATTGAAACCAAAAATTTGACAGCTATCACTTCCCCGACCGATTTAGTGAAAAATCGGTCGAGGCCAAAAGATAAAACAAAATATACCAACTCAAACTTAAACGATCCACCATGAACACTACCCTGGCTACATCTGGCAGGGAAGCTGTCCACCAAGAGTTATATGGTTTTTTCCAAAGATGGCCATCCCTGCCATCCATCCCATTACCAATGAACAGGTTTTTTCGTTTAGTTGTTTCCCGTATCAATAATCAAAATCATTAAGTGCTCTTGCCTACGAACGTTTTTATAGTATTGTGTTTATTTTTATATTAATTTTAGGTCCATGTGGACACATTATAATTTTAACCTAGTTTTTAAGCTACTTTTCTATTTTTCTCCAAGCCAAACCGGACCTACCCCGTCCAGCCTCACACTCGCCACGGCGGTGTTCACCGTGGTTGTCTGGCTGGCCCCGGGCTAGGATCCGATGAAGCATATATTTGTATTAAAACATTGAATGAAATAATAATGTGCAGACTATAAATTTAACACTCAAGTTCTTAGGTCCAAATCCCACCGAACGCAAGACTTTTTTTCTGATTTAATATGAAAAAAATATTTCAACCTAATAAATACTACCGGCACGGTAGCTCAATCGGTTAAGGCGTATTGAGTGGCGAATACGCTGATCGACTCGCTACCGCGCTCTGGGTTCGACCCCCAGCCCCGGTATTGACAACACCGGTGGGTGTGGATGTATGTCTGCGTTTTTCCGAATGTGTAACCACCTTCCGGACAGCCTTGGCTTTGGATTTGGGGGTTGTCTACTATCTGTGGTGTGTTTATGTTATGGTGTGTTATATAATTAAATGAGATCGTTCATATTGTTTAGTGCTCTTTTCGGCTTCAAAGATTCACTGGGTGGGGAGGTTCCAGCCGCTTAAAGTAGCTGCCGATTTTTTTCTAATATAAATCTGTCTCTATTTGCACACTTGCAATGAATTTTGACAAATAACTGACAATGTCACAAAAATTAAAGTTATATGTACACAACTAGATTTTAGCAAAAATACGTTATAAGACTTGTCCTATTTTTTTTGCGCACGACAGTACAATAGCTATTTAAAATAATCTAATAAAAGTTCATTAACTTATTTCATATTGTTAGGCATTAAAACATGGTGTCCCGTCAATTGGACGCAGGTAATAGGACGATCGACAACTAGACGCGTTTATTAAAAATAATCACATTGCATAGCCTTATGATTACAAACAGTGGTTTCTGATCATGCGAACAGAAGCATTTTGGACTACTTGCGAGGAATTGCCCAACTGCAAGTGTAAATAAATTATATTTTATAATTTGTATGTTATTATATTTTGATAATTTTTTTGGATGATTATTTTCTTATGTTAAGTATATTTTTAGTGTAACCTATTTTTCATGGTGAGTCTGTTTCTGTGTTCTATTTGTAATTACTATTATTATTTAGGTTGGGTTGGGTTAGGTTAGGTTAAAGTGTGTATACATGATTTTTTTTTAAAACCCGGCCAATGTTACACGTCCTATTTTACCGGGTCCAATTGTGGCACGCGTCTAATGTATTTATCGGACATTTTAATACACCATATGAATAAATTCCTTATTAATAGTACCAATAAAGGATAACTCGGTACCAATATGGTTCCATTTGAAAAAAATTGAGTTTTGCCCAAAAAACCATTTTGATGAACTTTATTTGCTCATAAATCACGTAATTTAGTATTTTTGACGGGATTTCGATTTTTCTAGCATTACACGGGTCACTTAGAATAAATCGGAACCGTCATGGCACACTTAAATGGAAAACTAAAAATTATATTATAAAAAATATTGACGTTTGAAATGTCACTTATTTGGTATTGTTAGATTCAGAAAATTATGCAGAATTAAAAAATGCAATAATATACAGGGTGTTCCATTTAAAAATCGAAATTAAGTGTCATTTCCGACATAAAAATGTAACTTGTATGTTAAAAAGTGCCGCTTATTATGTAGGTATATAGGATATCCCAAATTTCAATCAATTATCTTCAAAATTAAAGGAGAAAAGGGGGTGTACCATGATCCTGTTACACCCGGTATACGAGTGAAGTGTTAAATTTCAGGTTTATTTATTTTTTACCTCGATCCTTACGTATGTTTTTTTATGTTTATACTGCCATTACTCTGGATTGGCTTAAGCAATTTTTATTAAATATTTCTTACACTACAAGGTGTGGCTCAGCGGTGGTCTGTCTAGTGTAGTTAACAACAATTAGAAGAAAATGTCTTTGGCAAATGCGCTAATGACGAAAAATCAAATTTCATCAGAAATGCATTGAAATTAGTATTTTAGGAGCAGATGATACACACGTGATACGAAAAGTTAAAAATTCAAAATGGCGAATCCAATATGGCTGCCATAATTGCAATATTTGTGCCGATTTAAATGAAATCTGATAGCCAGCCTGACGGTAAAGCTTAAAGTTTCAAAATAATGGATATTTTCTTTTACTGTCTACAAGCTAAATAAAGAAATACCTAAAAAAGGGTGAAGAAATTATGAAACACAATTTCACCGTCACCCAGTTAATTGAACTTTTTTACCTAAAATATCGATATTGAGGTAGGTGTTTAGTGTCGATATTAAGTAATAAGGTTCAATTAATTAGGCGACGCGTGACGGAGAAATTGTCTTGCATAATTTTTAACTTTTTAAAATGTTCCCAAACCTTTTCAAATGAAATGTTGCTTGCGTAATTATTCTTTAAATTCTAGGTCATTCAAAAACGACCGCTTGCATCAAAATTTTAAATTAGTGCTTAGAATTTAAAAGGAAAATGTTACTGAGGTTTTTAATTAACAAAATACGAAAATGTATAAAATACCGGAACTGTGTATCCCTCATGTTTGAACAAACTTTACGTAGATTAAATGATAAATCATTTTCTTCTTCATCATCTTCTTCTTCTTCTGGCGCTACAGCCCTTGATGAGCCTTGGCCTTCTTAATTACGTCTCTAAAGGCGTTTCTGTCTAACGCACGCCTTCTCCATTCTCTGATTCCTATTCTCTGCAGGTCTTCTTCAGCTCGATCTAATAGCCGTATTTTTAGTCTTTCTCTTCTCCTTGCACGCTCTGGCCGGCTGAACATTGTTTTTTTTTACTGGATCTTTTTCTTCTCTTCTCATGACATGTCGAATCCATTTTAGACGGCTAGTTTTAACAGACTGGGTTATGGTTAATTCTTTGTATATTCGGTATGGTTGAAAGTTGTATCTCTTTCGTCATAACCCATTTTCATACAGTGCTCCATACATTTTTCTTAGAACTTTCCTTTCAAAACATTCCAGCCATTGTGCTTTTTGCGCCATGGGCCAAGTTTCAGACCCGTACATTAAAACTGTTTTATGAGGGTTTTATGGATTAGTATCTTCGTTTTTCTCAAAATGTTTTAAGAGGTAAGCTGAGCATCTGTTCGCTAGTAGTGTCCTCCTTTTGATTTCTGACTGGGTATCGATGTTATTAGTTACCATTGACCCAAGATAGAAAGATTCCTCGACATTTTCAACCTCGTACTGGCCGTCTGTCGCTGATGCTAGCATGTATTTAGTTTTAGACTGATTGATCAGCTACCCTTTCTAGAGCTAGAAAGGCCTCTTTAACGTCTCTTGATTTAGACCTATTATATCGACGTCATCAGCATATGCTAAAATTTGAACACTTTTATTAAATACCGTACCTGTTGTTGTTATTCTCGATTCCCTTATGATTTTTTCTAGAGCGAAATTAAAGAGTATACTGGTCAGTGCGTCTCCCTATCGTAGCCCTCTATTGGAGTTGAAAGATCTAGAAAATTCTTCCTGTACCCGTACTTTGCATTCTACTCTATCCATAGTCTGAGCAGGTATGTTATCTTGTCCTGGACCCCCATTATTGGCTAGTTTTTGTATTGCCTCCCTTACTTCTACAAGAATTGGAGCTTCTATTTTGTCATTGGCGTCATCCAGCGACAGCGTTGCTACCTGTCTTGTCGGATATTAGTAAAGTTTTAAAATGTTTCGCCCATTGCTCCAGTACTTGGTTATTGTCGCATAGTAGATTTTCTTCGTTGTCCTTACATTGAGGGTCTGTGGGTCTGTACTGTCTGTACTATCTGTAAATATGTTTACTTTTTTATAGAACTTTCGGATTTCATGTTTTTCATTGAGTTGTTCTAGTTCTTTTAGTTGCTTATTAATCTTTTCTTTTTTTTGTGTACCTTTTTCTCGTTCCTCCTCTCCGTTTTATACTTATCTATTCTTTTTCTGGTTCTTCGTGCTTGTATTCTGTAAAGGCTTCGCTCTTTATCCTTGTCCTCTCAGTCTTCATCAAACCGTTCATTCCTTTTTGTCCCATTCTCTCTTTCAGAAGGAACAATTAGAGGAACATCCAATTGTTCCTTCTGCCGATAGATCAATATAAAATCGGCGTTGCCGACTGTGAATATCTATGTCAATAGCAAGAAAAAAAATTGACTGTACTTAACTTCAGTTCCCTTTAAAACTTAATTATGCGATCTTCGAGCAGGATATTAATCAAGAAGGTATTCTCAGTTGGCCACGCTCGAACTTCTATTAAATATCGTACCTGTTTTTGTTATTCCGGCTTCCCTTATGATTTTTTCTAGAGCTAAATTAAAGAGTATACAGGACAGTGCGTCTCCCTGTCGTAGCCTTTAATTGGAGTTGAAAGATCTAGAAAGTTCTCCTCGTACCCGTACTTTGCATTCTACTCTATCCATAGTCTCAGCAGATATATTATCTTGTCCTGGACCCCTAGTAGTATTGGCTAGTTTTCGTATTGCTTTTCTTACTTCTACAAGAGTTGGAGCTTCTATTTGATCGCCATTGCCATCGCCCAGCGACAGCGTTGCTACCTCTTGTCGGATGTTATTAGGGTTCTGATTTCGTAAGGTTTCAAAATGTTTGTCCCATTGCTCCAGTCCTTGGCTATTGTCGCATAGTAGATTTCCTTCGTTCTTCTTACATTGAGTTGTTATGGGTCTATATCCCTTCCTAAACATGTTTATTTTTCTATAGAATTTTCGGGTTTCATGTTCTTCGTTGAGTTGTTCTATTTCTTTTAGTTGCTTATTAATAAACTATCTTTTCTCTTTTTTGGTACCTTTTCATTCTTCCTCTCCGTTTTGTACTCATCTATTATTTATCCGATTCTCCATGATTGTATCCAGGTATAGGCTTCGTTCTTTATCCTTGTAACCTCCTTGCATTCTGCGTCAAACCGTTCATTTCTTTTCGTCCCATTCTCTCTTCCAATTGTTCCTCCAATTGTTCCTTGTGCCGATAAATCATTTTACTTTAGTATAAAATCGACGTTGCCGACTGCGAATATATATGTCAATAATAAAAAAAAATTGACTGTACTTAATTTTAGTTCACTTTAAAACTTAATTATGCAATCTTCGAGCAGGATATTAATCAGTTGGCCACGCTCGATTGCAACTTCCCCTCGTTTTTCCATTAATATTTACTTTGGAAGGAAATTGTTAGCTACATTTCAAAACCTATATCGTATCTGTAAAATTCTCACCATGTAATAGTTTCAGCTAACTCTATTATTAAACTTTAAAGAAAAAATCGATAAAAATTTAAATTTTAAATGAGGAGAAAGATACGTGGCCTGATAACGACAAGTTGGCCATGTCTCAGGCACATATTGTTTCAGTTTAAATTCCCTGCCTACTTAGAGTACGATGAGCAACACGATCACTTACCCGCCACATACATCGTTAGAGGGAATTCGAGTATAGCGTCTTTTCCTCGCAAACTCAACAATCACTCTCTCTAATTGGCTCAGTGCTCTTTGAACATATGTTACACCATTTAATATTAATACTGTTTGACGGTTGCTTCTTTGACAACCAATTGATTTGATTTCCACTTTGAGTGTGTTGGCATATGTAGCCAATTTAAATGTGGAATTATGCGATTTATAATACCAGCACCTAAATACAAATTAATAATGTTAACTGGTTTGCATAATAAGAAAGGCTTAAATATGTAATGATAATGATGATGAATACTGTATGTTGCCAAAAGAATAACTATACAGGGTGTCAATGTATCGGTGGTACAAACTTTGGGTGCTTAATTTGTATGATATTTTAGGCAAAAGTCTATGTGGATACTGTAACGTGTTTTTACTTTTATCTCTTGGAAGGTAATTTCAAGGCGAGTTCACTCAGAGATTTACACAGGCATAATTAAATATTTTGAATTGTTGATTTAATATTTAATTGATACAGCCAAGGACACAGCAAATACTTGTATAACGATGCAACTTACAGTTATCTTTGATCGTCATCCATACGACAATCACCCATTCCCTTCTGTCAAATCTCATAAGTCACTTTCTTGTGTTTTAATAGAATTACAGACCTGCAACTCTTCTAAGCTCCATGAATGACCTAGTACTCCACAAATCATTTATAAATTTCTAATCAGCAATGGATTTCATCAGACTCTTTAACGTCTCCCATCACCTGGTAGGAGTTCTGTTAAAGTCCAAAATCCTTGCTGGCTACCTCCTTTGTTACTAAACTTAATACTCTAATACAGAACTTATAACTAAAGAACAAACATTAAGAATATAAGCAAGACATAATGCTACAATACATCATCTCTTGGAGTGTTACGACCCAGTGTTGACCCCCTAAATGGGTGACTAAAATCTGCCATAATACAATAAAATTTGGTAATTGTATTTAAGTAAATGTCATCATGTCATGTAGTCCTATTGTCTATAATTATTTATTTGTGACATATTCATGATTTCTTAGTGTCTATTGGGTATTTAGCTACTTTCTGTAAAAATATTTAAAAACCTTAATGAAAGAAATCTCTGCGCCAAATGGATCAGACAAGGACTGGTTTTTAATACTTCTGATCAATACAAAGTGTCTCTCACCTAAAAATATATAAACTGAAAACAAAAATGATAAATGATAATCCTATAATTAAAAAGTATGATGGCTGTTAACGTTTCGGAGAAATTTGTTCTATTCCTTCGTTATTCTTACGGAAGTTTAAATTTTTTTACGTTAAATCGAAAATTTCTACTTTTCGTGAAAATACTGCTTCTGGTGTCGTATGCCTTTCATAAATTGATTCATCGAATTCTTCATCGTTAAAATACAATAGATATGGCCTCCAAGTTACATAGGGACAGGCTTTATATCAATCATTTTTGAGAATATTCGATTGTCATCATCTTTTCAAATTCTAATACAATGATTAAAACTGAAGTATTATTGACCCAGACAATTACCATAAATAACTGTATTTTTAAACGGCACTCCGTGTCACGCTCCTATATGGAAATGCAGGAAACCTGATTTAATTTCATTACTGAATATGCAACTTTCATCATAAATTTTCAGATGTTACAAAGACTTTACGTCAAACGCGATTTAGTCATATGACATAAATCAAAGAAATGTATAAAATAATGATTCATATGAATTTGTTTCCTTTTCACTTTTTCTTCTTTTATGGCATTGTATAAAAACTGAACAGAATAGATTTTATATTTGTCATATCGAATTGCTTAAAATGAAAATTCCATGAGAAGTAAAATAGGCGAGGATGCCATTAATAACAGTTAGGCAATATTACAACTTACAATTTGATGTTCTTTTACGAATAAAGTAACGCGTTTGTACGTCTATTTTGGGCGTACTTGGTGTAATCAGCAGAAAATTTGATGCACTCATATTTATTTCTTAAAGACCTGTAACCCTGGGTGACACGCTTCGTAGTGTTACTGCAGAAGTAACGTCTTCAAACAACCACTTCACACATTTCTGATTAGGCCGTTGTGAAAACAGGTTTCAAAATTTCATAAACTTTTTATTGTGCTTCTTCCGTCATCTTTTCAGTTGCTTTACTTAATTCAGCTTTTAATTTAACATTTGCATCCTTCAGTTCTAAAATTTCAATATTCACTACAGCTCGTAAAGGTCACAAAAGTTAATCCACCTTTTTGCGATATTTTCATCCTTTGGAAATCGAAAGACTAATATTGCTATTTTTGGTGTTCTCGTTCCAGTTTTTGCAACTTTTTACTAAACAACCTGACATTTTAACTATTTTGTCAACTCAACATAAATAAATTAAATATGGCGGCGTTTGGGAAGGTGCAGTAGAGGACGAAAATGAGACCCTCATTTGCACACACCATATTTTCTTACATCATGTATCCATTCAGACATTTGACCACGACGTCAATAACTACAACTTACTGCAATTTCAGCCAATTCCACAGAAAGCCATTTTCCATAAGATTTATGCGGCGTTCTTTGATAATAAGTTTCTTTTTATTAGGTTTAATTTGTTTAATTTTATGTAATTACGAAATATTTACAATCAAGTATATTTGTCTTATTAAATATTTAAATCATCTGTTATTTACTGTAGGTCAAAATAGTCAACGACCACACATAGGATGTTTCATTTCATTAAGGGAAATATTTCATAACAATAGAATCATGGTAGCTAGAAGCTATTATGTTAATAATACAATAGTTCATTGTTAACAGAATATAATGTAAAGTGTACTATTATTGGTATTAAATTATATAGGAAATATTTCATTTCATATATAACTTTTTATTTAAGTATTTATTAAATTATTATATCATCATAAATCATACGTATTTCTATATTATTATTGATTTGTATTTAACATAATTTAGTAAATTAATTAACATGTATATAAAAACTATGCCTTAATAAAATGTTACATTTTTCGGATTACACAGGGCTACGTTTAAAATATTTCTATTATTTTCTATCACATCCAAACATTGTTAACATAAATAACATTGGAAACATGTACTTTCATTAATATATAGTATGTTGCTGGATTGACTTTACAATAGGGAACTTTTCGTTTTAAATCTTTTATTAAAGATTTGTCCATTTTGAATCAAGCAAGAATGTTTCTCCTTTAAGTATAGAAAATGCATAGATCTTTTGAAGACCACTGTGGGAAAATTGTTTGACAGCAAATTTAGATATTTAAGGGATTACTTATTTGTTACAAAAAAAAATTATAAAAAGAAATTTTAATAACTAACAAGTACGGTCTTATTCTTCTTCTATTTATCGGGGCAAATTAGGGATTTTCCCCATCCGGGACGAATTCTAATCCTAAGGCCAGAATCATTTCCGCGGGGCCATTCCTTATATCCTCCCACTCAGGAGAGTCAGTACCAAAGTGTTTACACAAAGTACAAATAAACAATTTTTCTTAAACAAATAAAACAAATGTCTTTCGCTTTACACTTCCAGGCCATAAGAATGTCTTATGGCCTGACCCCCGTCTTATTAAGATAGGGGCAGTAGATTAAGATGTGAATGCAAGTTTCCTCCACTTCTCTACAGAACTGACAGTCGCGATTATCAACTATCTCGATAGAATGCAGGTGTTTCTGGAAAGAACCATGTCCAGTCAAAAGACCCACTACGATTCTGACGTGCTTCTTGCTTAAGGGCAGGATTTGTTTTGCCTTTTTCGGCAAAAACCGTGAACTAAGGATATTCACTTGCCGAAGGTCTAGGTGGGGGGGCGAGCGTAGAGGCGACTTCAATGTGAATATCAGTCGATATTCCGTTGAAGCAACGTCGAGCGCGGTTAGTACTTGGATGGGCGACCCACCTATCTTGGGAAATACAGCGTTCTCGCCCCACCTTCTAGAGGCTTGTATATCAGTATATACTCGGAAGTTACGTAATTTCAGATGAGGATTACGTAGTGGATATACCATCCTTCGGAAGGGATGTAAAGCAGGCGGTCCCTTGTCTATTAAATGTTAGGCAAGTAAAAGATCCCTACTCTTCTTAAGGGAAGAGGTTCGGCAAAATTTCCAGATTGGGGGTAGCTCGTCTCCTGGCGTCGGTGATAGGCCCTGGTAGCGGAAATAGGCCGACATTAAATAGTTAAAAAAAAAAAAAAAAAAAAAGGTCTAGGTGGGGCTCCAGAAGTCAACAGGTCCAGTTCTTTATTAACTTCTAGCTATTTGATCTAGGATATCCGAAAGCTGGCTCCGGACTCAGCTGCTGAGTGCCCTCCCTGGTCAGAGCATCTGCCTGCTTGTTAATAGTTTTCCACCAAAAAAATCAATCAAGGAAAACTACTACTACTACTACTGTAAACCTATTTGAACAATAAAAATATTTAAAAATTTTTATTGTTCAAATAGGTTTAAAATGTCGTGATACGTCGAGATTTTAAGTTTGAGCGAAAAAAAATTCTGTCTGTCGGTCTGTCAGTCTGTTGGTCTGTCTGTAACTTTTTTGTGCTCATGTTTACTCTGGAGCCGTTTAAGATATTGACTTGAAATTTGGTACACATATGTACTTTAACGAGATCTGGAACTAGATTATATTTTCATCTTGTTCCGTCGAAGGGTTGGGGGGTAAATTGGGGTAAATTTGATGTAAATGGGTAAATCAAGCAGGTAAGAGTCCATAAAATTGGTATTTAGTACAAGAGAAGGTAAGGTCTCAAAAAAAATTTCTGCATTAGCCACCCCCATTACCAACCCCACCCTATTATTAAAGGGGATGAAGAAAAATTGTGATTTAATGTATGTTGTACAAGAACCAAAAGCCTCAAAATATTTTTTTACTTCATCCACCCCCACTACCACCGCCCTATCACCACCCCCACCCCACTACCGATGTGGGGTATCGTATTATGGGTTTTTAGGATAGAGGATTTCAAATATTATATTATTAAGGTTCCATAAACAATTATTTCCACATACGAAGTTTCTTCGATGAGAGTGACTTGGATAGAGAATCTGGATGTGGAAGTAGTGATTCCTTGGGGTGCGATTTTTGTAATTAATTTTGTTATTGTTACCTACATATTTTTTTATTTCAAAAGTTTTTTACAAATTTTACCTTTGTATATCCCGAACAGGAATATACAAATTAGTTTGAAGTAATAAGCTAGGTTTTTGATTTAATTAGTAGATTCATTTGCTCCTATCTTACTTTTAAAATAGATTTTGTTATAAAATATCCGGCTATTAGTCCACTCAAATTAGGAAAAAAACGCCGTTTTGAAAAAAGATTTCGAACAGCAGTTTCTTTGCATAGATAGTAAGTACTCAACTTTTAGAACAATTTTTTGCTTATTCGCAGAAAAAAAGACATGATTTTTGAGATATATACATATGTATACGTTTTTTCGTGTTTTTTTTTCATTTAGACATTCATATTTCGAAAAGTACACGTTTTTAAGGCTAAGCGAACATAGGTAAACGTGTTCAGAATACGACTTCTTACAAAAAAGCTTCTATACATTTTCCCAATTGTCCCATTGGTTTTGCCGGAAAAGCGACTTGAAAAATATATCTATGTGTTTTTTTTTATTTTGAATGCAATAAATGAACATGAATAAGCTTATTCAGATTAAGATTTTCTACAAAAAAAGCTCCTATACATTTTTCAATTATCCCATTGGTTTTTCCGGAAAATCTTCTTGAAGAATATATATTTGCTTTTTCGTATTTTTTTTTTTTTTTTAATTTGGACGTATATATCTCGCAAAGTACGCATTTTTAAGGCTAATGAACATTACTAAACTTGTTCAGAATGTGATTTCCTACAAAAAAGTTCTGTATATTTGAGACATATACGTCAAAATGCAAAAAAAACACGAAAAAGCAAATGTATATATTCTTCAAGAAGCTTTTCCGGAAAAACCAATGGGATAATCGGAAAAATGTATAGGAGCTTTTTTGCAGGAACTCTCATTCTGAATAAATCTACTTATGTTCATTTGACCCTAAAATCGCTCACTTTTCGAGGTATTTGCATTCAAAATAAAAAATACACGAAAAAAACACATGTATATATTTTTCAAGTCGCTTTTCCGGAAAAGCCAGTGGGATAATCGGAAAAATGTATAGAAACTTTTTTGTAGGAAGTCGTATTCTGAACGTGTTTACCTATGTTCGTTTAGCCTTAAAAACACGTACATTCCGAGATATATACGTCTAAATGGAAAATATATATATATATATGGCATACCTATGGCATACTGATGAGAACATAAGTTCGAAACCGGTCTATGTCTGGTTAGGAACAGACAAATGATAGTTGGTTACTGATCACGATTTGAAGGTGTAATTCAATGCAGGTCGGGGTATTTGCCCACTGAGTAGTTGTTTCCTTCAAATCCGATTTCATAAACAGTGAGTATAGCCCACTAAGGCTAGAGGTCGCCGCTCTTGGTACTTGCAAAAAAGCAAGTCGCTATACGTCAGTGACATTTGTCCGACGTATAGTAGCATCTGACCATATGAGAGTTTACCTCTCACCGTCACTTCATTTGATTCAGTTTTTATAAGACTAGCAAGTTGACCACTATCATTTGTCTGTTCCATGACCTATGGCATACTGATGAGAACATAATAAGTTCGAAACCGGTCTATGTCTGGTTAGGAACAGACAAATGATAGTTGGTTACTGATCACGATTTGAAGGTGTAATTCAATGCAGGTCGGGGTATTTGCCCGCTGAGTAGTTGTTTCCTTCAAATCCGATTTCATAAACAGTGAGTATAGCCCACTAAGGCTAGAGGTCGCCGCTCTTGGTACTTGCAAAAAAGCAAGTCGCTATACGTCAGTGACATTTGTCCGACGTATAGTAGCATCTGACCATATGAGAGTTTACCTCTCACCGTCACTTCATTTGATTCAGTTTGTATAAGACTAGCAAGTTGACCACTATCATTTGTCTGTTCCATGACCTATGGCATACTGATGAGAACATAATAAGTTCGAAACCGGTCTATGTCTGGTTAGGAACAGACAAATGATAGTTGGTTACTGATCACGATTTGAAGGTGTAATTCAATGCAGGTCGGGGTATTTGCCCGCTGAGTAGTTGTTTCCTTCAAATCCGATTTCATAAACAGTGAGTATAGCCCACTAAGGCTAGAGGTCGCCGCTCTTGGTACTTGCAAAAAAGCAAGTCGCTATACGTCAGTGACATTTGTCCGACGTATAGTAGCATCTAACCATATGAGAGTTTACCTCTCACCGTCACTTCATTTGATTCAGTTTGTATAAGACTAGCAAGTTGACCACTATCATTTGTCTGTTCCATGACCTATGGCATACTGATGAGAACATAATAAGTTCGAAACCGGTCTATGTCTGGTTAGGAACAGACAAATGATAGTTGGTTACTGATCACGATTTGAAGGTGTAATTCAATGCAGGTCGGGGTATTTGCCCGCTGAGTAGTTGTTTCCTTCAAATCCGATTTCATAAACAGTGAGTATAGCCCACTAAGGCTAGAGGTCGCCGCTCTTGGTACTTGCAAAAAAGCAAGTCGCTCTACGTCAGTGACATTTGTCCGACGTATAGTAGCATCTGACCATATGAGGGTTTACCTCTCACCGTCACTTCATATATATATATATATATATATATATATATATATATATACATATATATATATATATATATATATATATATATATATATATATATATATGTGTGCATTTGTATCGTGTCCGCCTCCTTACAAATTTGTGGCGCCCGCACCTCCACTAGAAATACTATAGATAGATTAGTTCTGTTTACATATACATAACCGCCAAATTTCACTTACCAAGGGCACGCGGAGAGGGGAAGGGATTTTTATCTTTTTTTACATACACTTTTTTGTTCATACGGTTGGTATGTTTACACCTCGTTATATAAATAGTACCTCTCTGACTCAATGTATTTAAAACTGTTATATATAACGGTAGACTTTGCCTCCTTCGAGGTTGCCAGACTTCTATAGTGTAAAATGCTCTAGCGCTTGCGCAATTAGTTGCGCTATGCAATCGTGTGCGTTTGTTATGATGATTCATATTGTGTAAGTTATACTCTATCAGATTACATTGGTGTTTTACCCGATAATGTGCGATTATCTGTTTTAAAATGAACCGTTCACGCTAAATATCTATTGTAGAATAATGTATGTAATTCAAATTATGTTCTTAAGGGAATTATTATTATTATTTAAAATGCTTGTCAAAAGACATCACTGAATCAGTTTAATTTTGTAACACAATTGTTACATATTAGTCCACGTAAATTAGATATTTTAGAAGACGAAATAGATACCCGAATAGTTCCCCACAATTTAGGAGTGAAACGTCCGTAATGATTATGAATAGAGCTGCTTCGGCCATATTACGGGGACTTAACGCTGGTTTTTCACTTTTATCTTGTAAACCGTTCGTCGAAAGAGAAAAAAGTATAGGAAATAAAAAAATCGTCATGTTAAATTCTGCATAAAAAATGTACTATTAACCTTGTAGCTTATCCTCACCTATTTCGCGCTAACAGCGTCCGAACAGAGGCGTAGTTTGGGGCGCAGAGGTAAAAATCCATCCTATTCCAAGTTTGACTCCGAATATTTTAAGACCGGTTACTTTAACGAGAAAAATGCTCGGTAATGAATTTATTGAGCAGAATTTTCTCTATTAGATGCATATATAGAGGGTTTTGTCGCAAGTAGTTTATGTATTTTCCTCTTCTTTGCAATTAGAGGATAATCTGCACTGTTCACACAAAAGAAGATTTGGAGTCATATTTCAACTCTGAGCTTGCTTCAATTCCACTTCTTCTCTTCAATAAGAAAGGGTTAATGAGGAAAATTAAGAAATCGTCTGTATGATATTTTCAATGCTGTACGAGAGAGGCCAATAGATTTTTCGGATTGCCAGTTCATTGTTGATGGCTGCAATTTGATTCATCGTGTAGTATGGCCGAAGCAGCTTTATTCGTAAACATTACGGCCAAAAAGTGACTGTAGTGTTTGACGGATATGCTGACTGCAGTATGAAGAGCATCGAAAGACAGCAGCGTCTTTTGAAACGCATTTCACCGGAAATTGTTTTTCATGAGAACACGCCACTGACTGAAACGCAAAATAAAATGATAAACAATCTCACAAAAAGGAACGGTTTATTTCGCAATTGGTGGGGAGATTTAAAAACGAGGGAATCAAAATAATTACTGCTGTAGACGACGTTGACGTACTCATAGTTCAAACCGCATTAAACGAATCTCATGGAAACGATACAGTGGTCATCCTCGGACAAGATATTGATCTTCTTGCATTGATTATCGCTCTCGCACCTGAAGATAAAGATATCCATTTCTTAAGAGAGGCTCAGAGATAAATAAAAAATAAAGATTACAGTTCTCGTGACTTGCAGTCCTCGGAAGTTTTAAAAAGCTGTATGGCCACACGTTCAGTGGATGCGATAACACTTCAGCTTCCTTTAGTAAAAGAAAAGTGCAAACGGTGGAATGCGTCAATAAAAGAAAAGATCTCGAAGAGGTTGTCCGTATATTCAACAACCGTAGCTGAACGAAAAAAGAAATTACATCTTTGAATCATCAAAGATTCATTATCTTCAATAAGTTAATCCGCCAATCTAGTACTACCGGGATTCTACGAAGACTGCCAGCAACATCCGAGGCAATACGTCAACATTCTTACAGAGTATTTCTCCAAATTCATGTTTGACGAGGAGAAAACTTGGAACCAACGGAATGGAGAAAAGCAGAAAATAATATAAAATATTTCAAAGAGATGATATACTTAAAGAAGTAAAATGTTCAAAACTTAATCATTTTGGAGCAAAAATGTAAATATTTCCCTTCAGCAAGAGAAAAATTTTTGAATTGTTTAAAAATTTTTGAAAAGCATTCGAGATGACTCCAACAAACTGGCATTAATTAGTATAGCAAAATTTATGATTAACCAACAAATATATTCTAGAGTTTTGGTCTCGAATGCGTTTTAAAACATTTTTATTTTTTGCTAGAGGGAAATATTTACATTTTTGCTCCAGAATAATCTAGGTTTTTAAAATATCTTTGGAAGGTGGAAGATTACACTGGTCAACATTCAGTTTGAAAAAATACACCGGATTCTACCTAGGTACCCAGGGGTTTTGGGGTCGCTGATTCCGTTGCCGAGGTCGGTTAAGCTCTATCACGTCAGGTTCAAGGTTATTTGAAGGTCAACCTTAGGAAAGGTTTTTGAAAAAATCTAAAAAAAATTCACACATAGGCTCTTGGGGGGTCTCTGAGTCCGAATCCGATGTCGGTTGACCTTTATCACCTCATGTTCAAGGTCATTTGAAGGTTAAAGTAAGAATAGGAGGTGAAAAAAATTAGAAAAAATTTATACGAATGCTCACCTGCCTACTTATTGTCTGTTTATATGTCTGCCTTTATACCTGCACACCCGTTTGTTTGCTTTTTAGTCTGTATTTATCATCCGCCTGCATTTTCTCTCTGTCCATCTATTTGACATCCTGCCTTTCTGTCAGTAATTCTGTCTGACTGAATGACTAAATGTTTCTATCTGACAGTCTGTCTGCCTCCTTGTCAATTTGTCTGACTCAGGAAACCATTGAATTACTTTGACCCTGACAGGATTGAGCTCAGGGCAGGTTTTAGGTAACCGGAGGCCCTAAGCTCTAGGTATGTTTTTCGTTGAAGCTTTCTCTTCTAATAAAATAAGCGTGCATATCTGCGTATGAAATCTGAATTCTGAGGCCCCCTAAATGCGAGGCCCTAAGCTGGCGTTTACTCAGCTTATACGCAAAACCAGCACTGATTGAGCTCCAAGTGAGTGAAGCCAACGCCCGTGGTACTCTTTACTTGCATGTTCGCTCTGCTTCTGCAACTATACCTAAAGGCCATCCTTTCACAGAATCTGAATCAGCGACCCCAAAAACCCCTGGGTACCTAGGTAGAGTCCTGTGTATTTTTTTAAACTAAATGTTGACCTGTGTTATTATTATTCTTTTATTTTCTGCTTTTTAGACCCCCCCTCCCCCCCCAATAAAAATCGTCTTCTATTTTTTTTTACTTTTACTATATAAGGCCAGCAGCTGTGACAAATAGTGGATTAAGGGCAACTAGTTACGTTAAGGAATGTTTGTGTCCTGTTAGATAAATACCTTAAACAAATACCTTTTTTAATTTGCTCTAAGCTATAAAAATATTTGTTTCTGAACAAAATAAACGTTTTTTTATTCCCAAATTGAAAAAATTTAAAAACCCATTGATCTCTAGAAAGTATTATTTCTGTGATTCATTGAGTTAAATATATTTGCACTGAGATAGCCGAAGAATCTTCATGTGCAGCTAAAGCTGGCGGACGAATGCCGGCTTGAAATGACCTTGAAATGACCTCTGGGTGCCTCTTTTTTTTAAGGGTAAGCGAACAATGGATTCGGACTCAGCGACCCGAAAAACCTGTGTGAATTTTTTCAGATTCTTTCAATCACCTTTTCTTACTTTAACCTTCAAATGACATTGAAACTGACGTGATAGAGGTCAACCGACATCGAATGCAGACTCAGCGCCTCAAAAAACCTATATATAAGTTTTTTCAGATTTTTTGACAGCTTCTCTTGTTTTTCTCAAATTAACCTTGAAATGATCTCCGGATGCCTTTTAAGGGTAAACGAACAGCGGATTCGGACTCACCGATCCCAAAAACCTATGCGTGAATTTTTTCAGATTTTTTCAATCACCTTTTCTTAGTTTGACCTTCAAGTGACCTTGAAAGTGACGTGATAGAGGTCAACCGGCATCGGACACAGACTCAGCGACCCAAAAACCCTACATGTAAATTTTTTCAGATTTTTTAACAGCTTCCTCTCCGTTTTTCTCAAATTAACCTTGAAATGACCTCCGGATGCCTTTTAAGGGTAAGCGAACACCGAATTCGGACTCAGCGACCCCAAAAACCTATGTGTACATTTTCTCAGTTTTTTTCAACCACCTTTTCTTAGTTTGACCTTCAGATGTCCTTGAACCTGACGTGATAAGGCTTAACCGACCTCGGCATCTGAATCAGCGACCCCAAAAACCCCTGGGTACCTAGGTAGAGTCCTGTGTATTTTTTTAAACTAAATGTTGACCTGTATTATTCTTATTCTTTTATTTTCTGCTTTTTAGCACCCCCCCCACCCCCCCCAATAAAAATCGTCTTCTAATTTTTTTTTTACTTTTAGTATATAAGGCCAGCAGCAGTGACAAATAGTGGATTAAGGGCAACTAGTTACGTTAAGGAATGTTCGTGTCCTGTTAAATAAATACCTTAAACAAATACCTTTTTTAATTTGCTCTAAGCTATAAAGGGGTACAAAAATATTTGTTTCTGAACAAAATAAACGTTTTTTTATTCCCAAATTGAAAAAATTTAAAAACCCATTGATCTCTAGAAAGTATTATTTCTGTGCATAAAAGTTATTTATATTTTTAGTAAGATAATTTTAGTTACCATATCTCTAGATGTATTTAGGAATAGTATGCCTCTTCACAATGTTGCCAAGTTTAGGAGGCGATATCGCTACTTTATTGTAAGGAAGCATTTAATACCTATATACATCAAGTGTTTAAAACAGCAGCGCCACCTGGTAAAAAATGTAGTGGACTATGGTGTAGTATGTTTACATATGTTTATAGGTATTTTCCGCCTCCAAAAAAAGTGTCGTTAAATGCTTCTATCTCTCTATTTCTTCCCTTTTTGTCATAATCTTATATGCGCACCAATAAAGCTGATCATTATTGATAATAATGGGTCATAAATTTACTAATTATCAAGACATTCGCGATGAAAACAACACAAAACGTCTCCGCCTCCGAAATCGGAGGCGAACGCGTAAAATCGGAGGCAAACACCACCTAACCATATAACATTCGGAGGTGTATGAGTACTAAATGCATGTATATATATATATATACATAATCTTATATGCGCACCAATAAAGCTGATCATTATTGATAATAATGAGTCATGAATTTACTAATTATCAAGACATTCGCGATGAAAACAACACAAAACGTCTCCGCCTCCGAAATCGGAGGCGAACGCGTAAAATCGGAGGCAAGCACCACCTAACCATATAACATTCGGAGGTGTATGAGTACTAAATGCATGTATATATATATACATATATATATATATATATATATATATATATATATTTAAAACTGAACGTTCAGGCACCAAATTCACATATATATGGACGGAGTGGCACCTATATATACGTTCTGGCACCAGATCGAGGTGCCAGAACGTTTTATCGCATATTTGAACGTCTAAACATCATAACATCCTTCCCACAAAATTTCAAGATGGAGCTACTTGGTCGATTTTTCTATAAAAACTGGATTTTGGTTCAACCGTATAATCTGCAGAGGGCGCGCCAACCACTGATGTCTAACCGTACTTTGTGGCACCATGCATTTGCGCTTGATTCCGGATATTTAAAATGACTTTCTGGCACCTCGGGGTTTCTACGGCTAGTGAATTTTAAATCATATTATAGATGGAAGAAAATCCGATAAATTTTTCGGGTACCTAAGTAGTTTAAATTAAATCTAATTTGAAAGAAATTAAGAAAACATTCAATTACTTACGGAACTACATCTCGACGTCGTTCTAAGCATTTGATGTCCAGGACAGGAGATATAGTATAAAAAAAGTTACGTTTTCGTTACAACTTTGCAACTTTTTTTTAAACAATAAAACTATCATTAAAATCGGAAAAACGGTTAAGAAATAAATTAACTTCAAAACATGACAAATTTTGAATGATGCGATCATTTTGTCCGTGGGTATATTATATAAGACATTACACAGAATATTAAAAATTGTAAAGAAATCACAGTACATTACATTTATGGTACATGCGACAATGCCCTCTAATCATCGTTTTCTTAATGCCTTTGTCGACAAAGTAACCGTAGTTTACATTATTTCTCGTTTTGAAATCTACAAACCCCTTTATCGTATTATAACTCTGTGAACTGCCTATTGAGGTCAAATTCCTGGGCAGGTAAAAAATATGTGATGACTTCTCTTAATTTATATCTAATATTAGCTGATTTATTTACTTATTGTTTTTAATATAATTAAAAATCTTTAGCTGTACTTTCTTCATATTCTATACAGGGTGTCAGAAAATATCGGTAACAAACTTCTGGTACAAATTATATCCGAAAAAATTTGAAAAAAAGTGCCGCAATGCACGCAAATGCTTCCTAATTGAGCTACAGCACTAATTAAAAATATTAAAAAAGGTCATCTTTCATTTTAATCGAAAAACTAACCGCTTGTGAGAAAAATCGTGTAAATGAGAAAACACGATGTGCTTCAAGTTTTCACGTAACAATTAAGTCAAGTAGAGTAACAATAAGCTCATTGTTAATTAATTTTCATTGCCATTATTTAATTTAAAAAAAAATGAAAATAGCAGAATACCAGTTTTTGCCTTCAATCTTCAAAGGGCTTTGAGTCCATAAGGAAGCATTAGCTGACATATTTATATAAATTTTCTTTCATATTTTTGCATGTAGAATCGGCACCAGACCGGTATTACCGGGCACCCTGTATAGCCGAACAACGAGACCACTGAATTCGACACATGCTATGTAACTCTCAAACACACAAAAACAGACAGTTAACTCTTATTAACACACACACACACACCCACACACACCACATTACATATTTTTGAGGTCGTGCTTTGATTGGGAATTGGCAAATTTTCGCATTTTTTATGTTGAAACTCCTCTATATCTTTCATTCATAATAGTAAAAACTTGATATTTTAGTATTACTATTTAATATTATTTTAGGATTACCTTTCTTTTTCCCATGGTGTATGCAAAAAGTATATTTGTCTTGAAAATATGACTGAATAATAAATTAATATTAATGGAAGCGATTACTTTGTGTAGTTTACAGCGGAAAATGTGATCGAATTAACTTTTTTATTTTTCAAAATAACTGCATACTGTAACCGAGTATCTATAATGGAATGAGTAAATATTTTATTTGTAGTGTTTTTATATATACTGTATATAAAATTCGTGTTTTTTCGCAGTTTTTAAACATCTCTAGTTATATAGAATAATAAACTAAAATAAATAAAAACTAGAATGTCCGTTATGAAATTACGAAGAAAACTCGATGAGCCCGAACTTTTTGTCAATATGTTAAGTTGCAAAAAATTTAAACAAGATAATTCTTTAACAATTGATTATAACTTACGTAATAATGCATATATTTTTACTCTCTCCTACTCCAATATATTTCTAACCTAAATAAATCATCCTGTCAAAATTTAAGTCCAAAAAATAACACCGGCACACACAAAAAAATTCGAGTGCGAGAAGGCAGGCCCTATGTAATATGTATTCCCATGAATTTTAACCTGCTGAACACGAATTCGATGTCCGTTTTGTCCGATTGGCTCTTGTATTTTCCTAACCTCAAAAAAACCTTAAAAATGCCCGAAAAACCTCAAACAAGTAAATAAAAGGCTTAAATGAGCTGACCACCATTTCCGTGCATATTATGGGGCACTGAGAGCGAATCTGAGGTCAGAGTTGGCCGATCAGTTAGAAATTTTAACATAATCTCAAAAAAACACCTAAAAAATGCCCGAAAAATTCCAAACAAGTGAATAAAAAACTTACATGAACTGATCACTATATCTATACGTAATTTGGGGCACTGAAACCGAATCGGTCAGACTTTATGCGCGACGATCGAATATCTTGTAAAATCCTTATTTAGGATGAAAACGTATCCAAAAATGACTGAATCATAGCCCGAAATTGACTTTGCTCTACATAATATCTGAACATATAATTTCCGACGTATTTGCAACGTGCTGAATACAATACAGAAGTCAGAATTAAAGCGCAATCTGCAACTTCATAGAGAAATATCACTTCAGCATAAAGTCTCATCAACCCTAGTGAGCGGAGATGGGTAACTTTTAAATTTTCAAGTATCCTAAGGAAAATATTACTGAACAATGAAATTTTTCAAAGTTTGCTCTATTGAGAGAGGAATATCGTTTGGACTTAACATTTACCTACACCCTCCCTTGATGATTTTTTACTTTTTTTTTCTTAGAGCTCTTCTAAACATATGTATAGTTTTCTTTATTCTGTTTGTTTGTCATATGCCATTTGTTTCTTTTTCTATTCTTGCGACTAGGACACCTCCACGTGATGACGGCGGGCAAAGATTTATTTCGACTAAGTTCCTAGGTAAAAAAATGCCTTCATGGCAGAAGTAGAGACACAGTTTACGATGCAGGGGAGGGAAACCCCAGTATCGGCGGCAGGTCAGGTTGAGAAAGCGGGACTGCGGGCGTCATCATGCAACCGCAGCTCTAGTGAAGTAAGAAACTTGCCTTCCTATGAGTATAGGGCTACAAAAAATTTTGCACAACTGTGTAAATAATGTGAATTCCTTCTGTTTTGTTTGTAGTAAAATCGAGGGTCCGAAAAATCGAAAAAGAATCAGCGATAAAATAAAAAATATTTATCTAAAATCTATATATGATAGGTTTAAGTATATTCATCAAGTGTTCTTTTCCTTGTGTAAAATATTTTCCAAAGTCTTTTTCTCTTTTTCTGTATGAGCTAGAACGAACATCACTTGATACTAAATTGTCTTTTTTCATAATCGCCGCAAAATATTCTTCCCTACCATTAAATAGACCAAGATTTCTAACAATATTATTAAGTTTATCATTTCACCAAATATTAGGAGTTTTAATTCTTATCGAACACTCATATTCACTGTCATCTTCTTGACTTTCGGAACAATCAGTTTCCATTAACCCTTTTTTAGCATTAATTCCGGAAACATTTGTATTGCTAAAAAATAACACTCTTCACGGATTCCAGGCTCCTTCGATATCATTGGATTTTTATATTTTACTTTTTAACGTTCTTTCCATTTGTCCAACATCTTATAACATATGATGCAAGGTATCATGGAAAACCTTTATCCATACTCTAACATTTTAGATAAATATTTTTTATTTTATCGTCGAATTTACTAAAAACAAGGCAAGAATTTTACACAAAGAACTTTAAACCGAGAACTCTAGATGTAACATATTCTGAGACAGGAACTTTACACAAAGAACTCTGAACCAAGAACTATAAATCTTAATAGTTCTTGCCTTAGGAACTTAACAGTCTTGTCTTAATTTATAATAGGTTTAAGTTTTTGGTTTAAAGTTCTTGTCTCAGGTTATGTTGGGTTAACAATTCTTAGTTTAAAGTTCTTGGTTTAAAGCTCTTAGCTCTTGCCTCAGGTTATGTTAGTTTTAAAGTTCTTGGTTTAAGCTTTTAATTTATTTGTTTTGGATTTTTAGGCATTTTTTGAGGTTATGTTAAAATTCCCAACTGATCTGCTAATTCCGACCTCATATTCAGTTTCAGCGCCCCAAATTACGTATAGATATAGTGATAAGCTCATTTAAGCTTTTTATTTACTCGTTTTGGGCATTTTTAAGGTGTTTTTTGAGGTCAGCAAAAATGCAAGAGCCAATCGGGCAAAACGGACATCAGATTCGTATTCAGCGGGTCAAAATGCATGGGAATACATAGGCCTTCTCGCATTCGACTTTTTTTGTGTGTGTCTGTGTAATAAACAAAAGAATAATAAAGTAGTAAATTAAATCGTCAATTGTTCAAGTAGTCCATGTAAAACGCGGGGTTTGACGCTCGGAATGCCCCCATCATCGGGACTACTTTTATTTCATGTTTTTTGGGTCTCTGATCACGAAAATCAGTCCCGCGGCTCTAAAAATAGTGCATTACCCCTAAAAATGCCAAAAACCACCCCTTTTGGGAATAATACTGTAAAATAATGTTATGAATGTGCTAACTGTAATGACATTTTGCCAGTTCAGTAAGTTCATCTAAAGTAAGGATAAATTTTATGCTGAGGGCTAACCAGAGGGGGTGAAAATACCCCTAAATTGACGTAAAATGGAAAAATGATTGAATTTTTTTTATTCACTTTTTTATTTAAATTTAGATAAATGGGGATTGTATAATGAAGAAAATTTTTTTTCAACCCTTCAGGGGTGAAAACTGGAAAAATGATTGAATTCTTTTTATTCACTTTTTGATTTAAATTTAGGTGAATGGGGATTGTATAATGAAGAAAATTTTTTCCAACCCATCAGGGGTGAAAACTACCCCTTTATCGCCTTTAAATTGAACTAACGCTTAGACATTAAGTAGATATGTATACTTTTCAGTTTGCTTGTAATTTCTGATAAACTTCCGTCGAAAAAAATATCACAAAACTTTTTCACCCCTAAGCGTTAGTTCAATTTAAAGGCGATACAGGGGTAGTTTTCACGCCTGACGTTTAGGGTTGGAAAAAAATTTTCTTCATTATAAAATCCCCATTCATCTAAATTTAAATCAAAAAGTGAATAAAAAAAAATTCAATCATTTTTCCATTTTACGTCAATTTAGGGGAAGTTTCACCCCCTCTATAAAATTTGTCCTTAATTTAGATGAACATACTGAACTGGCAAAATATCATTACAATTTGCACATTCATAACATTATTTTAC
The DNA here is from genome assembly GCA_936432065.2 of Rutpela maculata. NCBI lineage: Eukaryota > Metazoa > Arthropoda > Insecta > Coleoptera > Cerambycidae > Rutpela > Rutpela maculata. The sequence continues at coordinate 116,375,779 of OW386285.2, forward strand.
AGTATTATTCCCAAAAGGGGTGGTTTTTGGCATTTTTAGAGGTGACGCACTATTTTTAAAGCCGCGGGACCCCGATTTTCGTGATCAGCGACCCAAAAAACATGAGGTAAAAGTAGTCCCGATGAGCGGGACATTCCGAGCGTCAAACTCCGCGTTTTACATAGACTAAAGTGGACGAGTCGTAGAAAAACAACATATATTTCTTTCAGAATGTAGATTTTTTTCATGTAATTTTCAGTGGTATTGAAAAAACTGTATTTTAAACAAATGCATATTTTCGCGCAAACAAAATCTTTTATCTCTGTTCCCAATGGGCATAGAAAAAAAAACAGATTTTTTAAATTGTTTCTTTTTTGTATATTTTTGATGCATAATAATAAATTTAATTTTCGAATACAATTTTGATTTGTTCAAAAAAGATAATTTAAAGAAAAGCAAGAAATGACTTTAAATATTTCAAAAAACAATGTAGGTTATTAAACCTAATAAAAAGTACATGAAAAAACCTTTATTGTAAAAAAGAAGATGTACGACTTGATGCATTTACAATCGACTATTCAATTTTCGACAGCTATTTTTTTTAGGCGTTCACCTTAATATTATGCCATGATGATTTGCTCAACTAGAAGCGTTATTTCCTAAAATTTCGTTGAAATGTATGTATTATTACTTAAGTCACCGTCAATTGTTTAAAGGCTATCGATTTTAATTGTCTTAATTTTTTCGACAAATCGACGAGAAGGGTTCGGCACATCTGGTTTTCATCGCAATTTCATAATAAACACTCTCGTTTGTTGTTTATTGTGATATGACCTATACAACCAGAGGTAGCTAAGAAAAAAGACGAAATACTCTACTTTAAACATTGTTTTGTTTACTCAAATACCGTCCGGAACTTAGATTGAATCAAAAACTTTTTGTTGCACCAAATAAAATCCATAGGTTTTTATGTAGATAAAAGACGCTTAAATAAAATTAGGTTGTATAGCATCGTTATCGACCTTAATTTAACCTTTTATTACACTGCAATAATTAACTAAGTTTTTAAAGTTATTTGAATGTATTTTAATTTGTATGCATAATTTCACATTCGTATAATAGTCTCTTTTTTGTATTGTTTTGAGGAAATGCTTGCCCTGTATGACTGATATGCTCTAATTTCTTACAAATGTTCGAAATTTGAAATAAAAATTTTCAGTCTAACTACAGTCATCATGTTTAATATGTATTAGCATTCGGTAGCATACGAATGCAACTTTCATTATTAAAAACACCTCAATAGCATTTTGAAGTTAAATTGATAGATCCTTCAATCTACGTAAAAGTACTTTCGAACCTTATAGACACACTATATTATATAGTTTTGATATCCTATATATCTTGATATTTTTGTATAGTAATATTTTGCTCTACAATTATAATAAACACAGTTTATGTAAAACCTGATCACTTGTACGCCTCTGGCTATCGCCCTGTATGGCGGATATGGCCCAATTTCAACAGGGAGTATTTTACCACACTATTTTACATACGCGCCAAAGAAATAATTATTTTAAGTCTAATAGAAGTTATGTGTTTACAAGAAACGATCTACACACACATACATTCGATATGAAACGGATTTCTGTACGATTTTTTTTTCTACTATGATTATTATAATTTTTTTTGTTAAAATATACCTATCTGATTAAATCAAATAGGTATAATAATAAAGTAATGTGAATAGGTATTTAATAGCAAAATTCATTTCATAAACGAGTTCATAAGATGAGAATTTTAGGGCCAATAAAGCCATAAATTCATTTTCTACGCCATGCTTTAAGCTGTTCAATTGTCAACAGAAAAGGTTAGCAAAGATAATATTTTACAATTACAACAGTATCCAAGTAGAGGGATGCTCTTAAAAATAAAGTTAACCATGAACATGTGTTGCTAGTAAAATCTACCAGAAATTCAAATATTTCTCTCTCGATCCTAGTAATTGCATCTCAAAAATAAAAATACCAAATTGTTCCCAATAAAATTTGAAATAAATAAAACTTCTAAATAAACTTTCTAATAATTTGTTAATTTACAAAAAATATATATTTTTTAAAATTTACTTTTTTGAATAATATAAAGAATATGATGTAATAATAATACACAAATCATTAATAGGAGTATTCCCTCTTATCGAGCTAAACATTGATGTCTAATTTTAATGCAAAATATTTATTTAAACAGCTGAAAATAAAAAAGACTTCGAAATTTCAGTAGATTAATGTTTAAATGCACCGACTCATAGAAACGCATTTTTTAAAATATAAGTTGTTTTAATGTATTTTGCAGCACAATTAAGAACATGTTTTTTTTTAATTTAAACATTTTTTTTGGAATTTGCTTATAATTTTCACAGTTGTAATTATAAACAAATTTTAATAAGTCTGGATTTTTATGAAATCAAAAACAGTCAAGAATTATGAATGTAGATGAATAAACCAACATCTGAAAATTTGGGATTGATTTACTTGAATTTGGGCCCGAGATACGTTAATTTTTGTGTTTTGGTGTCTTATAAATAAAAAAATTCATATTTCTTCTTCTCTAAAGTTAGTCCTCAATGTTTTGGTCTCACTTTCTAAAATTCTAAACTAATTCCAAAAAAATCGTTTAAATGAAGATGAAAAGAGTTTTTCTTATTACCATCATCAAATATTTGTAAAATTGTATATATAAAAAAAATAATTGCCTTCTTACGAGTCTACGCTCTTAAATAAAAAATGACTGATATTTCAAAATCTTTTTAGATCTTTAGTCGTTTAAATAAATATTTTGCGCTATTTGGTAAGAAGGTGTAGTTCACCTGCAAATTTTTTTATTTCTTTTATAATTACAATTCACATTTTTTAAAATGTCTCCCCGTAAATTTTAGCAGTTTTGGATAAGGAACAGAAAAACAAAATATTTCTAAGAAACCGATTAGATACCTTTCGATTTATACACAATATTTAAAATACTAGCATCCCAAAAACAACTCAATCATGGTTTCGACACCTTAAAAAAATGGTCAAGCTTCTCAAGTAAATCTGGAATTAAAAAGTATGTAATGTTTGGTTGATCCATTTAAAAACCGAAAAAGTCGTACTACATATATCTTTCCTCTGCATTTTCAGTAGTAATTAAGTAAAATCAAGCTAGAAAAAAATAAAAAATACAGACGGATAGATCACATATTTATGAACATGTCCTAACAAAATTTATCGTTAAAGCCACGGTTTTCCCGGACAAAATAGTCAAGTGTAACGTTATAACTCGGAGCGATATCCATGCGTGCACGCGCTTGAATACGCATGACTGTGACACCGACGCACTGAATTACATGTCACTAAATCAGAATTTGTTCAATCTATATGAGTGTTGGCTCATTTAAAAGATGAAAATTGTAGCTTTCTGATGTTTTTTTTGTTTCAAACAATACAAGCAAAGGATGGATGGGACAAATATACTTATATATATTCTCACGCCCAAACTTGCAATAAACAATATAGAAAAAAATAGAAGCCCTTCAAAAAAATTCTCTCTTCATTGAGAACTGTTAAAAAGTATGTACACTCCATGATTATTATGGTTTATTAAGTTGTAGTAACGAGGATTAAAAAAAGTACTCTCAAATAATTTTAATTTCCTTGCTTGATGATTTTTTTGATAAATATATATATATATATATATATATATATATATATATATATATATATTAGAGGCTGTAACTTGTCAAGAAATTGACCCATTGAAAAAAGTAAAATATCCCTATTTCGGAAAAAAATGTATACTTTTCGAATGTTTAAACACAAAATCGTTTATTTGTATGCATTTTTTCGAAAATATGATCACTCAGATCATGATAACAAATTGCGATTTTCACGATCTTATCCTTATAACTATGAAAATATCTTTGATTGTTTAGAATATAAATTCTGGAACATTTCCAATACATTAACAAATGTATAAGGAATCCATTGGATATAGCTGAAATGTGGATAAGTGTACCTATAATAAATACAATACAGTAAAGGCACGTGAAAATTCTTGCGAGCGATTCAGCGGCTATGTGTGGTGTCTGTATATGCGTCCATAATTGTATATTTTCACTCTATACTCACTATTTATCCTCCAATTCAATAATAAAAATGTCTAAAACGTGTAATCAGAAAGATAAAAAAAGCTTTATTTTACTCGATAGAACAGCTAAGAATTTTTAGAAGTTCCATAGTGTACATTTAACCGTGCACTGGCCGCGCAGAGTGACAAAATTATTTCACTATTTTTTTTTCAGGATTACCGTGGCTTTAGCGATAAATTTTATTAGGACATTTTTTGTTCAGAAACACGTGGTCTATCCACCTGTATTTTTTCCTACCCTGACTTAATTTCAAAATTTTGAAAAAATGGATAAAATTTTTTTTTTCACTTTTTTTTGTTCTGCATCCGAGCGAAATGTAAACTTTTCAGGATATTATTTTATACACTTTCACGAACTCATAAAAAAAAAATTATTCAGTTTTCAAATTTTTGTGGGTTTCACTATAAAATGTTCTGTGTCGTCTGAGCTAAAGGTTACTCTGAATAATCTGTCTGCTTCCTAATAAATCATTGCAACACATAATTTTTATTACTCTTTTAATATCAATGTTACTATATCCACCCAAATAGTTAAAATCTGATAATATATGGTATAACTAATATTAGTCCAATCAATAGGTACATCCTGAGTATTCTATCAAGTGGTGGGGGTGGCGGGGGTGTGAGTTAGCTGCTATATCTCTTCAAAGTTCAACGTATATATCTCGCGAACCGTTGCTGCTATGACAAAAATGGTAAGAACTCACTACAAATTGATTTACATGCTTATTTTCGTAGAACTAACCGTTTAAGCTCAAATATTGCGGCTAACGCACACCCCCGCCGCCCCTGCCAACTTTTCAAAATACTCAGGAGGTACCCTCGAACAATTAAAGAAAATAAAATAACGTACCTAACACTGTTGTTTCAAGAAAAAAGTATCTATGATTGGACTCTATAACAAGATGGGGGGGTAAAAGTGGGATATGCAGAAAAAGGATTAATGTAACCGTAACGTATCTATTAATTCTTTGTTTATACATTCATTATATCCTTTGCACTAAAAAATACGCTATCAATATCGATTATCTTGTTCAGGTCGTAAATAACGCATAGCAACTATTATGAAAATGAAGGATCATATGGGGTAGCATCGTACGCTTTGCCCAGGGAAAGACATTTAAAGATTTAATTAATATTGTTACATATCTAATATGCAAAAAGGACGAGTCATTGGATAACTTTAAAAATATAGTGGAGGAATTAAAACTTTTGCGAAAAATGAATGAAATTGGGAAGTTTAGTTGGTAGTCTTGCTCTCAAAGAGCTGAATAGAAACAAATCGATAAACCATTCAAAAGAAGTACTTTCGTTTACCGAAGACGTTATGACACTAAGAACATTTTGTATAGAAAAAGCTGTAAATACTGTAGAAATTTTAAAAAAGAAAGAAATATATTGCAATAAAGAATTCTTGTTAAGGTAACATTAATGTTACTTCTCCTGCATAACAGGAAGAGAGTTGGAGATATTCAGTTTATTGAATTGACTGATGTCACTAAACAGGACAAAACAGACCAAGCAGGTGAAGTTTTCGAAGCGCTAAGTCCAACCCAAATTTATTTCCCCTTAACTTTTCTCTCTAGCACACAGCCTTATCAAAATGCACAGTTTGCATACTTTAGTCATTAATTACTTTCTCTGTTAGATGACGACCCCGTATATTATTATTAACTAAAAACTATGGTTATTTTCCTAAGATTTGTGTAATTTTTCTCCATCGCATTTTTTTTTTGCATATTTTTCATATTTTTCTCCACGGCAGTTGTGTTAACTACATGCCAAATATTATCGTTCGCCGTCATATATTTTCTTTGTGCTTAGGGTGACCACCTTGTATGTTTTTTCAAATGTTTCTTTGACAGTTATGTTAGCTGCATGCGAAATATTATCGTCCTGCGTCACATTTTTTAATTTTTTTTGGTAACCACACCATATTTTTTCAAATTTGTTTAAAGTGACTACCCTGTATATTTTTATTTTTAAAAACACAAAACTTATGGGTTATTATAAATGTTACAAACCCTTTATATCACTCGGTATGTCATATACACAAATGCACAGTGTATTTTACAATAACTAAAATTGATATTTTAATAAAATGTTTTCGTAAATGATTCATCACCACTGAATAATAAATAATGAATTTGTTATTTTTTTAATCAATCTGCATCATCTTGATTTTTTTTTCCAATAATTTTTTTAGACCTCAATTGAAACTAAACTCAATAACAATTTATTTAGCTCACTCTTTGAGAATTATTTCTCATCTTATTTTCTTCATTTCTAAAATTACACTACATAATAATAGCGCAATCAGTACATATTTACTTGTCTCAATGTTCCACGGGACACGTTTCTAGACGACTTTTTCGAATTGTGTAACTCTACTATTACACCTTTTAATTATTTTTTGTGGGATTATTTGAAGTCATATGTCTATAAAAGTCTATGTCAACACATCTCAAAATCTAGAGGATGTATATATCGAATTGGGGTGAAATAAGAAGCGACTCACAAGGTTCTAGAGTAAAGCCGGAAGTTGCAATTTTTTACATTTTTAAGTGAAAACCATTTTTATTTCAGCAGAAAGAAAGTCATAGGAAAAATTGTCAAGCAATAAAATTCAGCTGGCCACGGAGTCTTCGTACAACAGCGCATAGAAAATTTTCAACACCTCTGCATTTTATTTATTAGTATGCCAATTTTAAATTTTTATAAAAAATTCTAAATCTTAAAAAAACCATTGAAAAGAAGTGTCTTAAAAATATATTTTGTAAGTGCGCAAAAAAAATTGGAAAATGATATCACTGCATTTTCTTTAAATTAATATGTAAATTTTAAACATTAAAACACAAAATTAAATTATAAATAATTTTTGTATTTGTGAATCAACTGTTTGAAAATTACACGCTTGTCGAAACTGCGGTAACGTTTGGTTATAATAAATTAATGATAAAAAACAAAGAAAGGTGTTTTCATCTGTTTCATTATGATTAATTATCACAATGTAATGGCTTCCACTATTTAATTTGTTTAATAATTGTTGAAAATAAATCATTTTAAAACATTTTTTGAATGGGGGAAGTCTCCATATTTTTCTATTATTTGAATCTCCGAATATCTACCTTTTTGCAGAAAATATAAACTTAGGTTTTACTAAAAGAAAACTTTGAGAAAGTAATAAAGTTGTAAACATGCACAATGCAATTTACAGGAAATTTTAATAACCGGTAAATCGGTAAATAAAAACCGCTGCCCAAGGAATCACGACTTCCACATCCAGACTCTCTATCCAAGTCACTCACAACAAAAAACTTTGTATGTTAAAATAATTGTTTATGGAACTTTAATAATATAATATTTGAAATCCTCTACCCCAAAAACCCATAAAACGATACCCCACATCGGTAGTGGGGTGGGGGTGATGATAGGGGGGTGGTAATGGGGGGGGGTGGATGAAGTAAAAAAATATTTTGAGGTTTCTGGTTCCTGTACATACACTAAATCACATTTTTTTTTCATCCCCTTTAATAGGGGGTGGGGGTGGTAATGGGGGTGGCTAATGCCAAATTTTTTTTGAGACCTTGTATATACTAAATACCAATTTCGTGGACTCTTACCTGCTCGATTTATCCATTTACCCCAAATTTACCCCAATTTTCACCCCAACCCTTCGACGGAACAAGATGAAAATATAATCCAGTCCTAGATCTCGTTAAAGTACATATGTGTACCAAATTTCAAGACAATTGCTTAAACGGTTCCAGAGTAACCGTGCGCACAAAAAAAAGTTACAGACCGACAGACAGACAGAATTTTTTTTTTTCGCTCAAACTTCAAATCTCGACGTTTCATGACATTTTAAGCCTATTTGGACAATAAAAATTTTTTAAAATTTTTTTGTTACTATACTTCCACTGGACGTGGAAGTAAAATGAACATAACCGGTTAACCGGTATTTAAATATGTACCGAAATATGTAAAAAAATTATGTAATGAAGGGTAGGTTATAGGCAACTTTTTGATGTGCTACAAAATGTTTTTACCGTAATGTGCTTGAATTAGAAATTTTATTTCTACCGTGTGGTCCACGGTACACAATGATTCTTTTCTCCATAATTCCCGCCAACTAATTAGTTTTGAAATGTGTCATATATTCCTTAAAATGAGCAGTGGTCCATTTACTTTAAAATTCAGTCAAAGTAAGTTCTAGTATCTTCTTTTGTGTCTTATTATTAACACGTGTTTGTTACCTCTCTGTCCCTTTTCAACATTACATTGAACCTTTCTGGAATCTTATTCATTTTAAACATTTATGTTGCATGCACTTTTTCTAAGAAACTATTCAGTTTTCATTAATTTTATATAATTCTCTGTTATTTAAATAAAATTAAATGGAAAACACATATTACAAACAAATAATAGAAAAGAAAATGGGACTATTAAAAAAAAATGTTTAAAAAGATTTTTTTTCAATAATTTTTGAAAATTTTTAATTCTTATACAAGTTTAAAATTGACATATTGAATTAAGGAAGGTGGTTTTATGTTTTTTGTACACTCCATGGTAAGCTTGTTAAAATTTTGCAGTTTATATATTTTTTTTCCATGGCATTCTTTCTACTGAGATGTTAAATTTTATTTTTACTTAGCCATTCTTAAATTCGAAAAAAGGAGTATAAAGAAAATTGAACTTCGGATTACGAAAGAAAGTTACTATTAAAAATAAAAAAGTTGCAAACTTCGGCTAAATTGGAAGTAACCCAAAAAAAATTGTGTGCCGGTGACTTCAAGTAACCAAAAACATTTTATAGTACTTTACTTCCTACTGAAAAATGCCTAACGCGCCCATAGAAGTTTCACGGTAAAAACTTGTCCCCATCCTTTATCTAGAAAGATAAAAGTGTCTCGCTGTATTAATGAATGCAATTTTTCACTATCGACATGGTAATAAAAATCCATATTTTCTACACTTATTAAAATTTGACCTTCATATTAACAGTTATTGTTAACAAATATGTAAATATGCTAATATACTAGTTAGGTAAATACTTTAAAACACTCATTATTGGAGAACCAATCAAAACAACTATCTTCTAGCTAATACTGACGAAGTATTGAATTACTAGTATATTAGCGTGCCCAGATTAGGGCAGCAATATACAGAAAGTAGGTATTTTCATAATAAATAAGAAAGTGTGTAAGTTGTGATTTGCATTATACCTAAATAATATTCTCTAATCATGATAAAAGTAAATAAATCAAAATAATCGATTGTAAATATGTAAAATATAAAAAAAGGTGAAAACTTGAGGCCAATTGATTGATCATTTTTGAAAAATAATTAACGTAATCTAAACGTAATTACTTTCGTTAACATAACCTGTTTGTTATGAATAGCTCCCTACTGAGAAGTACCTAATCTTTGTTAATTACATTTTTTTTTCAGAGTTTTTCAACTGATACGTGATATACACAATGAGTGTCAATATCACATACAATTATTTAGCTTACTTTTTCAGAATTTTACTTGACTATTTCCTGTATTCCTACAATTACTCTACCTATATTGCCGCATTGTCATACGTATATTATAATGACAATGCATAGTCATTGTTCATCCCTGAACTAGCTTCATCTGATAATGTAATAAAATTGTAGTATCTGTCTGTATTATGTTCTTTCAGGCAGGAGGAGTCTGGCCTATCTACAAATTGTTGTTTACATTATTTCTCACTTTAAACTATACTTTATAATCAGGGCCCCAACAGGGGAGGGGGGGGTAGGTCCAGTAGGTACCGTGGTACCAGGGCCCGACCACTTAGAGGTCCGAATAAACTAGGAAACGCAATGCAAAAATATTAAACTAATTAAAATTTGGGTACAGGTAGTGTAGTTATAATGAAAGGGGCCGGGGCCGGGGCCCATGATTTGATGTGAGTGCCTGTTAATAAAATAAGTCTATGAACTGAAAATTGACAAAACTTTGATGCACCGACCATTCGAACCGTAACTAAGATAATATATAAACATATATAAACATTTATTTATTACGGCACTTGTCCCTTTTATAGACAAGAGAATGGGATAACTCTGAAAACAACCTATTTAGCAGCGTTAACAAATTTAAGAGCTAAAGCTCCATATACTTTATAACTTTCACCCAAACTAAATCTAAGAGCATATTATATATGTATAATTTTCTGAAAAGGCATAAATAAAATCAAGAGTATCGAAATCAAACGCAGTTTAATCTTTTATTGCAATTAAGCCGCGAACGTAATTCGACAATTTCTCCTACATTCCTAAACCGATTAAAATAATTTTTTGATAAGCTTTTATAGGCAACTTTATAGAATGGTACTAGCCTATTGAAAACTAAAGAAAGAAAAACATTTTTTTCTTGTGTGAAAAACAAAAAAAAAATATATTTTTTGTTGACTTCAATATCCCAATATCATTCTATCAAGTATTTTCTAAAAGCCTGTCAAAGTATTTTCTCAATCGGTTCATAGGAGAACTTGTCGAATTACGAAATCATTTTTTTAAGCCACACCGCCACCCTTAAAGCAATTGTACAAATTCAACAAAATATATTAACGTTGAGATCCAACGTTACCGTATGTAACAGTTCATACAAAATAAGGTAATAAATTATATTTTTAAATCATACTACCTATTACACTATTTCATAATATAATATTTAGAATCAAAAGATTGTAAATAAATTGACATTTTTATTAGATGAAATTAATATTTTACTCGTTTATTGTTTTGTAATATACATTTTTGTGATTTTAAGAATTTTTGAGGGAAACGATTATTATATTATTTACCTACGATCACTACTGTAACTAGTCAAAAACACACTATCTGACATCTATGTAAGTTGAACTTTACATATTGTAAACAAATCGCACTGTAAACAAACCGCACGGTAAACAAAACGCACGGGACACGCAATTATCGGTGGCTTATATCGCTGACGCGGAGTTTAAAAAAACAAATGCGCCTACGTAATTTTCAAACGCTGTCAAAACTGACATAATATTTGTTGAATAATATTGTTGACAACTATATCAGGATTTTACTAAATAAATAAATGAATATGATCGTAGGTAATAGTATATTACGTAATGAGAATTGTAAGAAGCATATTACGCACGAATGGAAAAGTTACGCACGATGCCGCGTAGCGGCGAGTGCGTATTTCCATGAGTGCGTAATTGCTTTACAACTCGAATTATGTACTATACTTTACCTACGATCATATTTATTTATTTATTTAGTAAAATCTGAATTTAGTTTACTAGTCAACAATGTCATTCAACAAATATTATGTCAGTTTTGACAGCGTTTGAAAATTACGTAGGCCCATTTGTTTTTTTTAAACCCCGCGTCAGCGATATAAGCCACCTATAATTGGGTGTCCCGTGCGTTTTGATTACCGTGCGATTTGTTTACAGTGCGTTTTGTTTACAATACGTAAAATTCAACTTACATGAATGGCAGGTAGTGTGTTTTTTACTAATTACAGTAGTGATCGTAGGTAAAGTATAGTACATAATTCGAGTTGTAAAGCAATTACGCACTCATGAAAATAACTTTTCCATTCGTGCGTAATATGCTTCTTACAACACTCATTACGTAATATACTATTTTGTACGACATGCTTTGAAATTAGCCGAACTGTCAATAATAAATGTCAGTTACTATTGGTATGTCATATACACAAATTCACACTGTATTTTACAATAACTAAAATTGATATTCTAATTACATGTTTTCATAAGTGATTTATCACCACTGAATAATAAATAATTAATTTGTTTCTTTTTTAATCAACCTCATCTACTTGTCTTTTTTTTTCAAATAATTTTCTAGACCTCAATTGAAACTAAATATAGAATATGATGAGTCAACATCAATAACAATTTTTAGTTCACTCTGAGAATTATTTCTCATCTTATTTCCTCTATTTCTGCAATTACACCACGAATATCGCACGTATGTGATACGTTTCAAAAAGACAAGCAACACAATGGCCTATTTTTACAGAGTGCGTTAGCAATCCTAAATGTATTAACAACACAGTGAGTATCTAAAGAAAAAGTGTCTTCTCCATATATACGGTGCCAGAACGCATATACATATCGGGAATATATAGGGAGCCACTTGCTCACATTAAATGCGGAAAATATTGGGTGCGAGAACGTCAATTTAGTTTTCGGTGCCACTTGGTGATTTTACGCGTATATATATATATATATATATATATATATATATATATATATATATATATATATATATATATATATATATATATATATATATATATATACATGCATTTAGTACTCATACACCTCCGAATGTTATATGGTTAGGTGGTGTTTGCCTCCGATTTTACGCGTTCGCCTCCGATTTCGGAGGCGGAGACGTTTTGTGTTGTTTTCATCGCGAATGTCTTGATAATTAGTAAATTCATGACTCATTATTATCAATAATGATCAGCTTTATTGGTGCGCATATAAGATTATGACAAAAAGGGAAGAAATAGAGAGATAGAAGCATTTAACGACACTTTTTTTGGAGGCGGAATACACCTATAAACATATGTAAACATACACCATAGTCCACTACATTTTTTACCAGGTGGCGCTGTTGTTTTAAACACTTGATGTATATAGGTATTAAATGCTTCCTTACAATAAAGTAGCGATATCGCCTCCTAAACTTGGCAACATAGTAAAGAGGCATACTATTCCTAAATACATCTATAGATATGGTAACTAAAATAATAATAATAATAATAATAATAATAATAACACGTCTTTATTATTTTTCATATAAACATGACAATTAATTATACAATTCATAATAAAATAAGACATGAAAAATAAATGGCGAAGTTAAGCGGTCACAATCCACAAGAAATCATGCACGCTTTTCTTACTTATTATTATTATTATAAATTAAAAAAGGTATTTGTATAAGGTATTTATTTAACAGGACACGAACATTCCTTAACGTAACTAGTTGCCCTTAATCCACTGTCACTGCTGCTGGCCTTATATAGTAAAAGTAAAAAAAAATTAGAAGACGATTTTTATTGGGGGGGGGGGCTAAAAGCAGAAAATAAAAGAATAATAATAACACAGGTCAACATTTAGTTTAAAAAAATACACAGGACTCTACCTAGGTACCCAGGGGTTTTTGGGGTCGCTGATTCCGATGCCGAGGTCGGTTAAGCTCTATCACGTCAGGTTCAAGGACATCTGAAGGTCAAACTAAGAAAAGGTGGTTGAACAAATCTGAGAAAATTTACACATAGGTTTTTGGGGTCGCTGAGTCCGAATTTGGTGTTCGCTTACCCTTAAAAGGCATCCGGAGGTCATTTCAAGGTTAATTTGAGAAAAACGGAGAGGAAGCTGTTAAAAAATCTGAAAAAATTTACATATAGGGTTTTTGGGTCGCTGAGTCTGTATCCGATGCCGGTTGACCTCTATCATGTCAGTTTCAAGGTCACTTTAAGGTCAAACTAAGAAAAGGTGATTGAAAAAATCTGAAAAAATTCACGCATAGGTTTTTGGGATCGGTGAGTCCGAATCCGGTGTTCGTTTACCCTTAAAAGGCATCCGGAGATCATTTCAAGGTTAATTTGAGAAAAACAGAGGAGAAGCTGTCAAAAAATCTGAAAAACTTATATATAGGTTTTTTGAGTCCCTGAGTCTGCATTCGATGTCGGTTGACCTCTATCACGTCATTTTCAAGGTCATTTGAAGGGTAAAGTAAGAAAAGGTGGTTGAAAGAATCTGAAAAAATTCACACATTTTTCGGGTCACTGAGTCCGAATCCATTGTTCGCTTACCCTTAAAAAAAAGAGGCATCCAGAGGTCATTTCAAGGTCATTCTGAGGTCATTTCAAGCCGGAATTCGTCCGCCAGCTTTAGCTGCACATGAAGATTCTTCGGCTATTTCAGTGCAAATATATTTAACTCAATGAATCACCTACCTATTTTCTTCTGTGAAAGGATGGCCTTTAGGTATAGTTGCAGAAGCAGAGCGAACATGCAAGTAAAGAGTACCACGGGCGTTAGCTTCACTCACTTGGAGCTCAATCAGTGCTGGTTTTGCCTATAAGCTGAGTAAACGCCAGCTTAGGGCCTCGCATTTAGGGGGCCTCAGAACTCAGATTTCATACGCAGATATGCACGTTTATTTTATTAGAAGAGAAAGCTTCAACGAAAAACATACCTAGAGCTTAGGGCCTCCGGTTACCTAAAACCGGCCCTGAGCTCAATCCTGTCAGGGTCAAAGTAATTTAATGGTTTCCTGAGTCAGACAAACTGACAAGGAGGCAGACAGACTGTCAGATAGAAACATTTAGTCATTCAGTCAGACAGAATTACTGACAGAAAGGCAGGATGTCAAATAGATGGACAGAGAGAAAATGCAGGCGGATGATAAATACAGACTAACAAGCAAACAAACAGGTGTGCAGGTATAAGGGCAGACAGATAAACAGACAATAAGTAGGCAGGTGAGCATTCGTATAAATTTTTTTTAATTTTTTTCACCTCCTATTCTTACTTTAACCTTCAAATGACCTTGAACATGAGGTGATAAAGGTCAACCGACATCGGATTCGGACTCAGAGACCCCCCAAGAGCCTATGTGTGAATTTTTTTAGATTTTTTCAAAAACCTTCTCTTAGATTGACCTTCAAATGACCTTGAACCTGACGTGATAGAGCTTAACCGACCTCGGCAACGGAATCAGCGACCCCAAAACCCCTGGGTACCTAGGTAGAGTCCGGTGTATTTTTTCAAACTGATTGTTGACCAGTGTAATCTTCCACCTTCCAAAGATATTTTAAAAACCTAGATTATTCTGGAGCAAAAATGTAAATATTTCCCTCTAGCAAGAAATAAAAATGTTTTAAAAAGCATTCGAGACCAAAACTCTAGAATATATTTGTTGGTTAATCATAAATTTTGCTATACTAATTAATGATAGTTTGTTGGAGTCATCTCGAATGCTTTTAAAAAATTTTTAAACAATTCAAAAATTTTTCTCTTGCTGGAGGGAAATATTTACATTTTTGCTCCAAAATGATTAAGTTTTGAACATTTTACTTCTTTAAGTATATCATCTCTTTGAAATATTTTATATTATTTTCTGCTTTTCTGCTTTTCTGCATTCCGTTGGTTCCAAGTTTTCTCCTCGCCAAACATGAATTTGGAGAAATACTCTGTAAGAATGTTGACTTAATGCCTCGGATGTTACTGGCAGTCTTCGTAAAATCCCGGTAGTACTAGATTGGCGGACTAACTTATTGAAGATAATGAATCTTTGATGATTCAAATATGTAATTTCTTTTTTCGTTGAGCTACGGTTGTTGAATATACGGACAACCTCTTCGAGATCTTTTCTTTTATTGACGCATTCCACCGTTTGCACTTTTCCTTTACCAAAGAAAGCTGAAGTGTTATCGCATCCACTGAACGTGTGGCCATACAGCTTTTTAAAACTTCCGAGGACTGCAAGTCACGAGAACTGTAATCTTTATTTTTTATTTATCTCTGAGCCTCTCTTAAGAAACGGATATCTTTATCTTCAGGTGCGAGAGCGATAATCAATGCGAGAAGATCAATATCTTGTCCGAGGATGACCACTGTATCGTTTCCATGAGATTTGTTTAAGGCGGTTTGAACTATGAGTACGTCAACGACGTCTACAGCAGTAATTGTTTTGATTCCCTCGTTTTTAAATCTCTCCACCAATTGCGAAATAAACCGTTCCTTTTTGTGAGATTTTTTATCATTTTATTTTGCGTTTCAGTCAGTGGCGTGTTCTCATGAAAAACAATTTCCGGTGAAATGCGTTTCAAAAGACGCTGCTGTCTTTCGATGCTCTTCATACTGCAGTCAGCATATCCGTCAAACACTACAGTCACTTTTTGGCCGTAATGTTTACGAATAAAGCTGCTTCGGCCATACTACACGATGAATCAAATTGCCGCCATCAACAATGAACTGGCAATCGGCCTCTCTCGTACAGCATTGAAAATATCATACAGACGATTTCTTAATTTTCCTCATTAACCCTTTCTTATTGAAGAGAAGAAGTGGAATTGAAGCAAGCTCAGAGTTGAAATATGACTCCAAATCTTCTTTTGTGTGAACAGTAGAGATTATCCTCTAATATAATTGCAAAGAATGGGAAAATACATAAACTACTTGCGACAAAACCCTCTATATATGCATCTAATAGAGAAAATTCTGCTCAATAAATTCATTCCTGAGCATTTTTCTCGTTAAAGTAACCGGTTTTAAGATATTCGGAGTCAAACTTGGAATAGGATGGATTTTTACCTCTGCGCCCCAAACTACGCCTCTGTTCGGACGCTGTTAGCGCGAAATAGATGAGGATAAGCTACAAGGTTAATAGTACATTTTTTATGCAGAATTTAACATGACGATTTTTTTATTTCCTATACTTTTTTCTCTTTCGACGAACGGTTTACAAGATAAAAGTGAAAAACCAGCGTTAAGTCCCCGTAATATGGCCGAAGCAGCTCTATTCATAATCATTACGGACGTTTCATCCCTAAATTGTGGGGAACTATTCGGGTATCTATTTCGAACCCTATCTAGATTACGCATCCCAAATATTATTACTTTATAAATTATTTCTTCTAAAATATCTAATTTACGTGGACTAATATGTAACAATTGTGTTACAAAATTGAACTTATTCAGTGATGTCTTTTGAAAAGCATTTTAAATAGTACTAATAATTCCCTTAAGAACATATTTTGAATTACATACATTATTCTACAATAGATATTTAGCGTGAACGGTTCATTTTAAAACAGATAATCGCACATTATCGGGTAAAACACCAATGTAATCTGATAGAGTATCACTTACACAATATGAATCATCATAATAACAAACGCACACGATTGCATAGCGCAACTAATTGCGCAAGCGCTAGAGCATTTTACACTATAGAAGTCTGGCAACCTCGAAGGAGGCAGAGTCTACCGTTATATATAACAGTTTTAAATACATTGAGTCAGAGAGGTACTATTTATATAACGAGGTGTAAACATACCAATCGTATGAACAAAAAAGTGTATGTAAAAAAAGATAAAAATTCTTTCCCCTCTCCGCGTGCCCTTGGTAAGTGAAATTTGGCGGTTATGTATATGTAAACAGAACTAATCTATCTATATTATTTCTAGTGGAGGTGCGGGCGCCACAAATTTGTAAGGAGGCGGACACGATACAAATGCACACATATATATATATATATATATATATATGTATATATCTCAAAAATCATTTCTTTTTTTTTCTGCGCATAAGCAAAACCTTGTTCTAAAAGTTGAATACTTACTTTCTATGCAGAGAAACTGCTGTTCAGAATTTTTCTCCGCTATTTTCCTAATTTGAGTGGACTATGTCCCTTTTTGGGAGCCTTAATAAAGATAATTCCCTTGCAGAAAATAACAACGTTATAGTTTGCATTCGAGGACCGTGGCTTGGAATCTAACTTTTGTTAGACTTATAATTTCTCGTGTTTTCATGAAATAGTCTACACACATACACACATATACAGACATTTATATTTAATATTTAAATTCAGCGTGCTGTGAAACGAATTTCTGTTCACCGACTGGGAACTTAAACGAAAAGCTAAAAGAAGCTCTGAAGGAAAAAAGAGATGCGGAGAGAAACCATGACGAGGAAAAATGCAGATCATTCTTCGAAAACATAGAAACACTCCCAACAGGACAACGACCAAACCAAACCTTCAGATATCTGAAAAAATATAGAAGGAACAACAGTACCCACAAGAGAAAATACATACCAATGCAACATTGGACCAAGAAGCTGGAGGAAGAAGAGAAGGCAACTAAAGAACGAACAAAACTAATAAAAGAAACAGACCATTGGCCCTTGGACAAGCCATCATCAAAAGACCAACTGCTAGAAATAATAGCCAGAGCTAGAAGAAACACCGCACCTGAAGTAGACAAAATAAACAACGAGCTAATACACTACGGAACGGAAAGGCTAAAGGAGCAAACCCTAAAAATCATCACCAGAGTATGGACAGAAACCACACCACCTCTGCCTACAGAATGGACTACGACCTCCGATTAAAGAACTTAAATCTAAATACATAACAGGCTATCTTTTCACTATATACCTTGTTTGCTCCTAACATAGTCACATGATATGTCCATTAAAATGGATAGATGAACATCACATCCCATAGGCAACAGTGGCGTTGTGTGTGTAGAAAATGTGTAGAATGGTAAATATTTTCATTAAAATGAATTATTGCAATTCCTGCATTACTGGCTCTTTATATAACGTGATGTAGGCATACAATATTACAGTAAGATAAAACGGTAAGATACATATGTATTGAAAGGATATTAAAATTTAATTGCTATTTACTTTATAACTGTAAACTGAACTTCATCATGTTACGACTATGGAACGATCGATTTTCTTCTTTTTTAAACTGCTTTCTGCAAACGGCACAACACTTCACTATTTATTTGCACAAAATATATTGTCACTAAACTGTGTAAATATGAATAGAGAATATTATTTAGGTATTAAGCAAATCACAACTTAAAATAAAATTACTTTTTCACCAGTTTTTGGTCGGAGAACACGAAAAAAATTTATTATATTAGAATGGGAGTCTTTCGGGATCATAAAATTCATGCCATTATGTATCTAGATATAAGTTCTTTAATCAGAGACTACGACTACCCCTCCCAAAAATCAACTCGCTACAGAATATAGATGACTACAAAAGAATAACGCTCTGCAGCATAGGATACAAATACTACGCACAATTCCTGCTCGAACAACTAGAGAAGTACATTGAAAGACCGCCAGACTACCAGACAGCATTCATCAAAGGCAGATCAACGGACGACCACATGTACACCACCAGAAGAATACTGGAAGAAAAATGGAGAGAAGGGACAAAACTGCACATAGACGCTATAGATCTCCAAAAGGCATTCGATATCATCAGTCACGAGGCCATAGTCAACACCCTATATAACAAGGGAGTACCGCACTATCTAATAAACAAGATAATAAAGGCTGCCTTCATGAAACCACTGCCATACAATGGTTCGGACAAATGACGGAAACCAGACAAAAGAACAGAGGAGTCAAACAAGGATGCCAGCTATCCCCCCGACTATTCACCACGGTCCTAGACCAAGTAATACAAAACACAACAAGGGAAACACCAACGAAGACACGGAAACACTGAGAACCCCAATCATACCGTTCATCGAGAAAAACAAACTATCATGGGGCCTGACTAAACGGCTGTACATAGCCATCATACTGCCAACGATGACATATGGAGTTAAAAACGTGGCAACAACAAAAGCCAACAGAAGAAGTTTGAGAAGAGCTGAAATAGACATCATCCAACTACTCAGAAAAACAACAGGACAAAAACAGCGACATAAAACATCAACACTACTAGAAGGGAAGACAATCACAAAAAGGATAGAAGTATACGCAATGAAGTACTGGGAACACGTCCAAAGAAGGGAACCAACACATCTACTGAAGAAAGCACTAACATTGAACAGCAGCAAACTAAAAATAGGGAGACCATATTACACGTGGAAAACAACAATCGAGAGGATCATGAACAAACTGGGAAAGGACCAAACATACTGAGAAAGAAAAGCGAGGGGAAAAAAGAAATCGAAGCGATATATACTCCACCAGAATCAGAAACGGAGGAATCAGAAGGCTCAGAAGAAGAAGAAGATTTATAGAAGCACAAAAACAAAAATAGGAGCACAGACAGCAGCGACACAATGCGGCAACATATATCACAAGAAAACCCAGAAGAGGCAGAAGTCCAGAACCAAAAATATAAAAAAAAAAGGGAGCTTAAACGCTTCCTCACGACACAATGCGGTAACGCATTTCACAAATACCTACACCTCCCATCCCACATTCCCTTACCATGCGCCATGTGGAACTCGCTGCTGGCAACAAGCATGACCTTAGTATAGTCCAACCCAGCGTGGACGTAGCAGGCCCCGCTGTATAATCCTTGGGAGTGGCAGAAATGCCTACCGCACGCTGGTAAATCAATCAATCAATCAATATTTTTATGACCTTTATTAAACATTTGTGTTCGACTATAATATACCGATTTGATTAAATCAACTATCTAACTTTGTTGGTTTGTAGAATTTTTCCAAACAAGAGGTGCATTAACTTAGCTCCTGCAAGTTCAACGTAGGTCAATGGGTCTTTTATATTTTTTTTGTGACCTTTATTCATGAATTATATTAGGCCATAAGGGCGCCGGCGTATTTTTAAATAAACACTTTAAGAATATATTAAACCAGTTAAAAGGTTTACAATTCCTTTATACTATAATAAACATTTAACATTAAAAAATAATTAGAGATACGCAAAGTTATTAAATAAAATATTAATATCACAATTTAAGGTGATTAAGATAAAAAAATTTAAAAAAAGGAATAGAAACTTATGAATAAAAATTTAACAAAAGTAGTGGTTTTTTTACAAACACCTTCTGACCAACATTTTTGAAAGCTCGGTAAGTATTGATGGACTTATGGCTGAGCCGGGATCCATAAACAAATCTCCTTATAGCGTGGAGTAAAAAGCTCCTCTGTCCTCTCTCAACATGAATGCTGTCCAGACCACCAAATTTATCACAAAAGATCAAATGATAGGCATTGACTTGTACTGTGCTGACTCCTCTTCTCTAGGTCCAAGGATTTAACATATAAAAGGGAAAAAATATGTTTAAAAATCAGTAAGGGGATTAAATTACTATAGCAAATTCGATAATAAGTATTATGTACTCAGATACAAAACTACGTTAAAACTAATCAATTAACTACAATATTTCTTACTACTTTAAGCTAGGTAGAAATTTTAAGTTGCAAAAGAAACAAAAAGTTAAGACAGTAATACATTACGTTAAAGAAAAAATTAATGACCATAATTACGATAAAAAGTACTCTGCAAAAGTTAACGATATTTTAGATCAGATAAAAATTTGACAACAAAAAATTGATATATTTGAAAATATTATTTCTGCGATAAAGAAAATTTAAACATGAAATCTACACGAAAATAGGTAAGGAAAATATTATTCAAATATCAAAGACAAAATAAGTCTGTACTATATATTGAGTATTATGTAATTAGCATAATTTCACAAGAAAAGAAAAGGAAAAATGAATGTATGACTTTTATTAAGCTGAAAGTCAAGAAAAGTTAATTTAAGGTAAGATAAGGCCAAAAGCCAATAATAATTTATTTTAAATTAAAATAAGAAAAAAAAAGGTCAAAAAGGATAAAAAAATTGCTGGTCGCTTGTTCAAAATATTAACGATATTCCCTCAGATTTGACTCCAAGAAATCAGACAAAAAATTATAACATGTGGAGTGATGGTAACTTGTGCATTTTTGTGACATTTAAATCAATAGATAATTATAGTTTAAAACTTTGTGTGGACAGATAGACATATTAGATAATAAGTATAGATATTTAAAAGATATTTTTATATATATTTTATATTTTTATTTACCAACAATTAACCGGAATAAGATAAAAAAACGACACTTACATTAATCATTAAATCAGGTAAGAAAAAGATAGTGATATAATTAATCCATTAACGAAGCTACACAAAAGACAAGAAGAAATGAAAATGGTTCGTCAGTTCAGAAACCCCATATTCTAGGACTCTCTGGACGTATGTTCGATGAGTGCTTTAAATCTCTACAGATTTAGTCAAAAGATAATGAAATAAAAGAAAGAAAAACACTCACCTTACGTTTTCCAGCCTAGGTACCATAATATTCCAGAAAGGTCCACCATAAATTCCTTAACCAACTCATGCGCTTACACACAACTATATTCTCTAGTGTATCCACACCAGTATGTAGTTCACCTAGAAAAATGCATCAAACATCAGAAAAATATCTATAAACCAAAAAAGAGAATATATGTGACCACCATAGGTTAATCTATTATTGTTTAACTCTTACGTTACCACTTAGAGATAAAAGATAATTTGCCAAGTGGGTCGATAATAATTACTTAATCACTGTTAAATAATTAAAGGTATATAAAGATAATTTGCCAAATGGGCCGATAATAATAATTAATTAACCCCTACGTCAAATAATTATTGATACGATGTCTAACCCTTAAACAAAACACACTATTTAATAAAATTATTCTTAAAAATATGTCCACTCACAAGCTCAAAATATATATTCAATTAAATTACCTACATAAAATAATTGAAAACTGAAAGGATTAAATAGATAAAAAAGGAAATAAAGGCACAAGACCATACCTTCCTCATGTTAACAAACCAGCCAGGATCTGAAAACACAACCGCCCGTTACAAGCGTTAGGTCAAATATGAGGATTCTCGCCCCCAATCCTACCGTCAAATGATCAAAGGCGCTGATTTTTTTAAGTACAATTACCTACCATATATTAAGTTACAGATTCACGCATATTATACCGTGCGTGTAATTTCCCATTAGGCATGTACATTCACGTAGCGCGAGAAATATGGCAACACCGGCAGCCGTAAATTCATCCATCGGTGGAGCATTCCAGCTCTGTTATTTCATTTCAGCCAGCTGGCACACGCGATATTGCAATTCCACTCCCCATGCTTAGCCCGCGAGTACACACACGGTATAACACATCACTTTATAACAAAATGTTTACACCGATCAGAAAACAGTGAAAAAAATACTAATATTAATAAAATAAAATGTTAAAGGGAGCTGTAACGTCATTTCGACAGAAATTTCGTTACAGCTAGTAAGTATAATACCAATAGATAAATCTAAATTTAGCTAACAATTATTTTGTATCTATTAGATTAACAATATCATGACTTACACATTTTAAAATATAAAATGTAAAATTTCTTTGTATATTTATGACTTGTACGATACGAGAATCGGGTAAACGATAGCTAGAAGGCAAAAGCTATATACCATTTCATATCAGATGACCATGACTATAATAGCTTGTTAATGTGTAAAGAACAACTTTAAAGTAATTGGAATTAGCTTTTAAGTATCAAGTGAGCTGCAGTGTTATCGTGATATCAAATACCAAATGTTTAATTAGCATACTCAGATTGACTAAGATGAACAGACCAACATCTCTCTTCACTTTTTCTGGTAATTAGTGATGCTAAATTTAAAGATACATAATTCGACTGTTTTCATTTAACTTTTTTTTCATCGAAAGGCCAGGATTTATTTGGTTTTACCTAATAATAAGAAATACATGTTATGCACCAAGGATGATTTAGTAGTTAATGTGATGATTAATATTTTTCTCCATTCTTATTGATGATGATTAATATGTATATTTAGTGTAGTCAAACTATTATTGTTTTCAACAATTGCCATCGAGTAGCAATTATATAATTATATAATTAGTCCTTGGTGCTTTAAGAAATAAGAAAAACAATTTGTTGAAAAATACGATTTTGTCGCCATATTTTTTATGCATATCGTATCGTCACAAAAAAATACGAAATTAATCCTAGTAAAATTTCCAAAAAAAAATAGTGCACACAAAAATGCCTTGTTAATTTTTTTAGTGGATGTTTAATCTCTTAAACATACAGTTTTTATCATTTCAAATAATTTAATTTCTTATTGTTATTGTATCCTACTTTCGACATATATTAGTTATTTCGTATTGCAATCTACATAAACATTAACTATAAACAATGTCAGCAAAGTATGTAATCAAGTGCAAACATTGCATTTCTATAGTTGGCATAATTTCTAGGACAAGTTTAATATTTCATATGTAACGTATAATTAATTGTTTTTACGATTTGTTATTATGTTTATTATTGCCATTTAGTATAAATAGAATTTTATTTTCTTAAATAAATCAGTCTCAACTAATTACTTGTTGTACTCATTTAACCAATCTTTCCAAGCCACAATTAGGAGGTGAGGCTGCCTCCAGGATTGGTTTTTACCACAACAACAAAAATCCCTACAGTCCACTGGTCCCAGAGCCAGTAACCCCAACTACACCCTCACACGGTTTCGCCAGTGACCCGCTCAGCCCGAGCATCATTGGGAGATCGTACATTGGTCCTTCGAGCAAAAAACCAGTCGATACACCCGTATCGTCCCCACGTAGAAGAGATCGTTCATTTGTTCTTCGAGCAAAAACCAGTCGATACAGCCGTATCGTCCACAAAAACAAGAAATCAAACAATCCAAGTCAACCCAACTAAACCACCGGACAGCCAGTCCATAAAAAAAAAAAAAAAAAACAACCAACCCGAGAAGAAGAAGAAGAAGAAGAAGAAGAATACAACAACACAACTCAAGCCAACCCTAAGCAAAATCAAATCCTATCAACACCATCCTACCCAAGTTAACACAAAGCAATTCAACCCATTCAACCCGAGAAGAAAAAAAAAAAAAAAAACTATCCAAATCAAATCAACCGAATCACCGGAAAGTCTACATATTCCAAACGAACCCAAGAAAACAACCAACACCAACCTAATAAACCCTAGCCCACCCAAGCTAACACAAAGCAATCCAACCCATTCAACCCGAGAAGAAGAAGAAGAAGAAGAATACAACCAGATAACTCAATCCAACCCTAGGCAAAATCAAATCCTATCAACACCATTCCACCCAAATTCAAACTTTACTTAACCAAGATGTCATCCAAAGAGGAGATGAACCAACTCAGCCTGCAACAAGAAAATTTGGCCAAACAACTAGCTCAGATTCTTACCAATTCAAAAAAGGACTCCGCGTCAAGAAAAACTGAAGAATACATTTCCAGTCGACTTGCATCAATAGAAGACATATGGAAAATTGTAAAAAAAAACCATGCCAAACTACTGGCGCTGGACCTTCCACAGCATCCATACATCGAGATGAACTACTACAGCCAAATACAAAGAAAGTACGAAGAGGCAAGGAAATATCTTCAGGAATGCCCAAAGGCGACGACGCATGCAAACGATGAAGGATCCGATGAAGACGCCGATCAACAAAATTCAGCCATTGAGGATCCAAACAACGACGCCGAGCAATCTATACAAATTAAACGTCAGATGCATCGGATGCAAGAACTAGACAAGACCATCCATCTAATTGACAAAGAGCTGCTCGAAGTCAAACCCAAAAAACGTTACGAGTTGCTGCTTGAAAGAATTAACAACCAGTGGAGTACCATCCAGGCCCTACACGAAGATATCATGATTCACGAAATCAGGTTCCAGTCCAACTACTTCGGAGATGAGAAGTACCAGGAAGCAGGACAACGATACGACAACGCCGTAACAAACCTTTCAAGCAAGATCGACGCAGTATCCCCCACCTCTGATGCAATCAGACCCAACCTGCACCTCCCAAAAATCTCAATTCCATTCTTCGATGGAAACTATGAGCACTGGCCTACCTTCAACGACATATTCCTGAAACTCATTCATTCAAACATGTCCTTGTCCAAAGTCGAGAAGATGCAGTATCTCAAAACCCACGTCCGAGGCGAGCCAAGCAGAATGATTCAACATCTTCAAATTACAGATGCAAACTATGACACAGCTTGGGAGTTACTAAAAAAAAGATACGAAAACAGTCGACTTTTAGTATCCAAGCTGATTGACAAAATCTTGGATATACCCCCAATGCAAGGCGAATCTATACACAAATTAAGGCAGCTACACGACACTACCACTGAATGTTTAAAGGCACTTGAAAACGTAGGCATTAGCACTACGTCTTGGGGACCACTAGTTTCTCGCATCATCACCAGAAAATGGGACGCAGAAACCAATCGGCTATATGAACAATCCCTCAAGGCCCCACATAAGGTGCAAGAATTCAAGGAGATGATGGAGTTCCTGGAGAGAAGATTCCAGTCCCTTGAGTCCACTGCTATAGCCAAGAATATGTTACCCAGCAATGGTCAGAACAGCGGCAATAACTTCAACTCTTGTAGCTATTGCAAGCAACAACACAACATGTATGCCTGCCCACAATTCCGGAATTTGGCCATCAATGAAAGGATTCAAGCAGCCAAAGACAGACGCCTCTGCCTCAATTGCCTGAATCATGACTCCAGAATCAAATGCAGAAGTCAAAACCGATGCCAAAATTGCGGGGATCAACACCACACAATGCTTCACAGAGAATCCACATCAAGACCAGCAAGAGGTAGCGCCCCCCCTGCTACAACCTCGAGGGTTGCTACACATACTATTATGGCAGCCGAACAAACAATTATGGAAGAACAGTCATTATCCAGCAGCCATGTTGGGAGACAAGATCACACTGTCCTATTAGCCACCGCCCCGATTCGTATCAAATCATCATCAGGGACCCCAGAATACCTACGAGCGCTAATTGACCCTGGCTCTCAGTCGTCATTCATAACAGAAAGAGCCGCTCAATCACTTGGAATAACGAGGCAGAAAATCAGAGCAGAAGTAACTGGACTCGGCGAAGGAAGACCCAGGACATCAAGAACGAAGATTCAAGCTGAAGTCTGCCCACGGTTTCCTAGTCTTTTCTCCGTAAACGTCAATTTTCTAGTACTACCTAAATTGACGCAAGCCATGCCATCATACGAGCTAGAAGACATAAATGAGCAGCAATGGCAAAACCAAATCCTCGCTGACCCCACATATAAGAGACCTGGACCAATTGACGCCATTCTTGGAGCTGAGGAATACGGAAAAATTGTTCTGCAAGGGCTACAGAAAACCGAGGATGGTCTCCTAGGCCAACAAACAGAACTGGGATGGATACTGTCAGGCAATGTTAAGCAAACTCAGCCTAACAATATTAACATCATCAGCATGATAAGCCGCACTGAAGAAGATGAACAGCTAACAAAATTTTGGGATATAGAAGAAGTCTCGGTCCAGAGAATCCTGTCCCCAGATGACACAGTTTGTGAAGAACATTTCTCCAAAACGACGACAAGAAGCACAGACGGAACCTACACCGTCCAAATTCCCCTTAAGGACAATCCCTCTACATTGGGAGATTCCAAACCCCAAGCAATCGCCAGACTGCTACAACTAGAAAAGAAATTATCAAAAGATAAAGAACTTGCAAAACAATATAAAGAATTCATGCAAGAGTATCTGAGTCTTGGTCATATGAAAGAGGTTATTCCAAACCAAATGGATAACAAAAAATACTACATTCCACACCACCCAGTGATTAAGGAATCCAGTACTACTACAAAACTCCGAGTAGTTTTTGATGCCTCCTGCAAAACGTCCAGCGGCGTCAGCCTCAACGATTTAATGTACGTTGGCCCAAGATTACAACAAGAATTGGCAGATATTCTACTGCGTTGGAGAAAGCACAAAGTAGCCCTTACTGCCGACATCGAGAAAATGTATCGCCAAATCAAAATTACTACTGAAGACCAAAGGCTTCATAGAATACTCTGGAGATTCGACAAGTCCGAGCCAATTCACGAATTCACCCTCACAACTGTAACCTATGGAACAACTGCTGCACCATATCTAGCCGTAAAAACACTTCAGCAATTGGCCATGGATCAAAGAGACATATTTCCTAATTCCTCGGAAGTCGTCATGAAAGATTTCTATGTTGACGATCTATTATCAGGAGCCGACACCATGGAAGAAGCCATCCAAATGCAATCAGAATTAATAGCCCTATTAAGATCTGGAGGTTTCTCATTGAGAAAGTGGTCTAGCAATAAGCTACAGGTACTGCAAGAGGTACCAGAAGAACTAAGAGATCAAGATGCCCTAGAGATAACCGAAGATAAAACGAAAAAATCCTTGGGAATTCACTGGGCACCCTATGATGACACGTTTCGGTTTAAGGCAGACACAGCTTGCCAACAAAAACTTACAAAACGCAACATCCTGTCACAGATAGCTAAACTGTTTGATCCACTGGGATGGCTGGCTCCTGTAACCATAAAGGCCAAACTACTAATCCAAGAGCTTTGGTTGCAAGACTTGGAATGGGATCAATCAGTTCCAGAGGATGCTGAAGCAAAATGGGCATCTTTCAATGACCAGCTCAAACTCACAGAAGACATCCATCTGCCACGATGGATAAACTACAACCATACAGCCGACCTACAACTACATGGTTTTTGCGACAGTTCGGAAAGAGCCTATGGAGCAGTCATATACTCCATA
Source organism: Rutpela maculata (assembly GCA_936432065.2). NCBI lineage: Eukaryota > Metazoa > Arthropoda > Insecta > Coleoptera > Cerambycidae > Rutpela > Rutpela maculata. The sequence continues at coordinate 116,404,216 of OW386285.2, forward strand.
GTGACGAACAACCTAGGAGAGACAACAATCACCCTGTTGGTTGCCAAATCCAAGGTCGCACCGGCTAGAGCAAAAAACAACCATACCAAGACTGGAGCTCTGTGCCGCTGTGCTACTCGCCAAACTAATGAAGAGAACGATAACCGCCTTAGAGATCCAAAAAGTACGAACCTTTGCATGGACAGATTCGATGATCACTCTAGCTTGGATCAAAGGGGACGCATCCAGATGGAAAACATTCGTTGCCAACAGAGTAGCTGAGATAAATAAACTCCTGCCCACTCAATCGTGGCACCACGTACCCACTGAGGACAATCCAGCAGATCTAATCTCTCGAGGTGTAGATCCTGCGAGAATCAAAGGAAATGACCTTTGGTGGAATGGTCCAAAATGGCTTTTGAACAACCATCAATGGCCCAAGCAAGCCCCAGGGCATCACACAATGGAAGAAATAAAACACTGTTACCACGTGACCGTGCAAGAAAATGAGAATTTAATCATTAATAGATTCTCCTCCTTAACAAGGATGATTCGTGTATTGTCATATTGCAAAAGATTTATTAACCATGCACGAAACCTTACAAAGCAAACCGGCCACCTTACTGTGCAAGAATTAGACACCACGCTGCAACAACTTATTAAGATAACTCAACACAAAGAATGGAAAGGAGAAGTCCAGAAACTACAACGTACCAAGCCCATAGACAAGGGCAGCAATATTCTAAATTTAAATCCCTGGGTTGACCAAAACGGCATATTGCGAGTAGGAGGAAGATTAAGGCACTCCTCAATCCCGTATGAACACAGGCATCCAATCATTCTACCACACCACAGTCACCTCTCAAAACTAATTATTCAGGATGCCCATCACAACACGCTACATGGAGGAAACCAATTGACCCTAGCATACACTCGAAGAAGGTTCTGGATTATCAATGGAAAAAGAGCCGTTCGTTCCATCCTCAGCAAATGTATCAAATGCACTCGCTATAAAGCCCGAACAGCAAACCAGCTAATGGGAGATCTTCCTCCACCCAGAGTTACACCATGCCCTCCCTTCCTGCATTCCGGAGTAGACTACGCAGGGCCTATTCAAATAAGGGCTAGTAAAGGCAGAGGATACAAATCATATAAAGGTTACATAGCCATTTTTGTATGCTTGTCAATAAAGGCTATTCATCTGGAAGTAGTAAGCGACATGACTACAGATGCATTCATGGCAGCATTTCGCAGATTCACTGCTAGAAGAGGTCGATGTGCGCACATGTACAGTGACAATGGGACCAATTTTGTTGGTGCCAGTAATATCCTCAGTAAAGAAGTCCTCGCCATTTCCCGTGAACCTGAAATCCAGCAATCACTAGCAACTTCCGGAACTCAATGGCATTTCATTCCCCCGGCCACCCCCCACTTCGGAGGATTATGGGAAGCAGGAGTCAAGTCCATGAAATACCATTTAAAACGGATAATTGGTGATTCCACACTGACATACGAAGAATTGACAACACTCACTCACCAAATAGAAGCATGCCTGAATTCAAGGCCCTTATGTCCCCTGAACGACGACGTTGATGACATCGAAGCCCTCACACCAGGACATTTTTTAATTGGTAGGGGAATCGTATCTCCACCCAATCCAGTAACAACAAACATCAATACAAACCTATCATCAAGATGGCAGTTGGTCCAAAAAATGAAGGACTTTTGGCAAATATGGTCCTCCGACTATCTAAACAGACTCCAACAGCGATACAAATGGAAAACGCGTCAGGAAAACCTGAAAAGTGGTGACCTAGTCATACTCAAGGACGACAATATTAACCCGAGTCGATGGCCATTGGCTAGGATCTCAGAAACACATCCTTCTGCAGATGGAATTGTTCGAGTAGTTTCCGTTAAAAGAGCAGAAGGTCAACCGTTGAAGAGAAGCATCCATAAGATCATTCCATTACCTGTTGCTTCAGAAACTGATATACCCAGCACTGCAACCGTAGACGAGCAGGCAGCCACTACAACTATGAGTCATCCTGCTGCTCCTACTGGTATTCGCCCGGTCCCTAATGCGACAACGCAGACGGAAGAGAAAACAACAAGAACGTTCAAACCCAGATGAGATGAATGAACTCCAGCCACTTCATTAGCAAACCAACGAACCTCGTCCCTCCCGGTCTTGCCAGAATGTTTAATCTCTTAAACATACAGTTTTTATCATTTCAAATAATTTAATTTCTTATTGTTATTGTATCCTACTTTCGACATATATTAGTTATTTCGTATTGCAATCTACATAAACATTAACTATAAACAATGTCAGCAAAGTATGTAATCAAGTGCAAACATTGCATTTCTATAGTTGGCATAATTTCTAGGACAAGTTTAATATTTCATATGTAACGTATAATTAATTGTTTTTACGATTTGTTATTATGTTTATTATTGCCATTTAGTATAAATAGAATTTTATTTTCTTAAATAAATCAGTCTCAACTAATTACTTGTTGTACTCATTTAACCAATCTTTCCAAGCCACAATTAGGAGGTGAGGCTGCCTCCAGGATTGGTTTTTACCACAACAACAAAAATCCCTACAGTCCACTGGTCCCAGAGCCAGTAACCCCAACTACACCCTCACACGGTTTCGCCAGTGACCCGCTCAGCCCGAGCATCATTGGGAGATCGTACAGTGGAAAAATGTTAAAAACCACCAACTAGAATCCTTTAATGCTGCCAAAAAATCTAGACAGGAAAATTAAGAAAACTAAGCTAATACCTACAGTATTTTCGTTAAATTTTAATAAAAACAACTGATCTGATCTGATTCACGAAAAATATTTGAAGGAGTAAAATAGAAGAAATAGAATTCTCACATTTGATACCAAATTAAATCAAATCATTTATTTTTAAAGGTACGGTATAAATAAGTTTATAAAACAGTAAAAATAAATTTTGCTTATGTAGAAATTTTGATGAGGGATGTCATGTTAGCTTTGTATTAAAGAATACATTTGTCCTGTTTTGTGATCGCCTCTTTTCGGAAATCTATTATGACAGATAAGTAAAATTAAATAAGAGAAGAGTACAGAGGCAAGTCACCATGTTACAGAGAGCAATGAAAATGAGAGAATGACACTATATGTATACAGGGTGTCGTACCAGGAAGTGCATCGATCGATATAGGGAAAAGTACGCACCAGAAAATTTTGAAAATTTAGTGAGCTACAAATGGCAGTGTGGTCAATCCAACTAAAATAATTGCAAGCATCTGGTACTTCCGGTTATACCCGAAGTCGATACCAACTTGCTTATTTTAAATGGAATACCCTATTTTTTTAGAATTTTCGAAAAGAGCATAAAACTCTGAGTCAAAAACATGTAGGATACCCAATGCCTAAATCCAGCTGTTTCAGAGATATTTGACATTAAAAAAAAAATTGTCGGGTGTAATGGTTTACAATAACCTTTATAATTTTCTTCGTGTAAAAGATACTAATTTGCTTTTTGGCATGTAAAAAGAACACTAGGAGAGCTTCACTATACAATTGAATTACATTCAATAATGGTATACTAAGTGTTCCATTTTTAACGTTACAATTTGTAAAATTCAAACCGCGGAAACTTGTTTAGGTCAATCGGAACACCCTATGTTTGTTTACATCAAGTTATGTAAAATTAAATTCCTTTTTTTTTGACATGAGCATTGTGGGGGTTTAAGTTACAACTTTTTGAAATATTTGCGATTTTCTTAGAACTTCAAGAATTGTTAGTAAAAATTTTATCAAATTAGCCATGATTAGAAACAATCAGTAATGTCAGTCATTCTCGTATGTCAAAAAAGCCACCGTCTTTAAATTACACCCACGAAGACTTTGAATTTGTTTATTATTCATGGAGATGTGATAAAGTAATATCAAGAACTTGAAGTACATTTGCTACTCGATATCCACAAAAACGGAAACCGTCACCAAACACTGCTAAGCACATACTGGATAATTTTAAAAACTATGGCTCTGTCAAGGCAAGAATTCAAAAGCGGAAGCCTATTGTTGATGACGAAAACGTAGAAATAGCAATTCTGGGATATTTTCATGATGTCATTAAGAAAAGCTGCTCTGGAATCGGGACTATGTAAGGATTCAGTTCACAGAATCTTAATTAAACATAAATTTCACTCTCCGATTAAAGAACTTATATCTAGATATGTAACAGGCTATCTTTTCACTATATACCTTGTTTACTCCTAACATAGTCACATTATATGTCCATTAAAAAGAATAGATGAACATCACATCCCATAGGAAACAGTGGCGTTGTGTGTGTAGAAAATGTGTAGAATGGTAAATATTTTCATTAAAATGAATTATTGCAATTCCTGCATTACCGGCTCTTTATACAACGTGATGTAGGCATAGGATATTATAGCCAGATAATACAGTAAGTTAAATATGTATTGAAAGGATATTAAAATTTAATTGCTAATCACTTTATAACTGTAAACTGAACTTCATCATGTTACGACTATGGAACGATCGATTTTCTTCTTTTCTAAACTGCTTTCTGCAAACGGCACAGCACCTCACCATTTTGCACTAAATATATTGTCACTAAACTGTGTGAATATGAATAGAGAATATTATTTGGGTATTAAGCAAATCACAACTTAAAATAAAAAGATTTCTTCACCACATTTTGATCGAAAAACACGAAAAGCACTTATTAACATTAATGGCGGACACTGTCAAAAGTGTCAAACTGAGATTATGATAATCGAACTGAACCGATCGCGCCCGAATCGGCCGCGAATAGATCGACTAGCCAATCAAGAACTTATGGGAAGATGTGCCTTAGATTGTAACTATCTCAGCAACATACAAATCAGTTCAATTATGTATCTAGATATAAGTTCTTTAATCGGAGATTTCAGCCGTTTTCGTTCAACGATTAAAAGAAACAGATTTCCTAAGAAGAGATAATTTTTGTGAATTTATTTTAATAAGGTCTGTAGGTGACGATTCTTATTTGGGAAATATTATATGGTCAGATGAAGCTAAATTTACCAAAAACGGATTTTTTAATCGACGCAATTCGCATTATTGGAGTGACTCGAATCCTCATTAGGCCAGGCGACAGGTAGTTCAATAAGGAAATAATTAGTGGAAAGCTGGAAATTGCTTTAATCGCTTTATTTGGACCCAGATATTACTCTCCCAAGTTTTCTCCCTCGAGCGAAGTCGACGTTGGCCCTTCTGGCCCTAAGAAGGTACCATTTTTCGTTTTTTTGCAAATATCTCCCAAACCATCAACTTTATCAACAAAATTCCTATTATGAAAAATAATCTAGAGTAAATTTGCTACAAAAAAGTTATTTACCGTTTGTCTCTAAAGTCAACCGTTACGATGCTACGACCGTTCAAAGTGGAGCCCTTTTTGATTCTTGCGGAAAAGTTATCGATATCTTCTGCACCGTGTAATTTGGCACCAAACCGATACTTTTGCCGACATTAGCGCCAAATATGTGAATAGTCAAAAGATACTTCAAAAACAGTGTCATCATTTTCGATGGGTATCCTGACGACCCAGCAGCTCGCAGTATCAAGTCCGCTGAACGTCTTCGGCGATCGCACAAGCATGATGTTGCTAATGTTTTTTTTTATGAGTCCATGACGGCAACTATGCCACAAGCAAAATTTTTGTGTAATGGCACAAACAAACGAAGATTGATCGACTTGTTGCGCGTCAAATTCGAAAGCGAAGGAATCGAAACCAGACAAGCTCCAGAAGATGCCGATATGCTCATCGTTACCACCGCACTCGAGTTATCTCGGCCCGACAATTCGGTCATTATAGTGGCTGAAGATATAGATATCCTGGTCATCTTGGCGGCTCGTGTGCCACCCTCCACGAAAATGTATTTTATTCAACCCGGCAAAGGTTCAACCAAACAACAACTATTTTGCACAACAAGTTTCAATCTCCCGCCGTGTGTGCAAGAATCAAAAAGGGGTTCAACTTTGAATGGTCGTAGCATCGTAACGGTTCACTTTAGAGACAAACGGTAAGAACTTTTTTGTAGCAAATTTACTCTAAATTATTTTTTATAATAGGTATTTTGTTGATAAAGTTGATGGTTTGGGAGATATTTGCAAAAAACCGAAAAATGGTACCTTCTTAGGGCCAGAAGGGCCAACGCCGACTTCGCTCGAGGGGGAAAACTTGGGAGAGTAATATTTTGGTCCAAATAAAGCGATTAAAGCAATTTCCACCTTTCCACTAATTATTTCCTTATTGAGGCTTTTTTTTTTACCTGTCGCCTGGCCTACATGTATTCAGGGAGCAAAATTTTTAAGAAAGTTGGCAGTTTAATGTTTACTCCGCCATAAGAAACGATAGTAAGTTAAAAAGATTTCTTCTTCTGCTAATATGTATAGTTAATTTTTTTGTTTTTCTGTTTTTTTTGAATAATAACTATTTAGAAAATTTACCTCTCGCCGAACATAGAAACATTTTTTATTAGCACGACGCGCACATAACGCGTATTATTTGATAAATAATTTTTTACAAGAAACTTTCTTTCGATTAATGGATCGCCAATAATGGACCTTTTCTATGGCCTCCCCGCTCACTCGATTTATCATTTCTAGATTATTTTATTTGGGGAACTATTAGAAACAAAGTTTATGAGAGCCCGTTAACAACAATTGAAGATTGTATGCATAGAGTAAGAAATGCATTTCAAAACTTATCACAGGATTCAGTTAGAAGAGCTACCCATGATGAACTAATCCGAAGGTGCGAAAAATGTTTTAAGTTGATTTCATCTTAGCTATTTTAGTTTATGCAAAGTGTCTTCAATCCAATTAATAGGCATGTTACAGTGTTTAGTGTTATTTTCAGTTTTTGTGGATATCTAGTAACAAATGTTCTACAAATTCTTGATATTACTTTATCACATTCTCCATAAATAATAAACAAATTCAAAAAGTATTCGTGGGTGTAATTTAAAGACGGTGGCATTTTTTGACATAAGAGAATGATGACATTACTGATTGTTTCTAATCGTGGTTAATTTGATAAAATGTTTACTAAGATTTCTTGAATTTCTAAGAAAATCGCAAATATTTCAAGAAGTTGTAACTTAAACCCCCACAATGCTTATATCAGAAAAAAAGGAATTTAATTTTACATAACTTGATGTAAAAAATATAGGGCGTTTAGGTCCATTTGACCTAAACAAGTTTCCGCGGTTTGAACTTTACAAAATGTAACGTCAAAAACGGAACACTTGGTACACTGTTATGGAATGTAATTCAATTGTAGACTGCAGCTCTCTTTGTGTTCTGTATTTTGCTGAGACCAATCTCTACCTTTTTGTATACATCCAACTAGTTTATAGCTGTAAATAATATAGCTTTATCATCAGCATATGAGACGATGCAAGCATCTGTCAGCAAATATCCAATTTGATTATCTACACAAGAAAGAGAAAAGGTCCCAGCATAGTATCCTGTGGGTCCAACTTTTATATACCGGGTGGTATAAAAGTATGGGAACAGCAGGATAACTTGAAAAATACGAATCCTAGAAAAAAACTTTAAATACAAAAGTTAAACGAAATTTCCCTGGATATCTGACCGTGACCTCGGATTTGACCTTGATCATGACCTTCAAGGTCATCTGAAGGTCAAGTCGATTTTCTTTAATGGAAGCCTCTACTTTTAACCCCGGAAATGAAACGAGCGGAAAATTTTACGTTTGGACATGACCTTCGGCACTTACAAAATTGACCTCTGAGGTCCATTGAACAGCAGGATAACTTGAAAAATGCGAATCCTAGAAAAAAACTTTAAATACAAAAGTTGTAGGAAATTTCCCTAGCTATCTGACCATGACCTCGGATTTGACCTTGATCATGACCTTCAATGCCATTTGAAGGTCAAGTCGATTTTTTTAAATGGAACCCTTACTTTTAACCCCGGAAATGAAACGAGCGGAAAATTTTACGTTCGGTTATGACCTTCGGCACTTACAAAATTGAAGCGCAGGAGTACAGTAAAGATTAATTCTAAAGCTAATCTTTACTGTACTCCTGCGCTTCAATTTTGTAAGTGCCGAAGGTCATATCCGAACGTAAAATGATGCGCTCGTTTCACTTCCGGGATTAAAAGTAAGGAGTTCCATTTAAAAAAATCGACTTAACCTTCAAGTGGCCTTGAAGGTTATGGTCAAGGTCAAATCCAAGGTCACCGTCGGATAGCCAGGGAAATTTCCTACAACTTTTGTGTTTAGTTTTTCGTATTTTTCAAGTTATCCTCTGTTCAGATGACCTGTAGAGGTCAATTTTGTGGGTGCCGAAGGTTATATCCGTACGTAGAATTTTCCGCTCGTTTTATTTCCGGTATTAAAAGTAAGAGGTTCCATTTAAAAAAAATCAACTTGACCTTCAAATGACCTTGAAGTTCACGGTCAAGGTCGAATCCAAGATCACAATCAGATAGACAAGAAAATTTCCTATAACTTTTGTATTCAAAGTTTTTTTCTAGGATTCGTATTTTTCAAGTTATCCTGCTGTTCCCATACTTTTATACCACCCGGTATGTATATATTGCAGTCTTTTATGGTCGATATTTAACAGAGTGTCGTTCAAGATATCGTTAGAAAAAAATATGAAAATTATAGATCCTTCAAAGATTATTCACTCACCGAGTGTAATAGTAGACCAAATCAAAAAGATATAATTCTAAGAAAATTAAGAAATAAAGATTAAATAATAGTAACACTTTTTACTTGAAAAAATAGAACTGAATCTTGTTGGTATATAACTGGCTTGTTATATTTAAATTATGGTTACATAATTCTGTATATTTTTCACTAAAAATATAGCAGGTTTCTCCCTTGATAATTGTGTTAACTATATGCCAAATATTATTGTCCTCTGTCGTATGTTTTTCATTAGGTAATTATTATTTTTGTATGGTGTCCATCCTATATATTTTCACTAGAAGTATATATAATTCATTCTTTGTCAATAATGCCCTACCTACCTTCCAAATATTATTTATCTCGGTCAAATATTTTTGTAGATATAGCGTCAACAGACAGACTGATGGAACTGAAAGACTTTAACATCGGTGAGTGATTTTTTCGCGATTATAATACTTCCCTTCGTTAATTTCTTATGTAAACGGATTATCTGAAAAGCTACGCCGCGCAGTACAGGTAATAGATTTAATATTAGAACATTTCAAATGGGCAATATTTGAGATCTTAGCGCTTGGCCTACATTGCCTCGGTGAGCGTCCGGCACCTCCGTGTATGAAGTGATTTTGCGAAGAAGGATACCCACCCGCCATGGCCAAGAAGGTCGAAATTTACGTCAAATAAATGTTTTCGACTTCCACTTGACCTTCGCGTGGTGAACGAGAGATTGGCTGCCAGGGAATTTTAAAACAATATTTAATTGGTCCGACTTGGAGCTCTCGTTTTCGCGCCATAGTGCATTTGGGAAAAAAGTATATTTCACGAGTGCATCGCTTCTGCAACTCACGCCCGTTTACTTTAATTAATTCTTCGATTTTCGTCGTGTGTAATAAAATAGTATAACATTTTTGTAGCATGGTTAGTGATAGTCTCAATTTTCGAGCGAATCGCAAGGGAATTGTAAATAATCGTATTTGAAATCGATGGCATTGAAGCATTTCGCAACATAGTAGAGTGCTCGGTGCCCAGATATACGCATAAAAATAAGTTCTGTGGGGGTTTCCTTGTCACAAGCTAAATTTGATATAAAATTAATGATGATATACTGATGTTTCAAAATTTGAAAGCCGTCAAAAAAATGTCCTACTCAAAAGGTCATTATAATCAAAAAACGAGTTAGGACTTAGGTGTTTTGATATTTCCACTTTTGAGTAATAGCAAATCCTTTTAACCATGAATAGAACTAGTCAAAATGAGTAGATTTTCGAAAAACCCACCTCGAGAAATCATGCCTGCTCCCCCTGCCCTCTCTCAAAGGGGCTACCTGTATCTGCCAATATATATCTTTTTTTCTCACAAACAGTAGGAGCTAGAGGAATAATCTTGGCGCCATTCGATAGAGTATAAAATTTTGCATAAGACCCTCCATTTGCTTTTTGCTATTTTCTTTTTTTTAAGGCCCCACAGCAAAAAAAGGGTGAGGAGCCTTCCAACAACGACACATGTTTGGCTATACCTTTAAAACGGCCCAATAAACCAAAATTCTACAAGATAAAAAACAAATACCATTATTTTTTCTACCGATTGGTATATTATTTGTTTATGTTATTTGTTTATATAAAGCCGCCAGTGGCGTACAAAGAGAAAGCTGCACATGTGCATAATGAATTTATTTAAAATAATTTATTATTGTTGTTACAAACAATAATAATGTAATAATTTTGAACAGCACATGTGCAGCTTTCTCTTTGTACGCCACTGACGGCTTTATATAAACAAATAACATATACAAACAAGCTAAAAACGTACTCTTCGCCGGTTTACTAAACTTTTTATATAATTGTTACACATTCTATAAGATACTCTTCGCAGTTTTTTGTAAATAATGTTAGTTTTAGACATTTTTAATTTTACAGTACGAATTTAGTTGGTGAAAGACAGTGTAAAATAAAGTAAAAAAAAAATGTAAAAAGTGTAAATTTTTAGAAAAACAGAAATTAAAAAAATATTCTCAAATTTAAATTATTAATAACATTTTTATTTACTGAACAATTTTGTTCAAAAACAATAGGGTTCTTCCACTAGCTAACACTAACTTACTGCCTAAATTTCAGTACGATCGGATTTTTCTTTCTCGAGTTATCGTGCTTACAAGAAACGTGACGGACGGACAGACGGACTGACGGACAGACGAACATTTTGAAAGTTGTTCAGAATTCGTTCACTAACACAATGATATAAAATTTTTTTGTCTGCGAGCGATATTTACGGTTTTAGAAATGTGCCGATCAAATACAATATACTCTTCGTTTTCGTATTTGCGAAGAGTATAATAATATACCAAATCGACAGAAAAAACAAGCTAAAAACGTACTCTTCGCCAATTTACTCAGCTTTTTATATATAATTGTTACACATTCTATACACATTCTATAGGATACTCTTCGCAGTTTTGTTGTAATTTTGGACATCCTAAATTTTGTGATACCATCTTTGTTGTGAAAAAAATTATATGAAAAAAAAATGAAAAAAATATCCAACCTGTGTGGGATTCGAACACGGGACCTTTACTTTAGCCGCTGCGTCACCACATATTGCTACGAAAATTGATTGTCTGTGATGTACCTATATCTTTCGACAATCATACATATTTCAACTCGTACTTCTATAAAATATATATTAGTAAAATTCATAAACAAAAAATATGTATTATGGAAATAATATTTCGCAAGATTTCCATTTTAGTACAAGCGAAAAAAATTAAGTGAATATTTTTTTTTAAATTAAATAATTAATAACTTTTTTATTTACGGATCGATTTACTTCAAAAACAATAGGGTTCTTCCTCTAGCTAACACTAACTAACTTTCTAAATTTCAATACAATCGGACTTTTCTTTCTTAAGTTATCGTGCTTACAAGAAACGTGACGGACGGACAGACGGACAGACGGACAGACGGACGGACGGACGGACGGACGGACGGACGGACGGACGGACGGACGGACGGACGGACGGACGGACGGACGGACGGACATTTTGAAAGTTGTTCAGAATTCGTTCACTAACACAATGATATGAAAATGTTTCCTCTACGAGCGATATTTCCGATTTTAGAAATGTGCCGATCAAATACAATATACTCTTCGTTTTTGCGAATGGTCTTTATTTTTTATATCTTGTAGAATATTGATTTATTGGGCCGTTTTAGAGGTATAGCCAAACATATGTCGTTCTTGGAAGGCTCCTCACCCTTTTTTTTACTGTGGGGCCTTAAAAAAAAAAGAAAATAGCGAAAAGCAAATGGAGGGTCGTATGCAAAATTTTATACTCATCGAATGGCGTCAAGATCATTCCTCTAGCTCCTACCGTATTTGAGAAAAAAAAAAAATATATATATATATATAGGCAGATACAGGTTGCCCCTTTGAGGGGGGGGCAGGAGCAGGCATGATTTCCCGAGGCGGGTCTTTTCGAAAATCTACTTATTTTGACTAGTTCTATTCATGGTTAAAAGGATTTGCTATTACTCAAAAGTGGAAATATCAAAACATCTAAGTCACTAAGCTATAACTCGTTTTTGATTATAATGACCTTTTGAGTAGGACATTTTTTGACGGCTTTGAGATTTTGAAACATCAGTATATCATCATTAATTTTATTCAGAGGAACTGAATTCATTCATTTCACTTGGCGTAAATTTAAATCTTCTGAATCATGCGTTTTGGCAAAATTACTTCATAGAGGGGGTGCAGTGGTAGTGGCGTGATGGGTGCGTTCACCTAACATATGTTCGGTGATAGAAATTGAGCCCATTCGAGTAATAAATTCCATATTTCTGAAACAAAATGGTAATAATGTACACATACCTACTAATCATTTCTGGTTCACCCAAATATTGAAAATATTTGAATTAAATAGAATACAATTTCATTATAGTCCAAGATCCCAGAGCTGCCAGACCTACGCCATTTTAGCAAAGCTAATATTTTGACAGCGAATAGTGTAATATCTAGTTAAGAACGTATGCGTATTTGCTAGCTTGAAAGCGGGGCGCTTTTGCAGAAAACAGGTACAAAAGGTACATAAAAAGTTTTCTCTCCTACGTTAAAATATCTTAGTTGATTTATTTTACAAGTGACGGGCTAACGACATGGTGTAAGCGTCAACCTCCGATACCACAACCTTTATAAAACCCTATCCTATCATCTTTCCTAAACTTTATCTTTAATTCCCTCTTTCCTTTTCTATTTGTTCGTTTTTATGCTTCTGTTGTTTTTCTTTTTTGTTCTTTTTATTCGTAAATTCTTTTTAGGCCGAGAAAATTCTTGAAAATTATAACATTTTAAACGATACTTGTTTACATTATCATTATATCTTCCTGGAGGTAGGGAGACCATCAGGCCGACAGTTCTCGTACGGGTTTTTTCGTTTAGCTTTTTACCCGAGTCAGCAACCCAAATTTTGTAAGTGCTTTCCCAAGTGTTGTGTTATTTTTAAATTAGTTTTAGGTCTCTGCGTAGACAGCAATTTTTAACCTCCCCACAATAAAATTGTGGGAGGTTACTACAATTAGTCCAAAATCGAAAATTGAGATAACATCAAATCTTTACGTTTTGAGGTCCCAGGAACCCAAAAAAGTTGTTTTTGAAAAATGTCTGTGTGTGTGTATGTGTGTGTGTGTGTGTGTGTGTGTGCTTATGTCGTCACATAATTAGGGGGACGCACCACATGCCTGGACTTTAATTATCGGGTCTGCGCAATTTATCGGGCCATACACAAGACCCGACAGCATAAAAATATGTTCATTGGGCTTTTTAGGTACCGAATGACCTTCAGAGCATAAAATTTTGTAATGACCCAATAAGTATACTTTGTGCACATGTGTATTTTTTTTTCTTGTTTTCAAATAAGTAGCGGGTCTTCTTTCGTAGTCGACTGCTAGCGCCACCCTCGGTTGGCAATGGAAGTTTTAACCGTGTGTGATTCCCCGACAAGTTGGTAGATTTATTTGCGTATTTATAAATGATATTTTATGATTTTTATAGTCTGACATCAGGAGTGAGTGAAACAGGAACTGCAGAGTACCAGTAATTAATGTTACGAGTTTTGAAGTGAAAATCAAACATTTATAGTTTACGTTTTGAGTATAAAAGGAGCTCCCTAAATTATAATAGAAATAAATATATCTTATTTTAATTTCAAACAGCCTACTCAGGCGTATAATTTCTAATTTTATAATTATTTTAATTCCCTCGTTTACCGAAAGGAAGTATTGTATTTGTGAAAAAATCACCCTTCGAGATTTCTCAATTCTTCACGTTTCAAAGTACATAGATTATTAGAAAATTAAAGCCGTTTAATTCCGTCCGTCTGTCGATTTGGCGCCTGTTGATGCTATATCTACAAAACCACTAAACGGAGAATTATAATATTTGGTAGGTAGTTGACGCTACCACCGACGAGGAAGTGGGTTACAGTTCCATTGAAAAATGTCGATAAAAAATATAATTAGGGAAAAATATAAGATGGTAATAATTGACATGTAGTTAATACAACTGTTAAGGAAGAAATATATTTAAAAAATAAATACAGGGTGGTCACCCCAACAAAAATAATGAAAAAATGCGGCAGTGACTGATAATATTGGACATGCAGTTAACACAACTCTCAAGGTTTAAAATATGAAAAATATACAGGGTAATTACCCTAAAAAAATTATGACAAATGTGACGTATATTGTTTTGAAAAATATGAAAATTATACAAGGTGGTCCCAAGGAACCATAATTATGGTGGATTAAATATTTGGACCATAGTTGATAGAATTATTAGAATTACCGAGGAAGAAATCTGACTTTCTTTTAATGAAATGTATACAGGGAGGTCACTCTAAAAATAGCTAAACGGCAGAGGAATATAATATTTGGAATGTAGTTGTCACTTGTCAGGAAGAAAACCTGACATATTTTTAATTAAAAAAAGTATACAGGGTCGTCATCCAACAGAAAAAATAATTAATGACAAAAGGATGCAAACTGTGCATTTTTAATGAAGGAAGTTTTGGGTAAATGCTTTTACCTACGATCACTACTGTAAATAGTAAAAAACACACTACCTGCCATCCATGTAAGTTGAATTTTACGTATTGTAAACAAAACGCACTGTAAACAAATCGCACGGTAAACAAAACGCACGGGACCCCAATTATAGGTGGCTTAGATCGCTGACGCGGGGTTTAAAGAAAAAAAAAAATGCGCCTACGTAATTTTCAAACGCTGTCAAAACTGACATAATATTTGTTGAATAACATTATTGACTAGTAAACTAAATTCAGATTTTACCAAATAAATAAATAAATATGATCGTAGGTAAAGTATAGTACATAATTCGAGTTGTAAAGCAATTACGCACTCATGGAAATACGCACTCGCCGCTACGCGGCATCGTGCGTAACTTTTCCATTCGTGCATAATATGCTTCTTACAATTCTCATTACGTAATATACTATTACCGATTTTTTAAAAAATGTTAAAAATAAGATGTTTAAACTACATGGGATATAAGTAATATACTTTTTAATTGACAAGGTTCATACCTACATATTAATTTATATTTTTTTGGGATTTGACATGAGATATTAATTGGATTCTTATGTAAGGCAGCTAAACACGGACAATATATTTATTTTTAACGTTGGACGATTTGTAAAAAAAATCAACTGCGTCCCCTCTACACATATCAGCGGTGATTTATAGAAAGAAGAATGTTATCAGGAAGAACAGTTATTTGTAATCAAATATTAAAAAAAATAAAGAAATAAAGAATAAAAATATTTTCGATTCTTCTCTTCACAACGGGCACATCGATCCAAAACAACTTGATATTGACATTTTTCGAAATTCGAACTAATAAGTGTTCAACGAATTTTTGAAAATATACGATTAACTATTACAATCAGTGACTTTATTATTTTTCTAGTAATGTAGTAGTCACCACAGCACAATATATTTCCAAGCAGAATTTAAAATAGGCGTATCGTGTCCTATAAGTACTAAAGTTCCAGTCATATCCATTTAAAAATGGGGTAGTAAACCTATAATAACGCTTAAAAATTTCAATTATGCTCCAAATATTTCAGGAAATATTGAGGCAAGCAGATTTTCTGACTACAGTGTGTAACAAAAGGTTTGCATTATAAGGGATTTTTTTATATCATTTTCACAATTAAATACTATTTTCAAAAAAGCTATGTCCCTAATATTCTGTTTAAAGTTCGTAATGAATAAAGACCCCATAAGTGATTCTGACTTCTGTATACATTTCCAATTATTAAAATTTAAGTACAACGTGTATGAGACCTCGTCTAATAGGTAAACAGTTCTTATGTCCCAATCATTATATTTAATTACTTCCACGTCCAGTGGAAGTATAGTAACGACAAAAAAAATTTTTAAAATTTTTATTGTCCAAATAGGCTTAAAATGTCATGAAACGTCGAGATTTTAAGTTTGAGCGAAAAAAAAAATTTCTGTCTGTCTGTCTGTCGGTCTGTCTGTCGGTCTGTCTGTCGGTCTGTCTGTCTGTCTGTCTGTAACTTTTTTTTGTGCGCACGTTTACTCTGGAACCGTTTAAGATATTCACTTGAAATTTGGTACACATATGTACTTTAACGAGATCTAGAACTAGATTATATTTTCATTTTGTTCCGTCGAAGGGTTGGGGTGTAAATTGGGGTAAATTTGGGGTAAATGGGTAAATCAAGCAGGTAAGTGTCCACGAAATTGGTATTTAGTATATACAAGATAATCTAAGGTCTCAAAAAAAAATTTTGGCATTAGCCACCCCAATTACCACCCCCACCCCCTTACTAAAGGGGATGAAAAAAAATGTGATTTAGTGTATGTACAGGAACCAGAAACCTCAAAATATTTTTTACTTCATCCACCCCGCACTACCACCCCCCCATCACCACCCCCACCCCACTACCGATGTGGGGTATCGTTTTATGGGTTTTTGGGGTAGAAGATTTTAAATATTATATTATTAAAGTCCCATAAACAATTATTTTCACATACAAAGTTTTTTCGTTGTGAGTGACTTGGATAGAGAATCTGGATGTGGAAGTAGTGATTCCTTGGGCAGCGGTTTTTCATTCTGCGTGAAGGCCCGATAAATTGATACACGCTTGTGTATACAGGCTATTAGATTTGAAGTATAACATGTGCCATAACCCGACAAATTGGTACTGGTATACCCGAATATTATGTTTAAGGTTTATTTTATGTGAAGACCCTACATGCTATGGTTTTCAAAAATTCAGTTTATTGAGATCGTAATATAGTAATGCATAATGTAGTAAAGATTATAGAGCAGAATTTTAAATAGGTACTATTTTTGGTCTCTGAGTAAAATAACCAATTTAAGTTTAATAGAATAACATTACTTTTAACAAAATAATAATAAATATTGTAATAAACTCATCTAATATACAGTGTGTCCATGGATGGGCTTAATTATACTTTATTTATTTTGGGTTTTTTGATAAGAAATTATCATAAAAACTTCTGCTTACTCTGAAAAGTTCTTGGCCATTTTCAAGATTTCCTATACAGGGTGACCAAAGATGTTAAAATTTCAGAATTAGGTTTGGTACTTCACGTCTGTAGCCGGAAAAAAAAAATGTAGGTTTTTTTTCCTTATGGGTTGCAGTGCTGAAAATCCGCCGTACTGAAGCTTAATCTTATTGTATCTCATAGTTTCTTTATATCATTAGTCGCGTTCCTCTCCAAAAGGCGAGTGTACGGTCGATAGGAGCTCCAGCTATTTCTTCCGGGGTAACGAATGGTTCTCCGAAGTATGAAAACCTTTCAGTCTCCAAGGCTGGGCATTCATATAGTATATCTTGAGGAGTTTCTTCATCCTCACCACAGATCCTGCATTCTGGATTATCACCCACTCCTATATGTTGAAGGTGCTGATGGGACTTCAGGGAAGACCAATAACACTACTTTTTAACATTTTTCCTTTCTTTTGTCTGTGGCACGGTGCTCAAATTTTCCAAGGGGGTGTCGAGCAACCTCCTGGAGCTCCTTGGCTTCAATTCTGATGGTTCCGTCCAGCTGGATCTAAAATAGTTTTCAGTATGTTTTAAATTTTTTACTAATAGAGAAAATTAAATTAAATTTTCTCTGAACCATTTCACCTGAGAGTATTTCTACTTACTGCTAGAATTTTAAATTTTCCTGAAACCAGTGGTGTAGAAATGAGGCACACCACTTTTTATTTAAATAAACATCGTTAGTAGATAAATAAAATTTAGGCTATTTTTGAAATCTACATTCCATTTGGGACAAAAGAAGTTGTTGTGTGATTTCGTAGCATGCAGCGGTTTTTCATGAAAATTAAATAAGTAAGTGTATTATTAGATAAATTCGGTAAGCCAGTGAGCTATTTACCTCTTTCTAGAACCTTAGTATTAAAAATTATATAAACACTTCCAGGGTTGGACAGCTGGACCTGCCACGTCCACGCTATGTTAGATTATGATCATGCATGTTGTCAGTAGCGAGAGCCTCATGGCGCATGGTACATGAGTGGGGGTCACCCAGTTTTCACTTCTTTGCACTGAGAAATTTAATTAATTAAATATTAACTATATCACTTAATTGCTGTTATGCTGATATGTACCACTCTATCTAGAATTTTTCACTTAACAACGGTCTTTGTCACCTCGTTTTTCACTTCTTTGCACTGAACGATTTAATCACCCATATTAATTAAATATTGGCTAGATTACTTAATCGTTGTTATGCTAATACGTACCACTTTATGTAAAAGTTTTCACTTAATAATGAGCGTAATTTTGACCTGAAAAACCTCACTTGATAATTTACTTAAGAAAATATTATGACCATTCTTTAAAAGTAATTCATTTGATTATTACGGGTTTAGTTTATATTAAATTCGTTTGAGTATTTTTAATTATTATGAAAAAAGAATTATTTGAAGGTTAACATAAGAAATTTAAATAAACATAAACACACCGCATATAGTAGACAGCCCCCAAATCCAAAACCAAGACTGTGCGGAAGGGGGCTACACATTTGGAAAAACGCAAACATACATCCACACCCACCGGTGTTGTCAATACTGGGGCTGGAGGTCGAACCTAGAGCGCGGTAGTTAGTCGATCAGCATATTTGCCACTCAATACGCCTTAACCGATTGAGCTACCGCGCCGGTATTGACCATGACCATACTTACGAACAATATATTATTGGTTATTTCGGGTACAATCTAAATTATTTTTATGACTAAAAACAATTTACTTAAAGGTTTACACAGGGATATTATGGCCATACTTTAATAATCTATTGCCCCGCTATTTTGTTGACAGATGTCGACTTTTCATTAAGATATAAATAAACTTGACTGGCAAAATTTAAATTAATAGGTACTTAAAAATGAAGAGGGTACTTCACTCTTTGCCTGTGTTGCGTCCTACACTCTTTTCGTTTCTTTACACACACAGCACCGGTCGGTTTTATCACTAAATAACTCTGTATTAGTTATTTTCAAATATTAATTCTATATCAACTTTATTTTTTGTTGTGACAATATCGATTTACGCGGAATTTTTGAGCTACACTTCACCTAAACTTTATCAAATTTGACGGAGTTAACCCAGTATTTTCGCTTGGATATGTGGATATGTTAAAAAAAATGGAATTGTTGAGGTGTTGCAATGTTAATAGTCTAAGTAGCCGTACATATTACCAATTATCATTGTCCGGAATTTCTCTCAAAACGCATTTATCGGCCTTAATACATTTATGGAT
The DNA here is from genome assembly GCA_936432065.2 of Rutpela maculata. Classification (NCBI taxonomy): domain Eukaryota; kingdom Metazoa; phylum Arthropoda; class Insecta; order Coleoptera; family Cerambycidae; genus Rutpela; species Rutpela maculata. Next base: position 116,423,748 of record OW386285.2, read on the forward strand.
AAACTTACTAGTTGGAATATAATTGACTAAATAAATATTACTTACTTGTTTATTAACCAATTAGTCGGCTCTTTGTACACGGCATACCTAAAACTAAATTGTCAGAACTACAAACACAAATGTATCAGATTATCGGGTCTTACATAAAATGAACCAAAAATCATATTCGGATATCTTGGCATTTACCAATTTGTCGAGGCCTTAAACATAATAATAATAAGTTTTTACTAAGCGCGAAGTTACACATATGATTCTTTAATACATTATACCTCAAACCGAATAGACGGTACGTTATAAACAAGTGTGTATCAATTTATCGGGTCATCGCACGGAATGATCTTAAAACACAATAATCGGGACATAATCCATTATTTACCAACTTGTCGGGTTCCCTCACACGTTATACTTCAAATTAAATAATCTGGTATATACACACAATTAATGTATCAGTTATCGGGCCTTCACAAACATAATATTCGGGACATGCTATTATTTAACAATTTGCCAGTGTACTGAATTGTCAGAGCTACACAAGCAAGTGTTTTTTATTTATCGGGTCTTCCACAAAATGAACCTTAAACATTATATTCGGCCATCTTGTTGTTTACCAATTTGCCGAGACCTCGTACGTACATATGTCTTTACTAAGAGCGAAGTTAATCTTACATTTGTGATTATTTAATAAGTTGTACTTTAAACCGAATAGACGGTACTGTAAACACAAGTGTATATCAATTTATCGGGTCGCTACACGGAATAATCATAAAACCTAATAATCGGTACATAACCCACGATTTACCAACTTGTCGGGTTCTCACACACGTCGTGCATCAAATCAAATAATCGGGTCTGTACACACAAATAGTGTGTATCAATTATCGGGTCTTCACACAGAATGGGCCTCAGACATGATATTTGGGACATGCTATTATTAAACAATTTGTCGGGTCTTCACACACGTTCTACGTGCTACAGGATAATAGGGACCTACACATGAAAGTGTATCAATTTAGCGGGTCTTAACACAAAATGAACCTCAAACATAATATTCGGGACATTCTATACACCTCGATAAAAAGATTTCTACGGTGTGTATCGAAAAACGAATTATAGGGACGTAATGAGCTCAGCATTCTCTACTCGTTGCCGTATGCAGCTTCAAAGACCCCGATAGTCGGTGTTTATACGTGTGTCCCAATAATTATATGGAGACATGTATAGGTGTGTGTGTGTGTGTGTGTGTGTGTGTATGTCTGTTAGCACGATAGCGGCGAAGCCACTAAACGGATTTGGATGAAACTTTGCATGAGGGTTTCTTTAGTGCTCCAGAAGATCTGAAAAGGTTTTGGTTGAGATCGAATTATGTTTGTTGCTGTTTTGGCACAACAAGTTGTTTATTTTATGATTACTTACAATTTGTAATCGAACCATTGAAAAGCAGTAAAAATTCCGATTTCAACGATATATAACACTTGCACTCTTTAGCTTTGGTTTCCGTGAAAAAAATTAAAAACCAAATAACACGCTTCTTGTGTAAAATATATTTTATAGTGGAACCACAGAATACAGTAACTGCACAGAGGCGAAGTCTTTGGCGGTTCCTTTCAGTTTTGATGGCTCGTTTTCTGTGACCTTGCGTACCAGTTGCGTCTACACCACGGTGTATTAAATAGGTGGTCCGGCACTTTCCTATTATAATAATGGCTTCGTAAGTGCATGGTTTCTATTTACTTTAATAGATGGCACGAGCAATACGGTCCTACAATTACCTGGGCATGTGCATCGTATAACTAACATAACCTCAAATTTTAAGGTGTTTTCGTTTATTCTCATATTTAATGTTTGTATAGGCATTTTTAGCTTGGAGCCATACTGGCTCCAAGCAAATATTTAAAAATTCACGCAAATAATTTTTCAATATTGTTGATTAATAAAAATAGACTGCTAATTATAGGTTAGATTCCTAACCTGCAAAAGTGTCTTATTTTATTGTAACAAACTATTTAAAACTTCATACATATTACGTTGAACTTGACTTTGGTTGAAAGTACAGGAACCAGGCAGAAATTTTAATAATAGTTACGTAATACCTGTAAATCTTAAGAAATATATATTTTTGTGGTTAGCTGTGACGACACGTGCAATACTGCATGTAGCGTTACATATATTCTTTCAATGTTTTAATTTAGCTACTTAATGTCAGATGTCACTGGACTCTTGTCAAAAACAAGAAGCCGGGAATGTATGCAACACTGTATGTACGTATGCACAGAACCTATAAAATTATCTATCTATGCGTAAGTAATGAGAGAACTTAGTTGAGCCATCTTTTACAATATGTACGAAGTAAGCACTTATTAAGCCACTGTGAGGTTGTCGTCGCATCACCTATTTAATACACCCTGGTCTACACTGAGAGATATGTTGTTTATTTCTTTTAATAGGTTAGATTTCTAACCTGCAAAATGCGTTTTATTTTATTGTGACAAACTAGATATTGGTCGAAAGTATGGGAACCAGGCAGAAATTTTAATAATAGCTACGTAGTACTTTTAAATTTTAAGAAATATATATTTTTGAGGCTAGCTATGACGTCATGTGCAGATCCCCATTTAAGGATACACTGAAAAGACAGTGTATTTCGAGTTGGATTGAAAAATATTACGATTTGAATTGCTTATAATTGGCGCCTATTTTCAATTGAGTTGTACACTAGGTTTTATTTATGAGAATTTTAATTCTCGGTTAATGTTTTCAATATCCCAAAATGAGTGGAAAAAAAAATTCACAAATCCAAACTTAACACGATAAACATCAACAGTGTCAAGATAAAAGTGAGGTTGATTGTTAAACAATTAAGAAATGGCGATGAGTATACAAATTTGGTTTTGGCGGGAAGGCTAGCCTTCGCCTCTGTATAGTTACTGTACTCTGTGGTCTAACCTAACGTTCAATAGACTAGTGTGTTAAAGCGTGCAGACTGTATGCTGAGTAAATTTGAGTGTCAAGTGCATCGAGATATTACAAGTTTTTTCGACGTTCATAAAGCCCACGGAAGGTGTGAGAAGCCTTCGTGAACCGATCACAAGCCCTACAAGTATAAGCAATCTCACCGGAACGTTTTCGGTGAGTTTTTTCCAATAAAACTTTAAAAGTGACATTATATTTTAAAAACTATTTCCGCTACTTCCGCCATCCCGCCGGAAATTCTTCCGGCAACATAACCTAAAAATAGTGCTACATAACTTAAAAATAATTTAAGACATTGGTACCAACCTAAAATATTTTTTCGAAAACTGTCAAAAACCAAATTCCCCCAGAAAAATTTGACAGCTTACTTCCCCGACCGATTTAGTGAAAAATCGGCCGAGGCCAGAAGATAAAACAAAATATATCAACTCAAACTTAAACGATCCACCATGAACACTACTCCGGCCACATCTGGCAGGGAAGCTGTCCACCAAGAGTTATATGGTTTTTCCAAAAGATGGCCATCCCTACCACCCATTACCAACGAACGGATGTTTTCGTTTAGTTGTTTCCCGTATCAATAATCAAAATTATTAAGTGCTCTTGCCTACGAACTTAGTTTTTATAGTGTTGTGTTTATTAACCTCCCCACAATAATTGTGGGAGGTTACTACAATTAATCCAAAATCGAAAATTGAGATAACATCAAATCTTTACGATTTCGAGGTCCCGGAAACCCAAAAAAGTGGTTTGTGACTAATGCCTGTGTGTTAGCACGATAGCTACGAAGCTACTAACCTGATTTGGATGAAACTTTTACATGAGGGTTTCTTTAGTACTCCAGAAGATCTGAAAAGGTTTTGGTTGAGATCGGATTACGTTTAGTGCCATTTTGGCACAAGTTGTTTATTTTATGATTACTTAGAATTTGTAATTGAACCATTAAAAAGCAGTATAAATTCCAATTTCAACGATATATCACACTTGCACCCTTTCGATTTGGTTTCCGTTAAAAAAATTAAAAATAATTCGTTATATGTGCACATATGACAGCATCCAAAAAATTGGTATTATTGTTAGGGGAAAACGTATTTTGCCATCTGTCAAAAATATTTGGGTTGGTAACCTTTGTGAATGTTAATTTATAGCTTATGGTACGTGACGTCACAGCTAACCTCAAAAATATATATTTCTTAAGATTTAAGAATATTACGTAGCTATTATTAAAATTTCTGCCTGGTTCCCGTACTTTCAACTAAAATCTAGTACAGTGTAATGTTTATGAAGTCCTAAATACTTTGTCCTAATAAAATAGGACTCTTTTTGTGGGTTAGAAATCTAACCTGTAATTAGCAATATATTTTTTTATTAATCAACCATTTTTAGGTCACATGGTTTTGACAATTTTGACATTTTGCTCGAGGGACAACAAAACGCAGTTTGCGTGGTTTTATATATTTTTTTCTGATTTTCTTGAGAAACTGTGTGTGTTTTCGTAATAATGGCATATAGTGAATATTATCCAACCCTTATGGGTGATGTAAAGTGTCGCTACGATGAGAAAATCAAAATAATAGACAATATTGACCCATACATCCTTGGAGTGGAGACTGGAGACCTTTCTGCAGATTTGTCTATTTTACCTTGTGTGTCCGTAATTAATATGGTAAATTACTTAGTATCGACTCACAGCTCTTCGCAGATCAGCAGTTAAAGGCATACAAATCTTTACAAGCATATAAATATTATGAGGCCGGATTTGTGCAAGAAAGATAAACTCAAATGTATTCATTGTTATGGGCAAGGCAAGTTTACATTTAAATAACTAAGTGCTAGATTTCAGTGATAAGCTTGTTATATTATCCGTATGTAGTATTCAATAGACTCTGCCAGAAAGTGATTTCTTTACCTTTCTTCTAATCTTTTTTACATTCAAAATAAACCTTATCTCACAATCGCACCTTGTCGCAAAAAAAGATGGTGTTTTATTTTTATTTGACATTTAAAACTGAGATTACTTCATTGTTTACATTGGAATAAAAAGTTTGGTTATCCCTCAGGCAATATGGTCGACTTATCGTGACGTTATCCTAAGATGGTCTATATAGAAAAAATATTTGCATGAGTTTTTTAACTATCTGCTTGGAGTCACTGTGGCTCCAAGCTAAAAATGCGTAGTCAAACATTAAAAATGTGAATAAACTTGAAAAACTTAAACATGTTATGTCCCTAAATATATTTCATAACCTAAAAATCAACAGTCGTAAAGGTTACCAACCCAAATATTTTTGACAATGTCAAAACTTATTTTAGTTGTTTTTTTTTTAAGGTAATAATTGTTTATAGCCGTGTTCGGATATTACGTCTGATTGATGGGACACGTCACAATCGTTCATTGCAAATCGAGTTAACTGAGCTAAATCTTAAACGTTCGAATATTACAAAATAAAGGCCTCGGACGAAGCTCGACTTGCTCGACCTTTTTGATCGAGCAGGAAGATTTTAATGTGACGCATGCGTAGTCTGCTTGAACAGTCCATAATGTTATTGACTTGTTGGTTAGAGCGTCATTTGGGCTAAATTCTGTGTTATTATTTTTAACCTCCCCACAATAAAATTGTGGGAGGTTACTACAATTAGTCCAAAATCGAAAATTGAGATAACATCAAATCTTTACGTTTTGAGGTCCCAGGAACCCAAAAAAGTTGTTTTTGAAAAATGTCTGTGTGTGTGTATGTGTGTGTGTGTGTGTGTGTGTGTGTGTGTGTGTATGTCTGTTAGCACGATAGCGGCGAAGCCACTAAACGGATATGGATGAAACTTTGCATGAGGGTTTCTTTAGTGCTCCAGAAGATCTGAAAAGGTTTTGGTTGAGATCGGATTACGTTTGTTGCTGTTTTGGCACAACAAGTTGTTTATTTTATGATTACTTACAATTTGTAATCGAACCATTGAAAAGCAGTAAAAATTCCGATTTCAACGATATATAACACTTGCACTCTTTAGCTTTGGTTTCCGTGAAAAAAATTAAAAACCAAATAACACGCTTCTTGTGTAAAATATATTTTATAGTGGAACCACAGAATACAGTAACTGCACAGAGGCGAAGTCTTTGGCGGTTCCTTTCAGTTTTGATGGCTCGTTTTCTGTGACCTTGCGTACCAGTTGCGTCTACACCACGGTGTATTAAATAGGTGGTCCGGCACTTTCCTATTATAATAATGGCTTCGTAAGTGCATGGTTTCTATTTACTTTAATAGATGGCGCGAGCAATACGGTCCTACAATTACCTGAGCATGTGCATCGCATAACTAACATAACCTCAAATTTTAAGGTGTTTTCGTTTATTCTCATATTTAATGTTTGTAACCGAAATTTGAAACGTAGGTATAAATATTGTAGATGGACGGATTACGAGTGAATTAATAATACACCTACGTCACATTACGTCACAAATAAGAAAAATTCTTAGAAACTGGTGCAGATATCGACTTAACTATTGGAAACATCCAATTAAAGTTTGAAACGTAGATGGAAATATTGTAGATGGATGGAATACGAGTGAATTAAAAATACACCTACGTTCTGATGACGTCGTAAAAGCGTAAAATTCTTATAACAGGCGAACTGATGATGATATCAAAAAAATATTTCTACAAGACGAGTCACGAAATTTTTTTTTTTTAATTTCCAAGAAATATCAAATTTTCGGAGAAATGTCACTTTTCAGAAAAATGTCAGATTTTTAAAAAATGTCAAATTTTCAGGAAAACGTCAAATTTTCGGAGAAATGTCACTTTTCAGAAAAATGTCAAATTTTCGAAAAAATGTTGAATTTTCAGGGAAATGTCACTTTTCAGAAAAATGTCAAATTTTCAAAAAACGTCAAATTTTCGAAGAAATGTCACATTTCGGAAAAATACCAAATGTTTGAAAATTGTCAAATTTTCGGAGTAGTCATTTCAGAAAAATGTCAAATTTTCGAAAAAAATGTCAAATTTTCGGAGAAATGTCACTTTTCAGAAAAATGTCAAATTTTCGAAAAAATGTTAAATTTTCAGGGAAATGTCACTTTTCAGAATTATGTCAAATTTTCAAAAAAATGTCAAATTTTCGAAAAAACGTCAAATTTTCGAAGAAATGTCACCTTTCAGAAAAATACCAAATGTTTGAAAATCGTCAAATTTTCGGAGTAATGTCATTTCAGGAAAATGTCAAATTTTCGAAAAAATGTCAAATTTTCAGAGAAATGTCACTTTTCAGAAAAATGTCAAAAATTCAGGAAAATGTCAAATTTTCGAAAAAACGTCAAATTTTCGAAGAAATGTCACCTTTCAGAAAAACGTCAAATGTTTGAAAATTGTCAAATTTTCGGAGTAATGTCACTTCAGAAAAATGTCAAATTTTCAGAAAAATGTCAAATTTTATTAAATGGACTCAAAGGAAAATTCCCAAAAAATACTACGGGTCCATTTGTGGTATAAGTTCTCTGCTAGTGTGTTAAAGCGTGCAGACTGTATGCTGAGTATTTTTGACGTGTCAGGTGTATCGAGAGATTACAAGTTTTTTCGATATTTATAAAGCCCACGGATGGTGTGAGAGTCCATCCTGAACCGCTTACAAGCTCTACAAGTGTAAGCAATCCCACCGGAACGCTTTCGGTGAGTTTTTTCCAATAAAACTTGTGAAAAAGTGACAGTGACATATTTTAAAAACTATTTCCGCTGCTTCCGGCATGCCGCCGAAAATTCTTCCGGCAACATAACCTAAAAATAGTACTACATAACCTAAAAACAATTTAAGACATTGGTACCAACCTAAACATTTTTCAAAAACCAAATTCCCCAGAGAAACATTGGAACCAAAAATTTGACAGTTATCACTTCCCCGACCGATTTAGTGAAAAATTGGTCGAGGCCAAAAGATAAAACAAAATATACCAACTCAAACTTAAACGATCCACCATGAACACTACCCTGGCTACATCTGGCAGGGAAGCTGTCCACCAAGAGTTATATGGTTTTTTCCAAAGATGGCCATCCCTGCCATCCATCCCATTACCAACGAACAGGTTTTTTCGTTTAGTTGTTTCCCGTATCAATAATCAAAATTATTAAGTGCTCTTGCCTACGAACGTTTTTATAGAATTGTGTTTATTTTCATATTAATTTTAGGGCCATGTGGACACATTATAATTTTAACCTAGTCTTTAAGCCTGCCTACAGAAGACAGGAGCTACTTTTCTATTTTTCTCCAAGCCAAACCGGACCTACCCCGTCCAGCTTCACACTCGCCACGGCGGTGTTCACCGTGGTTGTCTGGCTGGCCCCGGGCTAGGATCCGATGAAGCATATATTTGTATTAAAAACATTGAATAAAATATTAATGTTGTGCAGACTATAAATTTAACACTAAAGTTCTTAGGTCCAAATCCCACCGAACGCGAGACATTTTTTCCCGTTGTAATACGAAAAAAATATTTCAACTTAATAAATATAATTAAATGAGATCGTTCATATTGTTTAGTGCTCTTTTCGGCTTCAAAGAATCACCGGGTGGGGAGGTTCCAGCCGCTTCCAGTAGCTGCCGATTTTTTAATATTATTATTAGTTTTTAAGTTTGTTTGTAACAAACAGGAGAGCTAATCCCCCTCCCCCCCGTTAACCGTTAAGCCGAACCGGACATGCCCCGTCCCACCTTACATTCACCACGGCACCACGTGCCGTGGTTGTTTGGTTGGCCCCGGGCCAGGATCCGGAAAGGCACATAGTTGTACTAAACTTAAGAATAAAATCTGTTTTCTTCTTCTTCTTCAACCTCCGAATCTTAAGGTCCGAGGTTCGATCCCTGAGCATTCTCAGCCTTTTTTTTTCAACAAATATTAACTTAAGGTGGCGATTACCAAGAAAGAGACAACCGATAGGGAAATATTTATTACTTTTGGCCATAACTTTTTTTCTTAGTACGTATATTTGAAAAAAAAAACCGAGAACGCTCGGGGATTGAACCTCGGACCTTAAGATTCAATTTTTTATTAAGTATTAGGAGTACAGAAATGCGCCTAGACCGAGCCTCGATTCAGAGCCGACCACACCACCACGTCGCGCAACGCCATGGTAGATGGGTGGTCGGGTGGAGAGGGGTCGGCTTTCGGCTTGAACAATAAATAACATGGTGGGGGTTAGGCCTCCTGTTTAATGAATGGGGAAAACTTAAGCCTAACAATGCGTACTAATAACTAAGACTAGTTTAAAAACACTTATAACTACTTAAAGCTAGGATTAAAAACTTTGGTTAGGGCGCGCGCACCAGCACACGCGCACTGTTTTAAAAGAAACTATGGTTACTGACACGGGAAAAACTCAACGAAAAAACCCGTTCGAGCTAATGACAACCTTCGTCCGATGGTCTACCTGCCGTCGGAAAGGTGGTGGAGAGGAAGCTGTGATTTAAAAAGTTTGGATTTTCAAGAGGTTATTGGTCGAAACAGGATTTAGAAGAGGACAAAAATGGACAAAAGAACAAAAACTAACAAAATAATGAAAATGAGGCGAATAAAGGGAATAGAAGGGGGTTTGAGAGGTAAAAGGTGGTGAAGGATAAAGGATGGTGAAATGGAAGTTGTGATGTAGGAAAGATGTGGCTAGGGAGGTTGCCGAAAGATAGGCAACGCCTGGTATGGTAATGGGTGTTTCAGGTCGAAAAGTATGGCATTATGCTGTCTGATTCGTGTGATGTCTCAGGTTAGCGGACTTTCGCCCAGTTTGAATTGATAGAATTTTTGGGAAGTTTCCCGGACGAAGTCCGCTAGTGAGGTTATGTCGTGGCAACGTGCGTAGAGATCTCTGATGGAGTCTGAAATGAGGCGCATGAATTTGTGTTCTAGGACTTTAAGTTTATTCATTGTCGTGGCCGGGATGCTGCACCATACCGGCGCCGCGTATGTGATGGCCGGCCTGATCACCATCGTATACAATAATTTCTTGTTGGACCTTAAGATTCGGAGATTGACGCTTACACCATGTCGTTAGCGTGTCACTTGAAAAATAAATCAGCTATCATATTTTAACGTAGGTGAGAAATTTTTTATGTACCTTTTTTACCTGTTTTGTGCAAAAACGCCCCACTTTCAAGCTAGCAAATACGCATACGTTCTTAACTAGATATTACACTATTCATTATCAAAATATTAGCTTTGCTAAAATGACGTAGGTCTGGCAGCTCTGGGATCTCACACTATTATAATTTTGTATTATTTTATTTATATTAGAACTAGTGTTTTATTAACGCTGCCAAAAGGAAAAAAATTACTATATACCGTCTTCTGACAATAAATTCTTTCTTCCTTCTTGGCTTTAGATGAACCATCAGCCAGTTTAACATAATTTATTCCTTTTTAAATGAATTAGCATAGAAAATTCTTCAGTGCAGAATTGTGTATTCTCTTAAATTAAATAATAATACCTTCTATTAAATACAAAGTACACTCGTTAAATTTGTGTTTTCATTGAAAATAAAGTCGCTTTGAAAATTTTACTTTGAAATATGTCAGAACAATGTAACCTCCTTTATTTATTCAAAAGTCTCGAATAACCGCGAGGCATAGTATAACAAAATTTCATAGAATCGTGACAAGACTGTACAGAGTGTAGTACATAATTCGATGGGATTTGGGTTTTCTTATATAATGAATGACTCTATAATAAATCGACAGCACATGCCACTTTTTTATACGAATTGAATGAAGCAATGTGATTTTAGCTATTTTCAACCGATTTCAAAAAAATTTAAAAAGGAGTAGGTTCTGATTAGAAAATATTATTTAGGTATTATGCAAACCACAACGTACACACATTTTTAATAAAAATAATTATTAATTATAAAAATAAATCAAGAATAGGCTTATAAATAACGAATGAATATTTCTATACTCTACTGATGACAAGTAATGAGTTCGAATAAACCTATTCAACTTTTCTAGAGTTGAAATAGAACGTAAGGTTCAATAATTGTTGTGAATGATTGAATTTTAATAAATAATTTAAGCATTTTCAATATATTTTTTGCTTTAAAATTCTGTCATGTAATTCAATACTTCGCCAATATTGGCTAGAAGAGTAGTTGTTTGATTGGATCTCCAATAACGAGTGTCTTAAAGTGTTTACCTAACTAGTATAATATTAGCCTGTCCAGATTCAGGCACCAAAATACAGAGAGTAGGTAATTTCATTTAAACTAGTGGAAGCATTATACTCTTCGCCAATTTACTGAGCATTTTATATAATTGTTACACATTCTTAGGATACTCTTCGCATTTTTCTTGTAAATAATGTTAGTTTTTGGACATTCTAAATTTTGTGATACCAACTTTGTTGTGAAAATAAAAATATACATATGAAAAAAAAATCACAATGTGAGGGATCGAACACAAGACCTTTGGATTGCAAGGCAAATGCTTTATTAGCCATTGAGCCATCTTACCCTGCCAGAAAACTTAAATGAATATCGTTCAAGAATTATATTTGAACGGATTAGATACATTATTATGAAATATATATATTGATAAAATGTAAAAACAAAAAAAATTATAGAGAATAACTTTTCGCAAGATTTCTATTTAAGAACAATCGACAGAAATTTTGAAAAAAAATTTTTTTTATTTAAATGATTAATAACTTTTTTATTTACTGATTGATTTTTTTCAAAAATAATGGGGTTCTTCCTCTAGCTAACGCTAACTTACTTTCTAAATTTCAATACAATCGGACTTTTCTTTCTTAAATTATCGTGCTTACAAGAAACGTGACGGACGGACAGACGGATGGACGGACGGACGGACGGACGGACGGACAGACAGACGGACATTTTGAAAGTTGTTCAGAATTCGTTCACTAACATCATGATATGAAAATTTTTTCTCTACGAGCGAAATTTACTGATTTAGAAATGTGCCCTATCAAATACAATATACTCTTCGTTTTTGCGAAGAGTATAATAAAATAGAGTGTAAGTTGTGGTTTGCATAATACCTAAATCATATTTTTTGGCCCACATGTTGGTTATTTTATGTTTGTTCAACCATGATTTTCAATCTGCATTGGCTTAAATGATTTTTAATAAATCATTTACCATCTATAGAGTGTGACTGGGCAGTGGTCCCATTATAATAGCTTTATCGAGGTACATCTAGCTGACATTTTTTAAAAGCTTTTGAATGCTCCAGTGATAATATAAAACATTTTATAACAGTAACACAGGTCTACAAAAAAAAAAAATTCTGCTCCAAGGACTAAACCTATCATGCCTTAAGTATTTTTGTGTGCTGAATCCGAATTTTCAATTAAAAAAAAAATACTTCGTAGATTTCGAGTAAATCCCTGTTTTTATTGTCAAAAAACCGTGTTTTGACGATAAAAACCGTGATTTACTCGAAATCTACGAAGTAAAAAAATTTTAAATTGAAAATTCGGATTCAGCACACAAAAATACATAAGAAATGATAGATTTAATCCCTGGAGCAGATTTTTTTTTTTTTTGTAGACCTGGAACAATTTTTTTTTGTAGACCTGTGCACAGATCTACAAAAAAAATTATGTTCCAAGGACTAAGCCTGTCATTCCTTATGTATTTTTGTGTGCTGAATCCGAATTTTTAATTTAAAAAAATTTTTACTGCGTAGATTTCGAGTAAATCCCGGTTTTTATCGTCAAAATACGGTTTTTTGAACATTTTTGACGTTTACTCGAAATTTACGCAGTAGAAAATATTTTTGATTGAAAATTCGGATTCAGCACACAAAAATACTTAAGGCATGATAGGTTTAGTCTTTGGAGCAGAATTTTTTTTTTTTTTTGTAGACCTGTGTAATATTTTCGCACAAACTATAGGGTATTATTGCACGGCGGCCGGTGGTTTCATTGTAGTTTTCTCATCAAGCCACAATAATGTACAGTGGACCGTACTACCAAAAACTAGACAGCATTTAAATATATCGCTGCCATAATTGTAAAAATGTTTGCAGGTTCACACGAAAGGTATATGATGATTTTAGAAATCTCTGATAACGAATATGATGTTAAAGCTTAAAAATTCAAAACGTCTGATATTTTCTTTACCATACAGAAGCTAAATGGGGCAACTAAGAAGGGTGAAAAAAATTTCAAAAAAAATCAAACCGTCTTCTAGTCGGAGAACGAGGGATCTCTACGATGCATTTTAAGGACCCTCTATAACACTCGCCAACAACCACCTAAAAAAAATGATTCTTATGTAAATCGACCTGACAGATCCGATTTTGGAGTTCGCCAGAAAATCCGGAATTGCGAAACTGGCCAAAACCGGCAATTTCCGAAAAATCTCAAATTCTTTGGAATTTTTTTAATTTTTACTTATCACCCTATATCTCCCTTAGTTTAAGTCCAATTAAAATGAAATTTTTAGGAGAGCCAATTATGACTCACGTGCGAAAAATTTTACGTGTCACCAGTAATATTTTTGTTAAAAGTTGGTGTCACGAAATTTGTTAAAAATGCAGCAACAAATACTCGATCGAGAAAACTTTTTTGTTTATAAAGATAGATGTATATAGTAAGCTACAAAATTGTAGCCAAAGAACCAAATAAACTTTTTTATTTTGATGATTTTTTTGATAACTTACTTAGTTTTCAAGAAAACGGTGCTGCCATATCAAACTTTGACCGCCACGTCGCGTCGCGATAAGATTGGGTTGGCTTATACCGCGGTTTTGTTTCTCGTCTTTCAGAATGCTCTGCCCGATGTGAATAAAATAATGCGTAGTTGTGAATATTGGTTTTTATAATTTTGACATATTAAGTGACATTTTTCAAAACTGATGTAAGTGTCAAAACGTCCTACTTTATGTAGCCAGTTATGAAAAGTAAAATTTTACGTAACTGGTGAGGAAAAGTTCGTTATGTCATCAATTAGGAAAGATAAACAACTCTCAAAAAGATAAAGAAACAATGTTTATTCAACACAAAATGGAATACTAAGTCCATAAAGTGGAAGCTTCTAAATTCTTCTTTCCTTCAAAATACGCTAACAAAACTTTTTCATTAATACGATTTGCCTTATGTTATCAAATTAGGATTTCAAATAATATTGTAACTTGGCTAAATAACGTCTGTCAATTTTGACATTAAAATTATGTGTGATAGCAGCAAAGGTAACTATGAAAAAGATTACTTAATTTTTAAGATCTATAAATACATCTATTTCATTTATTATGTTTAAATTATTTTTAGAATTTTAAAATTAGGAAAAATGTATGTAACACGTTTCAAAAGACAATCTTATTTTGCGGGATCTCGCTTCGCTCGTCCCGCAAATTCCACTCGTCACACAAAATAACGTTTATCGCCAACCGTCAGCAAAACCATACATTACTATAGCGATTTTCGGAAGTAAACAAACACTTTATATTACTGTAAAATAAAGTATTTTACCTGCCGCATAGGCGGCAGATAAAGTATTTTTACCTGCCGCAAATATTTATTAAAATAGCCATGATTTTGACATTAAACAGAAATCGTTTGTCACTGTCACGCTTCTCACGCCTGTCACTGTCACGCTTCTCACGCCTGTCACAGCTCCACAATAAAAGTTTTCTCAAAATCGCAAAGACGATTTTAGGCGACGGTCAAACTGACAACATACTTGTTACCAATGATAATTCTACTAAAGAAGATTTACACATTGTTAACATAGATAATAATCCTCAAACATTTTCAATTGACACTCCTTCGACTTCGACAGGAATTAATTTTTATAATACGTCAAGGTGTACGTTCACGTTTAATATAACAAAAAATAAGTAGATTTGTTCTGTATTTGCTGTTTACTTTTTCATAATAAAATGTGATAAGTTATGATATCTCAATTTTTTTAAATTATAAATTTTTACGGTTGGCGATAAAATTTTGTATGCACCACGTCAGTAAAGTGTCTTTATTGAACTCACCTGTTACTCGCCTCGCTCGCTTCGCTCGCTCGATTCATAATCTCAGACTCGTTCGATAAAGACTCACTTTACTGACTTGGTACATAAATAACTATTTTCGTAACTGGTTACATAAATAGCTATTATAAAACGTTTAGTTAGTTGTTTTTAACCGATGGATGGTTGTCGTCTGTGTGGTTTATGACGCTTGCAGCCAGTTTCATAATCGTTGGTTAATTAATGGTTAGGATTTTACCAATAGTTTATTATAAAAATCTGTGACGTTAACAGCCAGTTTTACAATTGTTGGTTAATTAATAGTTAGGATTTGACCAATGATTTATTACTATAAAGGTAAGAATGTCTGGTAAAGTTATCTTTACCAATAATTATAACTTTCAGGTTCTGGTTAATCAACCAAAAAGATAACCAACGATTGTGAAACTGGCTGTTATCCTTATTGAAAATTGATGAGTTGCAACTATAATTATTATTATTATTATTGCGTTAGGAAAGTGCTATAGAGGGTAAAGTGCATATTAAAGTAACGGAATTTCTTTTCCAGACATTTTAAACTAGTTTTAATATTTAATTTGAACAAAGAACAACTTTTAGGCCATTTTTTTAACTTCAGCAGTTTTGTGCGCGTTTTTAACTTTTTTTAACAATGACTTCCTAGTTAAACCCAGAGTTAAACTTTATGAAATGCATATTTTGCCAACAAAATAGTGAAGAAACTCTACAGGGTGTTATAGAAGAAGCACTGGACTATGTATTTAAAGCAGTTTCTATAATGTCGCATGATATCTTTCTTAAGTTGAAATATTACACCGAAAAAAGGGATTTATTTTTGTAAAAGTGTCCTGTCTATCATGCAAGATGCAGAAGAAATTACACCCGAAAAGCTTATATATAAAAAGCAGAAAGCTGGTGACAAAAAAAGGAAGAACGTTGAAAGCCCAAAACGTTGTATAATTTGCAATAAAAGAAAAAATACAAATGTGTTAACTATCTCTTAAATATTGTTGCTTAGTTATACGAGTAGAAGTTAAATGTGGAAATAAAATGAGTATGTCTAAATTGCCTTTATCAAAATTTAAAACTTTATTTTTTATATTTTGCTCGTTTTTCAAAATTAAAATTTACTGAATAAACTTCGAAATAAACTCACGATTATTAAGTAGGTTATTATTAGTACAATGCAAATCCTGGCGCTCTCAAGCTACGCATGGCGTTACCGCTTGTGCAGTACGTGACCGGCCGCAGCCAACACAGTCCTTTTCTATATTGCGGCACCGTTATGTTAAAAACCAAGCCAGTTATCAAAAAAATCACCAAAATAAAAAAAGTTTCTTTGGTTCTTTGGCTACAACTTTGTAGCTTACTATATATATCATCTATCTTTTAAAATAAAAAAGTTTTCTCCATCGAGTATTTGTTGCTGCATTTTTAACAAATTTCGTGTCACCAACTTTTAAAAAAATATTACTGACACATAAATTTTTTCGCATTTCTGTCATGTCAGTCATGATAACAAAGGTCTAAATTGGCTCTCCTAAAAATTTCAATTTAATCGGATTTAAACTAAGGGTGATTTTTGGCCAGTTTCACAATTCCGGATTGTCTGGAGAACTCCAAAATCGGATCCGCCAGGTCGATTTACATAAGAATTAATTTTTTTAGGTGGTTGTTCGCGAGTGTTATAGAGGATGCATCTTAGACATTGCTCGGTCTCCTACTATTCAAATAAATGGTCACTAAAAATTATGAAATTAATTTTCGCCTTCACACAGTTAAGTGAACCTTCTTCCCTTCAACGGAATAAGATCAAAATATAATCTAATTCCAGATCTCGTTATAATACATAGGTGAATCAAAATTTCAAGTCAATATACACCGTTCCAGAGTAATCGTGAGCACCAAAAAAAATACAGACCGACAGACAGACAGAATTTTCTTTTGCTCAAACTTATAATCTCGACGTTTCATGACATTCTAAGTTTATCTGAACAAAAAAATCTTCAATTTATTTTTGCGTTACTATACTTCCGCGACACTACGTGGTTGTGGAAGTAATTAATATTTAAAGAGATTATTTCACTCACTATTAGTGGTAAACTAACCTAGATCGACTTTTGAAAGTACCAACACGAAAAATTTATCGCTCTAATTTTTCTATTGACGCCCCGGTAATATTTTGGCGTTTTGTTTCGTGAAATGTTTTCCTCGAATTGGACCACCCGTGCTTTTAAATTTTATCTATAAATTTCTTCTCTAATTTACAGCGTTTGCATATTTAAAACAAAATATTTTAAAAACATTTTTTAAAACATCGTATCATGTTTTAAACAAATGTTTAAAACGTACTTAATACACAATGTGATGTTTTAAGCAACTGTTTAAAACACAGTTTAAAATATACCATTTAAAACACTGTTTTAAACAAAAAACTGTTTAAAACAAAAAAAAACAGTTTTTTTCCCAACCCTGCTAATTTATTGTTAATTAACGTAAAATTGTAAATTGTAGTATTGTATTATATTCGTAGTAGTATAATAATATAAACATAACATAAACACACCACATAAGTTGACATCTCCCAAGGCTGTATGGAATATATAGGCTAGGGACAAGTTATATACAGCTTTATTACACAGGATTAAAATAACGTAATTACGAAATAATAATTATCACAAATTAAACACAAATATACTTAGTACGGTAATCCATCACAAAGCAACAACACCTTAATAATGCGGGAAATCAAAACTATTCACTGTATCCTACATTACAATAATTCATAACACTTATTCTTACTCAACTCTTAGAGTACAAATATCCTCTGCTGAACTAAACAACCGTAAGTTAATTTTTACACGCCTTAAATTGAAAACAAGAATTAAATAAGTAAAGATATTATCAATAAACACTTTATATAATAATTCTTGTATATTACACTGTCCGGCGATTCTCTGTATGTAGCGTTTCGCGTTACTGTTACTAGATGGCGGTACCAGAGTCATCTGTCATTTCTCTTTGATCAACTTAAAATAGAACATAAGGGCGGAACATTGGTAGTTCTCTCTCTCTCTGCCTTTATACATAATGTCATTGGTCGAAACATGCCTAAGAACTGTTTACAGTAAATACTCTCAGCAGTTTTGGACCAGTCTATTGTGAATTCCATGGACTTTTAAGTTCCTGCAGCTGCGATTGTTAAATAATTAGACCCGCTTTGTTCTTTATTAGATGAGTCGGTTTGGAAATACATCTTTAAGTAAAATAAATAATGAAATTGAAAATAAAGGTCAGTAAACACTAAAAAATTATAAGAAAACATCTGGAGGCAGTTAATGGCAAAACTTAATATTAAAGATGTTTTATGTACTTTATTTATTCGTGAAATATTCTCCTCAAATACTACTCGTGCTTTTAAATTTCATTTATAATTTTTTTCTCAAGCTAAGTTGCCAAAAGGTAATATAACTCATGTATATTGGCATTTTATTATCACTCGGGATTTATAATATCAGGCAACAACGCTTTCGAAAAAATTTTACCGATACAATAGTACAGTAACTAGTTTAACTTCGGAATGTCATATTGAACGGATTTCGTTCATTTTTGGCAATATAATAGTAAATGCTTCACAGAAAAGTTTCTATATTGTGCGGAGGCTTGCTAATTTATAGAGGGTGGAGGCCACCCCTTCTCAGGGGGTGGCACTTAAAAAATATATGTATTTATTGGAGCTGAAATAGAATCAGATTTTAAGAAGAAAAGGTTCTATGCAATTTTTCACATACATTGATAGTTTTTAAGTTATAACGACTTCAAAATTGCGATTTTAGCTTAAAAAAAAGATATTTCCAAACGGCTTTCGTCAAGTATCTCAAAAAGTAGTACTTTATCGAAAAAATGTTACAGACCAATTACAAACTGGGAATTAATTATATTTTTTGTTTATTGATGTAGGATTAATAATTTCGGAGATATTTAAGTTTACATTTGGCATCCAAGTGTTCATATTATTTAGAGTGAGAGTTAAATATCTCAGAAACTGTGACAGCTACGTCAAGGATGCTAATAGGTAGAATAATAGGTTATTAATTAAGGTTTCAATTTTTTTTTATTTATGTCTGTAGCTTAAAAACAAAGAAGTTATGACCGAAGCAATGTGCGTCTACACATTTCTTCAAGTAAACTTTCAATTTATGTGAAAAATTGCATAGAACAATTATTTTTTGTTAAAAAATTTTTTACGAATTTATTAAAAAAAAATCATCTCGGCTTCTAATAAGACTACAGTCATTTTTTTTTTGAAAATGTGTGAAAAGACCCCAGCAACAAAGATATGTGAACGATATTGCAAAATCTTCATTTGTTTAAAAGTTATTAGCAAAAAACCTAACCTCAAAATGTGACACTTTTTAAACGCCATTTTGAAGTTGAAAATAAAGCAAATTTGATTTGCCATTAATGAAAACATAAAGTTTAAGTCTCAACAAAAAAAGGATGTCCAGATCAACCCTCTACGACAACGGGAACTGGGTGAATTTGCATTTTACATTATTAATGTTTTTAAAAACAAATTGAATATCTCTTAAACTAATTAAAATTTTTTGATGAAATTTTAGGGATAACTTTGGGGTAATAAAAGACATATTTCTTCAAAGTTTCAAGCACTAAAGTGCTTTTGTTGAAGAATGAAAAATATTGGCAAATTGCTAAAATTTTCGCGATTTTTATTTAAACAAATTTTCAAATGTTCCAAACAAATCTCTCAAATTAACCGTTTTTCAAAGTTCTAATAGTATCTACAAATTGAAAAACCGATCGTCAAAGGTCTTTGAGTTATCTTTAAAAAAGTCGATTTTTTGGAATTTTTCAACAATAAATCGTTAAATAAACAATGTTCCGGCGGTCAAAAAGTGGACCAAATTCAGGGTCATGTTCGTAATCAATAAAACTATCGTTAATCCACGTGGCATCCTGAAACGAATTACAATAAATTTCAGTCTTTTTTTTACTAATTCTACTGGACTATTTGTATTATTGTAATTTGTAATATTCGATTATTTAAATATTCGATTAACTTTGAGTTTTAAAACTGCATTTTCTCAATTACATTGTCATATATCTCTAAAGTGGTGGAAGGTAAAATCAATTTGAAACAATTGAGCAAAGACAAAACTTTGACATTAAATCGTCTATTGTGAAAGTTTAAATATGAGACTCGTCTCCCTTAGCCTGTAACCTTTGCAAATGAATTCATCTGCAACGCAGTGCATTCAGAGGTTTCGTTGTCACTTTTGTCGTGTTACATTTCTCTCCATCTCTGGCGTAGAGAGTATAAATCCTGTTTACATTTACAAAATGCTTGGAGAAATATGGCAAAGTTAGGCAGACTACTTAACTAACATTTATAACATTTACAATGCAAGCCTCGGTGGGGTTTTGCTTTTTGTTTTCAACTTAGGTAAAAGTACACGTTTATCATTTTAATTAAAGGGTTTTACGACTAATATTAAAGTATTGTGGTTTAAATAGCGTGTAATATCTGATATTTTTCTCTTGATGTTTGCATTATACAAATGGATTCTTTTTCTTTGTGATTTATGTAGGTGTTTAGATATCCTTTCAAACTGTGTGTAACACAGTGGCTTTTCATATGGTTAAAAGCCACATATTTCTGGAAGAAAAGCTTAAGGGTAGACACATTTCTCTTTTTATTCCTCTAAAACATTGTCGCCGTATTTATTTTTATTTATGATAATAATGACATTTCTTTATTGACTAACTAAAAATACAGGGTAATTGCCAGAGGGTAGAATTTGAAACGCAGCTTTATTATTATATTCAAAATAGGAAATGGAAAAGAAAACTAGAGTAATCTAAACATTATACTCTTCGCTGGTTTGTTGAACTGTTCTAAGTTTTCTCGTAAATAATATTAGTTTTTGGACATTTTAAATTTTCTGATACCAACTTAATCGGTGGAGCACTCGTTAGTATAGAAAAAAACCGCTGCCCAAGGAATCACTACTTCCACATCCAGATTTTCTATCCAAGTCACTCACAACGAAAAAATTTTGTATGTGGAAATAATTGCTTATGGAACTTTAATAATATAATATTTGAAATCCTCTACCCCAAAAACCTATTAAACGATACCCCACATCGGTAGTAGGGTGGGGGTGGTGATAGGGGGGTGGTAGAGGGTGGATGAAGTAAAAAAATATTTTGAGGTTTCTGGTTCTTGTACACACTCTAAATCACATTTTTTTCATCCCCTTTAATAATCGGGTGGGGGTGGTAATGGGGGTGGCTAATGCCAAAAATTCTTTTGAGACCTAAGCTTCTCTTGTATATACTAAATACCAATTTTCTGGACTCTTACCTGCTTGATTCAGCTATTTACCCCAAATTTACCCCAATTTACCCCCCAACCTTTCGACGGAATAAGATGAAAATATAATCTAGTTCTAGATCTCTTAAAGTACATATATATATATACCAAATTTCAAGTCAATATATTAAACGGTTCCAGAGTAAATGTGCGCACAAAAAAGTTACAGACAGACCGACAGACAGACAGAAAATTTTTTTTCTCTCGAACTTAAAATCTCGACGTTTCATGACATTCTAAGCCTATTTGAACAATACAAATTTTCAAACATTTTTTTGTCGTTACTATACTTCCACTGGACGTGGAAGTAAAATAGAAATAAAAAATTGTAAAAAAAAAAGAAGAACTATACCAAATCTGTCTGTGTCTTGAATTCAAGACCATTGGGTTTCAATGCAAAATTTTAGCAACTAGACCACCATTCGTTATTCCGGAAATTGTTAATGTCTTTGATATACAGGGTGTTTCGAAAAGATTGGGACAACGCTGAGCAGTAGATACCTGACATCAAAACAAATCGATTTGACTCAAAAAGTAGTGGTCCAACTCTTTTCGTTTTCAAGATAGAGGGTGGTAAATTAAAAAAATAGTTTTCGTAATTTGTCTCTATCTTGGAGACTAGAATACCTATCTACTTCAAGGTTTGTAACAATACGTTTTTCAGGTCGCTAATTATAATGATGATATTGCCGATGTCATATTTTATAGATGGAGCTAGTTACAGTACTTTTATGTGACACTTTAAGCCATAACTTTTTTGAGGTTAGGTTTTGGACATCGTCTTCTATTATAATCGAAACGCAATTTGGTATCTTAAAGAAAATGTGTACTTGTCTGAATGCGATAAAATGCACCCTTTCAGAGAAATACGCGATTTACAATTTTGTCACACACCTGTTCGAAGAAATTTAACACCCCGGGTGTTTTGAAAAGATTGGGACAACACTTAGCGTAGACTCTTGACATCAAGACAAGTCAATTTAACCTAAAAATTAGCGGTCTAACTCTTTTCGTTTTCAAAGTGGTATAATAAAAAAAAATTGTATTCGTATTTTGTCTATATCTTGGAGAATATTATACGTATCTACAACAAGCACTATTGACGATTTCAACACATCATACTTGACGTACACCTACTAGATAAGAAACATCATTAAGGTACAATTGAATTTCTTCGAACTGGTGTGTGATACAGTTATAAATCGCGTATTTCTTTGAAAGCATGTATTTTATAGCGTTTAAACAAGTACACCTTTTCTTTAGGAAACTAAATTGCGTTTCGATTACAATAGAAGACGATGTCCAAAAAATAACCTCAAAAAAAGTGTCACGTAATAGTCCTGTAACTAGCGCCATCTACAAAATATGGCATCGGCAAAATCACCATTGTAATTAGCGACCTGAAAAACATGTCGTTACCAACTTTGAAGTAGATACGTATAATAGTTTCCAAGATAAAGACAAATTACGAATACAATTTTTTTACGTTACCACCCTATATCTTGAAAACGAAAAGAGTTAGACCACTACTTTTTGAGTTAAATCGACTTGTTTTAATGTCAAGAATCTACGGCTAAGCGTTGTCCCAATCTTTTCGAAACACCTTGTATATTATTCAAGAATCATATTTCAACAATTAGATATTATATTAATACGAAATGTATATTAGTAAAATATATAAACAGATAATGATCGGAAATAACATTTAGGAAGATTTCTATTTAATTACAAACCATAAAAACCGCTGTCTAAGGAATCACTATTTCCACATTCAAATTTACTATCCAAGTCTCTTGAAACGAAAAAAATTTTGATACTACATTTGCACTCCACCATTTATTGATGTTTGTAATTCATAAAATTTAAATGTGGTTTATTAACACTTGTAACAAACAATTGTTCCATGTTAAAAGCTTAAAAAATTGGTAATTATTTCATGAAATTGAAAAATGAACGTTAGACGTTCGAGATACGCTAACAGAAAATAATTATCTGTATTTTAAGTTAGGAACAATCTGATTTTTAACGAATTGCGCATAATTCTTTCCAATCGGGTATCGAAAACTAAAAATCGAGTCCTTGGTCTCTATGGAAATCAATGTAAATAATATTAAACAGATCAGAACAAATCAGCGAATAATAATAATAATAATATAATGCCTTTATTGCCCAACAGGTAACACCCAATAACAGAATAATTCTTTTAAATTTGTCACAAAACCACAACAGTTGCTCATAATAATAAAGTTTAAATACCTAATCAAGCAGTGACATTGATTTGAAACTGACAGGAATGTGACATAGTCGTGGGCAGACCTATTCGAGAAATCTAGAATAAATTATTTTTGACATAAATTTTTTGAAATGACCTCCATCTGCATCAATACACATTTCGGTACGTCGAACTAAGGACATACGCACTCCGTTCAACACATTTGGTAAATTAGAATCATTTTTTATGGTTTCTATGCACATTAAAATACGTTGCTACAATTGTTCTAAAGTGTCAGTGGGATCACGTAACCAAGTATTTAACGACTTGAACGGTAAGTCGATAAAATAAAATTAACTATAAATACAGTGGCCCAAAATTGAAAAGAACAAAAGCAACATACAAAAATAACGAACGGGTTGGTTGTGTGTACGTACTTAATCAAGTAACGACATAAACTAAAATATTGGTTGAGAATAACAGAAGGGAGGGTACCTATTTGCACAAATGTCAGTGTATCATGAGCGACCAGAAACCTGCCCCAATATTCCAGCAGTTCTCAAACAATATTATTAAATATTTTCGAAATTTTTGTTTACTTTTTTCTCCAAAACTATGAACTTTAGACCCCATATTATATAAGGTTTCTTGTTTATCTAGTCGTTTGCCACCACCAGTTTTTCTTTAATGACTTGAAACTAATCACACCCTAAATACACCCTGTATACTATTTGAAATGTTGATGTGCCACACGGTAGTGGGGGTGGTAGAGTGGGTGGTTAATGCAAAAAAAAATTTGAGGCACTTAGTTCTTGTACACCTCCTAAATCACAATTACATTTTTTTACCCCCTTCAAAATGGGGTGGGATGGTAGAGCCGGTTGTTAATGCCAACAATATTTTTTGAAGCCCTTGGTTCTTGTATACACACTAAATCATAATTTCATTTTTTGCTCTCTTTAATACTAGTGTGGGGTGAGATAATGATGATAATAACGGTTGTTAATGCCAACAATATTTTTTGAAGCCCTTGGTTCTTGTATACACACTAAATCATAATTTCATTTTTTGCTCTCTTTAATACTAGTGTGGGGTGAGATAATGAGTGGGGGTGGGGGTGGCTGATGTCAAAAAAAAAATGAGATTTTGACTTCTCGTACCTACCTTAAATCCCAATTATTTTGGACTCCTACTTGCTTGCTTTACGTATTTACCCTCGTCTACCCTCATTAACCCCCGAACGGAACAAGATCAAGATATAATCTAGTTCCAGATCTCATTGTAATACAAGTCAATATCATGCACCGTTCCAGGGTAATCGTGCACAAGAAGGAAGTTACAGGCGGACAGATAGATCGACAGACACACATTTTTTTGCTCAAACTTAAAATCTCGAAATCTATTTGAATTAAAAAAAAAATCAAATATTTTTTTTTGCGTTACTATACATACTTCTAGTCCACTACGTGAATGTGGAAGTAATAAAATACTTATGCTTCATCCATCTGAATTTCTTAAAATGTTTTTTTGATAGTACAAAAATAGACGATGTTTAATTTTGATACTGAGTATAATTACACAGGCCCACAAAAAATAAAAGTTGTCTGCGCCGGGGTATTGACCATACCTATCCCTTGTATTTCGATCCGCTGAACACGAATCTGACCTTAATTTTCCCCTATACGTCAGGTTTTTTTTTAAAGCAAAAAAGTCTAATATTTATGTATTTATTTGCTGTTAAAAGAAAAACCTGACGTGTTGGGAAAAAACTAAGATCAAATTCGTGTTCAGCGGCTCAAAATACAAGGGATAGGTGTGGTCAGTACCCCCGCGCAGATGACTTTTTTTGTGTGGGATTGTGCCACACTGAGTGTGGCACAGTGGCAACAAAGAAAAGTGGTCTGCGCGGGGGGTACTGACCACACCTATCCTTTGTATTTTGAGCCGCTGAATACGAATCTGACCTTAGATTTTCCTCAACACGTCCGGTTTTTTTTTAACAACAAAAAAAATCTGTTGAATCGTAATATTTATATATTTATTTGCTGTTAAAAAAAAAACCTGACGTTCTGGTGAAAAACTAAGGCCAGATTCGTGTTCAGCGGCTCAAAATACAAGGGATAGCTATGGTCAGTACCCCGGCACAGACAACTTTTTTTTATGGGCCTGTGTTATTATTGTTGTATTGCCCTCAAAAGTGAATATGTCAAATATTGTTTGAATCATGTTTTAGTTTTTAGACAAAAGGAAAACAAATAAAATTCCATTGTTGCTATAATGGTTGAGTAGAATCTGCTGTTCACATTTTCAGTTAATGGTATCCTGGAGAAAATGTTGGTTCCAAGTATGTATTGGAACTGGTAAAAAATTTAATGTAACTGATTCTGTTAACAATAAAGACACAATCCCTGTCTGGTGACATTGGTATGGGTCACTGGTATGAAGCAGTTCAAGTAGGCGATGTTGACTAGGCTGAACTAAAAATGTCAGAGATCAGACTCTGGAGAGCTCAGAACTACTGTTTATAGAATTCTGGTAGTTGAAAATGTTAACCTTCTACATGACCTGTACGGAAATAACCATGATCATCAAGTGGAGTTTTACGATATCATGTCTAATATTCAAATTTAATAGATAATGTCTGCCTTACTGCTTTTTGAAAAAAAAGACGTTTTCTCTTACAGAAACTCTCAATGAATACAACTGCAGATGTTAGTCTAATGTAAACCCTCATCTTTATAGATAGATATATAGGATAGGAAGTATCATACCCAGAGAGTGCAAAAATTGGGCCGGCATTCAAGAAAATCATGTCATTGTGTATTGGTTCTTTTTTTTTGCTAATTGAAACAGTGAAATGTATCTCAGTGTATTAGAGAATGAGATATATTCCATGGTTTCCAAAGTTCTAGAGGATAATCGTTTAGGAAATGAGCTATTATTTCAACTTTGCCCTCCTTCTATTATTCAGTACCAGTGATAGAGTACACTCGCTCTTCCATTAACCCCAAAAAAAGAAAATAAAACGAACTATTAACTATTACTGGACAAACAAAAAACATTATATATAACATGGTCTAAAGCCCACAGTTTTGCAGAAAAAAAATAGACAAAAATTACGAAAATTTTTGGTAATATTGTTTGAGAACTAATGCGGTCCCATCAAAGTGTCGCGCTTCTTTGTTGACGGCGAGGACACAGGTCGGTAATGCTTACACTTCTTTATGACTTTTTAAAAGTAAGTAAGAAACTTCTATGATTCGGAACTCTCCGTCCATTGATCCAGAAAAGAAGTGATTCTGAAATGTCTCCTACCTTAACATTCAAAATTTTAAACTAGATCAGTTTTTTCCAAAATGCCTCTAGAGGAAAAAGTCATATAGGTTTTTTGTTTGTCTAGTCGGTCCCCATTACCAGTTTTCTTAAGGACATAAAATTAATTGCAGCCTGTATTAGTAATGCGATATAATGATAAAATATGTTTAATATATAAAAATATGCAGCTTCTGAAATTGCCTAAAATACGTAAATATACATCATGTAAATAGAGAATATTCATTAACATTGTAAAAGCCAACGACATGAGAGAAATTACCGAAATAATTGATCCAATAGAAAATAAAGGAAATTATTATAAAAATGATGAACAACAGTTATATAAAATTATTCTCTCTTGTATATTCAGTCGAAAGCAAAAGCATGCAATTTATACAATACGGGTTAACAATTTGTAATGCTAAACATAAATCTAATAGCAAAAATTGGTGTTATAAACTTTGGCAGTTACAAAAATGAAAAGTTTCTTTTCTGTAGTATAGTAAGTATAGTAAAAAGTCAAAATGGCTTCCTCATGAGCCAATTCCAAGTCTTCCAAGTTTTTAAATATCTCTCAGCTCATCTGAAAAGTTTTCTTGCAGTAACAAAATTGAACAAATAACGTAACATATTTTTGATACAACATTAGTCAGAAATGGTCCATTCCTCTCTTCCACTAATAGGTATTTGTAAAACTGAGTGAAATTGTAATTTCTTTATCGCTAGTTACTTTTTTTTTGTTTAAACTGTTTTTACATCAAATTAATATTACTTTGACTAAATTTTGCATTTAGTTGTACACTAATTCGATTCCTACCCTCCCTAAATAGAATATCTTATCAGCATAGGAAATTAACTATAAGAAATCTGATATACGCACCACCCAGCACGCAGTCAATATCAGGGCCCATTAATAAGGGATGAGACGCGTTAATCGTCGACTAACCACTGGGCGGCTACCTGTGTCCCGACTGCGTGCCCTCGCCGCCGAACACATCGTTAGTGTCACCATTTGCTCCCTTAGATTTATTTATAAATGCTAGATGGGACTACTAGAGGGATTAAATGGTAATTTAGATTTAATTTAGTGGAAGTAAATAGGTAGAAAGAATTGTTTATTTTATAGTGAAGGTACAAACATAAAGATAAATTAGAAGAAACTGAAGACAGTAGTTTCATACAGATATAAAATGTGACATAACGTTAGATGGTATCAAGCTGGTTTCCACTGACAATGGTTTTGTGTTTTTAGACTAATGTAATATTTAAATGTCTGTAAATTCATTGGGTATTTAATAGCCTTATATGGATTTACCTGATATGATATATATTTTATATCACACTTGAAATAGTAAAAATAAAGTGTCAAGTATCATTTATTTTTAAGTAGGGGAAAAACACTTTATATATGACAATAAAACAGTTGTGGAATCTGTCAGTTAAAGTAAGTTAATCGTTTCTAATCTTGATACCATTAACTAGTCTAAGTAATAGTATATTATTCAACGAGCGGTAATGTAGGTAATAACTCAGGCAGCTGAAGTTTACAGCACGAGCCACAGGCGAGTGCTGTAATTCATCAAGTGAGTTATTATCATTACCGCAAGTTGAATACTATGCTTTATCGACGATTATAACACAAATATTAAATTGAGAAAATTTTGTTTAAATTACTTGATTTGAAAACGTCTAAATTATTCAAACATGATAAATCACCTTCCTCCCCTCAATAATAATGGACCATTCTATTTCACCGTATCGGAAAAGAATTTCTATCGGACAGAGCCACCTTCCTGTCGCGCGTTACGTCGATTGGGCAGGCTAGACATGAAGATAAAGGTGATTGGCTCTGTACCTATTGATATATAATAACTCACTCATTATAACTCACGCTATTTGTTTATGGATACTATTAATTGTTCAAAAGCAGCTCATTAATTAGTAGATAAAGTAATATAAAAGGGTTTTGGCTCTCCAAACAAGTAACTCGATTAGTCCTTAGAGATGGAGCTGTTCGTGATAGGATAATTTATCTAAGGATCAATACTAATAAAGTAATATTAGCGATAAGGTACAATTATATGCAACGAGATATGCACATACAATTGCTTCTGAAGAGGAGTTGGGAGGATTTTATGAAGACCTAGAAATTTTACTCCACACTATTCTAAATGAGGAAATCACCATGGTTATAGGCGATTTCAACGCTTTCTTGGCATTTGATCTAGGTTAATCTAGAGAAGGTTCTGGACCCAGTTATGAGATCCTATCATCGAAGATCCGGAGATTTTCATCGACAATGTTCTTACAGAGGACAACTCACAACCTGGCTCCTCAAAAAGAAGGAAATATACATAATGCTATAAGCATGGTGTTAAATTTGTTATTGTATTATATTTTGTTTCCTGGATCCTTGGTTACTTGAGCCTAGGGTTGGTGACTTTTATTTACCCAGCAAGTGAACTGATCGCCACACTACTCCCCCGCTAATAAAAAGATCAGTCAGTCATTCAATTTGTCAATAGCAAAACGAACTTTCTTAATCGAAGGTGAGTGACGTCACATTTGTCAGATAATAAATATGCTGGTTTAATCCTGTCAATGTTTACCGTGACGGCTTTAGTTCCTTTAACAAAAGTAACCAATTTATCTGTACGGGACAACACTTTAAAAGGTCCATCGTACAGCGGAGTAAAATATTTTTTAAAACGTTCTTTCCGAACGAAAACAAAATTACAATTCGAGATGTCTGGGCTGACAAATGATTTGTAATTAACGTGGTGAACAAGTGGAATGAACGTTAAATTATTAAATGAAGTACGTAATTTAGTAACAAAATAAGGAATATCCGGACAAGTATATGATTTAATAAAAAATTCACCAGGTATTCGTAAAGTTTGACCAAAAACGAGTTCTGCGGAGGAACATTGCAAATCGATGGTTCTGAGAGCTAATAGTATGATAGGAAGTTCATCTACCCAATGTGGTGTAGAAGACTTAGCTCTCAGAGCAGTTTTAAGAGATTTATTAAACCTTTCAATCATCCCATTCGAGGAAGGATGATATGGTGTCGTACGAATTCTGTGAAATCCCAGAAATTTTGAAAATTCTTTGAACAGTTTTGATTCAAATTGAACGCCTTGGTCGGTTGTCACTGAGACAGGGACACCGAATCGACAAACATAATTCTGAAATAACGTACGCGCTACATTTTCCGCAGTAATATCCTGAAGTGGATAAGCTTCGGGCCATCTAGTAAAACGCTCGATCACAGTAAGAATATAAGAACAACCTTTAGAAGGAGGTAATGGTCCTATTAAATCTATATGTATGTGGTAGAATCGTCCTTTAGTTATATCGAAGTCAGTAATCGGGCTCCTCGTATGTCTTGTCACTTTATTAGTTTGACAGCTAATACAAGTTTTTGCCCAGAGATTACAATCTGAAGTCATTTTAGGCCAAAAATAATTGGTAGCAACTAATGTTCTAGTCGCTTTGATACCAGGGTGAGACAAACCGTGAAAAATATCAAAAATTGTCCGTCTATAAACGATAGGAACATAAGGACGAAGTTTAGGGCGAGAAACGTCACACCAAATAAACTTGTCTGAATTTGGAATTTTAATTTTCTTTAAATGAAAAGTTCTCTTCGTGTTAGATGAAGTATCTGATAATAAAAATTTAAGGTCAGAATCATCTTTTTGAGCTTCGCTCAATAAATTTAAGTCAAAGTTAATATCAAGTAGGTTAGACTTTTGGGCTGAAATTGGAGAAATGCATTGTTGTAAAGAAGACGTATCATGCTCACGTGATAAAGTGTCTGCAACAATGTTATTTTTCCCTTTGATATGTCGGATTTCACAGGCAAACTGAGCAATGAATTCTAAATGTCTAATTTGCCTGGGAGATCTTTTGTGAATAATGCTTTGACCAAAGGTTTATGGTCAGTAAAGCAAATAAATGTGCGACCTTCAAGTAAAAATCTGAAATGTTTAATCGCTGTAAATAAAGAAAGAAGTTCCTTGTCAAAGGAACTGTATTTTGTTTGTGCCAAGGTAAGCTTTCGTGAGAAGAAGGCTAATGGGGCAAGTACACCTTCGTCATCGCGCTGTTCAAGAACTGCCCCCATAGAGACATTAGAACAATCAACAGTCAGCGATAAAAACGAGCTATCATCACAACGTGGATGTGCTAAAAAAGGTTGCGCCAGCTATAGCAGCTTTGGCTTTGGAAAAACTGTCAAGACAGTCGGTAGGCCAATCATTTATTATTTTAACTTTATCATGCAGTAATCTAGTACAAAGTGCATGTAAAGGAATTAAGATTTCAGCGAAAGAAGGTATGAAACGATGATAAAAGTTAACCATACCTATGAAACGCTGAAGTTGTTTGACTGTAGTAGGTAAGGGAAAATTATTTATGACATCAATACGTTCAGAAGAAGGTAAAATACCGGCTGAAGAAATATTGTGTCCTAAAAATGTCAAATGACTGACACCTAATATGCATTTTGACGTTTAATATTTATGCCGTACAATTCTAACCTCTGAAAAACAAGTTTCAAGTGCTCTAAATGTTCCGAACTAGATTTACTTGCAATCAGGATGTCATCTAAATAGACGAAAATAAAGGGTAAACCTACTAAAACTTCGTTCATGAAACGTTGAAAAGTTTGACCGGCGTTACGTAAGCCGAAAGGCATGCGACCAAATTCAAACAAACCGAAAGGAGTAGTAATCGTTATTTTAAAAACGTCACTTTTTGCGACAGGTATTTGGTGATAAGCACGTACCAAATCTATTTTTGAAAAAATAACACAATTATACAACTGCGAGTTAAAATCATGGATGTGGGGCAACGGGTATCTGTTAGGAACAGTAATTGAATTTAGACGACGATAGTCCCCACAAGGTCTCCAGTCGGAGCTTTTTTTTTCAACCATGTGTAATGGTGAGGACATGGAAGAAGAAGAAGGTACACAAATGCCTAATTCTACCATATTATTAAATTCGTCTTGAGCTATCTTGAATTTAACGCTATCCAACCTACGTGGGCGTGAGAAAGGTAAATGACCTTCAGTAACAATATGATGCTCAACGGAATGTTTAACTGGCAAATTGTAATTTGGAGAGCTAATTAAAGTAGGAAATTGTAAAAGTAATGCAGTGAATTCATTTGATATGCTAAATAACTTAGGAGTATATGACGGACCATTGTTTGAAAATAAATATGTTGACAAACTAGTCATATTGTCGATTAAACATTTATGTTTTAAATCAACAGCTAAACCAAAATGAGCTAAAAAGTCTGCTCCGATAATGGCGATATTTATATCTGCTATATTAAAAACGAAAGGAAATAACCTACGTAAGCTTAAATCAATTTTCAAAAATTTCTTCCCGAAGGTATCTATAACTGAACCATTAGCTTCACGTCGGGGTCACCAATATAGCGACAGGTATTTGGCTATAATAATAATGTAGAATGATATTTCAAAGGATTTTTTGAATGTTAACATTTTCTGTAAAATATATAATATAAATTGTTTTTGTTATTTTTTCTATATCCATGGTTATATGTAGATATGTAGTATGTACCCTACATTACTCCCCCCTACAACGAAGAAACCAACTTACCAAGGTATCAGATTTAAAATAAAAGTTAGAAATGACATTAGTAAAAAGAAAAGTCAGATTTGAGTGAAAGGTGACAAAATAACGTAACATAAGGACATTTATTTTTGTAATAACATTATCCTTAATGTATGTTATATGTCATTGATAAATTGAAATAAAATAGCAAGCGTGTGCTAAGTGAATGAAAGTTTGCAATCATAATTGGATTGAGCGTCTTTCAAAGATGTCGCTCGCACCAGCTATAGCAGCTTTGACTAAAGAAAAGCTGACGAGACAATTAAAATAGTGAATGAGTTTGCAATCATAACTGGATTGAGCTTTTCTCAAAGATGTCGCACCAGCTATAGCAGCTTTGGCTAAAGAAAAGCTGGCGTGACAATTAAAATAATGAATAATTAATATATTGATACACTTGATAAGCTGGTTTTACATTGCAGGGAGTCATATAGCTGAGTACTTACCTATACATGTACATAATGGTGTAAGTAATAACAAGTCTTCTGAAAATCTAGTTTGATTCGTTTCTCGGTACTATCTTCATGGAGAGACTGAGGAATTCGTGTCTAGCGAAGATATCTATGGAACGGTCGACCTTTAGCTGGCTGTCTTCGTTATGGACGTCGTCCATCATCAGCGGTTAGCAGCACGAGCAGTTTGGTTCGGCCCCATATTCTTATCGCGACTGATACAGCTGTCTAGAATATCCATGGGAGATTATTTCCTGCATAATAATTTCTTGTCATCAACTCTCAGGAGGCATACAATGCGTGAAGCGATCGGGGTCACCAATATAGCGGTGTAATGCTATTAAATAAGATTCAAAAAGGGTTTCAAAATATTTGTATTCAAATTTTAAAATTATAATTTTTGTTAAATTTGTTATTGTATTATATTTTGTTTCCTGGATCCTTGGTTACTTGAGCCTGGGGTTGGTGACTTATATTTACCCAGCAAGTGAACTGATCGCCACACATGGCTCATGGTTTAGGCATATTGGGGTTACCATGTAAAAAAGAACGCGTCAAACACTCTACCTCAAGCGTGGTGTGGAAAATAATTGCATGTAAATAAAATAATATTCAGAAGAAAAGTATCAATATTTTCTTATACCTATGTACCCCACTCACATCTTACTTCCTTTTGTAACTAATCAAAATGAACTGAATAAAGATTTACATAAGTTAAATTGTTTATTGGGAAATGTTCTATAAGATAAGAGAATATTATTTGGGTATTATGCAAATCACAACTCACACACTTTCTATAAGATAGATAAGAACATTTTCTTTTTAGTACTGAAAATAAAATAGTTATCTTACCTCAAAGTATTTGTATTCATAACTTTTTTATTATTTATATTACGCTGAAAAGTTGCTAATAAAGTTTGCAGAGAATTGCATTTTCTACAATAAGCTCTCTTACAATATTTCGACAGACTCGTGGTTACGGAGGTAAATAAAATGAAACTAATTTCAACCTTATTTTAAATATGGCGGCTGAATAACAACACCCCCAGGCAGAGAACCTCAGTGTTACACTTACGAAATCAAAGAAGAAAAGAGTCGCTGCCTACCCAAAATGTACGGCCTCATGCCGGATTGACTGTAATAAGATATTAAATAAGATTATAATAAGTAGTTGCTATGAAATCTGTATTGACTTTATATTTGAGTTCTTCGCGAGTACTTTTCAACTTATCCAATTCGATGAACTATAAATAAATGTAAAGAGGTAAACAAATCCGTTAATAAACAGAAACGTGACTATTGAATATATCTAGAAATTTTCGCCGAATTAGACCGCAACGCGTCCGTGTCGTGTTCAGCGTCGCCAATAAATCTTCTCTTCTTCTTCTCCTCATATTCTAACCATAAAATTGGAACACTCTCGCCAACTTTTATAGACGCTTAAGGCGCCGTCCTTGATCAATGCAAAGGGAATCATTGTGTTATAACAGTTTTATAGTGTGTTGTGCAAATCTAAAGTGCCTCAAATAATGGGTTGACACTTTTGTGCGGTGATGTATTATTCCGCATCGTTCAATACAATCAAGCTGGGATACTGCTACTTCATAGATACCTACATGAATATTTATTAAGTTGTTGCTGTGCTCTATTCTCTCAGAAATTTGCATGTTTGGCAACAGTTAAGAATACTTAATCTCCTTATTCGTTTATCATTTAGATTTAGTCCCTAATTTCAAGAGATATATCATAATTTTATACAATGGCGTTAGAAAGTAAATATTAATTCGTTTTATTTGCAAGGTTTGCAAGCTGCTACAAAATTTTAACAAATTCAGGTTCCAATACTTGGTATTAAAACTTTTATAGAATTAGTACAAATACCGCAAAAACAATGTAATAATAATAATGTAATAATCGTTATTGAACAAAGCAAATACATACAGGGTGGTGTTTAGCTAGTAAGCTATCTTACACATAGCCCCAAATTCACAAGAAATTGTATTTGCAAATTGTGTCAGAGAAGCTCTTTTCAATATAGCGTAGGGCGTAGCAGGGCCTAAATTCAGGCTATCTAAAGCCCTTGGTAACACCATCTTCCAGGCAGAAAACTATGCTATAGATCTCTGTGTCCAAGAATTCTTTAACAGAGGCACTCGAAGGGTAAAGATGTATATACTTTCAGATAGCCAGGCAGCACTAAAGGCTCTCAGGTCTTATACCTTCGAGTCTAAAATTGACTGGGAATGCAGACAATCCCTGAAGCAACTAGCAAAAAACAACAAGGTTATCTTAATATGGGTGCCAGGGCACGAGTAATAGAAGGCAATGAATTAGCTGACAGCCTCGCAAGAAAAGGGGCTGAAGCCCCAGTTTGCGAACCCGAACCGTTCTGTAGCTTATCTAAGTGACATATAACGGAGGAGATACAAAAGTGGGAAAAGGAACAAAAGAAGTGCTACTGGAGGAATGCTCCAGGAAAAAGACAAGCGGAAAGGTTTATAACCCATTCGACAAAGAACGCCACAAGGCTTCTCGAACTCGAAGAGTTCGACCTGAGGCTGATCACAGGCCTCTTAACTTGACCATTGCCCCTTGAGAACATGGGCATGGCAGAAGATGACAAATGCAGATCCTGTGAAGTTGCAACTGAGACTGCGGAACATATACTTTGCGAATGCAAGGTACTAATCCGCATTAGGCTAAAGTACCTAGAATAGGCGGAATTAACTCCTGAAGACATAGGGAAATTAGCTCCCAGGAAAATCACAAGCTTTGCAAAGAGTCTGGAAATCCTCTACCCCAAAAACCCATAAAACGATACCCCACATCGGTAGTGGGGTGGGGGTGGTGACAGGGGGTGGGACTGGGGGGTGGATAAAGTAAAAAATATTTTGAGGTTTCTGGTTCTTGTACACACACTAAATCACACTTTTTTTCATCCCCTTTAATAATGGGGTGGGGGTGGTAATGGGGGTGGCTAATGCCAAAATTTTTTTTGAGACCTTAGCTTCTCTTGTCTATATTAAATATCAATTTTATAAACTCTTACCTGCTTGATTTACCTATTTACTCCAAATTTACCCCAATTTACCCACCAACCCTTCGACGGAACAAAATGAAAATATAATCTAGTTCTAGATCTCGTTAAAATACATATGTGTACCAAATTTCAAGTCAATATCTCAAACGGTTCCAGAGTAAACGTGCGCACAAAAAAAGTTACAGACAGACAGACCGACAGATAGACAGACAGAAATTTTTTTCGCTCAAACTTGAAATCTCGACGTTTCATAACATTCTAAGCCTATTTGAACAATAAAAATTTTTAAAAATTTTTTTGTCGTTACTATACTTCCACTGGATGTGGAAGTAAAATAAGCGGCTAATGATACGAAAACTATAGGTCTATTTCTTTTATTTCCTGTCTCTGCAAAGTTCTAGAAAAAATATTAAAACATAGAATAAGTTCATACTTGACAAAATATATTTTATTATCACAACTGAAATCTGGTTTTCGGGAAAAGCGCTCAACTAGTGATGCCATAGAACTTTTACCAAACTTCATGTATAATGAAGTGGACCAATCGAGGCCATCACTGTGTGTTTTCTTAAATTTAAAGAAAGCTTTTGACAAGATTTATCACAAGAAACTCTTTCTGAAGCTGGAGTCTATTGAGATTAGGGATAAAGATGCCATAGAACTTTTACCAAACTTCATGTATAATGAAGTGGACCAATCGAGGCCATCACTGTGTTTTCTTAAATTTAAAGAAAGCTTTTGACAAGATTTATCACAAGAAACTCTTTCTGAAGCTGGAGTCTATTGAGATTAGGGATAAACAACTAAAACTTTTTCAAAGCTACCTAGAAGATAGGAAACAGTTTGTTAAAATAGGGGATTAAACAAACAAACTTGAAAAAG
Source organism: Rutpela maculata (assembly GCA_936432065.2). NCBI lineage: Eukaryota > Metazoa > Arthropoda > Insecta > Coleoptera > Cerambycidae > Rutpela > Rutpela maculata. The sequence continues at coordinate 116,460,638 of OW386285.2, forward strand.
TAACATGCATTGTTCCGCAGGGAAATGTGTTAGGACCTATTCTGTTCATAATATGTACGAATGATATATTTATTATGAAAACAGTAGGAAAAATCCTTTCCTTTGCTGACAATATTACACTTCTTTTACGAAAGCGATTCATGGGGAAACTTTAAAAGGATTAGTACAAACATATCTAGGTACAACTAATAAAAAGAGTATTTGATAATAACTACAAAAAGCATTTTTCTGCCATTAACGTCAAACAACCCAAACTTGCCAAATTTCAATAAGCTAGATATGATGAATGAAAACAACGTTATATACATTGAACCGGCAAAGAAATTAAATACAATTGACTGTCATCTTAGATGGCAAGAACATGTAAAAAACCTGTTGCAAAAATAGGTGGCCTATTATATAAATTCAAACAGTTAAAGTCGATCCTATGACAAAACGAATTAATTACCTTGTAGAATGCTTTAATTGCATCAGTATTAAGGTACGGAATAATCGACTGGGGTGGCTTTAGATCTGTAGAATTTACAAAAAAAAATAATTTCTACAGAGCTCCTATTCCAAGATTTAAAATTGCTAACTCTATTAGGCAAATATGTTGCTGCACTGTTTTATTAAGTAAATACAAAATATTAACAAAGAAAATGATCAAGCAACACTTCAATATAATACACAAAGTAAATAGTGGAAGACCAGACCCTCTGAATTCGACACCCTCTATACAACTCGCGAACACCCACCTAAAAAATAGGTAATCTGATGTAAAATAACCTGCTAAACTTGATTTTTGAATTCGCCCATTGATTTGAGATTGCCAAAATGACCAAATTGGCAATTTTCTAAAAAAAATAAAAATTATGGGTTATTTTTTGTTTTTCATATAACACGTCATATATTTTTTATTTTACTTCAGAATTTTTAAAAACTTTACCTAAAAAATAATTAGTTGGCAAAAAAAAATACCAACTTTTCTTTGACGCAAAATCTTTAAAATTTGTAGAGTAAAATGTCCGATCGAGGTATCTTTTTTATTTTTAAAGTTAGGTGCCTACTATAACCGAAGAAAATGTTCCTAAATAAAATCTTTTATAAGAAGTTTTTTTTGAAATTTTGCTCCCTTTTCGAAATATTGATTGTTTCAGCGTCCGAACGAATGCGCGCTACTATGAATCGGTCGCAATCGCATTTAGAGCTAAACGCAGACACGTGCCGGGTGATTATTATTTTCCAGTGTCCATTTATGTTAAGTTGAAAGTGCTTTTTGTCTCAGTCCTTATATTTAGTGCGTTATAAACACATAGTTTGGCATAATAAATTATAATTACTCGGATAGGAAATCAAAGGAAACAAGCTAAAAACGTACTCTTCGCGTGTTCACTGGATTTTTATATAATTGTTATACATTCAATAGGATACTTTTCGCAGTTTTTTGTAAATAATGTTACTTTTGGACATTTTTAATTTTATAGTACGATCTTAGTTGGTAAAAGACTTGGTAAAAAAACTATACCAAACCCCATTTGGGTTTCGATTCCGAATCAAAAGAACTACACCACCACCTTACACGTAAAAGAATGTAAATTTTTACATTATAAGACACGAGCTAAAATCATATTTTCACGGTTGTATATTACCTACATTATGAAATGTATATTTGTAAAATATATAAATATTTAGATATTAAAATGAGATATCATTTCACCAGATTTCTAAATTCAATTACAAAAACATAAAAATTAAAAAAAAAATTTTTTCAAATTTAAATCATTAAGTAATAACATTTTTATTTACCGATCGATTTTGTTCAAATAGGGTTCTTCCTCTAGCTAACACTAATTTACTGTCCAAATTTCAGTACAATCGGAATTTTCTTTCTTCAGTTATCGTGCTTACAAGAAACGTGATGGACGGACAGACACACGGACATTTCGAAAGTTGTTCAGAATTCGTTCACTAACACAATGGTATGAAAATTTTTTGTCTGCGAGCGATATTTACGGTTTTAGAAATATATAGATCAAATGCAAAATCCGATGACATTTCTGTGGCTCTAAAACAATATTTAGAACAGAAAAATTTATTTTTATCACTAAATCCAGTTTACCATGCACAATGTAGAAGATCGGGTACCCGAACTGAACTGCTTATAAAAGAAAATCAGAAATTGTAAATCCTAGTACAGAGAATACAAGTAAAAAGGACATTTCTGCAATGTGCTATTTACAAGACAGCCTACCAAATTAAGCCCAGAATTTCAAATGTTTTAAATTTTGGATGGTACCTAAAGGAGGAAATTTTATTTCCAAAGATGATTTCAAAAAGCTCAAAACCCAATTTTATTGAGTTAACTCCATTTTGTAAATGTAAATTATATAACTGTACTACAAGCTGCAAGTGTAGCAAAGCAAACGTGCAATGTAACATAAGTTGTTTATGCGAAGGAAAATGTAATCTTTAGTACCCACTTGCTGTTATAATTAATGAAAATATATTTTGTAATGTGTATGTTTCGAGATTATCTACATAATTTTATTTATAACATTTAATTGCAAATAGAAACTAAATAATCCGTAGACTCACTTGATCGCTTAAACGACACCACAGATGGGCGACGTTAACAGAAGTTATGCTTTAAATTAATGCGGACGAGTTGCGCGGCCGCATTCAACAGCGTCATCTCGTTACATGAGCCGAATTTCAAAAAAAATCTCTTTATAAAAAAGTTTGTTTAAAGTATATGGAACATTTTTCTCGTTTATACTATAACTCTCTCTTTAAAAATAAAAAAGTTTCCTCGATCGGGTATTTTTCAATGCAAATTTGAAAAAACCGCGACAATAGAGGGTAATTATATTTTTTTTAGGCACTATATTATTAGTTACACTATATTCTTTGCCGCCAGCCTGTCCAAGAATATTGGAGGGATAATGTGTAAAATATTGGTCTAAATTTGAATTAAAATAAAAAAGATATGATGTGTTATGTGCAAAACAAAAATTAACACATAATTTTAAAATTTTTCAAAAAATTTGCGAATTGACCGATTTGGTAATCTCAAATTAACGGGCGAACTCAAAAATCAAATCCAGAAGGTCATTTTACATAATATCATCTGTTTTTTAGGTGGGTGTTCGCGAGTTGTATAGACTACTTTTAAAATGCTTTCTACAGATTCGCTGCTCTCCGACTAAAATAACAAAGACTTCTTAGATCAAATAAAATGACTATAACAATTGAGCAAAAATATTTTGGATATATCGAAATAAAATTGTACAACATGCTAGATAAAAATATTAGAGGAATAACAAATTTCAATAGTTTCAAAAAACAAATAAAATATTGTTAATGGTTTAAGACTTTACTCAACATTACTCTACTAATTCTATAAACATTGCATTAGATGTAACTATTAAATATATATCCGCTATTCAGACAATTTAAAATTGGCAATTATATTAATTTGCAATCGCGATTAATTACACAGGCCCACAAAAAAAAAGTGGTCTGCGCCGGGGTACTGACCACTTAGTTTTTCCCCAGCACGTCAGGTTTTTTTTTAATGCAAAAAAGTCTGTTTGATCATAATATTTATATATTTATTTGCGTTAAAAAAAGAAAGATCAGATTCGTGTTCGGCGGCTCAAAATACAAGGGATAGGTGTGGTCAGTACCCCCGCGCAGACCACTTTTTCTGCGGGATTGTGCCACACTGATTGTGGCACAGTTGCCACCAAAAAAGAGTGGTCTGTGCGGGGGTACTGACCACACCTATCCCTTATATTTTGAAAAGCTGAACAGGAATCTGACCTTAGTTTTTCCCTAACACGTCCGGTTTTTTTTAACAGCAAAAAAGTCTGTTGAATCGTGATATTTATATATTTATTTGCTGTTAAAAAAAAACCTGATGTGCTGAGGAAAAACTAAGGTCAGATTCGCGGTCAGCGGCTCAAAATACAAGGTATAGGTATGGTCAGTACCCTGGCGTAGACAACTTTTTTTTGTGGACCTGTGTTATTATTATTTAGTAAACATGCAATTTTTATTTCATATATTTTGTTACAATTAGTATACTAATAATACTACTTTTATTTATAGTATTTAGCTACATTTGCAGTAAGTAGCTGCTTCATAGACTTAATGGTAGTGACAAACAAGGTATTTCTGTTTTCTTGTGTTGTGTTATGTTATGTGAAAATATTAGATTATATGCAAAGTGACTCACGCAATCAGGTTTTATCCAAAACTTACTCATGCTAACCTGTTGTTTACATCCAATATGTTCAGTTACATTTTCGTATAAAGTATGCTACGATTTTATGTATCTTTAATGTAAATAAAATGATAATTATTTATAGTCCAGCCAACGAATGACCTAAAGGATGGTGTAGAGTGCGTGAGCAGGGATCTAAGGGATTACTTTAAAAAATTGTTCAGGGTGTTTAGGGAGTGAACATACTAAAAGTCCTGACGTCTAGGAGGTGAGCCGGAGGTGGGAGGGCACAAAGAAAGTCCCACTTTTGCTTTTCCCCTTATATCTTTAAAATGGTGGCGAGGTTGAAGAGGCTGGGAAGATTCGCTTTCTCAAACGGTATGGGGCACCAGCAAGACAGACCTTCCTCAACCTGTACCGCTTCAGTTGTTCATAAGGTCAGTGGCAATATTAAGCCTGACATCAGCTCCCTCCCACCAACTGAGAGCGCAGCTAAACAGCATTCTCGGCGCACCTACCACCAAGTGCAGCAGTGGCTCGGGAATGAGCTGCCCCCTCAATAGTGGGGGTGGAAACATGTAGGAGACACCCTGGTGCCAATTAGAAGCACCGGCGGTCCTACTTTTTTTTATCATCTTTAAAATACAATTTTCTATTTTTCAGGTAAAAATCTGTATCTCGAAAAGTTTCACTTTTCCGGAGCGTGTAGCTCGAAAACGGTTGCGAATTCGAAAAAAATATATAACTTTAAGGTTGTAGAGAATTTCATGAGCGTTGATTTTATATACGAAAATTTTTCCCTGCGACGCACCGTTTTCGAGATATGAGCGAAAGAACCAAAAGTGGGACTTTCTTTGTGCTCCCCCCGCACAGTGGGGCAAATAGCTCATTTTTTGGACAAGCGATAATTCCCAAGCCTGGAATTAATGAAATTTAAAATTTTTTTTTTTAAACTCTTCGTTATAAAATTGTCTTTAATTCTATCGAACCCGAATTTTGAAATTTCAAAATTAAAGGACTTAAATTTTGAAAGTAAATTAAAATGTTATCAAAAGATTGTTTAAAATTATAAAAAAATGTTACTTGGGGAGTTTTTTTGGTTTCTAATCTCATTTCTGATCCCCGAATTTTACGATTCAAAAAACCAAGATAGCGGATCCAATATGGCGGCCATAATATTTTTTTAAATGCACAAACTGTTAAAAATTGTTACTTAGGACTTTTAAAAATATATTATTGCCGCCATATTGGATCCGACATCTTGGATTTCGATATTACGTAATTTGGACTTCAGATTCGTGATCAGCAATCTCTAAAACCCCCAAGTAACAATTTTTAACAATTTGCGCATTTACATGTCAATTAAAAAAATATTATGGCCGCCATATTGGATTTGCCATTTTGGATTACGATATTACGTAATTTAGATTTCAGATTCTCGATCAGAAACACAGTTTGTGCATGTACATTTCATTTAAAAAAATATTATGGCCGCCATATTGGATTGGTTTTTTGAATCGCAAAATTTGGGAATCAGAAATGAGATTAGAAACCAAAAAAACCCCCCAAGTAACAATTTTATATAATTTTAAACAATCTTTTGATAAAATTTTAATTTACTTTCAAAATTTAAGTCCTTTAATTTTGAAATTTCAAAATTCGGGCTCGATAGAATTAAAAGCAATTTTATAACGAAGAGTTTAAAAAAAAAATTTAATTTCATTAATTCCAGGCTTGGGAATTATCGTTTGTCCAAAAAATGAGCTATTTGCCCCACTGTGCCCCGGTTCACTTCCGAGACGTCAGGACTTTCAGTATGTTTACTCCCTAAGCTCCCTGAACAACTTTCTAAAGGAATCGCTTAGGTCTCTGCTCACGCACTCTACATCTCCTTTATTGATTGAACTATTAATTATTATACGATAAATCCTATAGGCAGCAGTACGGAAGTAAAAACAAAACCAATATCTCAAGGGCGCAGTGGTATGAAGTTTTTACTGAAAGTTTAGCATTTATATGAGTAAAACTAATATTGAAATAATATTGCAAAGAATCTTACAACTTTGATGCATCAGTCACAAAAGTACTGTTGTGAGTACTTTAGTTAACTAAACTACTGAAAGCAAGTTACAAAATGTAAATTGTTGTAAAATTTCGTTAATTTTAAAAGTCTAAAATATCTTAAGTTTCAAAAAATGGTCTCTGTTTCATAATACGTTTTAACACCGTCATAACTAGATAAGTTGTGATTTGTATCAAACATTATATTTTGTTTGATAATTTAAGCGGCTTATACTTGCAGAATGTGTTAGTTCTCTTGTTACCTCTGATATATCCAGACTGATGTTTCTTTTTATTTGCTTAAATTTACAAAACTTAAAATGATATATGTGTAAGATCTTCTCATGTGTTAAATTCGTCTGGTTGTTATACGAAGTCATTGAAGTCTTAGCTGTTTTGTGTTATCCTAACCGATTAGAATCATAAATCAATACTTGTCATTACTTTAGCCAATAGATGTAGTTTTCTTGACAATATAATTCTGTTACTATATTCTTTACTAATGTATCTATTAAAATTATATTCCAACCTTATCCTTAATCATAATAAAAATTAATAGAAATCTTGTAAATTTTGTATCATGCAATTATTCGAAATACAAAATTCAGGGTGTCTCGTAATTGATGAGAGTGTAAATCAAAATAACACTTAGTTCAATGCATTTAGATTTTTGTTCCAGAGATTCTCTGAACACGCTGAACATTTGAGAGGATATTCTCAAAAATAGTAGAAATGATAATCCAAAAAGTTTACAGAGTTAACCCTTGTCCAATTTTTTTTTATGTAACAGATTAAATTCACAAATATGGATTTTTGTAAATAATTCGGTTCATTTGGTTTTTCTCAGAAAATGGTAAGAAAAAAGAAAGAGGAGAATTTTTTACTTAAAAAATATATATACCATTTTTTTCATTTGAGCAAAACTATCGGAGCTAGAAATTTTGCAACTAACGCTCGGAACGAAACTCAACTGCACGGTACTTGAGTGCGCTTTGACAATGCGAGCACGCACTAGCTACACAAAAAGTGGTATAATTTTTTACCGACGCCACAGTGGGGCAGGAGACCCGAATATCTGTCAAAATATCTGAAACTTGTCTAATGATCGAAAAATAGGTTCAGGTTTATAGCGGATGGAAAAATTATATCAACAGAAAATTACAAAATTTTGTATTTTTATGTATTTCGTAATGCTAATGATGGGAAAAATATTTTACAAAATCTAACTTATAAAGGTTTTATAAGTATCGAAAAAAACATTCGAATACAGTACAAGCTCGATAACGTGAACGGAATAAAACCAAGGGTGTTCAATTTAGCGCAAGCATTCACACTAGCGGGGGTGGAAAAATTATACAAAATTCATGGTTTTTACAAAAAAAGAAACAAATGTAAATAACTACCTTTATTTTTATTTTTTCAAATAATAGTACCACAATATTAGGTGCTTAGGACTTAAAGAAAATACCAACTCCACTAACTGGGATATTTCTTTCACGCTGAGTAAGGAACCATTTATACAATGCTCTTTCCATTTTTGGAAATTCAGAAGTCTTTAGAGTGCATTTTTTAGTTGATTTTAAGGTATGGCTGACTGTCTCGAAAATGTAGCACTTTTTTTTTATTGAACAGATTGTTGATTTTGCAACTCCATATTTATTGGCTAGTGCAGTTACAGTCATTCCCTTCGTGTGTTCTCGAATAATATTTGCCTTTTCGTGCAGTGTTTTTTGTTTGAATATTCCCATTTTAACTTTAACACTTCAGTGCGTAGTCACAGAATTAATTCAACTGAGCAGTACAAATTCTTATATCAATCTAACAAACAACTATTAACTTGTTGTTCACGTTATCGAGGGTCACACTGTTCACGATATAGAGTGGCTAATAGAAAAAATGTGGTGTTCATGAAACCGAATGGTTCACCTAAACGAGTGTTCACTTTATCGAACTTGTACTGTATAATGAATGATTCACAGGCCCACAAGAAAAAAAAGTTGTCTGCGCCGGGGTACTGACCATATCTATCCCTTGTATTTTGAGCAGCTGAACACGAATCTGACCTTAGTTTTTCCCCAGGACGTCAGGTTTTTTTTTAACAGCAAATACATATATAAATATTACGATTCAACAGACTTTTTTTGCTTTAAAAAAAAAACCTGACGTGTTGGGGAAAAACTAGGGTCAGATTTGTATTCAGCGGCTCGAAATACGAGGAATAGATGTGGTCAGTACCCTCGCACAGACCATTTTTTTTCGTTGGCACTGTGCCACACTCAGTGTGGCACAATCCGACACAAAAAAAGTCATCTGCGCGGGGTACCGACAACACCTATCTCTTGTATTTTCAGCCGCTAAACATGAATCTGACCTTAATTTTTCCCCAGCACGTCAGGTTTTTCTTTTAACAGCAAATAGATATATAAATATTAGACTTTTTTGCTTTAAAAAAAATACCCGACGTATAGGGGAAAAATTAAGCTCAGATTTGTGTTCAACGGGTCAAAATACAAGGGATAGATATGGTCAATACCCCGGCGCAGACAACTTTTCTTTTTTGTGGGCCTGTGATTATTATATACTTGTTAAAAAACGTTTCAGGCTAGAAATAATTTCAATTTTAAAAGTAAAGCAGTGAAGGGAAAAATATGGGCATAAATTTCAAACGTAATGTATTTATTTAATAAATAAAGAATACATCCATATAAAAAAAATGTCTTGGTCGTACTTGAAACGAAACTAAATGTTTCATTATTTAATTAAATTGGTATTTACAAAAGTATTACTGTTTATCACAAAATTATAAGTACTAGAGCTTTCATAGCAAAAAAGTCGAATTTTAATATAATAATAAACAAATAAACGAGAAAAAAATCTCCTAATAAAACTTTAAAATTAACAACGCACGAACACTATCTGCACTACTCGGTTTTGACTGATGTGGGCGCTGGAGATGAATCATGTAACGGCCAACTGCCATTTAATTTATTATGTGCAAAGGTGTTGGCTACGCATAGCTCAAAAGAGCGATCATGTTAACTCCATTACATATTTTGATTTCTTGCCACGTTTTTAGCTTTGTTGCCTCACTGTGCGACGGAACCAAATGACAAAAATCAAAAAACATTTTAAAGTCATTATTATCATGTAGTTGGTATATGTATTTGTTTTCCAAAAAGCATTTTTAAATTAATAATTATTAATAGATAAAATTACGCGAGATGAGATTTGTCGCTCATTTCATTTAAACATTCCTATAATTTTCTCTTTGGCAACTTCATATTATGGTAACGTACTTACAAAATACTAAATTAAAAATTTTCAATACCAGGATCTTATAGCTGAAGGTGTCATCTTTCGAACCCTGTATTTGTTATTATTATTTTTTTATTCTTTAAATGGGACTATCAAGATGCCCGTGCTCCGCTGCCAGGATCGTTAAAATTCATATAAGTTGTCTCAAATTTTGGACGCCATATGGGAGCCTCCATTTTGATTTTATCAAGTTTTTGTATTTTTTGGGTGTTGGAAAGGTACGCCCTATTTCCGTGCCAAATTTCATGTTCCTAGCTCGTCGGGAAGTACACAAACAATTATTCATGGACCTAAGTAAAGTCTGTTTACTGATAGAATCCCGGTCGTATAGTGTAAGGAATATCGTCCGGAACTCTATCCTTCCTTGTCTTTATTGAAATATTGTTTGTATTGTATTGTCTGTAACATAAATTTTAATCTTTGTGGTCAAGTTAGGACCGACCTGCGGAATTTCTATTGTTCGACGGAAAACCAATTTACGTAACGCGTGTCGTCGTCGAATGCAGCTGGTAATTCCAGAGGAGGGTCGATTTTCTCGGAAGTCGGGTATAGTGCACTTATTTCAATTAGTGCCTAAGAGGGCAATTTTAGTCCTGTTCTATTGTTAAAATAGTAAACATGCATCCTGGTGAATTTTTAAATCCTCAATCACAGCAGTCAGTTTTGAATTTGTTTTAATATTTTCAAAAGGAAAATGAAAATGGTGGACCTTTATTGTCAATGAAAGCTATTCAAAGGCGAGTGGGTGAGGCTTTAAAAATCGATGTAAAGACTGTAAGAAAAATAGTTCAAAACGACAAAGAAAATGTGGAACCTCAAGCTTCGGATAAACGGAATCGTAAAAATTCCAAAACGGAGTTAGACGATGCTCTAAAATATGAAGTGAAAAATGTTATTTACGATATGGTGTCTGATAATAAACATATTTCCTTAGCTATCCTTTCAGAAGAGCTAAAATCTGGAGCAATAGTTGATACTGGCCGTACCAGTTTATATAAAATGATTAAAGAAATAGGCATTTCCTTTAAAAAAGATGACAATAGAAAAGTAGTGTGTGAAAGACCAGAAATTTATCTAAAACGGCTAGAGTGTTTACGCAAATACGGAAAAAATCTGAAAAGTAATGAGCCCAAAGATGTAGTGTTCTTAGACGAAACTTGGATCTTTACCAGAGGAGGACTAAAACGTTCTTGGCAAGATGATTCCAGTAAATCGAAAAGGCGTCGTACAGCTACAGAAAAGATTTCATAGTTCTACATGGAGGATCTATTCATGGCTTTGCTGAAGATGCTAGTTTAGTTTCCTCCATTAAGAATAAGTTAACAGATTAGCATTATATACATACTTACACGCTACTTTTATATAAAGTAAAGTGTAACAATGTTTTTACCTATATTTATCTGTCCGGTGAATTATTTGGTTACTTCTCGATGAACATTCGAAAGGCATGGAGGTAGGGCGTACCTTTCAAACACCCAGATAATTCCAAAATTTACAACATTCAAAATGGTGTCTACAATATGACTACCAATACGTAGATACATAATAATATGCGTAAATAGCAATACCCACATTAAAATTAATACGCCGCCAAAATTGTAAAAACTGTGAAAAAACTCTAGGAATAGAGTTGTAGAGAATCAAATTTCACATAAAAAGAGTAAGTAGAAGCATGTACGTATCTTTGATTGTTTTGTCAAATATGCGATTAACTTGTGTGAATCTGTACGACGCCACATTTTGCACGCGTCATTTGCCATTCTATAAAAGATAGACATATGCTCTCACTAACTTATTTCCAGAGAATTTAATTCACTTTGCTTGTACATTTTTTGAATATCTCTTAATATTTTGGCAGCGTTCTCATTTTAAAGTGTATTGTAATAAGTTTAACATGTTTATTTATTTACTTAACATGGATACTTGATCATTTTCAAGTTTAAGTTAGACATTTTGAATCATTTTGAATTTTTCAATTATAATATCAAAATCGTAATCAGTGGTCTCCAAAATCCCTGTATGAATTTTTTCGTAATATTATCATTTAAATTGTTTGAGTTATCACAGCTTCAAAATATGTTTTGAAAAGATGTTCATTTTTTGGAATTTAAAAAAATATGTATTTTTAGTGGGTAAACTTTTATGTTGGTCGTTTTTAGAGTACGTTTTAAAAGGTTTCATACAAATCCCTCAAGTTGAAAATATTTTTGTAATTAACTCTTTTCACCTAAGTGCACTGGAACTAACTATATATTTTAAAATTGTTGGTTAACTGCCAATCAGCTAATTATTTTAAGATAGTAGTACTCTAGAAGTTAACTTTACTAATAGATCAGGTACTGGTAAATTAGAAGTTGGTTTTTATCAACAGTGCTACAACTTAATAGTAAATGTCAATACTTCAAAATATATCATATAAATTCACATAGCAGTGATGAAGTATCGAGAGTCCAAGAACCATTAGATATAGGAATACTTTTTTATAATAAAATGGTCCCATACATTTTAAAAAAAAAATTTGGTTTGTCACCGAGAATAGTGGAAACTGTATTAAAAGAAAGAGAGGAATTGTCCATACTGCAAATAAGTAATATACAATTACTCATTTTAATGTATACATGAAAACTCAGGCCCAGATCCCCGGGCCATTAAAAATATAAATTAAATTCTGCTGAATTTTTGTTATACTCTTCCAGTTTCAAAGCAGTGTTGACAACCTGTGTCTTCAGGTATTTCCTGGCTTGTACTTCAGTTATAGTTTCAGCAGTTATTGAAGGTTGCTTCATATGAAATTCATGATTTCCTATTTTTTGTATTTTTGTGGTTATTCTAGAAACGAAAACATCGAAATGAAATAAATCCATAAAATACCTAACTTCTTTTTCTGTTTTTCTTGTTCTAACTTTTATGGAGTAAACCCTAAAAATGTATAGTATTTTTTGTTTCACTTTTTTTCTGAATTACAAGAAACACTGATGATAGCATTAATCATAACGACGCTTAAATCTATTTAAAATTAAAGACAATTGGACTGTTTCCGACTTTCAAGTTAGAGTGAAAGAGTTGTAGGGTCTATCCAAAAATATAGTTAAAATAATTTGTGTGTCTGAGCACAAGCTCCATTAGAAAGTCAAGTTTTAGTATATTCGAATAAAATATACATGAGTATGTCATAAAAAAAAATAATAAAATCATGCCTATAGTTTTTTATTTTATTTTTCCGTTCTGAGCACACAACTAGAAGTCTATTTCTATGTAGAAAGAATTTTGCTAAGCTAAAAATTGAATTGGCCTACTTTGCAATGCGGAAGACGATACTTTCAACAGAAGGAAGAATGAACGAGTAATTGAGAATTTTGGTACTATAATTAAAATATAATAGTATATTATTATATGAGCGATTATGATAGCCATTATTCACGAAGATGGTCCGACGAACCGTAGGCGAGTGGCTCAAATCATCTGAGTGAATAATGGTCATAATCGCGAATGTAATACTATGCTTTTTCTACACCTAGTAAACAAATAAATTAGACTGAAATTTGATAACTTTAATGGAACACAATATAATACATTTAATTAATTTTTATTATTCATTAAGTGAACTACTAGGATGATAATATTATATTGAAATTTGTGCAGTTAGTAATATTTAAATTTGGAGTTGTCACTTCCATTGTTACATCTGATTGGCAGTTTTAGTGGTTGAATTATTAGTTTACATGGATTGTAAAATCCTACTCTAAGAAGTGCATACATTGGAAAACTCAAACAAGCAATATGGCGATACATTTGGTTGTCACGTTGATAGTTGATTGTCAGCCGTAGTAAGAGTTGATCACGGTCGATTTAAAATATTGAATCAGCGAAACAGTGATTTTTGAATTTGTATTTGTGATTGGACGGATGCAGGAATTATAAATCGATAATTCACTACAGTGAATTGTAGGTATGATCTTTCACAGAAAAAAATGCTAATAATTGTCATATAATTAAATAGGTGTAGAAAAATGTTATTTATCACATATTTAGCCTTTACGGCTAAGACCGAACAGGAAGTCGGTGCTGGCAGGCTGAAGTGGCCGCTATACAGTGGTGTGCAAATGAAATAATGAGACAAGGAACCGTAAACCAGTCAATTGCCATTTTTTCTGATAGCCAAGCAGCGCTAAAGGCACTCGGTTCCATGCAGGTCGATTCAAGACTAGAATGGAATTGTATAAATGCCCTTACGGACCTAGGAAGTCAGAACAAAGTGACTGTGGCATGGGTATGTACCAGGACACGAGGGACACACGGAAAATGAGAAGGCTGATGAACTGGCCCGGGAAGGAGCATTTAAGGCCCTAGTAGGAACCGAACTTTTGCGGTTACGAACATCTATTAATGAATGGGTACAAAATGAATCTCTGGAGTGGTGGAAGAATTTCCCACGACAGAAGCAGGCCAAAAAGTTCATTAAAGAATGATCGGCCAAATTCACCTATCAGGCCAGAATAGAAAGGTTATTAGGATAATGGTAAGTCTTTTAACTGGACGCTGTAGGCTTAATAGGCATATGAGTCTATTGGGCCTGGCAGAGGATGTAACATGCAGATTCTGTCAACAGGAAGAGGAAACCTCAGTACATGTGCTGTGCCATTGCGAAGGCCTAGCCAGACTGAGGTTCCAACTGCTTGGGGAAGAGAAACCAAGTGGAAAGAGCTATACCAAGGAGCCCTTATCAAGGCTATGGAGTCTGATACAAAAGACAAAGCTGGATAAGGAGCTCTAAGTAAAATTAGACAAGGACAACAGATCCACGGAGGTCGCGGTGGTCAAGGCCAATCAATCCTTTTCCAAATCTAATCTAGCCTTTAATATTATCAAACTAAACGAGTAAAAATCATAAAAGTTATGATCACTTGCGTTCATTTTTCATTACTAGACTATAGTGTTCTCTTTTTAATAGAATATAAATCCGTGAATTATACCTGTTACTTTTCTATCAGAAGCCACACAGCCAACCGTGACAAAGGTTGTATTTGAAATTCTTACCTAGTAACATTATCCTCTTCAGTCAGCAACTAATTTAGCAATTACACAATGGATTAAAAGGAGCAGGGCGTTTATTTTCAAGACTCATAAAACTACACAAATCACAATTGAGAATTGTTAAGATATTGATTATTATTTCATTGTTTATATATGTTTATCGAAACTTCAACAAATCAGGATTTTTCAGATTGCCCTTAAGACTACACTGTGCATATGTTTAAATGAGAGGGTGGGTCGTTATGGAAAGGAATTAGAAATTCTAAATAATGTAAACCGTTTCTACAATTGCATGGACTAGCCGAAAGATGGCAAGGCGGAGGTGCTTTACTGCATTAGTATTCATAAAATGTTCCAGCTCGAGTGCGACGCTCCAATAAAAACAGAAACAATACGGACTCGATTATTAACGAGGATTCTGACATTTATACCATTATACGCGTTGGTTACATGGATTACATTGAAGTACTATGTTGCAATTTGACTCTATTATAAAATTATTTTACTGTACATGCATGGGAAAGTTGCCGGTTGTTTAAAATATAGAGTTCATTGGTAAAATCAAAAGTGTATATCTCGCAAGTGGTTTTATCCAACAAATGCTATATTAGTCACTGTTCAAAATATTATTATTTTTTAAATTTGTGGTTAATTTTTTGTTATAATCAATTTACCAACAGTGGAATGACACTATTGGAAATTGAAGAGAAGGTTAGAAATATACAGTGTATTCCACTTTTCATAGAGTGAATATACATACACCTATAAAGTGAGTCTTTAGACGTAACCACATTTGATTTTAGTCAGAAACGTTCAATTCTAGAATGAAGAAAGGGGGTCGATTAAAAAAAAAAATTAGCGACATTTTTAGAAAAAAACTAGTAAGATATTCTCGAGGGGGCAACCGCTGGCGAAATTTTGTACACCTAATACCTATTCTAGAAAAATACTCTTTATTTCCCCTTTAATTCCTTGTAATTCCCCTAATTCCTCAAATACCTTTATTTCCTCTTAATACCTTAATATTTTCTAGATTATCTCGGGAACGGTGCACTTTCTGATAAAAATACCTATATACAAAATTGTTCCTTATAAAATTCTCTACCAAAAATGTCTCTACACTTTTTTCCTAAAATTAATAGTACCGTGGGAAATAAGGCGCACACATAAGGATTGGTTCCGGTCAACACAATAAATTGTAATCTTTACTATAATCTATTTTAAAGTTCAATACTTAACGCTAAAGCAGTAGCTACTAAAGTCCGCCTAAAGTTATAATAAATTCCTCTCACCCCTATAAAATAACGCGATTTTTGATGAAGCGAGAATATTGTATACCGGGTCGCTCAGCCGATAGGGACACAGTTGTAACTTTTGAATGGGAGAATGGATTTTTTTCAAATTTGGTGTAGTGATATGGGATATAATTTCCAATTATATAATGTAAAGAACCAAAATGGCCGACTTCCGGTTTCGATTTTACCCGAAAGTTTAAAATACCCGGTTTTTGCGTAAAATGCCGCACATTGGCAGCCCCGAACAATAACAGCGTTTACAGCAAGCTCTAAAATAAGGCAGTGACCTTGGGGTCGTCTGAGATGTAGTGGAAGACATTGAAATTTTTTACATTGTGGTGGTGTATAGATATTTATACTTTTTTCGCGTAAAGACAGCTTTGGAAATAGCCATACGGATATTCAGCGAATTATATGACCTGCGCTGATTACATTTGCGTCTCATTTACCAAAGTACTATTAATTATAGGAAAAAAGTTTAGAGAAGTTTTTTATAGAGAATTTTATAAGGAATAATTAATTCTGTTGTATAGGTTTTTTTATGGAAAAATGCATCGTTCCAGAAATAATCTAGAAAACCTCAAAATGGGGGTGGACGTCCTCTAGGGGATGAAGCACGCAATTTTTGAAACTTTATGAATTTTGTCCAATATATTACAATTTTAACTGTTATATTACTGAAGTATTACAAGACATCGTGCAAAGTTTTAATAATGAAAAAGCTAGTCATGGAGAAATTGTAGACGTAAGAGAGCGATTTGCTCTAACTTTATACAACTCTACCTCCGCAGAAAAAAGTCTAAATGTATACAGATTCATGACTTTTAACAAACTTGTTGGTAAAGCGAACAATACTGTAATATTATCAAATCTACCAACAACTTCTGCTGCTGCTCGGCAACACTTATATCGCGTTTTTTACCAAATTCAAACATGGAAAAACGTTGCGCTAGAAGCTACTGACTGGGGATGGAAAAAAGTTGGCGGTATATTAACCCGAACTATGACAACAAAAGAATCGGCTCCCGAATCTGTTATATCACTAATTTCTTGTTCATGCAAATTAGGGTGCGAAAACAGGTGCAGTTGCAGAAGAGCAGGCTTACGTTGCTCCACAATGTGTTACCATTACTACGGGCAAGCATGCATGAATGTCGAATCTATGGAAGACGATGAAGATTAATTAACGTAGGTAACCTTTTGATAATTAGTGGATTCGGCCTACAGGGGACACCACACGCTAAGTACTTTATCTCTAGGGTGGCGTGAAATCAAGTACCTACAATATACAATACTCTCGCTTATTTAAAAATCGCGTTATTTTATAGAGATGTGAGGGTGGAAGTGGTACATTTATTATAATTTTAGGTGGAGTTTAGTAGCTACTGCTTTAGCGTTAAGCATTGAACTTTAAAGTAGATTATAATAAAGATTACAATTTATTGTGTTGACCGGAACCAACCCTTATGTGTGCGCCTTATTTCCCACGGTACTATTAATTTTAGGAAAAAAGTGTAGAGACGTTTTTTATAGAGAATTTTATAAGGAATAATTGATCAAAAAGTGCACTGTTCCCGAGATAATCTAGAAAACCTCAAAATGGGGGGTGGAAACGGTGTCCTAGGGGATGAAGCACACTATTTAGGGGTGGGAACTTTTCGGTTTAGTAATTCTTATGCTATCCTTAACATTTCTACCAATTTTCAAAATTTTATGAATTTTGTCCGATATAAATCGTTATATTACTGAACTAGAAGTCCATAGTATCATCGGTAGTTTAATTAAATTAAATATTTTTTCTTTACTAGATATTTTTAGTGCTAATCTCGGCGCTAATGTTTTTACAACACTGACGTCCTTTATATAAGAATTGGTATGTAATTCTTCAAGATAAACATTCCATTTCAATATTTTTACGCTCTAATTCCCTCCTAATACCTCTTATTTCCGCTTAATTCCGTTCTAATACCTCGTAATAATTATTTCCTCCAAATTCCCCTGTAATTCCCTTAATACCTAATAATTCCTTCCGAAATACCTTCAATTCCTTCCTAATTCCTTCCTAATTCCTTCCTAATTCCTCCGATTTGTACACTATTTCCCCTCAGCGGTTGCCCCCTCGGATATTCTTAATCAGCATCATTAGGAACCCTTTGTACAAGATTACATCATAATGAATTCAAAGGTGTTTGAGATAGGGGCCGTCAAAAAAACAATTTTTTCAACTAAAAATAATAATTTTTTTTTTGTAAAACGGATTCTCAAATGAAAAACAAACATTCTTAATTTTTTTGTTCAGAAGCGAATTCAGATTACTGCCCAGCTGTCTTAGACACCTAATAGTAAAAAATAACGACCCTAAAAATACTTATATTTCCACCAAAAAATGACTTTATTATTCAACCAATAAGTTATTTGCACCTATTGGTCAAAATTATTCATTACTTATTTTGTCGAATGTTACCAACATAAGTGACGCGTAGGAAATAGCGTATAGTATTAAGAACTTGCCGTCATTATTCATGTTTCTGTGGTAGATGTGTTAGATCGTGTTGACATTTCGTTCATTTCACTTTCTCCGTAATAACTTTAAAACATTATGAATAAGAGAAAAGTGACATACACGACCGATTTTTATTGCCAAGTTAAGAAAATAAGAAATAAAAATGAAGAACAGTGGAAATCTGTGCGCAGCAATAATTATTCTGTTAACGTCTCTTGTACACAAGCCGTAAAAGCTATCCGTGAAACCGTGATAGGACAAACTGCAGAAAATCTACATGCTTCATCATCTCGTTCAGATGAAGATCCATCTATATCTACGTTTTTTGCCGCCGCGCTGACACAACTGAGGCATTGGGCGGCACAAACTCGTTCACTAGTTGTCTACTGTAGGGGAGAGTGGGGTAGATTCGTACACCTTTTTTTTCAAATTAGTCCCTACCCTCCGCATATTACAATTAACGTTCTGTAAAAAAAACTACCATATGATATATGTTTTACTGATCATCCTGTCATGATTTTGTACAAAAAATATAAAAAGTACGCCAAGAAAAAAATATTTGATGAAAATGTGCATATGTCCGGATCTGCCCCACCATGGGGTAGTTTCGGATGGGGGTGGGACAGATTCGTACATATAACGTTTTCAAAGACTGATAATTTTCAATAGCGTTTATTGATTTTATTATAGAGAAAAAAACACGTTTATAATATCATAGATTTATCATTGAACATTTAAACCATAAAAATTTATATTGAATCTCAAAAATGAAGCCATTCGTGAGGTACCAGATGTAGAAATTGGAGGTGGTAATTTTGACACAAACTCATTTCGAGAAATTGTAGATAGGTCTTCAAGCTTGGGATAAAGAAATCCATTTTTGTATTTTCTTAGAAATGTGAGTACATATTCTTCGTTTTCACAAACGTCAATTACTCTTCCAATATAAAAAACTACCCCACACAACTAGTCCGAATGTGCCCCATTTGACGTAAATACATATCGATTATAACCATTCTGTAAAAAACCCGCGGTTGTTGTATGTAATTGAGGTTATGTATCCACAAATAGTTAAGCTTCTACGTAAAATGATCAATTCTTACCTGAATTTTATAAAAAATAATGTAGACCCTTAGGAACCAATACCTGTAGAATATATCAAAAGCTATTCACACTTTAAAAAATAATTTCTTCTTTTGTAAATATTTAACGGAGCACTCTTGCACATGCGATGTTGATTAATAGATTAATCTTTTTGGCGTGATTTCGTTGTTTTAATGTCATTTTTTAGCGGTAAATTTGAACAGTCCGGAGGTGCCCCATGTCCGAACCAGCCCCACCCTACCCATTATTTTATGCTCTAAAAAAGACATCCCTTTTGCAAATCGGAGTTCAGATAAATAAGCAAACTAGTTAAAATTAGAAAAAAATAACTCTGAACAAATAATAATTTTGGTTTCAAGTTGATCTATTGTTTAATTTTTTGGCACCTCCGGCGCCCCTTGTATTATGGGGCCCGGGGCGGTCGCGCCGCTCGCCCTGCCTCCTACCTTAGAACCGGCAGTGGTTTCATCGAAAATCAACTGAATTATCAAAGCAATTTTTAAAACAGTTTGTATTTTCCGAAATATGAAATTTGTATGAACACTATATATACATTATGTTACATCCATGACCATGTTATGGTTTACAAAATAAATATAACTTTATACATACTTATATTTTGATGTATAGAAACCTATTTTCCACGTAACAAGCTGTTTTCTTTCGTGCTGAACGAACTGATTGCAATCACTAAACAGCCAATCAAATCGAGGAATTTTTGAAATCCTCGATCTCTATTGGTTGCTTACTGATTGTGTTCAGTTTGTTCCTCACGAAAGGAAATAGCTAAAATAAGTGCACTAAGGGAATAGTCTGAGCACAAGTAAACACTAACAATCGAACCTGTTGGTTCACGTAAGATCTAAATCACCTATTGTGTAAGAAATAGCCACCAAAACGAGACTTGTTAGGTTGCAGAATAACCCTCAATAGGTGAATTTAGTGATTTACGTAGAATTAATGACATATTAAGTGTTAAGTAGATACATTAAAACAGGGGACCAATTGGTGTAACATAATGCAATTAGGTGAAATAATTACAATTATGTGAATAAATATTGGTAACATTAGACACTTATTACCTAATAGATGGCAAAAATAGCTTGTTTTTCACTAATGTCTAAAGATGAAGTCAAAAATATTGGTGGAAATTAAGTTCTGACACCTATTAAGTAACATTGCAAGGAAGTAGCCATATTTATTCGAAAATACGGAACGCCGAAAACTCGCCATGAAAATTTAAACTTTTGTTTTTGGAAATAATTAAATTCATAAGTATTCATTGAACATATTGAGAATTATTGAATTATTGTAAGCTTGAATAAATAGAATACCAAGTCAAAAATTGAAAATAAAAATATTATATAGTTATAATTATTACTTTTTTCTTTATAATAATAGGTATTTTTAAAGAGCTAGTAATATTTCAAGGTACAATGCCTAATTTCAACAGAAAAAAATCATTTCCTAGTAAATTCTCGCGTATATACAGTGCAAATTAAACAATAGTCAAGGATAAAAATGTCTCATAAGTAGTTAATAAGTAGTTATTATTATCAACCATTACATAGGTATATAGTTTTACCTTTTTGACGAACCAGTTTTAAAGCAAGTATGAAAGGTAGCAAATAAGTAATCCGCTACGTAGATTTAATATATTTTCGACATAAAAAAAGTGTCTGACAACCTAACCTAATAGATCCAATAACACCTATTCAGCTTGTCCTCCACGTCGTATCGACGTGTCAAAAAACACCATTTAGGTTGATTCGACGTCGAATTTATGTCCTGTTTCACGTATTGAAATTGGTGGCGTCACCTGTTCGACATCGAATCGACGTCGAATAACACCTAAATTGTTAGCTGGGTGTATTGTACTAGTTTGAATTAATTTTACAACAAAATAATTATTTATTTAATAAGGCAAAAATTCTAATTCGTACGTACATACCTACCATTTTTTAACAAATAATCTTCAATAAAGACCTAAGTAAGCTATGAAAATAAAAGTTATTGCAAGTGTCAATTTAAATATACAATTCTTTGCGTTTCTATGTAACCACCATCATTCCGAATACATTGCTCAATCCCTTTTCTTATATGGCGTATAATTTTCTAATCTCAGAAGTGATTTCAAGACATACCTATCTAATTCTGATCACTAACTCTTCTTGGCTACGTGGTCTGCTCTTATACACTATATTTTTTAAACTACTTTTATTTTTTAAAATAGAAATCAAATGGTGTCAGATCCTGAGACCTAGGGGGAAACTCCCGCACTTGACTTCTTAGACCTATTCATCTACCTGGAAAGTTGTACTCTAGAGAGACCCTTTATAACGTCATGAGCCGGGACACCATCAAGTTGATCATACAAGTCTCTTCTGAAGTCATGTTGAGAAAAGGCTGAATTTTATTTTGCTACAAATTTGAATACGCTTCCTCATTCAATCTCGGAATGGAAAAAAGTCTAATGATCTGGCCATTCCAAGCATTGACTTTTGACATAATATATTGCCTTTTAGTACTGATAAACCAGTGGGGATTTTCGTCAGCGCAAAAAACGGCAATTCTCATTGGTGGTAAATGTTGCTTCATTAATAAATATGATGTTTTTGAGAAAATTTATACCGTTTAAAAATTCACCCTGGGTCCAAAAACAGAAATCCTATCTTCTGTCTGTATCACCATCTTCTAGGGTATGTAAAAATTTGGTCTTGAATGCTCCTTTTCTATGTTTTTTCAAGCAACACCAAACTATGTATTTACTAATATTTAGATTTAATGCTGCTTGTCTTATGGTATGTTTTAGATTTTCTCTAAAATATTGTAAAATGCGTGCTTCGTTTTCAACTTGCCGATTTTGTAAATTATAATTTTTTGATCTTAACTTCAATATATTTCCAGAGTTGTTAAAACTATGATTGATGGTTATTACCAATTTATGGCGAATGGGAGGCTGGCGGTCAGGATGCCGCAAATTAAATTCAACAGCCAGCTTGTCTAAATGGTCTGATGTTATCTCCTACTAAACGAATCAACTCCACTTTTTCTTACATTGTTAAACACCATATTTATTACGCAAAAATTTACACTTTATTTATTATCTAACATTAACCCAGCATTCGCATGAACTTTGAACTAATTAACTTTTTTATGTTCAACTATAAATAATTGACACACACGTGCAATAACTTTTATTTTCAAGGCTTACTTAGGTCTTTATTGAAGATTATTTGTTAGAAAAATGGTGGGTACTTATGAACGAATTAGAATTTTTGCCTTACTAAATACTAAATAAATTATTCTGAACAAAAAATTAAGAATAATTTTTTTCTAATTTGAAAATCCGTTTTACAGATAGAAATTATGTTTAGTTGAAAAAATAGTTTCATTGACGGCCCCTACCTTAAACACCTTTAAACGCACTACGATGTAGTGCTGATTAAGAATATCTGACTAGTTTTTTTCTAAAAAATCGCTAATACTTTTTTTTGAAAATTGACCCACTTTCTCCATCCTAAAATCTGACGCCTCTGACTAAAATCAAATGTGGTTATATCTAAAGACTCACTTTACAGGTATATATTCACAGGTTGTATCCCGAGAGCTCTGAATTTTATCGGATAAACTGCTGGTAGCTTTTTTTTGTAAACATTTGCTTAAAAGCAAAATTTTATAAAAATATAGCTACCCGCAGTTTGTGTGAAGATTTAGAACTCAAAGGGTACGTGTATGTGAAGATTATTTTCCAAATGAACAAATTCTGTTTCCAAAACGATTCATTTTTAATTTTCATAATATTTCTTGAATTTGTAATATGTTTTATTTTGTTTTTAGTCCAATTGTGAGTAAATTAAATCAATTATGTGCATTTAAAAGCTAGAGGTAATTTATTCGCTGGTAATTTTTTAAAAAAGCTAGCTTGCATTTATTCAGTTTAAAACTGTTGCCATTGGTTGAAATTTAAAAATTCAGGAAATGTCATTTATCTATTTATCTATTTCCCTCATTTATGAGGGAAATAATCACAACCAAAATTTCAAAATATTCGGATATCAGATGATGGCTCCATGAAAAGTGGGACACACTATATGTAAAACTTGTTTAATGTCGAATGAAGTGGAAATTTGGTAGCAGCAACTAGATGCAAAAACCGGGCCATCGATCATCAAAGAGAAAATCATAAAGTCGCGTGTGATTTTCCTGAAGATTGCTAATTTTACAAAAAGAAAGGTTCAAATGAAAAAGTTACCTCTATCCTTCATCTTTAATTCTTGTCGATTCAGTTGGTGTTTATTTCGAAAGATAAGAAACTTTCCCGTTTGCTATACCTGTCCCTGCAAATTCTCACATTTTACCGATATAGCCATTCGTATTTTCTCTATTTACTATGATTTGACCTTCATGTTCATATTTTATTAATAAATATGTAGCGATACAGCGGGAAGAAATTATTTCTTTCTTTATTCATTAGGCACCGAGAATGAGAGAAATTGGTCCGCGAGAACTCGTGGCAGTGTTAAATACATTCTATTGGACACATTTGAATGTGTATATCCTCCCGTTCTTCCTATCCATTTTGTTTGCCCATTTTGTATCATGCCTATCAGGTTCGAGCGAACTTTACCCCAGATATTTGTATTATCAATTTTATTTTTTGATATCCATTTTATTTCTCTTTCATATTATGTTAACTGCTTTTTACGTTGGATTTTACAAACAGTTATTTTCGAAAAACTGTAATCCTGCGAGATGGGTTTGAAAAATGGTCTATAATATAATGCTTTACTTTGGAGTGTCATAGCTCTGAAATTATTGTGTCTAGATTGCACAGATTCATGGAAAATTGAGTAATCAGCCATCCAAAAAACGTAACTATCATACGTTTCAAAACTAAATCAGTAATACTTCTTTTCAGATATTGAATATTTCAATTCAGGGGTGGTTTTCACAACTTGAGGGTAAGAGCAAGTAAACGGACCATATAGAAACTAAAGATAATACCTATTATTACAATGATAATAATCCATAAAGAAAAATTATCATTACATATGAAATAATTCCGAAATTTTACATATTTTTTATCTCTAAGTACTGTACTATAATTTAAAATGAAAAGTCATTATGCCGTGTGTATTGTGCCTACTTCGTAGAGTCTGCCCATAGTGGTAGTTACTACTACTAACACCCAAAGAGTAGAACACTATTTTTTCGTGTTTTGTGCGAATTTTTTTCAGATTTACTTTCTCTTAGAACTACGTTTAACGTAAGATGAACCGAGCCAAAAAATCCACAATTTTCTGATAAAATATTTCTGACTTTCTATCAGTTTAGAATTCACAAGTCCTTTTTGACACCCAAATAAAGGATTTAAGCAAGAGAAATTCAGTTCCTACACTCCCACGTTGACAACGTGATCACTGGACTATTACTGAAATTGGCTGAAATTAGGGAGTAATTTTAAAACTGGGCTACATGCCTAATATGACAGAGGATAATCTAAGGCCGTGCTTGTTTTTACTAATTTAATGTGAATGCTGCTGTTCCAGGTTCCAGCGTCAGTCAGATTGGGGAATGAACTGGTGTTTTCTCAATAAACAATTTCAAACAAAAAAAACATAACATTCCTATGATTTTTCATATAAGAGCTGAGCTGTGTTTGAGGTGAATATTCTTTCTTTAATTACAAACGTATTTTTTCATTAAACTTGGACAAAATCTGTATTCTCCAATGATGTAATTTCATCACAACAGAATTAATTAAAAAAAAAAACAGAAAATTTTTAAGAATTTCCATCTTAAATTTTCGCTTATGTAAGTGAATTTTGTTCCCTAAGTGCACGTTTAAATAAATACCTATTTCCTGGTAATGACATTTTCACCGATTATGTAAAATTTAATTTCTGTTGTAAAATGCATTCGACCTACTTAAAGTCTAAGAACTTTTAATTAAATTCAGTCTTCCGAGTAAACAGAATTATAAACAATTTATGGTATACCTATAACTATCCGACTTTTAATTAAATTAACTGTACGAATCTAGAACATAATTAATTGTAAGTACTTCTTATTCAGATAAATTTATTATAATACTTATAATAAATAGAGTCAATTAGGTAATGTATAGATGTTTTTATTTTCTTGACTGCTGATATCAAATCAACTTGATGTATACTATACTGAGATGTTCTGTCTTTATAATAAAATTACTAATTTTTGTACGTCTCGGTTTATTCAACCATCGTCAGAGATATTAGCTAATACTATTAAATTGCACTACAATATTTAGATTTCAATCAACAGTACTGTCTGTGTGCTCTCATTGAACACCGATTTAACGTTTACATGTCATATATATGCTATGGCAAATCTCACTAAGTCCTAATTTTATTTTTTACCATAATGGGGTGGGGGTGGTAATGGAGGTGATAGTGGGAGTTGCTGATGCCATAGAAATATTGAGGCCTCGGTTTCTCGTACAAACACTAAATCCCAATTTGATGGACTTTAGCTTATTTACCTCCATTTACCAGTCAACCCTTCAATTGAATAAGATCAAAATATAATTTAGTGCCAGATTTCGTTATAATAAATGGTGGACCAAATTTCAAGTCAATATCATGACCGATTCCAGAGTAATCGTGCGCACAAAAAAGTTATAGACGGTAATAATAATAATAATGAAACTTTATTGTCCAAAAGACCACACAGTAACATGGTGTGGGACACGTCGAAATGATTGACCAAAATCGTCAATACAATAAAAAATCATTACAAAAAGAGGTAAAAAATACATATAGATATAAAATACAATGACACAAAGTTAAAACCTAAGTTAAATTAACATCACACGTATATATAAATATAGTTACAATAAAATTTCTATATCATCATCTAAAAATTCTTGTAGAGAATAGCAACATCTTGTCATTAAAATATTTTTAATAATATTATTAAAAGCACGTCTGTCTAAATTCTTAATTCTGGGTTGCAATTTATTGTATAATATAATTCCCATATATTGTGGACTTTCTACGTATTTAGATAGATTATGACTAGGGATCAACAAATCGTCACTTGATTGGGTATTGTAGTCGTGATTAAAATTATTGGGTAAAAATATATTTAAATTATTTCTTATGTAGAGTAATATGTGGAGTATGTAAATACAAAATAAGGGTACAGTTTTTAACTTTTTAAATATTTCTCTACAAGAAATATATTTTGATGCACCTATCATATTTCTTACTGCTTTTTTTTGTATTCTAAAAATTCTTTGCGTTTGAAGAAGAGCCGCAACAAATAATACCATAGGAAATTCTGGAAAAGGAATGTGCATAGTAGTATGATAATACCGTTTCCCTACTAGTGATTTTATGTAACCTATAAATTGCATAATATACTGGCGTTTAATTGTTTTGATAAGTTACTGATATGAGGTTCCCAGCTAAGCGCGTTATCTATAGTTACACCAAGAAATTTTATTGAGTCAACTTGTTGGATAGATTTACCCTAAATTCTTAGCAAATTAGATTCTAAAATTCGTGATATTCTTGGTGTAAAATTTATAAATACCGTTTTTGAAATATTTAAAAAACAATTTATTATCCTTAAACCAGTCAGTGAAGTTGAATTTCAACATCCGTTTAAGTGTTATTTATAACGTCTGTCGAAGAGTTTGAACAACATAAATAAGAATTATCATCTGCAAACATAATCAAGTTGTCCTTAATTAAGACTTTATTGGGCAAGTCATTTACATAAAGTAAAAATAGCAGTGGCCCCAGGACTGATCCTTGGGGAACACCACACGATATGTTTTGTCTACTAGATTTCATCCCATTCACTACAACAATTTGGTTTCGATCTGACAGATAGCATTTGAGCCAATTATGAATTTTTCCTCTTAGTCCATAAGTAGATAGCTTATCTAGAAGTAAATTGTGATTTATTAAATCAAAATCTTTGCTAAGGTCCATAAATAAGCCAATGCATTTTTTACCGTTATTTAGATTTTCATAAATATTGTAAATAAAATTTAAAATTGCAGTTTCAGTAGACCTGCCTTTACGAAATTCATGTTGACAGTTAGTGAGTATTGTGAAATAAATTGCACAATTCTATTAAATATTACTCTTTCTAAAATTATTTATATAGTTGGCAATATTGCAACTGGACGATAATTCTCAGGTAAGGTTCGATCACCCTTCTTAAAGCTGTTTTCAAAGTCTGTGGAAATACACCTTCTGACATAGACCAATTAATTAAATTTGTTAGTGGTGTTAACACCACCAATTAATGTAATAAACAGATTGATTAATTAATTTCGCACTTACATTATTACAGCACGATGAATTAGTATTTTTCAGTTGCATAATTACGTTATAGACCTCATTTTCACTCACTGGTTCCAGAAAAATTGTTGGATAATAATAATTATCATGAATAATATTAGTTTTGTTGTTTTCCGAATTTAACTTTTGATTTAATTTTTTTGGTAAGTCAATGAAATATTTATTAAAATTCTCAGCAATTAATTTATCATCTGTCACAGTCAAGTTATCTACTACCATTTCATAAATTTTATTTTCGTTAAATTTACTCTCATTGATATTCTGGTTAATTACTGACCATACTGCTTTACTTTTATTATCAGAATTTTTAATTATATTATCGTTATGCATTCTTTTAGTAGCTTGTATTACTTTTTTGTACACTTTCTTATATTTTTTATAAATTTCAAGATCGGCTGGATTATTAGTGCGTAGTGTTTTCTGATAAAGATCTTTCAGTTTATCAGAAGATATTCTGATTCCCTGAGAAACCCAATCATTTCTTTTTTTAGATTTTTTCATCTTAATACGCTGGGAAGCTCATCTCAAAATGGTAAATTAGTGTATTTATAAAGTTTTCAAATCCTCATCTACTGTATGAGCAGTGTATATGCTATCCCACGTTTCTTTTCTCATATAATATAAAAAGGTGTTAAAATTACAGTCACTGAATATTCTAGTAGATATGAAGGATTTTTCAATGTTGGTATGATATTGTAAATGACACTCTAAAATTTGTGCAGTGTGATCTAATGTACAATTATGGTTAATTATACAATTATCATTTGTATTGTTGAAAAAATGATTACAAACGTAATCGATGCCGCTACTTGAATTAATAGAACACCTTGTAGGCTCACTGATCCGCATGTTAATATTATACATTTCTAAGGTCTCAGATATTCGTTTCTTGGCAGTTGTATCAGATAAATAATTTATATTGACATCTCCACAAATTACAACTTTACATATTTTGTTCTTGCTAATATAGTTTAACAATGAGTCAAATAATGATATAAATTCATTAAAATCTCCAAGAGGTGACATATATATGCAAACAATTTTTATTATATTTTTTCCTAATTCTACTTTAATTCCACAAGCCTCCATAATTTTTTCTTTACAAAATTTTTTTATGTGACGTATTTCTTTTGTTTGAATATTAAGTAGTATTTTTAATTAAAATCATAGTTCCACCATTTTTAAATTTTGTTCTACAGAAAATTGAAGCTATATTATGCCCATCAATTTTAAGACTACCAATCTTCGAATTGTTCATCCAGTGCTCTGTTAAAAATACAAAGTCAATACATTGTTCAGTTAAAAAATATTTCCATTTGTTTAATTTTATTTTTAATACACTGTGCATTTTGGTGCATTATTTTTAATTTAAACAATGACTGTCCGTCATTTTGTAAAATTAGTTGCTATTCAATGGGTACTCTTTTAATTTTTTGTTGTTGAATATTAATTTTCCTTAAATATACCATACAATTAGTATCATATCTAGAGTGGTTTATGTTAATATCCAATTTGAGATTTGATTTCGCTTCTATACAATTAAAATACTTTACACTGTCACTTTCACAATCTTCAGTTTTGTGGTCTTCCTCAGCACATTTCATACATCTGGATTTACGGTCACAATTTTCGGCATGGTGATTATATCCCCCACATTTAAAACAACGAAAAACTCCTACATATTCAAAAACTCTACAAGTATCCCGGTTAATAAGTAAATATTTCTCGTTGATGATATTTTTGAAAGTCAATGGATCGCATTCTATTATAGCCATAAATTTCTTTCGCATTTGTTTTATCACTCTAACTTTTAGATGTATTTCTTCATGATGTAGAAAATTATTTTGCTTTTTAATACAGTTTATTAATTCTTTTTCCCCTATGTTTTCTTCTAGATCTAGAATTTTGACGCAAGGCTCTTTTAGTTCCGGTGTTCTTATTTGATATTGCTTATTTAGTTTATTTTCTGCAGCCTTTTTTATTTTTTCCCGTTCTTCTTTACTCTTGCTCTTGATAATCACTCCTCCCTCTTTAACAGTCAGACAGACAGAAATTTTGTATTTGCTCAAACTTAAAATCTCAACGTTTCATGAGATTTTAAGCCTATTTTAACATAAAAAAGTTCCTATTTTTTTTTACTGTTGCTATGCTTCCACTCCGCTACGTGTATGCGGAAGTAATTATAAAGTATTTTATTCATAAAGCTGTAAAGTTGTTAACAAATTATTTTGCCTTAAGAACCTAATTTATTTTTATTTTAGATATAATCATCTACCACAATGAATTAGATATTCATTGAATTAGATGTTTTATTTAAGTAACTAAAAAGACGAAATAAATAAAACCTTCCCATGCCATGTTGTTCACGAGACCTTTCATTAGAGTGACAAATAGGACAGACAGTTCTTTAATGGTGCTGCAAC
The DNA here is from genome assembly GCA_936432065.2 of Rutpela maculata. NCBI lineage: Eukaryota > Metazoa > Arthropoda > Insecta > Coleoptera > Cerambycidae > Rutpela > Rutpela maculata. The sequence continues at coordinate 116,490,937 of OW386285.2, forward strand.
TGACTTTGTAATTAAGTTAGGTTTTAATTTTTTATGCTTTCTGTTTCTCGCAAACTTTAATGTAAATGAATTATATATTAATCCCGTGTAAGTCTTCACATTGTTTTATGTTGAACGTGTACTAGAGTTAATTTTAATTTAATACGTTATTCTATCGAAGCACCTGAAATTTTATAGCCCTAATTATTTGTGTATAATCCTGTTACTGCAACGTAAGCCACAATTACGTAGCTTATTTATCTCTAATAATGATTAAATATATTGGCATTAAGGGATAAATATTATAATATTTATTTGTTCAGTATTTTGTTTTGCTATCGCAGGAGGTCTACGGTTAAATCTGAGCCCACTAAAGTCGATGGAACATAGTGGATAAGCGAATCTGTTGTAGCAGCTCACTTACCCCAAGTAAAGGATTTTAGGTTGTCATGGAAGTGGAAACAAAAAGAAGAAGAAAAATAATAAGAAACAATGCAGAATCGGAAAGTGTTGGTTTTGGTATGGCAATAGGAGCAGGCGAGAGCAAAGCAAGCAATCGTGTATAGATTCTCTTGATGGGGCGTGTCACTCTTTACCTCTGCTGATAATTTATAATTTTGCCAATTCAATTAGGAAGTTGTTATGAAGAATCAACCATTCTTATACCATTTCGCAAAAGGATTATCAAAATTTAAATCCTTTATTAATGGTAAGTGAGTTGATTTGACTTACCCTGTTTAATCAAGAAAACCCTAATTTTTTTAATTATGCCACAACCGACAACAAGTGATATTGATCCAATACTAGATCCAACAGTTATTTCTCATGATCAATATGTCACGTCTGTCAAATTACCTCCATTTTGGGTTTTAAAGCGAGAAATTTGGTTTGGATAAATTGAATGTCAATTTGCTGTCGCAAGGATTGTCAGTGGCAGGAGGAAATATGACCAGATTATTTCTTGCTTACCGTTAGAAATAATAAATAATATTTACGATTTAATTGCTAATCTGCCTGAGAATGATTTGTATTCTAATTTAAAAAGTATATTAATCTCACGACTAACTTCTAGTGAGGAGAAGCGTCTCGATGATTTACTTTCGGCTCACAAATGGGAGACCTCAAGCCATCCGATTTTTATAGATCAATGCTAAGCGTTGTTGGAAGCTCCCATATGGTAAGCCAGGAATTATTAATAAAATTATGGAAGAGACGCTTACCCAAAACTATTTTTATTGTAATTACTGCCTCAGGTAAAACAGAAATTGAGGATATCACAGACATTGCAGATAGAATTTAGGAATCGTGTCAAGATTCTATGGTAGAATCTCGTTCTAAAAATCCCAATCAACTTTCACCTAATTCTCCTTTTAACATTGAACCAGTACCCTCTGTATCTGATTTAGTAACAATGTTTAAAAATGTTCAACTACTTTTCAAAGTACTTTAAATCAAGTTTTGCAATGTCAAGAAGTTTTTAGTTCTCAGCTTCATTCGATTCAATCTCAAATTACTTCAAAAGTCCTGATTTTTCAGCATCTACTTCTTTTTGCAATAATTGCAGAAGTAGAAACAACTCAACAACTCGTTCTTCAAATCGAAGTAACACTCGTAATAAATTTGATCCTACTAATAATACAATTTGTTACTGGCATCAACTTTATAAAGATAAAGCTTTAAGTTGTGGCTGTACATGGTGCATTTATAATAAAGATATTAAAACAAATACTGTTAATAATTCTAAATGACTAGAAGTTAATAATGTCTTGACGTCTGACGTTAACATATCTGACAGTAATCGTCTACTTTTTATTCATGATAAGTCCAATAATTTACGAATCCTTATTGATACCGGAGCTGATTTGTCAGTTGTAATGTTTTACAGATTTAAATAAAAATCTTGACATAGTTTCAACCGCAGCTAATGGTTCTACTATACATGTTAGATCAAGATTCACATGAATTACTTTTTAAAAACTTTTATTTATTTAAATGGAGCCAACGTTGGCTCTTGGAGAAGGAATAATACAATAATTAGAAGTGTTTCATTCTAGGTGAGTTTTAATAACTGATTCAACAGAGCGTGTTTAGTCATATTTATAACATGCAGAACAAGTGTAAGCAAAATATAGAACAAAGGAAATGCAGTTCTGCAATCAGCATAAGTTATGAGAAACAAAGGTGTAATATGATATCTTAAAGATAAGCGATTAATAAGAGAAGCTGTTATCGTGTAATGCGATATACCTGTGAAGTCTTAATAAGATAGCATGTAATTTTATATAACATATATACATACGGAAAAAAAATATTAAAAGTTAATTTAAACTTAAGAAGAATTTTTCCTTTCGTTTTTAATATAGATGACATTTCAATTTCAATCAATGGAGTTGATTTTTTATCTCATTTTGGGTTATTATTGGATTTGAAAAAAGCACGCTTAATTGATAATATTACTAATTTATCAATAATTTTATTAGAAATACTCCTTTATATTCTCTTAAATTATCTCCTTTGATGAATGAATACAATGGATTACTTCTACAGTTTCCTAACTTAATAAGTTCACCAAATTATAATTCGCCTGTCAAACATTCCGGTGCAGGAGCTAAGTGGCTTTTTCAGACACTCATCGTTACAAGTATTTTCTATGCGCTGATTAATTCTATCGAACTTACATAACGACAAAATAGACTTCTGGCATATGTCAGCCCGTCGAGTTGGCCATGGTTCAAGATATAAAAATCAGTGAAATTATATCATCTTTACAAAGCCAATTTTTTTTGTGTGTACACATTTTATGTTTAGAATGAATAAAATAAGATCGCCAGAAAGTGTGGGCCATCAGGGGCGCAACCATAAAGGTCAAAGAGGTAAAAAAACGAGTTATATAACATCATCGTTGCAAACTTTTTAAAGGTTGAGCATGTTTATTTAAATGTTTTGAACATAGAAAAAAATTCCAAGAAAGAAACTCTCGTCAGTAAGGCTAGCCAGAAAGAAAATGTTTAGGATTTTTGAAGAAAATTGTATTTTTTTTCGCATATTTCATCTCAGAACTCTAAACTCATCGTTACAAGATCTGGTTCCTTTTTAAAAAGTAAATATAAGCTCCTTCAACAATAGAATAGCCTCCCCGTAAAGTTCTTAGTGTCAACAAAAGTACCATAGGCTCTTAAATATACAGGAATTTAACGCTTTCGGCTAACTTGACTGCGTACCGTGCCTCAGATGTATTGTATCATTATTACCTTTCTGGCTGCGCCTCCTGACGGCCAACACTTTCTGGCGATCTTATTTTATTCATTTTAAACATAAAATGTGTACACCTCAAAAAAAATGAGCCTTGTAACGATGACATGATTTGACTAATTTTTAAACAGTGTTCGTGACGCTCCTGACAGGAGGTGCCCCGCCAGAAGTCGATTTTATGAATTGTTATCATCCATTTAACCATAAAAATATCTCAAAGTTCATAAAACGATGAGCTGCCGAAAAAGCCACCTAGCTCCCGCTCTATTCGGTTGTACATCATATTGTCACGAAAGGTCATTTACCTTTTTGTCGTCCGCGCAGATTAGACAAAATAGCTCAAAATGATAATAACAATATGGTAATAATATGGTGGAGTTAGGTATATGTAAACCTTCGCCTTTTTCCGTCTCCTCGCCACTTCATATGGTAGCTAAACAAATGCCCAATGACTGGCATCCTTGCGGAGATTATCGACAAGTGAATGTTGTAGAACTCTCCAAAATCGTCCTAAGTTGAAGACAGAATCAAAATTCGACTTAGGCAAAAATTTCATTTAAAGACATTTTTAAGAGCTGCAGAGGCACAGATCAGTCCATAAGGACCGTTTTGGGTTCTATAAGTCGTTGGAAATGACCAGGTGAAAATTCAAAGAAACACCGAATTTTCACTTAAGAAAAATGTTTTTGGTTCAGGATATGAGAGCAAAAGTATATAATGACAAAGATTTATGAATAATATACTTTTTCAAAGGTACCACAAATTGGACTTTGAAAAATAATATTTTTGAAAGGGCGTCGAAATTTTGCTCAAGAATCGATTTATCGAAAGTATGCCAAAATTTCACTTGCAGACTAATTTTTCAAAACTGCGTTGAAATTTGGCTTGAAAATCGATTTTTCAAAAGTACGCCAAAATTTCACCCGCAGATTAATTTTTCAAAACTACCTTGAAATTTGGCTTGAAAATTGATTTTTCAAAAGTACGCCGAAATTGGTCTTCCTCCACCAAAGACATTGACCTTTGATGTACGGTCATTGAAAGCCCAATTCCAAAGTATGAGCATAAAATTTTAGCGATGCACTGCATCCAAAAGGCGAAATAGAAGATTTTGATAAAGCCGGCGTAGTGCCGATAACCAAAAATTGATAAAAATCAATGCACATGTACAAGGCCGGTTTCTCGCATAGAAAGAGTTGGGATTGACTCAGCGGCTCGCAATTTGGTCGAGCGCGTTGAGTGGTCCAGACAAAGTAATGGTAGGAAAGCCAATAGCAGGGCTTTCCAAATGACAAAGTTATAGAGGAAAACGCCTTGTGCATAAAAATCCAAAAATTCAATTTTGCCTAAAAGTCGCTCGAAGGTGGGTTGCTGCCATATCGATAATATTGAACAACTGCATAGGAGCAAGTAAATCGTGGACTGATCGAACGCCATTAAACTTATGCAGTTATAAGTTCTCACGAATGTGTTTGAGTACGTGAATCTCCACGATGATACAAGAACTTTAAAGCTAAGTAGTCTCTAGCGAAACTAAATTCATTTAGTAAAACTTTTTTAAGTTGGTATCAGTCAGCCGTAATTAAAAATTACAAATAGTCTCAGACTTCTCTAAAAAGCTCGCATTTTGATTCTGAGAAGGTATGCAAGAATCTTTTCTACCTAATCGATCGTTAGCGTAAGCGCTCTCGTTTGTATGGTCTGAAAGCCATTACCTTGATTGGGGAAGGCACGATTGTTATCTTGAGAATATTGTATAACCGCTTCTGTTAAATAAATGGATTCTTTGAACTATTGTTTCTTAATTGATCTTGAGGCCTGTTGACGGTCTATAATCCCTGGAACTTTCGTATCGAAAACCGGATGTGTCGAGTTAATTCACATTAACGCTTGACCTTCTGGTTGCCCTACGGAAGTTTGATAGGGATTTTTTTTATGCATTTTTTGAGAAACAGAGTCCGTTATTAGCAGCCCAAAACGTGGATTCCGCGTACCAAAACTAATCCCTTCGCAGAGAAATTCTTCGGTTGGGATTTTTTTATGCAAAAATTCAGGAAATTAAGAAGTGCCTAAACCCCTAACGAGGGAATTCAGGTTCAGAGAGAGCGTCATTACCGATCTGTGGTAGTGCAGACTTGGTCCATTATCCTGCTATCGAAGTGCATCTTATCTCGAACCCGCCTGGGAGGTAGAAGAACGGGGTAATACGCGACTGGCGCCCCCTGAGAAATAAATTGGTGTTGCGTCATTTTGACGCCTGGTAGTGCGTTCTTCTACGTGGGACATTGTTAATCAGCAGGGTTTTCTGGAAAGGATATGAATGATTCAACGCCTTTCCAGTTTTACGACGAACCGACATCTGTGATGGACGTCTCTAGAGGGTTAGAGAGGCCGCTCGCGGTGGATGTACTGGGTAGTTCGGGGGTGAGTCCGATTCCCACTGAAGGAATCATGCAACCCTCCTCAGAACAAGTGTTCGCCCAAATGGCAGCAGGCATTGCCAAAGCTCTAAGCGAGGCTACGCATGAGCATAAATATAGGGCTAAACACCCGAATGTCGAATTTCATGGCTTCGAATACGAAGACCCTGAAACCTACATCATCGAAATGGAGGAATTTTTCGTGCGAGCACGAATAACTCTGGACAAGGATCGTCTGTACAAGATAACCCAGCAGTTAAAGGACAATGCTAAACAATGGTTCGATCAGTACCGAATCATGATCACTAGTTACCCGTTATTCCTCGAACGGTTCAGAAACCGTTATGATAATGGTGAAATACTCACACGAGCTATAGCTAAATTATATGGCGAGAACCAGGGTGTCGATGAAGACACGACGGTATTTATTACCAGGAAGGTTTGTCTCTTCCATAGAATCGATCCATTCAAACCGGAGTCGATGAAGGCGACTACCATTTTCAATGAATTAAGGCCCGATATCAAAATGGCTTTAAGAAGCGCCGTAATTTTAGATACGGAGACGCTAGTGTCGATGACCGAGCAGATGATCAAAGATATTAAAGAAAAGAAGGATTTTAAGGCTCTGCATGGTGCCAGTCGTGATAAGGACCAAGCATCCACATCTACTTCTCCAGCTCGAATAAATCAACAAAATTCCAGCAACAACTGGAGAACCGAACAGTCGGCTCCAGCTCGATCCTCTTTCAATTCCTTCAGTGCACCTAGAGCACAATTCAATGGACCTCCACGAAGAGATAATCCATCAGCACCAAGAGTGCATTTTTCCAATAATATAAATTCACTGCCCAGAGGGGGTATACCCAAAAGGGGTACTGGAGACGCAGGGAACTCCCGAGTCCCGTACCGCCCTTGCAGATACTGCCCGACGGAACAGTGGCATTTCCATTCGGAATGCCCGAACAACCCCTTTCGTAATATGAATGCGGGAAACCAAGCGGGGGTCAGAGGCAATGGCCAAAGCCGATCTGTGCCAACCCCACCTATCAGGCCCAACCAAGCTCGAGGCGACCGAGTCGGAAGCCCCGAAGCAAGAAGTACGAATTAAATAACTTAGATGACCTTCCTGATCTTAATTACCTATTTAATGATCACGAAGCCAACATATCTCCCCACCAACCCACATCATTAGAATCTATTAATCAAACCAGCGACGCTTTCCCTCTGCCTCGCATCAAGATTATAATTAATAACCGAGCGGTGAACGCTTTACTGAATACAGGTTCAACAAGGAACATTATCCAACCTAAATTTTTGAACGACATTGATCGACTTACAGCTCCCCAAACGTTTGTTATGGCTTGTGGCGATGGTTTAGTAGAATCCCTCGGGACTACGACAATAAACGTTAATGTACCCTTCAAGACCACGTTTCAAGTCATACAAGATCTAAATGAAGAACTCATACTGGAAGCACCATTTTTATATGCCCATAATGTCGTTTTCGATTATCAACGAAAGTGCGTTTACGTCGGCACTGACGATAGAATAACCGTGTTCTGGAATCAGACTGCCTATCAAGAAAGGGGACAATGCCAACTTCCCAAAAGAGTTGATTCTAGAAAACGATACCTTAAGACCTCTATTCGAAGAGTTCGCGGAATTGTTCACAGCGGTACCCACCCAAGCTACCACTGTGACTACGAAACGTAAAATTATGATTAAAGACGACCGCCCGTTTAATATCAAACCTTATCCTATGTCTCCAACTAAGAAAAAAGTTATGTATGACCAGATAGAAGAGATGCTGAAGGCCGGAGTTATAGAATCGAGTACGGCCCAGTACAGTTCAGTTCGCCTCCCATTATAATAGAAAGGCCCGGCAAGAAGCCTCGCTTCTGTATTGATTATCGTCACTTAAATGAAGTAACGGAAGACGAAGCCTCCGTATTGCCCAAAATATACGAGAGTATAAAAGATCTAGGAAACGCCAACATATTTACGGTGTTAGACCTCAAGAGTGGATACTGGCAAATCCCTCTTGAGGAGTCGTCCAAAAACTATTCCACGTTCACGACATTGGATAGAGCATCTTACCGATTCAACGTGATGCCTTTCGGACTGAAGACAGCTCCGTGTTCGTTTCAAAAATTTATGACTAGAGACGTATTGACCGGTTACTTGCATCATTTCTGCAAAGTATACCTCGATGATATATATAATCTTGTATAGCGAAAATATAGATCAGCATGTAAACCATCTGAGAGCAGTCTTTGAACGCCTGCGTTTACATAATTTAAAGGTGTCACCGGAAAAATGTGTAGTGGCCACATCCAGTATAACCCATCTCAGGCATAAGATAAATGCCAATACCACTCAACCTTTAGAAAAGCACATTCTACCGATACAGAGCTATCCTGTGCCTACGACAAGACGCCAGCTTCAGAGTTTCCTTGGCCCATGTAATTGGGTACGTGAATATATCCCTAATGTTGCAATAATTACTAAGCCCTTGACCCGACTACTCTCGAAGGACTGGCGTTATAAGTGGAATACGGAAGCCCAAGAATCCTTTATCCTACTGTAAGAGGTATTAAATCAACCTCTAACTACACCGGCCAGATTTCAATAAAATGTTCATACTGCAGACGGACGCATCCTTAATAGGATTGTCTGCAGTATTATATCAATTGGGGGATAATGACCAGAAGCACATCGTCTCTTATGCTAGCAATACGTTATCTCCGATAGAGAGAAAATACCATATTAATGAATTAGAATGTTTGAGCGTCGTTAATTATATAAGAAAATACAAAATATATTTGGCCGACCGTCCATTTATAGTCAGAACCGACAATCGAGCTTTACTATGGTTAAATAAGCATAAGGACGAGAAAACGAAATTTACACGTTGGTCATTATTACTTCAAGAATACAGCTTCACGATAGAACATTGTCCCGGCAAGGAAAATACATTGGCAGACTATCTTAGCAGGAATCCTCAAGGCCCAGACGTCGAAGCAGACGACGAAGAGGAAAGGATGTATTCACCAAAATTTTCATATAAGGAACGCATATCAGTGATTACCACTTTAGAATTAAATGATCAGGTCAAAGAAGCGCAAACGCATTCCAGAGATATCCAAGACCAAATTGAACGATGGAATACTCTGATGCGACAAGCGGATAAAACAGAGGCAGAGGTGAAATTCGTGAATGCACGAGAAGTGATAGGAGGTACGCTTTGGACAAGAAGCGAAAATGTCAAAGAGAGATTATACGTACCAAAACGTATGGTTATGAGAGTAATATCTCATTTTCATGACAGACCAGAAGTAGGTCATCCCGGCCGAGATGAAACAGTCAGGATCATCTCGGACCGATATTATTTTAATAACATGTCTCGTTTAATAAACAAATATCTAAATGAGTGCATTATTTGCAATTCCGTAAAAAGCAGACAGCTGCAGCCGAATGCTCCTTTCAGAAGCCATGCACCTGCACATCCGTTTGAAGTCCTAAGCGTGGATGTAATAGGACCGCTTCAGCGGACAAAAGATGCAGATAACCGTTATATATTAATGGTGGAAGACGTATTCAGTAAGTGGGTCGAAGCTAAGGCGTTCACGCAAGTAAGTGGTAAAACCATAGAACAATTTATAGAAGAAGAATTAGTGGCGAGATATGGCGTTCCGAGGGTTATCATATCAGACCAAGGAGGTCATTTTAATTCCGGTTTTTACGATACGTTTTGTATGCGTAACAACATAGAAAGATTCTTCACAGCAGCTTACCATCAACAGGCCAGTCCTATAGAAAGGAGAGTGCAGGAAGCTAAGAAGATATTAAAAACCTTATTGTACGGTTTACCTAACGATGAGTGGGATCGTCACGTTAGTCAAATGGCATATATCTTGAGAACAAGAAAAAACGCCGCTACGGGACATACTCCCAGTTACGTAGTACTAGGCTATGAATTACCACAGATTGGTGATTGGAATATGTTCGCTTATAGGCAAGAGCGCCGAAATCAAGCGGACATGCCTAGACTGGAAAGAGTCAAAGAAATTCGTAAAAACCAAACGAATTATCAGACGCGTTACGCGCCCAAGGTGGCGGTAACGCCTGTTGTTTATAAGGTGGGAGATATGGTGATGGCTAAAAGGATCAGGAAGGATCATACATTTACGCCATCATGGAGTGAACCACATAAGGTTATCAAAAGGTTATCCGATGAAGTTTACCTCATTCACAAGGGGGTAACTTCGACAAGATTACATGTCGATGCCATCAGGCCGGCACTTAAGAGAGACCCCGATGTTGAATTGGAATTGTCTGAAGAATCAGAAGATAGTCCAGATGAAGCCCATCTTAGTGACGACGCTTCCTCATCAGACAATGAGATCGCGCCCAGGTCAGAGCGACGTAGCGATACCACACTAGTTCAAATCAATGTTCCCGCAGGTGCTCAAGATGAGCCGAATGTAATGTAGTCAAGACCCCGATGATGCTCGAGATGAGCCAGATATAGAAGAGTCCTATGTAGTAATTCTATCCTTGAATGGATGAATTAGCGATATTAAGTCTACCCCATGAGCACATATGGAAAGACGGCGAACCCGACGCAAGAGCGCGATCCGGTGAGCCTAGCTTCTCAAGAGCGAGCGCCGCCAAGTTCGAGTAATGGACGTAGGCATCAGTACTAGCCAGTACGAGTTTCGGAAGCTGTTTTTCTTATGCAAGAAAAACAGCTTTTTATATTTCAATCATTTTAAGTCAACAAAATTACCGTATTCCTAATGGAAACTACGAAACGAGTTTCAGAAGCTGTTCTTCGCCCAAGAAGACGCTTCAAATTTTCTTTTTTTTTTATATATATATATTTTTTCCAAGTCGTGATAACCACACGATTATCGTAAGCCGATTTAATCCATCTTACGAAGAACCTATTTTCATCCATTATGAGTTAACAAAATTCATGTTAAAGATATTTCCAAATAACAACACGTTGTGTTTGTTAGTCGACGCGTTCCAGTCGACGACTTGTTATTGACCGTATAACAAAAGTCAATCTAGTTGCAGAACTGCATATGTTCCATGAGCAGAGATGGAAAGATGACCCAGTCTGTCGCAAGGGCGCGACACGACCGAGTCTGGGACTCAAGAGCGAGGACCATCCTAAGCTGCGGCATGGAGGTATAATCAGCCTCTTCTAGAAAGGGCCATAGTCATGCAGGATCAAGACAAGAGCGAAGACGCGGGTGCAACGAATTAGTGAGAGTGGACGCTAATCGAAATTGTGCTACGCTTCGCTTCGCTTCGCACCTCGACGCGGGTGTAATTAAGTTGATAAAAATGTTGTATCAACTTGGCGTATTGTTTAAAAAAATGTATTTATTTTTAAGTTAGATAGGCGAATCAGCCGTCTACCAATTAAAGCAGTTATTTTTAAACATCTGTACCATAGGTCAGAACATCAAAGGAAGGCATATAGGCATACAATCGAATATGGAATTAAAGGCAATCGATGAGTAGAAAAGATTAAACCAAAGGAGGGAAGTGTTGTAGAACTCTGCAAAATCGTTCTAAGTTGAAGACAGAATCAAAATTCGACTTAGGCAAAAATTAAATGTAAAGACATTTTTAAGAGTCTGCAGAGGCACAGATCAGTCCATAAGGTCCGTTTTGGGTTCTATAAGGCGTTGGAAATGACCAGGTGAAAATTCGAAGAAACACCGAATTTTCACTTAAGAAAAATGTTTTTGGTTCAGGATATGAGAGCAAAAGTATATAATGACAAAGATTTATGAATAATATACTTTTTCAAAGGTACCACAAATTGGACTTTGAAAAATAATATTTTTGAAAGGGCGTCAAAATTTGGCTCAAGAATCGATTTATCGAAAGTATGCCAAAATTTCACTTGCAGACTAATTTTTCAAAACTGCGTTGAAATTTGGCTTGAAAATCGATTTTTCAAAAGTACGCCAAAATTTCACCCGCAGATTAAGTTTTCAAAACTACCTTGAAATTTGGCTTGAAAATCGATTTTTCAAAAGTACGCCAAAATTTCACCGCAGATTAATTTTTCAAAACTACCTTGAAATTTGGCTTGAAAATTGATTTTTCAAAAGTACGCCGAAAGTACCACAAAGTCAGTTTAGAAAGTACCACGAAAATATATTTTGAAATATTTTTTATTTTGTATTCCTCCATCAAAGACATTGACCTTTGATGTACGGTCATTGAAAGCCCAATTCTAAAGTATGAGCATATAATTTTAGCGATGCACTGCATCCAAAAGGCAAAATAGAAGATTTTGATAAAGCCGGCGTAGTGCCGATAAGCAAAAATTGATAAAAATCAATGCACATGTACAAGGCCGGTTTCTCGCATAGAAGGAGTTGGGATTGACTCAGCGGCTCGCAATTTGGTCGAGCGCGTTGAGTGGTCCAGACAAAGCAATGGTAGGAAAGCCAATAGCAGGGCTTTCCAAATGACAAAGTTATAGAGGAAAACGCCTCGTGCATAAAAATCCAAAAATTCAATTTTGCCTAAAAGTCGTCAAAGGTGGGTTGCTGCCATATCGATAATATTGAACAACTGCATAGGAGCAAGTAAATCGTGGACTGATCGAACGCCATTAAACTTATGCAGTTATAAGTCCTCACGATTGTGTTTGAGTACGTGAATCTCCACGATACAAGAACTTTAAAGCTAAGTAGTCTCTAGCGAAACTAAATTCATTTAGTAAAACTTTTTTAAGTTAATATCAGTCAGCCGTAATTAAGAATTACAGACTTCTCTAAAAAGCTCGCATTTTGATTCTGAGAAGGTATGCATGAATCTTTTCTACCTAATCGATCGTTAGCGTAAACGCTCTCGTTTGTATGGTCTGAAAGCCATTACCTTGATTGGTGAAGGCACGATTCTTATCTTGAGAATTTTGTATAACCGCTTCTGTTAAATAAACGGATTCTTTGAACTATTGTTTCTTAATTGATCTTGAGGCCTGTTGACGGTCTATAATCCCTGAAACTTTCGTATCGGAAACTGGATGTGTCGAGTTAATTCACATTAACGCTTGACCTTCTGGTTGCCCTACGGAAGTTTGATAGGGATTTTTTTATGCGTTTTTTGAGAAACAGAGTCCGTTATTAGCAGCCCAAAACGTGGATTCCGCGTACCAAAACTAATCCCTCCGCAGAGAAATTCTTCGGTTGGGATTTGTTTATGCAAAAATTCAGGAAATTAAGAGGTGCCTAAACCCTTAACGAGGGAATTCAGGTTCAGAGAGAGCATCATTACCGATCTGTGGTAGTGCAGCCTTGGTCCATTATCCGGCTATCGAAGTGCATCTTATCTCGAACCCGCCTGGGAGGTAGAAGAACGGGGTAATACGCGACTGGCGCCCCCTGAGAAATAAATTGGTGTCGCGTCATTTTGACGCCCGGTATTGCGTTCTTCTACATGAACACAGTTACAGTTCCATATCCATGATTTCAACTCTCAATTATATGGTTGTACCATTTTCTCGAAAATTGATTTAGTTCGAGCCATTCATCAAATACCAGTCACAGAGAGTGACATTTTTAAGACAGCTAGTACTACACCTTTCGGTTTATTCGAATTTTCACGAATGCCTTTTGGTTTACGTAATGCTGGTCAAACTTTTCAAAGATTTATGAACGAGGTACTTACAGGTTTTTGTCTATTTAGACGATATTTTAATTGCAAGCAAATCAAATTTGCAACATTTACAACACTTAAGAGTTGTTTTTGACAGGTTGGACTTATACGGTATAAATATTAGGTATTTTACCTTCTTCTGAAAGAGTTGATGTCGTCAATAATTTCCCCTTACCAACAACTCTTAAACAACTTCAACGTTTTATAGTTATGGTAAACTTTTATCATCGTTTCGTACCTAACTTCGCTGAAATTTTAGTTCCTTTGCATTCTTTCTGTACCAATTTATCACATGATAAAATTACGAAAATAGATGATTGGCCTATTGATTGTATGGATAGTTTCTTAAAAGCAGTCGAAAGCGCTATAGTTGATGCAATTATTTTAGCTTATCCTTGTTGTAATGATAATACACTCCTATAACTTACAATTGACTGTTTTTTATTAACGGGGCTGAAGCTGAACACAAATTTATTTAAATTAGAGCTACAATTATGCGCCTCCCCAAAGCCTGGCCCGGAGCGAGGACAGCCATGGCGCGCAGCGCCGTGGTGAATGTGGGTCTGGACGGGAAAGGTCTGGTTCGGTTTAACCAGTGTTTTCGTGTTAATGCCGCTGTTTAAAAAATTTAAAAAACGTAACATTAACAATAAACAATTTAGATTTAATGGGTGTATATAGCAGCTCACTTATCCCAAGTAAAGGATTTTAGATTGTCATGGAAGTGGAAACAAAAAGAGGAAGAAAAATAATAATAAACAATATATATTTTTAATGTTATCAACAAAAATTTTTTAAAATAATGAAATATTCATAAAAGAACAGCATTAACAATTTATTTTTAACTTTAATATTTGTTCTCAATTAAAATGTATTTTTATTATGGTATATCTTTACCATATCTGTCTTCAAATCTTAGTTTTCTTCTGACAAAATGATGTTTAGCAAAATTCTCCACATTACAAAATTGCCAATGAGTTTAACAATACCAAAGAGGTCACAAAACATTTTTAATTGCTATAAATCTGTAGAATAGCTAACAGTATCAGGATTCTACAAGGGTTCATACCTAGAACGTTTACGTTCAATATTTTCATCAATTTTGTAATAGACGGGATATATGTAAATGGCATTTATACCGAAGATTTAAAGATTTATGCAGCTGTTGACATATTAACGATTCTCTTCACCTTCAAAGAAACTTAGATAATGCAAATGTTCGGTGTCATGGAAATAAGTTGCTCTTATGCTGATAAATGTAATGCAATTACATTTTTTATATTTTGTTCTTAAAAAAAAGAGCAGCTGCTGGAAGCGGCTGGAACCATCCTACCAAATCTTTGAGAAAATTCGTTAATTTAGTCAATAACCTGCCCAAATAGCAAAATAACTATTATAAAATTTGTTAAAACTGCTATACAGCAAGTATTATAGAAACGTGTAAATCCTATAAGGCAGTTAAACCCATTATACATAGAATCCCTGTACAACCAAAAAAGGCCCAATTTTTACAACATTTCGGTATTTGTATGCATTCTATTAGAAAAGTATTCAACCCTTATAAAATAATTTTAAGTGATGATTATAAAACTGTTCTATAGTAATTGTATAAAGCAGTTTGAGTATATTTTAAGAACATTTATAGAACTTTTAAGAATCTGTTTTATAAGTGTGCTATAATGCGGAAGGTATCGCAATAAGAATATTTCACAAAATTATTTCGTTTTCTAGTGATGTTTGGAACAAAATTGTTGCAAGAATGCTATATAACGCAAATATGTTGTGTAGTTATTATTTCAAATAACAAACTCAATAATGGTGCTCAAGGTCTATTAAACATGGTAAAGTGTATCACTAAACAGTATCCACCTCTGATATACACTAGTAGCGAGGAAATATTCTTGCGCGGAGAAATTTTCTCACGAAATATATATGCATTATTAGCAAAAAACTAAGGCGCCTCAGTTTAGCATACATATTCGGTTTGTTAAAAATTAAAAGGTATATTTTTTTAAATTTAAAATGGTTGGATTTTCAATTTAAACGAAATATTTAATAAATTGTCAAGAGAATAACACTGACCGACAAAAAAAATGTTCTGTCTTTACAATCAAACATATCATTTCCTATGTATTTTGATGCGCTGAAACCAAATTTGACAAAAAAAAATTTTTCTACCGTGTCAATTTTTCTCTCCACCCCCATATAACCCCCATAAGTTCTTATAGAGGATACTTTTTGGACAAAATTTTTTAAATAATTTTTTTTTTTGGATTTTTGTATGGATTTTTTGTGTCGTTGATCATGAATCTGAAGTCAAGAATAAATTTCGATTTAATGGCAGCTCTCAACAAGCTGTCAAATTTCACCAAAATGTAAAAAGTTTATATTAATTGTATATTCATAAGTATTTTAGGTCGCTAGATGCAAATCCGAAGTCAGAAATGAATTATGACTTAATGACAGCTGTCAAAAAACTGTCAAATTTTACTAAAATGTAAAAAATTGATATTAAATGCACATTCGTAAGTTTTTGGGGTCGCTGAATACAAATCCTAAGTCAAAAATGAATTTTGAATTAATGACAGCGTTAGCAAACTGTCAAAATTTCCAAAAAAGATAAAGAGATGATGTTTAGTATATGCTGATGGTCCATCAGCATTCATTATTGACAAAATTTGACAGTTTTTTGTCAGCTGTCATTAAGTCATAATTCATTTCTGACTTCGGATTTGTATTTAGCGACCTAAAATACTTATAAATATAGAATTAATATCAACTTTTTACATTTTGGTGAAATTTGACAGCTTGTTGACAGCTGCCATTAAATCTAAATTTATTCTTGACTTCAGATTCATGATCAACGACACAAGAAATCCATACAAAAATCATAAAAAATAATTTAAAAAATTTTTTCAACAAATATCCTCTATAAGAATTTATGGGGTTATATGGGGGTGGAGAGAAAAATTGACAAGGTAGAAAAATTTTTTTTTGCCAAATTTGGTTTCAGCGCATCAAAATAGATAGGAAAAATGATATGTTTGATTGTAAAGACAGAACTTTTTTTTTTGTCGGCCAGTGTAATCTGTCTTTCTGAAGAATTGATTTTTAATTTTGGCATTCTTACATTTCTATGCGAATTCTGCGTAATGGTGGCAATTGATGAACAGTTAAATCTTTAAATGAATATGGCGAAATATAATACAATAAGTTTGTTCCATATGAAACATTATACAATGATTTTGTTTTGCAGATCTCTACACGATATTTAAGTCCTATAATGTTCTTTATATAGGCACTATACAAATAATATTCTTGAAATAAACCAACAAGGTGAACTTTGAGGCTGCCAAATTTCATAGTCTCACCTTCCGTTATTTCCTATAGAAAATACCAATTTTAGTAATTGCAGGGATATAGTCAAATTTTGTCAAATATTGTGCTGCGGAAGTGTGCTCTAGGGTTTTTTTTTGGGTCGCTGATCACGATTCCGAGGTCCAAATTGAGCAATTTCACATTCCAGACTGGAGTACGTGCCATGGAGAATTCCATTTTTTCAGACAAAATTTAAATATTAACGTTCATCCACGAAAATGTGCTCTAGGAGGTTTTTTGGTCGCTAATCATAATTTTGAGGTCCAAATTTAAGAATTCCATATTCGAGATTGGAATACGTGCCATGGAAAATTCCATTTTTGCAGAAAAAATTTAATTACACAGGTCAACATTTGATCTAAGAACAATCACCAGACTTTACCAGAGTATACATAGGTTTTTTGGGTCGCTGATTCCGAATCCGAGGTTGGTTAAGCTTCATCACGTTAGGTTCTTGGTCATTTGAAGGTCAAACTGAGAAAGAGTGTTGTATAAAATTTGAAAAAATTTATGTTAATGTTTCTGAGGTCGCTGAATTAAAATCCGCTGTTATTTTTACCCTTCAAGAACATCAGAACATCTAGAGGTCATTTCAAGGCATCTTGAGATCATTTTGAGGTCAAATTGAGAAAAAGCGACTAAAAAATCTGGAAAAATGCTTACATGGGTTTTTTGGGTCACAGAAAAAGTGGTGTAAAAAATTTGAAAAAATTTATGTTGGTGTTTCTGAGGTCGCTGAATTCAAATCCTTCAAGAACATCTAGAGGACATTTCAAGGCATTTTGAGGTCAAATTGAGAAAATCTGGAAAAATGCTCACATGGGTTTTTTGGGTCGCTGACCTCGAATCCGTGGTTGGCTGGATTCAAGGTCATTTGAAGGTCAAATTGAGGAGAAGTTTTCGTATGTTTTTGGGGTGGCTCAGTTCGAATCAGTTGTCATTTAGGAGGGCAGTAAACAGGCAAGACACCCGGATGAACAGACAGATAGCAAAGGATGGAAAAACTGGCAGGTAAAAAAGCAGAATAGCAGTTAGACTATCAGAAAACCAGATAACTAGACATGCAAATAGACGAATGGTTGGATAGACAGTTAGGACAATCATACGAAAGACAGATGGGTTTGTTAGCGGTTAGGAATATAGAGACAGGCAAGAAGCTAGATAGATTGAAAAGCTTACGTAAGCGAGTAGACAACATAACTGACAGAAATGTCAATAAGTTGATGACAGATGGCTTAATATACAACGTGATCTACCAGGACATGCGGAAAATTTAACAGAGGTTGTCCCCACCGAAAGGAGTAAAAAAAATGAAAATTTTTTAAAAAATGACCAAAGAAATTGCCTTATTTTTTTGTAGGAATGCGTCGCCAATGACTTCAACTAATCTAACGTAACGCGGTACAACCATATCACTTTATCAGACTTGGGATTGACACTACTGACAGCAAAGCTGGATAATAAGATAGAAGTGACTTTTTGGTTTTAATCAAATCACACTACAAAAATACCGAAATAAATCGAAATAAATCGAAGATATTGATCTCATGCTGAAATGACAAGCAGATATACGAGATATTTAGTTAAACCAGTCAATGACACGGCCGTGTAACTATTGTTCGACCAGAAGCAAAAAACGCGGCTCTCTAGGGGTCTACACACGATCCAGCGGCACGGAGCCAGCCTTGTCGGCATGCTTTGAACTCATTAGTAAAAGTGAATTGGTCCGCTGGAATTCCAATTATCTTCAAAGCGTACCAACAATGTTGACTACCTGCCGTTGGATCGTGTGTTTTTTTGATCTCGCCGGCCGGCTTAACTTTTTATGCCAATTAAGAAAATGTAAACAACTCGAATACGTTCTTTCACCAGTAAGTTCGTCAACCTATTCAGGAGTAGCTCAGGACTTACTCAACATCAGTAGTGTATCTTCGCAAATTGACTAATAATTTAATATACTAAATTAACTCAGAATCCTCTAAAATTTTGCAGGGGCTTTCCCACATTGAAGACTAGCACACCATTTTATTTTCCGCATTTCTTGGTAGATCACGCTGTATATTTATACTCAGTGATAAAATAAATATACCTAAAATTTTTCAGTTTCTTGGTTTTCAACATTCTTGTTTTAATTTGATGATGATATGGCCTTAAAGAAACTTTGAGATGAAATAACGACAAAATTGAACTCACTGATTCCAAAAACGTAAACATAAATTTTTTCGAATTTTTTACACCACTTTTTCTCAGTTTGACATTCAAATGACCTTGAATCCGATGTGATAGAGTCCAGCCAACCGCGGATTCGAGATCAGCGACCAAAAAAAACCTATGTAAGCATTTTTCCAGATTTTTTAGTCGCTTTTTCTCAATTTGACCTCAAAATGATCTCAAAATGCCTTGAAATGACCTCTAGATATTCTGATGTTCTTGAAGGGTAAAAATAACAGCGGATTTGAATTCAGCGACCTCAGAAACATAAACATAAATTTCTTCAAATTTTTTACAACACTTTTCTCAGTTTGACCTTCAAATGACCAAGAACCTGACGTGATGAAGCTTAACCAACCTCGGATTCGGAATCACCGACCCAAAAAACCTGTGTATACTCTGGTAAAGTCTTGTGATTGCTCTTTAGATCAAATGTTGACCTGTGTTATTAACGTTTTTCTACGAAAATGTGCTCTGCGATATCGTTTGGGTCACTGAATACGAATTCGCGGCTTAATTCAAGTAATTCCAAATATCTCATCAGAAGTACTGTCTAGGAAATACATTTTCGTTGAATATAGATTTGATAAAAATACTAAACTGGCCGTTCACAAAGGAAAATTTCTTTCCAACAAAGGTGATAAAAAAAATTTCATCAAACTATTGCACGACTCCTTAATGCAAGAAAAATACAAGTCCATTATGTGCAAAAAATATTATGGATGGTATAATGTGTCACTGCCAAACTGGATGCGGAGCAGCTTGTGGTTGCCGCAAGAATGGCGTATATTCCTCTCAAACTTGTTAATTTTGTCACAGAAACAACTGCAATAATTGCGAGGCACCTGGAGCTGCAGACGTAATGGAAAATGAATCGATTTGTCTGGCTGAAATTTCGGATGAACAGGAAGATGAAAGTGACACTGAAGAAGAACCAACAAATCCTGAATTACCAGTTCTCGAATATGATTCAGATTATGATTGATATAAATGATGTAAATTATATAAAAAAATAATGATAAATTAATAACTATTATTATCACACAGAATACCACCTTTTGTAGCAACACAATAAATGCTATATTTTTATAAAAATTGTTATCTTTTAAGCACTTACCTCACTTGAAAGAAGAAAAAATTTGCATGCATTCCTGCAGTGTTTATAAAATTGCCATGTATATTAATTTGAAATGCTAGTAATATTCATACATAACTTTTTTTCTTCAAAGTAAAATTGATTTGAAAAATTATTTTGAAATACACGTAATATTCATGCATAACTTTTTTCTTCAAAGTGAAATTCGACACGAAAAATGGCACGTATTCCAGTCTGAAATATGGAATTGCTCAATTTGGACCTCGGATTCGTGATCAGCGACCCAAAAAAACCCCTAAAGCACACTTCTGCAGCACAATATTCATATTTAAAGTTCCGCCCGAAGAAATGGAATTTTTATTAAAAAAAATGGCATGAATTCCACACTGGAATATGGAACTTCTCAATTTGGACCTCGGATTCGTGATCAGTGAGTCAAAAAACCTCCTAGAGCCCATTTCCGAGGCGAAATATTAATTTTATAAATTTTTTTATGACAGCTACTTTTTGGGACACTTTCGGGGGTTTTCAAACTCCTCTAACTTTCTCATTTTCGGAGTTAATGCAGAGGTCAATGCTGACGAATGTTCCTGGGGCCTAGGAACACGTGAAAAAAGGAATTTTTCTAATCGGTGCTGTTCCACCACTTTTCCACATTGGCTTATTAATTGGACTATAAGGAGCAGTAAGTATTTGAAAAGGGATGATCAGATATAAGTACCTAACCAGTTTTATGGAAATAGTCAATGATTATATTTTTATACATCAACCTATCTCACTGATTCTAAATTGGCTGTTCAAACTTATCGGATAGATAAGACATTGTTGTATTCACCAATAAAAATTGAGTGGGAGTTAAGTAATACTCTACTTAACAGAAAGGAACTAGTATATTTATGCAACAGTTGATAAAAACCTATGTTCACAATGTATATTCTAACCTCTGATTATGTCAATATTTAAATAACAATTATTTTACTGAAAAAAAAGTGAAAACAAAATATGTACTTACATGTAAGATTTAAGTATACATAAATAAGTCACACGGTAATATAAACAAATAAAAATAGATCTATTATTCATATTCAATGAAAATCAAAAAGCCATGATTAAAACCAAGTAATTTATCTAATTATTATTATATCCATCTAAATTCTATCTTAAAAAAATCGGCATTTACAATAACATATGTGCTAGTCCACAGTACAGCGCCCTTTTTTTTAATGATTACTAGGGCTGAATTTTCGAGAGTAGCTTCGTTTTGACGAGACGCTCAACTTTTCTCTCCGCGAAAATTCTCGGTAGTGGTAGCCAATATACTGCGCTCGGGTGTATATATATGTCGATTGGGTGAATGTTCAAATTTTATTATTACTAACAGTTAGTTTTTTAGTTAAATCTTGAGATAATTTGATAAAAAGACACGAAAAAACGTTTGTCCTACAAAATCGATGGTTTGACCGAAGCGTCCCCCACCCCCAACATGTCCAAATAACGAAGTCACAAAAAATTATTACTAACCAACTGATTTTTTTACTATTGCTTAATAAATGTTTTTAAAATTGAATAGCCACATTGTCCTACAAATTGTTTTTCCAGTCCTACGTTCGGAAATTTTCAGTTCCACGGTAACACTTTTCTCATTACTAACAACCTAATTTCAGTTTTTTTCTCTTGGGAGTAAAGTGTGGAACACGATTTTACTAACGTCCTACAAAAAAAGTGGTACGTATATATTGATAAAAAAAATTTAAAAAACTGAAAAAATTTCAAAACTGCTTAAATTAGAATCGTGTGGGCTACTGGTCCAACATAAACGATGAAAATGATGGTTCCCAAGAAGATAAAGATAAGGAGAATGATGTTCGCAGCGACAAAGATGAAAGGTCGATTGATGAATCTGATGAAAATTAATTTAGTTTTGTTATATGCATAAATATGTATTTTTTTATTATTTTTTATACAATAAAAAAGACATATGTAAACTATTCTGGCTATTCAAAAAAGATATTTTTTTTATACAATTTTTTTTAGTAATTTTCCACTTTTTTCATAAACTTTTCATATAAATTATATTATTTTTGAATTAAACAAATAATTAAACATTAAAAATAATATTACATTAGAATTATAGAGAAATTTTTAGGTCTTGTAGTCGAACATTTAATAAAACATATAAAAGTCCATGAAAAATTCAAAAATTCGCAACGAATGTAAATTTGCAAATTAGAGTTTAAAATCAAGGCAAATGTTTTTTGATAATCTGAATCTATGTGCAAAATTTGGTAGATATCGGAATTCCGCTTAAGTAATAAAAGTATATCAATTTACCAAAACCGCAATTATAAAATAATTTGTTATTTAAAATAATTTTTGTCGGAATAGCGATACCAATTTTTTTGTAAGACACTATTTTATTTGGGCAGAAAATACACTAACCTATTATGTGTTATCTTTGTCCTACAGTTAGTAATGAGGAAAGTGTTACCGTGGAACTGATAATTTCGGAGCGTAGGACTGGAAAAAATACCATTGAGTTTGTAGGACAATGTGGCCATTTAATTTTAAAAACATTTATTAAGAACAATAAAAAATCAGCTGGTTAGTATCATTTTTGTGACCTCGGTATTTGGACATGTTGGGGGCGGGGGACGCTTCGGTAAAACCATCGATTTTGTAGGACAAAAGTTTTTTCGTGTTATTTATCAAATTATCTCAAGATTTAACTAAAAAACTAACTGTTAGTAATAAAATTTGAACAATAACCTAATCAACATATATACACCCAAGCGCAGTTTATTAGCTACCACTACCAAGAATTTTCATAGGGTCAAGTTGGGCGTCTCGTCAAAACGAAGCTACTCACGAAAATTCAGCCTGTTAGTAATCATTAAAAAAAAGGGCGCTGTACTATGGACTATATACGATATATTTTACCTACTCTTATTAGGTTATATACTAATTAATGAACTGCTTTTGATCAATTAATAGTACCCATATACAAACAGCGTGAGTTATAATGCGTGAGTTGTTATAACTCACTAGGTACAATCACCTTTCTCTTCATGCTTAGCCTGTCCAATCGACGTAACGCGCAACACACGAAGATGGAGCCAGGGAGGTAGTAACAGATTATTCGCATTAATATCTATAAAGATTTTCTGAAATGTCACAAAATGCTACTTTTGATTCGTTCGTGCCGAGCTGAATTTTCGAATTTCGTCGTGCAATTTACGATCAGGTTTATCTGACTTCCTCTTTACGTCACGCCATCGTACGGCCGTCCCAATGGTGTTTTTCGAAAAATATGAACGTGTCAAGATTGCATGTTTTTGCAATTTTTTCGACTCCAAATGTAAGCTGTTTTTTGTTATTTTTCGCAGATATCTCCGAAACGGTAGGAGTTAGCTCGAAATAAAATACAAGGTCAAATGAGTATTTTCCATTATGAATCTTTTGCTACTATCAGAATTTTGATTTTTTTTTAACACGTACAGTGTACGTGAGTTTATAAAAACCTAATGATGAAATTTGTCATTTGATATATTTTATTTTAAAATGTTACATGCCTCTATGATTCAAAATCAAAACCAGCAAACATTTCACAGATGGTCCAAAGATACTTTTTGAAGCTATCAGAACATCACGGTATCTAAATCAAAATTTATTGCAAGTTTTCAACCCAGTGATTGAGCGAAACGCTTTCTTCTCTCATCCCGAAAATTTGATTCTTGCCATGACAGTGGATGAAAGAAGACCTATCAGAGAATTGGGACTACGCAGACTACTGAAAGCTCGATCACTTTCCAAGGAAAAGACCATTCGAAATTTCACCACGCCAAAACTAAATTTTGAAGCAACAGACTACGTCGATATGATTTGGTGGGATAGTTTGAAAATCTCTTCTCCTCCACTACTAAAAAAATCACGGATGAGGACATCATAAAAATGATAAAGACAGACACATCGCCGCAACCAGATTTCCAAAGTTTCCCTTGTCATACCCAGGTGGTTGAACGCTGTGTCAAACTTGAGACTGAAGTATCTCAAAAAGTGTGTCTTGTCACGAAGTATTATGCCCGAATTTTCCCAAAAATCAAACTTTAAAGTTACTGATTAATGATTATTGAATAAAGAAGTTGAAAATAAAAATATGTTTATCATTTATATAGACTGAACATAAAATTGATAAGCTACGAAATATAGCCGTTTTTAGAAAAAATCCAGTTTTTTGAACATTTTGCGCAAACACTAAATATTTTCGATTTAAGGGTTTTAATTTTTTTTTCGTATTCCCTATACCCCAAACTTCACATTAGGACCTATAGCGCTTAGTTAGTATTAAGTTTAGCAATTATAAAAAATTAATTAAAAAAAGCGAAATTTCGACATTTTTTAAAACTTTGAGCGCCATGCGCGAACGGAAGATATTTTTTTATTTGAATTTTTTTTTTTCATTTTGCTTAGCTAGGCGATAGGCAACTTTTTTGAGTATAGCGATATAAAAAAAGCATTTTTTTGGCCCACTCTGCTTTAACAGCTTGTCTGTCCAACTAACAATGGTGAATATAGGTGTTAAGGGTTTTTAACTAACAGATTGTCCAAAACGTGCTTCTGAAATACTGAAATGTTATATTTTGACGTGGGAATCGTAAATTTAACGAATAAGTCATAAGCACCTTTCTTTTTTAGAACTTTATAAGCTTTCGATTAAACAATATCAGCTCAAATTGTTAAGTGGGTCGTGAGATATAGGCCGTTATCTGAATGTCTGATTTCCGCCATTTTTTTAAGATGGAGAGTTATACGTACACGGGATTAAGTGAGCACTACAGTATGTAATAGAGGATGAGAAGAGCTTCGCATCGATGTATAGAAACTTGGAGCATTCATCTGTAAGCTCTGTACTCATTTTACTGGTCTATTAGGTAATATATAACATGAACATGTTAAAAGTGTGTGCATAAATAGAAAGGAAGCTAAAAAATATAAAGGTAATTTATTTTAAGTAGGTCGTTCTTATATACTAAGACTACCTACAACTAAATATATCAAGATTATTACTGAACACCTGCAGTTATTGCAAGCTCTGTTGGAAGGAAAATGCATAAGTGTAATTGTAATAGGTGCCGGGAGACAAAAAGTTATGTTTGCACCAAAGGGTACTCTAGAGAAAATAAAATTCAATTTAGTTTCTGATTCTTGACAATCATATTATGTGAATAATTTTATAAAGACTAGAGATATATAGTGTATCCGGAAATACCGGTTACAGAATATGAAAAAAGTTCATATAAACATATGGCTGCAAATACTTTCTAAGGGAGCTGGGGCTCTTCGAAGGCGGAGCCCTACGGTAAGTTTTTATTTATTTATTTTATTTATATGGCATTGACCAAACTGAAATTGATCAAGGGCCGTATTACAGCGTTTCTTTGATCAGTTTTTGTTTTACTTCCACATCCAGTGGAAGTATAGTAACGACAAAAAAATTTTTATTGTTCAAATAGGCTTAAAATATTATGAAACGTTGAGATTATAAGTTTGAGCAAAAAAAAAATTCTTTCTGTCTGTCTGTTGGTCTGTCTGTCGGTCTGTCTGTCGGTCTGTCTGTCGGTCTGTCTGTCTGTCTGTCTGACTGTCGGTCTGTCTGTAACTTTTTTTGTGCGCACGTTTACTCTGGAACCGTTTAAGATATTGATTTGAAATTTGATACACATATGTACTTTAACCAGATCTGGAACTAGATTATATTTTCATCTTAAAATACGTAAATCAAGCAGGTAAGAGTCCATAAAATTGGTACTTAGTATATACAAGAGAAGCTAAGGTCTCAAAAAAATTTTTAGCATTAGCCACCCCCATTACCACCCCCACCCCATTATTAAAGGGGATGAAAAAAAATTGTGATTTAGTGTGTGAACAAAAGAACCAGAAACCTCAAAATATTTTTTTACTTCACCCACCCCACTACCACCACCCTCAACCCACTACCGATGTGGGGTATCGTTTTATGGGTTTTTGGGGTAGAGGATTTCAAATATTATATTATTAAAGTCCCATAAACCATTATTAGCGGTTTTTTGGTATCGAAATTTTATTTCCTGATCAAATTTGCACAAAAAAGATTTTCTTTGTTAAACACTGTAGGACCAACCGTTTTTAGTAAAAACTTTTAAAATAGTTGTTGTATGGTCTTATCCGTTTTCAATCAATTTCAATAATTTCTTCAATTCTTTAAGATTTCACAGAATTAAGACGCTTCCTTATGCACTTCAACTGTTTCTATTGTCAAATTATGACATTCTAGTTTAAATTAAAGCCAGAATTTAGATTATTAATTAAAATCGGGCTACAAACCCTAAACCAACGATTTCAAATATATATATTTTTTTAACGATTGTTTAATGAAGATAACCTTTGTTGTGTAAATTTGATCAGAGAATCATTAGTTCCTTGAGGTAAAGCTTTTACCCCAGAAGTTCTGCGACCGGACCGCAAGACATCTACTCCCCCGTTTTCGAAGGCGGGGGGAGCATGATGGTGGCAATATTTTTCGACCTCCAACCACTACCCCTAGTTAGTTCTTTGTCAAAATTTAAGAAAAATGTTCTTCATTTTCTGATTTCCCTGTATCTCGGAAAACCTTATGGAAATCTATTTTCTTAGGAATTCTTTGTTATTTTGACTCAACGAATATGCGTCATGTGTTATTGGAGCACCCTGAGCCTTAGTCAACTAATTCTTTAATTAAAATCATTATTTTGAGTATTTAGCAAATAACTTTCAAAGAAACCATTCGTTCTTTTCATATACTATAGATTCAAGTACGATTACGTTAATATATCAACAAGAAGTTCCCCCTACGAAACATCTTTTCAACTTCTTTCTATAGCATAAATATATGTCGAATGGTTTATTTGGAAGTTATCTGATAAATACCCAAAATAACGTTTTTAATATTAATATAAGCAGAAATACAAGTTATTTATTTTTAATTCTATAATATTTCTAGAAAAGTATTATTTAAGTGACTTTTATTATGTAAACAGGTTATATTGGTCAATCATATTGTATAGTTGACATTAACAAATAGTTATTTGTTAGGACCAGATTTATGCAAATTGCTCTGTGTTTCAGTTACAGAGTTCGGTAAATATTTAAATGAAAATGATGCATAATTGTGTCTGATAGTCTTTCACCCACGTTAATAACGTTCCGTAGTGGATCGCTTTACGGAAACAAAATTTGCCTTTATATCTTTAATTCAGTCTGTGGAGAGAGTCGCCCACGGAATTTTCGGTCTGTATTTGAACGTGAGGGTGGTGGCCAGAGAGTAGGCATTCTCTTTAAACACGAAGAGCACAGGTGCGTGGAGCGCGTGGCTTCAAAGCGCCTGGTCGATATTTGCTATATAAACATTTCCCCCTACGTCTGGGTGCACACAAAATGCAATTTACTGTTGCAATTTTCCTTAAACTGCAGCATATGTTGTGTATGAAAGGATGGTATTTGGACATAAAAGATCTTTATGTTTAAAAGAGTGGAATTGTTTCTTGGTAGATTGTCTTTTTTAATAGCTTTACTTGCAGATGCATCCATATGCCTTTGCTTTTAATGTTTCCCAAACGAGTAGTGATTCGAATATAAATTGTCGTTACGGATGCAGTAGGTCAATTATTTGTTTGATTAGATTTGAATTACAAAAGATGTTTTAGAAAATATGCACTTAGTGAAATGGCTAACAGAACGTGCTGAACTTGCAAGAAAAAAATCTTTATTCGTTTTATTTTGCATAAAAAAAGCAAGCTAAAAACGTACTCTTCGCCTGTTCACTGAAATTTTTATATAATTGTTACACATTCTATAGGATACTCTTCGCAGGTTTTTGTAAATAATGTTAGTTTTAGACATTTCTAATTATCTGGTACGAATTTAGTTGGTAAAATACTCAGTGTAAAATAAAGTAAAAGTAAAAAAAAAACTATACCATAATCCATTTGGATTTCGAACCCGGAACCCTTGGATTGCAAATTAATTACCAAATTAATATATTCTTTATTTTATTAACTGTACTTAACAGATCGATTGTATGTCTTATTTAATCTGTTTTACAATAAGATAAATATAAATTACGACACATTTACGCGACTGAAGGCGCAGAGTGTCGCAATGGCCAGGTGTTGTGGCGAGAGACATTCAATCCTGCTTTAAATTAGCTTAGACGATCTCTGGGAAGTTTAATCGTAGGTGTTTGCATTTATATCTATTAGATTTCGCATTTAAATTGTTTTCATTTTGTAAAAAGAGAGGTTGTGAATAATATTTCTAACAACACAGGGAAAATAAAAACAAAAACCCTGTTTAAGGTATCATTATTTAAAAACACTTATTTGTTCGTGTAAGAACAAATTATTAGATGGTGTATAGGCTTTCGTCGAGATGGGATGATGATAAGGTTTGTGGTTTTGAGGGTATGTGTTTTGATAAGAGAGGGTGGGTTCTAGTGGTTTGAATTCCGAGTCAAAAGCGTAAGAACTACACCACCACCTTACACGTAAAAAAATGTAAACTTTTACATTATAAGACACGAGCTAAAATCATATTTTCACGGTTGTATATTACATTATGAAATGTATATTTGTAAAATATATAAATATTTAGATATTAAAATGAAATATCATTTCACCAGATTTCTATTCAATTACAAAAACATAACAATCAAAAAATTTTTTTTTTAAATTTAAATCATTCATAACATTTTTATTTACCGATCGATTTTGTTCAAAAACAATAGAGTTCTTCCTCTAGCTAACACTATTTTTTTATGCCTTCTTTATATTTACTGTCGAAATTTCAGTACAATCGGATTTTTCTTTCTTGAGTTATCGTGCTTACAAGAAACGTGACGGACGGACAGACGGACATTTTGAAAGTTGTTCAGAATTCGTTCACTAACACAATGATATAAAAAATTTTTGTTTGCGAGCGATATTTACGATATTAGAAATGTGCTGATCAAATGTAATATACTCATCGTTTTCGTAATTGCGAAGAGTATAATAAGGGGAGAATGTTAAAGAATTCTGAGATACATCTGATTGGCAGTTCTCATTATGTTCTTTATTCTGCAGGCGACCGGTGTTAAATTGTCATTAATAAATTTCGACCTTGCTAACAAAGACAAAATTATTGTTATATAAACTAACACCAAAATACGACTTACATTTTCCTGGATCCTTCATCCAATAAGGTATTGGCCTATGTAAAAACCATGAACCAAATAACAATATACTTACCTTTGAAAAAACTCTTGAAAAAGATTTTTTATTAGCTGCAACATCCACTTGTACGCGTCTGTCCTCATGTTACTACTACCGCAGGGGCGGCGTTTTTCACAAATCAGTGATGGACCCGCTGGTCAAATATACTATTACTATTACATAAACTTTAACTAATTACAGCAACAAATGTATTCAAAAAGAAAATTAATCCAAAAATTTAGTAACCCATAGAAAGAATAAAAATTAAAATAATTACTTATAATATCTAAAAAACTATGTTACTATTCTAGTTCACTATTGTATACTGAACAATTTTAATTTCACATTATCAAGCCACACATTTCTACATGAATGTAATGTAACACTTTTAAAAACCTGTTCTGTTCTTTAAAGTATCGTATTGTCTCATATTTGTAAAACCAAAATATTTTATTAATTAGTTGTAAAATTGGTTGAATATTTTACAATATTTATTTCTCAATGTGTTTCTTACGCAAACTATTTCACAGTTTTTGACAAACTTTATTACATTTGATTTTTTTTTAATGATTTGATTCATCAGCATGCAGTAGGCATTGATGCTACTCCCGGAAAACAAAGCGCATGCACCAAGTTTTAAGTCAATATCTTAAACGGTTCCAGAGGAAACGTGCGCACAAAAACCGACAGACAGAATTTTTTTTGCTCAAACTTAAAATCTCGACTTTTCGTGACGTTCTAAACTTATTTGAACAATAAAAATTTTCAAAAATTTTTTTGCGTTACTTTACCTACTTCCACTGGAAATGGAAGTAATTTAACATTTTGTTGATCACACCTAATTCACATTCAGTTTACAGCTACATTTTAAAATTTTCAACACTTGGAATTGTCATTGGAATTAGCGTGAGTAAAAAAGTATAGCAAATAATCCAATTAATTAATTAAAAAATATATTTTAGGTTTTTATATACGTTTAATATAATTTTTTAGAAACAAGAAATCTGTAAATTTTATAAAACAAAATTCCTGTACCTACTAAAGTTTGCCCTTATGAACTTAGCCGCTTCAGGTATCCCTTTGAAAGCAGTCGCAATCTAACTGACCATGAGACTAAGCCAACACCATAACAGTATTACGGCTAAATCAGCATTGCCTAATGGACTAAACATTAACTTTGCTTAAAGCTGATTTGGCGATTTGACTAACGTACAAATAAAATCAGGTTGCCCTAGTTTCGTTGCAAACTCAATGAAAACAAATTGAAAATGGGAGGAACTTTAGAGATCTGAGCGTAAATCCAAATCCTTTAATTACGAATGCATTTTTTAAGCTGAATAATAAACATAATAACATATTTCAGTAACTTTTCTCTTACATTATAAACTGATAAATGTTATTATTATGTATTCATATTTTTTGGTGAAAACACTTCTGATTATTTTTATACATTTTGAAATCTCATTAGTGATGGTGCATCATCTTTTCAATATTATTAATTGAAGTATATAAACCAATTTTATGTACTTTAATTAATAATATTCAAAAGATGCATTATAGCAATAAACACTCCAAAAATGAAAATAAGTAGTGCAGAATAAGTTCCATAAATAGAGTACCTATTTCTTGATTATAGGCTAAGTGTATAGAATAATATCCTCAAGTTTACATTCCACTCGGATGCAGAACATAAAAAAAAGTGAAAAAAATTTTTTCTCATTCATTTTTTCAAAATTTTGAAATTAGGTCAGGGTAAGAAAAAATAAAAAATACAGGTGGATAGACCACGTGTTTCTGAACAAAAAATGTCGTACTAAAATTTATCGCTAAAGCCACGGTATCCTGGAAAAAAATAGTGAAATAACTTTGTCACTTTGCGTGGACGGTTAAATGCATACTATGGAACCTCTAAAAATTCTTGGCTGTTCTAACGATTACACATTTTTAACATTTTTTTTGTGAATAGGAGGATAAATAGTGAGTATAGAGGGAAAATATATAATTATGAACACATACACAGGCACCACACATGGCCCCTGAATCGCTCGCATGAATTTTTACGTGCCTTCACTGTATTATATTTATTACAGGTACACATATCCACATTTCAGCTATATCCAATGGATTCTTTATACATTTGTTAATGTATTGGAGAAGTTCCAGAAAATCGCAATTTCTTATCATGATTTGATTGATCATATTTTCGAAAAAATGCATACAAGTAAACGAATTTGTGTTTGAACATTCGAAATGTATACATTTTTTTCCGAAATCGTGATATTTAATTTTTTCCAATGGGTCAATTTCTCGGCAAGTTACAGCCTCCAATATATATATTTATCAAGAAAATCATCAAGCAAGGAAATTAAAATGATTTGAGATGTACTTTTTTTGAATCCACGTTACTACAACTTAATATACCATAATAATCATGAAGTGTACATGCTTTTTAACAGTTCTCAATGAAGAAGGAATTTTTTTGAAGGGCTTTTATTTTTATTTTATATTTGTTATTGCGACGATTGGGTTCGGGCGTGATAATATATATAAGTATATTTTTCGAATCCATCCTTCGCTTGTAGTGTTTAAAACAAAAAAGCATCGGAAAGCTACAATTTCCATCTTTTGAATGAACCAACACTCATATAGATTGAGCCAATTCTGATTAAGTGATATGTAATTTAGTGCGTCGATGTCACAGTCATGCGTATTCAAGCGCGCGCACGCATGGATCTCGCTCCGAGTATAACGTTGACTATTTTTTTCCAGGAGGCGATAAATTTTGGTAGGACATTTTTTGTTTATAAATACGTAATTTATCCATCTGTAATTTTTATTTTTCCTAGCTTGACTTAATTTCAACATTTTGAAAAGATGGATGAGAAAAATTTTGTTTTCATTTTTTTTTTATGTTCTGCATCCGAGCGAAATGTGAACTTTTCAGGATATTATTCTATACACTTTTACGAACTCATTAAAAAAAATAATATTCATTTTGCACATTTTTTTAGGTAAATACCTTAATCGAAAAACTTAAGTTTCAGAATGTTTTTGCAGCCAGCAGTGGGAGTCACATGGCGCATGGCACAGGAATATATATAGAAGTGGTGTAGGTGTAGGAGAAGTGTTTGCCGCATTGTGTCGTGATATCGAATGTTTATGCTCCTCTTTTTGGGGTTTTGCTTGTAGAGTTTCTAAATTCTACGTTTCTGATTCCGGCATATAACCTTGTGATTTCTTTTTGGTCCATTCCTAGTATATTCATGGTCTTGTCAATAATTGTTGTCATGTACGAATAGCATGATCTTGTAAAACAGCCCGAGACAATTCATCTAAGTCAATACAGGCAAACAATTAACTTCTCCTCACCTTATACCAGACCAAAACGCAATGTTTGGAAACTACGCCGAAAAACGTCTCCAAAGATGTATATTATTAAAAATAAAAAAGTCGAAGGTAAGGTGAAATTTTTCAACGTCCTCGGCACAAAATTCCTAATTACGCCGAAGTTTGGATTTTATATCGCTCGACGACTTAACTGATATTCACGAAAGAACACAGCAAAGGATTACAAAATTACATGAGTTTTAAAATCAATAAGTAAAACAAAAAGTAAAATAAAAAGTAGGTACTGAACTGAGGAAAAGCCAAAAGGCGCGTACTTTCCAAATGGATTTTTAGAGAAAAATATGCAAAAATTGCCAAGGCTAGTTTTTACTATAAAAATAAGTTAAGTCCATCTGGCGGCTTGACCTTGGGACAGGAACACTCGATGGCTATCTGAGAGATACACCCTCAGGTCGGAGGGCACATTTTAAATTTTGGAGAAGTTATTAGAAAAAGTTTCTTAGCACATGAAAATCCTTATACCGGATATTTACATGGGAGTAGCTCGAAAACGCACCCTTGGCACTCTACCATTATCACTGTATATAGTCAGTAAGTCTTTGTGGGTGGGTACGAGAACTCCTTTGAGTAGAAATAAGTTTTTCTGTTGGTGTTTCTTGCAATCGAAGCTATAGCGTTTTGTGGCAATACATAGTTATTGTACTTAACGAGGTCAGGCTTGTAATTTGTACTTCAGCGCTCGGCGGGGCAATAGTCCGGAGAGTAGCTGTTGGTTGCAGTCGGATTTGTATTCCATATATATTTAATAAATGTATAGAGGAGTTCAGCAAAATACGACGATAGTAAATATTCTGCTCTCTGAAAGCTTACCTACTACTGGATCGCTCTATTCAGAACGATATTGCCAAGGTTATAGTCACATAATTATACTCTTCGCAAAAACGAAGAGTATATTGTATTTGATCGGCACATTTCTAAATCAGTAAATATCGCTCATAGAGAAAAAAATTTCATATCATTATGTTAGTGAACGAAATCTGAACAACTTTCAAAATGTCCGTCTGTCCGTCTGTCCGTCCGTCCGTCTGTCCGTCTGTCCGTCCGTCCGTCCGTCTGTCCATCTGTCCGTCTGTCCGTCCGTCCGTCACGTTCCTTGTAAGCACGATAACTTAAGAAAGAAAAGTCCGATTGTATTGAAATTTGGAAAGTAAGTTAGCGTTAGCTAGAGAAAGAACCCTATTGTTTTTGAAGAAAATTAATCAGTAAATAAAAAAGTTATTAGGTAATCATTTAAATAAAAAAAAATTTTTTTCATAATTTCTGTCATTTGTATTTAAATAGAAATCTTGCGAAATGTTATTCCCTATATTTTTTTTTGTTTTTATATTTTACCAATATATATATATATTTCATAATAATGTATCTAATCCATTGAAATATAATTCTTGAACGATATTCATTCAAGTTTTGTGGTAAGATGAGATAGCCGAATGGCTAAAGCATTTGCCTTTCAGATATCTTCCGCGGAAAGGCATTGTACAACTGACGTACATTGTCAACGGCGATCCTGCGGCTACAACACTGGCCCAGCCAGTCCAAGTTAGTGAAGAAGGTTATCCTGGTCAGGCTAGACGCTGCCCAGGATGAACTCCACATCGACGATGAATGTCAGTTTGGTTTCATGAAAGGCAGGGGCACTGTGCACCAGGTCGTCAGGATCGTGAATGACGTCAAAGTGCAGTGCAACCGTGGAAAAAGCACCGTCATGGTGTTGCTCGATATTGAGAAAGCTTTCGATACAGTATGGATCCCGGGCTTACTCCACAAACTCAACTCATTGAACTTCCCTACGCATATCACAAAACTAATTCTCTCTTTCCTGACAGAAGATCACTGCAGGTCAGGGTGAATAACAAACTTTCAACTCGGCGCAACATTCGCGCGGGTGCCCCCTAGGGCTCGTGCCTGTCACCCAAGTTATACAACTTATACGTCTCCGACTTTCCGAAGTTTCCGATTACGAACCTTGCCAAGTACGCCGACGACACGGCCATGTACGCGCATTCGCAAAATGCACAAGCTGCGAACATGCTGCTAAAGGCGCACATGGCTCATGCCACGGCGTATTACGACAAGTGGAAGATTCGGATCAACGCCGAAAAGTCGGAGGCCATACTCTTCATGCGCCGGTTCACAGAGAACCGCATTTTAACACCAATTTCGATCGTGGGTCGCCAAGTTCCAATCAAAAGGTGCGTGAAATATTTGGGGGTGAACTTGGACAGAAGACTGACATTCAACACTCACGTTAACGAGACTATACGAAAGGTCTACTCCATGTCCAGGAGTCTGTATCCGCTCCTGGCGCGGGGTAGCGGACTAAACAGAACTAATAAAAAATTGTTGTATACAATGGTGATCAGGCCGGCCATCACATACGCGGCGCCGGTGTGGTGCAGCATCCCGGTCACGACAATGCGGAAACTTAGAGTTTTAGAACATAAATTTATGCGCTTCATTTCAGACTCCGGTAGGTACACCTCCCTCAGAGATCTCTACGCATGTTGCCACGACATAACCCCATTAGCGGATTTCGTCCAGAATATGTCGCAAAAATTCTATCAATTCAAACTGGGCGATAGTCCGCTAACCCGCGACATTATACGAATCAGACAGTATAATGCCATACTTTTCAACTTGAAACACCCATTACCATACCAGACGTTACCTATCTTTCGACAACTTCCTTAGCCCCACTTTCCTAAACCACAATTTCCCTTTCACCACCTTTTACTTTTCACCACCTTTTACCTTCAAATCTTCTATTCTCTCTATTCGTCTCATTTTTGTTAATTATGTTAATTTTTGTTCTTTTGTACTTTTTGTCTCTTTTCTAAATCCCCTCTCGACCAATAACTTCTTGCAAACCCAAACCGTTTAAATCATAACTTCCCTTCCACCCTACCTTTCCGAAGGCAGACAGACCATCGGATGAATGTCGTCATTGGTTCGAACGGGTTTTTTCGTTGAGTTTTTCCCCGTACCAGCAACCCGATCTTTTTTAAAAAAACAGTGCGCGTGTGCGCATCCTAATAAGAACACAGTTTTAACTTTAAGTAGTCTTAAGTATTTTAAAACTTTTTCATGGTTATATTTACAAATTGTTAGGTTTAAGTTTTTATATTTTAAACAGGAGCCCTAACTTCCATTTGATCCGTTGCCATAGCCGAGACCAGACCCGCTTCATTCGACTGCATATTCACCACGACGCTACGCTACGTGTTGTGCGGTCGGCTCTGAACCGAGATCTGACCCAGGCGCATTATTGTAATCCCTAATACTAATAAATTTGTTTTGATTGATTGATTGATTGATTGCCTTTCAATCCAAAGGTCTCGTGTTCGATCCCTCACATGGCAATTTTTTTTTTTCATATATTTTTTTTTCACAACAAAGTTGGTATCACAAAATTTAGAATGTCCAAAAACTAACGTTATTTACAAGAAAAATGCGAAGAGTATCCTATAGAATGTGTAACAATTATATAAAAAGCTCAGTAAATCGGCGAAGAGTATAATGCTTCCACTAGTT
Source organism: Rutpela maculata (assembly GCA_936432065.2). Lineage (NCBI taxonomy): Eukaryota > Metazoa > Arthropoda > Insecta > Coleoptera > Cerambycidae > Rutpela > Rutpela maculata. The sequence goes on from OW386285.2 coordinate 116,527,164, forward strand.
CAATATTGCATTTTCCAAACTTTAAGTTTGGGTAGATGATTTTTATCACACCAGTTATTTGTTAATTTCAAATTATCTTGTAATGTGTAATGAGTTGAACAGTCTGAAGTGGATTGAATTTCAGTGTATATTTTAAGGTCATCCACATACAGCAGATAGTTGTTAACATTAAACGGCTATGTTACATCATTAATAAAAACAAAAAATAATGGTTTCAAAATTGAAGCTTGTTATTTAAAAAGATAAAAATATGAATAAAAGAAAAACCTGTAAAAGGCATGAAAGAGTCCGCTTGGTAAGACTTGAAACACTCACACTTAGTCTAGTGAAAATTATCAATATTTATATCCAGAATAGACGTAAATAAAAGTAATTCACACCAAAGTAAACGCGGCGGTTTGCGGCTAGCTGATCTGGTGCGGGGCGGGGAACCGTGGGTCCCGTTTTTAGCTGAACCAGAAATTTACCAAAGCAGATTATCTCACTATATAGGAAGAGTTAATCAAAGAGATGTTATACGGATGCCATCCACAGCGTAAATGATATCACGTAACCCTCCCTATTATAGCGAAACTAGCTACTGTGGAACAGCCACGAATATACTCAGACAGCACAAACAAATATAATACAAAAATTTAAATTATGATAAAAATCTACTTTTTATTAAATTCTTTAGAAGTTGAAAAGTTAATATAAAAATCATAATGATGTTATCAATAGATGACGTGAAAGTTTGATAAAATAATGTTAATGATAAAGCAGTAAAGTTCATAACCATGTGATATTAAAATAGTCGAAGCACAATAAAAATTAACTAGAAAAATATACACTATCTCACCATCTGATGATGGGTGTTGTAGAGACAAACTCTAGGTGAGGTCTCGTAGTTTCTGCTGTAATACCACACTCTGCAGCGGCTCGATAGTTGAATGACTAAATATTTGCCTGAAGTTTTAATAGATTTCGCGAAGATAAGTTGAAATGTGACAAGATTCTTCTATTATTAGCTATCTGATATGATGATGGTCGATTATGAGATAACCAATAATTAATAGTAATGGCTGATTTTGAGATTACCAATCTCTTCTGCTCACTGGGTTAATTGATGCGATTCTTCTCGAATAATTGTTACGTCTTAACTTGTGGTAGTTGGTCGTAAATAAATTAAGTGTGACTCGCGTACAATTATAAGAATCCAATTAATATCAAATTAAGAACCAATATAAGATTGGTATTAATTAATGAACGATAAAAACTTCTGGCAAAATTAAATAAAAAAGAGAAAAATTCGTTAGCAAGTGGTAGTAAATAATAAGGTTATGATTTTACAAAAATTAAATAAACTTAACAAACTGAAAAATATAGCTGAAGGCTGCAATATACATACAGTGAACTAAAATTATTTAAGAAAATAAATTACCTTTAATATGTATGGATGCACTAGATTAATTATGATAATTTTAAACTAACACTTGGCATCTGCCAATTTGATTATCAAACGAAGTTCACTGATATTTACCGTTGCAAAACAATCAATGATTGACTAAGTGAATGAACTTAAAAAAGTAAGCTATTATTCCCACTAAAGATCTGCGTAGGAGTTGAAAAGTTTACAAATTGACATAGGCAACCTAATATTCTACAATGAGTTTATCATGTTGTAAACCTTATTTATTACTAACTGAATTTATTCATTACCACGAACGCGTTTAGATATACTTAACGTCGAGTGTATCGAGTGTGGTATGGTAGCAAGAGTCTATAACATAAAATAAATATATATTTAACAGACAAATATAATGATACAATGTTTAGAATTAACCTGTAATAAAGCATTAGATGAATAAAATCATAGTCAGGGTGATTAATCTATAAAGATGGTAAAATATTGTACAGTAAACTTAAGAAATTGAAAGGATATAGTGTGTTTTAAATAAAAGTGCATACTAGTTCAATTGGTATGCTACACATTCCTGGAACCATGTTGCCACTTGTAAGAAACCACCCCAACTTTCTTTTTTCAAATGGTACTCTCTATAACTAGAGGCTAAAATCGCAATCACAAGTCATTCTGAGCACAATTATAATACCATACTTGGCATGTTACAGTTATTTAACAGTTACTTCGACAGTTACAAATAAAATGTTGCAAAATCACGACAAAAATATAATATTAATAAATTACTAGATTATGCGAACAAATGTTCAAACTGGGCACCTTCGGCCTCCACACCAGGTTTGAAGCGTCGTAACAACACTCGGTGCAGGTTACTCCAAGCATAGCTAGTGTTACTCTGCGACAAGCCTCACGAATCCATTCCACAGGATCCTCCAAACCTCCAAACAAACCAAGTGTGGTATATAACTGTGCTTAGAATTACATGGAGATGCGATTTCAGGTTCTTGTTATATAAGGTACCATTTGAAAAAAAAAAAGTTGGTGGTTTCTTAGAAGTTGCAAGACGAAGTCGCTAGTGCTTTTGCAGGTTTTTTAATTTATATTTTTATCTTTTCAAATAACGGAGATATCGCCTGCATCGTAATTCTGCGACACACGGTAAAGTTATTGTTATTTCGGTTATCTGGGAGTTGACTATCTGATGCGCTGCTTTCGATTTCGTGATCTAGCCCATCTATGTGAGTTCAATAATACATTATTAAAAACGCCCTTAACATACCCAAGCCAGAATTCTAACCGTTGGCCCCTTGGTCTCAATCCAAACACCTAAGCACAGAGTCGATATTTACGTTCGATCATTTCGTGCAGACTTCGGAACGTTGAAATAATTGTGAATAGCTCCATTTTTTCTCTTTTGATTTTAAAAGGTCACCATCAAAAAAGACCTACCATTTAAAAAAAATATATAGTTTAAAAAGCTAAAAACACGCTTTCGTGAGTAGCGCACTAAAAAGTTACAAATAAAATAGGTAATTAAATTTAAAAACGTAGGATGCTTACTATCGGTACAATATTATTAATTCATATTGCTTACACTCGCTTTACCCTATTCTTAATTACCTATTTTATTTTTAACTTTTTAATGTGCTACTCATAAAAGCGTGTTTTTTATTTTACTGTTTTTTTAGCTTTATATTTATTGCATCGTCCTTACTTAAAAGTACCGGATCCTGCGCCGTTACTTAGAATGCAGCGTCTGAGTGAATACACTGTTCGATCAAATTATAGTTTAAAAATTTTAAAAATACGTTTTTGGTACCATATTAATGTATTGCTATCAGAACTTCATAAGTTTGCAAAGTTTCATATCCATACGATAATTGGAAGTGGGTGAAAAGTGAGTTGTAAGATCTGCTTACATTGTTAAGAAGTTACAGGTCAAGCTAATAGAAGCGTGTTAATATACACAAACATTATTTCTGTCTATAAAAAATCCTAAAAATGTTGCATTGTTCGCTGCATGTATCATTATTGTTCTACCATTTCCTTTAATACTCAAGGACTTGTCGACTATGTCTGTAAATTATTTTCATACGGTTTAAAGTATAAGAAATAAGTTGTATCGAAATTGATGGTAATTGTTTTATTGTTAAACCACTTCTACATTACATACAGTACATTTTTATTTGGCCCAGTATTTTTATAAACGACCGTGTTACCAGTCAATATCATTATGTCACCTTCACTATCTAGCAAAATAAATTATTTATACTCGTTACAAAAAACAAGAGTCTTAGAACACTTTCTTGAGGAACACCACACGTAATTGTTTTGAGCGGCTGGTGACATAATTTAGTACCACATATTACACACAATTTTTTAAGTAAGTTTTGACTACTTCTAGAGTTATTGCCCATATGTCTAAATGCTCCAGATTCCCATAGAAAACTTACTGTACCAAATGCCTTCGCTAAAGAAAACATTTGTTGGCAAACTTTATATATATTTTTAGTAGGGCATGCAATGAAATTTTGGGTGGGGCTTTTCTGAAATCCATATTGTTTTTCGATATGATATATTTTTTAACAGATAAGTCTATGTTTACTCCATTTTTCATTCTCAAAATTTGTAGTACTAGACATAAACCGACCAATAAATAGTTTAGCTTGTTTCTTTTCTGGTAAATTGTCTTAGCATTGGAAGTCTTAAATACAGGGAACTGTTAGAAAACATTAAGAATTATTGAATTTATTAATACTGTCAGCAAGTATATTATAAATCATTCCTTTTGTGCTTGGGTTTACGTCTAGACTACTGATTCGTTCCAATTTGCTATTCGAAGGAAAACGGCGGCATAGTAAAGAATATAAAGTTAAAAAATACTATTTTATTGTGCTTACATAAGAGTTATGCAAATAATTAATAATGTCTGCGGCGAGACTTTAGGTACACAAAATAATAAATCTTCGTAACTACAAGAAATAAAACAAGTAGGTATATTGTTACAAAGTTTCTAAAACGTTACAAAACCAAAGCCTATCAACAATTCAATTATCGATAAAAAATGTTTTGTTGTTCGTTATTTGCAGAACATCGACAAACTTTATATATTTTTAATTCAGTTTTACCGCTGTTCTCTTGCAAGCAAATCAGTCAAGTCCGTTCGAACGAGTAATTCGACGTGTACACTCTTCAAAATTGCTTTTTAAATTTTAATTCGCTCTGGAGCTGCTATATTCCAGGTTAGCATGGCCGTATTTTCACCTGCTCTAATATTTAGTTCTAGCTTCAGACAGCTATAGTTGAAGTGAGTGGTGAGGACGTACACTTCTCCACACGTCACTCAGATAGAAATTAATTAGATTTGAGAAATAAGTTCAGATACGTTTCACGTGAATTATAGAGTCGAACTCGAATACGTAAGGTATCTAGCAACTGTAGCTACGTGTAGGTACACTATAAGTGATAATCATCTATACTGAAGGATACCTTTAATAGCTTCTATAACAATTATCTTTATCCGTTCACAAATTATATTTTACTAAAGTATTTATTTGTTATTTTAATACAGTCTGTAGAGCAAAAACCAGAGGTACTTGTGAATAGTTCCTACAAGGACATTTTTATTTGCATAATGTAGTCAAGATAACCATAATGTTTTCTACAAAAATATCGTTTTCGCTACGGCCGCCATGTTGACAAAATGATGGTCGAAGTACGTTTTTCTTGATTATCCTCTTTCCTGGCATTTCTATCCTAAAAAAAAAACAGTCCCCAAGGAATCACTACTTCCACATCCAGATTTTCTATTCAAGTCTCTCACAACGAAAAAAATTTGACATGTGGAAATAGTTGTTTATGGAACTTTAGTATTAAAATATTTGAAATCGCCTATCCCAAAAACCAAAAAAAACGATGTGCCACATGGTGGGGTGGGGGTGATTGTGGGGGTGGACGAAGTAAAAAATATTGAGGTCTTTGGTTTTTGTACACACACTAAATCACAATTTAATTCTTTTCGCCCCATTTAACAGAGGGGTGGAGGTGGTAATGGGGTTGGCTAATGCAAAAAAAAATGTTCAGACCTGAGCTTCTCTTGTCTACAGATTCGGCAAATGTAGTTCGTGATATGAAAATGTGTATTACTGCAGTTAAACCACGCCTTGTAGTAGATCAACGCAGGGCAATGGTATTCGCATGTATACACCGCTTGATCGGTCGACGACCCCACGCATTCTGCTTTCAATAGCCCAGCTCAGCCTATAGTACATCGAAATTTATTCCCTATATCACGAACTATATTTACCGAATCTGTATATTCTAAATACCAATTTTATGAACTATTACTTGCCCTCATTTATCCTCAACCCTTTAACGGAATAAGATCAAAATATAATCTAGATCCAGATCTCATTAAAATACATATATGTACCAAATTTCAAGTGAATATCTTAAAGAGTTCCAGAGTTATCGTGAGCACAAACAAATGTCACAGACAAACAGACATTCCGACAAATAGACAGTCCGACAAACAACATTTTTTTGCTCAAACTTAAAATCTCGACGTTTATAATAATAATAATAATAATAATAATTTATTTTCCTTTTTGACAATACAGAATATCGTATAGGAATAGTCACATAAATCTTATGTATACATATGATATATAATACACATTAAGATCGAAAGAATTCTGTTACTAAATAATAACATTTATCTAATAAAAACATTTTTAATTTCCCTCTAAATACATACATTGTCTCGCTAAACTTTATTTCATCCGGTAAGCCGTTGAATATTTTAGGTCCCTTTTACCTGGGAGATTCAGAATTTTGAGTCTGGCATAAGGCAAAATGGAACTCATTTTTCTGTCTGGTATCGACATTGTGGTATTCACTGTTTAAAACAAATTTATTCCTATTTTTAAAAATATACATACAAATTTCGAAAATATACAAACATGGTAAGCTAAAAATTCCAAACTCATTAAAAATACCTTTACAAGTATGAGTGGCCGGTACGCCGGCGATACATCGCAAAATACGTTTTTGCGCAATAAAAACATTTGCTGCTAGGGTGGATTGTCCCCAGAAACAGACACCATACCTCAAGCGTGTATCAACTTGGGTATAATATAAATTAATTAATTGTTCTTTATTTAGAAACGATCTGATATTTCTGAACAGATAAGTTATTGATGATATTTTAGATATCAGGACTTCACAGTGATGTTTCCAGTTTAAGGTTTCATCCAGGTATACGCCTAAAAACTTTATACTTTCCTCATTATCGATTTTGATACCATTTATATCAATATTTAAACTATTACATTTCTTTTGCCTGGTGTGAAATCTAATTAGGTGAGTTTCTTCTGCATTGAAATATAAAGAATTTTGAGAAAACCAATTATTCAAATTAGTCAATAAATTATTAGAATTATCTTCCAAAAGATTGTCCCTAGGATTAGATATTATAATAGAAATATCGTCTGTACACATTGTAAAATGTGCATTTGACGCCAAAGAGTCTATATCATTAATATATAATAAAAACAAAACAAGGCCCAGTATGGATCCCTGTGGAACACCCATATTTAGTTCTAAATATTCAGATCAACTCTGTAAACTGAATTTTGCGTTTTATGTCGTAAACTAACATACTGATTTCGTCCTTCCAGAAATGTGCTAACAAAACTTAATGCATAGGCAAACAGTTTAGATTTTAGTAAATCATGATTAACACAGTCGAATGCCCTGCTTAGATCACAAAATATCCCAACAGGGGATTCTCCTGCGTCGACAAATTCTAATATTTTATATAAAAATAAATGTATAGCCGTATTGGTTGACATACCACTTGTAAAGCCATGTTGATTATCTGTAATTATTTTGTAAGTCTCTTAGAAATTTAATAATCTATCCAAATAACAATATTCAAATATTTTAGAGAGACCAAAAGGCACAGTTACAGGCCTATAATTTTCCAAAATGTCTCTATCCTTGTTCTTAAAAATGGGTACCACTTTTCTAGTTTTCGAACTATTTGGAAATGTCCCTGATTTGAATGATAAATTGATTATATAAGTGAGTGGTCGAAGGATAAAGCTTACCACTTTTTTTTATCAGAAAACAGGGAATATTATCAGGACCAGATGATTTTTTGGCCTTGAATTTGTTTGTTAATAAATGTAAAATTTTATCAGTAGTAAACGGTTTTAAGAACAACGACTGAGACAAATTAGTTAGAGCAGGGATATGCACATTATTACTTAGCTTCGGGATTTGCTTGACTATGTTCTCTGGGGCTTGTAGAAAGAAATTATTAAAAAGTGAAGCAACTATTTTGGGATCGTCATGAACCATTCCTTCATCGTTTATATTAATGTTATTAAAATCTTTATTTTTATTTGATATTTCCGCTGTAACATCCCAAGCGGACCGTGCAGGGTTGTTAGATTCTGTAATTTTATTTTGATAATAAGATTTTTTAGTTATCCTTATCAACAATTTGTGGTTCTTTTTTGCATTTCTATAAATTTCGGACATGTTAGAACACATTGTTTTTAGAACAAAAAGGTTTTTTAAATTTACGCTGGACTCTATCACCTTGGTATTTACCCATTTTTTTTGAGAGATGTATTGGTATAAAAGTACAAATTAAAATAATATAAATGGGTGTCATTAAAATATGAGAATGCATCATGAATATCAGAAATATTATAAGTTTCATTTTGACTTGCTATTGAGTTTACATTGTATCTTCTTTTAACAAATGTCGTATTATTTGCATTTATTTTACGATTTTTAAAGTTAAGTTCAAAAAGAACAGTTCTGTGATCCAAAATAACATTATCAAATACACAACCTCCGATTAAAGAACTTATATCTAGATACATAATGGCATGAATTTTATGATCCCGAAAGACTCCCATTTTAAGGCACTTCTTCCCATAAGTTGCTGATTGGCCCATCGGCGTATTCGCGGCCGCTCGTACACGATCGGCTTCAGTTCGATTATCATAATATCAGTTTGACAGTTCGGCCATTAATGTCAATAAATATTTTTCGTGTTCTCCGACCAAAAACTGGTGAAAAAGTAATTTTATTTTAAGTTGTGATTTGCTTAATACCTAAATAATATTCTCTATTCATATTTACACAGTTTAGTGACAATATATTTTGTGCAAATAAATAGTGAAGTGCTGTGCCGTTTGCAGAAAGCAGTTTAGAAAAGAAGAAAATCGATCGGTTCATAGTCGTAACATGATGAAGTTCAGTTTACAGTTATAAAGTAAATAGCAATTAAATTTTAATATCCTTTCAATACATATTTATCTTACTGTTTTATCTTACTGTAATATCGTATGCCTACATCACGTTATATAAAGAGCCGGTAATGCAGGAATTGCAATAATTCATTTTAATGAAAATATTTACCATTCTGCACATTTTCTACACACACAACGCCACTGTTGCCTATGGGATGTGATGTTCATCTATCCATTTTAATGGACATATAATGTGACTATGTTAGGAGCAAACAAGGTATATAGTGAAAAGATAGCCTGTTATGTATCTAGATATAAGTTCTTTAATCGGAGTACACAACACACTTCTTCGTTTCTATAATTAACAAAAATATGATCAGTTGTGCTTGGTGGTATCTGTCACTCGGGTAGGCCACTTTACAACGCTACTCAAATTAAAACAGGACAAATCATTACACAAAGTTATAAAATCTTTTGAGACACTATATGAGTCAATATTAAAATATCCACACACAATTACGTTAAAATTAGGTTTTACCACATAATTTAATACGTCAGTAATTCTATTTAAAAACAAATTTAAATCACCACAGGGAGACCTATAACAATTAAAAATAATAGAAGTGGTCTTATTTTCTTTCCAACTTAGAGCACAGGCTTCAAAATGTTTCTCAGTACAATACTGTTTTAAGTCAATATTTCTCAGGTCCAGGCTATTTTTTCCCCATATTGCGACATCTCCACCCTTAAAAGACGATCTGCAATAATCACTGATCAATGCATACCCACTTACGTGTAGAGAGTTTATGGAATCCATTGTTTCCCATGTTTCGGTAAAACACAAAAAATTTAAATTTTTGTAGTCACAAATATCTGAATACAAAACGTCAAGTTTATCACTTCATACATTGTGAATTAAGTAAAAGTATATTGGTCAAATATTATGATGTTTGATTGTTTTTCTTTTCGGGTATCACTAAAAAACGCTGGACACAGGCACCATAAGGCCAAACTTTGGGGTTCATAGCCTTATTAAAATTGTCTTCACAAATTTGTACTTTAAAGGACGAATACAGATCAGGGTGCTTTGGTTTTTTAGCTTCACAAGTTACTTCAGGAAAATTAGGCTTTAATAAACATGTCAAATCATCTGCCGTAGTTTGTGTATCAATCCTGTACACATGTAAGTTTACTAGCCTTGGTACACCTCGTACATATTGAGTCTCCGTATTACTTCATGTGATAGCTGATCTACCGCGTCTTTTTTTGACAGCTTATTGCCATTCGTTTTTTTTTTTGTCTTGATGGAGGTTCCGAGGAGAAATAATCCGTGTTCTCAGACATATTAATGTATTCATTAAATTTCAATTGACTTTGTACTCGCAAAATTTCGCTTGCCAGCTCCTTGTTAGTTATGCCGGAATGACTTGGTTTGTTTGCATTTAAAGGATTTCCTGTATTAGTCACTGTAGGCTTTGTAGATATATTATTATTATTGTCAATTTTTTTCTCTGGTAACTTCGCGCTTATCTTATCAGGTTTTTTGTTCACCTTTGTGTATATTAAAATTATCTTTAACTGGATATCTATTCATATTGTCTATTTGTTTATTTGTTCTCTTAAGTCACTAATAATAGTGTCTTTTTGTCGTAGAATATAATTGAAGATGTGTATGTCCATCTTACTGTTCTTATTTGCGAAGTCCTCCATGGTATCAAAGAAGGCGCCATCGTCATTGTTATTCACATTTTCACAACAAATTATTGTGTTGTCATTAACAAATTTAACATTGCTACGTTTAGCACAACTTAAATGATACGTATTTTCAGTTTTCACATTTTAAATCACTAACAACGTTATTTTTGCACCTTTTACACACAGTAGCGACTGAGCTACTTCCATTCGCCACCATTGCTCCTAATTTGCTTAATTTGTTTTCAGAGTGAGTGTGTTTAACATGTAATAGTTGATTTGCCTGCTTGGTATTACTTTCTGTTTAATTTTAGTTATGATAATTATTTTGTTCGAGTGGGACAAATTAAGTACTTCTTACTGTCAACCAAACGAACTAATTGACATCAAGAAACTTATTGTTTGAATTTTTTCTACTCCAAAACACGTGGAGTCTGTTTTATGTTAGAATATTTGCATAATTGTATCTTTTTTTTACTTTGGTAGGTTTTATTGGGAATAAAGGCTCGATGTAGACCTATGCAACTTTATTTCTATAAGCCCAGGAGAGCACTGATTAATGTTACAGATATCAATATGGTTACCGGAACTAAAGTTGTGGGAGCAACCACAGATACAAAAAAAATACATTAAAATAATCTTCATGTTAACAACTGGTTTAGTAGGTTATATCATTTTCATCCCATTATATGTCTACGTGATTCTGCCTGTTTACTAGCTGCTTAATACTTACACAAAGATTATAATTACTCGATGTACGGAGGTATCTATCATATATTGTACGGGATGCATTGATACAAATTTGATTAACTAATGCTACTAAATTTATATTTGTATATACTTAAATTGAATAAATACAGCCTGTGTGAACACAGCAATAAAAATCCGTAGTCGATTATGTTGAACACACCTAATCGAGATATATCTTAATAAAATATTGTGGAGAATGAAAAGTTTTAAATTGCCTTTAGTTATGATTATGCTAGAATTTGCTATAGTTTTTCTAATTATCTGAATTAGTACAGTAGCTAGAGGTTTTAACTTCGGAATAATGTCATAATGAACGGATTCGTTCATTTTTGACAGTATAATAGTAAATGCTTCATAGAAAAGTTTCTATATTGTGCGGGGGCTTGCTAATTTAGAGGGGATACCTATATAGGTACATATGTTTATGATAATAGTAAAAAGAGAGTAATAACACTATGTCACTCTTTTGTATAGCCGGATCCATGAGTGCATTGAAAACAAATGAAGTTTTGTCTCACAATCTTCGCTTTAGAAACGTCAAATTATGAATTTGTTTTGACCTTTATAGTCCAGTCAGTGAATGCCCAAAAGGGGATTGTAGAGGACATGGAGGGGGGAGAATTTTCCTCTACAGGAATGTGTTGGGGGTAGTTAGGAGGTAAACATACTAAAAGTCTCCGCGCCTAGCCCTGCCGCTTCAGGGCTAGGGTCTCGTTTCTTCTTATAACTGGGAAACGATGCGTCGCCGTACGGAAAAAAGTGTTTTATGCAATTAAATTAAACATAGTTAAATTTCCTACATTCATTTTCTTCCTATGTGTTATAGTTTCCTAGATATTCGCCAGCGAAAATCGATAATTGATAAATTAATTAATTAGGCATATGATATTACTTCCACGTCCAGTGGAAGTATAGTAACGACAAAAAATTTTTTTAAAATTTTTATTGTCCAAATAGGCTTAAAATGTCATGAAACGTCGAGATTTTAAGTTTGAGCGAAAAAAAAATTCTGTCTGTCTGTCGGTCTGTCTGTAACTTTTTTTGTACGCACGTTTACTCTGGAACCGTTTAAGATATTGACTTGAAATTTGGTACACATATGTACTTTAACGAGATCTAGAACTAGATTATATTTTCATCTTGTTCCGTCGAAGGGTTGGGTGGTAAATTGGGGTAAATTTGGGGTAAATGGGTAAATCAAGCAGGTAAGAGTCCATGAAATTGGTATTTAGTATATACAAGAGAAGCTAAGGCCTCAAAAAAATTTTTGGCATTAGCCACCCCCATTACCACCCCCACCTCCTTATTAAAGGGGATGAAAAAAAAATGTGATTTAGTGTATGTACAGGAACCAGAAACCTCAAAATATTTTTTTACTTCATCCACCCCCACTACCACCCCCCACCCCACTACCACCTCCCACCCCACTACCGATGTGGGGTACCGTTTTATGGGTTTTTGGGGTAGAGGATTTCAAATATTATATTATTAAAGTTCCATAAACAATTATTTTCACATACAAAGTTTTTTAGTTGTGAGTGACTTGGATAGAAAATCTGGACGTGGAAGTAGTGATTCCTTGGGCAGCGGGTTTTTTCTATCAAAGCGGGTTACCGTGGTCTGCTAATAAATCACTGTCACAAAATAATTACTTCCACATTTAGTGGAACTATAGTAATTATTGTTCAACTAGGCTCAGAATGTCATGAATAGTCGAGATTTTAAGTTTGAGCGAAAAAATGTCTGTCAGTCTGTCTGTAACTTTTTTTGTGCGCACGTTTACTCTGCAACCGTTTAAGATATTGACTTGAAATTTGGTACACACATGTACTTTAACGAGATCTAGAACTAGATTATATTTTCATCTTGTTCCGTCGAAGGGTTGGGGGGTAAATTGGGATAAATGGGGGGTAAATAGGTAAATCAAGCAGGTAAGAGTCCATAAAATTGGATGTGGAAGTAGTGATTCTTTGGGCAGCGGTTTTTTATTTTACAACAATCGACGTATTTACTAACGTAATATTTTGTCGAAATCTATACAGTGTGACCCACTTAAGATGAAGACACCCTTATAACGTTTTTATCTTGCTTCTGATTTGAATCAAATTTTACTTAAGTATAGAACAAATTATTACCTACTTATGATCAGAAAAAACATTCGCCTGTAAAGCCACCTGCGGTACCAAAATATACGAAAAAAAAAACATATTAGACATTATTTTATCGGAAAATTTTGTTAATAAAACGTGTTTAGAATTGTCCAAAAACGTTAACTCCAAAATTTAATCAAAATAAAAAACTGGAATTTTGATTAAAATATCATTTATTTATTAGGCCCCATACTACGAAACTAAAAACATGTTCAATGTTAAATATTCTAAAAAATCGGCGCCAAACACTGTACAGCAAATCACACTGTAGAGAAGGAGACCTATTGACGTTCATTAGTACAAAATAAAAAAACACTAAGTTTTTTTTTTTTAATGTGATCTCAAGACAATGAAAACATCTTACATATTCCTCTCCAGTCAGCAAAATAAAGATTGACTGATCAACCTACTGAAGTCTAAACTACACAAACACGGTATCACAACACAACAAGCATTAGACGATGCTGACGTGCTGATTGTAAGCACAGCTATTGAACAGTCCATAAGAGAAACATCCAATGTAGCTGTCATTGGAGAAGATGTAGACTTCGCAGTGATGCCTACTGCAAAGACTCCACCGGACCGCAATATCTTATTCTTAAAACCTGGCAGAGGATTTTTAAAGCATCTACAGTATGTTTCACTTCTCGTAAATATACCCCTATATCTTTTTTATTTGTCGCCGAATTCATTTCAAATTTTTATCAGCCATACAACTCCATAAAATGACTTTCTCCAACATATAAATGCTGCCCAGATCTAAAACGCCGGCCTACTGCGATAAAAAAAATAGCAATTTTAGAGAAATCATAGTAGGATTAGAGATAGACAAAAATTTTGTTAATAAAAATTATTCAGAATCACTTGATTTGCCCCCCTGTAAAGTTTTGTGAAAATCAAAATAATTTCAAAAAAAAAATTGTTTCACTTCTCATGAGGACACCCTTGTATCTTTTTTATTTGTGGCTGAATTCATTTCAAATTTTTATCAGCAATATAACTCGATAAGACGACTATATTTAATACATAAATACCACCTAGATCTAAAACGCCGGCCTACTGCGTTAAAAAGAAAGTAGTAATTTTCGAGAAATCATAGTAGGCTTAGAGATAGACAAAAATTTTGTTATTTAAATTTGTTCAGAATCACTTGATATGCTCCCCTGTAAAATTTTGTGAAAATCGGAATATTTTCAAAAAAACTTTTTTTTTTCACTTGTGAAGACACCCCTGTAACATTTTTATTTGTGACCGAATTCATTTCAAATTTTTATCAGCCCTACAAATCTAAAACGCCGACCTACTGCGATAAAAAGAAAATCGCAATTTTCGAGAAATCATAGTAGGCTTAGAGATACCAAAAATTTTGTTAATAAAAGTTGTTCGGAATCACCCTTTGTAAAATTTCGTGGGGCCGAATTCATTTCAAATATTTATCAGCCATACAAATTCATAAGGCGATTATATCTAACACCTAAATAGAACTATTTCCAACAAATGAAAGTTGTGAACAAAAAATCGGCTAAAAGGGACACTTTTTATTATTACACATCAACTTAAATGTAATATCGTTTTCTTTTTTTCAATGGTTTTATAATACTTGGAAATCTGTATGTATGTAATTGCGGACTGGGTATGTACTCCACTTAGCGCGAGAGATATGACAACCCAGGTAAAGGTAAACTCGCCCGTCGGCGGCATAGATTAAAGAGTGAGCGCTAGACCACTGAAGCATTCCCGTTCTCAGTTATTTCACTCCCTATACCCACCCCGCCACTACACATAGTGTATTATATATGAATGAATCAAATTTACTCACCTCCCGTTATCCAATCGAGTTGAAATCTTGCATACACGTGTAATTAAATAATAAATAATTTCAATAATAATTGTGTATGACTTTCATTTGCTGTGAAAAGTTCTCTTTATGTGTTAGATAGAATCGTCTCATGGAGTTCTATAGCTGAAGAAAATTTGAAATGAATTCGGCCACAAATAAAAAAGATACAAGTGTGTTTTCACGAGAAGTGAAACAATTTTTTTTTTTAATATTCCGATTTTCACAAAATTTTACAGAGTGGCATATCTAGTGATTCTGAACCACTTTCATAACAAAATTTTTGTCTATCTCTAAGCCTACTACGATTTCTCAAAAATAGTGATTTTCTTTTTATCGCAGTAAGCCGGCGTTTTAGATCTAGGCGACATTGATGTGTTGAATAAAGTTGTCTTATGGAGTTATATGGCTGATAAAAATTTGAAATGAATTGGGTCACAAATAAAAAAGATACTTCACGACAAGTGAAACACACTGTATATCAGGTTGATCGGCAGCTGAGGTGGAGAATATTATATAATTGATTTTTATTACATTAAGATTCAAAAGGCTGAAGTTTAGCCATATTCTTCATCAATGATTTCCAGTCCGTCAATTTAAAGCAAAATCGCAAATATTCAAAACTATGGTTTTCTTTAGTCAATTGCAAGCGCGGATCTAGAAATTTCAATAATTTTTTTCTCGTCTGTGGCGCATGGGATCCATACGAAATATAGGAAATAACATCTCGAGAAGCACTTCTCTAACGACCCCTAAAAAATTTTGAAAAAGCAGTTTGCCAAAAAATTTTTCAAAATTCGATTACCCTCCCCCCCCCCAGGTCTAGGGACTCCTGTTTAAAATTATTTTTTTTGTCATATGCATTTTACTTTTCATAAAAATACAGCAACACGTTTTGAAATTTATGAAAATATTTTCATTACTAACTGAGTACAACGAATTGAAATTTTGTGATTTGTTAAATTGTAAATCATAAAATTTCAATTAGTTGTAGCTCAGTTAGTAATGAAAATATTTTCATAAACTTCAAAACATATTGTTGTACTTTTATGAAAAGTAAAATGCATATGACAAAAAAAAATAATTTCAAACAGGCGTCCCTAGACCTGGGGGGTAGGGGGGATAATCGAATTTTGGAAAATTTTTTCGCAAACTGCTTTTCCAAATTTTTTAGGGGTCATTAGAGAAGTGCTTCTCGAGATGTTATTTTCCATATTTCGTATGGGTCCCATGGGCCACAGACGAGAAAAAAATTATTGAAATTTCTAGATCCGCGCTTGGTCAATTGTGGTCAATTTAACCCAAGCTGCACGGACAATACCACGTCGGATAAACTTACTTAATAAGTAATAAATAAAACGATTTTAATTATTTATTTTCAAATTCGGTGTATTTTAGAAGACATATTTATTAAAAAAGATTTAAACAGTCTTTCATGTACTCCAATTATATATGTATGAATAATAATAGAGACCATAGAATAAAATGCCATAGGTATGCCTGAAATGCAAGCGTTTTCTTGTGAATATTTCTGCTAATCCAGGCGAGATTTATGAACAAACATTAACACGATGAATTATAGAATTATACTGGAATGCAATTAGTACGCTTCCGATGACCATATCTAATTCATCAACTTGCTTATTCAGTGCAAGTTCAGAAAATAATGTCGGGAAACTGAAATATGAGAATCAAGCCTTGACTCTCACTATCGCATGTTCTAGTAGATATTGTAATACAATATGTGGGGCAAAAAATCGTGAATAATTCCTACAAGGAATTTTTTGTTTGCATAATGTATAGAGAAGTTGCCACAATCATAAATTAATGTTTCCATAAAATTATCGTTGCCGCTGCGGCCGCCATGTTGAAACAATCACGGTCAAAATAGGTTTTTCTCAATTATCTTCTTTCCTGTCGCTTCTACCCTAAAACTGGGTATTTCCAATATTGTAGAGAATTAAAAAAGCTAAATATTATGTCTAAACTATTTTTCTCTTAGTAGGAGAGCTGGCAAACATTATGGTGAACGATAATATTCAAAATTTTCATTGATGGCAGTCCATTCTTTGGTCTTTGGGTATGTCAAAACCGATCGTCTGCCGTTTCCAAGTGGAAGCATTAACTTGGGGGGGTGTATTCAAAAGGGGTGATTTTAGGTTTTAGTTAATCATATTGTTCAAAAACAATTTTTGCAGGGGTTCCTAATATAGTTAGTCTAGACGGCATTTTTACCTAGGCAGACGATTTTTCCGGTAGCATTATCATAGCAGATGCAACTCAAAATGGCAAAAAAATCACATTTCGGTGAACTATATTGTTCAAAAATAATTTTCACGTCCTTTAATTTGCCTACTTATGGTTTAATAAATAACGAATCGGCAGACGAAATCGGTAGCATCGCCCTAGCAGACGCTGTCAAAGTGACAGATCCGGTTTTGATGAACGACATTTTTCAAGAAAAATTATGTAAGGAATGATAAATACAACAACTCAAGATTACATTCTCGCCCGGGCGGACGATTTTTTTCGTAGCTATGTAAATGGCAGACGCCTGTCAAAGTGGCAAAAATCACGTTTCGGTGAACTATAGTGTTCAAAAATAATTTTTGCGTCTTTCGATTCGTCTATCTATGGTACAATAAACTAATGGAAGCATTATACTCTTCGCCGATTTACTGAGCTTTTTATATAATTGTTACACATTCTATAGGATACTCTTCGCATTTTTCTTGTAAATAATGTTAGTTTTTCGACATTCTAAATTTTGTGATACCAAATTTGTTGTGAAAAAAAATATATGAAAAAAAAATCGCCATGTGAGGGATCGAACAACAACAATAACAATTTATTAACATTTGTATATACATTTATGCGCCTTGCCGGAACCTGTCCCGGAGCCAGCCAGACAACCACGGCGCTGAGTGCCGTGGTGATTGCAGAGCTGGGCGAGGCCGGTCCGGTTTGGCTTAACGACGGATATCTAATATAGTTAGTACTCCTGTCTGTCACAGGCAGACTTAAAAACTAAAATAAAATAAAAAATGTGTCCACACGGACCTAAAGCTAATTAAAAGAAAACTGTAAAAAATTATCACTCACTAGGCAAAGCACTTATTTAATTTTGGTTGGTGGCACGGGAAAACAGAACTTAACGAAAAAACCCGTTTGAAGTAATTCCACCCTGGTGGTCTTCCTACCGCCAGGAAAATGCCGTAGAACTTTAAAAAATATATGGTAACAAACATTTTGGTTTTTACGAATTTATAGGTCAAGATGGAATTTAGAAACAAAAAGGACAAAAGAACAAAAAGGATAAAACAAATAGAACATATAAAGGGGATAGAGAAGGTTGGTTATAGGTTTTAGTAAAGATTAAAGATGGGGAAATAAGAAGTTGTCGTATAGGAAAGTTTGGCTAGAGAGGTTGCCGGAAAATAGGCAACGCCTGGTATGGTAGGGGGTGTCGGATATCGAAAGGGATTGCATTATGCTGTCTGATTCGGGTTATGTTGCGGGTTAGCGGACTATCGCCCAGTTTGAATTCGTAGAATTTTTGAGAAATTTCTTGGACGTAGTCCGCTAGTGGGGTTATGTCGTGGCAACGATCATATAAATCTATGAGGGAGGTGTATTTGTCCGAACCAGAGATGAGGCGCATAAATTTATGTTCGAGAACTCGAAGTTTTCTCATTGTCGTGGCCGGTATGCTGCACCACACCGGCGCCGCGTATGTGATGGCCTGATCACCATCGTATACAATAATTTTTTATTTGTCCTGTTGAGTCCGCTACCCCTTGCCAGGAGCGGATACAGACTCCTGGACATGGCGTAGACCTTGCGTACTGTGTCGTTAACGTGGGTGTTGAACGTCAGTCGTTTGTCCAAGTTAACCCCCAAATACTTCAAGCACTGTTTGATTGGAATTTCTTGACCCCTGATCGAGATTGGTGTTAATATTCGATTCTCTGTGAACCGGCGCGTGAAAATAATCTACTTGGACTTCTAGGCGTTGATCCGAATCTTCCACTTGTCGTAATACGCCGTGGCACGGGCCATGTGCGCTTTCAGTAGCATATTTGCTGCTTGTGCATTGTGCGAATGCGCATACATGGCCGTGTCGTCGGCGTACTTGGCAAGATTCGTATTTGGGAACTCCGGGAAGTCAGAGACGTACAAGTTGTACAACTTTGGCGACAAGCACGACCTCTGGGGGACTCCCGCGCGAATATCCCGCCGAGTTGATAGTTTGTTATTCACCTTGACCTGCAGCGATCTACCTGTCAGAAAAGAGTGAATAAGTTTCGTTATGTATATGGGAAAGTCCAGTGAGTTTAGTTTGTGGAGCAGCCCCGGGATCCATACGGTATCGAAGGCTTTCTCAATATCGAGGAGCACCATGACGGTGCTCTTCCCGAGGTTGTATTGCACCTTGACGTCATTCACGATCCTGACGACCTGCTGCACAGTGCTCCTGCCCCGCCTGAAGCCGAACTGGCACTCGTCATCGATGTGAAGTTCATCCCGAGCAGCGTATAGTCTGATCAGGATGACCTTCTCCACCAACTTGGAGATCGCCGACAGCAACGAGATCGGTCGATAACTGCCGACGAGCTTCGCGTTCTTATTCGGTTTCAGAATTGGCACGACCACCGCGCATTTCCACTGGCTGGGCCAGTGTTGCAGTCGTAGGATCGCGTTGACAATGTATGTTAATTGTACAATACCTTTCCTCGGGAGATATTTGAGCAGCTTGTAATCGATGGCGTCTGAACCTGGGGCTTTGTCATTCGGTAATATCCGGACAATGCCAGCCACCTCCGAGGGCTTGGCCATGACTTTTAGGAATTCGCGTCGCGTCAATTGGACGTCATGGCCAATTAGTTCGTTAATGTTATTTTCTATGCGGTCGTGATCGATGTTATTCGGTATTTGTACGTTATGTATGTCCGCAAAGTGATTAGCTAAGTCGTTCGCTTTCTGCGAGTCCGTCAGTGCCGTCGGTCCGTTTGCTTTTGTCAGCGCGGGTATAGCCTCCCGCGTATTCTTCATGGCCCTTGACAGTTTCCACAGCGAGTTATCTTGAGGATTCAACGCTTCCAGCCTATCCCGCCATTTTCGGTTTGTTGCGGTGTTGATGGCGGTCCTGATCTGCCGTTGCAGTCTGCCCATCTCGGCCTTAGCGTCGACATCGCGATTTCGCTGCCAAAGCCGTCTCAGTCTGTTCTTTTCGCGTATGTCTTGTATGACCGCTGCGTCGAGTCGGTCTCTGTACGGGTTTATCGTTATTGTAGTGGCAACACGCTGTTTGGCATCCTGCAGCACCCTTGTGAACTCACCCACCACATTTTCCAGTTCGGCGGCTGTGGTGATATCGTTTGCAAGTGTTAAGTGTGTGTTTATGTGTGTCTTATAGAGGCGCCAGTCGGCGTCTCTATAGGAAGTGATTTTTCGTGTTATATCTTCCCTCGACATGTCATCCAATTCTAGAAGAATTGGATTGTGATCGGATGTGAGTTCCTCCAGTGCCACGGGTGGTGTGGAGTTCCTCACACCCTTATTGACCACAATGTCGAGGGTGGTAGGTGTTGTACCGTTGTCCGGAAAATGTGTAGGATCGTCCGGATACTGCAACACGACATTACGATTACTTACGTAATCGTACAGGGTGTTGCCGTTCGCGTTGTTGCGATTGCAGTTCCATGCGTAATGTCGCGCGTTAAGGTCGCCTATGAGCAAACAGCGCGGGCTTGCGTTCAGCAAATTCTCGAGACAACCCGCCGTGAACCCGTTCAAGGGTCGGTTATACGCGGCGACAATGCTCATGCCGCCATCTAGCGTCACATACACGTTCTCCACGGAAGTGTTCCGCAGAGTACGATGTGTGTGTGCAATATCAGACTTTATGAGCACGGCCACACCGCCGCCCCAGTTAATGTCTGCCCTATCTTTTCTGATTGTCGTATACCCTCGAACGCGTAGCTTGTCTCGTCGGTTGAGTTTCGTCTCATTCAGAAGCATAATATCAATTTTGTGCCTCATTAAGTAATTTATTAAAAAAGGAATTTTGTTACCAATACCGTTGGCGTTCCAGGAAGAGAGTTTCAATCTAAAAGGCATCGTCAGGAAGATCTTGGAAGAAGGAAACCACTACCTGGAATTTCCCCAGGGAGGAGGTACACTTCTCGAGCTCCTCGCAGAGTTCTGTCATCCGTGCCATTATCACATCTAAATTTACCAAAGAGGCCAATCTCTTCGTTGTTTGGTGCAAATTTTGGAGCTGGGCCATTTCCGATTCCAAGGGAAATGCAAATGCAAATGCTTTAGCCATTGAGCTATCTCATCTTACCACAAAACTTGAATGAATATCGTTCAAGAATTATATTTCAACGGATTAGATACATTATTATGAAATATATATACAGGGTGTCCCAAAACTCCCGCCTTCCCCTTTAGGTGCTAATTCTCCATGCAAAAATAGTAAGAAAAGTTCCTATAAACATGTGTCCGGAAATGCTTCCTAAGGGAGCTACGGCCCTGTAAGGATGGCGCAGAAATTGGTGTTTTTACTAATTATCTTATAAATGATTTGGGACAACTTTATGAAAATTGGTTAACTATTTTCGATTATTAAAGGTTATTGTTTTACAGTATTAGCCAAAATTAATTGTATCCAGGGGCGGAGAAACGAGAGATCGGTGTTCTTTGTTTTAGCAAACGAATACGCAATATTTCGTTTAGACCGCTTTTACTCGAAAACGGCTTGCCATATGGCTAATTGTAAAGAGGCCCTTTTTTATGCAGAATTAACCAGGGAATCATAATCAGGGATTAAAATACTAAAAATGTCAAATAGAAAAATTAATATGTAGAAACAAAGAACACCGACCCTCGTTTCTCCGCCCCTGGATAAAATTAATTTTGGCTAATACTGTAAAACGATAACCTTTAATAATCGAAAATAGTTAACCAAGTTTCATAAAGTTGTCCAAAATCATTTCCGAGGTAATTAGTAAAAACACCTATTTCTGCGCCATCCATAGAGGGCCGTAGCTCCCTTAGGAAGCATTTCCGGACACATGTTTATAGGAACTTTTCTTACTATTTTTGCATGGAGAATTAGCACCCAAAGGGGAAGGCGGGAGTTTCGGGACACCCTGTATATGTATTGGTAAAATATAAAAACAAAAAAAAAATATAGGGAATAACATTTCGCAAGATTTCTATTTAAATACAAATGACAGAAATTATGAAAAAATTTTTTTTTTATTTAAATGATTAATAACTTTTTTATTTACCGATTGATTTTTTTCAAAAACAATAGGGTTCTTTCTCTAGCTAACGTTAACTTAGTTTCCAAATTTCAATACAATCGGACTTTTCTTTCTTAAGTTATCGTGCTTACAAGAAACGTGACGGACGAACAGACGGACATTTTGAAAGTTGTTCAGAATTCGTTCACTAACATAATGATATGAAAATGTTTTCTCTACGAGCGATATTTACTGATTTAGAAATGTGCCGATCAAATACAATATACTCTTCGTTTTTGCGAAGAATATAATAACGAATCGGCAGACGAAAAAATCGGTAGCATTTTCCTAGCAGACACTGTCAAAGTGAAAATTTTATTATTTTTTTTTTATATAAATAGGTTTAGAATGTTGCGACGAAATTTTAAGTTTGAACAACAAAAATCTGTCTGTAGGTCTGTTTGTAACCTTTTTTGTGCGCACGATTACTCTGGAACGGTTTAAGATATTGACTTATGGTGTATCTATGTACTGTAACGAGATCTGGAACTAGATTATATTTTAAGCTTATTTTATCGAAGGGTTGGAGGCAAATAGGTAAAGCAAACAAGTAAGAGTTAATAAAATTGGGATTTAGTGTATGTACGAGAAACCAAGGTCTTAAAAATTTGTTGGCATCAGCCATCCCCACCCTATTATTTAAATGGACCAAAGGTCTCAAATTTTTTTTTGACATCAACCACTGCTGCTACCCACACCCCATATTAAATGGGCTAAAGAAATAAAATCGTAATCAAGTGTGTGTACGAGAAGCAAAACTATCAAAACATTTTGCCATTGACCACCACCACGGCCACCCCGTTACCTTCGACCCCTCATCAAATTACCCTCTTTGATGGTATGTAGAAATAGTGATTCCTTAGACAGCAGTTTTCAAACAAAGAATTCTTCTGCATACAAAAAATCGATGACAGTTCGTTATATTTCCTGTGCGAATAAAACAAAAATAAAAACCTGACTTTAAACAACAGATTTATTACTTCTATACAACTAAAAAAATTACATAACAAAAAGCATAGAAAACATTATTTTCAGAACATAATAATCTAAAAGTAACAAATAATATGTATAGCCATAAGAATATCAATCTCTCATATACGGCTATACTGTAAGGAACATACAAATCACTTATTGATAACAGTAATTTATATTACCAAAAGGAAGATTAAATACGATATCAAGAGCAACTTATAATTTAAATATTCATTTAAAAAATCAACATCCTTACTTAACAAAAAACATAAACTCTGATATATAAAAATGCCTAGATACTTACATGGTAGTATCACAATATGGTAATATCGCAATAAACAAATAAATATTATTTAAAAAGTAACAAAAACTATCATGATGGAAATATATTTAATATTCCGAAGGGTCCATCGATTTTGGGAAACTTTAAAGATGAATTTCCCTCGGATCCCATAATCAGTTTCTATGGTACAGGAGCAAAAGAATATTCCGTGCAATTTGTAGGTAGCGAGTTAAAAAAAGACCACCTTTTTGTTACTTTTTAAATAATATTTATTTGTCTATTGCGATATTACCATATTGTGATACTACATGTATGTATCTTCTAGGCATTTTTGTATATCAGAGTTTATGTTTTTTGTTAAGTAAGGATGTTGACTTTTTAAATGAATACTTAAGTTATAAGTTGCTTGTGATATCGTATTTAATCTTCTTTTTGGTAATATAAGTTACTATTATCAATAAGTTATTTGTTAGGGATTGCAATTTACCGGAAGTTTTAATAACCGGTAAATCGGTAAATAAAAATGTAAATAATCGGTTAACCGGTATTTACCGGTAATTTTTAGAATGAATGATTAGGGTGGCGAAAATGGCAATTGTCTTTTTCCATGCACAAAATTATCTAAATTTAACAAAAAGATATATTTATATACCTACGTATATTTAATATAATGAACAAACAAAAGGTCTTTTATCAAAAGGAAAAAATATAAATGAAATAAATTTGAACTTTTGACGCACAAGGAATTTTTGGGCACAAATATTTTTTTCGTAATCAGGGGGTCATAATACATAAGAATCAACAATAAAATTGCAGGTGGAATGTTGTCGCCGAAAAAAATCAATTCAACTGCACTATAAAGAGGAAATTAAAAAGGGCGAACAAATTTTTTTGATTAAAAATTTGAGCCGCCTTCAAAAACGTCGCTAAAAATTATAAAAAAATTTCACTGTCGCCTAGTTAATTGAACTTTATTTCTTAACATTCGATATTGAAGTCAGCGTAAAAATAAACAAATAATGAATTCAAATGCATTGTTAACTGACTTCAATATCGATATTAGGTAATAAGGTTCAATTACTGAGCGACTAGTCAATTTTATTTTATAATTTTTAGCGACTTTTTTTGAAGATGGTTCAATTTTTTCAAAAAAATTTTTTTTAGATAATAAAATTATACAAAAATAATCATATATAACCTTTTTCACTTGATACTAACTTTCGGTATTATGCATAAACATTGAAAATATAGGAAGGGGCATAATATAAAATGCAATTTATACCAATCCCAATAGTGAAGTTTCTCAACTGAAAAGAATTGAACAGTTATATTAACCTTAATGTTACTGTAAAAATCCATTGAATATAAAAAATAAAGGAGCGGTCCTTATTCAATTTCATTATTAATAATTCCTTTCATGACAACGAGATATAAAAATTAATAAAACGACCAGAATTTCTCCAAATTCCCTTAAAGAAAACCTAATTAAGGCCGTTAGCCGCGCAAAATTACATCAAGCTTTAAAACAAAATTCATCACGTCATTAATGCAATCAACTTATTAGATTTGGAGTGTTAATGGAAAATAAACTCGCCAAGAAGAAACTTAAGGATCCTAAAACAGCTCAAGAGGTTGTTAACTGGGATCGATTGTGGACATAAGAAGTAGGAAACACGATGGCGTACACACAATTAATCAACAAAGGATGTGCCGGGGGGTCCGAGGTCCCTCCATGTTGTTAGCCGGCCACCAAATAATGTACTGAGTTGCGGAACTATTCTCCCAGAATCACTTTATAGTTCTTTGGCCGCATGCTTGGGTGGTTAGGGCAATGTTATTGTTGGCTATAATGACCTTAAGTTGGAGAGTGCGACTAGGAAGAAACAGTGGTGCACACAACAAAAAATAAAAAATACTTTTCTACAGCTGAAATATATACAAATATCTGCATTACTTTAAGATGATATTAATTACAAAGTAGTTAATTTTAAATTAATTGTACTTTAATGGTTTTATATCAACGAGAGAGAAATAGTAAATGTAGGTTTTTTAAAACTGTTTTTGTAAACTACAAAATTTTACAGTTCTAAATGAAAATAGACAAGAAAAAATTAAAAAACATCTTTCCACAACTAAAATATACACAAATATTTACATTACTTTAAAATGTTATTGATTAGAAAGTAGTTCATTTTAATTTATATGTACTTTAATGGTATTATATCAATGAGAGAGAAACAATAGATACAGGTCTTTTAAAACAGATTTTGTAACACAACATTTTACAGTTTTAAATGAAAATAGATAAGACAAAAATTAAAAAATACTTATCCATATCTAAAATATACACAAATATCTACATTACTTTAAAATACTATTAATTGGAAAGTAGTTCATTTTAATTTATATGTACTTTAATGGTATTATATCAATGAGAGAGAAACAGTAGGTACAGGTCTTTTTCCTTCCTTCGCTTACAGAAGGGTATTGTAATCGTGAAAACGTCACCCCCCGAAATTTCTTCGGATTTTCACGTTTCATACTATATAGATTAGGAAAATTAAACTCTTTTAATTTCATCAGTGTGTTTGTTTGTCTGCCTGTTGGCGCTATATTCACAAGGCTACTTAACTGAGAAGAATAATATTTGGAATAATATTTGGTAGATAGTTGTGCCTTGCACTTTGCCAACGAAGAACTGGCATATGCTCCCAAAAAATATACAGGGTGGATGGATACTTTCAAAAGATAATTAAGGAAGAAAATGTGACGGACTTAGTAATATTTGGCATAGTACAATTATCAAGGAAGAAACATGCGATGCTTTTAGTGAAAAATATACAGGGTGGACACCCTTAAAAACTGTAACTAACTAAGAATATGTGCCGGGGGACAATAATATTTCTCATGTAGTTAATGTAACTGCTAAGAAAGAAACCTGCCATATTATAATGAAAAACATACCAGGTGGTCACTCAAAAATTAATCAATTAGGAAATTATTGCGGATATAATATTTGGAATTTAGTTGACACTGTTACCGAGGAGGAAACCTGATACAGTTTTAGTGGAAAACATACAGGGGGGCGCTAGGTTGGCACTTATTTTATACTTGACTAAAAAAACCGCTGCCTAAGGAATCACCACTTCTGCATCCAGACTTCCTAGCTAAGTATCTTACAACGAAAATTTTTAGCTCAAATAGCAATCCTATTACATTCGCCCATTTCTTATCACGTGTGCTGAAACAGCCAATAAGAATAAAATTACACTGAAAAGATCCCTAAGGGATCTTTTCATATGTCATCCAGTTTGACACTAATGACAGTTCAATAATTTAAAATTTATTTTTTGACAATGTCGATTTGGAACTGCAAATAACGATTTAATGAATGAATATAATAATAGAGGAAAACACACCAAATAATACATAATACATAATCTACATTTAATTTTACAAATTGCTCTTTTAATAATTATGTTTTTAATAAATAGTTTTGAACAAATAAATAAAATAAATTGCAAAAAATTTCCTATGCAAATACCCTTCGAACGTTGATAAATAGCTCATAATTTTATCACAACTTCCTTAAGCACGTTGCTTTTAGGTAATATCCCTCTGCCTACGGCGTCAGGATATTACCAAGCAAGTGCTTTCGGAAACTGTGATAAAATTATTT
The DNA here is from genome assembly GCA_936432065.2 of Rutpela maculata. Taxonomy (NCBI): domain Eukaryota; kingdom Metazoa; phylum Arthropoda; class Insecta; order Coleoptera; family Cerambycidae; genus Rutpela; species Rutpela maculata. The sequence continues at coordinate 116,554,507 of OW386285.2, forward strand.
CGTATTATCAACGTCCTTGGGATATTATAGCTGAAAATATATAATTGCACTCCACTAAGTGGAGATAATTGTTTATGGAATTTTAATGGTATAATATTTGAAATCGTGTACCAGAAAAACCCATAAAATGATATGCCCATCAGTAATGGGGGTGGTGGTGGAGGTGGTTGTGGTGGGGGTGAATGAAAAAAAAGATTCTTGATAATTGATTCTTGTACACACACTAAATCACAATATTTTTTCACCCCCTTTAATCATGAAGTGGGGGTGTAATAGAGGTGGCTATTGCCAAAAATGTTTTTGTGACCTTAGCTCCTCTTGTATTTACTAAATACCAATTTCATGCACTCTTAATTGCTTGATTTACCTATTTACCCTCATTTACCTCAATTTACCCTTCAACTCTGCAATGGAATAAGATCAATATGTAATCTAGTTCCAGATCTCGTTAAAATACATACGCGTCCCATATTTTAAGTCAGTATCTTAAACGGTTCCAGAGTAATCGTGAGCACCAAACAGATACCAGACTAACAGACAGACCGACGCGACAGACAAATTTATTTTATTCAAACTTAACATATTGACGTTTCAAGACATTCTAAGCCTATTTGTACAAAGAAAATTTTCAAAAATTTTTCTTGCGTTAGTATACTTCAACTGGATGTGCAAGTAATACGCAAAAAATAACATGATATAGATATAAAACACCATTCTGTGCCGTGGACTACAAGATAGAAGTACAGCCTCTACTTCAAGCATATTTTTCAATGAAACCTACTATATTCCTCGAGGTAACCCACTGTGTATCTAATTTACTAGAGGAAAGCCACTACGCATTCATACTTCTTGAAGAAATCCACTGCGCATCCATTTTACTCCAGGAAACCCTCTGCGCATCCATATCACTTGAGGTAACCTACTGCGCATCAATGGTACTCAAGAAAAGCCACTGCAAATCCATAATACTCGGGGAAACCTACTGCGCATCCATACTGCTTGAAATAACCCATTGCGCATCCATTTGACTCGAGGAAACACACTGCGCATCCATACTACTTGAGGTAACCTACTGCGCATCTATGGTACTCGAGGAAACCTACTGCGCATCCAAACTACTAGAGGCAACCTACTGCGCATCGATGGTACTCGAGGAAAGCCACTGCGCATCCAAAATACTCGAGGAAACTTACTGCGCATCCATACTACTCGAAGTAACTTTAATAATATGATATTTGAAATCGCCTAGTCCAAAAACCTATAAAACGATATGCCACATCGGTAGTGGGGGTTGGGAGGCTTAGGTTCTTGTATATACGCTAAATTACAATTTTATTGATAATGAGGTGGGGATAGTAAATAAATTTTTTTTTGAGACTTTAGGTTCTTTTATATATACTAAATATCAATTTTATGGACTCTTACCGGCTTAATTTACCTATTTACCCCCATTTACTCCAATTTATCCCCCAACCCTTCGACGGAACAAGATGAAAATATAATCTAGTTGCAGATCTCGTTAAAGTACATATGTGTACCAAATTTCAAGTCAATATCTTAAACGGTTCCAGAGTAAACGTGCGCACAAAAAAGAGTTACGGACGGACAGATCGACAGACCGGCAGACCGACAGACAGGAATTTTTTTTCGCTCAAACTTAAAATCTCGACGTTTCATGATATTTTATTTGAACAATAAAAATTTTTTAAAATTTTTTTGTCGTTACTATACTTCCACTTGATGTGGAAGTAAAATATATCGAATTTAGTTTGCGGCACCCTTCACCTATCCTCCAATTCCTAAAAAGTAATCCCTTGAAAATCTGAGTCAAATCGGTTAAGGGGAAAACATGCTGCAAGCATCCCGAAGATTCTGAATTTCTCGAAATATCCCATATTGTGAAATTGACCTATTCTAAGAGGAAAACAATAGGTGGTAGGTGTTAACACAATGGACTGGAATAAATAGTTTACCAGAACCTTTTCCCAAAAAATCGGAAGGTCGTTGCTAGAGAGAGTAACAGTGAATCTCTTGTGGTAAAGAGAGTACGGCTTTAACAGTATCTCTCTGTCTCTTGTACTGTGATGAGTGACTGTGAAATTCAGTAATTTTACATTGAATATTTCCAATAATTTAATTCGAATGGCGGGAGTTTCCTTGCGTCATGTCATGATGATCGAGTTTATGGACATTACGCTCATGCGAACACTGGAAGTAAACTTCGATCTAAGAAACATGTATTAAGTGTTTTATTTTTTAATCTCAGACAAGTAAAATTAGAACTGCCTGAAGTTGCAAAGCTTGTGACTAAAAAGGTATTAGTTTTTTGGGAAAGGGCAAGAATTCCAACAAGAATTGAAAAAAACTGCATCATCAAGTTGGAAAATCTTTACCATGATTGGAGAGAACTGCGAAAGTGCTCTAAGCGGACAACCGAAACCCAACGATGCAAAGATGAAGACTTTGTGAATAGATTTGATAATTTATTTGTTATCGCAGGTGCAGAAGCGTTGCAACTGATGATCATCGAGGAAGACAAACAGTTTCTAATCCGACAACGGGAGAATGGCAGACCAGGCTTCATGTATGGCATTGATCGAGAATTAGCGGAAGAGAAAATATGAATTAAAGAACAACAAAGGTAATCTTTGTTAAGAAGCGAGCGAAGAAAAAGCAGACATACAAAAAACCAGTAATACTACGTAATAACTATTTATGCAACTATTTTTGAGCGAATCAAAATTAACTTTTTTGCAAATTACGTAACCAAATTAATTATGATGTTACTGTATTTAACCCATTCTAAAAAAGTGAATTTTTTTGCATGCTCATATTAAAAAACCTTTATTATTAGAGATATAATTAACGCATTCTCTATTTTTAAGGAAAAACGGTGACGTCGTAAAGCTCGTCTAGTCTGCAAAAGCACGCCAGTCTCATCAATTTCGGATATGAAATTAAGTATTACATAAACTTTCCCATTCATCTTTAATCATGGCACGAAGTTGTTCCGCATTGTGAGGACCCGGATCCATTGTTTGTATTACGCTCAGTATGTATGTAGCAATTATTCTATTGGGATATAAAATTACCAACTGGACATAGTTCCCTTACTGACGGAGTCAAGTATCTCAATATATATTAAGACGACTATCAATAAACCAATACATTCCCATTCCCCTTTGACTAATCTATGCCCAGATATTAACAGAAAAACGTCCCGATTTTATTGGATCGAATGTAAAATTTTGACTGTAGGTATCTTGGCCAACGAGGTCTATAAACACGTCCATCATTACACGACTGGAAAACTTTTTCATCAGAAAATATGACTTTTGACCAAAAGTCTTCATTGTTCAACATATGGTTGAGTGCAAAGATAATCTGCCCTTTTTTTTCTTCCGTTAATTTGTATTTTTTAATAGTAGAACTAGCTTCAGAATGCTATTTTTAATTCTTCTATGGTCAGTAGATTTTGATGCAGAAATTTGTTTCCAAATCTGGATCAGCTGCGGTCTCAAATGGATTTTCCAAGAGCTTCATCTTGTTGCTCATTACCTCGTTTAGACCAGATCCATGCTTGAGGGACATAGTTTTTCAATTTCCCATCTTTTTTAATTTTCATTACACTGCATTTATTTATTTTATATTCAGAAACAATTGCTCTTATCGACAATCCATTTTCCAATTTGGAAAGAGTACTAATTCTTTTGAATTTCTGTTAGTTGTCTAACCATTATTAAAAATTGGCAAACATTTAAAATTTTCAAGAATGATTCCTTAATCAAAACTAAAAGATTGTGAGAGTTGACATTTAGGTAATGACTGTTATCAATATTTTTTGCAAGAGTTATGTTTACATTGCTAACATAAAGTGTACTAATTTATTTTGAAATCAAGTGAACATGCAATATATTTATCTAAGTCTGCAACACTCCTCAGTTCAGAAAAGTTTTATTGGTCGATTTAGATACATATTAATAATATAACTTAAAAGTTATTAGTTGATTTACAAAGTAAAAACCGCCATTCTTAACATGCGTAGTACAAGAAAACGTACCAGATGGCGCTTTATCATCCCAGTGGAAATTAGTTGTTATATATACCTATATCCATTCCACAAAATAAAATTAGGTTACATCACTTTCCCTACAGAAGTATACTCAGGCTCTGGATTCAAGGGAAAAAAAGTGACATTCTTTTGATTTATTGTATAATTTCCCATTTTCTTTTTTAAAGCTCAAAATTTTTACATTTTTTGAAGTAGCTTTATTAGGGAGAGTATCGGCATCTTACTATAATTAAATTAGCATATGTTAAGAGCGCAAAGTGCCCCATTGTCACTCGACAGCAGAGTGCATAGAACACTCGAGAGTGACAATGACACATTGCGCTCGAATTATACACATGATTCTGTCTACAATCATTTGAAAATATCTAAATAAAAGGAATAGTTAAGTTGAATTTTTGCTGGAAATCAGTATTTTTTATCAACATTTTATGAGTATTCCTCGCATACATAATCAAAATAAACAGACGAACAAAACACAATATCTGTCAATTTATTTCAGTTTTATTAACTATTATAAAATTCGTATTTTTCTTATAAATAAATTAGGCCATCAATTGTTACCCTTATATCAACTCTTATTATAATAATAACAGTTTTGGTGCATTATTATTTCATAAAAATACATTGTCAAATATCTGACCGAACTTGTGTAAGGACAGATGCACTGAAGCGAGTGTAAAATTACTTTGCCGCTCGTTGTCATGGGAGACGAGCGGCAAAGTGACATTAATCATAGCTCCACAGCAAACATCAACTTTGCGATTGTCAAATGCGAGCAAGAAAGCGCACTTTATATGTCGATTGTAGATAAAATATATTTTATTGGCATCCTTGTCTTATTTGATTAAGTTCGTAGAATTTTGTCAAACAGTGTATATTCAGGAAATATAAGGGAAGTCAGAGTTATCGTTGTTTATATCGTATATAACAAATTGTTCGAATAAACACAAAATGTAGACTAATCTCATCATTCAGGGGCGGGCGAAGTGGGATCAAAAATTAATTAACTTGACATAGTAAAATATTATTTTCCGCATTGCTGCATAAAAATATTGGGTGAAATATACATAAAAAAGTACATATTTGTTATTCGCGTATAGAACCTCTATAAGCAAGCTACAAATATGTACTATTTTCACCAAGATGTCTGTAGTATGGATCTCTATGGCTGTCACCGCCTCTCCGTTCCCAGTTTCCATATTCTCCTATCCAAGCATTCCTCCTCCGTTAAGTCCCTTGTTTCCATCGCCTCAGCTATTTAATTTCTCCAGCCTCTTCTGGGCCTTCCTCTCTTCCTTCTCTCCGGTGGTATCCATTCTAATACTTTGCTCGGTCACTTATTTTCACCCATTCTTTTCGTATGTCCAAACCAAGTCAACTGTTCCTTCTCCACTTCCTCCGAGATAGTCTTTTTCATGTCCATTCTATTCCGAATGTCGTCATTCCTAACTCTATCCCTCCTTGAAAGTCCACAACTTCTTCTCAAGAAGTCCATGTCTGCTGCATGTAGTTTATTTTGTATACTTTTTGTTATATTCCATACTTCTGCTCCATATATCATTACACTTTGGACAATACTTTCATATATTTGTTACTTTGTTGTACTTTTAATATCTTTTTTCCACAGAACTGAATTTAGAGCTCCTATGATTTTCCTGCATATATTATTTCTTTCCATGATTTCATCCTTGCTGTTACCTTGTTTGTTAAATATGACTCCTAAATATTTAGATTTTTCCACTCCTTTCATACTTTCATTTTCTAAGATGAGGTCATTACGGTTGTCTGTATCTATTGCTAGGTTTCATATTTACGCATATTCATTTATAGACAGGCCTTCTTATATTCCTCCTTTAGTTTTTTGACCACATGTCCTAAATCCTCTTCATCTTCTGTATCAGGATCGGCTGACCTCCAATTCCTTCATTTTCTCTCAAAGTTGCGATAACGGGACGCTATCGTATGCCTTTTCTAAACCAATCAAGGCTATATGTGTTTCCCTGCCCCGTTACATACGTTTCTAAAAGGCTATCTATAGTGTAAATAAATTATCGATTGTTGAACGACATGCTCGGAATCCAGGTTGTTCCGCTGGTTGCTTCTCTTTAATGTCTTCTTCTGTTAAGGATTTAGGTATTCTGGAATATTTTCTACATATCGTAGAGATCACCGCGATTCCCCAGTGGATCGTCCCTCGCACCTTTTTTGTGTATAGTTGTGATATAAGCCGTTCGCCATTATTTCGGTACCTCTTCTCCATTAAGGGCAGCGTTCATATAAATATCTTAGCATAACTATAAGTTTCTTTGGGCTATATCTTATAAATTCCGGGTGGATCCCTCCGGGTCTCGGAGATCTCAATTTTGTGGCGTTGATAGCTTCCTTTACTAGGGTCATTTCTAGTTGAATTGTACTAAGATATACCACCACTTATTTCCATTGATATACGAAATGTCTTTTATGGACTAATATTTTATCATTTTATAATATTGCACTGGGTTCCCCGTAATAGACCACCTATTAAATGGGTGCTTTACGTAAAGTTCCATGATTAATTATATACGCATAGTTGACTGCAGATATGGTATAAACATGCTTTTCACTGTAAGAGACTCGGATAGGATATCTGGATGGGGAAGCAGGTTTTTATAAGAGTAAAAAATTATAACCATCTTCTAATAATATTTAAAAATATCTCTTCAAAAAACAATTTAGGAAGAATAAACCCTGTTATAATTTGTAGAAGTACTATGATGATACATTTTAATGTGTTAACTGGTTGTTATAAATATAAACATGAACACATCACAAATATTAGATAATCCCCAAATCTAAAGTCTAGGCTGTCTGGAAAGGGGTTATACATTTGAAGAACTGCAGAGAGCATTCATTACCCACCGACATTGCCAGAGTTGAAGTTGGGGATTGAAACCAGTACACCATAGATAGTGTGACCGCCTACCAGATAATGAACACATCCTTCCGACCACCCCCGAGGAGGTCAAGGAGATCCTAAGGAGCCTAAAACCCAGGAAGGCTCCAGGATGTGATGGCATTGGGAACATCGCCCTCAAGAAGCTACTCAGAAAAGGAGTAGCGGCGCTGGTCAACATCATCAACATCATCAACGCAATAGTCATCCCGAAGCCAGGTAAGAACCTAGTCTTTCCCTCTTCTTACAGGCCAATCAGTCTACTCCCGGCCATGAGCAAGGTATCCGAACGAGTCATACTCAAGAGGATAGCCGAGAAGACAGAAGAACTGGATATCCTACCGGACGAGCAGTTTATGTACAGAACAGGACACCTCACCGAACTCCAAGTGCTCCGCCTCACCGAGGAGGTCACGATGGGGTTCAATCAAAGATAGGTCACGGCAGCGTGTTCCTGGACGTCGCTAAAGCCTTCAATAGGGTCTGACACGATGGTCTCCTAACCAAAATGATGAGTATGGGTTACCCCATTGCACTCGTCAAGTTGGTGAGATCATATCTACACAGAAGAAAGATGAGGGAGAAAATAGTGGACAAGGCGTCCACGTAGAGAACAATGGAGGCAGGAGTCCCCTAAGGCTCAGTGCTCTCCCTGCACTTGTTCTCCATCTACACCTCGGATCTACCCCAGATAGAGCGGACCTCCCTGGCCCTCTAGCCAGATCCTGGAACGCAAGGATCGCCACCAGAAACCTCCAGGAGGCAGCCTCCCTCCTAGAGGACTGGTGCAACAGATGGAAGGTAGCTGTCAACGCCGAGAGAAGCAAGGCAGTTCTCTTCAAGAAGGTAAAAAAAACAAAACCCCACAGGTCACGTTTCCATGTTTGGCGAGGACATCCAATGGCACGATACTTCCAGCTAACTTGGCGTGATCATGGACAAAGGCCTAACATAAAGACTGAACACAGAAGCCATCGTCAAGAAGGCCAGAAGGACGAGAGCTCTAATCTACCCCATGATGGGCAGACAGAGCAGGCTCAACCCGGGGAATAAGCTCACGCTTATCAGGTCACTCATCCGGTCCCAACTGACGTACGCCTCCGTGGCCTGGGGCTACCTCCAGCAGATCCAGCGAGTGGAGAACGTCGCCCTCAGGACAGCGATCAACGCACCCTGGTTCATACGCAACGAAGACCTCTTCAGGGACACCCCGTCACGGTCAAAGAAGATCTACGCCCTTGCTGAGGAGCATGGGAACCTGCTGGTCAGGGAGGCTACTGACTATGACCCAGCAGACGCTCCGAGGCACAAGAGGCCGAAGATGCAAATTCTGGATAACGGGCGAGTATGAGAACTATACCACCGTCCGATGAAGCCACCCCATGGAAGAGACATGATGATCACCCAACCACCCACCCAAGATCCTGCGGGTACCGGACAAACAACCGTCCAGTACCTGTATAGTCCAATCAATGAATGCCCAAAAGGGGATTGTAGAGAACATTTTGGAGGGGAGAATTTTTCTCTTCAGGGATGTGTTGGGGGTAGTCAGGAGGTAAACATACTAAAAGTCCCCGCCCCTAGCCCCGCCGCTTCAGGGGGGAGGGGGGTGGAAAGGTTCCTTTTTTCGATTTTTCGCTTATAACTCGGAAACGATGCGTTGTATGGGAAAAGGTAATCTATGCAAAATTAAACTTAATTAAATTTTCCACAAGAATGTTTATATTCATTTTCTTCCTATGTGTTATAGTTTACGAGATTTTCGCCAGCGAAAATCGATAGTTAATAAAAAAAAATCAATTATGTACCTTGAATATTTTTATCAAAGCTGTTTACCGTGGTCTGCTAATAAATCACAGTCACAAAACAATTTTTATTTTACAACACTGGACGTATTTACTAACGTAATATTTTCGTTTCCGAGTTATAAGCGAAGAATCGAAAAAAGGAACCTTTCCACCCCCCCACCCCCCTGAAGCGGCGGGGATAGGGGCGGGGACTTTTAGTATGTTTACCTCCTGACTACCCCAAATACATTCCTGAAGAGAAAAATTCTCCCCTCCAAAATGTTCTCTACAACTCTTTCATTGACTGGACTAGTAGTCACCCTGGCTCCGGGCAGACCAAAAATGCTACCAAATCAGTTAGGTCTGCCGTTCCTCGAGCTACACAGCTACACAGCTCACCATTACCCTACCGATGATCCGAATGACAGGATGTCAATTGGCATTCTGTGTACCGGCAGTCAATAAACACCCAACTGACAGATGACTACCCCCCCTACCCCCGGCGGGGGGGCAAGCTGGCGAAGAAAAGAAAACGAAGACAGAAGAAGGTGGGCCGAAATCATCTGCACCGCTCACATTTGTGAGTGGGGACGTTGTAAAGTAAGTTCGCCCGCCCTGCACGACGTTGATCCCCGGTCTACAACGATGTATTGGGGTAAAGGGCAATAGTCCTGCCCGGCCCCTGTCATCTGAAACCGACATCTATAGCCAAGAATATTGGCGGCACGTTCCAAAACGCGTTTCACCGACGACTAAGTTCCACTGCGGACAAAACGAAAATACCCGCCAAATTACCTATGCCAACAATGGTTATTATAATGACTTACCCTCAAACAGCGTTTGGAAGTAGAAGATTTTCAGATAGTTATAGAGTGCATTAAACCAAAGTTTTCGTGTTTTGAAACTGAACATAGCCGAAATTTTGAATTAAAATTATTTTCCGTGTTCTTAAAAATAACTTGGCTGGAATTTCAATTAAAAATTATTTCTGTGTTTTAAGATTGAACATAGTCGACTTTTCGAATAAAAATTATTTTCCAACTTTTAAAAAATAGCTTGCCGGATTTTAAATAAAATAAATTTTTGGAGTTTTAAGGTACTTGTATACTGATAAGAGCGAATCTAGCGGTAGATTTAGTGAATTAAAACGAGAGAGTAAAAGCATTTGGCAACACTGTATTAAATACGATTGTCATAACTGTCAGATATCTGCTATATTTAATCTGGCTATATTTCGTTCGTGCCGAGCCGAATTTTCCAATTTCGACATGTAATTTACGATGAGGTTTAACTGGAAGTCTTCCTCTTTACGTCGTGACATCGTACGGCCGCTGGTGTTTTTCGAAATATATGAACATGTCAAGATCGCATTGTTTTTGTAATTTTTTCATCTCCGAAATTCCAGCTGTTTTTTTACTATTTTTCGCAGATATCTCCGAAACGGTAAGAGCTAGCTCGAAATAAAAAACAAGGTCGCAAGTATTTTTCAGTGCGAATATTTTGTTATCATCAGAATTGTGATTTTTCTTTTCATTACGGAGGTATTTACTGAAATGTCAACGATGTAGGACAAAAAATCGCAAATTTTGTACTTCAAAAGTTGACAACTTCTTAATCTTGACTCCTACCCCAAAAGACTACTCTAGCTAATTTAAATAAAATTAATTTGCTAAAACTCTTTTTCTTATTTTTTGGATTCCCACAAAAATTAGGCAAATTAGAGGGCGCGGACTTTTTTTTTTCGGTAAAATTTCGCCATTTTGTCATCGTAATTAATCGATAATTAATTAAAATCGATCACATATACGATGTCCACTTAATATCATGTATTACCTAGATGCTTCATTAATTTCGGTCCTTCAAAACAAAGATTTCTGACAAAATTATTTTTTAAAGATTTACATGCATTTTTTAGGAAAACGTGAAATTTTCTCCGTTTGCTCGTATATCTCGATATTTGTCGGTTTTTCCCAAAAATTTATAGGCAACAAATGTAAAGAGCATTTATACTAATTTTTAATTTTATACTTTTTAAAAATTTAAATATTTGCGCCATCTTCGAAATAAGCAACATTGCCAATCAATTTCAATAGCGGTTTTATTTACACAAATTTAAGACTAAAGATTGATTAAACTTCCAATAACTTTTATACTAGATGGACGATTTTTTAATACAGTGTTAATAAGAAACTACTTAATGTTATTCTAGTTTTTGAAGCATATCTCTAAAAAAAAATGTGATATTAAGAGCGAAAATTAACTTAAGTCGAGCTCTACTATGTCAAATAAGGCATCTTTGCCTATAAAAGTCAAACTTTCCGATGCGATTACTCCGAAACTAAACGGACGATTTTATTTTTATTGAAAACTCAAGTGTAAAATCACTTTATTTATTAGTATACCAAATTATATTAAAAACTGTAAAAGTTCATTTTAGTATACAAGTACCTTAAGGCTGGACATAGAAAATTTTTTGCCAAATTTTTTTAAAGTGAAATAGAATCAAACCCAAACATTTTCTCAAATTAAAATTTTTTCAAAACAAAATTGAATCGCCCCAACGACATTTACGATCGAGTGTTAGGCTTGCTATCATCCTAAACTTTTATTGTGAAATACTTGTCTTTCATTTTCAAACTTAAGTGAAACATAAGAGCACAAGCGCCCGACTACTTATGATCTCGGACCTTTAGGGCATAATCAGTTGTCCTGAATTTTTCGCCAACATTGAACCCACGTCTTCCATCAACACTACAAATTGATCCTGAGAGCTACCAAGAAGCTGGCAGGACGTTTGGATGGCTGTCGCCCTTTTTCAAAATTCAAAGTTGTACCGAAGTCAACCCCCTAAACGCAATCCAAAGGCGAGTTTCCTGTTACAACACTCTAGTCCACTGTTCTCTCTCTCTCTCTCTCTCTCTCTTTCTCTTGACTCTGCTTACACTTTCTGAATTATGGACGTGACCTCCTCGGACACCCTGTACATATTTTATTACATACATGGTCAAGTAAAAAACAACAAAAATTCGTTCAATTGCTTCTATTGCCTGTAAGAGATAAAATGTATAGCATTGTTCCGCCACTGATGAAAAGGGTCATAAGTTGGTGGAGCTCATGTAAAATGAAGGGAGGGTCAGTCAAGTCCAGGAATTATACGTCTTTCACCATACATAATATATACCCACGTCTCTCAACATCTACTATTTCCACAAAAGCATGGACTGATGGGCCTAAGGGTCAACATTTTACCTCACCTGAAATAAGGGGAGAAAAGAGCGGAAAACGAAATCAATATGGCTTTTACTTTGTTTTATTCAGACGAGCTAAACATTTGTTTTAAATTTTTCAAACTGATACAGAATTTAATACCATTTGATCGCTGGAAATTCCGTTTTTCTGTTTATTTTTTCAACATATTTTGACTGTATATAAGCTGTGAGATAAAATATGCATTGTAGGATAAGCCAGCTAATCGAGTTGAAAGAAAATTTTGTTTTTCTTTTCGAAAGAAAAATGACATTGGGATAACAGTCAGAGGCGTGAGAATGGGCTATGCATTTAAAGAAAATCAATAGATTTATATGAATTTATAAAAGTATCCAATGATAAATTGTGAAAAGTGAAATTATGGAATTTTCTGCGTCACGTAAAATATAATAAAGTACACGAACAAATATTCTTAAACTACAATTTTTTTGGTTTGCTCATAGTTAAATTAGACTGACATTCAACAAACAGAAGAAAATATTCTTTAAGAAACTGAGCTATTTTATGCTAACCTGTTTGTACAATTGTACATTAATCTAGTTAAGACAGAAAATATTTTTTTTCATTCACAAAATACTTACATAATCATGTTCAGTGTACAAAAACTTTCCTGAAAAAAAAAATTAATATTTTAATATACTATGTCTGTAAAGGGATAGTCATGATGTGAGTAGGCGCGTTATTGACAGAAAAGCCAGTACTCATACTGAGAAAAGTCACTTATCTGTCACGCGCCACATGTAATAGAACAACGGTGATTTGATAAGCCTTTGTAAATCGTATTTGGAATTACATCCCTTCCAAATACAAACGCCAATAGATTTCGTGTAAGAGCTGATTAATTACATTTACAATTATCCTCCTCTATGGATGTAATATAAATATAGTTTCATTTTTTAATGGAATTTATTTCCCTTCTTCTTCTTGACATTATCCTGGCAGAGCAACATGTTATTTAAGTGACCTCCCATTGCTGATAATATTTTCATCCATCTTAAAGCGCATGTATAAACAGGTAGATGATCTTGTATGGTATAATAATTTCAAACGATTATTACAAAAGATAATATCGATATTGCTTGCGTTTAATAGATTAGTAATGCAAAAATAATGTCAATTTTACAGTTAAATCTAATAAATTTGAAATAGTAAGAAAGAATACAAAAGCATGTTCCACTCAAATGTTATATAATTAATAATATTTGGTAACCACATGTGTTACATCAGAAGTTCTAGCTGTCTTCTTATTACAGAAGAACAACTATTTCGTACTACACACTTCCTCGGATAACTTTGAATCTGTTCATAAAGAATCAATAAATAATTAGGTAAGTAATTAAGTATAGCGTGCCCAGATTAGGGCAACAATATACAGAATGTAGGTAATTTCATAATAAATAAAAAAGTGTGTTAAGTTGTGATTTGCTTAATTCTTAAATAATTAATATTCTTTAATCATACTATATTGTACTTTTAAGTTCTTCTTGCTTTCTTAAAATATCGACGAATTATGATTTTTTCGGAGTAACAACCTAATGACAATCCACTATAAGCTTAATTTGCTAATCAGTTTATATGTGAAATCACGTGGACCAACTTTTAACGATATTAAAAAATATTTAGTTTTAAAAGACAGGAACGTTTAAGTTTGTAAGAACATTGCTAGTGTAACCTTAGTTTATTTCTAAGAAATTATTCCCCGAGGCTAAATAAAATTTTAAAATATGGTTGAAGATGAGACACGACCTCTGCATTGTACACAAGTATAACTTGAAGATTAATGAAGTTTATAAAGTGCGGAGTTCCCATCATAGCATTGTGTTAACGCAATGCATCTTTCACTTTGAATTTGCATGAGGAAATTAAAATATGGCTTAACTTTAGTCCCGCGGAAAAGCGGAATTTATGTAGGTCAATTTAGAATTGTGTTGGAGAGATATAAAAAAGTTATTACGTTATTTTCTAGACCGTGAAAAAAGAAAACATTGTTGCACCTAACTACTTCTAACGAAGTCTTTCAGCACAAATTAACTTTTTAAATTTATGTTTACGTCTAAAAACTGTTGATTTTTTGTGTGTATTACATCTACTAACTAATAATTTACCAACATATTACTTTAAATAATGGACTCAACAATTATCTAATAGTTGAGCAGACAAATACATTTTAATGTACGATTAATAGTTTACGAAATAATTCGCAAAAGCTACGTTTTGAGAACTTTGACGCGCTGTAACTTGTAAATGTTTTTTTTTACGAAAATGAGTATGTTAAGGAATTTATAGAGAATATAGTATCGAACAAAAATGGTGTTTACCATTTTTGTCGTAGCATTAATGGTTTGCGAAATATTTGCGCTTAACTTTCCACAAAGATGGCGGCTAACCCCAACCACCGCCGACCCCACCAACTTGACAAAATACTCAGAATGAACCCCCGAACACTTAAAATTAAAACTGACTTACGCTATTTTTGCAAGAAGGAAGTACCTATTGATTTGACTAAAAATACCAATACAAAAACAACGAAGAATTTATTACTTAATGGTTTTTTTACATTAATATCACGAAAATATTTTCTAGAATTTGTTCTAAAAAATTGATTAATGTTTTCGTGTATTTAATGAAATGGTTCATAGCGTTAATAAATAATTCGTTGTTTTAATAAATGTTTTATGAACGTGTAGTGTCAATAAATAAATCTCAATTTATATAACATTTTAAGTTGAATCAAGTTTGGTTAAATTATTGTTTCTTTCAACTGGAGTAGTTGTGGCACAGTTGAGCAAATAAAATTTGAATACTTTAACAATAGGAACTTGCGCGAATAAAAGCTTCAAATAATATGAATTTTGTGTGGAGTGCAGATTGCATTGGTAACGCAAAATCGCAGGCAAACTGCAATTTGATTAGAATTGCAATTTGAACATTTCTACATTGAAAAGATAAATATCAGGTTTCACATTGAACAAATAATAGATAAAAATCTCAAATAAAGCAAATACATAGGCAACCATTCAATTTAAGCTGAATCTGTCAGCGTTATGTTAGAAGCATGCAAGTGAGATATGCTCTATTTTCTCTATTTCGTTCACGTTGCATATTTCATATTTCGTTCAAACGTTTTGTACAATCTTGTTACATCTATCGACGGTATATTTTATTTAAATTCTAGTTTTCAAATCATATCACTGACATATTTACCCAAATCTATTTTGAAATTCTAAGAATTTCCTAGATTTGCAGAGCATTTTAACATGTACTCAATCAATCAGGAATACTGAATGAGGGTCTAAAATGAGAAAGTAATACTGAAATCTTGAGAAACCATGCAAGAAATTAAACCAGGCTTATTTTGCAGTTATACAACTAAAAAATATCTTTGATCTTAAGGCAGTACTAAATACTTATTATTCACTCGCATATAAGTTTTAGTATATTATGTTGGGGTATGGCCACTGAAAGAGACAGAGTTTTTATTTGCCAAAAAAACTCATACGTTTAATAATTAACTTAAAACCACGGGAAAGCTGCAAACACAGTTTCAAGTCAAATAAATTACTTAAAACTCCATCAATTTTAATTTATAAATGCTTATGTTTCGTAAAAAAAAACTTACACCTTTTTGATAAAGTTTCATCTCGTCATAATTATATCACGAGAAGAAGTGACCTCCTAATACCATCGCATATTTCTAGATTATTTGAAAAATCACCACTCTACTGGTGTATTAAATTGTATAATTCTTTACCTCTTGATTTAAAAATTATTCACAATTTTAATTCATACAAACTTAAAGTTAAAAATATGTTAACAGACGGTGCATTTTATAGCGTTGATGCCTTCCTTGATCGATTTTATGTTTATTGGTGTTATTCTTTATATTCTGTGTACTTGTACTGTTAGGTTTTACATATGTAGACTATTTACAATGCGTGTAGGTATATTTATACTTTTATCTATTTATTCAATTTTTTTTCCTCAATGTATTATTGGTACTTACGTTATTGACGTATTAAATACATATTTTTGTAAAATTGACTTATCCTATATCATGTATAATGATTTAAAGGATTAATAAAGTATTATTATTATTATTGTTACTATACCATTTTTTTACCGAAAGAGAACGTATTCTTAACAGCCAAGCAAACAGTAATAAGTCTAAAAAACGTTTTATACGCTGCAGAATCGTACGTCAAAAAACGATAAATTTAAACGTTTATTATCGCGACAAATGTCCGCCCAAATCAACGTTTATAAATCGTATAGACCATACCTAGTGTATTGTAACGTAGTTGGTCGGTTTGAGAACAGTTGATATTATGATAATTAATATGTTGTTAGTTACGAAATAAAGATAATTAGATGATTACTGAATATTAGTGTTATTATTATATATTATTAATATATATATTATTATTAACAATACATGGTGTCAGATGTGAATTAAAAAAAAAGGAAAGAATATAAATCTAAAAAGGAGAATATAAATTTTAAAAAATGCCAGAAGAAGGAACCAGTGCAGCAGTAGTCAATAATGTTACTCATTACAATATTGAAACTCCGAAGCCAGTTGATTTCAACAAACCAGATTCATGGAATACATGGATTCAAAGATTTGAGCGCTTTAGGTTAGCGTCTGAATTAAATTCAAAACCACAAGAAAATCAAATTAACATGCTTTTATATTGTATGGGTGAACATTCGGAAGAGTTAGTTACCACTTTAAAGTTAACTAAAACTGAATTAACTTCATACGAGAGTATTAAAAGTAAATATTACATATATTTTTGTGGTAAACGGAATATTGTTTATGAACGGGCAAAATTCTTTAATCGTAAGCAGATGTCAGAAGAATCGGCAGAATCTTTTATTAAAGACCTACACATTTTGGCTAAATCCTGTGAATTTGGAATATTGAAAGAGGAACTTATTAGAGACATAGTTATTGGAGTGAAAAATGCTAAGCTGTCAGAAACTTTACAATTAGATTCAGAATTAACGTTGGATAAAGCTATCATTAAAGTACGTCAATCAGAAGCAGTGCACGAACAGCAACAAATAGTACGGCAAACTGAAACTAAAGTTGAATTTGTAAAACATAAGAAGAAATACAAAGGTAAAGATAATCAAGACAGACAAGGTTACAATAATGACTTTACAAAATATAAAAATACCAAGACTAAATGTGGTGAAAAACCCTTTCATCAGTGGTTTAATTGTCCAGCCAATAAAAAAATTTGCAACAAGTTTCAAAAACTTGGGCACTACTCAAAAGTATGTAGAAATAAAAAAACGTTTGAAATTAATGAACAAATCGATACCTACATGGGTGAAATAGTTTCAGAAGTTGGGACTGAACCGTGGTATGTCTCAATAAAGTTGAATAATGTACCCATTAAAGCAAAAATTGACACGGGAGCAGATGTGTCAGTGATTTCGACGCAAATGGCTAGAAAAACAAATCTGAAATGGACATCAACTTGCAAAAGATTATTTGGAGCAGAACATCTGCCTATTAATGTAGAAGGTGTTGCTGAAACTATTATGAAATATAAAAGTTTTGACTCTTATCAAGAAATATTTGTGGTGAAAGGACAAGAAGATCTACTATTAGGAAGACCAGCACTTCAAAGTTTAAATATTATTAAATTTGAAGATATTAATGAAATTAGTGAATGTAAACTATTGTCAGAATATGAAGATGTATTTAAAGGCTTGGGGAAATTTCAACAAGAATATGAAATAAAATTAATTCCTAATTATAATGCCTATTCTGTAGTTGCCCCTCGAAGAATTGCAATTCCTTTGCGGAAACTTGTTGAGGTTGAAATTAAAAAAATGGTAGATAGTGGTGTTATTACTTCTATTGAAGAGCCTACTGAGTTTTGTTCTCCTATCGTCGTGGTGCCCAAGAAAGACAATAAAATCAGGATATGTGTTGATTATACTGGGTTAAATAAATATGTATTAAGAGAGCGATTGCAGCTTCCATGTGTTGAGGAGTCTTTAGCACAAATTAATAAGGCAACTGTATTCTCAAAACTTGATGCTTCAAATGGATTTTGGCAGGTACCATTATCTAAGAATTGTACCAAATTAACAACCTTTATTACACCATTTGGAAGATATTTTTTCAATCGATTACCTTTTGGAATTAATTCTGGACCTGAGCATTTCCAAAGACAAATGTTTCAAATATTAGACGGCCAAGAAGGTGTTATCAATCAGGCAGATGATATACTTATTTTTGGTTCCAATAAAGAAGAGCACGATGGTAGATTAAGAAGTGTATTTCAAAAATTAAAAGCTAATGGTGTCACATTGAATAAAAGTAAATGTGTGTTTGGAGTGTCATCAATAAAATTCTTAGGACATATTATAGAAAATGGGAACATTAAACCAGATCCAGATAAGAAAAATGCTATATTAAAAATGAAAAGTTTATCTAATGTGTCAGAACTGAGAAGATTTTTGGGAATGGTTAACTATTTGATGAAATATGTGCCAAATTTATCTGAAAAGACAAAAGTATTAAGAGATTTGTTATCATATGATGTTGAATGGACTTGGGGTCCTGTACAAGAAAAAGTTTTCACTAATAGACTGGCGGTACATGACCAGTCAGGTGCAACGTTTTTAAAATGCATGCCAATCATATATATGAATGAAATTACCATGAATATGCCAGAAATGCAAATATTAGGCAGTCGTCGCGTGCACAAGGGGGTGCAAATCGGTTTTTTTTGTGTCTTTTTTTTGGGTTTTATTTTTTTATTTTTTTTAATGGATGCCAATAGTGCCAAACGAAAAGCCGTGAAAAAGAATCCAGCGGAAATTCATTGGCATGCAGTTTCCGCGCTCAAAACAACTGTTAATGTGCACATTAAATCGTAAAATTTTTTGGTGTTCTTGATTTTGGATGATTTTGATTTTGGATTTTTTTTCAAGGCTTTTTGTTTGGCACTATTGGCATCCATTAAAAAAAATAAAAAAATAAAACCCAAAAAGACGACACAAAAAAAACCGATTTGCACCCCCTTGTGCACGCGGCGACTGCCTAAAATTTGCATTTCTGGCATATTCATGGTAATTTCATTCATATATATGATTGACATGCATTTTAAAAACGTTGCACCTGACTGGTCATGTACCGCCAGTCTATAAATTAAAAGAAGAATTGACACAGAAGCCAAATTAACGTTATACAATAACGCATTGCCCAGCAGAGTTTCAGCTGATGCGTCATCATTTGGGACAATTACATGGTAATGTTTGGAAACCAGTTGCTTATATTTCCAGAAGTTTGACACCTACCGAGTGCAAATACGCACAGATTGAAAAAGAAGCATTAAGTATTACATGGGCCTGTGAAAAACTGATGCAGTGTTTGATTGGAAAAGAGTTTCAGATCTTAACAGATCATAAACCATTAGTTTCTTTATTAAAGACGAAACCAATTGCAGAATTAACTGCAAGATTACAAAGATTTAGAATGAGACTGTCATCTTTTAGATATTTAATATGTCATGTGTCATGCAAAAATTTTGATATTCCCGACACATTATCAAGAAGCCCAGTAGAAAAGAAATATGATGATGTAGATATATTAGAAGATGATTTATATGTACAAAATATTATTGTGCAATTACCGTTTAGTGACATGCGACTTAATCAAATTAAACAGGCACAGGAAGAAGATGTCGAATGTATCGAATTAAAAAAAGAGATATTGAATGGATTCAAAAATAAAATGTCAAAATTTTGGACTTATCGAGGTGAGCTGTCATGTTACAAGGGTCTCATTATGAAAGGATGCAGAATTTTTATACCAGTGAATTTGAAGCAGGAAATTTTGAAAAAGATACATGAAGGTCACATGGGAATAGTTAAGTGCCGAAAGAGAGCTCAAGAATCCGTATGGTGGCCTAATTTGTCGTCCAATATTGCTAGGATAGTTCAAAATTGTGAAGAATGTATTAAGCATAAATCAAATAAGTCAGAACCTTTAAAATCGTCGATGTTACCCGAGGGCCCATGGATAAAAATTGGAATGGATCTCATGGAACTGAATAAGAAAATGTATTTTGTCTCAGAATCGATAGTAGAAGTAATTAAACATATTTTTGGACATTATGGCATGAGATCGTTCGTTCCGATGGGGGAAAATATTTTGATTGCGAATATTTTAGAAATTTTGCAAAGAATTATGGATTTTCTTTAGAAGTGTCCTCACCTAAATTTTCCCAGTCAAACGGTATGGCCGAAAAAGGTGTTTCAATTGCGAAAAGCATATTAAGAAAATCAACAGATCCAAACATGGGGTTGCTTGCATACAGAAGCACTCCTTTGGAAAATGGATTTTCACCAGCAGAACTTTTTTTTGGTCGAAGAATAAGATCAAACTTACCTCAGATACCTAAGTTATTAAAACTACAGTGGAAGAGTGTAGATAAATTTCGAAGAAAAGATACCAAACTAGGAAACAGGAATGAGAAAAATTTTAATCAAAGAAAAGGAGCAAAACTGTTGAAAGAATTGAATATACATGATAAAGTGTGAATTCCAGATATGAAAAGATTCGGAACTATTGTAAGAAAAGTTAAGTATCCAAGGTCATACATTGTTTCAACGGGAAAAGGTGAAATTCGGAGAAATCGTAAACAGTTGATAGTGCAACAATTGGAGAACTTGGAAGAGGAAGATGGAGTGATGGAAAATGATTATCCACCAATTAACATCAGCCAGCCAAATAAAATGACTGAAAATAAAAAAGAATTACAATTGTCAAGCAGACATCCTTCAGAAACGTCAACTGATCCTGTTTCGAATAGAGGAAAGAGTTTATACGCTACAAAAAGTGGGAGAGTTAGTAGGTATGCTTTTAGAGGGCAGAATATTTACTAGTGAAATATTTTTGTCGAACTCCTCTATACGTTTCCTAAAATATATAAGGAATAAAAACCAGACTGCAACCAACAGCTATTCTCCGGACTAATGCTCCGCCGAACGCTGAATTACGAATTACAAGCCTGGCCGAGTTAAGTGCACTAACTGTGTATTGCCACAAAACGCTAAAGTTTCGATTTTAATAGACACCAGCCGAAAGACTTATTCCTACTTAAGGGCGCTCTCGTACCAGCCACCCCATACCACTTGCAGACTGCAGTTTCGAGCTATTGGCTCTCGTCAGTGCAAGGTAGGTCTGAGATGGCTGGAACGAGGTATTTGTTC
The DNA here is from genome assembly GCA_936432065.2 of Rutpela maculata. Taxonomy (NCBI): domain Eukaryota; kingdom Metazoa; phylum Arthropoda; class Insecta; order Coleoptera; family Cerambycidae; genus Rutpela; species Rutpela maculata. Next base: position 116,575,802 of record OW386285.2, read on the forward strand.
ACTCTTGGTACATGACGAGATTTATCAAACCACGACATGCAGCAAAAATGGCAGGCTCCATCTAGCGGCTAATGTCCATTACAATCGAAACAGCAGTAGCCCTGACATGGGCATAGTTAGTAGGTATGCTTTTAGAGGGCAGAATATTTACTAGTGAAATATTTTTGTCGAACTCCTCTATACGTTTCCTTAAATATATAAGGAATAAAAACCAGACTGCAACCAACAGCTATTCTCCGGACTAATGCCCCGCCGAGCGCTGAATTACGAATTACAAGCCTGGCTGCGTTAAGTGCAATAACTGTGTATTGCCACAAAACGCTAAAGTTTCGATTTTAATAGACATCAGCCGAAAGACTTAGTCCTACTTAACGTATAGAAGAGTTCGACAAAAATATTTCACTAGTAAAAAGTGGGAGAGTTAAGCCACCATAAAACAAGAGAGGATGTATTGTAACGTAGTTGGTCGGTTTGAGAACAGTTGATATTATGATAATTAATATGCTGCTAGTTACGAAATAAAGATAATTAGATCGTTACTGAATATTAGTGTTATTATTATATATTATTAATATATAATAATATATCATTATTAACAATACACCTAGAAATGTAGTTAAATTGCGACATTTAATAAACGTTTCATAAACGTTTCACAAATACATTTTATAAGCTGTATATAAGTAGAAAATTGGTTAAATTATGACATTTAATAAATGTTTTAGAAATGCGTTTAATAAATGTTTCACGGATACTTTGTCTATATGACATTTTATAAACCACCTATAAAGCGCGTACGCAGTGCCATAAACGACACTTGGGCTTTCCGCCAAAATTCCATTGTCGCCATTTTGTAGTTAGTACATCCGTCAGTTCATTCATTGTTTTAGGTTAAAACAATAACCGGAGATTTCTAAATTCACCGGTGGAGCGCACCGGTAAACAATAATATTATATGATTGGCTATTTTGAGAAACATAGCTAATCAGCTTCGTATTTTATTTACCGGTCCGCCCAACGGTGAATTTAGAAAAGTGCTGTAAATGACAGTCTGCGACATAATACCGAAATAAATTTTTTAAAGATTTTCGTGTCATTGTGCCGTTAATAGGTAAAAGGTCATAGGGGACAAGTATCGTGTTAATAGTAATTTTTATTTAACGATATGAGTAAACGAGATGGAACTGTTTGCGCTGTTAAGAGGGAGAAATGTGATCAAATCAGAGGGGATTGGGCGGAAATGAGCCAATAATGTACAGAGAGCTGTTGTGTTGGTTGTCTAGTTTTGGCGTTCGTACTTTCTTTACTATTGCTCTACCTACACGAACTTCATAAATTAAACTGGACTTCACAACGCACATATCCCAAACAAAAGCTCGTGACACCACTTACCATGGTCACCATGATAGGCTGTCAACTTATTTGAGGTTGGCAATACTCAGTAGGAATCACAACTACTGTTCGTTATTTTGTAGCGCATTGCCAAATGTTTTATATTTTCAATAAACTTGAATACTTTTCTTCAAAAATGCCACTTCATCTTCTCTAATAACAAGAAATTTATTCATAATGTGAGACTACTACAATAGTTAGAGTAATTTATCATCAGAAGTACTCATTAATACTCTCATTTTAATAAAATTATTTCTAAAATCTGACAATCATTTGCCTATCAACAACCAACGGGATAATACTAGATTAAATCTGACAACATCGCCTTTGTACTTTTGTTTTTGTACTTTGTTTTACGTTCTGAAAACCTATCATGGCGGCCAGCATGGGGGGTGTTAGCGTTTGGACCTTATGTGAGGTCCAGTTTAATTTATGAAGTTCGTGTCTACCTATTTACAATCACGCCTGAAAGGTCAAGAACACATCGAAACCAAGCTTCAAATACACGAAATGAGTGCGCATCGGTTATAAATGTAATTATTTTTGCAATCATTTTTAATTATATCGAAGTGACTCCATCTACTAAAACAGCATTGTACTAAAGAAAATTTCCAGCAAAAAGCATTTTTTAGCGAACTGGCTCATGTTATTAAATTGATCAAAAGATATTCTTGTAAGTAAATGAATACTACACTTCTATTGAAGAACATTTTTTGCTCACATTGGCTGTTTATCAGCCAATGTGAAGAGAGATCTTCCTAATAAACAAGTTTTAACTAAAAATATTTGTTTCGTCCTTAATATAGTTTTTTTTTGTTTGTTTATATTATAGTAATTGTTTTATTAATTTTCTTTGATTAACAGTAATAAATAGATGTCGTCATTGTATTGTATTCTAAGATTTCGCGTGAAATATATAGAGAGAGCTAGTAAGTCAGCCTTCCTGCGCGAGAAACAGAAAATAACCCGCCAAGGGGATTCGCATCGAGGCATTTGATACATACATTTCGTTTCGCTTTTTCCGCTATTATATATTAAGCAATTCGCTACTTTCGCTATTTTTTATGTGTTGATGGGACTACGAGTAGAGTAATCTGACCAGAACAAGAACATCCGATCTAATAACCATCCGGCCCGAACGAGAAGATAAAGGTAAGACTGCTCAGTCTCTCTATATATAACTATATAAAATCGCTAAAACCTGATGTTGGACGTGAAGGTCAAACAATATTCTTCAATAGAAGTGTAGTATTCATTTACTTACAAGAAATTATTTTTTCAGTTTAATAACGCCAGCCGTTTGGCTAAAAACTACTTTTTCCAAGTCAAGATTTTTAGTACAGTGCTTTTTAATAGATTCTGCCACCTACAGCACTACAATAGGGGGCTCTGCGTCATGTAACCATAACCATATAATCTTAAATTTCAAGTTTTTCAAGTTTATTCTCATTTTTAATGTTTGTATATGCATTTTTAGCTTGAAGCCGTACTGGCTCCAAGCAAATATTTAAAAATTCACGTAAATAATTTGTCAATATTAGGCAATCCAACGACCTGTCAAAATTATTTTTCAATATGGCGCTGAGGGCAAACATGGGGTTTATTTTAATTAACTCGCGGAAACGTAGCCAAGGCAACCGAAAAAAAAAACTCATTTAACGAATGAAAATAAAGGATTGCCGGATGTTTGCCCTCAGCGCCATGTTGGAAGTCACGTGGTTTGGATCGCCTAATTGTTGATTAATAAAAATAGACTGCTAATTACAGGTTAGATTTCCAACCTACAAAAAGAGTCCTATTTAATTAGGACAAAGTATTTAGAACTTCACAAGCATTACACTGAACTAAATTTTAGTTGAAAATACGGGAACCAGGCAGAAATTTTGATAACACCTGCGTGAACACTCTTAAATCTTAAGAAACACATATTTTTAAGGTTAGCTGTGACGTCACGTGCAGATAACCTATAATAGCCATACTTCCTACCCTTCGCCCCACTTCAGCTTTAGCTTTACCGATGAAACTTTGTGATTGGCGTTGTCTCATCTTAAGGAATGTCCAAGTCGTACGACAGGAATAGATATTAGTTTATTTAGGTTTCCTAAGGATCCCCAAGGGTATTTTATTATCTTAGATTACAAGATATTTCCAAGTAATTGAGAACCTTTCTTCTTTTAATGTCCGTATTGTGGTTGGAGGCATGCGATCGTGGGGATTTGGCAAGTATATGTTCAGCCAAACTTTATAACAATTTTAAGTTGTTCACACGACATTTTGAGGCGAAAATGTCCAGAAATATGTATTAAAATAGACTGCTACCAACAGCACTACCTACTATTTCCCCTCAACTTGTTACTTTAAAAAGAAAAAAAATAATATTTCCCCAGAACAATCTCCCACTAAGAAATTACAGATTTTCTCAGGTGAGACATTGTATTGATTTCAATACATTTTTTGATTTTATATTAAGAATACAATTGTTCATAGAGATAATTTTATCCAGTTTACTTCAGTAGTTTTATTACCTACCATAAATAGAATTTTTCGAATAAGGTAATTGCATTCGTTTATTTATAATTATGTTGTTTAAATTTCCCACCAAAAGTACCATTAACAAAATGGCGAAGGTCACAAATTGATCTGAAAAACTCAAAGGCGGTGCTGAAAGTACCGCTTCTGGTAGTTCCTTATTTTGTGGTCCCGGCTACCATAATAATTTTGCTAGCGAGTTATCCATATTAGGTCAGAGGTCCAACTTCAATGTAATTGAAAAGGCTTCGCCCTGTGGGAATCGCCTTATTGATCACAGCACCACCATGCCTAGTAGCATATTTTTCAAATATATCTGCCTCTCTAACCTATTTGACATGATAAAATTGATTCAAATTAGATCAGCTTTGTGCTGTCATCTTCCTTTATAAGACTTTTCAGTAACAAATTTGGTTTATCTTAACTTAAATTTGAAATTCTACTACTTTGATACCTATATCGTTCTTCTGTTGAGTAAACTAAACTTTTTTTAATTAAAGTATTGTACCTATAGATACATTTTTAATACTATATTCCATTTTATAAATGTTTCACAAATATGTTTGTAAGCTGTTTGATTTGTTCACTGGTTTTGATATAATAAATAATCCAAACTGTCCTGAATGGCGTTGTTTATTAGTTGAAGACCTAAGTGGATAAAGGTGTTATGTCCAGTGGCGGCTCGTCAGGGGAGGCAGGGGAGGCTGAGCCTCCCTTTGGAAGAAGCAACATATCTTGCAATCTTCCAAATTAATATCTTTTACTTGTAGAAATTTCTACTTAGGTATATCTCAATTTTCAATATTGTTTATTGTTTATAGTTCATTAATTAATTTTCAGTGTATAAAAAAGTTCTGCATTTCCTTTCCACAAACATACCTATAACGTCACAGTCCGGATTGTCTTTGTATGCATATTTCCCGGGCGACCCGGTCTTTCATTGAATGAACAGAGCGCTTCGCTTGAGGCTTATACGAAATAGCTTCCAACTTCAAGGCATTTAGTTTTAACATAAATGACCTTGCATTACTTTTGCGTTGTCTAGCAACACTTCAAATAAGACAAGCTAGGCCGCTAGCCTCAGTCCTCAGTTCTTTATAGCGCATGTGCAGTTCAGGAGTTCAGGCACAGTATAGAGAAGACAAGTACTTTCACTCGCAGCGGTCCCTTTGATATTTGTTGTACTCGATTTTATTTGGTTCAGGTGATTCACAGGAAAACGAACTGTCAGTGGTAATTTGTCGTTTAGCCGGTTAAGATCAACTTGACATTAAAATACATAAAACATTTGATAGGCGGGCTAGAAATGAGTGCTCTAGGTGAAAATATTCCCAACAACATCTCTTGTCCAGACGTGGTGGATTATTTGTTATTAAATGGATTTTCTACTCTTACTTACGACGAAAAGGTAAGAATTAAAAGAATTGCTAGGCCTACACCAGCAATGCCTTCGTTAGTTTTTAAAAGTGGAAAACAAAACAGAGGGTTTTGTGATAACAATTATAAAAAAATCGAGTGGTTAACGGCATCAACAGTTAGAAACAAATTATATTGTTGGAGATGTTTATTATTCACTAATGATCAATCCTTAATTTGGGGCAGGACCGGGTTTAATAATTTGAAAAATTTGTCGCGAGGTTTACAAAAGCACGAAAAATCCCAGGAGCACATTTCATCTTGCGTTAAATTCGAAATATTTGGTAAACAAAATATTGTAAATTATTTGGAATGTGCACATAAGAGAGAAATAGAAAATTTTAATGAAAAGGTCCGTGAAAATAGGGAAATATTAAAGAGATTAATTGATGCCGTTATATATTTATCTTCGCAAGAAAATTCTTTCCGAGGGCATGACGAAAAACGCGATTCGTGCAATAAAGGAAATTTCAAAGAGCTAATAGATTTTTTAAAAATGTATGATCCAAAATTAGAGAACTTTTTGAATAACGCCACTATTTTTTCCGGAACATCTAAATCAATTCAAAATGATCTAATTGAGAGTGTTAGCTCGATTATTAAAGGCAAAATTTATGAAGAACTATATAATTGCGAATTTTTCTCGTGGCAAATTGACGAAACGACGGACATTACCTGTAAATCTCAACTTTCCGTAATTTTTAGATATGTAATGCACGGCGAAGTTATTGAAAGGTTTGTTGGTTTTCTTGATGTGAGTAGTGGAAGAAACGCGGAGAGTTTATTTAAATTATTAATCGACGAATTTGGTAAATTTGATTTGAAAAATAAATTAATAGCACAAACCTATGACGGCGCTGCAGTTATGTCAGGGCATCTTAATGGACTCCAAACAAAAATAAAAGATATTGCTCCTCAAGCTTACTTCATTCACTGTTATGCACACCAATTAAATTTAGTTCTGAGTAAAGCATGTAACGGAATTAAAGAAGTTAGAATATTTTTTTCAAATATTACTGGTTTTTCGTCATTTTTTTCAAAATCTACCAAAAGAACTGATGTTTTAAATACAATTAATATGAAACATAGAATTCCGACAAACGCTCCCACTCGTTGGAATTTTTCATCTAGAGTTGTTTTCACTGTTGACAAATACAGGAAAGAACTTATTGACGTTTTTAATTTTATTTTGGAAAGTGAAGATTTTTTAAATGACGCTCAGACTTTAAGAGCAGCTTACGGATTAAAATCGTTATTGTTGGATAAAAATTTCATATTTTTTCTAAAAGCTTTTAACATGATTTTTGAGCAAACTGATGTTGTTTTCCAAATTTTACAGAATAAACTAACTGATATAACATATTCTAAAAATAGACTTAAGTCACTTATATCCAAATTAAAAGAATTTCGCAATAACGAAATACATTTCAATACTTTATACAATATTTTTTTAGAAAATACTGAAAACGTAGATGATGAGCCAGGGCCACAATTTAAAAAAAGAAAGACAACATATAACTTTGACAGGGCAGATATACATTACAAACAAATTTTTATAGAAATTTTAGACACCATTATAATCCAAATTGAAATTAGATTTTCTGATTTAAATACTTTGCAATGTTACGATTTAGTAAATCCTAATAATTTTACAGCGTTTTCTAAATCATTCCCTACCAGTCTAATGGAGAAATTAATGGACCATTATCCTTTTTTACCGTATTTCGTTAAAAAATGAACTATGCGTGTTGTATTCTGACCAGCAACTTTTAGCAAATCCAAAATCATCTCAAGAAATGCTTACTTATATATATAATAATAATTTAAAAAGCTGCCTACCCGAACTGTACAAACTTTTATCATTAGTGTCAACAATTCCAGTAACCTCAGCTTCTGTAGAACGATCATTTTCAGCACTTAAACGCATAAAAACATTTACTAGAAACAAAATAAGTCAAGACCGCCTCTCAAATGTATCGCTTATTTCAATAGAAAAACATTTTTTGTCAGAATTGAAGAAACACGATTCATTTTATGATGAAGTAATCAACCATTTTGCTAGTTCCGAAAATCGCAGGTTACCACTCATTTATAAAAATATTTAGGCTTTACACCAAAGATTAATATAGTTGTTATTTTAGAAAAAATATTTATTTGCGTTATTTATTTTTTAGGAAATATTTTTTAATTCTTCCGCGGTTATATTTTTTTATATAACTTCTTTCTCAAAGCTATTTTAATTTTTATTAAAAGTTATAATTTTACACTCTGGCAGTGATAATGAATACAATTTTTGTTTGTCGGAAAATACTTTAATTTTTTTTCCAAAACTATTTTGATTTTTATTAAAAGTTATAACTTAATTATAAGTGGGATAGTAGGGCTCCTTTGGATACCGATACTCGAGGCGTAGGAACGGAAATTTCATGAGAATGATTTTTTCGTCTCATTATATTTTCTATTTCCTTTTCTTTTTATTCTTTTATTCTCTCAAGTCGTGAATCGGTATCCTGGCGAACAACCCACGACAAAAAAATGTAACGCGCCGTTGTACTACCTCGAGGGTGGTGGGGAAATGTACAAATTGTAATCATATTGCAAGTTAATTGTCTTTCAAAATATCAAGCCTCCTCTGCAGAAAATATCACGAGCCGCCACTGGTTATGTCACACTTTTAAAGTTTTGAGTAAATTAAACAAAACGGTTTTGAGTTGGAACTTATTTATTTCGTCTTCGATTCAAATGAATAATACCTCATAAAATAGATAATTTTGGGTTATGTTCTTTTGTTTACTCTAATATTAAAGAAAAATATCAAGCTCTTATGAAACTAGATTTTTCTGTCCAAAACTGTGTACATCCACTAAAATTACTGGTTGTATGAATGACATGGCGCCTTTATAATTAAAAAGTTTCTATAAAATATTACAAATTTAGAATTCACCGTTTATTGGGTGTTAAATCTATATCAGGGGTGTTCAAAAATTGCATAAAGTAATTTTTTTTAAAATGCGACATAACACCTTTATCCACTTAGGTCTTCAGTTCTTTTAGAGTTTCCAATATATATATTTTTTAAAGTCTCATGACTAACTGTAATATTTTCTTCAGATTGCATTAACTTTTCTTTCAATAATTTACAGGCATTCAATTTTAGTAGTTGCATAATGGTGCAGTGGCTAAAGTATTGCCTTGCAATTGTTTGTTCGAATCCCGACAGGTTGGATGTCTATTTTTCAACTTTTTTATATATTTTTTATACTAACGAGTGTTTCACCAACGAAGTTGGTATCACAAAATTTGGAATATCCAATACTAACAGTGTGTACAAGAAAACTGCGGAGAGTATTCTATAGAATATGCAACAGTTATCTAAAGTTCAACAAACCGTCGAAGAGTATAATTTTTACTCTAGTGGACTATTATAGTTAATGAACGATATATTTTATTCCAAAGGTTAAAACTTGTAGTAAAATTTAGCTTAATAAAAGTAAAAAATAAAAAAAGTAAAAATAAAAGTAAAAGAAGTACGTTTATTAGTGGTTTCTGGCCAACATATTTTATACAAATAATTAATATATACCGCATATATGAAGTCTTTGCTAAACGTTGATTTAACGTGTATGACGTACCTATATTGATAGTTCATTTGAAACGTCTTCTACATCAAGATTTTTTTACCTTTAGTGGAAATTCACATATATAATAGAAACGCAAAATCATAATGTGGTATTAGAGAATATTATTTAGGTATTATGCAAATCACAACTTACATACTTTCTTATTTATCATGAAAATACCTTCTTTCTGTATATTGTTGCCCTAATCTGGGCACGCTAATATACTAGTTAGGTAAATACTTTAAAACACTTATTATTGGAGAACCAATCAAAACAACTACTTTCCTAGCTAATACTGACGAAGTACTGAATTACATGATAGGATTCTTAGCATTTTAAAGAAAAAAAATATATTGAAAATACTTATATCATTTATTTACATTTAGTCATTCACACTTTTCTTATTTAATATGAAATTATCTACTTTCTGTATATTGGTACCTTAACCGGGTCACGCTAATATACTACTTAGGAAAACACTTTAAAACACTCATTATTGGAAAACCAATCAAAACAACTACTCTTCTAGCTAATACTGACGAAGTATTGAATTACATGATAGGATTCCTGGCATTTTAAGGCAAAAAAACATATATTGAAAATACTTTATTTATTGAAATTCAGTCATTCACAACAATTATTATTGAACCTTACATTCTATTTCAACTCTAGAAAAGTTGTACAAGTTTTTTCGAACTCATTAGTTCTCATCAGTAGAGTATAGAAACATTCATTCATTATTTACAAGCCTATTCTTGATCTATTTTTTACAATTAATTATTTTTTTACATTATACATAATGTGGTATATCATAAATGTATAGTTACTATACAAAAACATTTTTAAACAATATTATACATGCTAGGGTTTGCTGAGAGGCTTCAAGAAATTTTAGAAAGAAAGAAGGTCTAAATTCGACCCAAATATGTGTTCTCTTTATGCGTGTTCAGTCGATGGTGGTCCCATTATAATTTCATCAAACGACATCTAGTGTAAAGTGAGCAAAAACTGAAAACCAGTTTTTTTAGTCGCAAATTGGCGAATGTGCTAGTGATAAAAAAATAAAATTTCACTAGAATTGGACGTTAGGTATTTTAGAAGTGCATGATACTGAATCTGACGTCAAAGTTAAGAAATCAAAGTTAATAAACCAAAATGGTGATTCCAATATGGCTTCCATAATTGCAATATTACTGCAAATATAAATATACGAAATTGGTTACGTGGAGATTTCTTTCAGGACCTATATAACTTACATATTTTCGAAGTAAATCCATGTGATGTAAATTTCAATTACCTTTCGCTTTCTATCTGTCTCTATCTCTCTTACTCTCTTTCTCTCGGGATAAGTCTACCTCATACTAATACACTAAAAGTATTATTGAGATAATAGGCATATTGTCACGTGTAACCTATGCAATACAAAACATACACGATAGATATGACTCTGAAGGCGATAACGTAGAAGTTTTTAATTACTAATGCACTAGCACAGAGGTCAAACTTATTCTTATCATGGGAGATTTATAAGCCAAAGTTATCCATAAGTTAAATGATGCTAAGACGTCAGTAGGAGCATTTGCACTTAGCAGAAGAAATTCGAGAGGACAATCGTTGGTGCATTTTATACCATATATTATACTAAGCAAACATAATACATAATAATACGATTCTAGGGAGTAACCAGACTCAAATAAAAGTCCAGAGCAATAATAAATACTATAAAAGGAGCAAAAAGGACACTTGTATCAAAATAAACCAGGCATGAAAAACTTAATCAAACTGTGAAAAATCTCATGGAGGAATGAATGAAATCAAGAAAGGTGATATAAAATCAGAACTCAATAACTGACGAAAACTAGATCTAAGAAAAAAAATTAAAAAAGGCTCTATCCTTAGATACAGAAGAAATAATAGAATATAATGAAACTATAAATATATTAAAAAACACAGTGTCCAACGGGAGAACAAAAAAATGGACAAATTGTGTAAAACTGAGAAGAGGCAATAGAAATAATCGAAGAGTTCTATACGAAGTTATATAAAGACAAATGAACAAGAAATGAGCAAGAGCAGAAGATAAGTGGACAATTGTGATGAATCAAAACACTGAAGTCCCTGATATATCCATGGAAGAACTTATGCAGCCAAAAGGTAAAGGAAAAATTACCTAAGGAAGATCATAATTCTAGAGGACGACTGAAAATGCATTTTTCGAAAACCACTGACTTTATTGTACTTTTTATAGAAAATATTTAATAAATCTAGTTCGTAAATTGGTCATAGCTTGAGTAGCTGTACAGGAGAAATAGTAAGAATTTTTTTTTTGTATAGAATTGTATGTACTTCAAATTTTCAAGTAGTTTTCTGGTTGGGGCATTTTTAGGACTATATTATTGGACTACGTTCATAAAAAAATCAAGATGCTAGCACTAATAGTTAAGGCAAAATTTTGGGGGAAAAGTTTAGCTAAAAATACAGTCAATCACGAAAACCTAAACAACTTCTAAACTAACAAATTTCCCATAATCTATATGGGGATCAAATCGATGTGCATTGGGGTCCTCTATCATCCTGCGTCAGCTAGTCCGTCTTCAATGAAACGCCCTGTATATTCAAATTTGTAATATTTAACTGGTAATATTTTATATACAAAAACGTTAGTTTTTTTTAACAATTAGGTATTAACAAGAACTGCAATAACTTAGGTAAAGAGGCGCTACTGAGAAATCTCCATGTTCTTCATAATTAGCTGAATACAAAATTTACGACGACCCACATAATCTATTCCGCGAAAACCTATTGTGTAGATGAAATAATTATTTAAAGATAGATAATACTCCCTTCGTCTCTAAAGAAGCGATAAAATATTTACAACAGCTTAAGACTTAGATTAGTTATGGTTAGTTTAAGGCCAGGCAATAAAAAATTTATTTACGGATGAAGTAACAATATAGACCACAGAAGGGCGGTACTGGGATATTCTGGTGCGTTGAATTAAAATATTATTGTTGATGAAGCAAAGTTCATGAATTAGAGATATGCCACCGGACATGTGGTAATTACTCTGCTAAATGGTGCAATAATTAATCCATTAACCCTTGTTTATTATGCAGTATCTTTTATTCCCTAAAATAATCAAATTAAAATTTTAATTATAATCATTATCATAAGCCGCTTATTAAATATTTAATATAAGGAATTCTAAATTGAACTCGACAAAACACAAATTGACTAATACAATGATATAATTGCTTGTCATAGATTTTTCCCCCAATTAGACACCTACTGCTGCGGTTCAAATTATTTAATTGTATAGCAATTACTTCATTTGAATACAAAATTCCTTCATTTATTTATTCATAATGTCTTAAGAGAAATGTGATCTATGAATTATTCTAGTTAGCCTACCTCTACTGTATGGTACGTATGGCAGCATAATTTCGCCTATCTGTCGCAGTTACTTGTAAGGCGTACAGTCTTACCGAAGTTCTTGGATTGCGTTTTAGTGGGTGAAAACTTTGAATTCTGTAAAAGGGTGCCAGCAATCCAAAGGTCCTGCCAGCTCTTGGTTGGGTTGGGTGTAGCTCTCAGGGTCGATTTCCAGTGTTGACGGAAGATGTGGCTTTAATGTTGGCAGATGAGTTCAGGACAACTGATTATGCCCTGAAGTTCCAAGATGATAAATAGTAGGGCACTTGTGCCCTTATGTTTCACTTAGTTTAAAAATAAAACACAAGTATATCGCAACAATAGTTAAGGATGGCAAGCCTAACACTCGATCGTGAATTTCGTTGGGGCAATTCAGTTTTGTTTTGAAAAAAATTCTGAGAAAATGTTTGGTTTGATTCTAGTTCACTCTAAATATTTTGTCAAAAAATTTTATATATACAGCCTTAAAACTTGGAAAATGTATTTTACTCGAAATCTAACTAAGTTATTTTTTAAAACTGGGAAAATAGTTTTTATTTGAAATTTTGACTATGTCGTCTTAAAACAGAGAACCAATTTTTAAATTAATTTCAGGCTAAGTCAATTTTTAATTCACAGAAAATTGTTTTAATTGAAAATCAGACTATGCAAATTTTTACAACCCGAAAACTTTGAATTAATTTTTCTTAACTTTTTTAGTTTGTAAAATTTCTTAATTTTTTTTGTGGTCATACAGCAGGTCTTGAGGATGTGCTTCTTTCTGGTTAATTTGTTTTTATTATTTCTTAGTACGATCTTAAAATTAATTATTTAATAATTTTTTTCGCTCTCGGTTTTATAGTAAAATATTTGTAATTTTTTTAGTTTGTAAAAATACTGAATTTATATGCGGTCATTTATTAGTATTTAATAATATATTCCTTTTTAGTTAATTCATTTCTAAAATTTCTCAGCGACGCGCTTAAAATTAATTCTTTACTGAATTTCTTCTCGGTAGGTGACATTCGTCAGAAGCTGCTCCTAAGAGGATGCTTGTGGCTTCCGCCTACTTCGGCACATACCGCGGGTTGTATAATATCTTGGAATATCTTGCTTCTTGAAATCAGTTTTTAATCATCATATTCGGTTTCAGGGTACCAAAAAACCTGAAAATAAACATACTTTAAATGCTTAGAACAATTGGAATTTCGGCCTCTCCTGGGGCTTCTATGGAGTGCTAGGGGGTGACTGGGTGGTTCAAATCAGTTTTTATCCTCATATTTGGTTCAGCGCACCAAAAAACCTACTTTTCAAATGTTTGGAACAAGTGGAATTTCAATCTCCAGGGGGGTTGTAAGGGGGTGCTAGGGGAAAATTGGATAATTAAAACCTTTTTTTATTGTCATATTCGGTTTCAGCGTCCCAAAATACATGGGGGTAGGTAGCCTCTGGGTTTCGACTTTTTTGCTTTTTTGTGTGCCTGTGTTTCGTGTAATTATTGGGATGTAACGTGCACAGTGTTGTTGTTGCTGTTGTTTGATTGGTAAAGATTGGGAGTGGCGATATGTGATGGAGGTAGGTAGGTAGGAAGTGAGGTGAAGCTTATGAACATTGTTTACAAAAGGAATGTTAGTGTTATGATTGGGCCTCTTGACTCTTTTCGTGGGCTTGTAATTTCTTATATTGTACTTTGGTTTATTTTGTTGAGTGCGTTTTTACAATTTTTTGTTTTTTTGTTTTTTTTTATTGATTTTTGATATGTTTTTTTCTGTTTATTTTTTTCCAGTTGACTAGGTTAGTAATTTACCGTTACGCTTGCTTCAGAATTTTGGTTTAGCTGAATAGGGATGTTAGCATAGTAACATTCTTTCTCGTGAGTCCTCTGGTGACATTAGCATAATGTTTTCGAAGGCGTGCTCCTTGCCTCTTGCCTGTTTTCCCCCAACCATTAACCGTTCTATATTGTCCTCTTTCCAGCTATTGTGACCCAATACAATGCTAACGAGTGTTTTGGGGGGCGTATTTCTTCAAGAATCGAAATTTTCAACAGGTTTTTATTAAGCAAAGAGGCGTCTTGTACAGGTACTTCGATAGAAATATTGAAGCAACGTTCATCGCGGTTAGTGCTTGCATGGGGTAACCCGTCTGGGGAAACACGGCGATCTCGTCCCACCTTCTAGCTGCCTGTATATCAGTGTATGCGTAGAAGTTATGTAATTTGAGACGAGGATTACCTAGTGGATATACCATCCTTCGGAGGGGATGTAAAGCAGGCGGTCCTTTGTCTATTAAATGTTAGGCAAATTAAGTAATTATAATGTACGGTACACTCAAATCGGAAATGTCAAAATTTGAAATGACATTTTTACTAATCCCGTCTTAAACCACCCCACGACTTAGTTTAAGTTTTACGGGGTTAAGTGTGCCTGATAACCTTAAAATTCAAGGTTAGCGTTTTGGTACAACGCAACTTGCCTTTAACCCTCTTTTAACACGGGGTTAGGTCTATCCGCGTGTTGATACAACTTGCTCTAAAATATACAATATAGGATTTTATTTAAAAAAATATATGTTGGAGTGACTATTGTCTTCTTCTACTTTTTGTCCTGCTTCTTCATCATCTGCTCTATCTTCCTTGATAATATTGTCGCAATTTGTATATGTTCAAAGTTTTGTACCATATGTCCCTGCTTTGTGATACGAGCACCATTTTATTTTTCTCTGTTTCTTATTGGGATGCTCTGCCACATGTTATTTTCTTCTAAACAATGTTCAAAAATCTACAAAATAATACAATTAACCAGTATTTTACTGGAAAATAACCTCTACTCCTGTGACTTTTACGTCAAAGGATCAGTTAGGGGGTGATTTTTGACAAATAATGAATAAGAAAAAAAATATAAAAATTACGTATTCAGAAAACGAATCTATTTCCTTTCTCAAAGCATATTATAATGTTTGTATGCTGTGTATTCAGGGATTGCATTACCGGTTAACCGGTTAACCGGTAAACAGAACAAAAAACACATGACGATATAATTATCGGTTATTTTAATTTTTTACCGGTTATTTCGGTAAATTCTGAACTTACGATATGTCACGTATTCAACGTTTTTATTTATGTCAGTGACTAGTATTCACTAAATATAGAGTGACTGTCTCAACACTGAGCATTTTTAACAATAAATAAATAATATTATAAAAATTAAAACCCAAACACAGAGAGACAACAGAGAGACACTAAGAAATACAAGTAGAGAGACATTGACAATATCTTGCGACAGGAAATTGAATATTTCACTGCCTAAAATATCCGTGGAAAACATTTAGAAGAATGTTATTACCAATTCTTATTAATTTATCGACCTACCAATATCGATAGAGGAAGGGCATTTTCAGTTGGTGGTATTCTATGTACAAATATCAGACGACTAACAGATACAGCTTTGAAAAACTAGTCCTTTTAGCTATTTTTAAAGAATATTGTATTTTTAGATTAGGTATTCAGTAAATGCCCTATTTGAGTTTATGAGTGTAATTTTTGTTATTTACAGAATAATTATTTATTTAAATTTATTTCATTTATATTTTTTCCTTTTGATAAAAAAAAACTTATTATAATATTATAATAATAATACATTTATTTTACTCAAAGTAAAAATGGTACAAATTGAACTGTAGAGCTCTTCTTCCATTTGCCCAAATACAAATAACCTAAATCTAAGATCATAAAAAGATTATAAAAAAATATTAATACATATAAATCTAAAATTTCAAGAAAAAAATAATTATTATTTTATTTGTTAATATTAAGTAATGAATTGTAATAATCTAACAAATGTTATATTTTATAATAATAATGACAATAATAACAACAGCAGCACTCAGACATGCGAGCAGACAAGGGAAACGGGCAGACCCCGCGAAGCGAAGCAAAAAGGTTAAAAGTAAATAAAATTATATCGGAAAAAGAAAAAGAAATATACGCGCATCCACAACGCAGCATCAAGTCTCCTGCTTCTGATCAGCCAAAATGTAATTTTTGACAACTTTAGTAAAAAAAATTTTTGATTTTTATTGTTTATATTCATTTGGAAGTTCATTCCAAAGATGAGATGCAAAATACTTAAATGATCTTTGAAAAATCGCAGTTTCATGCTGAGGCACCAAAAAATTTTGTATGTATCTTGTATTATGCAAGTGATCTCGTGAAATTAACTTATTTCTTAAGAGGATAATCTGTGCTAGGACAAATAATATTTTCATTGATATATATGAAAAAGGTTTATACGGGTGGGCGTGCCCCTTTGACCAATGAAATATGCCGTCTACGTAAACAGGAGGAGATTAACAAAATTGTGTAATATAAGAGAAATACTTCAAATATATTTCTGTCGTACAGAGTCGAATTTCGCGTTGGGTGCACAAGAATTTTTATTTAAAGTAATTTGAGTAGGAAAACTGAATGCGGTTGTAGTGATTCCTTAGGCAGTGGTTTTTAATTAAAAGAAAAACTATCTGTAGATACATAATGTAAATGTACAGTGTACAGGATGTCCTAGTTAACGCGTTATGTCCGATTTTCTCGGTAGTTTTTTTCGGGGAATCGATGCCGCTAAGAAACATATAATTAAACATCAAAGAAGAATTGATCGGATTATTTATGTTCTTAATTGACTATTAAAGGAATAAATTAAAAAAAGGCATGTAAATTTTAAATATCACTTCCGGTTTACATGGCAATGGCGTTCTTTTTAATAATAATAATAATAATAATATATTTATTAACCTTTTCTGCCATACAATAGAATGGATAAGGTAAGTCAGTAATTATATTGTATAAAAAATACATGAATGTATAAAAACAAAATATAGCAAAAAACAAACAAATGATAGCATAATACCAAATATTTGATAAAAAAAACAAAATATCAATACGCAAAATATACATACAAACATAAAAAGAAACATATAGTACAGGAAATCAGGAAATAGAATATTAATTACTTCCACATCCAGTGGAAGTATAGTAACAAAAAATTTTTGAAAATTTTTATTGTTCAAATAGGCTTAGACTGTCACGAAAGGTCGCCATTTTAAGTTTCAGCGTAAAAAAATGTCTGTCTGTCTGTCGGTCTAACTTTTTTGTGCGCACGATTACTCTGGAACCGTTTAAGATATTGACTTGAAATTTGGTACACGTATGTACTTTAACGGGATCTGGAACTAAATTATATTTTCATCTTATTCCATCGAAGGATTGGGGTGTAACTTGAGGTGAATGGGGAGGTAAACAGGTAAATCAAGCAGGTAAGAGTTCGTAAAATTGGTATTTAGTATATATGAGAACCTAAGGTCTCAAAAAAATTTTTGACATTAGCTACCCCCATTACGACCCCTACCCCTAACCCCCATTTTTTAAGGGGACGAAAAAAAAGTGTGATTTAGTGTATGTAGGATTGGGGGGTAAATTGGGGTAAATAGGTAAATCAAGCAGGTAAGAGTTCATAAAATTTGTATTTACTATATACAAGAGAAGCTAAGGTCTCAAAAAATTTTGGCATTAGCCACCCCCATTACCACCCCCACCCTCACCCCATTATTAAAGAGGATGGAAAAAAATTTTGATTTAATGTGTGCACAAGAACCAGAAACCTCAAAATATTTTTTCACCTTATCCACCCCCACTACCACCCTCTATCACCACCCCCACCCCACTACGAATGTGGGGGTTTTTATGGGTTTTTGAGGTAGACGATTTCAAATATTATATTATTAAACAATTATTTCCACATACAACATTTTATCGTTGTGAGTGACGTGGATAGAAAATCTGGATGTGGAAGTAGTGATTCCTTGGGCAGCGGTTTTTTTTTAATTGTTAAATTAGTGTACAATATCGATAATTCTATCATTTACAATTGAAATTAAAATTTTGTGGACATGCCTATTGAAAGTCGCATTTCGGAGATATGAACTTTACTTTGCTTTTTTTTAAAGGAACACTCCATATATGTACCATTTGAAACGCCATAAAAAAAGCTTTGTATTTATAATATAATACATGGTGCTTATCTTAAACAAATTTTGTCTAATTTACTATAAATTTACAATTTATCAAATTAGCCATGGAAAACAAAAGTATGTAAATTAAAATAAACAATATGTTAGTTCTGTCTAATTTCACTTTATTTTAAATAAAATGGAGAATTTCAATAATTGATACAGTGTGTTTCACTTGAAATGGTAACACCCCAATAACTTTTTTATTTTTTTTTTCCGATTTGAATCACATTTTACATAAGTATAGAACAAATTAGTATCTACTTATGACCAGAAAAACATTCGCCTCCTACGGTACCAAAGCCACCTGCGGTACCAAAATATGTGGAGAAAATCGGAAAACCATATTAGGCATTTTTTTATCGGAAAATTTTGTTAATAAAACTTGTTCAGAATTGCCCAAAATGGCCAAAATTTAAACAAAATTAAAAAATGAAAAACTTGAAACTTTAAAAATTTTGAAAATAATTATTTAAAAAAAAAAACTGTAAATCCCCAGATATCGATTTTCATTCGAATAGGACCACAGATGACGAAATTCGTCCGCCATCTTGGATTCCTAAATTTTGAACAAAAATTCGTAACCCGCATCCCAGACAACCCCGAGGTATCGATTTTCAGCCAAATAGGACCATAGATGACGAAATTTGTCCACCATCTTGGATTCCTAAATTTTGACCAAAAATTCGTAACCCGCATCCCCGACAACCCCGAGGTACCGATTTTCAGTCGAATAGGACCATAGATGACGAAATTCGTCCGCCATCTTGGAGTCTTAAATTTTGACCAAAAATTCGTAACCCGTATCCCCGAAAACCCCCAGATATCGATTTTCAGTCGAATAGGACTATAGATCGCGAAATTCGTCCGCCATCTTGGAGTCCTAAATTTTGATCAAAAATTCATAACCCGCATCCCCGAAAACCCCCAGATATCGATTTTCAGTCGAATAGGTCCATAGATGACGAAATTCGTCCGCCATCTTGGATTCCCAAATTTTGACCAAAAATTCGTAAACCGCATCCCCGAAAACCCCCAGATATCGATTTTCAGTTGAATAGGACCATAGATGACGAAATTCGTCCGCCATCTTGGATTCCTATAAATATCTTAGCAGTATGAGATTCCTCGGAAAACCTACGTCAGACTGGATTTTGAACCATAAACTTATCTCAGAAACTACCGTGAAAACCGAGCATAGCGCGTTGACTGGGACACCCTGTACATTTTGCTTGGTAATAATTTCGAATAAAAACTATATAACTATAATAATAACTAAAAACCGAATTCAAATTTTCATAATAAAATTTGTAGGAGTGTTTATACAAAACGGTCCTCTCTATTTGGCACCTTTTATTTATGTATTAACATTTTCAAGAATTTTATCTATTAAGTCATTCCTGTAAGATAAAATAATTTATAAATAAATTTAAGATTACAATTACCAGAACTGCTAAATGCTTCCCTGGCAAGCATTCATTCGCGTCTGGTCTCCATGACAACAAGTTCCTCCCTAAAGTCTGAGAGCGTGTAAAGCTATGCGAATGCCGAGGCGAGTGCCATCTATTGACGGCAAAATTGGAAACTATTTATTGAATCTATGTTTGAAAATTAAGAGGTTATATTTTATCCACGTAATTAATTAAGGACTATCTAGGGCGTCACGTTTTCGTTTTTTGTAAATTCCAATTTTTCGACGTCAATTTTTTCGTTGATCACGTGTTTTTGATTAAAACAAAAAATTAAAAACGTGACGAACTAGAATATATATTTTAATACATACGTACAAAATTTGAAGTTTCTATCTTCAAAAATAAGCCGAATAATTCGTTTCTTCATTTCACTGACCGCAAATTATACTCTTAAGTACTGAGGTTCGTCATTATGAATTATTCGCCAAATAAGTGTGAGCATGCGTAAACGTCTGCGGTTTTCCATGTTTAATATGCTATGTTTATTTAGATGTGGTGATATATGTTGTCTATATGGGATACTGTAAATATATTTTGAAGTTTTTGAATTTTCTCTTTTGCTGTCGCCGATAATAACTTTCCATATACAACATCACCATAATCAACTAAAGATAATACGAGTGAATCACAAAATTTTGATTTACACTCTCTAGATATGTCTTTCGCAAAACTGTATAATTTTTTCAATCGACTGAAAGCGAATTTCAATTTGGAAAAAATATGTTTCTCAAAGCCTAATTATATTAACTATACGTATATAAAAATGTTTTTTGTTAAATTTAGATAATTTTGTACATGGAAAAAGACAATTGCCATTTTCGCCACCCTAATCATTCATTTTAAAAATTACCGGTAAATACCGGTTAACCGGTTATTTACATTTTTATTTACCGATTTACCGGTTATTAAAATTTCCGGTAAATTGCAATCCCTAGAATGAAGAAGAATACTCTGAAGGAGCGGGCGATTGGCCTTCCCCCACTGCGACCTATAAGGTCTATTGTAGTACTCCTTTTTTGTGTGCCTCAGGGCTCCCCATCCAAACATGGTCTTCCTAGACTTCGAGTCTGTTGATAAGGGCCCCCAGGCACGGTTATCAGCCTCTGTCTTTCTCTCGCCGAGCCGCCTCAGTCCAGTCAGGCTTTTACAGCTCAGCATATGGATGAGATCTCCAGCGAGAACTTGAGTCACCATTCCAAGCGCTGGACGCGACCAACGTTGCTTAACATCGCTGATCGAGTGCCGGCGCCTAGATCGGAGCCCGTACATAGAGCCTAGCGTATATTAAATACACATCTTTAAGAATATATTATTTTCAGTATCCATAGATATTTACTGCTTACACAGAACTATTGATATATCTAGTTGATAGTTTTATTTTAAACAATGTTGAGTTTGTTAAGTTCTTCTATAACATCGGCAGCCAGGTATTTGAATTTTAACTCAAATCAGTCGATGCATGTTAAACAGGGTGTCATAAAATGCTTACATGATAGGGCCAAAATAATTTCTTCTAATGATGAAATATTTGACAATGAGAAACGCTTTATAAAAGAGGTTCTTATAAACAATCAATACCCTGAAGCTTTTGTTGATAGAACTTTCACATATATAGAAAATAATAATCATGTACGACAAAAACCTGAACAACGGTACACAACGGTAATTCCTTATGTACACGGATTATCTGAAAAGCTACGCCGTATAGGCAATAGATTTGATACTAGGACAATATTTCAAACGGGCAATACATTGAGATCTATTTTAACAAAAACAAATCATGAGCAAAATTCAAAAAACTGCATTTATAGTATTGTGTGAGTGTAATAAACATTATGTGGGTGAGTCATCCAGACCATTCAGTGTTAGATTGGGTGAGCAGTTACATTAGGAAGAATGAGATTCAGAAATCAAAGATTTGCAAACACGCTTGGGAGAACGGACATAGAATAAACTGGGACTCGGCAAAAATTTTAACAAAAGACACAGATAGCAAGAAAATAAAAATTAAAGAAGCGGCTATAATACTATTGAATGAGGATAAATGCGTGTCAAATTGTTCCGTAGATGTTTGCACCACCTGGCTGCCGATGTTAAAAGAAGAACTTAACAAACTCAACATTGTTTAAAATAAAACTAGATATATCAACAGTTCTGTGTAAGCAGTAAGTATCTATGGATACTGAATATATTAAATATATTCTTAAAGCTGTGTATTTAATATACACAGCACACAAACATTATAATACGCTTTGAGAAAGGAAAGAGATTCGTTTTCCGAAACGTCAGCAAAATACGTAATTTTTATATTTTTGTTCTTATTCATTATTTGTCAAAAGCCACCCTCTAACTGATCCTTTGGCGTAAAAGTCACAGGAGTAGAGGTTATTTTCCAGTAAAATACTGGGATTATTTTAAAGGTGGAAACTTTTCCTTTATCACGGAAAGTACTCAGTTATCAGTTTCTGTGAAATAATGAAATCCTTTCAATGCTTCTCATAATGCTTTGCCAAGTTTATTTTTAATATCAGTGATATTAATCAAATCTTGTTCCTTTTCAGGTCCACTTGAAAAGAATATTTGGCGGCCAAACATAATACAACTATATCAGTATCTGGGCTCATAACAACGATACTGGTATGTTTATTGCTCGGATGAAGAAGCTGATATCAAAATTCTTCATGCATATTATAAGTCAGCAATTCTTCGTTGGATGTTTTATTGTATAAGGTTTATTTCTTTGCTTTTCATCTATTGGATATTGCATTTTTTTTTATTGTATTATGTTCATGACAACTTTAATTAGAAAATAACCTTAATCTGCAAATGTTTGTTGTTGACCAAGTGAAGACTTGAAGTTATTACTAATAATCATATTATTGACATATGAAAAATTCTGTGTATACAGTTTATTAAAAACTTCTTTTTTTAAAATACCTAAGAGGACAAAAGACAAACAATGTATGGGGCGTGAAAGTGCCTAGTAGTTACAACTTGGTGAATCGGGTTGATATTTATTATTGTCTTGGGGTGTTTTTTTTTCTTTTATCGGAACAGGACAAGTTAACACTTCTGAGGGTGACTATGAGGTGTGCAAGGGAAATTTACTGGAACCTTTTTTTTCTATAATCAGAATATTGACATGGGAATACATATTTCCAAGATGGTGGAACGAGTTGAGATTTTTTTAAGGTAACTTTAGAGTGAATCTACTAGAAAGCTGCAGTTCCTGGAGCATTTTGTTTTCTTTATTTGGGATATAGGACAGATTTTTAAAAAATGTTCTGATAGTTCCAATATGGTGGAGCGACCCTTCACTTTGAAGGCGCTTTTTGGGATTGTACGCGAAAATTGCACATGGGATTTTCTGAAACATTTTCTTTTTTGTTTTGTTCACCTTATTTCAGATAGTTCTAAGGTTGGTGGAGCGAAAATTCATTACTAAGCGACTTATTAATATACCAAACGTAGATTATAGGAAGAATCTTATTGTTTTAGAAAAAATCGACCAGTAAATATACTTTGAAACATTTTTAGAAAATAATGTTCATGAAGCTTGTTAGATTGTTGCAACCTTTAATAAGATTCGACAAAAATAAAAATACTGCATGGTATATTGTTGACCGTTTCGTTAATCAATCATCGTGAGATAGTAAAATTACAAATCTAACAATTATGCCTAAAAAATTAACTTAATTTCAAAAAATTGCGAAGAGTATAATACAGAATCAAAAACTATATAAAAACTTCAAATCTGAGAGAGGAGTATTTTTTTTATTTTTAAAACACCGATCCATAGATAGCATGTATATTTTGCACATTCTGTTAATATACTAACAGGTTTATGTCAGGTATTGTTTTATCAGTATCTTTTTAGCTTTTGATTCTATTGCATTTTTTATAGTTTAGTTTAGCTGATTACTATTTAAAGTACCTAAGCAAATATCTTTTTTGTGAAAACATCAACAAAATTTCATTCATTCAATCTTACTTACAACTTCCTTGTAAAAATATTGTTCCTTGAATGTTGCTGCTTTGTATGTGTATTGTGTATTAGTACATTGTCCTAATCTGCTTCGGTCAATAGGGAATATAACGCATGACAGACATAATACGACACTGCCAGAAGGAAATTCCGCTTTGCTTTACGGACAGATCTAGCGATTTTGAATTTGGGCAAGTGAATCCGAAATGCTTCAGGCTAGCGTCCATCAGATATCAATGTGTAAAGGAATGGGGCTGAGGGTTGGAAGATTGCTTCCGGCTAAGTTTATGTGGTCATGCCGATCATGCGGTCAACTAACTGTTTTAGATTGGGTGCTAATAATGAACATGAAGGAGATCTCAAGGAATTAAAATACTTTATAATGGTGCAATAGATATTCATGTTATGATGAGGGTTTTATACGACATCAGATTATAATAATTCTATTTATTAATATTGGAATTTTCAAGAAATGTTTTGCTAAAATCTTATAAAATAAACCAAGTAAAAAAGTACGCTTTTATTGAAGTTGCAATGAAGAAGTAATATTTTCAGGCTTACTTAACTATAGTTAAAAGCATGCGGCACTCCATAAAAGTTGGAATACATTTACAAGTTAACTACGTTAAAATATTTGAAATTGTTGTTAATTTACTGATTTAAAGGATAGATAGATATAAATAAGTGCTTAAAAATGTTTCGTTTTTTACATACATTTGGACGTACGATGTTGAAATTTTCAAAAAAATATCGATTTTTCCTTATATTGTTACTATTGATACGTGTGTTTAAATCATGATAGTCAGGTTAAGCAAAATAAACATATAATCAAGACGACGAAAACAAAACAACCAAAGCCCGCTTAGTTGATTTTTTTTTCAATAAAAGTGAAATAAATTGCCATGGAACTGTGAGATATTACAATAAATTGTTGAATGGCTTATCTTAAAATATTGCCGCTTTTAATTTTTAAAAACATTTTTACAAACTCTCTCATTATTTTGTATATAAAATTACATTTACAATATTTTCCAGTAATTATGTGATTATATTGTTACATTTTAACAAACAATCTAGTAGGCTCTCGTTTATTCGCAAAGTTAATAACTTAAAAAAAATAGAATTGGTCCCAATCTAAATAAATATTACTATTAATCGTAATGAACAACTACGATTTTATTGTATACATTATCCTTTCAAAATACTTAGCGATCGCTGGTGACCTGTGATTGTATATAATTTTTTAAAATTATATACGTACCATCAAAAGCTGCACATTTTAATAATACATATCTATTTCCCTCTAATGATGGCGCCAAATATATAATACTCAGATTTATTTGGAACACCATGTTGGAATAATTAATCATATTTTACTAATGTGCATTGTTAGGTCATTAATATTAATAAAATGGCTACACATACATATCGACATATTTTATAATAAAGCCAAATTACATTATGGTTTCTAATAATATAAATAATATGAATGAAATTGAACTAAAATGTTTGATGCGGCTAAATGTTTGTATAGATAGTTAAGTATTTTTGATTATTTTGTTTTCAACTTCTTTCGAATACTTATTTATTTCTTTCTAATTATAAATCTGTTGTAATCATCGATAACTAGGAAATTATTGAATTTCAGTAACATATCTGTGTACTAATGTCACAACATTTTGTAAATATATCGAGAAACTGCCATTAAGTTTTCAATATTTCATATAATTTATATTTTATATATTTAAAATTGGTATATTCGGTACAAACAAAAGTGATACTTGAATAAGTTTCAGGTTTATCAGTCATTTGAAATTTTTATGTAGATATTATTTTGTTACTAGGCCAGGCAACGAATGATTATAGAGAATTTTAGGGACAGAAAATTTGACTTCGGAACTTTGTTTGGACTAGTCGGGAGATGAACATATCAAAAGTCCCCACTCCTAGGTGGTGAGCGAGGGGGAGGGGGCACTTTAAATGTCCTATTTTTTGGTTTTTCGCTTATATCTCGGAAACTATGCATCGTAGCGGCTTGACCACTCTATACAAAATTGAAGCTGACAAAATTTGTTACAAAAATCACTACTTTTATTTGTCAATATGTTTAATCCAGGCAACGAATGCTCAAAAAAGGGTGTAGAAGGAAATGTTAGGGACAGAAAATTTGACTTCGGAACTTTGTTTGGACTAGTCTAGAGATGAACATATCAAAAGTCTCCACTCCTAGGTGGTGAGCGGGGGGAGGCACTTTAAAGGTCCCATTTTTTTGTTTTTCGCTTATATCTCGGAAACTATGCGTCGTAGCGGCTTGACCATTCTATACAAAATTGAAGCTGACAAAATTTTCTACAAGAATCACTACTACATTTGTCTATATGTTTTGTTCTCGAGATATCCGCCCTCAAAATTCGGAAATTGCGGAAAACAATTTTTTCGCCTCACGTTAAAAAATTTAAAAAATTAATGCTGTACAATTTAATTACCTTTAATTAAGGTCTCTAGAGATTTTTGAACAGTAAATTCCTGAATTTCCCCACTGTGCAGCGTGCACCGGTTCTAAATTAGAATAGAGGCAGTCCTAGATCGGGAGACTTGCGCATATTTGCGCAGGCCACTTGCGCACTTATTTTAAGTATGCATCTCTTCCTCCGCATACTTGCCTCCAACCGATGCATGCAGACATTATTCATGCGCAGTTGCACAAATGAAAACGCCGCTTATGTACACAATGAAGCTCTGATGATAAAGAGAACGCAAGGCACAGCGTTTCAAATATGAAATAAAAAATTATGAAAAATATTTTAATTTCTTTATTCCTTACCTTGCAAATTTTTTCTATGCACGGGGTGACACAATTGCTCAGAAAGTGATTCAAAGTGAATGGGCCTAAGCCTTATCAGCGGATGCGTCTAAATAATTAATTGAGTGAACTGTATTTTATAGGTGCGAGATTTCCAAACAAAAGAAAAATAACTCAAAAATGCCGAAAACTTATCTACTTTCAGGATGTCTCGTGGTTTCACTGTTGTTGTCGGTAAGGTGGAAAGGATAGGAAATTAGGAATGTGAAATTTCCGACACTTTAAATTATTATTGATTTAACTAATAACTAATAAATTAAAAAATATATTATAATTCACTTTTCTAGTTGATAACTATATGCGTTCGATAACTATATGCGTGAAGCCGCGTGCTATGCTATCTACTTTCTATCTATTCATTACAATGTCTCGCGCCCGGTGCTATCTTTCTTTACGCACCCTTTTTTGCTGGTGCTAAGACCTTGAAATTTTTATTAAGACTACCAAATATATAGAAAAATTAAAAATACTTAATTATACTACAATTAATATTAAGGCGCGTAACCACAAAGTACACCATTTAACGAAAAGGATGAACGAAAAAACGTCCTACGACAAATATATAGAATATTATGATGTTTCAAATTACTATACAAATCAACGTTTTCGTTAATGCTTCGTATACGTCACTTAACATTGTTTCCAAGTTAGGAGAATTCCGGATAGAAGTAAAAGTGCAAAGGGGTTTTTTCTCTTGAAATTAGTTATTGTAAAAGCCTTATTTAATTCATAGATTCAGAAAAATTAAGTAACATTATTCAAGATTAAAGGAAACAAACATATTTTCCTCTGAATAATATAGTATAATTACACAGGCACACAAAGAAAATAAATTTTATTTTCCAAAAGTGAAAGAACATATTCTTATGTTTTTTAAGCCGCTGATTTCGCAAATTGGCATTTTATCCCAAAATTCGGGGTTAAATGGTTACTAAATCGAATAGAACGGCACGCGTTGAAATGTCACTTCTGAATCGTTTAAAATGGTTCTAGTTACATACTTCCAACATTCTATCATACCACAGAAATGATGGTGGTGTACTTTTTCCCCCCAAAAACTTATTATGATTTTTCCATAATACGCTTGTGAGGGCTTGACCCATCGGGGATCTTACAGGGAATATTGATAAGTCAAGTATCTTTTCACCAGAAAACGCCTAGACAACCCTCGGGGATTGGAACCACTCCCTCCCTGAATGACAAAACATTCCGAAAATGCTGTGAAAAGGCTGAAGAACGGTTTCCTCCAGTTTTCGAGAGCGAGTAACACGATATTTGCAATTTCCGAAAATACTGTGAAATGGCTGAAGAACGGTTTCCTTCAGTTTTCGAGAGCGAGTAACACGATATTTGCAATAGTTTCTCCCACTCTTCTGGAACTACCCCCAAATGAAAAGAAACGACCTTTCATTCAGATTTTTCCGTATTATGCTTGTGAGGGCTTGACAGATCGAGGTTATTACAGGGACTATTGATAAATAGAGTATCTTTTAATCAGGAGATGCCAAAACTATTCCCGGAGGTTAAAACCACCTCCTCCCTGAATGACAAAACATTCCGAAAATACTGCGAAAGGGCTGAAGAATGGTCTTCTCTCGTTTTCGAGTGTAAGGAATACGATGGTTGCAGTGCTTTTTCCCCACCCTTCTGGAACCATCCCTTGTTCTGATTTTTCTGTACTACACTTGTGAGGTGTCACGTTATAAATGTGACTCCATTATAAATGCTATAACTTTCGGCTATAATTGTAAAATTTTGGAGGACAATTTTTATTTTTTTTAGAGGATCTTAGGCTTTAAAATTGTATCACATTATGCTTACTTGGCCACTAAGAAGATTTCATTTAAAGTTTATAAAATTTTTATTAAGTTTCAAATTATAAAACTAGCACCGTATCAAAAAAATGCAATACCTTATATAAAATTACGTAAAATTGGAACAAGAAGATGAAATATAGTAAAATTGATATTTACTTTACAAGCAAGAGTTTATCTAAATTTTGTCTATAAATTATTCTAAATAAATTTATTTCTTCCAGTTTAGTCACTTACTAAATATCAAAATCAATACAATTATGCCAAAGGTATTGTATGATCTCATGAACATTTTACGATCCAATTTAACAAGTCATTGCTTTTCAGTTTTCCATCTAGGTTAATTATCTCATCAAATTGGAAGCTAAACATTCTACAGCGGGTTATTCTGTCGATAATCTCATAGGAATTGAATCGGTATCAGTAATTAGTAATTGCGCATTGCCCATTATCGAATTGTAAACATAGTTTGCTGACACAGGTAACCAAATTAATTGCTACACCTGAACTGTTTAATTAATTCAGGATTCTTTCAACGGTCCGTGATCTTGATATTTATATATGAGATTTGATTTTATACACTGCCATAATTCAGGTTAATTAGCTATCTAAAATCAAAGACCAACCTTTGTGTCTATTCGTGTAATTTAATTTATTGATGTATTGAAATACTAGCTAGCCTAATTTTGTAAGAGGAATCAATATAATATTCTATTACTACCAAAACACAGATATTGCAATTTATGGATTAGTCAAGTTAATAAACGACGAAATGAACGATACTAAGCATTTTTAGTTAAATGAACCAAAAACGTATGGATAACGACATTTTTTTGTCTATCTAGCGATTTCTGCAAACTATAAGTCAGTCGACGAAGAATCCTATGTGGAATCAAATTACCTAATTATATTCATGTGGACTATCACCTCCACTTGTTTCTTTTTTTACTTTTTTTTCTCAGAAAGATTGCGTCCTATTCGTTTTCGAATTATAAAATATTGAAGGTGGGGCGTAGAGCGTTGCTCAACATCCAAGTAAGTGTACGACTTTCCGGCATCTAGATGATGTAAGATGCTTCCGTCTACGAGCTGGGCGTCCTCTCCGTAGTTCCTGCATCGTCCTCTCTTGAGGTGGACGAGTGCACATTTGTCAGCCTGCGTGTACTCCTGTACCCTTCTGAGGGACTGATGAGGTCCCTCTCTCCAGAGGCATAATTACAACCATTATATCCATTAACAGCATTTTTCCTACCAGTTTCTACCATTCTTCCCATTCGTCCATATGGTTGGCGTCTTAGTGGCACTACTCGCTAAGATTTCTTAAATCTAAGAGGAGTCTCTAATAAATCATATCCTAATAGTTCCGGATGGAAATTATGCCCAGTTAGCTGACATCTTAGCAATAGTTGACTAATCACATTTTGGCTTACACCAAAATTGTAACATCAACTTGACTTACACCAGTACTTAGCACCTGTAAGGCATGAATTTTATTGAATCTATATAAATTGTAAGTAACAGCAACTAAAATAGAAGGTAAAATTAATACCAACGGGTGAAAATTAAATATTTTAATAAATGCTCAAAAGCAAATCTGTAAAAGATGGCATTTAGTAAGTATCAAATGACAATGTGTATTTGGGGGACAAATTATACCGGATTCCAGTAATTCAATAAACACACACAAAAAGAGGAACACAGGTAACTTCGACAGTATGGCGTTGAAAATAAAAAAATATCAATGAGTTTAATACTACTGTGAAATATAGAGTTTTTAAATGATCATGTATCACGTAAAATAAATATTACGTTACTTTATTAAACCGTTGAAAAATAATAGTTATTCAAACTTAATCAAATTCAGCTTCAAACGTATTTATTTCAAGTGTACAAAAAAGTCGACTAACGCAAAAATGTTATATGTAATTTATTGTTTTTGTGTTTGGTTTGGTAGGAGGATGTAAATAATCAATTCATAATCTACTTAATCCCTAATAAAAGAAACAAAAATAATTTAACAATCAATCAACTTGAAAATCTAACCAAAGAATTGCTAATAGAAATAATCACATTAATAATTATTATAAATTTTGAAGTTTCATTAGTCCTGTTATAGATGTCCGATTTTCCATGACTCTACAGTCATGGAAAATACGTTAAACTGATCTAAATACCCGAATTTTCATGAATATTTTAACCATTAAAATGTAAAAACCGCTGCCTAGGGAATCGCTACCTCCACATTCAGATCTCCTATCCTATCCTAGGGCTCTTTTTTGGAGGGGGAGGTTAATAATTCCCAACTCTCAGTAAAGGAATTTTCCCAACTCCTCAAAAAAACTTTCTCTAAAATGAAAATTGATGAGCAGGGGTGTGAAATTTTTCTCGAATTCTTACAACTCGGAGCTTGAATTTCCCAACTCGAACTTCAATAAAAAAAAATTCTTCGAAAATAAAAATTGACCGAGGAGGTGAGATTTTTCCGTATTCTCCCAACTTGAAGCTTGAATTTCTCAACTCGACCACGATATTGGGGGGGGGCTATCCCCCCATAGCGACATGCCTGCTCTTATCCAAGTCTCTTACAGTGGAAAAAACTTGATACTCTATATTTGCACTCCACTATGTGTAAATAATTGTTCATAGAACTTTAATAATATATTTGAAATCATCTAAACTCATAAAACGATATGCCATATCGGTAGTGGGGGTGAGTGTAGTGATAAAAGAATGGTAGGATGGGGGGGTTGATGCCAAAAATAAATTCTTGTACACACACTTAATCGTTATTTTATTTTATTGGGGTGGGGGTGGTAATGGTAATAAAATAATAATAATTTTATTTACGTCTGGTTGTCACAATAAATTGGCAACAAAAAAGTTACAGACCGATGACTGACAGATCAAACTTAAAATCTCGACGTTTCATGACATTCTAATCCCATTTGAACAAAAAAATTTCAAATTTTTTTAACGATCACCTACGTGAATATGGGTGTAATTAAACGGCTTGCGTGAAATTGTATATTGAGAATACAAATAAATGCTAATGGTAAAAATTTTAACCTGATTCCAATATTTAGTGTTTTTGTCATAGAATTCAATTATTATATTTCATTTTATATAAAAGGCCATCCCAATATGAACCATTTCAAGTGCAATTAAGTACTACAGTATTACTTTAGCAAAGTAGCCTATAATATGAAAAAACACCCTATCATTCCTAACAATGGCCAATGTATGGTGTTAAGTGATGTTAGTAGCGGTCAACAGGTCTCCCTTATAACTTGCAAACAGCTGGCTTAGCCTGAAGCACCCGGGACTATGACGCATACCACTTAGTTGCGCTTCCTTTCCAAGATACCCTCCACCATTTCACTTCAATACTCGTACTCCGGTGGGTGACTGGGGTCCCTGATGAAACATTCACCGGCACTTCACTCCATATGCATTGGAATTTGTCTCACATATAGAGTTATTGGAAGCTGATAGTTCTGCATATTTTGCAGTTTTAATCTATTTATGTGTATGTCTGTAATTAATAGTTGGCTTGCTAGAAACATTACAAATCAGCGAGTAATTTTAAATAACAAACGGTGATATTGGAAAAGGCTGCTTTTTCAATGAGTTGAAAAAAAAGTCATAAGATCATTTATTTTGAAAAAAATACCTACCCTCCTCTTTAAAATTCGATAATTTTGGATATTAGAAAAATACTCCATTAAAACTACTAAATTTATCTATTGTGCAAATGAAATATTCTTTTAATTCAGAACGCATACAGTGTGTCCCACTATTCATGGAGCCACCCTCATATCTCGCCCACCTGATATCCGAATATTTTGAAATTTAGGTGGTGCAATATATACTTATAAAGTGAGTCTTTAGACGTAACTACATTTGATTTTAGTAAGAGGCTTTTCTCATCTCCTAGGAGTGGCAGAGGGAAACTGAAACGATAGAATTTTTTTTATTTGTCCTAAATTGGCCTCAGCGCATAAAAGTACTTCAGAAAAGTTAGATCATAACTTTAGGACAATATCCCTTTTTGCCTTTAGAGGATAAAAGAGATGGTAGAGAAGAACTGACACGATATAATTTTTTTGTCCTAATTTGGCTTCAGCACATTAAATCAGAACCTTAGGACAAACAAGATTTTTTTGCTCTTTTTAGGGTATTGTAGATGAAAAATGACACGATAGAAATAAAAATGTCCAAAATTGGCTTCAGCGCGTCAAAATACTTCAGAGAAGTTTTTTTTTGTAGATCTGAAGAAGATTATCCTATCACTGATCGCTCTATATCCGAGAATTAATGAAGTTATTTCTTTAGAGGTCCAGAATTCTGTCCCATTCCGTTTGATGTTATTGTTTCTAGAGAAGCATATCACGTTTCCCGTTGTTGATCTAATGTGTCGAAAATATCATCTATTTTGATGTTGCAATCTGCAAGTTCTCTTTCCAGCAGATAAAGTTTTCCCAGCTGTAAGTAGCTTATATTCAAAGTTGCAAGTCGGATTTCTTGCCGAGCTTTCGTCATGTTGACACTAGTCACCAATTCGGTGTTTTCACAAATTTTAAAATCTTATTGACTCTGAAGGTAATACTTAATTATAACTAAAAACATTTGAATTTCCACAACCGGTTGAGTAATATCCAAGAAAAAGTATTTTTAAATTTGAATTAAAATTTTACCGCCCAAAGCACTAAGCTATATTGTTGACGTCACTGGTCATAAACACCTAACCCCAAAAATACATATCTTTTAAAAATTTCCGAGTAATATGTCACTATTATGAAAATTTCCGCTTGGTTCTCATATTTTCAACTAAAATCTTGTTCAATGTAATGTTCATAATGTTTTAAATATCTTCTCCCAATAAAATAAGGAAGTGACTAGGCACACGCCGCGGCGTGTACGGAAATCCGAAATTAAAGACCCGTCCGGCGTGTTTTATTGACAATAACTACATGCACGCCGCGGCGTGTACGGAAATTGAAATTAAACACCAGTCCGACGTGCGCATGTGCACGGGTCTTTAATTTCTTTGTTAACTCTTTCAAGGGCAGTGGTATATAAAATGTACCCAGAAAAAGAGCCGTTTAGAAGGGCGTTGGTACAAAAAGTATACCACTTACAAAATATTTATCATCTTAACGAGCAGCGGTTTAATTTGCGTACCCCGTCGTAATATGGGTTGCCTATCATATAACAGATAATTGTCAAGCAATTAGTTTGTGATTTATGGGACTAGGCCGCAGTAGGTTATGTTTGTTGTAAAGTGGATGTGAATTTGACAGCTTTCCATCTGTAAATAATGAATGTAAGTAAAATACTTTGAATTTTTTTAAGTTGTTTTTGCTTGTAATAGTTTACTACTACCTGCAGACTATTAACTTTTTACAATTAACACAAATATACATTTCTTGTTGGTTTCATTTTCTTGTTTTGTTGTGGTCCACTAATTGTACCACTGCCCATTTATGAAAGATATGTTTTTGTACCAAGTATTTTTTTACAGCTTGAAAATAAAAATTCATTGCCATTTCGATTGGTTGATATGAGCTATGATGATTTATGTTGGGAATTAGCAAACATAGATGACGTCGAGGCTATTCCATCTGACCAGGAATCTGTAGTCAGTGCATCTGATACAGAAGAATTACCAGCAGAGAATGAAGTTCCTTTGGTTTTGAGCGATTCAGATAGCGATCCTGAAGACGATCTACCTTTGGCTCAGTTGGCAAATAGACTGAAACCTCAAGGTCATGAAGGGCTCTCTGCTCGAAAACCTCCTGATTGGTCTAATCCGGTTGCACTGAAATATCCAGCTGATTTTATATCGGAACAAGGTATTGCGTTTACTGTAAAAGATTTAAAAGATCCTACACCTTGCAAACTTTTTGAGTTATTTTATGATGATGAAGTCTTCCAGAATATCGTATTTCAAACCAATTTATTTGCACAACAGGCTTCTAGTAAGCATAGGCCAACAAACAATGAGGAAATAAAAACATTTCTTGGTATAAATCTACTAATGGGGATCAAACACCTTCCGAGTTATCGAGATTATTGAAGCTCAGCTCCAGACATGCATGATGAATACATTAGTTCCCTGATGCCGGTAAAACGCTTCAGTTGGCTTCTGGTAAACATCTGCATCTTAACGATAATGTACTAATGCCCAAAAAAGGACAACCTGCCTTTGACAAACTCTATAAACTTCGACCACTGTTAAATGCTTTGACTAACAATTTTGAAAAATGTATGAAACCCACTAAAGCCATTGATGAATCAATGATTAAGTTTAAGGGTAGGAGTTCGTTAAAGCAATACTTACCCAAAAAACCAATTAAAAGAGGGTACAAGGTATGGATACTTGCAAATAAAAACGGATATTGCCAAAAATTTGACATCTATACCGATAAATCTGAACATCCTGAAAAGCAATTGTTAAATGGATTAGAGAATAAGGAACACATCGTGTATTTTGATAATGTTTTTAATGGAGTCGAACTTTTGGAAGATTTAAAAGAAAAAAAATTTCATGCATGCGGCACTGTAAATCTCAATAGGAAAAATTTACCCACATTTAAAGCTGACAAACGGCTAAAGAGAGGAGACTTTGACGGTCATATTAGTGATTCTGGCATTTTAGCTCTGAAATGGCGTGATAAACGCAGTGTTTTTATGTTATCAAATTTTCATAACCTATTAGAAACAGCAGAAGTTAACAGAAAAGAGAAAGATGGTACTATATCGAAAGTTCCTTGTCCAGTGGCCCTTGTAGATTACAACAAAAATATGAATTTTGTGGACAAATTCGACCAAAACCTGAATATATACAAAGTAAATAGAAAATCGCGAAAATGGTGGCACAGGATATTTTTTTATCTTTTAGATGCCGCAGTTGTGAATGCATATGTTTTATACAAAGAGTTAGACTTGCCAAGCATGAGTATGAAAGATTTTAGGCGAGGTATATCACAGGGATTAATTGCACATCAAATTGTTAGCAATAGAAAAGTCAGGGCCAGTACCAATCAAGAACCAATTGCTACAAAGATGTCAAAACCGTATGTTCCGGTAGAAGTACGACTAACAGCAAGTGCTCATCAGCCAGAAAGGAATACGAGACGTCGTTGCGCAAAGTGCAGCACATCTAAAAAACAAATACGTACAGATTGGATATATTCGATTTGCAAAGTTCCCCTCTGCTTAGGAAAAAATAAAACTTGCTTCACAGATTTCCACACTTTGAAATAATGTAGTACTGGGGCACTGGTACTTAAAATGTACCACCCTGTAACTTTTAAGTTTTTTGAAAAAAAATTTTTATTTTATATTTTTATATTTACATTAAGGTTAACAATGAGTTTATGTAAAAACATTGCCCGAAAAATAAAAAAAAAATTCTTTGCCCCACTAGGATTTTTATTTAGCATAATTGTCTGCCCCTGAAAGAGTTAAGCAAAAGTTTTACACATTTTCTGCCAGGTAGTCGATAGCTCAGTGTGTAAGGTGGTTACCTCTCAATACTAATGTTGCGGGTTCAAGTCTTGTGAATTGCAGTTTTTTGTGTGTCTGAGATATTTTTTCTTTGTCTTGAAATTATTTTCATACCTGAATGTGCCAATTAGGTTGTGTTATGTTCTTTATTTCATACTGTCCGGTAAATGACTATTTCCCGGACTCATTTGCGGCCGGTAAATCGAACATTACAGTATCTGATACCGTAATGTGTTACTTGCGAACATTACGGTATCTGATACTGTAATGTGTTACTTAGCAACACTATCATATTATTGTTTTTAGTAAGCAAGTTTTGACTTTTTCACCTAAAAGTATAAGAAATAAAATATTTAAATACACAGTTTTAGCAATTATTTATTAACACTATTTTCGAATGCTTTTCAAATTCTTTCAGAATTTCTCTCCTTAATGGTGAATATGTGGAATGAAAATCGTAGACGATCAAATGTTTATGTTTCATATAATATAATACCTTGAGACAATTCGATTTTTCGTCTTGTTTGACAGAAGGCTCTAAAAGAGCCTTTTGAATTTTCCGGAACAACATTTTATCATCCGCTTCTAAAGTACAATTACGAAGTAAGTCAGTTAAGTACGTTAAATGATGATGACGATTAATATCACGAAATTCTACAAAAACTGAGTACACCTTTTTGCCATTTTGTTGAAAAACGAGGATATAATAATATCTATTAGGTTATTCAATATCTATAACAAAAACAACTGTCATAATTCAAAGAAACACACAAGAATGGAGTCATAGCCAACTATAAAAATGCGTCCCGAGAAGTATTTTATTGAAGAAAATCATTCACCGCTATATAGCGTTTTTTTACTGTAAAATATAAGTTCTACCAACTTTAGTAAATGAAGAATGTTACATAACTATAGATTAGGCTTCTACTTACAAAATTTATAATATTTTGCTTAACTAAAGTTGGTAATTTTTATTTTATTTGAACTTATATTAATTCATATTGATACTATTGTGAAGTAAGCATTTTGGCCCCTAGCACTACCTATGAAACATACTTTTCTACCAATTTCAGTAAATGAAGAATGTTAGATAACTACAAATTAGGCTTCTACTTACAAAATTGTTAATATTTTGCTTAACTAAAATTAGTAATTTTTATTTTATTTTGATTAAATAAAGCTCTCTAGTTCTAAAGTTCTTTATTTTATTTGGAGCCAATATACAGATTATTTAATTTACACTAAATATGATGATTTTTTTCTGGATAATTTTCCGGTTGCTTCAACACATTTATTTTAAGTCTCCTCCGAAATCTCCATAATACAAAACAATGCAAAAAATATGGTTTTATTTAGTTGACAGTGACAAGCTAGAGACAACCATAATTAGCTATGGAAAACAATGGCTATAACATCGTTACGGTGATGCGATTGTCAGATTACGAACTAATATTTCTCAAATTTCAATAATTATAACTTTTTATTCATTTTAAAAAGGATTTACTGGACAGTATGAAATAAAATATTATACGATACACGTCCGGTAGGTTTCATTACAGTACTCGTTTATATTCCGGACTCGGCTCCTGCGTCGTCTCGTCCGTAAAACCACTCGTACTGTAATAAGTCACCTACCGGACTTATAACGTAAATTACTATTTTTTAATTACTGAAAAGCAACATATTTTATTTCATACTGTCCGGTAAATGACTATTTATTTCATACTGTCCGGTAAATGACTATTTCCCGCACTCATTTGTGGCCGGTAAATCGAACATTACAGTATCTGATACCGTAATGTGTTACCTACGAACATTACAGATGCTGATACTGTAATGTGTGTTACCTAGCAACACTATCATATTATTTGTTTCCATTGACAAAACAATCCATATTCCAAAATCTCCAAAATCTCCATAATACAAAACAATGCAAAAATTATGGTTTTATTTATTTGACAGCGACAAGCTAAAGAAAATCATAATTAGTTATATAGAAAACAATGGCTATAACATCTTAAGGTGATGCGATTGCTAGATTACGAACTAATATTTTTTAAATTTCAATAATTATATCTTTTCGTCCACTTTAAAAAGGATTATAAAGACAGTATGAAATAAAATATTATACGATACACGTCCGGTAGGTGTCATTACAGTACTCGTTTATATTCCGGACTCGGCTCCTGCGTCGCCTCGTCCGTAAAACGATTTTTGTAGGTTGGAAATCCAACCTATAATTAGCAGCCCATTTTTAGTAATCAACAATATTGAGACATCATATGCATCAATTTTTAAATGTTTGCTTGGAGCCATACCGGTTTCAAATGAGAAGTACGGATATAATCATTAAAAATGACAATAAACTTAAAAAACCTAAAAGTTGAAGTTATGTTAATGCAACCGATGACGTCACAGCCCGTTTTGTATAATACCTGTTCAGTTATTCAGTTTTGTTATTTATTTGTTGAAATTTTAAATTGATAGATGAAAGAATGGTGTTTAAATATTGGTAAAGTGTTTTAATGTATGGAGTACTTCATTTTAATACTATCAGAAAAGCAAATTTGCATACAGTGAAAACACCTAATTTCCTCCAAGAAGCGTGGTGGACCAGTGTGAAAGGAGGACAACCTTCGTTGGCAGCTGGAGCGCAAAGCCTTACAGAGTCCTGGCTAGCATACATATCAATTGATGCTTGTTGGCAAAATTAAGTGTAGTAGTTTCCTTTGCTTTCTACAGTTTTAATGACAGGCCTGAGGATCAGGTACTGGTTGTAACCACACACTTCAGATAAAATGCTATTGTTAGTTCGCAGACACCTGACCGTTAATATTGCTGCAGCTGCGCTCTTGACCATATAGTATGGTATGATGCCTTTAAAGAAGCCGTTCTTCAATAGCCACGATCCAATAATGGCAACAATGTTGCCCACTACCATCTACCGCGATCCTGGTAAAAGGACTCTTACAAGTTACTGTTCTCAGAGGAAGAGGGAATCCCAGGCTCACGTGGGCACATGAGACGCTCATTTTCTTGAAGTAGGATTGTCCCTCAAGTTAGTAAGAGATCTCTTACCCGCTGCCTAAACTATAAGTTAGCAACTCTTATTTGGGTGAATGAAATAAACGTACACATTTTTAAGATCCTAGCAGAATTTAGTCATAGCTGTTCCATAATCCAACAGTCAACCATGACATATGCACACACAGACAATAATACAACAATTCCTTGCGATATTGCCATCTGCTGAAGCTGAGACTCGGCCAGCATTCGAACAGGGAACTCCTTGGTCTTAGGCTTCACTTATAAGCAAGCGCAAGCGCCCAACAACAGTCAGCCAAAAATATTGTACAAAAATTATCAGTACTATATAGATTACTAATAAACACGTTTATAAAACGCGTGCATTAGTCAATTAGTTCTTAATTATTTATTTAGACTGCACAGACAAG
Source organism: Rutpela maculata (assembly GCA_936432065.2). Classification (NCBI taxonomy): domain Eukaryota; kingdom Metazoa; phylum Arthropoda; class Insecta; order Coleoptera; family Cerambycidae; genus Rutpela; species Rutpela maculata. Next base: position 116,615,331 of record OW386285.2, read on the forward strand.
TAATAACGAAAGTTTTGACTATAGTATGGGAAATATTATTTGTAGCTAATTTCTTTTTTCTGGCAATGTTATGCAAGTGATTACAGGGTTTTAGATTTTCATCCAATAGATAATTTTATGTAAAATTCTCTCTTTAATGTTATGGTAAAAAACTTATTAATGAAAAAAATGGGACATGGTAGGACAAGACAAAAATATTTTCCATGCAATTTACGCAAAAAAAAACGGACTATACTTTTAGTAATTACTCTAAAAACAACAAAACGACCAGAAAACAATATTTGGAATGTGGTTGACAAGCTGATATAATTTTGTTGAAAAAAAATACAACAACGAAATAATTAATAAACAGAGGGTGTCAGACAAAGAAGGGAGCTTTTTGTAAACAATTTTACTAATTCTCTACATCTCTTGTTTACCGAGGGGAAATATTATTGTAATCGTGAAAAAACACTATTACTTAGGATTTTTGCATTATAGATTATTACTACAGGCATTGGAGAATTTTACCTGGAAACATTCATGGTAGTTCTGGAAATAGGTTTACTTTGTGTTTTTTGGCTCGCTGAATCCAAATTTTTAACTTCTCACCAAAAATTCCACCGCAACTCCCTCAAATTTAGAGAAAAGTACCCAAAAATTGATTTTTGATTTTTTTTATCATTTTCTTTTTCGTTTTAGAGACCAAACATTGAGAAAGTAACCAAAATTTACAACACATGAAGTTCTTTGATTTTGACGTACGACGAACGGAACGGGAGCGAATGGGTCCCGAAACATGCGCCTATGCGCCACGCGTGCACTTAGGTATCATACTCCACAATTCTCCACTCCACAATTGCTCTCTCGTCTATCGATCTTCTTGGGATACCCCCTCCAAGAAAAGCGAGTTGAAATGTTCCATCATGTGCCTCGAGTGTAACAATTCATGCGAGAATATTCCTGAAGATATCCTTGAGGATCTGAATGAAAATGATTCTCAAGAAGTGGAACTCGAATTGCTAATCGAGAAGATGGATCAAGGTGATGAGAACAATTTGGAGGAACCATGTCAACCTGAAGATCCAGAGCCCAAAAATACGGACGAATTGTCAGGTCAGTCGTTTTTTACCTCCTCTTTTCTCCCCTTTCTCTCAATAAACCGAAGTTTTCAGGTTTGATCGACAACTAAAAATCAATTAATCAATCCGCTTTAACAACGGGAGTTGATACAAATTATATCTTTGTCACGCATGTACTTAACTTTTAGCTTGACAGATAAATATTTTATGTTTCAGACTTGGGTGAAACCCACAGAGACACATTTGACGGATCTAATAGTGACGACCAAAGTGACGATGAACCTGGGCCCTCGGTTGCAGTCAAGCTGAGAAGAAAGATTTGACATTTGTCATAATTTGTAAATAGTTTTTCATTTATGTTTTTACAAATTAAATACATAATGCAAACAACAAATGCATCTCTGTTCTCATTTTTTCTCATTTTCAGTTAGACTTGGGTAAAAACTAGGCTCAGAACTGTTGAGAATCATGTTGCAACTGCCTTGTTACATTATTGCACGTACGTACTTTGCTTGTTTTTACCGTAAATTTCAAAACTGCAATCTTTAACTTTGACTGAAAGAACGTACCTAAACGACGTGTAACTTAGCGCATGCAAGCCCTCAGCGCTGAGGCTGTTTCGTGGCGTGCTAGCGCTTCCCCTGTCGTTCAACGCTAAAATGTTAAATGACCTTTTTGTTGCAAATTTTGTCTACTTTCCAAGTTTCTAGGCTTTTTTCCTAAAACGAAGATAAAAAAAAAATAAAAAAAACAACGACTTTTTGGTTTTATTTTCAAATTTTTGAGAAGGTTGCGGAGGGAATTTTTGGTGGGAAATTAAAAAATCGGATTCAGCGCTCCAAAAAACATAAAGTAAGCTTATTTTCAGAACTGCCATGAATTTTTCCAGGTAAGGGCCCTATATGGTCTCTAATGCCTGGAGTATATCTAGATTATGAAAATTAAAATCTTTCAACTTAGTCATTCAGTCTGTCTGCCTGACAACATTCGATGAAGGATGAATATTTGAAAATCTTAAATGATGGTACTCCTTTGTTTTTATGAGCTTCTCTAGGAAAAAGTGAGACCACTACATTGAATCATTGTCTACCTACTGGTAGTAAGTTCAAAGGTGTGCCTATAAAGAATAATTTCTGGGATACTTTTTGAAATATGCCCATTCCGTCGAATCTCGACGGGGTTAATCTAGTACTTACGTAAATCAAAAACCAGATTTCTAATATTTACTACTAAAAGCCTTGATTTCGATAAAAATGACAAGTACACCTATCCTAAATGTTCTATGAATATCGATCGACAAGACTATTAAAATGTACTTGTATATTTTAATAGTCTACAAACAATATGTAAACACTGTTAATATTAACTAATTAATCATTAGTTTCCACATTATTGTTTTTATTGGTGTTGTTACATAGTTTATCTTATCACATACACCACCAAATTATACTTTGATCTAATAAACCGTAATTAATTTCACGCTCACGCTCATCACGCTGACGTTGCAGAGATGTCAAACAGAGTTACCCTCCCGTCATAGTAAAACATATTTCAAGGAACAGCGTTTCAGTTTAGTGCTAGACAGGGTAGGGTGTATTGCAGAAAGCTGTAAAAAGATAAAGCTTGATTTGCTGGAGTAATTAACATTAAATATTGTAAAGCAATTTTTCTTTTACGTCCACATACACGTAGTTGAGTGGAAGTGTAGTAATAGTAAAAAAAATGAATTTTATTTATTCAAATAGGCTAGAATGTCATGAAACATCGAGATTATAAGTTTGAGAAAAAATCTGTCTGTCTGTCGGTCTGCAATTTTTTTGTGGTCACGATTACTCTGGAACGGTTTATGATATTATATTATTATAACAAGATCAGAAACTAAATTATATTCTATTCTTTAAGGGATAAATGGGGTAAATAGGTAAAGTAAGTAAGTCAATAAAATCGGGATTCAGTGCATGTACGAGAAGGTATCAAATTTTCTTGAGCATCAGCCACCTTCCACTACCACTCCATTGTCACCACCACCTCATTATTAAAAGAAGTAGAAAAATAAAATTGTGATTAACTGTGTATACAAGAACGAAAGGCCCGAATTTTTTTTTGACATCAGGTCCTCACTGCCACTATATCGTTTTATGGATTTTTAGGTAAATGTTATATTATTAAAGTTCTACGAACAATTGTTTCCACATCGTGGAGTGCAAATATACTATCAATTACTTCCACATCCAGTGGAAGTATAGTAACGACAAAAATAAATTTAAAAATTTTTATTGTTCAATTAGGCTTAAAATGTCATGAAACGTCGAGATTTTAAGTTTGAGCGAAAAAGAAAATTTCTGTCTGTCTGTCTGTAACTTTTTTTTGTGCGCACATTTACTCTGGAACCATTTGAGATATTGACTTGAAATTTGGTACACATAATATGTACTTTAACGAGATCTAGAACTAGATTATGTTTTCATCTTGATCCGTCGAAGGGTTGGGGGGTAAATTGGGGTAAATTTGGGGTAAATAGGTAAATCAAGCAGGTAAGAGTCCATAACATTGGTATTTAGTATATAGCCACCCCAATTACCACCCCCACCCCATTATTAAAGGGGATGAAAAAAAAAATGTGATTTAGTGTACGTACAAGAACCAGAGACCTCAAAATATTTTTTTACTTCATCCACCCCCTACCACCCCCACCCCACTATCGTTGTGGGGTATCGTTTTATGGGTTTTTGAGGTAGAGGATTTCAAATATTATATTATTAAAGTTCCATAACCAATTATTTCCACATGCAAAATTTTTTCGTTGTGAGTGACTTGGGTAGAAAATCTCGATGTGGAAGTAGTGATTCCTTGGGCAGCGGTTTTTTTTCGCTGCGAAAGACTTGGATAGGAAATATTGATATGATTCCTTTGGCAGTGGTTTTTATATTAATATCAGTCTTCTTTATTTTCAACAGCAAAGCATTTAGAAAGAAGTGACATACATGTGTTTTAGTTGCTTGGAAATAAATGGAAAAGTTCAGAATAATACAGTTACATAAAGAATAAATAGATATAACAAAAAAAAAAAGAATTATAATCTAGAATATTTAAAATATAAGTCCATATAATTTTATCTCTTTCCTGGAATGGGAAGTTCAGCAATCAACTAGATGCAAGAAGAAAAGATAACAGTACCCAATAGGAAAAGCTAACTGAAAAAAATAGAGCCATGTTTGTAAGCTTCATTTTACTTCCACATCCAGTTGAAGTATAGTAACGACAAAACATTTTTTTTAAATTTTTATTGTTCAAATTAGGCTTGGAATGTCATAAAATAAATTTTTGGCATTAGCCACCCCCATTACCCCCCCACCCCATTATTAAATGGGATGAAAAAAAATGTGATTTAGTGTGTGTACGAGAACCAGAAACCTCACAATATTTTTTTACTTCATCCACCCCTAGCACCCCCTATCACCACCCGCACCCCACTACCCATGTGAGGTATCGGTTTATGGATTTTCGGGGTAGAGGATTTGAAATATTATATTATTAAACTTCCATAAACAATTATTTCCACACACAAAATTTTTTCGTTGTGAGTGACTTGGATAGAAATCTGGATGTGGAAGTAGTGATTCCTTGGGCAGCGGTTTTTTAAGCAGTTTTAATTAACCGGGGAAATATCTGCGGTGGCACGAATAAAGTTATCGTGAGGTATTTTCACTCCGTAGAATTTGAAAAAGTTTTTGTGCGACTTTGAATATCCTGAAGTTCTCACAATAAAGACTATTTTTGTCGAATATCAGTCCTCTGATCCCAATAATTTCTATGATTTCTATGATTTGGAGGACTCCTGCCACTATCGAAATTTGTAATGACGTGCGAACTTAATATTGAAATTTGCTTGATTTTACTCCATCTCAAAAACTAAAAACTTTTGCATATAACACATATGAGTTGCAATGATTGCAAATTAGCTCCTCTTGATACGTCGAGTTACCAGTAACCCTGTAAAAATCAATTTTTTGAATGTTTTTTAAAAAATTTTTTCCGTAAATGGGCGAATGGAGGGCGGCACTTGCTAAATTAACGCCACATTTTATTACAATTACTTTTTACAAAAAAGCGGTCGGAATTATGATTCTTCCTAATATTTACATGGAAATGGTACTTTTGTTGAACATTGAAGAAATCAAGTTTAATTACTTCCACATCCAGTGGAAGTATAGTAACGACAAAAAAATTTTTAAAAATTTTTATTGTTCAAATAGGCTTAGAATGTCATGAAACGTCGAGATTTCAAGTTTGAGCGAAAACAAAATTTCTGTCTGTCGGTCTGTAACTTTTTTTGTGCGCACGTTTACTCTGGAACCGTTTGAGATATTGACTTGAAATTTGGTACACATATGTACTTTAACGAGATCTAGAACTAGATTATATTTTCATCTTGTTCCGTCGAAGGGTTGGGGGGTAAATTGGGGTAAATTTGTGGAAAATAGGTAAATCAAACAGGTAAGAGTCCATAAAATTGATATTTAGTATAGACAAGAGAAGCTAAGGTCTCAAAAAAAATTTTGGCATTAGCCACCCCCATTACCACCCCCACCCCATTATTAAAGGGGATGAAAAAAAAATGTGATTTAGTGTGAGTGCAAGAACCAGAAACCTCAAAATATTTTTTTACTTTATCCACCCCCCACTCCCACCCCCTGTCACCACCCCCACCCCACTACCGATGTGGGGTATCGTTTTATGGGTTTTTGGGGTAGAGGATTTCAAATATTATATTATTAAAGCTCCATAAAGAATTATTTCCAGATACAAAATTTTTTCGTTGTGTGACTTGGATAGAAAATCCGGATGTGGAAGTAGTGATTCCTTGGGCAGCGGTTTTTTACTCCTGAGGAGGGCTGGAACTTTCTAAAGTAGTTTCCACAAACACCAAAAATCTTGACCACTACCATTGGGTCGCATTTCGCCAACTATATTGGTTTAAAACTAAAATACAACTAAAAATATTTTATATTTATGCTAAAAAAAAAGGCAACGTATTCTTCCAAATTAACTTAATTCCTGGCCACATCAGCAGAAGACAAGACGATATATAACAGTTGACAGTTCAGTTATACCAGATGATAAGAGGTGACCCAAACCGTTGGGTTAATGTTACCAAGGATTTGATGGAATAGAGCTTTGGTAAGGCTGTGTCAGACGTGGTATACAGCAAACAGAGGCCAACTAGAATCATTCATAGAAGATGTCTGGCAAAACTTTGTGAATAAGAAGGAGAATGTCATGATTGAACGAAATCTACCAATCTCTTTAATTTTACTGGATGGGGCAATAGTGCGTTGGACTTCGATATTTCGAGTTCTAAAATAGCTAGAAATTAAAAAAAATGCAAGTAAACTAGATAAAAAAGTCTATAACCGGAAATTATTTTCGCATATACAGTATTCTGATTCGATAAAAAGTTAACTATCAGAACATTCGTAGAAAGCACTAAAAGTGAAACGAAACCATAGAATGAAATCTGAAGATTTTTATGAAGTAAAGCCAAGCAGCTTAAAACATTTTTAATTAAGTAAACTAGTGCTTCGCTAAAAGGTTTTCTTAATCTATAAAAAAAGACATTTCGGTAAAGATATAGACATTTGAGCCGAAATATGCAAATCGGGTTTGCAAATTTTAGCTGTGAATAAAGTAAATATACAATTTGAACTTTATACAGTAAAGAATTTATAGCAGCAGTTTTATTTACAATGACATACAGTTATGAACTGAAGTTTAATCTACTTAAAAGAAATCATTGTGAAAAAAATATAAATAGAATTAATTTCGTTAATGTAATAGTTAGCATATAATCGCTTAACTTTGATCATTAACCTGCTTTAGGAAACTTTATGTAATTAAGTAATTTTAAGAATCTTTGTTGAACTGAAAATTTTATTATCAGATTAAAATATTTTAAATCAATTAGGGCAAGACCCATATCAAAAGATATATAATAAAACAGAATTTTATTATAATAAATTTTGTAATTGAAAAGTATTTCTCAAGAGAATCATTTGCTTTTCAATTCTAAAATGTCACTTAAATGTCAATTTAAGTAGGCAAAATGTACCAATTTACGTCAAATTTTGATTATTTATTCAAAATGGACGAAATCCGGACAATCTCTCTCGTACCGTTACAGAAGGTAGTCGATGACATATAGAAAAATAACCTAAAATATTTAAAATAGAAATGTCAAATAGGAATTAAACTTCAAAATTAAACACCGATATTAATAAATAAAATCTGATGGTAAAACTTCGATAATGAGATAATAAGATAAGATAATAAGATATCCTTTTATAAAATTAAAAGAAGAAAGAAGAAATATTTCACTAGTTTCAAATTAGTCAAGAGGAAACAAAGTAATCAAGAGGAAGCAAATTACAAGAGGAACTATAAAGCTTATCAAGTATATAGTGAACTACGAATTTAAATAAAAGTAAGCTTACTAAAAATAAATTAAGTCTCGAGCAAACGTCAATCAAATTATTTTTTTTAAATTTTTGTCTTGAGGTTTCCAACCTAATTTTTATATTTATTATTTAATATATTGTTACTAATCTACATTTCTTTATTTATTTAAACCCTGAACTAAACTAAATCGAATTAAACTGAAACGGCTCCTGAGATTTGAGTAACTGAATGCAGGCTATGCACAGTTCATTCATGCTCTTAATTTAGGTATACCGAAAGGTATTGGCGCTCTGGGCTAGTCATTTAAAGAAGGTAGAGTATGAAATAAGTTTATACTTTTGAAAATTCAATTTATATTTTATTCTAAATTAAATAGATACAATAAAGGCATACAAGATTGAAGTGAAAACAAAATATTATATTATTGATACGGTAATTTTAACATTCAACTTTTAACTTTCATTATATATCTTAACAAATATCAATAACATAATAATATATATATGCCATCTGCAGATGCATACCTATTGAAAAAATCACCACAATTATGGGTTTTAAGAAAAATTTATATGAATACTAGTTACGTTTTTTAATCATTTTTACTTCCTAAAAATGTACAGGGTGGCCAAGAATTATTTTTCAATTAAGAACTTTTTAAATTGAGTTTTTTTTCAAATGGAACGCCCTGTATATTTTTCGACGATGCCATGTAAAAATGAAAAACGAACATTTTTTGTAAGTACTCCCCTATGGCTGATTGCAACCGTTTTCGTTTTATTAAGCAATAAATACAAAATTTAAAAATATACTTAAAAAAATAGAGGTGTCTTCAAATAATTCATTAGAAAAAATTATAATTATAAGTGCTCCACATGTTGCCTATTTTGATCGACACACATCTCTATGCGCTTTTGAAATGAGGTTTCTACTGTTCCTGAAATTGCCGGTGTGATAGATTTAAAAGCAGTTATATTCTTTCCTTCATATTTTGCACTGTTGTTGGTGTGTCTTTATAAACAATTTTCTTCACGTATCCTCATTTTTTATGACCTGGGGATCAGCAGTCCATTTCTTCCAATCCATTGAATTGGGTAAGTATAATTTAAGAGGTCTGTAACTGAAATTAAATAATGTAGTAAGCACCATCTTGCTGAAACCACACCCTATTTCTAATCCTTTCAGGAAGATTCACTAATAATTGTCGCAGATAGTTTTCCAGAAAATGAAGATAGATGCAGTCAATGTACCATCAACGAGACGTTTATAGACCATATATGCTGATTATCAACTTGCCTTAAAAAGTGAGGATTTTCCGAAACATAATAATGGAAATTGTGTCTTTGTCATTTTTATGAAAAGTTGCCTCGTCAGTGAATAAAACGTTATGAAAGAAGGTGAAGTCTTGCATTTTATCTCTGGCCCAATTACAAAACTGTAGACGCCTTTGAAAATCATCATCAAATAATTCCAGGTGCATTTGAATATAATATGCATAAAACTTAGTTGTTTTTAAGATTCGACCAATAGGCCAGACCGTCTACTTATTCCCACTAATGAGCTCACTTCTCTCTAACTAATATGTGAATTCTCAATGGTTGCCAGCACCACAGAAAACTCATTTTCTTCATTCACAACACGTTTTATTCTTTCACTTTTTTTATATTCGATATTTCCAGTTTCCATAAATCTATCTAGAAGGTTTTGGAAGCTGCTAACATCAGGAATCATTCTTTCAGGATACTTTTGCTTATAGCTTCTAGTGGCAAGCAAACAATTTCTGTCCGACTCGCCCAAAACAAAAGTCATATCTATAAGTTCCGCTTTATTAAAATTCATTTTGTTAAACTCAAAATATTTTAAATTTAATACAAATCATAACTGACGATAAATGTGATAAATGTTCATCTGTGCAAGACAATTTATACCAAACTGAGGTTTCATTGCTTGTCGAATAACTAATATAGCAAAAAAATTTACAAAAGAAAACTATTACAGTAAGGGACCAATGAAATACTATTTACCCACTTCAGCGGATTGGAAGAAATGATCCCACTAAATGGCTTCATTTGAAAATTGCATAAAGACGTGTGTCTATCAAAATGGGCAACATGTGGAGCACTTATTATACTTTTTTCTAATGAATTTTTTAAGCTTAATCTTGAATTTTGTACTTATTGCTCAATAAAACGAAAAAGATTGCAATTTGCTATAGGGAAGTACTTACAAAAAATGTTCGTTTTTCATTTCTACATCACATTGTCGAAATATAGGCGGGGTTCCATTTGAAAAAATTGAGATAATTCAATTTAAATAATTCTTAAGTTAAAAATAATTTCTTGCCATCCTGTACATTTTTAGGAAGTAAAAATGATTCAAAAATATTAATTAGATGTCTCGTAACTAGTATGCACAGCAATTTTTCATAAAGCCCATAATTTTATTGCGAATGTGGTGATTTTTTTCAATATCATCTGCAGGTGGATTATTTCAACAAAAAAATTCATTACATCCAAGTGGTTGGCAGATAGTTAATAATTATATAGGACTGAATTAAGTCCAGAAAGAGGCTTCAAAACATGTACTGATATACATAGCATTCCATTTAAAAAGGCACCTGATCCTGTCATTTCGTCTTGGCTCGCCCCGTAGATTCGAAAATAATTTCTCGGTTATAGACTTTCTTTATCTGGTTTACTTGTATTTTTTTTAATTTCTAGCTATCGTAGAACTCGAAATCCGACGCACTATTGCGCTGTATATTTAACTGTATTTCACCGGGACACCCTCTGATTTAAATGAATTATAGCGACAGTGACTAAAGTTTTTTAAATTCTCGAGAAAAATTATGATCTACAGAAACTTTGCTAATTTTCCAATTTTGATTATTTCAAATTTTCTGTATTTTTTCTAAGTTAACAAGTTACTGTAAAACATTTTAAGTATTTTATTTGAAATACCAGTTATAAAATTCGTTATTTAATTACTACTATAACTTCCCTATAATAATATTTAAATACATTTAATATATTTTGGAGAGAAAATAATTCAAAAACTCGACACGCATTCTTGGCAATTCTTGAATTGATTTGAAACGTGGATTTAATAAAGCAAGAGCCGTCCATTTAACGCTTACTCAAATCCGAAGTGCTTCTGTCGACGTAAATTAAATCAAGAGGGCTGCGTTCCAGTTCTCTGTCAGAAAACCACCATGATTGGATCATATCGCATTTAACTTTATAAAACATTAACACAATTTAGGATTTGTCTTGACGTTAGACGCTTCCAATTCAATTTCATTCGAGTGTTTGAAGCCTCATGAACCGAAACCTGTGAAACCCAATTCAGTATATCAGATTTTTATTTCTAGGTAACTAATTAAATAAACTTACAAACAAGGGGAATTAATTTCAACAAATTAGATTGTAGATCGTGATTAAGATTTTAACAAAGAATTGGCTTTTCGTGATAAGGTAGTGTTAGTAGGTCCACTTTTATAGTAAAACTAGCTGCTCGGTCCGGTGACGATCGTGCTCCATTCTTGGCATACTTCTATATATTACTAGAACAACAATGGTAAAAAAATATATTATTTTGTTGTTTAAATATGCTTAGAATGCCATAAGTTTGAGCAAAAGACATTTTTGTGTGTCTCGATTTTTTTTTTGCGGACGATTACTCGGAACGGTTTAAGATGTTAACTTAAAATTTGATAGACCTATGTGTTATAATGAGATCTGGAACAATATTATATTGTGATCTCATTCTGTTGAAGCGTTGGGGTAAATGAGGGCACATAGATTAAACAGCCAAGTAAGAGTTCATAACATTAGGATTTGGTGTATGTACGAGAAGCCAAGGTCTCTAAATAATAATAATAATAATGATAATGTATTTATTCCCATAAGACTATTATAGTGTTGGAAGTGTCAGCAATAATGTATAAATTTTTTTAAAAATAATTAACATCATAATATGTACATAATATTACATACACAGATTACACATATATACCTATAGCTAGAGTAAAATAAAAATATATGTTATACGACAAACAATCAAAACATTTACAACCACAAGGTAATAATCCAGGGAAATGAGGTTTTGGCCGGGACTGTGACCCATCCAGGCAGAGACCACGATTTTTAGGTAGTATAGGTGTCAGTGAATGAAACCTATATAAAATCTGCGGTCGATTTTCTGCATATGTTTATTTACAGCCATTTTAATGCAAAAAAATGGAAAAAACGTGTTTTTTCACACTTTTTCACCTGCCAGTAAAAAGTAAACTATCTCACAGATAAATCAAATGAATCACCTTGTAGGAAATTAAAAAAGCTTTAAAATGGCGGTTGTTAAATGTCGATATAGTTAATTGTTGCTAATTGCAAAATGCGGAATTTTATTCAATAAACAATATCTTGTTTAAAAAACAATCTACTGTTTTGTCCTTGCATATCTGGTAAAAATTTCAAATCGATTCGTCAAATAGTTTTTGCAAAATTGCATTAATTTATCCCAGAAACCTTTTTTTTGCAACCCCACCACGTCCAGAGAAATCAAGATACAATGATTCTACGGCCTCCACCTGAAAGAGAAAGACTTGATATACCAAAATGCTTTGTTAGATATCGAAAAAATTAATTTTCAGACCTGCAAAATAACGTTGCAAAAGAACTCAGATTTTTACCTTATAAACAAATAGAATAATTTTTTAACAATTGATTGTAGAGTATCGGTTTTTCGATATTTGAAAAGCTGATATTTTTACACGAATTTTGAAAAAAAAAGAAGATCCTAGGTCAATTTGGGGCAAAGTTAGCAATTTTTTTTCACAAATTCATAGCTCCTTTGTTTATAATAATTAAGAAACGTAACAAGCGCCATTTTAAAGGGGAAGAGTTCAACTTTTAGTGTAAAAAATTTGAAAATGATTGTGAAATTAATTGTAATGACGACGATGATGATATTGAGAATATTAATTTAATGTTAGATAACTTTGATCATTCTAATATTGATGATAATGAGCCGATCCTAAAAAAAATACGAGTTGATTGATTTTACCTTATTAGAATGTGTATAGGTATATTATTAAGTAAATTTATATGTGAATCGACAAATATTCTGTATTATTATAAATTACAGCGTTATTTATATCGAACAATGTGTTTCTTTTCACACTTTACAAATTCTATTGTTTATAACTTAATACAACAGTCATTTATATATTTAATTGTACACAAACCTTTCCTATAATTTTCAATAAGAATAATACAAAAATTTTGATAATATATAAAAATATTTTTTTGTAAAATGTTTAAACAAATTACAGGTAATTATTACTCTCTTATTATTTTGGAGCAGATGTGTTGAACCATAGAAAGTTTCTACTGTATCATACAAACCATTATACATGACAAACGCTGTCACTACATGTACATTCACACGCGTGTTGTATACTTCTACGAAGGAAGTAATGGTTTGTTTTATTATTTATTAATAATTAATAATACGCAAATTAATAAGAGCACTTTTCATAAATTGTATGGTAATTTTGCATTTGAAAAATATCTTAAAAATGTAAATTATATCGAATAGAGTGTTTTTATTTTATAAATTTGAAAAATTCAATTGTTTATAACAATAAGATATATATTTACTTGTACATAAGCCTTTTCTACAACTTTCAACAAGAACAAAACAAAAAATTTTGATATTTTGCAAAAGAAAAAATTTTTTTTAAATGTTTAAACAAATTACATTGTTAATATTAATGTTAATAGTTTAACAGATTGAATATTATTAACGTACGCAAAAAGAAACATCAAAATCGGTTAATAAACACCAAAGTTATGGCTTATGTGGTCAGTTTGAAGATGCTGTTTCAATTTTTGAATGCGCGGATTTGAGGGTTCCCCCTCCACAACCTCCGAGCTAAGTTGATTCGAGCCTCATTTTAGAAGCTTTGCCAACAGTTTTGAGAAAGTGCAATCATTTTCAAATTTTTTACACTAAAAGTTGAACTCTTCCCCTTTAAAATGGCGCTTGTTACGTTTCTTAATTATTATAAACAAAGGAGCTATGAATTTTTGAAAAAAAATTGCTAACTTTGCCCCAAATTGACCTAGGACCTTCTTTTTTTTTTTCAAAATCGTGTAAAAATATATCAGCTTTTCAAATATCGAAAAACCGATGCTCTACAATCAATTGTTAAAAAATTATTCTATTTGTTTATAAGGTAAAAATCTGAGTTCTTTTGCAACGTCATTTTGCAGGTCTGTAAATCAAGTCTTTCCCTTTCAGGTGGAGGCCGTAGAATCATTGTATTTTGATTTCTCTGGACGTGGTGGAGTTGCAAAAAAAAGGTCTCTGGGATAAATTAATGCAATTTTGCAAAAACTATTTGACGAATCGATTTGAAATTTTTACCAGATATTAAGCACTATGAGAGTCAACTATTTACGCAAGGACAAAACAGTAGATTGTTTTTTACACAAGATATTGTTTATTGAATAAAATTCCGCATTTTGCAATTATCTTAGCAACAATTAACTATATCGACATTTAACAACCGCCATTTTAAAGCTTTTTTAATTTCCTACAAGATGATTCATTTGATTTATCTGTAAGATAGTTTACTTTTTACTGGCAGGTGAAAAAGTGTGAAAAAATACGTTTTTTCCATTTTTTTGCATTAAAATGGCTGTAAATAAACATATGCAGAAAATCGACCGCAGATTTTATATAGGTTTCATTTATTGACACCTATACTACCTAAAAATCGTGGTCTCTGCCTGGATGAGTCACAGTCCCGAACATGGTACTTTTTTTACTCATTTCCCTGGACTATAAGAGGATCTTAATCAAACAAGTAGTATTCCTCATAAGAATAAAAACAGTGCTCAACTAAATGTCTTTTAACAAGTCTCTTGAATGATGAAAAATTGCTAGCGTCTTTTATAGCTCGTGGGAGATAGTTATATAATTTAATTCCACTAATAAAGGGACCTTTTTTCTGCTCTAATCTATGTTAAGGTACAAAGATGTTATTTGCGGAGCGAGTGTTGTATTTATTAATATCACCACATTTTAAGAGATTGTTAATATTTTTCCTCACAAAACATACAGACTGCAAAATGTATATAGAATAAATAGTGAATATGCCATGTTGCCTAAAATAATTTCTACAGGATATGTTGTATGTAAGTTTAAACATGCTTCTGACTATCCTTTTTTGCAAAATGAACACATTTTTTATTGCTGAGCTGTTTCCCCAGCATAATATGCAATATTGCACGGCCGAGTAAACACAACCGTAATAAAATGTTTTCATGGTGTCAGTGTCAACAGAGTCTCGAACTTGGAGTAGTGTAAAGTTTAGACTAGCTAATTTGTTAAATTATCGATATGGTTTTCCCATGACATACTACTAGCCATTTGTACGCCTAAGAATTTAACACAATTATTTTGATGGAAGTTATGACTACTTCTAATCAGAAGACTAAAATCCAACTTTGTACCAATTGGAGAAAACATTAAAAATACTGTTTTTTGTTGATTTAGTATTAAGCCATTTGTACGACACCAAAGTAATCTTATCGCATATGCCTTTTCAAAGATTTTGGAGAATACAGATACAAGTGCTATCGGTCTATAATTTTCCATTGCGTGAGGATCATTTTTTTTTTAAACAGGAATTATCAGTGCTGTTTTCAATCGATCTGGAAAGTGTCCATTTTGGAAGGATAAATTTATGAGGTACGTTAGGATATTAATCAAGTGCACACTAACGTCCTTAATTAAACAACATGGCACCTCATCTCGGCCTGATGATTTTTTATTGCAAACAGAATTGATAATATCAGAAACCTCAACCTCTGTAATAGGCATCAAATACATAGAATGATTGTTAACTCCCTGCAAAGTTGTTATATAAGAAATATCAATATTAAATGTGGAGGTAAGTTCATTTACCGAATCGATGAAGTTATTATTAAAACCGTTTGCAATATCTTGTGCATTATCTAAAATTTCCAATTTCGAATTAATTATTTTAGGTCATCAGCCACTCCCACAACCACTCTAATATTAAAGAGGTAAAGAAATATTTTTTTTGTTTAGTGTGTATACAGGAACCGAGGGCCTCAACAGACAGCCGATGTAGCCTATAGATTTATGAGCTTTTAAGGTAGGTAATTTAATTAGCATATTATTCAGCAAGCGTATAATGATGGCTATTACTCGCGAGGATACAATATTCCGTCACCTCTTTGTGCAGACTACACAATAGTATATTTATTTTAACTATCTGAGAAATAATAATACCTTAAGTTGACAGGTAAAATATAAATAACAATTTATCTTATACGTAACGAATATTATTGTAGTTTGTAGATTATTTAAGAGGTCACTTGGCCCTGGGTTGGATTTTCTTCACCTAGACCTACAAAGTCTTTTGTAAATTACCCTGCAACTAGTTGTTGCCCAGGATTTCAAGACTTTTTCCAAAGCTTGCGATTTTCCTGAGAGCTAATTTCCCTATGCCTTCAGGCGTTAATTCCGTCTCTTCTAGATACTTTAGCCTAATGCGGATTAGTACCTTGCATTCACAAAGTATATGTTCTCCAGTTTCAGTTGCAGCTTCACAGTATCTGCATTTGTCATCTTCTGCCATGACCATGTTCTTGAGATGATATCTCAAGGGGCAATAGCCAGTTAGAAAGCCTGTGATCAGCCTTAGGTGGGACATTTCAAGTTTAAGAAAACTTGTGGCATTCTTTGGCATTTTTTTGTTGAACATGTTAAAACCTTTTCGCTCGTATTCCTTCAGTAGGACTTCATTTGTTCCTTTTCCCATTTTAGGACCTCCTCCGTTATGTGTCCCTTAGATAAGCCGCAGAACGGTTCGGGCCCAAAAAACGGGGCTTCTCGCGAGGCTATCAGCCAATTCGTTGCCTTCTATTCCCTCATGCCCAGGCACACACATCAAGGTAACCTTGTTGTTTTTTGCGAGTTGCTTCAGGGATTGTCTGCATTCCCAGGCAATTTTTGACTCGATAGTATAGGACCTGAGAGACTTTAATGCTGCCTGGAAATCTGAAAGTATATGGATCTTTACCCTTCGAGTGCCTCTATTTACGCATTCCTGGAAGCATTGATCTATAGCATAGATTTCTGTCTGGAAGATTGTTGGGCTTTAGATAGCCTGCATTTAGGTCCTGCTACGCCCACACCAACCCCTTCGTCTATCTTGGATCCATCTGTGTACCAAATGTGTGACTCTTTCTTCAACCGCAGTACTTTGACCCTGCTCGCCTGACGGCTTTTAATCAGCACATCAAACGGGCAGTCAAAGTCATGCTTGATTGGCATTGAGTCAGTGGGTTTGGTCATGGATTCGAATAGGATTAGCTCCAGAATCCTTAAGTGGCCGACCAAGTCGCCTGGTCTGAATTTAAGTGCCTGGTGCAGCCTTAAGGCACTAAGTGCTGCCTTCTTCCTTACATCCAAATCCAGAGGAAGTAAGTCCAGCATTGCCTCCATAGCTACTGTGGGACACGAGCGCATTGCTCCTGTAGTCCCTAGACAGGCAAGGCGTAACGTATATTATAAAGTTATAGTTCGTCTTACTTCTATTTCATCAGTTTACGGGTGCATTTGACGTTTATATAAATTAATAAAATAGTTATGTGACGAACTATACCTCCGCTGAAAAGATAATTTAAAATCTGTGTTAAGACTAATGCAGATTGAACGGTAACCAATTAATATTCATTTTAATATTTATAATATTAATAGGTTGCTAAAGTGTGGTAAAGGTTGTCATTCAATATCATTTATCAGAACTAGATGTCTGAAATTTGGTGGATTTGGTTACTTTTGTTATGTAAGCACCCACTAAGAAGTATTTTTCCGAAAATCTATCCAAATGGGTTGAAATGGAGGTTGAAAGTTTCGCCAAACACGAAGTTGCATAAACTCAACACCGATCTTTCACCTGATTAATACGAAGCTCAATCTGCTTTGATCTAACTATGTTTATGAAAACATTTTTTTTCAGGGAATTCTACACCACTTCTAAATCAGCTGAAGAATTGAAATCTGACAATAACGAAGCTAGAAAGTTGATATGAAGCGGCCACATAGAGTAGCGAGAACTGTCCTACATATTTTCCTCCGAACATAAGAAATAGGTATTTATCACCATCGTTGATATTGAAATATTGAAAGCATGCTTTGGAAATGATTACATATTTCCAATGGTCAGAGTTTAAATTCGGTACAATTGACGATTTGCACGAAAGAAAGTTCAGTAAAAAGTGTCATGGCGCACAGTATAATGGTTATCACTGTAATTCACTGCACATGTTGACCAACTCGTCTAATTTCCAAACTTTGCAACAATTAAATACCTATAATATAATAATCATAACATCGTTTTCATTATCTTTAATGTTAAACCTGCTTCCATTGAATATAAATAGTCTTTATTAGGTTGTTTCGTAGTCTGCAATATTTAAAAAATGTCGAATTATGTAATTTGTCAAACACTGTTTCCAACTCTCAGTTTACTAGAAGAGTTGGCAGCAGTGATTGACAAATTGCATAATTTGACATTTTTTAAATATTGTAGACTACGAAACAACCTAATAAAGATGATTTATATTCAGTGGAAGTAGGTTTAACATTAAAGATAATGAAAACAATGTTATGATTATTATATTATAGGTATTTAATTGTTGCAAAGTTTGGAAATTAGACGAGTTGGTCAACGTGTGCAGTGAATTACAGTGATACCCTTATACTGTGCGCCATGACACTTTTTACCAAACTTTCTTTCATGCAAATCGTCAATTATAGATATTACTTTACACTTTGACACATTCCTATAAGAAACAGGTATTTCTGCTAGCATTTAAGTAAAAACCGGTAAAAAATTGAGAATTTTTCATTCCATTATCAGTATTCTGAATTTTTGTAATTTATTTAGATGATTTTGTATCCACAGTATAAAACTGTACACTACTACTACCAGCTTTTATTTTTATATTTTAACTTCACCACCCATAAAAATGAGCATGGTACAGCATCTTATATTGAAATAAAACCATATAATTATGTTTTGGGCTCCCAGGAATACAAGATAATAATTTTAAAAATATATCCGTGCGTACGTATGTGTAGGTATATATATATATATGATTACATGTGGACATGACAGCGCCGAAATTAGCGAACCGTTTTTGATGCAATGTCTCACAAGGGTAATGCTGATACTGTATATGACTACTTTCAGGTGAGTTGAAAGGGTTTTTTGGTGTGGATCGGATGAAGTTGAGTGCTTTTTGGCACAGTGTTTCTTAAGAATTGTCCGTTCTAATTTGATTTTTCTTGAGCATTTGACTTCGTGAACAAAGATGTACTTTTCAGCAAGTTAGAAAATATTGGAATATGAGGTAATCTGTTAAAATTGCTAATTCCATTCATGGAAAATAGAAAATTTATAGTGAAATATAATGAAGCTGAATCCGATACATCTGACGTTGTGAGGTGTCCTTCAAGGATCAATACTGGGGCCTTTATTATTTGCCATATACATAAATGCTCTTCCTTACCATATAAAAAAGGACTCACAATTATGCAGATGACACAACTATTTCTGTATCAGTCACAAGTAACGATGATATACATGAAGCTATCAAAAATGTTGTGGATGAAATGAATGATTGGTGTTATAGAAATAAATTAATTCTAAATGATAAAAAAAACGGTATTTTTAAATTTTAGTCAAAGAAATATTATTTCATTTAACTCTCTACCGATAAGCACCACTTCGAAATTCTCTTTCTATATATAGATAGCTCAGTCTCGTGTGAACCTCAGGGTAACCATGTCTGCAGCAAATGAAACAAAGCATATTTTGCCATATTGCAACTAAAAGATACTCTAGGTGCGGAGGGACTCATGGATGTTTACTACACTTTAGCTTATTCTCATCTATCACTCAATGTTTGTGTCTCGGGAAGGTCTAGCCAATTATATAGAGTCTATAGAAAAAATTTAAAAAAAATTATAAGGCTGATGTTTAATTTAAATTATAGAGAAAGTTGCGAAAGTACATTAATTACAAAGGAAATTCTTACTGCACCCTGTATTTACATTTATAAATGCTTAATACACGCAAAATCAAACTTGCATGAATCACTTCATCACAGTGGCGTAGACAGAAAATGCATCTGGGAGGGGAGGATAAAGGGATAAATAAATATCAATATCAATTTCGCGAATTCATTTAATATATCTTTATTAAATAGATGTATATAGATTCCTCTACTAGATAATGTTGGCATTAATTACAAAATATTTACTTCAAGGGATAATTTAGACACTGCTTTGTACTGATAGAGATTATGCTTCTTTACTTTTTGGTTCATGAAAGACGGGGGGGGGGGGGGGGGGGTCGGCTCCCTGCCCCACCGTGGCTGAACGTCTGAATAGTATAATGCTATATTATTGCCTAAATGAAAATCTCAAAAATCTTCAGCTATCTAAATATAAGATGCAAATAAAAAATTACTCATTACATTACATTTTTTATTCTATATATATTTGACTTGTATATAATTATGTAACTGTTTATTGGCCAATAAACTATCTATCTATCTAACACCTGCAGAATGAACAGCCGCTTCTAGTGGCTGCCAATTTTTTAGTAATAAGTATTGGTTATTGTAAAAGTAAAATAAAATCAATAACGTGATTTGATCTTTTACGTTAAAATATTTTTAAACGAAGCTTTGTATAAAAATAATCAAAATGCAATGCATATTAATATGGGGTGTATTATTAATTATTATAAGACAGCAGATAAACTGCTGAAAATTTCATTTAATAGTGGCCTTATTTATTTTATATTACATGTTAAAAGACCTCCGTGGCTGACCTTTTTAAGCATTCATTTAGAATTCAGCCTGAATAAAGATATTTATCTTCGTTATTATTTAAAATTTACTGGACTTTTATCGTTAAGAATATTTATCACTTTATAGTCTGAATAGCATACGCTGTTCACGTTATAAAAATACAAAGTGGGTATATATTTTAATGCACTTGCATAAAGTTGCCGTATTTAATAAGAAATACTTTTTATCACCACTATATTGCCAACAAGATGCAAGTAGTATGTTAAATTTCAAATGTGCAAGTTTTAAGATAGAAAAATCATTAAAGGCTCTAAAATGCCAGTAAGATACTTGACAGTCTTGACACTGTGTTGGTCATTGACAGTTTAATGTTCATGTTAAAACAAATAAAATCTTTAAATGAGTCAAAATTGTTTGTACATGGCAGAAGATTCCAAGTAGCATGAAGTACTCTTTAATCTACTCAAATCTTTCAATTTAGCATTAATCATCAGAAAAGGAGAAAGTGTAAGGATTCTATTATAGATACTGTTTTGGATTCCAGTTACGTTACCTTGATCATGTTTATAGTGCAGGCAAATCTAGTTTTGAGTATGAACTATCTGGGGACAGCTATTTCTTTATCGAAATGGATAGCTCGATTCATGTAGAATGAGGATATAAAAGTCCCGAAAAATCCCGATGTGAGCTAAAGCCACCATTTAGAAAGAATGGCCGCCAGAACCGTTTCTTTTAGAAGGACATATCTCAGTAACCATTGCTCCGATTTTAGATTTCTTTTTTTTGTTCTCTTCCCCTTTTTATGTACAATCGAAAGTGTTATTACGTCTTTGGGCATAAAATAGAAGATAACTGAAGAAAATAAGATTTGAGTTCTTGGAAATATACAAGGTGTCCAGTTAGTGCTTCCTCGGAAGATTGTGCAAAAACGGGTGACTTTATAAAAAAAATTTTTTAACAAAACTTTCAATGTTTCATTTCTACTATAACGCGAAATTATTTTCAATTATACGAGGTGTCACAAAAAGGAGTTACACAAGAATGTATAATTTTTTTAATGGAATACTCTTTAATTTTTTGGCGCCAGTTAAGCGTCTAAGGGTCCTGAATTACACCCTGAAATATTTTGCCAATCGGATGCAGCGTTGCCAAGTTATAATTTTTTTTATACTTTTTTGGCAAATTACAAACATTTTTTTGACTACCATATCTCCGTGATTTATTAACTGTTTTTTCTAAAAATGTAGGGTGTTATTCGATAATGATGCATTTACTGAAAAACGTTTTTGAAATAAATTATTATTATACCGGGTGTCCAAAATATTTGTTTACATTTCTTGTTATTTAATTATTATTTTTCTCAAATTTTTTAAATGAAATGCCTATATTTTTTTACATGGATGAATAAAGCATAAAATTCCCCACATTCTAATATTATACACTTAATTTTTTTATTTGAAACCGTTTTTGAGACATGATTATTTCATTTCAAATAAGTTTTGCGTAAATTGCGGTGCTTTTTATTTTAGCACTAAAATCTAGTATGGCTTTGGTCTTTTGTTTTGCGCTTGTTTTTCACTCTATTCTATGACATTTCTCTAATGTGTTTAAGATTATCGTGATTAAGTTGAACTAATATTGTTAATATTTAAAAATACGAATTATAATTATTGTCAATAAGATTTAATATCTATGGTAAATGTTATGTTATTGGTGAATATGATGGAAATTGTTTATTGGCATCAAGAATGTATGGTCAAAAATATCCCTATAGCAGATGTCCTGATGTGAGGTCTCTAGAAAATTTAAAAGAACGTTTTGAACGTACTGGAAATTTTGCATATGAAAAGAAGGCGAGACGACCAAATGTATTGTAATGAAGAAAATGAGCTCTCTATAACTTTAGCGGTAATCGAAAATTCTATGGCAAGTGTTCGGGAGTTAAGTAGGGATTTAGAGGTCTGTGAATCTAGTGTTTCCCTATGTCTTCGTAAAAATATGTTTCACCCCTATCGAGCTCAGCTGCATCAAGAGCTTTGGGATGTGGATTTAAATCGTAGATTAAATTTTTGCCAGTGGGCTCAAAACCAAATTGGAGAAAATGAAGAATTTTTCAAATTTGTATTGTTCACGGATGAATCAACGTTTCATCGCAACGGATTTGTGAATAGGCACAATTTCTATTATTATGCCAGAGAGAACTCTCATGTTGCACAGAAAAATCAGAACCAGAGTTTAAATGTAAGGGAAGGAATTGTACATGATTATGTTATTCATCCTCGCTTTTTTGAGGGAAATGTAAATGGAGCAGTCTTCTTAGATTTTACGCAAAATACGTTTCCACAAATAATCGAGCA
Source organism: Rutpela maculata (assembly GCA_936432065.2). NCBI lineage: Eukaryota > Metazoa > Arthropoda > Insecta > Coleoptera > Cerambycidae > Rutpela > Rutpela maculata. Next base: position 116,638,125 of record OW386285.2, read on the forward strand.
TATTCCTGATTACATTACAAATAATATGTGATTACAACTTGAAGGTGCACCACCACATTTTAGTAGAAATGTTCGTCAGGCCATTAGTAATCAGTTTCCTGAAAGGTGGATAGGAAGAGGAGGTCCAATATTTTAATAAACTGTTAAATAATAATCTAATTTATTATTTTATTAAATTATGTTAGGTCTCATTATATGACCGCCTAAGTCACCCGACCTAACTTCATTGGGTTTTTTCTTTAGGGATTTGTGAAGTCAGACGTTTGTAAAGTAGAACTAACGACTCGAGAAGATATGATGGAAAGGATTCGTCGGTGTTTCAATCGTATAAATGTTGATATGTTACACTGTGTAAGGCGCTCATTTATCAAGAGACCTCAGTGTTACCTGAATCAAAATGGTGGACATTTTGAGCAGTTGTTAGGTTAGTTTCAAGATCGTGAAAAAAAATTTTTGCTCGAGAACCGTTCATAAAAAAAAAGTGTACGATATCAAAATGTGAGAAATTGTAAGCGTTACTCATCCATTTAAAAGAATTATAGGCATTCCATTTAAAAAAATCGAAAAAAATGTAAAACAAAATATAGATTTTAATGCTAAAATAAAGAGCACCTTAATTTACGCAAAAATTATTTGATATAATCATATCTCAAAAAACGTTTGAAATAGAAACAAAGAGATATTAAAATGTGAGGAATTGTATGTTTTATTCATTCATGTAAAAAAAGTATACTTAGGCATTCCATTTAAAAAAAATGAGAAAAATAATAATTAAATATCAAGAAATGTACGCAAATATTTTGTACACCCGATATACTAAAGATTTATTTCAAAAATGTTTTTTAGTAAATACATCATTATCAAACAACATCCCACATTTTTAGAAATAACGATTAATAAATCGTGGAGATATGCCAGTCATAAATGATTGTAAACTGCCCAAAAAACAGAAAAAAATAACTTGGGAAAATATTTTAGGGTGTAATACAGGGCCCTTGGAGGCTTAACTGGCGTTAAGGAAATACAGGCTGTTCTATTTAAAAAAATTATACTTTCTTGTGTGACTCGTTTTTGTGACACCTTGTATAATTGAAAATAATTTTAAGTTGTAGTAGAGACGAAACATTGAAAGTTTAGTTAAGAAAGTTTTTTTATAAAGTTAGCCGTTTTGCACAATCTTCCGAGAGAACACTGACTGGACACCTTAATGTACATTATTAAAAATGATTACAATTTTATATATAAATAACTATTACTCCGTTAATATTTGAGTTATTATCATCGGCCAAAAAACAAATGAAAGCTAATTGTGTGTTCTAGAACTTTTATTAAAATTATTTTTTCAAAAATTGACTAGAAATTTCAGTACAAACGTCTCGAGTTTACAAAAGTTTAAATTTCCGTAATATTTAAATTATTTTTAAATTTCCTAAGTTTATCGTTCAATTTATCGTAAAATATGTAATTATACTTTCTGTAAAATGTGAAGTGAGGAATGGAACAAAAAAAAGAAATCTAAAATCGGAGCAACGGTTACTAAGATATATGATTTTAAAGAAAATGTCTCTGGCGGTCATTTTTTCTAAATGGCGGCTTTAGCTCACGTCGGGATTTTTTGCGACTTTATGTACTTATCCTACATTAATAGAGCTATCCATTGCAATAAACAAATAACTGTCCCCAAATAGTTCACGCCAAACCCATTTTACACTGAGATTTGCCTGGTCTATTATTATTGGGTGAAAACATTTTGGAGTGTAATTTATTTATTACTCAAAATTTACTAAGGGCACAGATTCAAATTTTAAAAAATCTTAGTCTCTTTAAATCTGGAAAAACAAAAGTTGGTACCTATTGACATGCAGACGCGTTTGCTTGTATAGAAATACTATTTTTAATATTCTTGGAGTCAAATGCAAGTAGAACATCATTCTTTTTTTTTAATGTTGGATATTTCATATACTTTCATAATTCGCTTATCGTTTTTGGTTTCACAAAAAAATCACGTAGTTATTTGAAATTGTTTATACGTGCAATATCCATAATTACATTGGTTAATTTTTTTTTTCTTTCTAAACACCACCGTATATGTAGAAACCTATACTTAAAAAAAAAAATTACTACGAGTCGATGCACTTAAACAAAATGCGATGGAAATTTTGAAATTATTGTTGATTTTTAGCCGTTTGAATAAATATTTTGCGCTAAAATTTGTCACGGAGGTTTAGTTTAATGAAGGGCATGGTTCCACCCACTTTCGTTAAAATTGATGGATTATTACATCATATTTCTTAAACTGTTAAAAAAGGCAATTTTTGGTGGTTTTTCTTTTTTACAAATTTACAAATTATCAAGAAGTTTCTTCATATGCCTAGTCTTATTCATAATTTTATAGCGAACAGTTTGGTATTTTTATTATTGCGATGCGATTACTATGACCTGAAATAATAGAAAAAATAGCAGAAAATTTCTGTGTTGAAAAACAAATTGTTAAAATTCTACAAGAAGCAATGGACGGATTTTAAAAAAAATTGCTCAGAGCACTTGTTTTATACTTACAACAAATTAAAACAATAAAATTGCTGTAGTCAGAGAATTCCATTCAAATTTTATTTTGACTCCACTATCTATATTGTTCTTATAATTAATATTTTATGTTTTTGTGCTTTAATAGAAAGATGTAAAAGATGGCTTTCTTTTACAAAAAAGGTAACATCAAGTTATCTCAATTGTAGTTTTTGCTTAAATGTGAAAACCTAAGTAAGCAGGGATGAACCTCAAAATGTGAAAAAAAATGCAAATTTCTGTGGTCTGTTACAGACAGCTCTTGTGAATTTGATGGATGCACGGTATGATTTGGTTTTGAAAAATAAATGGAGGAAATACATACATGATTTTAATATTTTTCAAATTGTGTTTTGTTAATTTATGACGTTTTTTAATTGTCTATTCAGTGGTAGAAAGTTTTTATATAAAATTCTTACAAAATCATTTTAAATATGCAACATATTACCCATTATTTCTTGGCACAAAATCAGACAAATCTCAAATTAATTCTGGTACCAATATTAATTCATTTTTTTTTTAATTTAATAGCTAATAGACATTTTTATTTCAAACATATTTGCACAGCTTCCAGAAGAGAAATGCCGAGGGGGAAGTTCTGGGTAGATGATTTTACTGGTTTATTTAATAGAAAACTGTAAAGGAGGAAGGAAAGCAAAGTAAAGTCCGTTCTTATGAATGATATAATCACTAAAATGAACCTTATAACTAATCACTAGTGCCCCAAACTGTTTAAGTAAAATATTTTTATATTATTTTCAGTCAGTCAAAAATCAAAGTACATCCATAAACTTCAGAGGAAGCTGTGTGAATCTTTTTACCTAATCGATTGCTATTGCACACTTTCTATTATAAACGTCCGCTATAAGAGGTATTCGTCCTTGCCCTGCTTGGAGAGGCGATTCAATTAAAATTTTCATATTTTCTTTACATATGATTGCATAACATTACCTGTATTCGATGGATCAACCAATAAATGGTATTATTTGAACTGTTGCATTTTACTGATTGAATGATTAACTTTTCTCTCGAGGGCTTTCGTGTGTTAGGTCGAAATTGAACATCTACGGTATGTATAGCTTTTACTCTTCTCGTCTATAGAACATCTCTTAAACATATAGGACTTAACTGGGAGTGGAAACAACCACACACAATCAAGGAGGAATGCGACTGGCGCCCATAACGAATCAATTAGTGTCACGTCCATCAGACGCTGAGTGTAAGGTCCTTATATGTATAGAAGGGCGTCATCTGATTTTCCCTGAACTATCAACTATAGTAGTACGTATATATAGTCCTTTCTTATTGATGTGACAAAAAAAAATAGAGAATTCGAGAGAAGACATGAGAAAACAATGCTGGAGAATCGTGCTGTTGGTGCAATGGACTGCCCAGGGAATTCGTAACAAACGGATCCAGGGCCACAACTCGAAAACTTCAATACGTCGACTCTTTGGTTCCCTAACGGTGCATGTCTCAGAGGTGTAAAGAAATATAGAGAAAACTATCTTCGTAAATATGTACAAAACATATACTATATACATAACCTATTATTATGACAGTTTATGTAAATATTATTATCAGAGAGTATTGAATACGTATACGCAAGCGATGAACAGTAAAGTTTATAAATGGTTCATTTCTGTGAACGGTAACGTAATTCCAAATGGCAAAGAAAACGGCGACTTTGAGCATCAAATTTTATAAATTGAGTGTATTCTGAATAAAATTGCTATATTTTTAATGTAACATTAATTGTATTGTCTTAAGGTATAAAGTAGCCGCATTATTCCCTAGAGAGTAAAACAAGCACTTTACTCCATCTTTTGAGAGACTAACATATTATATAGGTCGAGCAAAAAATATTTTGGGTAATTTATTGTACTTGTAAATATTTAAACGACTGTTTCTTTGAAATTTTATTTAGTCAATATGTATTTATTTAAACTACCCACTGGGTATACGACAAAAATGCTAACAACTAGAAGATAGCAATTTTGCTATATCTATGAATAAACTACACGCTGCATACAGGGTGTCTCACCAGGAATTGCATCGATCGATGCGAAAATTGTGACATTACTGATTGTTTCTAATCATGGCTAATTTGATAACATTTTTACTAACATTTCTTGAATTTCTAAGAAAATCGTAAATAATTCAAAAGTTGTAACTTAACCCCCTCAATGCTTATATCAGAAAAAAAAAGAATTTAATTTTACATTGATGTAAAAAAATATACGGTGTTTCATTTGGCCTAAACAAGTTGTCGCGGTTTGAAGTTTACAAAATGTAACGTTAAAAACGGAACACTTGTTATACTATTATTGAATGCAATTCAATTGAAGAGTGCAGCTCTCCTTGTGTTCTTTTCGCATGCCGAAAAGCAAATGAGTATCTTTTATACGAAGAAAGTTATAAAGGTTATTGTAATCCATTACACCTGGCAATTTTTTTTTTAAATGACAAATATCTCTGAAACGGCTGGGTTTAGGTATAGGGTATTCTGCATGTTTTTGACACAGAATTTTATGGTCTTTTCTAAAATATATAGGGTGTTCCAGCGAAATAAGCAAATTGGTATCGACTTCCGGTATAACCGGAAGTGCCAGATACGTGTAATTATTTTAGTTGGTTTGGCAATACTGCCATTAGTAGCTCCCTAAGTTTTCAAAATTTTCGGGTGCGTACTTTTCCCTATATCGATGGATGCAGTTCCTGGTGAAACACTCTGTATACACTATACACTTCACTTGTGAAGGGAAATATTATAGTTTATTCGTATATGAGTGTTGGTTCTACACTATTCAACTTGCTCTGCACCCTTGTAATAAACGTTCACTCCTGAACATAAATTAGTCTTCTAAAAACATATGTTTCAGTTACTGGTACAGCTCTAGAACACCTTAAAAAGTACAGGTATAAATGTGGCTGTGTATCGATTTGATATAAAATGATTGGGGTTGGAAACTACAAAATTTTTACAAACCCAATAAATCAACAACCAGCGATTGAAAATTTATTAAAAATAATATTTTGTAAATGACAAGACAAGTTGCGGTAAAAGTTGCGAATGCAAGAAAAAACGGGTTGCACCGGGAGACGTGTACTAACTGTGAAGCTACTGTCCTGATTGATGAAGTCGATGATTTTAATGAAAATATAGTTATAATATAAATAGATATATCGCGTGTATAAAAAGAATCAAATATTTATGTCTTAAGTACCTACTCATAGACAACTTAAAGAATTTCATAAACAGACTTGAAATGCAATAAATTAGAAATAAGTTAATAAACAATTCTCTTCCAGCAAATACTACCAGGGGCGTACCATTAGAGTAACAGTACACCGCGCCAAATTAAATAAATTCAAAAATAATAAAAACTTGGATAAAATTGTTGCCCATTATTAGCTTGGTTTCAGTGCCATTAAAATTTAAAAAAACTCATGCATGCTATAAGAACATACTGACTGTCTACACTTCACATCTGGTACGGCTCTGGTAAGGTTAAGGAATTTTATTAAACACGTTTAGGTCCGTAAGAATACGCAAAAAGTAAGCAAGAAATAATAACTCTGCAGAGAACACAGAAATAATGTATCCACTACAAAACGTAACAACGAAGACACATCAGCTACTGGTACAAAAATCGAGCACTAAGCCATCAGTTAGAAGGAGAGAACATAACAACCCCGGCACACGCCAACACTATGAAAAGATCAGTAGAGGAGTTGCATAGGAAACCAGACGAAAGAGCTCCATCGGAAAATATAAACGAAAACATAGCCACGGCAATCATACAAATTGATCAATCAAACAAGACAGCAGGAAGGGTATTCATGCAACTAAGTCAAGAAACCAGAAGAAACGAAAAAAGAAAAAAATGAGGAAACTGGGTTACACGTGGAAAACAACAACTAAGAGGATCATGAACAAACTGAGAAGCGAACAAACATACTGGAAAAGAAAGCAAGTGGAAAAAATGAACTCCACAAAGAAATCGCAGCGATATACCCTACCAGAACCAGAAACCGAGGCATCAGAAATCTCAGAAGGAGAAGAAGAAAATTTATAGAAACAGAAACACAAAAAAAGGAGCATAAACATTAAATAACGAACACAATGCGACAACACATTGGACTTGTCATCTTGCTGTCGAGGCGACCAGACCTACTTTATAATGCTCTCTCACCAATGGATACCCATAAAAGTTTATAAAAGTTAAATAGTGACAACGTGTAAAAAATATAGTTAAAAAAAGTATAAGTGGATGTGTTTGTAAAATAATACATATCTCGGAACATTTTCAGTAATTGATAAGAAATATTAGTTAGTGTTTAATTAGGTATACAAACCAAAACTTTACACAGTGCTTCCCCTCTAACGCAGTAAATAATGGTATATATAGTGCAGTGAAATCGTGCCAGGCGGTAAAGAGGAGAAAGAAATCAGTAATAACCGAAGAGAGGACTGTCTATATGGAGCACTAAGCCATCAATTAGAAAAAGAAAACCGGCACACACTAACGCTATGAAAAATCAAGAAAAATGTCCATTATACTATTAGGAGACTTCAATGCACATATACTCCACACATGGCCTAACGAAAATGGAAACGCGCTGAAAAACCTAGCACACATGTTTGACCTAACAATAAGAAATACATGGAGCAAAAGTCAAACCTGCATTGACACCTGGAGTAATGGAAGCTCAATCACACAAATAGACCATACCCTGGTAAGCAGAGAGATAAGCGCAAGGATCAAGAAGGTTAAAGCAAAAAGGACAGCAGAAGAAAGCGCTAACACTGAAGAGCAGCAAACTAAAAATAGGGAGACCATGTTACACGTGGAAAACAACAATCGAGAGGATAAAAAAATAAGAAAAGCGAAGAAAAAACATGCGTCAAGCATGACCAACAAGCATGACCCAAATCCAACCCAGCATCGGAAACCGAGGAATCAGAAGACTCAGCAAAAGAAGATTTGAAGGAGCAGAAACACAAAAAGAGGAGCATAAACACTCCATATCAAGACACAGCACATATTTCACACGAAGATTCAGAAGAGGCAGATGCCCAAAACCAAAAACACAAAAAGGGAGCTTAATCGCTCCCTCACGACACAATGCGGTAACGTATCTCATAAATACCTACACCTCCCATCCCATGTTCCTTTACCGTGCGCCATGTGGCTCTCGCTGCTGGCAACAAGCATGACCTTAGTCCAACCCAGCGTGAACGTAGCAGGCCCAGCTGTATAACCTTGGGAGTGGCAGCAATGCCTACCGCACGCTGGTAAATCAATCAATCAATCAATCAATCAATCAATTCGTTTTTTTTACTTTTTATGAATTTTATCTTAAAAAAATCCAATTTTCATTAATTCTTTTCAAAACATTTGTAATTTTTCTAATAAATATCATAGTTTTTAAAGCCACATAAATGTTAGAACCCATTTATTTTTGGTATACTTAAAATAAATCAGGTTCTTTGCTTTTTAATTTTTTTTTTTGATTAAATGAATTTTTCCGAATTTTTCTAGTCTTCTGAGCAACAGCGGCAATTTTTGAATGGTAGGGGTATTATTTTTCCTCCACTAGTAATCTGTATACCAAAAAATAATTACAATAAACCGCTGCAGAAGATTTATTCAAAGAGTTTCTTAAATTAACTGAAATAAATTTCCTAGTAAGTTTGACCTTAATATATTTTCTTCTAGATTTTCCCAATTTCTTTCTTTTATTTGTAGTAGTATGCCAAGAAACCAGGAAATGTGGTCAAAAATCGGCCATCGAAACGGAATTAAAAGTTTTCATGTAGATTTGTGAAGAGGCTAAAACCTAGTTTTATAAATATCGATAATATAAATTTTTATTAGTGGATAATTTCAGTTGAAAAGTTGTTTTGAGTTATTAATGTACAATTTACGGAAAGCTTATATATATATATATATATATATATATATATATATATATATATATATATATATATATATATATATATATATATATATATATATATATATATATATATATATATATATATATATATATATATATATATATATATATATATATATTCCAAAATATTATTATATAAGCAATATCAAAATATCATTATTTATTTTATCGCAAGGGATTATACATTTATAAAATGGTAAATATTTAACATAAATTAATGCAATACTAGTGAAAGATGTAAAGTGTACAGTTTAATAGTTAACAGAATTGCACTTGCTAGCAATCGACGATAAACCTACGTAATCCTCCCTATCATAATGTTTATTATACCATTTTGTAGAGTAATATATACTTTAATGTCAACATGCGGCATATATGCGGCATCGCACATTTAATGCCTTATGATTTGTTTCAAACCACAGTGGGTCAGAGATTCAAAAACTAACCAACATCAAATTTCGTTGAACAAAAATTGGTGGTTAGGCGCTTTCGGGGTCGCTAATGTGCTAAAAACTGGATGGATTTAATATGGCCGAAAAAATTGCACATTTTTTGCAAATCTTCATAAAACTTGATATATTATTGTTTTCGAAGTTCCTAATACCAATTACTAATAATAAATTAGAGAGCATATGATATTCCTGCGGTTTAATATTAATTCAGAGTTTTAGTGTACTGAGGAAAAGGCATCTGACTCAAAAATAAGGACTACCAGAGTACAAGAGAGCGACAAAGTAAAAAGATATGTAAATCAATAAACCTTGCTGATCTTTTTTACCAATCAACGTATTTAACCGATCAGTGATTACAAGTTTAGAATTAAGATTTCGCAAAAAAAATTCTTTTACCAGAAAGTGGTAGAGAGTTACTTAATATTTTTGTAACTAACTTGATGAAGATTCTTCTGGTAATTTGTTGATTTGCTCATTTAATTAGTTAGTTACTCAGTTATCACCCCAAACCAAAAACTAATTACGATGTGGGAAAAATACAGAGAATAGGTTTATACATATTAAGTATGAATATGTATAAATATACACACGGCGACCAAAAATACACAATAAAACCAACTGAAAAAGTATAAAAATTACACATAACTAGGAAAAATTACATTTAATATTTGAGTAAAATATATCTAGCTGATTCTGAATAGACATGTAAGTGCAAGACATAAAGTAAAGGGCGAGAACTATAGAACATTTGTTTGTGAGGTGGGAAAACAAAAGAGAAATAATTAATGATATTAAACAAAAAAAAAATGCATCACAAGTACAAAAATCAATCACAATATCATTTGGAGAAATTTGAGGAACTCAGGAAAAAACTTGAAAAAATCTATTAAAAATGCACATGCGCAGTATTTAAGAAACATTGAAAATGAAATTAGACATACCTAATAGTAATAATTTTTGGAACTATATAAATAACAAAAATCAAATCAAACTAGCCAAATTGAGTTTGAAAAAAATGGAACTAAGCTAAAATCAAACGAGGAAGTAGTGGAAGCTTTTGCGAAATATTTCGAATCAGTTTATGGTGAACAGGCTACTTATAATAATCAAAATATTGATGTTAATGAAGTTATATTACAGTATACACTAAATATAGTGAAAATCAACTTACAAGAAATAAGGGACTCGATAAAAAACTGAAACCCAAAAAATCTGCAGGGCCTAACGGTATACCACCCTATATATTAAAAGGATGTAGTAGTTTGCTTGAATATCCACTATTAATAATTTTTAACCTTGCAGTAAAAACTAATAAATTTCCTAGTTTGTGGAAAAAAACCCATACATAAAAGTGGGTCATTGGAAAATATTAGTAATTATCGGCCTATATCTGTCCTATCTGCTGTTGCCAAAGTTTTTGAGCAAATAATATACAACAAAATATATACCCATGTTAAAAAAAATATTATTGAATGTCAGCATGGTTTTGTTTCTAAAAAGTCGTTGATTACTAATTTAACTATTTTTACCGATGATATTAGTAAGACAATCGATAATTCTCAACAAGTGGATGTAATTTACACTGATTTTGCGAAGGCCTTCGGCAGGGTTGACCATGACACCTTACTAAAAAAAAAATATCATAATTTGGTTTCTCTACTAATCTTTTAATGTTCATAAGCTCCTATCTAAATTGCAACAAGTAAAATACATGAACATCTTGTCCGAGCCTATTCTAGCAAAATCCGGAGTTCCACAAGGCAGTAATCTCGGTCCTTTATTTTTCTGTTATTATACTCTTCGCAAAAACGAAGAGTATATTGTATTTGATCGGCACATTTCTAAATCAGTAAATATCGCTCATAGAGAAATTTTTTTTATATCGTTATGTTAGTGAACGAATTCTGAACAACTTTCAAAATGTCCGTCTGTCCGTCCGTCCGTCCGTCCGTCCGTCCGTCCGTCCGTCCGTCCGTCCGTCACGTTTCTTTTAAGCACGATAACTCAAGAAAGAAAAATCCGATTGTATTGAAATTTGGAGAGTAACTTAGTGTTAGCTAGAGGAAGAACCCTATTGTTTTTTAACAAAATAGATTGGTAAATAAAAAAGTTATTAGTAATTTAAAATTAAAAAAAATATATTTTTTACATTTTTTATGGTTTGCAATAAATAGAAACCTTGCGAAATGTTATTTCCTATCACTATTTTTTTTTAATACATTTTACTAATGTGTGTTTCCTAATAATCACAATAAATTTTCTAATGGTATATATTACACTCATTAACAATTTTAGTAATAAGAAATGGTGGTGTAGCGGCAAGAGTTTTGTCTCGCAATCCAAGTGTCCCGGGTTCGATCCCTCACATCGTGATTTTTTCTTTTCATATATTTTTTTTTTTCACAACAAAGTTGTTATCACAAAATTTAGAATGTCCAAAAATTAACATTATTTACAAGAAAAATGCGAAGAGTATCCTATAGAATGTGTAAAAATTATATAAAAAGCTCAGTAAATCGGCGAAGAGTATAATGCTTCCACTAGTTTTGAAATTACATTCCCGAACATTTAATTTATTCTAAGTGTCTGTTATACGCAGATGATTTAAAAATTTACAGAAATGTAAAAAGTGAAAAAGATGCGTTATTATTGCAATATGATATTGATTCCATCTTCGATTGGAGTATAAACAATAAAATGTCGTTAAACATAAATAAATGTTCGGCAATGTCATATACAACAAGGACAAATCATTATCAGTACACGTACAAAATTAACAATAACTCTATGAAGCGTGTTTGCAAACAAAAAGATTTGGGAGTCCTGTTTAACCACAACTTAAATTTCAACGAACATGTTGAAAATATAGTTAAGAAAGCATACAGAAATTTAGGATTTGTTATGAGGAATGCATCTGAATTTAGCTGGAGAACAATTAGAATGCTGTATCTTAGTTTTGTAAGATCAAAATTAGAATTTGCTTCTCAAATATGGGTTATCGCTTCTCCAAGGAGCTGTGAGACCTTGTCGTTGGTGGAGAGGCTTAAGTAACTGCGATGATCCCGAGAGCAATGTCGGCGGGAGAAATAGTCTCCTGGTAGGGTCACCCATGCCGGCAAGGTCGAGGGTAAGCGGCGAAAACTAAGGACAGCTCAACCTCAGGATCCACACCGTAAAGGGTGGCTACGGGATCTGGCGCACCCGGGGGTAATCCGAGCTACGGGTGAGTGGTGCCACTCGTCCAATTAACACCGTAATTACAGCCCACGCTTCAACGACCTCTGCGAGAAAAAAAAATGGCACCACAGGGGTATGTCGGGTGGTAACTGTGACCGGGGGGCTTGCCTTAACTGGCCGACCCGCGAGGAGAAAACCTCTATAAAGGAACCGACAGCAAAGTCGAAAAAACCTGCGGACACCGGGCGACCTCCGCAGTATATAGCCTTGCCTCCGAGATGGGCATCACCCGGGGGTCGACCGAATATCGACCCGACTCGTGGGATGAACTATGGAGAAATTAAATAAAACAGATGAGAACCAAAAAGGTGAGAGAAGAATGGAGGAGAAGAAAGCTGCCACGACCAAGGGCACACCTGAAACAGGAGAACATGCAAGAAAGACCACTAGCATAAACAGACCTATTATGGTAACCTTGACACCGGTGAAAACAAGCTGAGGAGACAAGGAGAGAGATCCCTTCAGGAGGCGGGACAGCATTGCTAGGTCCCCAACAAGGTCCCCAGCCAACCCGGTCAGCACACTCACGAGGAGTAACTCAGTCGGTGAGGAGAGCAGAAAGCGTAAGGTGCATGATACCTCAATCGGCAAATACGACATCGAGCCGTACAAGAGGAAGGAGAATTCACTGTCATTTACATTGAGAGAAGCTTTAAATGCTATAACCGGACAGGTAAAGCGGCTGGAAAAAGTGATAGACGAGAACCCGAACACAAAACGGGAAATAAAGGAGCTCGCGATCAAGCTGAAAAAAAGCATTGATATCGTCAATAGAGATTCCATCACACAATGGTTGGAGGATAATAAGTGGGAGGCGGTCGAAAAACAAATTTTCGACATAGATCCTCAGACCGAAGACTGCGGAGATTCTAAATCGGACATGGTGGTAGATGTAACACCAGAGATGAAAGAAATAGGGACACAGACTGATCCTATGCAGACAGATATTCCCATACCGAGGGTAAGAAGTGCTAAACTAGCCGAGGAAGTACGTAAGTCTATCAAAGAAGGGAAGAGCTTTGATGACTACAAGGAGTTGGTGGAAAAGATCTGGCCTCCCCAGGTATTCGAAAGGGTTGAGGAGGCAGAAGGGAACCCGTTATGGGAGCCGAAGGAAAGCGATCTGGCGCTCTGCATTCAAGGAAATGAAGAGCTGAATAAGGGAATAGGGAAGCAATTTAAGATGAGATTTCCCGAGTTAGCTGAGTTGGACAATGACTCGCCGGAGAAAGAAGGGGGTCATGCATATTAAGTATGAAACCAGTTCAACAGTGGCCACCCTATATAGGATAATGATGGACAGAAGTGAGGAAAACACCTACGGCAATATATTAAAATGGAAAGAATGGCTGGTGTACAACGGCCGGACAAGGGTAGTTTTACCTCGTACGGAATGTAACTGGAGTAGGGTAAAGAAGATGCTGGAATTTATAATGTCCGACACGGACATCAAAGTAATTGGATACTCTCCACCAGGGAAAAGGGGGGAGAAGCAAGATGGAGATACTCTGCACAAGGAAGCTACTGTGACCGAGAAGGTGACAGGAAGAGAGCATACTAGGCGGAATAAGGAAAGGCAGGTACTGTTCCTGAGCAAGGAGGGGGTGGAATATAAGGAGCTTCTTACCAAAATTAAGAAGGTTGATATAAAAGCCTTGGGAACAGAGATCACAGCATTAAGGAAGACTAAAAAAGGGTGAGATGCTCATTGAGCAAAGGGGGGAAAGACGCCGCATCCCCGTTAAAGAAGGAGATTGATAAGCTCGGAGTCTCTATAAGGACTAGAGGAGCTGATAAGGTGGTTATCATTAAGGATCTCGATGCAGCTATTACAAGCGAAGAAGTACGCAAAAGTCTAGCTGAGGAAATGAAGATCAAGGAGGAGGAAGTGGTCGTGGAGAGGCTAAGGCCATCTTTCGGGGAAAACCAGACCGCCACGGTAAGGCTACCCGAGAAGGAGGCGATGGAGTTAGTGAAAAAAAAAGGGTGAGAATAGGGTGGCTCAAGTGCAGAATAGCAGAGAGGATAAGAGACACTGGGACAGATATGAAGTGTTATAGATGCTGGGGGTACGGCCACATTAAGGACAATTGTAATGGCACTGACCGCTCGAAAGCCTGTTTCAAATGTGGGAAAGAAAACCACCAGGCTAGAGATTGCACTGGGCTTATTTTCTGTCCCATCTGCAACAAAGGGGGGCATAGGGCGGATTCAAAAGCATGCCCCCTGTTCCGGAAAGCTCCGGGGCGGACTGAGCAAGAAGGGGAGGGGAAAAATGCTACACATTCACTGTGAAGCAAATAAACCTAAATAGGTGCCGGGCCGCACAAGATCTTCTTTGGGCGTCTGCAAAGCAGAAGGGAATTGGGGTTCTCATAGTTAGCGAACCTAACAAAAGGATGGTTGGCAAAAACAGGCCCGGATGGTACGTCGAAGGCAACCGAGACGCTGCCATTGGGATCCTAATACGGGAAATCTGTGTGCACAGGAGTGGGAGTGGGCACGGATTCGTCTGGGTGGAGCTGAATGAAGTGATTATATTCAGCTGCTACTTCTCACCCAACGCCATGCTGGGAGACCTAGAAGGGGCCCTAGAAGAAATAGGGCATAGGATTAGGGAGCTAACTAGGAGAACCAGGAAAGACGTAATCGTAGCGGGTGATTTTAATGGCAGAGCTCCTGAATGGGGAATGGAGTCCACAGACCGCCGAGGAAATGTAATAGTAGAGTGGTCAGCCCAGATCAACCTACAGGTCATAAACGAGGGAGCAACGTTCACATTCGTGAGAGGTAATAGTGGCTCTATCCCAGACATAAAGCTGGCCTCAACAGGCGCAGTGAGGAGGATTAGCAACTGGAGGGTTCTCTTGGAGGAAACATTGAGCGACCACCGATATATAGAATACGAAGTGGGTCAACGGACCAAAACACCGGTGATACGGGGAAGAGGCTGGAAGTTAGGCCGGTTGGACAGAGGTATCTTCAAGAGAGCTCTTAAAGAACAGGTGACAGGTGGTAATGCTGCAACAGAGGAAGACCTAATCAGGGCAGTTACTAGAGCCTGCGATCAAGCAATGCCGAGGAGGAGAGTTATAAGACCAAACGGCTTGGTATATTGGTGGACCGAAGAAATCTCCGATCTCAGAGAGGAGTGTGTTGTGGCCAGAAGAAGATACGTTAGGGGAAACAGGAGAAAAGGAGTACAAGAGGAGAACGCGGCCTTACAACACTACCGGGAGACAAAGAAGAGATTAAGAGACGCAATCAAGAAGTCAAAAAATGACAAATGGAAAGAGTTGTGCCAAGACATAGATAGAGACGTGTGGGGGGATGGGTTCAAGATTGCGACGAGACGCATGAAAGCCCCTCCTCCGACTATACCAGCCGAAAAGATGGTGGAGATCGTGAATGCCCTATTCCCAGAAAGGGACGAAATAATATGGAGATCAACGGAGGTGGGAGAAGTTCCCCGTTTTACCGAGGAGGAAATGTCGGAGGCATGTGGTAGGCTCAAGAGCGGAAAGGCTTCTGGACCGGATGAAATCCCCCCGGAAATAGTAAAGCTGGTGGCGGAAGAACAACCTAGGGTAATCCTATGGGTTATGAACCACGCCCTGGAAAGGGGAAACTTCCCCGAAAGATGGAAGAAGGCAAGACTGGTGTTGATAAAGAAAGGGGACAAGCCACCAGATGAACCATCCTCATATAGGCCGGTATGTCTACTCGATATGATGGGTAAGTTAAAATGGAATATCTGCTTCGGGGGAGGTTAGAGGTAGACATTGAAGAGAAGGGAGGGTTATCGGAGACCCAGTTCGGTTTTAGGAAAGGTAGATCCACGGTAGGAGCGATAAGGCGCATAACCGAGATAGCCGGGGAGGCTATGAGGGCCAAGAAGATCTGTGCGATAGTAACGCTGGATGTTCGGAATGCTTTCAACACGGCGGATTGGGGCGAGATAGTTGAGAAGTTGCGAAAATTAAGAATAGCCCCGTACCTGCTCAGGATAGTAAAGAGCTACCTCGAGAACAGGTGGACAGGGCTGGAGGTTGAGGGCACTACCCAGTGGAGAAAAATGACTTGTGGTGTTCCGCAGGGATCGGCCCTGGACCCAACCTTGTGGAATATAATGTTCGACGATGCGTTACGCTTACCCCAACCGGAGAACGTTAAGGTGATCGGATATGCCGACGATCTGGCAGTAACAGTCACGGCCAGAACGGTGAGGGAAATCGAGGAGGCGGCGAACACGGCCATTGCAAAAATAGAGAGATGGGTAAGGGGCAAGAAGCTCGAACTTGCCCCTGGAAAAACCGAGCTGGTAATCATAACCAGAAAGAGGAATCTCCCTATCATGAGAATAAGGGTAGGGGAGCTGGAAATTGGCGAGCCAGGCGATAAAGTACCTGGGCATATGGCTCGATTCGGAATTGACATAACGGGGTGCATGTGACGAAATTGGAGGAAAAAGCTGGGCGGGTGGCAACAGCCATAGGCAGGCTAATGCATAACACCAGTGGACCGAAGGCCAGCAAGAGGAGAGTGCTGTGTAGCGTGGTGCACTCCATTCTCCTGTACGCGGCTCCGGTGTGGGTAAGTGCGATGGCAGTGGAAAGAACGCGAAGAAGACTGGCCAGGGTACAGCGAAGTGCAGCACTGAGAGTCTGCAGTGCCTACAGAACGGTCTCCTACGAGGCAGTGCTGATAGTGGCAGGGATCCCTCCCATTGACCTTCTGGCAAAAGAAAGGTGGGAGATATACGAGGGAAGTGGCAGGAAGGAGGCCAATGATAGACTCTATCAGAGATGGCAGGAAAGATGGAATATCTCGAGTAAGGGAAGATGGCCGAGGAGACTCATTCCAGATATTAAAAGATGGGTGGAGAGAGGACACGGGGAGGTTGGATTCTACCTTACTCAGGCCCTAACAGGACACGGATGTTTTGCAGAGTACGTCTACGACATCGGGAAGATTGAAGACCGAGAATGCATGTACTGCGGGGAGATAGACGACGCGGAGCATACTGTGTTCTGGTGTAGCAGGTGGAGAGAAGAAAGGCTACGAGTCATAAACAGGCTAGGCGGTCCAGTTACACCCGATGACATAGTGCTGAGGATGCTAGAATCAGAGGAAAACTGGCAACTCTTGGAGGACATGATAACATCAGTTATGAAAATCAAGGAAGTAGACGAAAGAAACTTGAACCTCTAATTGTTTCAAGGATGTAGTAATAAGAGGACATCTCTGCGGGGGCAGATTATTTCGAACACCTAACACTAAGATTGACCTGATATTCTGACGGTAAGCGAGAGCGGTTCCAGGATATGAGGAAACACTGAAGACAGGGAGGGGGCTCCGGAGGGGTTTTAGCTGGTTAGAGTCCAGCACTACCCAGCGTGATAGATCCAAGGCGCTGGGTGTCCATGATGGATTTCCCCTTCTCCCCCCCCCGCAAAAAAAAAAAAAAAAATGTAGAACTGTAGTAGCCTCACAGCAAATAGAAACAATTCAAAACAAATTTTTAGCTTATGTGTACAGAAAAAAATATCTAAGGTTCCCAGATTATAACGAATATCATAGAATAAGAAATGAATTTAACATTGCAAAACTGT
Organism: Rutpela maculata; assembly: GCA_936432065.2. Lineage (NCBI taxonomy): Eukaryota > Metazoa > Arthropoda > Insecta > Coleoptera > Cerambycidae > Rutpela > Rutpela maculata. The sequence goes on from OW386285.2 coordinate 116,655,955, forward strand.
CAATAAGAAGGAAATTTAGTAATGTGCTCTTTATAGGCAAAATAATAAACGGATATAATATAGTATCAGAAGATATTAATTTTTATATTCCTTCCAGACTTAGAGCCCGACCAGTTATGTTCCAAGTGTATTATAAAACTAATGTAAGATTTCGGGTCCAAAGCAAACACGACCAGCCGATTTTGTAAAAGAATTAAGAAATAGTTATTTTAAAGAAGCTCTGGTTAATTTTTTAATCATACACTGGCGACAAAACGATATGATACCATTTTTGAGCAATAAAAAAGTTTTTCTTAACTTTGATCAATGCTATGAATATAAAGTTGTACATGAGAACGTTTCATTTTCAATTAACGATAAACATACACATGAGTGTCATGAATAGGCTGATACAAAAATTGTGTACCACGCATGCAGCATTAAACCAACAGCTAATATTACAATAAAATGTTCGGACACGGATATATTAATCATAATGTTAGCTAATATGAACAACGTACAAGATGGTAATAAAATTTGGATGCAAAAAGGGTTTGGAACAAGCAACGGATTATTGATGTGTCAACGTTGTATGAAGAACTTGGTGATTTATTTTGCAAATCATTAACAGAATTTCATGCGTTAACTGGATGTGATTTCAACCCGGCATTATTTCGCAAAGGAAAGACACGGCTTTTGCAAATATTGAAAAATATCGAAGATTTCCAAAAAAACATTCGATGAGATAGGCAATGAAAATTGCGACACAAATTCTGTTTTTCCCGTATTTGAAAAATTCATCTATAATTTGTATAGTTTCAAATCTCTCGATTCGGCTAATAGCGCTCGATTCGCATTATTTTTAAAAACATACAAAGTTAATAGTTTAGATGAACCGTTCCAGAAGAAAAAAATACATAATTTTGATGCTCCATCTTTACCTTCTTGCCATTCAGAATTGATACAACATTTGTTGAGAACAATGGATATTGCTACAATGTGGAGAAATGCGCACAAAAAAGTACCAACATCTTTAAAGCCACAAAATTGCGGATGGCTAATAACCGATGAAAAATATAAGTTTAAATGGTTTGATGGGCCGCAGCTGCCAAGCACAGTAAAAGATGTGATTGATGAAGAGATTGACGGTAAAATATTTTTTACACATATCATAAAGTTTATTTTTTCGTTTAAATACGTAAAAATTCAATTATGTTTCAGGCGACGGTGCGGAAATCGACTCGGAGGAAGACTCAGTTTGTGACAGCGATGATCTACAATGTGATGAGTCAGATGCAAATTGCAAAGCCGAATAGTGTATGTGTTAACACTTTTCGCTGAGAGTGCTCGAGCGACAGTGCGCATTTTATAACCGTCTGCCGCGGTTTTAGTCATTGTTTTTTTGTCTACCGTTTTGCATATGGCTTTTTAAATATTTAAATGAATCCGCATGTAGGTATGTATCTGATGAATTTTTTTTTTAATTTTACGACATTTTGACGCCCTCTGCTGGCACTTTTGCTACTAGCAAACTGTCTGCCAATAATTTTCCGCGTTTCTTAAGGGTAAGTAAAAGCTATTTTCTTAATTATAATCCATGCAGCTTGTAAAATTTTTATACCGAAATTTTAGATATTTCACCCCCGCCACTGCTTTAAGCCATTGGATTACGCTGGCAGACCAGACGATTTTTACTTGTCTAGACTAAATGATCTTTTTCCAATAGGAATCAGTCGTGTAGCTGATGCAAACTTTTTTCATGTAGCCAGGCTCTTAGACTATAAGGGGGTTATGTTACCCACCGCTTTTTCTGATGGTGAGTTTTTTTGCCAACCTTGTCTCTGACTCACTGTGAGGTGGTTAATTTTATAGTTGAGCAATTATTTTGGAAATATGAATACATCCTTTTAACATTGACGTACGATTCTCTTAATACAAAAATCGAATACCATTAAAAATAAAAAAATATACTGAGGTGTACTGATGAAATGTGAAACATGCTGTTTCCATTCAAATTTGGCTTTACAATTACACGAATCTCTCTGCAATTAATTGAATATTCCTGCAATACCTATTAACCGCTGCATCGCTCGACAAATGAATTGTAAACATAACGAAATTCACTTCCTATTAGGTTTATTTTTGTGCACCTCAATTTGTCATCGACAGGCATAAACCAATGATTAATTATCCATAGTTTATTTGTTCATACTTAATTCATAGAGAAATTGCTTATTAATTCATGTCCATAGTGTGCTGTAGAATAAGCATATGCAATATATTTCGCAAGTCCATCTCCATATCTAATTTGCACATTTGTTTTCATTGCTTCTATGGATTGAGGAAGTCACTGCAGTAATAGCAATTTTCTGGCTATCTTTGTTGTATTTTCCATCAATGATATACCGTGTGTCCACAGATGGAGTCCGAAAAAGGAAAAATGTTTTAGTTCTTGATTTTACGAAAAAAAGTAATTCTCGATGAAACAAATCTGCTTCACTAGAAACCCTCTTTTTGGTTAATAGATCCTCGCGAGCTCTACGGTTAGCCAAAAAACTTGATTTGATTATTGATAGTTACTAAATTTTCAAAATATAACGATTTTTAAATGATGTTTCTACATGATTTTAGTGAAAAATAATAATTAATTTTTCTATTGTGATTCGTCTCATAACAACAGACTCCGTAATAGTATATTGTGTATTTAGGTGTGAAAGCCATACATTCCCGGACGACGATGCAAATTGTTGGCCGAGGCGCTAGTCGAGGCCAACAAGCATCGAAGTCCGGGAATGTGCTTTCACACCGAAATACACATACTATTTTTTCTGAAATCACAATCAATAGTATTATAAATTAAGGAATTTGTATTAATACATAACATTTCTTCATTACAATCTAACTGCTTACTAATAAATGCAATTTTAATGTGAGTTGGTTTGTCTGCGTGTATTTATTTACTGTCTAAAATATATATAAAAAACCGTACGGGAATGTTACTTTCCCGGCCTAGGCCGGGAAAGTAACATTCTCGATTTTTCATGATTTTTGACCAATACTTAGTGACTGAGATGTTTGATATTTACATTTTTGAGTAATAGCAAATCCTTTTAACCATGAATAGAACTAGTCAAAATAAGTAGATTTTTGAACAGACCCACCTTGAAAAATCATGCCTGCTCCCCCTGCCCCCCTACCTGTATCTGCCTATATATTTTTTTTCTCAAAAACGGCCGGAGCTGGAGGAATGATCTTGGCGCGATTCGATAGAGTATAAAATTTTGCATAAGTCCCTTCTTTTGATTTTTGCTATTTTCTTTTTTTAAGGCCCCACAGCAAAAGGAAAGGAGGAGGAGCCTCCAACAACGACACATCTTTGGCTATATCTCTAAAACGGCCTAATGAATCAAAATTCTACAAGATATAACAAATAAAGACCGTTATTTTTTCTATATATTGGTATAATTTGTACATGTTATTTGTTTAAATAAATCCGTCAGTGGCGTACAAAGAGAAAGCTGCACATGTGCATAATGAATTTATTTAAAATAATTTATCATTGTTGTTGTTACAAACTGGGAAAATATTAATTGTGCCTTTTCAAAATTATTTCACATTATTTGTTCTACTATTTTTTTTATACAGCAAACAAATATGGTGAGGGCATTCTAGCTATAACAAGTTTTTGGCTGTCATGCAAACGACCCAATAAATTAGGCACTAGATAAAAAAAACTGCATTATTACCTTTTCTGTCAATTTGTATGTAATTTAAAAATATTATTTATTTAAATAAAGTCGCCAGTGGCATGCATAGACATAACAATGCATATAATTGCATTATAACTTATTTTTAATAATATTATATTGAAAATTTTTAGCTCAAATATCAGTCCTATTAAATTCGTCCATTTCTAATCACGTGTGCTGAAACAACCAATCAGAACAGAATTACACTGATAAGATCCCTTAGGGATCTTTTCACTTATGACATCCAGTTTGGCAGTAATGGCAATAAATAGTTTTGAACAAATAAATAATATAAATTGCAAAAAATTTTCTATGCGAATACCCCTCGAACGTTGATAAATAGCTCGTAATTTTATCACAACTTCCTCAAGCACGTTGCTTTTAGGTAATATCCCTCCGCCTACGGCGTCGGGATATTACCAAGCAAGTGCTTTCGGAAACTGTGGTAAAATTATTTCATATTATCAACGTCCTTGGGATATTATAGCTGAAAGGCCAATATTTTCACTATTTTTTATTCTATAACACATTAACAAAAAAAAAATCGGCAGCTACTGGAAGCGGCTGGAACCTCCCCACCCGGTGAATCCTTGAAGCCGAAAAGAGCACTAAACAATATGAACGATCTCATTTAATTATATTTATTAAGTTGAAATATTTTTTTCGTATTAAATCAGAAAAAAAGTCTTGCGTTCGGTGGGATTTGGACCTAAGAACTTGAGTGTTAAATTTATAGTCTGCACAACATTAATATTTTAACAAATATATGCTTCATCGGATCCTAGCTCGGAGCCAGCCAGACAACCACGGTGAACACCGCCGTGGCGAGTGTGAGGCTGGACGGGGTAGGTCCGGTTTGGCTTGGAGAAAAATAGAAAAGTAGCTCCTGTCTTCTGTAGGCAGGCTTAAAGACTAGGTTAAAATTATAATGTGTCCACATGAACCTAAAATTAATATAAAAATAAACACAATTCTATAAAAACGTTCGTAGGCAAGAGCACTTAATAATTTTGATTATTGATACGGGAAACAACCTCGGAAACAACTAAACGAAAAAACCTGTTCGTTGGTAATGGGATGGATGGCAGGGATGGCCATCTTTGGAAAAAACCATATAACTCTTGGTGGACAGCTTCCCTGCCAGATGTAGCCAGGGTAGTGTTCATGGTGGCTCGTTTAAGTTTGAGTTGGTATATTTTCTTTATCTTTTGGCCTCGATCAATTTTTCACTAAATCGGCCGGGGAAGTGATAGCTGTCAAATTTTTGGTTCCAATGTTTCTCTGGGGAATTTGGTTTTTGAAAAATGTTTAGGTTGGTATCAATGTCTTAAATTGTTTTTAGGTTATGTAGTACTATTTTTAGGTTATGTTGCCGGAAGAATTTTCGGCGGGATGCCGGAAGATGCGGAAATAGTTTTTAAAATATAATGTCACTGTCACTATTAAAGTTTTATTGCTTACACTTGTAGGGCTTGTAAGCGGTTCAGGATGGCCTCTCACACCATCCGTGGGCTTTATAAACGTCGAAAAAACTTGTAATCTCTCGATGCACTTAACACGTCAAAAATACTCAGCATACAGTCTGCACGCTTTAACACACTAGCAGATAACTTATACCACAAATGGACCCGTAGTATTTTTTGGGAATTTTCCTTTGAGTCCATTTAATAAAATTTGACATTTTTCTGAAAATTTGATATTTTTCTGAGGTGATATTTTTCCGAAAATTTTCAAACATTTGACATTTTTGTGAAAGGTGACATTTCTACGAAAATTTGACATTTTTCTGAAAAGTAACATTTTTCTGAAAATTTGACATATTTCTGAAAAGTGACATTTCCCTGAAAATTTAACATTTTTTCGAAAATTTGACATTTTTCTGAAAGGTGACATTTCTTCGAAAATTTGACGTTTTTTCGAAAATTTAACATTTTCCTGAATTTTTGACATTTTTCTGAAAAGTGACATTTCTCTGAGCATTTTGACATTTTTTCGAAAATTTGACATTTTTCTGAAGTGACATTACTCCGAAAATTTGACAATTTTCAAACATTTGGCATTTTTCTGAAAGGTGACATTTCTTCGAAAATTTGACGTTTTTTCGAAAATTTGACATATTTCTGAAAAGTGACATTTCCCTGAAAATTTAAAATTTTTTCGAAAATTTGACATTTTTCTGAAAAGTGACATTTCTCCGAAAATTTAACGTTTTCCTGAAAATTTGACATTTTCTTAAAAATCTGACATTTTTCTGAAAAGTGACATTTCTCCGAAAATTTTACATTTCTTGGAAATTAAAAAAAAAAAATTTCGTGACTCGTCTTGTAGAAATATTTTTTTGATATCATCATCAGTTCGCCTGTTATAAGAATTTTATGCTTTTACGACGTCATCAGAACGTAGGTGTATTTTTAATTAACTCGTATTCCATCCATCTACAATATTTCCACCTACGTTTCAAACTTTAATTGGATGTTTCCAGTTAAGTCGATATCTGCACCAGTTTCTAAGAATTTTTCTTATTTGTGACGTCATGTGACGTAGGTGTATTATTAATTCACTCGTAATCCGTCCGTCTACAATATTTATACCTACGTTTCAAATTTCAGTTCGATATCTTCAACCGTTCCCGAGTTATCAGCCGAAATCACTGAACACCTCTGTCATTATCAGAATATCACCCTGTACATTGCACTGCTTTGAGGACAAAACAAGTGAAATTTTTGTTTTTTAATTTTTTTCACGGAAACCAAATCGAAAAAGTGCAAGTGTGATATATCGTTGAAATCGGAATTTTTACTGCTTCTCAATGGTTCAATTACAAATTGTAGGTAATCATAAAATAAACAACTTGTTGTGCCAAAACGGCACTAAACGTAATCCGATCTCAACCAAAACCTTTTCAGATCTTCTGGAGCACTAAAGAAACCCTCATGCAAAGTTTCATCCAAATCCGTTTAGTAGCTTCACCGCTATCGTGCTAACATACATACACGCACACACCTATACACGTTGTGAATATATTGTGGGATCGTGTGAATTTTACCACACTGTGGGGACAGTGAAAGTACATACGCGACGTTCTAGATCTTATTCTGACGACTTAGTGGGTACCTGTAGAGTATCGATACACTCCCTGGTTACTGAGTGCACTCCACTTTTTCTAGTGGGGACACCTCACTACTATAGGAAGATCATAAAGTGTAATTCTGTCCCACAACTTATGTGGATTAAGAATTGTGTAAGCATAAACCTCACAAATATACGTCTCGTTAAATGTGTAATTTAGTGCCCACAACTTATGCCAACTAAGAATTGTGTTAACGTAAGTCCCACAAATGTTCACGTTATTGAATGTGTAATTTAGTACCCACAACTTATGCGAACTGATAATTGTGTTAACATAAACCTCACAAATATACAAGCTATTAAAAGTGTAATTTAGCGCCCACAACTTATGTGAACTAAGAATTGTGTTATCGCAAACCCCACAAATATACAATAAAATATTGAATGTGTAATTTAGTACTCACAACTTATATAAAGCAGAAACTGTGTTAATAATAAACTTCACAAACATGCACGTTAGCAAATGTGTAATTTTGTAGCAACAGCTTATATAAACCAGGAACTGTGTTGTTATTCTCAATAATAAATAGATATAAAACTTATTAAATAAATTAATAAAAAATATGTACCTGAACAAAAATACTGTTTCGCCCCCCAAGTGGGTATCATCAGGAGAGTATCAACAGCTTCTTTCCTTGGATTTTTATTTATCTTAGGTTACGGATTTAACTTTTTCCTTCTGTCTCAATTCTAAATTTTCATCTGAGCCATCAGTGGAACTTTCAGCAACGTTTCTTTCCTTGTTCTCTTCTTTTTCTTAGAGTTTTTTTATTTCTTTTTCCTTTCATCTCCTAATTGTTCAGCTTCTTTTTGTTTAGCTAAAACTTCTTTTGTAGTTAATATTTAATATTTCACCGTATTTCAGAGCGCTTAGACGAGGTATAACCTGTTTGCGTTAAGATTTAATTGGAAGAGACAACGGCGATATCCTTCTCATTTGGAAGAAAAAATACCGATGGTACTTTTAGGTGAAGCTGGAGAAACTAGAACATGATGCGTTGATAAAATCTATAGCCTCAAGCGGTTGTTGCAAAACTGGACATGAAGACATTCCATGATCACCTTACAAGTCACTATTTGATTGTGATTTTAACTCTGAAGTCGACGAAATATTCTCATCATTTACCGTGTCATTTGCAGCCCTAGATTGTGGATTTAAACCTGATGTTGAAGATATTTCTTCAGCGGCTAATGTGCCTCTTTGAGGTGACGCTGGATTTACACTTGAGATTATAGGAAGTTGTGATTTATATACATATATTTTTGCTTAATCATATTTGTAAGGCCTTACTTCTATTGGATCAAGTAAAGACTGAGAATTTTGAGGAATTGACTGGAAGAATTCCAGTAGAGAAAAAGTAATTAATGTTATTTTCAGGTATTATGGAGTTCTTCCACACTTCTCCAATTAACTCTACAAACTTGCACGTCCCGATTTTCTTCTTTCCAGTTATTTTTTAGCGAAAGCAATTAATTTTTTCTCCCAATCATCTTCAACAGATTTAAAAACTGAGGTATCAAATGGTTACAACTTGCCTGTTAGGTAAGCAGGAAGTTTTACAAGCTGTATGTTGTTATTCATAGCTTCCTAACCCATACTCTAAAAATGCGATAATTAGGGGAACTAAATATGATGACACGCTAGAGGAAGATGTTGCAGTGCCCAAGAAAGAATGGTTATTTGTGTCCAGATACAAGACAACTTACACCGTAGAAAACCTAATTTCCTTCCTAGAAAATCTCCACCCTGGTAGACAGTATGTGTGCCAACAAATAAAAAATTTGGGTAATTTCAATTCGTTTAAAATTGGGGTAGACTGGGATATTAAGGAAAAATGTATGAATCCAGGAATCTGGCCATATGGAATTGAGGTATCAAATTTTCTCTTCCGCAAAACGTTGAGTTTGAGTGAGGTTAACACACAAGACGAAGTAGGGACTGATACATATCAAGATCATCCCCACAAAAGAAACAAAAATAGGAGGTTAAGCAAGGTGCAATACACATCGGCTTCCAAACTCAGACAGACAATAAAGCTGACAAATATCTCGGAGTGTAAACTATCAGTTTTTAACCAAAACATTCAATGCCTAAGAAATAAAGTAAGTGAAATTGAGGCTAAACAATTTGAATACGACTTTATGTGTTTCTCGGAACATTGGTTACGTGAGGAAGAATTGAAGCATATGTACCTCGAGGAATATTATGCAGCCGATAGTTTCTGTAGGTCAGAACATGTACATGGAGGGGTCGCAATTTTTGTTAGAAATAATGTGTCAAAATTCTGTAAGCAAAGACCTGATATCAAAAGTTTTTCTGTTGAAATTCATTGCGAGATCAGTGCTGTTGAGGTAACCAAGTTTATTTTACTTCTTATATCAATCTATAGGTCCCCGAACGGAGAGTTCGACATTTTCATGGAAGTTTTAGTAAAACTACTGAATCACATCTATAAAGCTAATAGTAATCGTAATATCATCATTAATGGTGATTTTAATATCCACTTCAATGTAAAGAATAAAAAAACCATAGATTTTCTTGATTTACTCTCAACATTTGATCTGTATCCCACGATACATGAAAATACTAGGAAAAATGCATGTATTGATAACATCATAACAAACATAAGTAACTTACAGTCTGAAGTACAAGACAATGGTCTATCTGACCATCTAGGTCTATCAATTACGTTTCCTGCGCCTATACATCTTAAAAACCAAAAAGAGTTTGTTAAAACTAGGCCTATCACTCAAGAAGGTCTCTTTACTCTTAATAATTTAGTTAAAAATATTACCTGGGATTTTATTGAATGTAATAATATACCTGTTGACGAAAAATTCGATATTTTCACTAACAAAATCCAAGAAGCAACTGAAGCCGCTTTTCCCCCAAAAAATAAAACTTTCGTAAATAAAAATTTAAAAATAAATTGGTTTAGTGATAACCTACGAAGTATGAGAGATACTCTCCACTTTCTGATTGATGTTTCAAAAACAAGGGCCTCTCCCGAACTTACAACAACTATCAAAGATTTTAGGGCTAAATATAGGCAGGCAATACAAGAGGCCAAGATTAAAGCAAACGATAACTTTATAAATAATTCCTCTAATATTTCCAAATCCATGTGGCAAGTAGTGAAAATGTATAACAATAAATCTAAAAAGGATACACCTACAAATTTATCTCCCCAGGATTTTAATAGTTTCTTCGTAACTGAAGTTGAAAACATTATAAATGGGCTGCCAGATGCAGTTAAGACTAGTGTAGAATACTTACAACAAAAAGACTCAGACAGCATTAATACTAACAGTGTTATTGAACAGTTTGAATTCACAGAACTGACATACATAGAGGTCAGAGATATTATTCTAAGCTTAACAAATAAAGAAAGCAGGGATATCTATGGTTTAAATACCAAAATAATCAAAAGCATAGCTAACTACATTTATATACCATTAACAAAACTGTTAAATGCATGCTTAAAAGAGGGAGTGTTCCCAACTTGTCAAAAAATTTCTCGTGTGGTGCCAATACACAAGAAGGGATCAACAGACGTATTAGGAAACTTTAGACCTATTTCAATAATATCTATTTTCGGGAAAATATTCGAAAAAGCCCTAAAAAAACGAATTACCGAATATTTCGAAAATTTCAAACTGTTTAACCTACGACAGTTTGGTTTCCGAAAGTCATATTCTACAGTTATGGCTATACAATGCCTCACTGACATTATAAATCAAGGCTACGCGGAAGGTGGGCATACCGCGTCTCTGTTCTGTGATCTGTCAAAGGCATTTGACTGTGTCTCCCCTAGCATTTTACTTGAAAAACTGTTACACTACAAGTTTAGCACAAAGAGCATAAAGCTAATCAAGTCTTACCTGGAAAATAGAACCCAGCTTGTAACTGTAGACAGAATAAATTCTAACGTACTGCCCGTGAGTTATGGCGTACCACAGGGATCAGTGCTGGGACCAGTGCTATTCCTGATATACATAAATGACCTGGGTCGTACTGATCCTAGCACTGATGTAATATTGTTTGCAGACGACACAACCGTTGTGAGAACCAACAATAACTTAAATGTTTTGCAGTCAATGCTGAGGGAGTCGCAGTCAGGTATAACTGATTGGTTTACAGCAAACCAGTTAAACTTAAATAATGACAAGACACAAAAAATTATATTCTCCTTACGAGACATAAGTTCAGTTATTAATCCCGAATGTGTTCGCTTTCTTGGCGTATACCTTGATCCAAAGATGACATGGTCCCATCACACAGACTACATAGCAAAAAAATTAACCACTAATATATATCTTCTACGTAATCTTTCAAAAACTGTTTCACAGCCTGTACTTGTGGCAGCTTACCACGCAGTGATACAGTCAATAATCTCATATGCACTGCTTATATGGGGGCATGCGGCTTCAGCGGCAAGAATATTTGCGCTACAGAGACGGGCCATAAGAATAATAGATGGACTAAAATATCGGGATGAGTGTGGACCCAGTTTTGCTAAATTCAATATTTTAACAGTACCTTGTTTATATTTATATCAGTGCCTTGTTCACGTAAAAACCAATGAGAGCAGTTACACTCGACACAGCATCCTACACACTCATGGAACAAGAAAAAATCAAAATATTCAGTTGAATTTCCACAGACTTACAAAGACAAGAAACGGAGCCAATTATTATGGTCCTAAAGCGTTTAACCTCCTCCCCAATAAAATCAAAGAACTTCCTACTACAGCATTTAAAAAAGTTATGAAAGGTTACCTCAACAGGAAAGCATTTTATTCCATTGATGACTATTACAGCAACGATTTCTGTGATATGAAGGTATAACTATTGGCTTGTATTTTAAATATTTCTCTCATATTGATTTTTCATATAGATTTTGAGTATGTAATCTTTTCTTATGTTACATGTAAAATGACGTATATTTTATAGAAATTTTAATATGTATTGTTTGTGACATGTACATTGTGTTATGTTAACATACATTATTTTGTTTTATAAACCATTTTACCATTGTATTTTGTATTTTGAAGTGTGTAAACACTTTTGTGTATTTAACACCAATAAATTATTCTTATTCTTATTCTTATTCTTATTCTTCCTTTATAATTCTGTAGCTAATATGAGTCTTATGTCCATCGAATACTAAAACAGCTGCTTGATCGTGCATGTTCTTTGCAATATGTGGTATAATTTACATGGTTAGTCACTTAAAGAAAACTGGTTCTTCCATCCACTCATTAAAAAATGTAGAGTGAAGAGTTCCAGGGTAGACATTGCCGGAAAACCAACGAGCTTGGATTATAACACTCTTAAAAAGTATTTAGTGGAGGAAGCAGTTGCGTTAGCTGAAATCGTGGCCAATACTAACACAGACTTTCGTCCCGATCCACCAGATACACTAATTAAAGATACTTGTTTCTCCAAAAGCTTTTAATCTCTTAGGATCACAAGAGAAGCCATTCTCATCAACATTAAATACAAAACAGGATGTTCCTGGCACTGTTATTTTATATTTAATTATGACCTCCTGCAGCTCTATAAAAATTGTAAATTATGTCAAGCATTCTGGCATCTTTTCTACATTTATGTAAGTGCTCTGGTTTTTTGAAAGACAACTTGGAGTGTTTCTTCATAAAGGAATAGTACCAGTCATCCCCTGGCACACCATTCCTGAACGGTGTTTCCAAATCATGTTCCTTAACATATTGGGCAACAACTTCTTTAATATCCTCTTTATTGCAAGGGAATCTGATTCGCGCCTTCGCGTTAAGACAGTTTTCTAATTCTGCCTCCGCTTCAGAAGAAAGAGTTGTAGGTCGGTCAACTTCAAGAAGACTAGAGACACTTCGAATCAGGAGGCAAACTACTAGTCAACTAGCATTTCTACGCTAATGTAGAGAAAAAGGAAGTTACCCCTGAGGATCATACACCATTTACAATCAAGGACGCCCAGAATAATTTTGAACCGAGCCAGTCAAGCTCTGCTAAGAGAACGTATCCAGGATAACAGAAGATGACTAGATGGCGTATCCAAACAGCTTTACGAACGTCACCTTCGATTAACCAGCATCCTGGGTGAAGAGACATATTCAAAAATTTACCGACTTTCCACCAATCAGGCAAGGGCAGCGGCAGATAAATCAAGGGAAACATAGGAGAAAAAGATCGAGGAACTCTACAGCATACATTATCTAGATCAACTGGAATTAGAAAGCAATAGAATTGTCATAAACCTGTCGTCATTACCACTAGATGACAACACAACATCTGTTTCTTGCAAAGGTTTCAATTATGCCGTTACTCCAAGATCAATACCGAAGGAAGACATAGTAAGTTCCTTGGAATCGACTCTTTACCAGCTACGCAGAGAAGACACAGAAGAAATCAGAGCAGCATCAGCATCCATTTTAATACAAGCCAAACCACTGAAATCAGACATAAAGAGACGTTAAAGACAGGCCCTAAAAACACTCACGGACAACGCCAACACAAGAGTTCTGTCAGCGGACAAAGAAAATGCCACGATACTAATGGATAGAAAATATTATCAACAGAAAGTATTAAACTTGTTAGAAGATCAAGTTTACGTTCAAATCACAAGAAATCCCACAAGGGTCATCGAAAAACAGATAACAATAGCGATCAAGGAACCCTGCAAACCAATAGAGCAACATAAGAAACTGATACCATCAGAATCGAGGACACCACATTTCTACTGCCTATCCAAGATCCACAAAGCAGGATTTCCATTACGACCAATTGTAAGTGCAGTGAATTCACCAGTCCACGTACTAGCAAGATATTTAGCAGACATACTGAAAGCATTTATTGGACAAAGAAAACACCATATCAGGAATTCACACCATCTTATACAAGAGCTGAAGAACACCATAGTGGACCAAGAAGATGTACTAGTCAGTTTTGACATAACATCACTCTTTATAAATATACTAGTTAATGAAGCACTAGAATTAGCTCGGAATGAATTGCAGAACAACGGTCTGGGCACCACGTTAGCAGAACTGATGGAGCTCTGTGTCAACTCAACCTACTTCAACTTCAATGGAAGCCTATATAAACAAAAAGATGAAGCAGCAATGAGTTCACCTTTATCACCAGTACTCGCCAACTTATTTACGGAAGCATTTGAAATATACGCCCCAGATAACTACCAATTAAAACCAAAATGTTGGTTTCGATATGTGGACGACACTTTCATTACATGGCAACATAACCGTGAGGAGCTGGAGAATTTCAAGGACTACTTAAACAACTTACATCATAAGATCAAATTCACCGTGGAAATAGAAACAGATAGTAAACTCCCATTTCTGGTCGTCCTAGTGTTCAAGAAGGACAATGGAGGATTAGGACACAAGGCATACAGGAAACCGACGCACACCGACAGATACCTACACGCTAATTCTCACCACCACCTAGCACAAAAACAGGCCGTCGTTAACACACTAGTACACAGAGCAAAGCTAATTTGCGAGACAGAACATCTCCAAGAAGAATATCGGACTTTAAAAATGTCACTACAGAAAAGTGGATACAAACCGAAGCACATAGACAACGCAATAAAGAGACAAGATAGCTAAATACCAAGGTCCGTAAGAACTAGAAGCACCGGGAGTATATAGCATTCCATGTTTTTGCGGACAAGTTTTCATCGGAGAGACCAAACGACAAATAAACACCGTATTCAGAGAACACATTAGCCTTACAAAGAAGGGAAATTCTACAGAATCATCAGTCGCCGAACACTCAGAAGAAACTGGCCATTTGATAAAATTCGACAAAACAAAGAAATTAACCAATACGAAGAATTACTGGCCAAGAAGATACAGAGAAGCCATTGAAATAAATAAACATCCGAATAACTATAATCGTGGCACTGGGCTATAATTACCAATAACGTGGAAGTCAATGTTCTGCATGAGCAATGATCCACAACACGCCTCCTGATATTCTGTATAAATAGAGGAGCTCAGTCGAGCGGAGCTCACTTCGCTTCTGAAGAAGACCACAAGATGTTTGAAACGTCAAACACTCAACAAAGTTTACGCCGAAAACCAGTAGCCAGAGAAAAATAATGTTGTTCCCAATTACCCCGTCCTTACAATAATCCCGCATGACCCTACTATATGAAGTTATTTTACTAGTTTCTTTAAAATTCTTAAGTATTTTAAAAAATTTGTATAGTCTTATATAAAAGTATGTAAAATATTAATTTATAATATTGTATATACAGTCTGACTTAAGATGAAGACACTTTCATAACTTTTTTTATATTTTTTTTGATTTGAACCAAATTTTATTCAAGTACAGAACAATTTTATTTATTACTATTACGTACGCTGTAGAAAAATACATAATAATAGAATTGAATATCAAACTGTCCTCAGAACATCAACACAATTGTATGAAGGTACACACATCCCTTACAAACCCTAAAATATGTATGTAAAGAATTATTATATGTGATAGGGGGAGCCTCTTGTTAGAGATAGGATCTGTCCCTACAATAAATACACAGTACACTAAACTTACTCGCCTGATTTTTATTCGGTTTGTGGGGACACCAAATATTAGTCTATATTTTCTTTCGCGAAGAAGATATCGAAACGGTATAAAAATGACAGGTAGATGTCAGTAATGTGTATCTACTGAGTGAATATGACCAAAATATTGTACATATATAGCCCGAAATCACTAAAAAAAGCTTGTGGGGACGCGTGTATGTCCCCACAATATTAAATGTCCCCACGAGCCCGGTATAATTCAGGCGAAATTCCCCACAATATATTCACGACGTACGCACACACACACACACACACACACACACACACACACACACACACACACACATACCCGGTGCGGCATATGTTATGGCATCTGTGCAACAGACCAAAAAATGGCATCATTCAATCTACTTAGATAGATTAACCTTTGAATGATAATATTTTAACCTGATATAATCGCCATAGCGATACACTCACTTTTGCGGGAGCTAGAGGGAAAATAATTTAAAGTCGATTACGGCATCAGATGCCATAAGTACCTATATATAGACGTTTCAATGTATGATGCCACATGCACTGTTACATGAGAGAAATGAAACATTATATTTTTGGTAGAAAAAAGTGTTGTAATAAAACAATGGATTTCTAAAACATATGTTTTTTTTTACTGACCAACTCTTCAATATTTATTTTATCAAATTAAAAAATATAACATATTAAGATAATTTTATATATTTATTATTATAGATAAAACATAATTATTACATTTTCCGAGTATTTTCAAACTAAAACTGTTCTCCCTGGTTAATAAGAACATTGTTGCTGTTGATGAGAAAATCGATGATGAAAAAAAAAATGGCAGTAGCGAATATTTCTTGGACATAAGTAGATCCTAATGTGTTCTATCTTTGTAAGTAAGATTTGATTCAAATCAGAAAAAGACTAAAAAAGTTATAAGGGTATTACAACTTCAACTTCACTTGACCCGTGTTTTTTTAATATTGTAATGTCTTATTGAATAAGTTATGTTACATTTATATGTTCTAGTTTTTAATTACAACTGAGATTACCCAAAATTGTCATTTTATGACTTATTCCCTCCAAATAAGCAAATTACTTCCACATCTAGTAGTATAGTAACGCAAAAAAAAATTGAAAATTCTTATTGTTCAAATAGACTTGAAATTCCGCTGAAAGGTTGGGGGGTAAATTGAGGTAAATGGGAGGTAAATAGGTAAATCAAGCAAGCAAGCCATAAAATTGGTATTTAGTATATATAAGAGAAGCTAAGGTCTCAAAAATGTTTTCGGAACCAAAGACCTCAACTCAACTCCTCGAGGGAACGAATGTATAGCTGCGTAATTTCGATATTTTAGATTTTAAAAATCATTTTAACATAAATATTAAGTAACAAATAGTTTTTACCCATGTTCCTGCCTTAATGAAAAATTTAAAAAAAAAACTGCTGCCCAAGGAATCACTACTTCCACATCCAGATTTTCTATCCAAGTCTCTCAACGAAAAAAATTTTGTATGTGGAAATAATTGCTTATGGAACTAATAATGTAATATTTGAAATCGCCTATCCCAAAAACCCATAAAACGATATGCCACATCGGTAGTGAGAGTGAGAGGATGGTGGAAGGGGGTGGTAGTGGGATAAAGAGAAAAAAAATTGAGGCCTTTGGTTCTTGTACACACACTAAATCACAATTTTATTTTTTTCACCCCCTTTAATAGTGGAGTGGGGGTGGTAATTATTTGAGATCTAAGCTTCTCCTATATATACTAAATTCCAATTTTATGGTTATTTGATTTACTTATTTACCCCCATTTACCCCAATTTACCCTTCAACCCTTCAACGGAATAAGATGAAAATAAAGTCTAGTTCCAGATCTCGTTAAAATATATACAAATTTCAAGTCAATATTTTAAGCGGTTCCAGAGTAATCGTGCGCACAAGAAAAGTTACAGACAGACAGAAATTTTTTTCTTTGTCAAACTTAAAGTTCGACGTTTCATGACATTCTAAGCCTATCTGAACAACAAAAATTAAAACAAAAAAATTTGCGTTACTGTACCTTGTGAAAGTAATTAACTTAAAATTTCAGAACAAAATATTCAGCAGGAAAAAGTTATCACGAGTTGCAGTAAATAAATTAGAAAATTGGTTATCTGAAAATGATCGTTTTTGCTAAAAAATTAATATTTCCTCACTCGAGACAAACAGTTTATAAGAAATGTGCACAATGAAAAAATCTGTCTCTCGAGTCTCGCATATAATCGTTATTGAAGTATTAAAGAAAACAAAGTAAATTAAATTTTCAACAACCGCTACCTCGTTAATACTGGATAAAGTGAAAAAAATTTGAGGCCTTTGGCATTTGTACACACACTAAATCACAATTTTATTTTTTTTTCACTCTCTTTAATAGTGGAGAGGGGGTGGTAATGGTAGCTAATGCCAAAAAATTATTTGAGACCTTAGCTTCTCCTATATATACTAAATACCAATTTTATGGACTCATAGTTTCTTCATTTACCCCAATTTACCCCAAACCCTTCAACGGAATAAGATCAAAATAAAGTCTAGTTTCAGATCTCGTTAAAATATATACAAATTTCAGGTCAATATTTTCAGCGGTTCCAGAGTATCGGGTGCACAAGAAAAGTTACAGACCGATAGACAGAAATTTTTTTCTTTGTCAAACTTAAAATTTCGACGTTTCATGTCATTCTAAGCCTATCTGAAAAATAAATTTTCACTTTTTTTGCGTTACTGTACTTCCACTAGATGTGGAATAACTTAAAATTTCAGAACAAAATATTTAACAGGAAAAAGTTATCACGAGTTGCAGTAAATAAACTAGAAAATTGGTGATCCGAAAATTATCGTTTTTGCTAAAAAATTAATATTTCCCCACTCGAGACAAATAATTATAAGAAAATGTGCAAAATGAAAAAATCTGCGGGGTTTGTCTCTCGCACATAAGGGTTATGAAATATTAAAGAAAACTTGAAGTAAATTAAATTTTCAATAACCGTTAATACTTACATTTACTTTTACAACATGCTGTATGTTTTTATATTGTAAATTCAGATGTTCACAAGTTTACTACCCGCTAACTATGATTTAAATTTGGATCGCAATCTATAATTATGCACATTAACTTAAAAATTTACCCCATGCAAAACTGTGTCAATAAATAGTTATTTCTTTAAATAATGTATCCACAGCAAAGCGATATTATACGTGTAAATGGCAAATTATTCTTATTATAAACACAATTTTCTATATTCTGCTCTTGCCCTTTTCTTTACTTGACCTTACTAAATTACAATTTGAATTATTCAATCTCTATAATTACAGCGAATAGATAATATTAATGTACTTACCATGCTGCATTCGCATACATGTGGCTCACAAAATAAAATAAAACACTTAAATACACACTTTATTATTTATGGCATCACACCGGCTTGCGAACTTGCCAACAAATTAGATACGTTATAAAGCGTAAGAGAATTATGCTGCATAGGGGGCAGCACCAGACTACGCGCGATATGATGCCATAGTAAATATGTGTGTGTGAATAGTTTAATACACGACATTCTGGCATCATACACAAATAAAATTGAAGGTCAATGGTATCCGGTTATAATGATACCAGAAACGCTAAAAAACTACTCCAAATTTTATAGCATCGTGTGTATGATGCCATTAAGTCAGCGGATGCTATAGTGTAGTGAAATGCACACACACGATGCCATAGTAAATGTAATACAAACACACACATACACACACACAGACATTTTTCAAAAACAATTTTTTTGGGTTCCTGGGACCTCAAAACGTAAAGATTTGATGTTATCTCAATTTTCGATTTTGGACTAATTGTAGTAACCTCCCACAATTTTATTGTGGGGAGGTTAATATATAAATAATGGTAAAATTGACAAAAAACATTTAAGAGAAAATAGAAACCAAATTATAGTACCTACTTAATGAAAGTAAATTTTAAATTAAATAACTTAATTGCAACATTCTACACATGAACATAATTTTGTACATTCTAAATTTTTTAAAAAACATTGCACACATTTGTCCACAAATTTTGCATTTTAACAATACATTTGATGAAATGTTCTCATTTTTGGAAGTAGTTCAGAGGGGCATCCATTTATTATTATCCATAGTCCATCCCCATTTGGATGGATATGGGAGTTCTACGATCGATTGACTGAGCTATCCCAAACAAATCCTGCTTGATAAATACTTCCATTGATATGAATTGACAAGGCTTTCATTGTTGGGGGTAAGTTCTCAACAGTACGGCTTTTTTGTGGAAATAACTGCATTCCACATAGGTAGATTTCATCTATGTCGGAATACTTATCATAGATTATTATGACTAATTTTGACAGCATTCTTAATTGATTATTACTTGACTGCTTTGGATCTGTAACCAAATCTATGAAAGTGGCGGTGTCATCCGGAAAAGAATCAAAAAACATTTCTTTTTTTCTTTTCCAAAAAAAGAAGTGGTGTCACAACCCGTAAATGAATGGAAAAAGGACAGAGCAAGATATTTTTCTTGAAGTTGATTGGATATATCTTTACAAGATATATATTTCAGATTGCTATGAGAACAATTTAAAGAAAATATTAATACAGACTGTGGATACTGATGTTCTGGTACTTTTATCAATATCAAAATGAAAATCAGGACATATGGATAGAATTTGGCACTGCAAAGAATCTAAATATATCATATCATGTAGAATTTTGATTTATTGGGCCGTTGTTGGAAGGCTCCTTCCCTATTTTTTGCTGTGGGGCCTTAAAAAAAAAGAAAATAGCAAAAAGCAAAATAAACATCTTATGCCATTATACCGTTTTTGAGAAAAAAATATATATAGGGCAGGTACACGCAGATATACGCAGCCCCTTGAAGGGGGGCAGGGGGAACAGGCATGATTTCTCGAGGTGAGTCTGTTCGAAAATCTACTTATTTTGACTAATTCTAATCATGATTAAAATGATTTGCTATTACTCAAAAGTGGAAGTATCGAGGCCTTTTTGAGACGGAAGTCACTACACTGCAAGTTAGTAGTCATTGATAATGAAAAAAGTCAGACATTTCTTTATACTAAATTGTCATAACTTTTGAAACAGGCAAAATAAGAATCGCTCATTTAAACCCGATATTCAATCACAACATAGCAGTTAAAGATGATTCAAAACGTTTGGACTTCTGTTTGTGGATCGGAGAAAACATAATTTTTCCGGTGAGGCAACCTTTTCCCTTTTCAGAAGGTGGCACCTAAGGAAAAACAAAAACATTTGAGCTGAAATTGAATCAAATTTTGAGAAGAAAAGGTTATAAAGGTTAACGGGGACGGTAGCTCAGTGGTTTAGCGCGTCTAGCTTGCATTCTGGCGTACCTAGCGAAGCAGGTTCAATCCCTGCTCATCGCGAAATAATTTTAATTATAAAATTATCCCCAAGAAGTGGTTCGGACTCCACTATAAGCTGTAGGGCCTCGTTTCTCTTTACCTAACACAAAGTCATTCTGGTTTTCAAGGAGTTACTTCGGTGACTTGAGAAGCGGTTAAGAAGACATTTTAAGAAGACACATACAGCGGATTATTTAAACTAAGAATACTTTTTTTAGCCATTTTGAATATATGTTTGTCATAACTCACTTTTCTATTTATTGTATTTAAGTCTTGCTGCTGCTTATTGTGATTGAACAGATGCATACAAGCGTGCGTTACAGTAATTTAACGCTTATTGTCATAGGAGACAAGCGTTAAAGTGACCTTACTCATAGCTCATCAGTAAACGTCAACGGTGTCAAATGTCAGCGGAAAGCCTACTTTATCTATCGACCGTGGATAAGATATATTTAATTAGCCCATATAATATTGTTTTCTGTAACATAGTTATTTATTGTAACAATGGTAGACGTTTTGCATATTAGATCGTTTTCCGATATTCCGCAGAGGAAAACAAAAGAATAGAACTTAATGTCGTACTAGGCGATACAATCAGCCTCTGATATGACAAGCAACATGATGCATGGCCTTGTTAATTACACAGGGTGTTACCGGCCGAGTACACTTACGGAAACGCAATTATGTTCATCGGATGATTAATCTGAATGCGGTTGGCGTATACAAGAGAGTTCGTGTGAATAGTCCCATCCTTCGGTACTCTGTATGTGCCGTTTAATTGGACAATTCTAATGGTAATAACCTATAAAATATTACAAGCTCCCTCATGTCGTGGATGGAACGGCGTTAGCGTTGCGTCACCGATATCTTTTATTGCATTGCACTGGGGGATGACGATTGAAACAGGAAAATATGAAAGAATGTGTGAAATATCATTGACAGGTGCACGTGTTATTGCATCAAGTTGTTTGCACATGGGGGAAAGAGAAATTGTTGCGTTGCCATTGTACTGAGTAATGAATTACATTTTACCTGTTCTATATGAATGTTGACATAAATTATTTTAGGCACAACTGACTAACCCATATTAGATCTAAAACCGGTAAATAGAAGATAATGTTCTCTAATGTCCGAGTTGCACAGTGCACATGTCGCGTGTCGAGTGGTGAGGTTTAATAAACAAAAATGGTCCCCATATAGCTGACCGGCTTACGTAACTTCGTAGGGTTAGCGAGCGACTTATTTAACTTGATAAGAAATCTAATACATAACACAAAGTCACTTCTTGGCCACCCCAGATACGCGTCGTTCACCCCCTGCACTCCTTCGAAGTACCAAATATTCAAACCTCTATAACTTGATAACCTTGATGTATTGTGATACGCTGAAACTAATTTTAGAGAAAAAAAATTTTCCCCACATACGGACGGAAATAGACGGAAATTTAATTAATTTAGGTATATAGCTTACATATATAGAAAAAAATGATCACTGGAGAGATAACGTCCTATATCTGTGACTAAACAAATAGGAAAAGAAAACCACGGAAAAGATATTTTGAAGATAAGTGAGAAAAATCAAAAGAAAAAAAAGTATTTGGATTGATGGTCGAAAGTATGATATAAATAGGAAAAAGAATAGCTTTACACAGATTAAAAGATAGCTAAGTTGATAAATGTTAAGATAAACAGTTGAATAAGCAGGTATGGTATAATAAATAAAACACAACTGGTTAATGCTTAATGTATGAATTTACTCCATTTTTATCTACCCTGCCTAAAACTACAAACGCCTGAATTTTCGTTCCAGGATATTAGAAGTAATGAAATCCGTCCGTCTGTGGGGGTAGTTTTTACCCCTCCCCCCAATAAGGGTAATTTTCAACCTTATTAAGATTAGGTGGTTGACGTACCAGATTTGTATATTTGGCACGATGAGCTACAAGTATTTGACCCTTTCCGAATTTCAGTAGCACCTATATGCATCATTTGAGCATAGGAGTAGCTCTTACAAAGGGTAGACTCTAGTCATGTGTCGGTGGTTGGAACGAATTCACTCCATATTTGTTCACCCTGCCTAATACTACAAAAGCCTCAATTTTTTTTTTGTTTTGAAACCTACGAGGGGTGGAAATAGTTTTAACCCTCCATAGGATTGAGTCTCTACCCTTTGAGAGTAATGGCTGGTTGACGCACCAGAGTAAAATATTTTGCACTAAGAGATACAAAAATTTGGCCTTTGTACATGTTATTTACACTCAACTAAGTGTTTTTATGTGGCTGTGTATTTAGTGCATTGTATGTAAAAAAAATGTACTCTTTCAAACACCGCAACAAAAAATGAGAATTGCCAGTAACAATTATATATTGATAACGTCTTAGTTCTGTGAAAACTTGCTAAACAAATTTTAAAAATGTATCAAAAGATAGCATTCATTATGAACCTTTTGACATGTCGAGGGATTATCCCAGAAAAAGATATGTACACTTTTTAACGAATTTGTTTAGATTTAGTTTTAGTTTAAGTTTCCATTTAATCTAGTAATAGGTAAATAATTGCATAGATAATTTTAAATGGAATATAAATTCCATGTTGCCATTTGGCAACCATTGTTAAATAGTTTTAGTTGTATGAAAATTAGTTATCCAGGCTGATAGACAGCAACTGCGCGCGTAGATCATATATGGCGAAATTTCGAATAGAGTGGCAACATCGACCACGGTTTAGTGCAAATGTGTAACTCTTAAAATCACAGTTTACTTAGCAATCTTCACAAGAAAATAAACGTTTACGTGCACTGGAGGACCATATATTAACATAAAATAATCTATTGCGGTACGGTTTAGGATTTACGATGTAATGAATTTCTTCCCTAGGAACTTGTAAAAATGTATTTTTTTACTTTATTTTTGCTCTATTAGAAAGAGTAATGTGCTTAATATCATTAGGAATTTTATTATATTCCCGCGTACTAAGGTATCCCAACTAGCACAATTAGTTGCTGAAATGTAGCCACGACTATTGTAGTCACTTTAAAGTGTTCTGTCACTAGTCACAAGAGCATAACAGGAACGTTCCCATTACGTTAGTACTACCAAAATGGGGAATATTTTTTCGGTTACCGCAACGTTCCGGCTACGTTCCTGAAACTAGTCCGGTTGGCGTTGTGGTTATGTAGCGGTGACGTCGCGGAGTGTAAACCGCGACTTTCGGGGAATTTTACCACGCCCCACTCTATCAAATGAAGTTTGCCTGCTTTGTCTTGCAACTGATTTTATAATACTTGTGTTTCATTCCTACGTGATTATTGCTATCCAATTCCCTAACTCAGAAGCTTAATAGAATACCAGAATAGTATAATATTAGAAAGCAAAACTTGTACAATTTCCCAATGGCTAAGCATCACAATTAAAACGAATGCAAGTTTATTGTCAAACATAATGATAAAACGTCCGAATATGGCACGGCACGCGCCTTTATAATTTCCATTTTTTAATTGAAATATTGTCTTTAAAATATTTGATGTCATGGGAGAATGTGTCAACCTGGTTGCTGAAAGCTATTCTTTATTGTTCTTTGAAACTTGAAAATAATTTTTATCCGTTAATTTATTATATTTGGTGGAGAAATAGTGATAAATTATATTTTTGAGTTATTTATGAAGTTATGGTTCATGTCTGGTAATAATGGCGTCATAAGTCTTGGCCATCAAGATGGCGTATTTCAGAAAGAATCACTTTGAAGTCGTTTTTACTGAGAAATGTGACTTGAAAGTAATTGTTGCGTGAGGATAGTGACAGGAACTGAAAATATGTGACTTTCAAGTTACATTTATTACAAAGTACCGAATGGGACTGTAGCGTCACTTTAAAGTTGCAGCAAGGTTCCCGCTGCCGCTTCACAGTTACATTTTTTCCAACATTGATTCTGAACGCCGCGCCCTGGTGTGCTACCATACGTCCGACGCGCGACGTTTAAAATGAACACGCCCCTAATTTTGACTTTTGTCTATAGGGGAAAATCACATCAGCAGATGGTATCAGTGAATTTCAATATTTTCAATCAATATATCGGAAATGGTGACGAAAACATGTAGTTGTCACCACGTTACGTCTGTTATTTTATTAATTTTCTTACGTCTGTGAACTGTTTTCAAATATGCCGAAGGTAGAATTAGAATTGTGTGATATCTTTACTCAATTAGATGCAGAAGCATCAAGGAAGAGGAAGTGGTATTTAGAGCTGGACATGTATTTCTCTGCTAAGTCGAAGACGCCGTAAAAAACAAACCTTTGCCTTTTGTTTGCTCCCATGAAGTTAGAATGAATTTGTAAGGTGATGTTGATAAATGAAAATGCATGTGTAGTTGTACAGCAGGCCAATCCGGATATTATAAGCAAATTAGGAATTATTTTAACCATATGCATATGTATATTGTGAAAAAGAAGAGAGATTTGAATAAATGATTTTTTTTAAATTTTGTTTTATTTCAGTGCTATTGTATTTGTTTACCTGTTTATGTTTCTCAAAAAACAATACAAGTTCAACATAGGTAAGAGTGTAAATTACTTTACAACATCAATTAAATTTCTGAAATGACTAGTAAGTGTAAAAGACAATGTTCAGTAACAGTGCATATAGTTTAAAAGACGTGTCAATGCACGCACAGTTTTCCAAATAGATAGAATAATTCGCAGTAAGTGGCCAATAGCTTTAAAAATTCGAAAATCATCTAGCAAATTATGTTAAGTGAAATAAATTCCAACCCAAGAGATTATTATAGGTATTTTGAAACATATCTATAAATGCAGGTACAAATATGAATAACTTACTTCAGTGAAAAACCATTCTGTAGAAAATGTTGACTATATACACACATACATTTGCTAGGTGGTTTTCCAATTTCTGAAAGCTATTATCCACTTACTGCGAAGTTTTTTGTCTTTAGGCACTTCAGCAACTTTTACTCTTACCAGTTATTTTAGAACATTAATTAATATTATGGAGCAACTTCGTACTCTTACATATTACCTATATAGAAAATTTATTATCTTTTAAAAAAAATTAACAGGTAAACATTCCGAAAAATACCTAGTTGTTTTCCTCACTTAACGAGTTGTGTTGAACGGAAAAGATAAATGTATGAAATTCAACACAAAATAGCAAGTTATTACTTTAAAATTTGGAAAAGATAAAGGCCACAAGACAAGCATAAACTATATATGTAACTATATAGGTATTTCATTCCTCTCGTTATCGCCCCTCCTATCCTATATATGGTTAACAATGGAAACTAGATGGTGAAATTTACTTCATCGTGAATTTAAGAGGTAATACGCACTTCGTAGTAGCCGTGCACGGTGAAGTTCAGTTCTGCAGGTAGCCATAACGTCATTAACAAATAAATGTTACTAACAAGGTCCACGACTTTAAATGGATAGTAAAGGTTCCCAGAACGACGCGGCCACTATCAAAGCTACTTGAAAGTGGTTGCAACTTCGAGGGTCGTCCCACTGGTAACTAGGGCGTCCCCATGCACCGGAAAAACTACGTAGAAGTCACATAACTTTAAAGTAACCGCTAATGGTAAAAACTACGAGACAGTGACTACGGATTTGTCAAATGAAATTATTTACACATCAGAGTCGTAAATTTAGTCATGAATTCGTAGCGGTTACTCATTCGAAGTTCCCATCTCAGTTACTGTTACTTTGGTGCCAGTTGCGATATGAAGCATCGTTGTCTACAAGTAGTATTTGTTTTTGAAATTCTGATGTGGTTTCTTCCAATGGTACCATTGAGGAGGCTGTAGGAGACCCAATTAGGGTAAGTTGTAGTTTTATTTGGTTTGAGTACTTTACGTTCAAATTAACTTAAAATTCTCGTTGAAAATAGTCCACTGTCCAATCGCGGCTAAACTGTACGTAGTTTGGAACCCCCAAAAGAACTAAATTACATACATAATTCATCCATTACTTTACGGAAGAAAAAGTGGTTAATTTTCAAGAATTTACATATATTTTTGAGAAGTCCATGAAAAACTAATAATAAGCAATTAGTACTCGTTATAATACAAAACTTTGTCAAAAATATATAACACATTTTTGGATTCGACACTTATTGAGATAGGGAGGGTACCAAAAAATGTAAATTTTTCAAAAATGCTCGAAAAAGCTAGACAATTGAGACTTGCGGCATTGTTGGGTTCTCGAAAATTGAGCCCAGGGCACCTACACCGGTTTGGTTCTATCTTTCATAGTTTTAGAGAAAATCCTAAATCCCATTGAATTTAGTCCACCCAGGATAGTACAGTAGAAATTACCACTTGTTTCTTCTAGATTTGTATGCTTTCTGTGAATATGTAGGCGTTTATATTAAAAATAATTAACCGTTTCCCACAGAAGTGCAGACATGTTAAATGAAAATGCAGCCCACAGCACACAATAGACTCAATTTCATCTGGAAAATTATTATGAGAGCTATTCAGTTAATAAAGCAAATAATAGAAACGAAAATTAATGAAGGAACGAATCTCTTTTATGTCAGACGCATGGCGAAGAACAACGAGCAAAGTTGGTCACAATAAAAGTCGTGACACATCTAATAAGAGTCAACTCTCTCAAAATTCATAATTGAATTTCTGTTTATACCCCTATTCCTAACTGCTAAGCACTATAACAATGCCTGGAGTATAAGTTTCTTTATTCAACTTGTGATTTTGAAATGCGAAACTTTCACAATGAAAGTGAAACATCCTCCATCAATAGTTTCGTTATTTACATCTATATAATCTTTAGTAGGCGGTGGAGAGGAAACAGATAATAAGTGCCTATTGTGGTAGCGGAATTTTACTTAAGGCTAATTTCAAAGAAAATCGTAAATGGGGTTGTAACCCTTCTGAATAAATCTGTCGGTGAAAGTTTCGCCGAGTATCATTAGTTAAGGTAAAACGTTGAATTGAATTATTTAATCAGGGCGAAATAAGACAATTATAATACGCAATAAACCACAAATTAACTTTTTAAGAACATACAATTAGTAAAATATAGTCAAAAATAAAAAATCATATTCTTTTTTGTGTATACAGGATGAATTCGAAATAAGTTACTATTTCAGCCTAAAATCCTTGTAATTTAATTAATTATTCTGCAGTGTTTTAATTTAAAAATTTCAAAAATAAGATTTTGCCAAAATAGTGTATTATCTATCCACTGAGCATGTACTATTACTCATGAAGATGACGTAATTCATCCGAGTGAGTAACACCTATTGCATGTGGGTAGAATACTATAGTTTACGATTACCCAATGGGAACTTCATCATTGCTTGAAATAAAAACAACGACAAACAAACTTGTGTAAATTAGAAAAATCTGCACATGTATTTACACAATTTACATTTTAACCTCCCCACAATAATATTGTGGGAGGTTACTACAATTAGTCCAAAATAGAAAATTGAGATAACATCAAATCTTTACGTTTTGAGATCCCAGCAACCCAAAAAAGTAGTTTTTGAAAAATGTCTGTGTGTGTGTGTGTATGTGTATCTATGTATGTATATTAGCACGATAGCGGCGAAGCTACTAAATGGATTTGGATGAAACTTTGCATGGTTTCTTTAGTGCTCCAGAAGATCTTAAAAGGTTTTGGTTGAGATCGGATTACGTTCAGTGCCGTTTTGGCATAACAAGTTGTTTATTT
The DNA here is from genome assembly GCA_936432065.2 of Rutpela maculata. Classification (NCBI taxonomy): domain Eukaryota; kingdom Metazoa; phylum Arthropoda; class Insecta; order Coleoptera; family Cerambycidae; genus Rutpela; species Rutpela maculata. Next base: position 116,684,522 of record OW386285.2, read on the forward strand.
TATGATTACTTACAATTTGTAATCGAACCATTAAAAAACAGTAAAAATCCAATTTCAACGATATATCACACTTGCACCCTTTCGATTTGGTTTCCGTTAAAAAAATTAAAAAGAATTTGTTATATGTGCACACATGACATCATCCAAGAAATATTATTGGTATTATGGTTAGGGGAAAATGTATTTTGCCTTCTGTCAAAAATATTTGGGTTGGTAATCTTTGTGAATGTTGATTTATAGGTTATGGTACGTGACGTCACAGCTAACCTCAAAAATATATATTTCTTAAGATTTAAGAATATTACGTAGCTATTATTAAAATTTCTGCCTGGTTCCCGTACTTTCAACTAAAATCTAGTACAGTGTAATGTTTATGAATTTCTAAATACTTTATCCTAATAAAATAATACTGTTTTTGTAGGTTAGAAATCTAACCTGTAATTAGCAATCTATTTTTATTAATCAGCTTATCTGCGTGAATTTTTAAATATTTTCTTGGAGCCATTGTGGCTCCAAGCTAAAAATGCGTATACAAACATTAAAAATGAGAATAAACTTGAAAAACTTAAACATGATGCATGATGCAGATGGTATGTCCCTAAATATATTTCATAACCTAAAAATCAACATTCGTAAAGGTTACCAACCCAAATATTTTTGACAGTGTCAAAACTTATTTTAGTTGGATTTTTAAAGGTAATAATTGTTTATAGCCGTGTTCCAATATTACGTCTGATTGATGGGACGCGTCACAATCATTCGTTTAATGCAAATCGAGTTAACCGAGCTAAATCTGAAATGTTCGAATATTACAATATAAAGACCTCGGATGAAGCTCGACTTGCTCGAACCTTTTTGATCGAGCAGGGAGATTTTAATTTGACGCATGCGTAGTCTGCTTGAATTGTCCATATGTTATTGACTTGTTGAGGTTAGAGTGTCATTTGTGCTAAATTCTGTGTTATTTTTTTCGCTAATGTCCTACGAAATCTTCGAAACGTTATCTGTTAATACCCTTATAATATCCGGCAATTGATTAACATGCAACATAAACAAACATGAGAGGTTATGTTTTAACACATTGCTTGTATCCACTTCAGTTCGTTCGATATTTGTTCATGAAATAAATGGCTTCAAAGTCACGTGTAATGTATCTGTTTGCTCAGTGCTCTGATTTCTGATGTAATATCCAAACACAGCTGATAAGGATCCACCGTGTGGGGAGGTTCCAGCCGCTTCCAGTAGCTGCCGATTTTTTTTACTAAAAGTATAGCAGATTATTTTCCAGACGATAGAGATAACTACATTCCACATATTAAGCATTTAAGCACTATTGATAACTTTATTAAATGCAAAAAAGCACAAGCTGAAGCAAAAAGAACATTTAAAAATAAAACAAAAACGTCTAGGTGAAACTGGGTTTGTAAACTTAACAAAGATACTAAGCACTGAATTGTGGAAAAAGTTAAAACTATACAGCGAATATCAGTTATTAGAAGAAAAGCACTGGTTTTGAATGGCGCAAAGAATATTTTGACAGTATTGCTTCTTCGTTCGTTGAAAGTGTCTCAACTTTCTTACCCTACGAAAACAACAATGGTAGTGAAATAGGTAAACCATTTTCAATAATTGAACTGAAATGGGGGATTAAAAAAACAACAAACACAGCTCAGGATTATGATGACATAAGTTATGCTATGATAATTCACCTCTCATTGGATGCCAAAGTATTTCCATTAGCAATTTATAACGATGTTTGGACAAGGGGAGCGAACATTAATAGCTGAAAAGATGTAATCGCAGTTCCTATGCATAAATCTAACAAAGTCCCTAATTTAGCAAGTTCGTATTTTGATATTATTTGCCTATAGACGCTACGCGCCTTCGCCGCATTTGCCCATTTCTCACTTTTTAATACGTAACATAGTTAAAATTTTATATTCAGTGTTTCGAATGATGTATATAATGACTGTATCTCTATGGTCCATTGTCTTTGGTGGAGGAATTAAAAAGATAAGAAAATAATTTCGTAAAAGTATATGGTTTATTTTTCCTTGATCAAAAATTATACTTTTATTTTTGGTTCGTTTTTCCATGACCACCACATACTTTCACTCACAGGGCCTGGACCAAAACATATTTTTCTAAGTGAAAATTCGGTGTTTCTTCGAATGTTCACCTGGTTGTGCCTAATGTCTTAACGAACTCATAACTCCCTTCGGGTTAGTTTATAGCTCTGAAGGAAGCCCTTCAGACTTGTATGTTATGGAATGCACGTAAATGGCAGTGTCGTCGGCGTACTTGGCAAGGTTCGAATTCGGGAATTCCTGGAAGTCGGAGACATATAGGATGTACAGTTGCAGCGATTTGCCTGTCAGGAAAGAGTGAACACGTTTCGTTACGTGCCTGGGGAAGTCCAGTGCGTTTACTTTATGAAGCAATCTCGGGATTCATATGGTATCGAAAGCTTTCTCAACATTGAGGAGCACCATGACGATGCTCTTCCCGAGGTTGCATTATACCTTGACGTCATTCACGATCCTGACGACCTGCTGCACAGTGCCCCTGCCCCGTAAGCACTGCACCACTGAGCATATGTCAACTCCGAATATGACTCACTAAATATTAGTTTATTGTGTCTAAGAAGAATCCTGATCATCCGGATCACCCAGATGCAAAGGTATGTTAGTATATTAAAAATATTCTGCTGAGCAGCTATCAACAGAACATAATTCATTGACTTGCCGACTATTTCTTAAAGAATAGTTACTTTTCAATTGCAAAAAAGTTAAAACTATTTACATATTCTGCCATAATAAAAACTAGTTTCGAACTAAATGACACATGCTTAATTCTTCATCTTATCCATAATATCTTGTCAGACGTATTGTGACCTATGCATTATTCTAGTTGGCCTTTCTTTGCTGCCTAGCACATCTAACAGCGTCACGTCATTTGTTGCGGTTGTCTCTTAGGCGTATGGCCTTACCAAAGTTCTTTCCCATCAGACCCTTGGTGGCATCAGCTCAACGTTTTGGCGAGTGTCCTTTTCGTCGCTTGGTTTTCCTCGAACCCTCATCATCCGTCCAATATTACACTTTCTCCGAGTGACGTGGTCAAAAAAGTTATCTGGATGAATGCACTGCTTCAGAATAGTTTTCGGGGGCGTATTCCTTTGAGAATAAAGATAGCTGTTGGTTCGATGAGCTGTCCGTGGAATTTATGGCGCGTAAATCTCCAGATCCACTCCTTGGAAAAATCAATACGCCTTCAGTCTGCCTTCCCAGAGGTCCAAATTTCAAAAGAGTAAATAGAGATGGAGACAATTAGGGCGTTAACAAGTCTGAAGTTTGTACGCCAAATTTTGCTCAACTGTCAAGTTTTGCTATCTGTATTCTTCATCGAAACTCTGATTCGCAATTGCCAATATTTTCAACTACTTTACTATCTCACACTCGGTTATCTTTTAGGTATTTGGATGGTTCTCATATGCCCTGTCCACAATCATATTGTTCATTTTCTTGTATTTTACCCTTAAACTGTACTCGGTTGCATATTGTCGAGGAATTGTATGATCCCCTCCAATGACTGCAGCTAGATTGGTGACAAACCTGACATCTTTGCCCACTTTATATTTGTTGGAGTTAGGTTGTCGATTTTCACCAAAGTAGTTTTCTTCATATTCTCGGCAAATATTGAAGACCGAATGATGTCTGGGTGTTTTCAATTTACAGAGCAAAGCTACGTAGCCACGTAATAGTCTCTTGCCATCTCGATACGTTACCGTAGATTCAATATTTGTTCTCTACTACCGCGTGCCTTGACCGAACCTGCTTGTTTAACAGGTGTTTGCCAAGATAGATGATGTTGAAGTCTGGAGTCAAGAATACAGCACTATTTTGCTAGTATGCGATATTAATCCGAGAAATCTGCAATTATCAGAGACATCATCTGTTATTCTATTTTATGTAGTGCTTAATAAGGCAATAAAAACGTAGATTTATTTCACATACTTTTCTATCTTCGTTTTGAATAGTATGTCGAGTTAACGGATCTTTGGATGCATAAGTTACATCAACAACACATATATACAAAGACACTTTTTTAGCGAAAATATGCATTGTAATAGTTGTAAAACTATTAATTCTTTATCAATGATTGGTCGTCATGGCTGGATAGTGATCCGAGTATTTAATGTCAATTCAGATTTTAGGTTCATGTCGTTGTATGATAAATTCTTATCTAATTTGGCCATGATCTAACAATAAACAATACATTTTTTACATTTTTTTTACTTTATGAAAATGTTATATAATATTGGAGCAGCGATAACCTAGCGGGTCGAGGCATAGCTCAGAACTAATACCATAATCTGCTGGTGATCTCACAATGGGTTCGACTTCCACTAGTTTCAGAAAATTTTAGAATTTCTCTGATGTAGAATATGATTTTAGAATATACAGGACATGTCAAAACAGTTATACAAGGTCAACTTTTTAAATGGAATATCACATCAGTACATTTTTTTAATCCTCTTTGCAGCTATTAATCACAAATCTACGAATCTGTCCTTAAATAGATTTTTGACCTAAGTCGAATTTTTATTCTGGCTTCGACTTAGATCGATCTGGGAGGTTCCACAACAATTGAAACCCCCACACTTAAAACATCTAAATATTCGAATATAATCAAAAACTCTGCATAAAGGTGTCCATCCAATGCAGAGAGATGCTTCCTCCAAAATTTTGATATGGGCGGTGGGGTCACATTCTAAGATCGCCATATAATGTTTGACCATTTTTTTAGTAGTAACCATTTTTATATCCAATTCTTTACCACATAAGAAAGCATTTTGTTTTTTTATACAATTTATAAGCTAATTTTCGTCCATCGCATCTTCGAAATCAACAACTTTAACACATGGATTTTTCTGCTGTGAAATTTTAACTTGGTATTGCCTTCCTAAACTTTTTTCTGCTTTTTTTTACTTTTCTGTTTCTTCTCTTGTCTTGCATTTAATTAAAATATTCTTTAATATTCTTAACTTGGACCTACTTCCATATCTGCTGATTTTAACTTTTTGATAACGGTTTCTTTTGTTTTGCTGCTATCTTGCTTAGCTTTGGGTTTTATAACTACGACCTCTCCAGTCACTATACTCGCATATGATCTTTCAGGATTACAATTTCCTCTTTTGGATGAACTACATATTTTCTTCTTCAATTCATGAAATTCGCATAATATAGATTGTCTGAAGTCGTTAAATTCTGTATATATTTATTTCATGAATTTTAAATTTGGTTCACCTAAGGCCAGAAAGTTTTTGCACTGTATTAAAATTCTTTGTACTAATATCCAGACATTTTAAGTGAAATAAATTACCACATAGCCCCGAACATTTAAAACTATTCTCAGTCTTTACTTTTTCTTTGCATTTTGTACAACAGTTTTCATCCATACTATCGATATTCGAAATAAATGAATAGTGTGTCGCTTCAACTTTATTTGACTAGTACGACCATAGTATTTCAATTTAATCTCTTACCAGAGATAAATTTAGCCTTACTGTCAGTTAAATGTTCTAATTTCCAATATATTTTAATAACATTGCACAAAACGATCTAATTTATGTTTATCGTAGTTTTTGCACTATATGCACCTTTCTTTTTTAAGTTTATTTTGAGTATAAACATGTAATATTGCAATTTAAAATACAATACACAGTACACGTTCACGTATAACATAACAATCCTGATTTTTACAACTGCATGCTATTTCACAATTTTTTTTTGTAGTTGCAGAAATCCAGTGCCGGCACCACGGCCTTTCTGTGGTTCAAGGAATATGCCCCTTTTCCATCTCCACTCCTTTGGAGGAAAAACATTGTCTTTATATTGTTTGATCTGACGCTAAATATGGCAAAGACGTTCAGCAACTCCTACATCTTAATAAAAAGCAGTACTTGATTTTTTTATTAATTACCATCTAATTACAGTAACAAAATGCTGAAGTTTTTATTTAAAAAAGATGAAGACGCACATTATGTCATAACTTATTTTTTTATGCTATAAAAATAATTGGAAGCTTAATTAAGAATCTTTAATTTTAGTCCTTAGTATGTTGTATGTTGTTGTTGTATTGTAATTTCGGAGATATTTAGCATTTAAAGTAAATACTTCGTCCTATAAGTGCCATTTTTAAACTTCCATTTTTCCAAAATTATTAATACTACAGATATAAAAAACAAAAGTATTCCTCTTCAGTTTATAAACTTTCTTTTTGGCCTCTAATATTTTCTAGTTAAATATGAAAAAAGTTTCTGTGATGCTTTGATTATATTAAACTAACAAAATAAAAGAAAAGTTTAACCCATATGACAATTTTCCTAAATTAAAAATTAAAATCTCTAGTTACTGTACTAACAGGTATTGATTTTAAGTTCTTTTTACATAAACATATGTATATTATTATTCACTATATTTTCCATTAATTACAAATTTTTAATTTTGCAATTAATACAATTTCTGTTATGGTCATGATCCCCATAAGTCGACGTCAGGACTAAATAATAAATTTATTTGGAAGGGTCTAAAAGTGAGGGTGGCGAAACTACAAGAACCACAACATATTTGCTTTATGAAAACAACTTCTACCCCACATAAAATGGTTAATTAACGAAGCTCATTGCAATGAACACCCCTTCACTTTAATTAAACATTCTTATAGTTGATTATTACTAATTTAATACTTTGAGAGATCTGTGCAAGTGTAGCTTAGAGTAAGAAATTTATAAGTCACAGGCGTAGATAATTCAGTGTGAAAATCGATATTATTGAATTGATAAAACCAAAATTAGGACTTTAATAAATACGCTAGACAAGAAACGCTTGCAGCTCTGATGGTTGTCAGTTAATGGCAGTTAATTCTAAAGTAGTTGCATAATTATTATACCCATTTGATTTTATTAAAAGGTATATTATAACAGGAAAAACATTCTTAATAATCATCGTAGAAAAAAAATGTGCATAAATTCGTTTCACAATAGGCTAAACCCAAATATCGAATAAAAAACGTCCGTGTCTATACAGGGTGTCCCCGATTGAGTTCCCGGACGGAAACCTGTGATTCCTGAGTTCATATTGAGCCCACATAACCCACTTACGTTAGTCCAAAAATGCATCCCCGAGGAAGTACATCCTCTTAAAGTGAGACAGAAAATTTTTTTTCCCAATAACTTCCGTTATATAGAACAACATTTTCAAATTCTGATAGGAGATGTATCTCTATAAGTATTCTATGTAAACTTGATAACAACCAAATATCTTTTGTTTCTCAATTTTTTTTCGTAATAATTAATGCTTGACTGGCTGTAATTTTTTAATCATCCTGTAAAATTACGGAATACTTGAACATTTGTACACAGAGGCTGCAAAAAAGGTACTCCGAAAAATTTTTGTAATATCAGTCAAAATACAAGAAATTATCGTTTCTTCCTCTACTTTAACATTTATTTATAGTTCTAGAACAAAATTTTGTAATAGCAGAAAAGTACAGTTTATTTTAAAAACTACATTCATAACAAATGCTTCACATGACGTCCACCTGTTTTAGTACACAAATAAATACTTACCTTTAAAATTTTTTTGTAATATCAACCAAAAATCAAGAATTAAAGTTTCTTCTGTGTAGGTCATAAGTGCTCGTGAAACAGAAAACCTGTCGCGTTCTCATGACAAAACTTAATTAACCAGTAACGTCAAAAAATAGCAAGTATAAGATTAATTTCGGTAATCTACCAGCAACAAGTTGGGTTGTAATTTTCTGTTAGAAGGTTAGCGGCAATGCATCAGGGTTTTCAAAGAGTACTATTTCGAGAATTATAAATAAACAACTGTACTCATTACATTTTCGAAAAGTCCAAACTTTATTAGAACGAGATTTCCCACCTCGATTGGAGTTTTCACAGTGGTTACGAAATAAACAAAACTAAGTTCAATCTTCAATCTTTTCCCGAATATTATTCACCTATGAAGGACCATTCACGAGGGATGGAATATTTAATCTACATAATGCTCACCATGATCATCTCTTGATGAAAATCCTCATGTCATAAATGAAACAACAGAAATTCTCAATAAATGTGTGGATAGGTATAGTTAACAATCAACTCATATTATAGTTACAGTAAAATTACCAAACTGTCTAAATGGACAAGAGTACTTACACTTTTTGCAAAATGGTTTACTACATCTGCTGGATTATGTTTGGAAATACGACGTAATTTATGATTCATGCACGACGCACGGTTGTCCTGCTCATTTTAACATTATTGTACGACAGTTTGTTGACAGAGTTTATGTAAACCACTGGATTGACAGAGACGGACCCACTGCGTGGTCAGCTCCAGCCCCGACACTGGCAATATCAGTCGGATGTCGTCTGTGTCTTTTCCGGATAGCTTTGGATTTGGATTTGCTGACTGTCTACTCTATGTGGTATGTGTGCTTGTTATATTATTTATTTAAAATATCTATTTTATTTTAATTGATCTAATAATTAAGGTCTAAATCGGCGTTTACCGTCCATATATTGACTTCAAATTATAAAATAAGTACCCACACCCAATTTATGAGAGAGCTCGTTGCATTTTGCCGTCCCAACTTAGGCAGGTTAATCAAAATAAATCACTATGAAACAATTTGTCAATTGTGAAGTTCCTGGACAATGTAATATAGTTATCTCTTAATTTTTTGCGCCTCTAACTATTCACAGGCCCATAAAAAATAACTGACTTTAATATAAGTTATAAATGCATTACCTTTTAGTTCAAGGTAGTACTTCAATGCAGAAAAAGTTAGGAGTAAAAATATTCACATTTCCAAATTTACCAGCATGTTGCAGTTAGCAAAATTTTGGCCAATTTTTTATTGCTTCCTAAAAATAAAAAAAAACCCAAACGTCTTGAAAATTTAGTTCAAAAAATTATTCAATAAAATGGAGGAAATTGAAAAGAGAGGAAAAATGGTCAAACTTTGGATTACCTATATGAAAATGGTTATATTGGCAAAATCAAAATAAAAAATAAAAAATTGGCAAAAATTTGGCTAATTTCTTTCAACATGCCGATAAATTTGTAAATGTGAATATTTTTATTTCTATCTTTTTCTGCATTGAAGTACTACCTTGAACTAAAAGATAACGCATTTATAACTTATATTAAAGTCAGTTATTTTTTATGGGCCTGTGAATAGTTAGAGATGCAAAAAATTAACAGTTGACTATATTATATTTCTATTTTTATATATTAATAAATATCAATAGCTATCAAAAATTTCAACACAAGAGAGTATTTTATATCCTCTTTAAAACCCATTTTGATTTTTCTTCCTAGCTTGTATGGTTTTCGAGCAATTAAATTTTTTCTTTAGGCCGCACCCAATAAATTTCAAATAAACGAAAATTCGCGCGCATTAAAAATACAAATTTTGGAATTTTTTTCAATATCGATTTTCTCGAAAACCATGGCACATACAACAAAATTACAATAAGACTTTTTGTTTGGAAATTAGTCAAGATTTCTTTTTTATAATAAGTAATTTTTTTATATCTTCAACTGTTAACGAGTTATCAGTAAAATAAGGCTTTTTTCAGCGAAGGGGTGGTTTTCTGGGGGGGGGGGTTGCGGCACCCAGAATGGATTTTTGTGGTTTTATGATGTATAACCCGTCCACTAACAGTTACTGAAAGAAAATCTCAGATAACATTTTTTGCGAGCTTCCGGTGTATTTTTTACTTTACCGACTAGAGTATCATTATATAAGAATTTGTTAGTGTCCGATCTGGTTTTCTACCGATTATTTTTAAGAAAACTGTTAAGAATAGATGGGGAAGGAAATCTGACAGTATCGAGGAGTTATCAGCTATACCATTAAATGGTTTAGAGGATACTTTGGCTTAATTAACTGAAAGCGTATCGGTAATGCAACAAAATATGGAAACAGTTATTGAGAAAGCTTCAGATAATAAAACTGAGAAACAGCAGGTGGTGGCAGATGAGCACAAACTCATACTTGTTCGGAGTTACATATATTTGTGTCGCGATCTCGGTGATTATAATATTACATTTTCTCTGGGTGGTTCTACACTAGAGTGGTAAAAAATAACTTAATTTTTTATAAAGAGTCTCGATTCCCCCAATTTGTGTCCAAGTCTGAAGAAAGGAAGGACATATTTTTTGGATTTTCAATATTTTGATTTTAAATTATGTCTATGGAGACCTGAAGTTTCCCATTTAAATTGCATGGGGAAGAATCACTCTTTGTGGTTTTTTGAATAATAATTAGGGAAAATCTTGCATTAAACTTATAGGACTTCAAGAGGACTATCCAACGAAGAATTTGATGTATATACATATGGGTTTGTCTAACACACCTCCACGGTGCGGTGCCCCGAAAACTACCCTTAAATCAAAAAATGTAAATTCTTCAGGGAATTGACCCTGTTGAGCACTTTATTCTCGTTTTTTCTTCAAATATTATTACTATTGGTCTAGTGGAATTTTTATCAACAATTTTTAGTCAATTTTTATTTATTTAAACAAATTCCATTTGTTTAAACAATTTTTTTTCTCCAAAAATTCGTCTAGAATCCTTCTTTCTGAAATCGGACTGGCAGTCTATTGTTTTTAAAAAGTTTTAAAAAGAGGCATGTATGTCTTTCTCTACGTGGGCCCTTGCTACTCTTATAAGGGTTTGGAGGCCTTTCTTATAGAGATCTTCCAGACCATTTATGTTTATAAATAGCCTTAGAAATAAGCTTTTAGAATATCATATATTAAAACTAAAATTGTTCCTTAGACAATGACAAGACGAAACCTTAGAAGGTAGAAAACTTTAGAATTTGTGATCTGATTTTGCAACGGAAGTAAAATGACAATCTGTCTACGATTTCACGTAAATTCATCACGAATTAATTTTATCTAACTTGTTTGGAAATGTGTCTGAAATCGCACAATATTTTTTGCAAGAACCACATAATTTTATAAATTCAAATTAAGTAAATATGTTTGAAACCCTAATTAACCGTAATGCTATTTCTCTAATTAAGGATACCGAGCAAAAAAAATGATATATGTATCTGCAGATTGTATAGTTCAGAAGCGATAAGGATTGCTCGATAAAAAATTTTCCTCTAACATTTAGTGTATTATTCTTATTGACACGAAACTGATGTGATTGATAACAAGAAAATAGAGTGAAATATAATACATTCTCTCAACGAACCACAGGAAAATAAAATGAGACATTTATTTAGACTATATAGTATGCTAAAATTAGTTTTATAAGAATAACCAAATTAATTATATTTGCAACGAAATTGCAGTTGTGACAGACATTATTTATCTGGAACTATGCAGTATTTGTGTGGACAATGAGATAACAGAAAAATAACGATTTCTGCTTCAGCAAACACAAGTCCAAGTCTCGTGCATGATGGATGAATGTCACCGTATGTGCCTGGTCGCAAATAAAACGGGGGTGCATAAAATCCTCTTTTTCTTACATAGACGTGCACTGTAAGTGGGAAAGGGCATCATAATAATATATTACATGAAAGGATAAATAAATTGAGAACAGCCATGAAAATGTAGAGCAATGACACTACTAAAATAGTTTACTCAAATACCAAAACACTAAATCTAAAATGATGTGGTGTATTTCGCTATTCAAGATGGCATTATTTGTGCATGACTAAAACTCAGCATAAAATATTTCCTAATTTTTACCTTTACATATCAATTAACTATGGCTTGGGGTGAGTTAAGTTGCCTTCCCATTCGTGGTTTTAAACTGTTTTTTTTAACAAAAATATTGTTCCCGTTGTGCGCCTCTTTGCTTCCCGAAGTACTTAGCTAGCGGTTTACTCATTCTCGAGTTATTAACTTTTCTCAATTTGCGGGCGGGGGGTGGCTAAGTTAACGTTTCTTTATGACCAAAGAGGTCCGAAAGGTCACACAAAAGGTCACATTAACAGAGAAATAAAAATGTCCTCAAATTGTAAAGAATAGCAAGCGCACTTTTACGCCCCCAGTAGAAAAACTAGCACACATTCTGGGGCCGTACAATAGGAAGAGATAGGTCATGTCTTAATTTTTTTTTAACCTCCCACAATAAAATTGTCGGAGGTTACTAAAATTGGTCCAAAATCGAAAAATGAGAAAATATCAAATCTTTACGTTTTGAGGTCGAGGTCCCAGGAACCCAAAAAATGTTTTTGAAAAATGTCGGTGTGTGCGTGTGTCACATACACACGCATGTATGTTAGCACGATAGCGGAAAAACTACTGCTTGATTTAGATGAAACTTGGCCTGATTTTGATGAAACTTTGCCTGAGGGTTTCTTTAGTGCTCCAGAAGATATGAAAAGGTTTTGGTTGAGATCGGATAACGTTTAATGCCGTTTTGGCAACTTGTTCATTTTATGATTACTTACAAATTGTGATTGAAAATTAGTAAAAATTTCGGTTTCAACGAACTTGCACCCTTTCGATTTGGTTTCCGTGAAAACAATTAAAAAACACGTCACGCTTCTTGCGTAAAATATATAACCTAACGTTCGGTAGACTGCTGTGTTAAAGCGTGCAGGCTAGCATATACGTTTTTTAAGAACGTCAAGCCAATTGTGTTTTTTAGAGAGAGTAGAGAAAGTTTGAAGCTAGTGGTAGCTGTGTGGAGCCTACACAGCCTATAAGGAGCACGTGTTATTACGGACAGCCCTTAACTGGGCCCAGAGTGAGTTTTTCATCAAATCAAAAACTTTGAACCTATTTCCGGCGCATCGCCGGGAACACTTCCGTTAATCATAACCTTAAAACTATATAAACAATCATAACCTAAAAACAAAGTGCAATAAGTACCAACTTAAATTTTTATTTTAGACAACCGTCAAAAAGTAAATTCAACAACTTTCAGACACATTTTATGTGACAGTTGTCGCGCAAAAGTAACTGACACCTATCAAAAAAAGACTTTCAAACTATATAGTGACCAGCAGCGTTAATACAGTAACTTTATACATCCCACCTGGCGTCAAATAAGGTATCTATGTTTTTTTAATATGTTGTATAAGATTAAAAATTAATGTTAAATCCAAGTTTACGACCTCGACAGACCTCCAGGTCTTGGTCAAAAATCCAAAAAACTGCGAGATTTTTGTTTTCTTTTTCAGTTTTTGTCGATTTTGGCACCTAAGGCCTACTTTTGCGGTAAAAACAATTTAATATTTTTTAAAAGTAGACTAAATTTGCTAAAAAGTGGTACCAGAGCGGACTCTGTAGATTATATATTATCCGAGATAGAGCTGTTCAAAGTTTTGCAAAGTTTTCATATTTTGACATTTTTAACAATTCTTCTTCGATGTCTGGGGAGTGCATATTTATACTTAAATCAGAAGCATTGCGCATGACTGTCCACTGTAATGCGTGCCAATCGTCGACCCTTTTAATCCAGATTTTTTGCAACTACACGCATTGCTACAACCTATTTTGCAGCTGCATGATATCAACTGCAAGGTTATTGCGGTGCTGTATCCCTGAACATTATTTTGGAAGTGAGGCCTTGGGACGTACGTACTCAGCCCCAATCAACAGTATTCTTTTCCACGCCCAGCCACTTCTAGGTATAGTAAAATTTGTAATATTAAAGAAGTAATATTTATGAGTGCTATTTTTACCTGGTGGTATGTCTGCAGGGAGTAACTTCGTGCAACATCTTTTGTTGGACGCAATCTAGTAAGATTGAAATTAAATTTTCCTGCAGCCCTCGCAAAGAGCTGGAAGCGTAGTAAATCATTTAGATTTTGGCTTGAATGTCAAAAAAATGACATTGACTATAACAAGTAATTTCATTTTTCCTTGCTCGAACAATGCCGATGTAGAGTCACATCCACTGAAAGCATGCAAAAATAGAAAGAGTTCAGGAGACTTGTATTTCGAGGAGGCGTTTGAATAAGTCGTGTCCGGTTTTGGAAAAAGTTTCTGAGTTTCTTTGTAATTCCAGTGAGAATGACTAGCGATCATCACAAAGTCGTTTGTAGAAGCCATATAGATGGCTGTGGTGCCATCTTCTTTTGCCTGGATTAATATAATTTCCTCTTTTTCAAATGTGGTTTTTAATAAGTCAATGAAACGAGTTTTATTGTTTTCATTAGATATAAACTTGTCTTGTAAAATTTGAGTAATAGTTGTTTCGTCAAATCGGACAATATATTTGCCTTAACTCGGTGAAGACGCTCCGAGCTCTTCGTACTCTTATGTGAAGCATCTGTTGAGTAGCCATCGAAAGCTACAGCTATTTTTGGATCATAATGTAAAATGAGGTATTTGATGCAGGTACCTGGCAGCTATTGACTCAAATGAGGAGTATTAATTGGAGGCCACACAACTTTGTGTAGTAGATGACCACCATTTACTACAACAAATTTGATTTTTCCTTGTATCTCATCTATCTTTGGACATTGGAAAATGTGACAATTCTCACGTAAAAAATCTTTCCAAATCTTCTTGTTTTAAGACGCATAACCTGTGAAACAGTGTGACGTCACTTTTCGGTCACGAACATTTACACTCTCATTGAAGAAAAAAGGGACACCATATTATTTCGACTTTGGAATTTAACATTTTGGAAGTCTTCACCGACAATCTTTCCTTTCCAATCTGTAGAGCTATATGGCAGTTCACATCTTTTCTTTCTTCCAACGACTCCACTTCTCTTTTAGTCATGCCACACAACGAGGTTTAGAGTACGCATGAGATCATTGGTAGACAAAAGGCCTCAGTTGACAGTTAGTGAAAAAAAAAAACGGAAAAATCACTAAAAATGTCAAAATATGAAAACTTTGCAAAATTTTGAACAGCTGTATCTGGGATACTATTTGATCTACAAAGTCCGCTCTGGTACCAGTTTGCAGCAAATTTAGTCTACTTTTAAAAAGTACTAAATCGTTTTTACCAAAAAGGCGGTCTTAGGTGCTAAAATCAACAAAAACCGAAAAAAAAAAAACAAAAAAAAAGCAGCTAAAATTGATTCTTTTAAAATAAGATATTTTGATTACTGGTAAGTTAGAACGTTTCCAATATAATATTACATTAATTTTAATAAGTAATTTTGGAGATTTCTAACTATTTTAGTATTAATTGCTAAATAGGGAAACAATATAAATTACACAGGCCTGCGACCAAAAAACTTATTTGAAACTAATAGGTGATCTTTATAGATTTTTGGGTGTTGAATGCGGGAAAAATAACGAAAGAATTCCATCACAATCAGTTTATTTGCAAATTTCATTTTTTGTGGGTGTCGGATGTCGGTATGAAATTTTTAGTTGAAAAGTAGTCTCACACATTTCCCTATTTCTTTTTCTTATTGGAATATAGTTTCATTGTAATGGGAGCAGTGCGGGATTACCCTATACGCTAATTACGCACGTGCGTAAAGCGGCAGACTTTTAGGGCCAGCAGGCAAAATCAGAATAATAAAAATTCGCTCGACTGCACATCATGCACTTATAAATTTGTAACTTGTAACATATGAATGGACATAATTATTTCCACATCCAGTGGTATAGTAACGACAAAAAAATTTTCAAAAATTTTTATTGTTCAAATAGGCTTAGAATGTCATGAAACGTCGAGATTTTAAGTTTGAGCGAAGCAAATTTTTCTGTCTGTCTGTCGGTCTGTCTGTAACTTTTCTTGTATGCACGTTTACTCTGGAACCGTTTGAGATATTAACTTGAAATTTGGTACTCATATGTACTTTAACGAGATCTAGAACTTGATTATATTTTCATCTTGTTCCGTCGAAGGGTTGGGCGGTAAATTGGGGTAAATTTGGGGTAAATAGGTAAATCAAGCAGGTAAGAGTCCATAAAATTGATATTTAGTATATACAAGAGAAACTAAGGTCTCAAAAAAAATGTTGGCATTAGCCACCCCCATTACCACCCCCACTCCCATTATTAAAGGAGATGAAAAAAAAATTATTTAGTGTGTGTGCAAGAAACAGAAATCTCAAAATATTTTTTTACTTCATCCACCCCCACTACCACCCCCTATCATCTCCCCCATCCCACTACCTATGTGGGGTATCGTTTTGTGGGTTTTTGGGGAAGAGGAGTTCAAATATTATATTATTAAAGTTCCATAAACAATTATTTCCACATACAAAATTTTTTCGTTGTGAGTGACTTGGATAAGTTTTAAGAAGTTCTCCTCAGTCCTGGGTAATATTATATACATAAAAAAACGTCAGCGTCTCTGAGTGGCGGTACAATTTGTTCCGCCATTTAAAGACGCCGATGTTTTTATGTAAAATAATAACATAATATCACTGAGAACTATATAGGTACATACATATTTGTATTTGAGGGCCATCAATGTGGATTAAATTAATTGAAAATACATTAACAGTGTCTTTCGTTGTAAATAAACTTAATTTGGAATAATAAAACCTTTTTTAAAATTTTTTATGACACATCTCTACATTCCAAAATTCCAAAACAGCCATATTCATGCCTATTAGGTTCAAAATATTGGGTTGAGTTGCGGAAAAACGGTGGGTGATGGAGAAAAACTGATGTGATTTTCGGATTCAGCAACCTTCAAAACTAAATAATAAAAAAAGTTTTCATAATAATTTTTTTTGCAGGCTTGTGTTATTTTCACATTATCAACTACATGTTTCGATTTTATATATAAACAATGCTTCAAATACTGACTATAATGTGGCTGCTACCTTCAGCCGCTTCCGGTTTTGATAACTAATAACGCATTAGGGGCTAGTTCGCTAGCTTTAATTGAAAGGGTGGAGGTGGTAGTCACATTATAATCAGAATTTGAAGCACGGTTTATAAAAAAGCAAAATATATCGTTGGTAGTGTGACAATAATAATTTATATTGTTTCTCTATTTAGTAATACTAGAGGGGCACTGAACAAACATAGTTAGGGATCTACAAAATTAATTATTGCAATTATTGTAATAGTAGAGAGCTCATGCGTCCGAAAGTGCCTTAAAAAACTAATCTGTAGGGATTTAAATACTAAAAGTTGATAACTGGATAAATCGATAGCATATATATAGGTAAACTTCCAAAAAAAGTTGTCCAAAGATTGTCCTGTGCAAAAGAGCGTTATTCTATTTTTTCGAGTTATGTAGTGCATCACCTAGCCGAAGTACATATCTCTCTTTGGTAAAAATTGTATAATATTCTCTATAGCTGTAAGGCTGTAAAAAAATAAACTGTTTTCAAAAAAGCATTGTGCTTTATGGGAAACGCAAACTTTAAATGCTTGTATCTCTGTTCGATCTCCGCTAAAAATTAATTCATTTGCCGTTTTTTTTTACATTACACACTCAGTTACTCAAAAACTAAGCCACAAATAAAGAAAAAATATTCTTTATAAAATGAAGGCTTTCTGACCACGATGGTATTTTTTAAAATATTTTTAGTGAAATAATAACTGAGTTATGAATTTAAAACTAACGCGGTTACAAAATCTCCAAGCGGTTAGAACTGCAAATCTCGATCGCCCTTTCGCACCGCACCACTCCCCGCGGTGCCCAATGTCTAACTATTATTAATTCTTCTTGACTAATTAGTGCTTGTTTATTAACAATGTTATAAATATTAGCCACTGTGAATTAACTTTTTGCCTGTTACCTGAATACATTTTTAAGAGGTAAGTAGGTATTTTATATTTATTTTGCATATCTACATGAATAATATCCAAATAATCATTCATGCAAAACTAATTCGCGAATATAGGCATTCAAATTCAGTTTTATTTTATTGTTTTATTTTTACTTTCCAACAAAAACTTGGCAATCCTTTCGTGACGACGTAACACGTGCAATTATATGAATGTATGCCATATAGGTATCCATAATATAAGAGTTTGAATCAAGTTTTATAACTAAAGAGATATTCACCAACAAAGTGATTAGACGTTTTACAAGACAATTTCATGGAATTTGAAATTTTTCCTAAATGTGAGTTATGGTATAACGTACAGTTAAAATTCAATATTAATTGTTAACTATATTCTGTAAATCTTTGAGTAAATGCTGGGAAGAAAGGAGATGAAAATGTATACCAGGGAGTAGTAGGTTCCGCCGTACCCGGGCCCGGCCACTTTACCCTTAAAGTGGCCCGGTTAGACCAGTAAACCCAATATTTACTCACTAATTATGAGACCTAGACAAAAATTTTGTTTCACATTTCTCTCCCCGCTCATCAATTATTAGGCGCGGAGGCCCATCAAAGATCTTGATAAAAAAAAATTTTTATTTCAAATTTGTCCCCCCCGCTCATCAGTTATGAAGCACGGGGACCCGTCAGAGATATTGCCAACATTTTTCACATTTCTCCCCCCCCCGCTCATCAATTATTGGGAGCGGGGGCCCGCCAGTGAATTTGATACCGGGGCCCATGATTTGATGTGATGCGGATGATTTGGTAATAATAGATCAGGAGTTTTTAAATGACTTACCAGCGTTTCACGCAATCACAGGGTGTGACACTTCTAGACAATTTTTTGGCTGCTGGAAAGTATATCTTACATATTACAAATTGCTTGGTCGTATTGGAATAGCTAATTTTGACGATATTTTGTTTAGAGAAGTTCATACCTTTGTTCTAAAATTATATACAAGCAACGAGGAGATATCGCCGGTGAATAATTTACGTGGTATCTTTGCAGCTTCGAAAATGCTGGATAAACTACCACCTACTGAGGACAGTTTAAAACAGCATTGTTTACGAGCTCATTACCAAACCATTATTTGGTTCAATGCCCTTAGTCCCATGATAAACTCCCTCAATGTGCTCCAATATGGTTGGCAACCTGTCAGTGGTAAACTGCTATCGCTATTTCAAACTGCTCCACCTTTTTCACAAGATTTCGCCATCTTACGCAGCTGTGGATGTAAAAAAGGTACCTATAGTTAAAGTTATCATTTCTTCAAAGAAAAAAATAATTTTTATTTTCGGATTGTAGATATAAATGGTGCAGCTGTAAAGAAAATAAAATGCCTTACATAGGATCTTGTAGAAAATCTTGTACAAAAAGTTTCCTCCAAAAAAAATTGACGAAAATATGTGTGAAGATTTAGAATAACATTTTTGTGAAATGATAGTAGTAATTAGAGTAGTATTTTCTATAAGTTTAGACGTTACTCCAAACATCATTTATTTATTATGATAATATTAATTACTGTTGTAAAATAACTGATACATACACATCACATCACAAATCGTGGGCACCGCTCGACCGCAGGGAGTAATGCGGGCGATCGAGGTATGCAGTTCTAACCTAACCTAACCTAACCTAACCTCTTGGAGATTTTGCAACCGCGTTAGTTTTAAATTCATAACTCAGTTATTATTTCACTAAAAATATTTTAAAAAGTACCGTCGTGGTCAGAAAGCACAGGCCTTCATTTTATAAAGATATTTTTTTCTTTATTTTTGACTTAGTTTCCGAGTAATTGAGTCTGTAATGTAAAAAAAACGGCAAATGAATTAATTTTTAGCGAAGGTTGAACAGAGATACAGGCATTTAAAGTTTGCGTTTCCCATAAAGCACAATGCTTTTTTCAAAACAGATTATTTTTTTACAGCCTTATAGCTATAAAGAATATTATACAATTTTTACCAAAGAGAGATATGTTCTTCGACTAGGTGATGCACTACATAACTCGAAAATTTTTAATAACGTCCTTTTGCACAGGACAATTTTTGGACAACTTTTTTTTGAAGTTTACCTATATTTATGCTATCGATTTATCCAGTTGTCAGCTTTTAGTATCTAAAACCCTACAGGATGAACATTTTCAGCCTCTAAGCTCTCTACTATAATGCTATATTTGAAAAGATCTAAGTTATCCAATAATCAAAATATTTTAGTTCAATAAAATCTGTTTTAATTGGCATTTTAACCTTTTGTGGACTGATAAAAACTGGTGATAAGATTATGAACCTTATGATTATTATCATTAATATACGTAAGGGTGTCTGATATGAGGGAATTGGAAAAATTTTTCGTGGTGAAGGTATTGTCTACCAGTTCTACTAATATCATTATCCATTTATTTTCCAATCCATTTTTTTTCCAATGGACAGTTCGCAATTAATATGTTTTACTAGTGGATCTTCAGTGGTGTGTACCCCTACACGTGGGACCCTGACACATCCTTGTATTACCGAAGACATAAAATCAAACAACCCGTGGCAAACGATTCTCAACATTATTTCAGATAATGAAAAAGAAGATAATTTTTTTTTGTCACAAAAATTCATTATTTCATTAATTCATTATTTGTGGTTAAAGTTCATTTTTGCGTACATAAGGTGGTTCCACAGGGTGAAGGTATTGTCTACCAGTTCTACTACTATCATTATCCATTTATTTTCCAATCCATTTTTTTCCAATGGACAGTTCGCAATTAATATGTTTTACTAGTGGATCTTCAGTGGTGTGTACCTCTACACGTGGGACCCTGAGACATCCTTGTATTACCGAAGACATAAAATCAAACAACCCGTGGCAAACGATTCTCAACATTATTTCAGATAATGAAAAAGAAGATAATTTTTTTTTATCACAAAAATTCATTGTTCATTATTTGTGGTTAAAGTTCATTTTTGCGTACATAAGGTGGTTCCACAGGGTATCCACTTGTCCACCAAGGGTTATTTTACTGTTTACTCATTTGAAAATATGTTCCAAATGCAATCAATCTGAATTAGGAAAGAAATTATGTGAATGTCGAATTTACATTAGATTAAAACTAATGTTTCTCAAGTTTAAGCATACATCGTACCCTCAGTTCTCAGCTGTTACCAGCTTTGATATCAAATAACTGATTAAGGGTTATTGCGCTCGCGCTAATTTAAATAATAAATTTTGAACTTGTTAAAATTTAGCACCCTACCTACCTATAGAACGGCCCCAAAAAGTGCGCTAGCTTTTTTACTGAAGGCACAAAAGGGCGACTACTATACTTTATAATTTGAGACCATTTTTGCAATTTTTGGTTAATGTGACCCAAAAAGCGTTGACTTGCCCCTCCTGTTTCAATAGTTAATAACTCAAAAACGAATAGGGCACTAGAGCATTACTTTGGGACGCAAAGGGCCGCATAACGCAACGAGCGCAATCATTCTGAGAAAAAAAAGTTTAAAAAATAAGTCTTATCTTATTTTTAATGAAAATTAAAATCTTCACGAATAGCCCTAATGCATCTAGGTCTCGAAATAATAAAATTAAGAAAGAAAATGGATACTTGCAATACTTTGAACTACTCCGGCACAGCCAACTTTTGCCCCAGAATTAAACTATCTGAGCCATAATATTCCTCTCTCCAGGAATATGAAATGAAGATGTGGCATGCACCAATGAAAAAGTTTTGAGCCTCCTTTATGGCGAGACCGCTACGTCACATCATTTCAGTCGAATTTGAGAACACCTCTGAAAGAGAGAACAACCCACAGGGGCGGCTCAAGGTATACTTTTTTGCCCTTTGGCGCCCCGGGCGGCCGCCCGGGTTGCCCGGCCCTTAAGCCGCCCCTGACAACCCAATAGAGTTTTTAAATAGTCTGACAATCTCGGGAATTTCCCTCCATGGATTTAACTCTAATAGTGGAAGCAGTAATTATGTTACTCAGAAATTTAAAGACAATAAATGCATTACCTAATGGGATCCGCCTGGACGTTAAGGTGAATTTTAAAAAAACTTTAATAACAGAAAATGAATTATTGCTTTAGTCAAAGTTTCGATTTATATAAAGACATTATCAGGACTCTGGGAACATAATATATAACATAAGGAAACGAACGGTTATAAAGAATTAAAATAAAAAAGTGATAACCTCATTGACGTGTAAACATAATAACTATATTTCTGTACCTGAGAGGCAAACAGTCTTATCTTCATTATTATAAATTTAGAGAAAACACGGTTTAAAGTTTTAAATAGGCTAATTGCGTATTTTACTTCCACATCCAGTGGAAGTATAGAAACGGCAAAAAATGTTAAAAATTTTTTATTGTTCAAATAGGCTTAGAATGTCATGAAACGTCGAGATTTTAAGTTTGAGCAAAGAAAAAATTTCTGTCTGTCTGTTTGACGACCTGTAACTTTTTTTGCGCACGATTACTCTGGAACCGTTTAAGATATTGACTTGAAATTTGGTACACATATGTATTTTAACGAGATCTGGAACTAGATTATATTTTCATCTTATTCCGTTGAAGGGTTTGGGGGTAAATTGGGGTAATTGGGGGTAAATAGGTAAATCAAGCAGGTAAGAGTCCATAAAATTGGTATTTAGTATATGCAAGAGAAGCTAATGTCTCAAAAAAAATGTTGGCATTAGCCACCACATTATAAAAGGGGGTGAAAAAAAAAATTGTGATTTAGTGTGTGTACAAGAGCCAAAGGCCTCAAAATATTTTTTTTAGTTCATCCATCCCCACTACCACCCCCTATCACTACCCCCACCCCCACTACCGATGTGGGATATCATTTAAGACACTTGAGATTGTTTACCACTAAATGAAAAATCAGGTAAATAAAAAAAAACATAAATCGTGACTCCAAAATGGTTACACGCAGGAAAGATTATGATTCACAGATTTCATTCTGAATCAGATCCTTCTTGCTGATTTTGTGTTGCTATATTTGCAGACAAGATATGTTAGGTAATTTTAGATATTATTTGAAGGCTTAGTGGTAAATAGTAGTATCTCCAATGGGATTTAATAGAAGAAAATTGAACAATTAAATGACGAGTTTTAAGCAGATCACTCTCAATATAAAAAGTTAAACCGTATTATTTTATAAACAGTTTGAGACATTTTCCATTTACAAACACTTTAATTTCTAACAAAATCTAACTTTAATGCCATTGTTTACAAATAATTTATTAGGTAATAAAAGTAATTTCTACTCATCTCTCTGTAGGATAACCAGTAGCATTTAATGCAATATTTACTAATTTTTTACTTCTTGATGTCATTTTTAGCACTAACACATAATAAAAGCATATAGTGCAGTCACAATTGTTTACCAAATTGGTTTTGGTAAAAATCCTACTACATAGAATCGTTCTTAGTATAGATACGACTTTTTACCTCAAAGAGAATTGTCAATACGATTTTTTCTAAACATTGTATCTTAGGAACTAGTAATAGCGGAGATAAGATCATTTAACATTATACAATTTATGCTCCTGGTATCTGAGAAAAAGTATTAACTCGATTTTAAGGAAAACTAGAGATATTATCATTTACCCCTCAGGTACAGATTTGAATTATATTGTAGCTTGAAAATTTTCTAAATTAGTGTAATTAAATAATTAAAATCTTTATTATAAACTTACAAAAAAATTTCAAAACAACAATATAATTAATAATAAGATACTCGTATGAAATATAAACAAATAAATTCACCACATATAATATGTAGCTATCTAAATCTTCTCTGTGAACGCGGTCAGCTGCGAAGATTGACCTACTGTATTGGTCAAAATAGTATGATTTTAACTTTTCTCTTCGTAAACCTCATTTCCAAAGCAACATTGAAGTATGTATAGGTGGGAGTTCCAGAGAAAACTGCACTGGTTTCTCTTCGGATTTATATTATTATTTCTAGATCGTAAAAAAAATGAAATTTTATTGTTTTGGTTCTTATATGCTCGAGATTTTAAGTTTGAGTGAAATAAAGTTTATATCTGACTGCCTGCCTGTAACTTTGTTGTACACACGATTATTCTGAAATGGTTCATGATATTGACTTGTTTGGTATATGTATGTATTATAGCGAGACCTGGAACTAGATTATATTTGGATTTTATTCCGTTGAAGGGTAAATGAGAGTAAATAGGTAAAGCAAGCAAGTACGAGTACATTTTTTTTTGGCATCAGTTACACCAACCTGTTAAACCCAGTTGTTAAAAGGGGTAGAAAGATTAAATTGTGATTTAGTGTGTGTACAAGAATTAGAGGCATCAAAATTTGTTTTGACATTAGCCACCAGCACTACCACCCCCTCCCCATTATTAAAAGGGTAAAAAGATAAAATTGTAATTTAATGTGTAATTTGAATGAGGAAGTAGTAATTGGGATTTAAGTTTTATTTAAAAAAAAAGCTTTAAGCGCCTTCCATGTCACCTCAATGACATTCTTAAGTCTATGAGATCTAAATTTTTCTGAGTAAAGGAGACGGGACCCTAGAGTTTATCGTGAAATCCGACTCACTTCTTGGAGATAATTTACTTTGAAAAATTTTCTCGCTATGTGGGGCTCGAACCCACTTCGTTAGGTACGCTCAGTGTGTAGGCTAGACGAACGGATGGACGAATGAACACAAATTTACTTATGTTCTAAATAAAAAAAATCTCTTTTTTGTGAAGGCCTTAAACTTTTCAATGAATTGCCCATAGAAATTAAAATGTCAAAAAATGTTCAAACTTTCAAACAAATGACAAAGATATTATATTTGAGGGTAGGTACATAGTTTCTATTTTATGTTAATGAAGTTATATTTAAAATTGAACAATGTTTTAACTTTGTATATATTATTTTTCTTTATGTTAGTAACAAATGTTATTAATTCTTGTAACTAGCAAACTGCTAAATAAACTGTTTATTTATTTTATTTATTCATAACTATTTACCTCCCGGAATCTGGCCCGGAGCCAGCCAGGCAACCACCACTGGACAGGGCACTTCCGGCTCAATTAATTGGCAGTGGCAGGCTAGATGCGCTAACCACTGAGCTACCGACCCTCTTAGTTCTAGAAATTAATTAAATTGTAGAAAAGTTATTTATACAAAATATTAGTGTGTGGAAATTGTTTTTTTACATGAAATTTTCGTTTTTAACTTTATGGATATAATAACAACCATATTTAATATACATAAGAAAATAAGAAACTTAGCAACCAAACATGGCTGTTCCCTAGTTTTCGAGAGCGGTCAACACGATGGTGATAGTCCCTCGAACTATCCCTAAACGCAAGAAACTACTCCTGCTCCCCATTTTTCGTTGTCAGGTATGCGAGGACTTGTTGGATCGGGTTTTTTTTTGAGAAAACTCAATATGTCCAATAAAATTTCGCAGACATCCTAACCCGGGGGTTGAAACCCCCCCCCCCCCCCCCTCAATACCAAAACATGCAAAAAATATCCTAACGTGCTGAAAATTGTTTTCTACATGTTTTTAAGGGCGGAGAATATGTTGCTGATAGTATTTAGCCTCCCACCTCTAACCAACTACCCCTAAATGCATAAAATCACCTCTTTTTCTCATTTTTCGTTATCAGGCATGTGAGGACTTGTTGGATTGGGGGTTTTTTGAGAAAACTCAATGTAAAACTTAGCCACAAAACATCCTAACGACCCCCGGAGGTTGAAGCCACCTCCTCCCTCAATCCTGAAGTGTCCCTCACTTTCTCTCCTAGTTCTCAAAAATTATCCTTGCATGCCCAAAACCTTCGGTTCTTCTTATAGTGAGATCATAAGCGCTCATTGGATCAGGTTTTCTAGGGAGAAAATTTTTTTATTGCACCGTAAGAGGAGTTTGATGTATATAACGAAAAATGGGAAAAAGCGGTGGTTTTATACATTTAGGGGTATTGGTTGGGGGTGGGGGATAAGTAATATCAGCATTGTGTTCTCTGTCCTTGTAGAAAACAATTTTCAACACGTTTGGATATTTTTTGCAAGTTTCGGTATTGAGCAGGGTGTATTAAATAGGTGGTCCGACTAAGGCACTTTCCTATGATAATAATGGCTTCATAAGTGCATGCTTCCTATTTAATTTAGTAGATGGCGCGAGCTTTAGCGTCCAACAAAAACCTGTATATAGGTACATGAATTTGCTTTGCTGCATATAGGGTTGCATATATTTACAACTGAACAGCAATTTCAGTTATGTAAAGAAACAAATATTGTCCAGTTTCAAATTTATATAGGTATGGTAAGAAAATAAAACATGTAAAATATACAAATTTATTTGTAACAACAGTACTGGGCATAATGGGTTGCAATATTATAAGAACAAGATTTACATAATATGTTTACAAATAGTTCCTTTCTCCAAAATTACTCAGCATTCTCTATGCCTTCAACATAAGTTGACTTTAATTGCACATCAGAATGAACACTTTGATAATAATATTTGTACTTGGTCCACCTAAGCAAGCGTTGTAGATTCAATTTTCAGAAAAATATGCTGCAAATTCTTCTACAGTGATCAGTTCACTGATTGATGTTAACCTAATATCCTTAAGTATGCAAAAAATAACCTCTATTGTAGGACCAAACATGAGACCAAACCCAACCTGAAAATAGAAATTATACAAATAATTACCTACTTGAAAAACTAAATTATCATTTGGAAACAAATACTATCTAAAAAGCA
Organism: Rutpela maculata; assembly: GCA_936432065.2. NCBI lineage: Eukaryota > Metazoa > Arthropoda > Insecta > Coleoptera > Cerambycidae > Rutpela > Rutpela maculata. The sequence goes on from OW386285.2 coordinate 116,711,007, forward strand.
CTTACCGTCTTAAAACATGTAATTAATTTTTCATGCTGTTCTGCCTTATGTAAACACTAAGCTTCTACTTTCAATACATTTATGAATACCCCAATTCTTATTTGGTAATTTGACGTCACATTCTTCAGACAAAATTTTTTCTAGTAAGTGTAAATACAAACTCTCAGAAATAAGGATAAATTATACTATGGTGAATATCACTCATATTTTAATAACTTCTTAATTTTCTTAGCGACATTTTTTGAAGAACAAGCATCTAATTTGCTTGGAAGTGCACCTTTCTTCAATCTTTTTCTTTAAAACTGCCGCTAAAAGCTTAACATATATTTAAAAAGACGTTTTTATACCTATAGGTTATGTTACAAATATCTATGTAAATTTAAAACTTACAGGTATATAACAACTCCATTTTCAGACTGTGAAGTAAAACCACTTTTTATACTGCTGGAGCAAAAATGTTTTTCACAAATATGTGGCTTTTTATTTCAAGTAGGTACTTTGTAAACTTCACATTTCTATCTCTTCAGTATTTTTTGGCACTAAGTGATAATTTTTGGTCTTTACAGTCATATGCATAAGTACACAAATAGGCACTCCATATTTTCTAACCATGTCTTATGAAAATATAGCTGACTTTTTTATATTTAGCGCTAGCGTATTGAATGTATTTCTTCGAGGAATTTGATGTCAAATGTCACTGATATTTTGTTTGACTAAAAGATTTTTCACTAAAAACGAAAGGCCGGGAATGTATGCAACACTGTATGCACGTGTGTACAGAACCTGCAAAATTATCTTTATATGCGTAAATAACGACAGACGCTATTGCTCCTGCCATCTATTACATTATGTACAAAGTAAGCACTTATGAAGCCACTCAACGGGTCCTTGTCGCACCACCTATTTAATACACCCTGGTATTGAGGGAGAGGATGGTTTCAAACCCGGGGTTAGGATGTCTGGTTGCGAAATTCTACAGGACATATTGAGTTTCTTCAAAAAAAACCGATCTATCAAGTCCTCGCATGCCTGATAACGAAAAATGGGAAAAAAGGATGGTTTCATCATCATCGTGTTGGCCGCACTCGAAAATGGGGGATAGCCATGTTTTGTCGCTACCCTTTTTTGCAACTTTGGTATGGACTATAGCTAAAGAGGCGCTTGAGGATAAAGGACTAAATCAGCGTTTTCATCCAATTCATCTACAAGTAATTTTATAAAACATAAGCGGTTAAAGTGGTGGAATATATGGAGGGGATTCATCGCAAAATCCAGCAATCACACACTAATTCATCATAATCTCTTGCAATACTTCCATTCGCAACACAACTCTTAAATACATCAACAATATTGAGTTAAAAATTTTAATTGGGCTTGTTTCTATCATCTCCATTGTATTGGAATCGCTTCTACTGCTTATTGTCCTTGTGATTCATATGAATCGGCGTCCTTAATATTCATATATTTTTTAATTCTAAAAATAACTTTCCACCTACTAGAGAACTGATATCTGCACTACTCAAATAACAAGTTCAGTTACTTATAAATCTAACTACACTTTTAAGTAAAAATTGTATGAAAATCTAATAAATTATCGAAAAGAAACTAATATTAATTTCTAACTGTCTTCTTTCCCTCATGTGAAAAACTCCTTCAATCTGAGGTCTACTTTTTTGTGGATTATTAGTAATACCTCACCTTAACCACAACTTTATGAAGTGGAAAAATTCAGGCATCTTCTTTGGTTTTACATATTTAAAAATAAAAAAGAACTATTCAATTAACTTGTTGAAACATGACTGTGCTCCCATTTAAACTTTCTGTTTGGCGCCACTGTCTTCTCTATGACAAAACATGAACGAGGCGAGGGCACAATTTGCGTTCCACAAATATAAATCAGCAAATGAAGGTGCCGATAACAGAAAGATTGATTGATTACCAGAAAATGATTATTGCTTTTGCCTCGTGACGCTGTTGACTTGTCGATGCGATAAATTCAATGTCCCTTTCCTTATTGTCTAAGACATTTTGGTTAATATCATTAGAATAAATATGTATGTATATTTTTTCTTTTAATTTTTAGTGACACGAAGTGTAGATTAATTATGGTGTAATAATGTCGCTATTTATTGTCATTCTCTGTTCTTTTGTAATACGTGGGATATGTGAAAAGCTCTGTCATTTTGTTTTATCATTTGTATACTTTTATGATTGGTTTCCATCTTATAAATATAATTGCCAGCTGAAAATTTGTAAGGTATCAGGTTTTCAGTTTATAATTTTATGGTGTTACAATTACATTATATATGTTATTTTTGCTCAGTTCTATTATTACCTCTTCTTGATAAATGTTGAAGATAATTTATTATAGCGGTTGTTAATAAATAATCGCATCTCTTTTGTCCATGTATGTGTATCCGTACACTTGGATAACATGATACACTAACAGCCACTTGCACCGTTTACATTTTAAGCGATGAATAACTAATCGAGGTTTAATTTTTAAATTGGTATTCTGCTAACTTCTCTTTCAAAATTATAACCTTATTTCTGTCAACTATTGTCAATTATTATTTGTACTTTCAAGAGACAACGTGGTTCTGTGTGTATACATTTTTACTACTATTTATCTGTTTACAAGATCTTTATAAATATGGAAAACCATCATAAAAATAAAAGAGCAAGATCCGTTAATTTTTCATTAGATGAAAAACTTTTGCTAATAAATACGGACACAAAATACAAGCATGTATTAGAAAATAAACAAACAAATAACGTAACGTCTCAAGAAAAGGCAAATATTTGGGTAAAAATAGCTGAGCAGTTGAATGCAATGCCCCCAAAATGGATGTTATAGGTCTATGGAGTGCCTGAAACGATTTCTCGATAATTAAAAGAAAAAAGTGCGTAAGATTTTTGCAGAAGTAAAGAAAGAAAGAAATCTTACAGGTGGTGGACCAAATGTGAAAATCCCTGTCAAGACTTGGTATTATCCCTCCTCGGAATCCATCTCACGATTCGTAAATTTTTGTTAATAAAAATAAAGCGTCAAAGGAATGAAAATATACTAAAAATTGAGGTTATCAACATCGATGACTGCGCAGAAATTACGACTAAATTTAATCGTTCTTTAACTGACCAACTTTTTGGGGTTTAAGTTAAGGCAAGTTTAACGTTTAACCTAATTAAATCGAGGATTAAGGAACGGTTCAAAGCAAGTTTTAAATTGAATGGAGGTTTAAGATTAATCCTCTGTTAAACAATACGGTGCAAGCGGCTGTAAATCTCTTACTTAACTTATGAGTTGTCAAGATTGACATACCAAATCAGTCAAAATAATGATAAAAGGTACGGTGAATTATGGTGCTCTCACAGATAGCTACAGGTCAAGGTGAATAATAAACTATCAACTCGACGGGACATTCGCGCAGGCGTCCCCTAGGGGTCGTGCCTGTCACCAAAGTTGTACAACTTGTACGTCTTCGACTTCTCGGAGTTCCCGAATTCGAACCTTGCCAAGTACGCCGACGACACGGCCATGTACGTGCACTCGCACAACGCGCAGGCAGCTAACATGCTGCTGAAAGCGCACATGGCCTGTGCCGCGGCGTATTACGACAAGTGGAAAATTCGGATCAACGCCGAGAAGTCGGAGTCGATTCTATTCACGCGCTGTTTCACCGAAAACCGGATTTTAACGCCACTTTCGATCGGGGTTCGCTAAATTCCAATCAAACAGTGCGTGAAGTATCTCGGGGTTAACTTGGACAAGCGACTGACGTTGAGCACCCACGTTAACGAGACTATACGCAAGGTCTACTCCATGTCCAGGAGTCTATATCCGCTCCTGGCGTGGGGTAGCGGACTCAACAGGACTAATAAAAAGTTGTTGTACACGATGGTAATCAGGCCGGCCATCACATACGTGGCGCCGGTGTGGTGCAGCATTCCGGTCACGACAATCTGGAAATTGCGTGTATTATAACACAAATTTATACGCCTCATTTCAGACTCCGATAAGTACACCTCCCTCAGAGACCTCCATACACGATGCCACAACATAACCCCACTAGCGGACTACGTCCAAGAAACTTCACAAAAATTCTACCAATTCAAACTGGGTGGTAGTCCGCTAACTCGCAATATAACCCGAACCCAGAGAGCATAATGCCATACTTTTTAACATAAAACACCCATTACCATACCAGACGTTGCCTATCTTCCGGCAACTTCCTTAGCCACACTTCCTCCTACGACAACTTACCTCTTACTTTATCTTTCCTCGACTTTACAACTTTCCAATCCCTCTTTTCCCCCTCTTTATGTTTATACACTTTTGTTCTTTTACCCTTTCTGTTCTTTTGTCCTCTTTTTGTTTTTTCTAATTCCCCCTAAAGCCGAAAATTTCTAAATCCAATTTTTTTAAACCACAGCTTTTAACCACTCTATCTTCCTTGCCGGTGATCAGACCGCAAGGTCAGTGCTAGTTTAAGTTTTATCAAGTAGTTTTAGGCTCATGTGAGCACATTTTTATTTAGCAACCTAGTTTTAGGCCGCGGACAGGTGCCCTTAGCTATTTAAACATTATTGTCAAGCCGAACCGGACCCGCCCCACCCTATCACATATTCACCACGGAAATGTACGCCGTGGTTGTCTGGTTGGCACCGGGTTGGGCTCCAGCTAGGCGCATATTTGTATCTTAAATAAAAATAAATACTTTTTGAATTGAATTGAATTGAATTGAATTGAATTGAATGGTGCTTTCAGAAGTGCTCCAAGGTTAGCGTTAGCCTATGTCGAATTTAAATACTAGCCTGCCTAGAAATAACAGGAGCTATCAGGACCACTCCATCGATTGCAATAGAGGCTATCCTTGAAGTCACTTCCCTGCATGTTGAAGTGAACTGGAGGCAATTAAAGCAGCAGCAGACTGTTAAAAAATGGAATATGAAACACGACTAGCAAACGACTGGGAGGCACAGAGGCTCTAGCTCTACCTGTAAGTGATCGCAGGTCGTCAGAGGATAATCGGTTTTTCCTCGTTTATAGAGTTCAGCATTTCAGACACAGTTGGGTTTCCTAGCCGAGATGACTGGAAAAAGTCTTCTGGTTTAGGTGATATTACACAAAAGAGTCGAACTTTTAGGAGGGAATCGGTGCTGATGTACATATGTGTAGACCAAGGGCTCATATGTTGAGACTTGACTGAACTTGTTTTGAGTATGTTAACTAATATGTCAATCTTTCACCATTCAGGTTTACCAATCGTTTCGCAATGAACTTATACAGAACTATATGAAGAAAGCGCTGGTTTGATAAAAGTTGACACCACCAATTTAGATAAATGTAAAGATGGCAATGAATACGGTGAGTTCTGTTACCATTAACATCCGTTATAGTGAACTCAGTGAACATTTGATTTGGCGTGAGCTGGACAACTGACAATGTGGAGTATATTCGGAAACAAGATTTCTAACCTTTATTTGTAGCACATGATGAGCTCATGCACCTGCTCGAAAGTATTCAAGCAGTAAGATACGAATGCGGTTTGTGTTGTAAATTACAACGAAAGTTAAAATTATGTTTGTAGATCAAGTAGATAAAAATCATCCAAGCACGTTATGGATTGGTGAATGTGAGGTTGTAAACACGATGATATACCTTGCAGTTCTTCCGACGACAGCAGTAATTGTCAATAATGAAATTCGACGGAGAACACACAATAACAAAATGAACAGCGTGTGAGTTGAGCAAAATTTGGCTTGATAGAAATATCATGAAACACACAAAGATTAGATTTGCTAACGCCCTAGTTCTTCATTTATGCCTCTGGGATATAGACTGTTAAAGAGGAACACAAGCGGCATCTTACTGGTGTAGAGATGTGCGTCTGGAGACTCTGATCAGGAATTCCTTGAACAGGCAATCACACGATCCACTGAATTCTCCAAGAAATACTTCGCCTAAAGCGACCCTCCAGCATTGTATTCTCTCTCATCTTGTCATTTTTTGGGCACAGCCAATATAGAACAACTGATGATTCAGAGAAATTCAGTTGGCGAGTGGCAAACAGGACAACCTCCAAGACACTGAGTTGATTTCACCAAAGAATCATCATAAACTTTGGCGACGGCGTGCATCTAACAGTCAACAGTGACAGATACTGCCAGACGTATTATACAGTAAAAAGAGGTCTGTCATTATGTGAATAAAAAAGGACGTACCGTACAATATTTGGCAAATAATTACTGCATAAACTGACATAGATTCGCAAATATGCTAATTTACAAAATAAAACACAATTTATCAATTTATGTGCACATATTGAATTAATTTGGTTGCAAAATTAACTCTTGAAGCTGCAATATTCAATAGAAAACGAATAGAAAAGTTTAAGAGTCTAAAGTTACATTCTCTAAAATCCAGAGAAAATTAATATAAATTAGATTAACTGGCTCTACTGTACAATTGCAAAACTTCTTTAAATTCATAAATTTTGATTAAAATAATCTGGTAAGGCATGAAAACGCTATTAAAGTGAAACTGAAGTCTTAACTTTCGAAACGTAATTAATTTGCATAAGTAAAATTCTTCTTAGGAAACATTTATTAAAGTTTACATATCGTTATTAGGGACAAGAATGTCTGAGTGGTAACAGAGAAACTTTTAATTTGGAGAATTAGGAAAATGCATTAATAAGATTAGACTCACTCATGTCTATAGGTTCGCAGTTTCATCAAGTATTCTATTAAAATAGAACAATGGCATAGTAAGAGAGAGAGAGGAAATTATGTTCAAACAACTTGCCTACGGTTCATTTTGAACTAATTTTTTTGTCTCCTTTCAGAAAGTGAGGTAGAGTTAATAAAACCAATAAAAATAAATATTTATAAAAGTTCGTTCATTATAAGAAATGAATGTATTTATACTTTTGTGTTCAAAAGAGGAGGTGGGAGTAAAAAGGGGGCGAGGGGGGGGTAAGCGAGAGGGAGAAGAAAAGGAAAATAAATGAGAGAAAAAGGGAGAAGAGAGGGAGAGGAAAATTAAGAGAGATAGAGAGATAATCTGCTCTGTTTATTATGGACAAGAAATTTGGAGTGACTTTTCCGTACAACGATTTATGTAGGTTAGTAATGAAACTTATCATCTATTATTTTATTCCAAACATAAATGTCTATTTTATTGTTGCAAGGCATAACAGGTATAGTAATACGTTTTCTTTAACCATTTAATAAATAGTTAGTTGTACTTTCATTTTCTTCTTATTCACAATGTTTTAGCTGACGTTTTGTGACACATAGGCTACTAGGAGAAGGAAAATAATGAAGTGAAATATTAAGAGTATCAAGTGGCACATCACAGCGACGTTGATTTGACATGCTTTGTAAAACTTATTTAAAATTATATTCCTCCCCAAACTTGAACCCCAATCTTATGAATTTAGTGTAGTTAATCTCTCTTTTCTCTATGGCATGCAGTTAGGCGTGTCAGAGGTGACAGACTGCTGTCATATTGACGTCTTTTTTAAGTGATTATTGATCGACATCTTACGACGGATAAATGACGTATGTGTAAGGTTATCTTGTTGATGAAATTTTGACGTCAGTTTGTCAATTTAACTTACTTGTAACATCGTTTCTCTCATGTTGCATGATTTTATGCATAATCACACGGTTTGTTGTAGAAATTATTTATAGATGGTGCCACATATAAACCGTTGACAATAAGCAATCAATCTTATCTTATATTTTAATTAATTTACAAATGCTAAATAACCAAAACTGTTCAAATTTCACTCAGAAAATATTGAATAATTATTTGCATTGACCTTATAATAGTTATGTTATAGTAATTTACGTTATAAGTCCGGTAGGTGACTTATTACAGTACGAGACCTACCGGACGTTTATCGTATATTTTATTTCATACTGTCTTTATATTATTCTATTTTAAAATGAATAAAAAGTTATAATTATTGAAATTTAAGAAATATTAGTTCGTAATCTAATAATCGCATCACCATAACGATGTTATAGCCATTGTTTCCCATCGCTAATTACACAGGCATACAAAAAAAAGTCGAGCGCGAGAAGGCAGACCTATGTATTCCCATGCAACAAGTAAATAAAAAGCTTAAATGAGCTGATCACTATATCTATACGTAATGTGGGGCGCCGAAACTGAATATGAGGTGAGAATTAGCCAATCAGTTAGGAATTTTGACATAACCTCAAGAAACACCTTAAAAATGCCCAAAATCCAAAACAAACAAATTAAGAGCTTAAACCAAAATCTTTAAAACTAACATAACCTAAGGCAAGAGCATTACACCAAGAACTTTGAACCAAGAACTCTAAACCTAACATAACCTAAGGCAACAGCTTTAAACCAAGAACTTTAAACTAAGAATTTTTAACCCAATATAACCTGAGACAAGAACTTTAAAACCTATTATAAATTAAGACAAGAATTGTTAAGTTCCTAAGGCAAGAACTATTAAGGTTTAGAGTTCTTGGTTTAGAGTTCTTGGTTTAGAGTTCTTTGTGTAAAGTTCCTGTCTTAGAATATGTTACATTTAGAGTTCTTGGTGCAAAGTGCTAACCTTAAGTTTTGTTAGATTTAGAGTTCTTAGTTTAAAGTTCTTTGTATAAAATTCTTGCCTTGTTTCTAGTAAATTCGATGTTTCGAAATATCGAAAAAAAATCAACGATAAAATAAAAAATATTTATCTAAAATGTTATAGTATCGAACTAGTGGATAAAGGTTTTCCATGGTACCTTGCATCATATGTTATAAAATGTTGGACAAATGGAAAGTACGTTAAAAAGTAAAATATAAAAATTCAATAATATCGAAGGAGCCTGGAATCTGTGAAGAGAGTTATTTTTTAGCAATACAAATGTTTCCCGAATAATACTAAAAAAGGGTTAATGGAAACTGATTGTTCCGAAAGTCAAGACGATGACAATAGTGAATGTGAGTGTTTGATAAGAACTAAAACTCCCAATACTTGGTGAGATAATAAACTTAATAATGTCATTATTAATCTTGGTCTATCTAATGGTATGGAACAAGATTTAGCGGCGGTTATGGAAAAAGACAATTTAGTATCAAGTGATATTCGTTCTACCTCATACAGAAAAAGAGAAAAAGATTTTAGAAAATATTTTACACAAGGAAAAGAATACTTGCTCTTAAATTGTTATAATGAAGAAGGGTTGATGAATATACTTAAACCTATCATATATAGATTTTAGATAAATATTTTTTATTTTATAGCTGATTTTTTTTCGATTTTTCGGAACCTCGATTTACTACAAACAAAACGGAAGGTATTCGCATTATTTACACAGTTGTGCAAATTTATTGTAGACCTATACTCATAGGAAGCCAAATTTCCCACTTCACTAGAGCTGATGTTGCATGACGACGAAGCCTGCGGTCCCGCTTTTCCAACCTGACCGACCGCCGATACCGGGGTTTCCCTCCCCTGCATCGCAAACTCTTTCTCTCTTTTACCACGACGACATTTTTTTTTTACCTAGGAACTTAGCCGAAATAAATCGTTGCCCGCCGTCACCACGTGGAGATGTCCTAGTCGCAAAAATAGAAAAAGAAACAAATGGCATATGACAATCAAACAGAATAAAGAAAACTATACAAATTTAACCGGCTCTAAGAAAAAAAAGTAAAAAATCATCAAGGGAGGGTGTAGGTAAATGTTAAGTCCAAACGATATTCCTCTCTCATCAGAGCAAACTTTATCCGAAAAATTTTTCCAAAAAATGTCACTGTTTATTAATATTTTCCTTTAGATATTTGAAAATTTAAAAGTTGCCGCTTACTAGGGTTGATGAGAATATAATATGCTGAAATAATATTTCTCTATGAAGTTTGCAGATTGCGCTTTAATTCTGACTACGGTATAGTGTCAGCTCGTGAAAATACGTCGGAAATTATATGTGCAGATATTTTGTAGAGCAAAGTCAATTTCAGGCTGTGATTCATTGTCATTTTTGGGTATGTTTTCATCCTAGATATGGATTTTACAAGATATTCGATCGTCGCGCATAAATTCTGACCCTGGATTCGGTTTCAGTGCCCCAAATTACTTATAGATATAGTGATCAGTTCATGTAAGCTTTTTATTTACTTGTTTGGGATTTTTCGGGTATTTTTTAGATGTTTTTTGGGGTTATGTCAAAATTCCTAACTGATCGGCCAATTCTGACCTCAGATTCGGTCTCAGTGCCCCAAAATACGTATGGAAATGGTGATCAGCTCATTTAAGCTTTTTATTTACTAGTTTGAGATTTTTCGGGAATTCTTAAGGTGTTTTTTGTGGTTAGGAAAAATGCAAGAGCCAATCGGGCAAAATGGGTATCGAATTCGTGTTCAGCAGGTCAAAATGCATGGGAATACATAGGTCTGCCTTCTCGCACTCGACTTTTTTTGTGTGTGTTATGATAATTGTTTTCACCTTGTCACTGTCAAATAAATAGAACCATAATTTTTGCATTGTTTTGTATTATGTTAGATAACACATTACAGTACCACATACTGTAATGTTCATAGGTAACACATTACGGTATCAGATACTGTTCGATTTACCGGCCGCAAATGAGTTCGGGAAATAGTCATTTGAGCAGTTACAGGATGAAAACGAGCCAATCTGACAATTCTGACTTCGGATTCAGATTCTTCAGATTCTGCGGGTCAAAATACATAAGGACACACTAAGGGGTGTTATGCAGAACCTTGAGTTATAAACTTTCCTCCCACCTGCCTTTTGTTATATGTTCATAATGCCATAATGATTTATACCGTGTGTGTAGCGGCTCGCTAGGCATAGATAGTAAGAATTACAACATCGCGTGTGCCAGCTAGCTGAAATGGAATAACTGAGAGCTGGGATACTCCGCTAACGGACGAGTTTACAGCGCTGTGTTGTCATATCTCTCGCGCTACGTGAATGTACATGCCTAATGGACAATTACACGCACGGTATATAACCAAATGTACTCTAATAACTTCATAAACATTTCAATATTCATATTGTCGTAATAATTTTGCAGCTTGAATTTTCTAAGAATAAATTTTTACCATCCAGTTTATAAACATATTTTTCTTTTACTTTCCAAGTAGGTATGAGTTTTACACATTTTGCATTGTAATTCTTTTAGCCTTCCTTTTGAGACTAACCGTGTTTAATCCAAATATATAAATATATCACGTTTTACAACAGCGATTGTTTGTTACGGTTGGAGATTTTGGAACTCAAATGATTTTTTTACCTAATACTGAAATGTGAATATGTGAATGTGAATATTTTCACTAGGAAATTATTATTGGTAGCTCTAAGTTCTTTCAACAGCCGGAGCCGTCTTGTTATATACATATATCTAAAATAAATATTTCATACTATTAAGTATTTCACTTTTCGGACATTTTCTTTAACAGAAGAATTTAGGTTCAGTTTTAACTCAGTAAGATATTGATTTAATCAGAGTCACGTTGCAGTATACTTTTCATTATTTTAATTATTCATATTACTTAAGAAGGGGTTATTGCACCAACAATTAAATTGTTAGTAATTAATTGCAAATGCTATATGTCGACATATTATTATCCTTACAAATTATCTTCAATGCATAACGAATGGCAGAATAATAAACCGGATTGCTTTAAATTATTCCATTAGCTTAGACGCTGGAGGTTGTATTGATGCTGACTGTATGATTGTAAAGCCCTTTTATCTAAAATAAGATAAAAACTATTTGTACACTACTCGATAAAAATGGGAAGTTGACAATTATAAATATTTCTGGAAAGACCGTTTTCGGACATTCGCCAAAAAACTACCAGAATGTGTTTTGAATGATATAAAACTGTCAGTCTTTAAATTATTTCTTGAACGTTTCAAGGTGCGTATAGTTTTTTTTAAGACTATACCTGCGCTCACTGTGAGGTTGCCTCGATGCAATCCGTGTGTTTTCAATTTGTGGGGACGCTCAAAAGCGCATTAATGCAAGCAGCCCGCCTTGTAATGAAGCTACTCTCTCCGGATATTTGATAATTTTAAGTCTGGCCAACTTCGGTACATACCCGCACTGAAATATGAAATCTACGTCGCTTAAATAAAGGACGAACAGTTTTAACACATCGAGCGCACTACTTACGACTCACCGACTGAAGTCTTGTAGACTTATTTATATCTCAAAACGTAAGCAGTGGCAATCAAGGACACCGTCCGATGAAGCCACCCCACGGAAGAGACATGACGATCGCTCAACCACCCACCCAAGACCCTACGGGTACCGGACAAACAATCGTCCAGTACCTGTAGTCACTCTGGCTCGGGGTAGACCAAAGATGCTACCAAAGCAGTTAGGTCTGCCCTTCCTCGAGCTACACAGTTCATCCCTACCCTACCGACGATCCGGATGATAGGATGTCAATTGGCATTCTGTGTACCGGCAGTCAATCCCTGCCAAAAACCCAAAACACCCAACTGACCGATGACTACCCCCCGGGGGGGACAAGCTGGCGAAGAAAAGAAAACGAAGACAGAAGAAAGCCAGAAGAGGCCTTAGCCAGCAAGGTCCAACGAGCCAGGTCCCAGGGAGGTGGGCCGAAATCATCTGCACCGCTCACATTTGTGAGTGAGGCCGATGTAAAGTAAGCTCACCCGCCCTGCACGAGGCTGGTCCCCGGTCTACAGCGATGTATTGGCGTAAAGGACAATAGTCCTGCCCGGCCCCAGCCATCCGAGACCGACATCTATAGCCAAGAATATTGGCGCGGCAATCAAGGAGAATTCCGTTCTCCTTCACTTGGTAACGCAAATTCAAGCCAGTTTCTTTCGGCGCGGCGTTTACGGATCATTGGTAGATTATGAACTATTGTTGGAAAGTTAGCTATTTATAATTTTGTAATTTGACCAATTTCAAACATGTAGGCCCAATACACGGACACTATTCACTACCTGACTGGTACATTTCGTTGAATTCACGCGTGATACTCTTCCTTTGTTTCTGCGTAAACTACTTACCAGTTGGGGATGATGACACCTAATTAGTATGTAGAACGGCAGTAAAACTATTGTTCAGAGCCTATCCGTTACTACATCGAGAATATTGTTTTTTACCGCGAGTTTCCTTTATTATTGGTTGATGACACTCTCTAATAAAGAGGGATAATAAATAATTTGTCATACCTGCCCGTCCTCACCGCAAAAGGTAATATTTTTCCTACAAGGGCGTAAATAATTTTATTTTGAAGGGAGGGGGGGGGGGTAACATGAAAAATTGAAAAAATGGTGTTTACAAAATGTGTCAATATAAACCTATTAACTTTAAAACCATTATACAAAATATTTGACCTGAATAACTTATCAAGTGAGTCAGAGCAGAATTACATTTTTTTTAATCTATTTATTTAACGTCGGCCTATTTCCGTTATCAGGGCCTATCACCGATGCCAGGAGACGAGCTACCCCCAACCTGGAAATTTTGCCGAACCTCTTCTCGTAAGAAAAGTAGGGATCTTTTACTTGCCTAACACAAAGGATGGTATATCCACAACGTAATTCTCGTCTTGAAATTACATAGCTTCCGCATATACACTGATATACAAGCCGCTAGAAGGTGGGACGAGATCGCTGTGTTTCCGGTTAGTACTTGGTAACTCATCCAAGTACTAACCGCGCTTCACATTGCTTCACTGGAGTATCGAGGATACATACACAGTGAAGACGCATCTACGCTCGCCCCTGAATTACAATTTAAGGGATTCATTTTCTTTTTTCTATAAAGCGTCAAGTGGCAATAAATTTAACTTGAGAAAGCACGCTACAAACCAAAATAAAGCGTAAGCGTAATACAATTTTATATCTGAAGATAAGCAACTCTAACTCTCGCCTGACTTTTTATGTTCTAGCCCTTTACCTCTCTTATCTACGCCCTTATTTTCCTGGTCACCTCTGAATTTTGTTTACACGAGTAGATTATTTTACGTTTTTACAAGTTACCGCTTATTACCGCGAGCTCAATACTTCTTACGATTTGCTATTTTTGCTCATACTTGTTTTTGTAAGCAATTTTCAAGAGACACAATAAACTGTTATATTCTTATTGTTTTAAACGCATGTTTTATTTACGCACTGATCGCCTGGAATTAACTTTCTTCACTATTAGCTGTCCTGATAGCGTGTTTCAAGGCTTGTAATTCTAAAACTGGCGCCCGAATGTAAACGTTCTATACACAGGGGAGTCATACGTGACAGAGACCCAGCGCTAACCGAGAGAGCGCGTTACAGATTTGCTTAGACAGGTACAAATGGAAATTGGCTCTCGCTCGTATTTAAATGAAATTATAGTGCAGTGCCATTGGTAAAATTACTTACATTAACTTCCCGGTGCTCTGATTCAACTCGATGAGTATAGTGCCACTGAGGCGTGCCAAATTGTTTAAACAGTTAAAATTTCGGGAATGGTGTATTTTGAGCTCTCACCGCTGATGTAGCGAGAATGGTAACAGATACAGCAAAAATGTACTGAACGTTTTTTGTATAGCATCGACAAAAATGCCTGGGAGGTCATATTTTTATTTATTGTAGTGTACGAACTACAGGCTCCCGTGTACAAGCGTAAGCAAAACTATTTTTCGCGCTACTCTTCAAGCGACCTGGGCGTGCCCATTTAGCACTCGAGAAAAGATGAAGAAAATCACCCAAAAATTTTGAAACGTTCATATGTTCATGGAATTTCTAAATTGCATGTATAATTTTTTGCCAAGTTTGAATCGATTTACTTCATTCTTTGAATTTTGGCGATGCTAAATACAAAAATTTGATTGCTCTTTATTATTATACTTTACAGTTAAATACTGGCTCTCCTGTGATGACTTAAAAACTGTCGATTCCTTAACTTATGTATTTTTGTACCTCTCTACGCGATTTTATTATTTTATCATAAATATGCATTTTTCAATGAAAAAACATATAAAAATTGAAATTTTTACTTTTTCCACCACTTTTTGGAGTGAACATGTAATCGATCGATGAGGCTTAAAAATACAAAACAATGCCCCTCTATTTTTTTCTTAAAAATTGATTTATTGTTGAAATTTAATTTTTTTATTATATCATAAAAATTACAAATTTTCATTGTGGATATTTTAATGTTTTCTTCTAAAAATGACGCTGTTGTCACTGTTTGCATTTCTTTACTTCCCTCGTTTACCGAAGGGAAGTATTAATTGTAAACGTGAAAAAATCAACCTTTGAGATTTCTCCGGATTTTTGCATCTCAGAATACGTAAATTGTGAAAATTAAAGCCATTTAATTTCGTCAGTCAGTCTGACTGTCTGTCGACGCTATATCTTTACAACGGCTTGACGGAGAAGGACAATGTTTGGTAGGTGGTTGACGCTACTACCAACGAAGAACTGGGATCAGTTCCGTTAAAAAATATACAGGGTGGATCCCATAAAAAACATAATTAAAGAAACAAAAATGATGGAACACAATAATATTTGGCATGCAGTTAACACAACTGTCAAGGAAGAAAATATGAAAGAAAATACATGGTGGTCACTCAAGAAAAAAAAATAAAAAAATTTTACGGAGAACCATAATATTCCGCATGTAGTTGTACTCCAGTCATTTTAGACAAAAATATGGCTTCTGTTCTAACAAATTATATCTTTCATTTTTTTTAAATCGATTTATTTTAGTATGTTAATGAAAATATTGAAAATCGGCAACGAGCTCACTAAGGCACAAAAAATTATTCAAGGTCAAAGTTCACAAAAAACGGTTTGTTGCAAATATCGCGCTTTCTATGGCTTGGAGGCCAATTGAGGTTATTAAGAAAATGAAAGATAATGAAATTCCGCACAAAAACGATTTCTTCCATTTTTTATGTACAACGAACGGTTTAGGCATTATACGTAAAGAATGAATAAAATATTTTCCGTTCAAAATTTGATTATCTTTAATTTTCATAATAACCTTATAGTGGGTGGAATAAGCGTAATAATATTTCACTTCCGGATACCAGCACCAAAATTTAGGGGTGACATGTAGAGATATATTGCTTTGTAAATCCGTCAGGAGACACTCTCAGAAGTGACTAAGTCAGCTGTGATGACGTCATCAAAATGGCCGCCGTACTAATTTCTATAGGTTCAAATATCTCAAGAACTAATCAACGGATTCGGATGAACAAAGTTTCAGTTTCAAAGTTTTTTAAAGATAAAGAATCATTCTACAAAAAAGGGGTATAAGCAGATATTACGTAAAAGCATTAGTTTTAATTTTATTTGCAGATTAATACAAAATATTTAAATTTTTGTCAATTTTTTTAAAAAATTTAGAAAGAACTGTAGATATGCTGTAACCTAAACAAAATAACTTAAGGTATTCAATCGACATCCATTAGTGAACAATGGTCTTCACATGTCCACAAAAGAATACATCTGAGACGACTTTTAATGCAACGACCCCTTATAGGGTAGTATTATTATGACAAGATGACAGCAAAAAATATGCGCAGAAACGAGTTTGTGCACTCCATCATTCTAAGCCAATGAGATCGAATTACGTGACATTCAATGCCGACACCAGTGGTGGTGGTTGCCTGCAGTAGAGCGGCGGCGCAGCAGCGGTAATAATAATAACAGAACAACTTTATTAGGCAAAGTTTAATACAAATTACTATTCTTACACTTCTCCTGAATAAAGGCTACTCGTAACAGTTGGGTAAGTTTTAATCTACATTACACAGCTCCTTGGCCGCGAAACATTTATTGCAATTACATATCCGTATACCTCAGATGACGCTATTCCACTGGTAAAAATATTCGCACATGTTGGCTCCGCCCTTGTCATTTTTTCATAATAATTCTACTCGACACCGTTCCTTGCACTTGCAGGTCACTAATTCTTGACAGTGTCTGATCATATCCGGAAGTGTTTTCCATAGAAGTTTGTATATTAAATCAACTTTTTTCCATCCCTATTGGCAAGGATCATGTTTCTGAGATTTACTACTCAGGTAATTTCCCCAAATATTACATTGAAAAATAGCTCATTTCAAGTGATGCAATAGTGTATCCGCAGTTGGAGGAATATTGTCAATATTTCGACTTCGTTGGGTAAAAAGTATACTACGAGTCTGATTAACTGCATCTGCTGTACTGGAATAGTATATTACATAAATAGAACAAAACGCTCAACTACAGAAAACTTTAGGCTATCAGGTGTTGGTGCTGTTTTTAACAGGCTAGAATATTCTTGAAAAGCTGAATCAACATCACAAGATGATATCCATGTTTTCCACGCAACCTTCTTTCCAATACCAGAAAACGATGAAACTGTATCACATCCTGTGAATGCGTGGAAAAATGAAATCAGATCTGGTACACTACGTAGAAGATTAGAATATAATGAATGGGAAGATACTGCAAATTATTTCCAGTTCCGTACTCAACCTAAAGTTCTTTGACTTCTGTAATACGTGAACATGCAAACAGTGCTATAACAATGACATTTGAATCAACCATCTTAATGATTACTTTGCTGTGACCTAGCTGCATCCAGGGTGTACAAAAGAAGACGTGCATCTGCTTCCTCGTGCGATTAAGATGACATGGAGGCCACGCTCTCTTCGTCACCTGATGAAATTACCCTGTCTTTGTATGTGCAGTATACTTGTTTTTCATGACTTTGTATTGTAACTAAATCCCTTGCTAAAAACATACTATTCGCCAGTTTACTGAACTTTTTATATAATTGTTACACATACTATAGGATACTCTTCGCAGTTCTTTTGTAAATAATTTTAGTTTTTGGACATTCTATATTTTGTGATACTAACTTTGTTGGTGAAACACTCGTTAGTATAGAAAAATATGTTCAAAAAAGTTAAAAAACACATCCAACGTGTCTGGAACACACGACGCTTGGATTTCAAAAATCGAATCGAACAATATTTTATTATAAATTAAACATTTAACATGTGCCTCCCCGGAACCTGGCATGGAGCCAACCAGTGTTAGTAGGGTTGGGCAGGGGCAGGTCTGGTTTGGTTTGAACGACAATGGGTGTAAGGATTAGAGTTTGATTGCAAGACAAAAATTTAGCCACTGGACCATCATACATTAATACAAAAATTAAATGTCTGTAATACATATATCATTCGAGAATAATATTTTAAAGATATTATTCTGAAATACATATTAGTAAAATAGATAAACAAAAAAAAAAAATGGTGAGAGGAAATAACATTTCGCAAGATTTCTATTTAAGTACAAGCGACAAAAATTAAGAAAAAATATATATTTTTTTAATGTATAATAACTTTCTTATTTAATAATTGATCTTCTTCTAACTAACACTAACTTACTGTCCAAATTTCAAAACAATTGGACTTTTCTTTCTTAAGTTATCGCGATTACAAAAAACATGACGGACGGATAGACAGACAGACGTTATTCAGAGTTCGTTCACTAACGCAATGATATGAAAGTTTTTTGTCTGCGAGCGATGTTTACTGTTTTAGAAATATGCCGATCAAATGCAATATACTCTTCGTTTTCGTATTTGCGAAGAGTATATTCCTAAATTAAATCTTGAACAAAGAAGAAAACAATTAATGTGTAGTGTAGTTTGTAGTGTAGCGAATACATAGTTGTCAAATTGAATTAATAATAATAGGATAGCACAAAGTTGCGGTGATTCTTACTGAGCGGACCAAATCTCTGACTTCTCTATTAATTTGCAAATAAATATAACCCATTATTTTTATGAAATAATTGCGTATTACCTTTTTTGTAGAATATTCAATTATCTTTAAAATGAAACTTTGCGCACTCAAATTAGTTGATTAGTTCTTGAGATATTTGTCACGTCATCACGGCTAACTTAATCACTTCTGAGTGCGTCTTCCGACGGATTTACAAAGTAAAATATGTCTAAATTTTGGCGCTGGTATCCAGGAGTGAAATATTTTCACATAATTTGGTGCTTATTCCACGCACTATTAGTTAATATAATATATACAAGAAAAAAATCCAATCAAAATTACTGTACTGTACAATAAAAAATTGTATAATGTGCTTACACATTATAGGTACACAAATTTTGAACGAAAAATATTTTATTCATTTTTTACGTACAATGCCTAAACCGTTTAATGTAGAGGTGCAACGGATATCCGGTTACTATCCGGCTACTTTATTACTATTCGGCTGGACACCGGATAGTGACCTGATATCCGGTCAAAACCGGATAGTTAAAAAATAAAAAGTGGTATAAAACTGATTGGAGTTAGTATACCACCATGCGTAAGGGTCACTATTACTTTGAAGTTTGAATCCATGCTCCTTTCAAATAATAGTCAATCTTCTTGGCCATTGAAGTTTGCTTCGAAACGTTGTCATTAAGGATGGGATTTTGCAAAATGAGAGGGAAATGTGCGTTTATTTTCGATTTATTATAAATATTTAAGAAACCAAACATAATATAATCTTTAAAACTATTTTAGATACTTGCTATTGTTCTAACGCAATCAAATATATATATTACTTCCACTTTTTTTTTTATTGTAAATTTCTGTTGTATTTGAATATTGCAGTTTGTCAATGAAAATAGTTCCTAATTCCATTATTAGAGCATGGGCATTTAACTATATACAAAATTTATGATAAAAATTGTAAATAGTTGTATTCTTTAGAGCAATTTTAAGGACTATACCATTTATGACTTTTTAAATATTTATAATGATCGGAAAATAAACACATATTACCCTCCCACTCTGCAAACTTCTATCTTTAATGCTACTATTTTCTGTACCCACTTCATCAAAACAGTTGCAAAAAGTGCTGTGAATATCAGCATATCTCTTACGTTGTATACTGGAAGGAGAAGAACCACTTTCACTATCACTGCTTGAATATAAATTTATCACAACTATTTTTTAAAGCCTATCAGAGTAATTTGACGGGATTTTTTCAGCCTCATTTTATCGAAAAAACTTGTTTTATATCTGGGATCTCGAGGAGTTGCCAGTAAGTATTTTTTGTCATCGAGGTTCTCAAAACGTGTTTTTAATCCAACTTTCAACGTAAGCCGGATAGTTGGCCGGATATCTTGTATCCGGTATAAGAAGTACGCCGGATATCTGGTATTCGGTATCCGGCCAAAACACTATACGTTACATCTCTAGTTCAATGTACATAAAACATGGAAGAGATCATTTTTGTGCGGAATTTCATCATCTCTCATTTTCATAATAACCTCAATTGGCCTCCAAGCCATAGAAAGCGCTATATTCGCAAAAAAACGTTTTTTGTCAACTTTGACCTTGAATAATTTTGTATGCCGTAGTGATATCGTTGCCGATTTTTAAAATTTTCTTTAAAACACCAAAATAAATCGATTAAAAAAAATGAAGGATATAATTTGTTAGATCAGAAAAGTCTAATTTCATTGGACTATTGATGCAACTGTCGAAGAAGAAAAATATGAAAAAAAATTTACAGGGTGGTCAACCAATTATTTTTTTAAAATGTGATGGAGGACGCTAATTTTTTGATAATGTTCGCATTTAGTTAATTGCAGTTAATTTTGTATATTTTTCATATTTTTCTAGATGGTTATATTATTGACATCCGTCACATTTTTTCTTTAATTTTTTTAAGGAGACCACCCACCACCACAAATTTTTCATATTTTACTTCTTAGATAGTTGTGTACATACGAAATTATTCTTCACATTTTTTCACAATTACTTTTAGAGTGACCACCTTGTACAATTCCTTCATATCATTCTTTCACAGATAGGTTAACTACATGCCAAATACTATCGTTCTCCGTCATATTTTTTTCGTTATCTTTTTAGGGTGTATATTTTTTTCATATTTTTCATTTTTCTTCTTAGCTGCATGCGAAGTATTATCGTCCTCCATCACATTTAAAAAAAATTTTTTAGGCTCACCACCCTGTATATATTTTTTCATATTTTTCTTCCCTGACAGACAGTTCTATTAACTTTATGCAAAATATTCTCGTCCTCCACATTAAAGAAAAAAATTGTGTGACCACGATGTATATTTTTTTTTAATTTTGTATTAACTGCATGCAAAATATTATCGTCCTCCGTACCATTTTTAAATCTTGTTCTGGTGACCACCCTGTCTTTTTTTTTCATAGTTTTCTTCTTTGACAGTGTGGTAACTATATGCGAAATATCATTTTCCTTCACTTTGATAGGGTAACCACCCTGTATATTTTTTCATATTTTTGTTCTTTGACCGTTGTGTTAACTACATGCGAAACATTATCGGTAATTGCCTTCGTTAATTTTTTTTGATCACCCTGTATATATATTTTTTTTTCATATTTTTTTCTTCGACAGTTGTGTTAACTACATAATATTATCATCCTCCTTTACTTTGCTAGGGTGACCATCCTGAATATTTTTTTTCATATTTTTCTTCTTCGACAGTTGCATTAACTGCATGCTAAATATTATCGTGCTTCGCCACATTTTGTAATTTTTTTTTGGGTGACCAATATTTTCCTTCTTTGACAATTGTATTAACTGCATGCGAAATATTATTGTACTCCATCACATTAAACATTTTTTTTTTGTGACCACTCTCTATATTTTTTCTTCTTCGACAATTTTATCAACTACATGCGAAATATTATCGTTCTACGTCACATTTTTTATTATTTTTTTTTAATGACCACTCGGTATCCCCAATGGGGATTTCTGTTTCATCCAATACCATCCCTGTATAACTGGTTGCCTATATCTTTTGGCCACCTATCTTGTGATCATTTTTGAAAGCTCTGCATACAATGTGCACATAATGTCCTTAATTATATTTATAACGAAAATTATGAAATACTAGCTGTGTCCAGGACTACGTGGAATTTCGAAATTAACTAAAAAAATTCTTTGCAAACGACGTTTGATGTAGGATCACCATGGATATAAGAGATTGTTTGCGCCACTGACACGGGAGAGAGCCACGTACATCAGGCCATGGGAAAAGCAACTGACACTGAGGTCCACATCCGCAACGCGCAGCTGGAATGAGTATTCTCGAATTTTCTGGAATATTACAGAAGTTTACTCATGAAAATTTATGCCGTGCAAATACGCTTATTGCGGAGATCAAGCTGTATCCCGGTTCTACTAAACCGATTCTTATAAAACTTGGCTTGGGGTATTCCGATTTCGACGAAATAAAAACTAATAGTACAGGAAAACTTTACTTTAACTCGAAAAAAATTTGTGCAGACCTTAAACTTTGGTAATAGGTTCAAAATAGGCCGAAGTTCAGGAAACAAAAAAGTTTAGGAGTTTTACGGATCCGCGAGAACCTAGAGGTAGAAAAAGAGGTATTTTTAATTAAAAAAATCGATTTTTTCCTATTTTCTCGGGAAATATGGCATTTACAAAAAAATTGTTCAAATAAAAGTTGTTTCTGACAAAATTATCTATAATTTGGTCTTTTTAAAAATTGTATAGCAATAATAATTAACCGACATACTAGAGGTTTTAACTTCGGAATAATGTCATATGAATTAGATTTCGTTCATTTTTGACAGCTTAATAGTAAATGCATAAAAAAAAAAGTTTCTATATTATGCGAGGGCTTGCTAATTTAGAAAAAAAATGCATTTTAAAATATAAAGGGATTTTAGAAAAAACTTAACTTTCTTGTTTCTCTGCAAATATCTCAATAAATTTTAGTTTAAGAGAAAATATGGTGGACATCAAAAATTAAGCTTATAAACTAAAAATAAATTTATTTTGTTTATATATTTGTCTAGGGTTGATAGTCTCGGAGATATTTAATTTTATAGATGGCATCCGACAGTTTTTAGGATGAGGTACCTATTTAGTTTAAATTGTTGAATATCTTAGAAACTGTGACACTTCCATCAAAAGTTCTAAATTAAAGGTAATTAATCAATCTTTAAAATGATTTTTTGTTTGTTTCTACATCACCATAAATAAAGAAGTTATGGCCGATTGAAAGTGCGTGTTCACATTTTTGTTAACAAAATATCGGCATTTTGTTGTTGTAATTGGTCAGTAATTAATTTTTCTTTCAAAAATGCTGCTTTTCGTTAATATATAGCATCACCTAGAGGCTCAATTTATTCTGTCCCTTTAGAACACTTGCTTTAGAAAAAAATTTCATCCGCCATCCCTCCCCATCGAAAAATGGCCGTATTTCGGTTAATTCTCGGGTTAATTATTTTTATAAAATTAATTTAAAAACACTAAATTAAAGATAATTTTTAAAGAAACAACTTTTATTTTGTAAATGGATATTCCGAGAAAATAGAGAAAAATCGACTTTTTATTAAAAATATCTCTTTTTAACCCCTATAGGTTCCCGCGGATGCGTAAAACTCCTAAACTTTTTTGTTTCGTGAACTTTTGGCCTGTTTTAAACTTATAACCAAAGTCTTTTCCTGTACTATAAATGTTACTCCTACCTTAGATAAAACCTGTAAAAACCCGATTCAAATTGGTTCAGTAGTTTCAGCGTGATGCGCGTTCAAACAAACAAACAGACAAAAATCACAAAATCTTAATGTATTCTATTCATCTTACATCCCCCAGATCAGTTTTTTGCAAATATTTTCAATGTACAGACAAGCCACCTTTACAGATTTATTATATGTATAGATTTTCGGCACAAGGAGGTTCTTCACAGATTCCCTAAAGTTGCAACGCTACTTATTTTAATCTATAACGCATTAAAAATTGTTCTCGGTTCTCGCAATTTTTGAGTTAAAAACTTATTGGATACTTTACTAGTCACCGGTATCACATCACAACAAAAAAGTCAATAGTCGCATTATCAAGGCAGACTCTTCGATTAATTAACCATGTGCGATGGCCTTTACAGTTGATAACGAAGAGTCGCGTTATTGTTACATGCATCAGGTCCTCGCAATGTCCGAATTGCATATTCATTGGCTTATTCGGAATTAACACATTGGCCGAATCGATTGATTCTCTCTCAATGTGTTGACACTAACTCCGTGATAGTTTGTATTACTGTTTGCATTTCAAATTACTGTCGCTATTCATTTTGCACCAACTCATTATATCTGCAGATGTCCTAATATATTGTAGTGAATCCGGCAACCGACAGACAAATTGTCTAAAATTATGCACTCTGGCGTTTCTAATTCACTACGCTGGAGCTGCATCATATACTCAAATATTAATAATTTTATTTCGCTACATTTCCTGTGGATGATGCTCTTATATATTTTATTCCAAACAAGCACAAGTCTGAATAATACAGGAATATGCTGGAGTATTTAGTCCATTAGGAATGAGAGTCGGGAGTCTTAATTTAAATATTACTTTAAAGTACCATTTCAACATTAAAGTAATACTGAGCCGGGGATATGAAGAGAACATACTATAAAGTACGGTTATAGTAAGGTTATATTCAACCTAAATTAAATTATTGCCATTGCATCAAAAACAATTAC
Source organism: Rutpela maculata (assembly GCA_936432065.2). Classification (NCBI taxonomy): domain Eukaryota; kingdom Metazoa; phylum Arthropoda; class Insecta; order Coleoptera; family Cerambycidae; genus Rutpela; species Rutpela maculata. Next base: position 116,735,547 of record OW386285.2, read on the forward strand.
AGATATTTGTACATACTGCGCTGGCATTAATACATGCTGGAAGCACTCAAACATCAAGTCTTTATTATGGAGAAAATTCTGTTTTGATGAAAGTTAATAATACTAAATCCAACAACTGTAAAGTTGACAAATGCCCCAGACACGATAATGTTCAGTAACCAACCGCCAACAATATCCATAGAGTGAGTGTCATGCGGTGCGTGCTTTAGAACTGGCATGATGAAGTAGGCAGAACTGAGATTTTTACTTGAAATGTTCAAATGATAACCTGAAGATAAGTGAATAGGAAATAGTAAACAAAATGAAGTTCTATTGATAACCTTGGCGATAAGCCCCTTATTTGGCCCCAGCTAGTACCACTTTGATTTTTGTATATGTCAAAGATTTTACGTTCTCACAATACTTTTTAAATACCTTTGCAGTACTCCCTTATGCTCGGTTTAAAACAACTAACCAAAGGCATAAAAAATTGTGATTTTCACGTGGTGAGATTTAACCTTCTTTATACCAGGTGAAAAATAAAACGTCAAATACTAGGTGGATTCCTTAAGGGACCCCACACTGATTTTTTATTGCTAGCACCATTTTTTGAACCGTTTACCTAGTTATATATTTTTCTAGTTACTATGTATATATTTGCTGTAAGAAAGAAATTGACATAAAATAAACTTAAATATTGAGTGTCGTTTGGGCAGTTTATTTAAAAAATGATAATACAATTTTTTTCTCTAGTTAATCACATTGTTGGCACAAAACTTTTTTTGACCTATGATTCTTACAAACATGCTTCCTACAATTCATGCAGGTTGTGTTTTCTTCAGATCTCCTTTTCTAGGACACATATAACAGCGTAATCTCTTGTTTTCTGGTGGTTCCGTTACGACCCCAATCACGTTTTTTATATAATTTATTTCCGTGCTCATTTTGTAAGGCATATTTGTTATTTCCTTTTTGTATCAATCTGTTCCCAATAGTTTTAGAATAAAAGTCACGGAGCCCCATGAAAAACTATATGTATTCTATACATTATTTTTTGGAAATTTTAAGTCCCTTTGGGACCCCACCTGGTATTAGAAAGGTTTTAACCGATCTCTATTGATGGTAAAGTTCGAACTATGTAAAATGTATGAATGTATGAAATAAATGTCTTACGTAATATTTGGGCGGGTTTATCGTTAATAAAAATTAAGTATAAATGATGTAGCGAGTGAGCGAGGACTTACCCCCGTTCTCCCAAGCGGTGGCAGCATATTTCAGCAAATTTCCCAGGTTAATCCAGAGGGGCCTCCTGTGGTCTTCTGACGTAATTTCGGCTATAAAAAATTGGTACAGTTCAACACACACAACGATAATACACTAACAAAGAAGCAAATGCAAATTAACATAAATTAACAAATAAGCAAGTTCGAAGTGAAAATAGGGACACCACGTGCATGGATTAGCATTAGTGATGAATCCGTTCAATGGCGGAGTTCTTCCTGCCGGTCTACTTCCAGGAAGAGGGGAGGTTAGCGCCCGTACCACCTCATTCGAGACTGAGTGAATAATAAATAATTATAGAGATGAAACGCGAATTATTTTAAAGAGTAATTAAACAAGACAAATAAATATTTTTGAACTAACTACGCTAAAATGAATACATTCAAATGAAAACTGAACATAAAATGTATTGTTCGTCGTATCTTCAATTGTTGAAGTTTGAAATTTTTTTATCTTGTCTCGTGTTTTAAAAAAATTTGTCGTTGGGGGCAAAAAAGGTCTTTATAGCCACCTTCCCTTTAACATCAAAAATTTCACTAAATGCACTGATATTAGGCTTGCTCCATAGTTTTTTTACGCCTCTAAGACATAGACCATTTGGGGGGCAAGCAAATGGCATATTGATGCTTTCAGGATGTTAGTCTAGCAACGTTAATAGATATTCCTTGGGTAGTCCGTTCCACCAGGAGCTCGATTCTCCCAGAAGTACGCCCTTCAAGATAACTCTCTAGCATCTAAAGCTTAACTTAATATTTTCTGGTTATCTCAACTGAAAAAGGGACAATATTGACTGGTTAAATGTACAAAGCAAACCAGATGACGAAACGCGAGGAGGATGTCCTCCCAAAATGCTCAGCTGATGTCACCAAGAAGATGGTGTGCAATAACTTTTGTGAGGCAATAACGAAAATAATAATAATAAACGACTTTATTGTAATTATCATAAAATAGCAAAAAATCTTACACTTATCACTTTGAGGTCTAATAATAACCACAAGAATTTTAATTGTAGACCTTATGGTCTTTATGATTATGATCCATTGGAGAATTTGAGAACAAAAATTGAGTTCCCCACGAGCTCCGCTACCGACTAGACGTGCCGAAGCAGGACAAGAACCGAGTAAGTGTGACACCGAATTTTTCTAGGACCGAAAACCGAAAATAATTTAAAAGTCCACAAACTTGCTATTGTGAAAATTAGTTCTGGTGACGTCACTGTATATAGACCAGGGAAATTAGATCAAATTTGCCAGGCTCTTCGGTGGTGTGAGGGGGTGAAATCGAGTGAAAAATTCAAAAATCACGGGGAAATCGCTTCCCGGGGGCCTCGAAAGGCCGCTGAGTCCAAATCTGACATGAAACTTACCAGGGATGCGCAAAAAAAATCGTCTCGCACGTTTTCGATCATCATGCACCCGTGCACTAGTATAGATATACATTGAAAAATTCGTTTCTTTTTGAAAAAGGCGCGAAGATTATCGTCGACAAATCACAGACTCTCGATACCGATAGGGCTCAATATATGAATAGTATTACTATATATTCAGGTAGCGGCAGCTGCGCAGTGTAAGTGGGAGCAGCTGTGTAACGTATTTCCATACTTAAAGAGAGCGTCCCCAGCAGTGCGTTAGTCACGTTGTCGACCACGTTGGATGTGTATTGAGTCGTTCTTGGAATTTTTTTGAAAAAATATTGCCTTGGAACATTGGCAATTAATAATTGTTTTTATTTTTCCACATGTACTAATTTAAGCAATCCAAACCACGTGACTTTTAACATGGTGTCGGGGGCAAACATCCAAACGTTTGTTTTCATTCGTTAAACGTTTGTTATAGAGTTTGTTTTTCGGTTGACTTGGTTACGTTTTCGCCAGAATTAAAATTCCTTTCTGGAATATTTACTGACCAAACCATAGAGCAAACTCTGACTCTATTCTTCGAAAAGTTTAGCATCCAAACATGAATGCATCAAGTCAAACATCTTGTGCTTACATGCATTCACGGGATGCGATACTACTTCTGCGGCTTTCAACCGAGGCAAATTACAATTTTGTAAAATCCTCGAAAAGTCTGATGACTTGCACATATTTGCTGAAATATTCAAACAAAACAATTGAGCATCCCTGGAGTGTTTCGATGTTAGATTTGGACTCAGCGACTTCGAAAGCCCCCGGGAAGCGATTCCCCCGTGATTTTTGGGCACTTTGAATTTTCCACTCGATTTCACCCCCTCACACCACCGAAGAGCCACTCCCGAGCATCCCTGGTAAGTTTTGATGTCAGATTTGGACTCAGCGATCTTGAGAACCCCCGGGAAGCTATTCCTACGAGATTTTCACGGCTTTCTATCAGTTTCTAGAATGTTTCAAAAAATTATGCACTTTAGATGCATTTTATGCACCCCTATGCAATTTTCTTCTAACGGACTATTCACTTTATGTAGACTTTTTTCCTAATATTTTCCCGAAGACGATTCCGAAAACCGCATCTCGATCCGAGCTGTGTGTCAAAATTAAGTTATTTTGATCTAATTTCCCTGGTGTAATACCTGTAAGCACCGTGCCTATTTATTCCTCTCACTCTGCCTTCCTCTTGAGCTAGCAGTTAGAGTCAAGACAATGTGGCGGTCTTGCCTGACCGACCGACCGACCGACCGACATGCCCCACCAGGACCAGCTAGTAAGTTTGATAAAACAAGTTTCCCAAGTCGTACAAATATCCGTTTCCGAAAATATCGCAAGTCCAACCTACGTCATCATCGGTACGCAGAAGGTATAGGGTTCCCTACTCTAGCTTTGGAAATTTTGTTCTAGTGTCCGTTCAAACCACCAAACAGGAGCCAGTGGATACCAACCCGCCACGAGAGCAGTTGTTTCAGCTGTGCAGGGAAAATTAAGAGTAAGAATAATAGTAATAATAATAGGTAACGACTTGGCTTATATTATCATTTGCCTTTACTTATTTTACTGTTTTCCGGTTAAAATCTTGTGTTATCGAGGTACCAAAGGGTCAATCCGTTTCTCTGAAAGTAATGTCATGGGCATGGGATGACGCACTGATAACTTGAGGGTCAATCCGCTTCTCTAGCGGCAATCAGTGCATGTGCCTCTCTATTTTCACTTGTTTTGCTACTATTACTATTTTTCCGGTTTAATTCTGTGTTCTCGAGGTATCAAAGGGTCAATTAGTTTCTCTGATGGTACGTCGTGGGCATAAGATGGCGCACTGATATCTCTGAGGTCAATTCACTTCTCTGGAAAAGATCAGTTTGCATACCGCTCTAACCATACCTTGTTTCAGTTCAGGAGGACGAGAGTGTTTATTCATGTTGCCGCTTTTACTATTTTCCGGGTACTGTGTTCTCAACGTACCAAGGGGTCAATCCGTTTCTCTGTAGGTACATTGCGCATCGTTAGCATAGGATTAACACACCAATATCCTAGGATCAATTCGCTTCTATGTAAGAGATCAGTGTGCGTACCATTCTAACCATAACTTGTTCCAGGCCAGGCGCTGCAGAAATTATTTTTATTAATCTTACATCTTTTCAGCATTAAGAGTACTGCATACTAGCCAAGTCTAACACTTAATTGTTGTTTGCTTGCTCCTTCCTGGTATCTGTCTGCAACCTAACCGATTCCGCCGCCTGCTCCTAACTTGTCACCCCTGTCACTTCACGTCGTTAACCGTATATCATCGCCATTATACCGTCACTAACGTCATACTGCCGCCTTGCTTCCGTCTGCCCTGGTAACATCACTGTAGCTTAAAACCGTAATATCATCGTATTCGCCACTGTATCATAGTCTGGGTTTTATTTTCTATGTGTATACAGGTAGCTTAAGTGTACATACTAGTTATTATTGTAGCATATAGAAAATAAAAATGTATTGTATTTCGAATTGTGTGTTTTACTGCTGTGTATGTGAAAGTCTAATTTTCCCTATTAGGCCCATTGGAATTTACCGTTTCTCCACTGTAGTTACTCCAGCCCTACCGTATAGGCTGTTTGAGGGCCGTGGCGTTTCCCCACGTAATATAGAAAATTGGTGCCCGAGCAACCGAACCGTAAATATAGCCGTTGCTAAGGGGCCAAAAGTGGCTCTTTCAGGCTTCGCCAAGAAAGTACGTCTCAATGTCATACACAATTTTTTCAACCAATATCAATATTTATACCTTTACAGCGCTGCAAAGGACGTCAGGTAGGAGCAGAATTAGGGTTTGGATCCCGGGACGTCTCGTGTCTCGAACTCCCGGGACTTTCCCCAAATTTAACTGTCTCGTGTCCCGGGACTTTCGAGTCGAGACTCGGCACACGCTTGTAATAATTTTATTAACAAAAGGTCATACACAATATGCTTCATTAGCTCAGGCTCTCGCACTCTGTCACTGTCTGTTAGTTTAACGGGTAATTACTTGATACTCGTATGTACGTAACTTACTATACACAATAGAACCGACATCTGTTGAAAACAAAAGAGTGCTCTCTTTCCGGAGGCATTATTACAAAAATCATGAACAGATTATCGGACAAAGTTATTAATGCACTAATTTTTTTAAAAGAATATTATTAAACTAGGAGAAAAGACTAATTGATAGGGTTAGTGCGACGATCGCGGCGAACCGCAACGGCCTAGTAAAGTCAGTCGAAAGACTCAAAGTCTTTCGACTCTCAGAACTCCAAGGGATATCATTGCCAACTTCGACTAAAAAGGATACGGCCTTAGAGGCGTTCAAGAATATTCCCACGGATGGTAGCTTCACACCACCTCCCCTCGAGCGAGTGAGTGAACCTGCTGTTCCTGTCGTGCTGAACAGGATTACTATCGCAACGAGTCATCAGTAGGGTAAAACTAACCTGTCTCACGACGGTCTAAACCCAGGTCACGTTCCCTATTAGCGGGATATTGTTATTGTTATTATTATTATTATCATAAACTTAACAGCGGCACACTTTCTCAGCCGTAGCTAAAAACTATTCACCGAATCCCTTGCGCGCGATTGAACTTCGGCTCTGTTGGAGCCCGTTCCAGGTTTTTGGGCCCTTCAGTTGGTGATGTCTGCTCCAACAGCTCAGAGTTCAGACCCCAACAAGGGATCACAGAGACTCCTAGTACAGGACTTTCCTTAACATATGCGCTGTTCCCAATAGTGCGATCTTCTGCACTTCTTGTGCACTCGGTTGATCAAGCAGCTGTTGTAGACTCCGGTCATAGCCCTTCTTAACGGTTTCAAGGGCTCCTACAACTACTGGTACGACGGTGGTCTTTGCATTACACATTCTACTAACTTCTATTTGGAGGTCTTTATACTTTCCGTTTCCTTGCGCATCACGTTGGTATCATTTGGAATGGATACATCGATCAGCAAACAGGATTTTTCCTTTTTGTTATGTACGACGGTGTCTGGCTTATTTGCGCGTATTTCTCTGTCAGTTATAATCGGCAAATCCCACATAATTGTGGCGTCGTTGGTATTGACAACCTTCTCGGGGGCATACTCATAATATTTTGGCGGTACTGGTATCTCGAAGTGCTTGCACATGACCCATTGGAGATATCTGGCCACTCTGTTGTGCCTGTGAGTGTACTCTGATGGTGCCAGGGTAGTACATCCCGTTACCACGTGGCTGACGTGTTCTTCCGCTAGCCCGCACATCCTACACTTGCTGTCAACAGGCTGTTTCAAGATCATCCTCTGGTGGTACCTGGTGTTTAATGCTTGGTCCTGTGCTGCTATTATCAGACTTTCCGTCTCCCCCTTCAAACCCGAGCCATTCAACCACTGCATAGACGCCTTTTTATCTACTGCTGGTCGGTCGAGATCTCGGAAGAATTTTCCATGCATCAGCTTTGCGCAGAGTACTTATTATTATTATCATTATTATTATTATTATGACTAATGGTTAGAGATTAAACGAGGATTATTAATAATTAGTATGATTACTTTACTAAGTCTGTTTTATATTTTATGTTTTATAATTATAAGATTTTATTACCAAAAAATGAATCTACGTATGAGAATTAAACATACGAATTGTTTAAACTTTAATTAACATTAGAAATGTTAGAATTTGATTTTATGTTCAATAAATGTTGCTTTTTACTAAAATGGTGATCTTATTGATACATTTCGCCAAAAATGAACTCGATTCTAATTTTATTTTGAAAAGTCTCGAAGTCCCGGGACGTCCCGGGACTTTGATCCTGCGATGTCTCGTGTCCCGGAACTTTGAGAATGTCGAGACTTCCCAAACCCTAAGCAGAACTTTAAAAATATTTCTCCTGGTTTTACGTATGATTGAAAATTATTCCAATAAAACTCTTTTCCACACCACCATAGAAGTAGAGTTCAACGAGCATTCTTTTACGTGATGTCCCCAAAAGGTCTAAGTGTTCCACAGTCTGCCCTCATTGTATCTTGTTAAATACGTTTTAATACGTTATTATATTTTTTATTTTTTTGATGATCCTGGCTGAATCTCGTTCATTTTTTCATCTACCCAATCCTTAATAGCCATTTCTTCATTTTAAACATGCCCAGTGTCCGCTATGAATGCTTTTCCATCATTGCGAAGTCTTCTTCATTGCCTTCATTTTTCTCCTTAAAACTTTGGAAACGTCTGGTGCATTCTCGCAAGTTTCTTCGCTACAGTTTTGGCATATGATGAAACACTTCATACCTGCTTTGCGACAACCACAAACTGCTCCATATTTTGCCTTACACTTGCAAGATATTAATCTGAGAAGTGCTGGTGGTGGGAGATCGGCTGTGTTGATAAATTGGTTCGAGTCCAGCTCCATTTCTCACGATCTTTATCAAATCCGAGCCATGTCTGCACTTGATGATATGTTCTATAAGTATGTTGTGCTGATTTTTCTGTTGATGGTAATGTCGAAAGATTGAATTTGCTTTTTTGCAATGGATTTTGTGAAGCGCTTGAAGTGTAAATCATTTATTGGTTTTAATCGTTATTGCCTCCGTATCAAGCAATGACAGAACGTTCCCCTGTTATAGCAATATCATTTGGGTCTACATTTTTAAGTTGAAACAATGTCATGCTTTATAAATTGATAATACCTATTTTTAACGTAAAACTTACCAAGCCGTCAAAGAGAAGAAACATATTATAGACCTATAATAATTATTAATAACTTCGCCAAATTATTTGAACAGTGCATCAAAACACAACTGATGAATTATCTTAATAAAAACGATATTCTAAGCAAAAATCAATTTGGTTTTCAAAAAAATATTGGTACGGAGACTGCAATTCATGAGCTAATTACTAATATTGTAAAAAATAATAATGAAAATAAAAAATGTCTTTCCGTATTTCTTGACTTGGCCAAGGCGTTTGACACCGTCAATCACAATATACTCTTAAAACACCTAGAGGATAGTGGTGTACGAAGTTCTACTTTGCAGATTTTCAAGAATTACTTAACTAATAGGCTACAATTAGTAAAAATTAATAACTGCTTAAGTGACCCTTAAAATATCCATGGGCGTTCCTCAGGGGACAGCGTTAGGTCCCATTTTGTTTTTAATATATATTAATCTACTGGATAAGTTGGATATTAAAGGTAAGATTATATGTTATGCAGATGATACCGTAATAAATTTCGTCGGGGACTCTTGGAATGAAGTATACACAAATGCAGAGTTTGGAATGCAAAAAATTCAAAACTGGTTAAATCTTAGTCTAAGTTTAAACCTATTAAAAACAAAATGTATAACCTTCTCCACTACATCCGCAGATCAACCACAAAATGATAATCTCAAAATACACAATTTTAACTGTGATAATATCCAAAATTGTAACTGTGCACGTATCGACAGAGTTAATTTGTTAAAATATCTAGGGATTGTGGTTGATCGGCATTTAAAATGGAATGAACATATATATTTTATAACAAAGAAGCTTAAAAGATTAATACACAAATTTTATCAGCTGAGAGATATTTTAAATAAAAAAATTGTAATTACGGTGTACAATTCCTTGGTTGAGTCCATTTTAAGATATTGTATAATTGCATGGGGTGGATTGTATAAACATTCATTAAATAATCTAGAAGTTACACAAAATACAATATTAAAACTTATTTTTAAAAAACACCAACGACATTCCACAAATCAGTTATACCAGGAAACGGGCTTATTTAACATCAGACAGATTTATACTTTCCAATGTATACCATGGATCAGAAGAATTAATAATAATAATAATAATGATAATAATGGAAATAATGATAATAACACTGAAAACATTTTCAATCATTACACCAGATCTATTTCATCACAAAACATTATTATCCCATTGTGTAAAAAGCCCATATTCAAGATTTATATTTTATTTAGGTCCTAAATTATTTAACCTGAAATTAAAAGTATAGCAAATTATAACAAATTTAAAAAAGAAGTCAAGAAACATATTAGTTCGTATTTTGAAAATTTTCAAGGTATATTTAACTAGCAATGCGGGTTGTATTATTATATATCAGAATATTTGGTGAATAGTGTTTTACAATGTACTCTAATTTTTTTTTTTTTTTTAAATTGCTTACCCACTCTATTTCATTATGTTTAAATATTTTTTAACTAACTGATGCTCCAATGAATTGTTAACTATAATATATATATATATATTTAGGCATTATTTTTTTTGTTCATTGTTGTTTTTATTTTGTTTCTTTATTCTTTCTATTTCCTTAGTAGTTCCAATTAAAAAAAAGAAAACGTAATAATTAAAAAAAAAATGTATATTAGCATAGAATAATTACCTGCCATACTATATGGATTTTTGATAAGAGGTATATATAATATATAAACTTGGTCTATATCACATACAGGTATTTCATGCCTAGGTGATCAGACTAAGTTCTGTTTTTTTTCTTTTTGTGCACATTATACATTATGTGAAATTAATACATACCTGATGTTTGTAATATTTCAGAAATAAATTGATTTGATTTGATATTATTCGACCTATTCATTTTTAACTTTTACGCGCTATAAATCGTAAAATATTATTCCTACGAAAAAGCGTATGATCATAATTATAGAGAATTTCAGGCTCAACAAAACTGTGTTTGTATTTTTTTTTATAATTTTAATAGGAAGAGAGACACTTAAAAAATCAAAAATTCAACAATTTTTTCAAGATGGCGGTGTTTCCACCGGGACAGAGGTCAGAAATTTGTATGTACTCGGGATATATCCCCTTATAGACTATCAAAACGGCATGGAATTACATTCATTGCTATTGCCATTAATTTTTTCAGGACATACAGACTGTGCTACGAGGCCACTTCAACCTGAATGCTGCGGCGTGTCTTCCTAAACTTATCGGGATGTTTGTTTTTGTCCCTGTTCCGCGAATCCCAGTTTAGACTAATGACACGTATGAGAAATAATAACTTATACCACGGGAGACCACCCTAACCATACGTGCACGCTTCAGATCCTTGGGAACAATGGTTTTCATAAAGAGTAAAGCCTAAGGAACAATTTTAAACATGTTCCCAGAAAAGAAACTGGCTGTCCTTTCAAAATGCCGTCCATGTTTATAAAAAAAAATTGCAAATATTATTTTTTTCCAGATAAATGATTCTGCTCTTAAAATAAAATATAAAATTCAATATAAAACGTAAGTAACACCTCATTCGCTTTCAGATTCACTATCGTTGTCTACCGATACATCGAATATTTCTTCCAAGTCTTCTTCTTCTATTGCTTCATTTATGATATCGTTATCATCCTCATTTTCGTCTATTATGATTTGGTTTGGAATCATCTTCTGAACAATTTCAGTAAGCGGAATACCAAAGAGGTTCTCCATTTTCTTGCCATTCATAAATCATTTCAAGGCATTGAAATATTGTAAATACCTTCGTCGGCTAATCGCCAAGTACGCGTTTGGTAAATACTCCCTTTAATATGCTCGATAAGACAAGCTCTTGATGGTGGAATCGAAGAAAAATCAACTTTAGTGTCAATTGATAAAGACAAATTTTTGTCACCACATTTCTGTCTAATGGCAATTAGGCGAAGCTCGTCCACGCTAGCGCATTTTTCTGATCCATATATGGCACATGTAAACTCCTCTAATGATGCGACTAATTTATCATCAATATTCAAGCTGCTCCCCAAATCTTGAAATGTTCGGATATATTTGGGAGAAAGTAACATTTTTAGGGGTTTTATCTTCCATTTTCCCTTAACGGCGCTGACTGAGTCATTTATTGGATAAATGAATGAAGGGAATGTTTTGATAGGGGTTACCGTTTTCAAGATAAATGTCTGCAAATTATAATATTGTTTGCGCGTATGTTAAAAATAAGAATTATACCTGTCGGAGAATTGTGTTGCAGCCCCAAGCGCATTAGTTCGCATAGCTGATACGTGATGCGCATACGCGAACCGGTGTGTAAAGAACGAAAACCGGGAGTTGATTATCATATTAGCACGTAGTGACAAAGAATGTAAAGTTTGCATTAGATGGTAGTTAGTGGTAAAAAGGGAAATTTTATTTAATTATTTGATTAACATTGTAATATCCGTGAACTTGTTGTATCCAGGAAAGTCCAATCTATCCTTTTCCTCCTTTCCTTACGACAGTGCAGTGGTTACCAGGCAAATAACAAGATACAATCCAAACGGTGAATTTTTTAATTTATTTTACTTTATGATAAAAATTTAGATTAATAACAATCACTATTATTAATTTGCTTCAGTTTATTTTATTTTTTGTTATGATCATAATATAAAGTTATATTATACGCCAATAATTGTCAGTTATTTCCTCTAAATGATTTACCGATATATGAATTTCCATGTTTTCTTAATTTTGGACTCATTTATCTGGAAAATGGCAACTCCTATATTGTATAGGAACAAAATTAAAGAAAACTTTATGCACGTTGTTTTTTGCGAAAAAAGTTTTTTTCATCTTTTTTTTAGTTTTTGTGTTAAATGACAAAAACAACATTGGCAACAGTTTCTTTTAACATATGGCCGCCATTTTGATAGCACAGCCAGTTTGTTGGGTACATGTCTAAAATTGTTCCTTAGTCTTTAATCTTTATGAAAAACATTGTCCCCTAGGATCGGGGGGGCTAAGGTGGGCTCCCCGACTATTAATATGATGTGTGGTATGACAACTTAATAGAAACCTAAACCCTGTTTATTTGCATGGGCAACTTGCAGCTTTTCTTACTCCGATTTTGTCATTTTGATTAGAATATAGTCTTATTTGATTTCGCAAGGCAACAAAGATTGAACAATTCCTATTAAAATACAATTATTATCATATTAATAGCGCAATTATTAATCTTTGCGGGCATTGAACCACAATATTGTTGAACGATTGATAGTTTTGACTCATGGAAACTTTGTCATCTGTTTCATTAGATTATCTCTATTAATAATTATATCTATTTCATATAGACATTGCAGATATATTCATCATCGAAGCATGAGGATCGATTATGTATTACACGGCCAGTACACCGTGTTCCGGAAGACGTCCGATTATTCACAACAGTAATAATCATTTGATTAATTACTTTTGGAGGGATTGTCCGCTTGTCAAGCAGGGTTCGGCCAGCTTTCCTTTCGCTTTTAAGTTCTGGCGGCAATATTCATAGGATTGAGATCTAGGAGATTAATGCATTAAAGTTATTGGCTCCGAAGGTTTCCTACTACTCGCTGCAAATATCGTAAGGACGAACTTTTAGTATAATATGCTTAAGACATTTTGGATATTTGAGAAATAAATTTTTCTCTTTTTTTATAACATTACAGTATCTAGAGGTAAAAATATATAGATTTACTAATTATCTCATATACAGGGTGTAATTAGTTTCATGTCATTAAAAAAACTGATGGTGGGGAATGACTAGACAAACAAAAAAGCCTGTTATAACATGTGGTCTAAAGCCCATAGTTTTGGAAAAAAAAAAGAAAAAACAAAAATTTCGAAAGTTTTTTGGTAGTATTGTTTGAGAACTGCTGAAATGTTGGAAAAGGCTTTATTATCGTTGCGTATGTCGGCGCTTTTGACCATCAAACACGCTAATGCTGTCCCATCAAAGTGGCGCGCTTCTTTGTTTCGGTAATTGTTACACTTTTTTATACCTTTTTAAAAGTAATTCAGAAACTTCTATGATACGTAACTATACGTCACTGACCTAGAAAAGCGGTGGTTCTCAAATGTCTCCTACCTTAACGTTCAAATTTTTGACCTAGGTCAGATTTTTCAAAGTGTCCCTAAAGAAAAAAGTCATATAGGCTTTTTATTTGTCTAGTCGGTCCCCACTGCCAGTTTTTTTAATGACAAGAAACAAATTATACCTTGTATAATAATAATTTTTCTTTATAGGTAATAGGCCTCTTGCATGTGCCGTATATTTTAAATTAATCTCTATATATTAATATAGTGTTACTAAACATTAGCAATTATCAAATCTGTTTTCATAATTTCTAACTGGAAAGTATTGAAATCACCGACTAATATCCGGGAGAAGGGACAAATCTCAGAAAACACTCATATTGGAGTTGACGTCATCTGTCATTAGTTATGTCGCTGCGCGTGCATGTGTGCAATGATTCGGACATATTTGCGGCTATTTTATAAAATTATTTAGTTGTTTTCGGTCTGTGAATTGTACCATATTTAAAAAGGTTTAAATTGTTTTAAATATGACAGAAAAAGGTTATTTCAAGAGTCGATTCCATTATGATCGCAGCGTTTTTTTCCGAAAGTGTTTTGTATTCTTCTGCAGAAATTGGAGGAGTAAAAGCAAACAGGTACGTATGTAACTTAGGTATTACTTGTATGAAATTGGAATTATAAAGTAGATACTTGTTTGTACAGCTAACTAAAGTAGGAATACAACTCAACAAAATTATGTTTAACAAATCTGAATTTTCCGCGTCATTTAACACGATCCTTGTTTCCGTCATTATATTTAAATGTTAAAATTAATACATGATACATTAGTATTTTTATTGGTCATTCTATTTTACTATCAATACGGAATAGAAAAATTCAGTTGGCCTGTTTGATTAATTTGCAAAATTTTATTCGGTAGCTAACTTGTTAATTTCGTCTTCAGGGCAGAGCATGAGAGCTACGAAGATTCGGCAAGGTAATAGCCAAGTGTCGAGACTAGAAAAATTAAGGCCAATACCTTTTACTACAAAAATTATCTATAAAAATTATCATTATGTATGACATTCTTTCTAAGTTCTGCAACTTCTTCACATCTAACACTTCAACCTTTGTTTTACTTTTATAATTTTTCTTTAGAATTATTCAGGTTTATAACATTTTGGGCAGCTATGTTGGATTCACCGTCTTGCATTTTCAGTTATTGACCTCAAATTCGAAATCAGCTTACTTTTCGTTAAATAATATAAAGTAAGCTGATTTCGAATTTGAGGTCAATAACTGAAAATGCAAGACGGTGAATCCAACATAGCTGCCCAAAATGTTATAGTTAAAGGACCTGTTTTAATGGCATTTTCATTAACATAAATTGTTTACTATTGCTAATTTATAACAAAAAATAACAATTATACGTGTTGAATTGCAGTTTTAAATATAAAAACCACGTTGCAAATGGTTTCTGACAAGTTCATTTTTGTAGGTGGGGTTCCAAGGTTTTGCTGTTCTTAGGCCCCCATCGACTATACTAGGTCATTAGGGAAAAATTTCTTTTTAAAGGGAAAAAGTTATATACTCCTAAAGTAGCCTCCCCAAAAGCTTTTATGAATTTAGGCTGATAATGCTTTTTTTCAGTTATTTCCAAATTTATGGAAAAGGTAATAAAACTTAAAATCTTGATAAATACGATATTTTACCTTCCACGTAGTCAGATTTCAGGCCGAGTTACATCTGCTCAATCATACTCCTACCTGTTACTGACAATATATTTGAGATAAGCCACGAGATCAACTTAGCGGCATTGGCACTGCTTGACTTCAGCAATCAGTAAAGCTTTTGGTAGCATATATCACGAAATACTCTGAGAAATGTTGAGGTAAAGTCATGTAAATGGCAATACTACGAGTTTGCTATCATCGTATTTAGAAGACCGTAACCAGAAAGTACAATTGTAGAGAGTTATTTTTCCTAACAGAACTGAGTTGCATACCATAGGGATCTATTCTAGAATCTTTACTTTTTAATACCTACATAGGTTTATAAAATACCCTAAGATACTTATGTCTGCTCACGACAAACAAATCTATCATTCTTTTGTATCAAAAGATGTACGCACATATTGGTAAACAAACTTTTAACAATGAGTTATAATACTTCACTGTCTTCAAAACATGCGTTTCTAATCTTACGATATCTGTTCCATTGTTAATCGGGAAAAAACAAAATCACTATTTATAAGGAATATCATTGATATCATGATTAATTATATTTTTGAAATCATTCTTGACATATTACTACGTTTTCGTCAATATGTTCAATAACATGCAAAATGCTTGGAAGGTCCTTAGATTTCTCTTTCCTCATAGATGTGATCATACTTGCCAAGGTTAAAAAAATAACTTCGTGATGCTCTTGTGCTTTACTTTACAATGTTTTACTTATTGCTCCCCCGTATATTTGCTATGCCTGGACCAAGACCACATGAAAAGTTTTCAAAGAATGCAAAACTCGTGCATTCGTTTTATCTACAAAAAAAAACAAATTTCACTACATCTTTCATAAATTTTCAGAGCTCTCTTGGTTAAGAATAGAATGATTGATTTAAAGTGCATATGCTCTGCTTATGTCACGAGATATTAATATTTAAGACGCCTTCATAGGCATCTGTACAATTCAGAAGTGATGTCCATAACGTCGACGTCACATTCAGGGGTTTAATTACTCTATACATTATACTAGCTTTCATGAATGGAATATTCGATATAATATTGCTTTTCTCTATAATGATCTTTCTATTTGAACGAGATCCTTCAATTTATCTAAATAAAAAAAAATAATAAAACAATATGAGTGTATTAAGCAAATATGCTAATTACTGATCTTGGCGTATTAACTGTAACAGTCTATCATTAATTTCACTTTACATTTCTCTTTATTACAGTGTTGAATGGTTCGTATTAGTTGAGAAAAATTATTTTTTTATTTGGTTTTACTATGTCACTGACGTATTATTATTACTACTATTGTTATAATACCTATTCCATTTCTTCAGATAAATACATTATAACCAAATAAAAATATATGTAAAAAAATTAATTTCATACCACGCTGAACTCAAATAACGAATAAAACATGTTTGTATGTATGTATGCAAACATAAACTGTTTCTTGTAAATACTATAGCTTTTGTTTGAATATAACTCAATAATATAATTTTGATGGAAGCTCATAACATAAAACAAGTTATAATTCCCTCGTTCATCAAAAGAAAAAAAAATCCATTCCCCCCGATCATCAATTAATAGAAAATCATCGATGTTTCGAAATCGATGATGTAATCCATTATGATATTTAGTTGACGATGTCGAAGTCGAAACCAACGTCGATGATTTTTTAATAACACTCATCCCTAGCCTAGTAGGACTTCACAACTTTGATTGGGGACGTACAGAGGTCAGAAATTCATAAAGTGAATATGATAGAAAGTGGGAGAAACTCCGGTGTCTTAATTCTTTATGTCAAACCAGATTGCGCTCTCTACAACCGTTGGCGTTGATCCGATTTTAATGTTTGTTTTTTTTTAGTTCGACCTCAAGTTTTAAGTAGAAAAACAAAATCTTCTATGAACATTTTTTGCATATTTTAAGATGACGGATGGCACTGGAAGATGATCACTTGCGAACTATTGCTTGTATTTGGATCGAAAAACGAAATAAAAGCAAGGGAGGGGGCTAATTCAGTTTTGTCTAGACAATACCGTTTACGAAAGTTAATACTGCATTCCAACAACATCCTACGCGCCTATATACTTGGCTATTACCTGACACTGAATTTCGGAATCAGGTTGATTAGATTATGATAGGAATATGGTAGAGAAGACTAGTTCACTAGGACGGGAGCAACGATGTCGGTGACTTAAACTTGAGTTTAAATTGTTAGGATATATCTAATTTTTGGTTCTATTAAAATTTGATGATTAGGAAGAATAATATAGGAACAGAAACAAAATGAACAAAAAGATATAAAAGAGAAGAAGAAATCTACTAAGTATACCTAAAGTGCAAGTTACACCCGCTTACCGCTGAGCAATTAGGTGTCATTAAAAATAATGCTGATGAAGTTATTTCATTAATGCGGTTCACCCTGTATGATTACAAGTATAGTCTAATTTTGCATTTTATTTAAATAGAAATCGACTTGTCCTAGATTTTTCTCACAAACGTACCGAAAATTTTTTATTCTATGTGTTCCATACTGCTGTTCAACTGTCTGATTATTTTGCGATATTCATTAAAAAAATAATATACTTAGAAAGTTAATATATTTTATCAAATGCTAAACGATACTAAGTGCAGCTGAGTAATTTGCACTTGCAGTAAGAGTCGTTAGCAGTGGTCTTACATTACCTGGACGAGCGGCGGCTTTGGTCAGTTCATGGAACGACCACAAACCTGCGGCAGCACTAATGGACCTCAACCAGACAAACGGGCGGGGGAGATCCTGAAAATTTCAGTATCCCTCCAGGCCAACGCAATGCATTTATTTTAAATTTCCGGTGTGAAAGGATTTCGTAACTGAATGTGCTGATGCAATTTATAAATAATTTAGAGCCCTTAGGCACAGTGATGACCTCTGTAACGAATAAAACGAATAAAGTAATTAGTTGAGCACTAATACTTGAACTGAAATGACGAACCACTGAGAAATATTAGAATAAGAGTTCGATTTAAAGTCCGAATTAATAGGGTTAGACAAAAGGGAAGGAAAATCTTTGTTGAATGTTGTTGAAGCGTGAGAAAGTCAGTGAATACAGAAGCGTACATGAGTTGTGAGCATATTTTAGTTACTGCGGCAAGAACGAGAAACCAGAAGCTTCACTGAAATTTGTTAATTAAAAGATTAGAACAATAAAATGCTTCATATCTAATAAGAAGAAAATAGCAAAATTTGTATATAATAATTGAGAGGGTAGTACAGATCACATCGAAATAAATTTTTTGGTACGTGAAACTCTGGTATGTTAAAATAATAGCTATTTACGATATAAGTATCGTAACGTCTCATATTACGATGAGAGATGAAAAATTTATACAACCTATTGTGAATCGTAAAATGAAAATTACGATATAGTATGGCAGCTTATCTTGAGAATGTGGACACACCGGACAAAACCACCAAATTTTTTCCAGGTACTAGTTAGGTACGCAGCTTTCAATTTTTGATAGGAACCAACTCCTCCTTCGGCCATCTTGGATTTTATTGCGGTCATTTTGAAATATAAGTATATTACCAATATCTCGGCTTCTAAATCACTTAGGACCAAAAACTTGGTGTCTAAGCATACATATTTGGGGTCAGGGAATACAACTACACAATTTTTAAACGTATCATATTATATATTTATTAACTAATTTATGTACCAATTACAAACTATTCAACGATGAACTGTTTTGTCCAGTGTGTCCACATTTTCTAATATGTTTGTTATTTTGTTTCAGATTGAATTGTAATACAAGATGGATTGGAACAAGTGCATGATCTCTCAGAAAACAATTTCAGAAAATCTAAAATGTACACTCAATGCACATGGAATCGAAGAAAAGATAACACCATACCGGTCTTTCTTGAATAATATCAATGAGTTTGGAAGCTAGTGAAAGGCAGCACAACTGTGGAGAAATGATCGCGGCGTGAAGCGATAGACAAAATGGCGTGTTTGTTATGTCATGGAAGCGATGGACTCCTTCATGAATTTCGAACATTAACAGCTGATACGAGCATATGAAAAATGGCCACATAACTGCAAGAAACCCAGTTGTTGGCAGCACTAGAACGTGATGATATCATTGCCCTTGACTCCAAATATCATCTGCATTGTTATACAGCAATGAGAAATCGCTACCGGTCTCCCCTAAGGAAACTAGAACAGTATTTAGTATGAGTATCTGCAGAGGAAAATAGATAAAGGCTACAGCACTTGTGGAGCTTATATAGAGAACTTTGTGGAAGATGGGACCTTCTGCTTTATTCTTGCGCTTGTGGAAAGTAAGCTAGCACTTTCTCCTTCAATCTGGTTCTGTTAATCTCATTCTCAACGCCAAGGATTTTTAATCGGTTCTCATACAGTTCATGTAATTTTGAAACTTTAAAGTAGAAGGTCCCATCTTCCACATAGTTCTCTATATAAGTATAAAGCTCCACAAGTGCTGTAGCCTTTATCTAAAATTCCTGTGCAGATACACCCACCAAATCCTGCTCTAGTTTCCTTAGGTGAGACCGGTAGCGATTTCTCAGTGCTGTATAACACTGCAGATGATATTTGGCGTGGTTCTAATCGGGTTTCTTCTGATCATTTCCTGTCGCCGTAATCTTTCCATTTTTGTTTTTCCCATTTGTCTCTGTCCCCCGCTTCACGCTTTAAATCTATCAAGTTTTTATTTTCCATATTTCTGAAGCTGAGAATTTCGTCTCCAAATTTCCTGCTGAAAAAAAGTTCTAAGAGACTTTCTCCTGTGATCGTTGAGGAGTGCAGTAAAGTAGATCATTTTCCAATTCTCTTGTCTTTCTCTTCAGTAAGTCTCGATTCTGCCGCTCTACCACTCTGTTGCGAGCAATATTATACCAACTTCCTTCCAAGAAATACCAAATATGAGTATTTTGTAGCGAAGTAATCCTTTACTGCTGATAAAAGTCATAATGTAGCGAGATGACGGTGATATTTCTACATAATAAAAAAGGCGTTTTTAATATCTAGCCTAGAGAATTCTGAATTTTGGAAGCAATTCCTCCATTCTCAAGAGGTGATAGTTTTTCCGTATCATATCTATGCAGATCCTCATGTCCTACCAATTCCTCAATAATGTCCAACTCAATCAGCTCCTCCAATTTAGTAATTACTTTTTCCTCTAGTGGAATCGGTATTTTTCTGTACGGCTGACATTCGAGTTTAATAGTTTCGTCGATAGGAATTTCTACCAGGACATTCTTGAATTTAGGGAATGCTGTCATTCTGGCGTTGGCCTTGGCGAGCCCGATTCTCAAAGCTCCCAAACCTACTGCAGTATTTTTACCAAGGAGGTCCCTATTGCCATTTTTTATCAGTAGAAAGTCGTTGCCATTGTTTTGTAACCAACGGTTATTTTGGATTGAAAAACAGTTAACGACTCTTTGTTGTCATATGCCGAAAACCCGTTATCCGGGTTCTCACCTTGACTGAAGATTTGGATATTCTGGCGTTTCAGGTTTCCCCAGGTTTTGTCATCTATTATGTTACTCTCGCTATCTGAATCAATGGCCATGTGTATCTCAACTTCCCCTAGACTGCAGGTTATTGTTTCATCGTCATCGATGTGGAAGACGGAGTTTGTTCCTTCTTTATCAGTGTCTTTTTGTATGAAATGCACATTCGCCACTTTCTTCTTGAATTTTCTATATCCTGTATATTTTTGCATACTTGGATTCTGCTGGCCAAAATACATACGATCTGATCCTCAAATATTATTTTTATTTTTAAAAAATAGACTTTTTAATCTTTAGTTTTAATCATAGAAGGACGTGATCTTGCCAAATTGTTAAAAATCAGTCTGCAAGCACCTTTAAAATATTATGTCTTCAGATACTAACACTGAATACGATTTATTCTTCATTAAGTTCAGCGATATTGGTTTTTTAATGAAAACTATTTTTTTAATGGAACTACTATGGAACAACCTGTTATTTTGTTAGATCTTTAAATTCCAAAAAAATTGATATGCATTATGTACTAAACTTGTACTAAACTACTATAGGCTAGGCATATTAGGATTCTCAGAGGAAAGTTTTGCTATAGTTTTTATATTCCCACCGTCTATGTTTTTTGAATCGCCGAACACGAATTTGAAGTTTGCAGGCAAAAATTTGTCCCGGAACTTTGTTTTTTTGGCACTTTTTGCCCAAATTTTGGCACTTTTCTCAGTTTTTGGCCTATATCTCAGAAAGGAAGCATTTTTTCGACAAGTCCAATCTATACAAAATTAAAGTAAAACATATTCTCGGACCCAGTATACCTTACATGAGTAATGAATATAGGGAAAGTAATTAAAAAAATGGAGACAAACGAATGAAATGCAGTTATTACTAAAGGAGTTATGTACAGTGTATTATAGTCAGTAGTATAATATATACTCATATCATTATAATGATGCGAATGATGAATGTCGCTGCCGTCATAAATTGGACTGCCTTAATCATCTGGAACAAACAGGAGATGTTATTTTATGGATTTATCGATAGACGAGGTGAGTAGTAATCTGCATATGTTTACTGTTGAAGATACTGTTGTACATACCTTCGTTTTTCAAGGAACTGTCACATCCTCTTCAGTCCGTTCATCTATTCTCCTTATTTTTCAGGTGGTGGGGGGGGGTCTGTAATGAACAGAAGATATAGGTCAGCTTGTATATTCATATTAACTACTTCAGACAGGTACATTTATGCTCCAAGTGTGTGATTGTCGTTTTTGGAAAAGGAAATGTTACATGCCGTCGTCCTCCTTGTCCACACTTTTTTCGATGGTCTCAACAACCGGGGAGAAGGTGAAGCCCAGTTCGTCCTGTACTTCGACGTCCAATGGTACGTCCTCAAGGGTATTTGTGAAATCTGTCTCGATTGTCACGTTGGTGCAGGACCCCTCATTATAGACCCCCCCCCCCTCACAGTTGATGCACAGGTTGGTGCAATCGAGGTCTGCTTTTTTGCTTTGTTTAGAGGAGATTTGGTTCCTTTTCTTAAACCATTTTCAAATAGGGAGAAGGAAGTACGGACCCAGATCGTAAGACAAGAAAAATTCCAGTTGTTCATCACAATTCTTTGCCACACTGATGCATTGGAACAGTGTGGTCGGATTAACAGGGAGAATGTCGTCGCCTACTTTGATAGCATTGTTCATTATGGCAAGAGGTTGGACTCGGTCACTCCTTTGGAATTTGACATAACCAAAGTTGAAGTTTTTAACACATCTTTCGTTTCTTCCAACATTTTTACGACTTGATCCACTGACCAGGAGTCTGACGCAAATTTTGGAAATTTAGAGCTTTATATTCAGCAATCATGACAACCCATACAAAACACTAGTTCATTATAAATCCTTTACGATCAACAGTTAAGTATCATAGCAAGGGCGATTTCCGCGAAAACGGTGAATTTCACTAGATATGGGAATATGGCCCTTTTTTGGCGCGCTCTAGCGGCGGAACGGTTAGTCTTCCAAAAAACACGTTATATATGAAAAATGTAGGAAATTTTGTCTACTTTAATTTGGTATAGAGTGGGCTTGTCAAAAAAAACGCTTCCTTTCTGAGATTTAGGCCAAAAAGTGAACAAATAAAAAACATAAAGGGTGAGAAAATTAAAACTATAGCAAAACTTTCCTCTGAACCCCCATTTTTTTCCTAATATGCCTGCTTACTATAGGCCAGTCATTTAAAACATCGTAGGTCGCAAAAAATTGCACTCTCCTAATTTTTTGGGATATTGTTAGGATCTCCGATTAAAGAACTTATATCTAGGTACATAACAGGCTATCTTTTCACTATATACCTTGTTTGCTCCTAACATAGTCACATTATATGTCCATTAAAATGGATAGATGAACATCACATCCCATAGGCAACAGTGGCGTTGTGTGTGTAGAAAATGTGTAGAATGGTAAATATTTTCATTAAAATGAATTATTGCAATTCCTGCATTACCGGCTCTTTATATAACGTGATGTAGGCATACGATATTACAGTAAGATAAAACAGTAAGATAAATATGTATTGAAAGGATATTAAAATTTAATTGCTATTTACTTTATAACTGTAAACTGAACTTCATCATGTTACGACTATGGAACGATCGATTTCTTCTTTTCTAAGCTGCTTTCTGCAAACGGCAGAACACTTCACTATTTATTTGCATAAAATATATTGTCACTAAACTGTGTAAATATGAATAGAGAATATTATTTAGGTATTAAGCAAATCACAACTTAAAATAAAATTACTTTTTCGCATAATCGAACTGAAGCCGATCGTGCACGAGCGGCCGCGAATACGCCGATGGGCCAATCAGCAACTTATGGAAAGAAGTGCCTTAGATTGTGAGTCTTTCAGCCACAAATAAATCAATGCCATTATGTATCTAGATATAAGTTCTTTAATCGGAGGTTAGGGTAGATACCAGTAGTATAAAACCAAGTTTGCAGCTTCGAAATACCTGTGCTAACTGCGTGATGCTCGAAAAACCTTGAAATTTTCGGACTTTTTTAATTTTCGAGCTGATAACTTCGAAAAGGTGCAATCCTACGGAAAAAGTCACAGTGTACACTTTTAAAGTAGACAAAATTTGCTACAATTTGAATGCAACCGCAGCTCTGTTGGTCCAATAGGTTCCGAGATACACCACTTCAAAAATTGACCATTTTTTTTATATTAAGGAAATCAGATTTTTCAAGAAATGTAAATTGTTATTGCTATTGCACAGTTACCTATAGAATGTTATAAAAAGTACATTATATTTATAAATTTGATTTATTTATTGTATCACAGCTACATATTTATATGATTCGTAGTTGTGAAATAACCTAGGCCTCATCTTTTGGTTAGGTACCTACCACCTGCGACTGAAAACCTGTTTTTAAAAACAGAGGCGGTGGAACAGGTTGTGAGCAGTTCTCTTCAACATCATTCATTCGAGGAGAGCTCCCATTCTCTCCTTGAATAGAGTTGTTCCTTCACGCTTTCACTGGTTGCGACACCTCTGCCCTTTTCTGGCAAGGGAAAACGAAGATGTTCGGCGTCCTTTCAAAACCGCCAAACCTTCTTGACGCGGCTACCACGTTTCTGAACCATGACGCCACTGATGAGGAGATAGCCTCTGCTAGCAGCAAATGTCTCGTGGCGCTCTATGGTGGGGGAACAGATGACTCTGTCCACGCCCTGCTTTACAGGATATTTGTCCGATCTGTTGCCAACGCCAAAGTCCACCTCGCTCGTCTGCCCCCAACCGAAGAGGCTGCTGCCCAACATTCCAACGGAACCATCCACCAGTTGCAGAAATGGTTGGAAATAGAGAAAGAGCCCACCAACTGCGGGTGAACAAGGAGCCAGCATGAGCTGACACCGGTGACCTCAACCAAGGAACCAGCGCCGCTAACCCTGCTGAAACTCCTGTCATGCACCTGCAAGAAAGGGTGCGGAGGAGGAAGCTGCTCCTGCCAGAGAGCAGAGGTGAAATGCTCTAATCTCTGCAAAGTTTGTCAGGGGAAAACCTGCCTGAATACCCCCCCCCCCCTCTTAGCCATGGATGAGTCGGATGAAGAAAACGACGTCGACGACCCTTTATCACTAGTATCTAGTAGTAGATTTAATCCAACAATAGAGGAGTCCCCGGAGCCCTAAGAAGAGTCGTTTGACGGACCTGAGCCTTCCAAGAGAACACGACTATCTCGCGAAGTGCGTAAAGGTAAGTCTACTATATATCGAGGTAATTTATTATAAAATTTATTACACATTTCATAAATAATTATTTACATTGTGTTGTCTGTTTATATCGCAGGAGTCAGCTGAGGTTCCGCCATCACTTCATGTTCAACATTTCACGTCCCAGGTCCCCCAAACTATCAAAATAATTTTTCTACAATTTTGATATAATTTTGATTAGTTTATTCCTTATTATTAATTGTACTCAACTTTATTTTGCATGATATAAACCATTTTCCACTACTGAGTTATGTCTTTCTTATCCTTTACAAAAGTCCTGCAATTCGTCATGCTCCATTTCCTTAATTTTTCGTTCTTTCCAGATAACAAGGGAACTATTGGCCCTACAGGGTTTCGCTTGTGCTTAAATTAAAGCAAAATAACTGCTCTACACCTTCATCTCCCATGACTCGTAAGATGAGTGTTTTAGCCGATATCCTGCTCGGAAGACGGCTAAAATTACAATATCGAACTTTTTGGAAAAAATGGCCAATTTTTGAAGTGGTTTATCTCGGGACCTATTGGATCTAAGGAGCTGTGGTTGAGCTCAAATTGGAGCAAATTTTGTCTAATTTAAAAGTGTACAGGACTACTTTTTCTGTAGGATGCACCTTTCAGAAGGTATAAGCCAAAACTGAAAAAAGTCCGAAAATTTCAAGGTTTTTAGAGCGCCACGCAGTTACCATAAGTCTTTCGAAACTGCAAACTTGGTTTTACACCATTGGTATCTATCCTAACAACTTCCGAAAAAATCAGAACAGTGCAATTTTTTGCGACGTAATGCGATTTTTGTGTCCACGGTGACTGGCCTACTACTACTTTGTACTAAATTTATATAAAAAAACAAAATTTAAATCTGTATTTTTTGATAATTAAAATAATATGTGAGGGTCAGATCATATGTATTTTGGCCAGCAGGATCCAAATATTTAAAAATATACCGGTTGTAAAAATTTAATTTTCATGTCAATCGCATCGAAACCGGAAGTCAGCCATTTTGATTCTTTACATCATATAATTGGAAATTTTATCGCATATCATTATACCAAATTTGAAAAAAATACATTTGCCCATTCAAAAGTTACAAGAGTGTCCCTATCGGCTGAGTCACCCGCCATATGCTGAAAGCTATTTTTTATTGTTCTTTGGAACTTGAAACTAATTTTTATCCATTAATTTATTATATTTGGTGCAGAAGTGGTGATAAATTTAATTTTTAAGTCATTTGTGAAATTATGATTTATGTCTTGTAATAATGGTGTCATAAGTTTGGTCATCAAAATGGCGTATTTCAGAAATGCGATTTTAAAGTACTTGAGGATAGTGACGGGAACTGCAAATATATAACTTTAAAGTTATATTTATTACAAAGAACCGAATGGGACTGTAACGGTGGTATAAATTAAATAATCTTCATAACGTATTAACCCAAGTTAATGTTTCAGTGAGTCGTTTACAACAATTAAAAGAGAATTTTTATTTTTTTTTGCGCTCCTCCGCTATTGAAATATTCTTGGTTAGCGAGGACCCAATACATTTGAAACGTACGTTAGTTGCTTCCTACTGCAAGAATATAATCAGTTTCAGCCTGATAACATAAAGTCGGGCCCTATAAAATATTTTAAGGCGTCGCGTCGCGTCGTTAGATAGCTATTGATGAATATTGAAATATTGCATATATGGTTAAGTCGAAGTCTTCAAAATTTAAAGCAGACTCAACGTTTCCATTACTTTTCATTATAGAGCAAACTTTCATATATGAATAATAGTTATTCGTTATTTTAAAGTTTCTTGAAATTTCATTATATTATTTTCGTCCTCAGATAACAACCCCTTAGGGTAATTCCAGTGAAAGGAGACTTCATAGTAATTTATAATATAGGCAACTGCAGTACACAGTGTCCCAGTGGAAAGTAGCTTAGCCCGGAAGTCCAGAAAAGATAACTTTTATATAAATGACTCAACTATAGATAGAGCGCTCAATGGTTTCAATGACAAAAAGTAAACGACTTAAGTAAAAATTGTTTGAAAATAATTGATAATTAAAAAGTAACTAAAATTATGAAATAAAATTTCACCGCCGCTCAGGTAATTGAAACTTATTACCTAATAACGATATTGATATCGATGTAAACATAAACAAAACCATATTTTTAACCAACTTAAGTATATTGTGAGTACGCTGCTATTCTTAAAACGAGCAGGCTATGAATAATTATTTGATTAATATTTTGCTCGAATACAGTGTAATTCTCTTCTACGTGGTGCCACTGAGATGAAGTACACCGAACTTTTTATTCGATATGTGAGTTAACATTTTTTTGACATGATCATAAAAAAATGTTGTCCAGCTATAAATAAACCCATTTGACTAAATTGAGCAACGATTTTTTAATATTTTGTCTAGACTCAATACTACTAAATGTTCCGGCAGTAGACATTATAATACGAAAAAGAGAATTAAGAAAGTGTGTTAATATAATACTATTTTAGCTGTTTTGATTGTTTTCTTAACTTGTACTGTTATTAACTTGAAAACACTCTGTATAGTAAATATTCTTTGAACTCGAAAGTGTTTGTGGCAAAAAACTTTAAATTGTTTGCATTGTTGTCATATCACCCGTTCAATGCATATTTATATATCAGCAATTAAATAATACCAAATATTCTTCATAATAGAAAATAGCAGTGTACTGTTCTTTCGCGATACTTTCCCTATTTGCATTCCTCTTCTTTTTCCTTCTGTTTGACTCAAACACAAGAATGACTAGAACTGCCAGCTGAGTGAGGCATTTTATGTTTACCGAAAATCGTTAAATATAGTATAAAAATCGATTCTTAAAATGTCTGATAAATCCAACAATAAATATAGTAATAATTAATAAACATAGTGAAATTGCACTCTGCTGAGTTCAAAACACCCCCACACTTGCCCCTGAAAGTGAATGGTTTTCAAGATTATTCTTGACAAATTATTTATAACGCCATATTTTCGGAACTGCCTCACATATTGGGATAAAGTTTGGTATAAATATTACACTCTTTTAGTCCAATCAAAGGCATAATTTATTTGGAAAAAATTCCAGGACCGGACTCGTTTTTCTTTTAATGTTGCTCTCAGTGCCCCGAACAACACCCTGTATGTCATTTATTGGAAAATGTTAGTAAACATCTAAAAAAACAATGGATCAGTATGTAAAATAATGTCATAATATTTGATGGCGCGTTTACAGTTATTCTTTAATACGTTTTCGAAATTTTCGATTGAACAAATTTTAAATTATTCAAATAAGGTAGTCAGCTAGATGATGTCATTATTTTGTTAATTTTACTTAAACAACCTACGAAAGAAGTTATTATTTGTTTTTCTGTGCATGGACCGTATTTAACCTTTTTTGAGTTTAAATTTCCATTCAAAATAACACATTCCATTTCACTCATAGACAAAAAAATAATGTTAACTATAAGTAAGCTTGTACTAACATATACTATTAAAATTAGTTACTGAACACTTTAGGAAAACAATATTAAAATACTGAATTTTATTTTAATAAACTAAAGGCAGAAATACACACAAACAAATCATTTATCATAAGTAACAATACACAACACGTAATACCAGAAAAAGAAGAACAATAATAGGTAACAAAATTAACTAAAATTAAAACAGATTTTCAAAATGAACACCTCTAGCGATAATGCATGTTTGGGAACGTTTAAATATGTTTGTTACTGATATATTAATCATTTGCGAGTTATTTTTAATTCCATCACATACATACAAAAATTTTTCTAATAATTCCGTGTGTCGATTACTTCATTGTATACCTTTGACTTTAAGTAGCCTCATCAAAAGTAGAAGGTGTAAGATCAGGAGACCTCGGTGGCCAGTTAACTGTACCATCTCGACCAATCCACCTGTTGTTTAGATGATTTCTGACCGGTAAAGCAAAATAAGGACCAGGACCATCATGCTGAAATCACATATTCCTGGTATGAGTGTCTGTCAATAAATCGGGCAAAATATTTCTTAGAAAGGTTAAATAAACTTCACCAGTTAACCTTCCTTAAAAAAATATGAGGCCCTATTAGATGATTATTATAAATTCCACACCACACATTAATATTAAACTTCCGTTGGAAATTTCTTTCAACCACTATGTGGGGATTCTGGGTTCCTCAAATATGCGTATTCCTACTGTTGTTAATTCTGTCACGTGTGAATTGAACTTCATCCGTGAAAAAACTCTCAACATTGTTCTTCTGTGCGCCAAAATCCACCTACATAATACTAAGCGAGGAACTTCGTCGCTGTCTTCGAGTATTTGAACCTTCTGAACATGAAATGGATATAAAATTTCTTTTTTTAATGTTCGCCATAGCCTTGTCTTAGGTACTGCTAACTGACTGCTCATTCCTCTTCGATGGATTATCACGGTCGACCTGTGATGCTCCCTCTTCCTGTCAAAGAAACCTGGACGCATATTCATATTTTACTATTGAAGGAAATTTGCCGCCTTCCTTACTAAATTGGAATACCTCCGAAAATGTTTTATGATTTGGTGCACGGCGATTTGGAAAACGTCTTCAGTATACTCTCTCTGCACCTCTTCTATTTCCATCGCAAAAACCATACACAAAAATAATATCTTTATACTCTTCATTACTAAATTGAAACGGCATCTTAAAATTATCAGTTTCGTAACATAAAGCTAGTAAATTATCACTTTGAAACTTATATTAATTAACAAAAAGCAGTTAATACCAGTTTGTATGGGTCGCGTGCGCCGA
Source organism: Rutpela maculata (assembly GCA_936432065.2). Classification (NCBI taxonomy): domain Eukaryota; kingdom Metazoa; phylum Arthropoda; class Insecta; order Coleoptera; family Cerambycidae; genus Rutpela; species Rutpela maculata. The sequence continues at coordinate 116,765,267 of OW386285.2, forward strand.
CGTCACAGATTTTGAGACCTTAGGAAAAACAAACAGCTGTCATTGAGAAATCCGCCGATTAAACGTGTTTCTTTAAAGTGAATTTTGCAGTGTTTGTGCCATTTAAGAACTTGTTGTTGGATTATTTAACATCTACAACTATTCTTAATACTGTTATATAAACAATTTTGTTCGTCAGGATGACGGTTAGTTCGTATTTTGCAGAATTGCCTCCTGATGTAAAGGTTAGGTATACGGCTGCCATCGAATTAAATCCTTATATTTTGAGAAAGAGATACTTTAGTACAAATATTGATGTATTTCCCAATGTTACACATATAGTCCAATCAATTAATGCCCAAAAGGGGATTGTAGAGAACATTTTGGAGGGGAGAATTTTTCTCTTCAGGGATGTGTTGGGGGTAGTCAGAAGGTAAACATACTAAAAGTCCCCGCACCTAGCCACGCCGCTTCAGGGGGGAGGGGGGATGGAAAGGTTCCTTTTTTCGATTCTTCGCTTATAACTCGGAAAATATGCGTCGTATGGGAAAAGGTAATCTATGCAAAATTAAACGTAATTAAATTTTCCACAAGAATGTTTATATTCATTTTCTTCCTATGTGTTATAGTTTACGAGATGTTCTCCAGCGAAAATCGATAATTAATAAAAAAAAATTAATTATGTACCTTGAATATTTCTATCAAAGCGGTTTACCGTGGTCTGCTAATAAATCACAGTCACAAAACAATCTTTATTTTCCAACACTGGACGTATTTACTAACGTAATATTTTGTCGAAACCTATACATTTCCTTAAATATACAGTGTGACTCACTTAAAATGAAGATACCCTTATAACTTTTTCATTTTGTTTCCGATTTGAATCAAATTTTAATCAAGTATAGAACAAATTAGGATCTATTTATGACCAGAAAATCATTCACCTGCTATAAAGGCAAAGCCACCTGCGGTACCAAAATATGCTGAAAAAAATAAAACATTTTGAATGTTAGTAATTCTAAAAAATGCATCCAATCGGCGCCACAAACGTACATACACCAAAATTTGATTTGATTATTGATGGGGGATATCTCATACATAAGCTCATCTGGCAAAAGGGGTCCTCAGTTTCCGCAATTTGTGGTGGCTACGTAAAAGTCATCGTTCGTAAGAATAAAAATCTGTATGATTTTTAATCTTTTTCCCCATATTCTGGTACCGCAGATAGCTTTGCCTTTATAATAGGTGAATGATTTTCTGGTCATAAGTAAATCCTAATTTGTTCTATACTTGAGTAAAATTTAATTCAAATCGGAAACAAAATGAAAAAGTTATAAGGGTATCTTCATTTTAAGTGAGTCACACTGTATACTTAAGGAAATGTCTAGACTTCGACAAAATATTACGTTAATAATCACGTCGAGTGTTATAAAATAAAGATTGTTTTGCGGCTGTGATTTATTAGCAGACCACGGTAAACCGCTTTGATAGAAATATTCAAGGTACACAATTGATTTTTTTTTATTAATTATCGATTTCCGCTGGCGAATATGTCGTAAAATATAACACATAGGAAGAAAATGAATATAAACATTCTTGTGGGAAATTTAATTACGTTTAATTTTGCATAGATTGCCTTTTTTCGTACGACGCATCGTTTCCGAGTTCTAAGCGAGGAATCGAAAAAGGAACCTTTCCACCCCCCTCACTGAAGCGGCGGGGGTAGGGGCGGGGACTTTTAGTATGTTTACCTTCTGACTACCCCCAACACATTCCTGAAGAAAAAAATTCTCCCCTCCAAAATGTTCTCTACAACTCTTTCATTGACTGGACTAATAAGGACGTTGCGAATTACTTGATTTTTGAAAGAATTACATAGACAGAAGGACGGATTCAAGGCATTGAGAAGTCTTGAAGCTGTTTGTGGTTAGGTGAAAGAAGTACTCTGCAAGAAATTTGCAGGATAAAAGCTTGTTACAACGGTAAGAATTAGTTATCAACCATTTTTTTAATATATGCTTGCCTAATTAAATGTTGTTTTATAAATAATTACTAATGCAGAAATTAATTTTTCAGGATATGAACTCTTAGCATCATGAATAAAAGCCATTGACTCCTTGGACTATTGCAGATTCAGATGGTTCCTTAATGCTCACTGGGATTGTGTTGCCAGTCTAGACAAAACATGTTCACCACTTAACAGGAAATCTTTCCTTTTAGTTTTTTAGCAATGAACATGGCTATGGTTGGAAATTAACCGCTGTAAATTTTGTGAAAAAGACACTTTATAAAATAAACAATGAAAGATTGACGTATCTACTGTAAACTATTTGAAGTATGTAATAAGATGTACACAATTTCTTCCAGCGGTTAACCCCTCGTCTATACCTTATATACCTATAGATTGGACTACGCAAACCGTTGTAATTTTTGTAAATTTTTTATTATAATATATTATATAAAATGTTTAACATGTATTTTACTATTTTATGTAGGTCAATTGTTAATTATGACTTTTATTCTCTTAAATATACTCTCCCTCCCTGCAGTTCATGCTTCGCTCAACTAAAATTTAAATAAGAAATAGTTATTAAAAATAGGGACACACCAATATAAAATGTTAATTTTCTTTACCATGGATTGTTTATTGCTTGTTTGAGCAGCAGTTATTATTATTATTACAATCATTCTTGCATTAACATGCAATAACTTAAAGCATTTCTTTTAATGGCCTGGAATTGTTTAACCTCTTCTTCTGGCTGTAAATCGACGTTATTATATAAAAACTGATGTTGTCTCGGATTGCCACACTTCCACAATTTATAATACAATAAAAACTAGCCATTTTGTATGATATAATATCGATAAAAACTCTAGGATTACGAAAAATTTAATTCTGAGGTTTAGCCAGTCGCCATTTGACAGCTAATGACAGCGGTTTGTTTTTCCTAAGGTCTGGGAACTGTGACGTCACGCGCACGCGACCCATTAAGAAAGTGACATAATGTATTTGGCAAACGCCTACTTGGGATTTTTAATGCAGTAGTGCAATATCTAACTCAAAACTGAAGTTTTGAGTACCTAATGCAAAGTTTGTCATTTTATTAATACAAGTGAATGTTCTTCAAACATCAAAAATGTATTAGCATAACTCATTTTAATCGTACATGTTAGTACAAGCCTACTTATAGTTAACATTAATTCATTTCTTTGCGTGAAATGGAATGTGTTATTTTGAATTTAAATTTAAATTTAAAAAAGCTTAAATACGGTCCATTTACAGAAAAACAAATAAACTTCTTTTGTAGGTTATTTAAGTAAAATTAACAATATATTGAGATCAGCTAGCCGACTACTTTATTTGAATAATTTAAAATTTGGTCAATCGAAAATTTCGAAAATTTATTAAAAAATAACTGTAAATATATCATCAAATATTATGACACACTGATTCATTGATAAAGGGATCTCAAAGGTTACTACCCCATGTGCCAGGATCGCAATGCCAGAGAACAAATACTGATTTTGAGACAATTTAATGTAAAAGCAAAGGAGTATACATGCCCTTTTTGTCTTTGGTTCGTACACTACCGCATTGTTTTCACTATTAGAGATGAGAGCACCTAGACATCTGGTGTTCATTACTCGCAATTTATGAAAAAACTCTGCTTTGGTCAGTTTGAACGTAGTATTCTATGTTCGACAAATGTCAGCAAATGCGTCAGACAAGACTGGGTTCTATCACCAGTCCTCTAATATACAAAATAATATATGATGCGGTATGTGTTGGAGAACTGCTGAGGTGGAGTAGCGATAGATAGAAGTGATGTTTCTAGCTTGAAATTTGTAAAAAATACAACCGTAATTGAAGCAAGTACTCAATAGTCTTCAAACAATAAGTTTTGAGTACGGTTGACAAAAACGTCAACTAGAATTGCTTTATTATTCCTCCTCTCTTCTTTTCCATTGGTACTACAGTACTTTTGTGCCCTGATCTTCTATAATTTCCGCCTCGACTTCATCGCTTTCTCTCATTCGCTGTTTTCTTCCAAATTATTCTCTCCCGCAGATTTTCGGCGTCCTTTTGGATGTTATCTCGCCGGCTATCTTGGTTTGCCTCTACCTCTTTTTTAAATGACCTATGCTTCCGTTATTTTCCTTGGTACTCTGGTTGAATTCATCTTTTGCACATACTCAGCCACCTAAACCTGTGAACTTTTATTTGGTCAACAATATTTTGGTCTTCTAATCTAATAAGGCATAGTTTATTATCTCTTACTAGATCGCGGACTCCTCTCAAACGGATTCCTTCTTTTATATCAATATCATTCCGTATTTTAGTCATTCCTGTTTTCCATTGTCACTCATGTCAGACGTTATCAGTTTATGAGGAGTATCTGTTTCTTCTATTACGCTATAAAGTTCTTCTCTGTTGATACTATCGTATGTCTACTGAAGTTGACAAGAATTTGATATATACTCGTCTTTTATTAACTGAGGACCTAAGTGGATAAAGGTGTTATATCGCATTTTTGTAAAAAATTACTTTATGCAATTTTTGAACACCCCTGATATAGATTTAACGCCCAATAAACGGTGAATTCTAAATTTGTAATATTTTATAGAAACTTTTTAATTATAAAGGCGCCATGTCATACATACAACCAGTAATTTTAGTGGATTTACACAGTTTTGGACAGAAAAATCTAGTTTCATAACAGCTTGATATTTTTCTTTAATATTAGTGTAAACAAAAGAACATAACCCAAAATTATCTATTTTATGAGGTATTATTCATTTGAATCGAAGACAAAATGAATAAGTTCCAACTCGAAACTGTTTTGTTTCATTTACTCAAAACTTTAAAAGTGTGACATAACACCTTTATGCACTTAGGTCTTCAATTATGATTTACACCAACCAAATAAGAATCATCCAAACAAAAGGATTGGTGAATGTGATGATGCAAACAAGTGCTTGGAGCCTTTCTTGGCAATACTGTTAACTGCGAATGTAAGATTCGATGGAGAATACAGACATCGAGATGTATAGTTTGTCATTTCAGCAAAACTTGACCTAAAAGAAATATTAGGAAACGCATAAAGATCGAACTTGTTAATGCTCGAGTATCTTCATTTATACCTTCGAGATATGGACTATTAGAGGCAGATATATGGCGTATTGATGCTTTCGAATGCCCTCTAAAATGTGACAGTGATATTATCAAGGAACTGATGTTAAGAAGTTTTGATCAGGTGGTATACCTAACGTACAACCTTAATTGATAGCGTGACGCTGTCAAATGTACCATACAACAAAGAGGGGCCAATATAATAATAAATGAGAAAATGTCAAAAAAGCCTGCTAAGACCTTATGAATAAGAAGGAATATTTTTATTTCTAGTTACAATATTCCATTCAGTTTTGTACTACGATACAGCCTTAACTAAAGACATGATTTTAAAGTCAGGAATACACGAACGCTTAATATAAATTTTTTAAGACTTTTCCTTAATGCTGAAAATATAAATATATCTCTTCTATTATAATACAAAATTATAATGAAATATCTAATCCAGTATTATTTTGTTTTATAAGGGAGAATCACTCGAGGCTAATACCTCGAAATATACGAAATTAAATTCTAATAACAGCCACAAGCTCAAATTTAAATTTAAATTTTTTCAGCATTAAGAAGGAATACAGGACGGTAGTGTTTTTACAATAGAATTTCACTAATGGGGCTTCTGCTGGTTTCATCCCCTGGGAAAACAAGGGAATATACGGAAACAGAAATAAAAATTTTCGATTTAATAAAGATTTAGGCTAAACGTGGTCCGTTTTAATTCTTCATTTTTGTGTTTATAATAATTTAAATATACCCAAGAAAAATAATGTGGAATGTTAACGTGAGGTCGCGTTGGCGCTGTTCAGAGTTTAGTGACATTTGTGAATTCTGTTGGGGTAAGTTACTAATTTTTAATTGAAGAAGAAAAACATGTCTTAAATAATTAACTTGTTCATGAAGAGAAAATTTGTTTGTCAATTTTTAAATATGATAAAAAACATTTGAAGTAAAATTGTTAGAATAGTGATTTTATTTTAAAATACACAGGGCGTTTTAATGATGTGACGAAAAACTATGAGGAGTGATTCCTATCGCAAAAAAAAACAAGAAAACAGTAATAAAGTTTTTACCTTGGTTTTTATATAAAATGCTTCCTAATTGATCTACGATGCTTTGTGTACATTAAACAGGCTTATGAAATAATTACTCAGTGCATCGAATTTCCGCCACGTTTAAACAAGTGCAGCAGGCGCACGAAATCATTGCCAGGATACTCTAGTCAATGATAAGATGGTCAAGCGTGTATTGGCACGGATGGTAGACAATTTGAATACCTTCTCTAATTGATTCAAACTATTTTCACTTGAGAATTATAATAACATGACAATAGACTTTTGGTATTCCTGATTTTTTAAATCAAAGTAAAACCATTTTTACTTTTTCAGAATTTACTGCAGTCGCTAAGGAATTGGAACAAAATAATCCTTATAAATTCTAAAATAATCAGCTGTTAACAGTGCTCAAGACATGATTTTTTAAATCTTTGCTCGTCAATGGAACTATTTATGAAAAAAACTGAAGGGAGACATTCTATTTAAATATGGTGTATCTAAAACAAAATTCCGTTCTGTTGTAAATAACTTTTTTATATAAAATTCAATCACCCCGACTTGCTTAAACTTCGACGTCATTGGTTAGTTTTCGATGAAAAAAATATTATTCTATTTTTTAGGTAAAGGTTCAATTATCGATATAAATTACGAAAATGAAATATAATTTGATACTCGAATACATTACTAATTATAATTATCAAAATAATCACAAATGATATTGAATTTTTAAGCTTTAACATCATGCTCGTTATCAAATAATCCTGAAATATCCGTGTATCAAATTTCGTGTAAATCTGTTGAATTTTTAACTTTTTGACACGATTTGATATCAGCTACTCCAGAAATATCTGACTACCAATTTTAATGCGATTCCTACGAAACAATTTTGACACTGGCGCATTCGCCATATTCTTGTAAAAACATTTTTAAAAATTTTTACTCACCTTATACTAGACATGACTTTGTGAAACTATGACGTGACCACCGACGAGCCATACTCTACATTGTTCAATAGATTTGGTAGCAATCTCCTAAGTTACACCAGACAAATCATTACACATAAAAACATATATATTTATATACAGTGTCAGAAAATGTTTCATTTGGGTCGGCAATGAGAGCAAGCGAGAGCGAAGCAACTAGACTATTCTTTTTTATCGTATAACACATCCTACCCGTGCCACCTGCTTTCCCCACCACATGCACGTGGGCAGCTCTATCTGCGGGAAATGTAAAGAATTATTTGACTCGTTTTGAAAGTATAAACGAGTTAAATAATAATTTTAGTTATTAAAGCACGTAATAATATTACCTATACTGAACAGAGCCAACCACATCCTTCCTTTGAATAAATGGTACTGAAATTTTTAATAGCAATGATGTACGTGTTTTCTTAATAGCGCGTCATTATTTGCTCCCTCTACTAGAACACTGGTACACGCCTTTATTGTAGGCGGTCTGTCAAGCCGTTGAAACTAAGCTTGCCACCCAAATCCAAAATCTTCCGATACTGTATACTTGAGAATCTCTTCCTTTTTAAAATTTTTTGAAGTATTTGAATAAATAAATAAATAAATAAACTGTATTTTCCTCTCAGACAAAGTGGTATACTTGTATAGGAATAGTCATATGCTTACCTACAAACTAACTGTTACTTTCATAGAACTCATCCAGACTATAAAAGCATTTAACAACAAGATAATTGTTTAACTGTCTTTTAAAAGATTTTAAACTTGGTGCATTTTTTACATGTGTCGGTAATTTGTTAAAAATATTTAGACCTAAATAATTTGGTGAGTTTGAAGTTATTTTGTATTTACAAAATTGCACATGAAAATGGTCTTTTTGCCCAGTATTTATTTGGTGAACATTTTTGTTTAAAATATAGTTACCATTATTTTGATAAATAAAAACAAATAGTTCATATATTAACACAAGAGTTAAAATATTGTAGTTTTTTAAAAGGTCTCTACAAGAGTACCTATTAGGCACACTAGTAATGCATCTTAAATTAAATTTTTGTGCAATAAATACACCCAATAATTGCTTGGAGCTACCCCAGAAACATACCCCATATTGCATTCTAGAAGAAACTTGCACATGGTACACCATAATAAGTAGTTGTTCAACTGTTAAAACAGTTTTTAAGTTTCGAAATAAATAACATAGTGAATTTAATTTCGAAATTAACTGTCTTCCAGTTGAGAGATTCATCGATCGTAACACCTAAAAATTTTTATTTTTTTAAACTGTTTATTTAACGTCGGCCTATTTCCGCTATCAGGGCCTATCACCGACGCCAGGAGACGAGCTACCCCCAATCTGGAAATTTTGCCGAACCTCTTCTCGTAAGAAGAGTAGGGATCTTTTACCCCCCCCCCCCCATAAAAAAAAGTGGTCTGGCCTGCGGATCATACCAGTGCATCCTTAGATATTTTGACCCTCTTACTTACCAAATACATAAGGATACACTGCCACTGGTATGGTCCTCCGGACAGACCATTTTTGAGGTGGGTGTTTTTTGGGGGTTGGGGGTGAAAAACGAACCAATCTGACAATTCTGACTTCGGATTCGCTTTCAGCGGGTCCAAATACAAAACTAATCTGGTCCGCAGGCCGGACCACTTTTTTTTTGGAGAGGGGGGTGGTTTTTTGGGGTCAGGGGTGAAAAAGGTGACTTCGGATTCGATTTCAGTGGATCCAAATACATAAGGATACACTGGTCTGGTCCGCAGGCCAGACCACTTTTTTTTGTGTGACTGTTAGACCACAAGCCTATGCTAAATTTTTAGGGGGTCATATGATGAAACGATATAATTTTTGTAGTCCTACAGAAATAAATCACTTTGAGTAATATGCCGTATATTTTAGATGGGACATGAGAAAGCCGCGGAAAAGTGAAAATCGTAACCCACGGGGGTTGCATTTTTTCAAACGATTCTGTACGGGTTACGTTTATTTGGACTGTATTTATATCTGTGTCTCTTAAAAAGAGAGAGAGTACAAAAACTAGTGGAAGCATTATACTCTTTGCCGATTTACTGAGCTTTTTATATAATTGTTACACATTCTATAGGATACTCTTCGCATTTTTCTTGTAAATAATGTTAGTTTTTGAACATTCTAAATTTTGTGATACCAACTTTGTTGTGAAAAAAAAAATATATATATGAAAAAAAAAATCGCCATGTGAGGGATCGAACACGAGACCTTTGGATTGAAAGGCAAATCAAATCAAATCCAATCAAAGATATTTATTAAAGTTTAAAGACATGAATGCGCCTCAGCTGGGTCCAGTCTAGAGCCGATCACCCCACCGCGGCGTGCAACGTCGCGGTAAGTAGGTGATCGGGTGGAGGGGTTTAGCTTCGGCTGTAACGACAGATGCAATTGGGGCGTTAGGGCTCCTGTTTAACATATATAAAAAACTTAAACCTAACAATTTCGTTGAACAATAATCCGGGAAGATATTAAAATACTTAGAAATAGCTAGAACTACGAAGAAACAATTGCATTTTTGACACACGCGCACTGTCGCGCGCGCGCATTAAATTTATGAAGAAAATCTTGTTGTCCATACGGGAAAACTTAGTGAAAAAACCCGTTCGAGAGTCACGGATTTATCCAGTGGTCTACCTGCCTCTGGAAGGACGGGGTGAGGGGAGATTATGATTTTAAAAGTTGGGGTTTACTAGCAGTTATTGGTCTAAAGGGAATTTGGAAGAAGAACAAAAAGGGACAAAAGAACAAAAATTGAAAGGCAAATGCTTTAGCCATTGAACTATCTCATCTTACCACAAAACTTGAATAAATATCGTTCAAGAATTATATTTCAACGGATTAGATACATTATTATGAAATATATATATTGGTAAAATATAAAAACAAAAAAAATTTATAGGGAATAATATTTCGCAATATTTCTATTTAAATACAAATGACAGAAATTATGAAAAAATTTTTTTTTTATTTAAATGATTAATAACTTTTTTTATTTACTGATTGATTTTTTTCAAAAACAATAGGGTTCTTCCTCTAGCTAACGCTAACTTACTTTCCAAATTTCAATACAATCGGACTTTTCTTTCTTAAGTTATCGTGCTTACAAGAAACGTGACGGACGGACGGACAGACGGACAGACGGACAGACGGACAGACGGACAGACGGACAGACGGACTGACGGACGAACAGGCGGACGGACGGACAGACGGACGGACGGACGGACGGACGGACGGACGGACGGATGGACAGACGGACATTTTGAAAATGAAAATTTTTTCTCTACGAGCGATATTTACTGATTTAGAAATGTGCCGATCAAATACAATATACTCTTCGTTTTTGCGAAGAGTATAATAATGGGACAGAAGTACAGGAATAATTTTTGTTTTCCAAAAAGTGATCTTTATGTACTAAGATGATAGGATTCCGTACGGCTTTTATGAAATTCGATTTTTATATTAACAAGGATGAACTTTTTTGCTATGCCGTACAAATCAGTTGTACCATGAGGTGGCCAACGCGAGATCAACCCCCTTCCTAGACCTCTATTAAGGGTGGTGATTTGATACCACATAAAGCTTGATTGTTATAATACTATTTTATATAATAATAATTTTTATTACCATGCCGTACATTTTAGTTGATACATATGTCCGGAAAATTGAATTTTCCGTCCCAGAGTGAGCTTTTCTGGATAAAAAATTATTGCAAGACTTTATTACATTCGAGCAATACTTGATATTGTAATAATTCAAAATTAATGGACCTGAAACGCAAAAGGATTTTCCGAAAAATTTCCGCTATATTTTGTCGAAACAGTGCGTAAATAAATTATACTTTATAAAAAGGAATATTTATCAAAAGATGTAATAGAGAAGCTGAAAAATATTATTTTCTATTAGCCGGAGAGCGAGACAGTGGCGGATCTAAGGTAAAAGGCTCAGGTGGCAAACGCTTTGAAGGGCCCATTTTTTCGGATGATAACCTATATATAATCCACAGTATAAGGGCCCTGAGGTGGCATTTGCTCATTTGCCGCCCGGTTAGATCCGCCACTGGAGCGAGACCCTCAAATTCGATACATGCTATACAACTCTCGAACACACAAAAACAGACAGTCGATTCTTATGTAAAAATACCTCACAAAACATATTTTTGAGGTCGCGTTTTGTTTTGGAATTGTGAAATTGGAAAAAATTGCACTTTTTTATACTTTTTACGAAAATCACTATTGTCGCATTTTTAATGTTCCCACTCCTCTATATCTGTTATTCGTTGTCATAAAAATTTGATATTTTAGTATTGCAATACTCAAACATTTCGCTTTCTAACAATGTATGCAAAAACAATATATGTTTTGATGTGACTGAAAAATAAATAAGTATTAATGAAAGAGTTACCACTTTTGTACACTTTACAGAGATAAAGTGTAGATTGAGGTAACTTTTTTATTTTTCAAAATAATTGCATACTATAAAGAGTAAACTGTAGCTAATTTAATGAGGAATTTTTTTTATTTGGAGGGTTTTTTCATAAAATTTATATTAAGTGAGAAAAAGGCCGTGTAACATGAGTCATTCAGAGAGAGACAGCAGTAATTCCGAAACTGATATATACCAATTTCTTACTTTACTTCAAGAAAAATTCGTCTCTGAAAAATATATTTGGTTCTGGTATCTCATTGCGGCCCATCTAAAATGTACGGCATTGTGATTGTTTATCAACTTTTGCTATTTTCAATGATATTTCGCAAACACCGTATGGTATCTAATGACCATAAAGGGTCGTGTAAAACGCATAAATAACATAATCTAGTGTCTAAAATCCCAACAATGAAAATGTACGGCATGGCCACATTTGCATTCTTTTATAGTTAAGGAAAGGAAAAACGATGTAAAGTTGAAAATATATCCATTGTATTAAGAAATAGAGGATTTTTAATTTGCAAAATTTTTAATAAATTTCACTTGTTTTGAAATTTTCTAATTTTATTATTGTCCATTATTTTTTGTACGGCTACTAAATAAAATAAAAGTTCTAACCTATCCAAAAAATATATAGCCGTACACTATCAAATAAATTTACCCTAGAAAATGTGAGTTTTTCCCTTTCTCGGGGGTGATTTTTTATTTACATTGATAATACCCATTCTTTTTAGACGGAAGATTTTAAATGTCGCATAATATTTTGGAATTGATGCCGTACCAGGATCAAATCACCACCCTTAATAGAGGTCTAGGAAGGGGGTTGATCTCGCGTTGGCCACCCCCTGGTCCAACTGATTTGTACGGCATAGCAAAAAAGTTCATCCTTGTTAATATAAAAATCGACTTTCATAAAAGCCGTACGGTATCGTATCACCTTAGTACATAGAGGTCACTTTTCAGAAAACGAAAATTATTCCTGTACTTCTGTCCCATTATTTTTGTACGGCATTCTCTTTTTAAGAGTCACAGATATAAATACAGTGCAAATAAACGTAAGCCGTACAGGATCGTTTGAAAAAATGCAACCCCCGTGAGTTACAATTTTCACTTTTCCGCGGCTTTCCCATGTCCCACCTAGAATGTACGGCATAGGGCTCAAAGTGATTTATTTCTGCAGGACTACAAAAATTATACCTTTTCAAGCGGTATCATATGACGTCCTAAAAATTTAGCATGGGCTTGTGGTCTATGTGTAATTTGTAATACATTGTTACATTTGGATTCCAACATTTCATCTGCATTATCCAGTATTAGAAGGAATTTGTCAACAGCGAACATAACAAAGAATACATCAGTAGATACAGTATCAAGCGCGTTCGCATATAATAAAAATAATATCGAACCCAGTACAGAGCTTTGTGGGACTCCCACCTTTATGTCTAGATGTTCAGATTTTATTGTTTTTCTGTTGTTATTGTCAGAATATAATAGGCTAACATATTGCGTACGGTGATCCAAAAAAGAAGCTACAAATTCATGAGCTACCCCACGTATACCATACGAATAAGGTATAGGTAATAGTTTTACATGATTGACGCAGTTGAATGCCCTATTTAGATTACAAAATATCCTCACTCGCCCCCATATTCTGTTAGTTTGTTAAGAAATAAATGAATAGCTGTTTGTGTTGACATATCAGCCCGAAAGCCATGTTGATTTTCTGTAAAAATGTTATGTTTTTTGATAAATTTGAGTAAGCGATCTAAATAACAATATTCTAATATTTTTGAGAAGCCAGATGGAATAATCACTGGTCTGTAATTTTCCATTAAATGGGGATTCCGTTTTTTATAAATTGGAACCATCTTTCCTACCTTTTTTGGAAAACATCCTGTTATAAAAGAGAAATTAACTAAATAAATAAGTGGATCTATGATAAAACCAATCACTTTTTTCAGTAAAAACATAGAAACTTCATCAGGACCTGAAGAGTGTTTATTTTTTAGTTTGTTCTTTAATAGAGTTAGCATTTCCTCACATACAAATGGTTTAAGAAATATTGTACGAGATTGTTTGGGAATAATACATTTTCTACTATTATTATTTGTACTAGTTACAGGTATTTTAACAATTATATTCTCCGGCGCATCTATAAAATTAAAGGCTACTATATCACAAAGCTCACCTTCCTTTAATAGTTTTGTATTCTGATATTTTATTTTTATTTGATAATTCAATTATAACGTTCCATGCTGTTTTAGATAAGTTGTTTGAATTAATGATTTTATTTTGATATAATTGGTTTTTAGTGTGTTGAACAAATAAAGTGTGAGCTTTTTTAACGGTCTTGTATATACTGGATAATTCCGGACACATATTTTTTAAATTATGAAAATCTTTTAATTTTGAGCTTGATACTTTTACCTCGTTAGTTATCCAGTTTTTTCCACGCCTGGTACAATCGTCATACATTTTCTTGAGTGGAAAATATTTGTCAAGATAATACATAAATATGTTGTAAAAACATTCAATGAAATTGTGTTGCAGTTGTTTGGATTAACGGCTGCTCTGGGTTTATGATCAGTTTCAATATCAAGCAGATAGTCACTTTACAATATATGAATAAAGTATTTTTAATACTGTTATGAAATTATTTAACAGTTTTGTATTGTTGGGTGTGATGTTTAGAACTACTTCTCCAATGGAATTTTTTTTCTTTGTTTAAATTATCTACTCATATTCAAACCGCCCACGTATTTTTTTTCTGTTTAAGCATCAGTTAATACACTCTCCAAATATATGTGCAAAAAGGGTATGTCCCAAATTACAAATTTAACATTCAGGACATTAAAATCAATATCCTCTTCCGCAGCCTTACAGACACCTGTAACAACATACAGACATAAGCTCACAAGTAGCAGAGAGAAAGGTATATATTTATTATGATTGTGGAAAATTGGGTATATGCGCAATGTTTGTAGAAATATCACCCCGTATGCTCAGGAGAGATGATAAAGGGAGGGGTAGAATCGCGGATGAAAAGGGCTGCTGCTGCAGACTCGCTGTGCTTGGTTCAGTCCGTAGAAAACCTCGCGCGTGGTTACTGGACGACTGTCTTAATTTGCCGCATACTAACGTGTGTAATCTGTTGATATTCTCAGACCATTTACTGCTATTATTGTTATTGACATTGTAATTGTGCCAAGTGGATAATAACAATATTATATGGTGGATTATTTTATTCATGTGAATGTGTCTTGTTGGGATTAATTATAATTTTACCAAAGGTAGATTACTAGTACACTTTTGGAATTAACTTTTCTTACCCAAAAAATCACTGCTTTGTTTTCCCAAAATGTTATTCTAAATATCAGTCAATCACTCATGCATATTGGCGGAATATGTTTAATCTGAAAACAACTCAATTCAATTGTACATTTGAAAATCATATACGAAAGCGTAGTAACTTGAAATTTACGTACCTTAACGATTTAAGTAACTGAAGTTATTTTACACCTGTTACATATTACGAAACCTTTTTATTCCTGCTTTTATAACATGGTGAGAAGGTTCATTTTGGATTGGATACCGGCAGATTGAATGAAATAACATTCAGTACCTACACAACGTAAAAATTATTCGCTTCCTTGGCGATTGATATATGAAAAAATCGTCATTAGTGATCTCTTATGAAAAATGTTTATTGCCTAATAATTTTTATAGCGCAAGAAAGAGTACTTTTAGTGATGCAACAGTTGAAAATTTTGAAATATTGATAAAATTACCTTTGCGAATACAATACAAGTAGACTTGCTAACAAAAATGAACAATATTTTTTATGTTAGCATTTTCTACCTATTTGACTCAAATTTTAAGCAGTGCTTACTTATTGCAGGAGAAACGTATGTGCGCAGAAATTCGTCTCGAATTTCGAATAGATATCGGAGAAACGTTGTCTGTCAATTGTTTCTATAACATACCTGTACAGAATTCTTTGTGCTTTATATTAATTTTTTCGGTTAATATTTAAACCGGTACCATATAATTAACTTTACAGTAATGGGGATTTAGTCATTCTACAATGCGTTTGGGAGAACTGTGCCGAAAGTTATTGAAACAGGGTGCAAATTTTTGTGAATGTGTTTTACTGGGATTAATAAAATTTTTACAAGGTACAATTTTGGAATGAAATTTTTGCACTGTTTTCTGCATCGAAAGAAGTCAGTTTCTGTGTTCCGCAAAATGTTATTTCAATAATTGGTCTGTCATTTTTTGCATATCTGACGAAACATACTTACACACTTTTTGACATTCGAAAATTGTGTTTCATATGCGAAAACGTGGGATCTTAACGATTTTAGTTTATTTTCTATTTTACACCTGTTACATATGCAGAGTTCTTTGAAATAGTGTGTTTGTAATGTGGAGAAAGGGTCTTTTTGCGAATTCAATGAAATAATTATGTTAACCTATTTGCGAATTAATTCTCGAATGGAATACACAGAATTAACAACAATTAATTCAAAATTTAGTAAAAATTTCATCAGTCAAATGTTAAATAGTATAATAGTAGGATAAATGTCTTTGTGGTGCATTATAATTTTGTGCAATTCTTTCCAGGATCAAAATCTACAAAAAATTATAAGAAAATTATAATGCTCCTAAAGAATGTGCCGATATGAGCACTGTTAAGGATTTATTTTTGGGTAGGCAAGTACTGAGATATATTCGAAGATTCGATTGTGATTAATAATAACTTTACTAGATTTCTAGTCACCTTTGGAATTAAATGTCTTAACCAAAAAATCACAATTCTGTTTTCTCAAAATGATACTCTAAATATCAACCTGTCACTTTATACATACATAGCGGTACATAATTAAACTTAATCAAAATACAATTCAGGATAAATTTACATTTGAAAATTGTATACAAAAGCGTAGCAACTTGAGACTTACATTCAGTAACGTTATTTTAGATCTGTTACATACCGTCAAATTCTTTGATTCCTACTTCTCCAATATGGACAGTAAGTTCATTTCGGATTGAACACTGGCAGATTGAATGAAATGGCGTTCAGTACCCA
This sequence comes from Rutpela maculata, assembly GCA_936432065.2. Lineage (NCBI taxonomy): Eukaryota > Metazoa > Arthropoda > Insecta > Coleoptera > Cerambycidae > Rutpela > Rutpela maculata. The sequence goes on from OW386285.2 coordinate 116,781,942, forward strand.
AACAACGTAAAAATAATTCGCATACTTAGCGATTTTTAAATGAAATATTGTCATCAGTGATCTCTTATAAATAATTTTCATTCTCTAAAAATTTATTAAAATAATAATACTGATAATGTTACCTTTTCGAAATATACTTACTTAGAGTTGCCGACAAAAATGAATAATAATTTTTTGTCATCATTTTTCTACCTATTTGACTTAAATTATAAGCAATGCTAATTTAATACAGGACAAACTTAGAAATTTGTCTCGGATTCCGAACAGATCAGAAAAACGTTGTTTGTCAGCTGTACCGATAAGGGACCTACACAAAATTCTTTGTGCTCTACATGAATTTGTTCTGTCAATATGTGAAACGGTACCATCGAATTATTCTTACCGTAATGGAAATTTTGTCCTTCTGCAATGTGTTAGAATGAATTGTGCTGCGATCTATTGAAACTTTTGAGGATTACTTTATCATGCGATTGTGCTTAACTGAGATTAATAATACTTTTACCAGGTACGATTTTGGAATTAACTTTTGTATTGTTTTCCGTATCGAAAAAAAAAACACAGATTCTTTTTTCAACAAAATGTTATTTCAAGAACTGGTCTGTCATTTTACACATGCTTTGCTTATGTATTTTTTGTTGTGATACCATAAGAATTTAAAGTGATATTCACTAACAATTTAAGTTTATTTTCTATTTTACACGTGTTACGTACTGCAGTGTCCTTTGACATAGTGCTTCTGTGAATAGGTCCCTTTAGAATTGAAACTTGCGAATTGCATTAAATAGCATTGGTAACAACCAATTTGTGAATTCCAAATACAGTAACTAACAATAATCAGTTCAAAAAAGAGCAACAATTTGAATAGTAAAACGTTAAATAGTGTAGTAGGATAAATGTCTTTGCAGTGCATTATATATTTTTTTTCAATTCTTCCTTCCAGGATCAAACCGTACAATTACAAACAGTACCACGTACAATTTTGGAATGAAATTTTTGCACTACTTATTTTCTGCATTGAAAGAAATCAGTGTCTGCGTTCCGCAAAATGTTATTTCAATAATCGGTCTGTCATTTTTTACATATGTGACGAAACATACTTATACACTTTTTGACATTTGAAAAGTGTGTTTGATATGCGAAACGTAGGATCTTAACGATTTAAGTTTATTTTCTATTTTACACCTGTTATGTATGCACTTTGAAATAGTGCTTTTGTAATGTGGAGAAAAGGTCTTTTTTGGATTGAAACTAGCGAATTCGATGAAATAATTATGTTCACTTATTTGCGAATTAAGTCTCGAATGGAATACACAGAATTAACAACAATTAATTAAGAATTTAGCAAAAATTTCATCAGTCAAATGTTAAATAGTATAGTAGGATCAATATCTCTGTAGTGCATTATAATTTTGTGCAATTCTTTCCAGGATCAAAATCTACAAAAAATTGTAAGAAAATTATAATGCTCCTCAAAGAGTGTGCCGATGTGAGCACTATTAAGGATCAATTTTTGGGTAGGAAACAATTCAGATATATTCGAAGATAAAAATGTGTATTGTTGGGATTAATAATAATTTTACTAAAGGTACATTTTTAGTTCATCTTTGGAATTAAATGTCTTAATCAAAAAATCACATTATTATTTTCCTAAAATGATGCTCTAAATATCAACTTGTCACTTTACACATACATAGTGGTATATAAATAAACTTAATCAAAATTCAGATTCATTTTACATTTGAAAATTGTATACAAACGCGTAGCAATTTGAACTTACATTCAGTAACGTTATTTTACACTTGTTATATACTGTAAAACTCTTTGTATTCCTACTTCTGTAATATGGATAGTATGGATTGGATTCTGGCAGATTGAATGAAATAGCGTTCAGTACCTACACAACGTTAAAATTATTCGCATCCTTGGCGATTTTTAAATGAAATATTGTCATCAATGATCTCTTATGAATAATTTTCATTCTATGAAAATCTATTAAAATAATAATTTTTACTGCCAAATTAATAGGACGTATTTAGGGTGCAAACAGTTGAAAATTTTCAAATACTGATACCTCTACGAAAGTTGCTAACAAAAATAAAAAATAATTTTTTGTCATAATTTTCCTACCTATTTGACTCATATTATAAGCAATGCTGATTAATTACAGGACAAATTTATGTGCGTAGAAATTTGTCTCAGATTCCGAACAGATATCGGGAAAACGTAGTTGGTCAGCTGTACCGATAAGGCACCTACACAAAATTATTTGTGCTCTACATTAATTTATTCTGTCAATATTTAAAACGTTACCATCGAATTATTCTTACCGTAATGGAAATATTGTCCTTCTACAGGATGTTTGAATGAATTGCGCTGCGATCTATTGAAACTTTTGAGGATTACTTTATCCATGCGGTTGTGTTTAACTGGGATTAATAATACTTTTACCAGGTACGATTTTGGAATTAAATGTTGTATTGTTTTCCGTATCGAAAAAAAACACAGATTAATTTTTTATCAAAATGTCTGGTCTGGTCTGTCATTTTACACATGCTTATGTATTTTTTGTGGTGATACATAGGAACTTAAAGTAAAATTCACTAACGTTTTAAGTTTATTTTCTATTTTGCAAATATTACCACACCTTTGTATTCCTCCTTTTGTAATGAGGGGAGAAGGTTCTTTTTGGATTGGACACCGGCAGATTGAATGAAATAACATTCAGTACCTACAAAACGTTACTATTCGCTTCCTTGGCGATTGCCATATGAAGAAATCATCATCAGTGATCTCTTATGAAAAATTTTTATTCCCTAATAATTTTTATCGCGCAAGTAAGAGAAAATTGAAAATTTTGAAATAATGATAATGTTACCTTTGTGAATACCATATAATTAGAGTTGCTAACAAAAATGAACAATTTTATTTTACGTTAGCATTTTCTAGCTATTTGACTCAAATTTTAAGCAGTACTTACTTATTGCAGGAAAAACTTATGTGCGCAGAAATTCGTCTCGAATTCCGAATAGACATCGGGGAAACATTGTCTGTCAATTATTTCTATAAGATACCACCTGCACAGAATTCTTTGTTTTACAATAATTTTTTCGGTTAATATTTAAAACGGTACCATATAATTAATCTTACAATTATGGGGATTTAGTCATTCTATAATGTGTTAGGGAGAATTGTGCTGAAACTGATTGAAATAGAGAGGCCAATTTTTTGTGAATGTGTTTTACTGGGATTAATAACATTTTTATCAGGAGGTCCAATTGTGGAATGAAATTTTTGCACTATTTTCTGCATCGAAAGAAATCAGTTTGTGTTCCGCAAAATGTTATTTCAATAATCAGTTTATCATTTTTTACATATGTGACGAAACATACTTACACACTTTTTCGACATTTGAGAACTGTGTTTGATATGCGAAAACGTAGGATCTTAACGATTTAAGTTTATTTTCTATTTTACACCTGTTACGTATGCAGTGTCCTTTGAAATAGTGCTTTTGTAATGTGGGGAAAGGTCTTTTTTGGATTAAAACTACCGAATTCAATGAAATAATTATGTTAAACTATTTCTATATCGAGTCTGGAATGGAATATACAGGATAAATGTCTGTGGTGCATTATAGTTTTTTGCAATTCTTTCCAGGATCAAAATTTACAAAAAACTGTGAGAAAATTGTTAAACTCCTCAAAGATTGTGCTGATATGAGCACTGTTAAGGATTTATTTTTGGATAGGCAACTATTGAAATATATTTGAAGATAAAAATGTGTCTTGTTGGGATAAATAATAATTTTACTAAAAGGTAGCTTTCTAGTTCACCTTTGAATTAAATGTCTTAACCACAAATCATAGTTTTCTCAAAATGATATTCTAAATATTAACCCGTCACTTTATACATAGCGGTACATAAATAAACTTAATGAAAATACAATTCAGATTAATTTTACTTTTGAAAATTGTATACAAAAGCGTAGCAACTTGAAACTTACATTCAGTAACGTTATTTTACACCTGTTACATACTGTCAAACTTTTTGTATTCCTACTTCTGTAATACGGACGGTAGGATCATTTTAGATTGGAGACTGGCAGATTGAATCAAATAGCGTTCAGTGCCCACACAACGTAAAAAATTATTTGCATCCTTGGCGATTTTTAAGTTTAATATTTTAATTAAAGGTCTCTTTTGAATAATTTTCATTCTCTGAAAATTTATTAAAATAATAATTTTTACCGCCAAAGTAATAGAACTCGTAATAGAACGTATTTAGAGATGCAACAGCTGAAAATTTTCAAATACTGATAATGTTACCTTTTCGAAAACAATTTACTTACTTTGAGTTCCTAACAAAAATGAACAATAAATTTTATGTCAGCATTTTTCTACCTATTTAACTCAAATTATGAGCAATGCTAAATTATTACAGGACAAACTTTTGTGCGTAGAAATTTGTCTCGGATTCCGAACAGATATGGGGAAAACGTTGTTTGTCAGCTGTATCGATAAGGCACCTACACAAAATTTTTTGTGCTCTACATTAATTTATTCGGTCAGTATTTAAAACGGCACTATCGAATTATTCCTACCGTAATGGTAATTTAGTCCTTCTACAATGTGTTTGAATAAATTGCGTTGAGATCTATTGAAATGGGGGTGAAAACTTTTGAGGATTACTTTATACGTGCGATTGTGTTTAATTGGGATTACTTTTACTAGGTATGATTTTGGTAATAAAATTTGTATTGTTTTCCGTTTCGAGAAAAAAAAAACACAAATTCATTTTTGATCAAAATGTTATTTCCAGAACTGGTCTGTCATTTTACACACGCTTATATATTGTGGTGATACATAGGAACTTGAAGTGATATTCAACGATTTTCTATTTTACACCCGTTACATAGTGTCCTTTGAAATAGAGCTTCTGTGAATAGGTCCCTTTTGGATTGAAACTTGCGAATTGCATTAAATAACTTTGGTAACAACCAACTTACGAATGCAATATATAGTAACTAACAACAAGCGGTTCAAAAAAGAACAACAATTTTAACTTACTGTTAAATACGTTAAATATTGTAGTAGGATAAATATCTTTGCGGTGCATTATATTTTTTTTCAATTCTTCCTCCCAGGATCGAACTCTACAAAAAATTGCAATTTAATGAAATAGATATCTGTTAATCATTTTGAATTCATCAGCTAGTTGTACTAATTTTTATCGTGCGTGTAATATGGTGATGGAAACCTATAAGCTTTACTTGGTGCAAAGGTTGAAAATTTTCAAATACTCAGTGTTACTTTTTGTGAATACGCTCTAAGTCAAATAAGTGCAATACTTATAACGCACAAAATATTTACCTCTGAAAAAATGTGGGTAGCATTTTGTTTCAGAATCCAAATAGATATGGGAAAAATTTTGTAATTTTTCTGTGAATATGTATTAAAATTTTGTTGACCATTTTTTTTTGTGTACGTGGTTAATTTGTAAAATGATAGATAATAGAATTATTACCACCGTTATGGGGATTGGTATGCTCTACAGAGTGTTTGGGAGAAATGTGCCGAAAGTCATTCAAATATTGTATTGTATCGATACGAATGCGTCTTACTGGGATTGTGAACATAATGATTTTACCAAAAGTAAAGTAAATAAATTAATAAATTTTCCGCTCGGTTTTGCGTATCGAAAAAAATTGCAGCTTCGAAATATCATTTCATAAATATTTGATGAAAGTGAAATATATTTTATGCTGAATTCAAAACTTTTTAATATTTGAAAATGGTGTTTGCTCTACGTAAAAGTAGTGCTGATTGACAATTAAAGTTTATTTTCCCATTTTTAATTCCAGACACACAAAGGAGTTGTGTCATATATTTGATGTCTCTTTGTGTGTCTGTCTGTTATATCTCTTCAACGTGTGATCGATTTTGATGATGAGTTTTCTCTATATGAAATGGTATTTTGACGAGGTTTTTAGCAATGTCTTATCTCGGTAGACCTTCAGAGGGATGCACATCAGCAATAAACAGTTAATTATTCTCATGTTGCTCTCTAATGTTTCAACCGATATCGATGTGGTTTTCTCTATATGTTAGTACATTACGATATGATTATAGAACCTGATCGGGAGTTTTTAAGAATGTTCTATTCTCGGTTCAGTTATACTTGTACACCTGTTACATATTGCCGTGATCTTTGATTTACAGCATACAGTGTACAGATGCTAACAACAATGAACTCAAAGAGGAACAAAAATGTTCTGTCAAATTGTGCATTATTTATTTCATTTATGTACTTATTTATTTATTTATTCGTATATGAGACGGTACCATAGAATTACTCCTATTGAAATAGAGATCAGCAACTCATCCGCTGCGTTTGGTAGAACCTTTTTAAATCAGGTGGCAATTTTTATGATTTAGCTAAATCTAAAGCAAATCTATATTTGGAGCAATTCAATCTCTTTGTGACATATTTAATGAACAGGCAGTTTCACTGGGTTAAGAAAACTTTTGAAATTTAAATAAGTCTTGTTAGATTAGAGCAAAACTTTAGTTAAATATTCGAAATTGGCAAACTCGAATAATGTCCTAGCTAATTATTGAAACTAAGTTTCATAAATAATTTATTAAATCAATTACAGTCTGCTTTGTCCATCGGTCTAAACTATTTTCTGATTTTTCACTTTTGAAAATATCCAAGATAATCAATTTTAGATATAATGAGTTTTATACGTTGGTAGCGAACTTTATTCGCATATCTAGCAACTAGTAGACATTTTTATCAAGAATTGAAAGTATTTTTTTCTACGACTATTGAATAATTCATTAATTATCGTTACATTTTTGAAGAACTAACAAGGTTCATTACTCACGGCCGTGGGTAATAATTCTATACTCAATAGGCTAGCACCAATCCCAAGGGTTCATTTTCATTACTCAACAGTTTTAGTGGAGCAATCACAAAAAACGATTTAAAGTTCAAAAACATCGCATGTGTCATAACTCAATTCAAACTGTCATGCATATATAGATTTATATAACTGTTAAAATTACTATTAGGTTTCTTTTTACTAATTGACACAACTTTGTTGTTACAAAAATTATTTCAGGCGATGATAAAATTACCGGTAGAAAAATACTGCAGCAGTTCAATTGCTACTTCATAAAAAAATATAATAATAATAAGAAAATATATAATACTGTTCAAGATCTACCTTTTATTGCGTCACCAAATATACATAATAACTACGTCAAAAACTTTTATGAATCATATGCACTATGTAAATGGTTAATCCTAATCTGCAGCTGTCCTGAAAAATAAAATTATATATAAAAAATATTTTTAAGAAAAAGCTTTTATTTGAAAAAACTACTAAAAAGTAAAAATTGTTTTTTTAAATTCATACACCTGGAAATCAAAAGCTTTGGGGGCGGTCATATAGAGCTATTGCATAGTTACCTCGCTCAATTGGCCGCCCCCAAAGCTTTTGGTTTCCAGGTATATGAATTTTAGTAGTTTTTTCAAATAAAAGCTTTTTCTTAAAAATATTTTTTTGAATAATTTTATTTTTTACTTTTTAGTCTACTTATTTTACAAACAGACAGACAAAACCCTTTCATTTGCCACCGCCATCCACACCTTTCCTCTCCCGTCTTCTCTAACACTACTTCCCACTTCTTACCGTACTTATACACGTGTGCCAAATTTCAAAGCTCTAGCTTAATTAGAACTAGTCGAAATTCTGCTTGCAAGGTTTGACCTAAACAAACAAACATACAAGCAAACATTGCAAGTTAAATAAATAACAAAAACTTTTAATAATTACCATAAGTATATGCTTATATTCCATCTAGTGATCACTCACCTTTTTTAATTATTTCTTTATAATAATTCCCTAATCAATCTCAAGTAGTTTAATCGTCTCACTTACAGATGTCGTATGAGCTCATCTTCTATACCTTTCAATTTCTCATACCTAAACTATAATACATAAAAACATAAATATTTAAAAGTTGAATCGAAATATAAGTTTTCCTCATACCTACCTCGTAAATATTCTCTAATTCCATTGTTTTGTCGATCGTAAGTGACGCTTTATGTGCCAAATACTTGCTGCCATTGGCAACGGGTCGTTATTTTTCATAACGTCCCTAGGGACATAAAGTAAAGGACAAGGGTAGATAAGCGCCTTTTTCCGCCCATCGGCCATGTTGTATGTCATTATATTTTCCGAGTAGTATATGTCTTGACAAGTAATGAAAAACTGTTCTTTGGAATAGTAGATTATTCAGTGAGCGCATAATGATGGCTATTACTCGCGGGGGTGATGTTTACGGCACGAGACGAAGGCGTGTCGTAAATCATCCCTGTGTGTAATAGCCATTATACGCGAACTGAATACTATAATTTATCCACGACTATCACATATTTTAACTGTTTTAATCATTTAAAACTGAAAAAATAAAGTTCATTCACAGTAAAACGTTGACGTGTTAAACGTCAAACACGAAAATATGCACGAAAATATGGAAAAATGGATTCGCCGTTTCCTTATGGAAATTGCTAGTTCCTGATTGGTCAAAGGTGCGTTAGAATGAAAACAACTAGTTCCTGGTTGGTTAAATATGTGTTAGAATCAGATTATGTTCATTATACGTTTGGTTGAAATAATGACTATCATTATTTGACAATTGTTAAATGTAGAATGCAATGATTATACGATGGTCGTGGATAAACATATTCTTATTCAATACATACCACAATATGTGGTTTTGAGCGCTGACACGTTTAAATTCGCACGCAACGTCGACACTACTACGACTTCCGCGGAAACGATTTTGTTTTTTATACATTGAAGCGCTTGATGAAACAATATAAATTAACCATTATTTAAAAGCTTGAATGCTTAACAATGAAATGAGGTACAGTTTATCTTGTTTCATCGAGCGCATCTAACTGAAATATACATTAAAAGTTCGGAAAAAGGTCAAAAATTACTAAAAAACTTCAAACATGCCCACTTTGAAATGATATTACTATGACCTACTGTTGTTTTTCAAATGTAAAATATATAGAAACATAAAGATCATATGTTCAACTATAAATAAATAATGCTTAATGACTTTAAGGAGAACTTTTCTTTTTTATGAAATTAGTGGGCGAAAATTATATAGCTTATCTACCCTTGTCCTTTTCTCTTTTATATAACAAGTATTAAATGTTTTAACTTTTTTGGAAGTAAATACAGACAAGCCTTACTTGCTATGACTTCTATATCCGACATTATTTTCAAAAATGTTCAGAGCTATTATAATAAGGTGATTTAATTTATCTTGACAGTAGTTGTCATTTGAATACAACCCGCGTCCTAAATTTATGTTATTGACGGTCGTCATGGATATTCCAAGCATCGCTACCTTTACCATTTGCTTAGCAAATATGAAACCTGACTCAAATAGTTATAGTTTTCCACTAGTTTTCTAAAACTTTTTTCTAGTTTAAATGATTTATGGGTATGACGAAAAATATAATATGTACCGCTGGTCGTACAGTGCGATTTTTTGATTTCGAATACTTACAAATCTCGGCCCTACGGGCTTCAGCTTGCAAACTGTATTCTCGACAAATAAAAGTGCACTTACGACCCTTGGTACATAAATACCTATTACTGCATTATCACTAAATTAATAGATCTAGCCCCTTTGCTCGATCGACTGGTAAATTTGTCATATTTTTCGGAAAGGCATTTGGGTATACGGTGTCATCATATAGTGGTTGTTTCGAGTTTTCTGTACACGACCATTAACAAAATTATCAGTGAATAATTGTTAAAGTTCTTCTCAAACCTTTGTGCAGTACAAAAGGAAAGTCTCAAGACTAACGAATTTACTACCAGGTCATACAACACCAACGGTTAGTGCCATACCTCCATGTTCATTTTAGTTAGGTTTTCATAAGTATAGTTTTTAATTAAGGTTCTTTCTAAATAATTTTAGGCCTGTTACGTAGGATAAAAGTTATACCCAGATATAGTATAAAGATTATGGTTCCCTTTTTGGTGGATATTGCCAATTTATGCCGAAAATCTAGCAAAATCCCGCCAATTTTTTGTTGAGTCCACGCTGGCAATTGTTTCAACAGAAATTGTTCCACATTATCCAGCTAGCAGTAGTTTCCCAATATCTGAAGGTATCCTGTATGCTGCATCCTATAAGAAATCAGGGGTTATTCCGTACAAAAGCATATTTAGTTCCAGGTTATCACAGGTTGTACCACAATTTTTCTTTACTTCTTTTTTGCTTCATGCCGCCAGATTTCTTTATCAGCAAGAAGAACTATTAACGTTTTATTAAAAATAAATTTACAGGCGATATTTTTTTTATCTATGCAATAATCGTATTTACTGTATATATATAATCAATTTATTTGATTTATTGTTTTTTATAATATTTATAATAACCCATATTTTTTTTTTATTGAATATATTCTACAGCAAAGTATACATGTATGCGGTGATTTTTGTAGAAGCAATATTTTTCAAATTAAAATTAGTAAATTAATGATTTAAAATATATACTATACATACTACACAATTACTCAACACTACGTGCAAAAATTGTGCCTAATATTTTTTTCTTAAATCTTAATTATAGTCCCATAGATTTTAACATTTGTTTCATTTCCCTTACATCTCCTTTTAGGACTGATGGTAATTAATTACTGGTTGGTTAACTATTTTTTTATATAGCGCTATTTTTTTTATGCAACTAATTAGCGCCTTCATTATCACAGGTGAAAGTATTTACTCTTTCTCGAAAAACAAAATAAAATCCGTATCCACGACCCAGCTCAGCAACAAAATCCTGAGAGCCGTTTGCAACGTGTCAAAATAAATTATTTTAACACTTAAAATTCAATTTTCTATTTTACAGCATAAAGAGGGTGACAGTACAACTAGTTTTATTAATAATAAGTAGGCCATCGATTTCGCCGAAAGTAAAAAAAATGACACTTCGACACTGTGGGCTCGATTTTTTTATTTTGCCAGTGTGATTTACTATGTGCAACAAAAAATCCAATTCTCCTTCTTTCTTAATTCAAAGTACTACTTTAAAAGTTAAATAATGCGAAAACTATGGCACTATAGCACCAGAAATGTTAAAAATTTAAATTAAAGATTATTATCGATCACGTTAAAGGTAATTTTTTTATTTTCTCTCCTGCTTAAAGGATAATAAAGTTACGATCGATACAATGTGCGTTTTGGCATTTTTCCATAAAAAGCTCGCTATTTCTCACAATTATTATTCTCTGCAAAACCGTAAAGTGCAACTTCCTGTTAAGTACTCGTAGAAAAGTACAATATTCTACTTGCGTATAATAGCTATTACTCACTCGGATGAATTACAACACTCGCCTCGGCTCGTGCCGTAAACGTCATCCTCTTGAGTATTAGCCATCATTACACGTTCATTTAATAATATACAATAAGTCATGTGTTTATTATTAAGTATATATTTGAATTTGTCATGTAAAGGTTTGAAAATATTTTTTTTTAGATATCTCCATCTACTGGGTATTTATTTGCCTCTGCGTACCTGAATAATTCCAAAAATTCACTACAATTAAAACTTGAATTATTATTTTGTTATGTATTTTTATTGTTTTTTTCCAATTTAGCGAAATAGATATCAGTTGTTTTAAATCCGCCAACTAGTAAAATAAAATTTTAATCGGGAAAAGCCACAAGTTTAAGGACAATTGACTCATTTTCCAAAAAAAAATCAGTTTCAGGGTCGGGATCATATCTGAGACTGCTTAGATATATATAAACAATTTAAGAAAAAAATATGATGGAGAACAATAATATTTGGCATGTAGTTAACACAAGTACCAAGGAAAATATATGCTTATTTATAGGGGAAAATATATTAAAACACTAACTAATAAATATAAGGTGCCAAATAGAGAAGGGAGTTTTATGTAAATACTTTACAGATTTTTTTATTTAAAGAAGACAATCGCTATTTCAGTACTAATTTAATTAAGAGTCAATGACGTATATATTTTTTATAGAAAAATGCGTAGTAAGAATTTGATTCTCAATACGTAATTCTCATTTTATAGAGTTAAGAACGGGATATATATTTTTTCTAAGATACTTATTTTTCATATTATTTTCTGGCTATTCATGTTATTATTTATTTCTACGATTAGGGGCCGTCAGTGTAGTAATACTAAATAGTGTAGGATTCCCATGCAATATTAACATTACCTTCGCACGAAAACCTTCAAAAGGGGAAGATAATAACTTTCTTTATTTATTATATTCGAAAGAATACGAGAATTTTTATTTTACGATTTACTGAATTCATATTATCTGTAGAGTTCAATCTTTCATATGTACTTGTTGGGGGTTAGATTTCGGATAATAGCTAGAACATAAGTAGGCAGTCATGTATACGCATACATTTTGTTTGATAACTTGAGTGATATTTGACAAAGCAGCATTTGGCATGGTAGTGGAGTCAATTAAGTTTTTTATCTCTGAATTTTCGTACATTGTATGGACTTTAATAATTCCTGCTGTATTATATTTTTAAGACTACATAAACTGAAGTCATGCCATTCGATCTATGTGTTTTATGGGTCTTAGAGAGGAGGTTAGGGGGAAATTTAAGGATTTAAAAATTTTTACTTTGCCTTCTGTGTATATTTATGAATGTCTTTTGTTTGTTGAAATGAACTTAAATCAATATAGTTCTGTAAGTGATATACATTCCCATAAAATCAGAAATTATGTGTGCCAAAAATTATTACGGACCATTATTTTTTAATAAACTACCAAAGACAATTACAAATCTAGATTTTAAGCAATTCAAGCAAAAGATAAAAGAGATTCTTACAGAAAATGCATTTTATAATTTTGATGAGTTCTTAAATGCCGATAAAATTATTAATTTGAATTTATTATGACAGTGTATCTTTGTATATGTAACCAGGTACGTATATTTTTTGTTTGTAATTATGCACCTGTTTTCTCTTAATATTTTATATGTTATATATCTCAATGTATATATGTACCAATTTTTACTTTATTGTCATTTTAAACACTGTATATTATTCTGACGTATCTGATTGTGTAATTACACTGAAAAGGCAAATAAAGAATTTGTTAAAAACCTACAATGGCTGCTTTTTATATGAGGGTGGTTCCCACTCCTTCTAGAGGCATGGGCAAAAAATAAAAAACTAACCACTAGATACTAGAAACAAATTTTAAGAGAAAAAGATGGCATACATTTTTTTCTAAAACTTAATATTTTCCAAGTTATAACGAATTGAACAGTGCGATTTTCGCATCTAAAAAATTTGTACCTGAAGACCATTTTTCGCAAATAACTCAATAACTCAATAACTAAAATGAAAGATTTAATGTGAAAGAAGATTTTAAAATGAAATATTTGGTTTTTTTTCTGTGCCATTAATAGTTCTAAAAATATGGCAATTTAAAGATGGTACTAGAACATTTACAAATCGAGATATAATATTTTCATCTCAAATATTTCAAAAACAACAGTCTGACTTTAAAAATACATATGATAGAAATTAAAGGACTTGAGATTATATTTAAATAGTTTTTATCACTTGCGTACCGGTTTTGGGCGTTGGCTCTTGTCAGCGCAAAGCAGAGCCGAACACCTTCGATGCTGCGGGATCCTTTTGCTCTTAATAAAATCCAGCAATACAAAGTCAGTTACTTGTAAATAATGTGCGTTCTTAATGACATTACCATCATTACTAAAAAACGCTGTGTGTTTAATAGTGTAATTAGAAAACCAAGAGGAACACGACAAAATTGCATATTTCCATCCATCTATAATATTGCTTCTTAAGTAATATTTGCCTAGTCGAGGCTTCTATAAAGTGTTTGCTGCAAATGCCGTCAGAGGGACCCACACACATTATTTACAAGCCACTGACTTTGTATTGCTTGACTTTATTAAGAGCAAAATGAGCCCGCCGCGTCGAGCTCTGCTTTACGCTGATGAGAGTCGAAAGCTCGAAACCTGTACGCAAATGACTCTTGACACCTGCCGAGGAGGCGGGGCTCCTTTACTTTAAACAGAGTTCCCTTCACCAGCATTTGTTTCAAGCACATTGCGTTCCTTGTAATGATAATATCATTAATGTCTAAACTTGTACTAAATCACTATATATATCTAAAATTTTGGTCAGAAGATTTTTGTAATAAAAGTACTTTCACAATTTTCATTCTTCAATTTTTTTATTTATTTAATTTCCAATTATTACCTATTAATTAAATTAGATTGTGATATTTCTATCTTAATTCAATTTCATCTGTTTGTTAATTTTTTTACCTAATTGTTGACTTGTAAGGAAATTGTAAACCTTTTTAAAAGTTTTTTTAATATATTGTTAAAATTTTCTCTTGTGTAATTATTCTTCATCCTCGACAATATTGAAGAATATTAAAACTTCTTTCTCTTGTTCTTTTTTTTTTAAATTAGTCAGTTAAAATACTCTGGCGCCCTCATGGTCTCATAGAAGTCATGAATAAGTATAACAAAATAAAAGAACCCAGTGACTTCCGTTAAGATAGCTGGAGCTAAGTTGCACCTCTTGTTTAGGTTAATGCCAAAACTTAACTTAGTAGGTATCGTTATACAAATTGGCTAATTTGGATGTATGTATGATTACCTGCATTTCTATTTTAAGAAAAAGGGGCTGCCGAATTTGAATATTATTGTGGGTATCTTGAGTCATCGGCTTTATATACACACTTTTTAGTTGTTTAACATATCCAGAACTTTGCGATTTTCTTCTCCGTATATATATTTTCGGTTGCCTAAGTCCAGATTTTAAGAAGAAGGGCTGCCGAAGTTGTATATTATTGTAGGAATCCTGGATGATCGACTCTATGTACACTTTTTAGTTGATTTTTAATCATGACATCGAGAGTTTTTATTGGTTCATAATTATTCGGTATTTGCAAAGTATTTCAGCCACTGAAAAAAGTTTCTATTTAGTGCTTCTGATGTGCTGAGCGAATTTGCAGCGTGGAATTTTGGATGTGTAAAGGCTGGTATTGGTACATTTACACATTCCTCAAATGGAAAAAAATGTGAAAATCGTGTATTCATGCTTTCCAGAAGATACTGTACAATGACTTAAAATCATCAAATTTCCATCAAAATTCCATGAAAACAATTATTTACAGATTATAATAAATATGTTTAATGAATAAAATAAACTTTTACTGTATAGTTTATATTTCATTAATTAGGTACAACAGTTACCTTAGGTATGACTCAAATTTTGTTCTGCTAGCAAAATTTAAAGTACAACGAAACCAAAACAACTACCTTGCTTCAATTTCACGTACTCGATAATTGAAGTATTCTGTTTTTTGAAAAGTAATTGATATTTGATGCAACAAGTACCCTAACTAACTATTTGGTACTTGATACGTGAAGTAGTTTAAATGAGTACTTTGCCCAGGTCTGGTTTTAGGTTATTTTCGCGATTTACAAAAAAAATGGTGGCCAATGGAGCTAAACGGACACCTGATTTATGTTCAGCACGTCGAAATACATATGGTTTTTTTTAAATTTTGTTTGCCTGTGTGATTAATGACTAAATTAATCATGACAAATTTAGTCGATCAATTTCAATCATGACTAAAAATTTATTCGACTAATGCCCATCTTTGCCATACTGTCTATTTATTTAATATGTATTTATTATCGAACTTAATACACCTTCTATTACCAGAATTAAATTATATGGAGTAATATTAGGATATATTACCTCATAAATTATTATTAAATTATCGATTTCCTTGTCGAGTATGAAAACTATTTAATATACGAGATTTCATATTGTGATTTTCTTCTTTCTTCTAAATGTTTTCACTCCCTAAAACTTAATGGGAATCTCATTTCAACTGTCATTCCAATTTTTGTGTTCTCCTCTTCCCCATCTCCTATAATAATGATGCTAATAAGAAAGGAAACGATTCTGATATATAACAATCCATTTGGATTTATCTCTCACAAGAAGGAGAGCATAAACAATAGAGGCCTACTTTGTGTTGGGATATTTGATTTTATTCTTTACTTGTGTAACCTACACAAGTATATAAAAGATTTGTGAGATTTGTCCTTTTTGTCTTGTTTTTTCTTTGGGAGTTTATTTCTCTAGATTAAATGATCTTTTATAATTATATTTTTTTATTTCAGTTGAAACGGTTCGGTCGTTAACACTTGGAATTGTGTTCATTTCCTTTGCATTTTATTACCCAGTGAGAAAACAAAGTAAACGTTTAAGACCTAAAAATAACAGATATTGCAATTTTAGATAGACCTCCGTCTAAAAAAAATTGTTGTTATTTAATATTGTGTTCCTCGATTTTAGGCAACTTTTCTGGGAATTTTGAAAATATATACCGAATGTTCGGTCTGTCACAACATTCTTTTATTTATTGCTTTTTTACTTATTGAAATTCTTTATGAGAAGTGCTACTTGCTATCCGTTAAACTTAAATTGAATTATCCTCAAATAGGTACAACGACTTATTTTGTTTTATGGTTTGGTCAATATAAAAAAAAAACACTAACAAACAGTGCCAACGCTTAATGCCCGATGACGTCACATGCAAATGGTGGGAAACTTGCTTCGTTTGAACGCTTATAAATTCTCAGAGAAACTAAATAGTTTTTTTACCTTTAATTTGGATAAAAAAATAAATAAAAAATACTGAGGAAATAACGTTTTTTTAGTGATCTATTATTCTGTGATGTCAAAGAAATGTATGCATTTTGCTCATTATATTATTAATTTCTATTTTTACATGAATCTGCACATTTAAAATCTATCTTTTAAATTAAATTATAAATTTATTATTATAGTAAATATTTATATATTTTGGTAATCCCGAGTGAACAAGCAGCAAGAACTTAATTTCAACCTTGTTTTTCTGAAGTCGATCAAAACATTTTGATGGCTCTAAAATTGTGGATCAACCCAAAGCCGAAACTGTAGCGCGTATCCCGAGCCCCAAAAGAAAAGACAAAATGGAATGCAAAATAATATTTCAACTACCAATTTTTTTTTTTATTTTATTTTCAGTCGCGACGTCAAAGTCATTAACATGTCAAAGATGATGAAATAAGATGAAATATCCGTAGACCGAGGTATCCATATTTTAAATATACCGTATGCTGAGATCCCATGACTAAAAGTAATGAATTCATATTTAATAAACGGAACCTACAAGAAGTCATGATTTTAGAAACGTTATTCCCCGCTGCATCCTGATGACCTTGGCGACACATCTTGAATTCCCCAACCTAGCCCAGTCGACGTAGGTATCTACCCACAAAAAATTGCAAATTGTGTAAACTTTTTTTTAATGAGTTCGTGAAAGTATGTAGAATAATATTCTGAAAAGTTTGTATTTCGCTCGGGTGCAGAATATAAAAAAAAAGTGAAAAACAAATTTTTTTTCATCCATTTTTTCAAAATTTTGAAATTAAATCAAGCTAGAAAAAAATAAAAAATACAGATGGATAGATCATGTATTTATGAACAAAAAATGTCCTAACAAAATTTATCGTTAAAGCCACGGTTTTCCCGGAAAAAAATAGTCAAGTGTAACGTTATAGCTCGGAGCGAGATCCATGCGTGCACGCGCTTGAATACGCATGACTGTGACACCGACGCACTGAATTACATGTCACTAAATCAGAATTTGTTCAATCTATATGAGTGTTGGTTCATTTAAAAGATGGAAATTGTAGCTTTCTGATGCTTTTTTGTTTTAAACAATATAAGCAAAGGATGGATGGGAAAAATAGACTTAGATATATTATCACGCCCGAACTCAATCGTCGCAATAAACAATATAGAAAAAAATAAAAGCTCTTCAAAAAAAATTCTTTCTTCATTGAGAACTGTTGAAAAGTATGTACACTTCATGATTATTATGGTTTATTACGTTGTAGTAACGAGGATTAAAAAAAGTACATCAAATCATTTTAATTTCTTTGCTTGATGATTTTTTTTTGATAAATATATGTATTGGAGGCTGTAACTTTTCGAGAAATTGACCCATTGGAAAAAATAAAATATCATTTCGGAAAAAATGTATATTTTTCGAATGTTCAAACACAAAATCGTTTACTTGTATGCATTTTTTCGAAAACATGATCAATCAGAGCATGATAAGAAATTGCGATTTTCACGATCTTATCCTTATAAGTATGAACATATCTTTGATTGTTTTGAATACAAATTCTGGAACTTTTGCAATACATTAACAAATGTATAAGGAATCCATTGAATATAGCTGAAATGCGGATAGGTGTACCTGTAATAAGTACAATACAATAAAGGCACGTAAAAATTCATGCGAGCGATTCAGCGGGTATGTGTGGTGTCTGTGTGTGCATTGATAATTATATATTCATACTCACTTTGGATCCTCCTATTCACTAAGAAAAATGTTTAAAACGTGTAATCAAAAAGAGAAAAAAGCTTTATTTTACTCGATAGAACAGTTAAGGATTTTTAGAGGTTCCATAGTATGCATTTAACCGTGCGCTAGCCGTGCAGAGTGACAAGGTTACTTCACTATTTTTTTACAGGAATACCGTGGCTTTAGCGAAAAATTTTATTAGGATATTTTTTGTTCAGAAACACGTGGTTTATTCGCCTGTATTTTTTATTTTTTCCTGCCCTGACTTAATTTAAACAAATTTTTTTTACTTTTTTTTTATGTTCTGCATCCGAGCGGAATGTAAACTTTTCAGGATATTATTCTATACATTTTCACGAACTCATTAAAAAAAAAATTATTCAGTTTGCAACTTTTTGTGGGTTTCACTATAAAAATGTTCTCTGTCGTCTGGGCTAACCTTGAAACTTGGACTAGCAATAACTCCGTACAAATTGATATTTACTTTGTGCGTGTGTAAGAGAGTACTATACCTATATAACTCCCTACATTATTGTCAGAACGTTGGAGTGTATAATAAATAGGTTGATATTGTGAGAGTAAATTATTAGGTGATAATTTCATTTTCGTCATACCTCCCTCGTAAATATACTCTAATTCCACTGCTTTATCGATCGTAAGTGACGATTTACGTATCAAATACTTGTTGCCATGGCAACGGGCCGTTATTTTTCATAACGTCCCTAGGGAAATAAAGTAAATTTTGGAAAATTTTCTCTTATATGTAACAAGTGTTAAATTAAATGTTTTAACTTTTTTGGAAGTAAATCCAGACAAGCCTTGCTATATCTTCTATATCCGACATTATCGTCAAAAATGTTTAGAGCTATTATAATAATATGATTTAATTTACCTTGACAGTAGTTGTCATTTGAATAGAAGCCGCGTCCTAAAATTTATTTTATTGACGGTTACTATGGATATTCCAAGCATCGCTACCTTTACTATTTGCTTAGCAAATATGAAATCTTGCTCAAATAATTATAGTTTTCCACTGGTTTTTCTCAAGTTATCTTCTAGTCTAATGATTCATGGGTATGACGAAAAATATAATATGCAGCTCAGGTCGTACAGTGCGATTTTTTGGTCTCGAATACTTGCAAACCTCGGCCCTATGGGCCTCTGATTACAAACTGTATTTTCTACCAAAAAAAAAAAGTGCACTTACGACCCTTGGTACATCAATAACTATTTCGTCATATCTCCCTCGTAAGTATACCCTATATTTCATTGTTCTGTCGATCCGTAAGTGATGCTTTATGTACTAAATATTTGTCGCTATTGGCAACGGGTCGTTATTTTTCATAACGTCCCTAAGGAAATAAAGCAAATTTAGGAAAATTTTCTGTTGTATAAAACATGTATTAAATTAAATGTTTTAACTTCTTTGGAATTAAATTCAGACAAGCCTTCTTCTATATCCGACACTATATTCAAAAATGTTCAGAGCTATTGTAATAATATGATTCAATTTATCTTGACAGTAGTTGTCATTTGAATAGAAGTCGCTTCTTAAATTTATTTTATTGACGGTTACCATGGATATTCCCAGCATCGCTACCATTACTATCTACTTAGCAAATATGAAATCTTACTCGAATTATTACAGTTTTCCACTAGTTTAATGATTCATGGGTATGACGAAAAATATAATATTCACCGCGGTTCGTACAGTGCGATTTTTTGGTCTCGAATACTGTATTCTCGACCGAAAAAAGTACACTTACGACCCTTGGTACATAAATAACTATTAAGTATGCCTAATGTAAATATATAACTTAGATATTGTTATTTTTCTTACCCAAGAAGTAAATTTAACTCTTATGAAAAATCTGAAGAACCTGGAAAATTCAGGGAATTTTAAAAACCCCAAAAAATCATGGAAATCTCAGGGAATTTTAAATATTTTGCAAAAATCATGGAATTTTGAGTCACAATATGGAAAACAATAAACTATTTATAAGCTCTGACTGTTATTTTAAATTATTGCTAAATTGAAACCTTCGTTCGTCCACTTAATGTCGATATTATACAGCAAATTATTTTTTTGTCAAATTGAAAATAAAAGTAAAACATCATTTGATTATCTAAATTATGTTTAATATAATGATAATAATAATTAATTATTTGTCATCAAAGAACATCTTTTTTTTTTGTCATGGAAAACCTGGAAGTTTTTTTAGTTACGTAAAGTCTGAACCTTGTTTAAGTTTATTTAGTTGCACGTTAAGTTATAATTTATATTATGTAATAATTTTTGTTAGCAAGTAAATTGCTCTTTAAATTCTCCTGTTTTCTTTTTCATGATAACAATGATAATATTTACTTATAAGTAATATGCATAATATAATAGTTTTGTAGATGTTTTGCAATCACAGTATTTCTGGTGCAAGCAGGGTTGAGCTGACTCAAATCATTTGAATAAAATCACGATTAAAATCATGATTTTAACCCAGCGGTTTTTATTTTTAAAAATACTGTTTTTTTTTCATGTTTAAACATTATGAAGAAAAAATGCAAACTTTATTACTAAAAATTTTATTTGCAAAAATAAAACTTTAAAAAGTCCTTAATTTGAAGGCTTAAAACATTAATTTAACGAACATATGAAGATATAATAAAAATACATATTTTTAAAACAGTGCAGAACAAGACGTATTAAGTATTATAATAGAGAAATACTAATTTAGATGCTTTTTCATTTCCCAATATATTCATAATATCTGAATGAACAAGTTCATATGAATAAAACATTCTTTCCACGTCTATAGAAGAAGCAACGGCACGGCATGCAGAAAGGGAATTATCAGATCTAGTACTTTATTTATTTGTGGAATATCTTTTTGGGATTTCCACCACTACGTTAACATTTTGTAATATTTCTTCTAAAAACATTGTTTCTTGGAACGGATCAGATTTCGCTTCCAACTTAAATATTAACGGTAATAATCCGGTGCCAAAAAAAATTTTGGGAAACTTCATCTAAAGCAGCCTTTTTTTTTAGACAGTGATTATTTGTTTTTATTTCTCATAGGATTCAGTAAATATGCTAAAAAGTTAAATGGTGTTAAAGTTTAATCATATCTCCTTTCAAATATCTGACATTGTTTTAAATTTGTGTTATATTCAAAACTATAAAAAACGGCACTCAGTTTTTTCTATTCCTCAACTGCAAGGAATAAATTGGCACCTTCCTGCTGAATTCTATCAAGTGTCACACAAATTGGTTTCGGCAATTTTAAAAAGTCTTCGGCTATTCTTTTAATTTGAATATTCGACACTTTTTCAAAAATTAATGGATCAATGTCATCTTTGTGTTCTTCACAGACTTGCAACAACTTGGGTCATATAGTGATATAAACCTCAAGGTGGTTGGAAACTTTATTCCATCTAACATCTTGTGGTAATATCATTTTCTTGCCCCCTTTTCTTTGTAACATGCATTTAGTAAGTGTGTATTGTGAAAATATTTTAGAATCTGAACTATACCTGAATTTACTTTTGTACTTTGGAAAGAAAATTCATTATATGGGCAGAACAACCGTATGTTATAATGAGGTAATCCAGGGCCTCGGCAATTTTTTCCTTCATATTATTCATGTTTGCCGCATTATCTGTGACCAAACTAATAACTTTGAAATTATACTCATTTTTGCACTTATTTATTAAATCAATGGCCAAGTTTGCAAGATAATCACCAGTGTGTGGATGTCCTTATGCATCTATACTTTCCAGAAGAAAATTGTTTCCATTTTCCAGTATCAAAAGTGCACATATCGGTTCATTATGAACATTTGACCAACTAGCAAGAGACATACAGACTGATTGACCTGATAAATTTTCAAAGCATTTTGATTTATCCTCAAATATTTCATTCAAAAGGGTAGATGACAACAGAAATCTAGAATGTGAGATATACCCTGGTCTTAACATGTCAATCGCTTCCCAAATTTCTCTATGTTCAATGGACTAAAAACAACAAGTTGTTGTAAAAATGGCTCTGGCTACCTGTTTGTCTAATTCTTCCTTTTTGTCTTGACATATGTTCTTACAACAATGGAGCTTAAACTAGTGGTACTGCAACTAATACCACTCAAATTACCGCTTGCTGTTCTTTGGGAATTTTCAGTTTGACTTGTGCTGGTTTGGAACTCATTAATTTTTTCACCTTCATTTGACTGATTTTTGCAGGATTCCCAGTGGTTTATAAGCCTGTCGACAAGTTTCTGATCTTCCTTACGACAATTTTATATATTGCATGGCATCCAAGTTTGCCCACAACTTTTTTTTTAACAAAATATTGCCAAACACTGTCTTCTTTCCCGCTTCAACTAGACATTTATTTTTAGCCTACGTCGCGCGTCGACGTTCAGTCAATACTACATATAAAATCAAATTTTCTTATATAGTCGACTGGGATTTGCAAATTTCAACGAGTTCAAACAAGCTCGTAAACGGCTGCTCTACTTGCGGAGCCAAGTCGAAACAGTTTATAAGCCAATTTTCAGTTTTAACATAATTATGTATAGAGATTTTTTTATTATTTATTAAGAAAAAACAATACGGAAAGTCAAGAAGTCAAATACACGTTTTTATTTAAAGAAATCAAAAAAAAAAATCATAAATAAGCGATTTTTTTAAGGAATCAATTTTTATCAACAGGGTGCAAGTCACTATTCAGCCAGAGCGTGCGAAACGTACACTTCACTTAAACTCAAAACATTAGCGGAAACAACGGAACGTTATACAAAAATAGTCATATCTTTAATAACAGTAAAGCAACGCAGGTAATTCTTTCACTAAAAATTGCTTCATTGTTTTTTTGCAGATTCCACATCCTTGAAGTATGCATTAGTTTCAAAAATGCCTCGATGTTGAAATTTACACTGAACTTTACGGGTACGCTTTGTTTAAATAAGTTCTGTAGCATTTGTTAACAACGATTTCTAGAATAATTGAGCAGCATCTGCATCTAGAAATAATAAGACTTCCACTGGTTTAAAAATTATTAAAAAATGTTAAAAGAACAAGCCTGTAAATACGGTATGGACATAAAATTAATCAATTTCGAGTAATACAGAAGTTATAGGGGAAACAAAACTTTTTTGCAATCGTGGTTAGAACGGCGTCCTCTATATTTAAATTCACAAGGTCATTTCAGATCATCTACATTTTGTTATACTCTTCGCAAAAACGAAGAGTATATTGTATTTGATCGGCACATTTCTAAAATCGTAAATATCGCTCGTAGAGAAAAAATTTTCATATCATTGTGTTAGTGAACGAAACTTTCAAAATGTCCGTCTGTCCGTCTGTCCGTCTGTCCGTCTGTCCGTCCGTCTGTCCGTCCGTCACGTTTCTTGTAAGCACGATAACTTAAGAAAGAAAAGTCCGATTGTATTGAAATTTAGAAAATAAGTTAGTGTTAGCTAGAGGAAGAACCCTATTGTTTTTGAAGAAAATCGATCAGTAAATCAAAAAGTTATTAATTATTTAATTTAAAAAAAAAATTTTTTTGTTAATTTTTGTGGTTTGTACTAAAATGGAAATCGCGAGATATTATTTCCATAACAAATTTTTTTTTGTGTATGAAGTTTACTAATATTTCTTAGAAGTGAAATATGTATGAATGTCGACAGATATATATTACAGACAATCAATTTTCCTAGCAACAGGTGGTGGCGCAGCGGCTAAAGCTTTTCGTTGCCTCTTACAATAAGAAGCAGTGCACTGTTATGTTGCTATTAGACATTGAACGCGCCTTCGATACCGTGTGGCATAACGGGTTAGTCTACAAGCTACAATATGTTTGTGGACTGCCCGGGTATTTGGTTTCCCTCATTAAGAATTACCTTTGGGACCGGCGAATAGTGGTCCGGGTGAATAACATGTATTCTGAAATACATAGACTTTCGGCGGGGGTACCTCAAGGCTCCGTACTATCTCCTACCCTATTTAACCTTTATATCTCCGATATTCCATCCCATCCTTCCACAAACCTCCTACTATACGCCGACGACACCACGATTTACGCAAACAGTTTTTACGGACAGACTGCGACTCAAAAAATTAGATACCATACCATCGAACTATTAAAATATTATAAACTGTGGAAGGTTGTGATTAACCACTCAAAATCGGAAATTATAACCTTCCACAGAAAATTCACAAATATTAAAACAATTACGAAACTAAAATTAGACAACCATGACATAATTGAACGGAAAACTGTAAATTTACTTGGACTTACACTGGACACACGGCTATCATTTGCACCTCATATAACCAAAGTAATAAATAAAACTTACGCTTCTTTAAGTAAGCTTTATCCATTAGTTAATAGACGCAGCAGATTGTCTGTGGACAATAAAATCTTCTTGTATAAAGTAATTTTCCGACCAATTTTAACATATGCCTGTGCGTCCTGGAATTTAATCTCAGATGCACAGTGCCTTAGGCTGCAAAGAACACAGAATAAGCTGCTGCGTTTGTTAACTAACTCTCCTAGATACATAACAATTGCTGAATTGCACAGAATAACTGGGGTGCAAATGATGCGCGATTTTATAGACGAGACTTCCCAAAGATTTTTCACATTCAAATTAGTAAATTCACAACTGACCCAAAACATAACAAACATAAGACGACACGACAACATTACGCACACACATAAATACATTTACGAACGTCTTCCAATATACGACACTCCACTCGCTGAATAACAAAAATTTCCCCCATAAAACAGTCAGACCATACAAACCACCTTACCATCAAAACCACTACCTTATACCCTTCCCCTTACACCCCTTGACCCTCCGTCGAATTCTCTATTACCAACAAATAATCTACCACCAAAGTAGATAGTTGTTTTTACATCTTGACGTCTGAAGTAGGGTTTTTGTTTTTATTTTTCCCTGCATTTTATAAATATTACTCTCAATTCTCCTGTAAAAACAAAATAAATTTTTTAGAAATGTGAAATCTTTTATATTGCTATTAAATACGATTAAACTGAAAAGAAATCGTTACTATAAATAAAATTACATTATCAAAGAAATCATTTGCCAACAATATCCGGCCGTTGCGTCACTCTTCGCGCTCGTTCGCGATAATGGGACGTAATGTTTATTGATTGTAAACTGAAATATATGATATATATAAAATGATAAAAAAAAATGAAATGTAAACCACAGCTAAATAAAATAAAAGAATTGTAATTGGTCTAATTGGTCTTTTCGTTGCAATCCAAGAGTCCCGTGTTCGAATCCCGCAGGATGGATTTTTTTTTCATTTTTTTTTCATACAATTTTTTTCACAACAAAGTTTATATCACAAAATTTAGGATGTCCAAAAACTAACATTATTTACAAGAAAACTGCGAAGAGTATCCTATAGAATGTGTAACAATTATATATAAAAAGCTCAGTAAATTGGCGAAGAGTACGTTTTTAGCTTGTTTAAGTTATATCTTCGAGTGTACATCCCTAACATTTTAGGAGCATCCTTCGAGAAGCTATATTTCTAAATGAATCTATTAGAAATTAACGCAGTGCGCGACAAGACTAACAAAATGAATGGAAAAAAAAATGCATAAGCAATTAAATATCTGGTGACAAAAAAACAATAAAATAAGAGTCGGATGGTTTGAGAATTCCGTCCTGTAAACAATATATAGATATAGTTGGGAAAATAGATATGTTTGCTTAACCTGTGGATAACACAAAATACATCAAACTTCGACTGCATTTTATACCTGCCACGTGGGGCGAGCGTAGAGGCGACTTCAATGTGAATGTCAGTCGATATTCCGTTGAAGCAACGTCGAGCGCAGTTAGTACTTGGATGGGTGACCCATCTTGGGAAATACAGCGTTCTCGTCCCACCTTCTAGAGGCTTGTATATCAGTATATACACGGAAGCTACGTAATTTCAGACGAGGATTACGTAGTGGATATACCATCCTTCGGAGGGGATGTAAAGCAGGCGGTCCCTTGTCTATTAAATGTTAGGCAAGTAAAAGATCCCTACTGTTCTTAAGGGAAGAGGTTCGGCAAAATTTCCAGGTTGGGGGTAGCTCGTCTTCTGGCGTCGGTGATAGGCCCTGGTAGTGGAAATAGGCTGACGTTAAATACATAGTAAAAAACAAAATACCTGCCACGTCGTGCCACCTGATTGTTTGGCCGAAAGTAATAATAGCGACACTTTGACAGGCATGCGCCAGCTGGACTTTTTGTGGCAATTAAGAAAATATAAACAACTCTTGATACTGATTATGTATATATGACAAGTAAAGAAAAGAGCAAAATAGTACAAGAGTAACAATAAAATAAAAAATAACAAAGGAATAAAAACAACAGGCTTACCAGAGAACATATTATACGTATATACACAAGTATATACATACCTATATTAACAAAAAAGGATAATCAACTGTAAAAAAATAATTTTGTTAATTCGCAGGTTAAAATTTTCAATTCCATGATTTCCTACCTAACCCTGAAAAGAATCAAGCATGAAGCTACTGCAACTGCCAAGGTTTTAAATAGAAAAATTTTGACAAAACTTCTGCTTATATCTAAACCTTAACTTTTTTTTTGATTATATGATATGACAAATTGTTTTAACGAAATGTCGAAGATAGTTTAAAGGGTCTACTCACAATTCAGCTTGCTGAAGCCAACCTTGTCTTTATGCGTTTTACGAGTTGGCATGACAATCTTCAAGGCATACCTACAAGGTTGGCTTGAGGAAATTTTGTCATGTGCTCTTTCTTATAGTAAACAGATTTTTCTTCAACAGCTTGAGATTTTTTTTCTTGTAAAAGTTGGTATCTGGGTAACAATACAAAACAACATGTACTCAGTATTTGAAAGGGTGTAAGTTCTTTTTCCATAGAGTTCACCTTGATTAATGTTTTTCTCAGTACAATTTTCAAACACTCTGTATAATAAGAATTTGTTTTATATCAATTATTTTTTGTATTTTATGCAAGTTTACGTTTAACAAATCTGTCAAACACTTCTAGAATAAACGTGGAAATACTAACACGTTTCCCTGATGATGATTGAATTATTTTTCTGATTTTCTTTCTCGGATTTTGATTTATATCACTCACGAAATCACAACTCACGAAATCACAACTCTCTTTCCGAGATTTTTCTATCGAATTTCCACAATATATAGTGTCATATCTAATTATAGTCAAAATTAGAATAATAATACATTTTGGAATATCCTTGTTAGCAATACAATACTATGCATACTTGAATGCACGTATAATCTATGCATGATCTTTCCATGTTAATTACAAATGCCTAGTTATCCCACGAGACGTGACTAGACCGGAAATAGGTAATCTGAAATGTCGAATATTCCAGACTTTGACATATATTTTTTAATATTCAAGCTAGATTTAATTTAGAAGATTATTAAACTGTTTT
Source organism: Rutpela maculata (assembly GCA_936432065.2). Taxonomy (NCBI): domain Eukaryota; kingdom Metazoa; phylum Arthropoda; class Insecta; order Coleoptera; family Cerambycidae; genus Rutpela; species Rutpela maculata. Next base: position 116,809,935 of record OW386285.2, read on the forward strand.
CAGATATATACAGAGTTATTCACCTGAAACTGCACGGACCAAAGAAAATTGTTGTTGTTTTGGGGTCGCGAAGCCGAGAAATAATTATTCGATGGCAGGAGCTTTGAAATTGCCATAGCTGCATGGTATTTTAAATTCTGAAATTTTTTTATTGAATATATTTTTTCATTTTGTTGAGTACTTTTAAGTTATTTCACTTCGTACTTTGAAAGTCGAATGCCACTTAATAGTAAATTTAATCTAATTACCAGGCTAATAACTTTAAAAATAACAATAATATCTAAAATTCTCAAAAGCTAATATTTATTCGATGGCAGAAATTCCCATAACTGTATGGTAGTTTTAATTTTGAATTTTATTTATATAATACATGTTCCATTTACATAATTGAGTTATTTTGAGTTGACTTTGCTTTTAAAGTCGAATTCCACTGAACCGTAAAATTAATGGTAGCTTTGTATTAGCAAAGCTGCAATATTCAATAAGAAACATGAATTTACCAACCCAATATGGCAAAACTGTTCATTGCTCTCTCTAGTTTTTAATTTCCTGTCAGTGTGGGTGAATAAAATTGTAATGTCTTTATTTAAAGTGCAATGATTTAATTTACGAGTGCCGAAAAATTTGATTATGTACTTATGGTGAAGGAAATTCACGCCAAGCCTTTCTTGTACTCACGTCCATTATCCGTCAATCTTCATATAAAAACTTTTTAAAATGCGACAATTTAATTCAACTTGGTACCTTTGCTAAATCTTTGTTCATCACTTACGTCTTGGTGACTTTGAACCAAGGATCAAGGTTCTGGCAAGATTGTCGATAATGTGTGAAGAAAAAATGTCTCACTGCTAATTTTATGGGATGGGCAAAGATACCAAAATTCTCTCCAAGACATTCTCCCAGGATTACTCAACGATGTTCCACGGAACATTCTACAGAATATATGGTTTCAGGAAGATGCAGCTCCACCTCATAACATGAGAGTTGTTACAAATTATTAAAATAACACTTCCGAATTCTTGGGTAGAAACAAATGAGCCAATTAAATGGCCAGCTCGTTCACCATATTTGACCTCATTAGATTTTTTATAGTCTAGTTTATGAAGAACCTATAAATGGTAATAACGGAACTTGGTTAATAAGATTTACACTAGTCACTGTTATCAATCACCACATTTAAGTGGATACTTAACTGAAGCGGCATAGGTACACTATTTGCATGTATCAAAATTAACAAAACTTTGAACAATTGTTACAGTAAGTGTTGTAATACAGGATGTCCCAGATTTAAACGGACATACTCTAGTGGAAGGTAGAGCACACTCAGCTGAGTTCAAACCACCCCTATACTTACCGTTGAATGTGAACCGTTTTTGAGATACGGGGTGTTTTATGGTTTTTGACCATAATTTTAGCCATATTTTTGAAATGACGGCACATATTTAGATAAAATTTGGTATACATATTATACTCTTTTAGGTTAATGAATAGCTTAAGTAATTTTGGAGAAATTCCAGGACCGACCCCCATTTTTTTAATATGGCTCTGTATATTATTTTTTGGTAAATGTTAGTAAACTTTTAAAAAGCCTATGGACCAGTTTATAAAATAATGTCATAATATTTGATGGCGCTTTTATGGTTATTCTTCAAAACATTTTCAAAAGTATTGAAAGACCAAATTTGACATTCTTCAAATAACACAATCCCGTTGCTAACATCATTATTTTATTAATTTTAGCTAAACACTCCGCAGAAGAGGTTGTTATTTGTTTTTGTTTTGACATTCAGTGTTTCTAAGCTTTTTTAGTTTAAATTTCAACCACAATAATACACATTCCATTTCTTTCATGAAAGAAAAATAATGTTAGTGAAGCGGCTTGAATTAACAAGCACAATTTAAAAAAATATTAAACACCTTTTGAGAATAACTTGAAAATATTAAAGACAAAAGTTTGCAATTTTATTTTGACAAAATAAATTTATTTAGAACTTTAAATAATTGAACAAAAAAAAATTTTAAACGGTGCAAATAATTAAAACTATAACTGGTTTTCAAAATGAATGCCCCCAGCGTCAATACATTTTCGAGAACGTTTTAATATGTTTTTCACTGACCTATCAATCACTTCCGGGTTATTTCTAATGTTATCAAATTCAGTAATATTTTTTTCTAGAAGCTGTTCTCGTGTATTGAACTCTTCATTGTATACCTCTGACCATAAAAAAAATCTAGAGGTATAAGATCAGGAGACCTCGGTGGCCAGTTTACCGGACCTCCGCGACCAATCCATCTGTTGGTGTAATGCTGGTTCAGATGATCCCGGACCGGTACAGAAAAATGGGGTTCAACACCATCGTGCTGAAACCACAAGCCCCTAGTATTGATGCCTTCTAATAAATCTGTCAAGATATCTCTAAGAAAGTTTAAATAAACTTCACCAGTTAGCCTTTCTTCAAAAATGTGGGGCCCTATTAGATGATTATTATAAATACCACACCACACATTAATATTAAATCTGTATTGGGAATGTTTCTGAATCACTGCATGTGGATTTTCGGTTGCCCAAATATGCTGATTTCTACAGGTGTTAATTCCGTCATGTGTAAATTGGGCTTCATCCGTGAATAGAACTCTCGATATTGTTCTTCTGAGAGCCAAAATCCACCTACAAAATGTTAAGCGGGGAACGTCGTCGCCGTCTTCTAGACATTGAACTGTTTCAACATGAAATGGATACAAATTTTTCTTCTTTAGTGTTCGCCACACTCTTGTCTTAGGTACTGCTAACTCATTACTTATTTTTCTAACACTAATGGATGGGTTATTTTCCACAACCTGTAATATTTGCTCTTCTTGTGGAAAAGCTCTGGGAACATGTTCATGCTTTGTCATTTACGGAAATTGTCCATGTTCCCTACTAAATTGGTATACCTCTGAAAACGTTTTATGATCTGATACACGGCGATTTGGAAAACGTCTTTGATACTCTCTTTTTGCAGCTCTCCCAGTTTCGTCGCAAAAGCCATACATAAAAATAATATCCGCATAATCATTACTAAATTGAAACGGCATCTTAAAATTTTTAATTTTATAACTGGTTTTTTATCACTTATTCTAATAGACTGGCGATACATGACTAGTCAGGTGCAACGTTTTTAGAACGCATACCAATCATATATATGAATGAAATTACCATGAATATGCCAGAAACGCAAATTTTAGGCAGTCGTCGCGTGCAGAAGGGTGTGCAAATCGATTTTTTTTGTTTTTTTTGTTTTTTTTTTAATTTTAAAATGGATGCCAATAGTGCCAAACGAAAAGCCGTGAAAAAGAATCCAGCGGAAATTCATTGGCATGCAGTTTCCGCGCGCAAAACAACTTTTGATGCGCACATTAAATTGTAAAATTTTTTGTTGTTCTTGATTTTGGATGATTTCGATTTTGGATTTTTTTTTCAAGGCTTTATTTTGGACGGAAAAAACACTGAATATCAAAACAAAAACAAATAGCAACCTCTTCTGCGGGGTATTTAGCTAAAATAATAAAATAATGATGTTAGCAACTGGATTGTGTTATTTGTAGAATGTCAAATTTGGTCTTTCAATACTTTTGAAAATTTATTGAAGAATAACCATAAACGTGCCATCAAATATTATGACATTATTTTATAAACTGGTCCATAGGCTTTTTAAAAGTTTACTAACATTTACCAAAAAATAATATACAGTGTGATGTTAACGACCCTAAGAGCCATATTAAAAAAATGGAGGTCTGTCCTGGACTTTTTCCAAAATCACTTAAGCTATTCATTAACCTAAAAGAGTATATATAATATGTACACCAAATTTTATCTAAATATGTGCAGTCATTTCAAAAATATGGCGGACTAAAGTTCTGGTCAACAACCATAAAACACCCCGTATCTCAAAAACGGTTCACATTCAACAGTAAGTATAAGGTGTTTTGAACTCAGCTACATTCCACAAGAGTATGTCCGTTTAAATCTGGGACACCCTGTATAACAGTGATTCTTTTGTAACAAATATTAGCTTCTATGATAGTTATAAATTCCTAGTAAAAGTACTTGTTCTTCGTTTAGTTATTGTTTTCTTTCTTTTGTTGATGTGTTAATATATTTATCGTTGAATTTAACTTGTAGGCCTTAGAGCTCTCGCCCTGAACTAAATCTCTAATAAATATTCAGTGGCACGGTAGCTCAATCGGTTAAGGCGTATTGAGTGGTGAATATGCTGACCGACTGTCTATTGCGTTCTGGGTTCCAGCCCCAATCCCGGTACTGACAACCCCGTTGGGTATGGATGTATGTCTGTGTTTTTCCAAATGTGTAACCCCCCTTCCGGACAGTCTTGGCCTTTGGATTTATGGGTTGCCTACTATATGTGTTGTGTTTATGTTTTTATGTTTTCAATTTTTTATAGATATGTTTGTATGTGGCGTTTTTAGCTTTCTGATACAAAGCAACTAGATCAATTTTAGTATTACACATTTCTTTTTTTCTTTTTCTACATATATAAGTTTTACCTTGTGTAGTTAGTTACTTTATTAGTTTTATGACGACAAGACAAACGATCACCAACGACTTTGTGTCATATGTGAGAGTGAGATTTGAATGCAGAGACAAAACTGGTATCGCGAAATAACCGCACATACGATGTGGTGATGGGTGCGGAACGGAAAATCTCTTAACCAGCAAAGGGAAACTGCTGTAGAATGCCACAGCCTTTACCCTTAATAGGTGGCAAATATGGTTTTTTGCCATAATTTGGTATATCTAATGATATGTAAGTGATAAATATTCCCGTGGTTATATTCTCGACGACAGAGAAACTAGGCTAAGATTCTACACTATTAGAAGTAGACATTATAAGAATTATTTCGTAACAAACTGAAACTCTAATCGCTGTAAAATGATTTTATTAATGCCCAAGTAATTCCGCATCCACAGTATTAACCCAATATTTTTCATTAACTCGAATATTTTCATATATTTCACGTTATCATTACAAAAAATATTTCCGTAAGGGTCCGTTATATACCAAACGGGAAATATTAAAAAGGCCGGAAGTTCAGTAACCTTGTGTAAATAAAATAATTTGCATTTTTACCTAAAAGGTTCTTATGCTGAGTGATACACGGGATGTTGATTTTGTATAATTAATACTTGACCCTTTGAAGTTGAAGCAACTGTTCCAGAGCATATTTTAATATAAAGAAGAAAAAGTTGCTAAAGTGTTAGCAGAATTACGTTGTAATATTTTTAAAAATTTTTATTAAATGCAAGGAATTTATCATATTCTAAGCTTGATGAAAAATAAATTTAATAAATGAAACATGATTGTGCTTAACTTTCTTTAATGTGCGTATCGTTTTAATTCATTCAACATGATTAAATAACTTGTCTGATGGACAATATTTCGCTAAATTTACAATATCTCACATTGGGTGTATTTTTTACATAAATGTGAATCAAAACTAAACTATGAATGGACGAAAAACGATAGGATTATAGTGGCGCATGGATGGGAATTTCTTAAATGTTTTCTTAAATGTTTTCTTAACCGCTTCTCAAGTCACCGAAGTAACTCCTTGAAAATCCAGAATGATTTTGTGTTAGGTAAAGAGAAACGAGGCCCTACAGCTTATAGTGGAGTCCGAACCACTTCTTGGGGATTATTTCTTAATTAAAATTATTTTATTTCATACTGTCCAGTAAATGACTATTTCCCGGACTCATTTGCGGCCGGTAAATCGAACATTACAGTATCTGATACTGTAATGTGTTACCTAGCAACACTATTATATTATTTGTTTCCATTGACAAAACAATCCATATTTTTTTGATATCTATCTGATGATTTTTTTATTCATTTTTCCGTTGCTTCCACAGATTTATTTAAAATCTCCTCCGAAATCTCCATACAGTACTTGTTTATATTTCGGACTCGGCTCCTAAAACAACTCGTAATAAGCCACCTACCGGACTTATAACGTAAATTACTATCGCGATGAGCAGGGATTGAACCTGCTTCGCTAGGTACGCCAGTATGCAAGCTAGATGCGCTAAACCACTGAGCTGCCGTCCCCGTTAAAATTTGTAGGCCAAAAACTACTCCTCTTAAGTTAAACGGAAAAATGTCAGTGAAAAGAGGAATAAAAGAAATTATAATATATCGGGGCCTATATCAGTAATACAATAATACAAAGATGTACATTACATTCAAAAATGCGACTTCAATCTCCAATACACCTACGGCTAAAATGGTAAAAATAGCAATAACTACGCTCAATGACAAATATAAATAAAAATTCCTGACAAATTTTGTATAATGATTGGAACAGGTTTTGTTGTACTTTTTTAATAGTTGTAATATTTTAACAAAATTGCTATACTGTACAAGGTAATTATTATTCCCATAATTACTCTTGTCACTTTTAAAGACCAATATGGAGTATATTTTTTTACAACTCGTTAAATGTAATTGTCAAAATAGCAATTTTTATCGTAATATGCTGCTTCTCCTTTGGTAGTGCTGGTGCTCTGGAGTATATCAAATAATCACAGGTGACACTTTTAAAGTATTTGCTAGTTAATATAGGAGAGGATATTATACTAAATTAGTAGGCCATTGCATCGGTATTTTCGGTAATAGGTCAGTCATCCACGGACTAGTTTCTAGCTTCCTGGCTCAAATCTTCGTCGAATAGACTCACCAAACTCGCCGATACGGCCACCAAATGAACCACCCTGAGTCAAAGAGGGGAGCACGGCTGGCGCCCTTAATACAATAAATAGTGTCACGTCCTTCAGACGACGCTCACAGTCTTTTAGGTCAAAATTCGACTCCTCCTTGGTAATTCAACCAATATTAATCTATTTGGGTTCAAAATTTCGTAATAGTGTGCACTTTAATTAAGAACTGCGAAAATTGCAATCCAGCTTATTTTTGACACATGACAGCTGTCAAAATCCTGTAAAAAATGTGAAAAACCTATAAAGGCAGAATCTAGACACTGTTATTTCCTATATAACTCCTTGGAAGACCATCAATATCATGTTTTATCATAATTTTTTACTTACAGAATCTAAATTTCAATACCATATACATAAATAATTTTAGACATTACCGTTTTTGACCGAAATTGGTAATTTTTGGGCCCTTTTATGTATGTAACAAAATCTAAAGTACCAAATACTCTTTTATTCTAAGTTCTTTTATTCGCACAATCTGTATATAAGTATCACAAACGAAAAGGTCAAAGGACTACGAACTACGACCATTTTACTTCCGCATCCAGTGGAAGTATAGTATCGACAAAAAAAATTTTTAAAATTTTTATTGTTCAGATAGACTCAGAATGTCATGAAACGTGAAAATTTTAAGTTTGAGCAAAAAAAAATTCTATCTGTCTGTAACTTTTTTGTGCGCACGATTACTCTGGAATCGTTTAACCCTTTCAGTCACAACTTTTTATTTTTAAAAGTAAAATTCTACAACTTGGCATGCAGATTTTTTTATTTTTTCTAAGATTTTTGGAGTTTGTTTCAAGGTCTTATCTTGTGTATTTTTCGAAAAAAATGACGTACACTATAGTGTACACTGTGGTTCAACGGCTGTTTTCAAAAATAAAAGACTTGATAATTGTTGAATAAAGAACTACAAATATCTGAAAACATGGATTCTATCTAGTGTAGTATTTCCCAAACATTTATTTTATCCCAAAACATAAGTAAATGTTGTAGACAGACATCTGAAATGGGATCTGCAAATAAATAACATTATTAACAAAATAAGATATCTTCTGTCAAATTTTAAACACCCGAGAAACTACTTAGATATAAAAGAATTAAAAATCCTATATTTCGCATTAGTGCAATCACAACTATCTTATGGAATAATAGCTTGGGGAAATGTGGTAGGCACGTATCTAAAAAAACTAGAGGTAATACAAAAATGGATCTTAAAAATTATATTCAATAAAGAATACACTTACCCTTCAGAAGCTCTTTTTGAAGAATCCAAAGTATTTACCATCAGAAAATTATATTGCGTTGCACTACTGGTTCACCTAAAAAAAAATGAACATAATATTAAATTCAACCAGCACATTTACAACACCAGACATAAATTGAAAATAACAGAAAAGCCTATAACTAAAAAAGCAATAGGACAGAAAAACCATACTTACCTCGGTCCCAAATTATATGATATTATACCCGATAATCTAAAACACATAAACAATATAAAAATATTTAAAAACAAATTAAAGATGTGGTTGTTCTCAATGCAAAATAGTGCAATAGAAAGTATAGTTAAAAATTGATTTCTACACCGTGATACTGTTTATGTTTATTATTATTAAATAAAATTAAATCTCTAACCGATATTCCGTTTTCTTTTCTACAGAACTTTATTTACCTAATGGTTGCTTATCCCTTGTTTAATATAAGTCAGTATTAGTAATAATTAAAATTAAAATACCTTGAGTTACCTACTCCAATGTTACTACTACCGTTTTTATTTTACACCTTTTGTTTTGTACTTTGTACATCCTCACGAACAAGTATTTCAAATACTTCAGTGAGTATTTCAGTATATTTACAATTGTGTATTATTACATTACTTAAGATTAATAGGAAATCAGATTGATTTATTAGTACTTGCACTTATTTATTTTTTTAGTAAAGTTTATTGATCTATTTGTATTTGTATCTGTATTTGTATTTTGTATTTTGTATTTATATTTTCTTTTTTCGTAAATATACTATTATTTTTATTATTATTATTATTATAAGAATTTCTCATCTGCAGATTTTTGGGTCCGGTGTTGGATTCAATAGGCATTTACTCCAGTTCTGCCGCGTCCTTAAGTGTCATTTCTATAGCATCTAAAGTAAATATTAGCTTACAACTTATGAAAAAATAAAAAATTCGTGTAGCTTTTAACGAGAGCAATTCATTATTCTCCAAACGATTATCCTCGTCACCTCGTCTTTACTAAGGGATTCTATATCAGGAAGACCAGTCTCCATTAGTTCAAATAGTTATTTGGACATCAGGGGCCTCCTGTAACCCAGTGTTAACCCAAAATTTCCAAAATATTAATAATTCACAGAATTTTTTTTAAGTGAGGTTGTGTTTGCCTAGTAATGTCGTTACCTCTAAATCACAGTGGCTACTGTAGTGCACACACTTTCAAAAGAACAAAAAAATAAAAAAATAAATAATAAAAAAATTGAACACGGTTTTACACTCTAAAACTATCCGTTATAAACACAAAAATACAACTCAACAGTTTGCTAACTGAAAGTAAGTCAAAAAACTCTTCTTTTTTTAGCATTACAGCTTGATGCAATTTTGATTATGCACACACTTATAAAATTAATGTCTATATTTTTACTATTGTCATTTAGGGGTCGACACTTATTTTTATGTTTACAAAATAGACTACATTATAGTGTTCTACAAAATAAAAAGTTAATATACAGTACGAATAATTTTTTAAAATTTCCAAATTTGATGTACACTGTAGTGTACGTGGTGACTGAAAAGGTTAAGATATTGTCATGAAATTTAGTACACGAATGTATTTTTAACGAGATCTGGAACTAAATTATATTTTTATCTTATTCCGTTGAAGGCTGGGGGGTGAATTAGGGTAAATAGGTAAATCAAGCAAGTAAGAGTCCATAAAATTGGTATTTAGTATATATAAGAGAAGCTAAGGCGTCAATAATATTTTTTTCTTTAATCACCCCCATTGGCACCCCCACCCCATTATTAAAGGGGGTTAAAAAAAATTTAATTTAGTGTCTGTACAAGAACCAAAGGCTTCAATATTTTTTTACGTTATCCACCCCCACTACCACCCCCCTTCCCATAAAACGATAGGTCACATCGGTAGTGGAGGTGGGGGTGGTGGAAGGGGGTTGGTAGCGGGGAAGCGGTTCCAAAGTAATCGTGCGCACAAAAAAATGTTACAGACAGACTGACAGACAGAATTTTTTTTGCTCAAACTTAAAATCTCGACGTTTCATGACATTATAAATCTATTTGAATAATAAAAAGTTTCAAAATTTTTTTGACGATATAATACTTTCACTGTATGTGGAATTAAAATGGTCGTAGGTCGTAGCCCTTTGACCTTTTCGTTTGTGATACATATAAACAAATTCTGCGAATAAAAGAACTTAAAATAAAAGGGTATTTGGTACTTTAGATTTTGTTACATATATAAAATTTACCAAAAATTACCAATTTCGGTCAAAAAATGGTCATTTCTAAAATTATTTAGGTAGGTATATGGTTTCGGACCTTTGAAATTCAGATTCTGCAAGTCAAATATCATAGTAAAATATGATATTGGTGGTTTTCCAAGGAGTTATATAGGAAATAACTGTGTCTAGATTCCGCCTTTATAGGGTTTTCACATTTTTACCGGATTTTGACAGCTGTCATGTGTCAAAAATAAGCTGGATTGCAATTTTCGCAGTTCTTCATTAAAGTGCTCAGTATCACGAAAATTTTGCGCCCAAATAGATTGATTTTGGTTGCATTACCAAGGAGGAGTCGAAAAGACTCGTAAACTCCACACTGTGCGACAGTAGTGAGATGTGTGTGAAAGATTAAACATGTTTACATGTAATGTTTGTAATGCAATATTGACTTGGTCTTGCTTGCTAAGCCGCCATGCTAATATTCATAATATTCTTAAAGATTTGTTTTCATGACTTTTTTCTCGTTGTGAGAGACCCGGATAGAAAATCTGTATGTAGAAGTAGAGAATCCTTGGGCAGCGGTTTTTTAACTTAACTTCGAGCTGCTATAATTTTTAACAATTAACCGGGGAAGAAAATTGTTGTAGGAAACTTTTATAATCTATCATATTGATAATTAATTAATCACTACGTAGGAGCAAGGGGGACAGAAATTGCAAACATCTGGAGTTAGGCAAAAATCTTCACCTTTGTGCCCGCTGTAAATCTTAAAATATTATCAAAAGAGAAAAACATTTCATTCTTTACAATATATTGATATTACCAAATTTTAGGGGTTTAGCAGAAAAGGAAATAATAGAAGAAAATCCATTTTGACCATCATAGTCCCAATATGACGGCCTCAGCAACAACGATATTTTTGTGGAAAAAATTAATAAATTATTATTGTAGCAGCTTCCTCTATATTATAAAAGAAAAATGATTCTTGTGAGAATTATTCACGGGTCAAATGACATTGATTGCATTATGGAGTATTATTATTATTTCCATGATTATTAGTTTTTTTTTATTTTTTGACAGTAAAGTTATCATAGGGAAATTAAATGCAACAAATTTGTTTAAAATTCCTCCAGCAAGTGGGTACGAGGCCATTCTATGTAAAGCTTATAATACCTTTAAGGGGTGAGAAGTAAAAAATATTGTTGAGACCTTTGGTTTTTGTACACAGTAAATCACAATTTTTTTTTCACCCCCTTTAATAATGTGGTGGGGGTGGTAATAGAGGTGACTAATGCCGAAAAAGTTTTTGAGACCTTAGCTTTTATATTTATATACCAAATACCAATTTTATGGGCTCTTTCTTACTTGCTTGATTTACCTATTTACCTCTATTTACCCCAATTTACCCCCAATTTTGCAATAATAAGATAAAAATATAATTCTAAGCCTACTTGAACAATAAAAAATTAAAACAGTTTTTTTTGCGTTTCTATACTTCCATTGAATGTGGAAGTAAAGTCGCAATTTCTAAATAATTAATAAAAGTAAAGCGAAAGTAGCAAAATTAAATGCAACAAATTTGTTGAAAATCCTACTAAAACACTCACAGTGGGTGTAGAGCGATTCTATAGTAAAGCTTACAATACTCTTGAAGATCTTTAAAACTTGTGAAAATTCGTTAATACATGGATCGAAATCATCTAAACAAACAAGGCGTCCAATTAAACTTCCAAGAGACTGAGTTTGTATATCTCTTTTCGTTTAATACTTTTAATTAGAATCAGCTTTAATTATCGTTTAATTATGTAAATTACACGGTGCGATAATCTTATACACTATAATTTTCCCAGATCTCTTCACTTTTGTGAGTTCAAAATATGCTCAACAATTCTTCCCCTGCTTTGAATTGGGTCCCTTATAAGTAATGGCCTCTTCAAAGTAAAGCAATTAAATAAATTCATCTGTTATTACATTTTACATCGTGTACAGTTTAGTTAGCGAAGCTTCCTGTTTCTTAAGCACAGAATTTCATCTAGTTACGGTTTAAATTTATCCCAAATAACAATTAACCACTTTCATAAGAATTTTTAAACTAACCAAATCAGATACTTTTTTTTTAAGTCAAACCTTCAAAAAAATCACTAAAAATTATATAAAAAAAAATCATTGTCGATCGGGTAATAAACAAATAACTAAATCAAACAAATTTTTAACCGACCTCAATATCGATATTAAGTAATAAGGTTCAATTAATTAATCGAGTGACACTGAAATTTAATTTATAATTTTTAGAAACTTTTTTGAAAGCGGTGAAATTTTTTCAAAATATTTTTCATGTTTTTAGTGATGTCCTATTTACCTTCTATATAGCTAAAGAATATGTCCGTTGTTTTGAATTATTAAGCTTTAACATTAGACTCGGTATCATAGGTTCTATGTACCAAAGTTCATGTAAATTTTCTAAAATTTTGCAATTATAACGCCAATATTAAATTAACCATATTGAATATTTAACTTTTGACGTAAGGTTAAGTATCAGCTGCGGCACCTTTGACGGTCCCTTTTATTCAGTTGTTGACCTAACACACAATAGATCCTGAGAAGTTAGACTTAAAGTTAATCATTCAGTCAAGAAAATTTAAGAGTTCAAATAATATCATTCATTGGGCAATTCAAAATATGCAGTAAATGTATGTAATATGTAATAATCTGCCTACCAAACATGACAAGGACGGACGCCTCCTTTAGAGGACCTGTATCTCAACCATCATAAAATAGACAGTATGTAGTAGCAATCGACTTGGCACGAAAAGTTTCACAACTTCCTAGAAACATACGAGAGCAATTTGATTAACGGTAAAAATATGTTACTAAAATTTTGATTCGCTTGTGATTAGCTTTATAGTTCTAATAATTATTATTGTATCTTTCATAAGAACGTGAACTGAAAATGAGTTTTACGGCAGTATACAAGTTACATGAGGTTTTCCTGCTCCCTCGCGAGAACGTACTAATGGCATTTAACCTAATGCAGGTTTTGTACCACGACTTCGATTCCGAGCGACTCCTATGGAGGTGTCCGCGTTAACACTTTTAGGTTCGATTGCACGTACAGGCTTGATCTATTACTTTGTTTAGCAGCCATAAAGTCCTACTTTATCGTACTAGTCCATAACGATATAGTAAATTGGACTCATTTGCCAATAATAAATATTCGTTTAAAAAGTGACAAGCAATGTCAAATTTGTATCTCAGTGAATAAAATTAAATTTATCTGGAATATTATTTTATTAAAAAAAAAACTTAACAAATTTTATGAAAATATTGTGACATTATTAAATCATTTATAACTAATATTAATAGCATGGTTGGTATTGTTATTTATGTCTAATCAGTATATGTTTCTTGAGTTCGTTTTTGAACATCGATTTTGACTGAAGCTCTTGTGCGCCAATATTTTACTGGCGACGTTTATTCTGTTTTCCTCTGATTCGTCTAAATAGCTCTCAGCCACGGTTGAAGAACGCCATCCGCCATGTCTCTTTATATCATTCATGGTTGCTCCCTCATTCGCTAAAAGCGTCGCCGAAGTGCGTCTAAAGCAATGACCTGTATACGAAATTTCGCCACTACTTGTGGAACATTAGCTATTTTTTGTATTCCTACGTACGTTGTACAATACATTTTTTTAACGTAATTTAGATAGAACCTATAATGTGTCATTTTGTGGGTCGAAGCTTAATAGATGTTCTTATAAGTTCCAGCAAATGTACATGTTTAAACCCTCCAGGTACTACGATGAAAGATCTATCCTTCTTTGTTTTCGTGTTGATTAATTCTATCCAAAAATGACTTCCACAATCTTCATCACAGGTTGTAGTTAGTGAAACTAATTCTCGTCGCTTACATGCATCAGCCCCTTCAAGTATAAAAATGAATGGGGTCATTTAGTCAAATTTATTATTTCACTTTTTAGTACGTTTATGTGAAGTAATAGTCGAATAATAATTATGATACTAAAAAATCGGCAGTTACTGGAAGCGGCTGGAACCTCCCTACACGGTAGATCTTTATAAGCTGTGGCTTGGATATTACATCGGAAATCAAAGCACTGAGCAAACAGATAAATTACACGTGACTTTGGAGCCATTTATTTCATGAACAAATATCGAACGAGCTGAAGTGGACTACAAGCAGTCTGTTAAAACATAACCTCTCATGTTTGTTTATGTTGTATGTTAATCAATTGCTGGATATTATAAGAGTATTGACAGATAACGTTTCGAAAATTTTGTAGAACATTGGATAGCGAAAAAAAAATATCAACATAGAATTTAGCCAAAATGACACTCTAACTTTAACAAGAATAGAATATTTTGCATTTTGCTCTAAAATTAAGAGATTTTTTAGATTACTAGCTCTAACTAAAAAATTGTCTGTGCTCTTTAGTCAAAGTAACTGACTTTTTTGACTTGTAGCCTTCCTTTCCTTTTTAAATATGCAATGATATTCAGAAATTTACTGCGGTCTAATCCTTCAGATAAATTAATAATTGTTCGTAACATTGAGTATTTGATCCAAAAGATGAACTTTTGTAAATGGTCAGATCAGTATTAAAATATACCAAAATACTATCTTCAGTGGTCTTCAGTACTTTATTTTTTATACACTATTTATGATACTCCTTATATGTATTTTTGTATATGGATTTAGACTTACTTGGCAAAAGTGATTCATTTGCATTCGCTGCAATTTGTTTGATATGTTCAGTTACTTTATTTTCTTTGGATAACTCCATTTTATCAAACTCTTAAAACTTTTTTGCAAACACGAATTGTTTGTTAGTAAACAAGTAGCTATTAGCAACAGTAAAATCACACTTTGAGACATCAAATTTTCTTATAATAATAATTTTTCTACTCCCATGCTTTAATTCGTTTATTAGACATTCCCTACCTGTGCTTTAATGAGATTCATTAAGATACAGATTTTCCATTAAGATACAAATGTATAACCCATAGAAACGCGACAGACAACAATATTCTGTCAATATAACTGTTGCCTTGAACATCTGACAGATCTAAGATGTTTACTAAGCGATTTCAGAAATAAATTGTTAATTTTCTATTTGATTATGACTGGTCGTAGAAAAAATAGTATATGCAACTCGCATTTAATGGCAATTAAGACACTTCATTATGACATTCGCCTACGGCTCATGTCATAATTCTCATGCTCGTGTCTTAATAGCTATCATTTAATGGTCGTTGCATAATATACTATTATCAAATTTTCTCCTATCATAGAATAGACGTCAAAATAAACTGATTTCTCTTTTCGATAATCATTTTAGCAGTCGAACATAAAGTTTTGTTTAGACTCATAAACAAAGAATTCGTCCAATAAAGTCCTATATTATATACTTGTTACATAAATAGCTATTATGGGTTAATCGAGTTTTTCCCTTATTTTCGCTAAAATTCAAGATCTGCTTTCGGACATGAGACTTTCCTTTTCTGATGACCCTCCGTTGCTCCTGTCAAATGGTCAAGTCACCAGATGGATTTAAATTCTTTTTATGCGAAAAACCGTCCTTGGCAGTTTTCGCCTGTTTTGTCTGAAAATTTCCTTTAGTTAGAACATACGCGTCTTTGTCACTTTTCTCGTTTTGCCACGTAATATTTTGCCAACTTTCAAAATGTTTATTATTTTTTAAATCCACCTTTATAGTACTTCCTAATTCTGCAATGAGTCATGAAGCGACCAAATAAATAAAAAAAATTAAAATTCTATTCAATTCAACGTTCGGAGTACTTTCGAATTTTTCACTTTTGGTACAACACATCTTCCTGTGCTGATGCCAGAAATGTGATCAGTGGTGCTCTATAAATTTTTTCGATTTTTTTTGTCATTTTTCCACTTTCCGAGGTTCTACAATAAGTAGTAATAATACCCTACAGTTTGTAAAAATTTATTATGATAAATTGTTTTTTTTATCACTAGAATTCACCAAATTTGTTAAAACAAAACTTATTTCCAATTTTTACTCATTAACATCATTAATATTAATATTACTGACTTAAGCTTTTTATTACTACGTAATTCTCTAACTTCAATCTCCCATAGTGCCACTCCTTTACCCTTGATAAATTGTTTACAGCAAAAAATTAACCACAAATTTAAGAAATAATAGTAATTTGACCAATGAGCTAATCTAGCTGCTGGTTTCTAGATCTTCTTCCACGTAGACTCTGTTGTGCTTGACATTTCGACTATCTTGTCGTGGTCTTTTTCTGATGTGAATTGAGCTCTGCTGGACTAAGGTCCTCTATTTATACAGGTCATCAAGAGGCGTGTTGCGCATCATTGCTCATGTGGAGCATTAACTTCCACGTTATTAGTAATTGTAGTCCAGTGCCACGATCATAGTTATTCAAACAAACCTAAGGACATAGACAACACAATAAAAAGACAACCGGAACAGAAGAAGAAAAGAAATACACGACAACAACTTACCTACCATATATACAAGGATGTACGAATAGAATCGGAAGAGTTTTGGAGAAATAGAACGTTAAAGTAATATATAATGCGAAACAGAAGGTGGCACAACATTTTCCCAAATACCAAGGCCCAGAAGAACTAGAAACACCAGGAACATTTCATGTTCCTGCGGACAAGTTTACATCGGAGAAACCAAACGACATATAAGCACCAGACTCAGAGAACACATTAGCCATACAAAGAAGGGAAGTTCTACAACAAATACTCAGAAGAAACTGGCCATTTGATAAAATTCGTCAAGACAAAGAAATTAACCAACATCAAGAATTATTGGCCAAGAAGATATACAGAAGCTATTGAAATAAATAAACATCCGAATAACTATAATCGTGACACCGGACAACAATTACCAATAACGTGGAAGCCAATATTCCGCATGAGCAATGATCCGCAACACGCCTTCTGATAACCTGTATAAATAGAGGATCTCAGTCCAACAGAGCAGGCATCCTGGACTATTATATAAGCTGAAAATCGCGGGTATCCCTGGACGACACAAGAAGAGCAATCCAAAAGCTAAAAAATGGCAAAGCACCTGGATGTGACAATATCCCGACAGAGCTTTTAAAGTATGGTGGAGAGGAACTAACAGAGCTAATGCATAGCCTTATATTGAAAATACGGGACAAAGAAGAACTCCCCCAAGATGGCAGACTAGCATTATCTGCCCCATCCATAAAAAGGGAGACAAGCTGGTGTGTGAGAACTATAGAGGCATTTCGCTGCTGAACACAACCTACAAAGTCTTCACAAACACAAAAACATCATCAAAAACAAATTAGAACCCCTAGCCGAAAACATTTTGAATGAATACCAAGCTGGTTTCAGACCGGGTAGATCCACGATAGACCAAATCTTCACAGTGAGACAAATTAATGAAAAATTCTGGGAATACGATGTCAATCTCTATCAATTCTACATCGACTTCAGACAAGCTTATGATAGTATAAAAAGAGAAAAGCTGTACTCAGTATTACTAGACTTTAATATACCACCGAAACTGGTAAGGCTAATAAGACTGACTATGAGTAACACCCATTGTCAAGTAAAGGTAGACGGTGAAACAGGTGGAGCCTTTAGGGTATCACAGGGACTGAAACAGGGAGATGGGCTGGCCCCAACACTCTTCAATTTGACGCTGGAAAGCATCATAAGAAAAACTAGCGTAAACATATCCTCAACAGTAATAAACAGATCCAATCAAATTATCGGATATGAGATGATCTGAATATAATGGCAAGGACAATACTGTCTATAAAGGAACCCTTCACAGAAATAGAGAATGCAGCAAAAAAAATAGGTCTAGTCATAAATGAGCAAAAAACCAAATTACTACTGCAAAGCAGACAACAGCGCAATCGACTAGGCCAGAACATCACATTTGGCGACTACAATTTTGAAATAGTGAAAGACTTTACGTACCTCGGCACAAACATGTCACATAACAATGACGAAACTAAAGAAATTAGAAAAAGGATTAACGCAGCAAATAGAACCTACCACTCAATATTACCCATCCTAAAATCGAGGGACGTATACAGGAAGACCAAAATTAGAATCTACAAGACAATGATCCGTGCAGTTTTGACATACGGAGCTGAAACGTGGACGCTCTCAGCTAAAAACTCGGAGTTCCTAGACTGTTTTGAACGGAAAATTTTAAGAAGGATTCTGGGCCCAGTGAACGATGGATATCACTGGAGGACACGTATGAATCATGAAATAAACCAGCTATATGAAGAACCTCTCAATGCATATAAAACTGATGCGATTGAGATGGGCAGGACATGCCCAGAGAATGCCGGACGACAGGATTCCAAAAAAGATGCTCACAGGAAAACCTGAAGGAAAGAGACCGGTAGGAAAACCGAAGCTGCGCTGGGAAGATAGGGTACGGAAGGACGCTGAAAAAGTACGGGGTATGAGAAATTGGAGACATGCAGTGGTGAATCGGGACGATTGGAGATAGAGGATTGAGGAGGCCAAGGCTCTATATGGGTTGTAGCGCCATAATAGTAGTAGTAGAAAGTCGCGGGTTTTCCGACTCGTATCGTCAAACTGATACAGTCATATCATACTTGTCCAATCGCCAGTTCAGAGCAATAGTCAATCAGGAGCACTCTCCTTTATCCCCCATCCAGTCCGGAGTCCCACAAGGATCAGCTTTTGGTCCCATCCTGTTCAACCTCTACATTAACGATATACCCAGATCAATAGACCACCGTATCACCCTGTGTCTCCTCGCGGATGACAAAGCGGTGCTAGCAATATAAAAAAATCATGATGTACTAGTAAATCTGGTACAAACACAATCAGACTTAACAACGAGATTTTACTGATGCTAGTAAAACTCAATGCGTCTGTTCTACAAAACGCAGGAGCCCAATGAATCTCAACACAATAAGGGTAGAAGGGCAAGCCACCGATTGGGCCGAGGAAATGGATTAATTGATAGAAGGTTTACCTTCAAAAGCGACCTAAAAAAATCACGAATAAATCCTGGCAAAAGTTCAGAAAATTACGACCTGTAATTTGGAATTCCTCACCTTACATTTCAACCATGATTTATTTATAAAACACATATTAGACCATTAGACCCCAGTCTAACCTATGCCGCCCCTGTTTGGCACCCATTAATAAACTTAACCTATCAAAAAAGCTCACAAACACTTCAAAACAAAAACCTTATCGCAGCTAGCCGACTCTCAGTAGCCACTCCTGTTCACACGCTCCATGACCTCACTGGCACTCCAACTTTAAGCAACTTCATCTACAATAAGTTTCTCACGAATTTCGCCAACTACCATGGTGCAGTCAAGCAACCCTACTTTCACAGATCCACTAGTGGCCAAATTTCATACTGCTCCCAAACACTCTTCTTTCAATTACAAAAAAAAAAAATCAAATAAAAAAGCCATACAAACAGAGAAATGAAGAAAAAAAAAGAGCCATAACATTGAAAACAAACAACACCATGCACTCAAGCCAAAAAACAAAACAATCACAACACTAGAAAAAAAACAAAGTAAGTAGAAACAACAAAATACCAAATTTCAACCTATAACAGCAACATACTAACCTAAATAACAAGACAAAAACTAGAAAGCCACAGAGCAAAGCTTATTGCGAATCAACCCAAGGCAAGCACCCAAAGGTGGAAGGCCGACGCCCAAGCGCACACTGAAGTACGCAGAACTCACTTCGCTTCAGAAGAAGACCATGACAAGATGGTCAAAACGTCAAGCACTCAACAAAGTCTACGCGGAAGAAAACTCGGAAACCAGCAGCCAGATCACCATCTCCGCGAAAGCCTTAGCACCAAGATAACAATGAACTAATGTTATACGCATAATACATATCGAATAAAATAATTTGCGGGCGTGCACTTTTGGTTTTATCAAGGATTTTCGGTTTCTATCGTCTTCAAAATAGTATGATTGAAAGGAACTTAAAATTATATGTTTGAGGTTTTTTAAAATAACATATTGTATCTGGAAACGTAGTTATTTATTAAGTACATCTCAGTATCCATCTAATAGTCAATATCTGTATAATTATAGTTCAATTTACATACAATTTTTTTGACAGTCCACGACTACATTTCAAGGCGTTTTTTGAAACTGCTGTATAAAATTGTAAACTATCATTCTTAAGAAGTTCGTAATTGCAATTGACGTTGACGACTTCACAGAGCACGAGTACGATTTAAGATGGCTTATTTACTAAACATCCTTCGTATAATCGCTCTTAAACAGATTTTATTGAGGATGACCGATAACGATGTAATGAATGACTAATTTTAAATGAAATGTAGATTTAGTTGTTTAAATTACATAATTATAATGATTTTATTTACTGTCATGTTACGGACGTTAATTTCTGTACTAATAAAAATTGTAGACATCTGTTTTCTCTGTAATTAACCTAATAAGTTTGTTTCTATTTTAAAATTAACTGTAATAGTATTACTGCTTTAATTTTCATTTATCAGAAATACACATCTTTTTAGATTTGTATAGTCATAAATTGGATATCTTGCGCAAACATAGCTTTAAAACTCCAATACAAGAAGAAAATGTAAAAGGGCTTTAAAAAAAAATTTAGTCACTTAATAATAGATTAATAGATAATAATAATAATAATAGCAATAGTAATAATAATAATAAAAATAATAAATATAAAAATTCATCTTCTCTTTATCGATAAAAATATTGCCAATCTTGTGAAAATACAAAAACGTGAAATATTTATATCACATTTAAATGTCTAAAACACATTGTACAATAAAATAAGTCGTAAACATTTAAGAAACACTTTTAATTAATCTCGTAATTAACACGGCACTAGAGAGAAGAAAATAACTCTTGTTTCTGCTTCCACAGTATTTTCAGGCTTACTGGACTAGAAATAAAAGTGCGGCGTACTAATTAAAAATTGGAACGTAAACTCCATATATTTTTGATGAGAATCCCACGTCTCTATTTTTAGTCACATAAGCCTAAAAATACTCTAATAGCAGAAACAGAAATTATTTATTTCTTTTTAGTACAGTTTTAATAAAAGCGTGTTTTTTACATTTTTCTTCCTAATTTATTTTTACCTTTTTAGTCATGATAAATCACAATTCTAATATATA
This sequence comes from Rutpela maculata, assembly GCA_936432065.2. Classification (NCBI taxonomy): domain Eukaryota; kingdom Metazoa; phylum Arthropoda; class Insecta; order Coleoptera; family Cerambycidae; genus Rutpela; species Rutpela maculata. The sequence goes on from OW386285.2 coordinate 116,831,375, forward strand.
AATCACACCTACTCAGTAGATATCTTTATCAAGTGCTGCAAAGGAAGCAGTATTCCTTAGAAAGTTTTAAAATCTCTGATATGATTGACCAATTACTAGTATTTTGGAGATATGGTCTTCTTACCGTGGATCAAGAGACAACTTCAAGATTGCCTAAGAATCGATGTTATATGGGACATATACAAGATAGACAGTCTGGAGGAAACTACACCTGTGAAGAGAGGGAAGGGAGAAAGGAAAAAAGTCACAAGGGAAACCACACTCCCCAAAAATTTTGTTACATTCCTGAAGAATTCAGAGAACAAGAGAGAACAGTGATCCAGTCGCAGCTTATGAGGTACAAGAAGGTAAAGAAATATACATCACCTATGGTAAATCTGTTATTTAAAAAAATAGCAGTGCACCGATGTCCGAAACTAAGCATGAAGAAGCTGATCCCAGAATGTGTCTTCATATATTGGATGCATTACAAAAAGATGCAACCAACATCCTCATAGGTACAGTTGACACAGATGTTATTGTGATACTAGTAAGCATCTTTTTCGAGCTACAAACTTACAAACCTAATATTCAACTTTGGATTGCATTTGGTATTGGTAAACACTTCCGATATTATCATGTTATCTACCAAGAGCTCGGAGAAAATATGTCATAAGCATTGCTCTTCTTCCACTATTTCACAATTTTTTGGTAAGGGGAAAAAGTCACCATGGAAGACATGGAAAGCATACCCTCCAGGCACTGAATAATTTATCTTCTCTGCAAAACATCCATTTCAGCCAGTGATGCTAAAACAGGAGCATTTGAACTTATAGAACGATTCACATGCATCCTGTAAGATGGCACAACAGAACTTGACAGCATCAAGAAGCTATAAGGAGATCTCTTCACACAAGAAAAAAAGTAAAGATGATGCAAAGTCTACCGCCCGCATAGGATGTCCTCTTTCAGCACACTAATTGCTGCATCTATCAATCTAGCATCTGGATAACCAGTTTGAAATCACTCCAAAATGCAACTACTCCGGCTAACTTTGGATGGAAAAGAAACAAAGAGACATGGCAACCAATTTGGATGTCTATACCGGAAGCAAGCAAAAGCTGTAGGTAATTAATCAAGTGCGGATGTAAGGTTGAACCCCTGTGCTCTAAGAATTGTATTTGTAACAAGGCTGCACTTACCTGCACAGCTCTTTGTCATTACAAAGGCTATTATAAATAGTAAACAACATTATAAATATCATGTTTATGTTATTTTCTTAATAGTTATTCTGTAATTTTTTTTTTATTGAAACGTTTGTAACATGGTCAAATACATTATCTCAGCAAATTGTGATTGTATCGATATCTTTTTTTACTCACATTGTAGCCTATTTATTTCTCTTTAACATTAATAAAATAATGTTTGCTGTAAGACTGACTGCAATGGAGATATTTAGCAAAACCGACAAAAATATAGATTTTCGTAATAACCTGAAAAAAGTCCAAAACTTTCGAAGCTTGTATCTCGCAAAATATTAAAGTTACAAAAGCTGCTTTGGTCTCAAATTGTAGCAAATTTAGTTTAAATTGAATCATTTTTGCTACAAACCCAGAAGTTGGGGAGATATTTAGTAAAAACCAAATAAAAGTCGAAAATTTACAGTTACAGTCCAAAGAAAACAAAGATAGCGTCGTATTTCAAGATGGCGGACAATGAAATCGGGCATTCCCCCCTGAATTAATAGTACTGAAGTTATATAAGAATTCTGCAAAATTTGGCGCTTTAATCCAGCAGGTCGGGATCTTTTTGCTAAGCCACCACACTATAATGCTTATTGAATAAAATCATTTGCGGGGCATACATTTTTGATGTTACCAAGGATTTTCGTTTTCTGTCATCTTTAAAATAAAATGTTTGAGAGTAACTGACAATTACATGTCGGTGGTAAAATAATAAATTACGCCTGAAAACATAGATATTTATTAAATACATCTCAGTACTCATCTATTAATCAATATCTGCATAATTATAGGTCCATTTAAAAACACGACTATATTTCAAGATATTTTTGAATCTGCTGGATAAAATTAGAAACTATCATTTTTAAGACGCTCATAATTGCAATTGACCTTGACAACTTCACAGAGCACGACTACGATTTAAGACGGCTTATTTACTAAACATCCTTCATATAATCGCTCTTAAACAACTTTTATTGAGGATGACTGATAATGATGTAATAAATGGCTAATTTTCAACGAAATAGAGATTTGGTGGTTCAAATTACATAATTTTAATGATTTTATTTACTGTCATTTTACAAACGTTAATTTTTATACTAATAAAAATAGTAAACATCTGTCTTCTCTGTAATTAACCCAGTTTTGTTTGTATTTTAAAATTTACTATTATTGTATTACTGCTAGGGTACTCATTAAAAATTGGAATATATACTCCATACACTTTTGATGAGAGCCCACGTCTATATTTTCAATCACTTAAGCCTAAAAATACTCTGAAAGCAGAAACAGAATTTTCTATTTCTATTTAGTACAGTTTTAGTAACAGCATGTTTTTACCATTTTTCTTGCCAATTTATTTTATCCTTTTAGTCATGATAAATCACAAATCTAATATATAAATCGAACAAACTCAGTACATATCTTTATCAAATGCTGCAAAAGAAGTATTTTGAAATGGTAGGCCAATTATTGACATTTTCAGTGACAATTTGGTAGATAGATGTTAAAGAATCTAGTTCTTCTCAGACGGTCAAAACATATTGATATTAGACATCGCTAGCTATATTAGATTAGATTGAATGGTGGAGCGGGAAAGTTGACCTTTTGACCACCGCAACCTATTACAGATTTATTGTGGCAATCCTATTTGTTCATTCCTTAGAGCGTCCGTTCCTTGCTACCAGAATACAGAGCTTTGATAAGGGTGGCAGAATCTGCATGCTGCATCCTCTGCCGGACCCATTACACTTATATGTCTATTAAGCTGACGTCCAGTTATAGAAAATCCACCATTATCCAAATGACCTTTCTATTTTGGCGCATTAGGTATTCTGTAAATTTAGTCGATGGTTCTAGAAAATTCTTCCTTCATTCGAGAGATTTATGTTGTATCGATTAATGCATGGTATGTATAGTTTTTCATAGTTTCATCACACCGTAACGCAGAGGAGCTCGGGCTCGACGTGAGCCTTAGTTATACCTTATCCTGTAACCCACCTCAAGGTTACTGTATTGTTACTTCCTAAGGGCCGGTTTTTCAATGCAAGGTTAAGCACTTTATCATACAGATAAACTAACTTTAGAATGTGAAGTTGCGATATTAAAATGTTTAATAGAAGCACAATCTAAACTTCTAGTTAGTTTATCTGTATGATAAAGTGCTTAACCTTACATTGAAAAACCGTCCCTTAGTCTACAAGTAGCAGTCCCATACCGGCCTTGAATTAACCTGCGTGAAATCGATCGCTCTGCTTGGCTATCTGAAAGCAATCGACTGACCAATAATTTCTTGCTTTATTAACTCCTTCTCACACCACTGACTATAATTACTTCAACCTGAAATATTAACTCATTATATCATGGAATCTATAGAGAAAAGATTCTTCGAGCTAAGGACATGCCAGCTTCACATCAAAGTATTCATAATATCAAAGAATTTAGGATTCCCTGACAACAAGTCTGATGTTAAAGCCTGAAAATTTGAAGCTGCGGATATTTTCGTTTCCTATGTAGAAGAATAAAAAAAGAGTGAAACACGAGGTTTTTAGCGACCTGGTAAATATAGAATAAAATAATCTAATTGGTGTATAAGAACTCTATATTTTTAGATTTCAAAGGCCACTGGCGGTCGAACTATTGAATTTTCAGCATTATGCCCGTGAGAACTTTTGTTCAGTATAACTAAGACAACTTTTTCCCAAAATTTTAAACATTTTGACCGATCGACCTTTTCCTATACTTTTGTGCGGGGTCCTTTAGTACCTTTCGGAAAACTCAAGGAATCTGAAAATTCTTAACACTCATATAAAACTACGGATGATGTATTCCGAAAATTCACTTAACATTCGTATACCTACGTAGCTTCGAATTTGTGCCAATCGAATCCCGAATAATTAGTTTTTTTTTTAGAATTTTTTTGTTTTGCGGTATGGAGCTAAATAAAGATGTTATCGTATGTAATATCACTAGTGCTTGAAATTTTATTGGTAAAATTTTTTCGAAAGCGTTGTTGCCTGGTAATATAAAGAGTGCAAATTGACAGTTTATTATCTGATTATATCCCGACCGCTTTAGTGGGAGGGATTTAATCTTTGATAATAAACTGTCAATTTGCACGAGTTATATTAACCTTTTGGCAACTTAGCTTGCGAAAAAATTTATAGATAAAATTTAGAAGCACGAGTGGTATTTGTTGAGAATATTTCACGAATAAATAATTCATTAAGTGCATCTTCAATATTATGTTCAGTAATTAATTGCCTTCAGATGTTTTTTTGTCACTTTTTAGAGATTACTCACCTTTATCTTCAATTTCATCATTTACGTTACATAAAAATGCATTTCCAAAGCAACTCATCCAATAAAAAACAAAGTAGATTTAAATTATGACAATCAAGAAAAACAATATACGTTAAACCATAGACTAACTTATAGACTAGTCTTCACAACAAAGGGTTGTGAAGGCACGCTTCGACCAATCACATTACGGGGTAAAACCAGATAAATTGCTTATTACCAATCTCCCGCTTTTATGTTCTAAGGCTGCCGGCTCAGATGGTACCGCCATCTAGTAAAGCTAGCTTAACTTAACTGGCCTAAACACTAAACAGTGAATTTTTCAAGAATTATTACCTATATTAAAGTGTTTATTAATATATATTTATGTATTTAATCCTTGTTTTTAATTTAAGAAGTTTAATGATTATGTTAAGGTTTGCTTGTTTAAGTAGAGAGAGTTTAAGTACAAAGAATTATAATGTATATAGTGATACTGCAGAATTTTGATTTTCCAAGTAAGTGTTAGCTGTTAGCTGCTTTGTGATGTGGACGTAAGTGGATTTGTGTATTTAATATGAAATAACTGAATTGTCTGCTTCGTAAGCATTTCTATTTAATTTTAGTTGTATTAGGTATTATAAGCCATTGAAAGCTGTAACTTGTCCCGAACGTATATAAGTTCCACACAGCATTGGCTTTCAAATTGGGAGTTACGTGGTGTTTTTATTTATTATTATTATAAGTACATAATAATATAATATTATGTACTTATATAGTACAATACTACAATTTACGTTAACAATTAATAATAAGCTAGAGAAGATATTTATAGATAACATTTAAAAGTACGAGTTGTCCTATTTGCCGAAAACATTTCACAAAACAAAACGTCAAAAAAAACCGCTGCCCAAGGAGTCACTACTTCCATATCCAGATTCCCGATCGAAGTCACTCACAACGAAAAAACTTTGTATGTGGAAATTATTGTTTATGGAACTTTAATAATATAATATTTGAAATCCTCTACCCCAAAAACCCATAAAACGATACCCCACATGGGTAGTGGGGTGGGGGTGGTAATAGGGGGGTAGTGGGGGTGGATGAAGTAAAAAATATTTTGAGGTTTCTGGTTCTTGTACATACACTAAATCACAATTTTTTTTCATCGACTTTAATAATAGGGTGGTGGTGGTAATGGGGGTGGCTAATGCCAAAAATTTTTTTGACACCTTAGCTTCTCTTATATATACTAAATACCAATTTCATGAACTCTTACCTGCTTGATTTACCCATTTACCCCAAATTTACCCCAATTTATCCCCCACTCTCCGACGGAAAAAGATGAAAATATAATCTAGTTCCAGAACTCGTTAAAGTACATATGTGTACCAAATTTCAAGTCAATATCTTAAACGGTTCCAGAGTAAACGTGCGCACAAAAAAAGTTACAGACACACCGACAGATAGAAATTTTTTCTTTCGCTCCAACTTAAAATCTCGACGTTTCATGACATTTTAAGTCTATTTGAGCAATAAAAATTTTAAAAATTTTTTTTGTCGTTACTATAATACTTCCACTGGATGTGGAATTAATAGAAAACAAAACAATCCTTGTTATTCGAAGACTCTAAGTAAAAGTAGTCTGTAAGATTTATCAAATAGAAGTTAGAAACTCCTCTCTAGTAGAGTAAGAGAGTGACCATATTTTCTCCACATTTAATAATATGTACTGTTGTCATCATCTTTCTCTATGTTCGCAGGGAAAGATTTGTACCAACCCAAACGTAAATACATTTTTATAAAAAAAAAGCATGCAAATTCGGCGAAAAGCGCTTCTTAATCGACGCCATGTTAATTTAGGCCTCACCTAGAAATAGAAAACGATTCTTGTATTATTTTTTATCCATATATATTAACGTACTGGCGAAGTTTAGCTAATGCTACTGCACCACTTAACTAGGACGGCGAGATGAGATGAAGTCTCCAATTACCAATTAAAATATCTTTATTCTTTTTAACTATTTGTTAAGGGGCGAGCGTTGAGGTGACATCAATGTGAATGTCAGTCGATATTCCGTTGAAGCAACGTCGAGCGCGGTTAGTACTTGGATGGGTGACCACCCATCTTGGGAAATACAGCGTTCTCGTCCCACCTTCTAGCGACTTGTATATTAGTGTATACGCGGAAGTTACGTGATTTCAGACGAGGATTACGTAGTGGATATACCATCCTTCGGAGGGGATGTAAAACAGGCGGTCCCTTGTCTATCAAGTAAAAGATCCCTAATCTTCTTAAGGGAAGAGGTTCGGCAAAATTTCCAGGTTGGGGGTAGCTCGCCTCCTGGCGTCGGTGATAGGCCCTGGTAGTGGAAACAGGCCGACGTTAAATAGATAAAAAAAAAAACTATTTGTTAACATGCCATTTCTTTAGGTATCTCATTACAAGCTTTTATTTAACTTGCCTTGTTAGTATGGGTCAAATCTTGCAACTGAATTTTAAAACAGTTATCCCCAACCCATTGAGCTGAAATTTTGCATACACGTTTAGTTTGGATGACAATGCATGGTTAACTAAGTGACGTCATTCTAAATCCGATATGGCGGACTCCCAAAGATGGCGGATCAGTTATTTTTTAAAAGCTTGTATTTAAAAAGTTTTTTTTAATTATAACTTATTTATACTCTGCTTACAATAATAATATAAAAAAACCTCTGCCTAAGGAATCACCACTTCCACATCCAGACTTCCTATCTAAGTATCTTACAACGAAAATACTATAATTGCACTCCACTAAGTGGAGTGCAATTGCACTCCACTAATTGTTTATGGAACTTTAATGATACAATATTTAAAATCGCGTACCAGAAAAACCCATAAAATGATATGCCCCATCAGTAGTAGGGGTGGTGGTGGTGGTGGGGGTGAATGAAGTGAAAAAAATTCTTGATGACTGGTTCTTGTACACACACTAATTCACAATAATTTCATCCCGTTTAATGATGGGGTGGGGGGGGTGGTAATATAGGTGGCTATTGCCAAAAATGTTTTTGAGACCTTAGCCCCTCTTATATTTACTAAATACCAATTTCATGCACTCTTAATTGCTTGATTTACCTATTTGCCCCCATTTATCTCTACATTCAACTCATTCAACTCTACAACGGAATAAGATCAATATATAATCTAGTTCCAGATCTCGTTAAAATACTTACGTGTGCCATATTTTAAGTCAATATTTTAAACGGTTCCAGAGTAATCGTGAGCACCAAACAGATACCAGACTAACAGACAGACCGATGCGACAGACAAATTTATTTTATTCAAACTTAACATATTGACGTTTCATGACATTCTAAGCCTATTTGTACAATGAAAATTGTCAAAAATTTTTCTTGCGTTAGTATGCTTCAACTGGATGTGCAAGTAATTATGGCAATATTTGCGGCTGCAGCGACCTAAAAAATTAGAGCGATAAATTTTGCATGTTGGTACTGTCAAAAGCCGATCTAGATTGGATTACCACTAATAATGATTGATGCAATGTTGTGAAAAAAAACGGGCTCTTACTGGCTATAGCGTTAATGAGTGAAATAATCATTGTAAATACACTTCGTTGACGTGAAAAAACTATTACTGATGGGATCTTTAGGAGTAACACTGTGAATATTCATTTCTTATTCAGTTGATGTTACATAGTAAACGTTTTTTTAATAAACTTGGATAAAAACTTATTGAAAAAAGTCATTGAATTATTAAACTAGAAAAAAGCTTGAGAAATACTAGTGAAAAACTATAATTATTGGGGTAAGATGTCATATTTGCAATCGCCAATAAAATAAATTTAGGACGCGGCTTCTATTGAAATGACAGCTACTGTCAAGATAAATTAAATCATCTAATATATAAAAATCTCGTGTCACAGTGTTTGTTATCGAACTCCTCCGAAACGGCTTGACCGATTTTTATGAAATTTTTGGTGTATATTTGGTAGGTCTGAGAATAGTCGTAGGCTATTTTTTATACCCCTAGGCGATAAGGGTGGCCCTATCCAGAAATTTTATTTTTATTTTTTGGACAAAAATTTATAATTTATATGGCAAAACAACGTTTGCTGGGTCAGCTAGTATTATTTTAATAGCTCTGAACATTTTTGAAAATAATGTCGGATATAGAAAATATAGCAAGTAAGGCTTATCTAGATTTACTTCCAAAAAAGTTAATTTAATACTGGTTATATAATTGAGAAAATATTCTCAATTTTACTTTATTTCCCTAGGGACTTTATGAAAAATAAAGACTCGTTGCCAATGGCAACAAGTATTTAATACACAAAGCGTCACTTACGATCGACAAAACAAGTAATTAGAGTATACTTACGAGAGAGGTATGACGAAATATTAATTTATGCAACAAATGCATAAAGGGGTACTTTTTTCACGAATGGGAAGTTTGACATGGCAACCCCCATGAGTGAAAAAAAGACATTTTGTGCATGAGTTTCATACAATATTTTTCTACGACTGTAATTTCCATATTTAGATAAATAAATTTCAAAGCTGACTTAAACATCAAAAGATAAATCCATAATTTGAGGTTTCTAAAGCGGAAATCGTGAGACAACTTCAATCGTTTTCAATGTACTCATAGATCCGGCTGTAAATAAGAGTGAAATAGTGCATTTTTACATTTTTTCACTATTACCATAAACGTATGTTTTATGCACTAAAAATGATGAAAAAAAAGTGCAGTTTTTTTAACAGTCGTAAAAAACATATTTTTTGAAGCGGTTCAATTTTTATTTGTATTTTTTTGTATCATATTTGAAACGCGGATTAAATTTAAAAAAAATATATTTTATATATAAGTAACTGTTTTGTGAAAACATGTTTATTTTTTCTTGTTTCAATTACCCAATGACGCCTGTAATAAATGTTAACTATTCCCAAACAAAGGAAAATGATATACCAGATTTGCATATAATTAAGAAAAACTCGTTCATATTCAGTCCTTATTGATAATTACATAAACGTCAGAGTAGATAAATGCATATTCTATGTTTTAAATTTCTAATAACTGCTCTAGATACTTTGAAATGACGTCTAAATTATGTTCGTAAAATATGTCACTGTTCACAACTACACGTATATAAAATGGAAATGTAGACAACAAAAAACCTACTCAATATTTTTATTCCGATTTTATAACGTCCAGCATGGCGGAACAATCGAGTTTCATCCCACCTGAAAATCAAATTGGAGTGGAATGTCATTTTTCATTACGGATTTTTACTATTTTTCAAGAGGAATGATGCAGATCCTGTAATGATGTTCAATTATAATGTCACCGGCCGGCACGAAACTCTATAATAAAAATGCACGCCATATTAACCAGATCACTGTATAATTTAAACTAATTTGGTAGTAACCGAAATTACATATGAATAAGTGATAAGGTTTCGCTCCCAGGACGTCAGTCAACACTACCAGACACAGATGGCACCACGGTTACCGCCGCTATTATACATCGAGCTACTAAATTAAGTAACAAGCACGAATATAGAAAATTCATGAATTGTGCAATGTTATTAATACTGTTTAATATCCAAAAAGTGTAAATTTTTTTATTTAATATCGAATAGATATATTCACTACAAAATGCAATAATAGTATAGAGGAGCTCAAACTCAAATTTATCGTATTATATTTTTCTTTTCAACGGTTTTATATTTCCGACTGATGACGAGCTTTTATCTTCGGGCAACTCGTGATATACAGGGTTGTTCAAAAACCTGTTAATTATGTTTTACAGGAACTATTTTAAGAAGAAAATGAAAGATAAATGTTAGTTTTTGAAAATTTGAGGTAAAATAAAAGAAATAGAATTTTGAACTGGACTATTTGAAATATATTATAATATGGGAGCCCTCGACCAAAATTTCCAGTCATCGTGACATGAAAGAATCCATAAAAACTGTTTAGTTTAAGGGAAAATAGGAAACTTTGTTATGTAAAGCAAAAAACTCTGGCGCGTTGCGGATGCGTTAGAAAAACATTTTCCGTCAGTAAAAGAAAATCGCGTAATTATTTATAGCACCTTGTCCGTTTTTAATGGAATCCCATTCAAAATGTAAAAACAAAAACCAATCCTTGAAGAACGGACATTTTTAGCCTTGTAGAAACCTGATAAATGTATTATTTGTTGTTAAAAAAAATGGCTTCTCCTCATGGCTAAAACCTTGTTTAGATGATTGACCAGGATCTATACATCCTAAAGAAAGTCTAAACTGACATTTTCTGCGTTACATGGTTGTACAAAATGAAATGGAGTCGTCTCTTACTCTGCGTGTTTCGGCTATCACGCGCTATAGAGGTATGAAGATAATACCACGGGAGTAAATTTGTCTGTTCAAATTTTTATAGAGTTTCAACACAAAAACACAAACACAAAAACCAGGAAACGGACGTGTCACGATAACAATTTTAGACTGTTTTTTTACATCTTCGTTATTGTTTTTCGATCGTTTAGCAACATTGAAGACTTCCGCCATAAAGGACTTTTTTCTTTATTTGAGTATAAACTGTCCGAAAAAGATTGAAATTCTCATGTCGCGATGACGCTGAAAATCCTGGTCGATAGCTTCCGTACTATTACAGATATCGAAAGGACTATTTGAAATAATGTGTTACAGACAAATTAGGTAACGTTAATAAATTTACAAAAAACTATATTAATTGCAACTGTCTTCTTCGTGAGGTCCTTCCGCTGGTACGTTATCATCACTTTCTACCACTGTAGATGATAAGTCATTGTAACAGTCATCATTTGTCTTACATGGTGGATCAGGTTCCAAAGCGCATTTCCAAATGCAGGTTTGAAGGTGGGCGTGCTTTAAGTTTTCAGCAACAGCTTCCTTACTTGGAGGTAGCGAATGTAAAAAGGGTATCTGTGACCTACCACTTCCAATTCTTTTTGCCCAAAGTTTTATGCAGGCCTCTGAAAGTGAGCCGTATTAAGCTTTCCGGTAGCATGCTGTGATATTTGTTCATTGCGTCCCCTTTACCTATATAAATGATGTTCGTTTTTTGACATTTTGATTACTGCTTTTTCCTGTGCCATAACACATTGCTGTCGTATCACACCCACTAATGACATGAACTGCTAATGTCGGATAATAATCTTGATGTTTAATAATAATAATAATGTTTAGTTGTATTTTTTACGATTAAGGTCATTGGCAGCTGCATATACTGTATGTCGGACAATGATCACATCAGTCTATGTAAACACGTTTACAATTTTTTTAAAAAGTTGTTTAAAAATTATACTATTTTTTTAAATCGGTTCATATTTTTTGGTGGTATGTAAAAGTTAGAAATAGGTCGTTCCCAATAAAATGTAGAATGTGGCAGTGAAGTTTATGTCTATCTGCCACATATATGGACGGACTTTGTCATATTTATCTTTTTCTATCCATTCGAGTTAACTTCTAATTAAAAAATTGCTGATTTATACTACAAACGGCAATGTAATAAGCTGTATCTGTGTATCCGCATGGATTTTTTGGGAGCCTTCAGATGTCGGAAATTTGAAATCATGGACTTAGATATAAACTATCTTCAAATGCTCAAGACTATTATGAAAATTGGAATAAATTTGTGTCGATATATGATTTTCTACAAACATTGTAGAGGAGAATTGGATTTTTTTCCATTCTACAACTTAACCAGGATGCGCACACACAGACAATAACACATTAACCACTCCCTGTGACATTGCCACCTGCCGTAGCTGAGGCTCAAACTCAGAAGAGAGTCGTTTGGAACTCATAGCTCAAGAAGTATTGAGATTAAAGATTTGTTTTTATATTTATGAGAAAATGAAAAGTTTGAACCACTTTTCTATACGGTTGTCAAAGACTCTCTTTAAATGCATGATTATTGAATCAAAAAGACAATAAATAGGTTTTTACTTCCCTCGCCTACCGAGGATGTATTGTAATCGCGAAATAAAAAAAGTCACTTTCCTAAATTCTTTTGGATTTTTAAGTTCCAAATTATGTGGATTATGAAAATTAAGGTCTTGCAATGTCATCAGTCTACCTGTTTATCAGTGTGCCGGTCCGGTATCTGTATGTTTGTCTATCTGTCGGCGCTGTATCTACAAAACTATTTGACTGAGAATATAATGTTTGGTACATAGCTAACGCTATGAGAACTAGCCGTGTTGTTTGACTCAACAGCGGGCTAGCTCACCGCAATCGTCTCGATAACACATTGAAAACGCCACCAAATATCTACACCCTAGCCAGGATTTGAACTCGGAATCCATGGTATCAAGCCTAAAGCAGAGTTCTACAGATTCACTGGTCGCTGTTAACTGCTACTAAGTCGCCAAGACATTGTCAATGCAATTTCAATAAGACTCTTTCCCTACAAACCACTAAGTAGCTGATACTGACGACAGTTATCTGGTCGCTGGTCGTCAAACATTTGTCTCCTTCGCGAGGAACTAGTAACAGATACTTAACTGCTAATTTTTCTGATGATTCTATGGGATCTTTTACATAATTGCAAGGTGTCATCATAACATTATTATAGTCTTCGCAAAAACGAAGAGTATATTGTATTTGATCGACACATTTCTAAAATCGTAAATATCACTCGTAGAGGAAAAATTTTCATATCATTGTGTTAGTGAACGAATTCTGAACAACTTTCAAAATGTCCGTCTGTCCGTCCGTCACGTTTCTTGTAAGCACGATAACTTAAGAACGAAAAGTCCGATTGTATTGAAATTTAGAAAGTAAGTTAGTGTTAACCAGAGGAAGAACCCCATTGTTTTTGAAGAAAATCGATCGGTAAATAAAAAAGTTATTAATTATTTAATTTAAAAAAAATATATTCTCTTAAATTTTTTCGCTTGTACTAAAATGGAAATCTTGCGAAATATTATTTCCATAGTATATTTTTTTTGTTTATGAATTTTTCTAATATATATTTCATAGAAGTACGAGTTGAAATATGTATGATTGTCGATAGATATAGGTATATCACAGACAATCAATTTTCGTAGCAATATGTGGTGGCGCAGCGGCTAAAGCCATTAACACCGCAATAAACCGGAAATGGCGGGATAGGCTGGAAGCGCTGAATCCTCAGGACAACTCGCTGTGGAAACTGTCGAAGGCAATGAAAAATACGCGGGAAGCCATACCCGCCTTAACAAAACCAAACGGACAGACGGCCATGACGGACTCGCAGAAGGCGAATGACTTAGCTGACCATTTTCAGGACATACACAACGTACTGATACCGAACAATGTTGAACACGACCGCATTGAAAATGACATTAACGAACTAATTGGCCATGACGTTCAATTGACACGACGAGAATTTCTAAAAGTCATGGCCAAGCTTCGGAAGTAGCCAAGATCATACGAACTCTACCTAACAACAAAGCCCCGGGTTCAGACGGCATCGAATATAAGCTACTCAAATATCTCCCGAGGAAAGGTATTGTACAGTTGTCGTACATTGTCAACGCGATCCTGCGACTGCAACACTGGCCTAGCCAGTGGAAATGCGCCGTGGTCGTGCCAATCCTGAAGCCGAATAAGAACGCGAAGCTCGCCGGCAGTTATCGACCGATCTCGTTACTGTCGACGATCTCCAAGTTGATTGAGAAGGTCATCCTGATCAGACTAGACTCTGCTCAGGATGAACTTCACATTGACGATGAGTGCCAGTTCGGCTTCAGGCGGGGCAGGGGCACTGTGCGGCAGGTCGTCAGGATCGTGAATGACGTCAAGGTACAATGCAACCTCGGGAAGAGCACCGTCATGGTGCTCCTCGATGTTGAGAAAGCTTTCGATACCGTATGGATTTCGGGGCTGCTTCACAAACTAAACGCACTGGACTTTCCCATGTACATAACCAAACTTATTCACTCTTTTTTGACAGATAGATCGCTGCAGGTTAGGGTGAATAATAAACTATCAACTCGGAGGGACATTCGCGCGGGCGTCCCCCAGGGGTCGTGCCTTTCACCGAAACTGTACAACTTGTACGTCTCCGACTTCCCGGAGTTCCCGAATTCTAATCTTGCCAAGTACGCCGATGACACGGCCATGTATGTGCACTCACATAATGCTCAAGCGGCCAATATGCTGCTGAAGGCACACATGGCCCGTGCCACGGCGTATTACGACAAGTGGAAAATTCGGATCAACTCCGAGAAGTCCGAGTCGATTCTCTTCACGCGCCGATTTACCGAAAATCGGATTTTAACGCCACTTTCGATCGGGGGTAGACAAATTCCTATCAAACGGTGCGTGAAATATTTGGGGGTTAACTTAGACAAACGACTGACGTTTAACACCCATATTAATGAGACAGTACGTAAGGTCTACTCGATGTCCAGAAGTCTGTACCCGCTCCTGACCAGGGGTAGCGGACTAAACAGACAAAATAAAAAAATGTTGTACACAATGGTGATTAGGCCGGCAATCACATACGCGGCGCCGGTATGGTGCAGCATCCCGGCCACGACAATGAGAAAACTTCGAGTTCTTGAACATAAATTTATGCGCCTCATCTCTGGTTTGAACAGGTACACCTCCCTCAGAGACCTATACGCAAATTGCCACGACATAACCCCTCTAGCGGACTACGTCCAAGAAATTTCACAAAAATTCTATCAATTCAAACTGGGCGATAGTCCGCTAACCCGCAACATAACTCGAATCAGACAGCATAATGCAATACTTTTCGATATCAGACACCCTCTACCATACCAGGCGTTGCCTATTTTCCGGCAACTCCCTTAGCCAAACTTTCCTCTACCATAACTTATCTCTACCCTACTCTTTACCTTTCCTCAACTGTATAACTTTACAACCCTCTCTTCTTATCTCTGTTCAGTTTTGTTCTTGTCCTTTTTGTCCTTTTTGTTCTTTTGTCCATTTTGTTTCTAAATTCCGTCTAGGCCGAAAAATTCCCTAGAAATCCAAATATTTTAAACCACACCTTTTATCCACCACACTTTCCTAGAAGGAAGACCAGGGTGGAATTGCTTCGAACGGGTTTTTTCGTTGAGTTCTGTTTTCCCGTGTCAGCAATCAAAATTCCAAAGTGTTCGTCTGTGCGCGAAACCGCTAGTTTTCAAAGTGCTAATTTTAATTATTTTTTAAGTATTTTTGTGTACTATTATTGATCCAAATTGTTAATTTTAAGCTTTATTCTTAGGCAGGAGTTTTAACTTTTCACATTCAGCTTTAGCCAAACCGGACCTGCCCCGTCCAGCCCGACACCCACCACGACGCTGCGCGTCGTGGTTGTCTGGCTGGCTCCGGGCCAGATTCCTGGTAGGCACATTCATGTACCTCTAATTTTAATAAACTTGTTATTGATTGATTGATTGCTTTGCGTTGCAATCCAAAGGTCCCGTGTTCGAATCCCACACAGGTTGAATATTTTTTTTTCCATTTTTTTTTTTTCATATAATTTTTTTCACAACAAAGATGGTATCACAAAATTTAGATGTCCAAAAACTAACATTATTTACAAGAAAATTGCGAAGAGTATCCTATAGAATGTGTAACTATTATATATAAAAAGCTGAGTAAATTGGCGAAGAGTACGTTTTTAGCTTGTTTTTTATAAGATTTTGTGCATAGTTAAACTAATATCGTGGAATGGAAATATTTAAATTTCGTTTCATTATATTTTAGATGATTTTCTGTTAAAATTGATTGGAATCCTTCTATCTGTCTGTTTTTAAACATGGGTAATTCGCTTTTCCTTCTTCTCTCATTTTCTGGTGCCGAAAAGTAAACGCAGCTTTTCCTCTTGAGCTTGGTAATGTAATAACATTAAAACAAGTGTCATTTTACTAATATTCATTTTTCACATTCAGCCAATATCCTTTGGCTTTGATGACTGTCTCGGATGACTAAGCTCGAGCAGGACTATTGCTCTTTACAGTGCGTTGCTGAAGACCTGAGCTGGCCTCGTGGGGGGCAAGTTTATTTTACAACAACCTCCCTCACAAATGTGACCGGTGAGGATTTCAGCCCACTTCCCCTGGTCCAGACTGATGGACCTCGCTGGCTAAGACCTCTTCTGGCGTTCTTCCGTCTTGATCTTCTTTCTTTGCCAGCTTGTCACCCCCGGGGGCAGTTATCAATCTGTTAGGTGACTTTGGGTTATTTTGGCTGGGGTTAACTGCCGGTACGCAGAGTGTCAATTGATATCTACCATCCGGATCATCGGTGAGGTAGGTATGAGCTGTGTAGCTCGAGGAAGTGCAGGTCTAAGTGCCTTTGGTAGCACTTTCGGCCTGCACGGTTCACATTAAGATATTTGCCAGAGACTGAATATACTGACGTGTAGGAGAACAGTATATGTTTTGGCAACTTGGTAGCAACCACCCGGCAGCGGCTACCAGCGAAGAGCGAATGTGTAGGCGAACGCTACTTAACACACAAACACGGAGCCACTGGCCCAGTTTTTCTAGTTATAACATAAACCCCACACCGCAATAAGTAATACACTTGTGCACTCATCCAAATACGTCATTTAATTTCTCCCTAGCTGTATATTGGAACCCTTGCAATTTTGTCAACGGACAACTTATGGGTAAGTAGTTCCGGTCAAATTAGCCCATGTTGTAGTATGATGTAGCTTTGGTGGTCCTGATCAAATATTCCAACGGGTGTGGGACCTGAAAACGTCTAGTTTCCGAGATATTTGAATTGGAAGTGCCACAGTTAATTTAAAAAGCGAGATAATTGATTATATTTTATTGAAACCTGCAAAGGTATTGTAGAGGTTTTTTTGAGCAGCCGCTAACAAAACAAGAATCGCCATGATGATTTCCAACCTCCGATAGGAGATGAACCCGATGAAGAGTGAAGTTAAATGTAAAAAAAACTTGTTTTTAAAAAGTTTTTTTACGTTTAATTACTTCCACATCCAGTGGAAGTATTAGTAACGACAAGAAAAATTTTGAAAATTTTTATTGTTCAAATAGGCTTAAAATGTCATGAAACGTTGAGATTTTAAGTTTGAGCGAAAAAAAAATTTCTGTCTGTCGGTCTGTCTGTCTGTAACTTTTTTTTTGCGCACGTTTACTCTGGAACCGTTTAAGATATTGACTTGAAATTTGGTACACATATGTACTTTAACGCGATCTAGAACTAGATTATATTTTCATCGTTGGGGGGTAAATTGGGGTAAATTTGGTGTAAATGGGTAAATCAAGCAGGTAAGGGTCCATAAAATTGGCATTTAGTACATACAAAGGAAGCTAAGGTCTCAAAAAATTTTTTGGCATAAGCCACCTCCATTACCACCCCCACCCCATTATTTAAGGGGATGAAGAAAAATTGTGATTTAGTGTGTGTACAAGAACCAAAAACCTCAAAATATTTTTTTACTTCATTCACCTCCTATCACCACTCCCACCTCACTACCGATATGGGGATCGTCTTATGGGTTTTTGGGGTAGACGATTTCAAATATTATATTATTAAAGTTCCATAAGCAATTATTTCCACATACAAAATTTTTTCGTTGTGAGAGACTTGGATAGAAAATCTGGATGTGGAAGTAGTGATTCCTTGGGCAGCGGTTTTTTAGTTACGTCTCAATTAGTTTTGTATCCATTGCGTTCATTACTTAGAATAATTCCGAATCCTTCGCCATTTATTAGAATGAATTGAACGTCGTTAAGTGGTTCAAAAGTGACTTACAATGCTAACTGACACATATGAAAAATGCACTCCATATAATTATCTTTTTCTACACCTATTTAATTATATGACAATTATTTGCATTTTTTTGGTGAAAAATCGTGCCTATAATTCACTGTAGTGAATTATCGATTCATAA
Source organism: Rutpela maculata (assembly GCA_936432065.2). Taxonomy (NCBI): domain Eukaryota; kingdom Metazoa; phylum Arthropoda; class Insecta; order Coleoptera; family Cerambycidae; genus Rutpela; species Rutpela maculata. Next base: position 116,849,767 of record OW386285.2, read on the forward strand.
TTCACTGCATCCAGCCAATCACAAATACAAATTCAAAAATCATTGTTTCGCTGATTCAATGATATTTTAAATCGACCGCGACCAACTTTTGCTGCTGCGGCTGACAATCAACTCGCGTGGCAGTGACAAGTGTACCGCCATACCACCATATTGTTTGTTTACGTTTTCGACTTATTACGAATAGGTACCGATTAATTCTATTAAATTTCAGTCTAATTTATTTGTTTAATAGGTGTAGAAAAAGCATAGTATTACATTCGCGATTATGGCCATTATTCACTCAGATGATTTGCGCCACTCGCCTACAGCTCGTGGGCTCAAACGTCATCTTCGTGAATAATGGCTATCATAATCGCTCATATAATAATATACTATTGCTTCTGGACTCTTCAATGTTTTCAATGGATAAATCACCAAATATTGAACATTTGGGGCGTTATTCTCGCCCATTTTTTACAACTGACGTGAACTGACGTTTGCAAAAATTATTGTAATGATTCCGACTTGTTGATTCGGTTACTATGTTTTCAAAAAACAAAGGAAAATTTGCCGCTGAAAAACAGGTTGGTTGCTTCATTCTGGCTTTTTATTGGTTGAGCAACCTTAGCAAAATTTTAAATGTTAAATTTTGTCGATGCGAAACTATTTTTTGATTAAAGTGATCGATTCTGATTGGACGAAATTTATAGGAAAGAAATAGTCATTAGAATCTATCTTATAACCTAAAAATATGAAAATATATATGGTGTTCAATCTAAAACAATGATTAGAGAATATTATTTTTTTAATTTTTTTTTTACCGCCTTATTTATTTAAATGTCCTGGCGGAGTCTAGCCGATGGCTATTCTACCACTCAACCAGGACGGACACATACACAGACAATATCACAACACCCATTCCCTGCGACATTGCCATCTGCCGCAGCTGAGACTCGAACTCAGGAGAGGAGAGCGACTAGACCGTGTTGTCTCTCACACAACCGCAGTCTAGCTCACTGCTACCATCTCGGCAACACGAGAAAAACGCCACTACACATCCATACCCTAGCCAGGATTCGAACCTGGGACCCCGTGGTTGCAAGTCGAACACCTTAAGCACTGCGCCACCGAGCCGGTGATTTAGGTATTAAGCAAATCACAACCTACACACTTTTTTATTCATTATGAAATTACCTACTTTCTGTATATTGTTGCCCTAATCTGGGCAGGCGAGTTAGGTAAATACTTTAAAACACTCACATTAGCGTGCCAGATTAGGGAAACAATATACAGAAAGTAGGTAATTTCATAATGAATAAAAAAGTGTGTAAGTTGTAATTTGCTTAATACCTAAATGTTATTCTCTAATCTTAATGATAGCAAATAAATAAAAAATAATTAATTGTAAAAATTAAAATAATGATGTAGTAAATATTTTATTTGGATATAGCATTACAGAAAAGCTATATGGAAATCCCAGCTTGTATTCTTCCCAGTTCTTAAAATATGGTTAGGTGAAGGTCGTGATAACACTTTGTATATATATGATTCAAAATTGATATGTTAACATGGAAGAATTCTTATATATTTTTCTAATAATACAATTTTGAATGCCTGTGAATATATGTTAGAGGGTAGTGTTTGTTTGCTGGATTTAATTTGCTGAGTGGATACTTTTTTATGCATCTACATTTCTTCTGAGATTTTCAAAAAAGAAAAAAAATATATCATGTAAATTTGACCTATAATTTGTTGCTTATCTCCTTTAGATAGTTTTAAAGTATATAGACACAATTTTATTTTCTAAAAACATTGCTTACAGGGAAATAAAAACCCTAAGTCAATGCAAATATTTTAACATAGAAAGTTATCTTTTACACGAGGAGTTCATCTTTGCGAAATATGCTGCTCAGGTAATCTCAAGCACCTTTGAAGCACATAACGTTGGTTTTCAAAAGTAAAGTACTTGAATTACACGTGAAATACTTGAAGTACAAATACGGTGTACGTAATTTACACTAGTGGTTAACTCCTAGCTTTTCAACTCAGCAGACATTCCAGTCATATTCTTATATCTACTTTGAGATGTACTTATTGCAGCTTCTTAGAAAACTTCTATGAATCCTACTGAAAATTAATAGAGCGCATTATACACTATTTTATTCGGCATAGTAGTAATAATGATGTATTTAATTTATAATATAATCGGTACAGGAATTTTACACCAGAAAGGTTTGAATCATGCACCCAAGTTCATGTGGAACTTGTGTGCAATTTTTTATTTAAATATAACATGCTTTATTTGCAAGTGTTGCAATATTAATAATTTCTTTAAATTAATTTTAATTACTTAAAGAGTAAATATAACAATAATAATTTTATTACAAGTGATAGTGGTAACATTTAAATACAAGAGATACTAACAACAATATAGTAGATCTTAGTTCAAAATATTTTTAAATAAATCTACGTGTTGACTTATTACGATTACTATCACTGGTTTTGTATATTTTTTAAAACTAATTTTATTTGATAATGCTAGGTAGAATATTAAATAACTTAATGCCAGTATAATCTATATATTTTAAAAATTATGTATTATTTGGTTTTGGTATATTGCAGTTTTCTTTTACTATTGAATGAGTCTCGTAATTGTGGATTATTGTATTTCTTATTTTACTATTTTTTGTACTTGTACCTTTTTTGTGTCCACGATTACTCTGGAACCGTATTTAACTATTTATTGAGGTTATCTTGAATATATGAGACAATCGACCAATTCTGACCTCGGATTCGGATTCAGCGCATAAAAATACACGGGAATATACTAGTGTAGTCCCCATGCCAATTTTTTTGTGGCTGTATTATTTACATATACAAAATAAAATTTTTTTCGTTGTGAGAGACTTGGGTAGAAAATCTGGACGTGGAAGTAGTGATTCCTTGGGCAATCAATGGTTTTTTTGAACGATATTCAAATAATTTAAATTTATTTTATATGCTCCGCCGTAAATTTAAATTCCATAATTAGTGATTAATTCAACAAATAATTTATATATATATATATATATATATATATATATATATATATATATATATATATATATATATATATATATAGAGTTATAAACACTACGTTGTCGCCTCAAGAATAGATATACTAAATACGCTGTGACCTCATATATGACGTTGTGACCTCATAAAGCTGAGGCGACAACGTTTGGCCTTAATTTCGATGTAAAATGAATCCAGATGTCATCCTAAGTTACTTAGCGAAAAAAAGTTCTGAGGTCACTTCATACATCTGGTACCTACAATTTTGAGTTTTAGTTCGAGTGTATATCACCAGCGCTAGTGTCGCCGTATCAAGTAGGAATGGTCAACACGAAGTCACCTCTAACTAGTATAAGGCGGACTACAGATATTACGTATTCGCCGTCCCCTCAGATTACTGGCAACGTTGCATCAATTTGCGTATAGCGTTAGCGGCCAGTGACCAACAAAAATATTTATAGTTCTTGAACCGCTGGCGCTGGCTAATTGAACCAAGGGACCAAGCAAATTTTTAGGTTGAATTTAAATCCACATTTTTTGAGAAAGAGAATAGATATCGATATGCGGTTTTCAGAATTTAAGAGATTATTTATTTGTGAAACAGCCGGTTTTGTTCATTTTTTTTATTTTGAAGCACGTTACTGTTTACAGGGTGTGAAAGAAAAGCGTGCTTTTTTAACCAAACTTTATAACTACCGAGATTCAAAAAACATTATTTAATATTATTTTGATGGCATTTTTTTGGTCACTAGTTTAAAAAAAAATAAATATTTTTTTGCCATTAGGCCTCATTGGTTTTCATAACAGCCGATCATTGTAGATTATTATAATACCTTATGCCGTTCCTTTAAAATAATAAGTGCATTTTCTTGTACTTTCAGTTCATGGTTAATACATATATATCATTTTTCTCGCTAATATACATTTAACTATTATTGCTACATTAACCGCTGGCGCTGGCTAATTGAAAGGGACCAAGCAAATTTTTAGGTTGAATTTAAATCCACATTTTTTGAGAAAGAGAATAGATATCGATATGCGGTTTTCAGAATTTAAGAGATTATTTATTTGTGAAACAGCCGGTTTTGTTCATTTCTTTTATTTTGAAGCACGTTACTGTTTACAGGGTGTGAAAGAAAAGCGTGCTTTTTTAACCAAACTTTATAACTACCGAGATTCAACAAACATTATTTAATATTATTTTGATGGCATTTTCTTGGTCACTAGTTTTAAAAAAAAATAAATATCTTTTTGCCATTAGGCCTCATTGGTTTTCATAACAGCCGATCATTGTAGATTATTATAATACCTTATGCCGTTCCTTTAAAATAATAAGTGCATTTTCTTGTACTTTCAGTTCATGGTTAATACATATATATCATTTTTCTCGCTAATATACATTTAACTATTATTGCTCCATTAATAATAAAAAGTATGGTTCTTCCCTTTTTCTTTAGTTGACATTTTATATAATAATAGTGCTTATAAAAATGAATAAATAAATATTTAGATTATATTTAATTGTATTAAATAGACATACAATTTTTCGTACACTTTTGTATTTTTGGTGTGAAAATTAAATCAACAAAATTTGGCAAAAAATGTATCTACAGGTAAAGCCATTTTAGTTAGTCCCTTAATAGATGTGCCAAATTATAGCTTGATATCTGTAATTGTTCCGGAGATAAATGGGTTCCTGTTTTTTATATTTTAATGTCAAAACCCAAAAGAGATTCCCCAATCTGTAAACATATACCAATTTTGGATACTCCAGTGATTACCATGCAAAGATTTACTTTTTATTATGATTCTAAAGGAGCTATCATACGGTATTATAATAACCTACAATGATCGGCTCTTACAAAGCACAATAAGACATAACGTTAAAAAAATTAAAAAATTACAGGTTTTTAGAAACAAAATCGGCATCTTACAAAATAAGTGAGATATAAAAAATTTGAGAAATCGTTTCTTACAACATACCAGTGACTAAAAAAAAATCGCATCAAAAAAATACAAAACATTTTTTGTGGAATCTCTACGAATCTCGGTAGTTATAAAGTTTGTCAAAAAAAAACACGCTTCAAAATAAAAGAATTAGACAAAACTCGCCTTTTCACAACTGAATTATCCCTTAAATCCTGAAAATCACATATTGATGTCTATTCGCTTGGCCCGTTTCAATTAGCCAGTAGTTTAGTTAAAAAAAAGGTTGCTCTAAAAGAACGATCTGCAGCATCGTTTGGCAATAGATTTAAACTATGTGCAGAACATTGTACTTAACATGCTCTAGGATTTATTTCTAAGATTTTCTCTCACTGTGCTCACTACTCATATTTGTTCCGTTGTCATAATCTTGCAAATCGTATATATTTAAATTTATATTACAAAACACATTTTGAACAAATCCAGATCATTCTAATTCAGTTTGATCGATCCGTTGCTTTTTATAAAATGTTGCCTAATTTCAATTTTCTTTGTAACATTATTTAAGTTGACAAATCTGAAAACAATTATTAGAGCTGCTCAATGTGACTATCATCGGGAGTGTAATCCAGAATATTAGAAAAATATTTGTAGTTTATAATTTTTTTACTAGTTGGTAATAAACCAAATTGTGTTTAATATTTATTGGTTCTTAAATATTATCCTTACTAAATATCATTCAAACAATACAAGGGATGGTCCACTTGTTTAACAATTATCCGACTTGAAACATAAACGCAAACTCTAAAAAAAATTGTTAATTAACAATAGGCTCATTTTATGAAAAATCGGTGAAAAATTTTTTTCCAACGGGATATTGCTCCTTTTTTAAGTGTCTAAATAATACCATAAATTATTAAAAATTTTAAATTAATATTTAATAACATAAAAAAATATTTTTACTTGTTATGGCCGGTTTCAGAGCATCGTAACGGCTTAGTGTTCACCGCGCGGAGCTCTATTTTCAACATTCAATTAAAATTATTAATAATAGAGATAGAGTTTCGGTAGTCTTGACTTTTTTATTGGAAATTTCTTCCCCTTTAAGAATCTTTCTTTATATTTTCTTAAATATTAATAGTTTTCGAGTTATTTGCAAAAAACGAAACTCGTTATTTTTTCAATGTTCATTTGTTTTCAACTTTTGCAGTTGTTTATAATAAAATTAGACAAATTTAGACCACATAATCTTATTCAGCGACCTAAAAAACGTAAGTATATGGATTTTCGTGAATTTATTTGTAACATTAGAAAAATTATTAATTATTCAGTATTTACGGGTGATTTCAACCCTTAATATTTCCGTCTTTCCTATGTTTTGACCTCATTATCATATTCGACGACCTCAAAAACACGAGTATATAAATTTTCGTGATCTTATTCGTAAAATTAGAACACATTAATTTTTCAGTATTTAAGGGTGATTTCTACCCTTAATATTTTCGTCTCATAAGTTTTGACCTCACAGTCATATTCAGCGACCTCAAAAACACAAATATATTGATTTTCGTTTATTTATTTAAAAATTAGAAGAATTATTAATTTTTCAGTTTTTAGAATTAGTTTCCACCCTTAAAAATAAAAAGCAGGTAATGCGACAATATAGTATTTTATAAAGCATATTGCAAAAAGAAATTAAGGAAATTCCTTTCATCGTTTTCGGGTCGGGAATTTTACCATTTTTACCGCTTCACTGACTGTACTATCAGTTAATAATAAAAAGTTTGGTTCTTCTCTTTTTCTTTAGTTGACATTTTATGTAATAATAGTGCTTATAAAAATAAATAAATAGATATTTAAATTCTATTTAATGCCATTAAAACGACATTAAATTTTTCGCATATTTTTGTATTTTTGGTTTGAAAAATACATCAACAAAATTTGGGAAAAAAAATTTGTATCTACAGATTTAGTGATAAATTTCAATTTGATATTTTTAACCGTTCCGGAGATAAAGTGTTAATATTTTGATGCAGAAAACACAAAAACGGTCCCCCAATCCGTAAACGTGTACCGATTTTAGGTACACCACTGATTATCATGCAAAAAAATTTACTTATTATTCTAATTTTAACGGAGCTGTCACAAGGTATTAAAATAACCTACCACGGTCGGCTCTTACAAAGCACAATAAGGCACAACGTCAAAAAAATTGAAATATTACAGGTTTTAGAAAAAAATCGGTATTTACAAAATAAGAGAGATAAAAAATTTGAGAAATAGCTTTTTGTCCTATAAACCAGTGACTAAAAAAATGCGGTTCAAAAAAGTATAAACCATTTTTTGTGGAATTTCGGTAGTTATAAAGATTGTCAAAAAACACGTTTTTCTTTTACGTTCTTGTAGATTGAAAAATCCCAAAAAACCCGCCGTGCAGAAATGAAGAAAAAATGCGCCGCCATGTTGAAATTAGACACTTTTCTCCTTTAATCGGTAATAGCTCACACGGATAACACATTATGAAAAAAAGTAAAGAGGCAACATTTTGAGAGAAAGAGTTTAAGCTTCAGTATACCATAAATCGGTTAATTACTAACAAAGGTATGGTTGTCAAAATGACAGATTCTTATAAAAAATGATATTTTTTTTCGTATTTTAACACCATAAAAATGTAACAATACTCAACAAAAACTTTTGTCGGTAATACTAATTAAACATGGTTAGAGATATCTCAAAACGGATTTTTAGCATCAGCATTAAATAAAGATCAAATTTTTCCCAAAACAATACCACAGTCGAATGTACGGATTCAGATGCTGATTATTTAATTGTAAAAACTGCTATTGATTGCTCAACTGATATTTGTAACCCTGTTATAGTTGTGGGTGAATATACAGACTTAATAACGTTACTCATTGAACATTGCAAAACAAAAAAATGTGTACATGATGAGACCCGATGATGGAGGTAAATCTGATAAAATAACGAATATGTGTAAGTTACGTTCAGAACTAAGTGAAAATGTAGTAAAAAATATTCTATTTACACATGCCAGATGCGATACCACCTCTGCATTTTATAAAAAGGGCAAAAAAAACAGTATTTTCAGTTTTAGAAAATAATATTGAACTAAGTAACGGCCTATTAATTTTCAAAAGTTTTGCTGAAGCAAATCAGCTTGCGGTAACTGGGGAAGAATTTATTTTAAGATGGTATGGCAGTAAAAAAAAAACTAATGGTTTAAATGATTAGGTACAAGTTCGTTGGTATAATCAGATTTCTGCTGGGCAAAATATTTTTCAACACTTCGATCTAGCAGTTCTTCCACCAACATCCGATGCCACTAAATATCATATTTATAGAGTGTATTGGCAAATTCAAGTCTGGTAAGGCAACAATCCTAATCCAGAGAATTGGATATTAAAAAACAAAAAGTAATCTTTTTTTATATAAATCTGTCATTTTGACAACCGTAACTTTGCTAATATATAAACGATTGCAAAAAAATGTATACCACATTAAAAATTCGCTCTTTCTCTCAATATTCTACGTCTTTACTTTTTTCTTAAAGTGTCATCCGTATGGGCTATTACCGATTAAAGGAAAAAAGTGCCTAATTTCAACATGGCGGCGCATTTTTTCTTCATTTCTGCAAGGCGGATTATTTGAAATTTTCAGTTAGAGTTCTGAATAGCCGTAGAATACAATCCCTAAGAAATCAGATTGTTACAAATTTGTTCTGGGTCAACTAATAATTTTACTGTCTTAATAGTAATGTGCTCAAATTAAAAGAGGCGGGCAAAACTCGCTGTTTCACAAATAAATTATCTCTTAGATCCTCAAAACCGCATATTGATATATATTCTCTTTCTCAAGAAATGTGGACTTAAATTCAAGTTTAGTTAAAAAAAAGGTTATTTTAAAAGAACGATCTGCAGTATTGTTTGGCACTAAATTTAAATTATGCGCACAGCATAGTACATGAAACGCCCTAGGATTTATTCCCAAGATATTCTGTCACAGCCCAGTGTATTCATTACGCATATTTGCTTCGTTGTCATAATCTTGTCCCCGCAAATCGTATATTTTTTTAGATTACAAAACACATATTTTAACAGATAATTCTAACTCAGTTTGATAAGTTGCAGAACACAATTTTATAAAATGTTGCCTGATTTCAACTTTCTTTGTGACATTGTTTAAGTTGACAAATCTGAAAACAATTGTTAGAGCTGTTCAATGTGACTAACATCTGGAGTGCAATCCAGAACAATAGAAAAATATTTTGAGAAGTTTAAAGGTTTTTTACTGGTTATAATAAACCCATTTGTGTTTGATATTTATTGGTTGTTAAACCTCATTCTTACTTAATGTCATTCAAACAATGCAAGTGACAATCAGCTTGGAATTCGTATATATTTTACAAATAAATAACGAAATAAAGGAAAAGCATAAATCTGGATAACCAAAACTAAACGCTTAAAAAATATGAAATCGCTAATTCACTTTTGAAGATGAAATACTGGAATTCAATAACTTGTAACTATAATTCCGTATTTGCGTTGGCCTCTACTTAGACGAATTTTCAGAAAGAAAATAAAAAAGTCTTTCCTAGTAATCGTAAATGCATTGAATCTGCAATACAACTCAATTCAAGAGATGCAGAAATTTTATTTCTGATGTGATTATTTTATTTATCCATTTAATTATTGGTAGGACTAGATTCGAATTTATATGTTGATTTTAATGGGTAAAAGTTGCTATCGTGCGTGGCCGACTGCGAAAACCTATTTGATTCATATTTTGTACCAACATGGCACAATTCACTTTTAAAAGGTGCCACTGAAATTAAGTACACAGTCAATATATATATTTTTTATTAATAAATCAGTCGGCAACGACAGACTGCAACTTTAATTCGATTGTAATAGGTACTCTTATTAAATATACACAATTTATACCTTTTAAAGTAACATTGATATGTAATATATATATCTACGTAAACTTTGTTAAAACTTGAGTGACCCAGTGTATGTTAGAGTTTCGACTTTTTATGCATCTTAGCATTTTTTGTGCTTAATTAAAATCCTTAGTAACATTTCGATCTAAAATTCTAATACAGCAGCAGAGTCTATATACAAGGTGATCATATCGTTTGTGTTTAAGTTTTGGGAGTGTGCAGTGGGCTTGGTTTTGGGATTAAAAACCACAAAGGTGACAGGTCAATTTTTATTTTTTTCAGTTACTGGTGACATTCCCATTGAATTTGTGAACAGTAAATAAACATAATTAAATTCGTAAACTAAATAAGAACTTATTTTGTTTAACCATTCTCTGTTCTCTATTTTATTTTTTTTTTAATTTTTTTTTAATGTCTTTTTTTTTTATTTTTTTTTAAATTATGAATAAGATAAGTTTTTATTTATTTTTTACTGCTCACAATTTTAATAGACTTTGCGCTCCCAACTTCAACTTTCGTTTCGTATGTGGCGCTTACTTTCAGATTAGAAATTTTAAATAGCAACCACGCGCGACAGCTCTTACAGTCGTAGCCGGGGGTGGGTTCGCTTAAGAAGATTTTGCTTTGGCGATGTACTTATTCGTTGGTTCTTGTTTGTTGGTTACCAAAAATGCACGAGCTATTTTCTTTGCGGGCGCCAGCCGATCGCTAGGGATCGACAAGGGAGGGGAGTGACAAAACAAGCAAAATAATTTTAAACACAAGGAATAATCATAATAATAATTTAATAATAAATATATGTACGTGGTACAAAATAAATGACAAACAATGACTAAGTAAATTCTGAGCAGTATTAACACATAAAGGTAAATATAAATAATGAACGATAATAAAATTAAAGTGATCGCTACATCAGCCCTACCAAGAAAATTTAAATGTCTTCGTACATTAGATACGGAACGCGTCCCTATTATTAGGAATTTACTGTTTGACCGCAACCTTACTTTTAAGAAATTTGACAACTCGATGACAATAGTTGAAATTTGAAATTAATAATGGCAAATGATAAATTCAATTCATCTGGAAATGCTACATGCTATTTTGGCGATTGCCCACTTGAACAACAGGTAGGTTATAATAATAAAATAATATAACATGAAATAATGCACAAGCTAAATGTGTGTGACTACCCAAAGTTTTAAAAAAATGCAAAAGTGCACGTCAAATAAATGTGCAATTCTTAAACATTGATAAGAGCTAGACTATGTCTTGTTTTAGGTTTTCTACAAAAATTTAATACCCAAATAACAGCTGTTTAGTGAGTTTACAAGGTCTTACAAAAATAAGTCACCGACAGAAAATAAGAGACTTTTAACGAGTTGACAGGTTTTCGCTGCGGGCTGGTGCTTCTCACTGTTGTGTTAACTTAGGTGGGCCCCTTGGGCTGAGACGGATATTATAAAAAAGATGGACTTACAGTCGTCTCGCCGAGCGAGTTAATCCTACTTGCACTTTATTCGGTTGCGCTTCTTGGTTGAGCTGCTGGACATGACCCAGAAACAACGGCAGGTTATGAACAGTTCTTACTGGACCAGGTAACTTTCCATGTGGAGGCGTCTCACAATATTAATGTGTTCTTACAATGTTTCCACGCAGTGGATGAAACAATGCCTAGCGGGATCCTTAGATAGCTCAGGCTCTCAATGCCAGAAGACTCTACCAGGGAGGATTTTAAAATTGTCTTAGCCTTGATTTGAATGACATAAAATTATAGATGGGTGAAATAATTAAATTCGAGAGTAGAAAAGGAACCCTAGTTCTTATGAGGTCCTAACACTTCACAAATCAGGAGAGAAATCAGGAAATTCTAGATTTCAAAATGGTTACCTTTTTTTTGCCTCTCAGGTTTTTTGTTCAAAAAAACTTATAACATGCTACTTTAGATTTTAAAAATCCCTGTTTTAAAATGTCAAATCAATATCAAAACAAAGTTGCAATTTAACACTAAAGTTATTTAAATTATATACTTGTCCAAATTACCTCAAATAAGCTGAAGGTAAAGCCAGAAACATTTTAAGAACCCTTGCCTAAATTTATTTTGAAACTCATTGTTTATTAATTTGAACTTGTCATAACCTAGCCTGTTTGTTTCCATTTCAGGTCCTTGAAATTAAAGCTTTAAATTGAAAAGGGACATAGCACACGGGATGACAGGACAAGTCAAATTTCAACCGTTACACACCCCCTTTTGCTGGCAGAAAAATATTTTTCTCAGATAAAATATTTTTCTAAAATCACACCTAAATAAAAAAATTCCCATATTATGGACTACATATATACAAAAAAATTATGCTAAATGTCAAAATCGGTAAGCGCTTAAATGTCACATCCGGGAACCAAGGTCGTCACCTTGACAAGAAAAAATTTGTCTAAATCAGTAACTTAAACTATAATAATAAACAGAATCCCTCTCATACATCAGCATCCGTTCACATTCATACGACTTGCAATCTAGGATTCTTCAACACCATCCAGGAAAGGTTTTAAGTCCTTTACATGCCATTTTCCTAAGTTTTTATTGTCGGCATCATCTACGAGTTCATATACTAGGGGACTTATTACTTTTTTCACGCGACAAAGTACGTTTTTGGGTGCTAATTTGGCCGCAAAACTTTGCACCGCACTAGACAACACATAGTTTTTCTTCCATACGCGTTCTCCCACAGCGTACTTTTCTGTCGGACGCTTCCTTAAATTATAAGTGTGAGCACACTTATCATAGGCCCTCTTCAATTCCTTTTGTACATCAGTGAAAATCTGAGGTAACTGTCCAATGCTCTCAGCATACTTTTCTCGATCGAAGGGATTAAGATTATAATCATTGACCGAAGTCAGGTTTCCATAAAATTTGCCATCAATAGGCACGTATCGTCCGAAGTTAAGATATGTAGGACTAAATCCAGTTGACTCATGTACTGCTGTTCTGAGTGCATAACCAATCTTCGCAATCTCCAGATCCCAATTCTTGTGGTTATCATTCTCGATATACGAACGCACAGCAGAACCAAGCACACGATTCACCCGTTCTACTTGATTGACTTGAGCACAGTACTTAGCATTGAACCATATTCTCGCACCATACTTCTCACACAGTGCCTTAAATTCCTTACTAGTAAATTGCGTGCCATTGTCACACGTGACAACTTGAGGAGCTCCGAACATTAAGAAAACCTCATTCTCGACAAACTTCACTATATTATTAGCCTTGGCTTGGCGCATGGGGTGCAGCAAGACAAACTTAGAGAAATAGTCAGAAACGGCCAACAAATAAGAGAAACCACGGGTAGACCTAGGTAGAGGTCCCCATATATCCACTGATATTACCTGCCAAGGGTAAGAAACTTGCTTTTGTTGACCCATGAAACCAGGTCGAGCAGTATTACTGGACTTCTGCGCCGCACAGACTCGGCAGTGCTTCACATAATTACTTATGTAGGTCCGCATTTTAGGCCAGTAGTACAAAGTTTTCACCCTAGCGCCAGTCTTAAACTTTCCAAGATGAGCAGATGTGGGATCATCATGGCACTCTCGTAAGACATCTTTACGATGCATCTTGGGAACAACCATTTTCCACTCCGGCTCATTCAGATTCACTTCCCTCTCAATGGAAATGTGCTTATACAACAAATCATCCTTCAACATCCAATTGGGGTATTTGTTAGGTGTGGAGCGTACCTTGAGAACCATCTTTTGGTACCATTTGTCCTTGACACATTCTTCAGCAACTAATGACAAAACTGATACCTCTGCCACAGGTGCTCTGGAGAGTGCATCAGGAACGACATTCAGAGAACCTTTACGGTGCTCAATGATCATGTCATACTGTTGTAGTTTGACCGCCCACCGAGCAAGTCGACCGGAAGGGTCCTTGAGGCGATTTAACCACAGCAGACTATAATGGTCAGTGATGACCTTGAAGGTTGTTCCTTCAACATAACATCGGAATTTTTCCGTTCCGAACAAAAGAGAAATTAGTTCCTTTTCGGTAACTGTGTACTTTCTCTCTGCCTGTGTAAGCGTGCGACTAGCAAAAGCTATCACCACTTCGTGACCTTGATCATTCAATTGTGTCAATACGCAGCCTACGCCTAAGTCGCTAGCGTCACACTGTATCGTGAACATCTTGGTAAAATTGGGTGCAACAAGAATAGGAGCCGATACCAAGGACTCTTTTATTTTCCTGAATGATTCGTCAGCTTCATCAGACCACACAAGTTTCTGAGATTTTCTTTTCCCCTTCATAAGAGATGTCATGGGTGCCGTCAAATTTGAAAAGAAAGGTAAGAATCTACGATACCATCCGACTATTCCAATAAATCTTTTTAATTCTGTTACAGTCTCTGGACGAGGGTAATTCAACATAGCAGTAACCTTGTCAGGATCAGTCCTGAGACCTTCGCCATCTAATAAAAATCCTAAGTATCGAAGTGATGGTAGACAAAACTCACACTTTTCTAGATTGATGGTGAGCTGTGCCGTTTTCAAACGCTTCATCACTTCGCGAAGCACTTCCAGGTGTTTTTCAAACGTGGGCGTAGCGATGATGATATCGTCCAAATAGACGAAGACATATGGCTCTAACGAGTAACCTAGTATGGTATCCATCAATCTTTGTTGAGTTTGCGAAGCATTGTTGAGACCAAAGGGCATCACTACAAATTCAAATAAACCTCGTGACGGTATGACAAATGCTGTTTTCTCACACGAACTCTCCTCCAACGGAATTTGCCAATAAGCACACTTCAAATCAATGCTGGACAGGTAGCGAGCACCCGTGAGCTTACTCAAAATATTGTCCACACGTGGAAGAGGATAAGCGTCCTTTTTCGTCAAGCTATTAATTTTCCTTCCGTCAAAACAAAATCGCATCTCTCCGTTAGATTTTTTCACCAGAAGTACCGGAGAAGCCCAGGGACTGGACGAAGGACGAACCACTCCTAGTTTCAACATGTTATCCAATTCCCTATGCAGATGCTGCAACATGTAAGGCGACATGTTATGGTGCCGTTGCTTGACTGGTTCCGCGGCACCTGTATCAATCTTATGGACAATAGCATTAGTACGGCCCAATTTCGTACCGGCCAACCACGACAGATCCTTAAATTCATCTATAACAGATTCCAACTCAATGTTCTGTTGTTCGGTTAACTCCGATCTTGATTGTACAGCATTAACTTCGTTGACTTCATGGATCGCATAATCCTGAGTTGAACATATTAATTGCTCCCTTTCACCACCGATAAAATATGAATTTTTACCATAATCCAAAATTACATTAAAAAGTTTACAAAAATCACTCCCCAAGATCAGGCCATGTGATATAGAGGGCACAATTAACACTTTAAGCACTTTAAAATGACCACCAATTTGTACCGGTAAGTTGACATAGCCAGTAATTTTCTGAGAAACACCATCAGCTGTAGTAATATTGGGTTCACCATAGTGCAAAATTTCCAAACCAACCTTGTCAAGAAGATCCAGGCTTTTTCCACCAAAAACGGAATGACTTGCTCCAGTATCCAGAAGAGCTATCACCTTCTTGTCAAGTACTTTAACCGAGACATAAGGCCTATTGTCATACCTTCGCTGCACCAAAAACATGTTTGCTTCGGTAGTCTTGACACCATCAGCACCTGTCTTTACAGCGAGACTCTCACCAGCATCAGATAACGTGGCCCTGCTTGCAGTTTCCGGAGCCCTAAAGTTTGATGATTGGATGTAAAAATTCTTGACAAATTCTTTCCAAACCTCCCATTCTGTCAAAGAAGTCTTTCCCAGATAAAGGCTATTCAATGAATTACGCACTGTAACAGTATTTGCGGTAAACATATCACTTTTACTCGATTTTCTGTAGACCTGACGGCTGTTGTGGGATTTACAGGAGAAGTGCCGGTCTACCGTGCATCTCCTGCCCTTGCGTTTTTTGTGCAATTTGTGCAGTTGGGTTTTATAACACCTTCTCTGCCACATCCATGACAGGTAGGAACTCGCCTATTCTGATTTGCGCCACGCTGCACACCAGCTCGACAATCACGTCTCACATGGCCCGTTTGCTTGCATTGGAAACATCTCAGTTCTGAAACGGCCTTAACCTGTTTTGTAGTACCCCCACTACGCTGCCAACTCTGTATAGGTAGATAAGCCAAGTCGGGTTCCAAGGACGAAACAGTTTTTCGGGCGGTATTGGAAGTGCAAGGCTGTTGCTTAACAACACCGGCGTCCTCCAAGACACGACAAATATCGCCAAGTTCTTCCACCGATCCAATTTCTTTGAGTGCTAAGTGGACATGAAATTCCTCTAATAGGTTTTTCCTAATCACCTTGAGCTTTTCTGCCCTGGTAGCCTTGAGAATCAAGCGACTGAACAGGTTTTCCATAGCAGCAATGTAAATAATCACCCGTTCATCCTTCTTTTGTCTGCGGTTACGAATTACTTCCCAGAGGTCGTCATCTGCGTCTTTGGGCAAAAAGTCTTTCCTCAGACATGCCACCAATTCCTTCCAAGAATTGATCTTTGATCGTACAGAACGATACCACACTTTTGCTGGACCTTCAAATAATTCAATGGCTGCCCTAAACAGTTCATCTTCAGAAACATTTCTAGCGAAGCTCAATTCTTCGACTTGTTCCAAGAATGAATTTACAGAACACTTAGTCGTTGTACCATCAAAAGTGAGGTTCCACTTGTGAACTGGAAACGACTTGCTAGTGGTTGTGGCGTTAGAAGGAGTAGCAGTGCGAGCATGGTTCGCATCACCCTGTCTATGTCTTTCCATAATTTCTTCTAGTTCGTCTTCCAAAGTGCTAGCCATAATCAAGGTATCTCCTCGGTAACCACAAATTTCTTCACCGATATTTTCTGGAATGCGTCTTATTCTACCACCGATGTGAACCAGTCTACTCCGAATTCTCTCGAAGACATCTTTATTTGTACCATCAAAATCATCTACTAGTGCTGTGACCGATTTGATGCTCTCATCTAGTTCCTTCTTCTCAGTGTCAAACGAAAAATTTGGTACCTCGTAAACGTGTACCCCAGGTCTAGCCATATCTTTTTGTAACTCCCTTCGCAAAAATCTCCTCTTTTGAGGCATGTCCGCATTAGTAGTAGCAATTCCACGAATTCTCAACTCATAATTCATTTCATGTGTCCTCAGATGAAGTGGATCCATACTGTAATCGGCCATGATGACAAATGTAATTTATCGCAGTCACCACCCAAAAACGCACTTTGTTCTTAAACAAAGGGATAACAGTGCCCCTTATTCACACCCTGTATATAGTAAGGCAAAAGCTAACTCGGTTGTAAGTATAACCCCACGTGTAAATGTAATAAAAAAATTTAAAAATTGGCAAAATTTGTAAGTCCACCTGGCACAATGACTTAAAAATTATTACGTATCTCAACACTGTTAGTAAGTAATTATATAACTTGGCACGTTTATCGACACCCCTATACGTATATAGATAAATAAACGCTGTTTCACTTTGTAAACACCGTGTATATATGACACTGCAAAGCTTTACAATTTTATAAACACCGCTAAGCGAAACAAGATTTTGAAATAAACACTTTTTTTTTTTTTTTTTTTTTATAACCCCTGTATAAAGTATTATTGTAAAAGTAGACACTTTTGATCACGCTCGTATAAATGCACAAATTTAATGTTACAGATTTTATATATAACACACCTCGTACTAACAATACAAAAATAATTTGAGCTACTTGAATGCTAAGTATGCACATCTCTCACTTTTCTATATACCCTCTGTATATGAAACTCAAAATCGCATACCCCACATATATTCTATGTACGCAGTTCACTAACACCTGTACACCTATAGTATACGACAACACCTCTCGTACACAACCCTAAATAATGTACGTATAAAAATACCAACAATGTAAAAGTACAAACAATGTAAATATACGCACCCTGTATACACTTAAACAATATCGCATACAAATGAATATTAATTTACGTATTTAAAAAAATAAACAACTGTTTAAAGTACACACTGTATAAATATCAACCAACAATCAATGCAACACACAATCTCCTGATTCGTTTTCAAATATCCACCCTGTACATTCAGTACGCAAAAATTTCTTTTCAAAATGACGTATAAATATGAAACATATATAGTTAATCACCAAAAAAGTTTTAAATGCTACTCATGCATTATGATATTCAAATATACGTACTTGTCTTGCCATCTGTCGTATATCAACGAAACTAAAATAATACTGCTCTACCGAAAATTAGTTTGTCTGTCTTGTCTAGGACGAGGATAGGAAATGGGATAAAATAAATTAGCTCAATAAAAGACACCGGCTGAAATAAGTACACCAAATTTGCAAAAGCTTTATCTAAACTTTAATTATGTCCCAACACCAGGAAAACTATTATTTTTTTTTAAAGCAAAATCAATTTAATTTTCAGCCCCACGTTGGGCGCCATTTTGTGGCGCTTACTTTCAGATTAGAAATTTTAAATAGCAACCACGCGCGACAGCTCTTACAGTCGTAGCCGGGGGTGGGTTCGCTTAAGAAGATTTTGCTTTGGCGATGTACTTATTCGTTGGTTCTTGTTTGTTGGTTACCAAAAATGCACGAGCTATTTTCTTTGCGGGCGCCAGCCGATCGCTAGGGATCGACAAGGGAGGGGAGTGACAAAACAAGCAAAATAATTTTAAACACAAGGAATAATCATAATAATAATTTAATAATAAATATATGTACGTGGTACAAAATAAATGACAAACAATGACTAAGTAAATTCTGAGCAGTATTAACACATAAAGGTAAATATAAATAATGAACGATAATAAAATTAAAGTGATCGCTACATCAGCCCTACCAAGAAAATTTAAATGTCTTCGTACATTAGATACGGAACGCGTCCCTATTATTAGGAATTTACTGTTTGACCGCAACCTTACTTTTAAGAAATTTGACAACTCGATGACAATAGTTGAAATTTGAAATTAATAATGGCAAATGATAAATTCAATTCATCTGGAAATGCTACATGCTATTTTGGCGATTGCCCACTTGAACAACAGGTAGGTTATAATAATAAAATAATATAACATGAAATAATGCACAAGCTAAATGTGTGTGACTACCCAAAGTTTTAAAAAAATGCAAAAGTGCACGTCAAATAAATGTGCAATTCTTAAACATTGATAAGAGCTAGACTATGTCTTGTTTTAGGTTTTCTACAAAAATTTAATACCCAAATAACAGCTGTTTAGTGAGTTTACAAGGTCTTACAAAAATAAGTCACCGACAGAAAATAAGAGACTTTTAACGAGTTGACAGGTTTTCGCTGCGGGCTGGTGCTTCTCACTGTTGTGTTAACTTAGGTGGGCCCCTTGGGCTGAGACGGATATTATAAAAAAGATGGACTTACAGTCGTCTCGCCGAGCGAGTTAATCCTACTTGCACTTTATTCGGTTGCGCTTCTTGGTTGAGCTGCTGGACATGACCCAGAAACAACGGCAGGTTATGAACAGTTCTTACTGGACCAGGTAACTTTCCATGTGGAGGCGTCTCACAATATTAATGTGTTCTTACAATGTTTCCACGCAGTGGATGAAACAATGCCTAGCGGGATCCTTAGATAGCTCAGGCTCTCAATGCCAGAAGACTCTACCAGGGAGGATTTTAAAATTGTCTTAGCCTTGATTTGAATGACATAAAATTATAGATGGGTGAAATAATTAAATTCGAGAGTAGAAAAGGAACCCTAGTTCTTATGAGGTCCTAACACTTCACAAATCAGGAGAGAAATCAGGAAATTCTAGATTTCAAAATGGTTACCTTTTTTTTGCCTCTCAGGTTTTTTGTTCAAAAAAACTTATAACATGCTACTTTAGATTTTAAAAATCCCTGTTTTAAAATGTCAAATCAATATCAAAACAAAGTTGCAATTTAACACTAAAGTTATTTAAATTATATACTTGTCCAAATTACCTCAAATAAGCTGAAGGTAAAGCCAGAAACATTTTAAGAACCCTTGCCTAAATTTATTTTGAAACTCATTGTTTATTAATTTGAACTTGTCATAACCTAGCCTGTTTGTTTCCATTTCAGGTCCTTGAAATTAAAGCTTTAAATTGAAAAGGGACATAGCACACGGGATGACAGGACAAGTCAAATTTCAACCGTTACACGTAATAGTATTATTAAAAATACCTCAATAACACTTTAGGGTAAAACTGATATATCTAACTCACGTAATGTTCGCACGAACCTGGAGGACTCATTGTATATTGTAGTATAGATATCTTGTATATTTTTGCATTTTTTATGTTCTTAATCAAAAACGTTTGAAAGACATTGCTCTAAAATCGTAATAAAACAAATTATATAAAAGATGACACATATGATTCCTCTGTACGACGGATATGATCCAATTTAAATAGGAAATATGTTATCGGGCTATTTTATGTTCCAAATTCGAAAAAAAATTCGCGTACTTCATATATTTATTCACATTCGGCAACACCCAACAACAACTTTCATTCATTTTAAAACAGTTTTATTAAAAATACTTTAACGATATTTTAAGGTTTTTAAGGTAAGGTTTGATATGTCCTCTAATATATATAGAGTTGTTCAAACCTGAGAGACACCCTGTGTATTGCGGTTTAGATGCCTTGTACACCTTCATATTTTTGTTTGTTTAATAAAAAACCTTTGTAATATTTTGCTCCAAAATTACAATAAAACATAGTTTTTACATCTAATAGATCAGAGTTTACACGCCTATGACGATCGCTGTGTATGTCGGATAAGATTCAATTTCAATAAAAACTATTCTACTGTGCTATTTTATAGATGTTTACAATTTGAAATAAGAATTTTCCAACAGACAAGTCCAACAGACGTTATCATGTTTACTTAATAGATATTCGCATTCGGCAACGCCTGTCTGCAACTTTGATTCATTTCATAATAGTCTTATTAAAAATACTTATAATCCACACAAGGAAGTTCAAAAAGGCCGATTGGGGGAAATAATTCTTGTAGTTAGAAATCATAAATTGCAAACTTTTGTTTACACAGCACATTTTTTTATTTTTAAATCATAATTTTAATAAATAAGATTATATTTCTATCACCTTTTTTCTCTTCCTACCCATGAAGTTTATGTCCTAGTATCATTTCTTGAAAAGTTCAGAAAGAAATAAATTCTACATAAAGTACTTAATAGTACTAACGAAATAGATTATTCCCTGCTGTATATACCGCAGGTATAATCAGTACGGACACACCTCAAAAATGCTGGCAACACTGTATGAGGCGATATGGAATTACAACTCTCGTGCGGTAATATATATAACTGAGGTCTCTTCGCATTTGTAATATCTAAACATATATACAAAATTTTAAATTAAGAAATCACTTATTTTTTTTTGAGAAACCTATTCCTGGGACTCCCCTTAGAGGATATATGTATAAATAGGTCAATTATTACCACCAGAAAAGGGTGAGGTCAGGCCGCCCAGTCAACGACCCTGAGGTGACAACGTATTACTTATCAATATATATATATATATATATATATATATATATATATATATATATATATATATATATATATATATATATATATATATATATATATATATATATATATATATATATATATATATATATATATATATATATATATATATATATATATATATATATATATATATATTGACAGGAGTTTCTTATATTTAAAATATTCCAAAGGGTGTAAAATTTATAAAGTAATGTTCTTCATTTACCCGTGATTTCCTCGATGTGTACATTCAATTTGATATACTCATCAATCTATGGGCCAAAATATTTGATATACTGTACCGTATCTATAGCCTGTACAGTTACAGTTGTGTAAATTTTGACATTCGTGATATATTAATTTCTTTATGTTGGATTTATTAGTCTTGTTCAGCGAAAAGTTTACGAATTTGGTAGTATACTTATTTAAAGTTAATAAATTTAAGTTAAGCCATTTCTTTACTAGATATTACTCCACTTCAGTCCTTTTTCACGCATCGTGACAATTTTCACTAGGGATATATAGTTAATTTTATTATATTTATATATTATATATTTTAAGTGAGAAACTGTGTCGAAAATCTTTGAGAGATCTAAAAAGATTACGAAATGATTCTGACTACAGTTTAGTGCAGCATGAATCATGTGTCAATGAATAAGTGGCGTCTACTGTCCATAGTTTCTCTCTAAGTCCAAACTGTGTTGACATAATAATGCCTTATTTATTCCAGAAGTCTAATTTTTCTATTATTTTAGAAATATTACTTATAAGAGAGATTGAACGATAGTCAATTGCATCTAGAATATCGCTAGATTTATATATTGGTTTGATTTTACATTTTTCAATATAGTGGGGAACTTTCCATATTGAAATATTAAATTGATAATATGTTGCAGATGTTTAATTAGAAAGCGGCTCGTATTTTTGATATCATTGGCTGTAATACTGTAACGAAGCATTCTTTAAATTCCTGCTCCATTACTAAGATTCCGAATTTACACACGATACCAATGTGCACATGGCACGCAAATCTACCCAGCTCCCGTCTAGAGGCAAGAATTTGCACACGACACTAAACTATACGCAGTTCTACGTCACCAGTAAGCGAGGATTCTCGGATATAAAAGTCCCAAAGCCCCAAATCAACATAATTCAGAGTGTGAACAACTCTGACAATCTGTCTACAGCATGCTGAGCTGGACATATTACAGTTTTGTACATCTCCCGACGCAAACACGACGGAACGAATGCAATCTGACTCTGGAAATCCTGCAGCGTGTTGAGCTGGGACCTCTCGAGTCGTTAGTCATTCCCCGACGCCGTTTTGCCGCTAAAACCAGAGCGAATGAGCCTGACCTGGAGACCTCCTACAGCGTGTTGAGCTGGGAAACTTCTTGAGTCGACGATATTCACCCGACGTCCAATGCCACTCCAGTAACAACAACAAACGTCGCATCGCAATCGTTACTCTCTCTCTCTCTCTCTCTCTCTCTGTCTCCCTCTCTCAGATAATAGAAAATGTTGTCCTAAGAACCGTAAAAGATACGGATATATAATCTGTACCTGTATTTTATGTAACACTGCCTGTTTGAAGAAGTAAATAAATTGTTTAAATTTTTATTGGGCTGTCTTATTAACTAATTTGGACCCTGATTAATCTCCAAACCAGCTATCTGACAACAAACCGTTACAATACTATCTAGTCCAGGAGTGCTATGCCTCTTTAAATTGTTGATATTATTGACTATTTCATTTACTGAAACCAGAAGTAAGAAAGGAATTTGAAACTATTTATATTTTCTCTTTAAATTGGTCATTTATTATTTCTGTATCTTTATTATACTCTTCGCAAATACAATAACGAAGAGTATATTGCATTGGATCGGCACATTTCTAAAACCGTAAATATCGCTCGCAGACAAACAATTTTCATATTATTGTGTTAGTGAACGAATTCTGAACAACTTTCAAAATGTCCGTCTGTCCGTCCATCCATCCGTCTACCGGTGGTCACGTTTCTTGTAAGCACGATAACTCAAGAAAGAAAAATCCGAAGAACCCTATTGTTGTTGTATTGTTTGAACAAAATCGATCAGTAAATAAACATGTTATTAATGATTTAAATTTGAAAAAGAATTTTTGATTTTTATATTTTTATAATTGAATAGAAATCTGGTGAAATGATATTTCATTTTAATAGCTAAATATTTTTATATTTTACAAATAAACATTTCATAATGTAATATACAACCGTGGAAATATGATTTTAGCTCCTCTTATAATGTAAAAGTTTACATATTTGGTGGTGGTGTAGTTTTTACGCTTTTGACTCGAAATCCAAGGGTCCCGGGTTCGAAACCCAAGGTATGGTATAGTTTTCTTTTTATTTTACACTGAGTCTTTTACCAGCTAAGTTCGTACTATAAAATTAAAAATGTCTAAAACTAACATTATTTACAGAAAACTGCGAAAAGTATCCTATAGAATGTGTAACAATTATATAAAAAGTTCAGTGAACAAGCGAAGAGTACGTTTTTAGCTTGTTTGTATTTGTAATCTCCTGCGCCATTCTATGTTCAATTTCAGAAAAATTATTATTAAACGTATTACATATCTCTAGCTTACTATTTTCATTTTTTAACTGTCATGATTTTTTTTATGGAATTGTTTATTAGTGGATTTCTTCACGCTACTCCATTTTCTTCACATCATTTTTAGCTACCGAAGTTTTTTGTTTATAGTAGTTATCGTTCGTGTGTTTTATTAACTTAATTGTATTTCTGTAAGTCTGGTACTTATTTTGTAATTGATTATTGGTTGGTTTTTAATTACTTCCTGTTTTAATATACCTTTCTTTCATGATGTTACAATGCCTTCGGTTATCCATAGTTTTAGTATTGTAATATTGTTCTTGGTTTTCTAATGACTCGATGTGCAACATTTTATAAGATATTTAAATTTTGCAATAAATTTGTCCGTTGCTATCTCAATTTCATTTTTATTTTCGTAATATTTTACGCACATTTCAACAATTTTCAATCCGTATAAAGTATGATTAAAGATAAGTTCTCCAAGTTTAATCACTACATACGAACATGTAAATAGATAAAAAGAAGATTAATTAATGTAAATAAGCACAGGGCGCAGAACACACCCTATACCTTCAAAGCATGCCACTGTACATTCGTAATTAAAGAGATTTATTACCAAGCCCATGAATGAATATAAGCCTGTTTCAATATTTGAACTTCATAAGTTCCGCTAAGAATTACATAATCTCATTAAATACCATGTAAAGCTGAAGCTAACGTAGTAATTATTCTTCGGGATCTTGCCCAGAGATGAGGGTGAGAGTGAAATAAGAGATATTGTTCTCCATATTTAAAGAATGACCGTCAGGTGATTCTAGTAATATTGATTATTGATTGACGTTATTATTCATATTAATCTGTTTGAATAAAGGACAAGGTCAAAATTTAGCTGTGAAATTTTGGCCAAATTTTCAGAGTGGTTTTGGTTCATTGTAGCTAGTGATTCAAATATAAACAAGAAATTATAATGCTCTGACCTTTTTTAAATCCACTTCAAAAAATTCAAATAGAAAGGGGTTTTGCATTAATTCAGTTCTTTTAGTATTCGTTAACGAAAAAGTCCAAGAAAATTGTATACCTTTGCACTAACGTCAAAAGTTCCTAGTAAAACGTTCCACGCACAATTTATTTACGAGGCGTAAATGGATCACAAAAGTGGTTCTTGGCGAATATTTCCGTTCTTTTTAATTACTTCCACATCCAGTGGAAGTATAGTAACGACAAAAAAATATTGTTATAGAATGTCATAGTCCAGTCAACGAAAGAGTTGTAGAGAACATTGAGGAGTGGAGAATTTTCCTCTTCAGGAATGTGTTGAGAGTAGTTAGGAGGTAAAAATAATAAAAGTCCCCGCCCCTAGCCCCCCCGATTCCGGAGGGGAGGGGGATGGAAAATATGAGGAAAAAGATTAAAAATCATATTGATGGGTCTTGACGAATTTTACGTAGCCCCAACAAATTGCGGAAACTGAGGATCCCCTTTGCCAGATGAGCTTATGTATGAGAAATCCCCCATCAATCACCAAATGAAATTATGGTGTATGTACGTTTGTGGCGCCGATCGGATGTTAAACCGCTTTGATAGAAATATTCAAGGTACATAATTGATTTTTTTTTATTAATCATCGATTTTCGCTGGCGAGTATCTCGTAAACTATAACACATAAGAAGAAAATGAATATAAACATTCTTGTGGAAAATTGAATTATGTTTAATTTTGCATAGATTACCTTTTTCCATATGACGCGACGCATCGTTTCCGAGTTAAAGCGAAGAATCTAAAAAAGGAACCTTTCCACCCCCCTCCTCCCCTGAAGCGGCGGGGCTAGGAGCGGGGACTTTTAGTATTTTTACCTCCTAACTACCCCCAACACATCCCTGAAGAGGAAAATTCTCCCCTCCTAAATGTTCTCTACAATCCCCTTTTGGGCATTCATTGATTGGACTATCATGAAACATTGAGATTTTAAGTTTGAGCAAAAAAAATCTAAGAAAATATAAGGAAAGGTGAAGAAGACGAAAATGTAGAAGAAAGGGACAAACGAGGCGGAAAAGAAGAAAAAAACAAGAAAGATAAATATAAATTTTTGATAATGCCTGATTATACTTTGGATATTCATAATTTGACATATTTCCACCACTGAATAAAGCTCATGATAGATTTCATTAATAAATCACGTAACACCTTTTCATAAAAATGTATAGTTTTTTTTTTATATTGGAGCTTATTTACAGAGCTTACTAAGCATAGTAGAGTAAGATCGAAACATTTGCTTGAGTCATATCCTTTACATCAAGTTTTCTAGAAAATTATAACTTGTATGAGAGAACGAGTAAGGAATTTTTTGTAGATAATTTTGTAATCTTTCAATCCTACGATAAGGTTCATATCGGTAAAATTGAAAGGAATGGAGATATTCACGAAAAATACTTTTTTAATCTTTTTATACATCGAAAAAAATCGTGCGTACAACGGACCCACCTTTTCACATGTTCGTTGCGTTGTTTATAACGACGAAATTTAAATGAAAAAGAAATGAAATTTTCTTGAACTCTATTCCTTAAACTGCATATTTTTTGTCTAATTTCACTGGACTACATACCGGGTGTAAACGAATAGTAGGCCACCCCTGTAACTTCCTTGTTTTTAAAGATATCGGGATGAAATTTTGTATGGTGAAATTAGGTAAGATTTTCAACTTTTTGAGACCTATCCGCTATATTTATCACTTCCGGTTTCACCGGAAATGGCCCCAATAGGCTTTTCTAAACGGACCACCCTGTATGTTTTTACTTTTTTGAAATAAAGATCACATTTTGCATAAATTTATACTATTTTGAACAATTTATACAGTGTTGCACGAAAAATAATTCGAATTTTAGTTATCAATCTAGATGGCTGCGACTATGTTAAAATTAATTTTGTTCCAATGTAATTCATATAAAGAATACGAAAACGTCAATATGTCCAATAATACATCATACAGTGCTGTAAACTCATTAAAATCACATTTTTCAAAATGACTCATGTGTTTTAAACATTATGATATGGGCCACCCGGATATTCAGAAAGCTCTATTTAGTAGGGGTTAAACGGTACCAAAAGTTCCGTAATGTGTAATCGTTACTGGCAGAAATGACAATTTTTCTTAAGAAATTTATGATTTATATCTAACTTCATTTAAATTTTGATCAATCCTGTATATTTGTGTTAATATTTTATGATATGCCACCGTCCGTAGGAGACAGAATGGGCCTCTGGCTCATTCTTGTTGCATCATAAAATATTACCTAATAAGAATCGAAAATTAAGTATTCCGTCGATCAATCTCTATAACCGGTATAAGGCACGGACCTTTTGGACAAAAAATCTTAAATAGAGTTTTTTCGAAAAATTAAAAATAAACGAGTTATTTACAAAGATGCATGACCACGTCCGGTATAACAATATAACCGAAGCCCTTTCTGAATTTCAAAATGTAGTTAGCCTTTACTTTAGTCAATGCAAAAATAAAAAAAAAGAAAAATAAAACATGTCAAATTGTACTGAGTCGTCTTACGACCCTCTGCTGAAAAGGTACTATTGAATCATCCCAACAGGGATAAAAAGCATTTAATAATAATAATAATAATAATAATTGATTTTATTGATAGACTGAAAACAACAATTAACAAAATTTAATAAATTAATTCTATCAAAAGGCAGAGTTCGCTATTCCTCAGGTATGAGGAACTGCGCTCTTCCACTCAATCACAAACACCCAACGAAGAAAATGGAACAGAATAATGGCAAAAGTTTGGGGCACCTATTATAAATTACATGAAGATAGTCTGTTACCATTTTCCTTGGTGGGTGAGTTTCTTAAAATCTAGTTAACTTTAAATGTATACATGTACAACACACATACATACATATACACAGCTACATATGTACATATATACATATACATACACCCACACACACACACACATATTATATACATGCACATATATACGCGAAACGGATATGGAAAAAAAATACAAAACCGGAAATGAACGACTAACCTAACAACATCAAATTAAAAACAAATTTAGCTAATTTAAAATTCAAATTTTAAAATTTAAAAAACACCTTTTAAAAGCACTTCCTTCAATTTTTTTTAAACGAGGGAGCGGGTAGCCGTTTCATTTCATCAGGAACCTTATTATATAGCCTAGCAACGTTGTAGGAGTATGACGATTGGAAGAGAGCTGTGCGGTGCTGGGGAATTGTGACATGACCTCGTCGACGTACATTTATATTGTGGAAATCTGTGCGAAACTTGATTTTATTGTAGAGGTATGGCGGTTTTTGTTGGGTTACAATTTTATGAAAAAGAACGCAACTGTGCAGTATTCGTCTCTGTTCTATATTGAGCCAGCCAATCTCTTTTAAATGGTTCGTAACATGGTCTCGTTTCCCTAAACCACAAATTAACCTAATACAAGAATTTTTAATTAGTTGGAGACGTTGAGTGTCACTTTTAGTAAGAGCTGGGCCATACACACTATCAGCAAAATTGAGATGTTATAGTACTAGTGAATCGCATAGGAGAATTTTACATTTTTTATTAAGGAAGATCTTATTATCGTAAATTAATTTTAAATTACAAAATGCTCTTTTCGTGATCATTGTGACATGCTGCGAAAACCTGAGATGATTGTCTATTGCTAAACCCAAATTTTTTTCATGATCTGACTGTGATAGTATTTGGTTATTTACTTGTATATTAATTAAGTTTGAACACCTCTTGCGCGCGGCATCTCTCCCAAATAAAATTACCTTAGACTTAGAAGGATTTATTTAAAGACAAAATTTTGTGGAAATTGTTAACAAGGAATCAAGGTCGTAGTTTAAGTTCGTGCACGCCAGTTGTAAATCACTTTCAGGAAATGACATATATATTTGTGTGTCGACCGCATAAAAGTGCGAGTATGAATATTTTAGGCATTTATAAAATTGAAATGTGTACAAAGTAAACATTAGATGACCCAAAATGGAACCTTGTGGGACTCCATTCTCTACTAATGCAAATTCAGACTCTAATACTCCCAAGGCAACAGATTGAAAACGCTACGTTAAATAATTCTTGATTAGAAATTTCGCTTGTTCAGTGAATCCTATATAGTGAAAGATTGCCAAAAGTAATTGATGCTTTACTCTATCAAATGCTTTCGAGTAGTCTAGTAATATAAGCAAGCACAAATTGTTTTTATCTATTGCAGTGAATATATCATCAGTTACTTTAAGCAGTGCAGTTGTGCAACTATGGCCAGATCTAAAGCCGGACGGATGCGATGGTAAAATGTTAAATGTGTCAAGGTGTACTCTTATTTGATTATTAATAATTTTTTCAAAAACTTTTGATACACAACAGAGAATACTGATAGGACGTAAATCTTTTGGATCTTCTGGATTAGTAACCTTAGGTAGAGGGATTATTCGAGATTTTTTCCAAATAGCAGGGTAAACTCCTTTCTCTATAGCAAAGTTGAAAATATGACATATATATCTCAGAATATAAGGACAGGCATATAGTAACATACATATACTAATTTTGTCTACTCCTACGGATTTGGAAAGATAAAATGATTTTATATATTTCACTTTCATTGGTTTGTTTAAATGAAAAGTCCGCTATATTTTCAAAATGTAGGTTAGCTTGTTAAGATTTTCTTTTTATATAATTGAGTTGGTCATCGAATTCTGAACGAGTTTCAAAATGTCCGTCTGTCTGTGCGTCCATCTCGTTTCTTGTAAGCGCTATAACATAAGAAAGAAAATCCCGATTTTATTGAAATATGGACATTAAGTTATAATCCGGGGAAATGAGGTTTTGGTCGGGACTGTGACTCATCCAGGCAGAGACCACGATTTTTAGGTAGTATAGGTGTCAATAAGTGAAACCTATATAAAATCTGCGGTCGATTTTCTGCATATGTTTATTTACAGCCATTTTAATGCAAAAAATGGAAAAAACGTGTTTTCTCACACTTTTTCACCTGCCAGTAAAAAGTAAACTATCTTACAGATAAATCAAATGAATCACCTTGTAGGAAATTAAAAAAGCTTTAAAATGGCGGTTGTTAAATGTCGATATAGTTAATTGTTGCTAAGATAATTGCAAAATGCGGAATTTTATTCAATAAACAATATCTTGTGTAAAAAACAATCTACTGTTTTGTCCTTGCGTAAATAGTTGACTCTCATAGTGCTTAATATCTGGTAAAAATTTCAAATCGATTCGTCAAATAGTTTTTGCAATATTGCATTAATTTATCCCAGATACCTTTTTTTTGCAACCCCACCACGTCCAGAGAAATCAAAATACAATGATTCTGCGGCCTCCACCTGAAAGGGAAAGACTTGATTTACCAAAATGCTTTGTTAGATATCGAAAAAATTAATTTTCAGACCTGCAAAATGACGTTGCAAAAGAACTCAGATTTTTACCTTATAAACAAATAGAATAATTTTTTAACAATTGATTGTAGAGCATCGGTTTTTTGATATTTGAAAAGCTGATATTTTTACACGAATTTTGAAAAAAAAAGAAGGTCCTATGTCAATTTGGGGCAAAGTTAGCAATTTTTTTTCAAAAATTCATAGCTCCTTTGTTTATAATAATTAAGAAACGTAACAAGCGCCATTTTAAAGGGGAAGAGTTCAACTTTTAGTGTAAAAAATTTGAAATTGATTGCACTTTCTCAAAACTGTTGGCAAAGCTTCTAAAATGAGGCTCGAATCAACTTAGCTCGGAGGTTGTGGAGGGGGAACCCCCAAATCCGCGCATTCAAAAATTGAAACAGCATCTTCAAACTGACCACATAAGTCATAACTTTGGTGTTTGTTAACCGATTTTGATGTTTCTTTTTTCAATTTTTGCGTACGTTAATAATATTCAATCTGTTAAACTATTAACATTAATATTAACAATGTAATTTGTTTAAACATTAAAAAAAAATTTTTTTTTGCAAAATATCAAAATTTTTTGTTTTGTTCTTGTTGAAAGTTGTAGAAAAGGCTTATGTACACGTAAATATATATCTTATTGTTATAAACAATTGAATTTTTCAAATTTATAAAATAAAAACACTCTATTCGATATAATTTACATTTTTAAGATATTTTTCAAATGCAAAATTACCATACAATTTATGAAAAGTGCTCTTATTAATTTGCGTATTATTAATTATTAATAAATAATAAAACAAACCATTACTTCCTTCGTAGAAGTATACAACACGCGTGTCAATGTACATGTAGTGACAGCGTCTGTCATGTATAATGGTTTGTATGATACAGTAGAAACTTTCTATGGTTCAACACATCTGCTCCAAAATAATAAGAGAGTAATAATTACCTGTAATTTGTTTAAACATTTTACAAAAAAATATTTTTATACATTATCATAATTTTTGTATTATTCTTATTGAAAATTATAGGAAAGGTTTGTGTACAATTAAATATATAAATTACTGTTATATTAAGTTATAAACAATAGAATTTGTAAAGTGTGAAAAGAAACACATTGTTCGATATAAATAACGCTGTAATTTATAATAATACAGAATATTTATCGATTCACATATAAATTTACTTAATAATATACCTATACGCATTCTAATAAGGTAAAATCAATTAACTCGTATTTTTTTTAAGGATCGGCTCATTATCATCAACATTAGAATGATCAAAGTTATCTAACATTAAATTAATATTCTCAATATCATCATCGTCGTCATTACAATTAATTTCACAATCATTTTCAAATTTTTTACACTAAAAGTTGAACTCTTCCCCTTCAAAATGGCGCTTGTTACGTTTCTTAATTATTATAAACAAAGGAGCTATGAATTTTTGAAAAAAAATTGCTAACTTTGCCCCAAATTGACCTAGGACCTTCTTTTTTTTTCAAAATTCGTGTAAAAATATCAGCTTTTCAAATATCGAAAAACCGATGCTCTACAATCAATTGTTAAAAAATTATTCTATTTGTTTATAAGGTAAAAATCTGAGTTCTTTTGCAACGTCATTTTGCAGGTCTGAAAATTAATTTTTTCGATATCTAGCAAAGCATTTTGGTAAATCAAGTCTTTCCCTTTCAGGTGGAGGCCGTAGAATCATTGTATTTTGATTTCTCTGGACGTGGTGGGGTTGCAAAAAAAAGGTCTCTGGGATAAATTAATGCAATTTTGCAAAAACTGTTTGACGAATCGATTTGAAATTTTTACCAGATATTAAGCAGTATGAGAGTCAACTATTTACGCAAGGACAAAACAGTAGATTGTTTTTTACACAAGATATTGTTTATTGAATAAAATTCCGCATTTTGCAATTATCTTAGCAACAATTAACTATATCGACATTTAACAACCGCCATTTTAAAGCTTTTTTAATTTCCTACAAGGTGATTCATTTGATTTATCTGTAAGATAGTTTACTTTTTACTGGCAGGTGAAAAAGTGTGAAAAAACACGTTTTTTCCATTTTTTTGCATTAAAATGGCTGTAAATAAACATATGCAGAAAATCGACCGCAGATTTTATATAGGTTTCACTTATTGACACCTATACTACCTAAAAATCGTGGTCTCTGCCTGGATGTGGCACAGTCCCAAACATGTTACTTTTTTTACTCATTTCCCTGGACTATTAGTATTATGTAAGGAAATAATTTTTTTTTTATAAATCGGTCGATAAAAATAAAAGATATGAAACATTAAAAAATATATGTATTTATTCATATAACAGTGTTGTAAATTTTGATAAGATTCTAGAAACGTAAAAATGTTGCATAATATACTGGCGAAGGTTTCGCCAATTAAGACGACATCATGGAGAGTTGACTAAATTGGCAAATATAGCGATTATGCACGAATAATTAAATTACAAAAAAAAACTGAGAAGAGTGTACGATAGGTTTAACCTTCCTAATACCAGGTGCTTAAAATTTCCAAAAAAGATGTATAGAAAACATAAAGTTTTTCATGAGGCTCCGTGACTTTATCCTCAAACTATTGGGAATCGTTTGATATAAAAAGAAAATAACAAATATGCGTCACAAAATGAGCACAGAAATAAATTATATAAATAACGTGATTGGGGTCGAAACGGAACCACCAGAACACAAGAGATTACGCTGTATATGTGTCCTAGAAACAAAGATCTAAAGATAACACAACCTGCATGAATTGCAAACAGCATGTTTGTAAGAATCATAGTCCAAAAAAAGTTTTGTGCCAATAATGTGATTAACTAGACAAAAAATTTGTATTTTGATAATTTTTCAAATAAATTGCCCAAAGCACACTCAATGTTTAAATTTATTCTATGTCAATTTCTTTGTTTACAGCAAATATATACATAATAACAGGAAAAATATATAACTAGGTAAAAAGTTCATAAAATGTGCTAGCAATAAAAAACTAGTGTGGGGTCCCTTAAGGACCCCACCTGGTACTTGACGTTTTATTTTTGACCTGGTATTACGAAGGTTAACAAGTATACAGAAACTTCAAGAACTGGATGAAGAGTATAATATTTGCATATAATTATTAGCGGATTTGCCAAATTTTGACATTTACATTTACTTTATAATAATGATAAAAATTTCGATACTTAGAAAATACCATTACTACGGTATAATAAATTACAAGAAGAAATAAAAAAATGTAGATTTATAAGAAATAACGTACTTACTTAACTAGATTAATACATAAAAATAATAGCAGTTATTATGCAAAGAAATACACACAAACTATATATAGTAAGTTTCAAAAGTATGGACCAAATTCATTAAAATTTAATGGGAAAGGGTTAAAAGGGACCTCTAACACGTCCATTTATTTTGTTTTTATTAGTTATACACAAATAGTCCAATCAATGAATGCCCAAAAGGGGGTTGTAGAGGACATGGAGGGGGAGAGAATTTTCCTCTTCAGGAATGTGTTGAGGACAGTTAGGAGGTAAATATGCTAAAAGTCACTGCCCCTAGCCCTGCCGTTTCAGTGGTGTAGGGCAGTGGAAAAGTCCCTTTTTTCGATTATTGGGTTATACCTCGGAAATTATGCGTCGTATGAGAAAAGCATTGTATGCAAAATTAAACATAATTAAATTTCCTATAAGAACGCTTATATTCATTTTCTTCCTATGTGTTATAGTTTCCGAGATATTCGCCAACGAAAATTGATAATTAATAAATAAACCAATTATAAGTATTAGAGGTATGTTACATTTTTCTATCAAAACAGTTTACCGTGGTCCGCTAATTAATCACAGTCACAAAATAATCTTTATATTACAACACTCGATGTATTTACTAACGTAATATTTTGTCGAAATCTATACATTTCCTTAAATATACAGTGTGACTCATTTAAAATGAAGACACTCTTATAACTTTTTTATTTTGTTTCCGATTTGAATCAAATTTTACTCAAGTATAGAACAAATTAGGATCTACTTATGACCAGAATATTATGTTTAATTTTATATAGAATACTTTTTCCGTACGACGCATCTTTTCCGAGTTGTAAGCCAAGAATCGAAAAAGGAACCTTTCCACCCCCACCTAGGGGCGGGGACTTCTGGTATGTTTACCTCCTAACTACTCTTCATCTTCATGAATGTGTTGGAAGAGGAGAATTCTCCTCCCCTCCATGTCCACTACCACTCCTTCGTTGACTGGACTATAACGTTTCAATTACTTTTAAACATCAATTAAATTTGTTCTTTCTACTGTTTGACTTTTTCTTCCCATTTTTTTTGTAAAGTATCAAAATGTTTACATAGTTTGAATTTCAAACTGTTCACTGTTTTGATTTTTTGTTTTGTTTCAGGTATGGTTCTGCGTAGTTAGACTTAATCGTTTGTCAGTTGTAAGTACCCAATGATTTATAACAAAATTTATTTTTAAAAGTGACCGTTTGCTTGATTATTTTAAGTATAAATAACTATCTAACAGAATAAATGTTTTACATGGTAAAAAACACAAGTTACGAGGAGCTAGCTCATTAAGAACAACTGTGGCCAATCTTGGGTTATTTTCAGTAATTTAACCCGTTTAAACATCAACATAAACAATCTGTGTTTAAAATTAAGAAGAAATTTAAAAGAACAACTGCTCTCATCATTATAGCACTTTATTTAGGTAATTAGAATGTCATTTCCTGACAATAAAATAGATATGTTGTCTCTATTTATATTTATTTGAGAAACAAACAGAGTTAGTTCGTATTTCCGTGTTAACAATAACAATCGGAAAGGAACATAAATAAACATAATGATATATCACTTTAAAATATATTTTAACATTGTTTCACCCCTTTTAGTGGAAGAAAACTTGTAGTTATATAAAAAATATGCCCATTTTGCTTTTAGTTTAAATACTTTAAATTTTAGACATATTTTGCACATGATTTTAGAATTATCGTCGACTGTCACATTCGCATTTTATTTAATATAAATTTGCTTACATGATATTAAGGATAGACCTCGGGATAGACCAAAATCTTAAATATTGTGTCCATAAGTAGGACTTTTTCTTATATTTTTTAATATACGAGGTAGGTTAAAAAATTAGTCATTATTTATCGCAAGTAATTAAGAACATGAAAATGGTTTGAATTAAAAAAAAAACTTATTTCTCATTTTATATTTAAACAAGCAAAATATCTGTGTTCCGCAATTGATTCATCGATCCCAATCCAATTTTTATTGAACAAAAACAAGACTATTCAAATAATGCCATTTATAAATTACACAGCCCCACAAAAAAAAAAAAGGTTTTGATCTGGATGACTG
Source organism: Rutpela maculata (assembly GCA_936432065.2). Classification (NCBI taxonomy): domain Eukaryota; kingdom Metazoa; phylum Arthropoda; class Insecta; order Coleoptera; family Cerambycidae; genus Rutpela; species Rutpela maculata. The sequence goes on from OW386285.2 coordinate 116,885,717, forward strand.
ACCATAGTATTCCTATGTATTTTTCGATGCTGAATCCGAATCCGAGGTCAAAAAAATTCGTACAATTTTTTGCGCTACAGCCAAAAACAACCCCGAACATCCCATACATCAGGATTCAATGAATGGATGTAAATGAATGATGAAAAAGTGGGAAGGGGAAATGTTTTATATTCAGCAGTCACCTACCTGAACAATGACTGGAAAAATACCCTTATAATATGCTGAAAACTCCCCTGTACAAGTATAGAGTATGTAAATGCCAATAAATCACGAGAAATGTTAAAGTTTTTATAGTTTGGAATACAGTACCTACATGAATCTGGAGTGACTGAGTGCACTTCTCTTACTCGTGTCCCAAAACCACCAATAACGGGGTGGAAACAACACTTGTATAAAAATAAACTGCATGAATACTAATAGAACGTAGGAGTTTTCGCTGTTTCAATTCCAGAATATTTATTTTATCCGAAATCATCCCTAAAAAACTACCTCTACATAGTACATGTGTGCCAATAAATCGTGCATTTATTGCACGAAAAGGATAATGCAGCTTGATTGAAGAATATGCACATATTTTTTAATCTTTTTTTTCCTAGAATACCTACCTTTTTTCTTATTTTCAAATGATCCTCTCATTGGCTCCATATTGTGTTCTTCGTGTGTGTCCCTTTTTATGGACCAACAGTTGTCCGCCATCCAGAAAATTTGGGTGAATACAGTGAGCAAGGCGAACGCTTTCACCAGGATATTTCGGAGATGGAGAAGTATCAAGGAAGGTGGGATGTCCATATGATAGCCGACTACTGTCATCCAGATCAAAACCTTTTTTTTGTGGGGCTGTGTTATTCAACTTTAGAAAATCCAAAAAAAAATTACTAAACTTTAGGCCGCCATATTGGGGGTGGTAATTTTGAATTTTCAAATTTTATTCATTTTCCTGAGGGTTTGAGGTTAGTTCCTCTAGTTGCAAAGTTTTAAGTTCTTAGCATGCCTGGAAGCGCCCAAATAAATCATGCGGACAAACGAATATAACCGTTAACCTTTTAGCTATGTTTAACTTATATTTATCTATCCGGTGATATGCTTTGTTTGGGTACGTGATAAGCTAGGAACTTGAAACTTGGCGTGGAGGCAGGGAGTACCTTCTCGACTCCCAGGAAATTGAAAAATTTGCAAAATTTAAAAACCACTTTAAGTTATTAATTTCATTGAAAATGTCTCAAAAATCATCAATTTGAGGGACTAATGTCATAAATAATTTGAATTGATAAAATAGCTGTACAAAATGGTGGAATAATATCGGGACACTCAGTTCCCGTTTGAAAAATCGAAGTTTTAGATGTTTGGAGATTGTCAAATTGATGCCCCTCCCCTGTGTAAAATTTCCGGTGTAAAAATAAACTTCCGCTCTTCTTGGACATTGCAGATAATCCTTAAATTTGTACTTACCAAATGTTTTCAATTAACTGTCATTAACAAAGTATTTATGACGACATTTGTGATGCGCTGTTTTTCGTGAATGTTTATGTTTTTCGCAATAACTGGGCAACGTTGTAGCGTTTAAAAACTAAATTAGTACTGGACGTAAAATTTTAAGCTGACATCAATGATGTAAAACTATAATACAGGGTGTGTCGTTTAAACAATTCGACGCTTAAGGTGTCCTGCTTTAAAGGAACACCCTTTGTACTTCACAGTGCATTAGAAATAGGCGAGAAAGTAATAGACCAGGAGCCCGCCGATCACAAATTGTGTATCATAGGTTTACTCCCAAAATGTGTGGATTGTTGTTAATTTGCACAGAAATGTCCATGAAAGCCCCTTTTTTTTGGTACAGGGGCGTACGGCGGGCCCCCAAATGTGTAAGAAATATGACTTGTAAAAGTAAAACAAACAGCCAGAAATAAGTCATAGGCTTACGCATGGGGGTATAGCGATAATGTTATAATAAAATTAGTTTGATGTAAATATACGTATATTTGAATTATTTAATACATCTTTTTATATATTTGATTTTTGTGAATCTAAAAGTATATTATTATTTTTGTTGTCGATTGTTTTTTCTTTTTGTTTTTCTTGACTCCATAGGAACTTCTCGTTTGCGAGTGAATGAGTCTGTCAAAGGTTAAATTGTCAACTCCTAAGATACATTTAGATGGTTTAATGTTTATTCCGTATGTGTCTAATCTTTTGAAAACTATTTCCAAATGTTCCAAATGTTCCAAATGTTGTACATCTGATTGACTTGCGATTAAAATATCGTCCAAATAGACGAAAACGAAAGGTAAGTTGACAAGTACTTCATTCATAAAACGTTGGAAAGTTCGACCGGCATTGCGTAGGCCAAAAGGCATGAGGGAAAATTTAAACAGTCCGAAAGGAGTTGTTATGGCTGTCTTATAAACGTCATTTTCAGCGACAGGTATCTGATGGTACGCTCGCACTAAATCAATCTTGGATAAAATAGTGCAGCCGTGCAACTGAGAGCTAAAGTTGTGAATATGAGGTAACGGATATCTGTCTGGAATAGTAATTGTATTTAGTTGTCGATAATCTCCACAAGGTCTCCAATCATTTTTCTCTTTTTTTGCTACTAAATGAAGTGGTGAAGAAACTTGAGAAGATGATGGTTTACAGATACCCAATTCCACCATGTTGTTAAATTCTGTTTGAGCTATTTTAAATTTAAGATTGTCTAATCTACGAGGTCGTGAAAAAGGTAAATGACCTTCAGTAACTATATGATGTACAACAGAATGTTTAATAGGTAAATTTTAATCTGGTGAACTAATTAAATTAGGAAACTGTAAGTACTTTGTTATATGTATCTGTTAAAGGAAATAATTTAAGTGTATCTAATCTATAATTGTCTAAAGGACTATTTTTAATAAAACAATTAATTTACAAATTAGTCTCGTTATCAATTATTTGAGCTCCTTTAAGATAGACAACTAAACCGAAATGAGACAAGAAATCTGCTCCATCGATCGGAATGTCAATGTCCGCAATATTGAAAACGAAAGAAAATAATCTGCGTAAGTTTAGATTGACTTTTAACAATTTCTTACCGTATGTAAAAATCGTTGAACCGTTAGCCGCGGTTAATATCGTATCAAAATTCTTTTTTAAATCTGTGAAAGCATTACGTGGCACCACAGATAAATCGGCTCCAGTGTCGATTAGGAAGTTCAAGTTGTTAGATCTGTTGTAAATAAAAAGTCGACGTTTGCTGCTAGAAAAGTCAAAGTCAGACGTCATAAAATTATCAAACTTTAGTCATCTTTGAGGATTATCAGATTTTTTACAACTTTTACTGAATTTGCACCATTCACCTCCTCAACGATAAGCATTGGCACCATAAAGTTGATGGTAGTAACAAATAGTATTATCTGTATGATCAAATTTCTTGGGAAAGTTATTACGGCTGGGTGAACGATTGCGATTAGAAATACGAGTTTGTGAAATGTTTCTACTCCTACAATTATTGCAGAAAGAAGTAGAAGGTTGAGGCTCGGAAGATTGATTAGGTAACTTAGATTCTAAAGATTTTAATCGAAAATTAAAAAGTTCTTATCTTTGTAAGATTTGGTTTATTGAATCTTGGAAAGTAATTGAAAAATTTTTGATAGTAGTAGTTAAATCTGATAACGGGGTTGATTCAGAGTCAAGAGGATTCTTAGAGTATGATGCAACCATCGAATTTTGACAAGACTCCCATATCCGATCTGCAATATCGAGAATCTCTTTTGTGTCTGTTTTCCCGGAAGCTGTAATAGCGATATATACAGTTTGAGGCAAACGTCTTTTCCATAATTTAATCAATAAATCTTGACTAACCATGCTGAAACCTCCAACCATATTCAGCATGGATCTATAGAAATCTGACGGCTTCAGATCACCCATCTGAGAACCTGAGAGCAAATCGTTGAGACGTTTCTCCTCACTCGATGATAAACGTGAAATTAAAATTTTCTTTAAATTGATATATAAATCTGTTTCCGGGGGATTAGATATTATATCGTATATATTTTCTATCACATCTAATGGCAAATTAGCTATAACCTGATCATACTTTTTTTGTCATTGACAATCTTTGCAACTGAAAACTGTGATTCGATTTGGGTAAACCAAATTTCAGGTTTTGATTTCCAAAACGGGGGTAGCTTGACGGATGTGACGTAGTGGGTTTGAGGAAAATCCTCATCTGAAGGTTGTGTTGGCATAATTAATTGATTGGTGATTGGTTGATTGACTATTTCTCAGATAAAAAGGGAAATGTACGTTAACTCACTTACCGGCAGATGACAGTACTTGTAATGTTCAACTTCAATTGGGAGTAGGAAATGACCATAAATTAGAGGAATATCAATTCAAAATTTATCAGTAAATTTTCTGTGTATTCTTCTCTTCATTAAACGATAAGCATCATCTGGATTCAATTTATAGTGGTATGTAGTATATGGAATCTCTTCTAGAAGTCGTTGATAAAAGTGGTTCTAAATCAGGAATGTGGATGTGTGCCAAATTATATCAATCAATTTAATAAAATTTTAGGTGTTTATATAATAAAAGTTTTAAGCATTTCCTTTGCTTTTAAACTTCTTTCAATCGGTTTGTTTAGTCCTTATATTCTTGAAGTTGGTTTATATCTTTATATTCTTGGAGTTGATTTCGGGTAATTATGTCTGAATATTCTTCTAGCTTCGGGAGTAGAAATAATTTTGCCTCTTCTCCAATTAATCCGATTACATAGATCTCATCACGAAGGTCATGTGTATGTCGGGGTCACCAAATTTATAGCGATAATGCTATAATAAAATTAGTTTGATGTAAATATACGTATATTTGAATTATTTAATACATCTTTTTATATATTTGATTTTTGTGAATCTAAAAGTAATTATTATTTTTGTTGTCGTTTTTTCTTTTTGTTTTTTTCGACTCCATAGGAACTTCTCGTTTGCGAGTGAATGAGTCGCTATAAGGGTTGGAGGGATTTCTTAATTTACCCCCAAAAATCATGAACCCAGACTTCCATTCATTTTGGATGGTACAAGGAGGCGCTACGCTCGCCAAATTTTGAAAAAAATCCAGGTAAAAAAATGATAAGTTAATGAATGGCAATCAGATACTTGGTACGTATGAACCTCCTGAGTGCGAAAAAACATTTGAAAAGTGGTGTGAGCGTCTTGCCTTTCACGATAATTGACGGCGTATCTGCTCTTCCTACCGCATGCACTAGTTTCACTTGTAATTTGATGAATATCATAAATTTACGATCGGCAATCAGAAATTTGGGAAGTATGAACCTCCTGAGTGCGAAAATACCTTCACCATCTTTGAAAAGTGATGCGAAGTTCTTGCCTTTCACGATAATTGACGACGTATCGGAGTTTCCTACCGCATGTACTATGCTGGCCCTTGTACCACTTGTCAAAGATGGCGCACGTATTTTCTCACCCAGGAGATTCACTTACCAAGTTCCTGATTGCCCTTCATAAACTTATCATTTTTTTTACCTGTTTTTTTTTTCAAAATTGGGTGAACGTAGCGCCTCCTTGTACCATCCAAAATGAATGGGAGCCTGGATTCATGATTTTTGAAATTAAGAAATCCTCCAACCAACATGCGTAAACCTGTGACTTATTTGTGGCTGTTTGTTTTACTTTTACAAGTCATGTTCCTTACACATTTGGGGGCCTGTCGTACGCTTCTGTACCAAAAAAAAAGGCTGGCATGGACATTTCTGTGCTCTACTATCCCAAATTAACAACAATTCACACATTTTGGGAGTAAACCTATGACACACAATTAGTGGTCGCGGTCGGCGGGCTCCTAGTCTATAAGCTTTTATTTAAAAAAATTTTCATATTTTTTATAATACGCTAGACATTGGACTTCTCTGCAGTTATTGGCCGCCCTGTATTATAGATTTTGTGTTTCTAGAAGCCTATGCCATTAAAAGTTTTAAATTCCGCAATGCAACATATTTTTTTGGGCGCGATCCTTAATCATAAGCTAAATAGTTCGTTCGCTCTACAAGCCGCTTTTACTCAATCAAACCTGTGAAATTGCGCATAGTTCTAAATATGTTGAACAATAATAACACAGGCACAAAAAGAAAAAAAATTGGTCTATTTCTAGGACTCCATTGGGTAGCCCCTATGTATTTCGACGTGCTAATTTACCAAAATTGATTAATAGGTACCGAATAACTAATAACTGAGATGGGGGTAAAAGTGGAACACACTGTATATCTAATATGAACATATAATTATTAAATTATTAGATATCCATTTTCCCTTTGGTAGATTATCATTAACAAAATGCAATAAAAATGGGGAAAAGCGACGAAAATTCCGTTACAGTCAAAAAAGATTCTAACAATGTGAGTGTAAAGGTTTCATTAAGATCCTTGTAAATATATTATCAAAAGAATGGTGCATACGTAGGCAAGTAAAATGTCACAAAAGAAAATTTAAATTTCCTTTTCCGGCTTCACCTGTATGAATATTAAAATACTTTAGATTTCCTTTGAGAGATATTAAAATTGATCAATGTATTATGTCTGCTCTACGTTATTCGAGCTTTGAGAGTAAGTAGAAAGTTCCATTTCATTTATTTATTGTATCTTGCAAATTCTTGGATATAAAAAATTGCTAATAAAGATGTGAAAAATGTAGAGGTGATTTAATTCACAAAAGTGCCTTTCATTTTAAAAATAACTGATATTTCTGAGCTAAATAAATAAAGATTCCATATTGCAATAACAAACTAAGTTAATTAAGAATTTAATTTAATAGTTGAATAAAAGTAAACATCAAATATAGGATTGCATGCACGAATAGGATTCACGAAACGTTGTTTTAAAATAATATACAAAAATAATTTATCACCATCGCACAGTGGGCCAAATTTTGTAAAAAGTGGCCACAAATGCTTTTTTTTCAACTTTTGAATTTTGCTTTGATATTTTGAGGGTAGTTAAAGAAAAGGTCTCTGTATCTTTTCCAATAATACATAGGCGATTAGCCGATTGTCTAACTGTTAGGGGCTCGCAAACACGACCCTTTGCACAGCACCGTTTCACCGGTATTATGGCTCATTTAATCACAAACTTTTGAATAAAGACTGTGTTGAGAACGTGTTAATTCAAAGTGACATTTTTACAGCAGCAGCTTACTTGCGGTATACAGGGTATTTCGAAAAGATTGGGACAACGCTTAGCCGTAGATTCATGACATCAAAATAAGTCGATTTAACTCAAAAAGTAGTGGTCTAACTCTTTTCGTTTAAACAAGTACACCTTTTCTTTAGGAAATTAAATTGCATTTCGATTATAATAGAAGACGATGTCCAAAACCTAACCTCAAAAAAGTTATGGCTTAAAGTGTCACGTAAAAGTCCTGTAACTAGCGCCATCTATAAAATATGGCATCGGCAATATCACCATTGTAATTAGCGACCTGAAAAACATGCCGTTACCAACTTTCAAGTAGATACGTATAATAGTCTCCAAGATAGCGACAAATTACGAATACAATTGTTTTACTTTGCCACCCTGTATCTTGAAAACGAAAAGAGTTAGACCACTACTTGTTGAGTTAAATCGACTTGTTTTGATGTCAAGTATCTACGACTAAGCGTTGTCCCAATCTTTTCGAAACACCCTGTATACTTTATTTTAGCATATTACATAAAGAAAGTTTTGAATATAAAAACAGAAAGAAGATTGCTTTATTACAGAGCGTTTATCCGAAACTTTTACAAGTAGATTGAGATTTGTGTAGGGTCACAAAAAAAGTCTTACGTTCTCATGCCTTCAAAAATATGTAGAAAATACCTTATACATTCCTTTATAACTTGAAAAAATGTCGTAACCGCATTCAAGCGCCTTATCGAAATTTTGGATTTTTTACAACATGCGAAACGTATTCAGTGAGCACTGACAGCATCGCTCACTTGATGCAAGCAACGGGATGCGGAATCAATTGTTAAATAACTCATTACATATGTCATCTACAATCTACATGACAAAATTAGATTTTTGGCCACTTTTTGAAATTGTTGGCCCACTGTGCATTGTAAAGCACGTTTGCAAAGCTACAATTTGAAAAAAAAAGTCTTAGTGTGACCAGATGGCATTTTTTATGAAGCTATAAAGATCTTGTTTTTTAGGAAAAATAATAAATGTTTTTATTTGTTATTTTCCATAATAGTTTACATCTATAAGACTTAAAATTTTACCAAGTTTGAAACTGCTTCTCAACTTCTTGAAAATCCAGGATGAAAACTGGCAAAAGAGACATAATTTCAAACGGGGGCATCTAACGAGAATGATGGGCTAGCAGTTCGCAAAACGGCTGACCAACGGAAAATTTAGCGGATGGCGTTGAAGAAGATCTAAAATGAGATGGTAATATATGGTGAATGAGAAGGGCAAAATAATAGAGAAAATAGAGGGATATAGAGCTGGAGTTCAGCGAGGAACAGAGAAGAATGGCATAAACTTTTAGGGCAAAATCTACAAAAAGATTGCTAGGCCTGTGACGATGATGATGAAGACCACTGGTTATTTGCAGACATTGATCTTAATATCATATTATAACAGACGGATATCATTCAGTATTCAATATTCGTATAAAATATTGAATAATTTCTTTTTATTCACAACGTTTTGCCAGATATGTTTTGATCCATGAATTATTCTAGTTGGCCTCTCTTTGTTGAATTGTTCTTAAAGAATCTGACAGCATTCCGCCATCTGTACCTGTTAGGCGCACAACCTCGGCAAAACTTTTTCCCATCTGCTCCTTGGTGATATCAGCCCAACGTTTAGGAAGGTGTCTTCTTGGCATTTGATATCTGGTTTTCCCTGAACTATCAGCTGTTCTGTAGTATCCTCCTTCCGGTTCATGTGACCAAAAAATTAGAGGATTTGGGACAACGCGATGCTGGAGAATCATTTTAGGGATGTATTATTTAGGGAATCAAGGTGTTAGTATGATGGGCTGTCCAGGAAATTAATAACAAACAGCTCCAGACTCACATCTCGAAAGTATCGATACGTCATCTGTCTGACTTCATAACAGTCCATGTCTCAGAGGCGTGAAAAAAATGGAGACAACTAGGGCGTCAGCAAGTCTGATCTTTGTACCTTTCGTCGTATTTCTGTCACGCCAAACTTTGCTCAACTGGCAGTTGCTGAACTTGCCATTTGTATTCTTCGTCGAATTTCACATTTGAAGTTAGTAGTATTGTCCTTAAGGACTCCAAAGTAAACCACCTTGTTTACTACCTCGCAATCACCTATCCTTAGGGCCGGTACTTTCACTTAAATATAAATAAACTTTTCCTCCAAATAACTATCCAGTTTCCAGTGCGTAAGATAACCGGAGCTTGCTATCTGTAGGACCTTGCATGCGTACTTTCATTCAATTTATACCCTTGGTTAACTCTGACTTTATACACTTCCCAAAGTAAGTGTTACCAACTTCAGACACGGTAAAGTAAGTAAAGTTTTATGATTTAAATAGAGCTAGAAAAGATTCCTACTGTGGTTTGTTGCCGGTTTATGACATTTGCATCATTTTTACGATTATTTATCATATTGTTTGAAATAGTTATGCATAATATAACTAACATAACCTGAAATTTTAAGTGTTCTAGGTTTATATTCATTTTTATTGTTTGTATCCCATTTTTAGCTTGTAGCCATGTACTGGCTTCAGGCGAACATTTAAAAATCTGCTCAAATAATGTTGTTTATTAATAAAATGGACCTCTAATTATAGGTTGGACTTCCAACCTACAAAAATAATCTCATTTTATTAGAACAAATTATTTAAAATATGCATGTTACAATTTAAGTAATCTATGATATCATTTTCAACAATGAATTGAGAAATTATCTTAATGAAAATAATACTCATACTTATAAAATGATTATAGGGGACATAAATATAGATATTTTGTCAGATTTCGACTATGCACATGAATATCTAAACCTATTAAGCGAAGCTGGTTGTGTTTCAGCAATAAATAATTATACACGAGTAACAAACTGTACAAAATCATGTATTGATCACGTCTTCGTTAAAAGTAAGTATAATCCGGACATATTTAAAGGTGTAATCGTAAAGACTAGTATTACCGACCATTTCGCCACTCTATTAAATCTACAAATAAATGCAAGGAACGCGGAAGATAAAACAGAAAATTTTGTAACAAAAATAAATTTTAGAAAATTAAAGTCGTTAGCGGGCAATGAGAACTGGACTGATATTTGCTTAAGCCTAAATGATATAGATGCTGCGGTTGACTTATTAATAAAGAAAATACAAAATATTACACAAGCATCTAGTTATAAGATAAGATAAAGTACCAAAGAAACGCAAAAATTGGATAACTCCTAGTTCAATTAAATCAATCAATACAAAAAATGAATTATATAAAAAACTCAGGAATGATCCAAACAATATACAGTTAAAACAAGAATACAACGAATAGAGAAATAGATTAAGTACTTTAATAAAAGCAGCTAAAAATGAATATTTCAAACAGCAACTGCAAACATCTAACACAAGTAAAAACATTTGGCTAACAGTAAAAAATATGACAGGACATGTAAATAAAAATGAAAATGAAATTCAGAAATTAAAAAATGAAAACCTTTATATTACTGATCAGAAAAATATAACAGAGGAATTTATCACATATTTCACTAATATAGGGAAAACTTTGGCTAACAAAATATCAAATAACAACAACAAATTTAATAGAGAAAAGAGAGTTGGAAGTTCTATGTTCTTCCAATTGGTCTGTAATTCTCAGTTTTTTCTTTATCACCTGTCTTAAATATTGGTTTGATAATGCTATATTTAAACGCTGTTGGAAAATAGCCGGTTTGAATTGACTTATTTATTATATCAGCTAGGATAATAGCAACATTGTCTTTTAGAGCTTTCAACACTTCTGAAGAGGTACCATCGACACCCGGAGAAGTATGTAGTTTTAAATTGGAAATAATTTCCTTCACCTCTTCAACTGAATCATAAATTTAAATTTAAAACACAATATAAAACAAGATAGAAGATAAAACGTTACTTCTGTCAATCACAGCGAAACCGCGTTGGCATGACTATCTTTATCGGATAGATAAAAGCATTATAGGAAGATCTAGGTGCCGGGTAGGTTATCCTAGGAGTAATTTATCTAGTGGATATTACTATTTATTGGTAAAAACACCGATTTATTGCTTATCTCCGGGATAAAGTTTATTCTGCAGAATAAATATCACTATCTATAGACGAAAGTACCGGTCCTTAGTGTATCTGGGTGGTGTTCATTCATTGAATAATATGTGGAAATTATTGTTTATGGAACTTTAATAACATGATATTTGAAATCGTCTATCCCAAAAACCCATAAAACGATATGCCACATAGGAAATGGGGGTAAGTGGTGGTAGTGGGGCTGGATGAAGTAAAAAAAAATTAAGGCCTTTGGTTCTTGTATACTCACTAAATCACAACGTTATTTTTTTCAACCTCTTTGATAATTGGGTGGAGGTGGTAATGGAGGTGGCTAATGCCAACAAATATTTTGAGATCTTAGCTTCTTTTATATATACTAAATACCAATTTTACAGATTATTACTTGCTTAATTTATCTATTTAATCCCTGTTTACGCCAATTTACCCTCAACTCTTCAACGGGCTGAGATCAAAATATAATCTAGTTCCAGATCTCGTTAAAATACATACGTGTACCAAATTTCAAGTTAATATCTTGAATGGTTCCAAAGTAGCCGTGCGCAAAAAAGAAAAGTTACAAACCGACAGACAGACAGACAGAGCGAGAGACAGAATTTTTTTTTGCTCAATCTTAAAATCCCGACGTTTCATGATATTTGAACTTCCACTGGTTGAAGAAGTAATTAATAATATGGAAATCTAAAATGTTTATAACAGATTTTATTATTATAATCTTTATGAGTACAAATAAAATAAAAAAATGTGTTTTAGCCGCCTTCCATGTCACCTCAATGCCCCTCTTAATTTTAGGAGGACTAGATCTGTCTGAGAAAAGAAACGGTAGCTTACTGTTTATATTGGAATTCGAACCATTTCTTGGGGATAACTTCCTATGAAAAATTTTTTTGTTGTGTGGAGCTCCAATCCACTTCGTTGAAACTCAGAGTGCACTAACCAAATTGCTATTGACCCCGTTACAACATTGCTGTGATATTTTTGAAGACAACACTAAGATAATTTTACTACAAAATTATAGAATAATTTAAGTAATAATTATATTATACCAGTGCCATGCATGTGTGTAATAAACCATATGTACAAATGTGGATAATTTGATTAGGATAAATTAGTCATGTAAGAAAAGCTACAGATAAGTTATACTAGACTAAATATAAACACAATCTGTAACTGGGTTATTTACCTGTATGATTGTTAAATAAATGAATGAATAAACATTTCGCATGCAACGCTACCATAATATAAATTACTTCAATATTATATCAAATAACAAAAACAAATGTAACAACATGACCAAAAAAACAAAATAATATACGACTGAACATTTTGGTATACAAGTCGATTTTAATTAGCCGTATAATAATATACAAGGTATTTCGTATCGTTATGTTCACATTTTAGGAACGTAGATTAGGTCCAATTCTGACACAAAAGTGGTACGTTAATTTTTTTGTTTCGAAGGATTCCTCTATTAGGAATATTTTTTGTGATATTAATGTTCTTAAAATAATTTACAAAATTGTGATATAATCCAATATTCAATTTATTATTCCTAATGATGCAGAATGCAGAATATTATTGAACTAGATTGCCTGCGTTTCTAAGAGTTTCAAAAATGTAAATACAAGGCGAAGGCATAATTCCATATTTTTTAAAAGTACCTAGGACGGACTACCATAAGCCACGTGCTTCAATAAGCTGTTTTTGCAAAAAAAACAATTTTCCAACTGTACTCTGTTGTCCCATATGTCCAATACCGTGGGTTAGGTGCTTATGTATTACCGCAAAATATACAATACATAGATCATCAGACGTAAAGATCGTCTTCACTGAGAAATATATGAATTTGAGATAAAATGTTGGAACAAAGATAATCCATTTGAGGTGACCAACTCATGCTACTGTCAAGTATAATCCCAGGCAATTTAGATTTAGACTTTTGCTGCCAGTGATCTGAGCTGAAAAGTGTATTTTGGGTCTTCGACTCGTTTAGTTTTAGTTTGTTGGAAGAAAACCAGCTACTTGCAGAAACTTTCTCTATTTAAGTCAATATCGCCTTTATTAATTATGGTGGTGTCATCTGCAAATGGTATACATGTACTCTAACCGATAGATCATTAATGTAGATGAGGAATAAAATAAGTTCTAGAACAGATTCCTGCGGAACACCATTTTTATTAGGTAGTAATTCTCACTAAATACCCTTAAGATTTATGTATTTGCTGCCTGTTGGATAAGTAAGAAGAAAGAAATTCAAGTTATCTTGCCTTATGACATACCTAGTATTCTGATTAGTGCATCAGTATTTCTGCTTTGATGAAATCGCACATTGTAGCCATTAAACTTGTACCCCTGTCAAAACCCTCGACTACATTTTAAACAATAGGCTTATCCTCAGACTAATCTATGTTCTATAATTATTTCAAATATTTTACTAATTATTGAAATGCTTGTTATAGGACAAAAATTATCAGCTATAATATCCCAAGGACTTTGATAATGCGAAATAATTTTATCACAGTTTCCGAAAGCACTTGCTTGGTAATATCCCGACGCCGTAGGCGGAGGGATATTACCTAAAAGCAACGTGCTTGAGAAAGTTGTGATAAAATTATGAGCTCTTTATCAACGTTCGAGGGGTATTCGCATAGAAAATTTTTTGCAATTTATTTTATTTATTTGTTCAAAACTATTTATTAAAAACATAACTATTAAAAGAGCAATTTGTAAAATTAAATGTAGATTATGTATTATTTGGTGTTTTCCTCTATTATTATATTCATTAAATCGTTATTTGAAGTTTCAAATCGATATTGTCAAAAAATAAATTTTAAATTATTGAATTGTCATTACTGTCAAACTGGATGACATAAGTGAAAATATCCCTAAGGGATCTTATCAGTGTAATTTTGTTTTGATTGGTTGTTTCAGCACACGTGATTAAAAATGGACGAATTTAATAGGATTGCTATTTGAGCTAAAAATTTTCACTTATAATATCCCTAGAGCTTAAATTATTTCCGGAAATTTTTTCGAGATCATGAATTTTCTTAAAATATTCATGAACGAGGAAAAATTTCCGGATATTAATTTAAACTAGTGGGATATTCGGTAAGAAAATTTCACACCATTATTTTATAAATATTATGCCAAAATTTTTATTACGAATGACAAACATTCATTCATCATAGTGAGCCATGGAATAACAACGGGTGGTTAATAAAATACGAAATTTCTTAGTGAAATAACATACCATTCTCCAAGTTTAGATACATGAACTTTTTATAAATAATTTAAAATATATTATATTTCCGTTTTTTATTAACTTTGGTCTACTAAAATTGGTGGAACATCATTTATTTTTGATAATTATTCTGAAGTACCCGCCTACTTCAAGATTTATATGTTTAATAAAATACGAAATTTCTTAGTGAAATAACATACCATTCTCCAAGTTTAGTTATATCAACTTTTTATAAATAACTTAAAAACATATTATATTTCCGTTTTTTATTAACTTTGATCTACTAAAATTGGTGGAACATCATTTATTTCTGATATTACTTAAATGCGAGCACAGGGAATGTATTCATTCTTGTCGCCGAGACAATAATTAACAACTTCTAGGCGGACATGGAATAATAAAAGGTAACAAGATAGTAATGGCTGCCGCACTTACAGATGTCAATTAGATTAGTTTTTACATTCTAATCATAACAAAATTTGACTATCAGCCAAAAGAATAAAGTGCATGGGCATATAGCTCAAAAATGGCTCCAGGTTATAAAACATATGGATTGTGTATTTTGTGCAAAAAATATTCAGACATTGAAAAATATCATCGTCAGCTTACTTACTTGTCACAATTGGTTGAGGATATTCATTATGAAGTAATATTGGATGTAAAGCTATTCAGAAGAATCCAAAAATATCTACTAAAATCTTCAAAGCAAATTTAATAGACTATCTAAATTAAAAGTAAATAAAATTGTGTCGAAATATTTCATATATTTTATTAAACATAGACATTTACAAAATTCAGTCTTCAGTCCTATTTATTCTCCATTAAGACAAGAAGAATTCTTGCTAGACTTCCAAGTCCACTTAAATTTAGTTACTTACATGTGTTAATAAAATTTGTTAGTTTAACATATATTATTGTGATACACACAACTTTATTCTTGTAAACAAAAAAAATAAATATTAACATATTAATTTGTGTACTTATCCTCGTATCCTCCTTTGCGTCGCAAATAAATTTAATTCTAAAAGCACTTCAACTCTCGCGCCTTATTTTGACATTTTAGATGACAGAAAAATTTCCACTTATTAATTTGACAGAATGTAAAAAAATTCCGCAAATTATTTGGGTTGCCATGGTAACTTAACAAAAAACAAGCCTCTGATTGGTTAAAAAATATGGTGTGAAATTTTCACTTATAATATCCCTAGAGCTTAAATTATTTCCGGAAATTTTTTCGAGGTCATGAATATTTTGAAAATTATCCCGAGCCGCAGGCGAGGGATAATTTTCTTAAAATATTCATGAACGAGGAAAAATTTTCGGATATTAATTTAAGCTCGTGGGATATTCGGTAAGAAAATTTCACACCATTATTTTATGAACATTATGCCAAAATTGAACATTTTTATTACGAATGACAAAAATTCATTCATTATAGTGAGCCATGGAATAACAACTGGTGGTTAATAAAATACGAAATTTCTTAGTGAAATAACACCATTCTCCAAGTTTAGTTACATGAACTTTTTATAAATTACTTAAAAACATAGTATATTTCTGTTTTTTATTAACTTCGGTCTACTAAAATTGGTGGAACATCATTTATTTTTGATAATTATTCTGAAGTACCCACCTCCTTCAAGATTTATATGTTTAATAAAATACGAAATTTCTTAGTGAAATAACATACCATTCTCCAAGTTTAGTTACATGAACTTTTTATAAATAACTTAAAAACATATTATATTTCTGTTTTTTATTAACTTCGGTCTACTAAAATTGGTGGAACATCATTTATTTTTGATAATTATTCTGAAGTACCCACCTACTTCAAGATTTATATGTTTAATAAAATACGAAATTTCTTAGTGAAATAACATACCATTCTCCAAGTTTAGTTATATCAACTTTTTATAAATAACTTAAAAACATATTATATTTCCGTTTTTTATTAACTTTGATCTACTAAAATTGGTGGAACATCATTTATTTCTGATATTACTTAAATGCGAGCACAGGGAATGTATTCATTCTTGTCGCCGAGACAATAATTAACAACTTCTAGGCGGCCGTGAAATAATAAAAGGTAACAAGATAGTAATGGCTGCTGCACTTACAGACGTCAATTAAATTAATATTTACATTTTAATCATAACAAAATTTGATTATCAGCCAAAAGATGCATGGGCATATAGCACAAAAATGGCTCCTAAAACATTAACATATTAATTTGTGTACTTATAATATACTCGTGAATATCCTCTTTTGCATCGCCAAATAAATTTAATTCTAAAAGCACTCCAACTCCCGCGTCTTTACTTTGACATTTTAATTGACAGAAAAATTTCCACTTATTAATTTGACAGAATGTAAAAAATTTCCGGAAATTTTTTGGGTTGCCATGGTAACTTAACAAAAAACAAGCCTATGATTGGTTAAAAAATGTTGTGTGAAATTTTCAGGATAATTCCAATCTCCTTTCTTATGCAAGGGTAAAATTTTGGTTATTTTAAGCAGATCCATTTACCTTCATTAACACGTTTATTAAACAGTATCGTTAATTGTTTGATTAGACTCGAGGAAAGCCTTTTTCAGATAGCTGCCCAGACAGCAATAATCTAAACTGGACGTATTTTTTAATTGATGTATTGCTTCCCTTACATCTTATTCAGAAAAATTAATAGATCAATATTATGGTCATCAATTGTTCTTAAGACAGTATCACAGATAGAACAAGTACATATTAAAATCTTCTGATGGAATCAAGCTTGCAGCATTTTTGAGCAATTTTTAATTTTTTTTTCACAGCTTACTAGTTTGCACACAGTTTAAGTTTTATTCTTTGAGCTAATAATTTCATTGATATAACCTTTGCGTTTCTCTTCTTTCAAAGCCTGCTTATATTTTTTTTGTATTATCAGATAGGCAGATATGCAATTTTCAGCAGATTTACCATTGCTGAAAACAGTTTTATTTTTGTTCGCGTCTTTCATAATCTATAACTATTTTATTAGATTGTACCGATTTGGAACATATTTTACTGGGAAGAGAAATCAGCATTAATGCATAAAACGTCTAAAATAAATGTGGCTAGGTAGTTCAGTTGAGGATATTTTCAAAATTGCATCCTCCTGTCTGTGCTCGTATGCCGAAAAAGGTAGTGGACACGACTTATTTAGCACTCGTTCCCTCATATTTTTTGGACAGCCTGTTGAATTCATCTCAACTATTTGAAACTTGTGCGTACATTTTGACTTTCATGTATTCCTAGAAATAAAAACCGTTGTCTAAGGAATAACCACTTCTACATCCAGATTTCTTATCCAAGTCTCTCAAAACGAAAAAAAAATTGATACTAGACTTGCACTTCACTATGTAGGAATAATTGTTCATAGAACATTGATATTATTATGATATTTGAAATCGTATACAATCAAAACCCATAAAACGATATGCCTCATCGGTAGTGGCATATCGTTGTTGCCAAAAAAAATTGAGGCCTTTGGTTCTTATACACGCACTAAATGATAATTTTATTTATTTTACTGCCTTTAATAATGGGATGGGGATGGTAATAGAAGTGATAGTTACAGACATACCGCCAAACTGATCGACAGATTTTTTTTGCTGAAATAAAAAAATTAAAAATAATAGAGATAAATTTGTATGTAGTCTATGAAGTAAATTCTGTTAACATGTACAGGGTGGGCCAAATTAGATGGAATTTGAGGTTTTTTCTAAAACTATGGCAGATAGGCAAAAACCAATATAGGTGTCCTGAGCTCGATTTTCGAGAAACAAACAATGGCGTAAACCGCGATCGTCTTATCTTTTTCGACTACCGAACTGCAGAGAGTTTTTGAAAAATTGGCATTTTTGGATAACCTCTATATCTCAATTACTAAGTGCCGAATCGAAAATCGAGTAACACATTAGGCGCGTTATTAAGTAGAATCCGCTGCTGATAAGAACAAAATTTTGCACGTCTCAATTTTCGAGATATAGACATAACTTGCGTTTTTTTGAAAGAAACACCTTGTAAATTATATAATTATTTGATCACAAAATAAATGAGCTATCCAACGATGTATCATATGTCATATTTATCTCTAGAAAAAGAGGTTAATTTTCGAAAAATTTAATATATTTGTGAGGAGGCCATGGAAAACTTAACAACAACACTTCTTATAATAAAAATAATTTTGCAAAAATAGGAAAAACTAAACTACAATAAATGTTCGAATTATCTTCCACTGACACCTATGCATTTTTGACACCTTCTCCTTACAGCATTTGTTGCATTTCCAACATGACAGGAGTTATTGTTCAAAACGCAGCTAATGTTTTGTTTTCCAATTTTTCTATGTTATTAGAACGTTCCCTATATATAATATTTTTTAAATAACCAAAGCCAAAAATCATCAGGGGTTATATCGGGAGATTTAGCTGGCCACAAAATAGGACTATTATTTCCTAAAAATTAAACAATATCTAAACTACTTTGTTGTTTATTAATGTCCAGTTAGCTAAATTAATTGTTAGTTATCAATTTAGTTAATAACTAGACATTGATGAGCTAGTCCTGAGTGATATATAGATACATATCCAATCTTCCCCAAATTGAGTATTTAAATAATTTCATGTTTCATATGACGTATGACCTGGAGCACCACCGTATTGGTAAATTAATCTTTGAAATTGTCTTACAGGCATATTGTCTACAAAGGGCTCTATTTCTTGTCACAGAATGTTAATAAAATTTTCGGTATTCAAATTACCGTGAAAAAAATGAGGATCTGTTATTTGGTATCAAATAAAACCAAACCATACACCAAATCCAAATCGATTTTGACGATTAATTGTAGCGGTTACGTGGTTATTATGCCGATTAAAAAATCTGGCACTGCTTATATAGGCCTCGTCTGTTCATATAATTGTTCCTTCAAATCCTGGCACTTCATTGCACTGACGCAAAAACCACTGGTAAAAATCAAGACGCCTTTGAAAGTCGTTTGGATATAGATGGTGACTAATCCTAATTTTGTATTTTTTTTTAAGCAACGCAACGCAGTTGTTTTTGAGATCCCTAAATTTTCCTGTATTTCGCGAGACGGATTTTCTCTTAGTTTCTAAAACAGTATTTTCTACAGCTTCTCTACCTGCTTTATTATTTGTTTCTGCTTGAGGTTTTACAAATGTTTCAACTCTTTTAAAGGGTATAGCCGGAAAAGTTAGGGAAATGTGCCCCCGCACTTACTTAGTGATGCAGTTTATAGAGTATATTACACGGTAAAAATTTTAACCCGCTACTCCCCTATGAAGGTAGAAAAAAAATAATATGTCTTTAATTATTATATATTTTTTTTCGATTTCTATGCAACCGATCGATTTGAAATTTGGCACGAGTATTGCTTGCGTGGAGATAACTTACTCCAAAAAATAAGGTCATTTTATGAACATTTTAACCATCGGAAAAAAAATATAAAATTATTTTAGAGGACGAAAGTGTGGCTACCCTTCGTGGTACAATCACCATTCTATGATATATTATGTCTTGACACTTCGTGATTATCATACTAAATTGTCAAATTTTTTGCTGTGGTGGAACAATATGGAAAAAAATAAAATTGTGTAAAATAAAATATTTACACATGCCTCTTAGTTGTAACAGTTAATACTTATAACTTTACAAGGTACTGTTGCATATCTACAATCGACCGCGGATACCAGTGCGATGTTGCCAAGTCTACTTTTTCCCCAGACGTACGGAAATTCGGCACGATCTGGCAATACCACTTCTGGAGGTTCCAGGGTTCACCACCCAGGGGCGAAGTATTAACTCTCTAGCAGCTTGGAGAAATGTTTAGCAACGAATGATGTTCTTTGTAATTACTGTCGCATTACGACATCTGAAAAACGACGTACTGAACCAGATGAAGAAAGTGAGGGAACGATCGAAGAAGACCAGACTGATGAAATAATGGAACTACCATTGTAAAGACTCGTTGCTACACATAAATACTGTTGCATGTGGTGATGGTAAAGAACTGACCGTAATACCCACTACTGCGAGACTACAGTGCTATCGACAAACAAATATACATTCCCCGAGGCAATCGTTGCTGTAAAATGCATTTGATTTTTTTCCCCTCATTTTTGGCCTTGGATGGGTTTCATCAGCCAGCTACGCAGATGGATAATTTTTTATCTTAGTATGGTACAGTTGTTTAACATTAGTTGTCGTTTGTCAATATTTATCCTGACTTGTGATATTGATTCCTAATATGCCTTTGTTTTTATAACCTTTGTGGTTTTTTAACCTACTATCCGTGGTCCAGTCTGTATGTAAACTTAAGTCGCCCTGATGGATCCCTGGGCGCGAAATGTGTCTACATTTGATTAAACATCGTTTATATGAAGACGTTGCACATCTGGAACCATATGCCAATTGTAGCTCGATTCCTAGATCGGATTTATGCATTCTATTAAATTCCTTAACCTCAATAACATAACAACACTAAAAGGCTCTACAAACCACCGCGGTTTATCAGACTATATTATTAGAGTTACGGTTATTAATTACAACCTTAATAATATACCAATAATACCATTCTGAGGATGGTCAATTCGTTCAGCTTCCTAGCAAGTGCGCTGCACGCTGGCACCATATCGAACAATTTAGTAATAGGTCATTCTGTTATCGTTATTACTGCCTGTTTTCAGTTTTAATAGAAAAACAAACACAGAAGAAGTTCTTGTACTGGAATTTTCCAACAGTGATTTTAATTCGTAAATGGCATCTACCGTTAAGCCTGTAAACGTTAATAATTGCTTCTCTGATAAACCGCAATGGTCTGTAGAGCCTTTTAGATTTGTCATTGGTTAAGGAGCAACAATTGCCTCGGGATGTATATTTGTTTGTTTCAGTAACACTGTAGTCTCACATTAGTGGATATTACGGTCAGTTCTTTATCATCACCACATATGCAATAGTATTTATGTGCAGCAACGAGTCTTTGCAATGGTAGTTCCATTATTTCGTCAGTCACTAGTTGTAGTGCTAGAAGATGTCGAAGGCACAAAAGGCTGGTCTTCTTCGATCGTTCCCTCACTTTCTTCATCTGGTTCAGTACGTCGCTTTTTAGATGTCGTAATGCGACAGTAATTACAATGAACATCATTCGTTGCTAAATTTTTCGCCAAGGTCCTAGAGAGTTAATACTTCGCCCCTAGGACTTCCAGAAGTGGTATTGCCAGATTGTGCCGAATTTCCGTACGTCTGGGGAAAAAGTAGACTTGGCAACATCGTACTGGCACCCACGGTCGGTTGTAGATATGCAACAATACATTGTAAGGCGATAAGTATTAACTGTTACAACTAAGAGGCGTGTGTAAATATTTTATTTTACCCAATTTTATTTTTTTCCACATTGTTCCACGACAGAAAAAAATCTGACAATTTAGTATGATAATCACGAAGTGTCAAGACATAATATATCATAGAATGGTGATCCACCCTTTTGTCCTCTAAAAAAAAAATGTATGTTTTTTTATTTATTTATATTTTTTTTTCCGTAGGTAGTAGCGGGTTAAAATTTTTACCGTGTAACATACTCTATAAACTGCATCATCTGGAAGCTATTTTAACTAAATAAGTGCGGGGGCACATTTCCCTAACTTTTCCGGCTATACCCTTTCTTTGTAGCCCTTTGAATATTTTTATGCCTGGATGTCTCTTTTCTGGATATCTAAAAATATTGTTTAGGCGTCACTTTTGGCGCAAAGTTTTGCTGTCTATAACTTACCTATTAAAATAAAGCTCGGAAGATAAATTTGAATCTTCTCCGCATTCTAGAAAACACTTAATCATATCATATTTTTGAATATTAGTAAAAATGGTTCGAATTTTTAACAATGCTCACTCACAATTAACTCACAAATTAGTTTTTGACATTTACGATTATTTCGATTTTCTTTTTTTTACCATGGCCTTCTCAATAAATATTCGAAATGCGATAAATATGCATATATGTCAATGGAAGACAATTCGAACATTTACTGTAGTTTAGTTTTCCTATTTTTAGCAAAATTATTTTATATTATGAGGCGTGCATAATTTTCTTCTTATCAGCAACGGATTCTACTCAAAGAAGTGCCTTAAGAATGTGTTACTCGATTTTCGATTCGACACTTGGTAATTGAGATATAGAGGTCATCCGAAAATGCCAATTTTCCAAAAACGCTCTGTAGCTCGGTAGTCGAAATAGATAGACAATCGCGGTTTGCGCCGTTGTTTGTTTCTCGAAAATCGAGCTCAGGACACCTTGGTTTTTGTCTATCTACCATGTAGTTTTAGAGAAATCCTCAAATCTCATCTAATTTGGTCCACCCTGCACTTACCAATAACAAGTACTTTTGCTAAAGTCAACTGGAAAATCATTAAAAAAACCAAGAAAGCGCCGAAGTTTGATCTGTGCCGCAGTCAAAGTACCGCCGCAGTAAAGATCAACGTCGCTTTTTCAACTGATATTAGGAAAAGTATACCACTTTAGTATTTTCTTGTCTTAGCATTAAACATAATTTACTCTTCCAAAGTTTGAGCATAATGATATGGAATATCTTATATATAGATATAAAACAAGAAGAATTATAACAATTCACGAAATTCAACAGACCCATAGATGCCTGCATTTGGAAATAACGTCATGTATTTTAATAATTTTGGACAGCAGGGCGCGTTGGTACATAACAAAAATATTTCGGTTATGCCTTTGCATTTTAGTAATTCAGTTGCAAAAGTGCATTCCTGTTTGGAGTGGTTATACATTTTATTTAGATGTTAATTATGACGTGACAGGTGAACATCGGTTATTTGTTATGGTAACGGGAAAACAGCAGGAAAATTAATTATTTTCATGAAGCACTCATTGTGAGAGTATAAGGCTGAACGTAAGCGTCAAATTGAAACCATTTAGCAATCACTCACCGCGTAATTATATTCAGAGTCAGTCAGCAAATTTATTTGCCATAAATTTTTTATCACTAGTATATAAAGTTTCAAAATATATTCATTGGATTCTGTTAAATTTATTTAATAACAATCATGTGGTGATGAAGGAATATAAGCTTTTAACATACATAAAAGAAAGTATTTTCCCTGCCTAGCATACATGTATATGCAGAACTTTGACTGCTTCTGCTTATTGACATAATCACTTTTGTATTCACATTTATTTTCTAATAAATTGCTTATAGTTAACGTCAAATCTAATTACATCATTTCAACAAAGTTCATTTTTTCAGTACAGGTTGTTTTTTCATTGCTTATCGAAGAATCGGGTGTCTACTTCAATCGTGGAGATTAAGGGCGTGGGAGGCTGCACATCCGCTAAAATAATTTCGTTTTTCGCGTCAATCCAACAAAGCTACTAAACTGTAAATAGTTTATTTATGTAATATAAATGAGAAAAAAAATGTGTCAGCTGTATAGGGTAAGGAGCGAAGGTGGTCAATATGTATGAAAGACACGTGAAAATTCGTTATTTCAACAAAGCTAAAATTTATTTATATGATAGTTTACGATATAAAAAATTATTATTTCATTTTTTTTATCCACCTGATAATCAATTTCAAGTTTCTCTCAATACAAACTAATGAAATACCTACTCTATTTCACACCTGCTGTCTCACTGGTACTGGAAATAACAGCCCAAAAAAAAAAAATAATGGTTCTGTACCAGAGACGTGAATACATAGATTTTTGTATTTTTTTATGCTGAATCCGAAACCGCAGCCAAAAATATGGGTTACCCAGGTAGTTTTTTAGTAAAACGCAAAAACATCCCCTAAAATAGAGTGATACGCTAAAGCTTTATAATGAAATGCAACAATTTGTAAATACTTTGAGAAAACATTTTAAAATAAGATTTTGAGCATTAGAAAGAAATATATGCAAATTAAATCCATACCCACCCCTACGAGGGGGTTAATTCCACCTTTAAGATCAAATAACGAATGTTATAGTGCAAAACAATGTGAAAAGCCATAGCCTCGTAGTTTGTAATTCCAAATATACAAATGTAGGTTGACAGAAAATATACTTAAAAAATATAATATAATCTTATTTTTAGGGGATTGAAACCACCTCTGCAGACCTAGGTATTTCTTACCCCTTTGAGTCACATATTTTTCTATTCTATGGTTTGGTCTAAATTTTGTTACCGCGGGTTTTTGTGGTCGCTCATTATGAATCTGAAGTCCGAATCCGAAAATTCCTGAATAAAAGATGGCGGATCCAATATGGCGGATGTAAAAATCGGAAAAGCATGCAAAATTTGAAGATTATCCCTGAAACTTGTTACTCGGCGGTTTTTGGTGTAGTCAGCTACACCAAAAACCGCCGAGTGATCAGTCACGATTCTCCGTAGACGCCCATTTGGTAAAAATAAAAAAAAATTGTCTGTCAAACTGACAGGTGTCAAACTGACACCTTCAAACAGACAGATGTCATACTGACAGATGTCAAACTGACAGATGTCACACTGACAGATGTCCAACCTGACAGATGTCAAACTGACAGATGTCAAACGGGATAAACGTCATTTTGACAGATGTCAAATTAACAGATGCCCAACGGGATAAACGGCACTTTGTCAAACTGGATAAACGTAATTTTGACAGATGTCAAACTGACAGATGTCAAAGGGAGTAAACGTCACTTTGATAGATGTCAAACTGACAGCTACCCCGACGTGGTCATAAGATTAATAATAATAATGTACTATTCGCCATTCAAATTTTCCATCCAGCTCATGTAACTCGTTAGGAAAGGGGTACTTTCAAGCTTTAAATTATCATTTTCCACGATATTGCCACGATGATCAGTTTTATATATTTGGCTCCAAATCGTCCCGTCCCTATTTCATTCGTCCTCACTTTCACATTTAAGCGAGACTGCACACTGCAAATCGAATTTATATTCCTTGTTTCTCATTTCTAGACATTTACCTATTTTTACTCAAATGCCTCAATTTTTTTAAACATTCATAATATATTTCTTTGGGTGGTAAATACCAATTTCTATGGTACTTTTTAATCCGCCATAATGGGTCCGCCATTTTGGATTTAAGAATTTGCGAATTAAGACCCCAGAATCTTGATCAGCGACTCCAAAAACTCCCGAGTAACAAGTTTCAGCCATAATCTTCAAATTTTGAATGCTTTTCCGATTTTTACATCCGCCATATTGGATACGCCATCTTTTATTCAGGAATTTTCGGATTCGGACTTCAGATTCATAATCAGCAACCCCAAAAACCCACGGTAACAAAATTTAGACCAAACCATTGAATAGAAAAATATATGACTCAAAGGGGTAAGAAATACCTAACCTAGGTCTACAGAGGTGGTTTCAAGCCCCTTAAAAATAAGATTATATTATATTTTTTAGGTATATTGTCTTTGAACCTACATTTGTATAGTTGGAATTAAAAACTATGAGGCTATGGCTTTTCACATTGTTTTGCAGTATAACATTCGTTATTTGATCTTGGGGGTGGAATTAACCCCCTAGTAGGGGTGGATATGGATTTAATTTGCATATATTTCTTTATAATGCTCAAAATCTTATTTTAAAATGTTTTCTCAAAGTATTTACAAATTGTTGCATTTCATTATAAAGCTTTACCGTATCACTCTATTTTAGGGGACGTTTTTGCGTTTTGCTAAAAAACTACCTGGGTAACCCATATTTTTGGCTGCGGATTCGGATTCAGCATAAAAAAATACACAAAATCTATGTATTCATGTCTCTGGTACAGAACTTATTTTTTTGCGTGGGGATGTGTAATCAATGATACGTTGACGTTAATAAGATATATGAGAAATTATATCAGCAGTTGTGTCGATCACTCCCAGGTTTTCACACCTTAACCGGCTGTGACTTCAATCCAGCACCTGAAAACTTTAATGAGAATTTTACTATTCTGGAGGAATTTGTTTGTCATATATACGTTTCTAAAAGAATCAAGAATATTAATCTCGTACGCGTAGCTACTTTCATGAAGGCGTATAATGTCAATCAGAAAGAAGATGTCTTGAAAATTGACCAGAATTTGGAAGGATCTATGTTACCTCCATGTAAGACAGAATTGAAACAGCATTTTTTTGCGAACTTCTTACATTGCTCAATTGTGGAGTCATGCACATCTTCATACGCCAATTTGTCTTTACCAACTGATTATGGATGGGAAGAACATGATGAGAAATACATTTTCAAGTGGTTTCAAGGCGATCAATTACAGAAAATTGAAAGTATCATAAATGAGAGCGAGGAAATTCCAGGTATTCTATGCATATAATCTTTTACTTCTACATGAATTCCCTTTTATTCACTTCAATGATTTTCGATATTTTTCGGCAGATATTTGTGAAGACGAAAATGAGAACGATGACGCTCGAGAATCTGAGGAAAATCTAGATTTGGAAGACCATTCAGATAGCACTTCCGAAAAGGAAGATAATTTAGAATACAGAGTGTGATTCAGATGAAAATTGATTTATTTATTCGTATTGAATGTGCAAAAATTATTTAATCCTCACTATTCTCAATCAATGATTGCAATCTCTAAGTATTCTCTAATATGTATGTCTAATATTTCATACAAATATGATTTTCTTTCAAGTTTCATACGTTAACTGAGGCATTAAAGATACCATACGCGGTGAGCACCTGGACGCTCTGGTACATTTAAAAGACCTAGCTGACAGGTTTTGTTCCATGGTTTGTCAGCTGACAATTTTTAATAGTTTTTTTATATCGCAAACTATCATATCTATGAATTTCAGCTTGGTTGAAATAACGAATTTTTACGTGTTTTTCATACGTATTGACTAAGGCAGCTGACAAACTTCGCCCCCTACCTTATGCAGCTGACACATTCTTTTTTCATTTATATTACATAAATAAACTATTTATAGTTTTGTACCTTTGTTGGACTGACGCAAAAAATTATATATTTTACCAAATGCGCAGCCTCCCACGCTTTTAATCTCCACGGTCACATTAGCTGACACTTATTTTAGTTGTTTTTCGAACGAAAACTAACAGTTAAAAAACAAAGAAGTTGTGTTGAATGACGCATAAAATATTGACGCTACCTCCCAGACAAATGAAATCTATATACCACGAGTCACGACTGAATTTTGGTATAAAATAACCAAGGGCCCACTCGTTCTGGCTGGTCAGACTGAGTTAAAGCACAAGGATACATTTTTCTTACTCAGAGTCCAGCTAGGAGTATATAACAGATGACGAAAGAAACATGTAACGATAGGGCAGACACACAGGAGGAGGGTGTCAAACTATTCTAATTGTCAAGCTTACTGTTTTTAAGGAATTTTAGGATCACGTCATACATATTTGTTTGATTTAGTGCTAATAGTTGGCAGATATTAGGATGGTAAATCGTTTGATTATTTGATTTTTTGTAACGTGGTGGTATTTACCAGTGAAATAATTTTATCGAACTCCTCTACGTTTCCTTAAATATATAATGAATAAAAACCAGACTGTAACCAACAGCTATTCTCCGGACTAATGCCCCGCCGAATGCTGAATTACAAATTACAAGCCTGGCCGCGTTAAATACAATAACTGTGTATTGACACAAAACCCTAAAATTCCGATTGCATCAGGCACCAGCCGACGAGCTTACCTTTCACCTTGTTTTCGAGGGTGCTGAACATGATGCAAGTGGTGGAAGAAGTTTTTGGCCGCCGCTTCGCAACCCCCTGAAACGGCCAAAAACCACTCTTTTTATGGATCCAGAGAAGTGCAAATTTATTATTTTTTAAATGATTCGGTTCAAACGCGTATCCCCCCGTTTTCGGGGTCGCTGATCACGGGAAAAATATTCATTTTTAGCTTCAACAACTCCTCATCCCTCACTTACCAGAAAGCACGCTATCCAGGACTTACAGGTTTTTCGACACATGATCGTTATTCCCGTGCATATCCCTTAATTTTTAATGGAAGAGAAGGTGGTAGCGACCTCAGGGAGTTGCTTCAACCCTTCCAAAATTCATTAATTACTCTTTGGGTCGTCAATACGCCCTCCCCCGTTTTCGCAGGCGCTGATCACGATAAAAATATTCACCTTCATGTCCGACTTTCCTCAACCTCTATAATGGACGGAAACTTACCCTCATCCACAGTTATCGCGGGGGCGATGATTGTGTAGGTTGCTGAGTAGGGTATAATGATTTTTCATTGGGGAGTAATGAATAATAAATTTTGTCGTCAATGGCAATGTTGAAAAAAAAAAATAAAGGGATATGCACAGGAATACGACCATGTGTCGAAAAACCTGTAAATCCTGGATGCTTTCTGGTGAATGAGTGGTGGCTTCTGCCCATTTGAGGATGAGGAGGGGTTGGGGTTAAAAATAAATATTTGTCCCAAGATCAGCGACCCCGAAAACGGGGGGATACGCGTTTGAACCGAATCATTAAAAAAAAAGATTTTTCACCCCTCGGGAGGGTTTAATCAACCCCTAGGCCCGCTGTCTGGATTCTACTTACTCTCATGTTATTTCAAGTATAACCCGTCGATAAATCACTCCCCAGACCCGTTTATATATGAAAACTTAAACAGATCCTTAAAGATCCGTTTCAGGGGGTTGCGGCGGTCAAAAACTTCTCCCACCACTTGCATCGTGTTCAGCACCCTCGAAGGGGGGGGGGGGGCGAAGGTAATCTCGTCTTTGCATGAAATATTTACAAGAAAGTCGTCTTATAACTCTTCATTACATAGACTAATATTTGAGATGCTTAACGTGCGCTGTTCACGCGCGTAATATGTTAATTACGATTTCACGCGAATTGTCATTAATTTGCACAAAGTCATTAAAATAATGGTTTAATCTTATCTGTTCCACATTATTATAGGAATTTTTAAAGACCTTCCTGCCCTTTACTGTTTTATTTATCGTTTCCGAAAACCATTAATTTATGTAAAATAAAACTTATATATTTATTAATTACCTAGGCCTTACTATGTGACAAGCGTAGACACTTTCCATATAAACTCGAATGTTTAATGTAATATGCAGGGGCGTCTGACTTTGTCAGACTTGGCAAAGTTGGACAAAAGTTGGAAATTGGAGACGCAAGTTGGTAATTTTTATTGATTTTTTTTTAAAGATTTTCTCCCCCCCATCTCATCAACAATTATTTCGGCGGAATTTGGCAAAAGTTGATTAAAAGTTGAAAATTTTTTATTGAAAAATTTTTTCTAGATTTTCTCCCCCCCGAGCATCAATTTTTATTTCGGCGGAACTTGGCAAAAGTTGAGTAAAAGTTGTAAATTCGAGATATAAGTAATTTTATGGAAATTTTTTTTTTAGAATTTCTACCCCCGCTCATCAATATTTTTTTTTTTGGAGGAATTATTATTTACAGAGTTGGCTTTTTAAGTCTTATGAAGTTGGCAAATTTGAAAAATAACCCCCCAAAAAAGTTGGCTCGCTACGCCCCTGGTAGTACGTCTATTATTAACCAATAAAATGGTTTTATTTTATATCCAAAACGAACCTGTACCAGCCCTGACTAAAAAAGAACTGCATTACACTACACCTATGAACATTTGTGTATAAAATTTTAGACAATAAAGCTTCTATTTTATTTCCTACCTTCCTACCACACTTACATAAACTTCTGTGTATAATCTTGATACATCTTTTAGCTAATATATGGCTTTATTTTATCTGCAAAAACAAATATCACCAGTCTTATAACAAAACTATTTAACAACCTTCACCACCCGTTAATATCCTATTTCTACACCTGTGAAAACCATTTATGCATAAAATTTTAGACAATAAAGCTTTCATTTTATTTTATTTCCTACCATTCTACCGCACGTAATAAACTCCTGTGTATAATCTTGATACATCTATCAACTAACAAATTGGTTTTATTTTATGTTATGTAATATCCCTAGTGCTTAGAATTTTATTGCAAAAATTTACACAAATTGTATGACTGCATTGGCAACTTAGCTCGAGAAAAATATTATAGATAAAATTTAAAAACACTACTGGTATTTGGGGAGAATATAATTAGATAATTCTGTCGATATATAGATAGAGAAAAAACCGCTGCCCAAAGAATCACTACTTCCACATCTTGATTTTATCCAAGTCTCTCACAACGAAAAAAATGTTGATAATATATTTGCACTCCACTCTGTGGAAATAATGAGTAATAGCGGGTTTATACGTGCATGGATTTAGTGGCGCCAGTAGACATTGGCACGCCAGTAAAAAAATATTGCACGTATAAACAGTTACTGGCGAGCATGCATATCAATGCATGCAAGGTCGAGACTTGCTCGCCAATTCTCGCCAGTAACTGTTTATACGTGCAATATTTTTTTACTGGCGTATAGTGTATTCCACAAATAATTCAGCGATATAAAAAAGCTCGCAAAAAAGCATACAGGACGCCGACCGCTTCTAGTTACTGTACCGTCGGCCGGTCCGCTTTGACAACGTTAGTCCACGTTGACCACACATATTTTATTCCAACCTATCATAATTTCGGTAGAGAAAATTTCAACCAATTATATTCAGTGGGAGTGGCCTACATTTTTGTTCGGAAATATCTGACCATTTTTTTGTGAAGATAATAAAGAAGCCGAACACTTTTATGGCCTTTTATGTAAATAGACTGAAATTGATACACGGTCGGCACCCTTTACGTTTTTTTGCGAGCTTTTTTATATCGCTGTATTATCGATGGTACAAACTATACCAATCTCTACTGGCGCCACTAAATCCATGCACGTATAAACCCGTTATAAGATGGATAAATTTAAAAAATGCGTTAATTTATTATTTTTTCATTATACATATTATATAAGCCGAGTATATAATAAAAAGAAATTATAAAAAAAGATATTTTGTAAAAAAAAACATTTTAAAATTCAAATTTTACCGGAACAAAACCACGTGACTATAAACGGTACTGACGTCATCTGGCATAACGTTTTAGTTTGATCCATAGACCGCAGATTTCTAAATTCACCGGTGGAGCGCACAAGTAATAACATTATATGATTGGCTAATTTGAAAATAATAGCCACTCAGCTTCGTATTATATTCACCCAGCGGTAAATTTAGAAAAGTGCGGAGACAAGTAGTGTATGACAAGTGTAGTGTGTGACAATTGGTGTATTAATTTATCTAAGTGGTAAAAATGACGAACAGCGACTTTGTGCAAGCTCAAAGTGACAATTTGCCGAAAGTCGAGGTGTTAGATGAGCACTTTTTTGCTAATAATACCGATTATACCAGTGCAAAAACTAGAGGTGGAAAAGCGACAAGGATGCACCATTCATTGTTCTTAACAATAAATTTGTTTACGCTCACTTTTCAAGCGCGATCCTACACAAAAGGAAGAAAATATTAAGTTTTTTATAACTTTATTAACTCTATACAACAAAAACGAACAAAAAATACGAACTTATTACAAAATGATTACACAAGCAGAAAACACGTCTCTTTCGTATTCGGAGGGCCACCCTATATTTTCTCGAGTGTGAAAACTATTTTTTTTTTTCAGGAAACTTTATACCATAAAGCCCTTATTTTATAAAACTTCCTACGATCTTACTACACTTGTCAGATAAACTCCTGTGTGTAATCTTAATGCATCTACTTTCAGCTAAATTCAGATAAAATTCAACCTTTGATCTTTCATTTCCGCCCCTTCCTTAAGGATTTCTTAACAAAATGCATTATCTTCTGGTCCACAATACACAATGGGGCCATGTTAGCAAAAATAGGTTAGCTGTAGTTTGTAGTATACGTTCGTACAGAGCTCAAGGTTTAATTACTATTGGAAAACGGCCGAGCGGAGACAAGCCAGAAAACGTTATTTACAAACGTGGCATTAGCGGTTTGAGCATTAGCTCCAGTTCTGTACCTAACAAGGGAGTTACAATTTCAATTGTTCTTGAAACAAACGGCCGTAATCAAGTCAGTCATTTGCTGCTTGTGCATGTGCTATGCAAAGGTTGCATTTTCACTACCAGAAATAATCTTATTTTTAATTCAGGTGATATATTTAAACTGATGTCCTCGATTCTTAGAACTCAATATGAAATTTGTATCAATTAATAGGTATTTTAATTGCAAAAATAATATAAGTTAATTTTTTTTAAATGGGTCGCGTGCGCCGACGTCACAGATTTTGAGACCTTAGGAAAAACAAACAGCTGTCATTGAATCAGAATGTTTTTCTTTAAAGTTAATTTTGCTGGGTTTGTGCCATTTAAAAGTTTAATGTTGGATTATTTAATATCTGCAACTATTCTTAATACTTTTATATTCGCAATTCTGTTCGTCAGGATGAGGGTTAGTTCGTATTTTGCAGAATTGTCGCATGATGTAGAGGTTAGGTATACTGCTACCATCGAATTAAATCCTAATATTTTGAAAAAAAAAATACTTTAGTATAAATATTGATGTATTTCCAAATATTACACATATGGATACTGCGAATTACTTGGTTTGCATAGACGGAAGGATGACTGAAGGACGAGTTCCAAGCATTCAAAAGTCTTGAAGCTGTTTGTGGTTAGGTGAAAGAAGTACTCTGCAAGAAATTTACAGAATAAAACCTTGTTGCAAAGATAAGAATTGTTATCAGTGATCAACCATTCGTTTCATATATATGCTTGCCTAATTAAATGTTGCTTTATAAATAATTGCTAACGTACAAATTCATTTTTCAGGTTATAAACTCGTAGCATCGTGAACAAAAGCAACTGGACTATTGCAGATTCAGATGGTAGTACTTACTGTGAATATGTTGCTAGTCTAGACAAAACATATTCACTACTTAGCGACAAGAAGTATTTCCTTTTAGTTTTTCAGCAGTAAATATGGCTATGATCGAGGTATTAACCGCTGTAAATTTTTTGAAAAAGATACCATATATTATAAATTAGGCAATGAAGGTTGAGGTGCTATAAATTATTTGAGGTACCTATGTAATAAGACGCACATAATTTCTTCCAGCGGTTAACCACTTGTCTATAATGTATCTATAGTTTGGACTATATAATCCATTGTAATTTCTGTAAGAAATTTATTTTTCATATATTGTTATGTAATATATGTCTTATAATTTTATGTAAGTCATTTATCCATTATTATTTTATTAAATATTCCCTTTTTATTAGGTTTTATTTATCACTCCTACTACTATATATTGTTATAGTAAATTGAAATAGTTAATTACGTCGAACTTTTACTTAGGTACGCGCATGTAGCTGAAAGCAAATCAAAATATCTTTACTAATTAAACAATTTATTATCCAAGGTCTATTAGTACCTCTAAGAATAATCGAGATGAAAGTTATAAGTTTTAAAGGTTTATATTGTAAGAAAAAAATAAATGATTTTAACATAATATATATATATATATATATATATATATATATATATATATATATATATATATATATATATATATTTACATCCCACTATCCATAAAGCGTCATTACAAAAAGCATTCATTGGGCGTCCGTCATGAGATAAGCGCATATATGAGTAGAGCGACAACGATATTTATTATATATTCCGAATTCTCCGCGTATACTGCCTTTATTCGGCGTATGATTCACTTTAAAAAAAAATTCGCTACCTTCAGGCGTCCGTACGTATAACCACCTCAGAGCGCCCACAAACATGTATAAAATGCGTACATTTACTACCTTAAAGCGTCCTCTCGTGTATATCTCACATATGGAACGACCTTAGAGCGTCCGACAGTGTTGTCATATTTGCGTTAGTAATCAGAGGGGAAAAGGGTATCAATATTTACTATGCGCATGCGTCAAGTTTACTCTCGGCAGGTATTGGAGTGAGGGCCCGTATAGCTTGAGTCAGCTATTTTTTCTTTCAACCAAGTGTGCAATTAAGGCTTTAGAAGCAATACAGGGTGTTGTATTAGGAATGGACCGGAAGTATAATCATTAATAATTCTCTAATTTAATCATGTTCCAAAGATTAATGTTGTCAGATATATTTTTATTAGTTATTGTATTAACAAAAAAATACCTTAATCTATACATATAAAAGAATACGACTGACTGACTGACTAACTGACTGACTGACTGATCTATCAGCGCACAGCTCAAACCACTGGGTCTAGAAACTTCAAATTTTGCATAGAGGTTCCTCGAATGACGTAGGCAACCACTAAAAAGGGATTTTTCGAAATTCGGCCCCTGACAGGGTGAAAAAGGGGGTTGAAATTTTAGGCTTTTTCGGAAACGGTTAGATCTAGATGCGTAAAATTTGGCAGAAATATTTTTGTTGAAATCTATCAGATACGTGTAACTTCGATTTTTACTTTTTGAAGGGGTGAAAACACAGTCCCACAGAACAAGTGGCCTGTCCAGTGGACCAGATCGTGTATCCTTATGTATCTTGACCCGTTGAATCTGAATCCGAAGTCAGAATTGTCAGATTGGTCCACTTTTCAACCATAATCCCAAGAAACAACCATGAGGCGAAAAAAGTGGTCTATTCAGCTAATACGTATTTTGATCCGCCGCTCAAGGAATCATTGTTTCCATATCCAAGTCTCTCACAATGAAATAAAAACTGTGTGTGGAAATAATTGTTTATGGAACTTTAATAATATAGTATTTGAAATGGTCTCTCCTAAAAACCAATAAAACAATACCCTACATCGGTTGTGGGGTGGGGGTGGATGGATGAAGTAAAAAAATATTCTGAAGCCTTTGGTTCTTGTACCCACACTAAATCACATTTTTTTTTCACCCCGTTTAAGGTGAATATACTAAATACCAATTTTATGGACTCCTGCTTGATTTACTTGTTTACTAGGGGGTCGGTAGCTCAGTGTGTTGGCGCGTCTAGCTTGCACTTTGAGCGTACCTAGCGAAGTGGGTTCGAGCCCCACAGCGAAAAATTTTTCAATGGAAATTTTCCCCAAGAAGTGGTTCGGATTCCACTATAAACTGTAGGGCCCCGTCTCCTTTACTCAGACAAATCTAGATCTACTGGACTTAAGAGGGTCATTGAGGTGACATGGAAGGCGGTTAAAACACATTTTTAAACACACACACTACAATTTACCCCCAACCCTTCAACAGAATAAGATGAAAATTTAATCTAGTTCCAGATATCATTAAAATACATACGTGTACCATATTTCAAGTGAATATCTTAAACGGTTCTAGAGTAATCGTGCGCACAAAGAAAGTTAGACAGAACGACTGACCGACTGACCGACCGACAGCTAGAAATTTTCTTTTGCTCAAATTTAAAATCTCGACATTTCATGACATTCTATTTGAACAATATTTTTTTTTGCGTTACTTCCACTGGATGTGGAAGTAATATGCTCCCGCGGATTTTTTGCATAAAATTCAGTACTCTACACAAAAGCATTTTTGTCGTATTTATTTTCATTTTCGCTATGTAAGCGGTAAAAGATCCAAAACATCATCCTCGAAATTTAAACAGTTTTTCTTTATTGTGTAAACAATTTGAGAAGCCTTAAAACTACTCGCAAGTACTGTTCCCATCGAGTTAAATCGAATGGCATCGAAAACTTATTTTTTCGAGTACCGGGAAATTGATGCAAATGACTACATGGGAAACCGTCTAATTGCACTGGTCTACCGGCTTACAAATCTTATAACACAATATATATATCTGCTAACTGATGCCCGCGACTTCGCGTTGAAGATTTTTTGCGCGTGGAATTAAGAGCATTGACATACTAACTTATGCCTATGAAGGAGTACTACATGGTCACTAAGTACTCTTATAGTACTCAGGAAGTACACTCGAGGGAACCCACTGCACATCCATGGTACCCGGGGAAACCCACTGCGCATTCATTGCACTCAAGGAAATCTTCTGCGCATCCATTGTACTCGAGGAAACCCACTGCGCATCCATTGTACTCGAGGAAACCCACTGCGCATCTATAGTACTCGAGCAAGCCCACTGCACATTCACTGTACTCGAAGAACCCACTGCGCATATACGGCACTCGGGGAAACCTACTGCGCATCCATTGTACTCGAGGAACCACACTGCACATTCATTGTATACTAGGAAACCCACTGCGCATTCATTGTACTCGAGGAAACCCACAGCTCATCGCAATTTGATAACAATTCATTATGCTATTTTTGTGTTAGAGCGAGTTAAACGAAAAATAATTATTTTAATCGACAATAAAGCATATGGGCAGGTATGGATCAAATTTCATGCTTAAAAACATCCCTCTCCCTGTTCACCCGTTCGGAGGGTCTCTTTTTGAAAACCGTCGAATACGTGTCTTCTTATTTCCTCAAAAGAACCCATCGCTGGAATATCGCGTTTCTCATTTACGCGCAGGGTACCCTTTAGACCATCTACCACCCCCTTTTTCACCCCTTCAAAAAGTGACAATCGAAATTTCGTCTTACTTGTGTCTAATAGATTCCAATAAGGAGTACTTCTGCCATATTTCATGCTTCTGAGTCTAACCGTTTCCGAGAAGCTTAAAAACCTCCCCATCCTCGTTCACCCGTTCGCGGGGGGGAGGTGTCTCTTTTTGAAAACCGTCGAATACGTGCCTCCTTATTTCCTCAGAAGAGCCCGTCGCTGGAATATCACGTTTCTGACTTTCGCGATTCCAGAGATACGGGTACCCGTTAGACCATCTACCACCCGCATTTTCACCCCTTCAAAAAGTGAAAATCGAAATTTTGTCTTGCTCGTATCTAATAGATTCCAATAAAAAGTATTTCTGTCAAATTTCACGCTTCTGGGCCTAATCGTTTCCGAAAAGTTTAACCCCCCCCATTCCCTTTTCGGGAGTTTCTTTTTGAATATCGTCGAATACGTGTCTCCTTATTTCTTCAGAAGAGCCCGTCGCTGGAATATCACATTTCTGACTTACGCGATTTCAAAGATACGGATACCCTTTAAACCATCTACTACCCCCGTTTTCACCCCTTCAAAAAGTGAAAATAGAAATTTCGTTTTACACGTATCTAATAGATTTCAACAAAAAATATTTCATATCACTATCGGTGTCTGTCGACTTGAAGATTACTTGTTGGCAAACAATTTTGAATTGGTTAACGTGCCGCTCGAAAAGTATCTATATGAGAATATCTACTATGCACAATATAAATATGAAATATAACTATTGATGTTATGTTTGTAATGTACTTTATGTGTGAAACACATAATTTTTAGTAAGAAGCAAATATACAATACTATCAAAAAGTAATAAAGGATTCGAAAATCGACTATGCATTCTTCTTTGGTACTTCTATTACAACGTTAATAGCAAACGTTCAATAGTTGAGACCGTGAAAGTCAGGTTGCTGTAAATACATATGCGCGAATTTATTCTAATACTTACTGACGACTATTGAGCGCCCGCGACGTTGTCATGTCTACTGGGCGCTTCATGGTCTGTGACCGAAGGATAACTGATATACATGAAGGCGACACCAGCGCCTCTGATGGCCAAATGGAAGAACTAAAATATACTGATCCTGTACAAAGTACCACTTTAGGGCGTCCACTAAAAATTTGTCCAATTGCCTGGGGACCCCCTTCTTAACGTCTGGAGCGAATTTTAATGTGTTGACCTTAGAGCGTCCACATACAGGCGCTCTATGGTAACCGGACGCTCTAAGGATAGAAATTTGTTAATGTATGGACGCTCTATGGATAGTAGGCTGTAAATATATATATATATATATATATATATATATATATATATATATACTTTATATTAATATATATCTAAGCAATAAAAGTAACATTCACAGTTTATATATATATTGATGTAATATTTACGTTACTAAATGAGAAAATGTAATATTAAAGTGTAATAAACGAACGCCACTGTTATAAGTATCAATTAATGATTAAATTTCAAGAAAATATGTTTGTGGATATACTAACAGTGCAGGAGTAAATTGGTCACACAAAATGACTAAGCAATAACAATAAAAATTGTTTATTTATGTAAGAATTTAAGATAGGATTTAAGGCTCTATAAAAAAATTTACCTTATCTTGCAGAGACAGACCTCTTCTATAAAACACAAAAAGGAGTAAAATGTGGTAAATAATCCACCGATGAAGTATTTTAGGTTCACTGACTAGCATAAGTTAAGCTCGAACAGTTTGTGTTGTGGAAAACTTCTTAAATTAGAACATGCAGATTTTCAGATCTGAAACAACAATTCACTAAAATTAAACTTAAAAAAATAAAACTAAAAAGTGAAATTAAAATAAAACATTAGTGAATCTCAACAAAGACAGTATCAAAACTGAAAAAGGTAGAGTAAATCACAAACAAAATGTGTGAAATCAAATTTAAAAATTTTCATCATTGTGACAAACATAAACTAAAAAAAATCTAAAATAGGTGATCGTGCAAGAAAGAATTATAATGTAAATCAAAGACTTATACCTTAAGATAATTGTATGAGGACAATCCCTTGTTTTAAGTGTTTAATTTTCGTTTTCTTCTTAAAATATGTACTACCAGCTGCAAAGCTGTGTGCTATCACTGGTTAATTCCAATTTTGAACCATAAAAAAACTTAATAGCTGTTGTATTATGCGTTGTGTTCAAAGATGAAACTTCGGGGAAAGTATTTCATTAAATTTCAGCAAGACAGTTAAGAAAACGAGGGCTGAACTGGTGCATGAAATCTTGCGTAACCCCTGAAAAACAGTCGATTTAATTTAGTATAAAATCATAATAAAAAACCACATTGTGTTAGTAGAAATAGTAAATAGGTAGAGTTAGTATAGGAAAGAAGGTAAAATCATATAATGTTCTTAGTTTTAGGTAAATTTTAAGCTTTTATGTAACAAAACAAACAAAATTTGGGGTAAGCTTAAAATAGTAGCTAGAGAAAAGCAAGGAGTATTGAAATGTCATGTGAAACACGAGGAATGTGATGCCGGTACAGAAAAGTGCGAAAGGAATATGATAAAGAAATTTATATTTATTAAATATTTCAAATTTAAAAAAAATGACAGGTCAAGTAGTCCAAAACTGTCATGAAGTCAAATTTTCAAGACAAAACGCTAGAAAAAAGTTCGTAGTTAAGAAAATTTTGTTGAAAAAAGGAGAGTAACGTCCCCGAAAAATATAGAAAATAACTTGTCAAAGTATTTAAAATTTAATCAAAATTTGAAGAAAATTATTAGAAAACCAAATAAAAAGTAATAGGTACTGAAGATAAACATATAAGGCAAAGCCTGAACCCAAAATATTGAGCATTCCAAATAAAAATTGTTGTCCACAAAAATAAACATAACATAACCAAAAACGTCAAGTAGACATGAAATTTGACTTACCTGGGATTTGAAAGTTTGTATTCCTTTTATAAAATTAAACATTTTAGCACCAATATCACAACGTTTATTAACTAAATAATCACTGGAAGAAAGTCGCATCGAGGTAAACAAATTTCCAAGTGTACTCAACACAGAGAACGCGTAGCAGTAGCAGATTCCAAGTGTTGTGCGTAAAACGGAATTAGTGCTACGCAAGTTGCCAACTTCTACGACCAAAAATCAAAACATCAAAAGGTACTGTGTTAGTTTGTAGGAGAAAGAGATCTCAAACTATAAATTTTAAATACTGCAAATTCCCACTATATCAAATTTGCATTAGTTAAAATAGAACCAAGGCCTGGTTTGCTTAAAATAAGATTTAGAAATTAGTATTTGTCATAAACATATGATTTTACTTTCTTTTTAATAAAATTTGTTATTGTTTACATCATTTGACTCATTCAAACGATTCTAAATCTGATGGGCTGGCCGTAGGGACCTGCACTGAAGGGAGTTTCTACAAATGTAGCTCGTGCTCTAATTTAGATCTGACAATAGAAGTTGCATACTGTAATAGTGGCGCCTTTATATAAATTTCTATTACAGGTGAAGTAAGTAAAGTATAAATCTAGCAACAAACTTGCAACTACTAAAGGTCACGACAATATATATATATATATATATATATATATATATATATATATATATATATATATATATATAACATGAAGGGCTTGTATAGCTACAGTTCAACACTTTCATAGCCCATTCAGACTTTGTTTATATGTTCACTGAACTTAGACCACTTCAAAGTTTTAATTTTATACTTCTTCAATGTCCAATAGTCCAACATTAAGTTTTTAAACACTACACGATATGCTTTAAAAGGGCACATTGAATCA
The DNA here is from genome assembly GCA_936432065.2 of Rutpela maculata. Lineage (NCBI taxonomy): Eukaryota > Metazoa > Arthropoda > Insecta > Coleoptera > Cerambycidae > Rutpela > Rutpela maculata. The sequence goes on from OW386285.2 coordinate 116,926,543, forward strand.
CTTGTTGACAGCGGGAAGGTACTCTGGAATTTCCTTTCTTAATTTATGTACTTCATCAAATATCTTTATGAAGCCTGCAAATTTTCCACTTGGAGTGTACCTTATTTAAAACAATTTCTGCCATTGCACTTTTCTCTCTCTTGGTACAGCTCCACACCTTCGCTCAACTAAAATTTAAACAAGAAATAATTATTAAAAATACTGACAAACCAATATAATATGTTAAGTTTCTATACCATGAATTGTTTATTGCTTGTTTGAACAGCAGTAATTATTTTCATAAGAAGTTTCAGTTTCACATATGGGTTTTAAATTATATTCTTTATTGAGAGAGGATGTTCAACTCGATATATCATGATGGTCTTGTAATACGGCTGTTTTTCTACATAAACCCACGTTAAAAATCAAATTTTTACATTAATATGCAACAACGTACCACTAATGAAATCCTTGGAAGACTCTTGTAAAATAATTTCTTTTAATTGTTTGAAATCAGTTGCAGTCTTTTAACTCCTAACTTCTTCTGGTTGTAAATGGAGGTTATTTTATAAAAAATGGCATTGTCCACAATTAATAATAAAGTAAAAACTTGTCATTTTGTACGTATAATATACATAGAAACAATAATATTACGAAAAGTTCAATCAGTTGCCATTTGACAGTTAAAGAATTTCAGTTTGTTTTTCTTAAGGTCTGAAACTGTGACGTCACGCACACGCGACCCATTATTCAGTGGTGCCTTCTGAGTATTTTACCAAGTTGGCTGGATTAGAGTGGGGGGGAGAAAGGTGTGCGCGTATTAGCCGCCATTGACACAACGACAAAAATGGTAAGAATCTTTTTTATTCAGCACTCTTTTTCCTACAAATTCATTACTAGGCTCATTTTCGTAGAACTAATCATTTGCCAGTTAGTCCATTGAAATGTTACATTTTTTTGAGGCTAACCTTGCAGTTTGGGTAGGACAAGGTTTTTTTTTGTTATGTAGTGGAGAGGGTGGCGGTGTAAGTTTGAAATGGGTGTTCGGGCTCGGCGGTCACCTCATTTAGCCACCATCTTGAAAAAAGTGGTGCTAACAGTTTTTGCCCTATACCTCCCTCCGTAAGGGTACATGTTACAAAAAATGATTGAAAGGTTTTTCTTTAGAATCGAATTCTCTACAACTTTACTACAGAAACTTTTTGTTGTAAAGTTATAACTCTTGGAAGATAGAAATTTGTCAATTTTGTTTAACCTCACTCTGCGTCAACCGATTTCTCTCCTACAACCGATGAGACATCCCTTAGCATCATCTAGTAACCAATCCTTAAACTCTGAATAATTATAAGCACCTAGTATATAATGTAATTTAATCTTGTAATAAGGGATCGAACCGCCGATCTTTTGATTTGTAAGCCATGATCTGTTACTTTCATTCCTTCACAGCGCTGTAAAACCCTTAAGAATTAAGGGGATCAAAAAAGTATAAATGAAAGTTGTTCGTAATGAAATCCTCTGCAAAAACATGTGATGTATTTTAATGTTAAAATTGAAGAAAAAAAATGTTTAGCGTTTAAAAGAAAATTTTGTGACAAATTTATATTTTCTAAGGGTTATAACTTTTTAATTATTTAATTTCCGACAAAGAGTTTCTTTAGTAAAATTGTAGAGAATTCAATTCTAAACAAAAACCTCTCTATAAATTTGTAAGATGTACCGTTACGGAGATATAGAGTAAAACTATTAGCAAGATTTCGGCTAAATGAGGTGGCCGCCGACCCCGAAAACTCAATTTTAAACTTACTTCGCCCCCCCCCCCCCCCCCCCCCCCCCTTAAATAAAAAACCTTATGCTACCCGAAATGCAAGGTTAAATGTAAAATTTCAATAGACTAAGTTACGGAGCGGCAAAGTTTGCAAAAAGTGGATTTTACGAATTATCTCGTAATGTGCGTATGCACTAAAATGTCAAATTGCAGTCTTGCAGAGCACTAAATTCTCTATAATTTCTGCCATTTTGCATGACTAATAGTTCGCGAGCTACAGCCTCTGTCATAAAAAAAATAGTTTTTTCAAAATATTTCGTTAATTACTATATAAAAATCGTTGGTAAAAAAAGTGCGCACCCTGCAAGTTGCTTTATCCAATAGGCAATAATTTCCATAAAAAAAATGTTTCAATTTTAGTTCGTTAATTAAAAGAAATTAATGAATATAAAAATAAACGAATGAAAGAAAATAATTGTTTTTGTTTTTAATTTTCTACTTAAAAAAATATTTGATTTGATTTTAATTTAGTCTGATTTACCAGCGTGCGGTAGGCATTGCTGCCACTCCCCGGCAAAAATACCGCCGGGCCAGCTACGTCTACGCTGAGTTGGACTGGGGTCATATTTGTTACCAAGAGGCACATGACGTATGGTACATGAATGTGGAATGGAAAATCTGTTATTTGTGAGATGCGTTACCGCATTATGTCTTGAAGGAGCGTGTAAGCTTCTTCTTTGTGTTTTTGCTTCTAGCTGTTCTTTCCCAGTAAGCTTGGTCCTTTCCTAGAATGTCCATGGTCCTTTCAACTATTGTTATCCACATGGCACGTAGCATTGTTCGTTTGTTAGTTAATATAACCGCTTCTTTCAGAAAATGTGTCTCTGGACACGTCCCCAGTACTTCATTGTGCACGTTTCTATGCACATTGGAGTTGCCTAGCCTCCTATTATGTTAACATTGTATGTGGTTGCTTTAGTCCTAATGTTTTGCAAGTAGGTATCTCTTTCATCTCTTCTTAGACATTGGTTTTTGTCATTGCAACATTCTTGACCCCGTATGTCATTGTTGGCGGCATGATAGCTATGTATATTGTCTCGATCAGGCTCCATGTAGTTCATTCTTCTCGATGAAAGGTATAATCGCTCTTGTAACTCTATATGGCGTTTACAGTTTTTTTCCTTTTGATTGGTTCTGCAGATACGTTAATAGATATTTGAATTTGTTCGTTATTCTTAGGGAGTAGTCGCCTATTTTTTTCTCTGCTAACTGGGTTCTCTTCGATTGACGGGTCTCGCACCATTATCAGACCCTTCTTGAAATTTATATTTAGCCTAGCGTTGTCCATATGCGGTTTCATATTTTCTAGAAAGTTGAGAATATCCCCATTTTTTCTCCGTGATGATTAGGAGATTGTCGGCGTATGTTAGTACAATCAGGGTGGTCAATGTTTCTGTTTTTTTTAAATTCGTCGTTTCCTTTATTGTGTTTGGTATCAAATATTCTACGGCCATGGTGAATAGTCGAGGGATAGAGTGTGTTTTGTTATTTCCTTCGGGTATTTTCTCTTTCCGTATTTCCAGTTTCTCATATAATATTTTGTGGCCTCTGTTGTGTCCGGTTCTCCTTTTTGCTTTAATGTTTTTGACCCGTTCTCTTATCTCCCTGCCTATTTGCGAAGTTGAGTTTCCGTTGCTCTATGTGTCAAGACAGGTTTGGCTTTTGCTCCACGTGTTCTTTTGTTGTGTATGTGTTTTCTTAGAGAATACTATTTTCCTGAAAGGAACCTGTATCACACGTACCTCCGTTGGTGAAAATTCAGTAGTCTTGGTGCGATATACCAACAATGCCTCAGGTACGTATGTACGTATGAAATAACTTTACAGCACACGTTTCCTAACGGATTGTTTTATTAGATTTGTTTACTGTTTGAATAGAATCCTATTGAACTTTATAATGATCCGTCTAGTAGTCTAATTCGGAACTAGATACAGTGGTTGTGATGTAGTCCAATGGAACAAGTCAAAAAGGGAAGGGAATGGAAGGGAAGATAAATATCACAGATAAGTGTTGTTGATCTTTGGCTTTTTGCTGGTGTCTGTTTTAATAGGAATGTGTTTTGTGGTGTTGCATGTTTTTTGCGTTGTGGGTGTCATAATATATTGTTGAAAATTTGACTCAAACAGCTTTCTTAGAGGAAGTCTGAGAAGTGTTTATACATCCAAGCCCTTGAAAGTGTCGATCGCTGTCACCATGAACTTGTGGTGGGAAGTAGATTGTTGGAGTGCGGCCGTGATATTCCTGTGTAGACTCGCAAAGCTATATATATATATATTTTTTATCAAACTAACATAACAACAATTAAGTGACATAAGCTAATATTTAATTAACATGGGCCACCTACAGACTACCTGAAATAGCTCTCTATTACGGCACAAAGACTCCCAGAAAAAAATACCACGAAGAAATCGAAAAACAACTGACAGGAGAAGAATTGGTCTGGATATCAATAGGTATAGGTAATCAAAAGAAAAAACTGCGACAAGAAAAACGTCAAAAAGGGACAGAGAGAAACGATAAAGGAGATAATCAAAACGGCATACAGAGTCACAAGGGTATTCATACCGTTCACTGAGAAAAATAAACTATCTAGAGCAGCGATTTCATAAGTCTATCGTGTCGTTTTTTTTTTTGGCGTAGAACCAGGTCAAACATATTAGGTTCCTTTGAGTATGTCACCGGGCATATGAAATCATATTTTACGACATTTTTTTGTGGTCTCGAACTTTTTAAATCAATAAAAAGTGAAAAAAATGTATTTTTAAAGAAAATTGTTTTTTTTTTGTTTCCACCGCCATGCCATATCTTTAAAACTATTAAAGGTACCGAAATTTGTTTTGTATCAAATTAAAGCACACACTGTAGCGCTTTTACCAATATAAACGGTTTGGGCACAATTCGCACTTTCATTTCTTTAAAAATCAAATAAACTAAAAATACATATTTTGTGTATTGAAATCTTCACCAATCGATAAACTTTTTTATTTTTGAAAATATTTGCATACATGCAGCGAAGAAAATAAAGCCTAATAATCACAAAAGTTTTTGAAACAATATGTTTTTTCCTAAAGTGTACCGTTTGGCAACAGCGATTTTTTTTATCAGCGCTAAACGCGACATTGGGACGCAATTAATACACCTCGCATGCAGGGTTGGTCAGATTAGTCGCATAGAAGTAGCGTTAGTTGAATATAGATTAATATATGGCATTCTAGGTTGGGGTGGAGTTGCTTACTGTCATCTAAAAAATTAGATATCATTCAGAAAAAATGTGCCACCCCCTCTCAGGGGGTGGCACTTAAAAAATATATATATTTATTGGAGCTGAAATAGAATCAAATTTTAAGAAGGAAAGGTTCCATGCAATTTTTCACATAAATCGATAGTTTTTAAGTTATAACGACTTCAAAATTGCGATTTTAGCTTAAAATAAAAGCTTTTAAAAAAGGTATTTTCAAACGGCTTTCGTCAAGTATCTCGAAAAGTATTACTTTATCGAAAAAATGTTACAGACCAATTACAGAAAGCACCCTACAAACTGGGAATTAATTATATTTTTTGTTTATTGATGTAGGATTAATAATTTCGGAAATATTTAAGTTTATATTTGGTAACCAAGGGTTTCGAAATTACCTTTAAAATTTAAAATGCATTTTTTTCTAAAGCAAGTGCTTTAAATGACCAAAAAAGAATTTGAGCATTTAGGTAATGCTACATTTTAACGAAAAACTGTATTTGAGATAATTTTTTTAAATTATTGGCTAATTAGAGTAACAAAACGAGTAAAAAATAATTTGAAAGCGCAATTAATTGTCTTTAATTTCCCTTCTTAGCATGCGTCACAATTTCTGAAATATTTAACATTTAAACTGCATTTTTCGTCTTATGAACGTTCAGATGCCATTTGTAAACTCATATCTCCAAAACTATTAAATCTATGTAAATAAATAAACAAGCGAAATTCCTTATTAGTTTATGAGCTTTATTTTTGGTCTCTACACATTTTTGAACAAAACTAATATTTATTGAGATATTTGGAATAGGAAAAAAAATGCGTTTTATCGAAAATACCTTTATAGTTTAAACTGTATTTTTTCTAAAGCCAGTGCTGTATACGAACCAAAAAATTTGAGCAACTGCGTCATGCTGCATATTAATGAGAAACCGTGCTAATTGCAGTAGCAAAATGGCGACGTTGTTATTAAAATAATGTGTAGACGGACATTGCTTCGGTCATAACTTCTTTGTATTTTATGCTACATAAACAAATAAAAAAATAGTTAAGAGCTTAATTAATAACCTATTGTTGTATCTATTGGTATCCTTGGCGTAGGTGTCACAGTTTCTGAGATATTTAACTCTCACTCTAAATAGTTATCTTACGAACACTTGGATGCCAAATGTAAACTTAAATATCTCCGAAATTATTAATCCTACATCAATAAACAAAAAATATAATTAATTCCCAGTTTGTACTTTCTGTAATTGGTCTATAACATTTTTTCGATAAAGTAATACTTTTTGAGATACTTGACGAAAGCCATTTAGAAATACCTTTTTTTAAGCTAAAATCGTAAGTCGTTATAACTTAAAAACTATTATATGAAAAATTGCATAGAACCTTTTCTTCTTAAAATATGATTGTACTTCATATATTTTCTAAGTGCCACCCCCTCAAAGGGGGTGGCATCCACCCCCTATAAATTAATAGGCCCCCGCTCAATATAGAAACTTTTCTGTGAAACATTTACTATTATACTGCCAATATGACCTTACTTCGAAGTTTTGCATATTTTTTACCTCTAGGTACTGTACTACTACCACCTGTCTTTTTATTATTAAAACGAGTCTATTTAATATTTATTATACAATTTCTTAATATTAGCAACATATGATCAATACTGCTGTACAATATATGAAATATCGAACAATAATATTGATCCCCTAGATGCTTTTGATCATTACTGGTTTTGTACCTATTGATATAAGTTAAACTATTATATACACCCCGACCGGGATCGTCAGATCGTTGCAGTCGGCAGGCTTGCTACAGCCGAGCGCGCAAGAATATGACTTTGGCCCGTTAAAAAAAATCGCTGACTCAATACTATGAACGGGACATGAAAAATTTTTATCCTAAAAACTTTTTTCAACTATTGGCTTCAATTTGTACGCAGCATGTATATACAAATTTTCATAAATAAACTTTTTTCTCGATTGCCTAAAATTACGCTACATATTTCATTAAAAATCTATTTTTTTGAGTTTTTCCGAAATAAAAAAGTTCTCGACCACCGAAAAATGTCGTAAAAAACGATTTCGTATACACGATTATCTTACTAAAGAATCCCACTAAGTCTGGTTTGGTTCTACGCCGGTTTTTTTTTTCTCGAAAACTAAGCGACTTTACTTCCAGATTTTACTCTACTAATCATGGGACCTTACCAAATGTGTGTACATAGCTGTCAAAACGATGACATATGGAGTCAAAAGACGCGGCAAAAACAAAAGCCAACAGAAGAAGTTTTTTACGAAAAGCAGAAAGGGACATCGCCCAACTCCTCGCGAAAACAATAAAACGAAAACAGCGACATAACACATCTACATTATTAGGAGGAAAGAGAATTAAAAAAGGATATAAATGCACGCAATGAAGTACTAGGGACATACCCAAGGAAAAAACCCAACACATCTACTGAAGAAAGCGCTAGCATCGAACATCAACAAACTAAATACAGGAAGACCATGCTACAGCTGAGAACAAAAAAGATTCGAAGAAGCAGAAACACAAAAAGAGGAGCATATAAACTCCATATTAGGACACAACGCGGCAACATATTTCACAAGAAGACTCAGAAGAGGCAGAAGTCCAGAACCAAAAACACAAAAAATGGAGCTTCAACGCTTCCTCACGACACAATGCGGTAACGCATCTCACAAATACCTACACCTCCCATCCCACATTCCTTTACCATGCACCATGTGGCACTCGCTGCTGGCAACAAGCATGACCGTAGTCCAACCCAGCGTAGACGCAGCAGGCCCAGCTGTATATCTGGGAGTGGCAGCAATGCCTACCGCACGCTGGTAAATCAATCAATCAATCAATCTGTCTAGTAGTCTAAGGGCCGGTTTTATAGGTAAACCTAAGTTTACCTAGAAGATTCTGTTGTGGTCCTAAATAAAAGTAAATAACGTGTTTAGCAAAGTGTATATTAAGCACACTCATCAAACAGGAAATTAACAAGAACCTTTTAACAAGAACTCAAAAAGACGCTTCTCACAGCAGCTTTTTTACTACATCATTCGATAACTATCGATAATAACTCAATAACAGCTATCAATACCACAGAATTTTCATTCAAATTTAATTAATAATTTCCTATTTGATGAACGTGCCTAATATACACTTTGCTAAATACGCTATTAACTTTTATTTCGGACCTCAACAGAATCTTCTAGTTAAACTTAGGTTTAAACTCTACCTATAAAACCGGCCCTAATTATTATAAATAATTATTTTACACTAGTTTTGCAGACGTTCTCGGCGTTGCTAACAACTATTTTTTCATCTAACTCACTCTAAGAACGGAACAATGAATTGACCTAAAATTTATCATCACCATATATTTTTTTTAAAAATGTGTTAATATGAAGGTCGTCACTTTTTTTCTAGGATTAAATATTTTCAAGACAAACAGATTGGAAAATGTGTAAAACTGATCTCTTTGTCTATTCTCAGAACAGAGTCGAATATAAATTTATAGGTTTACTCAGGTTTACAAAAAAAAAAGTTTTGATCTGGGAATGGGACCTATCATGCCTTGAGTATTTTTATGTGTTGAATCCGAATTTTCAATTAAAAAAATTTTCTACCGCGTAGATTTCGAGTAAACGTCAAAAATTTTCAAAAAAACCGCATTTCGACGATAAAAACCGAGATTTACTCGAAATCTACGCGGTAAAAAAATTTTTAATTGAAAATTCGGATTCAGCACACAAAAATACATAAGGAATGATAGGTTTAGTCCTTGAAACAGAATTTTTTTTTGTAGACCTGTGCACAAAGTGCACCTGTGCACAGATCTACAAAAAATTCTGGTTCAAGGACTTAACCTATCATTCCTTATGAATTTTTGTGTGATGAATCCGAATTTTCAATTTAAAAAAAAATTTACCCCGTAGATTTCGAGCAAATCTCTGTTTTTATCGTCAAAATACGGTTTTTGACAATAAACACCGGAATTTACTCGAAATCTACGTGGTAGAAATTTTTTTTTTCAATGGATTCGGTTTCAGCGTGTCAAAATACGTAGGAAATGATAGGTCCCATTCCCAGGTCAAAAAAATTTTTTTTTATACCCGTGTTATCATTAGCCAATCGTAAGTAATTACTTAACAAAACTCACAATAAATGCACTAGCATCACCTTAAGTCAATCTGTAAAACTAGTTTTCCTGCGAATACATTTCAAAGAATGGATTTATTGTGAAACAGAATTGACATAAATTAAATAAAATTTATTGTTGTTGCAACAAAAGTTTGTTATTTATAATTATCAAACGCAAAATAAAAACAAAAAGAATTATTTTTCTTTATCTGTATCCATTAATTTATTTGTTTGACTGATTAACGATCTAGAATGGAAGTGATTTTTTTATGAAAATCAGGGACATTACCCATTGGGTAAAGCAAGTGTGCATTTTGGTTTTGCCAACGATCTCTGCTCTTGTCATAATAAGATAAATTTAGATTAGAATCTGTACTTACAATAGTTCTCTGTAGTATCTGTAAAAATTTTTTGGGGCATTCTGTCATTTTCATATATTTTCCATTTTTCCGACATAAAAAATATATTTTTTGAGAGTATCCTAAAAACTATTGGTTTTAGTTTAGGCTGTTTAGTTTAGTTTTTCGCATTTATAGGAGTGGTCCACTTTAGAGAAGCTTCCATGAAAACTTTAAATCAAACATACATTTTTCAGGACAATCACAGTACCTATGATTTACTCTTGACGTTGAAAGTAGTGATCAAGCCTGTCATTTAATGCTAAAATAGATGCAGCCGTGGCATATTTGCTGACAAGTAGTATAGGCCGCTCTCTAGTCCTTCTTTAACCACTTGTGAGAGTGAATGCTCGCTAATGGATCCCAGTAAGCCACATTTTAGGATTAAACCTCTCGTTGTGAGGTTGCTGCACGGTTTACAAGTACTCATGTAGGGGGACCCAAGCTCCTCTTAAAACTCCTGACGACATCAAATTTATTTGACGCGTTTTATTTCAAAGCCTGTGCGATTTAATACCATGGATTTTCCCCTTCTTCGGGATGGGCAGCAGAGTAGAACCCTATAATGAATATGTAAAGACAAAATGGGCGATTAAAATTAAATTTACGACAAAAATTTCACTGGAACTTTGTTCGAACGAACAAATACTTCAATAAAAGGGTATACCAAGGGACTTACGAGGTATCGTTTATCACAGATTAATGGAGTTTAAATGCTTACATATTAGAAAGGGTGTAATTATTGTCTACATGAAGCCCGCATTATTATTAATTAATTATTTCTTTCATCCCAAAATGATTTTGTATAGTTCGAGTCAAAATTAATAAACACCTACACAATTTAATATATTATTAAATCACAAAAACATATGCAGAATCGGCAAATGTAGTTTTATATATCCTGTGACACGAGAGCAAGAAGAAATAAACAGAGAAATTAGGAAAAGAAAGACGGATGTAATGCTCCCAGCAAGTTCTACTCTTCGTGAAATCTTATTTTTATGACCTTGTCGTGTGTCAACGTAGGGCATCGGTACCTATTCCTTCTAACCGCCTGTGCATTGTAGTGGGAATAGATACGTCTTTCTTTTGCTAATTTGTCTGTTTTCTTTCTTGCTCTCGTTTATCTCAAGGCCCATATACAAAACTTCATTTGCCGAATCTGTATGTATTTAACAGGAGGTTTTCACAGATTTTGTATAATTATAGAAACATACTGGATATAAAGAAAATACGAGATGTTAGTAAACTGGCGAATGGTTTGTTCATGCTATCCTATACAGCTCTTAAAATGTGCTCGTGTAAGGCAGCCGTAGTTAGTAGAAGATATGAGCATTTCTCTAACAATTTATACTTGCCTTTGGTAGAATATATATCACAGTGAAGTTCAATTCTTGCATGGAACTAGGATGTAAACTTGCGAGCTGTTCCAAGCTAAAAAAATGCATTTGGTCACTTTCATTTTATCTGGCTTCATTGATGCAGGCAACCAGTTCAGCGTAAATGATATCGCGAGTCTGCTGCTATAGAGTATTGCTAAAATCAGTATTTTCGTATTTATTCCCCTTATTTTCGTATTCAGTAAAACATTTTCTTGGTAGTGTGTTCCCCAAGGACAGTCACACAGTCAATATATCTTTTCCAACATTCTCGAAGCCTGTTGTGCAGTAATTTATGATTTCGTAGCAGCTCTTCTTTCTGCTGAGCAGATTTATTCTCTTCCACGAGATTTCACTGGTGGTGCATGAGAAATTACTCTCTCTCGGGCTCCTTTTGTACTGCTTGTACACGTTCGCAGCATTGTATTTAAAAATGTAAAAGGTCATGCCACAACGTTTTATATTCAATAAAATTAAATGAAATGTTTAATTCGCCAATCTCATAAAACTGCAGGCGGTATTTAGCGAGGGGATCATAATAGTCTTTACTCATTTTATTGAGCATTGCGGATTAAGAAGTTTTCCATCAGCATTAGTTTGAAAAAGAATAAATAATTCCCAGTTATTGGAATTAGCACTTTTATTTTGAAGAACTGACTCTTAACTAGGTCTAAACAGGCCAAAAACGTGTTTTTGCGTACACTTCCTCCTTCTGTCCATTAAGAAAGTTAAAGATTATGCCGAATTAGCCAGCAGTATATAGCTGCCATCAACAACAAGTAATAAGATGGAACAAGCCAAATGTAAGATATACAAGCTTTACCTAGAAACAGATTATGTCAATGTGGTCTGCACTCTAGACTTCTTTGTCCATAATATAATGCGACAGGCATAACAATAAATGTGGCTTAACCAAAATTGCATAAAGCAATCAGTAATTTACTAGAGATTTATGTAATACACGAGCAAATATGCAAAAACTGATGTCTTTTGGCAGAATAAAAAGGATGATTATAGATCCATATTTTCCACTTTGACGAACGTTGCCCCGCAATATAGGACATTGTCTATATTCGACAGTGAAACAAATTATGAATAATCCTCAAGACAAATAGGAAGTGTTTCCACCAATATTTTCTATAAACACCATTTAAAAGTATAAAATATGTAGTGTTAAGTATAAAACTCGACAACACAAGACCCTACACAGTCCCCAACAGTCTTAATTAGGTCTGGGGGATTTACTAACTCATGCGCAAGGTACCCTTGGACTAATAGCATAAAATTCATTTTCATTAACAAATAAATTTAGAAATAATGTTCTTACTATTACGTTCTTATGTATTAGTAAGGTGTTACCATCGGTTAAAACTTGCTTCAGTACGCGGTAACTTGTCTATGGGTTTAAGTTTTACAGTGTAACACCTTTTCTGATATTTGCTAGTTAGTTCCTTCTAGAGGTCATTTGGTTATAGGATAGAGGTAAAGTAGACGTAGGTATACCCAAATAAATTAATAAAAAAATATTAGGGAGACCGTTTCAGCCCAAAAATACAATGAAGCAGGGTCAGTAACTTACGGAGGCTGTTATGTGGGAATAAATCCGTGTGAAGGTTATAAACTAGAATTGCTAGAGAACAATAAAACGCATGACAATCTTAGTTATGAAAAATGTATCTTTAAACTACGTTGTTACATTTTATTATTATTATGAATACGAGCAGATTTTAAGATCCGCAGTACTCAGGTCTGTCGGTACATTGTATATTCGTGACATATAGGATCTTCTACAAAACACCAGTGCTCTCCACGAAGGACAACAGTCCATTCCAAGGTAGATCCCGTAGTTCCGCTGACTCTTCAAATTTCCTTCCAAAATACCTATGTCTTTCTCTTATTGGTGCATAGAATATGAGTTTTGGTTTCATCCTCCACTTCACACATCAGAGACATAGGATCATCCTTCAACCTCATTGTATGTAGGTGCTTATTCGGGGGACAGTGTCTTGTTACATGACCTACCATCTATCTCATTCTTTCTCTATCTAACCTCCTTATGGTGGAGTCTGTTGAAGGCCCTTTCCTTATATGGAGCCTTGATTGCATTTACTTATATCAGTAATTAATGTCATTACCTCGTATATATCTCTGTTTCTTCAATTATTTGAACATTTTGGAGAAATACATATAATATATTGGATCCTGCGCATAAGAGAATTTGAGTGATCCTTTAAAAAAACTCACTCTACACTATCTTAACGTATGATATCACGATTTTATTGATCAAAATATACAAAAAGTTTTTGTTAGTCAATCTATAGCTTACATTGTGAAGGATAAAAAAATAAGTCGAAGTTGTTGATGCATCTCTATGACAGTTTTTTAGAGTGTCGAATAAATATTTCATCAATTTAATTGAAGTTTTTTTTATAACTCGTAATTTTAGGCATGATTAGCTCCCTGGTCTTTGAGTAATGAGGAAATTGTCTTTCAAAATAAATAAAGCAAATTTTTACCAACAGTAAAACGAATAGTACGGAACTTTAAAATCTGTATTTTTTTGACACGAGAAGAAACGGTATTCAGTCAACTATTTGTTAAACAATCTAATTTTCTAGCTTCTGATTTCTCTTTTAGGCGAATTTATCCGGTAAATTGTGTGATATCCTGACGGCATAACTAATGTTGTGACGAGCCGAAAATATTAAGGAGAATTTATTCTTGGTGCATGCTCTTATTCTGAGTTTATTTCTTAATTAACTGCTGATAATTTAATAATCTCTTTTCATATTTGATTCGGGGCACACGTTGGGTAATTTTTTACAATATTGTAAAGTTAATTTGATAGTGCATCATGAAAGTTACAAAATTTTTGAATTGATGTAATTATATATGATTGCACTTTTTCTTGTTTGTTAAGTTTATTTATTGATTTATGTACTTAATATTTATACACATAGCAGATACCAGTACAGTATCTGTATTTATATTTGTTCTTTTATTCATAATGTCTTGGGACACATTTTGAACCCACACCATTGGGTTTTCCCTGAACCATTAACGGTTCTATATTGTTCTTTCCCCGGTTATGTGGCTAAAAAATAATAAACTTCGGGGAAATACGATGAAACGTCACCGTAGGGAGCGTGTTTGTTGAAGAATTGAGCTGTTGGTATGATGAGCTATCCAAGAAATTTGTAATAAATATCTCCATAACCATATCCATTGAAAGCATCAATAATGCCATTTGTCTGCTTACCTATCAATCCATATCTCAGAAGAATAAAGAAAGATGAAGAAAACTGAACCATTGCCGTTGTCTTTGATTGCTTTGTGATATTTCTGCACGCCAAATCTTGCTCGGCTGGCAAGTTGACGATCTTGTTATCTCTATTCGTCGTCGAATCGATTTATCAATTTGCAATACGCAAACTGATAATAAACATTCCTTTGTCAGTTGTTCGAGTCAAAGCACTATTTTAAATACACAGTCCCGATCTAAATCGGATCTAAAATAAAGTTTTTATGGTAGTGGTTCCAAGCAAAATGGGATACACTGTATGACATAATATTTTACTTTGTCATTTTTTTTTGCAAATTCCGTAACATCCAAGGTTATACGATCACATTATTATAACTTCCAATGGATAAACAGAGAATGAAACCTAGTTGCAATAAAAAAAAATGTGTTGTATGAGTTGTTGATATCGCCATGTTTACAAAAAAAAACGATTTAAGGTGGGCGGTTCGGTAATTCTCCTACATTCCTGAACCGATTCAAAAAATATTTTGGTGGGCTTTTAGAGACAACTTTAGAGAATGGTACTGGGCTATTGAAAACCAAAGAAGGAAAAAACTTTTTCTGGTGCGAAAATATTTTTTTCTGTTGTTGATTTCAAGTCTGGTATCATTCTATCAAGTTTTCTTTAAGCCTATCAAAGAATTTTTTCAATCGGCTCAGGGATATAGGGAAAATTGTCGAATTATGAAACCATTTTCTTAAGCACGGCACCGCCACCCTTAAATTTAACCACTTCTTTTAATTTGTAATATTTTAAACCCAGAACATGATGCTGCTGAAAGTATATTAAACATATTGTGTTATAGTACACCGGATTGAAATGAAATATAATATACACCATACATCTCCGAATGTTAAATTTATTTAACCCCTCCATTAGGGCACCCTCCATTTTATATCATCCCCTTAGCGATGAACTAAAGATGCGTGATTTGTTTAAAAGCATGTACAGATAAAAGAATAACTGTTTTCAGCAATTTGATGGTTTTTTCGATAGAATAGAATTTGTTACCGAAATGAAATGCACTTTAGGGACTTTCCCCATCGGCGAAATTGTATTCATATGAACTAAGACTTTCTTTTCAAATACAAATTGGATACATTACCACCGTATATCTAGAAGATATCAAGTATGAAAAAACCTCTTAGTTCAATAACACGTTGCCCCTATATCTTATGTAAATTCTATACATTCATATAAAGTTTAAATTATTCTCGTCAGCGAGATTAAAAATATAGCGAATACGAACATTTTAGTTCAAATAAGAGAATATTATCAACGTTAAATAAAATTTAATCGCATTTTTGTAAACATTAATTCTTCTTGCATTTAGGCAAGTCGATGCCGGACGAGGTCAATTCTGACGAATTTGTATTAATATTTTCTAATTTTTTATTGTAACCACGTTTGATGCTTCCACTTACTATGGAAGTCCGCCATAACTGTGCGTGCACTCCTCCATTCTATGGAACTATTTTTACTTCCACTTCGTAGAAGTATAGTGACGGTAAAAAAAATTGAATGTTAGTTTTCAAATACGCTTATAATGTCATGAAACGTACAATAAAAGTGTGCTACGATGTGACGCCACTGATGCAGGGAGATTAATCAGAACAATTTAAGACAGAAATTTTGTTATTGAAATGGTTCATGCAGGGGAAGGGTACCGCTGATTTTAGGTAACATTTTGATCGGCGAGCACCATACTCTTTATTTTACAATTAAATGTTTGGATCCGGTCTGTTCCGCATATGGATTGCATTCTATGTGAATGACTTTTTGTAAGCGAAGGATTTGTGTTTCGGTATTCTTAAACCTTGCATATACCTTGTATCTTGATCATGATTATGGACTAAGAACTTCTTTCGTAGGTAGCGGGGTTCACCAGTAGTTATCACTTTCTAATTGAGCCCGTACATGTGTCATATACGTCTATTTTTCATATTTAGGATAGGATTTTAATTTAACTGAGAAATAATGTGATTTCCAAAGGGAATATTGTACGCAAAGCGCATACAAGCATTTTGAACTGTTTGTATCAGACGGCATGTAGCGGCACTAATCAAGTTATTGTATACTTTATCACCTTAATCAAGGATTGAGAGTACAAGACTATTGTCTAAACGTTGGTTGTGGCATTTTCTTAATTTTTCTCTATTCTTATTGGGATGCTCTGCCACATGTATTCTTCTAAACAATGTCTGAAATCTACAAAATAATACAATTAACCAGTATTTTACTGGAAAATAACCTCTACGCCTGTGACTTTTACGTCAAAGGATCAGTTAGAGGGTGGTTTTGACAAATAATGAATAAGAACAAAAATATAAAAATGACGTATTTTGCTGACGTTTCGGAAAACGAATCTGTTTCCTTTCTCAAAGCGTATTATAATGTTTGTGGGCTGTGTATATTAAATACACAGCTTTAAGAATATATTTGTTATATTCAGTATCCATAGATACTTACTGCTTACACAGAACTGTTGATATATCTAATTGATAGTTTTATTTTAAACAATGTTGAGTTTGTTAAGTTCTTCTTTTAACATCGGCAGCTAGGTTGTGCAAACATCTACAGAACAATTCGACACGCATTTATCCTCATTCAATAGTATTATAGCCGCTTCTTTAATTTTTCTTTTCTTGCTATCTGTCTCTTTTGTTAAAATTTTTGCCGAGTCCCAGTTTATTCTATGTCCGTTCTCCCAAGCGTGTTCGCAAATCTTCGATTTCTGAATCTCATTTTTTCTAATGTAACCCTTGTGCTCACCCAATCTAACACTGAATGGTCTGGATGACTCACCCACATAATGTTTATTACACTCACACGGAATACTATAAATGCAGTTTTTTGAATTTTGCTCATGATTTAGCGGTTTTGTTTTTGTTAAAATAGATCTCAATGTATTGCCCATTTGAAATATCGTCCTAATATCAAATCTATTGCCTATATGGCGTAGCTTTTCAGATAATCCGTGTACATAAGGAATTAACGTCGTGTACCGTTGTTCAGGTTTTTGTCGTACATGATTATTATTTTCTATATATGTGAAAGTTCTATCAACAAAAGCTTCAGGGTATTGATTGTTTATAAGAACCTCTTTTATAAAGCGCTTCTCATTGTCTAATATTTCATCATTAGAAGAAATTATTTTGGCCCTATCATATAAACATTTTATGACAACCCTTTTTAACATGCATCGACTGATTTGAGTTAAAATTCAAATACCTGTTGGTGTGTGTTGGTTTTCTATAAACGCTTGTTTCAACCAGACTGTTGTATAAGTCATATTTGGCAGTAGGTGACATGCAAATTTTACATGGGTACAAACCTTTTAAGCGACTAAATGCCAACCTTACTTTATTAGAAATATGCGATTGAATAGTAAACGCATGATCCTAGATTTTTGCTTCACTTAATTTAAGTATCTCATCATTACCAATATTAACAACAAAATCAGACAGTTTATCCCTGGAGTATTTTGAGACTGTTATCAATAAAATAGACTAAGACGCATTAATTTTTATGTTTTCATCCAAATATGCAGTTGCAAACTTGTAGAGCATTAAATTCTCTACAATGTTTATTTAAAACTTTTTTGCATAAGTTTTAAAAAACATTTATTTCAATACATCTCGTCAACAATTGATTAAGTATAAAAATAAGTAATTCCAAACTTGGACCACTAGATTGTAGAGAATTCAATTCTCTACATAATTGATAATAACATGTACGATGGTTACTTTGGGAGATATTTTCAAAAAACTATTTCTTTATAACTAGGAGTTCTAGTGTGACTGCAGATGCTAGCAGACGCATCTCAAGTGCTGTCTATAAAAATATCTAAAAGTTAAGTGTAGAAGATATATTTAAGTTCGCATAAGTGGATAGTGTTTGAAAGTTAATATATATCTCGGGGCATTTTCAGTAATTTTATAAATATTAGTTTGTGTTTAATTAGGTACGCAAACCAAATAATTCTACAGTGCTTCTGGTCTATGCAGTAAATTATAGTATAGTGCAGTGACATCGTCTAGTAACACCTGAAGAGAGAATCCCAAAACAACGAACGATAAGTGTCTTTAATTAATTTTTAATAATAGCAAGTGCATGATTTTTAATTAACAAGCCCACTAGGGTATGTTATCACCTTTTGTTGCCATCTTGAGGGTAAGAAATACCAAATAATCAAATGCTCTTAAAATATGGTCATTATATTCCCTTATATTTTCTTAGGTAAATTATCAAGTGAAGCTTTTCAGGTCAAAATTGCGCTCGTTAAACGAAAAATTCTACATTATATTTCACACTAAAAATGGGGAGACCGGGTTACACGTGGAAAACAACAATTAAGAGGATCATGAACAAACTGGGAAGCGACCAAAATACTGGGAAAGAAAGCGACTGGGAAAAATGAACTCCACAAAGAAACCGCAGCGATATGCCCTACCAGAACCAGAAACCGAGGAATCAGAAAACTCAGAAGGAGAAGAAAAAAAATCTGTAGAAGCAGAAACACAAAAAGAGGAGCATAAACATTAAATAACGAACACAACGCGGCAACACATTGGACTTGTCATCTTGCTGTCGAGGCGACCAAACGTGCTTTATAATGCTCTGTCACCAATGGATATCCATAAAAGTTTATAAAAGTTAAATAGTGACAACGTATTACCGGGTCGGGAAATCCACTCTACAGGTTCTATTTTGAAGGAATTTAGTTTTTTGCAAAAATATGTATTAATAAAATCCATTAAGTGTTCGAACATTAATATTTTTACTTTTCTACAGCAAGAGAACATATTTTGTAGCAACATCGTATTTAGCTCTCCTGGGGATGAAGTATCAGACAGCTGGTAGTCGCGCGCCTGTCTTATCTAGGAAAGTAAATTATGTGCATCACAAAAATATTCATTACAAAAAATTTAGTCAAAAGTCATTTTTTTTTTCAAAACTTCTTTATATTTGCTTCAATTGCTCCGCTGCATGTATATAAAAATTTGCAAAAATAAAATTTTGTCACTTAGTAAAAATATGAATACATTCATAGCGAAGCTTGTAGCGAAATAACAAGTTAATTGTTATTCATATGAATTAAAAAATTACCTTAGAAATTGACAATAATACTTGCGTATTTTAGTTTTTTTAAAATCAGGCCGATAAATTAATTAAATTTGCAAAATGACAATGTAAAAGTTAAAGAACACATAACAAAGAATTTTTGATGTTTTCTCGAAATAAAAAAGTTCTCTACCACAAGAAAATATTGTAAATGGCCATTTCTTATTTAGAATCGTTAACTTAAGAGAACCTATAAGGTTTGATCTAATTCTAAGCTGATTTTTTTTCTCGAGAACGGAGGAACTTGTGAATTCTATTTTGCCTCCTCACTATCTCTGTCTCTATCATACTGTTGATGGAGAC
Source organism: Rutpela maculata (assembly GCA_936432065.2). NCBI lineage: Eukaryota > Metazoa > Arthropoda > Insecta > Coleoptera > Cerambycidae > Rutpela > Rutpela maculata. The sequence goes on from OW386285.2 coordinate 116,946,243, forward strand.
AATTAGGATTTCCTCACTATAATTGCGAAGCTAGCGCTTATGGCAAAACCAGTTGTTCTAAAAAGCTAGTTTTGCGATTCCGGAAATAAAGAGTGTTATGCAAACTATTATTTTTTATTAGAAAGGTATGTTCCTGTAGGAAATTTCTCCGAGAACAATTTTGCTCTTGTGACTTTTTCGACAAAATTGAAAGAAAACGAATTATTTAAGAAAATATTATTTGCGGGTGGATGTAAGAAACCTTCATTGATAGCTTTTCGTTGCTAGTTCCCTTTCATTACTATTGATTGGCTTATTAGAAAATAAGATAAGTCTTTGTTCAACTGATTTAAATATAACACCCTTCGCGCTGACGGGCTATACTAATAAGATTCAAATTTAGTAGAAGTAGCTCATCGACTAACGTATCTTTTGTAAATTGGAGATTTAATAAGCTCATGTTCCGTAATACGCTTAAGGTAATTACCCACCGCATACATAAAGCCGACAGAACCCTTTTCAATTGCTGTTAAAACTTTAACTGAACTGCCTTCATACGTGCATTCAACATAAATCAGAATATTTAATGATTAAAGAACGATAAAACTAAATAAACCAGGCACTGTGTGTATCTACCATGCATAATTCTCACTGCGAGGCTAAGGTTTGTAACTGCCAGAAAATGAATGATAATATACGGTGTGCAGATTATTTCTGGAATAAATGATAATTTTGAAATCAGTGATATCTTTTCATAAACACTCAAAGAGGCAAATTAATTACCTATTTAATTGCACATATTTTAGTTTATTAAAAGCTCATTTAAATAAGATTCCAAAAGTGATTCAGCTTTAATACTTCACTCTAATAACATTGTGGTGCTTCAGTATTGACCTTATAACTCAAAAAAACCGTAAAACCTCATATCTACTTAAGTCCTTAACCCAATAACCCTGGGAATCCGATGAAAATAATGGGGAATCTTGATTGGGAATATTAATGAGGTTCTGATCTCGGATCCTTGTACTTGAGTGTCAATCTCATGATTCCATAACCTCAGCATCCCATAACCCCGTAATCTCTTAACTCTGAAGATCCGGCGGGAAAAATGTAGATTCTAAGTAGGGGAATTCGTGTCATTGTGACATTAGAATCTTGTAATCAAGCACCCTATGGTGCCATATGCTCATAACCCCATAACCCTGAGGATTCAATACTCTCGACTAAGGAATCAATTAGCCACTACAAACAGGCAGCACTAGTGGGAGGTACACGATTTGGTTTTCCTATTGACAGCAACGTAAATGTACCTCTTATTATTATTAAAATAAATAAATTCTGTGAATAAAAAAATAAAAAAAATAATTTATCATGAACACTAAACATTGTGCATTCGCGAATTGTACATCTAACAGTCGATACAAGCAAGATAGTGTAAAATTTGTGCCTTTTATAAAACCGCAAGTTGACAAGAAAAAGTATTTGGAGTGGATTCATTTATCGCGTAGAACAGATTTAACAATAGAAAAACTAAAACTAAAAAAACATACTTATGTTTATACTAAACATTTTATAAATTATAATGGTCCAACAATTGAAAACCAAAATCCGTTATCAGCGACTATATCAAAGGTTAGTAATTGTTTATTTTATGAGGTTATATTCGAGATCAGTGAGTTCATTAACATTATTGATATTCAGTAAATAAAAAATTTCAATTTTTCTTTAATTGTACATGAAATATCAAATACTATGTTTAATTTTGAAGTGCATGTAAGAGCATCATAACCGTAGCGTACAGTGTAATCTTCAAGCTTATAAAGTAAAGCAACAATATGAGAACAATTCTTCGAAGTAGATGCTGGACACTGACACTGGTCATTAATAATTCTACTACTATTATTATCAAAAGCTATGCTTATTTTATATGTCACAGTTGCTCTAAAAGAAGATTTTACGTCTGCTCTTAAGAAGTATGACAAATCATTCGCGTTATCTTCCTTATTTAATATAAAATCACTCAAACAATATTGTCTTCCTCTTTGCAGTGCTTTCGAGTTGCCACAGTTAGGAAGCTGTTCATCATCATCAAATTAGGGATCATTTGAGTCTAAACTATCACTAGGACCAGTAGTAATATAATGATACATTGTAGCATAGCAAAGATGTACGAGGAATAACCCGGGATGGGAAAATTGACCAGTTTGAAGAAGGAAAGGTGCAGGATGCTGAGCTTGGTAGAACTGGATTAAGTAATTTCGTGCGTTGCTGTTTATCTTCTGAACATTTACCACTATCAATTCCGATAAAAAATGTTTACCATTATACTACGGGAGCCCACCCTAAGTTCTCGTGCACCCCACCCCCCGATCCTTTAGGACAATGTTTTTCATAAAGATTAAAGCCTAAAGAACAATTTAAGACATGTCCTAAAAAAAAAAATTGGCTGCACTTTCAAAATGGCGTCCGTTTAAAAAAAAATTTGCAAATATGGTTTTTGTCATTTAACACAAAAACTAAAAAAGAGTGAGAAAAACTTTCTACACAAAAAACAAAGTGCATAAAATTTTCTACAATTTTGTTCCTATACAATATTTCCATAGGAGTTACTATTTTCCAGATAAATGATTGATCTCTTAAAATAAAATATAAAATTCTATATAAAACGTAACACTACCGAAGCCCACCCTAACTGTCTGTCCACCCCCCTGATCCTTGGGGACAATATAATCATAAAGATTAAAGCCTAATTAACAATTTAAGACATGTCCTAAAAAAACTGGCTTTACTTTCAAAATGGCATCCGTTTAAGAAAAAATGCAAATATTGTTTTTGTCATTTAACACAAAAACTAAAAAAGATGGAGAAAAACTTTCTGGATAAAAACAAAGTGCATACAATTTTCTACAATTTGTTCCTATACAATATTTGGATAGGAGTTATCGTTTTCCAGATACCACTGTTACCGTTTTCGAGATGAATGTTTGTAAATTATATTATTATTATTATTATTAATTTTTCTCATTTTATTTTATTTTATTTTTATGTTAATAATATAAGTTATATTATACGCCTTACAATAATTGTCAGTTATTTTCTCTAAGTGATTTACCGATTTATGAATTTCCATGTTTTCTTAAGTTTGGACTCATTTATCTGGAAAATGGTAACTCCTACCAAAATATTGTATAGGTACAAAATTGTAGAAAATTTTATGCACGTTGTTTTTTGTGAAATAAGTTTTTGTCCATCTTTTTTAGTTTTTGTGTTAAATGACAAAAACAACATTGGCAACAGTTTCTTTTTAACATATGGCCGCCATTTTGAAAGTACAGCCAGTTTTTTTAGGACATGTCTTAAATTGCTCCTTAGGCATTAATTTTTATGAAAAACATTGTCCCCAAGGATCGGGCGGGGGGTGCACGTACAGCTAGGGAGGGCTCCCCGACAATTACCATTCGCAATACAATCCTCAATTCTTAAATATAAAAAAAGTATTAATAACAAGATTAACATAAAATATTTAAATCTTTGACAGCATGATGACATTTAAGACAAATAATCAACGACAACTAACCTTTCTACTAGTACATTTTTATTACCTGATACAACGACAACTAACTTTTCTACTGTAGTACCTGATACAACGACAACTAACCTTTCTACTGTGGTACAGTACCTAGAGGTAAAAAATATGAAAACTTCGGAATAATGTCAGATTGAACGGATTTCGTGCATTTTTGGCCACCCCTCTCAGGGGGTGGCATTTAAAAAATATATATATTTATTGGAGCTGAAGTAGAATCAAATTTTAAGAAGGAAAGGTTCTATGCAATTTTTCACATAAATTGATAGTTTTTAAGTTATAACGACTTCAAAATTGCGATTTTAGCTTAAAAAAAAAGGTATTTCCAAACGGCTTTGGTCAAGTATCTCGAAAAGTATTATTTTATCGAAAAACTGTTACAGACCAATTACAGAAAGTACAAACTGGGAATTAATTATATTTTTTGTTTATTGATGTAAGATTAATAATTACGGAGATATTTAAGTTTATATTTGGTATTCAAGTGTTTCGAAATTACCTTTAAAGTTTAAAATGCATTTTTTTCTAAAGCAAGTGCTTTGAATGAGCGAAAAAATTTGAGCATATAGGTAAATTTTGAAGTCGTTAACTTTACTTATAAACTATCAATTTATGTGAAAAATTGCATAGAACCTTTTCTTCTTAAAATTTGATTCTACTTCAGCTCCAATAAATATATATATTTTTTAAGTGCCTCCCCCTGAGAGGGGTGGTATCTACCCCCTATAAATTAGCAAGCCCCCGCACAATATAGAAACTTTTCTGTGAAGCATTTACTATTATACTGCCAAAAATGAACGAAATTCTTTCAATATGACATTATTCCGAAGTTAAAACCACTAGTTACTGTATTACTAGTACATTTTTATTACCTGATACAGGTAAACCACTACATGCAAGCCATCGTTTTAAATCGCGGACAAGATGGTCTTGTACTTTTGCAAATTTCAATTTTGCTCCAGGTACATCATCTTCCGTTAATTCCATTTTAAAAAAGTACGTTTAACGTTGCTGTCAATAGGAAAATCAAAACATGTGTACCTCCCCACTAGTGCTGCCTCATGCGGATCTTTTTTAAATCTCAGAGGAAACAGACTAATTAGATTGTGCCCGCAAAACCTTGTTATCTTGGTACCAAGTAAGCCTATAGCGCTCCAGCGACAAAACCTCCTACTGCATATCCCAATAACCCCGTAAACCCATAACTGTATAACTCTGGGAATATAGTAGAAGAATGTGAAGAATCTGAACAGGGGAATTTATGAGATTGTGTACTCGGAATCTTGAAATCGAGTAGCCCGTGATCCCTTAGCTCTTCTTGAACAGCAAAAATTTTAGCCGTATAACCCCGTGATTCTAGAGATCGAATAAAAGCAAATTATGGAATCTTAATTGAGAATTCAATGAGAATGTAACTTTTGATGTGGAGTATATTTTCAGGTAATTTCTGTTTAGGTGACTTCATTTGATCTCTTGCTTTTGCAGTTCTTTTATCTTACGATATCAGGGAGGGTGGGATGAGCATATGATGACAGACTTTTCTTGAATGTTGAAGAGGGAACATGTAGAATAAGAAGCGTAAAAGAAATCCGTTACATACACAGGGAAAAATGATGAACATTTACAGTGTAACTATAACATAAGCTAGCGTTATATGTTAGAGAAATATTACGCCTACTAGTATAAATTTACATGGAGTATGTTTATAATTCCACAGTAGGGGTAATATTTCGCTAACATACAGTATATTTTTCCGTTAGCCATGTTGTAATTACACCGTAAATTTTCATAATTACTTCCACATCCAGTGGAAGTATAGTAACGACAAAAAAATTTTAAAAAATTTTTATTGTTCAAATAGGCTTAGAATGTCATGAAACGTCGAGATTTCAAGTTTGAGCGAAAACAAAATTTCTGTCTGTCGGTCTGTCGGTCTGTAACTTTTTTTGTGCGCACGTTTACTCTGGAACCGTTTGAGATATTGACTTGAAATTTGGTACACATATGTACTTTAACGAGATCTGGAACTAGATTATATTTTCATCTTGTTCTGTCGAAGGGTTGGGGGTAAATTGGGGTAAATTTGGAGTAAATAGGTAAATCAAGCAGGTAAGAGTTCATAAAATTGATATTTAGTATAGACAATAGCAGCTAAGGTCTCAAAAAAAATTTTGGCATTAGCCACCCCCATTACCACCCCCACCCTATTATTAAAGGGGATGAAAAAAAATGTGATTTAGTGTGAGTACAAGAACCAGAAACCTCAAAATATTTTTTTACTTTATCCACCCCCCACTCCCACCCCCTGTCACCACCCCCACCCCACTACCGATGTGGGGTATCGTTTTATGGGTTTTTGGGGTAGAGGATTTCAAATATTATATTATTAAAGTTCCATAAACAATTATTTCCAGATACAAAATTTTTTCGTTGTGTGACTTGGATAGAAAATCCGGATGTGGAAGTAGTGATTCCTTGGGCAGCGGTTTTTTTCTCTGTGTAGGTCATTCGAAGATAAAAGAGTTCACAAAAGTAAGATATCATACCGGTATGTATTTTCACCCGCTGAATCCGAATTCGGGCTCAGAATTGGCCCATCTGGTCAAAATTGGCCGAAAAAATAAAAAAATGGCCGGAAATTCGCCAAAATCTGGGATAAAAAACATTAACCTCCTCCAGGTATCTGACATACATGATAACTCGGTTCTAAATTTTTTTCTCGGCTCATAGTTGGGAATCATGAATTGTGGCTGCGAGTATCATATATGATATGCGCCCAGAATTGCTCACAAAATTTTGCATGCGAATCGGACGCGTGTTAACCTCAGTTTGTTTATGTGAGTGGACACTTGAGTTATGGCAACCATTAAGGAAATAAATCGTTTGAAAAATAAGTAGTCTATGTTTATTGATTTTATTTATTGATTTTAGTTGTCAAATTGAATGAAATAATGTTAGTTCTGGATAGTAATATATTCATTTGACTGAATTAGCTGGAATCTATTTTTTTTTACCCTTGAACTTAAGTTATCAATACTGATACCTTGGGTCCCTCTCAATACAAAAATATAAATATTGCAAACTACTTCTAGATTCGCTCGCACAGGAAAAACTACAGCTGCTGACCGATAATATAGACTTGGATGATTCGGAGGTGGATGATAAACTTCTTTGTGATGAGGAGAAAGAAGAGGATGATTTTGCTTGGACGGCAGCCAGCCAAGATCAAGAGGAAATAGTATTAGAAAGTGAAAATGAAGGTGATGACGACACCATGGAAAGTGAAGATGAGTACAATGACGACGAACCGTTGATAAAATTACTTCCAAAAGGAAAAAAAATGGAAGAGGACAACTTTTGGACCGAAACTGGACAAATATCAACCCCCCCCTGCTCAAATCCCGTTGTTGCCAGAAAATATTCCAAAACCCATCAACCCATCAAAAATCTAGGTCAAAGTGCAGATATGCTGGCTGCAAAAACCTGACATTTTCAAAATGTAAAGTTTGTAATGTATTTTTATGCTGTAGTGTTCAGCGAAACTGTTTTTCTAAATTCCATAAATAAATTTGAGACCTAAAATTATTTCATTCTTGTCGTGTTAAAGACCAAACGTATCATATATGATACCCAATTTTTCAAAAAAACAAAAACTTTTTCGAAAATGTGGGCACATTACAGTGTTATTTAGACTCCATTGAATAACTTTATGTCACATGATATTAATATTTTAAGACAAATTAGTTGTGGGCCAGAGGAGGTTTTAAATGATATTGAAGTGACTACCCTTATGTGTATTTCTTCCCGCTGGATCTAAATCTAGACTCAGAATTAGCCCAACCGGTCAAAGCCAACAAATGGCTCAAAATTGCCCAAAATTTGGGGCAAAGAATATTGAATGACGTTCAGGTGACTCGACTATTGTGTTAGTATGTATTTTTGTCCACTGAATCTGAATCCGTTGGTCAATAACGTCAAGAGATCGAACACGTGCAAGCGAATTTCGCGGCATTGTGTATGTTTTATCGAAACGAGCAGTACCAATGAAAACGTAATTGGTAGAGTACAGTACTAGATCATGGTCGAGTGGAGTAAGATTAAAGTTTTCCTCCCCAGGACTAAGTATTAGGGCTTCCTGACCTTGACGAGGAATGTTACATCTCGTCGTCAGACACACTAGGGCTTCATCTTCACACCCTGACGCTTCCCTGCAGGACAGCGTGCCTTCGCTGGTTTCATTACCACAATAGACGGAAAGCGACTCATTCTACACATCCCCTTTCAGGGGAATTATTTTTCTTTCCCTACCTCCCTCCCCTCCCCTAATTGGCCCATCACTCCAATCCTCCGGCTCCATCAATCCTTGTCTATTTCACCTATCTCAAAAAAATCTCATCTCCCTTACTTCTTTTTTTCGTAAAAAAATTAAAGAATTACTTTGTTGTGTATTAGTGTTAGGGCAAAAAACGAGTATTTTCAAAAAAATTTTTCACGAAAAGTTACCGTCCGATTTGAAAAAAATTATGCGCTTCCGCGGGATCTTCAATTTTTTATTTTACTTTTTTTTCGTCAGGTCAATAATAACAAAGTTATCGTGGAAAAACCTGTTTTTGCGAATTTTAAATGCGAATTCCTCCGCCACCTCGTGTGATTAAGCTCAACTAAGTTGATAACATAAAAGAGAACGCGTGTAACCGAATTGTCAAAAATTTTTCTTTTAAAGTTCGTTTCATTTCAAAACCAGATCCGCTCCGCTATAAAGGTAGTTTGTTTCTACTTTGATATGTCAAGAGCCTTCTCTGTCATTAAGTATTCCATTTTCTTAGAAAAGTTAGATTATTATGGTATACGGGGCACATGTAACAAAGTACTTCAGTCACATAGTCAAGTCGTTGCCATAAAAACTTTTTAAAACAGTGTACTTCAAACCTATTTTCCGTAGTTCAGGTATTACAAGGAGTGCCTCAAGATTTTACTCTGGGGTTCCTGTTATTTACTTGGTACACTAATGATTATATCAATATAGATGCTTTATATCAATGTGCAAATGATAGTTCCTGCGTGGCAACTGAAGAAGAATCCGTAGTAGTTTATGTAAGTAAGCCTACCATAATATCCTCAAGTTTGACAATGGCTTGAACCTAAATGAAAGTAAAACTACTCCTGTTATGTTTTCTTGGTCTTGATTACTCACTACACAAATGGAAAATATTAATTTTTTTTAAGTAATGATACTAGATAGTAGATTAAACTGGGAATATTAACATTAATATTGATATCGATATTAAATTCGTCATGTTATCTAATACGTTTTATATGAAACCAACTTTCAATAGGTTGCCATAGAATATTTTATTTAGAACAGAATAGAATAAAATAGAATATTTATTGACCATTCAAGATACAATACATACCTATAGTCAACACACAACTGTTAACAGTCTTCTTGCATATATAAAAAATATAGAGTAATTCCACAGGTACACAAAATAAAAAAAAGGTCGTGTACTCGGGGACCGACCTATATACCGGTATGTATTTTCGCCCACTGAACCCGAATCCGGGGTCAGAATTGGCCCATCGGGTTAAAATTGGCCGGAAATATCAAAAAATGGCCGGAAATTCGCCAAAATTCGTGTAAAAAACATTGAAGGGATTGACATGACTTAACCCATATACCGGTATGTATTTTCGCCCGCTAAATCCGAATCCGGGCTCAGAATTGGCCCATCGGGTCAAAATTGGCCGAAAAAATTAAAAATAGCCGGAAATTCGCCAAAATCTGAGGTCAAAAAACATTAACTGATATTGTAGTGACTACCCTTATATCGGTGTGTATTTTTTCCCGCTGGATCTAAATCTGGAGTCAGAAATATGCCCAACCGGTCAAAGCCAACAAATGTCTCAAAATTGCCCAAAATTTGGGGCAAAGAATATTGAATGACGTGCAGGTGACTCGACTATTGTGTTAGTATGTATTTTTATTCACTGAATCTGAATCCGTTGGTGAATAACGTCAAAAGATCGAACATGTGCAAGCGAATTTCCCGGCATTTTTTTGGGTCGCCCCACTCAGCCTCCATTTTTTCCAAACCATATTGCCCCCGAAACAAGCAAGCATCCAAAAAAAATCTGCCTGAGGGTTTTTTCTTTATTCATCTTTGTTTGTGTATGTAGTGTGCATCCCACTTTTCATTAGAAGTACTCGCATTGGCCTTAATCTACAGCAAACTCTAGAAAACCTTTTACGAAGTACCGCTCGTTAACTGGAATCAGCCTGCATAAGCAGCATCTTCTTCTTATCTCCAGGTCACCCTGGGCGTCCTAAAACTCATGCCAGTACGTTTTTAACAAACGGTTACCCATGCAGTTACTGCTCGTTTCGAACTTTTTTCCCTGTCGTGTGACTTACAAAAACCAAAATGGAATTTGTTCGTTATTACGTCTAATATTTGACTGAATAATTTTTTTTAATTTTTTTCAAATAAACAAGGAAAGTGGGAGTGCATTTTTTTTAAATTCGTTTTTGAGTACGAAGAAAAGGGCTCAGAAGAGAAATTTTTCTACAGGTAAGCGAGATTTTTTTTATCTTTAATTTAAAAAAAAATTATCGCAATCCAAGCAATAGGAAGGAAGGGAAGGGGCATAATGCGTTTGCGGGAATAAAGGGTTAATTAAGGAGAAGGGATAGGGATTTCGGAGATTAATATTCGGATATATAAATCTTTTTTCCATCTTAATATTTTATCATCAAATATTAAACTTATTATAAATAATTATTTAACACCGTCACGAGTTTTTACGGCGCATTTCTCTAGTTTTAGGGGTGTATTGGATATATATAACAATTATATTTCCGCTTAACTGGCTCTAACTCAAAAACGGCACAATGGATTACTCTCAAATTTTTATCGTGTTACCACTATATATTTGTTAACATAATGTGTTAATATGTAGGTCAAATTTTAATAAGTATAGAAAGCATTATTTTTTTTCTAAGGCTATGTCGAAAATTTGCATTCTCAAATGTAACATGCGGGAAACTTTTTTATCTTTCGAAATAGATACCAAGTGTATCGAGATGTAACGAAGATAAAAGATGGACGTAACCTTTTTATTTGAAACTTTTTTTTCTAGAATTAGCAGTTTTCGAGAAAATTGCAAATGAGTGATTGTTGGCCAGGTACTGCAATTAATTGCTATTAGATTTCCACACGTTTGCAGTACCTGGCCAACAATCACTCATTTGCAATTTTCTCGAAAACTGCTAATTCTAGAAAAAAAAGTTTCAAATAAAAAAGTTACGCCCATTTTTTATCTTCGTTACTTTTCGATACACTTGGTATCTATTTCGAAAGATAAAAAAGTTTCCCGCATGTTACATTTGAGAATGCAAATTTTTGACATAGCCTTAGAAAAAAAATAATGCTTTCTACACTTATCAAAATTTGACCTATATATTAACACATTACGTTAATAAATATATAGTGATAACACGATAAAAATTTGAGATGCCGTTTTTGAGTTAGAGCGAGTTAAGCGGAAAAATAATTGTTATATATATCCAATACACCCCCTAAAACTAGAGAAATGCGCCGCGAAAACTCGTGACGGTGTTAAATAATTATTTATAATAAGTTTAATATTTGATGGAGGTAGACTGATAAAGTATTAAGATGGAAAAAAAGATTTATATATCCGAATATTAATCTCCGAAGTCCCTATCCCTTTTCCTTAACCCTTTATTCCCGCTAACGCATTATGCCCCTCCCTCCCTCCTATTGCTTGGATTGCGATATTTTTTTTTTTAAATTAAAGATAAATAATATCTCGCTTACCTGTCAAAAAATGTCTCTTCTGAGCCCTTTCCTTCATACTCAAAAACGCATTTAAAAAAAATGCAAAAGGTTTTTTCCCCTCCCACAAGTTTGTTTTTTGAAAAAAATAAAAATAAATTATTCAGTCAAATATTAGATATAATAAATAACAAATTCCATTTTGGTTTTTGAAAATCGCAAGACAGGGAAAAAAGTTCGAGGGGGTTGAATAATTTTCCTTTCCCTACCTCCCTCCCCTCCCCTAATTGGCCCACCACCCCAATCCTCCGGCTCCATCAATTCTTATCTATTTCACCTACCTCAAAAAAATCTCGTCCTCGAGATCTTCAATTTTTAATTTTACTTTTTTTTCGTCAGGTCAATAATAATAAAGGTATCGTGGAAAAACGTGTTTTTGCGAATTTTAAATGCGAATTCCTCCGCCATCCCATGTGATTAAGCTGAACTAAGTTGATAACATGATAAAAGAGAACGCGTGTAACCGAATTGTCAAAATTTTTTTTTTTTAAAAGTTGGTTTCAGAACTCCTTTTTCTCGCCAGATCGCTCCAGAATTAAATTTTAATCCAGCGCAGCAATGATTTTAGATACCGTATAATAAATAAGCTGTTCTGTTGAACAATGAGGCATACAGATGAACTGACAAACCTTAATTATTTGGTGTTTAGTAAAAAATGAAATCATTCTGTTATAAATGGTTTCCGTGATAATCTTGGAGAGACATAGTGAGTAATATGCCATGATATTTTCAACATTTTCCTTATCGTTCTTTTTATACTATATGGGAATTGTTATTAGTTTTTAAGTTATTGAGAAATATTCATTCCGAAAACCAATTATTTATTTTATCAGAAAATGATTCAGTTTCTATTTAATAAATGGGTACTTCGTTTAGGTCGGTTATCTTTAAATTAATTGATAAAGCATACATATGTATCAGTAACTGAAATTTGTAACGATTGACCAAATATTCGATTCGATTTCTGTACTTTATTCTAAATTATTATATTTATTTTCAGGTATGAAGCACATCAATAAATTAGGTGTAGAGGAAACCGTCAACTGATATTTAGTTCCTGAGGTTAGTTTTATAAATAAAAACATTATAGAAAAAAAATTTCCCCGACAAAAAAATTATGAAATTAAATGTCATCGTCGCGTCGCCCGATCACCCAATATTATTATACTACAGGTATTGAACACCATATAGGGCCCTTACCTGGAAAAATTCATGGTAGTTCTGGAAATAGACTTACTTTACGATTTTTGGACCGCTGAATCCAAATTTTTAACTGCCCACCAAATATTCCCCCAGCAACCTCCTCAAAAATTTGAAAATAAAATCAAAAAGTCGTTTTTTTTTGTTCATTTTAGAAAAAAGAAACCTAGAAATTCGAAAAGTAGACAAAATTTACAACAAAAAGGTCCTTTGACATTTTAACGTTGAACGAATGGGGAAGCGCTAGCACTCCTCAAAACATGAGCCTCGGCGCCTCACAGTGCGCAGTGGTCCCAAATTGAGTATTTGGTTCAAAAATGGCTAGAGACCGCAAATCTTGTCGGAAATAAGCAATTTTTTTTTAAATTAAAGCTTACCGAAATTCCTCGCGAAATTCCAACAAATCCTTGAAGCCCGAATTTTGAAAAGAAAATTTCCATATGATACCTAAATGCACGCGCGGCGCCAAGGCGCATATTTCGGAACCCACTCTTTTCCCTCCCGTTCGTGGTACGCCAAAACGTCAAAGGACCTTTTTTGTTGTAAATTGTGTTTACTTTCTGAATATCTGAGTATTTTTTCTCTAAAACGAAAAAAAAAACGATAAAAAAAAATCAAAAACCAATTTTTAGGTTTTTTCTCTAAATTTGAGGGCGTTGTGGGGGTAATCTTTGGTGGGAAGTTAAAAATGTGAATTCAGCGAGCCAAAAAACATAATGTAAGACTATTTCCAGAACTGCCATAAATTTTTCCAGTTAAAATTCTCTAATGCCTGGATCATTATGTAATTCTCAAGAATTATTATTTTTTTTGAAAATTCCTAAAACTATTTGAAAATTCCTAAAACTATAGTTATTTCGTAGCTTTGACAGATTAATATATGGATGAAAAGTTTTATTACATTTTAACTGTGACCCATCCTCGATAAATTTTTGGAGAGCCTATGTATCTTTAATTTTTTAGATATGCAACTTGGTATACAGGGTGTCTCGTAATTGACTGGCCATACGCTAGTGAAGAGTACAGTACCCTATGACGATTTCAAAACGACCTTTATTATATCCCTAGTCCCTTTCGTTCTTGATATACAGCGTGTTTTCTATTTTTTGCCAAAATTTCGATCGGCCATATTTTTTGATTGGCTGTGCCAAATCGAACCAAATTTAGTAGGCATATTTCACAATTCAGTACCGCAAACGAAAAAATATCAGGAACAGGCTCCTATTTTTTTTTTTATATTTGCCTAAAATTATCATCCTGTATTTGAATTTTTATAATTTTTAATACCGAATTTAAAAATACTCTAATAACGTATTTAAATCATGTAATTAGTTTATTTGGCATACTTTTAATGCTTCGAGAATTAGCAACTGAGTTTCATAATAAATCAACTACAAAAATATTTGGGAGCCTTGTGGCTACAAAAACATCAGTTATTACATAGGTGATTTTAATTCCTGCAGTAAGGAATTGAATTTTACTCTCTGTTAGAATTTGTTACAATGATATTAAATCATTTGTCAAAATATTAAAAAGGTAAAAATGTCAACAAACATTAACGGTAGAACGGGCATGATCGATTATGGCTGCATACCAAGTTTCAAGTTTGTCCAACTGCAAGTTGAAAAACTTCTAACGAACGGCGTACGTGAATCACCCTGTATAGGTTATATCGTATTCGAGTGTTTCAAAGCCTACCAGATAGTGTGAGTAGTTAAGTAGTGCCGATTCTGGACCAAACCCGTCAGTAGAGTAGCAATCAGAGTTCTGTGTGACGTCATCATTCCGGCAGCCCCGCGGGGGCGGGCAGGTGATAGATGATAGATCCTATGATCTAGGTTCTAGTGTGAGGTGAGATAATGCTAGATGATAGATCCTATTATCTAGGTTGTAGTGTGAGGTGGGATCTTCTTAGATGATAGGTGATAGGACCTAATGGGAGGGGGGAGATCCAATCCCTGAACTTAGATAAGAGATTATATCTAAAAGGACGTGGCTAGAGTATACAGGGTGTGTCTAAAATAAGATGGTTGCTGTTTATTGACTAATAGTATTGTATGTTTACGTTAGTGGGCGTTAAGAAAATGGCTACTGACATCCATCATTGAGATTAAATAGACAAGTCTTATAATTATGAGATAAATATTCATTTACTTCTATATTTTAAGACTTGAATGTAAAACTGCGGTCAAATGCAGAGACGTTATCGGATTCCAGGAAATTGTTAATGTAAATAAATGCGACTGTCTACGGCTATATGTATATTTAAAACGTGATTAATTACCTTTAGATAACTACAGCGGCTAGATCAAAGGAAATATCAAGAGCCAATATAAACGCTTTTCAGACAAGTCTAGACTTGTTAGCCTGAGTTTTATATAAGATAAATATTCGTTCGCTTCTCTACGTTTAGATTTCAATGTAATAAGAATATAATGCAGAGCCGTTATCGGATTCCTGGAAATTGTTAATGTAAACAAATGAAATCATTTCTGATAGCCTACTAACATAAGATAGGTATACGGTAAAGATGCATGCGAAGAATTTTGTGTCTTACAATACATGGTTTCTTATGGGAATATGTAGCCACCCCGCAGCGATATAGCAATTTAACATTGTTTTATATGTAAAAGACGAACAGATTATGAAAATTCGGGGGCCTTTTAGAAATCGTTCACTGCAAAGTCACGTGACCCTCAGCCGCCGAGTATAAAAGCAGCGTCATCTCCCCACCTCGATCATTAGCTGTTTATCTCTCGCGGTGAACGGTTGTCTAATTGAAACAGTATGTCGTCTACCGAGACCGTATCTAAACTCAGTACTGACATAATTAATTTAACTAAAAAATCATTGCTGCTCTTAAAGACCGATGATGAAATCAACCAACATATTTCGATAATTAATAGCAATATTAAACTAGTAGCCAAGGCAATTAAAATCAAAATTCATATCGATAATAAAGGTGAAAATATATTTAAATTGGAAAATAATTTAGCGCTTTTAAAATACTACCGAGAGCAATTGAAAAAATTAAAATTAAAAAATAAAATATTAGGCGGTTCCTTAAAGCCGGCAGCACGAAAATATTTAGTATATCAAGAGGTAGAATCTTGTTTTAAAAATCGTGTTAAGTCCGGTATAATAACTAACGTACAAATTAAAGAACCGGTATTATTTTTTAAAAAAGCGTTTAGGAGCTTCTCTATTCAAATTAAAAAATGTTTGAAAGATGGACTAATTAAAGTAAATGTTATTTTTGAATGTAACTTCGTACAGCCTACTAATGGCACAGTGGAATTAAAAACATTTGCTACAAGGAACGCTGTGATAGACTTAAATACGAATTTAAAGGAATGGTATAGAGAAAATGTATCCGAACGGTTATTGAAACATCTAGAAGACTTTCAAGGAAAAGATTCAGGCTGGGCCTTATCGGAAATTATCGGGCTAAGAGTAAATGTTAATAAATATTGTCCTATAACAGTGGGATTATCAACATACGCTGAAATGCCAAACTTTATAAAAGAAAAAAAGTGCGTTATTAACGTTAAAAATAATGACGAATATTGCTTCTTATGGTCAGTAGTTTCGGCATTATACCCCGCTAAAAATCATGTTGATAGAATTGTTTCATATCCTCATTTTAAGGAAGTTTTAAAATATGACAGCATCGAGTTTCCGATGGAATTAAGAAATATTAAAAAATTCGAACGCTTAAATGATATTTCGATAAACGTATACATCGTAATTAAAAGGGAAGTTTTACCTGTATGTTTAAGTAAATACAGTTTTGAACGGGTCGTAAATTTATTAATGATTCCTACGAATTCTGCCGATAATTTTACTGAAGCTACGCAATATCATTTTGCTTGGATAAAGAATATGTCTCGATTATTATCTAAACAACTATCTTCACACGGACATCAAAATTTTATTTGCAATCGATGTCTTAATCATTTTACTACTCAAGAACTTCTAGACCGACATTCAAATGATTGTAATTCGAAAACTAATACTTGCAAAATTGAATTACCCGACGAGGATGAAAAGTTTTTAAAATTTAAAAATTACCGATATAAAGAAAGGGTACCGTTCGCTATTTATGCTGATTTCGAATGTATCTTAGAGGACTGTGATGCTAACACGAATCAAAATACGCAAAATTACCAGAAACATGCAGCTTTTAGCGTCGCGTATTACTTAAAATGTTCCTATGATGACAGTCTATCACAATTTAAAATGTACCGAGGCGCCGACTGTCAGTACTGGTTTGTTAAAGAACTTGAAAAAATTTCAGACCGAGTTAATGTAATCATGTCCGACATAAAACCTATGGAATCGTTAAACGAGACACAAAAAAATGAATTCGATCTCGCGCAGGTCTGTCATATCTGTGAGGGGCCCTTCAAAAAGACGGACATTAAAGTAGCCGATCACAATCATTTAACTGGGTACTATAGGGGACCGGCGCATATGAGATGTAACATTAATTATCAAGATAGTCACGTGATTCCGGTTATATTTCATTGTTTATCGGGTTACGATGGCCACCTGATAATCAAACAGCTAGCAACGGCATTTGACGGACAAATTTCATTATTACCGATTAATAAGGAAAAATACATTTCTTTCACTAAACGAGTTAAAGATACGAAAATTAAACTAAGATTTATTGATTCGTTTAGGTTTATGGCAGACAAAATCGAAAAACTAGCTTCCTATCTCGACGATGACCAGAAACGAATCACTAAATCGTACTGTAATAATGACGAACAATTTCAATTATTAACGCGGAAAGGTGTTTTTCCTTATGATTATTTAAATTCTTGGGAAAAATTAGACGAGACATCTCTACCGGCTAAAGAAGAATTTTACAGTAAACTGACAGACGAAAACATAACAGAGGACGATTATAACCATGCTATAAATATCTGGAATAAATTCGATATTAAGACATTAGGGGAATATTCCGATATATATTTAAAAACAGATGTATTACTGCTAGCTGATATATTTGAAAATTTCCGCGAGACATGCATACAGACGTACGGACTTGACGCTTTAAATTATTATACTGCTCCGGGGCTGGCATTCGACGCGATGTTAAAAATAACTAAAGAAAATTTAGAGCTTCTCACAGACATTGATATGATACTGATGATTGAAAAAGGCGTGAGAGGCGGTGTAGCGCAGGTATCTAACAGATATTCGAAAGCTAACAACAAGTACATGGGGGATGCGTTTAATCCCGACGAAAGAGAGACTCACATCATGTACTTTGACATCAATAACATGTATGGAGCCGGGATGTCTGTTCCGCTACCTACAGGTGCTTTCGAGTGGGTGCCCGTCGAACAATTTTATGCCTTAGATATTCCAAATTTATCGGACGAGTCAGACATCGGTTATATTTTGGAAGTAGATATCGAGTATCCACTTGAATTACATGAGCTACATAAGGATCTCCCGATGTGTCCAGAACATATGGTGCCGCCCGGTTCAAAACATTCAAAATTAATGACCACTCTGTTAGATAAAACGCGATATGTAATGCATTATAGGACTTTAAAAAAATGTTTAGAACGCGGATTAAAACTCAAGACGGTACATAGAATTTTAAAATTTAAACAGTCGCGATGGCTAAAGAAATACATTGATTTAAATACGGATTTACGAAAACAGGCAAGTAACGAGTTTCAGAAAAATTTCTATAAGCTAATGAACAATGCGGTGTTCGGAAAGACAATGGAGAATGTCCGCAAGCACAAAGATGTTAAATTGGTAACTAAATGGGAGGGGAGATGGGGCGCCAAGTCTCTGCTCGCGAAACCGAACTTTCACAGTTCGACTGTCTTCGGCGAGGATATGATTATTATTGAAATGAATCGACTAAAAATTAAATTCGATAAGCCAATATATGTGGGGTTCGCCATTTTAGATCTTTCAAAAATTATTCTTTACGATTTTCATTATGATTATATTAAAAAAGAATTCGGTGAGCAAGCCAAACTACTTTACACGGACACAGACAGTTTAATTTACGAATTTAGCGATGTTGATATATACAAGTACATTAAAAAAGACATCCATCAGTTCGACACATCGGATTATCCTGTAGACAATGTCTACGGAATACCTCATGCAAATAAGAAGGTACTAGGCGTAATGAAAGACGAATGTCAAGGGCGCGTAATGACAGAATTCGTAGGACTCCGTGCAAAAATGTATAGTTATAAAGTGGAGGGTGTGTCGGTAAATAAAAAAATCAAGGGTCTCTCGCGTTCGGTAATCAGAAAAATTACATTTGAAGACTTTACGAATTGTCTATTTAATAAAGAAATTTTGACCAAAGAGCAGCGATTAATTCGATCAAAGAAACATGAAATATATACCATCAAACAGAATAAGGTGGCACTCAGTCCGTATGATGATAAAAGAATTATAAATTATATAAATACCGATACGAAACCTTGGGGATATAATTTCCAACAAGTCTCGGCTCGTCAGATGACGTCATCGACGCAGTGAAGCGCTTGGCAGTAGCCGTTCGGATTCATTTACTTTAGAGACTTTGATCGCGATGGACGGGTTAGAAAAAGAATTGCAGTACAAGCTTGTACTTATCACTCGCGACATATATGAGAGGTACATTCAAAATGCATTGAATCGGGGTAATTATCAATTAGTTCATAAAATTTTAGAAAAGATTGTTATACCGGACAAAGCTTTATACTGGATGGCTTTAAGAGATAGTTCTAATTTCGATTTAATGAAAAAAATATTTACGAAAAAACTTCAAAACGATATTTTTATTCAACAGTTGGAATATATTTTCCAAAGAGAATGTATTACTCACCTTACCGTGTATCGATTACGAGAAGTAATTAACAGACATTATCCCGCCGCGAATAATAGTTATTTTAGAATTTTTTTAGAAGAATTATTAACGTGTAATGATGATTATATGTCAATTGATTTTTATTCGAAATCGTACCCGGCTAAAAATATTTCTGATAATTATAAAAGTATTGATTGGTCGATTAATAAAGCATTTTGCGAGGCAGCTTACTTTACACAATACGAATTTCTTGAAATTTTGTTTCGAGTAATTGGTAGGAATAATATACATTTCAAATTAGATATTAATTTCAATGAAGAGCATAAGCAGCTAATAAAATGGCTGGAGGATAATATATCCAAAGGTCGCTCTGGGCAGCCGACTGGTTGGAGCTCTGGTCCAGACAGCGGGCACTGGCCATCGACTACCTTAGAAGATTATGTTAAGACGCTTGACATAGTTCGTCTACATTTTTTGTAATTAGTATTAAAGTATTGTAATATAAATATTTTACATTTAATAAATTAAATTATTTATAAAATGTGTGTTTTTATTTCCTAATACCTATCCTGACATGATGATCATGAGAGAGGCAGGTGAGACAGCTTGAACAGCTCCAACAGCTCGAACAGCTCCAACAGGTGTAACAGGTACCGTACCTGTTACACCTGTTGGAGCTGTTGGAGCTGTTGGAGCTGTTCAAGCAGCCCATATACATATACATATACGTGTATTATATATGGTTAGTTTCAACAGCTCGAACAGCTCCAACAGCTCCAACAGCTCGAACAGGTGTAACAGGTACGGTACCTGTTACACCTGTTGGAGCTGTTGGAGCTGTTGGAGCTGTTCAAGCAGCCCATATACATATACATATACATGTAATATATAGGGTCAGTTTCAACAGCTCGAACAGCTCCAACAGGTGTAACAGGTACCGTACCTGTTACACCTGTTGGAGCTGTTGGAGCTGTTCGAGCTGTTCAAACAGCCCATATACATATACATATACATGTATTATATAGGGTCAGTTTCAACAGCTCGAACAGCTCCAACAGCTCCAACAGCTCGAACAGGTGTAACAGGTACGGTACCTGTTACACCTGTTGGAGCTGTTGGAGCTGTTCAAGCAGCCCATATACATATACATATACGTGTATTATATATGGTCAGTTCCAACAGCTCGAACAGCTCCAACAGCTCCAACAGGTGTAACAGGTACCGTACCTGTTACACCTGTTGGAGCTGTTGGAGCTGTTGGAGCTGTTCGAGCTGTTCAGACACTTAATAAGTATGAGATGCTATCAACTCATTGAAATAAAAAAAGATTATTAATAACATTTTTTATTAATATAAAAAAATTATAATTAAAATTGTGTAGAATTAATAAAATAATAAAAACACTGGTCTGGCTATCCGGCAGGAGGGCAGATCGTATGTTAATTAAAAAAAGAAATTTATTGGTCTCGCCGGCTGACAGATCGACCTCTCCAAATCTCCGAAGAAATTCTGAGTTCAATGGAGTCTGTAACAATTTAAAAAAATATCTATAAGTATTGAGTTATACGAAACAGAAAAAATATTTTAAATACCTTTCATGATGTCGGCTAAGAGCATCAGCCGGGGCATCTCCTGTGGTGGTGGTGGTGGTGGTGGTGGTGGTTGCGTTACGGGGTCCTGGGGCTGAGGCAGCCCCAGGTACCTCCAGCCCTCCGGTGGGACTTGGCACATCGAACATTGGCAAATATTGCCCGCTATCAGCTCTCTAAGCCCCGTTTGATTGTGCATCTTTGCAACGTCTAACTGATCACCGCGCTCTGACTCGAGGCGAGAGCTCTCCCCCCACTTCTCTCTCTCTCTCTGCCCCCCACCCCACTCGTCATTCATACACGCACACATGTATACAGAAATAAAAGCCAGTATGGTTAGCATAAATTTGTTTATTCAAAATCCTTATCTTTATTTACAATATACCACTGATATATCGAGTAGACATTCTGCCTAGAGCAGCGTAAATGATTATTAATATGTTTATGACAATGATATTCTAAATTATTTAACATTAAACTATTCATATTATTACAATTATATAAGTCTATAATATTATTATTATTAGACAGATAATGCTGAAGCCATCGCTTCTTTTCCAGTCCCTTGACATAAACTTTTGCTTCTCTCTCAAGTACGTGGCTGTCGATGAAGTCCTGCAGGTCGCCGTACCGGAGATTATCATAAGGCGTGAACCATTGGAGACCGTGCACATGATCAGTTATCCAATTAATTTGCTTCTGAATATTGTGTGTAAGAAGCCCGTAACTAACAGTCGGTTTAATTATCCGATGTACACACGAGACATCGGTAATATTAAAAATTGAAATTTCTTTACATGTAAAAGCTAACTCCTTTTTATGCTGGAAGCCCTGCACGTCTATTATATACATATTAGTATGGACGAACTATACTGGTTAAAGGATTGTAATAAATCAATCTATCATGAATTATAAGACAATATGCAGCAGTGTCTTTCGGAATATTTTTATTAGTGCTAAATTCCAGCCTAATGTCCACTGCACTCGACTTTACAACCTCATTCTGACACGAACAGTCGATAACTACCAGAGGAGCTTTAGTTTTAAATTTATATTTAGTAAGCAGAGGTTCATTTTCTTTCTCATAATAAGATTTCTGAAATTGACAGAACATTTCATACAGAGTAGCACAGAAATTCTTCTCAAAATTAATATTCAAGTTATCATAGGGATATGATTCCGAATTTAAAAAAAGTTTAAAATTAGTCAACTCGCAGTGATCAAATTCACTCATACGTTTAGCGACTGCATTTTTACGACCCGTTTGAAGGCCGAAAATAATATATCGCGGTGTCTCTAACTGAGACGAAGTTTTAATATTCCAAGTATGCGTCTGCGATTCCATCAGCATGGGGTATTCATGTAATTCCCAGCTTCTAAACGGTACAGGCAAATCGATATTCCTCTCTAGATATTTCATTAATTTTAATCGCTCAACGTCAGATACAGTCACGTGTGGTACACGCCATTGAACGATTTCCAATTCTACTTTAATATTTTCATCGGCTACAAGATTTATGATTGCGTTTGTATCAATACTACTGCGAACGAGTACCAGCTCTTGACGGACATTTAAAATAATTCTTTCAAAGGTCTCTGCGAACCCCAGACATATTTTTAAAGATATACATGCGTCAAAGTAACCGTTCTCGTCTGCAAAATTATCATCCACATCAGTCCACCCAGCATTTTCTAAGTGATTCGCGTCATTCGGAGTGAATGATGCATATCCCTTCATAACAGTCGCGAGGCCTGGATTTCTACTGCTGTCCACAATTTTACCGCTCACTTCGTATCGTATCTCGTCAAACAGATACAATAACCCCATTTTATCAAAGACCGCTGTGTTCGAAACCGTACCATCCTCTTTAAGTAACCGGCCCCGCATATACAGCGAACTAGCATACGGCGCAGTATACACATCCTGCTGCTGAATGGGTATACGAATTTCGTCGTTATTATTTAAATTTCTGATTGAATATGGTCCATGACTATGATTTTCAAAATTAGTTATCGCGGTTTCAAACGTAGGCTTCTCAAACACGTTTAAAATATTCGGATTCATATTAGCACTTTGTAACCGAGAGAGTAAAGAAAACGTCTATTTTTAGATGTTAACACCTTGAAGGTTACAGGTGAACTGTTTCGAGCGCGAGCAGGTGTTCCTTTTAAACTATTTCGGAAACTAAGACCCATTCTTCTTCAAGTGCAGTCTTACCGTGATGACCTCGCCACGGAAATTAACAAGATCACCGTCTTGATCGACTATCTTAATTGATATGCTATCTATATGCCTCTTATTAATCGGTAGGTAAATTGCATTAGCGGGACACTCTATTATTTTATAGCCGGGAGGCACGCTAGGAAAAAATTCATGAATAATGTGTACAGATCTATCATTCATGTAACTGCCCGTGATGAGATTACACTCCACGCATATAGCGTTTACTTTTTGAATTTTTGCCGGGAAATCAGATATATGTTTCTCGAGCGGTTTTAGACGACGAGATGTAAATCCTAACAAACTGCCAATACCGCCGGCCTTTTCAAAATTTATCATCTTATTGGATTTTATTTCCACTTTTAACGTATTTTTATTGGATACTATAGAAATATGACTATCGTTACCATGATTCAGAATAAAATGCTTTCTTACGTAATTATTTATATCTTCTATTTCATACGAGCCCTCCGGAATTTTTATAAACTTATCGTCTGTATCATAATATATATGATTATTTGTAGCGTCTATGTTCGGTATGGAGTTATACGCCTCGAAATTTATTAAAGCAAGCGAATATTCAGCACCGTCTTCAAGGTCTATGGGTGGGGAAAAGTGCGCGGTTAAATTAGATGATTTGCCGGATAATGTAAACGTACAAGACATGTTGCGGCTTCAAGGTTAGCTCTGAGAATGAACGTGACTTAAAAGCATGACGCATTATATAGAAATTGTAAACACAGATGTCCACAATTTACTGTGTCATAAGACTGATACTGCTTGTGATTGTATTCAATAGAACAATTTAAATATTTTATTAATTCGAGAGGAGGCTGTAAATTACCAAAACTATCATAATAAACGGCTTTCGAACCGTTCTTAAAGTATGCAGTCCAATGAGTACCATTACCGCTATCACTATCCAAGTTCACAATGCCCGTCTCAATTTTATGTACGCGTTTAGGTAGTCGGTCTCGCATAAATATTCCTCGAAAATTAGGTATATTTAACATCTTAACATATTTTTTCAGATCCACGTCGGTGAGCGCTCCATTTGGTAATTTTACTAGTCACTTGCTGTTGGTGTTTTTATTCATGTATAGTCCAAGTCCCGTTCGATAGGGACGAAGATAGAGTCCCTTACCTAGGGCGATACTCTCCATAGCCTGATTGTGACGTTTAGATTCTTTAAGCTGGGAGGCTGCCGCCTGAGAATCTCTTACAGCTTTCGCTATACCTGCAGATCCGCCGGCTAGCGCTCCCAGAGCACTAAGTCCGGCAAATATTGGTATTAGCGGTAGAACGCCACCCGTCTTCGGTATAGGAATAACGCGAGCAGCCATCGGTGATATTTTTTTATCTTTTTTAATACGCTGTACTGCACGAGAGGCCTTTTTAATAGCATCCCCGACAGAGGGAGCTCCACGTACTAGTTTACGAATTTTATTGGATATTTTTTTAAACGTCATCGTACCGCCACATTTTCTTTTTTTACATCCCAAGCCTAATTTAACTTTAGCACTCATGATGCCTGCTACACCGGCTGCTGCCGCTCTTTCTCCGATGGACGAATCCCTAGCAAATACTCGCTTCAGAGCACGTTTTGCCAATTCTTTATCGGCAATATGCCGTCCTTTCACATCATTGACTTTAGAATATTGTATGTCGTGGTCACGACACGCCTCATCTAGACCATTAATTCCGCGATCTCCTCGCGCCAGTCTTTTTTCTAATTTAGTACCCGGGCCGCAGAAACGATAGCCAGGGATATGGGCTTCGAAAGGTAATTTATTTATGAGAGCGTTTACAGCCATGTTACCTCTATCACATGTAATAGTAGACTGAGGTGTTACAGGTGACCGAAAGCTATTTATACTTAAACTCCTGGTGGAAATACCTCAGTGTCAATCATGCGTTTCATCAAGACAGGTAACAGTCTGAAAATCGATAATCTCGATTTCGATAGTCATGTGAAAAAAGATAGTAGACATGGTCCTCTGTTACCCGACAGCATCAGGTGTATCATATGCGGACCTTCAAATTGTGGGAAAACAAACATCGTGATAAGCCTGCTGACTCATCCACACGGCTTGCGTTTCAAGAATGTTTACGTCTACTCGAAATCTCTCTACCAGCCTAAATATGAATATCTTAGAAAAGTACTCGGCTCGATCGTGGGATATCATGAATTCAAGGATAGCGATGTAATAATGACGCCTGCGCAAGCTAAAATTAATTCCATTTTTATATTTGATGACGTAGCTTGCGACAATCAAAGTGTGATGCGTGACTACTTTAGCATGGGACGGCATAAACAGATAGACAGCTTCTATCTCTGTCAGACCTATACCCGCATTCCGAAACATCTGATAAGAGACAATGCAAATTTACTGATATTATTCAAGCAGGATGACATGAATCTTAGACATGTATATTCCGATCACGTTAATACCGATATGAGCTTTGAGGATTTCAAACATATGTGCTCGTTATGCTGGAAAGATAAATACGGATTCCTAGTGATAGATAAAGATAGCGATATCAAACATGGCCGATACAGAAAGGGGTTTGACGAGTATATATACCTGTGATTTTACTATCTCAATCAGTTGATAATTACACATGTTATCTGACGCACCTGTCGACATGGACATTACTAATAAAATTATCGAAGCTCGGAAAGCCGTAAAGCGCAAATTAGAGGCACTCAAAATGCACGATCTGCAAATCGAAAAGTCTTTTGCCCCAATCACCGCACCTTTACATTCGATAGCTAAACATATCAAGCTTGAGACGGATGAGAATTTAAACATTAAGAAAAAGTCTGAACCCTCAGAGGATGAAAAAAATATTAATATTACACCGTCACCGTCGATTGTCGACTCTGAAGAAGGCGAGCAGTCAGATGAGAAGTATCTTGAGAAATTTAGCGATCTGCCTAAAACGTATATATCTGAGATGATGCATGATACTGAAAATACACATGATTTTCGATATGGTGTACGATATAATCCCGAAGAAGATAAATATTATATTGGAAATTCTGTCATTCAGTTTGACGGTGACAATTTAATAATAAATAATAAAGAGTATCAGGGCACTCGCGGTCTTTATGAATTACTATTTAAAAAACGCATCGCATCACTATAACTATGATGATAAGAAACAGTACATTGATATTGTAAAAAGGACTAGCGCATATAAGAGAAATTATGATTCTGAAAAGCAAAAGTCCGGTAGTAAGAGCTGGAAGTACCTGCATATTATTAAACCGATGCTTTACGCTCGCGAACCTCGGCAACGTGCTCCTGGTAAAGTAAAAGGCGGCGAATTAATGATGCAAGTCACCGATAATGCTATTGATTACGTATATTGGGACGATCCTAATGAACTCGTCGATCGTCTTAGGCTTTTGATAGCTTCACAGGAGGCAGGCAATTCAAGTCATACGAATGAAATAAATAGAATTTTAGAGGAACTATTAGAAAGTAAAATAATCGAACCTCTGGATTAATTTAACAGTACGTAAATTATTGTTGAACTGTAAACATGTCTGCTATAAAAAGAGATATTGTTAATGAAATACATAAGCCGGCTAGAATTAACTTTAAGAGACGAAAAGTCGTAGTTAGAGGTTTAAATGAATTGCTTCAGGCTGACTTAGTCGAAATGATTCCATATGCTAATTACAATAAAAATTATAAATATATTCTCATTGTAATTGATGTTTTTTCAAAGTACGTATGGGCTGAACCAGTTAAATCTAAATCTGGCGTAAATGTTACTCGAGCTATGGAAAAAATATTAGTCGCAGATAAACGAATCCCAGTCAATTTACAGACTGATAATGGAACCGAATTTTATAATATTAATTTTCAAAAATTAATGAAAAAATATAAAATTAATCATTATTCTTCGTATAGCACTAAAAAATGTTCAGTAGTCGAACGCGTAAATAGGACTATAAAATCTATGATGTATAAAGAATTTAGTATAAATGGTTCTTTTCGGTGGTATAATTTACTTGCTGATATTATTAAGAAATATAATAATACTAGGCATCGTACCATCGGCATGAAACCTGTAGATGTAAATAAAAAGAATGAAAAAATACTCTTGAAATCCGTTTACAATTATCCTACAATTACATACTCGCAATTACCTAAATTTAAAATTAACGATCATGTGAGAATAAGCAAGTACAGAGGCGTGTTCGATAAAGGTTATACTCCTAATTGGTCTAATGAAATATTTACTATTTCAAAAATTAATTATACCAGCCCCATAACATACTTACTGACCGATGCACAGAAACAACCAATAGAAGGATGCTTCTATACTGAAGAACTGCAGAAGGTTAAACATTCAGACATGTATCTCGTTGAGAAAGTTTTAAGGAAGAAAGGAAATAAGGTTTTCGTTAAATGGCTTGGATTTGACAGTTCCCATAACAGTTGGATTGAAAAAAGTAGCATTGTTTAATTTTTATGCACTTATATTAATTATTATTATTATTATTATTATTATTATTATTATTATTATTATTATTGCTATTATTTTTATAGGTTATGTATTCCATGTACATATATAAGCTTTATTACTGTATTATGCGTTCAGATAAATAAAATATATTATAAAAATTAAATTATTTTTTTATTTTTCGTCTGGGGTGGCTTTATTTTTTAAGATTTAATTTTTTTGATTGCATATTTGAATTCAGCATTAAAAAACACATAAAATGTAGCATGAACATTTTCGTTACAATAAACTTGAAAAATATGAATTTTTTCATTTTTTGCCTGGGCTGGCTTTATTTTTTAAGATTTAATTTTTTTGATTGCATATTTAAATTCGACATTAAAAAAGACATAAAATGTAGCATGAACATTTTCGTTACAATAAACTTGAAAAAAAATCTGAATTCTTCATTTAATTAGGAAATGGGTAATAATAGTCAACCATTTTTTAAATTAATTTATTAATACATATAAGAAAGAGGTTACATGTTTTGTGATATAATAACAGAATATTTATGTTCAAGTACTGGATTAATTATTTGAGCGTATCGTAATATTTTAATTTGAAAACGATCTCGATCGCGGGCGTCTTGCATCCAGTTACCACATCTAGCAGTTCTATGGGCATAGCTCCAATGGTAAATGTGATGAATTTTAACGTCCTCGCTGAACTGAACTGTTCTTGGACTTCTTCGGCTGGATACTGACATGTTGAAATGTACGTAAAACTTCAACGTACTTAACGTCTTCTCCGAGTAATTTTAAATTGTTTATAAAGTGCTGTAACCTCTTCTTATATGTTTCGGGATCCATCTTTAGGACTCGATGAATTCAATGTTAGTAGTCGTGCCTGCTAGCCCTCTATATACCAAGTACACTTCTTTTAGTATAATGGTTTGTTGTAGCGTTACCATATCATCATCAGAAATAATGCGTGAGTATCTGGCTGGTAGACTCACTTTACAATTTTCGAGGATTACTTGGACCTGGATACCATACGGTGAAAGTGCTTTATATATATCTAGCACTTTATATTTTCTATCGACTTCCAGCTCATAGATTTTCATGAACGGCGTGACATGAGCTTCAACATTAATTTTTGTGAAAGACATTGCTGCTGCTGCTGCTTGTATATATCGACTTTAAGATTGTGAATGAATGCAGCGATCTCAGGTCTTTACTTTTATGCTGTATTCCACCCCCACTTTTCGTATCAAGTAAGCAGAAAAATATGAGAAAAAATATGATGATTTCATTGTTTACATTATTTCTCTCCAAACCCTGAGACGCTCCTTATAATAGATCACGTGACTTATTAGCCATTGTATTATAACCGCCGGATGCTGTTATCTAAAGACAATTAATCACGTTTTAAATATACATATAGCCGTAGACAGTCGCATTTATTTACATTAACAATTTCCTGGAATCCGATAACGTCTCTGCATTTGGTCACAGTTTTAACATTCAAATATAAAATTTACGTATTGAAGTAGATGAATATTTATTCCATATATAAGACTTGTCTATTTAAACTCAATGATGGATGTCTGTAGCCATTTTCTTAACCTCTAACGCCCTCTAACGTAAACATGCAATACTATTCGCCAATAACTATAAACAATAAACGGCAGCCATCTTATTTTTATTACTAGATACACCATATCACTAGTACACCTTATATACTTATTTTTATTACTAAATACACCCTGTATACTTCTTTTATTACTAGATACATCCTATATACTCTTAGCCACCCCCTCTTAGATATAATCTTTAGCTATAATCTAATATCTAAGCTCGGGGATTGGATCTCCCCCCTCCCATTAGGTCCTATCACCTATCATCTAAGAAGATCCCACCTCACACTACAACCTAGATAATAGGATCTATCATCTAGCATTATCTCACCTCACACTAGAACCTAGATCATAGGATCTATCATCTATCACCTGCCCGCCCCCGCGGGGCTGCCGGAATGATGACGTCACACAGAACTCTGATTGCTACTCTACTGACGGGTTTGGTCCAGAATCGGCACTACTTAACTACTAGTGTGAAAAGATACAGTTGTTTTCAGATTTACTCTGCACTCAAAAACGACGGCGTCTTTGATCTTTATCGCACTGGCAAAGACACCGACAATGCCGACATTCTTTACACGCAGAAGAAGTGTGTAGTCAACTATACGTTGAATATAATCAACGTATAGTAGAATATATTCATTTTATTCATATCCATTTGTTATAATAATAAATGTACTGTTTCTTCTACACACAAAAATTCTTAGTTTATTTTTATCCTATAAAAAAACAAGAGTTAATTTAATCTTTAAAACGTTACTTTGTCTCGTAATATCAAATAACTAGTGGAAGCAAGCATTATACTCTTGTTACACATTCTATAGGATACTCTTCGCATTTTTCTTGTAAATAATGTTAGTTTTTGGACATTCTAAATTTTGTAATACCAACTTTGTTGTGAAAAAAAAAATATATGGAAAAAAATCGCCATGTGAGGGATCGAACTCGAGACCTTTGGATTGAAAGGCAACAACAACAAAACAACAAAACAGATTTATTACGTGTTTAACGAACATAAATGCGCCTCGCCGGATCCCGGCCCGGAGCCAGCCCGACAATCACGGCGTGCAGCGTCGTGGTAAATGTGGGGCTGGGCGGGGCGGCTCCGGTTCGGCTTAACAGTAATTAAATTGGGTTGTTAGAAACTCCTGTCTGCCGCAGGCAGACTTAAGAACTAATTAAAAATGAAAAAACATGTGCCCACATGGGCCTAAAACTAATTAAAATACACTATAAATAACTAAAAACTCACTAGGCAAACACACTTTTGGAAAATTTTGATTATTGATACGGGAAAACAGAGTTAACGAAAAAACCCATTCGAACAAATGACGACCTCGTGGTCTGACCGCCGTCGAGGAAGGTAGAGTAGGTTAAAAGTGACATGATTTAAAAAGTTTAGATTTATAGGATGTTATCGGCCTAGAGGGAATTTGGAGAGGATTGAAAGGCAAATGTTTTAGCCATTGGGCTATCTCATCTTACCACAAAACTTGAATGAATACCGTTCAAGAATTATATTTCAACGGATTAGATACATTATTATGAAATATATATATTGGTAAAATATAAAAACAAAAAAAAAATATAGGGAATAACATTTAGCAAGATTTCTATTTAAATACAAATGACAGAAATTATGAAAAATTTTTTTTTTATTTAAATGATTAATAACTTTTTTATTTACTGATTGATTTTTTTCAAAAACAATAGGGTTCTTCCTCTAGCTAACGCTAACTTACTTTCCAAATTTCAATACAATCTGACTTTTCTTTCTTAAGTTATCGTGCTTACAAGAAACGTGACGGACGGACGGACAGACGGACATTTTGAAAGTTGTTCAGAATTCGTTCACTAACATAATGATATGAAATTTTTTCTCTACGAGCGATATTTACTGATTTAGAAATGTGCCGATCAAATACAATATATTCTTCGTTTTTGCGAAGAGTATAATAATGACCCAAGATCAGGAGAGAACTGATTTATGTTTTATTTGTGAAGGGGTATTTTAAATTTTTGAGTGACAAAGTTGTCTTTGAGTCAGATGCTATTGAAATAAGAAATTGCAGTAAAAAAAATATTGGCGAAAAGAAAAACCTACAGCTAAAAAAAGGCTCTGTAATGCTGTTCATCGAAGTTGTCGAAGCACGCATATGAAACTTTAAGATGTTCAAATAGAAAATGTATAAGAGCATTTAATGATGCTGATTCCAATGCCGATGACACTAAAATATCAGAAGATACTATTTTTTTCTTTTTATACGAATTGAAGAATTGAAAATATTTACTTGACGAATATAGTTTTAGAGAATATTATATAAGTATTAAGCATATCACAACTGAATACCTAAATAATATTCTCCAATCATAATGAAAGCAAAAAAAATAAATAAAAAATAATTAGTTGTATGAATATACAGGGTGTTTCAGCTAAAAGTCCCCGGGCCATTATCTCGTAAAATAATAAAGATACTTAAAATTTGTAAATCGCGGATAATTGACACCAAAAAAGATCTTAAATAACTGCGGTTAGAATTGTTCCTTCGCAGTGCGCAGAGATGGCGCTGCGGTGAGAAATTATTTTTCGATGGCTGGAACCTTGAAACATGATTCATACGATTAATGAATGAATTGTGAATAATTTTGACTTTGTAAAAAATTTTGTAAATACCAGCCGTTTTGGAGCTACATAAATTTTTTTCACCATTTTTTTGCCTCTATAAATTTTGAAAACTTCTGTAACTTTTCTGTTTATCATTTTAGAACACCAATTATTTAGAACTTTTATCTTATTATATTCCATACTTTTTATATTATTACATATTTTGAAAATTTTTACTAATTTCAAATTTTAAAAATTAGTTGCATTTGAAAAATTCTGAAAATTATAAAAATATTCAAAATATGTAATACTATAAGAAGCATGGAATATAATAAGATAAAAGTTCTAAATAATTGGTGTTCTAAAACGATAAACAGAAAAGTTACAGAAGTTTTCAAAATTTACAGAGACAAAAAATGGAGAAAAAAATTTATGTAGCTCCAAAACGGCTGGTGTTTACAAAAATTTTTACAAAGCCAAAATTATTCACAATTCATTCATTAATCGTATGAATCATGTTTCAAGGTTCCAGCCATCGAAAAATAATTTCTCACCGCAGCGCCATCTCTGTGCACTGCGAAGGAACAATTCCAACTGCAGTTATTTAAGACCTTTTTTTGGTGTCAATTATCAGCGATTTACGAATTTTAAGTATCTTTATTATTTTACGAGATAATGACCCGGGGACTTTTAGCTGACACACCCTGTATATTTATTACATTTTAAAAATCTTTATTGAAAATAAAAATGATAAATTAGAAATATTTCTTCCTACTTCTGCAGTCGTTGCACAACATTATTATAAACCTATTATGGAGTGCAACAATGATTTCGTAATAAAATATCACCAGAATAGTGGTGCCGGACTAGAATAAGCGGCTTCTTGCAACCGATAAGAACGACCT
This sequence comes from Rutpela maculata, assembly GCA_936432065.2. NCBI lineage: Eukaryota > Metazoa > Arthropoda > Insecta > Coleoptera > Cerambycidae > Rutpela > Rutpela maculata. The sequence goes on from OW386285.2 coordinate 116,979,122, forward strand.
TAAAAACCACAGTTGAATGCATATTAAATTTTATATCATGAACTTGCACGGAACATTGTACTACTTTAAGATGTAGTTGTGTCTGGGATAAATTGTTAAAATATATGTAAAATCTGCTTAAGCAGCGAGCAAGATCAAGTGTTCAATTTGATTGAAGTTAGCGATTTCGATGATTCTATTTTAAGTGATGATGAAGAGAAATATGCAAGCGAGACTGGACGTAACTCTGACTCTGAGACCACCGAAGCTGAAAAATAAACTTCAACTCTCTGACAATCTTCATCGTACAGTGGTCAAAAAAACCAAATTAAAGCTATTTGACTCAGCTATCAGCCAAAAAAGAGATTTTTTTTTTGGAATAATATTTTCTGAGGTAATAAATAAAATACATTTTTCACCTCTTTACATCGCTAAAAAACACACCCTTCTGCATCCTTTGAAATTAGAGACTCATCGATTTCTTTAATCTTAATAGGCTCATTTAACAATTTTTTATTATTACATATTCTGAAAGAGCTTGGTGAGTATAGTAAGTATGCCAAAAATTAGAATTTACTGACGCCGCCTTCATGTATAAAAAAATTATTAAAGTCGGCGCGCTTAAAAACGCTCGGGATAACCATGTAGTCGAGTTGTGAAGTCAGATGGCTGAAACGCCCAGTGAACACGGCTGCGAACGCAAGTTAGTAGAGTCAAATCTGGAAGTAAAGTCGTTTAGTTTTCGAGAAAAACCGGCGTAGAACCAAACCAGACTTAGTTGGATTCTTTAGTAAGATAATCGTGTACACGAAATCATTTTTTACGACATTTTTTGGTGGTCGGGAACTTTTTTATTTCGGAAAAACTCAAAAAAAAATAGATTTTTAATGAAATATGTTTTTAACGTCTCCACCGCTATATCTCTGAAAATATTTGTGCTATCAAGCTATTTTTTTTTTTCTTTTTTAGATTAAAGTAGACACAATAGCGCTTCGAACAACGTCCCACGTGAACTCGATTTATTTTTTTTTTTAAGTTGGAAAAATAATAGGAAACTCAAACCTGTTATTTTCAGTAGCGTAATTTTAGACAATCGAGAAAAAAATTTATTTATGAAAATTTGTATATACATGCTGCGTACGAATTGAAGCCAATAGTTGAAAAAAGTTTCTAGGATAAAAATTTTTCATGTTCCGTTCATAGTATTGAGTCAGCGATTTTTTTTTAACGGGCCAAAGTCATATTCTTGCGCGCTCGGCTGTAGCAAGCTTGCCAACTGCAACGATCTGACGGTCCCGGTCGGGGTGTATGTAGTAGTTTAACTTATATCAATAGATACAAAACCAGTAGTGATCAAAAACATCTAGGGGATCAATATTATTGTTCAATACTTCATATATGGTACAGTAGTATTGATCATATGTTGTTAATATAAAGAAATTGTACAATAAATATAAAATAGTCTCCTTTTAATAATAAAAAGACAGGTAGGTAGATATCAATACCTAATCTATAAATATCAATCAGTGTTACTAACTACCCACCAGTGGCGGATCTAAAGTAAAAGGCTCAGGTGGCAAACGCTTTGAAGGGCCTATATTTCGAGATCTTTAACCCTTTCTGGACGCAAGCGACGGATGCATTGTCTTTTATGAGGGCCCTGAGGGACCTTTTGCACAGGAGCCCAGGTGGCATTTGCTCATTGGCCGCCCGGTCAGATACGCCACTGCTACCCACCTAATTAGTAAATTTATTAGACATTTTTAAATGAATGAAAGTAAAAACGTACGCATAAAATGAGTTTTATTGTTGAAATAAATTTTCTATTTGGATAGATAAATATGTAGTATGTAGTTTATGTAGGCCCTACATTAATAGCATTCTAATTCGTTCATATCTGCCTCGAAATCTTTAATAATGTTACAGGAACGACATTTGCACTCGTTGCAACATTTTAGGCCTTCCTTAAAACAAGCACATTTTCGATTGTCACAATTTTTATCCGAACAATGAATACTTAATGATTTTCGACAACCGCCACTTCTACGCGACTAATCTGACCAACCCTGCATGCGAGGTGTATTAATTGCGCCCCAATGTCGCATTTAGCGCTGATAAAAAAAATCGCTGTTGCCACACGATACATTTTAAGAAAAAATATATTGTTTCAAAAACTTTTGTGATTATTAGGCTTTATTTTCTTCGCTGCATGTATGTAAATATTTTCAAAAATAAAAAAGTTTATCGATTGGTGAAGATTTCAATACATAAAATATATATTTTTAGTTTATTTGATTTTTAGAGAAATGAAAGTGCGAATTGTGCCCAAACCGTTTATATTGGTAAAAGCGCTACAGTGTGTGCTTTAATTTGACATAAAACAAATTTCGGTACCTTTAATAGCTTTAAAGATATGGCGATAGAAACAAAAAAAAACAGTTTTATTTAAAAATACATTTTTTTCACTTTTTATTGATTTAAAAAGTTCGAGACCACAAAAAAATGTCGTAAAATATGATTTTATATGCCCGGTGACATACTCAAAGGAACCTAACATGTTTGACCTGGTTCTACGCCAAAAAAAAAAAAAAAAACAAAAAACGACACGATAGACTTACGAAATCGCTGCTCTAATATAGGTATTGGCGCACGCCAAGTGACGTCACTCTACAGACTGTTGGCCGGCCGAGCGTGTTTCTATTCAAATGCGAATATCTCTGTGGCTATTGATTCAATTGAGCTGAAATTTTTTTCTGAGGCTATTGGTTTGTTATACTTTAAAATGAGGAAGAAAAAATAGGAAACTGCCATATCACTAAATGACCCTATTGTAGAACCTACAAAACCTCCAAATTTTCATTGGCTCCCTAAATGTTTCTATTTTAAAATCTATTTTTCCCAAACTATTATTCTTACAAGTCACACTGTTTAAATAGATGCCTGAAATTAATCCGTAATTTTTCCATATTTTACATATTTATTTATACATGCTATTCAATCTATATTTATAAAGAAGAACACTTGAAAATCAATTAACCCAGATCTACAAGATCCAATATTTTTCAACTTAAGTGGCGCTTTTTCCAGCCCCTTAGTAACTTAATATCAATGCAATCAGTGTAGCGTACAAAAACTCATTATCGATTTGTAATTGCAGAAAGAGGAAGAGAAACATATGTGTACTAATTGGCGCTTTATTGGTTCGAGTCCGTTTTGAATGGCGAGTAAAAACAAGTGGCCCAGCTCTTTTTATCGACCAATTGGTTTTAATCCAATCTAAACTGACGGTGATTACTTCAAAGAATGTCATTAAGGAGTGTTCGGCTACCGAGGACTGAGAGCTTCTTTAATTATTGCGTTGCTCCAAAGCACACTCACCTCCGTCTCAGATTTACCGACAAGCTTAAGGCTGGAGCTTGTTACAAATATTATTTATTTGTATTCATCTTGTTTTTATGCTTGATTATCTTATAATTTGAATTATTGGAGTGTCGAGATTTGTATCGGAGCGAAGAAATGACTGCCTTCGATTCCTTATCGCTTCCAATACGTCTGAATGATATATGTTTGCGGCTCTCGCTGCGGAATTATTCGTTTGTTTTTCTTTTAGTAAGATTGGTATAATATACCTTAATTATACCAGTGCATTCAGAAGACAGTAAAAATATTAACACATGTAGTAACTTGCTATTAAATTATGAATTACTAAGTCTACTCTGCGGTACCCGGAGGAGTTAAATTGAACACCATTAACCGAAAGAAAATGTAATTTTGATTTTTTGTGATTTTGTTCTAAATTGGATATTGCCACAAAATTGGATTATATCAGTTTTGGATACCTAATGGGAAAATATAGGATATGTGTTTTTTTTATTTTTCTCAAACACGCCGTAGAAACTCTTAAAAAATTTAGAAATTCAGATATTAATATGACGTACTGACTTATCTACGCCCTTTGATTAGCCAACCATCACTTAGTCAACCAGTCCCGTGATACATTTTCTTCGATACTACCATTTCATAAATTAGGCATTGTTGACATAAAAGATATCGCGTATTGTCAATCACAAGCCATGAAGTACAGTGAACAAACTCAGAAGCATCGTATGTGAAGCTAACTTACCATATCAAACAATAGACGTCAAATAAAGGAGAAAAAGAGAAATAATCTCTTTCGAATCTTTCGTCTGTGATTATTTATTTATGTGTGAAATTCATATATCGGTAAATCATTTAAAGGAAATAATTTTGACAATTATATTATTAACATAACAAAAAATAAAATAAACAGAAAAAAATTAACAATAATAATAATAATAATAATAATAATATAATTTGCAGACATTTATCTCGAAAACGGTGACAATGGGCTATAAACAGATTAGGGTTAAAAGTGTTGATAATGACATCTTTTGGAATCTGCTGGCTCATTCCAATAAAATTAAATGCAAATTACTCTTTGATACTGGATTTGAAAATAAAAGAAGGCTTATTAACATATCCGCATTAGCAGAAGAGTACGGACCTCAAAAATGTTCGACCTTCATTCATTTACTGGATGCGACTTAGTCAGCGCCTTTAAGATAAAAGGAAAGATAAAAATGTCACTTTCTCCCAAATATACCAAATATATCCGAACATTTTAAGATTTGGGGGGGGGGGCAGCTGGAATATTGATGATAAATTAGTCGCATTATTAGAGGAGATTACATGTGCCATAAATGGAATGATTATGGATGGCAAGAAAATGGAGAACCTCTTTGGTGTTCAACAGATAAAATACTGCCTCAATCACTTACTGAAATTCTTCAGGAGATGATTACAAATAAAATCATAATAGACGAAAGTGAAGATGATGAGTCCCTCTAGAGACGTTACGGTGAATAGACGCCTATTAGATAACGTTTCTTTTAAATCGGAAGAAAAACCGGTAATAAGCTGGCCCAAATAGGTCAAAAGTACATTCGTTGTGAAGTGAAAAATTGTGCATGCGGTGGTAGTGTCCGAATAGCAACAATTAAGTGATAAGTGCTAATATTTAATTAATACGAGTGATTAAATCTTTCAGTGCAGCGTAAAATAGTGAAAACAGTCGACAAATAACGAGTATGTACCCGACCCGAAGGAAGGAAAGGCCATAAATCAATCAAGATAAGTCCACTTTACCCTTAAAATATTTATGTCTTAAGTACTCGTAGACAACTTAAAGAATTTCATAAACAGACCTGAAATGCAATAAATTAGAAATAAATTAATAAACAATTCTCTTCCAGCAAATACTACCAGGGGCGTACCATTAAAGTAGGTAACAGTACACCGCGCCAAATTAAATCAATTCAAAAATAATAAAAACTTGTATAAAATTGTGGCCCATTATTAACTTGGTTTCAGTGCGAAAACTAAAAGTACTAGAACACAAATTTATGCGCCTCATTTCAGCCTCTGATAGGTACACCTCCCTCAGAGATCTCTATGCACGTTGCCACGACATAACTCCACTAGCGGACTTCGTCCAAGAAACATCGCAAAAATTCTATCAATTCAAACTGGGCGACAGTCCGCTAACCCGAGACATTACACGAATCAGACAGCATAATGCCATACTTTTCAACCTGAAACACCCATTACCATACCAGGCGTTGCCTATCTTTCGGCAACCTCCCTAGCAAAATCTTTCCTATACCAAAATTTCCATTTAACCAGCTTTTAGCTTACACCACCTTTTATTCTCAAACCCTTTCTCTGTTCCCTCTATTAGTCACCTTTTTGTTAATTTTGTTAATTTCTGTTCTTTTATCCCTTTTTGTTCTCTTTCAAAATCCCCTCTCGACCAATAACTTCTTGTAAATCAAACTTTTTATTTAAATCACAACTTCCTCTCCACCCTATCTTTCCGAAGGCAGGCAGACCATCGGAAGAATACTGTCATTGGCTCGAACGGGTTTTTTCATTAAGTCTTTTCCCGTATCAATAATCCAATTTTTAAAACTGTGCGCGTGTGCTGTGCAAACTAAAACATTAGTGTAATTTTTAAGTGTTTTTAAAACTCATTCTAGTTATAGTTCGCCAAATTGTTAGATTTAAGTTTTTTGTTCCAAAGAACAGGAGTTCTAACCTTATAATTCTTCATTTATTGTTTAAGCCGGAGTTAAACCCGTTTCACCCGACCACCCATCTACCACGACGTTGCACGTCGTGGTGGTGTGGTCGGCTCTGAATCGGGACTTGACTCAGGCGCACTTTTGTATTATTAACTGTAATAAAACATTTTTGAATTGAATTGAATTGGTTTCAGTGCCATTAAGATTTAAAAAATCTCATGCATGCTATAAGAACATACTGACTGTCTACACATCACATCTGGTACGGCTCTGGTAAGGTTAAGGAATTTTATTAAAAACGAAAAAGGAGGCAAGAAATAATAACTCTGCAGAGAACACAAAAATAATGTATCCACTACAAAACGTAACAACGAAGACACATCAGCTACTGGTACAAAAATCGAGCACTAAACCATCAGTTAGAAGGAGAAAACATAACAAACCCGGCACACGCCAACACTATGAAAAGACCAGTGGAGGAGTTGCATAGGTAACCAGACGAGAGAGCTCCATCGAAATAAGGACGGAAAATATAAACGAAAACATAGCCACGGCAATCATACAAAATGATCAAGATCATTGATCAAGATCATTGATCATTGATCAATCAGACAAGACAGCAGGAAGGGTATTCATGCAACTGACTCAAAAAACCAGAAGAAACGAAAAAAGAAAAAATGGGGAAACCGGGTTACACGTGAAAAACAACAACTAAGAAGATCATGAATAAACTGAGAAGCGATCAAACATACTGGAAAAGAAAGCGAGTGGAAAAAATTAACTCCACAAAGAAATCGCAGCGATATACCCTACCAGAACCAGAAACCGAGGCATCAGAAATCTCAGAAGGAGAAGAAGAAAATTTGTAGAAACAGAAACACAAAAAGAGGAGCATAAATATTAAATAACGAACATAATGTGAAAACACATTGGACTTGTCATCTTGATGTCGAGGCGACCAGACCTGCTTTATAATGCTCTGCACCAATGGATACCATAAAAGTTTATAAAAGTTAAATAGTGACAACGTGTAAAAAATATAGTTAAAAAAAGTATAAGTGGATGTGTTTGTAAAATAATACATTTTCAGTAATTGATAAGAAATATTAGTTAGTGTTTAATTAGGTATACAAACCAAAACTTTACACAGTGGTTCCTCTCTAACGCAGTAAATAATGGTATATATAGTGCAGTGAAATCGTGCCAGGCGGCAAAGAGGAGAAAGAAATCAGTAATAACCGAAGAGAGGACTGTCTATATGGAGCACTAAGCCATCAATTAGAAAAAGAAAACCGGCACACACTAACGCTATGAAAAATCAAGAAAAATGTCCATTATACTATTCGGAGACTTCAATGCACATATACTCCACACATGGCCTAACGAAAATGGAAACGCGCTGAAAAACCTAGCACACATGTTTGACTTAACAATAAGAAATACATGGAGCAAAAGTCAAACCTGCATTGACACCTGGAGTAATGGAAGCTCAATCACACAAATAGACCATACCCTGGTAAGCAGAGAGATAAGGGCAAGGATCAAGAAGGTTAAAGCAAAAAGGACAGCAGAAGAAAGCGCTAACACTGAACAGCAGCAAACTAAAAATAGGGAGACCATGTTACACGTGGAAAACAACAATCGAGAGGATAAAAAAAAACTAGGAAAGAAAAGCGAGGAAAAAACATGCGTCATGTGGCTCTCGCTGCTGACAACAAGCATGACCCAAATCCAACCCAGCATCGGAAACCGAGGAATCAGAAGACTCAGCAAAAGAAGATTTGAAGAAACAGAAACACAAAAAGAGGAGCATAAACACTTTTCATATCAAGACACTGCGCATATTTCACATGAAGATTCAGAAGAGGCAGATGCCCAAAACCAAAAACACAAAAAGGGGAGCTTAAACGCTCCCTCACGACACAATGTGGTAACGCATCTCATAAATACCTACACCTCCCATCTCATGTTCCTTTACCATGCGCCATGTGGCTCTCGCTGCTGGCAACAAGCATGACCTTAGTCCAACCCAGCGTGGACGTAGCAGGCCCAGCTGTATAACCCTGGGAGTAGCAGCAATGCCTACCGCACGCTGGTAAATCAATCAATCAAATCAATTCATTATTTGTCAAAAAAACACCCTCTAATTGCTCCTTTGACGTAAAAGTCAAAGGCGTAGAGGTTATTTTCCAGTAAAATACTGGATAATTGCATTATTTTGTAGATTTCACGGATATTGAACCGAAAAAAATACATGTGGCAGAACATCCCAATAAGAAACACACAAACAATATATTTACCATTTTTTTCATTTGAGCAAAACTATCGAGCTAGAAATTTTAACCCTCGGAAAAATGTTACATTTAACGTAAAATACATAGAGGGGCAAAAGAAAGCTTCTGTACCGAGGATGTAATTCGTTTTTTTTTTTAATTTTTGTGGAATGAATGGCCTCGGAGATCAGGAAGTATAAAGATGGCGTCCAAATGTTTGTAAACGAAGTATTTAGTTTCAATGCTAAATATCTGTGGCACTTACTCAGAAATTCCAATTACCAAAGAAAATAAATGACTTAGCTTTCAAATAATTTTTTGACTATTACTAAAGCATAAAAAACAAAATAGTTATGTCAGAAAGAATGTTCTACTTCACATTTCTATAATAAAATCGTCTCCACTTTGTTACTGTAAGTAGTCAGTAATTAAAAAATATAATCCTCAAATACAGTTTATCGTTGACATATAGCATATCCTAGACGCTCAAACTTTTTCGTCCACTTGCTTCAGTAAAAAAATGCATTTTAAATTTTAAAGGGATTTTCAAAAAAAAACTTAAAAATCTTGTTTCTTTGCAGTTATCTGAATAAGTATTAGTTTTAGCGAAAAAATGATAGATACCAAAAATAAAGCCTATAAACTGATAATTACTTTTATTTTTATTTATATAGGACCAACAGTTTCGGAGAAATTTAAGTTTAAAGGCGGCGGCCGGACGTTTATAGGATGCATTTTTTGCTTCCTATACTGTTACGACTACCCATTCCCATTGCCATTGCCCTACTCGCATAGGAAATGAAAAGCTACCTCATGCATTTCGTTTTCTAAACGTTCCAAGCCACCTATTTTTGTTCTGGACGCGGATAAGTAGCTTTAATCGCATAGAAAAAATAATTCCATATTGAGAACTCCATAGCCTCTACCAACACGACAAAAGATACTTGCAGATACTTAGTAGCTTCGATGTTTGTGTTTAATTCTAAAAGGTAATAGGTTAGTCGGACGAAATGAAATTTTGAATCCATCCAGTTCGAAGTTTGGAATTTTTTCTTGCAATTTCTCGAATACGTTTTTAATTGTACACTTACCATAATTTTCTTTCCCACAATAGGTTAAAAAATTTGCAAATATTAGGACACGAAATGGGAATTTTTAAGTTGCTTATTTTCTTTGATAATAGACTAAATATTTTTTTAATGTTTTGATTTTATTTGTTTTACTTTTTAAATGTTCCTATAATAATTCCAAAGGATTTCTTCATCTTTTTTATCGTTATGTTACTTTTATTTATTTTCAGTATTATTAAAGCCTACATATTAAACATACAATGAAACGGAGATACTCTAGTAGCATATTAGATGAACCAATTTCGATTGATAGATTATCTTCAACTCCGAAAATTTCATTAAAAAATTAGGGAGCTAGGGCTACAGGATATCTAAAGCGAATTTTTAGATCCGTCCTGAATACTCTCTCTACCTTTATACAATCTGTTTAATGGGGAATAAGACCTAGAGATTAGCATATAAATTTTATGCTAGTTCAATTTTTTGATCCTTAGAGCTGATGCAATATGTAGTACCCGTCAGAAAAATGTTACTCTCAATTCTCTCAATCGGCTGCTCCATCATGAGATGAGGCATAGTAAATGAATATCTCAGAAACTATGGTACTTACGTAAAAAATGCTAACGATCAAAATTAAAGTGCCGTTTTTTATTTGTTTCTGTAGCATAAAAAATAAAGAAGTTATGACCGAGACAATATGCGTCTTCACATTTTGTTTTACAATGTCCTCATTTTGTACTGTAATTTGTCAGTAATTAAAAAAAATGATTCTCATATACTTTCGTTAATATATAGCATTACCTAAATGCTCATTTTTTTGCGAGGTTATTAAAGCATCTGTTTTAAGAAGTTACACTTTAAATTATAAAGGTATTTCCGAGAAAAAGTGATTTTTTTTCCCTTCTAAATCTAATATATAAAAATCTCGTGTCACAGTGTTTGTTATCGAACTCCTCCGAAACGGCTTGACCGATTTCTATGAAATTTTTGGTGTATATTTGGTAGGTCTGAGAATAGGTCATAGGCTATTTTTTATACCCCTAGGTGATAAGGGTGGCCCTATCCAGAAATTTTCTTTTTATTTTTTGGACAAAAATTTATAATTTATATGGCAAAACAACGTTTGCCGGGTCAGCTAGTATCTCAATAAATATTAGTAAAAAATATAGCTCATAAACTGAAGATGAATTTATTTTAATTTTTCATTTCTGTAAGAATAACAATTTCGGAAATATGGAAGTTTAAAGATGGTATTCGAATGTTTATAGAAGTATTTAGATTAAGTGTTAAATATCTAAGAAAGTATGGTAGGTACTTACTTCGAAAGTATTAATAATTAAAACTAAAGGTTGTTAATTATGCTTTCAAACGATTTTTTTGCTTCTGCAGTATGAATAACAATCAAGTTATGATCGAAACAATGTCAGTTCTCACATTTGTTTAATGTCTCGTGTAACGGTCATTTTTATTCATAGGCATAAAAGCCCTTAAATTACATTATTTCGTATTTTCCGTATATAAATTACCTATTTTGTTACCTCTTAAAAAATAAATTATCGCCGCTACTGTAAGGTTCTAGAAGGTAACGTAACCGTCGCCTAGTTCTCGGCTTTACTGGTAAACATTTGAAAATAATGCCTTTCCTCCAATGAGAAACCATAGTTTAAATTCGCGGGTTTAAGGAGTGAGGTATTTCGACTACTAGTGGGGGAAGAGATAAATACCGAGCCAAGCGGCAACCATGACACTTCTACGGCCGCCTTGAGCGAGACACAGTAAATCTTTTAACCAAATTTGAGTGAAGATATTAAAAGTTCTAGAATTTAAATGGTTTAGTTAAACCATAAAAATTATAAATTAATTATTTATTTAGTCTCTTTCCTTCGTTTAAGCTGGTTAAGGAATTTGACAGCCAGATTATGTGTGCTTTTGTGAGCTGTACATTCGAAATAAGTATTGATATGTGTAATATCCACCTAAAAGTGGCTAAATAATAGTGCGTTCAATCTACGTTTTCAACTTTAAATAGGATTGCAGTTTTATTGGTAATGTCCAAAGTGAACTTATGTAAGTACCGATCTGAACTTTATATTTTCCTGTTTATGCACGAGTCATCAATTTGTGGAAGATTTGAGCCAGTAGTTCATCAAGTTGATCACAGTGTAGTGCGTGTTCGTTACCTTTACGTTTTCGTGAACACTTCAAGCAAGCTTAATTTGTACTTGCTAATTTTTTATCTCGACTAAACACTCAAATTTACTTTTGGAGTGCTATATGTTTAATATTAAAATTTATCTTTACGTATTTCGTTCGAGGAATTATGTAAATTTTTGTGGGTGTATAAATACTCCCATTTGTACCTTTTAGTTAAGTCTTCTAGCTTGTTTTTGCCTTTAAACTTAAATAAATATTTAATTGCTCATTCTTGGATAATTTGCTCGGAAAATAATTCTGATAAGTGAATGAACAATCATTTATTTATTATTTATAGTTTTTTTTTCTTGCGGAATTGGCCAATCTCCCTTTATTACGTTTTACCTATTTATCTTTTGTATTTTATACCATTATGTCTGTCTCTCCGTATATCTGTGCATTTGTTTGATTATTTGTTTGTACTTCTTTATTCGTTAGCACAAATTTATTCGCCCATACCCTGTAGTGTTATTCTCATTTGCTCTACCACTTTGTTAATAAATTAGTTTATTGTTAATTTCGTATTTTTATTTATTTAGAATTCATTTTAAATAACCCCAAGAGAGACAGGGCGTTATAATTGGCGGTGCCAACGTGGAGCTAGGTCTAATTAAAAATTTTAATTAGAGAATAAAATTTGTGCTTTCGAAAAATATTTTTTTTCAGGTTACCTATTTATGATTTTTGTGTATGTACCTATGTAAATTTTATATTCCGTTTTTGTGTAAAGAAATTGTATTGCTCAAAGTTAAAAAAGCAAACATAACCTTGTCGTAAAATTCCGGTTTATAGTACCGTTTTTATCTTTGTTTTGTGTTGATAAATAACAAATTACCTAATGTTTTCATCAGTAAATTAATAATAAGTACCTTTTCAGTAAACTTTACCTATATCTTTTCGGCAGAAATTTTTTGTCTTTTCAATATATTTGTACGTAAGCCTTTCCGGTAAATTTCGTGTTATATTTTTATTGCGTTTGTAAGTTTCTTGTCTTTACATGATGTAAAAGCAGATATCAGGATAACAGAAAAGCGGTTTCCGTCGCGTAATGAATTCTTTGTTGGTGTGTTTCGTTTTTTTAAAGAAATTAAATAAAATGTCGTAATTTCGGTATGGTACCTACCGGTAACATTAAATTCACTTATGTAGTATGACTTTAAGTGGCTAGTTTAATCATTTAGTTTTTTGGTCAATTTTTCTGGCAACTTTGTGCGTACCTAGTTAACTTTTTATATATTTTACCTTTCATATTGAGTAACTAAAGTAATTATTTTTGTTATTTCAGTAGTCAGTGCAGTAGAGTTATAATTAAATTACATTTAGTTCAGTCTCGGTTTATTGTAGGATTAAAAGAATTTGATAATTTCTATATATGGACAGAGGCGGCTCTGAATTTTTGAATTTAATTATTAATATTTTTTAACTTTGTTTATTAATATCTTTTTTGGGTTCTTTAAAATTTTTAAGGACTTATTTGTTTTTGAGTACATTATTTGTGAAATTTTAAATTTGCCTTAACTTTAAAATTTTTTATTCCTTTACCTACCTTTTTGTTTAGTTGCCTTACAAACTTTTAAAGTAGAATTTTTTTTTGACTTTCGAAACTGATTTGAACGCATATGTGAGTGGCTTAGTGGTTTCGCCGTTAGCTTAGGAATTTTTACTTTTGCACTTAGTACATTTTTCTGGCTTTTCGTTTGATGCTACCGTACCGATTTTATTTTTTAGTGATTTTGGTGTCTTATATGTTTATCGATGTTGAGTATTTTTCTAGTATGACTTTTTGTCATTTTTGTTTTACTTATCCATTTTATGTCTCCCTTGCATTTTTGGATTCCCTTATATTTTTTTGTTGTTTTGCATTTCTTTGGTGTTTCTGTGATTCAGTAGTACTTTTCCGCTTTTACTTTTTTGTTTATGTTTGAGTCTGTGGTTTTTGCTATACTGACGCACATTGTTTACATTCATTATTTGAGTACAGTAGCTTACGTCTTATGTTAAAAATATTTATTTTTCGTAATAAATTTAAAATGAAAATAGAACTAAATTTTTAAATTCATTTCGTGCGTTATGTTCGGTTTAACGATTTCGTTTTTTGTGCTTATGCATTTTAGTAATTTTGTTGAAGATTACCTTTTTACAATTTAATTTTGTTAGAAATTAAATTATATCTTTTGGGTATTTCAGTAAAATTAGTAGTAGAAGTTCGGTTGGATTTAATATCTTTTGAGTTTAGTCTCGGTTTATGTGAACTTTATGAAATTTGATAATTTTTATGTGGACAGAGACGGCTTGGGGATTTTTGAATTAAATCATTAATATTTTTGACTTTGTAGATTTTGTTTAATTTTTGTTATTGTGCCGTGTTACTGTACCGATTTTGTTTAAAGATTTTGGCATAACCTTACATTTTGAATATATTGCATTTTTAAATTTATTTCCTTTTTTGATGTCCTTTATATTTTCTTTAGTACCTTACATTTCTTGATACCTTTTCCATTGTCTACATTGCTTTTTTGTTTTTTGGTGTATCTGTGAATAAGCAGTGCATTTTATGTTTTACCTTTTCTTAAAGTATGAGTCTATGTTTTTGGTATCTTGTAATGTGTTTTAGTGTACATTAATTTATGTTTAGTTTCAGTGAGTAGTGTGTGACGCCATGTGACATATTTCTTTTCGTTCAGTTTATTACCTTAACCTTTTGGGGTAATTTAAACTTTGTTTCAGTCCAATTCGTACATCTTTTAGTATCTTGTTAGTTGGCAAATTGTTTGTTTCCTTTCTTCGTTCAGTTTTAGTAAGTAAAGGTTTAGTACCTACCTTACTTTGGTTTTTGCCGTACATTTATGTTGAATTAAATAAGCACATTTTGTAACTTATATACGTTTTGAATTTAAATCTGGATTTGTCCAGTGTATACATTTTTACGTATTTCGTTGTGCTTTGGTGTTTTTACCATTTTGTTGTGTTCAGTCTAGTAATTAAATTTTTACTATTTTATTACGTTTCAGTATACATATTTTGCGTTTGGCCTGGCAATACATTTTTGCTGTATTTCTGTTATATTGCGGTATGTTATGAGAATATGGATGTAAGTAACAATTTTGTTAGTGTTTGGGTCTTGTTGGCTTGGGTACTAGTTTGGATATAATTTGGTCCTCTATTAGTGCTTGAGGTAGTTTTAGATTTTTACATTTTCTTAAAGTTCGAGATTCCATATGTCATATATTTTTTATAAGCATTTTTTAGTAGAGTTTCTTTCAGCAAATTTCTTGGAGTACATTTTTTAAATTAAGTCTTGAGTCTTTTACGTTACCTTTCGGTTGGTGTTTCCCCTTAAAATACCTGGCGCCCTTCATTTTCTTTTTGCATTTTACCTTTTCATTTGTTTACCTTTCTAGTTTGTATTTTTCTGCCCTTTTGTATCTTTTCTATTTTGCCTTCTAAGTACATTTTACAGTTTTGGTAACCTGAAATAATTATTATGGTTTTCTTCGTTATGTTTTATGTATATACCTTTTCTGCTTAAACTTATATTTGAGCAGGGCTGCTTTTAGTATTTTTCTATATAGCTTACGTTTTGTACCTTTTTGTTTAGTGTTTTTCCTGGATGGCTAAAATTAGCACAGGATGCTTTTATCTTTTTGCATAATTATGCGTTGTACGTTTTGTCGTACATTTATCTGTATAAAGTACCTTTCCCGCTTGCTGTGTGCAAATGTGGATTTTATTTTGTTCTATCTTTTGATGTACGTTAGCTTATCGTACATTTTGTTACGTATCTTATGTTACCTTTCTGGTTTTCTGTGTGTAAGCACAGAGTTATGTTTTATATTTGTTACCTTACGTTACCTTTTCTGGCTAATCTAAGTATTAGTTCAGATTTATTTTTTTCGTACGAATTCTTCATGCGATACGTTACCTTTACCTTTTGCTGGCTAAGTTTTACTTAGTGCAGGATAATATATGTTTTACCTTTACCTTTTTACTGGCTAAGTTTTACTTAGTGCAGGTTATCTCGTCGTGCATACGATATGTGCGATTACCTTTGTCGTACGTTTTGTTTTCGTGCGTCATATTTACGTTTACCTTTACCTTTTCTTGGCTAAGATAATAATTAGCACAAGAATATACGTTTACCTTTACCTTTTCCTGGCTCAAAGAGTTGAGTGCAGAGGTCCATGTAAGTCTTGGCTGACCAAAAGGGTTAGTTGCAAGCTGGCTCTGGCTAGTTTTACACTAGTTTACGTTTCGCTTCCTTGGCTAAAATATATTAGCAGAGGATATTTCCGCTCTTTCTTGTCTAGCTAAGTCTAGTATGGGATTTTTTTAGTGATGTTATTGGCTAAAGGCTAATATTTTAAATGCGTTTTATCTTGACTAGTCTTGCCTAGTTTGGGATAGTTTTGATTTTTTAGTTAGTTAAAAGCTAACAAATTGCTTTCTGTATATAGTGTTATTTTTCTGATTGGAAAAATTTTGTTGCTTAGCAGACTGAGTGAATTTGTCTTGGTTTATCTTTGCACCGCTTTGTTTTTGTATATTTGCTTTAATGGTCTTAGTTAAGAAATTTTTAAGGCCAACTATTTTTGTTGTTACTCTACCTATGTATTAGTCTCTGGAGGTCTTCAAATGACTTGGTTCTTTTCTATAAATCCAGTTCCCTTGTCATTTGGAAACCACGTTGCTTTGCATTATTTTGTGTTCAAGTATTTAAGTGTTACGTTTATGTTATTACTCAGTGTGATATGACTTATGTAAATAAGCTTATCTTCCGGATAATGAAAACTTTTGTGTCTGGTAAGCTAAATGAATTTGTTTAGTTTATTCTAATACTATTTTGTCCCGATTTAGTCCCTTTATTGGTTTTTATCAATAAACTTTAAAGTTAAAATTTTATATTTCCTCGTGGGTTCGACTTTGTCCATATGTTCGTTTTCATTTTGATGTGGTTCATTTTTATTCAGCTTTGTTTTTAAATTTAATACAGTTAATTACATTCTTCTTCTTACTACGTTACCTTCTACTATATTACCTTATGTTTCCCTTACCCTTCCTGTGTGAAGTATGTGTGAAATCCGAACGTCGAGTATTTAGTTGTGTTGTTCCTCTTTTTAGCTTGAGATGTATTGATGTATGTGACGCGAATGTAGTATGTTTGAAAAGCTAAAGAGATATTCCCTATTATTTTCCTATACCTTAGTTACTCCGGTCTCCATCCTTTTGGGAAGGATCCCGCTAGTAAGGAGAGGGAGAGTGTAACGGTCATTTTTATTCATAGGCATAAAAGCCCTTAAATTACATTATTTCGTATTTTCCGTATATAAATTACCTATTTTGTTACCTCTTAAAAAATAAATTATCGCCGCTACTGTAAGGTTCTAGAAGGTAACGTAACCGTCGCCTAGTTCTCGGCTTTACTGGTAAACATTTGAAAATAATGCCTTTCCTCCAATGAGAAACCATAGTTTAAATTCGCGGGTTTAAGGAGTGAGGTATTTCGACTACTAGTGGGGGAAGAGATAAATACCGAGCCAAGCGGCAACCATGACACTTCTACGGCCGCCTTGAGCGAGACACAGTAAATCTTTTAACCAAATTTGAGTGAAGATATTAAAAGTTCCAGAATTTAAATGGTTTAGTTAAACCATAAAAATTATAAATTAATTATTTATTTAGTCTCTTTCCTTCGTTTAAGCTGATTAAGGAATTTGACAGCCAGATTATGTGTGCTTTTGTGAGCTGTACATTCGAAATAAGTATTGATATGTGTAATATCCACCTAAAAGTGGCTAAATAATAGTGCGTTCAATCTACGTTTTCAACTTTAAATAGGATTGCAGTTTTATTGGTAATGTCCAAAGTGAACTTATGTAAGTACCGATCTGAACTTTATATTTTCCTGTTTATGCACGAGTCATCAATTTGTGGAAGATTTGAGCCAGTAGTTCATCAAGTTGATCACAGTGTAGTGCGTGTTCGTTACCTTTACGTTTTCGTGAACACTTCAAGCAAGCTTAATTTGTACTTGCTAATTTTTTATCTCGACTAAACACTCAAATTTACTTTTGGAGTGCTATGTGTTTAATATTGAAATTTATCTTTACGTATTTCGTTCGAGGAATTATGTAAATTTTTGTGGGTGTATAAATACTCCCATTTGTACCTTTTAGTTAAGTCTTCTAGCTTGTTTTTGCCTTTAAACTTAAATAAATATTTAATTGCTCATTCTTGAATAATTTGCTCGGAAAATAATTCTGATAAGTGAATGAACAATCATTTATTTATTATTTATAGTTTTTTTTTTCTTGCGGAATTGGCCAATCTCCCTTTATTACGTTTTACCTATTTATCTTTTGTATTTTATACCATTATGTCTGTCTCTCCGTATATCTGTGCATTTGTTTGATTATTTGTTTGTACTTCTTTATTCGTTAGCACAAATTTATTCGCCCATACCCTGTAGTGTTATTCTCATTTGCTCTACCACTCTGTTAATAAATTAGTTTATTGTTAATTTCGTATTTTTATTTATTTAGAATTCATTTTAAATAACCCCAAGAGAGACAGAGCGTTATACTCGGTTAGGTTAAAATTCTATATAAGCTTCCCTACTATAACAAAATAGCGAAATTTTCATTAAACAAATGTGAGGACTAGCATCGTTTCGATCAATCAACTTCCTTGTTTTTCATACTACAGAAACAAACAAAAATTGTTTGAAAGCTTACTTATTAACCTTCTATTTTAGTTATCAATACTTTCGAAGTAAGTGCCATAGTTCTTAGATATTTACCATTTAATCTAAATAGTTCTATATACGTACGCATGCCATCTTTAAACTTCCAACCGTACAGAAATGAAAAATGAAAATAAAATCATCTTCAGATTATAAGCTTTCTTTTTGGTATCTATAATTTTTTCGCTAAAACTAATATTTATTGAGATATTTGCACGAAGGGAAAAAAATTTACTTTTTTTCGAAAATACCTATAATTTAAAGTGTAATTTTTTTAAAGCAAGTGCTTTAATAACCAGGAAAAAAAATTTGAGCACCTAGGTAATGTATATATTAACGAAAAACAGTATTTGAGAGTTATTTTTTTTTACTGACAAATTACAGTAACAAAATGGCGACACTTTAAAACAAAATGTGAAGACGCACATTGCTCGGTCATAACTTCTTTATTTTTTATGCTACTGAAACAAATAAATAACCATTTGGAAACACAATTAATAACCTTTAATTTTGATCGCTAGCATTTTTTACGTAAGTATCATAGTTTCTGAGATAATTAACATTTTTACTGAATACTTCATCTGCATAGAATCGTTCGGACGCTATCTTAATGACGTCATAACTATGTCCTAGTTATTTTGGGTTGGCTTCTCTACTAGAATAGAAAAAGGAAATTTGGTCTCTATATCTGCAGAATGGGGTACTGCAGATCAATATTTACTAGGAAAAACCAGTTCTTAAATACTTAAGTACTTAAATTTAGTATCAACTGTTTAGCACACACGGTGTAAAACAAACATACAAAAAATATGTTTGTATTTTCGTCTAAGTTCACATTGTATTTTCTGAATATCAAACACTAATAAAAAAAAAGAGATCTCCGGGAACACTGATAAAAGAGAAGGAATAAACCCCAATATAAAACCATAATATTCAGCTTTAATTGCAAGTGAATATATTAACCATGTTAAGCTCCAATGAGCTTTCAAAATGCGTCTATTCAGAGTTGAAACAGTGGGAAAAATGGTCGCTTTTCCCATGAAGAAAAGCGCTGATGAATGGCACTGGCAAATACCAGATTTAGCTTTTTGTAGTGATTAGTATTGCGCATTGTGTGCTCTAAAATTAATGCCAATGGATTAACGATGCGGTTGGAAAACAACGAACTGCCGCAGAGTGTCTCGCTCCTCTTCGCTTATCTTTCACTGCAGCATGGCTATAACATCTCCGTATTTCGTACTTGTACAGAGCTTGTTCTAAACAGGATTGAGATAATATTTGCGTGCAATTTTTAGAAATGAATATTTTTTTTACTGCGGCATTCTACCAATTAGAAATTTTAAAATTTTTCGCCTAATTGATTTTAACTAATTTTACTAATAATACCATTGCAAACCGTTCATTTATTTTGGTTAAATATAAAAATGAATGTTCAAAAAAGTATTTTCATAAGTTCCTCAATATGCACTAAGTATGTATTTATTATAATTTTTAAGAGGATAATTCTGCAACTACTGTTAAATAAATGATCAAATAAAACAACACACTGCTTTTTATAGATATATTATGCTAACACGATAATTGTGTCGCCAACCGTTAATTTCTTCAGATGTGAGTACAAGATTACTTACAAATAAGACTACTGGACCTTAAATATATTAAACTTGATGACATGATAACTAATTTATGGTATAACCTAAAAATATTAGATTTCTATATGATGTACTAGTCAACCAACCTAGGATGGCAAGTAGCCGCGCAGGGAGAGAAGAAATATCGTCACTGTTGGACAGAGACAAACAAGCTTCTTAAGCTATAAAAGTACAGTCGGAGGAAGAAGTTTCAATACAACGTGAAGTGCGCGCCCTATTCCACGAAAATCCTGGTGTGTCATAGGCCAATTGGTGTTTTCGAATGAACACTTGAACAGTCATTTGTTTTATATTTAATATATTTAATTATATTAATTCATAATATTCAATTGTTTTAGTTTCCAGGAAACAATACCATATACAAATCAAATACACATTAAATTAAATAGAACGAGCCTAAAATTATAAAGATTGAGCAACTTACACTATACTTTATTTACCTGCTCAACCCAACTTCCGAGGAAATCCAGTAGGTAAATAATATTAAATTATATTAGTAGTCAGAATAAAAAATTTTAAACGAATAATAGATTTGTACACTTATTTTTGAAAATAGTATAATAGGGATTCTAGCTATAGATTCCTGCTTCATATATTATATTTTAATAAAACTTATAATTTCTCAGCTTTGACCGGACAAAGCCTTATCAAAGCCTTATGTTTTACTTTGCTTTCAAACACCATATTTTCTTATAAATACTACGAGTGGTAATATACGTAACAATGCTTATAAGTGGGTAGTTATATTAGGTACCTAAGAATGTATAAGTTATATACTGCAAGCACTTTTCTCGAGACTGTACCGATCTTTACATAAAAAAATGAGCTCCGTAGCGGTGGACTGGTTTAGACCACTGCGCATTCTAATATCAACTGCCATTCTAGGATGGTTTACTAGTATCAATTTCTATACTGTGAAGCAACCTGAGCTTTGCTCCTTTACTGACCGTATGAAGGATTAGTACATTTTTAAATGTTTTCCTACTTATCCAAAGTATATCTTAGGGCAAGTTCCAAAAGACAACTTATGTTTTCAATAAACATTTACGAATGTTCATTAAACTTCTTGATCGATCTCGACTTGACAAAAATTAATTAAAAACATATACTTATAATGGATTTAAAAATACTAGAACATTTTCAGAGGCTCAAAATTATTTTATAACGTTAAAGAAATATTAAATAAAAATCATACAACAAAATATAAAGTTAGATATTTAATAAAACTGAAATATATCTACCAAACCGTGCATCTTCGAAATCAATATCATTTAACGAGGTAATTCTTTCAGTTAAAGAAACTTCATATTAATAACCGCCGCTTTACTACTTCCACATCCAGATTTCCTATCCAAGTCCCCCACTATAACCCCCACCTCATTATCAAAGGAAATGGTCGAGGTAGTGGATGATGCCAAAAATTAAGGCATTTGGTTCTTGTACACACACTAAATCACAATTTTATTCTATTGACTCCCTTTAATAATGGGGTGATAATGAGGGTGGCTAAAGCCAAACAAAGTTTTGGCTTTTCGTATATACACTAAATCTGGACTCTTACTTTTTTGCTTAATTTTTTACCTCCATTTACATTCAATCCTTCAACGAAATAAAATCAAAACATAATCTAGCTTTAGGTCTCGTTTTAATATATACAACAAAAGAGAGTTAAGGGCAGACCGACAGACAGACAGGCAGATTTTTTTTTGGCCAAACTTAAAATCTCGACGTTTTATGACATTCCGAGGACATTCTAAGCTTATTTGAACAAAAATAAATTCAACTTCTTTTACCGTGGATGTGAAAGTAATTCATAAATAATAAAAGACAAATACCAGTGATTTCAGGTCTTACCCGAATCACTTTAACGATTTATTCACTCTTGAAATTATTAAAATTATGCTATTATTGAACGATAAATGTTGCCTAGATATTAGTTGTGACATTCTCTTAATTTTTCTGTTTTCTTTCTGGGATTTCTGCCACACATGTAATCTCTTCCAAAAATAATGTCCATATAATTCATAGAATAATACAACAATCCGGTATATTACTGGCAAATGTCCTCTACTTATGTGACTTTTACATCAAAGGAACAGTTGATAAATGACGCGACTAAGAGTAAAAATAAAATAGTAACGTATTTTGCTGACGTTTCGGAAAGATCTGTTTCATCAATCGATGTGGAAGAGGATATTGCCCGTCTCTAAAAATTTTACCTTAGAAATGGGAAATATTCAACAATATTCCTGGGAAATTATTGGGGTAATTGTAGATCATAGAGTAACAGTCTGTAGTATCAATTTTACTACACAAAATTTTATAAAATTTATTCAAGGAATATTAAATACACAGCCTTAAGAATATGTTTATGTTTGTTGAATTGTTGGGTAGATGTTTGTACAACCTGGTTACTAGTATTAAAAGAATAACATTAGTTAAAATAAAACTATTAGCAATATCAAAGCTTCTATCAGATTTAGTAATAGCGAATACGGAAACAGTGCACCAAGTTTCGTGTGAATATGAAAATATTTACAATTATAGACACCATACTCATCTTTTTATATATTCAGTATTGATACCCTCGAAAACGTGCGAAGTTTCACGCAAATCTGCAAAAAATGTACTTATGGCCGCATATTATTAAATCCATCATAATGAAATTAAATTATTGACATTAGATGCTATTAGCGACATCCAAACGCTCAACTAACAGTTTTTATGCTAATTCAGCTAAATTTTAATTTTGGACAGTTTTTTATGGCCTCTGGCCTAGCGTATGGCCAGAGACTATCAAGGTTTCGAGGCCAGTTTTTCAAGAGTCATATATTTTAATACGAATATTATAAAGCAGAAGAAAGCAAACATTTGAAAATTAAGTGAAATGGATAAGATCTAGTAAACCGGCTTATGTTTATGCTGCAATACTCCTAGTAATTTCGTATATGTCCGTTCGTCTATGATGACAAGGATGAATCCATGTATCATGGTCAACATAATTCAATAATACACCATTTACATATTAATACTTTGTATTAACCTTTACTATATCTATATGGAGTGGTGCGAGCGTAGATGCGTCTTCACTGTGTGTGTATCTCGATACTCCAGTGAAGCAACGCGCAGAGCACGGGTGATGGGTGGATGGGTGGAATCCATCTTGGGAAACATAGCGATCTTGTCCCATCTTTTAGCGGCTTGTATATCAGTGTATACGCGGAAGCTATGTAATTTCAAGACGAGGATTACGTAGTGGATATATCATCCTTCGGAGGGGATGTAGAGCAAGCGGTCCCTTGTATATTAAATGTTAGGCAGGTAAAAGACAGGCAGGTGAGAGGCCCTGGCATCTCCTGGCGTCGGTGATAGGCCCTGGTTTCATAGGCCGACGTTAAATAAATAGTTAAAAATAACTATTTAAAACATGCTTGCTTGTTTAGTAAAATTTTTTGTGTTGGAAATTACAATCTCCGAATTTACCAGGGTAACTGACACTTCTTCTAGTTGTATTGATAATATTTTGACAAATCTAGCCAATGATTGCTATGAGACAGAGGTTATTGAACCTTGCCTCTCGGACCACTATGGTCAAATCATTTCAATAAAACTTGATAAAAATTTGAGTTCGGAAATTTTCTGGAGAAGGAAAATCACCGATAGTGGAATTAAAAAGTTGGTAAACTCTCTTGGTGAAGTAAACTGGGACATATTTACAAATCCCTATTATAATATAAATGATCTAGCAAATTTTCTAGTCAACACATACCAATCATTAGTGCAAAAGCGCTTTCCCCTGAAGAAGTGCTTTTCTAACAACAAACCTCCTGTCAACTGGTTCAACGATGAAATTCGCAATATGAGAGATACGCTAAGTACCATAAAACAAATATATGAAATAACAAAAGATCCTACTGATAAATTAGCTTACAATACATACCGCAGAAACTACAAAATGTCAATAACAAATGCAAAAAAATCCGCGTACGATACTTTTATAGAAAACTCCGAAAATAAGGCTAGGGACAGCTGGAAACTGATAAATTTTGAAAGCAATCGTAATAAAAATAAAAACGAAGAAACTAATATTGATCCGGATACTTTCGTTAATTTTTTCGCCACAGTAGCTGATCACATAATAGACACCTTACCGAAAACAAATGGAAATTCAACATAATTTTTGAAACATACACCAGCACCAAACACTTTATTTTTTCTAGAGCCGGTCACCACAAAAACTCATTTAGTACTGATATATATGATCTGAACAGTAAAATAATTAAAGAAACATTAGATTTTTTGGTCTATCCACTAACTATTATTATAAATAAATGTTTTAGTGAAGGATATTTTCCAGATGCTTTCAAGATTCCGAGAGTGATACCAATCTTTAAAAAAGGCGATAAATGTAGTCCCGACAATTATCGTCCCATATCGATCATTCCTATTTTTGGCAAGATAATTGAAATCATTCTAAAAAACCGTCTAATTAAATATTTTGAGAAGTATTCATTATTGCATAAACTCCAATTTGGTTTTCAAGCTAAGTGCTCGACAATAAATGCAGTCTGCAAGATTGTGAGTGACATTGTGGAGGGCTTTGAGGAGGGCAAACATACAGCGATTACGATGTGTGACCTCAGTAAAGCCTTCGACTGTGTTCAACATAGTATTTTAGTGGAAAAACTCAGTTTTTATGGTATTAAGGGAACACCACTATCTCTCCTTGAGTCTTATCTGCAAAATAGGCAGCAATGCGTTTCAGTAAGTAATAAAAAATCTAACTATAGATCAGTAGCACATGGTGTGCCACAGGGCTCTGTTCTGGGGCCACTCCTATTCATTATTTATGTCAACGATTTATTCTATTACTTGTTTCCGAGTCAAATCATTATGTTTGCTGATGACGCTACCCTACGCGATTCAGATAAATGCCTTGCAAATCTACATGAAACAATATGTGAAACTGAAAGTCGTGCTGAACTGTGGTATAACTCCAATATGCTAAAACTAAATCGTGTTAAAACTCAAAAACTATTTTTTTCCACAAATAACAATATTACAAAAGGGGACAACGTCAAACTTTTAGGCGTGGTCCTCGATGATACTTTAACCTGGTCGTCCCATATTGAGCAACTCAGTAGTAAATTGGCTAGCTACATCTTTCTTGTGAGACGTCTAAAATATGTGGTACATAATAATACATTGCTATCGGCATACTACTCACTGATTCACTCTCATATAAGGATTTTTAGACAACAAAAACAAGCCATTAGAATTATTGCAAATGTAAATCTCGATCAACACTGTCAACCATTATTTATAAAATATGGTATTATGCCCATTCCCTCGTTATATATATATTTCTCATTGCTAGAAATACACAAAAACATTAGTCTTTATGATAGGCCAGTTGATTATCATAATCATAACACAAGGTCAGCAAACTTACTAAAACCACCTAGATACCGTCTTACTAAATCGGTTAATAACTCTCTTAACTTAAAACTGTACAATAGGTTACCCGAACAGATAAAAAACTTAAACACAAATAAATTCAAGAAAATTATTAGCACCCATATTCTTACATACTGTTTTTATTCTGTTGATGAATTTATGGGCACAGAACTTGATATCAACTTATATACTGTATGTTAGTGTGGCAGATACTCACAGATTTTAAATCATTTTAAATATTTATATCTTTTATATATTATTATGTACTAGTGCCCATTGTGTAAACTGCTGACTGTAAATGTAGTATTCGTCTATTTGCTTTTATGTAATTTACATTATTCTTTGTATTTTAAA
Source organism: Rutpela maculata (assembly GCA_936432065.2). Taxonomy (NCBI): domain Eukaryota; kingdom Metazoa; phylum Arthropoda; class Insecta; order Coleoptera; family Cerambycidae; genus Rutpela; species Rutpela maculata. The sequence continues at coordinate 117,004,940 of OW386285.2, forward strand.
AAAATTCCTTTTTAGTATGTGCCTATTTTAAAAATGTTTTGTCTACAAACTATGTGTTAAGCTTACTCAACTGAAATATCAGTAGTGTTGACTTGCTACAAATGTATGATATGTATATAATGTAGTCAAATAAAGATCTATCTATCTATCTATCATATCATGGAAAAATACCTTCAATAGTTTGTATCTCTAAAATAATTATTAGTTTTAAGATACATTTCGTATCAATTCTCTTTCAGAAATTAATTGAAAGATATACCTGAATCAGTGATACCTTGTATACAATTTCTTATAAAAGAGTAATGTGCTGGTTGCATCAAAATTTCTTAATTGAGGTAAAATCGAATAGATTCAGTGGAGCAGCCAGAAAATTCATCTGGGGGGGGGGGGGGGGCAATAGAACCGACCTCCTCAGAGTATGAGGAAAATTTTTCAGAAAATGGTTGAAAACGGATGGTATGTAGATTCCTCTATTAGATAATATTGGCATTAATTACAAAATATTTATTTCAAGGGATAATTTAGATACTGCTTTGTACTGCTTCTTTATTTTTTGGCTCATGGAAAACGGCTTGGGGGGGGGGGCATGGCTCCCCCCTGGCTGCGCCCATGGTCAGATTCAACGATTAGCGTTAGCAGGTGACCATAAAAATGACTATAAAGTATCTTATCATGTAGGTGGCGCATCTAGTTTGCACTCTGAGTGTAACTGGCGAAGGGGGTTCAAGCCCCGCACAGCGAAAAAAATTTTCAAAGGAAATTATTCTCACTATAAATTGTAGGGCTTCGCCTCTTTTATTCAGACAAGTCTAGATCTTCTAGATTTATAAAAGATCAGTGAGGTGATATATTATGTAGAAGACATTTTAAAAAAATTCACATTTTATTTCTGGATTTTATAATTTTGTGAACCACAATATCACATATACAGGGTAGATTCTTTGGACCAAAATATGAGGATATAACCAAACATGCTTTAGTAAATTGTTGCTGTGGAAAAAGATACAGCGTGTCATTTTTTTTTTCATATTTTTTTTCTTTTTTTTTTTTGCAATATCTCAACTATCCTTCGACCGATCTTCTCCCAATTAATTTGGTAGTGAAACATTTTTAAGCTAGGAAACAATAATTAATATATTACAACACGCTAGCCTGTGGTGGGCGCCTCATGGGATATGCTGATGATGATATTTTTCTTTTTTTTTGTACGAAATTGAGTTGCACTTTTAACTAGAAAATCTCATGGAGAAGTCATTTCTACGTAAAAAAGGTACATTTGATAGAACTTGATAATTCTAACCGTTTTTGAGAAAACTGCTGCATAGATCTCAAGAATTCGTTGAAAACAAACTCAATTTTAAACGGACAAATTGGATTTATTGAAAAGTGTGCTTTGGTGTTATGTACAATTTCATTTACGTACAATTTCATTAGTTTGACATTTTGGCAGAACTAAGACGTTACCAAAGCACACTTTTCAATAAATCCAATTTGTCCGTTTCAAATTGAGTTTGTTTTCAACGAATTCTTGATATCTATGCGGCAGTTTTCTCGAAAACGGTTGGAATTATCAAGTTCTATCAAGTGTACCTTCTTTATGTAGAAATGATTTCTGCATGAGATTTTCTAGTCAAAAGTGTCAGAACGTTTCGTAAAAAAAAGAGAAAAAATATTCATCATCAGGTATAGCTCGTGAGGCGCCCTTCATAGGTTAGCGTGCTGTGATACATAAATTATCGTTTCTTAGCTTAAAAAATGTTTCCTTACCAAATTGGGGGGAAGGTCGGCCAAGAGGTAGTTAAGATATTGCAAAAAAAGAAAAAATCACAATTTTGACACCCTGTGTCTTTTTCTACAGCAACGATTTACCAAAGCATGTTTGGTTTCATCCTCATATTTTGATCCAAAAAATCTACCCTTGAACTATGGCCTATTATTAATGGTCCGCACTGTATGTCCATTTGTTCTTTATTCGAATACAAATTTGGGAGATGATTTAAGTCATATAATGAAACCATTCTATCGATAAAAATTTTAAATGTTAAATGGGATACGGTGAAATGCATTCTATTATCTTATCATCTCGTCAGCGGTTCGCATTGTATCATTTGATAAATTCTAACTTTTCAGTTGTGCTTATACACCAAATGAAGTGTGATGGAAAGGCTCATATTTATGTTTGTTTTCAATCAATTTCTGCTCTTATCGGGAACTGAAATATGCTCTGAAAATTTTTATTCTTTTATTAAATATTCCATTAAAGAGGGTGAATTTGAATTTTTCTAATCTTCGCCGATTGTTTTAATTCTGGTTTAGAATATATAATTCCTATTTTAAATAATATGCGGGGTGCATAAAATTCTGAAAGTATATTCTGAAAAGCTATTTCATATGAGAAATATAGAGGTCTTTATTTATCTTGCTTTTTCATACTGAAGTCATTACGATTAAAAATGAAATATTTCTGATTTATCTATCAGTCATTCACAACACATCAGCATTGTATTGTGTTATCAAATGTTTTGGACCCTCGCGAAGTTGTACAACTTTTTTCGAACTCCATTGTTCTCATCTGTAGGATTTAGAAACTTTTTTAATTTAAAAATTATAAATCAAATTGAAAAATTATTAATACACTGATAAGTATTTAAGTTTAGAAAACCAAACGGATAACATTTATTCATTTTTACAAATCTACTTTTGATGAATTACTGTTTTTAAATAAAAATGATTAAAAAAATTATTACGTTATATTATTCTAGGTCTTAAGTAAAATAAAACCGCACTCATAGATTTCTTATCATTATTGCACACTACGCTGGGTGCGTATATTATTTTCGCCCGGCGCGCCAGCGCTCACTTTCACTGAGTTATTTTTAATTGGTTAATTCGGTAATTAGTTAATTCCAATTACCGCTTTTTGAAAAAAGAAGAATCTATTTTAAAAAACCGCTGCCTAAGGAATCACCACTTCCACATCCGGACTTCTTATCTAAGTATCTTACAACGAAAATAATATAATTGCACTCCAATAAGTGGAGATAATTGTTTATGGAACTTTAATGGTATAATATTTGAAATCGTGTACCAGAAAAACCCATAAAATGATATGCCAAATCAGTAGTAGGGGTGGTGGTGGTGGAGGTGAATGAAGAGAAAAAAATTCTTGATGACTGGTTCTTGTACACACACTAAATCACAATATTTTTTCACCCCGTTTAATAATGTGGTTGGGGAGGTAATAGAGGTGGCTATTACCAAAAATGTTTTTGAGACCTTAGCCCCTCTTATATTTACTAAATACCAATTTCATGCACTCTTAATTGGTTGATTTACCTATTTACCACCATTTATCTCAATTTACTCTTCAGCTCTGCAACGGAATAAGATCAATATATAATCTAGTTCCAGATCTCATTAAAATACATACCTGTGCCATATTTTAAGTCAACGGTTCCAGGGTAATCGTGAGCACCAAACAGATACCGGACTAACAGACAGACCGACGCGACAGACAAATTTATTTTATTCAAACTTAACATATTAACGTTTCATGACATTCTAAGCCTATTTGTATAATGAAAATTTTCAAAAATTTTTCTTTTGTTAGTAACTTCAACTGGATGTGCAAGTAATACGCAGAAAATAGCACGACAAAGATATAAAATAATATTCTGTGCCGTGGACTACACGATAGAAGTAAAGCCTCTACTTCAAGCATTTTCTTCAATGAAACCTACTATATATTACTCGAGGTAACCCACTGTGTATCTAATTTACTAGAAGAAAGCCACTACGCATACATACTTCTTGAAGAAATCCACTGCGCATCCATATCACTTGAGGTAACCTACTGCGCATTGATACTACTTGTGGTAACCTACTGTGCATCAATAGTACTCAAGAAAAGCCACTGCGCACCCATAATACTACGCATCCATACTACTTGAAATAACCCACTGCGCATCCATTTGACTCGAGGAAACCCACTGCGCATCCATACTACTTGAGGTAACCTACTGCGCATCTATGGTACTCTAGAAAAGCACTGCGCATCCAAAATACTCGAGGAAACCTACTGCGCATCCAAACTACTAGAGGCAACCTATTGCGCATCGATGGTACTCGAGGAAAGCCACTGCGCATCCATGCTACTCGAAGTAACTAAAAACTATAGTACCCTAGAAAAGCCACTGCGCATCCAAAATACTCGAGGAAACTTACTGCGCATCCATACTACTAGATGTAACCTACTGCGCATCGATGGTACTCGAGGAAAGCCACTGCGCATTCATACTATTCGAAGTAACTTTAATAACATGATATTTGAAATCGCCTACCACAAAAACCTATAAAACGGTATGCCACATCGGTAGTTCGAGTTGGGGGTGAATGGGCCTAAGCCTTATCAGCGGGTGCGTCTAAATAATTATTGGAGTGAACTGTATTTTATAGGTGCGAGATTTCCAAACAAGAGAAAAATAACTTAAAAATGTCGAAAACTTACCTACTTTCAGGATGTCTCGTGGTTTCACTGTTGATGTTGTTAAGGTGGAAAGGATAGGAAATTAGGGATGTGAAATTTTCGACACTTTAAATTATTATTGATTACACTAATAACTAATAAATAAAAAAAATATATTATAATTCACTTTTCTAGTTGATAATTATATGCGTGTGATAACTATGTATATATGCGTGAAGCCGCATGCTATTCTATCTACTTTCTGTCTATTAATCACAATGTCTCGCGCCCGGTGCTATCTTTCTTTACGCACCCTTTTTTGCTGGTGCTAAGACCTTGAAATTTTTATTAAGACTACCAAATATATAGAAAAATTAAAAATACCTAATTATACTACAATTAATATTAAGGCGCGTAACCAGGGGGTGGTGGGAGAGGGTAGGTGTGCGGTGGATTAAGTAAAAAAAATTTTGAGGCTTAGGTCCTTGTGTACACGCTAAATTACAATTTTATTTTTTTCACCCCCTTTAATGATGAGGTGGGGATAGTAATGGGGGTGGCTAATGCCAAAAAAATTTTTGAGACTTTAAGTTCTTTTATGTATACTAAATACCAATTTTATGGACTCTTACCGGCTTGATTTACCTATTTACCCCCATTTACCTCAATTTACCCCCCAACCCTTAAATGGAAGAAGATGAAAATATAATCTAGTTCCAGATCTCGTTAAAGCACATATGTGTACCCAATTTCAAGTCAATATCTTAAACGGTTCCAGAGTAAACGTGCGCACAAAAAAAGTTACAGACAGACCGACAGACAGAATTTTTTTTTCGCTCTATAAAATCTCGACGTTTTATAACATTTTAAACCTATTTGAACAATAAAATTTTTTAAAAATTTTTTGTCGTGCTATACTTCCACTGGATGTGGAAGTAAAATGATACCTATTTTGGAAATATTTAAAGAATAAAAATGTACTAAGTTGTAATAAAAAAGGCGCGAAATTACTGACCATCTAAGAAATGTAAATGAAATTAACATCTTTTGGGGTGGTCTTCATACCAAAGACAGGTCGTATTATATATAACCAGACTGAGACATTTAGATCAATAAGCCTGACATCCTTTCTTTTAAAAATATTAGAGAACTTAACAGAAAGGTATATGAGGTACTGTCCGATCACCATTTCAGCGACATTGAAATTACGCTTCGTAATAAACAGTTAGGTTCGTAATGCAACGGTTAGGGCCAAGGTGGGGTGGGGGTGTCCGCAGGTGTCCCCACTATTGTGGAACCTAATGCTGACGGATTACTGGCCGCATTGAACGAAGCGGGTTTCTATGCACAAGCATATGCAGATGATCTGGCAATCATAATAAGAGGCCGATTTGAAATGACTATTGCAGGGCTCATGCAAAGGGCTCTAAACATAGTTCAAGAATGGTGTAAAAGACAAGATCTCTCTGTCAACCCTAGCGAAACGGAGCTAATGCTGTTCATTAAAAGGAGAAAATAAGCGATTTCCCGCTTCCTTCTCTCATGGGTACAGGTTTGTGCCTTTCCCGTACAGTGAGGTATCTAGGGGTAACCCTGGACTCCAAACTGTCATGGAAGGACCACATGGAAGCTCAAACGAGGAAAGCGTGTGCATCTCTATGGATATGCAAACGTATCTTCGGTCTTAAGTGGGGTATATGTCCGAAAACTACGCTATGAACTTATACTGTTATGGTAAAACTTACTCATTACATATGCGGCACTGATGTGGTGGCGCTCCCAAGAGCGCTCCACAATCAGGGCTCGCTTATGTCAAGTTCAAAGACTAGCGTGTCTGGGTATAACAGGTGCACTCAGGATCACTCAGATGATTGCAATGGAGATCATTTTTGAACTTATTCTCCTTCACGTTAAAGTGGTGCTTGAAGCCAGGAAATCAGTAAACAGCCTGTTCAAAAATGGAATGTGGAGCATAACGGGCCAAAGGCTAGAGCACACAAAGACTTTTGCTCTGGCGGCAAGGGAACAGGTCATCGCTCCATTAGGTGATGACCGGTGTCTCCCAGTCTATTTTTTCACATTTTCCATATACTGTGTTCGTAGTTGAGACTTTTGGAAATGAGATAAAACACATCTTCTGAGTCTCGGTGGTCTGGAATGGTATACAGAAGGATCCAAGACTCGAGAGGGAACGGGCGCAGTCATACACGGATGCAAACCAAGGGCATGTATATCGGTACCACTTGGTAATATATTCCAAGCAAAAGTATATGCCATGCTACCGTGCACAGGCGAAAATCTCAGAAGGGGTATACTATTTCTAGTATGTATATTCATGCTAAAAGTAAAATTTTTAACTCTTCAACTATATTTCGTCATGACGTATTTATTCTCGCTCCTGTCATATTTTTAACAGCCCTTTTCTGTGTTTTAAAATGATAAAAAAACATTGCAGTTGGCATATTGGAAATATTTTTTTAACCTATACATTGCAAAACAGATTAATGGCAACTTCTTTGATAATCAAGTTACGTATTCATTACAACTTAGCTCACAATCAATATGTCCTCCTACAAATTTAGTGCTTCTAGTTTGCTCAGTTGACTTACTATCTATTTTTATCAAATAACTATTACTGAAAGAGTTATACAGTTTTGGATATGTTCAAGAATAATTTGGAAATATTATACCAATCTATGTATCTGTTGGTCATATTTTGAGCGATTACTAATAACTCTGGAACAGCTTTTTCAGAACCAGAATTGTCATCAGCAAATGTTGTTGTATTTTGATAAATAATTTCAGCTAAGTCATTAATGTATAGCAGAAATAGTAATGGGCCCAAAACAGAGCCTTGAGGTACCCCCAATTTCAACACCGACTTCCTCAAATATACCATTTACTTCCACCAGCTAGTTTTTCTTTTTATGAAGTGATCCAGTCACAAATTTTCCCTCTGAATATTTTGGAAGTTCTTTTTTAAGCAAGGCATAATTTATTAAATCGAATCCCTTGTTCAGATTCATATACGGTGTTAATAGAGTTCATAATTGCTGTCTCAGTTGACTTTCCCTTGATAAAGCCATATTGTGCTTGTGAAAAGAAGTTTTCTTGTGGCAAAACTTTTCGATTCTATTGAAAATAACTTTTTTCAATATTTTTGAAATAGATGACAAGAGAGCCACGGGTCTATAATTTTCAGATAACATTTTATCTAGTTCTTTAATGAGCGAAACAATTTTTACTAATTGTAACTATTGAAAAAATTTCTGTAGATGACGGGAGATTTACTAGAAATGTAACTGAAGCAACAAACAACTTAAGTAATAAACTAGTTGTTAAATTACCTAATACACAGTAGTAATTTTTTTTTAGCTCTAAAATTATATCAAATATTTCTGCTTCAGTAACGGGTTCTAAAAACAAAGTGTTTTCAACTTTAGATTAAAATTACTATTTGAGTTTAATTATCTTTATATTTCACTTGCTTATAATTTGTTGTTTATTGCTTAGATACGAGATATATAAACAAGGCCATTATACCCTAGGGCCAAAAAGAGCGGGCGTAATGATTACGCCCGCTTATTATGCCCTCCAATACTCACTTTTGAAAAACATTGAAAAATCAATTTTATTAGAGACATTTCGTTTAAGATTCTTTAATGTCATTAGCTAACACAGGTGCAAAATTTATTATGGAAACCTATTATTTGGAACACTTAAAATTAAAAGTGCAGTTGGAGAAGGATCCACTGAAGGTGGCATCGCTTTCTGATGATAAATTTCCCAAACCCAGCACATTGCTTTCATTGATTTCAACTTTGTTATTACCAGAATCTTCAGCAATTAATCGAAATATCTTGTTTTTAGGGGACATACTGTCCTCAATATATCCTGACGAAACTTCCTCTCTTTTCCACTTCCCATGCCTCTTTAATGTTAACATGTCAGCACCACCTGCATTCACCAGAAGAGTTGCCGATGTACGACGCAGACAGTGGCCTGTATAATTATTAGCGTCAGTATATCCAAGAAATTTTGCGATATTCGAAGGTATACTTCCAAAGGTATTTTTACCAACTGGCTGCGCAGTACATCGACCACTGCGGTAGTTCAAGAAAAAACGACGCTCCTCTTACATCGCAAGGAAGCGTATTTACGATATATGGTCATGGCATTCATTTCATTCTCCTCCACAATGGCAGAACTTTTCCCTTCGCGTGTCTTTGTATACGGAATGTACTACCACCACTGCTCCCCTGTCATCCACGTCCTCTATGCTTAACTTGACCAGTTCATCCCTTAAAAGGCCTCCAAAAACTCCCATAATCAGAACAACCCACAAGAAAACGAAATAAATTTAAGGAAACTAATGTCACCCATGCACAATACCTTTTCCAGCAGGTACGTCTCGTCCGAAGCTTCTTTGAAAAATTTTAAAACATTCTCCCGTGTCAATATTTTGGATTTTTTCGGAAGATATCCTTTTGAAGATTGTTTCAGAAAGGCTTCCAGCCGATTTTAATCTCCTATGTTTATTTTTCTATTCAACATTGTTGCCTTCAGCATATTTTGACCACAATGTGTTCGAGCAGAATGTTTCAGCCTATAAAAATAAGAAGTATGTAAGGACAATAATTTATCAAAAAACACAAAGTTGAAAATTACAATAATAGTACTAGACGTAGAGCTGGCCGCCGCGGAGGTACTACGATATTACCTCCGGCTGGGATTTTGAGAAGTGGCTGGGGGGACCATCAGGAAGTGCCACCTGCAGGGATTTTGCTCAAAACCCCTGCAAAGGACACGTCAGACGACTCCAAAATGAAAAAATTTTTGTTCAAAAAATGATCATACCTCCGGCTGAAAATTGCACAATACCTGTTTGAAGGTCACAGATAACGTATGTAAATCGTCAGAAGCCTAGGTCGCTGCCAAAGGAGTGTCAGACGCCCTCAAAGTTGTCATTTTTTTTTCAAACATTTTTTTTCCTCATCTCCGTCTGACGTTTTAACATATTGCAACAAAGACCATTCTAAGCACAAATTAAAATCGTCAGACGGAAATGCCGCTGCGAAGTCCCTCTACAACGTTCACAAAGTTCCAGCCCGCCTGAGAGGTACACTTTTTTTTCGAAAATTTGTTTTCGTTACCTCCGTCTGACGTTTTTACATATTATCCTAGAGACAATTTTAAATATGTATAATATGCGCTTGTTCCACTTATAACGCGATCGTGAAATGTAGTGTCTACGAATCTACGTATCATTATCGCGTATGAGCAGAACAACCATCCTGCTGGTACCAAATCTCTTCGAGGTCAATGCCCAAAGTTCGAACGGCCGAAATAATTTGTTCACGTAACATATTCAAATATTTTTGTGCTGTAATGTTGCCGTCGATAAAAAGGGGCCAACTATTGAATTACCTAAAATTCCAGCCCACACATTGACTTTCTGTGGGTACTGAGTTCGGTGTGGCATACTTAAATATTTATTTTCCCGGGACCAATATCTAGTAACGGATGAATTGTGACGACCATGTTAAAGCAGCGATTTCGTAAGTCTATCATGTCGTTTTTTTTTTGGCGTAGAACCAAGTCAAACATATTAGGTTCCTTTGAGTATGTCCCCGGGCATATGAAATCATATTTTACGAAATTTTTTTGTGATCTCGGAACTTTTTAAATCAATAAAAAGTGAAAAAATGTATTTTTAAAGAATATTGTTTTTTTTTGTTTCCACCGCCATATCTTTAAAACTATTAAAGGTACCGAAATTTGTTTTGTGTCAAATTAAAGCACACACTGTAGCGCTTTTACCAATATAAACGGTTTGGGTACAATTCGCACTTTCATTTCTCTAAAAATCAGATAAACAAAAAATATATATTTTATGTATTGAAATCTTCACCAATCGATAAACTTTTTAATTTTTGAAAATATTTAGATATATGCAGCGAAGAAAATAAAGCCTAATAATCACAAAAGTTTTTGAAACAATATATTTTTTCCTAAAGTGTACCGTTTGGCAACAGCGATTTTTTTTATCAGCGCTAAATGCGACATTGGGACGCAATTAATACACCTCGCATGCAGGGTTGGTCAGATTAGGGCCAGTTGTACGAACTAAATTGAGCCAAGTTCAGCTTAAACCAAGATCAAAAGCCAAGGTTACGATTGTTACAATAATCGTTACCATGGATTTTGATCTTGGTTCAAGCTGAACTTGGCTCAACTTAGTTCATACATCTGGCCCTTAGGGCCAGTTGTACGAACTAAGTTGAGCCAAGTTCAGCTTGATCAAAGATCAAAAATCATGGTTACGATTATTGTAACAATCGTAACCTTGGCTTTCGATCTTGGTTCAAGCTGAACTTGGCTCAACTTAGTTCGTACAACTGGCCCTTAGTCGCGTAGATGTGGCGGTTGTCGAAAATCATTAAGTATTCATTGTTCGGATAAAAATTGTGACAATCGAAAATGTGTTTGTTTTAAGGAAGGTCTAAAATGTTGCAACGAGTGCAAATGTCGTTCCTGTAACAACATTATTAAAGATTTCGAGGAAGATATGAACGAATTAGAATGCTATTAATGTAGGGCCTACATAAACTACATACTACAATATTTATCTATTCAAATAGAAAATTTATTTCAACAATAAAATTCATTTTATGCGTACGTTTTTACTTTCATTCATTTAAAAATGTCTAATAAACTTACTAATTAGGTGGGTAGTTAGTAACACTGATTGATATTTATAGATTAGGTATTTATATCTACCTACTTGTCTTTTTATTATTAAAAGGAGACTATTTAATATTTACAATATACAATTTCTTAATATTAATAACATATGATCAATACTACTGTACAATATATGAAATATTGAACAATAATATTGATCCCCTAGATGCTTTTGATCACTACTGGTTTTGTACCTATTGATATAAGTTAAACTACTACATACACCCCGACCGGGACCGTCAGATCGTTGCAGTCGGCCGGCTTACTACAGCCGAGCGCGCAAGAACATGACTTTGGCCCGTTAAAAAAAAATCCCTGACTCAATACTATGAACGGGACATGAAAAATTTTTATCCTAAAAACTTTTTTCAACTATTGGCTTCAATTTGTACGCAGCATGTATACACAAATTTTCATAAATAATTTTTTTTCTCGATTGCCTAAAATTACGCTACTGAAAATAACAAGTTTGAGTTTCCTATTATTTTACCAACTTAAAAAAAAATAAATCGGGTTCACGTGGGACGTTGTTCGAAGCGCTATTGTGTCTACTTTAATCAAAAAAAAAAAAAGCTTGGTAGCACAAATATTTTCAGAGATATAGCGATGGAGACGTTAAAAAACATATTTCATTAAAAATCTATTTTTTTGAGTTTTTCCGAAATAAAAAAGTTCTCGACCACCAAAAAATATCGTAAAAAATGATTTCGAGTACACGATTGTCTTACTAAAGAATCCCACTAAGTCTGGTTTGGTTCTACGCCGATTTTTTTTTTCTCGAAAACTAAGCGACTTTACTTCCAGATTTTACTCTACTATGTAGCGAAAATGAACTTTCGTCAGTAAATAAAATATTTTTAATGAAAGTTTCATTTTCGTTCGCCTTTTCCATCATGGTCTCACAGAATTCCATACGTCGTATAAAGTCACCGGGAAAATTTTCTCGTGTGACGGTAACTTTATAACAATGATATTTGTTATGTTTTAAAATTGCCCGAACCGTGCGGTCAGGTACATCGAGCTCGGCAGAGATTTGCCTGCTGGAACGGGGGCATGTGCCTCCGCAAAACTACACACATTTGTTTCCCTATGTTCCCGTTCGTCGCTCATCTGTCTGTCATCGTTGTCACCACCTTCATTATTACATTTTCCGCAAAATTTTACACATCCAAACGATTCAAACTTATGAACAATGTTCAAACCTGTTTGTTCCGTCGGAACGGGTCGATCCTCAAATGTAAAAACAAATCGGGCGACAACTTCTGCAGCCGTATTATTTCCAAAATACCATTTAATAATTTGCACTCGTTCTTCCGTTGTATAAATCGTCATTTTAAAAGAGTTACCTACGATAATACTGTTTAACGCGGTATTTTCGTCTGACTATTTACATATGTATTTAAAATTGTCTCTAGGATAATATGTAAAAACGTCAGACGGAGGTAACGAAAATAAATTTTCGAAAAAAAAGTATACCTCTCAGGCGGGCTGGAACTTTGTGAACGTTGTAGGGGGACTTCGCAGCGGTATTTTCGTTTGACGATTTTAATTTGTGCTTAGAATGGTCTCTGTTGCAATATGTTAAAACGTCAGACGGAGGTAAGGAAAAAAAATTTTTGAAAATAAAAATGACAACTTTGAGGGCATCTGACACCCCTTTGGCAGCAACCTAGGCATCTGACGATTTACATACGTTATCTGTGACCTTCAAACAGGTAATGTGCAAATTTTCAGCCGGAGGTATGATCATTTTTTGAGCAAAAATTTGTTAATTTTTGAGTCGTCTAACGTGTCCTTTGCAGGTGTTTTGAGCAAAATCCTTGCAAATGGCACTTTCTGATGGTCCCCCTAACCACTTTTCAAAATTCCAGCCGTAGGTAATATCGTAGTACCTCCGCAGCCGCCAGCTCTTAGTTTATACGTACCAGTTCGTGAAAATAAATTTAAAATTAAGATGTACAATCTTGAATGAGTCAATAGGTATAAGCAGAATGTCTAAATGACATAGGTAAACATAAAACTCTGTCAATTCTACAAAATTAATATAATTTTCGATTCGATGTTACATTTGAAATAAAATTAGTCCACGAAGTTTTCTCTAATCATTTTGTAAAATGAATATTAAAGCCGCATCATGCAGTTACTGAATTATTTTGTTCTAAGAAAATATCCTATACTCAATTCTATATTTTTAAATACCCTGTGTATGACTGTGTACATCCAGTTCATACGAATTTTTATAGTTGTTCAGCAATTTCAATACTTTATAGGCAATTAAACGACCACAAAAGAACTGTATAAGCGGGCATTATTCATTCAGGAATCTGTTTGTGTTTCTACATAATTAACTTATACATAAATTATGGTGAAAACTTAGACGAAGGCGTTCATTTTAATTTTGTTAAGTAAGGGTAAAACAGTGGGGTGTACGATTCCTTCCCTACATTCCCATTTGCATTAATAATAAAACAGAAACAAATAATAATAAATTTGAATAAAAAGCAGATTAAATTTAAAGAATTGGTGGTTCGGTGTGTTATTAAAAGTTTGAATAATTCTCGGTTTATTCGCCAAAATTAAACCACAATGTTGGTCGCAGACTTGTAAATTATATTTAGTTCAGTACATTATAGAATTTTTTTTTTAAATTATTTCTTTTCGAATTCTTTAATTAAAATTAGGTTCGTTGTGAATACGAAAATAAAATAAAATAAAACATTTTAAACAACCTCCGACTTTAAAATTATAGTCTCATTTTACCAGTAACATCAGATTTTTCTTCGGAAAAATTCGCGCTATTTTTACACACACCTTTAGTTAGGCGTTATAAGTAAGGTGCTTTAAAAACTACCTGGTCTAGCTAAAAAATTTCTTTGTTTGATGTTCAATAACGTCTTACTTAAAGGGGAAGCCTGTGATGTTTTAAAAAACGTTTAAGAATTTCTATCCCTAAATCTAATGATGTAAGTTCTATGCGTCCTATTTCACTAATTCCTTGCCTCTTAAAAACATTAGAAAGAACTATTAAAGTTAGGATGGAATGGTGGTTAGAAGAAAACAATTTGTTACCTGTTCTTTTTTATTTATTTGCTTTCATCATTATTAGATAATAATGTTTAGGGTACTGAGCAAATCACAACTTACACACTTTTTTATTTATCATGAAATTGCCTACACCCATCATTGGAGAACCAAACAACTACTCTTCTGGCTAATACTGACGAAGTATTGAATTACATGATAGGATTCCTAGCATTTTAAGACAAAAATAATATATTGAAACTAACAAACTGCGGAACATGACAATCCGACTTTTCCACAGTTAGACCCACAACCTTTCGTACAATTACAGAAAATTATGTTAGTCTAGGAGATAGCTACATATATGGGGTCTGGGATATAACATGTTGGCATTGCTGTTATGTTTTAGCAAATATTTACATTGAGAAAAAAATGTTGGCACTCACAGAGACTATTCTTTGGTACAAAAACTATAAGTCTGAGAAGGTGCTATTATTTTTTTTAAAAGCACCAGTTTTAGCCCGTTTTAGGTCAAAAGTCCAATTTTTGGAGAAAAAATCTGGAAAATGGTCAAAAAGAAAATGTTGGTATATGGTTTTCCAGCAATGAGCATTCACAATGAACATTTTCCGCCTGGTCAGAAAGGGTTATACTACGTTCCAATTTTGGCCGTAACGGATGTCGCCAGTGCTGCCAATTGCACGGAAAAAAAATGTTGGCATATATCGAATGTCGATCGCCAACTAATACTAAGCCCCAGAATGTTATACTCTGTTCCACAATTGAATATTTTCGGGGGCGGCTAGCGCCAAAACGGTCAGGGGGGAGGTCTGACTCACATAAGATAAAATATTTGCTAAAACATAACAACAAAGCCAACAGGTTATGGGGGCAGGCCCCATATGTGTAGCTATCTCCTAGACTATATTGAGACATCCGGCGTAGGTGGTTATGAAGTCATTATGTACTTCAAAAAATTGTTATTAATTACCCATCCCCACTATTTAGGATCGGTAGGAGTGACGGTAATTTGATAGGTGTATTGAGTCATATCGATTTAGCGAAGCTCAAGTATCGCTATTCATCAATAGAAACTCGTGAAATTGCAGCTTCATACGTCGCCAAAAGAAAACGTACTCCATTATCCACCATTATATTTGGTAGGCAATTTTTCCGCTTATATACTTCTGCTAAACGTTGCAAATCTTCATATGTTTCTCCAACAACTTCAAAACTTTTACTTATATCTGCCATCGGAATGATCATTTGATAATACTACGTTCAAAATAATACGTACGTGTTCATCGGGAACTTGTTTTAACTGAGTTAATAGTGACACGAAATATTTATTGAGGTAGTTCCAGGCATGAACTGACTCCATGCAACAACAATGATTTATCAGGGTACTCCTTTTTTCCACTAAACTACTCCAATCTTCACAAACACATTTATGACATGTATAAATTGTATACGTACACATACTAGTCCCTTGAGGTAAACCAGAAATATAATTCTGAACAACTTTCATTAATAAAATTTTCCGATAAAAAAATGCCTAGCGCCGGAAAATCGGAAACAGAGGTAGTGGTTGGAGGATAGGTCAGAAAATATTGTCACCATCGTGTTCCCCGCCCTCGAAAAGGACGGGGAAATGTCTTGCGGTCCAGCCGCAAAACTTTTGGGGTGAAGGATTTCCCTAAAGGGACTATACCATTTTGTATGTCTTATGAATTTACTAACATAGGAGAGTATGTGCCTTACTTAGAAATTATATATGACCATTTTTGTAGAGATCTATAATTTTCATAATAACCATCGTAATAACTGTCGGTCGATGGACCAACAGGCAGAGAAATATCCGCAGAAAAACATTGACATTTGACATTAAATAACTTTTTTCTACTCCCTTATGTAAATTTGCTATTTTCTGTACAGTCTGTAGAATGGATAAGTAGGCAATTCCAGTTAACTGAACGGATATATTTCATATCAGTTCTAGGATGTATATGAATTGAACCCGACCAAGCACAGTCCGTGTAAGTACATAGGCAACTATTCGTTTTAAAATCAAATTAGTGCGTAAGCTGTCAAAGTAATTGTCACTGTGTACTGTCAGTGTGTATTTGTGTAATATATTAATTTTTAATAAATCTTATAGTTTTTTTTAAGCTGGTCGTAGAAAAAGTATACTGTACAACTCGAGTGGATTATCCGTATCGCACTCAAAAGATTTGAAGCACTCCCTTTTTTTTGGATAACAATTGACAGACGCTTTTTAAACTACTTTTTTTTGTCCCATTTTTCGCAAACTACTCTGCGATTTACTCTAAAACTAAACGTCATTCAAAAAAATGGTAATCACAAAGTTAGATAGCTTATTCTTTCCCTAAAATTTTATTTTATTTCCACATCCACGTGTTGGATGGAAGAATGGTAACGGTAAAAAATAATTTGAATTTTATTTTGTTTTAACAGACCTTGTTTAGAGAACATTATTTAGGTATTATGCAAATCACAACTTACACACTTTTTTATTTATTATGAAAATACCTACTTTCTGTATATCGTTGCCCTAATCTGGGCGCGCTAATATACTAGTTAGCTAAATACTTACTCATTATTGGAGAACCAATCAAAACAACTACCCTTCTAGCTAATACTGACGAAGTATTGAATTACGATAGGATTTTTAGCATTTTAAAGGAAAAAATATACATTAAAATTACTTAAATCATTTATTTAAATTCACTCATTCACACATTTTTATTCAATATGAAATTATCCACTTTCTGTATATTGGTACCTTAATCAGGTCCTGCTAATATACTGCGTAGGAAAACACTTTAAAACACTCATTATTGGGAAACCAACCAAAACAACTACTCTTCTAGCTAATACTGACGAAGTAATGAATTACATGATAGGATTCATAATCATAATGAAAGCAAATAAATAAAAAATAACTAATTGTAAAGACTTTGAATCTCATGAAACGTCGAGATTTTAAGTTTGAGCAAACAAAATTCTGTCTATCGATCTGTTTGTCGGTCTGTCTGTATCTTTTTTTATGCGCACGATAAATCTGGAACGGTTTGTGATATTGACTTAAAATGTGTGCATCTATGTATTATCATCTGGAACTAGATTATATTTTGATTTTATTCCGTTGAAGGGTTGAGGTAAAAATGTAAAGCAAGCAAGAGTCCACAAAATTGAAATTTAGAGTATGTAAGAGAAGCCAACGCCTCAAAATACTTTTTTGACATCAGCCACCCCCACCATCTCCCCCATTACTAAAGGTATATTGTAACTCAGTGTGTGTGCAAGTCCAAAGACCTCAAAATCCTTTTTTGCATCCACCACCCCCACTACCGATGCGACATATCGTCTTTGGGGTAGATGATTTAAAATATTATATTATTAAAGTTCTGTGGACAATTATTTCCGCATAATGTAGTGCAAATATAGTAAACAAATTTTTTTAGTTGTAAGAGACTTGGATATTAAATTTGGTAGCGGTTTTTATGGTGATATTTGTATAACTGCATGGTCGAGATGGTAATAATTTCTCGAGTAATTTCTAGTTTATTTGACATTAAAACTATTAGTTCTTCAAATTGGCGGAAAGAGCTTCAATAGTTTAGGTTACTTTTGGTTTGACTTTTTGTCCACAATAGTCAATAATAAAACAAATTTTTAAAACATATTTCATCAGTTATTTAATTTTAATTGTTAAAATGTTTTGTACAATTCTGGTTATACTTATATTATCAAAAGAAAATATCTTACCTGGGTTTAAATCTAGAGGGCAGTTTTATATAACCCTATTTTTTATAAATGATTTATAGTTATTTAGTTTCCATGGCAATAAATTCTTTTATAAAAATTCCTGTCTCACCTACGTACACTTTTTTAGTTCTACCAACAAATGAAATATATAATTTAATATTTGTGAGACAATATGAACTTCAGATCATAATTTAATCACTAAACTATGCAATATATTTCAGGTAATGGTGCCGTAAATGACATTGATACATGCTTAGCATCGGGTTGCAGCTGAATTTAACGCCTGTAGAGAACACATAGCTGAACTACCATAAATTGTGTAGGAATGTTGAGGAATAAACTGCTACGGTAGCCTTTGAGAGCTTAACAACGAAAATTGAATTAGTTTCGTGGATTTACCGCTCTTCGGGCTACCGTGTAGTCCAAGCATGACCAGCTGCATGCAACAACTCAATATTTAATACTTAGAGCATAACTTTACAGAAGTGTGTATTTAGTTGCCCCTTTCAAGTTAAGCACTTAGTTGGGCAAATTTCGACTTTGGTGTACTTTAAATGGACGACTCTATTATGATAAGTTGCAAAACTACTTCGAGAGGCATTTCAAACAACTAAGTACCTACGGCTGAATAGGAAAATATCAGGCTCTAATGAAGTTACACGAAATGTCCATTTGCTGAATAATACTAGGTGTCTTGGTGTTCAGCAGAGCTAATAATATATTAGATAATTATTAATTTGGGGAGAAATGTCAAGATATACAGGGCGAGTCAATTTTTGATGAAAAACTGTGGGAGGCAATAACGGTTAAAACATTCAGTTTGATTTTTAGTTTTATTTTTAAATTTATTTATTTAACTTCTGCCTATTTCCGCTACCAACGCTTATCACCGACGCGAGGAAATGAGCCATCCTAACCAAGGAATCTTGCTGAACCTCTTCTCTGTCGGAGAGTAGGGATCTTTTACCTGCCTAAAATTTAATAGACAAGGAGTCGACTGCTCTACATCCCCTCCCAAGGATGGTATATCCACTACGTAATCCTCGCCATGAAATTACATAGCTTCTGCGTATAGGCTGATATACAAGCCGCTAAAAGGTGGCCGTGTGCTTTTAAAACTTTATTTAAAAAATGGACCTATTCCCAGATACAGTTTTATTATTTATTTATTGAATATCTGATGTTAGCAAGAGCTATCCTATCATATTTGCCAAATCCTTGAAAAAAAAGGTTTCAAATAAAATAGTTCCGTTCCATCCATCCTTTATCTTTATCTTTTCTTGATATAGTTGGTATCTATTCTGAGAAATAAAAAAGTTTCCCGCTTGTCACATTTCTTCCTCTTATTCACAATGTCTTGGTAGACGTTTTGTGATCCATAAATTATTCTAGTTCTGGTTTACCTCTATTTTCTATATGGCACGTATAGCAGCATCATGCCATCTGTCGTTGTTGTCTGTTTAGAGCAAAGCCTCGCCATGTCACTTTGCAGGACATTGATACAGACGCGCATATTAAAACATCAATTCTTGGTCTGTCTGCGTCCCTAACGGCCTGCTTCTCAGAGGCGTAAAAAGAGAGGAAGAAAACTAGAGCGTCAGCAAGTCTAATTTTTGTGCATTTCTATCACTCTATATATTACTCAACTGGCAAGATAGCCGATCTTGCCATTCGTATTATTGGTCGAATTTTATATTCGCAATTTAATCAAGTTCGATCATAATTTTCGTTTTGTTGTAATTTGCAGTTATGTAATAATCAAAGCTTATTGTCTGAGGCTCTCCAATCTCAACTTCGCTTGCTGCTTACTGTATTTATCTCTGGATTTACAATCGACCAAGATTATAACAATTTATTGTTTATAATTCATTATTTGTGACATATTTATGATTTTTTATGTTTGTTGGGTATTTTTCCATTGTAAAAAACATTTAAAAATTTTATGAAATAAACCTCTGCGCCAAAAGGATCAAACAGAGGTTGGTTTTTAATACTTCTGTGACAAAATGTCCCACGCCTAAAAACCGCTGCCCAAGGAATCACTACTTCCACATCCAGATTCTCTATCCAAGTCACTCACAACGAAAAAACTTTGTATGTAAAAATAATTGTTTATGGAACTTTAATAATATAATATTTGAAATCCTCTACCCCAAAAACCCATAAAACGATACCCCACATCGGTAGAGGGAGTGGGGGGTAGTGATAGGGGGGTGATAGTGGGGGGTGGATGAAGTAAAAAAATATTTTGAAGTTTCTGGTTCCTGTACAAACACTGAATCACAATTTTTTTTCATCCCCTTTAATAAGGGGGTGGTGGCTAATGCCAAAAATTTTTTTGAGACCTTAGCTTCTCTTGTATATACTAAATACCAATTTTATGGACTCTTACCTGCTTGATTGACCTATTTACCCCAAATTTACCCCAATTTACCCCCAACCCTTCGACGGAACTAGATGAAAATATAATCTAGTTCTAGATCTCGTTAAAGTACATATGTGTACCAAATTTCAAGTCAATATCTTAAACGGTTCCAGAGTAAACGTGCGCACAAAAAAAAGTTACAGACAGACAGACCGACAGGCCGACAGACAGACAGACCGACAGACAGACAGAAATTTTTTTTCGCTGAAACTTAAAATCTCGACGTTTCATGACATTTTAAGCCTATTTGGACAATAAAAATTTTTAAAATTTCTTTTGTCGTTACTATACTTCCACTGGACGTGGAAGTAAAATATATAAACTGAAACAAAAATGTTAATTGACAATGACCGCAGTTTATCCGATAAAATTCAGAGCTCTCGAGATGTAACCTGTGATTATTTTTAAAGTTCTATCCACTAGAACATTGTAAAGACTTAACAAATTTAACATTGTTTAAAATAAAATCATCAACTATATTAACTGTTCTGTGTAAGTAGTAAATATCTATGAATATTGAATAAAACAAACATATTCTTAAAGTTGTATATTTCATATACACAGGACAAAAAATGTTGTTCGCTGTTCATTGTGTTCATATTTATAGTCAAAACACACTATCTATAACTGTTCATTATTTTTAGAAAATAATACATGTGTGGAAAAAATCTTAGCAAGAAAAACAGAAAAATTAAGCGATAGTCACAAGTAATACTGAGACAATATTTATCTCATTTTTGTAGAACGCGGCATGGTTAAAGTTTCTGCTACTTACTTTGGAGTACCCCTACATTTATTCTGGATTTGTGTGCAAATAATTTTCATTTTGCTAGAGCTTTAAATTTAGTTTTCAGTAATTGCCATTAGAAATAAAAAACCTATGAAACCTCAATACGAGTACAATAAACCTTTATTTATGAAAAACGACGCTTATGTGTTAGCTTGATTGGTTTGTGAATCAGCAAATTTCACTGTTTTCAACATTAATCAATCCATTAAAGCATGTTAAATCGAAACAGCTTTGCTCCCTGGCAATGCAAGTGTAACTGTTTCTATACAATTCATTTCTGTACACATCATTACACTTGATAAATTAGCAGGTTGGCGAATTGTCTCTAGGGAATCGGGGGCGCGCTGTTCATCAGTTGATGGACTCTTGGGAATATGTTCCACGGATCATTCACTCTTGTGATGCGGAAAAATCAGCATAATGTACGATTCCAGATAAAAAGTGCACGGTTTTGTTAGCTAGAAAGCAAACACTAAAGTCTTATGAATAGATAAAGGGGCTCCGCAAACTTTACTGCCTTGCAGTCCATGTTATCGCGTAGGTAGAGTGGAAAAGAGCGCTTGGAATGCGGGACGCTTCTTGGAGTTAGACGGGGAGACGCTGATAGTTCTTATATTGTGCAAGGAATGCCTTCATTGTCCCTTCTATGTGAAGGAGGGATGCAAAGATATCTCTGCAAAAACCCTTATTGTCTGGTGAGCAGATACAAAACCATTATCTGCGCTTCTTATTATTTTTACACTGTATACGTACGTGTCAAATAATTCAACAGAAATTGCTTTTATACAATACATCAAAGTTATTTCTATAGGGAGTTTTAAATGAAAACTGGTATTATAAAATATAAAATCATTTTTATGGCAACGTTAAATAATCGCAGTTATTATTATACTCTTCGCAAACATGAAAACAAAGAGTATATTGCATTTGATCGCACATTTCTAAAACCGTTAGTACGACTCGTAAATAAAAAATGTTAGTGAACGAATTCTGAACAACTTTCAAAATGTCCGTCTGCCTGTTTGTCCGTCCGTCGCGTTTCTTGTAAGCACGATACTTAAGAAATAAAAGACCGATTTATTGAAACTTGGAGACTAAGTTAGTGTTAGGAAGAACCCTGTTATCCAAAATCTAAAAGTAAATAAAAAAGTTATTAATCATTTAAATTTTAAAGAAATTGTCTTAATTTCTATGTTTTGTAACTGAGTATGAATCTTGTAAAATGTTATTTTCTAACATTATTAGTACACATTTCATTAGCATATATTTCATATCAATGTAATATCCAACTATCGAAACATTGTTTTCAACTAGACAGATATATTATCGAAATTAATGAAGTAGCCAACATATGGCGGTCCGGCAGTTACACTTTTGACTCGTAGTCTAGCTATGATGGACTTTCGAAAGGCGAATAAACTAGCTGAAAACTTTGAAAAATATACAACATTAACGCATCCAATAATCCGGATCATGATCGCATAGTAGAAGATATTAACCATGTAATGCTATTATTGGTCATGACCTCTAATTGACAATACGGCAATATTTGAAATTCATGGTCAAACCCTCAGAGCTAGTGAAGCTTATTAAGACATTGCCTAAAATTAAGGAGGAAAAGATGGTATTTAATACAACCTTCTTAAATATCTGCCAGGGAAGGGTACTGTACAACTAACATAGGTATATCGTTAACGCGATTCTATTATCACAACACTGTCCTAGTCAGTGAAAACGCGCCATAGTGGAAGTAAGGAGTCGGAAAGTATGCAAAATCGTGTTAAAGTTATGTAACCATTCCCCCTCCCCATTTTCGAGGGTGATAAATATGAATAACAAGGTGAAAAAAGTTTTTAGTCATGCGTACCCCCTGAAATGGCCAAAAACCACCCCTTTTTGCTTAATTCTCATTTGACAGCTTGGCATCGACTATTTGCAGGAATTATTTGTTTTGTCGTGAGGATATAACAGATGGTGAAAGGTGATATCAGGTAGTAGACCGCAACTGCCCTTAAGGGTGAAATCTACTCTGTTAGAGGTTGTAAAATTGTTTCTTTTTTTTTCTTGTTTAAGACGTTTACCCCCGTTTTCGAGGATGTTGATCAAGGACAAAGGTAAGTGTGAATTGTGACAACCTCAGGGGGGTTGGTTCCACCCCAATAATTTGTACATTGAGAGTGGGGGTGATTGTAAAGTCACCATTTGTCTACTTTACATCCTCATCAAAAATGAACCTATTCTCGCAAGGATTTGAAATTCATGTTCCTTAAAACGGGATATAAGGAAGAGAATATTATTGGTAAAAATTTCTGTTTTTAATAAATTATACATACAGGACACGATTTTGAGTAAAATATAATATTTTTTACAAGACATTAATGTAATCTAGAAGGTGCTTACAAAAAGAATTACATGGCTCATATTCCTCAAAATGAACATCACTTTCAATGTTATTGCCTCTTTCTTCATCGCATGGATCGTCCGTTTCCGATTTATGATCGAAAATATACACTTCGGGTATAAAATTTAGGAAGTTTACAGCATTATCATAACTATTATCATTAGATTCGTTTATTTCTATGCTTGATTCATCATCTTTATCCTCTGGCGCACAATTCTCACATAATTTACCTTGACAAGTCTTACAAAAAACGCTACATCGTAAACCTAATTTTATAAATCCTCATCGTTTCGCACATCCGCCCTTACAATTACAATTATAGTTTAAAAAAAAAGACAGGAACGAATTGATCTTCTGAAAATTTGAAATTGATGGACTATGGATACCTCGAGGACACAAGATTTACCCAGAAAACAGTAAAAAGGCGGAAAAAACAAATAAGTGTTCGAGTTCCTGATATAAAGGGGTGTTTCCGACAGGTTAAGAGTGAAGGAAGGGTCGAACCAGCGTAAAACCATTTTTTTTCTTGATCAGCATCCTCAGTAACGGGGGTAAACGTCTTTAAGAAGAAAGAAAAAATAAACAGTTTTACACCCCCTGAGGGCGGTTGCGGTCTACTACCTGACATCACCTTTCACCATCTGTTATATCCTCATGAAAAAACAATGAATCTCTGCAAAAATAGTCGATGCTAAGCTGTCATATACGAAATAGATAGATAGATAGATCTTTATTGGTCATATATACATAAATTATGTTTTGACACGTCAAGAAATATGGCAATAAAAACCAACAAAAAGTGGTTGTCTTAAATAGAAAAAAAAAGTGCACTATAAATAAAACAAATAAATAACAAAATAGAGTAAATAACAATAAAGCACATAGAATAACAAACAATCATTATCACATATCAAGTTTATAAAATTAAACGAGAAAAATCAGTTGACAAGAATTCGTCAAAGTCATAAAATGCATTTTCAAGGAGGAAACGTTTAATTACATTTTTAAAGCGAGTACAGTCAAGTGTTTGTACAGCAATCGGTAACACATTGAAAAATTTTACTGCATAATAGCAGGTGCCATTTCTGGTTTTTGAAAGTCGGAAAAACTCCAAATATATATTGCCCCTATTACGAGTTGAGTACGTATGTACACTTTCACATGTTATGTAATTATTAAGGTTATTTTTAACATGGATAAGGCACTGCAGTATATAATTACAGGGTAAAGTCAGTATCTTATAAAAGCATCCCTACAATCATCTCTATATGATAGCCCAGCAACGATTCTGACAGCCTTTCTTTGCAGTGAAAAAACTGTTGAGGTATGTGCCGAGTGGCCCCATATTAAAATGGCATAAGTGAGGGAAGATTGAATTATTGCATGATATGCCATTAAAAACCGTTGACTGTGACACACAATTTTTTAAATTGCGCAATAAGAAAATATTGCGTGATATATTCTTGCAGATGTAGGACGTGTGTTCCTCCCATGTTAACTTACTGTCCAAGATAATGCCCAAAAATTTAACGTAATGGGAGGTCATTTGTACAGAGTGCTGTCTTAAAAAAAAATCATAGTCTCTGTTTTATCATCATTCAATATTAACTTATTGTTTAAAAACCAGTTGTGAACCATAGACAAACTGTTTTGAGCCTCTGAAAATAAAGTGTTACAATCTTTATGGGAATGAGCCAATGTTGTGTCATCAGCAAAGAGAGTGAAGTTTATTGAGGGACTACTGTTTGGCAAATCATTAATATAAATAAGAAATAAAACCGGTCCCAAAACTGAACCCTGAGGGACACCAAATTTAATATCAATGGTACCAGAGTTAACATTATTAAAATGAACAAATTGATGACGATCAGTCAAATACGACATAATCAATTTTCTGCTACTCTCAGAGAAATTGTAAAATTTTAGTTTGTTCACCAAAATATTGTGAGGCACACAGTCGAAAGCCTTACTTAGGTCTAAAAATTGCACATGCACAAATTCTTTGGCCTCGAAACCTTTATTTATTACATTTATCAACGAATTAATTGCCAACGTCGTTGACAATTTTGACCTGAAGCTATATTGACAACTATTGAAAAGATTACAATTTTCAAAATAATTTGTGATTTGAGATTTCAGAACTACCTCAAAGATTTTGGCAAATAATGGCA
This sequence comes from Rutpela maculata, assembly GCA_936432065.2. Classification (NCBI taxonomy): domain Eukaryota; kingdom Metazoa; phylum Arthropoda; class Insecta; order Coleoptera; family Cerambycidae; genus Rutpela; species Rutpela maculata. The sequence goes on from OW386285.2 coordinate 117,030,746, forward strand.
CGATAGAAATAGGCCTGTAATTTGCCGGATCATCAATACAGTTTTTTTTTAAATAAAGGTAACACTTTTGACAGTTTAAGACATTCTGGACACACATTCTTTCTAATGCATTCATTAATTAGTTTAGTGAGTGGAATGGTAATAATATATTTAATACAATTGAGAATTTTAATGTTGATATCATAAGCATCTTTACTCTGTTTGTTTTTCAGATTAGATTGTAAGTAACTTCACTAAAAATAAAATCCTTGTTAGCACCAGTTTCTATGGATCTTGTAAAATAATTTTCAAAATTGTCGGTGGGAGATGACAGGGAGTTAACTAAATTTTGAGCAATGTTTCCAAAATAATTATTAAATTCGTCAGGAGAAATAATTTCTGACGAATTGTCTGTTTTATTTTTGTTTACATTAACCAAATTCCACATTGCTTTTTGCTGATTCTTATTTCGTCGTATATAGTTATCGTTTGCTACTTTCTTGGCTTTTAATATTTCATTTTTATAAATACGTTTTTTGTCATTAATCATTTTTTTCAAATCGCTAGTAGGATTAGTCTTATAAATATCAAGAAGGAAATGTAATGTCTCTTTCAATTGACGCAAATCATCAGTGTACCAAGTTACATTAACTTTCTTGTCACTGGTTAAGATTTTGGACTTAACTGGGAAAAACATGTCCAGAGCAGAAGTAATTATATCTAAGAAAAATTCAGATTTAACATCAATATCTATCGAAGAATCATCGATACCCCCAATCGATCTCTTGCAGATATCTGTTTAAATTAAATAAACCTATATCGGAAATAGGTCTGAAAGAAATTTTATTTGATGCTCGTGGAGGCTCACAGTTCATTATACTTAAATTGATACCAATATGATCAGACAAGTGCGTATCAAATAATTGCAAATTACAATTATCAAGGCAAAAGTTAATAAACATATTATCCAAACAATTGCCGAGACGAGTAGGAGCATCATTGCATGCAATGAAACCAAAAGAACTGAATAAATTAATAAGTGTGTGAACCTGTTTATTGGGGTTATTAAAATGAACATTAAAATCTCCTGAGAAAATTACATTTTTGCTTTTTTATGTGATAAAGTTCAAGGCACACGTAAGCTTCTGCAATAATATATCAAAATCCCCAAGAGTAGGGGATCTATATGTTGTTATTATTATAAAATTATCACAAACAACAGCAGACAGTTCGCAATGAAAGTCAATAGAAAGTTCATTAATTTGAGTTATAGGGGAACACTTATATGTTTTCCGACAGAAAATAGCAACGCCGCCATGAATACTATTTTTCCTGCTAAAATTTGTGTTACAAATTTAGATTAATAAGCAAAAAGGGGTGTTTTTGGCCGTTCCAAGGGATGCCCATGACTCAAAACTTTTTCACTCTGTTATTCGTGTTCAACACGAAAACAATGGGGGAAGGGGGGGTTAGGTTTCATAAATTGAGCACGATTTTGCTTCTTTCGAGAAAATCCCGACTCCTTACTTCCATTACCATAGTTGTTCCCATTCTCAAATCGAATAAGAATGCTAAGATTGCAGGCAGACCAATTTCGCTGCTGTCAGCGATTTCGAAGGTAGTGGAGAAGATTATCCTGGACAGGCTAAAGTCTGCAAAAGATGAACTTAACATTAACGACGAATATCAGTTCAGGTTCAGGAAGGGAAGAAGTACAATACAAGAAAACTTTAGAATAGTTAACGACGTAAAAGTACAATACAATCCTGGTAAGAGTACCATCATGGTACTCTTAAATATCGAAAATTTCTTCGATACCGTCTAAATCCTGCTAATATTTAAAATAATTATAATTTTTTAACTCACATCACAAAACTCATACACTAGTATATGACCGGCAAAACGCCATAGGTGCAAGCGAATACCAAATTGTCTACACAGCTGGACATTCGTGCAAGGCTCAGTCCTCGCCCCAAAATTATACAACCTGTACATTTCTCACTTCCCTGCGTTCCCGAATGCTAAACTGGCCAAGTATGCCGATGATACAGTGGAAGATCCAAGTAAATATTGAGAAGTCAGAAGCACCTCTCTTCACGCAAAACTATACTAAAAAATAGACAGCTACTGGAAGCGGCTGGAACCTCCCCACACGGTGGATCCTTATCAGCTGTATTTGGATATTACATCAGAGCACTGAGCAAACAGATAAATTACACGTGACTTTGGAGCCATTTATTTCATGAACAAATATCGAACGAACAGAAGTGGACTACAAGCAATCTGTTAAAACATAACCTCTCATGTTTGTTTATGTTGCATGTTAATCAATTGCCGGATATTATAAGGGTATTAACAAATAACGTTTCGAAGATTTTGTAGAATATTGGATAACGAAAAAAAATAATAACACAGAATTTAGCCCAAATGATACTCTAACCTTAACAAGTCAATAACATTATGGACAGTTCAAGCAGACTACGCAAAAGTATCCTATAGAATTATATAAAGTAAATAAATTTGATATAATTCTACATTCCTACAATTCTACATTCTATAATTGGGGGTTATTACTAACGTCGCCGAAAAAGAAGATTTTATTATTAGTAGTAATGTAATATATCTGTTCTTTAAGTTAAAAATGGAGGACGGGGATAACAAAAAACAACCTTCTAAATAGGACTTTAGTAGGACACTAGTAGTGTGCTAGCTTTGAATGTGGTTGTGCTGGACGAATGCTTACTATGGGCTTTTTATGTCAGAGTTACGATAACTGAATATTAACTGAGGGGCTGGCGCCGCTCCGGCCTCCACGAGAACAATCGTTATTTATTAATTACAGACGGATGATAGCTTCAAAGGTGCTTATGTCAGGGTGTGCTACATCGTGTGCTAGTAAGTTGGGAAGGAAAAATAACTGGAGACAAGACAGGTGGTTGACTACCTACAATTTACGAAAGGAGTAGGACCTATAAGGCCGGTTTTCGGGCTTTTTTATTTTTGGTCAAAAAATTTCGAAACAAATTTTTTTATCATATATATTCAATATCTAATCTATTCCACCCCAAACAGAACTTCCCAACCATCCCCCCTCCATGTATCCCCCTTAAATTCTTAAAGAACCAGTTTACATTAGTACACATGCTTTGATGATTTTGAACTTGAAAATCATATTTCCTTTGAACAAACTGTACCCTAAGCTCCCCCTACTACTGTACAACACTCCAACGTCCCAAACCCTCAAGGACAAGCACCTTCTCCTCGCAACTAACGTAAATCGTTATGCTCCTACTAGGTCTAAATAGTTTTAAAAGGATTTATTTACATTAATAATAAAATGTCAATTCCTCTTATGCCTTCCTCCCCAACACCCACTCTCCCCCGAAACATTCCCGTTCTCATCATACTGCTACAAGCTTGGTATAACGAAGACTTTTATTTTTTTTTTATCGGCAGAGATATAACTTTGCGCCCATTTTCTTCCCTCACCCTACGCCCAAAACAAACAAAAATACGAAGAAAGATAGTAAGGTAGTACTGTCGATACTGCAGGAGTCAAAAGTATACACTGTTTCGTTTGACTTGAGCAGTATTTAGATTAGGCAACGTCGCGATAGAGTGAGAGAGAATTGACAATGATTTATCAAAATCGTCGCTTCAACTGCCTTCGAAATCACTAAACGTCAAAAAACGCCACTTTCGATTCGTTCGTGTCGAGCCAAATTTTCCAATTACGATGTACGATTTACGATCAGGTTTAACTGGAAGTCTTCTTCTTTACGTCGTGACATTGTACGGCTGTCCCGCCGGTGTTTTCCCAAAAATATGAACGTGTCAAGATCGCATGTTTTTGCAATTTTTCCGGTTCCGAAATGCGAGCTATTGTTCTTTGCTATTTTTCTTTTGAATGTTCTTTGCTATTTTTCGCAGATATCTCCGGAACCATGAGAGGTAGCTCGAAATTATAAATAATGTTAAACGAGTATTTTCCACTACAAATCTTTTGCTACCATCAGCATTTAGGCGGAATTGGGAACTTTTCGTTTTTCGGTAAAATTACGCTATTTTGTCGCAGTAATTAATCGGTAATTAATTGAAATTGATCTCATATACGATGCCCACTTAAAATCATGTATCAACTAGATATTCCATTAATCTTCACCTTTCAAAACAAAAGTTTCTGGGAAAGATGATTTTTTTAAGATGAAATGGTTGAAGATGCATATAAAAAAATTAAATATAATGGTTTATTAAACATTTTAGGGAAGTTGAGAACGGTGTTGTTAAAGTTACCAAACACAAAAAATATTACAGAGAATTTTTAACCAAGAAATCGTTATTATAAAATTAATTACTTACAAAATGAAATATTATTATCTGTAACATTATTAGGCATTTATATTTTATTAGATTTGATAAATATGGCTGTGCTAATCAAACATCGTTCATGTTATTTTTAATAAAGAACTTTTATGAGACCTACATTCTCATATTACATGCATTTTTAAATTTCGTGAGCATTGTAACTTCATTTAAGACGTTGCCACGTCAATAAACTACCATATAAAAAGTAGACTTTTAACATTTATTCGCTAATTACTACTATCACATGCTCTGAAGCTGTACTTTTAAGAGTCTAAAATGTTTTGTATATTATTTTCTCTCGTTTTCTCCTTTTTAATTGAAATCTGAACGGTAATTTTTGTAAAATATGATGAAACCTATGATTTTTCATAAGGATCAATGTTTATTCGCTAATAATTACTACTATCACATGCTTTAAAACTGTACTTTTAAGTGTCTAAAATGTTTTGTATATTATTTTCTCTAGTTTTCTCCTTTTTAATTGAAATATGAACGGTACTTTTTGTAAAATATGATAAAACCTGTGATTTCTCAATGTTAAAAGCATAAAATTTCAAATGTCAATATTTTTTACTGGTTCTCTGTAGTTCTTCAAAAATTTAATTGGATCATTATCTTACCATAATCTACTAATATGTAGAATTTTATTAAATTCTGAACATTAATTCTAAGACCGACATTACTACCTTCTGAAAAAATGAGACAAAAGTACATATACCATAAGCTCTAAATCAACAGACAAAAAGGCAAAAAAAATTCTAACCTAAACCTCTCTACATGGTCGGAAGAGGGGGTGTTGGGGGAGGGGGATATAAGTGGATTTGGCATTTTATTAATAATGTAATTAAAAATTCTTTCAAAACTATTTTATGTCCGGTAGCAGCTTATGTTGTGGGAGGAGGAGGTGCTTGTTATTGGGAGGTTGGGTGTGTTAATGTACTGTACAGTAGTAGGGGAGCTTATAGTGTAGTTTATTCAAAGGAAATATGATATTCAAGTTCTGAAAACTGAGACAAAGGTACATATACCATAAGCTCTAAATCAACAGAAAAAAAAACAAAAAAATTATCTACACGAAAAAATGGTTCGGGAGAGATGGTGTTGGGGGGGGGGGTATAAGAGAAATTGGCATTTTATTAATAATGTAATTAAAAATTCTCTGAAAACTATTTTATATCTGGTAGCAACATAAAGGTTTATGTTGGGGGAGGAGGGGATGCTTGTCATTGGGGTGTTGGGGTATTGTACAGTAGTAGGGGGAGCTTATGCTGCAGTTTATTCAAAGGAAATATGATATTCAAGTTCAAAAATATCTTAAGCATGTGTGCTAATGTAAACTGGTTCTATAATAATTTAATGAAGTTACATGGAGGCGAATGGGTTGGAGGAACTTCTGTTTGGGGTGGAATAGATTAGACATTGAATATGTATTATAAAAAAAAAATTTCGACATTTTTTATACCAAAAATAACAAACCGAAAACCGGCCATAGGCCCTCCTCCTTTAAGAATCAATAATGTGCATATAATGAGCAGATATCTTAATTATGATTTCAATTTTATTTGGCAACGGGATAAGCCTTTATTTGTGGGGAACTTGACATAAAATTTGATATTATATTGGATATAAATTCCAACAGTTACATCAGTAGATAGCCGGAAACGCTGATTTTACAATATAAAATAGTATTTCATTATCATTTCCACAAGGAAACGGAAGCGTCAGTGTGTGAAGCTGAAAGATTTATCCTAACGCATGGGTCTATCGATTTCACGTCGGTTGAGAACAGTTGAGATAACTGCTGTGGCTTCGGAGAAGTTATTGGATTGGCGCATGCCAGGTTCATATAACTTGCTTTAAATTTTACCTTGTTGTTTACCAACAGATTTAGAATTAATGTCAAAACTATCTGATTTCTATTAAACCGACTATTATATTTGCCACAGATGTTGCAGAAAACTTTAGGATATAAACCGAATACATTCTTGAGTTTCGAGGAAAGAAATTTGAAAACTTTTAACTATTAGAAATGTAGCAGCCTTGCAGTGAGTTTTCAAATTTATATTGCATAATGAGTTCTAATAACACATGTTTCCTTTTTTCCTTCGCCAATATTTAAGCCAATTCATAACTTGGCAGTTAAAGTTAATATTTGTATATTGTCGTGTATATGCTGGGCTTGCAAGAAAAATTGAATAACTGTGTCAAACCTAACCGTCCAATTGTATTAGAACAAATTTAGACGTTTGGCAAAAATAACCGATAAAGTATTGAAACTTGACAGATATACTGATTCAGGAGTACTATTAAACGAAATTACTTCATTACGCCTGAATCAACATCTGCCAACTTTTAAATCTTTATTAGTAATTTACCTCCAATTTTCCCTTTTTAACTATTTGACTGACCTTATTATACTCTTCGCAAATACGAAAACAAAGAGTATGTTGCATTTGATCGGCACATTTCTAAAACCGTAAATATTGCTCGCAGTCAAAAAAATTTCATGTCATTGTGTTAGTGAACGAATTCTGAACAACTTTCAAAATGTCCGTCCGTCGGTCCATCCGTATTAATGACTTAAATTTGAAAAAAAATTTTTTTATTTGTATGTTTTTGTAATTGACTAGAAATTTGGTGGAATGATATTTCATTTTAATATCTAAATATGTATATATTTTACAAATATACATTTCATAATGTAATATAAAACCGTGAAAATATGATTTTAGCTCGTGGGGTTTGGTATGTTCTTTTTTTATTTTTACTTTCTTTTACACTGAGTCTTTTACCAATTAAGTTCGTACCTACTATAAAACTAAAAATGTCTAAAACTAACAATATTTACAAAAAACTGCGAAGAGTATTGTGGCGATCAGTTCACTTGCTGGGTAAATATAAGTCACCAACCCCAGGCTCAAGTAACCAAGGATCCAGGAAACAAAATATAATACAATAACAAATTTAACAAAAATTATAATTTTAAAATTTGAATACAAATATTTTGAAACCCTTTTCGAATCTTATTTAATAGCATTACACCGCTATATTGGTGACCCCAACGCTTCACGCATTGTATGCCTCCTGAAGCAGAGGAAGAATTAATGGTGAAGACTGAAGTTTGATTTCTCTTGACAGTATTTTTACATAGTTCTGCCGAAAATTATCTCCCATAGATTTCCTAGACAGCTGTGTCAGTTGCGACAAGACCATGGGGCCAAAGGAAACTGCTCGCGCTACTAACCGCTGTTGATTAGAAGACAAATTCAAATTCGTAGACTTGGAAGTATATATTCCCAACATTCTCCTAATCAATCCTAGACGGCGAAGAAGCAAAACTGTATTAATTTAAATCAATCCTAGACGGCGAAGCAGCAAACTTTATTTATCTAGTAAGTGAATTGTTTTGCCATTTATCATTATTTCTTCGTTACTAAAGGGAATCATGTCAGTCATTCAACGTTGACGTCTCGAAAAATCTCATTCAAAAACATCACAAATAGCATATTATATTCAATCAATTAATCAATCGATCAATTAGTCATCCATTTATTTTTTCTTTCTTTTAAAAATGGCACCAACAACAGATAATATTTTATTAGATGACATACAAATTTCATCAGGTGCAGGGACATCTCATGGTAATTACGTCACGACCATTAAATTACCACCTTTCTGGGTATCTAAACCAGAAATATGGTTTACTCAAATTGAGTCACAATTTTCAATTCACAGGATTGTTAGCGATCGAAAAAAAATACGATTATGTCATTGCCAGAGAGAGATCTATATGACAACTTGAAAAATATACTAATTTCTCGTTTGACCTCAAGCGAGGAAAAGCGATTAGAGGACCTACTCTCTGGTTCCCAGATGGGAGACCAAAAACCATCAGATTTTTACCGGTCAATGCTATCAACGGTCGGAGGTTCCCATGTGGTGAGCCAGGAGCTCCTGGTCAAGTTGTGGAAGCGGCGACTACCCAAAACAATCTGAGATTAAGGAGTTAATTGACATCGCCGCTCGTATATGGGAGACGTGTCAGAATTCTATGACTTCCCTTACCTCAAATTCGATTTGTAACATCAATCCAACAGTTTCTACATCTAATTTGATCGCAACATTTCAAGACACATTAAATCAAATCTTACACAAACAGGAAATCTTTACATCTCAATTACTTGCTATTGAATCTAAAGTTTCTTCAATTCCTTTCACTACTCCTACAGTTTCTGGAACTTATTGCGATAGTTGTAGAAGTCGACTCGACTCGAGAAATCGCAGAGGCTCGAGGCCCCGTTCTAACAGTCGAAGTGGTACCAGCGTTAGATATAATCCATCTAATACCAAAGTTTGCTATTACCATCAACTTTATGGTCGTAAAGCATTTACGTGTCTCGGAGATTGGTGCACGTTCGCCAAAGATGTCAAAACCGACAATCAAAGATGACTAAATGTCAATAATATTTTGACAACTGACGTTAATTGCCGAAAATTATCTCCTATAGAATATGTAACAATTATATAAAAAGTTTAGTGAACAGGCGAAAAGTATGTTTTTAGCTTGTTTTCTTTGTTAATATATTATGGTCAAAATTGAAGCAAGTTTCATCTAAGTTTCACACCAATATTTTCAATAATTATTTATCATTGGATTATATTTTTTATTTTTTTAGTTTAGTCTTATTTATATCAACGCCCTAGCGGAGCTTAGCTATTCCACCACTAAACTAGGACACACACTCAAACATTAACATGACAACCATTACCTGCGACATCGCCATCTGCCATCTGCAATCTACGCAGAGACTCGAACTCAGGAGGGTTAACAGCGAGTAGCCATGTTGTCTCACTCATCAGAGGACTATCCTAGTGCCACCGTAATGGTAACACATTAAAAGTGGTACTAAATATCCATACCCTAGCCAGGATTTGAACTCGTGGTCGCAAGCTTAATACCATAAGCATTGCGCCACTGAGTCGGTTCTGAATCAATACTATTTGAATATATTTTTATACTTATGAACACACACGTTCAGCATAGTAAAGAAAGTGTCAGTAAACATTGACCACGCTTGCACTTAACAAGACGCTGATGTACGATTTGTCTCAGGTATTTAAACAAGGAAGAACATGAGTATGACTGGCGTCTCCTTTCTAAAATACGAACAAGATGCTACCCTGATGGAGGTGTCCCTAAAAACCACGCTGTGCCGTGAATTTGTATAATCCTCATGAGAAGCCATCAAATCAACAAACCTGCCGAATCCGTCTGCAATGAAATCCTGCATATTGCATAATATGTAGGTTTTAAAGACCATGGCCATACTGCCCAAAAAACGTAAAAGGCAGTATGTATCAAATGTTGAAAAATTACATTTTTATTTATTATGAAAGAGCAGTAAGTAAATGATGCAGCTTCTGAATTATAAAATGGAATGCAAACAGTAGTATGTGGCGTTATTAACAAAAAAAAAAAAAAATGAAAGGCATAAGGCAGTATATGCATGAACGGCAATTTCTGCAATTTATCTTATATATACAACGTGATCTACCATGACATGCGGAAAATTTCACCGAAAGGAATTAAAAAAATGACCAAAAATATCACTTTATCAGACTTGGGATTGACACTACTGGCAGCAAAGCTGGATAAGATAGAAGTGACTTTTTGGTTTTAATAAAATCACACTACAAAAATAGCGAAATAAATCGAAGACATTGACCCCATGCTGAAATGACAAGCAGATATACGAGATATTTAGTTAAACCTGTCAATGTAAACCTGTCACCTAGAAGAGGTCTACACACAATGCAGCGGCAGGGAGCCAGCCTTGTCGGCATGCTTTGAACTCATTCGTAAAAGTGAACTGGTTCGCTGGAATTCCAATCTTCAAAGCGTACCGACAATGTTGGCTCCCTGCCACTGGATCGTGTGTAGACCTCTTTGTTTGATCTCGCCGGCCGGTTTCACTTTTTATGCCAATTAAGGAAATGTGAACAACTCGAATACGTTCTTTCACAAGTAAGTTCATCGACCTATTCAGGAGTACGTCAGGACTTACTCAACATCAGTAGTGTATCTTCGCAAATTTACTAATAATTTAATATACTAAATTACCTCAGAATCCTCTAAAATTTTGCAGGGGCTTTCCCACATTGAAGACTAGTACACCATTTTATTTTCCGCATTTCTTGGTAGATCACGCGGTATACATTATTATATTCGCATTCCAAATATTGTACTTGGCCAAACGGCAGCATATGCATGATCAAAATGATCAAAGTGAATCATCTAGCATTAAAATTTACGAAAGTATAGAACGAAAAAAGTGTCTGTTATGTCATCCAAGATCAACACCTGAAATTTCATCACTTACTGTTGACCTTTTAATCAAATTACTGATGCCAAAAAATTTTGAGGCCTTTGGTTCTTGTACCCACATTAAATCACAATTTTATTTTTTTTACCCACTTTTGTATGGGGTGGGGGTGGCTGATGCGAAAACAAATTATGAGGCCTTCACAATAGGGCGGGGGTGGTAATGAGGTGGTTGATGCCAAAAAAATGTTTATACACAATAAATCCCAATTTTATTTTTTTACCTCCTTTAACAATGAAATTAACAATGGGGTGGGGGTAATAATGGAGTTGTTAGTGGGGATTTCTGATGTAAAAACAAATTTGGTTTTTGTATACACAACTATATCACAATTATATTTTTCTCACCCCCTTTAATTGTGGGGTGGAGGTGGTAGTGGGAAATGGCTGATGTTTGAGGCATTTGATTCTTGAACATACACTAAATCATTGACTTGCTTTACCTATGTGCCCCTATTTACCACCATTTACCCCCCAACCCGTCAATGGAATAAGATCAAAATATAATCTAGTTCCAGATCTCACTATAACATATGGGTGTACCAAATTTCAACTCAATATTATAGACCGTTCCAGAGTAATCGTGCATATAAAGGAAAGTTTTTTTTTTTTAACTGTTTAACGTCGGCCTATTTCCACTACCAGGGCCTATCACCGACGCCAGGAGACGAGCTACCCCCAACCTGGAAATTTTGCCGAACCTCTTCCCTTAGGAAGAGTAGGGATCTTTTACTTGCCTAACATTTAATAGACAAGGGACCGCCTGCTTTACATCCCCTCCGAAGGATGGTATATCCACTACGTAATCCTCGTCTGAAATTACGTAACTTCCGAGTATACACTGATATACAAGCCTCTAGAAGGTGGGACGAGAACGCTGTATTTCCCAAGATGGGAGCCCATCCAAGTACTAACCGCGCTCGACGTTGCTTCAGCGGAATATCGACTGATATTCACATTGAAGTCGCCTCTACGCTCGCCCCTAAAGAAAAGTTACAGACACAAAATTTTTCTTTGTTCAAACTTAAAATCTCTCGAACAAAAAAATCATTTTTTTTTTTACGAATTCGATACTTCCACGATGTGGAACATTTTCAAAGTGAACAAAAATTCAGTACTGCTCCTATTATTGATTGCTAATAAATAATTCTATTAAATATGAGACTAGCAGAACACTCGACTTAATATTTTTAGTATTCCTCCTAGGTCACTGAATTCAGAATAATTTACAAACCAAAAAAAAAAAAAATGGAATGTAATCTTACTATTAGAAAGTATCTTTTCTCATTGCCCATATATATCACGTTTAATAGTGCAGATTTTACAGTGTCTCTTAGGAATATTAACTTAACTTTAATTTAATAATTTCGTACAAGTTTTCCTCAGCATATTTGTATGTCTAAAAAGTTCAAACAAAGAAATGTCAATACAAAAGAAAAGTCTCACAATCTGTCACCAAATCATTGACTTTTAAATCGGATAACGGATAGCCCGCAGATGCTTTCCAGTTTTATAGGGGAAAGTAAAATTGAGCTGACACATGCCGTAAAGTCAACTAATTGGTGTCCTTGATGTCCTATATATTTTATCGAGAAAGGAGAAAAGTATATGATATGATTATACTTTGAAATTATTTTTAAACTTGAAATGTTTTTCTTATTATAAATAAGTGTGTTTTTCATAAAATCATATTTACTAAATAAAATGAATTGACATGCTTTATATTCTTAAACTTTTTTACTTTACATAAATAAACATTTAGGGAACATTTACATTTAGGAAACAAGGAAATGTTCAGATCCTCGAGTTCCTTACCGAGACAAATCTAGACCTCCTTGCTTTAGAGGATCATTGGGGTGATTCGAATATTTTAAAATGATCAATAATTCTTAACTGAATTTCAATAAATAACTTAAGTATTTTCAATATATTTTTTTGCCTTAAAATGCTGGGAGTCCTGTCGTGTAATACAATACTTCGTCAGAATTAGCTAGAAAAGTAGTTGTTTTGATTGGTTCTCCAATAATGAGTGTTTTAAAGTATTTTCCTAAATAGTATATTAGCGTGACCAGATTAAGGTACCAATATACAGACAGTAGATAATTCATATTAAATAAAAAAGACTGAATTTAAATAAATACTTTAAGTATTTTCAACATATTCTTTTTCTTTAAAATGCTAGGAATCATATCATGTAATTCAATACTTCGTCAGTATTGGCTAGAAGAGTAGTTGTTTTGAATGGTTCTCCAATAATGAGTGTTTTAAAGTATTTACCTAACTAGTATATTAGCGTGATCAGATTAGGGCAACAATATACAGAAAGTAGGTAATTTCGTAATAAATAGAAAGGTGTGTAAGTTGTGATTTGCTTAATACCTAAATAATATTCTCTAATCATGATAGAAGCAAATAAATAAAATATAGTTAATTGTAAAAATAAATCAAGAATAGGCTTGTAAATAATGAATGAATGTTTCTATATTCTACTGATGTAAACTGACGAGTTCGAAAAATCTTTTACAACTTTTCTAGACTTGAAATGGAATGTAAGGTTCAATAATTCTTAACTGAATTTCCATAAATGATCTAAGTATTTTCATTATATTTTTTTGTCTTAAAATGCTAGGAGTCCTGTCGTGTAATTCAATACTTCGTCAGTATTAGCTAGAAGAGTAGTTGTTTTGATTGGTTCTCCAATAATGAGTGTTTAAATGTGTTTTTCCTAAGTAGTATTTAGCGTGACCAGATTAAGGTACCAATATACAGAAAGTAGATAATTCATATTAAATAAAAAAGTGTGAATGACTGAATTTAAATAGATACTTTAAGTATTTTCAACATATTTTTTTTCTTTAAAATGCTAGGAATCATATCATATAATTCAGTACTTCGTCAGTATTAGCTGGAAGAGTAGTTGTTTTGATTGGTTCTCCAATAATGAGTGTTTTAAAGTAATCACTACTGTAAATTGTAAAAAACACACTACCTGCCATCTATGTAAATTGAATTTTACACATTGTAAATAAAACGCACTGTAAACAAATCGCACGGTGAACAAAACGCACAGGACACGCAATTATAGGTGGCTTATATCGCTGACGCGGGGTTTACAAAAACAAATGCGCCTACTTAATTTTCAAATGCTATCAAAACTGACATAATATTTGTTGAATAATATTGTTGACTAGTAAACTAAATCCAGATTTTAGTAATAACTGAATAAATATGATCGTAGGTAAAGTATAGTACATAATTCGAGTTGTATCGTGCGTAACTTTTCCATTTGTGCGTAATATGCTTCTTACATCACTCATTACGTAATATACTATTACCTAACTAGTATATTAGCGTGCTCAGATTAGGGCAGTATACAGAAAGTAGGTAATTTCGTAATAAATAAAAAGGTGTGTAAGTTGTGATTTGTTAAATACCTAATTAATATTCTCTAATCGAATAAATAGCAATTAAGGAACATCCAAAAAATACAGAATATAATAACATATTACAAAAGAGTTAATATGTTACAATGAGGACAGATCGTGCAATAGGCCTCTTGGTCACACTACGTAAAAAAACGCGCTTTGAACTTTGTGAAAAACAGTTTCATTGGGATAACTTTCAGCCAGACGTGAAACCACGAAAAACGTTAAAGTTCCGCCGACTTTTGCAGCCTTGTAAATGTATAAATATTGATATTAATTGAAGAAATTGTGTACGACATTTATATATTTGTTCATGCTCTACAAATTGATAAACCTATTTTTACCGTAAGTCTTGAGAAAAACATTATTCAATCCATTAATTTTTACTTTTCCTGAACTATAAATCATAGAATATTAATCCTACAAAAAAAAAAGTAAAAGGATCAAAATTATAATTTAAAGCTCTACAAAATTATAGTTGTATTTTTTTCATAACTCTGATAGCAAGCAAGATACTTCAAAAAAGATACTCAACATTTTTTTTTTCAATATGACGGCATTTCCACCGCTACAACAGAAGTCAGAAATTTGCATGCACATTCGGGATAGACTCCCTTACAATTCCTCAGAACGTCATGGAATTAAATTAATTTTCTTTGAGTAACTTAACAAGACGCTGAGTAACTATAGAAAAAAAGATAAACGAATATAGCAAGTGAAAGTGGCGCTGGCTCCGTACTATTACATTATTCAGTGTAATTTGGTGGAGAAAACTTGTATTTCTTGTTCTTGGTCCTAGCAATACACTAGTTGTTCGCTCGTATTATAGTAATAAAAGAACTTTATTAGGCGAAGTTTAGTATAAGATATCGCAGCAATGATGGAATTGATCGTTGATTAATTTTAATTTATGTAAGTATACTTTAAAGTACCCATGTCAAAATAACTATGAGTAGATATTATGCATGACATGTATTTTAAAATAGACCAAATATAATATCTGACAACGGAGATATATTTTTCCCGTCCATCCATAACGTTTCCTATTTTTTATATTGATTGGTTTTAAATACCTAATTATGTCCGATACGAGAAAGTGCCTGAAAATCTACCAGTGTGACATCACGTCTTTTTTGTCGGTTTGCTATGTTGTTTCCAGTGCTGTTACTCTATGCTGTCACCTATAAAAGTATGGTTTTTGTTTTTTTGAATTTTAATGTTTTAAAATTTACTGCACAATTTTTCTGCCTCCTTGACACCAACTCTACTGATTCTTAATATGGTATCTACCTCATAATTTAGTTAGATACAATCACCCACCGTACAGTGCATAAGAAAAGAAAAAGTGACATTTACGAGACAAGTAGATTTATAAATAAAAATAGAAATGAAATAATTATCAGAATAAAATTAACCTGGTTTAAAAATATATGGTACGCCTGTTAATAATAAACATAATGAAACCACACAATTTGTAACAAAATATCTCTGTATTTTCTGTATATTAGAGTGTAACTCTAAAATATCTTCAGCACTGCACAAAATATTTTATAATATAATGAGGAACTTCAGACTCGCTACACAATTTTATCGAAAATACAGGTGTCAGAGAATTAACGCTACGATATTAGGAGTTGGGTGTCACATAACAAATACAACCGCCGGGAAATTACCGGGACTCGGTTCCGGGAGGTTCATACGTTTCTGTCATTCATTATGGGAAATGGGTCTTTGTTTTCTCTTTCACGGTAAACAATCTTCGCTTCCGGGCTTCCATAACGCTGTCAGTGACTAATAATGCCTATTTATATTTATTGCTCTAAATTTGCAATTTTGAGCTAAAAATATATATTTCCTCACTTTGTCTGAATATTAAGGCAGTCATAAAATATTATGTAAACGGAAATATCTCTAAACGAAACTGACGAAAATATTTATTATATGGATATTGTCAATTACCTAATTAATTATTGAATCAAATAAACAAACAATTATTTTCTGTTTCGTCGTCTCCATAAAATATGAAGTGGACAAAACATGATTTAATTATATACAAATAACTGTTTTCTGAATACATTATTGTACTTCATTCCTTCTATCAGCAAGATTTGTATATTGTCTATTCCTTCGTTAATTATTTAATTAATAACACAGCCACACAAAAAGAAAGTTCTGTGCAGTGGCCCAAATTATATGGATTTGATGTATTTTTCGACGCTAAATCCGAATCCGTAGTCCAAAAAAGGATCTAACGTGTCAGTTTTGTTTTTTAGTCAAAAACATCCCTTAAAATGGTATAAAATCATAGAAATAATGCAATAAATCTTAATGAAGTGTGAAAAATGGTAGATGTTTTGTGGTCGAGAGTAGAGCATATAAATTCGAGCCACAGTAAGCTATTTCAATGAATTAAACAAAAATCCGCCCTTATGGGGGGTGAAAACTACCGCTAAAACTCAAAAAACGCGGGTGAGTGTGAATAACATGTACAAAGGCCAAATTATTAATAATAATGATAATAATAATAATAATAATAATAATAATATTTATTTTAAAATATATTTTACATGTTACAATATTTTTTAATAGTATATACCAGAGCTAAATATGCATTCACATGGGTTTTACATTTGGGATAAATATTAAGTAAGCCCCACCGTAAGTTGTTAAAAACTTGAGTGCGGGTGTTGTTTGAATTGTCCGTACATATACATACCGATATTATGTATTCATATATACTCAAATGTATGGTTAATTAATTAATTTTATAATCTGTACATATGTAATAGTAATTTTAGGTATATTGAATAAAAGTTAAGTAGGGTCAGGTCGCACAGCAATGTAAATTTTTACCTGAAAATACTAGTTTCCATAGTTTTGATTTTGGTTAGTAATGGTTTTTTTTATCGTGCTATAATTTGTCCAGTGTCAATGAAGTTTTCTAGGTAGTTTTCTGGTAAATCTATTATCCATGCCTTTATAAGTGTTTTCAGGGGATTTGTTTTTAGTTTGTTTTAATTGCTCTTGGGCTATCGTATATAATCTAGAAGCTAGATATGAGAATGATTTTGTCCCAATCGTTTTCTGTGCCCTGGGGATATGTGTCGTGTTCTTATGTCGAGTTTCGTAGTCATATATCTGTTCGGTAATTGGGGGGTTATATTTTATTTGGTATTTTGGCAAGTTTTGGCAATATAGTTGACGGATGTTTAGTACTTTATACTGTTTGAATAGTTGTTTACTCGGAAAGGTTATGGGTTTTTTAAACATTATTTTTATTATTCTTTTATGGCATTTTATTAATAATTTCTAAATTTGTTTTATTTACTTAACCCCATCCGATTATGCCGTATTTAAGTATTGATTCCACAAGGCCGTAGTATATTATTAATCGTTGTTTATCGTCAAGGATTGTACTGACTTATTTAAGTGTATAATAGAGCCACCTCAGTTTTTTACATAAGTATTCTATTTGGTAGTTCCACTTTAGATGTGCATCAAATATAATACCTAAGTATTTCACTTGTGTTGCCTGTTCAACTTCAGTATTAGTGTTGCAAAAGGGTAGATATTTGGTCTTTGTTATGCTCATGGTGAGTAGATGTTGGTGAAGCCAGTTTTTTATAATTTTAATGTTTTTGGATACTTTTAACCTAACCTCGTCCCACGTTTCTCCATCAAAGAGGACGACGGTGTTGTCCGCAAAAAAAATTATTTCTCCGTCAATTTTTAATTTCAGCAAGTCGTTCAAATATATATTGAGTAGGACCGGAGCGAGGACTGTTCCCTGTGGTAGACCGTATGTGACAATTCTCGAGGTGCTCTCATGATTGTCTATGTTGACTTTCTCTGTCCTGTTACTAAGATAATCTTTTAGAACTGCATATATCTTTCCTCTGAAACCTAGGTCATAGAGTTTCTTTAGCATTAAAGGGTGACTAATAGTGTCGAATGCCTTCGCTAGGTCTATAAAAACACATAGCGATGGTCTTCCTTTATCTACCAAGTCATAGATTCTTCCTGTTACGTGCTCAATTGCATCGTCTGTTGATCTTTTTTCTCTAAAGCCATATTGTCTTTTTGACAGAATATTGAATTTATTTAAAAAGCTATTGATTCTTTTTTTTTTAATGCTTTCTCAAATAGTTTTGATAAATTGGATTGTAACGAGATAGGTCGATAGTTTTTTGTTTCTAATTTATTTCCACTTTTGTATAGAGGTTTTATTTTCGCGATTTTAAAGTGTTGTGGGTAGATACCGGATTCGAAGATTACATTTATTTGATGTGCCATTAACGAAACGATAATTTCACTTGCGCTTTTGATTAGTTCAACGGTTACTTCGTCAAAGCCCGGGGCTTTTTTGTTTTTTAACTCTGATATATATATATATATATATATATATATATATATATATATATATATATATATATATATATATATATATATATATGAAAAATACTAGGTTCACGGGTTGAACCGCGTCTGAGATTATTGGAGTCTCGACGTTTCGGCTCCCACTTTGTTCTCAGTTCTCTCTAAGAACTGAGATTGAGATCTTAGAGACGAACCAAGGTTCGACCTGGGGAGTAGGCAGATTGAGGCCCCGGACTCGAACCATTCCTTACCCTTCCTAGACTTCCTATATACCACTATATTATCGATTCTTCTTTTTTTTTCTCTTGAAAATGGCTCCAAAGTGGGAGCCGAAACGTCGAGACTCCAATAATCTCAGACGCGGTTCAACCCGTGAACCTAGTATTTTTCATACAGACAACCGCGGAAACCTATCCGAGCATATATATATATATATATTTTTATTTCGACGTTATTTACACTGCTTAAGAAAAAGCTCTTCTCTGACGTTGTATTTTCATATTGAGTATCAGGTGGTATTATATCTTTTGCCAGTTTCTCTCCCACTTCGGAGAAAAAGTTTACAAATTCATTGCAGATTTTTGTTTTGTCGTTTGTTCTATGTCCAATTTTTTGAATATTAATTTCTGTAATGTTTGCGCTGTTTTTTTGTGGTTTTACTATATTATTTATTGTATTCCAAATTACTTTAGAATTATTTGGGCATGATTTTGTTTGATTTTGAAAGTATGCTCTCTTTTCTTTTTTAATTAGATAATTTATGTTATTCTGCTATTTATATATTGTTGTTTTATTTGTGTGTTGTTTGGATTGTTTATTGTTCTTTGATATAATTCATCTCGTTGTTTTATTGTATTTGCTAATCTTGCAGAGATCCATTCCTTTCTTTTTTTATTATAATTAGTTCTAATTTTCTTTGAGGCTTTTTCTTTTGCTATATTTATATTTCTTATTAATATATTATTTAAAATTTCAGGATCGTTACATGTATATTTTGTAGTTTTAAGTTGTCTGTAAAAAGTTTTTTGTCTATAATTATTTTATGTTTACTTCTCTTTCAGTACTTAGTCAAATTTGTTGGCGTCTGTAAGGAGTAATTTTAGGATTATGCTGTAATGGTCACTATAGTTTGTTTTTAGTAGTGATCATCTGTTGCACTTCCTTTATAAAAAATGTAGTCTATACAAGACTAGTATTGTGCAAAATATTTGACTCTGGCGCGACAACCAGCCTCAAAGGGTAAAGATTCAACGCCATAGTGGGTTAAAACTACCCCCCCGCCACTCATAGGTTTCAAAACGGGGAAAAATTGAGGCTTTTATAGTTTTAGGCAGGGTGAACAAATATGGAGTGAATTCGTTCCAACCACCGACACGTGACTAGAGTCTATCTTTGGTAAGAGCTACCCCCATGCTCAAATGATGCATATAGGTGCTATCAAAATTCGAAAAGGGTTAAATACTTCTAGCTCATCGTGCCAAATATACAAATCCGGTACGACAACCACCCAATCTTAATAAGGTTGAAAACTACCCCCATTGGGAGGGGGGGGGGGGGGTAAAAACTGCCCCCATAGATGGACGGCTTTCATTAATTCTAATATCCTGGAACAATAATTCAGGCACTTGTAGTTTTAGGCATGGTAGACAAATATGGAGGAAATTCATACATTAAGCATTAACCAGTTGTGTTTTATTTATTATGCCATGCCTGCCTATTCAACTGTTTATCTTAACATTTACCAACTTATCTATCTTTAATCCGGATAAAGCTATTTTTTTTCCTATTTATATCATACTTTCGATCATCAATCCAAATACTTTCTCTTTTCTTACGATTCTTCTCTCTTATCATCAAAAATCTTTTCCGTTGTTTTATTTTCCTCTTTTAATCATAGATATAGGATATATCTCCTCAGTGACCATTTTTTTTATCTATGTAAGCTATATACCTAAATTAACTAAATTTACGTCTATCTATTTCCGTCCGCCCCAAAATAGAGGTGATTTTCAACCTTATTAAAAACATTAGGTGGCACAATGAGCTACAAGTATTTAACCCTTTCCGAATTTTTATAGCATCCATATGTGATATTTGATATTAGCTCTTACCACTCTTTAAGGGTAGTTTCTAGTCATGTACTGGTGATTGGAATGAATTTACTCCATATTTGTTCACCCTGCCTAAAACTAAAAAGCCTGAATTTGTCTCCCGTTTTGAAACCTATGAGAGGTGGGAGTAGTTTTAACCCTCCATGGGGTTGAGTCTCTACCCTTTGAGAGTAATGGCTGGTTGTCGCACCACTCACCTGCGTCTTTTGAGTTTTAGCGGTAGTTCTTACCCCCCACAAAGGCGGATTTCGGTTTAATTTATAGAAAGACCTTACTGTGGGTCGAATTTATATTCTCTAATCTCGACTACAAAACATCTACCATTTTTCACAGTTCACTAAGAGTTATTACATAATTTCTATGATTTTACACCATTTTAAGGAATGTTTTTGATTAAAAAACAAAACTGACACGATAGATCCTTTTTTGGACTACGGATTCAGATTCAGCGGCGAAGAGTACACCAAATCCATATAATTTGGTTCGCTGCACAGCATTTTTTTTTGTGTGGCTGTGTAATCGAATAATTGCTTCATATTTTGTCAGCTGCATTCACAAAATGATCAGTAAAATAATTACATTATAAATAGGTACACAACGTATCGCAAAATTTGTCTAACAATCCTCAAATTTTAAATTCTCCTAGTTCCTCTCTCGGAAATAATTGATTGTGGATTTTTGCTGAAAATATTCTATATTTCTTTTTTATTTAAAGCTACCGTCACGACGGTTGTCTTAGAAATTATGGTAGGTCTGCCGACGCCTCCCACAGATTAAAGATTTGGCAACCTATCGAAGGATGTGAGCCTTGGACATTTAGGATGTAAAAGTAAGGCTGAGGGACATGTGGTAGCCACCAGACTGGACTGGTGGAGAAATGTATTCCAATCCTCATCTTCAATGTGATGCAAGCAACCGACAAGCAGAGGTTAGAGAGGATGCCTTTATTCTGTTAAACAGGGAAGTGTCGGGAAAGAAAAATAAATTTTTCTTGGACTCTCTAGTGCACTGTACTAGACGAATGAATCATGCGTGGTCAGTAGACACAGGCAGTCATTGGGAGCAGGAATGTATTTGAGCAGCAAAAAGTTTTGCGCTGGGATCGTATACCACAGTCTTCCAAGTGGAGTTTTTTTTGCCAGATTAGCAGTATTTTGCAGGTTAGAGTAAAATATAGTTAGGAGACAACAATATATAACAACACAGAGAGCCAAGCGGCACTTAAAGAGGTCTGCTCCCCAAAGACATCGTCAGCTCTTGTTTAGAGGTTTACGGATGCTTTAGAAGAGCTTGCAAGCATGGCAGGTAAATTTTGTGCGAGGATCGGAAGGCACTGGGATTTCAGGCAGCGATAAAGCGGAAAACCAACTAGGACTACTGTCCGAACCTATGGAAGGAGACAGGCTGCTACGACTTAGTCAGGAATCTAGCTTCTCGAAAGACGCTCCTAAAATATCAGAGTGCATACTCGAAAATATAGTTTTGAAAAAATATGTACATTATCTGAAATAACCTTGCTGATTTAAATGTGAAGGGCGCCATTCTGACCACGATTGCAAAAAGGTGTAAAAAATTTGTATCCGAAAATTTTTGTATCACTAAAAATTGATTAATTTTATGTTCCCATCGCATTTAGAGTTATTTTTTTAATATTTCTTAATGATTTTCAAACCAACTGAAGGCTCATTCTTTCTAGTTTCAGGTGCTACCCAATTATTCTCGAAATTGTAGTTAACAAATGCTACAGAAATTGTTTAAACAAAGCGTACCCAAGAAATGCAGCAGCAGCAGCAGCATCGATGCTTTTTTTAAATTATTGCAGATAGGTGCAAACTACTACGACATGAATGTGCAGAAAATAATGAAGCATTTTTTAGCGAAAAATTATCTGCATTGATTTATTGTTGTAAAATATATGATTTTATTTTTGTGCGGGTCTCCGTTGTTGCCGCTACCACTTTGAGATTATAAATGCACGTCTGGCGTGCTCTGGCTGATCACTGATTTGCACAATATACTCTCATTGCAAAATATTTACAAAACATTCAATTATGCTTATTACTTGTACCTAATATCATCACTTGTTATATGAAAAGAAAAAAAGAGTAATTGCGAACAAAAATTATTACATCATAAATTATAATTTCAAATATTCATGATATACAGAAAACAACATGCAATTAAAAAAACTTATATTTGTAAATGTCGCCCTGCAAATTTCTATCCGCAAGATCACCCCAGATAATGTACATATTTTCTCAAAACCATACCTTTGAGTGCACAACCTAATGACATCAAATTTAGCTCTTCTAATTCCCGACTGACTCTTAAAAAGCGATCTTATGATATGAAGGTATGCGAGTATGTGAAGAATGAATCGGAACTTTATGATCGTGCTGAAAAAATTAAGGTTGGTCTAATTTTGCAAACTTCACAACAGCGTCTGGTCGGGCAACTGTAAACTTTAATATTAGTATCTGTCCGACATGGAAGTAATGAAGAAATAGCAGTTCCTGGAACGGTATGAGGTGTTTGGATGGCTAAGGTATCAAATTTTGGCTTTGTTGTCTTCTAGCTTCTAAAGAGGCGATAAGCTCCACTGATTGAAAAAGCTTTGAAAATATCAAGTGGTCTTACATTCAGGCAATATATGTAAACTCTATTCCTGAACGTAAAAATCGTTCAATGTATTCTATAATTGGATTATACAAATAACAGGACAGTTACTGTTGCCACTAGTGATTCCTTTGCAGTACCTCAGGCGTCGTACAAAAAAATTGAATTGATAAATGCTACCGTAGTTTAGCTTGCTTTTGAGGAATTGCTGTACTTAATCTGTTGCTAAACTAGCATATACAGTTGTACTTCGTTGCTGGAGAAAAACTAAAGTTTAATGTAACAGTCACACACTTGAACATACTATAGATGAGCAACTAGGATAGTTTAAGGAAGACGTTGGTGAAGACTTTTAATTTCTTAAATAAGTTAACTAATTTCATCACCATGATAATACTAGGTGCGTATATAATTTTGTATTACAATCGCACAAAACTTATAATAGAAGAAGGGACAGGAACATGTTGAATAGTTTACCGACTTCTTCAATATTGTTTACGGAGGATATTGTGTTGATGTAGCTATAAGTAATCTTCTGGTAAAAATAAATTATTTATCAATTAAGCATAAAATTTCAACTTGTTGACTTCATTTTAACAAAATAAAGAAATCCTCAACTTCATGGAAATATTCTACCGTAGCTGTTGATCTGTTTTACTTGCCTGCTAATCCAAATTTTTATTTTTTTTAAATGCTTGATTTCCTTAGAAGGACAATCTGTAGGCTGGTATTTAAAAGAAGGTCATTATTAGACTTGTTTGATTGAAGAAAACTTGAACCGATGACTGTATGTAAGCCACCTAGAGAAATTGATGGATGCACTCATCATCCAGTGCTTGCGAAATCAGGTTGACTAACATGCGAATACAATATTGATATAGTTGAAAAACATGATTTGCATTATATTTCAGTAAAATAACAGTTAATATTTTAATATATCTGACAAAATTCATTAAGTTTTGAAAATTGGTAGAAATATTAAGGATAGCATAATAATTAGTAAACTGAAAAGTTCCCTAAATAGTGAGCTTCATCCCCTAGGAAGTCGTTTCCACCCCCATTTTCAGGTTTTCTGGATTATCTCCTGAACGGTGCACTTTTTGATAAAAATACCTATATACAAAATTATTCATTATAAAATTCTCTACCAAAAACGTTTCTATAATTTTTTTTCTTAAAATTAATAGTACACTGGGAAATAAGGCGCACACATAAGGGTTGGTTCCAGTTAACACAATAAATTGTAATCTTCACTTTAATCTACTTTAAAGTTCAATGCTTAACGCTAAAGTAGTAGCTACTAAACTCCACTTAAAAATATAATAAATGTAGAAAATAATAGTATTAATAACTAACAACAAGAAACTAGTGTTAAAACAGATTTGGAAAATATGTTTTAACACTAATTTCTTGTTGATGCAAGTCAGGGTGCGAAAACAGATACAGTTGCAGAAGAGCTGGCTTTCGTTGCTCCACAATGTGTTACCATTGCCACGGACAAGCATGCATGAATGTCGAATCTATGAAAGACGACGAAGAATAATTAACGCAGGTAACCTTCTAATAATTAGTGGATTAGGTATACAGGGGACACCACGTAAAAAAACGCGCCATTTACTTTACCTTTGAGGTGGCATGGCAACAGGTACAATATACAATATTCTCGCTTCTTTAAAAATTGCAATATTTTTTTATGGGTGAGAGGGTGGAAGCGCTACATTTATTATATTTTTTGGTGGAGTTTAATAGCTACTGCTTTAGCGTTAAGCATTGAACTTTAAAGTAGATCATAGTAAAGTTTACAATTTATTGTGTTATCTGCAACCAACCCTTAATATTAATTTTAGGAAAATTTAGAGACGTTCTTGATAGAGAATTGTATAAGGAACGATTTCGTATATAGGTATTTTTATCAAAAAGTGCACCGTTCCCGAGATAATCTAGAAAACCTCAAAATGGGAGGATTAAGCGATTTAGGCGATGAAGCACACTATTTAGAGGTGGGAACTTTTCGGGCTATTAATTCTTATTAATTCTTATGCTATCCTTTTCGGTTTATTAACTATTATGCTGTCCTTAACATCTCTACCGATTTTCAAAACTTTATGAATTTTGTCCGATATAAATCGTTATATTACTGAACCATAATCTTTATAGATTTAAGATCACTGAATTTATTATTTTGGACATTTAAAATAAGTCCAAGTTACTTTCAAGTACTTTTACATCATGTATATTTTTGAAGGAAACTTTAGACATAATTAATCATAAAAAAATGTAATAGTTAAATTAAAGGAATACTGCCTCATCAATCCAAATATATTTAATATCCACGATACACTTTTTAGCATAATTTATTTCTCCATCTGTTGTTTATCATCCCACAATATTTTATGAGACCTTTCAATATCAGTTTGAGGGTTTTATTCATTAACTTAAATTCTCGTTTGCTGTTTTTGTTTCATTTTCTTTTAACCGCCTTTGAATATTTATATATTTTTGATTTAAAAGCGCTTCGGGACAAGCTTTCATTAATGGATTTTTTTACAGAATATTATTTTCCTTTTGGGAGAAGCGGTAAGTTAATTAAACAAAATTACCTATTGAAACTGAAAAAGCAGAAGATATTTTCGGAACTCATTAGTCGTCCCCTTGCGTTAGCTCAGTAGTTTATAAAATTTTCCTTTGTTGAGAAAACATGATGGTATTTAATAAAGATTTTTTTCACAAAATTAACATTTTTATTTTGATGATAAATATTTCAAAAAATGTTGTCGCAGAAGTGAACCATCAAATGAAGTGAGGTGATAAGGGAGTTCAGAATAGCCGTATATTATGTGGTTATCCAATTGTTGATGACAAAAGTTTCAATTTCTGTAGATTTTCCCTGGAATCGCCTAGTGCGCCCACTGAAAATTAATGGAAAAAAATACTTGAGTTGTGTGGTTGTTTTTTTTTTATTTTTAGTTTATTTTAAGTGGGTGCAACGTTCCAATAAAAGTATTTTCATGAACTCTGTTATCTTTCGTCAAATAAAAAAAATGGCTTTATTAACAATTTTTGTTCAGAAAAAAATTTTAGTTAATTTATAAATGTTGCTGGTGGAAAAAAATGTACTACTTATAGAAAGTTGGTCAACTATCAAAAAGAGTTGTCCATTTGAAGCAGATTCTAAGGTATTATGACACGTAAGTTATTCAGAATTTGTTGGTGGAACCATGCGCTTTATTGAACTAAACCTCCGTTCCAAATTATAGAGCAAAATATTTATTCAAACGGCTAAAAATCAACAATAATTTCGAAATTTCCATCGCATTTTGTTTAAGTGCGTCGACTCGTAGTAGGACAATTTTTCTTTTATAGTGTAGGTTTTTACATGTACTTTACAGTGGTGTTTAGAAAGAATAAAAAATTAAATTTAAACTATTTTTTTTAATTTAATTGTAATTATGGATATTGCACGTATAAATAATTTCAAATAACTACGTGATTCTTTTTTGTGAAACCAAAAACGATAAGCGAATTATGAAAGTATATGAAATAACCAACGTTTAAAAAAAATGATGTTCTAACTTGCATTTGAATCCGTGATACGTTAGTTTTTGCGTTTTAGTCGATTATAAGTAAACGTATTGATATTTTTTCTCGAAATTTGCGCATATTGTTCCAAAATTATTATATTTCTCTTTCTGCTAGTTGAAAATTATCCACCACTAAATTTTTTTAAATTACATCGCATAAAGCACCATTGAGGATATAACGCACGTTCGAAAAAAAATTATCTCCCCACTCCCTGGATATTGTAACTAGGCAACTAACTTAATTAATGGTATACATCACTCCATTTTCAACATATCGAGTCTTTTTTTTAACATTTTTAGTCTTTTTCGTATATTCTCATTCTTTTATTTAACTAAATATAATTTGTTAAGTTTTTATTCATCATAAATTCAACAATCTTTATTATTTTATAATGTTGTCGGCTCCTGTCACATCTGATTTTCCGTTTCTTTTTAAAATGTTTGTGTTTTGTGTTCATTTGCATTTTTTAATGTATTGTAACGTAAAATAATTTGTTTTTCCGTTATTTAATTAAAATGCATTTAATCTAGGTAGATTATTTCTATGTTTAATAAAATAATTGAGGACAATATTGATTATTTGCGATGTGTAATCTGAAGTAAGAACTAATTTTTGTAATTGAGCCACTTTTGCTTCGTTCCTTCAGAGTAATATGAAGAATTGTTGTTTTCGCTAGTGTGATATGAAATGTGAATATCTAAGTGTAGTCTCGCGTGACACGTAGACCCCTAGACCCTTAGAGGAGCTTTTCTGAAGAATCTTTTGCCATTTTCAGATTTTTCGCTGATAAATAGGTACTACTGCTTCTCGCTGTTCGAACGGAAGTGACGTTTTCCTTGTGTTCTCTGGCCAATAAACGAAGCATTAGCTGCTTTAAATTATTTTTTTACATATTTATAAAGTACCTAGCGTTTTCATTCTGTTATCAAATGACAAAAAAATTGGCAGTATTGTATGAGTTATTTGAGCCTCTTGTGGAATTTCCGAATTTAAATAATTTGTTTTTCGTAATTGATGGTGGATTTTTGTTGCATAAAGTTACTTGGCACCGTGATTTCACGTATGCAGAAAAAATATATTTATACGTAGAATATATAAGAAAATATTATTCTGATAATAGTATTGTGGTCTTTGATGGTTACTCAAATGAATTTCAAAGTACGAAAAATACAGAGCGTATGCGCAGACTGCGAAAAAATTGTTGTGCAGAGATTTCGTTCACAGAATCTATGAAACCTGCTGTTCCTCAACATAAATTTTTGTCAAACAGTAAAAATAAAGAAAATTTTCATTTCAATGCTGGCTAAACAATTAAATAGCTGTAAAATAGGTGTCCTTTTATGCAAAGAAGACGAAGATACAGACATCATTCAGACTGCGATTTCTAAAAAAATATAAACAACAATGTAATAATTGGTGGTGAAGATGTCGATTTACTAATTGTTTTGACACAGCTGGCTGTAATAATAGAAGACAATATTTATTTCTACAAACCGATGATATACGTATTAACAAGTATTTTACTCAAAATAGTATTAAGTATCAAAATTTAAATAACTGTATAATGTTTCTACACGCATTTTGCGGATGTGACGAGACAACTTTTGTCTTTTCAAGAATTGGGAAAAATGGCGCTTTATGCGATGTAATTCAAAAAGTTGTAGTTGTGGATAATTTTCAACTAGCAGAGAGAGAAATATAATAATTTTGGAACAATATGCCCAAATTTCAAGAAAAAATATCAGTATGTTTACTTATAATCGACCAAAACGCAAAAACTAACGTATCATGGATTCAAATACAAGTAGAACATCATTATTTTTTAAACGTTGATTATTTCATATACTTTTATAATTCGCTTATCGTTTTTGGTTTCACAAAAAAATCACGTAGTTATTTGAAATTGTTTATACGTGCAATATCCATAATTACAATTATATACCAAAAAATTAGTTTGAATTTAATTTTTTTTTTCTTTCTAAATACCACCGTAAAGTACATGTAAAAACCTACAATTCGAAGGAAAAAATGTCCTACTACGACTCGATGCACCTAAACAAAATGCAATGGAAATTTCGAAATTATTGTTGATTTTTAGCCGTTTGAATTAATATTTTGCTCTAAAATTTGGCACGGAGGTTTAGTTCAATAGAGCGCATGGTTCCACCAACTTTCGTTAAAATTGATGGATTATTACATCACATTTCTTAAACTGTTTAAAAAAGCAATTTTTGGTGGTTTTTATTTTTTTACAAATTTACAAATTATCAAGAAGTTTCTTCATATGCCTAGTCTTGTTCATAATTTTATAGCGAACAGTTTGGTATTTTTATTATTGCGATACGATTACTATGACATGAGATAATAGGAAAAATAGCAGAAAATTTCTGTGTTGAAAAATAAATTGTTAAGATTCTACAAGAAGCAATGGACGGATTTAGCAAATAATTGCTCAGAGCACTTGTTATTATACCTACAATAAATTAAAAGCATAAAACTGCTGTAGCCGGAGAATTCCATTCAAATTTTATTTTAACTCCTCTAAACTGTTTTCGAGTTTAAATATAATTTTTTGAAAACTAAAATCGGCGTAACTTCTTTAAGTTTAAATTTTACACGCGAAGTCCTTTGAAACTTCTTTCATAAAAAGTTGCGAATTTTTTATAATAAAACATTTTTTATAACTCGGTGAAACGGGAATTGGCATTTATTGCCGATGGAATCTGGTTCGTCTCATCAATTCAGAATTTTCTTGAGACTACTATCGACAGTTATGTCTGGTTATGACTGCATTATTATGGAACCCAGCAAATAGTGATTTTCTTGTAAAAGAATGACTGTGCTAAAAAATCTAGCCTGAGTTGATTATCTCCAGGTCTAGTGATTCACCAAATTAATTTTGTATGGAAAATAAATATTATTTTTTAGGATTCTTCTAAGCGAAGTTATAGAAACATTAGTTTATATATTTAACTGGCGTAGTGATGTGTGGGGATTATTTTCTACTGTTGTTGTTAGCATTTGTATTTAAATAATATGTACCTTATTGTTAAGTTTACTAGTGTAGTTAAATTGGTTATATTTGAAAAAAAATAGAATATTATTTTCTTTAACATTTTGTAATAAAATACAGGATGCCCCATTTAAATATCGAAAATTACAAACTGGTTTAACCGGAAGTTGTTATATTATAGCGCGATTCACATTAACTTCCTGTAAAAAAAATCCGCAAGGACCTGCCATCTAAAATTTAATTTAAAAAAGTTACAGAATTTTAGTTTTCCAAATATTACAACATTTAAGCGCAAATTTCTCCAAATGATTGGATTTTCGAAAGTTATTCATTATCGAAATTTTATTAATACCAAGAAAATGCCCAGAAAATAGGATACCATATTGCCCTATATGCTGTGAATATAGACTTCATTCTAATGCTGCAGTACTTACGACGGATCTCGTGCCTCTCAAACCAGCGTACATGTGACGTAATCAGAAAACATTCATCTAAATTCAAACGAAGCAAAACATTTCTACGACTGCTCTTATAATTAGGTCTGATTATTTTCCAAATAAATATCAGATGTTAGTAAAAAGAGTCCTAATGTATGATTTTAACTAATATTATTATGCCTACATTAATTTGTTTGTAGACATGCCTATTCTGACTATAACATACAAAATATTAGTTGAGCCATATAAATATTAGTTCCAACATCTGTATTTGCTTGTTGACAAATTTGATCAAAAAATAAGTAGATTCATGATGCAAATAAATATATTTCAACACATTTGAGTCGTTTATAATTCTTTGTATCAGTTTTTTGTAATTTGTAAAAAAATCTCGGTCACTTTCAGCAACTTGTTACTGAATCAGCCAACATATAAGATAAGATTTAGATTGGATTTATTTACGTGCAAAAAGTAACATTTTTACAACAAATTTGAGTATTTGAATTTATGGAATAAATAAATAGGGACGTGAGCAGTTTCTGGAATAGAAATAACGATATCCAAAGTGAAATTACTAAGTACTTCAATTTGTGTAATTTAATTTAAGGGTTTTTAAGTACTTCCAAGTTGGTTTAGGAATACTTCTTTATAAGAAATATAAAAAATCTTATAATCGATGAAGAAAATTGTAAATCATTTTACATAGGTTAATATATTTATGTCATTATTGCATAATGAACTTACTACATTTTCCTGCCACTAAATTATCCCCTGTTATTAATTAGTTTTAATTCAGTAAACTCCCTCAGCAATATCAGTGAATAATTAATTAAACATAAGAACACTATAATTGTGTTTATACTGAATAAACACCGATTAATTGGTTTTACCACACACATACTCTCACTAATAACTACTTTGTAACGTGCAATTAAGCAGGCTACACGAAATAAACAATCCTAGTAAATCATCTCTAATCATTTTTCCATTTAACTTGTCCGATCAAATTGAATTTTCAATTAATAGACATAAAAAACAATATCCTATCAACATATCGACACACCGCGCTTGGTGGTGTTTGGCTTCATTGTGACGGTAATTAACAAACTTGTCGCCGATAGGCAGGAATGAACTAATTAAAAATAATTGAAAATTTAACCATATTCCACATACCTCGACATAATCTTGCTATGAATTATTCTTTAAATGCGACACAATGACCTGTTTTCAGTTGAAGTAAAATAGGCATAGAAAATATATACAAGGTGTTTTTAAAATAGATGCATATATTTCAATTAGTTAGTGCTTATACAGGGTGTTTGGTAAGGCGATTCCGATCCTGAACAGGGAAATAGAGAGAGTCATTTGGCATCTATGTGACTAAACATACCTATATGAAAAATGCTACGTTTTTTTTATATTGCCGATTACTTTCATCATTTATTTAAGTATTACGTACTGAATTTAACTTTTGAAATTCTGAATTTTTTTTCTTTATCCGAAATACATAAACTTCCACTACATAACAAAATAAGTTTCTGGCGCCTATAAAAAAAATGCATTTATTAGAAGAAAATTGTAATGGTAATTAAAAGTGTCGATTTTCGAACTCTTACAAAAATATTTTAAAAAGTTATCTAGATATTACAATTTCTTTTAAAGCTTATAATAATAATAATAATAATAATTTATTTTCCTTTTTGACAATACAGAATATCGTATAGGAATAGTCACATAAATCTTATGTATACATATGATATATAATATACATTAAGATCGAATGAATTCTGCTACTGAATAGTAACACTTATCTAATAAAAGCATTTTTAATTTCCCTCTAAATGCATACATTGTCTCGCTAAACTTTATTTCATCCGGTAAGCGGTTGAATAGTTTAGGTTCCATTGACCTGGGAGATTCACAAGTAATTTTAAGTCTGGCATAAGGTACATGGAACTCATTTTTCTGTCTAGTATCGACATTGTGGTATTATTCCTATTTTTAAAACATACATACAAATTTCGAAAATATACAAACATGGCAAGCTAAAAATTCCAAATTCTTTAAAAATACCTTTACAAGCGTGAGTGGCCGGTACGTCAGCGATACATCGCAAAATGCGTTTTTGCGCAATAAAAACATTTGCTGCTAGGGTGGATTGTCCCCAGAAACAGACACCATACCTCAAGCGTGTATCAACTTGGGCATAATATAAATTAATTAATTGTTCTTTATTTAGAAACGATCTGATATTTCTGAACAAATACGTTATTGATGATATTTTAGATATCAGGACTTCACAGTGATGTTTCCAGTTTAAGGTTTCATCCAGGTATATGCCTAAAAACTTTATAGTTTCCTCATTATCGATTTTGATACCATTTATATCAATGTTTAAACTATTACATTTCTTTTCCCTGGTGTGAAATCTAATTAGGTGAGTTTTTTCTGCATTGAAATATAGAGAATTTTTAGAAAACCAATTATTCAAATTAGTCAATAAATTATTAGAATTATCTTCCAAAAGATTGTCCCTAGGATTAGATATTATAATGGATATATCGTCTGCATACATTGTAAAATGTGCATTGAAGGCCAAAGAGTCTATATTAGTAATATATAATAAAAACAAAACAGACCCAATATGGATCCCTGTGGAACACCTATATTTAGTTCTAAATATTCAGAATCAACTCTGTAAACTGAATTTTGCGTTTTATGTCGTAAACTAACATACTGATTTCGTCCTTCCAAAAATGTGCTAACAAAACAATGCGTAGGCAAACAGTTTAGATTTTAGTAAATCATGATTAACACAGTCGAATGCCCTGCTTAGATCACAAAATATCCCAGCAGGGGATTCTCCTGCGTCGACGAATTCTAATATTTTATATAAAAATGAATGTATAGCCGTATTGGTTGACATACCACTAGTAAAGCCATGTTGATTATCTGTAATTATTTTGTAAGTCTCTAAGAAATTTAATAATCTATCCAAATAACAGTATTCAAATACTTTAGAGAGACTAAAAGGCACAGTTACAGGCCTATAATTTTCCAAAATGTCTCTATCCTTCTTCTTAAAAATGGGTACCACTTTTCCAGTTTTCAAACTATTTGGAAATGTCCTTGATTCGAATGATAAATTGATTATATAAGTGAGTGGTCGAAGGATAAGATTTACCACTTTTTTTATCAGAAAACAGGGAATATCATCAGGACCAGATGATTTTTTGGCCTTGAATTTGTTTGTTAATAAATGTAACATTTCATCAGTGGTAAACGGTTTTAAGAACAACGACTGAGACAAATTAGCTAGAGTAGGGATATGCACATTACTACTTCTCTAATGTATCCTCTAAAAGTGGAAATATCATACATACCAGTCACTAAAAAGAGACAAAAGACGGCAATAACACAGCAATAAAATTTTTCATTTAATCAAAAATTAAATATGTGTGTTCTTTCAACAAAAACAATCATTTCAAAAAACTTTATGTAAAACAAAAATTATTAAATAATAATTTGTTCTCAAATGAGAACAAATGAATTATATTTGGTGTTCAAAATGAGTCCCATTATTTCTAATGCATTTCCTCGCCCGTCTTATAATTTCAACAGTCCTTGCTTGATCTGATTTCTTATCGCAGTTGTAGAGCGGCTCGTTCTATCTTTGCTACTAGTTGAACACGTCTTTGTATTTCCTCACTGTACACAAATTCCTTTATCATACCCCATACATAATAGTCCAATGGCGTTAAATCTGGACACCTTGCAGGCCACAGAATAGGTCCATTACACCCAATCCACCGATCGGGATATGTTCGACCTAAGAATTGGCGGACTGCCAAGCGGTAGTGAGCTGGGCATCCGTCGTTTTGGAAAATGATACGGTTAATTGGCAGATTTTCCAGGAGTAAAGGAAGATCATTCTGCAAGAAGTCTAGGTAAGCGTCTCCGTTCAGGTTGTCTGGTAGGTAATGAGGCCCAATGACATGTCCACCAATTACACCCATCCAAATATTGACACCAAACTTATTCTGAAAGAAAATTTGTGTCTTCATTTGCCCAATAATGAAGATTGTGAAAATTGTTATGCCTTCACGGGAGAATTTTGATTCATCCGTCCAAAGAATAGATTTTAAGAAATGGAGGTCCTCAATATCACCATTCAATAAAAAGCGACAAAATGCTATTCTTCGTACAGAGTCGCCTTCTGAAGTATAATGATAAGGATATTCCTTTACTGTATTCATTACTGACCAATTGAAAATCCAAGTTGCTGTGTCACTTTTCTAACGCTTGTTGTGGAATCTGCAGCAAATGCGGCTAGAATATTTTCGTCATCTTCGGGGTGATGGCGTGCAAGTCCTGCACCAGACTCATGTTGATGTAAATTACCTGTTTTCGCTATTCGGAGATAAATGTTGCTGAATAACGCAGATCTGGAGTCTTTCTACGTGGATGAAATAAGTGAGAAGTTAGGGAGGAATTAAACCAAACCTAGACCGCGCGGTGAGGACTTGGATGGGTGACAGACCATTGTGCAGCAAAACAGTTGCTAGCAATGCTGGTAAAGACACCTTACGGGTAATACAAGGTAAGCACAATAAGTCCAGGAGGCTGCAGTGCCCTCGGAGTAGTATACAGACGAACCCGGGTGGAGGGGGGTTTAGTCAGTAAGAGTCTGACACTTCCAATATACCATTCATTGATTGGAGTCTTAAAAAAAATGTGGATGAAATCGTTCATGATACAATTAAATTTAAATTTAATTAAATTTTGCAGCACGGTAAGCATTCCCATCTGCTTTGCCATAGTAAAAGAGTATGTCAGTAATCCCTTGGTTACTAAAAGTAGCCATTGAAATTAATTTTACTCAATATGTCAGAAACTTAAAATAAATTATCAGTACAAAACGGCACAACACTGAGGATAGCTATAAACGTTAAAAAAACAAGAAATACGAAAGTGTGCGCATTGACAGGTGCCAGTAATATTACTAACAAACAAATGACTGGTTCTGACTGTTTTTGAAACGACAGCTTTGTTTTTGTTGAAAGAAAACGCATATTTAATTTTTGATTAAATGAAAAATTATTGCCGATTGATAGTCTTTTGTCTATTTTAAGTGACTGGTAAAACTTGATGGTATGTATGATATTTCCACTTAAAGAGGATACAATAGAGAAGTGTTAAAAGTAAGTGTAATATCTAGATGAATTTTTAAAAAAAATTTGTAAGACTTTTTAAGAAAATTGACACTTTTAATTACCATCTTTCATATAGGTATGTTTGGTCATATAGATGCTAAATGGCCCCCTCTACCTCCCTGTTCAGGGTAGGCATCGCCTTACCAAAGACCCTGTAAATAATGTAAAGACCAAACCCACTTTTTAAAATAGAAAATACAAAAAAATATTTTCATCTCCATTCTCGACACTCACAACGTGAGTTTTGATGACTCAAAAGGGCCAATCAATTTTCTTATAACCTGACCTAAGCCCCTTAGACTTCTTTTTATGGGGTTATTTTACAGATATGGTCTACGCGCAAGAAAATCAGACCGAGGAAGAGTTGCGGCAAAAAATAAGAAAAGCGACCAATATACAAGTTTGCC
The DNA here is from genome assembly GCA_936432065.2 of Rutpela maculata. Taxonomy (NCBI): domain Eukaryota; kingdom Metazoa; phylum Arthropoda; class Insecta; order Coleoptera; family Cerambycidae; genus Rutpela; species Rutpela maculata. Next base: position 117,066,653 of record OW386285.2, read on the forward strand.
AAGAGTAGCTTGGGCCCGTGAACATCGGATGCGCAGAAAACTCATCGTTTTCGGGTGGGGAGAGCTCAGTTTGCTTAGCGTTCACTTCGGCACAGTCTGTGAAAAGATGGTGCTACTTATATTATGATGCCATTGTAGACGGGGGTTTATTACAAGAATATTGGCAACAATACCAATTTCATGATAATTTCAATCTCAAATAATCATAAAAATAAATATTGACATTTGTACAAGAAATCGTACATACTCATTGGTCACATTCTAGTATTCGATATTCAGGTACAATAACTTCTCTCAGATTGTAGTTTCGAATAAATTAGAATATTGCATCTTCGTCGAACACTGACCCGTTGTTTCGCTCTTGTGCGCATTTCGCGGGCCAAGCTAGGCAAACTGTACTTAATAATAATGAGAGGGCGCGGGTGTTTCGATTAATTTGGAAATCTCATCCGATGTTCCCGATTATGTGTTGGTGGTTCAAAATTGACTTAATTTTTTATAGAAGGTCTCGACCCCCAATTTGTTTCCAAATTCGAAAAGTATCTTCTTGTTTTTCGAAATTTTGATTTTAAATGGTGCCTATGGAGACGTGAAGTGTCCCATTTAAATTGTATGGGGAAAAATCACTTTTGGGATTTTTTGAATAATTGTTCAGGGCTAGAGAAAAAGCTGGCCAAAAGTCGAAAAATGGAGTAATGGTTTTGAAAATTTTCAATTGGGGGTTTTTGAGGTGGTGATTACGAATTTGGTAATAGTTTTTTCAAGAACAAAATGGCGGCTCGAATATGGTGACAAACGTTTAAGAAAAGTTAGTCATTTCAATTGGAAATTGGTATTCGGGGGTTTTCGAGGTCGCTGATTACGAATTTGATAATAGTTTCTCCAAGAACAAAATGGCGGCTCCAATATGGCGACAAACGTTTGAGAAAAGTAAGGAATTTTAATTGGAAATTAGTATTCGGGGGTTTTCGAGGCCGCTGAATACGAATTTGGTAATAGTTTTTTTTTAAAAAGCAAAATGGCGGCTCCAATATGGAGACAAACATTTGAGAAAAGTCAATCATTTTAATTGAAAATTGATATTCGGGGTTTTTCGAGGTCGCTGATTACGAATTTCAATTCAAATTTAAAAGATTAAATTAGTTAATTAATTTAAATTCAATTTTACATACTTTTAGGCATTTTATAAATTCCAACCCAAAAATAAATAATTTTTCAATAATTATTTTTGTCATCACAAAATGCTTTAATTTTTTCAAAAATTGTTTATAACGCATAAATATTATAAATTGTTACGTTTAAATGGAATTTTTATGCTAAAACAACAACAAAAATAGAGAAATTAGGAAAAGAAATAAGGATGTACTAAAGTTAACGCGTAGCTGTATTTTGCACCATGTCAGAAAAACGATCACAGAAACAATAGTGGCTCCTAGAGGCAGCCAATTTTTACATTTTTTTACATTTTAAAATTAAAATAGTAATTCGAAGCAGTTACCGAGCGAGGGCCCGTCGTCGTGTCGTACGTATATTTTCAATTTAAGACCTCTCACCTGACCAAATTATTACTCATTATTTCCAAACCGGGATGAACCGGGTTCTAAATTTTGTACTATAATTTGAAAAAACTATAAGAAATCGACCAGAAAAAGAATCATGCTTGGAACATGTTGCGCTTTTTTTGTAGCTCAAACAAAAGGTACCCGTTAATTTTTATTTTTTTATCTTTGTAGAACCCCGTTTAACACAATTTTATGACCGAATGTATCACATTTCACAAACAATAAATGTATGCAAAGTAAAATACTTACTTTATAGATTATCTTCCTAAAATTTTACTATGTTTTTGTTGAAATTACACAAATTACAGGAATATCGAATAGTACGTTCGAATGTGGCAAGCAACTTTACGCTAAAAGAACGTTGTATTTCTTAGGGTGTATCAGGTAAAAATGGGCAACAATGCGGTTGGAATTTGCGGTACGTAATGAACTGAACATTTCTGACTACAAAAATATTACTTTGAATACAATTAAACCTCTTTCGAATTTTGGATTTTGGCCAGCTTTTTCGGATTCTGGCCCACTGTGCGGTGTTCCGAAAACTACCTGAAGAATTTACATTTTCTGATTTAAGGGTAGATTTCGGGGCACCGTGGAGGTATGTTAGGGACGACCAACCCATATGTATATACATCAAATTCTTCATTGGATAGTCGTCTCCAAGTCCTATAAGTTTAATACAAGATTTTCCCTAGCCCTGAACAATTATTCAAAAAATCCCAAAAAGTAATTTCTCCCCATACAATTTAAATGGGAAACTTCATGTCTCCATAGGCACCATTTAAAATCGAAATTTTTGAAAAACAAAAAAATACGTACTTACTTTTTTCGAATTTGGAAACAAATTGGGGGGATCGAGACCCTCTATATAAAATTAAGTCATTTTTGGCCCACCCTAGTGCACACGTTGGAAATTTTAAACTCTTACTAATTTACTAACGTAATATTTTGTCAAACTCCTCTATACGTTTCCTTAAATATTTAAGGTATAAAAAACCAGACTGTAATCAACAGCTTTTCTTCGGACTAATGCCCCGCCGAGCGCTGGATTATAAATTACAAGCCTGGCCGCGTTGAATGCAATAACTGTTTATTGCCACAAAACGCTAAAGTTTCGATTGCAACAAACAGTAGCCGAAAGACTTATTTCTTTTCAAAGGAGCTCTCGTGCCATTTCTTATTGCACTTAACGCGGCCAGGCTTGTAATTTGTAATTCAGCACTCGGAGGTGCATTAATCCGGAGAATAGCTGTTAGTTGCAGTCTGGTTTTTTTATTCCTTATATTTTTACAATTAATTGTTTTCTGTTTATTTGCTTTCATCATAATTAGAGAATATTACTTAGGTATTAAGCAAATCACAACTTACACACTTTAATATTTATTATGAAATCACCCATTTTTTGAATATATTTTTGCTCTAATCGGGGCACGCTAATATTCTAGTTAGGTTCTCCAATAATGGGTATTTTAAAGTATTTACCTAACTGGTATATCTGCGTGCCCAGATTAAGACAGCAATATACAGAAAACAGAAAGTAGGTAATTTCATAATAAATATTAAAGTGTGTAAGTTGTGATTTGCTTAATAACTAAATAATATTCTCTTATTCCTTATATATTTAAGGAAATGTATAAAGGAAATCGACAAAATATTACGTTAGTAAATATTCTGCCCTCTAAAAGCATACCTACTTACTGTAATAATTGAAAAACAATAGAAATCTTTATTCGACTAACTTTGTTTATCTCCGACAAACCAGCTCGAAATTTTATTAATGAATTTAAAAAAAATACAACTTAATTGCAAAAAAAATTGATGAAAAATGATCTACTTCGACGAACCTTATGTGTTATAGGGTGTTAGAATCTGCATTAAATGGAAAGCTTTTTCTGATTCTTGGTCAACTTTATGTAGTACATTTTCCATCTGTCAGGGTCAAAGTCAAAATTAAATAATTTTTTTTTGTGAACAGAGTATTTATCCTACATTCAGTACTACCAGCACTGATACTGACAATGTCGGTAGGTGCGTTTTTTCAAATCTGTAACCCCCTTCCGGACCTTGGGTTTGGGAGTTATCTACTATATTTAGTGTTTTTTTAAGTGATAACCCCAACTAAAAATGTTGTGAAATCTTACTTAAATGCATCTCTCGAGTTGCATTTAAACACTCAAAGAAAATAAACACCTAAAATGTAAATACTGCAGTACAATTTAAGTGGCGGTGCCGTGCTTAAAAATAACTTCGTTATTTGACAATTTCTCCCACATCCCTGAACCGATTGAAAGAAAAATTGACAAGCTTTTAGGGAAAACTTCATAGAATGATACCAGACTATTGAAGTAAACAATATATTTGTTTTATTTTCACACAAGAATTTTGTTTTCTTTTTCTAATTTTCAATAGTCTAGTAGCGTTCTATAAAATTGTCTCTAGCATCCTAGCAAAAATGTTTTTGAATCGGTTCACTGATATAGGAGAAATTATTGAATTACATTCACGGCACCACCTACCTTAATAATATTACGAGTAATATTAGTTAATTTCTTTGACGATGGTTGAATAAACCAAAACGAAAGAAAATTAATAATTTTTATTATAAAGATCGAAAATTCCAGGATATACTCAACTTAAATTTATGGTTTATGGTTTATAGCCAATACTGCTTACCATATGCTGCTTACCATATTCATTCTGATCTGTATCTGGATGTGCTCTCCATGACAAATAAAGAAGTACTTGCGATCATAAACAAGTCGCAACAATAGGGAATTTGCCCAAAATTAATTTAATATACTCAAAATCGCAAACTAACATCATTAGAAACCCCGTAGACAACAAAAAAATTTAAAAAAAAAAATCTCTTCCAGAAATATAAGCGATTAAAATCTGCCCGATTTTACCCACTCCTGAAAAGTGACGTCAGATGGAGAAGGTCGGATGACGGCGTCAAGCGACACCGATTCTGCTTTGGTTTTGGTAATTCCGCATGCGCATGTGCATTTGTCAGAAACAACTAGCAGTGAACACAATCTAACCTAAAATTTAAACTTATTCGTTGGAAAAACATCTTCAATATTCTGAAATGTCACAACTTTTGATTCGTTCATGCCGAGCCGAATTTTCGAATTTCGCCGTGCAATTTACGATCAGGTTTATCTGGAAGGCTTCCTCTTTACGTCGCGACATCGTATGGCCGTCTCAATGGTGTTTTTAGAAAAATATGAACGTGTCAAGATTGCATGTTTCTGCAATTTTTTCGGCTCCGAAATGTAAGCTGTTTCTTGTTTTTTTCGCAAATATCTCCGAAACGGTGGGAATTAGCTCGAAATAAAAAATAAGGTCAAATGAGTATTTTCCACTATAAATCTTTTCTTGCCATCAGAATTTTGATTTTTTTTTCTTCGTTTCGGAGATAACTACTGAAATGTCGGCCATGTACGGCAAAAAATCGCAGATTTTGAGCTTCTACAGTTGGCAACTTTTTAATCTTGGCTCATACGCCAAAAGACTACTAATTTAAATAGAATTAAATTTGCTAAAACTCATTTTTTTATTTTTTAAATTCCGACAAAAATGGAGGAATTAGAGGGGCGGGATTTGGGAATTTTTTTTTTCGGTCAAATTTTTCCATTTTGTCACCGTAATTAATCGGTAATTAACTGAAATCGATTTCATATACGATGTTCACTTAATATTATGTACTACTTTGACGCTCCGTTAATCTCGGCCCTTCGAAACAAAGGTTTCTGAGAAAAATTATTTTTTTAAGATCTACATACACTCTATAGCAAAAAGTGTAATTTCCTACATTTCCTCGAATATCTCGATAATTATCGTTTTTTTAGAAAAATTGTAGATAGCTTATGTAAAGAGAATTGATTGCGCTTTCCGCTTTTCTCTAACATAAAAGCATAAGACTTATGGCCGAATATGCGGACGTCTCAAAGCCAACCGCCACCCAGTCTATTAATTAGGGACACCAAGTGAGAGTAACTCTCTCGATCTGACGTCACAGTGCTTTTCGTGAGGAGTAGCGAGGATCTCAACTTTAATTATTTATATCAAAGTAAGTATTGCGATTTAAGAGCTGATATTCGGTGTGGCGTGTTTTTATACATAAACACATCCTTTAATGAAATTTAAAAAAAATGGGCAAGTTCCCCATAAGCAACGTCTTTTATTGCTTTAAATTATGAGGAGCACCAAATTATTCGTGCTTATAAGCGCCAGCTTTTTTAAGTTAAATGGCATACTTTTTTGGTATAATTTAATTTTTGCATTAGCGTCTTGCTTAATTATGTTTTCGATAGAAATAGTATAGATATTATCGCATATTATGATTTCATTAATATCAATGCCATTATCTAGTAATAATGGAGATGTCACATATGCATTAACCAATACATTTAAATGTGTCGGTTTTTTCAATATCAGTACCCTTTACATTTTGTGCTGGTTGATCTGCATCAGGTGGTCGTACAGTAGTTGGGATACGTAGCCTTTAATCTAGCAGATTTTTGAAGCTAATTGCAGACTATGATGAATGGCATTAGATTGGGGTGAATGAGCAAAAATGGTAGAGACTGTAACCAAATTTACACTGATGAAAGTGAGTGCGGCTTTGTCAAGCAAAAAACACAAACATGATAAATTGATTGGTTTATAAAGTTAAAGTACAAAGGAAATATGTTTTAACAAAATATTCATTAATTGAACTGCCATTTCAGTTTACGTACCAACGAATCGTTTTTTTAGAACGATTAAATACCAAACATTTTGAGAAAATAAAAAAAATCCGTATGTTCAATGCTTGGCAATTTTTAGAAAGAAAATAAGTTTACAGTAGATAAATTAAATATCAATACAGGTATTTATTAAATCAGGTGAATTTTCCATTGTAAAATCCCTTTCAACTATATGTAATAAATCGTAATTAGAGGAAACTTAAAAAAAAAATGCACTTCTATTTTAAAATTACCTCAGGTATTCCTCAAGGATCCTACTTAGGGCCTCTATTAATCCATTTTTGACATTAACAGCTGCTTTCTTCTAAATTTTCGCTATATGTTGGTAATCTCAAGATTAATAAACAAATAACTTCAATTAATGACTGCTTCGAACTTCAGTTTGATGTAAACAACTAGATTATTTCCAAAAACAGGAACTTTATAAACATTAATAACGGCCCACAACTTATGTTTAGTGTCCTGTTAAACTCAAGAGCTATTAAGCTCTTAACTATGCATATGGTATTATTGGTGGTATTGAAAGAGTAAATTGTATTCAAGTTATAGGCAAGGTTGCCTAACTGACGTTTCAAAAAATCGCATCTGCCATCTTCATTTTCTCGCTAATAGCTTCCACTGCTGCTTCTTGTTGCTCGAGAAAAATTATAATTCGGTGAAAGAATGGCACAAGTTAAAACATTGGCAAAAATTATAAACGTTCATTGAGATTAGTCAGTATGCTAGAAGGTTAGGAATTAGGTTTACGACGGATTCTCAATTATAGATTATCAAATGATAATGATTATCAAATGATATTCGGTATTGCTACCGACATTCCATTGAAAAGACATAGTTCTAGTGAGGACCTGAAAAATATAACTTTAGACGCTTCTGACGAGATCGGTATTTTGAAGTTACCTTGTCACACTCAGATGGTTGAAAGGTATGTAAAACTGGTTACATAAGCTTTTTCTTTAGTTTGTTGTTGCGAAGCTAGAGGGGGAACTGTTGGTACCGTACTTGTGTCTCAAAGTGATTTACCAAAGTTTGAAATCAAAAAGTACACTAGCACTGTGCAAAAGTATGCCAAATGTTTTAAATACAATATTTGTGATGGCTAGTAATTCACAGGTCTGTGAGGTTTTGTTGTTGGGCAGATGGGGATAATTTTTCGCACTGAATCCGAATCTGGCCTTATAATTGGCCCACAACGTCAGGATTTTGACATATTTGAGGTTAAGTTCTTAAAGAATGCCTTTATTGTTTATTTTTGTGGTTATGTATATGTTTCAAATTTTCTTACATCTTATTTTTAATAAATACATCATTCAGTACCATCCTTCCTTTTTAAAATAAGCTTTAGAATGGTCATCTACGATGTTTACTCGCAAAGTTATGGCCATTTTAAGGTGACATGAATTTGAAACCATCATGATCCCGTACAACTCAACAATCTTAATCAAACGACTCAAAACGGATCAAGATTTAACACAACAAGCTCTTAACCAAACGACTCTAAACGAATCAAGATTTAATACAACAGAAGGGAAAAGACAACAATCTTAACCTCACGACTCCAAAAGAATCAAATTTAACTTCAAGGCGTTAGGTATATGAGGTTGTGATACTGCATTATTTGCACTCCCACTTAGATTGGTTTCCAGAAAATTTAGGCGATGTTAGCGAAGAGCAAACAGAATATCAAAGAGATGGAAAGAAAATATCAAGGAAAATGGTCTACTTCAATGCTAGCTGACTTTTGCTGATCTCTTCAACGTGATAATCCTAATGCTCATCATGAAAGGCGTTCTGATACAAAGTCTTTGGAAAACAAGAAAAGGATATTTCATAAAAATTCATACAATTCCAGGTTTAGGTTTTTGGAAGTATGGTTTATGATTTTTGATTTATGGTTTAAGGTTTTGGGTCTTTTCATGTTTAGGGCTTAGTGTTAAAGACTTTTTAAGTGTTCTGATGTTAGAATCTTGGCATTTAAGAGTTTTGGATACATTTTTCTTTGGTTCCCCTTGGGGTGAAAGCTAGGTATTGTATAAGGATAGTTTTCGCCCTTCTAAGGATTTATATTTTATTTTTAAGATGAAAGGTTAGGTTAAATTAAGGAATTCGGCAAACATTTGTTCACCATTTCTTCACCAGTTTATTAAAAACATGTCCTTTTGTAATGTCTCGTTACAATTTGGGGATGCGTTGGTTGTTATCCCAAAGATATATATTTTTAATCGAAAATATGGCAATTTGGTCTTTGACTCATTCGTTAAGATTTTTGCATTTTCCCTTCTGTTGTGTTAAAGATTCGTTTGGAGTCGTTTGGTTAAGAGCTCGGTATATTTTCCATTTTGTTGTGTTAAATTTTGATTCGTGTAGAGTCGTTTGGTTAAGTATGTTGGGTTGTAGGGGATCATGGTTTCAAATTCATGTCATCTTAAAATGGCTATAACTTTGCGAGGAAACATCAGAGATGACCATTTGAAAGCTCATTTTAAAGATGATGGATGGTACTAAATGACGTATTTATTAAAAATAAGCTAATAAGTTCTATACATAACTTCAAAAGTTGACAAAAAAGCCATTTTTTAAGTACTTAACCCCAAATATTTCAAAATCCTGATATTCATTCCTGATTATTAGCAGACCTGTGATTATTTATTGATTAACTAATATACTATAACTGCCTAACATGAATTCAAATGGAGAGTATCGCAAGATGTTATTCTATTGATCTCAAATTTCACACAAATAAATGAATTGACAAATGGCACATTTTCTATCTTCAGAACAAATGAAAAATTTAATTATTTTTCCATGTAGACTCGTTAGAGAAACCTCAATATAATATTCTATCGAACCCAATTTTCACAGAGCTAAATTAATAAGCAAAAGGCACACTTTCCGTCCCCAAGACAAATAGAAACGAAAAAAAACACATTTTATTTTTCATATAGAATCGCTCCACCTTACTGTATAGTTAGTGTACACTAGCAGAGCATAATGTAATGTAATATCAGTTAATGTTTTTACTAATTGCTTCTAGATATATATTATAGCTAAGTGTATTCCGTATTTTATTTATACTATATCTAAATGATCTTCTTAATCTAGACTGTTACGGAGACATAATGTCATATGCTGATAACACAATACTGTTCGTAGAAGGAGAGACTTGGGTTGAAATAAACACAAAAATAAAGGAAGATTTAAACAAAATAACAAAATGGTCTGATAATAACTTGCTAACGATTAACCTAAATAAAAGATGTATATACCATTTTCGAGTTACAAAAGGGGCTTACAATCCTATACAACTATCGATGTTGAACTCAAAGATAGGAATACTATATGGAATTTGGAAAACTCAGAATATGTTAAATGTCTTGGAATAATTGTAGATAATCTTTTGAGATGGAACCACCACATCGAAAACTTAATCAGGAAGCTGAGATCGCTATCCTACATGTTTCAAAAATTAATGTATATCTTGAACTTAAACCCGTCTACTATGCGTTAGTACAATAACTGCTTACTTATGGTATTATTTGCTGGGGTGGAGCATACTCAAATGTGCTAAAACCTCTGAAAATCATACAAAAAAGAATACTCAAAATCATTTTTAATTTTCCGGCCAGGTTCTCAACTGAGAAACTTTTTAAACATATCCCAAAATATATGACGTAAGAAACCTTTTTTATTTGACGTTGGTGTCAAAACACAAATTAATAACGGACTCTATCTCACATATACATAATACAAGACACAAAATACAAATACAAAATCTATTATCACCCAAAAAAAGTATGACCATTGGACAGAGAGTATACCATTACACTGACATAAAAGTGTATAATCTTCTACCGACCGAATTAAAGCAAATAATGTACAAAAAATCCTCAAAAATAAAACATCGCCAGTGGTTAATTGAAAATAAAACTACGCTTTTATGAAAGCTCATTATTAGATTCGCTTTTCTCCTTTTTATCTTTTTTTTTTTTTTTGTAGTGCTAAATATACATTTGACAGAATCGTTGTATTTCTTTATACGTATTTGCATTCTTTATGTATATGCTGATATATTTTGTTTCCTCTCTATTCATAAAATATGTGAACGTATAATGTATATGCATGTATACGTATTGTATAATATTTAAGCATCACTTTAGTTACCTATTATTATTTGATTTTCTTATTGTTATTTTAATATTATATTACTTTTAATATAGCAATAGTGTTGAAAATATATATTACTCCCTAGGAATTCGAGACCTACAGTCAAGTTTTTCCGAAAACTTAAGGAAGTCTCGGACATCTAGTTTTAGTAACTAGCCTGCCAGTGTTTTCAATATTTATTTACACTGTTATCTAATTTATATATGCATATGTACTATGTAAATTAATGTAAAAAGTATTAATATTATTATTATTATTATTATTCCTGAAAAGCGATACGCAGATTGCAATATGGTACAGAGTTGGAAGTGGAGTACAATATGATGCCGGAGAATATTTTATTCGTATAAGCTCATACATACATACTTGAATTTAATAATAAATGTTAATATAAATGTAGCTGCATCGCACAAGAAGTAGAGCTGTTGTGAACTCCATAGAATACCGTGGATTCCAGTTATTAAGCTATTGCCCTTGCATTCAAAATGCAAATAATGAAATTGTTGTGTAAACATAAACTCAATAGAGACCCAGTGGCATATATTACTACAATACCAAGCACACCAGATAATTTATCTACATATTCAGTTTCGACACAGAACAATAAAATTTAGAAAATCACTAAGCGTCTTAACAATAAACAATTGATAGTTCAAAATGTGCTATTAATCATTTCCCAGAGATTTGAGTTGATTTCTTAATCGAATTGCTAAAATTTAGTTAATTATTGACTTTTTCCATATAAATTTGTGTAACCTTCTTCTTCCCAACAGAACAAGACCAATGCATCGTTCGTTTAATATACTATTATTATCGTATCATATTCAGTACTAGTTTACCACCTTATTACCATACTCCACTTTGTCGAGTTTTCAGACACTTAATCTTTGTATATTTGCATGATTTGGAGAGTTAAATGTGTTTTTATTGTAACCACTATTCGCTAACATGTGAAATTTTATTTAAGAAGAAGCATTCAGGCTCCTTCTTGTTTCACGTAACTCTTAATTTTATTTATTAGTTTTAGATTAATTTTCTCATATTAGATACACAATAAAAAACAGCTGACTTATCCACTATTTTGGAGCTAAATTCATATGACGAAACGAATTCTTTGAAGCTACCTCTATAGTTTCAAACAAATCATTAAATCACATAATTTGAAAAACGTATTTATTTATTTTTGTAATAGTGAACTGAGTGAAACCCACCAAATAAGATAAGTTAATTAGTCATTTCTCATGTCTTTTAGGATATGCAGAAAGCCTAAATCACATTTAAATTTCTCACAATAGCTGAACATTTAAAGATAAATCATAATGGATAGCTTTTTGAAATGCAGATCAAAAGGAAAAAAGTGATGAAAACGCATCCTCTCTTACTACTGGAGTAGCTATAGGCAAAACTAGAATTTCTTATTTGAGATTTGCCGAAAACACTACCATTGTTCCAGCAAGTAAAGATGTGAAATCCAACAATGAATAGATAGCAAAGTTCGGCAAATTGCAAGTTGGGCTAAATTTTCTGTGAGTAAAACCATCACAAAAATTACCAAGATTAGGCTTGCTACTATTTTAGTCTTCTGCATCTCTGTTTGGACCTTTGTTAGGGAGGCAGATAGATGGTGCATTAATATAATCGAGATGTAAATCTGAAGGTTTTCATTACTAATTCCTTGGACAGTCCATCGCTTTAACAGCTCGATTCTTCAGAAAATGCTTCGTCCAATAGAACTCTTCAATAGCTTATTCTCCTACATCTAGTTATTTTTTGCTACATCAACCAAAGCGAAGAAAACAGAATTTTTAATGATTTAGGGAAAACCTTATGCTAAGTGGAGAGGACGACACAACTTTAGGTTGATATCACTAATGAACTGATGTGTGATATTTAGTAAGGCCGGGCATTTGACAACCGCAATAAATGACATAATGCCGTGAAACGCACCAACAAATAGAGACGACTGAAATACAGAGTCCCAAGATGTTTTTTTAGACGTGAATAAGAAGAAAAATGAAAGTTCGTACCACCTACAGCATTTAAAGTTGTAAGATGATACTGATGAGCAACAGTCATTTTAATCCAAATATTTAAAGTATTTAACGTTTACAATGTGCGATTCGATCTGCGCTCCAAAAATAGAAGATACGATAGATGATTACAGCTGATTGATCTTCCTTTCTTTTATGTTTTCTGATATCAACACTAATTTGACTTTATATTTCAACAACGTACTAATTGAGATTACATTACACATTCCTTGCGTACATCTTAATTAGAACTAAATCATCACAAACTTTGGAAGTACGGTTAATGAAAGTGCAGCCTACATCCATTTTCAGAACGGCTTAAATATATCCTGTTCAAGAAACTGTTTATTAAATATTACGACTTTTCCTTACAATTTACTGAGGCTTGGATCTGGCGTATATATTGATGCTAAGGCTTTGGCGAAGCTGGTGATCTGGCTGCTGGTTTCCAGGTATTCTTCCGCGTATACTTTTTTGAGTGCTTGACGTTTCTACCATCTTGTCGTGGTTTTCTTCTGAAGCGAAGTGAGCTCTACTGGACTCGGACCATCAGAATCGAAGACACCACAATTCTACTGCCTATTCAAGATCCACAAAGCAGAAGTTCCCTTACGACCAATTGTAAGTGTAGTGAATTCACCAACCCACGCACTAGCACGATATTTAGCAGACATACTCAAAGCATTTATTGGACAAACAAAACACCATATAAGGAATTCACACCATTTCATTCAAGAGCTGAAGAACATCACAGTGACCAAGAAGATATACTAGTCAGTTTTGACATAACTCACTCTTCACAAATATACTAGTTAATGGGGCGATAGAATTAGAACAACGGTTTGGACACCACCTTAGCAGACCTGATGGAGCTTTGTGTTAACTCAATCTACTTCAACTTTATTGGAAAGCATTCGAAATATACGCCCTGGACAACTACCAATTAAAACCAAAATGTTGATTTCGATATGTGAACGAAACTTTCACTATATGGCAATATGGCCGTGAGTAGTAATAGTAAACTCCCATTTCTGGAAGTCCTCGTGTTCAAGAAGGACAATGGAGAGGATTAGGGCACAAGGTATACAGGAAACCGACGCACACCGACAGAACCTACACGCTTATTCTCCCCACCACCTAGCACAAAAATAGGCCGTCTTTAGCACACTAGTACACAGAGCAAAGCAAATTGGCTTGTGTCGCCAATTTGCATCCCAAAGAAGAATATCGGACTTTAAAAACGTCACTACAGAAAAATGGATACAAACCGAAGGCCATAGACAACGCAATAAAGAGATAAGATACAACCAGAACAGAAAAAAGAAATACACAGCAACAGCTTACCTACCATATATATAAGAATGTATTAATAGATTCGGAAGAGTTTTGGAGAAAGAAAACGTCAAAGTAATATATAACGCGATACAGAAAGTAGCACAACACTTTCCCAAATACCAGGGTCTAGAAGAACTAGAAACACCAGGAGTATATAGTATTCCATGTTCCTGCGGGCAAGTTTACATCGGAGAAACCAAACGACATATAAATACCAGACTCAGAGAACATATTAGCCATAGAAAGAAGGGAAATTCTACAAAATCAGCATTTGCTAAACACTCAGAAGAACCAGCCGTTTGATAAAATTCGACAAGACAAAGAAATTAGACAACAGTAAAAAGTATTGGCTAAGAAGATACAGAGAAGCCATTGAAATAAATAAACATCCGAATAACTGTAATCGTGACACCGGACTACAATTACCAATAACGTGGAAGTCAATGTTCCGCATGAGCAATGATCTGCAACACGCCTGCTGATAACCTGTATAAATAGAGGAGCTCAGTCCAGCAGAGCTCACTTCGCTTCAAAAGAAGACCACGGTAAGATGGTCGAAATGTTAAGCACTCAACAAAGTCTACGCTGAAGAAGACTCGGAAACCAGCACCCAGATGGCGTATATATATGTTACATATTTATATATTTGACGTGCTTAAAAATTGCAGGGAACAAACTTCTGTCACATTAATATTTACAATACTGGTTCATTGTTATTTTATAAGTTTAGTTAAGTTTCACCACATTTATTTTAAATCTTAAATGGGGAGGTGAGGTACGGTACCGGTTTCAGTCACTGGACTCATTCGGCGAAGTTAAGCACGACCGGGCGAGTCCATCACTTGGATGGGTGACCGTAACTCATCTCGCCGTCCTGGTTAAGTGGTAGAGTAGCATTAGATAAACTTAGCCAGGACGTTAATATAAATAAGGCATAAAAAAAAGTCGGAATACAAATCAAGTGGTTGGTACCAAGTGATACTTCTCCGTCGTTTTTCCATTTATTGAAGTGGAGAATCCTTCGTGTATTAGAGAATGTTATCCGTGATGCTCTTGATGAGCAGTTTTAACCATCTGTAAAACCTCACAAAGTATGACTTAGTTCGGATAAACCTCAGATTTTCTAAGATGGTCTATCAGAATCATTTACAAATATTCTAAATTAACCTTTAAACCTCTCTCTCTCTCTCTCTCTTCCCCGTCGTTCCCTCTCTCTTTCTCTATCTCTTTCTCTGTTTTCCCTCCCTCTATCTCTCTTTGTCTCTCCGCTCCCCTCACACTTACCATTTTGTATGTGCTGATCGATAATCGAAGAAATAACCGTTCGTCACTGAAGAAATCGAATATTTGTCATCGCAGTATGCATAAAGCAAACACAAAAATCAATGAGCGCTGCCATATACTTTACTTTGCCTATTTTTATTATATTTTTCGCAAATATGAAAATGAAGAGGATAGCATCTGATTGGCACATTTGTGGAACCATAAATATAGCTCGTAAAGAAAAAATTCTCAAATCATTATGTTAGTCATCGAATTCTGCACAACTTTAAAAATTCACCGTTCATCTGTCTATCTGTCCATCGCGTCACATATCTCTTAAGCACTATAATTCCAAACAAGAAAGACCAATTGTATTGAAAGGACTCCGCACATTTTCTTATATAAAATGGCCCTCGGTGAAATTTTCTGAATTCTTAGTAAGTATGTTATAAATTGAGATCTCCTGATTAAAATTAATTATCCTATGAGTAAAAAAAAACACACCACAGATAGTAGACAACCCCCAAATCCAAAGCCAAGGCTGTGCAGAAAGGGGTTACACATTTGGAAAAACGCAGACATACATCCACACCCACCGGTGTTGTCCACACCGGGGCTGGGGGTCGAACCCAGAGCGCGGTAGACAGTCGATCAGCATATTCGCCACTCAATACGCAACAACAACAACAACAAGTATTTATTAATATTCACATACAATAATGCGCCATTCCGGAGTCCGGCCCGGAGCCAGCCAGACAACTACGGCTGGGGGTCGAACCCAGAGCGCGGTAGACAGTCGATCAGCATATTCGCCACTCAATACGCAACAACAATAACAATAACAATAACAACAACAACAACAATAACAACAAAAACAACAAGCATTTATTAATATTCACATACAATAATGCGCCATTCCGGAGTCCGGCCCGGAGCCAGCCAGACAATCCCGGCGAACATCGCCGAGGTGAGTGTGAGGTCCACTCAATACGCCTTCTAATTGAGCTACCGCGCCGGTAGAGTAAACTTGAAGTTGCGATAAGTTTATAGTATAATACCTATTAATAAGTGAACTTACCCCCATTATTATGGCATTAATGAATCGTGTTAGTAGTTATGTATGTAATAATCATTTTCGGCCTCAAATAATGGTGCGAATTAATGGCGATGATGAAAATGCTTATAAACTGGAGATTGCCGCACTGGAGGCGCCATGAACTTCAGCATCCTCCCTTGGATATATTAAAACCAGGCAGCCGATTGTGTATGAACTGCAACCGGCTAATTAATCAGGAAATACAAGAGCTTGAAAATAACCACGATTGTTTACGCTTCAATGTTTTATTCCAAACAGCCTGCAGCAGGTAGAAACTGCATGATATTCAATGTGGAACAGAATTGGCGACTTGCAATTTACTAATCGTCCTTATAATTTAAGAGGAGGAGAACTACAAGTGTTTCTCAAACATTTGAGGGAAAGAGCACACGAAAACATATTTGAACATGAAGATAATTTCACGGAAGATGACTTTAAGACTATAAGTCCTGTTTCAAAGGAACAATTTCGCGATTTATTTACATTTTGTGAACCAGTTCAAGATGAACATGCACTGCATCGTGTAAAACGAAAGATTTGTTGGCATTCTTGTGTAAGATGAAACAAGGCCTAAGTGATGAATTTTTACAGGTAATATTTCGATATTCAAGTCGACAAGCTGTTAGCATGAGTATTGGCTTAGTGAGGCATTCTCTCATAATGCGTTTTGTATGTGAAACTATTGGTTTAACTTCAACAAGAGAACAGTACATTGAAAGACATGTTACTGAATTTGCCAATGAGTTCTACAATCTTGATACAACTAATCCGATTGCAATTGTCTGTATCGATGTCACGTACAGTTATGTTCCCAAAAGTAGCAACTTTAGAACATTGCGACAAACGTATTCAAAACATAAGGGACGCCATTTAGGGAAACCGACATTTGTTGTCGCTCCAGATGGATATATTTTAGATATCCATGGGCCATATTTTGCCGATTTCTATAATAATGACGCAGCAATGTTAAGAAATGAAATAGAAAGGGACGCCATGGTTTGCAGGATTGGTACAAGCCAGGAGATATTTTCATCTTAGGTAGGGGCTTTCAGGACGTTATTCAAATAGTTGAAGACTTGGGAATAGATTGTAGGATGCCGCCACTATTTGCGCCAGGATAATCTCAGCTAGAGAGGTTGATACTGATTATCAAAACAAGATGGATGGTGGAAGGGAGAAACGGCCATATAAAATCAGTTTTTAAGTATTTTCAAAACATTACTCCTATGTCTTATGTTGTTAATATTGGGTCTATTTACTGAATTGCTTGGGCCATCATAAATCGCTACAGGGGGGGTTGATTTAAATGGATGGAGCCACTGTTGGGTTGGCACCTGAAATGAAGGAAAGAATGAATATGGTTAACTCAATGCAGGCAAGAGTAGAGGTGGAAAATTTTCGAACTCGAAATGGTAGATGGAATCAATTGAACCAAAATCATTTAGCCGATTTTCCAAGACATTCAATTAACTATTTTAAACGCATAACATTCGGGATATATCAGTTACAATTGTCTCCCTCCTATATCCAAGATAGGCTGCAGAGAGAAGAGACCGATGTAACTGAGTTAGACGAGCTTATAGAAGAACCTGGGCTGATACGTTTGCGAGTTTATTCTAGATTTCGCAACGCTACCAAATATCAAATATGGACAGCTTATCAAAATGAGAGAGAAGACGATGGAGACGATGACGGAAATGAGTTGATTTCTAGCTACTACTGCACATGTAAGACTGGCGCTAGAGCTTATGATTATGTGCACATGTGGCCAGTGTCCTATGGTCTCTAGGATATGCTCGAAATATTCTCAATGTGAAATATCCAAGTACGGCGCTTTTGGAAAACATTTTGGATGCTGCTAATAGACCACAACAACATAATCCTATATAAGACATGTTATTATTCATGTTTTCCTTTTTCTTATTATGCATATGATCTACCATTATCATTAATCACATGTTACTTGCTTGTTACATTATTTGTTGCTTATTACTAAATATAGTAGTTAATAGCGGCGTGCACTGTTCACTTTTATCGTACGATGGAAACATGTGGCGTCATTATTTGTACGCACAAAAGTGCATAACTGGATGGTAGCGCTTTCAGAATAGAGATGAAAATGTTTCTTAAAAGTGCTTATTACAAAAATAAATGTTCAGTTTCCTTGATAATTTGAACCTGCATAAGGACGTTTTACTGACTTTGAATACGATTTTCTTGAAAAATGTCTAGTTCTCTATGTTGGGCCTATTGTTCAATTGGTCGATTACCACATCATACTAATTTTTTATCAAAACTAACAGAAATTCACCCCATTATACTTGTGACTCGCTCTGTTTATGAACAAATATTTTGTCACAATATATTATTTTTAGTTAAATAACATTCATGCAAGAAAATTACAATCGAATCCTTAAATTGTCACAAATATGTTTTATGAAAAAAGCCACTTTTTAACTTTAAACCCCTATACATCAAAAACTATTCATAGGTTTGAATTGGGACCTTTACGGTTTTAATCAGGAGATCTCAATTTATAACATACTAAAAATTCAGAAAATTTCACCGGGAGCCATTTTATATTTGAAAATGTGCGGGTATTTGGAGTGTAACTTACTGTTACTCAGAGGAATTATTTTTGAAAGAAATCGGTCATTAATTGTAAAAGCTATTTAAAAAAATTACATAAAGAATGCTGCTTGTAGCTATTGATAAAATTCTGCAAATACAAAAATACTGCACAGTATACCGACAAACATTTCGCCAATCAAATATTATAAGTACAGCCATTATACCTAGAAATTTTACTTATTTTCAAAAAGTGCGAAGCATATACTATAAAATGTTTAACAATTATATAGAAAATTCAATAATCCAACGAAGAGTGTAATGTTTACATCTGGTTTATAGTAGTCATGACAAGTCTGCAGTAATACTTTATTAAAGAGCTTGTACATTTATTTAACAGACCACGTTTTGCGTGAAACTGTGAAATACCACACACAAAAATTTCCTATAGCAATAGTTATTGAAATCTGAGGTATGTACTTATTACGGGTAGATCAACTACAGTTACCATCTACTCAAACGATTGGCTTTTTGAATCAGAGACTGAAAGCATGGTAATTAATTGGGTTACAAATTACGTAGAATAGTACAGAGCTTTGATGTGAATCGTTCGACTGCTCTAATCCTTTTGGTTGCAGGTATCTATTGCTGCTTTATCTGCATGTGGTAAAATGCATACAGTTCGATACATTTGAGTCATTTGCTAACAGGATGGGTTGTGAAAGGAGCATTTAGATGCTAAGGGATTATCAGTTTATTTTTATGTGTATTTACATTCAAATCAAATAAAAACGCTTCATTTAAAAACACACGTTTTCAGAAACGGCAACCTAACTAGACGAAAAAAGAGAAAAGCAATACTTGCAGTACCTATTCGTGATGAAATTATTAATATTTAAATATTAACATTTATTTAAAATTAAACTTACTAAATTGATTTTTCAATTTGTTTACTAGACATTAATATGAGGATCATATCTAGAAAACCGAAAGAAATATGTAATACGTAAGTTACATGTGTCATAAATAGTAAGAATTATTTTTAAAATTACTTTTATTCATTTGCTTTCATCATAATTAGACAATATTATTTAGGTATTAAGCAAATCACAACTTACACACTTTTTTATTTATTATGAAATTACCTACTTTCTGTATATTGTTGCCCTAATCTGGGCACGGTAATATACTAGTTAGGTAATAGTAGATTGTAATACAAGTGTGGCAAGGGCTTCATTGCAAAACGATGTATGAAAGTCGCTGCGCTCGTGTTCCTATCATACGAGTTTTGCAATGAAGCTTGCCACATGTGTGTTACATACTATTTTTTCTACGGTTGTGAAGTTATTTCCCTTTTTTAAAGTCTTTACAAAATTTTAAATTTGCTGCCTGTCAGATTTTATTTAAAGTGACATTTTCCGCAGTCATTCTGAAGTTAGAAAATTTGACTTTGTAGTTGCAATTCATGTGTAATTAATGTAGATTTATAGAATTTAATTGTTATTACCAGTAAGTAATATAAAATTCTTTAAGGTAAACACACTATTTTATTCCGGTGTGTAAAGATGTAATCAAGGCGTGTGGCAAATTCTTTGCCGCACGGCGTGCGGCAAAGTAATATTTTCTGCAGTCATTTTGAAGTTTGAAAATTTGACTTTCAGCACAATCGTAGAAAAATACTTTAAAACGCTCATTATTGGAGAACAAATCAAAACAACTACTCTTCTAGCTAATACTAACAAAGTATTGAATTGCGTGATATGATTTTGTCCGTTTTGGACCAAATATTTTCCGCGATTGCGTTTAATGTAAATTTTTACTGGTGCTCTTGATAACCCATGTCAAGATTTAAATTTTTCCTTTTCGTAAAATTATTTGAGCGGTCTCTATACGTTTGTGAAAGTCTTTCATGTCCCAATTGCAGTATATTAATTGTAAAAAGTTTCTGTCGTCAATCAGTTGTCCCAAAAATCCATTTAAATAATTCTCAACGTCTAATATTACTGCGCCAAAACTATACGCAGATATTATTTTCAGTCTAAGAGTCTGTTCCCTCTGATGTTAAGGAATAGTATATTAAACAGAAGTAACAAAATATTTATACGAACGTAACCATATAAACCATATGACAAAGACTTTATCAATTTAAACTAGATGATAGTACACCAACATTACACGAATAAGAGAGCGTAATGCTTCGTTTTGGGTAAAGCACAAATAACCATATTATCAGGTGCTAGCCCATTTTTCGGTAGTCCTATAGCCTTTTACTAAAACCAATTATCTTACCTTTCCCATCTTTCTCAATTCCCTTTCTTCTTTTCTTTACGTCGTTATTTGCTTATTTATTCTTGGTTCTAAATTATTTTTCTAAATAAACAATTATGCTTATTTAATAATTGTGAAACATTTGATACCAAAAGTAAAAAATTACAAAGTATTCAATGGCTTGACATAGCATAGCTCTCTTTTTCTGTTTCATTGTCTGCAGCAAGTATTTCCTGCGGGTTCATTTCCTGTCTCAACAATTCAAATTTAAATAGTGCATGCATGTGCTTTTCTACAATTATGAGTTATTTGTCTTCTTGTGAAAAATAGGGACCGCATACAATATCTGCATAATTTAAATAAGACAGAACCATAATTTCAGAAATCAATATTTTAGTATTTGTATCCAAACATTTTTCAAAGGCATATAAATAACTTTTTTAAGCTATAAAAAGGTTTTTTACAAATAATATTAACATGACCAGAAAAACTTAATACAGAGTCAAAATTAACACCAATATTTATACGCTGTTAGTTGATGTAAGGACCTCATTATTTATTCTGCCACTTGAATTCTGAAGGAGAATAATTATGGGTTAACTGAATATCGAATATAGAGGAGGTCTCGAGAGATCTGCAATAAATATATTCAAAAGAAGTGATCCAAGGAGAGATCCTTGCGGTACACCTGATGCAACTGATCTATTTTTTGGTTTAAGTATTAGGCTCCCTGAATGAACACTAGTAAATTGCTGTCTACCATTGATATTTTTTAAACCAGGAGAAAATACTTCCAAATATACCATAGTAACTTAATTTTGCAATTAAGTAATTAATATCTAAAGAGTCAAAAGCTTCAGTCATATCAAATAATGTCAAAGACGTGACTTTCCTGTTGTCGATGGCTTGCAAAATTTCGTCAGTTATGTTAGTAGTAGTGTTGAAGTACTGAAGCCTTTTCGGAATCCGGACTGATTAGAAGAAATTATTGAGTTTTGAAAGACATATTCCGAAAGTTATTCATATATAGCTGACTTTAAAGGAACCGAAAGCAGGCTAATGGGGCGTAGATCTCCAAGTTGTTCAGGATTTTTATTCTTTGGCATAGGCTTAACACAGGATATTTTCCATTGACAAAGAAGACCTAGTTCTAATGATATTCACATTAAAGCAAGTTGTAACATTTTAGCTGATAAATCCGTCAGGGCCTATGGTGTGAGTGTTTTGATTATTTATTATATCTACAATTTTTTTAATAGTAACCGCTTTAAAAGTGAATAGAATGTCATCCATAAATTCAGTTTCCAGAAATGTGGTTATGCTGTTCGTTCAATTTTAAATTTGGTATGGAATCCATGAAATAATTGTTGATCTCATCGGCATTACAAAAATGTTCAGGAAGGTTCGGTGGAATGTTATCCTTAACTATATCCCATGACTTTAAGTTAATCTACATTCGTTTAGGATTATCTTTAGTGTTGTTAATATGAAAAGAGTAAAATGCTGTTCTTTCTTGAATTATGGCGTTATTATAACAATTACGAATTTCACAAAAAAAAACGCTGCCCAAGGAATCACTACTTCCACATACAGATTTTTTATCCAAGTCACTTGGATAAAAACAAATAATTGTTTATGGAACTTTAATAATATAATAATACTACCCCAAAAAACCCATAAAACGATACCCCACATCCGTAGCGGGGTGGGGGTGGTTATAGGGGGTGGTAGTGGAGGTGGATGAAGTAAAAAAATATTTTGAGGTTTCTGGTTCTTGTACACGCACTAAATCACATTTTTTTCATCCCCTTTAATAATGGGATGGGGGTGGTAATGGGGGCGGCTAATGCCAAATTTTTGTTGCGACCTTAGCTTCTCTTGTGTATACTAAATACCAATTTTATGGACTCTTACCTGCTTGATTTACCTATTTATCCCAAATTTACACCAATTTACCTCCAAACCCTTCGAGGGAACAAGATGAAAATATAGTCTAGTTCTAGATCTCGTTAAAGTACATATGTGTACCAAATTTCAAGTCAATATTTCAAACGGTTCCAGAGTAAACGTACGCACAAAAAAAGTTACATACAGACAGAAATTTTTTTTTCGCTTAAATTTAAAATCTCGACGTTTCGTGACATTCTAAGCCTATTCGAATAATAAATTTTTTTTTGTCGTTACTATACTTTCACTGGATGTGGAAGTAATATTGTCTATGGGCAGCACTTCTAGTTTTTTTTATCTTTTATCTTTAACTCATATAAAGTGTCTGTGAACCATAGTTCTTGGCGCTTGTTAGATTTAAAAGAAACCTCTCCTTTAAAGGAGCATGGTGATTAAAAAGATATAATAAATTTTCGTTGAAAAAATCAACTTGTCTTCAAGAGAGTTAATATTATATATCGTATTCCAATTAATAGTAGAGGCATCCATATTACATCATTCAATATTAAACTACGGAATTCTTTTACTGTGGATTTGCAACCGTTATCATTTAATTCAATATCAGAAAAACATATGTCTAAGACTTCTACGTTCCTAACCTTCAGATCAGAGTCCAGATATTTAAAAGTAATGTTTCGCTTTGAGCAGCTATTCTGGTGGGATCACTAATTATTTGCTTACAGTCAAAAACAAGTAATAAATTGTTTAGATAAATGGACTGTTAATTAATATATTAATATTTAGATAACTCATTAGAATAAGAGAATGTATATTATTTTCTAATAGATAATTAATTATATCAGTCCGTATACAAAGGTTGGAATAATGAGTATTTGGAGGCTGATATAAAACTCTAATTGCACATAATTTATTTTGTATGGTAACTTTGACAATCATATATTCGATGTCATAGACCTCCTCCATTGGTACAGATAATGCTAAGTAAGATTTGAAAATAGAAGATTTCATATAAAGAGCAACACCGCCGTCTCTTGATGCACGATCGCTTCGTATTATTTTATATCGTCAGGTATCTCAAACATATCATCCATTAGGTCAGAAGAGTACCAAGTTTTACTAATTCCAACTGCCAAATATGAGTTTTGTTTCACAAATGTTTTAATGTCATTAAATTTATTTACAACAGATCTGGCATTAAAATGACACAATTTATTTAACTTTAAATTTCACATACTTGACTCTGATGAGACTGAATAAAATTTAGTGTGTTAAACTTAAAGAAGATTATTAATTTTTTTCTTTTGATTTTCTACTTTTTTTAAATAAACAGGGCAGCTTAGGTCAAAAATGAAGTTAATCTTAATGCGATGAAGGATTCGGGGGTAAATTGGGCTGAATGAGGGTAAACAGTTGAAGCAAGCAAGAGGAGTCCATAACATTATGATTTTAGGTATGTACGAAAAGCCAAAGTCTTAAATTTTTTTTCCTTCCATCAGCCAGCCCCAAACTATTATGAAAGGGGATAAAAAAAAATAATGTAGTGTGTATACAAGAACTAAAGGCCCCTACATTTTTTTGCATTAACCGCTCCCTCTACCGTCCCCATTGTCACTCCAACCTTGTTATTAAAGAGATAATGTATACAAGACAAGTGTCTGT
The DNA here is from genome assembly GCA_936432065.2 of Rutpela maculata. NCBI lineage: Eukaryota > Metazoa > Arthropoda > Insecta > Coleoptera > Cerambycidae > Rutpela > Rutpela maculata. The sequence continues at coordinate 117,091,257 of OW386285.2, forward strand.
TTTTGGCATTATTTACCCCCTCTACCACCTCCGTTACCATCCCCACCCCATTATTATAGGGGTTAAAAAAATTAAATTATAATTTAGTGTGTCTACAGGAACCAAGGGCCTCAACTATTTTTTTTGGTATTAGCCACCCCATCTACCATCCCTATGGTCACCTCCACGCAATTATTAAAGGGGATTAAAAAATTGTGATTTAGTGTGTATATAAAAACCAAGGACCTCAAAAATATTTTGGCATTAGCCACCCTTCACTACCGTGTGACATATTGCTTTATGGATTTTTGAGGTAGCCGATTTCAAATATTATATTATTAAAGTCTATGAACAATTATTTCCACATAGTGCATATTTTTTTGTTGTAAAAGACTTGGATAGGAAATCTTAATGTGGAAGTAGTCATTCCTTAGGCAGCGGTTTTTTCAGTTGTGTTGAGTCTTAAGACATATGAGTACCTTATTTCCATAATAAACTTACTAAGTAGATAGGCAGGAGTAGGGTCATTGTTAATATTAATTTTATTCTGCCTCAATATCGTCTCAGCCCAACCCTTCAACTGCCGCGGAGCCTTGGTCAGCGAATGTCCGGCAGAATACAGAAGCTAATATCGAAAAGAAATTGTATACTTAAATATGCAATAAATCTGATTTCATATGATTGGAATAAGTTAGATTGGGTTAAAGTCACAAACAAAATTACATTGAATTGTCTTTAATCACTGAAGGTTTCTCTGCTCAACTGACCATTAATGTACTGTGATATCTACAGTCACAGCAGGATGTGGGCAGTGGCTATAGTTAATTTGCTGGAGCTTCTCGCCTGTATTTGTGTTGTAATTCGCGGTAAGACTGCCCATCGGAAATTACAGATAAAAATATAAAGACAAAACAAAAAAATTCAACTGAGTGGAAACACAATTTCTACGCCTTCCTGCTTTAAAGTCGCTGAATGTAAAAGTAATCCAAATTCGGGCTAGCAAGAATTTGCGGCACGACACTGTCACATGCAATGTATCTTTCATGTTGAGTCGGGTCAGCAGCAGCGCATCTCGCTGATAATTGATTCGTAGCTCATTTCCTGTTGGAGATTAATGATAAACCGTCTGTCAACACAATATTATCCATGCAAACAAAAACGGGATGTCCAGTGCAGGTGCGGCAGTGGAAGCTGTTGCCGCCATTACTACAGGTTCCCAACTAATCTTGCTACTGAATTTCGTATAAAATAATAACATAATTAATGGTCGGGCAAGGGATAAATGCCTCCATTTAACATAACTCATAAGTTTATTAACAAAAAAGGTATGTTTAGCAGACAAAACCTTATCATTAAATCCTATTATGTTATAATATCCTTTGGATAATAGATTTATGTTGTTTTTATTAAAAAGGTTCATTAGTTAACTTCTGGAGCTTTTGTAAAATTGATGTTTTGTAGTTCTGCGCAAAACGGTTGATGTGGTTACAAAGGGTTTATTGTCTGTAGCTGCGTATATAATATAAATTAAACTCGTACTTTGTTATGATTATAATATGTTCCATTTAAGGTCTTTATGATTTTCTTGCAGTAGCTGTCAGTAAATATTATATATTTCCCTTACGAAGATAGATATATTCATATTGGTGTAAATTATTGTAATCCTGGTTTTTCCTATTATAAACATATGTCGTTAGATATCATTATAATTGACGCCTAATTATATTTTGATTCGTCAGTTAGCATCATGCAGAATCGAATAGGGGACCAACTGGTTTACATCCTCTTCGAAGGATGGTATATCCATTACACAATACTCGACTAATATTGCCTAGCTTCTGGATATACGCTAATATATAAGCAGCTAGAATATGAGATAAATTCGTTAGATTTTCTCATCTCTCTCCATTCGAATGGAATGAAAACAAAAGCTAGTTTTCATAAAACATGAACTTTTGCAATTAGTTGGTACACTTTTTTAAATTTGAAAGTGGCTCTATATCTTTCTAAAAACCTCATAATAAGAGCTCAAAACATTTGAAAGGTTAAGCGATATCTGAAAGATAATATAGCAAATTAATTCCAAGGTGAGTTCTTCGTGAATATAAAAGTTTGATATAGGTTTTCGCGAATAAAGTTTTAGAGTTCTTTGTTATCTAGCACAAGATGTGGGTTTTTAAAGAATTGCAAAGATTAAAAATTAATATTTTAATTCTATTTTCATATTTATTGAATGGATAGATGTACTTTCTGATTTCAATAAATCAGTGTTGTCTGTTACTTTGTGATATTCCATTATAACGAATACAAAATTTCTTTGTTAAATATCATCTATATTTCACGAGATATTGTCGAGCCTCTGGGGGCGGCCCCTTTCAAAATGGGGTACTCGCTTGGGTACTCGACTTAATTTTCCCGAGGAACCGGGTATCTTCAACAGAAAGGGGTAGGACCACACACACGAACACAAGTGAAACTATTTGTTACTGAACGGCAAATACAATTTATTTGAAAACTGGTACACAAAAGAATGATTATACTTACAGGAGTATTCTTCCCTGAACTCTCAACATGGGTAGGCGGCTGGCGGCTGGACTTAGAAAATTTCAATAATTAGTTTCACCCTTTCGGGACTTTGCTCTTCACTGACTCGGCTACCGTCTCCTTCCGGAGCTAACGCGATAATGAATTCTCTCTACTAATTTCTTTCATCAATACTTATTCGTGCTCTTCCTTACTCAGCAATTTGCCGAGTTCATTGCTAGAGCAATGCCTCTATGGAAGAACACCAATAAATATGTGAAAGATTGCATAGACAACGGAAATATCCTATTACCTCCGTTGCCTATACGCGAAGTTATGTCTCTAATAATTACACGATTTAAATAATTTCTATTTTCTAACGTAAAATACAATAATTTAATTTAATTTTTGATATTTTCCGACATTACCCCACCACCGCAATGATCACTGGCCCTCCAGTGCTGCCAACTTTTATTAAGAACAATGAAAAATTAATATTGGGTGGGAAGAGTGTTGCCAGTGTTTGTCTCTCCTCAAATCCGGTCCAAACCAAATACGCCAGCCACCGTCCATTTATGAAGTACAATTTAAAAAATTGAATGAAAAAAAAGATAAAAAAAATTGACTTAATCTAATCCTTATAATTCTAACAAAATCAGAATTGACATACAATTTAACTTAACCTAAAATCTTTGCAATTTTTAAACATCTTAAAATAACCTCGACGGAACACGCACAATTTTGTTAATGTTTTCGTTTACCCTCTTACACGCCACTGGAAGTTTTATGTCTATGGGGATTGCCTAATGAACTGTAAGAGTCCCTAGCCGCACTAAGTTTATGAGAGTTTATTTGTAAGACTTCATTTGTGAGAGTTTATTTGGCACGCCTGTATTATGGAAGTTCGATCCAGGTTTTTTTTTTTTTTTTTTTTTTTTTTTAAAAAGTACCATTATGATGTCTTATCACTTACACTTTTTGTTTTGCTACGAATGAAATATAATAGTTTATATTATATTATTAATTACGTGACCGGCGAGAATGTTTCATTGCTCTAGTTCATATCTTATCTCCGTCACAGGAATATCTTCTCAAGGTTTTCTCGAAGTTCAGCCACATTTTACTGGGAAATGTTTGGGGTGTAATTCTATACCTTGGTAGGTACAGAGTGATCCACATTTAGCCATACTGGGGCGTTGCTGGCACATATTAATCATCTGCATTCATCTTTGGTTTTGTTTTTCAAATTCACTGGATTTCCACAAAAGGCTGGATTTCTCTCTTTATATCTAGGTATCTGTACGGCTGGCTCCAGAAGTCCACAGGTTGTCCCCTTGCTCGATTGGTTACTGTATGTGGGGGGTGAGGGATCCGTTGATATTTTCTGCTATTGTGCTTAACGTGTTCGCCGGATTTTACATAGAAAATAAAAGAAAACAGTGTTAGCACATACTGATATATACTCTTAATACTAATAAAATGTAATTCTATCCGTAATACAACCTAAGAATTAGAGAATACATTTTCTCCACTTTGTATAATAATCTTAAGAAATGAAGCTCTCTACTAGATTTAGGGCTATGGATAAGAACAGTTTGTCAACATCTGAGCCTGCGAATTTTTTCGCCACATTTGACATATATTTTGGTAAAATATCTACTTGATCCTAACTAATATAAGCTCATTCCAGGCCCTAATATTTATCTACTATTAATTAAGTAATAATAATTAAAGTGAAACAAGACTAAAATATTATTTAATTAAGTGCTTACAATCTAGTGTTTGATGCTAATTTTAACTAACAAATTTCTTTCAAATGACAATTTATACTGTCTGTTAATCTAAGAAAAATGTATCTAAACACTTTTCTCTGCTGAGGTTGCCCTGCATGAGATTCGCAATTAATTGGTTCACCCTGTAATATGCCTCAAAGAGATTTTGTTTTACAGAAGTAGAATATTCCGTTGTATAATGACCTTAAAGACCGTTGAGATAACCAAAGTATAATTTCAGCATTTCCTAATCGCACTTTTTTTTATCTTCTCGCTATACGAAGAAGTATGTGCTGGCTTTCTATTCAGTTGAGTTCCGACGTGAATCTAATGTGGCTCTAATTTAACTCATATTCCCGAAAAAAAAATCGTTTTTATTTTAAAGCTTCCCGATTGTGAAAATTTAACAACTGAAAGTGAATATGGTGAAAGTGAGTGTGTTTTTCCATCGAGTGTTTTTGTGGTCAATGTGTGGAAAAGTTGCTAAGTGTTACGGATTTCCATTTCCTACAGGTAATTAAATTCGAACTATACTGATCGGTAGCTTTCTTAAAAAAAGTTTAATAACAATCTGGTTGCATCGTTGGGTGTTAATTCTACTCCTGGCACACCCTTTATATTTACAAATTCTATGATAAGTACTCTTCATTTTTGGTCGGTATCTCTGAAAATAATACTGGATTGAAATATTAAATATTTTCATTTCACGTGCACGCTGCGATTTATTTTTTATATATTAAATCATAGGACTCTTTATTTTCGGTGGATAACAAATCTGAAACATGATAGTGAATTAGAAATATTATTGGTATCAGTGATTCTTGGATTTTTAATAGGTATCTGTCATTAAACACAGATGACTTTGAACGAGATTATCACACCTATCCTCCAGTCGTAATTATGTTTTATTTACTTTTAAATAAATTACTTATACCACAGTTTGCGTAATGAGGGATTATATATTTTCCTTATTTTTCACTAATTCTTGTGAGTCAGGTGAATGAACGAACTTAACAAGTTCCCAAAAGGATGCTATTTGGTAGTAATTTCTCTCATTATTTCTCAACTATTTTTGACTAATTTACCAGAGCTCCATATAAATTCAAATCTTAAATTTGAGCATCGATTTGAAAGAAGTAAAAAATATTTATTATAGCCTTTACATCTAACTTATATTTCTACAGATAATAATTTATTTTGCGATTAAATAGACTCAAAATATGCTAATCTACACTATACTCTACCCTCAATACCGAAAATAATTCAGTTTATAACTATATTTATGTCAGAAAGAAAGAAAATTTTCTGGGAATGTTCATATTGTTTACTTAGATTAGACACGTTCACTGCTTGTACCTTGTGACGGATTATCAATTTGCCTTAGAACGCACTCAAACTGTTTCTTTTCTTTGAGGGTAATTATGTCAACGTCGCCGCTCGTTTCTAAAATGTACGATTTTGATTTTTGTAAATTACTCCTAAGAGGGGGTACAGGTGCGTTTTTAGATTTCCTGTTTAGTGTCTTTCTTCTTTTTATATACAACCAACATGTTTTTATAATTACGTAAATCATCAGTATAGCAAATATGGCGTATAGTAAACCTATGAGTGTACTGTGATGCACGGGGTGTGTATCGCTGGCTGTGACGGGAGCGGCTGTTGTAGCCAATATTGCCACCGGACCATTTCGGTGTAGTAGTATGTAAATTAATCCCACGGATAAAATAGTATTCCATATTAATAACAACGTATCACTGTGGTAACCGTATCCGTCGGCGTACGAGGGTATCTTATTAGCTTCTATCGCTTCCTTAATTGAGTTAATTTCATACCGTGTAGTGCTTAAATTAATGTGGGGGATATTTAGGTGCCATTTGTTGTCTAAACATTCCGATAAGTTTTTAAAGGTTGGCAGCTGTTCTTGCGACGATGGTTGCAAGACAAATGTTTTTAAGTGGGTCCATGCTGCTGGTACGACATGTACCATTGACACCGATTTAACGTTTTGTAGAGAGCATGGGAATCTTTTTGGTATTAATTCCTCGTCTTTATATTGTAGTTTACAACTGCAAGGTAGTTCCAGTTTTATCGCCCCCGGCTGTTTAGCTGTTTCCTCAGAGAATGTGTACGTGTAATTTTTGCAAAATATTGATGTTTCTGGTCTTATGTTTGTGATAATATAAATGAACTCGTTTATTTCCGAGATGATCGTTAGGGTTGATTCGTGACAGCGGAATGGACAGTGATAGCTTAGGTCTTGCACTGTAGCTCCGGTGAATAATTTTCTGGCGCAAGCAGGTCCTTGCAGCGTGTCTCCTGAGAATCTTGGTAAGTAACATAATTTATCTTGATAAGGTTTGCAATAATGCAGTCCCATGCCTGAAATTTGCCTAATGTTATCACCTGCCATTTCATTTCTGTCCACCGCTAAGTAAAGAGTGGTGTGCTCAATCACACATGTTGTATTTCCCCAATTAAATGGGCATGAATTAAACTCGAAAAGCTCCCATTTCCTATTTTTCTGTGTGATGGGGATTTTGACTTGTACCAAAATTTTATTTCTTGTGAAAGTACAGTCACATATTGGTATTTCGTAAAGTTTGGATAGTTGGTAACTTGGAATTGCCAATCCCTGATTTGCCGCTGCTAATTCATTTTCTAAAGTTTCTATATCGTGTTGTAAGGTGTTCGGTTCGATTATAGATATGGGTATGTGATGTTGTTTACATGAATTTATTATATCCTGCCGTTTCATTGCCCTCGTTATCTTTATTGTTTTTTTTATATTTTCAAATTGGTAATTTAAAACATACCATATGAAGAGGTTTTGTTCATTTTCTTCCCCTATCATTTCACTTTCGGTATTTTTTACGAACTTTTCCAGTTCTTTAATTCTTATCTCTGTTTGGTTAAAGCTATTGACTGTCCATTGATTTAATTCTTCAAACTTCTTTGAGTTTTCTGAAATAACTCTAAGGGTACGATCTAAGGCACTATTAATTCTCAGCATACTACTTCTTAGATCATTGTTTTGCATATACAGGCTGTCTAGTTTTTGTTGAGTAGCTACCCCACAGCACCAGCTTAACGCGTCGCCCAGGAAATTCAAGCTTCGTTTAAATCTCCATTCGGATTTTTCTGACGTTATATTTTTTAGTTTTTCTGTCCCCCATGATCGTGCTAGTGAGTCGAATTCTGTTTCGAAAGCATCACTAACTAAATCGATATTCTTTATAAGCTTACAATAATTATTCCACCTCACATTGTTAGTTTTACATCTGTTAAATTTTCTTGTGGGACTTACCTCTTCTTCTAACCAATCTGCATAGTAGGTCAGAGGGATGGTCGCCTCGTAACTGATGGTATCCGGCAGTGTTTTCCAAAATGCGCCCGCTGTGACCTCTACGTGCTGTGTGTATATAGTCGTTATAGATAGCAATGTTGTGGCCAACCTGCGGGAAAATATGGTTCTTAAATCCTTGCTATTTGTCGCCTATAGGTGATAGTTCAAACCGGTGATATGTGTCCAAGTAGAACATATTTTTGTTGAACTCCGATCTTAATATGATTTCCCGAATTTGTTTACATATGTCGGGTGTTCGCTAAGCTAATCCTTATAACAATATTTACTCAATAAACATTCCAATTGATTTCTTACTTTATTATGATCGACTTTTATACCATCTTGTTTTATTTACTTATATTCATATTTTTACTTAAACTACTTATATTATATTATACTTATTTATTTCTGCATTTCCCTGTAGCCAAATAATTGTACATAAACAGTGCTGCGTAAATAAGCGCAAGTTTCTGCACATTATTTTTATCGATTTTAAAATTAGTATCCTTATTACTATTTCTAATTTTCACATTGTTCATAAGGGATTCTGGGTAAGTTTCTTCGTCTTCTTTGCACCCCTCATCTACCATTTTCGCTTTGGTGTCGTTTTCTCTAGGGGACGGCAGCCTTTCGCTGCCACAGACTCTACTTGTCAGAATACCTTCCGGTTCCGAAAGTATATTGTCCTTTCCGCCAATTTTCTGGGTTTTATGGCCTTCCGCCCTTTGTTTACCTAAGAAACTTATTTTATTTTCATTTTCTGGCAGCTCAGTTACCACTTTTGGTAATATCATTTTATTTTCATTTTTTGCCAGCTCAATTTTCTCTATTTGCTCTGGCCATAACAAATTTACGGACCCTAATCCTATAATATTTTCGTTTTCATTTGCTTTTTGATTTGCTTTCTCTTGTTCGGCTTTATCTTGTCCGTCGGTTTGTGCGGTTGCTTCCTGTCCTTCTTCTTCTTCCACCTCGTCTTCCCACTGCTCTTCTTCGTCTTTTTCTTCTGAGGTTGGAGACCAGGGGTCGTTGTACGGTAGTATACGGCTTACGTGTACTACATCTGTCTTGGCTTTTTTCTTTCGTCCTTTTCTAATTTTGTAGTCGACTTCCCCTATTTTCTTTACAATGTAATATGGGCCAAACCATTTAAGTAATAGTTTTTCACTTTTTCCTTTCTTTCTTATGGGGGTAAAAACTTTTATTTGATCTCCTGGTTTAAACTCAACGTGTCTATGTTTTCTATCATACCTTCTTTTGTCACTTTTTTGTCTTTTTTCTATATTTTCCACTGCAAGATTTCTGACTGCTAAGGCTCTTTGCCTAATTTCCTCTACATCTAGGCAATTCGATTCTTGTGATAGATTGGCCTCTGTTGGGAGGACTGGATATCTTGCAAAAACTAATTCATATGGGGAGAATTTTGTAGTTGCTTGCCTCGATGTATTATGTGCCCATACGCAATGAGGTATGTATTGGTCCCAATCGGTTTGATTTGTGTTAGTAAACATTGCTAACATGTCTGCCAAAGTTTTGTTAAATCTTTCAGTTAACCCATTACAACAGGGATGATAGGCTGTGGTGAATCTACTTGTGGTGCCCATGATTCTTAGCAATTCTTTTACCAATTCTGATTGAAATGTTTTTCCTTGATCACTTAGAATATATTTAGGTGAGCCATGACGTGTTATAATATTATGTAATAAAAATTTTGCGACCGGTCCTGCTTTTCCATTTGGTAAAGCTGCGGCTTCCACGTAGCGAGTTGCATAATCTGTACACACTACTATCATGGTTTTTCCATTTTGGCTACGTCTGAAAGGTCCCAATAGGTCGATTCCGACTTTTTCGAATGGGGTACCTATTTGTATTGGTTGCAGGAGGCCAGCTGGTTTTTTATTCCCGCCCTTTCTTGTTTGGCAATCGCGGCACCCTTTCACATATTTTACTACATCCTTCTGCATTGAGTCCCAATAGAATCGACTTTTAATTTTTTGTAGGGTTTTTGTCAGTCCGAGGTGTCCACTAAGCGGTTCTGAGTGTAACTGAAATAGAATTTCCCCCACTAATTTTTTCGGAATTACTAATAAGTTTTCAAGACCTTGCTGGCTCGTATTAATTTTATAGAGATTTCCATTTTTTACAGTAAATTGTTTAGCCCTTTTTGCTGTCCCTATATCTGCTTCTCGGGGGTTTAGTATAGCATTTAGTATTTTTCTAATGTTTGCATCTTCTTGTTGCAGATTACTTATGTCTTCCGTGTTTAATAATAGTAACTCTTCTTTTTCATATTCTGAGGTTTCCTTTTCGAGATCTTTCATATCCAGCAGAAGTGTTGGGATATCTTCCGTATCCACCTTATCTATGTAATCTTTAGGCGTTAATGGGTTCCTAGACAGACAGTCCGCATCTTTATTTAGACATCCTTTTCTGTGTTCTATAGAGTAGTCAAACTCTGACAATTTCAATGCCCAACGAGCCAGGCGGCCTGGATTTCTTATTGTCTTTAACCAACATAGGGCACTGTGGTCAGTAATTATTTTTATAGGACGGCCATAAATTAAATGTCTCAGGTAGCCCAAAATCCATACTACGGCTAATCCTTCGATTTCGGAAATAGTAAAATAGTTTTTCTCGTGTTTCTGCAGGCTTCTGCTTACGTAGGCGATCGGATGCAGCTCCCCAGTTTCGTTCTCCTGAAGCAAGATACCGCCAATTCCTGTTCTGCTTGCATCCACGTGCAAGGTTGTTCCTTTATTTGGGTCGAAATGCTGTAAAACTGGGGCCTCGATTAATTTTTGTTTGAGAATTTCGAATGTTTTTTGTTGATCTTTACCCCATGTAAATTTCGTAGATTTTTTTGTTAGTTCATGTAATGGTCGAGCTATCATAGAGTAGTTTCTTACAAATTTTCTATAAAAATTACAAAGTCCTAGGAAACTTTGAAGTTGTTTTAATGTTTTAGGAACTGCAAAGTTCTTTATTGCCTTAACTTTTTCCTCATCCGGAAGTATACCCTTGGTGCTTACATGATACCCTAATATTTTTAATTCCGTTTTTAGGTATTCACATTTATTAGGTTTTAGAGTTAATCCTGCTTCTCGAAGTCTTTGGAAAACTCTTTGTAGTTTTTCTATGTGTTCTTCCTTTGTTTTTGAAAATATGATGATGTCGTCCAAATATATAAGGATATCTTTCCATTTCATCCCTTCAAACACTTTATCAGCTAGTTCTTGAAAGGTCCCAGGTGCTCCGCACAGTCCGAAAGGCAAGACTTCAAAACTGTAAGAACCATGACCCTGGGCAACAAAAGCTGTGTATTGCTTACTGTCTTCGGCCATTGGTACCTGCCAGTAACCACTATGCATGTCCAATGTAGAGAAGAATTCAGTATCCGTTCCGAGATAAGTTAAAATATCATCGATATTTGGCAGTGGATAAGTAGTTTTTGTTGTTACTTCATTTAATTTCCTATAATCTACGCAAAACCTTTTTTCGCCATCTTTCTTCTGTACTAAAACTAGTGGACTTGCCCACGGTGAGTGACAGGGTTTAATAATGTTAAACTTTTCCATATCCTCTATTTGCTGAGCAATAATATTTCTTTCTTTTTGGCTCACCCGGTATGGGCGATTTTTTATTGGAGTGGCCCCATTGACATCTATTTTATGCTCCGCAAGATGTGTCCGCCCCATATACCTCATTGATTTTGAGAATATGTCATTATATTCGTTTAAGAGTTTTTGTAAATTTTGCTTAGTTGTGCCGTCCGTGATATGTTCCAAATCGTGATCCTCCAATGTTACTTTTTCAGCATCCTCCTCTTGGTCCATGTATAGTAATAATTTTTCTCCTTCCTCAAGTTCTAAAGGCTCCATCAGAAAGCCTATAGTTGATCGTTTGTAAATTTTTACTGGGCAAGCTGCCCGCGATTTTACATTTATAAACAAGCGTGAGCCCAGAAAATATAGCCCTGTTGTTGTCAATAAACCTTTTGATAATAAAAATTTTTCATTAAGAACGAAGTTTTGAAAAAGCAAAATTATTTTATCATGTGAAATTGTTGCGGTTAATTCTAAACATATCTCTTGCAATGGTTCAATGACGAAATTTTCCGTGGTCATAATTTTAGTGGGTTTTCCTTGTCTTTCTCCCAGATTTAGCTGTATGTTTTCTAAGTCTCTTAAAACGTGTTCGTAGCTTTCTTCAAATTTTTCTAGCGTTAATATGGCCCTCTCCTCTACTTCGGCTATAACTGGTTTATTATTTTCCATTGAAGTAGATGGGCCGTTAGTTATATGATTATTTGTCGTTATTAACGGGTTATGCCTTATTTTTAATCCTCCTTGAGTGGGATTCCATGTACATACTAATATTTCAACGTTTGTGCCCAAAAACGTGTATTGTATAATTGGTTTAACTATTTCCCAATCTAGGCCGTCTAGTCCACATCCTATCCGGGGCATTGCTAATTGTGTAATGTTAGATTGTAAAATATTTGATTTTAATTTTTGTAAGCAATTATAAAGGTTATTGTATGTAGGTTTATCATAACAAAATTTTTTGGTAATTAAGTAGTATATATTTCTTTTTTTCCTTTTTAGTGAGGCCAACCCCCCTAGACCCTGATTTTGTTCTAAAAGTTCTTCTACCCCCTGAAATTTTTCTTTAAATTTTTTGGCTATACCTCGTCCCATTCTCAAATCTGCTGATACGCAGTGTGCTAGGGAGTATGTGTCTGCTGTGTTAAAAATATCCATATTTTTTTCCTCAATTTTTGTGGTAGACTCCACAAGTGTACCATTATTAACCATCTGCCAAAAGTCTGAGTACGAGGGTGCTATGTTGTTTTCTTCTCTTTTCGAAGGTATTTTATTTTCATGTTGACTTTTAATTTGTCTCGAGATTTCTTCTAAACATTTCTGATGATAGAGTTTCTTATAGTTTGTGGGGCTAATATATTCTTGTGCGTAAGTTTTGTTTTGCTCCGGCGTTTGTTTTCTATTTTCAAAAGTCGTAATTAATTGGTTGTTAGTTTCTTGTTTGTTGACTGGAAGACTATGTTGGATTTGCCCCTCCGTAAATATTATTACGTCATCTTGTAAATTTATTATCGATTTAAATTTTGTTAAAAATTCCATACCAAGTATTAGTGGGTATGGTGACTCTTCTATAATTTCAGCTTCACATAATGTCGTTAAGTTTTGAATCTGTAGTTGAAATGTAAAATGACCTATGACCGGTATTCGGTGACCCCCTGCAGTAATTAAGTTTTTAAATGTCGTTTTTGGTACAAAGTGGGGTAACAAATTTGCACGTATAATATTTTTGGCGCTACCTGTATCTAGGATAGCTTTTGTTGGAAGGTTGTTTATTTTTATGTCAAGTAAGATAGTTGTTGCTTTAGCACCTGTACTATACCCCCCCTTAGTGTTTAGGACGGCTGGGAGTTCTAATTTTGCCGCCCCCTGCCATTTGGGGAACCTCTCGCAACGTTAGGGCATGTTGCAGCGAAATGTCCCGGCCGGTTGCAGTTATAGCATCTTGGCCTATTGTCTGGCGTCCGTGTTGTTGGTAAATTAGTATTCCTTTTATAATTTTCCCCATATCCGTTTGCCTGGCCGTAACTTCTGCCGTGTTGGGTCGTAGGTACGAACTCTCTGTTCATTGTGGGAGGTTGGACTTGACGTGCTTGGTGGTTTTGATAGGACCGTCCTGTGTCATACGAATTGCCATTTCGTCTGTACTGGGTGTCCTGACTAGGGAATCTCCTTGCTTCAAAATTTCCTCTTGCGTGTGACGAGTTTCTTACCAATCCCAGGGTACCATAATTTACGTCGGTAGTTTGTTGGTAGGGTTGAAAATTCCTTTGAATTGGGGGTTGCCATTGGGGGGTTATCTGCTCCTGGCATTCGCGCGTGCTGCGTGGTGCTTTGTCAATCGTAGTTGCCAGATCCTTTACTTCTTCTAGTGTTGTCGGTTTACGATTTGGGGAATGTGTCAGCCAGTGATAGTGATAAGCCGCCTCCTGGTTGAGACCTTTTTCAAAAAATTTTATGAATTTCCGTGCGTCAAGTGTCTCGTCGTATTCGTGAAATATTGTTTTTAGTTCGTAGAAAAAGTCCTTGACCGACTCATTTGGTCCTTGCTTTCTATTTTCGACTCTATCCCTTAAATGCTCTATTAAGTCTGGGTCTTCAAATTCTAATAAGAAATCGTCGACAATTTGTGTCCACGTTTTTTGTGCATTTTTGATATCACCTGTGTATATTTTATACCACAAGTTGGCGCCTCCTTCTAAAAAGGAGCCCAAATAGAAAATTTTTAAAGGGTTGTCCCATCCGTTCGCAATCGCCGTTCTTTCGTAATTTTTAATAAAATTACTCGCATTTCCCTTGCTTGGATGGAATGTTTGGGGACTTATGAAAGTGGGAATTGCGGGCTTTTTATGTGCCGTTAATGCTTCTGAAATTGTCGTATCCATATTTTCCTTTTTCTTTTCCTTGGGAGTATCACGAGCTTCGCTCTCCTGTTTTTCTTCTCTTCCTTTTTCTTTAGCAGGTTCCTTTTCTTCCTCAGACACGTCGAAATTTATTCTCCTTTCGAGTTTTTCACCGTAACTTTGTGTTGGGGTGGAAATGTTACTCTGCTGCAGTGCCTTCTTTAATTGTTTATCAACAATTGTAATTTCGTGGTGATCCGGACTCTCGGGGTCGCTGGTGGTTTCTTCTGAGGTGTCCTGTATATGTTTTTTGTTTGATTTTATTGCTCGAGTTTGTGCCCTAGTTACTCTTCTTTCTATTTCATATAGTTCAGGTAACGAGCTAGATGAAAATTTTCTTTCTTGCCTGTGTGGTATTGGCGTTTGGGGCGGTGATCTCGCTACGCGATTACTCGCTTGAAATGGGTCCTGAGTCTGATTAGTACGTATTTCGGTACTGTTGGATTCCGGATTAAAACTATCGGGCACTGGTTCCACTTGTATTGTTAGTCTTTTCTCGCCTCCTGACATACTCTACCGCATCTTTATATTTGTTTTTGTTATGAATTATTTTGGTTATAGGTATATTTTAAGTATAATTTTAAAAAAACACTAATGACAAATAACAAGCAGACAGCTCAGATAAATCAGTAAAAATAATTATTAAGTCGGACAAGAAGTTAAATTAAAATTAGATTAAATAATAACTAAATAAAATGAAATTAAACAAAAAATAAAATAAAAAAAAAATGCGAATGATAAAAATAATTAAGAAATAATAATTTTTCTCCTCGGGACTATGTGTCTTTTTATGTCAGACGAATATGACAAGTGAAAATTTCAAATATTTCCGTATTTCTACTTATATAAACCTCCCTCAATAATTCGTGTACAAAAAGAAAATAAATGTTCACCCCCAACAAATGCAAAATTTCAATTACTGCATGTCATCATCATCCCCAAATAAAATTTTAAATTTAATTGCCATTTCTTTACTTAGCGCGATATTTTCCGTTTTTACGGGTTTATTTGCAGCAACTGTAACCTCCGGAAAACAAAAATAATTGCCTTCCTTTTCCTCACAATTTTTTCCCTCAATTCGTGGGGTTATAGGCAGACCTGACTGATTTAACTCAACTTCAATCGGGGTTAATGAATGCGACGCAAGAGCTTTCCTCCTTGCCTCCCTTCTTTCCTGCCTTTCTTTTTTGCCCGGTTTCAGGCGTGGCATTTAAATAAAAATTAAAGTAAGAAAAAAAAATATTCAAAAAATAAATTTTAACAAACAAGGTGACTTGAGGTACTGGTTACTAACATATGATAAACATATGATAAAAAGAATAAATAAAAATATATTTTCAAACAATTATAGGAGTGCAGTTGGACGTCAAACTTAACTAGCCAGGTATACGGGCGATAGTCAAGGGCCTTGACTTTACAACTTGTCCTGTAATTTTCCCGGCCTGAGAACCAGGCTGATCGGGAAAAGTGTAGACTTTCCTGACAATTGCTTTGAAAACGGGAGAAAAAAAAAATATATTGCTACGCTGTCTCTAGCCAGATCTACGGGCGCTTAGAGAAAGGATAGCTACGTTAAAGAAAATTAAATGAACGCGTAATTTTAAATTTAATTTAAGTCAGTACCACAGATCACTTGTTACCACTAAAACTTTGAATCCCTGATTTCTACACTAATTTAGAAAAAGAAAAAAAAGAAAAATCACTTCAAATTAGGTCGCCCAGTAACTTATTAAATTAAAAATGCGTAGAACCTAACGCTACCGCTATTTGTCGTTCAGTAACTTAAAAAAATTTTTAAAAAAATTAACAATTCGGTGCTTTCACCAAACAGCCCTTTCAAACGACTTCGCTACGTATGGCACCTCCCTTACTAGATATGAAATATTACATTAACACATGTGAAAATTTAATTTGCCCGCGCTTCCACCATATTCACTTTCAGTTGTTAAATTTTCACAATCGGGAAGCTTTAAAATAAAAACGATTTTTTTTTTTCGGGAATATGAGTTAAATTAGAGCCACATTAGATTCACGTCGGAACTCAACTGAATAGAAAGCCAGCACATACTTCTTCGTATGGCGAGAAGATAAAAAAAAAGTGCGATTAGGAAATGCTGAAATTATACTTTGGTTATCTCAACGGTCTTCAAGGTCATTATACAACGGAATATTCTACTTCTGTAAAACAAAATCTCTTTGAGGCATATTACAGGGTGAACCAATTAATTGCGAATCTCATGCAGGGCAACCTCAGCAGAGAAAAGTGTTTAGATACATTTTTCTTAGATTAACAGACAGTATAAATTGTCATTTGAAAGAAATTTGTTAGTTAAAATTAGCATCAAACACTAGATTGTAAGCACTTAATTAAATAATATTTTAGTCTTGTTTCACTTTAATTATTATTACTTAATTAATAGTAGATAAATATTAGGGCCTGGAATGAGCTTATATTAGTTAGGATCAAGTAGATATTTTACCAAAATATATGTCAAATGTGGCGAAAAAATTCGCAGGCTCAGATGTTGACAAACTGTTCTTATCCATAGCCCTAAATCTAGTAGAGAGCTTCATTTCTTAAGATTATTATACAAAGTGGAGAAAATGTATTCTCTAATTCTTAGGTTGTATTACGGATAGAATTACATTTTATTAGTATTAAGAGTATATATCAGTATGTGCTAACACTGTTTTCTTTTATTTTCTATGTAAAATCCGGCGAACACGTTAAGCACAATAGCAGAGGCTCGACAATATTTCACTTCCACATCCAGTCGAAGTATAGTAACGCAGAAAAAAAATTTGAAAATTTTTATTGTTCAAATAGGTTTAGAATGTCATGAAACGTCGAGATTTTAAGTTTGAGCAAAAAAAAATCCTTCTTCTTTTTTGTGCGCACGATTACTCTGGAACCGTTTAAGATATTGACTTGAAATTTAGTACACTTATGTATTTTAACGATATCTGGAACTAGATTATATGTTGATCTTATTCCCTTGAAGAAATGGTGGGTAAATAATTAAATCACGCAATCCATAAAATTAATATTTAGTATAGTATAAATGTAAGAAAAGTTAAGGTCTCAAAAAATGTTTTGGTATTAGCCACCACCATCCATTATTGAAGGAGGTAAAAAAAATAAAATTGTGATGTAGTGTGTGTACAAGAACCAAAGGCCTCAACAATTTTTTTTTACTTCAACCATGGTGGATTGGGTGTAGTTCTCAGGGTCGATTTGTAGTGTAAACGGAAGATGTGGCTTCTATGTCGACAGGAGCATCCAGGACAACTGATTATGCCCTGATGTTCCGAGATGATAAGTAATCGGGAGCTTGTGACCTTAAGTTTCACGTAAGTTTAATAATAAAACACAATTATTTTATAACAAAGAATTAGAATAATAGCAAGCCTAACACTCACATGTGACTAAGATTGAAGTGATTCAGTATGATTTGAAAAAAAAATTTAATCTGAGAAAATGTTTCGTTTGATTCTAGTTCACTTTAAAAATTTTGTCAAAAATTTGGAAAATTTATTTTATTCGAAATCTGACTAATTTATTTCTTAAGACTTGAAAAATAATTTTGTATTCGAAAATTCGACTAAGTTCAGTCTTAAAACATAGAAATAATATTTAAATGAATTTCAGGCTAAGTCAATTTTTAATTCCCATAAAATTATTTTAATTAAAAATCATGTAAAGTTTTAAAACCCGAAAACTTTGATTTAATTCACTGGGGCACTACCAGAGCCTACGGCTTATGTCATAATTCTCATACTCCTGCCTTAATAGCCATTAAATGTGAGTTGCATACACTATTTTTTCTACGACCAATCATAATAAAATACAAAATTAACACTTTATCTCTGAAATTTATTAATTATAGATTACAATTTAGGAAATATTATGAAATCTAGGAAATATTATGGATTATTATTTCAATTTCACTTTCACTATCACACATGCTCACTGACTTTAATTGCAAGAAGCGGAAAGTTTGAAAATTTGCTAGGTAAACAGTATGACTTGTCAAAATTGATAAATTTTAGATCTGTCAGATGTTCAAGGCGATAGTTGATATTGACAGAATATTGCTGTGTGTAGCATTTCTATTGGTCATAAACTTATATCTAATGGAAAATTTGTATCTTAATGAATCTCATTAAAGTACAGGTATTAAATGTCTAATAAGCGAGTTAAAGTATGGGAATAGAAAATAGTATATTATTCAGCGAGCATATAATGATGTGTCGTAAACCATCAGAGTGTAGAGTAGCCATTATATGCGAGTAGAATACTATACTTTGTTCACGACTGTTAAATATTTTTGATTAAATTGTTTACTGAAGAAATTAATTAATTGATTGATTGTATTGTTCTTTTTGAGTAATATGTAAAATTATAGTAAATAACGTTGACGTTTAAATTTAATTTGACAAGAAATTTGACACATAATGGCCTACTCAATAAAATTTGAAACGTTAAATAAAGTTATCTATTCATAAATTTCATAATAGCAGTAAAATTGTTCATACAATTGTAGCTGTGACAGTTAACGAATAATTCCATTTAACCTTTCAGAAACTGGCCAATAATTCTACTAAAAAGTTGCGAGATTACACTCAAATTAAAGTAATACCTGTCAGTCATTAATCATTAATCACTGGTAGTAGTGAATAATGATGGAATAAACACAAGTATTATTGGTATATTATAAAACGGTCGTGGACAAAGTATTTTACTCACCTAAAAATATTTTTTCCTTATAATATTGGGTCCGTGTGGAAGAAATTACACTAAAATTATCCATTAATGAATATGTTTATTATTTTAAACTATACTTGGCAAATAAATTAATTTTGTCCTGCCAGATTAATTATTCGAACCACAGTGCGTTTCCCAGTTAACTTAACCTTATTACCAATGTCGATATTGAGGTCAGTGTGAAAATGAACAAATAACGAATTTAAAAGTATTTTTAACCGACTTCAGTATCAATATTAGGTAATTAGGTTTTGAATTACCTGGGCTACCGTGAAATTATATTTCATAATTTTTAACGACTCTTTTTTTTTTCCTTTTTATTCTTTTTAGTGACTTCTGTATTTAGCTACACAATAACGTCAATAACAGAAAATATTCAGTACAAGTGGTATTTTACAACGGGTTGTTTATTGAGTTACATTTTTCCAGAGTGCCTTTATTTTCAACTTATTAAAGATGTAGATGTAAGAACTGTAATTATTCATTGTCCGACAGAAACTTTTTGTTGCGAAAATAATGTTCATAATTCCGTTATATCATTTAGCGATATAATTCCTCCTAAAGTCCTCATTTATCATTGACATGAAGGACATACGTGCTTAATGCCGATAGCATCTTGTTTCTAAGCTTTAGGTGGCAGTGA
This sequence comes from Rutpela maculata, assembly GCA_936432065.2. Taxonomy (NCBI): domain Eukaryota; kingdom Metazoa; phylum Arthropoda; class Insecta; order Coleoptera; family Cerambycidae; genus Rutpela; species Rutpela maculata. Next base: position 117,110,784 of record OW386285.2, read on the forward strand.
AGTAGTGAGATAACATGCAAACCTGCACCACGTAGGCAGATAAGAGCTTGTAAACATGGAGATGGAGATAAGGTGGTGCATTATTACGGCTCAGTGTCTACCAGCAGGAACCGGTGCCGATAGTGCTGAGTGAACGGCTATGTCATTACAAATCCTTTTCCGTTGAATTATTTATTACGGTCGAGATCGCGCTTTATCATCAAACAGAACAGGTTGAGGTAGGCTGATGAATTGTTATTGTTTGTCGGTGGCATTTATGTTATGAAAGGGAAGAAAGAAAGCGTTTTGACATTTCATATACACAACCGTCAAATGAAATGAACATTCTGATTATTCACAGACGTAAATGGATCGAATAATTAAAAACACTTTAAAACTAATTAATTTGAATTATGCTTTATATTAATTAATTAACTGGCATATAGTCCGGGATTTTAAGTTAGCCATACATTAACCGGTACGGTAACGCAGCAGGCTAGTGCTGTTAGGTGAAAAGAATGCTTGATCATATCGCGTAGAACTCGATCCCCTCGATCGAGTTCGATCCCCAGCTTCAACACTGGCAATGTCGGTGTGTAATGTACTCGGCTCGGATGTATACACGTTTTAAAAAAATGACACCCTCCTTCATGATTGAATTTGGCGATTTACTAATATGTGTGGTGTGTTTATATTATATATTCATCACAATCCCATTCTTTGTACGACATGAAAGTCTTTTGGAAATATGTCAATAGTAAGTGAAGCAACAATAACTTATCACTAACTAACCAACTGAATTTTAATGATAGCTCTTTTGATCCTAAGATTCTCTGCGATATATTTGACGATTATCTTGAGTCTACGTTAGTTATGATAATGACATACTGATTTCTAACATCGATATATATGATAACTAAAGTCAGTCATATCAAATAATATATATTGATTGTGATTTGATTTTTGATAAAATATCGCACAAATCCTTATATAAAAGTGGCTTCCATTAAATTGGCTGGATTTTTGATATGTTCCATATTTTGGGCCCCTGATCAAATGTTTCAATGGTCGGAGGTCCCAAACCACCAGGGTTTCAAGATATTTGACATTTTATAAAAAATGTGGCAGGTGCACCGTTTTGCAAGAACCGTTATATAGTACATCGGATGGCTGGCTCTAGCGTTCACTAACCCAATACCGAGGTATAACCGAATAAAACCTATTTCATTTTATTCAGTAGGTTTTTTTACGTAGGAAATCACGTTTGACGACACTCTCCATTGGTCGAGACTGAAGTTAAAATAAAAACACAAAAAAAAATGAAAATAACAAAATTCAAATTCAACCACGAATAACTTTCAAACGAAAAAAGATAAAATTATATATTTTTTCTAGTTTTATAGTACAAACGATTCTCTTTAATTTGATGTATAATTTATTACAAAAATAATAACTTTAACATTAGAAAATTGACGTTAATTTAGATAGTACACAAATTGTCGATTTTTTTGACAGCTCTAACTCGTTGTAACTCGCTTATGTATTGAGCTATTCGAATGTTTTTTTCACCAAAAACTGCCAAATTTCATAGACTTCATTTTGTCTCAATTCATGCTGGGTCTAGCTCTGTAAATAAAAGCGGTACAGCCTTTTAAACGCAACGAAGCACACTACGGCTGTGGAGTCGTGAGGCTTCCCCTCTCGTTCCCGGTACAACCCGCGTTCGCCATAAATCGCGCAATGCTTCCATCAGTGGCCGTAACAAAAGCTTTAGAATAATTTTCCTTTATTGTAAGATGATAAAATTAACAAATCAAATTGAATAATATGATATTAGTTGGAATAATCCATTATATATGGTGTCGTACAACGCGGGTGGTGCGTTAATAAATGGAAAATAATAGGTACCTATTAGACAGAGATTAACTGATTTTCAGATAGGTCATTGTTAAACTTATGCCAGCTAGTAAAGATTTTACTTTGCCTCGTATATTTTAATAGTTTCCATTAAGTGTCATATAATCAAAACAATTATTTGCCATGCTTTCACTAACTCGTAGAGGCTCTGAACGATTAGTTGGATTCTTGTACATAACTATATTTTTGTTTTCATGTAAACTGGAAGGGTTAAAATCGATTAAAATTGGATAGACGATCTAAATATGCTTGTGTAAATAGGCTGTTCTCTTTTTTAAATAATACTATTCCAAGTGGGATTTTTTCCATCTAGCATGTCTTCGTTTTGATCAAAATTATCGATGCTATTAATGTAATTGTTTTCTTCAGAACTTACTGGAGGAACTCCAGGTGGTATAAAAATGTCGTCACTAGTTTTTACTAATACGTGACTAGCTAAAGACGTTAAAAATGTCCGTATTTCATCGCAGGAATAACGTAGGAATAACCATAGCCAAAAGAATAAAGTTTTTTTTCTTCTGACGGCACAATACACATATATGTAGTAATATGTATAGGATTAAAAAAATGGCCTAAGCTGATTGTTTTTTTTTCATACCAATTATTAATATAAATTGCATTACTATAGGAATAACGTTTAAATCAAATTTGTCTGTCCTGGTATATTTAGTATCCACGACATAAATGTTTATAACAAATCTGAAACTTCTTATTTACATTTATGTTCATTGAGATTAGTAGTCGCGTTTTTTTAACCCCGACCTCAAAAGAGGGGTGTCATAAGTTTGACGCATATGTTTGTATGTTTGTTTGTCTGTCTGTCTGTCTGTCTGTGGCTTCATATCTCTTCAACGGGTGATCCATTTTGATGTAGTTTTTTTTATTTGAAAGAGTATTTTCTCGAGAGGGTTATAGGTCATATTAGATTTTGATGTTTGGTCGCCATCCTGAATTCGCCAGGTTGAACTTCTCTAAAAATTGTCCGATTGAAGTAAAATTGAAAATGTGCAGACAATTATGGTAGCCGAACATGATTTAGGCCTCATTTTGATTCGGTCATATGAAACTGGTACGATTAGATACATTGCACATTGATCGGGGGTTTTTAAAAATTTTCAATTTTACTTGTTATAGGTTTAAAGTATCCAGCTGCAGCTTCACTTGAGATACCGGCAGTTTTATCAAGAATTGTCAATTCATTCTCATGAACCAAGTTTTCTTCGCCTGATTCAGCTGTGACTGACAACAAAAATCCTTTTAGCTTTATTATCACTTGAATGAACTGTTGTTGTATTTTCTTTGTGTTCTCAAAACATTTTGTTTGCTTAGATGTTTTTCTAATATCTTTCTTATATTTCCGCTGCTATAATAATCTAATTTTTCTTCCGTCATTTCTTCAAATATATCATTAAGGCGTGTTTTTAGAAATGTTAAAGTTAAGAATTATTTTTTTGCAAAATAGCAAGATAAACCTCCCTAAATAAGATGTTTAACACTACTTTAAATTCATTTTTTCTTTCAGTTGTTTAGTTTGTATACATTTAATTTTTTTTTGCTAATATATTTTGCATAACAAATTTTATAATAATTTTCATCAGCCCAAATAAATCTGAATAAATGTGTAACCTGCCTTGTATTTCTGTATCACAATGCGACACTGCAGCTTTCTAGTTTCCGCACCCGTTCCTGTACAAATTGCTACTTAAAAATGTTCTTAATTTGTTCTTAATTTTTCTAGATTTTCCACAAATCAGACAATGACATTTTATTTTAAACTAATTTTTTTCTTCTTTATTATAAATAACTACATGAAAGCTCACTTGCATTTTTTATCGCGTTACAAATATCACAGACAATACATATTGCCTCTGTTAATATTATTATTATTACAAAAAGATGTCCTACAAGAATAATGAAATCGGTATCGAAGGGTGTGCAAATAAAAATAAATAAAAAAATGTTTTTAATGAAATAGCATATTTTCTTTCATTTGCACAATTTATAATAGACTTGATGCCAGTAACAGTTGGTTTTTTATTATTAGATTTTTCTTCGCTGTTTTCAGCAGTTTCGCAAAACAAACATGTAGTTTTTCTCCACTGATAAAAATGAATCTACTTTATACATAAACTGTAATAGCCTAAATGTAAATAAAATAATATATACACTTATTAATACTTATCCAGACAATAATGAGGAGAGCAGCCGATAGTGTGCTTCGTTGTGTTTAAAGGGCTGTAGCGCTTTTAGTTAAAAAATTAGATCTAGCATTAATCGAGACAAAATGAAGCCTATTAAATTTGGCAGTTTTTGGTGAAAGAAAAAATTGAATAGCTCATTATATAAGTGAGTTATGACGAGTTAAGAATTAGAAAAATGCTGCTAATTTGTGTATCCTTTTGAATTTTGCCAGTTTTTTATGTTCATTTTTTATTATTGCAATAAATTATACTTCAAATTAAAAAGAAAGGTTTACTTGTCAAAACCAAACAACAATTTTATTTTTATCTGCTTTAGTTTTAAAGTTATATTTGATTGAAAATTAAATTTCTAAATTTCTTTTTTTTTTTAGTTTTTTTGTTATATCTTCGGTTTCGACCAATGGAGAGTGTTGTCAATTTTGATTTCCTATGTAAAATAACATGCTTTAATAAGTAGTGAAGGTCCCGTCTGGTTATACTTCAGTATTGGGTGGGTCAAGAAAGAGAGGGCTTTTCGCGCTCTGACCGACGGGCTAATAACTTTCTTCATGTAGGAGATCCTCATTTGCTCTTTGGCACATAGAAAGAACACAAGGCAAGCTACACTCTACATTGAAAATAAATTACATAATAGTATACTAAGTGTTCCATTTTTCACGGTACATTTTGTCAAATTCAAACCTCAAAAACTTTTTAAATTTAAATGGAACACCTTGTATTTTTTCGTATCATGGTATGTAAAATTAAATTATCTTTTCTCTAGTATAAGCACAACTTTTTCAGATATTCGCGATTTTCTTAAACGTTCTGGAATTTTTAATAAAAATCGCCATCAACTTAGCCATGATTAGACACAACCAACAATGACAGTCATTCTCTTATGTCAAAAAATGCCAGCACTTTTAAATAACACCCACGAAAGCTTTTTAGCTTTGTTTATTATTAAGTTATGTAAAATTAAATTCTCTTTTCTCTAGTATTAGCAGTTTTACAACTTTCGCGATATCTGACAACCGATTCTCTCAAAGATGTGAAAAATATACTGACTTCTTTTCCATCCACGATTATAGAGCTATTTATGGATTTAAAATCAGCGTAAAACATTTTTAAAAGAAATCCTGCAGCATCGATGTGTTGGAAGCATACTCGAGATCTATAAGGAATATAGATACTCGTGTCCAAGTAAATCTCAACTCGAGCTTCAATAGTCTCTGCAAATTATTGTATAAGTGATTGCAAACCATACATGTATCAGCGGTCTTTGTCTGAAACTCAGTGGATCCTGTAAAGCTTCTATATCGCGAGTAAGCAATGTATCGCAGGTAATACATACACGCGAATGATCATCTATCTGAAGGTCAGGATGATTAAGTTCTCGGCGATACCTTGAAGCAATTTCAATTTTTTACTGATCGTTGAAGTTCCTCATCAAACGCAAGGTGCGAAAGGAAAAAAAATCATTACACACGAAACACGGCACACGTTGAGCCATGACTGATCTTATCAGAAAAACTGGCCGCTGTGAAGAAATTTTTTCAAATGCTCGGTATCGAAGACAAATTAAAATAATTATGTCCTTATATGTATATAAACTGCCAGCATGTTGACATAATAGACTGACTGACATTGATGATTGTGTCTAATCATGGCTAAGTTGATGGCAATTTTTCTTAAACATTCTAGAACATTCAAGAAAATCGCGAATATCTGAAAAAGTTGTAACTTTAATCCCTACAATGCTTATACTAGAGAAAAGATAACTTAATTTTACATAACATGATGTAAAGAAATACAGGGTGCTCCAGTTAAATTTAAAAAGTTTTTGAGGTTTGAATTTGACGAAATGTAACGTGAAAAATGGAACACTTGGTATACTATTATGGAATTTATTTTCAATGTAGAGTGTAGCTAGCCTTGTGTTCTTTCTATGTGCCAAAGAGCAAATGAAGATCTCCTACGCGAAGAAAGGTATAACGGTTCTTGCAAAGCGGTGCACCTACCAATTTTTTTATAAAATGTCAAATATCTTGAAACTCTGGTGCTTTGGGACCTCCGACCATTGATACATTTGATCAGGGGCCTAAAATATTTAACAGAAGCTTCTTTTATACAAGGATTTGTGCGGGTTCCTTTCAATTCTAATCCAGGACCTGATGGAATACATTTATACTTCTCAAAAATGAGCAGTCTGACAGTGTCTTTGCCTATGGATCGTCTTTTAAAATTTTCATTAGACTTAAGTGAGTGCCTTATTATTATATATATGGAAAGTGTCCTATAGTACACTTATTCAAATATAGAAAACTGCCGATATGTTTCATCAAATAATGGTATACCTAGTATTGCAATTTATTACAGTAGATAATATTATTAATTCATATGGAAATGTTACAATGACATGTGAAGATGGGTTTTACAAAGGTCGTAGTACGCAAATAAATCTTTTCCTATATATCATTCATATATGAAGCGTTTAAAAATGTCTCCCAAGTTAATGCAATTTATACCGATATAAAAAAACACCTTTGATTATGTCAGTCAATACAACCTCCTGCAAAAACTCACTAAATGGTATTAACGATACATGACTGTAGTGAATAATATCATATTTAACAGATAGAACTCAAATTGTGAAAATGGGACAAAATAAATAAAAATAAATCAATGCAACTTCTGGAATTCCGATTTTTTTTCATTTTTTATCAATGTTCAATATATTTTTGTCTTTGCGAAAATGCTACTTTTTGCAGATGACGTAAAATTATTTGTAGTCGTTAATATAATAAATGCCGCTGAAAATCTGCAGGGTGACATTGATGATTATACGATTGAAATTAAAAAAAAAAAAATGTCAAAAAAAGTCAAAATAAATAAATGCAAGATCATCAAGAAGAGTTATATTTTGTTTATGATCTGTGAATAGAAAAAAACTTTTGAGAATAGAATCTATTTGTAGGCATTACTTTGGACTCCGAGTTAAGATATCACTTATATATCGAGAACGTTTTAAAGCGAGCAAATCGCCTATGTGGTTTTATAGTAAATGTGAGAAGATTTGAATCGCACCATTTCATTTCCTCACACAATATTCTCAAATTTGTATTACGCTACAGAATGGTGGTGTCATCGGTAGTTTCCAAGTCATTTATAATAATAATAATAGTAGTGTCTTTATTTAGATTTCAGATAAATTTACAATATTAATTGTGCTTAACACATTCATTGCCAGAGCTTATTAGTGACGATTGATCGTGTGCCACCTATTTTCTTTTGCAATTTGTTAATTTAATGTTTGTATTAGCTAGTGATTAGCTAGTGGACACTCTACGAAGTTCAATTTTTCCATTTTTTTTGCTAAAAAAGTTTTTTTTTTCATTTTTCTCTTTTAATTTTTTCTTTTTTTTTTGTAATTAATTACAATTTAGTGCAACGCTGTATTAGGTATATAGACGAACGCCTCTCGGGCGGTGACGGAGTTTTTATCAAAATCGGATGAACGCCCCTGGGGCGGTGCCGGCAGTGAATGTGTTAAATATGGCAAAGAGATTTGGGCCAAGAACAGTCCTTTGTGGAACTCCGTACCTTATCTTAACTTCATTAGAGTATTCTCCTGAAAATTTTATCACTTGAGTGCGGCCATAAATGCAGGACTCAATCCAGGCAAATGAGGTACTCTTGAAGTAATTAAAGTAACTAATTTTTTTTAATACACTAATATTAGTTGCTAAATACATAAACGCAATATAAATTATTTTCACACTACTAACACGTTGTTAGTAGTGCGTTTACTTTTCTATATAAATAATGTTTCAAATATTGTTAATGTAACTGCCACCTTCAGTCGCCCCCGGATTTGATAACTAATAACTTGAGGGGTTAATTTGCTAGCTTTGATTTAAATGACACAATTAAGCCCTAGGTCTCCTCTACAAAACTGCATTAAACATTTTCTTTAAGACATTTATCTACCCTTATAGTATAGCCCTAGAATGTGCGCTTGCTTTTTGTTGGGGGTATAAAAGAGGGCTTGCTGTTTTTTACAAATTGAGGCTTACATTTCTTTTGACTCTGTCATACATACATACATATATGCGTACACACACTCACAGACATACTGACACAATGACATTTCTCATCGACTTGATTTCAGCGTATTATGAAACGAATTTCTGTGCAAATATATTTTTCTACGATGACTGTTATAAACTTTTGTCGGGTTATAATATACCTACTTAATTAATTATACTTTAGACAGAAAATCTCGTTTTATTTATAAAGACATGCTAGCGCCGCGCCGGCGCCGCCTTTAATAAATATTGGATCTAGAATATTTATTATTTAATATAATTTTAGCATATACTATCGTAAAAATATTTCATTAAAAATGTTAATAATTATTAATAAATGTTAATAATTGTTAATAATTACATCATTAAACAATTCCTTACAACATATTTCAAAATGAGTTTGAGATCCCTTGTCTTTCTCACACCTGGATGTAATTTATTTTTCCATTAGTATTCTACCCTCTTGATTATCCGCTCGCTGTTAAACTGGCATTAATTTGAATTTTCAGTCTTTAAGAGTTAAGACAATTTGTCAGCCACTGTATGTTTAGCTTGGGATTCTTTAAATGGCATTGTGAAGCTGAATATATTACTCTGTTTTTGCGCGGAGCGGAATTCTTGTAAAGTGGTGTTTCTCGTTTGGTGCATTAGTACACTGCTGTGTATTACAGATATAAACATACTGAATTGTACCGTTCTACTTATATTGGCTTTGCTGCATTGTGTTTGTATAATTGGTTGTTCAGTCAGTAACTCTTGTTCATTATTAAAAAACTTTCCCGCGTTCTATATCAGCCAAGAAGATTAGTTTGGAAATATGAAGCCTGCTAATTTTGATATAAATGTACGGTTCTTTTATGTAATATTAGTAGGAGTAGTCTTATATACAATACTGAACAAAAATAAAGGGTACTGATATAAGAAATTTTTGGACTGTTTAAAAAATAATATTGAATTGTATAAATTTGCTACTTTGATTTCATTATTTTTATGAAAAAAATGTATTTATCTTTGCGTGTATACCGTTTCTTGTAAAAACGATAACTTCTGTTAGACTTAAAATATTTGGTTTCAATTTGGAACATATGTAAAACAGCATATTACCATAATCCCTATTGAAATTGGGCCATATCTGTAATACATGGTGATAACCAGAAGCCTACAAACTCTCATACGTAAAATACGTTTTATTTTAATTTCAGAACAAAATATTACTAAGCATACAAAAATAAGAAGATGTATAAGATTTCTAAACCGCAATATATCGGGTGTACGGGCAAACCAACTTTATTTAAATTAGATGATCAGTGTTATCCTAAAATATGGAACATGGTATTTTTAATAACATTATTACTAAGTGAGAATTGTAGGCCTCTGGTTATCACCATGTATTACAGATATCGCCCAATTTCGATAGGGATTATTGTAATATGCTGTTTTACATATGTTCCAAATTGTAATCAAATATTATAAGTCTAACAGAAGTTATCGTGTTTACAAGAAACGGTATACACGCACACATAGATATACACGCACACACACACTTACAGACGCAAAGACATTTTTTATTTGATATTTCAGTTTAGTCTGTTGTGAAACGGATATCTGTACAAGACATTTTTTTCTACGATGATTTTTAAAATTTATTTTCAATTTATATTAAATTTATAATGTTAGAATACAGTCAAAAGATATAAAATTCATTACTGAACTACAGCAGATACGAAAAAAAAATAATAGAAACATTATTGTAGAAAATTTAGTCAGCTTTAATTTTGCATATAGCCATATAGCGAAAAACAAAAAACCAGGACCTTCTTCGTGCCACTCTGCTCTGAATCAATTTTTCCTCATCAAATAATTGCAGGTCAACATCAAGACTACAAATAATGTTTGCAACTGTGTCGTCACAATATCAAGTAAACCGCTGCCCAAGGAATCACTACTTCCAGATTCTCTATCCAAGTCACTCACAACGAAAAAACTTTGTATGTGGAAATATTTGTTTATGGAACTTTAATAATATAATGTTTGAAATCATCTACCCCAAAAACCCATAAAACGATACCCCACATCGGTAGTGAGGTGGGGGTGCTATTAGGGGGGTGGTAGTGGGGGTGGATGAAGTAAAAAAATATATTGAGGTTTCTGGTTCTTATACATACACTAAATCACAATTTTTTCATCCCCTTTAATAATGGGGTGGGAGTGGTAATAGGGTGGCTAATGCCAAAAATTATTTTGAGACCTCAGCTTCTCTTGTATATACTAAATACTAATTTTATGGACTCTCACCTGCTTGATTTACCCATTTACTACAAATTTACCCCAATTTACCCCCCAATCCTTCGACGGAGCAAGATGAAAATATAATCTAGTTCCAGATCTCGTTAAAGTACATATGTGTACCAAATTACAAATCAATGTCTTAAACAGTTCCAGAGTAAACGTGCGCACAAAAAAAGTTACATATAGACCGACAAACAGACAGAATTTTTTTTCGCTCAAACTGAAAATCTCGATGTTTCATGACATTTTAAGCCTATTTGAACAATAAAAATTTTTATAAATCTTTTGTCGTTACTATACTTCCACCGGATATGGAAGTAATAAGAATAAAAAATTCAAAGTGATCCTTCTTTTATATCATTCAGATATAAGTAAAAGCAGTAGCGGACCTGAAACACTACCCTGAGGTACACCAATAATTAATTCTGTCGATTTTGTACCAATGGATGTGTGTGACTACTGCTCGAAAAGAATGGGTCCGGGAGAAAACATGCATAGAACCTTTTTCAAAGAGAATATATTTAACCTCAACTTGGGACATCATTATTACGAGCAAGTTATTGCACAAAAGCATATTTTGGTACCCAATTTGCAAAATTAAGTGTTATCCTCAACCAGGGATTATATGTTTTTAATACGTTTTTTCAGACCTAGAAACAGAATTATTAATAAAACAATAAGCCAGGTTACTTTGGCTTGCAAAACTATCTGCAACTGATTATATAGTTGTTTCCTAGTATTAAAAGCCATCAGTGTATGTGAAGTGACGCCCTTACTCTTGAGTTTTCGTAAACTAAATCTTAAAACATAATTTAAAATATTAACATTTATTGCGTACGTATGAAAAAATTCGTAGAGTATTTATTGTCATTATGACGACATATTATTAATAAGTTAAAAAATGTCTATTCTATGTTGAATTCATTTAGTTGAAATTTTCCTTTGATGCCATTATATCACTAATTGTTTCCATAGAATAAATTCACCAAGGAAATTTAAAAGGACGTCACAAAAACTGGCTTGAATGGTTTTCTCTGCTTATTCGTTTGCTTCATGCAATATTTAGCGACACATTATGCTGCTAAACTCTGTGTGTTAGTATCATGGTGACTTGCATTTTGTCTAAGTATTCATGAATGACAATTTGCCAACAGCTTATGCAGATTGACGTTTAAAGGCAAATACGTCCTGAAGATGGTTGTGGAAGTTTACCATTAGCGAGAGAACCTCCAGCCTGATTGCTGTAGGCGTACTTCCGCTCAGTTGATGTCATGAAAGATTCAAATTGCAATTAAATCATGAATTTAATGGCATAAAATAAAACAAATACTTTGATGAAGACGGTATTTACAGATCATGCTTTATGACAATAACCACACTATTTCAGGAATGATTCTATTATAGTCCCCATTTGATTTAATCAAATAGGTATAGTTGACGCCAGTTTAGTGTGAATAAAAAAGGCCATAAAAACCGGCAATAAAAATATCAAATTTGATGCTATTAAAGGCTGACTAAGTACTGCAGAGTCGTATTCCAAATTTTTGCATTAGAATGAATCAAATAATATAGTCGAATAAAACTAAGCAATAAAAATACGATTTCAACGACAACGACATTGTTTATGAGGGGAGAGGATTCTGGAAGTGCAATCTATATGTTATTATGAAGTTACAGTAAAGTTTTGTCTAATCTGGGAGGTGAGCATTTCTTGTAAATTAAGTTTTAATTTTGAAAAATGTGTTTTTGTGTCGTTTCTTCCCAAGCAGCATTCAAAGTGATGGGAACTGGCATCTGAGGCATCGGAACTTTAATATAGTAGGAATAACATAACTGTTACTAATTTTGCGACTTCAGGGTAATATTCACTTTGTGGTATGCATTTGTAATGACAATTAAGTAGGTTCTACTGAATTTAGGCACTGTATAGTTATAATGCTTTCAAGTAACTGCTGGAGAATCTGCAACGTCGCGGATACTACTCTGCATTACTTTGAAGCATCCTCAACTGCAAAGTGAAAATTGGTAGTAATGCCGACTGCACAGCTTTACCAAAGGACCACTTGAAAGTAGTCTAACTTATTAGTGACATCTCGAGTAAAAATGAGGTTATTTCTACGAACATAGGGGCTTTGAAGTTATCTTTACTACCTCCCCACTAATTGAAAATGACTTAAAAGTTACATATACTTTGAAAATCTACTATAGAGTAATATTAACTTTTAAGACAATTTATATAATTATAGGCATTGAATAAAATGGCGGCATCTGAAATGCTCAGTGAAAGCGAAATGAAGTTTATCAGCACTCATCCGCGTTTTATAGAAAACTGAAGAAACAGTTAAACAGTAGTAGAGAAATAGTGATTCTTCAGAATATGATGCAAACATAGATTATTTCGCCACAGCAAAACCATCATCTTTGGCAACAAGTGCAAAAGTGCTCCCATCAACACAAGAAGAGTAATCGAAAACTATAACAGTTGTAGTGATTAATGATACTGTGTACTGCTCGAAAATTACAACTTGTCTTTAACACACAGATTGACCCATAGTTCAGTTAGTGATCCACTGAGCATATTAAATGAATTTGCCGATTAAAAACTCCAAATTTAATAAATATTGTGTTGATGGGGAACGGACAATGTCGGTATAACGGCATAAGACATTATTTATGTACAATAAATTGAATTGAATGAAATTAAATGTAAACTGATCACTAAATAAATATGAAAACTGTTATGTATTTTTTCCATTAATACACACCTTACGTTAATAAATATATTTATCCAACACTTTCATATAAAGTGATCTTTATTGATAAGACTTTGAAGGTATAAAGTGACCCATAAGTCACTAGTGAGATAAAGTAGTAAGCTAAAGTGAGGTAAAGTGATTTAGTCACTAAAGAGTAATTTTAATATAAAATAAAGTCCAAGGAATTTATTTATTGTCTCCATTATATGGAAAATTAACAAAACAAAGAATCCATGCACTAACACTTATTTATATTTATGTTAACATTTATTGTCATCATATTCGATTTTTCACAAAGAAAACTGTTCTTCTGTACACAATTTTTCTCTATACTAGTAACGACGTCTGTATCCCCTGACTCGTGCTGCTCTCCCTGAATTTTTTTAGCAATAACAATCTTTTTGAGACTGAATCTTCCAAATAACCCTCCGCCACGGTGGATGATTTCCACACACCGTGACTTTTAATGGTGGTAATGTCACCCCCAGCATTGGCCAAGAGTTGATGAGGAACGGCGCATGCTATGGCCAGTATACAAATCTGCATCAGGCAATTGCAAATAATCAGCTACAATTCTTGGAATTTTTGAGAGCTTATTTAATCGAACGCATTGGACAGTGCACTTTCCCTTTTGAAAATTTACGAAAAATCTTTTGTGAGACATATTTTGCGGTCTTAAAGACATATTTCCTAATCGAATCAAGTGGGTTCACCGAAAATCCTTCATTTAAAACTGTGAAACTTCTTGATTTATTCGTCTTGGTATCTGGTATGGATATATATATAGATATTATTCTTTATCTCATATCTTCGACGCTTAAGAAGGTCAGTTCACCGCAACGGCAGGCACCGCAAACTCCCAATATCAATGCAACCCAAAAAACCCAAACATTTAAATATATGTATAAAAGCAAGATCATAAGAAACACCTACCTCTGACATAAGATGCTCACCGTCAGGGGCATCCTTCAAATATTGTTCGATATGTGCTCTTTCCAAATAATATCAGATAATAAAAAGTACTTAAAAAGTATAATAATTGTTATTTTTAATAATCCACATATTCCCATCGCACACAGTGATAGTGACACTTTAACAGTTATTACCGCGTTGCCAATTAAAAAAAAAATACCTATATCGATTCTGCCAATTCTACCAACATGAAAATAAGTTGGTAGCAATAGTTACTAAGATCTTATAGCGTCATTGGTCCCATTTGCTACATCTAGGTAAATATAACTACACATTGAAATTGTTGCAGTTGCCGTCACCACTTTTAAAGTAACAACAACTATAACGTTGGTGGCATCTGCTACTTTATAGTAAATGTAACTTGTAGGGAAATAATTTTGGTTTTTTCAACCTCTATGTTACTGCAATTAAAATCGTCATTTTTCTGTTGTTGAATGAAGACGCCGGCCATATTGACACGGATAAAAATATAATTCAATAAAAAATTTCTTTTTATTATAGTCATTTACAAATATGTTTTCTAAATAGATTATTACTTTATAATATATAAAATTAAAAAAAAAACGTTTTCCATAAAAAATTTTGCAGTTTTGCTTGTACACATAATTTTTGCAAAAAATTTTTTTTCCGAAAAAACCATTTTCTCGAGGGGGCGTCTTTTTTATCCAAGCATCATGATAACATTTTACAAAAAACAAGTGGTGGTTTTAATATCCACACCCAGGGTAAATGCAAAACATCATGATTTATAATATATGCTTATGCATGTTGTATATAATCACCTTAACTTGGACCTTGGACATATCATGTGCTTAAACTCAGTAAGTCATTAATTTGCTATTCGAATAACAGAGAGCCAAATATATAGTTTGCGCTGTCATTTCGGTCAGCTGAGCTGTTCCAAAAGTTAGTCATTTCTACTACTTGGTTACGTCCCGTTTACGTAATAACCTAGTCTTCAACACGGTAATGGTAGAAGTACCGGAATAGTAATTTGCTACGTAATTATTATTCCCCATTTTGGTGAATACTTGGTAGAAGGATGGTTCCCATTACGTAACAGTCCTTAGTTGCGGAAACCTTTAAAGTTCCCCTAATGGCAACTATTACGTAGAAACTACTAAAATTGCTGCTTGGGTTTTTAATATCTCGGACTTTGTTCATCGAATCAGGTCAAACAAAAAGTCAAGATGTTTGAAAATAAATTATTAATAAAACTGCATAAGTACAAATCTTATCTGTCGTTCTGTGCTTTTTGCAAAAAAAATAAAAACGAAGACAATTTCTAATTTTACACAAGTCGAAATTACTAAAAAATATATTGTATATATTTTTTATTCGTCCAACCAAGTCTCATTATATCTCAATAAGATTATGTTAAAATAATTATAGAATTTTTATTTGGTGTGAAACAACAAATATGTTATTATAGTTCTGTGCCATTTCTACCCTGATATAGATAACAGGATTAATGGTAGATACGAGATAAGAGTAATATTTATAGGCTTGGTTATTCACAAATTAAGTCGCAACAGTTAAACTTGTGGTCTATACCTTGTAACAAACTGAAGTTCTAATTTCCGCAACACACAAACACCTATTTATGATTTATAGCCGTTAAATAGTGCACAGATAAACCCGAACTGATAACCCGTACCAAACTATAAACTTAATTGATTATTAAAGATATAAAGGGCACAAAGGCCTTACGATACCTAATGGCAAAGGACGTGGTAGTTTCGAATATCAGTTTTGCCGCATCTGCAGTTATGTGGAAGCATATTCCGTGGAAGGTCACGAGTCAACTCGGAGCTATCTAGTTAATTGTTGTGTAATTTATAGATTTGAAAATTTGATATACGTGTAAAACGGTCAAATGATATTTGTCTTTCTATACTATTATTAAAAAATTTTCATATTACTACCTCACATCAATACTACATGGAAGATGGAAGATTTTCGCTCTATTAATTTTATGAATTATTTTTCCTCCTTTATAGTGGAGTCAATAGAGATTTTAAATTTGGAAAAATTTCGGGAAGCTGTAACTTTTGAGAATACATCTCTGAACATATCAGGAACGGCATACCAAAAGTTATCAACAATAGTCCTTGAGCGTAATCTGTTATTAAACAAATTAGTTGCAAAATACCAGTCTTTGTCAAATATATCTTATATTTTTTTCTTTCAAAAAATAATTGCGCCATTCGAAAGTACGGGAAATTTCACATAAAAAATGTATATGAAGTTTTTTTGTACGATCAAAAATGTAGGCTCCAGATTTTTTTTTTTAACGCACGAACATGGAACGCGGAAATACGTAATTACGGCGAGCGAAGCGTGCGCGGCCTGGGGCGCGCTACACTAAATTTGTTGTAACTTTTGAACTAATTAATAAAATTGACCGCAAAAAAGAAATGAAAGAAGAAACATGTAGCTATTGGATTATTATATTTTCAAATATAAAGATGAATGTATGTAGGAATAGTACATATATGAAGTCGGAACATAAAGAGATTTGCGATGGAATAGGTAAAAGCTCTTTCTAAAAATTTAAAGATAAAAACTTGTGTCTTTAACATTTTAATCTTGTAGTAATGTATAAAAAGATTCGATGATGGTACTCTTCCAAAATTTCAAAATTTTGAAGAAACGATAAAATTTGATACATGTAACTACATGTAATTTAACCACCTATTTCTCTGGTTTAAATTGCGTTGTTGGATTTCTGTAGTGTATTTTTAAAGCTTGAAATATGCACTTGAAGATGCTTCAAGAGGATTTACTTTAAAATTTAAATTAACCCCATTTTTTACGAAAATAAAAAAAAATGTTTGCTCTAAAATTCCTGAAATTAAATAAACGTTAATAACTTTTATAAAAAAATTATTTAGCCTACCAATGTAGCATACGTTTATAGTAGGACCTCAAAATAAATAAATCTGATGATGAAAAAAATTTGAAATATATGTAAACCTATACTTTTCACGAAATATTGAAAAAATCAAGTTTTTTCGGTAAATGGACTCAAAGTTGATTGTTTCTACAATTTTTATCCTATTAAAAATATCGAAAACATATTTAAAATACAGGTACAGGGTCATCAGTCAAATTATAATTCTAATTATAATGCTTGACTAATAGAAAGAGATTGAAAGTAAACCAACATCTTCGCGGCAAGCAGTACGCATCACATGCCCGGCTCGCTGCGCTGTGTGTGAATCCGCAGAGCATTGTAATAGTATATTGTGTATTTAGGTGTGAAAGCAATACATTCCCGGACGACGATGCAAATTGCATCGAAGCATCGAAGTCCGGGAATGTGCTTTCATACCGAAGTACACATACTATTTTTTCTGAAATCACAATCAATATTATTATAAATTAAGGAATTTGTATTAATGCATAACATTTCTTCATTACAATCTTTTTTTTTTCCGGGATGGAAATCCTTTATGGACACCTGAACGGTAGTGTGGGACTCACCTCTAGGCATACCCACTAAAACCACCCCTCTTCTGTGTATGATGTATCCTGGAACCGCTCTCGCTTCTCTTCAGGATACACGTCAATTGTTATTCAATGTATAGATGTTGTTTTTTCCCGTGTCTGTTCCCTGTATTCCCTCTAGTTGTGCAAAGGGTATAGGTCGGGATTCCTCTCATCTTCATTACAATCTAACTGCTTACTAATAAATGCAATTTTAATGAGAGTTGGTTTGTCTGCGTATATTTATTTACTGTCTAAAATATACATAAAAAACCGTACGGGAATGTTACTTTGCAACGGATTTTTTCCGGTCTGTTTTGTGATAGTTTCTTAGCAACGGACTAAAATACTGGAATTGTGCATTTTTCGATCTGGAATCGCGCCAAAAATGTAGACATTGCCGATCGATTTCAGAAAAAAGTAGTTTGAGCACTTTTTCACAGATCATCTTGTAATGCTATGTACAATATCATGTTTTCTCAGCTTCTTTTTAAGTATTTATGTGAATATTTAAATTGTGTCTTTAATTGAATAGTGTTTTGAATTATTTTATTGCTTGGTGGAAGTCGGCCATATTGGATCAGCCATTTTGAATTACCTTTTCTTGACATCATAATCTGTTTCAGCCATCTCGAAACCCCCTTTATATATCAATTTGAATTAAATTGCTTTACAATTTCCTCTCGATTATATCTTTATAACTTTTTATTTTAAGCTATGTAAAAGTGATATCAAAAAGTTTTAGGAAAATCGAAGCTTCCCGTAATTATTCCGAAATAATGCATATTTTCAGCCTCTATCGACTCCACTATTAAGGAATTTCGTATACATCATTATTTTCTTAAAAAAGCCGTGTTTCTTTTTAATATTCTGCGAAGAACATACAGCCTGTGAACGGGAAAAGTGATAGTAGATCGTTGAATTGGGGATGCCTCGCATGCTGATAACAGACAGATGAGCACCTTGACTTATAAGGGTTAGCTAGACCTGTCCCGGTGGAATGTTTGAAAATGTATTCCAGAAATTATTCTTTAGAGTCACACTTTTGAACTTGCTATCATCAGACACATTTTCAAAAAATCGCGGAGCTGGTTCAACATAATCTCACCTTTCCTTAGGCCAGGCGCCCATCTGTCAGACAACAATACACAGACGCGACAAATATGCGTCACAGACATGAAATAGACAAGCAGATAAATTTTGATCGCATATCAAAGCGACACGCAAAAGTCACAAGAAACATTTTACTTTTGTCAGTAGTAATCATGTTATCATCGGGGGATGAAGATGCGCTTGCTTCGTTATAAGTTGTGAATAGTTAACAATTAAATGTTAAAAAAACTTTTTAAAAACAAGCTTTTGTTATTATTTATGTGTATTAAAAGGAAAAATATATAAAAAAAAGAAATTAAGGTCGGTGGTACCGGGAACGTAATTTGACAATCTCCTACATCCCTGAATCGATTCAAAAATATTTTTGGTAGGCTTTTGGAGACAACTTTATAGACTGGTACTAGGTTATTGAAAACTAAAGAAATAAAAAAAAAATGCTTGTGCGAAAATCAAAAGAAAAACATTTGTTGACTTCAATAATGTGGTACCATCTTTACACCATTCTTATGAAATTGTTGAACTAAAAAATATTAAATATGATTCTGAAGAAACTAAAATAAACATTATCAACTTAAAGCTAAATGTAGACAATAAAACAACTTTAATCACAGCGGCTTATAGATCACCCAATACAAATGTTGACGATTTTAATAGAGAACTAAATAGTTTTCTAAAAGTATATAAAAATATTGAATCTCATGTAATTATTGGCAATATAAACATAAACATATCTTCCGAGGATGAGCACGTTCAGGAGTATCTAAACATATTAGGTGAGTGTGGTTTTACTTCTTATATAAATAGTTTCACAAGAGTACAAAATGAACAAAAATCTATAATTGACCATATTTTTATTAAAACTAAAGAGAGTAATATTAATTATATGCCCATCATTTTCCAAAACTTAATTACAGATCACTACCCAGTAATATTAAATATTAATCTAAATTGTAAATTAAATCATTAAAACTCTAGCAAATTATGCTATAAAAAATATACAGATTATAAACAACTGAAAATTGATTTGCAACATGAAAAATGGGATGATATTTACAATAATAGTAATGTTGACCAAATCACAGAAAAACGTGAAACTCCAAAAAAAGAATGGATTACTATCGGCCTTCTAAATTCTATAAAAACAAAAAATAACTTATACAGGATGACGATTAATAACCCACTCGACATAAATGCAGCAAACCAATACAAAAAGTATAAAAACAAATTGAGTCAACTGTTGAAAAATACGAAAGCTAGATATTACAGAGATCAAATTAATAAAAACAATAACTATGCACAAAATTTATGGTCAACAGTAAATAAAATATGTAACAAAAATAGGAATCAAACAAATATTGAAAAAATAGAAATAAATAACGAAACAATTACCGACAAAAAAATAATTGCCGATAGATTCAACTGCCACTATAGCGAAATTGGGGAGTCACTAGCAGGGCAGATTACGCAAACAAATAATTATACACCAGATAGAGATAGTAAAGAGACAAATCTGAAGAACTCAATTTTTTTGAGTCCAACAAATGAGGAAGAGCTGAAAAAATATATACTTGAACTTAAATCCCACAAAGCACCGGGATACGACACTATAGCGGCAGAAACATTAAAAGAAGTGGCTGCTGAAATTGCAGCACCACTTAAATATAGTATTAATAAAGCCATAGATCTAGGAGTCTTTCCAAATATTTTAAAAATTGGAATAATTAAACCCTTATACAATAAAGGTTCAAAATTGGAAATGTCAAACTACAGACCAGTCTCTCTAATATCGAATATTTCAAAGCTATTCGAGAAAATTTTAAAAGTCAGAATAATACATTTTTTAAACAAATATAGAATATTATCAAAAACGCAGTATGGATTTAGGGAAAGCACGTCTACACAAGATGCCATAGCTCACCTTACATCTCTAATATATGACTCATTGGATAAAAGCAAACCCTCATTATGTATATTTGTCGATCTTGCTAAAGCTTTTGATACCGTTTGCCACAGAAAATTATTATGTAAACTAAAAAATTATGGGTTTAGAGGAAAAGCATTTGATCTCATGAAAAGTTATTTGTCAGAGAGAGTCCAATATGTAAGTATTGATGGTATTGAAAGTGAAAGAAGAGAAGTAAGCTATGGAGTACCTCAGGGCACAGTTCTAGGACCTATATTATTTATTTTATATATGAATAGTTTATTTACATTAAATACAACTGGTCAAATTCTAAGTTTTGCTGATGACACTGTAATATTCTACAGTGGGGACAGTTGGGAAAATTTTAAAACTACTGCGGAAAGTGACTTCAGTAGAATAAAACAATGGTTTGATCAGAACACCCTTACTATGAATATTGATAAAACTAAATATTTAACTTTCGCATCATATAAAAATAAATTACCTAATCTAGGGCCCCTCAAAATAAATGCTAATATTAACATAACAGAGGCTGATTCAATGACATATTTGGGCGTAATCATAGACAGACATCTGAAATGGGATCTGCAAATAAATAACATTATTAACAAAATAAGATATCTTCTGTCAAGTTTTAAACACCTGAAAAACTACTTAGATATAAAAGAATTAAAAATCCTATATTTCGCATTAGTGCAATCACAACTATCTTATGGAATAATAGCTTGGGGAAATGTGGTAAGCACGTATCTAAAAAAACTAGAGGTAATACAAAAATGGATCTTAAAAATTATATTCGGTAAAGAATATACTTACCCTTCAGAAGCTATTTTTGAAGAATCCAAAGTATTTACCATCAGAAAATTATATTGCGTTGCACTACTGGTTCACCTAAAATAAAAATGAACATAATATTAAATTCAACCAGCACATTTACAACACCAGACATAAATTGAAAATTACAGAAAAGCCTATAACTAAAAAAGCAATAGGACAGAAAAACCATACTTACCTCGGTCCCAAATTATATGATATTATACCCGATAATCTAAAACACATAAACAATATAAAAATATTTAAAAACAAATTAAAGATGTGGTTGTTTTCAATGCAAAATAGTGCAATAGAAAGTATAATTAAAAATTGATTTCTACACCGTGATACTGTTTATGTTTATTATTATTAAATAAAATTAAATCTCTAACCGATATTCCGTTTTCTTTTCTACAGAACTTTATTTACCTTGTCTTAATAATGGTTACTTATCCCTTGTTTAATACAAGTCAGTATTAGTAATAATTAAAATTAAGATACCTTGAGTTACCTACTCTAATGTTACTACTACCGTTTTTGTTTTACACCTTTTGTTTTGTACTTTGTACATCCTCACGAATAAGTATTTCAAATACTTCAGTGAGTATTTCAGTATATTTACAATTGTGTATTATTACATTACTTAAGATTAATAGGAAATCAGATTGCTTTATTAGTATTTGCAATTATTTATTTTTTTAGTAAATAGTTTATTGGTCTATTTGTATTTGTATCTGTATTTGTATTTTGTATTTATATTTTCTTTTTTCGTAAATATACTATTATTATTATTTTTTTTTTTTTTTTAGCTAGCTAAAAACCAGTCACCCTTCTCTGTGGCTCCGACCCTCACAGAGGGGAGCTGGTAGTACCGGTAGCCACTCCCCACGCCCGTGGGGTGAGTGACTACTGGGTCCGTGAATCGTGTGCCCTGAGCAGACGTAATGAACCAAGAATGACGGCCTTCTGCATTCTGCCGGCTAAGACCTCTGCCGAGTTTCGGCATGCCGGTATGATCTTAAGTTCCGAAAGCAGTGTGTGTCTCGTTCCACCGAGGGCTCCTATAATCAGTACCACTATCTTAACAGTATGGTCTGGATACAGTCTGCGGAGTTCGAAGAGCAGATCTCGATATTTTGTCCGTTTTTCCTCCTCCTTCAAGACAATGTTGTTCTCCGCGGGAGCCGAGAACTCCACGACGAACATTGTCTTGAGTTGATGGTCGAGGAGTACTACGTCAGGCTTGTTGGCTTGTATTTGCCTGACGGTGGGAAAAGAGTAGTTCCAATAAATTAGACACTTCTCATTTCCCACAACGGACTCAATATCCCCCGTAGCGTAAGGCAGCACTGGTGTTTCGTCTATCCCATACGAGTGCCTTAAATGGTAGTAAAGCACTCGTAATGCTCCGTCGTGCCTTTGGATATAGGCCGAGACTGCGTATGTCGGGCAAGCCGACAGCAAGTGCATAAGAGTCTCTGGCGCCCTGCGGCAGGCCCTGCAGCTGACATCAGGGACCTCTATACCCATGACACGACTACGATAGACGAGGGTGTTAAATACACCATCCTGGCAAGCCATTATGAATCCCTCGGTCTCAGACTTCAGCCCGGCTGACCTTAAGAAGGCAAAGGTCAGCCTTTCGGATAAGCCAAGGTTTTCTATATTTTTATAGAAAACTCCATGCATTGGCTTATCCGTGTGAAGCTGCAGAAAGTTGTTGTGTTCTGCAGCTTTAATTTGGGCTTTTCGCCGAGCAGGTTCCAACTCGGTGACAGAGTCGCGATTTACTCGCTCGACGTCGAAGGAGAGACCAAGTTCATCGGCTGCTCTCTGTGCTGCCTTAAACAGAAAGGCTCCTACCCCTGCATTTTCATGGTCTCGGACCATGCAGAGGAGGGGATCCGAACTCCTGATGACCTTACAGGCTCCATCCAGAACCATCCTATTATGGAGACTCTCCAAACTCAAGAGTCCACGGCCTCCCCGATGTCGTGGGAGGTATAGCCGTGGAACAGACGATTTAGGATGCAAACTCCTATTGAGATGCATCTTCTTGCGGGTTCCTACGTCGAGTTGACGCAACTCTTCTTGAGTCCATTTCACTACTCCAAAGGAGTAGAGAAGGATCGGAACGGCAAGCATGTTGGTAGCAAACACCTTGTTCTTCCCCGACAGCTCTGAAGACCAGATCTGTCGGAGTCGGTGCTGATACTTGCCGCGGAGAGCGTTTTTCACTACACTCACTTCTTGGGTGGAGCGTTGCTCGACACCCAAGTAAGTGTACGACTCTCCGGCATCTAGATGATGTAAGATGCTTCCGTCCACGAGCTGCGCGTCCTCTCCGTAGTTCCCGCATCGTCCTCTCTTGAGATGGACCAGTGCACATTTGTCTAATCCGAACTCCATGCCGACAGCCTGCGTGTACTCCTGTACCACCCTGAGGGACTGGTGTAGGTCCCTCTCTCCGGAGGCATAAAGTTTAAGGTCATCCATATAAAACAGATGGGTGACCTTATGCCTCCTATCGCCAGGGGTACCGCAGTTGTATCCACGGGTTTTCCGGAGCGAAACGGATAATGGCAGTAATGAGATGCAAAATAGAAGGGGGCTGAGGGAGTCTCCCTGAAATACTCCCCTTCTGAATGTTACCGACTCCGTCTGGACTCTATCATTACCCGATGTAATGGTAAAGCGAGTCCTCCAGAGCGGCATCAGTTCTTCGATGCATCTCACTACGGGACCAGGTACCGCAAGACATCGGAGCAAGTGTACAATAAGCTCGTGCGATGTCATGTCAAATGCCTTGCGGTAGTCGATCCAGGCCATGGAGAGGTTACGCTTATACTGCATGGAGTCCTGCGTGACACACCTGTCAATCAGCAGGTTCTCCTTACAGCCAGCGACACCTCTCTTTGACCCTCGCTGCTCATATATCCGCTCGTAAACCGGTTCAACTGCGTGGAGCACTCGCATGTACAAGATGCGCGTAAACACCTTGTAACATGCGTTTAAACAGGTTATCGGCCGGTAGTTCTTTGGGTTAGACAAATCTCCGTTCTTCGGGATCAGCACTGTCCGTCCCTCGACAACCCAAGAAGGAATTTGCTGCTCCCCATTTAGCCATGAATTGAAAATTCTGGCTAAATGGTGGTGGGTAATGGATAATTTTTTCCACCAAAAGTTATTGATCCCGTCGGGACCTGGAGCAGCAAAGTTCTTAGAGCCCTCAAGAGCTCTTCGAACCTCTTCTGGGGTTATCGGTTGGCACACCTGTTGTGGTTGCTGAAACCTTTGACAAAAGGTTTCAAAGTGTGCCAGGGCTGGAGAGTCTCTGTTGAGTGGAAGCTTCTGTTCGTACAACGTTTTCCAGAAGTTTTCCACCTGATCTGCAGTCGGCGGATTTTCAGCAACACGCTGAGGCGGTTCGAAAAGGCGCGAGGGCTTTTTGCGGAAAAGTTGATTTTCCGCTAGCCCCCTCGCCCGCCTCACTAGTGACTTCTTACAAGACACTAGCATCCGTATCCTGTCGAGGCAGTGCTGTTTGGTGGTTTGTAGCACTGCCCCATTGAGTGTGTGATGGACGCGTCTTAAGTTAGCAGCTACTCGCCGCACTTTAGGCGTGAAAGGCCTATTGGCCGCCATATAGTCCATCACACATTGGATACGGGATGCGTGTTGCCTCGCCGACCAGATCTTGGCTTCCATCTTGTGTATGCGCCGTCTCGCTCTCTCTTGTGGAGAAGCACTGTTCCGCCTCTCCACCTGAGACAAGCGTTGAGCGGCAGCATACACGGCACAATTTATGTGCCAGATGTCAGCCTCTTCTGGTAGCGCTGCACGAAGTTCCGCATCCACTCTGGCCAGATCTTGTGGCCCGGGGGGTTTTATGTTGTGCAACCCCCTTCTGGTACTGAGGCCCTCTGGTACTGGTGGAACGACTGGGACTGCAACCTCAACCGGTTCATTCGGTGGACCTTCGGCCACCTCATTCATCGGCTGAGGAGCAGTTCTCACGTAGCCCCTGCGACGAAGGTGGGACACATAATCACGCAGGTTTTGTGGCGTGGAGGCGTTGTGTTCTGGGTGCCTTGCACACCACAGAACGTGCATTCGCCCCATGTATCCCCTTCGCGCGGGCTCACTGCTTTCGTAGCACTGCATAAGGTCGTCCCTCAGTTCATCTGTCCACTCAAAGCGTCCTTGTTCATCGCGGTTGTCAACAATGGGCTGTCGATCTTGTTGGGCCCCACCACCTTGCCCTTGACCCCTATCCGAACGGGGTCGATCGTGGGGGCCCTGTCCTCGGCCAATAGGAACCGGAGGTTTGGGCTTGTGGGTGGTTAGCCCAGCAAGCCCACGACCGACACCAGAGGGGAAGACGCTTTCCCCTCCCGGATGCGCTATTATTATTATTATTATTATTATTATTATTATTATTATTATTATTATTATTATTATTATTATTATTATTATTATTATTATTCTATCCGGTTTTCTCTAAAAGCCTATCAAAATACTTTTTCGATCGGTTCAGGGATGTAGGAGAAATTGCCATCGCTGTACGTGTCCATATTCTGAGAAATGGCAAAGGCGCGCCTTCGCTATTTCTTAGACTATCTTAAAACACAACGGCTGAGTAAGTACACTGCAATACAAAAAACTAAAAATTATAGTACCATATTATTGTATTGGTGCCAGAACTACACGTGTATGCTCAATTGGACGTCATGAAGTGGTTCAAAATTGAATTGCAAGAGTCCTCCTAAAGATACTAATAAACAAATATACTAACTAACTAACTAACTAACCAACTGTTAGGGATATATGCTTCTTAGGCTCTGTGGAACACAGGAAAACACAAAACATCAGCTTGAAATAAGATGGATATATTGAACAAAATAGTAAATACAAAAATGGCGTGCAATGTTAGAAAGCTTTACAAAGACTGGCCCAAGAGAAGGGCGACGCGCGCATTCTGAGAAAGCATGCGCATGCGCACAGTGTAGAGTGCGTCAATGAACAAACGCGGCGCGAACTTCAAAACTAATTAATCACTAACACCAACTAATCGACTAACTAACTAATTAACTAACTGACATACAAAGCAATTCAATAAAAGCTTGTAATAACAGAATTAGAAGGTATTGGGTGCAGCCTATGTAGAAACAAAGATGCAACAAAACAGATGCTTTTATACCTCTTTTGTAACAAAGGAATTGAAAGTGTATCCCTAGATATTCCAGTCATGCTGTAGGATGATTAAATAGAAGGTTTTTTTATACATCAAATTAAACCTTACTTCATCCACAAAATGATCCGAGCACATTTAAATGCAAGATTTGGGTGAGCTGCGTCTGCTCGTTTTAATTTGAGATTTTCAAGAGACAGAGCTATGTCTGATCCTGTCATGCCGCAATAATATGTGCGTCTTACTTTAGAAGGAATTCAGATGATGTAAACATACAGAATCTGCCTATATAATTTGCGCATGCATCACTTTGACGCAGTTTTCTCCTACGTCACACCCTTGCCACTGTAATTTGTTGAGCTTGTAGATGCTGAGGGACAAAGACTGTGATATCAACGATGCATCCGCTAAGCTGGCTTTCTCTGACGTCACACTATTTGAGGGATTTTAGGGGAAATCGCCCAAAATAAATGTCCAAAAATCAAGTACATGTATTCTGCCAGCTTATTTCCTATATCCCATATGTCAGTAAAAACATAGTTTTATTTATTATTTACATTAACACGTTTATATATAGCCCAGACGACAGAGATCATTTTATAGTGAAACCCACAAAAAGTTGCAAACTGAATAATTTTTTTTTAATGAGTTCGTGAAAGTGTATAGAATAATATCCTGAAAAGTTTACAGCAGAACATAAAAAAAAGTGAAAAAAAAAATTTTTTATCAATTTTTTTAAAATTTTTAAATTAAGTCAGGCTAAAAAAAACAAAAAATACAGGTGGGTAGACCACGTAGTTCTGAATAAAAAATGTTCTAATAAAATTTATCGCTAAAGAGACGGTTTTCCCGGAAAAAAATAGTGAAGTAACTTTGTCACTCTGCTTGGCCAAGCGCACGGTTGAATGCATAATAAGGAACCTCTAAAAATTCTTAACAGTTCTAACAAGTAAAATAAAGCTTTTTCTCTTTCTGATTACACATTTTTAACATTTTCCTTAGTGACTAAGAGGATAAATAGTGAGTCTGGAGGGAAAATATATAATTATGAACGCATACACAGGCACCACACATAGCCGCTGAATCGCTCGCATGAATTTTTACGTGCCTTTACTGTATTGTATTTATTACAGATACACCTATCCACATTTCAGCTATATCCATTGAATTCCTTATACATTTGTTAATGTATTGAAAAAGTTCCAGTATTTATATTCAAAACGATCAAAGATATTTTCATAGTTATAAAGATAAGATCGTGACAATCGCAATTTCTTATCATGATATGATTAATCATATTTTCTAAAAAATGCATAAAAATAAACGAATTTGTGTGTTGAACATTCGAAAACTATACATTTTTTCCGAAATAGTGATATTTTATCTTTTCCAATGGGTCAATTTATCGGCAAGTTACAGCCTCCAATATACATATTTATCAAGAAAATCATCAAGCAATTAAATTAAAATGATTTGATATGTACTTATTTTGAACCCACGTTACTACAACTTAATAAACCATAATAATCATGAAGTGTTTTTAACAGTTCTCAATGAAGAAAGAATTTTTTGAAGGGCTTTTATTTTTGTTCTTTATTACTTCCACATCCAGTGGAAGTATAGTAACGACAAAAAATTTTTTAAAAATTTTTATTGTTCAAATAGGCTTAGAATGTCACGAAACGTCGAGATTTTAAGTTTGAGCAAAAAAAAATTTCTGTCTGTCGGTCTGTCTGTCGGTCTGTCTGTAACTTTTTTTTGTGCGCACGTTTACTCTGGAACCGTTTAAGATATTGACTTGAAATTTGGTACACATATGTATTCTAACGAGATCTAGAACTAGATTATATTTTCATCTTCTTCCGTCGAAGGGTTGGGGGGTAAATTGGGGTAAATTTGAGGAAAATGGGTAAATCAAGCAGGTAGGAGTCCATAAAATTTGTATTTAGTATATGCAAGAGAAGCTGAGGTCTCAAAAAAAATTTTGGCATTAGCCACCCCCATTACCACCCCCAACCCATTATTAAAGGGGATGAAAAAAATTGTGACTCAGGGTGTGTATAGGAACCAGAAACCTCATGTTTTTTTACTTCATCCACCCCCACTACCACCCCCTATCACCACCGCTACCGATGTGGGGTATCGTTTTATAGGTTTTTGGGGTAGAGGATTCCAAATATTATATTATTAAAGTTCCATAAACAATTATTTCCACATACAACATTTTTTCGTTGTGAGCGACTTAGATAAAAAATCTAGATGTGGAAGTAGTGATTCCTTGGGCAGCGGTTTTTTTTATTGCGACGATTGAGTTCGGGCGTGATAATATATATAAGTATATTTTTCCCATCCATCCTTTGCTTGTTTTGTTTAAAACAAAAAAGCATCAGAAAGCTACAATTTCCATCTTTTAAATGAACCAACACTCATATAGATTGAATAAATTCTGATTTAGTGACATGTAATTCAATGCGTCCGTGTCACAGTCATGCGCATTTAAGCGCACGCACGCATGTATCTCGCTTCGAGTTATAACGTTACGCCGGCTCCATACACTGGGGCCAACGTTGGTTCCAACGTTGGCTCATGTTCGTGCTGTTATTTGTGTAGATATCCACACATTGGAGCCAAGCTTAGTTAGTTCCACACAGAGCCAACATGAACAAGTGAACACGTCCATGACCACTGGGTTCCATAAAGTTGGATTTGCTTTTCTTGGTAAAATTCTAAAAATCCTAGCACTTCTTTCGTTCGACCATTCTACCTGAGACGACATTAATTTAAAAATAAACGTGTGCACCCTGTTTATTCAAAAGACTGAATAAGCGCACGTACAATGTGTGGACGGCAATACGACATTGGGGCCAATCCCTTTGATGTTTTGTCGAAAAACCGACACGCGACGGATAACCTCCAACATTGGCTCGAACGTTGGCACCAATGCTCTTTTGTCGATCCACACATTGGACGAACGTTGTTGGTCCCAACGTTGGCCCAGTGTGTGGAGCCGGCGTTACACTTGACTATTTTTTTCCGGGAAAACCGTGACTTTAGCTCTAAATTGTGTTGGCACATTTTTTGTTCATAAATACGTGATCTAACCATCTGTATTTTTTGTTTTTTCCTAGCTAGACTTAATTTCAAAATTTTGAAAAAATTGATGAGAAAAATTTGTTTTCACTTTTTTTTATGTTCTGCATCCGAGCGAAATGTAAACTTTTCAAGATATTATTCTACACACTTTCACGAACTCATTAAAAAAAAGTTTACACAGTTGGCAACTTTTTGTGGTACACTGATTTTGTAATTCAAAGTCAAAATAAATGAATTTTTTAGTCATCAACTTTTGGCACTGAAAATGTAAACTTATACGTACAACTTTTCACAACCCTCTAATACCCGCCTGTCACCCGGAATCGGCATGTACAGATACTAAGCATTTAGCGTCTAAATAGTGGGAATATCATTTTTATTGTGGTCTGAATACATATGACCTTCCCGTGGGCAGCGCATGTGCCTTGCGGTCCAGAGGATCCTTTGGAATGTGGGCAAAATTTTGCCCACCCGGGGCTCAACTTGGTGTTACACTCTTAAAACGTGGAACCCCGGGTGGGAAAAATTTTACCTTATAATTTTTTTATTTTTTTTTTCAATTTGATTCATTTTACTCAAATTTAGAACAAATTAGTATCCACTTATAGCCAAAGAGACATTCGCCTCCTATAAAAGTAAAGCCACCTGTGATAGCAAAACAATCGAAAATAATAAAAAAAAAATATATTGAGTATTTTTTTATAGAAAAATTTTACTGAAAAACGTTACAAGGGTATTACACTTTCAAGTGTGACACACTGTATATCTCACAAAGAATAATTATGAAAAGTTTTATCATATTTTGCACTGAGTCGCACTTCAGTGCTGTATTCTAATGTGAATTTACCTTTAACCCATAAACACTTCTTATACAATCATCCGTGTTTTGGATTAATGCAAAAAATTGAAAAAAGCCTGAGGCATACATATAAGATGAGGTATATTTTAGTATCGGTAATCGCGTGTGGATGTATTAAGTATACTAAAAATAAAAACTGTCCTCGATTTTAAAATGGGAAGTAAAATATTTGTGATTGAGTGTGTTTTTATTTACGAACAAAATGTTTAAACCACTAAAATGGACAAGGAAATATCTGTAAAAAGGTATATATTAGTGTTTACTTACATCTATTATAATAGGTATATATTATTATACTTAATCACATTTTTATCTACTTCTATTTAGATTGAAAAATTGAGAAATGTGACACATGATTACGGTAGGATATTTAAATTACAATTTCAGACGAAAATATATAAATATTTGTTTTACAGTTTAATATTTTTGCACCTCGTCTTTCTCTTTATTGAGGTCGAAATACGTTTTTTTTTTTCAACATTATGATGTGATTCCAGTACAACAATGTTCGTATTTCTTTGTTGAAATTTAAATTGTTCTGGGCTATATTTTAGATAAAGGGAATACATAATTATATGGATACATTTATAGGTTGTTCCAATATTCCAGGTCGTTATTAAAAGTGGAGTCTACACACAAAATTTAATATCAAATTTAATATATTATAACCCAAAGGCTTTTGTAGATACAGAGCGTTCTATTCCACTGGTACAGACTATATTTTCTTATAGACCTTCCGGGTCGTTTGAGATAATTTTTCCAATTTTAATATGCGGGTCCAGTGATGTTTTCAGTATAGAGATTTAATTGCATTGACATACTGGATGTTTCAATTTTCTAGGTCAGTTTTCTTTTAATCCACGCCTTCTGACAAACCTATAAATTTCGTATAATTTACGACATATTTTATACTATTTTAATTTTTTCATATCTCTGCATTTCGGAGGAATATGGGTAAATTTAACTACACTATATTGAACATGAACATAAACAAAATATGGATTTACCATAATTCTTAATTCACATTTAATTTACTGTATAGGTAATATTCGATTAAATATTAACATTTTTCAATAACTTATCATCTTTCGAAGTTTAAATTTGAAAGTTAAAGCTAATAGAGAGATTTCACGTACAGTTTAAAAAAAATCAATGCGATTTGTCAAGAAGCTTTTTGATAGAGGGTTTCTATTTGTTTAAAATGAGTTAGGCAGATTAAAATAAACATAAATATAAACATTATTAAATAAACAAGTGTTATTTAAAGTATTCATATAACTGACACATTTTCTAGATTCGATATGTATCTGTTGAATGTACTGAAATTTTTTTTAGAACATTATGTGCTCTAAAATACGGCTTTCTAACGTTCTGTTGTACAATGCATATTCTATAGGATATATTTATCTGGAAAATATCAAAAACTCGTATCTTGTGGACAATTTCATTACTATTATGTAAATTGTTTGTCGTAAAGTGCTATGTGGTAAATATTTTAACCTCTGTGGTAGTATCGATGTTACAAGTTGAAAGCTACACTGATGGGAAACTCGCATTATAGCAAATCTAAATCCATTTGCACAAAATTACAACGAACACAATAAAAAATTGAGATTATCACACCATCATAAAGAACTCAACATAAGCAATTTTTTTAAAGAAAGTACATAAGGTTTGTACGAATTATATTTTTTTAAATTTTCGAAAATTCAAGAATTATGTATAAATTATATAAATAATTCAATATATCGATTCAAACATTACAAAAATGTAACAGAAATCTTATATTATACCACCATGTACCATGTCTAAAACAGGATATACAATTTATTTTAATACATATATGTATACAGACAAGTGCAATTAGATTATCTCCCTGTGTAATCACTTGCTTTAATTTGGCGGTACTCGAAAAAAATATTTTTTGATGCCATTTGATTCAGTTTGATGGGAGTAGCAGTTGTGAGTGGGTACTTTTAAGGCCTCCTAATTTGTTTAGATAATTAGAGAAATAAATCATTGAAATTTCGGGGATGGTGTTACTGTACCTCACCGTTCACGTGGCGGAAACGGTAATAGATGCTATAAAAATGCTCTGGACTTTTCTTATATGGTATCCTGTGTTAAAATATTTTATAAATAATTATAAAACAAAATGATAATGGGAATATTTTGATACTAAGGGAAGTAATTTATGAACTCCAAATTACCATTCATGTGTTACTTATCTGGTAGTTTTCGGCTCAAATAACATGTTGTCTTGTTTCACACTACCAAGAAAACGAAAAAAGATGATGTGATTGAAGTTCCAACCAAACGTTGAAAAATAAACGAAAATTGAAGAAGAAATCGTAAAAATAAGTCGGTAATCGGTAATGCATCAAATGAACATTTATCTACATACTAGCTGATGCCCGCGACTTCGTTCGCGTGGAAGACTTCTTGCGCGTGGAATTAAGAACATTGACGTACTAATTTATACCTATAAAGAAGTACTAAATACTCACTGAGTACTCCTATAGTACTCAGGAAGTACACTCGAAGGAATCCACTGCGCATCCATGGTGCCCAGGGAAACCCACTGCGCATTCATTGCACTCAAGGGAAACTTCTGCGCATCCATAGTGCTCGAGGAAACCCGAGGGGCAAACCGCGCGAAGGAAATCTGGTGTACACTCAGAAGGAAATCCGAGGAAATCTGGAGGAAATTTCAGGAAATCTTTTCTATTTTGGATTTCTTCCCTCCGCTCTTCAAAATTTTTTTTTATCAAAGAGGAAATCTGAGGGAAATCCGAGGAAATCTGGAGGAAATATGTGTAATCTTCGTCAAAGAGGAAATCTGGTGTACAAAATTTTGGGTGCAATTGACCTCTCGGGAAACTCACTTCTCATCCATTGTACTTGAGGAAAGCCACTGCGCATCCATAGTACTGGACGAAACCTACTGCGCATTCATTGTACTCGGGGAAACCCACTTCGAATCCACAGTACTCGGAGAAATCCACTGCGCATCCATTATACCCGAGGAAACCCACTGCACATCCATTGCATTCAAGGAAACTCACTGTGCATTTATTGCACTCAAGGAAACCCACTGCACATCCATTGTACTCGAGGAAATCCACTGCGTATTTATAATACCACTGCGCCCCGCAATTTGATAACAATTCATTATTCTATTTTTGTGTTAGAGCGAGTTAAACAAAAAAAATAATTATTTTAATCGACAATAGAGCACATGGGCGGATATGCGTCAAATTTCATGCTTAAAAACTTCCCTCTCCCTGTTCACCCGTTTGGGGGGGGGGTCTATTTTTGAAAACCGTCGAATACGTGTCTCCTTATTTCCTCAGAAGAGCCCATAGCTGAAATATCACGTTTCTGACTTACGCGATTTCAGAGATACGGGTACGTCGGGTACCTTTTAGATCATCTACTACACCCGTTTTCACCCCTTCAAAAAGTGAAAATCGAAATTTCGTCTCACTCGTGTGTAATAGATTCCGATAAAAAGTATTCCTGCCAAATTTCACGATTCTAGGTCTAACCGTTTCCGGAAAGCTTAAAAACCTCCCCCTCCCCGTTCACCCTTTCAGGGGTCTCTTTTTGAAAACCGTCGATTAAGTGTCTTCTTGTTTCCTCAGAAGAGTCCATCGTTCGAATAATCACGTTTATGACTTACGCGATTTCAAAAATACGGGAGGGCTTTAAACCATCTACTACCTCCGTTTTCACCCCTTCAAAAAGCTAAAATGGAAATTTCGTCTTACACGTATCTAATAGATTTCAACAAAAAATATTTCTGCCAAATTTCACGCATCCAAATCTAACCGTTTCCGAATAAGCCTAAAATCGCAACCCCCTTTTTCACCCTCTTAAGAGTCGAATTTGGAAGAAACTCTTCTTAGTGGTTGCCTACCTCATCAGAGAAACCTCTATGCAAAATTTGAAGTTTCTAAACTGAGCGGTTCGAGCTGTGGTAGTCAGGGTATTAATTATTTTATAGATATGGAAGATTATATGAATTCGCGGTCAATTTAAACAACCACAAGTAATAGCAAATTGTGGTCTTTTTCAAATTTGGCGAAATTTTGTAACAAAATGAGACGTAACACGAATGCAATTTGTTGTGTACTTATTGGGCATGCTTCGAAGTTACAAAATTCATAAATACGAGAGTGAGATGGAATTGAAATATTTTAAAATTCAACTATTTTAGCAACATTTACCGTCGAATTTTAGTTCTACCGTAGTTTCGTTAAAAATAAATAAATACATCCATAAAAATGCACTGTATTCATTTGCCTCTAGGAGGATGACATACAGTTGAAGTTCTTTAAAAACAACTCTTTTAGCAACAGCTATTTTCGAGTTTTAATTTTAACGTGGCTTAACTAAGAATAAAGAAATACATCAAAAGAGATGCGATGAGATGATTTTTTCTGATGTATTTCTTTATTCTTAATAATCGAACAAGGCACGTTATATGAGCCGAAAACTACGAGCTAAGTTATACATGAATCGTAATATTGAGATAATAAATTACTTCCCTTAGTATCATAACATCCCTTATTATAATTTTGTTATAATGATTTATTTATTTCAAATTAAATATTGTAAATAATATTTTAACAGAGGGTAAAATGGATAATGAACTTTTTTAATAGCGTTATATCCTTTAAAAGAAGCATAAGACGTGATTTTTTTTATATCATAATTCTAATATCCGTTACAGGAGTTGAGCTTTACGGAGTTCCGTTTTTGTTCGATTCGTTTACCGGTTGGCTAATCCGATTGGAGAGCTGCTATCTTCAGGCGGCAGCTGTCACAAGACACGTCACTATCAAAGGAACTTAAGCCCTTTGCTGATTATTACCGTCTACATAAAGAAAGCTTTAATTCTTACCTCGCCTTTCTATTACTTACTGTACTTTTTATACATTGCAAAAAGAAAGGAACAACGAAAATTATGTCGGTTCCAACTAATACGAAACTAAGTCGGACCTCTGGGTTGAGGGAAAATGATTTATTAAACTGTTACGCGAGAATTGCAGTAATTTGTTAAAAGAAATAAACCGATAATTTGCAATGTCGAAAATGTCCCACCATCGTTTATCTCTTCAATATCTAACGACATCGAATATCTCAAAGAAGCATCCTATAATTTGTTTCGCAAATATTAATTTAAGAAAATTCTCATAGGCTCATGAAAGTGTGCATCAAAATATATAAACTGTCAAAGCGATCAAAGAATGAATGAAACTAGTAAGAATCGATAGGTAAAGCCATTCTAAATTAACGAAAAATGTGTGGGCATTTATATCTGTTCTGTGGAATAATAGTAGAGCACGGGCGGTGGACAGGTCCTTAAAAGAAGTTTCTATAGGGGGATCGGTGACACAGAATAAAACTTACACTGACTTGAAGCTATAACAAATTTAAAAGCAACACAAAATTAGAACGGGCAAAATAGTACTATACAGGGTGAGTTGGAGTCAAGTTTCGTCAATGTATTAAACACATGTTTCTAAGACTAAAGAACCCAAAAGCTGTAATCTAATTTTCATTTGTTTTCGAGTTCCAGCATATTAAAATTTTTGTTTACAAGAAATCTTGAAACATACGTGTGGGACAAATATTAATCTACTAGAAATTCTAAGGTGTGGAAATCGTTTTCAATATTCTTCAACCTCAGCACGAGCTTTTCCGTTACAAAAACATAAAAGAACACATAGATTTATACTTCTGCCACCTAGGGGCTAATGGCAACTTGCAGCCCACCCACCCCTTTACCACTCTCTGCTCCTTGCCCTCAGCAGTCAAAAATGATATTCTTTCTATACTTCACCTCCCTCCCCTTTTAGAGGAGCAAGTCCCTTCCCGCTCACTACCTTTTACACTTTCTTCTTATAGGTTTGTCAATAGCACAAAGCACAAAATCATTAGCATTAGCCTAATTATGTTCAACAGTGATTTTGGATAAGTTAAAAACCAGATCAATATTCGACATATAATATTGTTTATTATATCATATGAGAACGAGAACAAAATAAAGTTTGACATAAATTGTGATATGCATTTAAAATGTTATTCATTTAGAATTTAGACATAGGCCAGAAAGGCCTATGAGCAATCAGCAAAACGACTCTTACCAGTTAAAATAAAAATCACGTTCTCAAATAAATTAAAAATGTTCTGATAGTACAATACTAATGGTGTAATGGTAAATGTTTAAGTGATTTCTGAATATTTTATTTTTATTTTTAGATTGGTTACCATTTTTATTTATTTTTATTTGTATGTGCCTTTGTTATATTTTTCCAAAAATTTGCAGCCCTGGGGGCTATAGCCTATACCACCCCCCCCCCCCCCCTAAATATGTCACTGAATGAGCATAGATGCGTATCATTGTTTATCACTTCTGAAAATCGTAAACAATCAGTGGCAAATGACAGATGTTTGTCAGTTGAAATGTGCTTGATTAAACTTACTCATCAACGTGAACTTAGGAGAGCAATATACCCTCTTTACAGACGATTTCTTATAAATTAAACATTTAAGAGACTGTAACTCTAAAACAAATGAAAATCAGATTACAACTTTTGGGCTCTTTAGTCTTACAATTAGATGGTGTGGAATACACTCGCGAAGTTTGGCACTCACCCTGTATAGTATGCATTTAAAATTGAAATGATCTCACCAAGATGTAAAAGAGAACATAGCAATTTTATATTTAAAGAAAAGTGTATAAAGATAAACCGCCTTCAAAAAAAAGGTACTTAATAGTGCAATCAATAAGTACTTTTTTTCAAAATTAGCGTAAGTCAATTTTTCTTTTCTGAGTATTTTGTCAAGTTGGTGGGGTCGATGGGGGTTGGCTTTAGCCGACATTTTTGTAAAAAGTTCAAACCCGAATATCTCGTGCACCGTTGATGTCAAAACAAAATTATAAGGTCCTTTTTGTTTAGCACTAAATTCTCTATAAATTTCTCAACGGGCTAATTTTTGTAGAACTAAGTGTTTACGAGTTACAGCGCGTCGTCAAAATTTGTAAAAGGTAATTTCTGAGAAGTATTTCGTAAACTGTTGATCGCCATTAAAATATCAAATCGCAAATATTGTAGAGCACTAAATTCTCTACAATTTATGTGACAGGAGCTATTTTGTAGTATTAATAGCGGGATACAGCCCATCAAAATTTATTTTTTTCTTTTCAAAATATCTCCCAAACTATTCATCGTACATTGAAATATGTTATTATCAATTTTTTGGAGCCTTAAATTATCTGCAATTTAGTGTCCCACAAGTTTGCAATTCCACATTTTTATATCCGATCAATAATTAACGAAATATTTTGAAAGAACTATTTTTTTATAACTTTTCACGGACTAGCTCATAAACTATTAGTTCTGCAAAATGGTATCTGTAGCAGAAATTGTAGAAAAATTACTGCTCGCCAAGATTTCCATTTGACATTTTAATGTACGATCAACACAGTTTACGAAATAATCCGCAAAAACTATTTTTCGAAAACTTCGCTCTAACTCGTAAATGTTTAGTTCTACGAAAATAAACCTGTGAAGGGATTTGCAGAGAATTTAGTGGTGAACAAAAAAGGCCAGTACCATTTTTGTCGTAGCATCAATGGTTCTCAAGATATTTGCGTTTGACTTTTTGCAAAGATGGCGGCTAACCTCTACCACCACCACCACCAACTTGGCAAAATACTTAGAAGACACTCCTGAACACTTTAAAAATGTAGGTTGACTTATCCTCTTTTTGTATTACAAAAACACATTTTTTCCAGAAAGTATATCCGGTTTCTTCATCGGAAGTAGCAACAGACAGATGGCAGACTCACGGAATTTTAAAAATTCTTAATTTCCATGATCTACATAATTTGAAACGTACAAATTATAAGAAATCTAGGAAAGTGATTATTTCATGATTAACATACTTCCCTTTCAATAAGCGATCAAAGTATAAATTTATTACTACGTTTATTTCCCAGGACACAATAAATAAAACACAAATTAACTCACTTGTGCTATAATGCCACTTCCACAGTTTAAAAATTAATGTTCTGAACCTAAACACTTCGTTTGATATAGGATTAAAAACTTGCTAATTAATATTACAATGTGTCGTAGAGAATTAATAGGTGCTTCTGGTACTTTACAATAACAATGGCATGTTTTCCACTTAGGAAAACATTCTAAAATATGAAAATAAATATTACATTGCTCTAAATACATTAACATTATCGTTTTATAAAATTAAGAGACGTATAATTGTGTGCTAATAAAAATAGTAAGGACAGAAGAATTAATTTAAAAAAGCGAAGTTGATACACGCATATTTGCCTTTAAATTCATACATTCCCTTCTATATACTGTACACGAAACCTTTCTAGTTAACATGTTTACATTCCTTAATTCTGTTTTCGCAGACTGAAATAACAAAGGATGAGGCACAAATTACACAACGAGTATGTTTTTGGGGCAAAGATAAACTTTGAGGACGGAGAGGGGAGGTAGTTAGACCACCCTTGGCCGGTAAGGTGTGAACTGAGGGGCGGTCACCCTCTGCCATTAATGAGTCCACCGTGACCTGCACATTTTCAATCTGCTAGTAATGAGAGTAGCGACCAGCAGGAAGCAGGATTACTTTCTTTATTAGATGCTGATTTTTCGCCTTTAATATACTTTAAATTGCTTATGTAAAGTGCGAAAGGCCGGTAATGAAAATGCATGGTGTCTAAATAATAAACCAGATGGTAGATAGAGTAGATTACTCTGATTGTGGACATTGTGGAACATTGGCTGCTTTTAAATATATAAAAGCCGCTTATTAATTTTTTACTTGAATTCGGTTGTTGGCGAATTTTCAAAAATGATAGTTTAGGTGTGAGTTTCATCATATATTTCACCTAGAGAGAAATTCGAGGCACAACATATTTTAAAAAATTATCAAACTTCGACTATTTGAATGTGCCGCGAAAACGGCGGTAACGTCATAGGGGAAGTTAGCTCTGAACATATATTCAGAATGAACAAGTTGACAACACACAAAATAACTTGTCTATTATCAGAACAGATATTTAAATCTTCCAGAAGAGGTAAATATTAAATATTTTAGAAACTACGAAACATTTCCCTCAAAAATCAGAAATTCCATGTTCAATTATGATGTAACAGCTACAGCTCAAAACGCTTATCAGATATATACTGATGAGTCTGAGTCAGATAATGGTACCGTATGTACATTCTATTATCTACAACTTAAAATTATTAATACATTGAAGTCATCAAGTGATTTTAGTATTTACAACGCTGATTTGGTAGCAATATTGGAGTCTCACAATTGTATAAAAAATATAAACAATCAAGAAAATTGTATTATTCTTACAGACAGCAAAAGTGCTGTAGATAAAATTAAAAATATCATGAAAAACTACACAAAAATTAATTTTAAATTATGCGCAATCATAAATACTATAAACTCACTACAAAGTAATAAAAAACATATTGTATATTTTATATGCATATTGTATTGTTTCAGTCATATCTGTGTAACCGGAAACAAAAGGTTAAAATTTAATAATTATGGATGACAAGAAATAATTAACGACATTGGTGTTCCTCAGGGTAGTGTACTGGGACCACTTTTGTTTTTGATTTATATTAATAATATGATTAATGTATTGAAAACATGTAAATTCTATTTATTTGCTGATGATGCTTTGATTTGTATTAAAGGCAAGGATGCTGAATTTATTACTAAAAAAATGAACGAAGGCAACAAATATAGCGAAATATTGTGATTGTGAAAAAACTAAAGCTTAATGTAAATAAATGTAAGTGTATAGTCATTGGTTCTCAAAATAATGCAGAAATGTACCATGCCGGTGGTCGGGCAGTGTATCCATCATACACAAAATTGGAATTTGTTAAAGAATATAAATACCTAGGTGTTATTATTGATCAGTATTTGTCGTTTACACCTCATGCCAAATACATAGGTAAAAAAGTGTGTAAAAAAATATTTTTAAAGAATTGGTCAGCATCTAAACTGACTATTTATAAAAATTTAATCGTGCCTCATTTAATGTATTGTACTACAGTTTTATTTTCATTGAATGAAGGAAATTAAAATGTATGGGAACTATTTTAAGTTGTAGCAAATATACACCAATTGAACTAATGCTTGATACATTAGAAATTTTATCAGTGAACGAGATTATAATAATGGAAACTATGATATTTATATTTAAAGTCATACATAATTTACTCCCAAAATATTCATCAGATTTAATAAAATATGTCAAAGATTTTCACACCCATGATACAAGAAATCAAAATAATTTACATATTGATTTTAGAACAGTGAAAGGACAAAATTCTGTATTTTGCAATGGTTTGAGGGAATATAATGTTCTACCGAGAAATATTGTTGAGGCAAAAACACAACATATATATTTAAGAGTAATATAAATAAGAATATACGCCAAAAATACCAAAATACAATTGTAAGTCTAGACTATATTGCATTCGATTGGTTTGTATTAATTGTATTAGTTACCATTGTATTTATTTATTTTACTATTTGTCTAATGTATTAGTATTTTTTAGTATGCAATAAAGGTTTACTTACTTACATTAGCATGGATTTACGGCCATTGTGGAATAGAAAATAACACAGCCTCACGAAGAAAATTTTTCTTTCTGATCTGGGGATCAGACTATCATATCATATAGTACTTTGACCCGCTGAATTCAAATCTGCCATCAGATTTGAGTGAGCAGGTCTCAGTTTGGCATAAACTGCAAAAGACCTTGAGCTTTTAGCACTTATTTTCACGGTTTTTTGCATTTTCTGCAAAACTGAAAAGTGCTGGCTCAAATCTGATGGCAGATTTGGATTCAGCGGGTCAAAATACTATAGGATATGAAAGTCTGATCCCCATATCAGAAAAAAAAATTGTGTGGCTCTGTGCACAGCCAAAAATTTATTTTTTTTTATCTGGGGATCAGACTTTTATATTCTATGGTATCTTGACCCGCTGAATCCAAATGTGCCATCCGATTTGAGCCAGCACGTCTCAGTTTTGCAGAAATTGCAAAAAACCCTGGCTTGTAGCGCTTATTTTCACGGTTTTTGCATTTTTTGCAGAACTGGCTCAAATTTGATGGCAGATTTGGATTCAGCGGTATGAAAGTCTGATCTCCAGATCAGAAAGAATTTTCTTTTGTGTGGCTGTGTAATGAAAAGGAATATATTATAAATGTATAAATGGAAACATTAACAAAAAAAACATGGTTTAGTTTACACACCACAAACAAATATGTTATTAAGACAATATGTAGACTACGAAACAGTCATGGAAGATTTCCATATCATTTAAATAAAATAAAAAATACTGATAATCCTCATTGATCTCGCGGAGAAGTAGGCACAATCCAGAATTTAATACTGGAATGTGATCAAAAGGGAAATTCAATAAATAGTTTACTTGATTTGTTGTAAGTACCAAATTAATATAAGCAAGCCTTTTAATTTAAAAAATTGGTTAAACAATGAAAAGGTTTTATTATTTATCTACATTTATATATAGGGTTGTAAACATTGATGTATAAGAAAATGTAAAATAAGTATGAAGTTTAGAATAGCAGTTAATCTACGAAATGAATCATAGTTATATTATGTGTAATTTTAAGTATCCTCTGTTTCTTTCCTCTGTGCTTCCCCATTCTACCCGTGTTCTAGTCGGTAACGTTTTATGTCGTCATGAAGGACCCCTTGACGCATTCATTTCTTTCTTCGTTAACTTAAAAAATAATAAAAAAAAGGTTAAAACTGAAATCTATCCTTATTCACTGGGATGGGAAATTACTCTACTGACCATACATGTCCCTTGTATTTTGAGCCGCTGAACACGAATCTGACCTTAGTTTTGCCTCAGGACGTCAGATTTTTTTTAACAGCAAGGAAATATATAAATATTACGATTCAACAGACTTTATTTGCTGTTAAAAAAAAATCGGACGTGTTGGGGAAAAACTAATGTCAGATTCGTATTCAGTGGATCAAAATACAAGAGATAGGTGTGGTCAGTACCCCCGCGCAGACCACTTTTTGTTGGCACTGTGCCACACTCAGTGTGGCACAATCCCACACAAAAAAAGTCATCTGCGCGGGGTTCTGACCACACCTATCCCTTGTATTTTGAGCCGCTGAACACGAATCTGATCTTAGTTTTTCCCCAACACGTCAAGTTTTTCTTTTAACAGCAAATAAATATATAAATATTAGAGTTTCTGCTTTAAAAAAAATCCTGACGTATAGGGGAAAAATTAAGGTCAGATTCGTGTTCAGCGGATCAAAATACAAGGGATAGGTATGTTCCTTGTCCTATTACCTAATTGCTGTCGATTTTGTCCGAAAGAATTCTGAGCAAAACACGGTTAAACACTGGACTAATTCGAAATATTATTTTCACAGTTTCTTATGTAATGAATTTTTGGGTGATTATCCTGTACATTTTTCATTAAATTACAGCCAGGAGTTTTCTTGACATTCCGTTAATTATTTTTTAAGTCTGTCCACCTTGTATATTTTGCACTAAAGGTATAGCAGGTTTCTTAATAATTGTGTTAACTAAATGTCAAATGTTGTTCTCCGTCTCATTTTTTCATAAAGTTTTTTTTTTGGGTTTCCATCCTGTACATTTTTCACTAGAAGTTATGTCTCCTTTGTTCTATGACAATAGCGTCAACTACCTAGCAAATATTATTCTCAAATTATTTTGTAGATATAGCACCTAAACACAAGACACCGGACCATTGTTTGTAATCTACGTATTCCTAAATATGAAAATTCGTAGAAACCTCGGAGAGTGATTTTTTACGATTAAAATACTTCCCTTCGATAAGTGTGGGAAGTAAAAAGTAACCAAATAAAAAGTCTTAGTAGAAACCTTTTAAAAGCCTAATCTACAGGAGCAGTACCAAAGGGCAGCTTCTAATGCGGCTACCCTCACATGTAGCTCTGTGCGACCCCTAGTTATACGCGACAAAACCTTAATTGGATTTTCTGTTTTATGAACGGCCGTTTGAACATGTCCTGGTGAATTCTATTAAACGCAGAGATTGATAAGCAGATTTCAGATTTTGTGCTTTAATTACGCCGTTTCCATTACACCCAATAGAACTTTCAATTCTGTACTAAATCAAATTATGCAAATGTTTGATGAAACTATAAAAGCCGTAGAATATATCTATAAAGAATTTTAAAATAAAAAGAAAACAGTGTGATTCAAATTGTGCTTACTATGAGCAAGATCTTCTTCAGCATGCCAACTGGTTTAAATACCATCCACACCATTTAATTTAACTAAATAAAAATATGGGATGGTAGCAATTATTATAGCATAAGTTTAACATCTTGATAATTTATGGCCCAACCAGCAAGTTTGTTTTGTAATTTAAGTGTTATACGATTATTTTGTTTTATTGTTATTTTATTAATGCTCCTAAAATGTTAATTGATTAAATTAGAGTTGCATAAAACACTATCTGGTTGCCTGCAACTGAACTGTTTTATAAATTTATCATCAAAACGTTTTTACAGCAAAATTATAAAATATCTTATAAAACAGTTAAGAAATTATTTTAGAAACATTTCCGTAACTAAGCTATAAAATATTTCAGTTTATAACCAACACCCGACAGTAAATAATTTTAAGTTTATTTAGATTAGCTTATTTTTTTATTATTTTTATTACCTATTAATATAATTTTTCATAAAATATTAAATTTGACTTGTTGCCGCGTTCTCTCTTTTTTGTACATACTTGATACTGCAAAAACCTCTACCTCGACTCCCGACGAGGCCGGTACCAGGAAACGCTGCGACCAGAAGTAGTAGCAAACCGACTCATATACATGTTCACATGAACGATCGCTTACCCGCATTATTGAAGTGCAAATTTAAACTCACAATTTATACGGTGCATTAGTGCAACGTGCATACTCTAAATTTGTGTTCGGTGTTCCCCGACAGTCCACTATCAGTAGCTGCAGTTCCTGCCGAATACGAAACCAAGAATTCCACACGAGGCTACCAACAACAGCCATAAGGTAGGAACTGTAATACCCAGTATCCTTTTAATATCGAACATAAAGTTGGTCCTTCGAGCCGGATCTGAACCAGCGACCTATGGATCTACAGTCCTCGTCGGGAGCCGAGGTAGAGGTTTTTGCAGTACCAAGTATGTACAAAAAAGAGAGAACGCGGCA
Organism: Rutpela maculata; assembly: GCA_936432065.2. Lineage (NCBI taxonomy): Eukaryota > Metazoa > Arthropoda > Insecta > Coleoptera > Cerambycidae > Rutpela > Rutpela maculata. The sequence goes on from OW386285.2 coordinate 117,155,744, forward strand.
ACAAGTAAAATTTAATATTTTATGAAAAATTATATTAATAGGTAATAATAATAATTTAATCACTCTCATAAAACGCGTGCACTCGCAGCGTTTTTTAAAGTTCCCTTTTTTGCTCGCATTCTTTCTCAACTGTGGTTTACATTTTATTCATTATCACTTAGAAAATAAATAGACGTATTTAATTAATTTATAAAATTATTAAATTGTTAAATCATTTGATCTGAATTATCATTTTTTTTTTGCTCTCATTTAAAATAAGTTACTTATTTAGTGTTTTGTTATATAATTTAAACAAAGAAAAATGTCTGCAAATAAAATAAAACAATATACTGCTCTTCGCGATATGCATTATAACGAATTAAAGGAGATCAAAGTGAAATCTGAACTTGCTCATGAGGATAAAAATTGTCATCTTTCTTTTAAAGGCGCCTTTAAACGTTTTAATGCAGTTTATGATGAATTTAAAAAAAATCATTCTAGTTTAATAGCCTTATATGCCATACAGGAGGGTGCAGATTTGGAGAGCCTCGAATTGGTTAGGTCCTCTTTTGAAAGTGATTGTAGTATAATACAAGAAATTTATTGTAAACTTTTTGGAGATTCGGATATTAAAATAGATCCATCAATGCAACGTAATATTAAATTGCCAAAAATTGAAGTACCTAAGTTCTCGGGAGATTATAAAAAATTTAAAACTTTTATTGACCTTTTTAATTCGTTGGTACATGCTAATACTGCCCTTTCGGATATAGAGAAATTTACTCATTTATGTAATTCACTAGAAGGTCCGCCTTTAACATTGGTACAGTGCACACCTATGACAGGAGATAATTACGTAATTGCCTACAATGCTTTAAATGGACGCTATCATAATAAATATTTAATCGCAACAGCTTATATTCAAGAACTAGAAAATGCTCCCAAGTTATTAGATAATAATGTTAATTCTCAAAATCTTAGATGACTTTTAGATACGTTTAATGAAAACCTTGCGGCTCTAGAAAACATGAAGTTTCCTACAAACGAATGGGATTTTCTTTTGTTTCGCATGTTACTCACACGTTTAGATTCAAAAACTCGTGCTCGATTTGAACTCGATCAAAACTCTGATAAAAATAATTACTTTCCCACTTTTGATTCTCTTAAAAAATTTGTTTTAAAACAATGCAATGCTTTGGATGCCGTCGATATTGCTTGTCCCCAAACAAGGAATAAAAAACCGGATGTAAAATACAACCAGATAACTCATAAATCTTCTAATAATTTAAATTTAAAACCCCGTACTACTTCCTCATTTCTTACAGACACTAACAAATTAATTTGTAATTTATGTAATGCAGAACACTCAATTTATAATTGTCCGATATTTAACCATAAATCTCCAAGAGATCGATTTGATTTAGTAAAAACCCGAAGGTGGTGTGTTAATTGTTTAGGAACTAAACATACTTCTAAAAATTGTGCCTCTAAATCATCCTGCCGTACTTGTAAACTACGTCACCACACTCTACTACATTTTGCCGACGACGTTTCGAACCCCATTCTGAGCCCTTCGTCAGAATCACAAAACACAGCAGAGCCACGTACCAACTCAGACATTTTATGTGGCCCATCCACATCACAAGCTGTAAATAGTTTTACAGGAGTGATCCCAAACAAACAGGGAGTGCTTCTATCTACAGCACTTGTCGAGGTGTTAGATGTGCACAATAACTATCAGAAAATTCGCGTTTTGTTAGATTGTGGCAGTCAAGTAAATTTTATTAGTCAAAAATGCCTAAATAGACTAGGTTTGTCTCGATATAATTTACTTCAGTTCACGGTGTAGGACAAATGCAGATGACTTCATCCTCAGGAGGTGTCACATGCACAATACGCCCGGTAGGAAAACTCGAACCGTTATTTACCATTGATGCAGTAATTTTACCTAAAATATGTAATGAAATGCCCACTGGCAATATTTCCATTAACTCTGTTTCTCACCTAGCTAATTTAAATTTAGCTGATCCATTTTTTGGTACACCCGGTACCATAGATTTATTATTAGGAGCAGATATTTTCCCTCAAATATTGCAGAGTGGACGTCTTACTGGTAATATTAATGAGCCCTCAGCTCTTAATACTATATTTGGTTGGGTTTTAATGGGGCCGGTAAAATATTGCAAGCCAGACTTAAATACTTTCTTTTGCACAACGGATAATTTTCTATCGTTAGAAAATACTCTTAAGAAATTTTGGGAAATCGAAGAAGTACCTTCAGTCTCGTCCGTTTCTAATGATGACCAGCTCTGCGAAAAAATATTTTCTGAAAATTCTCAACGAAGTGAGACCGGGAGATATATAGTCTCTCTTCCATTTCGCGACCCTGTACCCTCATTTGGCGATTCACGTTCACTTGCCTTGCGTAGATTTCTCTCTCTCGAACGTCGCTTAGAAAATAATCCCACACTAAAAAATCTTTACGCTGAATTTATGCAAGATTATTTGAACTCGGGTCATATGGAAATTATAAATACTCCTTGCCAAATATATAATCCTTATTATATTCCGCATCATTGTATATTAAAACCCGATAGCACTACCACCAAATTAAGGGTAGTGTTTGATGCCTCAGCTAAAGCTCCAGGAAGCATTTCACTTAATGATTCACTTTTAGTAGGCCCGAAATTACAAAAAAACATTGCCACCATTCTCTTGAATTTTCGCTTACATCCTTATGTTTTTGTGGCCGACATAAAACAGATGTACAGACAGATTTTGATCAATCATAGTCACAGAGATTTTCAGCGCATCCTATGGCAATTTTCTCCTAATGATCCTATTCAGGATTATAAATTAAATACGGTTAAATATGGAGTCTCATCTTCTCCCTTTCTTGCGCTCCGGACCCTTTTACAATTAGCGCAAGATGAAAACCAAAATTTCCCGCACGCTGCTAAAATCTTAGCCACAGATACGTACTTAGACGACATAGTCACTGGTGCTAATACCTACGAACAAGCCCTTTCCCTTCAAAGGGAACTTATTCTTTTATTAAAATCGGGTGGCTTTGAACTTAGAAAATGGGCCAGTAATGATCCACGTTTATTAGCTCACCTCCCTAGCTCAGATTTATATAATGCCAATTTTTCGTTTGACTTGGAATCTGAGAGTCCTCTAAAAATTTTAGGTTTACAGTGACCCATTCAAGACCCATTTATATTTTCGGTTACTCCTTTGGACAAAACTTGTACTAAACGCAATATTTTATCAAATATAGCTAGAGTTTTTGACCCACTTGGTATACTCTCGCCCGTAACATTCTTTGTAAAATATTTAATACAGCGATTGTGGTCCTTAGGTTTAGATTGGGACCAATCTCCCCCAAATAATATCCAACAAAGGTCAAAATATATTTCGGAAATAACTTATTTATCAAAGGTTAGTTTACCTCGACAGTTAATTACGGAAAATTATAGAACCTGTGAAGTACATGGTTTCTGCGATGCTAGCGAACTCGGTTATTGTTCGGTTGTTTATTTTAGACTAATCAATTCAGATGGGAATATTTCTACCTATTTTGTATGTGCAAAATCAAAGGTCAGTCCTTTAAAACGCATCTCAATTCCGCGATTAGAACTGTGTGCAGCCGTTCTATTAGCAAATTTAATGTCGTTTGTTTGTGATACTTATAAAGATAAATTAAATTTTAGTAAGCTTTTCGCGTGGTCAGATTCTACTGTAGCGCTCTCGTGGATAACGTCCTCTCCTCACAAATGGAAAACATTTGTTAGCAACCGCATGTCTCATATTCAACAGACATTATCTCCCGCTATATGGCATCATGTACCCTCTGCAGACAATCCTGCGGATTGTGGTTCACGGGGACTTTTACCCAGAGAATTATTAGATTATCCACTTTGGTGGACAGGTCCCGCATTTCTGCAATCATCACACCACATTTGGCCCCCCTTTGCATCTCTAAGTTCTTCAACTGCGACATTTTCGCCTGAGGTGGTTGAAGAAGAAAAAAAATTCGCCTTAATCACATTAATTAACCTAGATTCGTTGGATTCTCTACTTCAGAGATACTCATCCCTATCAAAAATTAAACGCATTTCCGCATACGTGTTACGGTTCATTTACAATTCAAAATCTCCTCATAATATTCGAAAATTTAACGATTTCACAAATTATGAACTCCAACGCGCTTTCTTATTATTCGTTAAACGAGTTCAGCACACTTCTTTTGGTGAAGATATCACACGGTTAGAAAACCGCCGCAATGTATCCAAATATTTAAGAAAATTAAGTCATTTTTTAGACCAAGAGGGTGTTCTCAGGGTCGGCGGTAGGCTACATCATTCTCAACTTACGTATGACCAAAAACATCCTATCTTATTACCCCGTTGTAGTCGATTAACTGATCTCATAATTGAAGACGTTCATAATAAACATATGCACCCCGGAGTTCAAACTATGCATTTTTTACTCGCACAAAATTTTTGGATACTATCTCCTAGACGCGCTATACGTAAAATTTTGTCTAAATGTTTCAAATGTTAGCGACTCAAACCTGTACCGTTTCAGCCCCCTATGGGCAACTTGCCGCCATCTCGGATTTCTCAAATAAAATCTTTTTCCGAGACTGGGATTGACTATTGCGGTCCTTTAAAAATAACTTTAAATAAAGGTCGAGGCGCAAAAACGCTTAAATCGTACATTTGCATATTCGTTTGTTTTGCCACCAAGGCAATACATTTGGAACTCGCTTCGGATATGACTACCGAAGCATTTTTAGCCGCCCTTCGACGATTCATTGCCCGTCGTGGCCGTTGCTCTCATTTATATAGTGATTGTGGTACGAATTTTGTGGGAGCAGAAAAATATATTGTACAACTTTTTCAAAATGCGGCCAAACAAGAAAGCATTCAATGGCATTTTAACCCGCCGTCCGGGCCCCATTTCGGGGGATTGTGGGAGGCCGGTGTTAAGTCGGTTAAAACTTATTTGTCTCGTGTCATAGGTGAGCAGATACTTACCTACGAGGAACTATATACTGTAATAGTGCAAATCGAATCATTGCTTAACTCACGTCCTCTTACTCCTGTTAGTTCAGATCCTAGTGATTTATCTGCACTTACACCAGGTCATTTTTTGACACTTGAACCATTAACAACACTTCCAGAGGAAGATTTAACCAATGTAAAATTAAATCGTTTAAATAGGTGGCAATTAATTCAACGCCTTCACCAGGACTTCTGGTCCCGCTGGCACAGGGAATACCTGCATACACTTAATCAGCGTGGTAAATGGACTCATTCATCTACCCCTGTAGAACCTGGCACAATGGTGCTATTAAAAAATGAACTTTCGCCCCCCATGCGATGGCATTTAGGTCGCATTTTAGAAACACATCCTGGTGCAAACGGTGTCGTCCGAGTAGCCACAGTTCAGACTCAGCAGGGCATATTTAAAAGACCTCTGGTTAAACTATGTCCACTACCCATTTATACCCTGTTTAAAGTCATGCTTTTAAAGGTCGGCGGAATGTTCGGAATTCACCAACACCCGACAGTAAATAATTTTAAGTTTATTTAGATTAGCTTATTTTTTTATTATTATTATTACCTATTAATATAATTTTTCATAAAATATTAAATTTTACTTGTTGCCGCGTTCTCTCTTTTTTGTACATACTTGGTACTGCAAAAACCTCTACCTCGGCTCCCGACGAGGCCGGTACCAGGAAACGCTGCGACAAGAAGTAGTAGCAAACCGACTCATATACATGTTCACATGAACGATCGCTTACCCGCATTATTGAAGTGCAAATTTAAACTCACAATTTATACGGTGCATTAGTGCAACGTGCATACTCTAAATTTGTGTTCGGTGTTCCCCGACAGTCCACTATCAGTAGCTGCAGATCCTGCCGAATACGAAACTAAGAATTCCACACGAGGCTACCAACAACAGCCATAAGGTAGCAACTGTAATACCAAGTATCCTTTTAATATCGAACATAGCTCCTTTTTAATAACGTCCGGCAGTATTTTCAGCACCGTTATAAATATATGTTAAAATTATTTTATAATTCTTTCGTATTTATCTTATAAAACAGTTATATTAAAGCACTATTTGGGACAGTTTGTTATTGAAAGTAAATTGTTGTTCCAGAGTCTGCTACATAATTATTAAATAGCGTTGCAATCTACTACATTATGGCAACGGCTATAAATAGTTACAAAATAAAATTTTGTTAAAGAGTTTTTTGATCTCAGACACAAATTTTACGTAAAAAAAGTTTTAGCCAATTTAACCAAGTATTTTTTCACTTGTTATTTTTAGGTCTGGCGCCTTCGCCAAAATTTCACAAACTTTTTCCGCGCTATTTTTATTAAAACAAAAAATATTTTTTAACTTGACCGCTTGTATATTTTTTGAGCTGTATCTCGGAAACAAGACGTGGAAGCGAGTTGGGCCCATGAGAATCACAAAGTCGAAATCTACAACAATTACCAATTTTAATAGCTAATTAAAAGCTATTTTTAACCTCTCGTTAGTAATTCAAAAGTTCCTAATGTTAATAAACAGTATATTAAAAATTAAAAACGTATTAAATTAATGATGTACCAGCACCCACGATGTAATTAAAAGGTGCGCATATATATTAAAAAAGTGAAAGTTTCCCCCATTTTAGTAGCCTGAACCTACTTAAGATGAAAAAAACTTAAGTTATTTTAAATCAATCACTAATTTTAAGCTGCAAATGTAAATAATAATAATAGACCTTCCTCCTGTCAGCATACAAGACTAATAGATCAACCCAACTTTTCTGTATAGTACACAGCCTACTAACTAACATAACCTAACCTATAATCCACGCAAATTAGACGAAAAAATAGCGAATAGAAGAAAAAAATCATATACAAATTATATTTGGGCCATGCATAGTTCATAGAGGTAGAAGTAAGAATCCGAAAAGTTCCCACCTTACCGTTGATGGAAAGCCCCTTTTGGAGTTAGTTACGAGTATTCTCATTTTTCTTCGAATCCGTCATTCCCACCAAAAACAGGTATAGGAACAAAAATATCCGTCATTAAATTTTACACAAAAAAAGTTCTATGGTTGATTTGCGTACTCCCTGCCGTTTTCTCGCTATCGACGTTCATAGTAGGGGATCGGTGGTACGTGATTTTTCACAGCGGATATCTTCGAACGGCTACTTTGACGTCAAACATGGTTGTAAAGAGACTTGTAGAGCGGATTCTCCTCTAAGATTCATCTTGTACTTTTCTTTTTTTTATTATTTTTGTTGAATTTTCTCGCTTTTATCCACAACGTGTACTTTATAATTTTTATATTTATTATTTCTTTTCGCCCAAAAAAATTTCTCAGCAATCGCCACAATAAGGAACATTTCGCTTCATTTCGTAGCTCGCCCAGAGATTCACAGAGGAAAGAATTAATACGCTAATTGCGGAAGACTTGCTCATCGTGCAAACTGCGATCGAGAAATGTCAGCAGTATGAGACAGTTTTCATCGTTGGACAGGACGTCAATCTCCTCGACATAAAGACATTCGACTTTTTAGAGAATCCCAGGGAAATATAAAGGAGAGGATATACAGTTCTAGTGATTTACACAGTCCTCGGATGTCTTGAGAAACTGTAAGGAAACTGTGCTGTTTGCACATACATTTATTGGTTGCGACACTACTTCTGCTTTGTTCGGTAAAGGCAAAATACAAACTGTAACTATACTTAATAACAGAAGAGATTTGGATGACATTGTGTCTATATTTAACAACTCTCAATCAACAAAAGAAGAAGTCGCAACTGCTGGAGAGCGTTTCACGATGGCGTTTTATAAAGGTCCAAAGAAACAGAAATATTTAAATAGACATAGATTTCTCACATTCAATAAATTGGTTGGAAAATCAAGTAACTCTGTACTATTATCGAGACTACCGCCAACGTCTGACGCTTCTCATCAGCATGCATCAAATTCAGTTATGGAGAGGAATAAACCTTGATGCGACACAATGGGGTTGGAAGAAAACTGACATTTTTACACCAGCTCCATCTTCCGTTCTATAAATTATATCTTGCGACTGCAGGATGGGTTGCGGGAAACGATGCGGGTGTGTAAAAATAGGATAGCGCTGCTCCAACTGTCACGGACAAAGCTGCTTAAATTCACCTACCGCAGATGAGTTGATTGAAGAATACCCTATCGACGACTGAAACCGACAATAACGACAGTGGAATAGGCCTACAGCGGAAACCACTTACAAAAAAAAACGCACCGAGATCTCTACCTCATGGGTGGTGTGGAAACGAGGTCATATTACAAAGTGCGTATCCTCGAAAAAAGCGAAAAAATTCAACGAAAATAATAATAAAAAAGAAAAGTGAAAAGACGAATCTTGTAGAGGAGAATCCGCTCTACAAGTTTCATTATAACCATTTTTGACGTCAAGGTAGTCGTTTCGGAGATATTCGCTGTGAAAAATCGCGTACCACCTATTTTTCGCCCAGCGCTCCAAACTACCCCCTACTATGAACGTCGATAGCGAGAAATCGGTGGGGAGTACGCAAATCGACCATAGAACTTTTTTTGTGTAGAAATTAATGAAGAATATTTTTATTCCTATACTTGTTTTTCGTGGGAATGACGGATCCGAAGAAAAATGAAGAAAACCGTAACTAAGTCCCGGCTGGGGGTGGTTTTTCACCCCAAAAAGGTGTTTCCATTAACGGATAAGGTAGGAACTCTTCGGATCCTTAATTCTACTTCTATGAACTATACATGGCCCAAATATAATTTGTATATGAATTTTTTCTCCTAAAAAGTCTAATTTGTGTGGACTACTAATCTAGTTGTCATTCTTATATTTATTTTTTCATTTAATTTAGGAGTGACATTTTCTTACCGCATCCCCACGTGTTTTAAATAATTACCTGACATTTTTCAAGCACTAGGGAGGTTACTAGTGAAAATTTTCATAAAATGAGCAAGGATGTTAAAATGAAAACTTAACATGCAATTTAACGGTAATAGTTACAATAAATTATAGTTTTGATCAAAATGTTTGTGATTCTGGCTACAGTTATTTTTCTTCACTTATAAGTTATAACAAAAATACAAAATAACCCTTTTTGAAAAAAAAAATTGTTATATTGGTTCAGTTAAGATACGGCCCTGTCACAAGTTTGTCACCTCTAGTTAGACACATTTTTTTTATATATGTTTTGTAGGAATCGCCTATAGTTTAATTATCTTAAAATGCTTGTTATTAATATAGAAATATTTTATAGGAGGAAGCCATTTCATGAAACCAGCGTGCGAGGTTGTAAAAATGACAAGTCATAAAAAGTTTAAAAATCACGTTTTTATTAATATTTATGGCAGGTAATATGTGGTAATTATAAAGTTATGATTATTAAAACAAATTGGCATTAAATTTCATTCCAAAAAAAAATTTAAAATATGAAATCAATTTTTATAAAATTCCAAAAATTATTAAAAACCTTCAATGAACATGAAGGGCACTTAGAATTCATCAAAAACACATGGCATAATTCACAGTCAAATTTTTTTCGCATCAAAAATTGGAGGCTGTAAAGGTTAGGTTAGGTTATTTTAAAGTCATGTACTTTAGAATCATGTACTCTTGTACTTAAAATAATTATTAAGTAAGTTCTTATCCACTATCCATTAAAATTACTGAAAGCTTGGTATATATATGTATGCGACTTTTTGAATAAATTTAAGAAATCGTTTTATTTTATTGGTAACAGTATGTGCTTTATAACGCAATTAAGCGAAACTTCAATAAAACTGTTTTATAGCGGCGGTACCGAATTTTCTTAGAGCCTGCGGAAATGTTTATACAGTTATTTTGTAACGGTTGCAGCATGCTTTATAAAATATCAACAGTGACTGAATTATTTTATAAAATGTGCCAATTTTACATGTATAGCTGTCGTAATAACGTTTTTAAAGTGTTTCTGAGAGTAATGTTGTTTTTAAAATTTGTGTCGGAAAAATTTCTGCAGCTTTTATAAAATACCAAATTGCTAGTTGAGTACAACTTATTTTTATGTACTTATTAATTTCTACAATTGTTCTCATTCACGTGTTGACAGCCGTTGTGTCTAGTTGGCTTCTCTTTGCTGCATTATACGTCTGTCGGCATCACGCTGTCGCGATTATCTGTTAGGCGTACAACCTCACCAAAGTCCCATCCCATCTGTTCCTTGGTAACGTCACTCTACGTTTTGGAGGACGTCCTCTTCACCGCTTGCTACCTGGTTTTCTCTGAAGCAGTAACGTTTTGGGAGACGTATTCTTGGAAAATCGATTCGTTGGTACGATAGGCTGTTTAAGAAACTGATAACAGACGTCGCCAGACATATCTAGAAAGTATTATTGTGTGTGTCTACTTCCTTATGTGGCCATCTCACAGAGATATAAAAATACGTGCAGAAAATGAATTTATTTTTAAAATATACGTAATTTTTGTTAAAGTGAATACATTTTGTATTTCAAGAAATGACTAGATATGTACTTTGGAAATAACTTCATTTTAGAGCTTTTTGTTTTGTAGCATAGCCCGATTTAAGTTGCCAGAAAAATAAAGAGGCCGTTAACTGATATTTTAATGGTAGATTTTCGTTTTGGTTATGACTTACTTCTGTCAGCTATTTGGCACATATTTATTATAAATTCAAATATTATTGTTAAAGTAATAATACAGTGTAGTAGTCAATCTGCCATTTGACCTGTGAATAATTCCCACACGGAATTTTCTGTTAGTATAATGTAGGAGGTGCCACAATTATTAAATAAAGTTTTCCACAAAAATATAGTTGCCGCTACGGCCGCCATGTTGAAGAAATGACGGTCAAAATAAGTTCTCAATTATCTCCTTTCCTGTTCCTTCTTCTAAAATTAGGTTACCAGTATTGTAGAAAATGAAAAACTTTTGTTCAAACTATTTTGCTATGTTGTTAATATTTTTGATTTACAGAGATCAAAATGGTGAAAATTATTACTTCGCTGCAGATATTTGTAATTATGTCTGTGTCAGTTGCTCCTACGTAGTAACTAGTTGTTATCGATATTGTAGATTATAAAATTTTCCATCCTTTTGTTTGAAACAATTTTCTCCCACTATCAATTGTTTACAAATCACAGCAGCTCGAAGAAATCATTGGTTTGAAACTTCGAACTGTTGTAATTTTAAAACAGTTCACCGTGGAAGAAAATTATTTAAAAAAATGTTATGAAATTTTATAGTCTACAATATTGATAATTACTAGTTACTACATGGGAGCAACGGTGACGGAAATAATTGCAATAATCTGCAGTAAAGCACTTTTCACCGTTCTGATGGATGTAAAATCGTAAAATATTAACAATAAAGAAAAATAGTTTAAATAAAGGTTGTAGCTTAGTTATTTTGTACAATATTGGCATAGCGGCAACGACATTTTTGTATAAAACATTCCTTAATGATTCTGGTAGTCCCTCCTTACATTATACTAAACTGACAAAAATTCCTTGTAGGAATTATTCACCGTGTTTTTGCACACCGTGTTTTCTACAAACTCTGTTAATATAGCAATATCAAACTTCATATAGCAATATCAAACTTCAAATGTAACGTTTTTTTTTTAATCGAGATAAAAAATTATGTTAAGTAAGTCTTGTAGTGTAATAAAATAACTAGTAAGGATAACATTATACGTTATATTCTGCACACACAGCAGACTTATTGCATCTTTTATATAATTGGTGCACATTCTACTTCAGTCTCAGTATTGCATTGAAGGTGTAACCCTTTTCAGGTTAATTTTTTTTTAATTAAAATATCCGATAAAATTTTTATTAAATACTAATATTTTTTTTTCAAAAACAATAAGGCTTTTTCTTCAGCTAATACTAGCTAACTATGAATGACTTAAGTTATCGTGCTTACAAGGATAGAAGAATAGACGGACCGACGGACAGATAGATGGGCAGGCAGACGGACATTTTGAAATCTGTTCAGAATTCAGTACTGACAAAATTTTCTCACGAACGTTATTTAAGTTTAAAAAATGTGACGATTAAATGTAGAACACTCTCCGTTTTCATATTTGTTAAGAATATAGTTCATGTTACTAAATTTTAGATGTGTCCTGATACATTTTTTATTTGAAAAAGAGAGTCCGAAGTAAAAACGTTACATAAAGATTTCTTTTTCTAGTTAGGTTAGGTTGTAACTTGACGAGGGAAATAGACTCACAAATGCACTGGACAACACCCAGAACAAAGGTCCTCTGAAACAGAACTTCAAAGCTAATTTAATCCATGATAAATGCCTAATAAAGGGAATTAGACCAAGACTCACTACCCCGTGCTAATTAACTTTAAAGCAAAGTTAGAGCAAAATTCCGCACAAGTTACGTTTTAATGGCAACAGAAAAAAGGATTAGTTACTTGGAATGTATACCAGGTTCACTTTAAGAATTTTTATTCAGTCCCCTTAAACATGGCCATGTTACATAATATAGGTCAGTTATTCAGGTCGAGTTTTTTTTCATTTAAGATATAGAAGATGCAAGACGTTTGCGTCGATTGTGATACATTACTTAGATCCTAAAATCAAGTTGATTTCTACATTCGTTGAATATTCATTGGTAATAATGATAATAATAATAGAACTTCCTTACAGTGTTGCTTATTAAAATACTACAGTTACGACTTCAAAGTAACTGGTGCCATCTTCTCCCAAAAGTAACATACAGATATACTGCTGTATCGGAATTCTTTTTCATTATTAACGCAGTAGAGTGTAACTGAGAATATATCAATAAGAAAAACTAAAATATAGTTCAGTGGGATGATAATTCTGATAGAGTTGTAAAAGAAGCTGCAATTTTTATTATGCATGGCACCAATTCCGTAGAATTTCACTTGGTCCACTCAATCCGGCGTTGAAAAAGGGGAAACTGTGCATTTTAAGTAAAGATAACGATAATAATAATATTCTATGATCACTTCATATTAAGGAGCGAAAGCGTTACTTATCTGATTGAAGTAGCTATTCCCTCAGACACCCACATAATTAAGAAGAAGGCGGAGAAAAACCTAAAATATATAATCCTGGTTACAGAAATTCAGAGGATGTGGAGAACAAAAGTAATTACACCCATTGTTATCGGGTCAACGTGATACGTCTGTCAAGAATTCAACAACCATGTTATTCAGCTTCCCGGAGAACACCGAGTGGAGAAAACACAGCAGACAGCAATTTTGGCACCGTACATATGCTCAGGAAGGTGTGAACCTGAAAAGAGAACACGCTTTAGAACATGTACCCTCATAATCCATACTTACCTGACCGTAGATGCATGGTTTGCATCCAGTTTACATAATGATGCTTACCTTAAGACAAGGTAGTGATAGAACAAAATAATAATATCTTTGTTGTCCGTTAGACCAAACTACAATGGTATGAGACTCGTCAGACCAAAATGGTAAACCTTACATAAATAGTTACATAAACATAAAACAAAGCAGCGTGATACTAATTACTCGTAATATGGCGGAAAGTAAAATAAGTAAAATGTAAATAAGTGTAAAAAACTTAGTAAGTAAGATAAAATGAGCATTACAGAACAGACACATAACGGATGAAAGATAATAGTATGAAACATAGAAACATGTATGGAGCAAAAACTCTTCTGTACTGCAAACATAAAAGTAAATGTTAAAACAGTAGAAGTATAAATATAAAACAAAGAAACCTATAGTTAATTCTAAGTGGAATATATGTAAAATAAATAAGTAATATCCAAATAAGTGTGAAATTAGAATAAATAAAATACTAAATAAATATATACAGAAAATATTAATAGAAGAAAGACAAATGTTCTATAAGTAAGTTTAAAATAAATATTCTGAAAATTATTCTACATTGTAAAACATATTATCTATTAAAAATGTACGCAAATAACTTTTAAATCTATTAAAAAATTTTTTTTTCGGATATTATTCGATAATTTATTATAAGTACCTACAGATTTATTCCAATATACTTCGGACTTCTTTCATAAATAGAAAAATAGGAATTATTAAGTTACTTTGGGTACGAGTATCATTACTGTTTAAAGTTATTCGGCAAAAAAGTATCTATGTTCAATTTAGCGAATGATATTATTTTCACAGATATATAGGTATGCAAGCTATAAGTAGTATATGTAAAATACTGTCTGCAAGAAGTGTGCAGTGAAATTAAAATTATATTTCTAATTGTGTGCTTTTGTAATTTAAAAACTCTATCTGTATGATGAGAACAGTCCCAAAAAATTATGTCATACTGAACCCTTGAAAAAAAAAATTACGTAATAATAAGACAGCGAAACACTCATATTTGTGCTATTTCTTAATCTATACAGCGCAAAACATATAATAGACAACTTTTTACAAAAATCGCTAATGTGAGTTTTCCAATTCAGAGAATTATTGATGTAAATAACTACCTAGATATTTCGTTGTGGAAACTTGTTCCAAGGACTTTCCATTTACTCTCAGTAGATGAGATTCTATATAATTCAGATGTCTGGGAGTAAACTGGATGAAAACAGTTTTATTTTCATTTAGTAACAATTTTTCACTTTGTAATTTAGATACAAATTGATCCAGTTTAAATTGTGTATTTTGAATTAAATTTTGCTGGTGATTATTAGAAGTTAAAAATGAATTGTCACCTACAAACATAAATAATGAAAATTAATTGACAATATCAGGCAGATCATTTACAAGAAGTATAAAAAGACGTGGCCCCAGTACAGAACCTTGGGGCACGCCAGTAGATATACATAGTTTTTCTGATTTGATACCATTTATTTCCACAAGTTGTTTACGATTTGTCAGATATGAACTCAACCAATCACCAAGCCTCCCACGTAAACCATATTCGTTTAACTTTTGCAGAAGTAGAGCGTGATCTACCAGATCAAATGCTTTACTCAGATCCATAAAAACACTAAGACATTTCTTGTTATTATTTAAGCCGTCTTATAATTCACTAAGAAAGCTCAGTATTGCTGATTGGGTTGACCTGCCTTTTCGGAAACCGTGCTGCTCATCACTTAATATTTTATTATTAGTACAAAATTTAATTATCCTATAGAAAACCACTCTTTTTAAAATGTTTAGAAACACATGATAATAAAGAAATAGGCCTGTAATTTTCAATAGATTCTCTTTGTCCCTTTTGTAGAGTGGAACTACTTTGGCGATTTTAAATACAAACCATCATTTTTTATGTCATTTTTTAGTATTTATATACTCTGTGATGGTATGATGGTGTATATTCTTTGCAAGAAAAGGTGTATTTTTTAGCCTAATCTGAGGGTAGTTGTTTTGCCATTATTTAGGGGAATGACTGCTAAATATAGAATATAACCCTCTCCCTTGTTTTGATATTTTTTACTTCACATCAATTTATAAATCCTGAAATGTGGGTTAGTTTTGCCTCGTTTTGGGGTGGCTTCGTTCTATTTTGGGGGTTGCTTAAGCACCAATAGAAAATCCTTTGCTATATACCAAAAATATATTATTTTAGGGTTGTTTATTCGCTAAGGGCTCAAAATTTTGAGGGCACATGGCTCCTTTGAGATCGGACTCGAACTTGAACTCAACATGTTCAAAACCACTAAAAATATAATTTCAGAATCTAAATTACGTATTTTTTCAACTTTTTGTTTCTACGCCCCTTTCAACCACTAATTTACTCTATTTTTAACCTAAAAATAAGTTTTAGGCTTTTGGCATGTTGAAATTCGAAATCAGCAACCTCAAGAACCCTAGGATTGTACATCATATATGAGGGACGATTTTACCCTATTCTAAGGGTGTTTTTTCGCTCCTGCTCAAAATTTTGAGGGTGGTTGGGCTTTTCTGAGGTCGGATTCGAATTCAGTGTCGAAAAATACATTGGACTACTTGGGTCAAGTTCCAGGATCAGGACTTTTTTTGTGGCTGGGTTATTTTATTGAATTTTTCATCCTTTTTGCTTCTTCTCACCTAAATTTTGAAGCCGCCATATTGAAAGAAAAATGTCTGCAGCAAAACTGAATTTAGCATATCCAAATACTGAACTCTACCAAGTTTCATAAATTTTTTCAATAAAAGCACCTCTGTGCGCCGCTCCACTGCAGGCCACCGCCCCACTGGTGTCAACATTGACGTCACGTAATTCGTTCTCATTGGCTTAGAATTATGGAATGCACAAACTCGTTTCTGCGTATATTTTTTGCTGTCATCTTCTCATGCTAATACTACTTTAACTAATTCACGATCTTTCACAGCATTTAAATATAATTCATTACATCTCTATTATTAATTAATACTAACTGAAATGATCAGACAATAGATTGTTATTGTTTTTGATTTCCAGAAAAAAGCAGAATAACTAAATAAATAAACACAACCCAGCTGTCTCCGATTTTAAGCAATTATGTATTCCAACCCTGTATGAATTTATAATCATTTTCACTCCTTTTGTCTTTGATTCGTGGAAGGAAACAAATCCCTATCAGCAAAATAATTATGTTAGCTAATTTACATGTTGAGAATTATAAAATACAATGAATCGGCCAGTGAACATATTCTGCATTCTTGGAATTCTGATATACATTTTAAAATATATGACCCAGAACATATATAATGTAATGATTTTTTGTTACAGGTTGACATAGCATTCTGTATCGCATCATCGGATGTTCACGAACTGATGGTATCAGCAGAAGAGACTAGAGGATGACTCACTAGATTGAATCTTGTCTCACGAGCTTTATAAACATTTCGCGAGCCGTTTTCTAAACTTCGGATAGTGCTGGTGTTTTTGTTTATGGATACTATCACAAGTATGTTGTGAAGTATGACTTATAAAAGAAACTTTTAAATTAAAAATTTTACAACGATCGCGTTCGGGTCGGTATGTTGTGTTCATTTCGGTAGTGCAGGACAGAGTTTTGTGTGATAAAATGTATGTGCCAATTATTGCTCTTGGATTCATGCTCTTTTCCAACGCAACGCTGGCCAATGCGGATTATGGTAAGTAATCATTATCGCTTAATTAAATGTCAGAAGGGTTTATTTTTGAATGAGGGCATTTTCGGTGACAAAAAATCATATTTATTAACATAGGATTTATTTGAACAAGAGAATGTTTTTCTGCAGTTTTTCTTAAATATCCCTGGTTGTATAGATTGTATCACAATAAGAAGGTAACAGCTTATTAGTGAAATATTTTGTCGAACTCCTCTATACGTTTCCTTAAATATATAAGGAATAAAAAACTAGACTGCAACCAACAGTTATTCTCCGGAATAATGCCCCGCCGAGTGCTGAATTACAATCCTGGTCGTATTAAGTAAAATAACTATGTATTGCTACAAAATGCTAAAGTTTTAATTGCAACAGACCCCAGCCGAAAGACTTGTTCCTACACAAAGAAGCTCTCGTCAGTGCAAGGTATGTCTGAGATGGCTGGAACAAGGCTCTTGTTCACTCTTGGTATATGACGAGATTTATAAAACCATGACATGCAGCAAAAATGACAGGCTCCATCTGGTGGCTGATCCCTATTGCAATCGAAGCAGCAGTAGCCCTGACATGGGCACAAATAGTAGGAAGTATGCTTTTAGGGGGCAGAATATTTACTAGTGAAATATAAGTTGAAAAAACAAAATCAATTGAGGCATCTAAATCTTTATTCCATCGCCGATTGTTTAACTGCACCTCGTCGCACAGTGGCACATATCGTGATTTTTTCGTTCAAAATTATCTAGAGCACTTATTTCGCAACTGATTGGGACAATTTTTTTTTTAAATACTCGTTATTTAATTTCCAAAAAACGTAAGAGAGCCGATTTCGGCATAAACTTTGACAAAAATATTTCATTTTTCATAATTTTTTAGCATTTTATAACCGCCATTGATTCCGTCATCTTGCAGGTGGGTTTATGACAATTTAGATATGAGATTCGTAATCAAAAACCCCCGAGTGACAAGATTTATGTAAATTGGATAAGAAAAAAAGTTTTTATTTGTAAGTTTTATAAGATTTGAATTAAATAAATTAAAAATGATCATTCTCTGGCTAAGCTTAATAATTTTGGTTAGCATAATTCAAAAATCGGCTCTATTACGTTTAGAAATTAAATAACGAGTATGTAAAAAAAAATTATCCCAATCGGTTGCGAAATAAGTGCTCTAGATAATTTTGAACGAAAAAATCACGATTCGTGCCACTGTGCGTCGTACAACTGTATTTTTATTTATTACTTAGTAAACAAATGTAAAAATTCTACTACCAAAATATATTATGGGATTCAATAATTTAAAACTAATTACTCATGAAATTGTTTGACGTTTTTAATAAATTTTATAGTTTAGGAGACTGTCTGTGAAAATTATTTCCATGCCAACGAAACAATTACTTTCTGTCATCGAGGTTATGTTAAACATTTAATTGCTGGTGGTTTCAAAATAAAATAAACAAATATGTTTGGTGACGATGAAAATGGGATACGAGAATCAGCCAATACTGCTTGTGCCTCGCTTTATCCCAAGAAATCCAATGCAAACTTATGAAGCGTTAAAATGTGTTTTATTTTTTACTTTTCTGTCCAGGTCACTGGTGACTGGTGACGATTAGGGGCTAAAACTTGAGGAATACATTTCTTTCCTTATTATAGATCTATTGTCACAGAATTTAGTCCAAAAGTTTCTAGGGTCATTTTATCTTACTTATCCGACCAGACCTTTATATATTATATGACTGTTGACTTTGAATAGCAGGAATACATTTACGGAACATGGGATTAAAATGTTATGCCGAAATCGTGCATGTTGCAGACGTCAATTTTTATTTTCTTCGGCTGTGATTTTGGGCAATTTTGATCTAAAGTATTCAGACATAGTATATTTGAAACAATTTTTACGACTGAACTAATTATCAGTTATCACAAAGTTGCCATTCTATCAAAGAGAAAGCGTCAGTTACAGGACTATTCATCTTTACTTATTATGTCGCAGAACTGGTTCCAGAAGTTAATACCATGTTAATTGTTGGTGGCAAACATAATCAATTACTGAGATATACTAACGAAACTCCACATTCACTACCGGAAAAAGAAAAGATTTGATTTTCAGTAATAGAACACGAAGCTATAACACAGAAAAAGTGTATAATCTCATTTATTTAGAAATATTCGTAAGTTCACTAGTTAAATGTCAGTGGTCAAGAAAATCTAACCATACGTGTATAGTGGATGGGGACCTTAAAGTCGACCATCGAAAGTGTTAATAAATTTTGGTGCGTTTTATTATAGCATTCAGTTTAGGAGTTGGTTCAAGGGGCTGGAAAGAAATGCAAAAATTACCGTAAGTTAGCCCCATTACAGTGGGCGAAAGTGACTGCCACATAGAACCAAACATAGTTTTTCAATGCGACAAAATAGATCATAGCATTCAGGCTATTTTTTGTGTATTGTTTATTTTTACTGTAAAACATACGAATATATAGCTGCCACATCGCTCAGGTGAATGAAGGAGTTAAACATACCAACGCAAAAGTTGAGATGTCAAAGTATAACATCACACAGTTTTGCATTGACCTCATTTTGTTATTCGCAATAAATGTATCAAGAACATATAACTGCCATACCAACTAACTGGATGGAAACCTTTTCCATGCTTGAAAAGCGACATAATACCTTCATAAGCACGACGCCATAGAATTAAATGTAAGTGCTTAGGTAATATTTATTATTTAGGTAGTTGCAAATTTTAAACTATAAATCATAACGTGTTTAACTGTAATATATAGGTTCCATACCGAAAATCCTTACCACGCTATGGTGGAAGTCTGCAAAGAAATACCGTTTAGTACCGATTGGCACGATCGCGATCTGACGCATAGTTTTCAATGTAGTTGCATAATATTTTACAGCAAGAGTTGTAAGAAGCAAATTACGGCAGGCATAAGTAGAAGAAGTTAGACAAAAGTTACGTTACAAGCAGAAGGGCCATATGATGTTGATATCGAAAGAGCAAGAACTGTAGGTAGTTTAAGTGTTTTACGATTCGCGTGGGTGAGAGTGAAAATTCAAATCAACGCGGCCGGACCATACGAAAAATGGCGAAATAGACTGGAACGTCTTTCACGAAAATTGTTATTTAATATTTCAGTTCGAAAATTACATGTTTGGCATTGCGTGGTGGCCACTGCCATCTACTGTAATAGTACCTAGTTTCCGGTAATTCTCGCATTTTCTCCAGGTCATAAAGCAATTCTCAGATTGAATGCTATAATAAAATGCACAAGCATTATTTACCAACACTTTCAGTGGTCGGTCTTAAGGTCCCCACCCACTATACAAGTATGGCAGCAGGATTTTGTTGACTTGACGATATAAACAATAAATTTTGTGGTTTTTCAGATGAGTACACTGTTTTGTGTTATGGATCAGGTTCTATAAGAGAAATAGTTTGATAGAGCTGAACTTTCATTCTAATATCTACAAAATATCAGCATGCGTCCCTCTCCATTGTCTAGATTATCTTTAAATGTATAATTCATACAGGTAACATAGCTCGTAAGTTTTATTTAATTAATATCGCTTCCGTTTCCGAATTTAAACACAATTTACAGCCATAGAATTTGCTCAGACTTTAATTATTTTAGTTCCTACTTTTAGTCGAATGCAACTTTTTACTGCTAGATAATAAATGACTCTATTTAATGGTTCATAAAAACCGCCTGTATTAAAACAATTTAGCGCGCAGTGTTTTAAATCCGCACTATGTTTGTTAAAATTGTGTACACAGTACGGCTTCAGTCGATTTACATATTTTGATCATTTGCAGTAAATTTCAATTTTAAAATTATTTGTCTATCGATGCCTCAGGTGTTTTTAAAAATGATAATGTTCAACATATAACAATTTGAAAAAAAAACTGATGATTCACTGCTAATTTTCTCAGGACGAACTTTCTGTTAATAGATTAAGAAACAAGCTAAAAACGTACTCTTCGCCAATTTACTGAGAGTTTTATATAACACATTCTGTAGGATACTCTTCGCACTTTTCTTGTAAATAATGTTAGTTTTTGTGATACCAACTTTGTTGTAAAAAAAAATATATGAAAAAAAAATTAAAAAAAACATCCAACCTGTGTGAGATTCGAACACACGATGTTTGGATTACAAGGCAAAATTTTAGCCACTGGACCACCACATGTTGCTACTAAAATTGAATGTCTGGTGATATATATCTTTTAAGAATCATATTGCAACTCATTAGATATGTTATTATGAAACATATTAATAAAATGCATAAACAAAAAATAATATATTGTAGAGATAACGTTTCACAAGATTTCTATTTGAGTACAAGCGACAAAAATTAAGAAAATATATTTTTTTAAATTAATTGATTAATAACGTTTTTATTACTAATTGATTTTCGTCAAAAACAATAGGGTTCTTCCTCTAGCTAACACTAACTTATCTTCCAAATTTCAATACAATCGAACTTTTCTTTCTTAAGTTATCGTGCTTACAATAAACGTGACGGACGGACGGACGGACAGACGGACATTTTGAAAGTCGTTCTTAATTCACTAACACGATGATATGAAATTTTTTTCTCTACGAGCGAAATTTGGGGGTTTAGAAATGTGCCGATCAAATTCAATATACTCTTCGTTTTTGTGAAGACTATAACAAGGACGATTTCTGCAAAGATCAGTAGGACGACTGAATTTACGTTTATATGTTGTAGACTACCACTCTGATGTGAATTTTCTTTTATACATCACCCAGTTACCCTCACGGTAAATCATAACTTTAAATAATCATAACTATAAGACGCAATCGAATATTTCTTCAGGTAATGCAAGACTAGTAGTATGAATTGATACTCTTAATACCACATCATTTTCAGACATCCTATTTATTGTTCATTTTTTTTTAAAGTAACGTGCCTTTTAACATCCGTAGCTTCTTGACGAAGCTACTAGATCTGAAATTAATTTACAATAAGTTTTTTATTTTCTGTTACTCTAAAGGCTATTTATTAATCATGAATTTAGTCATTAATTATTATTATTAGTCATGTCATGATTGAAAATTAATTCGATTACGACTTCTGATTCAGAGACTAAGACTAATTTATAGTCGATGATTACTGACTAAATTACTCATGACTAATTTAGTCGGTCAATTTCAATCATGACTAAAAATTTATTCGACTAATGTCCATTAAATGTTACATAAAATTACTTGACAACGGGTTGGTTTATCAAAATGTAATAAGAATGTTTTTTATTTCTAATGATCTGAAAATAATTTTTTATAAGAATTTTTAGAAATACGTAAAAAATAAAAAAGTTAAGGGTAAAATACTGAAAGCCACCCTCATATAAACTGATGTCCAGACGGGTTATATCTAAATTTAAAATATGAAATTTATATTTTAAGGCGGCCCACAGTGTGGCAAAATGCACAAAAATCGCTCTGTTTTTTTTTTAAACACATAAACACACCACAGATAGTAGACAACCCCCAAATCCATAGCAAAGGCTGTGCGGAAGGGAGTTACACATTTGGAAAAACGCAGACATACATCCACACCCACCGGTGTTGTCAATACCGGGGCTGGGGGTCGAATCCAGAGCGCGGTAGGCAGTCGATCAGCATATTCGCCACTCAATACGCCTTAACCAATTGAGCTACCGCTCCTGTGAGTCAACTTTTAAGCTCAACGTTTTCTTTTTTTTTTTTAAATACTTGCAAAGGAGTCTGGAATAGTGAGTTACTGCCGCTTTGACGAATTTTATTCTTTTTAACCCTCTTTAATAATAGTGAGGGGGTGGTAATGGGGGTGTAGTGGGGGTGGCTGATGCCAAAAAAAAAATCTGAGACCTTAGCTTCTCGTATATGCTCTAAATGCCAATTTGATGGACTCCCAATTGCTTGCTTTGCCTATTTACCCTCATTTACTCCCATTTACCCCCGAACCCTTCAACGGGATTTGATCAAATTATAATCTAGTTCCTGATCTCGTTATAGTACATAAGTGTACCAAATTTCAATATAATAAACCAGAGTAAACGTGCGCACAAAAAAGTTAGACAGACAGACAGACTGACAAAGAGGCAGACAGAACTCTTTTTTGTTCAAACTTAAAATCTCGACGATTCATGACATTCTAAGCCTATTCAACAAAAAAAAAAAAAAAAAAATTTTATTGCGTTATTATACTTTCACTCCACTACGTGGATGTGGAAGTAAAATTCATCAAAGCGGCACCGACTCACTATTTCAGACTCCTTTGCAAGATTTAAAAAAAAAAAACGTTGATAAGTTCAAAAGTAGACTCTCAAAGCGATTTTTGACCGTTTTGCCACACTGTGCGGTCTGGCCATAAAAAACTGATTTTTTATTATTCCTCTTTAAAGGTATAACTCCCCTGTTATCCATTTTAGGAAATACTTTTATGTAAACAAGTACCTCTATTTTGGATGTACTATCAGCCACAGAAATATCGGGAAAAAATGTTGGACCACCGTATATAGTTAAGCGGTACACCATTCACTTTGAGATACCCTGTATGTACCGATAATAAGCAGTAATAATAGTGTGTATGAGTGTTATCTCTATTACGTAAAATATAAAACATGTGTAATGTATGCAGCAGCGAGTGCTAGCCATATTAAGAATTTTGCATAGTGTTTGTTAAGCTGTCGTGCTAAAAATGCGGAGAGATTTCACGATGAGGCACTATAAACGCGGTGTGCCGTGAAGGAATCAGGATTAGCATAGTGACCGCACTACACCCTAGCAACAGGTTCCGCTCACGTACATCGAGCAGATATGCCCCTTTACCCTTTTCGAATAACGTTAAACTACGGACTGCTCCAATGTTTATTGATTGATGTTTGCGTGATTTGGGGTGGAAAGTGACATATATTACTGTAAAAAAATGAGCTTTACTCGGCTCTTTACTTTAATTTTATGAGGATTCTAGTTTTTTAAAATATCGTTTTTTCTCCAAGTTAACCTTTACGTGACAAGAAATTTACCGACTGATAATGGAATGGAGTATATAGTACAGTAACTTGATCTCGATTTGGACTAATTCTAGAGCAGTTTTAAATTCAAATATTTTTGGATAGTTTGATTCAAAATGGTTCAAATATGATATATTAAAAAGGAATAAGGGTGCTTTTTCGTTGGGGTGGTGAGTTTCACCTCAACTCAGAGGTTTCGAAGAAAAAGTATTATAATCGTAGAAAAATCACCCTCCGAGAGACTATTAGAATGTGTATATCGTCGAATTCTACTCCAAAAAAAAACCTATAAAACGTTATTTTTACTTTAATATCCGCCGAGTTACAGGGGGATGAAAATATTGATTTTTAAGGATAGGATTTTGCAGAATGAGAGGGAAATATTCGTTTATTTTCGGTTTATTGTAAATATTTAAAAAATCATAAATGCTATAATCTTCAAAATAGTTTCAGATATTTCCCATTGCTCTAAGGAATACAACCTTCCACAGTTTTTATCATAAATTTTGTATATATTTAAATGCCATACTCTAATAATGAAATTAGGAACTATTTTCATTGACAAACTACGATATTCAAGTACAACAGAAATTTACAATAAAAATTATATATAGTTGTATTCGTTAGCATAATAGCAATTATTTAAAACAGTTTTAAAGATACTATGTTTGGTTTTTTAATTATTTATAATAAACCGAAAATATACGCATATTTCCCTCTCACTCTGCAAAATCTGCCAAAAACACTGATTTCTCAAACAGGATCACATTTTCGAAAAAGTTTGTCATAACAAAAAAGCTAGCTTATGGAATAACAGAAATAAGCCAGAAAATAATAATTTGTTTATGCTCATCGTTGCCGAGATACAGTTAATGTTAGGTGCATTTGAACGTAGCCATGAAAAGGTCAGACTCTTCAGTCATAACTCAAAAACCTTTTAACATGTAGCTTGAACCAAATTAAAGCTTATTACGGAGGAGAAGGAAAATAAAATCCAAATTTTGATCTTTTATACAAAAAAGTTCCCGTTTTTTGATTCCAGTAAATTCCAAATAAAAAAAAATCCGAATTGTGTTTTTTGTTAGGGATGCATTATATTATTAAAGATTTTACACTTAATGTATTTTGAGAATTTTTGAAAACATTAATTTTCTTGGCTTTAAGGTTAAATGACATAGCAGGAAAGCATCTTAGCTGAATGTTACTAGAAACAAAGCATTGTAGCAATAAACTAAGGAAAATGTTGCTTTTCTTATTTTTTTGATAAAGATAACAGCTTAGGAGATAGAAGTGTTTCAAGTTAACTCTTCATTTTTTTTCTCTATAAATTGACGCATTTAAGATGAATATAGAACTGACAACCTCTGTACTGTTTTGACCTACCTGACCTTAAAGAGGATTAAGAGACTTTTTTGGATGATTTTTAGCGTCAATTGCAAAGGAGATATGAACAAAATAAGGAGCGCGCCTCGTTTTAGCAAATTACGATATTGCTCGTTTGACGGTAAAATCTGACAATATTTTCAATTACATAGGCATAATTTTTATACTTTTTTGATATTCATGCACATTTCTTAAGTCTTTGGACATAGATAGCAGGCATATATGTACTTTTGTAAATTTGTATAAAGATGAAAATGACTCAAACATTGATGAAGATGAATAATTATATTTTTAGGTTAATTCTCTATATAGCTAACAAAATTAGAAAATACGAATTATTATTTTCTTAATTTGCTACACCTTAGCACAAAAACCCGATCCAAAATAGTAATCAGATGCTGATGGTGCTTTATCTTACCGATAAAAATCTGACAATATTCATTTGTTCATTTCTAAACAGTTAAAATTAGGCACAGTTAAAGGCTTTAAGGTCTTAAGAAAGAAAAAATTGAATATTATAAAAAACACCCCGTGGGGGTAGAAAATTTTGTAGTCATGTAGAAACTCAAAATTTGTCATAACTATCGGTTTAATAGAGATAACAAAAGGGTAAAAACTACCCCTATTCACACCCTATTCAGGTGGTGGAACGCCATCCGCAGCACCTAATATTAAAAAAAATAGGGACCAAGTTGATTAAAAATGTAGAAAATGATTTTCTAATACAAGTTGAGCCAGACCTTCAACTAATCCTGACCTCAGCAAAACAACTCCTATAAGGGTATGAAATAATATTCGTAGCAAGTATTATTGCAAAAAAGCGCTTTAGTTAGCGACCCTGGAAAACACCAAACTACCCTATTCTGTTCACGAATACTAAAAAAAATGCCACGGCACTTAGTAATGCACCAAATTAGTTTCTACTGGTAAAAGGGACAGACATCCACTTTGTCTTGACGTGAGTATCCTTACTACGAAAAACTACCTCTATATGAATATGAAGAATATTTACAGCACCTAATATTACAATAGATCTATATGGTTTTAGTCAACAAGTTTTTTTAATAAAGAACAAATAGCGAGTTATTTAGCAACCACGAATATTACCAAACTACCCTATCTTGGTGGTAGAATCGTATTCACCGCTTCAAATACTAAAAAATAGGAAACAAGGTGACTAAAATCATCGGATGACAGGCACTTTAGATAATGTAATATTAAAAAAAAATTTTTTTTTCATTTTATTAAATATATAGAATCAAAATAAAATATTATATCAACACTTACACTGATTACTTAATATTATCCCTATAAAGAAACACTGCCATTGTTTAGAGATATTAGAACAGCGACTAGTACAGAAGTCCTAATAGAGCAAATTAAAATGAAAAGTTGATTCTTATGTCTGCATTTAATAGATAAGATATTAAAGATGGCTAATCACTCTAAGGGGTTGAAAATGATATTAGTTTATTCCCTGTTATATTATTCTATGTAAAGGTACTTCTGGGTAAGCTATAGAACTTTATTTGTTGGAGAAAAGGGTACAGTAAATATGCAAACGGATACATACTTGCAAAGGAGGATCATTTGGCCACTTGTGTTTTCCAGAATGCACCACGAGGAGGTGATCCTTTTTACATTCCGAGTTTTCTTAATCACCTTGGTATCTATTTTTTTAATATTATATGCACCTAGGGTGTGAATAGGGGTTGTTTTTACCATTTTGTTATTTGCTATTTTTAATCGATACCTAATAGTTATCATAAAATAAATATAACTTTCACATTCAGTATAAGCTATTATTCAAACAATTTTAGGTTGCTTTTATGTTTTTGGGGGTGAAATAGAATTTTCCCCAGCCTTCCGATACCACGAAGACGTATTTTTATTAATTTTGAGCCTTTTCCAACAATTTTCTCTGTTATTATACTCTTCGCAAAAACGAAGAGTATATTGTATTCGATCGGCACATTTCTAAAATCGTAAATATCGCTCGTAGAGAAAATAATTTCATATCATTGTGTTAGTGAACGAATTCTGAACAACTTTCAAAATGTCCGTCTGTCCGTCCGTCTGTCCGTCCGTCTGTCCGTCTGTCCATCCGTCACGTTTCTTGTAAGCACGTTAACTTAAGAATGAAAAGTCCGATTGTATTGAAATTTAGAAAGTAAGTTAGTGTTAGCTAGTGGAAGAACCCTATTGTTTTTGAAGAAAATCGATCGGTAAATAAAAAAGTTAATAATTATTTAATTAAAAAAATATATATTCTCTTATTTTTTTTCGCTTGTACTAAAATGGAAATCTTGCGAAATATTATTTCCATAATACATTTTTTTTATTTATGAATTTTACTAATATATATTTCATAGAAGTACGAGTTGAAATATGTATGATTGTCGATAGATATAGGTATATCACAGACAATCAATTTTCGTAGCAATATGTGGTGGCGCAGCGGCTAAAGCTTTGCGTTGCAATCCAAAGGTCCCGTGTTCGAATCCCCCACAGGTTGGATTTTTTTTTTTCATTTTTTTTTTCATATAATTTTTTTCACAACAAAGATGGTATCACACAAAATTTAGAATGTCCAAAAACTAACATTATTTACAAGAAAACTGCGAAGAGTATCCTATAGAATGTGTAACAATTATATATAAAAAGCTGAGTAAATTGGCGAGCTTGTTTTTAATATTGCCCTTTAACACACAGATAAACCTTTAAAAGTAAGGAAAAGAACAATACTTAAAATTTTAACCAGAGGCTGAAAATATGTCTCTAATGTGCAAAATTAATAATACAATAATAATTGCTTTATTTAATGTAGTTTCGGCGTCGCGACGCTGAGAAATAGTTATTCGATGGCAGGAAATTTGAAATTGCGATGTCTGTATGGTACTTACATTTTTTAAAGAATACGTGTGTTCACTTAATTGAGTTATTTCACTTCATGCCTTTAAAGTCCAATTTTACTTGTTAGTAAAAAAATCTACTTTGTGATGTTTATTAGCAACCTGTAATTTTCAATAAAGGTCATAATTTAGTGACTCAATATGTCAAAACCATTTATTGTTTTGTTTAGTTTTTTATTTTCTGTCAGTGTGATTAAATTAAATAGTAATTTATCTTTTAAAAGTGCAATGGTTCCGTTTACAAATGCAAAAAAATTCAAAAATCAAGCAATTTTTGGTGTAAATGTGGTTTCCGTAGGATGGAATTCCACCCTATAATGCAAGAATTGTTACGAATTATTTAAATAATACTTTTCCGAAATGAACCTATTAAATGGCCAGCTCAGTCATCGGATTTGACCTCACTAGATTTTTTCCTTATGTGGCTATCTAAAAAGTGTAGTGTATAAAGAACCCATAGAAGATATGGCGGACCTGATTAATAGGATTTACACTAGTTTCTTTGCTATTAACCGCCACACTTTAGTAGCTACAACAGATACGTAACTGAGGCATTGGTATAGTATGTGCGTGAACCAAAATGGACAAAACTTAGAACTATTATTGTAGTGCTTAAAAATTTAAGAAAAAATTGAAATCCATAAAAACTTAACCAGGTTGAAAAGCATTTCTCACGAGTAACGTCCGGTTATTTAGTCCAGTAGTATAATTAAAAACGATTTACGATAAAAATTGACAGATACCTTAACCCAAATAGTCTGGTTTATTAGTTAGCAGGTCACGGTTCGTCTAAGTTAAATTTACTTTAGTTTTAATCATCACCAGGTGATGCCAACATGGTTGTTAAAATGCGCATCGATTATAGTATTCGAGTATAATGTTCAAGTATTTTGGTATTTGTGAAAACTTCTTCATCGATACTGTTTCTGTCCCCACCAAAAATTATTGGAATTAAGTTAATTTATTTATTCCTCTACTAATCTAAACCTCTGAAATTACCAAAAATGAATCTATAGAAAGTTAGTTCATTTTGTCCTCATCTTGAAACAGTGATTGATTACTTCATGGTTTAACCAAAAAAAAAAAATATGATGAACTTAATGTAACTTTCTGGAAAGAGCATTGTTCCGAATTTCTGGATTTGACGTTCACATTATTACTACTAATTTAAAACTTTAATTTCCATGTTCACTTTTGCATGATTACACTGTGATTCAATTGCACACGAAATTAAGAAAGTTTGATTGGCTTAGTTTGAAAACTATGGAACACCTCGAGGAGATTAGATACTTATGTCTCCTACGGATAATTTACCAGGGGTGATTTTAAGTTCCATTAACAATACAGTGCAAGAGGAACACATATATTCAGAATATAATATAAATTAAATCATAGAATAGACTTATTGTTCTAGTGTTCACGCCCGTTATAAAATCTCTTTTCAATTATCCATAGAAAAATTATTTATATTTTATTCTATTTTGCATGTGTACATGATTAAGGAACCAATTACAGACAGCTATTAAGATTTGAACTGAATTACAAAAGTAATTAAATAAAAATTATGCTAAACTTAGCCTGTTAAATTAACTATAAGTTCAACTACAAGTAATACACAGGGTGTCCAGCAAACCATATATAATTCTGAATCTTCGACCAGGTCATGATCCATCAAAATATCAAAACACTCGTCCTTATTAAAAACTTCACGGTTGCCGAGATATGGATACTTCTAAAAAATTTAAGAAAATCATTCTCTTAGGTCACTGTCTCCTTTGTTACTAGATGTTGCTAAATAACTTGAGGGATCTCAATAGTTGCCGTTTTCGGTCTAAAAAAAAAGTTAATTTCAAATTTGGGTTCTGTCAACTTTTCGTCATACAAATTTTAACTGAAAAAAAAAAGAAATGTACACAAACCTGGATACATTTGCCACTTTATCCAACTTCGAAAATGGTATAGAAGTGCTCTAATTTCTTTTTCGAGCACTGTTATTCTCTCCTCAATAAAATGAAAAACAAAACACGTTTTGAACGGAACTGCAGTACTTGTAATTACTTTAGAATAACTCTCTATTGTACTCTAACGGCAATAACTGTTCTTTGAAAAAGAATTTATAGCAACTTTAAGCCATTTTTATATCTGGATACAACGGGCGAATTTTCAAGATCGATGTCTAGGTTTGTGCGTTGCTTTTTTTTTTTAATGATGGAAGATCAAAGTTGTGACGAAAAGTTGATAGAACATAAAGTTAGTTAGTACTAATCTTCAGTAAATCTAACAAGAAAATTGACCTAACACGGTGATTTTCTAAAGTTTTAAAAAGTCTATGTCTCGAAAATCGTAAGGTTTCTACTAAGGTCATGTATTGGTATTTTGATAGGTCATAACCTGGTCTATCACCAGGTTCAGAATTATAAAGGGTAAACCAGATACCCTGTATAATGAAAATTAGAAGAAATTAAAAAAAACGACCTGTAGATGTCTTCTATCAAATTATAATGCAATAGTTACCCTTTAATGCAGACGCTTTTCCTGTCAATCGGTTTCTTTATTCAGCATTACATTTTGACTGTGAAAAATATTTTATTCTTTATTATGATAACGATAAAGTTGAAAATATTTATATTCAAAAATACATAAATATGCCAACCATATGTAAAATAATATTATTACGACGTATGAATTTATCGCCTTTTGATGTTATACTGCCTCTTTTGGGAGTCCCTCTAGAGACGTTACGGTGAATAGACGCCTATTAGATAACGTTCCTTTTAAATCGGAAGAAAAACCCGTAATAAGCTGGCCCAAATAAGTCAAAAGTACATTCGTTGTGAAGTGAAAAATTGTGCATGCGGTGGTAGTGTCCGAATAGCAACAATTAAGTGATAAGTGCTAAATTTAATTAATACGAATGACTATATCTTTCAGTGCAGCGTAAAATAGTGAAAAAAGTCGACAAATATCGAGTAGGTACCCGACCCGAAGGAAGGAAAGGCCATAAATCAATCAAGATAAATCCGCTTTACCCTTAAAATATTTATGTCTTAAGTACCTACTCATAGACAATTTAAAGAATTTCATAAACAGACCTGAAATGCAATAAATTAGAAATAAGTTAATAAACAATTCTCTTCCAGCAAATACTACCAGGGGCGTACCATTAGAGTAACAGTACACCGCGCCAAATTAAATCAATTCAAAAATAATAAAAACTTGAATAACATTGTTGCCCATTATTAGCTTGGTTTCAGTGCCATTAAAATTTAAAAAATCTTATGCATGCTATAAGAACATACTAACTGTCTACACTTCACATCTGATACGGCTCTGGTAACGTTAAGGAATTTTATTAAAAACGTTTAGGTCCGTAAGAATACGCAAAAAGTAAGCAAGAAATAATAACTCTGCAGAAAACATAAAAATAATGTATCCACTACAAAACGTAGCAACGAAGACACATCAGCTACTGGTACAAAAATCGAGCACTAAGCCATCAGTTAGAAGGAGTAAACATAACAACCCCGGCACACGCTAACACTATGAAAAGACCAGTAGAGGAGTTGCATAGGTAACCAGACGAGAGAGCTCCATCGAAATAAGGACGGAAAATATAAACGAAAACCTAACCACGGCAATCATACAAAATGATCAAGATCATTGATCATTGATCAATCAGACAAAACAGCAGGAAGGGTATTCATGCAACTTACTCAAGAAACCAGAAGAAACGAAAAAAGAAAAAAAATGGAGAAACCGGGTTACACGTGGAAAACAACAACTAAGAGGATCATGAACAAACTGAAAAGCGACCAAACATACTGGAAAAGAAAGCGAGTGGGAAAAATGAACTCCACAGAGAAATCGCAGCGATATACCCTACCAGAACCAGAAACCGAGGCATCAGAAATCTCAGAAGGAGAAGAAGAAAATTTGTAGAAACAGAAACACAAAAAGAGGAGCATAAACATTAAATAACGAACACAATGCGACAACACATTGGACTTGGTCATCTTGCTGTCGAGGCGACCAGATCTACTTTATAATGCTCTGTCTCCAATGAATACCCATAAAAGTTAAATAGTGACAACGTGTAAAAAATATAGTTAAAACAAGTATAAGTGGATGTGTTTGTAAAATAATACATATCTCGGAACATTTTCAGTAATTGATAAGAAATATTAGTTAGTATTTAATTAGGTATACAAACCAAAACTTTACACAGTGCTTCCCCTCTAACGCAGTAAATAATGGTATATATAGTGCAGTGAAATCGTGCCAGGCGACAAAGAGGAGAAAGAAATCAGTAATAACCGAAGAGAGGACTGTCTATATGGAGCACTAAGCCATCAATTAGAAAAAGAAAACCGGCACACACTAACGCTATGAAAAATCAAGAAAAATGTCCATTATACTATTAGGAGACTTCAATGCACATATACTCCACACATGGCCTTACGAAAATGGAAACGCGCTGAAAACCTAGCACAAATGTTTGACTTAACAATAAGAAATACATGGAGCAAAAGTCATACCTGCATTGACACCTGGAGTAATGGAAGCTCAATCACACAAATAGACCATATCCTGGTAAGCAGAGAGATAAGGGCAAGGATCAAGAAGGTTAAAGCAAAAAGGACAGCAGAAGAAAGCGCTAACACTGAACAGCAGCAAACTAAAAATAGGGAGACCATGTTACAAGTGGAAAACAACAATCGAGAGGATAAAAAAAAAGCTAGGAAAGAAAATCGAGGAAAAAACATGCGTCATGTGGCTCTCGCTGCTGACAACAAGCATGACCCAAATCCAACCCAGCATCGGAAACCGAGGAATCAGAAGACTCAGCAAAAGAAGATTTGAAGAAGCAGAAACACAAAAAGAGGAGCATAAACACTCCATATCAAGACACAGCACATATTTCACACGAAGATTCAGAAGAGGCAGATGCCCAGAACCAAAAACACAAAAAAGGGAGCTTAAACGCTCCCTCACGACACAATGCGGTAACGCATCTCATAACTACCTACACCTCCCATCTCATGTTCCTTTACCATGCGCCACGTGGCTCTCGCTGCTGGCAATGTAGAAGAACGCACTACCGGGCGTCAAAATGACGCGACACCAATTTATTTCTCAGGGGGCGCCAGTCGCGTATTACCCCGTTCTTCTACCTCCCAGGCGGGTTCGAGATAAGATGACTTCGGTAGCCGAAAAGCGGGACCAAGGCTGCACTACCACAGATCGGAAACTACGCTCTCTCTGGACCCGAATTCCCTCGTTAGGGGTTTAGGCACCTCTTAATTTCCTGAATTTTTGCATAAAAAAATCCCAACCGAAGAATTTCTCTGCGGAGGGATTAGTTTTGGTACGCGAAAATCGCGTTTTGGTCCATTAATAACGGAATATATTTCTCAAAAAACGCATAAAAAAATCCCTATCGAACCTCCGTAAAACAACCAGAAGGTCGAACGTTAATGCGAATTAACTCGACACATCCGGTTTTCTATACGAAAGTTCCAGGGATTATAGACCGTCAACAGGCCTCAAGATCAATTAAGAAATATTAGTTCAAAGAATCCGTTTATTTAACAGAATTGGTTATACAAAATTCTCAAGAAAGAATCGTGCCTTCCCCAATCAAGGTAGTGTCTTTCAGACCATACAAGCGAGAGCGCTCGCGCTAACGATCGATTAGGTAGAAAAGATTCATACGTACCTTCTCAGAATCAAAATGCGAGCTTTTAGAATCATTTCAGACTCTGGGTAAATGAATAATTAAGGCTGACTGAAATTAACTTAAAAAAGTTTTACTAAATGAATTTAGTTTCGCTAGAGACTACCTAGCTTTAAAGTTCTTGTATCGTGGAAATTCACGTACTCAAACACATTCAGAGGACTTATTACTGCATAAGTTGAGTGGCGTTCGATCAGTCCACGACTTACTAACCCTTATCACAGTCGATTAATAATATCGATTTGGCAGCGTCTCACCTTCGAGCGACTATTAGGCAAAATTGAATTTTTTGATTTTTATGCACAAGGCGTTTTCCTCTATAACTTTGTCATTTGAAAAGCCCCGTTATTGGCTTTTCTACCATCGCTTTGTCTGGACTACTCAACGCGCTCGACCAAATTGCGAGCCGCTGGGTCAATCCAAACTCTTTCCATGCGAGAAACCGGCCTTGTACATGTGCATTGATTTTTATCAATTTTTGCTTATCGGCACTACGCCGGCTTTGACAAAATCTTCTATTTTGCCTTTTGGATGCAGTGCATCGTTAAAATTTTATGCTCATACTTTAGAATTGTGCTTTCAATGATCGTACCTCAAAGGTCAATGTCTTTGGTTGAGGAATAAAAAATAAAAAATAATTTAAAGTATATTTTCGTGGTACTTTTTAAACTGACTTCGTGGTACTTTTGAAAAATCCAGTTTAAGACCAATTTTAGCGTACTTTTGAAAAATCGATTTTCGAGCCAAATTTCAAGGTACTTTTGAAAAACTAATCTGCGGGTGAAATTTTGGCGTACTTTTGAAAAATCGATTTTCAAGCCAAATTTCAAGGTACTTTTGAAAAGTTAATCCGCGGGTGAAATTTTGGCGTACTTTTGAAAAATTGATTTTCAAGCCAAATTTCAAGGTACTTTTGAAAAGTTAATCTGCGGGTGAAATTTTGGCGTACTTTTGAAAAATCGATCTTCAAGCCAAATTTCAACGCAGTTTTGAAAAATTAGTCTGCAAGTGAAACTTTGGCGTACTTTCGATAAATCGATTCCTGGGCCAAATTTTGACGCCCTTCCAAAAATATTATTTTTCAAAGTCCAATTTATGGTACCTTTGAAAAAGTATACTATTCATAAATCTTTGTCATTATATACTTCTACTCTGATATTCTGAACCAAAAACATTTTTCCTAAGTGAAAATTCGGTGTTTCTTCGAATTTTCGCCTGGTCATTTCCAACGCCTTATAGAACCCAAAACGGTCCTTGTGGACTGATCTGCGCCTCTGCAGACTCCCAAAAATGTCTTTAAATGAAATTTTTGCCTAAGTCGAATTTTGATTATGTCTTCAACTTAGGGCGATTTTGGAGAGTTCTACAACAGCAACAAGCATGACCTTAGTTCAACCCAGCGTGGACGTAGCAGGCCCAGCTGTATAACCCTGGGAGTGGCAGCAATGCCTACAGCACGCTGGTAAATCAATCAATCAATCATTTTGATGTTACACTGCCTCTTTGCTTTCGGAGGAGGCAGTTTCTAATGCACCTAGCATTTGCAATGACCATTATAGTACGGCAGTGATGCCCAAGACCCAAAATACTATTACATTTTGTTGAACAACTTTATAGGCATCAGATGGGCTTATTTATATATCTGACTGATGACAAGCTGTCATCTTTGGGCTACTCAAAATATAATAAATTAATAGCGACCATAAGCTATCCCGCATATCAAAGAGACCGAGGGTAGGTTTAAGTTTGAAAACTATGTGTAATTACGATTTATATAAATAGGAAACAAATGGGAGTTACATTATGGGTTTTGAAAATGTTTGCTAAATAAAAGAAAGGAAAGAATAATTTGTAAATATACAGATCTCGGTACGGCTATTTCAAGTAATGTGTTGAAGGCAAATGGTAACATTAATAATTTAACAAAAAATTATATTAATTGTAACGGTCTTCTTCATAGGTTAGGTTAGGTTAGGTTGATATGTAAGTGGGCTAGTAACAGACCCTCCACCGCGACCATCTGGTCTATTGTGGCTCACTCCTAATTATATTTCACCCAATAGATTCAGCTTTTTGATAAAGTCGACTACCTTATTGGGTGATCCTCTGGCAGCAGTTGCCCTTTGCCCTTTGCCAAAAAGTGAGAATCTGGTTCTTTCTGCAGCAGGACAGGTACATAAAATGTGCGCTGCCGTTTCATCCTCCTCCAGACACAGTGGGCATTCAGCGTTGTCCGCTATTCCGAGTCTGTGTAGGTGGTGGTTAAGTCTGCAGTACCCAGTGTATAGGCCAACTAGAGTTAAATAGGTGTAACCTATTTAACTCTAATAGTTTTTTAGTTCTTGATTTCAAAGGGTATATGATGAACTCCTTTGAATGAACTAATCCTGATAGTTCTTGCCAGTACTGGAGGATTTTCCCCTCAGTCCAGGCCAAGATGGTTGTTTTCGCAGTGTTTGCCGATATGCCAAGCACTGGCTCCGGTCCGATATATTTTGATACTGCACCTTCCCTGGCTAAGAAGTCGGCTACTTCGTTGCCCTCCAAGCCAGAATGGCCCGGTATCCAGACCAGAGTTAATTTGTTGTGTCTGCCCAATCGGGCTAGAGCCTTTTGGCAATTCCAGACCAATTTAGAATTACAGCGATGTGAGCCAAGAGCTTTGAGAGCTGCTTGGCTGTCTGAAAAGATTTTTATTGATCTGTGTCTAGGATGCATCTGCTCAAGCCTCCTTGTACACAGTTCAATGACATGAACTTCTGCCTGAAAGACAGACATAATTACCCAGGCTCGAAGTGATTCTTACCTTTGGGTTGCGACTGTATGCTCCATCTCCAACTCCCTCAGGGGTTTTGGAGCCGTCTATAAACCAACAGATGTCTGCTCTTTGTAGTCAGTTTTGTTCCGATCCCATTCGTCTCTTTCAGGAAAAAGGACGGTAAAAGGCAGTTCATAGTTGGTTGCAGTAGGCATCACATCTGAGAGCATTTCCAGGATGCCATGACACTCCATGTCATCTGACAGCCTGTTGCGTTCCATGATGCTAGCCTGCAGCATATTATTTACCGCTTGTTGAAGTCTGTATGTTGCCCACCTGGCCTATCTCTCCAAGTAGATGGTTCTATAGTAGATGTTAAGTCATTGTAACAGCGACAATTCATTTTACCGGCGCAAAGCAAGGTAGGCAAGTTAAGGCTGTACTTTTGCAGCAGCATCTTTGGGTTTGGCACAGGCTAGTGCTGGCACAAGAGCATTTTATTAGTTGTAGAATATCAGGAGGTGGAGTTTCTGTGTTTTCAGGTAAAGCATTTTGCATTTGTATCTTTACAAAATCCATAATCTGTCTGGTTCAAACTTTCTGGATCAGGTTCTAAAGTGTGTTTCCAAATGTAGGTTTGAAGATGGGCACGCTCTAAGTTTTCAGCAAAAGCTTCATTGGAGGCACCGACCGTGAAAGGGGTACCTGTGACCTACCACTTTCCAATTCTTTCTGCCCAGTATAAATTTCGTCTATATCATGCATGTATAATATCTGGCAAACAAGTACAATAAATTATACGTTTACCATCCAACAAAGATGTAACACAGGTGTAACATTGTTTATTTACATTACTAGAACGAAAGATTATTCTGCTAAACCAGCAAATTTCACTTTCTGAATACTGTTTAGTGAAACAGAAGCAGTACCATGATACTACTTTACTACAGTACTACCATAGTATTGTCACTTATAATATCCCTAGAGCTTAAATTATTTCCGGAAAATTTTTCGAGGTCATGAATAATTTTCTTAAAATATTCATGAACGAGGAAAAATTTCCGGATATTAATTTAAGCTCGTAGGATATTCGGTAAGAAAATTTCATACCTAAATAAATTAAATAAATACTAATTTCAGCTGACATTAAGATTGTTCTAAGACATAACAAGGTATACGATTAGTAGGCCATAAACGGGTTTTGTTGACAAAATGACAGAAACGCATCGGAATTGTATTCTTGTGTCATAAGTCATAAGTATAAGAGTTAGTAAAATGTCGCGTTTTGGAAACAAAAGTAAAAAAAAT
Organism: Rutpela maculata; assembly: GCA_936432065.2. Lineage (NCBI taxonomy): Eukaryota > Metazoa > Arthropoda > Insecta > Coleoptera > Cerambycidae > Rutpela > Rutpela maculata. The sequence goes on from OW386285.2 coordinate 117,193,963, forward strand.
ATTTCCACCCTTTTTAGTTGCAAAAAACTACTACATGAGGGGTTAATATATTCATTGAAATGTTTGATATTACGTTTTCTTCACTAAAATGTGTGGAATTCTGTTTTTCTTCTATTTTCTAATGTTACAACAGTTTGGGCGAACCGGAATACCTATATTCGTATAATATCTTTTTCGCCCATTTTAGTTTCAAAAAATTACTGAAAATTGTTTAAGACAACTCTGTTTATGTGTTATGAAATAAGTTTTGTTCACTAAAATAGGTGGAACAATTGTTTCAAAATATTATATTTATGTAGTCAAGCATAGACATTTAATTGATATAGATTCTTCATCGATGTATTCACCATTGAAACGCGAGGAGTTTTTAAAGGATTTTCAAACAAATTTGAAATATTCAGTATCATAATTAAACATGAAATAAAATGTTGTTTCAGGAGCTCAATAATTTTTTTTATAATTGTCTCGTTTAATATGACAAATAAATTTCCATTTTTATGTAAAAGCAAATGTCAAATATGATCATATGTCAATAATTTCACAGAAAAATTTCCACTTATTAATTTATTAATTTCACCCCGGAGGATAAAAATTTCCGGAAATTTTTTGGGTTGCTGTGGTAACGAAAACAAGAACAAACTTCTGATTGACTAAAAAAGTGAGGTATGAAATTTTTACTGTAATTGTAAACAATATTTTTTATTCTTAACAAAGACGCAGAACTGTTTTGTTTTTCTAATTCAGGCAAGTGCTACTTCCCGGGCCGACTCTTATAAAGCAGCATTTACAGAAAAGCAATATGTATTGGTATAGTAGTAAAGAAAGCTATTATAGAACTACTACTACTATCGTAAGTCGAACTACGCCGATGACACAGCCCTGACTGCCAGATCCTGGAGTGCCAGGCTAGCCACCAGAAACCTCCAGGAGGCGGCCACCCTCCTAGAGGACTGGTGCAACAGATGGAAGGTAGCCGTCAACGCCGAGAAGAGCAAGGCGGTACTCTTCAAGAAGGTAAGAAAACAAAACCCCACAGGTCACGTTTCCATGTTTGGTGAGGACATCCAATGGCACGACTCCGCCAACTACCTTGGCGTGGTCATGGACAAAGGCCTAACATGGAGACTGAACACGGAGGCCATCGTCAAGAAGGCCAGGAGGACGAGAGCCCTAATCTACCCGATGACGGGTAGACAGAGCAGACTCAACCTGAGGAACAAGCTCACGCTTATCAGGTCCCTCATCCGGCCTCAGCTGACGTACGCTTCGGTAGCTTGGGGCTACCAAGCAAAGAGCTACCTCCATCAGATCCAGAGAGTGGAGAACGTCGCCCTCAGAACGGCAGTCGATGCACCCTGGTTCATCCGCAACGAGGACATCTACAGGGACCTGGAATACACCCCGGTCACTGAGATCATCAAGCAGAGAGCCAGAAAGATGTATGCCCTTGCCGAGGAGCATGGGAACCCACTAGTCAGGGAGGCAACTGACTATGACCCAGCAGATGCTCCGAGGCACAAGCGGCCGAAGGTGCAGCTCCTGGATAACGGGTGAGTATGAGAAGCATACCACCAACCGACGATCCACCCCCACGGAAGAGACATGACGATACCCAACCACCCACCCAAGACCCTGCGGGTACCGGACAAACAACCGTCCAGTACCTGTAGTCCCCCTAGCTCCGGGCAGACCAAAAATGCTACCAAAGCAGTTAGGTCTGCCCTTCCTCGAGCTACACAGCTCATCCTTACCCTACCGATGATCCGGATGACAGGATGCCTCTTGGCATCTTGTGTACCGGCAGTCACTCCCGCCACAAACCCAAAACACCAAACAGACCGATGACTACCCCCCGGGGGGCAAACAAGCTGGCGAAGAACAGAAGACGAAGAAAGAAGAACGCCAGAAGAGGCCTTAGCCAGCAAGGTCCAACGAGCCAGGACCCAGGGAGGTGGACCGAAATCGTCTGCACCGCTCACAATTGTGAGTGGGGCCGACGTAAAGTAAGTTCGCCCGCCCTGCACGAGGCTGGTCCCCGGTCTACAGCGATGTACTGGGGTAAAGGGCAATAGTCCTGCCCGGCCCCAGACATCCGAGACCGACATCTTTAGCCAAGAATATTGGCGTAAGTCGAAAAATTATATTTGTTACAACATATTACTTTTACTGTTATTATTACCGTTATAAAGCGAGATGCTCAAAGATGATAACTCGTAATCATGCACTTTCTTACGGCCTAAAAAACATATTCTAAAAAAAAGAAACTTAACGCCAGAAATTTGACTTAAAAAAAAAACGAGGTTCGTGGCCGTACTATATTAATTGATATATCACGAAGATAAACTCTAGAAAAAGTAGATTAGGAATATATCTCTATCTCAATCAGTATTTAGTCTCAGGCAATTATTAAATTATATAGTGTAAACGTAGCTATAAATTTTACATCACCGTATTTATGTTCTAAATATTTTGAGGTATACATTTTCTTTAATCGTATTCTGTATTAATTAGTATACCGAGTAACAAAGGGTTCGTTTATAAGGCGCCATTTAATTGTCTTTTAATGTAGAAGCTTGAAATTTGATTTGTAGATATTGCTCGTTGGGGTTCATATTTTCCACGAAAAAACAATTTAATACCACTTTCGGTTTTTTCCGGAAGTTAGTCTAAGTCAAGTGTCTTAAATAGAACCTTGCATATTTTTTATACAGTTGGACAGAGATAAGAATTCCCTTTTCAACAATACATCACATATTGCCATTTTTTTTTCAAAATGATGGCGTAGGAGCCATTTTTTTTTAAATGTAATATGGTGGCAGCCTGGCGTTATTAATGAAACTGATGCCAAACGACTTATTAAGATAACAAAAAAATGTGTTTTCTTATTGGTTTTTAATTAAATTTGTCACACTTTTAATTTGTCAGAAAATGGGATTCATTTTAGACATTATTTAAAATGTCCATATTTTTCATAAATTTTCTTGAAAATTTTGAATGGGAACCACTACCTATTAAATGCTAACATTTAAGTGCGTCTTATAACCTACAGAAACATTTATAACACAATCTACTTCGGTTTTTGGTTTAATGAACTAATTTCCTAAGTAAATAAATAGAATAAACATTAAATTGATAAAACATTAAATTAAACATTCTATGCGTTGGCCGCCTTGTTCCCGACACAATCTGATTCTCAACTCAAATTTCAAGCTTCTACCTTAAACTACAATTAAATGGCACTTTGTAAAGCGAATCCGTTGTTACCCGGTATAGAATGTTTTATAACCTTTCTCACTATAAATTCATCACAGATGATATGTTTGAAAATTTAGGTAGAATATTAATTTCATATGTTCAAAAAAGTTTGGTAATGAATGGACTATAACATTAAAGTGCCTAACAATATTCACTGATTTTAGTTTGGCCGAGTTTTGTAGCTTCTGTGTATTGAAATAAAACAAATAAAAACAATTGGTTGTTACTAACTTTATGCGCAACATATTGTACAAATAGATACATAACATTTCTGGTTTTATTATGAGGCTGTAATATTGACGTATATCCATTTATGGAAACCAATGCAATGATACGCTAAATTTACTGCCCATAAAATGTATCCATAAACCGATAGTTACATTAATGTTTTAATTAAGACGGGAGGGTTATCCATTACAATGTAAATTATTTTATGATAAATCGGTTTTTATTTACAAAATCTCATATGAATATGCTAATAGGCTTATATGTACATACAAAAATCTTAAAGTACCTAGTCTTTCGACAGCATAATGTGTATCCAGGGCAGAGCTGGGCAGTACTCGAGTAAATTGTACTCGTAATTGTACTGAGTACCTAATGTACTCAGTAACAAGTACTCGCGAGTACTTTTATTTGGATGGCACCGTGTACTCGAAATTTTCAAGTACTTTGCATTATTAAAAATTCTTTATAGTGATAAAGTTTCTGACGTTCTGCGGGGAGAGACGAATAAATAGGGCGGGAAACAGATCTCCCGATGTCGGTCATTGGATGTTGGCATCTTGTGTAACGGTAGGAGTGACTTAACAGTCTAACGGTTTTGACTTCAGGACCGCAGTCGGCTGATGTGTTTGTACAGTAAGTAGCATGTGGCAGTATAATTCAATAATTACTTTTATATTTCTTTATTTGGTAATATGGCTTGGGTCCCATGACTCAATACTAAGATATGGCCAATAGGGTGGTTCAAGTTTGTATGAAAAATTTTTTTTGCTTTTTTTCCTTGCTCCACAGGGCTTATCTTGTTCGTTTATCCAAAAAAAGTATATATACCAAAAATGAGTCCTTTCCGACCACGTTTAGAGGTCGCTATGATTAGCAAGTAGTAAAATTATCCTCTTCCCCACAGCCCGCCTTTTCTTGTGTGTAACTAGTAGACAATGCTCACGTACCCTAGGCATTTGCGAGCGACAATTTACGCTTACTTTCACAAATTTTGTGTATCGCCAGTGAAATATGGCATCTACTAGTAGTTCCGTGTCTACAAGGGCATCCACAGGAGTGTGGTTAATCGGTAAACCAACAGATTCTATTTCACACGCGACACTTCCTTCAAATGGCGATGTACTGAAAAGATTTCACTTTCATCATTTAGAAGAAAACCAACCAGTTAAACAGAGTGTTAAAAACTCGGGGAAATCTGTTTTGATAATTTGGGAAAGGCGAGAATTCCAACGCAAAAAGTTGATGCAACGGAACGAAAACTAAACAAACTTTTAGAAAGACACACTCTTTTGAAAAAAAAAGAAAAACTAATCTAGAATCATGTATTATGAATGAGGACGTTTCAAATCTGACCTTCTGGAACTTTTTGACATAGCTGCAAAAAATGCGTTAAAAATAATGAAAAATGAAGAAGATAAAATATTTCTCACCATGCAGCGAGAAGATACTCTGAGCTGCAGTATGGCTGGCGTAGATATGAGTCTTTGTCAGAAAGAATCTCGAAAACGAAAGCGAGAAACAGAGGTAGAAATCAGAAAACTGAGGAGTAAAACTGAATCATGTCCTCATTCTCACGCTAGCCAAGAATCTTTGCTATCGGTTCGAGTTCCAGCAGTTTTGAATCCTCATCTCCAAACGATGAATTCGAAATACCTTCTTCTATGTTGGCTACTAGAAAGAAAAACCCTGAAAAGATCCTTCAATTATTAACTGAAGATGTTGTGGCAATTTTTGATCGAGTTAACGTATCTGATCGGCAGGCGATGTTCTTAGTTGGATTTGTGGTACAAGCATTGGGAACACCAGTAACAGAAATTTCTTTATCGCGAAGCACAATCCGTCGTAAAAGAAATCGTGAGTCGATTGTGGAATCCGACAAGGCGTCATTTGCTCCTTCAAATCCTCTTGTTTTACACTGGGATGGTAAATTGTTGCCTGATATTGTCGGTGGCGTAGAAAAAGTAGATCCAGTGGCCGTCATTGTCAGTAGAGGTGGAGTAGAAAAGCTTTTGGCAGTTCCGGCAATCAAAACAGGTACTAGACAAGAACAAGCTACCGCATGCTTAAAGATCCTTGATGAGTGGTAGTTAAGAGCTCAGGTGCGTGGCCTCTGCTTTGACACAACTGCTTCTAATACTAAGTTAAATTTGGGAGCATGTTCTTTGATTGAAAAAGCTCTAGATAAAGAACTTGTTGCTTGCCGACACCATGTTTTGGAAACTATCCTCTCTGATATTTTCAAAGCGTTTTTCGGACCAAGCAGTGGACCAGACATCAATCTGTTCAAACGTTTCCAAAAGAAATTGCCGAAAATAGATCAACAAAAATTCAGAGTTGGCAGTGACAATTTGTATGATACCGCGGAACTCATTTCACTCCGCCAAGAAATGAGGAAATACTACAGTGAAGCAATAAAAAATCAACAGTCCAGAGATGATTACCTCGAACTACTGAACTGGTGTCGTATCTTCCTTGGCAGCTCAGAAACAATTGCTGAAGCGAAGTTTCGTGCACCGGGCCTTACATCAAGCTCGCTGGATAGCGAAAGCTATTTACTGCCTGAAAATGTATCTATTTCAGGACCAAGTCAGGTTGACTGCAGCAGAAAAACGATCTGTTTGTAAGTCTTATTTATGGGCTATATTGGAACGAAGCCCCGCTGGCAGCAAAAGCCCCTCTAAATGATGCAAATTTTCTAGCACAGATCAAAGACAATCCTAACCAGAAGATCGGCACCAGTGCCCTGTAAGCATTTCGCCGCCACTTTTGGTACTTTTCAGAGCCTTTCTTTATTTGATCCTAGAGTCAGTCCCGAGACCAAAAGAACAATGATTCAAAACCTTCAGAAACCACCAACAAAAAAGGTTTTGAAAATACCAGATGGATAAACTTTTGATATACAAGAACCGTTGCTGTTACAGAATTTTTTCACGCAACGAACAAAATCTCTTTTTGACTTGATAATCACTGATGGTCAAGAACAGTCAAAGTATTTTTAGTAAAAGATCCTTCACAATGGCCCACTGATGAAATTTACGTTGAAATGCAGAAAAAAGTTCGCCAAATGAAAGTTGTCAATGACTGCGCAGAGCGAGGGATTGCTTTAATACAAAAATTCAATTCCAGCATCACAAATAATGAACAACAAAAACAATGTCTTATCCGTGTCGTCGATCTTCACAGAAAGAAATACCCAGTGGCCTCTAAGTGTAGGATATTAAGTAATATTAAGTGATAAATATTACATTAACTTTAATTTAAATGCGACTTTGTTTTTTATTTGATTTTTACTTCAGTGTTATTATTAATTTAAATATTTAATATTTTATTAAAACATAATGCCCGATTTATTTTTATACACAAAAAAGTGTCAAATCATAGCGACTCCTAAATATTATTAGATTTTGTTCAAATTTTGCAGAGGGGTATTTGAGGTGATATGGAACAAAAAAAGCCTTGTGGAGAAAGAAAAATCAAAATTATTATTTTTTGGACCACCCTAACGGCCAATGTATATTTCACAAGCCACAGCTGACAACTACCTACAATGAAAAAGTAATCGAGCGAAACAATACAGTTAAATCCGGCTCTGCGTTCTGCACTCCTTGCCTCTCGACAACACCGCCTACTCACATCACTGTTCCGATTATTTCAACTATACTCGAGTTTTTGGTGGCCACAACTGACGAGTAACGAGTACGAGTACTTTTTTCTTAGAATTTTAAATTTTTGGTGGTGTTCATTTTTAATAAATGTAACTGTTTTTGTTGATGTCGATCTACTTTTATTTTTTCTATAGTAAGCAACTAGAGGTTTTAACTTCGAATTAATGAACAGTGTGTGCCAAAATAAAATGTGTTTTATTAGATTTTAATTAAAAATGCATTTTAATCTAAACGGAACGCTACAGGTACTAATGGGATATCGAGACTATAAGCTTAAACTTCAGTACGGCGGAGTTCTGCCACCGCAACCCGTAAGGAAAAGAATAGTATTTTTTTGTATTTTTAAAATTTAAATTTTAAAATTGTATCAAAATCCTGAAATAATGTCATGATTTTTGTAAAGATTCACATTGTAAAATGGGGTATTTTCAATAAAATGTTACGGCTATAGTAATCGATAGGCGATGCGCCTCACAGAGGTGAAAAATTTAAGTAAACAACTTTATAGTTTTAAGCATAAAAAATGTGCATATATACAGAGTAATGGGATAAGTTTGAACCACTTCTATAATGGAATAAGTTTTAATCTATGTATGTATAAACAGTTTTGAGATATATTACCAAGTAAACTATTTGCATCTGCATTATTTGATCAAATGAGAAAACTTACCCGATATCAACAACATTTTCTCTAAAATCAAATGAAGTGAGAACACCCCCAACACACATTATCTAGAGCTCACGACAACTTTTATGATTATCCTTCCGCTTGGTCACTTTTTATGTGACGTGAATATTATGTTCGATACTTCAATATTTGCTCCGATTGCACGTTTAACTTTATTATGCTGCAGAGGCGGCTAATATCGGATTCTAAAGGGATAAAATTTATATTTAGAGGTCTCTTAAATTCAAAGTGTTTTCCCGTTCCGAAGGATTATTAACAACATACTTAAGTGCAGATTTAAATTCATTTTTCATTTTTATTCAAATGTTTTTTAGAAGATTATGTGATTTAGGAAAACGTTTTTGCATGCAATAGTGATTTAGCTTCCAGAAAGAACATCAGAAAGTTTTAATCCTGTGGCAGTAAAGCCCTCATTACATATGTTGATGATGTTGCTGTCAATTAACAATTTTATAAAAAAAAGAACAAATTAAATGAGTGGAAGTTGTCGTTGTAGTTGTTGAGTATTTCTGATTGCAAATTACTACTTGACTCACAGTTAACTGTGCTTTAACATGATATACTTTTACTGTTGCTAATAGGGAATGTGAGCTGCGTTTGTTCTCGACGTTAGGTTTATTCTACTGATGAATTGTAATTGTATAATTGTAATCCTGCTCAGTACGAGAGGGACCGCAGGTTCGGCATATTCGTCAAGATATTTTTAATTTAAGCAAAATTTTGTGATTTTTTTGGTTTCAGTTACATAAAAATAGTCCCTATTTTTGTGGCAATTAAAAATTCTTAGTATTCAGTAAGACATACATTGATTTTTGCTGATTTAAACTCACTATCTCAAACCTTACGACGACAAACTAAAGTAAATGAAAATTACCATTTACTTTCATAGTTAATAATATTCGACGTAAATATAGCTAACTAGCTACTCCTTGTCCAAATCAAATAATTCGTTTTCTTTTTGTTGTGCGTCAATGAATTTTAATGATTAGCGTGCATACATTTAGTACGTAGATAATTTAAATTATCAAACAAAGTTTATTTGTTATTATTATGATTCAATATTTAAAAGAGTAAAAAGACCTTTAAAGATAAAAAAAGCAACATATATTTTCGTATCTTTGAAAAACGTAAAAAAATAATATATCTCTATCACACTACTCCCTTCGTAGGTACAATACCAACAATTTTACTCATTTTAAACAGCAGAATACTTTAACGAAATAATAAAAAAACGCTGCCCAAGAAATCACTACTTCCACATAATCCACATCCAGATTTTATATCAAAGTTCTCTCACAACGAAAAGAATTCATAAAAACAAATTTTTTAATTTATTCTGTGTATTGAATGGTATTTTATATAACAAGTGGCTAAAATGGTGTTTTTTTACAAGTGAGGCGTTTATAATACGAGCCGAAGGCGAGTACTATAAACCACACGAGTAAAAAAACACATTTTAGTCTTGAGTTATATACAAAATTTTTTGTATCGCCATTCGAAATTAGACAATAATATAATTTTGTAAAAATAGACTAAATTCTACTGCTGTTTCCATAGAAACCAATAAGTTTTATTTCACACTGTAAAATAACATTTCTTTATTTCACACTTTTTTCTTTATTTTACAATTGTCAATAATGACATTGATGAAGTAAAAAAAAATGGAGGCCTTTGGTTCATGTACACACACTAAATCACAATTTTATTTTTTTCACTCCCTTTAATGATGGGCTGAGGGTGGTAAAGAGGGTGGCTAATGCCAAAAATTTTTTTTAGACCTTACCTTCCCTTATATACAGGGTGTTTTGAAAGAATTGGGGCAACGCTTAGCCGTAGGTTCTTGACATCAAAACAAGTCGATTTAACCCAAAAAGTAATGATATAACTCTTTTCGTTTTCAAGATATAGGGTGGAAAAATAAATTCGTATTTTGTCTCTATCTTGGATACTGTTTTACGTAACGACAACAGGCACTATTGACGAGGTCAAGACATCATACTTGACGTACACCTGAATACCTATTTATTTTTGTGTTACTAACTTCCACTGAATGTGGAAGTAAATAACATTCAAAGAATTTCTCTGTAACAGATATATGCAAGCACTACCAAAAATGTCTAATTTTCTAAGAGAAACAAACCTAACCTGTCAGGCTAGACCTTCAAACGGGCTACTTGTTTTACTTATTATACATAATAATAAAGATATTAACAAATTGCTTACAAGTGTACACAATACTCAATCTACTGTTCAAGACTGGTTCTTGGCAAATAAATTAATGCTTAATGCGAACAAAACAGAATCGACGATTTTTAATCTAAGACAACATACTTTAGATAAAATGATAACCACCGACTCTGTCAAATTTCTAGGCGTCCATCTGGATAGTAAATTAACATGAGAAAAACATGTACACGTTATTTGTGGCAAAATGCCCAAAAATATTTATTTACAACGTAATCTTGCGAATTGTGTATCTCAGACAACTTTATTAACTGCGTATTTTGGCTTAATTCACTCTGTTGTTATCTACGCAATTTTGGTATGGGGTCACTCTTCACATGCTGCAACTGCTTTTGCTCTAAGGGAAATCGCAGGTTTGAATTACATGGAGGAATGAAGGGATTCCTTTAAAAAACTGAAGATACCAACATTGTACAGTATCTACATTTTGCAATGCCTCCTATATATTAAAGAACACGAGTCAAAATATGTATCTCGTGCACGGCTATATTCGTAACGAGGTAACGGGAATTTACATTTTGACTTTTTACGTTTATCAAAAACACACAATGGCACGGCATATTATGCGATAAAGTTTTTTAACGCTCTACCATGTCTTGTAAAGGAACTGGATTATAAACGTTTTAAAACTATTGTAAAATCGTTTTTAATTGATTTGTTTATGACTATATATATTACGTATACGTGTATATGTGTGCATATGTATGTGTATATGTACACATATTATTTTGGCATTCTGTATACCTACATTAATATATATTTTTTTAATCTTGGGTTAACGACTTATGTAAATACATTATTGTATAATGCATCAATAAATACTTACTTACGTACTTACCTTTGCAATTATCGTATCTCTGCTTATATTAAATAACATGTATTGCCAACTTGCAATGATTTGAGATCTCAAATAAACCTTTCCCAATGCTCCCCTCAGGTTAAACCTTCATATTTTTCCTTAGAGAATGTTGCAGTCGTAGAAAAATGTGCATGTACTTTTTACTAATTTAAGACCCTGGTTCATTAAGAAAATTATTAAATATTCTCATGAAAAGCACTTTAGAATATCTTAACGTTATAAAAATTTAATCTTGCTTGTGGTAACATACTAAGAAGGATTTATGAAAGAATTTTAATATAAAATTTCAGGCGAGCCGGTATTTTATCTTTGGGTATAGTGAAATAATATTTAATTAAATATTTACTCAAGGAAATGTCGTGCGAATTCCTGTTCCCTTCCTTACCTGTGAAAATATTTGAAATAAGATTTATGTACGCTTTGAGAATAAATATTGACTGCCTTTTATGCAACTCCATTTAGAAGTCACAAAGATTAAATCAGTTTCAAGCTTTAAACTTACCCTTTCCTGTTTTTACTTTCGTGTACAGGTTGCAGTAGTACGTATGATCAGATACAGTCAATTAAAAAAAATGGTACATTTGCCACTCAACTACCTGAAACTAATTTCCAGTCGCTAAAGACCTAGCAAATAAGGGGCGCGCTTTGAAAGGCCATTCATAAGTCGGAGATTTAACTATGGTAATAGACCTCTTGTCATGTTTCCTTGATTCTGTTAGTGAATCACATCACTAAAAAAATGATCTAATCGTACGTAATACCACTAGAGTTCAATAATATAACGATTCATATCGAACAAACTTCATAAAGATTTTAAAATTGGTAGAAATGTTAAGGATAGCATAATAATGATTACTAAACCGAAAAGTTCCCACCGGACGTCGTTTCCACCCCCATCTTGAGGTTTTCTAGATTATCTCAAGAACGGTCCACTTTTTGATGAAAATACCTACAGTGTGTCCCAGGATGGATGTAACAAGAGGTGTAATGGACCAAAAATTTTGGAATTTTGGAATGGTATTTGGGGATTGAGTCCTGCTTGTTGTAAAACTAAAGTATACCAAAAATGACTTGATTTGATGTTCTACAGGGTGTTTTATAAGCAAAGTTGTAAAAATCACCACTAATAAAGTACCTTTATTTTTCAAACTATGAAAAAATTCCACTAAGAAAAGTTATTTAGAATGCAATTTTATACCTCTTTACCAAATTTCAGGAATATAAAATTATTTTTTTGAAACTTCCCATTTTTTGCGAATTAAGAGTTGAATTCATATTTAAAGTTGTGTAGGAGCAAATGTTAATCATCCACTGCTTTTCTAATAGCCTACTTTTAGCTTCTACATAACTTTAAATATCAATTCACAAAAAATAATTTCTATGCAGTTTTAATTGAATGGTTCAAAATAAAATACTAATTTATTGAAAAAATGGGAAGTTTCAAAAAAATAATTTTATATTCCTGTAATTTGGTATAGAGGTATAAAATTGCATTCTAAATAACTTTTCTTAGTGGAATTTTTTCATATTTTGAAAAATAAAGGTACTTTATTAGTGGTGATTTTTACAACTTTGTTTATAAAACACCCTGTAGAACACCAAATCAAGTCATTTTTGGTATACTTTAGTTTTACAAGCAGGACTCAATCCCCAAATACCATTCCAAAATTGTTGGTCCATTACTATTACATCTATCCTGGGACACACTGTATATACAAAATTATTCTTTATAAAAATCTATCAAAAACGTCTCTACAATTTTTTTCATAAAAAACGCATAATAAGGGTTGGTTCCAGTTAACACAATAAATTGTAATCTTTACTATGATCTACTTTAAAGTTCAATGCTTAACGCAAAAGCAGTAGCTTCTAAACTCGACTTAAAATTATAATAAATGTAGCGCTTCCACCCTTTGTCTCCTAAAAAATATCGCAATTTATAAAGAAGCAAGAATATTGTATATTGTACTTGTTGCCACGCCACCCCAGAGGTAAAGTATTGGCCCCTTTTTTTTACGTGGTGTCTCATGTATACCTAATCTACTAATTATCATTGCGTTAATTAATCTGCGTCGTCTTCCATAGATTCGACATTCATGCATGCTTGTCCGTGGCAATGGTAACACATTGTGAGGCAACGTAAGTCTGCTCCTCTGCAACTGCACCTGTTTTCGCACACTAATATGCATGAACAAGAAATTAGTGTTAAAACAGATTCGGGAGCTGGTTCTTTTGTTGTCATAGTTGGGGTTAATATACCGCCCACTTTTTTCCATCCCCGATCAGTAGCCTCTAACGTAACTTTTCTCCATGTTTGAATTTGGTAAAAAACGCGATATGAGTGTTGCCGAGTAACAGCAGAAGTTGGTGGTAGTTTTGATAACATTACAGTATTGTTCGCTTTATCAACAAGTTCGTTAAAAGACATGAATCTGTATCCATCTAGACTTTTTCTGAGGAGGTGGAGTTGTATAAAGCTAGAACAAATCGCTCTCCTACGTCTACAATTTCTTCATGACTAGCTTTTTCATTATTAAAAGTTTGCACGATGTCTTGGAAGTCATCTCTTTTATTAAGCACATTGATTGCATTAATCTTTCCTTTGGAAAAAAAACGCTGAGGTTATGTCGCAACTGCTAATGGCGTGTGCAGATAATATTGTTTCTTTACAGTTTATTAAAAAAGTTGAGGATTGTAAATCTCGTGAACTGTAAATCCTTTTGCTGGTATTACCTTGTTTTTCTTTTAAAAATTTAATGTCTTTGTCGGAGGGAGAAAGAGCAATAAGAAGGACTAGCAGGTCAATAACTTGCCCTACGACAACAGCTGTGTCGCACTTATAACATTTTTCGATAGCAGATTGTACTATTAATAAATGGGCATCATCCGCAGCGAACACCTCAATTCCTTCATTTGTAAATTTTTTAACTAGTTCTGCAATCAAACGTTCTTTGTTAAACAAACTACTAAGGAACTTTTTCAGAGTTTCAGAAACAACAGTGTTTTCATCAAATATAATTCCAGGAAAGGTTCTTTGTCGTTCTGGGCTCTTCGTGCTGTTTGTATTATCCAAATAACCATCGAACACGACAGTTACTCTGTTATCGTAATATTTTCTTATGTAACTAACGTAAGCGTTGTAAAAGTTGTTAAATTTTCCCTTTTTGGGCCATATTACGCAGCGAAGCAAGTATCCTCCATCAATCACATACTCACTATTTTCGAAAATATGGTCTCGTTCTGGAACAGTATTAATAATCTGGTAAGAATCTTGTTAATTTTTCTCATTAGGTCTTTGTCATCAAAAGGGGAAAGAGGTACTAAAGCCAGTTCAAAACTAAAGCACGTTTTTAACTCCAGACTCGAATGGATTGCGCAAATAATTCTTTAAAAATTGCCAAATTAAGAGTGTGAAGGTGGAAGCCCTACATTTATTATAATTTTAAGTGAAATTTAGTAGCTACTGCTTTTGCGTTAAGTATTGAACTTTGAGGAAGATTAGTAAATATTACAATTTACTGTGTTCACTGGAACCAACCCTTATGTGTGCGCCTTATTTCTCACGATACTATTAATTTTATGAAAAAAATTGTAGAAACGTTTTTGATAGAGAACTTTATAAGGAATAATTTCTTTTTATCAAAAAGTGCACCGTTCCAGATATAATCTAGAAAACCTCAAAATGGTGGTGGAAGCGACGTCCTAGGGGATGGAGCACACTATCTAGGGGTGGGAAATTTTCGGTTGTTCTTATGCTATCTTAACATATCTTAACAACTTATGCTATCCTCAACATTTCTACCAATTTTCAAAACTTTATGAATTTTGTCCGATATATTACAATTAATTAATTATGTTATATTACCGAACCACTAGTTCTTAGAACTTTATCAGTCATTTTTTTTTCGAGAGTGTGGTAGCCTGGTAATATAAAAAGTGTAAATTGGCAGTTTATTATCTGATTAAAACCCGAGTGATTTAGTTCTAGAATTTAATCTTTGATAATAAACTGTCAATTTCATGGCATAAGTGATGAATTTTTAATGTGTAATCTTTTATGATTTAATCTCGGATTTAACAGTTTGTTGGAGTATTAGAGGTCAAAGGAAAGTGTTTCAATAAAAGTTTTTTTATCAGGAAGACAAACTTTATGCAAAAAAGTTTTATCCAGTGTGACAGAATATTTTTTCACTTTGTATTTCTAGACGCCTTCGCAAACATTTTTGAAACTTTACTTTTTTTTACTCTATATTTATTAAAACAACAAATTTTTTAGTGCAAAATATTTTAAAGGAGTATCACATTATAAAATGTATGAAAAAAAAAACAACGAATTCGGAAATTTTTCAAATTAACCTCTTGGGCATTTCTTGAGCTGAATCTCGGAAATTAGATGTAGGATCGAGTTCGATCCATGAGAGTTTTTCATCAGAAATTGCCATAAGAAAACAGCGGACCTTTAACAAATGAACCCCCGTAAACATGGTAAAAATTTCAATTCGTAACAGTTGAGACTTCTCCATGATATTTACGCCGTCATCGCATTCATATATTGGCGAATTTGTTGGTATCAAAGGTAAATGTTGATGGGATTCATTTATTACATTTGCTATATAGCATGTGTTTTCTGTATTATAATGGACCTCGGTAATATACAGCGCACAGTTCCATTAATAGACGTTGCTGATATAGAGTTGCTTAAACGTTTTTAAAAACATATATTTGTAGTACATATACCATCAGCAATAAGCCCCTATTTCTTGAATCTATTTAATCGTGACAATACTTAGATAATCGTAATATGTACTCTCTAGATGACTTTAATATTGCTATGTATAAGGAACAGTATGAAAATAATGCGCCATCATATGTACAGAATTTTTACATTCTTTTTTAAATCACTTTGACCCCTCACAATTTAAATTTATTGAAAATTCAAACAATCGCATGTTAGAGTTAGTAATATCCAACACTATATGTGCAGTAGATTAATGTGATGACCCCCTACTAAGGGAAGACAGTCGTCATCCCGCCCTTAGCGTGACCTCCAGTGTTTTAATACCTTTATCTTCTCAACCTATTCCCAACAACTATCAGCAGTCCTATAACTTTCGCAAGGCAGATTTTCCACGTATGTACGAAATAATATATAATACTGACTGGTCATTCATCGACGAACTGTAAGAGATAAATACTACCCGTGTGCATCTTTACGAGCTATTAAATAAAATATTTGATGCGTGTGTACCTAAATATACTTCGAATAAGAGGAAATACCCACCATGGTACTACTATGCTCTTATAAGGGATATAAAGGAAAATAGTGATAGTTCTGGAAAATATATAAGTAAAACGTATCTCCGTTGCATATGCTGAATTTAAGCTTCTTCGATCAAAAATTAAAATAAATACCGAACTCGCATACAAAAATTACATAGATTCAATTCAAAGTAACATAAAATCAGATGTCAAATCGTTTTGGTTTTATATCAATTCCAAAAAAGCAACTACTACTATCTCAAATACCGTTAATCTGAAGAGTGAAGGGTGAAAGGTGACGGCAATCCACAGGACGTAGCAAATGTATTTTTGGAATACTTTGAGGAATCTTTTTCGCCACCGTCCCTAACAAATACATAAAATAATAAAGAAAATGTATGCACTTAAAATAAATACATACACTGTAACAGTCTAGACATTAGCACAGTACTCCAAGTACTAAAAAAAAATCCAAACTTACCAAAGGACCTGACGGAATAGCAGCTTTCATCATCAGAGACTGTGCTCATGTCTTTGCAGAGCCTCCCACCAAGTTATCTAATTTATCATTAAAGTCCGGAAAATTCCCAGAAACGTGGAAAAATTCGCGTATTTCCCCGATTCACAAAAAAGGTGAAAAGTGTTGCATCGAAAACTATGGGCCTATCACCATAATTTGCAACTGCGCCAAAGTATTTGAATTTGCTTTACATGAGACATTGTATACACATATTGATCGACAGATTACGATGTATCAACATGGTTTTGTACGCGGTAAATCTACTTTAACCAATCTGTTCCAAATACCATAATTTATTTCGGAAAATTTAGATGTTAACGTACAAGTTGATGTAATCTACACCGATTTTTTCAAATTTTTCTACAGACTTGACCACGGGATTTTACTTAATAAACTTCCGCACTGTAAGTCTAGCTCACTTATTACTTACATTTTTCCACAGTTACTTAAGCAATAGAATAAAATATGAAGAATGTCGTGGTTTCAAATCTGTTCAAATTCAGGCCGTTTCTGGTGTTCCACAAGGTTTCATTCTGGGCCCCCTCCTGCTCGTTTTATTTATCAATGATATAGTTGATGACTTGGATGTTGATATCTTAGTGTATGCTGATGATGCAAACATTTTTACAGAAATAAATTCAGTTACTGAATGTGAAAAGTTACAGAATAATCTATTAAAAATGAAAAAATGATGTGATGGAAATTCTCTCCCCTCAATGTAGAGAAATGTAATGTAATGTCGTATAATAGAAAAAAGATCCCATCCTCTATGAATATAATTCAGATGATATTGTCCAATCCAATCCAATCCAAAACGATTTTATTCAACATTACGGGTACAAGAATGCGCCTAGACCGAGTCCCGATTCAGAGCCGACCACACCACCACGCAACGCCGTGGCAGATGAGTGGTCGGGTGGAAAGGGGTCGGCTTTCGGCTTGAACAACAGATCAAGTGATGGGGGGTTAGGCCTCCTGTTTAACAGTAAAAAACTTAAGCCTGACAATTGCAGATAACTAAGAACTAAAAACTAAGTTTAAAAACACTTAAAGCTACTTAAAGCTAGATTTAAAAACTTTGATTAAAGGGCGCGCGCACAACACACGCGCACTTGTTTTAAAGTTTTGGCTGATAATACGGGAAAAACTCAATGAAAAAACCCGTTTGAGCAAGTCACAATCTTCATTCGGTGGTCTGCCTGCCTCCGGAAAGGTAGGGTGAAGGGGAGAGTGTGATTTTAAAAGTTGGGATTTGCTAGAGGTTATTGGTCAAAAGGGGATTTGGAAGGACAAAAAGGGACAAATAGGGACAAAAAGGGACAAAAAGAACAAAAATTTAACAAAAATAACAAAATGGATAAAGAGAATAGAGAGGGGTTTGAGGTAAAAGGTGGTTAAATTAAAGGGTAGTGAAAGGGAAGTTGTGGTATAGGAAAGGTTTGGCTAGGGAAGTTGCCGAAAGATAGGCAACGCCTCGTATGGTAATGGGTGTTTTAGGTCGAAAAGTACGGCATTATGCTGTCTGATTCGTGTGATGTCTCGGGTTAGCGGACTGTCGCCCAATTTGAATTGATAGAATTTTTGGGAGGTTTCCGGTACGAAGTTCGCTAGTGGGGTTATGTCGTGGCAACGTGCATAGAGATCTCTGAGGGAGGTGTACCTATCTGAGTCTGAAATGAGGCGCATAAATTTGTGTTCTAGTACTTTAAATTTATTCATTGTCGTGGCCGGGATGCTGCACCACACCGGCGCCGCGTATGTGATGGCCGGCCTAATCACCATCGTATATAACAATTTTTTATTCGTCCTGTTTAGTCCGCTACCCCGCGCCAGAAGCGGATACAGACTCCTGGACATGGAGTAGACCTTGCGTACAGTCTCGTTCACGTGCGTATTGAAGGTCAGTCTCTTGTCCAAGTTGACCCCCAAATACTTCACGCACCGCTTTATTGGAATTTGGCGGCCCCCGATCGAAAGTGGTGTAAGAATGCGATTTTCGGTGAAGCGGCGCGTGAAGAGAATTGACTCGGACTTCTCGGCGTTGATCCGAATCTTCCACTTCTCGTAATACGCCGCGGCATGGGCCATGTGGCGCTAACCTGTCCCGAATTTATCAAAGACCTCGGCGTCACTTTCGACAATAAACTGACATTTAACGAACATATTGAGCAAGTCGTGTCTTCATACAAAAATGTTGGTTTTATTCTTAGGAACTGTAAAAGTTTTACAGATGTTAATGTATTTTTGGTGCTTCTTAATACCTTCGTAAGGTCAAAATTGGAGTATGCGTCTCTAATTTGGAATCCTGGATTTTTAATCCATATAGACTCTCTGTGACATATTCAAAGGCGTTTTCTAAAATTTATGTCATATCAAATTATCCTCCACTTTTAGAAAAACTAACATTTTCTGTACCACGTAATAATTCTAGGCACATCAATACTTTCTATCTTTCCACGCCTCGAACAAATCTCCTCAAATTTTCTCTGCTTCATTTTATTTGTAACCTCTACATTCACTTGCAGGACAGATTTGATGTCTTTCATACACAATTAAAAACAATAAGAAACTTGAATATCTTGTATGTAATATAATGATGTTGGTGTGATGTTATGTTGTGATTTTACTGTTATATAACATGTATTTTTGTATATGTAGTACTTATTCTATTTGTTATTTCCCATTCTGTAATGATACTTGTACTGTAGGATGGTGTATTTCTAAAATAAAAATAAAATAGAAATAAATAATAAGAATATTTCAATACGTCTGAAAAAAAAAATGTACTTGATGGGAAGAAAATGTCCTTTCTCTATAGAAAACAGTGAAGAAGTGTTTCTAAGTGCTACTTTTCCACTAGAAACACTGTTCTACATAAGAACTATCAATATTTATTCATTTAACTTGTTAGTAGAAATGTTAAATGTACAATTACGCGTTTTCTTTAATAATAAGCCAGAAGAAGATACCAGTGACTGACTGAAAAAATATTAATTTCTTCTGGCTACAAAGTGCATATGTCACACGTAACATACAAATAACCTACAATGTGCCAACATTTCTGAAGCAACAATAAAAAATTAACCAAAAACTCTATTTTTGCATATACAATTAGCCCTGTTAAGAGTTAATACCAGTGTCTATTCCTGTAACTTCTAGTCATTTTAATTTCTTTTCTTCCACTTTACTGTTAGATATGGCAACTTTAAAATGGTAAAAGAGGCACTTAATGGTAGGTACAATCCATATGAGGGAAGACATTCACCCACTGAAGTTTGAAATGTACACACACAAATATTGTAAATTAAAGATTTTAGTTACAAACCAAGTGTTTCAATTAAAAGAAATTTAAGTTTACAGTCCAGAAATCTGAAGATTTAACAAGCTCCGTAGAATATATTGCTAGTTTTTTTATTAAGATGAGCGAGGGACTATATATCCTTTATTTTCTACGCATATTCGATGAAAACTTGTATAGATTAGATATTCTTAAAATATGCGTCCACTTCGCTCTGTATAAATCATGGTAATAGTGAACGAATAATGAATTATTAAGTGTTAAAGAGAGGGCTTCCAGGTAAGCTGTTTTTGCAACAAGCAGGTGGGCATAGAGATTTTATCAAAAAGGGTGGACCGGCTCTTATGAATCCAAAATATGGAAAATTTGTCGATATTCAATCTAGATTGTATACAAAATAGGGTTCATTTTACAATTACACAATAGTATTAAATGCCCCTCCTGCTGTTTATAGTATAAAAAGTAGAGACTAATATAATTATTAAATTCGATACAAAAATTCTATTGTCGGCATTACTGTTCATGTAAAATATACATACAGTTTGCGATAAACAATCAGATATGAGCAGCATATAACGTACGAGAGGACAGCATACCGATTCCTCTGTGATTAATGTGAGTACGTATCTAGTTCAATTAATGAAGGAGCATTCTGCAGAAACTTCAATTTTATTCTTGTTTATTATTAATTTATACTTTTGGCAAATAAGATATTAATGGAGCGAGTGTAGAGGCGACTTCAATGTGAATATCAGTCGATATTCCGTTGAAGCAACGTCAAGCGCGGTTAGTACTTGGATGGGCGACCCACCTATCTTGGGAAATACAGCGTTCTCGCCCCACCTTCTAGAGGCTTGTATATCAGTGTATACTCGGAAGTTACGTAATTTCAGACGAGGATTACGTAGTGGATATACCATCCTTCGGAGGGGATGTAAAGCAGGCGGTCCCTTGTCTATTAAATGTTAGGCAAATAAAAGATCCCTACTCTCCTTAAGGGAAGAGGTTCGGCAAAATTTCCAGGTTGGGGGTAGCTCGTCTCCTGGCGTCGGTGATAGGCCCTGGTAGCTGAAATAGGCCGACGTTAAATAGTTAAAAAAAAAAAAATGAGATATTAGTATTATTGAATTTTCAGTTAAATATGAAGAACGCTCGGCAAATGATCATAGTCATAAATACTAATAGTTACAGAATACATAAGTTGTAAAGTTGACTTCTGATTTATTCTGCAAGTAAAAGATGTTGGCGTGTTTCATGTTACGGTAAAGATCAAAGGCGCCGACATTTTTTGAGTGCAGAGTAAATCTGAAGACAACTATACCATATTATCATCAACTTATTTTTTGGCCGAATATATTATTTACAAATGTTTCTAAAATGGTATACTAGATTCTAAGTGAAAAATTCAACATTACTTGACATTTAAATTTAGAGAATCGATCATATTTCGAGACCCTGATCATTTTGGAATATTACAAAGTAACATAGCAGGCTGTATTCTTATGTTGTTATGTTGTTGTGATGGCTTTGCAGATATGATGTATTGTAAACACCTATTGAAACATTCCCAAACTACAAAAACAGAAAGTTATGCAATATATTAAGCAAATTTTATTTAATTTTACAATGTTAGTGCATAACTTAGTCTTACTGGTAATGCACTATATTAAATAAAAACGTAATGCGTAATAGAATTCTGTTAAATTGCAGTATACTGGCAATTTACATTACTGAAGTCCAGCGGCCGGCCATAGCGTGAAGGGAGAACATAACACGATCAAACAGTATCTCGCATAACGTGGAGTACTTCGGACGTACAGAGATGAAAATAATGTAAAAAGTTTATAATAGTAAATAAATTATTTTTGAAACAAAACTATTAGTTTTATATTATATTTTTTTATATTTTATTTATTTATTTAGGTATATACGAAACAACGTTCTTGAATCAAAACATTATTTTTATCTGTGTAGGTATTAAGAACGCACGATTAAAATATCACATCGTACTAAACCAATGGAGTCACAGTAAATTCTTGGATTCGCGACATTGATGATTTACAATTTGGTGGTAGAAAATTGTATTGCACTAGATGTGACAAAGAAATTTCGTGGCAAGGGCGGACCTAGAAATTTCAATAATTTTTTTCTCGTCTGTGGCGCATGGGACCCATACAAAATATGGGAAATAACATCTCGAGAAGCACTTCTCTAAAAAATTTTGAAAAAGCAGTTTGCGAAAATTTTTTTCAAAATTCGGTTACCCCCCCCACCCCCAGGTCTTGGAACTCCTGTTTAAAATTAATTTTTTTTTCATATGCATTTCACTTTTCATAAATAAAAATATTTTCATTACTAACTGAGATACAACGAATTGAAATTTTGTGATTTACAATTTAACAAATCACAAAATTTCAATTCGTTGTATCTCAGATTCAGTTAGTAATGAAAATATTTTCATCAACTTCAAAACGTATTGTTGTATTTTCATGAAAAGTAAAATGCATATGACAAAAAAAAAAAATAATTTTAAACAGGAGTCCCTAGGGGGTAACCGAATTTTGAAAAAAATTTTCGCAAACTGCTTTTTCAAAATTTTTTAGGGGTCGTTGAAGAAGTGCTTCTCGAGATGTTATTTCCCATATTTCATATGGGCCCCATGCGCCACAGAGGTGAAAGAAATTATTGAAATTTCTAGGACCGCCAATGTTTCGTGGTTATGCAACACAAATATTAGCAGACATATTTCTTCACAAAACCGTAAACGGAGCGTAGGTGGCTTTACTTACAATGATATACAACGTAATTTTAATTCAGATTTAGTGGAATTTATGATAGGATGTAACATATCGTGGTCGAAACTAACAATCCACTCTTTAGACAATTTTTGAAAAATGTATTAGTGGCAAATATGGCAATGTTAAGATACCTTCGAAATCTACACTAAGAAAAAAAAAATTATTTACGGGTGCGAAAATATTAGACAGAATTTTTTTTCTGAGATTAATGGGAAGTACGTCTTGCTTAGCGTGAACAATCGATGCTTAAGGTAGCGAATATTTTAGGGGGTGCATTGGATAAAAATTATTCAATGAGCGGACATTTGATCGCTTCTAAAGTTTTAGAAGCTACAGATTCTCGCACTATAGCGAAGTCAGTGAATTCAAGTCTACAAGACTTTTGAGACTTTTGGGTTGAGAAATATTCAAAAAATAAGGACAAATTCCTATTATTTCTTACCGATTAAGTGAATTATATGAAAGCTGCTGGAAAAATTTTGAAGAAAACATATCGAAATATACTTGATGTAACATGTTTAGCACATTAGCTTCGTAGGATTGCTGAAACTGTTGGGGGGTGCTGCCATAATGTTAATAATTTGACATCTAGTGTAAATAAAGTTTTTCTTAAAGTACCATAATAAAAGTACCATATAAAGTACCATAATTCTACCAAATACTCGATTAGCTCCAGAACCCATTATAACACGATGGGGGACTTGGCTAAAGGGGCCATCATACTATTACTGTCATTTTGAAAATGTAAACTCCGCAATACCGCAGTTAAATCCAAATGACGCAGTTGTCATTTCACAAGCGCAACAGGAATTTGTGGATCCAACTGTTCAAGAAAATCGAAAGACCGTACAAGGATGTTTCTCACGAATTTCTCTAGCTCTGCGGGGCCTTCAGTATCAGCCAACATCAAAATTGACTACAGTTTATGCAATAATAGAAGTGTTCTATATTCGAAAATATATTTTTCTATTACAGGGAGAAATTGCTACGAGGGTATAAACAAAATTCCAAACTGTTTAGAAAAAACGGATTTGTTACGATGACAGGTAAAGATCTATTATCTTTTAAAGGGAAAAGAAGTAGACGTTGCTATACCGGGCATAAACATAGTGTGATTTTGGGAAAGTTTAGATATGTCCCAGTTACATCTGTTGACGTCGCACGGTCCCTCTCGCAATATAAATCGATTTTCAACGAAAGGCGCCGAAGTTTAACTCCAGAACATTTAGAACAAATATTAATAGCATATACTTTTATTCTTTTAACCACCGGCATGGCAGTGAAAAATACTTGTGTGTGTTAGTTTAGTGTTAAGTATATACCCTATAATTCCAGTTCTTTTTGAAAATATATCGAATATTGAAGAACTGGTACTTCTAGTGAAACCATGTCATGAAACATCGAGATTTTAAGTTCGAGCAAAAAAAATTCTGTCTGTTTGTCTATCCGCCTGTCTTACTGTCGTTCTGTCTGTAACTTTTTTTGTACGCACGACTACTCCAGAACCGTTTATAATATTGACTTGGTACACCTAAATATTATAACGAAATCGGGAACTAGATTATATTTTGATCTTATTCCGGTTCAGGGGTAAATGGGAGTAAATTAGGATAAATAAGTAAGGCAAGCAAGTAGAAGTTAATAAAATTGAAATTTAGGGTATATACGAGAAACCAAGGCCACTCTTACATCAGCGACCCCCTACTATCACTTTCATTATCACCCCCACACTATTACCAAAGGGCGTGAAAAAATAAAATTTTGATTTAGTATCTATATAAGAACTAAAGGCCTCAATTTTTTTTGGCATTGACCCAGAATAATATTTGTCATGCCAAATCTTGCTCAACTGTTGACAAATAGTTATTTTTGTATTCTGTATTCTAGTGGATTGTGTGAGTTGGACGAAAACCCGACTATTGTCTGAAACAATTAGATTAGTTCTCCCCCCGTTTTCGAGGATGCTGAACATGTGGTGGTACCAGAATTTCTAGTTAGGGTGACCCCCCCCCCCCAAACGGTCAAAAACCATCCCCAAACGAGGTCAAACGCGTATTATAATTGTTTAAGGGACTCTTACTTGGTGATTCCCCGTTTTCGAAGATGCTGAACACCGTGGTAATGATGGAATTTCTCCCCGGGGTGATCCGCCTCCGTAAATGGCCAGTAACAACCCTCCGAAGGGGTGAGAGTGCGTTCTCAGCATAACCCAGGGCAAAATGCGATGAAAATTAAATTTTTTTGCCATTGAGGTGGTAAATGGGTGTCAAGCACTCGATTCGTGGTCCTCTCCATGTTCGGCATGCTCGAAAATGGGAGGGAAACCTTTTTGTCCAGAGGTATGATGAGTGCAATATCACCGCTTTGGAGGGTGGTTATTGGCCGTTGAGGGGGTAGGCGGGTGTCAGGCATGCGTCCCAGGATCCTCTCCATAATTGGCATGCTCGAAAGCGGAGAATCAATAAGTTAGATTCCGTGAAACATTATCAATACAAGTGTGACCCCGTTTAGGGTGGTTTTTGGCGGTTTGCGGGTGGGTCACCGTAACGTGAAATTCTGCCACCACCACGGTGTTCAGCATCCTCGAAAACGGGGGCGGGGGGAAGAACTACTTTGGTTGTATCAGAGAATAGTCGGGTTTTTCTGGTTTATTTCCGACTCATGCAATCCACTATTCTCCGACGAATTTTATATGCTCATTAATCGGTGTTGTCAACAAGGACTCCAAGGTATACCATCTTGTTTACTACCTCATACACACATACACACCTATCTTTAATATGTTCTTATGTTTTTTATTTGCTGGGTCTATAATAACTTTTACATCGCTGTAATTTACACTTAAATTATACTCAGCCCTTATTATTTGGATATTGTCAAATAGTATGAACCCATCCTTACTTATTGCAACTAGAGTGGTATCATCTACCCAAAGAAAAAATAACGAAGCAACTACAGACATGTGTTTTGGGATTATTGTTCCTCATCAGCGTAGCGTAGCTTACAGAATAGGATCTGTAGGGGATAAATCAGGAACAATAATTAAAATAGGTCTATATTGTCCTCTTTAGGATTGATGTTGCCAAAAAATTAGAATCATCGGAAGAATACGATGCTGAAGAGTCGTTTTCTTGGATAATAGAGCTGCTGATAAACAGACACATCACATATAGTAGACAACCCCAAATCCAAAAGCCAAGGCTGTCCGAAAGGGGATTACACATTTGGAAGAACGCAGCCATACATCCATATCCACCGGTGTTGTCAGTACCGGGACTGGGGCTTGAACCCAGAACGCGATAGACAGTCGATCAGCATATTCGCAAATCAATACGTCTTAGCCGAGTGAGCTACCGCGCCGGATGCAATGATTGCCCATGAAAATTCGTAACAGATGTTTCCAGACTCACATCTCGAAAGCATCATCAGACTCCGTCTGCCTGAATAATGATCCATGTTTCAAAGACATAAAGAAATATGGAGAAAATTAGGGCGTTAGAATATATCTCTCATGCAAAATTTTGTTTAAAATTTTTTTTATAAATTTTTTTGTTTTTTTTTTATTTATATTTGATACATTTCATTTTATTGTTTGTGTTTCTCTAATATGCGATAGATACCTGTACACTATTATACATAGAATGGTAAATTTTCCATTTTCAGCTTCAACTTGCATGGTATGTGCCAAGTCGACGAGTTTAGTTCTTTCTTGTCTTTTGGCAACTTGTAATCAAAAACAATTATCTGTAACGGCCGTAAACTTGTCGAGAATACGAAATAAATAAATAAACCCCGGAAAACCACACCCTCCTACTTAAGATTAATATTATATTTCATGGTGGTTGGCGCAAAACACGCAATAAATATTGTAATTTCATGACCATAAAAAGTTAAAGTCCAAGTTGGGAATAGTCATACTACGCGCAAATTGGCATGCATCCAATAGTCTAAACACCCACCCGATAACCAGAAACTGGTGTTGAACGCAGTAGCGTTTCATAAATACAGTTGTAATAGGAAATAATAATGTTTACCTACGATCACTATTGTAAATAGTAAAAAACACACTACCTGCCATCTATGTAAGTTGAATTTTACGCATTGTAAACAAAACGCACTGTAAACAAATCGCACGGTAAACAAAACGCACGGGACACGCAATTATAGGTGGCTTATATCGCTGACGCGGGGTTTCAAAGAACAAATGCGCCTACTTAATTTTCCAACGCTGTCAAAACTGACATAATATTTGTTGAATAATATTGTTGACTAGTAAACTAAATCCAGATTTTACTAAATAACTAAATAAATATGATCGTAGGTAAAGTATAGTACAT
Organism: Rutpela maculata; assembly: GCA_936432065.2. Taxonomy (NCBI): domain Eukaryota; kingdom Metazoa; phylum Arthropoda; class Insecta; order Coleoptera; family Cerambycidae; genus Rutpela; species Rutpela maculata. The sequence goes on from OW386285.2 coordinate 117,221,114, forward strand.
AATTCGAGTTGTAAGGCAATTACGCACTCATGGAAATACGCACTCGCCGCTACGCGGCATCGTGCGCAACTTTTCCATTCGTGCGTAATTTGCTTCTTACATCACTCATTACGTAATATACTGTTATATCAACATGATATATCAAACAAAATGCTTCCAAAAGAATATAGAACACTTAGAAATAGGTGCAAAAAAACAGATATAAATGACCTACATGAATAATAGTTACAAAAAAACGGTCAGTTACTGGATGCGGTTAGGAGCTCCCTACCAAATGTTTGCGAAAATCCGTTCATTTATTAATAACCGGGCACGTTACCACTGAGATATGTGATGCAGGCCTCCATTCCATGAATGCTAAAATTCATACTTAACGATCCACCATGGCGGGACTTGGACAACTCTTTTGACGGATAATGGTGGTAAAGAAAAAGATGATATGGTGATTTCATGATAATATCAAAATAACATCTACTGTCGAATGGTATGCTAAAAATTTAATATTATAGTGAAAAGGTTTATGTGCCAAACGGGCTCTAGTCATCCGATCTCTTCATCTTATGTACGGTACCACGATATTGGTGTGATATTGTGCCAAATTTCATAAAAATTGGTGTGCACATACTGTATATATACACACATACATACACATAGACATACGCACAGACATTTAAAATCACTTTTTTGACCAATTGCTAAAACCTCACCATTTTTTATTCGGGTTAATAATACAATTAATAGCATCGTTGGAAGACCACTAACCTCAAAAATAGCCGAGAAAATAGCGGATTTTTGATGGGTGGCTATTTTTTGAAGATAGAAAAAAACGTGACGTGACAAGCGCATAAAGATGTGCGGTGATCTGCTCCTTAGTACATGACACTTCCTTGTGTGTGCATTTGTTATTCCAACGAGAAAATAAATTTTGTATCTATTTTTGTTACGGTAATTAAAAAAAATTTTTTTTAGTGAGTACATTGTAACTGTAATTATTTAGTAATGAGTGACCCCTAAAACCTCAGAATGCGCTGTGTTTATGATTTTTTACATATTCACGATCTTGATATCTATGTCCGATATACTGAATATTTAGAGTGCCCCTTATATATAGTGTCCCCGGATGGAGTTGACAAGAGGAAAAATGAATTTACCATATAAAAACCTTAGATCAGATGTACCGGGTGTTAATAAATTAAGAAAACATCAAAATGCCTCTAGAGAAGTACCTTTATTTATTATTTTGGACAAAATGTTGTTTATAAAACAAAGTTGTTTATAATCCAAAATAAAGCCGAAATACAAATTATGAAGTCTATTTTTTGACTTTTACATATATGTCAACTTACATTTTTTTCAAACATTAACATAACATAATAACATTAACTTCAACGATTGTGGAAAAACAATTTATTCTACATAGCCTCCTCCAACCCCAACACATTTCTCCATCCTTTTAATAAATTCACCATAGACCTTACGAGTGGTTGAGGGTACATTCACTTCATTCACCGCGTCTTGTATTCCTGCTTTTAGTGTTTCTCGATCATGCGGCAGGTCATCTGCTTAAACTTTCTGTTTTAAAACACCCCACAGAAAAAAAAAAACAGAAAAATTAATTGGAGCATATCTTCCCATCCATCTGGCTTCAAAGTGATCTGTCAACCACTGCCGTACGAAAACTGAGGAATGAGCTGGGCAACCGTCTTGCTGCCAAAAAATGTTACGCCTTACTTCCGGTTGCAGAGTGTTTATAAATGGCAATGCAAAGTTTTCTAAAAAGTCCAAATAAACATGCTGATTTAAATTTTCTTCTAAGAAATATAGACCAACGATTCGATCATAAAAAATCCCACACCATACATTCACTTTTTTATAATGTTGACTTCGTTTGTGAACGACATTGTTTGGATTTTCAAAAGCCCAATAACGACTGTTTTGTGATGAAACGTGGCCATTGGTACAAAATTTTGCTTCGTCAGTAAAAAAAAAAAAATTCTGTGAAAACTTCTATCTACGAGGTTGTTCTCACCGACCCATAAACAAAAATTCAATCGCTTCTCTTCATCTCCACTTTCAAGTGTATGTCTGAACCTTGGCTTAAACGGTCGAACTTTGTTTTCCATATAAATTTCCTGTAAATGACTTACTTACTTCCAGTCTTTGTGAGCGTTTCCGTAAAGATAATTTCGGGTTTTCTGTTACTGAATTTATTGCCAAAAGTGTTGCCGCATCGTCTTCATTGTACTTTTTCTTGGGTTTTTTGATATCCAAGACAGATCCAGTTTCATTGAATTTTTTTACAAGTTTGCGCAATGATTGGCGCGATACCGCTGTGTTAGGGAACTGTTGGTGGAAACGGTTAATTGCATATCGATAAGGGACGTCTCCAATCCGATAACATTTGATCAAATAAATTCTTTCTTGTTTGGTAAACATTTTTTAAATAATCAACAGAACACTAATAAATGTAGATGTAAGATAGTAATATTCTACACAATGTCACAATGACGTTTGTCAGTTCAATATTGTCGACAGCACACTCTGTTTCTTAATTTGAATTCTTATTCATATTAATAAATTCAACGTAAAAAGAAAAACACAATAAAAACATAAAAGTCAAAATTTAGATTTCATAATTTGTATTTAGGCTTTATTTTGGATTATAAACAGCTTTGTTTTATAAACATTTTGTCCAAAATAATAAATAAAGGTACTTCTCTCTTGAGGCATTTTGATGTTTTCTTAATTTATTAACACCCGGTACATCTGATATAAGATTTTTATATGGTAAATTCATTTTTTCGACAAGCAGAATTTTTTATAAAGAATGACTTTTTTCGTCGTAAAATCAATAATAGAGATGTTTTTCCTCTTGTCAACTCCATCCGGGGACACGCTGTATATGACCAGAAATTTTTTCTCAAATTTTGTGGAGTGCCGGGCATAATTTTATTCTAATAGATGTAAAGATAGGTCCTACCAAATTTTAGCTCGATCGAACACTGTTAACCCGTCGCGCTTGGCATCTAGCATAATGAAAATGTATGCGCAAGTGTATTCGCAATGCTTTTCTATCGCAGAACCCACAGAACCTTCTAATTAGCGGTGATCATATAGTATTTCGAAGGAATAAAAGAGACATAAAAAATTATCAATGAAAACCGACAAATTACATAACCCGGGTAGCTAGGAGTGTTGTCAGTAATACTACTACAATTTTGTTAGATTTTTTTATGTCTCCTAGATCCCTTCGATCTATACTGCAGTATATGTGTTCCGGATATTCCAGATGCTACCGGTGCTGAAATGGCTTCAACGGTTTATGAAACGTTGGGAAATTGGGATTTAACAGAAAAGGTAAAAGCATTTACTTTTGACTAAACTGCATCAAATAGAAGTAGAATTAAAGGCGCTTGAACGCTGTTAGAACAAAAACTTGAAAGAAATATATTGGTTTTTGGTTGCGGTCATTATTTTGGCAGCAGCTTTCGAAAAAAGCAAATTCACTATTTCAGGACCAGATATTCCATTATTTAAAAGGTTTAAAAATTATTCTAGAATCTACGTTCAAAGTTTCGTTCCAACTGTGGTAAACCCTGAAATCAAATAAATTTTTAGCGATCATACCGAAACTATTCTAGAAAGTATAAATGATGCAATTTCTAAAAAGTTTCCATTAGAAGACTATCGTGAACTATTGAATCTCGTAATAATATTCCTAGGAGGCGTTCCTCCCAGTGGAATAAAATTTAGAAAGCCGGGTGCTTACCATATGGCCAGGTGGATGGCAAAAGCCATATATTCCTTAAAAATCATTTTATTTCGAACATAATTCGAATTAACGAAAGGCGAGGAAAAATCACTTCGCCAAACAACATGCTTCATTGTAAAATGCTACGTAAAATGCTGGATTTATGAGTCAGAAGCAATGTCTGCTCCACTAATGGATACCAAATTCTTGCGAGAATTAGATCAGTATAAAGAAATTGATAAAAATATCGCCGAAGTAACTATTGGGAAATTTGTGAACTATATGTATTATTTAACTGATGAACGTGTCACCTTCGCACTATTTGAAGACTCGATTACTGAAAATACAAAATTAAAGATGGCACAAAAAAATTTAGAAGAAACAGTAAATATAGAAGATGAAAATGACAGTGAAGATGAGACAGAAAATAATCTTAAGAAATTGTCCATGAGGAAAGAAGACATTTCCGAATTTTTAAAGCTGTCTGATGAAGTTTTAATAAAACTACTTAGTAATAAGTCAATAGATTTATTTCACAGATTTTAAATAGACAATTTTTTACCAAATGGAAAAATTCTAATGAGTATAAACAAGGATAGCTAGTCATTGGAGAATTAAAATTAGTAAATGACTCCGCCGAACGGGGAATGAAAATAATTCAAGATTTTAACGAAAAAGTTATAAAATCCAAGGATCAAAACAATTTTTGTTGCAGGTGGGTTATTTTTTCTTTGATATTTTCAAACTCTCTACAAGATTCGTTTTCTTAATATATTTGTCCTTTTGGTTTTCTTTTTAGACTATCCAAGATTACCGCCGTAAATATCCTCAGACAACCAAAGAAGTATTGCAGAAAACTTTCGAAATGTAGAACTTTAGATTATGGAAAACTTTGTATTCTCAAATCAAACAATAAATGAATTAATAATTTAACATGTATTTATGATTTCCAAAAAGTAAACCAATTTTAAAAGAGATGTAGGGCTAAAAATAAAATAAAATCGATAAAAAATAAATTTTTGATTTTTGAAATTTTTAGGTCACGAGCGCGACGTGGTACTTATATTTCAATAAGCTAAAAATTGGTGGGGATTTTTTTTAAACATAATGGAACAAAATTCCGTCCGGCACTCCCCAAAAATTAAAACTTCAAAAATAAGGGGCACCTTACTGAATATCATTTAAATGACTACAGATTCATAATCAGCGATCTGTAGATATATTTTCGGTGCTGAATTACATATATCTTTTGAAGTATGCCCATTTTCAAATAACTTTGTATAAAGAGTCATGTTTTGTTTTTAAAAAATATATTTTTTAATGTGTCAACTTTTAAATTGGTTATTTTTAGAACCTGTGGAAAAATAAAAACACTTTTTTCTTAACCCATATTCACATTAATTCACAACAATGCTTCTGTTTCTACTAAAACGCTACACAGTCGAATATAAAGGAGGAATGTGAAATACAATGAAATAAGAGAATTTTAGATGTTTCAGGCTTTATTATATTTTGACTCTCTGGTTGATTAATTTCTGCATACGTAAACTATAAACTGTTACACTATTAATCAATCATGATTATGAAATATGAACCGCTTCCCTCAAATGGTAAAATGATGTTTGAAATGTACGTGCATTTCCCAAATGAATGCAAATAATACGCCACTGGCTAGGTCGTATAATTCGAGCTAGTGTAAGCCAACTTTGACTTGATGAATATTCATTCGTGCGGCTGATCAGATCCGAATCAAACGACTCGACGCTTTCTTAGAATTTTAAGCAAAAGCGCATCCCTTCTAAATTGATAATAAGTTTCTGTGCGTAAAATAATTAAGAAAAGTTTAGATTTTCAGACAGGCCAAAACTGTTTCTGATGTCTCTTTAACGGTTCTGTTTGCTATTAAAGATTTTCGTCTTAAGTTCAGTTGGTTTATACTTTATATAAATAAGGTCTCCTCTTAACAGTATTTTAAAGTAGATTGAGTTTACCCTTAGATAGATGTTTTATTTAGTTTTGTTAAGCTTTGTTTCGCTTTTAGGTAGCAATCTTGTTGGCAGCAATTGTATTGAAAAATCCGAGGATATATAAAAAAGTTGAGAGGGCATTTAGATTTAGATATAAAATAAGAAGTATTGTATATATTGTTGATTATAATATTAAGAGCTAAAAATCTAAGAAGAAAGTAGTACATGAAGTAGTCATAATTTTTATTCATCATCACTTGGTTTCAAACTAGTATGCTTATTAAAGGCTGCAGAAACATTTTTCATTTATTAGATTGTGATATAATGCGTTCGTCCGATGATTGGTCTCCTTTTCTCTACTTTGTTTCCATATTCTAGAAATGTATTTGATTTTAATCCACTGCATTTAGTGAAAAATGAGCCGCATCTTCAAACCAATTCATACAAAAGCAAATGTTGGTTTTCCAGGTTCTGATGTCCTTAATAAGGTCTCAAAAGTCCCCGATGTGGGAGTGTAAGGATAAAATTTGGCAACGCGGTAAAAGGCTAAAATTGTGCTCGGAAACGAATTTTTCGAGATATCTCGGTTTTCATTGCCTCTACGACAAAAATACATCAGGTCAAAAAGAAAGCTATGGAAAATGCTCTATAAAAAAGATAGAAGGTCTTTTTTTCGTATAAGCAATAGTTTTCTTGAAAAATTCCAGTAAGTCATACCTAGAATTAAAAAAGGTACTTATTTGTGGCAGTTTTTATTGCACGGAGGGTTAGAACATAAAAAAAATCCGAAACGACTTTTTCTCGGTTAAACGTTCAGATAAATAATTCTGTGGAACATCTACTGAATAATGATAATTGAACAATCTCTTATGAAATCTTCGAAATCAAAAGAAGGTTTTACTCGTGGAAGAAGTACAGATGAAAGTGTCTTGAATAAATGGGGTTTTGGACTATTGACTGCAAGTAACATCAGCGACGGACTCGGCAACTTTTGTGGGCTTTCTTTTCACTCTGGGGAACAGTATGTTGGTGCAAGGTAATCTGGCATTAAGAGAGATACCGAGGATGTTCATAAAGTGTCAGATTGGTTCAATTCTCATAATCCCTTCCCAATTGTGCCAAAAATTATGTCGATTGCAACAGGAGTTACTGGTGATAGAAAAATAACATGTCATGATGTTCATAGGATTGGAACTGCTGCAATGGAGAAAAAAATTGTCAACAATTTCTGTGATATTAAATTCTCACGTGCAGATAGAGTGCTTCCACTATTAACTGTCAATAGCAATGTTAAAGTCCATGATACCACAATGCCCATTGATCCATTATTGTTGTTTCAAAGGATTACTGTCATGAAGAGAACAAATGAAAAGCTTCGCACCTACTTGGAGTATGAATTAGCTCCGTATCCGGTGTCACTCTTTGACGAAGTTGGTATGCGCAAGACGAACAAGTCAGCTTTCGATCACAATTTTCAGCCATCTGAATCTGAACCAGATCTCCAAAATGCCACTTATATCGTTGATGGGGGATTTCTCTTGCACCGAGTTATATGGCATCAACATGAAACCTACGGTGCTATTTGCCAAGAATATGTGAATTATGTGCAAAATCATTTTGGCTCGAACTCTATTATTGTTTTTGATGGTTATGAAAATATTAGCAACAGTGCGAAGGGTATGAAGCAGCTTCGCCGGTCCTCAAAAGCTTCATCTGTTGACATTTACTTTGATGAGCAGATGGTTGCAACTGTAAGCCAAGAGAAGCTCCTTTCCAATAATAGAAATAAAACCAGATTGATTTCGATGTTGACAGAAAAGTTTGAGGCAAATAATTATATTGTTAGACATGCTGAAGATGATGCTGACATTTTGATAGTCGAAACAGCGCTCGAGGAATCATGTAAAAATACTACGGTTGTGGTTGGGGAAGATGTGGATCTTCTTATAATTTTAACTACTCTTACACCTATTAATAAAGAAATTCTTCTCCTCAAACCAGGCAGAGGGAAGGTCCAACGAAAAATTTATTCTACACGAAGCTTTGATCACCATAAAGATATTCGAGATCACATATTGTTTCTGCACGCATTCTCTGGGTGTGACACTACATCTGCTCTGTTTAATAAAGGCAAGACTGCAGCTTTGAAAAATGAAAAAACGGCGGGACTTGAAACTTGTAGCTGAAGTTTTCAGCAAAACTGATACTTCTCCTGACATAGTTACTTCGAATGGGATAACATTTTTCCTCGCAATCTATAACGCTCCAGTTAAAGAAGTTTCCATCGATAACTATCGGCATTCTTGCTTTATTAAAGCTGTGAGCAAAAGCAAACCAGTGAATTTGAATTCATTACCACCCACTCATCCAATCCAATCCAAAACGATTTTATTCAACATTACGGGTACAAGAATGCGCCTAGACCGAGCCCCGATTCAGAGCCGACCACACCACCACGCAACGCCGTGGTAGATGAGTGGAAAGGGGTCGGCTTTCGGCTTGAACAACAGATCAAGTGATGGGGGGGTTAGGCCTCCTGTTAACAGTAAAAAACTTAAGCCTGACAATTGCAGATAACTAAGAACTAAAAACTAAGTTTAAAAACACTTAAAGCTACTTAAAGCTAGATTTAAAATCTTTGATTAAAGGGCGCGCGCACAACACACGCGCACTAGTTTTAAAGTTTTGGCTGATAATACGGGAAAAAACTCAATGAAAAAACCCGTTTGAGCAAGTCACAATCTTCATCCGGTGGTCTGCCTGCCTCCGGAAAGGTAGGGTGAAGGGGAGAGTGTGATTTTAAAAGTTGGGATTTGCTAGAGGTTATTGGTCAAAAGGGGATTTGGAAGGACAAAAAGGGACAAAAATAACAAAAATTTAACAAAAAAACAAAATGGATAAGGAGAATAGAGAGGGGTTTGAGGTAAAAGGTGGTTAAATTAAAGGGTGGTGAAAGGGAAGTTGTGCCATAGGAAAGGTTTGGCTAGGGAAGTTGCCGAAAGATAGGCAACGCCTGGTATGGTAATGACCACCCACTCATGACGCAGCTCAACAGTATGTGGTTCGTGTTTATTTTCAAGTACAGAAATGGTTGGGTAATGTATTGAATTCTAAAGAGTGGGGATGGATGTTGAAAGATACCATATTGTGGCCAAATACAACATCCCAACTTCATGCGCCTGATTGCCTTCTGAAGATGATTTTTTGCAACTGTACGAAAGGTTGTGGACCATTGTGTGGCTGTCGGAGGTTGGGACTTAATTGCTCACCAGTTTGCGGCAACTGCCATGGAAAATCTTGCTTGAATGCTGAACCGATTGAAAACTCGTCAGAAATAGAAGCCGTCACTGAAGCAGAGACTGAATGTTCTCAGATTTACTCGGATTTCCTCGAACGAATCGATGAATTTATAGAAGGAGAAAACGGACAAGAAGGAAATTATTAATTTGACAACATTTTAATAAGTATGACAGTCGTGGATTAGACCTATCGGAGAAACCACATAGAAAAACGCGCCTAGTACTCAACCTCAAGGGAGTAGAGTACTTAAATTATCCATAATATCCCAGAAGTTCAAATTCAATGCAAGATTTTCAAGAAAACTATTGCTTATTCGAAAAAAAGACCCACTACCTTTTTTTATAGAGAATTTCCATAACTTTCTTTTTGGCCTGATATATTTTTGTCGTAGAGGCAATGAAAACCGAGATATCTCGGAAAATTCGTTTCCGAGCACGATTTTAGCCCTTTACAGCGTTGCCAAATTTTATCCTTACACTCCCACTTCGGGGACTTTTGAGACCTTATTAAGGACACCCGAACCTACCTGGAAAACCAACATTTGCTTTTGTATGAATTGGTCTGACGAAAAATCCTAAATGCAGTGGATTATTTGCCGATGTTTTGCAGTAGATAACTAATAACACTAGGACTTACACTTGAGCGATTTGTCCCATAGTAATAATAATATAAAACAATAGTATTGTTTTATTATACAAACAATGATATGAGAGAAGTCAAAAGAACAATATTCGGACAATAATAAAATAATAATAAAATTTTATGTTTAAGTTATAAATAGTTGACAGTTATAAAGAATAAAATAATTACATAAAGAGTGTAAAAGTAGAGATACACGTGTAGGCATTTAAAATACATGATTTAGACAGTCAGATGTCGTTGGTATGGAAACAAAATTATCTACTAGAATATTCTTTACTACGTAAAATTAAAAAAATTATACAAAAATATTTAACATAAATTTAGGATTCAAGAATGAAATTTTTCGTAATCATAAAACTCCTTTGGGCCATAAAAATAATATTTGCAGAGGAAATTGTGCAATGACCGTTAATATTTTCTATCTATTTTATATTTCCAGACTTGATATACGCACTATGTATATACCACCTCTATCGCTAAAGCATGGAGCAAAATTGATACAAAATTAGTAATTTGTAGGAAAAATTCTCGCGCGGATCATTTTCACTTTAAAATGATTAGATTTGGGCTATGCCTACTTTTAATCATAATTATACAAGGGGAACTAGACTGAAGGTACGATGTCATTGGTATCTTTGATTAGAGCATGTCATTACGAATCAGGATAGGATACTAATTAGAGAATATTATTTAGGATACTAATGATATTGATAAAAAAAACATACTTAAGAAGATGTACACAAGAATACTCATTTAATGCTTTTGCAGGAGCAACATTATTAACAAATATTCAAAGAGTAACAGAACCGTTTCTTTACATCATCATCATCATCATCTTGGTGTTACAGCTCTTATAGAGCCATGACCTTCTTAAGCTACTTTCACCATTTTGTCCTGCTTTGCGACTGGTTTCTCCAATTTGGGGCACTTATGTTCCTGACATCCACCGATACATCATCGGTCCACCTACGCTTGGGTCTGCCCTGTTTTCTACTCCCCACTGGATCAGCAGTAAAAACCCGCTTTATCAAATTATTTTCTTGGGCTCTCGCCACGTGTCCTGCCCATCGCAGGCGGGTGAGTTTTATTTCAGTCACTATATCTTTCCCATTGAAATTATTTCTATAAATATTATACAACTCATAATTGTATCTGCGTCTCCACACCCCGTTCCCACAGACTGCTCCAAAAATCTTACGAAGTACTTTTCGTTCAAAAGTAAGCAACGAGAATTCGTCGGATTTAGTCAGAGACCATGCTTCCGATCCATATGTAACAAAAGGTGTTATGAGTGTCTTATGTTTCTATTGGAAAGATACATTGCGAGGCTATGATAAGTTCTGTTAGCCGTTATTATCCTCCTTTTTATTTCTGTATCGTTGTTCGGGTTAACCAGTGTGCCTAAGTAGACAAACTGCTTGACTGTTTCAAAAGTATCCTCTTAGGTAGAAAGATTCTCCTGGACATTTTCTGGTCTGGAGCATGAAGTTGTGGGCATACATTTTGTTTTGTTGGTTTATCTGCAGGCCCATTCTCTCTGCTGTTACTACTAAATGGTTTCCTTAGCCTTTCTTCTGATTCTGTTTATTATATCGATATCATCTGCATATGCTTATGTCTGCTTAAATATTGTTCCTTTATGTAGATTTGCGTCACGGATAATTTTTTCCAGGGCTATATTAAGAAGTTGACATGCCAGCGCGTCCCCTTGTTTTAATCCTTTATGTGATTCAAATGATGTCGACGTTTTCTTACAAGACATATTAATTATCAAATTGTTGACCACTTACTTTGATTATTTCACCCACTATAATGATAGCCAATCAAGCACCAATTTTTCAGACCGCTACAACTATCAAATGTCATTATTGCCGGCAAAGCAGCCAGATTCGCTTTTGAAAGCAATGAGAGGACACCAGAGTACCTACAGTTTTATCGTGAAGTTAATATAATTGCGGTAGTATATATAATAAGATTATATAGGCTGATCCTTGCGTATCTTTAACTATTTCAATTTCCCCTCTTTTATATTTCGAATTCATACATTGCTCTTACAATTTAATAGGACGGAAGATCCTTTAGTCAAGAACAAGCGCGGATCTAGAAATTTCAATAATTTTGTTCTCGTCTGTGGCGCATGGGACCCATACGAAATATGGGAAATACATATTGAAAAGCACTTCTCTAACGAACCCTAAAAAATTTTGAAAAAGCAGTTTGCAAAAAAATTTTTCAAAATTTGGTTACCCCCCCCAGGTCTAGGGACTCCTGTTTAAAATTATTTTTTTGTCATATGCATGTTACTTTTCATAAAAATACAGCAACACGTTTTGAAGTTTATGAAAATATTTTCATTACTAACTGAGATACAACAAATTGAAATTTTGTGATTTGTTAAATTGTAAATCACAAAATTTCAATTCGTTGTATCTCAGTTAGTAATGAAAATATTTTCATAAACTTCAAAAAATATTGTTGTACTTTTATGAAAAGTAAAATGCATATGACAAAAAAAAATTTTTAAACAGGAGTCCCTAGACCTGGGGGATAACCGAATTTTGAAAAAAATTTTCGCAAACCGCTTATTCAAAATTTTTGAGAAGTGCCTCTCGAGATGTAATTTCCCATATTTCGTATGGGTCCCATGCGCCACAGACGAGAAAAAAATTATTGAAATTTCTGGATCCGCGCTTGGTCAAGAATGACATGGAAGTATTGTAATATAGCTCATACAGCGGTAGATTATTATATATTGCTGCATATAAACATATATTAATCACACTTGGTCTGCGAAAATATAAATGATCTATCACTAAGTCAAAACTCAACTATTTTGTGAAATCAAAACGACGCACTATACAATGTACTTTACAATTATTTATTATTTAAACACCTTTCAGAAAGTATTTTCTACTCACACAAAAATGCGCTTAAATCGTTTTTAAACTTCTCAAATTAAAAGTAAAGAATTCAGTGGGTAAATAATGAACCACAACTGATTACTAATTCGTGAAATAAAAAACACTACAATGTATATTTCAACTATACTAAATACAATACAATACAATCAAACTTTATTATTATTATATATTACAATATATCCCAGGCACCTGTGTCAGAATACTGTCAGACATTCACGGGGCGTAGCTCCGTTACAGTTGAATGACAGGACGGAGCGGACTCTGGTCAACTTCAAAAAATAAAACTTTGACCTGAACGCCTTTCACCATAGGGCAAATTAAAAAAGGTATTAACAGATAAATTTCCAAAAAAAATTGATAGTAAAACTTAATATTAACTGGAAGTAAAGCGCACTGTTTTAAATTATGATATGCTAATACGGGAAAAAGAACCAAACCAAAAAACCTGCTTCAGAAAATGGTGGTTACTGAACGAAGCGGATGCCAAGCCGCTTAATGTATGGTTTAAAATGTTAACAAATCTGGAGGTTAAGATAAAATAAAGATTATAATTGAAAAGCTAAGTGGATAAAGGTGTTATGTCACAAAAACACGTTATTGAGTAATTTAACTCGAAAATTTTTAGGCGAGAACTTTTTTGTTATAACGACTATATAGCTTGCATTTTGCGATGATATTGACATTTGATGTACTTTTCAGAGACAAATAACTAAAGTTGTCAGTTGTCATTATTTTCGAAAATTTAAAAAAATTAATGTGTACATAACACCTTTATCCGTTCATAAGTTTCTCTGAAATGAATAAGGAATTAGTGAATAAAAGTGTTAAGAAATTAAACATATTTTATTATTATTAAAACATTGTACAATTTTTAGGTAGTCGGACAGTTCTACAGTTTTGAGCCACAGTTTGGTCATTTCCAAGTATGTTGTGGTAATACGGCCTTACCATTCATTTATGAATGGTAATTGTTCTTTAAGATTGGCCAGTTTTCCTACACTTAGGCTGCCCTTGTTTTCATTAAACACCGTCAGAGCAATACTGTCGGAATTTATCTTATGCATATTCCTTTTCTTTAAAATATCGACTTTGTAAAATGGAGTCATTTCATCTAGTGATGTAATAGTAGCACCCATAGGTGCCATTTTATACCGTCGCGAAAATAAACCTTTTCATTGTTCAAGTTTTTCTTCCTGTTGTACAAATCGAGTTTTGAGGCAATTCCATCAATATCCTTGAAATGATTCTTCATATCTATGACAACGGCGTCTTTGGGAGTTCTTAAGATTTCTCGATACTGGTCCGGAACGTAGATGTTTTGATGTTTCCTTAAAATTTTCTCGACTCTGCCAAAGTCTCTGTCTGAATCTAAATATGAATGTCTCACCTCCGAAAATTTATGGTCGATAACTTTAAGCAACTAGCAATTTCTAGGCTTTCACGGCTGACCATATCTTCAGTCCATGTGAAAAAGAACGTATTTTTTTTCAGTATTCCTCAATGTATGTATGCCAAGGTTGTAAAACCACATTTGACGAAGGTATAATGCTTTCGATGTACTTAATTTTGGCAGCGGCATGGTTTGCTGAAGATCTAAAGTAAGAAAACAAATCGTTCTATCTACTGTACCTAACTTTTGCTCCGTCACGCTTTTGTTGTTCGAAAGCTAGTTTGTGATTTTCTCCGGCAGGGATTTTTCACAGATAACCTAATAGATGTAAGCATAGCGAACCCTGTAATTCTTAAACGATAACCTTACAAACCCAAATGACCTTTGACTTGATTGGCGTAATTATCATACTTATTATTTTTTCCGCAAGAATTTCGGAATTCGCCAGATTTGCCTTAAACAATTTAATGCTCTTTCAAAATATTGGGTGAGCAGAAGCCATATCAGATATCAGTTTTGCTCTTGTCATAAAAATTTCTACGGTCCAGCCCTCTTCTACTTGTCAGCATAAAAATGTTTGTACAAAAATCAACACCGCAAAACGTCACTTTCCAGTATTTCTGATTTACAGAATAATTTGCTAGAATACTTTGGTAAATTCGTATTTTATTATTGCATTTTATATTGATAATGTTTTGTTTTTAAAACATTATTAAAACTTGCCTGGGAAGAAATTGCCACTATGTGACTGATTTCTGCTGAATTGCCGAAAGGCATAAATGTGTTTACAGCAATTAGATACTCAAGTACCATCTCGACTCTTGTACCATCTCATACCATTTCGAAATTGAACGAAATGAATATATGGATTAAAACACTATAAGCACTATTTCCAAATATCAGCCAATTTATAGACATCTTACATGATTCATGAAATCGTTTATTCATTGCCATTTGTAATATCAGTTTACTACGACTGGCCATTTTCACTATAATAGTAAGAAACACTTAACACAACTTGTCACATTAATGTCAATATAACATAACTTTAAAAGAAAGTGTTTTGGATTAGAACAATTTAATATCGCACAGTAATGGATAAAGGTGGTATGTGATCATGACACCTTTATCCATTAAATTATGTAAAAACCATATGTACATAACACCTTTATCAAACATTAAAACGCATTTAGGAAAGGTTTATTATCCCAAAAACTTATTGAAATGATAGATTATAAGTTAAAATAGTTGTCTGTGTAGAAATCTCAAAATTTTCAAAAATGTCACATAACACCTTTATCCACTTAGTTCTTCAATTAGGAAGAATAATTTAGAACAATGGTAAAGAAACGAAAAGAGGACAAAACAGAAAATAAGGAATGAATGTTATCGTTAATGAAGGATTAAAAAGGAATATAGGGCTAGATAGGTTGCCTAAAAATAGGCAACGCCTGGTTTGGCAAGGTGTGTTTTATTCTGAATGGGGTATTATGTTCTCTGATCTGGGTAATGTTGTTTGTTAGCGGACTATCACCCAGTTTAAAAGTATAGAATTTTTGAGAGATTTGTTGGATGTAATCCGCTAGTGGTGTTATATCTTGGCAACGTACATATAATTCTCTGAGGGAGGTATATCTTGAAGAATTTGAAATGAGGCGCATAAACTTGTGCTCCAATACTTTTAGTTTCTTTAGATTCGTGACCGATGCACTGCACCACACCGGTGCCGCGTATGTTAGGGCCGGCCTCACTACAACAGTGTAAACCAAATTTTTATTTTGTCGACTTAGTCTGCTATTTTTGGCCAGGAGCGGATACAGACTCCTGGACATAGAATATACTTTTCGTATAGTTTCGTTCATATGTTTGTCGAATGTCAGTCGTTGGTCCAGATGTACTCCCAAATACTTCACGCAGTTTCTAGTTGGAATTTGGTTTCCCCTGACCGAAATAGGTGTTAAAATTTTATTTTCACTGAACCTGCGCGTGAAGACTATCGCTTCCGACTTTTCAACGTTTACCCGAATCTTCCACCGGTCGTAGAACGCCGCGGAATGGACCATTTGGGCTGTCAGTAACATATTGGCCGCTTGAGCGTTGTGACTATGTGCATACATGGCAGTGTCATCAGCGTATTTGCCCAGTGTAATATTAGGGAAAACTGGAAAGTCAGAAACATACAGGTTATATAATTTAGGCGTGAGGATCGACCCTTGCGGGACGCCCGCCCGAATGTCCCGCAGATCGCACTTGTAGCGATCTGCCCATCAGATACGAGTGAATCAGTTTCGTTATATATCGCGGAAAATTATATTTGTGCATTTTATATAGTAGACCCGGAATCCAGACCGTGTCGAAAGCCTTCTCAACATCTTAGAGCACCATGGTGGTGTTTTTTCCAAGATTGTATTGCACTTTCACATCGTTAACGATTCGTACGACCTGTTGTACTGTGCAACGACGGATAGTTAAAATCCGACAGAGGTGCTAGCGGCGTGTTAGGTTTGCTATCCTTATTCTACATTGTTTTGTGTGGTGATTTGCTACAAATTGATGCTTGAATTGATTGAATTTATGAAACATCAGGTCTTTGTTTTTGTTAACAACAGATGAACATAAACAATTATACGGCATGTCCTTTAAATAACATACGAAATTAAACTGCAAACACGAATTACAGAATTTAAAGGATTTGTGGGGTTGATACCATAGACGTATGTATATTTCTAGAATGAGCAGAACCAACGACACAAATCATCTTCTCGTCATTAGGAGTTGCTGGTGAGCTCACTCTAGGAATATAGATCTACGGTTGATACCTAACATTGACTGCAGCGCCGTCTACCATGTAATTTATTCGTCAAATGTTCTGTGCAAATACCACTTCTGCTTTTAAATTTTATCAATAAATTGTTTTTCGAGCTACGTTGCCAAAAATAGTATATGGGAGAGTTTATTATGAAAGATTAAATCCCTCATGCTAAAGCACACGGAATTTTTTCAGGTAACAAACTCTCAATATACATGCATTCTTTATATTACTAGGCAACGATCTCGAAAAAATTTTACCTATAGAATTCTAAACACTAGTGATATTGCATACGGTAAATTTAATATACAAAAAATAGTTGTTTAATAACTATTTCTAACCATTCATAACCAGTCTGTCGAGTTGTTATAAAATATAATAATTTATCTGCGTAAAAATAGGTATGTTGAATAATTACTTACCAAAAGAAGAAATAAAACAACTGGTTCAGGTTTTTATTAATGTGACATTTTAATTAATTTAGCAGCGCTATTAAAATAACATGACCGTAAGAAACTTTGTCGGTGTTACCTTGTTTTAACTTATGACGTGCATGACAAACTGCAATCACGATTTCAAAAACTTAATAACAAAATGGAAAGAGATATATAGTCTGTTTCTTACAGAGAAAGAGAATAATAAGTCCATTACAATCAATATTTTCCTCAGTGCCATGAAAATGTATGAACAAATTAATATTAACATTAATACATGAAGCTTTTTTCCTAATGGATTGCGGTGCCAAATCCCTACCGTACTGGAGCTTAAACTTGTTGAACCCCATAGTTTTGTTATCCCATTAGTCCCGTTCCTCTATAAAAGGCAATGGGAGCTCTTGCTATTTTTTCCGAGGTCACAAATGGTTTCTAGAAGTATGAAAGCCTTCCATACACCAAGGCTGGGCATTCACATATTATGTGGTGAGGAGTTTCCTCATTCTCACCACACATCCTGCATTCTGGATTATGCCTCACTTCTATATTAGTTAAGTGACTATTCAGTGTGCAGTGTCCTGTTAGGATGCTCAGCTTTAGCAATTCGTTGGCCTCTGGATGGTCCTTCAGTGATAAACATATGCGACCGTCTCATCCCTGGTGCCCCAGTTCAAAACAGGTTGTGTTTTTGACTCAATAGTTTCTTTATCAAGGCGACTTCTTTGGCCAGCAACAAAGGAAGCTACTACTTGAGAAATATAGAAAAAATACTTGGTAAAATTTTTGGTAAAAAATTTTTCGGTGGCTTTTAGAAAAGCACATAGATGAGATAATAACCAGATTGAATACATGAAGAGGCAATAGCGAAGAAAAAACTAGTAACTATTTTATGTTTAAATACACAATATTTTACAATTATTATCGCATGCTGATGTTAGAACAGATAACGAGGGTATTACTGTACTTTGATTTTGACTATATCGAACTTAATCCGATAGAGTTAGTGTGTTAGTGTGTGGCACGAAAAAATGCAACATTCAGATTGAAAGATGTTTAGGATCATTTGGAAGAGAAGAAAGAAGAGTTGTCTCATTGATAAACTATTTGAATTTGACGAAGAAATGATATGTGGCAGGTAGTTGATGCCATTGCCAAGAAAGAACACATCAAGTTTTAGGTGTATCCTTTGTAAAAAATGGTCACCCTATAGAATAATAAATTAGTGAAAACACTGTGACGGAAAACAATAATATTTGGCATGTAGTTAACATAATTGATAAAGAAGAAACCTGCTATCTTTAATAAAATTTACAGGGTGGTCACCAAAATGAAAATTGAATTAAAAAACTTTTTTTCGCGACTGGCTGCAGCGTTTTCACGCCACGTGAAATCATAGACCAGGAGCCCGCCGACCACTAATTGGGTGTCATAGGTTTATTCCCAAAATAAACACACCACAGATAGTAGACAACCCCCAAATCCAAAGCCAAGGCTGTCCGGAATGTGTGAATTGTTGTTAATTTGGGGCAGTAGAGCACAGAAATGACCACGCCAGCCTCTTTTTGGGGGAGGGGCGTACGGCAGGCCCCCAAAAGTGTAAGAAATATGACTTGTAAAAGTAAAAAAAAGTCACAAATAAGTCATAGGTTTACGCGGGGGGTTGGAGGGATTTCTTAATGTACCCCCAAAAATTATGAATCCAGATTCCCATTCATTTTGGCAATCATAAACTGGCAATCATAAACTTGGTAAGTATGAACCCCCTGAGTGCGAAAATATATTCGCCATCCTGAGAGCGAAAAACACATTCGCCATCTTTAAAAAGTTATTTGCATTCTAATAAAGTTTGTTTTTTTTCTGATTAGTTTATCTTCTAGTTTTAATTATTCTCTCTCGTACGTGTGACACACACACACACACACAAACGCGCACGCGTGCACACAAAATTTCTGATTGAATTACATGGATAACCAGTACATATGGTAGGAAGCTACGATCGGCGTCAATTATCGTGAAAGGCAAGACCTTCGCACCAACTTTCAAAAATGGCAAATATATTTTCGCACTCAGTGGGTTCATAATTACCAAGTTTCTGATTGGGAGTCGTAAATTTATGATACTCATCGAATTACACGGGTAACCAATATATGCGGAACCTGGAAACCAAAAGCTTTGGGGACGGTCATATAGCGCTATTGCATAGATACTTTGCTCAATTGACCGCCCCAAAGCTTTTGGTTTCCAGGTGTATGAATTTTTAAAAAATTCTTTTTACTTTTTAGTAGTTTTTTTCAAATAAAAGCTTTTTCTTAAAAATATTTTTTTCGTATAATTTTATTTTCTACTTTTTAGTCTACTTATTTTACAGACAGACAGGCAAAACCCTTTCATTTGCCTTCCCGACCATTCCCCTCCCCTTTCCCACGTCTTCCCCACCTCTTCCCACCCCTCTCCCACCTCTTTCGACCCTTCCCCTCTCCCTTCCCACCTATTCCTACCCCATCCCCATCTCTTCCCACCTCTTCCCCACCTCTTCCCACCTCTTCCCCACCTCTCCCACGTCCGCCATATTCAATTTAGAATGACGTCACATAGTTTATCGTATTTTACTCGTCAAACCCTTTCATTTGATACCCATATCAAGGAGGTTGTGAAGAAATAGGCGATCCGCCAGCTTGGGACGTCCGCCATATTGAATTTAGAATGACGTAACATTATTTATCGTATTTTATTCGTCAAACCCTTCCGTTTTATACCCATATCAAGGGGGTTGTGACTAAAAAGCCGATCCGCCATCTTGGGACGTCCGCCATATTGGATTTAGACCGATAATGGCTATACTGTGTTACATTGTTACCGGAATTATACACGTGTACCAAATTTCAAAGCTCTAGCTTAATTAGAACTAGTCGAAATTCAGCTTGCAAGATTTCACCTAAACAAACATACATTCATACATACATACATACATACAGACATTGCAAGTTAAATAAAAGCTTTAAAAAAAAAAAAAAGGTGCAGACGGTCGCAAAAAAGTTTTTAATTCAATTGCAAATCGCCAACTCCACTCCCAACCTTTTGCAAATGTGATATATTTATTAAAATTTCATATATACATATAATATACTTAGCTGGGATATCAAAAAGTCGATTCAAGTAATTAATCACATGTAAACGAGCAAATGGTGTTTGATTTTCTAGCAAGGAATACGAACCTAAACCTAGGATTTAATTATATAGTTAAGTAATATTAGTCACGCTTATTTAAAAAAAAATACCATTTGCTTATTCATCATCTACCTGTATAATAATTGAAAGAATATAGACATTTCATTTGACTGTCTAATTAATGGTTGCTGCAGATTTATTATACCTAGCTCATGTTATTTTCATTGCGCTCTCAAGTTTTAGAACCATTCTACGCAGATTACCGCATCGGGACTTAAAAGTTGACAATCTTAAATACGTTTTATCACTCCCTCAGTGTCATTTTATTCTAACACTAGCAATGCGTTCAGTAAGAAATATACGACCGATGTAGGCGATATTTGTTAACATTACTTCTAGCTTCTGCAAGCCACGTTTCTCTTCTTTTCACGGCTATCAGAACAATTATAAAGGGTTTTTACTGGATGTATTAGTACATTTTAGTATAAAACACCACTTCCTTGCTAGCATTTTGCTTCAACTGTCCAACTATATCGTATAAATATAAATAAGCATTTATAGTAGAAGTATGTCTTACGTTAGCCATTACATTATGTAATAGTACAGATCTTTATAACAAAATCTTTGTTTTCTCACTTAAAACCGAAGTACATACAAATATATCACACAGTTTACGTTTTGCATTATTAATGAACATTTATTATTCTCTCTCAATAAGACAGAGAATTTAATACTGCAGTGCAAGTCATACCCGAGCCTATCTCAAATAATCCTTAAAGATGAAAACAAGAAAATAACAAGCCTCGTTAATTAACTTCTTTTATTCGCAAGTCCCGTTCAGGCTTCCAACTTAGTAAAAAATCCGAAGAAGAATTTACGGGTACTAAATGAAATCGCCCGAAACAAATTAATGATTTAAAAGTAAAGTTGTTTTAGGGATAAAAACAGATTTTAATTACTGTAGACATAATTAAAAGTAAAGCATTTTGACATTTACGGAAGTCTCCTGAGGCACGTCAAATAAGAATGAAGATATTATTTAATTTAAAATCGACGGCATGCAGGTCGTAAAAATTACGTCGTGGGTGAAATATCTTTATTATTATAAAATGACGTTTTATGTCACCATAACAACGAATTTTAGCAATGGGGCTGTTCAAAGGTATTATTACTTCATTTAGGCTTTAATTTTACGAATTCACTTATTGTTCGGTTATATAGGTTAATACCTTCGACCATATATTATCTAGACTCGGCATGTGGGCGTGTCGCATGTTACAAGATGTTTTTGCGGGGGGTTTCAAGGTACCCTGAATTCTATTGGCTAATTCAAACGTCGCGGGTCGAATGTCGAAAATGCATTAAAACTTTGTTTACATCGCCATTGTTATTTGTGGCTATTTTTGTTTTATTTATGTGTTTCTTAGACTTCCATAACATCCAGACAATTTTTCTGTTTTCAAAATCGGTAAATAGTGTTTTGTATACGATCCCGCGTTAGAGAACGAATGGAATAAATCATTTTGTAGGCAAGTATTATCTTATTTGTAATTATTCCTCAGGCGTAGTCGTAGGGTTTCAGGTGCTCTCTAAAATAAAATAATATATAAGTAGATAATTATTTTACAGACTTAATACATACTTTTTAATAAAGTTGAATTTGTCTATGAGGCATTTCAGATCTTAGACTAACTAATATTGACTAGGTACTCTTAGTTTTTCAATGCAAATAAAACTCAAATAGGTAGGTACGTACTGCTTATTAAACCAGCTTCTGTATATTTGGTTTAAATTATATAGGTATTGCATGAGATCAAATATGAGTTAATAAACTGATAGTTTAAGTAGGTAGTACAATTTATTAAGTGTCATAATATATTATATCTATTTTTAATGTTTTAGATTTCTAAAAGAATTGAATGCCCAAAAATAGTGACGGAAAATTGGACCAGTTATAGAGACCACAAGATGTATGCAAAACGTCGTTCAATAAACTAAAGTACTTAGGAAAAGTACCATATTATCTATAGCAAGCACGTTAAATATTCAGAACACATTCTGTTGGGTAAGTATAATCTACACTACCGATGATATTTTAAAACGTATTGATCAACTGCATGCGATGTTCAATTTTGATTCTATTTCAATACAATACAATTTCTTTTATGTGACTTTTATGAATGTATAGCATGAATAAATAATAAAATGTTTGTACTTCTGCTCATATAACAGTTGTTGCTTTAAAAATTGGTACATTGCAAGATAATAAAGAATATTTCCGAATGACTTATTTTATAAAAAAAATAATCAGGATAATCTTAGTATGGAGTACGAAAAGAAACAAATTGAAATATTCTCAAAAAAAAAGGTGATACAGACAGTAAACATTTTTTTAAAAACAGCTGTTTTGAATTCAATTTAGGTTAACAATGTACATTTCTATGAAAATCTGAATGTCAGTTTATACATTCACAATACTTGCTTTAATAGCGAGTTTATATGTGCATGGATTTAGTGGCGCCAGTAGATGTTGGCACGCCAGTAAAAAAATATTGAACGTATAAACAGTTACTGGCGAGAACTGGCGAGCAAGTCTTGACCTTTCATGCAATGATGCAAAAATGTTAGGAATTTCCAACTTTGTGGCCCGCCAGTACCAAGTTGTACGCCACTATGAAGTAAAATTGACATAAACTTTGAGTTGTCTAGAGACACTATCCTGGTTAGTTACTACTAGTTGCACTAGTAGCTGGTACTGTCGTCAGCAAAAAAAAATAGGACAACTATTTTTTCCTAATATAAATCTGTCTCTATTTGCACACTTGCAATGAATTTTGACAAATAACTGACAATGTCACAAAAATTAGTTAGATGTACAAAACTAGATTTTATACGATATAAGACTTGTCCCATTTTTTTTGCGCACAGCAGTACAAGTAACTATATTACTATAAATTCGTCTATAGAATATAAAAATGAGCATTAAGAAAACAACAAATAACAGTGGATTTCTGAGGAAATTACAAAATTTCTTGAATTATATGAAAAAGAGGCGTGTTTATGGGATGCGTATTTTAATTGTTATAAAAATAGAGAATCTCGAGTAATTGTTCATGAAAAAATAGCAACAAAAATGGCGATTGATGTTTTTGACAGTGTGAATGTAAGGCTAAGATTCGTTCAATAAACGGTTTCTAAAAAATTTAGGATCTTCTATTGAAAGTTTTAACGCTCTTTCTGATGCACCTAAGTTTTCTCTACTTGCAATCCATTTTCTTAACCAGATACGGTCTCTTTGCTTATCATTTAGTTTATTATCCACGTTGCTAATCTGTTGAACAATCCCTCATAGAACAATGCAGCACCCGGTACGAATTATTATTTTCTTTAATTTATTACTTGACATTTTGTCTCAATAACCACCTGCACTCAGAAGTCAAAGAATAAGACTGACTAGATAAAATTTAAAATTGTGTATAAACCTCTACTGGCGCGCAAGTTGGGCTGGCGTGGCAACTGGCGCCAGTAAATTCATGCATGTATAAACCTGGCATTTGGAAAGTCATCATCAAATGCAATAGGTAATTATTTTTTTCTTTTATTTCTTTTCCGAGACTTTTGTATACTTATATTACATTAAAAATAATACTCTCTATGTTTTATTTCAGTATACCAACCTTTGCCACATTGCTTTGAGGATGGTTCATCAGATGATATACATACACAGAGTCTAAGAAGAAGAGCCAGATGAAGCTCAACATACAAGAAATTACTTTTAGAGCTTAGCGACACTAGAAAAATTAAAAAGTAAAAATTAACATCGTTAAAACAGGAGCTGACAGTCTTAACTCGCTAAGCTATAATAACGAATTATTACCGAACTAACCGCTAGTAATATTTTCTAATAATGCTAATATACTAGACATGCACTGACAGATTTTCCAAATTTATTAAAGTACCTATCACCTCTATATATATAACCTTAAAATATTCTAAATTAGTTTTAAAAACATATCGATTTCAATAAGATTAAATAATATCATCAAATAATTTTCTCGGTTTGACCTAAATGCCACTAGACATTTAGTAAAGATAATGCAAGTGGCTGTAAAATATGTTGGGTGCATTTCTCAATATAGTATAAAGAATTGGTCATTAGATTTTAAATTTTTTGCCTAATCATCGGCCAAGAGAATGTGTTATGTGAACAACACAACTAATTACCATATCTATCGTAGTTTTAAGTTTGACTTTTGGCCCTGCTAGAGAGTATAGTAGAAAATTGTTGTACTTCTCATTTTTCCAAATCGCCCCCCTTTGGCACAGAGTACATATACTTTTCATCACGATGAGGATAGTGATGCGAATTTTAGAAACTAAAAATCATAATTGAAGTTATTCTCAGTCTTGGTGTCATATCTTTAATTTTTGGACAGTATTTATTTGACATTTGAGCGTTACTTAAGAGTACGCAAACCTTTTAGTCTTTTAATATATTGTATATAGTTTAATTAGCGAATGGGTTTCATATATACCAATTTTTGTAGAGAATAAGTTTTTGTTAACCCAGCTGATATGGATATATGCAGCGATTAAGAATCGACTCATTTATTGTATTGAAGGTGTATTTGTTAATTAACATAGAATAAAGGGCAATAAGTTATAATAACCTAGTATTATTAATTTAATGTATTTATATCTTCTAATAAAGAACACGACACTTTTTATATTTTTACTGTTTATTTAATTACTTATTTATAAATTGTTTGTTTTTAGCAACGTCTTTATTAAATTATGATCTAATTAAGATGTACTTATACTTAATAAAATATCGATACAAAATGTGTGTTTTAATTCTTACTTTTTTTTGTAAAGAAACATTTTGCCTATAAAACATTTACTTCATATGATGATCGACCACGATAACTCAGTCGGTGTACTACATAAAGTACACCGACTGAGCAAGGATAAACTAGTTGGTGTCTATATAGACCTGGGTTCAAATGGCAGCTTGAGATGGCAAATTTTTTAATGCACGTATGTACTTAACTTTATTAGAATTTATGTGATTTGTGTGAATTGTTTTATGTTATTTATGTCACACATTACCTACCAATACAAATTATACAATACACACAAGAAAGGGAATACCATCAGTGACTATTTATTACTATTTGAAAAAAAATATGAAAATATATTTTTTCCCTCGTGAAAAACAGTAATTTCTAAACCTAAATAATGACTAATAATTGTATTACTAATTTTTGGCAACATCTCTGCTTTATACAATAACAGAAGTATTTTTTTATTATCTAGAAAAGCTAAATTAATATCTCCAATTGCAATTTTCCAGTAGTAGAATATTGTTGTAAAAGTATGCTTATAAATTCGAAAAAAAAATTTTACTCGGGCTTAATTTTAAACATCACAATGTTAATTAATTTTATATATTATCCAACATTCAGACCCTTTCGCGAATACACGCCACTGGCAAGGGTCCCGTACACAGAAAAATATCCCCCTTCAGCACCCGCGGCTGCCATAGTCAGCGCCGCCTTAGTATACATAACAAACTCTCTATACTTTGGCTAAGATACCGGGTCTAGGTAATATATGGTCGAAGGTTAATACATACATTAATTGCAGTGTTGCCAGGTCTAGTGAAATTTCACTAGTTCTAGAGATTTTTTTTCAATCTAGTAATTTAGTGAAAACTTTTATGAAAATGTCTATTTCTAGTGATTCTTGGTTCGTCAGATTTATTGCCCTCTAGCGGTTCGAGACGAACATTACTTTCTGGTTGCGAACCATTTAATACACGTAAACTAAGTCTGGAAACGAAATAATTAGACATAGAGAGCGATGTCATATGTGAGTCATTATAGCCCAGACGATAGAGAAACTTTTATAGTAAAATCTCCAAAAACTTGCAAAATGAATAATTCTTTTTTTAATGAGTTCGTGAAAGTGTAAAGAAAAGTTTACATTCCGTTCGGATGCAGAACAGAAAGAAAAGTGAAAAAACAATTTTTTCCATCTATTCTTTCATAATTTGAAATTAAGTTAGGGTAGGAAAAAATAAAGATACAGGTGGACAGCCCACGTGTTTCTGAACAAAAAATGTCCTAATAAAATTTTGAAAAAATTGATGAAAAAAAATTTTTTTTTCACTTTTTTTTTTATGTTCTGCATCCGAGCGAAATGTAAACTTTTCAGGATATTATTCTATACACTTTCACAAACTCATTAAAAAAAAAAAAAATCATTTTGCGGTTTTTGGAGGTAATAAATACTTTCAACGACTGGGCTATTACATAGAACAGTGAACTCTATTCTAGAGTTCATTGGCATAGAAGGGAAAAGGGAAAAGGGAAAAGGTAATAAGTAAACAACTGCATTCATTTGTAGATGCTATGCTGTTAATTGTTAATATAACAGCCTCAAAAAATTACATGTCCTACAGAATACAAGTCTGAGTTTTTTAAGAAATATATTTTTTTCACACAATAAAAATATTTATCCAACAAAACAAAATTTAAAACTCCCTCCCCTTTAATTTTAAATCTAGGGAAATTTTAGTCAGATCTAGTAACTTTTTAAAGCGTTGTCTGATAACTTTTAAAATTTTGACCTGACAACACTGATTAATTGGGTAAATACTGACTCTGATTAAATGTATAACTAAACAGAAAATAGTCTGATGTGGCCACCACATAACTAACTATAAGAGCTTTTAATATACAGGGTACTAGGAAAATAATTTGTATAAATGTTTGCGTGTTTAGAAAACTCCTTAGGCATTCTCAGAATTACGATTTAATATACATGGTGATCAGAAATGAAGAAAACATAAAATTTTACCGAGAGTAAAGTTCCTTCTTGTAAAGAAAGTTGTAAATAATTCCCAGTGAATGTCTTTTTTGAATTGTTGTTTTTTAAGCACTTTTTAATCACGTCAATACTTTTGAGTTTTGTTAAAGAATCTCAAAAATACAGACATTTGAACAAATTCAAGAACTTTCAAATGCAAACACCAACCAAAAGTACCTTTAAAACCCTAGAGTTTAAAACAATCTAAATCTATGATTGATAGCATAATTTTAGGTGACTGCAAAATCTTAAACAATATATGATTTTTTGGCCGGTTAAACAAATATTTTTACTTGAAATTTTTTGTGATAATAATTAATTTTTATAAAAGACACATTTTCCAAAATGTTATCTAAATCGATACACAATGATTAAAGGTTTTATTAAATAAACAATTTAATAAAATAAAAGCTATAGGTGTATTGACCTTTTTCTTCAAAAAGTAACTATATGTCGGCTTCCAATTAACATAAGAGCACATTTATTTTATAAATTATTGCTTTTTCTTGTGTCAAAACTTATTAGTTTTGTAAAAGAATCTCAAAAATACAAGCATTTGAAGGAATAAAAAGTTTTAAATTGCTAAGAACTAGTTAAAATAAATAAAAAACATATTCGATTACATCAATGAAAAGTACTTTTAAAAACCTAGATTAAAAAAACTGTCCTACTTGATGGCCTAATTTTATGTGGCTACAACATTTTAAACAATTTATGGTTTTATGGCCGTTTAAACAATTATTTTGACTTGAAATTTTATGTGACTGTTAACATTCATAAAGGAGCATATTTGTTCAAAAGTTTATTTAAATCTACATTATTATTAAAACTGTATTAAATTGTTTAAAACTACTATGGATTGGTTTTTCATTTTTTTTGGGCTGAGTACATATTAATGTACGTATGTATATCTATTATAGATTTTAATTTGAATAATCTCCATTTTTTTATTTTTGCAATACGATCGGAGATATTTGAAAAAAAATGTTTTATGATTTCAATTGAAGATGTTCCGACCACGCTGGAAGTCTAAAAGTTGCAATCATCCTTCTTATATTCACTTCAGATTTCAGCATTAAAAAAGTCCCTTACCAAACACTTTTTTTCAATAAATATATTTTTATTCCACTAATTATGTTATAATATTTATTTACCCCGTTATGAAATGTCAAATTTTAAATGCATTTTTGACGTTACGAAACGTCACATTTGTCAGTTTCATTGCATAACTGGTCATGTAATGAAATTTTTCGCATTTTGACTGATAATATGCTATTTTACTAAATTCAAAATCGTTTAATAAAGTGGCACTTTACCACATGAAAATGTCACTTTAATATATAGTAATGTCAGTGTTAATAAAAACAGTTTGACAGAAAACTGTTTATTTAAATATTGGAAACATTGTTATACCGGGTGCCACCTTATATTTCCTTTATTTTTTAACTTATCCATTTGAAATTTGGGGTGCATAAACTACCCGTAAAAATGAATATTTGGACATAAAAAATGGTATGAGACATTTTCGGTTTACCCGGAAATGACCACAACTTTCGATTTTTAAATGGAACACCCTGTATATTTTTACATATTTGGATTCAAGACAACATTTTGAGTATATCGTGAGATTTTCGCGAATTTTTGAATCGATGTTCAGTTTTTTAAAGCATTTTAAGATATTCGTCTAGAGTGCTTTGGAATAACAAAATTTGTTCTACGGCAGGTAAAGTCGAATAAAAAAATATAATTTTTCGTTTAATTTCATTAATAACTATTTACGAAGCCTCCAAAATTGAACAAATCACTTTTTTATCTAAAACTTGTATACTTCTTTATTCCTGCTTTTTGATTTACCCGGTACTGTTGAATTTACTGCTAAATTAGACAGTTGTTCTATATTGGATGGAATATACATATCTGAATCAACCATTTTCGACTTAATTTGCTTAAAAAAATTAGGCAGATTGACAAGTAAAGTTTGTTTATATATAAATGTCAATCCATAGTAACGCTTTAACGTAACGATAAACACAAAACTTATTTGTACAGCTACAAGCGTAGCTTGGGAACAGCAAAATAGTGTTCAAAATAAATTGTCATTTCTTTTCGAATTTAGAGCGGGATTAGATAAAATTTTGTACTTAACATGTTATGAAAACAGTCATTTTACTTGACTCATGTAATTTGCAAAACTCACTCGCTTCGCTCGCTCGTTTTGGCAATATTACATTCGTTATGTAAAATTACTCTTTTCATAACTGGTTACTAAATACCTATTGTATTAAATAAAATTGTTTGCTATTCCTAAGTTATTTTACTGTTAGTTAAATCATTTTACCACTAGTGGTAAACAGTGGCATTCATTTTATAACTAGTTATAAAAAGAAGATTTTTCAAAACTAAAGTGGCAATCAAAAAGTTCTATTTTTTTCTTAAGAAATAAGACTTTTGTGTTCCCCCTCTTGTCTTTATTCGAGAAGTTGTCATTTGCAACAGGATGAGAAATCTCATATTTTGTAACTATCTGTCAGATAATTGAACATACTCAAATGCGTGTCATAATTTTAAAAGCAACCCAAACGAATGCGTAAAGAACAATAATATTAATCTTAATTTAAAGTCGCATAAAACAGTCAAACAAAATATTAAGTTAAATTATTACGTCTTTATTGGGATCTTCAGACTTCTTCTCTTTATTCACAAACCATCCTGACTAACGATAGTCATCTGTAGTAAAGGCACGGCTACCGACCATATTGGCGGAAAAGCTGCACGCGTATCAGACTGTATTTCTGCTGACTAGTCACTGGACGTGAGTAGCACTCGACACACAAAAACAACCCATTGTATGATTATGGCATTAAAAAGCCCTTCCACTAAATCACTATAAAAACCCAAAGGACGCGACACTCATTTTAATTCCACCGTAATTGTATATACCAAACTGGATCCGCAATAAGAATAAGAAGTTCTTCGCTTGACTAAGTACTAATAACCGTCGGATTTGTCGAAATAAAAAGATTAATCATTGTATATGACCTTAAGGCAACGGTTTTATTGGACCCCAGCAATCTGACACATGTCATAAATTTAATAAAACGCCTCTATTGTTACATTAACTGAATCTCAATCGTTACTATTATTTTCTTTTCCGTAGACTTGTCCACCCCTTTAATCTATTTTGTTGCGGATTTATTGTTTTTCTAGGATTATACTGTTTACATCAGTAGCTCAATTTATGCTCGTATGTTAAAATTGTTTTTTGTCGTAAACGAAGAGAAACTAGTATAGAACATTATTATACAGGGTTAGAATTAATTATACACACTTTGAAACAGACCAAAATATTTTTGAAAATAAATAAATTAATATTAAAAACATATTTGAAACTTTTTAGAAAAATATTGCAGAAATAGTAATTTACGTAAGAAATTCGGAAAGTGATATTTGATAGATTTCGACGCAAGCTACAGACGAGTGCTGGAAATGCAAGCCCAGAAAAAACACTTTTCGTATGAGTTCTGTACACAACTTTTTCAGGTCAAGTCACTCAGTTTAGGTGTACGCAAGATTTGTAGAGTATAAGGTTCCCTCATATTTCTTTTAGGCGAGACGTAAGTGTGGTGATGAAAAGTCAGACTATCCTTGTTCTTCTAAGTCGCAGTAAGCGGCGCACTTATCTCACTCTAGAAGGACGGTCCATACTGGCCCGAAGCATGGTCTGAAGTATACTATGATCTGTACGCCAATATTCTTTGCCAGTGATGACGGTCTCGGATGTCTGGGGCAGGTCAGGACTATTGCCCTTTACCCCAATACATCGCTGTAGACCTGGACCGGCCTCGTGCAGAGCGGGCGAGCTTACTTTACATCGGCCCCACTCACAAATGTGAACGGTGCAGATGATTTCGGCCCACCTCCCTGGGTCCTGGCTTGTTCGACCTTGCTGGCTAAGGCCTTTATCTTTTGGCGCTCTTCTGTCTTCCTGTTCTTCCTTGCCAACTTGTCACCCCCGGGGGTAGTCATTGGTCTGATAGGAAACTTTGAGGTTTTTTGGCAGAGATTGACAGCCGGTACACAGGATGTACTGTGACATCCTGTCATCCGGATCATCGGTCGCTATATAGCGACTATAGCGACTCACTCACTGGAAATCGAGAAGTTCCTATGGAGTCGAGAAAAAACAAAAGAAAAAACATTCGATAACAAAAAATAATAACAATATACTTTGAAATACACAAAAATCATATAAAATAAAAGATGTATTAAAGAAAATAAATATGAGCTATGTAGCACGAGGAAGTGCAGACCTAACTGCTTTGGTAGCAGCTTTGGTCTGCCCGGAGCTAGGTGACTACAGGTACTCAACGGTATTTTGTCCGGTACCCGCAGGGTAGTGGGTGGGTGGTTAGGTAATCGTCATGTCTCTTCTGTGGGTTGGCTTCATGGACCGTGATATGGTTCACTTACTCACCTGTTATCCAGGATTTGCATCTTCGGCCTCTTGTGCCTCGGAGCGTCTGCTGGGGCGTAGTCAGTAGCCTCCCTGACCAACGGGTTCCCGTACTCCTCGGCAAGGGTGTAGATCTTCTTGGCTCTTTCTTTGATGATTTCGGTGACTACAAGTCACCTTCGTTGCGTACAAACCAGGGTGCGTCCACTGCCGTTCGGAGGGCGACGTTCTTCATTCTTTGGATCTGCGGGAGGTAGGTGTCGGCTTGGTAGCCCCAGGCTACGGAGGCGTACGTCAATTGGGGCCTGATGAGTGACCTGATCAGTATGATCTGTAGTATTATATTTTACAACCAATCTGATTACCACCATGCAAAATGGTAACTCAAAATGCGAGGATACTTATTCCTACCTCAAGCGGGTCACTGCGACCTCGTTCAAGTTGAGAGTTCTTTGGTTAATTATAACATTACACAAATTCTTACAATATTTTGGTTCTGATGTGATTTCACACCAGCTGCTCATTGGCTAATGACATTTTTTGGTGAGGATCGTGAGTTACGATACAACCTTATAGTGTACAAATCTTGATAAAACTCACGTCACAGTGGTACAAAGAAAACTAGAGCGTTAGCAAGTTTGATCTTTGTGAGCTTCCTGGATTTCTGTCAGGACAAATTTTGCTCTTCTCTCAAGTTGGCGATCTTGCTATTCGTATTCCCCACCGAATTTTATATTCTTAGTTAAGAGCTCCAAGCTACACCATCTTGTAAGATGTATGTGTTAAACTGTATTTTGTGGATCAGAAACTTCAATTAATTTTTTTCTGAGGATGTCAATAAAGGTTGAAACATCGAATAAATTTGGTTTACTATTAAACTTAAAACTTTACTGAATAATTTCAACGCTAAGTAGGTATGACTAAAATACAAAAAATTAAATGTAAAAAACCTTTTATTATTACTATTTAGGTTATTTAGGAGTTATGGTGGAGTTGCTTAATTCGAATTTTCTTAAGAATCGTTCAGAATTTGATACTAATCTGAAATTGGGTGAGAATAAACAGTTTTTTGAGACGAACAAAATGGGATATAGTGCCACTCAGAAAAGAAATTGGTTCGGCCGTTATAACCTCAACGCCAGAAAAATCAGTACTTCGACATTATCTCGAAAACGGCGAATTGCATCAATATTTTTGTGATTACACAAATTATAGTAAACTAAATTTTCTACAAAAATCGTGTAACGAGTTTTTTTGTGACTCCATTAGTTTTCTCAGTGGCGGAGAAATTATATATTTAAGTATAGCTGTAATATAATTCTATTTTTAATAAAAAGAACCTACCTAAATTAATTGTTTTAAAAACTTGTCACGCACGATACGTTCATACAGGCATTAATTTTGTTTGCCAGTGTTTTTTTTATTATTTCTATTCACGCGATAAGCTTTTAAGACAATTATTCATTTTTATTTTTATTTTTTCCGTTTTAGTGCACTTAAATAATAATAAAAGCTTGTTTTTAACATTTCTTTTACATTTAATTTTTATTTTAAATTTTTAGTTACGTCTTAATTACTTTATTTTATATTTATACTTACCAACATAGTACCTAATCCTTCGCTGCAGGCGTCTTTACTTAAAACCGGATCCTTCGCCATTTCTTAGAATACAACGTCTGAATGAATACACTGTGCGATGAAACTATAGTGTTAAAATTAAAAACCGCTGCCCAAGGAATCACTACTTCCACATCCAAATTCTCTATCCAAGTCACTCACAATGAAAAAACTTTGTATGTGAAAATAATTGTTTATGGAACTTTAATAATATAATATTTGAAATCCTCTACCCCAAAAAACCACAAAACGATACCCCACATCGGTAGTGGGGTGGGGGTGGTAGTGGGGATGGATGAAGTAAAAAAATATTTTGAGGTTTCTGGTTCTTGTACATACACTAAATCAATTTTTTTTTCCATCCCCTTTAATAAGGGGGTGGGGGTGGTAATGGGCGTGGCTAATGCAAAAAATTTTTTTGAGACCTTAGCTTCTCTTGTTTATACTAAATACGAATTTTATGGACTCTTACCTGCTTTATTTACCCATTTACCCCAAATTTACCCCAATTTACCCCCAACCCTTCGTCTGAACAACATGAAAATATAATCTAGTTCCAGATCTCGTTAAAGTACATTGTGTACCAAATTTCAAGTCAATATCTTAAACGGTTCCAGAGTAAACGTGCGCACAAAAAAAAGTTACAGACAGACAGACAGACCGACAGACAGACAGAAATTTTTTTTTTCGCTCAAACTTAAAATCTCGACGTTTCATGACATTTTAAGCCTATTTGAACAATAAAAATTTTTTAAAATTTTTTTGTCGTTACTGTACTTCCACTGGATGTGGAAGTAAAAACACACTTTTTGGTACAGTATTATTATATTGTCACCAACAAACAAATAAACATACTAACTAACTAATTAACATACAATGCAAGTTAAATAAAAGCTTGTAATTAATTGACATACTTTTAAAGTTTCACTTTTAGCTTCCAAAGATTATTTCTCAACAATTCTAGTAATGTTTTAATTCTATTTGTAAACTTTGACTTTATTGAAACGGCTATTATTAATTGTCTTTACAGAAAAGGGTTAAATAAATACGTTGGATAACACATTACTAAGTATCTGAGGGATTAACCGCTGTGCAATGTGATGCACAGATAATATGAAGTGCTTGTGAAGTACATGGTATGAAAATGAAAGAAACACAAAACACAGCACATAAATTAGACAAAATGAAATCCTGTGAAGTAGTTGAAGTATGAAATATGGTCTGCACAATTTTTCCCAGCGTTTAACCCCTCTCAAGTATCTGTATTTTCAGAGCAGGCTTTAGCAATATGGACGTTTCGAGGTAAATATATTGAAAAGTCGGCTTTCCTTCCACTTATAAATATAAGTGGTCCGAAAAATAATTTTCTGTTATTACTTTCTCGCTATACCCCGGAAAAGTTGCCTATCGCCTCGCTAAGCAAAGTGAAAAAAATTTCCAAAAAAAAAATACCTTCCGTTCGCGCTTCGCACTCAAAATTTTGAAAAAAATGGCGACATTTTGCTGTTTTCGTCAATTTTTTATAATTACTAAACTTACAGCTTTGCTATTTTGCAAGGTAATTGATTTACTAAAAATGTCTCAAAGAAATAAGAGTGATCCCCGGCTATTTTAAAAAAACTAGATCTTAAAGGTAAATTCAACCAAAGATATCCTAATACTTTATGGCCAAACTAGACTTATTACTTCAACTGAATGAAATAAAAAACACTAATTATTAATAACAAAATATATTAACAAGTCTAAAGGTCGAACAGCATTGAGACTAAACAGATTGTGATTAAATAAAAATTGTGCTAACGATTAAAAAAACAATAAATATTTACATAAAAGGTACACACAGAGAGACAGACGTACTGTCTAAAATATAAAAAATAAGACATTAAAAAATGAGAGATGAAATGGAGATTGACCAACTCCACAAGTAGGTACTAAGTTAAAACAATTTTAAATAAATAATGATTCATTTACGTACTGAATAAAGAGTCTTAAACAAATGGTTTACGAATGAATAATTAAATATTCGTTTGACTAAACATCACAAGGTAATACCGTGCGTGTAATTTCCCATTAGGCATGTACATTCACGTAGCGCGAAAGATATGACAACACTGCTGCCGTAAATTCCTCCGTCGGGCGGAGCATCCCAGAGCTCTGTTATTTCATTTCAGCCAGCTGGCACGCGCGATGTTGCAATTTTACTCCCTATGCCTAGCACCCCGCTACACGCGCGGTATAAGAGAATTTAACGAAAAGGTATTAAAGGTAAAAAAATATAAAAGGTACAAAAAATGGTGTTTACACACAAACTATAAATTTACATAATTTGTAAAGGTAAATTCGTAGCACTCACGAAAGTCTGTATAGGTAATTACGCAAAACTTAACCGGATCAAAGAGATAACGTACATAAAGTTACGGGAACGTAATCATACAATTGACGCACTAGACTAGCGAAAAATTGTAGGATGCCAAACTGAACTCTCTCAAAGTAGATGACCAAGGGACAGGAAAAATTGTTTATCTACTTACGAAATTGCCGCAACTTAAGTTCTGTAGATACTAAACACATAATCGCCATATCCATTAATAATTCGGCCGCAGGCACAAGTATACCCTTTTTGGTATACATCACACTGGAATGTTATTTAAAATTTACTTCTAATAAAACAAACATAATCCTTTAACAAATTCTTCAGAATATGCCTGTATTTATAGGACAGATTAAGCGGTAAGTAAATACCATAATTACGCACTAACGAAAGGCCCAAATTCTAGCCATGTTTAACTAACACCATTCTCCCGGCTTAAAGCCGATATGAAGTGTGTCCCACCGAATCTCATATGGTTCCGCTCAAATTTTGTTTATATATCTTCCCAAGTCCTAATGTGAAGTTTAGGGCATGGGGAATTCGAAAAAAAAATTAAAACCTGTAATTTCAAAATATTTATTGTTTGCGCAAAAAGCTCAAAAAACACAATTTTTTAGTAAAAATGGCAATATTTCGTAATTTTAGCTAATTTTACTTTTTCATTTTTAGTGAACACTGAATATATTTTATCATTTCTAATTTTGTTATTCAAAAGAGTGCACTTTAAAGTCAGATTTATGGGGAAATACTTGCATAATAGATCTTTACAGAAGGGCCGTTCTAATGAAGCCATTTCTTGCGTCAGTGCCACACACTTTGTTAGATGCTTCGGTCACAAGTTTCCCACACCGTTTTCCAGCCTGGGTGTGACAAGGGAAGCTTTGGAAATCAGGTTGCAGCGGTGTGCCAGTCTATATTATATTCCCATTTCTGAAGTGAACAGAAAAGCGCTGAGCAAGGATCAACTATACCTACCTGATATTTCTGTTGCCATAAAGTCAGGTACAATTTTAGAAGATTTAGCAGCTCGTGATCCTGGTCCGCTTTCACACTCAAGATGGTTGATGAGAGCATGACGATGAAATTAGGCAGTTGATACATTTTGTTTCAAATTTTTACATGCTTCTCTGGTTCAAAATTAGAGTCGACAAAAATTTCACAGATGGTCCAAAGATAGTTTTTGAAGCCATCTAAGCATCAGGGTACTTAACTCACAATTCACTGTCATCAACCCGGTAATTAAGCGAAGCGCTTTCTTTGCTCATCCCGAAAATTTTATCGTTACAATGATTGTGGATGAAGGAAGACATATCAGAGAACTGAGGCTGCGCCGAGCTCGATCACTTTCCAAGGCAAAGACTATTCGAAACTTCATCACGGCAAAACTTAACGTTGAGGCAACAGACTACGTCAACATGATTTGGTGGGTTAGTTGCAATATCTCTCCTCCTCCACTATTAAGGAACATCACGAGGACATCTAAAATCAAATACAGATTGGCACACCGCTGCAACCGGATTTCCAAAGCTTGCCTTGTCACACTCAGTCTGCAGAACGGTGTGTCAAACTTGTGGCCGAAACATCTAAAAAAGTGTGTGGCGTTGACGCAAGAGACAGCTCCATTAAGACGGCCCCAAGATCCTCCTCTCAAGTCAGAATTTTCCCAAAAATCTGACTTTAAAGTGCACTCTTTTGAATAACAAAATTAGAAATGAATAAATATATTCAGTGTTTGTTTACTAAAAACCGCTGCCCAAGGAATCACTACTTCCACATCCAGATTTTCTATCCAAGTCACTCACAACGAAAACATTTTGTATGAGGAAATAATTGTTTATGGAACTTTAATAATATAATATTTGAAATCCTCTTCCCCAAAAACCCATAAAACGATACCCCACATCGGTAGCGGGGTGGGGGTGGTGATAGAGGGTGGTAGTGGGGGTGGATGAAGTAAAATAAACATTTTGAGGTTTCTGGTTCTTGTACACATACTAAATCACAATTTTTTTTTCATCCCCTTTAATAATGGGATGGGGATGGTAATGGGGTGGCTAATGCCAAAATTTTTTTTGAGACCTTAGC
This sequence comes from Rutpela maculata, assembly GCA_936432065.2. Lineage (NCBI taxonomy): Eukaryota > Metazoa > Arthropoda > Insecta > Coleoptera > Cerambycidae > Rutpela > Rutpela maculata. The sequence goes on from OW386285.2 coordinate 117,258,892, forward strand.
TTCTCTTACCAATTTTATGGACTCTTACCTGCTTGATTTACCTATTTTCCCCAAATTTACCCCAATTTACCCCCCAACCCTTCGACGGAACAAGATGAAAATATAATCTAGTTCTAGATCTCGTTAAAGTATATATGTGTACCTACCTAATTTCAAGTCAAAATCTCAAACGGTTCCAGAGTAAACGAGCGCACAAAAAAAGTTACAGACAGACCGACAGACAGAAATTTTTTTTGTTCAAACTAAAAATCTCGACGTTTCGTGACATTCTAAGCCTATTTGAACGATAAAAATTTTAAAAAATTTTTTTGCCGTTACTATACTCCACTAGATGTGGAAGTAAAATGAAGTAAAATTAGCAGAAATTACGAAATACTGTAATTTTCACTACAAATTGTGTTTTTTGAGCTTTTTGTGCGAACAATAAATATTTTGAAAATACAGGTTTTAAATTTTTTTGGTGTTCCTCATGCTTAGGACTTATAATGTTTCGATATTAGTGGGTTTACTAATTACAAAAAATTGATGAAAAACATCAAAATTTCGTCATTTTTCAAAACATCGACTGCGACCCGCGAACGGAAGATATTTTTTTATTTGAATTTCTTTTTTCATTTTGCTTTGCGGGGTATAGTGATAGAAAAAAAACCGCTGCCCAAGGAATCACTACTTCCACATCCAGATTTTCTATCCAAGTCACTCACAACGAAAAATTTTGTATGTGGAAATAATTGTTTATGGAACTTTAATAATATAGTATTTGAAATCCCCAAAAACCCATAAAACGATACCCCACATCGGTAGTGGGGTGGGGGTGGTGATAGGAGGTGGTAGTGGGGTGGATAAAATAAAAAAATATTTTGAGGTTTCTGGTTCTTGTACACACACTAAATTACATTTTTTTTTCATCCCCTTTAATAATGGGGTGGGGGTGGTAGGTAGTGGGAGTGGCTAATGCCAAAATTTTTTTGAGACCTTAGCTTCTCTTGTATAAACAAAATACCAATTTTATGAACTCTTACTTGCTTGATTTACCTATTTACCCCAAATTCACCCCAATTTACCCCCCAACCCTTCGATTGAACAAGATGAAAATATAATCTAGTTCTAGATCTCGTTAAAATACATGTGTACCAAATTTCAAGACAATATCTCAAACGGTTCCAGAGTAAACGTGCGCACAAAAAAAAGTTACAGACAGACCGACAGACTGACAGACAGAATTTTTTTTCGCTCAAACTTAAAATCTCGACGTTTCATGGAAGAGATAAAAAGCTATGCAAAATCGTTACCGATGTAGCTGGAATGCACTTAAGGGATGCATTAAAATTACTAAATGACAGTAAATTAAATGTATGGCTGAGCGCCCCTATCAATCCAGCTGATGCGCTGCGGACATTTTATATCAATTGAACTGTTGGTCTACTTATGTAAGTGCAACTCTTCGCAAAGCAAATCTTACCGTAGACAAAGAAAACGAGGACAGTATTTCAGCAATATCATCCTTAATTTGTTGCAAGACAATCCTTATTTCAGGGTCAAATTGTAACCATATCCACACTAGAAAATGAATATCAAAATATATGTGAAAGAAGTGGTGTTGAACCATATTTATTTAAATCTAAAAGACAACTGAAAGAAATATTACAGATCGAATTAGGTAATGACGGGATTGACTTTAGTAAACTAAAAAGAAAGAATGAATCTGAGCGGGTTCCAATCAAACGCGTCAGAGATGCAGCTATAGCCAAAATTAAGGAGGATGGCGTAATAGAATCTGACATGAAAACTATTTTTGCAGCAGCCAAACTTATAAGAAAGTCAATTTTATCCGCAGAAAAATGAAAATTTGAAGGTTCGATGAAATAAGTAAGTCGAACATGTTTTCCTGAAAACGTTTACTTTTTTAAGAAGTGGTACTGTATTGGCCATAAAAAGATTTCCACAACTTTGCCACGATACCTCAGTTATCTGGAATTCCGGATAAGCTGCCAGTTGCCTGTCAATAACAGACAGCCTTTCAAAGAAAGGAAAAGTGTCTTGCTGGAAAACATTCTGTCAAGTTCAAGATGACGTTTTGTTAGCCCTTGAGAAGCTTGGTGAAGCTGAACAAATCAGTAACGAAGATATTTTAGGAGTGGAAAAGTTTGTTTGCCGGTTATACATATCACAAACTATACTTGATAAAGTGATGTGATGTTCGTTGGATCCTATTTAAAAAGAAACAAGTTGAAGGAGAAAATCTGCCTCCAACCAAAGGAACACTGGAGCCTGCAATTCTTCGGTCGCACTATTAAGCCATGGAATGACATAGGGACAAACTATCCTATGCTCCTAGAACCAACCAATTACGGTTGAAAAACCGCTGCCCAAGGAATCACTACTTCCACATCCAGATTCTCTATCCAAGTCACTCACAACGAAAAAACTTTGTATGTGAAAATAATTGTTTATGGAACTTTAATAATATAATATTTGAAATCCTCTACCCCAAAAACCCATAAAACGACACCCCACATCGGTAGTGGGGTGGGGGTGGTGATAGGGGGATGGTAGTGGGGGGTGGATGAAGTAAATAGTATATTGTGTATTTAGGTGTGAAAGCAATACATTCCCGGACGACGATGTAAATTGTTGGCCGAGGCGCTAGCCGAGGCCAACAAGCATCGAAGTCCGGGAATGTGCTTTCACACCGAAGTACACATACTATTTTTTCTGAAATCACAGTCAATATTATTATAAATTAAGGAATTTGTATTAATGCATAACATTTCTTCATTACAATCTAACTGCTTACTAATAAATACAATTTCAATGTGAGTTGATTTGTTTGCGTGTATTTATTTACTGTCTAAAATATACATAAAAACCGTACGGGAATGTTACATTCCCGTACGGTTTTGTTGATCATTGCTTGGCAACGGATCTTTTCCGGTCTGTTTTGTAATAGTTTCTTAGCAACGGATTAAAATACTGGAATTGTGCATTTTTCGATCTGAAATCGCGCCGAAAATGTAGACATTGCCGATCGATTTCAGAAAAAAAATATTTTGAGGTTTCTGGTTCCTGTACATAAACTAAATCACATTTTTTTTTCATCCCCTTTAATAAGGAGGTGGGGGTGGTAATGGGGGTGGCTAATGCCAAAAATTTTTTTGAGACCTTAGCTTCTCTTGTATATACTAAATACCAATTTCATGGACTCTTACCTGCTTAATTTACCAATTTACTCCAAATTTACCCCAATTTACCCCCCAACTCTTCGACGGAACAAGATGAAAATATAATCTAGTTCTAGATCTCGTTAAAGTACATATGTGTACTAAATTTCAAGTCAATATCTTAAACGGTTCCAGAGTAAACGTGCGCACAAAAAAAAGTTACAGACAGACAGACCGACAGACAGAAAGACCGACAGACAGATCGACAGACAGACAGAAAATTTTTTTTCGCTCAAACTTAAAATCTCGACGTTTCATGACATTTTAAGCCTATTTGGACAATAAAAATTTTTAAAAAATTTTTTGTCGTTACTATACTTCCACTGGACGTGGAAGTAAAATTGATAAAAATGGAAGTTATTCTCTAATTATGTGCGTACTACCTTGTGCTCCAACTAGTCTTTTAGAACTGACATAGTGTTTATATGAGGTAGAAAAATATCGTCCACGCTGAAAATTTGTATTAAATATCCTTTACCGCACAGAAATGTTCAAATGTGAAGCGGATGAAGAAAGCTGTGGAAATATCCTTAAAGATGACACCATTCTGGATGATGATTCAGAATAAATCACAGACAATATCGATGTGGTGTTTAATTAACATTATATATTTAAACTGTTTAGCCGATACATTCTATTAAAATTTCTCGGTATTAAAAACATTTTCAGCCACAGTTTTATTTCTTTATATTTTTTAGGTTATATAAAAGTTACTTTATATACTGCAATATGTGGTCACGTTCCCAGAGAGAGGGGGGGTATGTGTATGTATGGGTCGCTAACTAGAACTGTGCTCATTATCTGTTAATTTTTGTGCGGTCAAATAAACTTACCAGCCCCCCCCCCCCTCGGTCCCCACCCTTCAACACTTCTGACTATTTTGTGATTTCTACTACCTGTACAGTAATTTGGGTAATTTTGGGACCCTCTATGCTCATTTTATCAATTGCGATTATGAGATGACCTCCCTTCCTCGAGTGATTATGATGGTGGGGCATTCCACTAATCAGACACGATTTCCAGATGTCCATCAACTGGTTTCGAATTCCAGATGGACCATAAAATGAAACAAAATTCACCATTTGCTTGTAACACTAAGTAGCGCACGGGATTACATATGCTACTGGACTAGTAGAAAAAAATTAAAGTTTGAAAAATGTTGGCGAAGGCGCCGGGAAATCTATAAAATAACTAACACGTGTAAAAATATTTGGTCAAATTGGCTAAAACTTTTTTTACATAAAGTATGTCTTACTGATCAATAAACTTGAATTAAGAAACTTTCGAAAATGGCTCCTTTGACCGCTGTTACCCCCATTAATAAATTGAAAGATCCAGAAGATACAGAATTTTACAAGAATTTATATCTGTATCTCGGAAACTAGATATAGGATCGAGTTGGGCCTATGAGAGTTTTGATCAGAAATTCGAAATAAAAAGTCAGCCAATTTCACCGAGGGCCACTAACATAAGAAATGAGCGGGGTCCTTTGAAGACAAATAAAATAAAAATTTGATCAACCTTAAAACATTTTAATTGAATGCGAAATATCTACCTAATTCAAGTTTTAGTCCAATCAATCCGGCGTTAAAAAAAAAAGGTAAACCATGCATTTTGGGTAGGGTGCGATTCTATTTTTTTTTATTACTTATCCTCTACATAGTAAAAGCAAATATTATGAGATAATAAAATGTGAAAGGTTTCATCATAATCGCGCACCTTGATGCTTACCCTACCATGCCGATAAAGGCTAGGAATTCGTGAAATATACAGGATGCGCCACTTAAAACTCCCCAGGCTTGTAACTTTCTTATTTTTTAAGCGACGACCACGTTGGGCACATCAAACTGTAGATATTTTTAAGGCATTTAAACTTGTGTACGTAATGATTTATTTTTTTTGAAATTGTTAAGAAAAAAATTAATATCTTTGAATATTTTTTACCTCACAAAATGTATCAATTGCCTGTACATGAACTGCGTTAATGTTTCCTTATAAAAGTTTATTACGTTATTGCGTCATATTCAAAATTCTGTTTGATTTTAGAGAAAGAAATTAAAAACACTCTTTCCGATTCCAAACTGATTTTTTTTAAATATAACTTTGAAAAGAATGTAAATAATGGTTTTGTGCATTATTTGTAAAAGACATACCACAAACAATATTCAACATAACAAAACAGCAACAAGAAACAAAAGAAATAAATATTTTTTAAAAACAAACTTATATTAAATTGTACTAAATGGGAAATTGCAAAATTTTTATTTTTTAAATATTTTTATTTTAATAACACATATTGAAGCTACTTAAAACTTTTATAAGAAAACATTAACACAGTTCATGTACAGGGTGAGGTAAAAAAATATTCAAAGAAATTAAGTTACCTTTCTTAACAAGTTTTCCAAATTTTTTTAATCACTTTGTAAGCATGTTTAAAGGCTTTTAAAATGCCTACAGTTTGATGTGCCCCCTCGCTTCAAAAATAAAAAAGTTATAAGTCTGGGAAATTTTAAGTGGCGCACCCTGTATACATAATGTGTATATGTAGATATTTATGAAACCTTCCCTGTAGTTCTAGGGATAATCACAATTGCTTAGACATATATCTATGTGCAATTATGGCATCATTTTGCATTCACCATTTTGGGTTTTTATTTTTGACGTAAGATTCGATATCAGCTGCTTCAAAAGTATGTGACAGCCAATTTTAGAGCAATTCCAACGAAATGTGAATTTTGTCCTGTTTTTGACATTTTGGCCCACTACGCACTGGGCGTAGCTTGATGAGAGAAATTACGTGGGACCATTGATTGATTGATTGCTTGATTTACCAACGTGCGGTAGGCATTGTTGCCACTCCCAGGTATACAGCTGGGCCTGCTACGTCCACGCTGGGTTGGACTATGGTCATGCTTGTTACCAGCAGCGAGATCCACATGGCGCATGGTAAAGGAATGTGGGATGGGAGGTGTAGGTACATTGCGAACAAAAATATCCTATTATTTGTAATAACAAATTATCGTTATTATAAATTGAAAACTAAGTTTTTAACACGTTGACTGCCATGAGTATTCAATTGAATACACATTAGGTGGGTCCAAGGCGCCACGTGTATGTATTGGAATACACAATCTAGTTTATACATATAGGACAAAAAATACTCTTGGCCTGGAGGACCCACTACTGAATTTGGTGCGGAAGTCAACGTGTTAATTCAAATCACTTGCATATTCACCATATTTGCAAATATTCTCGTAAAATATAAATCTTGTTTCCAATTTTTGCTCACTCTTGTAGCTTGATATTATATCAATAATGGGACCACCGCTGTGCTATACCGTTCAACTTGTAATAGCGTCGATAAAAATCGTTTAAGCTACGCTGGAGTAATCAGTAAACATAAAAAAAATATACGTACAGATCGAATTTATATGCCGTCCTTAGAGGACCGTAGCTACCTTAGGAAGCATTTAGGAATTAGGAACATATTAATAGCGGACAAGAACTGTTTCCCTAGCACCCTGTATACTTCATCACGTAAAGTATAAAAAAATTAACTGACTACTAATGATATTATTTCTTGTTTCATTCTCTGACATTCCAAATGGAGTAAAAACTCCGTTTTATAAGCAAATTAACAAACATCAATAATATGATATAATTCTAAAGACTTAATCCCTTTAGAAAAATTGTAGATAATTCATTGTATTTGTACATGCAGAACCTCGAACAATATGATATTGTGGATGCAGCGGTTAAATCAACAATGCTATTTTTTCCAATTTGTTTTGTGGTTTCCTCTCAATTGTTTTATTCTACTTATTACTCCACGTCGTTTGAGGCTATTTATTTTGTTTTCCCAAATGAAAGGAAATGGGAGACGCCATAAAATGGTGTGTTTGTTTGCTTTTTTGTTTCCTTTCAGCGAAGTTAAATAAGTTTGTAGTTAACGAGTTCTGTAATGTTTTTCTCATACATTGAATGTAAACTTTTACAACTTACAACAGGTTTTGCTCAATTTCTGCCTTCAACATAAATATTTTTGTAGTTTCCCAGTTTCATCTTCAAACACAGTAGCATTAAAGGATGCTGTAGGTAATTATTAACTGAATTAAACTTAAATATAAAAGAAGGGAACTTCTCTATTTAAGTTTGTTTGTCAGTTTAAAATTATTTTTGTTTTTAAATTAATTAGATAACTGACAAAATAAATAATACAAGAACACACACAATTTTCAAGTTAAATTAACGAAATTCTAAAAGCTGAAGCACAGAGAAGCAATCAAATACAACATCGCACCAATCAAATCATTAATGGTAAACTAACCTAGTTCGGCTTTTGACAGTACAAACACGAAAAATGTATCGCTCTAATTTTTAGTATCGACGCGTCGACAAATATCTCGGTCACGTCTTCTATTTTCATTTCATAGAGCTCATTAGAGCGACATTAAAGCGACATGCATAATTCCCACCATTAAAACGACCTTAAATAAATAAATATGTCAGATTTGAGACATTTAGCTTCTGGCAATCTTACCTTATGCAAGAGATAAATTCTATCAGGTGCGTCCTTTATAAATTTATTAACTTCTTCTGATGTCAAAGTTTTGGCCTTCTTCGCTTCATATCCCTCAGATTTTCTTTTCAGAATAGAACGTAGTTTTCCATACTTTTCCAAATCTATGTCGTGTTTTATATTCAGAACTGCTTTTAGCATGGAATAAAATGACCATAATGAAGAAGATTTGTATCTGTCAGCTAAGTCAGCAAAATAGGCTAATAATGCATTTTCAGAAAGCGAGTTAGTTTTTTCTGAATGCCCCAATCCATGAAACTTTAGTACGCTTTATCATAAAGACTTTTTGATTTCTGTAGTAGTAAATTAGATGCTGTTGCTTCTGCTCTTTCAATTATTTATGGTGGAGTACAGTATCTTCTGAATCACTTTCCATTCTTTCCATTCCTTTCACAAAACTAACACAATCAAACACAATTCTGTAAAACCCGTCTTTACTTTGATTGTTTTGGGCGTCTGTTTATTTATTTATTTTTTTTAATAGTTACCGGTCTCTATGGCATTTTTAATGTGCACACATACACTGATTCATGCATAATTTTCTGATTGGTACACGACGGGATATAATGACCAGAATTCCTTCATCATAATTGCCTGTTGGATTAATTGATGGCATTATATACAAAAAAATCACCCATTTAATGTTCATATTATTTGTTAGTCGTATATAAAGTATTATAATACGAAACAGTAGGTTGTACAACATTTCCCCAAATATCAAGGTCCAGAAGAACTGGAAATATCAGGAGTATATAGCACTCTGTATTCTCGCGCACAAGTTTACATCTAAGAGGCCAAACGACACATAAATACCAGACTCAAAAAATGCATTAGCCATACAAAGAATGGAAATTCTACAAAATCAGCGGTTGCCGAACAGAAGAAACCGGCCATTTGATAAAATCCGATGAGACAAGGAAATTAGGCAACCCCAAAAATCATTGGCCAAGAAGATACAGTGAAACCATTGAAATAAATAAACATCCGAATAACAGAACTATAATGTGGAAGTCAATGTTCCGCATGAGTAATGATTGAAACGTCAGGTGCTCAACAAAGTCAACTCGGAAGAAGACCCGGAAACCAGCAGCCAGGTTTTATATTGGTGTTTTGTTGCTAGTGTAGCAACAATTGATTTATACTGTAACCAATTGTTGCTATTTTATCTTACTAGAAATTTAAGATTTTATTAAGGTTTTATATTGTTGTTTTGTTTCTATGAATTGTTCAGAAACATTTTTAATATGTGCTTCCCTTATCTAAAATAACAGTGAAGCGTTTATCAATATTGAAATATTTTACGAGTTCTACGTCAAATCCATATAACATCGCAATACAAATAAATTCATTGATCTGAAACGTACTCACTATCAAAAAATTTCCTCAAATATATTGCAATAAATCTGACTCAGCTGCAAAAGGATAGAAACTGTTTACTTTATTGAACTCTGTTTCTTTGAAGTACGGCGCAGTGTAAAATTTACTGTGCTCTGAAATCATGCTGTATCTCTACCTAGCTTGTTTGGAGATAAAATTCATGTTCTGCCTGTGGATAGATGTCATCAGGAAGCGGAAGGAACAATACATTGTCGTCATATTAGAGCGAAATAAATTCGAAACTTTGCTCATTTTTATTTAAAACTTTGAATACCTTTTGATTTAGTAACCGATGACTTCGACATATAAAATGCATTCGAATTTCAATTAACTTCCTTAAAGTTTACTTTCGCCTCTCAGGATAACGATATAAAGTTTTCCGTTTGTGTTAGAACTAATTTACGCCCTATCATCACAGAGATAAATTGCGAAAAGCGCTTCCAAAGTTGAAAAATTTGTTTGCCTTTTGTTTGACACACGCTAATGTTTGATATGAATTCGTTGGGTAAAGAATAACGAACACAAAAATGCTTTTTCCGCTTTTAGAAGCACACAATGCATATCATACTATTTAATCTACTTTTACACGATGTACATACTTTAAAGAACAAATACACAATAGGAATGTTTTATTTTTAATGTCTTTTCATATGTTGGCGTATCAAACTAGAAACAATTTTGCTTCTTTACCGTGATGCCTGGCTATTCCAGTTCTCGGTCAAGTAGATATTCCAGAAAAATGCATTATCTACATTTTAGCTAAGACTAAAGAATAAGAGTACTCAACTTACCAGCAATGAATCAGTTCAATGTGACATAATTTCGACCTAAATTACACGAATCATGGTTCAATTCGTTTAAATCTTCCGCTGCATATATTTTTGACTCACTGTATCATGTGATTATATACATTCGAGCGCTATCGAGTAGTCTTGACATAATAACTAAAATAGTCCATTAGTCCATTTACAGACTCTTTCTGCCTTCTAAACTTACATTACTCCTCTCGGTAAACCGGAAAAATTGTCAGATTTTCCTGCTGATAAAGGAAGTCGATCTCACTACGATAAAATCGGTGGACCCTAGCATCGTGTAACGATCCACATGGTTATTAAGAATAAGATCAAAATATAATCTAGTTCCAGATCTCGTTAAAATATATACGTGTACCATATTTCAAGTCAATATCTTAAACGGTTCCAGAGCACAAAAGAAAGTTTCAGACAGACCGACCGATAGACAGACAAACAGATTTCTTTTTGCTCAGCTCTATTGCTTTAAGTACAGACCACGAATAATGAATTGTTGCTGATATTTTTTCTTGAAGAAATAATAATGTAAAATCTACATTAAAATTTGAGAGACAAAAATTACATTCAGTTTAAAATTTCATTATACGGAATAGTTTTTGAAGGTTTGTACAATAACTATTATCCTCATATTTAAAAAATGTACACTGAAACAGTGTTAAAAGCATATCAAAATCTATGATTTAAAACTTAATTTAACATCCAAAGCGAAAATCCCAATACTCAAATATTTTGCATAGCACAATATTTTCCCCTGATGGACACCCAATATACAGTATCTGTATGGGATTTAATTAATTTGAAATTATTGATTTGAATGTTTGCAAATCTGCAATAACCAACGTCAAACGCAAACCATTAAAAATTTATTGTTATCTCTATAAACAACATTTTAAAATATACACATAAATAAATGCATGTGGCGTCAGAAATTAAAAGCGCACTATTAAAATACAAATGTTTGCATAAGTTATAAATAAATAATTGAAATATAAATTCATCCAATCCATTCTACTACAAACTAAATCTAGAAAATTGGGAATTTGATTGAAATAATTAATAAAAGTTAAAAATACCTAAAATATGTTACCTTTTACAAAATATCTGTTGTTATAGGTAGAACAATTTTTTATTTTTGAAATAAATGAAATATTTTTTTTTTATAATACTAGTTTATAGGTACAGTAAGTATACATTTCCTCAAACTTTTGAATAAATATTAATATTGATATAATTTACGGTATTTTTAAAAGCTTTTATTTAACTTGCAATGTTTGTACGTTTGTTTTAGGTCAAATCTTGCAAGCTGAATTTCGACTAGTTCTAATTAAGCTAGAGCTTTGAAATTTGGCACACGTGTATAACTCCGGTGACAATGCAACATAGTATAGCCATTATCGGTCTAAATCCAATATGGCGGACGTCTCAAGATAGCGGATAGCCTTTCTCTTCACCCCTTTATATAGGTATCAAATGAAAGGGTTTGACGAGTAAAATACGATAAACTATGTGACGTCATTCTAAATTCAATATGGCGTAAGTCCCAAGATGGCGGATCGCCTTTTTCTTCACAACCTCCTTGATATAGGGTTTGATGAGTAAAATACGATAAACTATGTGACGTCATTCTAAATTCAATACGGCGGACGCCCCAAGATGGCGGAGTATCTTTTACTTCACAACCCCCTTGATATGGATATCAAATGTAATGTAGTGTAAAATACGATAAACCGTGTGACACCATTATAAATTCAATATGGCGGACGCCCCAAAATGGCGGAGTATCTTTTCTTCATCACAACCCTCTTGATATGAGTATCACATGAAAGGATTTGACGAGTAAAATACGATAAACTATGTGACGTCATTCTAAATTCAATATGGCGGACACCCTAGGATGGCAAATTATCTTTTTCTTCACGACTCCCTTGCCATGGGTATCAAATGAAAGGGTTTTGTCTGTCTGTTTGTCTGTAATATAAGTAGACTAAAAAGTAAAAAATAAAATTATATAAAAAAATATTTTTAAGGAAAAGCTTTTATTTGAAAAAACTGTACTAAAAAGTAAAAATTTTTTTTTTAAATTCATTCACCTGGAAACCAAAAGCTTTGGGGGCGGTCAGTTGACCAAAGTTACTATGCAATGGCGCTATATGACCGTCCCCAAAGCTTTTGATTTCCAGATGTATGAATTTTAAAAAAATTATTTTTACTTTTTAGTACAGTTAAAAGCTTTTTCTTAAGGCGGCTACAGACGTAACTGCATACTTGAACGGTATGCATGCGCAAGTTTATTGTACAAGTATACTGGAACGTGTGTTTTATAACACTTGTTCAAGTATTGTGATTGTACAAGTGACATGAGACTTGATGAAATTCTATATTGTATAGAGAATATTATTTAGGTATTATGCAAATCACAACTTACACACTTTTTATTTATTATGAAAATACCTACTTTCTGTATATTGTTGCCCTAATCTGGGCACGCTAATATACTAGTCAGGTAAATACTTTAAAACACTCATTATTGGAGAATCAATCAAAACAACTACTCTTCTAGCTAATACTGACGAAGTATTGAATTACATGATACGATTCTTAGCATTTTAAAGAAAAAAATATATTGAAAATACTTTTTTATTTAATATGAAGTTATCTACTTTCTGTATATTGGTGCCTTAATCGGGTCACGCTAATATACTACTTAGGAAAACACTTTAAAACACTCATTATTGGAAAACCACCAAAACAACTACTCTTCTAGCTAATACTGACGAAGTATTGAATTACATGATAGGATTCCTGAGTGTTTTAAAGTGTTTTCCTAAGTAGTATATTAGCGTGACCCGATTAAGGCACCAATATACAGAAAGTAGATAACTTCATATTAAATAAAAAAGTGTGAATGATTAAATTTGAATAAATGATTAAAGTATTTTCAATATATTTTTTTCTTTATAATGCTAAGAATCGTATCATATAATTCAATACTTCGTCAGTATTAGCTAGAAGAGTAGTTGTTTTGATTGATTCTCCAATAATGAGTGTTTTAAAGTATTTACCTGACTAGTATATTAGCGTGCCCAGATTAGGGCAACAATATACAGAAAGTAGGTATTTTCATAATAAATAAAAAGTGTGTAAGTTGTGATTTGCATAATACCTAAATAATATTCTCTAATCATGATAAAAGCAAATAAATAAAAAATAATTAATTGTAAAAATCTATATTGTATACTTGTACATGTTGTTTGCGCAAGTATATTTGAGCGTGTGTACGGCAGGTCGGCAGACTTGTGTAAACAGGTAATAGTCTTGTTGAACCTGTGCGATGACGAGCGATTTGAGAAAAAGGAATCGCAAGATTTTCGAAGAATTTATAACGATATATGAAAGTAAGCCATGTCTTTGGATTATAAAATCGAAAGATTACCATGGTAAGGTGAAAAGAGAAGCGGTATATACAGTAAATTGGCAGATAAACTAAAAGAAATAGAGCCAAATGCCGATCGGGAGAAAGTGGTAAAGAACACATTACAGGAAGGAGAAGAAAAAAGTTGAAAAAACTCGGTGGTCAGGGGCGAGTACAGAAGATGTTTATGAATCCACATTGTGGTACTACCATTTTAAAAGGTTAATGTGCGAATACTTCTTCCTTTTTCTTTAACCACCTCTTACACCACATACTACGTTTTTTTCGTTGTTTTTTGAGAATTAAGACAAACGCAGTTAAAGCAAGCGTGTCGTCTTCATCCGTTGATGACATTTTTATTCTTTATTCGCGCTTAACTGTCACTGCACAATTGTTCAAGTATACTTTTGCGTGTGGCGGCGACGCAAATTTCAGTATATTTTAGAAATATTTTTTTTATATAATTTTATTTCTAAAGCTGTTCTTTATTATGAATGAAACTGTGAATCAAAAAATTGCAAACAATTCTAAAAATAAGAATAGGTAAAATTGTTTGCTATTTTCGAGGAATGGCAAGACTGACATCTTGTTTACTATTCTTATAATTACATATCATTAACCTATTTGGGTGTCCTCATTTACTCGGTATACAATCGTAATTTGCACTAAAATCGTAATCAGAACTTATTGTTTGAATGTGTATGAGCGCATCCTTGCTTGCTGCAACTGAGGTGGTATCAAATTTTAGGTTAGATTCCCTACTAATTTTCTAGCACTCGTCGCATTATGTGTTAACTATCCTCAAGCTAAGGGCTGAGTCTCAACATATCACAGCGTGGAAACTGCTCTACCGAGCACACAACCCTGCGAGGTGCGTAAGTTGTCTACAGACAATTCCGAGTTCCAACATTGATCGACGATCGCGGCGAACTGCGACCGCCTAGTAAAGTCACATTGATTTGAGCCTTTCCACTCTCGGAACTCCAAGAGATATCGTTGCCACCTTCGACTAGAAAGGATACGGCCTTAGAGGCGTTCAGGCATAATCCCACGGATGATAGCTTCGCACCACCGCCCGCTCGAGCGAGTGCGTGTACCAAATGTCCGAACCTGCGGTTCCTCTCTTACTGAGCAGGTTACTATCGCAACGACATCAGTAGGGTAAAACTAACCTGTCTCACGACGGTCTAAACTCAGCTCACGTTCCTTATTAGCGGCTGATGTTAAAGAGGATTGGTGACATAGTACATGCCTGACGCCTTGTCAACTTTACTGCTGAAAGAGTTATTGTTGTCAATTTTCAACGAAGCAGAGTTTTGTCTGTACTAAATGCCTTCGTGCTTCCATCTCCTATAATACAACCCATAGTTTGTTCCATTAAATACCATCAACAGCCTTACGTAATCTACGAAAGATACCTACATTGGCACATAATATTTTTTGCCTTTTCAATAAGTAGACAGTCGACGCAAATTCACAATTTGTTCTTTAGTACATTTAACAAAGCTTCCTAGCTCAGAAGATATTTGCCAAGACACATAGTGCTAATATGAAGTCTGAATTGAAGGAAGCCAACGACAGTTTTGGTTGACTCATGTCATTAACTTAAAACTATTTTTCGTAGTGTATATATCTGCTTAAATGACGAAGGGTGAGTCTGCCATGCGAGTAGCGGGACAACGCTCGACAAGAGTGTCTCAACTATATAAAAAAATAGGATCGCTGGAAGACTAACAGATTACAGGTTAAGATTTTCTTACATTTGTAGATTGTTTAAGAGTTCGCTTGGCCCTGACTTGGCCTTTCTTCACCTCGACCTAAAAGATATTTTTTGATTTACCCTACAACTAGTTGTTGGTACATAATGTGGATTATTATCTTGCATTTGCAAAGTATATGGTCCACAGTCACAGTTGTAGCTTCACAGTATCTGCATTTGTCATCTACTGCCACGCCCGTGTTCTTGAGATGATCTCAAGGGGCAATGGCCAGTTAGAAGGTCTGTGATCAGCCTTAGGTCGAACTTTTCATGTTCAAAAAGCCTTGTGGCATTCTTTGTCGAATAGGTTATAAACCTTTTTTTCTTGTATTTGGCCTGAAGTATTCCTAGGATTTCTTTTGTTCCTTTTCCCATTTTTGGACCTTGTGCCCTTTAGATAAGTCACAGAACGGTTCGGGTCCAAAAAATGGGGCTTCAGCCTCTTTTCTTCCAAGTCTGTCAGCTAATTCATTGCCTTATATTCCGTCATGCTCTGGCACCCACATCAAGGTAACCTTGTTATTTTTTGCTAGTTTCTGCATTCCCAGGCAATTTTAAACTCGAAGGTATAAAACCTGAGAGCCTTTAGTGCTGCCTGGCTCTCTGAAAGTATATAGAACTTTGCCCTTCGAGTGCCTCTGTTAAGGTATTCTTGGGCACAGAAATCTATAGCATAGATTTCTACCTAGAAGATGGTTGGGGTGTTACCAAGGACTTTAGATAGCCTGAATTTAGGCCCGCTATGCCCGCACCAACCTCTCCATTCATCTTAGATCCATCTGCGTACCAGATGAGTGACTCTTTCTCCAACCGCAGTAATTTGAGCCTGCCCGCCTGACGGCTCTCAATCAACACATCAAACGGGCAGTCAAAGTCATGCTTGATTGGCATTGAGTCAGTGGGTTTGGTCATGGATTTAAGTTGGATTAGCTCCAAAATCTTTAAATGACCAACCAGGTCTCTTGATATAAATTTAAGTGTCTGATGCATCCTTAGAGCAGTAAGTGCTGCCTTCTTCCTTATATGCAAATGCAAAGGAAGTAAGTCCAGCATTGCCCACATAGCTGCGTTGCAGTTTCTGCAGCTTTCCTTACAGCTTAAATTTTATACTTTGTACTACTACCATAAAGTATTAGTGCTAATGATTTTAGTCGAACCACTTTAACATACTTTCATATTATTATTCAATTATGTTAAATACTTGTTCAAGTGGTAGAATAACGTTAAATAAAATGTTAAAGAAATCAGCCTAAAATTTCTGTCACTGTCTCCCGAGCTATTATTTTACGGGAGTGTGATATTGATACGAGCAATCTGTCCTTACATTATAGCCCAGTCGACGTAGGTATTTACCCACAAAAAATTGCAAACTGTAAAATGTTTTAATGAGTTGGTAAAAGTGTGTAGAATAATATCCTGAAAATTTTACATTTCGCTCGGGTGCAGAACATAAAAAAAAGTGAAAAAAAAATTTTTTTTCATCCATTTTTCCAAAGTTTTTAAATTAAATCAAGCTAGAAAAAATAAAAATATCCTAACAAAATGTATCGTTAAAGCCACGGTTTTCCCGGAAAAAAATAGTCAAGTGTAACGTTATAACTCGGAACGAGATCCATGCGTGCACGCGCTTGAATACGCATGACTGTGACACCGACGCACTGAATTACATGTCACTAAATCAGAATCTGTTCAATCTATATGAGTGTTGGTTCATTTAAAAGATGGAAATTGTAGCTTTCTGATGCTTTCTTGTTTTAAAAAATACAAGCAAAGGATGGATGGGAAAAATATACTTATATATATTATCACGCCCGAACTCAATCGTCGCAATAAACAATATAAATAAAAGCCCTTCAAAAAAATTCTTTCTTCATTGTGAACTGTTGAAAAGTATGTACACTTCATGATTATTATGGTCTATTACGTTGTAGTAACGAGGATTAAAAATAAAATTATATAAAAAAATATTTTTAAGAAAAAGCTTTTATTTGAAAAAACTACTAAAAAGTAAAAATAATTTTTTTAAAATTCATACACCTGGAAACCAAAAGCTTTGGGGGCGGTCATATAGCGCTATTGCATAGTTAATTTGCTCAATTGACCGCCCCCAAAGTTTTTGGTTTCCAGGTGTATGAATTTTAAAAAAATTATTTTTACTTTTTAGTAGTTTTTTTAAATAAAAGCTTTTTCTTAAAAATATTTTTTTTATATAATTTTATTTTTTACTTTTTAGTGTACTTATTTTACAGACATTTGCCACAGCCATCCACTCCTTCCCTCTCCCGTCTTCTCACCTATCTAACACGACTTCCCACTTCTTCCCACCTTTTCCTGCCCCTTCCCCCGCCTTTTCCCATCTCTCTCCACCCCATTTCCACCTCTACCCACCCCTTCCCACCTCTTCCCATCCCTTCTCACCTCTTTTCCCACCAGTTTCCACCTATTACAACCCCCCCCTCCTCTTCCCACCCCATCCCTACCTCTTCCCATCCAAAAAAAAAAAAAAATTATTCAGTTTGCAACTTTTTGTGGGTTTCACTATAAAAATGTTCTCTGTCGTCTGGGCTATTACTTACTAATAATTAAAAAATTCAAAATAACGTTCTGCCGAAGAACTAGAAAATAGTCTAAAAATAGCGTGATTTAGGTATGTGATAATAAAATATATATTTCATATTTTTAAAACAACAATCCTGTAAGTATTTTTTGTTTATTTAGACTCAGCGTGTCCTGTAATCGTTTTGGCAATATCAACAATAGAAAATCTCAAAACGAGATTAGAGTTGTAAGTTTGTTTCACTGTTTCGTGTGTAAAGAAAAGAAAGAAATTCAATCTGATATTTGCTGGAAATGGCAGCAGCTGTGGTCAATGTAAAATGGAAATAATTCTTCTCATGATGAAATCTGGCGAGGGAGGGTTGCATTTGTCCGAGAGTTTTACAATAAATTACGGGCCACTGTCGTTTCACGAATTAAGTGTTTTCTGACATTAGATATGATTTATAAGATTCGGTACAGAATTAATATTATGCTGTAAAATGTCGAGATATTCAGGTGACATTTAAATTGGAAATTCTACACTTCATGAGAAATTGTATGTAGACATAGAATTTACGGACAAGAATTTACGGTCAAAACTATTTCCTGACAATTATCTTGTAGATCAATATTGTGAAAGCTGCTACCTAAAGCAAAAAGTCAGTACTATAAATGCGCAAAAGTAATAACGCCAATTTAATGAATTTGCAAATACCTGTAACCACCACTAAATACAACTGTGGTTGTTACGTACTTCACCCTTTGTGCCAAACATAAATCTTTCTACGGAAGGTATTTTTGTTCCGATACCGCCTCGAATAGTTGATTTAATTAAGAAAATCCTCCGTAGATTTTCCAATTTATTTTCATATTAAAATAAATCTCCAGTTCCGTGAAGGACTTTGTTAAAAATGTAGTGGTGGAGAAATTTCACGGTAACGTTTAATTAAAGCCGAATATCGTAGACAAAATGCATAATGTTTTTTTAATTAAATTCAATTAGAAAGATAATGAAGTGTTTGACTTAATCAAGCAAAGGCAGCTCTGGCCTTGTCATTCTCTCTGTAACCTGAGAAAGAAAACAAACTGGGGCGAATTTTCATGGAATTTCAAGGGATAGAACCATATTATTAAAGAAATAATATAGAGTAGAATAGCCATTTACTAATCCAGTCGATCATTACAACGATATAGGATAGGTCAAACAAAGAAATAAAAATGAAAAGGATTTATAAATTTAAATAGAAAAACAGAAAACAAAAACGAGTAAGCGAATAATTAGAAATATTTATTTAACACCGTCACACGAGTTTTGCCGACCATCTTTTGTTTTCGGCGCCTGTGATAAATAAAATAATTATTTTACTTCCACATCCAGTGAAAGTATAGTAACAAGAAAAAGTTTTTTTCAAATTTTTATTGTTCAAATAGGCTTAGAATGTCATTAAACGTCGAGATTTTAAGTTTGATAAAAAAAAATCTGTCTGTCTGTCGGCCTGTTTGTAACTTTTTTGTGCGCACGATTACTCTGGACAGTTTAAGATATTCACTTGAAGTTTGCTACACGTATGTATTTTAACGAGATCTAGAACTAAATTATATTTTCATCTTATTCCGTTGGAAGGTTGTGGGGTAAATTGGTAAATGGGGGTAAATGGGGGTAAATAGGTAAATCAAGCAGGTAACAGCCCATAAAATTGGTATTTAGTATATACAAGAAAAGCTAATGTCTCAAAAACATTTTGGGCATCTACCCCACCCCATTATTAAAGGGGGTGGAAAAAATAATTTGTAATTTAGCGTGTATACAAGAACCTAAGGCCTCAATTTTCTTTTACTTCATCCACTACGCTACCACTCCTCTGCCACCATCCCCACCCCCACTACCGATGTGGCATATCGTTTTATAGGTTTTTGGAGTAGACGATTTCAAATATTATGTTATTAAAGTTCCATAATCAATAATTTTCACATAGTGATGAACTGCAAATATAGTATAGAAGTGGCTTTTCTCGAGTACTATAGATGGGCAGTAGGTTACCTCAAGTAGTATGGATGCACAGTAGGTTACTTCAAGTATTATGGATGTGTAGTAGGTTTCCTCGAAGAAAATGCTTGAAGTAGAAGCTTTCCTTCAATCGTGTAGTCCACGGCACACAATGATTTTTTTATATCTTTGTCATGCCATTTTCTGCGTATTACTTCCACATTCAGTGGAGTGCAATTATAGCATTTTTGTTGTAAAAGACTTGGATAGGAAGTCTGGATGTGGAAGTAGTGATTCCTTAGGCAACGGTTTTTTAGTTCATCTCGATGTAACTCAAAAACGGAACAATGAATTGATATCAAATTTTGACTGTATTATGAGGACATACTTCTTAACAAAATATATTAATGTAAAAGTCAAACATTAATAAGATTAGAAAATATGATTTCTTTTCTAAAGTTATGTCGATAAAATCTGAAAATGTACAATTGCATATACTGAGTGTTTCGTGAGAAAATGGTCATGGTTGAACGACAGAGAGAGAACATCGATGGTTATCAGAATCATCCATAGAAAAAGCTCGTTGCTGAAATACAGCGCGCTTCATATATTTTGCCAAAATTTCTATTGATTATTACTTTGCAAAGGAATGAAATAATAAGTTCATATTTGGCTCATATAATACACTAGTGGTCCTGAATAAGTAGATAAATGACACACACAAATAATAAAGACTTGAAAATTTTTTTTTTCTGCAAGAAAACAATACTCTGGCTAGTATTTTTTAAATTTCGATACGAAATTCGAAAAGTACATAAAAAACCGAATCAAATGGCTTCATTAACTT
The DNA here is from genome assembly GCA_936432065.2 of Rutpela maculata. NCBI lineage: Eukaryota > Metazoa > Arthropoda > Insecta > Coleoptera > Cerambycidae > Rutpela > Rutpela maculata. Next base: position 117,279,424 of record OW386285.2, read on the forward strand.
TTTTGCCACATTTTTGCCGCCTTTTAGTCAGTAAAAATTTGGTGCGGCATAATGCCTCGTTCCTTATTTTATGGATGGAGATTTGAATCAAAATACTTATTTAGAAATTTTGAATAATTTTGTTATGGGCGAATTGGACAATGAAAATTTGGTTTAGAAGAAATAAATAATTTTTCAGCAAGATGGAGGCCCCAGCACATTCTACAATTCTAGTTACACAATGGTTAGACAATCACTTGCAAAACAGGTGGATGGCCTCCATTCATAATAGAAATCACCTTAACCCAGAGAGGCTAGGAAACGTTCCCAAGATAGAGGCTAGCAACACATGATGTCACCTTCTTGCAAGCACAATGGCCTGTATGTGTAATGCGAGCCCGTTGTTTTTTATTGAAAGGCTAATATAATATTATTGATCAGCATGCATTTCAAAATTTAAAGACATTTTTGATTTATTGTCTTAGAATTACTGCCTCATAAAATTATATTTTTCAAATATTAAATAATTAATAAATTTTAAACGAATTGTATTTCGAAAAAAAGTTATTCTTCATTTTTTATTTAGATTCACAGCTTATTAGCTAGCCTACTTTATAAAACGTATAAAGATCGTTCGGAAAAATTATTAAGACGTCGCAATTTGAAAACAAATAACAATCGGATTGCAAGTTGGGGATTTCTTAGTCATACACTCTCGGAATTTGGTACTCTTCTCCTGAATCAACCGGTATATTATTTAATTACATAAAGTGTTCCTGTCACTTTTTAGACTAATTTACAATTCAATTTTCTTACAATTGGGACACTTATTTCGCACATTTTTATCTGCATAATTTTGTATTCCCAACATAGGTTTTTACGTTCTCTTATGATACAATAATGTATGCGACTAAAATTTTCCATATTTAAGGGGGGCAGAAACTAATCTTTAATGGTTAGCTTAAAGCATTATTAATAATCTTCCTATCATTATTCTAAGTTTATTGTCAATTCTGACGTTAATTTGAATAAAATAAACAACGAATAAAACTATTTAGTGCTAGGTTAACAGTTATTCTATCTAGTGAACTTTAATGTATTGAAACAGAAAACACTTTAATAGTAGTAGTACTCGACCGCAAATGGATAAAGAGCTGAGAAGTAGACAACGTCTGCTACAAGTTAGTAATGCCTGGAGCTGGAGACAAACCCCTGAATGTGACAGTTCTAAGCAGAATAACATTGATAAATGGTTGCCATTGGAGCAGAAACTGTTTATCAACAGCTGTTTTTACGCTGATATCAGATTATAATTTTATGATTAAGGAGAATATTAAATAAAAAACGAAGAAACAATTAAGAATCTATTTACTCCCAATTTTGTACTTATCAAGGTATTTTAATATTCCATGGCTTGACCTTCTTCAATTGATTAAAAAACATTTTAAATCTCGTAATTCTGGAAAGAAAAATTAATATGAAAATTTCATACCTAACTTTTTGAAGTTTGTTCTTGGTTTCGTTACCATAGCAACCCAAAAAATTTCCGGAAATTTTTATCCTTCAGGGTGCCTTGGGCGAAATTAATAAGTGGAAATTTTTCTGTCAAATTATTGACATACCTATGATCATATTTGACATTTGCTTTTACATAAAAATGGAATTTTATTTGTCATATTAAACGAGATAATTATAAAAAAAAATTATTGAGCTCGTGAAACAACATTTTATTTGATGTTTAATTATGATACTGAAAATTTCAAATGTGTTTGAAAATCCTTTAAAAACTCCTCGCGTTTCAATGATGAATACATCGGCGAAGAATCTGTATCAATTAAATGTCTATGTTTGACTACATAAATATAATATATTGAAACAATTGTTCTACCTATTTTAGTGAACAAAACTTATTTCATAACACACAAATAGAGTTGTCTTAAACAATTTTCAGTAATTTTTTGAAAAAGATATTATTTATCTATTATACGAATATAGGTATTCCGGTTCACCCAAAATGTTGTAACATTAGAAAATAGAAGAAAAACAGAATTCCACACATTTTAGTGAAGAAAACGTAATATCAAACATTTCAGTGAACATACATTAACCCCTCATGTAGTAGTTTTTTGCAACTAAAATGGGTGGAAATATTTTTTTTACTTTTGTTTCCAAAACGCGACATTTTACTAACTCATACTTATGACTTATGACACAACAATACTAATTCCAATGCGTTTCTGTCATTTTGTCAACAAAACCCATTTATGGCCTACTAATCTTATACCTTGTTATGTCTTAGAATAATCTTAATGTCAGTTGAAATTAGTATTTATTTAATTTATTTCGGTATGAAATTTTCTTACCGAATATCCCACGAGCTTAAATTAATATCCGGAAATTTTTCCTCGTTCATGAATATTTTAAGAAAATTATCCCTCCCCTGCGGCTCGGGATAATTTTCAAAATATTCATGACCTCGAAAAAATTTCCGGAAATAATTTAAGCTCTGGGGATATTATAAGTGAAAATTTCACTCGTTACTTTTTTAGCCAATCAGAAGTTTGTTCTTTCAATCTGGTATGATAAGTATTTCAATTCTGGATGACTTTTTTTAACCTCACAAACTTATTCACAATATGTGCATAATGTATATCTGTACTTTTTCCATTCTTTAATATTTTATTCTTTAAAAACCTCGAAAGCAACTTCAACAATAGAAATATTAAGCTTACGCTGATTAAACTGTCAATGAAATAATGATAAATAGCTAATGACTTTTCCAAGCCATCTCTGTTAAGTTATAATGTGCTGAAACTCAGCTATACGATGTGCATAAAACATGAAAATAAATTAAAAAACAATGTTCCACCTATTTTAGTGAACAAAACTTATTTCATAACACACAAATAGAGTTATCTTAAACAATTTTTAGTAATTTTTGAAACTAAAATGGGTAAAAAGACATTATTTATCTATTATACGAATATACAGGTATTCCGGTTTACCTTAACTGTTTTAGTGAAGAAAATGTAATATCAAACATTTCAGTTAATGTATATTAACCTTTACCCAACTGAAACGATCTGCAACAAACATGGGGCTCACGATAAACGAGAAAAAGACAAAATATATGTTCGCTACCACCCGACAGCAAAAACGAGAGGCACCCAATATAGACATCGACGGAAATGGTTAAGGAATTCATATTGTAACGTGTTTCCACCCCTAGGAAACCACCCCTGCAAATTCCATGGGTTCCAAAATTTATAACAAGAGATAACCATTAACACACTTTATTAAATAATTTTACTGGATACTTCACAATACTGATATTAACTTAAATGTACTTTACTGACTAAAAATAACAATGTTTATCACTTTGTTTTCACTTTGGAGTCTTAACCTCACTTCTCACTTGTCAAATCCAAGACTTCAAAACTTTCTCTAATTCTCCCGCCGAGAACGCGGTCTTTTATACCCCTAGCAATTGCTTCCTGAATTATTCTAGATGGAATAACGTACAACATGTATTTGATGTATCTTATACATGTATTTAGTGTTGCCTATCCCCAAGGGGCGGATATTTGTAACAATATATTTAGGATCGCTAGTCAACAGCACAAACATCGTAAGCGTCGAAGTCAAACGAAGAGTTCTCCTGGCCAACAGAAGCTACTACAGTCTAACGAAACACATACCATCATCAAGCCTGTCGAGGAAGATCAAATGTACTCTGTACAAGACACTCATTAGACCTGTACTAGCTTATGGACCAGAAACCCGGACACTCACAGAAAACGATAAGGCCCTCTTAGGATGTTTCGAAAGGAAGATCTTGAGGAAAATATTTGGTACTTTAGACGATAACGGCTTGCGGCGCTACAATTTTGAATTATACCAGCTCTTCCAGAACCCGAACATTGTGAAGCATATTCAACTGGCACACCTGAGATGGATAGGCCACGTGCAACGTTTAGACCCAAATAGCACTCTGGCGAAGATATTCACTAGGAGAGGTCCGATGGGTAAACGAGCAGTAGGAAGACCAAGACTACGATACTTGGACGACGTAGAACGAGACTTTAAGACAGTGGGAATATTAAGATGGAGAATGCTGGCGGCGGATAGGAACGAATGGAGAAAAGTATTAGAGGAGGCCAAAGGCCCACAACGGGCTGTAGTTGCCAATGATGGTGATGATGATGGCGCAGGTAAGTAAAATAAAATGAATTTATTAATTTAATAAACAATATAATTTGCAGACATCCCTTGTCAGAAAAAATTGGAGTGATGGTAAATAATATTAGATATGTTAATGTAAATAAAATATACGGATGGCTAACAAACAAATTCATAGGACAATATTTATTTATGAATTAATTACTTCATTTTTATCAAGTAAACTACTAGTGTGTAGTTTTATATGTTCCTATATTACTAAAAACATGTGGGGAGGAATACCAAATATAACCTGAAAAAGACGTCAAATTAACGTCTAGTATAAGACGTCATTCATCTGAGACATTAGGAAGTCATTTTCACGTTTCATTTACGTCATCTAACTCGTTATTTCTCGTCACTCCTGACCAATTTTTCACGTCATTTTCACGTGCTTTTGCTACCTGGGATATCTAGGGACTGAGGGGACCACTCATGTAATGGACTGCTTCTGCCAATCCACATTTGAGGAAAATTAAGGTTTAACCAAATTATAACCTAAATTAAATTGTGAGAAGGCGTTTCATCTAACTGGAAAATTAAATTTACCATTTGCGACAGTGGAATGCCCATTAATAATTCGTCAAGATAATTATTTAGGAGGTTGAGAAAAGTTTGTCCATTTAAATTTTCCACAAAAACGAGACTCAGAATTCTGTTATTCAGTATACCACACGTGACATTGGCTTTGGGTACATATTGGTCCTTATAACTTACAATGCGACTTTTCGGTTTCACAATAACTGTTCTGTGATGTCACAACTTCATTAGTTGTAAATGAGGCTTCGGCAATGAAGATAATGTTTTTAGTAAAATTCTGATCAGTCAAATATTCCCTTTGTAACCACAAACAATATTCTAGCCTTCTTTATTGATCGCCATCTTTTAGTGTATAAAAATTTCGGCTTGAAAGATTTTAAACTGTTCCATTTTAGACAACGCCAAACTTTATTACTTTCCACGTCCAGTGGAAGTATAGTAATACATATAGTATAGTATAGTAGTATAAATTTGAAAATTTCTATTGCTCAAATAGGTTTAGAATGTCATGAAACGTCGAGATTTTAAGTTTGTGCCTAAAAAATTTCTGTCTGTCGTTGTATCTGTCTATCTGTCAGTAACTTTTTTTTGTGCGCACGATTACCTGGAACCGTTTAAGATATTAAGTAGAAATTAGGTACATATTTTAAAATTGTTTTTTTTACGAGATCTGAAACTAGACTATATTTTGATCTCATTCCGTTGAAGGGTTAAATTGGGGCAAATGGTAAATAGTTAGATCAAGCAAGTAAGAGTACGTAAAATTGGTATTTAGTATATACAGTGTGTTTCACTTGAAATGGTAACACCCTAATAACTTTTTTATTTATTTACCGATTTGAATCAGATTTTACTTAAGTATGGAACAAATTAGGATCTACTTATGACCAGAAATACATTCGCCCTACTACAAATGCAAAGCCACCTGCGGTACCAAAATATGCGGAAAAAATAAAAAAATCATATTAGGTATTTTTTTATCGGAAAATTTTGTTAATGAAACTGGTTTAGAATTGTCCAAAAGCCGTAAGTCCAAAATTTAATCAAAATAAAGAAACACTGAAATTTTGATTAAAATAATGTCAAAGTACGAAAATATTTTAATGGGTTTTTTTATTTAGAAAACTGTACTATGACAATTTTGTCTGAAATTAAACCCAAGCTGCCAGGTAGTTGTCAAGCAATTTTTTTTTTAAATAATTATTTTTAAAGTTTTTAAAATTTTAATTTTTCAATTTTTTAATTTTGGTTTGGACAATTCTGAACAAGTTTTATTAACAAAATTTTCCGATAAAAAAATGCCTAATATGATTCTTTGATTTTCTCCGCAAATTTTGGTACCGCAGGTGGCTTTGCATTTGTAGATGTTTTTCTGGTCATAAGTAGATCCTAATTTGTTCTATATCTAATTAAAATTTGATTCAAATCGGAAAACAAATAAGAAAGTGTATAAGAGAAGCTAAGATCACAAAAAAATGTTTGGCATTAGCCACCCCATGGTCACCACCTCCCCATTAAAGGGGGGATGAAAAAAATAAAATTTTAATTGAGTGTGTGTACAAGAACCAAAGGCCCCAAAAATTACTTCTACTTCATCCACCCCCACTCCCACTACCGAGGTGGCATATCGTTTTATGAGTTTTTGGGGTAGACAATTTCAAATATTTTATTATTAAAGTTAAATAAATGATTATTTCCATATACAATTTTTTTTCGTTGTGAGAGACTTTGGTAGAAAATCTGGATGTAGAAGTAGCGATTCCTTGGGCAGCGGTTTTTTTTACTAACATTTAAAATGAAAGCAACTAAGCGAAAATTAGATTCAGAGTCATTTCTGAACGCCGCTACGATTCATGCATCGTCAGTGGTTCTATTAATTAATACTTGATTTTTTGTCTATGTTTCTAGTATAACCATTTTTATTAAAAAGTATATTATTACTACATACGATTTTTGGTGTTACGGGTTTTTGATTTGGATGTATTGCAAAGTTGGCCGCATTCCTATATGATATTTTATTTTCACCCGCTGAATTAATTCAACTTTATCAGCTACGGAAAGATATTTCATTTTAAATAAGTAACTGAATAATTATTTAAACAGCAAATAATTACAAAGCTTCCATTATTATTGTCAAGTGAAAAATTTTGTTTAAAACTTCAAAGGTAACTAAATTTAAAGCAAACAAACGGAGTTTTTTAGCGTTTAGCTCAATAAGTCATTGACTTAATAAGTAATTGTAAGTGTCGATAGGGAATAAATTATTTCTAATGAAGCATTGTCAATTCACTACACATAATATATAATAGTCTAGGTGCCCGCGTATATAAATACAATTTATACATGTCCTCGTATAACTTCTTGTATGGCATAATTGCGCCTAGTCTATCACTTTTCTCCTCTGCGAAAATTTTCGTAAACGCGGCGTTCCTCCTCGGCATGAAAAAGACGATTTCCACTCGTCGGACTGGAAAATCGGCAAATATATTTTGTTGGACAATTTGAGAATTGGATTCTACATATATAAGTATTTTATACAGGGTGTTTTGAAAAGATTGGGACAACGCTTAGCGGTAGATACTTGACATCAAAACGTGTCGATTTAACTGAAAAAGTAGTTGTCCAACTCTTTTCGTTTTCAAGATAAAGGGTGGTAAAGTAAAAAAAATGTTTTCATAATTTGTCTCTATCTTGGGGACTAGAATACTTATCTACTTCAAAGTTGGTAACGATACGTTTTTAAGGTCGCTAATTATGATGGTGATATTGCCGATGTCATATTTTATAGATGGCGCTAGTTACAGTACTTTTATGTGACACTTTAAGCCATAACTTTTTTAGGTTAGGTTTTGGACATCGTCTTCTATTATACTCGAAACGCAATTTAGTTTCTTAAAGAAAATGTGTACTTGTTTAAACGCGATAAAATGCATCCTTTCAGAGAAATACGCGATTTACAACTTTGTCACACACCTGTTCGAAGAAATTCAACACCCCCCGGGTGTTTTGAAAAGATTGAGATATCGCTTAGCGTAGACTTTTGACATCAAAACAAGTCGATTTAACCCAACTCTTTTCGTTTTCAAGATACAAAGCGGTATAGTAAAAAAAAATTTTATTCGTATTTTGTCTCTATCTTGGAGAATATTATACGTATCTACAACAAGCACTATTGACGATTTCAAGACATCATACTTGACGTACAGCTACTAGATAAGAAACAGCATTTAGGTACAATTGAATTTCTTCGAACTGGTGTGTGATAAAGTTGTAAATCGCGTATTTCTTTGAAAGCATGCATTTTATCGCGTTTAAACAAGTACACCTTTTCTTTAGGAAACCAAATTGCGTTTCGATTATAATAGAAGACGATGTCCAAAACCTAACCTCAAAAAAGTTATGGCTTAAAGTGTCACGTAAAAGTCGTGTAACTAGCGCCATCTACAAAATATGGCATCGGCAATATTACCATTGTAATTAGCGACCTGAAAAACATGTCGCTACCAACTTCGAAGTAGATACGTATAATAGTGTGATGTGCTGCAACCCTTCAATTAATTCAGATGTATTTGCACCTACTCGAGAAAGAACCTACCAGTAGTAGTTCTAGAGTGATGACATCTGGAATTATCTAGAGAATGGTGGCGTCATCACAGAACAATCGAGATCTGTCATTTTTAGGTATAAAAGACCGACCGCATTCTCGGCGGGTAGTTCAGAAAGTATAGAAGGTAGAGAAGTTTCGAAAAGTGAAAACAAAGTGATAAACATTATTTTTAGTCATTAAAGTGCATTTAAATTAATAATCAGTATTGTAAAGTATCCAGTAAACTATTTAATAAAGTGTGTTAGTGGACAATCTCTTGTTATAATTTTTGGAACCCACGGAATTTGCGAGGGTGGTTTCCTAGGGGTGGAAACACGTTACAAATTGGTGTCAGAAGCGGAATTTTATGACAAGAGGAGCTCTGAAGTGTTCGAGAAGTATTCCCGAAGGTTAGTGCTAACACAGAGGACTAATTTACTGGACATTGTTGGACGGTTATTTTCGAACAGGAAAATAGTGTTAAGTGCATTTTTGAGACATTGCAGAATATTTTATTAGGACATTAGTGTGATAAGTAAATCCTTTAAACTGAGAAAGTGATAGAGACACTAAAAAAAAAAAAAAACTCATTTGTGTTAGTGCCTGAAAATTACTAGAATTTTTCTATTTGGACATTAGTGGAGATTATTAACTTCTCTGAACTGGATAGTGACAAAAGACTCTGGATAAGACTTTTTCGTGCTGTTTCGAGATTTTGATGGAAAGTTCCATTACCGATATTGGCGTGGCAGTTAAATTTATTTTATTTTAACATAATCGTATGCCCATTACAACAAGAAGCATGGCTACGGAGAAACAAATGAAGGACCTACTTGCGGAATTTACGAGGATGATGGCGCAGCAACGCCAGGAAGATAAAGAAGAGCAAGAAAGAAAACGCCCGGAGGAGGAAAAACGGCGTCAAGAAGAAAGAGACGAACAAGAAAAACGACGTAAAGAAGAAAAAGAAGAGCAAGAAAGAAGGCGTCAAGAGGAAAGAGACGAATTGAAAAAAATTATGGAAGATCTGGAAATAAAATGCCAAAAAGAGAAAGAACAACAAGAAAAACGACGTCAAGAAGAAAAAGAAGAACAGGAAATAAGACGACAAGAAGAAAAAACCGAACTGAGAAAAATGATGGAAGACCTGAAAATACGACAGCAAGAGGAAAAAGAAGAACAAGAAAGACGCCAAGAAGAATTAAGGAAAATTCTGAATGAACAAATGAAAATACAGCTATCATTTCTGCCAACGAAGATTTAAAGAGTGAAGTCAAAGAAGAAATAAACAAGGTCGAAGACAAAGTAGGTGAAGTCAAGACAGAAGTCAGTCAAGTAAAAGGAAAAGTAAATCAGTTCGAAGAAAAGATGAGTGAGTTCGAAGGAGAAATAGACCGGCTTAAACGACAATTGAGAGATAGAGGAAGCCAGCAAGTGGTATCATCAGGTCAGCGACTAAAACCTCCTTCTTTTGACGGCCAAAGTTCCTGGACGACGTACAAGAGGCAGTTTGAGGCAGCAGCATGTGCGAACAACTGGGATAATGAGGAAAAGGCCATGGCATTAGTTCTGGCATTAAGGGGCCAAGCCTCAGAGTTACTTCAGACTATCCCAGTAGATAAGCAAAGGGACTTCAAAGTCTTGGAAGCTGCGTTGGACTTGAGGTATGGCGACCAACATCTCGCCCAAGTATACCAGGCCCAGCTAAAATCACGAACACAAAAGGCTGGAGAGAGTTTACAAGAATTCGAAGCTGCGATAGAGAGACTGGCACACCTGGCGTATCCGAGTGCACCTAGAGAATTTCAGGAACAATTAGCCGTAGGGGCCTTTTTAGATGGCACAAGGGATGAAGAGGTCAGGCGAGTTCTAAGGCTGACGAGACACCAAAGTAGTAGCGAAGCTTTGGTGTGTGCACTGGAAGTAGAAGCCGCTTATAGGGATACTTTAAGGTCGAGAGTGCGAGCTGTGACTCTCGAAAAATCACAACCAGAAACGAACCAGAACTCTATATTGACTGAGATGCAGAAAATGTTTACCAAATTATTCAACAAAGTGGATGATCTCGGGGAGCAGAGAAAACAACAAAATAAAGGAAAGCCGAGCGGAGGTATTAAATGTTACAACTGCGGCAAGGTAGGACACATGAAACTAGACTGTCGACAGCAGAACTCGGAGAGTCGAGTAAATGCTGTAAATGTTGAAGAGAAGCAGGAAAACTATACCAGGGGGGTTGTGCTGGCTAGGGAATGCAGTGACCCCAGAGAAATAAAGATTTCCCAGCTTCGAGAAATTTCGAATAGTCTGCTGTTACAAGGCTATGTGAATGGAATAAAATGTTTGTTTACCATCGACACAGGTACTACGTCATCAATAATACGTCCAGGATTTATATCGGGTATAAAGATTACCAAGAGGCAAAATGAAGTGATCGTCCGGACAGCTACGGGAGACAGGGCTACGGTTCATGGAGAAGTAGACCTGGGTTTGCAGATTGGACAATTATAGATCGACCACAGGGTCATCGTGGCTGACATCATGGATGACTTCCTTTTGGGACTGGACATTATGGAACAGTATGGATTTATTGTTGACGTAGGAAAGCGAGTCTTAAGGATTGGGAACGAACAATTTATTCTGTCAAAAGTGAACAACCAATGCGAGAAAACCAGGCTGTTGACAACGCAGGCAGTCAAAATTCCTGCATTATCCAGAAAACCAGACAAGGAAGATTGCAAGCGCTACCCTCAGGTGGGAAAATTGCCGAACATGGTTGAAGTCAATACTGTCAAGATTGATCTTCCAGACAGTTGGACAAAGAAAACTCTGAGGCAAGAGCAATTGCACGATGTAGAAATCGGACCCATGTTGAGAGCAAAAGAAGAGGGAACACGTCCAGTATGGAAGGATGTTTCCAACAAAGAAGTGGGGCTGAAGGCTTTATGGTCACAATGGGATTCACTTACGATCGTAGATGGGCTTTTGAGGAGAGCATGGGAAAACCCAGATGGGAAGCAGGTTGCCATGCGTCTAGTGATTCCCAGGTGTAGTGTACCAGAAGTACTCCAGGAAGCACATAATGAAACGTCCAGCAGACACTTCGGCATAAACAAGACATTGAGTAGAGCACGGGAACAGTTCTATTGGGTTAATAGTCGCCAGGATGTGGAGGCCTGGTGTCGCAAGTGTAAGAATTGTGCTGCCCGTGGGGAACCATTTTCTATGAGCAACTACAGAAATGGAAGTCGAGAACAGCCGAAGAATGACCGAGAGCAGATGAACAAGACTAGTAACCGATTGAAGGCTCGTTATGATCAGAATGCCAGTACAGGGGGATTCAAGGTGGGAGATCTGGTTTGGCTGTACAACCCACAGCGGAAGGAATGGAGACCCCCGAAACTTCAACCTCCTTGGGATGTTCCGTATACTGTTATTACCCGAATTAATGATGTCGTTTATCGGATTCAACGAAGCAAAAAGTCCAAGATGAAGATCGTACATTTGGATAGACTGGCAAAATACGCCGATGATTCCAAATTGCCTGACCGGGACGTTCAGGCTTAAGGAGGGGGCAGTGTGATGTGCTGCAACCCTTCAATTAATTCAGATGTATTTGTACCTACTCGAGAAAGAACCTACCAGTAGTAGTTCTAGAGTGATGACATCTGGAATTATCTAGAGAATGGTGGCGTCATCACAGAACAATCGAGATCTGTCATTTTTAGGTATAAAAGACCGACCGCATTCTCGGCGGGTAGTTCAGAAAGTATAGAAGGTAGAGAAGTTTCGAAAAGTGAAAACAAAGTGATAAACATTATTTTTAGTCATTAAAGTGCATTTAACTTATAAATCAGTATTGTAAAGTATCCAGTAAACTATTTAATAAAGTGTGTTAGTGGACAATCTCTTGTTATAATTTTTGAAACCCACGGAATTTGCGAGGATGGTTTCCTAGGGGTGGAAACACGTTACAATAGTTTCCAAGATAAAGACAAATTACAAATACAATTTTTTTACTTTACCACCCTATATCTTGAAAACGAAAAGAGTTAGACCACTACTTTTTGAGTTAAATCGACTTGTTTTAATGTCAAGAAACTATGGCTAAGCGTTGTCCCAATCTTTTCGAAACACCTTGTATATTTCTACAAACTGTCCTTCAAAAATGTTGGAACGTGAAGGGTGTCTACCACCCTAAACATGACATAACATAACTTAAATATATTTATTGATAACCAGCTGGTTTCTTCAAGACTTCTTAATAAAATAAAAATATGTAGAATCCAATTTTCGAATTGTCGGACAAAATATATTTGCCTATTTTCCAGTCCGATGTGTGGAAATCGTCTTTCTCATGCCGAGGAGGAACGCCGCGTTTACGAAAATTCTTGCAGAGGAAAAAAGTGATAGACTAGGCGCAATTATGCCATACAAGAAGTTATACGAGGATATGTATAAATTGCATTTATGTACGTGGGCACCCCGACTATAATGTTCTCAAGAAAACATCATCAAGCAATGATTTTCATATCGTTATTCTTAAAAAAATTTCATAAAAAATAAAATTAACTCTCCATAATAATATCATTTTATACTAATGTGGGTTTGTAATTAGTAATTTGTGTTACTATTTTTTTTTATGTAAACTACAAACTTTGTACAAGAACTCAAAGATGTGACTGTATTTTTTATATGTTATGTATTCGTGCAAAATAAAATTAGTGATATGCGTCAAAACTCCATGCATTTTAAACGGCGATTTTCAACACGTCGCACAGTGGCCCCAAAGTGACTTTTTTTTTTCGAATCAGACTGCAGGTCTTAATACTTCAAAAATAGATTTTTTTTCAAATCTTCGTTTTTTAATTGTCTATCGATCTGTCCAACCAGATTTTCGATTTTTGTCCCTGATTTTTCAAAAATTTCCAAAGAAGTTTGAATTTTGATTAAAAATTTAGAAAAATCAAGGACAAAAATCGAAAATCTTACTTGACATATCGATAGGCAATTAAAAAACGAAGATTTAAAAAACATCTGATTGTTTAAGTATTAAGACCTGCAGACTGATTTAAAAAAAAATTCACTTTGTGGCCGGTGTGCGTCGGTGGCACGTGTTAATTTTTTTATCTGCGTATTTGTGGAAATTTGTTAAAATCTATGTTGACTACTTTTTTGGGGTGAGACCAAAAAAATTCGTCACAGCTCCATATAAGGACCACCCTAATGTACGTGCAACATTTTTATTGAATTTATATTTTTAACGTTTTTCATTTAAATTACATGTTTTATGTCACGCATTTAGCGTGATAAATTACTTTAATCATATCACCTTGTTCTAATAAATTAGATGCATTTGCATACAAACGTTATTAATATATTTTAATTCGCATTGTTTTGTTTTAATCTATCCCTCATTTCAACCCTTCAGTATTCAAGCGCAATAAAAACCTAACATGATTACTTTTTCTGCACACAGAGAACGAAATTGAGTTAAATCAAGAGATCGCTAAAAGTAAACATCACCCAGCCTCCTCTGTAACCTGATTCCCTTTAGAGTTATAAATTTGCATACCGTGTGTTGTTTGCAGAGGCTTACTTAATTGCATGTGTACAATCGAATTTTATATCCATCCTTCATACCCATAACATTATATGAGATCATTGAAGAGGGGTTGCGCGATAATGAGACTAGCTTTCCAACCCCTTATATTCAATTGCCACCCCGGATAATCTAAAAAGTGAAGCATGTAATTCGAGATTCCCGGAAGGGTTAACTCCCTAGACGGTGGCTCATTAAGAGGAGCATATCGCAGACAGACAGAACGTATCAAGTTGTCTCTTGGTATATACAAATCTTCTAGCCTCATGTACGTGCAGGGTTTTCTAATAAATTAAAGACAAATTCAGGCGAATATAACACTTAATATGTCTATTTCAATTAGTTTAATATTTAAATAATAAAAAAAACAGCAACGGGGTTTTTAAATTAAACATTATTTAACATTTCAGTAAGCAACTTTTGATATGAACCTTATAGTACAGTAACTGGAGGTTTTAACTTCGGAATAATGTCATATTGAACGGATTTCGTTCATTTTTGGCAGTACTATAGTAAATGCTTCACAGAAAAGTTTCTATATTGTGCGGGGGCTTGCTAATTTATAGGGGGTGGATGCCACCCCCTCTCAGGGGGTGGCACTTAAAAAATATATATATTTATTGGAGCTGAAATACAATCAAATTTTAAGAAGAAAAGGTTCTATGCGATTTTTTACATAAATTGATAGTTTTTAAGTTATAACGACTTCAAAATTGCGAATTTAGGTTAAAAAAAAGTACTTCCAAACGGCATTCATCAAGTATCTCGAAAAGTATTACTTTATCGAAAAAATGTTACAGACCAATTACAGAAAGTACAAACTGGGAATTAATTATATTTTTTGTTTATTGATGTGGGATTGATAATTTCGGAGATATTTAAGTTTATATTTTGTACCTAAGTGTTTCGAAATTACCTTTAAAGTTTAAAATGCATTTTTTTCTAAAGCAAGTGCTTTAAATGAGCAAAAGGTAGCATCTAGGTAATGCTACGTCTTAACGAAAAACTGTATTTGAGATAATTTTTTTAAATTGCTGCCTAATTAGAGTAACAAAATGGCGACCTTTCTATATAAAAAAAATATAAATACGCAGGTTTTTTGGTCATAACTTCTTTATTTCTTATGCTACAGGAACGAGTAAAAAATAATTTGAGAGCGCAATTAATTGCCTTTAATTTCATTTCTTAGCATGCGTGACGTAGGTATTTTAATTTCTGAGATATTTAACATTTAAACTGCATTTTTCGTCTTATAAACGTTCGGACGCCATTTGTAAACTTTCATATCTCCGAAACTATTAAATCTATGTAAATAAATAAATGAGCGAAATTCATTATCAGTTTATGAGCTTTATTTTTGGTACCTACCCATTTTTCAATAAAACTAATATTTATTTGGATAAGGAAAAAAAAAAATGTTTTATCGAAAATACCTTTATAGTTTAAACTGTATTTTTTTCTAAAGCAAATGCTGTATACAAACCAAAAAATTTGAGCATCTATGTCATGCTATATATTAATGAGGAACAGTGTTTGAAATTCCTTTTTTTTTAATTACTGGCTAATTACGGTAACAATATGGCGACGTTGTTATTAAAAAAATGTGTAGACGCACATTGCTTCGGTCAAAACTTCTTTGTTTTTATGCTACAGAAACAAATAAAAAAATACTTGAAAGCTTAATTAATATCCTATTATTCTACCTATTAGCATTGACGTAGGTGTCACAGTTTCTGAGATATTTAACTCTCACTCTAAATAATTATCTTATGAACACTTGGATGCCAAATGTAAACTTAAATATCTCCGAAATTATTAATCCTACATCAATAAACAAAAAATATAATTAATTCCCAGTTTGTGCTTTCTGTAATTGGTCTGTAAGATTTTTCGATAAAATAATATTTTTCGAGATACTTAACGAAAGTCGTTTGGAAATATTTTTTTTAAGATAAAATCGCAATTTTGAAGTCGTTATAACTTAAAAACTATCAATTGCATAGAACTTTTTCTTCTTAAAATTTAATTCTACTTCAGCTCCAATAAATATATGCCACCCCCCACCCCCTGAAAGCGGGTGGCATCCACCCCATATAAATTAGCAAGCCCCCGCACAATATAGAAACTTTTCTGTGGAGCATTTACTATTATACTGCCAAAAATGAACGAAATCCGTTCAATATGACATTATTCCGAAGTTTTGCATATTTTTTACCTCTAGGTACTGTACTATTGTTTCATTATTAAAATATCAACAAATTATTTTTGTATTTCATTATACCGGGTGCCACAGGCTAGCAGCTCCCCCTATATTTCTTTTATTTCTTAACCTATCCATTTGAAATTTGGGGTGCATAAACTACCTCTAAAATTGGATTTTTGGACATAAAAACGCTATGAGACCATTTGGGGTTTACCCGGAAATGACCACAAATTTCGATTTTTAAATGAAACACCCTGTATATTTTTACATATTTGGATTCAAGTCAATATCCTAAGTATACCATGAGATTTCCGCGAATTTTTGAGTGGATGTGCATTCGTCTAGAGCGCTTTGGAATACCAAAATTTGTTCTACGGCAGGTAAAGTCCAAGGGAAAAATATAATTTTTCGTTTAATTTCATTAATAACTACTTATGAAGCCTTCAAAATTGAACATGAGATTTTCGCGAATTTTTGAGTCGATGTCAAGGTCGATGTTCAGTTTTTTTTAAGCATTTTAAGACATTCGTCTTAAAATATAATTTTTCGTTTAATTTCATTAATAACTATTTACAAAGCCTTCAAAATTGAACAAACCACTTTTTTATTGAAAACTTTTTTTTCAAATTGGAAGGTGGTTGCTCCTAGTGTTCAATAAATTATAGATTTTTTTCTGAATCCATTGATATCCATTTCAAATCTATGCTATTTGTTTTTCTATTTTATTAAATTTATTTAAAAATAAAAAATCACTTTCAAAATAATTTTTATTAATACTTTGCACTAGTACTTATACCTTAAGAAACAATAGAGAGAACCAAAAGGCTATTATTCAAAAAAAAGGTAGTTATTCACATTTCATTATTAAACATATTATTTTTGCAGGCAACTACGTTAAAATTAAAGAAAAATTATTTTGAAAGTGATTTTTTATTTTTAAATAAATTTAATAAAATAGAAAAACAAATAACATAGATTTGAAATGGATATCAATAAATTCAGAAAAAAATCTATAATTATTGAACACTAGGAGCCACCACCTTCCCAATTGAAAAAAGTTTTCGATAAAAAAGTGATTTGTTCAATTTTGGAGGCTTCGTAAATAGTTATTAATGAAATTAAACGAAAAATTATATTTTTCCCTTGGACTTCACCTGTCGTAGAACAAATTTTGGTATTCCAAAGACTCTAGACGACTGTCTTAAAATGCTTAAAAAAACTGAACTTCGACTCAAAAATTCTCGAAAATCCCTTGGTATACTCAGAATGTTGTCTTGAATCCAAATATGTAAAAATATACAGGGTGTTCAATTTAAAAATCGAAAGCCATTTCTGGGTAAACTGGAAATGGTCTCATACCGTTTTTTATGTCCAAAAATCCATTTTTACAGGTAGTTTATGCACACCAAATTTCAAATGGATAAGTTAAAAAATAAAGGAAATATGGGGGGGGGGGGGGGGTCACTAGCCTGTGGCACCCGGTCATGGTGTATTAAATAGGTGATGCGACAAGGACCCGTTGAGTGGCTTCATAAGTGCATGCTTTCTATTTAATTTAGTAGATGGCGCGACCTTTAAGGTATTATAAAATCCTGTATATAGATAGATGAATTTGCTTTGCTGTATACAGTGTTGCATACATTCCCGACCTTTCGTTTGTGTAAAGTGAAACAAGAATCCAGTGACATCTGGACATTAAGTAGCTAAATTAAAAATATTGAAAGAATATATGCAGCACTATATGCAGCAAAGCAAATTCATTTATCTATATACAGTATTTTGTAGTACCTTAAAGGTCGCATCATCTACTAAATTAAATAGAAAGCATGCACTTATAAAGCCATTATTATCGTAGGAAAGTGCTGTATGTCGGACCACCTATTTAATACACCCTGCACCCGGTGTAGAGCAAGAGCTAGGTGTTTTTTTTTGCAAATTCACCGTTACAAATATTTCTAGCATATGTCAGCCCCTCAATTTGATCACAGTTCAAGATAATTATAAAAAATCAAAAAAAATATGTCATCATTACAATGGGCATTAGAATTAAAAAACAAGCTAAAAACGTATTCTTCGCCAATTTACTGAGCTTTCTATGTAATTGTTACACATTCTATAGGACACTCTTCGCAATTTTCTTGTAAATAATGTTAGTTCTTGGACATCCTATATTTTGTGATACCAACTTTGTTGTGAAAAAAAAATATATGAAAGAAAAATTGAAAAAAAAAACATCCATCCTATCTGGGATTCGAAAACACGATCTTTGGATTGCAGTGCAAAATTTTAGCCCCTGGAACATCACACATTACTACAAAAATTGAATTTCTGTAGTATATATCTTTGGAGAAGAATCATATATTATTATAAAATATATATTAGTAAAATGTATAAACGAAAAAATATATATTAGAGAGATAACATTTCGCAAGATTTCTATTTAAGTACAAGCGACAAAAATTAAGAAAATATTTTTTTTTAATTAAATAATTAATAACGTTCTTATTTACTGATTGATTTTCTTCAGAATATGGTTCTTCCTCTAGTTAACACTAATTTACTTTCCAAATTTCAATACAATCGGACTTTTCTTTCTTAAGTTATCGTGCTTACAAGAAACGTGACGGACGGACAGACGGACATACAGGCATTTTGAAAGTTGTTCAGAATTCGTTCACTATGATATGAAATTTTTTTCTCTACGAGCGATATTTCCGGTTTTAAAAATGTGCCAGTCAAATGCAATAACTTCGCTTCTGAGAAGAGTATAATAATAATAATTCGATTCTGGTGGCATTGAGGTCTTATAGTCAACGAACGCGTTTTAAAAAAGTAATTTTTTTAAAAACTCGGTCATAAGCTTTGGCTTTGTTGTTGTTAAGTGAAAAATTCTACATAAAGTGATATACATCTGCATAACAACAATTAAGTTACTTAGCTAATATTTAGCTAATACCTGTGATTAAAATCTCCCAGTATATAAACAAGTGAAAAACACATAGCGACAAGGGGCATCGAGATATTGTTAATTATGTACTGTATGCTAAAAGTTATATAGGAAATTTTCTTTAATCTGTGGGGTTCGTGCACCATTTGAAAGCCGACGAGATTGGAGGGCACACAACCTCAGTCTTTCAATATTTTTAATTTGAAATTTATAGTTTTCCTTTACTTTTTTGAACTTCTGTGTACTATCAACTATTGAAGTAGACAATTTATACAGTAGTGTAGTAGTTTTTCCTTAAATTCGCTGAGACGTAGATTGTTTACCTATGTGTTTTCAGTTATTTTCTTCTTGTTTAAAACAATTTATAGGATTATAGGATTTATAGTATTATTACATATGGAGTATATTTAGTTTATTTAAAATTAAAGTACTGATAATTATTTTGTTATCAATTGACGACAAAATGTCGTCATATTTGGTTGTCGAAGTCGAGCCCAATGAATATTCGATAAATATGAAAGACTTCCCATAAATATTATATCGTGACATGGTGAACTATTTAATCTACAGGAAATGTGTTTATGAACTGAAGAAACTAAGTATTTATAAATATTTGGATGCTTAAAACCAGATGGCTTGTGTATCGGTAGATCTTCACGAAGAAACTTAATGTTCGTTCTACTTATAAACTCATAAGGCTGGTTACATAAAATTATTTTTGTTACATGAAGAAATAAAAATTGTATGACTTTTAAAAGAAAACCTCGCATAATAATTACAATAGAATGCACCTATGTAGTTGGTCGATATACCCTTTGTAATTAAATTAATAAACTCGTCTAGTGTTCATCAAACTTGTAGTTTTATTATAGCTGCAATATTTATGTTATATTTACATAATATATTCCACAAATACCAAAACATGTCTAATTTAAAATACTACAAAACTGCTAACTTACATATATATGATCGTATTTCTTTTTTGATGAAACTGATGGCAATTTGAAATAACTATTTATTATGTATTTGTTAAATATATTAAATAATAGACACGACCTGTAAAAACTTAAATTGGCATTTCTTTCGGCTCGACTTCGTAAACCGACAACCAAATATGACGACATTTTGTCGTCAACTGATAACAAAATAAATACCACTACTTGTAATGTATTTTTACATTTATCTCTTGGAAGGTAATTTCAAGCGGAGTTCAGACAGAGTTCAGAGTTCAGAGATTTACACAAACACAATTAAGTATTTTGAATTGTTGATTTAATAATATTTAATTGATACAGCCAAGGACACGACAAATACTTGTATATCGATGCAACTTACAGTTTTCTTTGATCGTCATCCATACGACAATGACTCGTTCCCCTCTGTCAATTTCCGTAAGATACTTTCTTATATTTTATTAGAACCACAGACCTGGAACTTCTCCATGGGTTAAAACTTCATGAGTGACTCAGTGATCAAATCTTCTATATATTTATAATCGGTGATGGATTTTGTCAGACTCTTTTAACATATCCCATCATCTGGTCAGAGTTCTGTCAAAGTCAAAATCATTGCTGGCCACCTCCTCTGTTACTAAACTTAATACTCTAATACAAAACTCATAACTAAATAACAAACAACAAGAATATAAGCATATTTAAATCTTAAATAACCTAAATCCAATAAATTGTTTTAAACCAGAAGAAAATAACTAAAAACACATAGGTAAACGATCTACACCTGAACGAATTTAAGGAAAAACTTCTACACAAACATGTAATCGTCTTTGTATAATGAAAACTACATTTAAAACTGTCTTCTTCAATAGTTGATAGCACACAACAGTTAAAAAAAGTAACCAAGAACTGTGAATTTCAAATTAAAAACATCGAGTGAGGTTATGATGTATTATTTGTTTTTCCTCCAGCAAGGGCCTTGAAATATATGAAGTCACGTGCAGATGCCCTATGGAACATAACCTTCAAGCTTACAATTTTGATAGCCTTGATGGTAGATATGCTAAATACATTTCCAACTCTTCTGATATTACATACTCCCGTCCACGGGAAAGATAATGTCTGTGAGTATGGATGATTGTCTGCGTTTTGCAAAATGTGTAATTCTTTTACGGACAGTATTTGCTTTGTATCTTGAGGTATACAGTATGTGATGTGTTTTATATGAAAATTGGGTCTGATTATTCCAGTAAGTAAAAGTAATCGAGTGATACAAAAGAACATCAATATTTGACTGTTTCCCTAGGAAAATGTATTTAAAATTATGTCATAGATTTACTAGCTGACCCAGCAAACATTGTTTTGCCATATAAATTATAAATTTTTGTCCAAAAAAATAAAAATAAAATTTCTGGATAGGGCCACCCTTATCACCTAGGGGTATAAAAAATAGCCTACGACCTGTTCTCAGACCTACCAAATATACACCAAAAATTTCATAAAAATCGGTCAAGCCGTTTCGGAGGAGTTCGATAACAAACACTGTGACACGAGATTTTTATATATTAGACAGAAGAGATGGACAAAGGAATATTTTAAATGCATATTATTTTAACTGAAAGATATAAATACAATTCTTATAGTAGTTTTTATTATTACTTTGCGGTAATAAAAACCGTTGCCCAAGGAATCAGTACTTCCACATCCAAATTTTCTATCCAAGTCACTCACAACGAAAAAATTTTGTATGTGGAAATAATTGTTTATGGAACTTTAATAATATAATATTTGAAATCCTCTTCCCCAAAAACCCATCAAAAAGATACCTCACATCGGTAGTGGGGTGGGGGTGGTGATAGGGGGGTGGTAGTGGGGGTAGATGAAGTAAAATAAATATTTTGAGGTTTCTGGTTCTTGTACACACACTAAATCACATTTTTTTTCATCCCCTTTAATAATGGAGTGGTGGTGGTGGTAATGGGGGTGGCTAATGCAAAAATTTTTTTTGAGACCTTAGCTTCTCTTATATATACTAAATACCCATTACCTGCTTGATTTACGTATTTACCCCAAATTTACCCCCCAACCCTTCGACGGAACAAGATGAAAATATAATCTAGTTCCAGATCTCGTCAAAGAACATATGTGTACCAAATTTCAAGTCAATATCTTAAACGGTTCCAGAGTAAACGTGCACAAAAAAAGTTACAGACAGACAGACAGAATGTTTTTTTCGCTCAAACTTAAAATCTCAATGTTTCATGACATTCTAAGCCTATTTGAATAATAAAAATTTTTTCCACTGGATATGGAAGTAATTAGATCAGAAGTATGTATTTTAATCAAATAGTTTTACGTTAGGGAATATAAATAAAATAATTTGGGTCTTGAGTGTATTTGTGAGGTCTATTTTTCCACGTCCTGATGGATATTTATAAAGTAATTTCAGGGTATAAAACTAGGGCGAAAGTAGAATCAATCTAACCTTAGACAAAATGGATTGCGTCTATTAAAAGGAACTTGTTATTTGAACAGTTAAGTATACTTTTATATTTCAGAAGTTTTCAGGTCAAGGAAGCTTGCGAAAATTGAGAAAATGTAAGCAAGTGAAGTTTACCCACAGTAATTTATATTAGATTAGATCTATATGTGTAAATAAATTACAAATTTAGTTTATTGAAAGTGCTCTTTAATTAACTATCATTTTGAGACCACAGCATTCAAACAGTAAAAACTATTAGATATCCACAAAATATAGTGTTTGCTAGCACTGTATTTAACCAGATTTATTATTTCTATAGATTTATTGAAAATGCACGTTATTTATCATTAAATACAGTGGCTTAACAAAAACTATCAACACGATACATCTTGGCATGAGAAAAAAGCAAAAGCTTACCACCTTTCAAGGCATAATTATGAATACCCATAAGCATATAAATATTATCGCTAGCTCTAACTCCCTCATCTTCACAAGTAGCTTCTTTACTTCTTCAGATCACACTATCTTATCTGTGAAAGAAAAATTTAGTTCTGACAAAGATATTATTTTGCGTCATCTTGGGAAACTTAACTAAACAATAATACTATTAATGCAAATTGTTTCAAAGTGCCGATATGATTTTATAAATGTCTGACCTACATATGCGTGCTCTATTTCTTCTATGTCAATCAAATCCCATTTATTTTTTGATACCCATCACCACACACTTTCGTATTAATGACAGTTGTAAAAGATCCCACAACTTTTTCAGCAATATCTCGCTAGACCTTCTCTGCCTCCTTTATCTTTGAGGATATTTTCTTGTGAATGGGAGAACTGGGGCAGCCTCCACTTCTGGATCAAGCCCTACCAAACATCCCAAGAAATCAGTCTTTGATTGGTGGCCCTTTACATTACTTATCTACTTATGCGAACCATTTTACACAGTAAACAACACTAAATAGATTAATCGGCAATAGTAGCTTACAGTTAAGTCATTGTTTCACTACAAAGTTTCCATGAGACTATGCGACTCGTTAGTAAATAGTGAATAACGTGATATACGCTTGCGAAATGGTCTACACTATGGCTGAGAGGATTGAAATCCTAATTCTTTACGTTATAGGTAATAACTAAGCTAGATATAGTTTCAATTATACTTGTTCATACATATTTATTTTATATATTATCTTAGTTTTGACATTTGACAATAGCTGTACTTATGTAAATAAATCACAGAAATAAATATCTACCTAATAGTAACAACTTGCTTATTCAACTAAGTCAATCCTAAAAATCGCTTACTCAAAAAAGCATGGATAGCAATGTGACAGGTATTCAGAAGAACCAACTCGGTATGGTTGAACCTTTGTTATGGTTAACAAATATAACCTTTAGTAGTTTATCATGTTAGAATACTCAAATATTGATCTATGTGTATCCTGAGATACGTAATAATGCATTAAACTCTTGCTAATTGTATTAGCTAGTAAGTTCATTACAATGCTTATGGCATTGTATTTTTTAAAAGTTAGATCTTCCAGATGCAGTTAAAGTACTTTATCTTTATTTGATTTGATTTGATTATTTAGCCAATATTTAATGTGCTATTATCCTACTTTGACTTTTACTTCCTCCCACCTGACTTACTTTGATGATAATGCATAATTATTTCCGTAGAAGACACTCTTACCTGAGATACTTAATTGGTGATTATCGTTAACATACATTTTCAGTAATATTGGCGCTATGATACTACCTTGAGGTACTTTATATATAATAATTTCCTCTTGACTGTTGTCTGGGTTTGTCAAATATTATCTGCTAGGTTATCCACATACACCTCTGTAAAAATGTGTAAAATTATTGGTGAATTTTTCATGTGATGCACTATTAAACGTCTTTGTCTGATCTAAAAATACTACCAAAAGCTTTTGACCCTGATTCAGGGCTGGATTCGTTAACTAAATCGTGTATTGCATCTACTTAAACCCATTATTATTGTTGGAGGATACGACTTGTTGAGTAATTTGAAGAATTTGTTACGTCGCCGTCGCTTCACTTAAGATTTGATGGTTTTCTTGAAGACGTGAGGAGACTTGCCTTGAAATATGACTTATTATGTGATTTAACAGTTTGTTTTATTGTATTTTTAGACATCGTGACCAGAGATTTTGTGGACTATTTCTGATATTTAGTGGTTAATTTTCTGATACTGTGCTTAAGAAAATAATGTTTTTGTCGCTGTTGTCTGTAGTTTCTACCATATATTTCTTTGTAATATTCTGTGCTATTTTCTGTCCTATTTCTGAAAAATAATATCCAAGTTGGTTACAAATTTCAAAGTTGTTTGTAATAATTGGCTTATTTTCAATTTCAAGGTAATTACAAATCGAGACGAGTAGAGTACTGAAGGTGTTTCCTAAAAGAACATTTTCTGGAGTCGAATCAAACTATTTTCTATATTCTTGTGACTTTTTAATACGTTTATGCAAATCCTCAACAAAGTAACATTGGCCTATCTTTCTGAAAATATATTTACCGTAAATAAAATAACACTATCTTTTAAAATTCCGCGCCATTTATATTTTTCACGAAATGCACAAATTTATAATCCCATTTGTTCGATAGGTATATAAAATATAGAGAGGTATTGAATAAAAAGTAAATATAAGGCACGCAAACATATTTATCTTCGTTTCCCGCTCCAGACAATTTATTTCAACACGAAAAATATCAAGGAGTGTCTATTATTCCATTAACCTGATTTTCAAACCATTTTCATAACTGAATAAAAATTCCGCAAAGCACTCTAGAATACAAATTATAGAATACTCCTCTCCGAATACAGCAGAGAGATTATTTCAAAGATTTCCTTTATCCATTTACGTGAAATTGAAATGGAAATTTTTAATGAAATCTTTAACTGATTATTGTAATTTTGTACCACGAATGCAATTGTATATACGATTATAAAAAAGTTATTCTTTTCTTTATTTTATAATAAACATTATTAGTGGAGTAAACGAAGATTTTCACTTCGGAAAAATTTGTAACCAGGTAGACTTTGGTGAAAAATATTCTTCAAGTATGCTAGAAAAACGTAGTGAAAAGTCTACCGCAAAAAAGTGTACGCGTCCTATTTTTATTTAACAATTTAAGTGCAAAAATACGGTTTTTTGCGAATAACTTTTTAAATTTTATTTGTACGAAAAAAACGATAGCACCATTCGAAAGAACGGGACATTTTACGAAAGAAACATATATGACATGTATTTTGCGCATTAAATTGGAGCGAGTAGAAATTTGTTAACTAAGGTCCCAAGTGACGCTGCGCCGACCGCCCGCCCGCTGACGCTGGGATAGACTTGCGGTAGCGCGCGCGCACCGCTGTACGTAAGTGGCTATAACTTTTGAATGCAAAAAGCAAATGATATGAAACCAATCGGAGATGAATAAGTATCATTTCCTCGAAGTATTACATGTTTTTAAATATTTTTTAAGGTACTTTAATTATCACATATGTAGCTTGAAAGCGGACCATTGCATGAATTAACGATTATTTAGTAAAAATCATTGTAAAATGAATACTTTATTTAAAAAAAATATACTTGGATAGCACATTTAAAGGGATTATCTAAAATATGTATTCAGCCAAAAAAATTTTTAAAAATTATTTTAGGAAATTCAGACCTTTAACCTTTCAGTAGTCACACATTATTTTGGTGTACAAGCAGACGCACCGGACTGAGAGTCCGCACTTATAAAAAAAAATGTTCACGCTGATAGTCCACATTATTGGGGTTAATTATTAAGTAACAAAAATTGTTTATTTGACAGCAAATTAAATGAAATAAGCTCTAAAAACTGAACGCATGTTCAAAAATACAAATAAATATAGATTCCCCTTTATCAGTTTAAATAAAGAAGAAATGGGAATTACAAAGATATAAAAACTGAGAAAATATACTCAAAATAACTTCTAGTGGCCCATTTGGCATTTTCAAAGCAATTGGGGCACATTGCTCTAAGCAGACATAAGTGCTACATATTTCTGACAGTAATATCGTGTTGGTTTGTTTTTTTTCACACAGGGCACAACGGCCTCATTGACTTTCTGTTAGTCTAACAACTTGGCAGTTCCTTCATCCCAAATTCCAACAATTTCCTAAATTCTCCCTTTTGTTATTTTGGAAATATTAGGTACATTCAAAATTTTTTTGGAGTGTATGTCAGAAGAATGCAATTCTCATGGAAACATTGAAGTTTTTTCAGGACGGTTTACAGGACGCGATAATTTTTTTTAGAATTTTCGCATCCTGTAGCTCTTTATAAATAATGTATTCCGAAAAACGTAAAAATAAATATTTCACTGCGGTGCTCGCTGCGGACTCACAGTCCGCAATACGATATTTTGTAAAAACTAATATGTCAATCTAGCTCTTGGGTTACTTACAGACTAATGACAATATTTACAGAAGGTACTGAGGTCCGCATGACCCACTCAGGATGGGGGTGTTGTCGAATTATTTATCAAAATAGTTCGATGCGGACTGCCAGTCCGCGCGCGATCCATGAAAGGTTAAACTTAGTACTTTTCCGAAAAAAGACGTTTTCCGCTGTTGACACCAAATTTCAATCGTCAATATCAAAGCTTAATATAGTGATATCGGCACTTTATAAGTGATCAATTTGAAGGTAACGATGTGTACTAAAAGCCCCAATGATTTATTTTATGATACATACGCGTTTTTATATTAATTTTTTACGAATAAACCGAACTATACGTTTTAGAAGAAAAAAATTCAAAAATTTAACACTATTTAAAGTGTAATAACTTAAAAATATATATATTTTTATTTGAATGCATAGAGGTGTTAGCTAAGGTAGTAATCTTGAAAAATATTTCTTGGTTTTATGTTTTTTTTGAACGTAATAACAATTAAACAGTAAAAAAGGCGAAAAATCGGTAAAAACACGATTTTTGGACAATTGCCAAAGTTTTAAATAAAAAATTAAGTTTACCACAACTAATAATTCTACTAAATATTACACATGCATACATGATGACTACTATGGCGTGTTTAAGTTGATAAACAATAGTGTGAAATTAATGTATTTGATTAAATCAATATTTAAAAAAAAATTCGTAAATTATTGAAAAATTCGAGAAGAATACAAGATATAATAACAACTACTAAATTCGAACCGAAATTTAATTTTTTTTTAATTCATCAATGTGTACATAGAGTGCGATAACATATTCCTGAATACTACTAGGAAATTCACCATCTAGCTCTTAACTAGATTCGTGAAAGTGACTCTTTCGCTATGTTTGCTTGGTTGTACTTTGCCGCGCATTTTGAAAATTAAGTAGATTTAATAGAAGTCGCCTAGAGTTTCGCTGAGGATCATCAAAGTCCAGAAATTCTTTTGCAGTCTGGCATTACGTGCGTATTGGCTTTGTATGGTGCAAGCAAAAATGTAGCTGACTTAAACTCATTTCGGTATCACTGCTTCGTGAAAGGTACTTCCGGAAAAATAAACAGTGTGAAGCTGTCTTCATTACCACCCACAGAAGATGCCTTGGAGCAGCACTGTAAAAGAGTGTATTTACCGATGCAGACATGGATGGGTAAGCATTTACATGCATCGAGCTGGGGTTGGAAGAAAGTCAATGGTAATTTAGTACATATACCAATGAGTCAACGACCTGCATCAGACGACATACTTAACATGATATTCTGTAGCTGCAAGAAAGGTTGCGGATCAGCATGTGGGTGTAGAAAATCAGGTCTTTTTTGCACTATGGCATGCTCCACATGTAATGGCAACAGCTGTCCAAATTGTTCTCCCTGCCAAGACATCGATGACTTACGTGAATAAAGCGACGAACTGTAGCAAGTATAATCACAAGATTCAGAATGCTAAAAAGATTTATCTGCCCTTTTCGTTCAACGTGTTTGTATTTAAAAATCAATTATCGGACAATCACTGTATGTTCATAAATAAAGTCTTTTTTTTATTACATTCTTGATTGAAAAACCGTTTGCATCATATATTATAGTTAAAATACTTCCTTTCATTGTGGTTTATAATAAAAGTATTTTTATAGTACATTGTATTAATTTGTATTAAACATTTTACATTTATCTACACAATTTTTATGAATTTATTCATCATCAGCATACCCGAAAATCCATTAATGCTCATTTTTATGGCGAATTTCGCACTATTAATACGTTTCGGTCGGCCATTTTGTATCCGCCATTTTGAATTTTGCAAATCTGACATCAAATTCGTAATCAGCATGCCCAAAAACCCCTGGTATCTGATTTTCATGATTTCTCCTCGATTAATTTTCGAGATATTTCATTTAACAACTAATTTTGCAGTATTTTGTTATTAATAAACAAATAGAGATTTAGCATACAATACCAACTGGTAGACTTTGAAGTTAAACTTATTTAGGACACATTTAAAAAGTTTTTATGAATTTTTATGCAGTTACAAATTATTCCGAAACAATGCCTCTTTATTGACTACGTTTACTCCACTATATTAAATATATTACTTCCACATCCAGTGGAAGTATAGTAACGACAAAAAAATTTTTAAAAATTTTTATTGTTCAAATAGACTTAGAATGTCATGAAACGTCGAGATTTCAAGTTTGAGCGAAAAAAAATTTTCTGTCTGTCGGTCTGTCTGTCGGTCTGTCGGTCTGTCTGTCGGTCTGTAACTTTTTTTGTGCGCACGTTTACTCTGGAACCGTTTGAGATATTAACTTGAAATTTGGTACACATATGTACTTTAACGGGATCTAGAACTAGATTATATTTTCATCTTGTTCCGTCGAAGGCGTAGGGGGTAAATTGGGGTAAATTTGGGGAAAATAGGTAAATCAAGCAGGTAAGAGTCCATAAAATTGGTATTTAGTATATACAAGAGAAGCTAAGGTCTCAAAAAAAATTTTGGCATTGGCCACCCTCATTACCACCCCTACCCCATTATTAAAGGGGATGAAAAAAAAAAGTGATTTAGTGTGTGTACAAGAACCAGAAACCTCAAAATATTTTTTTACTTTATCCACCCCCCCCACTCCCACCCCTTGTCACCACCCCCACCCCACTACCGATGTGGGGTATCATTTTATGGGTTTTTGGGGTAGAGGATTTCAAATATTATATTACTAAAGTTCCATAAACAATTATTTCCATTTTTCGTTGTGTGACTTGGATAGAAAATCCGGATGTGGAAGTAGTGATTCCTTGGGCAGCGGTTTTTTTAAATTTTTTTATATTTTGAAGGATCGAATATTGTCTACAATTGTCTACAGAAACCAAATTTTATATCCGTTTTAAAAATTCTTGGCGCCTTAAAAAAATGAGTACACATTATGTTATTTATATTACTTATTTATTACTTATGACATAAGGCAAAATATGCTTTAGTTATTTAAGTAAACAATCCTACCGAGTACAATAATTTACGACCTATCAGTTTACTATCTATCCTTAATAAAATTTTAGAAAAAGTAGTGTATCTTCAAGTTGAAAAATATTTATCCTCAAATTAAGTTTTTCCAATAAATCAATCGTATTTTAGAACAGGGCACAGTTGTACTACTACGCTAGTAAATATATCGGATGACCTAGTGAAACAATTAGATAAAAATCAGGCAAGCGCACTCATATTATTAGACTTCTCGAAATCATTCGACTGGGTAAATCACGCATTAATGTGTGCAAAATTAAAATACTATGGTTTCAACGAAGTAGTATTTTTTTTCCCGTCATATCTGTATAATAGATTCCAAATAGTGCGTACTATATTTGGTCAATCTGAGGCTAAGTTGGTTAAATATGGGGTACCTTAAGGTTCCATATTGGGACCACTCTTGTTTATAATTTACACTTCTGATATTTATCTTCATATTGAACACTGCAATATGCAAACTTACGCTGACGATATACAACTGCTTCATAGTTTTCATCCAGACAACTATAATTTTGCAGCTAAACATAATGCGGATCTCATGTCATTTTATACTTATAGCGTAAGTAATAATCTTATTTTAAATCAATCTAAATCTGCCGTGATATTATTCTGCTCCAAAAACCATTATGCACAGTTAACCAACAATATGTCAATAAAGATCAATAATGAGAATATACCTTACAAAGAAGAAGTTAAAAACTTAGGAGTTATTTTTGATCATAGATTGGAATTTGAACAGCATGTAAATAGCCTAGTCAAAAAATCTTATTTACGCTTAAAATTATTATATTCTTTTTTTTTTTCTATTTATTTATCGTCACCCTATTTCCGCTACCAGGGCCTATCACCGACGCCAGGAAACGAGCTACCCCCAACCTGGAAATTTGGCCGAACCTCTTCTTGCCTAACATTTAATAGACAAGGGTCCGCCTGCTTTGTTTCTCCTCCGAAGGATGATATATCCATTACGTAATCCTCGTCTGAAATTACATAGCTTCCGCGTATACACTGATATACAAGCCGCCAGAAGGTGGGACGAGATAGCTGTGTTTCCCAAGATGGGTGGGTCACCCATCCAAGTACTAACCGCGCTGCACGTTGCTTCACTTGGAGTATCGAGGATACTTACACAGTGAAGACGCATCTACGCTTGCCCCTATTATATTCTAATAAGTAAGTTTTAAATTATATAACATTAAGAAAAAGCTTTGTGAAACAATTGTGTTGCCTATTTTTATGCCAAAATAAATGGCAAACTCATAAGGTAGGTTCGTTTTACTTTTGTCTTACTATGTATTATCCTTTCCTAAATACTGTTAACAAAAATAGGTTACAAAAGGTTCAGAATACTTGTTGTCGTTTTATTTTTAATTTGCGTAAATACGATCATATAGGTTCAAAAATTAAAGGCTTGAAATGGTTAAAAATATATGATACTTGGAAATTCAACCTCCTAATGCTTGTAAATCGCTTAGCACTTACTTCCGAAACTTATACCATGAAATCAAATTCATGCTGTCGATATAACAAATATGTTCCGCCGTTTCTATTGCAGAATCGCAATACCTGCACCTATCGTTGTCTGCCTTGCCCATGTTTTTAAGATGGTATCTTGAGGGGCAAAGACCTGTTAAAAAGCCTGTCATCTGTCTTAAGTCGGACTTTTCGAGTACGAGAAGCCTTGTGGCGTTCTTTGACGCTTGTCTTTGGCCCGGAGTATTCCATCAGTAGGACTCTTTCTGTTCCTTTTCCTATTTTAGGACCTCCTCCGTTATGTGTCCCTTAGATAACCCACAAAACGGTTCGGGACCAAAAAATAAGGCTTCAGCAACTTTTTTTGCAAGAGAGAAATAATAATACCTTCAATTAACAGGTAAAATATAAATCACAATTTGTCTTATAAGTGACGTATATTATTGTAGTTTGTAGATTGTTTGAGGGGTCGCTTGGTCCTGGGTTGGCCTTTCTTCACCTAGATCAAAAGGTCTTTTCTGAATTACCCTGCAACTAGTTGTTGCCCAGGATTTCAAGACTGTTTGCAAAGCTTGCGATTTTCCTGGGAGCTAATTTTCCTATGTCTTCAGGCGTTATTTCCGCCTCTTCTAGGTACTTTAGCCTAATGCGGATTAGTACCTTGCATTCACAAAGTATATGTTCCCCAGTTTCTGTTGCAGCTTCACAGTATCTGCATTTGTCATCTTCTGCCATGACCATGTTCTTGAGATTATATCTCGCAATGGCAAGTTAGAAAGCCTGTGATCAGCCTTAGGTGGGACTTTTCAAGTTCGAGAAGCCTTGTGGCATTATTTGGCATTCTGTGTTGAATACGTTAAAAACCTTTTCACTTGTATTCCTTCAGTAGGACTTCATGTGTTCCTTTTCCATTTTAGGACCTCTTCCGTTATGTGTCCCTTAGATAAGCCACAGGACGGTTCGGGT
The DNA here is from genome assembly GCA_936432065.2 of Rutpela maculata. NCBI lineage: Eukaryota > Metazoa > Arthropoda > Insecta > Coleoptera > Cerambycidae > Rutpela > Rutpela maculata. The sequence continues at coordinate 117,311,870 of OW386285.2, forward strand.
CCAAAAAACGGGGCTTCTCGCGAGGCTATCAGCCAATTCGTTGCCTTCTATTCCCTCATGCCCTGGCACCCACATCAAGGTAACCTCGTTTTTTGCAGCTGCTTCTGGGATAGTCTGCACTCCCAGGCAATTTTAGACTCAAAAGTGTAGGACCTGAGAGCTTTTAGCGCTGCTTGGCTGTCTGAGAGTATATAGATCTTTGCCCTTCGAATGCCTTATTTATGCATTCCTGGGCACATAGGTCTATAGCATATTTCTACTTGGAAAATGGTTGGTATTTTGCCTAGGGCTCTGGATAGCCTGCAGTTAGGCCCCGCTACGCCCGCACCAACCCCTTCAGCCATCTTCGATCCATCTGTGTACCAGATGAGTGACCCCTTCTCCTTCTCCAACTGTAAGACTTCGACTTTGCTCGTCTGGCGACTCTCGATTAGCACATCAAACGGGCAGTCAAAGTTCTGCTTAATTGGCATAGACTCAGTGGGCTTGGTCACGGATTCCAGTTTAATTGTTTCTAGAATCCAGTTTAATTGTTTCTAGATGACAAACTGGTTTGAAAGAGAGTACCTGCTGCAACTTTAAGGCACTAAGTGCTGCCTCCTTCCTTACATACAGATGTAAAGGAAGCAGGTCTAGCATTGCCTCCATAGCTGCTGTGGGACAGGAGCACATTGCTCCTGTAATCCCCTGATATTTAATAAGTCTGGCATATATCACTATCACATGAGGTGGAAATTATAAAACACTGATAAAACCTAAATAAAGCTAAAAAGGCATATGAATTGTTACATTGTGTTTGTTCTTATCGTTCAATTGCCCCCTGGTAATTATTTCTCTGAATCTCATACAAGCAGATGAGAAATTGTAACACACGTTTTAACGCATATACAGAATAACATCAAATTAGGTGGGGCACGTAGAGTGATAGAAACTTCAAGGTTCGCTGGTGGTTTTCAATCTCAGGCATGTACTGTCAATTAATTAATGTAATGTTCAGAGTATTCATTAGCCGAATGATTAGTAATCATTCACTGAACATGATTTTATAATACAATTACCATGTTGAAACTCATAAACAGACAAATATTAGTTCATATATAGTTTTGCGATTGTATTCTGTATCAACAAAATAATATTGCATATTCCATGGATTAATAGAATATTTTTAAGGAAAATGAAATATGTATTATAAATAAAAAAAACAAGTAAATACATTGAGTAAATACATAAATGAATAAATAAATGTATTTAGTTAAGTAAAAAAATAAAAAGGCGAAGCATAGCTTACACCCGAAAAAAAAATATAATTTAAATTAATGGATTTCCTACAATCTTGAACACATAAGAACCCTTATCCTAAAAAATATATAAAATAATAAAATGAGCTGTAAAACAAATAAGGTCGCCACATAGGAGTACGTAGATACAGTTTAGTGTAACTTATTATGGTTAGGTAAGATTAGGTTAGGTTAGGGTAGGTTACCTTATCCTAAAAAATATATAAAATAATAAAATGATCCGTAAAACAAATAAGGTCGCCACATAGGAATACGTAGATACAGTTTAGTGTAACTTATTATGGTTAAGTAATGTTAGGTTAGGTTAGGTTAGGTTACCCTTAACATAAATAATATGTAAAATAATAAAATGGCTAGATATAATTTAGTGTAACTTATCAAGATTAGTGAGACGCCCCGTATCTAGGTCGTCTATTTGTGAAAGAATTCCCTAAGTTATTAATTAAATTTTACTTATTTTTGGATATTAAATAAAACTAAATTACCGCCTAATAATTAGAAACCATTTCGCTTTATCATTTTTTTGCTATAAAACTTCAGTTCTATTAAATATGCTAATTACAGTTCCATAATATTTAAAATAATTTTATTCCTGTATAGAAATCGTTTTGAATATTTCTTTTAAACGCAGTTTGGTGCCTCGAAACTCATAGATTTTATGGTTATAAATTAAACATATTAAAGTAATGGACTAGCCACGTTTGCATCAGGGTAACGAGAACAAAGAACGGGCCATATCAGCACCCGCGGAGATATTACCTAACTCACTTACTCTTTCATATCAAATAGATATGTTCTCTTAAACAACGCTGAGGAAATTTCGTATAAATAGGGACCACAAATTGGTCTCTTGGTCAGTTAGATCAAACCAAGCAACTATTTAGAACCATCTACTTATGTTTAACCTGGTCCTAACTGTCAAACATTTTGCACCCAACAAGAAACTTAGTCTTTATAGACCTATTTTTCTGTTGAGCGCTAGAAAATAGAAACTTAGTCTAGGAGCACGCTTCGGCGTCTTCATGGACCTATTTTTCTCGAATACACCAGGACTTACTCTGATACTGGGGGAGAAGAAATACTGGTAGTATAACAATGTATCAAATAATATTTATTTAAATATCAGTAAAGTAAACGACGTTATATCTTTGGCTTCGCAATTGCGACAATACTGTGGTACCTTTTAATTAGCTAATTTATTTGGAATTATTCTATATTGATTTATTTCACCGTATAGCTAATTATATTCAGAATTAACTTACTATTTTATTTGATTACTAAATGGGAAGTTTTCTTTGGTTTTTAAAACCTAATCACAAAGATTGTTGTTATAGTCCGGGCAATATTCAGCTTAGCTATACAAACGCTATTTACACATCCGCGATGTTGTAGCTTTAGACTTGGCAATTATTTACTTTTGCAGGATTCTGCTTTACAGAGTTCTTAATTGTCAGTTCTGTGGTTATAACTGGAACATATCTGTTATTTACATATGATAAGATCTGAACCCAGCTCTTTGTTATCAATTATATTTTCGAATATTTTCGAAAGACAATCACAAGATTTTGTTGGTTGTCATCTCATCTAGAAATACATCAGGTGTTAAATTTGAGATCCATTGATCTCGGCCAAGTACAATTGTAACTAGCCATACTACGAATCTTCGAAACACCGAAATAAACCTACGTCAGTTGACGTGACAGTTAAACAGGATTTTGTTGATTGTCTTTTTATCACAATATCACTACTGGGAGATTTCCCGAGTTTTGTGTCAGATTTTACGTATGTCCGATTCTAACTATAAATTTTCACGAATAATGACTATTGTCATTGTAAACAATTTATTTTATTGTTTGCATAGCTGACCTGACTATTCTATGGAAGTAATAGTGATGATTCTTCACAAAGAATACTTTCCATTATTTTTCTATGTGGCTGTTGCCCCAACTTAAACTTATAGTAAATTATTGTGACTATTGTCCCAACTTATTTTTGTATTATTTTTATGTAAAATGTGGCAGTTGCCCAATAAATGTGTAATCAATGAATATGGCGATTGTCTTTAAATAAATGTATTAAAATACTTTCGGTATTTTCTTTCAATATTATACTTTTTCAGGAATAACCAATTAAATAAAATTATTATTCTTTAGACAAATAAATCAATTATAAATAAAATTGTAATCACAGTGAAATCTTTAATAAGTAAAATACAAATAAATAAAAGGTACCAAAAGTAAAGAGAATTATTAAATTAATGTTTCTAGAGTGAAGGTAAATAAATTAAATCAGTAAACAGAAACAAGTAATATCAAACTTTAAAAAGAACCTGTTCAATAAAATTACTATCACAACGTAAATTTGGGTCCTAACTAAACAAAAATAGACGACACGTAAAAGCTAGAATTGTTATGTTTTTCCTTTTTATCGAAAAGGGGAAAAATATACAAGGCCTAGATACAAACCTCTTCATTAGTGTACCCGAATCATTTTATTTTCATTCAGTATGTTTCATCTCTCAATTGGTAACCTTTTGATTGTTTGTTTATCTTATCCATTAAGTGTAATTTTTACCTATATGTCGACCGAGGCTGGATTTTATGTGGAACTTAAAAATATATAATTAAATTTGAGTAAGACAAAAAGATTTGAGTAACTAGTTATCACTGGATGCTTCATCACAACTTTAATAGCATTAAGTAATGCTTATACCAGCCGACCAGCAGCAACGCTGGAATAGATACCCCCGCCTTCTCCCACTTCCTCATGCCTTCCCATCATCTCCCCTACCTTTTCATCACTCCCCATTTTCCCACCATGTTGTCCCATTGTCCTACCGTCATCCCTCACCTTTCCACCATCATCTCGCATGTTTGTTTATTAACCGCCTTCCAGCCCACCTCAATGAACCTAGATTTGTCTGAGTAAAAGAGACGGAATGTTATAGTTTATGGTGGAATTCGGACCACTTACAGTAAACAAATTATAATGAAAAATCACTTCGCTGTAGATGGGGCTCGCTAATGACTAATTAAAGTTCCCATGCCAATTCCACTATCTTCCTGTACATGTCCATCACTTTCCCACGATCCTTCTCCACCTTCCCTCCGCCTTCGCCTACCTTACCATCATTTCTGATACGAAGTAAGCTATCTTTTAAGTTGAAAAGAAGTCTTGTGCTGATGCACAGATGTTTATCAAAATATGTTGAGAAGTTTTGGAATTATGGTGGACACAAATGAAAATTATGAGGATGCATTTTCTGAATTCGGTACCACCAAACAAAAAAATAATGAAAATTCTAATAAAGAACAAAATTACAAAAATAACTATCTCTGCAGAATTATTCATATAGATTCTCTATAAGATGCACACATCCTTTTTTAATTTACACACCCCGAAAATCTACACAGTGGTCTTCAAGCTGCAGAAAGTTTGACCAAAATGGATCCAAAAACGGATTTCACAGAATGTTTTCAGCATATCTGTAGGGTAAGAAAATGCAAACCGGAAAATTCTAGCTTATCCCCTTCGGGAGATATTTAATTTCTAATTGCACAGCCTTACAAAAAAAAGTCGTCTGTGTATCCTTATGTATATTAACCCACTGAATCTGAATTCAAGTCAGAATGTTCAGATTATTCATCCCCAACCCCAAAAACACCCCCCTGTCCGGCGGATCAGAGCAATGTATCCTTATGTATTTTGACCCGCTGAATCCGATTGGATCGATTTTTATGTCTAACCTCAAAAATACTCCCAAAAATCCAGTTTTTGACTTTCACTCTCAAGTGAGTAGTTAGAAATTTTTTTCAATAGGTTTATTTCATAACTTAAAACGCCATAACCTCATATCACTGTAACCTCATAACTCTACAACTCCATAACAATGCAAAAGGCGTAAAACCAGTTTTTACTGGTGTTTCTTGAGGTTATAAATGAAAACCAAGCCAATCTAACAATTCTGAATTCAGATTCGGTTGCAGCAGGTCAAAATACATAGGCACTCATTGGTCTGATCCACCGGACAGAGCACTTTTTAATTTGGGGGTGTTTTTTGGGGGTTAAGGATGAAAACGAGCCAATTTGAAGATTTGGATTCAGCGGGTCAAAATATATAAAGATAGGTACATTGGTTTGATCCGCCGGACACACCACTTTTTTTTTCGTTTTAGGGGTGTTTTTTGGATTCAGTGATGAAAAACGAGCCAATCTGAAAATTCTGACTTCAGATTCAGATTCAGCGGGTCAAAATACATAAGGATACACTGATTGAACCACCGGACAGACCTCTGTTTTTGTGGGGCTGTGTAATTAGAAATTGAATATCTCGCGAAGGGGATCAGCTAGGATTTTCCGGCTTGCATTTTTTTACCCTACAGATATGCTGAAAACATTCTGTGAAACCCATTTTTGGATCCATTTTGGTCAAACTTTCTGCAGCTTGAAGACCAGTGTGCCTAACACAAATACCCTCGGCATGCTTCTCAGATTTCTTGTCGCTAATGATCATACGCGTAAAACTTATCAAAAGATGAGTAAAAGATATTCGTAGATAAAATAAAAAACAAATAAAACATTGTTGAGCCTCGGGGAGTGGCCTCTTTCTAAACTGGAGTACTCACTCGGATGCTAGACCCAATCTTCAAGAGGGACCGGGTCTCTTTTCATTTGGGAAACGTGCACGTGAATGCCCGCTCTTTTTCATACAAAAGGGGATACTACACACTCGCACATAAATAAAAATATCAGTTAATGAACGACAAATTTATTTATCCAAAACAAATACAGAAAAAAGATAATACGTTTAATGCCACCTTCATCTTTTGAATGATGGCTGGACTAATTTCTTAGTTCAACCTTTCGGGATTTTTCTCTACAATTGCCTAGATTATTTCTCTTTCCGGAGCTAACACAATTATGCCCTCTCTAATTTTTCTTATCGATATCTATTTGTGTTCTTTAGCTGAGTGGCGGAAAAGTTAAAATCGATGATTTTTCTTGTATTTTTGTCGTAAAAAAGTAAATTGATGATTCTTATAGGAAAACTTGTACTGAAAAAGTACAATACTATTTTTAGGTCGATCGGAACATTGTTATAAACAATGGTTAATCGTTTGTAACAGTCTAGATGAATAACGGTAAGTTCTACATTAAAAATCTTCATTAAAAAATGAAGGTATTTTTAAAACGCGTCGTTTGAGACCAAGTAATAGTAATGCGTACGTACCGCGCAGGCGTCACCGCAGTTATACGTGATCAATCGTCCTGCGACGATCGACACGGCACTTTTTAAACTGCCCAAAACGTATGAAAAATTTATCGAATTTTGTAACTTATTGGTTAAAGTACCTTATTATCTTCATTTCAAACCAATAGTTGTCTTAAAAAACTCTGAAGTAAACAAATGACAGACCAAAACGAAGAAAAAAGAGAACATTAAGATATTTTCAGTTCCGGTTATCGTATCGATGTATACTTGGACTTACGTTTTTCCTTTTTTTAAATATATCGAATGCCGAATAGCTCGATACGAAGTTCCACCGCGGAGATATTTCATTTGTTTATAAAGCTGTTTTATTAAACGTTTAAATAAACAAAAAAAAGCATTTTTTTTGGCCCGGACCATATAAAAATGGTAGGTAGTATCGATATTTATCGATTTCGTGAGATTTGATGGCCGAAAATTCAATGAAAAACGAGCTACTAGTTGATAAACAAATTATCTTGATTGTTTAAATAATGGCTAAATATTTGCGATATTGAAATTAAAAAGAATGGTGAATTCTATGGATGATATACTACACTTTTCACGAAATAGAAAGTCGTACGACGCTCAAACGGCGCGTTTTAAAATTACCTTCATTTTTTAACTAAGGTTTTTTTTATGCAAGACTTACGGTTTTTCGTCTAGATTATTATAAACAATTAGACATTGTTTATAACAATGTTTCGGTTGGCTTAGGGTTCCTTATTACCAATATGCCGAGTTCACTGCTAGTGCAACGCCTCTACGAATAAACAACCCTAGATATACAGATTCGGCAATTATAGTATTATACAGGGTGGGCCATTAATAACAGACCATAGTTCAAGGGTAGATTCTTTGGACCAAAATATGAGGATACATCCTAACATAGAATTTTAGGTACATCTGAATATCGAATATAAATAATATTTTTACGACGTTTAGTAAGAGAAGTTACATTAACTTTGCTAGCTGACTTTGATAAGATAATAAGAAAAGCAACATTTTATGTTTCTTAAAATACATAAATCATAAAAATATTTTTTGGACTTTTTCCGATGTACACGATGTAATGACTGATTATGAAGAGAAATACATAATTTAAATAATTTCGATGCTTTCTAGTGCAAATAGTCCACGCAAATTAGACTTTTTAGGAGAAAAAATTCATATACAAATTATATTTGGGCTATGTATAGTTCATACGAGTAGAATTAAGGATCCGAAGAGTTCTCACCTTATCCGTTGATGGAAACACCTTTTTGGGGCGAAATACCACCCTCAGACGGGACTTAGTTACGGTTATTCTCATTTTTCTTCGGATCCGTCATTCCCACGAAAAACAGGTATAGGAACAGAAATATTCTCCATTAATTTCTACACAAAAAAGTCGATTTGCGTACTCCCCACCGTTTTCTCGCTATCGACGTTCATAGTAGAGGGGATAGTTTGGAGCGCTCGGCGAAAAATCGGTGGTACGCGATTTTTCACAGCGAATATCTCCGAAACGGCTACTTTGACGTCGAAAATGGTTATAATGAAACTTGTAGAGCGGATTCTCCTCTACAAGATTCATCATCTACTTTTGTTTTTTATCATTATTTTTGTTGAATTTTCTCGCTTTTTTCGAGGATACGCACTTCGTTTCCACACCACCCATGAGGTAGAGGTCTCTGTGCGTTTTTTTTTGTAAGTGGTTTCCCCTGTAGGCCTATTCCACTGTCGTCATTGTCGGTTTGAGTCGTCGATAGGTGAATTTAAGCAGCCTTGTCCTTGACAGTTGGAGCACATGGTTGAGCAGCGCAATCCTATTTTTACACACTCGTATCGTTTCTCGCAACCCATCCTGCAGTTGCAAGATATAAGTTGTAGAACGGAAGACGGAGCTGGTGCCTCAAGTGTAAAAATGGGTGAAAGAACAGTGCCAGTTTTCTTCCAACTCCATTGTGTCGGACTCTTCTCCGTAACTGAATTTGATGAAAAACCATATAAGCATGCTGATGAGAAGCGGCAGACGTTGGCGGTAGTCTCGATAATAGTACAGCGTTACTTGATTTCCCAACCAATTTATTGAATGTGAGAAATCTATGTCTATTTAAAGATTTCTCTTGCTCTGGAGCTTTATATAACGCCATCGTGAAATGCTCTCCAGCAGTGGCGACTTCTTCTTTTCTTGGTTGAGGGTTGTTAAATATAGGCACAATGTCATCCAAATCTCTTCTGTTATTAAGTATAGTTGCAGTTTGTGCTTTGCCTTCACCGAACAAAGCAGAAGTAGTGTCGCAACCACTAAATGCATGTGCAAACAGCACAGTTTCCTTACAGTTTCTCAAGACATCCGAGGACTGTAAATCGCGAGAACTGTATATCCTTCCCTTTATGTTTCCCTGGGATTCTCTAAAAAGTCGAATGTCTTTATGTTAAGGACAAAGGGCTTAATGATCACGAGAAAATCGACGTCGTGTCCAACGATGGAAACTGTCTCATACTGCTGACATTTCTCGATCGCAGTTTGCCAGATGAGCAAGTCGGCATCATCTTCCGCAATGACCGTATTAATTCCTTCCTCTGTGAACCTCTGGGCAAGCTGCGAAATAAAGCGAAATGAAACGTTCCTTATTGTGGTGATTGCTGAGAAATTTTTTTGGGCGAAAAGAAATAATAAATATTAAAATTATGAAGTACAAGTTGTGGATAAAAACGAGAAAATTCAACAAAAATAATAATAAAAAAGAAAAGTACAAGATGAATCTTGTAGAGGAGAATCCGCTCTACAAGTTTCATTATAACCATTTTTGACGTCAAAGTAGCCGTTCGGAGATATTCGCTGTGAAAAATCGCGTACCACCGATTTTTCGCCGAGCGCTCCAAACTACCCCCTACTATGAACGTCGATAGCGAGGAAACGGCGGGGAGTACGCAAATCCACCATAGACCTTTTTTATGTAGAATTTAATGATGAATATTTTTGTTCCTATACCTGTTTTTCGTGGGAATAACAGATTCGAAGGAAAATGAGAATAATCGTAACTAACTCCTGTCTAGGGGTGGTTTTTCGCCCCAAAAGGGTGTTTCCATCAACGGGTAAGGTAGGAACTTTTCGGATTCTTATTTCTACCTCTATGAACTATGCATGACCCAAATATAATTTGTATATGATTTTCTTCTTCTATTCGCTATTTTTTCGTCTAATTTGCGTGGACTAAAATAAAATAATTTAATTTTAATTCTGGTCTTTTCTGACAAAATCAAAATATTGTGGTTGCTTGAAACTACATGGTTTGGAAAATATTACGACTAAAACATATTTATTTTTACAGATTAACTACTCTTTTAATTTAATTTCATGTTTTTACGTCAGATGCACCTAAAAAAAATTATTTCGAAAAATTAGAATCCTGTGAATCAGGCCCAGAAACGGTCGAAAATGGTCTACTTTGAGAGGCCATAGCTTCTGATATATTAGAATAAAATTTTTATTACTTCAAATGAAGCTTCAAATTGATACGAACATACCCTCATAAAGCGACTGGTGTAATACTATATAAATTATTTGTAAACAGATTTTCACTTTTGCGTATCGAACATAACTTTACAAGACGCGCGACGTGCCCAGCAACTGCAAAGCATTAATTAAGCATTGCTAACTGTCGTCCTTGATTCTATTTCAACTGCTATACTAAATAATTTGATAGAAAACTCATAAAATTCAGGAAGTCAGAAATATTTCAGTTATATGCGAGAGAGATATAATTTAAACCCAAAACTACAAATTCATTCCCGGATTTACGCCAGAATCATCGTACTGTTTTATACCCACGCAGCAGGCAACTCGCTTTCTATGAAATTAATTTCTCGACTGGTGATTGAAGAGTTTTGTTCCGTGGATCAAATGACTGTCACGAGAAGAGAATAGAAAGCGCAAAGCGGATCAACGGAAAGTCCTTGTTTCCATTGTTGGTGTGCCTGCGGGACGATGTCACCCGATCCTCCTGGAATAAATCTATATACGTGCGGTTGAGAATTGACCGAGTGAGGGGTGTTAGTCTGGCATTCACGCCAGCATGGAAGATCCTCTTAGATCCTTGGGCTTTGCACATCAGACGCAAAATGTAATCACCACATTGTCGACTCTCTGTGGAAGGCCTCCGTTGTGATTGTATCGTTACAGACCCGTCAAATCCTTTAAATCGACCAGCCTTCTAAATAGTCGAGGAATCTAAACAAGAGTGAAAATCTGTTGCTCGTGGGTTTTATTTTCTATTGTTTTTTGTTTAACCTCATGACAATGATAATAAAATATCTATTTATTTCCTACTAGCGCTACTTCTACTCCACTATGTGGATATGGAAGTAATTAGATAATCTCTACCTGTGCCAGATTTGTGTATTGTGCTCATTAGTATTCAAAATGCAAATTATTTTCTTTAGCACTTATTTGGAAAAAATCGTATGTGTACAATTGTACAGGGTGTACATACAAAAACGTACTTCAATAATGTATGAGAGCACGTATACTGCGATATAAGGACGCCGCAAATGGGAAAATATTGAATCAAGCACATTTAATTTTTGAGTCAAGGAGAATATAAAAATTCTTAAAAGATACTTCTAATCAGCGAAGTGTGGTGCAACTATTGAACAACTTGCCGTGTATGTGCTCTATTCTCGATCAGCCCACTAGCACTCAGTTTCGCTGATAAAAGTATTTTTATTTAGTCTATGCTATACAGGGTGTAACGCAACTTACAAAAAAAATTTTAACCATACATGCACCTTTAAATAAGAAGTCTTAAATTTTTTTTAATAAAAGTTCAACACAGAAAAAGAGACAAATTGTTAAAGTTACAAATTGATGAAAATTATTTATTTATTTATTCTCAAACAGGTTACAAGAACCTTATTACATGAGAAATATTTGAGTTTATGAACATAGTATTACAGAAAAGTAGTTACTTAATCTAATAAATTATTCCTATCACTACTTACGAAAATGATAATAATCAATTTGGCTAATAACAAAATATTTAATATTAAATCTAACATAATAATTTAAGTCTTTAACTTTATTAACTCTTGTTATTATTTCATTACCCATTACGTAATTATGTATGATTTTCACTCGTTTTCGCGTACAACACAACTCATTACTGCACATTTAGATATATTAAATTGTAGTTTATTATGAACACTCCATTCGTAAACGCTGTCAATATCTTGTTGTAAAAATATGCTATCCGCATCGTTATTTATTTTGTAATAGAATTTCATATCATCGGCGTAAAGTAAACATTCTGATTTTTTAATGATAGTTGGGAGATCATTTATAAAAAGAAGAAATAACAAAGGTCCTAAGTTTGATCCCTGAGGTACGCCAGAGTTTGCATTTAATTTAATAGAAGTTTTGCCATCCTATAAATTTCCTATCTTGTAAGTACGATGCAAAAAATTTTAAAGCGTTTGAGCTGAAACCAAATCTATGCAACTTTCTCAAGATGACGTCATGGTCTACTTTATCGAAAGCTTTTGTAAAATCAGTGTAAATAACTTCGCCCTTAATAAAGACATGTTATTATTATTTTCTTCATCTCAGCATTTTTCACTGGTATAACATGAGGTACGGACTAAATGTCAAGCACTCTCATCTAATGATGACTTAAAAATTTTCTAACTGTGCGTGCAGTGTTCAGAATGACTGCTTTCTGAAGTAGCATATAGGTTTCCTTCTTAATGCCCAGGGTTTGGAGACTCTCATGTAATGCTTTTGGGATTACTCCAGTGGTAGATAAAACAATCGGCACAATACACACTTTATCAAGCTTCCACATTTTCTTCACTTCATCGCTCAGATCTAAATATTTGCGTGTCTTCTCAGTTATAGTACTTTGAATATTATGTGTATTTGGGACAGCTATATCGATCAGGTATGCAATTTTCTGCTCTTTATCGCGTAGAACTATATCAGGTCTATTGTTGGGGATACATCTGTCAGTAATAATTGACCTATCGTAATAAAGAGTGAATCTGGTGGAATCAACCACGGGGGGCGGGTTGTACTTATAGTATGGCACACTGTCTTTCAATAAATTTAAATTTAAACCTAAGTTCTGATGAACAATAGCAGCTACTTGATTGTGTCGATGCAAATAATCTGATTGAGCCAGAGTGCTACAAGCAGCCATGATATGCTGGATGGTCTCAGGTTTATCATTGCATTTCCTGCACTTGTCATCTCTTACACTTGGATCTTTAATAATATGTTTCACGTAGTTCTTGGTGTTAACTACGTGATCTTGAATGGCGATGAGGAAACCTTCGGTCTTTGGAAAAAGTTCTCCACACCTTAGCCATGCGTTCGACGCCTCTTTGTCGACATATGTCTGGTTAAGGTCATGGGGGTACCTTCCGTGGAGAGCCTTGGTTCGCCATTCATTGTGTTTTTCTGCGTTGCTGTGAATCATTTCATTACTTTGGGGATGGCTATCTGATAAGTTCAAGGGCGTGTAACTGATGTCTGCTAGACACACAGCTCGATGCAGGGGCGACCCTTGTTTTCTATGATGGAAATATTCTCTCAACAACTTAACTTGGCCATTGTGAAGGTTCTTAACATCAGTTAACCTTCTTCCACCTTCTACTCGCGGTAAGGTCAGTCTTAGGGTGCTTGCTTTTTGATGGTGTTTTCTGAATTTTGTCAATTCGACCCTTGTTTTCCGCATAATATTTTCTAGATCAGTATCTATTATTATTATTATTATTATTATTATTATCTGTGATTTTTCTTCCATAATTTGAAACACATCGTTAGAGAAAGTCAATAGATTGGTTAAGGTTGATTTTTTTGGCGCAAATCCATGCTGTACATCGTAAATTTTACATTGAACATGACTCCACACTCTTGCATATATGATTTGTTCAAATATTTTGGCCAGTGTACACAGTATTGGTCTATAATTTTTAATATGAGAGAGATATTTCCAGACTTATGGATAGGAGTTACCAATACTTCCCTCCATAAGTCTGGAAATGTTTTATTTCTTAAACTCAGGTTAAACATATACAATAGCGGGGCTTGCAGGTATTCTGCACACCATTTGATAATATAGGGTAGAATGTTATCTAAACCTGCTGATCTTTTTGGTTTCAATTTCTTAACTGCACATTTATATTCTTCAACAGTAATATTATCCAGATTAAATAAATCACCCAATATTATATCACCCTCAAACTGTACATTATAAGAGGCTTTTTCTGTACTATATGCGTCATGAAAGTATCTTGCGAAACTCTGCGCTTCCTCTCCATGTTCTATATCTACACCATCCAATGTCATAGTACTGGAAGACGTTCCTTTTTTTTTTATCTTTAATATATGACCAAAATTCTTTAACATTATTGCTTATACTATTTTATGAAAATTGTAATTTATTGAACTCTACTTAATTGAAGGACTGTTGAATTTGGACTCTCTGGTAGACTGCTTTAAAATAAATACTGCATAAAACTACTGACAAAAATATATCCAAGTTCACTGTGCTTATCGAACATATTGTCAATGTCATCAGATCTCCAATGTAGATTTTATCGTTAGTGGATAACGATCATCTTGTGTGCTAATTGTTAGTAATTAAATAGTGGTATTTTTAATCATAAAAATGGTACATATGTACAGTAACGAGGAGTGGATGGACATTGTGTTAGCGTACGGAGAAGCAAGGCAAAACTCGTTAGCAACTTCTATCGTTTATGCCCAGCGATTTCCCAATAGGCACTGCCCTCACCACGAGACATTTACGGCAGTGGTTTTACGTGGACGGGAAATTTACGCCCAAACCGTGGACAAGGGGGGGGGGTTCACCCACAATACGTTGTAAACGTCGAACAAGAAATTTTAGAAATTGTAAAAGATAATCCGCGAATAAGCACAAGGCAGCTAGCACGGCAGGTTGCTATTGTGTCGCATCAAATAGTGTGGCATATACTACGTGACGCTTAATTGTCTCTTATCACATCCAGAAGGTCCAAGGATTGTTGCCTACGGACTACCCCTTAAGGATACAATTTTGTGAATGGTTGTTGCAAAAAAATTATAGAAATTCCCGATTTACAGCCGAGGTCTTGGCCACAGATGAAGCTATTTTTACGCATAATGAGATAACTAGTATGCACGTCTGAGCCATTGAGAATCCTCATGCAGTAGTTCGTAATCACTTTCAACATCGGTTCTCTTGGGCAGGGATTGTCGATGAACGCCTAATTGCTGCGTTCATATTGCCAAATCAGATGGATGGTCTGCAATATCTACAGTTTCTCCATAATGACCTTCCGGGTCTTCTTGAAGATGAATCCTTGGAGGTCCGAGGTCGGATGTAGTTTTTACATAATGGTGCTCTCCCAGATTATCGTTTAGTAGTCCGAGATTCATTGACTCAAATAAATGGGATACGTTGGATCGGACGGGGTGGACCTGTATCTTGGCCTCCGCGGTCCCCGAATCTAAATTCTCTTGACTTCTTTTTGTGGGGATATTTAAATAATTAAGTATATGAAACCGAAGTAGACAATATCGATGTATTACGTGAACGCATCACAGCGGTTGTCCATAATCTGCGTCTTCTGGAAAGCAGGAAAGGTGAACACTTCAGCTAGTGCGATAAAATTGGATTAGGCGGGCCCAGGCGTGCTTGGACATCAAGGACAGAACTTTGAACAGTTGTAGAAATATTATGTTATTCTTTTTCCTATTTCCCATTCCCATTTATCTGTAACTTTAACAGTTTGTATCCTTTTCTGTGTTGGACTTTTATGAATTTTTTTTAAGAAGTCGTGTTCTTATTTAAAGGTGCATGTATGGTTAAAATTTTTCGGGTGAGTTGCATTACACCCTGTGTAAATATAATCGTTATACGAGATTTTAAAAAAATCTTATCTTAAAAAATCTTAAATATAATTACACAAACTACTCTTAATTAAGTCATATTAACTCAAAATCTATTAAAATATTATTAGTACTAGTATTATCCGAAACATACGTATTTTGCATATCTTTTGAGTTGGACATTTTTTCTCATCCCAGTCACTTCCAACCCAATCATCTTCTTCATGTCACTGTTCAATTGTTGCTAGTATATACAGGGTGTTTCGAAAAGATTGGGACAACGCTTAGCCATAGATGCTTGACATCAAAACAAGTCGATTTAACTCAAAAAGTAGTGGTCTAACTCTTTTCGTTTTCAAGATACAGGGTGGCAAAGTAAAAAAAATGTATTCGTAATTTGTCGCTATCTTGGAGACACTATTATACGTATTTACTGGAAAGTTGGTAACGGCATGTTTTTTAGGTCGCTAATTACAATGGTGATATTGCTGATGCCATATTTTTTAGATGGCGCTAGTTACAGAACTTTTATATAAAATGCACGCTTTCAGAGAAATACGCGATTTACAACTTTATCACACACCAATTCCAGGAAATTCAATTGTACCTAAAAGCGGTTTCTTATCTAGTAGGTGTACGTCAAGTATGATGTCTTGGAACCGACAATAGTGCTTGGTGTAGATACGTATAATATTCTCCAAGATAGAGACAAAATACGAATACATTTTTTTTAATTTACCACCCTGTATCTTGAAAACGAAGAGAGTTAAACTGCTACTTTTTGGGTTAAATCGACTTGTTTTGATGTCAAGAGTCTACGCTAAGCGTTGTCCCAATCTTTTCAAAACACCGGGGGTGTTGAATTTCTTCGAACTGGTGTGTGACAAAGTTGCAAATTGCGTATTTCTCTGAAAGGGTGCATTTAATCGCGTTAGAAAAAGTACACCTTTTCTTTAGGGAACTAAATTGCGTTTCGATTATAATAGAAGACGATGTTCAAAACCTAACCTCAAAAAAAGTTATGGTTTAAAGTGTCACGTAAAAGTCCTGTAACTAGCGCCATCTATAAAATATGACATCGGCAATATCACCATTATAATTAGCAACCCGAAAAACATGTCGTTACCAACTTTCAAGTAGATACGTATAATAGTCTCCAAGATAACGACAAATTACGAATACATTCTTTTTTAATTTGCCACCCTGTATCTTGAAAACGAAAAGAGTTGACCACTACTTTTTGAGTTAAATCGACTTGTTTTGATGTCAAGTATCTACGGCTAAGCGTTGTCCCACCCCGAAACACCCTGTATAAAAAATACAAAACTATTTTAGGTGCAAGAGATCAAAACAATCTAAAATTAACTTTTGGCTGTTGCTCTTAGCACATGGCTCAGTAGTCAATTCTTGCTGCAAAAGTAGTTATAATAATGTAAGTCTAGATTTGATGATTACAGGCAACTATTATAGACCTATTATACTTTTGATAATTGGCGACACTAGAATAAAAAAAAAATATTAAAGAAATTGTGTGAATACATTAATACAAACAGGGTGATTTACCACGACATGCAGACAATTTATCAGTAGCTTGTCCCACCGAAAGGAGTTAAAAAAATTATAAATTAAATAAATGTGCCAAATTAATTACTTTATTTTTTTTGTAGGAATGCGCCGCCTATCACTTTAACTAATCTGACATAACGTGGTCCAATTCACTTCCCCCTCCCCTTGCTTAAACTTGGGATTGACTGCAAATCTGGAGAGAGTAGAAGTGACTTTTTAGTTTTAATCACATTACAAAAATAGCAAAAATTAAAATAATTTCTGTAGAATACAGCACAGCACAAAGCGTAAAAGTAATGGAAATTCAAAGAAAATGTTACATTAATGCACTGTTCTAAGCGTCGAATGGCGTATTGAACATGGATCTACGAATACAATTTAAAATTTAATTTTAATAGAATCAACGTCTTTTCGACACATTGACCCTATGCCAGTGAACTCTACAATTACAAGTAGGATATTTACTTAAACTCGTCGACAACATAAAATACCAAACTTCGGCCGTACTTTGTACCTGCTGCGGCGTTCGACCGAAAGCAAAAAATGCGGCACTTTGAGGAGTCGCCAGCTTAACTTTGTATACCAATTAAGGAAATGTAAATATCTTCTATATATTCTTTCGCAACTAAGTTCCCTGTACTATCACTGACCACAGACACGTAACAGTAGCGTATCTTTGCAAGTTTTAATGCAACAAAAATTAGTAAATTACCTAGGATCGCTCTAAAATTTTGCATGGACTTTCCCACATATAAGACTAGAACGCGATTTTATTTTCCTCATGTCGTAGTAAATCAGCCTGTATATAATATATTACACAGCACCACAAAAAAATATATCAAAGCAGCGAACCAGACCCATGTATCTCTATGTATTTTCGGTCGCTGAATCCGAATCCGGGGTCAAAAAAAATCGTACACCCCCAAAATCATTAGCTAGAGCCAAAAAACACCCCTGAAATGGGATAAAAAGAAGATTAAGCTAAGAGAATAGTTGTTATTTCTTAATAAATCGAATTATACAAATTAAGGTTAAACAGTAGTGTACGTACAATAGATATGAAACACACCCCCAGGGAGGGATGAAAACTAGGCCCCCTTATATAAAAAAATCGATCCAAAACAGCAATGACTGCTGAAAAAGCTCGAAATGTCTAAGTTTTGTTAAAGAGTTAAGAAACTACATCAGGTCCGACGTAATCTTCATAAACTGCCCTATAGGATTGAGAACAACCTCCCTTAAATTCAAAGGACACGAGAAAAACAAGAAAAAACGTAAAATCCAACAGGATTTCTATTTTCATGGATGCTATGATTGGCTGAAATTGCGAAGTACTCTAAAATAGAACCAGAAACTTACGTACCATCAACATCCTACACTGTCAACCCTCAGTGGGTGTGAAAACTACCCCCCATGTAAGATTTATCTATAAAAAATTTCAGTGACTTCTATAAAAATTCGAAACACCTGCATTGTGTGGAAGAGAGAAGAAACTAGACTATGTTCGACGATGTGCTTGAAAACCACCCCCTATGTCTGTAGGATGCTGGAAAAACAGAGACAAACTAACCGGATTTACATTTTTATGGATGCTATGATTGGCAAAAATCGTGTTGCATACTTAGAGTTTGAAACCCAAGTCCTCTAAATGTTATTAAGTAACACCCCCAGAAAGGATGTAAACTACCGTAATTCAAGATGTAACGAAAAAACTATACTATTGCTTATTCGTTTAATTTCCATAGTTTTTTTTTATAGATGTCTCTCAACCCCGTGGGGGTGTTTTTCAAGCACAGCGTCGAACATAGTCTAGTTTCTTTTCTCTTCCACACAACACAGGTGTTTCGAATTTTTATAGAAGTCACTGTAACTTTTTATAGTCAAACCTTACATGGGGGGTAGTTTTCACACCCTCTGAGGGTTGGCAGTGTAGAATGTTGATGGTACGTAAGTTTCTAGTTCTATTTTAGAGTATTACGCAATTTCAGCCAATTATAGCATCCATGAAAATAGGAATCCTGTTGCATTTTACCTTTTTTCTTGTCTTTCTCGTGTCCTTTAAACTTGGGGGTGGTCAACTCTATAGGGGCAATTTATGAATATTACGTCGGACCTGATGCAGTTTCTTATCACTTTAACAAAACTTAGACATTTTGAGCTTTTTCAGCAGTCATTGCCATTTTGGATCGATTTTTTTATATATGGGGGCTAGTTTTCGCCCCTCCCTGCTGTTTAACTTTAATTTGTACAACTCGATTGATTAAGATGTAACAACTATTCTCGTAGCTCAATATTCTTTTTACCCCATTTCAGAGGTGTTTTTTGGCTTTAGCTAATGATTTTGGGGGTGTACGATTCTTGTTGACCCCGGATTCGGATTCAGCGACCGAAAATACATAGGAATACATGGGTCTAGTTCGCTGCTTTGAACTTTTTTTTGTGGGGCTGTGTTATCTCATGAACTATGGATTTCGAGAAGGCATATCCACCCAAGATGCCGTATTGCATCTTACAGCATTAATGTATTCTCCTTTAAACAGCGGAGGGTCATCTTCGTGTCTATCCATAGACTTGTCAAAAGCCTTTGACACAGTAAGTTAAACGTTTCCTGTGGAATCTTAAAAATGGCTAAAAATTAGGGGCAAAAGCTCTAGCATTATATAAAAGTTACGTCTGTAACAGGAATCAGTGCGTCAAAGTTCACAATATGTTCAGTGAAATTTTAAAAAAAATGGTGTATGGAGTTCTACAAGGGACAGTGTTGGGGCCTATATTATTTAATATACTATTATTCTCTCTTCAAGGTATCGGCATTATTATAACTTACGCTGATGATACATCGATATTTTACAGTGGTGAAACTGGAGATCTCTAAACACTAAAGTGGAGTTGGATATGAAAAATATATAGGACCAGTTCATCCACAAATTGCTTATGATTAATTTTAAAAGAACAGTGTACTTACATGCAACAATTCGCATTGCTAAAGCCACAACATTGAAGATATGTTTACAACACACGTTTCCACAAAGCTAAAATATTTTAGGAAATTATTGACCCTCACCTCAAATAGAACATTCATATGAATTAAGTTATCAAAAAAATATGTGTTTAATATACAAATTTAAAGTACCAAAAGATGTACTGGATACAAAACAACTGAAACTATATTATTAGTTGATTGAATCACATATTATTTGTGGTATATTTGAATGGGGTGATGTCGGAAAAACTCTTTCTACAATTTAGTAATAGTTCAAAAAATACTTTTAAAGTTGTTTTCAATTTTTGTTCACCTTATACTAGACGTACCTTAATGAAATTGATAAGGGACCACCGCCGAGCCATATGAAGTCACTTAAAGGGAACTATTCCTGATATTTGTTGAGACCTTTAAGCCCACATATATTTCTTATTTCGGACAAATTGCAAAAAAATGCCTAGATATGTTTTTTTTCGTGATTTAAAAATAAGCACATTTGATCCACAAATTCGTATTCAGCGATTCAGAATACATGGGAATATGGTATTCTCATTTTTAGAAAAAACGTATTTTTTTATTTTGTGTGCCTGTGTTATTTAATGTTCAGAAATACAGCTTTAAGGGAGCCGTAATTCGAAAACCGTAAATCAAAATGTTGTTACATTTTGAATATAGGTTTTAAAGCATGATGGTTAATAATATTGCATTAGTTTTTCAATGAAAATATGTCTAATATAACTTTTCGAAAAGTCTACCCATTTTTTTCTTAATAAATATGCACGCCAATGAAATAAGTTTCGTTTCACTCATAAAGAACACAATAAGTGTCCTTGATGCCTGTTCAAATTTGGTTGAAATGGGATGATAACTGAGATATGGCTGGTGGGGAGGGCACTAAAACAGGAAGACGCTGTATATGTAGATTACACAGCCACACACACACACACACACAAAAAGTTCTGTGCAGCGGACCAAATTATATGGATATGGTGTATTTTTCGAAGCTGAATCCGAATCCGTGGTCAAGAAAACAATCTATCGTGTCAATTTTTTTTTTTTTAGTTAAAAACATGGGTTAAAGTCATAGAAATAATGTAATAACTCTTAATGAAGTGTGAAAAATGGTAGATGTTTTATAGTCGAGAGTAGAGAATATAAATTCGAGCCACAGTAAGTTATTTCTATAAATTAAACCGAAATCCGCCCTTATGGGGAAGTGAAATCTACCGCTAAAACTCAAAAGACGCAGGTGAGTGTAAATAAAACGCCAAATTTTTGTATCTCTTAGTGCAAAATATTTGAATCTGGTGCGACAATCAGCCATTACTCTCAAAGAATAGAGACTCAACCCTTCATAGGTTTCAAAACGGGAAAAAAAATTCAGGCAGGGTGAACAAATATATAGTAAATTCATTCCAACCACCAATACATGACTAGAAACTACCCTTAAAGGGTGGTAAGAGCTACCCCCATCCTCAAATGTTACATATGGGTATTATTAAAATTCGGAAAAGGTCAAATGCTTGTAGCTCATTGTGCCAAATATATAAATCTGGTACGACAACCACCCAATCTTTTTAATAAGGTTGAAAATGACCCCATTGTGGTGGGGGGTAAAAACTACCCCCACATACGGACGGAAATTTAGCTAATTTAGGTACATAGATAGAAAAAAATGGTCACTGAAGAGATAACATCCTATATCTATCACTAAAAAAATAGGAAAAGAAAACCACGGAAAAGATATTTTGAAGATAAGAGAGAAAAATCATAAGAAAAGAAAGTATTTGGATTGATGGTCGAAAGTATGATATAAATAGGAAAGAAAATAGTTTTACACGGATAAATGTTAAGATAAACAGTTGAATAAGCAGATATGGTATAATAAATAAACACAACTGGTTAATGCTTAATGTATGAATTTACCTCGGAATTTACTCAATTTTTATGTACCCTGCCTAAAACTACAAATGCCTGAATTTTTGTTCCAGGATATTAGAAGTAATGAAATCCGTCCGTCTGTGGGGGTAGTTTTTACCCCTTCTCCCAATAACGGTAATTTTCAACCTTATTAAGATTGGCTCTTTCCGAATTTCAATAGCACCTATATGTATGCATCATTTGAGCATAGCTCTTACTAAGGGTAGACTCTAGTCATGTGTCGGTGGCTGCAACGAATTCACTCCATATTTGTTCACCCTGCTTAAAACTACAAAAGTCTCAATTTTTTTCCTGTTTTGAAACCTATGAGGGGGTAGTTTTAACCCTCCATAGATTTGATTCTCTACCTCTTGAGAGTAATGGCTGGTTGTCGCACCAGAGTCAAATATTTTGCAAGATATACATATAAAAATTTGGACTTTGCACATGTTGTTCACACTCACTTGCATCTTTTGAGTTTTAGCGGTAGTTTTCACGCCCCATAAGGGCGGATTTCGATTTAGTTTATAGAAATAGCTTACTGTGGCTCGAATTTATATCCTCTACACTCGACTACAAAACATCTACCATTTTTCACACTTCAAAAGAGTTATTACATTATTTCTATGATTTTACACCATATTAAGGGATGTTTTTTACTAAAAAACAAAACTGACAAGAAAAATTTTTTTTTGGACCGCGGATTCGGATTCAGCGTCGAAAAATACAAAATATCCATATAATTTGGTCCACTGCACAGAACTTTTATTTTTTTTTTTTGTGTGGCTGTGTTATTGTATATAGAACGGAATAAACTTTATTGCTATATACGCTACAAAAAGGAAGACATTAGCATTGTTAAAGTAATCAAATAAAATAAAATGTATGAAACATTAAAATATGTTAAATATATAAAAAAACCGCTGCCCAAGGAATCACACTTCCACTTTCGGATTTTTTATTCAAGTCCCTCAAAATGAAAAAATTTTTGATGCTATATTTGCATTCCACTATGTGGAAATAATTGTTTATGGAACTTTAATAATAAAATATTTGAAATCGTCTACCCGAAAAACCCTTAAAGGATATCCCACATCGGTAGTGGGGAGGGAATGGTAATAGGGGAGCGTACACACAGTAAATCACAATTTAATTAATTTTACCCCCTATAATAACGGGGTGGAGGTGGTAATGAGGGGGCTAATGGCAAAAATTTTTGGAAACCTCAGCTTTTCGTGTACTAAGTACCAATTTTATGAATCCTTCTTGCTTAATCTACCTATTTACCCCCATTCTCTCCAATTTACACCCCAACCCTTGAACGGAATAAGATCAGATTTCGTTAAACATACGTGTACCAAATTTCAGCATCTTAAACGGTTCCAGAGTAATCGTGCACACAAAAAAGGCCGACAAACTGACAGAGTGACCGACCGACAGTCAGAATTGTTTTTGTTCAAACTTAGAATCTCGACGTTTCATGACATTCTAAACCTATTTGAACAATAAAAATTTTCTAAATTTTTTTTTGCGTTACTATACTTCCATTGGACGTGAATGTAATATACCTAATGATGCGATAGTAAAATACAATTAGATATATTTACTTACGTTATTTTTATTATGAAATTCTTATTGGCACAATTTTTATTTATTAACATAATATATGTATGCATAGGTCCGTCAGTATTTATGTGAGTGTGTATGTATACTTGTGCATGTGTGTCCTCTATTCTCCCCTTAACATTTTTCATACTACTCAATAATAATAATAAATTATACCCATAAAAAAGAAAAAGATATAAACAAATCTTATGTATCATTTATATCAGAATATTCATGTTCCTTACAAAACTAGGAATTTTATTTATTTTATTTTATTTTATTTTATTAGTTAAACAATATATATTATTATTGTTGAAATTTTTGTCTCAAGCCCCACAAAAATGTTTTCTACTTACGAAGCTTTGTTTATTGTTTTATAATTGTATTTTTATTGTATATTGTAATTAGATTTTATTTTATTGACCAATATTTTTTTCAGTGTCAATATTTCCGTTTATAGTTGAATTTTCTTAAAATGTACAATCTTGCAAAACTTGAAACCGTTTCCTTAAAGGTAGGCAGAAATTGAAATTAGTCAGAAGAATCTTATTCTCATTAAATAACCAAGATCGATCACGAATTCCTCAACTCCTGATATATCTACGCCAATTAACTTCACGAATTATAGTTAATTACGTTTTATCGGACACGAGGGGAGCATAATAACATATCCGAAACCTGACAATTAGTAGGAGAGTAGACATTTCCTTGGCATATTCTGAGTTTCCGACATGGGGGTTACTTTCCAGGATATAATTCTGATATCTAATTTCTCACACACCATTGTAATAGCGTGATACAAGCATAAGCATGAATCAAATACACAGTCGCCATTAATTAGATACCTGCTCCTAAAACAATGGAACACCAGAGGTAGCCATTATCTGACGGGCTCTGTAATCTGACAGATATGATACATGAAATGAAAATTGTGTCTAAATAAAAAATTGTAAACCAAGGTAAGCAAATACTTTACATTTTAGTTTCGTCATAAATCATGCTAGTATAATAATAAGTAATCTCTCCTATGAGACATCTTATTGGATTACCGCACTCACCTACTTACGGTTCGTGGGTTAAATATCCCATTCGTTAAAAAAGTACCACTTTATGCACTTGTTGTAAAAATTGGCAGGAAATATTTATTTATGTGTCAAATATAACAAAAAGAATAACTCTTTTAGAGCGCATAGCTCCATATAATTTTTAAAAATAATTTCCTTTATTTCTTATTACACAATTATTGAAAAATCTTATTTTGCAGATAACTTTCAGAGAAACCATTTGTTTTTCCATATACTGTTGATCCATGATACTCTGAAAGAGAGAGATGCTCTCACGTAGAACTCCCCTTACCGCAGTCTCCGCTGTTACGTCACGTAAGAGGCAACTAGTTTAGCGGTCAATTTTTATTTTAAATGTAAACTAAAATTACTCTAACCGAAGTGTTTAGAAGCTTTCGAATCCTTCGATGAAATAAAAAATTACGACCTTTTGTTTGGTCGAGACAAAAGATAGAGCCAAAAAGAAGAAAATGTAAAATAATAAATACAATTATTTTTTTTGTTTAACTCGCTCTGTCTCAAAAACGGTTAAACCCAATTCAAAACGTATTTTTTTTACGACTGTTAAAAAATTGCACTGCAATAATAATAAATAAATTATTAGGTATTATTTTATGACCATGTGTAACGTGCACGTTTTGTGAAACAGTCTATATGATATTCTTATTTTTACCGCCAAATATCTCGCCGCTCCTTATAAGCTAGCACGCTTGCACTTGGGCAGGATTGGTTCATTTCTATCGCGAAGAGGTCAGGGTTTTGTCTGAATTTAAGTAAAAGTTCCAGTGTTCTAATAAATTTATTATGTCCTTCGTCTCGTGAAACCATTTATTTTTGAATAATTAGACAAAATGGTTATGTTTGCCTTGCGAGACATAGTTTAAGGAAATATTTGTGTGTACGTGCAAATTGTACCTAACAGTATTGGAATATGGTTTTGAATTCGCATATTCCTGGTACTCAGCTATTCCAGTTTAGTGTCTCCTGTTCGTTCCGGCAACTTTGTAAGTAAAACATTTATTCCTCCATTTGGCCAGCGTTTTAACAGTGAATTCGGCAGTGCAGTATTTTGTACATTTACGTTCCTTAAAACGTTATGAAAGTTTTACCTTTCTCTTTTTCGTGTTAACAGACAGACTTGTTTCGCGAGTGATACGTTTTATCTTATATTCGTTTATCTTTAAAGAAATTATGTAAATTAAATTGGTGTATAACTTCAAGATTGTACCTTTCAATTAAGTTTCTGTGTGCTATATTAGAATTTTAACTATATAAATAATAATTTTTTTTTTTTTTTTTTTTTTTATGCGGCATCGACAGCTTAGGTCATTTGCCGCCTGGACGTAGATAATATATATTGACACAATACAAGTTACAGGTACAGAAATAAATATAAATTAGGTAGGTATACTAAGGTCTATCATATTTTGTAAAATAGGTTAGCTTTTCTTATAAATTCTAATACGCGGTCTATGTATAAGCTGTTATTACCTAAGCATTCTACTAATGATCTTGGCATGTGTAAATTTTGCCTAACATTTATAAATAATAATTAATAGTCCATTTATGAATCTGTGTTGTTTTACATTTGTTTTAACGAGGTAGTGAATCATTATTTATTTATAACTATTTTGTCATATTATTTGCGGAATTGGCCAATCTCCCTTTGATTATCTTTTAGTACCTTTTTTACCTTTATTACGTTTTCAAGATTTATTTTCTTGTGTACTTTGTTCAATTATGTCTGTCTCTCTGTGCATACTTTTGTTTGAATATTTGTTAGTTTTATTAATCGTTAGCACTTTATTCGCCCATACCTTGATTTGATTTCAATGCTCTACAGAATTTTGCTTAGCTGGTCAAATTTGTTTATTGTTAATCAAGTATTTTTATTTATTTCTTAATACATTTTAATAACCCCTAGAGAGAAAGTCATATACATGACTTTATCGATTATAATCCTACATCAAAATGTGACCGTGCATGATTTCTCGTCGATCCTAACTTCTATATTCATAAGGTAATTTTGTTAGTATTAGATGTACTAATTATATTTCGTAGTTTAAGTTTCTTCAAAAGGCATTATCGAGTAAATTATGAAATAGAGATAAGGTATATTTTATGTAACGTGGTAGCGCATAATATTTCAAATAATTTTCGTCTTTGTAAAGAGCTTAATGATAATTGAAGGTGTTTAGAAATAATCCTAAAGATTACACAACTTTCGCCTTTAATTTTTGATGTATATTTGAGCTTGTTCCTAAATGATATAAATTTTTTGTCATATTTAGTATACCCCAGAGAGAAACTCCAAATTATATGTTGCTTGTCACAAGTTTAATTCCAGGATATAATCCGCTTTTGGAATTTGTAAAGCTCATGACTGCGCAAAACATATAACTTGAAATTCTATTTGTGGATTATATTCTTAAAGTACAAATAAATAATTTCTTTGTGTATTTAAGCTCTAAACATTCAGAGCTATCAGCTTGACAAAGAGCACTAATTATATAGAGGGTATCTCTAGATGCAAGAATGTCCAGTCTGCGACGTTTTATCAACTACTTTGTTCTTATTTCATATGGACAAATTTTAGATAAGCTATAACTTTGAACCATTTTAAACTCCGACAGCGTTTTTTCTTCCATCAAAACTTTTGGATTAATTATTTAAGCCCCGAGTACAATTTATATTTACTTGTTTTATATTTTAATGTCTGATGTCTAACCTACACTAACAGAATAATATTAGTCCTTTATGTACGAGTTATTTGTTATATATTGATTCATGTTTTATATATGAGAAGATTTATAAAATTTGTTCAAGAATAAATCCTAAATCTGAAAGTGCTCGGTGCCTGTACAATAGTGTACATGTATTAAATTTTTATTAAAAATATCACCATCTCTGTCATGTACTCCTAATAAAATAATTATGTTTCTATTTTTCGATCCAGGACATTGTCAAGCTCCCACACTGCTGTTCTACTTTCATCACATGTTCCATTTACGTCGTAGCCCAGTCCCACAAAATTACTGTAAAACTTGGTACAAAATAATCCTTAAGGAAAATTTTACATATAAGTAGGTTTTTGGTAGTGGAACATTATAAAAAAAAAGTCCTCAAGGCTACCGTGGTGCAACTTAACAGAAAATAGCAAACTACTAGGAATGTTTTTTTTGTAAATAACATGCTAAATACAAAATAAATTGTAGCGGTGAAAACTGAAGAGCTTGAAATTCCGCATAGAAAATGTTTTTACGAGAAATTTGTTATATGGAACCGTTTTCGTGTAAATATATTCAAAAAAAACGTACTATAGATAGTTCGTGGGCATTAGTTAGGAGTCTATGGAAATATCTTGGTGATTTTAAGTATTTTAAGTCACTTCACTGAATTTGAGGGGCGAGCGTAGAGGTGACTCAATGTGTAGTGAATATCAGTCGATATTCCGTTGAAACAACGTCGAACGCGGTTAGTACTTGGATGGGGTCCCATCTTGGGAAATACAGCGTTCTCGTCCCACCTTCTAGCGGCTTGTATATCAGTGTATACGCGGAAGTTACGTAATTTCAGACGAGGATTACGTAGTGGATATACCATCCTTCGGAGGGGATGTAAAACAGGCGGTCCCTTGTCTATTAAATGTTGGGCAAGTAAAAGATCTCTACTCTTTTTAAGGGAAGAGGTTCGGCAAAATTTCTAGGTTGGGGGGTAGCTCGTCTCCTGGCGTCGGTGATAGGCCCTGGTAGCGGAAATAGGCCGACGTTAAATAGTAAAAAAAAAAGTCACTGAATTCAAATCTATAAGCAGTTTTGCCCAGAGATATGAGTTTCTATTTATTAACAATTTTTTTGCACATTCTTAACTAATTTTATAGCTAAAATGCTTTATCGATGCGTATTTATTTAAATCATATTCCTTACAATAAATAGAGTAAAATATTTTAATCTGTGAAAAATGCGTAATGTTAGAAAACTATATAAAATAAAAGTGTAACGTTAATTTATTGCAGGCAGAAAGAAAGTATGAATTTTCATCAAATTTGATTTGTCAGATTTTATTTCTCAAAATAAAATATAGAATCGAAAGAACGAATATTTATCTCTCCTTCACTATTATTATTTTATTTATAAAATAAATATTTATCTCTAATTCACGATTGAAAGAAATATGAGTATTTAATACTGAAAATACATTTATTAATTATTATCCAACAATTGTAAAACTGGTTAGTTAATTTCACAGATTTACTATTGGTCAAATCCTAACCATTAGTTAACCAACGATTGTGAAACTGGCTGTTAGTCGTTGCACACTAGTTTACAAAATTTGACAAAATTGTATACATATCCTCAACTGCGCTCTTAGAATCCTTGCTTTTATATAGTTTCTCCCATTTTTCATTGAATATTTTTTCCAATAATTTTCCGAATTTTATTTTTGTAATTGTTCTTTCCAAATTTGCTAGTTTCTTGTTTATTAGTTTCGTTTATCAAAGTGACTAGAAAATGATCTGTGATATAGATCAGAATTACAAAAAGAATTGTACTTATTTCATTGATTTTACTTTTAAAGAACTGTGATCCTAGCAAGATTTTGATTTAACCTCTAGTCTAATACGCGTATATGGTTGATATAAATCCATATCGTTCAGTAATATAACGATTTATATCGGACAAAATTCAGAAAGTTTTGAAAATTGGTGGAAGTGCTAAGGATAGCATAGGAATTAGTAAACAGAAAAGTTCCCACCCCCCCAAGTAGTGTGCTTTGTCCCCTAGGAGGTCGTTTCCATTTTCAGGTTTTCTAGATTATCTCGGGAACGGTGCACTTTTTGATAAAAATACCTATATACAAAATTATTCCTTATAATATTCTCTATCAAATACGCCTCTACAATTTTTTTCATAAAATTAATAGTACCTTGTGAAATAAGGCGCACACATAAGGGTTGGTTCCAGTTAACACAATAAATTGTAATCTTTACTATAATCTACTTTAAAGTTCAAAGCTTAACGCAAAAACAGTAGCTACAAAACTCCACTTAGAATTATAATAAATGTAGCACTTCCACCCTATAAAATAACGCGATTTTTAAAGGAGCGAGAATATTGTATATTGTATATGTTGCCACGCCATCACATGGGACTTTTCGCAGTTAGTAGTCCAAAAAAACGCCTAGAGCCTATCAAAGTTGACCAATACAACTATTTTTTTTAAATGTTCCTTAGAAAATTTCTTAACGATTTTTCACGAATTTTTTTGAAAAAAAGTTACTCTGCGTTAATAGAAGTTGGTTTACATTTTTGATTATTGATGTAAGAAATTGCATTTTTTCTTAAATCTCAGTGAAATCAATATTATAAGCAATAAGAAATCAAAATAAAGCTATAAAAAATTCATTGACATGTAAAATTTACACTAAGCTTTAATTTTTTTAAGTTATTTCCCGTGATTTATTGGCATTTGTGCTCTATTTTGTAATAAGGATGGTTTCCACCCTATTATAGAGGTAGTTTTGTACCGAGTAAGAATAAGGTAGAACAGGGTCACCCAAGATTCTATTCTGGAATTAAAACTTCGAAAACTCCTCCATTTCCCACAATCTATTGGTATTCACGCAGTCTATTTTTATATAAGGGTGGTTTCCACCCGGTTATATGGGTGGTTTTGAGACACACGTAAAATTCATGTACTGTATTCCAAATTATAAAAACTTTAACATTTTGATATTGATATTAATGATATTGACGTTTTTATTTAATAGGAGACGTTATCTATAGTTAGTTACCATTTTATTATATTCTTTTATGTGCCGTATGCATAATTATATATTAACCTTATTTTTGTTTTACTTTAAGTTTAATTTTAATTTTAGTCTTATTCAGTTTTCTTTGTATTCCATTTGTAGTTTTAGTTACTATACTCATCTACGGTGTGTAGTCTATATTAAATATGTGTTGTTTCCCATCTTGTAAATGGTTTGTACTGTTAGATGGTGTATAATTAAAATAAATAAAAAAAATAAAAAACATTTCTCGCGATTTATTGGCATTTATATACTCTATGCTTGTACAGGGGGAGTTTTCAGCATATTATAAGGGTAGTTTTCCAGTCAATATTCAAGTAAGTGACTGCTGAATATAAAACATTTTCCCTTCCTATGTTTTTCACCATTCATTTACATCCATTCATTGAATCCTGATGTATGGGCCGGTTTTATCCCATTTTCGGGGTTGTTTTTGGCTGTAGCGTAAAAGTTTGGTGGTGTACGAATTTTTTTGGCCTCGGATTCGGATTCAGTGTCGAAAAATATATAGGAATACTATGGTCAGTCATCCAGATCAAAAACTTTTTTTTTGTGGGGCTGTGTAATTTTATAAGAAATAATTTTGTATATAGGCATTTTTATCAAAAAGTGCACCGTTCCCGACATAATCTAGAAAACCAGAAAATGGGGGTGGAAACGACCTCCTAGGGGACGAAGCACACTATTTAGGGGTGGAAACTTTTCGGTTTACTAATTCTTATGCTCTCCTTAATATTTACACCAATTTTCCAAACTTTCTGAATTTTGTCCGATATATTACAATATTAACTGTTATTTTACTGAACTAATATTCAGCCATAGTAGTAAAATATTTTTTATACGATTGTGCTGAAAGTCAAATTTTCTAACTTCAAAATGACTCCAGAAAATATCACTTTGCCGCACGCCGTGCGGCAAAGAATTTGCCACACGCCTTGATTACTTCTTCACACACCGGAATAAAATAGTGTGTTTACCTTAAAGAATTTTATATTACTTGCTGGTAATAACAATTATATTCTATAAATGTACATTAATTACACATGAATTGCAATTACAAAGCCAAATTTTCTAACTTCAGAATAACTGCGGAAAATGTCAGTTTAAATAAAATCTGACAGGCAGCAAATTTAAAATTGTGGAAAGACTTTAAAAAAGGGAAATAACTTCACAACCGTAGAAAAAATAGTATGTAACACACATGTGGCAAGCTTCATTGCAAAACTCGTATGATACTTTCATACATCGTTTTGCAATGAAGCCCTTGCCACACTTGTACTACAATCTACTATTGAACTTTCATTAATCGAAAAACTATTCATATTTTTATCACCAATGAACACTTCATATTGCAAATTAGAATGTTATATCGTTGACAAATATTTCGGTAGGTAAATTTGGCGATCCGTGTAAAGCAGTTATTCCAAAGAATTTATTTTTACTACAGTGTTTATTCTTGTGAAAGTTGTTCCATTAACTTACTATTAATTCCTATTAATTTGCAGATAATTTTTTGTTAGCATCGTAGTTGAAAATTAAATGTAAATTTGCAATATTATCATATATATAGTTTCCCACGCGGAAAACGTTTTACGTTGACGCGACGATACGTACGTTAAGTTTTCAACCATCCAATTTAAGTAAATATTTTCACACGCAAGAGGAGCAAACCATGCAATTAAACAAAAAGTACTCATGTTTGTGTAATTTGCAGTATACGAATGCAAAATAATTATACCATCGACTTAATTATAGAGGAATAAAAAGCCAACGAGGTGTTAATAAGCGGTTACTTAGTATTGAAAACAGCCGCGTTATTGCCCAGGTAGCGTTTATGGCTGAAATATTTACAACATGCTTTTAAGTCATGTAGCTTGTCAGATAATCAGCGAATTTGATTTAAATTGCCTCTGCTGTATGGCGCAAAATGATATTATGCCGCACCTGCCACATAATATCATTGACATCCTGGTTGGCCATGAACGGGGCTCCGATACCGCATGTAAGTAAATTTCACTCAAATGTTGGAAAATTTACCGTGAAATTTGCGCGTCAAATTTTACTTATTCACAGCCTGATGCCTTAACTTGACTGACAAAGATATATGGTGTATCGTTTAGATGGGTTTATGAAGTTATCTCCTTATAATACAGTGTTGTACACATGCAGTAAACAATATAATACATTTAAAAGCTTCGGTTCTACTCACGTAATATAATAATAATATGAATAATAATAATGTGGAACTTCCTGTTTGCTAATGTATCAATGTATCCATTCCGAATGACATCAACGTGATGCTCAAGGAAGCGGAGAAGTTGAGCAAGTACAAAGACCTCCAAATAGAAGTTAGTAAAATGTGAATTGCAAAGACCCCAGTTGTGCCAGTAATTTTAGGGCCACTTGGAACTGCTAAGAAGGACTATGGCCGGAGTCTACAACAACTGCCTGGTCAACCGAGCGCACAAGAAGTGCAGAAAATCGCACTTTTTGGTGCATCGCATATCCTAAGTCTTGGATTAGGAGTCTCTGTGATCCCTTGTTGGGGCCTGGACTCTGAGCTGTTGGAGCGGACATCATCAACGTCGCCTGAAGGGTCCAATAGAGTCGAATTTCAATAGTGCGCAAGGGATTCGGTGAATAGTTTCCAGCTACGCCTATAATAATAATAGTAATAACAATAATGGTGTCCTCTCCCGTGAGAATGTCGGAGACGCGGGAAAAAAATAGTTTCAACAATATAATTTATTTGCATTCGGCAGTACATGTAAACGAAATCGTGCTGCCACTTTTTAAAAACATTCTGCCAGGACATATTTGAATATAAAATAAAATTGCATTCGTAAGGAAAAACCATCTTGAATTAAACTTATTCCCGTAATAATAGGTATTTCTTTAATAAAACTTCCCAAGATTTCATTGATAAAGGACAAGGGTAGATACCTAAGATATATATGTTCGCCCACTAATTTCATAAAAATAAAAAGTTCTCCTTAAAATCATTAAACGTTATTTTTTATCGTTAGTTGAACGTATGATCTTTATATTTTTATATGTTTTACATTTGAAAAACAACAGTAGGTCGTAAAAATAGCATTTCAAAGTAAGCATTTTTGCAGTTTTTTCGTAATTTTTGACGTTTTTCCGAATTTTTTATGTGTATTTCAGTTAGATGCGCTCGATGAACCAAGAAAATCTATACCTCATTTCTTTGTTGAGTATTTAAGCTTTTAAATAATGGTCAATTTTTATCGGTTCATCAAGCGCTTCAATGTATAAAAAACAAAATCGTTTCCATGGGAATCGTAGTGGTGTCGACGTCGCGTGCGAATTTTAACGTGTCAGCATTCAAAACCATATATTGACGTCTGTATTGAAAAATTTTTTTTTCCGAAATTGGCCAAAAATGTCTACTTTCTCGGGCAATTTTAGATCCCAAAATACGTTATTCTAGTACTTTAGTCCGTTGCTAAGCAACTATCAGAAAACAATCCGCGAAAGTTACTTTCCCTGCCTAAGCCGGGAAAGTAATTTTCCTGGACTGTTTTTTTATATATAAAAGTTACTTTCCCAGCCTAGGCCGGGGAAGTAACTTTTCCGGACTGTCTTTTTGACCGTAAATAATAAGCACTATATCTCTGACTTTTATCACAATAATGAAAATCCTTAATTTATAATAATATTAAATGCGATTTCTAAAAAAAAACAGCATATGTACCACATTCCCGGACTTCAATGCTTGTTCAATTTATATCGTCGTTCGGGAATGTATTGCTTTTACTACTAGACACATAATGCGCTATTTCTGAAATCCATCAAGAATGTCTATTTTCTCGACGCAATTCCAGATCCCAAAATACGCTACTCTAGTATTTTAGTCCGGTGCTAAGCATCTATGAGAATACAGTCCGGATTGTTTTTATATAGGTATATATATATATATTTTTTTACAGTAAATAATAAGCACTGAATCTCTGACTTTTTCTCTTTTATACATTAATAAAAAAATCCTTAATTTATAATAATATTGCTTGCGGTTTTAGAAAAAATAGTATGTGTACCTCGTAGTAAGAGCAGATTCCCGAACTTCTATTCTTGTTGGCCTCAGCTTAACGCCTCGGCCAACAATTTACATTGTCATTCGGGTATGTGTTTCTTTTATTACTAGATGCACAATGTAATATTCCAAAGAATTGTTTTTTTTATTAATTATCAAGACATACTGCTCGAAAAATATAATGACATGACATGGCCGATGGGCGGAAAAAGGCCCTTTTCTACCCCTGTCCTTAGTTTATTTTACAATTGAATTTATTAAAAAAATATATTTACAACCTAGATCTTTTTATCAATTTTAATTAATATATTGTGAAACAAAAAATTCTTTTAATACTTTCAGTTCTTAAAAAAGTCTTTCGCTTATTCAAGAGAATCCGATCTATTCACACAAATCAGCAATCTTGTTTTCGTTAAGGCATCTGCACCTAGCTGTTCTGTAGGTCTAATTTTTCTTCCAAAACTGTTTCTCTGATAAAGAAATACTTTATGTATGTGCAGGGGCGGACTGGCTGGGGGCAGGCAGGCAAAGTCCCACCGGGCCTCAGCCGATCTCGGGCCCTTTGAACCCTTCCGGGCCTGGGCTCGTATTTGGGGGCCCGGATTTTTTTTTTTTCGGATTTCTCCCCCCTCGGTCATCAAAATTTTTTTTTTGATTTCCCCCCCCGCTCATCAATTTTCAAAAAGAATTTCCTCCTCGGGCCCGTATTTTATCTCCACAGCCCTGCCCAACACGTACCTGCCGGGCCACCGAGCCCTGAATTCCCACCGGGCCTTTCACTTGCCAGTGTGCCCCTGTGTATGTGCTTCGTTCTGCGATGGAATCTTAGTCAACTCGACTGCTGCTGAGTTGTACAAGTACGCGTTCAAGCTTGATAAGCAGCGTTACCAGATTTGGTAGATTTTTATTTCTTTTTAGTAGAATTTTAAGGATTTTTTGTAAAGCTTGGTAGGTAAAATTTGCTGGTAGATTTCTGATAATTCCATCAGAAATCTACCAGCAAATTTCACCTACCAAACTTTACAAAAAATCCTTAAAATTCTACTAAAAAGAAATAAAAATCTACCAAATGTGGCATCGCTGTTGATAAGTGAGGTACAAGATCTGGATAAGCAAATAATTTCTTTTGTTGCTTCAGTTGCAGGAATTATTTCCCTCTCTATTGTAGACATGGCAACCATGCTTTTCTTTTGACTTGATCATGAAATTATTCCTAGTAAATTTAAATTTATGACAATTCTTGTGGTCGATCTAATTGTTTATGTACCACCTCCAAAGTCAACATCGTTGTAACACTCCAATTCTTTTGTTAGTCTAGGATGATAAGTAATACCCAAGTGACTGTTACCTATTATGTATCTGAAGACTATTTTTAGTCTTAGAACATCTTGGTGGGAATTATTTTGGAGAGTCCATCACTGTGGGCAAGATTTGGTCTTATTCTATTCAATACGTCACCATCGTAGCGCTTACTGATTGCCTGTATGGAAATTTGTAATTCTTTAATTCTATCCCTGATTTTAAAATATTTCTGAATTCTTTTCTATTCGAGTTAAAACTGGTCTGCAGTTATAAAAGTTTAAATGATCGAGGACATTTCTAGTACATGATGTTTAACTGATTTTTATTTCTCCACCAGAACAAGTTTCTTTGACAAAAATTGCTTGGTTGCTTTCGAGGTAATCTTAAATTCTTTCGTTAACTTAACTCTTCAAAAAACATGTCTAATTCTATTTGGCACATGGTTGGAAGTAGTCCATTATCGACATACAACACACTGAAAAGTTTGTTCATCATTATACCCATTCGGTTGCTTTTATAAATAGTTTCCTTCAGTTGTCCATAAAGAAAAGCTGTTCGAACATATGTTCATTTGTAACAATGCTTATGATTGAACGTGTTGTGGTCAATCTTGCTACTAAACTGAACGTTTCGGAATAATCAATACCTTGATAATGATTAATACTTTCACTACTAGTGTTGTCTCGTATCAGTCAGTAGTCATATCTAGACTTTTAGTTTGATATGCCTATTTACAAGGTAATTGTTTTAATCCTTCTGGTAACTTTACAACTTCCCAGGTACCATTGTCTTTCGAATAGTTCATTTCACCATTCATTGGTTTTCTCCATTTTGTTCTTTCTTACTATTTCTTAAATTATATTTTCAACAGTCAGTTTTTCGTTCGTCATATTCTAAATCTTTGTCTCCTTCTTCATAACCTCTTTCAGTTTCGGTTTCACAATAAGGCTCTCGGATTCATCTGATATATTATGGTCTGTAATTTAGCCCGGGGGGCAGAGTTGCATTTTTGATGGTGATTTTACGCCGCTTGATTTTGTGTGTAATCGATAGTCTAGATAAGGCTAGTAATGGAAACAAGCGTCAGCTGTCAGAATCATGGTGGACCTGGTCGTGAGAGAACGTCTATTATGTCGAAAAAAAAAAAATCCAAAAATGATTTCAGTTCGTTTGAAAATTTGTACAAAAAATGTTTACATGATAATAATAATTTAAAAAAAGTCAGTTGCGTAGATAATGGAGGATTTTACGTCAGCTGGTTATATAAACCTGTATAAAAAACGATTGATGAATGAAAATGTACGTCAGCTATTGATATAAAGGGGGAAAGATCGTCAGTTAGGTCATACATTGAATTGCACCATACTCAAATTAAAAGCTCGCTCAGCATTTACAATCCCTCAGCTGACGGTCTTACCACCATTGAAAGAATAGCTGACGATTGTTTTTATCATTTTAATAATATAAAGAGTTAGCTGTATAAGTTTCATTGAACCTGAAATGATTTTACATCAACTGTTTTTTTTATATAGTTTTATATAAGCGGCTGACGTATAATCCCCCGTTATTTACTCAGCTGACTTTTTTTAAAATTATTATTATCATGTAAACATCTATTGTATAAATTTTCAAGCGACCTGAAATCACTTTTGATTTTTTTTTTTTTTTAGACATAATAGACGTTCTCTCACGACCAGGTCCATCACGATTCTGACAGCTGACGCTTGTTTCCATTACTAGCCATATCTAGACTATCGATTACACACGAAATCAAGCGGCGTAAAATCACCA
Source organism: Rutpela maculata (assembly GCA_936432065.2). Lineage (NCBI taxonomy): Eukaryota > Metazoa > Arthropoda > Insecta > Coleoptera > Cerambycidae > Rutpela > Rutpela maculata. The sequence goes on from OW386285.2 coordinate 117,349,394, forward strand.
TCAAGCATCAACTGTACCAGATGATGTGTATTTATTAAGTTTTAAGTGTGTGTTAAGTAAATATAATATCTTTTCTCTTCAAACGTCAGAAGAACATGACATTCCTTAACTCATTTCATGAAATTAAAGCCTGACTTTTAAATGGCTGTGCGTTGCTATTAACAACGGAGGTACAAGTACTTTTCTGACGCTATAAGCGGCAGAGCGGTTTGACGAAAAAATAACATGTTTTATTCGGAGCAAAAGACACTTGGTATGACTCTGTAATTGCCGGACGAACGAAGTGAGTCAGACCTACAGACTCATCAGAAAATTATCACTTTTACTCCTAATATACCATTCTTTGTTAAACAAAATAATTTTATTTTGATAATAGGCTCTTTTCAGTGAATCATTGATAGATGGCTTTCCAGTCCTTGTAAACAATATACTATTTTGGACTCGATTTTGTATAACTGTTTTGTAAAACAGATCTTTTGAATTTCTACTAGCGACAGACTGTCAGCTCATCATTTAGCCATATCTTGTCTGCTGATTTATTCTAAAATTTTCGAAGTGAAAAATGAATCAGAAAATGTTAATATTTTCAGGTTACAGTTGGAAATATTTTAAATTAAATTCAAAATTATAGATTAGTTGCTCAATCTACTTTTGTCCGAGATAATATAACCCTCAGAATGAATCATTAAACTCTTCCATCTTTAACGTCCATTTTTCATCTAACAACACTGTTTTAATAAATTACCTTATTGACAGGTAAGCTCATTTGCTTATCGGTCAGGGAACACGGGTTCAATTTCCGGCCGTTAGTATGGCTGATTGAGGGAAAATAAAGGGTATCGCCGGTTAAGTATATGGAATTGGGCCCGGCGGCTTATTGGGCTATTCATTCATATGAATGTTGCTTATGACTAGGAATGCTAAATAAAATATATAATAAACATCTATCCCTATATTACCATTATCAACTTTAAAATTAATTTTTTTCAAAACTATTGAAGATAATTAAATGAAATTAATAGGAGGTGTTGATATAAAGTAAGCTTTATATTTTACGTTTTTTTACATTCCTATTACGTCATTTAATATATAAAAAAAAAACTTATATTTTTTTATCAACCCCTTGAGTGACACCTACCAAATAAATCTATGTTATTTAACACTAACATGATTATCATATGTAAAAATTACTTCGAGGTCAGATTGGTGGAAGATGCTTAAAAATATAAACCTAGGTAATGAACACAGGCACACAAAAAAAATTAAGGTCGAAGACCTAGACCACGCAGTTTCTACTCATTTGGAAGCTAATAATCGGAAAAATATACTACTACTTTTAGGCTCTCAATTATTTTTTTCTTGCTTGAGAAGTATTGATTTTATTAGACAATATGGTTAGACCATTTTAATTAATTCACAGTAATATCTCCTCAGGAAGGGACACTAGCGAAAAATGTTTCAGACAAAAGTTGTTCCGTTCATAGGCAGAACAATTTTCTACCCCCACATCCCTGATGAGCGGGGGGTGGGGCTAACTTTTGAATTTTTAATGGCACTCTCCATTTTTGATCACGTATTCTGATTCTACGAAAAAGATTACATAACTTTTGTACCAAACATTTTCGTCTCCCCCCCCACTTTGATGGGGCGCATGGGGGTGTAACTTTTGAATTTTCAAGAACCTGTAGGCGAACATCTCTGAACTAGGACATTTTTAGGAAAGATGTTTCAAACAAAAGATGTCCCTCTCTGAACAAAACAACTTTTATTTGAATCATTTTTCCTAAAAATGCCCTAGTTTAGAGATGTTCTCCTGTAGGTTTTTGAAAATTTAAAAGTTACCCCCATCGCTACTCATCAGCGTAGGGGGGAGAAAAAATGTTTGGCACAAAAGTTATCTAATTTCTTCCGTAGAAACAGAATACGCGATAAAAAATATAAGGTGCCATTAAAAATTCAAAAGTTATCCCCACCCCCCGCTCGTCAGGGGTGGGGTGTGGAAAACTGTTCTGCCCAAAAGATGTCTCCCTTTGAACGGAACAACTTTTGTCTGAAACATTTTTCGATAGTGTCCTTTCCTGAGCAAATATTACTGTGGATTAATTAAATTATGTTGTCTAATAAAATCAATACTTGTTAAGTAAAAAAAAAAAAATTAAGTGCCAAGCTAAAAGTAGTAGTATATTTTTTCGATTATTAGCTTCTAAATGAGTAGGAATTACGTGGTCCAGATCTTCGCACTATTTTTTTTTGTGCGCCTGTATTCATTACCTAGGTTTATATTTTTAAGCATCCTCCACCAATCTGACCTTGAAGTAATTTTTACAAACAATAATTATGTTAGTATTAAATAATATAGATTTATATGGTAGGTGTCACTCGATGAATAGCCCAATGAGCCGCTGGGCCCAATTCCATAGACTTAACCGGCGAGACCCTTTAATCTCAGTCTAGATCCATCATTAAGAGTAATTAAAAAACATAATAAAAAAATGAATATGGAAAACTTTGAATCAGCTTTGTCTAGTGTGTTAGAAAATAGTAGATTGTAATACAAGTGTGGCAAAACTCGTACTTTCATAAATCGTTTTGCAATGAAGCTTGCCACATGTGTGTTACATACCATTTTTTCCACGGTTGTGAAGTTATTTCCCTTTTTTAAAGTCTTTCCATAATTTTAAATTTGCTGCCTGTCAGATTTTATTTAAAGTGACATTTTCCGCAGTCATTCTGAAGTTAGAAAATTTGACTTTGTAATTGCAATTCATATGTAATTAATGTACATTTATAGAATTTAATTGTTATTACCAGTAAGTAATATAAAATTCTTTAAGGTAAACACACTATTTTATTCCGGTGTGTGAAGATGTAATCAAGGCGTGTGACAAATTCTTTGCCGCACGGCGTGCGGCAAAGTGATATTTTCTGCACTCATTTTGAAGTTAGAAAATTTGACTTTCAGCACAATCGTAGAAAAAATATATTTTTTTACTTATTACGTCTAACTTCAGTCTCCTTAAAAATTAATCCTTTACTGTTTTACTATACTTTAGTATAACCATAAGTACTATCGTGTTGTGCCCAAAATCTATCTAATGTGTTATTAATAATTTCATATTGTATTTTAGACCATAGGTTATTTTTTAACTTTTGCCAAAATTACAAAAGCATTCTGGTTGTAAAGAATATGAAATTTTATATTGACAAACTCAACTCAGAAACTCAAGAAAACTCAAGATTTCTACCAGTTTTCCTTATGCGCAATTTTTTTCTTTAGAACTTCAAAAAATAGACTTTATTAAAAATTATGTTGAAAGTGTTATAATTGAAAAAAAATCGGTTATTTTGGCATGAACATATTTATCTAGGGGTTTTCGAGGCCGTTAAATTCTATAAGTATTAACAAATATATTATATCAAATTGTAAATAATATTATTACATTATTAGCTGAAGTTTTCACTAATTTTAAAACAGTATTTAAAAAAGAATACATAACAATGCATGAATATTATAATTATAAAAGATAATTTAAACATAAATAAATGAATTTAGAATGTAAAAAATGTCTTCCACGTTGGCAGAAGGCGATATGGTGTCCAGGTTTGACGTGGAATTCCTTCTCTGAATCGCTAAACTGTTTCTCTGGATTAGGTAGCAAGTGCTCTTTTAATTTGAAATGCCGCTAATTTTTTTAACAATGCAATTGATGAACTTTTTAGCCTCAATGCCTCAAGGTTTCAACAGAAAACGGCAAAAAAAAGAAACGCATTTCCAATTCTTTGTATTTACATCTCTTAGTATCTTCTTCGATGCGAGCAGCTTCTCCATGTTTTTGCGATGTGTATTTAACATAAGACGATGCCAGTGTATCACGATACGTAGCGTCCCATAGAAAGGCCTTTCCCCCTTCCCATGGTACAAACCAGAGATCTCTTGATGTTTCGTTGATAATTCCATGACGAGACCACCGCCGTACTTTTGTGGCATGACAGGCCATGATGACTAAAAATGTCTACGGGTTCATCGCAAGTTCGGCGGGGTTCGCAAAGGGGTTAACCAGTCGCTAAGGCAACGAAGATACGAAAAGCTGAGCCGTCTAAAAGAGTTACTATCGAAAGCGATGGTAAAGTATTCAGGCCAGGCGCAAGATTCTTTTTGTTGAAGTGCGAGCAAACGTGCTTTTTTTGAGGTTTTGATTTTCAATCAGTAAGTTTCTGAATGTACGTAAACATACTTGCTTATCCCAATCTTTCTGATAAATGCTGGTAATTGTATGCACGCAACTTAGAGTAGACCAATTAGCTAGAACTTCATCAAAGGCTTTGTCAGGACAGTGAGAGATACAAAAGGGAAGAATCGAAAGTAATAATTGTGAAACTACTTTTATAGATCCTAAAAAGGTGTAGTAACATAATGTAGTTACGTTTCGAAATCCTAGATCACCTAAAGTTACAGGTAATATATATTTTTTCGATTGAGACCATGAATTTTCCTTGAAAGTACAATTACAAATTTCTTCCATTTTCCTTATGAGAAAATAGTCGTAATCAATAAGATCTTCATGGGATGTCCAACAAGGGGAACAGGGTAATAAGTAGGTCAAGCGTGGAATAGGCGTCTCTGAAAATAAGGAGTACGCCACCTGGTGGTCTGTAGTCAAACTAATTATGGGCTTTTCTGTCATTGTTTCTTTAGTGTACGATGATATCAACAATAAGTAAATGATAAACTGAGATGCTAAGTTATTAAAAATATGATAGCATTTAAAGAGGCTACAATTGGATGAAGCCAACCTAGTCGGTATCCTTTGTAGATTGCAGGGACAACTCGTGAAATGCTGCAATGTTCAAAGCATACACTCTTTAATGTAGACACCTTTAACCAGGCATTGAGAGGGGAAAATCTGGTGCAAATAACCGTGGCCCGAGTAGCAATAATAATGTCCTAGACAATCACACATTGTAAGTGAAATTTTTGAAATAAGTAAATATATGTAATTCCAGTATATTTAAAAGTAATATATACTATTGCACCATGCACTATTATGTCTTACCCCTGAATATTTCTGTTTCATATTTTACAAAATACTGTTTCATTTATTTTACTTAAAGAATTAATAAATATCTTTTCACTTATATTCAATGTACCACTAATTTCATGGGTATTTGAATCTGAGACACTTGTTTGTAAACATAGAGCATACACATTTTTAAGTTTTGTGTTGAATATGGGTTGTACCACACAAAATAATATGTCCTCTGCATTTAAAACATATTCCCCTTCATAAACACACTTAGAATTTTTACATTTTTAGTGCTTCATAAATGTTCCATACATTGCAATATGTTTAACCTAAATGTCACTCATGTTTCATGAAAAAAAAAGTAATTTAAACTACAACTGTATTTAAATTTAGAGAAATATTTAAGTTTATTAATATTTAACTAGCCAGACACCGTTTATGTCGAAGAACTGTACTTTTCAAGGGAAAAACTGGATAACCTAAAAAAATATGAATTTTGCTGAATAATGCCATTAACATCTTGCAAATCACTTACAACAAAATCTTGCAAACCTTTAGGTCATATATTATTAATGTTATTATTTTTAACGCCAAAAACAACAATAAACAGAAAAAAATCAATATAAGTATTCGCCATATAAACAAACAAAAAGCCTATAATTAGTTCACGAGTTCTCCACTTTGGCGCTGGCATCTTAAATTCAGACGCCTATTGCCAAAGAATTTTTTAAAAGAAAATAAGATGAATACAAAATCTTTTGAATGTTTCAGTTTTCGACTTTATAGCTCCACTAATACCTCTATTGGACAAAGGGCATCTTAAGAGTGATATTTCTTCAAACTGTTTGATTGAAATGCCAGGCGCTATTATAGATGCTCTCAAAATCTTTTAGAATATCATATCTTATGTTTGGGTTATCAGAAAGAATTAAAAGTTCACATTTTTTGGTGTTGAGTGATAAGCCAATTTTTGTAATTTTTTGAAAATCTTGTAGAACAATGTGATGATTATCAGTTCCATCATCCAACCAACCAAATATTTAGTTCATATTTTAGGGATGTTATCTGAAGTGCAAGGTAAAAAAGAACAGGCCCCAAAGGGTCCCCTGTTGAACACCTATTTTCGAGGATATTTTTTTGATTCCCTTATGGTAAAATTGTAGGCCCACTATAGCACTGCTTCAGAAAGGGAAGAAAGTCAGGCATTATTTCCTTTTCTCTGCTGAGAACAGCGAGACTTGAAGCCATTTAAAAGGATTGAAACAGATTTTTACCGAATTGTGGCAAAATGAAAATTTAGTCCCAAAACCTAACTCAAATAGGAAAGAAACTTCCGACGAGTCTTAGAATCCGCTTGCAAGCAATTTTAGCGCATAATCTTCGTAGGCTGCAGCCAACAGCAATAGGACATATCCTTCCATCTTTTTTACTTCCATATCCAGTGGAAGTATAGTCACGCAAAAAAAAAATTTAAAATTTTTATTGTTCAAATAGGCTTAGAATGTCATGAAATCTGGAGATTTTAAGTTTGAGCAAAAAAAAATTCTGTCTGTCGGTCTGTCTGTAACTTTATTTGTACGCACAATTACTCTGGAACCGTTTAAGATATTGACTTGAAATTTGGTACAAGTATGTATGTTAACGAGATCTGAAACTAGATTATATATAAAATTGTGATTTAGTGTGTGTAGAAGAACCAAAGGCCTCAATTTTTTTTTACTTCATCCACCCTCACTACTACCTCACTTCCACCACCAAGCCCTTTAAAAAATTCTGTCTTCATTGAGAACTGTTGAAAAGTATGTACACTTCATGATTATTATGGTTTATTAAGTTGTAGTAACGAGGATTGAAAAAAAAGTGCATCTCAAATCATTTTAATTTCCTTGCTTGATGATTTTTTTTTTTTTTTGATAAATATATATATATATTGGAGGCTGTAACTTTTCGATAAATTGACCCATTGGAAAAAATAAAATATCACTATTTCGGAAAAAATGTATATTTTTCGAAAGTTCAAACAAAAATCGTTTACTTGTATGTATTTTTTCGAAAATATGATCAATCAGATCATGATAAGAAATTGCGATTTTCACGATCTCATCCTTATAACTATGAAAATATTTTTGATTGTTTTGAATAAAAATTCTGGAACTTTTCCAATACATTAACAAATGTATAAGGAATCCATTGGATATAGCTGAAATGTGGATAGGTGTACCTGCAATAAATACAATACAGTAAAGACACGTAAAAATTCATGCGAGCGATTCAGCGGGTATGTGTGGTGTCTGTGTATGCATTGATAATTATATATTTTCCCTCCATACTCACTATTTATCCTCCTGTGTTTAAAACGTGTAATCAAAAAGAGAAAAAAGCTTTATTTTACTCGATAGAACAGCTGAGAATTTCTTAGAGGTTCCATAGTATGCATTTAATATAACCGTGCGCTGGCCTGGCCGCACAGAGTGACAAACTTATTTCATTATTTTTTTCCAGGAATACCGTGGCTTTGGCAATACATTTTATTAGAATATTTTTTATTCAGAAACACGTGGTCTATCCATCTGCATTTTTATTTTTCCTACCCTGACTTAATTTCAAAATTTTGAAAAACTGGGGAAAAAAAAATTTATTCTTCACTTTTTTTTTATATTCTGCGTTCGAGCGAAATGTAAACTTTTCAGGATATTATTCTATAAATTTTCACGAACTCATTTAAAAAAAAAATAATTAGTATGCAAATTTTTGTGGGTTTCGCTATAAAATTACAGACAGAGAACTCTGTCGTCTGGGCTATTAGTTTCTGAGACAATCACCAAAAACGCGCGTTGAAATTTAACTTTTAGAGAGGAGTAAAAAAAAACAATAAACCTCAAAAAATCATACCTATGGCAATTCTTAACTAAATTGGATGGGACTTGTCTCGAATTCAAGGTAATTTCTTAGTCTTCGATAAAACTCGTAGTTTTCAATACATTGCAAAACCCAGTTTTTTAAAACAATAAAAACAATTTACTTATATTTTTTGTTATGTCGATTAAAATCCTCTTAACAAAAAAAAAATGAGCTTTATTTTATTCTGTTATAATATAATAAACAATTTAAGCGATATGTAAGTTTTTCTAAAAAATTATTTCTAAGATTTAAATCTAAGTTATCATAAGTGGTTAATCCCATTAATTTTTTTATTTCCTTAGAAAAAAAATACTTTAAGCAGTTATAAAGAGAAGTGAAAAACATTTAAAACGAGGTATCCTTAGACTCCTACATCCTTGTATTTCAGCGTTTTTTTCAAAAATTTATCGAATAAGGGAAAAGTTTAAATGGTCACCCTGTATAGAAGAAACATTTTATAACTTTATTTACATATAGCGGAATTGTGGCACATAAGAAAATGGTTTTACCATGCATCAGCACTCATATACAAAAGTTAGAAAGTTCTAAATCCCTTGACATCTGTTCGTGGCACAATGCGAACAATAGCCCGTAGTTGTCAATAAGCGAGTGGTCAAGAGTGTAGTTCACGCCTAATTCGATCGGTTGTTGCAACATCACACACCATTCTAGGATTAGCGATTATCACGATTTCATAGAAGGCCGTGACAACGTTATTTCCAGCTACACCAACCGCACCGACTACAAATTCCCTGTTCTACGACCATTAAAGGATTACTGCGATTTTTTAACGATTTATAATAGGAATTAACTTCGCTGCCTCATACTGTTATTTAATATTTGAAAAAAAGGGATGTTAAGCTAAGGTTTGGAATTATAATGGACTATTAGGATAGGATTTCGATTATACGCTATGTCAGATTTTGATGTGTAATGATGCTAATCTTACTTAATGAATGTTTTCCGTTTCCAATACTGTTTAATTGGGGATTTTATGAAGGGAACGATTCCCCTTTGCGGTATTTGCATTATTAGTAAAGGCATTAATTAATGATTTCATTAAAAGTATTGATATAATTGCTTTAATATAGATTTTCTGATGTGTTATATTTTAACTTACAAATTGTGAACACAAGATACAATTGGGGAGCCCTCCCTAGCTGTGCGGGCACCCCCCACCTCCCCAATCCTTGGGACAATGTTTTTCATTAAGATTAAAGCATAAGGAACAATTTTAGATATGTCCCAAAAAAAAAACTGGCTGTACTTTCAAAATGGCGGCCATATGTTAAAAAACTGTTGCTAACGTTGTTTTTGTCATTTAACACAAAAACTAAAAATGGTGGGCTCGAAGGTGGACAAAAACTTTTTCACGAAAAACAACGTGCATAAAATTTTCTACAATTTTGTTCCTATACATTATTTTTACAGGAGTTACCAATCTCCAGAAAAATTAAGAAAACATGGAAATTCATATATCGGTAAATTATTTAGAGGAAATAACTGTGACAATTATTTTAAGGCGAATAATATAACTTTATATTGCTAACATAACAACAAATAAGATAAACTGAAAAAAAATAATAATAATAATAATAATATTATAATTCACTCATTTACTGGATGCGACTCAGTCAGCTCACTTTTAGAGAAAAGGCAAGATAAAACCCTTAAAAATGTTACTTTCTCCCAAATATACCAAATAAATCCGAACATTTCAAGATTTGGGGAGCAGCTGGAATATTGAGGAGTTTTTTTACATGTGCCATATTAGCGGAGCGGATCTGGTTTTGAAATGAAACCAACTTTAAAAATTTTTTTTTGACAATTCGGTTACACGCGTTCTCTTTTATCATGTTATCAACTTAGTTCAGCTTAATCACACAGGGTGGTGGAGGAATTCGCATTTACAATTCGCAAGACACGTTTTTCCACGATAACTTTGTTATTATTGACCTGACGAAAAAAAAGTAAAATTAAAAATTGAAGATCTCGCAGAAGCGCATAATCTGGTCAAATCGGACGGTAACTTCGTGAATTTTTTTTTGAAAATACTCGTTTTTTTGCCCTAACACTAATACACAAAAAAGTAATTCCTTAATTTTTTTACGAAAAAAAGAAGTTATGGGCATGAGATTTTTTTTGGGTAGGTGAAATGGATAAGAATTGATGGAGCCGGAGAATTGGTGAGGTGGGCCAATTAGGGGAGGGGAGGGAGGTAGGGAAAGGAAAACTAAGGAAAACTAACTTCGAACTTTTTTCCCTGTCGTGCGATTTTCAAAAACCAAAATGGAATTTGTTCGTTATTACATCTAATATTTGACTGAATTTTTTTTTTTATTTTTTTCAAATAAACAAACTTGTTTGTTTGTGGGATGGGAAAAACCTTTTGCATTTTTTTTAAATGCGTTTTTGAGTACGAAGGAAAGGGCTCAGAAGAGAAATTTTTTTACAGGTAAGTGAGATTTTTTTCATCTTTAATTTAAAAAAAATATATCGCAATCCAAGCAGTAGGAAGGGAAGGAGGGGGCATAATGCGTTTGCGGGAATAAAGGGTTAAGAAAAAGGGAGCTTAATATTCGGACATATGAATCTTTTTTCCATCTTAATATTGGTCTACCCTCCATCAAATACTAAACTTATTATAATAATTATTTAACACCGTCACGAGTTTTCGCGGCGCATTTCTCTAGTTTTAGGTGTGTATTGGATATATAAAACAATTATCTGCTTAACTCGCTGTAACTCAAAAACGGCACAATGGATTACCCCCAAATTTTTATCGTGTTATTGTTGTAGAACTCTCCAAAATCGTCCTAAGTTGAAGACATAATCAAAATTCGACTTAGGCAAAAATTTCATTTAAAGACATTTTTGGGAGTCTGCAGAGGCGCAGATCAGTCCACAAGGACCGTTTTGGGTTCTATAAGGCGTTGGAAATGACCAGGCGAAAATTCGAAGAAACACCGAATTTTCACTTAGGAAAAATGTTTTTGGTTCAGAATATCAGAGTAGAAGTATATAATGACAAAGATTTATGAATAGTATACTTTTTCAAAGGTACCATAAATTGGACTTTGAAAAATAATATTTTTGGAAGGGCGTCAAAATTTGGCCCAGGAATCGATTTATCGAAAGTACGCCAAAGTTTCACTTGCAGACTAATTTTTCAAAACTGCGTTGAAATTTGGCTTGAAGATCGATTTTTCAAAAGTACGCCAAAATTTCACCCGCAGATTAACTTTTCAAAAGTACCTTGAAATTTGGCTTGAAAATCAATTTTTCAAAAGTACGCCAAAATTTCACCCGCGGATTAACTTTTCAAAAGTACCTTGAAATTTGGCTTGAAAATCAATTTTTCAAAAGTACGCCAAAATTTCACCCGCAGATTAGTTTTTCAAAAGTACCTTGAAATTTGGCTCGAAAATCGATTTTTCAAAAGTACGCTAAAATTGGTCTTAAACTGGATTTTTCAAAAGTACCACGAAGTCAGTTTAAAAAGTACCACGAAAATATACTTTAAATTATTTTTTATTTTTTATTCCTCAACCAAAGACATTGACCTTTGAGGTACGATCATTGAAAGCACAATTCTAAAGTATGAGCATAAAATTTTAACGATGCACTGCATCCAAAAGGCAAAATAGAAGATTTTGTCAAAGCCGGCGTAGTGCCGATAAGCAAAAATTGATAAAAATCAATGCACATGTACAAGGCCGGTTTCTCGCATGGAAAGAGTTTGGATTGACCCAGCGGCTCGCAATTTGGTCGAGCGCGTTGAGTAGTCCAGACAAAGCGATGGTAGAAAAGCCAATAACGGGGCTTTTCAAATGACAAAGTTATAGAGGAAAACGCCTTGTGCATAAAAATCAAAAAATTCAATTTTGCCTAATAGTCGCTCGAAGGTGAGACGCTGCCAAATCGATATTATTAATCGACTGTGATAAGGGTTAGTAAGTCGTGGACTGATCGAACGCCACTCAACTTATGCAGTAATAAGTCCTCTGAATGTGTTTGAGTACGTGAATCTCCACGATACAAGAACTTTAAAGCTAGGTAGTCTCTAGCGAAACTAAATTCATTTAGTAAAACTTTTTTAAGTTAATTTCAGTCAGCCTTAATTATTCATTTACCCAGAGTCTGAAATGATTCTAAAAGCTCACATTTTGATTTTGAGAAGGTACGTATGAATCTTTTCTACCTAATCGATCGTTAGCGTGAGCGCTCTCGCTTGTATGGTCTGAAAGTCACTACCTTGATTGGGGAAGGCACGATTCTTTCTTGAGAATTTTGTATAACCAATTCTGTTAAATAAACGGATTCTTTGAACTAATATTTCTTAATTGATCTTGAGGCCTGTTGACGGTCTATAATCCCTGGAACTTTCGTAGAGAAAGCCGGATGTGTCGAGTTAATTCGCATTAACGTTCGATCTTCTGGTTGCTTTACGAAGGTTTGATAGGGATTTTTTTATGCGTTTTTTGAGAAATATATTCCGTTATTAATGGACCAAAACGTGATTTTCGCGTACCAAAACTAATCCCTCCGCAGAGAAATTCTTCGGTTGGGATTTTTTTATGCAAAAATTCAGGAAATTAAGAGGTGCCTAAACCCCTAACGAGGGAATTCGGGTCCAGAGAGAGCGTAGTTTCCGATCTGTGGTAGTGCCGCCTTGGTCCCATTACTCGGCTACCGAAGTGCATCTTATCTCGAACCCGCCTGGGAGGTAGAAGCACGGGGTAATACGCGACTGGCGCCCCCTGAGAAATAAATTGGTGTCGCGTCATTTTGACGCCCGGTAGTGCGTTCTTCTACATGGCGCCCAACGTGGGGCGTTGTTAGTCAGCAGGGCTTTCTGGAAAGGATATGGATGAATCAACGCCTTTCCAGTTTTACGACGAGCCGACATCTGTGATGGACAACGTCTCTAGAGGGTTAGAGAGGCCGTGCGCGGAGGATGTACTGGGTAGTTCGGGGGTAGGCCCGAGTACCACTGAAGGAATCATACAGCCCTCCTCAGAACAAGTGTTCGCCCAAATGGCAGCAGGTCTTGCCAAAGCTCTAAGCGAAGCCACGCACGAGCATAAGTATCGGTCGAAGCATCCAAATGCGGAATTTCATGGCTTCGAACACGAAGACCCTGAAACCTTCATTCATCATATGGAGGAATTTTTCGTCCGAGTACGAATTACGCAGGATAACGACCGTCTATATAAAATATCAGAACAACTCAAAGACGATGCCAAGAAATGGTTCGAACAATACCGAACCCTAATTACCACGTATCCTCTATTCCTCGAGCGGTTCAGAAGCCGTTACGATTCAGGTGAAGTACTCACCGAAGCAGTAGCTAATTTATATGGCAAGAAACAAGATGCCGAGGAAAATACGTCAGTATTTATTTCCAGGAAGGTATGCCTCTTCAAGAGGATCGATCCGTTTAAGCCGGAGGCGATGAAGGCGGCTACCATCTTCAATCAGTTGAGACCTGATATGAAAATGCTCCTAAAGAGTGCCGTCATACTAGATACAAATACACTAGTGACGATGACCGAACAAATGGCCAAAATCATGGATGAGAATAAAGAATTCGAGATTCTGCAAAATGCAAAAAAAAGCAAAGACCGAGAAGCGTCCACCTCTACCGCTTCAGCTCAAGGGAATCAGCAATCGAGCAGTAACTGGAGAACGGAACCCTCCGCATTAGCGAAGCCGTCCTCCAGTTCCTTTGGTGCATCTAGGACACCATTCAATGGATCTCAAAGAAGAGATAATCCGCCAGCACCAAGGGTGCATTTTGCAAATAATATTTCCTCGCTGCCTAGAGGGGATATACCGAGAAGGGGTACTGAAGACGTAAGGAACTCCCGAGTCCCGTATCGCCCTTGCAGATATTGCCCAACGGAGCAGTGGCATTTTCATGCGGAATGCCCAAACAATCCCTATCGTAATATGAATACGGGAAACCAAGCGGGGGTCAGAGGCGATGGCCCAGGCCGAACTGTACCAGCCCCGCCTACCAGGCCCCAGCAGGCTCGAAGCGACCCTCGAGGAAGCTCCGAAGCAAGAAGTTTAAATTAAAAAACTTCGATGACCTTCCTGACCTTAATTACCTGTTTAAGGATCAAGAAGTCAACCTATCTCCCCACCGATTCACTCCATTAGAATCTATCAATCAAACCAACGACGCTTTCCCTCTGCCTCGCATTAAGATTATAATTAATAATCGAGCGGTTAACGCTTTATTGGATACAGGTTCGACAAGGAATATTATCCAACCGAAATTTTTGAACGACATTGATCAACTTACAGCTCCCCAAACTTTTGTTATGGCTTGTGGCGATGGTTTAGTAGAATCCCTCGGGACTACGACCATAAACGTTAATGTACTAGATGTACCCTTTCAGACCACGTTTCAGGTCATTCAAAATTTAAACGAAGAGCTCATTCTGGGAGCCCCCTTTTTATATGCTCACAATGTCGTATTCGATTATCAACGTAAATGTGTCTACGTCGGCACCGAAGAGCGAATAACCGTCTTCTGGAATCAAGCGGCACATCAAGCAAGGAAACAATGCCGGCTTCCCGAAGAACTGATCATCGGAAACGATAATTTAAAACCTCTATTCGAGGAATTCGCTGAATTGTTCACCGCGGTGCCTACCCAAGCTACCACGGTGACAACGAAACATAAAATAAAAGTTAAAGACGACCGCCCGTTCAATATCAAACCCTACCCCATGTCTCCTTCTAAGAAAAAAGTTATGTACGATCAAATTGAAGAGATGCTGAAAGCCGGCGTCATAGAACCGAGTACCGCTCAGTACAGTTCGCCTCCCATTATAATTGAAAGGCCCGGCAAGAAGCCTCGCTTCTGCATTGATTATCGTCACTTAAATGAAGTAACGGAAGACGAAGCATCCGTCTTACCAAAGATATACGAGAGTATAAAGGATCTAGGAAACGCCAACATATTTACGGTGTTGGACCTCAAGAGCGGATATTGGCAAATCCCTCTTGAGGAGTCGTCAAAAAACTATTCTACGTTTACAACATTAGATGGAGCATCTTACCGATTTAACGTGATGCCTTTCGGATTGAAGACCGCTCCATGTACATTCCAAAAATTTATGGCAAGAGACGTATTGACCGGCTACTTGCATCATTTCTGCAAAGTATATCTCGATGATATTATCATCTACAGTGAAAATATAAATCAGCATGTAAACCATCTGAGAGCCGTCTTTGAACGCCTACGTTTACATAATTTAAAAGTGTCACCAGAAAAATGTGTGGTAGCCACATCTAGTATAACCTATCTCGGACATAAGATAAATGCCAATACTACTCAACCTTTAGAAAAACATATTCTGCAGATACAGAGCTATCCTGTACCTACGACAAAGCGCCAGCTTCAGAGTTTCCTTGGCCTATGTAATTGGGTACGTGAATATATCCCGAATGTTGCAATAATTACTAAGCCCTTGACCCGACTACTCTCGAAGGACCGGCGCTATAAGTGGAATACAGAAGCCCAAGAATCCTTTATCCTACTGAAAGAGGTATTAAATAAACCTCTAGGACTGCACCGGCCAGATTTCAATAAAATGTTCATACTGCAGACGGACGCATCCTTAATAGGATTATCTGCAGTATTATATCAATTGGGGGATAATGACCAGAAGCACATCGTCTCTTATGCTAGTAATACGTTATCTCCGACGGAGAGAAAATACCATATCAATGAATTGGAATGTTTGAGCGTCGTTAATTATATAAGGAAATACAAAATATATTTGGCAGACCGTCCATTTATAGTCAAAACCGACAATCGAGCTTTACTATGGTTAAATAAGCATAAGGACGAGAAAACGAAATTTACACGTTGGTCATTATTACTTCAGGAATACAGCTTCACCATAGAACATTGTCCCGGCAAGGAAAATATATTGGCAGACTATCTTAGCAGGAATCCTCAAGGCCCAAACGTCGAAGCAAACGACGAAGAGGAAAGGATGTATCCACCAAAATTCTCGTACAAGGAACGAATATCAGTGATTACCACATTGGAATTAAACGATCAGGTCAGAGAAGCGCAAACGCACTCCAGAGATATCCAAGACCAAATCGAACGATGGAATACTCTAGTGCGACAAGCAGAGAAAACCGAGGCAGAGGTGAAATTCGTCAATACAAGACAAGTGATAGGCGGCACACTTTGGACGAACGGCGAAAATGTCAAAGAAAAATTATACGTACCAAAACGTATGGTCATGAGAGTAATATCTCATTTTCACGACCGACCGGAAGTAGGTCACCCCGGCCGCGATGAAACTGTTAGAATCATCTCGGGCCGCTATTATTTTAATAATTTGTCGAGACTAGTTAACAAATATTTAAATGAGTGCATTATTTGTAATTCCGTAAAAAGCAGACAATCACAACCGAAGGCTCCTCTCAGAAGCCATGCTCCATCGCATCCGTTCGAAGTTCTAAGCGTCGATGTAATCGGACCGCTTCAGCGAACCAAAGATGCAGATAACCGATATATATTAATGGTAGAGGATGTATTTAGTAAGTGGGTCGAAGCCAAGGCGTTCACCCAAGTCAGTGGAAAAACAATAGCACAATTTATCGAAGAGGAACTAGTGGCGAGATATGGCGTTCCGAGGGTCATCATTTCCGACCAGGGAGGCCACTTCAATTCCGGCTTTTACGATACGTTCTGTACACGTAACAATATTGAAAGATTCTTCACAGCAGCTTACCACCAACAGGCCAATCCAATAGAAAGGAGGGTGCAAGAAGCTAAGAAGATCTTAAAAACCTTATTATATGGTTCACCCAACGACGAGTGGGATCGACATGTTAGTCAGATGGCATATATCTTGAGAACAAGAAAAAACGCCGCTACGGGGCATACGCCCAGTTTCGTAGTACTCGGTTATGAATTACCGCAGATTGGTGATTGGAATATGTTCGCTTATAGACAAGAACGTCGTAATCAAGCGGACGTTCCCCGCCTTGAAAGAGTCAAGGAGATTCGTAAAAATCAAACAAATTACCAATGGCGTTACGCGCCCAAAGTGGCGGTAACGCCGGTCGTATATAAAGTGGGAGATATGGTAATGACTAAAAGGATCAGGAAGGATCATACCTTCACACCGTCGTGGAGTGGGCCACACAAGGTTTTAAAGAGATTGTCCAATGAAGTTTACCTCATTCACAAGGGGGTAACTTCGACGAGATTACATGTCGATGCCATCAGGCCGGCACCTAAGGGAGACCCCGATGTTGAATTGGAATTGTCTGAAGAATCAGAAGATAGTCCGGATGAAACTCATCTTAGTGACGACGCTTCCTCATCAGACAATGAGATCGCGCCCAGGTCAGAGCGACGTAGCGATACCACACTAGTTCAAATCAATGTTCCCGCAAGAGCTCAAGATGAGCAGGATGTAATAAGTCGAGATCCCGATGATGCTCGAGATGAGCCAGACATAGAAGAGTCCCCTCTAGATATTTCTGAGGTCGACCACGGCTAATAGCCGTTTTCGCTTTTTTTTATATTTTTTCTCAAAATTCTAAGTGGCGATTTTGACCTATATGCGGTCGAATCGAAAATTTAAAGTCTACTCCATGAGCAGATATGGAAAGACGGCGAACCCGACGCAAGAGCGCGATCCGGTAAGCCTAGCTTCTCAAGAGCGAGAGCCGCCAAGTTCGAGTAATGGACGTAGGCATAAGTACGAATCAGTACGAGTTTCGGAAGCTGTTTTTTTCTTATGCAAGAAGACAACTTCTATTTTAATCATTTTAAGTCAACAAAATTAACGTATACCCCAAATGGAAACTACGAGTTTCAGAAGCCGTTCTTCGCTCAAGAAGACGCTTCAATTTTTTTTTTATACTTTTTTCACAAGTCGTGATGACCGCACGAGTATCGTAAGCCGATTTAATCTACCTTACGAAGTAGAAACTACGAGACGAGTTTCAGAAGCCGTTCTTCGCTCAAGAAGACGCTTCAATTTTTTTTTTATACTTTTTTCACAAGTCGTGATGACCGCACGAGTATCGTAAGCCGATTTAATCTACCTTACGAAGTAGAAACTACGAGACGAGTTTCAGAAGCCGTTCTTCGCTCAAGAAGACGCTTCAATTTTTTTTTATACTTTTTTCACAAGTCGTGATGACCGCACGAGTATCGTAAGCCGATTTAATCTACCTTACGAAGTAGAAACTACGAGACGAGTTTCAGAAGCCGTTCTTCGCTCAAGAAGACGCTTCAATTTTTTTTTTATACTTTTTTCACAAAGTAGTGATGACCGCACGAGTATCGTAAGCCGATTCAATCTACCTTACGAAGAACCAATTTCTAACCATTATAAGTTAACAAAATTCATGTTAGAAAAATATTTCATTAAAAACAACACATTGTGTTTGTTAGTCGACGCGTCCCAGTCGACGACTTGCTAAAAAGTCAATCTAGTTGCAGAACTGCATTTTCCATGTGCAGAAATGGAAAGATGACCCAGCCTGTCGCAAGGGCGCGGCATGGTGAAGTCTGGAACTCAAAGGCGAGGACCGTCCAAGCTGCGGCATGGAGATATAGACAGACTCTTCTAGAAAGGGCCGAAGTTAAGCAAGAGCGAGACCAGAGCGAAAAAGCGAGTGCAACGAATTAGTGAGAGTGGACGCTAATCAAAATTGTGCTACGCTTCGCACCTCGACGCGGGTGTAATTAAGTTGATAAAAATGTTGTATCAACTTGGCGTATTGTTTAAAAATGTATTTATTTTTAAGTTAGATAGGCGAATCAGCCGTCTGCCCCAATTAAGGCCGTTATTTTTTAAACATCTGTACATAGGTCAGACCGTCAAATGAAGGCATACAGACATACAAGTGAATATGGAAATTAAAGGCGATCGATGAGTAGAAAAGATTCAACCAAAGGAGGGGAGTGTTGTAGAACTCTCCAAAATCGTCCTAAGTTGAAGACATAATCAAAATTCGACTTAGGCAAAAATTTCATTTAAAGACATTTTTGGGAGTCTGCAGAGGCGCAGATCAGTCCACAAGGACCGTTTTGGGTTCTATAAGGCGTTGGAAATGACCAGGCGAAAATTCGAAGAAACACCGAATTTTCACTTAGGAAAAATGTTTTTGGTTCAGAATATCAGAGTAGAAGTATATAATGACAAAGATTTATGAATAGTATACTTTTTCAAAGGTACCATAAATTGGACTTTGAAAAATAATATTTTTGGAAGGGCGTCAAAATTTGGCCCAGGAATCGATTTATCGAAAGTACGCCAAAGTTTCACTTGCAGACTAATTTTTCAAAACTGCGTTGAAATTTGGCTTGAAGATCGATTTTTCAAAAGTACGCCAAAATTTCACCCGCAGATTAACTTTTCAAAAGTACCTTGAAATTTGGCTTGAAAATCAATTTTTCAAAAGTACGCCAAAATTTCACCCGCAGATTAACTTTTCAAAAGTACCTTGAAATTTGGCTTGAAAATCAATTTTTCAAAAGTACGCCAAAATTTCACCCGCAGATTAGTTTTTCAAAAGTACCTTGAAATTTGGCTCGAAAATCGATTTTTCAAAAGTACGCTAAAATTGGTCTTAAACTGGATTTTTCAAAAGTACCACGAAGTCAGTTTAAAAAGTACCACGAAAATATACTTTAAATTATTTTTTATTTTTTATTCCTCAACCAAAGACATTGACCTTTGAGGTACGATCATTGAAAGCACAATTCTAAAGTATGAGCATAAAATTTTAACGATGCACTGCATCCAAAAGGCAAAATAGAAGATTTTGTCAAAGCCGGCGTAGTGCCGATAAGCAAAAATTGATAAAAATCAATGCACATGTACAAGGCCGGTTTCTCGCATGGAAAGAGTTTGGATTGACCCAGCGGCTCGCAATTTGGTCGAGCGCGTTGAGTAGTCCAGACAAAGCGATGGTAGAAAAGCCAATAACGGGGCTTTTCAAATGACAAAGTTATAGAGGAAAACGCCTTGTGCATAAAAATCAAAAAATTCAATTTTGCCTAATAGTCGCTCGAAGGTGAGACGCTGCCAAATCGATATTATTAATCGACTGTGATAAGGGTTAGTAAGTCGTGGACTGATCGAACGCCACTCAACTTATGCAGTAATAAGTCCTCTGAATGTGTTTGAGTACGTGAATCTCCACGATACAAGAACTTTAAAGCTAGGTAGTCTCTAGCGAAACTAAATTCATTTAGTAAAACTTTTTTAAGTTAATTTCAGTCAGCCTTAATTATTCATTTACCCAGAGTCTGAAATGATTCTAAAAGCTCACATTTTGATTTTGAGAAGGTACGTATGAATCTTTTCTACCTAATCGATCGTTAGCGTGAGCGCTCTCGCTTGTATGGTCTGAAAGTCACTACCTTGATTGGGGAAGGCACGATTCTTTCTTGAGAATTTTGTATAACCAATTCTGTTAAATAAACGGATTCTTTGAACTAATATTTCTTAATTGATCTTGAGGCCTGTTGACGGTCTATAATCCCTGGAACTTTCGTAGAGAAAGCCGGATGTGTCGAGTTAATTCGCATTAACGTTCGATCTTCTGGTTGCTTTACGAAGGTTTGATAGGGATTTTTTTATGCGTTTTTTGAGAAATATATTCCGTTATTAATGGACCAAAACGTGATTTTCGCGTACCAAAACTAATCCCTCCGCAGAGAAATTCTTCGGTTGGGATTTTTTTATGCAAAAATTCAGGAAATTAAGAGGTGCCTAAACCCCTAACGAGGGAATTCGGGTCCAGAGAGAGCGTAGTTTCCGATCTGTGGTAGTGCCGCCTTGGTCCCATTACTCGGCTACCGAAGTGCATCTTATCTCGAACCCGCCTGGGAGGTAGAAGAACGGGGTAATACGCGACTGGCGCCCCCTGAGAAATAAATTGGTGTCGCGTCATTTTGACGCCCGGTAGTGCGTTCTTCTACATTATCACTATATATTTGTTAACATAATGTGTTAATATGTAGGTCAAATTTTATTAAGTGTAGAAAGCATTATTTTTTTTTCTAAGGCTATGTCGAAAATTTGCATTCTCCAATGTAACATGCAAGAAACTTTTTTATCTTTCGAAATGGATACCAAGTGTATAGAGAAGTAACGAAGATAAAAGATGGATGTAACTTTTTTATTTGAAACTTTTTTTTCTAGAATTAGCAGTTTTCGAGAAAACTGCAAATGAGTGATTGCTGGCCAGGTACTGCAATCAATTGCTATTAGATTTCCACACCCCAATTCTTCGGCTCCATCATTTCTTATCTATTTCACCTACCTCAAAAAAATCTCACCCCCCTAACTTCTTTTTTCGTAAAAAAATTAAGGAATTACTTTTTTGTGTATTAGTGTTGGGGAAAAAAACGAGTATTTTCAAAAAAAAAATGTCACGAAAAGTTACCGTAAAATTTGAAAAAAAAATTACCAGATTATGCGCTTCCGCGAGATCTTCAATTTTTAATTTTACTTTTTTTCGTCAGGTCAATAATAACAAACTTATCGTGGAAAAACGCGTTTTTGCGAATTTTAAATGCGAATTTCTCCGCCACCTTCTGTGATTAAGCTGAACTAAGTTGATAACATGATTAAAGAGAATGCGTGTAACCGAATTGTCGAAAAAAAAAATTTTAAAAAGTTTTTCTCGCCAGATCCGCTCCAGTATATATGGATCAAAGAAATGCGCTAGCATGAACGAGCTTCGCCTAATTGCCATTAGATAGAAATGTGGTGACAAAGATTTGTCTTTGTCAATTCTCCCTAAAGTTGATTCTTCTTCGATTCAACCATAAAAAGCTTGCTTTATCGAGCATATTAAAAGAAGTGTTTACCAAACGCGTATTTGGCGGTTAGCCGACGAAGTTATTCACAATATTCCAAAGCCTTAGAATGAAAATGGAGAACCTTTTTGGTGTTCAGCAGATAAAATACTGCCTCAATCGCTTACTAAAATTCTTCAGATGATTCCAAATCAAATCATAATAGACGAAAGTAACGGTATCATAAATGAAGCAATAGAGTAAGAAGACTTGGAAGAAATATTCGATGTATCGGGAAACAGCGATAGTGAATCTGAAAGCGAATGAGGTGTTATATTGAATTTTATATTTTATTTTAAGAGCTGAATCTTTTATCTGGAAAATAGTTACTCCTCTCGCCAGCCGTGTTTCCGTTATCTGAAGGTGACTAAAACAGTTTTAGTTATTTCCAGATAATGCCAGCATGGTTAGTGAAACGTGCGTCATGTTAAGTGTTATTTGTGGAAACAACTTTATCGTCAGTGTCACACCAAAGACATCAAACTCATCCAGTTGTGTAGTTATAACATAAATTATGTAACATATTTTACCCAATCGCATTGAGACAACTTTACGCTTACTCTTGTGGTATTCATTTGCTTGCGACGTGATCGGTGTTCCAGATATGACGTCATCCGTAAATTTTTTTTATGAACTAACTGTTATCTCTTTCAATGGGGCTCGTAACATCATTTTCAACAAATTGGGTAAAAGAGGATAGAGATTCCTACGATCGTGTAAGCTAAGAAAACCAAATTTGTTTAGTAACTGTCCATTGTCGACATCAATAACAGGGCATATTGTTAACCATATTATTAATTTTACATGAAGCTGATTCTAGAGAGAATATAATCATAATAATTTTTATGATCAGGACTGAAAAAAAGGGAGGCATATTGAAGTCTGGATTTAACAAATACAGATAGAAAAATATTTTTTATGTTTGGTAGAACTTAGTTTCTAATAAAAGAGAACACCCAAGCCAATAAATGCATCTGTTCTACTAAAGAGAGTACTGTTCAACTGATAATTAAATAACAATGGATGACTCTCCCTGTTGAAAAAAAAACAATGTTATATTTGGTGAGGGTTACGAGTAAATTATTAGGAAGACGCTAATCATTTAAATTTTTTTGGAGTATCACACAACCCTTGTCGGTATTAACGGATCATTAATAAATAAGATAAATGTTAAATGACCCAGTATTGAGCCTTGGGGCATTCGGTATTCTACGTACTGATTCCTTCCACTTAAAGAAAGAGGAGAGCAGAGTTTATCCATGCATTCACTCCACTGACACTAAGGAACATAA
This sequence comes from Rutpela maculata, assembly GCA_936432065.2. NCBI lineage: Eukaryota > Metazoa > Arthropoda > Insecta > Coleoptera > Cerambycidae > Rutpela > Rutpela maculata. Next base: position 117,372,478 of record OW386285.2, read on the forward strand.
TACTTTATGTTATTACTTTATGGTATACTTTAATGGACAACAGCTCTGGTCCATGGTTTGTTTCCATATTCACCACCACCAACTATAATGCTAAAAGCAACCACCAAAAAAATGAAAATATTCAGCATCTGGTCAATAAATTTTAATTTTTGAATCTTCAATCACACAACGAGACGTACTGAGTAACATTTGCTAAATCTGCAATGAAAATTGTGTATATTCATTAAATTGTTTGAAGTGAAAATATTTTATTTGTTAGTAAATATTCTTATGTAAATATGTCTTAGACGTATCCAAACTCTTCATAAAAATATGAAACTTTTCGTATTGCTTATAGCTATTGTGACTACGTAATTTCAGCAGCGCAGTTTTTTCTAATTTATATTTTATATTGAAGAAAAATATTCACGTCAATGGTGATATATGCCCTGGGTGAATCATTATTATACTCTTCGCAAAAACGAAGAGTATTTTGCATTTGATCGGCACATTTATAAAACAGTAAATATCGCTCGTATAGAAAAAAATTTCATTTCATGTCATTATGTTTGTGAACGAATTCTGAACTTTCAAAATGTTCGTCTGTGCGTCCGCCTGTCTGTCCGTCCGTCCGCCTATCCGTTTGTCCGTCCGTCTGTTCGTCCGTCCGTCCGTCCGTCACGTTTCTTGTAAGTACGATAACTTAAGAAAGAAAACTCCGATTGTATTGAAATTTGGAAAGTAAGTTAGCGTTAGCGTCAGTAAATCAACAAGTTATTAATCATTTAAATTAAAAAAAATATTTTCTTAATTTTTGTCACTTGTACTTAAATAGCAATCTTATGAAATGTTATTCTCTATAATTTTTTTTTGTCTGTACATTTTACTAATATATATATTTCATAATAATATATCTAATTCGTTGAAATATAATACTCGAATGGTATATGTTACAGAAATTCATCTGATCTATTAAAGAGAGTATACTGTTCTACTGATAATTAAATAACAATGGATGACTCTTCCTGTTGAAAAAACCAACGTCATATTTGGTGAAGGTTAAGAGCAAATTATTACGAAGACGCCAATCAATAACATTTTTTTGGAGTAGCACCTCGTCGGTATTAACGGTACAAAATAATTTCATGTCAGCATCACAAGTGACTATATCATTAATAAATAAGATACATGTTAAAGGACCCAGTATTGAGCCTTGGGGCATTAGAGATGCAGCTAGAATTTATTAGATTTATGGCCATGGCATTCTACGTACTAATTCCTTCCACTCAAAAAAGGACAGCAGAATTCAGCGATGCATTCACTCCACTGATACTAAGGAACATATACTTGAATGTACAACAGTTCTGGTAACTGGACAACCAAACCTAATCCGACTTTAAAGTGATAACCTCCTTGGTTTGTTTCCATATTCACCACCAACTATAAAGCTTAAAGCAAACGCCAAAAACATGAAACAATTCAGCTTCTTCTGGTCAAAAAATTTTTGTATCTTCAATCACACAACGAAATGTACTGAGTAATATTTGCTACGCCTACAATGAAAATTGTGTATATTTATTAATCTGTTTGAAGTAAAAATATGTTTATTTATTAGTAAATATTCTCATATAAATATGTCTTTGACCTATCCAGAATTCTCACAATTAAAAATATGAAACTTCTCGTATTGCTTGTAGCTATTATGACCAAGTAATTTCAGCAGCGCAGTTTGTTCTAATTCAAATTTTATATGGAAGAAAAATATTCACGTCAATGGTGATATAGGACCTGGGTGAATAATTATTTTAATTCTGTTTAGAAATGACACCGGCGCGGCGTAATGAATATAAATTTTAAAGCACTCACTCAAGCGAGATACAATAAATTTCTAAGCAATTGAGCAAATTACACATGTGCCTAATGGTAGTTTTAATCTATCCTATATGTTGTATACTCTCGAGCAACATGAATAAAATCAATTAAAATTATTGATTTATTGTGAATATGACGGACTTTAAAATGAACCTAATTCATTAACATGTCTTCCGTTACAAAGTACCTTACATGAACGTTTTAAATTTAATTTGTGTTGGTATTTATTTAACGCAAGGAAATTGTAATATCCAGAGTGCGCAAATTATTTATTCAGATTTTTACAAATAATGTGTAGGAACGAGGATGGGTAAATATTCAAATGTCAATACATAAATCAATGGACCAAAAAGTTAATTCAATAATAAGTAGTCTCGTTGTGACTCCTTCAACATTCCTTAATTCCTTAACACGATCAGGCATGTGCGAAATTAGATGATCAATGTTTGCTTGGGCATTGCATTTAGGACTTTCCAACTCCTACTAGTGTGGTGGCTTAGAGCAAATACTAGGCAGAATCGTGACCTGCTGGATTAAAGCGCCAAATTTTGCAGAGTTCATATATACCCTCAGTACTATCAATTCAGGGGAGGGGGATGCCCGATTTCAGTGTCTGCCATCTTGAAATACGCTATCTTTGTTTTCTTTGGACCGTAACTGTAAATTTTCGACTTTTCTTCGGTTTTTACTAAATATCTCCCTATCTTCTGGGTTTGTAGCAAAAAGGATTTAATTCAAACTAAATTTGCTACAATTTGAGACCAGTGAGACCAGAGCCGCTTTTGTAACTTAAATATTTTGTGAGATACAAGCTTCCAAAGTTTTGAATTTTTTCAGGTTATTACGAAAATCCATATTTTTGTCGGTTTTGCTAAATATCTCCAATGCAGTCAGTTTTCAGCAAACATTATTTTATTAATGTTTAAGAAGAACAAACAGGCTACAATGTGAGTAAAGACATCGATACAATCACAATTTGCTAGGTAATGTATTTGACCATGTTACAAACGTTTCAATAAAAAAAATTACAGAATAAGAAAATAATCATAAAAATTATATTTATAATGATGCTGTTTACTGTTCACAATGGCCTTTGCCTTTGCAATGACAAAGAGTTGTGCAGGCAAGTGCAGTCTTGTTACAAACGCAATTCTTAGAGCACAGGGGTTCAGCCTTACATCCGCACTTGATTAATGGGGGAGATATTTAGTAACAAAACAAATAAAAGCTGGAAATTTACAGGTACGGTCTAAAGAAAACAAAAATGGCGTCGTATTTCAAGATAGCGGACACTGAAATTGGGCACCCCCCTGAATTGATAGTACTGAGGGTATATAAGAAGTGTGCAAAATTTGAAGTTTTAATTCAGCAGGTCACGATCTTTTCGCTAAGAAACCACACTATACGCTAAATGCTTCCACGCATTATCGATGATAAATAGGGTAACTGTACTTTACCATGGACATACTACAATGCTTCTCATCCAAGCACTCTCCAGTCATCCTTGCAGTATAAGAGTGAGATTTACTAAAACTAGTAAAACCTTTTTCATACCACATCGACCAATGTCCTTAATATACTCTTCAGAGATTATAATCCACGCAGTCGACAATTTGTTTATAAGAAGTTGTAGAAACAGTTGTTATTTCGTGTCTCTTGTGCTTCTTTCGGATGAATGCAGGAAATCATTATATCAAATGTTATTATATTGGTATCAAACATTTGACAACTAATTAACTTAATTACTTCCACATCCAGTGGAAGTATAGTAACGACAAAAAATTTTTTAATATTTTTTATTGTTCAAATAGGCTCAAAATTTCATGAAACGTCGAGATTTTAAGTTTGAGCGAAAAAAAAATTTCTGTCTGTATTTTTTTACTCTGGAACCGTTTAAAATATTGACTTGAAATTTGGTACACATATGTATTTTAACGAGATCTGGAACTAGATCATATTTTCATCTTGTTCCGTCGAAGGGTTGGGGGGTAAATTGGGGTAAATTTGGGGTAAATGGGTAAATTAAGCAGGTAAGAGTCCATAAAATTGGTATTTAGTATATACAAGAAAAGCTAAGGTCTCAAAAAAATTTTTGGCATTAGCCACTCCCGTTACCACCCCCACCCCCTTTTTAAAGGGGACGAAAAAAAATTGTGATTTAGTGTATGTACAAGAAGCAGAAACCTCAAAATATTTTTTTACTTCATCCACCCACACTACCACCCCCCTATCACCACCCCCACCCCACTACCGATATGGGGTATCGTTTTATGGGTTTTTGGGGTAGAGGATTTCAAATATTATATTATTAAAGTTCCATGAACAATTATTTCCACATACATACACATTTTCGTTGTGAGTGACTTGAATAGAGAATCTGGATGTGGAAGTAGTGATTCCTTAGGCAGCGGTTTTTTTGTATGAAAATTTTTAAAACTTTTTTCATGATTCATTAATGAAATGTCTTGGCTTCATGCATCCTTCTGAAGGGAACATAACAAGGACGAAAGGCGTTTCAAGGGCTGAATTATTTCAGAGGAATAGGATGACAGATTAACTTTAAGGTGAGTCCTTTCACATCTTAAAGTTGAAATACTTACATTTTTGTAAATAAATTAATTTTACAGCTTTTCCCACGCATAAGCAGATGTGGGTTGTCATAGTAGTACAAAGTTAATAAAATGATATTTTAATTAGATTTTCATTTTTGATTGAATAGATGGGTGAATAGATCGATGTTTTGCGAATAAATTCATTTTAGAGTTTTTTAATTTCTAGTATAAAAAACGTTGGTTACCAAACAGTGCAAAAATTGGGAATTAATATTTTCATAGATAGATTTTTTTATTGATTTTCCGTTCAGTATTTTTATTCTGTTTGCGAAATCTTGTAAAAAATATTTTCTACTATTACTTGTTACTGAATCACTAATAGTACAGTACCTCGAAGTAAAAAATATGCAAAACTTCGGAATAATGTCATATTGAACGGATTTCGTTCATTTTTGGCAGTATGATAGTAAATGCTTTACAGAAAAGTTTCCATATTGTGCTGGGGCTTGCTAATTTATAGGAGGTGGATGCCACCCCCCTCACATGGGGTGGCACTTAAAAAATATATGTATTTATTGAAGCTGAAGTAGAATCAAATTTTAGGAAGAAAAGGTTCTATGCAATTTTTCACATAAATTGATAGTTTTTAAGTTATAACGACTTCAAAATTGCGATTTTAGCGTAAATAAAAGGTATTTCCAAACGGCTTTCGTCAAGTATCTCGAAAAGTATTACTTTATCGAAAAAATGTTACAGACCAATAACAGAAAGTACAAACTGGGAATTAATTATATTTTTTGTTTATTGATGTAGGATTAATAATTTCGGAGATATTTAAGTTTACATTTGGCATCCAAGTGTTCATAAGATAATTATTTAGAGTGAGAGTTGAATATCTCTGAAACTTTGACACCTACGTCAAGGATGCTAATAGGTAGAATAATAGGTTATTAATTAAGCTTTCAACTGTTTTTTTATTTGTTTCTGTAGCATAAAAAACAAATAAGTTATGACCGAAGCAATGTGCGTCTACACATGTTTTTAATAACAATGTCGCCATTCTGTTACTGTAATTAGTCATTAATTAAAAAAAAGGAATTTCAAACACTGTTTCTCATTAATATATAGCATGACGTAGATGCTCAAATTTTTTGGTTTGTATACAGCATTTGTTTTAGAAAAAAATACAGTTTAAACTATAAAGGTATTTTCGATAAAACGTATTTTTCTTTTCCTTTTCCAAATATCTCAATAAATATTTGTTTTACTGAAAAATGGGTAGAGACCAAAAATAAAGCTCATAAACTGATTATTTACATAGATTTAATAGTTTCGGAGATATGAAAGTTTACAAATGGCGTCCGAACGCTTATAAGACGAAAAATGCAGTTTAAATGTTAAATATCTCAGAAATTGTGACACCTACGTCACGCAAGCTAAGAAATGAAATTAAAGACAATTAATTGCGCTTTCTAATTATTTTTTACTCGTTCCTGTAGCATAAGAAATAAAGAAGTTATGACGGAAAATGTGCGTATTTATATTTTTTTATATAAAAAGGTCGCCATTTTGTTACTCTAATTAGCCAGTACTTAATTTAAAAAAATTATCTCTAACAGTTTATCGTTAAGATGTAGCATTACCTAGATGCTCACATTTTTTTGCTCATTTAAAGCACTTGCTTTAGAAAAAAAATGCATTTTAAACTTCCAAGGTAATTTCGAAACTCTTGGATACCAAATATAAACTTAAACATCTCTGAAATTATTAATCCTACATCAATAAACAAAAAATATAATTAATTCCCAGTTTGTACTTTCTGTAATTGGTCTGTAACATTTTTTCGATAATGTAATAGTTTTCGAGATACTTGATGAAAGCCGTTTGGAAATACCTTTTTTTTAAGCTAAAATCACAATTTTGAAGTCGTTATAACTTAAAAACTCAATTTATGTGAAAAATTGCATAGAATCTTTTCTTCCTAAAATTTGATTCTATTTCAGCTCCAATAAATATATATATTTTTTATTGCCACCCTCTGAGAGGGGGTGGCATCCATCCTCTGTAAATTAGCAAGCCCCCGCACAATATAGAAACTTTTCTGTGAATCATTTACTATTATACTGCCAAAAATGAACGAAATCCGTTCAATATGACATTATTCCGAAGTTAAAACCTCTAGTTACTGTACTATAATTTATTTAACACTTTTCGAAGTGCAGATGCGCGACTCACTCACTGTAGCTGATTTATCATTGTATTTACAAGCTGTTTTTAGCTAGGATTTTTCTGAATGATGTTCTGGAAAATCGAAGATATATTTCAAACCTGTCACTTTTGCAAGGGACTGTAGATCTCTCGTGACCCCACCAATATCACTTAACGGGTTGATTACACACGTGTCCACTTAACATAATGCCCATCAGAACCCTCCAAGGCCTTTATTTCACCCAATGACACACCACAATAGTATACTCTATGGGGTACAAACCCCGATTTTCAAATTGATTGTGATTCGAAATGCAATTTTCTGCATCCATTAATGCCTGTCGAAATTATGTTTCATGCATCGCAGATCATACGAGCGTTTACTACAACATGCTGTTGATGCCTGCTTGAAGTATATTACTTAATAAACTATGGTACGACACTCACTTTTACTGTATTTTACCTTTTGTAAGAAACATCTTATAATGTTTGTACTTGTTACAAACCAGAAAAATATATTTATGTATGTATACAGTGTGTCCCAGGATAGATAGATATAACAAAAATTTTGGATTTTTTGAATGGTATTTGGGGATTGAGTCCTGCTTGTTGTAAAACTAAAGTATACCAAAAATGACTTGATTTTGTGTTCTACAGGGTGTTTTATAAGCAAAGTTGTAAAAATCACCACTAATAAAGTACCTTTATTTTTCAAAATATGAAAAAATTCCACTAAGAAAAGTTATTTAGAATGCAATTTTATACCTCTATACCAAATTTCAGAAACATAAAATTTTTTTTTGAAACTTCCCATTTTTTTGCGAATTAAGAGTTGAATTCATATTTTAAGTTGTGTAGGAGCAAAAGCATCTCAAAAAGTAGGCTATTGGTAAATAAAAAATTGAATATACGAGATGTAAGAAGGTATAATGTTAATCGAACTAATTGTAAAACAGGAAACAATTACTAACAGAAGATTAATGAGGTTTAAAAATTATAACAAGTAATACATGTCAAAAACATAAACAAATTAATTATTGACCAATACAAAAAAAAAACAATGTTTACAATTTTTTTATTCGACGTAGCTACCACCCACATCCACACACATTTCGATCCTTCGCCTAAAGTCCTTAAAACTGTTTCGAATATGATCTAACGGTATGGAGTTTACGGCATTTGTAATTCTCTGCTTCAATACTGCTACATCGTTAGGAAGTGGTTCAGCGTAAACCAACTGCTTGAGGCGACCCCATAAAAAGAAATCCAATATTGATAGGTCTGGGGATCTCGCCGGCCACTTGATCGGTCCATTCCTGGCAATCCAATTTTCTCCAAAATTTAAATTCAACCACCGATTAACCATTTCTGTGGAGTGGCCAGGGCAACCATCATGTTGAAAATGAACTCTTAAAATATTTAAATGTTCTTCAGAAAATCTTTCAAGAAGCTGTAAATAAGTGTACTGGCACACCACACATTCACTTTTTTTATGATATTGTGTTCTACAATGAATTCTAAAATTTGGAAGCCCAAAACCGACAATTCTGAGATGAAACAACACCATTGGTTGTGAATGTGGATTCATCTGAGAAAATTATGAAATGATGAAAAAATCTCTCTTCCATGATTTTTTCTCCAATGGTCAAACAAAAATCCAACCTACGGCCGTCATCTCCCTCTTCAAGCGTATGTTTATATTTGCCCCAACATTGTCTTCATCATCTGCTTTTATTTTTCTTTTCATGTTAAAAACACTACCAGTAGCCAGAAACTTTTTAATTATTCTCATAGCCTGAGTACGTGACAAAGCTGTGTTTGGAAATTTCAAATTAAATTGGCTTACCACTTCTCTTAACGAGTTTTCATCGCCAATTCCGTAGCATTGCACAATATAAATTTTTTCACGCACTGTGAGTACCATTTTCACTTAATTCTTTATGCTTGGTTTGTTAATTTGAAACAGAAATTAAGAATAATATTGACTACGTTTGACAGATATGTCAATAATAAATGATAAATGTGTATCCACTGCTTTTCTCAGCCTACTTTTAGCTTCTACATAACTTTAAATATTAATTTACAAAAAATAATTTCTATGCTTCTAATTGAATGGTTCAAAATAAAATACTAATTTATTGAAATAATGGGAAGTTTCAAAACAATAATTTTATATTCCTGAAATTTGGTATAGTGGTATAAACTTGCATTCTAAATAACTTTTCTTAGTGGAATTTTTTCATATTTTGAAAAATAAAGGTACTTTATTAGTGGTGATTTTTACAACTTTGCTTATAAAACACCCTTTAGAACACCAAATCAAGTCATTTTTGGTATACTTTAGTTTTACAACAAGTAGGACTCAATCCCCAAATACCATTCCAAAATTCCAAAATTCCAAAATTTTTGGTCCATTACACCTCTTGTTACATCTATCCTGGGACACACTGTATATATAACCAACATGAAAAAATAGATTGCTTTCAAATCCCCATATTATTTTTCACCAACTAATCGACCTGAAAACATACAATTTTGGTAACTTTTTAATTTATTACCCCTCGTGAGTTTGCCTCCACCCCCATTTTCTAAATTAAAATATTTTTCAATGCGAATCATTTGCTCGTCATTTTCTCGTGACTGCTTATCAGTTCCTTTCGTTTTCTCGTTCTTGCTGCTTAGAGAAACGCTTTCCAGAAACATTTTTTTTCCTGGAAAATCGATTGCTCGTCGCAGTATGTCTGCCAGTCTGGTATCTGTCTGTTGGGGCTATACCTACAAAAGTAATTAGGGGAGAAGAATAATATTTGATAGATATTTGACGCTAGTGCCAACTGGGATATACTTTTAGTGAAAAAAACATAAGGTGGACACACGAAAAAGTATTTAATGAAAAAAAAGGAACAGTAATATTTCGCAGATACTTAACACATAGTCAAGTAAGGAAAATGTGAAAAAATACAGGGTGGTCACCTTCTAAAATTATTAACTAGGAAACTATGATGGAAATATTATTTGAAATGTACTTGACACAATTACCGATGAGAAAACTACATCCACTTTTATTGAAAAATATACAGAGTGGTCATTCTTAAAAAAATAATTTAAAAAATATGACGGAGAACAATAATATTTCGCATATGGTTAATACAACTGTTAAAGAAGAGAAATATGAAAAATGTGCAGTGTAGTCAGCCTAAAAAATGAAGAAGAAACTGTGGTGAAAATGATATTTGGGGTATAGTTAACACAATTAGCGAGGAGAATAACTCATATACTTTTAGTGAAAAATGTACAGTGTGGTCACTTTAAAATTTAAAAAAATGTCAAGGGAAAACAATATTTGAAATGTAGTACATTTTTATATAGACAAAAACTAATATAGTTACTTTTGGTAAAAAATATACAATGAGGTTATCTAACGGAAAATATAATTAATAAGCAGGATGTCAAAGAGAGAGGAAAGTTTTGTGTGAATTAATTTACAGAATTTTTTAATTGCTAAAATGACCAGAAACGTGGGTGGGGTTGAAGCAGTCAAAACGTCTTCGAGAAACGATTTTTTCCTACATAATAGATTGCTCGTCGTTTGAATGTCAATGCTCGTGAATTGTCTTCTTTTGGTCATCATTTTTTAATTGCAAAATTGACCAGAATAGTGAGTGGTTGTGGGCGACGCGATGCAATCAAAGCGCCTTCGGAGAAGCGAGTTTTTCCTGGCTAATAGATTGCTCGTCGTTTGCTCGTAACAAAATTACGAAAATTTTGTCTTGTGTCTTTTTGACCATAAAAGAAGCGGATCTACTATTTTTCAAATAATTTTTGGTTTCACTGAAATAAAAAATTTGATCTCCAAAAAATACTATAATAAAAAAAAACCAATATTTTTTATTAAAATGATAATAACAAAAATATTTGGCGAGTACTGGAAAAAATAGATTTATAATTATTATAGGTCATCAAAATTTCCGCTGGTATAATTCCAGCGTTCTCTAAATAATGTTTTTATCTTCAAAGTTTTAACGAAAATTAATTGCATTTTTTATATTTGTATATAATTATTACCTTTGTATACAGGGTGCCTCACTTAAAACTCCCTGAACCATTTGCTCGATAACTAAAAGAGATGTTTGAATTCTGGAAAAGGTATCCACTAGAATATATAAATGAGTTAAGTTTTGAGTAGAAATGGTAATTTTACAAATTGTGGTATAGATGGCGTTGCGATGCGAAGAAATTATTGGAGGCCATTAACTTTTAAAAGAGGGAAGAGAGAAAAATCACCGGATTTCGAGATATTTGAACTTGAATATAACTTTTTTCAGTAACAAAAATCCCTTTTTTGTTCCAAATGTAACTTTATGAAAAGTTCAGTCGAACATACAATACAAACATAACACAGAAATTAGACAATACGCAATAAACAGAAATGTTAACATTTTTAATTTCCAAATAGCAGTCGTAGCTATCTTTGTTTTGCTTGAAAAAATTAAGTAAACACATATGTTTTAAGTTTTGAAATAAATTTGTTTCATTACCATCTAAGTTAGTCGGATTCACTATGAAAAATATCCTAAAGGACATCGAAAATTGTAGGTATTTTTTGTGAAAAAAGAATATTTTGCAAAAATGGTTCATTTATTTCTCTTATGGTCGAAAAATTTCAGAATTTTTGTGATGTGGAAATTAATAAAAATGTATTTAGCAAGGTTCTTATACACCAAAGACGTTTTTTGTAATGGTAATCTTATAACCCAAATAAGTAAGACGGTCATTTTTAATACTAACAAGCAAAAAGAGTACACAAGCAGTACGAACAAACGACGAGCAATCGATTGACCGGGGAAAAAACTGTTTCTTGAAGGCGTTTTAATTATCACCCTACCCAATTACGTTTCTGGTCACTCTTGAAATTAAAAAATGACGAACAAACGAAAAAGGTGCTTGAGTATTGACAAGAAAACGATTAGCCAGGAAAAATGGTTTCTCGAAGACATTTTCACTACGTCATCCCCACCCACCCATGTTTATGGTATTTTTGCGATAAAAAATGACGAGCAAACGAATAGCACGAAGAAACGTGCTATTCAGGTACATTTGGATAAATCCTTTGCTTCACGTCCCATCCTAAGAATGGTAGATCCATTATGCAATCGTCGCGTCGCCTAAAATTGCATGGCTTCTGCGTATACGCTGGTATAGAAGTTGTTAGAAGGTGGGACGAAGTTCCTTTTATTCCTCTATAGGTGACTCTTAAGTACCAACCGCAACTAACGTTGCTTAACTTTTCATATCGAGGTATTAAGTACAGTCAAGGCGGACTTACGCTCACCCTTACTATGTAATTTAGTTTACTTTAAAATAAAATTACTCTTATTAATTTACTTTTACAAAAATTCTCCAACCTGGAAAGAAACAATACTTTTTCTCTTGTTCCACTTGCTTAGCTTAGTTAAGCTGTATTGACCGTATACAGGGTGTCCGGAAACAAAGTAGAAAAAAATTAACTGTAGATTCCTCAGCCCAAATTAATTGGGGCTCTTCATGTAACATTTCGTCAAGTTACAGTCCCTTTAAAGAGACTGTAACGTTAAAAACGTTAAAAACCGTTTTCATTTTTTTACTCAAAAAACAAGGTTCCAGAAAACAAAATATTTAGTATATCTACTACACTCATTGAAAGGCGTTTTGCGAATTTTTTAATCCCCTTGAGTGCTTCACCAAGGGGTGGAATGGCAGCCCCTAATATATTTTTAAAAATATTTTTAAAATAAATTCATTTTACATTTCAGAATAAAATATGTTTTGATTCCCTTGTTAATTCTAAAAATTTTTCTTCACTTTAAAAAATGCCGTTTTACCAATCGTTTTCATGATAAAAAATAGAATTTAGGTTCATGCAATTGAGTTCATGTCAATCATTACTGATCCATAATGTTTTAAAACCTTTAGTAGGCTGCCTGCAAGTTTCAATTCAACGTAGTATTAATATTTAAGTATTTATTGGAATTAGTCTACTACATCTAGTAGACTCATGTCAATTATTTGAAATAATTACCTAGTTTACTTTTCTTACTTAAAACTATTATTTTTTCCGTGTCGCAAGCTTTTAAAATGCCTAGACATATTTATAGTAGTGAAGAATATGCTGATATGATTTCATTTATGGGGAATGCAAAGGAAACTCTCTAGCAGCCCAAAGAAAATACAGACTGATATTTCCTAACCGTGTTAAACCTAAAGTGGTGACTTTTACCAATATCCACATATGGAAAGGGGTTCTTTTGAAAAAAGAAGTCAAGATACGTGTCGACAAGTAGAAGTGGCGTCTGTCTTAGAACAGCAGATATTAGAATATTTTGGAGAAAATCCTGAAATGGGTATTAGGCGGCTCTTCATTTTAGTGTAAGTGGATGGAAAATATTGACGATTTTGAAGCGGCATGTACTGTACCTTTGCCATCTGCAAAGGGTTCCCGCGTGATTTTCCAGTAAGGGAGGCTTTTTGTACAACTATTTTAAGGATTCACAAGAAAAGTACTGTTCACTGACGAGTGTTGTTTTACTCGTCATGGAATTATACATTTTCGCAATCAGCACCTATGGAGCGATGGTTGCTAGACGATTTCAGTACAACTTTTTTGTTAATATTTGGGCTGGAATTATAAGCGATTATTTAAATGGACCAATTGTGTTTCCTCAAATATTGAATGGTGTGTCGTACTTACATTTTTTACAGAATGACTTCCGTTTTTCGATGATTTACTCTTACGTTGAATTTACGCCAAGACCTGTGGTATATGCAAGACGAAACGGCTCCCTATTATTCCGTACAAGTTCGGGAATGGCTTTCGCAAACTTTTAGAAATCGTTGAATTGGAAGATGACGACAAGCTACAATTAAATGCCCCCTCTCCCCGATTCCCGAATTTGAATTCATTAGGTTTTTACTTTTGGGGGCATTTGAAATATGTCGTTTACTCTACACCACTTCCAAATGAAGAGGGCGCCATTTTGAGCAGTTAATTTAAGTTTGAAAAAAACGCTCTTGTTTATTAGAATTGTTTCATTTTTTTAATATCATTGTTTGTATTTAATAAATTATTCCATTAATAAATATAATATTTATCAATTTGATTTAAAAAGATATGTACGTTTATTATTGCATAGAAGTTTTTAATGAATATTTAGATGATTCGATTATAGCAGGCTACTAAAAGTTTTAAAACATAATCGTTCAGTAATGATTGAAATGAACTCAATTGCATGAACGTAAATTTTAGTTTTTACCACAAAAACGGTAACACGGCATTTTTTAAAGAGAAGAAAAAGGTTTAGAATTAACAAGCGAACCAAAAAATATTTTATTTTGAACTGTAAAATGAATAGATTTTAAAAATATTTTTAATAATATATTAGGGGCTGCCCATTCCATCTTTTAGTGAAGCACGCAAGGGGATGAAAAAATTCACAAGATGCCTTTCAATAAGTATGGTAGATATGCCAAATATTTTGTTTTTTTGGTAACTTATTTTTTGAGTAAAAAAATGAAAACGGTTTTTAACGTGGATATAACTTGACAACGAAGGGGTATTTTGGAAAATGTTGTATGAAGAACCTCAATTAATTTGGGCTAAGGAATCTACAGTTAATTTTTTTCTACTTTGTTTCCGGACACACTGTATACATAAGTTTGGACAAGAACTAAGTTTTGTAGTCAGTCTAAAATGATTTGTAAATTTATGTTCCTAAGTTATGGAAGTCCTCAAATTTTACGTTTTCCAAACATTTAAAAAACAGTTTCACCAAGATCAGTAAAGCCTCTCTCCCAGCCCAGTACTTATAAGTTACAAAAACTGGAAGTACAACATCTTGATGAAATCTTGTTCAAATAAATAGCGACGCCAGGGAAAATTAAATTCACAGGTAACTTTTATAAGCTTAGGATCCAAAAAAATTTTCAAAAGAAATCGACGTCTACAATATTCGTGTGAAGTACATGCTGGTATTGTAATTTCTTTAGTACATTTCTTGTCCCATCCACGTAAAGTAGCTACTATGCACAATTGATAAAAAATAAACAAAACAGCGTCTTATCCACTTTTTGTTGCCATTTTGTGTAGTAATTGCAGTGAACCGTTTGTAGCGCTAATGATCATTTGAAACAAAGCCATTAGAAGACTTGTGCTACAAGTCCTATTTCCATCATCGGGAAGTTGCAACAAAGCAAAAACGAAATAACAATTACTCTAGAGTTGAAGTGTAATCAGTCCATCCAAAGCCCATTCATAGACTTACCCAATTCAAGTCCTTTGCTTTGCGATTTTGCTGCTGTGAACAAAACACTGTCGCCTTCCTTTCGCCCTAATTCTATTTGGCACGTTGGTATATAGACCCTAATTAATTTATTGCGTTTCATTTTCCCTAAGAGTCACTTTAGTTTAGGCTCAGGGTGCGAAACGCCCTCCCAAATGCAATAAATGTTGCTGAGTTCCACTATCAGCCCATCTGAACGTATGTTTTACTTCTATCAAACTACTGGAACGCATTCCTGTCGCATGTAGATTACAGATATTTAAATTTATTTAGTGCGAGTTATTATCCCAGATTTGCATATCCCTATCGGGGTCACTAGAGATGCTTTTTATGACACATTAATATCTCATTATGCAAACTATAACATCCAAATTAATTCTGTAATGGAAAATTTCAGCGATGTTTTCCAAGTATGATTAAGTGCTTTGAAAATAAAAAAATGTTTTTTTATTTTTTTTATTAAAGCACAGCATGCGAAGTAGCACATTCATTTTTAAAATTCAAAAAGAAATGAAAGTAAGTATTAAAATATTTTGAGTTTGTTTTTTAACTTATCTAAATATTTCATAAATTACACATGAACATATTGATCACATGAACATAAATATATTAATAGGTATTTTATAAACTTGTATAATTTGAAGAAAAGTAACGGTATTGGACAAAACGACATCAGAGAGTAGAGTAGAACGGAAAACGTCATTGTTGAATTTTAAAACGCCTATATGCTGAAAAGAGGCTCTGGGTAGAGTCTATTCACCACATGAAAACTAGATTTTCGAGGATTACATCTTCCGGTGCCCCCACGTCCTTAAAAATAGAGACAATTTTTTAAATATACAGTGTGTCCCAGGATAGATGTAACAAGAGGTGTAATGGACCAAAAATTTTGGAATTTTGGAATGATATTTGGGGATTGAGTCCTGCTTGTTGTAAAAATAAAGTATATCAAAAATGACTTGATTTGGTGTTCTACAGGGTGTTTTATAAGGAAAGTTGTAAAAATCACCACTAATAAAGTACCTTTATTTTTCATAATATGAAAAAATTCCACTGAGAAAAGTTATTTAGAATGCAATTTTATACCAAATTTCAGGAATATAAAATTATTTTTTTGAAACTTCCCATTTTTTGCGAATTAAGAGTTGAATTCATATTTAAAGTTGTGTAGGAGCAAATGTTAATCATCTCAAAAAGTAGGCTATTGGTAAATAAAAAATTGAATATACGAGATGTAAGAAAATATAATGTTAATCGGACTAATTGTAAAACAAGATACAATTACTAACAGAACATTAATGAGGTTTAAAAATTATAACAAGTAATAAATGTCAAAAACATAACAGATTCACAAACAAATTAATTATTGACCAATACAAAACAATGTTTACAATTTTTTTTATTATTCGACGTAGCTACCACCCATATCCACACACATTTCGATCCTTCGCCTGAAGTCCTTAAAACTGTTTCGAATATGATCTAACGGTATGGAGTTTACGGCATTTGTAATTCTCTGCTTCAATACTGCTACATCGTTAGGAAGTGGTTCAGCGTAAACCAACTGCTTGAGGCGACCCCATAAAAAGAAATCCAATATTGATAGGTCTGGGGATCTCGCCGGCCACTTGATCGGTCCATTCCTGGCAATCCAATTTTCTCCAAAATTTAAATTCAATCACCGATTAATCATTTCTGTGAAGTGGCCAGGACAACCATCATGTTGAAAATGAACTAAAGGTATATCTCTTAAAATATTTAAATGTTCTTCAGAAAACCTTTCAAGAAGCTGTAAATAAGTGTGCTCCAACGTGATAAGAAACGGCACCTCACACATTCACTTTTTTATAATATTGTCTTCTACAATGAATTCTAAAATTTGGATTTTCAGAAGCCCAAAACCGACAATTCTGAGATGAAACAACACCATTGGTTGTGAATGTGGATTCATCTGAGAAAATTATGAAATGATGAAAAAATCTCTCTTCCATGATTTTTTCTCCAATGGTCAAACAAACATCCAACCTACGGCCGTCATCTCCCTCTTCAAGCATATGTTTATAATTTGCTTTATATGCCCTAATTTTCTTTGCCTTGTAAATTCTTTGGAGTTCAGACTTGCTAATATAAATAAGAGCTCTTCTCTCTCTTAGTGGCATCCTAGGAATTTCTATAACAGAGGCATGAGCTATAATAGCCCCAACATTGTCTTCATCATATGCTTTTATTTTTCTTTTCGTGTTAAGAACACTACCAGTAGCCACTCTTAATTCGCAAAAAATGGGAAGTTTCAAAAAAATAATTTTATATTCCTGAAATTTGGTATAAAATTGCATTCTAAATAACTTTTCTTACTGAAATTTTTTCATATTTTGAAAAATAAAAGTACTTTATTAGTGGTGATTTTTACAACTTTGCTTATAAAACATCCTGTAGAACACCAAATCAAGTCATTTTTGGTATACTTTAGTTTTACAACAAGCAGGACTCAATCCCCAAATACCATTCCAAAATTCCAAAATTTTTGGTCCATTACACCTCTTGTTACATCTATCCTGGGACATACTGTATATTTTTATTAGTGTTCTTTCTACGCACCACTCAATTACGTTTTATTTTACAGTTTTTGCAATATACCGGGTGTCAACGAGATCATTTTCCGGCAGCCATTTGTTTATTTTTTGACGGATCGAGATGAAACTAGGTTGGTATGTGTCACATGTTACCAAAACGATATTTTTTTATTCACCTGTCAAATTTCTACGACTTCCGGTTTAACCGGAAGTGACCCTTACTTTTGAGTTTTAAGAGGAATACCCTGTATATTTTTGCATTTTTAGAATCTAGAGGTCATTCTGCATTATGACTGCTAATTTCAATACTCTTTCCGTCATTTTTAAATTTTTGTAATTTTAATTTACGATCTAGTGTGCCGTGACCGACCAGAAATTGTTCTAATATTCATGAATAATTGAAGAAAAATACATTTGGAATTTTTTTGTTGTTAATCTGCCACAGAGAGGTCGAAAGTTGGTAAAATCACTTTTTAGAAATTATTCAAAAATTTCAAATGAAAGTGTATCATCTTCATACTACAGCTAAATGTAATTTTTCAATACCAATCCAACGATGTATCACAACACATCCTGGTTGGTCAGTTTCTGGTTGGTCACGTGATACTAGATTAAAAATTAAAATTGGCTGAAAAATTTCAAACTGGCGGAAATAGTCATGAAATTAGTACAGCCAAATACAGAATGACCTCTAGATTAAGAAAAATGCAAAATATACAGGGTACTCAATTTAAAAATCAAACCGGTAAAATCGAAAATATTAGAAACTGGACAGATGGACTAGAAAATGTCGTTTTTGTATCATGCGACACATGCCTAGTTTCATCTCGATCCATTAATAAATAAAAAAAACGACGTCCGGAAAATGATCTCATTGACACCCGGTATATCTTATACTGTTTCAAATTTTCACAATAATTATTGAGAGGCCATTCTAGGTTAAACTACTCCTTTTCTGGCCATAAACTGATGATGCTGCGGTTACCAGTTCAAAAATTAAAAATTCCTATGTGCTCGGAAACATTGGCAAACATTTGTCAAGTTTCCCAGAAGAGAGTATTTTATTAATTGTAACCTCAGTATTAATGACCGCTTCTCAGATTATCACTATCTTTATGAACATGGGAAAATTACACATCCTAAGTGGTTAAGAGCGGCAAACAAAATATTACAATTGTACGTAGGAACTATAAATCCTCCTGAAAATTCTAAATTTTGGTGTAATTTATTTTACAAGTTTGATCCAATGTGGTTTGAAATAAAGGAAAAGCACCATGTTATCCATATAATATAATTATGGGATGTCGATATCTGCCACCCAATTTAAGAATGGTAGTTGGCAAGATAATTCAAGTCAATGCATAGGTACTTTGCATATCCTGAAAATATTTTGACTGACATGGTGATGACCGAATATGTATTGAGGATTGATTTTGTATTGCATTTTTAAATTTAGAACTGATATGAATGAAATTCTAGAATTTATGGTACCTAAGATTAATTTCGAAGCACGTGACTTCACAGAATTGAAAACTGGGAAACGGTCACGATTAATGTACCTCCAATTGCTAAAAAATCTTTCCTGCTGAATTGAAACAAACGATTGACAATAATACCAATGTTCCCGAGCAAATAGACGTCTTTAATTTTCCTTGGTTTTCTTGATCAAAGTATCATCAATGTGAATCAGATCGATTCATTAGGTATAGAATAACTTCTGGACAATTTTCTAAAATTTGAAATAGACTCTAATGTTGTATAAACTGTCAAATAAAATGTTTATAATACTGGACCAGAGAGGTGGTAAGTGTGAGGAACACGCCATGCAACTATGTCCTCGTGGTGAGTTCTGGATCATTTTATTTTAAGAGCAAGTGAGGTGCTACATAGTAAAGGGAACTAATTGAAACAAATATTTAAAAAATTATCTCTATCATTGTGGACGTAGGGGCACCGGAAGACGCAATTCTAGGAAATCTAGTTTTCACACTGAACAGACTTTTTGAATAGCCACCATGTTACAAAGCTGCTTTACAAGATGCTAATTTAAGGTGTGAGCTTATGGAAAGAGCTGTTTTAAAAAAATTGGCTAATTCTGCTCCAGCCTATTACAGTGCTTATGTGTAATGTTAAGCAGTACCTATTTCTTAATACCCATCTCGCACTGATGGCGGCAGAAGTTTCTGAATCCTGCAGGAGTTGATATATTTCTATCACAAGTTAGGCCAGTTGCACTCTAGGATATCACCTGGCAAAGGTGAAAATGCATGTGTAGAGTTTTTTCCTCAGAGTTGCCATCACTGGGAGTAAAAATGTATGCTACAATATCTATCAATAACACTTTGAAGTCTTACACGTTTCCAAGAACTGAAAAGTAACAAAATATTTTATTCAGTGCTGAATGTACATCTAGATATGGAGAAGAAAAAACAAATACAATAATAATTATAGATGTACTTAACTCTCTATTATATATTTACTACTAAGTGATACTTTAGGACAAACTGTTTTATGTAGATGGGGAATAATTTTCAAGTATTCTAAGCAAATTGCAATAGATTTTGATACTGAGCTTCACTTTCTGACTTGTGGATCTATTCTTTAGTAAACAAAACTCCTCTCACTTCCGCATTGTTTACATGTCAAAGAAAAATTTAACAAGGTTCTTAATGTTCTAATTGTTTTAAAATAGCAGAAGATCAACTTTCAAAAATCACAAGATATATTGAAACTGAAACTGAAAAATTTCTGTTTCCAAATCCTGTCTTACGAACTGGTTTAACTTCAGGGCGTTTGCACTATTTTCAGTTTTCATAGACGCCAGCATCTGGTTCTTAGTTTCTATAAAAATGGTTGAATAAAACATTGCTAACCTTGGAGTTGCTGTAGCATTGGTTGTTTTCATGTAAGGTAGGTAGTCCAATAAATGCAAACTTGTCATAATTTTCATTCTTCATTAAATAGATGGTTCCCACCATCTCCCAGGCAGAAATTTACACCATAAATCTTTGCGCTCAAGTATGCATAAAAAAGGCACACAAGAAACAGGAATTTATATACTTTTAGACAGCCAGGCTTAAGGCTTTAAGTTCATTTACTTTTGAATCCAAAGTTGCCTAGGATTGTTTAGAAGGAGTGAAGCAACCGGCAAGGAACAACATGATGTGGGTGCCAAGGCATGAAGGATTGCAGATGACCTTACAGGACAGGACGCTAAATAGCCATTCATTGGACCGGAGCCGTTTTGTGTGATAGCAAAATATCACACAACGGAGGAGGTAGAAAATGTGGAGATGAAAACTAATCTTCATACTGGATATAACTCCGGATCAAAGACAAGCCAAAACTTCATAAGTTATTTGAAAAAAAAGATCGAAAGACGTACGCGGTTTCAGCAAATCATGACTGAGGCTAATAACAAGCCTTTTCACAGGATATTGCCTAATGAGACATAATCTCAAGAAAATGGGCAAAGGTTGGGGTTGTATGAAAACAAATGGGAGTACGGTATACAAGGTCCTAGTCCGCCAAAGGCTACAACACTTGAGACAGGCAGTTTTGACACTTGCCGAAGGGAAAATGATGACCCCCAGGAAGATCCTAGGATTGGATTGGTACACATAAGGTTCATTCCTGCGACGGTGGACGGCAACTACTGGCTGTTGGGGTTTGCGTGCAGTAATCTTGCACGATCCTGGTGCAGCGGCTCCTGGCGGCCAGGGGCTACTGCTTGACGCTGAGGGGAATGGTTCTATAGACCAAAAAATCTTTTTATGACGAGGTGAAGAGAGACGCCTCTTGCCTAAACGACCCATTCACAATCTAATCTAAATAGAAGTGGTTTTAAATATATGAAACGAGCTATTCGGGTATTTTCACTCGATAGAATTTGATGACCTTTGAGAACGCTGAAGTTCTCACAATTGAGAGAGTACTCTAATCCCAATAATTTCTGATATACGGTTATTTGAAGAGTTCACATCAGTGCACTAGTGAAGTTTGTAATTACATACTAACCTAAGACTGAAATTTGATTTATTTTTAGTCGAGCTCTATAGGAATAGAGGCTAGATGCACCCGAAAATATTCTCTACACATTAGTCTTGAATCATTTGCAAATATTATCAGCTTGAGCTTATTTTTTATGATTTCTTTTGGTATGTTTCCGTAGAGGGATATTGTAGAGGTTAGTAACTAGGTATTTTTTATTTTGATTTTTAAAACAAGTCAAATTCCCACGACATCTTATAGTTACATATTTTACATAATTAATAAGAATAAATAATTAATGGTAAATAATTTTATCATTTTTCAATTTGTTCACCACGTTAAAGATATTTGAGTCAACAACATTTGAATGCAGATTTTGTACTTTAAATTTTAAAATCATTCAACGGTATAAGAGTAAAATAATCCCACCAATTATCTGCTTAATAAAGGAGAATTTAATTTAGCAGACATTTTAAATAGTTTGGAAGTTTCTAATTGAATAGCCCTGTTGACACTTTCAGTCCTAAGTGGATAGCCGTCTAGACTTGTTATGCAGTATAAATGAAGTAAAATATCATATTTATTGCAGGAGAATGTCGTACCGCTTTGGGAATGGAAGAAGGCCGTATACCCGATCATGCCATATCTGCCAGTTCATCCTACGAGGCAAAGTCTGTGGGTCCACAGAATGCAAGGTAAGTGTCAAAATACTTATATCACGTACTTTACCCTTTACGAACATAAAGGAAATTTTATCATTTGGCCCACTGGGACCAAATGTATTATAGTACAGTACCTAGAGGTAGGAAATATGTAAAATTTGGGAATAATTCCATATGTATTGATTATTTTTCTTTATGGGTTATTATTGTAGTAAAAGGTATCGTCTTCAGTTTATATATGGTCTGGATACTTGCTCTTATCCTCAAGGCAAGGGGTGAAAACCACCACTAAATTTAAATATTCAATATTTGAAAAATATTGCTAATTTATTTTCAAAACTCAGGACAGTTATGTTTTTGGGATCGCTGATTACAAATTTCAAGTCAAAATTAAAGAATTCAAAATTCAGCACTCTTTGAAAAAATGATTAATTACTGAGCAATTACAATAACAAAATGGCGGTGACATTTTGTTAAAAAATATGTGAGAACACACATTATATCGGCCATAACTTTTCTATTTCTTGTGATACACAAACAAACAAAAAATCATTTTAAAAATTGATTAATCATCTTTAATTTTATTCGTTAGAATTTTTGATAGAAGTGTCACAGTTTCTAAGATATTCAACATTTAAACTAAATACTTCATTCTAAAACGGTCGGATGCTATCTATAAAATTAAATATCTCCAAAACTATTAATCCTACACGAATACAAAAAAACAATGAGCTTCATTTTTGATATCCACCATTTTTTCGCTGAAACCAACATTATTGAGATATTTGCAAAGAAACAATAACACAGCCACACAAAAAAAAAGTTCTGTGCAGCGGACCAAATTATGTGGATATGGTGTATTTTTCGACGCTGAATCCGGATCCGTGGTCAAAAAACATCTATCGTGTCAATTTTGTTTTTTAGTCAAAAACATCCCTTAAAATGGTGTAAAATCATGGAAATAACGTAATAACTTAATGAAGTGTGAAAAATGGCAGATGCTTTGTAGTCGAGAGTAGAGAGTATAAATTCGAGCTACAGTACGCTATTTCTACAAATTAAACCGAAATTCGCCCTTATGGGGGAGTGAAAACTACCGCTAAAACTCAAAAGACGCAGGTGAGTGGAAATAACATGTACAAAGGACAAATTGTTGTATCATAGTGCAAAATATTTGAGTCTGGTGCGACAACCAGCCATTACTCTCAAAGGGAAGAGAATCAACTCTATGGAGGGTTAAAACTACCCCCACTCCTCATAGGTTTCAAAACGGGAAAAAAAATTGAGGGTTTTGTAGTTTTAAGCAGAGAGAGCAGAACAAATATGGAGTGAATTCGTTCCAACCACCGACACATGACTAGAGTCTACCCTTAGTAAGAGCTATTGAAATTTGGAAAGGGTCAAATACTTGTAGTTCAACGTGCCAAATATACGAATCTGGTACGACAACCACCCAATCTTAATAAGGTTAAAAATCACCTCTCTTGGGGGAGAGGTAAAAACTACCCCCACAGACGGACGGATTTCATTACTTCTAATATCCTGGAACAAAAATTCAGGCATTTGTAGTTCTAGGCAGGGTAGATAAAAATGGAGTAAATTCATACATTAAGCATTGACCAGTTGTGTTTTATTTATTATACAATATCTGCTTATTCAACTGTTTATCTTAACATTTATCAACTTATCTATCTTTTAATCCGTGTTAAGCTATTTTTTTTCCTATTTATATTAAACTTTGGACCATCAATCCAAATACTTTCTTTTCTTATGATTTTTCTCTCTTATCTTCAAAATATTGTTTCCGTGGTTTACTTTTCCTATTTTTTTTAGTCACAGATATAGGATGTTATCTGTTCAGTGACCATTTTTTTCTATCTATGTAAGCTATATACCTAAATTAACTAAATTTCCGTCTATCTATTTCCGTTCGTATGTGGGGGTAGTTTTTACTCCCCACCCCAACAGGGGTGAATTCCAACCTTATTAAAAAGATTTGGTGGTTGTCGTACCAGATTTATATATTTGGCACAATGAGCTACAAGCATTTGACCCTTTCCGAATTTTAATAGCACCCATTGTAACATTTGAGCATGGGGGTAGCTCTTACCACCCTTAGTCTGGGTAGTCTCTATTCATGTATTGGTAGTTGGAATGAATTTACTCCATATTTGTTCACCCTGCCAGAATTTTTTTTCCCGTTTTGAAACCTATGAGGGGGGGTAGTTTTAACCCTCCAGAGGATTGAGTATCTACCCTTTGAGAATAATGGCTGGTTGTCGCACCAGAGTCAAATATTTTGCACTAAGAGATACAAAAATTTGTCCTTTCTACATGTTATTTACATTTACCAACGTCTTTTGAGTTTTAGCGGTAGTTTTCACTCCCCCATAAGGGCGGATTTCGGTTTAGTTTGTAGAAATAGCTTACTGTGGCTCGAATTTATATTCTCTACTCTCGACTACAAACGTCTACCATTTTTCACACTTCATTAATTTATTACATTATTTCTATGATTTTACACCACTTTAAGGAATGTTTTTGACTAAAAAACAAAATTGACACGATAGATTTTTTTTTTGACCACGGATTCGGATTCAGCGTTGAAAAATACACCATATCCATATAATTTGGTCCGCTGCACAGAACTTTTTTTTTGTGTGTGGCTGTGAATGTTCCTTTTTTTCTAAAACCCCTTTACAGTCTAAAATGCAATTTTTTCTTAAAGCAAGCGCTATAAGTGGACGAGAGCGTCTATTTTTTTAATTACTGACTACTTACATTACCAACATGGCGACGTTTTTATTTGAAAAAAAAGTGAAAAAGTACATTGTTTCTGTCATAACTTTTTTGTTTTTTATGCTATAAAAATAACCAAAACATCATTTAAAAGCCTAATTAATGGACTTTAATTTTGATTGTCAGCATTTTTAACGTAAGAGCAATAGTTTCTAAGATATTTAACATTTAAACTAAATACTTTGTCCTATAAACGTTCGGGCTCCACCTTATATTTCCATATCTCCGGAACCATTAACTCTACAGAAATTAGTAGCTTTCTTATTTGTCTCTAGCATGTTTTCGTTCAAGGTAATATCTTTCGAGTTATTTGACGAAAGCCTATTTGAAGTTGCATAGAACCTTTTCTTCGCAAAATTTGATTCTTTTTCAGCTCCAATGTTTTTGTTTTTTTTTTTTTTGACACCCTATGATAATTCCGAAGTTAAAACCTCTAGTTACTGTACTATTGCAATACATGATAATATCGTATTGTTGTTAAAAATGTTTGCTTTTAATAAGTGAAATAAGCATATAGTGCAGGCCAGTTAGCTATTACTAATATGCCATTTTTTCTAATGTAGATAGATATCATAAAAGAAATTTTCAAAATATACCATTTTAAAAAATATATTTTAACTTTGGCCAATTAAGAGCCGATTGTGACAACACTATTCATATTATCGATTTCGGTATATTAAGCAGATAAGTTGAAAATCCGTGAAAGCGGGTCAAAAGTGCATATAACTTTTGATGCACAAAGAATTTTTGGACGGAAATATTTTTTTCGTAATCAGGAGGTCGTAATACATAAGAATCAATAATAAAATTTCAGGTGGAATGTTGTCACCGAAAAAAAATAAATTAAATCAATTCGACTGTACTATGTAATATTGTACGTACATTTTAAAACTCACTTTTCACCCACTTCTAATTGTCATATCAATTTGAAACTTTGCAAACGTAGGCAATTCCAGTGACAATACACTAGTATGGTACCAAAATCGTGTTTTTTTTTTTAGTTTTTTAAACTATAATTTTATATTTGGACTCTGCTGCCATTATCCTGGCGCATTCGCCATTTTCTTAAATTTAAAGTTAAAATTTAAAGTTAAAATTTAAAGTTTAAAATTTTAAATTTAGGGTTAAAAATGTGTTGTTACTACTGTACCATTAATTTTATTTTTGCTACAGTATTTTAGCTGTGTGGTTTTGGTTATATATTGTGGCCAGGCGGTTCTGATGATGGAGGAGGGTGGTGGTCGAAGGAAACTTCTTAATTAGTTTTAAGTAAAAACAACGCAATTAATATAAAGCTAAAAACAGTAAAATAAACTATAGTTTAAAAAACTAAAAAACAGGATTTTATGAGTAGCGCACTAAAAAGTTAAAAATAATTATTAGGTTATTAAATTTAAACGAGTGGGGCGCATTTAGGTAGGTAGGTAACTACATTACATTTTGTTCATTATGCCTAGACTGCTATAAATTTAATTACCTAATAATAATTATTTTTAACTTTTCGCTACTCATAAAAGCGTGTTTTTTTATTTTTTTAACAATTTTTATCAAGTCGCAACCTTCTAGAATTAAAAATAAAAATTAAAAAGTGTGTATTTTTGCAAAATAAAAATAATATCCGACAGTTGGATCATATGTATTTTGGCCAGCGGGATACAAATATACAAAAATATATAGGTTGTCCATACTCAGTTTACGTTATTGCCTGTGAGTTCCTGGCCAGCTACATAAGGTAATATCTGATCTTGTATCCGATTTAGTCCTTTACATTTTTTACGTAAAACGAAGCATTTCCGAAATAATTGGGAAAACCTGACAATGAAGACCCTACATCCGCTAATTTTATAAGTAACGATTTTGCACATATTATAACGATGATGATTTTTATAGGTTGCATAGCACTACAATTACAGCAATTCCATGAAAAATATCATTATTCTCTTTGTCTTAGACAGATGCTTACTTGCCTGTATAAATATCTTGGCATATTTTGTACTTTACCAGAATGTAAAATTCATCTGCAATATGTACCATCAAAATAAAAATTGGTAAACCCGAACATATCCGATGCAGTAAATAAATATATATGACTGATAATATCCAATTTATTACAGAAGGGTAAATATGTTTTCCAGCGTCCACTTTGCCTATATTCCATTCATGCGTGTCAATGGCATCAAGTATCGAGAAAAAGTGGAATATTGGATCCATTATCTTACAGCGCTCTCTGAAACTTCTGTTTCTCATTTCTGCTTCCGGAGAGAGCACTTGCTACCGCTGCAGGGACTAAAAGGACTAAGGGATAGCCTTCCCTTAGTCCTCTTAGTACTATTTATGGGGTGTTATTGATACTTCCAGGGGATAATATTGTGTGTTTTTGCTATAGCATTTTATTATCTACATTTTATCAATGAATATGTGTATTTATTACAATACAGAGTTACAACCTTGCATCATAAATATACTAGATAATATATATAAAATCAGTTGTTTCTAAAATTGTCACAGTTTAAATAAAAATTTCTTGTCCGTAATTTCCCAGCTTTTCATTTAAATCACGTAACACGGAACTCAAGATTCATATCCTCATTATTAACTATTTTTAAGGATTGTGGGCTTAACACAAAAATTCGGTTTTATTTATCTTTGAATTATTACAAAATTATTATATCAATTATAATATAAAAAGCTAGGCCAGCATTACTCGAAACAGTAACATAACCTGACATGACAACATTTCAGGTAAATTACATGTTGCATCTAAGAGAAAAAAATTAAATGTAAAAAAACTTTTTAAAAACAAGCATTATTATTATTTAGGTGTACCTACTACATGAAAAAAATAAAAATAACAAAATAATAATTGTCTTAAAAACATGTCGCGTGCGAGATGTTCATACAGGCATTAATTTTGTTTGATAAAGATTGTTAGAGCAGTTTTTTTTATTTCTATTCATGCGACAAGCTTTTAAGACAATTATTTTTTTTATTTTAATTTTTTTCGTGTTAGAATATCTAAATAATATCTAAAAGCTTGTGTTTAAAAAGTTTTTTATACATAGCAGCAAATAAATTCCTTTGAATATTTTTTAACATTTACTTTAATTTAAAGTGCTTCCACCCAGTTCCTTTGCAAATTAACCATTGAAGAGAGCCGAAAATTCATAAACCATTTGAGGATTGATGGGCATTTTTTAATAAATTTCGATTTGTGCCACTTTGTCTTTAAATATCTTGGCACACTTAATAGTGGAAAGTTCATTCAAAAGGCTTCCATTTAAGACTATCGCATGCAGGGTGCTCCATTTGAAAAAAAAAAATGAGAAAAAGCAGATACCGTGTTTCTTGCCCCACCCAATGGAAAATGTTCGATTTCGTCAGATCTGATAACAGAAGCGTAAACTAGAGATCATTTGACACAAACAAGATCTCAAAATGCTGTTCCGTTGCACTGTGAGCTTACAAATTTGGCATGTTTTTGATCATCAAATAGCTTATCATTTGAATAGTCTCTAAAAGGAGGATCCAAATGTTTAATAATATACCGGGTGTTCCATTTAAAAAAAACATAAATTTATGGCGTCATGATTAAATGGATCACCCCGTATATCGCAAAATATGTTTAAACTATACACCTCTGCTTGCCCTACCTCACCGTTTTTGAAAAATTTTGCTATCTTTTGTAGAAGAGCCAGGATATTTGGACAACGCGAGGCTGACACGCCGTGTATACTTGTCACTGTTTAACGACCTGTTTGTTTGTTTTGATCTGCATATTACTGTTAATTCCCCAACAAGAATAACCTCGTTATCAAGTACTTGTTTAGACAATTTTCTAATCACAACTAATATTAGAGACTTTAAATCTTCGGTTGTCGATTTATATTTATCCGATCACTATTCTCAATTTCTCTGCATCAACATGGAAAAGAGAAGCAAAATAGAAACTAAATATACATATTGGAGAAGTTTTAGTACGGAAAATATTTCTCTGTTCTGTAACTACTTGCAGCATGAGACCTGGCAAGATGTTATGGCTGAAAATTGTCCTAATACTGCGGCAGATTGCTTTTATAACATAATTTTGTATTATTTTGATGTGTGTTTTACTATTAAGCGTTTTTATATTAACAAGAAAATCAATAAAAGTATATTACACCTGAATTGATTCAATTCAGAAGTCAGGTAACTTGATATAGCGATATATCTAAAATAAATAATATATAAAGGTCATAGCACATATCTAAATAACTTGTTGCACATGATGATCGTGAACTTTATAATTCAGATAACAAAACCACAACTATGGAATATCATAAAAACAATACAAGGAATAAATTTAGTTTGTCAAGCTTTTCGTTTTCTAAAAGATGGTAACGAAACAAACTATAGAAGATGAATATGACAATTTTAACTTACTATTTTCGAGCGAGGCATATGTAAATGCTTTACATCATTTGGAATACTTAGAAAATAATGTACCTAACTCTCCGAAATCAATTTATCTGTCTCCAGTTTCAACTAAGGATGTTGAACTCCTTATAGATAAATTAAAGTCTTCAAACACGGTAATATTTCTAATAATTTGGTTAAAAAATGCAAATATGCGATAAGCGGTCCATTATGTTATGTAATAAACCTTTCTATAGAGAAAGGTATATTTACCAGCAAATTTGAAAGAGCCATAGTCTCTCCATTATACAAGAAGGGAGATCCAAATGACTATAATAATTATAGTGCCATTAGTCTACTATATAGTTTCTCTAAAATTTTAGAACTTCATCTTATAAATATGCGATAAGCGGTCCATTATATTATATAATAAACATTTCTATAGAAAAAGGTATATTTCCTAGCAAATTTAAAAGAGCCATTGTTTCTCCATTATACAAGAAGGGAGATCCAAATTATAGTGCCATTAGTATACTATGTAGTTTCTCTAAAATTTTAGAACTTCATCTTAATAGCCCAGTAAATGAAGATATTTCGACCGGAAAAAAATACGAGAAAGCTGTTTTTTTGTGGAGACCTTCATTGATGTGCCCTTAGTACATCCTGAGAAGTTCGAGCAATTTGAGCCATGTTTTTTTTTTTGGGTGGGGGGGGGGAGGGTACATTTTCAGTTTTCTGCCATTATACCGAAAAGTATCACTTTTTCGACAAAAACAGTTATGAGCAAAAACATTTATTACAAAATTTTACACAAAAAAGGTCATTACACTTTCTTTCGGAGGATCGATCGTTTTTGAGTAAAAGGTACGGAAAGATACAATGTCTGTATTTTTTAACAATAACAAACAATAGGCCTAATCCACATCTGACGCTCAAAACAACCCTTTGCATAAATCATTCGTTCTCTTCTAGCAGATCTAATTCCATGTCAACTTCATCGTCCTCTTCATAAAGAGCTTCGTTAATTGGCTGATCAGTTGATGGTATCGTATCTTCAACTATATCTTCATCTATAGATCCGTTGTTACTATCTATGTCTTCCGTCGCGGCGTTCAAACAAAATTGCCCAAGGCAATGTCCGCACACTGCAGAACAGCGGAGACCTAGTTTTCTGTAGCTACAACTAGCGTTACTGCTTTTGGTACAATTGCAGAATACAGTATTGATCAACTGATCGGGAGCCGGTGACAAGAGGTTTAGA
Organism: Rutpela maculata; assembly: GCA_936432065.2. NCBI lineage: Eukaryota > Metazoa > Arthropoda > Insecta > Coleoptera > Cerambycidae > Rutpela > Rutpela maculata. The sequence goes on from OW386285.2 coordinate 117,403,081, forward strand.
GGAGCGAAAAAGAGGTAAAATCGTGTCGTTTTTTTTTATCAGCTTAGAACAAGATCAGACACAATGGGTATTACCGACAACATCATTTTACACATAAAAACACGAAATACGACATTTTTTAGTGGTCACAGATATTCTTATTTAAAAAAAAGTGTAAAATTTAATTTTTTTTTAAATCATGTTTTTTTGTACATCTATTGCCATATCTCAAAAATGAATTGAGCTATCGATGTGAACTTTTTTTTGTTATAAAACACACACTTAAGCGCTTCTTTCCATACATAGTATTGCTAATAAAAAAAAATGTGAACATGCCAGAAACGTAGATGACCCTGAAAGTTTAGAGAATACGCCATCAATTTTCACTAAGCGAGGAACTTTTTTGTTTTTGAAAATTTTGTGTAACATGCTGTGAAGAAAATGAAGTCAATAGACTAAGAAAGTTTTTAGAAAAAAATATTTTCATTATTAGCAATAGTTTGCTACTTACGAATTTTTTAGTATGGAGGAATTGTCGAAGCGTACGCGCGCGGCACTTAAGAATAATAATGACTATGTATTGTGTGTAACGGAAATTTTCGTTATTATTTTTTTATGTTTAGGACTGTTTTATCACGTTTTAGGATCTGAAAGGATAACTTATTTTTTCCAGTGGCGCATTAAGGACTAAGGTTGAAGGCAAAAAGGAATTAAAAATCTCAAACAGAGTATCTGAGATAAAAATGCATTGCATTGGGATCTCGAAAACGGTAAAAAATAATATTATAGTAAATGGAAAAAAAATTGCGCAACTAGGGGGCTAATAAAATTCCATAAACAGAAGTTTAGGAAAAGTAATAATTTTGGAGTGTTTTGATAAAAAGTAAACTATCGAGTTTTCCTTTTTTTGCGTTATTATTGGAGCTAAACAGAAAAGACAGTTCCTTAAAGCACTTTTTTTTGAACGTGGAAATCTTAATATTTGTATCCGACATTTCCTGTGTCAGAGTCCCTATCCGAAACTCCCATGCATTGCATTTTTACCCTAGATCCACACAATAATTGAGTAAACGTGTTATTTTCGCCTAAATTAGGTAACAAAAAAGAAAAAAATATCCTAAATTAAGTCTCTTTTAATTTCCGCAGCCCTAATTATGGCTTGTGCACAAGTAATTATGGCTTGTGCACAAGTTTATCGTTCTCCTCTATTACTACGTCACATAAAATCCACTTCATTTTACAATGAAACTTAGATTGCTTTTTTATCTTAAATATTTTTTTAGCAGATAATCCACGCACAATGGCCATACGTTCTACAATATAATACAAGTGGTAATAAGGGAGAGAATATCGTTACACATTTTACTTCCACATCCAGTGTAAGTATAGTATCGACAAAAATATTTTTGAAAATTTTTATTGTCCAAATAGGCTTAGAATGTCATGAAACGTCGAGATTTTAAGTTTGAGCAAAAAAAATTCTGTCTGTCGGTCTGTGCGCACAATTACTCCGGAACCGTTTAAGATATTGACTTGAAATTTGGTACACGTACCTATTCCGTTAAAGGGTTGGGGGGTAAATGGGGGTAAATAGGCAAATCAAGCAAGTAAGAGTCCATACAATTGGTATTTAGTATATGTAAGAGAAGCTAAGGCCTCAAAATTTTTTTGGCATTAACCACCCTCATTACCAACTCCCACCCCATTATTCAAAGGGGCGAAAAAAATAAAATTGTCATTTAGTGTGTGTACAAAAACCAAAGGCCTCAAATTTTTTTTTACTTTATCCACCACTACTACCACCTCCCTTCCACCACCCTCAGCCCCGCTATCGATGTGGCATATCGCTTTATAGGTTTTTGGGGTAGACGATTCAAATATTTTATTATTAAAGTTCCATAAACAATTATTTCCACATTCAAATTTTTTTCGTTGTGAGAGACTTGGATAGAAGTTCTGGATGTGGAAGTAGTGATTCCTTGGGCAACGGTTTTATAATTTAACCTTCGACGAAAACGAATAACGTTGATCATACACCGCCCTGAGACTAGTTAGTTCTAGTGGACGCGGGCGTATTAATACTCAATTTCTGCAATTCGCGCGCTCCAAAAAAATCACTGTACCTAAACTATCAAAGACACAATAAGAATTATTCTATCAAAAACTTTTTTGGTCTTTTGGCTTTATTTGCTTCGCAGCATGTTATACAAAATTTCCAAAAACAAAAAAGTTTGTAGCTTAGTGAAAATTTGACTGCGTATTTTCTGAACTTTCAAGGTTATCTAAGTTTTTAACATGCTTAAAAATGTTTTAATTAACAATACTATATACAGATAGAAGCGCTTAAGTGTGTGTTTTATAACAAAACAAAGTTCATGTGGATATCTTCATTCGTCTTTGAGATATGGCATTAGATGTTCAAAAAAATATGATTAAAAAAAAACTAAATTTCACACCTTTTTAAAAATAACAATGTCCGTGACCACTAAAAAATGTCGTATTTCATGATTTCTAATGAACATCGACCTACTTAACGAAATGGTATATGTCTCAGTTTGTTCTAAGATTAAAAAAAAAACTCGAGAAGGAAGCGACTTTTCCCCTGTTTTTTACTCCACTAGTTTTGAATAGGTTCCAATCTATTGTTGATGATCTTCCATCCCCAGTCTTCAGGATTTAACTCATTCTACTGGGACTAGAACCGACGCGCCTCTGGAGGTTGTAAGAAAAAGCAAACGGCGCGCGGCGGTTGGCGGGAACGTTGAATAATTTTGATGGTAAAATTTAGAATATATAATATTAGAGTAGACGAAGGAAGAGCTGGAGTACAGGTTGGAACATTTTATCATTTTGGTTTCGGATAAATATATTTTTAAATGTAAAAAATGTGCCGATCACGATGGTAATGTCCAAATTTTTCAAAAATGGGCCCTTGTGAAATATTTTCGGAAAGCTGAAAAATTGCACATTATGTATAATGGTAATTATTTCTTTTCCTTGAAATTTTCTGAAAAAAAAAATGGTAAGAATAAAAGTTGTTTGATACCATGTTTTCCATACGCAGAAAATATGAAAATCAAAGTTTTACACTTTTCAGAAAATTTATATTGGAAAATCGCTCTGGAGGGAGAGTATTTTAAAAGGATAGCACACACTGTGGAAAAATTTGGACATCATCATCGTGATCACTCTGCATCTTTTTACAGATAGAAACATATTTCTCCCAAGGATAAAATTTTATTAACTTAATCACCAGCTCTCTCTTCGTCTACTGTACTTTATTTTGTTAGAGTGATTTTGAAAGCAGGACTGTGCCACATTGGATAATAATTATATGTATTAAAATAGGTTTAGCACAGTTTCTGAAGCTCTGGTATTATACTGTACATGCAAATAGTTTAGATAATAAAAATATTCAATTAATGCTTAATACTTACTCTATTTTAAATGATCGGATTATTTTGATACTGATGGTAGCTTACGTACAATACATACCTACTTTTGTATCCATATTTCTTTTGTAACCTTAATGAAGTCCATCCGTTAAGAGACAAATAAATTTTAAAAAAAGTTGTCTAGTTTGTTTCTCTTTATTGTAAGAACAAATACAGTTTTTACATTTCTTTTATTTTTTTTTTATTATCATGCAATATTTAAGTGAATGAATGAAATTTAGTTACAAAAAGTATATCTTCTATAAATTCCACCCCCTTTTAACACAGAATATTGCTGTTTGGGGATTATCTACGAAGACAAATAGAATATTTATAAAACAAAACAACAGTAGAAACTAGAACCAATTTATCTACAACCGCATTTGCTATTTGTTTTCTGCTGCTTCTACTATTTGTTAATTACTGTTTTTCTACTACTTAATGACTTCTAATCATTTTTTAAATCGATTAATGTCTTTTTTGGATTTGTGAAACTTTGTCCTCACAATTAAACACGCAACATTTTATGTACGTACGTACTGTATATCTTTGAAACGATTGATCCTGCGAAAAAAAGTGTAAAGACCTTTTTTGTGTGTGTACAATTTTATAATAAATATTTTTTCTCATGACTATTTTTGTCGAAAAAGTGATAGTTTTCGAGATAATGGCAAAAAACTGAAAATCGACCTTCTATATATAATATCGAAAAATTATGTATAAAGCTAAGAAAAAATTGTTATGCTCTAAAATTTATGTCTAGACATTGTAGCCAGGAAATTCTCAAAGTACTCTATTATGATAATTTTCGTTCGCATCTTAGGTACGGAATTGTAAACTGTAAATTGTAATAGTTGTAATGTGAAGAAATCAATTAAGTCATTTACATAACACTAGAGCAAAGAATTTTCTACTGCCTGATTCTCATATAACTGCTATGTACCAGAAAAATTTTCTTTACCAAGGGTGTAAGCTTTATAATACATTAGATGAAGATGTTAGGTCTTCGGATAGCATACATATTTTCGAACATAAATTAAAAAAAATATTACTAGACAAAAATTGCTACACAATAAATGAATTTTTGTAATTTAATATATTTATTTTATATGACCAACTACAAGATGTCTTGTATGTTCATCTATTTTATATATTTTATTATATTGTTTCTTTTTCTGTTAACTGTTTGTTAATTTTTCTTGTGACGTTTTCTACATTGATTTTATTGTATACTTTTATCTGAATATATTTTTTTTGCAATGGAGAAATAAAGACTATTATTATTATTTACTTGAACCATTCAAATTGAAATTAGAATAATCTATATTCTACTCTTATACACCGCTGAAAACATATATGAATGAATATGCATACTGATGTTACATTCCCCAAGATATTCCAAAAAGGCAAAACTTCTAAATCTGGTCTCTAAATAATAAAAATTAAAGATGGCATATCTACACGTAATTTGCAAACAGATTCGTTTTCCAAATTCTTTGACAGTTTGATTAATAATATAGACCCAGGCCTACATTAGTTGCCGTATTACCCCTCCTATCAAATAATGAAAAATAGCGGTTACCCCAGCACAAACGAAAACGACTGTATACACAACCATTTTCCTGAGAATCAACACCTTACAGCCATTTACAATACACGGTTCGGAAGTCATAGGATCAAACTCCCCCATATCTAATGCTGGAAATGTTATTTCCATTCGCACGTTTGGAAAGGGCTATTAAGAGGGAGACAAGTAATTTTCGAAGGAAGTTAAGAATTTTAATTTACTTGCTGCGTTTTCAATTATTCGAAGTATTTATCAATTATCCCGTGTTACTAAAAATAAAATTAACTCTACCTTTAGTGCGCAAAGAGTAGAAAGAAAAAAAATTAAATCGAAATTTCATGAACTGATGAACTAGGATTTAGGGTTAAAACTATGCAGTCAAGCGTAACAAAACCTAAATTAAACAGTGCCCTCTTAAAAATATTAACGTTTTGTATATCTACCAACATTTTCCATAAGTTGTTTTCCTTCTATTTTTTGATACTTCTTCACTGATTTTTCTTTCATTAATTAGTTTAATTCAACTGTGAAATAATTTTTGGAGATTTTTATTAAATATAGTGTTCTCTTAATTTAGAATCCTCCAAAAGACTAATTAAAAATACAACATTTTTATGTTGAAAAGGGTATGTACACTTATGCAACACAAAAAGAGATATCCTCAAAAAAACATTAAAAATGTTAAATTTTGGTATCGATTTTTCTAATTTTGTTTCCAAAATTCTCTACAACATGTCAAAAATGTCCGTGAAATCCACAAAATAATACAATTATCCCGCATTTTACTGGATAGTTGTATTATTTTAGACTTCAAACTTTCATACTGATAAGAAATTAGCTACTTTTTTAAATTTATATTGAAGTTCTACTTCTGAACATGCTAATGCAATAAATAGTATTAGGTAAAAAATCTTGCACTAACAAACACTTTAATCACGTTAAATGAAAACTATACTAAGCAATGGAGCGGCTTGGCCTGTAAGTGCTAAATAACAATAAAAAGGCTGTAGACAGTAGGCAGCAGCACTACGCCATCTAGCGGCGACGTTCAAATTTGTCGTGGACAGGTAATAAGAAGAACGTGCTGATTTATCTTTAAGAACTAATTCGAAATATTTTTAATATTACGCATCAAAGTGCGATTATTATTAAAGATTCCCGTATTCCAAAATAAATGAAGCTATTTTATAACATAAATTCTATCATTTGTAGAAAATAGAGCAGACATAAATCGAAGGCGGGCTACTTTGGTAGTATTTGATGTAATTATACGCCTAATTAAATTTAAAAGAATTTTATTTTTAATTAAACATTACGCCAGGGTTTTTCTGGCAACCCATTGCCGAAGCCAGTCAGACATCCATGATGCACAGCATCATGGAAATTGAAAGATAGGACGGGACGGGGCCAGATCAACTAAAGATAAATGTGATGACCAGACTCCTTTCACATAAAGTGAATTAAAATGGTAATGAGGTGAACTTTCCCCAAATGGGAAACATTAAATAAAACTAAGATGACGTATCACTGGTGGAAAACTTTTTGGTTGCTGCTACAGGAAAAGATGACACATGAAAAACCTGCTTAGAATGATTCACTCGGACGGGAGCGACGATCCCCGTCGCTTAAATTTCAGTTTAAAATACTGACGTTTATTTAAATTTTTGGCTCAATAAAAATTAAAATTTTATGATTAGAAAGAATAATTAAGAAAAACAAACATAAGGTACAAAACGAAAAGAAGGAATTGATAGGAAAGAGAGAATTGTAGTAGTACTCTTACAATTTATAGATGAGACATCAGTTTTGGTTTTAGATTGTAGATTGTTTAAGAGGTCGCTTGGTCCTGAGTTGGCCTTTCTTCACTTCGACCTAAAAGGTCTTTTGTGAATTACCCTACAACTAGTTGTTGCCCAGGATTCCAAGACTTTTTGCACAGCTTGTGATTTTCCTGGAAGTTAATTTCCTTATGTCTTCAGGCAATAATTCCGCCTGTTCTAAGTACTTTAGCCTAATACGGATTAGTACCTTGCATTCACAAAGTATGCAGTCTCGGTTGCAGCTTCACAGTATCTGCATTTGTCATCTTCTGCCATGCCCATGTTCTTGAGATGATATCTCACGGGGCAATGGCCTGTGATCAACCTTAGGTCGGACTTTTCAAATTCGAGAAGCCTTGTGGCATTCTTTGTTGAATAAGTTGTAAACCTTTTCGCTTATTTTCGGCCTGGTGTATTCCTCAAGTAGGACTTCTTTTGCTCCTTTTCCTATATTTGGACCTCCTCCGTTATGTGTCCCTTAGATAAACCACAGAACGGTTCGGGTCCAAAAAAACGGGGCTTCAGCCCCTTTTCTTGCAAGGCTATCAGCCAATTCGTTGCCTTCAATTCCTCGTTATTTTTTGCCAATTGCTTCAGGGATTTTCTACATTCCCATGCAATTTTATTTAGTGTTATAACCAGTTACTAGTTCTAAGTTTTATATGTATTAGTTTTAGGCTTATGTGGGCAGCATTATTTTCAATTATTTTCAAAGGTATTATTAATTTTAAACCCACGCTAGGTGGCTGGGAATTTTAATTGTTCTTTTTACCATTGTCGCCAAAACGAACCGAACCTGACCCGCCCAGCCCTACAATCACCACGGCGCTACGCGCCGTGGTTGTCTGGCTGGCTCCGGGCCAGGTTTCGTGGAGGCGCATATGTATATATAAATGTTATTAAATTTGATTTGCTTGCTTGTTTGCTTGCCTTGCAATCCAAAGGTTGTGTGTTCGAATGCCCGAGAGAGAGAGAGACTGGTGTTTTTTTTTTCATTTTTTTTTCATATATTTTTTTTTCACGACAAAGTTGGTACTTATCACAAAATTTAGAATGTCCAAAAACTAACATTATTTGCAAGGAAATTGCGCAGAGTATCCTATAGCATGTGTAACAATTATATGAAAAGCTCAGTAAATCGGCGAAGAGTATAATGCTTCCACTAGTTTTTTTACGTATTTCCAAAAATAACGAGGTTAAATGAGGTTCTAATGTTCGCGAGGTCACCCGGTACCTATAATAATGGTTGTTTTCAAAATATTTGAATGACCTTTATAACAATATAACTGTATGACTTTAACCTTCGTTCAGAACATCCCAGCTTCTGCAAAACTTTTAAGAAAAAATTACATTGTTTCCAATCTTCAAAAATAAATGAATTGAAATATATATTCTAGACTACTTCATTAATTATTATGTTTAAGTGATTTAACTCTCAGAACTTCAACTATCTATCTAATAGCTTAATTGAAATGGAGGTTAATTGGCAAAGATCTTAAGCTGACCGTTAAGCCTAATTGTTAATTTCATGACAAGCTCAATACAAGCCCTTTATACAAGATACTATTACCTGAAAAGGAAGGGAGAACGTTAGAATAGGTGCGATATATTACTTTATTGAGGGTGGTTGAGTTGCTCCTAATTACATATTTTTTTGTACAATTTTTTCAATATTATTTTGGATAAATTATAAATTAATGTGCAAAACATTGTTGGAAATATGCTGGGATTGCAATGAATAAATATACAAAAGTTCTTCACAGTTCCGGAAAAGAATACAAAATTGCAAAAAATTTATTTTTATTTCCGAAGGCATGAAGTGAACCTCTGTTTTACTACACCGCATTTAATTTATCTTGCACAATTTGTACCCATCTAATAACAGTTTCTATTAACACTATTTCCTTCTTTCCCAATTTATTCACATCCGACCCATTCATTATTCAAATTATCTTACAGTTACTGTATGCCACGTCTGTCAGCATCACGCTGTGATTGCCTGCTAAGTTTACAGCCGCATTACATTATAAGGTTTAATTAACTAGACGATAGAGAAATTTTATTTTTGAAAACGGTACAATTTTCTTTTTAAAAATTCTTCGCTTATCAACTGCTAACACACTACACGCTGTTTCGAGTTGTTATTGGTTCAATCTCGAGACAAGAGCACCATAGCTAACGAGTAATAGCTATTTAATTTAAATAACGCAGAGAATTGTTTTCCTTTTTGTATTCCTGGATAGTTCAAATGACCCAGCGTGAGTCGCATTACATGTTCACTATAGACATTAAAGAGGACAAGAGATGGCCCTGTTTGACGTCTTTGCGAAATTTAACATTCGTCAGATTTAGTGTAAACGCGTTGCAGAATTAAAGAAAAACTGACTTAGTATCTTGGAGGGAAAAAGAAGCTTTTTGGCGCAAAATTAAGATTGACTGGCATTTATGCAGTATTCAGCAGTTAATAAAAAATTACCAGTTGCGTAATATCTTAATGTTAAAAGCAATTGTTTTATTGGTTAAACTTTATGATTTTTACAAAACAATAAAATAGAATTTAATATTTGCTTTTTAGCTACATTAAAAATTTTTTTACCTATCGATTGGAAACTTGAAACAATGCCTCGATTTATTAAAAAATAAATATTACTCTAGACTTCCTAATTTAAGCAAAATCAAATTTGACTTTTCGCCCAACTGTCACAACAAACTTAAAATTTTTAAATTAACCTCGAGCTAACGGGCATAACTCCCACCTTGAAGCTCGGGCTAAATTATCTCTGACTTTAGCCCAGGACTACTTTTAACCCGACCAAAATAAACACATTATCTTGAAGTTAGCGTTTAATCCTGAGGCGAATTAACCTAACCCAGTATTGATAAACTAGCCCTGATGGATATAGGTTTAAGCATTACTCAGTGAATAATAACAATTTACCGAATTATAGATTAAAATATATAACTTTATACACTTTGATTCAAAGAGGGTTGCACGACGAAAGACTGCAATACGGTTCTGTATTTTTATGCAAATAATAGCCATTTTGTGAAATTTACCCTCCATATATAATGATACGGTTAGAGGTCACCATTTTTCCCAATTAGTAATCGTATTCAAGAGAGAGAAAACAAAAGGAAAAGAATGTAAGGTTCAGAATTTTTCAAATTAATTAAAAGTCTGTCCATCCGTGTTTTGTCTGATATCACATATTTTCTTTAAATGTGCATTAAAAATTTCAAACAATCATCTTAAAGCACAATACTACTTACCTATGTCCATGCACACATTTGGTTGATATAAGTACGCCTCTAAATTTAGTAAAAAAACATTTTGAGGTTTCTTGTTCTTGTACACACATTAAATCACATTTTTTTTTCATCCCCTTTAATAATGGGGTGGGGGTGGTAATGGGGGTGGCTAATGCCAAAATTTTTTTTGAGACCTTAGCTTCTCTTGTCTATACTAAATATCAATTTTATGAACTCTTACCTGCTTGATTTACCTATTTACTCCAAATTTACCCCAATTTACCCCCCAACCCTTCGACGGAACGACATGAAAATATAATCTAGTTCTAGATCTCGTTAAAGTACATATGTGTACCAAATTTCAAGTCAATATCTCAAACGGTTCCAGAGTAAACGTGCGCACAAAAAAAGTTACAGACCGACAGACAGACCGACAGACAGACCGACAGACAGAAATTTTTTTTTCGCTCAAACTTGAAATCTCGACGTTTCATGACATTCTAAGCCTATTTGAACAATAAAAATTTTTTAAATTTTTTTTGTCGTTACTATACTTCCACTGGATGTGGAAGTAAAACTGAAACACAACGAAACATAAAGTATTCAAATTTAAAACATTTAATACAGCCACTAAATTTAACTGATATCAGTAGTAGCTTCTTTATGTGGTATTCGATTTGATCCATCGGACATCGGAATGGCGCTTTATTTGAATACAGTAGAGAAAGACTTATTGGACTACGTTTTTAGTGGAGAGAAGAGCAAACAGTTGAGCAAACAGTTGAGCAAAACGGAGAAATGAAAATAAGGGTACGGACATGCCGAAGATGTTACGCCGCTAGAAGTTCAGCTCACAGTTCCAGCCAATTAATTGCCGCGATGCCGGGTGCACATGCCGAAGAGTTTATCAATCAGTTCAGTGTTTCGTTCAGTCTCTCGGGGGATTGACCTGATTTTATTGTATCTCATGTAAATAATTTCTATGTCTGCAGTGTGTTGCCGTTTGTTTGAAATCATCACCATAAAACATGTATTTTAGGTCTGATTTAGGACTTTTTTTAACGTAGATCTCTGAAAAGCGCATTCTTGTGATACACTAAATTTTATAAAACGCAAAAGGTCGACCTACTACGTTTGTTATTATGGGTGGAAAATTATGAAATGTAATGAAAGTTGCATGGCAATAATTATTATTATTGCAATCAGAAATTGAAATAATTAAAACTTAACATAAATTGACAATTAAAGAGGATTTTCATTGGCAATTTCAGCATTTGTATTTCCTTCGGGAAAAATCCAAAAATAGGTATTTCTTCCACGAAATTTGGAACAAACCCATTTGAGAGGTTGCCGAATCCAGCGGAGTACTCAGATGTGGAATAAAAAAAATCGCTAATAAGATTCCATCATTTTCCAACCACAAAAACAAAAACAGTAGGTCGACCTTCTTTCTATGTTTTATAAAATGTGATATATCACAAGAATGCACTTTTCAGAGATCTATGTTAAAAAAAAACGATCTAAATCGAACCTAAAATAAACCTTTTATGTGGATGGTTCAAAGCAAAATGGAACACACTGTATAATCGCTATCTATTATATCATTTACCCAAACGATCCAACTTGCTGGAGCTAACATTGTCGGCATGCTTTGAACTCATTCGTAAAAGTGAGATGGTCTGCTGGAATTCCAGCAATATTTAAAGCGTACCGACAAGGTTGGCTTCAGCAAGTTGGATCGTTTGTTTACCCCTTATTAAGGACTGGCGAAAAAAACAGCCATAAAATCGAGTTGGGATAATAAGCACAAAAAATTGTTGTTTGTTTAAGGAAAGAAAAACACATCATAAGTTTTTGTATCTGAAGTTTTTATTGCCGTAATCATTCCGGGTAACGTTTTCGTAAAAGATACTTTGTCGCAGTGTAGACCACGCCCACAACCGTGTTAAATTAAATTATACGCGGCCACAGTGCTGTCCCGCAAACGGCCAAAAACCACATCCAAATGGTCAAACGCGTATTATAATTGTTTGAGAGGGACTCTAACTTGGCGATCCCCCGTTCTCGAGAATGATGAACACCGTGGTGATGGTGGAATTGCTCCACGGGGTGACTCACCCCCGTATATGTCCATAAAAACCCTCCAAAAGGATGAGAGTGCATTCTCCGCCCCGCCTTTTGAGGATACTACACAGGAAAAAAACATTATGAAAATGCGAAGATGAGGTATTTCTTTGCCATTAAGGGGGTGAACGGGCGTCAAGCACTCGATTCGTGGTCCTCTCCGTGTTCTTCATGCTCAAAAATGGGAGGGAAAACTTTTTGTCCAGTGGTATGATGAGAACGCTCTTGGAGGATGGTTATTGGCCGTTGATCGGGTGGACGGGTGTCAGGCATGCGCTACAGGGTCCTCTCCATGATTGTCAAGCTCGAAAACGGGTGATCAATAAGTTAGATTCCGTGAAACATTATCATACGCGTTTACCCCGTTTGGGGGGTGGTTTTTGGCCGTTTGTGGGGTAGGTTACCCCACGGAGAAATTCTGCCATCATAACAGTGTTCAGCATCGTCAAAAACGGGAGATGTCCAAGTAAGAGTACCTCAAACAATAATAAGCGTTTGACCCCGTTTGGGGGTGGTATTTGGCCGTTTGCGGGGGTGGGTCACCCCAATGAGAAATTCTGCCACCACTATGGTGTTCAGCATCCTCGAAAACGGGGGATCACCAAGTAGCAGTCCCTCAAACCATTGTAACACGCCTTTGACCCCGTTTGGTGGTGGTTTTTGGCCGTGTGCGGGGTTGGGTCACCCCAACTAGAAATTCTGCCACCACCACGGTGTTCAGCATCCTCTAAAATGGGGGAGAGAACTAATCTCATTAAATTAGACAATAGTCGGGTTTTTCGTGTTATTTGTCGACTCACACAATCCACTATAAGCAATAGATCCTCGTGTACGTTTTATTAAAAACTCTGTACGCAGATATATTTTCAGTTAACCAATAGGGGCTAGCCATAGGTGTGGTGTACACTGTGACAAGGAATATTTTTCAAAAATGCTTCCGTCGTCGTTATATCTACGTCGGTACTATACTTTAACTGTTGATTAAAATTTTCTTCCAAAAACATTTTGAAAATTTTTATTGTTCAAATAGGCTTAGGACTGATGAAACGTCAAAATTTTAAGTTTGAGCGAAAAAAAAATTCTGTGTCTGTCGGTCTGTCTATTTGTAACTTTTTTGTGTGCACGATTACTCTAAAACCGTTTAAGATATCGACTTGAAATTTGGTACACATATGTATTTTAACTTGATCTGGAATTAGATTATATTTTCATCTTATTCCGTTGAAGGGTTGGGGAGTATGGAGCATGGACTGAATGGGTCAAAGGGGGGTAAATAGATAAAGCAAGCAGATATGGGTTCATAAAATTGGTATTGGTATTTAGTAGTGATATTTAGTATTAGTGTTTATACAAAAGACTCTGTAAAAAGTTCTCAAAACTTTTTTTGGCATTAGCCACCCCCACACCGTTATTAAAGGGGGTGAAAAAAATTGTGATTTAGTGTGTGTGTACAAGAACCAAAAACCTCGAAATATTTTTTTACTTCATTCACCCCCACTACCACCATCACCACTGCCGATGTGGGATATCGTTTTATGAGTTTTTGGGGTAGACGATTTAAAATATTACATTATTAAAGTTCCATAAGTAATTATTACCACATACAAAATGTTTTCGTTGTGAGAGACTTGGATGGAAAATCTGTATGTGGAAGTAATGATTCCTTGGGCAGCAGTTTTTCCACTCCCTATTCAAAACATGCCGCTTGTGGTGCTGTTTATGGCGTTTATCCCACAACGCTGGAGCATTGAATACTAAATCTATTAATTCGTCCTTATTCATTTTCACTTTTCCTTAAAATAAAAATAAAAAGATACCCAATATATCGTACACACATTCCTACATGATGGTTATATACTGCACGGCGAATCTAGACAAACGTAGTGTGTACTAGCTAAACCTCAACCCCTCACAATTCTTCAAAATTAATCCGCATGTGTACCGTCACTGGTGGGAACTGTCGTTGAAATTAAAATACGGCACACGGCACGCACGTATTCAATGTCGGAAAAGCCATTGCTACTTTTTCAATTTAATAGCTATTTTAATTATAAACCAATGATTATAGTTGTTAAATACCTCACTGTCCCTACTTCTCGTGTAGGTATATAATAGTCATAGGTAAAAAATTATTCATAGAAATATTTACTAAAATCATGTAACATATAAAATAAACATATAAAAATGATTATAAGATAATATAAGAGCTTGTATATATTTTAATTATAAAGCAATAATCAAGATTGTTAGCTATAACTTAAAAAATAATCCATAGAAATATTTATTCAAAATTTGGTAAATATTCGCAACTCGCGAAGCCTACCTCTCTACTACCATGTAAAAACAAACTATTTTGTTTCGAGGTGAACATGCTGGTAGACTTCGGAAGTAAGCTACTCTGGTAGCATCCTCGGTATGTGCGGCCACATTTAAATGTACAGGTTTGTTTTACAAATTGATGACTTCGATGCATGGACTGAATTTGTGGGCTGAACTTCTAGCTGCGAGGCAACTTCGGGATCTCCGCACCTCACACCAAATATATAAAATTATGAATGGCCAGCTACCGCGGTGACTTCCATGTAAACTGCTAGAATGAACTGCTGCAAGCATCATCGGCATGTGCGGTCCCATTTAAATGTACAGGTTTATTCTACAAATTGATGGCGGCTATCGTAGTGAACTACACATTGAACTACAAAGCATCTTCGGCATGTCCGTACCCTAGCCGGCAAGTTAAAACACGCATAGCGAAGCGGCGAGAAATATGGCATGCTCACTGCATCGGACGAGCAAAGCAGCGAATTCAGTTAGATTTGATTTCTTTGCTTTGCTCGAGATAAAAATGGGATTAAATTCAAGAGGATTATTGAAAATAGGTACCGAAAAATTATTTCATGAAGACATCGAAAGTCATTCTCGATGACTATCGCTGCTACTAACATCTTTCACTTTACGCATTCGCATCTTTCGTCAGTGGTGTGTTCTTCGCTGCTCGTTGCTCTACCGTTTGCTCCCCCTCCACTATAAACGTAGCCTTAGGTTATGTTTTAAGGAACTTTAGGGACCTTCATCGGTTATCCGTTCTTAATTCCGTAATCCCGATGTTAGTTTACAGTTAATGTTAAAATAAAACCAATTCAAGATAGCCAATTAACTTCTATTATAAGCAAATTCTGGGATACACTAAAATGGACTGTCATAAGGATGTCCTAATTATATAGAACATCCTAAAAGGTACATCCATTTTTGTATTTATTTTACTTACTGGTACTTGTTATCCCACATCCCGATTGTGCTCTGTGGGACTATACTAGGATATTGGGTGTGTATTCTTTATTCGTACAGCATTATATAGATTCTTAATTATTTGGACTTTATGTAATCGACAATTTTAATTTTCTAGGAAATGAAAATAAAAATTGACAACAGATTCGCTGGGAATCATCTAGTAACTAATACATAAAACGAAAAACTAAATTTTAGGTAATTGGTCATTCTATATTTTTATTATTTTTATTTATATTAACAATCTCTCTCCTTGAATTCTATACGCCTCGTTAGTAAGTCTTCTAACATGCACCAAACTTGTAAAAACGCGCTGCTATGGCAACGGGGCATTCCGCCGGTTGAATGACAGTGAAGCACATTGGGGAGACTCCGATGCTCTCCCGAGTAGCTCCAGGATGCACTTCAGAGGTCCTAAGTGTGCACACCGCTAAATTACGCTATCGTCAGTGAATAAACTTACGAGGTAATGAACATCTTCAAACTTGAATGTTGTATGCAACCTCGGGCGATATGCGTCTACCGTTTGTTAACACATTCATTATCGATTCGAATTTTCTTGGAACTTCGGTTGAGTTTGAGTTTGTGACATTTTTAAATTAAACTCGCTTTGAGCATGTCAAAGTTTTGAACCGATGTGGAGTTATTTCCTTTGATGAACTTTAATAATATCGAATTTGGTAGATCAATCAGCTCAAATTTAAAAATAATCAACTTCTCGCCAATAATGGCATTGATTAATTTCTTATTAAAAAAATATATGAGTTTTATTTTACATTTCAACGTAATATTTTTTTTATTAGTTTTAAAAAGGTTATTAGAGCTAATTTGAAAACTAAATATATAGGGTGTTTTAAAAAGTATGTCAATCACTTAACCACAGACTCGGT
The DNA here is from genome assembly GCA_936432065.2 of Rutpela maculata. Taxonomy (NCBI): domain Eukaryota; kingdom Metazoa; phylum Arthropoda; class Insecta; order Coleoptera; family Cerambycidae; genus Rutpela; species Rutpela maculata. The sequence continues at coordinate 117,419,432 of OW386285.2, forward strand.
GCCTCAAAAGAAGTTGATTGAACATAATTTACCTTTATCAAAAATCGCAAAGATACGAAAGTTGGAAATAAAAAAACATATTCTTTAAATATTGTACAAATGACTGGAGATAATTTTTTCAATTCTGGTACGCTGTAATATATGTCAGAGGGTAATAGTTTAAAGTAAAAATATTTTAATATAAAGTTTTATAAATGGCTGATTTCTTCCCTCCTACCCCCTTTTTTAGTGGTATGCCTATGACTTTTTTGGTATATTCTATTTTATAGAAAATTTTATTCTACAACCTTTTTTGAATTTTGTGTTTTTTTCGTTTAAGGGATCATTTCTAAATGAAACTTACTAGAAACGTTGCCATCTGTTTTAAAGGGTGAAATGTTTAAAACTCTAGAAAAATCACTTATTTTATCAGTCACCTTTTAATTTTAGTTCTACATGTACCTAGTATGAGTGAAAAAAACAAAATAAATTAAAAAACAAATAAAAAAAAATAAAATAAAAAGTAATTTTCTTTCTCCAATTTTCAACATTTCACCCTTTAAAACACATGACAATGTTTTTAATATTTTGTCTCGTTTAAAAATGATGACTGAAATGAAAAAAAAAACAAGTTACAAAAAAGTTGTAGAATTAAATTTTCTATAAAATAGAATATACCAAGAAAGTCATATGCGTACCACTAAAAAGGGGGGTGGGAGGGAAGGGTTGTTTAACCTTAAATCAGCCATTTATAAAAATTTATTTTAAAACATTTTTACTTTAAAGTATTACCCTTTGACATATGTTACAGCGTACCAGTATTGAAAAAAATATCTCTAGCCATTAGTACAATATCTAAAGAAAATGTTTTTTTTTATTTCCAACTTTGGAGGGCTATATATTCATAGGCAAATAAGGTTCAGTCAACTTCTTTTGAGCCGCTGAGTCTGTGGTTAAGTGATTGACATACTGTTTGAAAACACCCTGTATAAGAAATGGTATTACAAACTACTGTTTTTAGTAAATTATAGTAATATATATCTATTTGTATTGTTCTCTAGGATTGGGACCGATGAATTTTACCATTAATAATGTTTATTGGTACATCGATAGAAAGTTTTAGAGGTTGATAGTGTTGTAGAACCTCGGAGAATCGACCTGAGATGAAAAGTAGCAATAAATCCACTTAGAAAAATTTCGTCAAAAAAGACGTTTTTGAGCACAACCGATCATATTTCAGCGCCGAAATTTAGCATAGAAAGACTTCTACACGTTCGCAGAGATGTGCGGTATCAAAAGTGATAAATACGACTATGCCGGCAGCTCAACCACGCACCGGAGGCTCATCAGAATACATATTTATCCCTCAACCCTTCAACGGAATAATCTCAAAATATAATCTAGTTCCAGATCTCGCTAATTCATATATGTACCAAATTTTAAGGTGATATCTTAAACTGTTCCAGAGTAATATGGCGCACAAAAAAGTTAGACAGACCGATAGACAGAAATTGTTTTGCTCAAACTTAAAATTTCGACGTTTCATGAAATTTTAAGTCTATTTGAGCAAAAAATTACTAATACTTCCACGATGTGGAAGTTTAAATCTTAATAATATTTTAAGGTAAAATTGATGTGTCATCTCTCCTTCAACCTCGCAAAGTTTGATCGGACCTCAGAACACACTGTATATAACGGATTAGGTGTCTAGTACATCTTCGTATTTTTATGTGCTTTATCAACAATTTTGTTTTAAAATCATAACACGACATATTTTATATAAAGCATGTTAGTTTGCACGCGTCTTCCGGTCATCTGTGTGACAGATATGGCCCAATCAATAAGGAGTAATCTACCATGCTATTTTACACATGTACCAAATTTGAAATAAAAATTTTAAGTCTAAGAGTTATCCTATTTACAAGAAATGGTTTAGAGACATATACACATACACACAGAACTTTTTATTTGATATTTGACTTCGGCATGTTTTTTTTATATACGAGTATACATTTACACACACGGACACGTAGCACACGCCTTTACTTGAAACATATCCTAATCTAAAAAACGGAAAATTATACAGAAGATTCAAGGAAACCGCGTATGCACATTTTCTTCAGCATGTTATGAAACGGGGTCTTGCACATTTTTTTTTTTTCTAAAATGATTACACAGCTCCACAAAGAAAAAAGTTCTGTGCAAAACAGAAAAACGTGATATTCCCATTAGTCCCTTGAGGTAAACCATAAAAAGGTAAAGAGCTCAAAAGTTAAATGACTGAACCGCAAGACATCTCCCCCTCCCCACTGTTTTTGAGGACGGGAAACACGATGGTAACAATATTTTCCGACCTACCCTTCACCCACTATCCCTAAATCGGAAAAAACACCTCTGTTTCCGATTTTACGATGCTGAAATCGTCGGATCGTTTTTTTTTGTCAATTCGAATAAAATAAGATTGACCACAGGTGATCTAACCCCACCCCCGAGGGATGAAACTACCCACCCCCCAATAACGAAATACCACGAAATCAACCGAAATCAATGATGATGGTAATGACGATGAAGATGATGATTCTGAATGTAACGAGATGAACTGTGACGTCCATTTCAACTTGGTCGAACAGTGCGATTATAAATGTAAGCATATTTATTATTATAGAATAAGAATTGTATATAATGAACTGTAATAAACGATAATTGAATGAATAAAAATGAAAATATTACATATTAGTCCTGTTAATGAATGGTTTCTAGAGAGAAATACCGAGATCACAATTTTTGACTTGAGGAATATTTAGGCGGTAAACATACCAAAAGTCCCCGAACATAGTTGGTGCGGGGGTGCAGGGGGCGCGAAGAAGTCCCGATATTTGGTTTTTCGCTCATATCTTGAAAACGGTTAGCCATAATCAAAAAGTGACTATATGCAAAATTAAAGCTGACTACATTTTCTACAATAATGTTTCTGTTAATTTTTGTCGTGTCTGTTATGGTTCAGTAATGGATTATATATATTTTAACTGTATTCCAACTTTATTATAAATTTATTATAAATTGAAAAGAAAATTTGAATAACCACCGTAGAAAAAAAATGTACATATATCCGTTTCATAGGAGACTGAATTAAAATATCGAATAAAAAATATCTTTTTGTCTGTAAATTTGTGTGTGCGTGTATATGCATGTGTGTGTGTATATACCGTTTCTTGTAAACACGATAACTTCTGTTAGACTTAAAATATTTAATAACAATTTGGACATACGTAAAACAGCATAGTACAATAATCATTATTGAAATTGGGCCATATCTGTTTGTAGTACATGGTGACAACCAGAGGCCTACAAACTCTCACAACATAATAATCTTATTAAAAACACCATGTACCAAATTTTAGGATAACATTGATATATTATCTAATTTAAATAAAGTTGGTTTGAACCTAACATACACCTGGTATATTGCGGTTTATAAATCTTACATCTTCATATTTTTGTATGCTTAATAAAAAAAAACGCATTTTGCTCTGAAATTAAAATAAAACCTATTTTACGTAAAAATATGGCCCAATTTCAATAGGGATTATTGTACTATGCAGTTTTACGTATGTTCTAAATTGTAACTAAATATTTTAAGCCTAACAGAGGTTATCGTGTTTACAAGAAACGGTATACACACACACACATACAGACATACACTTACAGACACAAAGACATTTTTTATTCGATATTTGAGTTTAGTCTGCTATGAAACGGATATCTGTACAACAATTTTTTCTCCACGATGATTATTAATTTTTTTTTCAATTTCTAATAAATTTATAATAAAGTTGGGATACAGTTAAAAGATATACAATCCATAACTGAACCATAATAAATACGATAAAAATTAATAGAAACATTATTGTAGAAAATTTAGTCAGCATTAATTTTGCATATAACCACTTTTTGATTATGGCTAACCGTTTTCGAGATATGAGCGAAAAACAAAAAACCGGGACCTTCTTCGCGCCCCCCTGCAACCCCACACCTCCTATGTTCGTGGAATTTTGGTATGTTTACCTCCTAAATAGTCCAAACACAGCTCTCAAATCAAAAATTGTGATCTCGGCATTTCCCTCTAGACCCCCTTATTGAACTTTCATTTACAGGGCTATATACAGTGTGTCTCACTTTTCACCACTACACCCCAATATCTCGGGCATTTGTTGATCGATTTAGATCAAATTTGGTATACTTCTTTTGCTTCAGATTGCGATTAAAAAGCTATTTAAAATTTTTTTTTTCGAAATTAATTACGCCTACTATGATCAATAGAAATTGGCAAAAATTGGGAATTTATATTAGCGATTGAGATAGGGTTTTTGTTTTTACAGAATCTTGTTCGGCATGACCTAAAACCCCTGTATACCAAATTTCGTTAAAAAATATTCATTCCTTTAAAAAAAAATTATATCTAAGATTTCAATAATAATCACCCTACTATTCGAGTTATTTATTGTCGGATATTTACATAACTTGGCAGTCGTGTCATAAAGACGCTAATTAAGCATTAGGACACATTTTTTATCCAAAACACTATTATGAAATGAATATTTGAAAAATTGTAGCTATTTTTTAAAATACTTAGAACTCAGCATACCAATATCTTTGTTAACATGGAGTGCTTTGGAATAGATTTGACAATTGTATCGAATGTCAAATTAAACTTAAACCTGGCTGCACAACTATTAACTATTGCTGATAAAATTGAAATAATAAGAATTGTCAAATCCATTCCAAAGCACTCCCTGTTAACAAAGATATTGGTATGTCGAGTTCTAAGTATTTTAAAAAATAGCCACCATTTTTCAAATATTCCTTCTATAATAGTGTTTTGGATAAAAAAATATGTCCTAATGCTTAATTAGCATCATTATTACACCACTACCAAGTTATGTAAATATCCGACAATAAATAACTCGAATAGTAGGGTGATTAGATATGATTTTTTTGTAGAAGAATAAATATTTTTTAACGAAATTTGGTATACAGGGCTTTTAGGTCATGCCGAACAAGATTCTGTAAAAACAAAAACCCTATCTCAATCGCTAATATAAATTCCTAATTTTTGCATAGTAGGCGTATTTAATTTCGAAAAAAAAATTTAAATAACTTTTTAATTACAATCTGAAGTAAAAGAAGTATACCAAATTTGATGTAAATCGATCAACAAATGACCGAGATATTGGGGTGTAGTGATGAAAAGTGAGACGCACTGTATAATCAATGAAAAACCAAAAATATCTATATATACCAGTGACCCGTCTCAATCAATTTCCTACAAACCACTTCATGGCTGCTTGTATCTGGTCTGATCGAACTATAATAATATTTAACAAATTATCATATTAAATGTCAAACTGATGTCTAGCTTAACTTCACTTTAGCTTTTTAACTTTCGAATATTAGAAATAGTAGCTTCGTAATGAATTTATAAACACTTTGTGTATATAATTTATGTTTTATAAATAATTTAAGAATATCATAAACAGTAGCGCAGCCAATGAAGCGTGAATACATTGTCGTAAGTACATTATTGGAACTTTTTATGAAAACCTTGTAATTTTACCTGTTAATGGTTATGATCCTCGTTACCGTTTTATGGTATAAAATAGCGGTTGACAGCGTATGGCTGATCATAAAAACCGACGAACCAATAATTAATATTTTAAAACTGCTATAAAAATATGCTCGTATTGAAGGCAACAAATAAATAGTAATGGCGGGCATAAAAAGACTATATCTACTTCATAAAATTGTGCACTCTATGCTTCAGTATACTTAAATATTTCTTATAATAATAAAAGCAGTGTAATTTGTTGTAAATATTTAGGGCACTTTTATTTAAAATTTTATTATCTACTCTAAATATGGAATTTATGGTGCAATATTATTATTATAGGATTGGTGACCTAAGGAAGAAGACTTTCAGAAACTCACGGCAGTTGTTATATTCTTTGCAAGTACGAAATCGAACGATATTTTACGTTTTATCAGTACATTTCTTAAGCCGTAAATATCGCTCATTAACCATTTGAATTTTTCGTCGAGATATGATTTTCACTTAGATACATTATATTATCGAAATTTACATTTTAAGATAATGGCTGGTAGTCTGGTGGCTACATTTTGGACTCGAAATGAAAGGTTCGAGATACAAAAAGGTTGAATATAGCTTTTTCTTTACTTTATTTTATACTACTATACTACTACCAACTAAGTTGGCATTATACAATAAAAATGTCTGAAACTAACGTTATTTACAAAGAACTGCGAATATTATCCAATGAAATGTGTAACAATTACACAAAGTGCAATCAAGCGGATGAGGAGTACCTATAATATTTATTACAAGTTACTTACATTTAATTTTGTCTCCCTCATTATCGGTAATTGAAGAACAGTTAAACTGTTCAAATATACGTTCTTTTCTCAGGGTTGTAACAAATCGTTTCTCACCATACGGCTTGTCTTTTATATAAAGCATTTAAGTTTATCATATAGATAACGGCAGCCAAGTATGTAGACGTACGAATTTATGGGTAACTAGTATTTCATATTCACGGGTACGAAGCAGATTGAATGCGCAAATACAGAAGAATTTAAAGGTGGGGGCTCGACTTGCGGTCAGTTGCCCATTTATTTCGCATGTAAACCCGGCCCGATGTACGTACTCGCCTGCCGTTATCTGTAGAAGAAATTTTGTTACAATTTGGCGCCCAGTGTGGGGCAAGCTTTCTAACAAAAATATAACCTATTTATTTTCATTTAATTCTATATAGTGCAATATGTTGTCAATATAAGTTATAATACACGCCAACTATTATTTCCAAATAATTGACAAAGTGCTGGATATAAGATAAAGTAAAAATTAAAAATATAATCTCAGTTTTGTGTTACATTAACTTAATAATAAATTCAAAAGTTAAAATTGAATGTCGTGACATTATGTAACGCCATTTTACAAGGATATATGAACAGACAAATCTGAAAGATAATAATTTTATCCAACAGTATGTAAACTAATTAGAAAAACATTGAAATAGTACCTACATACATTAAAAATTCAATACTACAATAATAGTTGAAAAGAAATATTTTAATGTACAAGTAAATATGTCACACGTCTGACAGATCTCAAAATTAGGGCAGTTAACATAAACGGGAGATGGTGGTGAGCTACTGGATTATAAAAACTGAGAGCGTTACGATTGGAAGCTTTGAGAACCAATGACTTAAACTGTTAGGACAGTTAACACTGTTGTATAAGAGCAAATATAAAAACGTGTACGTAAGATCTTCCTAATAATCTTGATCAATTCTGTGTGAAAGATTCTGAGTAAACTAGTATTAGTAATTGATCGATAATTTGCAACGTCAGAAGAATCACCCTACTTCAAAATGAGGCAGACGTTAGCATTTTTTCTGATGTTCGGAAATACGCCTTAAGAATTGTTTAAATAATTAATACATTCGAAACAAATTGGAGATAAATACTTAATAAATCAAGTTTTTGTAACAGTAAATGAGGCTCGAAGCCTCTTTGCTAGGTACGCCTGAGATATATCTGATGTCAAAATCGAAATCAATAACCATCGAGGTCCTCGGATATGAAGTATCGAGTTATTTCATAAAAACGCATATTTCTGTATGTCACCTTATAGGTGGTGAAAGGACTCATGATATATCGCAAATTTGATATTAAAATTGTTCTCAGCGACGATCAAAATCCCTGGATAAGAGGTATTTTTGTGATATCCGATTTGTCTATTTGACGAAATAGGCGGAGAGAAAAGCTTGTGATATATCGCAAATCTGTTATCAAAATCGAAATCAGCGACCATCAAAACCTCCGGAGTTATTTTTATGAAATGAAAAAAAGCACAATTTTCACAAATCTGATATCATAACATTGAATTATCATGGAGAATAAATGTCTGTGCAACTCTAGATTCACGAGAAGTGAGATAAGACAATTCGATTACAAGAATTGACCCGAACAAACAAACAAACAAATAATGGAGGTCAGGAAGCCAAATTGTGCCATTTTTGGTCGACTATTTGCTGCAGCGGCAAACCTACTTACCTCCCTCCCCATTTTCGAGCGTGCTTTTAAACGGTCAAAACCACCCCTTTTAGTCGTTTTCCGACGATGATTATGCGTGTTTGGGAAGGAAAATATTGAAATTTTATGGAAGTATATTGACAAGAGAAGAAGAGCGGAACCAGCCCCTGGAGGTTCTTATAGCTCTTCCAAGGGGTGAGAAATTGACTTTTTTTTCTTTTAGTTCTATACCCTCTGTTTTCGAGGACGCTGAGCTGGAAAAAAATAGTCGATTGTGTTTTTAACTCTTCCACCTACCTCAAACGGGCAAAAGCCAAAAAAGTTTATAGTTTATTAAAAAAACAACAAAAACACAAAAGGAAGGCAATTTCGAGTTCACCCTGGTCCTGGGTAACCGAGGTCGAGATTGTGAAAATTGTACTCCAGAGATGAAGATGATAACCTACGCACAGAATCGAATGCGCCTAATGATGATGATGGTGACAATTACTTAGATTTCATCTCTCAAGTTCATATGTACTATTCTGATACGGAAACGGGAGACGAGTGTGATGAAAGAGAAGACGACAGTGTTGAAATTGATGTACATTTTGAGGAGTAACAAGAATGTAATTCTATTTGTAAGCGACCTAGGTTACCTTAATTAGCTGTAGTATAAAACATATTTCATTGTATTGTTAAAAAATAATCTATTTACATTATTTATTAAAAGAATAGAAAATGTCCACCCCTGAAAAATAGATTATTCATGATTTTATTCTCCTATTGTCCGATACCACGGGTGCTGAATCCAAAAAATAGTGGAAGGATTATCCCCTGGCTTAATCCTTCCTTTGTCACCAAACCCTAGTAAGAAACTAAATCATTTCCTTCAAAACACGCATGATCAACGCTACTACGGTAAAAACCTCTGCCCCAGGAATCACTACTTCCATATCCAGATTTTCTATCCAAGTCACTCATAACGAAAAAAATTTGTATGTGGAAATAATTGTTTATGGAGCTTTAATAATATGATATTTGAAATCCTCTACCCCAAAAATCCATAAACGATACCCCGCATCGGTAGTGGTGGTGATGGGGTGGTGATAGTGGTAGTGGGGGTGGATGAAGTAAAAAAATATTTTGAGGTTTCTGCTTCTTGTACACACACTAAACCACAATTTTTTTTTATCCCCTTTAATAATGGTAATACCAAAATTTGTTTTGAGACCTTACCTTCTCTTGTATATACTAAATACCAATTTTATGGACTCTTATCTGCTTGATTCACCTATTTACCCCAAATTTACCCCCATTTACCCTCCAACCTTTCGACAGAACAAGATGAAAATACAATCTAGTTCTAGACTTCGTTAAAGTACATAAGTGTACCAAATTTCAAGTCAATATCTCAAACGGTTCCAGAGTAAACGTGCGAACAAAAAAAGTTACAGGCAGACCGACAGACAGACAGAAATTTTTTTTCGCTCAAACTTAAAATCTCGACGTTTCATGACATTCTAATTTGAACAATAAAAATTTTTAAAATTATTTTTGTCGTTACTATACTTCCACTGGATGTGGAAGTAAAACCAAGAAAAGTGTGGTTCTTGCTCGTTTGAGGGGCTGGGAAGGGTTGAAAATGTAGTCGACTCTTATTTTCAAGAAGTAAATTTCCCACCCCTTGGAAGGGTTGTAACAACTCCCAGGGGCTGCTATCGCTCTCTATCCTGCCTCAGACCTTCCCTCAATAAACCTACATACCTACAAACTTCAATTATTTCCTTCCCAAACACGCATAATCATCCGACATTAAATAAATAGTTAAATAATAATAGATAATAAATAACCATCGAAAAATGGTGAAAAGGGCCGTTTAAAGAGTTGGGTGTGGTTAAAAACTTCTAGCACTATTTTTTTGGATTCAGGAGAAAACGAATAATAAAAACCGGTGGCCTGGAGGGGGTTGAAATATTTGATGCGACACTGGCGATGTTAGAAGCATTTTGCACAAACACCGAGACACTTGAATACTGTAGCCGACACGCGCTTCACCAATCATGTTGGCGTCATCTGAGGAGGGTTAAAACAGTTTCATTATTAACGGCACGGTAGCTTAGTCGGTGACGGCACATTGTAAGGCCAATATGCTGGTTGACCTGTCTGTCGTGTGCTGGGTTAGAGCCCCAACCCCGGCACTGGAAATGTTGGTGAGTATGGATTATGTTTGGATTTTTCCTTTCTGGACAGCCTTCGTCTATTATATGTGATGTGTTTTTGTTCTATGTTTATCTGCAGATCACGCCAAAAATAATAAAATAAAACCGCTGCCCAAGGAATCACTACTTCCACATCCAGATTTTCTATCCAAGTCTCACACAACGAAAAAATTTTTTTAATAGTATATTTGAAATCGTCTACCCAAAAAAACCATAAAACGATATCCCACATCGGCAGTGGGGTGGGGGTGGTGACAGGGGGTGGATGAAGTAAAAAAATATTTTGAGGTTTTTGGTTCTTGTACACACTCTAAATTATAATTTTCTTTCATCCCCTTTAATGATGGGGTGGGGGTGGTAATGGGGGTAGCTAGTGCCAAAAAATATTTTGGGACCTTAGCTTCTTTTGTATATACTAAATACCAATTTAATGGACTCTTACCTGCTTGATTTACCTCATTTACCTCAATTTGCCCCCGTAACCCTTGACGATAAGATGAAAATATAATCTAGTACCAGATCGCGTTAAAGTACATACGTGTACCAAATTTCAAGTCAATATCTTAAACGGTTCCAGAGTAAACGTGCGCACACAAAAAAGTTACAGACAGACAGACCGACAGACAGACAGAATTTTTTTTTTTCGCTCAAACTTAAAATTTCGGCGTTTCATGACATTCTAAGCCTACTTGAACAATAAAAAAATTCAAAAATTTTTTGTCGTTACTATACTTCCACTGGATGTGGAAGTAAAAATTGCCATAATTTCTTTTATACCAAAGAGATAAATCGTAATAATTTACAATTTTATATAAAATTCACCTAGTATAAAATAAAAAAAATCCATTCTCGACATAAAAGTTCCATTGCAATTATTAAGTAAGTTAAGTCTCATGCCTGTACTTTCAATAAAATAAATGTATGAGAATATTGTTTTGTTTGTTTATATTTATTGTTAGTAGACACATATTTCACCTTTGTCATATCTATGAAAGCACATTTTCAATAAAACCTCGATTATTGTAGCTTATAATTTTATTAATAAAGTGAAACACGCATGAACTTTGTTATATAAAAAGGGCACGTAGGAGTTTAACCGGAGTTTTAATGTAATTTTATATTGTCTCCTCACCCCTGGATCGTAAAAACTACCCCCAGTGCTGATATTTTGAAAGAAAGGAAAGTAGTTATGTGATATCGTACCAGGTGCTATCGTAACGGAGGATCGTTTTTAAGCTTTTTTATTCTAAACAAACAAGCACATACATCGTGTAACGTAAATATTTGGAAAGTCTCAAACGTAAGGGTTTGTATGCGATGGAATTTTCGGATATTATTTGTGTAAAAGAAGCAAATAATTTCAAGGCGATAGGCAATTAATCTTAACATGTAGGGAAAGTAATTAGGAACTAATGAGCTTTGACGAGTTCTGCAATACACCTCTGCGTTAATTAGGAAAAGTCTTAATTTTCATTTGTGGTCATCATACTTATACCTGTGAACAACATATTAAAAGTCTCCAACTGTACTGTGCCAGCTTTATCGATTTTCAAAGATGGCGGCCAAGATAATTTGGATGAGTTCTTATAAATGCATTCAATGTTTGATAGAACGAATTACGATATGTGTAGAATTCTAAGGAGATTATAATAGTTTTCTTGCTATGGCGCTAAAATTACAGAAATGTGTGATTTATGCTTTCAAGTCCGAAATATCTTTGATAAAGACATGAAAATAAGTTAATTTAACACCATGGTACCACGAGTACGGCAAAATGGGGTTGGTTAATCGTGATGTTTACTAAAATGATTAAAAATCATTTATTTAAATAATAAAATACAAAAAGTCATAATTTTTTTAAAGGAAAATTCGAATACCTGCTTTCTTATATTCTTATCCAGCATTTTGTTGATTTTTTCACTTAGTTATGCATTTATTCTTTTAAAATCGTCGTTCATATTGTATTTTGGCATTCTATATTGGTTTTAGTCTCACGTGTGTGTACAGATTGAATATATTATCTCTTCCAAGTTCCTAGTCAGTTATTAGGGTGAAAGTAAACAATTCTCAATCTCATTATTCTTCCTTAGTAGAGGTCTATTTGAATTTCTTTTTTTTTCTTCGAGAAGGGGAAACCCACACGGGCTGCCCATCCCAACTTGGAATGGGTCTGAGTGTCAGCCTCTAACTGACTAGAGCTCATCTGTAAAGAATACTCCGAGGGCACTGCAGCCTCCTGGGCTTATCGTGCTCTCCCTGTCTTAGTTTTCACTGTCCATTTTAATACTCCTGTATCACTGACAAGGTGATTAAAATCAGTGATCTAAGTAAATACATTTGAATTCATGGAAGATTTGCAGGAGAGAATAAAATTAGTAAACCTTCAGTATTTTAAGAAACTTTTCAATGTGTTCTAAAGAATTCCGACTTAGTGGCTCAGTGCGTATTAGGTTTGATATCAGAGGAGAACCTGGCTACGGTATGGATATTTAGTGGTGTTTCTCATGTATTATCAATACGGTAGCAGTCGGCTAGACCGTGATGGAGTGAGACAACATGGGCTAGTCGCTGTTATCTCTTGTAAGTTCGAGTCTCAGGTGAGGAAGATGATAATATCTCAGAGAATGATGCCTCTAATTCAAAGCATAATAAAGGGAACAAATTTTAAGGGAAATATAGAAACATTGATAAGCCCACCCCGTTCATACTAGCATACGACGAAGTTCTACTAATCATCACGGAAGGAGAGCAGGACATTCTTAACTTTCTAGAAAACATGCACGCGAGACTTATTAACAAGAGAGAGTACAGTCACTGGAGGTGAACAAAAAATAGGAAACTACTCCAAAAGAACGACAAATATTCTAAATACCCAAGAACATATCTGACGAACCAACTGAAAAGAAGATACGTTGTAAAAAAAAATAAAATAGCACACAGGGTTACAAGGACAAGTTTACCTTTCCATTGAAAAAAATAAACCAGCATGGAATCTGATCAAGAGAATATAGATGGTCAACATGCTGACAATGATGATAATGATGATATGGCAGCAAGAAAAGCCAATAGAAGAATTTTGAGAGAGATATCATACAATTACTCGCAAAAACAACAAGAGTAAAGCAGGAAAAGCAATTATAAAAAGGATTCAGAAGTACTGGTAACAACAGGTAACAGGTCCAAAGAAGAAACCTATCATATTTACTGAAGAAAGCGCTAATAATGAACAGCTAACTAAAAATACGAAGACTGTGTTACACATTGATCACAACAATTGGGAGGATCCAGAATAAACTAGGAAAACACAAAGAACACTGGGAACGAACAGCAAGAAAAATAAATTAATACTATAAAAAAATCACAATTATATATGATCTACCAGAATCAGGAAACGGAGGAAACAGATAACATAGAAGATAATTTCTAGAAGCAGACACAAACAGAGGAGCACAAACACTCCATATACAACGTAGTAACGCATCTCACAAATTGTTACAGTCTATTTTCACATTTAGTAATTGCCGGAATTGTATGTACTAATTTCGTATTTGCCCAAATTTTATTGTGCATTTGAGCAAAATAGATATTTCCAAAACGGGTATAATTGGTTGCCTAATAGCGCTACCCAAGGAGTAAACCGCTGGCCAGAATTTATACACTAAAGTGCATTGCAATGCACATAATGTACATAATTCAGCGCAATGCATTGCTGAAGTATTTAAATACACCATGCATTATTAAGCATTGCAATTCATCGCTGAGACATGGCAATACACAAAAATGCATCTGTCAAGCAGTGAAATTCACTAAAATGCATTCGCCAACCATTGCAATGCTTCGAAATGCAGCCACTGAGCGTTGCAGTGCATTTCACAATGCATCGATGTGCATTGTCATAAGCAAGATATTACAATTATTTTCCCTCTATTTTAATATATCCAAATATTTTACTTAGAGTGCCCGTTTCCTAATTCGTGTTTAATTTGCGTGAGTTTTAAGTTGAATAATATCGTTAAACAATTTCATATATAACCCGAAAATATCTATTATATAAACCCGAAATAATGTTGTAAGTTGTTCGCTAAATTATAGATGTATGCGATGTAATTAAATATTTTTATATGTAGTACTCTGTAAATGTTAGACAATTATTTAAACTAACCCTTGTGCTGAAACATTCTCGAAAACACCAAAGATGTATCGTCGATGAAAGTAGTTTTTAATAGAGTTTTTAAAGTGATTTACAACGTTAGACACAAGCTTAGATGTTGTATACGTAGATTAGATTAAACTATATTTATTTGATTACATTTTTATAGCAAGCCAGAGTATCGGGTAAATAGTGATTCTACAATAAAAGACAAAATATACAAATTTTTTATTAACGCTGTAATTTATACTGCTGCAACAATATGTTTTTAATCTTCTTTTCCTTTTTAAAATTACGTAAAGGTATATCCAAGATATTCCAAGAGCCCTTTTTTGGCTTCACTCCTAGTTCTTTAATGTCTTTTTGAGAGTCGTCTAATGCTTCCTGAACAGTTTTTCTATGTCTAAAGAATGAAGTTCCTTTGCCTACAAAATAAATAATTTAGGGAGAAATATACAGACACCACCTTTTTTCATTTAAATTAAATTATTTTTTATTAGTAGTTTTCGAGGTAGTTTTGAATGTCATTTCATATAATAAAGTAATACTTTTCACGTAATTCTCGTCAAAATTGTTATTAAAAATTAAAAAGAAAAGTGCCGACAATTTTCTTTAATTAAATGCAAATTTATAATCAGTCTACAGATGGGGTCCCATCTCGGGAAATACAGCGTTCTCGTCCCACCTTCTAGCGGCTTGTATATCAGTGTATACGCGGAAGTTACGTAATTTTGGACGAGGATTACGTAGTGGATATACCATCCTTCGGAGGGGATGTAAAGCAGGCAGTCCCTTGTCTATTAAATGTTAGGCAAGTAAAAGATCTCTACTCTTCTTAAGGGAAGAGGTTCGGTAAAATTTCCAGGTTGGGGGTAGGTCTCCTGGCGTCGGTGATAGGCCCTGGTAGCGGAAATAGGCCGATGTTAAATAGTTTAAAAAAATCGGTCTACACTTTAATTATTTAGAATAATAACTAATAGGAATGAGTCTTGCTTGAATGTAAACAATAAACTTATTACAAGTAACCATATAATATTCAATATAATCTACACCTACTTACATTTCTATTTTATTTAATAACTTCTCAATTGTATACAAAGTTTTTTCACAACCCACACTATCACTATCAGACTGTAACCCGACCAATACATCTGTTGCTTGCTTGCCTGGTTCTCGAATCAGGGAGCAGAGGATGTAAATGTTTTATCTCTTTCCATCTCCTTCCTTTTCCTTCTTTCCTTGTTTTTCCTTTCTCCCGAAATTAGCATTCTCTCGACTGGAGAACAGAGGTCCTGGGAAACTGATTCACGCTCATGCACCATCCTCCTAAGTCGTAGTATAATGCAGCACAATTACCCCACAATGCACAAAAATCCACGTAAATGCATCGAAATGCACTGCTAAGCATTGCAATGCATCGCAATGCTCCACAATTCACTAACAATGCATTTAAATTCACCTTCGACATTTAAATGCACCAACTATGCATTGCAATTCATTGCAATGCATAGATCTTGTACACCAAAATGCACCAGCGGTTTACCCCTCGGCGCTACCCGATGTTTTATTTCATGCCATTCCATCGCTGCTCGTACAGGAAGCCAGCTAAACAAGGTGCGTTCGGTATTCTTTAAGAGAGCGTGTTGCAAAATCGCCTGGGTAAATCTTCCACAAGTCCAGTATTATTACTTAAACTTTCTTTTGATGGGTAGACTTATGAAAGGATGTCCTCCGGAGTATATTACGATAATATTTGTGGATATAAACGAAGTTAGGAAAATCTATTATGAGTGTGGAAATTCTGAACGTACCGATGCAAGTTACAAGAATTTGACAATTTGATAGGGGAACATTTTCTTGGTCATTTCCTTTCTGCTGTCTTGAAAATTGAGTCGTGCGAGTACACGTTTTAGCAATATCGAAAGTTTTGCTCCATTTATGGGATTTAGTATTCATCACGACAAAATTAGTCGTATTTCCATTTTGGTATTTGAGTATCGTTTTTGGGGAGAAACAACTACGGATTTCCGGATTAAATCAATTTTCTGAAGCACGTGGCGTCTTTCGAATGCAAGACTTCGGAGTGCCATTTAACAGCAAAAGACCTCTTACAGCCCACATCACATCTCAGGTACGTCTCTGAAACCTACTTATAGTTGAAATAGATTAGTAATTTAGGTTATTTATTGTATTGCATTTTATTGTTAAGTTACGACTATTGAGACCTGTTTGTTAAGTTACGAGTACTGCGACCTGTGTTGGTTAAGTTACGAGTATTGGGATCTATTTGTTAGTTATGGCTATTTGGATTTATTACCTTATGATTTTACTTGGATCTCGAATTATATGTTTTATTTGGATCTGTTACTTGCATTGTCCTTGAACTTTTATGTCACATCCTACACTTTACGAGGGACTTCCAGTTTGGCTTTGGTTTCAACTTCTAGTCCAGATTTTGGTGTCTAGATTTTGGATTATTGCCTATAATCTTGTGCTTGTATGGTACTAGGGATCTCGTCACGTTACCTTAGACTCCACGCAGATTGTCTACCACCTGCGGCTGATGTCACCTAGAATTACGCTACCTTGGTAGGACGGGAAAAGGTATTCAAACACTACCAAAGGTAAGCGGAATCATATTCTATTAACGAGGGATCCGGTACATCAACACAACGTCCACAGGACAGTAAAATAAATTTCAAGTAATATTTGTAATATTTTGCTCGTAACGTAAATTTCAGTAACATTTTAGATTTCGGCAATATTTGGTATATTTTGTGTATCGTTACTTCACTAACTGAATAGTTTTGCCTTATTTTACAAACAGATTTCAATAATTTTAAGCCATTTATG
Organism: Rutpela maculata; assembly: GCA_936432065.2. NCBI lineage: Eukaryota > Metazoa > Arthropoda > Insecta > Coleoptera > Cerambycidae > Rutpela > Rutpela maculata. The sequence continues at coordinate 117,436,725 of OW386285.2, forward strand.
TTTTACCGTACCTTGGGTCACATGTATTTTTTTTTGTCACGCTTCTGGCATATGACCTTTTCGTATATTTATCAAGAGTTTATTAGTTTGTAAGATATTTTGTGTATATTAGGTTAAGCGTGTGGGCCCCACTTATTAGTGCACTTATTAGGTTATATTGTGATACATTGTACTACGTACCGAGCTATAGGTATTAATTGTGAGATATTTTGTACCACGTACCAAGCTACTCTTAGTAAATATTTGATTAGAACGACTTTGTCTTTATATATTTGACCATCCTGCACCACCCCAAATTATCGAAACTACCCTCAAGGACCTAACTAGTCGGCCGTGTGACACCCTTTCCTCACCAGTGTATTGCAGAGGAGGTACTGTACGTTAAACAGGGCACTACCCTACCCTGCGTTTGCTGTTTAGCAGCCTTTGGGGCTCCCTTTTATAAGTGGGCCTAGGCCCTGTAACAAAATACCTACATTCCCCATCCCACACCATGCGTCATGTGAGTGTCGCTGCTGACAATAAGCATGACTCAAATCCAACCCAGCGTAGACGTAGTCGTCTTGGCGATATGTTTCCTGGGGGTGTCAACAATGCCTGCCGTACGCTGGTAAATAAAATCAAAGCAATATTTTGAAAATTATAAGCTAATGGATCCGGTGATCCTTCAGGTAAATATATTTTTTAAATAATGGCAATTTCAATTTATTTCGTTATTAACTCATGACTCAACAAGCTGCAATATTTTTTCAGTTATTCATAATAACGCCCGATGTATTTTTAATATCATTTGATATTATTAACAAATACCAGTTATTCATAAACGAGTAAATACTGTCCCAACGGACAATGCAAAATTTAATAATACTTTGTTTGTTTTGAGTTGCAATATAGAGTTGAACATTAAACAGATTGTAAATAATTTATTTCATTAGATGCAAAATCCATTATATTTATTCGTTCACGTAAAATTATATTATTATATTAATTAAACCGCATTTCCGCTACAAACATGCACAATTTATCTGTAAAACTAACTGAAATAAAATAATGTACTAATAAACTTGTTTAATACTCATACATATCACTGTATATTTCATCGTTTCGAATTGAATATAAAAATATTATCATGTAGTCCATTCTTCTTTTCTCCACATTTTTTCTCCACACGGAATTATTGTAAAAGCTCTTATTGTTCTATATTTTCAAATCTGGCTACTGCTAAATCATAATAGTGAGTAGTTTACTGCACTGCATGGCTTGACATATCATACCACAAAATAGAAGAGAAGAGAATAGAAACATTATTAGTACTTAGTAGTACTGTTATTTTCAAGATAGTTAAATATATACTTACATGGTGCAGCTTTATTTTACATTTCTCTATATTAGTCAATAGTCCAGTCAACGGGGTTAATAGTCCAGTCACCTTTAACTTGACTCAACAAGCTGGAAACACGACAAACTTGAGTGCTAATGAATGGATTTTGATAAAACCTTACGAAATTTGTTTGTAATGACGTTAATAAAAAAGTAGTGGGAAATGATCGGATTCCGTAACTTGTAGATGTAGAATTAGGTCAAAAATGAAAAAAAAAAAAATATATTTATCTTTTTTGGCCCAAAATAAGATGTTTTTACTCTTGTGAATTTTTTCGAAAAATGCATATTTTTCGAGATATGGCCACTCGAAAATTCCAAAAAATGGGGGAGGGGAAATGTAAAAGTTAAAAAAAAATCTGAAAAAGATGAATGTATCATCGAAATACAAGACTTTTTTTATTTACAACTTTTCTGTAAAGTGCGTTTTCACCGAGTTTTTCCAGAAAAACATCTATCTATCTTTGTAGCGCTTTAAAACTATGTAATTTAAAAATTTGAAAAAGGTCAGACGTATGCATTGAGGCCTTATAAACATTTTTTGTTTCTTGGAATTTTCCGAGTTACACGCAGTCTTTCGCGAAAAATATTGTATTACATTTCTTGCATATTAAAAAATACATGAAAATTCGAAAAATGAGCGTGATTTATATACGTTATTATAAAAAAGTGTGAAACCTATATGGTTCTACAAGTTTTAAAGGTTCAATATAATTTTTGAAATGAAAATGTGAAAAAATTTTCCGGGAATTTTTCTTTTCACAATTTTTATTTGTTAAAGATAAAAGTGGGTGAACTGATTCAAAGGGTTGAAATAAGTTTATATAGTTACAAGTATAACACTTATTTTATTTTTTCTATTTATATACAGACATGATTTAAATTGATACAAAAAAATGTTTATATAGTTACAAGTATAGCACTTTTTTTAAGTATAAATAATGTAACTATATTTTTATATTACGGTAAAGACCCATCAAATTAATTTATCGTCAGCTTCCAAAGTTTCGTTTGTTCCATTAGTATCTATTAAATCTTCTGCAGGTTTACAATTAGTACAATCTTTTCTTTTTTACAAGCTGAAGGGCAATGAAGTCCAGCTTTGCGACAACCACAGTTTGCTCGGCAACCTTTTTCGCATCCGCAGAAGATCATTTTTAAAAGAATTTCTGGCGCTGGTGTTTTGTTCACTGGAATAGGTATTAAAAATTTTTTCATAACCCATGCACAATGTGTTGGGTTTAAGTCAATCTCATACCATAATTGGATTTGATAATAAACTCTGTTTATATGTTCCGTTGCAGCACCTTCTGTGCATGGTAAGTTTAATAAAATGTCTTTACAGTTTTTTGTAATAAGTGTCAGAAAGGTTTGGTACCGATACTCATTTAATTTTACTGTATTACTTGTACCATTATACATCTCTATAATAATGCATTTGCTTCCGTTAACTTTTAATTGGTTTAAATCAGTACTTTTTCTTTAAATAATTTTGCTGCTTCTTGCGAGTCTCCTCTTTTCTCAAATATATTTGCAAATATCTTTTCCCCCCTTCCATTAAACGCTGAGGTTGTGTCGCAGAAATTATTGCAGCCGCTCCAAGTGTGAGTTCTATTCTTAAATGGCATCCAAAAAGGCACATCAAGAATTTTATCTTAAGTATTGTTACGGTTTTATGAAAGAAAGTTATTGATTAAAAAAGTCTTATTTCAACCCTTTGAATCAGTTCACCCACTTTTATCAATAACAAATAAAAATTCTGAAAAAAAAATTAAAAAACTATATTGAACCTTTAAAAACGGCATAACCATATAGGTTTCACACTTTTTTATAATAGCGTATATAAATCACGCTCATTTTTCGAATTTTCATGTATTTTGAATATGCAAGAAAGGAGTACAATATTTATCTTGAAAAACTGCCTGTAACTCGGAAAATTAGCAAGTTACAAAAAAATTCCAAGAGACGAGAAATGTTTAAAAGGCCTCAATGCATACGTCTGAATTTTTTCATTTTTTAAATTACATATTTTTAAAGCGCTACAATTTCAAAAATAGGAGTCGTTTTTCGTGTTTTTCCGAAAAAACTCGATGAGAACGCACTTTACAGAAAAGTTGCAAATAAAAAAAAGTCTTGTATTTCGATGATACATTCACCTGATTTTTTTCAGATTTTTTTTTCAACTTTTACATTTACTTTTTACAAAAATATGTATTTTTCGAAAAAATTTACAAGAGTAAAAACATCTTATTTTGGGCCAAAACAAGGTAAATATATTTTTTTTCATTTTTGACCTAATTCTACAAGTTACGGAACCCGTGATAAAGGGTGTTTTCTACCCCTGCCGATCATCTCCTACTCTAATATTTTTTAAAACTTTTTTATGAACATAATTTCAAACACATTGCACAGGGTTTCATCAAAATCCATTCATTAGCACTCAAGGTAGAGATTTTGGTCATTTTAGCGCTCCGTTGACTGGATTACAATTTATACGGAAGCGCGGAGGGGACACAGAAAAAAAATATGTTGAAATTAATTTCACGATCATTGTTAACGTGAAATTAATTAATAGATAATGATCTATTTTCCCCATTCCGTCGGTGTAACATGGTCATTGGTCAGTATGGCAAAGGATCGGTTGTTATTTACAAAATTTCTCTTATACAACGTATCGCAACTACAAATTCAACATAAACAGAATAACAATGAGTCGAAATCTCTCATTATGCCGAAAAGACCTTTCTGCCAGTTTCGCTAAACAAGGCTTTAAAATAATTACTCTAGACAAATACCCAAAGCGAATGAGGTATACAAGAGAGAATCCGTTTAATTTTTAATATATTCCCTTGTGTAGTTAAACTTTATCAGTAAATATTAAATTAGAAAATTTGGCTCTACACAAACTACCTGGTTTCTATAACAAAGGGAGTCTCGTTCAAGACGACCTAGAAACATTTCAAGTAAACTTCATCTTTGCCCTTTAATCAAGAAACTGTTGATCGGTTGTCCACAACAAATCAAGGAATCTTAATTGAACGATGGAATCCGGTTAGAATCTAAGAAGCCCATTTAATTTATCATTTAACTGCAACTGAATTTATTTAAAGCATACTAAACCACACAATCCTCTTTTTATGATGTTACTATTAATAATTTTTTTTTCTGGTATTCAAATAATAATTATGTCAATTTTTCTTCTAATTTTTAAATTTATTACATCATTGTTCTAATTTTGTTTGTGTGAGTTTGTATTGCTTTACATGTCTGGTTTGAGTATTTAGTCTCATTCAGCACCAATCACAGAAAGAGACAGCTTACATGTTAACCTTGAGACCACGAGGTCTCTGGTTCGAATCCTGGCCAGGCTATGGATGTGTAGCAGCGTTCTTCACGTGTTGCCAAGTTGGTAGTAATGTGTTAGACAGCGGTTGTGTGAAAGACAACACGGTTGGTCACTCTCCTCTCGTGAGTTCGAGTCTCAGCTGCGGCATATGGTAATGTCACAGGGAATGATTGAATGAACGTTGTTGTCCATGTGTACGTGTCCTGGTTTCCTGGTTGATGGGTGAAATAGTTATAGTTGACTTCAGATTTATTCTGCATATAAAAAATGTCAGTGTCTTTTATCTTTACTGCACCTCAAACACGCCGACATTTTTATGCAGAATAAATCTGAATTAAACTATACAGCTAAACTCCACCAAGACGTTCATATAAATAAGGCCATCAAAAAGGAAAAAACTAAATTAAATAGAATGAGTGAATATATTACCAGCAAATACTAGTAATTATTTTAACTTTTACTAGAATCTTATCACAGATAATTTTATAGAACTTTTACAAAGTAAGGAATTTGCATTTGCGTTTAATTATTACTATATTAAACAGGAATCTCCAAAAAAAATAAAATGAAAAGGTACTTAGAAAAAACAAGAGTAAAATAAGTACAATTTTTATCAGTAACACTAATCTAAAAGCTTTACAATTGAAAATTAAAAAAAAAACTATACAGGATTTTTTCTCTGACAATAGTGACAACTACATTTCGAATATTATTTTTCTGTGTTGTTTTTTATTTTTTAAAGTGACCACCTTTATATTTTTCACTAAAAATATGTCAGATTTCCTCCTCGATAATTTTGTCAACTATATTTCAAATATTATTTCCGCCATACTTTCTTAATTAATTACTAATTAATATTTTCGTTAATTATTTTTGAAAGTTATCTACCCTGTATATGTCTTACCAAAAGTATAGCAGGGAGTTCTTCATTGAAAATTATGTTAACTACATGCCAAATATTATTCTTTTCTATCAACAATTTTGTAGATATATCTCCAACAGTCAGACAGACAGAGTGACGGAATTAAGGCTCTAATTTTCGTATTCTGCATAGTCTGAAATATAAAAGTCTCGAAGAATGATTTTTTCATGACACTTCTCTTCGGTAAGCGAAGGTAGTAAAACATATTTTATGTTAGCCACTTTTCACAGAACCTTTCTCTAATATTTAAATAAAAAAGTATTTTTTTATTTGAAAAATTGTATGTTCTCAATTTTTATACGCACGTTTGTAAGTGGTATTTAAAACTTGTTAATAAGAAAGGTGACTGGAATTGTCCTGATAATTTTCATCCTACAGCAACCGTTCCAATAATTAGTAAAATATTTGAAATAATTATTGAACATAGATTAGACAAATACTGTGAGGATTAGTATATTTTTTCAAATGGCGAATTCTGGTTTCAAAAAAATAAATCTATTGCTAAAACTTTACCATCAGTGGTTGAAAATGTAGTCAAAAGTTTTGACAGGGGCACAAGCTCCATGGCCACAACGTGCTACCTCAACAAGGCTTTCGACTGCGTCAATGCAGAAATACTGCTGAAGAAATTAGAATACTATAGCATATAAGGCAAAACATGCTTGAACTCGTTTTTTTCCTATTTATCCAATAGGCAGCAGTACGTAAGTCTTAACGATAAAGAGTCGGGATTACTATTCAATAAAAAATATGTTTTCTAGGGATCTATTTTGGGGCCTATTGTATTCCCTATTAATGACCTGTCTTTCTCTGTCGATCAGGTTTCAAGTATACTATTTGCAGATTACACCACCTTAATTACCGAGGATGATATTGACTTAAATAAAGATAGTCTAACTTCTGCAAAAAGTTGGTTTTCTTCCAATAAACCAAAACTAAACGAATCGAACACCCAATATGCTTTTCAGCTCATAAATGGACGCAAAAGTCTAAACCTAAATTGTTCGATAGTAGCTTAAATTGGTCACCCCAAGTGAACTGGCTCTGTTCAAACATTTCTTATCAAATTTTCTGCATCCTGAGTTAAAATGATCTTTACCCTGTAATATGTACGTACTGTGTATTTTGCGTTAATACGTAACTATATAACCTATGGTATTACCATATAGGTCAACTCCTGTACAGCTGGAAAATTATTCCCATTTCAAAAAGAAGCTGTCCATGCTATTGAAGCACGTACGTACGTGCCTGTTACTTTTTTCAAAAATACGAAGCGACGCCTTTGACTTATATTTATATCTTTGAAACATTATTGTAAATTCACCGGCAGTTCAACAGTATTTTAGGATTTGCATCACTGGGAATAATAAATTGAATGTTGTATTATCTAATGATTTTGTAAGTTATTTTAAGGATACCAATATCACAAATATGAATTTGAATGCATTTTATAAGTTAGTTTAATAATTAATAAAAGAAGAATGCTTTTACAGTGTAAATGATTACCTCATTTTTACTAATTCTAGGTTACAGTACCCAGTAGATACTACTCTTATATGTAACTTCAAATGTATTTTTGTATGTAAAGTAATCAATAAATAAATGGTAAATGGCAATATAAAACAGCCAGATAAATTTTACTGTTTTAGTGAAGGTCAGAAAGCCAAAGAGTGGCCGACTATTTGCTGCAGTGACGAAACCTACTTACCCCCACTTTTCGAGGGTGCTGAATCCAAAAAAGATAGTAGAAGTTTTTAACCACACCCACCTCTTTTAACGGTCTAAAACCGCCCATTTTTGCCGTGTTTCGATGATGGGATGATTATGCGTATTTGGGAAGGAAATCGTTGAAGTTTTTATGAAGGTTTATTAACAATGGAAGGTCTGAGGTAGGGTGAAGGGCGGTAGCAGCTCCTGAGGATTGTTGCAACCCTTCCAGATGGACGAGGACGCTGAACTCGAAAACATAGTCGATTACATCTTCAACCCTTCCCTACTGTTTACTGTTTACTACTACCTGCTAGTACTGTAATAAAAATTTACTAAAAAGATAGCGACAAGGGTGCCTATCGCTGCCTTTGTAGTGTTGCAAGTGCTCCTTATATTTTGCAAAAGAATTTACATTATACGTGATGGAAAAAATTGGCTACCATTTTCATATTCTACACGTCAGAAATGAACTGAAAACGATAGTTGCTTTTAAAAGCGTCATATTTTTGCAGCCCGTAATTGCAAAAACTTTCGCAGATATCAAATAATAATAATAATACCGCACCGCGTCGGCCACGAGGTGGCCGACGCGGTGCTGACCCAGCGTCAGTCACTGAGTTTCAGCCAGCTCACCTGAAATAAAAGCTTCCGAACAGGAGAGGCTGTTTAGGCAGCATGTCGATAAAGCCATTCACGGTGTATACTATAAAAACATAACACTAGGTTTATCGACTAGGCGGACATTCGCCTTTTTAAGGTCAGCTGGGCTTAAATCGAAGACCAAGGGATTCATTGTGGCCTGTCAGGATGGAGTAATAAACACCTTGGTCTACCGAAGCCGCGTAATGGGTGTAGAGTTCCCTGATATCAACTGCAGGATCTGCCTTCAGGCGCCGGAATCGCTGATGTATTTACTTTCAGCATGCCCAATATATGCGACTTTGGCCTACATCCACCGCCATAACGCAGCTTTACGAGTGCTATACTACCATCTACGGAACTCGTACGAGGTAGATCAAACACCAGTGCTGCCTTACATCCCCGGAGATATTGAGTCCGTTGTCGAGGACGAGAGGTGCCGAATTTATTGGAACTACTCATTCCCGACTGTCGGTCTAATTCAAGCCAACAAGCCTGACAGAGTCCTCCTCGACCATCAGAACAAAGTGATGTTTGTAATCGAATTCTCAGCATCTGCTGAGACAAACATCGCTTTGAAGGAGGGGAAAACACGGACCAAATATCGTGATCTCCGGTACGAGCTCCAAGTGCTGTACCCGAACTACTCAGTCAAGATGGTCGTCCTAATAATCGGCGTACTCGAAGGGATGAAGCCTTCATACCGGCCTGTCAGAATTCGGCAGAATAGTTGGCAGGCCAGATGCAGAAGGCGGTTATCTTGGGATACCTTCGTCTACTTATGGCATAAGATTCAGGTATTTACAGTCACTAACTCGACAGGTCGTGAAGAGTGGCTGTAAGGAATTTGCCGGCGCGGCTACAGTGTAGCGTCGGAGGCCACGGAAGTCCTGTCCGGCAGCGGGCTACCCGAAAAAAAAATGATAATAATAACAATTTATTATTTACCCAATGTAGATACATTTATGTACATGATAAGAAATTTTATTATTTAAGGTAAATAAAGAGCTAAATGGTTCAGTAAATATTATCTTTAATTTTGATTTGCATAGTTTTAGATACATCCTGTATGTACGTAACTGTATAAAAAATACACTGTACTCCACGGATAAAATGTCAAAAAAGTACTGTTGCCATTTAAATAAATTGGTTGTCATAACAGCTTAACGGTTTTTTAAAAGATTTGGGGACTCCCAAGTATCTGTTGAATTAATTAAAACAATTGTTTTAGTGCCATTAAGGAAAACCATTGCGAAAATAATTATACGCGATATATTGCACTTTTCATGCACTAAAATAATAAAATTCTCGCATAATTTCAAAAAATTAAATTGCTTTACTCTGTAGAAGAAAATGTACACTCTTAATTAGTTTTATCCACAACTTGTTTATTACTGCAACACCGACGTTTATGGTGCTCGCTGTGAATACATTCTACCGATTAGTTTCCATTAATGGACATCAGCACTAGCTACTCTTATTTGTTTCTGTACATGAGCGGAATAAATTAATACCGTAATGCACATTAAAATCCAAAACGCATTACTCCGGCGATAGTCTTAATTACTTATAATAGATTGCACTGAAAGCGGTAGCATGTATCTGCCATATCCAGCCAAAGGCGGCCTCCAACCTCCACGATGTATGAATAAACATCTCGGCCGTTTCGCCCGAATTCAGAGGCAAGACCGCACCATCTCATATGTAATATTTATAGTGCAAATAAATCATTCGGTTTGATATTTATTCAGCAGTTGCGGCTGCTCTACATCCTTCTTGAACTACACTATATCGACCCGAACTAAACTTACTCTGCTTCCAGATCTTACACGCCAGTCTGTATATTACAAACGTCAATGTATTATTATTATTATGGCACAGAGTTACCTATATGAAATTAATTAGCCATATTTTTCTAACATTTTCTACCACATATGTATTTCCCTTCTAAAAATAATGTCCATGGAATCTACAAAATAATATAATTATCCAGTATATTACTGATTATTTCACTCACTGACGCGCTAGCGAATGAGAGCCATTTTTTCACATTGCACCAATCAAACATCATTATTAGTGGTAATCCAACTTAGATCGGCTTTTGACAGTACCAACACGAAAAAATTATCGCTCTAATTTTTTGTGTCGCCGCGTCGACAAATATTGCAAAATTTTTTTGTTTTGTTTCGTGAAATGTTTTCCGCAAATAGGTTCACTCTTGCTTTTAAATTTTATGTATACATTTTTCTCTAGCTCGTTGTTTATTGTTAACGTACCTTTTAAATTATAATATTGTATTATGTAATAGTAAATATAAACATAGAACCAAACCACATATATAGTAAACAACCCTCAGTTCCAAAGTGAAGCCTGTCTGAAATATACAGTATCGGAAAGTGTTTTGGTACGGCAATAAGAGCAAGCGAGAGCAAAGCAAGCAATCATGTATAAATTCACTTGAGGAGGCGTGTCACAATTTACCTCGGCTAGAGTACTGGTAGACGTCTTTATTGTGGGCGGTCGGTTAATAGCGCAATGCCAACCGCATGACTCTGATTCTGTATATAACTCTGGATAACCCCATCTGTAACTATTTCAGTTTCCCTGCTTTTCAATTAGGTACCAATTACATACAAAGTTTGTACTTAATATAGCTCGTACAGAAGAAGTCAAGCACAGCTTTCAATAGTTCAATAAAGTAGTTACAAAATAATTATCAAATTTTAAGCACTAGTGATTAATACGAAAAGTAACCTCTACGCCTGTGACATTTACGTCAAAGGAACAGTAAGACGACGTTTTTCACAAAAGATGTGAAAAATAATAAAAATATATAAATACCTAATGTATTTTGCTTTAGTTTCGGCAACCATATATGTTTCCCTTCTCTTTTATTAGAAAATCCTTAATGATATTTACATTAACACACCGCTTTAAGAATATGTTTTTGTTAAATTCAATATCCACAAATACTTACTATTTGCACAGAACTGTTGATATAGTTGATAGTTCTATTTTAGACAATGTTAAATTTGTTAATTTAATCTATGACCATTGGTAACAAGGTTTTACAAATATCTATGGAACAATTAGACACACTTTTATTCTCATTCAACAATATTACTACTCATTCTATAAATTTGATTTTGTTGCTATCCGCCTCTTGTTAAAATATTTGCCTTAGTTTTCTCCATATCCATCTCCTCCCAATTTCTTTCGCAAACCTTCCATTTCTAAATTTCATTCTATTTTTTTTATTTAAGAAGCATCGCAACCACCTCTCTGTTATTAGCGAGGTACAGTAAATATAAGTATACATCTAATTGCAAATACACATGTACCTAATATAAAAATATTAAATTTTTGAAATTACATTTATATCTGACACAAGTGATATTAAGTTCTTTACTTCACATCTGTTATCTAAAATTATGCTTATATCTGCCGGAATTCGTCTGGAGACCTTTGTAAGTGGTATTGGGAACACTCAACTAAGATATGTTTCACTGGCACATTTCGCATTTAGGTTCTTCACTTTTCTTGAGGAGGTATTCATGAGTAAGTCTGGTGTACCCTATTCATAGGCGGGTCAGGAGTACTTGGTTTCTTCTTCCGTTCGAGGCTAGGGACCATGGTTTAACTGAAACTTTAATTTGATTTAGTTTAGTTCTTCTCCGTTCTCATTCATTTTGCCACTGTTTTTGTAGAAGTTCTTTTACGTGCCACTATACTATGTAAATATGTGTCAACCACCATAGAGTTTAAACTTGAGGCTTGTACAGATCTGTTGGCTTGCTCGTTACCTCATATCCCGATGTAAGAAGGTACCCACATAAATATAACTGATTTATTGTTCTCCTATAATTAAATTCAATATGGGGTTGAATTTCATTCTTCTTAATGTAATTTTTGGTTTACTCAATCTTACACTGGAAAACCTGTATGACTCATCATAGTATGTTTGTTACATTTACAGAGAATACAATGAATGCAGTTTTTTGAATTTCACTCATAGTTTAACGGTTCCGTTTTTCTTAAAATAGATCTCAAAGTGTTCAATGAAGTTCAAAGGTCAAAGATTTGCGAACAACGTTTGAAAAAAGGAGAATGGCATAAACTGGAACTACGGAAAAATGTTAACAAGAGGCGGAAAGCAAAAAATTAAAAATCAATAATAATATTGTTGAATGCGAATTGCTCATAGATGTTTGTACAATCTGGTGGTTAATGTTAAAGAAAGAACTTAACAAATTTATCCTCGTTTGAAATAAGCTAAACTAAAATTTCTGTGTATATTGAAACAAAATACAATACATTGTATGTTCGCCTCTTCGCTACATCAAGTGTAGTTAAAAAAAGTCAAGTAGAATGGAAATGATATGATAAATACAGTAATAAAATAAATAAAGTACTTAGCTGAGGAATATGAGTCATTAATTATTGACAATTGTTGAGGTACCATTAATGGCCTGGATGAACTTATCAATGATGTGTAGAAATAGTTTGAAGAAAGATATTCTTTTAGCTTTTTTTTAAGGTAAAAAATGTTATATAATGGAATGCCGAAGTATAATGGAGACTTTTCATATTTAGTGCTTTGTTTACTTTGATGTCATTTTTTCTTCTGGTAACAATGGTATATATATCAGAATATTTAGTTAATAAAGTTGAATGAATGTATGGCAGAATTTTTAGTAAGTATATACTAATGACTGTTAAAAATTTTTTTCACAAAATATTGTTCTACATGAACTGTGAATCTCAAGATTGTCTTATGACAACGTTTTTGTAGTATAAAGATTATTTATATCCACGAACAAGCCGCACACAATAATGTTGTAGGTGATTATTGAATAAAAAAATCTTCGTCAATGTTTTTAGGATGTAAAATACTTTATTGAGTTTTTGGCCGCAAGATTAATATGTAGGTTCCAGAATCTTATCAGGAGAGTCCTTTGTAGATTTATCACTAACTATTATTTTTTTTTCCATTATACAGTAAATTGTTTTATAATGCTGGTTACTTTGTATTGTAGTTCTGCAAATATAGTTGTATTATCCGCTTATATAACAAATTTTCCACTACAATCACTACAATGTTGAGGGAAATCATTAATATACAATAGAAAAATGAGGTCACCAAGGACACAGCCCTGTGGTATGCCCCGATTGGTGACGTATTCTCTTAATCTCATATTGCCATTTTTTTTACAACAAATCTATTTTTGAAGCAGAATATTAGTAACGAATTGGCATTTCCAGTAATCCCCATTATTTCCATCTTGCTATCAGTTTTATTATGTGTATTGAATATATTCCACAGTTGGTCTTTACACTGGTTTTTCCTAAGCCAGTGCTGACAGTCGGCTGGTATATTAAACATAGTATGGACACAGATTGGTAGTTTTCAATATTTTGAAATTCACCAAATTTTGCTATTAGCAATAAAAATTCAAGTTTTAGCAGCTCTGGAAGTTGGCTTAGTTGAATTAACTTATTTATAACGTATGCAAATCCAGTGCATTTTTTATTAGATAGGGAAGCAATTGCTGCTTGGACATCATTTTTAGTGACAGCTGGGCATTTTGTATAAGTACAGTTTTTAATAGTTGACCATCAAAGCCATTGTCCTCTATGAAAAGTAGTTGGCAAATTATTCATATATCTTGGAGATGCCTGTCATAATTTCATTATTAATTTTCATAAATATATTTGTGCCAGGATTGGTTGTATCTCTTCTTATTTTCCAGAGTGTTCTTGTTTGTTTATGGGAGGCATTTATTATGTCCTTTTAGTACTTTTGTTCTTCTGTTCTTATGTAATGTTCTACCGTCTCTTTTTGTGTGTTTACATTTTTTCATTTAAATATTCCGAATCTTTCTGTTTCTAAAGTAGTTTAAATCTCTAAGATCTTGTACTTTTTTAATGTTTAAAACATCTGCTATACCGACAAGGTAGTGTAGCTGACTAAAGCGTGTCAGTGGCAAGCTGATTTAATGATGATTTTTCAATTTGCAAGAATTTTATTAAAAAATAGTAATTGGCATGAATAAAACTGCACAATCACCATCCTGTGTTACTGTTCAAAATTCTGATCGCCTGATGAAAGTAAGTCATACAGTGAAGTTTCAAAAATTCGTACTAACGAGGCGACATGAAAAATTTTCCAATTTTAGCATAGCGTCCAAAATTTTATTTCGCTGAACGACATAACTTCTTGTGAGACAATTCGAATTTTAGGGAGGTTTGGAAACTATAATTTTTATTATTTTAATCAATTTTGCTATGTTTTATTACTGCTGGTGTCTCTCAAATGATTAGTAATAATTTGAAAATGGTAAGTAATTAATGTAGGCTCGTCCGTAGGTATTTCAATAAGGAAACAATTATGTATATATATTTTTTCCACTAGTTGTTGTGAAGTTGATTCTGAGTTTTCAGGGATGAGTTATTAACTCAGAAGTGCCTATTTTCAGACATGAGCTTAACTTTACAGCAGCAGTAATTAGATTAAAAGTACCTCTATTAATTATTTTACTCTATTCAATTATGTATAAACGGTTACTAACTTCTTCTCCCCACGACGAATACAAATCGGGATACAATTATATACAGATGGCCCAAACAGCATGAATGTACCAAAAATGAACTTCTTATCTTTTCATTAATAAACTCATAGGATGATAAAAGTGTTTATAGAACAAATATAACTAGACTACATATCGAGAAAATTGTGCACAATTTTCTGTAATATATAGACAGCGTCAAACGTATTTTAAGGAGATGAACAACCTCCGCATGTTCAAACCACCGTATGAAATATTTTCACAAAGCTACCACCAACTTCCTCTAGTATGGTGCTTGTAGCGTCATACTAGAGGAAGTTGGTGGGAGCAGAGGATTCTTGCATACCGACAGATGGTGCAGTATGTTAGAGGATCAAGAAAGTTTTTAATTCAAGTTGTTATGAACGTTAAACAGGACAGATTCCCGCATGCAATATGTAGACATTTTTCTATAGCGTGCTCTAGATTTTGTACTTTTGAACGTTCAAAATGCCATAATAATCGGAATTCATTTTTTTTGCTTTACTTTGTAAGATAATAAACAGTTTTGTTATTAAATGTTAACTGATAATACATACCTGCTTTTTTCAATGTATCCACGAATTGGCAAATCTTTTTCATTCAGAAGAAAACTTAATTACCAGCAATTTTGTGCTGGTCATAATGGTGTGAATACTTAGGAATATCCCTTCTTAGTGCGGGGTTTTGACACGTAATATACATACCCTTAAAATTTCTCGGTTCTAGTTCTGGGCTCTACGTTGATCAACCAGTGAAGCCACTTAACTTTATATACAGATTACAATTATTTTTCGCTATTTCTATTTACTAAAGTACCTAAAAATGGTAGTTGTTCATTTTGTCAGGGCACTAATGGATATAACAGATTATCAGCAGAAAGTACTAAACTTGTTAGAAGATCAAGTTTCCGTCTAAATCACAAGATATCCCACAAGGACCATCGATAAGTTGGAAACGAAGGCGATCAAGAAATCCTGCATACCTAAAGAGCACCCGAAGAAACTGATACCATCAGAATCGAGAACACTACAATTTTACTGCCTACCCAAGAAGCACAAAGCAGGAGTTCCATTACCAACAATTGTAAGTGCAGTGAATTCACCAACCCACGCACTAGCAAGATATTTAGCAGACATTCTCAAAGCATTTATTGGACAAACAGAACACCATATCAGGAATTCACATCATTTTGTACAAGAGCTGAAGAACATCACAGTCGACCAAGAAGATATACTAGTCAGTTTTGACTAACATCACTCTTCACAAATATACCAGTTAATGAGGCGATAGAATTAGCTCGGGAAAAATTCCAGTACAACGGATTGGACACCATCTTAGCAGATCTAATAGAGCTTTGTATGTAAACTTGATTTACTTCAACTTCAATGGGAGCACATATAAACAAAAAGATGAAGCCGCAATGGGTTCACCTTTATCTCCAGTACCCGCCAACTTATTTATGGAAGCATTCAAAATATACGCCCTGGACAACTACCAATTAACGACACTTTCATTATATGGCAGCATGGTCGTAAGGAGCTGGTGAATTTCATATACTATCTAAACAACTTACATCATAACATCAAATTCACCATGGAAGTATAAACAGACACGAAACTCCCGTTTCTGAACGTCCTCGTGTTTGAGAAGGACAATGAAGGATTGGGACATAAGGATGTACGAACAGGATCGGAAGAGTTTTGGAAAAAAAGAACGTCAAAGTAATATATAATGCGAAACAGAAGGTGAGACAACATTTTCCCAAATACCAAGCTCCAGAAGAACTAGAAACACAAGGTGTATATCATAGCATTTCATGTCCCTGCGGACAAGTTTATATCGGAGAAACCAAACGACATATGAACACTAGGCTCAGAGAATACACTACCTATACAACTCAGGGAAATTCTACAAAATCAGCAGTTGCCGAACACTCAGAAGGAACTGGTCATTTGAGTGCCAGTTCGGCTTCAGGCGGCGCAGGGGCACTGTGCAGCAGGTTGTCAGGATCGTTAATGACGTCAAGGTACAATGCAACCTCGGGAAGAGCACCGTCATGGTGTTCCTCGATATCGAGAAAACCTTCGATACCGTATGGATCCCGGGTCTTCTCCACAAACTGAACGCACTGGACTTTCCCATAAACATAACTAAATTCATTCACTCTTTCCTGACAGGTAGATCGCTGCAGGTTAGGGTGAATAATAAACTATCAACGTGACGGAACATTCGCGCGGGCGTCCCCTAGGTCGTGCCTGTCACCTACGCTATATAACTTATACGGCTCCGACTTTCCGGAGTTTCTGAATACGAAACTTGCCAAGTACGCACACTCGCACAACGCTCAGGCGGCGAATATGCTGCTGAAGGCGCACATGACTCGTGCCACGGCGTATTACGATAAGTGGAAGATTCGGATCAACGCCGAAAAGTCAGAATCTATACTTTTCATGCGCCGGTTCACTGAGAACCGCATTTTAACGCCTATTTCGATAGGGGGTCGCCCAATTACTATTAAACGGTGCGTGAAGTACCTTGGGGTTAATCTGGACAAGAGACTGACGTACAACACTCACATCAACGAGACTATACGGAAAGTCTACTCCATGTCCAGGAGTCTGTATCAGCTTCTGGCCAGGGGTAGCGGACTGAACAGGACTAATAAAAAATTGTTACACACGATGGTGATCAGGCCGGCCGTCACATACGCGGCGCCGGTGAGGTGCAGCATCTCGACCACGACAATGTGAAAACTTCGTGTTCTAGAACACAAATTTATGCGCCTCATTTCTGATTCGGGCAGATACATCTCGCTCAGAGATCTGTACGCCCGCTGTAACGACATACACTAGCGGACTACGTTCAACAGATTTCACAAAAATTCTACGAATTCAAACTGGGCAATAGTCCGCTAACCCGCAGCATAACACACGTCAGACAGCATAATGCAATTCTATTTAATTTGAAACACCCATTACCATACCAGACGTTGCCTATTTTCAGGCAACTTCCACCTTAGCCAACTTCTTCACTACTATAATCTACCTTTACTCTATCTTTATCCTCACCTATCAAATTTATAATCTTAACCCCCTCTCTATTCCCTTTCTGTTTGTTCATTGTTTTACCTTTTTTGTTCTTTTTGTCCTCTTTTGTTCCAAAATTCATCCCTCGACCGATAATCTTCTTGAACTTTTAAAACCTACAACTGTTAACTTCCTCTACTTTCCTGGAGACAGGATGACGACCAGGGTGGAGAATTACTTCGAACGGGTTTTTTCGTTGTGTTTTGTTTTCCCGTGACAGTAACCAAAATTTCTTTAGTGTTTTTTTGAGCGTGCACAATGCGACAATTTTTAAAATATACATTAATTAGTTTTAGGCTCTTATGGGCAGCATAGTTTTATGGCATTGTTGTTTTTCAATTCGCTCGGCGAATAGGAGTTACAACTCCCCACCTGAATTACCATTCTTAGCCGAACCGGACCTGCTCCGCCCAACCTTACACCCACCACAGTGCTGCGCATCGTGGTTGTCCGGTTGGCTCCGGGTCAGGTTCCGACTAGGCGCACCTATACTTTTAATTATAAATAAAGTCTTGTTGATTGATTGATTGATTGGTCATTTGATATAACTCAGCAAGATAAAGAAATTAACAAACACCAAAAATTATTGACCATTAAGATACAGAGAAGCCACTGAAATAAATAAACATCCGAATAACTATAATCATGATACCGGACTACAATTACCAATAGCATGGAAGTCAATGTTCCGCATAAGCAATGATCCACAACACGCCTCCTGATAACCTGTAAAAACAGAGTAGCTCACTCCAGCAGAGCTCACTTTTAGAAGAAGACCATGACAAGATGGTCGAAATGTCAAGCACTCAACAAAGTCAACCCGGAAGAAGACCCGGAAACCAGCAGCCAGTTGTTCATTAGTTTCTAATTCATATGTATATGTCGAAACAGTTATTTAATTTCGAGACAAAATTGTCTATATCTTCAATCTTTGTATCGAATATTGCGAAGATATCATCCACATATTTCAGCCATATCCTAGGGAAGCATTTTAATTCTCCTTTACCCCCGTTTTAAACCTTCTTATGAATAGGGTGGCAATGAAAAGTCGCAGGGAATTTCCCAATGCAGTGCCTTCATATTGCCCAAAGAACATTTTGTTGAATTTGGAAGTAATTTTGATTCATGCAAAGTTCAGTAAGACCTACATATCTTTTAACAACTAAGTCGACTAATATTATTTAACTCGAGTATGTCCCTAAGATAAACCAAGGCTCATGGAAAAATTGGAAACAAGGAACAAGTTCATCAGCTTCTTAACCATATGTTGTTAATTGTATAGAAGAAATCATTGATATCAATTTCTGTATAATATATCCACGAGCAGGCAAACTCGCCATCAGCCAACAGTTTGGCTTTGAAGAAAATCTAGAGTTTCCTCGCGTATTTCAGCATTTAGTTTTGGAGAAATAAGTGCAGAATTAATGTTAAATTATTAAAAACGCTGGTTGATGAAAGACCAGACCTTTGGGATAGGACAATTGATGAATATAAAGATAAACGGTTGACTTTGGAAGCTTGGAACAAAATATACATGGCAGATCAAAGATGATTTTGGGACACTGACTTTTCTTTTTACATGTGTCATTCTCAATAAGCAGATTTGTAAGCCAGCACAGACTCAACTAAATCATCGTCACCGTGGGCGAAGCCACCTGTTTTTTCCAGAGGCTAGCAAATTTAACGTTCGCTGAGATTACTATACTCCAAAAGTCAAAAGTAGAACTAAAACCTATGTCACAACGGGCAGGAATAGCTGCCATTGCCATTGTTCAAGGGGTCGCTCGGCTCTTTCAACCCTACTTCACATTGACTCGAAAAGATCTTTTGTGAATTGCCATTGCCATATAATGATCTCCATCACAATGCACCACTATTGTCGATAAAGAGACACATAATAATCGGTAGCCTACATTTATCAGAAATATATTAACTAATGTTTATTTTACTAATGGACTCACTATTATCACACGTTCAAAAATATTTTTACCGACAAAAAAAGAAGAATATTTAGACAATATTTCCAGAAAACCACGAATTGAAAATAACCGAAAAAGTAACAGACTTGAATCAGAAAACATTAATTTCAGAACCTTTTCATGATTATCTTGATGTATTTATTTTATAGCAACATTTTATATATTGATAGCACCTCATTAGAAATTACTGAAAATATTTGAAAATGTTTGTTCGTCACTTTCCAAATCACCTCAATAAAATCGTCTCCTCAACAATCGAAAGTGTTTATCAGCTGAGATGATGTAAAACCCCAAATATCATAGCTATGATTTTTGATTAACCGTGAATTGTTTGCTTTTCAACTAGATATAACATGGCGAATAGGCAGATCATATTATATAGTTTTTGATGTGGATCTGCTGTTAGCTTGAATTCATGAATAAAATTATCATCAGGTAGATGATATAATGGAATTATGCGTAAAATATTCAGAAGTGTCAGCATCTAAAAGCGAAAGGTCAGTCCCTTGTCCAAAGTAATGTGGGATAGACAGAAGCAAATATCAAAACGGTTAGGGAGCGGTCACTAGCGTTTGATGGTTTGAACGGACACCTTGATAGATTCCATTACGAGGCATACTTCTTTAAATGTTAATGAATAAAGGTAAATGTATACGGATTAACAACTATTTGATAATAATAATTCAGTATTAATAGTTCAGGAAAACTTTACTATAACTCGAAAAAAATTTGTGCAGACCTAAAACTTTGGTTATAGATTCAAAATAGGCCAAAGTTCACGAAACAAAAAAGTTTAGGAGTTTTACGGATCCGCGGGAACTTATAGGGGGGTCAAAAGGGGTATTTTTAATTAACACGTTGACTACCGCATGTACCCAGCGTGGTGTCTCAGCAAATTCATAGTAATGGCCGCATGTACCCACGTAGGAGTCTCTGACCATAATCAAACAGGGTGCATACTTTCTGGAAAACAAGGAAAACTTGGAAAAGTCAGGGAATTTGATTTTGGTCAGGGAAATCAGGGAAAAGTCAGGAAATTTATAAATGTATAAAAAAAGTCTGGGAAAATTTATTAAAACTACTTATATCCAAAGTTGTTCCCATCTTGCGCCCTCTTAATTCAAGAAATAAAATAAAACATTGTGGTGGCCAGTGGGATTTTCTTTTTTTTAACATTGCGGCAGCCAACGTGTTAAAAAATCGATTTTTCTCTATTTTCTCGGGAAATATAGCATTTACAAAAAATTGTTCAAATAGAAGTTGTTTCTGACAAAATTATCTGTAATTTGGTGTTTTTAAATTGAATTTTATAGCAATAATTAAAATAATTAAAATTTGGGATTTTAGCTTGAAAAACCGCTGCCCAAGGAATCACTACTTCCACATCCACATTCCCTATCCAAGTCACTCACAACGAAAAAACTTTGTATGTGAAAATAATTGTTTATGGAATTTTAATAATATAATATTTGAAATCCTCTACCCAAAAACCCCACCCCGCATCGGTAGTGGGGTGGAGGTGGTGATAGGCGGGTGGTAGTGGGTAGTGGATGTGGATGAAGTAAAGAAATATTTTGAGGTTTCTGGTTCTTGTACATACACTAAATCACATTTTTTTTTCATTCCCTTAATAAGGGGGTGGGGGTGGTAATGGGGGTGGCTAATGCTAAAATTTTTTTTGAGACCTTAGCTTCTCTTGCGTATACTAAATACCAATTTTATGGACTCTTACCTGCTTGATTTACCCATTTAAAACAAATTTACCCCAATTTACCCCCCAACCCTTCGTCGGAACAACATGAAAATATAATCTAGTTCCAGATTTCGTTAAAGTACATACGTGTACCAAATTTCAAGTCAATATCTTAAACGGTTCCAGAGTAAACGTGCGCACAAGAAAAAGTTACAGACAGACGGACAGACCGACAGACAGAAGTTTTTTTTCGCTCAAACTTAAAATCTCGACGTTTCATGACATTTTAAGCCTATTTGAACAATAAAAATTTTTAAAAATTATTTTGTCGTTACTATACTTCCACTGGATGTGGAAGTAAAAGTACGAAAAATACGTTTTCGTTAAATAACTCGAAAGGTATTACATTGAGTAAAAACATGCTACAGACAAATAAGAAAGCTTCTAAATTAAGAATGAATTTCGTTTTTTTCTAATTATTGTAGAGTTAATGAGACGTTTTCGTATTTTCTATATGAATTACATTGGAACAAAAATAATTTTAACATATTCGCAGCCATCTAAATTGACAACTAAAATTCGAATTATTTTTCGTGCAACACTGTATAAATTGTTCAAAATAGTATAAATGTATCCAAAATGTGATCTTTATTTCAAAAATGTACAAACATACAGGGTGGTCCATTTAGAAAAGACTATTGGGGCCATTTCCGGTGAAACCGGAAGTGATAAATATGGCGGATATGGCGGAGGTCTGGAAAAGTTGATAATCTTACCTAATTTCACCATACAAAATTTCATCCCGATGTCTTTAAAAACAAGGAAGTTACAGGGGTGGCACACTATTCGTTTACACCCGGTACCTATAGTGTAGCCTAAACGCTCAAATTTTTTCATCTGCTTACAGCACTTGCTTTAGAAAAAAAATTGCATTTTAAACAGTAAAGGGATTTTAGAAAAAACGTAACATTCTTGTTTCTCTGCAAATGTCTCAATAAATAATGTCCACCATTTAAAAATGGTGGACATTAAAAATGAAGCTTATAAACTGAGAATAAATTTATTTTGTTTATGTACTTGTGTAGGGTTGATTGTTTCGGAGATATTTAATTTTTTAGATGGCATCCGACCCTTTTTAGGATGAAGTATTTAAATTAAAATATTGAATATCTTAGAAACTGAGACACTTCCATCAAAAGTTTTAAGAAACAAAATTAAAGATAATTAATCAATCTTTAAAATATTTTTTTGTTTGTTTCCACATTACAAAAAATAAAGAAATTATGGCCAATCCAATGTGCGTTTTCACATTTTTGTTAACAAAATGTCGGCATTTTGTTATTGTAATTGCTCAGTAATTAATTTCTCTTTAACAAATGCTGTTTTTCGTTAACATATAGCATCACCTAGATGCTCAATTTATTTTTTCCATTTAAAAAACTTGTTTTAGAAAAAAGTTCCATCGACCATCCCGCCATCGAAAAATGACCGTATTTAATTGCTATTAATTATTGCTATAAAATTAATTTAAACATACAAAATCAAAGATAATTTTGCCAGAAACAACTGTTATTTTAACTATTTTTTTGTAAATGCCATATTTCCCAAGAAAATAAAGAAAAATCGATTTTTTTATTAAAAATACCCCTTTTCACCACCCAAAATTCCTAAACTTTTTTGATTCGTTAACATTGGGCTATTTTGAACCTATTACCAAAGTTTAAAGTCCGCACAAATTTTTTTCGAGTCACAGGGATTTCTTTCAATCTTTCCCTGTACTATAATTCGAAACTGATGTTCATAGGGTATATAAATGTGTATTGATATAATAAAAGAATATTTTTTAAATAACTGAACTTATATAAGTTACTCTTCGCAGTTTTTAGAAAAAACTCTATTATTCGGGTACAATTACCACTTTCTAAATTTTAGTCATCTTCCGATGATGGCAGTTTGATTAGCTAAATGATCGTCGATATATTATATAGTATTTTTGTTTTTGTAGAATCTTGCGAATTGCTTTATTTATTTAAATGTTTAATAACCCGATTTAAAAACGATGGGTTCCTTCTTCAGTTTACACTAGCTTATTCTAAAAATTAATTACGATCAGACCTTCGCTTCTTAGGTCATCTAAGAAGTTACGTAAATGACAAGATAGTCGGAAATTTTTGAAGTTGTTCAAAATTCGATGGCTAACATATAATAAGAATTTTTCTCTACATGTGGTATTCACGATTTTAGAAAAATGCTTGGCAAACACAATAATGTCTTCGCTTCTGCGAAGAGTATAATTTTGTGATGTTTTATTGATGTATTGACTATACTACATTATATATAATTTATTATAACAATATATCGTGGGCGAAATTTACCTACAAAAGCTGTTCTACCATAATAAGAGTATGGGAAAAAAAAACAGAAAATACATAAATAAAAGTGTAAGATATCTGTAAATATCTGAAAGGTAATACAAGGATAGAAAAACGAAAATACTGCTGAAAATATCAATCATTCAAACAAAAAATTATTTATAGAGATTAAAGTAAATTAAAAGTAACTTATAAAAGTGAGCACTGCCATGGCGACAAGTTGGTGCGTGTTTCGTGGATTATTTCAAGCTCAGTCGACGTAGGTATTTACCCACAAAAAATTGCAAACTGTGTAAACTTTTTTTTAATGAGTTCGTGAAAGTGTGTAGAATAATATCCTGAAAAGTTTACATTTCGCTCGGGTGCAGAACATAAAGAAAAGTGAAAAAAAATTTTTTTCTACACCTATTTAATTATACGACAATTATTAGCTTTTTTTGGTGAAAAATCGTGCCTATAATTCACTGTAGTGAATTATCGATTCATAATTCACTGCATCCAGCCAATCACAAATACAAATTCAAAAATCATTGTTTCGCTGATTCAATGATATGTTAAATCGGCCGCGATCAACTCTTGCTGCTCCGGCTGACAATCAACTCGCGTGACAGTGACAAGTGTACCGCCATACCGCCATATTGTTTGTTTACGTTTTCGACTTATTACGAATAGGTACCGATTAATGCTATCAAATTTCAGTCTAATTTATTTGTTTAATAGGTGTAGAAAAAGCATAGTATTATATTCGCGATTATGGCCATTATTCACTCAGATGATTTGCGCCACTCGCCTACGGCTCGTGGGCTCAAACGTCATCTTCGTAAATAATGGCTATCATAATCGCTCATATAATAATATACTATTTTCATCCATTTTTTCAAAATTTTGAAATTAAATCAAGCTAGAAAAAAATTAAAAATTCAAATGAATAGATCACGTATCTATGAACAAAAAATGTCCTAACAAAATTTATCATTAAAGCCACGGTTTTCCCGGAAAAAAATAGTCAAGTGTAACATTATAACTCGAAGCGAGATCCATGCGTGCACGCGCTTGAATACGCATGACTGTGACACCGACGCGACACTGAATTACATGTCACTAAATCAGAATTTGTTCAATCTATATGAGTGTTGGTTCATTTAAAAGATGGAAATTGTAGCTTTCTGATGTTTTTTTGTTTTAAACAATACAAGCAAAGGATGGATGGGAAAAATATACTTATATATATATTATCACGCCCAAACTCAATCGTCGCAATAAACAATATAAAAAAAAATAAAAGCCCTTCAAAAAAATTCTTTCTTCATTGAGAACTGTTGAAAAGTATGTACACTTCATGATTATTATTGTTTATTACGTTGTAGTAACGAGGATTAAAAAAAAAGTACATCTCAAATCATTTTAATTTCCTTGCTTGATGATTTTTTTGATAAATATATTTATTGGAGGCTGTAACTTGTCGAGAAATTGACCCATTGGAAAAAATAAAATATCACTATTTCGGAAAAAATATATATTTTTCGAATGTTCAAACACAAAATCGTTTACTTGTATGCATTTTTTCGAAAATATGATCAATCAGATCATGATAAGAAATTGCGATTTTCACGATTTTATCCTTATAACTATGAAAATATCTTTGATTGTTTTGAATACAAATTCTGGAACTTTCCCAATACGTTAACAAATGTGTAAGGAATCCATTTTTTTTTTTGGCGAGGGGGGAAGCCCACACGGGCTGCCTATCCCAACTAGGAATAGGTCTGAGTGTCAGACTCCTCTTAGGGCTCGTCTGTATAGAATACTCCGAATGCACTGCAGCCTCCTGGGCTTATTGTGCTTCAGGAATCCATTGGATATAACTGAAATGTGGATAGGTGTACCTGTAATAAATACAATACAGTAAAGAAACGTAAAAATTCATGCGAGCGATTCAGCGGGTATGTGTGGTGTCTGTGTATGCATTGATAACTATATATTTTCCCTCCATACTCACTATTTATCCTCCTATTCACTAAGAAAAATGTTTAAAACGTGTAATCAGAAAGAGAAAAAAGCTTTATTTTACTCAATAGAACAGCTAAGAATTTTTAGAGGTTCCATAGTATGCATTTAACCGTGCGCTAGCCGCGCAAAGTGACAAGGTTACTTCACTATTTTTTTCCAGGAATACCGTGGCTTTAGCAAAAAATTTTATAAGGATGTTTTTTATTCAGAAACACAAGGTCTATCTGTGTTTTTTATTTTTTCCTGCCCTGACTTAATTTTAAAATTTTGAAAAAATTGGTAAAAGAAATTTTTTTTTGACTTTTTTTTATGTTCTGCATCCGAGCGGAATGTAAACTTTTCAGGATATTATTCTATACATTTTCACGAAGTCACTAAAAAAAAATTATTCAGTTTGCAACTTTTTGTGGGTTTCACTATAAAAATGTTCTCTATCGTCTGCACTGGTGTTTGGTTTAGATCCATAAGTGTGCTTGATTTTCAACGTGAAAAGAATTATTTTAAGTAGACTTTTGTAGTGTTTTTATGCTTTTGTATCTTCTCAAAGATAGTCGTGGGCACTAGTCTTTGTTTCCTCCTGAACAAACGAAAATATATAAAGCTTTTACTCAAAAAAACCTCCAACGTGGCAAAGATTGGGATTGAATTCATTGCTCCACTTATATTTAACATTTACAGATCTGCGTAATTTTTTAAATGAAATTACATTTTCATTATATGTATAATTAATATTTTCATAAAAAATAGGACAGATATAATTATTGGTATTTTGCGTCTCTCAACTACTATTTAAAATTCAATACCATTAATATAAGATCACTTGCTTGTTATTGAAACTATATGAATTATTGTTCGAAAATACACTCAGTACACCATTTCTATTTATTTTTAACGAGGGGTTTTTATAGTTTTTATTTCTCGATATCTCTCATTCTAGACAAATTCACATAAACCCCTTGATATTTACTTAGAGACAGATGGTTTCAGTGTATTTTAAATCGACTAAAAACCTCATATAGACATATAAGTGTATGGATGATTGTTGTTTTTGTCTCATTATGGTTCTTGTCTTCACAAATAAGGTATCCTCGGTATGAAGTTAACATAGCCTTAACCAAAATGGAAGTAATTTGCAATTTACTTTTCATTTTAAACTGGAGTATTTAACTCGATACGGTATTACTACAATCATAAAAAGGTTGAAACCGAAAACATCTTGTGGTTCCGTTAATGTTTTAAGTTTGGCTGTAAAAGATTGTGCCAGTGTCTTTCCCAGACCATTAAAATTATTTAGTACAATTCAGCCTCCTCTCTGTAATTGGGGCCTGCCAAATTTGTTTCCCGGCTGATATACATTTATTTGTAATATAAATGGTAATGTGGAAGCGGATGATAAGTTGTGGAGAAGTGACGAAAATATTAATGAAAAAGTCCAATATTGTTTTAAGTTCACACCGAATATAAAAGCACATTTTTTAATATCTGAAAGAAATTCATTCACTGAAAAACAAATCTACCTTTCTCAGAGTATTTTAATAACTATTTATTATCTTTAAAATCGAATTTTTTGTTGTGATATACCGCCTTTGTGTTTTTAAAATAATTGAAATAGCAAATTGAAACTTGTAGACTTATTATAGGACTAAAATGACATTTTTTAAACAAATATCCATCTTTGGTGCTCTTCTGGTTTAACTCGAAGTGACACCGATATTAGTGTTTCAAATGGCACGCCATTTATATTTTTATATATTTTTAATTTAGAGGAATTTCCGAATACGATACACCTTTTTGGCCAGTTCTTGACAAAAATTTTAAATCCTATTTGCAAATTTTGGAATTTTGTAAGTTAAGAAGTTTCTCAGGCTAGTTGTAGTAGGAACTATGTTGGTGAATTTATTATCAAATTTGGAGTATTGTCATGTACAAAAATCTTTTGTTTGTATCCTTACATTACCAGAGAAACAGTTAAATCATGAGATTGCAAATAGTTAATCACCTATTCTCATTATATTACCATTTTACATCGTTTTTCGAATGACAACAATATTTTTAAATACCCCTATAATAAGCTTTCAAATTTGAATTTGCTACTCCAAAAAAAAAAAAATAAATAAATAAATTGCCTTCAAAAAAATCACTAAAAATGTTGAAATAACATTTCATCATCGCCCGGAATTGCACATAAAAAAATTTATTTCGATCTTTGTTCATTTTTACACCGATATCAATATCGATATTAGGTAATAAGGGTTAATGAATCAGGCGGTTTAATTTTTTTCAAAAGTTTTTTTACCCTTTTTATTGGTCTCCTATCCAACAAGCAAAATTTAAATATTATACAACTATTTTGTTTTATTACAATTTTATAAATGTAATAAAATAGCAATAAAACAAAATTGTTGTAGAAATTATAAATCAAATTTGTTTATTGGGATTAGCTTCGAGTTTCGAATTTTCAAGCCTCAACCACAGACAGACTCGTTATCAAACAATTTTTAAATTATATACCAAATTTCGTGTAAATCTCATAAAATTTTGCAATTATGATGGTTATATTAGATTCATAATTCTGAATTTTTTATTCGTGACGTTAGATTTAGTCCAGTCAATGAAAGAGTTGTAGGGAACATTTTGGAGGGGAGAATTTTTCTCTTCAGGAATGTGTTGGGGGTAGTCAGGAGGTAAACATACTAAAAGTCCCCGCTCCTAACCCCGCCGCTTCAGTAGGAGAGGGGGGTGGAAAGGTTCCTTTTTTCGATTTTTCGCTTATAACTCGGAAACGATCGTACCAAAAAAGGTAATCTATGCAAAATTAAACGTAATTAGATTTCCCACAAGAATGTTTATATTCATTTTCTTCCTATGTGTTATAGTTTACGAGATGTTCGCCCTCGAAAATCGATAATTAATAAAAAAAAAATCAATTGTGTACCTTGAATATCTCTATCAAAGCGGTTTACCGTGGTCTGCTAATAAATCACAGTCACAAAACAATCTTTATTTTATAACACTGGACGTATTTACTACGTAATATTTTGTCGAAATCTAGACATTTCCTTAAATATACAGTGCGACTCACTTAAAATGAAAATACCCTTATAACTTTTTCATTTTGTTTCCTATTTGAATCAAAGTTTACTCAAGTATAGAACAAATTAGGATCTACTTATGACCAGAAAATCATTCACCTGCTATAAAGGCAAAGCTACCTGCGGTACCAAAATATGAGGAAAAAGATTAAAAATCATATTGATTTTTAATCTTACGAACGATGAATTTTACGTAGCCACCACAAATTGCGGAAACTGATGACCCCCTTTGCCAGATGAGCTTATGTATGAGATATCCCCCATCAATAATCAAATCAAATTTTGGTGTATGTACGTTTGTGGCGCCGATCGGATGCATTTTTTAGAATTTCTAACATTCAAAATGTTTTATTTTTTTCAGCATATTTTGGTAACGCAGGTGGCTTTGCCTTTATAGCAGGTGAATGATTTTCTGGTCATAAGTAGATCATAATTTGTTTTATACTTGAGTAAAAGTTGATTCAAATCGGAAAGAAAATGAAAAAGTTATAAGGGTATCTTCATTTTAAGTGAGTCACACTGTATATTTAAAGAAATGTACAGATTTCGACAAAATATTACGTTAGTAAATAAGTCCAGTGTTGTAAAATAAAGATTGTTTTGTGACTGTGATTTATTAGCAGACCACGGTAAACCGCTTTGATAGAAATATACAAGATACATTTGATTTTTTTTTAATTAATTATCGATTTTCGCTGGCGAACATCTCGTAAAGTATAACACATAGGAAGAAAATGAATATAAACATTCCTATGGAAAATCTAATTACGTTTAATTTTGCATAGATTACCTTTCCCCATACGACGCATCGTTTCCGAGTTATAAGCGAAAAATCGAAAAAAGGAACCTTTCCACCCCCCTCCCCCCTGAAGCGGCGGGGCTAGGGGCGGGGACTTTATGTTTACCTCCTGACTACCCCCAACACATCCCTGAAGAGAAAAATTCTCCCTTCCAAAATGTTCTCTACAATCCCCTTTTGGGCATTCATTGATTGGACTAATTAGGTAAAAGCTACTCCGAAAATACCTAAAAACCACTTTTATTGGAATTCCAACTAAATTTTAATTTCGCCTAATTTTTGACAATCCCATCCCCTGGCATTGGTCATACATAGTAGCTTCATGAAAAACCGCTTTAATAATACAATATTTAAAATTGTCTACCCCAAAAACATATAAAACGATATGCCACACGGTAGCATTTTTAAGACCCTTGGATCTTGTATACATATTAAATCACCATTTTATTTTTTATCCCTTTTAATAATGGGGTGGGGGTGGCAATAGGGCGGTAGAGGGGCTGGTTAGTTCTTGTATATAAACTAAATCACAATTTTATTTTTTTTTACCCACTTTAATAATGTGGGGGTAGTAGCTGAGCAAGAAAAGAAAATTGAGACCTTGGCTTCTCGTACACATTCTAAATTCCAATTTTAAGGACTCCTACTTGCTTACTTTACCTATTTACCCTCATTTACCCCAATTTACCCCCTAACTTTTAATCGGAATAAGTCCAAAATATAATCTAGTCCCAGATGTCGTTGTAATACACAGCTGTATAAAATTTCAATATCATACACCGTTCCAGAGTAATCGTAAGGACAAAAAATTTACACACATATCGGCAGACAGAATTTTTTTGCGCAAACTTAAAATCTCGACGTTTCATGATATTTTAAGCCCATTTTAACAAAAGACAAATTCAAAATTTTGAGTTTATTATTATGAATCGCTTTTACTGTCTCTAGCACAGTCGCTAAATTTAAAAAACTTGTTTCCAAGTTTTACTCTAGAGTAGCTTGATGAAATTACACTGCCAAGTTATAACCTACAGTTTGCAGAAATCATTTAAGCCAATCCAGAGTAATAACTGAATATATGATATTATAATACAATATTATTATCTGATATGTATTCACGTGCAAAGAACAAAATTGAATTTCTTTTCTGTCAACTTCTGTAAAGTTTGCAACATGTTACGCAGTCACATCATTCTATGGAGTATACATGCTGTCCCAGAACATGTGGACAATTTATCGATAGCATTTTTAGAGAAAAGTTACACCGTATCTTTTCCATTTTTTTCATAACTTTTTTCGATAGTATGCACCCCTACTGAGGGTGCATACTATCGAAAAAAGTTATGAAGGTGGGAAAAACGGATATACAATAATAACTTTTTTACTGGTTGATATAATTTGATAAAATTTGGATTGTCATTATTCCAAATGGAGGTCCTTAGGATGATGTTTATTGTTCTAATAACAGATCAGGGAAGTTGGGAGTGAATTACCCTTAAAGTATTTTACTAAGATATTAAGGCATGTAAGATTTCTTCCTTAAAATAGATGCTATTCGATTCCTTAAAGCATTAGAAGAGAAAAGGGTACTCTTTGTTAAAATCGCTGAAGCGAACAGTTTTTGAGAAAAACACAGTTGAAAGTTAACTCTCAACGGCTAACTAACGGTACCAAATACCACTATAACTTTTCAATCTCCAGCATTTTCCATAATTTTACTTTTTAGTTGGTAGGCGTCTCAGTATCTTTTAAGAATGCTCCATATTACATGCTATTCTGCGGGGAAATTTGACAG
The DNA here is from genome assembly GCA_936432065.2 of Rutpela maculata. NCBI lineage: Eukaryota > Metazoa > Arthropoda > Insecta > Coleoptera > Cerambycidae > Rutpela > Rutpela maculata. Next base: position 117,468,135 of record OW386285.2, read on the forward strand.
TCAAATATTGGGCTTGTACTCGTGATTCAGTGTTCCGTAGTGGTACGAGATACGGACATTAGTCCAAATTCGACTAAGTTTCTGATTGTTACTTTTATAATTATTGGATATAAACCAGTGATTTTTTGCTAATTAAGGGACATTAATTTTTACATTATTTGAAAAATGTTGGAATATTCTGGACCAGCAAGGATGCGTCCAGATGATCCTAGATTTAAGAAATGGTGCCTACAATTTTTTGAAGAAGATAATGAAAGGGCTATTGAATTGGAAAGATATAGTGCTAATTAGCGAACATGAAACTGACTCAAGTATGTACGAAATGTAAATGGTACAGCAAGTTCTTATCAGTTTGACCAGGAGGTATTGGAAACTGAAGGTTTACAAATCATCAGAAATTTTACTATAGATACTTTTTTTATTTCTTAATATAATATAATAATAATTTTGTTCTTAATAGTGGAGATAGCATAATAATATTTCAGTGCTGGCTGCGAACATGCCCTTTTGGATATAATTTCTATATATAACAAAGATCAAAAAACGCCCCAGATCCCAAAAATTTCGCCCCCACCACCAGTAATGACGTCATCAAACTGAGGGTCGAAAAACTATGCATAGGCATAGACCAACTTACTTAAGGACCATATTTTTTAGTAAAATTCAATATTAAATATGTTTTATATACTTAAATATATACCGGGATATCTGTTGTAGTATTTATAGCGTGTTTACATATACAGACAGAGCTGCAAAGTTTTTAGTCTAGCGTGGAAATGCAGAGTTTCAGTGTTTAGCAGTAAAAACAGAATATCAAAGTATTTGACAGTATTTGTGTTTCATGTTGTACACCGTGAAGTTTCCTCAAAAATTGATACTGGGGTTTTTGTCCATTTACTAGTTCCAAGAAATATGAACACGTTTTTGGAGTATTATAACAATATATTTAAGCCCTACATTTGTCGGCTATTCCAAAATTTACAACGAATTGATTTAGTATTTGATAGGTATAGTTCTGAATCTTGAAAGCTGACACACGCCAATCAAGAGGAGTAGGAGTGCACATACGAGTTACACCTTCCACAATAATTCCACAAAAATATAACGAATTTTTACGAGTAGATGAAAACAAAAAACGATTGTTTACTTCCTTGGCAGAACAACTAATAAACGAACAATTTGAAGGAAAAACAATCATCTGTACGCTTGAGGAAAGAGCAATATCGTTTTCAGCAGAGTTAGATCTGTCAGCTATTTCACCCTCATGGCATGAAGAAGCGGACGGACGCCTTCTTCATGCTAAGCATGCAGCTGATAATGGCCACAACGTTAGCATTCGAAAGAGTAGATTTGGATGTTGTGGTCATTGCAGTATCTGCCTTTTCAAATTTTGAAAATATTCAACAACTTTGGATTGATTTTGGAACTGGGAAAAATCGTAGGTTAATAGGCATCCATGACCTATGTTCTCATTTATCACAGGAGATCTGTAGCTTTTTGCCGATGTTTCATTCTGGAACAGGTTGCGATACCGTGTCTTTATTTTGTGGAGTAGGCACGAATGGAGCTTGGAAGATGTGGATGACAGATCCTAATATTAATTTCGCTTTTGAGCAGCTGCTAATGGGAAGACACCCAGATGACGATATCATGCGTACCGTGCAAAGATTTGTGATTCTTTTTTATGATGTAACATCTCCTTAAACTCAGTTCACAGTTCTTTTTTAGATGTAAAACAATTTTTTATTAAAATTGTTACAAAAACTTTTTTGTTTTTTTTTCTTGACTCAAAGTATGGAAGATTTAAGGGGGAGGGGCAACTATCTCTTTACATATCCATCTCAACAAAATTTGACTACAGCCACTGAATTTATTGACCACAAGAACAAACACAAATATGCAGATAAAATGTTAAATTTTTGCCACCATATTAAAAAAATAATTAAAAACATAACAGACATCATGTTTTAGTATACAACACATATTTAAAAGTGGGTTTTATTAAAAAATATGGCGTTTAAGTGGATCAGTCTATGCCTAAAACCAGTTTCTCGATCCCTCATTTCATGACGTCATTACCGGTGGTGGGGAGTCCGAAATTTTTGGGGTCTGGGTCGTTTTTTCATCTTTGGTATATATAGTATCTATATGTAAATGGGCACGTTCGCCGCCTGCACTGAAATATTTTTATGATTTTCAATGCTATCCGACCGCACTATAAGTTTAAAAGTTCCTTATAAAAAATATTTTTTCTTTCGATGCTTTCTGAATAGCGGTATGATTTACTGATTGTTAGTGGTTATGCCAATTTAGAGAACGTTAACCGTTGAGGGTTAGGAAGTCATTTTAACCTCCCCACAATAAAATTGTGGGAGGTTACTACAATTAGTCCAAAATCGAAAATTGAGATAACATCAAATCTTTACGTTTTGAGGTCCCAGGAACCCAAAAAAGTTGTTTTTGAAAAATGTCTGTGTGTGTGTGTGTGTGTGTGTGTGTGTGTGTGTGTGTGTGTGTGTGTGTGTGTGTGTGTGTGTGTGTGGGTGTGTGTGTGGGTGTGTGTGTGTGTGTGTGTATGTATGTTAGCACGATAGCGGCGAAGCTACTAAACGGATTTGGATGAAACTTTGCATCAGGGTTTCTTTAGTCCTCCAGAAGATCTGAAAAGGTTTTGGTTGAGATCGGATTACGTTTAGTGCCGTTTTGGCACAACAAGTTGTTTATTTTATGATTACTTACAATTTCTAATTGAACCATTGAAAAGCAGTAAAAATTCCGATTTCAACGATATATCACACTTGCACTTTTTCGATTTGGTTTCCGTGAAAAAAATTAAAAAACAAAAATTTCACTTGTTTTGTCCTCAAAGCAGTACAGGGTGATATTCTAATAATGACAGAGGTGTTCAGTGATTTCGGCTGATAACTCGGGAACGGTTGAAGATATCGAACTGAAATTTGAAACGTAGGTATAAATATTGTAGACGGACGTATTACGAATGAATTAATAATACACCTACGTCACATTACGTGACAAATAAGAAAAATTCTTAGAAACTGGTGCAGATATCGACTTAACTATTGGAAACATCCAATTAAAGTTTGAAACGTAGATGGAAATATTGTAGATGGATGGAATACGAGTGAATTAAAAATACACCTACGTTCTGATGACGTCGTAAAAGCATAAAATTCTTATAACAGGCGAACTGATGATGATATCAAAAAAATATTTCTACAAGACGAGTCACGAAATTTTTTTTTTAATTTCCAAGAAATATCAAATTTTCGGAGAAATGTCACTTTTCAGAAAAATGTCAGATTTTTAAAAAATGTCAAATTTTCAGGAAAACGTCAAATTTTCGGAGAAATGTCACCTTTCAGAAAAACGTCAAATTTTCGAAAAAATGTTAAATTTTCAGGGAAATGTCACTTTTCAGAAACATGTCAAATTTTCAGAAAAATGTCACTTTTCAGAAAAATGTCAAATTTTCTAAAAAACGTCAAATTTTCGAAGAAACGTCACCTTTCAGAAAAATGCCAAATGTTTGAAAATTGTCAAATTTTCGGAGTAATGTCACTTCAGAAAAATGTCAAATTTTCGAAAAAATGTCAAATTTTCAGAGAAATTTCACTTTTCAGAAAAATGTCAAAAATTCAGGAAAATGTCAAATCGAAGAAATGTCACCTTTCAGAAAAATGTCACCTTTCAGAAAAATGTCAAATGTTTGAAAATTGTCAAATTTTCGGAGTAATGTCATTTCAGAAAAATGTCAAATTTTCGAAAAAATGTCAAATTTTATTAAATGGACTCAAAGGAAAATTCCCAAAAAATACTACGGGTCCATTTGTGGTATAAGTTCTCTGCTAGTGTGTTAAAGCGTGCAGACTGTATGCTGAGTATTTTTGACGTGTCACGTGCATCGAGAGATTACAAGTTTTTTTGACATTTATAAAGCCCACGGATGGTGTGAGAGGCCATCCTGAACCGCTTACAAGCCCTACAAGTGTAAGTAACCCCACCGGAACGCTTTCGGTGAGTTTTTTCCAATAAAACTTTAAAAGTGACAGTGACATTATATTTTAAAAACTATTTCCGCTACTTCCGGCATCCCGCCGGAAATTCTTCCGGCAACATAACCTAAAAATAGTACTACATAACCTAAAAACAATTTAAGACATTGGTACCAACCTAAACATTTTTCAAAAATCAAATTCCCAGAGAAACATTGGAACCAAAAATTTGACAGCTATCACTTCCCCGACCGATTTAGTGAAACATTGGTCGAGTCCAAAAGATAAAACAAAATATACCAACTCAAACTTGAACGATGCACCATGAACACTACCCTGGCTACATCTGGCAGGGAAGCTGTCCACCAAGAGTTATATGGTTTTTTCCAAAGATGGCCATCCCTGCCATCCATCCCATTACCAACGAACAGGTTTTTTCGTTTAGTTGCTTCCCGTATCAATAATCAAAATTATTAAGTGCTCTTGCCTACGAACGTTTTTATAGAATTGTGTTTATTTTTATATTAATTTTAGGTCCATGTGGACACATTATAATTTTAACCTAGTCTTTAAGCCTGCCTACAGAAGACAGGAGCTACTTTTCTATTTTTCTCCAAACCAAACCGGACTTACCCCGCCCAGCCTCACACTCGCCACGGCGGTGTTCACCATGGTTGTCTGGCTGACACCGGGCTAGTATCCGATGAAGCATATATTTGTATTAAAAACATTGAATAAAATATTAATGTTGTGCAGACTATAAATTTAACACTCAAGTTCTTAGGTCCAAATCCCACCGAACGCAAGACTTTTTTTCTGATTTAATACGAAAAAAATATTTCAACTTAATAAATATAATTAAATGAGATCGTTCATATTGTTTAGTGCTCTTTTCGGCTTCAAAGATTCACCGGGTGGGCAGGTTCCAGCCGCTTCCAGTAGCTGCCGATTTTTTTCTTTTCATTATTGTATGTTTGATAAAAAGTTTTTGGATTTAATTAAAAATTCATAACAAGGCTTAACATGAGCGACTGCTGCACCGTGCAAAATATCCCAGCATTATTTCGTACTCTTTTGCGATGAAACTCGACCCGTTGTAGTAGTTTCTCTGTAGTCTCTAGTGGAGTTGAATAAAGTTTTTAAGATATCCCGATATAAAAATATAAGGGATTCAAATCAGGTTATCGAGGATGTCAAGCAAGGGCAAACACATTTTTTTCAAATAATAAAGAATTAATGAGTTTAATATTTTAATAATTACCATATCACGAGTTACTGCTTAAATTTGAAACAGCTTACCTTACCGTTCAACTGCATTTTTGTCGAAAACTATTCGCTTTAGCGATTTCAACAAGGAGTACCTTTTTCGCCTTAAGCTATAAGGAATCGAATAGTATCTATTTTAAGGAAGGCCTTAAAATGGGGGTAAAATAGTTTTAATGACAGTTCCCCCGGCCTCCCTGATCTGTTACTAAAATAGTAAATTTCATCATTCCCGAGGACTTACTTTGTAGTTTTATCAAATTATATCAAGCGATAAAAAAGTTATTACTGGAAAACCACTTTTCTTACCCCATGTTCGGAGATGCACATCTCAGTAGGAGTGCATCTTATCGAAAAAAGTTACATGAACATAATATGGCATTATTTTCACATAAAATTTAAGATTCCAAAGATTGCCCACATGTTCTGGGACACTCTATATAATAGCAGTATCGTAATTTTTACTGTTACTAAAAAGAATGTTGTGATTTCGGTTGATTTGCTTTTGTTCAATTTTCGTTTCAAATATTTGAAAATCATAAAACAACTCGACGATATATACAACGTTTGTGTTTTTAATTATTCTCTTGACGGTGAAAGAGTACGTGACGTGTATATGAATGCAAGAACAAAGAGACGGTCGTCAAATAAGCAATACATTTAAAAGATTTGGAGAAACAAAGTATTTTAGTAGCTGGGAAATTCTCATTTGATGGAGTGTAGTGACTAAAATAATATAGAATTGCTATAAGAATTAAAATTAATATACATATCGTCAATACAAAATAAAACGTTATCAGCTAGCTTTTTCTATGGATGACTCTGATTACCCTCGGGCTCCTCTATCTGTCATCAAAGCATGTCCATTTCCTCGTGAAATACTCTGTATTTGCACGCAATAGTTTTCACAAGCAATAAAACACTTAGGCATTGTACTCGGCATGCGTTTCGGCAAGCAAACATTTGTATTTGGATGTGATACAGAAAGGCTTTTATACATTTTACAATTGAAGTATACTAGACTACGGAGTATCTATGGTGCATAGAAATTTTAGATATGTAGATACATTTTTTTTTAAATTGTCGTACTAAAAAGATAGCTCTTTTATTTGGCCTCCTGCAGCCTGTTAAAATTAATGCAAGTGTACGGTGCATACCTCACACACCTATTCGGAACGGCCCTGTGCCAGCTACTAGCCAAACTTAATATTAAGGTTAAACTTGGATTTTATGTAATTTCATTCAAACAATTATTATCTCGATCTGAAGAGTATCTTAAGGCCTAAGAAGTTCGTCAACTACTAACTTTTGGGATTAGGCAACGCTAAGATGTGGTGTTGTTAAATGTTTTATCTGGCAATACATAAAGTTCTGAAGTATATAAAATGATTTTTCTTATACTCAGTAAATATGAAATTAAGCTTAACAAATTGATAATATAACCTAAATTGGCTAGTATAAAACCTAATAACAAAAAACAGTAACAGTCCATGTTGTGGTGTATCTCAAGGAGCTGTGTTAGAGCCTATATTATTATCTTTGTACGTCAATGACCTTTTTAAAATTCCTGTAGATTGAGTAATAATAAGTTTCGCGGACGACACCGCAATATTTAAAAAGAAATCGTGAAGTTTGTTATAATATAAAGTGCAACAGAGCTTTAAGATGGTCCTAGACTTTTTTAACATAAAATTGCTTAAAATAAGTGTAGAAAAAACTAAATTTCTTCCTCCTATGTGCGTAACCTATCCTAGGCTTCAATACTAATAACTATGTGATTAAACACAACACTTCATGTATATTTTCAATTCCGGACACAAAAAGGGTGTTAGTTTGACGAAAATGTTTGTATGTCTGTCTGTGGCTTCATAACTCTTCAACGGCTGATCCGATTTTGATACGGTTTTCTTTATTTGAAAGAGTACTTTGTCGAATAGATTTAACAAAGTTTCATATTGATGGACTTTCAGGGAGCTGTACATCATTAATAATTAATTAATTATTGTTATCAGGATAATTGCAAAGGACCTCGCACACAATACATGGGTTTTGCGGCTCCGGTCAAATTTCGTGAAACTCTGGGAAATAGTAGTTCTCAGTGAGTAGAAAACAAGTCTAAATAGGCGCGATGCTCCAAACCCCATTGGTTCCGAGATAAGACCAGCTGAATTCGGACCAATCGATTTGAATATTTTTTCACAGAAGCCTTTAAAGTAGCAACTTTATACCCGGGGCGGGTATAGAAAGTTTCTATTTTAAAGGCTACTGTGAAAAAAAATAGTACACAACCCTCAGGAACAAAGAGAGACAGCCCATAGCTCGTGTTTTTTACACGAGCTATGGACTGCCTTTCTCTTTATTGCCCTCGGGCGTAAACATACTATTATATGAAACGTAGCATATGCAGACACTTAAACACATGAAGTGTAGGTTATGTAGACATTTCTGTTATTATGCGAACGTCCGTATAATATTTTTATAATATTCCAAAGTATTATGACACAATAGGGGGTGGGGTTGGGGGTAGTTTGGTTTTTTAATAACAAATGATTGTAAATAACAAGAGCAATCGAATTACCTCACTGCCAGATTTATGATCACTATAATTCGAAAACCCCTTGATACGAGCTTCGGCTGTTTCTTAGAGATATCCGAAAATTAATCCATTTTGGGAGATCCTTGATTCACTTTAGGAACAAATGACCAATTATAGGTCACCATATGGGTAATCTGACCTCAGATTCGTGATCAGCGTCTTCGAAAATTCTTGGTACGAGTATAGGCGGATTTTGAACCATGAAAACGGTATTTGAACATTCGCGATTTTTAGCAGAATATTTGCTGGTCGCAGCGTTCAAGCAGCTCTAGCTCAAAACCAGTACATTTTTGAGCTTGGCGCCCATTCAGACTTTTGTACTAATATTCCGAGAGTCATGTGGATTAGCCTACTGGTGGTTTGGTAGGGGTGGTTTCTAGGGGTTAGGTGGGTTAGAGACTTTTGTACTAATATTCCGAGAGTCATGTGGATTCACCTACTGGTGGTTTGGTAGAGATGGTTAGGTGGGTTAGAGGGTTGGTGGTTAGGTGGTTTAGCCCGCTTGTGGTGTGGAATTTAATTCTTTCAAGAAAAATAAGCGATTAAACTCGCTGTTCCCAGGGTCAGGTGGATTAGCCTTCTTGTGGTTCAGAAAGGGTGGTTTCTAGGGATTAGGTGGGTTAGGGGGTTGGTGGGATATGCCATTTATGGTATGGAATTCAATAATTTCAAGAAAAATAAGCGACTAAACTCGCTGTTCCTAGGTGGATTAGCCCGCTTGTGGTTTGGTAGGGGTGGTTTCTAGAGCTTCAGCTGGTCTTATCTTGGAATCAATGGAGTTTGGAGCTTCGCGCCCATTTAGACTTTTTGTCTACTTACTGGGAACTACTATTTCCCAGAGTTTCACGAAATTTGACCGGAGCCACAAAACCCATGTATTGTGTGCGGGGTCCTTTGGCGAATGCAATGATTTAGATTAAGAACTTATTTTTCGGTTTATTTGAAAAAGTGGCTTGTCGAGAAAGTTTTCAGGGCATTTGAGGGGCATTTCAGAGTTGCACATCATCAATAAAGAGTCAATTATTCTAACCTAGTTCTCTAATGTTTCAACCGATGTCGATGTGGTTTTCTTCATGTCGTAGTACGTTACGAAATGTTTATAGGACAAGGTCTGGATTATTTAAAAATTTTAATTTCACTTCCCAACTAACACCAATCATTTTATAATAGCTATAAGAACATCTATTTCGTCATTGTCTAAGAATGAAAGCTTTATAATCGAGGTCTGAAAACGTTCTCTCAGCATCTATGCAACCACTATATACCCATAATGGCCACAGGTGTATAAACCTTTTTATCGTTTAAAGCCAACGAACATAATAAATATAGAACTATTTAGCACAGTTACATTCTTACAGCAACTGCAAGATATCTTAAGAAGCTCTTAAAAAACTATTTTGTAAAGGTTCCCAAATTAGAAATTTTTTTTGCAGGTTTTCATTGTCGATGCATTTGTACTGTATAACTGCTCTTGGTTGAATAGTTTGAAGAGTTTTCTCGTTTTATAACAGTTGTGTCTGCAAACTTATAAAATATGGAAACTTTCAATCTCTTCTCGATTTATTCATTTTCTGATTAAATACACAAATTAAAAGTACATGTGGAGTATTTTAATGTGTGCAAAGGGAATATTTAATTTTCTTATATGAATTTTTTTTAAGATGGATGCCACATCTAAAACTTTACCTTTTTAAAAAATATGACATCTGAAACAATACAATATGAGGTGCAATTAAACAGCTTTTACAACACTATTTATTTTATAACAGCTGTTACAAAGCCCTTTTAATTGCATAGGAACGTGTGCTCCATGAAATTCATATCGTGTAATAGTAATTGTGCATATCCTTCAACGACCTCGTTTGTTTTATAGGAACACGCCAGGCGCCTTTATTTCATCTGCAATTTATATGCTGAATAACAAATAGCTGTGTATGATCATTATTTGATGAGGCCATATCGAATTCTGTATTCTTACAGAATCTGCAAGATATCTTAAGAAGCTCTTAAGAAACTATTTTATAAAGGTTCCCAGATTAGAAATTTTTTTGAAGGTTTTCATTGTCCATGTATTATTACTGTATAACTGCTCTTGGTTGAATAGTTTAAGGAGCTTTCTCGTTTTATAACAGTTGTTTAAAATATGGAAAGTTTCAATCTTGTTTCGATTTATTCATTTTCTGATTAAATATACAAATTAAAAGTACATGTGGAGTATTTTAATGTATGCAAAGGGAACATTTAATTTTCTTATATGAATTATTTGAAGATGGATGCCACATCTAAAACCTTACATTTTTAAAAAATATGACATCTGAAACAAGACAATTCCAGGCCCAATTAAACAGCTTTTACAACACTATTTATTTTATAACAGCTGTTACGAAGCCCTTTTAGGTGCATAGAGACTGTTAAAGAGCAATTTGGTTCAATTGACGGAAATTACACATATTCCAATTTTTGTTAAACAAATACTGTGTCAGATTATTTTATAGAACTATTTAACTCTGTAACCATTATATAACGACAAAGTTTTACGTAGCGCAAACGCTACTGTGAATTATTATATCAACTCTCTATACATTTATATAGCTAAATATACTTTTTTTATTGTACAAAGACTGCCTCAGGTTTTGCTATAAAACAATTCAACTCATTATGCAGTAACTATACAACTGCAAGCACCTTCATTTTATAGAGACAGGGTGCGGTTTAGTTTAGAGAACAATTTAGCTTCTTACGCAGCCATTATACAACCATGAAGCTCGCTTATTAGTACAGTGGGTTCTCTTATAGGGCAATTCAGAGTATTGCGCAGCTATTATAAAGCCATGCAGCTCTTTGGTTAGTTTGGCGGTAATTACATAGGTACGTATCATATACCTGTCTAGAGTGTCTAGTGAAAGCAGGTGAATTTCAATATTTCCATTAAACAGCCAAGTGATTTCAAAATATTTCTTGTATATTTATTTCAGTTGAAATTATGTGATGTACAGCACAAATTATTGTCGTTGGGCTCTCCAAATTTTCACTAATATTTCCATTATACTGTGTGTTCCAGGATAGATGTTACAAGAGGTGTAATGGACCAAAAATTTTGGAATTTTGGAATGGTATTTGGGGATTGAGCCCTGCTTGTTGTAAAACTAAAGTATACCAAAAATGACTTGATTTGGTGTTCTACAGGGTGTTTTATAAGCAAAGTTGTAAAAATCACCGCTAATAAAGTACTTTTATTTTTCAAAATATGAAAAAATTCCACTAAGAAAAGTTATTTAGAATGTAATTTTATACCTCTATACCAAATTTCAGGAATATAAAATTATTTTTTTGAAACTTCCCATTTTTTCAATAAATTAGTATTTTATTTTGAACCATTCAATTAAAACTGCATAGAAATTATTTTTTGTGAATTAATATTTAAAGTTATATAGAAGCTAAAAGTAGGCTATGAGAAACGCAGTGGATACACATTTATCATTTATTATTGGCATATCTGTCAAACGTAGTCAATATTATCCTTAATTTCAGTTTAAAATTAACGAACCAAGCATAAAAAATTAAGTGAAAATGGTACTCACAGTGCGTGAAAAAATTTATATTGTGCAATGCTACGGAATTGGTGGTGAAAACTCGCTAAGAGAAGTGGTAAACCAATTTAATTTGAAATTTCCAAACACTGCTTTGTCACGTACTCAGGCTATGAGAATAATTAAAAAGTTTCTGGCTACTGGTAGTGTACATGAAAAGAAAAATAAAAGCATATGATGAAGACAATGTTGGGGCTATTATAGCTCATGACTCTGATATAGAAAATCCTAGGGTGCCACTAAGAGAGAGAGATCAGCAAATAAAGCAAATTATAAACATACGCTTGAAGAGGGAGATGACGGCCATAGGTTGGAGTTTTGTTTGACCATTGAAGAAAAAATCACGGAAGAGAGATTTTTTCATCATTTCATAATTTTCTCAGATGAATATCCACATTCACAACCAATGGTGTTGTTTCATCTGAGAATTGTCGGTATTGGGTTTCTGAAAATCCAAATTTTAGAATTCATTGTAGAAGACAATATTATAAAAATTGAATGTGTGGTGTGCCGTTTCTTATCACGTTGGAGTTATTGGACCTTATTTCATTCAGAGAAGGTTAAACCAGCACACTTATTTACAGCTTCTTGAAAGATTTTCTGAAGAACATTTAAATATTTTAAGAGATATGCCTTTAGTTCATTTTCAACATGATGGTTGCCCTGGCCACTCTACAGAAATGGTTAACCGGTGGTTGAATTTATATTTTGGAGAAAATTGGATTGCCAGGAATGGACCGATCAAGTGGCCGGCGAGATCCCCAGATCTATCAATATTGGATTTCTTTTTATGGTTGGTTTACGCTGAACCACTTCCTAACGATGTAGCAGTATTGAAGCAGAGAATTACAAATGCCGTAAATTCCATACCATTAGATCATATTCGAAACAGTTTTAAGGACTTCAGGCGAAGGATCGAGATGTGTGTGTGGATGTGGGTGGTAGCTACGTCGAATAATTAAAAAATTGTAAACATTGTTTTGTACTGGTCAATAATTAATTTGTTTGTGAACCTGTTATGTTTTATACATTTATTACTTGTTATAATTTTTAAACCTCATTAATCTTCTGTTAGTAATTGTTTCTTGTTTTACAATTAGTTCGATTAACATTATACCTTCTTACATCTCGTATATTCAATTTTTTATTTACCAATAGTCTACTTTTTGAGATGATTAACATTTGCTCCTACACAACTCTTAATTCGCAAAAAATGGGAAGTTTCAAAAAAATAATTTTATATTCCTGAAATGAGGTATAAAATTGCATTCTAAATAACTTTTCTTAGTGGAATTTTTTCATATTTTGAAAAATAAAGGTACTTAATTAGTGGTGATTTTTACATCTTTGCTTATAAAACACCCTATAGAACATCAAATCAAGTCATTTTTGGTATACTTTAGTTTTACAACAAGCAGGACTCAATCCCCAAATACCATTCCAAAATTCCAAAATTTTTGGTCCATTACACCTCTTGTTAATCTATCCTGGAACACACTGTACATATGTCTGTAACATACCATCCAGTCTGACTTTCACTTTACGGCGAAAGTTTCCACAGCGCTTTATTTTTTTCCAAGTAGACATCATATATTGTTTATTCTGATGGTATCGGTAACTGTATATCGACTGACGTATTTCACATGTTACAATAACAGTAATTCTTTCCCCCACTTACACTGTTTTATAAATATAACTATAGTAGGTGAAATGCTGCAACGGCAAACTTTCGGCTGTATAACAGTTCTTTGTGCAATCGGTGGGTTGCATTAAAACATCTTAATAAAGTTTTTGTAATTAGTCGTAAGAACATTCATATCACTTGGTAGTGCTACATTAACGGAGCAACCAACAAATTTTATAATAGCTCTGTAACCAACGTTTATGTAATCGGTAAAAAATTAAAAAGTTCGCATAATTACCTGAAGCTCGATAAGAGATATATTGGGAACATTTACAAAAGGATAATAGAGACTTTTTAAAATAGTTTTATAATTATATTTTAAGAACATTCTTAGTGCGTTTCTATATCACGAAATTGTCGCAGAGAACTAATTAGTTCGCAATAAAATCTTAATAGAACATAAAAGAACATTTTACCACCACTGTAAAATAATTATATGGCAATTAATTCAGCTCAGTATTAGAGCAATAATGCTAGTTAGGTTGTTACTCTTATATTGTTTCATAACTATCACTTTATTCATCGATTTTTTTTTAAACAATAGGTAACATTTATTTTCCAAATTTCAATACAATCGGACTTTTATTTCTTCAGTTACCACAAAAAACGTTACGGACGGACAGACAGACAGGCGGACACATATTTTGAAAATAGATCACAATTCGATTACTAACATAATGGTATGATTTCTTTTATCAAAGATTATAATAAGCAATTATAACATAAAGGTGTTTTAAATTAAAATTTATCATCACCAGAAAATTATATCTATTTTTAAATGGACCGATTAAACGAAACCCATCCCTGTCATATACAATCATCAGCCAATTGAAGACAACTCTACTTAGAGAACTGTAGGTTATTAACAGTATTTCCCGTTGCGTTCCCTACATACTTTGTAGTCCGGAATACCATTTATACTGCGTTGCTAAGGCCCGAAATAACTTTATTTACAGATTAATTAATTTAATTTTGGAATGTCACTAGAGTTTTATAGTATCAGATATGAGTTCCCCGCAACGTAGGGGTTTGTAGGAATCCCGCCTTACTGGGGATTATATGAAGCCATATATCATCGCCGTAACTCGGTATGATCGCAACTGCTGTCCCATGTCCACTTGAAAGATACTTCACGCTTCCATAAATGTTCGCAAAGTGCAAAATCAACAAGACTCCTCGTGTGCTCCATGAAATTTATATCGTGTAATAGTAATTGTGCATATCCTTCAACGACCTCGTTTGTTTTATAGGAACACGCCAGGCGCCTTTATTTCATCCGCAATTTATATGCTGAATAACAAATAGCTGTGTATGATCATTATTTGATGAGGCCATATCGAATTCTGTATTCCAACATGGATTCCGCCTTAAAGAAAAACTTTTTATGTAAACAGTTGCCAGTTTCTTTTGCTTTGGCACGGTTGGATGAATGCTGATTTTTTTTTTTTTTATTAAATATATGTATTCGTAATCTATAAAATAATTGAACTAATAAAATTTGCTTATTAAATTCATATGCTCCATTATACTTTTTACTGATTTTCATGGATTGTAAAGGCCCGGATATATAGTAATTCATCAGGTTCGCCAATATATTTTTTATAGAGAAAATAATGTCAATGCAAGTATACAGTATCGGAAAATGTTTGATTTGGTACGGCAATAAGAGCAAGCGAGAGCAGCAACTCTTGAATGGGCGTGTCACTGTTTGCCTCTGCTAGAGTACTGGTAAATGTCTTTATTGTGGGCGATCGGTTAATAGCGTAATGCAAACCGCAGGACTTTCCGATTCTGTATATTCTGTATATTTCAATTCATTTATTTGTTGGTATCAAAGAGAAGGAGCAATTATTTCAAAACATTATTGGCTGTGTCTACATTGTTGTTCAATTTTGAATTATTGGCATAAAATAAGAAATTGCTCTATTAATCTAACTAATTACCTTTTGTTAACTCATTTTTATACAGTGCGTCTCACTTAAACAGTCTTTGTTTTTAAAGATACAATCCAATACTTTACCAGTTGCATTTTTCCCTATGCAAATTTTAATTTTAAATACGTTGCCTATTACGATAAAGAAAAAAATACAAGATATTATAATTTATATTAGGGTTTCTTGATAAAAAACATTATTAAGAAAAGTTGTTCAGGATAGTCTAAAATGTCCCAAAAACAGATTTCCTTGGAAAATTCGAATTTTTATGTTTTTAGTAGTTTTTTCACTCAGTAAAAATAACAGCGGCACTAAACATCCATACTCTAGCCAGGACCCTCGAACCAGGAAACCCGTGGTCTCAATGCTAACACGCAAGCACTGAACCACTAAGTCAGTTAAGTTTCTTTCACCATTTGCCATCTGATTTTCCATGAACCATTAACCGTTTTATGCTTTCCTTTTCGGTTGATGTGGCCAAAAACATCATTGGATGGAAAGTTCTGAACAGTAGTGAGATTGTTCGCAATTATGGTTACTTATTACTGAATTCACTGGTCACGAGTCTTTACGACGCTGCTAAAATCTTTCTATTCAGAGATTTTACTAATCAAATTATCAGCAGTAAATTGCCATTTAGCAGACAAGTTTTAAGTGAGTTTATTTCAATTTCAGAGAAGTTAAAATGACAATTTGTAAAAGCGTTTTGCATATTATTTGCGAAATATTAATATTTTGGAAAACAGTCTGGATATTAACGTGTAATACACAACATTGTCTAGAATCTTATATTCGATATAGAAATGTCTATAAAAATCATTTGAAAGTACAGCTAAAAATGAAGAGAACTTTTGAGGAAAATTATATAAACTCTCATTTTTTGGTCACGTCAACCGAAGAGTGGACAATATAAAATAGTTGATATTTCATTAAAACTAGATAGCAAAAAGCGAAGAGACCGATCTTCTGAACGTTGTGCTGATATCAGCAAGGAGCTGATGGGAAAAGCTTTGGAAAGGTTTTGCGGCACTGACAACGCCGGTGGGTTTGGATGTATATCTGAAGACAGCCTTGGTTTAGATTTGGGGGTTGTCTAGTTATGTGTGGTGTGCGTGTTACTTCAGAGTTAGATTTGTTGTAGATGACTGAAAACATATTTTTTTTATTTCAAGCAATACAGAGAAGATCAGTTTGAGGTCGTTTGGAAACGACGTAGAAAATGAGCAAATAATGTTTAAAGCCAAAATTACACTATGAAAATTTGAGATGCCAATTTTATATGGCCAGTAGTGTACAAAATTTTGATTGTAAGGTATTATTGAGAAGCCAATTCGAATAATTCATGGCATCTAAAACATCTTCTAAGACGTCAATAGCGAGAATATAAATGTTCTAGTACCTGTTGACGCCAATCAAAGCTCCATTATTTCGAAAAGTATTAATTGTACGAGAAAAATACAAATAAACGAAGTTTTAGGAAATGAAATTTTCATTCAATTAAAAACGTACAAAATTTCGATATGATCAACCGGTAACGAGATACTTTTGAAAATAGGTGAAAATTGCGTATTTTAGTGACTTTTAATGGCCTTGAGGCACGGGTTAGCGTTACCGATAGAGTTGAAATTTTGTATATTTCATTTTTTAAATAATCGGAACCACTTTCGGGGGTGAGACTGAAAAAAATCCAATGTCGCAAAATAAAGACCACCCTATATATTTATATTCTTAGTAAATGCTTAATTAGCAGATTTCAGATACTTGGAGTGCAGAGTATAGGCAAATTTATTTGTTATTCTTTAATGCTACTAATATTGTTTAATGTTATTAATTAGTAATTGTAATTGTCACAGCTTTACTTTCTTAGCTATTAGAAATTGTTTATATACTGAACATTTTATGGGTAAATAAATTAATGATGTTGAATTTGTTTTATTACTTTAAATTTGAGGGAATTATTTATTAGACTCTTCTATTTGTATTTATCTTTATAGACCATTTGCTAATCAATCACTTTACGAATTTCATATCAAAAATGAGTATGAACATTTTTATATGACATTATAAACAGCCAAAGCAAACAATGATTGTTTACATCATTAAAGTGTCATTTTAAGTACCTAGTTTGGCATAAGTTTTATAATCGTGAATTTAAATAATAGTTTATCAGTAAAAGAACTTGAAATAATAAATAAATAAATAAATAAATAGTGCCTTTATTCAATGAAATTGATTAGTACTGCAATTATTCTCTTAGGATGGCGTCGTTCAATTATTATTCATCGCTCTTCCACGCAACCAAAATAGTTTAAGTATAATAACAAGAAAAAAAAATAAAAATAATGCAGTACATTTTGTTTATAATATTGAATTTCATTAAAATATCTAATATAGCAACATGCTTCTATGGCAAAAAACCTGATAGAAAAATATAAAAAAGATGAAAAACAGGGAAAATATTGAAAACTAAAAAGCAAACAAAGCAACCCAACAAAACCACAAAAAACAACAAATACTTCTTCAAACTTTCTTAGCGAGAATATATGTTTTGGCATGCTTCCTGATGCTTCCTGAAAAATGAAATCCTAATTTGAAGTCTTACATTCTGCGGTAAGCTGTTGAATATTTTCGCGATATTATAACTAAAGGATTTCTGGAATTGTGCACCTTTATGCTTGGGAACATTGTACAACCCACAATTGCGTGTAGGATAGCTATGAATATTTTGTCTCTTAATTAGTTTTTTGAACAAAAAATCAGGTGTTTCTAATTTATTAATCTTATATATTAAACAAGCAAATTGTAGTTCAAAATGTTCATTTAAGTTCAGCCATTTAGATTCGAGGAATTTGGTCAAATTTTCTTAAATTTTAGCAGTACTTTATGCAGGTATTCTGAACTTTTTGTAGGCTAACCTTATCCCTTTGTATCAATGCAGGCCAATAAAATACAATACCCTAACAGAGATAGCACTAAAGAAACTAAAGCAATAAAGAATAATGAAAATCCTGATTACTTAGTATCCAAAAGCATTAGCAATAGATCCACATCCAGATCGCACATAATTTGTTTAATACTTAGAGACAATATATTTAAACTGAAACCAGCACGAAATCGAAGATATCAAAAAAATGACATTATCTTAGAGGTGTAAAAATCAAAAAATAAAACCTGGAAATGCCTGCAGGGTAACAAGCTAGCAGCATACAAACCCACATTTTTACACGCCTAAAAATTGGCTAAAGAAAGATGCATTCTGGTGAAGCAACTTTTACGACTGACGGCGTGATTAGTTCACAAAGTATTAGTTCTAGGCGATAGAAAATCCTCATTGATGTGTTAACAGTTATAATCCAATGAGGATTTTCTACTGTAAATACAATTGACATCCTGCGTTACAAACGATCGATGTCGGTTATTGAAACCAAATTCTTTCATCACTCCTACCCACGCATATGCGGTTTGGACGCACACATTCAGAGTGTATCATCAGGTACAAACTTGGCTGAGAAGCTACAAAAATCTAGCATCTGGGGACGAAAAAACATCACGCATGTTCACACCAGCACAATGCACCAATTCGCGGGAATTCCTTTCGAAGACGTATCTACAGAAGACGACCCACAGTCAGGCCCCTAAAAAATAATGTAGTTTAAATATTGATACAAGCATGAAACGTGACTTAGACCTACCGGGTATATCAGGTAAAAAAAATGTGCTAAAAATTCTACTTCAAGCGTGATGTGGAAAAGAGTTCAATGCTAATGTAATATTACTCAAAACAATGTATCAATGTACCTCACTTACCTACGGTTTACCTTCCTTTGCAGCACTGAAAAACCAATAAGAATGAACTAAACAAAAAAATAAATGCGTTAAATTGTATATTAGGAAATGCTCTATAAAAAAGCTGGAAAGAATTTTTATCGCAGGATTGAAAACAAAAGAGTTATCTCACTCCAAAGTGTTTTTATCCCCTAATTTTTTGCATTTCTTTGTTGATAATTTGTTTATTATTTATGTTACGCCAAAAAGTTACGAATACGAGTTGTAGAGAATTACATTTTTTACAAAAATGTTCTTTAAAAACATTTTGATAGACTCACGGTTACGGAAATAAATTTTAAAAAACCAGTTGCACACTTGTTTTGAAGATGGTGACCAAATGACAACACCCTCAAGCGCTGAAATTCAGTAAAATATCTCGCCGAGTTTCGCAGTAAGAGTAGATTGTCATTATCGTTGCCATTGCTATTATCATTATCAATGTCAGTATCATTGTTTTTATCTTTGTCATTGTCATTATCAGTATCTCTATTATTAACCTCACTGTTATCTTCATCCTTATCATTATTACTATTAGTATTGCATGTGTAAAAAACACTTGATATCAAAAACGGAATGTTCCTCTACCTCTTGTAAATAGTTCTTAATTCGCATTCCTCTTTTTATCAAGTCAATTTTACAGATCGTTTAATTTAATATTCAATTTGCATTTACCAATTAATAATAGAAATGGTCTTGTACCACTGTATATTTATTGCCAATCAATGTGGCGCAATCGAACAAACATTCAGTCCTAATGGGATCTTTCATTATACATTTGCTTCACCATTACTTATTTCCTGATCTATTCCGATACACGAACGAAGTAATTTGTTTTTTCAATACAGACCGATGAATAAATCCTATTAGTCTCTTTAATAACAAGCACTAGTAATGAGAAAACTGTTTTATAATGAGTTTTCTTGTCTGTGCAGGAAATATAAACAATGGCATACACGTTTGTACGCTTGTACGCTTGTCATTGCTTTTTTAATATTTCAATAAATGTAATTTAAATAAATACCAAAAATGTGTGTCAACATATTAATTAACACAAATGTATATTTGTTTTTTAGGAGCAATGTAAAGATTTTTATGATAGAGGAGGTTTACCGTCATCACTTTTCCCTCGCCATTCACCGCTATGATAACTGAAGTTAATTTCTAAAATATCGTAGGTAAATTATTAATAAAATTAAAACATGTCGCGAAATTACTTTTCACAATAAAGATATAATATTGTGCATTAATATTTTCGGACAAATGATTTTTTTTAATACAAATTTTTCATAAACTTTTAAATGATGTAAACTAATCTTGGGAATAGTGAGAACATAACTAGGTTATGCCCGGGGCTACGCTCACCATCTACTTTACCTTCCCCCCACCTTCCCCTACCTTTCCACCATCTTACCCCACCATATTCTCCTTCCTCCTACAGCGCCACACTTTCCTATCTTACCTCAACTTCCCACCACTTTTTCCCACTTTCCTTACTTTTCACAATCTTACCACGCCTCCCCCAGTATCCCACATCATTATCAATACTTAAAATTTATACTACTATCAATTTCCTTCATTTAAATTTATACAATAATGACACTAGTTTTCAGTCATTTGGATTTCATTGAGGTGGAATTCCAACAGATATTGATCAGATCATAATACTGAACTCAATTCGTTATCAACGTTTTGCTAAATCTAACAAAAAAAATCTTGCTGCACTTCCCCTCACAACAGAAGCATCACGCATTATTCTTCGCGAATCTCTATCATCAAGCGTAAAATTGGTATGTTGTGAATGCGGAGAAAATAGGCTGGCAAAGAACCAAGAAAGGACTTATTCCAGTAAAAAATACAAAAGGTCCAGCTCCTTCAGTTTTACTAAAATGTATTTCTTGCGAATACAAGACGGGTTGTGGTGCAACTTGTAGCTGCAGAAAAATGGGTTTAAAATGCTCTAACTACAATGCACAAACTTGTCATAACACACCGGATATTCCCATTAAAAGCAATGAAGGATGGATATTCTGCTGGTCATAGTCGAGTCATTACTAGACGAAGTTGAGAAGTCAACTTTTTTCTAATTTTGTAAACTCTTATTCACAGCACTTTGTCGTAGAGTCATTAGCACATTTTATTTAACGTGGTAACATCCTCAGTAGGCCTAATCCAAAACAAAAACAGCGGGTCCTATAAAAATCCTCGGAACCTTTCCTTCTTTGTGTTTGTGGAAGTAAATGTGCGATCTTGCCAACCCTTTCAGTATCACAAAAGATCTATAACTTCGCCCACGAGGACACCGAGCACATACGTCGTAGACATTTCGATAACTGTTTGAATGATTAAATAAAGCATCGGCGTCTTCGGCTGCTTAACGTACGTATGTAAAATTCAATTCCTTTTCGTTTTAGCATTACAATGAAGCCAATCTTGCTATCATTCGCATTTTTTTTTCTTTCAACATTTCACTGATCCAATTTATGTTTATAAAGAAAGAGTATATAAAAATGGCCTACATCGACAGCAGATATTTCTAACACCACGCAAGGGTGTTAGTCGCCAGACTACCGATCGGCTAGGCGGCTAGAGCTGTATTGTGATCGGTTCATACATGTAATTGGCGAATAAAGGAAATTGTTTAACTTTCGAGCCGCTATGACATTTAAAGTATTGATTGTGCAAAAAAATTGTTATACAAAGGTATAAGGAATAATTATGCTCTATAAGATTTATAATCAGTACTATTTTCGTAAAACGAGTTACTCAAAAAAAACTGATTTTTCAGGACCTAAATATCGACAAATCGACTGAAGTAAACAGTTTTTATAAGAACTTCATATCTATACATTACTGTATATGTTTATGATTTTGGAAGCTTAAGAACTGTCATCGCTATCGATGTCTGTGTCTATATTAATTTAAATCTCCAGCGATTTTAATAATTTCAAAACGTTTTTGTCTATAATCTTTGATTTTCTTGAATGTGTTGATAGCATACTGGCAATTAGAGGGTCTCAAGACACAAGAAGCTTATTTAAACAGTTGTTTTCGATAAAATTTGATTCCATTGTCTATTAATACAAAAAGAAATCTCTTACATGCAGCTACATATTAGGGATTGCATTACCGGTTAACCGGTTAACCGGTTAACCGGTTATTAGGACAAAAAACACATGACGATAATTACCGGTTATTTTAATTTTTTGCCGGTTATTTCGGTAAATTCTGAACTTACGATATGTCATGTATTCAACGTTTCTATTTATGTCACTGGCTAGTATTCACTAAATACAGAGTGACTGTCCCAACACCGAGCACTTTTAACAATAAATAAATAATATTATAAAAAGTAAATTCCAAACACCAAGCCCTAAGAAATACAAGACAGATACTGACAATATCTTACGACAGAAAATTGAATATTTTACTGCCGATGCCGCAAATATCCGTGGAATACATTTAGAAGTATGTTATTACCAATTCTTATTAACTTATTGACCCACCAATATCGATTGAGGAAAGGCATTTTCAGCTGGTGGTATTCTATACACAAATATCAGACGACTAACATATATAGCTTTGAAAAACAGTCTATTTTTAAAAATTATTGTATTTTTAGATTAGGTATTCAGTAAATGCCCTATTTGAGTTTATGTTTATAATTTTTGTTATTTAAGTGGATATTTTTGTTATTTACAGAATAATTATTTATTTAAATTTATTTCATTTATATTTTTTTCCTTTTGATAAATTAACTCCTATATAAAAAAGTCTATTTGACAGTCACATTTTTGTCACTTTGACAGCGATAAAAAAAGGTGCATCATTTTTTATCACCGATAAAATGCCTGTTCTTCAAAAGAAGAGTACACCTAGTAGTCGCACGTCACTTTGAAATCTATACTGTCAGCTATAATTTATATTATATAAATATTGTGGAAACTATACTGTACGATATGAGTCGTTTTGGCAAAATTATAATTATTTTTAATAAATTATTGTTATTGTTCGTTCACATTCATATTCTGTCTTTAATTCATCTTGCCAAAAAACACTCGAGCTTTTCTTTTATGGATAAATTTCTTTTTAACTCAAAATTTTGCCAATCAGTAATTTTGCTCGAAAAACTGACATTTGACAAAATCGCTCGACCTCCGGTCTCGCGATTTTTTCATGTCAGTTTTTCTTATAAAATCACTGATTGGCAAAATTATTTCGTTACAAAGAGAAATTTATCCAATAAAAAAAAGCTCTTGTAATTTTACGGTTGATAAATTAATTCCTATATAAAAAAGTCTATTTGACAGTCACATTTTTATCACTTTGACAGCGATAAAAAAGGTGCATCGTTTTTTATCACCAATAAAAATGCCTGTTCCTCAAAAGCAGAGTACATCTAGTAGCCGTACGTCACTTTAAAATCTGTACTGTCAGCTATAATTTACGAATATTCGACATGGGTGGAAACTAGAGAAGAGAATATTGAAATCAGTACACCAAACCAAACAATTTATAACAACTGTGTTTTTAATAACTGTTCCTTCAAATAATTGTATAAATAAAGATAATTATTGTTGTTGTTCGTTCACATATTCTGTCGTTAATTTATCTTGCCAAAAAACACTCGAGCTTTTCTTTTAAGAATAAATTTCTTTTTAACTCAAAATTTTGCCTATCAGTGATTTTGTAAGAAAAACTGACATTTGACAAAATCGCTCGACCTCTGGTCTCGCGATTTTTTTCATGTCAGTTTTTCTTATAAAATCACTGATTGGCAAATTTATTTCGTTAAAAAGAGAAATTAATCCAATAAAAAAAAGCTCTTGTGAATTTTACTGTTGATAAAAAACCTTTTGTTGGTTCATTATATCACATATACGTATATAAAAATGTTTTTTGTTAAATTTAGATAATTTTGTATATGGAAAAAGACAATTGCCGTTTTCGCCACCCTAATCATCCATTCTAAAAATTACCGGTAAATACCGGTTAACCGGTTATTTACATTTTTATTTACCGATTTACCGGTTATTAAAACTTCCGGTAAATTGCAATCCCTACTACATATTGCTGCAAACCAAAACTCCAATGTATGCATTCTCACAGGTGATGCGGCGAGGGCAATGGTCGGTGATCTTTATGCTTTTTTCGTTACAACTAAGCAATATTCCTACACATGAAAGACGGCGGCAGTATTCATAGAGGTAGACATACATCAATGTTTCGAAAAGATTAGGACAACGCTTAGCCGTAGATTCTTGACATCAAAACAAGTCGATTTAACTCAAAAAGTAGTGGTCTAACTCTTTTCGTTTTCAAGATACAGGGTGGCAAAGTAAAAAAATTGTATTCGTAATTTGTCTCTATCTTAGAGACTATTATACGTATCTACTTCAAAGTTGGTAACGACATGTTTTTCAGGTCGCTAATTACAATGGTGCTATTACCGATGCCACATTTTATAGATGGCGCTAGTTACAGGGATTTTTACGTGACACTTTAAGCCATAATTTTTTTGAGGTTAGGTTTTGGACATCGTCTTCTACTATAATCGAAACTCAATTTGGTTGTGCTGTATCTTGAAAACGAAAAGAGTTAAACCGCTACTTTTTGGGTTGGATCAACTTGTTTTGATATCCTGAGTCTATGCTAAGCGTTGTCCCAATCTTTTGAAAACACCCGGGGTGTTGAATTTCTTCGAATTGGTGTGTGACAAAGTTTTAAATCGCGTATTTCTCTGAAAGGGTGCATTTTATCGCGTTTAAACAAGTACACCTTTTCTTTAGGAAACTAAATTGCGTTTCGATTATAGTAGAAGATGATGTTCAAAACCTAACCTCAAAAAAGTTAGGGCTTAAAGTGTCACGTAAAAGTCCTGTAACTAGCGCCATCTATAAAATATGGCATCGGCAATATCACCATTGTAATTAGCGACCTCAAAAACATATCGTTAGCAACTTTGAAGTAGATACGTATAATAGTCTCCAAGAGACAAATTGCGAATACAATTTTTTACTTTACCACCCTGTATCTTGAAAACGAAAAGAGTTAGACCACTACTTTTTGAGTTAAATCGACTTGTTTTGATGTCAAATAACTACGGCTAAGCGTTGTCTCAATCTTTTCGAAACACCTTGTATATCTAGTGTTTCCTTACATTTATTTCTTATTATTGATGTAATGACCTTACAGAAAGGCAGCCGTAGGTCAGAGCAAGATCTTGAACTTGATTTAGTGACAGCAGTAACTGACCTAGTCAATATCTGACCAGAACTTCTCAACCAATTTTATTAAACAAAATATATACAGATTCGGAAAGTGTTGGTTTTGGTATTGCATAGTTTCAACGACTTAACCAACCGCCCACAATAAAGGCGTCTACCAGTAGTCTAGCAGAGGCAAAGAATGACACGCCCCATCAAAAAAATGATGTACGTCATTGCTTGCTTCGCTCTCGCTTGCTCTTATTGCCATACCAAAACCAACACTTTCCGATTCTGAATAGATTTTTTTTCTCCAAAACTATGGGCTTTAGACCTCGTGATATATAAGATTTTTTGTTTGTCTGGATACAATGACAATGGTATAATGAATCGAGAACTACAAGTTTTAGAGGCTGGTCGGCCGAGGAGCTATAGTGTTGGAGATAGGTTATCTAGGGGCCATACACTTCCATATATTGCAGAATCTCTGGGAATCTGATTGGCTATCGGTATTCTCAATCGCCATTTACAATTGATCCTGTAATTGAAAAGAAAAAAAAAGGTCCCACTTTCCCCACTTCCCTTGACCTGGTAAATCTATCTCATTGTATCCTGGGATGTAATACATTTAAATAATTCTAAAGGTGGGCGATGTCTCTACTAGCCCAGGGCGAAGTCAGGTCGGGATTGCTAGTTGACTATATTATTACCTAAATATTATTACTAAAACCGCAGTCGGTCTCTGTCATTGTCCAAATATGATGTAAGCCGAAATAGCTCAGTTGGGAGAGCGTTAGACTGAAGATCTAAAGGTCCCTGGTTCGATCCCTGGTTTCGGCAAACATTTTTTAATAGTAGAATTCGTAGAATATGATTTTACTACTGAAATTATTGGACAAAACGTCCAATAATTGCAATAGTATGAATTTTAAAATAACTATTTTGTAGTTCTTTTCTATTTCTTTGAATTAGAAAAGTTTATAAATGTTGATAACATTTTATTAACGTGTTGAATAATTGTAGATTTTGCAATAAAAATGTAAATTATTTCAAGTATTCTAAGTTTTAAGGTTCATCCTGTTATTTCTGCATACATGCCTGGTTGGCATTTACAGCAACTTTGTAAGCTTACACCAGACATTTTTATTGTATTTAATTGTTTAAATGAAATAACAAGTAAATAATCTTGCTATGGCTGTATTAGAAGATGCAGGATTTCGCGTTATTAATAGAAAATACTTTTATAAAATTTCCACAGCTAACTAAAATTATTTTACGTAAATTTGTATGTAATCAATTTAATCATACTATAATAATAAGAGAAAAAAAATGAAAATTAAAAAACATGCATCGGCCGGGAATCGAACCCGGGCCGCCCGCGTGGCAGGCGAGCATTCTACCACTGAACCACCGATGCGACGCTTATTTATTGTCTTATATTATGGAGATATACTGTATAGGACATACATACCTGCAAGTCTGTCTTTAATTACCTATTTGATATTTTTAGTCATCAACTATTGTTAACTCCGAGGTTGACTTAAAAACTCTATAATAACTCGATAAGTAATTTATATTTACTCCAGCGAAATGCATTTATTTTCAGGAAATTCCGAAACCTCGTGTTAAATAAATAGTACACTTTTATAATACAGTATCGGAAAGTGTTTGTTTTGGTAAGGCAATAAGAACAAGCGAGAGCGAAGCAAGTAGGCTATTTTTATTTCTCGTATAACACATCCTACTCGTGCCATCTGCTTTCCCCACCACATGTGTGCGTGGACAGCTCTGTCTGCGGAACTTCAATTTGTTTCCGCCTTGATGGGGCGTGTAACTATTTGCCCCTCTGCTAGAGTACTGGTAGACGTCTTTATTGTGGGCGGTCGGTTAATATGCAATACCAAAACCAGGACTTTCCGATTCTGTATATACTCTAGTAGACATTGTTAAAGGTTAGTTTAAAAAAGTCCTAGTCCTAACTTAGTACTAATTTTTTCCTTAAAAAGTTAAATATACAGGATATCTGTATTGTTATATATTTTACAGAGTTCTGTAATCAGGTGCGTGCTGGCCCATCGGGAGACCGGGAGTTTCCCGGCGGGCCCTCTATAAAGGAGCCCTTCCCTGTTGAATAATTTTTATTCTGTAGGGTAGGAGTTTTTTTCTTTGAGATTTTCTCCCCCCCCCACTCATCAATTTTCATTTTCGAGATAAAAAATTCAGATTTCTGCCTGGAGCCCTTGCTAAGGTATTTTCCCGGGGCCCAAAATCGTCCCAGCACGCGCCCGTCTGTAATAAGTTAGTTATTTCGGCAATAATCCCAGATATGGCGTCGGCAGCTAGAAACAATCTAGAATCTACTGACAGCTATTTGGAACATTGTAGCATGTAGTAGAGACTTCCAGAACCAATTGCCCAGGAATCTAAATAGAGAGCGAGTCATTGCACAGAACAGTACAGTTCAGTTCACATAGTTAGTGAGAAAAGATCAAGGTTAATATAGTGTATAGTGTTACTCTGGTGTTATAATTTCCGAATCCACAATACAGGGTGAAAACACGTAATAATTGGTGTCAGAAGCGGAATTATAACAGAAGATTTATGGATTATTCGAGAAGGTTCTACAGTGTTGTTCTCGGGAATTAGTGGTGACACGGAAGATTGACTTACGGGATGTTGTGTAAGGACTAATTTTAAACTAAAAATTGTGAAAAGTGTGTTTTCGGGAAAAATACCAGATCATTCTATTCGGACATTAGTGGAGATAATCAAATTATTTCAACTGGAAATTGATAGTAGAGACACTGAAAAAGACTCATTTGATCGTGGCCGGGATGCTGCACCACACCAGCGCCGCATATGGGATGACCGGATGATCACCATCGGGTAGGTACAACAGTTTCCTATTTGTCCTGTTAAGTCCTCTACAATGCCTTTCATCGGAAGATATTTGAGTAGTCTATATTCCATACCGTTTTTCCCGGAACTTTGTTGTTCGGTAAAGTCCGGACAATGCCCGCAACTTTCGAGGGCTTGGCCATGACCAAAGATTCTCGTCTTGTCAATTGGATGTTATGGCCGATCAGTTTGTTGATGTTGTTTTCTATGCGGTTGCGTTCAAGTTATTCGATACTTGTACGTTGTGTATGTCCTCAAATGCCTTCTGCGAGTCTGTCAAAGTTGTTCGTCCGTTCGCGTTGGTCAGGACAGGTATGGCCTTCCGCGTATTTCTCATGGCCCTCAACATCTTCTACATCTTCGTTTTTTGGCAGTGTTAGTGGCGGTCCTGATCCGCCGTTGCAGTCTGTTCATCTCGGCCTTGGCGTCGCGATTTCGCTGCCAAAGCCGTGTCAGTCTATTCTTTTTATGAATATCTCGTTTGACCGCTTCGTCGAGTCGGTCTTGGTACGGATTTATCCTTATTGTTGTGTTGCAACACTCTGCTTTGCGTTCTGCAGTACCCTTGTGAGCTCCTTCACTGCATTTTTCAGCCCGGCGGCTGTAGCGATGTTGTATGTTAGTGTTAGGTTTTTGTATGTGTGTCTGGTAGAGACGCCAGTCGGCGTCTCTATAAGAAGTAATTTTACGTGTTATGTCTTCCGCTCGACATGTTATCCAATCGTAAAAGGATAGCGTTGTGGTCAGATGTGAGTTACTCCAACGCCACCGGCGGCGTAGTGTTCCCCACATCCTTATTGACCACTATGTCGAGGGTGGTGGGTGTTGTACCTTTATCTGGAAGATGTGTGGGATCGTCCGGATACTGCAACACGACATTACGATTATTGACGTAATCCTACAGAGTGTTCCCGTTGGCGTTGTTGAGATGGCAGTTCCATGCACGATGCCGTGCGTTAAGGTCGCCTATGAGCAAGCAGTGTGCTTTCGTTCAGCAAGTTCGTTCAGCAAATTCTCAAGACAACCCAACGTGAACTCATTCGAGGGCGGGTTATACGCGGCAACAATACTAATGCCGCCATCCAGCGTCACACACACGTTCTCCACGGACGTGTTCCGCAGAGTACGGTGTGTGTGCGCAATGTTGAACTATATGAGCACGGCCACACCGCCCCCTCTATTAATGTTTGCCCTTCGTATACTCCGGACGCGTAGTTTGTCCTGTCGAGTAAGTTTCATCTCATTTAGAAGCATGATGTCGATTTTGTGCCTCGTTAAATAGTTTATAAAAAAGAAATCTATTACATACACCATTAGCGTTCCATGGAGAAATTTGGAGCCTAAAAGGACAACAGCACCTGAAACTTGTCTAAAGACGACGTACATCTCTCGAGTTGGTCGATTAACTCGTTCATCCGAGCCAGAAAAAGATCGAGATTTACTAAAGAGGCAAGGCTCTGCGTCTGTTCGCTGACAAGGCGGAGCCGTACTTGAATCCATGTTTATCGGTTGGTTCTGCTGGTTTGCTTGTTGTTTAGGAGATGGCGGCCTCTCGGAATCTCTGGGTGCCGGTCGCTGCTGCGACTGGGACTGCTGCTGTTACTATGGTTGACTCATCCTCTGTGTCCATGCGTTTACACGAGGCGGTAGTGCCGCCACGTACCTCCTTGGTCTATCACCTCTATCCTGCGTCTGTGTACCTTGCAGGTTACGATAATATCGGGGTGGGTCTCCCCGCAGTTGCAACATTTCACAGGCTGGTCGCGTGCCGTGACACATTCCTTTGTCTGGTGTTCACCGGCGCACTTTAGACACCTGGGGGATGCGCGGCAGTTAGAGGTAGCATGCCCCCATTGCTGGCACCGGTGGCATTGGATAATAAGTTTAGTGTTTATCTGCCGTTCTCACTGAACGGCAGTGTGGTCAAGGCACAACGACTTAACCTGCAGGTCTTTAATCGTGACCTGGTAACAGATAAAGGGGATTTTTAGTCTCCTTCAGGGTATATAGCTGTCGGACCGTTACTTTATGGACCTGTTCCAGTTCTTCTTTTACAACTTGGAGTTTCAGCTCGTGGTGGAGTCCCATAAGAACTAACGCATGGTTTTCCTCATCCTTGGTATATATATGGCACTATACCATCCCCTCGCTGAGATATTTGTATACGATGGCCCAGTCGTTTTTATTCGTCAGCTGGAGCATCGTAGAATTGGAGTGCTTTTAGATGAGGGTATCGCGCAGGCTGCCCTTCAGGAATGCGTTTAACTGCTTGTGATCTACCAACCGCCCATACATAATGATGGGCGGTGGCTTCTTATTGGCAGGCTGTGGAGCAGCTGTCTCCGGCTCCAGCTGGGGCTGAGGCGACACCACTTCCATGTCTTCTGCGACGGTGACTTTGCCCTCGTGTCTGTTATGGATCTCTATTGGCGGCGTCAATGGTAGCGGTATATTCTTTTTGCTGGATCCTGGGTGGGTAAATTTAAGGCCCTCTTCAGCCATTGCTGGCTTTCCTATTTTAGGTTGAACTCTAAACAATGCAGCAATCTCCAGTTTAGGGCTTTCTTCTGCTTTCATGAATTATTGTTCGATGTTGAGAGCGTCTTGCGTGCCGGCGCCGCTTTCACGCTGTCCTGGCTCTCCGAGCTACTCTTTGGTACTGGTGCTTGCGGTATTTTTTTTTTGTTTGTTTTTTAATTACGGACCTCCAATCTAAACTGATAACGGACGTGTCCGTGTCGGTCCCGGAGGTAGGTCTAGCTGGCAGAGCCGGCCACCCTTCGACCAGCCGATGATCTCTCTTTATATCTCGTCCCTATCAGATGGCGATAAGGGGAGGGTCAATTTTACTACTTCGATCTATTCTTAATTTCCTTAAAATATAGGACCTCGACCGGTGTAACCAAAAACTAGTCGGGGAGAAATGAAATAACTTTCTCTTGTCAGGGGGTGTCACGCTGTGATTTTGAGGTTATTTGTGAATTTTTTTTTTTTTTTATTCGATTTTTTTAGACTCGAAAAGTCTAATTTGTAATTAAATTAAATGTCACTTGTCACTTTTACGAAAATTTTCTAAAAAGCTCACCGGACTTATTCCCGGGGGCTGTCTTCACTCGTGTGAGTGCCCACTTGCCTTAGGAAGCTTTCCACACACTTTTGAGGCTTTAAATCTTCGAAAATTCAAAATTATCTTCTGATGTCACTTTTGGCGTGACAATACAAAATAACGTTTATTTACAATTGATCCTGTAAGAGAAAAAAAAGGACAGATATGGTCCTAATTTCCCCTCTTCCTCTGACCGGGTAAGTCTATCCCATTATATCCTGGGGTATAATACGCTTAAATAATTCAAAAGGTGGGCGATGTTTCTACTAGCCCAGGGCGAAACCTGATCAGGATCGCCAGTTGACTATATTATTATCAGTGTTTTGTATATTTTATCTTTGAATGGCGACGGAAACACCTAACGGGAACAGAAAATGTTGGGCATCTCAAACGGACGACAACTTTTGATCCAGTGAGAAATGACCCCCAACGTCAGTATTAATGACTTTCATTGATAAGTTGCATTATGCAACTGACATAACCTAAAATTTTAATTTTTTCAAGTTTATTCTCATCTTTAATATTTGTATTCGCAATTTTAGCTTGAAGCTATACTGGCTCCAGGCGAATATTTAAAAATG
The DNA here is from genome assembly GCA_936432065.2 of Rutpela maculata. Taxonomy (NCBI): domain Eukaryota; kingdom Metazoa; phylum Arthropoda; class Insecta; order Coleoptera; family Cerambycidae; genus Rutpela; species Rutpela maculata. Next base: position 117,499,831 of record OW386285.2, read on the forward strand.
CACGCAAATAATTTTTGAAAACTGTTGATTTATAAAAATAGACAGATAATTATAGGTTAGATTTCTATCCTATAAAAAGCGTCTTGTTTTATTGGAACAAACTATTTAAAACTTTATAAACATTACATTGAACTAGATTTTATTTTAAAGTACGGGAATGAGGCAGAAATTTTAACAATAGCTACATAATATTTGTAAAACTTAAGAAATGTATATTTTTCAGGTTAGGTGTGACGTCACGTGCACGTCTTCAATTGTTTTTTATATTTCATTGTCGAACGGGAACGGGAACGGGAACGGGAACGGGAACGGGAACGGGAACGTCGAACGGGAACGTCGAACTGGAACAGCAACGTCAAGTTTATAAATTGAGTGTTAGGCTAAAGGTCCCTGGTTTCGCCAAAAATTTTTATATAGTAAATCTTCGTAGAATATGATCATACTACTGAAATTATTGGACAAAACGTCCAATAAAATAATTTCAGTAGTAAAAATACCTATTTCGTACTTCTTTTCTATTTCCTTGAATTGGAGAAGTTCATGAATGTTAATAACATTTTATTAAAGTAATTGTAGATTTTACAATAAAAATGTAAATTATTTCAAGTATTCTAAGTTTTAAGGTTCATCTGTTATTTCTTCATATCATTGGCATCTGCAGCAACTTTGTAAGCTGACACCCCGCCAGACATTATTATTGTATTATTTAGTTGTATAAATGGAATAACAAGTAAATAATCTTGTTATGGTTAAATTAAAAGATGCAGGATTTCGCGTTATTATAGAAAATACTTTTATGCACAGATAACTGTAAAATTATTTTATGTAAATTTATATCTAATCAATTTATTCATACTATAATAATAAAAGAAAAAAAAAGCGAAAATAAAAACTTGCATCGGTCGGGAATCGAACTCGGGCCGCCCGCGTGGGCGAGCCAATTTTTTTTGCCCAGGCAAGCTAGCAATCAACCGATCAATCAATGACAATTTATTATAAATTCTAGGTACAATAATGCGCCTAATCGGTAGCTGGTCCAGGGCCAACCACATAACCACAGCGCCCAGCGTCGTGGTGAATGCGTGGTTGGGCGGGGCGGGTCCGGTAAATTAGAATTAAAAATGTGTTCACAAAGACCTAAAACTAATTAATAGAAAAATGCTGTAAAACTATCACTCGCTGGGTAAGAGCACTTTTTTTAACTTTGGTTGCTGGCATGGGAAAACAGAACTCAACGAAAAAACCCGTTCGAAATAATTCCACCCTGGTGGTCTTCCTGTCGCCAGGAAAATGTCGTGGAAGTTCAAAATATGTGTTACGAAATATTGTGATTTTTCGGAATTTGTTGTGCGAGATGGAATTTAGAAACAAAAAAGCGTATTATTTGGGTATTGAGCAAATCACAACTTACACACTTTTTATTTATTATGAAATTACCTACTGTCTGTATATTGTTGGCTAATTGTTGCTTTAAAATCCTAGGAATCCTATCATGTAATTCAATATATCGTCAGTATTAGCTAGAAGAGTAGTTGTTTGGATTGATTTTCCAATATTGAGTGTTTTAAAGTATTTACCTAACTAGTATATTAGCGTGCCCAAATTAGAGCAACAATATATAGAAAATAGGTAATAAAAATTTAGAATTAACTACGGAATTTTTAAAATCGGCATCCTTTTTATTTTGATATTTAGAGTTTTTTTTTTATTGTTGGATCTAAAATGGCTGTTGATACACTTGTGAGTTTTAAATGAAATTTGCTTTGAAGAAACATCACAAAACACAGCAAGGCCAGACTTGCTGATGCCTTAGTTTTCTTCATCTTTTTGAAAGTGCCTTGATGGTTCCGAAATGAAGATCTGGAGGCATTTATTGTGGACTTTTTGTAGAGATCATCGCACCAATATTATTCTTCAGGAATACGTCCGCCAAAACGACTTGCGAGCATCGTAGTTCCCTGCACCTTGCAATGTCTGTAATAGAATAGTCGTAGACAGAAGAATATATAAAGGTTAGTAGTTCACGAAAAAACAGACAGTAAGCAGGGAGGAAGACGCCATGTTGTGCTAATGTTGCGCTAATGTTGCGCTAATAATAATAATAATAATAATAATAATAATAATAATAATAATAATAATAATAATAATAATAATAATAATATTTATTTGCAAAGCAAAGCAAAAACAAATACAAATACATTTCCAAAAAAGATGGTTACTATAATATAATATATAAACAGCGTAAATATATGCGAGATACAATGATATATAGTATTATTCAATATTAATAATTATTGCAGTAAGAAAATCACACTATTGCAAATAAACAATTCCTACCCACAAAAAATAATTTGTACGTGGGTATAATTGCGTATCATTAATTAGTGTGTCTGCTTATTAAACATGTGTTAAAGATAGTTAGGGTATCTTTTACAGAAGAGTAGGAAGTTATCTACATAATCATTTATTTTTTCATATTAATTAGGCTATGGATCTGATCTCTTTTGGTCTTTAGGATAAATGTTTTACATTTACATTTAAACTGATGTATGGTATTAGATTGTCTTATGTCTAAGGGTAGAAAATTATAAAGGCGAGGCGAAAGGAAATTATGACTTCTTTGGCCTATGGTCTTAGCAGAGGCAGGAATTTTTGCTTGCAAATTTGATTTAGCTCTTGTAGGATATGCATGAGTGAGTAGCTGTAAATTATTTCTATTTCTATATTGATTGATGACGATGTGCAAGAAGAAGAGTTGCTTAACATCAAATAATCTGGATTCTGAGAATAACAAATCTGTTGAATATATTGCTGGTTTACTTAGCATTATTTTTATGAACCTCTTTTGTACTATTTCTAAACTGCTTAAATGAATATTTAAAGCACCACCCCATCCTAGAATGCCATACGAAAGCCTAGACTCCACTAGTGCATGGTATATTATTTTCATTTGTTTTACATCTAATATTTTATTTAGAAACTTAAATTTATATAATATACTGAGAGTACGTGTAACGGTATTTATATGCACATCCCATCTTAGAAATTTATCTATGTACACTCCCAAATATTTTGTGACGTCTGAGCCGTTTATTTCAATCAAACTGTTGTGTGCATTTATTTCTAGTTTGTTATAATCAGGTAAATTACTTCTATTGCAACTGAAAGGAACGTAAGTAGTTTTCTTGTAATTGATGGTTAATAACTTGTGATTAAGCAAATCTATTATATTTTTTAAATCACTTTCTACGTTTCTTTTTAGCTCTGTCCATGATGCCGACTCGTAGAAAATGGCAGTATCATCTGCAAAACTTATTATTTTTCCAGTACTATGAATGGTAAATAAATTATTTATATAAGTAATGAACAGAATGGGACCCAAAACAGTCCCTTGGGGAACACCATATTGCACAATTTTATGAGCGCTGACACTATTTTTAATTTTAACAAACTGTTTTCTGTCAGACAGATAGCTGGTAAACAAATCATGTACTTTTCCTCTAATTCCAAAACATTCCAAGGCATCTAGCAGCTGGACATGACTGACAGTGTCGAACGCTTTGGCCAGATCTAAAAACACACAAAGTGAGGCTTTTCTAACTTTATCTAACGCCTGATAAATGTTTCCTGTAAGAGAAGAAATAGCACCCTCAGTGCATTTGCCCTCCCTGAACCCAAATTGCTTATTTGAAATTAAATTATATTTATTTAGATATTTTACTAGTCTTAACTTAATAATCTTTTCAAAAATTTTTGCTAGATTTGTGATCAAAGATATTGGTCGATAATTAGACACTAGTTTTCTGTCTCCGCTTTTAAACATTGGTTTTATAACCGCATTTTTAAACTCCGGAGGACAAATTCCCGTTTCAATAATTTTATTAATTAAGTAAGTCAGTGGCGGTGCTATTTCTTCCGACACCTCTTTCAGGGTCTCTGATTTGATTAAATCCAATCCTGGTGCTTTATTCACTTTTAGTGAGTTTATGGTGGAAATAATCTCATTTTTGTCCACAGGTTCCAAGAAAAGAGAAAACTGTGTTGAATGTATTTTAGCAGGAGGAGATTGTGGTTTATGAATTTTTTTTGCCAAATTTTTGCCAACATCTGCGTAAAAATCATTAAAAACATTTGCCATTCCGAGATCATCAGATATAGGTTGATTTGCACTATTTAAGACTTCTTTAATATTAATGTTTCTGTCTACTGAATTTATGGTTTTTACTGTATTCCATAGATTTTTTACACAATTTCTATTTTTATCTATCTGGTCCTTATAATATTTAATTTTTGTGTTTTTGATTAGGACATTTAGAAACTAGAAACTGATAAAGGACTTTAGTGAGGTGTCACGTCTGGAAAAATATTGTCACAGTTGGCGTGCGCCTGTAAGTGGGATAATAGTACGGGAGCTAGCGACACTCTTTTTCATAAGATTTGCTTAAAATTAATTTATTATTTTTTCTGTTGTGTTTAGGCTGTTTTCACAAAATCGACTCCTGTAGGCGCACCAGCGGGCCAACGCCTGACAGGACATTTTTGCTCCTGCCCATGTTTCGTCGAATGGAAGACAGCACAAACTTTTTAACAATTTCAAGTATTAAACTACTCGTAAAAGTAATTCAGCTTTAAATGTTTCTGACAATTGACTTTATTTCAATTACATTTTTATGTTAATGAGCGAACCACGCCGGTCTACAATGAAGGTGGCAGGAAATCATTGTTCATCATACCGTAATCTCAATAAAGCACACAAAAAATAAATTTAAACACGTATAGCACTGACATTTTTTTTAATAATCAAAATGCTGCTGCCAAGCGTTGGCCTCCTAACAAAGTGGGAGGAGTTTGTTTCATGGATAAGTTACATTAATATGATCGAAAAAAAAAAAAAATAAAATAAACAAGTTTAAACAAATATAGCAACTAAAACTGTCGTATTATAAATGGAAGCCAACTAGATTATTGCGGGGGTTACAAAAAGAAGACGTTTCTATGCTAATTAGAATAATTTTATTTTGAGCAAAATTGTAGAATTATTGACTTTCATTGTACCATCTAGTAACATAATAAGTTATTTATTATTTTGTCGGAAAGCAATTTCTCAACGTAATAAGTTGGGAGAATTCATTGCAACTTGCTATTCATTATAAATGCCCGGTACAGTAAATTACGTTGTGCAAAAAGACTTTTTCATGCGACCTCCAACGCCTGCTTGAAATTATTTTTATTAAAGTTTGCGGTGTATTACTAATGACGTGCACATTAGCCTGATTCAATCAATCAAAGTTCGGATAGCATCGAAAGAATCTAGCGGAGTAATCACTATGCGGTGCTGTAGCGCATCAATCACTCGTTGTACGAATATGATCTAGGAAGATTGTGCATCGTTTGTAATTCCACCGGAGTTTCTTACTCATGATATAAATTTACAAGATTTAGCACATAGAATAATTGACTTGACTCTGGTCATTACAAAGGTGGATCAACAAGAAGAATATTTGCAGAGAACTTTCCTTAATTTCTTGCGATTAGATAAATAAAATATAATATTTGAAAATGTGTTTAACGATAACTACATCAAAAATAATTGTTTGACTGGCATAGATCAAGCACCCACAGATTCAACATTAAACGTATCTATAATCAGTAGAGAAGCCAAAATAAAATAACTCGTCAAATAACGATTTTCGTTGGACCGAACTGACAACAACAAGGAAAAACATATTGAAAAAGTTCTTCTGAGTGGGAAAATGCCTGCTATCGAACTATTATTGTATAAAGTATGCAGTTATGACGTCTTTAACATGGTGTCCGAATGTTTATGAGGGTTTTCAGATCAAATAGTGGAGTTGCTATGCATAACAATCGTTCACTTTGTGACACTAACATGAAATTTGGCATCGAGGTAAAGTTTTTCTTGGAGAACAAAGTATGATGTAGTGTCAAGCGGAAAAATTTTTTTTCGGCGGCCATCTTGAAAAAAATAAGTTTGCGGACACTTTTTTGTGATTATCTTGAAAACCGAGTACTTATGTCCAAAAAGTCCTAAGTAAAATTGAAGAACACAAAATTCACTACAAAATAACATTTATACTTTTTTGTCGTAGACCAAACGGTTTTCCTACAATTAGGCCAAATGATCAGCGATACGAAACTGAATGGTGCAGCAAAAAGTTAAGTGAATCACCTCAGTTTAAATATTGGACCATGGTTTTAGTTTTAGAACTTCAGTTACTGTTCTAGGTATATACAATCAATAAGAACAAGTTAATTTTTGTTGAACGTTAAGGCTCTTGAACCGTTCGCTCCATGGTTCTTTTCTTAGATAGAATAAACTATGCCAGATGGGTAAGTGTCCGTATTCGTCACATGAAACTGCTTCATGAAACCAATTCTAAAGTTGCTGAAGCTTTTAAATCCGGCGAGTTCACTGCGCAAAAGGAAAATAAAAGTTTTTCGTCAATTTCGATTGACCGGGCACAGAACAGAACAACAGAATTGTTTAAAGTGAAAATCCCAACGCTCTGAGACAGTGGATGCTAGGAGGGCCAGAACTTTCACAAGTTATTAACGTGTTTGAGCTGGAAGAAAACAAATAAACTAAATATGCTCATCATGAAGCATCTGCCACTGCTTAAAACAGATTTAGAGTACATATCACTAATGCTGTCAAAGTATTTGACGAATTTGGTAATCCTTTCAACAGCGAATGTAATGGACTTTTCTCACTCGTAACTAAAGTTATGGCTGCTAAAGAATTCATACACAAAACTCTGCACAATGTTGAAAACAAGGGGAAACGGGATCAACGACGATTTATGGCCGACTCATTGACCAGAAACATTTCTGATGTAATTCGCAAAAATAAATTTCCTCTGTTCGATTTCAAACCACTAAAAGCGTCCAAAATTATAGCAAGTTAAAGGCCATCAAGAATGATGTGCAACTATTTGGTAGGCTATAGATTGCATGCCAGAATAGGAATGGAGATTTGAATACATTTTTCAGTCATGAAAACCAACCACACCCGCCGTCACTATCCAATAATGGACACATAAAGACACTGTACAAAATCGGATCTGTTTCTTTGTTTGAAAGTAGGAACTGCTTATAGTGCAGGAATATTTGATGGTCCAGTAATAGTAGAAATGTTGAAACCTGGTAATTCTAAGCTATTTCAGGATTACGTCAACAATGTATTCCTTCCATATGTTTACTGACCACTTGACGGCACTGAAAGAATTTACCAGCCTCTTTGGAACACATTTCCAGAAGCTACTTCAGCATGCCTGGTTTCTTGTAAATGCCGAGTTACATGTAGTAAAAAATGTTCATACGCTCGTGCAGAGTTAAAATGTACGCTGTGTTTATGTGATGAAACCCGACAGTGGCTGAAAATTTTAACTTTTAGGCATTCGTTTCTTTGCGATTTTATAAAAAAATCACTAAAGTATAAAATGTATTTGGTTAAAATAAAGCTTGGAAAAGAAATTATTTAGGTATTTTTTTAATAAAAATAGAATTATATTACAGCTATAAATATATCATTTCCCCGCCATTGAGGAAACTAATGAAGTCACAAAAAATTCATTACACAATTTTTGTAGAGAATTTAGTTTACTTTTATTTGGGTAATCACAAAAATATCGATACAATTCACCGTTTTCGAGATAATGTGGAAGTACCGATTTTTCTGACGATTTTGAGGTTTTAACGGCCGAATCAATTTTTTTTCTCAGTGGCACTATATCCCATTTTGTTAATTTCAAAAACTGTCTATGCTCACCCAATTTCAGGTTAGTACCACAATCTGAACGATTCTTAAAATTCGAATTAAGAGGGAGCAAGGCGATCAAATTAGAGACAGCAATGAGCCAATGTGAAGAGAAATCTTCGTAATAAACAAATTTTAGCTAAAACTTTAAGTTTTTCAAGTTTATTCTCATTTTTAATGTTTGTATACGCATTTTTAGCTTGGAGCCGTACTGGCTCCATATTTTTATGCAATAATTTGTCATCCTATACAATGTAGTAGCGCTGGCATTAATATATTTTATGTCAAAAGTGTTTCATAATTGACAATTAGACGAATCGCTCTCAAAAATTCAGTCTACCCAATATTTCCGACACACCAATGCAGATAGAGAATATAGTTTAAATTTCCTATTGGCATAAAAGTTTTTCTGATAGATAATGATGAGTATAAATGAACTAAAAACCGCTGCCTAAGGAATCACTACTTCCACATCCAGATTCTCTATCCGAGTCACTCACAACGAAAAAACTTTGTATGTGAAAATAATTGTTTATGGAACTTTAATAATATAATATTTGAAATCCTCTACCCCAAAAACCCATAAAACGATACCCCACATAGGTAGTGGGGTGGGGGTGGTGATAGGGGGGTGGTAGTGGGGGGTGGATGAAGTAAAAAAATATTTTGAGGTTTGTGATTCCTGTACATGCACTAAATCACATTTTTTTTTCATCCCCTTTAATAAGGAGGTGGGGGTGGTAATAGAGGTGGCTAATGCCAAAAATTTTTTTGAGACCTCAGCTTCTCTTGTATATACCAAATACCAATTTCATGGACTCCTACCTGCTTAATTTACCCATTTACCCCAAATTTACCCCAATTTACCCCCCTTCGACGGAACAAGATGAAAATATAATCTAGTTCTAGATCTCGTTAAAGTACATATGTGTACCAAATTTCAAGTCAATATCTTAAACGGTTTCAGAGTAAACGTGCGCACAAAAAAAAAGTTACAGACAGACCGACAGACAGACAGACAGACCAACAGACAGACAGAAATTTTTTTTTCGCTCAAACTTAAAATCTCGACGTTTCATGACATTTTAAGCCTATTTGGACAATAAAAATTTTTTAAAATTTTTTTGTCGTTACTATACTTCCACTGGACGTGGAAGTAAAACTACTCGTTCATGGCGGTGTACCGGGGTACGTGGTACGGTGTACGGGGTATGTGGTAAAGAAAGGCACATAAAGTTTTCTCTGAACTTCTCGACCTGTTATTATCTTTCTGTGATTTGGATATTCGTCCGCGTAAAGTTACAAATTTCCAACCGGAAATAGCTTTTTTGCAATTTCGGTCATGGTAGTGTAAAGAAAACCTTGGGCACAGTGTTCGTATACTACTAAGCTATTGATTTAATAATGTTTCTTCCTGATATGTGATCATTTAAGGTCCTATAAGATCGCCGCTTGGACTACTGCATAAAACGGATAGTAACATATTATGTACCTGCAAATACATCATAACAAAGTAATACTCAGAATATTTGTCTCAATGGCGACCTTCACCAGTCAAAATTTTATACTTATCTGTTTTTGAAGGATCCACAATATTTTAGTATTGCTAATTCAAGTAGTTGTCTAGTTAAACTCTTTTAAATTCATATTAAAGAAAACAAACAATTAACTTTTGGTAACTGAAATAAGTAAAAAAAACAACAGTTTAAAGTAACGATCAGTTTTTGAAATAATTACTCATTACATTTATTTAACTGAAAATTTTAATTAATTTTCGGATGTAGCCTTTCTCAACTAATCCTCCTTCAATTTAAATACATTTCTCAATTCTTTTACGATTATGTTTGGCTACTCTTCTCAGCTCTGGAATGCTGATTTCGCGACAGGCTTGTCTTATTTTAGCACAAAGTTCTTCTCTATTTCTGTGCCTTGTTTTGTAAAATTTATTCTTCACTGTTCCCCAGAAATAAAAATCTAAAGGTGTAATATCGGGTGACCTAGGAGGCCAGAGTTCAAAGTTCCTATCCAGCGCATTGGAAAATGTTCATTCAACCACAGACGAACATTTATGGAATAATGTATTGACGCACCATCTAGCTGAAAAACATCTGTCGCACATTAAGAGGAAAATTTTCAAATTCATCCCATAATTCCGTATCGAAGAAGTTAACTAAACGCTCACCATTTAACGAGTTATTAAAGAAAAACGGACCAATTATTCGGTCTCCTAAAATTCCACACTACATGCTAACTTTCTCTGAATATTGGTCTTTACAATTAATAACTCAATGAGGATTTTCTGTGGCCCAGTATCTACAGTTTTGGGAATTGGTGGTAAACGTAGCCTCATCAGTAAACAAAATTTTATTTAGAAATTTCCGCTCGTCAAAAAATTTCCTTCGGCCCAATAGCAATAATCTAACCTTCTATTTTCATCACCTTCTTTCAAAGTGTGTAAAAATTTTGGTTTATAAGGCTTGATTTTCTCCTTGTCGATATTCAGTTGAGACGCTAAATTTCGTAGACTCGCACTTGGATTCTCTTGATTTGCAGCTAAGATTACGTTATCTTCAGGATGCGGATGTATTCAACGGGGTTGATCATTCTAAAGTCTTTTAATAACACTGCCAGTTTCATTGAAACGAGCATTTATGGTGGCTGCAGTTCCATGAGTAATATCGACTCGTAAAGGATGTATTCGGTTAAATTCAGTGGCTACTTCTGCTACTACGAAGTCCATCATCAAATAACCTTATTATTTTGATTTTTTCCCTTAAATGAAGACGCATTTTACGATTGTAAACTAGAACTTTATACTATTACTATAAGTTTTGTTAGATTGACATTTAATTTAATCATAGTTTTTATTTCCATGCCATCCTATTAAATTGAAAATCAAAATTGTAACCGTGTGTGAAAAAACTAGAAATGCGAATTTCGTAATGAAATTTGGTATTGGGGCACAAAATTAGTTTCTGAACAACTCTTTCTAATAACTTTTTTCGATATCTTCAACGCGAAGCAAAATATCGGAAATGGGCCCCACTTGGGTTGCTGCCGTTGTCTCAGTTTGTTACTTAAATTTAAGTTGGTAGTCTCGAAATGTACGGACTTATTTTTTGTGGGAAATTGTAAAATTGTAAACGCAACGATGTACTCTTGACTCGTAAATACGGAAGAGGAATTTTGGGGACAAATTCAAAATGCAATAGAAAACGATGCTGAAATGAAGCAGAGTGTATTCTTAATAAATCTAAATTAGTTACATGGCATATGCAAATTTTTTTTTAAGGTATTGAAAAAGTTAAAAAGTTTGAGCTTCATTGCACGTGAATAATCAACATTTGACTATTTACGTAACATTCACGAGCAAAAAAATATGTCTTCGCTACATATTCACATACCAGATTTAAACCTCATCGCTAAAAACAATCTTTGGTTAAATAAAAATATATTATATATTATAGATATTTGTCGTTCGATAGCGCCTTAACGAAGCACTTTTATAAGCTGTAAGTTGGCCAAATCGTACTATTTTGGCCTTAGATTTACACAGACCTTTTAGATACACCCTGTATATATTGTATACTTTACTAATTAAATTCGCTATTTCTTAATTTAAATAATTCTCATCCTGTAAAGTTATAACTTGTTGCGTTATCAAATAAATACACTCAAATGTTGAGTTTGTTGAGTTCATATCATATCTTCGCAAGGCAATATTAATGAAGAATTGTTCAAAACTGAAAAATACAGGCATAGCAATCGCCCATGATAAAACGTTCAAAGAGAGACAAGAAGGAGCAATATTACAAAAACACCTGAAACTCACAAAACAAGAGGAACCAATAAAAAGAGGGACCTTATACGTGGGAGAATATAAATATACTATTGAAGACTTGAGGAAAATCGAAACAAAAGATAATACAGAACCAGACCTAAACAGTGCCATAGCGTTATCAAGCACAGATAGTCAAATTGCAGCTACAAACCAAATCGCATTAGACACAGGAAAACGTACACCAAACGTAAGGTCATTCAAAAGTAATCTACCACCCACGAAGAACTCCGAAAAAACTCCAATACAAAAAGAAAACAACGCCAAAGCAAATACTATCAAGAACCTATCATCTAAAGGAAAGTCCACATATACCTCTAACTACACCTTAAGAAAGACCACCAAGTAAAGGAAAGTAAAAATTATTAATTTAGGTTGATAATCAATTATAGTCTATTGTTTCTGATTTTATACTTTTATAGTTTATAGTTTATATATTTTTCTTTTTTTAGATTTTATATAGGTACACATTTAGTGCCATTAAATTAATAAGTAAATATAAATCAGTATCTAGTTTCTTAACCACAAAAATATAATGGATGCTTTTATTCGAGACTACGCAAACCAAGAAATTGAAACAAAGGTGGTACAAAATTTTGATGATAAAATTTTAGCAAACAATCATGAATATTTCAAAATATTTCACAGTAACATTCGCAGTATCACAAAAAATATTGACGAACTATTAGTGTTCTTAAATAACATATGTATAAGGTATGACATCATAATATTATCTGAAACATGGAAGGTAGACAATGTTACTTTATTTAATCTGGAGGGATATACATTATGTTATAATGAAGGTGAGCTTAATAAAAATGATGGGGTTATAGTTTACATCAGAGAAGATATAAATATCAACTATGAAACCTACGTTCTACCAGAAATAAATAATAAAATTTTGAAAATTGATTTTACTTTAAATAAAAAAAAATTCTTGATTACCGCATTATACAGATCACCAACAATAAATATACAAACATTTAACTATTACCTTAGCGAATATTTAAACAAAATACACACAAATTACAATGATTATTATGTGTTTGTCGGTGACGTGAATATAGATATCCTTAATGAAAATAAATATACGGCAGATTACTTAAATATCCTTCACGAATATGGATATACATCGTACATAAACAAACCCACTCGGATGGACGGTGCAACCAGCAGCTGTATAGATCATATATTTTTAGAAGACAGAATAAATTTGCACAAGAAAAATAAGGCTTTAGTATATGAATACCAAATAACGGATCATTTTCCTATTGCAATTTGCATAAATATAGATATGGAGAACAAAACCAATGATCAACAACTTAATTATTATAAATCATACATTAACTATAAAAACTTAGAAGCCGACTTATTGAAGGAAAAATGGGATTTCATCTATGACAACAAAGAAACACTAGATAACATCTCAACAGGCTTTATTGATAAAATAAAATTCTACATAAAAAAGAACACAAATACCATCAAACTAAAAAACAATAAAAACATCATAAAAAAGCCGTGGATCACAAAATGTCTATTAACTTCGATAAATAAAAAAAATAACATGTACAAAAGTCTTAAAAGCGATCAAAGCAATGTTCATCTTTTAGAAAATTACAGAACTTACAAAAACAAACTGCAACAATTGATAAAAAAATCTAAGATAATATACTTTAAGAATAAAATTTATAACTGTGAAGGAAACTCCAGTCAAATGTGGAAAACTATTAAAACTATCTGCAATGAAAACAAAAACCATGAAGTGATTACCTCTATTAAAAAAGACGACATTATAATAAATAATCCTGTTGACATTGCAAATGGTTTTAATGACCATTATACAAATTTAGGAAAAAATCTTGCAGAAAAAATCTTACAGTCACACGTACCAACACCACTACAATTATCATATAATGAAAACTCCATATATCTCAGTGAGATATATGGAGTTAATCAGGCTATTAAAGAATTAAAAAATAATAAACTCCCTGGCATCGACGGCATAAAATCTGAACAAATTAAAAAATTTGTGCGTTAATAATAAAACCATTTACTCACCTAATCAATAAGGCAATTAATGAAGGTATAGTACCATCTGTGTTTAAGGTTGGAATTGTTAAACCACTTTATAAAAACGGAGCAAAAGATGAGATAAGTAATTATAGACCTATAACCCTTATATCTAATTTTGCAAAAATTTTCGAAAAAATTATTTAAAAAAGATTATTGAGCTTCCTAAATAGGTATAAAATAATTTCAGATAAACAATATGGATTTAGGGAAAATAGGTCTACTCAAGATGCGATATGTGATTTAACCTCTAAAATCTATGAGTCTTTAGATAAGAGCGAACCAGCCTTGGCAGTCTTTGTTGACCTTGCAAAGGCGTTTGACACTGTCTGCCATGATAAGCTGCTCCAAAAACTTTATGCTGTCGGTATCAGGGGAAAAACTCTTCAACTTCTCAAAAGCTATCTTGAAAACAGAACTAATTATGTTTCAATACAAGAAGTGTATAGTAATCCCAAAACAGTCATGTATGGAGTCCCACAGGGAACCGTACTGGGACCATTATTATTTACGGTATACATCAATAACCTACTGAGCTTGAACAGTTTGGGGAAAATAACAAGCTTCGCTGATGACACGGTTATATTATATAAAGGTAAAACATGGGATTCCTTACGGGCTGACGTACAAAAAGACTTTTCCACAATAATAACATGGTTTAACAATAACACCTTAACACTAAACTCGGACAAAACAAAATACGTAGCATTCAGTTCATACAAAGTCGGTTTGCCACAATATAAATCCATATCGATAGAAATAAATCATGATGCTATAAGTCTGAAAGAAAGTGATAACGTCAAATACCTAGGTATCATTATAGATTGTCATTTAAGATGGGATAAACAAATAAACTTCATTGTAAGAAAAATCAGGGGCATTATCTCAAAAATAAAATATCTAACCGACTTTCTAGAATTTCGCGACCTTAAAACAATATATTTTTCCCTAATTCAAAGCCATATAAATTACGCAATTTTAGCTTGGGGGGGGAGTTAATAAGAACTACTTACACCCATTCGATGTAATGCAGAAATGGTGCCTAAAAATAATTCTGAAAAAAAAATATACATACTCGTCTAGTTTATTGTATAAAGAAGCAAAAGTGCTGGATGTGCGTCAGTTGTTTGGTTTAGCCATGTGTACTGAAATATTTAAAAACAAAAAACTTCTAAATTTTTCCGAACATCAATATAACACCAGGACAAAAACTGCGTCTATTTCTAGAAACATAAAATGCACTAAAACAGTAGGTCAAAGATGTTATAATATACCTTTGCTCCAAAATGTACTCCGCATTACCGCAGGATATTAAAACGCTAAACAGTCTGCATTCATTAAAAAAAGAATTAAACAATGGGTGTTTGATGCACCTAGAAATGTAGTACATGCGATAATAGACAAAACATATTATTATGCATAGTCTTAATCAGTAACGGTGTTAGCCCTTGCTGTGATATATTCTGAGAAAGTCAAACATAATTTTATGTTCCAGATTGTACCACCGTTGATTTGTTTGCGTAGTTAAGAAACTAAGTATATTTATATGAGTGAAAAAATGAATTTATTTTACCTTATATAATCGATATGTTAAAATAAAAAAAAATACTTATAGATAATATTTAAAAAAAATGTAAAGAAAAAATATGAAAAAAAAAATATGTACATATATTTAAATTTAACTAAACAATGCCATATTATAAATAGATTTTGGTAGGTTTTAGCTCACAAACAAGTACTCACCGTCCATGACGTGTGAGTGCTTCGTGAGTCGACTATACGTTTATTTATTATTATTATTATTATTATTATTATTAAAATGTCATAGGCTATTGTTCTCTTTATTTATGAATAAACGTTATTATTATTATTATTATTATTATTAAATAGGTTGCATTTTTTAAACCCTGTATATATAAACGTAGGTAATCCAGGCACTTAAGTTAATACCCGTTTGAACTATTTGGAGAGAGCATATCGTAGGGTATTATTTATTCGTCGATTACACAAATCAGATAATGAATAAGCCTACAAACTCCTGAGCAAATATGCCGCTTCTCCGATTGTAATGAAATATTACAATTTTACACATGAATTGTAATGGATTTAGTTTAATTGCTATAGCAAACAGAACAATGGCAAATATTTGAATTTAGGAAACGTTACGAGTAAACAGCTACAGACTAAGATCCGGGCGACGTTCTTAAGAAAATACTGTTTCAAAAACCTTTCTTTTATTGCACGCTTCAGATATAAATATAAGAGGAGACTTGGAAAGTTATTTCAGCTGAATTTTATAGCAAGAGAGAGAATTAAAAATATAACTCTTTCCTGTGTATTTTTTTATTGTGTTTTATACGTATGCCTCTTTAGGGATTTCGCTGACATGACTACAAATTTATAATTTTGTAAATTCAGAAAAAATTAGAGAGAAATAAAGGAAACTGTTTTTTATGTAAGTACATAATATTACTGTTACCCGATCAACTTCAGGAGAAAGCTCTTGATGCCAGCTCATAATAATATTTTTTAGTACATTGAAATAAAAAAAATACAAATTTATCAAACAAAATCTGAAAAAAGGTTCCTCCTAGTTTTTAGCTTTATGGGCCTGCGAAAAGTTTTCATTTTACCTCTGCTGATTATTTTCCTTGAGATTAATAGAATAAAATGCTTATCCATCCACACAGAGCAGTAACAACGAAAGTAAGAATAGTAGTGGTAATAAAGTAATCCGAAATACGAAACAGCTATATCATCTCGAGAAGAGAAATCGAGACGATAAGAGAGATTCACTTTTCTTGTCTGTGTCACCGCCCCCCATTTCTCCTAAGATAAAATTCTTAAGAATTACTATTTGAAAATATTTTACTGTTAAGTTAGTTTTAAAATCACGAGAGTACTTGGTACAGCAAAATATACTCAATAGGAAATTCTAAAGACGTTTACTCATTATGTTTCGTATCTGTATCTGTATCATGTGTTGTAAACGGATATTGTAACCGTTTTTTTGTAGTGTGTAAGTCTTGCGCTCCAGATTCGCGAACCTCTTTCAAACACGTTGACCTAGATCACCGTGATCCAAGCAATCTTTATCAAAGCCACCGAATATCTTTGTGAGGAACATCTCAATGTTATGGATGATTCGCAGCAGAAACGCAAGTCAGTACGAGTCAGTTGCAAACTGGTAGAAGAATTTTCACTTGCAAGTATTGCAATATCATAGTACCTCTTCTTTGAACCATTGGCTCAACCAGGTGTATTAAATGTTCAAAATCCTTAGGATTCATAAGAGTAAAATGTTCGTAATGATCGCTGATTCATTAAAATTTTAAATTCGAAAGCAAAGCAAAGCTGTTTCTTTCTTTGCACAATCGATGTTTCCAAAATCTTCCTGGACGTTTGTAATTTTCTATTATATGTGCGAGTATATACGCGGCACTTGCTGTCATCAGACGAAAACTGGAGATGACATATTGCTGAAAACGAACTCTCCTCGAACACTATAGATCAAGATGACTGCAGTTGGTTAACACGGCAACTTGGCAGAGGCGTTCACAGTGAATTGATACAGTACCTGTTACGTTTTACGTGTTACAGATTTAGATACAGAGCGTATATGAGTACTCTGCTTAAGGCTCTTCGTCGGTGTAACAACAACGGCCAGTTCTGCATTTTGCTAGCACATTTCTCATAAAACCAAAAAAATTTAGACATAAAGATGCCTACCGATGAGCAGCTTGATTTAACGTAGTGCGCGTATTAGAGGATTTTTCATGTAAATTAAGCTTGTCAAATATTTTGAAATACAACCATGGTTGTGGTTTTAATAAAATATATGTTTAATGCAATGTATTAATGTATTCCTAGGCAATATGAAAATGGATATATCCGAAATAGTTAAAAACGCAAGCTAGAACATACTCTTATTTATTTAATAAATACGCTTGTTTGGAGGGACGGGTTAACTCTACCCCCCCCCCCCCCCCCCTTCTTTATTCTTTCCTCTTAAATAGGGTCATTTAGTAATATGGCAGTTTCCTACTTTTTCTTCTTTTAAAGTATAACAAACCAATAGCCTCAGAAAAAAATTTCAGCTCAATTGAATCAATAGCCACAGAGATATTCGCATTTGAATAGAAACACGCTCGGCCGGCAGTCCGTAAAGTGACGTCACTTGGCGTGCGCCGATACCTATATTAAAGCAGCGATTTCGTAAGTCTATCGTGTCGTTTTTTTTTTTTTGGCGTAGAACCAGGTCAAACATGTTAGGTTCCTTTGAGTATGTCACCGGGCATATGAAATCATATTTTACATTTTTGTGTGTTCTCGAACTTTTTAAATCAATAAAAAGTGAAAAAAATGTATTTTTAAATAAAATTGTTTTTTTTTGTTTCCACCGCCATATCTGTAAAACTATTAAAGATACCGAAATTTGTTTTGTGTCAAATTAAAGCATACACTGTAGAGCTTTTACCAATATAAACGGTTTGGGCACAATTCGCACTTTCATTTTTCTAAAAATCAGATAAACTAAAAATATATATTTTATGTATTGAAATCTTCACCAATCGATAAACTTTTTAATTTTTGAAAATATTTACATACATGCAGCAAAGAAAATAAAGCCTAATAATCACAAAAGTTTTTGAAACAATATATTTTTTCCCAAAATGTACTGTACCATGTGGCAACAGCGATTTTTTTTATCAGCGCTAAATACGACATTGGGACGCAATTAATACACCTCGCATGCAGGGTTGGTCAAATTAGTCGCGTGGAAGTGGCGGTTGTCGAAAATCATTAAGTATTCATTGTTCGGATAAAAATTGTAACTATCGAAAATGTGCTTGTTTTAAGGAAGGCCTAAAATGTTGCAACGAGTGCAAGTGTCGTTCCTGTAACAACATTATTAAAGATTTCGAGGCAGATATGAACGAATTAGAATGCTATTAATGTAGGGCCTACATAAACTACATACTACATATTTATCTATCCAAATAGAAAATTTATTTCAACAATAAAACTCATTTTATGCGTACGTTTTTACTTTCATTCATTTAAAAATGTCTAATAAACTTACTAATTAGGTGGGTTAGTAACACTGATTGATATTTATAGATTAGGTATTTATCTTTTTGTTATTAAAAGGAGACTATTTTATATTTATTGTACAATTTCTTAATATTAACAACATATGATCAATACTACTGTATAATATATGAAATATTGAACAATAATATTGATCCCCTAGATGCTTTTGATCACTACTGGTTTTGTATCTATTGATATAAGTTAAACTACCACATACACCCCAACCGGGACCGTCAGATCGTTGCAGTCGGCAGGCTTGCTACAGCCGAGCGCGCAAGAATATGACTTTGGCCCGTTAAAAAAAATCGCTGACTATGAACGGAACATGAAAAATTTTTATCCTAAAAACTTTTTCAACTATTGGCTTCAATTTGTACGCAGCATGTATATACAAATTTTCATAAATAATTATTTTTCTCGATTGTCTAAAATTACGCTACTGAAAATATCAAGTTTGAGTTTCCTATTATTTTTCCAACTTAAAAAAAAATAAATCGGGTTCACGTGGGACGTTGTTCGAAGCGCTATTGTGTCTACTTTAATCTAAAAAAAAATAGCTTGATAGCACAGAGATATAGGTAGTGGTGGAGAAGTTAAAAAACCTATTTCATTAAAAATCTATTTTTTTGAGTTTTTCCGAAATAAAAAAGTTCTCGACCACCAAAAAATGTCGTAAAAAATGATTTCGTGTACACGATTATCTTACTAAAGAATCCCACGAAGTCTGGTTTGGGTCTACGCCGGTTTTTCTCGAAAACTAAGCGACTTTACTTCCAGATTTTACTCTACTAACTTACATTCACAGCCGTGTTCACTGGGCGGTTCAGCCATCTGACGTCACAACTCGACTACATGGTTATCCCGAGCGTTTTTAAGCGCGCCGACTTTAATAATTTTTTTATACATGAAGGCGGCGTCAGTAAATTCTAATTTTTGGCATACTTAATATACTCACCAAGCTCTTTCAGAATATGTAATAATAAAAAATTGTTAAATGAGTCTATTTGCCAAAACATAATGCCATCACCGAGCTCACCATAACTCAGACACTTTCAAAACTAGCACAGCTTCAAGGGTGCTAATATTGATTCATTCTTTTTTCAAAATTAATTTAAAGTCTCAAAATTTGCTACAATACTATGCCTACACCTAGCACAATCATTTCAAAAGCTATCCCTTCTGTAATGAATAAATAAGTGGTGTTTGAGATTGACGCTAGCCTCTCCCCACTTACTATTCAGTTTTTATAACTCTGATACATACAGTCGTTGCAAGCATATCCTAGCACAACCACTTTCAAAATTAGAACACTTTGTTAAACACAATCCTTATTATTTGTTGGGTGCACCAATAAAGGGAAGACAAAAATTACGGAGTGGGGGCAGGCTAATTTATCTGATGAACAGAGTTGTTCAAAATGACCATTACCAGATCCAAGGACTTGGGGTTGCCATAATTATTAATTATTGTTTTCCATAAAAATGTCATTGCCGCTACGGCCGCCATGTATGAAAAATTACAGTCTAAATAGGTTTCTCTCGATTATCTCCTTTCCTGTAACTTCTACTCCAAACTTAGGCATTACCAATATTGTAGGGAATCATCTTGTATACACTGATACTCGAGCGAACAACAAAATTATATATGAAATATACAGTCTTGACGCATAGTTTTTGTCGGAAAATCGAATAATATTAACAGAAATTTGCCTCAAAAATAAAAAAGTTAAAACTCTCGGCTAATTGTGAGTGAAGGTTTCTCAAAATTCGACTCTGTATATAATTTTAAACACTACCAATTTAAATTATCTGCATATGTTGGAATAACAATATAAATTATAAAAATAAATAATAAAAAAATTACACTTTGTGACTTTGAATGTTCTTGCTGATATTAATATTGTACAAATATAATAAAAAAAACGTTTACCATTCTATTTTCTGCCTTTTAAAGATAATGTGTTGTCGAAAACATTACACTTTCTTGTACTTCGCCAACAGGTATGACAAAATCACAGAATTATTAGCCACTTAATTTTAATGGAACATCACAAGATACCAAAACTAGCATGATATAATTAACCACGACAAATAACTTCATTAATTAAGTAATATTAATATTTTTGTCTTCTTTGTTTTTAATGAATTATGTACGTATATTCAACTTAATACCCCCATCTTCGAATCTTTTTTGAGTTAACCTGTTGCATTAACTTTGCGAATTGCCTCAGTTTTTATTGCAAACAACGATAGGTTAATAATTTATGAAAATCTATTAGCGTCCAGAATCCGGAATCAGGTAAATGAATAGTGAAGAGAAGAAAGTTATAAATTAAATTAATATTATTCAAAATTTTTGAGATACAGACCTCCAGGCTAACAACTGATCCTATCCTAATAAAACTAATAAAAGGATGACGTCAGTCCCCACTCTGACCTAAAATACCGAATGTATAATTTATTTGTAGTGGGGCGAGTTAGAAAATGTGCATCTCAAACGATGGTGATTTTAAAGTGACGATGATTGTACAATAACGTAGTCTAACGAATATTTGTGTTATTACTTTCCATTACCTTTACTATCTAATTAATACCTTCACAGATCATAAATATGGTTAGGAAAAGCCGAAAGTGAAAATTGATGAAATAGAAAGTTCTTCTGTTCGTACCTGTATCATCCAGTCACACATAGTATATAATGAAATCGTACACCGTCTAAAGTTTGTATTTTAATAATTAGCTTTAACATTTAAATTCATCATCGTAATTATTAAAATATAATTTCAACGTAAACACAGTTTGATGAATTTAAAATCAACTTTAACATAAAGGCGTAATAATTAATTCGCCACATCAGAAAATCATTCACCTGCGTTTAAATATTATTTATTGAAAGGCATTAAGCAACACCGAGCAGCTTTTGTTTTATTATGTCGTACAAAGTCTCATTTAAGCTGAGAAACCATCAAGGCTTGATAAGCCAGTAGCAGAGATGTTCCATTATTTTTGAGTAGGTGTTTATATAGCGGAAAGATGAAGTTCGATTGTTATTCCAGGCCTCAGTTAAGAAGATCCAATCATCCCGTCTGCTCTTTTAATGACAGAACTTGGATGGAATCTCCAGTGGCCTTTTTGTAGAGCGTCGATTTGCAGCTTTACGACATACTAAACTCTTACTTCTTGCTTGATTTTATTTCTTTCCGCATCCATGACCTCACGTAAGCCTCCAGCCACTTGTCGCCCTCTCTTGTAGCATTTACCGAATTATTATTGTCGGGATGGAATTTTTCATCAGAGTTACGTCTCACGCTTTTTTACAATCAGCTAGTGAAGAATTAAACTTTACAAAGGAGGATGGAATAAACGCGATCGTTGTATACCGATTTCCCAGATTTACCTACCTCAAATTTTAGACTTTAAAATCATATCGTATTATTACGGTTTATTGTAATGTTAATTTATCTGAATTTAAGCATTGCATAAAGAACAATATATTGAGGAACGATTGTGTTAGTAATATCGTTTCGATTTCGTGACACGAAAAATTGCATAATTCATTAGCACCAATAAGAGATAATAATAAAAACATATGATACAATAGCAGCAAATACCTTTTACAAACAATACGTGGCCAATTAATGACTTCATAAGTACTCTAAGAACTGGCAGATATCAGATTATTGAAGTATGGCGCCAGAAAATGACCATCCTGGGGAAACAGAACTAAGAACGAGAACCTTCAGTACTGAAATCATGGAATTTTTTTTTCCTCTGAATTTCTGGCCTTGGAAACTAGTCCTTTAGCCACGTATATGTATTATATTTTACATACACACCCACACACACATACACATTTTTTTCCCTATTATATTTGTTTCTATTAGACCTATTTCCCTAACCACAACGAGACTGGAACTTAAGACCAGAGCAACTATCAGGATTTAAGACAAGGGAGACATTTTTCTTGCCCAGGGGTCATTCAGGGCGTTTTTAGACATACACAGGTAGATCACGGATAACTAGGTTAATATTAAACACAGGTTAGACAGTAGGAAAAACGAAGGTAAACTAAGAATTACCCCAGTTGATATGTTACTTATATTTTTACATGAATTTTGTTCAGGAACTCTGACCATTTTGAAAATAGAGAAATTGTTTGTAATTAATATAGAAGGAAGCCACATGGGGTCTACTATTTTTTTTCTTCTTAGTTCATTGGAAAGCCATTCAATATGCGTTTGGTTGATTCGACAGTTAAAAAATATATGATTCAATATTCTCCACATATGCAATTAGGACATTGCAGGACGCCCATTTTATGTAAGTCCCAGGAAATCTTCCATAATTTGATTTGAGGCTCGCGATTGTAGCTATCATATTTCTGTTTGCTTGACTATTTTCATACCGTACGTGCTAAGGAACGGTGTTATGTATGTTGAAGTACATTGTCTTGCTTCGTGATACATATATTTTCCAGGCTTCATTCCGTTTTATATTCAAGTTACTTTAACGATGTGAAGCACATCTGTAGGATTATATTCCTGTGTGTATTGGCATTGGAAATTTCTGTGATTTATTGCTATGTGATCAGCTCTCTCATTACCAGCGATAACACTATGCCCCTTCACCCATAAAAACTTAATGTTATAATTCTCCTGACAGATTTTTTGCAGCGGAGACATAATTTCTAGAATAAACGTATTCACACTATTCGACTTATTTAAATTTGATAGTAATTGAATTACAGACAAAGAATCTGTACATATGATTGCATTTTGTATATTTCGCTCGACAATATGCTTTAGAGCAGGTAAGACTGCAAATGCTTCCGCACTAAAAATCGTACTCTGTGGGTGCATAATATACTATCTTTCTATATTCATGTGTGGGATATATACAGCACAGGCCGTATGTTCCTCAGATTTTGAACCATCTGTATAGATGGGTATATGGTTTGGATGTTTGTTTAAGATTTCCCTGAAACAAATTTTGTGACTATCTTCGTAATTCGGTATATAAACAGCATGCTCACTAGTTATTTGTCTAAAGTTTAAATTTAACAGTTCCCGGACGGGATTGTCGAAATTAAATAATAGATCTTTGTCTTTTAAAGAAATATATGCATTGCTAACGGCGGCGAGTTTTTCTTTGCGAAATATGCAGCACTTAGGTTTTGGGAAGCTAGATTCATAATTCTTACAAACATTTTATTGCAACGAGTGTTTTGTTTTCTAACATATTTACTTGCTAAATATTCTCTTCTGAGGGATAATGGTGATTCTAAATTTTCGATTAGAGTAACATCATTCGGTGTTGACATCATCAGGCCACTTGCAATTTTTAAAGCTTTATGCTGTATAGTGTCGATCTTCTTTAATCTAGATTTACATGCAGAATCATACGACATTGATCCATAATCGATAATGAATATTATGTATGCCTTATAAAAAATTAACAAAGCAGCTAGAATTGAGAATATCACGGCCGAGACGAATTAGTTGCTGAAGACTCTACTGGCTATGCCAAAGGATACGGAAGATAAAAGCTTGGCCCGATGACTGGAGAACTTTAATCACTGTACCATTACGTAAGAAGAGAACGACAAATGTGTGTAATAACTACAAATTGCTGTCATTAATATCACACGCCAGCAAAATAATGCTGTATGTTCTTCAAGCCAGACAACCATGATCTGTCTTGTCAAATATCTCCAGAGTAAGGACCCGGTACTAGAAATCAAATATTTAATATACGACAACTTATACATGCCTGCGTACCTTCCTTTCAAGATTATCAAAATGCTTTTGACAATGCTGAATGGGACAAACTGTGAAGGTGTACTATTATTGGAGATGGAAACACCTGGTGCTTTTATTCGGCGAAAGTCTTCGAAAAAGTTGTTGCTAAAAGAATTGTAATTTTTTTTTATAAATATAATCTGTTTAACTGCAATCAGTTTGGGTTTCGAAAGGGTCTGTCTACAACTACAGCTTATTCATGTACTAAATCTATTATAGAAGAATTTAGATCAGCATAAAAAATGTGTGGGGATTTTCTTAGATCTAAGCAAAGCCATTGATTTAGTAAATCATGAAATTCTTATAGACAAACCAGAATGTTATACTGTTAAAGGTAAAGCTTTAGATCGGTTCAAAAGTTACTTATATAATAAAAGACCCTACGCATATGTTAATGATAGTAAGTCGAAACTCGAATCAACTATTGGTGTACCACAAGGTTCTATCCTTGGGCCATTACTTTATATAACATATGTAAAGTATTTCAGGTTTAACAATTCTATAATATATGCTGATGATACATCCTTGTTAACCCTTAATTGCATGATTTTTTTTCAAAATTCTGAATCGATGTCTTAAAAAAAAATTGAGTTATTTTGAGGTAATTTTCAGCATAAAGAATACTTGTAAACATTTTTTTCTCAAAAATCCTTTATTAAAACATAAAAAAATACACGTTGTATATCTACAACAATGTGTAAATATACAAGTATAATCATATTATTACATATTATTGTGAAACTTTCTAAAGCAGTTGTTTGTTTTATTGAAACACAGCGTAACTCCGCATTTGTCGCAGGACACTTGTGAATAACCTGTACATTTTGGGAATTTACATCTGTTCCTGGTAGACCATATAGGCCAGTGACTCACTTGATCTAACCGTACGTCACTTGGAGGTACATGTTGTGTTGGCCCATTTCGCTTTTTAATTGCTATCATCTCTAAGAGATCTAAGAGATCTAGATCTAAGCAAAGCCATTGATTTAGTAAATCATGAAATTCTTATAGACAAACCAGAATGTTATACTGTTAAAGGTAAAGCTTTAGATTGGTTCAAAAGTTACCTATATAATAAAAGACCCTACGCATATGTTAATGATAGTAAGTCGAAACTCGAATCAACTATTGGTGTACCACAAGGTTCTATCCTTGGGCCATTACTTTATATAACATATGTAAAGTATTTCAGGTTTAACAATTCTATAATATATGCTGATGATACATCCTTGTTAATATGTAGTAATACAAATGCACAACTCCAAAACATACAACAATGGTACAATAATAATGATTTAATACTAAACAGTAGAAAATATATATAGCTTCATAAAATTTAATGTATACAATAATATACTGAATAACAGTTTGTTAAAATCGATGGTAGATCTGTGGAACAAAGGAACAGTATAAAATTTTTAGGAATACATATATCTGATAACTGCTCTTGGAATGTACATATAGAAGCTGTATGTAAAAGAATTGCACCCGTTTGCTATTGTACAAATCAGTTGAGAACGATTATTGATCAACTGATTTACTATCATGCTCACTTTCACTCATTTCGTATAGTATTATTGCTTGGGGTAGTTGTAAGGAAAGTGAGAGAATTTAAAAAATGTAAAAAGACCAATAAGACATATAGTAGGGGTGAATCAAAGAACAAATTGTAAACCTATCTTTACCGAGTTGGCAATATGGACATTATCTTGTGTCTTTATGCTACAGTTATTAATATATGCAAAATCCGAAATTAGCCAGCTGAGTCATTTAATAAAAACCATGATTATAACACTCGAAATAACTTGATACTAGAAATTCCTGAACATAATTTACATCTCTTTGAAAAAAGCCTTGAATATGTTGCCATTAAACATAACCTAAATTACTTAACAAATACAAAAGCTCAAATGAAAGAATTTTTGAACAAAATATCAAAAAATTATTATTAAATAAGTGTTACTATTCAACTGATGAATATTTTAGCGATAACTGTAAAATTTGCAGTTTTTTACTCTTTTATATTTTCTATGTTTTGTGTTATATTATTCGGTTTATATGTAGATTTGTATCTCATTCTTGTATGTATACATAATACTTGATGTCCTTATACACTATAGGTGTATAAAGGACAGTTTACTTATTGTAATGTAGACATAATTTTCCCTTTTTTTTTATTTTAATGTTTTAATTCACATTGTAATTGTACACTGACATACCATATACACATTTTTTATATCTGAAATGGTGAATAAAGATGATTATGCGTATGAAAAAAACTGTTTTGGTGAAAGATGGCAACACCAACTCCAACAAACCTAAAGTTAACGAGACGTGAGGCAACGGTGTGTTCTGTCACGAATCCTGCTCAACATTTCTATAGTGTCTATAGTGATAAAAAGATGCGCCATGTGTTAGTGGACTGTCAAGGCGGTGTAGCTATATGCGATGAGCTCATACATCTGTCGAATATTCTTCGAACAATTAGCTCTGAGTATGGTTTAAGTGTAAACTACAAGAAACCGAAAAGTATAAATGTAGAATAACTATAGATTTTAGATTATATATTGTAGCAAATGAAAATTATCCATGCATGCTAAACATGGTAATTGCGTGTGGGGTAGTAAACAAAAAGCACTTGTGTACAATACCGACAATTGCGAATATGGAATTCAACGAAGATTACAAACAGCGCAAAGATCAGACTTGTTAACGCCCTAGTTCTCTCCATATTTCTTTAAACATCTGAGACATGGACGTTAGGGAGACAAACAGACAACAAGGAAGCATAAGAGATAGCAGAGGGCGAAGAAGACGTCCTTTTAAACGTTAGACTGATATCATTAAGGAGGAGACGACATAATTTCGAAAAAATGGAAATGCTAATTTGGCTACTGCAAGACTATTTTTAAATTTCAAATTTTGAACAAAATACCACGGTAGAATATTCTCTGTTCAACTTGGGCCATACCCGTCATATTTTCACCAGAGGCGTGCAAACTATCAGGTTTTTTTTATAAGATTATTATGAAATGACAGAAACTGCCATAATTAATATATGAACTGATCAACAGACGGTAGATTGTCAGATTATCTTTTAAAGACAACAGCGACGAAGTCCATGCACAGAAAAATTCTTTTGTTCAATGCATGTTTTTAACATTGTTCTTTATAGATTTAAATACTTTTAAAACCACTTGTATTATATTCAGGTACCCTATTCGAGTAATGCATACATAATTTTAATAAAATTTTGATGGTAAGTCATATTTAAGCTGAGGAAATTATTTGTCAAGAGAAAGTTTGTAATGAATTAAGATTTGCAGATATAAACTTTAACGAAAGATTACACCTAGCCAGTGAGTCGTGTAACTATCTTGATAGGGATAATGAGCATGTAATTAGTTATCACTTTCAATTTATTCACTTAACTGCATAGTTACTCTTTAATCGATAATTTATATGAGGAATTAAAGTTGGTCTGTAGAGTCGAAACGCTTTCATTTTAAATGCCAATGAAATTATTTTTGCAAACTGCAAAATTACACGTTTCTACTATTCATTATGTTTATACAAGGCGTTTAAAATGTTGAGATCTTAATTCTTAAATGGCTTTACTATCTTTATTGAATTTTTATTTTATATCTACGAAAGCGTAGAACGGACATAGTCGAAAATATTTTATAATTGTCACTTTGAACTTACAATTATGTATAATTGCAACTTTAAACTTACAATTATAGATAATTGTCACTTTTAACTTGCAATTATATATAATTGCAAGTTTAAAGTTGCAATTATATATAATTGTAAGTTTGAACTTGCAATTATACATAATTTATTTATATATTTTGTACGAAAATATTTTTATACAATTATGTATAATTGCAAGTTTAATCTTACAATTATGTATAATTGTCAGTTTGAAATTGCAATTATACATAATTGTAAGTTTAAAGTGACAATTATGGATAATTGTAAGTTTAAAATTGCAATTATACAGTGTGTTCCAGGATAGATGTAACAAGACCAAAAATTTTGGAATGGTATTTGGGGATTGAGTCCTGCTTGTTGTAAAACTAAAGTATACCCAAAAAGACTTGATTTGGTGTTCTACAGGGTGTTTTATAAGCAAAGTTGTAAAAATCACCACTAATAAAGTACCTTTATTTTTCAAAATATGAAAAAATTTCACTAAGAAAAGTTATTTATAATGCAATTTTATACCTCTATACCAAATTTCAGGAATACAAAATTATTTTTTTGAAATTTCCATTTTTTGCGAATTAAGAGTTGAATTCATATTTAAAGTTGTGTAGGAGCAAATGTTAATCATCCACTGCTTTTCTCATAGCCTACTTTTAGCTTCTACATAACTTTAAATATTAAGTCACAAAAAATAATTTCTATGCAGTTTTAATTGAATGGTTCAAAATAAAATACTAATTTATTGAAAAAGTGGGAAGTTTCAAAAAAATAATTTTATATTCCTGAAATTTGGTATAGTGGTATAAAATTGCATTCTAAATAACTTTTCTTAGTGGAATTTTTTCATATTTTGAAAAATAAAGGTATTTTATTAGTGGTGATTTTTACAACTTTGCTTATAAAACACCTTGTAGAACACCAAATCAAGTTATTTTTGGTATACTTCAGTTTTACAACAAGCAGGACTCAATCCTCAAATACCATCCCAAAATTCCAAAATTTTTGGTCCATTGCACCTCTTGTTACATCTGTCCTGGGACACACTGTATATAATTGTAAGTTTAAACTGACAATTATAAAAAATTTTATACATGTCCTTTCTACGCTTTCGTATATATCTATTTTACGGTATGCGTTAATATATTCAAATCGTTGGAAAACCAAAAGTGCCAAGTCGCAAGTAACACGCAATGTGCAAAAACTTGAATTTTTGGTTCGTCAACCGGTCAAAAAAATGTATAAAATATTATTTTCCTTCGCCGTTTTGTTTTATTAATTATTGTTTTCAACAAAGGTATATCTGTTTTTTTCCTTAGCAATACTGTCTACTTCTTGACAAATATTATGTTTCTCCGTCAAATTGCTTTTTTGATTTAGCAGCGAACAAACACATCGGCAGACCGACTGACAGATTTAAAAAAACTTTAATTTTCGTAATCTACTTAATCTGAAAAGTGAAAATGTGAATAAATCTGGAAGAGTGATTCTTTCAGGATTACAATATTTATCCTCACAAGTGATGGAAGTAATAAATAAGAATAAATGAAAAAAAAATTATTTTGAAAAATTTTAATCTTTTTCAAAAACTGTTTGTGATCATTAATAATTGTTTACAATAAAATACAATAGACTTCTGTTATTATCATTAAAAAATTTTTATGATTTATGATCCAAATATGATAATGAATGAATTGTTTGAAATATATTCGCATGAAAACTATTTTTACAGACTGACACACGTCAGCGCTAGTGCGCTGTATGCGAGTTTCGCTAAATAATTACCACAGTAATTAAACTGCAAGGCCGGCAATGATGAATATGGGGTTCTAATTATAGGATTTTTAAAAATTGTGAAATATAGTAATGAGAGCATTAATTTCTTTATATATTTAATTTGGAAGAGGCACTTTATGCACAACTTATTTAAAAAAAAATTATTACGATTTGACTATTTGAATATGCCGCAAAAATGACAGTGACGTCAAAAGGGTAAATAGCTGCAAACTTATCTGCAGAACAAAAGAAGAGGAGTAAGTTGACAACAAACAAAATAACCTCATAAGTTAAGTGGGCATTTAGCTATCAGTTTTTTCTGCATTGTAATGGCTCTATAATCATTTCCCGTTACAACATAAATTTCGAACTGGGTCAGGTTAATTTAAGAGGCGCACTGTACTATCACAATTAAGATAACGCCATTTAACCAAACTATAGTAAAGAGACTTTTTATCAGGAGTTAAGAGCTTAAAAGTTAATGTAGAACAATATATTAATATTTCAAAGAAAGGAAACAAAAAAGGTTAAACCTCGGAATGAAAGATAATAAGCTGTAAACTTGTATAAATCTTTGTTTTGGCATTTTATAAGTTGACTCAAAAGTCTCATAGAATCTCGTGTATACGAGTCATAATATTCAAGGTCAAAGGTCTCAAGAATCGGTTTTTTGTAAATATCTCTCGGTTGAATGTATAAAATATTGCTTCAAACAAATTTTGTAGAAAATTTTATGCTCTACAACTTTTATAACAAATCAAAATGTCATTTAGAGCATAGAAAACGAGATATTTACAAAAAACAGATTTTTGCGACTTTTGACCTTGAATATCTGGACCCGCGTACACGAGATTCTATGAGACTTTTGAGCCAACTTAAGAAGTGTCAAAACAAAGATTTATACAAGTTTATAGCTTATTATCTTTCATTCTGAGGTGGAATCCCTATATGACCGGATTAAGATTTATTTCTGTATTATCAAGATTCAAGGATTTTCGTTTAAGTATATTCTTTACATGGTGCGGGACCGTCGATAGCGAAGCAGCTTTAGTACACGTTAAACATTGATAGTCTGAACTATTGATAGCTATTGATATTTTTACAAAAACTATCGATAATTATCGATAGTGACAATAGTTATAAATGTCATAAAAAATCGGGGTTGCCACCTTTTGATTCATCGAAATCGGAACAAGCGTGCATGGAACTAGAAGTACAAAACCCAATTTTTTTTTGATGAGCGAAGGGGCACACCTCGGCGTCACTAAATAATCGCAGGCACGGGGCACGGAACTAAAAGTACAACACCCAAAATTTTTTTGATCAGCGTGGGGAGAGGGAATCGGGACAGGGACATAAGCATAAGCTGTCAACTATTGCTGTATCGTCGAGTACTATTGATAGCTTCTGATAGTAAATAACTATCGATACTGTCGATGTTTAATGAACACTAGAGCTGCAGCTTGAGAACATATTTTATTCCATTTTCGTTCCTGTACTTCATAGCGTAAAGATGGTAAAAGTTAATGTTTAACTTAGGTTAAATAGAAACTGACAAAATTAATTAAGATTTGCTGACCAGCGCCACTTTATTGTTAAGGAAAACTTATACCCATAAGGTAAGAATGTAAAGGAGGAGGGTAACTAAGGCCGGTTTTAGGCCTATTTTATTTTTGGATTTAAATTTTAAAAAATCATTTTTTATCGTCTGTCATCAACATTTAATTGATTCACCCCCCAACGGAATCTCTCCCCCACTCGCACATATCTATTTTTTTTTTTCAAAAAAGTTCATATGAACTACCTTCTCCACTAATCCCTTTCCCCTTCCACGCCTACTTACCCACCCACATCCTTATTTTGTAACTCGACTTTATAAACATACAGTTATATAATGGAACTACAAAGATCCTTTATTTTTATCACAAAAAAGATGATTTTTTTCATAAAGTCGAGTTATAAGATAAGGGTGGGGTGGTAAGTAGGCGTGGTGGGGGGAAGGGATTAGTGTGGAAGGTAGTCCAGATACCGTTCCTGGATTCTGGATTCTGGTTATCTAATACTTAAAAGAGGTATAAGAGATATGTGCGAGTGGAGATTCCATTTGGGGTGAAATCAATTAAATATTGATGACAGATGATAGGAAAATGATTTTTTTAAATTTATATCCAAAAATAAAATAGGCCTAAAACCGGCCTTAGCTACCCTCCTCCTTTGTAAAATATTAATGGTTGTTACATAAAATATCTTACTTCTAGATTCTTTTTTCGTACGTACAGATTTTTTATAAACAGTTTCATTACACGAATTTCTTATACAAGTATTAGTATATACCTATGGATCTGTGAAATGAGGTAATAGTGTTTATCTTATTTTATTACCTGAGTAATTGTTACATTTACGAAATCAGAATTAATTAATACAATGGTTATGAAATTGTATTAATGGATATATTTTCATTATTTGGTAACGAATGAGCAGTAAATTTGGGATACCCACGTGCAAGTGCAATCAGTAAACGAATCAGAAAAATAATATAGAGGAGTAGGCATGTGGTAATTTACCTACTTTGGTAAAAATGTAAAAGAACCCAGTACCACTTTAACGGACATCATTAAAGTACAGCGTATTTACTCCTTCTTTCTGTTCATTACGGTTTTATAATTAACTTTTCTGCACACTGCCGTTGTGATGTCATCGGCGTTTCGAATGCGTGTATTTTATTAATTTATATTGTACTATTTTAACATTTTATTTTCAACTTTTACATATTTCTAGCTCTTTTGAAGAAGAAATGTTATTGTTTAATACAGATTCTACTAAAATATTGACTTAGCGCAACAACCAAATTGCGACCTGTAAATTATTTCCGTACGCACGTACGTGCATAAATTGATGGAAAAAAACTCATGGTGAACGTCGATCTCGATTTTGATCAAATAAATTTACATTAATCTGAAAATGAATTGACATTATAAAATGAAATCTCCATTTCTTATGATATATATTTTATATTAGCTAATTCCTCATCACCATACAACAGCAATATACCAAACAGTGTGTTTTACAACGGATATAAAATTTATAATCATTTGCCCATTGATTTAAAAAATTGCAAAAGCCTATTTACTTTTAAAAAGAGGATAAAAAATTTACTAATTGAAAAGTGCTTGTATGGTGTTAACGAATTTTACTCAGTCTGACTGTTTATATATTTATGTGTTTATTTATTTATTGTGTTTATATACTTTTGTAGTTTATTATTATGTACGTGTTATACAATTTTACATGTATTTTATTCTATATTTTGTACTGTACTATGCTTATGCATATTAGCTTAGATTTTTCACGGACTCCTGAGTTACTTCTATGGTTATTAATTAATTGTACTTGTGATTGGAAAATAAAGGTTATTATTATTATAATTATGGATGAATTCTACAGACAGCGCTATTCATAATTAAATAAAAACACGTATTTTCCCGTACTAGAATCGAGTTGCTACTGCGATGAAATAACAGCCGTCAAACTACTTTTTGTCTATTATACACCATTCCCCTTGGAAAAAGTGATGAAATATTGCTGAAAATAATTTACCTGGATACAATTTTACATACAAAGGAAACAAATCACACGACGCACGTACGATATCGATAGTAGGAACTAAACATTAATTTAGTTGACCTGTAGGCACAAATTGCAAAATGGCACTGGCGGAGATAAAACAGGTTAACCTGGACAAGTGAAATAGCTTCATTATGTTCTTGTTGTTATTCGTTATGTTATTCTGATATCGTAATGAAAGAAACGAAAAGTGTTTCCGAAGGCGATTGTTGAAATTCTGCCTTCCTTCAAAATACCCTGCCAGCTGACAATCTTTTTTATTATTAGGTTTGCCACTCACACCACCGTGTGAGCACCCGTACGAGTTTGACTGACTTATCTTCATAAATATGTTTGTCAATGAAACCTCTTCTGAGATTTTCGCTTGCATAGAGTAGACGGCATATAGGTCTGCTTGGAATACACTAAGGTATTTGTCAAGTCGCACCGATGAACTGAAGCAGACTACGATGTCAAGAATATGTTGTATAAAAAAAAATATTAGAAAATCACGCAGATAAAATGGTCATCAGCTCTACTTCTAATAGTCAATTTTCAAGATTCGACTTTCTGCCTAGTATAAAAGTAAAACTACTACCTACCTACACAAACAGCTTATCTTAAAAGGTGTGTATTTTTAGATCGTAACAATTCGGAATCGAATATGTGTTCATATATAAAATAAATTTTAGAATGGCCGATACTACCACCATCCGAAATATTTCAGTTCCTCCTGAATCGCCCCGTATAACATTAAAAACTTCGAGATACCATTTAGATCTAAAAAAGATGGAATAAGTTGATAGACAATATACAAGTAATCTGTAAATTCAGCATTAGCGTTTCTAAAAAGTCTAAAGGTGGAGTTGCAAAGCCGTGTAAAGCGGATCCCCCGAGCTCCAAGAAGCACCGTGATGGGAGCTTTGATCATCCAGCCGAGTCGGGGTCTCACTTTACCCCGCTGTAACCGCGTTAACAGCACGGAACACTCCATTTGCAAATTAAAGGCCAGAGCTTCCGAGTCATTGCATTCCTCATCACTTTATAGTTTCATATTCTGTGCTCATTACTCGCTGCATATTCATAATTTTAGTCTAATTTCATAACGATTCATTTTATGCAATTTATTTCGTAATTTCTAATAATCATGTTATCTAACATTAAATGTTTTGGTCTTAGAATATTTCCATCTTATGTTACTATATGAAAAAAGTTTATTACATGTTGATTTAAAAACTTATCAGACATTTTAAAAATCCCAGTTTTCCTTGGGAATCGGAAAAACGACTGACGTTGGCATCAGCTTTGAGTCATGTCTCGATTCACGATGGCAATGTCATTGCTCAGATCTACTAATTAAAGGGATCATTCCACATATTTAAATTATGAAATTAAAACTTTACTCGTACTTTACCCGTAATTTTTTGTTTTCTCATATATTGTTTGATGTAAGAGAAAAAAATTATAAAATTTTCACGCGCTCCTCGTGACGTAACGAACTCCTACCATTCTCATTGGTTATTGTTTGGTTATTGGCATAACTACTAATAGTCCAATTAATGAATGCCCAAGGAGAATTTTCCTCTTCAGGAATGTGTTGGGGGGAAATATAATAAAAATCCCCGCACCTAGCCCCACCGCGTCAGGGGGGAGGTTCCTTTTTTCGATTCTTTGCTTATAACTCGGCTTTTACTTAGCAATAATAACACAATGTAAACAAAGATGTGTTGTTAAAATATACTTCTTAAAAATACATTATTTTGTAAATATTTCATAAAACATTCCAAAATTTTGGAATTTTTTATGATTCTTTATTAATATCTAAACGTGTGTGGCAAGAATTTTCCGAATAACGTATTTTTCATTTCCATGGAAATTAGAAAGGAGGAGGGTCTCTAAGGCCGGTTTTCGGCCTAATTTATTTTTGAATAAAAAACACTGATTTTTTTTTTATTATCATCTACTATCAATATCGAATCGATTCCACCACAAACGAAACTTTCCCGCACTCACCTTCCCTATTTATACCCCGCCCTAAACAATTAAATAATCAGCATTCAGTTGATTTTTTTGCAAGTTATTGAAACATTTTAACATGACTGTTGCTGAATAAGGATATTTTTGATTTTGTACGTGTATTTTCGTTGTTTCGGAAGGGGTAGGAGAGAGGGGAGGGGGTGACAGGGGGTAAAAAGGGAGGATGGGGGAAAGTTTCGTTTGGGGTGGAATCGGTTTAATATTGTTAGTAGATACCAAAAAAATGTTTTTCGAGTTTTTTCTTCAAGAAATAAATTAGGCCGAAAACCGGGTTTAGAGACCCTCCCCTCCTTTATCACTAAAAAGTAGAATTTCATGAAAATACACATAATTGTACAACATTTCTAATTTCCCTGGAACTGAAAAACATTTTATTCGGAAAACTCTTACCACACACGTTTAGACATTAATAAAGAGTCATAAAAAAATTTCAAACGTCTATTTGAAAAATGGTAAAAATAAAAAAATCGGCATTTTCCTTCATTTTAACGCCGTGGGGAGCCGGCTAGATATTAACCGATTTTGCTAAAAATTTAACCGAATTAGTTTTAGATACATTGCAACAAATTATAAACTATATCATTTGCAATTTCAATTTTTTTCACTCTGAAACTCAGTTATTTTACATTGAATATTTCCAAAAATTTAATTTTGGAGTTACTTTGCGTCATGTTAATCGCGTTTATCTTCTTGAACATTATGCTCATGCGATCACTAGAAGTAATCTTCCATCTAATAAACAAGAATTAAGTGTGTTATTTTTTAATCTCAGGCAAGTGAAGGTCCAAATCTTGTGATTAAAGAGACATTAGTTTTTTGGGAAAAGGCAAGAATTCCTACAAGAATTGAAAAAAACTGCATCATCACGCTGGAAAGCCTTCACCACCAATGGAGAAAACTGCAAAAGTGCTCTAAGCAGAGAACCGAAACCCAACGATGGAAAAAGGGAGACTTTGTGACAAGATTTGATAATTTATTTGATATCGCACATGCAGAAGCATGGCAATTGATGACCATCGAGGAAGAAAAATAGTTTCTGATCCGACAACGTGAGAAAGGCAAATCAGGCTTCATGATAGGGTATTAGCGGAAGAAGAAATAAGAATTAAAGAACAACAACAGCAAGCTTTGCTAAAAAGTGAACGTCTAAATTGTTCACCACGTGCATTAGAATATTACGATTTAGATATGCAGGATGACACTGTTATTATTTGAAGACAAAAATACCATTGAGAAACAGAATGTTGTTGAGTAGAAGTTAAACATACCTTATCAGTTTTCTTAAATTTTTATTAATTTACTTTTTTTCTCATTTCTCTAGTTAGTCTTTAATTGCATTTTTGGAAAATCTAATAAATAACAACAACCAACAGCCAATATTTAAGCTACCTTCATTACCTTAATCAGATTTTTTTGAAATAAATTTGCTGTCTCGCAGTTGGCCAGTTTTCCGAAAACAACTGCTTTCAGAGGCATCCAATATATAAAAAAATCAATTCAAATGCACTAATATAGAAATGTGGCAATACATTAATATGATAGATAATAAGAATTCTGCTTAGAACTGTAAAAGTATGGTTTCCTAAATCATAATAGTTTCGAAACTACCAAAAAAGAACCACGAATTTTTAATTTATTATTATTGCATTTGCAAAAAGTAGAGGCCGAAGGCTTGCAATACTCTAACAATAATTACCTTATATCCAAAAAACATTATAACATTTTAATATAACAAGACAATAATTATAACTGAAAAATAGCATTTTGAAGAAATGTTAACACCGCATTAACGCCCAGATACGGGAGATTTCTATAGTAATGGTTCAGGCGTTCCTTGCATAAGGTAAAATGCTTAAGGGACAGGTTAAGGTGAGATTGTACATGTACACTCAAACAACACAGGAGCTAAGTACAGATCCCCAAGGGGCCCCACACAGACCATTACGCACTTTAAAGGAAGTATCTTCTATCCTTACTCTAAATGTAGAAAAACACACTACCAAGCGTCTAGGTGACACGACACCAATTTATATTTGTGACTTCAATTATTCTTTCTATATTCTCTTTTGGTTTCTGCTATCGAAGATTTCTCTCCGACGGGATTGGAATTTGACGTGATCTGTATGTATTTAGATACTAATAATGGTCTCTGCACTTAAAGATTTATGGAGAAATCGCATAAAAAAATCCTTATCAAGCTCCCGTAAGGCGACCAGAACTTAGGTAATCATGAGATCCCGATTAATTTTAGGTCTTCCAAACGAAAACTCCAGGGATTAAGACTAGCAACAAGTCCTTACATCAATAAAATGCAATTAGTTCAAAGAATACCATTTATTTAATAAGTATAAAATAATACAGTGATTTCCTGCAAAATTATATAATGTGAAAGAATCACACTTTTTAACCATACAACTGAGAGCGTGCGCTAACAATCGATTTGGTAGAAAAGATTAATTTCACCTCCTCAGGATTTAATGCAAGCCTCTTAAATAGAATTTAAAAATTTTTCATTTTGGTAATTACGGCTGACTGAAAATAATACAAATAAAAAAAAAATAAAAAAAATATTTTACTTAAAAATATTTTGGTTCGCTTATGAATAGCTTAAATGTCCCAGATGATGATTTTATCATTCACGGGACGGAGTTCGACTAATACATGAGTTTAATAACTTTCGGCCCGTCTTACGACGTACTTGTCCCTATGTAGGTTCAATATAGGAAAAATGGCAGCGAGTCGCCTTCGGACGATTTTTAGGCAAAATGAATTTTTGAGTCCTTTGTGAACAAGGCGGTTTTCTCTATAACTTTATTATTTGGAAAGCCCTGCAGTTGGCTTTCCTACCATCGCTTTGTATTGACCACCCAACGCACTCGACCAAATTACGAGTCGCTGGGTGAATCAAAACTTGTTTTATTCGAGAAACCGGCCTTGTGCATTTTCACTGATTTTTTGCCAATTTTTGCTTTTAGGCGCTACGCCGCTTTTGCCAAATTCGTCGGTTTCGCCCTTTTAATACATTGCCTTGTTAAAATTTTATAGTCAGTCTTTAGAACAGGGTATATAATGACTGTACCTCCATGGTCAATGTCTTCGGCGGAGGAATTAAAGTTGAAAATATTTTGAATATTTTCAAAGTACTTTTTTGTCGTACTTTTTAAAAAATATGTGATTCATTTTTCCATGACCACCATATTCTTTCACTCTCATATCCTGGACCAAAATATATTTTCCTAAGTAAAAATTCGAATTTTTACCTGGTTGTGCCTAATGTCTTATCGAACTCATAGCGATTCTTTTGGACTAGTTTGTGGCTCTGAAGTCTCTCAGACTCTTGAAAATGTCCTTAAATTAAATTTTTGCCTAAATCGAATTTTTATTTTAACTTCGACCTAGGTCGATTCTGGAAGGTTCTACAACAGGAGCAACCACAGATACAAAAAATAATAGAATACACCGCAATTTGACATGCCTTTGTAAAACTTATTTTGAATTACATCCTCTCCAAATTCAAATACTGATAGGATCTATTGCATCTGCTGATCGATCACGTTAATTTATTACTATCTTCCCTTTACGGTTAAGGAATAGTCCATTCGTTACAGGCTTGGTGTATATTTTAAGTAATTTTGTTTTTTATTATTTATTACTCATCTTCTGACCATTTTTATGTACGATTTTCAGGGGTAAGAAATTTGAAAGGATGTATATTTATGTTTTTATCTCAGTAAAATCGATAAGATAATTGCTCCAAAGGATCTAATTATTATCCAAATCCGTTAAATACATATGTATATATACGTATATAAATCTCCTCCCATTCCAGAATATTTATTTAGGAATTAAAAGAATTTTATACAGAATCCTACTTCGTTTACGCACACTCGTACAAAAAGAGGAAAATAAAGCATATTTATTTTTCCAACGTCAAAGAAGCTCAACATATCAAACGACTGAATTGAAGAGCATCATCGCATTATAGCATCCTTCAAAGTGAATATTCATCAAGGATAAAAACTTTCTTTTGATACAAAAATAAACTTTAAACCGAGAAATAATTTATTCGCAATTTGTAATGCTTTTAGTGTCCCTTTTCACCTTTTTGAATACCGACGAAATAAGTGCACTTCACTACAACTGTTTTGTAACTGAATAATACTGTAAACATATCTTATTTCTCCTTTTATTTATGTTACTACTACACCTGACTTCTACCTTCTACTTACTCCTTTTTAAGTTTAATTTTTACATTATCTTAAACTTTGTCAAAGAAATGGACGCAATTTCTTAATTAAAAAGCGAATAAAATGAAATGAATTGAAATGAAATTTAATGACCAAAAACCAGTATCAACACAATCGAGTTCTAGTTATCTCCCGATGATGCGAACTTGATTAATGAAACTTGTGTTAAGTTTGTAAACATTCATTTTATGTTTTTGGAAACTCTCTAAGTATTATTATCATTATCACTACACAGTTGTGCCAACCGCCCCTTTAGAATAATTAATAAAATACATATCGTGCGGAATCAGAAAAAACTGTCATTTGCATTTTGTACGAATTATACTGAGTTGCTGAAAAGGCATTACAAATCGAATGCAATAATTGGTTTCGATGAATAGCCTGTAAATGTCTTAGACAGAAGCAGCAAATCTAATAAAAATAATATGTTATTAAGGCCACTAAAATCTACAAAATTACCAAACTCCGGATTTATTCGAAGCCAAACTTTTTTTATGGCCTTATTTATATAAACGTCCTAGCGGAGTTTAACTACAGCTATTCCACCAATCAACCAGGACACGTACACATCGACATCGATACAACACTCACTCCCTGCGACATTGCCATCTGCTGCAACTGAGACTGGAACTCAGGAGAGGAGGGTGAGTAGCCGTGTTGTCTCTCACACCACAACCGCGGTCTTTTTTTGGAGGGAAATTCCCTCATAGATACGTCGAACCGCTCTCGCATTACTTCAACGTGATGATTTCTTTTGTTTGAATTTACTTGTCATTCTCTTTTCCTCCTCCTTTTCTCTCATTATATACACTATCATCCGCTTCAGTGCGGCCCATTGTTCAACGGATACCAGCATTATGGTTATGACGGTTTCTGGTGTGATGATTTGTTGCAGCGCAACCATAAACCTCTCACTCGCCTCCCTCCATCTGTTGCACCGAAAAACTGTGTGTTCCACCTCATCTGGGTCGCCGTAGTACGCACACTCGCTGCTGCGTGCCTTTTCTATGCCGCAGATATATTTCCCGAAGCACCATGTCCAATAAGTGCCTGCGTCAGAGAGTAGGACACTTCCTCATGCTTCCTGCCTATCCACGACGCAATTCTGGGAATGAGCCCTTGCCCCTATTTCGCCGTGCCATTTTCCTTTGTACCTTTGCACGTCTAGTTCTGTTCCTTTCTATGCTTAGCGCGGATCCCACACTGGTGCGCCATATAAGACGACGAAGTGAACGACCGAGAGCAAAAGCAGCCTCCTTTTGTTCTCTGCAGGCCCTCTGACGTTTGGCACTAATCTTGCCAGTGATGCGGCCGTTCTTCCTGCCTTCGCGGCCCAACCGCGGTCTAGCCCACTACTATCGCCTCCGCAACACGTGAAAAATGCCACTAAACATCTATTCCGTAGCCGAGACTCCGTAACGCAATCCCAACAATTTACTAATTACCAATTTAAATCTCTTTGTTTTATTTAACTAGTTTACATTGCATTTTGGTAACGTATTTATATTTTGTTTACAATTAACCAAAAGTTTGAAGTTAATTTTTGTCTAGACCTCTTGTCCGATTTCGATGATTTTTTCTTGTATGATAGCCTCTTTATTCAAGAATGTGAATGTTCTATTGTTTTTTCAAAGAAATTTTGTTGCGACGTGTTTTTTCCATTAAATTTTGTAACACCCTGTGGAGTTCAAAAGTTACACCAGCAAGTTAGAATTTAAATCGTACTTTAGTCTTATCTTTTTCTAATATTCTCTTTTTTGATTCAGTTTATTATCTTCATTAATACCAGAAATACACATTTTAAAGCATAACATGTTTTTCTTCATTTCATTTTAGAAAAACAGAAGTAAGTAGCATGCTATGGAAAAAAGAAGAGACATGTGGATTAAATGTCAAAAAGCATTTGAAAGGAGTGTGTTTATTGTGGTAATAGCCGTATTTTTTCCAATATTTTTGTCAATATGGAACGTGAAGCACAAAATCTTAGTGGTGAAGAATGTGCTCAAGCATTAATATTGGTTGAACAAGGTTGGAGTTATCGAAGAATTGGACAGCGATTTAATGTTGCGCATAAAACTGTTTCAATAGTGATACAAAGGAATTTCTTTGACCGGTCGCACGGAACTTGTCGTCATTAATGGAATCCTTACAGCTGTATGGTACATACAAGACATTTTAGACAACCACGTGGTTCCATATGCGCCATATATAGGGTAAGGCTTTATGTTAATGCAGGATAATGCCAGAGCTCATGTTGCTCGAGTTGTGCAAAATTATATGGCAGAAGTCGGAATTGACACCATGGCATGGTCAGCTAATAGTCCGTACTTAAATCCAATGGAAAACCTCTGGGATAAACTTGGTAGAAAATTACAAGAGGTACGTAATCAATTAGACACCTTAGAAGACATTGGGCGGAAATTGGTTCAAATTTGGGAAGAATTGGACCAAAATGAAATAAGATTGCTTATTTTAAATGAATCGGCGTTGCCAAGAAGTTAATCGTGGTAGACGCGGAAATAAGCGCTATTGACATTCCTTCTTTGCATCTTGTTCATTTGCATTTAATTTTTTGTTTCGATATTGCCTTTAAGTAAAAACATGTTATGCTTTAAAATTGTGTATTTCTGGTATTAATTAAGATAATAAACTGAATCAAAAAAGAGAATTTTAAGAAAAGGTAAGGCTAGAGTACGATTTAAATTCTAACTTGCTGGTGTAACTGTTGAACTCCACAGGGTGTTACAAAATTTAATGGAAAAAACACGTTGCAATTATTGTTACACCCTGTAATGAATAAAACAAAATTTCTTTGAAAAAACGATAGAACATTCACATTCTTGAGAAGAGGCTATCATACAAAAAAAATCATCGAAATCGGACAAGAGGTCTAGACAAAAATTAACTTCAAACTTTGGTTATTTTTTGGTGGTGCGTTAATTTCTTGGAGAAGTGTATATAGTGTATTGCGTATCAAAAACGTGGTAAAAGTAACGCAACGGCCAGATGTTACGGCGGTACAACCTTCAGGCAATGATATTTGTGTTTTGAGACGATCTTCTAAAAAGTTCAATCGTATTCTATTTATTGAAATATTTTACTTCACCTAAATTCAGTTTATTGTATTTTTTGGGGATGTGTCATATGCGATGTTTGTGCAAGGAAAATAATACAAAACCCTACTTCAGCTGTTAAGTATATAAAAACATTTATGCACAAAGTGCACGTTTTTATGGCTTATGTTTTCAGCGAGGTCAAAGGAGGTAGAAGGATAGCAAGTCCAACACCGTAAACATTGCTCCACTGAGCCGACGCACAGTGGGGCAAATAGCTCATTTTTTGGACAA
The DNA here is from genome assembly GCA_936432065.2 of Rutpela maculata. Classification (NCBI taxonomy): domain Eukaryota; kingdom Metazoa; phylum Arthropoda; class Insecta; order Coleoptera; family Cerambycidae; genus Rutpela; species Rutpela maculata. The sequence goes on from OW386285.2 coordinate 117,543,122, forward strand.
GCGATAATTCCCAAGCCTGGAATTAATGAAATTTAAAATTGCCTTTAATTCTATCGAGCCCGAATTTTGAAATTTCAAAATTAAAGGACTTAAATTTTGAATGTAAATTAAAATTTTATCAAAAAATTGTTTAAAATTATAAAAAAATATTACTTGGGGGGTTTTTTTGGTTTCTAATCTCATTTCTGATCCCCGAATTTTGCGATTCAAAAAACCAAGATAGCGGATCCAATATGGCGGCCATACTATTTTTTAAAATGAAATGTACATGCACAAACCGTTAAAAATTGTTACTTAGGACTTTTAAGGGTTTCTGATCGAGAATCTGAAATCTAAATTACGTAATATCGTAATCCAAAATGGCGAATCGAATATGGCGGCCATAATATATTTTTAATTGACATGTAAATGCGCAAATTGTTAAAAATTGTTACTTGGGGGTTTTAGAGATTACTGATCATGAATCTGAAGTACAAATTACGTAATATCGAAATCCAAGATGGCGGATCCAATATGGTGCCCGTAAGTTAAAAAAGAATGACAAATCAAGAAGGAAACTGTTAAAATCTGTTTTTCGTTTTGAAGTTACACTGAGAGTAACTTTACAAGTGTGAGCAATGTGATATATTTTTAGTGCATATCCAGATTTAAATATCTCATAAGAAAAGATGAAATATTATTTATTTCATTTTAGCACATACTGGAAATGCAACCCTAGAATTCAAAATTACGAAATTTTAACTGCGGAATCAGAAACCTCTAGGAACTAATTTTTAATGATTTTTGCATCTACGTCTTATTTTTTTTAAATTTATAACAGCTATATTGAATCCGATATTATGGTTTCCAAAGTGACGAAACTAAAATATCCGAAACAAGATTAGCGAATTAAGCCCCTGAGTAAAAAATTTTAGCAGTTTCTTTCTTGATTTATCATTCTATTTTAACTTACGGACACCATTTGGATCCGCCATCTTGAATTTCGATATTACGTAATTTAGACTTCAGATTCATGTTCAGCAAACCCTAAAACTCCTAAATAACAATTTTTAATAATTTGCGTATATACATTTCATTTAAAAAAATATTGGATCCGCCATATTGAATCCGCCATCTTGGATTACGATATTACATAATTTAGACTTCATATTCATCGTCAGAAACCCTTAAAAACCCTGAGTATCATTTTTTATCAATTTGCGCATGTACATCTCATTTAAAAAAATATTATGGCCGCCATATTGGATCCGACATCTTGGATTTCGATATTACGTAATTTGGACTTCAGATTCATGATCAGCAATCTCTAAAACCAAGTAACAATTTTTAACAATTTGCGCATTTACATGTCAATTAAAAAAATATTATGGCCTCCATATTGGATTCGCCATTTTGGATTACGATATTACGTAATTTAGATTTCAGATTCTCGATTAGAAACCCTTAAAAGTCCTAAGTAACAATTTTTAACAGTTTGTGCATGTACATTTCATTTAAAAAAATATTATGGCCGCCATGTAGGATCCGCTATCTTTGTTTTTTGAATCGCAAAATTCGGGGATCAGAAATGAGACTAGAAACCAAAAAACCCCCCCAAGTAACAATTTTTTATAATTTTAAACAATCGTTTGATAAAATTTTAATTTACTTTCAAAATTTAAGTCCTTTAATTTTGAAATTTCAAAATTCGGGCTCGATAGAATTAAAGGCAATTTTATAATGAAGAGTTTAAAAAAAAATTTTAATTTCATTCATTCCAGGCTTGGGAATTATCGCTTGTCCAAAAAATAAGCTATTTGCCCCACTGTGCGACGCTAGAGTTTGTTACATATTTTTTTCCGACATTCTTTGCTAACCTGACTTTACTTCCAGGTTCAGTATAACAGCAATAAAATCACGGTAGAAATAGTCTAATCAAGGATATGCGTTCGAAACTTAGGTATCTAGTACAGATAAATTGGATTTCAATAACAAATAGCAAGAGTCATTTTTTTTTTTTTTGGAAATAACTATAAAAATACTTACCTTTACATAAGAAGAAGTGTTCCTAGCTGCGCGTTGGGCGAAACATAGTTAAAAAAGTCCATTTTGCTCGAAAGTATAGTTTTTTTATCTTATTTAAAAATATATACTGAATAAAAAAAACTTTTTAAAGTAGACAAAATGTATTAACTTTTAGTTTGTTTTTTTAGTTGCTGAACTATAAAAAGTGATTGAATGGCAGTTTTTGGTAGAAAATATGCGTTATTTATAGAGAATTTATCAAAATAGAATGGAAGAAATCAACTTTATTATGTTAGTGAGTGAGGTAGTGGCTACTGAGCTCGTGGCAGTCTCAGATGAACAGTTATTCACAGCGATCCTGATGATGTCGTTTAGAAACCAGTTACCATTAGTTAGCAGGAGACTTAAGAAAAAACGTGGTGATTCGCAGTTGGATTAAAAACTGAATCTTCAGATTTCAGTATTAGCTAGAAGAGAAGTTGTTTTGATTGATTCTCCAATAATGGGTGTTTATTTTATTTACCTAACTAGTATAATAGCGTGCCCAGATTAGGGCAACAATATCCATAAAGTAGGTATTTTCGTAATAAATAAAAAAGTGTGTAAGTTGTGATTTGCATAATACCTAAATAATATTCTCTAATTATATTCTGGTTGTCCAAACTTATTGAAATTGACGGTAGTGAGAGCGATCAAGAAGATCCAGCTGAGAATATTAGTGAAAGAACGTATATGATTGGAACAAACAAGCAAAAGATCCAGGATGTTATGAAAATTAGTTGTCAGAATCATTTGGTCCAAAGGTAACTCCAGTAGATGTGAAAAGCCGACTTCACTATTTTCTTCTGGGTTTTTCTGAATTTCTATTACTAGAAATTTTAGCACAGTCAAACTTAATACGCCAACACAAAGGGGGACTCAGTTTTCATTATTATCGATCAGGAATAATTATGTTCATTGATTTTCATCCACTGTCCATCATGAGATTCTACTGGTACACAGACAAACATTTTAGAGGTTTTAAAGTCTGGGTTATGTGTTACACAGTCACTGGATATATATGTCTCTACCGAAAAGGAAACTTCGAATGTGGGTGAAAGTCTTAAAAATAGCATAAGCACTGAATGGTTACTGCATATTTTCTTAGACAATTTTTGACTTCGTTGAAACTCGTAGTACAACTCTAGAGAACTTAAAAAATTTTTTTCATATGACATTTGAGAACAAGTAAAAAATGAAAAATTTAGACACTGATTATCCTATGACAGACATCTTAACCACCAGTTTATTCAGTGCAATCAACAAGTTTTGTAATAACAGTTGAATTTAAATATTTTGCACACATTGACAGTTCTTGCACAGTACTGGACCACTTAAACCAGCTTTCCGACAGCCCATTTGCAAGTGAAATTACCTGTGCAACTGCATTATATTAAATTTTATTTTTAGAGCTTGGTTCTTGGGGATGGGCAGAAGTATTTAACTTCTATCTTTCGATCACCTGTCTCGTATATTTATTATTGTCAAACCACGTTTGAATTTGATAATACACTATCATTGAATGAGACTTTTACATCAAATGTTGGTAGTAACGATCTCAGTTTTTAAGTTTTTTTTATGTCTTTATATTCCTCGAATCTGTACTTTCTAAAAGATTTTGTCGTGTCCTTGCCTCCATATAAAAATATAAATAAAGTTTTACAAGCCTGTTTTACGTCTGTCTTTATTTACTTTGTGACATTAAACTTCTTGGTCAATTTTACTTCGATATCCAGTGGAGGTATAGTAACGCAAAAAGAATTTTTGAAAATCATTTTTGTTCAGATACGCTTATAATGTCATGAAACATCGAAATTTTAAATTTAAGCACAAGAAATTTCTGTCTGTCTGTCGGTCTGTCGTAACTTTTTTTGTGGGCACGATTACTCTGGAACCGTTTAAGATATTACCTTGAAATTTGGTACACATGTGTATTTTAATGAGATATGGATTATATTTTGATCGTATTCCGTTGAAGGGTTGGGGGGTAAATTGGGGTAAAGAGTAAGTAGGTAAATCAAGCAAGTAAGAGTCCATAAAAATGGTATTTAGTATATATAAGAGAATTCAAAAATTTGTTTGGTATTAGCCACCCCCATTACATTACCTATTATTGAATGGGGTGAAAAAAATAAAATTGTGATTTAGTGTGTGTACAAGGACCAAAGGGCTGAAAACATTTTTTATACTTCATCCACCCCCCCCACCAAGGGTTACGATTAGCTGATTTTGATTTAAACCTTGCCGATACAAGCCGGCTTAAGTTTAAATCCTTAATAAAGACGTTTATCACTACGACATTTGAATGAATTGTATTCGACAATTGTTTTGTTGAATAATGGGAAATTTAAGTCATCTAAATGATATTGATGGCAACTCATACGGGTCTGCACCCTGATTGATGCTTAAGTTTATAAGTATATGATACCAAGTTTTACTATTATTAGCTACCTAGTAGTATTGTTAGTTAGATATTATTGTTACGTTAGGCGGAGTTATACAATTTCATATGTGGATTGCCAGATATTTTAAACAACCATTACATACATCCTATCAATCCATCCATCCATCCATCCAATCAATATTAGCCACACTTACACGTAATCATTGCTCTAGTTCTAGTTTTTGGCTTTATGTTTTACCCTCTTTCATGCGATCATTGAATGTTTATGCCATAAATAAAATTACCTACTGACTCAGTTTAGGATTACCTATATTTTTAACAACTGTATAGAAGCCTGTATGAAACGGTTTATACAGTTACTGCCCATATAAAGCAAGGATATAAAATGAATCCATATCGTAAAATCTTTCACTGCTCTCTGTTTTAGTACATTTTCTCCTGAGGAAATTTACAGTCAACGAATTTTCAATTTAAATTCGTAATTAATCAAATAAATCTATTAAACCGAACAATTGTTAATGCCTGTGTGTACCGGGACTGGGCTGTAAATAACAGTGACAGTAAAAACGAAAAATGGTGCACCATCAAAATTGGCTGGCGAAACGACCGGCAAGTGGAATGGGCATTTCCACGGAGCCAGTCGAGAGGAAAATGGAATCCCTTTAAAAACAGATGCCTTTAGGTTACAAACCAAAGTGTATCTCCTGTGCAGCCCGATGTACTGTAAACCCCGATGCCCCAGGGAAAGATGTGTACGAAAAGTACAAGCAAATATATGTAAACAGAGAAAAAGAACATTATAATTTTCTTGAAATTTTCAGGATGATGAATTTTTAATGGAAAGCTCAAAGCACTCTCCTACATATTTATTCTGTATGAAAAATATTAGTTTGATAATAGTACAGAGTAGGGACTGATAAATATTTCAGAAGCATTTTCAAGTGAGAAATTTGCAATATTTAAAAGATATGCAATTTTTGTTGGGGTATTTCTATAAAAAAAATTTAATATCGAAAAATATTTTTGATATCATCCTTGAACAGAGAAAAAGAGCAATACGATTGCATTGAAATTTGCAGGATGATGAATTTTTAATGGCAAGCTGAATGCACTCATATATTTATTATAAAGACATTTTTAATCACAAAATTACAACCGTCATATTAATTTCATAAATCAATTGTTAATAATAATAACAGGGAGCTTATAAACATATACAAATAAAATACTGAATAATACAAAAGGAAGATACAAAAAGATATAAGTTAATTAATTTAGAATATACAAAATATCTCCCAAGTTGGCAGAAGGCGGTATGGTGCCCAGAATTGACGCGGCATTCCCTGAATCACCAAACTGATTCTCTGTATCAGGTAGCAAGTGCTTTTCTTTTCATTTGAAATGCAGCGAATTTTCTTACCTATACAACTGATACATCTTTTAGCTTCATTGCCGCATGGACTCAATGTTTCAACAGAAAATGGCAAAAAGAAGAAACGTGATTCTTTATCTTTACATCTTTTAGTAGCTTCTCCGATGCGGGTAGCTTCTCCAGGTTTTTAGGATGTGTATTTAATATAAGATGATGCCAGTGTGTCACGACATGTAGCGTGCTATAGAAGGACCTTTTTCCCTTCCCATGCTACAAGGGACATTCCATTTTCCCTTTTTCCGTAGCATCTGGTTTAAGTATTGAAGTATTGAAGGAATTTCTGCCGAAACCAGAGTTCTCTTGATGATATCGTTATTTACTTAATATGACAAATATTATTATAATATTAGCATTGATTAATAATTATTTCAAAAATGTTTTCAAGCTAGAAAGCAATATTTAAAAGAAATGGATTTTTTAGGGCATTTCTGTAACATTTTTTTCAATATCGAAAAATATTCTTGATACTTTCCTTGGGCATAATTGAAATATTATTTACCGCTTTGCGGGTCATCTCAATAACCTCTCTCTGTAAAAAAGAAGGAGCCTTACCATTTACAGTTGACTCCGAATCACTTCTTGTGAATTACATCCCCCTGAGAGAAATTAAAAGTGCTAAATTTCGGTGTTGAGAGAAAGGCTAATCCTGGAACAAAAGGAAATGATATGAAACAGTCAAGCTTATTCGAGAGAATCACACGGTTATCAAATTGTGGCATATAACTATCTAATGCACATAACACTGACGCACTTAAAATCTCTTAAGATGCCGCTTTTATGGTTAAAATGATTTATGATAACTACCATAATATTGATCGCTAAAGGAAATAATAAAACATTTTTGCGTTAGTAAAGGAGTGACACATTATTTACTGGATGTGTAATGTGGGCTTATATTTAGACAATCCTCTGGCCTATCGTGGCTCACTCCGAAATATATTTCACTCAGTAAGTTTATTTCACTCAGTAAGCTTTTTAATAAAGTCGACAACCTTATTGGCGAGAGACTGTCCAGGCAGTTGCCCTTTGCCAAAGAGTTAAAATCTGGCTCTTTCTGCAGCGGGACAGGCACATATAGAACATGTTCTACAGTTTCATCATCCTCCAAACACAGACGTCATTTAGCGTTATCCTCTAATCTAAGTCTATGTAAGTGGTGATTTAGTCTGCTGTGCACAGTATAGAAGATAATTAGAGTTCTTAGGTGTGACCTGTTTAACTATAATAATTTCTCAGTTCGTGATGTCGAAGAACATGTAATAAACCCTTTCGAATAAAGTAATCCTGATAGTTCTTGCTAGTACTGGAGTATTTTCCTCTCAACCCAAGTCAGAATCGTTATTTTTGCAGTGCTTCACGATATTGCTAGCACTGGTTCTGGTCTAATATATCTTGGTGCTGTACCTTCCCTGGCTAAAGAGTCGCCTATTTCCTTGCCTTCCAGTGTCAATTTGTTGTTTCTGCCCAATAGTATTAAAGGCTTCTGGCAGTTCCGAATCATTTTAAAATGACAACGATAAGATCCAGGAGCTTTAAGAGCTGCTTAGCTTCTGAAAAGATTCTTATTGATCCGTTTCTAGGATGCGTCTTTCAAGCCTCCTTGCACACAGTTCAATGGCATGAATTTCAATCGCATTACTACCCAAAGCTCGAGGTTATTTTTCACCTTTGTGTTGATACCGTATACTCCGGCTACAGTTCCTTCAGGGATTTTGAAGCCGTCTGCAAACCAACAGCTATCTGCTCTTTTCAGGCCGGTTTTATTCCCATCCCATTCGTCTCTTCCAGGAAACAGAATTTTAAAAGGCAGCTCGTAGTTGGTCAAGGTAGGCATCACATCTGAAAGCATTCCGAGCCATAGACCTATATTCCTAGACTGAGCTCATCAGCAACTCCTAATGACGACAAGGTGATTTGTGTCTTTGGTTCTGTTTCTCTCTAGGGAGTTATTTTTTCGCTTTGTCTCTCTCTCGCCGCATAGCCGGGTGGGAGGTACAGCGTGAGGGGAAATGCGCTGAAGAGCGCGCACATTTCAATGTCATATCCCTACCCCAAAACTGATAGAAAAGCAGAGAAATATCAATATCGGTTGTAAGATTGAGACAGATACCACGCTGTAGAAAACAAAATTGTGTCGCCACTCTTCACCGGCAGATACTCAGTCTAGGAATATACGTCTATGTTCCTAGGATGTCGTGACTGCCAATGTCATCTGACGGATTGCTACCTTCCATTATGCTAGCCATTGGCATATTAATAGCCGCTTTTTGGAGGCTGTATATTACCCACCTAGCCCCTCTACCTCCAGGTAGATGTGTGGTGAGGGTAGATCCAGAAGAATTTCAGGACAACTGACGGTGTGGTACTGATTATACCAGTTATTGCTGGGTATACTTCTCTGTGTAACCTAGAATAACAATGTATGTAAAGTAAAATAAATATATAAAGAGAGGACTGCGGACAGAACAAGATGTTACTGGAAAGGTGATTTTATGAGAAGTCACTCTGCTTTGATAGAACAATTTTGGTCGAAGCCAATGTAAGAATAGAAGTTTAGTCAGCAACGCCCGCCTGCAACTTTCTCTTATTTCCTAATAAACTTGTTAAAAATACCTTAATAACATTTTAAATCAAAATTAATATATCATTAGTAATATTCGTTAAAACCTGAGAAATACACTGTATTACAGTTTCAATAACCTGCACATCTTCGTATTTTTGGGTGCTTGATCAAAAAGCTTAGAGAACATTTTACTCTATGATTATAATAAAACATACTTTATGTTAAAAATGACAGTATATACGCCTCTGGCGATTGCTCAGTATGACACACACACGTACACACGCTCAGTGTATGTGCGTGTATGCTATAGACATTCTTTATTTATTTATCTATTTGGGTATAATAAAAATATATATAGAACTGTAGATACAAATGTAAACTATATAACAAGAAAATGTTGAATTAGAATTTCCCGCTCAATTATGGCTAGTAAAAAAGTTAATTTTATGGTTAATCGCATATATCAATAATTTTCATGCAGGAATTTCAATTCTCATTGGCATAGGGTGCGAACGACTGTTTAGCCTACTTTTGAAAACTACAGTTGTTGGCAGTAATTAAATTAAATTATTAGAGCAGAGTACTACGAATAGAATATTTGTCCTAAATAGTTAAGAAAGGGTCTAGCCGTCCTTCCATGGCGAAACTGCCCCCGATAGGAATATATATCTTAACCTATGTTATATTGTAGAGGGCGCTAATAGTAGTTGATAGAGTAGATATTAGCTCTATATCTTAGTTAATTGAGGAGCTATTTGAAAAAAAGTGTCCAGAAACGACTATTTTTCAAAGCGATATATCGAGAAATAAAACTAAATGGCAGTGTTATGGTACACTTTACAGTTTATAGCAATTCCTATGGGCCAAGCCTAAATAAAAGTATTTAAAAAATGCAAAGACAAATTTTGTCAATAGATTTCTATCAGATCTAATTGAATTACCACTTTGAAAAAAATATATAATAATTGTCTATAACTTGCCTAACAGCATGCCAAGTTTCATTAAAATCCAAGAAGTGCAACATGTCGAAAAGAATTTTTAAGTAAGTGGACCACCTTAAACGACCACTATGTTGACGCTTCTAATTTGCATTGCATTTCATTAATCTTTGGAAAAGTTGCATTTTGACAGCTCATAAAAAGTATATCAACGGTTGGTGGTGTCAACTAGAATATTACAATGTTTTTTTGATCTACTTTTATAGTGACTATAGTCGGTCTCAGTTAAGAATGCAGTTGTTTACGTTATGAGTGGAGCATAATTTACACAGGATATGGAAATTCCCAAGTAAGTGGAATCCCCCCATGGTTGACTCAAGCCAGTTGGTACATAAAATAAAAATTAACGGTTTAAATTGGCTTTTATTTGGCACTTTTCTTTTATACATTGAAATAGAAATACATTGAAATTATTTAATTCATATTGCAACGTATTTTATTTAGAGTAATAAAAGCTCATTATAGACGTAAATCCTCAAAAAATGTCAGTGTTATAAGAAATGGGTAAACCTACTACTTGCTTGTGCTCGATATCAGGCGAGCTGTTCTTGTCTCTGAACTGTGTCTTTGATCTCATATACCTGCCTAAAAAGTGTACACAAATATCATAACCTCCGTGTAAGTGCATGACCACGTCGTCACGTCGGTGCACCGCACATCGCACATAGCACCGCACTTCGCACATCGCACACTGAAATTAAATAAACCATTATTTTAAATGAGAGTGGCCATATCGACGCCCCTCGCAGATCGCCCAATAAAATTAAATAGAACCATGCTCTTAAATGAGAGTGATGAAATCAACAACTTGAGCTTCGCACATCGCACAGCGTTTAGCACAGGCGATACCGCGTTTGTGAATCCTTATTTGTAACAAAAGATTAAAGATAAATATAACTAGAGCAATCTGATTTTAATAAAAATGGAAGGAAATAGCCGAACAATATATGAACAATTAGTACAATTTCTTTTGTATTAATATTCATAAATATCATAAAACAATAAAATAAATTTCGATGTGCGATGTGCGATGTGCGCTGTGCGAGAGAGATCAAAGATTCAGTTCAGAACGGCAGAGACAAGAACAGCTCGCCTGATATCGAGCACAAGCAAGTAGTAGGTTTACCTATTTCTTATAACACTTGACATTTTTAGAGGATTTACATCTATAATGAGCTTTCATTAATCTAAACAAAATATGCTGCGATATTAATTAAATAATTTCAATGTATTTATAAAAGAGCCAAATGCCAAACAAAAGCAAATTTAAACCGGTAATTTTTATTTTATGTACCAACTGGCTTGAGTCGGCCATGGGAATTCCCATATCCTGTGTAAACTGTGCTCCGCTCATAACGAAAACAACTGACGACCGACTACAGTCACTATAAAAGTAGATCAAAAAAACATTGTAATAGACTAGTTGACACCACCAACCGTTGATGTATTTTTTATGAGCTGTCAAAACGCAACTTTTCCAAAGATTATTGAAATGTAATGCAAATTAAAAGCGTCAACATAGTGGTCGTAAGGTGGCGGTCCACTTACTTTAAATTTTTTTTTGACATGTTGCACGTCTTGGATTTTAATGAAACTTGGCATGCTGTTAGGCAAGATATAGACAATTATTATATATTTTTTTCAAAGTGGTAATTCAATTAGATCTGATAGAAATCGATTGACAAAATTTTTCTTTGCATTTTTTAAATACTTTTATTTAGGCTTGGCCCATAGGAAATGCTATAAAATAAACTGCAAAGTGTACCATAACACTGCCATTTAGTTTTATTTTCCTAGCTTTAAAATTAACTAAGATATATCGCTTTGAAAAAAAGTCGTCTCCAGACAGTTTTTTTCAAATAGCTCCTCAATTAACTAAGATATAGAGCTTAATATCTACTCGATCAACTACTATTAGCGCCCTATACAATATAACATAGGTTACGATATAGGTTCCTATCGGGGGCAGTTTCGCCATGGAAGTACGGCTAGACCCTGTATGTCTAACAAAATAGAATTAATTGGATTGATACACATATATTCAATAATATAATATTAAGAGCATTTGTATAACACATGAACCTTGCTAATTTATTTTTAAACTTCCAAAACATGGATGCCCGCTAACTGCTAGATATTATATACTTCTGTCAGAGATAGAGTTACCAACATAAAAACCGCTGCCCAAAGAATCACTATTTCCACATCCAGATTTTCTATTCAAGTCACTCACAACGAAAAAATTTTGTATGTGGAAATAATTGTTTATGGAACTTTAATAATATAATATTTGAAATCCTGTACCCCAAAAAAACCATTTTAAGGTTTCTGGTTCTTGAACACACCCTAAATCACATGTTTTTTTCATCCCCTTTAATAATGAGGTGGGGGTGGTAATGCCAAAAATTTTTTGAGACCTCAGCTTCTCTTGTATATACTAAATATCAATTTTATGGACTCTTACCTGCTTGATTTACCTATTTTTCCCAAATTTACCTCAATTTACCCCCCAACCCTTCGACGGAACAAGATGAAAATATAATCTAGTTCTAGATCTCGTTAAAGCACATATGTGTACCAAATTTCAAGTCAATATCTCAAACGGTTCCAGAGTAAACGTGCGCACAAAAAAAGTTACAGACAGACAGAAATTTTTCTTTCGCTCAAACTTAAAATCTCGACGTTTCGTGACATTCTAAGCCTATTTGACCAATAAAAATTTTTAAAAAATTTTTTGTCGTTACTATACTTCCACTGGACGTGGAAGTAAAATATGGAAAGTTCACGGAAGTTAGTAAGACCATCTAAAACTAAGAGGATGCTACATATCTTATTAAATAATAATATATAAATCTTATTAATTGTATTTAAAAAAAGGTGCCAATGCATGTTAGAGTGCCAACAACTATATAGTTTTACCCCAAATAATGAATAAAGAACATTATGAAGAATTAATTACAAACAATTACCTACGTTAGAAAATAATTTGGTTTCAATCAAAAAATTAACTTAGTTCCCTGATGAAAGTTTAAGCGCCAAACTTTGACAGTGTATATTCAATTAAAACTTCTAAATAATGAAAAGTAGAAGTTTTTCCGATTTAAAAGTATAATTTCGGTCAATTTATTATCTGAAGAAAAAACATGTCCACACCCTGAGTATATTTTCCCTACGAATCTAATTTCTTTCTACCTCAATTAAGAGTCAAAAACTTAATTTATAGAACACTAATGAATTTCAATGTTGTAATAAAGTCCTTTTAATCTACTTTATCGTTTTCCAGCGTTGTATTTCGATTCTCTCTCTGCAATCTCAAAGTTTGTTCCTTTGTATAATATTAAGCCCCCTTCCAAATCCTCTGAAAACTTATTTAAACTTGTTAATTAACTGGACCCAAAAACAATCTGTTAGAAATGATTATTTGTTCAAAATCGTATTGTTAAAGAACTTTTAATTCTGTAACTATAGTTGGCGCTGAAAAGCTTTGATACTATTTTATTATCGGCATAATTAATTAATCAAGTTCGACAGGAGAAACTCAACCTTCTGTAAAAGAAAGACTTTTTAAATGAAGTAACAATTTTCTAATCTATCAAACTACTTAGTCAGATATAGTTTTTAAAAAATACATACATTATCCCAAATGACCTTTCGGATCTAAATCCAGAGGGCGCCATTCTGTCCGCGATTGCGAAAAAGCGTAAAAAAAAATTTTCCGAAAATTTTTGTCACTGAAAACTGATTAATTTTATGTTCCCACCGCATTTACAGGTTTATTTTTTAACATTTCTTAATGATTTTCAAACCAATAGAAAGCTTGCTCCTTCTAGATTCAGGTGCTGCCAAATAATTCTGGAAATTTTTGTTAACAAATGCTACAAAAATTGTTTAGACAAGCGAGCCCGAAAAGTGCACGGTAAATTTCAGCCTAGAGACATTTTTAAAACTATTTATTATAGACAGGTGCATACTTCTATGACGCGAAATCTGCAGAATAGAATGGAGCAGTTTTTAGTGAAAGAATCATCTTCATTGCTTTATTGTTGTAAAAAATTCGATTATTTTTGTACAGCACGCGTTGTGTTCCGCGCCGCGTCTTTTGGTAGATATAATTACTACGTTATCCCCTCCCATAAATCCGCGCTTGTGCCTCAATCTCTTTAGAAACATTCAGAAAATATGAATACATGCTTAGATTTAGAAACAAATGCCATTTGATTTAAAAATGTATGTAGTTTGTATTTTATTAATATTAACTTGTATTTCTCGAGATATCTAGAGATATCGTATAAAACAATACATAATAAAGATAAGTTTTTTCTCGAATCGGTGAAAATGAATAGACCGATATTAAATAAATAATAGATATGTATATAAATATGAATTCATTATTGAGATATGGAGCCACAGACAGACACACAGACGGCCAGAAACATGGGCGTCAAACTTCTAACAAACCTACTTTTTGGGTCGGGGGTTAAAAACAATGCATACAAAAAAGTTTTTTTTCTTGAATTAGTGAAAATGAATATATTAAATAAATAACAAATATGTATACTCAATATTTTTATACTGCATATCACTTTTTCATTATTTTACAATAAAGTCATACTATACATTGCGATCTATGCCATGTATCTTATTTTTACCTTCCCTCGCTTGCCGAAAGAAGTATTGTAATCGTGAAAAAATCACCCTCTGAGATTTCTCCGGATTTTCACGTTTCAGAGTACGTAGATTACGAAAATTAAAGCCATTTAATTCCGACAGTCTGCCTGTTTGTCGGTCTCTCTGTCTGTCTGTCTGTCTGTCGGTCTGGTGTCTGCCTGTTGGCGCTATGTGTACAATACCACTTGACGGAGAAGGTTAATATTTGGTAGGTAGTTGAGGCTACTACCAACGAAGAACAATTCCGTTAAAAATACACAGAATGCTATAAAAATATAATTAAGAAAAAATAATTACAGAACACAGTAATATTTGACAGGCAGTTATAACACAATTGTCAAGGAAGAAAGGTATGAAAAAAAATACAGGGTGGTCACCCAAAGAAAAATAAAAAAATGGTGATAAGCCCGATAATATTTAGCACGCAGTTAGCACAACTATCGAAGAAGAATATGAAAAAATATGGTCACTCATTTTTTTTTTTTTTTTTTTAATATGAAGGAGGACGATAATATTTCGCATGTAGTTAACACAATTGTCGAAAAAAAAAATGAAAAAAATACAGGGTGATAAAAATTTAAACGTCAGTAGGATCTGTTGCACGCGTGATCTGGTGCATTTATTACTTTCCTCCTTTTCCGGTTAAGATTTACCTAGTAAGAGCAACTTCTATGCAACTCGTGTCACATTTTTTTCTGTTTTGTTATTGATTGCATTTTCCCCATTTTCGCACGTTTTATGTCTGTTTTATTAAACTTTATAATATTTCACACTTATTTTAATTTACACGTATTTTCACCAACTAGCTATAAATGTATTTTTTATGTAAAATAGTTAAATAAACATCTCTCTATCTACCGGTGGTAATGGCTTTTAAATTTAGTATTTATCCAGATAATACGAATTAGCACCTAACTGTTTAATATTAATAAAACTGTTCCGGAAGCAATTAAAGGTATTTTTTCTCTCATCCCATATTTCTATACAGGCTAACCATAAACGCTGAAGTTTATTTCAAAATTGATTATTCCGTAGGTGTGTACAAACCATCAGACACATTGAGTGAAGCCTAAAACAACAGTGCAATTTTAATTAAAACTTTTTGCTAGTGCCCCGGGGAATGTATTGTATCTGGACTGCACATCGCCGTGCTGATACCTGACGTGGTGTTGTTGTTAATTAAATTTGAAAGTTCCCATGGGTAAAGGTTAACATCGGCACATATCGTAACTCGGTGAAATGTTCTCTTTTTCTCCACTAACTTCCCGTTGTAGAACCCAATTTATTCTGGCTCATTTAGAGGTAATTTGCAAGGCGTTATAAGTTGTCCAAATTACATTAAATTACAATTTTACGTCAAAATTAATTAAGTGTAGGCCTTTTTTGCACATTTAATAAGTAGCTGTTCACTATGTTATCCCATTTATGCATCTGCTGTATTATAATTATTATCTAGATGTATAGTAATATGATAATTTGACATTCTTCGAAAAATATACATCTCCATGAATGGAGGAAATATTCCTACACAGTGGTTTTATTTTTGGTTTTATTTACAATGACTTGACAGACGGTGTTTTGATCAATGCAATATTTTAATTGGTCCTTCGCTGCTGTATAGCATGTCTTATAGCATCGAGTCATTTGTTATGGTTGCCTGTCAGATGTACGGACTTACTAAAGCCCACAGTAGGCTAGAACCAACTTTAAATGAAATATGCATGCACTATCTCAATTCCTACGGGAAATGGTAGCTTGATCTGTCCTGAAACAATTCCCCTAACCCCGAAATTATTCCCTTGGCCGTTTTCTAGAAAATTTATTTTTTGCATTGATAAAAACAAGAATCTGCTACATTTTTAAAGTCTCTGAATACCCGGACATATTTCAAATAACCTATCAGTTAAGTATCAGTTACCTTCTTCAATCCCGAATTCTTACATTTACACAATAGACAAAGACAATATCAATTTTCATCGTGCGTTTTTCATGATCTTTGATTTCAATCATGGTCACAATATTCTTTGGCAGTGATGACGGTCTCGGATGTCTAGGGTCGAGCAGGACTACTGCTCTTTACCCTAGTACATCGCTGTAGACCTGGACCGGCCACGTGCGGGGCGGGCGAGCTTACTCTACATCAACTCCACTCACAAATGTGAGCGATGTGAATGATTTCGGTATATCTCCCCGGGTCTTGGCTTGTTGGACCTTGCTGGCTAAGGTCTTTATCTTCCGTCTCCATGATCTTTCTTCGCCAGCTTGTCACCCCTGGGGGTAGTCATCTGTATGTTCGGAAACTTTAGGGTATTTTTGGCTGGGATTGACTACTGTTATGCAAAATATCAATTGACAACCTGCCATTCGGATCTTCGGTTAGATAGGATGAGCTATGTAGCTCGAGGTAGTGCAGACCTAAGTGCTTTGGTAGCACTTTTGGTCTGCACAGAGCTAGGTGACTACGGGTACTGAAGGGTGTTTGTCAGGTACCTGCAGGATGGTGGGTAGGTGGTTCGGTGATCGTCATGTCTCTTCTGTGGGTTGTCTTCACCGGCCCATCGCCGGTTCTCATTACCACCTATTATCTGACTGAACGAAATGATCATCGCGAACTACATACGTGAACAACACGTGCTTACGCCTACTACGTAATCCTTCGAGAATGGAAAATCTACTCAGAGCCCTAATTCTGGAGTGTGAGAGAACGGGAACGTTCACATCACGGAAAGGATCATTCACATCCCTCGCTATTCTCTTGTGCTTTAAAATCGGTATTCTCGAACACATGGGATGTCGATCGCTCGAGGAACAGATGATTCAATGTTGCCACATATTTTACTGTAGAATCCACCAATAGAAGCCACGTATTTTTGGCGCTTAAAAGAGAACATTAGTTTCGTAACTAACCTAGTTTTTATAAATGAATGCTGTTTATGCTATTATTTTATTGAAAATAAAATTATATTATTTAAGTGCTACGAAGAAAAGCGAAAGTATTTAATTTGTAAGGCCGAATATGAAAGGAGAAATTACAATGTTTAAAAAGATCTGTGGAAATGCGAGAAAATATTTTGCAGGAAGTTAAAGATGTGAAAGAATATTGATCATAATTATGATAAATATTCATTTATAACAATTTAATTATACCAAAGTACCTTTGGACTAATTCATTTTCAATACCTGCCGTTTTCAGATGAAAAGAAGCATAGATTGCTCATATTTATAACCTCAAAATTAGGATGAATTATTAAAAAAGTGAAACTTTTTCGTATTACCAATGTGTTTTCAACGATTTTGTTATTAGCATAACAGTTACTAGTTTATGCATAATGTTTGTTATTGTCGTGTAAGAGGTTATTTCTTGTTTTTAGGGTGGTTGTGGTCACCACACTAGAGAAATTCGTGCATAGAGTTTTCTATTATACTATACTCAAATTTACCAATGAACTGTAATTGTGATAATTCAGTGTACCTACCTAGTTTAAAGTATTTTCATAAATTGTTGCCTTTTTATTACCTATTATTTTTTTATATATATAAAACTATAATAATAAAAGAAAACAGATATTCCATAATAATTTTTTTTTTTTTTTTTTGGGAAAAAATCATAGTAATAAACGTTTTAAAAAATCAAATCTGCATAAAGCACAAATACACAAATATTGAACATTTTATCATGATAAAAGTTGGTGCGTAGAAAAAAAATGCTTTTGACATGGACAAAATTTAGGTTGTGTGTTAGAAATAAAAAGTTGTGTCGCCTAATCAAAAAACATTTAAAATCAAAAAATCTTAAAACAACCAAATGAATTTCTGCTCGATACACATTTGAGAAAATCATTTTAAAAATTGAGAAAACCCACTTTTTTCTTTCAATATTTAGGCATGTGATTTTCCCAGAAAATGTGCATCGGGCAATAAAACATCAGCGTTTTCTACATTATATATATTTAACGCTTTTAATTCTGATCTCTAAATATTTTCATTTTAAATATTTTTGATTTGGTGCCATCACATTATTTTATTCTTTGCATATTACCCTGTACACGCAACCTAAATTTTGTTCGTGTCAAAGTGTTTTTTAAGAATAACATTTTCTGACAAATCAGGATTGACTCTGTTGTGAGGTCTTTCTTCAACGTTTTGTTCTTGATATATCCCAAATTCTACCTGTTCGGCATTAACAGGTATATCTGCTTTTATACATGTTATGAAGCACGAAGCACACAACAAGCTTAATTGTTTTTGATGCTCTATATAGGGGTATAGTGTATACCCTATGCTTGAGTAGACACTGAAACCTAAGGCATATATTTTTATTCTAAACAGCAGCTCTTCCTTCGGCTTTATTAAATGAACTTATGGCATTAACTCAGCTAACGATAAAAAAAATAGTCAATAGACTCTTTTCGTCTAATGATAATTATTGATAACCACATATTTTAAAAATCGAGGTTAAGAACGCACAAAACAGAATCATTGCGCAAACTCCAGCGATATTTTCTTAGGAGAACGCTCCGTTCCCTTGAAAAATAGCAAGAGAAGAGTATTCTCTTACAAACATGTGATGTGAACGATCACTTTTGCTCCAGAATACCATTTAATGCTTTGTAAGAGAACTCCGCCCACTTTTCTCATGAGAACGCTGTTCCCCGATTTCGAGAATAGGGACCCAGACGGCCAGTAGAGGCGCTCGGATTTCCCTAGCAAGCAAATAGTACTGTTATTCATTGGGTACCGCTGTATGGTAGAGCAAAATTGCTGTCATTAAAAATAACATAGGAATAGATCTAACGATTTTGTCTAAATTGACTTCCTACTTGGAAAGTTTATATAACCCGATTATTATCAAAACGTCTGGGGCTGTCGAGCATGAAGGTTTCTTGTATGTTATTTCTCCAAACTTGCTTTAAGTTTAAATTTGAATTGGAATGTTTAATTTTACTTTTTATCAATGCAAAAAATTAGTTTTCAAAAAAAATATTAAAAATGAATTTTCTAGAAAACGGCCAAGGGAATGATTTCAGGATTTACGGGAATTGTTTCAGGGCAGATAAAGCTACCATTTTAGTGATATCGGTCCAACGTTTTGGAGGGCGTCCTCTTCGCATCTTGCCATTTGTTCATTCCTAAACTATCATCCGTTCTATACTGTCCTCTCTCTGGTTGATGCGGCCAAAAGAATAAAAAGATTGTGATCCCAATGAACAATTTTTACTTCATAAATGTTCTCAAAATATCCATCACCAAATTATAAAACCATTTTATTGCAATTTTTTCTGGACTTTGTGTATGTAATTTGCATTTTTACCTCTAAAAAACTAGAGCGCCACCAATGTAACAAATATTTTAGATTTTCAGTAAAATGGTATTATAATCCACTAAATAAGCCGGAAAAAGTGTAAAATGTGGAAAAGTGGTGGAACAGCACCGATTTGAAAAATTCCTTTTTTCACGTGTTCTCTAGACCCCCAGGAACATTCATCAGCATTGACCTCTGCATTAACTCCAAAAATTTATAAAACTAATATTTCGACTTAGAAATGGGCTCTAGGAGGTTTTTTGTGTCGTTGATCATGATTCCGAGGTCCAAATTGAGCAAGTTCGTATTCCAGACTGGAATACGTGCCATGGAAAATTCCATTTCTTCAGAAAAAAATTAAATATTAACGTTTTTCCACGAAAATGTGCTCTAGGAGATTTTTTGGGTCGCTGATCATGAATCCGAGGTCCAAATTGAGGAACTCCATATTCCGGTATGGAATTCGTGCCATTTTTTGATGAAAGTTCTACTATTTCGGGCAGAAATTTTAATACGAATATTGTGTTGCGGAAGTGTGCTCTAGGAGGTTTTTTGGGTCGCTGATCGCGATTCCGAGGTCCAAATTGAGCAATTCCATATCCAAGACTGGACTACGTGCCATGGAAAATTCCATTTTTTCAGAAAAAATTTAAATATTAACGTTTTTCCACGAAAATGTGCTCTAGGAGTTTTTTTTGGTCGCTGATCATAATTTTGAGGTCCAAATTTAAGAAATCCATATTCCAGACTGGAATACGTGCCATGGAAAATTCCATTCCAGATTCATTTAAAGAGCATATTGAGGACATCAATCAAGTATTAGACGGTGAAATAGAATGCTTGTTAAAGTTATACAGTTATAAAATACATAAATCGAATATGAATTTGACTACGAAGCAAAAACTGCGCAAGGTCAAATATAATACTTTTTTGAAAAAAAGAATACACAAAATATTTATTTATTTATTTATTTATTTATTTAATTAATTACACTGTCCAACAGGTACTTGACCCAACTATAAGACAGGGAGGTAGAGTGAAATTACTTAGAGAAGATAACATCCGCACAAACCGATATCGCTAGCACGTGCCGATTGTCTAGGTCGTGTTCGGTATTTATTACATATTTATAGTGAATATTCAACTGTTTTTATGTATAAAACAGATGAAATGAAATTTATTTTAATTGCGACTGTCCAATATTATTAATAAACGAAAATAGTAAACTTAGTAGTTTTAGTATGTTATCTTCTCTAAGTAATTTCACTCTACATAGAAATTCTACTAAAAATTATACTAACAAACATTAAACGTGTATAAATAAAAAATGTATCTCAGAGATTAAAATAACTTATGGTAAATAACAAGACAGATAAAAAACAAACTATAATGTTTTTAACATTATCTATATAAAATATGAAATACAAAAGGAAAGACAAACAAGTTCAACTAGTTTCTTTGGTAATATGTTTTTAAAGCATTCAGGCAGCAATTAAAAATGTCTATATCACCAGAGATTGCGTTGTGATTGTCGCATATTACATAAATGGGTGAAAACTTTAGGATATTTGTACGAGGCGTAGCTAGGTAAAATACAGAACTATTACGGGACATTGTTCTGGGGATGTTAAAAGATAGTTTTGACAGTAATGTTGGTGCGTCAATAATATTTTTAATGATTTTAAAAAGAAAAATTTGGGACAAGCATTCTCGCCTACGGCTTAAACTAACTAAAGAGTACTTATCCAGCAGATCCTCTTGTGGAAAACCGATCGCTGGGTAAGTACCTTCAGATCTGAAATACATAAATTTAAGGAATTTGCGTTGAACCGATTCTAACTGGTTGATATGTACATTATAATGTGGGGTCCAAACAAGTGACGCATATTCAAGTTTGGATCTGACATAGCAGCAATAGAGCATCTTAAGCGTATCTGGGTTTGCAAAATCACGGGAATTTCTAACTATGAACCCATATGTCTTGCTGGCTTCTGATACTATGGTATAATGTGTGTATTAAAAGCGAGGGTTTTAACAAAGATAACACATAAGTCACGTAGTGTTTCGGGCCGATGAAGTACATTATTGCCTATATTATATTCGTAGAAAACTGGTATGAGCTTACGTGTAAAAGATATAACATTGCATTTCTGCGAATTTAATGAAATATTGTTTTTAGTACACCAGTTACTAATTTTGTTTAAATTTTCCTGCATAAGAAGACAACCATCAATGATGTAAATTCTGGAAAAGAGCTTCAAATCATCAGCATACATTAAATAATTAACTTTGTCTGTTAAGTCGTCCGTTATATCATTAATAAATATTGTGAAAAATAGTGGTCCAAGAACCGACCCTTGCGGTACTCCCGAGGTAGCAACGTATTCGACAGACTTGAATCCATTGAATGTAACATATTGGACTCTGTTTGACAGGTAGGACCTGAATAATGTTATCAAGCTATCAGAAAGTCCGGCATAATTTAGTTTTCTAAGCAGCATATTATGGTCAAGTCAATATGGTCAAGTCAAAATATGAAATCAATGAAGAAGAATACGGTAAATATAGCCACGCTATCTCCCGCAGTGGATGATTTCAGAGAACATCTTAAACGGGTGTACTAGCAAATGCAAGCTTGGATCGGCTTCTTAACAGATTCTCGTCACAACAGAAATAGAAAGATTGAATCCAATTAACTGGGGTTGGAAATTGAGCGACGGCGTCTTGTTTCCCGTAAGGATGACCGAACCGCCCGCACCAAAAAAGATTATGGATGCTATAATGTGTGGCTGCCAAACTGGATGCGGATCAGCTTGTGGTTGTCGCAAGAATGGCGTATATTGCTCTCAAACTTGTAAATTTTGTCACGGAAACAACCGCAATAATTACGAGGCACCTGGAGCTGCAGACGTAACGGAAAATTAATCGATTTGTCCGGCTGAAATATCGGATGAACAGGAAGGTGAAAGTGACACTGAAGAAGAACCAACAAATCTTGAATTACCAGTTCTCGAATACGATTCAGATTATGATTGATGTAAATGGTGTAAATTATATAAAAATATAATGACAAATTAATAACTATTTTATCACACAGAATACCACCTTTTGTACCAACACAATAAATGCTATATTTTTATAAGAATTGCTATCTTTTAATAACTTACCTCACTTGAAAGAAGAAAAAATATTCATACATAATTTTTTTCTTCAAAGTGAAATTCGACACGAAAAATGGCACAAGTTCCAGTACAGAATATGGATTTCTTGAATTTGAACTTCAAAATCATGATCAGCTACCCAAAAAGCCCCCTAGAGTACACTTCCGCAGCACGATATTCATATTTAAATTTTCGCCCGAGAAAGTGGAATTTTCATTAAAAAAATGGCACGAATTCCATACTGGAATATGTAATTCCTCAATTTGGACCTCGGATTCGTAATCAGCGACCCAAAAAAACCCTTAGAGCCCATTTCCGAGGCAAAATATTAATTTTGTAATTTTTTTATGACGGGGGGGTTTAAACTCCATAACTGATGAATGCTGATGAATGTTCCTGGGGTCTAGAGAACACGTGAAAAAAGGAATTTTTCAAATCGCTACTATTCCACCACTTTTCCACATTTTCCGGCTTACTTATTGGACTATAATGGTAAAATAGTATCAAGAACCAGGGGACGTTTACTGGTCGACGGCAGTGTTTGAAAGCTGAGCGATAACGAAGCCTCCAATTTTGCCGGAGACCGGTACAACCCTTAACGTTCGCGATGTATATACTGTTTTTTGCATGATCGTATTAAATTACATTTCAATTAAAATACATAATTTAATTTCTACTATATAAACAAAAAGTCAAAAGTGACTTTTATATTTCGCAGCAAGTTCAACTTGTCAAATATGATATTTGTATTTTGACTTTTCGTTTATTTAATAGAAATTAAATTACTTTGATTGAAGTGTAATTTAATACGATCGTTCAAAAAATAATGTTATTCTTCTTTGAATAAATAGAAATTTCCTTATTTTTGCCCTTATTTTTGTGAAATTACATGGGTATATATTATATTAATCTTACTTACTATTCAGACGTCGCGTCGGTAAGTAAATTACCTACCGACGTGTTAGGCGTAGCAATCAGTAAACATAACCTACCGTCTTGGCAACAGATATTGTAAATAAACAAAAATGCTCGATCGTGCAAAAAATATTATTTTAGCCTGTTTCTGAAAACTATCACTATTTCATAAAAAATATATACATAGTAAAGCGACAAGTTGATTCTCGATGAAAAATATACTGCTATGCTGTGGATATTTTATTCTACATTTTCTTAACAATACCGATATAGTGTCCAAAAACGCATAAAGAATATGGCGGATAATTTAAAAGAGCAAAATGGACACTATAAAATCAATACGTAACTTTTAGTGTGCTTATAAATACTCCGAAACCTCTATATAATAAATTTGAGGAACGTTGCTCCTATATAACTTTTTAGAATGTTCATAATGACCAGAAGTAATATTATATAACTTATGGTAACGCTGTTCACTACGAGTGGTGGTAGTCTCGTAAAGCAAGAGTCACTACTGCAACGCTTTTTATATAACTTCCTACTTAGAACCTGAACACATGCTCTTATTATACTCTTCGCAAATACGAAAACGAAGAATATGTTGCATTTTATCGGCAGATTTCTAAAACAGTAAATATCGTTGGCAGACAAAAAGTTTTTATATCATTGTGTTAGTGAATGAATTCTGAACAATTTTCAAAATGTTCGACTGTCTGTCCGTCTATCCGTCCGTCACGTTTCTTGTAAGCATGATAACTTAAGAAATAAAAGTCCGACTGAATTGAAATTTGGACAGTAAATTAGAGAACCCAATTGTTTTTGAAGAAAATCAATCAGTAAATAAGAAGGTTATTTTTGTCGCTTGTACTTAAATAGAAATCTTGCGAAACGTTATTTCCTAACATTATTGTTTTCTTTGTTTATACATTTTACTAATATACATATTTCAGAATAATATGATGATTGAAATATGATTCTCGAATGATATATATTAAAGGAATTCAGTTTTTGTAGTAACGTATAATGTTCCAGTAGCTATAGTTTTGCTTTGCAAACCGGCAACTTCTTCCCAAGCCATACTTTCCTATACCACAACCTACCATTTCCTCACCTTTGATCTTTCCTCAATTTTATCTTTCCAATCCATTCTATTCTCTTTCTGGTTTTTATTCTTTTGGTTCTCTTTGTTCTCTTTTTGTCATCAAAAATTCTCTTTTAGCCGATAACCTTTTAAAAAAATTCAAATATTTTAAACCCTATCCTCTTTCCACTACATTTTTCTGGCGTTAGGGAGATCAGCAAGTCGGCAGTTCTCATACGGGGTTTTTCGTTTAGTTCTTCACCCGAGTCAACAGCCCACATTTATTCAATGCTACAACCAATGACTGGTTTCTAAGTTTTATATGAATTAGTTTTAGGTACATGTGGACAGCATTTTTTAATCTCATTGTTAATTTTTAAATCCTCCACAGACGGATAGGAGTTTTACCATTATTTTGCTAATTATCGTTTAGCCAAACTGCGCTGCGCGCCGTGTTTGGTTGACTCCGGGCCAAGTTCCGGCAAGGCACATTTTATAAATCCAAATTTAAAATAAATCTTGTTTGCTTTGCTTTCGCTTTGCCGCGCAAACCAAGGGTCGTGTTCGAATCTCAGACAGATTGGATGTGTTTTTTTAACCTTTTTATTATATATCTTTCTATATATTAACGAGTGTTTCACCAAGGAAGTTAGTTTCATAAAATTTAGAATATATGAAAAAATTAACATTATTTTCAATAAAACTGCCAAGAGCATCCTATAAAATGTGTAATAAAGCATATCAAAAACGTCTGTATTAAATAATGTATATTAAATATATGTGCCAACCGACTGAATAAATTTGGTAATTTGACGCTTCTGTACGTTTCCAAAGGTTTCTTAAGACGTACCGTGGTTACAAACTTGGAAGTTAACATAACATAGCTATGGATTGAAGTTTTATTGCAGTACTCTTGACTACAAATAATTCCCAAATTTTATAAAGGTAACTGCTATTACTACGGGGACAATAAGCTTTGTATTTATCACCTCAAGCACCTATATGGGAACTGAACACAACTAATTTTAAAAATTGGCAACTGCAACTATTATAAAAATGTATTATGTAACATATATAGTAACCCTTCCTGTATCTAATGTAAGTTGCTTTAGGGGGTCGGACTTCTTGAAGAACTGAGCTGTGAGTGGGGTGGGCAGTCGAAAGAATACGCAACCAATGTCTTCTGGCCTACATCTTTAAGACATCAATACGCCTTATGTCTGATTCCTTAATGGTCCAGGTTTAAGAGGAGTAGAGAAAGATGAAAAAAATTAGGGAGTCAACAAGTCTGTACATTCAACATCTCTGTACATTTGCGGCATTTGAGTCAAGTCACTTTTCTCAGTTGGCAAGTTACCGATCTTGCCATGTGTATTCTTCGCGTTATTATTGTCAGCATGTGCCTCCAGTTATTTTCAGACGTGCTGTAGATTCTATTAAGCCTGTTTGTCTGTTTAGTTTGTACGAAGCTGTACAGCTTTTCTAGTATTTTTATGACTTTGTTCAGTTTCTACAGTGAGTTATCTTGAGGTTAACCGCGTTTAATTTGTCTCTCTACTATAATACATTCAAATTGTAGTCAGTCTTGAAAAATTAGACAATCATCACTCCAAGGTTACGTGTACGGATTATTGACCTGAAAATTAATTAAAGATAATTTCCTAAAAGAGCACTTAAGATAATTGCTAAAAATAATAAACCCATCTGCTAAAGTCAAATTAATCAAAATCAAGCAAGCCAAGTCACTGCTGAGACATTTTTACATAGTATGTAAACGAAAATGAACAGAAAAAATGTAAAAATAACTTACTAATCCATTATATGCGAAACTAAGTATGATTAAATACTATTGCAACAAATAAAAACAATTTGTCCCGGTTATTAGTAACAATAAAAATAAATCCAAACGCATGGAAAAATCTGGACTGTATGAAATAAAATGTAATGATTGTCATGCATTTTTAGTGAGGTGGCTTATTGAAATTACCGTTACTTGGCGGATAAAAGCACCAAATTTGGTATGAAGGTACCTTAGGGTATACTAAGAAACGTTAGCCTAAGAGCCCTCTGGAATTTCCAAAAATTTTCATGTACAGAACTAAATTCCAAAAGAGCCGACAAATACGACGAAATATCACATATGAGTGTTTCTTTCGAGGCACTACTACAGCAGAAACCATAAAAAGTGGAATTCTCTTACATTCTTCAAGAGAGCAAAGTATAAAGCAACATCTCAGGAGGGGATGAAGCTGAAAGTGCTTTAGAACAATATGGAACTATATATATATCTATGCAAAACCGGGAATCTGAATTGGATGAGTTTTTTGCGCATGAGATACAGTCATTCTCTTCTTCCATTTCAGACTTTGGTAAGCTTAATTTTTCAACTAACAAGGATGGAATACTGCATTGTCTTGAGCAGTCAGGTCAATCAGAGCCCCCTTCAACCTATGCCTCCAAATTTGTGGACGGTGCCGTCATCGTCCACTGCCTGCCCACTACTAGTGTCGACACCTTCAATCAGTACGCTGATAAGATATTTCTACCTTACCTTCATAAGCAGCTGGAGAAGGTTAGTAGAGGTTTTAACTTCGGAATAATGTCATATTGAACGGATTTCGTTCATTTTTGGCAGTATAATAGTAAATGCTTCACAGAAAAGTTTCTATATTGTGCGGGGGCTTGCTAATTTATAGGGGGTGGATGCCACCCCCTCTCAGGGGGTGGCACTTAAAATATATATATATATATATATATATATATATATATATA
Source organism: Rutpela maculata (assembly GCA_936432065.2). Lineage (NCBI taxonomy): Eukaryota > Metazoa > Arthropoda > Insecta > Coleoptera > Cerambycidae > Rutpela > Rutpela maculata. Next base: position 117,570,461 of record OW386285.2, read on the forward strand.
TATATATATATATATATATATATATATATATATATATATATATATATATATATATTTATTGGAGCTGAAATAGAATCAAATTTTAAGAAGAAAAGGTTCTATGCAATTTTTCACATAAATTGATAGTTTTTAAGTTATAACGACTTCAAAATTACGATTTTAGCTTAAAAAAAAGGTATTTCCAAACGGCTTTCGCTAAATATCTCGAAAAATATTACTTTATCGAAAAAATGTTACAGACCAATTACAGAAAGTGCAAACTGAAAATTAATTATATTTTTTGTGCTACATCTTAACGAAAAACTATATTTGAGACAATTTTTTTAAATTACTGGTTAATTAGAGTAATAAAATGGCGACCTTTTTATATAAAAAAAAATATAAATACGCACAATTTTCCGTCATAACTTCTTTATTTCTTATGCTACAGGAACGAGTAAAAAATAATTTGAAAGCGCAATAAATTGTCTTTAATTTCATTTCTTAACATGCGTGACGTAGGTGTCACAGTTTCTGAGATATTTAACATTTAAACTGCATTTTTCGTCTTATAAACGTTCGGACGACATTTGTAAACTTTCATATCTCCGAAACTATTAAATCTATGTAAATAAATAAACAAGCGAAATTCATTATCAGTTTATGAGCTTTATTTTTGGTCTTTATTCATTTCATTTATTTTTCAATAAAACTAATACTTATTGAGATATTTGGAAAAGGAAAAAAAAATTACGTTTTATCGAAAATAACCTTTATAGTTTAAACTGTATTTTTTTCTAAAGCAAGTGCTGTATACAAACCAAAAAATTTGAGCATCTACGTCATGCTATATATTAATGAGAAACAGTGTTTGAAATTCCTTTTTTTTAATTACTGGCTAATTGCAGTAACAAAATGGCGACGTTATTAAAAAAATGTGTAGACGCACATTGCTTCGGTCATAACTTCTTTGTTTTTTATGCTATAGAAACAAATAAAAAAACAGTAGAAAGCTCAATTAAAACATATTATTCTACTTATTAGTATCCTTGATGTAGGTGTCACAGTTTCTGAGATATTTAACTCTCACTCTAAATAATTATCTTGCAAACACTTGGATGCCAAATGTAAACTTAAATATACAAATAAATACAAATACAAATACATTTATTGGTCTCATAAGCTACAAAATTTGTAGATAAGACAAGTCAATAGAGATAGTTTAAAACAGTAATTACGTATATATAGAAATATAAAAATTGTAAAAATTGGACATTACGATAAATTAATTAAAATGTTTAAAAGTAAACATCAATAATTTACTTACAGAAAATCGTACGTTTATATAAAAACATAAAAATTGTAAAAATTGGACATTACGATAATCAATTAAAATGTTTAAAAGTAAACATCAATAATTTACTTACAGAAAATCCTGTAGACTGTACGGTTCAAGATTACATATATAATCAAATGTATAATTTTTAAACTTTTTAAAATTTGTACACTCTTTAATGTGTTGGGGAAGCGCATTATAAAATTTCAGACACTGATAACGCGGACAATTTTCAAGAAGTGTTAGACTGTGAATGGGTAATGCATAGTCGCCCTTGCATCTGGTATTATAGGGGTGATGTTGTTCGTGCTCTTGAAACTGGTTACTGTGTTTTTTTACATATAAAATGCATTCATAAATAAATAAACCCGGTATGGTTAGTAAGTTGTTACTTTTGAAAACTCCCCTGCAGGAAGCTAAAAAGCCCATTTTATATATGATTCTAATTGCTCTTTTTTGTATAGTAAAAATTTCCCCAAGATTAGAAGAACCACCCCAAATAGTTATTCCATACTTAGTTTTGCCGTAAAAGTTTGAATAATATATGGTTTTAAGCACCGATGTATCAAAAGACCTTGAAAGTACTCTTAATGCATAGCAAACGGAATTTAACTGTTGACTTAAATTTTTTATATGGTCGTTCCACTTTAAGTTCGAATCCAAAGTTATTCCAAGGAGTTTTATACTATCTTTGACAGGTATTTGTAAGTGCCCTAGTAATAAATCAGAAGGAAAGTTCAAATTCGATTTGTCAGTTCTATAAAACATACCATTGGATTTGGATTCGTTGAGTATCAGTTGATTGATACAAAACCAATCTCTCAAATTTTGCCAAATATCCCCGGCAAACTGTTCTATGTCAGAGATATTCTTACCTCTAATGAGGATATTGGTGTCATCGGCGTAATTCACAAGTCTGAAGTTGTTGTTGTTTGGGCATACGTTGGATAGATCATTTAGATAAACGACAAAGAGAAGGGGCCCAAGCACACTACCTTGTGGCACTCCTGTGTTATTAGTGACAGAATCAGAAACGTATTTTTGCCCATGAATCAGAATTGATGTTTGTTGAGTACGATTTTTTAAGTAGGAAGAAAACCATTTGTGTGCTGTGCCTCTGACACCAAGTTTGTTCAACTTATCAAGTAAACATACATGGTTTAAAGTATCAAACGCCTTAGATAAGTCAAGAAATAGTCCGCAGGCAATTTCCCGACCATCCAAGGCGCTTATTATTTCATCAACAAAATTAAAAAGAGCGGTATCTGTGGCCTTATTCTTCATAAACCCGTGCTGAAATTCATTAAAAAAGTTGGTACTGTTTAAAAAGGATATCAGTCTTTTGTACATTAGACATTCAAGTATTTTTGAAAATACGGACAATAAGCTAATTGGACGGTAGTTTTCCAAATCATTAGGGTCACCCTTTTTATAAATAGGTAGTACCAGTGCTAATTTTAAAGTCTGTGGAAATTCACCAAGTATGAATGATGTATTGTAAATGTTTTCAAGAGGAGATGCAAGAGCAACGATGCATCTCTTTAATAGTTTTGGTGAAATACTATCGAATCCACTAGACGATTTTGATTTAAAATTATCAACAATATCACAGATTTCTTCTGACGATGTTGGAGATATAAACATAGATTGTGCATTGGTTTTTATAAAATCATTATAATTTGTATGAATATTTGAGGTTTTTATATTTGATACTAGATTTGAGACGTTAGTTATAAAAAAGTTATTGAATTTATTTGGGATGAGTAGTATGTCAACTGTTTTGGGTAATAAGTTATCTGTTTCTTTACCTAGTGTACGATTTACAAGATCCCACATACATTTGGATTTGTTGTCTGATATGTTTATTATGTTGTTATAATAGTTAGCCTTCGATTCCTGTAGTTTTTTACTATACAAATTTCGCATCTGTGTAACAGCTGACTTATAATCTGAATTGTATCTTGAAATGTCTTGTAACAATTTTAATTGATTTCTTAAGGAAATCAATTCGGGAGTGACCCATTTGGCTTTGGTGTTTAATTTAAAGTTCGATTTGCGTTTACGAAGTGGAAAATTTTTATTAAAGCTTTCTTGTAGTGTATTCAAAAATTCTTTTATTTTTTCCTCACTTGTTTTTGCCTCATAAACAGTCTGCCAGTTTTCACGGGACAGATCATTTATAAAGTGTTTTACATTTGTCTCAGAGAATGATCTACCATAAGTAAAGGGCAATCTTGTTTGACTATACTCAGCTGCGAAGCTAAGTATTTGAGCTTTATGATCTGATATTTGCGAGTCTCTCACCTCCACCGAGTGTTCTTGTGCCATATTTGTAATAATATAGTCTATCATTGTCTGAGACTGAGAAGTAACTCTAGTGAACTCGCTTACAGCAGAAGTCATACCGTATGAATCTAAAATACTTTTCAGTTTACATTTAGCTAGGGTTTCAGTTGCAAAATCTATGTTTAGATCGCCTGTCAATATTACTATTTTATTTTCATTAAAGAGTGTATCAATATCAATATCTCTGAAATTATTAATCCTACATCAATAAACAAAAAATATAATTAATTCCCAGTTTGTACTTTCTGTAATTGGTCTATAACATTTTTTCGATAAAGTAATACTTTTCGAGATACTTGACGAAAGCCGTTTGGAAATACCTTTTTTTTTAAGCTAAAACCGCAATTTTGAAGTCGTTATAACTTAAAAACTATCAATTTATGTGAAAAATTGCATAGAATCTTTTCTTCTTAAAATTTGATTATACTTCAGCTCCAATAAATATATATATTTTTTAAGTGCCACCCCCTATAAATTAGCAAGCCTCCGCACAATATAGAAACTTTTCTGTGAAGCATTTACTGTTATACTGCCAAAAATGAACAAAATCCGTTTAATATGACATTATTCCGAAGTTTTGCATATTTTTTACCTCTCGGTACTGTACTATAGACACTTGGGACACCTACATTTCAGAGAGTTTGAAGAAGTCTACGCGGGAAAAAAGAGGTGGGGAGATTCGAAGGAAAGTATCTGGCAACACCAAACTGCCACGAAAGTGGATGAACTTTATCCGTGATTCAATGAACAAGAAGGTTTTGTTCAACTGTTTTACTTCCAAGGTTGTAGAGTTCATCTGACTACCAGGCAAAGATGTGTATGTCACAACAGGGAAATTAGTTGCACAAATCGGTTCGAACGCACCCACGGGAAACTGCAAACATGAAAAGGCAGACACAAGGCTTGTGGTTCATGTACTCCATTCACTACAACAAAGGGCAAATAGTATCCTTGTGCGTACTGTAGACACAGATGTGATTGTCATCTTTGCTGGCATATTCTATGATCTAATGGTGACTCAACCTTTGGCCGATATCTGGGTTGCCCTTGGCATGGGCAAGCATTACAGGTTTTACCACATCAACACCATCTGTGCAAGCCAGTGGGAGCCAAAATCACGAGCACTACTCATTCTCTGGTTGCGACACAACCTCCGCCTTCAAAGGTAAGAGTAAGAAGTCTATTTGGGAAGCATGGTAAGCATTTTAAGACGTCACTGATACATTTAGGTATTTGGCCACTCATGCATTCCAACTGCTGAATGCCGACTCTGAACACTTCAAGAAGCTGGAACGACCGACTGTTGCTCTATATGATAAAACCACTCCTTTCAGCAGTACCAACCAGATAAGAAAGGAGCTTTTCTGCCAGAAGAATCAAACAATGGACAAACTTCCACCGAGTGAGGATGCGTTTGAACATATCAGAAGGGCAGTTTATCAAATTTTGGACGACCAGCACACAAACACAGCAAGTGATTCCTTCTCCACAGGATTTTGCTTGGAATAAGGTTCCAGAGTCATGGGTACCAGTTTGGATGACAATTCCAGAGGTTTCCCGATCATGCAGGGAATTGATTAAATGTTCCTGCAAAGGATGCTGTAAAAACTGTAAATGTTCGAAAGCATATCTGGATTGCTCACCACTTTGCAAGTGAAAGTGTAATTTGCAAGTGTAATTTCTTTGTAACTCTTGCATACTGAATTCCATCGAATGAATAACTATAAATATTTTTTTGGTTATTGGAAACTCTTATTACCGTTATATTAGGACATACATTTTACTGTAATAAATGATATATTTAAAGGATATAAAAGGATATATATATATAAAGGATATATAAAGGATATGGATATATTTTATTGTATTTTTAATAATATGTATGTATGTACTACCCTGAGTTAAGTGTGTAGTATACTTAGTTGGCTTAAAGCTGTAATTCAAAATTAACAACATGATAGATTGCGTTAAGTGATATTATATCGTGTTTGTCGGCCATTTCGGATTTTACTGCTGTATATGACAATTTTTATAAATTCCAGAGAGGTCCTAGGCTAACACTTATTGGTATATTCTAAGGTACCTTCATATCAAATTTGGTGCTTTTATCCGCTAGGTAACGGTAATCTTGAAATACAGCTAAGCTAAGCCACTTCACTATTTATATAAGTCAGAATGGTGGTATAATAGATTAAAACAGTACAGAAGAGATATTTTGGATAACAAAAAACTGGTTTTGCTAAACACTGAATTAATCAGAACTGTTTCTTTAATAAATAATTAACTATTACACTTCTATAATGTTAGTCAAGGGAAAAATGCGAGATTTTCATAAATTGTCGAAATTAAGGAAGCTATAAAAAATATGAAGCAGGTAACAAATATGCCAGTTGAATTTTATTTTGCACACGTTATAGAAAGTTCAGTGCCATAGAAAGTTTGAAGGTCAATCTCTGTGTACATAAACAGTGTGTATTTACAAGAAAAAAGTCAAATTAATTGCAAGAGAGTTTCACGATATACAAATTAAATAAGGACTATTCTAAGCAAGGTTAGTGCAGTCGCATTATGTACGTATTTTGTGGCGTAATCAAATAAAACAACTTATGTTCATTGCATATGTTTTGCAAATCTTGTGCCATCTAGTAACGAATAGTTATAATTAGTCGTATCTACCTTTCCATCAATGAGGTTGTCAATTGATAAATATTAGAAGACGAAATATTAGATCTCATGTAGAAATCTGTAATATGAGTCCCGCAAATATTACAATAGAAGATATTTATAAAGCGCTTCTCAATTTCAATGAAAGTCTAACAAAGAAAATAGATGGCGTTGAAACTGAGATAAAGAAGTTAACAAATAAAATAGACTCAGAAATATCCGAAGTAAAAGAAAAAGTGAATAAAGTAGAAGCAGAGAATGTAAAACTGAAGAACCGCTTAAAGGTGGTTGAGAGGAAAGTAAAAAACAAAAATTTAATCTTTTATGGAATAGATGAGAAAAACAGCGAAACATATAGCGACTTAGTGGAAGAGATTGGAAAGATAGTTAAGGAAAATCTGCAGATAACGGATTTTAAGTCTCACGAAATTACGAACATCTTTCGTTTAGGCAAAAAATCAGATAAGCCCAGGCCGATATTGGTGGAAATATTATCAAACTTCACCAAATATAACATAATCAGTAGCAGAACCAAATTAAAGGGTCTAAATATATTTATAAGTGAAGATTTAATAAAGGAAGATCGCGAAGAGAGAAAAGTCTTAATTGAAGCAACAAAAGAAGCGAAAGGAGCGAACAAACAAGCATATTTAAAGGGAAACAAGCTAATAATAGAAGGGTTAAGCTACACTTACGCAGACGTTCAAGAGAAAAAGCACCTAAGTACTGCGCAGCACTACTCTCTACCTCCCCAACGCCAGCGCCGTAGTCTTAGTGAACCATCTACCTCAAGCACCAATGAGATAGAAATCGAGGAACAGTCTCTGGTTGAACATTTGAATGAATTAGAAGAAAAAAGTGGTCAATCATCAGTAAGCCAAGCCACACACAGAGAAAACGAGGAAGAAAAAAATAGAAAACTCTCCCCAGGAAGGGCCACGGGACTTAAATCCAAAAAAACGAACATTTCGGGATCGCAAAGAATACTCTCTCGAAATCGCGCACCTAATGGCAATAATATGCAAAGGGAGTAGAAATGTATAAAATGTTTTAATTTGTTTTGTGTACCGGTCCCTATGAATGTAAATTAATATATAATTTTAATTCTCAATACTTGTATTTTTATATATCACTATACAATAAACTACGTATATAATAATTTGAATACATGTTTACTTATTAATCTTATTATATTCTATATACTGCGCCGTATATAGGAGTTTAATACTATATGTTTGTTTAGGTACCTACTTATTCATCTTTTTTATTTGGATATTTATTTAAGGAAATAAGTATAGTTGTTCCTTTTAATTATATCTCTTTTTTGTAGCTTAACATTTCTCTTTTTGTATTATTTATAAACAATCACATATAAATGTCAATGCGTAAGCAGGAAGGTATGTAGTAGATTATTGTTTATTGCGAAATTATTTTTTTCTTGTAAATTGTTTACTATATTGTATCGTGTTTAGTTAATAGTTTATATTATATTTTATATTACTTTAAAATGTCCTGGTTGAGTGGTGGAATAGCTATGCTAAACTCCGCCAGGACTTAAATATCAATAAAGGCGATTTATTATTATTATTATTATTATTATTATTGCCAATGTTGCTAAGATTCAAATCCAGGCATTATAAAACAAATCTTGGAGAGTGCTTATCTTTCTCAATTTTATTAATCTTTCTCCATCTGACCCTGTCAGATATTATAGAAACTATTACATAAATAGACTGAAAAGACAATAAGACATGGAATGACCAATATTTTCATGAAGGTTAGATACGACCCAGTGGTATGCGGTATATGCATAAAAATTACTAAGCTTTTATTTTAACTAATTTCCAGATTTAAGTTTATATAGGTGAGTACATAAATAAACTTTTTTGTGGTTACGTAGTTTAACTTACTAACTTATGCTTTAAATTTTAAATGGAACTCACAGGTTTTGCACCTTGTAGAAAGAGGAACATTTAAATTCAGCACGGTTGTTAAATAACAAAACGTCGCACTCATCGTAACGACACTTTAGATCCAACGTCATAGTGCAGCTGCTGTGTATATGTTATCATTTTTATTTGAGATATTCAGTATTCGTTATCATATTTTGTCGTCCTAGATTTACTTGTATGAGATCCTTATTATTGATATAACCTAGTTTGCATATGTATATGGTAATTTTGCCGAAATAGTTTGGAATATTAAAACAAAATGTCGTATATTATCCTTATCCGAAAGTTCGAAGTAATAATCATTGAAAAGATATAATCAGCTGAATTAGTCAAATAGAAATAACTTTTACACTATTTTCTTCTAAAACTATATTGTAGATTGTTCAAGAGGATATTTTGCAGAGATGGGTAAAGGGAACTTTCCATATGAAAGTTTCCGGAACGAAGTTTTGATAAAAATGAAAGTTTCCAATAAAATATTTGAGTATTCTGACAGTTTCCAAAGGAAATTTTCCCGGAACTTTCAAATATTCAAATAATCAAATATTTTGGAAACTTTCAAATTTTCTTTACCTATCTCTGATATTTTGTGAATTACTCTGCAACTAAACTGCTGGCCAATTGAAATGGACCAAGCGAATTTTTAGATTGAATTTAAATCCACATTTTTTTAGAATGAGAACTTTTAAACTTTTAACAAAGTTAGTTTTTATATTTCTTCTGAATTCATCCTTTCTACATATTTTAGCCTAGTGCGGATCAATAGCATTCACAAATAAAGGCACCCACAAAGTATTCATATATCTCAATTGTAGTATCACAGTATTTTTAAGGCCCTAAAGGCAGTGGTCTGTTAAAAGGCATGTTATCAGCTTTATGTTAGACTTTGAAGTTTGAAAAGCTTATAACATTCTTTGTCGATAAGATATGAATTTTTTTCGCTTTTCTTTGGCCTGGAGTATTCCCCGGTAAGACTTCCTATTCCTTTTTTCATTTTCGTTGTTTATATATTCAATGATTTCATCAACCAAATCACTCTCAGAACTTAACGTTCTTATTATATTCATTATGTTCTCCACGATAAGAGCTACACCAGTATCAAGCTCCAAAGTGGTTCCAATATATCAAGCGGCGTGTTACCTTTATACTTATGACACAGTTTTAATTCGTTTACATGCTGTCAAAGTTATTATAAATAATCTTCAATGAAACTATTTACAACAATATTAATACCAAAAAACACAAACTGAATTTTATCTAATTATAAAACTTTTTTTAATTAAACATACAAACTAAAACAATGCAACACTTTTTATGCCTAATTCAAAAAAAATGTTCACTTGCGTACGGCAGCTGGTTTGTTTTGGAGAGCAAAAAGAGAAGTGAGTAAATGAGTAAACACAGATAAACAAAAGAGGGCGCCACTTGGCCAATAATTAATTTAGAAGAGAAATCTTGTCACCCAAGGAACAAAATTTTAGTTAGCATATGATATGCGGTGAAAATTACTGAGGCTCGAGCTAGTATTAGTTCTGACTATGATACAAATTATTAATTATAAAATTTTAATAAATTCTAGGAGACTATCAAGAAATGAGAGGACTTGGTGATTCAACTTCAAATTTCAATCTGAAGAATTCTAGATTATATTGCTTGCATATGAATTTAAGTATCTGACAGGGCAACGTACCCTTCTCGTTAATAAATTTGCTAATAACGAATTTTTACTAAAAGAGCTACTGTGAAGTTGATAACAGAACTAAACTATCCTGTCTTACTATATTATAGTGCTATGCCTAAGCACTATATGGTACCATGTTGACTTTTACAGTGACATGCTCGCAAAAATTCATTTAAATTCACCTAAAATCGAACTTATGATTTGATTAATGATCTAATATTGTAAAATAATTTAATTAAATTGATATCACAAAAAGTTTACTAAATGAGTGGCTCAAAGCCATTGCAACATTATTACAGAAAGATTAAGAAAAAAAAACAGCAGTCCGGCGAGATTCTGAGTCGTCCTCCTTGATCCTAAAGCACATCTCCCAGCGCTTCAGTGTCTTCGTGCGACTTCCCCACAACATTCCAGAGAACAGCTGCTACTCCAGCGTAAGTGCCCCCGTATTAACATGAATAATTTCTCACAGTGAGTGACAGGATGGCGCGGACCAAGACCATTTAAACAAGCCAGCATGAGATGTTTTCAAGAGGATGAACATAACCAATAATAAAACCACGTGTTTTTTCCAGAACATTACCAGAGTAAATCACTGGATCCAAACAAAATGCACAACTCAAATAAGAATTCCATTATACAAATTATAAATAAAAAGCTTACCTCCATAGAGAGCATTACTCAAGAAAAAACCCGCCAACTTGAACATTCAGCTAAACACAACTTTGTAAACACTCTGAATGTTTGCGGCAAGAGTAGTATAAGAGGACACATTAGGACATCATCGTCCTGTGGACATAGGTCCAAGAAATCTCACTTTGGCTGCGATGAGATCAGCGTGTCCGCAGGGCTTCCCGGTTTTCGCAAGAAGAAACCTCCAGGCCATTTCCCCAGCGTTACCAACATAAAACTAGTTACGAAAAATTCCTCTACTCCCTTGACCAATTTTAAAAACATAAGAGGAGTACATTCCATAGACAGAAACTATTTAAACCCTATTAAATGAATAAATAAACCCAATTCAGTTATACACCTTTAAAATAACACCATCAAATTACCAAACAGAAGCATTTGCAGTATGCAACACGCCATACCGTCAAGATACAAGTTGGTTGCTTACCTACTTAGACGTTGAAACTCGTTTAGGCGGCACCAAATCAATTTTAAATACAAATTACTAGAAATTAGAGTTGTAGCACTTTAAAATGCTACAACATCGATGAAACGTACAATAAAACGATAACACGATGCAAGTTAGTAGTTAAGCCAAGTTATTCCTAGCAACGTGTGGCAATATACCATGTAAACATAATTGTAACGCAATATCAACTTAATTTACACGCTGATATGATTTTGAGTTGGTACTTGATGCCGTCAGAATATCGCTAGTAATGACGTGCACTGTTGATATATTGGAAGTACTTTATACTTGTGATTGTCCTTAATGACAATACAACTGTGGGCTGCTATTGACATGTGGCCGGCGTGATAAATTATTTCATGCTAGGTATCTCTCTGGAACAAATAATTCAGCAGAAATTTTGTCAAAAATATTCGAAAAATACAGTGTATCTATTGTAATAAATCATGATAGTGATGATAACAATAATCAATAAAAAATATAAATAAAGCTGATATTTATTATTTGAATCGAATAATTATAATCTGTAGAGTGGACAAAACCGCGGGCAAACTGGACATTCAGTTATCTTTCATTAATTTTGATGAAACTTTTACCAGTTCATATACATATCTACTCTGACGAAATCCTATAAAAAACACCTTTGAAAGAAATTTTTGTTCAATAAATATATTAATAGTTAAGCAATACAATTGAAAAAATATATATTTAATTTTCTTCATAATACTCCCTACAATAACGTTCACTCTATCTCTATTAGATTCAGAGAAAAAAGTTTAAAAAGTATATTTTAAAATATATACTTTTCAACGTCACTCAGTAATATTATGATATATATGAATAACAACTATATAAATAATAGTATAAGTAGATAACCTATTGAACAAAATAATAATAGTTGTCGTATTCGTTTCTGGGGGCACAATTCATATGGTTATCTAGACTATTGACCATTTTTTATCATTTTTGGAATCTGTGAAAATGAGAAGCAGCTCTTTGCTTAAGGCCGCTGAATTACTCTTATCAATCTTAGATAGCAAGGAACGTGTGTACAGAATTTTCGATTTCTGTGTGATCGAAACGTACCGAAGAAAGTCTCGGACTCTTTTGCTAACCACAAGTCGGGGATTTTATATTATAAATAATTGGTACAATGGGCCTTTTCCACATTTTCTTCAAATAACGCGCCATTGGCGTCATACTCCAGTTGATTGTTGTCTGTTGGCTGCCTTGCCGCCATCACTGTCCTTTATATTTTGTGCTCTGTCAAGTGAACTGTGCTTAACCTACCTTTCGTTTCGTATTTTGGTTAACTTAATTTGAATAATATTTGAACAAGTTGGAATATAACAAACTTTTCTAATAGGCATTTTAAAGTGATTACAGAGCAGTCCTAACACAGAACACAGCAAAATTACAAAACAAACCACGACGAAACACTACACAAAACATAAACACTAACCATAACCTAAGTTGTCAAATCAAATGAAAACGATATTTGTTGATTCCACGGTCATTAAACTATAACGGTTACCTCATCCAGTAGCTTCTGGACGAAGGAGAGCGCGGGGGGGGGGGAACTTGGGTCTAGCGCCTACGTCATGTAGCCACCGATATCTTTGTCTCTATCTTTTGCATGGGAATAGGATATCTGTCTCTCTTGCATGCTTTATTTGTTTAATTTTTCAGATCAAGGTCAAAGTCTAGGTAGATCCAGAGCCGGCACTAGTTGCCGCGTGTCGTGTTTTCAATTTGTCTGACATACTACAACGACAGTGTGTTTATTTATATATTGTTTGTCGCACGTCGCACTGTCACTGTCCGGTGTAATAAACTAGTTTGCTGTCGTCCCAGTGTATACTATTCGTTTATATCAGTGTTTATAATTGAGTGAGTAGCAAAATGTTTAGTGCCGGCCCTGGCTGAGTCTAGAGGCTACGTCATTTTCGGTTACCCTCCCCGCGCGCTCCTTCGTCTAAAAGCTACTGGATGATGCAACCGTATAGTTTACTGACCGTGTGTTGGTTCTATCATAGATTGTGCAGTGTTGTCACTTTTAGCGAAAAATATCTAAATTTCATTTGCTCAAGGGATAAATCGTAAAATAATCATGTTCATTTGCTTTAGTAATAATTTATGCAAAATATTTCACTTATAAATACATATTTTAATTTCAAAATTACCATTACACCTAAAAATACATAATATTTTTATTTCAAAATTATCAGAATGTAAATTTAATCATTGCCAACAGAAAAATAAAAATATATGTGGCAACGTGGAACGGTTCTTTAACTTCTCTACATTTTATTGGCTAATGGAGTGTGATGTCAGCGAACCGCGCAGTTTGAACTGATTCATGAAGACCGGTCACTTTGTACTTTGATAAATTTGCTTAATTACAATTCTTAAATAAATTAGGTCGACTCTACCTTTACTTATGTACCAGTGCAGTATAACGTTTGATATTAATAAAATAATAAAATTCAATTTAGTGGAAAAGGCCCAGTGCGGTGATCATATGCATATAATTTTTATAGTTTAAAAGCTATAAGTTGGTAATATATGGACTTACGAACGGCAGAAGGAGAGCAATGGGAACCTTAAAACTTACATAAGCAGAGAATCCTCTAACGCTCATAGAGAGCGCGGTACCAGATGAAGATTCAGGTATGATAAAATATAGTATCTGATTATTTATTTTCAAATCTTGTAAAACAAGGTAATGTTGTTGCACGAGATTCAATTGTAAATAAATATATGTTTATAACTTTATAGTTTTTAAATTATTGGTATCACAAACGGATTTGTAAAATATACAAATAACCTCTCAATGCTGTATTTTTGTAGTATTCCAGATGGTGGTAATGTTTGTTATAGAAAACGTTTTATCACAGAATTATAGAGAAGTGAATAATATTCTTACAATTTAAATCGCTGTAGAATGTAAAGTATTAACCTGAAGTACCTCCTTTCAATACTCTCTTTTATTCTCAAGAACATAATTTTAGGAATACAAGTCAAAAGGTAATGAACTCGGTTACGTGTGCATCCTCAACGAGGACGAAGGACGATTTGCATTGCCCATACATCATCGATTATCGCCTCGTCTGGGGCATTCCGGAAATGACTACCGTTAAGCGGAGCATACCGTAAATCTTATTAATAATTGTTGCCATGTCGACCAAGTCCGTTCTTTATTCATTAAATGTAGATTGGCTTTATGCCAGCGATACTAAAAATATGCCGGAAATTGAGAGTTTTGTCCCACGAGCGCTGTTTATTATATCGGGGTGTTCAACCCTTTCTTTTAGTATTCACCCCGCGGACGGACTCCTTATGAAATATAAATACCAGTTAAGATTAAATATTTAAGGGTGGCAGGTAACGTCGCTACACAAGCATTAATAATTATTATGGAGATTATTAAAATTATTATCAGCCCCTGACAAAATCGAGTAACAAAGTTGATTAATGTTTCACAGTTCAGTTTATAAATCAAAATTTCACCCCACGCTTTAAACAAAAAAATTCTTCTCAACCATGAGAAGCGCATTTTAATTAAGAAGTACACAATAATATTACGCCGTGATCCTGTTAAAATAGTAATACAAGGCAATAAATATCGTATTACTCCATTAAACCATAATTTAAGTGTAGTAGTAATACGACAAAAATGATCTAAACCTACAACTAATTTCCACACAAGGCTTATTCATTTTTTTAGTTTCACATATCAAAATATCAATATATATATGAATTCCAAAAAAAAAAGAATCAGAATTTTCCTAAAAAAGAACAATAATGAGATATGTACTTTATTAAATATCGATTCTCTTATTCTTAGTCACACACAGTGGTCTTCAAGTTGCAGAAAGTTTGACAAAAACGGGTCTCACAGAATGTTTCAGCATTACCACCTCCTATCACCACCCCCACCCACTACCGATGTGGGGTATCGTTTTATGGGTTTTTCGGGTAGAGGATTTCAAATATTATATTATTAAAGTTCCATAAACAATTATTTCCACATACAAAATTTTTTCTTTGTGAGTGACTTGGATAGAAAATCTGGATGTGGAAGTAGTGATTCCTTGGGCAGCGTTTTTTTTGATGTGTGTAAATGTAGCAGACTTACTTCTACCAAACAAAGCAGTTAAAACATGCACGAAAAGAATGTCAAAGATTTGTTTCTCTATTGATTCTTAGGCGACTCTAATGTCTCTGACTTCGTCACTCTGTGTAACATATTTTATGGAAATATTTTTTTTGGGACGGTATAGTAGTAATATTAAAATATTTGCATTATCTGCGGTCACTATGAGACGTTGATTACTATCAGATTGAAAGCTATTTTCTCAATTAAAGTATCTGCATAGCTTATAGCACAAATCACTGTATGACCATATCCTTCAAAATATTTGGCGAGTAGTTCTACATAACGCTACTTGTTTTGGTTATTGGCTATAAACTTTTTTCTTGTAAGAACGCGTAATTTTTTCAAAAATTATCGGTACAGATTGTTTTTGATCGTATCTCCAGTTTCCAATAGTTATTTTAAAATATCACACATTTTATCAATATTAAAATTGTAAAAATGTGTGAAACTACTTGAAACATTTTGCTGTGACCCTAAAATGCGTATAAAATCCTAATTTAAAAACAAGTTCTAATGCGACTCAATGCACTTAAAAAATCAATGAACTAATTTCAGACTATTACAATTTCATGACAGTTTTTGAGAAAAAATGAAATTTAACTCTATTATGAGCGTTATAAAAGTTCTACTTCAATTATTCCATTGAAATATTAACTGTTTTAGAATATTGTGGTTCAAATAATGCTTCAATATTTTATAAATAATTTTTTTAAATTCTGTAACAAATCATTTATATTGATGCTATTAAATGTTAGTGGAAAAATGTGGGATATGCGGGAAAATGCGCAAGGTATTAATCAAATCATATTTCCAGTTATAATGTATTTATAGTAATAGCTCATTGTGAATTTAATGTCAGAATTTTATGGCTGGTGTCATAAAATAATATAATTGCCAATTATGGATCTAAACTGCAAATTCTAACCAAAAGGAAGCACTGACGGAAATCATTTATTTAATTTCGCCATATTAGGATCCTTTATTATGAGTTACACCTTTCAAATTATATCGAGCAACGCACTGAGAAGTGAATGTATATGTGATCTAGCTGACGCTAATTAATACCTAATAAACGGTTAAAATAATTAACAAAATAAGAGAAAAGTGTTTATTTCAATGAGCAGAAATTTATTCCATACAAATTAGACATTTTAGAAGAAATAATTTATAAAGTAATAATATTTGAGATGCGTACTCTAGATAGAGTTAGAAATAGATACCCGAAAAGCCCCCCCCCCCCCCCTTCATTTAGAGGTGGAACGTCCCTTTCTTTGCAAAGAACTAACTCTAACGAGGACTTAAAGCTGGTTTTTCACTTTTATCTTGTAAACCGTTCGTCAGAGGAGAAAAAAGTATAGAAAATAAAAAATTTGCATACAAAATGTCCTATTAACAGTATCTTGAGTATTTCTCCAAAGTCAATCTTGGCGAGGATAAAACTTGGAACCGACGGATTGGGGTTCGAAGAAAGTAGGCAACATCTTAGCACCCATTTATACCACCGAGTTACCAGCACCAATTTCCATCCTGTCGCTACAAAAAGGGTTGCGGAAAACGATGAGGCTGTGTCAAGGTTGGATTGCGCTGCTCAACAATGTGCTCTAATTGCCATAGGCAAGGATGTTTAAATTCCGAATTTGAAGAAGAGTTCGTCGATGAAGAACTCCTTAATGAGTAAAATTGGATAGAATAGTGCAATAGGGAAACCACTTTAAAAAAACGCAGGGGCGAGCGTAGAGGCGACTTCAATGTGAATATCAGTCGATATTCCGGTTTTTTCATTCAGCTTTTCCCGTATATACCAACCAAAAGCTCTAAACCTGTGCGCGTGTGTAGTGCGCGCGCTCTAAACCAACTATAGCGACTCACTCACTGGAAATCGAGAAGTTCCAAAAGCGAGAAGTTTCCATGGAGTCGCTAAGAAACAAAAAGGAAAACTCGATCCATAATGGAGAAGTTTCCATGGAGTCGCTAGGAAAAATAAAAACATTCGATATAAAATATAATATCAATATACTTAAAAATTCCAAAATCACATAAAATATGAACATGTATTAAAAACAAATATAAGTATATTTACTTCGATTTTAATTTTATTTATAGCGATAACGCTATAAATTTGGTGACCCCGACGTGATCATTTTATGCCCGACGTGATCATTTTATGTCCAACGTGATAAATATATGCCAGAAGTGAAAATTTTATGTCCAACGTCATAAATATATGCCAGAAGTGAAAATTTTATGTCCAACGTGATAAATATATACAAGAAGAGATTCAATATATCAACTACCGTTATAAATTGACCATTTTATGAAGAGAAGAATTTTCCCGATGAATTTTGAATAGAGGTTCCAAAGTTGAATAGATGTTCCTATAACTTATGGTAATTTCCTAATTCAATCAACTGAAGTTGTACATTACAAGTACTGTCATCTGTCGGTGAGTGAGTAAAGTGCATTCCCTTTTTTATCTAAGAGAGTAATCAATCAATCAATCAATCAATCACAATCGATTAGTTATGCCAAGACAACCTTCAGACGAGGATTTTCCTCAAACCCATTATGTCACGTCTGTCAAATTACCCCCATTCTGGAAATCAAAACCAGAAATTTGGTTTACCCAGATCGAATCACAGTTTTCTGTTGCAAAAATTGTCAATGACAAGAAAAAGTATGATCAGGTTATAGCTCATTTGCCATTAGATGTGATAGATAATATATACGATATAATATCTAATCCCCCGGAAACGGATCTCTATATAAATTTAAAGAAAGTTTTAATTTCACGTTTATCATTGAGTGAGGAAAAACGTCTGAATGATCTGTTATCAGGTTCCCAAATGGGCGATCTGAAACCTTCAGATTTCTATAGATCCATGCTGAATATGGTTGGAGGATTCAGCATGGTTAGTCAAGATTTATTGATAAAGCTATGGAAAAGACGTTTGCCTCAAACAGTATATATTGCCATTACAGCTTCAGGGAAAACAGACACAAAAGAGATTCTAGATGTTGCGGATCGGATCTGGGAGTCCTGTCAAAATTCAATGGTTGCATCGTACTCCAAAAATCCTCTTGACTCTGAGTCAACCCCGTTATCAGATTTAACTACCACTATCAAAAATTTTTCAATCACTTTCCATGATTCAATTAATCAAGTATTACAAAAACAAGAAATTTTTAATTCTCGATTAAACTCTTTAGAATCCAGACTTTCCAATCAATCCTTCGAGCCTCAACCTTCTACTTCATGCTGCAACAATTGCAAAAGTAGAAGCAATTCACAAACTCGTACCACTAATAGCAATCGTTCACCCAGCCGTAATAATGTTTCCAATAAATTTGATCGTACAGACAATACTATTTGTTACTACCATCAACTTTATGGTACCAATGCCTATCGTTGTGGAGGTGAATGGTGCAAATTCAGTAAGAATTGTAAAAAATCTGATAATTCTCAAAGATGACTGAAGTTTGATAATTCTATGACGTCTGATTTTGACATTTCTTCAGCAAACGTCGTCGACTTTTTATTTACGATAGATCTAACAACCTGAACTTCCTAATTGACACTGGTGCCGATTTATCTGTGGTGCCACGCAATGCTTTCACAGATTTAAAAAAGAATTTCGGTACGATATTAACCGCGGCTAACGGTTCAACCATTTTTACATACGGTAAGAAATTGTTAAAAGTCAATCTAAACTTACGTAGATTATTTCCTTTCGTTTTCAATATAGCACACATTGACATACCGATAGTCGGAGCAGATTTCTTGTCTCATTTTGGTTTAGTTGTTGATCTTAAAGGAGCTCGAATAATTGATAACAAGACTAATTTGTCAGTTAATTGTTTTATTAAAAATAGTCCTTTAGACAATTATAGATTAGATTCACTTAAATTATTTCCTTTGACAGATAAATATAACAAATTACTTTTACAATTTCCTAATCTAATTAGTTCACCAGATTACAATTTACCCATTAAACATTCTATTGTACATCATATAGTTACTGAAGGTCATTTACCTTTTTCACGACCTCGTAGATTAGACAATCTTAAATTTAAAATAGCTCAAACAGAATTTAATGACATGGTAGAATTAGGTTATCTGCAAACCATCATCTTCTCAAGTTTCCTCTCCACTCCATCTAGTGGCGAAAAAAGATAAGAATGACTGGAGACCTTGTGGAGATTATCGACAACTAAATACGATTACCATTCCAGACAGATATCCATTACCTCATATCCACGACTTTAGCTCTCAGTTGCACGGCTGCACTATTTTCTCCAATGTTGATTTAGTGCGAGCGTACCATCAGATACCTGTCGCTGAAAATGACGTTTATAAGACAGCTATAACAACTCCATTCGGACTGTTTGAATTTTCCCGCATGCCTTTTGGTCTACGCAATGCCGGTCAAACTTTCCAACGTTTTATGAATGAAGTACTTGTCAATTTACCTTTCGTTTTCGTCTATTTGGATGATATATTAATCGCAAGTCAATCAGATGTACAACATTTGGAACATTTGGAAAAGGTTTTCAAGAGATTAGACACATACGGAATTAACATTAAACCATCTAAATGTATCTTAGGAGTTGACAATTTAACCTTTTTAGGTCATCACATCTCTTCATCAGGTATTTTACCGTCAACTGAGAGAGTCGAAGTCATTAATAATTTCCCTTTACCGACAACTCTCAAACAACTACAACGTTTCATAGGTATGGTGAATTTTTATCATCGTTTCATACCTCATTTTGCTGAAATATTACTTCCCCTATATTCTCTTTGTAACAGTTTATCTCATGATAAAATTACAAAGATTAATAGTTGGCCTGATCAATGTTTAGACGGATTTTCGAAAGCCAAAGACGCAATAAGTAATGCAGTAGTTTTAGGTCATCCTTGCAATAATGACGATACTATCTTATCTCTCTCAGTCGATTGTTCTAACCTTGCCATGGGTGCAGTTTTAGAGCAAAAAGATAATAAGGGATTTCTTGCTCCTTTAGCATTATTTTCCCGTAAATTAACCACAGCACAAACCAATTATTCGGTTTTTGACAAAGAACTTTTAGCATTATATACTGCAATTAAACATTTTAAGTTTATACTTGAAGGTCGAAAGTTTAATTGTTTTACAGATCACAAACCTTTAATCAACGCTTTATTCACGAAAGCAGAAAGATCTCCTCGTCAAATACGTCATTTAGAATACATAGCTCAATTTTCTTGTAAAATAGAACATGTTAAAGGAAAACATAATGTAATAGCTGACAGCTTGTCACGTATTTACGACACTTCTTCCTTAAAACAAGATATTTTATCACTTCAACTTAAAAATTCTCCCTTCCTTAATGTTAACTTTGACCTAAAGTTGCTTAGTGAAGCTCAGGAGAAGGATTCAAATCTCAACTATTTATTGTCAGATAAATCATCACTAACTAAAACCAATTTCATTTTAAAAAAGATACAAATTCCAGATTCAAATGATTTTATTTGGTGTGATGTTTCTCGTGCAAAAGTCAGACCTTTTGTCCCACTTATTTACAGACGAACGATTTTCGATATTTTTCACAACTTATCTCATCCTGGTATTAAAGCCACTAGACTTTTGATTTCAAATAACTATTTTTGGCCGAAAATGAATACAGATTGCAATTTATTGTCAAAATCGTGCATTAACTGTCAAGCTGTCAAAGTCAGTCGACATACGCGAAGTGCTCTCGGGAACTTCACCATTCCGAAAATCAGATTCGACCACATCCACATAGATTTGGTAGGACCATTACCTCCATCCAAAGGTAACTCTTACATTCTTACGGTGATTGAACGATTCACTAGGTGGCCGGAAGCATACCCTCTTCGCGACATCACAGCAGAAACAGTTGCACGTACTTTATTTCAAAACTTTGTTTGTCGTTTCGGTGTTCCCTTGTCAGTAACGACGGATCAAGGAGTACAATTCGAGTCAAGATTATTTAATGAATTTGCAAAGTTTTTAGGTTTTCATAGAATACGTACAACTCCATATCACCCAGAAGGCAACTCTTTAATTGAAAGATTTCATCGCTCACTTAAAACTTCCTTGTTAGCTAGAGCCAATACATCACATTGGACAGATGAATTACCCATCATTTTATTAGCATTTAGGACAACTCCCAAGGAAGATCTGCAATGTTCACCTGCTGAACTCATATATGGTCAAACCCTTCGTTTACCTGGCGAATTTTTCGTTGAATCGTATAATTCCCCAGATATTCCTTATTTCATTGACAAATTACGCATTTATTTTAATAATTTAAAATTTGTTCCTCCAACTTCGCATGGCAATTACAAAACTTTTGTTAGTTCAGATCTTGCCTCTTGCGATTTTATTTTCGTTCGCATTGAACGTTTAAAACGTTCATTTACTCCTTTATAAGAAGGACCGTTTAAAGTTTTATCTCGTTCAGATAAGTTATTTACCTTTAAGAAAGGAGACAAAGTCATAACTGTCAATATTGATAGGGTTAAACCGGCTTTTGTATTAGTTGACAGATGTGACACTTTGCCTACCCCGATTAAAAAAGTACGTTTTGCAATCGACACGTTGATTGATTGACTATTTTCTTTTTTAACTAGGGGGTGTATATAGCGACTATAGCGACTCACTCACTGGAAATCGAGAAGTTCCAAAAGCGAGAAGTTTCCATGGAGTTGCTAAGAAACAAAAAGGAAAACTCGATCCATAATGGAGAAGTTTCCATGGAGTCGCTAGGAAAAATAAAAACATTCGATATAAAATATAATATCAATATACTTAAAAATTCCAAAATCACATAAAATATGAACATGTATTAAAAACAAATATAAGTATATTTACTTCGATTTTAATTTTATTTATAGCGTTATCGAGGTTCACTATACCAACGTTTTTAAACCTAGCTTTAAGTAGTTGTAAGTGTTTTTAAACTATCTTTAGTTATTTTTATTCAAATTGTTAGGCTTAAGTTTTCCACCCATTAAACAGGAGGCCTAACCAACCCGTGTTAGTTATAGCGTTATAGCCAAAGCCGAGTCCTTTCACCCGACCACCTATCTACCACGGCGTTGCGCGCCGTGGTGGTGCGGTCGGCTCTAAATCGGACCTCGACCGAGGCGCACTGTTGTAAACAATAATTGTTAATAAATTTGTTTTGAATTGAATTGAATTGAGTCGATATTCCGTTGAAGCAACGTCGAGCGCGGTTAGTACTTGGATGGGCTCCCATCTTGGGAAATACAGCGTTCTCGTCCCACCTTCTAGAGGCTTGTATATCAGTGTATACTCGGAAGTTAAGTAATTTCAGACGAGGATTACGTAGTGGATATACCATCCTTCGCAGGGGATGTAAAGCAGGCGGTCCCTTGTCTATTAAATGTTAGGCAAGTAAAAGATCCCTACTCTTCTTAAGGGAAGAGGTTCGGCAAAATTTCCCATCCTAAATTCCTACATGCATGACCCCAATCCAATCCAATACCGTAGGCATAGCTAATCCGGCGGTATGTTCTCCAGGAGTGACAGCAATACCTACCGTACGCTGTTAAATCATTTCTTTTTTAATTCTCCAGCAGCATTGAAAGCATTTTTGTATTTACTTCGTTTTAAGTTGGTCCAGCTCAGACCCGTCCTTATCTTCAACTGCCATAGCATTTCACGCCCTGGATATCTGACAAGCTCCGAGCACGGGTGTCGGAAATTATATGCATAATTATCACTTGTAATCTCCCTAGTGCTTGAATTATTTCCGGAAATTTTTTTGAGGTCCGAATTTTTTTAAAAATCTTGAAATTTTCTTTAAAAATTCGTGAGCGAGAAAAAATTTCCGGATTTTTAATTCAAGAGCGAGGGAGATTCGGTAAGAAAATTTTAGACCAAAATTACTTGACAAAAAAAAACTTTAGAAATGTTTCCAAAATCTTGTAGGCTGGTGCCGGTGTTAGATTAATTTTTTTGGTTTTTATTTTTTTATGTGGTTCCCTCATATCTTAGTAAAATGAAATATTTAATAGTAGATAAAATATGGAATCAGAGTGAAGTAAAATTAAAACAAGTTTAGTAGTATACTTATTTCTTATATTCCCTAAGCTCTAGCCACATAAAAATAATATAACGAATTAATATTAGTCATAATAATTTATTTCGTATGCAATCTGTATACTACAGTAAAGAGAAACCAAGATGAAATGATATTTGCTGTGATTTAAAGTGGTGACAAATAATATCCCCTAAAAAAACGCTAATAGTTAGCCATGGAATCAAAAGTGTCTTGGAATATGTCATAAAACGGCTTTGTGCTTTATTGAGGAAAGAAGATCTACAAGTGGAATTTTTAAAGCATTTGGAATTAGTTAATGATGTAAGGAAACATAGTAAGCCAGAATTGTACTAATTTAATTTAAAATAAATATAAAAATATTTTTCATAATATAAACGCCATTGTCTAATCATTGCTGTCAAACCAGGGAAATTTCCACTTATTAATCACTTAGGTAGGTGCTCATGGGTAAGTAAGATTTCCAAAAAATTTGATGGTTGTCATAGAAACAATGACAAAATAAACGTGTCCGATTGGCTAATAATGATTGGTATAAAATTTTCAATGAAGTTGTTTAGCTTGATCTGATTGGAAAATGTTCCTGACCAAAAGCCATGCACCACTGCAAAGTTTAGAAGACTTTAAGTTTTATAATAATATTATGGGGATGCCAACCTCTCATCTGACAAGATGATCAGGCATTTCAAAAGAGTTTAATAAATTTAGAAATTTTACAAGATAATTAACGGCTTCATCACTATTTGAAACGAAAACGATATATTTGTAGATTATCTCTTTACTCTTTTAGCTATAAGAAGAATTCAAACATTCAATTTAGCCGTGTATTTTTCTTTTTTCTCATCAAATTTTTAGCGATGTTTATGGTATTTGAAATTTCTAATGTTTTGTTCGAAAACTAACAATACTCAATTT
This sequence comes from Rutpela maculata, assembly GCA_936432065.2. Taxonomy (NCBI): domain Eukaryota; kingdom Metazoa; phylum Arthropoda; class Insecta; order Coleoptera; family Cerambycidae; genus Rutpela; species Rutpela maculata. The sequence continues at coordinate 117,594,722 of OW386285.2, forward strand.
CAACGGGTTCAGTAAATATTTCAGTAAATATTTAATATTTGGTATAGTATTGAGTTTGAATTGTTTTAAATCAATGTAAAAATGCGAAATAAACTTTTCTCAGCAGTCAGTAGTATTCGTTCAGTAATAGTTAATACTCCCGTATGCTTAAATATTTTAATACAGCCCTTCAAGTTTTAATAAATTCTAGATTGATTTTCCCATTAACAAACACATTGTTTAAAAATAAAAATTTTAAAAATTATTATCGAAAGACAAAACTCAAGATTCTTGACAAGACTCTCGACAAGAGTCTTGGTCTTGAAAGGTTTTGAAATTCAAGACAAGACCAAGACAAGACCGAGACTAGTCTCGGTCTTGTGGCATCTCTACTTTATTAATACGACGATTCTCATAAATAACGAAACGATTATCGAAAAATTTACAGTGGATTTTAAATCAGTGGTTATTTTTAACAATAAACAAGAAATGTAAACAAAATATTTGGACATTCAAGGGATGAAGTATGATTCTCTTATGATATACAATTAGAAGTGTGCACTTTTAAGTAAAAAAACATCTCATGCCGTGACCAGGATTCGAACCTGGGTTACTACGGCCACAACGTAGGGTCCTAACCACTAGACGATCACGGCTGCGTGAGACTATAAAATTTATTTTCTTTAATAAACTGAAATTAACTTAAACTTTCTCTTCGATCTAGTTTATTATAATAGCCAAATGCTACTGCATGACTAATTACTAAGTTAATTTATGCTGCATAATGGCCATTCACTTCCAGCCAAAGTGTGACAAATTACATTTCCTATATGCATGAATTCTATATCAAGATTAGGTGCAATATTTTATTGTTTAAATATGTTGTATGTTTTCGACTTATATATACAGGATGTTTCCGAATGGGGCACCCCACTCTTGTAAACTTTTTCTCAGGAAATCTTTTTTTTTATTTCTCCCCCTCGCTCATCAAAAAATTTTTTTTATCAAAGGGGAAGTGTTTGAGAAAATCCAAGGAAATCTGTGTAATCTTCGTCAAAGAGGAAATCTGGTGTACAAAATTTTGGATACTTTATCAAATTATGCCTCTGAATTAAAGAACCTAGGTGTCAAATTTGCAAATAATTTTAGCTTCAATAGTTCACGTATTAGATATAAATTCAGAAGGTTACAATTTTATTACAATATCTAGTAGAGTTCAGCTGGGATACTTGTATTATTTAATGATTATGTTCATTATTAACAGACAGGGTTATAATATTAATCCAAAACCTATTTTACACTCTGCAAAATACTGTTCTTTAGAAAATAAAATAACATTAACTTACTTTATGAAATGAGAAAACTCTGATGTATTGTTTATATTCAACGTTTTTGATAAACTCAATGTTCCTGATATTTTAGCCAAAATTGCTATTAGTGTTCCTGATATTAGATTAGGAGAAAATATAATATTCTTAAAATATGAAACGCAATTTCGCCCATTAGTCAGGGTCTCATTGCTATTACTGATTTTTTTCTTAATATCATTAAAAGTTAAAATTGTGGACATATTCGGCAAATCTAGTTTTATATATCCTGGGGTAAGCGAGTGCAAGAAAGAAAACAGAGGAATTAAGAAAAGAACGACGGATATACTGCGCCCAGCACGTTCCACACTTCGTGAAATCTTATTTTTATCACTTTGTCGTGCATCAACGCACAGCATCGCTTCTAACCGCGAGAGCATTGTAGTGGCATAATATCCGTCTTTCTTATACTAATTTCTCTGTTTTCTTCCTCGCACTCGTTGAACTCGATGCATATATAAAACTATATTTGCTGAATCTATATGTAATATTAGCTGTAAGTTTTACATGTCAAATGCATGTCTCTTTTTTTACTACTATACTGTGCATTAGGTTTTAATTTGTAGCAGAGCCGTTCCTAAGCACTGTGCTCAGTGCTCGTCTAAGCAGTCTAAGCACTTTTGTGCTCCGGAGCACTGTGCGTAAGAGCACTTCGTAAAATCTATGCTTAGTGCTTAGGTCTTTGAGCACTTTACGAAAGCGCTTGGTGCTTAGAAATCCCGCAAAATGCTCGCGAGCACTCGAAAAGGCTCGTAAACACTTTAGCGTTCGCGAGCACTAAAATGCTTGCTAACACCCCAACAACTCTCAAGCACTTTATGACTCGTGAGCACTTTAAAATTTTCGCAAGCAACGAATATAATTTCTGCATGAAATTTGTGAATTTACACAAAATTTAGAAAAAAAAATTTAGACTAAAGAAAATTTATTTTGTGATGAAAAAAAATATAATTAATTACATCAAAATTTGATTTACATCACATTTTGTGCAATAATAATAATTCTTAAGAAAATGATTTGTAATAAATGTTTTCATTCGTTACTTTTTTCAAAATAGACTCAAATATTTTTTTCTAAATTGGATAGGCGCCAAGCCAATGCTGGTTTCCTGTTTCATTTTTGCTCGAAAACGGCTGGGATTATCAAATTCATTCATACAGTCATCATGAGTCATGTTATGTTACATTTTACATTACAAGTACAATAAGCATACTTACCAAATTCACGTAAAAATGATACCTTTATCATTATTTATCATATTACTATTTATATTCTGATCTAGTCAGAAGTACAAAATGATGTACCCTCCTAGCCTCTAACTAAAGCATGATGTGAGATGTAATAGTGATAAATTGTCTTTTCTTTAAAAAATAATTATCCATCAAGGGGAAAATCAGAATAGTATTCAGTATTACAGTGTGTTCCCGGACGGACCAACACCTAACTATACTTAAAATCTTTCTCATTTTGCATTTTTAGAGCAAAAGTCACTCTTCATAAAATCTTTTGCTTACTCTGAAAAGTCCTTAGCTATAGTCAGAATTTCGAAATAACGTACAGGATTAACAAATAAAGAAACGCGAATTTGTGCCAAAAGAAAAATATAAGTATTTTGAGAGGAGATGGTTACAGGAAAAAATTGTTTCTAATGTCAACAAAAAGTCAGATATGAAATTTGAACGTCGTATCTCAAAGTTGATATTTTTGTCAAAATTAATATACTATATATAATTTATATAAAATTTATATTGATGTTTTTGTTATCATGTTATTATGCATTTTGGTTCAATTCAATTATTTAATCACAATTTTGGCAAAAATATCAACTTGAGATACGACGTTCAAATTTCGTATCTGAACTTTTAGACGGAGAGCCGGCCGTCGAATATCCTATGAATAAGATACATGAAAAACTTTTTGTGAGTGATTAGTACTACCACAGTCCTAAATGGAGCCACCTTTTATACGAGCTAATTTTGCCCGCGTCATGGATTTTTGACCTCACTTCCGGTTACGATTTTTAATGTTTTCTTAAGTCATCAATAGTCCCTTGGGGTAAAACTTTTACCCCACCGGACCGCAAGACATGTACCTCCCCGTTTTCGAGGGCTCGGAACACGATGGTGGCAATATTTTCCCACCTAGCGTCCAACCGCTACCCCTAAATCGAAAAAAACCACCCTATTTCCGATTTTCCGGTGCTACGCTTGCGAGATCTGATTTTTCTTGGTCAGCTTGAATAAAATAAGTAAATATTGACCACAGGTGGCCTAACCCACTCTCGGGGGTTGAAACTACCCTCACCCCCAATAACTAAATGCTACGAAAACAGCGAAAATCAGCTGGAAAACGGTATACCCCCATTTTCGAGGGCGAGGAAAACGATAGTGACAATATTTCCCGACCTACCCTTCACCTACTACCCCTAAACCTGAATACCTCCCCATTTCCGATTTTCCGGTGCTACGCTTGCGAGGGCTTGCCAGATCGGGGGTTTTTTGGTCAGTTTCAATAAAATAAGTAAATATTGACCACAGGTGACCTAACCCACCCCCGGAGGTTGAAACTACCCTCACCCCTAATAACTAAATGCCACGAAAACAACGAAAATCAGCTGGAAAGCAGTATACCCCCGTTTTCGAAAGCGGGGAATACGATGGTGACAATATTTCCCGACCTACCCTTCGCCCACTACCCCCAAATCGAAAAAACCCATCCCCTTTTGCGATTTTGGTTCTTGTACACACACTAAATCACAATTCAATTTTTTTTCAATATTTATTTATTTTATTCAAATTGACCAAAAAAAATCCGATCCGACAAGCCCTCGCAAGCGTAGCACCGAAAAATCGGAAAAAGGGGTGGTTGCAGTTGGATTCTAGTTCGAAAGATATTGTCACCATCGTATTCCACGCCTTCAAAAACGGGGGTATACTGCTTTCCAGCTGATTTTCACTGTTTTCATGGCATTCAACCCCCGGGGGTGGGTTAGGTCACTTGTCGTAAATATTTAACTATTTTATTCTAACTGTCAAAAAAAAAACGATACGATAGGCCCTCGCAAGCCTAGCACCGGAAAATTTGAAAAGGGGGTGGTATTCAGGTTTAGGGGTAGTGGGTAAAGGGTAGGTTGGGAATATTATCACCATCGTATTCCTCGCCCTCGAAAACGGGAGTATACCATTTTCCAGCTGATTTTCGCTGTTTTAATGGCATTAAGTAATTGGGGGTGGGGGTAGTTTGCAAAAAGGGGTGGTTTTTTAGATTTAGGGGTAGCGGTTGGACGCTAGGTCGAAAAATATTGTCACCATCGTGTTCCGCGCACTCGAAAACGGGGGAGTACATGTTTTGCGGTCCGGTGGGGCAAAAGCTTTACCCCAAGGGACTATTGATGACTTAAAAAAACATTAAAAATCGTAACCGGAAGTGAGGTCAAAAATCCATGACGCGGGCGAAATTAGCTCGTATAAAAAGTGGCTCCCTTTAGGTCTGCGGTAGTACTAATCACTCACAAAAAGTTTTTCATGTATCTTATTCATAGGATATTCGACGGCCGGCTCTCCGGCTATTTCATTGGCACTAGAAACAGCTTTTTCCTCCAACATGTTTCCTTTAAAAAAACTGTCAATTTCATTCTAGGTTGTTTTTGTTGACCTTTTTTTATAAATAACACATAAATTTAATGAAATTCTATCCTCAATAGATACAATAGATACTGCATTATTTAAATAATGGATTTTTAAAAAGTGCTTAGTGCTTAGTTCTCCTGAATTTAAAGCACTTTTTCGGAGTGCTTAGTAATCGCGAGCATTCTACAGTGCTCGCCCAGCTCTGGTTTGTCGTATACACAATATACACACAACTGAGACCCTGTATACTATATAAGGGTGGTGTATTTTGACTGATGGGCAGTATAAATATATATCTTCTATATATCTCCAGTATTTACGGTTGATCTAAATCCAGTGGTAGCAACTCGGATAGTAAGGATTATCTTTAGTATATTTTTGTTTATTTTACAATAAATAAGGGTAGAATTATTGAAATATTTCATACTAAATTTATTTTAATGTGTTTCTAAAAGCAAATAGAATACTTATTTTTTATTTTATTTACGCGTTTTGTACTAGGTACTTCTGTCATGAATTGATGTTTTATTCAATAACATTACTTGCTAAGAACATCTCGTTATGGTTATTCGTATTTTATAATAAGGCACGTTCCCTTGTTGGTTTTATATAAAATATAAAATACAGGGATCTCAGAATGTATCCATACGGAATACGAAAAGCACAAATACACACTTGTAAATATTTCCAAATGAACTGAATGAAAATATTCTATTCCAGTTTCCTCTATACAAATACGGTATATATTCCTACTTGAAATGAATCAAATCCCTGGTAACTACCCTAGTTACCAGGGATTTGATTCATGTACAAATGTTGTAGAAATAATACATATGAGCAATATCATTGCGTTGCAATAGAAATGTACAATTCTGCCCTGTAATTTTCCACCTTAAATGGAGTTTTTCGAATATAATATATGTACTTTAGATGATCTCGACACGCAAACATTGAAATAGTTAAGATGAAATAAGGGTTGTTGGTACAAACATACGAGGGATTGAGTGCAGCCACATTTCATTCCGTTTTTTTGCTCTCAAGATAAACGATAAAAATGAATCTGATAATATAGTTATAAGTTTATACACATTTATAAGAATATTTGTATATCTCTAGGTAAATTTATGTCACTTTCAGACTAATTAACATATATTTCGAATTGAAAATGAAAAAAAAATCCTATCTTTACCGTTGAGAAGTTATTTAGATTAACAGTACAAGTATGGATATAGGTGTCATGTGGAATGTTTCAAATCAAAAATTAAATTACATACTTGAAAAGCTGATAATTATTTGCTGATATTTATTGGGCTAACGATGTCACGATATATGGTGACAAAATTCGAGATTCTGTGAAAGTATATGTGCTTGTAGACGCTGCTTTTATCCAGAATGTTATTGGCTGTTTTAACGTTTTTTACCCCAGATTTTTAAAACTTTTTGGTAGATATAATGGCACGATTCTACCACGAATAGTCATGCTACACTTTTTATTGATAATTTTAATGCAAATCAGTTAAAACATATTGTTCAACAAAGTTTAAATTGTACCGGTTACAATCATTCACTGTTCTCTATTGGCCATGGTTTTTTCCAAAAAATCTTTTTCATTTTATACAATAACTACGGATCTTATGGTTTTTTTTAGGCATAACTTCAGCTTCCAAATGGTAGCTTTTAGTTTAACCAATTAGGTATTTTTTAATCGGAAACAGTTGCATCCTTTGGTTTGTTTATTTTTGCATGGAATTGTCGTAGAATGTACTAGTGTACATTTTAACAAAGGACTATCTTTAACCATAAAATGGTCCGCGTCAAGCCAAAATGCCCTTAGTTAGAAAAAAAGAAAACCTGCATGACTTACAGGTTGCAGGGATGCCTAATAGGAACTATGTTAACTCTTGATCTTGTTTTTTTTTTGTTTGGGATTGCTAAGCAATAAAATATACTTTAATTACATTTGTGGAGATTTATTTTTTGTTTTAAGTATATACTTTGGCGTGGTACCATATACATATTATACATTACAGTGTACACAGTATATACAGTAGTGGCAACCAAAGTTCTTGGGTCGATCCCCATAATAAGATAGAGTGAAATATAAAGAGGGAAATAATGTACGCGAAAGAGAGCGATATAATAACAACGATGCCAGCACTTGTGTATGTTAAGAGTTCCGCCCTCTATCCCCTCTTATTGTCCCTCCTACAGCTTGAGACGTTTGTGATGAAAACAGCAGTTGAACTTGTCTTTCTGATTTCTCCTCTTTCCAGATCACAGTCATTTTAGGTGGGGATGTCGAAGCGAATACTATGCAGTGATGGGATAAAGTGGGGTAAAAAGAAAATGCGAAATCGAATGAAATCCAATTATTGATTAATACGGCTTTATTTGCAATTGGTTTCTTGTTAAAATAATTTAATTAACAGTAGTTTATAGAGACATGATTTGTTAAATTTATTTAGATTTATGCTGCGTATTTTAACATGGCGTAAAATAATTTACGTTCCCCAATCTCCCCCAATGTCAAATCTCGGCATGCTTTGTCGGCAACAGGTCAGAAACTCCTCCCATACACGTGCGCGCATCCCGTTCGGATGTCTAAATTAAACAGGCAGGCAAATATGGGCGTGCCGTTTTTTTATCCATAGTTCATCCATGTCCTCAAAACATAGTCTTTGTCTAATTATGAAGAAATGACAGAAACAGAATGAGTTGACGCAAATGTATCACAAAGAAAATTCAGTAAAAGAGGAAGGATTATCTTGACGACTAAAAGTAGCTAGAGAGAAAAGTGGCAACAATGTAGGTTAAATCTCTTTCTTTTCAGCGTATTATTTGTCCATTTCTTTTCTCTTCTACTTTATATTGGCATCGACTCAATATTTTAACATGCCACTACTGTACAGTGTATACAGTCCACTATGAATGTACAATATACGGTACGTGGTTTGTACCACCATGCATTAAACGGGTCAGTTTGCATGGTTCAAACAGTTTATCACCATGCCTGAAAGAGCTAAAAGCTAAGAGAACTATATTTAAAATAAAATACTGTTTGAATTAAACACAATTATGTAAGCTTAGAGTTCAAGGTAATGATCCCGCTTGGTACGCCAAAGGTTAAGTAAATACAATGGAAACTGAATAATCATAGGTTTTCTAAAATCTTCTTTATTTTGAATGCATGTGTCTCTTTTGTGATAAGATACATATTGTGAAATTAACTGTAGGAGCACAACTGTAGATAGACCTATTCCATGTCGTAATCCATCTTGTAAATTTTTAGCTCTACTCTATGTGGATACAAGAACTTGACTTCTATTTCTCTCCGAATTTTGGACTTTTTCATTTGCCCTGTACCGGTACTGGTAGTGTGTAGATATTTACAGACGTGCATATGTTGTCTGCAAATACAGGGTATTTTGTAAGTATGCGGCCAGAACACTAAAGGTGGTTTTGGTAATTTCATGAAAAAATATTTACATGAATACAGATCCGGATATACTGTAGCTCTCTAAAGTGGGAACTGGAGTACATTTTTTTAAGGATAACTTGGAAATTATTGGAGGCAAAAATTTGAAATATTTAAGATGTTCTTTTATATTGTTTCTACTTACCAGTAACGTAAATACGGCTCTTTTTGTGCGTTTTGGGTCATCCTTTATTATGTTTGTAGACAGCATAATGCTTGTTAATATTAATTTTTGGAGTAGGCTTTTACCTATATGTGTTTACCTATATGTGCTTTTACCTATTTTTACCCATGTGTGTTGCCGCATCAGATATATTTTATAGAGCTTAAAATCTTTGTTGTACAAGAAAAAGGTGACCAATTGACTCTAGAAATGTTTCTGGTTTCCGTTATAATAGCTATATCTGAATTCACAAACGTCAATGGAAATAAGTACTTAACATAATATGTGAACTTAGATGTTAAAGAAGGGTGCCAAAGTCTTATGGGACTTTGGGTCCAATACGCCCAAGTTTGTAAAGTGTACGAAGTTATTGTACTTGGTCTTGCAAACAAAAAAGTCAATAGCCGAAATCCCCAAAATTGAGCTATTTCTAAGATATTAGTTTGCGAAGCCGCTTAAGTGCATAAATTACACTGGCCTACAAATGGAAAAAAGTCATGCTCAGCGAACTAAACCATTGTATTCCCATTTATTTCGGCTCGCTGAAATTGAATATGACCTCAGTTTTGGCCTTGTCATGAATTTTTCAAGTATTCCAAAAAAGTGCTTTTTTCTTAGATGGCTACACTGCATGTGTCAAGACGTTAAATATCAGTTAATAATGCTCTAGTGGGTACCCCATCTTTTTCCACTATACGTCTTCATCAGAATACTCTTGTAAAACTGGTACTAGCGATAAGTCTTTGGCAGGTAGTCTTAGTGATTCTTGGTGTTGATCATAAAGTGTTTCTAAATCGTTTTCTCTCTCCATCTCTGAAACCGCTCAATTTTCGGCAAATTGAAGGTCATATTTGTAATCAGCATGCCAAAAAAAAAAGATAGTAAACTTTTCTAAGGTGGGCATTGGGCCCAAAATTGGCATCATTCTTTATTTGGAACAATGTAATTTTAGTGGTTCAAATATGTTTGACTTATGTGGACTTACTGACTTGTTTTGATATAGAAAAATTAGATTCTTGGTTTGACATAAATTGATATTTCTTATTTTTAATTAAATTGTTATCATTATACACACGTATGGACTCATTTATAAGTGATGACTACTGGTGAGCCCCGCTACCTATGAAACAAGTTCTTAGTTCATAATCATGATCAAAATACAAAGCATATGCAAGATTTAGGAATGCCGAAACACAAATCCTCCGCTTACCAAAATTCATTCACGTATAATGCAATCCATATGTGGAACAGGCTGGATCCAAACATTAAAAAGTTTTCTGCAAAAACATTTAATAGTAAAATAAAAAGTATGCTGCTTGCCGATCAAAATGTTGCCACCTAAAATCAGCGCTACCCTTCCCTGCATGCACCATTTTAATAACAAAATTTCTACCTTAAATTGTTCTGATTGATCTCCCTCCCCTGTGCCAGTGGTGTCACACCGTAGCACACTTTTATTCTTTATTCTTTTATTCTTACATTATTTTATTTTATTCTACTTAGTTTAAGTTGTAGATTACTTCCTTTTTGTTAGGGCCATTGGAAGAGTACCATCTAGGTGAAATGGTACCTATTTACCATGTATGTTTCATTTTTTATGGTAAATAAAGATATTATTATTATAATTATTATTATTATACTGATTTCCATGTTGGTAAATTGTAAATTCAAAATGTGAATTAGTATTTCATGAATTTAATATTTATTTTTGTTTCAGGTGAGTTCAACATGCACATATAACATCATGCCTGTAAGTATTTAATCTTTGAATTACTTTTAACATCATCATTGATTTTAATGTTTGATAGACTGAGTTAATGTCGTCGAAATTTCCGAGGTTATAAAGTTCTCGATCATAAATCATATCGTAAATCATAAATTATTTAAAAAGTAATATTTCTGTACTGCTGGCGAAATACTAGGAATTACAAAATATAACAGTTTGTATAATTAAATTGTTTCACTTCAGCCAATAGAAGATATAAAGGATAGCCGCGATAAATATATATAAAAAACATTCTAGAAACAAGTTTTTACCAAAAATGCATTAAAAAATTAAAAAACTATACTATAAACAGAACTGTATACATGGTGAGCCACGGTGGGTGGAGTATTAAAAGTATATGGAGAATAGATCAACCGATTGCTTTGAAATTTTGGTTGCCAAGATAATCGAGTATGATCTCTCCAACTAAAGTATTTTCGAAAGTCCAGTGTTGCCACTTATACGTAAAACTGGCAACATCTTCGTTATTTTAAATGGAACTCCCTGTATATTTTTTCATTTTTTGGATCGTCGTCTCTTTCTGAGAAACTTTTAATATTTCCCTATACCTATCTCAAGCCGTTTTCGAGATACTAATTCTTTTCTGAATTTATTGCCAAAAATCTGACTTTCAGTAAATCGTGTTTTCTCCTACCTACGCAGCAATTGAAAGATAATTTTTTAGTTGCGGCTAGGAAAGGCCTGGGGCATCTCCTCCATTAATCAAATGTTTCAAATATCATACAGGGTGAGTTAGAGAACGTTTTCCATAAGTGACTTAGAAAAATGCACGAAAGTCAATTATTTTAAATAGAATGCCCTGTATATTATTACTGATTAGGAAAGGTGATACATTTACCTATTTAAAAAGGTATATACCCTATACCTAATGCGCACCGTTTTCGATTTATGGGCACTTTTCTGTAACCTTACCAAGAATATTAGTCTTTTGGTATATCATAACGGGTGGGCCATGAAATTTTTATTTTGTCATTTTGTTCTGCTGATGATCTTATTGTACTCTCCATGGATAATAAACAAATCCATTAAAACTGTGTTTGTATAATTATTTTCTGCCACAGCTATTCAAATTAAGTGCAAATATCACTAACGTCAAATTTGTTTAGAAAAATAGCATGTCTGTTGTCATTACAAAATGACAACATACAAATTTCATGGCCCACCCGTTATGATATACTAAAAGACTATGTATACTATTATTCAGGGAGACCAGAGAGTACCGGTAAACAAACATAAGAGCTTGATCAGCACGTGAACAGTTACTTCCCGGTTTCCTATTGGCTATTATTAAGGTTGTCCGTCGCATATTACAACCCTGCGCGCTTTACTGTTTACGCATGGATCATGTGTACTTGTTTACCCGCACTATCTAATCTAGTCTCCCTGAATACACTTTAATATTCTTGGTAAAGTTACAGAAAAGTGCACATACATCGAAAACGGTGCGCATTAGGTATAGGGTATAACCTTTTTAAATAGGTAAATGTATCATTTTCTACTGAAAGTCAAATTTTTGGCAATAAATTCAGAAAAGAATTATTATCTCGAAAACGTCTTGAGATAGGTATAGGGAAATATTAACAAAAGTTACCCAGGAAGAGACGGCGATCCAAAAAGTGCAAAAATATACAGGGTGTTCCATTTAAAATAACGATGATGTTGCCAGTTTTACGTGTAAGTGGCAACACTGCACTTTCGAAAATATTTTAGTTGAAGAGATCATACTCGATTATCTTAGTAACCAAAATTTCAAAGCAATCGGTTGATCCGTTCTCCATATACTTTTAATACTCCACCCACCGTGTCCACCCTAGGTGTATTCATAGACATAGAAGGTGCGTTTGATAAAACCACCTTCCCAAAAATCACGGCAGCCCTAGTGGAGAAAAACGTCCCCACGATTATGGGAAGCTGGATATCCAACATGCTCTCCAAAAGAGCTGTACAAATCAGTGTGGGAGACGCTTCTGTACGAGGAATGGTCGCGAGAGGCTGCCCGCAGGGAGGTGTAATATCACCACTGCTATGGAACTTAGTTCTCGACAGCCTCTTGCGCCACCTCAACTCAGAGGGTTTCCACACAATCGCCTACGCAGATGATGTAACAATACTGCTCAACGGAAAATTTGAAGGAGTCCTCTGTGAAAGGATGCAGGGGGCTCTAAGAATAATTGAAAAATGGTGCAGAGAACACTCGCTGTCTGTTAATCCCAGGAAGACGGAGATGGTTCTCTTCACAAGAAAAAGGAAACCAGGAGCACTGAAAGCACCAGTTCTCCTGGACACAACACTAAGTTTCGCATCAGAAGTGAAATACCTTGGGGTAACCTTCGACGCCAAACTAACATGGAATCTTCACTTAGACAGAAGACTAAAAAAGGCTTACATTTCTTATGAGCAGTGCCGCAGGACCGTGGGGAAAACCTAGGGAATGAAACCCAAAGTGGTCATGTGGATATACACTGCCATCATAAGACCAATGATAACCTATGGAGCTGTGGTCTGGTGGCCTAAGAGTAAACAGACTACAGCGAGAGCCAAGCTCAGCCAAGTGCAGAGAGTTGCCTGCCTAAGCATAACAGGAGCTATGCGAACAACGCCGACGAGAGCTATGGAGGTAATGCTGTGTTTGCCACCACTGGATTTACATCTAGGAGAAGTGGCCTTAATAACAATGGCACGCATCAAGTCCGTTGGCCTACAACCAAATGTAGGCTGTGGGGAGACCAGAAGTCGCCTGTGGAACGAGGCTGTCAGGAAGACGCTTCTTCTACAGGCATGCACAGATGGCATCTCTCCCCGATTTGTCTTTGATAGACCCTACACAATACAGACAAACAGTGAAAACGAGACCGCTGGTGAAGGTGTGATTAACATTTTCACAGACGGATCAAGGAAGAAGGAGGGGGCAGGATGTGGAATATATTCCAGAAGCCTGCAAATCCAATATAAATGGACTATGGATGAGCGAGCCAGCATAGTACAAACTGAACTGGCGGGCATAACCATAGCCGCAAAAGAGATTGTCCGCAGACAAACTACGGGCAAAACAATCAGGATCTACACAGACTGTAGAAAATCACTACTAGCCCTGAGAAGTTACAAAATAACCACAGGAGCAGTATGGGAATGTCATCAAGCACTTGTGGGTGCCTCCAGTACGAACAACATCTCGGTATGCTGGGTGAAAGGACACGCACAGTGCAGTGGCAACAAAGAAGCCGACAAACTGGCCAAGAAGGCAGCAGGCCAACTTATTTTTGGACCAGGCCCGGCCAGTCTGTTACCGATTACGGCGATAATACAATTAATTAAGGAGAACACCCACAACGAATTTAAGAAGCTGTGGGATGAAACAAGCAGCTGTCAGCTTGCTAGGGAACTACTCACGTATCCCAACAAAAAAACAGCAATGGACTACCTGGCAATGACCAGAAGGAATCTACGTTTTATAACAGGAATCCAGACTGGACACTGTCCGCTAAGGAAACATTTATACAATATGAGATTAAGCGAAACACCTCTTTGCAGAGGTTGTGAACAAGAAGATGAGACGGTTCAACACGTACTCTGTGACTGTTCAGCCGTCTCATCAATTAGAGAATCCATCCTGGGAGAGCGTTGGCCTACCTTGGCCAATGTAAGGGAGATGTCCCTAGGCAACATCACCACCTACTTCGAAAGAATAGGTTGGCTGGAGGCCTAGGCGAGTGTCTGCCTAGAGGGAGGATGTACAAGGGGTCCAATGGGGCCTAAGTGCTGTGGTTTTTGACCACCCTCCTGCTAATTCCATACTCCATACTCCACCCACCGTGGCTCACCCTGTATAATAACAATAATAATAATAATAATCATAACGTTTCTTTCCATAAAAAATAAGATTACGTATTGTCTTCTTATTACATACTACTAGGTGAGTATATTCTAATTGGTTCCTTATTTGAGATTGATGGTGATTAAAATATTTTAAAAATATTCATGTAAATAAACAAAGAAAAAAATGCCACAAAAGTAGAAACTTGTAAGTGGCTTAATGTATATGTACATACATACATATGCATAAATATACATACATACATACATACATACATATGCACATACACACACATATATTTCTTTTTCATTCATTCAATGAGTAAATAATATATACAAATCTAAATAAATGGTTTCCTTCTAAGGTGCCTTGAATGTAACTTAATGTTATTACTACATATATATTAGGAATACACAACACAGATAGACATTTTTAAAGATTTAGATATATTAATGCTCCTCTAGGTATATACTAATAATTTTTCATTTCAACTAATTTATTAATTTCATATCTTTCATTACTTAGTATATATTTCCTTACTTCTTTTTTAAATGTATAAGGAGAGTAAATATTTTTAATTCCAGTTGGGAGTGAATTATATGCTTTAGGTGCAAGATATGCAAGCGAACTTTGTCCCACAGTTTTTCCAGAAAAGGGAACTTTTAAATATGCTTTAGATTTATTTCGTGTCAGGTATGTGTGGTCTAAATATGCTAATAAGTGTCTATTTTTATGCTGCATAACGCATATTTTTAGGAAAAATATTTGTCTAATGTTTTGTTTCTTTATAGAGTAAATCGCAGGGATAAGTTTTAGGTACACAGAGCATGATTTTCAAAAAATATTTTTGCAAGACTTCTAATTTTTGTAGATGTGTACGTGAAACTCCACCCCACCCTAAGATACCATAACTCAATCGTGACTCTACTAGCTCATAATATAAGATTTTCCGAAGAGCTATATTTTAAACTTTTTGGTAAAATTTAAATTTATATAGTAGGCTTCTTAGAGTATTCGTTACATTATTTATGTGATCGTTCCATCTTAAATATTGGTCAATAGTTATTCCTAAATATTTCGCCTTAACTGTAGATTTTATTTCTATTAGTTTACCATGGCTGTTGATCTCTAGGGTATTATACGTTGGTAATGTACTCTTGTTACAAGATATTGGCAAGAACATGGTTTTATCAAAGTTTATTGTTAGAATCTTATGATTAAACCAGTCAATTATATTTCCAAGGTCAGTTTCAATGTTATGCTTTAAATCGTTCCAATTGGTTCCTTTATAAAATATCGCTGTGTCATCAGCAAAACTTAACAGACTTATATGATTCACTATAAAAACGTGGGAAATTTTTTTCCAAAATTTTGACAATCCATCCAAAAAGTTTACGTTAGAGAAACATAAAATTTTATAATGAGCGTTCCACGTGTTATTATCATCATATAATACTTAATAATTCTGTGATAGCTAAAAAAAATATTTATAATTTTTAGTTCATTTTCGATAAAGCTTATTTTTTTAAAGTTTTTATATCTTTTTGTTTTACGCATTTTAGTCCTAAATAGATTACAATGTATCCATTCAAATGATCCATCTCGTTCAAAATCATATTAAATTCTCAATTCTGAGATAGCAGCGCTATCTGTTAAGAAGCCTTATATAGTGTGTGTAGTGGCGGGCTAGGCATAGGGAGTAAGAATTGCAACATCGCGTGTGCCAGCTGGCTGAAATGAATTAACTGAGAGCTGGGATGCTTCGCCGACGGGCGAGTTTGCACTGCTGTGTTGTCATATCTCTCGCGCTACGTGAATGTACATGCTTAATCGGCAATTACACGCACTGTATACAATAGGCATAGAATCTATTACAGTTTCCTTAGATCCAGTCTTTCCTCCGACTTGAGATAAAATAAGAATTAATTAACATAAACATTAATTAATTGATTAATTTATTGAAACTAATGGTTATAGCCTTATTATTGCTATGTCGCCACAAATGACTCTCTTCATCTTATTAATGAGGCAACGAAAGGTCGCTATATTCAGGCCATGTGGCCTACTATACTGCTTCTGTTACAGAATCAAATAATTCTCATTCGGGACAGATTCTAACCAAAAGCCAGAATCATTCCTCTTTTCCTCCAACGCTGGAAAGCCAACACCGCAGTGTTTGCACTTCAAGGTCATAAGACCACGGCAAATAGTTAGGATATGGTTGGAAGTTTCCTTCACTTTATCACAGAACGCCTGCAGTCGGGACTGTCTACTACCCCGATAGTTTGCAGATGTTTCCTGAGTCATGCCCACTCAAGAGATTATGACGAGCTTTCTGCATCGTTTCGGCAAATACCCTGGAAATAAGGGACTTCTTAAATTCTCTATTACCTTCTTGGTATTTGATTTAGGATAACCAAAAGCCGGATCCGGAGCCTGAGGCTTTGAAATTTCTCCCTATCCAAAGTGTGTACCTGCTCGCTAGCCTCAATATTACTGTACCCAGGTACCCAGAGAAAGTTTGACCAAGTTAGATAAGCAGAAAGCCTATTCACAGTTTTGAACCAATAATGATGTGGTTCTAGCTGATGTAAGGGCCTTGAGAGTTGCTTGAGTGTCGCTAGAGATATATGAGTTTGTTAGAGTATTTCCTGAGGATATTCCTCTGTGCACAGATATAGAAGGCAAAGATCTCAGTCCGGAATACCGTGACAAATTTACCTAGAGTATAACAGAATTTAGCCCTCTTACCGTATATCCCCACCCTTGAACTTTTCTCAGTCCTAGATTCTTCTGTGAACCAAACAATATTGGCAGGTCTGAAGTTATGTCCTCGAGTCTTAAAACTAATGATTGATTATTGTATTGCCATTGGAATTGTCTGTGTGTGTGTGTGTGGGTGTGTGGGGATATATAGGAATATACTTATATGGATAAGTGAATCAAATCTGAATTTAAAGATTTGACTCTAAGAAATACAGTTAAGTAAAAACTTGGAAAGATGGCTTCTTCCTCTGTTATGCGACATCGACGGCGACATTCCAAATAATTCATTACTTCCTGTGGCACTTTAGTAAAATCGCTTGAATTTCGTTGTCGAAATTTTCTTTTAGCTTCAATATTACTCAATCTACTGTTATACACTCGATATTTTACTGCCATAAATAAAAATCTGGCGTTTTTAACTAGGCTATCCAATTTATGGCACCTTTATGAGAAATTAAATCACAGGAAAATGTATTACGTAGCATGTTAATGCTTATTCTAGTTATGTTGATTATAGCCCCATCTTGTAACCAGTAACTATCAATGACGCATTTGTTCCAGGGCAATTTGAATCGTTTGGGAATATATCTTAAAAAGTTATAGTATGTCAATTCTCTTCGGAATCATGCGAACAGACAATTCTAATAGCTGATATAGCAATTACGATTACTTTAGCTTCGTGAAGTTTGGTCCATTTTGAGGACCTGGTAAATTGAAATTTATAGGAAAGAAAATCAAAATGTTTGAAAATAAATTATTAATAAAGCTACATAGCTCCGAATCCGCTCTGTCAGTTTGTCTTTTGCAGAAAATTGCGTAAATTTCATATTTTACATAAACTGACATTACTCAAAAAGTAATACATTTTTTTAATGAAACTTGGTGACAATATATGTAAACTATTATGTAAAATTATGGATAAAAATATACATTATTTTCTCTAAAAAGCGAGATTTTCGAAAAACCTTTATAGCCTCATAAAAAGCTGCCATTTAGCCACACTATAAATTTGCTTTCATTGAAGGTTTTTCAACGGGCTTTACAATATAATGGTGATAAAACTTTTTAAAATTATTTTTAAGTTACATTTTTAATCGAAAGCAAGATGACGGAGGTGGGGGAAATACTCTTGCCCTGACAGTCGCGACAAAACGAGTGCGCGTATACCTACGTAATATTATGGATTAATATTTCTTAGAATTATTATAGAAATAAAAAACGATTTTTACCACCATAGGCTCTGTCAATGAACGTTTAATCCCGGGGTCTAGAGGGAAATGCCGAGATCACAATTTTTGACATGAAGGCTGTGTTTGGACTATTTAGAAGGTAAACATACCAGAAGTTCCCGAACTTAGGAGGTGCGGGGGATGCAGGGGGGCGCGAAGAAAGTCCCGGTTTTTAGTTTTTCGCTCATATCTCGAAAACAGTTAGCTATAATTAAAAAGTGGCTATATGCAAAATTAAGGCTGACTAAA
The DNA here is from genome assembly GCA_936432065.2 of Rutpela maculata. Lineage (NCBI taxonomy): Eukaryota > Metazoa > Arthropoda > Insecta > Coleoptera > Cerambycidae > Rutpela > Rutpela maculata. The sequence goes on from OW386285.2 coordinate 117,613,179, forward strand.
TTTTCTACAATAATGTTTCTATTAATTTTTGTTGTATCTGTTATGGTTCAGTAATGGATTCTATAACTTTTAACTGTATTTCAACTTTATTATAAATTTATTATAAATTGAAAAAAAAACGAGAAAAAAAATTTAATAATCATCGTGGAAAAAAAATTGTTGTACAAATATCCGTTTCATAGTAGACTCAACTCAAGTGACGAATAAAAAATGTCTTTGTGTCTGTAAGTGTGTGTGTACGTGTATATGTATGTGTATACCGTTTCTTGTAAACACGATAACTTCTGTTATACTTAAAATATTTAATTACAATTTGGAACATATGTAAAACAGCATAGTACAATAATTCCTACTGTAATTGGTCCATATCTGTAATATATGGTCGTAACCAGAGGCCTACAAACTCTCACTCTTATGTAAAATGGGTTTTATTTTCATTTCAGAGCAAAATGCTTTTTTTTTATTAAGCATACAAAAATATGAAGATGTATAAGATTTATAAACCCAGTATATCGGGTGTATGTTAGGTTCAAACCAACTTTATTTAAATTAGATGATATATCAATGTTATCCTTAAATTTAGAACCTGGTAATTTTAATAAGATTATTATGTTGTGAGAGTTTTGTAGGTCTCTGGTTATCACCATGACCCAAGATATGGCCCAATTTCAATAGGGATTATTGTACTGTGCTGTTTTACATATATTCCAAATTGTAATTAAATATTTTAAGTCTAACAGAAGTTATCGTGTTTAGAAGAAACAGTATACAGACACACACACATACATATACACGCACGCACACACTTACAGACACAAAAACATTTTTTATTCGATATTTGAGTTCAGTCTGCTATGAAACGGATGTCTATGCAACAAATTTTTTTCCACGATGATTATTAATTTTTTTTTACAATTTATAATAAATTTATAATAAAGATAGAATACAGTTAAAAGATATACAATCCATTACTGAACCATAACAGATACGAAAAAAATTAATAGAAACATTATTATAGAAAATTTGGTCAGTTTTAAGTTTGCATTTAGCCACTTTTTGATTATGGCTAACCGCTTTCGAGATATGAGCAAAAAATCAAAAACTGAGACCTTCTTCGGACCCCCTGCACCCCGCATCTTCTATGTTCGGTGACTTTTGATATGTTTTCCTCCTAAATAGTCCAAACACAACCCTCGAGTCGAGAATTGTGGTCTCAGCATTTCCCTCTAGAACCATTCATTGGTAGGACTACCATTGGAAAAACACAATTACAAAAAGTCCTCGTGTGGCAGCAAATATTTTTATCTGTAATTTTCCATAATAGCTTAGAATCAAATCTATATTTTCACCAGGTTTCATTAAAAAAGATGAATTATTTTTTTAGCAATGTTTGAAATGTTCGAGTTTTTTATTTTTTTGTAAAAAAAAACGTCAGATCTGATATGGACCCATGTAGTTTTATTCATAATTTTTTTACAAACTTATAGATATTTTTTGCCTTACTCGATGAATAGTACCTGAGACATTAAAAATAAAAACGAAACAAAAACACGTTTTTCAAAAACTTTATTTCCGAAAACGTCAATGTCCCGGATTGGACAAAACTTTGCTGTAACTTTCTAATAACATACAGATTGCGTTTCCGCATTTCAACCAAACAGGTACTGATGTGTGTTATTAAATTCAATAAAAATGGTGGATTATTTTTTGTAAATAATTTGGAACGTAGGATAAAGAGTTTTCAGCAATTTGTATATAATGTTCTGAAATTCAATAACTTTCATACAAAAATGACTTTAAACAAAAAAGTATCCTGGGCTAGCGACCAGACTCACATATTCCCATGTATTTTCACTCGCTGAACACGAATCTGGCATCAGAATAGTACCTTCCTGGACGAATTTATGAGTTATGACGAAAAAAAGTTCGAAATTCATTAATTCGTCGTATTAACCTTACATATTTTAAGATCATTGGCAGTAACGTTGGCGTAAATTGAAGACAGCTCTAATACATATTTGGAGGTGATAATGATATAGCAGATAACAATAAGACCCATAATCCAATAATAACTCAACAGCCCAATATCCCAATGACTCAATAAATCAGCGGTTCATATTGCCAAAGTTCGAAAATTTAAAAGAAAAATTCCTTGTTCAGTGATGCATTCGTACTCTTTTATCTTCAAAAGATATACGTAATGACTCATAAATCAGCAATAACCCAACGGCCCAACAACTTAGTGACCTATAAATCAGCAATTCATATTATCAAGTTTAAGAAAAATAAAAATATAAAAAGAAAAAATCTACCTTTACGTTATTTGAGCAGCAAAATCCGAATATTGCACCGAATGTCACAATTTTTTTATAGTTTATTATAGTCGAAAAATGGACGAAATATGGAACAATATGACAGCTTAATAACATTTAGGTAGAAAAGAAACTATGCTAAACAATAGTAATAATGAATTTTAGTTGCTACTTATTTTGACACCAAACCAAGTGTAAAACTACTTCTTAAAAGAGGTAGAACCACCTAAGTGAGTTAAGTCCCTAGTATACATATGAGAATATAAAATGAAATCGCTTTTTTTTCAATGTACTTGATCTATAGTTTACTGGTATTTATAGTTTTACTATTAATAACGTGTACCGAATCCGAAACATAGTATGGAAATTGAGGATGTGATTCTACGGTTGCAGGATAGAAAGAGGTATCAAGGATGGGATTTTCTCACATTTTCTCACAAACGAAATTTGTTCAGAAGGAGATATTTAGAACGTGTACCGGAATTTAAAAATTTTTCAAATCATATTACAAAAATTTCGTAAACTTAAAACAAGAATTCCTTCGGTTCAGTGATTCTTTCGTACTCCTTTATCTTCAAATTATGGCTCCTTTTCCTCTTTTTTTCTTTGATAACGATTTCCTATTCATTGTCCAGCAAAAGTCATTATATTGATGTTCCTTCTACCTTGATACCGTCGTTCCATTTCAATAATATCTTGTTGATATCATTCGCCTTATACACTTCACTGAAGCCCATTTTGTGGTAATTCTATATCATGTTGGCTACTATATTTTTGTATCTTTCATTTTTTTGTTACCTAAAAATTGTTTTACAACTTCTTTGAAACTAACCTGTGCTACTTTTTCGAGGCCAGGTGGCTTTGCCTTTATAACAGGTGAATGAGGTTATAAGTAGATCCTAATTTGTTCTATACTTGAGTAAAATTTGATTCAAATCGGAAACAAAATGAAAAAGTTATAAGGGTATCCTCATTTTAAGTGAGTCACACTGTATATTTAAGGAAATGTATAGATTTCGACAAAATATTACGTTGGTAAATACGTCCAGTGTTGTAAAATAAAGATTGTTCTGTGACTGTGATTTATTAGCAGACCACGGTAAACCGCTTTGACAGAAATATTCAAAGTACACAATTGATTTTTTTTTTTATTACTTATCGATTTTCGCTGGCGAATATCTCGTAAAATATAACACATAGGAAGAAAATGAATATAAACATTCTTGTGGGAAATTTAATTACGTTTAATTTTGCATAGATTACCTTTTTTCGTACGACGCATCGTTTCCGAGTTATAAGCGAAGAATCGAAAAAAGTAACCTTTCCACCCCCGTCCCCCCTGAAGCGGCGGGGCTAGGGGCGGGGACTTTTAGTATGTTTACCTCCTGACTACCCCCAACATATCCCTGAAGAGAAAAATTCTCCCCTCCAAAATGTTCTCTACAATCCCCTTTTGGGCATTTATTGATTGGACTAATGAGGTGGAATCTTATTTTTTTGTACATAATCTGGAATAATAAATTGATTCGAGAACATTTTTCAACAACTTTAGTGTAAAAATAGAGTTAAAAATATATTTACAATAATTTATTTCATCATTTTTACATAATAGTTTTGAGGAAAACCTCTTGTGTTTGATTTGCTAGAATAGCATATTTTTAAAAATACTTTCTTACATTAATCTGCCCTATTGATGTATCCCACCTTTCACGGCTGAAATTATTTTACTAAAACTTCCATTCAAAATGAGGTAGACCGTAATATTACAATTTACTTGAACTTTTCCATTAAATCACACAATAACATCAATAATAAATGTCCGATAAAAGGACATTGTAAAAACGCGACATAATTTCTCATTTCTATTGTCGTTATAAGTCTCTTTTGTGGGGCTATCTTTAAGGTCTCCAAATCTCATTTTGGAGCAATAACACAGAGTGGCACATGTTGCGAACAGGGAAACTGCCGTATTTCACGTTGGGGTATAATAGCCGATGGTTTAGGTAGTAGCGTAAGTGGTCCAATAGCGATAAGGGGGACAAATCGATCGGATCGGCTGGCCTACACTCGGTTGAGCATTAACAGTGGGTTAGATGTGCTCTTCAGTCCACAAATTGTTGCCCACTTTTATGAAAATAAGTTATTGGTAGTAAATGATAGGATTTAAGGGTGATCAATTGATATTTGGAAACTTCACTATTTCGCTTAAAACCGAAAGATAAAATAAATTGGATATTATAAAAATAATTACTCAAAAGTGACTAATAATTTTGAAACTTTATCAAATATTTAATGAACTTTTTAAGAATTTATTAAAACCACTTATAGCCGAGTCGATGAATTTACACACAAAGATTTGCAAACTGATAATTTTTTAGTAACTTCGTGAAAGTGTATAGAATAATATCCTGAAAAGTTTACATTTCGCTCGGATGCAGAACATAAAAAAAAATGTGAAAAAAAAATTTTTTTTCATCCATTTTTTCAAAATTTTGAAACTAAATCAAGCTAGGAAAAAATAAAAAATACAGATGAATAGATCACGTATTTATGAACAAAAAATGTCCTAAAAATATTCAGGTGCGCGCGCTTGAATACGCATGACTGTGAACACCAACGCACTGAATTACATGTCACTAAATCAGAATTTGTTCAATCTATATGAGTGTTGGTTCATTTAAAAGATGGAAATTGTAGCTTTCTGATGCTTTTTTGTTTTCAATACAAGCAAGGGATGGATGGGAAAAATATACTTATATATATTATCACGCCCGAACTCAATCGTCGCAATAACAAATATAAAAAAAATAAAAAATTCCTTTTTCATTGAGAACTGTTAAAGAGTATGTACACTCCATGATTATTATGGTTTATTAAGTTTATTAAGTTGTAGTAACGTGGATTCAAAAAAAGTACATCTCAAATCATTTTAATTTCCTTGCTTGATGACTTTCTTGATAAATATATATATATTAGAGGTTGTAACTTGCCGAGAAATTGACTCATTGAAAGAAATAAAATATCGCTATTTTGGAAAAAATGTATACTTTTCGTTCAAACACAAATTCGTTTACTTGTATGCATTTTTTCTAAAATATGATTAATCAGATCACGATAAGAATTTGCGATTTTCACGATTTTATCCTTATAACTAAAAAAATATCTTTGATTGTTTTGAATACAAATTCTGGGACATTTCCAATACATTAAAAAAGTATAAGAAATCCATTGGATATAGCTGAAATGTGGATAGGTGTACCTGTAATAAATACAATACAGTAAAGGCACGTAAAAATTCATGCGAGCGATTCAGTGGCTATGTGAGGTGTCTGTGTACGCCTTCATAATTATATATTTTCCCTCCAGACTCACTATTTATCCTCCTATTCGCTAATAAAAATGTTAAAAATGTGTAATTAGAAAGAGAACAGAGCTTTAATTTACTCGTTAGAACTGATAAGAACTTTTAGAGGTAGTAGTATGCATTTAACCGTGCGCTTGGACGCGCAAAGTCACAGAGTTATTTCACTATTTTTTTCCGGGAAAATCGTGGCTTTGGCGATACATTTTATTAGGATATTTTTTGTTCAAAAACACGTGGTCCATCCACCTGTATTTTTTGTTTTTTTATACCCTGCTTTAATTTAAAAATTTTGAAAAAATGGATGAAAAATTTTTTTTTTTTTACTTTTTTTTATGTTGTGCATCCGAGCGAAATGTAAACTTTTCAGGATATTATTCTATAGACTTTCATGAACTCATTAAAAAAAAATTATTCCGTTTGCAAGTTTTTGTGGGTTTCACTATATAATGTTCTCTGTCGTCTGGGCTATTGGTTTATTAATGTTTTATTATTTTTTATTATATTCATTGATTAATCAAGGACGGAAGTTGTCATATGCTCGGGCAACACACGAGGAAGTAGGATTATAAATAAATATTCCTCTCCATGGATAACTCATAATATTAAATGTATGATGAGACTTCGTAACTGCGCTTTTATAATCGACTTCAAAAAATGTATTTATTAGAAGAAATATATACAGCATAAGAATTTTGTCGCGGATCTTACAAATAAGAAATGGGTCTATTCTAAGCAGCTAATAAATTTAGTAAAGGCATCAATAAGATGTGAAAAAAAGCATATACTGAATGGAAGTTAAAAAGGCATAAAAGTTCACGTGATTGATGGAAGACAGTAAACCAGTTAGTTGTACAATTATGTACACGATACTAAGTTGACAGTGGTGTTCTAAATAATTTGGAGAGTACCTCAATTAGTAACGAGGATATTATTTTTTTATAAAAATAATGAGCTCCCAACTATTTTAGAAGAAATATCTTTAGTACCTTTTACCTCCAAAGATATTTTGGGCACAGTTAATAAAATTAAATTGAATGGTGTTGGAGGGGGCATTTTTTCTCTAAATATGACTTAAATGATATTATCCTTTCATTTGGATGCAGTTACACATTTATAATTAGTTTCTCGCTTCGGTCTAACACAGTCTCCTCTCAATGTAAAACGCTTTTCCTAACCTTTTGCACAAATAGGTATTGCATTATAACCGTTGAAGGATTCATGGTAAATACTACATCTTTTTAATATATCTATCCACATGTTATGTAGATGATATACTGGTCCTGGCTGATATTTATGCCAGCTTTATAAGCTGCGCCAGGTTAAATAAAAACATTTTAATTTATTTATAGATTATTTAAAAGTTCATTAAATTAGATGAAATACAAGTAAATATTTATTGATGACGTTGAAATCGCCCCATCGCAAGAAGTGATTAAATAAGTCTTAGGTATGTTTTTTTTTTACCTATTTGGGTGTATTTGTTTATGGCTGGATATTGAATGGGATACCAACATTGAAAATACGTCGTGAGATTATATATCATCCATGACATAAATGTGAGCCTTGCTTGGACCTACTGGGACATCTTTGCTTTTTTCAGGAGTTTTAGAAACATTTCTATAAGTGCAATATAATAAATATATACGTAGAACACAGTTTATTAAAATATATATGAATTCCAGACCGATACTACATAAAGTATAAATTTTAAAAACATAAATTATGAATTTTAACATAAATGCATCCTGAAAAATTTAAGGAGATTAAGGTTAAATATCTATCCATTTTACCCATAACTGAAAAAATGGTAAGGAATATTTATGACAAATTTTTCGCTGTGTCATAAAATAATGTCAATCAATTACAAAATAAATGGTATGGTAACGCCGAACTTCATTCTCGCGATACCCATCGGTAAACATTTTTCGAGAAATATCAAAATAGTATATTTCAGGTTGGTAATGTACTATTAATATACAAAATTTGAGCAAAATGGAAATTTTTAATTTTTTTGCATCAGTAAACTACCCTTAATACTAGGATTAGGCGTAAAATAAAAAAAATATGGAAATATTTGCACTTCTAGTGTCGTTCGAAAGTGAACATATATTTTTACTGCGTACAAGGAATGATCTACAATGGTACAAATTAAGTAACTGACCTTCAGGAGTAATGCCAAATTCAAATTCAATACTAGAAAACGAATAAAAAAAAAAGTTCAAAAGAAATACCAAAATATGTACCAGAGAGACAGTGGTAGTGTCCTTACCTAAACCGACTAGACTAAATTACGAATCATTTCAAAAGTGAACTACCAAAAAACGCATGATCTCAAAAAATGACATTTTTAAGCTAAAAAATATATTTTCATATCTTTAGAAAACCTCTCGGAAAACCTGATGTAAATAATGTAAATAATACATAGCAAATGTTTTTTTCTTTTTCATAAATTATGTTTACCTAATTTAAAAACTATGATTAAGTAAGTGTTTTTTTACAATAACTCACTTCAGTTATACTTAACTATAAAAACCAAAAACTAAAATGTACTTAAAATGAAATATACATTTTTTGCAAGGCTAATACTTCTTTTTTAGTTTTTTTATGAAAAGGGAGATTTAAATTTATGACTTATTGCTACGCGAGCCCACCCTAAGTGTCCGTGCACCTCCCCCCCGATCCTTTAGGACAATGTTTTTCATAAAGATTAAAGCCTAAGGAACGATTTAAGACATGTCCTAAAAAAAAAAAAATTGGCTGCACTTTCAAAATGACGTCCGTTAAAAAAAAACAAAATTTGCAAGTATGGTTTTTGTCATTTAACACAAAAACTAAAAAAGATGGAGAAAAACTTTCTGTACAAAAAATAAAGTGCATAAAATTTTCTACAATTTTGTTCCTATACAATATTTGCATTGGAGTTACCATTTTCCAGATAAATGATTAATCTCTTAAAATAAAATATAAAATTCAATATAAAACGTAACACTACGGAAGCCCACCCTAACTGTCCGTGCACCCCCCCGATCCTTGGGGGCAATGTTTCTCATAAAGATTAAAGCCTAAGGAACCATTTAAGACATGTCCTAAAAAAAAAGCTGGCTGTACTTTCAAAATGGCGTCCGTTTAAAAAAAAATGCAAATATTGTTTTTGGTCATTTAACACAAAAACTAAAAAAGATGGAGAAAAACTTTCTGCACAAAAAACAAAGTTCATAAAATTTTCTACAATTTTGTTCCTATACAATATTTGGATAGGAGTTACCGTTTTCCAGATACCATTGTTACCGTTTTCGAGATAAATGTCTGCAAATTATAATATTATTATTATTATTTTTTTTTTCAGTTTATTTTATTTAATTTTTATGTTAATAATATAAAGTTATATTGTACGCCTTACAATAATTGTCACAGTTATTCCTCTAAGTGATTTACCGATATATGAATTTCCATGTTTTCTTAATTTTGGACTCATCTGGAAAATGGTAACTCCTATCAAAATATTGTATACGTACAAAATTGTAGAAAATTTTATGCACGTTGTTTTTTGTGAAGAAAGTTTTTGTCCATCTTTTTTAGTTTTTGTGTTAAATGACAAAAACAACATTGGCAACAGTTTTCTTTTAACACATGGCCGCCATTTTGAAAGTACAGCAAGTTTTTTTTTTTAGAATATGTCTTAAATTGTTCCTTAGGCTTCAATCTTTATGAAAAACATTGTCGCCAAGGATCGGGCGGGGGGTGCACGTACAGCTAGGGAGGGCTCCCCAACTATATATAAAAAAAATTGCCAACGAAAAAACTGAAAGTGATGTGATGACATTTAACGTCTTGAAACACCAAATAACTACTGTATACTCTAACTAACCTACTAGTGTTAAATTCATATGTGCTTTAAACAAAATCTACCTTCTAAGACAAATATCTTGGTAAAAAGACACGAATTTAAATTTTTTATTGATTTTATGCACACATATTCCCACGTGAGAATGAACATCACCAAATCATTCTTGTACGGGGCGAGCGTAGAAGCGTCTTGAGTGTGTTTGTATTTCGATACTCCACTGAAGCAACGTTCAGCGCGGTTAGTACTTGGATGGGTGAAATCCATCTTGGGAAAAACAGCGATCTCGTCCCACCTTCTAGCGGCTTGTATATCAGCGTATACGCGGAGCTATGTAATTTCAAGACTTACATGGATATACCATCCTTCGGAGATCATAGAAGAATTAATCCACATTTGTGACTAGATTATGTTTACGAGTATTGTTTATGGCAGTCGTATAAAAGAATTAGATATTTAATTTAAAAAACATAGCTATCTAGATTTGTCTATGTAGCGAGGAACTTTCTTAACACACTCTAAGGGATGTTGTAGTTTAGGATTGTATTTTTGGCAAGAGTAGATCATTTGTTTTATAACTTTAATGTCTTGAAATCAGCAATATCTAGAAAATGCACTTTCTAATTAGATCCAGCTTTATAGTGTTATTAAGATACCTGTAAGAGTATTCTTGCGCATAATTGCATAATTGCGCATTTGTTGCACCTTGTATAGTTGCCTATATTTTCATGATGTTTCACTTGCAATTTAACAAAAAGATCTAACGATTTTATACATTACAGTTTATGCATATACCTATATACTTAAATTAAATATTTTACATCTCTATATTATTCCAGTGAACTCGAATGAACTCATGCAGTTAGAGATATTTATTGCGTATATTTACCCTACGGAAAACTTTACTCCTCTAAATGAAAAACTCATCAATATCACTCTATCATCGTTATTAAATTAAGCGGCAACCGATCTCTCTTAATATAACTGTATTTACCGAGTTTTTCAAACCTCCCTCAAAACTATACTCGAAACATACCTTGAGAATTGACAATGACAGCTTCTTATCTCGTCCTGAAGACATCTTGGTCCGGGTGAGACGCAATCGTGAGGGAGATGTCCTGAAAGACATTGCTCATTAATCTTGCTAAACCATGCAAAACTTATCGGGCCTTTAGAATACAGTGGCTACATGATATATCGGTATTGAAACTTATAATAGGCCTTTGGGAATCCCGTCTGTGCCGAAGAAACTTCTAACTCGCTACTTCGCCCTCCCATTTGTTGCAAGTTTACAAAGGAGTAGCGAGAAAAACGAGCTGAATATTTTACACAAGATATGCTCTCAACTTTTGATTACCTGTCTGTAACTGGAGTAGCCGATATCTGATATTAGCTTCGCGTCTTTCTTGTGTTTCCTCAAGTGTCGCCCTTATTTTCATGACTTTATCCATATTTCATTTTACACAAGGGTCGTTGTAACGTGTTGGACTTTGCTGTTGTCGATTATCATAATACACAAAGCTTTCGAATTAGTTGCAAATGACAAACAGGATTTGAATAAAAGAGAAAGTTCTATACGTTTTTTACGTTCTTATTTATAATGAATAACAAATATTAATGAACTTATAATTTTTTAGTATATTACATCTCCATTAATTTGCTGTTCCAGTGATAAAAAAAATATACATGGAACATACATGTTCTACATTTTGAATAACTGTTGAACATTCCCTAGGATACAATTAGCAATTTTTTGAAAATAGTCTACTTATATATGTATATTTGCAATACTTTTAACCTCCCCACAATAAAATTATGGCAGGTTACTGAAATTAGTCCAAAATCGAAAATTGAGATAACATCAAATCTTTACGTTTTGAGGTCCCAGGAACCCAAAAAAGTGATTTTTGAAAAATGTCTGTGTGTGTATGTGTGTATGTATGTTAGCACGATAGCGGCGAAACTACTAAACGGATTTGGATGAAACTTTGCATGAGGGTCTCTTTTGTGCTTCAGAAGATCTGAAAAGGTTTTGGTTGAGATCGTATTACGTTTAGTGCCGTTTTGGCACAACACGTTGTTTATTTTATGATTACTTAGAATTTGTAATCGAACCATTGAAAAGCTGTAAAAATTCCGATTTCAACGATATATCACACTTGCACCCTTTCGATTTGGTTTCCGTGAAAAAAATTAAAAAGAATTCGTTATATGTGCACACATGACTGCATCCAAAAAATATTATTGGTATTATTGTTAGGGGAAAATGTATTTTGTCATCTGTCAAAAATATTTGGGTTGGTAACTTTTATGAATGTTGGTTTATAGGTTATGGTACGTGACGTCACAGCTAACCTCAAAAATATATATTTCTTAAAATTTAAGAATATTACGTAGCTATTATTAAAATTTCTGCCTGGTTCCCGTACTTTCAACTAGAATCTAGTACAGTGTAAGTTTATGAAGTTCTAAATACTTTGTCCTAATAAAATAGGACTCTTTTTGTAGGTTAGAAATCTAACCTGTAATTAGCAGTCTATTTTCATTAATCAACAATATTAGGCAATCCAAACCACGTGACTTCCAACATGGGGTGGCGGCCAAACATTTTTTTGTTTTGTATATAGCCATGTTCGGATATTACGTCTGATTGATGGGACGCGTCACAATCGTTCATTTAATGCAAATCGAGCTAACCAAGCTAAATCTGAAACGTTCGAATATTACAAAATAAAGGCCTCGGACGAAGCTCGACTTGCTCGGACCTTTTTAATGAAGCAGCAAAAATTTAATTTGACGCATGCGTAGTCTGCTTGAATTGTCCATAATATAAACATAAACACACCACAGATAGTAGACAACCCCCAAATCCATAGCCAAGGCTGTGCGGAAGGGGGTTACACATTTGGAAAAACGCAGACATACATCCACACCCACCGGTGTTGTCAATACCGGGGCTGGGGGTCGAATCCAGAGCGCGATAGGCAGTCGATCAGCGTATTCGCCACTCAATACGCCTTAACCGATTGAGCTACCGCGCCGGTTATTGACTTGTTGAGGTTAGAGTGTTATTTGGGCTAAATTCTCTGTTATTATTTTTTTTCACTATCCAATAAAATCTTCGAAACGTTATCTGTTAATACCCTTATAATATCCGGCAATTGATTAACATGCAACATAAACAATCGTGAGAGGTTATGTTTTAACAGATTGCTTGTAGTCCACTTCAGTTCGTTCGATATTTGTTCATGAAATAAACGGCTCCAAAGTCACGTGTAATTTCTCTGTTTGCTCAGTGCTATGATTTCTGATGTAATATCCAAATACAACAGATAAGGATCCACCATGTGGGGAGGTTCCAACCACTTCCAGTAGCTGCCGATTTTTTAATTTAATTTATAGTCTAGGTGCCCGTCGACATAATTGCAATTTATGCATATCCTCGTATAACTTCTTGTACGGCATAATTGCGCCTAGTCTATCAATTTTTTCCTTTGCGAAAATTTTCGAAAACGCGGCGTTCCTCCTCGGCATGAAAAAGACGATTTCCACGCGTCGGACTGGAAAATCGGCAAATATATTTTGTCGGACAATTTGAGAATTGGATTCTACATATATATTTCATATACAAACTTTCCGACAAAAATTTGGGAACGTTAAGGGTGTCTGCTATAACGTTTGTTATTTTCTAGAGAGCAAATTATAAATCTTTAAAAAAATGTCAAATAGCAAAGCCCGGCTATCTTTAAAAAAACTATATTTTTATGGCTGTTGAAATAAAACATATCTAATTAACAATAACAAATTTATTATGAAGCAAAAAGACATGGTAGAGCAATTGACAAATCAGGGGTGAGCAAATAAAATTTGTGCTTGGAGTATGATCACAAAAATCAAACAGAGCAAAAAATTGTACAGAGAGACAGACATTTATAAGATAGGTACTCACAATAAATCACAGATACGGTACCATAAAAAGAAACTCTTTTGTCGGCAAAAGGCCACAATACACAAAATAATATTGCAAAATATATAGATAACTAAATTATTAATATATATGCATAGTTGGCCAACGATTTGTCCTTAAGTAGAAAGGTAAAATGACATCATACTAATAAACAAATTGTAATTTTTATAGGAATCAAAACAAATCTCTATATGTAACTAAAGTTAAATAACATAACAAATGAAATGTAGCATTTCATGTTACAAGCACATATAAAAACAAAAGGTACGAAACATAGAAAATGTTTTATAACTATTAAATGAGAAATTTCATTATCAGTCTTTTTAAACGGGACTAGGCACTCGCGATCTCGAAATGCCGCACTTAGCACTTAAGAGTTAGTTTTTGCGATGATTGCCTTTGAAATATAGAATAGTTTGATTACTTACATTGAAGTTGACTGTCAAATGGAATACACTTTCTTCTAAATACAGCACACCTCCAGAATTGAGCACTACAGTGTAAGTAGACTCAGAACAGCATTAAAACACTATTTTTACGTACAATTGTACACACAAAAGAATATTTTTAGATTACACTCTTAAAAAAACAAACATAACCATTTAATAAACTCCCATTGACGAGAAATGGTTAATTGTACTAAACAAATCATAAATATAGGTAATAAAATCAAGGTTTATAAAGACTCAACCCTCTAACACTAGGACGATTATTCATCTTACGAATTTCACGTCCAAAAACAATATGTCTCCCGCTTGGTTCGGTATTTATCTCTTCCCCCACTAGTAGTCAAAATACCTCTAGTCCTTAAACCCGCGAATTTAAACAATGGTTTCTCATTGGAGGAAAGGCATTATTTTCAAATATTTACCAGTAGAGCCGAGAACTAGGCGACGGTTACGTTACCTTCTAGAATCTTACAGTAGCGGCGATAATTTATTTTTTAAGAGGTAACAAAATAGGTAATTTATGTACGGAAAATACGAAATAATGTAATTTAAGGGCTTTTATGCCTATGAATAAAAATTACCGTTACACTGCCACCCTAAACATCACATAACATAACTTTAAAACATTTATTGATAACCAGCTGATTTTTTCAAGATTGCTTAATAAACATATGTAGAATCCAATTTTCAAATTGTCGGACACAATATATATATTTGCCGATTTTCCAGTCCGACGTGTGGAAATCGTCTTTTTCATGCCGAAGAGGAACGCCGCGTTTTAGAAAATTTTCGCAGAGGAAAAAAGTGATAGACTAGGCGCAATTATGTCGTATAAGAAGTTATACGAGGATATGTATAAATTGCAATTATGTCGACGGGCAGCTAGACTATTAACTTTGAGGACAAGCAATGCAGTGCCAGTTTTAGATATAAATTGCCCCTAAACCCAGGCCAGTTTTGTGCCCCCTCCCCCCCTCGGAATAGGAACATTCAAAATAGAAATAAAGGAATCGTTGCCTTTTCACACAATCCGTCAGTAGGTATATTTCATTAGAATAGAAATACACGTTAACTAAATAAAAATAGTAAATCAAATATTCTGTTGAATAAAGATTTTTGTAACATTTTAGTATAAATAAAATAGTCTATTGTAAATAAACATTTTTGTATTGTATACACGAGATCACTTCAGGCATATTAAAACTATTTTAATAAAAATATGAAATAAAATTCAAATCCATTTTGGTAACATTTTGGTATAAATAATATATTCTATTTTAAACAAACATTTTTGTATTCAATAGACGAGATAACTTCAGGCATATTAAAACTATTTTAATAAAAATATATGATAAAATTTAAACCTATAAGTTATAAGAAATACATCATATCACTTTATAGGATATAAAAACTATTTAATATTTAAATAGCTAAAACAAACAAATACAGTACTCGGGAGCCTTACTTGGCTAGACAAGATCGCGTTTTCTAGCCTTTTTGGAGTCAAAATCTTGAATTAATTCATGAAAACACATTTTTTCAACCAACCCGTAATTAATATTTAAACCAGCCAACTGACATAGTTTTTCTTGTCCGATAGATTTTCTTAAGAACGTTTTAATCCGTTTTAAAGTCGAAAGAGATCGTTCGCGACTTGCGTTTGTCGTTGCTGGGGTTGCAAAAATTTTCAAGGGGCGATTTGCTTGAGACTTCAGATTGCATATTGTTCAAAAATTCTTTAAAATGAATGCATTCCTCGGGAAATTCCAGCTCAATATCCTGATGATAAACCTGTTGCAAATTTACTGTTTTCTCTGTTATTTCCTTATTTGTTAAGTATGGTAGGTTACTCAGGAAACCAAAAAGTTCCTTTAACTTTTTATAAGCATTTTTCCAACGTAACAACTCATTCGTTACAAAATATCAGTTATTGCCAAAAAAGTGTTAACACGCATATCTGTTTTGCTATCGTCAAATTGTACTGACTTAGTTCTTTTAATTTTATAATTTTCACATTTACTGAGTTTTTTGCCCTCTTCTTCATGAAAGTGGAACTTTTCTCTAAGATGCTGGAGATATTTTAGCAATGAATCAAGAAGTTCTCCGACTAATAGCAAGTCAACATTCACTTTTTGCGACATTTTACTAATTTTGTCGTACCTCTGTAGAATATCATTCCAAAAAACAGTTAAAATCCCGAACTCCAATGTATCAAATTTATTTCTTGAACTCCTTGCTTCTGTTCGTGTGGTGGGTTTTCATTAACATTATCCGAGATTTTTCCAATGCCGCACGAAAACCTAAAAACCCTTAAAAAGGGCCTTGCAGGCACTCGCTCTAGCTGACCAACGGATATCTGACAAAGATTTTGGCAATAAACAAATTTCTTTTATTGGTCTGAGGGCGACACGCGACACTGACTACCTACAGAAGCGGGTGGGATAAAAAAAAACAACGCTCGGTATAATGTACTTTCTCTTTGATACGATCATGATAGACCATGTCTTGTATTATAACCTCTATGCGTGCTATCAGTTTATGGGCACTGATAGGCATATGGGGCCTAGTCAGAAAACAGGCCCTGAAGTCTTGAAAGTGGTAAGAAATAAAGTTTACCAACAGCAGCATTTAAAATGTTTAAAGTTTTATCCACCATACAAATCTAGCACATTTAAAACATGCTCAAAAGTAAGTAGTGCGGCTGCGGCAGCGTAATGACAGAAATTAATACTCCGTACGGTCCTTAGTGTTACAAGTAAACGACAAATGGTTTTTGATTTGATAAAGTTTTCTTAACACAAATTTGTTTGATGGACACTTAAAAATAAGTACCGATTGATCCTGTGACCTAATTAAGAATGGGACGTATTGTCACTGTATTAGGATGATATACTATAAGCGCTTTCAATAGTTTTGCATATATCGAGATATATGTAAGTCAATTTGTATATATTAGAAACGAGTGAGTATAGACTATTAATAGTACAATCATTGATTTAATTTAATTTTTTTCGGCGACAACATTCCACCTGAAATTTTATTGTTGATTCTTATGTATTATGACCTCCTGGTTACAAAAAAAATATTTGTGCCCAAAAATTCCTTGTGCGTCAAAATTTATATGCACTTTTTGACGCGCTTTCACGGATTTTCAACTTATTTGCTTAATATATCTTGTACTAGTAATCGGATGGGAATCTTAAAGATAGTGGCTTATTTGAAATAAAATTCTTAAAAAATATAGATTTGTCTGATATGTATTGGTCGGAAAAAATGGCCGGAAAAATCGAAATTGAATATCTTTTCTATAAGAAGGAGAAATTTCACCAAAGTTGACAAAAATAAAACTCATTTATGATCAAATATAATGCACCAATCCCGGACACCGTATGTCAAATAGAACGGTTAAAGATGGCGGGCGAAATAAAATTTTCATTTCTTCGTCATTTATCAAGGAGGCATTGTACGTAACTTTTTTCTTTTCAATTGTACGTTATTTTATGTACTGACACGAGAGCTCCTTTAAGTAGGAATAAGTCTTTCGGCTGGTGTCTATTAAAATCGAAACTTTAGCGTTTTGTGGCAATACACAGTTATTGCACTTAACGCGACCAGGCTTGTAATTCGTAACTCAGCGCTCGGCGGGGCATTAGTCCGGAGAATAGCTGTTGGTTGCAGTCTGGTTTTTATTCCTTATATATTTAAGGAAACGTATAGAGGAGTTCGACGAAAATATTTCACTAGTAAATATTCTGCCCTCTAAAAGCATACCTACTAACTTTGCACATGTCAGGGCTACTGCTGTTTCGATTGTAATGGACCTTAGCCGCTAGATGGAGCCTGCTATTTTTGTTGCATGTCGTGGTTTTATAAATCTCGTCATGTACCAAGAATGAACAAATGCCTCGTTCCAGCCATCTCAGCCCCACCTTGCACTGACGAGAGCCAATAGCTCGAAACTGCAGTCTGCAAGTGGTATGTGGTAGCTGGCACGAGAGCTCCTTTAAGTAGGAATAAGTCTTTCGGCTGGTGTCTATTAAAATCGAAACTTTAGCGTTTCGTGGCAATACACAGTTATTGCACTTAACGCGGCCAGGCTTGTAATTCGTAATTCAGCGCTCGGCGGGGCATTAGTCCAGAGAATAGCTATTGGTTGCAGTCTGGTTTTTATTCCTTATATATTTAAGGAAACGTATAGAGGAGTTCGACAAAAATATTTCACTAGTAAATTTTTGAAAGTTGTTCAGAATTCGTTCGCTAACACAATGATATGAAATTTTTTTGTCTGCGAGCGATATTTACGGTTTTAGAAATGTGCCGATCAAATGCAATATACTGTTCGTTTTCGTATTTGCGAAGAGTATAATAACGAGCGCATGCTTCGTTTAGAAAACAATTGACATTATGAAATCCTCTTTTGGTCAAAAAAAATTTCTAGCTAATAGTAAAAATAAGGATAGCTTTATGAAATTATTGCGCAGAGAGTTAACAGATATTGACTCTAACGTTAAAATATGCATAGAAGACGCCGATACTACAATCGTTAAAACTGCTATTGATTTGAAAACCGAAGACAATCAAGTTATAATAGTTGGTGAAGACATTGACCTTTTAGTTATAATCAACTAGTATGAAATCATCATAAAAAAATATTATTTATACATCTAAGATTAATAAAATAATTGACAAATATTATGATGAAAATAGAATTGTCTGCAATTCCACCTACTGAAGAGGCAATAGAAAAACACTGTTAAGGAGTATATTTCCAAGTCCAAAAATGCTTAGGTTCTGAGAAAGATCCGTTGCAATTCGGGTGGCTTAAAACTGAGAATGGCTTAATGCCTTATGTTATGAGTGAAAGTAATGCTTTTCCTAAAAATTTACTAAGCGATATTTCTTGTAAATGTAAGAAAGGCTGTGAAAATAATCAGTGTAGCTGTAGAAAATTGAATATATAATATTAGAGTCTATGTGTCTATTGTAACAGAAAATAATTGTGCCAATGCTTCTTCTACCTTTGACGAATCGGCAATCAATGAGGAATGGGGTGAAATTATGGCATATGACGGTAATGAAACTAATATAGTATATTTCATTTTGTTTCGATGAAAATTGAGTGAAAAAAAGAGGGTCAAAGAAAATACATTTTTGAAAATTGTAAAAATGCACTTTTTTGAAAATAAAAAAAACTCCTAAAAGTACATAAAATAACGTACAATCGAAAAGAAAAAAGTAACCTACAGTGCCTCCTTGATAATTGACGAAGAATTAAAAGTTTTATTTCGCCCACCATTTTTGACCGTTCTATTTGACATATGGTGTCCGAGATTGGTGCATTATATTTGACCATAAATGAGTTTTATTTTTGTCAACTTTGGTAAAATTTCTCCTTCCTATAGAAAAGATATTCAATTTTGATTTCTTCGGTTATTTTTGGTGTTTTCTATTTTTTTTCCAAGATGGCGGATTGGCCAATACATATCGGAATATAAGAATTTTATTTCAGATAAGCCACTATTTTTAAAATTCCCATCTGATTAGTAGTACAAGATATATTAAGCAGATAAGTTGAAAATTCGTGAAAGTGGTGCCCATAACTTTTGGCACACAAGAAATTTTTGTGCACAAATATTTTTTCCGTAATCACGAAATAATACATAAGAATCAACAATAAAATTTCAAAAAAAAAATCAATTCAACTGCACTATTTAGAAGTGTAGGTTTAGCAAAAAATATACAGTGTGTCCACGGATGGACTTAAGCATACTTCTCTTTTGGTTTTTTGATAAAAACCACTGCTTATTCTGAAAAGTCTTTAGCCATTCCCAGGATGACGATTTACTATGCGGTGTTCGAAAATGAAGAAAACATAAAATTTTATCAAGAGTAAAGTACCTTTTCTTTAATGAATAATATCAAATCCTACGAAGAAAGTTGTAGATAATGGAAAGTACAGTCCACATATTCAATAATTAATTTTCTTGAACATTTTCATTCTTTTGCCAGTATTAAATAAAATTTTTAAACTATTAATTATTGACTAAATCCATTAATATATTAATTATTTGCTGCTCCTTTTTACTTCTTGTATATAAGCAATATATTACAATAATAAACATAATATACCAAAATACCCAGCGGGCTGACATTGTATCGTGCTTGACCATGCCGAAGGTCACCTTACCACCTACTAATTGTTTTTTTTTCAGCCGTCTAACAAAGTATAAGATATCGAATGGGTAACTTCGTACACTCGTCACATTTGGATGATTGTGAGGTTAAAGAGAGTAAAAATTATTCTCTTATAAGCGGCTAAATCGTAATAATCTTAAATATACAGTGTGTCCCAGGATAGATGTAACAAGAGGTGTAATGGACCAAAAATTTTGGAATTTTGGAATGGTATTTGGGGATTGAGTCCGGCTTGTTGTAAAACTAAAGTATACCAAAAATGACTTGATTTGGTGTTTTACAGGGTGTTTTATAACCAAAGTTGCAAAAATCATCACAAATATTTTTCAAAATATGAAAAAATTCCACTAAGAAAAGTTATTTAGAATTCAATTTTATACCTCTGTACCAAACTTCAGGAATATAAAGTTACTTTTTTGAAACTTCTCATTTTCTGCGAATTAAGAGTTGAATTCATATTTAAAGTTGTGTTGGAGCAAATGTTAATCATCTCAAACAGTAGGCTATTGGTAAATAAAAAATTGAATATACGACATGTAAGAAGGTATAATGTTAATCGAACTAATTGTAAAACAAGAAACAATTACTAACAGAAGATTAATGAGGTTTGAAAATTATAACAAGTAATAAATGTCAAAAACATAACAGATTCACAAACAAATTAATTATTGACCAATACAAAACAATGTTTACAATTTTTTTATTATTCAACGTAGCTACCACCCACATCCACACACATTTCGATCCTTCACCTGAAGTCCTTAAAACTGTTTCGAATATGATCTAACGGTATGGAGTTTACGGCATTTGTAATTATCTGCTTAAATACTGCTACATCGTTAGGAAGTGGTTCAGCGTAAACCAACTGCTTGAGGCGACCCCATAAAAAGAAATCCAATATTGATAGGTCTGGGGATCTCGCCGGTCACTTGATCGGTCCATTCCTGGCAATCCAATTTTCTCCAAAATTTAAATTCAACCATTTCTGTGGAGTTGCCAGAGCAACCATCATGTTGAAAATAAACTGAAGGCATATCTCTTAAAATATTTAAATGTTCTTCAGAAAATCTTTCAAGAAGCTGTGCTGGTTTAACCTTCCCTCAATGAAATAAGGTCCAATAACTCCAACGTGATAAGAAACGGCACACCACACATTCACTTTTTTATAATATTGTCTTCTACAATGAATTCTAAAATTTGGATTTTCAGAAGCCCAAAACCGACAATTCTGAGATGAAACAACACCCATTAGTTGTGAATGTGGATTCATCTGAGAAAATTATGATATGATGAAAAAATCTCTCTTCCATGATTTTTTCTCCAATGGTGAAACAAAAATCCAACCTACGGCCGTCATCTCCATCTTCAAGCGTATGTTATAATTTGCTTTATATGCCTTAATTTTCTTTGCCTTGTAAATTCTTTGGAGTTCAGACTTGCTAATATTAATAAGAGCTGATCTCTCTCTTAGTGGCATCCTAGGATTTTCTATAACAGAGGCATGAGCTATAATAGCCCCAACATTGTCTTCATCATATGTCAATAATAAATGATAATGTGTATCCACTGCTTTTCTCATAGCCTACTTTTAGTTTCTACATAACTTTAAATATTAATTCACAAAAAATAATTTCTATGCAGTTTTAATTGAATGGTTCATAATAAAATACTAATTTATTAAAAAAATGGGAAGTTTCAAAAAAATAATTTTATATTCCTGAAATTTGGTATAAAGGTATACAATTGCATTCTAATAACCCTTCTTAGTGGAATTTTTTCATATTTTGAAAGGTACTTTATTAGTGGTGATTTTTACAACTTTGCTTATAAAACACCCTGTAGAACACCAAATCAAGTCATTTTTGGTATACTTTAGTTTTACAACAAGCAGGACTCAATCCCCAAATACCATTCCAAAATTTTTGGTCCATTACACCTCTTGTTACATCTATCCTGGGACACACTAGTAGGTCTGTGGTAGAACGTAGTAAACGACGGTTTCGCTTCAGGTACATTTATCTGCTAATTCCTAATACCGCTCATTTTTTGCTTTACTGTCCACTTTTATTGTTCAGACTGTAGACCTCTTTCGGCAATTAAGATTAAATTTGTGGAAGTGAATCAAACATACCGGGTGGTAACGAGATCAATAGCATTCCCCTATTATTGCCACTTGTTTTCAGTGCTACGAATAATTTTAAATTATTATAAATGACATAATGAAAACAATACAAACTTAACTTCTATTCAACAAAAGTAATAAGGCGCGTTCAAATCTTTCGAAATTAGTTTTTGCATAAAAAAGAAGGAAAATTCTTAGTATTAAGACCGCCGGAGCGCATCACCAACCTTACAAATTTGAACAGATGGAACTACGTGTACTATTTGGCAATATTACATCGCGGATATCAACCAATAATTTCAGTGCAAATAGCAGTAGCAGCATTTTGTAATTCCTCTTCCAGGAGATAGGTGGAGGCCGCAAAAACCAAACAAATGAAAATGGTAGTGACCTTGAATCAACAATGCGAAGCATGCAATCTAATTTGAACCGTTTCAAGATAGAGTAATAGTAATTATGTATTATATTATCCGTCTCTGGACTTATAGTACAGTAACTAGAGGTTTTAACTTCGGAATAATGTTATATTGAACGGATTTCGTCCATTTTTGGCAGTATAATAGTAAAAGTTTCTATATTGTGCAGGGGCTTGTTAATTTATAAGGGGTGGATGCCACCCCCTCTCAGGGAGTGGCACTTAAAAAATATATATGTTTATTGGAGCTGAAATAGAATCGAATTTTAAGAAGAAAAGGTTCTATGCAATTTTTCACATAAATTGATAGTTTTACTTCCACGTCCAGTGGAAGTATAGTAACGACAAAAAATTTTTTTAAAAGTTTTATTGTCCAAATAGGCTTAAAATGTCATGAAACGTCGAGATTTTAAGTTTGAGCGAAAAAAATTTCTATGTCTGTCGGTCTGTCTGTAACTTTTTTTTGTTGTGCGCACGTTTACTCTGGAACCGTTTAAGATATTGACTTGAAATTTGGTACACATATGTCCTTCAACGAGATCTAGAACCAGATTATATTTTCATCTTGTTCCGTCGAAGAGTTGGGGGGTAAATTGCGGTAAATTTGGGGTAAATAGGTCAATCAAGCAGGTAAGAGTCCATAAAATTGGTATTTAGTATATACAAGAGAAGCTAAGGTCTCAAAAAAATGTTTGTCATTAGCCACCCCCATTACCACCCCCCATCCCCTTAGTAAAGGGGATGAAAAAAAATTGTGATTTAGTGTACCTATCTATGTACAGGAACCAGAAACCTTAAAATATTTTTTACTTCATCGTTTTATGGGTTTTTGGGGTAGAGGATTTCAAATATTCTATTATTAAAGTTCCATAAACAATTATTTTCACATACAGAGTTTTTTTCGTTGTGAGTGACTTGGATAGAGAATCTGCATGTGGAAGTAGTGATTCCTTGGGCAGCGGTTTTTAAGTTATAACGACTTCAAAATTGCGATTTTAGCTTAAAAAAAAAGGTATTTCCAAACGGCTTTCGTCAAATATCTCGAAGTATTACTTTATCGAAAAAATGATAGACCAATTACAGAAAGTACAAACTGGAATTTAATTATATTTTTTGTTTATTGATGTAGGATTAATAGTTTCGGAGATATTTAAGTTTATATTTGGCATCCAAGTGTTTCAAAATTACCTTTAAAGTTTAAAATGCATTTTTTTTCTAAAGCAAGTGCTTTAAATGAGCAAAAAAATTTGAGCATCTAGATAATGCTACATCTTAACGAAAAACTGTATTTCAGATAATTTTTTTAAATTACTGGCTAATTAAAGTAATAAAATGGCGACCATTTTATATAAAAAAATATAAATACGCATATTTTTCCGTCATAACTTTTTTATTTCTAATGCTACAGGAACGAATAAAAAATAATTTGAAAGCACAACTAATTGTCTTTAATTTCATTTCTTAGCTTGCGTGACATAGGTGTTACAATTTCTGAGATATTTAACATTTAAACTGCATTTTTCGTCTTACAAACGTTCGGACGCCATTTTTAAACTTTCATATCTTCGAAACTATTAAATCTATGTAAATAAATAAACAAGCGAAATTCATTATCAGTTTATGAGCTTTATTTTTGGTCTCTACCCATTTTTCTATAAAACTAATATTTGGAAAAGGAAAAAAAATTACGTTTTATCGAAAATATAGTGTAAACTGTATATTTTTTATAAGCAAGTACTGTATACAAACCAACAAAATTAAGCATCTACGTCATGCTATATATTAACGAGAAACAGTGTTTGAAATTCCTTTTTTTTTTAATTACTGGCTAATTACAGTAACAAAATGGCGACGTTGTTATTAAAAAAATGTGTAGACGCACATTGCTTCGGTCATAACTTCTTTGTTTCTTATGCTACAGAAACAAATAAAAAAACAGTTGAAAGCATAATTAATAACCTATTAGCATCCTTGACGTAGGTGTCACAGTTTCTGAGATATTTAACTCCCAGGCAGCAAGGTGCCGTCATTATGACGTCGTTTTTTCGGCATTAATTACGTCAATTTCACCTTCAGCATGACGTAAAAATGACGTGAAAAGACGGCACAATGTCACAGCCCAATGACGTCATATATATATATGACGCCAATATGACGTATTGGTAATCAGTGAATTTTGCGATAAGAGATGCAAACCTCTCATTATAATATTTTTCCACAATTATTAATAAAGTTTTTGACGAAAAAAAAACCGGAACGTGCAGGGATCGAACCGCGGACCTTTTGCCTCGCAACCCAACACTTAACTCACTCAATTCAATTCAATTCAAAACAAATTTATTATAAGTTTTAGTTTACAATAATGCGCCTCAGTCGGGCCCAATTTAGAGCCGACCACACCACCACGGCGCGCAACGTCGTGGTAGATGAGTGGTCGGGTGAAGAGGGCTCGGCTTTGGCTATAACAATAATTCACGAGGGTTGGTTAGGCCTCCTGTCTTGCATGAGAAAACTTACGCCTAACAATTTGGGTGATATAACTAAGAATAGTTTAAAAACACTTATAGCTACTTAAAACTAGATTTAAAAACTTGTGTTAAGGGCGCGCGCACAACACACGCGCACTTGTTTTTATGCAGTTTTGGTTGGTGACACAGGGAAAAACTCAATGAAAAAACCCGTTCGAACAAGTCACAGTCTTCATCCGGTGGTCTGCCCGCCTCCGGAAAGGTAGGGTGAAGGGGAGAGTGTGATTTTAAAAGTTGGGATTTGCTGGAGGTTATTGGTCTAAAGGGGATTTGGAAAGACAAAAAGGGACAAAAAGAACAAAAATGTAACAAAACAACAAAAAATGAATAAAGGGAATAGAGAGGGGTTTAAGGTAAAAGGTGGTGAAATTAGAGTAAAGGGTGGTGAAAGGGAAATTGTGGTATAGGATAGGTTTGGCTAGGGAAGTTGCCGAAAGATGGGCAACGCCTGGTATGGTAATGTGTGTTTTAGATCGAAAAGTATGGCATTATGCTGTCTGATTCGTGTGATGTCTCGGGTTAGCGGACTGTCGCCCAATTTGAATTGATAGAATTTTTGGGAGGATTCCCGGACGAAGTCCGCTAGTGGGGTTATGTCGTGGCAACGTGCATAGAGGTCTCTGAGGGAGGTGTACCTGTCTGAGTCTGAAATGAGGCGCATAAATTTGTGTTCCAAGACTTTGAATTTGTTCATTGTCGTGGCCGGGATGCTGCACCACACCGGCGCCGCGTATGTGATGGCCGGCCTGATCACCATCGTGTACAACAGCTTTTTGTTCGTCCTGTTTAGTCCGCTACCCCGCGCCAGGAGCGGGTACAGACTCCTGGACATGGAGTAGACCTTACGTACCGTCTCGTTAATGTGTGTATTGAAAGTCAGCCGTCTGTCTAAGTTGACCCCCAAATATTTCACGCACCGCTTAATTGGAATTTGGCGGCCCCCTATCGAAAGTGGTGTGAGAATTCTGTTCTCGGTGAAGCGGCGCGTGAAAAGAATCGACTCCGATTTCTCGGCGTTGATCCGAATCTTCCACTTGTCGTAATACGCCGTGGCGCGAGCCATGTGCGCCTTCAGCAGCACTTAACTCACTGAATCACTGAACATCTTTATTTAAATATGTTTAAAAGCTGTATACCTAGTTAGAAATAGTAAAACAAAATTATTATTACTATGTGGCAAAAATTGAACTAGTCACTAAATACTTCTATTTATTTTTATTTTATAATGATTTATTTCACGTCATTTTAATGACGTCAAAATAATGACCTAAAAGAAACGTGTATTTGACGTCTTCATGATGACGTCAGAAGTACGTATTAAATATCACGTCTCTGGTACGTCATTTATTAATGACGTCAAAATAATGACCTAAAAGAAACGTGTATTTGACGTCTTCATGATGACGTCAGAAGTACGTTATAAATATCACGTCTCTGGTACGTCATTTATTGGGACAATGATGTCGGCGACGAAAAATCACCTTTAAAAGACGTCATAATGACGTCACCCTACTACCTGGGCTCTGTAATATTTTTTCGATAAAGTAATATACTTTTCGAGATACTTGACGAAAGCCGTTTGGAAATACCTTTTTTTTAAGCTAAAATCGCAATTTTGAAGTCGTTATAACTTAAAAACTATCAATTTATGTGAAAAATTGCATAGAACCTTTTCTTCTTAAAATTTGATGCTACTTCCAATAAATATACATATTTTTTAAGTGCCACCGAGTGAGAATACCCCAATACAATAACAAAATTGTGACATTTTATAAAAAAAAAATGTGAATAGGCACATTGTTTCGGCCATAATTTCTTTATGTTTATGATACAGAAACAAACAAAAAATCATTGCAAAGGTTGATTAATTATTTTTTATTCTGTTCCTTGGAAATTTTTATGGAAGTTTCATAGTTTCTAAGATATTCAACATTTAAACTAAATACTTCATCCAATAATCTTTCCGATATCTATAAACTAAGAAATCTCCGGAACGATTAATTCTACGTAAATATTAAATAAATACAAATTAATTTTCAGTTTATGGGCTTTATTTTTGATGTCTATCATTTTTTCGCTTAAACCAATATTTATTGAGAAAAAAAAAATACATTTTCTAGAAAGTCCGCTTCTAGTTTATAATACAATTTTTATTTGAAGAAAATGCTGTAAACGGACGAAAAAACAGTATATAATACATTTTTTTAATTACTGACTAAGTACTTACATTTAAAAAATGGCGACGTTTTTATTAAAAAAAAAATGTAAGGAAGCTAATTGTTTCTGTCATAACTTCTTTGTTTTTTACGGTAAGTATAAAAATAGTCAAAAAATCATTTGAAAGCCTAATCGTTAGTATTTCATTACGGTTGTTAGCATTTCTGATGTAAGTGCTATATTCTGAGATAAATTTTTAATTAAATACTTCATTTTATAGGACGCCATCTTTATACTTCTATATTTTCGAAACCATTAATTTTACAGAAATTAGAAATTAGATTTTATTTTTAGAAAAGAACAACCAAATTTGATATCTGGATATAACTTCACATTATAAGCAACTTCCTTAAATAACATGTTTCGGTTGTTTACTCTTGAGGTAATTTCAATAAAATATATATTTTTCGACTTAAGCGCCAGGACTAACACACATTTCTGCAGTCCTTTTTTCGTCTGAGAACAGGCACGAACTTTTATCAAAAATAAAATTTTTCAAAAAGTCAATAACAATAGTCATATGGTGCAGACTTTTTGACGGACACTGTATAAAATGTGCAAATTCATAGTTTTATAATTTTGTAATTTTTACATATTATGTGAATGGGATATAAAGACGATGGACAAAAAGACGCGTTTTCATTGCCTAGAGAGTTCGTCGCGGTATCCTAATATACTATATAAGAGTATGAATCACATAAAAAAAGTGACCTTCATAACGTATTGACGACATCGTGAAACGAAGCGATCTAGTCAGGTGCCACCTGCGAGCCAAGTGCTAAACTTCATTTATGACTTTTACATAATTGGTCTTACAAACCAACGCTTGCTTTATCGGCAATTTGTCTTATTTATTTTCAATGAATTGGTTCTAGTAGTTCGAGGATTTTTCAAAAACTACTGAATAAAAAATTGAAATTTAAATATCGATATGTTTCATATACTATAGCAGATGAGCTCAGACTAATATCAATAAGATAATATCTTTTTTATTATTTTAAAATTAGGTTCAAAGTTAGAGGATGTTTAACAGCTTGACAAGAAAAAAATATTACTTTTCGTGAATTTGCAATAGTCCAGTACCATTCTATCGAGTTTTTTCTCAAAGCCTGTGAAATTTCTTTTTAATCAGTTCAGGGATTTAGAAGAAATCCTCGAACTACGAAGTCATGTTTTTAAGTAAATTTAACCTATAATTCCGGCGCCCTTAAGCATCTCCAATGATGTCAATATGGGTGGCGAAATGCATGTTGGGCAATAGTATTCGTAATTTTGAGATTGTGGAAACTACTTTAAAGGCAATGTCACGTCAAATATTTCAACATCCTCCAGGAATAAAATGGTTGACTAAAAATAGGATAAATTGAAACACAGTTTTAGAACCAATATTGTTGTACTTTTAATTAACACAACTATTTTGATTTATAATCTATTTGACAAAAATTACTAGAACATAGGAGTGTCTATAACTGAAACTGTTGTGGGTGGTTTCCTGTTTCCTGTAATACAAAATTATTCAAAATTCTACAAAACATGTTCAGTAATCATTGTTTCCATCGATAAAAGGCTCAATACTGTCCAACTGGATTCTGTGGCTACAATTATGGTTGCAATAAAGCAGAAATAGCTATGATATCGCTTATTCTAAAGGATTACCTGCAGGTTCAATATCGCTGCAATTTCCATCAATGCATATTTCATGTTGTCAATGAAATCCTAGGATTAGAAAATATTGTTTAGGTATTATGCAAATCATAACTTACACAATTTTTTATTTAATATGAAATTACCTACGTTCGATATATCGATGAGAGCAAATAAATAAAATATAATTAATTGTAGAAATCCTAGGATATTAAGTACACATTTGTTTATTATTGTATTATTCGAAGGGGTATGGTGGAAATCGTACATTATTGTACTCTTCGCAAATACGAAAACGAATAGTATATTGCATTTGATCGACACATTTCTAAAATTGGAAATATCTCTCGTAGACAAAACATCTTCATATCACTGAATGAATTCTGAACTACTTTCAAAATGTCCGTCTGTCCGTCCGTTAGTCCGTCATGTTTCTTCTAAACATGAGAACTTCCGATTGCATTGAAAATTGGAGAGTAAGTTAGTGGAAGAACCTAGTTTTAACAAGATCGATCAGTAAATAAAAAAGTTATTAATTATTTAAATTAAAAAAAATAGATTTTTATGTTTATGTAATTGAATAGAAATCCGGTGAAACAACATTTTGAATGGTTTTAATATCTATTTATATATTTTACTAACATACATTTCATAATATAATATACAACCGTAGAAATATGATTTCAACTCATCGCTTATAATGTAAAAATTTACACTTTTTCACGTGGCAGGTGGTGGTGTAGTTCTTATGTTTTTGACTCCGCCATATTTGCAATTTTAAATACTATCTTAATTGTCGAAACGTTGGTCATTATACTATGCATATCTTTGTTTATAGTATCTTATCAAAGGTGTTACAACACTCTTCACTTGCCCTTTTTTCATAAAATGTTTCACAACCTTTATATTATTCGATTTTTTCAAATCCTCTAGCTAACACTAACTTACAGTCCAAATTTCAATAATATCGGACTTTTCACTTTTAAGTTATCCTACTCACAAAAACGTGGCGTACAGAGTAACAGATGGACAAGCGGACAGACTGACAAATAGGCGGATATAGGGCGGACATTTCAATGTTATTCCGAATTCTAGAACTAACATAATAATTTTATTTTTTCTGTGAGTGATATTTACGGTTTTAGAAATGTGTCGATCAAATGCAATTCTTATTTCTGAAGATTATAATAATAGATACAAAAAAAATGTATATTATACTTTCTGTAGAGAATTTTATATGCTTTATTTTTTATGGGAACCATAATTTCGATATCTCCAACGGTGAGCGAGATATAAGCAAAATACTTTATCGGGGCAACCATTTTCCAAAATGGCGGCGCGAACGCAAGAGATAGAGTTAGAAACTTTCAGTATGTTTAACACGTTAGCTGCGATACATATCCCCCAGGATACGTATTGAATTATTTTGATATGCGTGCCACAAACCTGACATAACCTTCCAGTATGCGAAACCAGATTTAACTAGTTATACTTAGAATTTTACGACTTCAAATATAGCTTTAGAATCGTCTGAAGTTACTGAATTCATATCAGAAACAATACAATACATGTCGCGAGGGTTATGTAATGCATATGAATAGAAAAATATAGTTCACTTGCGGTACATATCCTCGAGGATATGAACAGGTTTTAGCAAGTCGGTACGTGAATCTCCGCTTACGTATCTATCAGCTACCAGAAAAGCAGACATCCGTACAATAAGTACGTCAGTGCTACTTTCATTGTGTCAGTAGATTTTTTGTATGAAGTTTTACTGGCTTACTTTGTAACTTTAATTTTATTTAAACAGGAACCAAAATAAAATTTTTTTTCTCGGATTTCTCTACCCACTCATCAAAAAAATTTGTTGGGATTTCTCTATTGGTCGAAAGATTCCCTATATATCTTGTATCTGATACAAAATTAGATATAACTGAATTTCGGAAGAAATTATCAAATGATTTGGTGTAACTTACTGAGAATATAGAAAATATTCCACCTAATCCACGAAAAAAAAAAACACATACTTTTATCAAACCAGAGGGACCTGGAAAAAAGAAAAGGAAACCCTGCAGAAGGTGCTATAATAAGCTGAGGGCAACGTTATCCAGTCGGGAAGCGGACAAGAAAGTTGTAATCAGCTTTTCTGACGATTGTCCGAAGAAACCGGGCTATTATGTTTTCCTTGCTTTAATGCAGATCATATTTGAAATATATTGTAATATATATCACACATTGTTTGAAAATATTTGTTTTATTACGAATTTTTCCTCATAAATCAACCTTAAAACTGTAGTTGTTCATTTCCTCATTCATATGCGGTTCTAGTCCTCAGAGATATGTACGGCCGCAGTACCGTATTAATTGACTATGGAACTAACAGATTTCAGCGTTAAAAGTTTTTATAATTCAGCCTACTCTAGTCTAGAGGGCAGTAATCTCGAAATAGTTTACATATCCTCGGAGATATGTATCGCATATTAGTGCAGTTTTCATACATATCCTTGAGAACATGTATCGCGGTATTGGAGAGGCAACACATTTCTATATCGCAGTTAACGTGTTAACAGTGGGCCTTAGTGAACATCTCTGCCAAGTTTCAAAATTTTATCGGTTTCTTTTCCTCTAATTTTCCCCATTTGACTGGAGTATAACGGAGTTCTCTACTTCGTCAGTTGAATAAACTTGTAGTCAATAAAATAATTACTTAACTCTACGGTCCTGGTAAGTCAGTCGTGTTTTTCGTACCAAGTTTTACTGAAAGCCCGATTTGATTTTCTACCCACACCTACGTTAATTAGCGATTTACTTAAATCTGGTACTGGACGCTTCAAATATTTAACTACGTATAATTTATTTTCGTACATGAGACTCGAAAAGACACATTTATTTATTAAAAAGTCGACAAATCGGGTGTGTTTCCAATATTTGTTATAATCACTTCGACCGCGATTTCCATTTCATTCCAATTTACCAATTTCCATTTCCAATAATTAAACCTTGTCACTTAGTCGTTGTCACTAATACCTATTTTTAGGTGAAACAATAAACGAATTTAACTATGACGAAATTTGTGGTTATGTTATAATGAATACGCGTGCGAAAAAGCACAAGGCACAGGCGTACCCTCTAGCGGATTATCATGTTATGTTATAAATTAGATACTGCATTAGCGACATATGTCTATCACTGTCGCTCCTTAGATATTAAATGCGTGTAAGAAGCATGCCTCAGATCAATCTTTTTTAGCTCATTATTAATTCAAGTGTGCATTGCAGAAAGCCTATCTACATACAGTTGTAGATATTGGAAAGGCTTGATTTTAGGAAGCGCGAGAGGCATATTTGAATGTACCTCTGTTTGAGATAGGTAACTAGCGGACTCGAAGCTGGCACGCGCATCGCAGAGGCTGCGGAGCGCTGTTTTAAATGGGAATACCTAACGAAAATTTATTAATTCCATTCCATTCAAAGTTTTATAAATTATTGAAAAAATAATACAGTTTATAAAATTACGAGTTAGGTACAGATTTACTGCAAATTTACTAGTGTGCCACTGCCTAATCTGCCTCATAGGACTCGCCGCCACTGGTGTCTATCGAGATTATATAATGTTAATCACGGCGCATTCACCATTTTACGTGTTCATGTATCTTGTCATCAACTTTTTGTGATTCATACATTACTTTAGTCAGCCCGTATTTGCTCCGTATATGTGTAGCGTATCTACGTATCTACTCTAGTTATTAGTGTATTTATTTATGTTATAAAAGTCACCATGTGTCTTTTCTCTGTGTATCTATGGTGGTATCCAACTTTTAAAAAAATACTCATTTTGTCCATGATATTTATTGCATTTTATTTTAGTTAACCCCTTAGTATGTCTGACAGCATCTGTCACGCTAGACGATTTCAAAGAAAAATACAATTTTTGTGACCATTGCTTCAGCAAAAAGACATACGAAATCCATAGCCTACTTTGTGAGATATAGTACAAAAATCATGAAAAATAGGAAAATCGCAAACGCATATCTTCTTTATTTGAGACGATACGAAAAAAACTAAAGAGACAAAAGTTGACGGCAAAGACTATAAGAA
Source organism: Rutpela maculata (assembly GCA_936432065.2). Lineage (NCBI taxonomy): Eukaryota > Metazoa > Arthropoda > Insecta > Coleoptera > Cerambycidae > Rutpela > Rutpela maculata. Next base: position 117,646,333 of record OW386285.2, read on the forward strand.
TAATAATATGAATTATAGAATACGAAAAACACAATTGCTTTTGGCATACGCTCTTGTGCAAAAATAAAAAGAACAGATACCAACGTGGACAATAACACCAATTAAAGAAAATAACAATTTTAATTAATAGTGCCAAAATTAAAAATCTTATGAAAATCATAGTACTTTTTTTACAATAGATTTTAAGCGGGATAATTGGCGTGGCCCTAGTAAAATAGACAGACTGTATATGGTTATTTGATCGTAAATGATCTTCCTCGTCACCTCACTTCATTTGATCGTCCAGTTTTACCTTGTATACTTTTATAGCAAGACAAGCTGCAAAAATTGTTCACTCTTTCAATACCCTAAAATTATTTATATTTTCTCTACAAATACCAGTGGTAGTGATGCCGGTAGATGAGATCAACATTTAACCTTTTACCACATTTCCAATTTGTCGTGGTTTAGATATATTTAGTGTCCATTACATCACAGACAGAAGGAACCACAATCTTACACCGCGCTCGAAAGGTGGTGTCACGAAAAGGTCCGGTCATTAACTAAACCCTAGTAGCTTTTGTGGATAGACATGATAGTCCCTATAGCACGTATAGTCCCTACACCACGTCGTGCACTTTAAAGTTAATAATAATATGCTAATGATTTCATCAGTTTTAAAAATAAAAATTATTTTCTTCACTTACATCGGCTTTGTAGAATATTTAAAACCAGTAGGTATTATACATGAAGTAGGTATATATTTTTCCATACATGATTTCTTCCGAGCACCATAACATTTCCCGTTTTTCTTAACTCAGTAATATTCTTTTCTTAGTTCGTTTTTTATATTTTTTTAAAATATGTTTAGGTCCTCATGAAATACTCAGATATGGTTCTGAAACCGAGGATGAGGTATGTAGAAAGATGAAATGAAATATTGTCAATAATTCGTTTTATTTTCTAATTTTAGTGTCATTTGTAATCTAAACAATTCTTTAGATATATTGTTTTGTAACTAAAATTATTTTGTCGCTCCTTTGTTTTCTATATCTGGATATTAACAAGCACAAGTAAATATGATATTGTGTTGAATCGATTTTCAGGATGATAAGTAAGTTATTGTCTTCTCTCCATTTATTACTATGTTATAAATATATCTGTCCATTTTTTTGCAGCCAAAATATTTGTTGCATCTTATTTACACCTAGTTGGCCTCTCTCTACTACATGGTATGTCTTACAGCATCTTTCAGGGATAGTTACGAGAGCCGTAGCATTGCTCATTCTCGTCAACTCCTTAGGGACATCAGCCTAAAGTTTTGAGGTAGTTTTTTCGATTGTGCCACTTGGTTTTCAATGAATTATCAATCGTTCTATACTATCCTATATGAGAGAATCGGGAAAATACGTTGCTGGAGAGTCGCTTTGGGGACACATCTCCAGACCCACAGGGTGTATACTTTCTGGAAACAAGAAATACCTCCAAAAGTCAGGGAATTTGATTTTGGTCAGGAAATCAAGGAAAAGTCGGGAAATTTATAGATTTGTAAAAGTCAAGGAAAATATATGAAAACTACTTATATTCAAAGTTGTACCTGTAGAAGAACTCACTACCGTGCGTCTAGGTGACGCGACACCAATTTATTTTTGAAGGGCGCCAGCCGCGTTCTGCCCCGTTTCTCCACTCCCAAGCGGGTTCGAGATAAGATATACGTCGATGACAAGTAATAGGTCAAGGCTGCACTACCTCAGATCATTAGCGACGCTCTCTCAGGACGTGACCTTATTTATTCACTGACAATAAGGGTTTTACGAATAGGAAGATTTGTAATTGTTGCATAAAAAAAATCTCAATCGTAGATTTCTCTCCAACAGGATTAGAATTTGACGTGGTTTTGGTCTGTTTACCTACTAATAATGAACACACCTAATCAGACACTCGATGATTTCTGGAAAAATCGTATATAAAAATCTGTATCGTAAGATGACCAGATCACTGGGTATCAAACTTGTCGATCATGAGATTTCGATTAACTCAGTTGTTTAGATCTTGCAAACGAAACCTCCAGGGATTAAAACTGGCAACAAGTCCTTACATCAATAAAATGCGATTAGTTCAAAGAATACCATTTATTTAATAAGTTTAAAAAAATAAAGTTATTTTCTGCAAAATGTGAAAGAATCACGCCTCCCCAACTAAGGCAACTTACTTTTAGCCATACAAATGAGAGCGTGCGCTAACAATCCATTTGGTAGAAAAGATTCATTTAACTTCCTCAGAACTTAATGCAATCCTTTTAAAAAGAATTTAAAATTTTTGTAATTTTGGTAATTATGGCTGAATGAAAATAATATAAAAATATTTTACTAAAAAATTTTGGTTCGCTTATGATTTGCTTAAAGGTTCTATTTAACGTGATTTTTTCATTCACAGAACGAAGTTCCACTAATACATGAGTTTGCTAACGTTCGGTCAGTCTTACGAGGTACTAGTCCCCATACAGGTTCAATATAGGAAAAATGACAACGACTGGCCCCCGAGCGACTTTTTGGCAAAACGGATTTTTGATTCATTTATGCACAAGGCGGTTTTCTCTATAACTTTATTATTTGGAACTGCACTTGGTTCTCCTACCATCGCTTTGTATTGACCACCCAACGCACTCGTCCAAATTATGAGTTGCTGGATGAATCCAAATTTGTTTTATGCGAGAAACCAGGCTTGTCCATTTTTTCTGATTTTTTTGCCAATATTTGCCTATAGACGCTACGCACATTCTCCATATTTGTAGATTTTCCCCTTTTTGATATGTTATCTAGTTAAAATTTTATAGTCAGTCTTTCAAACAGAATATATAATGACTGTACCTCCATGGTCAATGTCTCCGGCGGAGAAATAAAAAAGTTAAAATAATTTTCTAAAAGTATATGGTTTATTTTTCCTTGATCAAAAATTATATTTTATTTTTTTGGTTCATTTTTCCATGACCACTATATGCTTTCACTCTCATATCCTGAACCAAAACATATTTCCCTAAGTGAAAATTCTGCGTTCCTTCGAATTTTCACCTGGTTGTACCTAATGTCTTAACGACTTCATAACTATCCTTTTAGGCCAGTGTGTGGCTCTGAAGCCCTTCAGACTTGTTTGTCATGATTGAAAATGCCTATGAATTAATTTTTTACCTAAGTCGAATTTTTATTTTGTCTTCGACCAACGTCAGTTCGGAGACTTGAAGAAAGATAGAAAAAACTAGTGAGTCAGCATGTCTTATTTTTGTGCAACTAGTGACATTTCTGTCAAGTTGCGAATCTTGCAATCTGCATTTTCTTTGAATCGCATATTCGTAGTTACCGTAGTTACCAATATTGCCCACAAGGCCTCCAAGGTGTACCAACTTGTTTACTATCCTGGGTAATTTTTATTTGCTCATTCTATAATCATTATTTTCATTTCTTCGTATTTTAGACTTAAACTGTAATCAGAGCTTATTGTTTGAAGGGGTTGTGCAGTAGGTGTATGAGCTCATCCTCGTTTGCTGCAACTAATGTGGTATTATCTGTAAATCTCAATATAAAAATTTTAATTCCGCACATAAATACTTGATAATGCCAGTCCTCTAGCACACGTCGGATTATGGGTTCATTATAGACAAGCATTGCATCGTCTATGATATTTCACACGTTATTATTAAAATACACTTCTCCTTGCATAACCAAGTAAAAGCGATATCCGAAATTGATCTTCACCAATCCTCGAAAATAGGTAATTATTAATCATCAGTAATACTCGGTGGCGCGAGAACGTAGATTTGATATTGGCAACTATTTTTTGTGCGTTTTTTACAATTCTTCAAAAACTAGCTGCCAATGAAAATATTCAGCACAAATTGAATGCAAGATATTCGTTTAAAATTTTAAGAATTAATGCTAATTATTTCAGTTGTAACGTATAAGATCTCAATGAAAAATTTAATATAATGTAAATTTGATATGTCTATATGTATACATTAGGTCCCTAAAAGGTTTTTTCTAACATTTGATTCGCCTTTAGGCCTTTTAGAAATGTTATTCACAATACATGCACAATACCGGACGTAACACTTTTATTAATGTACCCTTTTTGTGATCCAGCTATAGTAGGTATTCAATATACTCCAACGAAGTTACGCATTATAATAAATCACCGGCTCGTAAAAATAAATTATTTTTCATAACTTCATTTGGTTTAATTTTTAAAATATTTTACTTTACCACTGCCATTGTGACAATTTCATGTTATTTGTGAAGTTCTAAACAGGTACTTCAGTACTTTACCATAATAGTTTTACTTCAGTAAATACTAGTTTTATTAAATATTAATTAAATTTAAGGATAGGATTTTGCAGAGTGAGAGGGAAATATGCGTTTATTTTCGGTTCATTATAAGTATTTAAAAAGTCATAAATTGTATAGTCTTTAAAATAGTTTCATGTACTTCCCCTTGCTCTAAGGAATAAAACCATATATGCCATGTTAAATGCCATGCTCTAAAAATGAAAATACTATTACTTACTACTATTTTCATTGACAAACTGGAATATTCAAATAAAACAGAAATGACAAGGATAGATAAGGGCCTTTTTCAGCCCATCGGCCATGTCATATATCATTACATTTTCCGAGTAGTATATGTCTTGACGAGTAATAAAAAATTGTTCTTTGGAATAGTAGATTATTCAGTGAGCGTATAATGATGGCTATTATTCGCGAGGGTGATGTTTACAGTACGAGCCGAAGGCGTGTCGCGAATCATCCGAGCGTGTAATAGCCATTATAGGCGAGCTGGAGCATAGGATCGAGTTGGGCCCATGAGAACTTTTGTTTAGAAAGTCGAGAACTATAACATACTGAATTTTCAGACAAATCGACTGGGACCCACTTTCCATTTGTTTTGTGCGGGGTTCATTGGATTGTTGAGGCAGGAAATCAACTCACTGAAAATCCTGCTGTAGACAGTGAAACGCAAAAAGAGATAGGCTATGCCAAGCCGTTGACCTTTTTGTAATTATTAAGTTTTGGTACCAAATATTTTTGAAGTTTTAAATAATTATAATTGTTTTCAAATTTAAAATAATAACTTAGAAACAACAACAAATAAGCAATAAAATCAAAAATTACATAAAAGAAAGAAGAAAAAGAGTTGAGAAAAGTGAGAAAGGTTGGGTAATAAGTTTAATTTTAGTAAAAGAATGGCTGACTACACGGGCTGATGAAAAATGGGCAGTGCCTGGTGTGGTAATTTGTGTTTAATCCGAAACGGTGCATTATGCATTATTCGTGTAATGTTGTTTGTTAGCGGGCTATCATCTAGTTAAATTGATAATATTTTTGTGTTATGGTTTTAAAGCAGTCCGCTAGTGGAACAGTTTTACATGGTGCCGCTGAGATTAAGTGCACAGTCAACATTTTGTTTTTTTAATTTTTATTTTTCAAGTACGTATTCTTAGTCGTCAAGCCTCGGCTGTAATTTTCATACATTACATAGTAAACTTGATATATCACCTAAAATACTTGAAACTGTAAGAAGTTATCGTATTTAAGAGTACCTCTTAAATACGATCACTTCTTACAGTCGCCAACTCCCGACTCAATCTTTCATTCGTTTCGTAATAGCCTTATTAAAAATACTTTAATAACATTTTAAAGCAAAATTGATATATCAGCTAATATACGTTTAGTACGTCCAAACGTGATAGGCATGGTGTATATGACAGTTCGACTTGTATCTTTGTGTTCTTAAACCTAAACTCTTTCCGAGTTAACCCCACCCCCCAAACGGCCAAAAACCATCCCCCAAAGGGGTTAATGCGGATACGCCGTCTCATACCGACTAAGCCTGCGTCACTCCCCGTTTTCGAGGATGCTGAACACGATGGCGGTGGTTTAAATTTTTTTCGAGTTGATCCTACTCCTTAAGCGGCCAAAAACAACCCCCGAAATGGGTGAAACGCGGATACGCCGTCTCATACCGGCTAAACCTGCGTCACCCCCCCCGTTTTCGAGGATCTTGAACACGATGGTGATGCTGGATCTTCTCCCCGAAGCAAACTAAACCCTTAAGCGGCCAAAAACTACCCCTTTGATACCCAGTTTTATGAAGTGCACCGGATAAGAGAAAATGAATCATATGTCACAGATCATTGAATACACACCGGATGATGATTCCAGGTTTCTTGATTGACTGTTCAACTGAAAAAATAGACGCATACTTCGTGTCTAGTTTTTAGGTGGGAAAATCAGGTATATGGAATCACTGGTACAATTTCATTTATTTTATTATATTAAATAATGAACCCTTTTATTGACGCATGTAATTACTTATTTACTATATATACTTATTTACTATATATACATGTGGAATTACAGGGTTCATATACCTCGTAGTGAACATCACATCATCCTTCAACTTCACAGGCTTTATCAGCCGTTTCGGTATCAGATTCGCTAATGTGTACGTGGTCCAGCTACAGTAAAAGTGGAGGCGCAGAGATGCTGCGCTGGATGATGCGTACTCTTCGCTGCCATGAGCCCGCGTACTTTTGAATGTAATTGTTTCGTATATGGCGTTTTCCCACCTAAAAACTAGACACGAAGTATGCGCCTTTTTTTTCAGTTGAACAGTCATTCAAGAAGCCTGTAATCATCATCCGGCGTGTATTCAATGATCTGTGAATAAATGATTCATTTTCTCTTATCCGGTGCACTTCATAAAAACGGGTATCAAAGGCCGTTTGAGGGGTTAGTTTGCTTCGAGGAGAAGATCCAGCATCACCATCGTGTTCAGCATCCTCGAAAACGGGGGGTGACGCAGGTTTAGACGGTATGAGAGGGCATATCCGCGTTTCACCTCTTTCGGGGGTTGTTCTTGGCCGTTTAGGGGGTGGGATCAACTCGAAAAAAGTTTAAACCACCGCCATCGTGTTCAGCATCCTCGAAAACGGGGAATGACGCAGGTTTTGTCAGTATAAGATGGCGTATCCGCGTTAACCCCATTCGGGGGTGGCTTTTGGCCATTTGGGGGGTGGGATTAACTCGGAAAGACTTTAAACCACCGCCATCGTATTCAGCATCCTCGAAAATGGGGAGGAGACATAGTCTCCTTAGGCTCTGAATTGCTGACACTTTTCGAGGTTTTTTCCGACTCACAGAAGCCACTATTAGTCAAATACTATTTTTTCCAATAACTTAGAGGACAATAATTGTCTCTATTGCCCTTATATTTTTTTATGCTGGAGAGTGACTCGTACTATTTTAAATATTTCTGAAAAAATACCCTTTTCTGTAACTCTAAAGCGATATAATAATAATATAAGTTAAAGGATACGTAGGTAATATAGTTTGCAGTGACTTTTATAAGGTTAGATGAAATTAAATCTGTTTGTCGAATTTCAAATTTTTAAATTCATAATTTATAATGAATCTCTAGTACTAACGCAGGTTGAATAATTATATTAACTTTATGAATTAAGGTTTCTGCAATATCGAGTTTTACTTCCAAAGTTCAAGACATGCTAAAGTAAATCTACTACGTCATTAAATTCTTATAATGGAATAATTTGTATTTAAATTTTAGATGTAAACTTACAGAAGACGAAGAAGAACGTGGCACATTGTAAAATTGAAATGTTAATTGATTTAGAACTGAATTTATTGCAAATACTGTATTACTGAACAATATAATATAAAGTGCTTTCGTAAAGTAGCTGATAAATTCGATACAAATTTTAAAAGAAATTGCGCTCCATTCCCAGCGTGACAGTAGCCAAGATGACTGACGATTATTTTTTGGTGATAAAACACTGAAATCATCCTCGTTAGAATGTTTTTCTTTTCTTAAATGTACAGACTCCGATGCTTGCTTTACTACCACTTTCATGTGCAATTTGTGCGAGCAGTGTATTTGCAGTATTAAATATTAATTATTTTTCTAAAAATCAAAAAGTTAACTGAACGTGAAAGAACTGAAATTATTTCCACGACTGGTTTTGGACTTTGGTGACAGGATGCGCACCCAAACCTAAAAAGTAGTTGAATTGAATGCGATTCACTCTGAACGGCAACCTATTAGCCAAAATATGGCACCTGAGCAGAGTAGAGTCAAAATGGACTAGTAGACAATAACGAAAACGACAATATTGATAATATAGTATTAGTATGACTCTCCAAAATGTTGTAAATATAATTTCAAGGTAATTTTACCGACTATTATTGGTTTTATTGTAAAATGAATACGCTTCAAATCAGAGTGGATTTAAAATAAGGTAGTTTTCCGGATATCTCGTGACGTAATGGCGTAATAACCTCTAAAACAGGGGCATTTTACATTTGACAGTAACTAGCTACGTTGCTACATTTCTAAAAGAGAATGTGCACTACTGCACTGTCTGAAATAAATTTTAATATTAATTTTTAGCACTGTTTCAAATACCCAGCAAGTAAATTTTTTATATATTTTTAAGGCTGATTGATAATTTGCTAATACAGAATTGTAATATTACAGAGGATTCCGTGTAGCAGTACAGAATATCTTACATTATTTATCGAAATATGGCATCGTAGTACTCGTTTCTCTGTTCAAGTACAAATTAGAATCTGGTGATTACGCTATTACGTCATTGCCGATAGAATAACCCGAAAATTGACGGCAATATCTAACAGTTTAAGCACAGTTTAAACCTCATGATTTTTTTTTACTATAAGGTATTATTTAAAAAACATAATAAAAACCGCTGCCCAAGGAATAACTACTTCCACATCCAGATTTTCGATCCACAACGAACAAATTTTGTATGTGGAAATATTTAATAATATATATAATATTTGAAATCCTCTACCCCAAAAATATATAAAACGATACCCCACATCGGTAGTGGAGTGGGGGTGGTGATAAAGGGGTGGTAGTGAGGGTGGATGAAGCAAAAAATATTTTGAGGTTTCTTGTACACACACTAAATCACATTTTTTTTTCATTCCCTTTAATAATGGAGTGGGGGTGGTAATGAGGAAAAATTATTTTGAGACCTTAGCTTCTCTTGTATATACTAAATACCAATTTTCTGGACTCTTACCTGCTTGATTTAGCTATTTACCCCAAATTTACCCCAATTTACCCCCCAACCCTTTGACATCTAGTTCCAGAACTCGTTAAAGTACATATGTGTACCAAATTTCAAGTCAATATCTTAAACGGTTACAGAGTAAACGTGCGCACAAAAAAAGTTACAGACAAATCGACAGACAGATCGACAAACTGACAGACAGAAATTTTTTTTTCGCTCAAACTTAAAATATCAACGTTTCATGACATTTTAAGCCTATTTGGATAATAAAAATTTTTAAAAAAATTTTTGTCGTTCTATACTTCTACTGGGTGTGGAAGTAAAAAACGTTTTTTTATGTGTAGCTTATTAAAATTACAGAAATAAATTGTATACTTGCCCATTTAGGGAATTTGTGCATATTCGCGATCTTCCTAAATCTGGTCGAATAATAAAATACATGTCAGACATTATACAATGAGATATAACAAAAAAGTTCTTGCCGAAATTACAATAGTTTGCCCAGTCCAATCTCTAGATATATTATAAACGGAGGAGTGAACTACTGGAAGAAATTGTGTATGCCTTATTCACCTTATTACATATAAATAGTTTACAGTATTTCAGTCCTTCATTGTTTAATTTATATGGTGTTTTTTCACAAAAATTAAAGTGGTTAACACCTCGAACATAGCCATGTTTACCGCTAAGAAACTAAAAGGAAAGACTTCCTGCCTCTAAGTAACGAACATGTTTTGTCTAGACTTGCAACACAATCACAATAAGGACTAAGGAATCATCTAAATCTGCAATAGTCCAAGCAGTAAATGGCTATTTTTCATGATGCTGAGAGTTCATAACCTGTAAAGTGAATTTGTATGTTTACAATTATTTAATTATGTAAACACATATGAACAAAATGCTTGATCATTGATAACTAGTTCTTACCGTTGTAACAAGCTTGTATCCTCTAAATTTCTTGCAGAGTACTTCTTTCACCAAATCACAAATAGCTTCATGACTTTTGAATGCATTGAACTCATCCATTTGGGTATGCAATTCTCTCAAAAACTAAATAATTCGCAATATCCATGTGTAATATTTGGAAACACATCAATATTGGTACTCATGTATTTCTTTCTCAAATTATAGGTAAGCATTTAATTTGATGACAGCAACTTCTCCCATATACCTAACTTCTACATCATGAGATATTTCGGCAAAATACGAAATCCTGACGATATAACAGTCTTAAGAACAGTTGTAGATGTTAAATAATCCAACATTCAGTTTTTAAATGGCACAAACACAGCAAAATTCACTTTAAAGAAAGACGTTCAATCGGCGGATGACTCAATGACAGCTGATGTTTTTCCTAAAGTCTCAAAATCTGTAAGATCGGCGTTGTTTTAATCATAAATATTCTTTCTCTTGTGTTTCAATAGAATACAAATCTGGGACAGAATTCAACAGTTAAATATTTACTATTTACTCTATTATTTTAAATTCAATTTAATTCCTGTCTAATAAGATCGAGGCGCTAAATGGGATGAAGTCAAGTGGACAGAAATATCACATATTTCTGTCCATGTATCATATATGCATGCAAATGTTTTCAAACATTCCTGGTGTTGACAAATAAACATCCTACCAATAACTTCGGACCGGCTGGTCCACGTTCGTGCACGATATTTGAATTTGGGTAGGCCCGGCGCAAATTGAACCCAGCACACGCACAGGCCACAAGTACCCACACTCACCTCACGGTGTACCCACGGCCACGCATGTGCCCCGCACCGCATATTGAACCTAAGTTCAACCCAACCTAACTTAGTCAAGCCAATCCATCCCATCGGAGGCGTCTACATGAATGCTACTTATCGATCTGGATTCTGAATCCGAGGAGGAAGATATAGCTGTTTTACATTTATTAACAACTAGACAGAAACATAGACGAAATAGATATTTACGTGAGAGAGTTTAAATTGTACCAGGAAATTCCTGACGATGTGCTCAAAAAAGCTTTTCGGCTCAGTAAGGACCAACTTAGAGAAATACATGATTTTATAAAAGAAGATATTAGGGGAGGAGAGTGCAATGCATAAAAATGTATTGGAACTGAAGAAAAATTATCCCTGTGCCCACGAAAATTGTACGAGGTGTACAAACTCGTCCACGGCTGGGTCGTGACTGAGAGGACTCGGCGTGGGCTGGGTTTAATATGCGGCGCGGTATGCGTATCTGTGTTTCACAGAATGACCCACGCGTGGGTTGGGTCTGGCTTGTGCGTGTGCTGGGTTCAATTTGCGCCGGGCCTAAAAACACACTAGGCAGTTTTCGCCGAATCGGCAGCCGAGTCGGCAGCCGCCTGTTACAACACACACGAAGCGGTTTAACTAGTTCTTGCAGAAAGCATCAAAATACAACGCTGTCAGTTCAGTAGTACAGCTAGTAAAATGGATTCGTCTAACTCGGAGGAAGAATTAATTCTGTTGGGTTTATTATATTGTCAATCACAAAAAAGAAAAAATAGGCGTATGTGGGAACATCCAATTGTTAAGGAACGCCAGACAAAAAGTTTATATAATACCTGTCACCCATTCTTGTCTATTATTTCAAGCAAAGTATTTGTAAACAGATTTGATTTGGCAAGCACGCATCAAATTTACAACTGAAACACGCAGCCTCGTGTGTGCGGTTACATGTAATAGCCATATATGAGAGGACGAGCGTCAACGCCCCTCAACGAGCGGCCCATGGTCCAGACGATGTGCCGAGGCGTGTCGCCTAAGATCAAAATCACGTGTGTGCGTTTCTATGATTTAGTACAGAACCATGTGCCGAGTCGGCCGCCGACTCGGCGAAAAACGCCTAGTGTGTTTTTACTCTTTGGGGGTACATACGCCATCACGCGGGAATTCATATATATTAGAATATCTCGATTCAGATGTGCGATGACCCTATTGTCTACAACGTTCAGAAAGAGTTTATTTACTGTCTTGGCTTGACTTAATTCAGTTGTAAATATCTTCATCTTTGGTAAAGTTAATATTTTAAAATTTAAGATAGTTTTTCTTAAAAATTTCCTCATGCAACCTACATCCATATTTGCCATATTTTATATAAAAATGCGCTCTTTCAAATTCCGTTTAAAAGAATCGCGGTTGCTATTTAAAAAAATATTGGTGGTATCATAGCTTTGTGAAAAATTGACAAACAAATTTTTAAAAATTCGTTAAAAGATTTTTCCAAAAAGAAAATTGTACAAGTTTTATCTAATTTATGCACTACTTTACCAACACACTGTATACAACATATTTGTTAGGTCATATGAAATTACTTATGTTGTCTCTAGTACTTATTTATTACATGATTAAATATATAAGATAGGTTTATTCCTTTGATCGCGTAATAACTTTTAGTAGATTTTGTATTAGAGAAATAAGGAATCGATTATTACATATATAACTTGTAATATTGATTTCTTATTTCTCTAATACAAAATCTACTAAATCATTGCCCCGGTTGACCCTTCCAAATTCAGGTTGATAGTAACTTCGTCGATTGGTGCTTTCTTGAATACCTAACTGATTGCGAGGGTCGGGATCGAATGGCAAGCAAACTTCCATGCAGAATCTAGATTAACACCGTCACATTGTCACAACCCTAGAACGAAATCGTTTAACGGATAAACACTGCAAATAACCTGATTTTATCATCAAAAGTTATTAGCTTTTGATTAAAACGTCAGTAAATGGCAACTTTTAAATGAACTTTTACGGATCACCGGACAGCGATGACATTTTGAAATTTTTCTTTTAAATAAATTCACACTTCATTCCACTAACAGAGGTACCTTTCGGAATTTATCAACAGTGTCTGTGGTTGTTCACTCTAATGAATAATTTATATGATATTTTATATGAGACTAGCGAAAGTGGAACGACTGATTTATGTTAGAAGTTGTTTGGCGGTTATGAAATAGTTTTCCGCGAAAAATGTAAAACACAATACTTTATAATTATCATTTTTATATAAATTGAGAATTTTCATTGAAATTAGGAATTATGAATTAATTGTAACATGTAATCCGGGGTCCAAGCACTCCAAAATCAAAATGACCTGTCCCGACATGACGTACAAATGTTGACATAAGTAATGAAGAGAGCATTACCTGAGGCCCTAGAAAACACTTGTCGGATTAGTTGTTGCTCTTGCGCAACTTTAGAAATCACAAAAAAAGATGGGGGATTGAGAATTACAAAAATTATGTTTTACAACGATTATTCCTCGTTAAAAATGAAACTATGAAACTTACCGATCTGATTTTTGGTATGTATTCTCAAAAGATATATCCGATTCCAATTAAGCTACTGGTATTTTAAAAACAATATTTTTTTGTAAAAAAAATAATTAAAATCAGAATGTTGATATTTACGTATTAAAAATTTCGATATGCGGACAAATTTGTTAAATCTATGAAATTTTTATATACAATTACGTGCTAAATATAGTCCATATGTTGAAAAAGTTTTTTTAAAAAAGATCCTGTCGATAACTTGTGTAGTCTTTTATTTACGATTTTTTTATAAGGCGCGTAATTATGCAGCATTAAAGTAAAAATAGTCTACACGATAGATCGGTAAAGTGCAACAGTACTGTACTCTTCAATTTAATTGCAAACTTAAATTACTTTATGTTAATAATACAGCAAACCAAATGAAAGTAGTAGTCGGGCGTTGCCGATTGCGGCTACTCATTAAAAAAAATAATACAACAAATATTGACCTTAATAATCGATACAAAGTGAACTGAGTGTTCGAGCAAAATGTTAATTAAATAGGTATTCGGAATCAGCCATACCCGAATACAACTTCTACTCGTTTTTATATTGTTTAACCAATAAAACATTAGTGAGAAATATTATTTTGGGTGTTTAGCAGATTTAACAGAAAGCAGAAAGAAATAAGAGATATTTTAAATAAAACATCAGTGTTGTTTGTATATTATGTAATTTTTGTATATAACTATTCAAATACATTTTAATCAGAATCACTATCATTATAAAGTGGTGCGTATTGCTGTTTTCCCTTAAAACAGTTTTCAGGAAAAGCAGCACATTTCCCTCTTGGTTACACCGAAGAAATTCAAAGTTTTTTTTTATGGGTGTACTCTTTCCAGCATTTACGATGGTAAACAGGACTTTTTTAAGTAAAATTATTGTTTAGCACCTCCCGAAGTAATCGGTAAACTTTGTCTTTTCTAATTAGTAAAGCGTTTTGTAACGTTACGCAGTTAATTTACTTTTGGCTTCATATGATACATCTTGACATATTATACTTTTATTAAAATCTAATTGTTCAGCCATTGTTGAATGTCCACTTAGTTTTATTCTAATGTCAAACTGCCTTTTACTAGTGAACCATCCTAGAAAGGCAGATGAGATTAGGATGCGCAGTGGTCGACACAGTCCGCCGCTACAAAGCTCATTTGTTTACGTTCCTTCTCTGTGTAAAGATCGGCACAATCTCAAGAAAAGTGTTTGCAGTATATATCTTAGATTTGATACATATTTAGGTACCCATTATAAGTATCCACTTATATGAGCATTAGTAGTAGTATTTATCATTAGTAGTATTTATAGCAAAGCAAAGTAAAAAATAAGGCTTTGTCTGGTCAAAGTCGAGAAATTAGTTCTATCTTAAAATATAATATATGAAGCAGGAATCTATAGCTGGAGCCTCTTATACTATTTTCAAAAGTAAGGGTACAAATCTATTATCAGTTTATAATTTTGTATTCTGACTACTAATATAATTTAATATTGTTTACCTACTGGGTTTCCTCGGAAGTTGGGTTGAGCAGGTAAATAAAGTATAGTGTAAGCGTTTATCTCAATTTTTATAATTTTACTTTCGTTCTATTTAATTTAATGTATATTTTTTGGTATATTTGCTATATCGCCTTGTTTACTTGAAACTAAAACAATTAAAAATTATAATTAGTGTAAATAAATATATCAAATATAAAAACAAATGACTGTTCAAATGTTCATTCGAAAACACCAATTGGCCTATGACACGCCGGGATTCTCGGTGAATAGGGTGCGCAGTTCACGTTTTACTTCAACTTCTTCCTCCGACTGTACTTTCATTGCTTAAGAAGCTTGTTTGTCTCTGTCCAACAGTGACGATATTTCTTCTCTCTCTTCGCGGCTACTGGCCATCCTAGGATGGTTGACTAGTACACACAAACACTCAATAGCACCTAGTATATAAAATCCACACTTCAAATAATAAATGTGAACCAATTAATAATAATCAATCAATTTTATCACTTCATATTGGTACTGAATGCGTTGTGCTGTTCGCAGACGACGTCTCCATAGCAGAGGAGGCAGACACTCCTGAGGAGCTGCAGGATAAGCTCAATACTCTTTATGAACAATTTATCAACTGGTGTGGTACTAATAAATTGATTGTTAACACCAAGAAAACTATTTTGCTACAGTTTTTTGGTAGGAAAAATCGTACAGACATAAATATTACATATAATCAATTAACAGTTGCTCCAAGTGAAACGACAAAATTTCTTGGTATCCATATTGACAGTGATATAGTTGGAGATATCACATTAATAATGTCTGTCAGAAAATAAGTAGTGGCTATTATGCAATTTTACAACTGAAAAGTGTATTGGACCAAAAAACACTAATAAATGTTTATTATGCCTTCATAAATTCAGTGCTGTCGTATAATGTCATTTTGTGGGGTGGCGCTTCTGATAGCGAGAGGATTCTGATTGCTCAAAAAAGAGTTATACGATTAATTTTCGACTTGCAGAAAACTCAGTCATGCAGAGTTTTCTTTAAGCAACACGCTATATTGACATTTCCTTGCGTGTATATATATAATTGTCTCATATATATATAAAAAAGAATATTAGCAAGTACGAGACAAATTCGCAACTACATAATTACCCTACCAGACATGGTAATTTACTAAAAATTCCAAAACATAGAACTGCGCTCTATGAAAAGTCTCCACTACTAGCTGGAATAAAATTCTTTAATTGTCTACCTAACGAAATTAAAGAAAAAGCTTCCTTATATTCCTTTAAGAAGGAATTACGGAGCTATTTAATAAGTGGCTGTTATTATTCAGTCGATGAATTTTTAAATCATACATTTTATATCTAAAAAAAAGAGCTACCTGTTCTGAGCTGTACTACTGTATATTTTTGTGTATATGTGCATATAGTATAATTAGCCATATTATTTTATATTTTATTCTATTTATTGACATGTCCTATTTCATTGTATTGTGATCGAAAGGATGAATAAAATTATTATTATTATTATTATTAAATACTCAAACACAAACAGCTTTTATAATGTTAAAATGTTAACATAAATACGCGTAGTAGACGTAAACATATCAAGTAATTCCACTGAAAACTGTTTTTATGCACTTTATGAATTTCGGGAGAGCTGTCGTCTTAGCGCGTATTACATGCGTCGCACCGTACACCCATTTTAAAAATTCATAACTCGAATGGTATATGTAATATCAACTTCGTTCTTGTCTTAAAAACATTTTCAATATATTGGGTATGTTTGTGAGCATAATTTATAAACAAAAAATTTAAAATGAAAGTACTTGCTTGTATGTTGAAATTCTTATTACAATATTTTATAGTTACAGGTTTCATATTTTTTTCCAAAAAAACTAAAAATATTTAAACAATCCCATCGTGTCTCATCCAAGCGCTTATGTTTTTAGTGAATACTGTAAAAAAATTAGATGAATAGCATGCACAGTTTTTTTCATAGGACGCGTTATGTATTAAAAAACTTTTTTTTTTGAATTACCATTTCCTCTCTTTTCTTATCAATTAAGAAGTTATGCAATAGCTGATAAGAATCCGACGAGTCATTTCTGGTGTCATATATAACCCTTTTTGCAAATCTGCAGTTGAAAAATGTACGTCATGTCGGGACAGGTTACTTGGAATTTAGAGCGATTTCGTGCTGTTGGACCCCAGACTAATGTGATTGTGTGCAAAATATGAAAAAAGGGTGTGCTAGATTACTTGATTATGGCGACTGAAAAATCAAATTAGTTGCAGCATGCGAGGGGATAAACGTCAAGTTTGAACCTCCCCACCTAATTCCATTCTCAAACTTGAGTAGTGAAAGATTAGAGTGGGATGTGCAAAATTGTACAAAATATGTGCAAAATTATGATACCATGGTACGACTGTTCACGGGGGTGAGGCAAACTTGACCGACTTGGCTCAATACACGTTAATATTTTATAAAAGTAATGTGATCGCAGCGCCATCACATGCTTGTTGTGTGTTTGTTCGATTAAGGTGATATACAAGAGCTGTTGTCACATATTTCCAATCTCGTTCAACAAATCTAAAATTTATGAACAATCATTCTCTATTAAATGCGAACTACCGTTGGACAGTTCATATATATTCATTCATGAATAGAATTACACACTGAAATGAGTCCTAAGAAGTAAATTTATTAACTTAAAGTATCTACATCACACGGTTCATACAAAATTACACTCAATTAGAAACTTTTTACATTTGCGGCAATTCCTTTATGGATGATCTAAAAAATTGTCATTAAAAACATTTACAAATGTAAAATACTTTTCTACGGGAGCAATAAAAAAAAGTTCATCTATGTTCGACAATCTCTTTCCATGACCTCCCACTCCCTACTCCCTACGACATCGCATCATATAGGGCATCTGCACGTGACGTCACAGCTAACCCCAAAAATACATATTTCTTAAGTTTTAAGAGTATTACCTAGATATTATTAAAATTTCTGCCCGGCTCCCGTACTTTCAACTAAAATCTAGCTAAGTTAAGCTAAGTGTAATGTTTATGAAGTTCTAAATATTTTGTTCTAATAAAATAGGACTCTTTTTGTAGGTTGGAAATCTAACCTGTAATGAGGAGTCTATTTTTATTAATCAACAATATTGAAAAATTACAGAGCCACACAAAAAAAATTCTGTGCAGCGGACCAAATTATATGAATATGGTGTATTTTTCCACGCTGAATCCGAATCCGTGGTCAAGAAAAAAAATCTATCGTGTCAATTTTGTTTTTTAGTCAAAAACATCCCTTAAAATGGTGTAAAGATCATAGAAATAATGTAATAACTTAATGAAGTGTGAAAAATGGTAGATGTTTTGTAGTCGAGAGTAGGGAATATAAATTCGAGCCACAGTAAGCTATTTCTATAAATTAAACCGAAATCCGCCCTTATGGGGGAATGAAAACTACTGCTAAAACTCAAAAGCCGCAGGTGAGTGTAAATAACATGCACAAAGGACGAATTTTCTCTCAGTGCAAAATATTTGCGAAAACCAGTCATTACTCTCAAAGGGTAGAGACTCGATCCTATGGAGGGTTAAAACTACCCCCACCCTTCATAGGTTTCAAAACGGGAAAAAAAATTCAGGCAGGGTGAACAAGTATGGAGTAAATTCATTCCAATCACCAATACATGAATAGAGACTATCCAGACTCAGGGTGGTAAGAGCTACCCTCATGCTCATATGTTATATATGGGTGCTATTAAAATTCGGAAAGGGTCAAATGCCTGTAGCTCATTGTGCCAAATATATAAATCTAGTACGACAACCACTAAATCTTTTTAATAAGGTTTAAAATCACCCCTATTGGGGTGAGGGGTAAAAACTACCCCCACATACGGACGGAAATAGATAGACGGAAATTTAGTAATAGAAATAGCTTACTGTGGCTCGAATTTATATTCTCTACTCTCGACTACAAAACATCTACCATTTTTCACACTTCATTAAGTTATTACATTCTTTCTATGATTTTACACCATTTCAAGGGATGTTTTTGACTAAAAAATAAAATTGACAAAAAAGATTTTTTTTTTGACCACGGATTCGGATTCAGCGTCGAAAAATACACCATATCCATATAATTTGGTCCGCTGCAGAGAACTTTTCTTTTTTTGCGTGGTTGTGTTATTTCCGTGAATTTTTATATACTTGCTTGAAGCCAGTATGGCTCGAAGCTAAAAATGCGTATACAAATATTAAAAATGAGAATAAACTTGAAAAACTTAAAATTTGAGGTTATGTTAGTTGCATAATTAGACAATCCAACAACCTGTCAAATTATTTTGGCAATATGGCGTGGTGAGCAAACACGGGGTTTATTTTAATTAACTCGCGGAAACGTAGCCAAGGCAACCGAAAAACAAACTCTTTAACAAACGTTTAACGAATGAAAACAAACGTTTGCCGGATGTTTGCCCACCACGCCATGTTAAAAGTCCCGTGGTTTGTATTGCTTAATGCAGATGCCGTATATAAAAAATATACTTGGATATAGTTTTACAATATTTTTTCGGAAATTTCAGTATTTTTCCGGACCTACTGGAATATCAATACTGATTGAAATAGTTTGTTTTTATTGCAAATTACATAACTTGCTATGTTTTTTTATAAACAACTCATTACTCTGTAAAATTTCATTGCGGTAAATAATTCTCTTTCTTGTTCTCTTCTACTACTGTGCTTAAAGTACTTGATTTACACACGCTGTATAGTACGTACAGTAAAAATTTGCATACTGTACCATCTATAATAATCATATCTCATTTAATAAAAGTTAAAATTGATATTTAATTTTATGGAACCCCTTTTATTTATTATCACTGGGTATTTTACTATATACTATGCCTATTTTTCAGTGTTCTGTAACAATAATATTTGAATTATTTATATTGGAGTTCCACTAATATTCTTAAGATTTTGATTAGTTTCACTCATTTAAAAAATTGGTCATGGCAATATTGCGATTTTTAAAGAACTTATACTCCGGATAAATAATGCGTCGGCATTATAGAAAGGTCACTGTTGATTTTGCTTATAAACATGACATTACGCACAATGTAGTTCTCAATATGAATACGTATACACATGTATTCAAATAGTATTGAACCAAATAATAATTTTAATGATGAATTGTATAAAATATTTACTATATGTGCAAGTTTACTGGGAATTGTTTTTATGTCTGCGATACTGTAGGTATTAATAAAGTAAATGAGTAATTAGGTCTGACACTATTATTTCACTTTACACGCTAGTGTGTAAAGCAGATTGTTTATATTTTAATTTAAACATATATTTTTTGGTAACCATTCCGGTAGAATGAAAAATATTGTATACAATTCGAATCTAATGTGCCTTTTTATGCCACTGAAATTTCGATTGATCAAGCTTGATCGAATCCGTGAAAAAATAAATTAATTGTAATTTGCGAAAAACCGTTTAAACAGACCTAATCCATGGTCGAACATGCTTCTTACAACTTCCTCTACACGTCCCCTCTAGCTGGAACCATAACGAAATTTTTTTTTTGGTGGCATGACTGAAAATATGGGTTCCGCACCTTGAGGGTGGATGCGATGAATTTTTTTCGTTTGAGAGCAAAAGGGAAAATATGGGTTCCGCGGTTCCGCACCCCGGGGATAGATGCGACTGTTAAGGTTGCATAGAGGACCTTATCAGAGACACATTTGGTCGAAAATTGGGTTACCCTAAACGAAATTTCGACTTGGCGAATTTTGTTTGTTTGGTGGCATGACTGAAAATATGGGTTCCGCATCTCGGGGATGGATGTGACTAAAGGGTTGCATAGAGGACGCTGTCAGAGACACGTTCGGTCGAAAATTGGGTTACCCTAAACGAAATTTCGGCTTTGGCGATTTTTTTGTTTGAGAGCAAAAGGGAAAATATGGATTTCACACTTCGGGAATGGTTGCATAGAGGACGTTGTCAGAAACACGTTCGGTCGAAAATTGGGTTATCCTAAACGATATTTCGAGTTTAACGAATTTTTTTCATTTGGGGATTGTTCTGAGCTCCCGATAGTGGTTCCAGCCAGAGGGGATGTGTAAAGGAAGTTGTAAGAAGCATGTTCGACCATGGATTAGGTGTGCTTAAACGGTTTTTCGCAAATTACAATCAATTTATTTTTCACGGATTCGATCAAGCTTGATCGATCGAAGCCTTAACTTTTTTCACCCAATTTCACAGAATTCCCATTCGTGAAAAAAGTATCGCTTTACATACTTGAATAAATAACTATTTTAACATATATCAAGTTCTAATTCAGAAATTCGGTTTATTATCCATAAGAGTCACTTGCTAAAGATATTAAAATTTACACCGTTACTGGTTGTTCCACTATCGAGAACTGTAATATATGGAACTGCTTGAAAACGGAAAATTGACGATAAATAATGAATCAAAACCTAAGCGTATAAAATATTTCCCTGCGCGTATGATTCGCGTAAAAGTTACTCAACTATAAACTTGAACAAAATTATTAGATTAATATTCACTGCCAAATTAACGAGTCTAATTACTAAAGCTAATTATTAACGAATCTAATTACTGGCGCTATCAATCTACTAATTGTGTTTGATTGTTGTATGCATGTATACAGGGTGATGCGTTGTGCTGGGACAAAATTTGTTGATTGGTGTGGGTATTATGAAAAGAGCAATTTAAGAAAAAATAAATCTCACGGGATTTGAACCTCAATCCACTGCATGACAGGCAAAAAATCAAATCAAAATATTTTTATTGAATAATTGAGTAATACAGTGTGCCTCAACGGATCCTGGCCCGGAGTTGGTTAAATATTCACGGCGTGCAGCGCCATGGCAATTGTACCACTGAACAGGTCAGGTCCGGCTCAGCTTACCTTACGACAGGCCAACTTAAAATTAATAAAATTAAATATCGAATACAGTCTGTAGAGCGGGGTACCCACGAATAATTCACACAAGAGATTTTCTTTTTTATAGACTATAGAGGACAAAAATATCGTGCCGCTACGGCCGCCATGTTGAAAAAATTACAATCAAATCAAAGTAGGTTTTTCTCAGTTGTCTCCTTTCCTAGGTATTATCAATATTGTAGAAAAAGAAAGAAGCCACAACTTTTATTTAAACTATTTTTCTCTATTATTAATATTTTACGATTTACCGCCGTCAGAATGGTGAAGATTTGTGCTTCACTGCACATTTTTGCAATTAACACTGTCCTCGTTACTGTAGTAATTGACTATTATCAATATTGTGGGTCATAACATTTCTCAAAAGTTTTCCTTATAGAATTTTCTTCCACGGTGAACTGTTTTAAAATTACAGCAGTTCAAAATTTAAAAAATTAATAAACTTTGGAGTTGCTGTAACTTGCAAACAATTGATAGTGCAATAAAAAACTTTTAACAAAAAATTTGGGAAATTTTATAATCTACGATATTGATAATAACTAATTAATATGTAGGAGCAATGGGGACAGAGATAATTGCAATAATCTACAGTGAAGCATACATTTTCACATTTTTGGGTAAATTGAAAAGTATTAGCAATAAATAAAACTTTTGTATTGACAGATTAGTGAAAATTTGAAAAATTCAAATAAAAGTCATTCTTTTAAAGAAATAACACTATCATAAGATAGTTTTATTGATTATAGAAAATTGATAATATGTGTGAACAATTTTTACAATTCATTATTTTTTATTTATTTGCTTTCATCATGATTAGAGAATATTATTTAGGTATTAAGCAAGTCACAACTTTTTATTCATTATGAAATTATCCACTTTCTGTTTATTGTTGCCCTAATCTGGGCACGCTAATATGCTAGTTAGATAAATACTTTAAAACACTCATTATTGGAGAACCAATCAAAACAACTACTCTTCTAGCTAATACTGACGTAGTATTGAATTACATGATAGGATTCTTAGCATTTTAAAGCAAAAAAATATATTAAAAAGACTTATTTAAATTAGATAATTTCATATTAAATAAAAAAGTGTGAATGACTGAATTTAAATAAATGATTTCAGTTATTTAAATTCAGTCATTCACACTTTTTTATTTAATATGAAATTATTTAATTTATGTATATTGGTACCTTACTCTGGTCACGCTAATATACTACTTAGGAAACACTTTAAAACACTCATCATTGGAGAACCAATAAAAGGATGTCCCACATCGGTAGGGGGATGGTAGTGTGGATGGATGAAGTAAAAAAAAATATTTTGAGGCCTTTTTTCTTGTACACAAACTAAATCACAATTTTGTTCCCTCCCTTTTATAATGGGGTGGAGTTAGTAATTCCAAAAATTTTAATCAAATGGAAATAATTAACACTTCCACATTCACGTAGTGGAGTGGAAGTATAGTAACGCAAAAGAAAATTTTGAAAATTCTTTTTGCTCGAATAGATTTAGAATGTCTTGAAACATCGAGATTTTAATTTTGAGAAAAAAAAAATCAACATTTTTTGTGCCCACGATTACGCTGAACAAATTTGACTTGAAATTTGCTATGTATTATAACGAGATCTGGAATTAAATTATATTTTTATCTTATTCCGATGAAGGGGTAAATGGGGGTAAATGACTGTAAATATGTAAAGAGTAAATAGAATTCCATACACTTGGGATTTAAGATATGTACGAGAAGCTAAGGTTTCAAATTTTCTATCTTGCATCAGTCACCCACTATATCACCCCAGTTACCACCCTCACTATTATTAAGGGGGTAAAAAAATAAAATTGGGATTTAGTGTATATACAAGAACTAAGGCCTCAGAAATATTTTTTTCAATAACCACCTTCTACTGCCGTGTGGCATAGTTTTTTCAAAGATTATATAATTAAAGTTCTATGAACAATTGTTTCCACATAGTGGAGCGCAAAAACAGTATCAAAATTTTATTCGTTTTAAGAGACTTGGATAGAAAAACTGGGTGTGGAAGTAGTGATTCCTTAGGCAGCGGTTTTTTAATTAAATCCGAGATAGCCACTTGACAGTTATGCAAAAATGTATGTCTTGACGATGTTTTAATTTAATTTAATTTGATTAATAGACTTGAACTCCCTATTTTCGACTCCAGACTTTCGACAGCTGAAATATACATCGATTTATTCCTCAGAATCAATTTCAATAAAGTATTAGAAACGGACTATTTGTCTACAGGTAAATTCGAAACCCATATAAATTTTATCCCTGGAGAATGTATAGAATTTTAAAATCCTATCGTACATTACGAATTGCCCGAATATTTGTTCGCGATGGCATGCAGTTTGGACTTTTGTCACCAAATGAAATATGTGAAATCCAAACTATTACAATTTTATGCTCTACTCTCTACCTATATATTATGTTGCATGTATTGCTAGAATCGAACGTTTCAATTTTTAATATAACAACAAAGCAACATTTTATTTGAAAAAACAAACTCGTTTTTTTCCAAAAATCTATAAAATCTCGAGAAGTGCTGTTTTAAATAATGGCGTCATTTAGTAATAATCAATATAAATATTTTCCTCAAAATAATATTTTCCTTACTTCCACGTCAGTGGCGTGTATTGGGTTACTCTCGCTATCTCATTTTAAAAAATAGTACAGCACTTCTCTTTATCGAATTCGTCAATTTTCTGTGAATTGTTTATTATTGAATCTTTTGTTTCTTTGGTGCACTTTGGTACCGTTTTAGAGAGAAATAAAAAACCGCTGCCTGAAGAATCACTACTTCCTCATCCAGATTTCCTCTTCAAGTTTTTTACAACGAAAAATTTTTAATACTATGTTTGCACTATTCTGAGAACACAATCTCATTAATTTCCGTGTTCAGATTATTCACATGTTTTATTATATCCCCAGAGTAATGTAGTCATAGATTTACGGGGCCACTGGGTTATGTAGTAGAAGGGTGTGTGCTGGAGCGCTATATAGTCCGTGGCGTTAGCGTAAAAATATTTCAGTTTTGGATACCAGCACCAAATTTTGCATGAAGCTTGTATACATATTGAGGTTAAAAAAAACCACTGGGAGACACTCTCCTGGGGGTTAAGATCATCCCTTGATGACGTCATCAAGATGGCCGGTCTAATTTTGTACCGAACATTTAGTTATCGCTCGTATCTTTGTTATTTTTTATCCAATTTTGATATGTCATTTTAAAGCTTAAGTAACGCTCTTTAAAAAAGGTTATATTCAATTTTTGTGTACGAAGGGTAGTTTTGGCACAACTTTATAAATACCAGTAATTTGTTAAAAATACCGTATTATTATAAACAGTTGAGGTTAATAAAAAATATTTCAGTACGGCAATTTGGTATTGACATTTTCAGCCCCCACCAAACCCCCTCAAACCCCTGGCAACCCCAATAAATTTGCGACTATTGACATAGTGTTGAACAAAAAATCTTTAAGATGCAAAATAATAAAAGAATATTTTACTCAAATTAACTTTTATTAAATTCTTTTTTAAGAAAAAACAATTGCTTCAAACAAATAGTGTTATTTTGAAAAAAGTCAACTTTATTCGCGGGTACATTGAGCTTCACATTTGCACAGCATTTTGCAATTTAACGCACTTTTTACACAACGACATCTTGATGTGCATCCCTGCGTACATTTACATGCGATCAGCTCCTGTAATTTTTCCATTAAAATGTCTGGGTTGGTTGAACAAATAGGTTCATAATTATCTCCAACTTCCTTCCTTCCCCAATCGTTCGGATCTGCCTGTTCCGCGTCACGTTGAAGGCAAATTCTCCATACAAAGCACTGAAGGATCGTCCTCTTAAGATGATTTAATAAAACCTCACAAGTAGGCGGAATATTTTCAATAGATCTGTTAAGTTGACAAAATAAGATTCGCCTTGCTTCGTTCACAGTTTCTGCTGAACTTGATGGATGATACATTAGCACAACAAAACGTTGAAGAAGCACAAAAGCAGGATCGTTCTGTGATAGAGCCTGAGTGTGAGGCATATTTAGAAATTCATGAAAAGCTCCGTCTACTTCTCTAAAGGACATTCACGTCTTCCATGCAGTGGTTTTGCCGATACCTCCAAAACTTGAAACAGTGTCTGCCCCAGTAAAAGCATGAAAGAAAGGAAGCAAGTTTGAAACCCCAGGTGAAAGTTTCTGCTGCATCTGGTGAATTGGAAGATATTGAAGTTGCCTTCCTATTCCATATTCAATCCATAATTCTTCTCTTTTATCTAACATGTAGAGGGCGTATATGTCAATGACAACCACATCGCTATCTACTGTTTTAATGTTAATTTTGGTATGTCCTTCAAAGGTGCTAGCATGCCACACACGAAGCAGAAGGCGAGCGTCTGCTTCTTCATGAAAAGTTGGAAATATATGATCGTAAATTTCTTTATAATTAGACCCAATTACAGGATTCTCATACGTGCAAACTATTTGTTTTCCAATGGGTACAACCATCTTCACTAATAGACTGGCGGTACATGACCAGTCAAGTGCAACGTTTTTAAAATGCATGCCAATCATATATATTAATGAAATTACCATGAATATGCCAGAAATGCAAATTTTAGGCAGTCGTCGCGTGCACAAGTGGGTGCAAATCGGTTTTTTTTGTGTCTTTTTTTTCGGTTTTATTTTTTTATTTTTTTTAATGGATGCCAATAGTGCCAAACGAAAAGCCGTGAAAAAAAATCCAGCAGAAATTCATTGGCATGCAGTTTCCGCGCTCAAAACAACTGTTAATATGCACATTAAATCGTAAAATTTTTTGGTGTTCTTGATTTTGGATGATTTTGATTTTGGATTTTTTTTGAAGGCTTTTCGTTTGGCACTATTGACATCCATTAAAAAAAATAAAAAAATAAAACCCAAAAAAAAGACACAAAAAAAACCGATTTGCACCCCCTTGTGCATGCGACGACTGCCTAAAATTTGCATTTCTGGCATATTCATGGTAATTTCATTCATATATATGATTGGCATGCATTTTAAAAACGTTGCACCTGACTGGTCATGTACCGCCAGTCTATAAGTTTTTTGCCAAAAATTCAAACAAATCTTGTTTGTTTTGACTGAGTGCTAAGGAGTTAAAATTTGTAGGTATAACTACATTGGGTTTTACGCTGACCCTTGTTCCAGAACCTCTTGCTTCTCTTGCACCTGTTTTTGGGCTTCCTGGAACATACTGATCGAACACAATTTCTACCCTGTCTACCTTTAAAAATCTGGTAAGAATATAAGATTCAACAATGCTGTCGCTATACTGTGGTATCAACATCATGTGAATAAGAGCAGTCCCATCAATAACTAGAGCAGAGACATCGGGCATCACGACTGATTGTTCAGTAATTTTAGTCGACTGAAGAATGCAGGAAACAATGTCAGATTTCTTTGAGGGCTTGTGTTTTAATAAAATGTTGACAATGGAAAAAAATATTTTTGGTTACCAGATATTGAAAAATTATTTCGTGTATTTCATAATAAAATATAATGTGAAAAAATTCGTGGCAAATCGGACAAAGAATGTTTACTTTTTTCCTATAACAGCTAGGCTTCCTAGATAGGTACAACCTATGTCAGCCTGATGAGGGCTGATATGCCCAATACAGGCCTGTAGTTGGTTCCCTTAAAACTCGGAGGCCTAGCTGCTTTAGAAATAAAAGTAAAAATTCTTCGTCCGATTTGCCGATCATTTTTTTACGTTACCAGATATGTTCGTGAACTTTGGAGAATAGCTCAAAAACTACCCTTCGTACAAAAAAATTGAATATCACCTTTTTTAAAGAGCGTTACTTAAGCTTTAAAATGGCAATATCAAAATTGGATAAAAAATAACAAAGATACGAGCGATAACTAAATGTATTGGTACAAAATTAGACAGGTCATCTTGATGACGTCATCAAGGGATGATCTTACCCCCAGAAGAGTGTCTCCCGGTGGTTTTTTAAACCTTAATATGAGTACAAGCTCTATGCAAAATTTGGTGCTGGTATCCGGAACTGAAATATTTTGGCACTTAATGTTGCTAACGCCACGGACTAATAGGTTTACTTGGTAACAGGGTAATAAGTTTCCGATTCCCCAATTTCTAATTGATTTCCCAATTTCATTGAATCCTTAGGGCTGTGGCGCCATAGAGTACTTGATTCCAGATTCCAGTGTCGCAATGACACGAATTCCCTAACTTAGAATTTCCATTTTTTTTTCGTTGGATCATCAGAGTTGAGAGGTTATGGGGTTATGGGATGCTAAGGTTCTGATGTATGATACTCAAATACAAGGATCCCAGGTCACAATCTCATTAACCCCCAATCAATATCGCCACTGTTTTCATCGCATTCCCAGGGTTATGGGGTTAAGGAATTATGGGGTTTTAAGGTTTCTTTGAGTTATGTGGTTAATACTGAAGTACAAGAATGTTATTAGGTTGAAGTTTTAACATTGAATCACTTTTAAGGATTTAAATGAGCTAGGCATGTGCAGAATTATGATCAAACAGACTTTTTCGGTGTTAGAAAAAACCCTGACATGCTGGGACGAAGCGAAGGTCAGATTCGCATTCAACGACTCAAAATACAGACCAGACACCACAGCACAGACCATTTTTTTTGTGGGCCTGTGTAATGGAGTGGGATAGGTAGTAACGGTGGCTGCCCCCATGCATGGGTGTACCAATGAACAATGTTAAAAAAAGGGCTTTTTTGGCCCATCTGTGGTAAAGTGTGGAAACTATCTTTTTTTTTACTGATTTTGGGGTGCTGAAACCGAATCCGTCACCCGTTTTGTCGAAAAGTCTCGGGTGCCATAAAGTGAAGATTCTCATTTTCCCAACCAAAAGTCGTTTAAATAGTTAAAAAAAAATTTAATATAAAAAACAAGTAATATTTTCTGGATAGTGATAAGCACACCGTACACCCCAACCCAGGGGTGAGAAATATTCATCTGAATTGACTAAATCACCTTACTATGATAAAAAAACATCAAACTGGGTGATTAGGGATTTCTTTTGCAATTAAAATCAATAAAAACTCTAGAAAGATAAAATCCACTACCTTCATTGGTGGGGATGGATATAAGAGCATTCAGAAGTAATCATCACATTATAACCTGATGATAATAGCCATTTCATGAGGAGTTTTGTTTTGTTTTTAATAAATAAATAACCGTATATTAGATATTGTGACTTACAACCGTTCTCATGGGTGGTGAAAGGTGAGACAAACGAGGGGAGAGAGAGGAGAGGGGAACTTATAATTTTTGCTTCTTTTTCTACTTACCTAACGAAACTGAGCATTTTGAAAGAATTTCCTGCACTAAAGAATAACTGTTTGTTGCAAGTTCTAATATCAATTTCAATTCCACCAACCCAGAGGTGCTGAATACGAATTTGTCATCCAAGTTGACTAAAAACAGCTGGAAGACAGTAAAAAACAACCCTTATTTGGGGGTGGCATTGAAATTGATATTAGAACCTGCAACAAAAAGTTAATCTTTAGTGCAAGAAATTCTTAAAAAAAAAATCCCTCGTTAAATGGCTATTATCAAGTTATAATGTGATTAATTCTGAATACTCTTACACCCATCCCCGTCAATTAAGGCTAAATATATATATTTTTTAAGTGCCACCCCCTGAGAGGGGGTGGCATCCACCCACTATAAATTAGCAAGCCCCCGCACAATATAGAAACTTTTCTGTGAAGCATTTACTATTATACTGCCGAAAATGAACGAAATTCGTTCAATATGATATTATTCTGAAGTTAAAATCTTTAGTTACTGTACTAAAAGTCAAGTGTATTTATCTATTTGACACTTATCTGAACAAATAACACAAATTAGTTTCCATAGCAACGAGAATAACGGGGATCGGAAAAGCTTTGCCGATCTCTAATGTCATTTTCCGGTCTAGCCCGGGAAAACGATAAGTTCTGGCTGATAATTTCTCCAGAAAGGTCGGCCAAAAAAAAAATACCCTAGTCTCTTGAGGTAAACCAGAAAAAGGCAAAAAGCTCAAACGTTCTGTGCCTGGACCGTAAGACAGCAACTCCCACATTTGAAGGCGGGGAACACGTTGGTGATAATATTTTCCGACCTACCCTCCAACCACTACCCTAAACCGAAGATACCTCTCCGTTTTCCGATTTTCCGGTGCTAGACTTGCAAAGGCTTGTCGGATCGGTTTTTTTTTGTCAATTTGAATAAAATAAGTAAATATTAATCACAGGTGACCTAACCCACCACAGGGGTTCATGGCATTTCGTTATTGAAAGTGGTGGCAATTCCAACCCCTGGGGGTGGGTTAGGTCACCTGTGGTCAACATTTACTTATTCGAATTTACCAAAAAAAATCAATCCTCGCAAGCCTAGCACAGAAAAATTAGAAAAGAGAGTGGTTTTTCGGGTTTAGGTCTAGTAGGCTAGGCAACAAATGATTATCGAGGAAAATTTTAGGGACAGAAAATTTGACTTCAGAACTTTGTTTGGACTAGTCTGGAGATGAACATATCAAAAGTCCCCACTCCTAGGTGGTGAGCGGGGGTGTACTTTAATGTTCCCATTTTTTTGTTTCTCGCTTATATCTCGGAAACTATGCATCGTAGCGGCTTGACCACTCTATACAAAATTGAAGCTGACAATTTGCTATAAGAATCACTACTTACATATGTGATATATTGTTCTGTTCTCGAGATATCCGCCCTCGAATTTCGGAAATTGCGGAAAACAATTTCTTTGCCTCACGTTTTTGCTCTATTTGTTAAGATAACTCTTCAGATGTTGTTCCCATGAAAAAGTCGTGAGAAAAGAAGTTGTAGAGCATTAAATTTTTAAATTTTTTAACGTGCCACGATGCATAGTTTCCGAGATATAAGCTAAAAACCAAAATATGGGACCATTAAAGTGCCCCCTCGCTCACCACCTAGGAGTGGGGACTTTTGATATGTTCATTTTCAGACTAATCCAAACAAAGTTCCGAAGTCAAATTTTCTGTCCCTAACATTTCCCTCTTTGAGCATTCGTTGCTTGGATTATGGTGGGTGAAGGGTAGGTCGGGAAATATTGTCACCAACGTATTCCCCGCCCTTGAAAATGGGAATATACCGCATTCAAGCTAATTTTCGTTGTTTTCGTGGCATTTCGTTATTGGGTGTGGTGGTACTTTCAATCCCCAGGGGTGGGTCAGATCACCTTTGTTCAATATTTACTTATTTTATTCCAATTGACAAAAGAAACTGATCCAACAAGCCCTTGCAAGCCTAGCAAAGGAAAATAGGAAAAAGGGTGGTTCTTTCGGTTTGGGGGTAGTGGTTGGAGGGTAAGTCGGAAAATATTATCACCATCGTGTTCTGCACCCTTGAAAACGGGTGGTCCAGTTCCAGAACTTTTGGAGTAAAAGCTTTACCTCAAGGCAATACCTACTTCTGCTGCCTATAATTATTTTCTTAAAAATGACAAAGTTCGCCTTGAATAATAATAATTTACTTATTTATGAAATTTATTGTAAAATTATTCATTGTTTGCTTAAAAAAGTTATAGAAAATTACTCGTATATTCCAAAAATCATATCAGAAAAATAATTGAAAGTCGCTTTTCGGAGATATGAGCTTTACTTGTGTTTTTTGCAATGGAACACCCCGTATATTTTTACATCGTCTAAAACGCCATAAACAAGCTTTTTAGTGGCATATAAGACATGATATTTATCTTAAAAATTACGGGGTCTATCAGGACTTTTATTTTTTAGCAACAAACACAATTAGAGAACTACTATGAATATAGGATGATAACAGAGAAAAAGCAACCGATATGAAGCTAACCCACTCACAAAATCAGTGGTGCAGCCAGAAAATTCATTTGGGGGGGGGGCAATAGAACCGGCCTTTCCAGAGGATGAGGAAAACTTTTCAGAAAATTGTTGTAAACGGATGTGCATAGATTCCTCTACTAGATAATATTGGCATTAATTACAAAATATTTATTTCAAGGGATAGTTTGAATACTGCTTTGTACTGATAGAGATTATGCGTCTTTATTTTTGGTTCACGGAGGACGGCTTGGGGCGGGCATGGCTCTACCCCTGGCTGCGCCCCTGCACAAAATTCATAGTAAAACTTTCGTCTTCCAAAAAAACGATGACATATTCAAACATTTATTTAATATGCTGGCTGAGGAGATATAGTATATTAAAAGGAGATTTAATGTTACAATTAATAAGATTGTTTTATAATCACTTGCTACTCTGTATTTAGAACACTGGAAAAAAAAATATATTTCTAGTATTAAAAATCACAATTCTCTGAACGCAGAACATTTAGAGGTCAGAATTAATTTGTGAATATTTGTAGGATTGGAGCGGCTGAACTCGCGCCAAGACACTTTACTTAAAAAGAAAATTCACTTTGTTCCAGCTACCAAGATGCACTGGACTCAAAAATCTAAAATAAGGTCAGTCAAACCAAGCAGGGGAGAGACATACTGTATATTATTATATATAATAATATCCTTATGTATTTATTTATCTCAGTCATGCACGTATAATTACGTATAACGTATTACTATTTAAGTGAAATAACGATAATATAATATATTTGACAAGTCACTTAAAACACACAAAGATCTATAAACCAAATAAGCCATTGCATTTGGGACTGTATATATTTTCCATCCGGCTAGTATAAAATGTTTTATAAAACGTTTTCCATATGACTTGATATCTTTTGAGGTCCATCGAGAGCAGACATAGTCCACTGGAAAAGCCAACTATGCTCCTAAAACTGCTATTGACAGCCATTTCAGAAGCATTGTGCTGGGCTTATTTGAAATCAAACAGAAAAGACTTCGAACTACCTTTCTAATTCAAATAACCTTCCAATCGATTTCGTTTGAGAGTTACTTTCCCTGCGAGATAAATTTTCTCTATTTTTTTTCCATCTTTAGGTACATTCCGAAATACTTCAGCGCATTTTCTTTAACTACAGTTCAAAACGTAAATAATTGTATTTGCTTACTTTCGTATTTCTCTGATAAATTAGAATAAGTACTTAATAGATTATATTTCTTTATAAATTATTTATTTGAATGAGGGAGGCATTTCTTTCATATATACGCCGGCACCTGAAGATTCTAATGCATTAAAAATACATAATAAGTTTCCTTTTTATAGAAAGTGTGTTTAAGTGTAAAATAAAAGTGGATAAATCGTACGTAATATCACTAGTGCTTAGAATTTTATCGGTAAATATTTTTCTAAACCTTGTTGTCTGGTAATATAAAAGTGTAAATTGACAGTTTATTATCTAATTAAATCCCGAGCGCTTTAGCGGGAGGGCTTCAATTTTTGATAATAAACTGCTAATTACACGAGTCATATTACCTTTTGACAACTTACCTTGAGCAAAAATTTTTATAGAAAATTTAAAAGCACGAGTGGTATTTGGGGAGAATATTTCGCGAATAAATAATTCATTAAGTATAGGTATTATATTTCGTAATTAATTGCCTTCAGACGTTTTCTTGCCACTTTTTAGAGTTTACTGACCTTTATTTTCAATTTCATCATTAATTTGATATAAAAAAATATTTCCAAACCGACGCATATTGTAAAAACAATAAATAAGAAACTACGCAGAATTCGCTATATTTTAAACATAATCTAGTACCGGTTTCTATGGCAACTAGTAAATAAAACGAGTTGAAACCTTAGATATTATAATATATAGACTGGCTTAATGCCTCTCAGGAGTTTCTGAGGTGTAATATGACGAAGAACGACAGAGAGAGCACTACTTTGTTGTCGATGTCCCGCCCATATAATATATTAATCGCTCATGGTTCCCGAGAATTGAAATGGAGCGCCATCTAGCGCTACCCGAGTTATATTCCGGAGAGCATAATAAATGTTCATTGGCACATATTTACGTATTTTTAACTTAAGAAGTTTAAGAATTAAGTTGAGGTTTGCTTTTTTAAGAAGAGAGAACTATAAATAGAACAAATTATAAAGTTTAGTGCACAGCTTTGATCCAGCGAGTTACTTTTTGATAGTTTACCGTATGTAAGTATATTTTTAGTTTGTTTCCAAAGCGAATGTGTTTACTTGCATTTGTAATAAATGATTTGCTTACCGTGTAGGCTTCTCTATTTCATTTTAGATGCTGCTAGTGATAATTATTTTGTAACTAGGTTATTGAGCTATTGAAAGCTATTGTTAACTTGTTCCTGTATGAGCTATATTAAGTACAATCTTTGTATGTAATTGTTACCTGATTGAAAAGTAGGGAAATTGAACTAGTTACAGATAGGCAAGGGTTGTTATAGCATATATATTTCAGACAGGCTTCTCTTTGGAACTGAGCGTTTACTATAATATATGTGGTTGTGTTTATGTTTATATTTACTACTACTACTATAAAATAATTTATATTGCAATTTACAAGGTAACAATAAGCAATAAACTAGAGAAAAATGTCTAGATAAAATTTAAAAGCAAGAATGAACCTATTTGCGGAGAACATTTCACGAAACAAAACATGACATATATGTCAAAAAAATTTAGCAATATTTGTCGACGCGGCGACGCAAAAAATTAGAGCGATAATTTTTTCATGTTGGTACCGTCAAACACCGATGTAGGTTGGATTACCACTAATAATGACGTTTGATTGGTGCAATGTTGTGAAAAAACGGGCTCTCATTGGTTAGCGCGTTAATGAGTGAAATCATCGTACGTAATATCACTAGTGCTTAGAGTTTTATCGATAAAATTTTTTCGAAACCGTTGTTGCCTGATAAAAGTGTAGATTAACAGGTTATTATCTGATTTAAATAATAATGTAATAATAATAAACTACCAGTTTACACGAATTATATTATCTTTTGGCAACTTAGCTTAAGAAAAATTTGTAGATAAAATTTAAAAGCACGAGTGGCATTTGAGGAGAATATTTCACCAATAAATTAAGTACATAAAATCTTTAATATTAAGTTTTGCCATTAATTGCGTTATCGGAGCAGTGGATTAAATATTATCTATATTATCTGAAATCACTAAAATGAAGTAAAATTACTTTGTTTGAAATCGGCACTAAAGAACCTTAAAATCCTCATTAAAATGCTAGAAATAGTCAGTAAGTAATCAATTATAGTACAATTTCTTGTAGTTGGCGGAGGTGCCAGATAAATAAATAAACAAATAAATAAATTGAAATATAACTATTAATATGGCTAATAATATAAAAATTAATAATCGAATTTTACTATCACTATTAATATTCTAAAAAAAAGCCATCAAA
Organism: Rutpela maculata; assembly: GCA_936432065.2. Classification (NCBI taxonomy): domain Eukaryota; kingdom Metazoa; phylum Arthropoda; class Insecta; order Coleoptera; family Cerambycidae; genus Rutpela; species Rutpela maculata. Next base: position 117,681,579 of record OW386285.2, read on the forward strand.
AACAAATTTTGGAAGCAAAAAACGGATGTTATGAATCTCTATTCTTATCCTCCCACAATAAATCTAAAACAGCTTGGCAGATAACACAGGCCCACAAAAAAAAAAGTTGTCTGCGCCGTGGTACTGACCATACCGATCCCTTGTATTTTGAGCCGCTGAACACGAATCTGACCTTAGTTTTTTCCCTATACGTCAGGTTTTTTTTTAACAGCAAATGAATATATAAATATTACGATTCAACAGACTTTTTTTTGCTGTTAAAAAAAACCGGACGTGTTGGGGAAAAACTAAGGTCAGATTCGCATTCAGCGGCTCAAAATACAAGGGATAGGTGTGGTCAGTACCCCCGCGCAGACCACTTTTTTTTGGTTGCCACTGTGCCACACTCAGTGTGGCACAATCTCATACAAAAAAAGTCATCTGCGCGGGGGTACTGACCACACCTATCTCTTGTATTTTGAGCCGCTGAACACGAATCTGATCTTAGTTTTTCTCCAGCACGTCAGGTTTTTCTTTTAACAGCAAATAAATATATAAATATTAGACTTTTTTGCTTTAAAAAAAAAACCTGACGTATAGGGGAAAAATTAATGTCAGATTCGTGTTCAGCGGGTCAAAATACAAGGGATAGGTATGGTCAATACCCCGGCGCAGACAACTTTTATTTTTTGTGGGCCTGTGTAATCAACAACGAAAGTAATATTAAAAAGAAAAAATCACTTCCACCGATGGTCACGAAATTTCTGATCTTGAGTCGGCGGTTGGCGCTTTTAACGACTATTTTATTAATTCTATTCAAACTTTAACTGAAAATTTATCACCTATAACCTATGAAGAAGTCCATAAATTAACATTATCCATTTCCTCAAAACACTCTGCCTGCTTTGATGGTATTCCTAGCTCATTACTGGATAAAGTCGCTGATTATATAATTCATCCCCTCACTTCACTAATAAATCTCTCATTTCAAGAAGGCATATTTCCAAAGATATTAAAAAAATCTCTGATAATACCGATCCACAAAAAAGGTGACACTTTAATATCAAATTATCTGCGTTTTCAAAAATCTTTGAAAGATCTTTTTATGGTAGACTTCTATTTATTTAGAAGATGAAAACGTGCTAACCGGGAGACAATTTGGTTTTAGTAAAAGCGTTTATACCCAGCATGCTGTTCTGTCATTATACAATTTTATTTTAAATGACCTCGACTCAAAAAATATTACTGCATGTATATTTTTGTATTTACGGCGTGCCTTTGATACCGTAAATTTGAAGTTGCTGTTAATGAAACTAGATAAATATGGAAACAAAAATACTACTTTAAACTGGCTGAAATCATATTTGATGGATAGGACACAGAAAGTTGTTATAAGGAGCAGCGGTGTTGTTTATGAATCTGATTCTAGCTTGGTCACGATGGGCATCCCCAAAGGTGTGTGCTGGAATCATTGCTCATTATAATTTTCATGAACGACATTGTTGATCATTTTGATAATGCATTTGTGTCTCTATTTGCTGATGACACATCTACTGCTGTCCCTGCACCAAATATGGCTGAACTCAACTTATATGCAAATGGTGCCGTAAATAATATAATAACATGGCTTATCATTAAATAATTCGAAAACCGAATTATGGTTTTTCTCCGCTAAAGACATCAACCAAAGTCTTCTTGTAAAAAATTAATAATATGAGCATTCAGCAAAATAATTCGGTTCAGTTTTTAATATCACATCTTCACGCCCATCCTGGACCATTCAAATTGACTTTTTGTTGAAAAAATAAGCTACACATTGTTTTGTATTATGGCAAATGAGAGGTAGAGTTAAATTAGAGATTTTAAAATCATACTATTTTGCACATATGCACTTATCCATTACCACGGTATTATATATTGGGGAAATTGCTCTAGAATTAATGAAATCTTGATAATCCAAAAAAAAATTATTCGCACGATGCTGTTGAGATCTAGCACTGCATCTTGTAGAGAACTATTTAAGCAATTAAATATACTAACCATATCTTCCCTTTATAGATTTAACTCCCTAGTTTTTGTGAAATCAAATCCAGAGAACTTCATACAAGCTCGAGATTGAAGTTCCCGTTATGGGTTTAGGATGAATTTCAATATAAATATTCCGCATCACCGATTGTCTCTGGTTGTTAATGGCCCCACTGTTATGGGTATAAAACTTTTTAATAAGCTCCCTACTAATATTAAAAATCTGGAAAGATTAAATGAATTTAAAGACGCTGTAAGGAATTTATTAATAAGGTTTAGTTTCTACTCTGTTGCAGAATATTTTGCTGCTGAGTTTAGTAATTAATTTGTATTTTACTTCACTATTATATGTGTGGTTATTTTATCTCTGTATATTTTAAGTCCTTTACTGCTGATAAAGTGATTTCATATTTCTTACTATTGACAATATTCTATGCTTCTGTAAGCGAGTCTCATGAAAATAAAGCTTATTATTATTATTATTATTATTACTATTATCATTATTAATATTGCTAAAAATAATGGTTTTCTTACAAAGACATTCAGATTTGACATTTAAATAATTAATTGACATTTGTGATGTCACTTAAAATAATTTAAAAACTAGTTGATTAATTTTAATTTCACAATTTCTGAATTTCAAAAAAAACTTAATATGCACCTTGGCACTGAAGTCTCTTTTTATCACTCACGTGGCTTATTTGCATAGGCAACTAAATTTCACATCGTGATAAAAAATAAAGCTTTATTGCTTAAATACATACATAAATAACTATTTCGTCACGAATTTAATTTTTTAATTCCGAAGGGAACTATTAATTGTAATCATAAAACAGGCACCTTCCGAGATTTCTTCAGATTTTCATAATTCAGACTATGTAGATTACAAAAATTAGGTCTTTCAATTCTGTCATTCTGTAGGTCTGGTGTTTGTCTGTCTGTTAGCGCTATATCTAGAAAAGAATTTGACGGGAAAGAATACTGTTCGGTACGTAGTCAATGCCAACGAAAAAATTGGGTATAGTTTTAGTAAAATTGCTCATATGTACAACATAGATAATGATTGCAAGTAGTATTAAAATGGCAGCTTACTTATTAATATTAATAAATGTCTCATAGTTTTAAAATATATTCAGTAACAGTATGAAGAATGAATGCATTTAAAACATTTTACGTGTTACACTACTGTTTTAGAGTCTGTATACACAGTGTACTTTTTTACTGCATCTTCTTCAATATTCCATAAAAGTATATAAAAGAGCGCTTAAATTTCCTCCAGGAAGCTCGTATACCACAAAGCTTTTAGATAATTCAGTAAGCAATTTCAGTTTTATTTCATATAGAGTAAAATTCATTGCTCGACCATCTTTTCCAGAGAGCTTAGCAGTAAAATTACAGGACCATCTCCCGGTTCGTGCTCGGTCAAATTTTATCTCAGGTGGCCATGAAACAGGAGAGTGAGCCGCGTCCAGCCAATTGCGAGGGAAGTTTTACTCCCATCAAGTGTTGGTTACATCCATAAAAACGGAAAATTACAACAAAGGGTCTGGGAAAGTGTCACCGGTGCATCTTAGAAGCTGCCAGTTTTCTATTATTCAACGTCAACGCCGTAAAACTGCGACTCAACTTTGTAGATATATACAAAATTTATGATAAGGGAAATCTTTGAAAGTCGACATAAATTATTAGAGAATTCATACTTGATTTGGAGGCAGTTGTTGATTTTACTGCAATACTATAATCAAATTACTCAGGGAGTATTTAAGAAATAATGAAAATATTTTATAATGAGATACATTCTGAATATGATGTTGCTCATTAAAATTACACAATCGATCTGGGGGTTTAAGAAAAACTTTCTTTACACTAGATATTAGTTTATCAAGCTCAGCACACAGTGCTGATAAAAATCATGATTAAAAAAATAAATAGAAAACCACTGATTTATTTTTAAAAAATCATAGTTTAAAAAAAATTTAATAAAAACGTTTGTTTGACTTTTTAATTTTCCGCATTGTATTTTCTTAAAAATACCTATACATAATTATGGTAAAACTGTTAAATACTGTTTCGACTTGGCTCCGCAAGTCAAGAAGCTGCTTGCGAGCTTGTTGGAACCCGTCGAGGGGCAAACCGCGAAGGAAATCTGGTGTATACTCAGAAGGAAATCCGAAGAAATCTTAAGGAAATCCGAGAAAATCTTAGGAAACCTCAAAAAATCTTTGGCTTTTCGGATTTCCCCCCCCCCCTTCGTTCTTCAAAAATTTTTTTGAAAAAAATTCGAGGAAATCTGTAATCTTCGACAAAGAGGACATCTGGTGTACAACATTTTGGGCGAGTTGACCCTTCGGAACTCGTTGCAATTTGCAAATCCCAGTCGACTATATAAGAAAAGGAGACGGTTTTCAACTTCATTTAATATATACTTGGTACTGACTGAACGTTGATGCGTGATGTGTACTAAAAATAAATGTCTAGTCGAGGCAGGAAGAAGATAAGGTTTGGCAAGATCAAACAGTTATGGGCAAACTTGGATGCCGTGCAATATGTAACAAATGTATTAAGAAAATGAAGGGGCTTGTCAACAGACTTAAAAGCCACTGAGAAACCTGTAAAAATCAGTCAAGTGAAGGTGAAAAATTGATGAGTGCCAAGCCAGTACATGCTAAGGTGAAAAATCCTAACGAACAACAAACGGGAATTTGAATGGTAGTAGTTGCAATAACACCAGTTAAGCTCCTTTGTTGAAAGAGCATATCAAAGCAAAAAAAAAGAGTTATTCAAACAGGTAGCCAGAACCATTTTTACAACAAATTGTTCTTTTAAGTCCATTAAACATAGAGAAGTTCGGAAAGCGATTGATATGTTAAGACCAGGGTATGTCCCGCTTTTCAGGTTTCAGATATCATCAACCCTTTTAAATAAAATATTGGAAGAGGAGGAATCAAAGTACTTGAAAATTTATCAGGTCAATCAGTTTGTATGTCTCTTAATGGTTGGTCTAATGTTCATAATGGACAGACATTATGTGCAGTTTTGATACTAGAAAATGGAAACAGTCTTCTTCATCAGGACATCCACACACTGGTTATTTTGCACACTTGACCATTGATTTAATAAATACGTGCAAAAACGAACATAACTGCAAAAACGAACATAACTGCAAAAACTAGTTTGATCACAGAAAATGCTAACTGTAAAAAATGAGGGTAAATTTACCGTCGTTGCATGTGAAACTTACACCCAAAAATGTAACTTTACCTGCAGAAAGAGAGTACAATTTTATTTACCCTTTATTTGGCGTAATCCTCCCTAGTAGATACAATTTTACACCCTTTTTGAAGGTAAAGTAACATTAAAATTGGTATCGCAACGACGGTAAATTTACCCTCCTTTTATACAGTACTGGATAACCTCATTATAACACACGGGTGCTCTGCCCATATACTGAATTTGATTTCCAAAAATTTGGAAGAAATAAAATCACATGTAGTTCAAATTGTGAAATATTTTCGAAATACGCACTTGCCAAATGCTTGGTACAAAGAAAAATGGGGCAAGATACTAACATTACCACAGGATGTTAGATGGAATGCAGTTTCCAACAGCCTTGAAGTTTATGTCATTGAATGGCCCAAGTTGTTGCAAAACTGTGAAAAACACAAATATGACACTGATCCATTGATCTTTGAAACAGTATCGAATAATTAAATTAGAAGAATGGCCGAAGACATTTTAAAATTGCTGAAACCAATTTCTGTGACACTTGACAGAATTCAGCAGAAAGGTGCCAATTTGCCCCTTGCAGTTGAGGAATGGAAGAAATTGAGCGCCAGTTTTATAGTTTTGAAGATGATAGAAATTTAAAGCAATGTCAGTTATCTGAAAGAAGACATGATCAAGGTTTAATGCAATTTCACTTTTTGGCATATTTGCTGGATCCTATCAGAAATAAAAACAAATACCCCTGTTGAAAGAGGAAAGAAAGGCTGCTTTAGATATAGTTTCCCAACATTTTTCCAGCACACAGTTATTACCGTTAACAATTAACTTGGAAGCGAAATCCGATCCGTTCCAAAAAAAAAAAATGTTTTCAGAAGAAATATTACAAAATGTTAACGTAGCGCAGTGGTGGAAATCTCAAATAAATATTCCACAAATTAACAAAGTACTGGATCTGATCATTCTCTTTCTGCGTGCTGTTGCTTCTTCTGCACACGTGGAAAGAATGTTTTCTTCATATGGACTTGTTCATTCTGATATTGGGAATAGATTGGGCAATGAAAAATACATAATATATGTCTTGTTTTGTACTGTTTTGAAAAATAAGTATTATTATTTTTATATGTTCATAAGTTTGTTAAGTGAATGTTTTAATCCCTTCAATTAAAGGCTTTTAATGATTTTAATCGTGATTTTAATCAAATGATTTAAATCAGCTTAACACTAACTCCAAGTAATATTTAAAAATATTCATTTTCAGTTTGTACCACATTTCTACGAGTATTAACAATTTTGCAACTAAAAACTCAAAACAAATTTGCGAAGTTTTCATTACTTGCATGGTTATACCAAGAACAATTAAACGGAAATAATAAAACAAACATTTAGTAATACGAAACATTTTCGTGTGTAATAAGTGTATGTAGAGAGCCATCGAGTACTAAATGGTGGTATGTAACATGCTTCTTTGAACCCTTTAGGATAACTGCTCATTTCTGGCGCATACGCTTCGTTAAATGATGCAATTTGCTATTCAAGCCGTCTCGGGACCAGTTCAGGTAGAAATATAGTTTCTACATATTGCAGTAAAAGGATAAATATAAAAATGTTCGTTTGGTGCAACCGTTACATTTTCATTTCGTAAAAATACAAGTTAAATAAACTGAGAAGCGGAAAGGTTTCATATAAATAAATGTATATGGTTACAGACAAATCTTCAACAACAATGAAAGTATATTTATTTATTTTTTGTTTATTACTATGCATGAGAATTAATTCTGCTATATTGCTTCTTCTTCACATAAATACTAGACTAAATTACGTAATAACAGTTTAAGGTAGCCGCTTACCGCGGCTCACTCCACCTTATTATCCTGTGATTTGTGTTAATTAAAAACTAATTTATTTATTTATTTAATGATTTATTGATCGACAATCTCTAATTCAGTATTCAGTCAAATTACGGAAAGAGGTGGAGTGGCTAAATTTGATCTGAGTAAGAGGCCAAAAACATCAAAATTTAAAATACACTACATACTGGAGTGGAGACTGGAGTGGAGTGGATTATTGCTCCTGAAAAAATAAAAAATAAATTTTTACCCCCTTAGAAAGGTGATGACTAATTTACCCACGCTGACTCGCTAAAACTTATTTTTATGAAAAAGAAAGAACAAAATTCTTTTTTTATTCCTCTAATCCATTCCTATGAGTTTTGCCAGACCATCCATATACATTCTCCCACCCTCACATATGCAAGAAAACCTGAGATGGTTCAGGCAATTATTTTCTCAAAACCTCCGTAAACGGGTGTTTTTTTACTTTTTCGGGGTCAGGTCCCACTCGGGACGCTCCGGGATCTCGCGCCTCGTGTTCAGTGCGAAAAACTACTCTTAGATATCATCAAGGGGTAATTTGAAGTATGCGGCATGAAATTTGAATTTTTTTTCACGAGCACGCTTCAGCTGTACATCTGACAGGGCTACCAACTCAATTTCCCAAAGTAGATGGGTAAATGCATTTTTTTTGTTGCTGATATGATTCCTTATAGTTCAAAACATGTATGAATATTTTTTTATAAAAAAACTTATGGATTTTACGAGTTTTTCTTTCTTTTCAAAATACTGTGCATCGACATAAAGGCAGCAGCGGCACGTGCGTCTTCCATTTGGACTCTGAATAATTGAATAAACTTAAATACAGCACACCGTGCCTCTAACAAAGTTGAGTTGCCGCGCGAACTGTTCATCATCACCCACCATGAATACCACCGCGCGAGCCAAATCGGTTAACATCCCTCGCGACGCGGCCGCATCCGGCAGTCTCGCAAAATAGATACGCACCTTAAGGTAAAATTTTAATTGTTCGTCTGTTTCATGTTGTATTTCTTATAAGGCTCATGGTATCCTACTAAAATAGGACTCCCATCATCCGGCGTTAAGTATATACCTCAATGCAAATAACAATCAGACAAATACAAAATCCTCTGCAAATAATATTTTAACATATAATTTTCGGAAAGCTGACTTTCACACTTTATATGCCAAAATTGAAAATACGGACTGATCAATCCTAAAATCCATTAATGATGTAAACTCGGCGTGTGAGCAATTCTACGAAACACTATACGATATCTTTGACTCCTGCGTACCCAAAACGATACCTCTTCATAGGAAATACCCGCCGTGACGTTATAGTTCGGAATATAAAAGAAAAGGCAAGACAACTTAAAATGTACAAACAAACTGGCAATATAGTCGCCTACAACGAATTTAAACTTCTTAGATCTCAGCTAAAGCGGGACACAGACACTGCCTTTAGACACTATCAGAACAACATCCAAAATAATTTAAAAAATAACCCCAAAATTTTCTGGTCATATATTAACTCCAAAAAGGAGGCAAGTGCAATACCGGATATTTTTCATTACCACGATAAATGTCTTAAAAATCCGCAGAAAATAGCTGATGCTTTTGCTGAATTCTTCGAAACCGCATACAATTTACCTTCGCAAAACATTGATCGAAGTACCCAATTCAATAACAATATATGTTTGAATTTTAGTGACTTTATGCCTAACGATGTTCTCTCCGCCTTACGACAACTCAAGCCTAAATTTACAAAAGGGCCAGATGAAATTTCAGCGTTTGTTGTTAGAGACTGTGCTAATGTTTTCGTAGAGCCACTCACGACAATATTTAATCTCTCACTCAAAAGTGGTACATTTCCTAACATCTGGAAGAGATCCCGAATTTGCCATGTCTATAAAAGGTGATAGACATGAAATTGAAAATCACCATCCGATTACAATTATACGTAATTTTGCAAAAGTAATGGAGACTTCATTACACGCAGTAATATATCCACACGTTGAGGGGCAGATAACACAAAGTCAACACGGGCTTTATGTAAATAGATCAACTGTCACCAATTTAATGTGCATAACTCAATTTATATCGCATAACCTCGACGCCGCCTCCGGCACCCAAGTTGACATTTGTTTTGATTTATACAGATTTCTCGAAGGCTTTTGACAGGCTTGACCACGGTGTATTGCTACACAAACTTGAAACCATGGGCTTTTCCCAGTTGCTTCCCAATTTCTTTAAATCGTATCTTAACAACAGAATACAATATGTGGAGTACCGTCGTCAAAGGTTGCCTGAAATTGCCGTCATGTTAGGAGTACCTCAGGGGTCTATACTGGGACCACTATTGTTTGTGTTGTTTATAAACGATATTGTAGATAACCTGGAGGTCGGTGTCTTGTTATATGCTGATGATGCGAAAATTTTTTCTACTGTAGATACGTTAACCGACTGTCACAAGCTGCAGAGAAATCTCGAGAAAATACAAGCTTGGTGCAATCAAAATGATATGCCACTCAACGTCAGTAAATGTAATATAATGTCATTCACTAATAGGAAAGAAGCTCTTCTTTATGATTATAAACTTGATCTCAAACCATTAAAACGAACTGATTGTTTTAAAGATCTTGACGCCAAATTAACGCTCAAAAATCATATACAAGATACTTTTCTCTCTGCAAATAGAAACCTTGGCTTTGTTATCAGAAATTCGGTGAGCTTCACGGACACCAATCTACTGACACTTTTATTTAATGCATATGTCAAATCCAAGCTCGAATACGCGTCTTTATTCTGGCACCTAGGGTATCTTACATATACCATATACTGGGTGACACAGGAGATATGTAACACCCCGTAGCATGTTTATTTAAAAAGATATTATTTTGAAATTTGGCAGACTTACATAATGCGTGATTGTCCTTTTTTTGGTACAAACAAGAAATTTTTTCCACTTCCGGTTTCAACGGAAGTGACATCTACTTCGTTATTTTAAATGGCACCCTGTATATATTTTTTTCCTATCTGATTCTACCTCAATTTCTCTTTTTAACTATGTATACCAAGATGATATTCGTTTTTAAAATGGCTGCTGAAAACCATTTTATTGCACTAAGTCAAGTTGGCTATGGAATGAAATGTGGCGGTAATAAATGCTGCGATATCAAAATAACTCTGGTACACAATTACTTCCACATTCGGTGGAAGTATAGTAACGACAAAAAAATTTTAAAAAACTATTATTGTTCAAATAGGCTTAAAATGTCATGAAACGTCGAGATTTTAAGTTTGAGCGAAAAAAAAATTTTCTGTCTGTCTGTCTGTCTGTCTGTCGGTCTGTCTGTAAGTCTCTTCGGCTACTGATTAGAACAAAACAAATATGAAACACAAAATTGTGTACCACGGTTCTTTTGATATTGCAGCACACTAAGCATTAATTACCGCTACATTTCATACCATAGCCAACGTGACTTAATGCAATAAAATGGTTTTCAGTAGCCATTTTAAAAATGAATTCCACCTTGCTATACATAGTTGAAAAGAGGAATTTAAGGAGAACCAGATAGGAAAAAAATATATACAGGGTGCCATTTAAAATAACAAAGTAGATGTCACTTTCGGTGAAACCGGAAGTGGAAAAAATTTCTTGTTGGTACTAGAAAAAGGACAATCACACATTATTTAGGTCTACCAAATTTCAAAATTATATATTTTTAAATAAACATGCTACGGGGTGTTACATATCTCCTGTGTCACCCGGTATAAACCTACTTGAAGGCATTCAAAGACGATTTCTAAAATTTCTGTCGTATAAGATAAGAAGGACAGTATTGTATCCACAAATTGGATAACCCCAAGAGGTGCTATTAAGTAGGTTTTCTGCAGATAGTTTAGAGAATCGTAGGAAAAGTCAGGCACTCACATTTTTACATAAAGTGATTAACAACAACATAAATTGCCCTGAAATAGTTGAAAAACTTATGTGCCATGTATGTACCACGTCCGGGCACCCGGCATCATATGACTTTTTACCTTACCACGCCTCGAACAAATGCTTTAAGCTTCTCCTCTCTTTATATTTTATGTGTGGTACTTACAACTGCCTTCAGGAAAACCTTGATATTTGAACTGTTTCATTACATCCATTAAAAAACTGAAGCTGCAATAAGCTTTTTCTCTTATGACATTCTGTAGATGTATATGTGTATGTGTGTTTTGTGTTACACACAATAACTTATATTTTATATATCATTTATGTATTGTTTTCTTTGTTACACTTATTATTGTCAATGATTTAATAACTGTATGTACTTCTCGTCCAGTTAAATAAATAAATAAATAAATAAATAAATAAATAAATAAATAAATAAATAAATAAATAAATAAATAAATAAATAAATAAATAAATAAATAAATAAACAAACAAACAAACAAACAAACAAACAAACAAACAAACAAACAAACAAACAAACAAACAAACAAACAAACAAACAAACAAACAAACAAACAAACAAACAAACAAACAAACAAACAAACAAACAAACAAACAAACAAACAAACAAACAAACAAACAAACAAACAAACAAACAAACAAACAAACAAACAAACAAACAAACAAACAAACAAACAAACAAACAAACAAACAAACAAACAAACAAACAAACAAACAAACAAACAAACAAACAAACAAACAAACAAACAAACAAACAAACAAACAAACAAACAAACAAACAAACAAACAAACAAACAAACAAACAAACAAACAAACAAACAAACAAACAAACAAACAAACAAACAAACAAACAAACAAACAAACAAACAAACAAACAAACAAACAAACAAACAAACAAACAAACAAACAAACAAACAAACAAACAAACAAACAAACAAACAAACAAACAAACAAACAAACAAACAAACAAACAAACAAACAAACAAACAAACAAACAAACAAACAAATAAATAATAACTTTAAATATTTTTATACGACGAATTGTAATATTTTTTGACTTTCCAGATATGTGTAAAAACTATGTACAGTGGTCAAATAAAAAAGGTCTGGAATTTGATTTCTTTAAACAGTTTTAGATGATCCGCAAGCAGTAAACATCCAGAATTAAAGATTGTGTCCGGCAAGTTGTTAGTGAAATAAAGATATAATAGAAGTTCCCAGGTTAAACCTTGAGGTACATCTGAACTTGCACTTACCAGAAAGGAATCCATTCTATTCAACAATTATCAAATTAGTTTTGATTTTCTTAATATGTGGCAATTCCCTTATTCTCAATATTGTGTTGTGTTCAACTCGGTTCCGATAATTATTTGGTAGAGAAGTCTAATTGCATTAAAGGAAGATTTTTTATTCCTTTTTTTAAGGATTCGTCATTTAGAAGTCGAGGATTCTTTAAAGTTTTTAGTTTTACTTTATTCTTTTTTATTTATCTAACCACAAAGTCTGTCATATCCTTAGGGATACTTTCATAAAATTTTCATAGCGTACTTTTCACCAGTGCTTTATGGACAAAAACTGTACCAAATTTTACCTAACCGGAGAAAGTTAATTCTTCAACCACCTCTTTACATCCTTAAGGACGTTTCCACAACTTAGTTTTTATTTAGCAATCACTGTATCAAACTCCAAAGTGGAGCAAGTTTAAGTTTTAATCCCCAGGAATGTTTACAGAAAATTTAGACAACGTACTTTTTATTAGGGCTCCATAAACTAAAACCAATTTTAACCCTATCTGAGCAAGTTGACTTTTCAACCCCCTTTCACACCCTTAAAGGATGTACATATAGAAAATCTGTATGGCCTAATTTTTATTAGTAACTCACGAGCAGAAATGTTATTAATTTCATCCAAATCAGAGTGAGTTGTATTTTTAATCCCATTTTAACACTCGTAGAGAATTCGAAAAATTTTCACATTGCAATTTTTATTAGTGGTCCACTAGCAAAAACAGCTCAATTTGCCTTAATAGAACTAATTTGAGTTTTCAATTCTCTTCTACACAGTTAGAAATGTTTACAGAAAATTTCCACAACTCATTTAAACACCGAAATATTTTCCTGTATTGTATCTGTTTATTTTTGATAATTTCTGATTTATTATATTATTTATTATTTTCTTGTTTTTTTTTATCAGGTTATTGAATGAGATTAATGTTTTCGTCGAAAATCCACTACATTAATCGTAGCTGCTCCATCTCCATGATGACCCTTATCTAATAACCTTCCCGTGAAAGTACTTTATCATTCACAAGAAACTGCACCAAAATCGGCTAACATGTTTTTAAGTTACAAAGCCCCCGACACACAGACGAACATACACATTATACGCAGAATTCCACTTCTATCGTCGCTTCGCGTCGGAGTTAAAATAATATTACTCAAACTAGGTAGTGGCATTTTAAAATTTCTTGAAACATGTCAATATCATAAAAAAAGACACATTTTTCGCATTGATAAAATGGACGACCAGTATATGTGAAAATGTAACAGATTATGTTATACATGTATACAAAGTGATATATAACTAAATTAACATTGCTCTTGTTGCTTCCATTGTTTGCTTACGCCGGATGAAAAAATAAATATTGACTTAAGAATTCATCCCAAACGCTTTTTTAAGGACGCAAGGATACATCGATGTTTTTGTGGTAATACGTCTACACTATTGTCAGGAGTTATTATGATTGATTATGATATAATAGTTTTTACTTTGGCTTATTTAACGCTCTAAATAAGGTTCGCCTTAATCTACGTGAGCTTGTATTTTTTATTTAATTATGATTCATTGGGTTGTTATACTTCAGTTTCAAGTTCTAAATTATATTTTAGTTATATTTTCACAAGAAGAAAACGTTAACACTCTCTTTAGACATCAGTCCTATTAGGTACTGCATAAAGTATAGTATATATTCCCTTCTATTGTATGTATGATCTTTCCACTAGATACGGACGTGCATTGTTCTTTTTTCTACTGTTAATGTATTATTGAACGTCGACATGTTTCTGCCACCAAGGACAAGTTCCGACGTGCGACGTCAAGAAATAAGCGCTACACTACCTACTCGCTTCCTTGCAACCGTAACTACCTGCAAACGCCCTAATTTATCGTGGGTAGAGGCATTTTTAACGTGCTCACATCGCACATACACAAACGCAAAATTAAATACATCTTACACAGCGATTAACTCCTTGGCCTAACCGAATCTGAACATGAACTAAGTCCCATATCTGTGGAGCGTCATATTCCGTTATCCAAGCCCATTTTACCTTGTTAATTTTTATTTTAAATAATTTTAATATTTTTAATATGTAGTTGGTGTTATCAAATGCAGATCATCAGGGTTTAGGTTAATATTATGAGTTTTATAGAATACTAGTATTTAAATCTGTCTTCACTAGGCATTTTGGTAAGATAGATGAAACCAAATTTAGTACTCAATTGATTTGAAATTGTAAATCATTATTTATTAATGGGCTCATTTAGCACTTTTTTTATTTGATTATCGGAATGATCTTAAGATTCTAAGACCCTGTGCAAAAAGCTAGAATTTTGTGTGTCTAAAAAAAATTATAAACATGGACCACACCCGCCTTGTCGAATCTCGGCCGCGACGTCACTTAATAGGAACACGCTAGTCGCACAGAGAAAGACTCGATGATCTCAAGCGGAACGCACGAGCTTTGATACGTTGCGCGACCGTTTCGTTTCCTATCCTCTGACGTTACGATGGTGGTCGCACCGCGCTTCCAATTCCCTCTTTAGAAGCCGTATATTTCGAGAACCACATATCGGATTCATCTGAAATTTTCAACATTGCCTAATTTTAAATAATACTTTTATGGGGGCGAGCGTAGATGCGTCTTCACTGTGTATGTATCCTCGATACTCCAGCGAAGCAACGTGCAGCGCGGTTAGTACTTGGATGGGTTACCCATCTTGGAAAACACAGCGATCTCCTCCCACCTTCTAGCGGCTTGTATGTCTATGTAATTTCAAGACGAGGATTACGCAGTGGATATACCATCCTTCGGAGGGGATGTAAAGCAGGCGGTCTCTTGTCTATTAAATGTTAGGCGAGTAAAAGATCCCTACTCTTCTTACGAGAAGAGGTTCGGCAAAATTTCCAGGTCTCCTGGTGTCGGTGATAGGTCCTGGTAGCGGAAATAGGCCGACGTTAAATAAATAGATAAAAAAAAATAATACTTTATCCACAAGAAATAACAACTGCTAAATAAAATTCTTTAAATGAGACCATTATTCATTTAAGATTACTGTAAAATAATTAAACTTTGCTTAATTGTTTCACTGAAATATGCCCATCCACGGTACAATACTTATTTATAAACTATATTTTCTTTGTAAATATTCTGTCAGATTCCTCTAACGCTTTCCTTGCTACGCATTTATCTTGACCCTCACCATCAGAGTGACCACTGACAAGGTGATATAGAGCTGTCTACAACTGAATATTATTCTTAAAGAGTATGATCGATTGTGTCCGGAATTTAACCCTGTGATTGGTTTATTACGACTGAAAATCCCAGAGTGACTGGACACTATGACAGCGATTAACAGAAGAAAATCGGGTCTGTGAGAAGAATTATGGAATTACAGAAAATGTTTTCTTATTGTAACGTGCCAAATGTCAAATAGCATCTCACGTTACATTTTTTACCTACGATCACTACTGTAAATAGTAAAAAACACACTACCTGCCACCTATGTAAGTTGAATTTTACATATTGTAAACAAAACGCACTGTAAACAAATCGCACGGTAAACAAAACGCACGGGACACGCAATTATAGATGGCTTATATCGCTGACGCGGGGTTTAAAAAAACAAATGCGCCTACTTAATTTTCAAACGCTGTCAAAACTGACATAATATTTGTTGAATAATATTGTTGACTAGTAAACTAAATCCAGATTTTACTAAATAACTAAATAAATATGATCGTAGGTAAAGTATAGTACATAACTCGAGCTGTAAGGCAATTACGCACTCATGGAAATACGCACTCGCCGCTACGCGGCATCGTGCGTAACTTTTCCATTCGTGCGTAATGTGCTTCTTACATCACTCATTACGTAATATACTATAATAGTAGAGTAAAATCTGGAAGTAAAGTCGCTTAGTTTTCGAGAGAAAAAAAACCGGCGTAGAACCAAACCAGACCTAGTGGGATTCTTTAGTAAGATAATCGTGTACACGAAATCATTTTTTACGACATTTTTTGGTGGTCGAGAACTTTTTTATTTCGGGATCAATATTATTGTTCAATATTTCATATATTGTACAGTAGTATTAATCATATGTTGTTAATATTAAGAAATTGTACAAAAAATATTACATAGTCTCCTTTTAATAATAAATACCTAATCTATAAATATCAATCAGTGTTACTAACTACCCATCTAATTAGTAAGTTTATTAGACATTTTTAAATGAATGAAAGTAAAAACGTACGCATAAAATGAGTTTTATTGTTGAAATAAATTTTCTATTTCGATAGATAAATATGTAGTATGTAGTTTATGTAGGCCCTACATTAATAGCATTCTAATTCGTTCATATCTGCCTCGAAATATTTAATAATGTTGTTACAGGAACGACATTTGCACTCGTTTAACATTTTAGGCCTTCCTTAAAACAAGCACATTTTCGATTGTCACAATTTTTATCCGAACAATGAATACTTAATGATTTTCGACAACCGCCACTTCTACGCGACTAATCTGACCAACCTTGCATACTACAGTACCTAGAGGTAAAAAATATGCAAAACTTCGGAAAAATGTCATATTGAACGGATTTCGTTCATTTTTGGCAGTATAAATGCTTCACAGAAAAGTTTCTATATTGTGCGGAGGCTTGCTAATTTATAGGGGGTGGATGCCACCCCCTCAGGGTGTGGCACTTAAAAAATATATATATTTATTGGAGCTGAAGTAGAATGAAATTTTAAGAAGAAAAGGTTCTATGCAATTTTTCACATAAATTGATAGTTTTTAAGTTATAACGACTTCAAAATTGCGATTTCAGCTAAAAAAAAAAGGTATTTCCAAACGGCTTTCGTCAAGTATCTCGAAAAGTATTACTTTATCGAAAAAATGTTGCAGACCAATTACAGAAAGTACAAACTGGGAATTAATTATATTTTTTGTCTATTAACGTAGGATTAATAATTTCGGAGATATTTAAGTTTACATTTGGCATCCAAATGTTCATAAGATAATTATTTAGAGTGAGAGTTAAAAATCGCAGAAACTGTGACACTTACATCAAGGGTGCTAATAGGTAGAATAATATGTTATTAATTAAGCTTTCAACTGTTTTTTAATTTGTTTCTGTAGCATAAAAAACAAACAAGTTATGACCAAAGCAATATGCGTCTACACATTTTAATAACAACGTCGTCATTTTGTTACTGTAATTAGCCAGTAATTATAAAAAGGAATTTCAAACACTGTTCCTCATTAATATATAGCATGACGTAGATGCTCAAATTTTTTGGTTTGTATACAGCACTTGCTTTAGAAAAAAATACAGTATTTTCGATGAAACGTATTTTTTTTTCCTTTTCTAAATATCTCAATAAATATTAGTTTTATTGAAAAATGGGTAGATGCCAAAAATAAAGCTCACACAGTGATAATGAATGTCGCTTGTTAATTTATTTACATAGATTTTATAGTTTCGGAGATATGAAAGTTTACAAATGGCGTCTGAACGTTTATAAGACGAAAAATGCAGTTTAAATGTTAAATATTTCAGAAATTGTGACACCTACGTCACGCATGCTAAGAAATGAAATTAAAGACAATTAATTGCGATTTCAAATTATTTTTTACTCGTTCCTGTAGCATAAGAAATAAAGAAGTTATGACGGAAAAATGTGCGTATTTATACTTTTTTTATATAAAAAGGTCGCCATTTTGTTAATCTAATTAGCCAGTAATTTAGAAAAAATATCTCAAATACAGTTTTTCGTTAAGATGTAGCATTACCTAGATGCTCAAATTGTTTTGCTCATTTAAAGCACTTGCTTTAGAAAAAAGTGCATTTTAAACTTTAAATTTAATTTCGGAACACTACCAAATATAAACTCAAATATCTCCGAAATTATTAATCCTGCACCAATAAACAAAAAATATAATTAATTCCCAGTTTGTTCTTTCTGTAATTGGTCTGTAACATTTTTTCGATAAAGCAATACTTTTCGAGAAACTTGACGAAAGCCGTTTGGAAATACCTTTTTTTTTAAGCTAAAATCGCAATTTTGAAGTCGTTATAACTTGAAAACTATCAATTTATGTGAAAAATTGCATAGAACCTTTTCTTCTTAAAATTTGATTCTATTTCAGCTCTAATAAACATATATATTTTTTAAGTGCCACCCCCTGAGAGGTGGTGGAATCCACCCCCTATAAATTAGCAAGCCCCCGCACAATATAGAAACTTTTCTGTGGAGCATTTACTATTATACTGCCAAAAATGAACGAAATCCGTTCAATATGACATTATTCCGAAGTTAAAACCTCTAGTTACTGTAACTAGCATGCGAGGTGTATTAATTGCGTCCCAACTTCGCATTTAGCGCTGATAAAAAAAATCGCTGTTGCCAAACGGTATACTTTAGGAAAAAATATATTATTTCAAAAACTTTTGTGATTATTAGGCTTTATTTTCTTCGCTGCATGTATGTAAATATTGTCAAAAATAAAAAAGTTTATCGATTGGTGAAGATTTCAATACATAAAATATATGTTTTTAGTTTATCTGATTTTTAGAGAAATGAAAGTACGAATTGTGCCCAAACCGTTTATATTGGTAAAAGCGCTACAGTGTGACCTTTAATTTGATACAAATCAAATTTCGGTACCTTTAATAATTTTAAAGGTATGGCGGTGGAAACAAAAGAAAAAAATTTTCTTTAAAAATACATTTTTTTCACTTTTTATTGATTTAAAAAGTTCGGGACCACAAAAAAATGTCGTAAAATATGATTTCATATGCCCGGTGACATACTCAAAGGAATCTAACATGTTTGACCTGGTTCTACGCCAAAAAAAAAAACGACACGATAGACTTACGAAATCGCTGCTCTATAATAAAAATTTATCTTGATATAAGATATATTTACTTAGATGTCGGTATAGTTTCGAGTTTACCTGTCCTGATATCGTGTATTGTAATATATTGATTTTATTATAGGTTACATTTAAGTATTATTACATTTAAGTATTAGTAAAATTTTTCAGTACCTTGTCACCGATATTTTGATATGGTTAAATTTATCTTTGTTGTAATATATTGTTATTGTGAATTATCTTTTACTTTGTTTAACCTCTAGCTTTCCGTACCTAATTACACTAGTTTAATCATGGCGCCCGAACCTTGAACCCACTGCCTTTATGCTCTACGTACCTTTACTGGGCTAGTCAGGGTAAAACCAGTGACGCTAATCACGTTAATCCTAGTTGTGTCCTACCTAATTTAACTTGAGCAACTAAAACTTTCTTTGTGACGTCACATTATAAGAAAAAAACTACTACCTAAATAACGCGGTAAGAACAAGAAAATGAAAATAAGCATTTAGAATTGCTAGGGTCAATCAATATAAAAGACAACGCTACGCTAAACCGTCAGGAATCTCGAAAACATGAAAGTTCCTAGTACTCACGGCTGAACAATAATAGGACGAACTAAACCGTTAAAATGCCGCCAACTATTGTAAGGAAAATGAAAATTGGACAGTGATCAACCGACGAATGCAAGAGATTGGTGTAAAAACATTAAAAGTTAAATTCATTAGCGAAGGAATTGCCGTGAAGATTGCCACCCATTATGACTTCCGTAAGATGAAACGTTTGATAATCACCTACAAACCCGTGTATTATATCCACACATTATCAGGTAATAAGCTGATTCGGCTAGTGATACGAGGCGTCCCTTACTGTGTAGTAAATTCGGATACCATAGTTGACCTAAGAAGACAAGTTTAGAACTATCCTCAGCACAAAGGATGACACAAGTCATCACACAAACCAACAAATTCCTGTTGCGTTTGTACAACTAGCTCTAAACTAAGCAGAAATCCTGAAAGTCATTAGGTGCTGTTCTCAGGTGGTTAAAATAGAAAAGCAGAGAGCTTTCCGAATGTGATAAATGTGGAAAAGAGCACAGGGAGATGCAAAAGGGAGTTCGACACATCAGCCAGATAGGCAAACTATAACGGTCCCCAGCAAGCTATAGAGAATATCCAAGTACACCGAAAAAGATAATGCCAAGCAATGACAAGCAGTGATGGTGGAGAGAAAATAGGTACTGTCCACCCCACCTCAAGCGAGCGGAAGCAGACAAGAGCTTTTGGAACGCCGCTGCCTCCAAAAAGTAGAACCCCTCCAAGCAGAACCAGCCAGTGTAGACTCCAGCGGCCTGACAACGGGGTGGGATCAAATGCAGCATGTGGAGACTTCTTCGCCAAGCTGCCACCACTCAAAGGTCAATGAAGTGAAACTGAAATTCCTACATATAACCTCCTGGAATTGCAATAGCCTGAAAGGCAAGAAGTTTGAGCTAGAGGAGGTGTTATCCTGATACGAAATATAACGCGATGCGTCAGAACACCCCATAACACCCCAGACTTATGTCATCCTTTGTGCTGAGGATAGTTCTAAACTTGTCTTCTTAAGTCAACTATGGTATCCAAATTTACTACACCGTAAGGGATGCCTCGTATCACTAGCCGAATCAGCTTATTCCCTGATAATGTGTGGGTATGATACTCGGGTTTGTAGGTGGTTATCAAACGTTTCATTTTACGGAAGTCATAATGGGTGGCAATTTTCACGGCAATTCCTTCGCTAATGATTTTAACTTTAATGTTTTTACACCAATCTCTTGCATTCGTCGGTTGATCACTGTCCAATTTTCATTTTTCCTTACAATAGTTGGCGGCATTTTAACGATTTAGTTCGTCCTATTATCGTTCAGCCGTGAGTACTAGGAACTTTCATGTTTTCGAAATTCCTGACTATTTAGCGTAGCGTTGTCTTTTTTATTGATTGAAAGAGGAAACTGCAACAACGGAGTTAGCTAAATATCCGAAACTAAGTAGTCTATAAATGAGACAACAATGCCAGAGATGGAAGCGTGCCTTTACTCGTCAAGAAGAATATTGGCCACCATCCAAAGTTGCATTAGCGGAATATTAAAAACTCTCATATCAAAACCGCGGCAAAATTAGCAAGATGTTGACCTAACGTTACCTGTCTTCAAAATAAATATAAAAACATTATTAAAATTTTAACTCAAATTAACTCAAATTTGATGGATAGCTCCCATAAATTAAGAAAAATCTAATTCTCGATCTCGCTCTCGATTACGAGACCGAGAGATGACTGCTTGTCGGTCTCGCGTTCGCTCTGACAACGTATTCTGACAATTATTATCAGGAAAGGGAAACATAATGTGTATATACCTATCCAGTTATGTTTATGAAAATTAAATTTTTCGATGAATTGAACCCTCATCATCAAGTTATGGGCAACATTTGAGAAACATTCGATGCATTTGAAGGTCATTAAAATGATTGTAAAATATTATTCAACATTAGTACTTGTTACTGACAAATATCTTAATAGGTTGAGAAGGTAAAAAACGTCAACCGGAGTTTTTGTATAATTTTTGAACATTCTATAGTATACTACTCTTCGCGGTTTCTTGAAAACAGCTCATTTTTTTAATGTAAAACTATATTTTGATTATTTTATTTGTCTTCTAAATATGTCTCTATGCTGCAAACTTGACTGATGAAGTACTTATAGTTGTATACTCCGTAATATACAACTATGAATATTCTGCTATACCACTAAACCACTATATTTTAAGTTAGATGCACCTTACATTATTGATTGTCAATTTTCCAATCATCTGATGATGCCAGCTGTGTGGCAAAGTACGTGACAATGTATAGTAAACTTTATATTTTTGTTACGTTTGTAAGAACTTTTTTGGTCTCAGTATTATATTAAAGGGTGCAGCCCCCAGTAGAATAAAATTTTCGGTCTCGATCTTGATCACCCCACCTCTCGCTCTTGCTTTCGATTACTATTACCGTCTCTCGTTCTCACTCTGATCCTCGCTCTCGAGACAAGATCGAAAGTAAGAACGAAGAAGCTCTCGTTTCTTGCAAAGCACTAGTACAAACACATTTAGGCAGCCTGAGAGTTCATCTTGTACATGATTTGGTTATAGATTTCATGCCCCCGGTAAACCACTGCGTCATTTTGAAAAGAGTCTGAAAGGTCTGAAACGACAGCACGTAAAACACTAACCTAAAACAAGCTGACTACTTAGGACGCAGCTGATGAAATATAATGTGAGTAATGTATGCCAGGACATAAACTTGGGGTATACAATACTAGGAATCGGGATTAAAGTACAGTTGTCAAACTAAGTAGAATTCATTAAAACAATAACTTTAATAAGAATGCATATCCCATTAAAATTTTTCGGATAAGATCTTAATCACCCTGTATAACACCAAAAATAAATTTGATTCAGGTACTTAGTTTTAATTGTGAGACAGAAATGATTGCCCATATAATTTAATACCATAGGTTTGTATACACTCTGTACTATGTAAGACCAAATATTAGGGAAACCGCATTATTGAAAAGCAACCAAACAACTTTTTACATCATGAAGTAAAATAGAAAATTAACTTTGGAGATAAAATGTATCCTGCCTACAATGTTTAAAATAAGGTAATTAGTAGTCACGAGTCGTTCCGCAGAAAAATAAAAATTTGTAGGGACACAGCAATACTTTTAAATGATTTTTTAAGCACTTAGGTGCCTATAAAAGCCCTTTATTTGTGGGCAATGTATAGGCTTTGTTACATACTCCGGACACAATTCTGCACACGTATGTGCCCCTGTTCGTTTGCCGCTCCTCTCTTGGCAACGCCTGCGGCCCTTGTAAAGTGCTGTCGACTAAAACGTTCGCATACGCGTGCTATTATATGTGGAAAACATGAATTCTCCATCAACGGCCGCGAACCGACCACTGTAGCTCTCGTAAAAAATGGAGATGCGGATTTGCTACAAGTTCGCATAATGTAATTTATATTCGTACTAATTGTGTACCACACACAATGAACGTTGCTAAACCCCCATATGGCCCGAGGATATGCCTACATAATTTGGAATAGTTTACGTACAAATAATGTGCAAACAGTGCGTCTCATTGTTAAGGAGGTGTCTCATTTCGGTATACTGAAATTTCGATATTAACAGGGTGGTAAATAATATGTGCAAAGATGCTTGCCATGTTATTTTTTTAAGATTCATTTTAACTTACTTAATCTACAAAACATTTGATTCTTCTGTTGAAAATCAACAAGTCTTAATATAATTGCACTACTATTTATACAGGGTGATTCAGGTTTCCGAAATTTTTTTACAACGGATTTGTTCAAATACAATGGCGCAAAAATATGAAGAAAAACCATTCCTCTCTTGTATGATGAATAGCTTGCCTGCTAGTTACGCAATCGCATCTTAGAAATGGTGTTTTATTCTATTTATAGAGGAAGTCTACGCACCTACCACAGTTAATGCACACTCTATTGTGGCTATGGCTGGCCATATGCTCTCAGAGGTACAGAACAAAGTTCGACTGTCTCTTGCTGTTGTTATCGAGAGTTAAGGAAGCTGAAGTCTGTATCAAGTAGACCTTTAGTAGTTAATATTTGTGGGTGTCTAGATCACAGCCTATTTCTTTCTAGGTGTGCCGTATAGCTGTGAATAAGAAGGTTAGGGTTGTCAACTATCTTTTCATATTCTCGGCGGAAAGCTAGAGGGGGGGGGGGATATGACTCAGAGTGAGCAGCCATTTCGTAGGAGTATACCTATTGATTTCACTGATGATTCGCTCAGCTGTATCTCAACCTCGCGTGCACTATTCAGCCTTACCGCAACGTAGTACTCTACAGTTTAGTATACTAATCCGAATACTGAAGTACGTAATGCCCTCGCTGAGAAGTTCATGTAGTTCCGCATAACTTATGGAGAACATTGCTTCTTGTTCTTGTCTTCGTTGCGGCACTTGTCAAATGTTTCCTGTAAGGAAGCGTTCTGTCTAAGACAACCCCGATACATTTTGAGTGTTTCTTATACTTAAGTAGGTCGTATTTAAGATAAACCCAAAATAACTGTAACCCAGTTGTATGCATATCAGAATTTTCCAAAGTGGGTGTCAGATATATCGGTGATATATAAGTTAAGCGGAGCTAGAGCCGAGCCTTGTGGTAATCCATTGTTAAGTATTTTTGGAGCACTTGTTGTCACTAACAACACTAACCTAACATAAGTCAATTACTTTGCACACACCTATTCAATGCTATTGGATTCCGGAATAAACTACAGTCATCCAGTTAAGTAACGTTCAATAATTGCCATAACTTTAGTAATATTTCAAGCAAATTTCTATTGCACCTTTTATCGTAACCTTTTTGGTGATATTAACTTTTGTTTCACGTTTTTCTCTCATCTTCTAGAAATCGTAATCCACCTATTCCGTGTTATCACCAGAACGGATATTTACAAAATAACTTATGTTTGTAATTCGCAGAAAGCTTAGAACCGAATTTCACAGCTGTTTTCATTACATTAAGGTCACAGTAAGTTGCACATTTTCCACGTTTTTCTAAGTTTATGTAATACATATAATGGTGAAATAGGAACACATTTCATTATTTGAAGAAAAAATCTGATCAAGTTTTAAAACTTAGCACACATGTTTATTAAGGCCTTCTATTTATCATACTAAAAGTCCTCAACCCCATCTCTTGCGCTCGAGCCATCATCTTGAAAATATCATGGTCCGACTCAATTGTCTGCTTATATCTCGCTAACCATTAGATATAACAAAATTATGTTTCCTTTAACGAATAAAGCTTGTAAAATTCTGATATTGTATACATTTTTTCCGTATCTAGTATTATACTCTTCGCAAGTACGAAAACGAGGAATCATTAGACAAGTCATGGTTTCCAGAGTTTTCAGGATATAAGTCTTAAATTTGGCAGGGGTAATATATACCAAAACGGCAAATATTTTATAATTTGACACTTTTCTATCACTTCCGATTTCCCTGGAAATGACCACAACTTTGAAATTTTAAATGGAACACCCTGTATATTTTTACATTTTTGGATTCCGGAGACGATTTTAAGTACGACTACGTAATTTTAAAAATTTTTTGAGACTACTTGACTTTTTCGGGACTATTTTTATTTTTGCATCTAGAGTACAGGGAATGCACTCAAATCAATCAAACGGAACAAAACAATAAGAGAAAACTGTAAACATGAGATTTTTCGAATTGCTTTAGTGGCTATTACAAACCAAAATTTCTGAAATCACTAATTTCTAATTAGGTCTTTCTCAAATGGCAACATCTTTTAGACATCCAGTAGTTAAATCTAATTTTTATGACAAATCCATTGATACCTTCAATCGAAAATCGGCTTGATATTAACCCAAATACACAAATTTTTTGGTGGATAATAATTAAAATATCAACAAAACAAGCTTATCAAGTAAGTATGCCGTGGAAATAATAAAACTAGATTCAACACATTCATTTTGTTAACAAAAACAACGCTGCAAATAAAAGACGTGTGCTGTGGAAAACTGTGGACATGTTATTAATTTTTGGAGAATGCCACAAAAATTCCAGAAACGCCGTAGATTTGTATGCCCAAAGGTATTCAAAGAGACATAATCCATGTTTTCAATATCTTCCAATTGTGGAGAAACAAATCAGGAAAGAGGAATTGATAACAATCCTGCAGCTTTTATCGTTGATAAAGCGACAGAAATTAACGTTTTGGCTTTTGTAGAAGTGAATTCTATTGCTTCTATTAGAGAAATTGGCCACTAGGTAAAAATTAATAATGAATCAGCAAGAAATGTATCAGTAAATGTAAATGTTATGAAACATTTTAAGAAAAAAATGCACCTGAGAAGTGTTGTAACACCTTTGATAAGATTCTATAAACACTAACCAACGTTTCGACAATCAAGACGATATCATCAGGAGATGCTTAAAATTGCAGGTATAGCAATTATGTCTACCATATGTGATGTATGTTTAATCTTATCAAATGATACGACACTTTTCAAGTATATTTGTTTCTTAAAAGTTTCAAAACTTTTTTACTGGTCGATATTTTTCAAAATCAATGAAGTTCCTTCTCTATCCAACACTATCTTACTGTCCAAATTTCAATAAATCTGGACTTTTCTCTCTTAAGTTATTGTGCTTACAAAAACGTGACGAACGGAAAGACAGAAAAGCAACAGACTGATGAAACAATCGCACATATGACGGACGTGTTAAAGTTATTCAGAATTGTATGCCTAACAAAATAATATGAATTTTATTTTCTCTATTTGATATTTGATATTTGTGATTATACAAATGTGTCCATCAAATAAAATATACTATTCTGCGAAGAGTACAATAATAGATATGAAAAATGTGTACGGCTTTTTTTGTAGAGACTTTTATAAGCTTTGCTTTTTATAGAAACCGTAATTTCGAAATTTTTAATGGTTAAAGAAATACAAGCAAGAAACAGAATCGGAGCACTATTTTTCCAATGTAATGAAGCATTCATAAATTCATGTTCCATTACTAAAGTTTCCGGATTTACACACGACACCAATATGCACACGGTACGCAAATCTACCCAGCTCCCGTCTAGAGGCACGGATTTGCACACGACACTAAACTATATGAAGTTCTACGTCACCAGTAAGCGAGGATTCTCGGATGTAAAAGCCCGCCACCAAATCAACTAATTCAGTGTGGGCAATTCTGTCAAACTGTCTCCAGCGTGGTGAGCTGGACATATTACAGTTTTGTGCATCTCCCGACGCAAACACGATGGAACGAATGCAATCTGACCTAGGTAATCCTTCAGGGTGGTGAGCTGGTACCCATTGAGTCGATAGTCATTCCCCGACGCCGTTTCGCCGCCAGAATCAGAGCGGATGAGCCAGACCTGGAGACCTCCTACAGCGTGTTGAGCTGGGAAACTTCTTGAGTCGACGATAATCGCCCGACGCCCGATGCCACACCAGTAGCAGCAACTAACGTCGCATCGCACTCGCTCTCTCTCTCTCTCTTTCTCTCTCTCTCTCTCTCTCTCTCTCAGATAATAGAAAATGTTATCCTAAGAACCGTAAAAGATACGGACCTGTATAACCTGTACCTGTATGTTATGTAACACTGCCCCACATACCTGTTTGAAGAAGTAAATAAATTGTTTATATTTTTATTGGGCTGTCTTATTAACTAATCTGGACCCTGATTAATCTCCAAACCAGCTACCCGACAACAAACCGTTACATAATTTGGCGCCCGAGCAGATTTTAAGACTTTAGTTTACTCCAGATAGTCCAAAAAGAGACGTTTACGAATGAGAGAGAGATATAAAGATATTTTAAGTTAATTCATAGAGATATAAAGATATGTCAAGTCAAGAGAGAAAACGAAAATGAAAAGGATTTTGTGGTGGCAATCCAGACTTCTACAATTGCAACCCCAGAGCAAACACTGTTCCGGAGAGTGCCGAAAATATGTTAAACGAACCGATTTCCAGAAACAAATCCAGATTACTGCATTATAGACGATAGCTGTACCGTCATATATGGAGCAGTAATATATTTAAATTTACGTCCAAAGTACCGAAAATACATTAAACGAACCGATTTCCAGAAACTAAACCAGATTGCTGCATTATAGACGGAATCCTGTACCGCCAGATATGGAGCAATAGTAATTTTGCAGACCCCGAATTTTCCAACCCATGGAAACCCTGTATCCCGCAACCGTAACGAAAACAAGTCCAGCAAAACCAGAGTAACTCAAAATAAGTAATGACGTCGGAAGTCCAGACCTGCCTCCGACACCCGAAGCCAAAAGACCGCCCGCAGTCTGAGACGTACTATCCCCGATGCCGTTCCCAGTGCGAGACGCAACTGTCCACCACCGCCTCTCTGCTTCAGATGTCCCGTTGTCCCTGATTACGTCCCTGCTTGGGCGCCAAAATTATGTAACGGTTTGTTGTCTGGTAGCTGGTTTGGAGATTAATCAGAGTCCAGCCCAATGAAAATATAAACTATTTATTTATTTCTTCAAACAGGTATGCGTGGCAGTGCTACATAACATACAGGTACAGGTTATACAGGTCCGCATCTTTTACGGTTCTTAGGATAACATTTTCTATTATCTGAGGGAGAGAGAGAGAGAGAGATAGAGAGAGTAACGATGCGATGCGACGTTAATTGCTGCTACTGGAGTGGCATTGGGCGTCAGGCGAATATCGTCGACTCAAGAAGTTTCCCAACTCAACACGCTGTAGGAGGTCTCCAGGTCTGGCTCAACCGCTCTGGTTCTGGTGGCGAAACGGCGTCGAGGAATGACTATCGACTCGAAGGGTTCCTAGCTCACCACGCTGAAGGATTCCCTAGGTCAGATTGCATTCGTTCCGTCGTGTTTGCGTCGGGAGATGCACAAACTGTAATATGTCCAGCTCACCACGCTGAAGACAAATTGATAAAATTTCCCACACTGAATTAGTTGATTTGGGGCCGGGCTTTTATATCCGAGAATCCTCGCTTACTGTGACCTAGAACTGCGTATAGTTTAGTGTCGTGTGCAAATCCGTGCCTCTAGACGGGAGCTGGGTAAATTTGCGTGCCGTGTGCATATTGGTGTCGTGTGTAAATCCAGAAACTTTAGTAATGGAACATGAATTTATGAATGCTTCATTACACCAAGGTGGCTGCTTGAGCGCAACAGACTGAGTTAGGGACTGCTAGTATGTTTAGCAGTAGGCATTAAGGAATATCTTTTCCAACTATTAAAACTTTGTCAGTTTGTTTCCCTCTAATTTTACCTATTTGACTGGTGTATATTAGTTTTGGATTAATAAAACGTTAAAAACTGTCTATTTCTTTCGTGGTAACTCTGTATATCAAGATATAAAAAATAGAACTGCTTGAAAACAGTTCGCTTCTTGCCAAGTTGTATGGAAACATTAACTTATGAATGATGTAATTTCAAGTTAGGAAGTCTGTAAAAGAAAGACAAAGTAAAGCAGAACCTGCAAAATGGTTCATATTTTAAGTGTCGAGAGAACCTCACACCTGACACTAAAAACGCCTTTGCGGTGTTTAAACAAAATAAGTTATTTTGTGAATTCTCTTCTAAATTCCCATAGGCTTCTACGAGTTACGCGAGCACCTTTGACATACGATCGACGTGGAATTCCCTTGCCGGCTGTTCGACACAGTTCCTTGCATAATTGAAATCCGTGGTACCCAACTTGACAAATGTAATGCCTTGAAACAATCACTTGTAGAATATCTTGACACCTCGGTATTTACGTGCTCATCCTAAAATGAAATAACTTGCGTATGCTTCAGCTTCACTTCACCGTTATGTCAGATCCCTAAGATTTATCCTTGTTTGCCTAGGTTGTTTACAATCGCAGTTGAGGAACAATAAGGATTCACTTGTAATCCTGCGTATAGAATAGAATACGCCTTTACGTTGAATAAACGGCCTTTTCTAAAACTGAAATCTTTCGAAAGTAATACTCTCTTTCGACGGGATTATAAAGCACTTTTGTCTATTAAATATTTTATCTTTTATCTTTTGAAATTTTACTTGCAACCTTCCGTATCGTTCTTGAAGTAAACTATTAGGGACGAAGCTATAAATAAAATGTTACGTTTTCTTACATTACTTATTTTCATAGGTAGTGACTACTTCTTTATTTTTTATTTATTTTGCAAGTAAGCTTTTTATATAAAAATAATTACCCGGAAATATAAGGATTTAGAAGAACTTGGAGGTAAATATTACAAAAATACTATATTTATTTTCTGGTGAGAACGATCCTTCTAGCTGTCACAAATAAATATATTTTAAAATATCATCATATAGTGTTCATTTTTCATGTCTTGGTTCTCATTATATTTTTTCATTGTTAAATTATGAAGAGGAATATAAACTCTCTTAACTTTTAGACTGAGGAACAGGACATATTAGAACAGGTAGGTACTCCATCAGTAATATTTTCTCAATTTTAAAAGATGGCGAATGTTTTTTCGCAATCAAGAGGTTCATACTTACCAAGTAACTGATTGCCAATCGTAAATTTATGATATTTATGGAATTGCAAGGGTAACCAGTACAAGCGGTAGGAAGAACCCATACGCCGTCAATTATCGTGAAAGGCAAGATGTTCCCTAAACTTTTCAAAGATGGCCAAAGTCTTTTCGCACTCAGGGGGTTCATACTTAAGTTTCTGATTGCCATTCATAAACTTATATTTTTCTTACCTGACATTTTTTTCAAATTTGGGCGATCGTAGCGCCTCCTTGTGCCATCCAAAATGGATGAGAGTCTGGGTTCATGATTTTTGGGGATAAATTAACAAATCCCTCCAACCCCAATGCATAAACCTATGACTTATTTGTGGCTTTTTCTTTTACTTTTACATGTCATATTTCTTACACATTTGTGGGCCTGCCGTACGCCCCTGTACCAAAAAAGGGCTGGCATGGACATTTCTGTGCCCCACTACCCCAAATTAACAACAATTTACACATTTTGGGAGTAAACCTATGACACACAATTAGTGGTCGGCGAGCTCCTGTTCTATGAATCTTGTTTGCTATTTGTCAAAATAACGAAATATTCTTATGTCAAGGTCAGTGCTGCGTAAAAAATAATTTTCAGATTATTTTGTAATAGTGATTTTATTTCAAATGGTTTATATGCTATCCTGAATATTTCAGATGAGAAAGAACAACTTACTTTTTAATAAATTCTTGACGTTGAAATGTGACCGTTATTCTATTTATCATATGCCACACTTTTCTAAATTCACCGGTGGACGCACCGGGTGGACAAGATACGAAGCTGATTGGCTATGCTTTTCAAAATAGTCAATCAAATAATGTTATTGCTTACCGGTGCGATCCACCGGTGAATTTAGAAATCTGCCCATGTTTTGTTATACTGTCGTTCGGATTCCACCATAAACTGTAGGGTTCGGATTCCACCATAAACTGTTTGACCTACATATTAACACATTATGTTAACAAATATATAGTGATAACACGATAAAAATTTGAGACTAATCCATTGTGCCGTTTTTTGAGTTAGAGCGAGTTAAGCGGAAAAATAATTGTTATATATATCCAATACACACCTAAAACTAGAGAAATGCGTCGCGAAAACTCATGACGGTGTTAAATAATTATTTATAATAAGTTTAATATTTGATGGAGGGTAGACTGATAAAATATTAAGATGGAAAAAAGATTTATATATCCGAATATTAAGCTCCGAAGTCCCTATCCCTTTTCTTTAACCTCTTATTCCCGCAAACCCATTATGCCCCCTCCCTCCCTTCCTATTGCTTGGATTGCGATATATTTTTTTTAAATTTAAAGATAGAAATGCAAAAGGTTTTTCCCCTCCCACAAGTTTGTTTATTTGAAAAAAATTAAAAAAATTATTCAGTCAAATATTAGACGTAATAACGAACAAATTCCATTTTGATTTTTGAAAATCGCACGACAGGGAAAAAAGTTCGAGTGAGTTGAATAATTTTCCATTCCCTACCTTCCTCCATTCCCCTAATTGGCCCACCACCGCAATCCTCCGGCTCCGTCAATTCTTATCTATTTCACCTACCTCAAAAAAATCTCATCCCCCAAACTTCTTTTTTCGTAAAAAAATTAAGGAATTACTTTTTTGTGTATTAGTGTTAGGGCAAAAAACGAGAATTTTCAAAAAAAATTTTCATGAAAAGTTACCGTCCGATTTGAAAAAATTACAAGATTATGCGCTTCCGTGAGATATTCAATTCTTAATTTTACTTTTTTTTGTCAGGTCAATAATAACAAAGTTATCGTGGAAAAACGTGTTTTTGCGAATTTTAAATACGAATTCCTCCGCCACCCCGTGTGATTAAGCTGAACTAAGTTGATAACATGATAAAAGAGAACGCGTGTAACCGAATTGTCAAAAAATTAAAAAAAAAAAAGTTGGTTTCATTTCAAATCCAGATCCGCTCCGCTAATAGTATATTATTAGCATGGTAGTTTACACACCTCTGAAGATCACTATCTACGACGGATATGGCCCGACTTCAATGAGGAGTATTATTATACCATGGTATTTCACATATGTTTCAAATTTGAAACGAATATTGAGTCTATCAGAAGATATCGTGTTTACAAGAAGTGGTCTACACCATGCACACACACACACACACACACACACACACACACACACACACACACACACACATACAGGTCTGACCGTATTTGTGACAAACCATCCTCAAATGTATTTGTGGAAGCTTTGCTAATATGGTTGCCTGCCGATCAGGTAAAAATTCTCCTTTTCGTAGATATGTCTCATTTTTCGATACACTCCGTAGTTAAGAAGTTATAAGGTGCATATATTTCTGACGACGTTTGCCACTAATACTATGTATGTGTGTAAAATGTATTCCACAAATCTGCTGTGTATCATGTACGCCACATATATATTTAATGAATGTGTATGAAATATCAGTAAAAATACTAATTTCCAATATAACAATTATATTTAATAAAGACATAAGTGTATCTGTTTGTCATTCACAACATTCTAGCTGACATTTAGATACATTATTTAATTAATAATCACAGATTACGTTATATATTCCTATATAAAATTTGTTACGTATTTAATAATTTGTCATTAGGTCAATCCTTTAGAAAACTTGTATGTACGGTAAGTAGATAGGCACGTTTATTACAAGCTTTTGTTTAACTTGCTTTATATGTATGTTAGTTTGTATGTTGTTAGCTTGTATGTTAGTATGTTTAGTTCAAATCTTGCAAGTCAATTTTGAACCACTTAACGACGGTCAATTGAATTTTGCATACACATGTAGTTCTGATAACCATACCGTAATATGGTACTAAAAAGAGTATTTTTACTTCCATATCCAGTGGAAGTATAGTAACGACAAAAAAATGTTTAAAATTTTTTATTGTTCAAATGGGCTTAGAATGTCATGAAACGTCGAGATTTTAAATGTCTGTCTATCTGTCGGTCTGTAACATTTTTTTTGTGCGCACGTTTACTCTGGAACCGTTTGAGATATTGACTTGAAATTTGGTACACATATGTACTTTAACGAGATCTAGAACTAAATTATATTTTCATCTTGTTCCGTCGAAGGATTGGGGGGTAAATTGGTAAATTTTGGGTAAATATGTAAATCAAGCAGATAAGAGTTCATAAAATTGGTATTTAGCAAGAGAAGCTAAGGTCTCAAAAAAATTTTGGCATTAGCTACACCTATTACCACCCCCACCCCATTATTAAAGGGGATGAAAACAAAATTGTGATTTAGTGAAACCTCAAAATATTTTTTTACTTTATCCACCACCACTACCAACCTCTATCACCACCCCCACCCCACTACCGATGTGGGGTATCGTTTTATGGGTTTTTGGGGTAGAAGATTTCAAATATTATATTATATATTATTAAAGTTCCATAAACAATTATTTCCACACACAAAATTTTTTCGTTGTGAGTGACTTGGATAGGAAATATAGAAGTAGCGATTCCTTGGGCAGCGGTTTTTTTCTTAAAGTGTAGGTTTTTGCATGTACTTTACGGTGGTGTTTGGAAAGAAAAAAAATTTAAACTTAAACAAATTTTTTGGATTTTAATTGTAATTATGGATATTGCACGTATAAACAATTTCAAATAACTACGTCATTTTTTTGTGAAACCAAAAAACGATATAAGTGAATTATGAAAGTATATGAAATAATCAACGTTTAAAAAAAGAATGATGTTCTACTTGCATCTGAATCCGTGATACGTTAGTTTTGGTTCCAAAATGATTATATTTCTCTCTCTGCTAGTTGAAAATTTTTTAAATTACATCGAATAAAGCACCATTGAGGACACAACGCACGTTCGAAAAAAAAATTATCTCTCCACCTCTTAAATATTGTAACTAGGCAACTAACTTAATTAATGGTATACATCACTCCATTTTCAACATTCGAGCCTTTTTTTAAAATATTTTTATTCTTTTTACTTCCACGTCGAGTGTAAGTATAGTAACGACAAAAAAATTTTTTAAAACTTTTATTGTTCAAATAAGCTTAGAATGTCATGGAACGTCGAGATTTTAAGTTTGAGTGAGATCTGGAACGAGATTATATTATCATCTTGTTCCGTCGAAGGGTTGGGGGGTAAATTGGGGTGAATAGGTAAATGAAGGAGGTTAGAGTTCATAAAATTGGTATTTAGTATATACAAGAGAAGCTAAGGTCTCAAAAAATTTTTGGCATTAGCCACCATTACCACCGCCACTCCATTATTAAAGGGGATGAGAAAAGATTATGATTTAGTGTGTGTACTGTGTACAAAAACCAAAAACCTCAAAATAGTTTTTTACTTCATCCACCCTCCAATACCCCCCTATCACCACCCCCACCCCGCTACCGATGTGGGGTATCGTTTTATGGGTTTTTGGGGTAGAGGATTTCAAATATTATATTATTAAAGTTCCATAAACAATTATTTCCACATACAAAATTTTTTTCGTTGTGAGTGACTTGGAAAAGAATCTGGATGTGGAAGTAGTGATTCCTTGGGCAGCGGTTTTTTATAGTCCTGTTAAAAGTATTTTGTAAAAATAGAGTAATAATTTTTTGATACACTCCGTAGTTAAAAAGTGATAAGGTACACGACGACGTTTGCCACTAATACTAAAATTTGTAGGTGTGTAAAATGTATTCCATAAATCTACTGTTTATGATGTACGCCACATATATATTTAATGCATGTGTGTGTGATATATCAGTAGAAATACGAATTTCCCTTAATATAATTATATTTAATAAAAAAATAAGTATATCTGCTTGTAGTTCATAACATTTTAGCTAAAATTTAGATATAATTTTAAAAATATTAATCACAGATTACGTTATACGTATCTGTAGAAAATTTGTTACATATTTGATAATTTGAAATTATGTCAATCTTTTAGAAAACTTTTATGTACGGTAAGTAGTTACGCCCATTTATTACAAGCTTTTATTTAACTTGCTTTGTATGTATGTTAGTTAGTACGTTTGGTTCAAATCCTGCGATTCAATTTTGAACCATAGGCCTCAATTTTTTTTTTATATTAGCCTCTACCCACCCCCATCCTATTATTAAAGGGAGTAGAAAATAAAATTTGGATTTAGTGTGTATATAAGAACCACCTCCGTTACCACTCATACATTCATACTCCATTATTAAACGAGGTAAAAAAATAAAATTGTGATTTAGTGTGTGTACAAGAGCCAAAGACCTCAAAGAATTTTTTTGGTATTAGCCACACCCTCTACTACCCCCATCGCCACCTTCACCCTAATATTAAACAGGGTAGAAAATAAAATTTTGTATACAAGAACCAAGGCCCTCAAAAATTTTTAGCATTAACCACCCCCTCTAATACCCCAACCACCGTGTGACATCGTTGTTTTAATATTTTATTAATATTATTATTATTTTTAATGCCTTATATATTATTGAATTTCTTTCGTTGTAAGAGACTTCGATAGGAAATCTGGATGTGGAAGTAGTGATTCCTTCGGCAGTAGTTTTTAATTTTTATTACAATTAATATTAGTTTCTATTCATATTCAAGTCATGTTTCTTTTTAAATTAAAATAAGTATTTCAAAGATGTTTCTGTCATAATTTCTTTGCCTTTTATTCTATAAAAATAGTTAAAAAAAAATTATTTGAAAGATTAATTTATTAATAGT
Source organism: Rutpela maculata (assembly GCA_936432065.2). Classification (NCBI taxonomy): domain Eukaryota; kingdom Metazoa; phylum Arthropoda; class Insecta; order Coleoptera; family Cerambycidae; genus Rutpela; species Rutpela maculata. The sequence continues at coordinate 117,717,619 of OW386285.2, forward strand.
CTAAGGAGAAAAAATTTTTTCTCTACGACTTGATGGTATTCCAAAACAATTGCGACACAATTTTCAAATTTGTTATTCTATTTTAGGCGTTGTTATAAGCATTTCTACTTGAAATTTGATATGACGTTAATTAGTTCCACTAGAAGCACATTTTTTTAAGTTATCTGGTATCGTAACAGAAAACCAGATTGTTGGTTATGAAATTAGTAGTTCATGTTTTTACGGTTAAAGAAATTGAAGAAATAAAAAGACATGTATTTCTCGAAAAAGGCAGATAGAAAATTGCATTTACTGCAATGTATACATAAGTTTCATTGACTTTTATTACAGACTTTTTTCTGTTGGTCTTTGAATATGAATGCGGAGGAAGCAATTATGTTGCCTAATTATTTCTAGCACGACTAATAAAAATATGAAGCCGATCCAATATTTGACATCTTAAGCCAAAAATGTATAAATATTTAAAAACAGCGCCGCTACTCGACTGTGCTATCAATATTAAAATATTAAAATTACGTGTTTTAAATATGGCAGAAAATTTTAAAAGTTGTTAATCTCAACTCAACATGTGGCAGGTCATAAAGTCATTATTAGCTCTGCAAGTGGTTTGGGCTTGAAAATGAAATGCAGGTCATTTTATCCCTCGACAACCTTTAATGAGTCTAAATGCAAAGCAATCGGATTCACAACAAAAAAGATCCTATTATAAGTGAATATGATACTATAAATATATTAAATCGTACCTCTGAAATAAAAGAAGTAGGTGTCAGCTTGAAAAATAATTTTAGCTACCGAGGAGGAGGTGTTGGTCAAGTATTCGTAATATAAACATCACCAACCCCATTGGTTGTTTATTTTATTATTCACTGAAATGTAAATTGTTGACACAAAAAATCGTACTAGTAAATTCAAAACATTAACTTTTACTACAAGCTGCCATATATTACTTATGTTGCTACAAAATTACCTATGGAAACAAAGAAGAAGTTTTAGGTAAATATATAGGGTGTCTCACTTAAAATTCCTGGTGCCATTCTATTGATAACTAAAAGAGATATTTGAATTCTGTTGGAAGTATTCATCAAAATATATAAATGACTTCAGTTTTTAGTAAAAACGATCTCTCTACAAATTAAGATATAGATAACGTTGTGATGCAAAGAAATTTTTAAGGACTAATGGATTTCCCATAATAATACATTCAACCGTACAAATAAAAAAATTACATAATTTATATTTATTTGACATAATCTTATTTTAAACTTATCGAAAAGATATTTATTATTTACTGTATTTCCATAATATCGACGTTAATTTTATAAGTTTGGTTTAATAGTTTATTACATCTTTTGAGTGAAATACTTGAAAATAAATAATTTTTGTAGATCAAAGGAAATAAGTTTAACAATAATAGGTAACCTGAGATCTGTTTTTAATGATACCAAAAACTAATCTTTCATGGAAAGCGTAGAGGAAATGGATCATGCTGTAGATTGAGAATTCCTATCCCGAAATGGATAAGGAAGCGTCGACTAAACGGTATACAAAATCAAAAACTAGATTCTTATGCAGAATTTTCTATCGGATTCAAATTTCGACGGTTTATATGGAATTGCAAAAATAGAACAAAAATATTTGTCTGCAAAAACCGCAAAAAATATGAAAATATGTATGCAATTATCTTTTTAGTTCTTACTCAATATTTCCATTAAAAATATCAAACGTATATTTCAATAAAACATCATTCAAACTGTTTTTTAGCTGTAGCCAGACTAAAAGTGAACCTTACATGAAGTTTTATAGTAAATATTTAGAGTTGACTTTTCTATTTAATGATTGATTTTAATTGCCTTCAAGTAAATATATCCCGTGCACTAAGATTCTTTTACATTGTAGGTGTCATTAGTTAGTGCGTTTTACTAGGCTTCTTAAATTATTGTTTCAGACAGCTTCATAGAAAACATAGTTCCAATAATGATGAAAAAAGAACCAAAGCCTGAAAGTTTCAATTTACATTTATTTTGTAAGACTTATAAACTGTTGTAGTTATTATCGTTGCAGTGGAGCAAAACCGCAATGCAAACGAATTTATGTAAACAATTATGAATAATGGCACGTCGTATTTTTGTGTGCTTCTTCAAAAACTTAATAAAATTTTGTTCTGAAATTATAATGAAACAGTTCGTACAATATGCAGTTAATATAAAACGCCTCTAGCGATCACTCTGTATGATGGATATGGTCCAATTTCAATCAAGTATTCTGCGATTATACCAAATAAGGATCATAATGCATTTGTAGTTTTTCTATATATTTTTTTTCATTTGGGCAATAATAAAAATTTAATATAGTTAAATTTATTTTGAGAAAATTCATAAAACATTATTTCTTATTATTTAGTCTCATATAATGTTATTTTTCAATTTGTTCACGACATATAAAATCTTATGTCATTAGCAAACATTTTTGACTTAGTGAAAATTTCACTTTCCTTGAAACCAAAGTGCTACTTAAAATTTCTTTAAGAAAAATACGTACGTATATATCTGCTTTCTATTTAAAAAATAAGTCAGTCTTCAGTTAGTCAAATCTTTCTCGTTATTATTAGACACTTTACGAGTACCTAGGTAAAATTTTATTACGGTCGCTCAGTTAAATTCTGTAAAAATAGCGCGAAAATGATAATATCTACAGTTTATTCCCAATGATTCATCTTCAGGTAGTTAGTTTTAAAATTTAGAACACGTAATGAAAATAGATTATATGCACTTTATATATTATTTTGTGTTTGTACATTTTAGCATGTTTTATCAAGAATGCTTTCTTTTCATGTTTGATTTAATAAATACGCACTTAGTTATTGTTATTTTTTTAAATTCTCTTAATATTATACAGTATGTCCACCGATTAAATTCGGAAGAAAGGAAACTTTTTATCTGCAAGTTTTTTTTCACGAAAAGCAAGAAATTTATATTAATTATAAGAAAATGGCTCAAATAAAAACTTTTTATTTTCATGCTCATACTAGGCTTTCAGAAACAAAAAGATCATAAACCGTAAAAGTAATTATAATCTACACCAGTAGTACAACCACACCAAATTTATGCAATATCCAATTCTATCCAATATATGCTTTACTAAAAGATAAATATGAAAGATTTTGAGAAATTACTTATATTAAAAGAAAAAGTGAAAACATAACAGCACCTATTAAAAATTTCACTGGAAGATTATTATACTCTTCGCACCTAGGAAAACGTTGGTGACTGAATTCTGAACGACTTTCCGTCTGTCTGTCGGTATGTCCGTCCGTCACGTTTCTTTTAAGCACGGTAACATAAGAGTGAAAAGTCCGGTTGTATTTAATATTATTTTTCATTATATATATTTTTTGCTGTGCAAATTATGTAAGTATGGAAAACTATTATTAAGACCATAAGCAATATTCGTGATTTTTTTTCGGGCTGAGGCAATGCGATTTAGTATCTTTTTGGAGTACTTAAAAATTTAATTTAGCAATTATAGAAAGTTAAAGAGCCAGGAAATTTCTTTGAATTTATCAAAGTAAAAATTATATAATTTGACAACAATCCCCAGATTATCGTAATTGAATGTTTAAAGACTTAAAAAACATACTAAATCTCATTGCCTCGGTCAAAAGAAATGACGAATATTACTTGTGGTCTCAATAATAATAGTTTCCCATACATAGTTGCCCAGAAAAGTAGGATAACATACAAAAAAAATGTATTGTTAATTTTTTTGTTAAAATAAAACTTAAAAATATTTAAAAAACGGGATGATTGTTTCAACGTATATTTTCACGTTACGGCGAAGCGTTCGTTTTTTTTTTTTTTCAACTCTAATATACCGGATACCCACGAGATCAGTTACACCACCACATCTTTTATTTTTAAGGAATCACTACTTCCACATCCAAATTTCCCATCCAAGTCTCTTTAAACGAAAACATCTTGATACTATATTTGCACTTTAGTAAGCGAAACTAATCGCTCATAGAATTTTAATATAATATTTGAAATCGTCGAAAATATGTGAAGTCGTCAATTAAGTTAAACCGTTCGAATGAAAATGTGCGCACAAATAAAGTTACAGACAGAAGAACAGATACAATTTTTTTTTCTGTCAAATTTAAGTCTCGACGATTCATTACATTCTAAACTTATTTCAACAAAAAAAAAATGTGTTTTTTTAGATCACTATAATAGTAATACTTTTCGATTGACTAGTGCGGGCACTTATTAGGTATTATAAACTTAAATACGACTTTCATTTTTCCTGTGCAACCGTTGAACCGTTCGCATCATGTCTTTCTCAAAAAGAATATCCGAGCCAAAACTTTTGAACTTCATTGCACCTCAGCTTGTGAAAAGTACAATGGTGTAGATTGTACTAATTGTAAACCTGCGGAAGATTTAATAGATACTAACGGAACAAATTCATTTGATGAGTCTTTACTATAAATAAAATTATGGTTACAATATTTATACTTTAAATAAAATAAGTGTTATACTTGTAACTATATAAACTTATTTCAATCCTTTGAATCAGTTCTCCCAGTTTTATCATTACCAAATAAGAATTGTGAAAAACAAAAATTTTCCGGAAAACTTTTTCACATTCTTAATCTAAAAATTATATTGAACCTTTAAAAATGGTATAACTATATAGGTTCCATATGTTTTTATAATAATATATATAGTTCACGCTCATTTTTTGAAGTTCCATGTATTTTGTAATGTGCAAAAAATGTAGTACATTATTTATCGTGAAAAACTGCCTGCAACTCGGAAAATTAGCAAGTTACAAAAATATTCCAAGAGACAAAAAATATTTAGAAGTCCTCAATGCATACGTCTAAATTATTTCAAATTTTTAAGTTACTTATTTTAGCGCTACAATTTCAAAAAAAAAGGGTGGTTTTTCATGTTTTTCCGGAGAAACTCGGTGAAACACACTTTACAGGAAATCTGCAAATAAAAAAAGACTTTGTATTTCGATGATATATTCACCTGAATTTTTTCAGATTTTTTTTTCAACTTTTACATTTTCCCTCCCCCACTTTTAGGGATTTTGGAGTGGCCATATCTCGAAAAATATGCATTTTTAGAAAAAATTCATAAGAGTAAAAACATATTATTTTGGGTCAAAAAGGTAAACATGTTGTTTTATTACATTTTTGACCTAATTCTACAAGTTACGGAACCCATGATAAAAGGGGTGTTTTCTACCCCTTCCGATCATCTCCTACTCTAATCTTTTTTCAACATTTTTATTAACGTCATTACAAACACAACAAGGTTTCATCAAAATCCATTCATTAGCACTCAAATTAGATGTTATGGAATCCAGATATATTTTATACTTTGATATGACAGAAAAAATTACATATATAGAGTGTTTTTAATTTTAATTTATTACTTATATTCCTTAAATTAACGGACGGAGCTATAGTTTCCTAATATCATTTGTTAAATCCGTTAAATAGTTCAATTGAAACAATTTGTATAAAATTGCATGAAAATAAAATTATTAAAATTCAACATAAATATTTAATAGTTTAAAAACTATATATTTTGTGCATATGAGTAATATGAAAAATTGATTTATTTGATTTAATCAACTATCAATTTAGTCAAAAAATCCTTATAATCACACATAATGCTAGAAATCCCGAAATTACATAGAGAAATAAAATGATTCTTTGGACCAAAGTAAATTTTTTTAAGTGGGACCATATTGGTAACAAGGTATTATAATGCACTACTACCATTAAGAAGGAAGATATTGATAAGCTAACTTTGCATATCTGACAGGTACAACTGAAATTACCGTCCATATATATTTTTTAATTGAAAGGTAAGATGTAACTAAGGTGGTTTTGAAAACAGTGAAATATTTAGCTCATCAAACTGTTAGGTCGGCTTATCGATATTTTCATTGTATTACTTCCTCCACGTAATGGAGGTTTTTGACGAGTGTTGAGACTAAAAGAAAATGACATTTTTGATGATGGCCATACAAAAGTATTATTTAAATTTTTTGCAGAGGTTAATGTAGAGATATTTAATAGAAGTCGGGCAAAAACGCACTACCGCCTCTACGTTTTCCACCTCCTACGTCCCTCAGGCCGGTAATTTACTTAAAACATGTTAACCTCAATCTGTCATTTTTTTTTTTTGTTAAATGCTTATCACTGAGATAATAGATATTTTAGACACATAGTACCTTATATGACGATTATGAAAATTTGAAGTAGAATCTAAAACTAAAATAATATACAGGGTGTTCCATTTAAAAAATAACACTTTATCTTGTCGCTTCGTATAAAAGCATGAACAAAATTTTATGTTAGTAAAAAATAATAGTTAATTTCATTTGGAACAACTTTTACTTTAACATTTGTTTTATTGTTTCCGAAAAATGTATAAATTAATAATGAACATTTAAATATATGGCTAACAATAAGTGTCTGTTGAGCACATTATTAGTATTATATTTATTTTTAGTAAGTATCACTTTTAATTTGATCCACTCAAAAATACCCATTTGTGGCTAACTTGAATCTGTCGGAAGCAGAAACTCCTAAATGTGCTTGCTGTAAAAATATAACGTAGAGGGCGCTCTAGCACAGCATAATAATACACAATCCGTGCATGCCACAAATATTGTAGAAAGTACCACACGTAAAACTATGCATTTCTGGCAACTTTTCACACATTTTGCCTTTTGAGAAAATAGTCGATTAACTTATTCTCTATGATAACGATAATAATGAACCGTGACGGATAAATGGTCCCCCGAAGGATTTATAATAGATATTCCGCTAAAATATGATGAATCATAGAGTTCTGGTGGATAAAGACTCTGGCATACGCGTGTATGTATGCCACAGTTTTGGAGTATCCCAGAAATGAGTTTGATGCACACACAGGTCTCCATAAATATGACGGCACATACACACACACACACACACACACACACACACACACACACATACAGGTGCGGCAATAATTGTGTGGACACTGGACATTTCGCCAAATAATGGGGTCTTTCAAGTTATTACGTAATCAATACTCACCACTTCGAGAGCTTTCTAACTCTATTTTCAAAATTTTCTTACACTCAAAGTTAATGTTACTTTTTGCAAAAATATAATTCTGTGGCCAAGCCCCACAATTCTGTGTATATTGTGTGGACAATAATACACACCCTGTAATTCATGTACATATTTTTCATATTAAAAAATCTGTAAATGTTTATTTATGCACTTTCCGTCGCCTGCCCTTTGCTACTTTAGGATTACACTACTTACGTTATGCTAGAAGGGAAATTTTTTTATTTTAAAATATATGTCATATAGATTAATATCATATTAGGTATTGCATTATTCTATGATTAGTGTGTAGTAGGATGCCTGTATTTAAATTGTAATACTTCGGGTATTGATAGATTGTTTATAAAAAAAAATTTTAAATGCTGTGGTTTTTGACAATTCATACTCTTTAAAACAATTGTCACACTAATGTTCGATATTTCTTTCAATTTTACAGTATCAGGCAAATTACGTTTAAAGATTTATTCCCATTGCTATAAGGCTTTTGTTATACAGGGTAGGGCAAGAGTGCGTCGGACTTCGATATCTCGGGTTCTACGATAGCTAGAAATTAAAAAGAAAGTAAACTAGATAAAAAAGTCTAAAACCGGAAATTATTTTAGAATATACAGGGCGAGCCAAGACGAAATTACAGGATCAAGTGCCTTTTTTTTAATGGAATGCTGTGTATATCAGTAAAATTTTTTAAGCCACTTTCTAGACTATTCATTCCTATATTATTATTGACTATCTCCCAACCACTTGGATGTAATGAATTTTTTTGTTGAAATAATGCCATCTGGAAGTATATATTGAAAAAATCACCAAAGTCACAATTGTGGGGTTTAAGAGAAACTTATGCGAATGCCAGTTACGAGACATCTAATTACAGGGTGGCCAAAAATTATTTTTCAATTAAGAACTTTTTAAATTGAATTTTCTCAATTTTTTCAAATAGAACACCCTGTATATTTTGCTATATGTTGTCCATTTTGATTAACACACGTCTTTATGCAATTTTGAAATAAGACCATTTAGTGGGACCATTTCTTCTAATCCATTGAAGTGGGTAAATAGTATTTCACTGGTCCCTTACTGTAATAGTTTTTTGTAATTTTTTTTGCTCAGTTTGGTATGAATTGTCTTGTTCAATTGAACATTTATCGCACTTATCAGTCGTCAGTTATCATTTGTATTAAATTTAAAATATTTCGAGTTTTACAAAATGAATTTTAATAAAGCGGAACTGATAGACATGACTTTTGTTTTGGGGTAGTCGGACAGAAATTGTTTGCTTGTTAGTAGAATTTATAAGCAAACGTATCCTAAAAGAAGTATTCCTGATGTTAGCAGCTTCCAAAACCTTCTCGATAGATTTCTGGAAACTGAAAATGTCGAATATAAAAAAAGTGAAAGAATAAAACGTGTTGTGAATGAAGAAAATGCGTTTTCTGTGGTACTGGCAACGGTTGAGAATCCTCATATTAGTCAGAGAGAAGTGTGCTCGTTAGTAGGAATATCATATTCAAATGCACCAGGACTTATCTGATGACGATTTTCAAAAGTTTTGTAATGGGGCCAGAGAAAAAATGCAAGATGTCACCTTCTTTCATAATGTTTTATTCACTGATGAGGCAACTTTTCATAAAAATGGATTTGTTAATAGGCACAATTTCCACTATTATGCTTCGGAAAATCCTCACTTTTTTAGGCAAGTTGATAACCAGCACAAATGGTCTATAAACGTTTGAAGAGGAATTATTAGAGAACATGTAATGGGGCTACATTTTTTTGATGGAACATTGATTGGAGCTATTTATCTTCATCTTCTTGAAAACTATCTGCCACAATTGAAGACCTAAGTGGATAAAGGCGTTATGTCACAATTTTAAAGTTTTGAGTAAATTAAGCAAAACAGTTATGAGTTGGAACTTATTTATTTTGTCTTCGATTCAAATAAATAATACCTGATAAAATATGTTCTTTTGTTTACACTAATATTAAAGAAAAATATCAAGCTGTTATGAAACTAGATTTTTCTGTCCAAAACTGTGTACATCCACTAAAATTACTGGTTGTATGTATGACATGGCGCCTTTATAATTAAAAAGTTTCTATAAAATATTACAAATTTAGAATTCACCGTTTATTGGGTGTTAAATCTGTATCAGGGGTGTTCAAAAATTGCATAAAGTAATTTTTTTTAAAAATGCGACATAACACCTTTATCCACTTAGGTCTTCAATTATTGGTAAATCTTCCTGAAAGGATTTGAAATGGGATGTGGTCTCAGCAAGATGGTGCTCCACCACATTATTAAAATTCAGTTAGAGATCACTTAAATACTACCTACCCATTTCAATGGATTGGAAAAAATGAACACGCTAAATGGCCTGCTGGATCCTCAGATCTTACAAAAATGGATTTCTTTTTATGGGGATATGTGAAGGAAATTGTTTATAAAGACACACCAACAACTGGACAAAATATGAAACAAAGGATAATAACTACTTTTAGATCTATCACACCGGCAATTTTAGGAGCAGTAGAAACCTCATTTCAAAAGCGCATAGAGTGTCGATCAAAATGAGCAAACTGAGCACTTTTTATAATTTTTTCTAATGAATTATTTGAAGAAAACTCCATTCTTAAAGTTTTTCTCGGATTTTATACTTATTGCTCAATAAAACAAAAATGGTTGCAATTAGCCATAGGGAAGTATTCACAAAAAATGTTCATTTTTCATTTCTTCATCACATCGTCGAAAAATTGATAAAATTCAATTTAAAAAGTTCTTAATTGAAAAATAAATTTTGGCCACCCTGTACATTTTTACGAAGTAACAATGATTCAAAAACACTAATCAGATGTCTCATAACTAGCATTCACATAAGTTCCTCTTAAAACCCATAATTGTGACTTTGGTGATTTTTTCAATATGCATCTGCAGATGGCATTATTTCAACATAAAAGTTCATTACATTCAAGTGGTTGGGAGATAGCCAATAATAATATAGGAATGAATAGAGTATAGAACGAGGCTTCAAAAAATATACTGATATAGGTACATAGCATTCCATTTAAAAAAAGGCACTCGATCCTGTAATTTTGTCTTGGCTCGCCCTGTATATTCCAAAATAATTTCTGGTTTTAGACTTTTTTTATCTAGTTTACTTGCATTTTTTTTTAATTTCTAGCTATCGTAGAACCCGAAATATCGAAGTCCGAAGCACTGTTCCTCACCCTGTATAACGGCTGATTCCCAAGCGAAAGAAATGTATAGAAACAAGTATTTGATTATCACAATTTCTTTACAATATGACTAGTTTAGAAGCTTTATAAGAACTGTATTCTAAATTTTATTACTCTAAGTTATTCAAATAATGACTATTTGCATATTAAGAGCGGAAAGTGGTCTATTGCAGCTTAGGCATGAATATTGCTGCATATTGCAATCAAGAAAAGTTGGCATGCGTACTTTCCGTTCGAAATATACACACCATTTTTTACGACTGCAGCAAAATTGACAAAAGAGCACTACTGATTTTTATTATTATTTTATTATTAAACCTCAAGCACATCGTTTCTAAAGAGAAATTCTTTGGCCTGAGTGGGCAACTTTTGTTCTCAGAGGATGAAAAGTCTATTTTCAATGACAGTCGTAGAAAAATACGGGATTTTGATGCACCATTTTATAAGTGATATCCAAGATAGGCTAATTGAAAAAGAAAATATGTATATAAGAAGCCTATCAAATTTTTGTCAAAAAATCTAACATACTAAGATCAGGTTACCTTAACGCCCTAATTTTCTCCATTTTTTTTCACGCTTCTGAGAGATGAACCGTCATGGATGTAGACATATGGCGTACTGATGCTTTCGGGATGTGGGTTTAGAGAGCTCGATTCTCTAACATATACGTTCTTAAAAGCGACATTCCAGCATCGTATTCTCCCGAATCCTTTCATTTTTTTGTCAAGACTTTTATTGTTTTAAAATATATTTAAATAAAAATTTCGACTTTTTAAAATTTTGATCATCTTTCCAAAACTTGGTATTTGACTTATCTACAAAATTGAGTTTATTTAACATTTCTTATCTTTTTGGAATCATTTAGTTTGAATTTCGCTTTTTATTATGTGAATATTATTTTTTCCATAAGCAAATTTCTAATTTCTAAAACGTAATATGACAATTTTCCCTCTCCGTTATTGTGTAACATACTGTGTATTCACATTTATATTGATATATTCCTTTTTTTTTCTTCAAATTATTATAAAAAAAGAAAATGCTTACCTAGATGAAATGCAGTTAATAAAAGAATAAATAAATAATATCAATAATATTTGATTAAAAAAAGTCCGTTTATACAAATAAAACATGATCTTATTTCATTTATAATAATGTTCTATTAATAGTAGTACGACCTACTAAATACTCACCCACCAATTCAATAAAACTGTTAGGGCCACATAAAAGACATATTTAACACACATCTTGAATACACACGAAGAAATGGAAATAATAGCAGTATAATATATATTTCCGCTGGGGGCAGCACTGTACAAGGCCACACAATTTGGTGAAATTTCTGAGATTATACACACCAAATTTTTACTATACTTGTGTGGCCATTTAGAGAAATCGACAGATATAAGGTGGGGAGGCCACATAGATGCTGTAGAAATAGTTTTTAAATTGTGTGGCCATGTGTATGGCCACACAATTAGCAAAGGCCACACAAGTATGGTTATAGAGTGGTGTGTGTCCACACAATTATTGCAAGACCTACGCACACACACACACACACACACACACACACACACACACATACAGGTGCGGCAATAATTGTGTGGACATTGAACATTTCACCAAAAAATGGGGTCTTTCAAGTTATTGGGTAATCGATACTCACCATTTCAAGGGCTTTCTAACTCTGTTTTCAAAATTTACATACACTCAAAAATAATGTTACTTTTTGCAAAAATATAATTGTGTGGCCAAGCCCCACAATTTTGTGTATATTGTGTGGACAATAATACACACCTGTAATTCATTAAAAAAAAAGTTCTGATGATTTATTTCAGGTACATGTTTTTTCATATTAATAATTATTATTATTAATTTTTCAACATATTTTACTTAAGATGGCGGGTAATAACAGTAAAACCCAATAGAAAAAAATTGGTAGGACGTATCGTAAGGGCTTTTTTTGGTTCTTATAGCTCAAGAGGGTAGAGAAAAATCAATCGATGAATGGGTAAATTTTCTAATATTATCTAATTAAAATATAATTATTTAAAAGTATTTATACAAAACATCCTTTCTTGTTTGGCAACTTTTATTTATCAATTAATTTTCCCTTTTGGGTAATCATCAATCACCCTGAATAATTTTCATTAAAACTATAGCAGGTTTGTGTCTAGGCAATTGTATTAACTACATGTATTGTCCTGTGCAACATTTTTTCCATTAATTACTTTTTTAGGTCTTTTACCTTGAATTTTGTTCATTAAAAGTAAAGCTGGCTTCTTTCTTGGCAATGATGTCAACTATCCGCGAAATACTAATTTCCTCAATCAAATAGTCTTTTAGTTACATCGCCAACAAGCAGATACACACGCACGAACAGACTGATGGAATTAAAAGACTTTAATTTTCGAAATCTACGTTGGTCCTATATTTCAAATTTGATTCTTCGGCTTATAGCTTACTAAAAATGAAACACATTATTTAATGGCTAAAATGTTTCGTTTAGAAATTTTTATGTTCTTCAATTTAATACGCCGTACAGAGAATTATATGTATGTTTAGTTCATGATATGTATGAAAAAAAAACAAATGTAAAGTTGGCGAATGCGTCACCCAGGGCTGCGTTCCGTCACAAATTTTCTATAGTGAATAAGTGATGCGACGGATGTTGGGGTAAGAGAGTGGTGTGGCAGTAGGCGGAACCAAGATTTCTAGCTTGAGAAATGTAGATGACACAATTTAGTTGCAGCAAGCAAGGATTAGCTCATACACCTGCTGACCAGGCTCAAACATAGGCTCTGACTGTGGTTTAAGTGTAGGTAAATTACAACAAAACGAAAATTATGATTCTAGACCAAGCAAATGATAACCACAGACATTTTTCGTATTACTCTGTGGTAATAAATAAGACGATATACTTTGGAGCCCTTGTGGACAATACTGGCAACTGCGAATGTGAGATTCGGAGAGGAATACAGATGGAAAAACCGGTAACGTGTTAGTTGAGCAAAATTTGGTATAACAGAAATATCATGAAAAGTACTAAGATCAGATTTCCTAATGCCCTCATTTTCTCCATTTTTTTTCACGCCTCTGAGACATGGGCCGTTATGGACGTAGACATACGGCGTACTGATGCTTTCGGAATGTGGATTTAGAGAGCTCGATTCTCTAAGACTAAGACATACGTTCTCAATAGCGACTTTCCAGCATCGTATTCTCCCGAATATTTTCATTTTTTGTCCAAGACCTTTTATTGTTTTAAAATATATTTAAATACAAATTTCGATCATCTTTACAAAATTTGGCATTTGACTTATCTACAAAGGAAGTTGAGTTTATGTAACATTTCTTATATTTTTGGAATTATGTACTTTAATTTTGCTTTTTATTATGTGAATCCCATTTTTTCTATAAGCAAATTTCTATTCCTCTAGTTGGTCTCTCTCTAATAAAGTTTGTTTCTAAAACGTAATATGACAATTTTCCTTCTCCGTTACACAAATCCAGAACATACTGTGTATTCAAATTTAATTTGATATATTCCTTTTTTTTCTTCAAATTATTGTAAAAAAAGAAAGAGCTTACCTAGATGAAATGCAGTAAATAAAAGAATAAATAAATAATATCAATAATATTTGGTTTAAATAAAAGGTCCGTTTATACAAATAAAACATAATCTTATTTCATTTATAATACTGTTCTATTAATAATAGTACGACCTACTAAATGCTCACCTACAAATTCAATAAAACTGTTAGGGCCACATAAAAGACATATTTAACACACATCTTGAATACACACGAAGAAATGGAAATAATAGCAGTATAATATATATTTCCGCTGGGGGCAGCACTGTACAAGGCCACACAATTTGGTGAAATTTCTGAGATTATACACACCAAATTTTTACTATACTTGTGTGGCCATTTCCAGAAAACGACAGATATAGGGTGGGGAGACCGCGTAGATGCTGTAAAAATAGGTTTTAAATTGTGTGGCCATGTGTATGGCCACACAACTAGCGAAGGCCACATAAGTATGGTTATAGAGTGTTGTGTGTCCACACAATTATTGCAAGACCTACGCACACACACACACACACACACACACACACACACACACACAGGTGCGGCAATAATTGTGTGGACACTGAACATTTCGTCAAAAAAAGGGGTCTTTCAAGTTATTGCGTAATCATACTCACCATTTCAAGGGCTTTCTAACGTTTCCAAAATTTTCTAACACTTAAAATTAATGTTACTTTTTGCAAAAATATGTGTGGCCAAGCCCCACAATTTTGTGTATATTGTGTGGACAATAATAATACACACCCTGTAATTCATTACAAAAAAAAGTTCTGATGATTTATTTCAGGTACATGTTTTTCATATTAATTATTATTATTATTATTAATTTTTCAACATATTTTACTTAAGATGGCGGGTAGTAACAGCAAAACCCAATAGAAAAAAATTGGTTGGACGTATCGTAAGGGCTTTTTTTGGTCCTTATGGCTCAAGAGGGTAGAGAAAAATCAATCGAGAACGGGTAAATTTTCTAATATTGTCTAATTAAAATATAATTCTTTAAAAGTATTTATATAAAACTTCCTTCCTTGTTTGGCAACTTTTATTTATCAGTTAATTTTCCCTTTTGGGTAATGATCAATTATCCTGTATAATTTTCATTAAAACTATAGCAGGTTTGTGCCTAGGCAACTGTATTAACTACATGCCATGTCTTGTCCTGCGCAATATTTTTTTCCATTAATTACTTTTTTAGGGCGTTTATCTTGAATTTTGTTCATTAAAAGTAAAGTCGGCTTCTTTTTTGGCAATGGTGTCAACTATCCGCGAAGTACTAATTCCCTCAATCAAATAGTCTTTTAGTTACATCGCCAACAAATAGACAAACACGCGACGGACAGACTGACGGAATTGAAAGATTTTAATTTTCGAAATCTACGTTGGTCCTATATTTCAAATTTGATTTCTCCGGCATATAGCTCACTAAAAATGAAACACATTATTTAATGACTAAAATCTTTCGTTTAGAAATTTTTATGTTCTTCAATTTAATACCTCGTACAGAGAATTATATGTATATTTAGTTCATGATATGTATGAAAAAACAAATGTAAAGTTGGCGAAGACGTCACCCAGGGCTGCGTTCCGTCACAAATCCTCTATAGTTAACATGTGATGCGACGGATGTTGGGGTAACAGAGAGGTGTGACTCTAGGCGGAACCAAGATTTCTAGCTTGAGAACTGTAGATGACACAATTTAGTTGCAGCAAGCAAGGATTAGCTCATACGCCTGCTGACCAGGCTCAAACATAAGCTCTGATTATGGTTTAAGTGTAAGTAAATTACAATAAAACGAAAATTATGATTCTAGACCAAGTAAATGATAACCACATACATTTTACGTATTCCTCTGTGGTAATAAATAAGATGATATACTTTGGAGCCCTTGTCGACAATACTGGCAACGCCGAGTATGAGATTCGGCGAGGAATACAGATGGAAAAATCGGTAACGTGTCAGTTGAGCAAAATTTGGTATAACAGAAATATCCTGAAAAGTACTAAGATTAGATTACCTAACGCCCTAATTTTCTGCATCTTTTTTCACGCCTCTGAGACATGGACCGTTATGGACGTAGACATACGGCGTACTGATGCTTTCAGGATGTGGGTAGAGAGCTCGATTCTCTAAGACTAAGATATACGTTCTCAATAGCGACTTTCCAGCATCGTATTCTCCCGAATCCTTTCATTTTTTGTCCAAGATCTTTTATTGTTTTAAAATATATTTAAATAAAAATTTTCGATCATCTTTACAAAATTTGGCATTTGACTTATCTACAAAGGAAGTTGAGTGTATGTAACATTTCTTATATTTTTGGAATTATGTACTTTAAATTTTACTTTTTATTATGTGAATCTTATTTTTTTCTATAAGCAAATTTCTATTCCTCTAATAAAGTCTAAAACGTAATATGACAATTTTCCTTCTCCGTTACACAAATCATGAACATACTGTGTATTCAAATTTAGTTTGATATATTCCTTTTTTTTTCTTCAAATTATTATAAAAAAAGAAAGAGCTTACTTAGATGAAATGCAGTAAATAAAAGAATAAATAAATAATATCAATAATATTTGATTTAAAAAGGTCCGTTTATACAAATAAAACACGATCCTATTTCATTTATAATACTGTTCTATTAATAATAGTACGACCTACTAAATACTCACCTACAAATTCAATAAAACTGTTAGGGCCACATAAAAGACATATATAACACACATCTTGAATACACACGAAGAAATGGAAATAATAGCAGTATAATATATATTTCCGCTGGGCGCAGCACTGTACAAGGCCACACAATTTCGTGAAATTTCTGAGATTATACACACCAAATTTTTACTATACTTGTGTGGCCATTTCCAGAAAACGACAGATATAGGGTGGGGAGACCACGTAGATGCTGTAAAAATAGGTTTTAAATTGTGTGGCCCTGTGTATGGCCACACAATTAGCGAAGGCTACATAAGTATGGTTATAGAGTGGTGTGTGTCCACACAATTATTGCAAGACCTACGCACACATACATTCGTATACACATACTTTTAATTTGATATTTGAATTCGGAATGTTACGCACGGATTTCTGTAAAAGGTGTATTTTCTACAATGATTGTTAAACATGTTTTTTCAGTTATAATATAGAGCAGCGATTTCGTAAGTCTATCGTGTCGTTTTTTTTTTTTGGCGTAGGACCAGGTCAAACATATTAGGTTCCTTTGAGTATATCACCGGGCATATGAAATCATATTTTACAACATTTTTTTGTGGTCTCGAACTTAATCAATAAAAAGTGAAAAAAATGTATTTTTAAAGGAAATTGTTTTTTTTTGTTTCCACCGCCATATCTTTAAAACTATTAAAGGTACCGAAATTTGTTTTGTGTCAAATTAAAGCACACACTGTAGCGCTTTTACCAATATAAAAGGTTTGGGCACAATTCGCACTTTCATTACTCTAAAAATCAAATAAACTAAAAATACATATTTTGTGTATTGAAATCTTCACCAATCGATAAACTTTTTTATTTTTGAAAATATTTGCATACATGCAGCGAAGAAAATAAAGCCTAATAATCACAAAAGTTTTTGAAACAATATGTTTTTTCCTAAAGTGTACCGTTTGGCAACAGCGATTTTTTTTATCAGCGCTAAACGCGACATTGGGACGCAATTAATACACCTCGCATGCAGGGCTGGTCAGTTTAGTCGCGTAGAAGTAGCGTTAGTTGAATTTAGATTAATATATGGCATTCTAGGTTGGGGTGGAGTTGCTTACTGTCATCTAAAAAATTAGATATCATTCATAAAAAATGTGCCACCCCCTCTCAGGGGGTGGCACTTAAAAAATATATATATTTATTGGAGCTGAAATAGAATCAAATTTTAAGAAAAAAAGGTTCCACGCAATTTTTCACATAAATTGATAGTTTTTAAGTTATAACGACTTCATTGCGATTTTAGCTTAAAATAAAAGCTTTTAAAAAAGGTATTTTCAAACGGCTTTCGTCAAGTATCTCGAAAAGTATTACTTTATCGAAAAAATGTTATAGACCAATTACAGAAAGCACCCTACAAACTGGGAATTAATTATATTTTTTGTTTATTGATGTAGGATTAATAATTTCGGAAATATTTAAGTTTATATTTGGTATCCAAGGGTTTCGAAATTACCTTTAAGTTTAAAATGCATTTTTTTCTAAAGCAAGTGCTTTAAATGAGCAAAATTTGAGTATTTAGGTAATGCTACATTTTAACGAAAAACAGTATTTGAGATAATTTTTTTTAAATTATTGGCTAATTAGAGTAACAAAACGACTAAAAAATAATTTGAAAGCGCAATTAATTGTCAATTTCCTTTCTTAGCATGCGTAACAATTTCTGAGATATTTAACATTTAAACTGCATTTTTCGTCTTATGAACGTTCGGATGCCATTTGTAAACTCATATCTCCGAAACTATTAAATCTATGTAAATAAATAAACAAGCGAAATTCATTATTAGTTTATGAGCTTATTTTTGGTCTCTACACATTTTTGAACAAAACTAATATTTATTGAGATATTTGGAATAGGAAAAAAAATACGTTTTATCGAAAATACCTTTATAGTTTAAACTGTATTTTTTCTAAAGCAAGTGCTGTATACCAACCAAAAAATTTGGGCATCTACGTCATGCTGTATATTAATGAGAAACCGTGTTTGAAATAATTTTTTTTTTTAATTACTGGCTAATTACAGTAACAAAATGGCGACGTTGTTATTAAAATAATGTATAGACGGACATTGCTTCGGTCATAACTTCTTTGTTTTTTATGCTACATAAACAAATAAAAAAATAGTTAAGAGCTTAATTAATAACCTATTATTGTATCTATTAGTATCCTTGGCGTAGGTGTCACTGTTTCTGAGATATTTAACACACTTGGATGCCAAATGTAAACTTAAATATCTCCGAAATTATTAATCCTACATCAATAAACGAAAAATATAATTAATTCCCAGTTTGTACTTTCTGTAATTGGTCTATAACATTTTTTCGATAAAGTAATACTTTTTGAGATACTTGACGAAAGCCGTTTAGAAATACCTTTTTTTAAGCTAAAATCGCAATTTTGAAGTCGTTATAACTTAAAAACTATTAATTTATGTGAAAAATTGCATAGAACCTTTTCTTCTTAAAATATGACTCTACTTAAAAAATATAAATTAATTAACAAGCCCCCACTCAATATAGAAACTTTTCTGTGAAACATTTACTATTATACTGCCAAAAACCGCTGCCCAAGGAATCACTACTTCCACATCCAGATTCTCTATCCAAGTCACTCACAACGAAAAAACTTTGTATGTGAAAATAATTGTTTATGGAACTTTAATAATATAATATTTGAAATCCTCTACCCCAAAAACCCATAAAACGATACACAGCATCGGTAGTGTGGTGGGGGTGGTGATAGAGGGGTGGTAGTGGGGGGTGGATGAAGTAAAAAAATATTTTGAGGTTTCTGGTCCCTGTACATACACTTAATCACAATTTTTTTTTCATCCCCTTTAATAAGGGGGTGGGGGTGGTAATGGGGGTGGCTAATGCCAATTTTTTTTTTGAGACCTTAGCTTCTCTTGTATATACTAAATACCAATTTCGTGGACTCTTACCTGCTTGATTTACCCATTTACCCCGAATTTACCCCAATTTACACCCCAACCCTTCGACGGAACAAGATGAAAATATAATCTAGTTCTAGATCTCGTTAAAGTACATATGTGTACCAAATTTCAAGTCAATATCTTAAACGGTTCCAGAGTAAACGTGCGCACAAAAAAAAGTTACAGACAGACAGACAGACAGACAGACAGACAGGCAGGCAGACCGACAGACCGACAGACAGACAGAAAATTTTTTTTCGCTCAAACTTAAAATCTCGACGTTTCATGACATTTTAAGCCTATTTGGACAATAAAAATTTTAAAAAATTTTTTTGTCGTTACTATACTTCCACTGGACGTGGAAGTAAAATGAACGAAATCCATTCAATATGACATTACTTCGAAGTTTTGCATATTTTTTACCTCTAGGTACTGTACTACTACCACCTGTCTTTTTATTATTAAAAGGAGACAATTTAATATTTATTATACAATTTCTTAATATTAACAACATATGATCAATACTACTGTACAATATATGAAATATTGAACAATAATATTGATCCCCTAGATGCTTTTGATCACTACTGGTTTTGTACCTATTGATGTAAGTTAAACTACTATATACACCCCGACCGGGATCGTCAGATCGTTGCAATCGGCAGGCTTGCTACAGCCGAGCGCGGAAGAATATGACTTTGGCCCGTTAAAAAAAATCGCTGACTCAATACTATGAACGGGACATGAAAAATATTTATCCTAGAAACTTTTTTCAACTATTGGCTTCAATTTGTACGCAGCATGTATATACAAATTTTCATAAATAAACTTTTTTCTCGATTGCCTAAAATTACGCTACTGAAAATAACAAGTTTGAGTTTCCTACTTAAAAAAAAATAAATCGGGTTCACGTGGGACGTTGTTCGAAAAAAGTTCTCGACCACCGAAAAATGTCGTAAAAAACGATTTCGTGTACACGATTATCTTACCAAAGAATCCCACTAAGTCTGGTTTGGTTCTACGCCGGTTTTTTTTTTCTCGAAAACTAAGCGACTTTACTTCCAGATTTTACTCTACTAATATACTTTTTATTAAAGCGAATAGGTATAACAAAGAGTATGGTTGTCCATACTTGCTGGTTCATATCTTTTAAACAGTGATAGGTCACTCAAATCCTATGATATATTTAGATTTCCCATAAACCGCCTCGATTGTAGCGCTGAGACAAATGACGCAATATACCCTCGATTGGATGGGCAATAAATATTAAAGTAAAGTGTTTTTCTTAGTCATTATGTAAGTGCCTATGGCTATATACTATATAGGTTTACCTAGCTATCACAAGATTTCATATATTTTAGCTATTATGCTATGATTTTATTTTTCAGTACTATCAAAGCATCATTTTAGAAATTGACTTTTTATTGACATATTGTGATTTAAATGGTTCGGTAAATATGAAGGTTTTTGCAGACTATACCGCGAAATTGGCTATTCCGGTATGTTTGTTTTCTGCATTTTGTTTGAGAGCAACTGAAATAAAATCCACATCTATTTGATTATTTTTCAATTAACTAATTGCTTCCTGGAAACCATTCAGTTCAATAATGCCCCTAATTTAATGGCCTAAAAGGTTTTTAGAGTAAAAAGTTCATTACACCTACTAAATACACAACAAAGAACTGACAACCGCAAAAAAATATTTTTAAACCCTTTGTTATTCATATCTTTTTACTCTACAAGTGGCTAATATATGTAAATTACGGCTAGCGGCTCTGAGAATATAAAATATAATATAGAAGATAATATACCAACATTTAATAATAACCAAAGTAAGAAAGGAATGTATAAAAAAGAACTGTGACACTTTACTGAAACAACATAAAGGTAAGAAATTATTGATTTTCGAGCAAAATAATTCACTGGAGTTTTTTAAAACTCTTTTCTACTGGACGAAGCATTAGTTTTATGGAAATGCTCTAAATCTTTTCGTCGCTTATCTGACATTCTGGGTTTCTCAATGTTGCTAATTTTATAGAACAGCAGGTTCAATGCAGATCGCCGTACCTGAAATCTGAGTGCTAACAAAAGTAGAGTTTTTAGTTATCAAAGTAGAATTTTTCGGATGAAAAATCTACCCATTCCACAATTTGTTTGTTTAAGGAATATCGTGCGGAGCTCTATCCTTCCTTGCCTTTATTGAAATGTTGTTTGTAACTTAATCTGTAACGTAAGTTACTTTGTCGTCGTCGAGGTATAGCAGGTAAAGTGCACTTATTTCAATTAGTGCATAAGAGGGCAATTTTAGTCTTGTTCTATTGTTAAAATAGTAAACATGTATCCTGGTGAATTTTTAAATCCGCAATCACAGCAGAATCGCAGCAGTTAATTTTGAATTTGTTAGAATATTTTCAAAAGAAAAATTTATTGTCAATAAAAGCTGCTTTAAAGCGAGTGGGTGGGGCTTTAAAAATCGATGAAAAGACTAAGAAAACTAGATAAAAACGACAAAGAAAATGTGGAACCCCAAGCTTCGGTTAAACGAAATCGTAAAAAGTCCAAAACAGAGTTACACGATGCTGTAAAATATGAAATAAAAATTTTTATCTACGATATGGTGTGTGATCATAAACATATTTCCTTGGCTATCCTTTTAGAAGAGCTAATATCTAAAGCAATAGTTGATATTGGCCGTACCAGTTTATATAAAGTGATTAAAAATTAGGCTTTTCCTTTAAAAAAGATGACAATAGAAGGATGGGAAAGACCACAAATTTATCTGAAACGGTTAGAGTTTTTACGCAAATACGTAAAAAATTTGAAAAGTAGTGACCCCAAAGACAATAGTGTTCTTAGACGAAACTTGGATCTTTAGCAGAGGAGGATTAAAACGTTCTTGGCAAGATGATTCCAGTAAATCGAAAAGGCGTCGTACAGCTACAGAAGGTAAAAGATTTATAGTTGCACATGCAGGATCTATTCACGGCTTTGTTGAAGATGCGAGTTTAGAAACATAGATTTCAGTGATACTGCATTTAAAGCCGAATTGCTGCAAATAGCTGGAGCTAACAGAACAGAACAACACTATGTTGTCGACAATTTAATTAGAGAACATGGACATGAAGTACTGAGGCTTCCACCATATCACTGTCAGTTCAACCCAATAGAACTTGTTTGGGTAATTTGTAAGGAGTATTACGACAAACACATCGGGAAAGATTGTTTTAGTGACGAAGCCGTTCTTGCTGAGGCTTTATCTCAAGTGTCGAGCTAAATTTGGTCCAAGTGTGTATATCACACAAATAAATTGATTTTAGAGACACATGATCGAGAGGTTCATACTGAAGAAGTTATGCCACTCATTATAATTGTTAATAATGAAAGCGACGGTGACACTGACGAAGAAAACTAAATTTATTTATTTATCTTATACTAGGTATTTGTATTTTACTTCCATATTTGTTTTATATAGATTCGGCATAATTAGTATTAAATATGTATATTTTGATTTTAAGATTACATATACTTATTTGACAAAATTCTATTAATGAATAAAAGAGATTTAGCTGCAACTCTTTATGTGTATTTATTTTGTATATTTGTTCTATCATATTTTTTACTTGAAACCAAAACAATTCAATATTATAATTTATTTATTTAACTTAAATTACTATAAATTTACAATAGATGTATTATATATACATATAATTCAATTGCCTTTAAATATATCTAATTAAATACATCAAGTGAAATATAAAACAAAGCGACGCCACTGTGCATTCGAAAACACCAACGAGCCTACGGCATCTTAGTTCAGACGTTCGTGACGTCACACCGGGTCTCTATCAGTGAACAGACTTTACTTGACCTGTTCCATGCTTGCTGATGCCCAGAAACCAGTCCACGGATGGTGTTGTGCGCCTTCTTAACATGGGAGTTCTTTACATTAAAAATACGTCGTTTGCTGCTGGATTATTGCAATGAACAAATTGATTTGCTTACAAGTTTGGTAAATATTACTGAAAGTTGTCCGGTTGGCGTGTGACTTCTATTAAGAGCAGGAATATGGCTAGAGGATAAGGTTTCTAATAGAATTCTGTTTAAATATTATTTATCTACTCCTATTAGGTTATATACTAATTAATGAACTGCTTTTGATCAATTAATAGTATCCATAAACAAACAGCGTGAGTTATTATAACTCACTAGGTACAGAGCCAATCACCTTTATTTTCATGCCTAGCCTGTCCAATTGACGCAACGCGCTACACACGAAGGTGGAGCCAGGGAGGTAGTGACAGATTATTCGCGTTAATATCTATAAAGATTTTCTGAAATGTCACCATTGATTAGTTCGTGCCGAGCCGAATTTTCGCCTTGCAATTTACGATCAGGTTTATCTGGAAGACTTCCTCTTTACGTCGCGACATCGCATCGTACGGCCGTCCCAATGGTGTTTTTCGAAAAATATGAACGTGTCAAGATTGCATGTTTTTGCAATTTTTTCGACTCCGAAATGTAAGCTGTTTTTTGTTATTTTTCGCAGATATCTCCGAAACGGTGGGAGTTAGCTCGAAATAAAGAAAAGTATTTTCCATTACGAATTTTTTGCTATCAGAATTTTGATTTTTTTTTTTTTTTTTTCGTTTCGGAGATAACTACTGAAATGTTGGCCATGCACGGCAAAAAATCGCAAATTTTAAGCTTCTACAGTTGGCAACTTTTTAATATTGGCTCCTACGTTAAAAGACTACTCTAGTTAACTTAAATAGAATTAAATTTGCTAAAACTGCTTTTCTTATTCTTTGAATTCCGACAAAAATGAAGGAATTAGAGGTCGGGATATGGGACCTTTTTTTTTCTGTCGGTAAAATTTACCCATTTTGTCACCGTAATTAATCGGTAATTAACTGAAATCGATCTCATATACGATGTTCACTTAACATCATGTACTACTTTGATGCTCCGTTAATTTTGGCCCTTCGAAACAAAGGTTTATGAGAAAAATTATTTTTTTAAGATTGACATACACTCTATAGGAAAACGTGTAATTTCTTACATTTCCTCGAATATCTCGATAATTATCATTTTTTTTTTTTTCGAAAAATTTGTAGACAGCTTATGTAAAGAGAACTGATTGAGCTTTCCGACGTTTTTTAAATTTTTTCTCTAACATGAAAACAAAACTTTTGACCGAATATGCGCTCCGGGCTATTGCAGTTCGCGCAGAAGTTTTGCATTTTCCGCTGCGTAATATTAATCTACAAAGCTGATTTTTTGTCTACAAGCAGTTTAGGCACAATTTCGATTAAAAATCACATTCTGCCTCCTCTTGAAGGTGGCTAAATCTTTGAAGACAACAAATATAAAAGAGTAAAACAAAATTAAATTTTACGGTTAATTTTATTAATAAACAAACTGAGTAATTTAAACAAAATCTTCTCAATTTAATATTTATTTTTATAATCGTAGATAAAGTATAGTATTCAACTTGCGGTAATGGTAATAACTCACTTGATGAATTACAGCACTCGCCTACGGCTCGTGCTGTAAACTTTCATCTGCGTAAGTTATTACCTACATTACCGCTCATTGAATGGTATACTATTATTAACCAGTTAAAAATATGGTAATTACTATTATTGGAGTTAATGAAAATAATTGCAATTTTCTCTAACAACCTTATTTTAAATAACTTAAGCTTAAGAAATTCATTATTTTCTAGAATAAGTTGCATCAAAACTCGCTGTGATCTCTAAAGAAGCATTAAAAGATTTAGAGTAGATACATTTACCAAGCAGTTTTGTATTGCAAATAGTAAAGGACTTATTGGATTACTCTGATCTTAAAACTACTTCCAGAAAACTTTTCGTTCAGTATTAATAAGTATTTACCTTGCAGTAAAATTAAGGTTAAGTTCATGTAAAAATATAAATTTTGTGTAAGAAGTTTAAACTTTTTTTTTTCAATTAATATTTGATGAATTAAACGAGGAAATAACACTACTTTCTTTTGTTCCAGGTAAAAAGGAATCTGTGCTACAAAGGCGTAAGTTTATTCCAAACTCGTTGAAAACTTTTAATATCTCAAAGTGCATACATAATTTCGCAATTAAGCAGGCCCCATGTTCTTGTCAGAAAAGATTTCATAAAAGGGCCGCCAGTTAAGCGGGAAAAACGCATATTTTAATAAAATATTTACGTGGGGATTATAACAAGTTACTTACTTAATTGTTTCCCAACACGAATATGCCATTTTGTTAAGCAAAACCTCTTTGTGTTTTCTACGTGGCAGATGCAAGTGTTCTCGGGAATTATGACCAAAAGCTTGCAAGTTTTGTAATAATAATAATAATAACAATAATGATAAATACATTTATTCAAAAATGAAATGGTACAAATTCGACAATACTGCCTTCTTCTATTTGCCCTGTACTACTAGCATATCTATTTTCATGGCAATGACATACTATACGGAGGTGTGCACGAGGTCTCCGCACAAAAGTCTCTGATCAATATCCTACGTAACCCATAAACTACTGAAAATACAGGGGACACCACAGAATTATTGACGTTGGATGAGCAACAATTGAGTTCATTCCATAAATAGGCTGCTATATACGTATATGATTTTTGAAAAACAGCCGTCCTGTGAGGGACTAGGGGTGCGCGATATTTTCGATATATCGATAGGTATCATAATTATCGATACATCGAAGGGTGATAATTCAAAGAAAAAATATCGATATATCGATAAATTATCGCTTACCGATAAATTGTCGTTCGTCGATATCAATCATCGATAAATTATCATTTATCGATTTGGCGATAAGTTATCGTTTGTGGAAATAGAATCAAATTCATCTACATGCAAAGAACAGTTTTATTGATATCGTATCGTATCGTGTATTATTATTAGTATAGTTCATCTGGTAGTATTATGAAATGCACATGGTTATTTCGTACCAAAATATTCATAATACTATATTAATATTTCAGTACGAAATACCTATTAGGTCAGTAGGCTTAAAATCCAAATCGGAAATAATTGCTACAAAAGGTTTTATTGTTTCAATGGCTTCGTTTGTTGCCTAATATGACTATTCTAGGTTTTCCCCCCCAGCGGAGGGGGGGGTCCCAAAAGGGGTATTTTTGCGGTTTTACGGTTATATCTCGTAAAGGACTCACAATATCGAAAACATAGTCCTATTAAAAGTTGTAGGACATTAAATTCTGCATTGAATGAGACCAGACGCATATTTTTTGGACCATCAGTTCCCATACTAGTGCTCATCAAAGTTGGACAAATTTTACATATTTATGAAAAATATTCGTTTTAACTTCTGCTTTTTGGTAATATCATCTAAACTAACGCAGACCACTTGATTGTTGCCACGGCCCTTAAGGTATCACAGGAGCATGAGAAGGTTGTGGTAGTTAGTGAGGATACGGAGCTCCTCATCATGTTGGAAGGCTGGGATTAATTGCTCATTGATTTGTGCCTGCAAGGGGAACTCCTGCACTAACTCCGTCCAACTAGATGTTGACGAAGATCTGGACTGCATATATAGGGCGACGAAAATTACAGACTTTCAGGAGCCGAGTGATGGAGCGACGGACTCCGTATCGGAAATTACAAACTTTGAGGAGCTGAGTGGCCCAGTGAGAATCAAACGTCGACGTCTGTGAAATTTGTGTACCTACCTATTTTTCCCCTTTTCATCTTCATACCTTAACTACAATTTTTGTTATTATGAAATATAATCATCACTAATTGATTTCAAGAATTGTGTTTCTTATCTTGCTTCCATCTTTATATCAGTTGAATGGATCTCATCATATTCTATATGAAACCATTTTTTAATATTATCTTTTTATATATTCTACAACTAATACTATTATGTACTATATTTTTCATAAATATGTAAAATTTGTCCAACTTTGATGAGCACTAGTATGGGAGCAGGTGGTTCAAAAAATATGCGTCTGGTCTCATTCAATGCAGAATTTAATGCCCTACAACTTTTAATAGGACTATGTTTTCGATATTGTGAGTCCTTTACGGGATATAACCGTAAAAATACCCCTTTTGGGGGTACATTTTTACCCCCTACCACTTAAGCACAACTCCGCCGGGGGGGGGGGGGGGGCTAGGAGGGTCATAATAGGCAACAAATGAAGCCATTAAAACAATAAAACCTTTTGTAGCAATTATTTTCGATTCGTCTAATTTTTTGGTTTTACACTACTGACCTATATTGAAAGATAAAAAAATTAAATGTTCAGTATTCTGAGGGGAGAGAAACTCGTATATCGGTCATTACTTGTCCCCCTTTACTGAATAACTCTATGACTGCACATTGGTTGCTTGGGTACATAAATACTTTTTTGCTAAAATGGCCAATTTCAGAATTTCGGGTATAGAGCCCCCATTGCAAAGGGATCTTCACCAGCTTCCAAACTGCAACATTGCAAATATCGATCGATTTCATCATCGTTTTCTTGCATTGTGGCTATTCCTGTATAGTATTCCTTAAAAAAGCACCTAATCCATTCCTTTTTTTAAGTACAGCTTTGTTTGTTGATTCAACATTTGAGTTACTCTTTTCATTTAGTATTAGGCTTTTGAATACAACGGGAACCTTTCGCTATATACTTAGCAATAGCAATAAGTATCGATACTTATTGTTGTATCGGTGATTATTGATGTATCGATAACACAGCCGTCTTTGCACGAAATATTTACAAAAAAACTCGTCAAATAATGCTTCATTACACCCCTCGTAGGGGTGGGTGTGGATTTAATTTGCATATATTTCTTTCTAATGCTCAAAATCTTATTTTAAAATGTTTTCTCAAAGTATTTACAAATTGTTGCATTTCATTATAAAGCTTTACCTATCACTCTATTTTAGGGGATGTTTTTGCGTTTTACTAAAAAACTACCTGGGTAACCCGTATTTTTGGTTGCGGATTCGGATTCAGCATAAAAAAATACACAAAATCTATGTATTCACGTCTCTGGTACAGAACTTTTTTTTTTGTGGGGCTGTGTAATTATTGAGTTATCGATTAATCGATCGTTATCGATATTTTTCCATTATCGATAATCGATAATAGATTTCACTTATCCCCTAGTAGAAAAAGCTTAGCTATATACAGGGTGATTCTTTTAAGGCGGCCATTAAAATATTTCGCACTTGTAGATAAGATAGACATTTGAGATTTGGTACCCTACCATAGTCAACCATTGCGAGTTCGAAAAGTCGGTACCAACTTGCTTATTTTAAATGGGACACCCTATATATTTTCGAATTTTCGAAATGACCATAAAATTCTGAGTCAAAACATGTACACACCCTGTACCTAGACCGAGTAGTTTCGGAGATATTTGACATTTTATAAAAAATTTGACAGGTGCAGCGGTTTGCAAGAACCGTTATAACTTTCTTTGTGTAGGAGATCCTTATTTGCTCCTTGGTACGTAGAAAGAACACAAAATGAGCTACTCTCTACAAAAAGAAATAGATTCCATAATAGTATACCAAGTGTTTTATCTTTCACATTTTGTCAAATTCAAACCTCAAAAACTTTTTTATTTCAAATAGAATACCCTGTATTTTTTTTACATCAAATTATGTTAAATTAATGTCCCATTTTTCTAGTATAAGCACTATATGGGTTAAAGTTACAACTTTTCGAGATATTGGCGATTTTCTTAAATGTTTTTAATTTTTAATAATTTTTTTTTAATTTTTAATAAAAATCGCCATCAACTTACCCATGATTAGAAACAATCATTAATGTCAGTCATTCTTTTATGATAAAAACTGCCAGCATGTTTAAATTACACCCACGAAGACTTTTAGGTTTGTTTATTATTTATGGAGAATGTGATAAAGTAATACCAAGAACATGTAACACATTTGCTACTCGATACCCACTGTAAAACGCATATTGGATAATTTTAGAATATTTGGCTCTGTCAAATGGCACGTGCCAAATTTTATTATGGCAATCGATGTAGAATTAAAGAAGTGTACTTATATCAGCATGTCCTATATCTAACACATGTAATTTTTTAATTATTCGCAAGTTTTTGTTGAAAATTATAATTTATCCAAAAAAAACGTAAAAGTCTATGAAACAATTGAAACAATAAAGTGGGTGTCGAGTAGCAAATGTGTTACATGTTCTTGGTATTATTACTTCATCACATTCTCCATAAATAATAAGCAGATCTAAAAGTCTTCGTGGGTGTAATTTAAACGTGCTGGCATTTTTTAACAAAAGCAAATGACTGACATTAATGATTCTTTCTAATCATGGGTAAGTTGAAGGAAATTTTTACTAAAAATTCTTTGACATTTAAGAAAATCGTCAATATTTCGAAAATACTTCAACCCGTACAATGCTTATACTATAAAAAAGGGAATTTAATTCAACATAATTTGATGTAAGAAAATACAGTGTGTTCCATTTGAAATAAAAAAGTTTTTGAGGTTTGAATTTGACAAAATGTAACGTGAAAAATAAAACACTTGTTATACTATTTTGGAATCTATTTCTTTTGCAGAGAGTAGCTCAACTTCTGTTCTTTCTACGTACCAAAGAGCAAATAAGGATCTCCTAGACGAAGAAAGTTATAACGGTTCTTGCAAACCGTGCACCTGTCAAATTTTTTATAAAATGTCAAATATCTTCGAAACTGCTCGGTTTAGGTACAGGATGTGTTACATGTATTGACTCAGAATTTTATGGTAATTTTGAAAGTCGAAAATATATAAGGTGTCCCATTTAAAATAAGCAAATTGGTATCGACTTCTAGTATTTCCGGAAGTGCCGCCATTTTGAAACTATTATTTTCGGACTCGCAATGGTCGACTAGGATAGGATACCAAATCTCAAATGGCTATCTCATCTGCAAGTGGGAAATATTCTAATGGTCGCCTTAAAAGAATCACCCTGTAGAGTGTACAAAACTAAACTAAATATTGCTTTTATTTAATAAAATGATATACCTATTTCATCCTAAATACCAAAAAAACATAAGTTTTGATTTGTCCAAGACGCATTCTATCTACAAATAGCAGGACATAGTTGTCGGTCAAAAAATGAACATACTTCTAATCTTCTTTAGTTCTTAGTTTATACTTGAGCAAAATTCAAATATGTTTTCTATTTTGAAGGCATGTATTACTGTACTGGTAGGTTTAAAACAATATTTTTTGTCTTATTTAATTATCTGAATTATCCTCGGATTTATTTAAATTTTAAATAAAAACCGCTGCCCAAGGAATCACTACTTCCACATCCAGATTCTCTATCACTCACAACGAAAAAACTTTGTATGTGGAAATAATTGAACTTTATTAAAGTTATATAATATTTGAAAATCCTCTACCCCAAAAACCCATAAAACGATACCCCACATCGGTAGTGGGGTGGGGGTGGTGATAGGGGGTGGTAGTGGGGGTGGATGAAGTTAAAAAATATTTTGAGGTTTCTAGTTCTTGTACATACACTAAATCACAATTTTTTTTCATCCCCTTTAATAAGGGAGTGGGGGTGGTAGTGGGGGGTGGCTAATGCCAAAAAAGTTTTTGAGACCTTAGCTTCTCTTGTATATACTAAATACCAATTTTATGGACTCTTACCTGCTTGATTTACCCATTTTCGCCAAATTTACCCCAATTTACCCCCCAGCCCGTCGTCGGAAGGACATGAAAATATAATCTAGTTCCAGATCTCGTTAAAGTACATACGTGTACCAAATTTCAAGTCAATATCTTAAACGGTTCCAGAGTAAACGTGCGCACAAAAAAAAGTTACAGACAGACATACCGACAGACAGACCGACAGACAGACCGACAGACAGACCGACAGACAGACCGACAGACAGACCGACAGACAGACCGACAGACAGACAGACAATTTGTTTTCGCTCAAACTTAAAATCTCGACATTTTAAGCCTATTTGAACAATAAAAATTTTTAAAATTTTTTTTGTCGTTACTATACTTCCACTGGATCTGGAAGTAAAATAAAAAATAAGCTGATATACCTACTTTCTAGTTTTAATACCGTGAACTTCACCAAGAGAAAAACTTTCCCTTTTTTTTATTTAACATGCTTTTATTAGGTCGACCTGTAACTATCTATGTAAGCAATAAGCTCTAAGGAACTGTATTTCACCCAATTCTAATTGTTGTATCATCATGAAATTTAGCAATTGTGGTGTGTAACTCTGATAACAATACAATATAGTATATTCAATATTATAATATGTTCAAAATGACCACCGCCCCAAGATGGCGGATTATCATTTTATTTACAACCCCCTTGATATAGGTATCAAAAGAAAGGGCTTGATAAATAGAAAACAAATATGTGATCAAAACTTAAAAATTCAAAATGGCGGCGTCAACAAGGCGAATAGGTCTCATCAATTATCGTCGATTTCGACTGAAAATCGGTATCTGTGGGTTACCGAGGTTGCGGATTACAATTATCCGGTCCAATATTATAATGTGTTCAAAATGGCCGCAGCCCGAACATGGCGGATTATCATTTTCTTTACAACTCCCTTGATATGGGTATCAAAATAAAGTGCTTGCTAAGTAGAAAACAAATCTCTGATCAAAATTTAAGAATGGCGGCATCAACATGGCGGATAGGTTTTATCAGTTATCGTTGGATTCAACTGATAATCCGTATCTGTGGTTTATTGGGGTTGCAGATTACAATTTTCCGGTCCAATATTATATGTTCAAAATGGCCGCCGCGCCAAGACGGCAGGTTATCATTTTCTTTACAATTCCCTTGATATGGGTATCAAAAGAAAAGGCTTGATAAGTAGGAAATAAATATGTGATCAAAACTTAAAAACTCAAAATGGCGGCGTCAACATGGCGGATAGGTTTTATCAATTATCGTCGAATTCGAATGAAAATCAGTATCTGTGGGTTATCGAGGTTGTAGATTACAATTATCCGGTCCAAATTTAACAATTCAAAATGGTGGCGTCAAAATGACGGACTAGTTTTGTAATTTATGGTATGATTCGTATGAAAATCGATATCTGGGGATTTGCGAGGTCGCAGATTATAAACATTTAGTCAAATTCTTTATACAAATGTCAAAATTAATAGTATAAAAGACTAAAAAAACATACTTTTATAAATACTGCACTAAAAAAAAAAATAGCGTTCGAAAAACACTTTTATATTCAAATATTATACTTACAAACACGGCTTAGACTAAGGCCTTTACGGGGTAGACAGGGAGAACTGGTTTGATGATTATTTTTTGCTTTTCAGTGTGCAGTGTTTATAAAAGCGTGTTTTTTTAGTTTTTTAAACATACCACCGTGAACATATCCACAGTGGGTTAACGTGATAGTGTATGTATAATGGCATATATGGTCATATTGGTTCTAAATGACTCCTCTATAACTTGTTTAAATTATTATATCAATGTACCAAACATCCTATCTAACCGAGGAATAAATGGTAAGACAAGCCCCAGAAACAATCTTCTGAAAGATCATTGTCTAATAAATTTACTTA
The DNA here is from genome assembly GCA_936432065.2 of Rutpela maculata. NCBI lineage: Eukaryota > Metazoa > Arthropoda > Insecta > Coleoptera > Cerambycidae > Rutpela > Rutpela maculata. The sequence goes on from OW386285.2 coordinate 117,750,799, forward strand.
AAACGTCCAATACAGTGCAATACAGTTTCTCGATATGAAATACCAAAATCTATGCCAAATGTACATATGTTTTGGAACAAATTCTAAAGCTCTTATAATCCTCAATTTATGGAAAGCTATAATAATTGTGACAACTTTAAATCGTAAATTATCGTTTTAGAGAGGAAAATTTCGATTATAACGTTGTAGGAAGATTTAAGTGGGGAATAATAATTAATAAAGTGTGCGCTGTAGATGTCGTGTCTAAAGTAAATGTGATATACTTAGGAATGTGTTTCCGTTTAGAAAATAATTAACATAAGAATGTAAAGTCGAGGAATTTTCTGAATTACACAAACTACTAAATGGCAGGTGAATTTTAGTAATTATATTTAATTGAGAATAACATGCTTAATTTACTTTTATTAAGGTACTAGAGCCCAATTAAATTGATCGATTTTTATCAAGTAGTATGTTTTTTTTTTTTTTCAAAAATTGTATTCTGTAAATGGAAGTCTTTGCGTTAGTTATATCGATTTTGTTATTTTAACAACAAAATTATTGGAGAGTATTGTGTTGAACGGCCAAGAGAATTAACACTGAAGTGGAGACAATTTAAGAAAAAATTCACTAGTCTTCTAGGCATGAAAGTAATTAAATTTTTTAATATTGTAGTTTTGTCCCAAATTGTTCCATTCGTTTCCACTTAACCGATAGAAAAAAATAGTAATGATATACACTAAAATATATATATACTCAAACATAAACATTTATACGTATACGTATACCAAACAGTTAAATTATAATGCTCACAAATATAGCATTGTAATGAAAATATTGATTTCATGGGAAATTATTATTTATTCTGCCCTAAATTTTTGAAATCGTAATATTTTTTTTACTCTTTTAACCAGGGGGGCTAGCAGTGGGGGGTGACTTAAATCAAAACATGTTTCGAGGCCTTTGGCTCTTGAGCAAACACTAAATCACAATTTTATTTTTTTCACCCCCTTTAATAATAGAGTGGCGGTGGTAATGGGGGGTAGTGGAGGTTACTAATGCCAACAATAATATGAGGCTTTTGGTTTTTGTATACACAATAAGTTAAAGTTTATTGTTTTCCCCCTTTATTAATGGGGTGGCGGTGGTAATGGCGATGGTAGTGGAGTGGCTGATGTCAAAACTAATTTTGAGGCCTTTGGTTACTGTGCACGCACTAAATCACAACTTTGTTTTTCTCATACCCTTTGAAAATATTCAGGCCTATGATTCTTGTACATATATTAAATCCCAATTTTTATGGACTGCTTGCTCCACCGATTTACCCTTACTTACCCACAACTCTTCAACAGAATAAGATCAAAATATAATCTATACTACGTGCAAAAAGAGTAGACAATGGAAGAATGTGAGTTGACGCTAACAAGAGGATAGCGGCACGCCCGCCCGATGCCTTGCGCATTAACATACGCATCCTAAAGCACATGCCGCTCCACTTTTAAGGTCTCCAACTCGGATTCCTCCACTGTCTACTCTTTTTACACATAGTATAGTTCCAGATCTCGTTATAATGCGTACGTGTACCAAATTTCAAGTCAATATTATAAACCGTTCCAGGGTAATCGTGCGCACAATAAAAGAGTTACTGACCTACACAATATTTTTTTGCTCAAATTTAAAATCTCAATGTTTCATGACATTCTAAGATTATTTGATCAACAAGATTTTTAATTTCTTTTTTACGATTACTATACTTCCCATGCACGTGGATGTGGAAGTAATTAAAGATTATAACCAGAACAGTTACAAAGATATATTTATTATTGAAGAATTTCTGTTTTGAAAACAGAGAGTTATACTCTTTCACAGCATGAATTCGTAAACATTCTAGAAAAATATGTTCAATTTTAAATAATCTCATTCAACAGGTTGGACAATATGGTGTACTTTTAGCGCCTAGGAGGAGACAACTCGATGATAGATGAGTGTGGCTAATTCTCCGATGAGTTGAGACCATGCTCTCGTCGTGAGAGTTCAGAGGGTAGTTTCCAGGGAAAGGGATAAATTACTTAGGAAATGATAAACGTTAACTTTTGTCTCTGTTTAGTTTTAAGTTAATTAACTGTAAATCAAGTTGTCGCTTTAACTTCAAAATTGTTGCAGGACAGACCGAAATTGCGAGTATTTGAATCAGAATAATGTGGAGCTGCATCTTCTGCAAATAAAACGCATTTAACAGGAGAAATAAGTCTTGACGTAAATAATGAATAACGGCGGTCCAAGCACCGAGCCTTGGGGCACACCGTGGGTAATTAATTCTTAATCAGATTTGATACTCTCTCGGATATTCTTGACTCTTTGTCTTTAAGGCAGGATTTTATACGCAATAAGTATGTAATAATTTTATAAATAACATAATGTCTGGGGAAAGTGTCCATGTAATTTTCTAGAAAACCCTTCGTGAGTCCAAAGTCGGATTATATCTCATTAACAAAATAAACTTTGTTTTTAAATGATATCGCTGTTTCTTGATAAAGAAAGAAAGCGTCTAGTTGTACTATTTCGCGAAACGGCTTTTAGTTTTGACCATGGATTATTTTACCTTCCATTACTTCTAAAATTAGTTTGCTTTTGCTTTGTTACATTTGGTTTAAACCTTATTGTTTACAGCTTTAGTTATTTTTGGCATTGATAAACATTTGCTTCTTTCAAGCGGCTGGTTTATGAATCATGGCTTCTCCCATTTTATACGAAACTAGAGTATGTACGGTTTCATACCTAATAGTATGAGTTTTAGATGCATACCATTGCAGGTAGACCATTTATCTCAAAGTAATATGAAGATAATGGCAAGATTGTGTGAATGAAGATTCCATCGTGATGATTTAAAAATTTCAATCTGTTGCTTGTCATTTCTTCGATTGGCGGTATAACAACTAAACATTAATCTGAAGACAGGTTGTGACTGAATCTTCTAAGATGGAGATACAGTAGCTCTACGGATGTCAAGGTCATTAAAAACATTTAGACTACTGTCAATTAAGAAGAATTGTTGCTAATTGGAAAAATTAATTCTTTAACGTCTCAATAAAAGCTAGTAAATCGCCGCGAGGAAATTTCAATTTGACAACATCACAACAACCATTCCCTACGACATTGTCTTGTGCCGCAGCTGAGACTCGAACCTAGGAGAAGAGAGGGGATAGCCGTGTTGTCTCTCACGCAACCGCAATCTAGCCCAGCAAACATTTAGGTATTATTTGACGTCAAGACTACCTAAATTATGTATAATAAATTTAGTCGCAAAATTAAAATTAACCATGTTTTGGTAAAATTTACGTTGACGCTACGTGGAATCGACATAAGTGGAGAATAAGACGACGTCGAAATTAGGTTATATCGACTAAGACAGGTAAAATTACACATAAATCGTACTTGTAGTCGCACAATATATTTGGTTAGTAATACCTGTTTAGGTAAATTTTACTTAAATTCGATGTCAATTCGACATCGAGTTGACTAGCTTTAGGTAGAACTTACGTATTTAAGTATGTGAAATTGGAAAATGACACCAAGAGGAAAAAAATAAGGTTTTTATACCTCTTTGGTAATTTTCTCTATAATATTGTTGTCAGTCACCTACAAATTTGAAGAGATACTCACAATGACGATACAAGATGAATGTCTGTAACTAAAATAAATCCAATTTATAAGTGAAGTATTTGCAGTACTCGCTTGTTGAAATCAATGCGACGAAAATTTTTTTGTGTATAATAGCAGCTGTACTTCGTAAAATAACAATGCGCCTCCAAAATATTCATCTATAAGGAAATTCTTATTGCCAAAGTAAAAAAATTATAGTAATAATTTGAGCCGAAAAGTATGCTATACTTGTTAACTATGAGTTTACAGGTATAATTATGTATTTTTTTTATTTTTTCGTCAGTTTGTTTCCATACACACTCATTTTTTAAATTCTAATTTGGAATCATATTTCAACTCTGCTAAGAAAATATGGCGTCTTGAGCTAATTTAACCTTAAAGTTAACTGCCTTTGTAAATGCAACTACAAAAGATAATTGACTTAATGGTTGAAATCAGGTAGATAAGCCAGGTAGAATTTATCTATTTTGTCGACCTAATATTACTTCAAAGGTGTATAATAATAGTGACCAAATAGGTTGCTATTTAGGTATACATTACGTAGGATTTACAACAAAATCTACCTAATAAGATATTCGACTATTAGGAATATTTTTATTCGCTAAAAAGTAAATACTACCTAATTATATTACCTATTTCTACCCTATTGTAAACTTATCCTTCAGGTCATTTTTGGTAGATTTTTTTAGTAGTTTTTCACTCGCTGTTTTCGTTAAATTTACTTTCAAGGAAAATTGTGTATGAGGTAGATTAATTGGTATTATTTACGTAAACTAAAATCTAAAGTAAGACCAATTGGTAAATTTTTATCGGAAGTGTATTTTTCTAGTCAATTTTACGTCATAATTACCTTAACAAGTAAATTCCTCTTTTACCAAGTCGAATTGGAGCTAATTTTAACAAAAATGTTTGCTGGGAGCCCACAGGTACCGTCTCGGCAACACGTGAAAAGCATCACTACACATCCATATCCTAGCCAGGATTCGAACCCGGGTCCTAGCGGTCGCAAGCCTAACATCGTAAGCACTGCACCACTGAGTCGATCATTTCAAAAACTGGTTTGCCAAAAATGTATATTACTGCCCCTTTAAACAACAATTTGAAAAGTAATTTTGGGATAAAAATATACAAGTATTTACACTCTGTTAGGAAATTAGATATAGCCTCTACTTTCATATTCAGCAAGCGTTCACGATTCACATCCAACCATTTAATAACAAAGCCCTTTCCCAAAGGAAATTTAAATTTACTATCCTAAAGTGAGCTTATCCAATTAATATATTTTCTGTAAACACAGTAAATTAACATGAACAGGGTATTTACTCCATGACGCATATTACGCGGGTCTAAGTATATTAACAAGTGGTTCGTAAGGGGTTGAATACAAAGGGTTTCGAAATGGTGTCTATTTCCAGTTTAATTAGACAGATCATCAATTCCAGACACGTAAGACCTTTTGATGCGATAAATGTGTGGTTTAACAATAAACATAATACATAAGCTTATAAATAACGGACCTAACTTGGAATAGAATTTAGTCACTTGTCGACATTTGCTTCATAATAACAGAAATCAATATTCAAAATTATTTTTTAGCTGTTTATCTAATATATTCATTGGGTCCTACGTGTATGAATGATGCAAATTTTCAGTCAAAACTGATCACAGAACAAGAAAATGAAAATGCATGCAACGTACCTTATCCTTGCCGTTATACATTATCCTTTTTGTGGTTTGCCGATGACAGCTTATGTCTGAGGAAATAAAACCAGTGCTCGTATTTTTAACCTTACATGATCTGTATTTCATTTTGAATTGAAGTACATGAAGTACTATCTAAAGACTACATGTAAGTTAAAACTACAGATCAAAATAACATCGTAATGAAATTTTTCTGAAATCTATGTTTTTTGCTACTTTTGGAAGTTTTTCATTTATTATTTACAACAATGTTCAGTAATTGGACTTGGATTGAATGTACCTAAATGAATTAACCGAGGAGAAGAACATTGTTGGTATTTCATGTCGTTGGTGCAACATGAAATGTTGTTGGATTTTAGGATGTAGTCTCGCATCGTAGATAGGACCTAAGGACGCCCTGGTTGTCTAACGGTATTTCGACAAAATCAGATCTGCTATCTTCTGCTTCTCGGTGATAGCTGCCCACTGCAGCTTCTACTCACAAGTTCTAGACGTCTAGAAAAATATTCAAAACTTTCCAACCCGCACATAAACAATTGCAAAAGTTATAAACAAATGAAGGTTGAAAGAATAACGAGTTTTGTTTTTGTAAATAACTCGAAAGCTATTAGTATTTAAGAAATTTTAAAGAAAGATTCTTAAAGAGGAAGAAATTTTCAATAAAACAGTCCCGACTCTCGAAACTCTATCTCTATTATTAATAATTTTAATTTAATGTTGAAAGAGCTCCGCGCGGCGAACACTAAGCCGTTACAATGCTCTGAAACCGGCCGTAATAAGCAAAAATATTTTTTTTATGTTATTAAATATTAATTTAAAAATTTTAAAAAAATATGGTGTTATTTAGACACTTAAAGGAACAATATCCCGTTGTAAAAAAAATTTTTCACCGATTTTTTATAAAATGAGCCTATTGTTAATTAACAAATTTTTTTAGAGTTTGCGTTTATATTTCAAGTCGGATAATTGTTAAACGAAAGCCACTAAAATTATTTCGCTTCGTGGAGACCCTATGTCAACTATACTTTATAGGATTATGATATTGCGATGTTTTTAATTATTATAGTCTATTAGTTATCAATTATATAACTTAACAAAAAACTAAAAAATGAAAAAGTGAGGTTGAAAACTTTTTTTTATTAATTCATTCAATTCAAAAGTACTATAAGATCCCATAAGCTTTAAATTTTTATTGCTCATTGTTTAAAGAAATTTTATAAACAAACGGATAAATTACGTATTTAAAAAAAAAAATCCGTTTTATTGGTTATAAAATATTATGATTAAAAGAAAAAAAGAAAAAAATTTTCTTAAAACATTTAATTATCTATAATCATTTTTTTTCCTTTTTTCAATATTTAAACGAATTATTAAGAAAAAATTTTATTCTTAAAATTCATTATTTGCAATTCTCTACAAGCTGGAAAAATGATTTTTTTTTTGTTAATTTATTTGTTTATTTAATAAACAATTTGTTATTAACAATCGCCGAATGTATTTATATTTTTTTTAGATAGGAAAAAAATAACAAAAACAACCGTATACATAAACATGTCAAAAAAAAAAAATTAAATTTAAAATTCTATAAAAATATTTTAAAAAAATTTTGACATATTTATGTATACAGTTTTTGTTATTTTTTTTCTATCCAAAAAAATATAAACACGGCGATTGTTGATAACAGATTGTTTATTAAATAAACAAATAAATTAACAACAAAAAAAATTTTCTTTTTACCAGCTTATAGAAAATTGCAAATAATAAATTTTAAGAATAATATTTTTTCTTAATAATTTGTTTAAATGTTGAAAAACGGATAAAAATGATTACAGACAATTAAAAAAAATTTTTAAGAAAAATGTTTTTCTTTCAATCATAATATTTTATAACCAATAAAATGGTAAAAAAAAAAAATTTCAAAAAAATTTTTCATTTTTCCAGCTCGTAGAGAATTGCAAATAATGAATTTTAAGAATAAATTTTTTTCTTAATAATTCGTTTAAATATTGAAAAAAGGAAAAAAAATAATTATAGACAAATAAAAAAATTTTTTAAGAATTTTTTTAAGAAAAATCTTTTTCTTTCAATCATATTTTATAACCAATAAAACGGCAAAATTTTTTTTTTCAAAAATAAGTAATTCCTCTATTTGTTTATAAAATTTGTTTAAACAATTAGCAATGAAAATTTAAAGTTTATGTGATCTTATAGTACTTTTGAATATAAAAACAGTAATAATAACTAAAATTAATAAAAAAAAAATTTCAACCTCACTTTTTAATTTTTTAGTTTTTTGTTAGATTAAATAATTAATAACTAAGAGACTATAACAATTAAAAACATCCCATTGTTATAATCCCATAAAGTATAGTTGACATAGGGTATCCACGAAGCGAAATAATTTTAGTGGCTATTGTTTAACAATTATCCGACTTGAAATATAAACGACAAACTCTAAAAAAAAATTGTTAATTAACAATAGGCTCATTTTCTGAAAAATCGGTGAAAAAATTTTTTTACAACGGGATATTGTTCCTTTAACTATCTAAATAATACCATAATTTTTAAAAAATTTTAAATTAATATTTAATAACATTAAAAAATATTTTTACTTATTACGGCCGGTTTCAGAGCATCGTAACGGCTTAGTGTTCGCGCGCGGAGCTCTGTTTTCAACATTAAATTAAAATTATTAATAATAGAGATAGAGTTTCTGGAGTTGGGACTTTTTTATTGGAAATTTCTTCCTCTTTAAGAATCAGTCTTTAAAATTTCTTGAATACTAATAGTTTTCGAGTTATTTACAGGAAACAAAACTCGTTATTTTTTCGATCTTCATTTGTTTATAACTTTTGCAATTGTTTATGCGCGGGTTTGAAAATTCTGAACATTTTTCTAGACGAATCGCATCATATTTTTACGAGCTTTATCAAGAATTAACACGGCTTTGAACTTGTGAACTAGTGAATGTGAATGTGATTTAGTGTGTGTACAAGAACCAGAAACCTCAAAATATTTTTTTACTTTATCCACCCTAAAGTAAAAAAATATTTTGAGGTTTCTGGTTCTTGTACACACACTAAATCACATTTTTTTTTCATCCCCTATAATAATGGGGTGGGGGTGGTAATGGGAGTGGTTAATGCCAAATTTTTTTTTTTGAGACCTTAGCTTCTCTTGTCTATAGTAAATATCAATTTTATGAACTCTTACCTGCTTGATTTACTTGTTTACTCCAAATTTACCCCAATTTACCCCCCAACCCTTTGACGGAACAAGATCTAGTTGTATATCTCGTTAAAGTACATATGTGTACCAAATTTCAAATCAATATCTCAAACGGTTCCAGAGTAAACGTGCGCACAAAAAAAAGTTACAGACCGACAGACAGACCGACAGAAAGAAATTTTTTTTTGCTCAAACTTGAAATCTCGACGTTTCATGACATTCTAAGCTATTTGAACAATAAAAATTTTTAAAAATTTTTTTGTCGTTACTATACTTCGACTGGATGTGAAAGTAATTAAAGAGATTATGGAAATTGTAATAAATAATTTAAACAAACAAAAATGTTCAACTCAGCAGCAAAATAAATAGACTGCCTTGGCTGTATTCCTGCCGTATTATCAGCAGCGGCAATCAATCTACTACTTTTATTACCTAAAAATTATATTTTTTTATATACTAATACATAATTGAGGTGAAATGGTACACATTTTTTAGAATATTTTTTACATTTTTCAGATAAGCAAGGATGAACACCAAATTTGCAAAAAATATTCTAAAATCTGTAGTCCATTTCGCCTATTGCGACCTTAATCTGGGAATAACCTGTATATGTAATAGCATATAAAAAATATTTTTTTATTGTTAAAAATAATTTTACAAACTTGGTAAATTCTGCAGTAAACGTGCAAAAGTCGATAAATCCATATTTATTAATTTTGAGGTATTGGAAAAAAATAGTAGGTACAGAAGAATCCTCTAAATATTTCAGAATTGTTAATACTGAGTTAATCTGTTTGTGGATCATATAATACAATCCTAAACTCTTGTTTTCATAATATTCTTTTTGGTCTCTTTATTTTTGACTTTTGTTTGAATTTATCGGTTATTGCTAGGATGTCTAATTCTAAAGTTAAGATTAACCACTTAATGGATTTTACTAGTGAATTATGATTTTCTCATCATTTATGGTCATATAAAGTTAAAAATGAAGAGGGTAACTCAATAAAAAAAACATTTTTATTCCTGGTATAAATTCAATGTAGAAAAGGAAAACGCTAAATACTTTATACTGCACCCGTAGTGAAGTAAAAATTTCGAACTGTGCATATTTTTACCACTGCATCATCATTGAATTTGGATTTATCAGTATTTGCATAGAATCGTCACTTTCAGACAACATTTTCAAGGATATTTATCGTAATCGAAACGTAGCTCAGAAAGAGTAAAAAGTGAATTTATCGGCTTTTGCATGTTTGCATCAGAATTATGTGATGTCATGAAATCATTCATTTATCTCCAGTGCTTATACAATTTCTTTGAATTATGGAAAGTGCGAGATAGAAGTACAAAGACATGTATGCCACTATACCGCCAATTAAAAGCATGTATTCATAGAAATCATAGAAATGATAGAGATGTAAAAAAAGAAATATAACATACATAATTACAATTGCATACATACGTTACAACACCTGCCACCTATAGTGGAATCTTCTACTTGTTCATTTCTTTGATTTTCTTATTAAAGTATCTCATTAATTTGAAATGGTATCGCTTAATCACGGAGAGAAACATGACATTTTGTAATTTAATAGTAAAGATAAATATGTAGGGAGTCGCAGCTGTGACAACAGACGAGAAATTGCATATAATCTTATATTAATTTTAAAACATAAATCGCATAAGCCGGAATGACGAATTGTATTTGTCTTCCTATAAATATGAGATCTCTCTACTATGTAGTTTTGTCGTATTGGTTGACAGAAACACCACTTGCTGCCATAAGGAATATCAGCATTAAAATTGAAGATGTACCAGCTGAAATATAACATTTTTATATTTTCGTTATATTGCTCCTTCCTGAAATCCGTTTAAATATACATACAGGGTGTCTGCTGTATACGTACAAATATTTTGTACGGTAATATATCGCCCCAAAAGAAGCAAAAAAGTGTTGTAAAATTTTTGCTTTACTCCAACGGTTTTGATTGTTATTTTCTAAAATAAAAACGATATTTTCAGGCCAGGTAGTATTTGGGTAGTAATATATAAAATATTGTGTAGGTCAGTATTGCAGTGCAGTTCAATGTCTTCTTGTGACCTCCCTTTTTATTATGCTTATTGTATTGATGATGAGACATAAAAGGCTTTAAAAAAATGGTGTCTCTTTCATAAAAGGAATCCTCCGCTGTCGGCGTCGATAAAGAAAATGTTCATACGTTTTTCATACTTCGTCGTTTAGGAATAGGTAGGAAGACCGCCACTTGTCAATCATACAGTGTTGACAATGTGTTCGATTTATCTAGTTTTAAAGTTAATTTGTAGTAAGAATAATAAAACGGTGTAATGAACGAGGTGATGAGTTAAGTGTTTATTGAAATGAAATGAACCGCTATTAATTACTACACTGGTTAAAAGAAAAGTTCTATAATAAATTATAACATGGTAATTTTTTAATATAGTCCTTAAAATACATTTTTTACAGACAGTAAATTACTGAGATCAGTGACGTTTTTTCAATAAAGACACAAGGAGCTTCAACAAATCGACCCGGAGATCCTACTTTTTCTAATAAATCCTATGGAATAACTGTGATTTGTGAAAAATTGCCAAGATGACAATGAGTGAATTAATATTAAATGTCAGTTAGTGTTTTCATTTCAAAACAAAATTAAACAAGGTAAAAGTAAAACTGTTTTATTATTTTTAACTGACAGTGTTGCAACGCTATAAAATCCACGTTATTGATACGACAAGTGAGCGAAATATCCTTGGCTCTTCCGTCTTTTGTCTTCTGTTTATATTAGTACCGTCTAAACTGAAAATATTGTCTATTTCTAATTAATTTTAAATCAAAAATAGGTTAGAAAAAAATTATAAGGATTTTTTACTTCTCTTGGGCCAATATGTCATCTTGCAAAATATTTGTACGTATGCAGCAGACATCCTGTATTTATTCAATTTCTAATGCAATCAATTCCAAGGTTGGAAAGAAAACTGTTTTTTTTTTGTTTTAAACAGTTTTTTTCAATGTTTTAAATTGTATATTTTAAACTGTGTTTTAAACAGTTGCTTAAAACATCACATTGTGTATTAAATATGTTTTAAACATTTGTTTAAAAGATGATGCGATGTTTTAAACATCATCTTTAAAACATTTTGTTTTAAACATGCCAACCCTGATAAATTCCTCAGTTATACCGTATGAAGCAATCTATCATCTATCATCTATCATCTATCATCATCTAATTAAAACTTTGTATATGCCTATTACTTCCACGTCCAGTGGAAGTATAGTAACGACAAAAAATTTTTTTAAAATTTAAAAAAATTTTTTGAAATTTTTATTGTCCAAATAGGCTTAAAATGTCATGAAACGTCGAGATTTTAAGTTTGAGCGAAAAAAAATTTTCTGTCTGTCTGTCGGTCTGTCTGTCTGTCGGTCTGTCTGTCTGTCTGTCGGTCTGTCTGTAACTTTTTTTTGTGCGCACGTTTACTCTGGAACCGTTTAAGATATTGACTTGAAATTTGGTACACATATGTACTTTAACGAGATCTAGAACTAGATTATATTTTCATCTTGTTCCGTCGAAGGGTTGGGGTGTAAATTGGGGTAAATTGGGGTAAATGGGTAAATCAAGCAGGTAAGAGTCCACGAAATTGGTATTTAGTATATACAAGAGAAGCTAAGGTTTAAAAAAAAAAATTGGCATTAGCCACCCCCATTACCACCCCCACCCCCTTATTAAAGGGGATGAAAAAAATTGTGATTAAGTGTATGTACAGGGACCAGAAACCTCAAAATATTTTTTTACTTCATCCACCGATATAATTGTTTGTGGAGATTTTAACGTTAACTCAGACAATGCTTCAAAAAATTTTAAAACTGTATGCAATGTTTTGTCATGTTTTAATTTAAGTACCATTGTGAAGTGGCCTACCCGAGTAAGACATACCAGCCTTAGTAAAATAGATCATATTTTTATTAATTTCAAATGTGAAAATTCATGTTCTGTGTTTGATAATGCTGTGTCGGACCACAGAACTGTGTTTTTTGGTATAAGTTACAAGAACCATACTATAGATGTTAAAAATACGTCACTCTTTAAAAGATGCTATAGTGGAAATGCAAATAGTTCTGAAACATTGATAAAAAATGAAGCTTGAAAAACTCTCTATAATAATAATATTACGGAGAATCAAGATGCATTTGCTAATTTTGTACACTATTTTAATAAACATTTTCCTCAAAAAAATGTTATACAAGACAAACTCTAGATAAGAAATAGGTAAACGATGAACTTCGAGTATGTAGTTATAAATTAGACCTTCTTATGTTAACAAAAGTATGTCCCAGCATCTCTGCGGCTTATAAGATGGCAAAGATACAAAAAAATCATATTTTCAAAATAAAATAATAAATTTTGAAAACCCAGTAAGGACCAGATGGCGAGTCGTAGCTGAATTATCAAATAGAAATAGAAGCCTTTCTAATGTTGTTATAAATAATGAAGGTACTATATATGATGAGCCTCAAATAGTCGCCTCACTCTTTAAAGAATTTTTTATAGAGGCGCCCCGCCCCGCATGCCACTATTAGACAAATACCGAAATTAAACTACGATACGTATACACACAGTAGTTCAGCGGACACATTCATTGTTTTTAAAACCATTCGGCGAAAAAGAATTGCTAAATTTATTAACAAAAAAACTGAAAGCTAAAAAGTCGTCTGGTCCAGATGATATTGTGTGTTTTATAATAAAAAAAGTATTATATTATTAAACCATTAACATATATTATTAATTTATCTTCTGAAACAGGAATGTTTCAGAACAGCCTAAAGACCGGAAAAGTAATGCCTATTTTTAAGAAAAAGGATACCCAACTATTGGAAAATTATAGGTCTGTAACCGTGCCCTTTGAATTTTCAAAAATTTTCAAATACTGTTATCTAGATAGGCTGGTAAAATTACTTAGAAACTTCTAAAATAATTACAAAAAAACCATCATGGTTTTTCTGGTGGCATGTGGTCCGGTTAAATAAAATTTTAGAATGTCCTGTTGGTATAATTTGTGATCTCAGCAGGGCGTTCGACTGCATCAATCGTAATCTATTAATATCTAAATTATTTGATTATGGTATACGGGGTCTGTCATTAAATTGGAGTTCAAAACATAAAACGATAACACCGTATGTAGTGTTAATTCGGAATGTTTAAATTCAACTATAGGTGTTCCCCAGGGCTCTATTTTAGGCCCTGTGCTTTTCATTTTATTTATTAACGATATTGATTTTTTGCCATCAACCGCACAATACACAATGAATGCTGACGACATTTCTGTGATAATATCAAATCCACCTAATAATGTTTTGGAACAAAATTGCAATGCTATTTTAAACACTTTAACCCATTGGTTTTCCTATAATACCCTGTATCTCAATACCGAAAAAACTCAAGTCATTAGATTTCACGGTAGGCGAAAGGAATGTGATAACTTAAATATTAAAATAGAAAATACAAATATTTCTAATAGTGAAGACAATGTTATGTTCATATTTGGACGAATGTCTAAATTAGAGGTTATCATTGCGAAACTTTGATATTCAAAGCTTCTTCTATAGTATACCTGTTTGGAAATATTAGGGAGGTTCTATCAAAAACGTATCTTATGATGTATATTTGGTATACCGAATACTCACACGTGCAAGAATATCTTTATAGAAAATACCTAGTATATATATTTTCGAAATTTGTATTTATGTTTTTAGAAATAGAAATAGTTTTATTTTAAATGATGACTACCAAAATGTCAATACAAGCCAAAAAAATAAACTCCATGAACCTTGTGCCAGATTAAAAGTAACAAGTGAGTCTCCAAGATTTATAGGCCCGAAGCTATTTAACCGTCTACCAGATGACATAAAACATCAGGAAAGGGAGTATTTATTTTATTTAGAAAAAAACTAAAGGTGCTTTTATCAGATAAATGTTGTCATTCTGTATCAGATAAATGTTGTTTTCTGTATTTAAAGACTACTAATACACAGCAAGTTAACATGAAACTATTTGTTCCGTTTCTTTTTTCTTTTTACTCTTGTTTTGTTTACAAATGTATTGTACCGTACATTTCTCAGTATTCTTTGTCTTCATCTTATACAATTGTGTTTTACATTATATTTGACTTTTATTGTAAGCTTCTATATTATTCATATTTTATAATATTACTGTCCTCCGTCGCCTTTTTTTCTTCCAATATTTTTTTTGGGTGTCAACCCTGTACATTTCTCACTGGAAGTATATACCAGTTCTTCGTTGGCAATAGTCTCAACTGTCTACCAAATATTATTCTCCTCCGTCAAATTATTTTGTAGATACAGCGCCAACAGACAGACAAATAGACACCAGACCGATAGGTAGACAAAGAGGCAGACAGACAGACTGACGGAATTTAAAGACTTCAATTTTCGAAAACTATATAGTCTGAAACGTGAAGAATCTGGAGAAATCTCGAAAGGTCATTTTTTTACGATTACAAAACTTCCTTCCCTTCGGTAAGAGAGCGAAGTAATTATATGTAAAAAAATACTTTTTAAAAGCAAACTTTTATTATTAATTAGGTGTACTAAAACGAAAAAAATAAGTTATGAATTAATTGTCTTAAAAGTTGTCGCGCGCGAGAAGTTCATGCATTAATTATGTAGTACCTAAGTATTTTTTTTATTCACGCGACTTGCTTTTAAGACAATTAATTGAACATAACTAATTTTTTTTCACTTTAGTACACCTAGTTAATTAGTTTCATATTCATTGCGTCGCACAGTGGGAAAAATATGCCCTTTTTTGGACAAAAATCTGCCGACAGTAGAGATTTCAATCAAATTAAATTAAAAAATGGCAAATACTCTTAAGACATTGTACTTTAGAGTAGTGCTGCGGCAAAGTGGCTTTGGATTAACCTAACCTAAAAATCGCAGATAATACTTCCACATCCAGTGGAAGTATAGAAACGACAAAAAATTTTAAAAAAATTTGATTGTTCAAATAGGCTTAGAATGTCATGAAACGTCAAGATTTTGGGTTTGAGCAAAAAAAATGTCTGTCGGTCTATCTGTAACTTTTTTGTGCGCGCGATTACAAATTTGGTACACATATGTATTTTAACGAGATCTGGAACTAGGTTGTATTTTCATCTTATTCCGTTGAATGGTTGTGGGGTAAATTGGGGAAATGGGGGTAAATGGTAAATCAAGCAGGTAAGAGTCCATAAAATTGGTATTTAGTACATACAAGAGAAGCTAATGACTCAAAAAAATGTGTGGCTAATGCTAAACATTTTTTTGAGACATTAGCTCCCCCAATAGTACCCCCACCCCATTATAAAAGGGGGTGTAAAAGATTATTTCATTGTAAATGAAGCTTATTTTAAAGAGGAAGATTAAATGATATATTTATTAGAAATAAATTGAAAATTTTTTTGAATTCTATACATAACCTCAAAACTTGCAAAAAAAGTCATTTTTTAAGTAACTTAAAATATTTCAAAATCCTGACATGATGGGCCAATTCTGAGGCCAGATTCGGATTCAGCGCGAAAAATTACTTCGGAAATGGGATAATGTTGTTAAAACTGAATGAAGTAAAAAATAAATTGAGGCCTTTGGTTCTTGTACACATACTAAATCACATTTTTTTTTTACCCCCTTTTATAAAGGGGTGGGGGTAGTAATGGAGGTGGCTAATGCCAAAATTTTTTTTAAGACGTTAGCTTCTTTTATATATACTAAATACTCTGGAACCGTCTAAGATATCAACTTGAAATTTGGTACACATAAGTATTTTAAGGAGATCTGGAACTAGATTATATTTTCATATTATTCTGTTGAAGAGTTGGGGGATAAATTGTGGTAAATGTGGGTAAATAGGTAAATCAAGCAGGTAAGAATCCATATAATTGGTATTTAGTATATATAAGAGAAGCTAATGTCTCAAAAAAAATTTTGGCATTAGCCACCTCACTTACTACCCCCACCCCATTATAAAAGGGGGTGAAAAAAAATGTGATTTAGTATGTGTACATTTTTTTTACTTCATTCAGTTTTAACCCCAACATTATCCAATTTCTGAGATAATTTTTCGCGTTGAATCCGAATCTGGCCTCAGAATTGGCCCATCATGTCAGGATTGCGAAATATTTTAAGTTACTTAAAAAATGACTTTTTTGCAAATTTTGAGGTTATAGGATTTCGAAAAAAATTTCAATTTATTTCTAATAAATACATCATTTAATCTTCTTCTTTAAAATAAGCTTCATTTACAATGATTTTTTTTTTCACCCCCTTTTATAATGGGGTGGGGGTAGTATTGGGGGTGGCTAATGCTAAAATTTGTTTTGAGACATTAGCTTCTCTTGTATATACTAAATACCAATTTTATGGACTCTTACCTGCTTGATTTACCTATTTACCCCCATTTACCCCAATTTACCCCACAACCATTCAACGGAATAAGATGAAAATATAACCTAGTTCCAGATCTCGTTAAAATACATGTGTACCAAATTTCAAGTCGATATCTTAAACGGTTCCAGAGTAATCGTGCGCACAAAAAAGTTACAGACAGACCGACAGACATTTTTTTGCTCAAACCTAAAATCTCGACGTTTCATGACATTCTAAGCCTATTTGAACAATAAAATTTTTTGTTGTTTCTATACTTCCACTGGATGTGGAAGTATTATCTGCGATTTTTAGGTTAGGTTAATCCAAAGCCACTTTGCCGCAGCACTACTCTAAAGTACAATGTCTTAAGAGTATTTGCCATTTTTTTTTATTTAATTTGATTGAAATCTCTACTGACGGCAGATTTTTGTCCAAAAAAGGGCATATTTTTCCCACTGTGCGTCGTCCAAAAATTCAAATTCAAAACAGATTTATTAAATGTTTAACATACAAATATGCACCCGAGTCGGATCCCGGTTCAGAGCCGACCGCACAGCCACGTCGCGCAGGGTCGTGGTGAATGTACGGTCGGGTGAAGCGGGTTCGACTCAGGTTGGAACAACAGGTGGAATGTGGAGTTAGGACTCCTGTCCAGGGGAGGGGACTTAAACCTAACAATTTTATTACTGCAACTAGAACAGTTTTAAAAACACTTAAAGACTAAGGAAATGAGTTTTTGTTAGCACGCGCGCACTGTCGCACACGCGCACTGTTTTAGGAGATCTGATTGCTGATACGGGAAAAGCTCAACGAAAAAACCCGTTCAAGCCAATGGCAACATTCTTCCGATGGTCTGCCTGCCTTCGGAAAGGTAGGGTGAAGGGAAAGTTATGGTTGAAAAAGTTTTGATTTACAAGAAGTTATTGGTCAAGAGGGGATTTTGAAAAGAGACAAAAAAGGGGAAAAGAACAAAAATTAACAAAAATTAGACTAATAGAGAGAATAGAGAAGGGGTTTGAGAGTAAAAGGTGGTGAAGGTAAAAAGGTGGTGAAATGGAAATTTGGGTATAGGAAAGATTTGGCTAGGGAGGTTGCCGAAAGATAGGCAACGCCTGGTATGGTAATGGGTGTTTTTGTCCAAAAAAGGGCATATTTTTCCCACTGTCCGTCGTCCGGATCCTCCGCCATTTCTTTAGAATGCAACGTCCAAGTTAATACACTATCCGATCAAATTATAGTTTAGAAAACTAAAAAACACTTTTTGGCACCATGTTATTGTATTGTGATCTAAACTACAAAATTTCAGCTCAATTGGACGTCATTAAGTGGTTCAAAATTGACTTACAAGGTTTGACCTAACATACTAGCACACAAATCAAGTTAAATAAAAGTTTGTAATAATAATAGAAAAGCATCAAATCTCTCTAGGCCACGCCCATTCATATGAGTAAATCCATATGTTGGGCGTCTTGTGATCTCCCAACTGACTTTGGAAAGACTACTTAGGTAGATTCTGGTTAATTATTTTAAAAATTACAATCTCTAGGTTTTACTTAATACTTATTTTGAAATTTCTTCATTTGTATTTATCAAGTAAAATAATAATTATTTCTCGTTCGCTGCAAGTTAAACCAATCCCACCCGGAACAGTAAAGATTTAAAGCTATTTAAATACGTACAAAACTCCGGCCTCCACTAAAAGATACAGAGGAAATATAATCTGGATAAAAGTAATCAAACGGGGGTAATTTACATTTTGTTCCGGGTTACAGTTTTCCGGTTATTCATATCGAGTTAATCCGGTCCCAGATAATGGCACATGTGGCGCGTGCTCTACCACCAACCGGCATAAGTATCGATCGCAGAGTGCTCTGCTTCACGCACTCGGCGTTGCAGTCGAGTAACGAACTTACTCTGGCGATGCACTTGAGGGGTCGAGCATGCACACAGGAGGCCTTGAAAACGAGAGTCGCATGATACTTCTCCAATTCGCGGTACGTGACACGCATAAGGAGTTCGTTAAAGAAGCAAACATTGCGCGCTCCCCTACACTGCCGTACCGTCTGCTGCGATCAATGGTTACTTGCTCATTCAGCTGCTAATTAACACGTCAGATGGTATTTAAAATCGACAAGGGCGAGTAAGAGTTTAATTTTTAGGATCGTGCCCAAGAGAACTCTAATTTTATGAAATGCCTGGAAAATTTAAAGTTTCAAATCTATTAAATCAGAGAACTGGCTCCTTCTGAGTACCCCTGATGACGTCGAGCAGCAAAGAAAGCATTAAAGAATTGATTTCAAAAAATTATGCTTTATAGAATGATGACCCAAGTAACAATTTTAGTTTTAATATACTCTATAAGGTGTTCTAATACCTTATTTCTAAGACTACTTATAAACATAAATGCTCTTAAAGGACTCTATAAGAGTCAACCGCAGAAAAAATATCTGTACATTAATACCACTTTAATAATACAATAATAATAATTTATTTATTTAATAGAGATAAATAAAATCATGTATAAGGTTTAATAGTATGTATTATACATAAATAAGAGCTCATGTAATCTATAAGAGCTTGTAACGAGGAGACATTTCCTTTGCTTACATTATATATTAAGGCTTGTACAGACCTGCAACTGCGCCTTGTTCGGAACCGCGCGGCGAACCGCGCTCCGATGGTGTGTACGATGCAACAAACGCGCGCGCGCCTGGTAACCGTTCGGTGAATGGTTTTCTGGCGATCCACCACTTGTCGGTTTTTACCCGTCTCGTCGCATCAAAGAAAGTACGCGCGACAACGTTACAAGGTTTGGACGAGTTGATAGTTCACAAATCGTTCGGCGTTCACACAAATATAGATTTACCGATTTACGTCTAAATGGAATGGGCGGAAGAACAAATTATTCAGTTAATTAGTGAATACGAAAAACATGGATTGTTGTGGAAGGCGAAACATCCACAACATTTTAATAGAATTAAGGTCCTTTCCTTTGCACAAGAAGTGTGACACTAATTTTGAGTGACAGAGATGGCATCAATGCAGATATCATAAGTTAAAGAAAGACAATTTTACACCAGTGCAGCTCAGTGCTACACTTTTAGTACAAAGGAAAAGACCTTTAAGAAGCAGGATGCATGGGAGGATATCGCACGGAAACTAGGCGTCTTCTGCATTTTCCCTTTTTCTTTTCGGTCAATGCATAATGAATGTATATATAGGCCGCTGCAGCTACTTCCATGGTGAACTATTAGGTAATACTACTATGGAATTTGATTAAATTATCGGGAACGACACGAACGCGTTCTGTTCGAAGTTTGGTGCGCCTAAATTAATTACGCCGACATCCAGCTAGAACGCGGCGCAGTTTGCGATGAGGTTCGTAATGGGGTTCGGAACGGGGCGCAGTTGCAGGTCTGTACAAGCCTTTAAGTGTACAAGTTCATTATTATCAAAGTCAAAATGAGTTTGGCTTGAATGTAGTACTATCTCTCCAGGCCTGTATTGATTTTCGTCCGACCTACGGCGACCGCAGAAAATAATGAGGTAGCTATTTTTAAATGGAAAAAACGAATTTTTGGCCCACAGGCCCCCTCTGAAAAATTGTTTGCCCACCCTTAAAGCATTTTCTAGCTACAGGCCTGTATCTCTCGTGGCAGATATAGCAGTTTTACAAACGTAATCCATGCCATAATCAAGGCCAAAAACTCCAAGACTGCGATTGTAGCTACAATCGTAGCCAAGGACCACAATCCCTGTCTCTGACAGACAGACGGTTGTTTATTCAACTTATGCGATTTTTTTCTATGAAATCATATTTAAGTAATAATATCTCCTGATAATTATGATAATATGTAATAAATATATTCTGAATTATAATATACATATAAACATATTAGAGATGCCCAGTGCCAGTAAACCTTTCTATTTGTTTATAATCATGTTTAAGTGGCCATTTTTTGATTTCATATTTAAATCTTTTGAAGTAATTTATATTACTTCCACGTCCAGTGAAGTATAGTAACGACAAAAAAATTTTTAAAAATTTTTATTTTCCAAATAGGCTTAAAATGTCATGAAACGTCGAGATTTTAAGTTTGAACGAAAAAAAAATTTCTGTCTGTCTGTCGGTCTGTCTGTCGGTCTGTCGGTCTGTCTGTCTGTAACTTTTTTTTGTGCGCACGTTTACTCTGAAACCGTTTAAGATATTGACTTGAAATTTGGTACACATATGTACTTTAACGAGATCTAGAACTAGATTATATTTTCATCTTGTTCCGTCGAAGGGTTGGAGGGTAAATTGGGGTAAATTTGGGGTAAATGGGTAAATCAAGCAGGTAGGAGTCCATGAAACTGGTATTTAGTATATACAAGAGAAGCTGAGGTCTCAAAAAAAATTTTGGCATTAGCCACCCCCATTACCACCCCCACCTCCTTATTAAAAGGGATGAAAAAAAAAATGTGATTTAGTGCATGTACAGGAACCAGAAACCTCAAAATATTTTTTTACTTCATCCACCCCCCACTACCACCCCCCTATCACCACCTCCACCCCACTACCGATGTGCGGTATCGTTTTATGGGTTTTTGAGGAAGAGGATTTCAAATATTATATTATTAAAGTTTCATAAACAATTATTTTCACATACAAAGTTTTTTCGTTGTGAGTGACTCGGATAGAGAATCTGGATGTGAAAGTAGTGATTCCTTGGGCAGCGGTTTTTTTATAGCATCTGGAAGAATGTTAAATAGTCGAGATGCTAGGCATACATAATTTTTCATTCCAATAGTTTTTTGTGCAACATTTACTTTGATGTTTTGTTGGGCCCTATGTCTTGTGTCGTATCTATGAGCTATAATTTGATCTCTGTCGTGTAATCGTCAAAATGTTTATAATGATGATGTAATATTGTTTCACTGTAGATTTGTCTGATATGCAGTACATCTCATTCATTGTATAATACATTTGTAGGATATCGATAACTTCTCTCCTACATAATTTTTAAGAATCGTTTTTGGACTTGCATTAGAGGTTTGATGTTGATTTTTTTTGCGCCTCCCCACCCAATACTGCTATATTTTAATAGACTCTATCATACCATAATAGATTTATTTCAGATGTTTTTTTACCTTTAGGATATTTTTATCGCGGTAAATTTATATAATAATGATCTGAGTCTTTTCACAAATTCAACAATATGGAAATCCCATTTCAAAATGACAATCTATTGCTATTCCAAGGTATCTAATTTTGTGTGAGCTTTGTATCTTTAGGTTTGTGTTACTTATACAGATTTCATTAAAACTAGGTAACTTATTTGTATATGAACAGAATGCTGATATGATGTTTTATTTATATTAATTGTAAGTAGATTTTCATGAAACCAGTCTTTAATAATAATTTCTAGGTCCACTTTAACAATCTGGAGTACTTCATTCCAAGAATCTCCAGTAAAATAGATTACAGTATCATTGGCGAAAGATACTATTGAACCTTTTACGTCTAATGTTAGTATATCATTTAGGTAGATAATATACATGATTGGGGTAAGTACAGTTCCTTGAGATAGTCCGCATAAAGCGGTCTTGGGGTCACTTAAATAATTCACAGGCCCACAAAAAAAAAAGTTGACTGCGCCGCGGTATTGACCATACCTATCCCTTGTATTTTGACCCGCTGAACACGAATCTGACCTTAGTTTTTCCCCTATACGTCAGGTTTTTTTTAAAGCAAAAAAGTCTAATATTAATATATTTATTTGCTATTAAAAGAAAAACCTAACGTGCTGGTGGAAAACTAAAATCAGATTCGTGTTCAGCGGCTTAAAATACAAGGGATAGATGTGGTCAGTACCCCCGCGCAGATTACTTTTTTTGTGGGATTGTGCCATACTGAGTGTGGCACAGTGGCAACCAAAAAAAGTGGTCTGCGCGGGGGTACTGACCACACCTATCCCTTGTATTTTGAGCCGCTGAACACGAATCTGACCTTAGTTTTTCCCCTACACGTCCGGTTTTTTTTAACAGCAAAAAAAGTCGTGTTGAATCGTGATATTTATATATTTATTTGCTGTTAAAAAAAAAACCTGACGTATAGGGGAAAAACTAAGGTCAGATTCGTATTCAGCGGCACAAAATACAAGGGATAGGTATGGTCAGTACCCCGGCGCAGACAACTTTTTTTTTTGTGAGCCTGTGTATCTATATTGACATATTGCGTTCTATTTTATAAATAGTCGCTAAACAACTTATGGCAAATTCCTCTGACACCAGAATCTTCTAATTCCTTTGGTGCCCTTTTATGACAGATGCCTTTGGTTTATAAATACGCATACTGAGGGTTTACTGAAATCTATGGACTGATAGATCTCATTGGTTAAGTATTGGTTGAAGTATTTTGTCTAAAACCACATTGTTTTCTTGATAATAAATTAAATTTTTCAAGATATTTTACTAATAATTCTTTGCATAGTCATACCCAATAATACCCGGGTATTTTGTGATAATACCTAATAATATCTGGATAAAATACCCAGGTTACAAAATGTAACAATACCTAATAATATCTAATAATACAACAGTATTAAATTTTAGTAATATCCGGGTATTCCTTAGTAGTATCCAGTAATACCGATTAATTTCCACTAATAAATACCTGGTATTACCCAGAATAATACCTAATACAAGGGCGGATCTAGAAATTTCAATATTTTTTTTCTCGTCTGTGGCGCATGGGACCCATACGAAATATGGGAAATAAGATCTCGAGAAGCACATTTACAATTTAACAAATCACCAAATTTCAATTCGTTGTATCTCAGTTAGTAATGAAAATATTTTCATAAACTTCAAAACGTATTGTTGTATTTTTATGAAAAGTAAAATGCATATGACAAAAAAAAATAATTTTAAACAGGAGTCCCTAGACCTGGGGGGTAATCGAATTTTGAAAAAATTTTTCGCGCTTTTTCAAAATTTTTTAGGGGTCGTTAGAGAAGTGCTTCTCGAGATGTTATTTCCCATATTTCGTATGGGTCCCATGCATCACAGACGAGAAAAAAAAATTGAAATTGCTATCGATCGCGGAGAACCGACAGTCTGCAGACCGCCGAGGACGGCGACTTCACCCCTATATGTTACCGTATATGTCAATGTTAAATATACATAGAAGAAAGTTATTACTTATTGCTTATTATTTTTGATCATGGATGTATATAAATTATTTTTTATAGTGCTATGATTGAAGTGTGGTCCGGTCTGTATTTGGAGGAAACCAGTTTTTTAAAAAGGCGGTTTTAAAAACTGGTTGCCCTTATACTGGCCACAACTCAACCATTTTACTAGTGAAACATATAAATAACTGTCGCCTGAGGATTTCCATATATTTTTTTACTACTTAGAAGTTTTCATACCTTCTACCTTCACCTATTCCATAATAGTGTATGAATTGCCTAGTAATATTTTTCCAAGAATAATATCCTATATCTTTTAAAAATAATATTCGATGCAAGGAATTGGCACACAAAAACTACAAAAACGATAAAAACGATTACTACCTAAATCAATTAAAATCTCTTAGAGCCCCTATAAAACAACAAATTAATTCTACTTACAGATGGTATGTTTTAAACACTGAAAGTGATATCACATGCGATCCCGGTATATTTTGGTCTTTTATTGAATGAAAAAGAAGTAAATCTTGAATTCCTGGAACTGCCACTTATAACGACAAAACAATTGAGTCGCCCCAAGAGATAATAAAGAATTTTGCAAACTTATTTTCGAGTAAATACTAACTAATTTTAATCCTACTCATACAGATGATACCGTCTTACACTTATTCGAAGCAATAAGCATTAACTGTATTATTAAGAAACAAAGTGACTGCTGGTATAGATGAAATTCCCAGCTTTGTGGTTAGAGACTGTGCTGCTGTGTTTGTAACTCTGGTGTATACCATTTTTAACATGATCCTTACTATGTCAAAATTGCCTGATATCCGGAAAATTACTAAAATATGTCCCATACTAAAAACTGGTGATTCATCTTCAATAATCAATTACAGAGCCATCACCGTTTTGTACCGTTTCATCAAAGTTACAGAAATATTTTTTTATACTAAGTAATATTAACAGTGCACTTAAACTATCCATATCGCATATTCAACATGGCTTCATGACACAAAGATCAACGGTAGCTAATCTTACCAAGTTATTATCCGAAAACCGCCGTACATGCGGCGACAAGTAGATATTTTATACAGAGATATCCAAAAGCATTTGATCAGATAGATAACTATTTATTATTATCCAAACTAAAAGCCTTCAGATCATCAGTTATTTTGATCTCTCTCTTCACGTCCTACTTGTTTTCTATGGAACAATTTGTAGAATATGGTGAACACAGGTCTCGAAATTAGTTAGCAACGTCAGGTTCTCCACAGAGCTCAAACCTGGGGCTTTTGATGCTTTTAATCTTTATAAATAATATAACGTCAACAATCAGATGGTCTCAAAATATATGCAAGTGTAAACAGTTACAATGATTGTGCTAATTTACAAACTGAAATCAATAACATTTCTGTGTGGTGTTCCAAGAATTTCCTTAAGTTGAATATTGCTAAGTGCAAGATAATGTCATTTACTCGCAGGCAGAACTCCATAAAATGTGATTATCATATTAACAACTTTCCCCTCGAACGTTGTTCAGAATTTAAGGATCTCGGTGTTATATTTGACTGCTAAGTTTCTCTAACCATATTAATCAAATGACCAAATCAGCCTCAAAGTTACTCGGCTGTTTTTCAACCGTTGAAAGCTTAAAATTATTAAATTTAATATACAGTCTATCGAAACTAGAATATGCGGCACTCGTAGGGTTTCCTATATACCAAAACTTCATTGTATTAATTGAATCTATGCAAAAAAACTATTCTCAAGTTTGCGTTTTTTAAACTAAATGCAAGATGCTGGCAATGCACTCTTATTAGATATGTTCCATATAATCTCATTACTGTATTGCTCTTTCTTTTGTGTACAATATTGCAAATAATGTTATTGACTGTCCGTCCGCTTATTAAATTTTGTTTTCTGATTCCTTGCATGAACTCACGTGAAAGTTAGTACTTTTATTTTTCTTTTGGTCGCACCAACCTTAATATATTTAATTCTATATCTGGCGTCTGTGACATTAATTATGACAGCTTAGAGAGTATAATACATTTATATCTTAAAAGAAATGCTTAAAAATAATATGTTCCATCATGCTATGTTTGTTCTTTACACTTTTGTATTTCTTTTTATTTTTATTATAGTTTTCTAATTCGTATTATTTTTTCTCTTTTAATACCTATATAATATGTTTCCTCTAATTGGGCACCTGTTGGAAATAAATCTGAATTTATTTATTTATTTATTATTTTAAAAATAATTGTGAGATCTGTCTCTGAATTTCGGCCTTATAGTCCATCCGCCAGGTAGTTTTAGGTGGAATTAACTCGGGAAGTTTTGATATTTGTTATAATTCTAGAGATGGGTGTCCATTACTAAGATTCACATTTTGCACAAAGCAAGTGCTGCTGCTCGAGCCACCATATTGGCAAGATGTCCTCCAAAAACGTATTTTTTTTCAAATATCTCCGTTACCGTACGCTCCATAGTCAAAATACCTATAATCAAAATTAAAGAGTAGGAAATTTTCTATAATGTATATTTTCTCTAAAATCAATGGTTTAGCTACAGCAGTGGAGTGAAGTTGAAAATGTTCATTTAATTTCGTCTAAAGGCGTTTCATGTATCTCTAATAACTCCTGAGGAAAGAGACATTATTTCGTTTACGTCTGGGAAGGGAGGGTGTTGCGCAAGCTAAGCCAAAAGCTTTTGCACATCATCATTGTTTCGAATAATACGTGAACTTCTCATATCCACATGTTGTTCTGTAGATGCAAAAGAAACGTTGCAAAATCTTTCAATCTCATCGCATACGTTGTACAAATACACAATTTCCAATGTCCACATTATTAACCCGCTATCCGTGATTCCTCGTCCATGAGTAAGCCCTCCTCCAACCTCCAATAGCTTTCATCGTCCTCATTAGCGTTTGTTCAGTGATCATATCTGACCAACAGACCAAAACTTATTGGTGCGCCTGATTGTGAAAAAGCCATCTGTTGTAAATTTATTGTACTCATCAAGAGTCATTTTGTCTTTTAAGGATATCATATCTTGCAAATATAAATGGCACGATTTCGCATAATTATGATGGCCGCTTGCGTGGTGAAGATCCAATTAGCCATTCCTTCTGCTTCTATAAACTGCTTCACCAAAGATTTTAGTTGTAGATACCTAAATACAACCCTGCCAAATTTCAAAACTTCCCGACTTAATTCCTGGTAAGGCCTTTTTATATGACCTGACGGATGGACTATTAGTGTCTCAAAAATTGACATTGGTATATTATGCGATTATGACGAAACTATACAATTACCTCATCTGTAAAAAGGAAATTTAACGTCAAAATACGGGTAACGCAGTAACGATTTCGAATGATTGTTGTAGACAGGACATTGATATCGACTAAGCACTAATTTAATGCCGCCACTGATTAAGCGAACGTAAAGATTCATTATCTATTCAACATTTTCAAATCGGGATCACTACCAATAACTGTATATTATCTGTTCAACCTTAATTTTACGCAAATTGCATTGATTTGAATTAATTAATATTTATCCCATCGTATCCCGCTATTTTGTTTTGAATTTCATTTCTTTCTGGAGAATAATTTGGCATAAAACGCTAAATGAAGAATTAAATACATGTATTAAAATAATCTCTTATGCTTGTATCATGGCATTTGTATAAATATTTTATATTTTGCAGCTTTATTCATGAATTAATGGAGATTCCCGCTAAGCCCGTGTATACGTGTTTGCATAAATTTTTCGATTAATCAAATTCGAAACAAAGAAATTATGAAATCGAGGGGTTTTAAAATTATTTGTGAATTGGTGAGCTTAGCGGCAGAACATTAAAAAAACGAAATTTCCATTTGTAGATCGCTGCCTAATAAATAATTACATCAAAATTCGACATTTCAAATACCTGCATTTTATTGATTCAGAACATTGTAATTTCTACTTTTATAGGTTATAAAGGAGCGAGCGCAGATCCGTCTTGACTATACTCGTATCTCGATACGGAAAGTTAAGCAGCGTTAGATGCGATTAGTACTCGGACAGGTGACCTCCGGGAAAATAATCGACCTTGCTGTATCTACCGGCTTGTGTATCAACGCAAACGAAGTAATCATGCAATTTAAATCAAAGGGTTCCATGGTGGATGTATCATTCTTCGGAGGAGATATAAACCAGTGAATATCTTGTCTATTAGATCTTAAATAAGTAAAATAACCCTACACTTCTTATGAGAACAGGTGGTTCGTAAATCCTCCCCTTGTGTGTAGCTCGTCTTCTGACATCGGTGATTGGCTTTAGCCGTGGAAATAGGTCGAAGTTAAATAAATGACTAAGTAATGTTATTAAAATACAGTTTTTACCATATCAGAGATTCTTTATAGGCTATTGACTATATACAAAAAAAAAGAGGAAGTAAGGAACAATTGCGTTAAAGGGTTTTTAAAAACAAATACCTATTATTTCTGACCAAATTAGAAGATCAACAGGAGTTCCCCCTACGAAACGACTTGTCGACTTCTTTCTTACTATACCTAACATTCAGCATGAAACACAATAAATCAACCGCTTTTTCTATATATTGATGATTCAAGTCTGATCATGCCAATATAGTACAAGAAGCCTCTTTTACAAGGAAATCTTTCCAGTATCTCCAGCCCTACCCTCACAATCAAACATTTGTTACATTTCAAAGCCAAAAAATATTAAAAAACACAAAAAATGTATCAAATTTCGCTCACCGCATGCATGTCCCAATAAATGAATAATCCATTGCATTTAGTGAAAAATGAGCCGCATCTTCAGACCAATTCATACAAAAGCAAATGTTGGTTTTCCAGGTAGGTTCGGGTGTCCTTGATAAGGTCTCAAAAGTCCCCGAAGTGGGAGTGTAAGGATAAAATTTGGCAACGGATACGAATTTTTCGAGATATCTCGGTTTTCATTGCCTCTACGACAAAAATACATTAGGTCAAAAAGGAAGCTATGAAAATTCTCTATAAAAAAGATATACGCAATAGTTTTCTTGAAAAATTCCAGTAAGTCATACCTAAAATCAAAAAATCATGATGCCCATAGGATTGGAACTGCTGCAATCGAGAAAAAAATTGGCAACAATTTCTGTGATATTAAATTCTCACGTGCAGATAGAGTGCTTGCTTCCACTATTAACTGTCAATAGCAATGTTAAAATCCATGATACCACAATGCCCATTGATCCATTATTGTTGTTTCAAAGGATTACTGTCATGAAGAGAACAAATGAAAAGCTTCGCACCTACTTGGAGTATGAATTAGCTCCGTATCCGGTGTCACTCTTTGACGAAGTAGGTATGCGCAAGATGAACAAGTCAACTTTCTATGACAATTTCCAGCCATCTGAATCTGAACCAGATCTCCAAAATGCTACTTACATCGTTGATGGTGGATTTCTCTTGCACCGAGTTATATGGCATCAACATGAAACCTACGGTGCTATTTGCCAAGCATATGTTAATTATGTGCAAAATCATTTTGGCTCGAACTCTATTATTATTTTTGATGCTTTTGAAAATATTAGCAATAGTGTGAAGGCTATGGAGCAGCTTCGCCGGTCCTCAAAAGCTTCATCTGTTGACATTTACTTTGATGGGCAGATGGTTGCAACTGTAAGCCAAGAGAAGCTCCTTTCCAATAATAAAAATAAAACCAGATTGATTTCGATGTTGACAGAAAAGTTTGAAGCAAATAATTATATTGTTAGACATGCTGAAGATGATGCTGACATTTTGATAGTCGAAACAGGCTTGAGGAATCATGTAAAAATACTACGGTTGTGGTTGGGGAAGATGTGGATCTTCTTATAATTTTAACTGCTCGTACACCTATTAATAAAGAAATTTTTCTCCTCAAATCAAGCAGAGGGAAGGTCCAACGAAAAACGTATTCTTCACGAAGCTTTGATCACCATAAAGATATTCGAGATCACATATTGTTTCTGCACGCATTTTCTGGGTGTGACACTACATCTGCTCTGTTTAATAAAGGCAAGACTGCAGTTTTGAAAGTGATAAAAAAACGGCAGGACTTGAAATTTGTAGCTGAAGTTTTCAGCAAGACTGGTACTTCTCCTAACATAGTTACTTCTAATGGGATAAAATTTTTCCTCGCAATCTATAACGCTCCAGTTAAAGAAGTTTCCATCGATAACTATCGGTATTCTTGCTTTGTTAAAGCTGTGAGCGAAAGCAAACCAGTGAAATTGAATTCATTACCACCCACTCATGACGCAGCTCAACAGCATCTATTTCGTGTTTATTTTCAAGTGCAAACATGGTTGGGTAATGTATTGAATCCTAAAGAGTGGGGATGGATGCTGAAAGATATCATATTGTGGCCAAAAACAACATCTCAACTTCCTGCGCCTGATTGCCTTCTGAAGATGATTTTCTGCAACTGTACGAAAGGTTGTGGACCATTGTGTGGCTGTCGGAGGTTGGGACTTAATTGCTCACCAGTTTGCGGCAACTGCCATGGAAAATCTTGCTTGAATGCTGAACCGATTGAAAACTCGTCACAAATAGAAGTCATCACGGAAGCAGAGACTGAAAGTTCTCAGATTGACTCGGATTTCCTCGAACGAATCGATGAATTTATAGAAGGAGAAAACGGACAAGAAGGAAATTATTAATTTGACAACATTTTAATAAGTATGACAGTCGTGGATTAAGCCTACCGAGGAAACCACAATAAAGAAACGCGCCTAGTACTCAACCTTAAGGGTGGTGTGGAATAGAGCACTTAAATTATCCATAATATCAAATTCAATGCAAGATTTTCAAGAAAACTATTGCGTATACGAAAAAAAGACTCTCTATCTTTTTTTATAGAAAATTTCCATAGCTTTCTTTTTGGCCTAATGTATTTTTGTCGTAGAGGCAATGAAAACCGAGATATCTCGAAAAATTCGTTTCCGAGCACGATTTTAGCCCTTTACAGCGTTGCCAAATTTTATCCTTACACTCCCACTTCGGGGACTTTTGAGATGTTATTAAGGACACCCGAACCTGGAAAACCAACATTTGCTTTTGTATGAATTGGTCTG
This sequence comes from Rutpela maculata, assembly GCA_936432065.2. Taxonomy (NCBI): domain Eukaryota; kingdom Metazoa; phylum Arthropoda; class Insecta; order Coleoptera; family Cerambycidae; genus Rutpela; species Rutpela maculata. The sequence goes on from OW386285.2 coordinate 117,782,089, forward strand.
AAGAAAAATCCTAAATGCAGTGGATTAGAAGTATTTCATATGTTCTCGATTGATTAAAACATCTAAACATTGTACAATTTTTTTCGTTCTCTTTAGAACTCGTCAGGAGGATATAAACCCAATTTGAAACAAAAGTTATTATTAAAAATTAAAAATAAAATATTTTCATGTCAAAAAATGACAGAAAGACGTATATTTACTTGACAGATATATTAAAAATAGCAAAAAACAACCATTCCTTTAGAGCCCCAAAACTGGTCTAGTTTTAAAAAATAAATACCCATTATTTCTGCTTACATCATTGCTAAAAATTATTATTTTGGGCAGCAGATACCTTTCAAAGAAAAACATTCTTTTCTTTCATATACCATTGGTGCAAGTCTGACTAAATTAGAAGATCAACAAGAGTTCCCCCTACGAAACTACTTGTGGACTTCTTTCTTACTATATCTAACATTTAGCATGAAAAACAATAAAAAAATCACTCTTTCTATACATTGATGATTCAAGTCTGATCATGCCAATATAGTACAAGAGCCTCCTTTAGTTTTTAACACATGCGAGAATATTAAGAGGTTAATATTTAATTGTATTGCACTGCTCTCTTTCTCTTTCATTTGTATGATGTTATTGACTTGAAACCTTTTTTAAGTAATATTTTCTTACTCTCGCTTTTACCTTTTACCTTTATATTCAAAATATTGATGAAATTTCTTAAACTTAAGTACATTCTGTACCTACTGTTTTCTGAAATTAATAAATATTATTATTATTATTATAAATACTCCTGGAAATACGTAAAAATATGCTTTTTTAGGAGTTGTACAAGGTATCAAGATATCCTGTTGTCTCCATATTAATTAAAACACACTATATATAATGAATTATATTAGAAAATGGAACGTTCCAATTTTTAATTTTCAGTACAATCAAATTTTTTAAAAACTTCTATACATCTGTAATATAGTGTATTACTTTAATTACGTTTTAATCAGATCAGTCTATATTTTTTTTCTATATTTTAATTATGTCAACAATTTTTCGCATATAATATGATGCATTTCGTGATTGTTAACTTGTAGTTCTATTACCATTCGTGTCTAGGTAAGTTCATATTAACTAAGTAACCCGAAATATTGACAGTATCGACTTGTGGTACATGAGGTAGACATTGGTCAGTATTTAGTTCCAGTTTGTCAGTCCTAATTGAGGCAGATTCCCCAGATGTTTGGTTAACGGCTCCATTTCAATAATGATCTTGCATCTCCCATGAATAACGGTCATTCTCTTGGGGTTCGACTACATGTCGTTTAATGAATGTTTAAAATCTTATCATCGTTTTGAGTATTGCAATGGATAAATTTTATATAACTGGATTTGTGTCGTAGCCAAGTAAAAATACGAATAAAAAATACATGGCGAATAAAGTAAATATTGTTGATAAAGCAAAGTGTGCAACTTTAGTTCATTGACCAAATTGTTATTATTTTTTTTTATCTATTTATTTAACGTCGGCCTATTTCCGCTACCAGGGCCTATCTCCAATGCCAGGAGATGAGCTACCTCCAACCAGGAAATTTTGCCGAAACTCTTCTCGTAAGAAGAGAAGGGATCTTTTACTTACCTAACATTTAATAGACAAGGGACCGCCTGCTTTACATCCCCTCCAAAGGATGGTATATCCACTACGAAATCCTCGTCTGAAATTACATAGCTTCTGCATATACACTGATATACAGGCCGCTAGAAGGTGGCACGAGATCGCTGTGTTTCCCTAGACGGGTCACTCATCTAAGTACTAACCGCGCTGTACGTTGCTTCACTCGAAATACCGAGATACTTAAGGTTAAATTTAACACCATTGAATAGCCTTTTCAAGAAAATGAACTCGTACTTTATTATTTTTCATTCTTACGTAAAATTTTTTTAGAAATTACGAAATGAAATATTTTTGCGATTACAGCGCCATCTGTCACGAATCGAAAAAAACGTTTCAGACAAACTTGACGTAATTTTTGCCGCAGAATTCGATTCTGCAATAAAAAAATAGGGGTACCCATTTAAGATTTTAAAGTTGCTCCTCGCCCCACTCCAATGGGTGGGGGTAGGGGGTCGCGTTTGGTATCATTGGATAGCCCTTTCAAAATTAAGGACGTTTTTTTTCTTGTTTGGATCCAATGTGTATTGCTCGAGATATTTGACCATTTCCAGACTTTTTGGACACCGTGTATAAACACATCTTATTAAAAAATATGAAGTGATGTTGTAGAACCAGGAAAATTGATCAAAATAATAAAAATGAGAATTTTCCAAAATAAACAAAAAATCGACTTGGAAAAGTTGTTGCTAACAAAGCAAATTTTTTTGAAAAATAAACAGAATTTTGACATTTTTCACGTAGCTTGACGACGTAATCACAAAGTTAGAAAGTACGCTTGACATTGACTATTTTTCATTTATTACAGTACTCCGGTTCTAGATCGTCTCTTATAAGAGTTATAAGAACCCCACTGAGATTGGAAATAAATCATAATGCGTTGGTAGCACGACCGGTATCTTTAGTAAATAAATATTGTCACGTCTCTCAGACGAACGATAGTGAGTTCTTCTACAAAATCTCGGTAAAAATTTGAAATCAATTCGTTGTTCCATTTTTTTTTAATTTGAGCGAGTTAAACGAAAAAATTGTTATTTAACTGATCCAACAGACGCAAGAGTGAAAGAAGTGTTTCGCGAAAATTCATAACGCTATTATTATTAGAAACGCATGCAGATCCGAAGATCTGCGGTACCAGATTGCATACATTCCATGCATTTAGGATTCCCGAGAAAACACCAGTGCTCTCCACGAAGGAGAGCAGTCCTTTTCAGGGTAGATCCTGTAATTTCTCCAGCTGTAGAAACTGCCTCCCGAGATACCTATACCTTGACGCTCCCATTGGTACATAATAGAATAAAATATTAGTGATTGTTTCATTTTCCACTGTACACATCCCAAAATATGATCATCTGTCAACCTCATTGTACGTAGGTGCTTGTTCAGAGAACAGTGTCCTGCTATCAGTCCTACCAGCTGTCTCAATCGTTCTCTGTCGAGTCCTAGCAGCCACGTTACGATGTTAAATAATTATTTCTAATTAAACTACTGAATGGATCATCATGAAATACAATAGCGTTCTATTCTGATAGTACATGACGCGATTAAAAAAATCAAAAATTGTGGATTCATTAAGGATTGCAACCTGTAGAGTATTTCTGTACGTACATACTACAGACCAACTAACGGAGACGTTTCGAATGGCAATTTTAGAGCTTAATTAAAGTTCACATCAATCTAAAATTAATACCATTCTTTGGAATACAATTTTCCGTCAAAAAGCTGTAATTTATTCTTTGCAAAATTATTCAAATAAAATTACTATTATCAGCTGAGCGCTGGTGCGCTGACCTAGAATAGAGCACATGCCCGGTAGGGCATGATTAATAATATAAAGAGATGCAAATTTTGTATATTCTATGACGTAATTTCCAAGCATTCCTTCAATTTTCAATAATTTGAAGTTTCGGGAGCATCCTAGGCTATGCATTACCATACTAAAATCTTGTGCCGTTTCTTCGGTAAACAAGTGATTCATGAGAAAAAATTCGAAATGTGTTTCATTTCAGACAGAAAGAGATAAATTCAGCTATGTTGTCTTATCCTGAGCTGAGGTAACTGCCCCCCATAAATCTCAAACAACAACATGGATCAAATGACAAGTAATTTTCAAGATAATTTTTTTCTCCACTTTTCCCTCAATAATGTTTTTAAAACAAAAAGATGAATGTTTACGTTGCTGTGGTGCATTACTAAAATTAATAATCACCTTGCAGATTATATTTACACATAGACGTCTTAATAAATGTTAATGCAATTTACAGCTCTTAAGCAATAGGACTGAGGATAAATATTGGCTAAGGAATGGATGTGTTTACTTTGTAAGTTTGGTACAATAATAGCTTAGGGCTAATATTATACAGTTATAGCTTTATTAATTAGAAGATAACTGGGACGTATTTAAATTATTAATATTAACAGCTAACTAGCTACTGAAGTGGAGGTTCACACCTATGATATATTAAAGACACTTACATATTTATAAACACCAAACCAATCCCCGTTTGACCAAAAAATCAGCATTTTCTGGAGATGATTAATTACTTTAAAGCTTTATTGTTTGATATTTGTGAAAACTATTTCAGTGTCTTTCCTTAAACCTAATTTTGCATGGAAATTTTAACATGGTAAGAAATGAATTTCTTGACTCATTTATGTTATTTAGTTTTTTAAACTACAAAACTCCCAGATCTCTCAGAATTAACCTACTTACTAGATCTGGGGATGCTATACGATTTTTTAAAATGCTTAACACAGCCGCAGAACTTCGATAAACTCAGTTCACATTATATCATTGCAGTTCAATGCCACTGAATAACAGACTAAGGAAACTAGTAAATGTAATAACTTAAAATAGGTAAGTCTTTTCACGAATCACTTGTTCTGGTGTGAGTATGAACCTTTAAAGGGTACCGTTGATTGACTACCCACTTCCTGGTCAGAGGAAAAAAAAAACTTTTTTCCGAATAACTCAAAAACGGTTAGTTTTCGTGAGACAATTCTTTCGTAAATGGTTTTGCGATAAGGCGCGCTCATTATTTCCTTGGTGGATTATTTTATGAAAACGCGTGACTAATAGTTGTTACCGTCCTGTTGCTCTTATATTATTTGTGCAGTGCGTTTTTTTAGTCGGCCGTTTCCAACAATACTATTTCTTTGCTGAAACCGAGAAGACCAAAAGACATTAGGAGAGTGCCCTCTTCGTATTTTGCCACATGATTTTCCCCGAACTATCAACCGCTTTATATTATCTTCTCCTCAGTTGATGTGACCAAAAAATGAGAGGATTCGGAAGAGTCACTTTGAGGGACATGTTTCTTGGAGAATCGAGGTATTGGTACAATGGGCTCTCCAAAAAATTTGTAACAAACGTCTATAGGTCCATATCTCGAAAGCAACAATACATTGTCTGTTTGTCTCCCTAATGTTTCATGTGTTAAAATCACCCATATCAATGGTAATTTTCCTATTTGGAATAATGTGGAGCCAGGTTTCTAGTTCTTTGTAAAACGGTTCCAACTTCTTCTCTTCAGCGACGGTTGTAGGTAGATTTACTTGCACCAGATAACACCAAGAGCAGCAGCGATTTTATATCATTCGTACCGAGCGTACCACATGACCCAGCAATGGTGGAACAACATTGCGAATGGCGATTGTAAAACGAGGAGCTATTCTTTCATTCAAGCAACCAACACCGTACGCGATCCTAATAATTATTTCCTGCAACTTCTACAGAGGATGTGGAATGGCATGTTCTTGGTGGGTTGAAATGCATAAACATTTGTTAGTACAGTACCAAGAGGTAAAAAATCTGTATAATTTCATATGTAATGATAATTTTTCTTTATGGGTTATTATTATAGCAAAATGCATCGTCTTCAGTTTCTATATGGTCCGGATAATTGCTCTTCTCCTCAAGGGGTAAATTTGAATATTGAATATTTGAAAAAGTGTTATTAATTTATTTTTGAAACAAAATTAAAAAATTCGAAATGGCGGCTCTAATATGGCGGATGGATTTTTTTTTCTAAAACGAGTGTTTTAAATGGACAAAATAAATTGAGCATCTAGGTGATGCTATATGTTAACGAAAAACAGCATGTTTGAAAAAAATAATAAATTACTGAGCAATTAAGAAAATGTGAAAACGCACATTGAATCGGTCATAACTTCTTTATTCTTCGTGATATAGAAACAAATAAAAAATTATTTTAAAAAAAAAATCATCTTCAATTTTGTTCTGTAGAATTTTTGATAGAAGTGTCGCGGTTTCTAAGATATTAAACATTTTAAACTAAATACTTCCTCCTAAAAATCTAAATATCTATAATAAATTATTTTAAATAAATTCATTATGCACATGTGCATCTTTCTCTTTGTACGCCACTGATGGCTTTATATAAACAAATGACATATACAAATAATATACCAATCGATAGAAAAAATAATTTTTTATATCTTGTAGAATTTTGATTTATTGGGCCGTTTTAGAGGTATAGCCAAACATGTGTCGTTGTTGGAAGGCTCCTCACCTTTTTTTTTTTTGCTGTGGGGCCTTAAAAAAAAGAAAACAGCAAAAAGCAAATGGAGGGTCTTATGCAAAATTTTACACTCTATAGAATGGCGTCAAGATCATTCTTCTAGCTCCTACCGTTTTTGAGAAAGAAAATATATATATAGGCAGATACAGGCAGCCCCTTTGAGGGGTGGCAGGGGGAGCAGGCATGATTTCTCGAGGTGGGTCTGTTCGAAAATCTACTTATGTCGACTAGTTCTATTCGTGGTTAAAAGGATTTGCTATTACTCAAAAGTGGAAATATCAAAACACCTAATTCACTAAGAAATAATTCGTTTTTTTGATTATAATGACCTTTTGAGTAGGACATTTTTTGACGGCCTTGAGATTTTGAAACATCAGTATATCATCATTAATTTTATATCAAATTCAGCTTGCATCAACGAAACCCCCCACAGAACTTATTTTTATGCGTAGATCTGGGCTCCGAGCACTCTACTATGAGATATTTGCGGACAAACAAAAATGTTAAGTTTTTTTTTAATTCCTTTACAGTTTAAAATGCATTTTTTTTTTTTAAGAAAAAGCGGACGAGCAAATCCGAGCGTCTAGCTCATACTATATATTAACAAAAAACAGTGTATGGGAATATATTTTTTTAATTCCTGACTACTTACATTAACAAAATGGCGACGTTTTTATTAAAAAAAATATTTTAAAAAGTACATTCTTTCTGTCATAACTTCTTTGTTTTTCATGCTGTAGAAGTAGAAAAAAAGAATCATTTGTAAGCCTAGTTAATAGTCTTTCATTTTGGTTGTTAGCGCTTTTGATATAAGTACCATAGTTTCTGAGATATTTAACATTTAAACTAAATACTTCATCTTATAGACGTTCGGACGCCACCTGTATATTTCCAGATCTCCGAAAGCATTAACTGTACAGAAATTAGGAAAAAACGAAACTCGTCCTCGATTTAGTAGCTTTCTTATTTGTCTCTAGCAGAGCCGTTCCTAAGCACTGTGCTTAGTGCTTGTCTAAGCACTCTAAGCACTTTTGTGCTCGGGAGCACTGTGCTTAAGAGCACTTCTTAAAATCGGTGCTTAGTGCTTAGGGCTTCGAGCACTTTGCGAAAGGGCTTAGTGCTTAGTAATCCCGCAAAGTGCTCGCGAGCACTCAAAAAAGGCTCGCAAGCACTTTAGTGCTCGGGAGCATTCGAAAGTGCTCGCAAGCACTCGAAAAGGCTCGTAAGCACTTTTTTAGCACTCGTGAGCACTAAAGTGCTTGCGAGCACTAAAATGCTTGCAAGCACTCCAAGGAGCTCCCAAGCACTTTATGACTAGTGAGCACTTTAAAATTTTCACAAGCAAAGAATCATTTCTGCATACTGTATAATTAATTATATAAAAATTTGATTTACATCAGATTTCGTGCAATAATAATAATTCTCAAGAAAATGCTTTATAATAAATTGTTTTCATTCATTACTTTTTCCAAAATAGTCTCGAACAATTTTTTCTAAATTGAGTGTGTGCCAAGTCAATGATGGTTTCCTGTTTCATTTTTGCTCGAAAACGGCTGGGATTATCAAATTCATCTATAATCATCATCAGTCATCATATTATGTTATATTTTACCTTACAAGCACAATAAGCATACTTGCCAAATTCACGCAAAGATGATATCTTTATCATTTATCATATTATTAACTATATTATGTTCTAGTCAGAAGAACGAATGGTGTACCTCCCTACCTTCTACCTAAAAGCATGATGTGATAGTGATAAATTGTCTCTTTCATTAATACTCCAGTCATTTTAGACAAAAATATGGCTTCTGATCTGATCTTCATTTTTTTTTAAATTAATTTATTTCTTCTTGTTTTAAAGAAAATATTAAAAATCAACAACGAGATCACTACGGCATAAAAAATTATTCAAGGTCAAAGTTCACAAAAAATGTTTTTTGCGAATATCACGCTTTCTATGGCTCGCAGGCCAATTGAGATTATTATGAAAATGAAAGATAATGAAATTCCGCATAAAAATGATTTCTTCCACTTTTTATGTACAACAGATGGTTTAGGCATTGTACATAAAAAATGAATAAAATATTTTTTAATTTAATATTTTCTTTAAAACACCAAAATAAATCGATTTAAAAAAAAAATAAGGATATATTTTGTTGGATCAGAAATGTCTAATTTCACTGGGTTATAAAAAATAATTCTCCACCGAGGTGAAAAGTAAAGTATAAGTATTTTGAGAACAGATTGTTACAGGAAAAAGTTGTTTCTATTGTCAACAAAAGGTCAGATATGAAATTTTAACGTCGTATGCCAAAATTATGATTAAAATAATTTTTAAAAAACCGCTTCCTAAGGAATCTACTTCCACATCCAGACTTCCTATACAAGTCTTACAACGAAAATACTATATTTGCACTCCACTATGTGGAAATAATTGTTTATGGAACTTTAATAATATAATATTTGAAATCGTGTACCCCGAAAACCTAGTAAATGATATGCCACATCGGTAGTAGTGGTGGGGATGAATGAAGTGAAAAAAATTCTTGATGACTTCGATTCTTGTACATAGGTACACTAAGTCAGAATATTTTTTCACCCCTTAATAATGGGGTGGGGGTGGTATAGGGGTGGTTAATGCCAAGAAATTTTTTGAGACCATGGCTTTTCTTCCTCTCCTGACTCTTACCTGCTTGATTTATCTATTTACCCCCATTTATCCCAATTTACCCCTTGACTCTTCAACGGAATAAGATCAAAAAATAATCTAGTTCCAGATCTCCTTAAAATACATAGGTGTGGCAAATTTTAAGTCAATATCTTAAACGGTTCCAAAGTAATCGTGAGCACCCAAAAGTTACAAGACCAACAGACAGACCGACAAGACAGGCAGAAATTTGTTTGCTCAAACTTAAAATATTGACATTTCATGACATTCTAAGCCCATTTGGACATTGAAAATTTTCAAAAAAATTTTTCGCATCAGTATTCTTCCACTGGATGTGGAATTAATACGCAGAAAATGGCATGATAAAGATATAAAAAATCATTGTGTGCCGTGGACTACACGATAGAAGTAAAGCTTCTACTTCATGCATTTCCTTCGAGGAAACCTACTACGCATCCATACTATTCGAGGTAACCCACTGTGCATCCAATTTACTCGAGAAAACCCACTGCGCATTCATATTACTCAAGAAAATCCACTGCGCATGCACACTACTTGAGGTAACATACTGCTCATCTATAGTACTGGAGAAAAGCCACTGCGCATCCAAAATACTCGAGGAAACCTACTGCGCAACCATACTAGTTCAGGTAACCCACTGCGCATCCATTTGACTCAAGGAAACCAAAGAAAATAATAGATCTATAAACACCGTACAGGTTGCATGGTATTCTAATTTGAAATCGTAGAAGCCACACACACACACACGCGATGACGCGTCTCTGACGCATCTCATCTATTCTTGAAACATTGATGTCAATTCAGCAACCCACTAAAATAATCTCGAAAGGCAGGTACGCTGATGTTTGTTTGTTCATAGGACTCGAATTATAATGCAACCCGTAGTGTTTATAAAACTTAAAATTCCACACCTAAATTTTCTATCCAAGTCTCTCACAACGAAAAAAATTTTCATACTATATTTGCACTTCACTATGTGGAAATTATTGTTTATGGAACTTTAATAACAAAATATTTGAAATCATCTACACCAAAAACCTATAAAACGATATGCCACATCGGCTGGTGGTAGAGAGGTAGTGGGAGTGGATGAAAAAAAAAATTGAAGCCTTAGGATCTTGCATACACGCTAAATTACATTGTTATTTTTTTCATCTCATTTAATAATGGGGTGGGGGTAGTAATGTGGGTGGCTAATGCCAAAAAATTTTTTGAGACCTTAACTTCTTTTATATATATATATATACTAAATACCAATTTTACGGACTCTTATTGCTTGATTTACCTATTTCTCCCCAAACCCTTCAACGAAATAAGATCAAGATCTAGTTCCAGATCTCGTTAAAATACATAAATGTACCAAATTTCAAGTCAGTATCTTAAACGGTTCCAGAGTAAACGTGCGCACAAAGAAGCTACAGACAGACTGACCGACAAGACAGAATTTTTTTTATCAAACTTAAAATCTCGACGTTTCATGACATTCTAAGCCTATTTGAACAATAATTTTTTTTGCGTTACTATACTTCCACTGGATGTGGAAGTAAAAAATCGGCAGCTACTGGAAGCGGCTGGAACCTCCCCACCCGGTGAATCTTTGAAGCCGAAAAGAGCACTAAACAATATGAACGATCTCATTTAATTATATTTATTAAGTTGAAATCTTTTTTTCGTATTAAATCAGAAAAAAGGTCTTGCGTTCGGTGGGATTTGGACCTAATAACTTGAGTGTTAAATTTATAGTCTGCACAACATTAATATTTTATTCAATGTTTTTAATACAAATATATGCTTCATCGGATCGTAGCCCCGGGCCAGCCAGACAACCACGGTGAACACCGCCGTGGCGAGTGTGAGGCTGGACGGGGTAAGTCCGGTTTGGCTTGGAGAAAAATAGAAAAGTAGCTCCTGTCTTCTGTAGGCAGGCTTAAAGACTAGGTTAAAATTATAATGTGTCCACTCCACATGGACCTAAAATTAATACAAAAATAAACACAATTCTATAAAAACGTTCGTAGGCAAGAGCACTTAATAATTTTGATTATTGATACGGGAAACAACTAAACGAAAGAACCTGTTCGTTGGTAATGGGGTGGATGGCAGGGATGGCCATCTTTGGAAAAAACCATATAACTCTTGGTGGACAGCTTCCCTGCCAGATGTAGCCAGGGTAGTGTTCATGGTGGATTGTTTAAGTTTGAGTTGGTATATTTTGTTTTATCTTTTGGCCTCGACCAATTTTTCACTAAATCGGTCGGGGAAGTGATAGCTGTCAAATTTTTGGTTCCAATGTTTCTCTGGGGAATTTGGTTTTTGAAAAATGTTTAGGTTGGTACCAATGTCTTAAATTGTTTTTAGGTTATGTAGTACTATTTTTAGGTTATGTTGCCGGAAGAATTTCCGGCGGGATGCCGGAAGAATTTCCGGCGGGATGCCGGACGTAGCGGAAATAGTTTTTAAAATATAATGTCACTGTCACTTTTAAAGTTTTATTGGAAAAAACTCACCGAAAGCGTTCCGGTGAGGTTGCTTACACTTGTAGGGCTTGTAAGCGGTTCAGGTGACCTCTCACACCATCCGTGGGCTTTATAAACGTCGAAAAAACTTGTAATCTCTCGATGCACCTGACACGTCAAAAATACTCAGCATACAGTCTGCACGCTTTAACACACTAGCAGAGAACTTATACCACAAATGGACCCGTAGTATTTTTTGGGAATTTTCCTTTGAGTCCATTTAATAAAATTTGACATATTTCTGAAAATTTGACATTTTTCTGAAAAGTGATATTTTTCCGAAAATTTTACATTTTTTGAAGTGACATTTCTCCGAAACTTTGACATTTTTTCGAAAATTTGACATTTTTTTGAAGTGACTACTCCGAAAATTTGACAATTTTTAAACATTTGACATTTTTCTGAAAGGTGACATTTCTTCGAAAATATGACGTTTTTTCGAAAATTTGACATTTTCCTGAATTTTTGCCATTTTTCTGAAAAGTGACATTTCTCTGAAAATTTGACATTTTTTCGAAAATTCGACATTTTTCTGAAGTGACATTACTCCGAAAATTTGACAATTTTCAAACATCTGTCATTTTTTTGAAAAGTGACATTTCTTCGAAAATTTGACGTTTTTTCGAAAATTTGACATTTTTCTGAAAAGTGACATTTTTCTGAAAATTTTACAAATTTCCGAAAAGTGACATTTCCCTGAAAATTTAACATTTTTTCGAAAATTTGACATTTTTCTGAAAAGTGACATTTCTCCGAAAATTTGACGTTTTCCTGAAATTTACTTACAGCCTGACAATTTTCAAACATTTGACATTTTTCTGAAAGGTGACATTTCTTCGAAAATTTGACGTTTTTTCGAAAATTTGACATTTTCCTGAATTTTTGACATTTTTCAGAAAAGTGGCATTTCTCTGAAAATTTGACATTTTTCGAAAATTTGACATTTTTCTGAAGTGACATTACTCCGAAAATTTGACAATTTTCAAACATTTGGCATTTTTCTGAAAGGTGACATTTCTTCGAAAATTTGACGTTTTTTCTGAAAATTTGACATATTTCTGAAAAGTGACATTTCCCTGAAAATTTAACATTTTTTCGAAAATTTGACATTTTTCTGAAAAGTGACATTTTTCCGAAAATTTGACGTTTTCCTGAAAATTTTACGTTTTCCTGAAAATTCGACATTTTTTAAAAATCTGACATTTTTCTGAAAAGTGACATTTCTCCGAAAATTTGATTTCTTGGAAATTAAAAAAAAAAATTTCGTCTTGTAGAAATATTTTTTTGATATCATCATCAGTTCGCCTGTTATAAGAATTTTATGCTTTTACGACGTCATCAGAACGTAGGTGTATTTTTAATTCACTCGTATTCCATCCATCTACAATATTTCCATCTACGTTTCAAACTTTAATTGGATGTTTCCAATAGTTAAGTCGATATCTGCACCAGTTTCTAAGAATTTTTCTTATTTGTGACGTCATGTGACGTAGGTGTATTATTAATTCACTCGTAATCCGTCCATCTACAATATTTATACCTACGTTTCAAATTTCAGTTCGATATCTTCCCGAGTTATCAGCCGAAATCACTGAACACCTCTGTCATTATTAGAATATCACCCTGTACATTGCACTGCTTTGAGGACAAAACAAGTGAAATTTTTGTTTTTTAATTTATTTCACGGAAACCAAATCGAAAAAGTGCAAGTGTGATATATCGTTGAAATCGGAATTTTTACTGCTTTTCAATGGTTCAATTACAAATTTTAAGTAATCATAAAATAAACAACTTGTTGTGCCAAAATGGCACTAAACGTAATCCGATCTCAACCAAAACCTTTTCAGATCTTCTGGAGCACTAAAGAAACCCTCATGCAAAGTTTCATCCAAATCCATTTAGTAGCTTCGCCGGTATCGTGCTAACATACATACACACACACACACACACACACACACACACACACACACACACAGACATTTTTTAAAAACAACTTTTTTGGGTTCCTGGGACCTCAAAACGTAAAGATTTGATGTTATCTCAATTTTCGATTTTGGACTAATTGTAGTAACCTCCCACAATTTTATTGTGGGGAGGTTAAAATGAATTAAAAAATAAAAAAATATATAATATTTCTATTCTATTGATATTTTGTTATGTTATTATATGCACTTTGGTTCAATTTAATTATTTTAATCATAATTTTAGCGAAAATATCAACTTTGAGATACGACGCCGACGTTTAAATTTCACATCTGAACTTTCATTGGCACTAGAAACAACTTTTTCCTGTAACATATTTCCTCTCAAAAATCTCTCAATTTCTTTCTAGGTTGTTTTTGTTGACCTTTTTTTGATAAATAACACTTAAATTCAATGAAATCCTAGCCTCAATCAATAGAGATACTTCATTATTTAAATTTTTAAAAAGTGCTTAGTGTATAGTGCTCCTGAATTTAAAGCACTTTTTCAGAGTGCTTAGTAATCGCGAGCACTCTACTATTAACAGTGCTTAGTGCTCGAAAAAATAAAGTACTTTTTTTGAGTGCTTAGTGCTTGGGGCTCGCGAGTACTTTTTAGCAGTGCTCGCCCAGCTCTGGTCTCTAGTATGTTTTCGCTTAATGTAATACTTTTCGAGTTATTTGACGAATATTGTCTTAAAATACCCTTTTTTAAGCTAAAATCTCAATTTTCACTCCGTTATAATTTAAAGACTATCAATTTTTATGAAAAGTTGCATAGAACCTTTCCTTCTTAAAATTTCATTTTCTTTCAGCTCCAATGTTTTTAATGTTTTCTTAGTTGCCACCCTATAAATTAGCAAGCCATCGCATAATATAGAAACTTTTCTTTGATGCATTTACTATTAAGTTGCCAAAAATGAACGAAATTCGTTTCATATGATATTATTCTGAAGTTAAAACCTTTAGTTACTATTTGTACTCTGTGGTAACTGGATAGTTCTGTCTTAATGCGATACCAATGTACATAGCAGATAAGTCAGAGGAAGTATATGAAGTCACTATGGAACCAACCGTAGAGACTGATATCGAAGGCTATGAAAAACTAGCAAAGGAACTATGCCACTAGCTTCTCCGCCAAGAAAAGACGAACAAGGAGTTCAAGAAATATAATTTGGGTCTATAGGAGATACGAACACGCCCAGTATTGTATCTCTCGGGTGGTATAGAAAACTATACAATTTTACTAAAAATAAAAGAGCTTACTGGGTGTTATCACAAGAACGGCTGCATTTACGAACATGTCCAATGAATTTTCTTCGTCATTTTAATCGAAATCACTATTCATTGCAATTATTGTGAACCAGTTTTTCTCATTAAACTAATTGAGGTACTCTGGAAAATGTTCGATTATATTATGAAACTACTGAACCTGGTGTTAACGAAAAGTCTGATGAACAATAATTTTATCGTTCTTCAAATAAAATTCTAGTCATGTTTTTATTCCGAGACAGAAAAAACACAGCTACTAAAAAATTTACCTCGAATGTCGGCTTATTGAAAATGTGATAAGCATCATACGATTTCATGGAGAGATTAAGCTGTGTTTGTGGGAAATCCTTTAAATAAACACAGAGATGACGCTTCGTGCGTCTTGAATATATAACAGAGTTTCCAGTTAGTAAGTAATTTGAAGTCTGGAAAACAATGTTACAAGGAAAAATACAAGGCGGATATGAAAAGAACGTAAACTGAATCAGTAGAATTGAATTTGAATCTTAAAGCAGCCTAGCTTATTACGCATTGGTTGGTTAAACTCGATATAAGGTGAAGACAATGAAGTTTGCAAGAGAGGCATCTGCCGTTATCACTCAAGACTGTTAGTTATGTTGTGGCCGCACTAAGGCTAATCCCTTCTGGATTATGTAAACTGTTGGGGGACACTAGACGGAGGAAATGTTTATATTCCCCGGATTATATTGTCTACAGTTGCGAATTTTGATACGATAGACGA
Source organism: Rutpela maculata (assembly GCA_936432065.2). NCBI lineage: Eukaryota > Metazoa > Arthropoda > Insecta > Coleoptera > Cerambycidae > Rutpela > Rutpela maculata. The sequence continues at coordinate 117,797,470 of OW386285.2, forward strand.
GCTGGCTGTTTTATTTAATCCATATTTACATAAATTTCTCTTCATCTCACAACTTGGCAACTGAATTAACAGTTTCCATGGATTTACGCCGATTTGTGGCTTTTATAGAAATAGTTTCTTTCATTTTCTTTATGACTGTGATTGTCGTTTTACTTGTTTGTTTAAATAGATTTGCAAACTTTTATATTCATATAGTCCAGGAGTTTATTATTATATCCTAAAAATTATTTACTTTACAATGATCACTTTTATTCTCAAGCCTCGAACTTAGACGGGAGCCAGTTTGATTTATTATAAATATTAACTGCCCTTTAATCCCGAAGCTGATGGTACAATGATTGTAAAATAATAAATTTTTCAATCAACATAATTTCTCGCCTTGCCTATCACCTTGCGTGCCGTCACAGGTGCCGTCCAACCGAAATCGTGGAGTCGAAACGAATCACAATGAGTGTTCAACTTTACATACAAAAAAATTAAAATAGTAAATTATCTCTTAATATTTTTAAATTGAAGGTTCGAGAAAATCATTTCTTTTGTAAACTACTAAATTGATTAATATTCAATTATCATTTGAAATTAAATATCAAAATTCATAAATCAAACTGAAAAACATTATTTTGGATATTCAGCAGATAACTTTTAAAGAAACTTTTCGTTCTGTTCATATACTACTGATCCAAGTCTGATCACGCTAGTATATCAATAAGATATCTCCTTTATGAGACATCTTATCAACTTCTTTCATACACTTAATATCTAACATTCAATACGGAAAATAAGAATACAACCATTATTTATATTATGCTGATCATGTAGAAGAACTCACTACCGGGCGTCAATTTGACGCGACACCAATTTATTTATTACGGGGCGCCAGTCGCATTCTACCCCGTTCTTCTACTCCCAAGCGGGTTCGAGATAAGATATAATACGACAGACAAGTAATGGGCCATGGCTGCACTACCTCACATCATTAACGCCGCTCTCTCTGTCGGGATTTTATTTATCTACTGGTAATAATGTGTTTTACGCCTAAGAAGTTTTGCAATTTTTGCATGAAAAAATCCCTATCGAGATGTCTCTCTGACGGGATTTAATTTTGGCGTGATTTTTATTTGCTCACCTACTAATAACGGATTCTACATCTGCACCTAATGATTTCTGAGAAATCGCATAGAAAAATCCTCATCGAGCTCCCGTAAGCCGACCAAAACCCTGAGTTTCAGACTTGCGGAGTCATGAGACTCCGATTAACTCAGTTTTTATGGTCTTCCAAACGAAAACTCAAAGGATTAAGACTAGCAATAAGTCATAATATCAATAAAATGCAATTCGTTAAAAAAATACCTCTTATTTAACAGGTTTAAAACAAGTACAGTGAAATTCTGCAATATCCTATCCAATAAATTATATAATGTGAAAGAATCACGCCTCCCCAACTAAGGCAAGTTAAATTTTACATACAAATGAGAGCGTGCGCTAACAATCGATTTGGTAGAAAAGATTCATGCAACTTCCCCAGAATTTAATGCAAGCATTTTTAAAATTTATGAGTTTTAGTAATTATGGTAATTATGGCTGACTGAAAATAATATAAAAATATTTTACTTAAAAAAACTTGGTTCGCTTATGCTTACCTTTAAAGTTCTATATCGTGGTTACATCATTCACATAACGGAGTTCGACTAATACATGAGTTTAATAATGTTCGTCCACTCTTACGACTTATTTAGTCCAGTCAATGAATGGTTTCTAGAGGGAAATGCTGAGATCACAATTTTTGACAAGAGGGGCTGTGTTTGGACTATTTATGAGGTAAGCATACCAAAAGTCCCCGAACGTAGGAGGGGGGGGGGGGGGTGCAGGGGCACGAAGAAGGTCCTGGTTTTTGGTTTTTCGCTCATATCTCGAAAACGGTTAGCCCTAATCAAAATGTGGCTATATGCAAAATTAAATCTGACTAAATTTTCTATAATAATGTTTCTATTAATTTTTTTCGTATCTGCTATGGTTCAGTAATGAATTGTATAACTTTTGACTGTATTCTAACTTTATTATAAATTGAAAATAAATTTTGATAATCATCGTAGAAAAAAATTTCTTGTACAGATATCCGTTTCACAACAGACTGAACTGAAATATCGAATAAAAAATGTCTTTGCGTCTGTAAGTGTGTGTGTGCGTATATATCTATGTGTGCGTGTATACCGCTTCTTGTAAACACGATAACTTCTGTTGGACTTAAAATATATGATTACAATTTGGAACAATATGTAAAACAGCATGTTACAATAATCCCTATTGAAATTGGGGCATATCTGTAATAATACATGGTGATAACCAGAGGCCTACAATTCTCACTTCATAATAATGTTATTAAAAATGCCATGCTCCATATTTTAGGATAACACTGATATATCATCTAATTTATAAAGTTGGTTTGCCTAACATACACCCGATATATTGCGGTTTAGAAATCTTTTTTTTTTTTTAACTATTTAACGTCGGCCTATTTCCGCTACCAGGGCCTATCACCGACGCCAGGAGACGAGCTACCCCCAACCTGGAAATTTTGCCGAACCTCTTCCCTTAAGAAGAGTAGGGATCTTTTACTTGCCTAACATTTAATAGACAAGGGACCGCCTGCTTTACATCCCCTCCGAAGGATGGTATATCTACTACGTAATCCTCGTCTGAAATTACGTAACTTCCGAGTATACACTGATATACAAGCCTATAGAAGGTGGGGCGAGAACGCTGTATTTCCCAAGATAGGTGGGTCGCCCATCCAAGTACTAACCGCGCTCGACGTTGCTTCAACGGAATATCGACTGATATTCACATTGAAGTCGCCTCTACGCTCGCCCCGTTTAGAAATCTTATATATCTTCTTATTTTTGTATGCTTAGTAAAATAAAACGTATTTTACGTATGAGTTTGTAGGCTTCTGGTTATCACCATGTATTACAGATATGGCCCAATTTCAATAGAGATTGTGGTAATATGCTGTTTTACATATGTTCCAAATTGAAATCAACTATTTTAAGTCTAACAGAAGTTATAGTGTTTACAAGAAACGGTATACACGCACATATAGATATATACGCACGCACACACTTACAGACGCAAAGACATTTTTTATTCGATATTTCAGTTCAGTCTGCAGTGAAACGGATATCTGTAAAAGAATTTTTTTTCTACGATGATTATTAAAATTTATTTTCAATTTATAATAAATTTATAATAAAGTTAGAATACAGTCAAAAGATATACAATTCATTACTGAACCATAACAGATACCAAAAAAAAAAAAATTAATAGAAAGAAACGTTACTGTAGAAAATTTAGTCAGCTTTAATTTTGCATATAGCCACTTTTTGATTAGGGCTAACCATTTTCGAGATATGAACGAAAAACCAAACTCCGGGATTTTCTTCGTGCCCCCCTGCATCCCCCCCACTTCCTACGTTCGGGGATTTTTGGTATGTTTACCTCCTAAATCGTCCAAACACAGCTCTCAAGTCAAAAATTGTGATCTCGGCATTTCCCTCTAGACCCCCATATTGAACAGAGCAGCAGAGGTGGGGACGGGGTGGGAAAGTAGTGGGAAGAGGTGGGAAAGTAGTAGGAAGGTGTAGGAAGTAGTGGGGATGGGGTAGATAGAGGTGGGAAGAGATGGGAAAGGGAGGGAAGAGGTGGGAAAGGGGTGGGAAGTAGTGTTAGGGGGGTGAGTAGACGGGAGAAGGAATGATGGATGGCGGTGGCAAATGAAAGGGTTTTGTCTGTCTGTTTGTCTGCAAAATAAGTAGACTAAAAAGTAAAAAATAAAATTATATAAAAAAAATTTTTTAAGAAAAAGCTTTTATTTGAAAAAACAACTAGAAAGTAAAAATATTTTTTTTTAAATTCATACACCTGGAAACCAAAAGCTTTAGGGGCTGTCAATTGAGCAAAGTAACTATGCAATAGCGCTATATGACCGTCCCCAAAGCTTTTGGTCTCCAGGTGTATGAATTTAAAAAAAATTATTTTTACTTTTCAGTGGTTTTTTCAAATAAAAGCTTTTTCTTAATTTTTTTTTTTATATATAATTTTATTTGTACGTAACATAGTTAAAATTTTATATTCATTCTATTGAATGATCTCCATAATTACTGTATCTTCATGGTCATTGTTTTTCATGGAGGAATTAAAAAGTTAAAAATAACTTCGTAAAAATTCGGTGTATCTTCGAATTTTCACCTGGTTGTGCCCCATCTTTTAACGAACTCATATCGATTCTTTTGTGCTAGTTTATGGTTCTGAAGCCTTTTAGGCTTGTAGTTATGATTGAAAATGTCCTTAAATGAATTTTTTACCTGAGTCGAATTTTTATTTTGCTTTTGACTTAGGTCGATTCTGGGAGATTCTACAACAATCACGGGCACACAAAATTTAAAAAAAAGTGGTCTGTTTCTGGGACTTCATCGGATATCTCTATGTATTTCGACGTGCTGAATACGAATCAGGTGTACGCTTAGCTCCATCACCCACCATTTTTTTGTAAATCGCGAAAATAGCCAAAAAGAAACTCATAATTTAGGTTAAGTTAGGTGATGCTGGTATAACATCAGTTCATCGGTGAAATTATTATTTTTTTTAATTTTGTGGTTAATTTTTTGTTATTTACAATTTAGCAAAAGTCAAGAAGTCAAAGAAGTTGCACTATTGGAGATTGAAGTTTTCAGAAAATTACGTAGCAATAAAAAGCTTGATGAAATTCGTTCGACAGAATAATAATATACCATCTTATTAATAAGTTATTCTGTAAAACAAATTTGAATATGAATGAACAGTTATTACATTAATATGTAAAATAAATTTAAAGATGAATAAGTGGTACAATAAATAATTTTATGATTACACTGCTGCCTATAAATTGCTACCAAATGCCGCGTTTTGGTGTCACAGCGAATACAAGTTTCGGTTCAATATCTACTAATTTTACATCATTCTCTACGTCGTTTTATTCGCGAAAGGGTTCCGTATTTTTACATGCAGTTTTCTCGCAAACAGCTAATCCTAGAAAAAAGTTGCCTACGTCCTTTAGATTAATTGTATTTCACTTGGTATAAATATCGAAAGATAAAAAAAGTAAGTACTTACATCTGTAAATTCTCACATTTTATCGACATAGTCAGAGAGAAATTCATATTTTATACATTTATTAAAAGAACATAGCAGGGTAAGCATGTGTTAGGTGCCCCCGCACCAATCGGGTGGAGATTTTGAGCACAAGTTGATACTAGTGTTAGATGAAATTTCCCAAAATATTATTTTTGGAAAACTATTTTTACGGGAATTATGAGGGTAAAAAGAAAAGTGGATTTTTTTTTGTTCAAGAACGGGTAAACCGATTTTCATGAAATAAAATATATGTTATGGTCTTTGATGGCATAAATGTAGAAGAGAATTATTGAGTCCATTTGTCGAAAAAAAGTGGTAAAAAATTTTTTTCAAAAAAAAAATATATGTATTTTTAGGGGATGTTCTCGAGGCACATCCATCATTTTCTTTCAAATAAATGCTTATATGCCCCTTTAAAACATATCCAGTACAACATATTCAAAATTGATAATCATGGGCATCTACATCTTACTACCACGGTCACTGGCGGCCATTACCCCCTACCGTTTAAATCAGTATCAAACTTCAAGAAATGTGGTGCAGATATTTTCAAATTCTCTGACGTCAACTGTTGGGTCAAACAAAATCTAGCTTGAAAATCTGAACATTTTGTAATGATGACGTCTGTAGTCAGCCTACGAAAGAACTAGTAACCTCCACTACGAGGAGGTTACAGTGCCTCTCACTAGTCAGGGTGCCTGTTTATTGTGAGTCTCCTTGCCTCTCACGAGTCGGAGTGTTTGTTTATCGTGAGTCCCCTTGCCTCTCATTAGTCGGGGCGCTTGTTTATTTGTGAGTTCCCTTGCCTCTCACTAGTCGAGTTGCTTGGTTATTATGAGTCCCCTCGCCTCTCACAATTCGAGTTTTTTTGCGTGAGTCCTCTTGCCTCTCACGAATCAGGTTACTCTATATTGATGAGACTTCTCTTAGTCTTCATTCTTCCCTATCCCATATTTTTTTTTATTTTGAAAAAAATTTTTCAACGCTTTTTTGAAAAATGTTGCAAAACATTTTGCAATGATGACGTTTGTAGCCAGCCAACTAAAGAACTGTAGTATCCAAGGTCCACCACGTGGAGGTTACAATACGATTTGGGTCCACTTATTATGGAGTGTTTGTTTATCGTGAGTCTCCTTACCTCTCACGAGTCGGGATTCTTGTTTATCGTGAGCCCCTTGCCTCTCACTAGTCGGGGAGCTTGTTTATTGTTAGTTCCCTTGCCTTTCACAATTCGGGGTGACTTTTTTGCGTGAGCCCTCTGGCCTCTCACTAAGTTACCCTAAATTGGTGAGACACTTTTTATTCTTCATTGCTATCCTACTCAATTACAGGAATATTTCAGCTGGCTTCAGAAATTTCGACAAATACCTTGCGTGGGACAGACAGTATGCAATTGCACCAACGGAAACAGAGCTGTTGGCTGCTGCTCGCACATTGTTGCAATTGTATATTATCTGTCCCACGCAAGATATTTGTAAAAAGTTCTGAAGCCATCTGAAACTCTCAGCGACATTTTTACTCAGAATAATATTATTCCTGTAATTAAGGATGATAGCAATGAAAACTAAGAGCAGATTCGTGAGAGGCAAGAGGACTCAGGCAAAAAAGTCAACCCGAATTGTGAGGGGTAAGGGAACTCGCAATAAACAAGCGCCCCGACTAGTGAGAGGCAAAGGAACTCACGATAAACAAACACCCCGAGTCGTGAGAGGCAAAAGGACTCACAATAAACATGCACCCTGACTAGTGAGAGGCAAACCTCCTCGTAGTGGCCTTTGGAAACTAGTTATTTCGTAGGCTGACTACAACAGACGTCATCATTGCAAAATGTTCAGATTTTCAAACTAGATTTTGTTTGACCCAACAGTTGACGTCAGAGAATTTGAAAATATTTGCACCACACTTCTAGAAGTTTGATACTGATTTAAACGGTAGCGGTGTTGGCCGCCAGTGACCATGGTAGTAAGATGTAGTAATGAACCACGCCGCTCGCAGTACGCCCGTGATTATCAATTTTGAATATGTTGTACGAAAATTGGGTATCTATTAAAGGGGCATATAAGCATTTACTTGAAAGAAAATGATAGGTGTGCCTCGAGAACATTCCCTAAAAAAAATTTTATTTTGAAAAAATTTGTTCACCACTTTTTTTTTGGGCAAATGGACTCAATAACTTTTTTCTACTTTTGTGCGGCCATCAAAGGCCATAACGAATACTTTTTTCATAAAAATCGGTTTATCCGTTCTTGAAAAAAAAAATTTTTCCATTTATCTTTTACCTCCATAACTCCTGTAAAAATGGTGTTCCAAAAATAATATTTGGGGAAATTTCATCTAACACTACTATCAACTTGTGCTCAAAATGTCGACCCAATTGGTGCTTATCCTGCTGATCTTCATATTACCACATTTTGTTAATTAAAAACATGATTGAAGCATTGAAACCAATTCGTCGTTGCGTTTTTAAATTAGAACAAGCAAAACGAAACAACATTATTTTTATTTTATTTTTAATTACTTATTCAATATACATCGAGAAGGAGAGAAATAATTAAACCACTCGACGGATCATCATGAAATTCAATAGGGGATAGGAGACGAAGCGACTAAAAAAAAATTCAAACAATTTTCAATAGCAATTTTAGAACTTAATAAAATTTCAAGTCAATATAGAAATGGTACCATTTTTTAATGTAGAATATTTCTTTTTCAAAAAGCTATAATTGAAATCGATTGCTTGCAGAATTAACCAACAAAAAATACTTTTTTCAGTGAAACTGAACGCTGGCATGCTGAGCGGAAATAGAGCACACGCCCAGCTAGGTGTGCAATATATTGAAAAATTATATTTAGTCATCCTCCTATTGAGTTGTTTAATTTTCGAAACATGTATTTTATAGAGAAAACGTTTTTATTAATATTTTTTGTTAAAAAATTTTAGTTTAATTTTGTTTAATTACGGGAATACAAAACACTAAATAACTGTAGTAGCTATAGGACGATTTGATATTACGTACTTTATTATTATTAGCGATTCCATTCTTCCTTCCTTAAAGTGAAACTTAAAAGCTGTTCAGTTCAAAACTTCAAAAGGAAAGCACAAAGTAAACATAAATTAAAATTTTTAGAGAATTTAAAATTTTTTACTCTTGACTTTAATCTCGGTGACATACGAATACATTAATATATTACCTTTGTATGTGTCCGCGCTGAAAAGTGTATGAATTAAATTGATCAAAGGGGAATAATAGAAATGAGAGTTTATTTTTAATTTCCATGAAGAGAGCTTGCTTCTTAGATCCTTTTAAACTTTATTCAAATAAAATTTGTAAGTGGAGCTTTATAAATTACTTACGTAAAAGTTCCTATATTTCCATGATAATTAACAAAAATATAAAAATAACAAAATATTACTTATACATATTTTTATAAAAATGCATATATGTTGTGGAAATATACCAAACATATTTTGTATACCTATCTAACAACTAATATATACAATCCCATAAGATGATTTAGGCCAATCAATAAAGACATTGGAAATTGAAAATTTAACAATAAGCTCAAATGGCTTCGTCAGGTTAAGTGGTAAAACTGATAGATCACATTTTGCAGTCGTCTTCTAATCATGAAACATGTTACAACCACGACCTCGCCATATAATAAGTAAAAACATTGAACATTTCTGCGTAGCATGAAAGTGCAAAGGGTTCAAATATCAATAAATAGTCCTCTAATTTAAAAAACTTTGGAATTGAATTCTGCAGTAATTTTTGCAATAACTTTTAGACCAACAAAATATCGGAATTATTTCGTAATAACTAGCGGCATTCTGATATGCTTGCAAATGCATATTCACAATAACAAAGGAGTTAAAGCCCTGTGTTAATTTTTCTAAACTTTTACATTTAATTGGAGAGTACAAAATGTTCAATGTTTTTATTGTTCTTAATTAAAAAATCTTGCAGATCTCGTAAGTGATTGCAAGTTAAACAGCACGTAGCAAATGAATGGCTGAAAATTTGTACCCTGATTTTGCGGTTGGTGAGATGTTTTTCGTAACTAAACAATTTTGACAATGTTTAAAATTTACATAACTTTTCAGGGTAAGTTGCAAAAGCATTCTGCAAGTTTGAAGAGTTTTCGAAATTTTTACCTCGCAGTTAATAATGAATACCTACGTAAATTGTCATACCTCCGGCTCCGAGTTATGTCGTAAAATCCAGAATCGGCTTTAGGCGATATGAACTAAATAAACATTTTTATGCACAATAATAGAATATCTTACCTTATAATTGTAATTAGTGAATTCCATAATATTTAAAGGTAAATGGCGAAAGAGTTTAAATTCATATTTTGATGCACTTATTGTTGAATGCACAAACACTTAATTATGCCTTATTAGAATAATAAAAATATATTTTTTGCATTTGTTCTAAACGGTCCGAAGTTAAACTCCGGCGCCTGTCACTAATATACACTAGTATTGTGAAAAGGATCGTTCAACGTCTACCGATGTAATCGACGCATATTTAAAATGAACATAATTTCTTGTAGATGGCAGACTTATGTCCGGCATTGAACACTTGAACAGTTCACTTTTTTTGCCTCTTATAGGTCCACCACATACCAAAATGTTGAAAAACTGGGGTTGATTCTCTGTTGCCAGTTTGTGATTCACTATCTCAACAACACTCCTTGATACACTTAAACTATATTGACACAGATCAAATATAATGTTCATTGCATCAGTTGCTGTATACTGATCTGTTTCCGGCTTACGTTGAAGGTCGTGTAGAGGGATTCGTGAGAAATATCCGTGTGTATATGCTAAATTTTAATAATCAACAATTTTTGAGCATGTAAAATGGCAATTGATTCAATCATTGGATCGAACTGTTGCACTACTGATTTAACGGCGTCAAAATTACAATAATCATATGATGCCGCCTCTAGCCATGTCCCCACCACGTTACAACAGACTCTGGAGGTAGTGGTGTCTCTGGCAGCATTTCATGAAATACCTTAATCCGACTTGGTGCTTTTAGAAACACTTATTTAACACAGGATATCAGTTTATCAATGTTAGAGTAACACTGTCTAATAGTTTCAGCAACTCTATACAGTCCGTGGGCTAAGCACGTAATATGAACCATGTTGTGGTACGTTTTTTTCAAATTTTTTCCAGCTGCCTTCATGTAATTAGCCGCGTCTGTAATAACAATAAAAATGTATGTAAATTTTGCTCATACTGTTCACCCCATAATGTTTTTAAAGTTAATTGCACTAATTCTGCTACAGTTGTTGAATTAGTAACGTCCAGTACTTTAGATGCAATCAAGTATCCGCGCATTGAATGTGTTTCCTCCATTCACATTTCTATCCTCATACCACAGGCATTTTCCTCACTGTAGATTCTGCCGTCACTTAAACATTCTTATATTCTCCATTATCACACTTTTGCAGAAACTGTCTCAACAGAGGATTGTCTAGTTTTGTCCATGGTATGATACACCCTACCATTACTTCTACCAAGTTAAACTTTCGTTGACTATCACCAGTAACATCTAAATAGTTTTTATGACGTTCAGATGAAACATGTTTTAAAATGTTCGACTTGTGTGTCCACGAAAGTGTTTTTTCACAACGGCTACTGAAAAGTTCTACACCGTTAAACCTCAGTTCCGGAAAATCTTGAATCCACGAAAGTACTGTATCATTTAATGGAAAGCCACTCAACGCCATTATAATTCACGACACATTTACTTCTATCAAAAGCTGAAAATGTACTGGCACGTAATCTGTAGTGTTGACTCCATAATGCATATGAAACAGGTCCACATGCCATTGGTGTTTGTGTAGTAAAATAATAATAATTGTTGGATGTTTTTTATTTCAAGTGCTTTCTGTATGTTTAAAGTCTTCTGCAAAATATAGATCACGATTTGCGGTTTCTTTTACTATTACTATTGTTTACCTTATCCTATATGCTGTCATAAAAGAAGTACAAAGGGAGCGATAAGAGTGCCGCTGTCTTTGTGATGTCGAAAATTCTCCTTATATTTTTTAAAATTCCTTACGTTATAGTGCCTTATATTATGTGCACAGGTAAAAATAATCTTTTAAATTAAGAATTGTTTAATATAGTTGGGAAGAAACATACAGGAGATTGTTTACATTTCCATAATTGATACAAAAAGTTGAAGTGGCGTATGCCGGTCAATGTGCCGAGTTTTATGTTTTCGGTGGAACAATCAAACCGACGCTGCAGGTATAATGTGCAGCCGAAATCTGGGGTTTTTTATCCACCAGTTTCAGGAAACATCTTTTACGTCTAACGCCTAACTATACCAAATAAATAATTTCTCCAAGTTTCTAATAATAATTTATATTTATAAAATAAATTATTTATTTATTACTATATGAGTTTTATGTCATACTTTTTATTTCTTACCACAAAAGTAAAAAGTAAATAATTTATTTGCTTATATGAGTCATAAGATTTTCGATTCAAAACATTATATTTATCTGTGTGTGATTACCGTCTCGGCGTAACTACTTTTGAGCCGGGGTTTGTTAATTATTATTCATTTTCAATATTGCAGACGTTCTAATTGGTTGCAAATCTAATACACGCCATAAGAAACCCTTCGTTGAATATTACCTTCAGTTTTCAGAACTTTTCCAATATCTCAAGCAAAATGATCAAGCAATTTATTAATTAGCTCTTTTTAACATATTCCGTGCCTCGAAAATGGTTGCAAGACTTTGACTTGGTTACCGTAACTTTACATTAAATTGAAATCTTGGTCCTACATTGCAAACATCACAACATCCATACAAGCTTTAAATTATTCGATGTCGTGTAATATATTGTTTTAAATTTAGAATCATATACGCAGTAAAAAATTGGGTTCAGATTTGTGCGTATTCTCGTATTGTATATACCACTTTGGCGTATAAATCCAGTGATGTGATGCCACGCAACGCAACTTTGATATAACTCACTTTCCAAAAGAAACATACAATGGAAATGAACATGAGCACACAACCATTCTCTTCGACATTGCCATCTACTGGAGCTGGGACTGAGTGAAGTCCACGATAGAAGTCGTGCTATGATGAATTTGACAAGTGGATGCATTCTTACCAACTTTGTCTTTACTACAGGTAACAGTATAATGTTTTCTGAAACCAGAAGACACGAAAAAAGAAAAATGCCCATTATAATATTAGGAGATTTCAATGCACATACAGTAAAGACGATCAGACGGAGGATAAAAGCATCGCTGGAAAAACTTTACTCCACACATGATCTAACGAAAAACCCAGCACACATGTTTGACTTAACAATAAGAAACCCGTGGAGCAAAAGTCAAACTTGCATCGACACCTGGAGTAATGGAAGCTCAATCTCATAAATAGATTATATCCTGGTACGGTTAAGAACATTGAAGTAAAAAGGACAGCAGAAATCATGTATTGATTTCTGCTGTCCTTTTTACCACAAAATCTTATACGGAAAACTGGAAATAAAAGAAGAGAGAAGGCATCAAGGAAACATCAAAACACCAGACAGTACCTGGAATAGTTCGCTACTACAGCACGAAGACTTCCAGAAGAAATACTATGGAGAAATAGAAAACCAACTGACTGGAGAAGAATTAGACTGGATATCAATGGGCTCAAAAATAAAAACGTTAAAAAGGGACAGGTCACCTATGAGCCCGTTAATAAAGGCAAAAACAACAAGTACGAACTGCTAAAAAAGATTAAGACTAAACAACACCCGACAGGTAACATAAACGAAAAACTACAAGAAGCATTGAAAGAAAAAAAGAAGCGGAGAGTTGCATTAAAATTGGTAGTTAGGTATTTTTAGAATAGCTGATAGCGATTCTAATATCAAAGGTTAAGAATTCGAAATGCAAATCTTATATAGCTGCGATAATTGCAATATTTTTGCAGCTCTACATGAAATTTGATAAGCTCGTTATCAGAGAAACCTGAAATTACCAAGTATCACATTCCATTTTATCTGAAAAACATTGTAATTATCGCAGCCATATTTGATTTTCCATTTTGAATTTTTAACTTTTGACAAAAAAAATGGTGCGGAATTTCGAAATTTGAACCTCAAATTCATGTTGGTGTTCGTGTTTGTATATGGGAATATGGTATTTTGATCTCTGGAAAAAAATATTTTGTATTTTTCCATATGGCTGATCATAAGCGAGCTATCAGCTCAAAACTCTTCATTCTCTTGTTTTTTAAATTTTACGGATCATAACTTTTATAATATTGATTCCATGGTAAAAGGTTATTAATGGAATTTGTAGAGAATTTTACAGAATTTTATTCTCTTTTTTTTTGTGTGATCAACTGCAAACAAGAGAGTTCGAAAAGCTGTGTTATTGTCACTATGATGACTGAAACGGCACTCCGCCGAACCCGAAAATTCTGTTTTACACTTGGAGTCGTCCCTCTCTACTCATTCCACGAATAAAAGAGCCTCCATCATTTTTTACTAAGCTAAGTTTCTATTGACTGTAATACAGAGATAATGAAAAACAATTTATAATATAAATATACCTTTACAAACTATAGGGCATTATTGCCCAGCTGAGGTCGTACTGCAATTTTTTTCATCAAACTACGACCAGTGTAGAGTGGGTTATACGCTCAAAACCTGAACAAAATTGGAATTTTATTGGAATTGCACCAAAATTGGCAGTTAGGTATTTTGAATCTGATGTCAGAAGTTGAAACGTTCAAACTGGCAGATCCAATAGGACTGCCATAATTGCAGAATTTTGCATAGTTACATGAAATTTAGTAGATGAGAATTTCGGGATTCGCTGATGCCGAATCTGATGTTAAAGTTTATAAATTCAAAATGACGGATATTTTATTCTAGCAGTCTAGGAGTTAAATAAGAAGCCACCAAAAAGGGTGATGTTTTTGCCAATGTTAGGCAATAAAGTTCAATGATTGATCCCTTTTTTGAAAGCAATTATATTTTTTTTGATTTTTTTTTTATTTCAATACTTACATTGTGGGTCTAAGGAAAAAATAGTATACGCACTGCATTCGCTCATTTTGCTAGATTCGTAAGCTTCCAAATTGCCTACTTATCCAGCAGAATGATACACTTCGGACTTAATACGTAATATATTATTCTGAGATTCGTATTTATCCCCTGAACTGAATCATGACGTATTTTAAAAAAGGTGGTGTTGACACATATTTACTGTTGTCTTTACTCGTTTTTGCATGTGGGCTGCACCAGATTTTCTGTGCTTATTTTCCATCTCTAAACACCTAGGTGCATATCATCCCCCTTATCACGTATGGGCGTAACTAACAAAAAATGCAAAATTGAGTTACGCTGGTTCTAGGCTTTTCTTGGGTGCACTTTTCATCTCACAAAGTGGCGCAATTGTATATTTTATAGTTTGGTCACAAACAATATATGCATTGAGGGCGTATCGCCAAAGTCTCTACATGATTTCTCACGTTATGGCGTAAAACAGATATACGCCTGTTCATGTGACAAAATATTGGCTGGCACGGACAAACTGGTAGGGCGTAACTTACAGCACGAGCAACATGCAAAATTTACAGAAAAAACTGTTAAACTGCTTTGAAATCAATGATGAACAACGGCATAACACACAAGAGTGAGTAATCAAATGAAAGGAGAGATATCTCAATAATGCAATAGAGCAACACATAAACAGATATCCCAAAGTTGAATCGCACTATTGCCATGCAAAGACAGCGAGTATGTATCTTCATCCAGATCTTCCTTTGAGAAAGGTGTACTCCATGTACCTCGCAGATTTAAAAACTCAAGGAAGAACTAATGAAAAGGCAGGTTGTTTTTTGTATAGGAGTATTTTTAAGCGAAAAATCTTATCTTTCCTGTCACCCAAGAAGGATAAATGTTCACTATGTGTTACTTATTGAACAGGAGACGAAAACGTAAAAAATAGTTTAGAAGACAAGTACAATGATCATATTGCAGAAAAAACCGCTGTCAGGAAAATTCTGAATGTAGAGGAAGCCCAAAAAGATAAAAGCATGTTATGTGGCGTAGTTGATTTGCAGCAAGTTATATATCTGCCTATTTCAAAGGAAAGCGCAATTTTTTATAAAAGCTGATTGTAAAATTTCAACTGGACAATTTACGATATTGCTAGTAGGGAAGGTTTCAGCTTTTTCTGAAATGAAGCCATAAGTAAGCGTGGTTCTTCCGAGGTTGCAACCTGTCTTTGTAAGGTATTAGAAGAATACAATAAACAACCTGTAACGAGAGTTGCACTATTTGCTGATGGGTGTGATGGAATACTGTCATACCTGCAATGTTGCTGTATTCTTTGAGTAAATTTTCATCGTTGGAAGAAATATTTTTACAATATTTCGAAACTGCTTATGGGCAGAATGAGGGTGATTCTGCTCATAGTGCCATTTTCAATGCAATTTCTTCTGCAGGAAACATCTATATTCCTGCCCAGCTTCACCCTATAATTCGATTAGCACGGCGGAAACAGCCCTATAGAGTTATACCAATGAATTATAATGATTTTCAAAGATTTCAAGTTTTTTCGAAGCAACTTAGAAATCTGACAATTAGAGAAACTGATCGAGGCAATAATGTGATGTGGCCGGATATCATGGAAGTAATGGTGACTAAGAAATCTCCAAATAAATTATTTTTCAAGAAAAGCGATCTTGATAAAGAATACGACTCCATTACTCTGAAACGTTTAGAGAGTCGCGTAACCAATATGCAACTTCATGCATATTGATCCACCAAAAATACCTAAACGAAAATATGAAGATTTGATTTCACTCTGTACAGGAGAGACACCCGTTCGACTGCCAGAGTAGACAGAAATTTTTAGATCTTTACCTCATGACCAAAAGTGAATTCATCGTTATTCTTTTCTTTGCAAACATTACAGCAAGTATGTTATTTTTTTACTTATAGCATTGTAAAACTTTTTCTTTTTTGTTAGAAAAATAAAATACTTTAGTTATGCGTTGCTTTTAATGGAATAACTGAAAAGTAAAGTATCACCTTATACACTAGTTGCGTAAATTGCTGTTAAATAAAAAAATTACACGCACTTTCACCATTTTTTAATGGTTATTTATCGTCTCTATCATAGACGTCATAACAAAATAAATATATTTTCACGCAAAGGCGTATCTGCAAATTTCGTCCTATCAAAAAAAAGTATGATGGAGGTACATTAACTATTATTGTATGAGCGTAAAGTACATATTGTTTGGGTTTTTACTCTAAGATATCATTTTAAAATACTGCGAAACAGATAGAAATGATAGAGGCATTTCAATGTTACACATTTTTGTTTTTGCTCTCTCCTGTAAAATATGTAAAATTTAGATAAGCCCATACGTGATAAGAGGGACGATATTTTTGTTTACATTAAAATTTGCAGATTTCATCGTATATAATATGAAATCTTTTGCTTTATTACTTTAAAAGATTTATTATGCTTTAGTTTCCCATAAACCTCCGCCGTAATTTACTCAATAGCACAGATAATGGAGCAGCGTCAGTTACATTGTTTACAAGGGCTAATACAATTACAAGGTTATTGAAGTCTCTTCCTGAACCTGTTCGTTATTTTCGCCCAGGTGGGTTTCTATGGCGACGGGCGTTGCAGCATACGTCATCATCAGCACGCCGTGAGAGGTCTGCAATATGACATTTTAAAATCCACTATCGGCTTCTTCTGTGCTATAAATTCATATATAAACTTTCATAGATTTATGTGGAAACAAAGTCCCGCCCGTTCCTATGACATTTGTTTAGATTTATCATTCAACGTACGCTGAAATGTCACATTGGTATATTTCTCCCCCAGTTTTTCCCATCATTTTTCACGAGTACAATTTTTATCTACTGTAGAATATTTCATTCATTAATTTTCATATGTAAAACTGGCGACAGGTATTGATCATTTTAATACGACCATTTATGACATAAACTATTCATATTTATCGGTGTGGCCGATGCTCAACGTATTTTGTGTTTACCGCACAAATTAATTAATCCTACCAGAGTATTTCAACAAATTAATCTACGGAAGACCACGTTCTTTTTTAAGAATATAATATGGATTTTAATTAGCCTGAATATATAAAGTACTTACTTAAAAAAAATAGAGGCGTAATTTATTCTATTTTTTATTTTAATGACTTATTTATGTTAAGGTCCTGACGTAGTTTTGTTGAGAATATACAAATGTTTTACTAGTGAACTACTACTTATCTATAGTTCTTTAGTTAGATTAGTTTTTTTATAGTTAACTTAATGTCAGTTTTGTTTATGTCATATGTAATATAATAAAAAGTTTTCTCAGATAATTCACGTCCAGTGAGTACGAAATCTCATTAGGTTATGGGCCCAGGAGTGCTTTAAACTGTATACTGAATAGTGAACTTGCAACAAACATTCCAGATAGTGTTTAACGTGTAGTATCGGTTATGAGAAGGTGTTTAATTGTAACTGAATTTTCGCTCAGGTGTTTTTAAATAGACAGTAGAGTGCTGCAACGCTTTTTATACCTAATGCATAAAAAAACATTCACATGCGTACGGCAGTCAGTTTGTTTCGGAGAGCAAAAAGGGGGGATGAGTAATAGAATAAACACAGACAACAATAGAGGGCGCCACTTGGCCAATAGTTAATTTAGAAATGAAATTCTCTCAGCCAAGAAACAAAATTTTAGCTGGCATATAACATGCGATGGAAAATACTGAAATTTTAACTAGTATCATTTTAACTATAGTACGTAGTTATTTATTATGAAGTCTAAACAAAGTTTGGATGAGTATCAAGAAATGAGAGCACTTAGACATGGACAACATTTATTAAAATTACCCAAATTGTATGTACAAAAATAACATTTAAGATTAATTACACTGGTGATTTGAATGAAAATTTCAATTTGAAGAAATCTAAATTATATTGTTCGCATATGAATTTAAGTAAGGACAACGTACTCTTCTCACTAACAAGTTTGCTATAAAAAATCTTTACTGAAAGAGGTACCTATGTGAGGTTAAAAGTTGATAACAGAACTAAACGATCCTGTCCTACTATGTTATTACGCAGTGTCTAAGCAATTCATGGTACCATATTTACTTTTACAGCGACATGCTCACAAAAATTCATTTAATTAAATACACTTGAAATCGAACTGGAGGTTCACAACTTATGACTCGATAGATGATCTAATATCATAAGATAATTTAATGTAATTGAAAATTAAGAAAGAAAAAACCTTATAAACTCCGACAATCCGGCGAGATTCTGAGTCCTCCTTGATACCTAGGTCACATCTCCCAGCGCTTCAGTGTCTTCGTGCGACTTCTCCCCACAACACTCCAGTGATCAGCTGTTACTCCAGCAGAAGTGCTCCTGGATTAAGATTAATAATTTCATCACAGTGAGTGACCGGATGGCGCGGACCAAGACCAATTGAACAAGCCAGCACGAGGCGCTTCCAAGAGGATCAACATAACCAATATAAAACCACGTGTTTTTTCCAGAACATTACCAGAACAAATCACTGGATCCAAACATTCCAAACACTCTGCAATGCACAACTCAAATAAGAATTCCATTATACAAATTCAAAATGAAAAGCTTACCTCCATAGAAGAGAGCATTACCCAACAAAAAAAACCGCCAACTTGAAGGTTCAGCTAAACACAGCTTTCTGAACACTCTGAACATTCGCGGCAAGAGCAGTACGAGAGGACACACTAGGACATCATCAACAAATCCATGAAAATATCACTTTAGCTACGATGCCACCAAAATTTCTCCCAAAAGAAGAGTGTCCGCAAGGCTTCGTGGTTTTCGCAAGAAGGACGTCTTTCGACCGTTCTCCCAGCGTTACCAACATGAAACTAGTTACAAACAAAAATGCCTCTACTACCTTGAGCCACAAAACGTGTTATACCCAATTTTAAGAACATAAGAAGAGTAAACTCCATAGACTGAAATTATTAAACCCTAATAAATGAATAAATAAACCTAATCCAGTTATACACCTATGAAATGATATCATCAAATTACCGTACCAAGAGTTCCACAGTATGCAACACACCGTACTGTCAAGAGGCAAGTTGGTTGCCTACCTGTAACCTGTAACTTGGTCCCTGAAAGTAAATAATGAATGTTTAGGCGGCACTAAGTCTATTTTAAATAACAAATTATTATAAATTAGAGTTGTAGCACTTTAAAATGCTACAGTGCAAAATATAGGAATTGGAAAACTACAAAGTGCTAGTGATTGGCCAAAATGAAAGATATTGGTGTAGTTGCAGCTTAGGAAATATTGTTTACTGGACATTTTGAGTGCAACTAGAAAGAAACCAAATTCTCTGTCCCTTGTAGTCTGTATAGACTCAACCAGTCGCCTAGATGCTGGAATGAGCGTCTTACAAGTTTTCTCAAGACCCAAGGCCTAAGAAGCAGCACAGCAGATCCCTGTTTTTTGATACGTCAGACTGAACACTCAATGTTGCTGGTTCTAATTTATGTAGATGATGGTCTAGTGGCTGGCACTAACTCAGAAGAATTACGATTATTCCTAAAAAAATATCCTTAAAGGAACTTGGACGTAAATTCAGGATTACGAATGGATCTTTGAATAGTTTTCTGGGTATGCAAATCACAAAGAGAGTCGATGGATCGATATTTATCAGTCAGAGTGCATACACAAGGAAGGTGTGGGAGCTGAATAAAAGTCTGTAACAACACCCTGTGAAAAGTCTTCTGCTGTTGAAGGCCAATTTGTTGGAGATATGGTGCCTTATCGTGAAGCCATTGGGAGCCTCATGCATCTCTCATGCATCTGGTAGCTGTGCCGAGACCTGATGTAGCTTATACAGTATGTGTGGTAGCGAAGTCTTTAGACCAACCTGTGCAGACTGAGTGGCTCGCTGTATAGCGTATCCTCAAGTACCTGCAAGGTACGTGCAATCTTGGGATTCTGTACAAGGCTGGATCAAAAGAGTGTGTTATTAGAGCATACAGTGATGCTGATTTTGCTGGTGATCCTCTGAGTCGTCACTCTACAACGGGTTCTCTTTGCAAAATTGGAGATGGTCCAGTAACATGGTTGAGTGATAAACAACGATCAGTAGCTGTTTCAATAACGGAGGCTAACTTCGTTGCGGCTAGTGAATGTTCGAGGGAGGTGATCTGGTTGACTCGTGTTATTAAGAAAATAAACCAGTCAGGGGAAATTCCGGTGTTACACATCGACAATGAGAGTGCCATTAGACTGATTAAGAACCCAAAATTCCATAAGGGAACAAAACATATCGAAGTACATTATTTATTTATTCGTGAAGAAGGATTTTTTATGGACATCTGGATATTCTTTACGTTGAAAGTAGTGAACAGCTAACTGAAATGCTCACTAAACTATTGGAAAGAGTTAGGTACCAAAGATTGCGAAGTGCTATTGGAATGGGGGAATTCTGATCATCAGAGACATTTATGGAGGAAGTGTTAAGAATATACAAACGTTCTACTAGTGAACTACTACTTATCTATAGTTTTATAGTCAGATTAGTTTTTGATAGTTAACTAAGGGCGAGTTGTACCAGCTAAGTTCAAGCCAAGATCAGCTTGATGCGAGATCAAAATCCATGGTTACGATTAATGTAACAAGCGTAACCTTGACTTTTGTTCTTGGATCAAACTGAACTTGGCTTGAATTTAGTTGGTGCAACTCGCCCTTAATGTCAGTTTTCTTTATGTCACATGTAAATATTTAATATAACAAAGAGTTTCCTCAGATAGTTCACGTCCAGTGAATACGAAATCTCATTAAGTTTAGCCATAGGCTATTTCACCACTCAACAAAGACACACGCACACAGCAGACAATAACAGAATAACCATTCTCTGTGACATTGGCCTAGTTTACACCGTAAAATGATTTGGCCTGATCCGAGGGAATAAATGGATTCGAATTTACTTAGTTCGTGCCTGTTTACAACAAAACACTACATTATTCCACTTCAGAATATGTATTTTCTCACCCATCCACGGTCTATCCCACTACTACCGTCTCGGTAACACATTGAAAACGTCACTAAACGTCCACTTCCTAGCGAGGATTCGAACCCGGGACTCCGTGGTCGCAATCCTAATACCGTTTTGAAAAAATGGCTGCAATAATGGATTTTTGACGAACATATAATAAATTGTATATCAGAAAATGTCAAGCCGTAAAGAATAACGCTTAATTGATTACCAATTTTTTTACTTATGCACAATAAAATCCTATCATTTTACAATAATTTTAGAAATAGCTGACCATCACACGCTATTTCCACGAATATATTCTTGTAAATGAAAATTACTTCTTATAAAGTTGAAACTTAACTAAATTACCTACCTTTGGTTTTTTAGTTATACATGACCAATATTCTCTGATTTATAGTAGGAAATACAAGAAATAGATGGGTATAAAAAAAAATGATAATAAATTAATGGCTTTCAAAAAAATCACTAAAAATTATCTCTGCCACACGAAAAAAAAGTTCTGTGCAGCGGACCAAATCGTATGAATTTGATGTATTTTTCGACGTTGAATCCGAATCCGTAGTCCAAAAAAGGATCTATCCTGTCAGTTTTGTTTTTTAGTCAAAAACATCTCTTAAAATGGTGTAAAATCATAGAAATAATGTAATAACTCTTAATGAAGTGTAATAATAGTAGACGTTTTGTAGTCAGCGTAGAGAATATAAATTCGAGCCACAGTAAGCTATTTCTATAAATTAAACCGAAATCCGCGATTATGGAAGGTGGAAACTACCGCTAAAACTTCAAAAGACGCAGGTGATTTAAAAAACATATACAAAGGCTAAATTTTGGTACCTCTTAGTGTAAAATATTTGATTCCGGTAGAGACTCAACCCTTTGGAGGGTTAAAACTAGCCCCACCCCTAGGTTTCAAAACGAGAAAAATATGCAGGTTTGTTTTAGTCACAGTGAACAAATCTGAAGTAAATTCGTTACAATCACCAATACACGTCTAGAGATTACTCTTAAAGGGCGGTAAGAGCTACCCCCATGCTCAAATGTAAATATGCTATTAAAATTCGGAAAGGGTCAAATACTTGGAGCTCATTGTGCCAAATATAAAAATCTGGTACGACAACCACCTAATCTTTTTAATAAGGTTGAAAATCACCCCTATTGGGGAGGAGGGTAAAAACTACCCCCGCATACGGAAGGATACATAGACGGAAATTTAGTTAATTTAGGAATATAGCTTACATAGATAGAAACGGAAAAGATATTTTGAAGATAAGAGAGAAAAATCATAAGAAAAGAAAGTATTTGGATTGATGGTCGAAAGTATGGTATAAATATGAAAAAGAATAGCTTTGCACAGATTAGAAGATTGATAAGTTGATAAATGTTAAAATAAACAGTTGAATAAGCAGGTATGGTATAATAAATAAAACACAACTGGTTAATGCTTAATGTATGAATTTACTCCATATTTGTCTACCCTGCCTAAAACTACAAATGCCTGAATTTTTGTTCCAGGATATTAAAAGTAATGAAATCCGTCCATCTGTGGGGTACTTCTTACCCCCCCCCCCCACCCCCCTTAGCGTAATTTTCAACCTTATTAAGAATTTCAATAGCACCTATATGCATCATTTGAGCATGGGAGCAGACTCTAGTCATGTGTCGGTGGTTGGAACGAATTCACTCCATATTTGTTTACCCTGCCTAGTACTACAAAAACCTCAATTTTTGTTTTGTTTTGAAACCTACGAGGGGTGGAAATAGTTTTAACCCTCCATAGGGTTGAGTCTCTACCCTTTGAGAGTAATGGCTGGTTGTCGCACCAGAGTCAAATATTTTGCACTAAGAGATACAACGGAACGGAACTTTTTTTTGTGTGGCTGTGTTATGAAACAAAATTTCACCGAGTAACCCACTTAATTGGATTATTGTCTAATTTTGATAATTGGGCAATAATAGTCCAATGAAGTGGGTCACTTGGTCAAATTTTGTTTCATAATTTTAAATACGTTTAAAAACACATTTGGTTGAGTTACGTTTTTATTTTAAATGTTTCAAAATCAATATTTTAGGTAATAAGGTCTAATTTACCAAGTAATTTCATAATTTTTAGTAAATAATTTTTGAACATGGTTCATTCTTTTTCCCCGTTTTTGGAAATGAAAATATCTAAAACTTTAGCCTATTCATCAAGATTCATGTAGTGTGTTTCATCAAAATCATTTTTTTTGTAAGTCAGTGTAATTGTCTTTGTACAGGCGCTATTTTTTTTTATTTCGGAGGATCTCTTGATTTGAAAAACACTTCTAAAATGTTTATTACTCTTTCCTTATTACCGCTTTACTTCCTAGTCGTGTTGATATACTCAACTAACTTTCCCAACATCACATTAGGGAGAACTATATTCAAATCAGACGAGGCCAAACATGCAAACATACATAAGTACATATATGGGTACATAATAAAAAAAACAAATATCATGTATAATAAAGTACTTTTGTTGCTTGAAAATCTTTGACCTATGACTTAGCACTTTTTAATATAAAGAAATCTTAAATGGTTTATGATTTATTATTTAATTCTGGTGGTAGGGTATAGACCAATAAGTAGGCAAAGAAACAACTTTGTTAAATAATCGACGTTTTGTCAGAATTTATTGATATCATCAGGCCTCTACAATTGTATTAATAAAATCATTTGCAAAGCAGTGCTCTTTTGTACTATTGTTAATAAAACTCACTGCAATATAGTGTTTTTCCGGTTCGAATGAAGTTTATGTAGATTAGGCAATAATATATTTTTATTTTGAAATGTTATTCAGATATTTTTAATATCTGTGATGAAATGAATGAAATTTGTAGCCGGGCGTTTCCGATTACGAATACCTTTAAACATAATAACTTCTGTCCGGCTTAAAACGCTTATTTCATATTTTGAACATATATAAAATAACATAATACAATATTTTCTGTTGAAATTGTGCCATATACGTCATACGGGACAATCGCTAGGGGTATGTAAATTATCATGCTTTATATAAACAACTATGTCTTATTATAATTTTACTGCAAAATGTTACTAAATTTTTGACGAAACACAAAAATGCGAAAACATACGATATCGAAACGGCTATATAGAGTGTCTCTCGAGTTCGCCGAAACTTTACTTAGGTTAGAGATATAATAATTTTACTTTAGAAATTTATTTTTAATAGGACTATCAAGACATGAATAAAACTTTCAGGCGGGCATCGCCAACTCGAATGTCTATTAACACAGAAAGAATTCTATTAGGCTCAAACTCAAAATGTTTATTTAAAATTTGGAATATATGTAAAATGTCATGGTTGAATGCTCTTTATTAAAATTGAGACATTTTTGTCGCATGGGATGTCATAAACACAGAAAAACGTGCAACCATGCAAGTGTGTCGGTATCTTGGATTTTTGTTGTTATAAGAGGCAAACTTTTTAAAAATTAGCAGTTTATAATTAAACTATTGATTTGATTACGGCGAGTTAGTGTTTACGACAAGACTATGAAGTTTAAGTGGTTCGTTCAGAGCTAAACAAAAGTCTATAGAATTTCCAACATAATATTTGGGTAAATTAATAATAAAAACAATTTGGGTAAATAATAAATGCTTTATTATTATTATTATTATTAATATATTTTTATTTATTAATTTCTTTTGACCATTCCTTAGTGAGTTACAAAAGCTTGAATATGAGTTTTTATTTCTTTCATTTTTAGACTCGCATTCTATATTTGTGTATTTGTGTCAAATTTTGTAAACGATTTTTCATCCACTTTTCATCCATCTATAACCTTAAAATTAGACAGCATGACGTATTCCCATTAGCAGTACCATATTATGAATTGCGAATTTCCCTGTCCTAAATGGAAAAATCATGGCTTTTTTAATTTCTTGAAAGTAGCCGAAGACTTTTTTTTTCTCTTTTTTTTTTTATAAAACTGATAAAACTTAATGGTATGTATGATAATACTAATAAAACAGGATACAATAAAGAAGTTTTCTAAATAATTGTAGCTTTTTAAAAGAAAATTATGACTTCGAATTTCGAGTCCTTAGTTACCATTACAGTTTTTTTCGTATAAATTATTCATTTCTTTCTAATCAACAAACACTTTTGAATCATTTCTCTTTTGGAAGTTTATTTATTTCGGATAAAAAAAATATATTTCAGAATATTAAAAGTTAGACTTACTGCATAATAATGACATAAATGATGAAAATACCCTGTATATTTTAAATTTCTCCCTTAAAATAAATTATTTAATAACTTTTTATTATACTTTTCGCAAAAAACGAAGAGTAATTTGCAATTGATCGTCACATTTCTAAAACTGTAAATATCGCTCGTAGAGAAAAAAAATTCATATCATTGTGTTAGTGAGCGAATTCTGAACAACTTTCAAAATGTCCGTCTGTCCGTCCGTCCGTCCGTCACGTTTCTTGTAAGCACGATAACTTAAGACAGAAAAGTCCAATTGTATTGAAATTTGGAAAGTAAGTTTGTTTTAGACAGAGGAAGAACCCTATGATTGAAGAAAATCAATCAGTAAATAAGAAAGTTATTCATTTAATTTTAAAAATATTATTTTCTTCATTTTTGTCGTTTGTACGTAAATAGAAATCTTGCAAAATGTTATCTCTATAATATATTTTTTTGTTTATACATTTTACTAATATATATTTCATAATAATATATCTAATGCGTTGAAAGATATATATTACAGACATTCAATTTTTCTAGTAATGTGTGATGGTCCAGTGGCTAAATTTTTGCCTTGCAATCCAAAGATCATGTGTTCTAATCCCACACAGGTTGGATGTTTTTTTTTTAAATTTTTTTTTCATATATTTTTTTTAACAACGGAGTTGTTAGGATGTCCAAAAAATAACATTATTTACAAGAAAACTGCGAAGAGCATCCTATAGAATGTGCAACAATTATATAAAAAACTTAGTAAATTGGCGAAGAGTACCTACGTTTTTAGCGTGTTTTTTGCCATTTGTAAATTATCCAATAAAATATATCTCTAGACTCGGCTCATCACATCATCAATATTTTTATTTGTAATCAAAGATAAGAGTCCTCGAACTAAAGCCCTGTGACTATTATCAAATTAAAAATGAAAATTTTACTTCGTAGAAATTTTTAGCAAATCACTAAAATCGTATTATAACAATGGAAAGTGAGGTAAATATCTTCATGTCTACAATTTCTACTTTGTTTAATATTTATCGACCCATAGACACAAAACTATATTTCGGCGTTAATAATTAAAATTTTACGATTTTTGCTAGACTGAACGTTGCAGCAACTAAATAAATCAGCACATAATATTTCAGTGCATAAAATAAAGTCCGTTATAGAACCCAAACAAAAAATAAAAACTAACTTCATGGCATTTTATGTATTTAGTCCAAATGCATTTTCAGTGTAAAATGAACATAACTACGCATTTCAACTATGTAGTTAGTTCCAGTTTCAAGTTTTAAGCAAACATTAAATCCTAGCAATGAAAACAGTCATTTTCCATTTGTTTTGTAAGGGTAAATCCCTGAAGATATGCGGGTAGCATTTGTCTAGGTGTCCGCCCTTGGCAAAAAAGGACCGTCTAGAAGAAACAGTCCCCACTATAAGTCTACGCGCAACAAAGTACAGAAATCAATCGACGTCTCCGCATTTAATTCTTTACCCAAGTAATCTTGCCATGAAGTTGTATTGGACTTTGAAGTTTTACACTTAAAGTTCGGCACGAGGGTTGCCTCCAAATGTGTTTTAAATTTGTTTACTCAAACTGATACGATTACTTTTTTCACTCTTCACCAAATAACATTCAATTAGACAAATTACTTTTACCGAAATGTACCGGAGAGAACAGTATTTTTATGTAGGAAAGCTTTGTTTTCTTTTCACTTGAAACTTCTCATAATTTTTGCGTAATTATAAATTTCACGGAACTTCCTTATTATTGCTTTAAGTTAAGGAAATAAAAGAACGATTTAACGAGTTTTCAGGAGTAAACTAAAAATAAAATTTAATAGCACGGAATCTAATACTCGCTAGAATGCATTTTAAAGATGCGAGAGTCGACTAGAGGATATTCAAAGACGAAAAACGGATTCTTACGTAAAATTTTCTGCTGATTTCGAATTCGCCAATTCATTCGAAATTGAGAAATTATGGAAAAATATGTACTTTGTCAAAGCTGGGAAAACATGAAAGTATCTATTTTTTTTAATTTCTGACTCAGTATCTCGTGTACAGTTTTAAATTTTAATACCAAATTGCTTCATGCAGCAAAATTATTATTAGATATTTTTTTATAAAAAATGTAGAAGTTTTCTCATGTACAAAAGTGGCGAAAAACATAGTCAAATATAGTAAGTGAGGAGGTGCATGAGAGAAAGTAAATTGTAAAGGTCAAGGAAGTTCTTGATTCAATATTTCTTTTTGTTGCTGGTTTAGTTTAAAAGAATTGTTAAAATGCAACATGGAATTTGGCTTCTGATATCAGTGGCTAATTATACAACGTGATCTACCAGGACATGCGGAAAATTTAACAGTAGGTTGTCCCCACCGAAAGGAGTAAAAAAAAATGAAAATTTTTTAAAAAATGACCAAAAAAATTACCTTAGTTTTTTGTAGGAATGCGCCGCCAATGACTTCAACTAATCTAACGTAACGCGGTGCAACCATATCACTTTATCAGACTTGGGATTGACACTACTGACAGCAAAGCTGGATAAGATATAAGAGACTTTTTGGTTTTAATAAAATCACACTACAAAAATAGCGAAATAAATCGAAATAAATCGAAGACATTGACCCCATGGTGAAACGACAAGCAGATATACGAGATATTTAGTTAAACTGGTCAATAACACGGCCGTGTAACTATTGTTCGACCGGAAGCAAAAAACGCGGCTCTCTAGCGAGATCCAGCGGCACGGAGCCAGCCTTGTCGGCATGCTTTGAACTCATTCGTAAAAGTGAACTGGTCCGCTGGAATTCCAATTATCTTCAAAGCGTACCAACAATGTTGGCTACCTGTCGCTGGATCGTTTGTAGACCCTCTTTTTTTTATCTCGCCGGCCGGCTTCACTTTTTATGCCAATTAAGGAAATGTAAACAACTCGAATACGTTCTTTCACCAGTAAGTTCGTCGACCTCTTCAGAAGTAGGTCAGGACTTACTTAACATCAGTAGTGTATCTTCGCAAATTGACTAATAATTTAATATACTAAATTACCTCAGAATCCTCTAAAATTTTGCAGGGGCTTTCCCACATTGAAGACTAGCACACCATTTTATTTTCCGCATTTCATGGTAGATCACGTTGTATATACCTGCTTGAGACAGATTATGTTGGGTATGGATTTGCTTCAAAAAGAAATAATTTACTGAAAAAACACACAAAGTATATTGTCTAAATTTAAAAAGAATATATTACGTATTAAATATGAAACAGACATTATAATTGTTAAATTCAAATATTTTATTTAAATCATACTATGTGTCCAATTGTCCATACTTAAACAGGGTAAGACTTAAAGACTGGTACATTATTCGAATATTAAAGATTATTAATAAAATTATCAAAACTGTCAAAGTTATAATTATTTTCATTAAGTATGTTTATGAGCATATGAATTGCATGCCACAAATTTGTCATATTTGTAGAATGTTCAAGGCTTCTTCTTTGCAAAGGATTGTTTTTAAGAGGCTTAATGGGCAATTTTTTGTGTTAAGTTACTTACTATTATGGCCAATAGTACAGATAAGAGGCAGGTTGAAAAATCTGTAGAGTCCCTAAAAATTTTAAGGGTAGATGTGTTTTTCAGATGGGGGAAGGGAGGGGAATTAAGCAAAACCAAACACTTAGTACAATAGGCCAGTGGGTGTCATTTTCTAGGTCATTTTGACTGCTGAATTTAACAAAAGCAAAATCAAGTCAATAAAACCAACCTGTGCATAATAAAATGACATTTTATTGGTGTAATACTCTAAAACAGTTAAAAGTGTAACAAAAAATTGAGAACAAAATGGATATAAATGTATCTATGAATGAAGACAAAATATTGTTATTGTTGATCGTTATCATCATCAGCAAGTTCACAGTCTCCTTCATTAAAAGTCTTCTAAGTTTGCTGAGCAGTCATCGGGAAAAGTTTCTGAGTCTGTATTAACACAGGTTACTCCTTCCTTATTATAAAGTGATGAACATTTCACACCACTTTATGCACATGTACACGACATTGTGGAAAAATTATCCTTGCGGGAGCAGAATATCAGTTTCATGATCGACTCAGGAGCTGGATCAAGTGTCGCTTGCTTTGGTCTCAAGTCCCCGTGATGTCTTTCCCAATCTCAATGATGTGGATTTAACTTTTTTCTGAAAAATTATGAACCAAAGTTCATTGACTTCGTCGTGAGTAGCATTTATACTATTAAATGTTGCTATGCTCTCCTTCAAACACTGTTTCAAAGACCTTCAGTACTTGTGTTTTCTTTTTCCATAGATTGCATTTTCAGTGTTACAACCGATGAATGTATGGGCTAAAATAGTTTAGTTTTTAACATCCACATTTTGTAACTGTAATGGAGCAGAGGAAAAATTTTTTTGCTTAATTCAACTGATTTAATCTTTCAACATATACAGCGTGTCCTCCGATTGAGTTCACTATAGGTGAAATGGACAAAAAATTGTCGAATTTTCTTTTCATATTTGGAGGTGAACCTCCAAATACTGGATCATCTACAAGGGTGAACTCCTGCTTATCTAAAAAGTAATTTTGGGTGTACCTTTGTTTTTTACCTTTGTTTTTTAAAACCATGTAGGCCATGACAGTTAAGCTGCTTATCTAAGAAGTAATTTTGGTACTTTACCTAACATGAAATTCGTTTTTGCTTAACTGTCATGGCCTACGTGATTTTAAAAAACAAAAGTACTCCCGAAATTACTTTTTAGATAAGCAAATATGAAAAAAAAATTCGAAAATTTTTTGTCCATTTCACCTATAGCGAACTCAATCGGAGGACACACTGTATACATTGTGATTCTCACTGACCAGTCATAAGAACCATAATGTCTGTATTTTGAGCAACAATTACAGTGGAACCTTCTTGGATAGCCGTTCCACTATAAGCTTTTCAGCATCCCCAAAAGACTTGTTTCATTTAAATGTTGTTGCAAGAAAATTGATTTTTCAACATAGGTATAAGTTGCTATTTGTTCTCCATACTAGACAGAAATATTTCTTGATTAGAAAAAAACTGGAGTATCTTCTGTAATGTTGAACTGAGGTGTGAGATGTTTAGATTACGTTGATTTCATTTTATTCAACAAGCGAAAAAAGGAAGAAGGAAAAACGTTTCTCTCAACTTTCTTCTTTTAATTTTTTTAACAGGATTTTTCCAGTTGTATACCAATACAATGACTTTTTCATACAGGTTAGTTTTATTAATTTGGTTTTGCTCTACTAGATTCAGCAGTCAAGAAATATTGGAAAACGACACTCCAAAGTCGAATTTTTTATTTATTTCTAGGAGGATCTACACCTACATATAAAATTTGTTTCTTCTTTAGTAACGTTATATCAAATATTAATTGATTTTAACTAGTCATTGGATCAAATTCGGATATCATTAACGCTGTTTCTGCTTTGGAGTCTTGTTAACCTAAAAGCTCCTCCCATTTAATTTAACCAGACTGTATACCTTATTTAGATTAGTTCTTAATGAAGAATTACAGGGATACATTTAGAATAAAAATAACTAGCGTGTCTTGTAGCGCATCAGTGGAACATTATGTATTTTTTATTAACACGCTATGAGACGGGACACTACAATAGACCAGTTTGTGGACCAATGATGCATATTTTAATTAAAACGTCTGCATATGTGTAAGAGGAAATTGAAGTGCCCTAGGTGACAGGACCTCCAGAAGTGTCAGCCAAGACAATGCGTTTCTTAATAACTCCGAATCAGAATATTTGAAAGACAAAAACACTATCCTGCTTTAAAATATGTTGCAAATATCATCATTCTTGCTTTAACACATTTGCTCGCTCTTACTTTAAAGTACTAACAAATGAATTGTTAAAACTTCTTCACAGATTTACCATAGCTGAGATTTGCAATTGTCACCATCTACAAGCATTATTATTGGGATAGATACTCATATAAAATGGATTTGAAATTAACAAACATTCATGTAAATTGTTTTACTATAAGGCAAATTTTCTTAATCTTAATAATGAAATGGAATCAAGTCGTATTGTTAAGTATCCAGCATTATCAAAATTCAAAATTGAAAGTAATAATTTGAAACAGTGTTATTTTTCCTTTATGAAAATTGAGATATCTCACGCAGCAACAGAGATAATCACTTATTGCTTATCAGAAGAAAGTATATTATATTTGGGTTTTTTATTAGTTAGTGGTTTATCGGCGTAAAAATTACCACGTAGTTTATTTGAGGTGAATTTATAAAAAGTTTCATACACTGAATAATCCTATGCATTGTACAGGGTGTTGCATTATGAGAGGGACATAGCTTAATAGGAGATAGAGAACATCAGTGGTAATCAGAATCTCCCATAGAAATGTCTCATTGGGCCTTCTCTACGAAGTTACAGGTTGTTTCATAATCTTTGACAAAAACTACTTTCTCTCATTACTTTGACAGGAAATGAAATAATGAATGCATATTTGTCTTTTAATTATTATTATTATTATCATTATTTAGTATACTTAATATAGTAACGATCCTTTAAAAGTACATGTGAGACATGAAGCAAAATCCAGATCCGGAGTCTCTAAAATGTATGTTTCCTCTTTACCTCTAAAAGAAATGACCCTGTATATTTTTTTGAAATTTCTATACGATATTCGAAAAAAACTCAAAAAATTAAGCAAAATGCCTATTTCACTTTTTTATTACATCTTTGTGGTTATTTAAATACGGTGAGCCTGGCTGCATGGATAACTCCTAATGCCATAAAAAAAAAAAAAAAAAAAAAATACGGTGTTAAATGTACAAGAATATGAATTTCAGAACGATATTAAATGAAAGTCACATGAAAAGAATAATTTTGTAACTAAAATTTGCAAAAATTCTATTGAGGCTAGGTGGTCTGGGTGAATTTAATCCCAACAAGTTTTAAAGATCAACTTTGGTAAAAAATTTAGCTCTTATAAGTAATCGGGTATAAATTAACAAAATATTTAATCAATCATAGTAAGCTTATTCGAAGTGACAGATAATAAAAAGAAATCTCCTAAACAGTTGAATAATTAATTGTTTGTAATTGAATGAGTCAATAATCCGCATTTAGTTTATGAAGTACATCAAATTGTGAAAATTTGTATAAAATATTTTAACTCATGCTTCTCGAGATATCCGCCCTCGAAATTAGGAAATTGCGGAAAACATTTTTTTCGCCTCAGGGTACGATACGACCTCGTCTGCATTCCGTAAGAGAAAGGTTGCATTTGCAAATCTTTATCTGAAGTCCTCCGACCTCCAACAGGCTGCTGCAGTCTTCAGAAATGCTTGAGCAACGAAAGAAGACATAGAAAAAGCTGGGAACAAGTGCCTTTTGAAATGGTATGAGGCCCCACCCAAAGAAGAATCTCTCAATGCTTACCGGTACCAATCCTTCGTTAAATCAGTTGCTAACATCAGACCGGACATTTGTTACATTCCACCTTTTGAGGGGGCTGCGATACAACATTCCCTCAGAACCTTCCACCAAGTTCAATTGTGGCTGGGAAATGAGCTGCCCCCTCACATGTATGAATGGAAGCGCCAAAAACAATTTTCTATCCCCAGTGCACAGCGAGTTGCCGGCTGCACCTGACGAAATTTTGAAAATGATATTTTGTAGGTGCACAAAATGTAGTTGTAAAAAAGCATTTATGCTCTTGCCTGCCAAAACTGCCAGGGGAACTGTTTCAATGGAGGCCCTGCCTTTGACACGGTTGACGAAGAAGAGGACACAAATCTACTCCCGGTTATCCTCGATGAAGATCAAACCAGCCCAGATGAAATAGAACCCTGTTCCCTCGAAGAGCCAGGACCCTCCCGCCCAAAGAGAGCCCGGAGGAAATATGAAGACACATGAAAACATTACATTTAACGTTAAACATTACATTTAACGTTAAACATTACATTAACATTAGATTTAACATTACATTATAACATTACGTTTAATGTTATACGCAGGTATTATATTATAATAAACATAAATTTGAAATGAAATTCTTGTTAATTCCTTAATCTACCCTTATTCATGTACAGGGAATATGCTATGTGTGATGCTATGTGTGTAAGTACTAAAGTTGAGTTTTCTCGCGAAACCTCAGATTTCGGACAATATACTAAAATGGTGAACGGTTTGATTTAAAAAAATCAAAATAATATATATTCTTGAAGGAAAGGGCATAGCCGGATAAGTAGGGTAAAGCGGCCCCCAGCTCCATCTTCACTGAGGGAAGGAATATAGTTAGCAATAAGTGAAGGGAACAATTTTGCAAAATATTAACGCAAAAGGGTGGCGCGTTTCACGGGGTGATGAGAGGGATGAAATCCAAAGGACCAATTTTTTGTGCCAAAACGCAGCAACCGAAAATTTTGGAAAAAATATATGTTGGACAAGTATTGGAGAGGATTCTCGGAAAAAATTGTTGGTCAATTTGGGAAAGAACTAAGGGCGAGAAGACATCGGCATACTTTTCAAATATTTTTAAGGGTAACTTCCCCTCGTTGCACCACATCTAAAAATTTTTTGTAGCATCTACTTTCACCCCCATGTAACATATTTTTTTCGCAGCGTGATCGGAACATTACGTCATAGTGGAAAAAAATCACGTTCGTGGTCTTTCGAGACTAGTAGTCTATGCGTAATGAAGGCAGAAAGAGTAAATATTTCGTGCAAAGACGAGATTACCTTTCCCTCCCATTTTCGAGGGTGCTGAATATGATGGAAGTGGTGGGAGAAGTTTTTGACCGCCGCAACCCCCTGAAACGGCCAAAAACCACCCCTTTTATGGATCCTTTTATGTTTTCATATATAAACGGGACTGGGGAGTGATTTATCGACGAGTTATACTTGAAATAAAATGGAAGGGGGTTATAGAGTAAGTGGAATCCACACAGCAGGCCGAGGGGGTTGATTAAACCCTCCCGAGGTGTGGAATCATTTTTTAAAAATGATTCGGTTCAAACGCGTATCTCCCCGTTTTCGGAGTCGCCGATCACGGGAAAAATATTCATTTTTTAGCTTCAACCCCTCCTCATCCCTCATACGGACAGAAACCACCCCACCCACACCAGAAAGCATGCTATACAGGATTTACAGGTTTTTCGGTACATGATCGTTATTCCTCTGCATATCCCTTTATCTTTCACGGAAGAGAAGGTGGTAGCGACCTCGGGGGTTGCTTCAACCATTCCAAGGGGTGTAAAATTCATTAATTACACTTTGGATCGTCAATACACCCTCCCCCGTTTTCGCAAGCGCTGATCATGATAAAAATATAATCAATGAATTTTATACCTCTTGTAAGGGTTGAAGCAAGCCCCGAGGTCCCTACCACCTTCTCTTCCGTGAAAAATGAAGGAATAACGATCATGTGCCGAAAAAAACCGTAAATCCTGGATATCATGCTTTCTGGTGGTTTCTGCCCGTTTGAAGGATGACGAGGGGTTGGAGCTAAAAATGAATATTTTTCCCATGATCAGCTACCCCGAAAACGAGGGGATACGCATTTGAACCGAATCATTTGAAAAAAAATGATTTTCCACCCCTCGCCCCTAGGCCTGCTGTCTGGATTCCACTTACTTTATAACCCCCTTCCATTTTATTTCAAGTATAACCCGTCGATAAATAACTCCCCAGATTCGTTTATATATGAAGACATAAAGGGATCCATAAAAGGAAGTTTCAGGGGGTTGCGGCGGTCAAAAACTTCTCCCACCACTTCCATCATGTTTACCACCTGAAAAACGGGAGGGATAGGTAATTTCGTCTTTGCACGAAATATTTAAACTCTTCCTGCCTTCATTACATAGACTACTAGTATTGAAAGACCACGGACGTGATTTTTTTTCACTATGACGAAATGTTCAGATCACGCTGCGAAAAAAATATGTTATATGGGGGGTGAAAGTAGACGCTACAAAAAAATTTTGAATGTGGTGCAACGAGGGGAAGTTACCCTTAAAAATATTTGAAAAGTATACCGATGTCTTCTCGCCCTTAGTTCTTTCCCAAATTGACTGACAATTTTTTCTGAGAATCCTCTCCTATACTTGTCCAACATATATTTTTTCCAAAATTTTCTGTTGCTGCGTTTTGACACAAAAAATTGGTCCTTTGGATTTCATCCCCCTCGTCACCCCGTGAAACGCGCCACCCTATTGCGTTAATATTTTGCAAAATTTTTCCCTTCACTTATTGCTAACT
Source organism: Rutpela maculata (assembly GCA_936432065.2). Taxonomy (NCBI): domain Eukaryota; kingdom Metazoa; phylum Arthropoda; class Insecta; order Coleoptera; family Cerambycidae; genus Rutpela; species Rutpela maculata. The sequence goes on from OW386285.2 coordinate 117,833,242, forward strand.
ATATTTCTTCTCTCAATGGAGATAGGGCCGGGGGCCGTTTCACCCTACTTATCCGGCTATGCCCTTTAATGCTCTACAACTTCTTTTTCGTGAGAATAACATTTGAAGAGTTATCTTAACAAATAGAGCAAAAAACGTGAGTCGAAAAAATTGTTTTCAGCAATTTCCGAATTTCGATGGCGGATATCTCGAGAACAGAACAACATATCGACAAAGTAGTGATTCTTGTAGCAAATTTTATCGACTTCAATTTTATTTAGAGTGGTCAAGCCGCTACGATGCATAGTTTCCGAGATATAAGCGAAAAACCAAAAAATGGGAACTTTAAAGTGCCCCCTTTCCCCCGCTCACCACCGAGTGAGGACTTTTGATATGTTCATCTCCAGACTAGTCCAAACAAAGTTCCGAAGTCAATTTTTCTGTCCCTAACATTTCCCTCTACACCCTTTTTTGAGCATTCGTTGCCTGGATTAAACATATCGACAAATGTAAGTAGTGATTCTTGTAGCTTCAATTTTGTATAGAATGGTCAAGCCGCTACGATGCATAGTTTCCGAGATATAAGTGAGAAACCAAAAAAATTGAAGCTTTAAAGTGCCCCCCCCCCCCCCGCTCACCACCTAGGAGTGGGAATTTTTTATTTGTTCATCTCCAGACTAGTCCAAACAAAGTTCCGAAGTCAAATTTTCTGTCCCTAAAATTTCCCTCTATAATCATTCGTTGCCTGGTCTATACTTGACAACAGCTATGTTGGTATTTTTGTACATAGTGTCATAGTAACATATGATTGAAATTATTACTTTTATTGGTTACTACAAATTAGTCACTTGATTATCCAAAATATTTAATATTTATTACACCGATGGCAAAAGAACGGTAGTTTTATTTTAAAGGCATGTGACATAATATCATTTGTTAAAAATAGTGCCAGTAGTAGTGTAGAGAGCAATTCTTTTTCCGCGAGGTTAATCTCATCCATTTCTTTACACCCCAAAAAAGTTTATTGACCACCTGTTTGTAAAATAAAATTTAGCATAAAGCGTCTCTGCGACAGCTCACGTTTCATACCGTTTCTTCCCTCCGAACTTTCATAATGAGTGGAATTCCGGAGACACTCCATATTCATTTCGATGATTTATATTTCATTTAATTCTGACAAGACCTGGCACCGTCGGTGGTTTCGAAGTTAATGCCAATCATCAGTCAAAATTGCGCGTGCTCTACTTTAACGATTATTTACATATTTATATGTAATCTTTTGATATTAAAGCATCTTTATTCGGATCGATGCTGCAAGCTTAGGACCTTTATTATAATATTAACGGTGAGCTAGGTCTCTTTATTCACAGCGAAGGATATTAATGGCCTCCTGCCATTGTCCTGACATATCTGAAGCATTGTTTACCTTCTGGGAATAAAGGGCGGATTAATTATTAATTTTTCATAATTCAAACGAATCATTATTTAAATACGGACGGTGAATGTATGAAAAATCATTTTTATCTTGTCACACAAGTAAATCTCAGCAAATAAATTAATATTAAAGCCGTTCCATTCAATTAATGGACGTGTTTAGAAATTCAGAAATGCGATAATTTATTATGTTCTTATCAGTGTTTTTCACTGTAATGCTTATGATGTCGGGCAAAAGTTGAAAAGTCGAAAATGAAATAATTCAAAAGAGCTCAAAGAGATTTAACAACAAAAAGCATTTATAATGCTGGTAAAGAATTTTGTATAGAGTTTAAAGATCGAGGTGATGAAATACTTTGAATATGGTGGCATAATAGGAACGTAAATTAATGACTGTTTATTTTAGTACCTCTTTCTACATTTACTTTTAATTAGTATTATTAATTATGAATTTGTCTTCATTTCCTTATAATTATTTTTTACACTATGTCACTCAGACACTAACGTTCATTCGCCTTAAGAATGAGACAAAACTACAACCTGCTATTTGCAACTTACCTGTTTTCAGTTAAGTATTATTTGATTTAAAAATTGTTTACATTAGTACTATATACTATAGACTAGTTCACTAGTTCAAAGCCGTGTTAATGCTTGATGAAGCTCGTAAAAATATGAGTGAGGGCTCATTGGATTCGGGATGACGTCTAGAAAAATATGCAAAAGTTTCAAACCCGCACATAAACAATTGCAAAAGTTATAAACAAACGAAGATTGAAATAATAACAAGTTTCGTTTTTTGCAAATAACTCGAAAACTATTAACATTTAAGAAATTTTAAAGAAGGATTCTTAAAGAGGAAGAAATTTCCAACAAGAAGTCCCACTTCCCGAAACTCTCTCTATTATTAATAATTTTAATTCAATATTGAAAATAAAGCTCTGCGCGGCGAGCACTAAGCCGTTACGATGCTCTGAAACTGGCCGTAATAAGCAAAAATATTTTTTATGTTATTAAATATTAATTTAAAACTTTAAAAAAATTATGATATTATTTAGACACTCAAAGGAATAATATCCCGTTGGAAAAAAATTGTTTTACCGATTTTTCATAAAATGAGCCTAATGTTAATTAACAAATTTTTTTAGAGTTTGCTTCGTGGAGACCTTATGTCAACTATACTTTATAGGATTATGACATTGCGATGTTTTTAATTGTTATGGCCTATTAGTTATTAATTAATTAACCTAACAAAAAACTAAAAAATGAAAAAGAGAAGTTGAAAAAATGTTTTTTACTGATTTTAATTATTATCACTGTTTTTATATTCTAAAATACTATAAGATTACATAAATTTTAAATTTTTATTGCTATTTGTTTAAACAAATTTTATTACGTATTTTTATTACGTTTTACGTATTTTTTTTATTGTTTATAATGATTTTTTTCGTTTTTTCATTATTTAAAGAAATTATTAAGAAATAATGCTAATCTTAAAATTTATTACTTGCAATTCTCTACAAGGTGGAAGAAAGAAAAAAAAATGTTATTAATTTATTTGTTTATTTAATAAACAATTTGTTATTAACAATCGCCGAATGTGTTTATATTTTTTTTTTAGATAGAAAAAAATAACAAGAACAACCGTATATATAAACATGTCAAAAAAAAATTATGATATTTTTTATAGAATTTTAAATTTAATTTTTTTTGACGTGTTTATATTGTTTATGTATACGGTTGCTTTTATTATTTATTTTTCTATCTAAAAAAATATAAACACATTCGGCGATTATTAATAACAAATTGTTTATTAAATAAACAACTAAATTAACAAAAAAAATTGTTTTCTTTTTTACATCTTGCAAGTAATAAATTTTAAGAATAAATTGTAAACAATTAAAAAAATTTTTCTTAAGAAATTTTTTTTTTAATCATAATATTTTATAACAAGTAATAATAATAATAATAAAGGTCTTTATTGTAAACATCTTCCACTTAACCAGAATGGCAAAACTTTTTTTTTCAAAAATACCTAATTTATCTATTTGTTTATAAAATTTGTTTAAACAAACAGCAATAAAAATTTAAAGTTTATGTAATCTTATAGCATTTTTGAATATAAAAACTGTAATAATAATTAAAATTAAAAAATAAATTTCAACCTCTCATTTTCATTTTTTAGTTTTTTGTTAGGTTAAATAATTAATAACTAATAGACCATAACAATTAAAAACATCGCAATGTCGTAATCCCGTAAAGTATAGTTGACATAAGGTCTCCACGAAGCGAAATAATTTTAGTGGCTTTTGTTTAACAATTATCCGACTTGAAATATAAACGCAAACTCTAAAAAAATTTGTTAATTAACAATAGGCTCATTTTATGAAAAATCGGTGAAACAATTTTTTTCCAACGGGATAGTTCCTTTAAGTGTCTAAATAATACCATAATTCTCCCTACTCTTCTTAAGGGAAGAGGTTCGGCAAAATTTCCAGGTTGGGGGTAGCTCGTCTCCTGGCGTCGGTGATAGGCCCTGGTAGCGGGAATAGGCCGACGTTAAACAGTTAAAAAAAAAAAAATACCATAATTTTAAAAAATCTTTAAATTAATATTTAATAACATAAAAAAATATTTTTAACCCCCGACCCCAAAAGAGGGTGTTGTAAGTTTGACGCTTCATATCTCTTCAACGGGTGATCCGATTTTGATGCACTTTTTTTTATTTGACGAGAAGGTTTTTGCCGTATTAGATTTTGATGTTTGGTCGCCATCTTGATTACAAGCTTTTATTTAACTTCTCTTGTTCTTGTGGGTCAAATCTGCAACTGAATTTTAAAATATAGTTATCCCCAACCGATTGAGCTCAAATTTTGCATACACGTTTAGTTTGGATGACAATGCATGGTTAGCTAATGCATGGTCCGCCAATATGGCGGACCAGTAATTTTTTATGTACTTCCATGATATGGGTATCAAATGAAAGGGTTTGCTGAGAAGAATACGAAAATAAAATGACGTCACACTAAATTCCATATGGCAGACTCCCCAAGATGACAAAATTTTTTAGTTTTAACTCTATTATTTGATCGTATAGTGTATTCGCTCATAAGAAAGCAAATCTCGAGGACATAAAGAAAATGTAAGTTGGATTTAAATAAATCATAAGAGTTCGTATATGGAATCAGTTGTGTTAATTTATTTTTTTTATATTAGTTATTTAGTCGATATTTTTGTGTCGGGGTTTTTTAATTTAATTTTTTACTTATTACAGCTGGTTTCAGAGCATCGTAACGGCTTAGTGTTCGCAGCGCGGAGCTCTATTTTCAACATTAAATTAAAATTATTAATAATAAAGATGTTTCGGGAGTTGGGACTTTTTTATTGGAAATTTTTTCCTCTTTAAGGATCCTTCTTTAAAATTTCTTAAATATTAAGTTATTTGCAAAAAACGAAACTCGTTATTTTCTCAATCTTCATTTGTTTATAACTTTTGCAATTGTTGATGTGCGAGTTTGAAACTTTTGCACATTTTTCTAGGCGTCATTCCGAATCCACTCATATCTTTACGAGCTTTATCAAGAATTAACACGGCTTTGAACTTGTGAACTAGTCTACTAGTTTATTATTGTGATTCTATTGCAAGAATCTTTATATACTTATTCACAGACAAGTAAATACACTGTGCACAAGCAGTTAAGGATATTTAATATTTTCATGAAAAGATTGGACTAAAAATAAAAATTAGTAATGAGAGGGATTGGCAACTACTTCATTAACGTTTTTTAAAAAACAATTTTATTTTAGCTGTGTGGAACCAACAATAGCCTAAAAATTTTCTAGCATCTTATTCTCAAAACCTCTAAATTTTTGGCCATATTAACCGTAGAAGAGTATATTTTTAGTAATTTTCACTGGGCTATTTTTAGAACTCTAGAATTATATGTACTCGGGCCCGTAGTCCCAGTTAGCAAGGGTACGCGATAATGACTTCAAAATCTAGTGATACTGGTCAAAAGACGTCAGTGGACTAAGTATCGACGACATAATGACGTCTCATAAATGACATTAAAAGACGTGCTACATATTACGTCTTTTCGGTGTTAAATTTATTTATATTTTATCGAATTACAAACTTTAAAACTCTTAAATGGCATTTTGTTATCGTAAGCACAGTATAAGTTTAAAAGAATAGACCGTACCGTGAGGAATATTGGCGTTATTATTCGAGGATAATGTTTTTTTAACAATATCCAAAAGAATTTATATTCGAAAGAGTTTGCAAAGGGCCGTAGAGTTTACAACGTGTTATGGCACCAAAATTGAAATACTTGCCTATATTATTTTCAATCAAATATTCCATTATTTTTAGAAAATTTTTAACATACACATCAGAGCAATTTATAATTTCGCGCCCGCCATTCAAAAGCCACGCTCGGTAAAGGCACAACCTATAATTAGGTGATACTTATGCGTGCGCAGTCTATCTTTCAGCGTTGCCACATTTGGTAGATTTCTACTTTTCTAGTAGAATTTTAAGGATTTTTGTAAAGTTTGGTAGGTACAATTTGCTGGTAGATTTCTGATATATTTTTGGTATATTATTATTGTTAAGAGTTTTGCTTAAGTTCAACATATGTTTTGTTAAAAATGTTATTAATAATTAAGTTTTTAATATCAGAATCGGTTCCGTTTTTTTCTGTGCTAGACAATACATAGACAATTATTATGTTTTGTAATATATGTTAAGTTTTGATATGAATAAATCAATTTTGTAACTTTGTCCCGGATTCCGGAAGTGTGGGTACTTTTCCCTACCTGTGTCGTCTTTTGTTTTCCCTTAATTTCTCATGCTTTTGTTATCTATTTAAAATTAAATCAGACTATATAATTACATACAAAAATTCAATAACAACTTCTTCAAAATTGCTTTAGTAGATTTTTAGTGGATTCAAACAAAAAAATTAGTAGATTCGCACGAAAAAATATGGCAACGCTGATCTTGATCTTGGTTAAAAATGGTGGAAATTGGGTGTTTGTACTTTATATGTCCTGTAAATTTTGTAGTTCAGAGTGATCAGATATCATAAAAAGGTAAGTAGTTATTTTATTGTATCGTTATTATACTCTTCGCAAAAACGAAGAGTATATTGTATTTGATCGGCACATTTCTAAAATCGTAAATATCGCGCGTAGGGAAAAAATTTTCATATCATTGTGTTAGTGAACGAATTCTGAACAACTTTCAAAATGTCCGTCTGTCTGTCCGTCCGTCTGTCCGTCCGTCTGTCCGTCCGTCTGTCCGTCCGTCACGTTTCTTGTAAGCACGATAACTTAAGAAAGAAAAATCCGATTGTATTGAAATTTAGAAAGTAAGTTAGTGTTAGCTAGAGGAAGAACCCTATTGTTTTTGAAGAAAATCGATCGGTAAATAAAAAAGTTATTAATTATTTAATTTAAAAAAAAAAAAAAAAAATTCTCTTAATTTTTGTCGCTTGTACTAAAATGGAAATCTTGCGAAATATTATTTCCATAATATATATTTTTTTTTGTGTATGAATTTTACTAATATATATTTCATAGAAGTACGAGTTGAAATACCTATGTATGATTGTCGAAGGATATATATCACAGACAATCAGTTTTTCTAGCAACAGCTGGTGGCGCAGCGGCTAAAGCTTTGCGTTGCAATCCAAAGGTCCCGTGTTCGAATCTCGCACAGGTTGGACATTTTTTTTTTTTAATTTTTTCCGTATAATTTTTTCACAACAAAGATGGTATCACAAAATTTAGGATGTCCAAAAACTAACATTATTTACAAGAAACTGCGAAGAGTATCCTATAGAATGTGTAACAATTATATATAAAAAGCTCAGTAAATTGGCGAAGAGTACGTTTTTAGCTTGTTTTATTATATCGACTTTAGCGTGTTTAGAGTATCTGATTTGGGTACACCGTTTTATTTTGTTTGCGGATGAGGGGTATGGCACTAATAAAGTGTACATTTTATGTAAATGTAAATACAGTTAGTGGATTGATTCTGGACATTTAGTGTTGAATTGATGGGTGTAACCGAAATCAGGATTGCCCCTAAAACTTTTTTGTTTTACTTTACTACAAAGAGTTTTTTGTTCATGAACTAATATGGTGAAATGTTCGGTACCAAAAAGTAATAGCATAATGATCCAGTTGGAAAAATGCGTAAAACTTTTGATCAGCGTTATGTAAACTATTTAGTCCCAAGTGTCAGCCAATTTGACAGAAACCCTTTTTCCATAAGAAAAATTCGGGTTTTGTTGCAATTCTCAAAACTTCAAAGTTATATGCTAAAAAAACAAAAAACTTATAGTGATGACCCGGATTTTCTATACATATCAGTATGACGGTAATATAGATGCCATTTTACTTGGAGTTTGAGTGGCACGTAAAAGAAATCAAGTAAAATGGGCTTATGTGGGAATGGAATTTGCGGAGAATGATTCAATAGGATTAGTCCACTCTTCCTGGCTTACTCCTCTCAAAAAAGAGGTTTTTTGGCCACTATATAAAACCACTAACTCTTTCAATAATACACTTACCCTTCCTGAAGAACCTGATGAAACTAGATGGAAAGTTTTTGCTATAAAACGCTCATTTTTTGAATATGTTTTATGACAGTGTTTAAAACATTTTGTTTCATAACAATCCAACCATATAAATATAATATAAATTGATCTATTGTAACATATTTTTTAAATATATGTACAACTTCAACTACTAGTAGTTTTATATGTTCCTATTACTAAAAACCTGTGGGAGATTATCAAATGTAACCAGAAAAAGACGTCAAATTAACTTCTAGCAAAAGACGTCAAATTAACGTCTAGCATAAGACGTCATTCATCTGAGACATTAGGAAGTCATTTTCACGTTTCATTTACGTCATCTAACTCGTCATTTCTCGTCACTCACTGACCATTTTTTCACGTCATTTTCACGTGCCTTTGCTATCTGGGGTTAGGAATCGGAAAGAAAAAAATTACCGCTAAAGAACTTTTTTTTTCTCCAAATCGAAAAACTGAAGAGCGGGGGGAGAAAATCTAAAAATTTTTTTCTTCAAATTGAAAAATTGAGGAGCGGGGGAATCTCAAAAAATTTACCTCGAAAACGAAAATTTTCTATTTTCAGCTTTTGTGCCACCGGCACAAATGAGCATCACTGTGCGGCACAAACTCATCACTTTGTACCTAATTTTATGCTCTGAACCGGAGTGAAGACAATATATAACAGTTGATAGTTCAGGGAAAACCAGATGGAGGGAGGCGAAGAGAACGCCTTCCAAAACGTTGGCCTGATAATGAGATTATGAGGATGGCATGACGTCGTCAGGCATACTGTGCAGCAGGCGGTGGCCGATTAAAATAATTGATGAACCACAAAACGTCTAGCAAGATGTTGTGAATAAGAAAAAGAAGAAAGTTACAAAACGAGTAAAAATGGCAGTCTTGCACTACCAACTGCGAATACCTCTTTAAACAATAAATATAAAAAAGATATTCGCTGTGTACTTAATCTCAGTTGCATCACGTATAAGTAAATTGTGTTGTATTCTAGCAAAATGTTTCTCTGCAACTTCTACTCATTGTTACATGTTTAATTTAAAGTTTGATTACTTAGTCATTATCCTCCTTCATTTTAATAATAATTATTACTGAATCCGTCAGTATGTAACTTAGAGGAAGCAGTAATTCAAAGATACAACCACACAGAATCATTTTACCGTTTCGGATATGAATTGGCATCGGCTCTCCGTTTTTCTTTTCTCGAGTTTGTCGTTTTTACGCTGTAGGTGAAAACTTCCCTTCTGGGACCCGACCGGGGTTGTTTTTATCTATTATTACTTTAATCTTGAGACTCGAAAAGGCCGTAGATTCTTTAAAATAGTCCCGAAGAGCTGGTACACGACGTCTGCGACATACTCCGCCTCAGGTGAGCTGGTGAACTCGTTGAACTCCATCTAATTTATTACTCTTGACTTCCCCAGATCAAGAAGGATGGCTCCCGGATAAATAAAGAGTTACAGATGCTGTGCATATTCTGAATAGGGAATATAGGCGGGCTATGAAAGGTTGCAAACGATTTAAACAGGGCAAGGATATAGTAGTTAAATATGATTCAGACTTTTCAGAAATTTTTACTACGTTTTATCACTGATGGGTGTAAAAACAACGTTTATTATGTCTTAATTTTGATTAAGTTGTTGAGCTTCTAAAGAATATAATATTTTGTGAATTTAATATGGTTAACACATATGATTTCCTCTAAGGGAAAAATTTCTCTATACACAATTTCGCAGAAAAAACAACAAAGCAATACATAGTTACTTGTAAATATATTGTGAATAGTTGAAAATTGCACAGGAACATGTAAAATCTAATTTCCATGTACTTGTTTTGATAGTGCTAGCAAAAATGTATTCGATGCCACAGTATAATTATTATATAATTGAAGACCCAAGTGGATAAAGGTGTTATGTCACACTTTTAAAGTTTTGAGTAAATTAAACAAAACGGTTTTGAGTTGGAACTTATTTTGTCTTAGATTCAAATGAATAATACCTCATAAAACAGATAATTTTGGGTTATGTTCTTTTGTTTACACTAATATTAAAGAACAATATCAAGCTGTTATGAAACTAGATTTTTCTGTCAAAAACTGTGTACATCCACTAAAATTACTGGTTGTATGTATGACATGGCGACTTTATAATTAAAAAGTTTCTATAAAATATTACAAATTTAGAATTCACCGTTTATTGGGTGTTAAATCTATATAATAATAATAATAATAATAATAATAATAATAATAATGACTATTACAGTATTGGAATTGTCAAATACAAAATAGAAACATAACAAAAAAAGAAAAATATGTACATATATATGCATGTATATACAGTTAGAGGTAGATTAGACAACATATGAAAAATAGACAAACAAACAAGGAGATGTACAACTAAAATCTAATAAAGGTATGACAATAAATAAATGGGTGAAATTTTAATTATCACAGCATTAGTAGGTACAAATTGTAAGATCAGATGGAGAACATTAAGTAAAGAGGTAGTATTCCTCGTAAGAGTAAAAACAATGTTCCGCTAGGAATCTTTTTACCATCTTCTTGAAAATCACAAAACTACTTGCATCTTTTATAATTTGTGGAAGGTGGTTATACATTTTAATTGAAGGGATGAAGGGCCCTCTTTTTGACTGCTCTAATCTATGGGGCGGTACAAAAATATTTTTTTGCGATCGCGTGCTGTATTTATTAACATCACCACATTTTAAAAGACTATCAATGTTTTTCCTGACAAAACATACAGATTGTAAAATATATATACAATAAATGGTGAGTATGCCATGCTGTTTAAAATAATCTCTGCAGGATGTATTGTAGGGAAGTTTAAACATACTTCTCACAATTCTTTTCTGCAAAATGAACACCTTGCTAATTCCCGAACTATTTCCCCAGCACAATATGCAATATTGCAAAACCGAGTAGATACATCCGTAATAGAATGTTTTCAGTGTGTCAGCTTCAACAGTGTCCCTTATTTGAAGAAGTGCAAAGTTTAGACTAGCGAGTTTTTTCGTCAGATTTTCAATATGAGCCTCCCATGACATATTCATATCCATATGAACGCCTAAGAACTTCGTAAGATCATTTTGATGGAGATTGTGATTTTCTCTGACCAAAAGGCTAAAGTTCAACTTTGCACGAATCGGGGAAAACATTAAAAATACAGTTTTTTGCTGATTTAGAATCAGACCATTATTGCGACACCATTGTGACATTTTATCAACACATAAGGTGGCATTTTTGCTTAAGAGGTCAACGTTAGCAGCAGTTATGATAGAGGAGGTGTCGTCTGCAAAAAGGGTTAAGAAGCAATTATTTAAGTTAGTTACTAAATCGGTGACAAAAATAATGAACAATAATAGACCTAATACACTGCCCTGTGGTACCCCTGTCAGAACGTTAACACTATCTGAAAGACATTCCATGCCATCATGTACAATTTTGATTGTTTGAGTTCTCTCCAATAGGTAGGACTTTATCCATTCCAATGCTGGGCCACGGATACCGTATATTTCAAGTGGCGTATATATCAGATGCGTTCAAAAATTGCATAAAGTAATTTTTTTAAAAATGCGACATAACACCTTTATCCACTTAGGTCTTCAATTATTATTATAACATGTTTCTCCATATGTTAACATTACTGGAAATAATGGAGAGATTTAGCAATAAAATTAAAAAAGTAAAGGAGTACAGACTGCTGCACAATAGTATAGCAGAATTGGTTATTTAGGTAGTAGTTATAAACTTTTTCTAGTTACACATGACTTGATTTGAATCATAATTTTTTTTGACTGTTTTTTTTGAAAATAGGTGCATTTTAAATTAAATGAAATTAAACAAGACAATGATTTTAAAATTTCTATATTATTTTCTATTGGAGACGAAACTGGTCTGCACTTAGAAACCTTAGAACAATCGAAGATCTTTCGAGCATATAAAGTTTGACTGATTTTTATTTCTTCTCCAGAACAAGTTTTTACCTCCAAACTTAAAAAATAAGAGACAATGATTTTGAATTAATTTTAAATATCCTTTTTAAGTCTTGAATAAACATATCTAAATCTTCTTAGAATGTGACTGAAAGCAATCTGTCGTCAACATGCAGGACAATGAAAAGTTTGTTGTTAGTAAATATACCTCTTGAATTAAATCTTATTGCCGTAGGTATTTATTTCAAAATTTAAAGATTCCATTGACAGAAAATTTATTAAACAATATCATGGCAAAATTACATTCATAATCATAATGTTACTATTATTGATAATACAACAATCAAATGAAAAATATTGTAAAACAAAATATAGTATTAAGAGGGAGCAACGCGATCAAATCAGAGGGGAGTGGGCGGAAATTAGCCAATAAAGTACAGAGGGCTGTTGTGTTGGTTGTCTAGTTTTGGCGTTCGTACTCTATTTATTATTGCTCTACCTACTTACAATCACGCGTGAAAGGTCAAGAACACATCGAGACCAAGATTCAAATACACGAAATGAGTGCGCATCGGTTATAAATGCAATTTTTGCAATCATTTTTAATTATATCGAAGTGACTCCATCTATTAAAACAGAACTGTACTAAGAAAAAAATTCCAACAAAAAGCATTTTTTGGCGAACTGGCTCATGTTATTAAACTGATCAAAAGATATTGTTGTAAGTAAATGAATACTACACTTCTATTGAAGAACATTTTTAGCTAAAACTTGTTTATTAGCCAATGAGAAAAATGTTCTTCAATAAAGGTGTAGTATTCATTTACTTACAAGAATATCTTTTTTTCAATTTAATAACGCCAGTCATTTGGCTAAAAACTTCTTTTTCCCAGTCAAGATTTTTAGTACAGTGCTTTTTAATGTAGCCAACATAACCTTAAATTTTTAATTTTTCAAGTTTATTCTCATTTTTAATGTTTGTATACGCATTTTTAGCTTGAAGCCGTACTATTTAAAAATTCACGTAAATAATTTTTCAATCCCAGATAGCACAGAGATGTCTTTAAGATGTCTTAAAGATGCCTTCCGTAGACTTTCACTACATCTTATAGACGTCCATTTACGCCTTACAGTCTTATTACAAACGTCTTATTTAGGTCTTATGTTAAAAATCCAGACGTCTTACAGACATCTTTTCGAGGTCCATTATTGGTCTAAAACAGACCTAAAATTGAAAAAAAAATACATTTGCATATCGGTTTTATAAGCAACTTTTACTTTTATAAAAACCAACTAAAACTTTTCGCAATTATTTTAACGAAAAAAAAAAGCAGTATCAGTAGGGATCGAACTGCAGACCTTTCGACTTGTAATTGAACTCTTTAACTCCGCGGCCACTGAACGATTATGATTTATTTACTTAAAGACTGTATAGCTAGAAAATGTAACGGCTAGATTTTGCTAGGCAACCCGGCTGTTATTTATTATGTTATCATTAATCTTTCATTTAAATCTAATATCATTAATATAATTTATAAAAAAAAAGATTAAAATTAAATTACTAATGACAAATTACAAATACACAAACAAAATACACTACATATTTTACAGAAATATCTGTCAAATATAAACAAAAACATTGTAAAATTGAAAATATAGTTTTGTTAACATTTTTTTGCTTCTATTGGGCAATACTAACATTGACGTCGTAATTATGACGTCATTAAAATGTCTTTAAGACGTAGAAATCGGACATCTTCAAGACATCTTTATAAGGAATAAGAGGTTCAGACCTAAATAAGACTTAATATGGACGTCTTACAGACGTCTTGTGCTATCTGGGAATACTGTTGATTAATAATAAAAATAGATTGCTAATTACAGGTTAGATTTCCAACCTACAAAAAGAGTCCTATTTTATTAGGACAAAGTATTTAGAACTTCATAAACATTACACTGAACTAGATTTTAGTTGAAAATACGGGAACCAGGCAGTAATTTTGATAACAGCTGCGTAATACTCTTAAATCATAAGAAACACATATTTCTGAGGTTAACTGTGACGTCACGTGCAGATGCCTTTTAATAGCGACACTGCCTACCCTTCGCCTCACTTCAGCTATGTGATTGGCGTTGTCTCCTCTTAAGTTATAAGACTAATATATATTCTCTATAATTAAAGTTACTCTATTTTCTATTTTTACAAGCTTTTATATAGTTCTGTTTGTTCGTTTGGGTCAAATCTTGAATCTCATTTGGGGTATTTGATAAAAATAAAACGGCTAACCATGTTGAAACTGCATAAAAAACAAACTATTTTTTGTTTTTGCTAACACAGTATTTTCAGGCGTACATAAGTAAAAGTAATAACGATGAGTCCTTGTCAAAAGTATATTTTACATACAATCTAGTATTAATGAAGGCCTGTGGTTTTATATTTAGGCATGCAAATCAGTGATAGCAGTAATAAAAGTTGTTTTGTTCTTTTTAGTGCAGTTTTCATTTATGTGTAAAGTATTTTAGTAAACTAATTAAGGATAATGGATAGTCTTTATAGACAATAGAATTTATTTTATTATTCCAATTATACAAAACACATCCACCAACTCATATTCCACATTATTTACGTTTAACTTAACTTTTGGTTTTGAATAATGTATTTATTGTACTAGTTTGAATTGATTTTACAACGAAATAATTATTTATTTAATAGGGCAAATATTCCAATTCGTACTTACCCTACCATCTTTCTAACAAATAATCTTCAATAAAGACCTAAGTAAGCCATGAAAACAAAAGTTATTCCAAGTGTCAATTTAATTATATAATTCTTTGCGTTTCTATGTAACCACCATCATTCCGAATACATTGCTCAATCCTTTGTCTTATATGGCGTATAACTTACTCACTCTTGGTCTGCTCTTATGCACTATATTTTTTAAATGACCCCGCAAATAGAAATTAAGTGGTGTCAGGTCCGGAGATCTAGGGAGAAACTTCTGCACTTGACTTCTTAGGCCTATCCATCTACCTGGGAAATTGTCTTCTAGCCAACCAGTTGCAACGTTGTCAGCCGAGGCACCATCAAATTGATAATACCAGTCTCTTCTGACATCTTGCGGTAGATTATTCATTTTGCAACAAATTTGAGTAAGCTTTCCCATTCAATCTCGGAATGAGAAATGGCCCAATAATCTGGTCATTCTATAAACCACATCAAACGTTAAGTTTTGACACATATTGCCTTTTAGTATTGATAAGCCCCTGGGGATTTTCGTCAGTCCAAAAACAGCTATTCTGGGAGGATACTATCCCATTGGTGGTAAATGTTGCCTCATCAGTAAATATGACGTTTATCAGAAAATTCATATTGTTTAAAAATTCACCTTGGGCCCAAAAACCGAAAT
Source organism: Rutpela maculata (assembly GCA_936432065.2). Classification (NCBI taxonomy): domain Eukaryota; kingdom Metazoa; phylum Arthropoda; class Insecta; order Coleoptera; family Cerambycidae; genus Rutpela; species Rutpela maculata. Next base: position 117,848,609 of record OW386285.2, read on the forward strand.
TCAATCTTCTGTCTGTTTTACCATCATCATCCTATTTTTCTTTTAAACCACGCCAAACCATGTTCTTACTAATATTTAGATATAATGCTACTTGCCTTATGCTATATCCTAGATTTTCTAGATAATATTGTAAAATGCGTGCTTCGTTTTCAATTTGCCGATTTTGTAAATTATAATTCTTTGATCTTAACTTACATACATTTCTTGAATTGTTAAAATTGTTATTGATGGTTGCTACCAATTTATGGCGAATGGGAGGCCGACGGTCAGGATACCGTAAATTAAATTCAACAGCAGCTTGTCTAAATGATCTGACATTATCTCCTACTAAACGAATCACTTTTTCTCGCATTGTTAAACTCAAAATAATATTTATTACACAAAAATTGACACCTTACTTATTATCTAACATTAAACCAGGTTTCACATGAATTTTTAATTGATTAACTTGTTTATGTTCAACAATATATTGACACTTGCAATAATTTTTATTTTCATGGCTTACTTAGGTCTTTATTGAAGATTATTTGTTAGAAAAATGGTAGACATGTACGAATTAGAATAATTGCTTTATTAAATAAATAATTATTTTGTTGTAAAATCAGTTCAAACTAGTACCATACATTATTCCGAACAAAAAATGGAGAGTACATTTTTTTCATTTGAAAATCCGTTTTAGAAATAAAAATTATTTTTAGTTAAAAAAAATGTTTGTTTGATGGCCCCTATCTTAAACATATTTGAACCCAGTACGATGTAATCTTGTTCAAAGGGGTTTCTAAAGGTGCTGATTAAGAATATCTTATTAGTTATTTTCTAAGAAAATTGCTAATACTTTTTTTTAAATCAGGCCTCTTTTTCCATCCTAGAATCGGGCGCCTCTGACTAAAATTAAATGTCCAAAACAAGACTCACTTTAAAGGTATATATTCACCACCAAGATTTCAAAATATTCGGTTATCAGATGAGCGAGATATGCGGGTGGCTCCATGAAAAGTGGGACACAGTGTATACACAAAGAAATGTATCCTTCATGTAAAACAAATACTTTTGTTTTCAGAAATAAAAAGCTTGTAAATAACTTTATTTATTTCAAACTTATTATTTCTTGAAACAAAAGTATTTGTTTTATGCGAAGAAATGTATTTCTTTGTGAGAAAGCAGACTCCTGAATTGAAACTTATTTTTTTTCCGTGTTTATAATGAAATGCTGCGCCCTTTCAAGTCTCGTCTGTGAATATCAATAATGTTCCTTACCTTTCCTTCAATTCATATTCTATCAGAGAAAAGCTAACTTGCGCTACTTGTGATGCTTAATCACGATTACTCAATGTCGCCATTATCTCCTCTCGTAGTTTTAATTGCACTGAAATTACTCAGCTTAAGGGTGCAACAATTATGTACGAATTATGAAGTCTAAATAATTTATGACGCTCTATCATCCTTATTTGAAAATTAGCGAAAAGATGAGAGAATGAGAAAAATTAGGACCATTATAAAATAAGGCATTACCCCTGTCGTAAGACGAATAAATAAATGATCCTTCACAACTCATTTTAGTTGGCTTAATTATTTTGTGTTTCTGAGTGAAGCATGTAAATAATTCGTCTATATTTTAAACCTTCCTCACATCCTAAAATAAAGAATCATATATCAAAACCTTTGAGTACTGTAAAATCAAAGTCCAAACCTAGATTGTCAGCATTTTGAAGAGAGTTATCATTTATTATTAGCTACCATTATCAATGATTTTTGGCATTTGCTCTTCTGATGTGATGCAAAGTTCTTCTCCACGAGGGTAGTTTTATATTTACCTTATTTAGGCCTCCTTGCTTCCACAGTTTTTAATTTTGCCTGTTGGGGGTTACTGGGTTATGTAGTAGAAGGGTTTGCTGCTGGAGCGATATAAGCTTACTTGGTAACAAGTTAACGAGGTTCTGAGGGCACAATCTAATTGATTCCCCAATCGAGAGCCTCATATTTTTTTCACTGAATTCTCAGAGTTACGGGGCTATGAGGACAGAGGGTGTAGGGTACATCCTACATATATATAATCGTCATGGATATGAATAACAAAAAATTTGTTAATTAGAATTTTTATATATTTTTACAATTTGAATATAAATCTTTATAAACATCATTTATACATTTATTTAATAGCGATTTCTCGCTATATTGGTGACCCCGAACTTCACGCATTATATGCCTCCTGAGAGTCAATGGAATTCAAAACAGTTGTCAGAAAAATTTATGATGACAAGTTTATTAATTATTGACAGTATTATTGAATAATATTTTGTGAGCAAATGGTTATGCCAAAATATTCTCCCATCCCACGATTAGTCTTCAAACTGTGTCAGTCGCTGCGAGATTGAGTGGGCGAACGCAACTACTCGTGCTGCTGACAGCTTTAACGACGGACGACGTCCACGGCGAGGGCAGCCAGCTAAAAGTCGACCATTCCATAGAGATCTTCACTTGACACGGATTCCTCAGTCTCTCCATGAAGATAGTACCAAAAAACGAATCAAACCAGATCTTCAGAAGACTTGTTATTACTTACTCAATTATGTACATGTATAGGTAAGTAAGTACTCTGCTATATGACTCCCTGCAATGTAAAACCAGCATATCAAGTGTATCAATGTATTAATTATTCACTATTTCAATTGTCTCGCCAGCTTTTCTTTAGCCAAAGCTGCTATAGCTGGTGCGACATCTTTTAGAGAAGCTCAATCCAATTATGATTGCAAACTCATTCCCTATTTTAATTGTCTCGCCAGCCTTTCTTTAGTAAAAGCTGCTATAGTTGGTGCGACATCTTTTAGAGAAGCTCAATCCAATTATGATTGCAAACTCATTCCCTATTTTAATTGTCTCGCCAGCTTTTCTTTAGCCAAAGCTGCTATAGCTGGTGCGACATCTTTTTGAGAAAAGCTCAATCCAATTATGATTGCGAACTCATATTCATTTAGCACATACTTGCTATTTTTATCAATTGCCTATTAAAGAAGCTCAATCCAATTATGATTGCGAACTTTTATTCACTTAGCATCAGTCATATACATGTAGTTCAGGAATATTACGTTTTTATTCCGACAAAATTCATAAAGATTTGAAAATTGGTGGGTATGTTGGGAATAGCATAAGGATTACTAAACCAAAAAGTTCCCATCCCTAAATAGTGTGCTTCATCCCCAAGGACGTCCTTTCTACCCCCATTCTGAGTTTCTCTACATTATCTCGGCAACAGTGTAATTTTCGACAAAAATACCTATATACAAAATTCTTCCTTGGAAAATTCTCTATCAAAAAGGTTTTTACCACTTTTTTGCTAAAATTAATAATAACGTGGGAAATATGGCGCAAACATAAGGGTTGGTTCCGACTAGCACTCTCTGCAGTACGATCTACCTTAAAGTTTAACGTTTAACGCTTAAAATAGCAGTAGGCACTAAAATTTATTCACAATTTTAATAAATATACAACATCCACCGCCTCACCTCTATAAAAAGACCGTGTTGTACTTATTTCCACACCACCCTAGAGGTAAAGTACTTGGCGCGTTTTTTTTGAAGTGGTATCCCCTGTAGGCCTAATCCACTAATTATCAAATGTTAATTATAAATCTTTGTCGTCTTCCACAGATTCAACATTCAAGCATGATTGTCCATGGCAATGATAACACATTGTAGAGCAACGCAAGCCTGCTCTTCTGCAACTACACCTGTATTCGCACCCTATATTTACATGAACATGAAATAAGTGTTAAAACAGATTCGGGAGCTGGTTCTTTTATAGTCATTATTGGAATTAATATACCGCCAACTTTTTTCCACCCCCAATCGGTAGCTTTGAGCGTCACGTTTTTCCATGTTTGAATTTGGTGAAAAACTCGATAACAGTGTTACCGAGCGGCAGCAGAAGTTGGTGGAAGTTTTGACAACATAACAGTGTTGCTGGCTTTACCAACTAGTCTGTTAAAAGACATAAATCTGTATTCATCTAGACTTTTTTCTGCCGAGGTACAGTTGTATAAAGCTAAAATAAATCGCTCTCCCATGTTTGCAATTTCTTCATGAGTAGCTTCCTCATTGTTGTTGAAAGTTTGTACAATATGTTGTAAATCACTTCTTTTATTAAATACATTGATTGCATTCACTAATAATATACTATTGCATCTGCGATGAAGTACCAACCCGTAAAGGGCAGTGACCTATGGAAGTGCGGAATGATGTGCTGCATAGTAACACCGAACATTTCGGTGATGGTAAATAGATAACGAATTATATGACTTGCGCTAATTACGGCCCTGATTTACCAACGTACTATTCGTTTGAGGAGAAATGGTCTAAAAACCTTTTTTCTAGAGAATTTCCTGTAGAACACTTTTGTACATAGGTATTTTTGTCGTAAAATGCACCATTTCATGGATAATTTTAAAAAAGCGAAAATTGGGGTGAATACTATGTCGTAGGGGATGAAGCACACAATTTAGGGGTGGGAACTTTTCGGTTTATTATTACATATGCTGTCCTGATTATTTCCACCAATTTTCAAAACTTTATGAATTTTGTCGGATATATCGCAATTTGAACCGTAATATTACTGAATTAATGCTATTTTATTTCAGTTCATCAATGACATATAACATACTCACATTAAGGATAATGTTATTACAAAAATAAATTTCCTTGTTTTACGTTATTTTGTCATTTATCACTCAATCTGACTTTTCTTTTTTACTACTGTCATTTATCCATCAAATCTTACTTTTATTTTAAATCTGATTTTTAATATTGATACCTTGATAAGTTGGTTTCTTCGTTGTAGGAGGGGAGTATATGTAGGGTACATACTACATATATATAATCGTCATGGATATGAATAACAAAAAATTTGTTAATTAGAATTTTTATATATTTTTACAATTTGAATATAAATCTTTACAAACATCATTTATACATTTATTTAATAGCGATTTCTCGCTATAGAGGGATTGCCGTTGAAGAGCTATGGCGCCATAGGGTAATTGATTTCGAGATTCTAATGTCACAATGGCACGAATTCCCCTACTTAGAATCTCCATTTTTTGCGTTGGATCATCAGAGTTAAGGGGTTACGAGGTTATGGGATGCTGAGGTCATGAATCTGTGGATGTATGACACTCAAGCACAAGTATCCGAGGTCATAACTCATTACAGCCCAGACGACAGAGAACATTTTATAGTGAAACCTACAAAAATGAATATATATATTTTTTAATGAGTTCGTGAAAGTGTATAGAATAATATCCTAAAAAGTTTTCATTCCACTCGGATGCAGAACATAAAAAAAATGAAGAAACATTTTTTTTCATCCATTTTTTCAAAATTTTGAAATTAAGTCAGCATATGAAGAAATGGATAGACCACGTGTTTCTGAATAAAAAATGTCCTAATAAAATTTATCGCTAAATCCACGGAAAATATAGTGAAGTAACTTTGTCACTTTTCGCGGCCAAGCGCACGGTTAAATGCATACTATGGAACCTATAAAAATTCTTAGCTGTTCTGAGGAGTAAAATGAAGCATATTTCTCTTTCTGATTACACATTTTTAACATTTTTCTTAACCCTTAAAGGACGGAATTTAAAAATTTTCAAAAATAAACAAAATTTTCTTTAAAATCGTTTTTATTATGCATATAATTAACAAAAATGATATTATATTTAAAAAAAATGTTATTTTTCAGAAATAAACGTCATTGCCATATGGCAACCGTAGTCTCATCCACTACTATATTTTGGAAAGTATTTATTATTGAACAAACATCGAATAAGAAAAGATATAATGAAAATCAATGAGTAGATCACTTATACTACTTTGTATGGAAAGTTACATTACAATTAATGCATAATCCAATATTACATTTCGAGCACATGGTTCGCATTATCGACTGACAGTTTGTTCCAGCACATTTCATTTTCTTTTTGTTGGGTGTAGAGATCAAGAGATGGCCTATATTGTCATATCTAACGTTATCACTGATTCTACAATTGCTACTTGAAGACAAACTCGAAGAAGGTCGACCAACTGATTTAGCAGAATTTCTGTATTTTGCGTGACCAACTTTGACAATGTCATGTCTGAACTCTAACTGAGTGCAATTATGCCCAGACTTTTTGTAAATTATCCAGGCATTTTGTATTGTAACGTCCATCAACCAAGAAAAAATGGACCACCACCATTTTTTTCCTCTCATGCTGATCCTGTAACGAGCTACATTTTCATCCATCAAATCTGTTCCACCCATAGCTGAATTATATCTGCCTATGGCATAAGGACGTTGAATCTGGATATTCTTTTTGTCTTTTCGAGAAAAGCGCTTGACTGTGCTAAGAGGGAATGTCCCGTGGTTGGTAGATGCAACAGTCACCACGTTGTTGTCTGCCCAGCGCATAACAATTACGCCATTTTCTTTTTCGAGAGCAAAGTCATATTCTCCTCTCTTGACCTTTTGCATGTCCTTCTTACTTTGGACTGGACAACTTTTTGGAATTCTGTTATCCCTCATTGTACCACTCGCATGATAGCCTCGGTCCTTTATGTGTTTCAGTAAAGTAAATCCTGTAAACAAGTTATCAAAGTAAAATGTGTGACAAAGTTTTTTTTTTATTGGGAGGGAATTCATCTATCATTGAGACTAATGGTGCTGCTGCCTTCCCAAACATCTGCTGGTATAGCTCATTCGAATTGGGATCATTTCCTTGGTAAATAATGAAGTTTACCAAATAACCACTCTTCGTATTCATGCACCAGACTTTATACCCAAAGTGAATGGCTTTGCCTCTGATAAACTGTTTACACGAATGCTTGCCAAAATACTTTATCATAGATTCGTCGTAGTTTAGTTCGTTTTCAGGTACAAAATTATCCATGATTTTTTCCTTTAGGTTATCAATGATTGGTCGCAGCTTTGCCATTTTATCTTTTATGTTCAGATTAGCATTATTCGCACAGTGTAGAAAACGAAATATGGTTAAAAATCTGTCTCGTCGCATTATTTCCGATATACAATTATTTTTCATATCAGAATCCATGTCCCAGTAATATTTTTTCCCTGGAAGCTCATAGTAGCCAGAGACTATCAAAATGATGATAAAGGACATCATTTCATCTTTTGTGATTTTTGGAAAATTTTTGAAATGAGCATATCTTTGTGATTCTGATAGCAGAATATTGATGAACTCCTCATCAAACATTTTTTGAAAAAGATCAAATGGTGTGCAGTTTTTGAACAACTCATAATTGAATTCTGGAAATGATCTTACATTCTCTTCCAAGTCTCCTTTTCTTTCCCATTTCATCCTAGTCACATCAATTTTCTCCATCAACAACTCCATTTCGGTTGATTCCGTTGCTGAAGCACGAATTTGAAGTTCAGCGGGTGCGCGAAGCTGGGATTCCGGCAAATTATCAATCATACCCCCATTATCCTCTTCTGCTGAGTCTTCATCGGTAAGCTCATTCGTGTCTGGTGGTTCTATATATATATATTCTCCACATACAAATCATCAGAGTATGCTATTTCCAATGCTTCTTGAAGTGTCAGACCACCCCTACAAAAATATTAAAATATGTATCTGAAGAGACCACGGTTGCCATATGGCAACTGGGCATTTATAGACCTCAAAAAACTCACACCGAAACTCAAACGGAAAACGGCTTATAATCTCCATATAAAATAAGTATTATGAAGCATTATTTCATTATAATAGGTGCAATCAAATAAATAATCTACTATTTATTGTACTTACACCAGATTCAGGTCCATTTTTATCGTAAATTCTTGGTAACGGTTTTTTCACATCAGTACAATACCAACTATACACTTACAAACATCAAAAACTAAAAAACACATGGCGATTCGTACGTTTTCCTTGACAAAACACCTTGCGCCAAAATTTTGCACTAAAACTGAGTTTCTATTGGTTGCCATCTGGCAACCGTAGTCTTTTATGGGTTAATGAATAAGAGGATAAGTAGTGAGTATGGAGGGAAAATATATAATTATGAACTCATACACAGACACCACTCAGAGCGCTGAATCGCTCACATAAACTTTTACGTACCTTTATTGTATTTATTACAGGTACACCTATCCACATTTTCAGCTATATCCAATGGATTCCTTATACATTTGTTAATGTATTGGAAAAGTTCCAGAATTTATAGTCAAAACAATCAAAGATATTTTCATAGTTATAAGGATAAGATCGTGAAAATCGCAATTTCTTATCATGATCTGATTGATCATTTATTTTCGAAAAAAATGCATAGAAGTAAACGAATTTGTATCTGAACATTCGAAAAGTATACATTTTTTCTGAAATAGTGATATTTTATTTTTTCCAATGGGACAGATTCTCGGGAAGTTACAGCCTCTAATATACATATTTATCAAGAAAATCATCAAGCAAGGAAATTAAAATGATTTGAGATGTACTTTTTTGTGAATCCACGTTACTACAACTTAATAAACCATAATAGTCATGAAGTATACATACTTTTCAACAGTTCAAGAAAGAATTTTTTTGAAGGACTCATTTTTTTCTATATTTTTTATTGCGACGATTGAGTAGGGGTGTGATATAAGTATATTTTTCCCATCCATCCTTTGCTTGAGTTGTTTAAAACAAAAAAGCATCAGAAAGCTACAATTTCCATCTTTTAAATGAACCAACACATGTGGATTGAACAAATTCTGATTTAGTGACATGTAATTCAGTGCGTCGCGTCGGTGTCACAGTCATGTGTATTCAAACGCGCGCACGCATGGATCTCGCTCCGAGTCATAACGTTACACTTGACTATTTTTTTTTTTTTTTTTTTCGGTAAAATTGTGGCTTTAGCAATAAATTTTGTTAGGACATTTTTTGTTCATAAATACGTGATCTATCCGTCTGTATTCTTTATTTTCCTAGCTTAATTTCAAACTTTTGAAAAAATGGATGAAAAAAAATTAATTCTTCACTTTTTTTTATGTTCTGCATCCGAGCGAAATGTAAACTTTTCAGAATATATTCCATACTCTTTCACGAACTTATTAAAAAAAAATTATTCATTTTGCAAGTTTTTGGGTGTAATACCTTCATCGGTGGACTATTAACTCCCCAATCAAGATTCTCCACTATTTTTATCAGATTCCCAGGGTTTTGGGGTTAAGAAGTTATGGCGTTTTAGGGTTTTACAGTTATGTGGTCAATACTGAAGTACCACAATAGTATTAGATTGAAGTTTTAAAGTTGAATCACTTTTGGAGTGATTTAAATGAGTGTGGTAAGCAATATTACGATCCAACAGACTTTTTTGCTGTTAAAAAAAACCTGACGTGCTGGGGAAAAACTAAGGTCAGATTCGTGTTCAGCGGCTCAAAATACCAGGTATAGGTATGGTCAGTACCCCCGCGCAGACCACTTTTTTTTTGTCGGCCTGTGATTATGACAAAGTTTCATGGGCGACACTAAAAAAGAAATACAGATGCACACATAAAGAATGATATACAATATAAACATGTACATACATACATACTAATGAAAATATTACAAACAAATTATATAAAATACAATAATTAACTATCAGCCAGCACCGTAATTTAATATAAAACACTAAATACCAAAAAATAATCACAACACTGTTTAGAAGTTAATAAATAAGAGCATGTCTAGATTGCACTGAGAAATAATTGCAGAAAGTTGAAATAATCCAGATGTTTGCACAATACTGACTTTTAGCTCATGAGTTCTTTACTATATGGTAGCCCAGAAAATACTGAATGATAACTGCTCTTCCACTTCTGTTGCAATACATATATAATAGCGGAGTCAACCCTACTACCTTTCCCCCGTCTCTCCCCCACTACTTTCCCCACCCCCATTAGTCATCGTGAGGGTGGGACGTGCGCTAGTCGCCGGTATGATTCAACATATGATTCACCCTATGACGCACCAAGTGCCCATCTAGCTTCGATCTAAACATCACTTCTCCCTCAAACCGTCCCCCACACCTATGATTCATCCCTGTTAGTCATCATCATTTCTCCTCCAAACATATGATTCATCCTATAACGCACCGGAAGTGCTCAACCTTTCCCCCGCACCTGTGACTCATCACTTTCCCCTCACTCCTTCCCCACACCCATAACGTTATACTCCTCATCCGGCTAGCCCCCGGTTAAACTAACTACTATTAGAATAATGTAAATAATAATATAAATTTAGGCTAAATTAAAATTTGTATGGTTTTGTTCTTATAAAAACAATCGTTTTAGGTTTCATTTAGAAGATGTTACCGATAGTGATTCTAATATAGACGGGAGAGCATTAAATTGTTGTACCTTCTTGTTAAATTAAAAGTATATCAGTTGTATGAGATCTGCACTTTGTGTGTCCTAGTTGCTGTAGTTTGATAGAGGCAAGGACTATAGAATATCTCACAGTAATTAAAACAGGACAATAATACAAGTGAGTCACACAAAAATATTTGAAGTTTTTGGGATAGAATTTTGATTCTGTTGTTTTAGTGAACAATATGTTTATTCAATACATTATTTACGTATGGGATAAATATCAGATCTATCCGTAATAAATCCTAAGTTCTTAACAATAGTTTTGAAAGACAGCTTATGGTTTTCTACGAAAATATTAACATTGTCATCTATAAAATCTCTATTATTTATCAATATTATGACTGCCGAATTCAGTATATTAATATGTAAACTGTGTCTGGTTTAAAATTGCACTAGACGTTTGACATCCATTAATTTCTTATTCTGTGCAAAATATCAAATTAGGTTTAAAGGTGGGGTAGTCATCGGCATATGATGTTTGCGTATGATGGGATTGATAAAATTTCAACCGTTTAACAAAATCGGAAATATATAAAATCAAAAGTAGCGGATCTAATATTTATCCTTGTAATGTTGTAGAACTCTCCAAAATCGTCCTAAGTTGAAGACATAATCAAAATTCGACTTAGGCAAAAATTTCATTTAAAGACATTTTTGGGAGTCTGCAGAGGCGCAGATCAGTCCACAAGGGCCGTTTTGGGTTCTATAAGGCGTTGGAAATGACCAGGTGAAAATTCGAAGACCGAATTTTCACTTAGGAAAAATGTTTTTGGTTCAGAATATAAGAGTAGAAGTATATAATGACAAAGATTTATGAATAATATACTTTTTCAAAGGTACCATAAATTGGACTTTGAAAAATAATATTTTTGGAAGGGCGTCAAAATTTGGCCCAAGAATCGATTTATCGAAAGTACGCCAAAATTTCACTTGCAGACTAATTTTTCAAAACTGCGTTGAAATTTGGCTTGAGAATCGATTTTTCAAAAGTACGCCAAAATTTCACCCACAGATTAACTTTTCAAAAGTACCTTGAAATTTGGCTTGAAAATCGATTTTTCAAAAGTACGCCAAAATTTCACCCGCGGATTAACTTTTCAAAAGTACCTTGAAATTTGGCTCGAAAATCGATTTTTCAAAAGTACGCCAAAATTTCACCCACAGATTAGTTTTTCAAAAGTACCTTGAAATTTGGATCGAAAATGGATTTTTCAAAAGTACCACAAAGCCAGTTTAAAAAGTACCACGAAAATATAATTTAAATTATTTTTTATTTTTATCCCTCAACCAAAGACATTGACCTTTGAGGTACGGTCATTGAAAGCCTAATTCTAAAGTATGAGCATGAAATTTTAACGATGCGCTGCATCCAAAAGGCAAAATAGAAGATTTTGTCAAAGCCGGCGTAGTGCCGATAAGCAAAAATTGATTAAAATCAATGCACATGTACAAGGCCGGTTTCTCGCATAGAAAGAGTTTGGATTGACCCAGCGGCTCGCAATTTGGTCGAGCGCGTTGAGTGGTCCAGACAAAGCGATGGTAGAAAAGCCAATAACAGGGCTTTTCAAATGACAAAGTTATAGAGGAAAACGCCTTGTGCATAAAAATCCAAAAATTCAATTTTGCCTAAAAGTCGCTCGAAGGTGAGACGCTGCCAAATCGATAATATTGAACGACTGTAATAAGGGTTAGTAAGTCGTGGACTGATCGAACGCCACTCAACTTATGCAGTAATAAGTCCTCTGAATGTGTTTGAGTACGTGAATCTCCACGATACAAGAACTTTAAAGCTAAGTAGTCTCTAGCGAAACTAAATTCATTTAGTAAAACTTTTTTAAGTTAATTTCAGTCAGCCTTAATTATTCATTTACCCAGAGTCTGAAATGATTCTAAAAGCTCGCATTTTGATTCTGAGAAGGTATGTATGAATCTTTTCTACCTAATCGATCGTTAGCGTGAGCGCTCTCGCTTGTATGGTCTGAAAGTCACTACCTTGATTGGGGAAGGCACGATTCTTATCTTGAGAATTTTGCATAACCAATTCTGTTAAATAAACGGATTCCTTGAACTATTGTTTCTTAATTGATCTTGAGGCCTGTTGACGGTCTGTAATCCCTGGAACTTTCGTATAGAAAACCGGATGTGTCGAGTTAATTCGCGTTAACGTTCGACCTTCTGGTTGCTTTACGGAGGTTTGATAGGGATTTTTTTATGCGTTTTTTGAGAAATATATTCCGTTATTAATGGACCAAAACGTGATTTCCGCGTACCAAAACTAATCCCTCCGCAGAGAAATTCTTCGGTTGGGATTTTTTTATGCAAAAATTCAGGAAATTAAGAGGTGCCTAAACCCCTAACGAGGGAATTCAGGTCCAGAGAGAGCGTAGTTTCCGATCTGTGGTAGTGCAGCCTTGGTCCATTACTCGGCTACCGAAGTGCATCTTATCTCGAACCCGCCTGGGAGGTAGAAGAACGGGGTAATACGCGACTGGCGCCCCCTGAGAAATAAATTGGTGTCGCGTCATTTTGACGCCCGGTAGTGCGTTCTTCTACAGTACGCCAGATCCCCAACCTCCCAAAAGTCTGGGACATATCCATTTATAATAAATTTCTGCATCCACTTAAAATCATGTGGTTATATTTCTCAAATGACCACATGATTTTAAGTGAATTTTCAGTAAACCTATAGAGTTTTAGATTTGATACGTTACTCGATGATTAATGGTATAACGCCCAAAAGAATCTAGCATTACTAAAATCGAGTTTTCACCTTCACATATATCACTAATTAAATCATTTATAGCTTTTAAAAGTGTACTAGTACTAAACCCTGGGCGAAAACTTGACTGATTTCCAGGAAGAATTTCATGTTTTTCAGCAAACGTTATAATCCTAGGTAGATTAGCAATTTATTACATAGGAAAGACTAATATCATAAAAAGAAAGTATGCAATAAGAATTTAAAGAAATAAGAGAGTTGAGGGTGTTGAAAGTAATGTCATTATTTCGAAATCTCATAAATAAAAATGATAAATGCACGGAATCGCATTCCCCATTTATCTTGCCGCATGCAACAGACATTTATTTATATTAGAAAAATTCCCCAAGACAGTTCAAATTAATTTGCGAGTTTTATATAGAAATATGATTTCTTCGAACGATTACCACATCATTAATAAAACAAACAATTTATATTTCAGTAAATAATAGTATTCCTTAAAATATGGTAGGATACATAACAGAATTATTTACATAGCATTCTGGAACCTACTAACATAGGGTCGATATTTTATTTGCTTATAGTTCAGTGGAAATTCTTGAATTTATTTTGTTGCAAAATCAAACTATTCGAAGACAGTCTGGAAATTTCATTTGAGAGCAACTTTATTATTGTACCTATTTGGTTTAATCAAATAGGTGTATTAAAACCGAACAAAAATTTTTAATTATCATCGTAGAAAAATTTCTTTATCTAGAAATCTGTTTCATAACGGACTGAATTCAAATATCGAATAAGAAATGTCTGTCTGTCTGTGAGTATGTGGAACTGAACTGGAATTGAAAAATATTTTATTTGGAAAACTTTTGCCACACGCGTTTAGACATTAATAAAGAGTCATAAAAAAAAATCAATTGTCAATTTGAAAAATGTTAAAAATCGAAAAATTGGCCATTTCCTTCATTTTCAAGGCCGTGGGGGCCTGGCTAGATATTACCCGATTTGGTTAAAAATTTACCCGAATTAGTTTTAGATACATAGTAACAAATTAGAAACTACCCCATCTGCAAAATTCAAATTTTCGTATTTTTCGACCCACTCTAGCGCTGAAGCCAATTTTGGACAAAAAAAAATCCTATCGTGTCAGTCTCCCTCTGTTCTAGGCGATAAAAGGGGGTTGTAGAGGGAAACTGACACGATAGAATTTTTTTGTACAGAATTGGCTTCAGCGCGTTAAAATGCTTCAGACAAGTTTGATCAGAACCTTAGAACAAGACCTTTCTTTTTGCCTTTTTCGGGGATAAAAGGGGTGGTAGATCAAAAAATTGATGCGGTAGATTTTTATTTAATATCAGAATCGGTTTCAGCATGTCAAAAAACATAGGATAAGATGGTTCTGATCAAAAGCGCAGCCCATTTTTTTTGTCGACCTGTGTTATCTTTGTAATGATGTATAATATGATATATATATACTTTAACTACTACATCGGAAGTACACCCTAAATAACTTACGACTATATATAGAGTTTTCCAGTTTTTTGTTTAAAATAGGTAATTCATAGAGAATTTAATTATTATCTTTCAAACTATATGCCATATAATATACTTTACCCACGATCGCTACTGTAAATAGTAAAAACACACTACCTGCCATCTACGTAAGTTGAATTTTACATATTGTAAACAAAACGCACTGTAAACAAATCGCACGGTAAACAAAACGCACGGGACACGCAAATATAGATAGCTAACAAATGGGCCTACGTAATTTTCAAACGCTGTCAAAACTGACATAATATTTGTTGAATAATATTATTGACTACCAAAACTAAATTCAGATTTTACTAAATAAATAAATAAATAAATATGATCGTAGGTAATAATTCGAGTTGTAAAGCAATTACGCACTCATGGAAATACGCCCTCGCCGCTACGCGGCATCATGCGTAACTTTTCCATTCGTGCGTAATATGCTTCTTACAACACTCATTACGTAATATACTATATCATAATGTCTACACAAGCTAATGATACATTTTCTATTCCTGTGCTTCGATTCAGAAATCGACAGGTTTTTACATGACCAGTTAATGTAAATTGACCATTCGTTCTCCTTTTCTGGAGGT
This sequence comes from Rutpela maculata, assembly GCA_936432065.2. Lineage (NCBI taxonomy): Eukaryota > Metazoa > Arthropoda > Insecta > Coleoptera > Cerambycidae > Rutpela > Rutpela maculata. The sequence continues at coordinate 117,863,843 of OW386285.2, forward strand.
GTCCCCCAAAATCTCCCCCATTCGCGTGGTTTCACTAAAAGTGTCCCCCAATCCTGTGGTTTCACTAATAGAACAAAAACTATAAAAAAACTAAATTTCGCCCCGCCGCTCGCTAAAAACATTCACAATTCTCCACTCCCTTTCATCAATTATGAAACCCGCAGAAAAAATTTTTACACATTTCTCCCTCCCCGCTCATCACTTATGAGACCTGATGAATTTTTTTTTTCACATTATACTTCCCCGCTCTTCAATTGTTAAACCTGGAATTTTTTTTTCATTATGTCCCCCATTAGCAAAATTCAAATATGCTCAGTTTAAGTTACAGAATGAATTTTTTGCTTCTTATATCGAATTGGTTTCTACAAATCCAGGTACACACTATTATACCTACTCTTCGCAAAAACGAAGAGTATATTGGCATTTGACCGGCACATTTCTAAAACCGGAAATATCGCTCGTAGAGAAAAAAATTTCATATCATTGTGTTAGCGAACGAATTCTCAACAAGTTTCAAAATGTCCGTCTGTCCGTCCGTCACGTTTCTTGTAAGCACGATAACTTAAGAAGGAAAAGTCCGATTGTATTGAAATTTGGAAAGTAAGTTAGTGTTAGCTAGAGGAAGAACCCTATTGTTTTTGAAGGAAATCAATCAGTAAATAAGAAAGTTATTAATCATTTAATTTAAAAAAATATATTTTCTTAATTTTTGTCTCTTGCACTTAAATAGAAATCTTGCGAAATGTTGCCTCTATAATATATATTTTTTTGTTTATGCATTTTACTAATATATATTTTATAATAATATGTCTAATGCGTTGAAATATGATTCTCGAAAGATATATGTACAGTGTGTCCCAGGATAGATGTAACAAGAGGTGTAATGGACCAAAAATTTTTGAATTTTGGAAAGGTATTTGGGGATTGAGTCCTGCTTGTCGTAAAACTAAAGTATACCAAAAATGACTTGATTTGGTGTTCTACAGGGTGTTTTATAAGCAAAGTTGCAAAAATCACCACTAATAAAGTACCTTTATAATTCCACTAAGAAAAGTTACTAGAGTGCAATTTTATACCTCTATACCAAATTTCAGGAATATAAAATTATTTTTTTGAAACTTCCCATTTTTTCAATAAATTAGTATTTTATTTTGAACCATTCAATTAAAACTGCATAGAAATTATTTTTTGTGAATTAATATTTAAAGGTATGTAGAAGCTAAAAGTAGGCTATGAGAAAAGCAGTGGATACACATTTATCATTTATTATTGAAATATCTGTCAAAAGTAGTCAATATTATCCTTAATTTCTGTTTCAAATTAACGAACCAAGCATAAAAAATTAAGTGAAAATGGTACTCACAGTGCGTGAAAAAATTTATATTGTGCAATGCTACGGAATTGGCGGTGAAAACTCGCTAAGAGAAGTGGTAAGCCAATTTAATTTGAAATTTTCAAACACTGCTTTGTCACGTACTCAGGCTATAGGCCTGTCCAACACGCTGTCACTTTGCTTTGTTTGTACTACAGCAGCCATCTTTTGTTGTGGTAGGTTAGGGTATTGGCCGGCCTAAAGGGCACCTTACACGTTCAGTAATAATGTCAATCCAGCAGATCATTACAGAAACATCATTACTAAAAATTTCCCCGTCATTCCCTGTCATTATTTTTCACACCTTACGTGTTCATTATCACTGACATTATTTTTTCGTCATTATGTTTCTAGTGGCAATAGAAACACCGATTTTGTTTTATCAGAAAATGGATTTTAAGAAAAAAAACATGTTTAGCTATAATTATTGCATTAAGTATGAAACGTAACATAGCGGAGAAATTTTTAGTAATGATGTTTCTGCAATGGTCTGCTGGAATGATATTATTACTGAACGTGTGTGGTGCCCTTTAGGCCGGCCAAGTCCCTAACCCACCATAACAAAAAATGGCTGCTGTAGTACAAACAAAGGAAAGTGACAGCGTGTTGGACCACAGAATTTGTTTTAGTCTGTGGTTGGACAGGCCTATGAGAATCATTCAAAACTTTCTGGCTACTGGTAGTGTTCTTAACATGAAAAGAAAAATAAAAGCATATGATGAAGACAATGTTGGGGCTATTATAGCTCATGCCTCTGTTATAGAAAATCCTAGGATGCCACTAAGAGAGAGATCAGCTCTTATTAATATTAGCAAGTCTGAACTCGAGGCGAGCGTACAGGCGACTTCAATGTGAATATCAGTCGATATTCCGTTGAAGCAGCGTCGAGCGCGGTTAATACTTGGGAAATACAGCGTTCTCGTCCCACCTTCTAGAGGCTTGTATATCAGTGTATACTCGGAAGTTACGTAATTTCAGACGAGGATTACGTAGTGGATATACCATCCTTCGGAGGGGATGTAAAGCAGGCGGTCCCTTGTCTATTAAATGTTAGGCAAGTAAAAGATCCCTACTCTTCTTAAGGAAAGAGGTTCGGCAAAATTTCCAGGTTGGGGGTAGCTCGTCTCCTGGCGTCGGTGATAGACCTTCGTAGCGAAAATAGGCCGACGTTAAATAGTTAAAAAAAAAAAGTCTGAACTCCAAAGAATTTACAAGGCAAAGAAAATTAGGGCATATAAAGCAAATTATAAACATACGCTTGAAGAGGAAGATGACGGCCGTAGGTTGGATTTTTGTTTGACTATTGGAGAAAAAATCATGGAAGAGAGATTTTTTCATCATTTCATAATTTTCTCAGATGAATCCACATTCACAACCAATGGTGTTGTTTCATCTCAGAATTGTCGGTTTTGGGCTTCTGAAAATCCAAATTTTAGAATTCGTTGTAGAAGACAATATTATAAAAAAGTGAATGTGTGGTGTGTCGTTTCTTATCACGTTGGAGTTATTGGACCTCATTTCATTGAGGGAAGGTTAAACCAGCACACTTAATTACAGCTTCTTGAAAGATTTTCTGAAGAACATTTAAATATTTTAAGAGATATGCCTTTAGTTCATTTTCAACATGATGGTTGCCCTGGCCACTCCACAGAAATGGTTAATCGATGTAGCAGTATTGAAGCAGAGAATTACAAATGCCGTAAACTCCATACCGTTAGATCATATTCGAAACAGTTTTAAGCACTTCAGGCGAAGGATCGAAATGGGTGTTTATGTGGGTGGTAGCTACGTCGAATAATAAAAAAATTGTAAACATTGTTTTGTATTGGTCAATAATTAATTTGTTTGTGAATCTGTTATGTTTTTGATATTTATTATTTGTTATAATTTTTAAACCTCATTAATCTTCTGTTAGTAATTGTTTCTTGTTTTACAATTAGTTCGATTAACATTATACCTTCTTACATCTCGTATATTCAATTTTTTATTTACCAATAGCCTACTTTTTGAGATGATTAACATTTGCTCCTACTCAACTTTAAATATGAATTCAACTCTTAATTCTCAAAAAATGGGAAGTTTCAAAAAAATAATGTTATATTCCTGAAATTTGGTATAGAGGTATAAAATTGTATTCTAAATAAGTTTTCTTAGCGAAATTTTTTCATATTTTGAAAAATAAAGGTACTTTATTAGTGGTGATTTTTACAACTTTGCTTATAAAACTCCCTGTAGAACACCAAATCAAGTCATTTTTGGTATACTTTAGTTTTACAACAAGCAGGACTCAATCCCCAAATACCATTCCAAAATTTCAAAATTTTTGATTCATTACACTTCTTGTTACATCTATCCTGGGACACACTGTATATTATAGACATTCAATTTTTGTAGAAATCTCTGTTGGTCCAGTGGCTAAATTTTTGCTTTGCAATTCAAAGTTTCCGTGTTTTTTAATTTTTTTTTTCATGTATTTTTTTCACAACAAATTTGTTATCACAAAATTTAGGATGTCCTAAAACTAACATTATTTACAAAAAAACTGCGAAGAGTATCCTATAGAATGTGTAACACTTATATAAAAAGCTCAGTAAATTGGGGAAGAGTACAAGAGTACCTAGTTTTTAGCTTGTTTATAATGAAATACATCCGAAAATGTGGAGAAACCCCAATTACCAAAAAATTTCCATTTAAACACTTCCAGAACTGACCTAGTTATGCATATTTAATTATTAAAACAGAGGAAAAATGTGATGTATTATTTTTATTTACAACTAATTATTAAGGAGAAAAAATGATTGGCATATAATCTTTCTAATGTAAAACTTAAATTGGTTTTTCACATCACTTCCGCTCGGTAATTATTCATTTAAATAGCCAAATCGATATTTGACAAATTGCCCGTAACATGCAACAAAAAGAAAATGAGCCTTATATACATGCTTCATTAAATTCATAAATTAGATACCTGTAACGATTTATAATAATTTCCTTGTAATTGAAATTTCTGCTTTTGAAAGGTCGATTAAGAAACTATACAGGATAAATTACAAAAACAATACCAATCAGATCAAATACATAGGAAAATCATTTATCAACGATCTGCTATTAATATTATTTTAAACGATTTGTGACAGGAAGGAAGATTAAAAGAGGTTATATCGGAGCTCAAACAATTCATCAAACTATCCATATACGTTTCTTTTTGCTAGAAGAAGTCTATGCGATGCTGAAAAACTGCTTTATATGAGATCTTTTGACAAATTGTTTGACCTCATTCTCTAGAATGTCATATAAGAAATCAATCTGAATAATCGAATGGTAAACGAAATGCATCTTGATGTAGATGTTCAATTAAAAAAAATATACTTAATCAAATTGCTGTTGTAAGCCCTTGGAAATTTAATTGTTGCATATCCTGATCTAATGCAAATCTGGCCCAGTGTGCAATTTTAATATGTCACTGTCACTATATTATTATTAAATACAGAGTGTCCTAATAATCCGTGAACATGGGACTACCATAGGTTAATGTGGTCAAAATAAGTTAATTTAACTAAATTTACGTCTATTTAAAGATGCCTCATTTAGCTACTAGAGGGAATCAAAGTTGACATAACATTTTAGTTTTCTTTTTTCTATATTGTAACCAAAGTGTAAAAAATAGCCCCACCCTTAAACAAATCTGTTTTTATTTTTCTTGGTGACGATTTAATAAAATTAATTTTGTAAATTGTTTTTCATGTTTATTTATTCCAAGGCTTAGTTATCCCCCACTATCACCCCCCACCACGCCAGTATTAAAGGGGGTAAAAAAATAAATTGTGATTTAGAGTGTGTGTGCAAGATCCAAACGTCTCTCTTATTCTTGCATCAGCCACCCTCACTACCGGTGTGGCATATCTTTTTATAGGTTTTTGTGGTAGACGATTTCAAATATTATTTTATTAAAGATCTATGATCAATTACTTTTACATACCTAGTGGAGTGTTAATATAATATCAAAATATTTTTCGTTTCCAGAGGCTTGGTTAGAAAAATGTGGATAATGAAGCAATGATTCCTTAAGCAGCGGTATTTTTTTATGAAATTTGTTACAAACCCATTTAAGAGAGTGCTGAATACAAGGGTGTATTCAATTTTTTTTTTTTTAAATAAAATATGACGTTTTGTCCCAAAAACCGGTCGGTCGAAATCGAGCACTATAACTTTTATCAAGTTGTTGAGGTTTGAAACGGGTCACACTGTATATTTCGAGAAATAAGAAAGATAATAATTTAAACTGCGTTCCACTTTTATCCATGGTGTTTTGTCGATAACTTTTTGCGATTTTGGTTGACTCGACGGAAATAGATCGATTGGGATCAAATCAGGTCAGTTTGTGTTCAATTGCTTTCTATCGTGTTTTATCGATATTTTTTAAATTATGGTTATTTAGGATATGGGTTAGATCGATTGAGGTCAAATCGGGCTTGTTGGTGTTTCTCTGCTTTCTATGGTGTTTTGTCGATAACTTTTTAATTGTGATGATTTTCTAAATTGCTCGATGAAACTAAATCGATTGGGGTCAAATTGAAATGTTGCCATTTGTCCATCTTGAATAATTATAATCTTTTGAACATTTCAGTTCTCTAAGTTGAACAATCTGTATTTAATATACAAATTTTAAAATAAAACCATATTTAGAGAATTGTTCATATCTTATGAATTAAATACATCTAAAGTTACCTTTGAAAAAAAGAAGAAATATAATTTATCATATAATTCGAATATTTAAGCAATAAAAAAAAACAATTACGAATATAAAACCATAACAATCTTTACAACTAATGAAATTAACAGCATAGAAAGTATTCAAATTATTGCCATTTTCATTAACACACATAGTAAATCTATTAAGTAGTTCAGATCTACAAACTTTCAGTAATATATGCCGATTAATGGCTGCCACACTGCATAAATTTTATTATAAAGATCTGCCATGGTATTGGTTCCTTGTAAAATTCAGTTTTTGAAAATCCTCATAAACAAAAGTCTAATGGAATAATGTCAGGAGATCGAGCGGGGCCGCCTAAGTACTACATTGGTACCAATCCGTCTTTTTGGGTACCTATGTTTGCTTTAAATAATTAATAACGTTGTGATGATTATATGAGTCTGCTCCATCCCGATGAAACCACATAGTATTCAACTGATGGGGCAAATTCCTTAGTAGTATTTGCAAATCATTTCAGAAAAATTGTAAATATCTTTCACCGGTTAAATTCTCATGATAGACGCATGTGACAAGGATTAACAATACCACAACAAACATTTACTCCGAAACAATTCTGAGATCTGGTTTGTCTCATCCACTTAGGATTCTCTTGAGACCAGTAATGACAATTATGTCTTGTGATTACTCTATTGTTATGGAATCAACCTTCATCACTCCACATAATTTTATTCAAAAAATTTGGATTTTGTAAAAAAAATCTAATTTACGCTCATTGACCTCTGGAATCAAATGAAATGATTTATTTCTTTCATCAACTTGCGTACTGACGACATGTTAGGGTTATTTTCTACTTGTTGTAATAATAAAGCAATTTTTTCATCAGTTGCAGTTCATTTCCTTCTTCTTGTTTTTGGTTTCTTAAAACTTCCATAATTTTTAAAATTAGAACACAAACTTAGAAAAGTTTTATGATCTGGTAAAGGTGTGTCAGAAAAACGTATTTCATATAAATTTACACCTCTTGAAGCATTTTTACTACATTCTCCATAAACGAAAATCATGTTTTAATCTTGATTTGTATGAGAAACCATATTTAATAACACATTTACAAAGAAAACAATAATTAGGTACTTACTACAATACAATTTTATTGACATACCAATAAATAAAAATGTGATTAAAATTGAGAAATGTCAAAACTATTTGTTATTCCGAAGGTAGCTTCAATTGTATTTAATTTACAAGATATGAGGCTTATTAAACTTCCTACATATCAACTATTTTTAATATATTTAACCTATTAACAAAGCAATTATATGAAAGATTCTTTAAATGATTTTTTTCTAAAATTTGTAAATTAAATACAGATCGTTCAACTTAAAGAACTGAAATGTTCAAGAGATTACAATTATTCATTACACAGGCACACAAAATAAAAAAAAGTCGAGGGTGGACTCCCCCTACCCCACGTATTTTGGGACGCTGAAACCGAATATGACAATAAAAAAAGGTTTTAATTATCCAATTTTTCCCTAGCACCCCCTTACAACCGTCCTGGGGGATTGAAATTCCATTTGTTCTAAATATTTGAAAAGCAGGTTTTTTGGTGCGCTGAAACCGAACATGACGATAAAAACTGATTTGAACCCCCCAGTCACCCCTAGCACCCCCTAGCACCCCCTACAAGTTATTTGGTGCGCTGAAACTAAATATGACGATAAAAAACTGATTTCGACATTCATACATTTTTCATAGTTATATTCGGTTTCAGCACGCCAAAAATCCTAAAAATAAACATAATTTTTAAATGTTTACAACAAGTGGAATTTCAACCCCTCCTGGGACTTGTAGGGGGTGCTATCAAGTGACTGGGTGGTTCAAGTAAGTTTTTATCATCATATTCGGTTTCAGCGCACCAAAAAACCTGCTTTTTAAATGTTTAGAACAAGTGGAATTTCAATCCCCCAGGAGGGTTGTAAGAGGGTGCTAGGGGAATATTGGATAATTATAACCTTTTTTTATTGTCATATTCGGTTTCAGCGTCCCAAAATACATGGGTAGGGGGGTTTACCATCTGGGATTCGACTTTTTTTTTATTTTGTGTGCCTGTGTTATGGACAAATGGCACGAATTTTACGATTTTTTTTTATAGAATATAATCTACTTAGAAATGCATTTTCTTTCACATAAACCACATTTCAAAGTTTCTCCCATCGAAATATTTCTTTAGAGCTCAGTGCCATCTACATACTGATATATTCAAAAAACAATTATATTCAGAACTGAAGCCCTCCCTCCGTATGCTCTACAAACTGGCTTTTACAGAATTAAAACATATCTATTCGTTTAGAAGATATTCGGCCTGGGAGTTTTTATTGGGACACCCTGTATGCTGTCATATTTTAAAAATAAATTATTTTTTAGTATTGTTTACTCAATTTATTATCCTTTATAATACAATAAATATAATGTAGTAAAATTTGTTGACGAAACTTACTAAACAGAGATTATTGGGTACTTATATGAAATACGATAATGGAAGCATCCTACCTCTAACTTTAATAAGATTTTTGCAAAAATTGCTATTATTTCCGATCACAGGAGGCGGGAACAATTTACTTTAATTAATTTTCATGGTAATTTTACATATATCTCATTGAGAAATGACTCTATTTTGTTGTAATAGATGGAACAAACAAAAAAAAAAGTCAAAATTTGTCTACGAATCTAAAAATTTTCCAAATTAACTTTCCTTTTCTATTTATGCTAATCTACATAGGATAAAATGAACTATTGTTATGCCTATCTGTCTGTCTGTCTGTCTGTCTGTCTGTCTGTCTGTCTGTCTGTCTGTCTGTCTGTCTGTCTGTCTGTCTGTCTGTCTGTCTGTCTGTCTGTCTGTTTGTCTGTCTGTCTGTCTGTCTGTCTGTCTGTTTGTATATACGCGCTGCTAAATTCTACAACGACTGAACTAATTTTGAAACGGATTATGCCATTTTACAATTTATTTTTTGAGGAAGGTTTAGATGTACACAATTTTTTATGTCTGTATAGGGCTGAGTGGTAAGTAAACTATTGTCTACAATCGGTGCAATGATTGTAAAACTTCAGAAATAATCTTAATAAAATCAGTAATTAGGGTGCTCAAAATGAGTTGATATTAAACTAGAAAAAATGCAAAGTTTTGTCCTATTACATTCTACATCAATATTATATTGTATTACAGTATAAATGGTTATGTCTAAGTGATCAACAGTTAAAAACCTTAGAGTAATCTTTAATAAGAAATAATTCTTTTCAGAATATATCAACACTCCCTCAGAAAAGGCCTGGATTTTTATCGTTTGCAATGGTCATAAATTTTTGAACGCTGATACATTAAAAGATGTCAATTTCTCGCTGGTTAGATCCAAACTACAGCACGCGGAAATCGTTTGGAATATTCATTTTATTGATTTTCCATTAAAACACTTGAGAAACGTAGGGAATGATTTTCGATACTTAATACTACTTCATAAAAGAATTAACAATATTGATTATAGTGAAATACTTGCTGCACGTCCATAGACGTGGCATACAGATTATGTCCAAAATCCGCGGACAAATTTTTTAAAACATTCTCCAATGCATTATCTTTGCCACAAGTTCAACAATCAACAATTTTTTTACATTTTTTTGTAAGAGAGTCGAAAATATACAGATTTCAATGGAATATGTTTCATGTAACTGCATTTGATTTTAAAACTTATCGTTACTATTGATATTCATGTAGTTAGTATTATTGTATTTTGCACAATTCGGCAGTGCTTTTATTGTGTTGTATTTATGTCTAAATCGTATAAAGCTTTAAATGTTAATGTTTATCTTCAATATTTTTGTGAAACTGCATGTTTAATTATTATACATACCAAGTACCAAGTAATGGTAGTGCTTTATTTTTTATTAAACTTTGGATTGTTGCCATTTTGTAAATAGTTTATGTAACTGTTGGATGGCGCAAATAAATAAGCAATTAAATTTAAAAAATCGGCAGCTATGGACAGCGGCTGGAACCTCCCCACTCGGTGGATTTCTGAAGCCGAAAAGAGCACTAAAGAATATGAACGTTCTCATTTAATTATATTTTTTTATTTATTTTTAAAGAGCATATAATTCTTTGTGGACAGCTTCTCTGTCAGCTGTGGCCGGTGAAGTGTTCTTAGTGGACTATTTCAATTTGAGCTGATAAATATTATTTTTATCTTGTGGCCTCGACCGATTTTTCACTAAATCGATCGGGGGAGGTTGTTGTTTGGTTGCTTGTCACTAATGTCAGATGTCAAACTGAGAGATCTCAAAAGGTTGCAGGAAAAGAAGAGTTTTTTGACAGATTTCAAACTGAAAGCTGTCAAATTTTTTGTCGCTAAACTTTGTTAGTTCTAAATCTGTCAAACTGACAGCTGTAAAAAATTCTGGTTCTAAACTTCAGTGAGGATTTTGTTTTTTGACAGTTAGAAAATTTTTAGGGTGGTATTGCACTTGGTTTGGTTTTTAGGTTATGTTAATGTTTTTTAGGTTGTGATTGCCAGGAATGGATTCAAGTTTCTCAGGCTTTTAATATCACTGTCACTTTTAATAGTTTTGGGCAAAAAACTTACTTTAGCAACACAGGTCTGCAACAAAAAAAACTGCATAGGATATTTATACTGTTTCTTATAAATTATTACTCACTAAAACCGGGAAAAATACTCAAAAAATTTCATTTTCTTGCAAAACTCGTGTTTGTAGATTCATTTAGAGTGAAACGCCCGTTTAACCCGAAATCTGATATCCTATTCTGGGTTGCTATACACTGCCAAAAGTTGGGGAATGTTTCAGATATCTGTGTGCCAAGTTCCCAAAACTGTCTGAAGCCAAGTTAAAAGAGGAAGTCTTTACTGACCCCGACATACGAAAACTGTTATCCGATCCCCTCTTTTCAAAAACAATGGGAGAAAAAAAGAAGCGTGTGACTCTTTCAAAGACGTAGTGCACAAGTTTTTGGGTAATATTAAAGACCCTCACTATAAAACCATTGTGCAACGCATGTTGACTGCGTATAAAGCTCAAGGATGCAACATGAGCTTAAAAGTTCTTACAATCCCATGTCGACTTTTTTTCCGAAAAGTGAAGAGCAGGGTGAGAGATTTCACCAGGATGTCCGTGATATCGAGAGGCGCTACCAAGGAAGATGGGACGTCAATATGCTAGCTAACTACTGTTGGATGCTCAAGCGGGGAACAGAAAATGGGAAGCGGATGCGTGTTCGGAGAAGTATCAAAGAGAAGAAAAGGTTTCGTAGACAAAAAAAATGAACATGGAATGTTATATACATTTCATGAAGAAATTGTTTAGTTCATTGTAATAAAATTGTGGTTTTCTTCATTAATGTTATGCTTTTTTATCCAAACACCTTGTATTTTGCAAAAAAAACTGTATGGTGGAGGGAAATGAAGATCATTTTTGGATTCAGCAGATTAGAAAATATAATATTTACCAAAAAACATCCCATGCAGCTGAAAAAAATATTTTTTCGCACACCTACCTGTATGTAATTATGAAATAAACAACTTGTTGTGCCAAAACAGCACTAAACGTAATCCGATCTCAACCAAAACCTTTTCAGATCTTCTGGAGCATTAAAAAAACCCTCATGCAAATCCGTTTAGTAGTTTCGCCGCTATCGTGCTAACATACATACATACACACGCACACACACACACACACACACAGACAGACATTTTTCAAAAACCACTTTTTTGGGTTCCTGGGACCTCAAAACGTAAAGATTTGACGTTTCTCGATTTTCAAGTTTGGACCAATTTTAGTAACCTCCCACAATTTTATTGTGGGTAGGTTAATAAACAAAGGAGTCATTCAGAGCTGTCACAGAATGTACGAAGCGACATTCACTCCAGTGGGGTGGGTTCCTATTTTATACTGGTATGGGATCGTAGTAAATTCAGTTGGTAGAGAGTTACTTCAATATTCTACTTTTATTCATTTTTGTCTTATTTATGTCCATATTTTTAACAAAATCTAAAATGAAAATCAGATAATTATATATATCGCTCGATAAATTTACAAGTTTTCGCGATTCCCCCAAGAGTTGGTTTTCGACGCCCTCGCAAAACATTTTCCATTTATTGCATTTATTCGCCGTTCGAGAGTCTTTGATGCACTTTCAGGTATTTCCTGTTCCCTACTTTGAATTCAGATCAAGCCATAATAGCGCGAGGGTTCGAAAGTGATATCTTCCTGCAATTTCTCACGAAATGTTAAAAGCTAACGTTGGGTAAATAATTATTTTCTAATGCCTAAAGACAGTTTAACCTCAGACAAAAATCAATTTTGTTTTTATAGGTTTAATATAGTGAAACCTTTCAGATTAAGTACAGGATGTTGGCAACTTTAATTCGTAGACTATAAAATTCGATACAAGATTTCAAAATAATATGGGTTTTGTCCTATGATTTTCTACTACCTTTTTCTATCTACGTATTGAAGTTAAGTTTTTCAGTTTTTCTTTTATCTCTCTAGAAGTAATTGAAATATATTATTACTTGTGGCAGAGCATCCCAATAAGAAACAGATAAATTAAGAAAATGCCACAATATTCAGACAATATTTATATATTATCGTTGAGCAAAAGATATTCGCAACTCAAATTTTATTATAATAACTAAAATAAGCCGACTCATTGGTTTATATTTAAGATAACGAGATCCCGGGTTTCAATTCTGGTTAAAGTATGAATGTTTTAAAAAGATATTTTCTGAATATATAATTAGTCGTAATTTACACTGTGTGAGCTTACGACTCACGACTTTGATACCAAAATAAATAAATAATAAATAAATGATTCGACACTATTATATATTCATGTAATTGTTAGTTTATTTATATTGATCGTGTTAACATAGGAGATTGGAATGATTGATTTAATCAGTAGTTTGTCATTGAGTCATGTCATGATTGAATAAACTGTTAATACTACTAAGTCGTTTTGTTCAAATACATAACAGACACAATTAGTAGTAACTTTTGAGAACTGCTGATCTTATAATTTGCTAGCTTTTTGATAATAATAATAAGGCCTACATACATAAAGTATAGTAATTTTTTAACCTCTCTCCTCTCTTAGCTAAAGTTGACGATATTTTTTCTTGGAAATTTTTCGGTCTCTTATCGAAATGTACATACTGAATGGAATAAAAACTTCATTTTCTAAAACTTCATTTATTGTATTTTTCGCGTACGTTTAAAAGTTCTCGAAATAATGGAGTTTTGATTGGCGTAAACAGGTACCAGAACATGCATATTCTCATTCACAATGCCTTGATAGACCTTTGGTGACCTATGAATTAGTCGAATTAGCTCTATTGTATGGAATGATAGCAACGCGGCATCTGTCGTGGTTGTATGCTAGGCGTAAGACCTCGAAAAATCTCTGTTTCATTAATCAACAATCATTCCCTGTGATATTGTATCTGGTGCAGCTGAGGCTCAAGCTCAATGGAGATAACCATCTAGGCCATTGCTACAGTCTCGTTTACACGCTAAAAATGCCACTAAATGTCCATACTCTAGCCAGGAAACCTCGAAAACTCGTACTGCCAATGCTAACACGTAAGCACTGAACCACTGAGTCTGTTAAGTTTCTTTTACTATTTACCATCTGATTTTCCATGAACCATAAACAGTTTTATGTTTTCCTTTTCGGTTGATGTGGCCAAAAATGTCATAGGATGTGGGGAAATATGATGCTGGAAATTCGCTTTGAAGCTAGATTTTTTGAATTTATTTATTTAAATTATCGCAATTAACAAATATAAAAATATGTTATATACAATATATTATTATGTATATATTCAAACTAAAATTAAAACAATAACACATTATTTTTTTTGTTTCAACCATGGAGCTATTCAATAGCTTTTACGTGACATAATAAATTTAACAGAAACTTATATTATAAATAAAATAGCGTTAGTTAATATCAAACATGTTAATTTAGAATATTTCTTTTACCAAATTTGTGTTTTCACTGATCTATTTTTTACTTTGTTATAAATATTTTACATGAATAATTTATTATTTTTAACTCTGTTGGCAGATAGTTGTAAATTTTGTTTAAAAAGCAGTAGTAATTTTTATACCAATTGTTTTATTTCTTTTCGGAATTACTGTTTGAATTATTGTGTTTTGGACCTTGTGTTATGCATATGATTTGTCAGATTGAAACTATTTTTATTTTTATAATAATAGTCTGTAATATTCATTACATTAAATTCATTAAATAGTAATTCACTTGAATAAGTAGAGGGCTTATTATGTATAATTTTAATAATTCACTAAAAACTTTTCGCTGATAAATTGTAGGTTTTCCCTCTATTTTTTGTGGCTGTCTTTACAGTTGCTCCTTCCGCCGTTGGTTGGTTCTTGTATTTGTCTAGTTCTAGGTTTTTCTTTTCTTTTGTCTTCTTCGGCTCTGCTTTTTGTTCTAGTATTGTTTTATTTGGTGATTCATGTTCTTCACTACTGCTCCCGTCACTACCGGACTCCAAATAATTTTTCTTATTTATGCTTTCAAGATCATTTGCTGTGCAGGTTTGATTATTATTTATAAAGAATTTGTTATCATCGATTTTTACGTCGTAGTTTTGTGACTTCGCTATTTTCAGTGATGTCTTAAAACTTTTTATTCTTCTCTGTCTTCCACACACAAATCATTTGCAATAGAAATTTCGTATTTTTTTTGTTTTTTAAATTTTTCTTTGTCTTGGAACAATGTGAGTTTTTTCAAGTACGAGATGAATTCAAGAGTAACTGATAGATTCGTAGATTATTTTTTTCCCTATGTTATATATGTCATTGATATCTCTTTCTTTGATGTTTATTTCTAACAAATTGTTAATCACTTCTATTATTTAATAGTTGAGCTGTTGAAGTTTCTTGTAAACCAAATTTTACTATGTTATTCCTGGTTTTCCTCTTTAAATGTATACAACTTTTTTCCAGAAATTCGATTTTGGTCTGATTCGTTTTAATCATGCAAACAACTGTTGCTATATTCCCCTGAATTTCGGTATTTATTTCTTCTCTTTGTTTTGATTTGTTTGTACTAACAGACTATATTGTTTAGCATGATCTGGAGGAAATTCTTCAAAAACTGTAGTATTGTTGATAGTTATATGCAAATAGACACTAAACAATTTTATTGACTCTACTGGTGGTAATTGTCCTCGACATTTATCCTGGTCTTCTCTTATAATTTGCGATTTTAGCCTTTAAGCTATTTGTCTACACGAAAGTTTATACTCTTAACTCACGTTTTTTTAGTCCACTGGCGGTTAAATAACCGACAGTTAACTAAAACAACGTGAGTTAAAAGTTCAAAAACTCAGCCAAGTTCAGCTTGATTCTTGTTGAATCAAGCTGAAATTAGTTGATACAACTCGCTCTTATACGGTTAAATTGACAATTCCTATACTTTGCTAAGTACTTTTTATCAGCATAGCTAGAAGTACAAATTGGCATAATTTAAGCCAAATCCGTAGAAGCCTATTTCAGCTGGCCTATAAATTGTAGTACCATAATTGACATTTCAGCCCACCTAGTGCAAAAACGATCCATAGTATCGACGACAAGGATAACTTTTGACTAGCATCATTTAATTAGAACATGGCGGAGTTTCAACCAAACCAGAGGAACCCATTTACCTTAAAAACAGTGTGGGATCCTTTCATCGAAATCTTTAGAGCAAAATATTTCTTACTTTTTTACTGGTTCTTAGGAAGTTCTCCCTGAACATAAGATTTTGCGACTTCGGATCGAGGTGTGTCCTGTGGTGAAAATCAATTCAGTGGCTTGGGCGTTAGGCGCGACCACAGACGACAGACTGTAGATGCTGAATTTCTTCTTCTTATTTACAATGCTTTGACAGCGTGTTATAATACGTACACTATTATTCTAGTAAGCTCTGCTTGCTGTACGGTACGTCTGACAGTATCACGCCATCTATCCCGATTGTCCATTAGGTGATCTGCCATACCAAAGCTCTTTCCCATCAGTTCCTTCGTGGCATCGGCCCAACATTTTGGAGGGCATCCTCTTCACCTAGCTCTTGCCATCTAATTTTCCTTGATAATACATTCCTCATATAATTCATCATATAAGATGAAATGCACTGATAGTATTGACAAGATCATTGATAACGATAAGGAAATAACCGATAAAAATGAGATAGCCAACACGTTTAACAATTTTTTCATAGAAATCGGTGAACAAATTGGAAGAGAAATCCCCGGCCAAACACAAAATCTGACAAGCAACGAAACCGCAAGCGGAAACCTCAATTCAATGTTTTTGGAGGACGTACACGACCATGAAATATAGGAAATAATATTCAACTTGAAAAACAACGCCTCACCAGCGAAAGATGGTATAACAACAAAAATCTTAAAATTTATATCTGAACACATTTTAGTAAGCCTATTGCTTACGTTATTAATCTTATATTTAAAGACTTTATCATTCCTGGAAGTTTTAAAGAAAGCTTTGTTGCACCAATATATAAAAATGGCAATAAATACGATATGACAATCTATCGTCCAATATCGCTAATAAATAATATTGCAAAAATTTTTGAAAAGTATTTAAATAATAGACATAATGTATCTTTATTTTACCGCCCTCATTCTGACACATAGGTATTTTTTTTCTTAAATATATCTTCATTAAATTGTTTTTTTAACATACCCACTCGCATTTTTATACCCATAGTATTGCTATATTAATGATGCAACATAGTCATAGAATTAAGATAATGTAAATACTGCTCGACTCAATACGGTGTCATTTTTTTTTCACTGTAAACTAGGTTAAGACATTTTGATTTGTTAATTTTGTTGCAGTAATAAAATAAATAAATAAAAAAATAAATAAATAAAATATACTATACAACGTGATCTACCATGACATGCAGAAAATTTAACAGTAGGTTGTCCTCGCCGAAAGGAGTTAAAAAAATGAAAAATTAAAAAAAAAATGACCAAAAAAAATGACCTTATTTTTTTTGTAGAAATGCGCCGACAATGACTTTAACCAATCTGACGTAACGCAGTACAACCATATCACTTTATCAGACTTGGGATTGACATTATTGACAGCAAAGCTGGAGCGGATAGAAGTGACTTTTTGGTTTTAATCAAATCACACTACAAAAATAGCAAAATAAATCAAAATAAATCGAGAAGACATTGACCCTGTGCTAGTGAACTCTGCAACAACAAGTAGATATAAGAGATATTTACTTAAACCCGTCAATAACACGCTGATGTCCTGATTATTCGACCGAAAGCAAATAATGCAGCACTTTGACCGCACTCGTCGGGTTCACTTTTTATGCCAATTAA
Organism: Rutpela maculata; assembly: GCA_936432065.2. Taxonomy (NCBI): domain Eukaryota; kingdom Metazoa; phylum Arthropoda; class Insecta; order Coleoptera; family Cerambycidae; genus Rutpela; species Rutpela maculata. The sequence goes on from OW386285.2 coordinate 117,881,367, forward strand.
GGAAATGTAAACATCTCCAATATGTTCTCTCACAAGTAAGTTCATCGCCCTATTACTGACCTAGTCAATAACAGTAGTGTATCTTCGTAAATTTTAACCATTTTTAATGTACTAAATTACCTCGGGGCACTCGGGGCACAATTTTGCAGGGGCTTTCCCCTATTGAAGACTAGTACACCATTTTATTATCCGCATATCATGGTAAACCACGTTGTATATATGAGAAAGTAAAAGCAAACAGAAAAGGGAAATTATACATTCCAATGTTTGTTTATTACATCTCGTAAAAAACTGTGAAAATTGCAAATGTCAATTAAAGTAGTAGACACATCGCAGCACAATAGAAGTGAGAAAGTGAATTTGTGGGTTGTTGATGACATTATTATCGTCCTTTATTTTACATAAGTAGAAAGCAACGTAAAATTATTTAATTTTATTATTTTAAATCTAACATAAGGCTTAAACGGTGAATTATTTAGCTGTCGCCTCCATCTGCTTCATTAATTTTTAGGTTTTTTCTTTATTCTTTCAGTGTTAAAAAAGTCCATTTGAAACAAATGTTCTGCTTTTACGTGGTGAAAAGTAATCTGGGTACTGTGGAAAATGCTCGGTTTCGCAATCCGCGGTCCACTGTCAGGTAATACCTGTCATCAATAAAGGCGAAGTAGAAGATTACCGAGATTTCAGGCCATTTTGAACAATTTAGCATCAAAGAGAGTGGTATTTTTTCATATTTGAACACATAACTATAACCGATGGTAGAATCTAGGAATAGAGAAAGTTTATAATACCTCCTATTCATTTAAAGAGAAATGCGCTATTCTAAAGTTTGATTACCAAAGTTTTAAATTAGTTTTATTTGAAAATGTTTTTATTTAAAGCAACGAAATATGGCCAATATGTGATAAGTATTATTAGCCAAATTCACATTTCATGCATATGCACAAGTTATATTTTGATATAACTTTTCTGTGTTAAAAAAAATTGTGACAAAAAGATTAACATAACAACAAAATAAATGACAATATACAAGGTGATTCACATAGGCCGTTCGTTAGAAGTATTTCAACTTGCCATTGGATTACAAACTTAAAACTTAGTATGCAGCCAGAATTGATCATGCCCGTTCTACTTAAAATATTTTCACTCCTCCAGCTATACAGGTTGTGCCAAATGTCGGTACCAACTTTCTTATTTTAAATAGAAATTTACAATTTTTTTTTGCATGATTCGATTGGCCTTCCAATTCTGAGTTTAGACAACCCAAGTTATTTTAACTTATCTATCATAGGTTTTGATACATATCAAGTTTTTTGAAAAAAATTGCCGCTGTAAGAGTTTACGAACAAATTTGTATCTCGCAAACCGTTCAAAATTATGAAACCAAATTGATGAAGCAGTTAGCTAGAAGTTCAGGCTAATACCTGATGTGCCATCGGTGGTCCCATCTGGTACCATAGTCCAAAAGTCGATTTTTTCAAATGGCACCTACTGCTTTTTTTTAATCATTCGAAAGAAAATTTTATTTTAGGGTAAGTTACTTAAGCATTCCCTATACCTAACTTCACCCCCTATGGAGTTATTCAATAAAAATCTAGAAATACCTTATCTTTCCGAGATATTGTTTGCTTTTTCAAGTATGCCATGGAAACAAAAGACAATTCTAACAATTTATTTAAAAACCGCTGCCCAAGGAATCACTACTTCCACATCCAGATTTTTCTCCAAGTCACTTACAACGAAAACATTTTGTATGTGGAAATAATTGTTTATGGAACTTTAATAGTATAATAATTGAAATCCTCTACATCAAAAATCCATAAAACGATACCCCACATCGGTAGCGGGGTGGGGGTGGTGATAGGGGGTGGTAGTGGGGGTGGATAAAGTAAAAAACATTTTGATGATTCTGGTTCTTGTACACACACTAAATCACATTTTTTTTCATCCCCTTTAATAATGGGGTGGGAGTGGTATGGGCGTGGCTAATGCCAAAATTTTTTTTGAGACCTTAGCTTCTCTTGTATATACTAAATACCAATTTTATGGACTCTTACCTGCTTGATTTACCTATTTTCCCCAAATTTACCCCAATTTACCTCCCAACCCTTCGATGGAACAAGATGAAAATATAATCTAGTTCTAGATCTCGTTAAAGTACCAAATTAGTGTACCAAATTTCAAGTCAATATCTCAAACGGTTCCAGAGTAAACGTGCGCACAAAAAAGTTACAGACAGACTGACAGACTGACAGACAGACAGACCTACAGACCGGCAGACCGACAGACAGAAATTTTTTTCGCTCAAACTTAAAATCTCGACGTTTCGTGACATTCTAAGCCTATTTGAACAATAAAAATTTTTTTAAATTTTTTTGTCGTTACTATACTTCCACTGGATGTGGAAGTAAAATGTGTGCATATCTTCAATCGTTTTTGAGTTATTGGCATTTTCGAAATAAATATTGTTTTTATTTCTCAAGGGTACCTAGTAGGCTTTGGAAATAATCGTTTCATTTACATTATTCAAAAATCGTATTGCAATAACAAATAGTAACAACAAAATAACAAATGAAGAGATTAACAAAATAATTAATTTCAATACAAATGCTCAATGTGTGCACCGTTTTCATTGAGACAGTCGACAATACGCTCCCGAACAGACTGCGTTGCTCTCCGAAATTCGAAAGGTTCCAAACGATCAAAAGCTCCAACTATCCTTATTCTCAAGTCTTCGTAATTTAAAATCGGATTTGTGTACACTAATTCTTTGACCCAATCCCATAAATAAAAATCTAAAAGAGGAAGATCCGGAGATCGGGCGGGCCAAAGTGATGGACCTCCGTTACCCTACCAATGATCTTCAAAGAGTTCCGTTAATTTGGAATCTACGACTCTAGTCGAATGTGCTGGAGCTCCGTCCATTTGACACCAACGATTGATAAGTCTATTGAGCGGTATATTATCCAGGTAGTTTTCCACAACTTCTCTTAAGATTCTCAAATAACCTTCGTCATTCAAGTTTTCATCGTACATGAAATATCGCACCTCACCGTCCATTAACAGACAAAAAACATTAATAAGAAATTGAATTTGATTTTCCACCTCTAGTACAAGACAAAGGATTTCGTGAGCCCCGTTGACAAACTCTTGCTTCGTCTGTCCAGATGATTTTTTGTAAAAAATTACGATCGTGAATTCTTTTCAAAAATTCTTCGCAGAAGTTGATCCTGCGTACGTAGCCCCGGGATGTAGAACTTGTAGCCTTATAAATTTATAAGGATGTAACTTATGATGATAAGGAATTCTTTGCAACGAGATATAAGAAATTCTCAAATTAGCAGATGCTTTTCTGATGGAAGCACGTGGATATGCTTGAAAATATCCCAGGACGTTAATTTCAATATCTTCATTTCCTGTTATAGGTTTAGTTCTCACAAGAGGCTTAACTATCTTCCCATGATCATTTGCGGCAAATGTGGATACTTGAAATTGATCGCGCGGCATGTTCTGTCAACTATAATTAATTGAAACAATAAGATAACAATGATACAGTAGTGGCTAGGTTTAACATTTGGCATTTTTCCAAATCCCAAATCCTGCTACAAAAAATGCCAATACCTCAAAAACGACTAAAGATATGATTTTTAAGTAAATTGTTAGAATTGTCTTTTGTTTCCATGGGATACTTGAAAAACTAAGCAATATCTCGGCAAGATAAGGTATTTCTTGATTTTTATTGAATAACTCGATAGGGGGTGAAGTTAGGTATAGGGAATGCTTAAGTAACTCACCGTAAAATTCAATTTTCTTTCGAATTATGTCAAAAAAAAACAGTAGGTGCCATCTGAAAAAATCGATTTTTTTGACGAATTTTTATTACGACATTTGAAAATCGTCTCCGCCCATAAGGTACAAGATGGGACCACCACCAAATGTTTGCCTGGACTTCCAGCCAACCGCTTCATCAATTTGGTTTTATAATTTTGAACGGTTTACGAAATACAAATTTGTTCGTAAACTATTACAGCGGCAATTTTTTTCAAAAAAATTGACATGTATCAAAACCTGAGACAGATAAGTTAACATAACTTGAGTTGTCTAAACTCAGAATTGGAAGGGCAATAATTGAATCATGTAAAAAAGATTGTAGTTTTCTATTTAAAATAAGAAAGTCGGTACCGACTTTTGGCACACCCTGTATAGCTGGAGGACTGAAAATATTGGACTGAAAATATTTTAGGTAGAACATGATATATTATGGCTACATACCAAGTTTCAAGTTTGTAATCCAACGGCAAGTTGAAAAACTTCTAACGGACGGCCTACGTGAATCACCCTGCATATGCGGTATGGGATTATGTCAAGTCTTATACAAAATTACGTACAAAGTACAGGGTGGCAATGGCAACATGCTATACAGAAAGAGATGTAAAATTACTGTAATTTGAAGTAGTTTCTTTCGGGTGTTGCCTTGATTTTTCGCTGATCATGCTGCCAGCTTCTTCAGAAGGATTCTAAAGACGGTCGGTCGGTCTTCAGAAGTTTTGCCCTCTTGATTTTAACTCGAGCGTACCACCCTTTCGTCCCGAATTTGTCATTAATTATTTTATATTTTTTTAAGTTACTTAAATATTCCAATAAAATATAATACATAGGAAGAGGAAAAGGAAAAGTCCACATAATCTTTGCTCCTATTAAAAATTAATCAATAATTAAAATCTGCTGAATTAGTTATACATTAGCTGGACTTTTACTGTTAGAGGGCACGATAGATGTTGTGTTACCGATATCCGTAGTGGTAGCACTGCTCCAATGTCACTAGAAAAATGGTAAAAACAGGATCGGATGCATAATTTTTCATGTCTGGTGCTTGAAATAGTGTTTAAAAGAGCTTTTATTGATTTAATTGTCCACACTGATGTTAAGACATGATCTTGTCATTAAAAATATAACTAGATGTTTTTATTTTATTGGCCGTTGATATCAAATTAACTTGATGTAGGTATGTCCTGGGTTATCGGTCTTTTTTAATAAAATCACTATTTTCTTACGTTTCGGTTTATTCAACCATCATCAGAGAAATTACTTAATATTATTGAATTGCACACAACTATTTAAATTTTAGGTGTATTATATATGAGTGTTTAATAGCAGCTCTAAAACACTCATATATAATACACTTAAAATGTAAATAGTTGTGTGAAATTCAATAATATTAACTAATTTCTCTGACGATGGTTGAATAAGCCGAAACGTAAGAAAAGAGTAATTTTATTTAAAAAACCGATAACCAGGATATACCTACATCAAGTTAATTAAAAATATAACTGAATAATTGTTTCATTTTTTGTCTGGTACGGTACATTGTATTAATTTCAGCAGCATTGACTACTTCGCGATACAGTTCATACGGCCTTGTACGCGCACAGTTTAGCCAAATCTATAAAATCAAATTTTGCAAATTACTAGACAATAGTGTTGTTTCTCTTTTACCGACAGGACGACGTAATGTCATTAGTTCGCTATTTCTAATTAACAATTTACTGTAGCGTGCAAATTCACTTTAAATGCGAATTGTCGATCATAGTAAGGACGGGGCAATTGATATTGGAAGACCATAAAAATTATGAAAAGTAACATCCCCAAAACGGAACTTTAGTTTAAAATATATTTAAAAATAAATTTTAAAACATCTAACTAGGTACATAATAATGTAGAAAATTTTTCATCTGCCGAATCGAACATCAAACATCACTTTTGTGATACTGTCGGAAATGATATATATGATTTTCATATTGCAGCTGATGGTTTTAATAAGTACTTTGTATCCTCCATACAGACGTTAAATAACGCCTCAGTTACCTATAGGAAAATCAGTAAGAATTACAGTAAGTCATTATTTTTATCATCCGTCACTAGTAATGAGGTCTATGATATAATTCTATCTATTTTAACAAAGGACTCTTCAGGTTTTGATGTTGATGTTCTCTTTTAATAAGTTATTGATTATATCTTAGAGCCCCTTACTATGTTAATAAATATTTCTTTCCAGAAACGAATTTTTCCATCTTTATTAAAGAAAGCCCTCATTGTTCCTATACACATGATATTGCCAACTATAGAGGTATTGCATTGTTATCAGCTTTCTCAAAAGTTCTTGAAAGGACTTACTTCATCAGACTCTCTGAATTCCTAGAGAAACAAAAAATTATCACTGAACAGCAGTAAACAACCCAAAATGCGGTACTATACTTATATAATTTTATTTTATCAATTTTAAACAACAGTAAAATCACTGCTTGTATATTTTTTAATTTAAAACGAGCATTTGATATCGTGGATCATGCAATTCTTACAACCAAGTTGTATAACTATGGTATACTTGGGACAGAGCTAACTTGGATAAAATCTTATTTAAGTGACAGAAGCCAAGAAGATACTTTTTATAATTTTCATTAACGATATTACAGAATGTTTAAGCAATTGCTACATTTCGTTATTTGCAGATGATACTGCTGCTTCTATTTCAGGAAAAGATTTCGGTGAGTTGAACCAAAATGCAAATTGCATTGTCACTAGCATGCAAAAATATTGCCGAAATAATTGTTTAGTTCTCAGTAATTTAAAAACTGAATTAATGGTTTTCACCACTCGTGAGCTAGAGAAAAGCCTATTAGTAAAAATGGATCATAACACCATCCAGCAAACGAGCGTGACTAAATTTCTTAGGTTGCAGATTGATTCTAAACTCTCTTGGAGCTATCAGATAGAAATGATAATAAAAAAACTTACCACACATTGTTTTGGTCCTATGGCTACTTAGAACTAAAGTAATTCTGAACATATTGAAATTGTACTGTTTTGCCTATATTCATTCCTGTTTGAATTATGGTATCATCAGTTCGAATTAATGATATATTAGTCATGCAAAAGAAAATCACACGATTCAATTCCATAGTGTTGATTTTATAAAAACGAATCCTGACAAATTTGTTCAAAAACGGAATGGCTCTGAGCACTACAATTTAAGAATAAATAATAATATCAACTTACCACAACATCGCTTATCCATGGTTGCCAAAGGACCCTTTATTATGTCCATAAAGCTGTTTAATAAACTTCCAACTTCAGTTAAAGAAATAAAGAATATTTATGCATTTAAGGAAGCCGTGACGTTTTAATGCAATAGTTTTATTATGATGTATCATAAATATATGTTTTTATACTTAATTTTTTTTTAAATATTGTGTTGCTGTTTTTATTTCTTTTTTTTTTTGTTTTAGCTTCTTTCTGTAGGTTTCAGATATTGATAATATTCTGTATGCTTTTCTGGAACCCCCTCAAGTTTACAAGAAAAAACAAAAAAATTGGTTTTTTATTTCTTTTTTCTTTTTTTTTAGTTTTAGATAAAAAATACCCAGATATTCAGAAAGCAAACAAAATTTACAACAAAAAAGGTCCTTTGACATTTTGACGTACTACGAACGGGAGGGGCGCGAGTGGGTCCCGAAACATACGCCGAGGCTCATGTGGCCTATATGATTCTCTAATGCCTGGAGTACTCCAGGCATTAGAGGCGCTAGCACGCCTCGAAACATGAGCCTCGGCCCTCCCGTTCGTCGTACGTCAAAATGTTAAAGAACCTTTTTTGTTGTAAATTTTGTTTGCTTTCTGAATATCTGGGTATTTTTTTATCTAAAACGAAAAAAAAGATAAGAAAATAAAAAACCATTTTTTTTTTTGGTTTTCTTTCTAAATTTAAGGAGGTTCCGGAGGGAATTTTTGGTGGGAAGTGATAAATTCGGAATCAGCGACAAAAAACATAAGGTAAGCTTATAAAACTAAATCCTCCTATTTTTTCCAGTTGAGCCTTTTATTTAGTCTCTATTGCCTGGAGTATGTAATTGTATTGTAAAAATACATTTTGAGAGATTTACAATAACACAAGAAGGAATAGAAATATAATGAATAATCCACATTAAATTCCCTAACAGTTGATTATTATTTACAATTTTTAAAATTATAATTCATTGGTTTGTTTACTCCATGTGAGCCCTGGTAGGCGCAATGATTTCATGATTAATTTTGCAACAAATGGAAATATTAGCACTGATCTAAGCTGATCTGATGTGAATAGACATATATTTTGATAATATGCTTCAAAAGACAATTTTGCCCTTTGAAAATACGCGTACACAACACATTATATCCACATCATGATGACGTGTTGATGATGGTAGCCATTAATGTTACAATTATAATTTGCAGACCCACTGTGGAAATCTCTGAACCCTGGTTTGCCCAATTTTATTTCCTTCCTACAGTTACGTTATTTTATGCAAAATATTTTCTAGTTTTTATCCAAAAATTAAGAAAATAATCAGACACAACTATTATAAAAAAATTGTTCTCTAAATTTTTAAAATACACTGTCCCCCTTTCCATAACCACCATTTCTATATTAATTGATAAAATTAAAAACACAGCTACAAAACAGTTGTATCATTTAACAGAAATAATTATTTTTGTTTTCAGTGGAAAATGTTGACAATTTCAGTACGTTTCAATGTTTTTTCATTAAGTTTTATATATAAAACTTTTCCACAAGATGCAATCAAAGCATTGGAAGTTCTGAATTTTAATGGGTTAATTAACGTTTCTCTTGCAACTAAAAACCAAAAAGAGCAAAGGAAATAGGAAGCTATCTACAAACTTGAATACGTCCAATTACCAAAGTGTGTTGAATGCCTTTAGAAAGTAACAGTCAGATGTACATATTTTGGTGATACACATCAATTTATGTGAACTGAAATAAGAAAATAAAATAAGCAGAAACCAACCCACTTGTAAGAACTCGCAATATCATTAAATTAGTGAAAGCCCCATTTTCCTCATATCATTATATCATCCTTGAGACGAAGATCCGACAAGCATGAGGGCTCGCAATACGTAAAAACCCACAGAAATGATGCTATCTCAAATGTCTGTGATAGTAAAACAAATGACTCCAATTAGCTGACCATTCGTCCACCTTAATTCTTGGTTTCCGAGGGATAGAGCACGAGCTATTGAGCGGTAATATCCACGAAATCGTCTTAATATCTGTAGCCCAGTGTCATTTCTGAAAACCGTATTATAAGGAAATTTTTTGTTTTCTTTATTTTAGTAAAATACTTTTGTTGATGAATCGTTGTCACAAAGAATTATTTATGTTTCGAGTTGATAATATAGCATGCTCGATTTTGTAACTGTTGATTATGTTTAAAGATTCGTTTTAAAATGATAAAGTGTTGAATGCTTTATACCGTGCGTGTAGTCGCGCGCTAGGCATAGGCAGTAAGAATTACAACATCGCGTGTGCCAGCTGGCTGAAATGAAATAACTGAGAGCTGGGACGCTCGCCCGGCGGACGAATTTACGGCTGTGTTGTCAAATCTCTCGCGATACGTGAATGTACATGCCTAATGGGCAATTACACGCACGGTATGATGCATTACCTTTATGTCGAAATTTGGCTATGTAATACGTGTAGGTAACAATAAAAGTTACAAGGCCCATTAAATTGTAGGTATCTTGCTGTATTAACCGACGCGTCATCTACCAATAATCCTCTAAAACAGACAGGCGGTCAGTCGTGTAAACATATTCATTTCTAAACGACGACTGTTGTGTAGCAACACCTGATTTTTTAATTTCTCATTAACATAAGTGAAATTGACTATCATGCTACCGTATGGGCTACAAATGCACCCGAACATAATTTTGTAAATATATATTTTTTGGCTATTTTTATTTTATGTCAATAAATGGATTTAATTAATAAGCTTAATTGGACTTTTGTAAAATTTCCAAAATTTCGCTGGTAAAAAATAAGAACTCTCATGGTCTACGTCTGTACCCCACATGATGGAGAAAGACAGATATTTCTGTGATTAATTTTATCTGTCTAGGCCAGTCACTCATTAAATAAAATTTCATTAGAAGATATGAAACAGAAAAACGTTTACCCACAAATGTTAAAAACCATATGCAGGATATATTTCTCGAATTATTCCACATCGCGAACAAATTTTTCATAAGAAATTACCCACAAGTGATTCGGACTTCATTAAAACTGTAGAGCCTTGTCGCATTTTCTCAAACAAATCTCAAAATTAAGAAGGTCAATGAAGTGACATGGAAGGCTGTTAAAAAACACAAACACAAACGCATTAGGTACCTAAAACAACAACAGCTAGAGACGGACCTGCGCAATATAGTCCTGAATGATGCTATTTGTGCACTAAAAAGAGAGACCTAAAGTCAGGAGTTTTGTAGTCATTGTAAGTTATTTGTATGCTCTGAACATTGCACGAAAGAAATTATATGCGATCAGTGTAGAGATACCGAGTTGAAATTTAAAAAATGTGTTTCATTAATAAATAGTTTTTTATCTAGGTGAATGCACGTTTCTTCTGCTCAATGTGATGCAAAGAATCACATACACTGATACAGTGCGTACTTAGTTAATGATACACCTTTTAACTGGGGTACAAATGTACTCACACGGTACCACGCGTAAGTTTTTCACGCGGTATCACGAAGGTTGAAAGATAATAAAAGTATTTATAAGTTTTTTGGTTTACTCAGTGATGTATTTTTCCCAGCAGCTACCGTATGTTTTAAGATATGACGTCATCGACAGTTTTAACAGGAATATCCCTATATTTTTTCAATTTTCGGGTAGATTACTTTTCGACAATCACAATGATATGGGGTTAAAGTGTGTGTGATTTGCGGTTTTAAAAATATCCAGTAAAATAATAAAATAAAAACTGATTCATTACACAGGTCTAGAAAAAAAAATCTGCTCCAACGACTAAACTATCATGCCTTAAGTATTTTTGTGTGCTGAATCTGAATTTTCAATTTAAAAAATTTCTGCCGCTTAGATTTCGAGCAAATCCCGGTTTTTATTGTCAAAGATTTTGACGACAAAAACCAGGATCTACGTTTTTTAAATTGAAAATTCGGATTCAGCGCACAAAAATACATAAGGCATGATAGGTTTAGTCCTTGGAGCAGAATTTTCTTTTTCTTGTAGACCTGTGCACAGACCTGTCCACAGGTCTATAAAAAAAATCTGCTCCAAGGACTAAACCTATCATGCCTTATGTATTTTTGTGTGTTGAATCCGAATTTTGAATTTAAAAAATTTTGTACCGCGTAGATTTCGAGTAAACGTCAAAAATTGACAAAAAAAAACGTATTTTGACGATAAAAATCGAGATTTACTCGAAATCTACGTGGTAGAAAATTCGGATTCAGCACACAAAAATACATAAAGCATGATAGGTTTAGTCCTTGGAGTAGATTTTTTTTTATAGACCTGTGGACAAGTCTGTGCACAGGTCTACAGGAAAAAGAAAATTCTGCTCCAAGGACTAAACCTATCATGCCTTATGTATTTTTGTGTGCTGAATCCGAATTTTCAATTTAAAAAATGTTCTACCGCGTAGATTTCGAGTAAATCCCGATTTTTATCGTCAAAATACGTTTTTTTGGCAATTTTTGACGTTTACTCGAAATCTACGCGGTAGAAAATTTTTTAAATTCAAAATTCGGATTCAGCACACAAAAATACTTAAGACATGCTTTAGTTCCATAAGCAATTATTTCCACATACAACATTTTTTCGTTGTTAGTGACTTGGATAGAAAATTTGGATGTGGAAGTAGTGATTCCTTGGGCAGCGGTTTTTTTGATTTATGGCGGAACAAACATTCAGGCAGACACGCGAACAAAAATATTGAAGATATATTTTCTGTATTCCAGTATCTAAGACGAAGAAGAAAAAGTAAAACTGCTCAATCTCTTTATTTAACAAATAAAATCGCTTTAAACCTGATGCTGGATGCAAAGTTCAAATAGTATCAAAATAATAACCGAAAACAGCCAACATTTTAAGAAAACAACGAAAAAATACAATCTATAGATCTCATTATATAGATTCTGACCAATTAGCCCTTTTGTATACGTTGAAGGTGTCGCATCAAATAGTTTCTCCTATGTTTTCTAAGAATCAATTTGTGGTAATTTCTTTTTTTATTTATATCGGATATACGTAATGAAATATTACCTGCCTATGTATCTTTGTTTAGTAGATTAGCGCAAAACTTTCGACAAAGGGGAAACTGGACAAATTGTGGACTGTATTATTGGAAATCTGAACACTTAAACATCAGTTTTATTATTCGACGACTGCCTGAAGAAAGCTCTGCTTTGATTAATTTAGACAAATGCAAAGTTGGCAAAGGAGTCAGAGAGTACTGTGTTCTGTCACTGATCCTTTTTAACATATATAGTGAACACGTGAAATGATGTGTGCTGGAGTAAAAGAGTGGAGTAAAATATAGGCGAACCCAAAATTTCCAAACTGAATTTGCAAAAAATGCTATCATATTTGCAGCAAGCGAAGATTACCTCATATACTTGCCGAATAAACTTCAGACAATAAGCTCCGATTACGGATTCGGTGTAAAATAAACAAAACGAAAATTATGATTGTAGACTGAGCAAATGTTAACCACCCAAACACGTTAAGAATTGGTGAGGACTGTGAAGTCATAAACAAGATACTTTAGAGCCCCTGTGGACTATGAACATGAGACTTGGCGAAGAATGCAGATGGCATTTGCTCAACTGGAAGCTTGCCAGTTGAGCAAAGTTTGACGTAACAGAAATATTACAATCAAGTACAAAGATCATATTTGCTAACACCAGACATGGACCGTTATGTATTGATGATTTTGAGATGTGAGTAGATCGATCATCTAAGAAATACGTCCCCAAATGCGAGACTCCAGTATCTTATTCTCCCGAATCCTCTAATTTTTGGCTGTATCAACCTGAGAGAGGAAAATATTGAATGGTTAATAATTCAGGGGAAACCAGATGGCAATAGGCAATAGGGGACGCCCCTCAAAACGTTGAGCTGATGGGGAAGAGCTTTGTTGAGAATAAGCACCCGCGGCAAATGATGTAATACTGTCATATATGTTATATGTAAAACTGTGGCCAACTAGAATAATGCATGAACCACAAAAAGTCTAGGAAGACGTTTTAAATAAGAAGAATAACATGAAATGAAAAATATATCATCAACACTTATGTCCAAATATAAGAGAAAAATGAGATATGTCGAAGTATTGTTACTGCAGAAATTCTTGAATAGGTTAAATAACTAGTATGTCATCTCATAATGTTAACAAAATAATGACGTACCTCTAAAACCAAATGTTATATCTAGTACTATTCTCTTAAGGATAGCGGCGCCGTGCCTAAGAAAATGATTCCTTAATTCGACAGTTTCTTATACATTCCTGAACCGATTTAAAAAAAAAATTGATGGGCTGTCAGAGACAATTTCACAGATTGGTACTAGGTTATTGAAAAGTCAACAATTTTTTTTTAATTTTCTTACAAGAAAAAATTTGTTTCTTTTTTTCACTTTCCAATAACCTACTACCATTCTATAAAGTTGTATCTAAAAACCTATCAAAAAATTTTTTGAATCGGTTCAGGTATGTAGGAGAAATTTTCGAATTAAATTCACAGCACCGCCCGCCTTAATACCACTCTGTTTCTCACTTATCAGAAGTAAGTACTGTTTAGAACCCTCAAAATGTTAAAAATATTGGTGATTGGTGATTTTCTCGCTATAAACGTTATAACAGTGGTATAAGTTTATTATTATGGAACATCATTTCCGTAATGTCACCTGCTCTGTTAAATTGTATATTATTCGTTTTAATACTCCTGGACTAGTGTCTAGAAAACAACAAACTAATTTATTTTCTATACCCATCAATAATATAAGTTTAATTAATGAAACAACAAAGTTTTCATTTTAATTTAATAGGACCTTCGTTTATTCGATGTATTTTTGATAAACAGATAAATAAATGAGTAAATATTATCCTCGCTAGCAAGATATATATAAGGGTAATTTATTATTATATTTTCAATTTTCTGTTGATTTATTTTCGAACTGTTCCCACATATGACGCTGGCCTATTAGGAATGGTCGTGATATTAGTCTCAAGGTTTGGATATAGCATTACGGGGTGTTGTTATGACAACAAGGATTATTTTTGCTCAGTAATGGGGAGAGAGGCTATAGTTTATTCCGTTGGGATCTGGAAACTGAAATAAATGGACACCTTCGGTTGAATAAGCGGTTTATTTATAAGAAAAGACAAATGGAGCTATAATACCGGGAGAGTAAGATTAAACGCAAAGGCTTTGGTTATTTAAATATACATTAGGCTTTGCCTTTTAAAAAAGGTGGGATGAAATTATTAGTGGTGGATAAGAGTTTATCCTTTTTTGACAAGTACCTATCAATTTGAGGCAATGAAAAAAGAATATAGGGTTAAAAAGCAGTATGTCACTAGATTCCTCTCTTTCAGTTTGAAATAATTTCGTTAACATATTACAAATTATAATAACTGAAAGCATCATAAAATCTACGAAAATAATTTATAATAAAAATTTGCCTCTCTGATAAGATTTCGAAGCTGTTTTTATTGCTGCTTCCATATTAACTGTATGAGTTTTCTTCTTGTTTGTTAATTCCTATGTAATATAATCTCCAGTCGACCAACAGTTGACAAACTCACATATCTCCTAGTAAGTGGTTGAGACTCCAGAATCATGTGCGGTAAACACCAGCAGTGAATTTAATATTTCCTCCTTTTATGTTTGTTCTGTTTAGTATTGTTGGTCTACCAAGAGAACAGAATTTTGATGAAAGTAATCTAAGGATATGGATGAAACAGAAGAGAATATAGAATAAAGATACATTTTTGAAGAGATGAGAAAGTTGAGTTGGACTTGTAGTTTAACACACTAAAAATCCTAATTAGATTAAACTAGATTTAGAAAAGAGGCTGATTGGCCGTTACCACCGAGACTACCTGTAGATCTATTATGGCACTTATGTTCCAGTTTTCCTTAGGACTCCTTATCAAGCAATTTGTCCTTTGTATGAGAATCCACAGCTTTGACAAAGGCTCCCGAGGGGTCAACCGCACCAAAAATTTTGTACAACAGATTTCCTCTTTGACGAAGATTGCACAGATTTCCTCTTTGATAAAAATTTTTTTTTTAAGAGCGGGGGAGAAATCCGAAAAAAATAGATTTCTTTCTGAGTGTACACCAGATTTCCTTCGCGGTTTGCCCCTCGAAAGATCCTTAGTATAACTATCAGCCCTTGTTTTTTTCTTGCCAAATAACTGGAATCTCAGTGTAGCTAGGCCTTTACAGCAGCATATCACAGGGACTGAGGTTTCCTCTCCCTCTTGGCAGAATATCCATGTTGCACCCTATGCTAGACCCATTAGTCTATTAAGCAGAGAGTGTCCGCTTAGGAGATTCACCATTATCCCAGCGGGTCTTCTATTTTGGTGTCCTAGGTCTTCTGTAAATTTGGTCAGTCATTTTTAATGCACTCTTTGGTCTGTATCTGTGACAGGAAAATCTCCCACCATTCCAAATAGTTATCTTGTATTTATGTATTAATGGATGCTTGTATTATTGACTTAAAAACCGTAAAAAGTTCTTTAGCTTGTCTCTGTCCTGGGAAAGTTCTCCACCATTCCAGAGATTTATTTCCTACCCATTCAGGTTCAGTTTATCAATATTTCACACCTCACTTGGTGTGTGCTTTGTTCTTGCCCAACGAATCAGCACCTAGTTTCTCTGATAAAATTATTTTTCCTTGCATAATTCTGCGAGGAATCAATTTTTATTATAGCTTTTTGAAAATGGAAGATGCTACTCTATAAATTGATACCAATTTTAGATTGATATGAACTTTTATTTTGTTACAGTCTATTTTCACATTTAGTAAATGCCAGAATTTTAGGTACTCCCTTCGTTATTTTCACACATTTTGTTGTGCATTTGAGCATATTGGTACTATCTCTCGCCAAATAGATATTTAATAGAGTATAACTGGTTGCATAATAGCGCTACTTGATGTATTACTTTAGCCATTAAATGCGCTTTGATATAGGAAGTAGCTGGATGAATGCGTTCAGATATTCATTAAGAGAATGCATTGCAAGAAAGCCTTATTAAAGCTTCTACAATGACCAGTATTGTTGACTAAACCTCCTTTTGGTGTGTAAACTTATGAGAGGACGGCCTTCTTATATTATGATAATATTTGTGGATATAAACGAAGTTAGGAAAATCTATTCAGAGTTGTGGGATACACCGTAAAATGGAAATTCTGAACGTACCGTTTATAAGATTTTGACAATTTGATAGGGGGATATCTTGGTCATTTTTCCTTTTGCTTGCTAGAAGATTGCTATTGCAAAGGACTTCTTTTGGCCCCTGTTTGTTTGTGTGTTGGTTAAGTTACGAAGTATTGGGATTTATTTGTTAGTTTATGGCTATTTGGATTTTGTCACCTTATAATTTTACTTGGATCTGTTATTCTGTTTTATTTGGATCTGGTACTTGCATTCTACTTGAGCTTTTATGTCACGTTCTACACTTTACGAGGGACTTCCAGCCTGACTCTTGTTTCAACTTCTAGTCCAGATTTTCGTGTCTAGATTGCCTGTTATCTTGTGTTTGTATGGTACTGGGGATCTCGTCACGTTACCTTAGACTCCATGTAGATTGTCTATCACCTGCGGCTGTTATCAACTAGGATTACACTACCCCGGTAGGACGGGAAACGGTATTCAGACACTACCAAAGGTAAGCGGAATCATAAAATCTTAACGAGGGATCAATACAACGTCCACAGGACAGTATAATAAATTTCAAGTAATATTTGTAATATTTTGCTTGTAACGTAAATTTCAGTAACATTTTAGATTTCAGTAATAGTTGGTATATTCTGTGTAACGTTATCTCACCACTTAAGTAGTTTTGCCTTATTTTACAAATAGATTTCAATAGTTTTAAGTAATTTATGTTTCACCGTACCTTGGGTCACATGTAGTTATTTTTTGTCACGCTTCCTGTATATGACCTTTTTGTATATTATTAGTTTGTAAGATATTTTGTGTATACTAGGTTAAGCGTGTGGGCCCCACTTATTAGTACACTTTTTGAGATTAATATTGTGATATATTGTACTACGTATCCTGCTACTTTTATTAAATGTTTGATTAGAACGACATTGTCTTTTTATATTTGACCACCTGCGCCACCCCAAATTATCTAAACCACTCCCAAGGACCTGACTAGTCGGCCGTGTTAGACCCCTTCCTCACCAGTGTATTGCAGAGGGGGTACTGCACGTAAAACATTAAAATTTTGTTCAGGGCACAGGATGACTACCCTACCCTGCGTGCGTGGTTCAGCAGCCTTTGGGGCCCCCTTTTATTATAAGTGGGCCTAGGCCCTGTAACAAGTTCTAAAGTTGCATTAAAAATTGAAATACATCTCCGTCAGTTGGTCTGTATGTACGTTCGGAAACATTCTACAGGTCGCAATTCTTAATGAATCCACTTGAATGTTTTTTTAATCGCTTCGTTTATTATCCGAAAAGAACCCTATTGAATTTCGTAATGATCCATCAACTAGTTTAATTACTATAAATAACACAGGCCCTCAAAATATTTTTGCTAAGTGAGCCGGATTAGACCCAGTGTAACATATATTGAAACCAAATCCGAAACATATTTTGCCCCATCACGTTAGGATTTTTTTTAATTTAAAAAAAATCTGACGTGATGGGGCAAAATAAGTTTCAGATTCGGTTTCAGCGACCCCAAAATCAGACGCTACAATGGGTCAGGTTCAGCGCACCTCGCAAAAATATTTTGTGGGCCTATTTAATTATTATTTACCGCTGTTACACGATTTTCTGCCGACCATTTCTAGTTTTCGGTGTCTATTGGATAATTAAAACATTTTTTTTCAACTTGCTCTGACTTAAAAATTTAACAATGAATTGGTCTGAAATTTTCACCAAATTATTCAATTTTTGATCAATTTAAATATCTTCTATTTTATTTAAGCATGGGTACATGTCAAAAAGATATTGCATTTATTTCATTAGTATTAACAATATATGAAAGAGCTACGTAACAACAAAGTGAGGACCGCGCGGCTAGGTGATGTGTCACGCAGCGGCCAGGTGTTGTGGCAGAAATGCTTCCAGACATAATGAAAATAGATACAATTAGCAAGTTTCTATACAGATCGCTGGCATTTTATTTTGGATGTTGAATTATGAAAATGGGACAATTAGAGCTTTTGTTTTTTTGTCATAGAAGAGATTGTATAGGGAAAATCAATAAAAACCCTATTCAAAAAAGCCAAATGGTATCATTGATATATTATTAAGGTTGTAATTAATAACCCTAATAAGATAGTCTGATAAACCGCAGTGGTCTGTCTTTTAGAGTTGTTATGTTATTGGGGTTAAAGAATTTAATAAAATGCGATCTAAGAATCGAGATTCAATTGGCTTACGGTTCCAGAATTGCAACGTCTTCATAAAAGCGATGTTTAATCAAATGTAGACACATTTCACGCGCAGGTATCCATCAGGGCGACTTAAGTTTACACATAGACTGGACCACGGATAGTAGGTTAAACCACAAAGGTTATGAAAACAAAGGCATATTAGGAATCAATATCACAAGTCAGGATAAGTATTGACAAACGGCAACTAATGTTAAACAACTGTACCATACTGAGATAAAAAATTATCCATCTGCGTAGCTGGCTGATGGAACCCATCCAAGGATTTTTTACAGCAACGATTGGCTCGAGGGATGTATATTTGTTAGTTTCGATAGCACTGTAGTCTCGCAGTAGTGGGTATTACGGTCAGTTCTTTACCATCACTACATATGCAACAGTATTTATGTGTAGCAACGAGTCTTTGCAATGGTAGTTCCATTATTTCATCAGAGTCACTAATCGTAGTGCTAGAAGATGTCGAAGGCACAAAAGGCTGGTCTTTGTCGATCGTTCCCTCACTTTCTTCATCTGGTTCAGTACGTCGTTTTTCAGATGTCGTAATGCGACAGTAATTACAATGAACATCATTCGTTGCTAAACTTTTCCCCAAGGTCCTAGAAAGTTAATACTTCGCCCCTGGTGGGTTAACCCTGGGACCTCCAGAAGTGGTATTGCAAGATTGTACCGAATTTCCCTACGTCTGAGGAAAAAGTAGACTTGGCAACATCGCACTGGCACCCGTGGTCGGTTGTAGATATGCAACAATACCATGTAAGGCTATAAGTATTAACTGTTATAACTAAGAGGCATGTGTAAATATTTTATTTTACCCAATTTTATTTTTTTTCCATATTGTTCCACCACAGCAAAAAATCTGATAATTTAGTATGATAATCACGAAGTGTCAAGACATAATATATCATAGAATGGTGATTGTACCACCTTTTTGTCCTCTAAAAAAAAATTATATTTTTTTTTTCCGATAGTTAAAATGGTCGTAAAATGACCTTATTTTTTGGAGTAAGTTATCTCCACGCAAGCAATACTCGTGCCAAATTTCAAATCGATCGATTGCATAGAAGCCGAAAAAATATATGTAATAATTAAAGACATATTATTTTTTTTTCCAGCTTCGTAGGGGTAGTAGTGGGTTAAAATTTTTACCATGTAATATACTCTATAAACTGCATCATCTGGAAGCCATTTTAACTAAGTAAGTGCGGGGGCACATTTCCCTAACTTATCCGGCTATACCCTTTACGGTGAAACGTGATAATTTCTGATTTAGAAAAATTTATTTTTATTTTCCATTGTTCGTAATAAGTCGTCTGTCGGTGTGATATTTTATTTTTTGAGTTGCGGTTTGTCCGTAAAAACTGTGGGAGTAAATAGTAGTGTCGTCAGCGTAGAGAAGGAGGTTTGTGGTAGGATGAGTAGAAATGTCGGAGATGTATAGGTAAAAAAGGAACCTTGAGGGACCCAGCTGAAAGTCTATGAGGTTCGGATAAGGTGTTGTTGATTGCTGATTCTTACTATTATTTACCACATTATCATATCACTGCATATTTTTTAACAAATGAATACTGGAATGCTCTTGTGGACCTACGAAGGAAAAATAAAATAACCATGGTGTAGGTACTAGGACAAAGGCGGCACAGGGGACACATGGGAAAATAGTTAGTAAAACCAAAAATGCACACATGCACACCCCGAAAGTTGTTTTATTCAATACATTTTATGCGTGTAACATCAGCTCATTGGTTAAATTATTACTATACTGTTCTCAAATACGAAAACAAATAGCATATTGCATTTGATTGACATATTTCGCCCGTAAATTGCCCGTACAGAAAAATGTTTATATTCAGTTACTAAACGAATTCTGAATAACTTTCAAAATGTCAGCCTGTCTATATATGTCCATCCATCATGTTTATTGTAAGTTAATGTTAGCTATAGGAATGAATAGAAATCCTGAAATGTTATTTCCAATCATTTTTTTATATATTTTACTAATAGACATTTGATAACGAGCAGAAGTTGCGGTCGAGCGTGACCGACTGCCTATATCTATTCATATAATTCATATTCTGCACTGACACGGCACATTTCATTTTTGAAAGATGCTACTGAGGTCTGAGATTAAATATACTGTCAATATATTTTTTATTTTTATTGTTGAAAGAAGTATTCACAGTCGGCAACGCCTGACTGCAACTCTCATTCCTTTCGTAATAATTTCATTAAATACAAGCAATTACCTACAATACCTGTTAAAGTAAAATAAAAATATAACTTAATCTACGTAAAGTTTGATACAGTTCCGATATTTTATTATTTTTCGTATTTATTGTGCTTAATTAGAAACATTAGTAATCTCTTGCTTTAAAATTGGAACAAAACATAGTTTATATATAGCAAGACAGTTTACATCCTCTGGAGATTACTCTGTATAACGAATATGACTCAATTTATTTCAGTAAGGGTATATCTTGCCATATGCTGCTCTACATATAAATTTTTTGTCAGAAGTCATTGTGTTTATTGGGTATTCGGCAACGCCAGATTGCAATTTCTATTCGTACTGTAATAGTTTTATTAAAAATAATTTTTTAAAATTGATTTATCGTCAAATTTATGTTAAGGTCGCTCGAATTTGAAAGTCACACAGTATATTACAGTTTAGTTATTTAAGATATAATTTACAAAAAAAAGAAAACTGTGAAAAGTATCCTATCGAATGTGTAACAATTATATTAAATGTTCAATAAATCGGCATAACTTATTTAGTGACGAGGAACGTGAAAATCTAGTAGAAAATATTGCGGTACCCGACCAACAATCATTCATATACAGTTTTCTTGAAAATTGTTAATCTTAGAAAAAAGTTTTAAATAAAAAAGTTGCGACCATGCATTATTTTTATTTCTTTTAAATATAGTTGGTACCTATTTCGAAAGATTAAAAAAGTTTTTCGCTTGCTCTATTTGTCCCCGCAACAGCTTGACACAACTTTAGAAAGAAATCATATTTCCTCTTCTTATCAAAAATTTTGACCTTAATCTCGTTAAAGAATATGCAGTGATAAGGTGGTGAAAATTAGAGACCAATTTATTGTTAAGCTTTTTGAGTTAGAGCGAGTTGAAAGAAAAAATAATTGTTTCATTTATTCAATAGACACCGAAAACGCGAAATGGTCGGCGAAAAATCATGTGATGGTGTTAAATAATTATTTATAATAATTAAACTATTCAATAGGAAAATAGACGAGAAAAAACATTCAAGTGGATTCGTTAAGAATTGCGACCTGTAGAATGTTTCCATACGTACGTACAGACTAGCAGACGGAGAAGTATTTCAATTTTCTATTCAATTTTATAACTTAAAAATAAATAAAAAATAAAAATTCAAATGAATCTAAAAATGGTATCATTTTATAGAGTAGCATCTGCCCTTTTGAATAAGCTATAATTAAAATCGATTCCTTGCAGATTTAAGCAAGTAAAAATATTTTAATCAGCGAAACTGAGTGCTGATTCGTTGGACGAGAACCAAGTGAGGTGTGCAATAGGGAATAATTGACAATCCCAACTAAGCATGTCTGCCAAACTTCTTTATTTATTTACCCTTGTATTTGCATCAAAATCATCTGAAGCTCCTAGGTTAAAAATCCTGCAATCAAAGCTCTTACGATGGACTCACTGTTTAGTCCGTTTTCCTCCTTTAAAATTATATTTATCACGACAGATGGCCAGAACTTGATCGCTTACTTCACTCTAACTATGACAGACTTATTGACTTGAATTTGTCTGATAGTCGAAAACAAATGATTCTAATAAATTTGACATTTCACGCCCGAATAACATTTAGAAGGTGAAGGTCAGCATAATCGATCAAACCCGTGCTTCCATATTGTTACAGAATGCATCATTTAACGATGCTCTGTCTGAATATATTTCTTTGTTTATTCTATTCAGATAAATATTGAGACGATTTGGAGGTTGCATAATTATGTTAAGCTTGGCTTAATATCAGCATATATTAAACATCATCTATTTATCTTTTTGGAAATTTTGACAGTTTGCTAACGATGTTATTAATTCAAAATTCATTTTTGACTCAGGATTTGTATTCAGCGACCTCAAAAACTTAAGAATGTGCATTTAATATCAATTTTTTACATTTTAGTAAAATTTGACAGTTTTTTGACAGCTGTCATTAAGTCATAATTCATTTCTGACTTCGGATTTGTATTTAGCGACCTAAAATACTTATGAATATACAATTAATATCAACTTTTTACATTTTGGTAAAATTTGACAACTTGTTGACAGCTGCCATTAAATCAAAATTTATCCTTGACTTCAGATTCATGATCAACGACACAAAAAATTCATACGGATCAGTTGAAAATCAAAAATCATAAAAAATAATTTAAAAAATTTTTTCAAAAAATATCCTCTATAAGAATTTATGGGGGTTATATGGGGGTGGAGAGAAAAATTGACACGGTAGAAAAAAATTTGTTTGCCAAATTTGGTTTCAGTGCATCAAAATACATAGGAAATTATATGTTTGATTGTAAAGACAGAACATTTTTTTTTGTCGGCCAGTATTATGCACCAACTGCTACATTCTTGTAAGCTTTCGCCAATTACAGGAGTGGATCCGAGCTCTCGATGATTTAAAACACCATGCTCAATACTATGCTGTTGTTCATGCATTCCAGGTGTAAGTCATCGGTTTCTTCATTGACATGGAAGATGCGCTTCTAACAATCTGGGATGATTACTGCTATTGCATTCTTTCTGGTCACTCCAAATTTATGACATGTCTAAAATATCAATCTAGTGTTTGTTATTGAAAAAAACTACGTGTTGAGTAAAATATTCAGTTATATGATAACGTAGATAGAATTTTGACATTTTTGTTAAACCTTGGGAATAAAACTTATAGCCCACAGAAATTAGTCAAGAAAACGAGGAAACCTAGACAAAATTAGAAAAAATCTGAATTTTTGCACAGACGTTCTTTGAAGTGTCCCAAACTCAAATCCCCAAAAATCACAAAAATCACAACATGGCTACCCAAGATATTGAAGGTCTTTTGCAAATATCTCGCATCCTATGCATCGGATGCCCATGAGGTCAATATGAATGTTGTAGAGAATTAAATTATCTACAAAACTCTTTTTATTTTTCCCAACTCCCCCCTCTCTTTTCGAGCTATTCAAGGTCAAAGTTTCAAAAACGTGGTTCTTCACGAATATCTCGCGTCAAAAAAATCGGACAGTAATAAAGTTAACATGAAAGTTGGGGTGTTCGGAATGTTATGTTAACTTCATCTGTGTAAGCTAGAATTTGTGTATTCTTGTAAAATATTGTTCCACTTTTTTCAAGTTTATTATCTTAAACTGTTTTCTCCCTGCAATGTTGATAAGGAGACAAGCCAGCTCCCTTCCTTATTCCTCGAAAAGTCTCGAATTGATCTGTTGAAGTTTCGTTTTGGATTTCCACTTTGCAGATGACCGTTGACTAGTTAATTACATCCACATCCAGTGGAAGTATAGTAACGACAAAAAAATTTTTAAAAATTTTTATTGTTCAATAGGCTTAGAAACACATGAAACGTCGAGATTTCAAGTTTGAGCGAAAAGAAAATTTCTGTCTGTCTGTCTGTCTGTCGGTCTGTCTGTCGGTCTGTCTGTCGGTCTGTAATTTTTTTTGTACGCACGTTTACTCTGGAACCGTTTGAGATATTGACTTGAAATTTGGTACACATATGTACTTTAACGAGATCTAGAACTAGATTATATTTTCATCTTGTTCCGTCGAAGGGTTGGGGGGTAAATTGGGGTAAATTTGGAGCAAATAGGTAAATCAAGCAGGTAAGAGTTCATAAAATTGATATTTAGTATAGACAAGAGAAGCTAAGGTCTCAAAAAAAATTTTGGCATTAGCCACCCCCACCCCATTATTAAAGGGGATGAAAAAAAAAATGTGATTTAGTGTGTGTACAAGAACCAGAAACCTCAAAATATTTTTTACTTTATCCACAGAAAAAATAAAATTTATTAGTGAATTTCAGTACAGATTTAGAAAAAAGAAAAACACTCAAATTGCTGTATTAGACATTATTACCAACATTCAACAACAAATAGATAAAGGCAACATAACAGCTGGACTTTTTCTAGACTTACAGAAGGCTCTTGACACAGTTCATATGCCAACATTAATAAAACAATTAGAAATATTGGAAGTGAGATGTGCAGCTTTAGATTTGCTTAGTTCGTATCTCACTAATCGTAAGCAATATGTTCAAGTGGGTGAATTAAAGAGTAATACCATTAATATACATTATACTGCCCCACAGGGCTCAATTTTGGGATCCTTGTAGTTCAATATTAATATTAATGTTATAAAAATTTTGAGAATGACACACGACTATACGCCGATGACACGATGACATTTTACTTTCCTAAAAGATATGGACAATTTAATTAAGAGTATTCAAAGAGACTTAAGTAAATTAGAACTATGGTTAAAAAATAACAAAATTTCTTTAAACGCAGATAAAACAAAATATATTATAATGACATCTCGACAGAAAAGCATACCATCAACAACATTATATTTAATCGCTCAAAAAATTGAAAAAGTGAACAACATAAAATATTTAGGATTAATAATAAACTCAAATTTAAATTGACATGACCATATACAAAACGTTATAAAAAAGATTAACCCCCTAGTAGCAATGTCCAAACAAGTGTCATATATTTTAACAGATAGTATCCGAAGAAGTTTATATTCTGCACATATACATTTACGGTTAATTTATATGATGCCTGTTTGGGGTGACACAACCAAAACAAATCTGGGTTTCCTACAAGTTATACAAAATAAAGCAATTCGACATCTATATGGTTTTGCAAACAGATTCAATTAAATTTATTTATAATAAATGTAACTTTCTTAATCTAAGCCAGTTGTTAAAATTTAAATCCTTAATAACAGTTTACAAAATAATACATTATAAATCAGAATCTAATTTAACACTAACTCAAAACCTCAGCATTTTTCCTATAACACACGCCACTCAGTTGTGTGACATTTTGCTAACCCACAATATGACTCTGATCTAATGATTGACGATTAAACACTGTCTCGTAAGGTAATCTGTATTCTCGTCCCATTGTTTTTGTGGCATCCACATCAAAGTAATATTTTTGTGCAGAATACAACAAGATTACTTACTTAGTTGCTTCACTGTTTTTAGACATTCCCAGGAGAGTAAATTGAAAGCTTCTAAGTGTAAGTGCTGTCTGGCTATTAAAAATCTAGCCTTCCTTAAGGTTTTCTTGAGCGCAGAGATTTATAGCGTGAATTTCCACCTGGAAGATGGTAGAGATATATTGTCAGGCTACATTTTGGACCAGCACTTAACTCCTCGACCATCTGTGTGTTCGAAATGAGCGACTCTCTTTCCAGTTGTAGTCCTCCAGACCTCCATACCTGGCGGTTAGAGATTACCATTTCAAAAGTTCGCTCGGGTGTGGAGTTTGTAGGATTGGTCATTGATTCTGAACTGAAGTTCATTTAGAATCAGATCACCAACCAGATTTCTTGGGTGGAATGTTTTACTAGAAGGGCACAGCTCTCAGCGTTTACAGTCTGTAAGCACAAGCTGTGTCCTTTACGTAAATAGGAAGCAGATTGAGCAGCACTTCCATCGATGCTCTTAGACAGGTGAGCGTTCCGCCTGTGATTCCAAGATATGCCAAACGTTGCAATTTTAGCAACTTATTTTCTCGTTTGTTTTCGTCCACTCAACCAATGGCGATAATGAATCTAACCTTTGTCAAGTATGACCAGAAGATCGTTATTGATTTAAGTCCTCAAATATTACCAAAGAATCTGCGGTATGTCCAGCGAGTCACTGTTGCTCTTTCGATAACGTTTTCAGGTGTATGTTCTAAGTGAGTTTTTGGTCCAAAGCCATACTTAGATATTTTACTTCGCCGGAGAAGTCAGTTTTGTGCTGTTCAGCATTACAGCTATCTAAGAGAGATTCCTTCTTTTAGTGAATGATGCTATGACTATTTTGCTTTGATTAATTTTTAGGCCTTCCTCCAGACGCAAGTTTTTAATAATAAGGTTGAGTATAAATAACTTCGTTCTGCAGCCTTTCAATACTTCACATGGTAAAAATTGTTTCTTGTATTACGCAATAAATTTAATATATTGCCAAGTCAAGCAAAGTCATATACTACCTTACCAGCCTTTGAAAAATATTTATCTCCAGTCTACCAGAAGGATAAAATGGCCTAATTAAATTATTTTGCGATTAAACAAAGTAGGATAAAATACTTTTTCAATCTTTTTATATCACTTATATCTTCTTTTTATTTTTTTCTATGTTCAGTTTCCTAATTAATCCATATTTTTTATATAATCTCCCGTTATGTGATATGTATATTATAATATAAGCCCTTGTAATGTGTCTTGGTAGCAATTTTGGGGTTAACAAAACGTATTATTATTAATAAAAGGTATTATTATTAATAAAAGTATTATTATTATTATTATTATTATTATCTTTCATCTCATATATTTATCTAAATACCATGCGAACACCATTGTTGCAATTTCTTATCATGTATTTAAATTGCCAGCATTGGCTTTCCTAATCTGAAAAATGGGGTTGTATTCTAAGTTAGACATGAATATACAAGAATATCATTACATCTCTTCCGGGTGATTATATATCATAAAGGTCAAGTCATACTGTCATCAAGTCAACCGGCTCAACTCTGAATCTGTTCCGAGTATGTGGAAGGATGTCGTATTTTAAAAAACACTACATTAAATAATTCCATACTGATTGGCAAGACCGCCTTGCCTTCTGTTGATAAATAAATTTCAGTATTTAAAATAGCAGTACATTATCATCTTTTCTGGATAATTATATATCAGCGGTGAAGTCATACTGTCAACCGGCTCAACTTTGGATTCGTTCCGAGTATGTGAAAGGAGAGACATTATCCTTCGCGATGTCTGATCCAACAAAACGCATCATATTTAAAAAAAACAATATATTAAATAATTCCATGCTGATTGGCAAGTCCGCCTTCTGTTGATAAATAAATTTCAGTATTTAGAATGCCCAAACATCATGTTTTATGTTAATACCAAACCCTGAGAGCCGTAGGGAAGTGGTTTAAACGCGCCCCAGTAATTTATTGCTTCACCTAAATTATTATTCAAATTTTATATTTATGGCCGACCTGTTATAACTGGGTAATGAGATTTATTATGGTGGATTACACCAGCTACGGTCAAGTATACGTCTACATATATATTAATTTTAATGCGCTATATATTGGTGTTTCCATTAGAACAGCTTGCATTTCATGCTCTTTCAATATTACCTTGATCATAGTGCTTTTAGCAATGACCATTGCATTTAACTTATATTTTAACTATTGAAGAGTTCTCGCAATCAAATTTATCATTTTCGGTTAGAGAATTACATGGAACCTCCAAAATTAAAACTTCTAAAATTAATCATAAATACTTGTCTATGAATTCTGTAACTAAAATTTTTAAAAAGTTTTCATATAATACGTAATTGTACAATAGTTCTCCAACAAATTATAAAAACAATTATAGATGTACCCTAGAAATATTAATTAAAAACCGCTGCCCAAGGAATCACTACTTCCACATCCAGATTCTTTATCTAAGTCACTCACAACGAAAAAATTTTGTATGTGGAAATAATTGTTTATGGAACTTTAATAATATAATATTTGAAATCCTCTACCCCAAAAAACCCATAAAACGATACCCCACATCGGTAGCAGGGTGGGGGTGGTAGTGGGGGTGGATGAAGTAAAAATACATTTTGAGGTTTCTGATTCTTGTACACACACTAAATCACAATTTTTTCCCCTTTAATAATGGAGTGGGGGTGGTAATGGGGGTGGCTAGTGCCAATTTTTTTTTTGAGATCTTAGCTTCTCTTGTATATACTAAATACCGATTTTATGGAGTTTAACCTGCTTGATTTACCTATTTTCCCCAAATTTACCCCAATTTACCCCCCAACCCTTCGACGGAACAAGATGAAAATATAATCTAGGTCTAGATCTCGTTAAAGTACATATGTATACCAAATTTCAAGTCAATATCTCAAACGGTTCCAGAGTAAACGTGCGCACAAAAAAGTTACAGACAGAACGACAGACAGAAATTTTTTTTCGCTCAAACTTAAAATCTCGACGTTTCGTGACATTCTAAGCCTATTTGAACAATAAAAATTTTTTAAATTTTTTTTGTCGTTACTATACTTCCGCTGGATGTGGAAGTAATAAGAAACTAATGAAAATGAAACTGACCGATATCAGATTACTGAAATACGAAATAAATTTCGAATGGAATTGTTTCGCTGGTATTTTTATTTTTGTCATGCGATTATTAGGACCGGAGCTAATAATGAAAATAGCAGAAAATTACAATGCTGAAACAAAAAAATTTTACAAGAAGCAATGAACCAATATCATCCGAAACGTCTCATAGCACTAGTTATTATACATACAACAAATTAAAACAATAATTGCTGCAATCAGAGAATTCCTTGTTCACCTATTTTAATTTTTATTTTAATGCTTAATTTGACTTCACTATGGGGTTTGGCGCCAATACCACGAAAAGCTTTTCGAAAGTGACCATCCTGAGGTAGATGATTAGCAGCGCTACGAACGCAAATCTTTAATACTAAAAACAGAAGTGAAGGGAGCCATATGCTGACAAAGAAACTGGGCTGAGGCGCTAAGTTAGTTGATGAAGAAGAAATGAGAATCTTCACAAAATGAATAAAAATATTTTGGGTATTCACCAGATATGCATTCTTGTTGATATACTAACATGATCAGAATTGGATCAATATGCGAAAAGAACAAATGGTTTCTTTGAAAGTTATCTGCTCAATTTTCGTACCAGTGTACAGCGTGATTCTTAACATATATACATAACCTCAAGGAACGATAGCTTATGATAAATAATGAATGACAATAATGAAAAAAAATATGGTAAAAGTTTTTTAGTTACCGAGATAGTTCCGTGACATTTAGGAAAAACATATTTAGTCCAGTCAACAAATGAGTTGTGGAGGACGTGGAGGCGGCAGAATTTCTTCAGAAATGTGTTGGGGATAGTGTAGGAGGTAAAGAAACTAAAAGTCCCCGCCCCTAGCCCGGTCGCTTCAGGAGGGGAGGCAGTGGAAAGGTCTCTTTCCTCGATTCCTCGCTTATAACTCGGAAACGATACGTCGTAGGCGAAACATTTTTCTATGCAAAATTAAATTGTATTAAATTTCCTACAAGAATGTCTACATTCATTTTCTTCCTATGTGTTATAGTTACTGAGATATTTGCGAGGATATTTGCCAGCGAAAATCGATAATTAATAAATAAATTGGTTATATATCTGAAATGTTTCTATCAAAACGGTTTACCGTGGTCTACTAAAAAATCAGTCACAAAACAATTAGACTACAAGCCCATCGTGATTTAGCATGAATTATATTCAGTATGATGCTGATATATGAAAACATAACTTTAGGCAATATGCCGTCACTTTTGGGCGGTACAGGTGAGTGCACAGGTAAATTGAATTTTCCATCCAAAGTGCGCTCTTCAAACAAAATATTCTTGCACGGCATTCCTT
The DNA here is from genome assembly GCA_936432065.2 of Rutpela maculata. Taxonomy (NCBI): domain Eukaryota; kingdom Metazoa; phylum Arthropoda; class Insecta; order Coleoptera; family Cerambycidae; genus Rutpela; species Rutpela maculata. Next base: position 117,911,576 of record OW386285.2, read on the forward strand.
ATGTTCGATAGTTCATAAAAAAATAATCGCCTAGAACCTACTGCCGTACAAAAATAATGAGACCGGGAGCCAGAAGAATTTTTTATTTTCCGAAAATTTTCCCAAGCAAATAGGTGATTTAATACTGTACGGAGTTTGTACAATGAGATTTGTATGCTTTCATAGATTCATTATTCAGCAACACCGTACATATTTGGTGGTTCCAGGGTGAGAAATCCCAGGCGCAACTCCTTCCCTAGACCCGTAGAGTATAAGATCATTGCAAAATGTACTGCATCGATTCTACAATATTATTCAACACCTACAATAATTTTTAACAACTGTGCCGTCTAAAAATTATCCTAACTATAAATATAAATAAACAATTACCTACATTTGGAGGTTGAATCTCATTTTTTGGCAACAAGTAAATATTATCGTTGTACATTATAGCTGGTTATGGAACCAAATGAAAATATGAATTAAAAAGAAATAAATGAAATTTTCAAAATTTAAAAGATTTTCAAAATGCGCTGTGTATTAATAAAAGGAGTAATATTTCTAAAATTTGCTATTTTGAATTCTTTAAAGATGGAAATATAAAGAAAAATTGATGCCGTACATTTTTACTTTTAGGATTTTCCACAGCTGATGAGATTTACCATAACATTTTCACCGGCCTTTAGGGTCATTAATTACTGTACGGCATTTACAAAATGTTATCGACTATATCAAATAGTAATTGAAAATTGTGATGCCGTTCATATTAGCCCACTCAATGTGACTTATTGTTAGCCTGAACGGGGCAATTATATATTAATCATTGAATGTGACGGACTGTTTATCTTTCATCATAAACACAGCTCGGGAATTTTATCTCGGTATCTCGGTGACGTGAAAGTCAAGGTTGGTTCTATCAGCGCGGAAAATTTTTTATGCTAGTATGACACAATATATCTTACCTTGTACTTTTTATAGGGATTCCGTGATATCCAAAGTTAATATGATCAGTTTATTATAACCAGCAAATATGTACGACGTTGCTAAATAACAGATCCATTAAAATTATAAAATATTAAATCACATTTATGAAGTAGAAAATAGTTGCAAGAATAAAATAAAAAAGGAGTGACAGAATACTTTTCCAGCCATCTGGAACCATTCTTTTCGTACAGCATTTAATTTTTATTGATTACACAGCCACACAAAAAAAAATAAAGTGTCTTGACCCCCAGAGCCTGACTAAGTAGACTTCATGTTTTTCGGGTCGCTGAATCCGAATCCGGGGTCCATTTGATCCCATATCATCAGGTTTAAGGTCACTTGAACTTCAAATTGAGATAGGACCCTGGAAAATTCCGCAAAAAATTTATGTTTATGTTTTTGAGGTTACTGAATCCGAATCCGGGGTTTATTTGATACCATCATGTCAGAATCAAGGTGAAATGAAGGTCAAACACGTGAAATTCAATAATACAATCTTTTTTGACCCCGGATTCTGAAAAAGCAGAAAATTTCACGTTCAAAAACATCCTGAACTGTTCATGGAACCGATTTCTTAGGTCATTTGTTGGTTATCAAGCGGTCAAATGCTTATTTTCTATTTCTTAGCTGATATATCGATTCTAAATCGAAAACTTGCATCTATGACTAGTGACCTTCAAGTTTTTGTGGTCGCTTATCACGATCCCGGTATCCATTTGATACCATGACGTATAAACCAAGGTCAATCGAAGGTCAAACGCCATAATTCGAATGATATAAATTTTTTAACCCCGTATTCTCAAAGAACAAAAAATCTTACGTCCAAATACGTCTTGATCTGAGTCGAACCGAACTTTGGGTTTCATATGGAGGTATTAAACTATTTTGAGATATTTTAAACTACATTCTTAAGTCCAAAGACCTAAATCCAAATCTGCTGAATTCAATAGCCTCAAAATTCAATAACCCAATGACCTAATAGCTCTAAAAACCTAATCCTGTAGCTATAAAATGGGGATTACAGACGATAAAAGCTGATGCTGACGGTTTCACAATTCAGTTGAAAGATTCAAAAGAAATCTGTATTTGACCAGCAGATGATCTTTTAGGGACCAAAAAATTATATCATTCGAATTATAGCGTTTGACCTCAGTTTATACATCATGGTATCAAATGGATACCGGGATCGTGATAAGCGACCACAAAAACTTAAAGGTCACTAGTCATAGACGCAAGTTTTCGATTTACAATCGATATATCAGCTAAGAAATGGAAAAATTATATCATTCGAATTATAGCGTTTGACCTTCGTTTGACCTCAGTTTATACATCATGGTATCAAGTGGATACCGGGATCGTGATAAGCGACCACAAAAACTTAAAGGTCACTAGTCATAGACGCAAGTTTTCGATTTACAATCGATATATCAGCTAAGAAATGGAAAATAAGCAACCAACAAATGACCTAAGAAATCGATTCCATAAACCGTTCAGGATGTATTTGGACGTAAAATTTTCTGCTTTTTCAGAATCCGAGTTCAAAAAAGATTGTATTATTAAATTTCATGTGTTTGACCTTCATTTGACCTTGATTCTGACATGATGGTATCAAATAAACTCCAGATTCGGATTCAGCAACCTCAAATGTGAAAATTATATTTATTTTATGATAACTATTAGGTATCGATTCAATAGAGATAAAAAAGGGTAAAAACTACCCCTATTCACACCCTATTCAGGGGTGAATACACCATAGTAGAAAAAAAAAGGTGATTCAAAGATTACAAAATGATTTTTTAAGACTAGTTGAGCCAGACCTTCAGCCGATCCTGATCTGTTTTAAAAAACATATAAGGGTATGAAATAATATTCTATTGTATCTAAATGATTATAACTTATACTGGTCTGAAGACAATTATACTACAATAAACTTATTACTATTTTCTTAGGAAGGTTATTGTTTATACTTATGATTTTTTTCTTATTCCTAAAACTTTTGGATTATTACACTTTCTTTCTTTCTCGGGATGTGCGAAATGTGTACTTAATTTTTTAAAGTAAAGCAAAGGTGGCTGCAGCTGGGATTTGGAAATTAAAGATTTTGACACATTTGTTTATTGTGTGTTGTTTAATTCTTATGTTATGTTTATGTTGTACGTCCTACTGAATTTTCTTCTGTAAATAGTAAACATGAAGGGAAAAAATGCGATTTTCGCTACATAGAAAATTATATTGAAGTTCAAATATTTCGAAAATCAGTGATTTTTTGAAAATTTTTCGTATTATAAAAATTGCACCTATTTTAAAGGTTCCTGGGTATGGAATAATTTCGTTGCATCGCAACGCCATCTATACCTCAATTTGTAAAATTACCATTTTTGCTCAGAACTGAAGTCATTTATGTATTCTAGTGGAAATCTTTTATAGAATTCAAATATCTCTTTTAGTAATAGAGAAAATGACCACGGGAAATTTAAGTGGGACATACTGTATATGGAACATTAAAATTTACTTTTTATTTACAAATTGTATCGAAATTTCTTATTTTTCCTTTTACTAAAACCATTTATGAGTACACTCTTTATAGATATTCTGTAGCGTACACTCACCTAATTTGAAAATTAACAATATCTGTAACAAACCTTTACTTTTACTTCCACATCCAGTGGAAGTATAGTAACGCAAAAAAAAATTTGAAACCTTTTATTGTCCAAATAGGCTTAGAATGTCCTGAAACGTTGAGATTTTAAGTTTGAGCAAAAGAAATTCTGTCTGTCTGTCGGTCTGTCTATCTGTCTGTAACTTTTCTTTTGCGCACGATTACTCTGGAACCGTTTAAGATATTGACTTGAAATTTGGTACACGTATGTATTTTAACGAGATCTGGAACTAGATTATATTTTGATCTTCCATTGAAGGGTTGGGGGGTAAGTTGGGGTAAATGGGGTTAAATAGATAAATCGAGCCAGTAAAAGTTCATAAAATTGGTATTTAGTATATATATTATAAGCTAAGGTCTCAAAAAATTTGTTGGCATTATCCACCACCCCCACCCATTATTGAAGCGGGTAAAAAAAATAAAATTGTGATTTAGCGTATGGACACGAACCAAAGGCCTCAATTTTTTTTTACTTGATCCACCCCCACTACCACCCTCTACCTCCACTTCCACTCCCACTACCGATGTGGCATATCGTTTTATGGGTTTTTGGGGTAGACGATTTCAAATATTATATTATTACTAGCTGACCCAGCAAACGTTGTTTTGCCATATAAATTATAAATTTTTGTCCAAAAAATAAAAAGAAAATTTCTGGATAGGGCACCCTTATCACCTAGGGGTATAAAAAATAGCCTACGACCCATTCTCAGACCTACCAAATATTCACCAAAAATTTCATAAAAATCGGTCAAGCCGTTTCGGAGGAGTTCGATAACAAACACTATGACACGAGATTTTTATAATATACATATTAGAAGTTCCATAAACAAATTTTTAGAAATTCTTCTTTAAGGGACACATTTTAAGAAATGCCGTGAAACTGATTCTTAAATAGAATAGGTAACTTTAAATTAAGCAAGAGATAATTTTAATAAATCATATAGATGCTAAAAATATTGCTTATCTGGAAAACTGAATAATTTTTTATATAAAAATAGGTTAACTATTTTTTAAGTTTAAGTTTCGTATTGTAAACCAGTTACAATTAATAATGAATTACACTTTCAAACTCCACTGGAATTCGAGGTATACAAGATCATAATTTATTGAAGTTAAAAAAGTGAAATCACAAAATTAGGGGATTCATATAAGGTTTAAACTAATACTTGACTGATTATCTAAAAGGACTGAAGATTTTTATCAATATATTGTGGACGCGAGCGGGTTATATTTATACAGCAATAAAGTCTTATTACTGTTGAAAGAAACCGCAATGAAATTCCATTTTTTGCAATCGAATCGACTATAATTGTCATATATTTATTAACTCAAGCCGAGAATGGTAATTACTACAAAAAGTTGTACGTCTTTTCAGCCGTATATTTAATAAGGCCATTACAATCGAATAAAAATTTGTATGGAACACGGGCCAACTTTTTATGCCCAAAAAATATTTGTAAGTATCTGTTCACATTTCCATTGATGAATAAGGCAGAAGCAGCACAATGAATATTAAGAGTGTAATGGGTAATTGATCGCGAGGAATCTGCAAACTAGCTTTGCCAAATATTTTATATGTAAATAGAATTACTCCTTTTGATACCCTAAAAGATTTATTATAGCGTACGAAAACAGGAATTTAATTTTTTATTTATATATTTTAATTCATGAATGAAATTCTGCTTTAATTAATGTTGATAACACTTAGATCTACAAACGTGAAGATTGCAATGGGATCGAATAGAACAATTATACAGGTCAACATTTGATCTAAAAACAATCACCAAACTTTACCAGAGTATACATAGGTTTTCTGGGTCGCTGAATCCGAATCCGAGGTTGGTTAAGCTTCATCACGTCAGGTTCTTTGTCATTTGAAGGTCAAACTGAGAAAGTGTTGTAAAAAATTTGAAAAAATTTATGTTTATGTTTCTGAGGTCGCTGAATTCAAATCCGCTGTTATTTTTATCCTTCAAGAACATCAGAACATCTAGAGGTCATTTCAAGGCATTTTGAGATCATTTTGAGGTCAAATTGAGAAAAAGCGACTACAAATCTGGAAAAATGCTTACATGGGTTTTTTGGGTCGCTGACCTCGAATCCGTGGTTGGCTGGACTCTATCAGATCGGATTCAAGGTCATTTGAATGTCAAACTGAGAAAAGTGGTGTAAAAAATTTGAAAAAAATTATGTTTATGTTTCTCAGGTCGCTGAATTCAAATCTGCTGTTATTTTTACCCTCCAAGAACATCTAGAGGTCACTTCAAGGCATTTTGAGATCATTTTGAAGTCCAATTGAGAAAAAGCGGCTAAAAAATTTGGAAAAATGCTTACAAGGGTTTTTTGGGTCGCTGACCTCGAATCTGTGGTTGGCTGGACTGTATCACATTGGATTCAAGGTGATTTGAAGGTCAAACTGGGAGAAAGTTTTTGTATGTTTTTGGGGTCGCTCAGTTCGAATCAGTTGTCATTTTGACATTGAAGGATACCTTAGAGGTTATTTCAAACACATTTCGCGGTCATATGAGGTCAAATTAAAAAATTATGATTAAAAAGGACCCCGCACCTTTCCTATGGAAATTGGTCAAATTATATGGCCTTAAAGAAACTTTGAGATGAAATAACGACAAAATTGAACTCAGTGATCCCAAAAACATATACATAATTTTTTTTCTCAGTTTGACCTTTAAATGACCTTGAATCCGATGTGATAGAGTCCAGTCAACCACGGATTCGAGCGACCTAAAAAGCCCATATAAGCGTTTTTCCAGATTTTTTAGTCGCTTTTTCTCAATTTGACCTCAAAATGCCTTGAAATGATCTCTAGATATTCTGATGTTCTTGAAGGGTAAAAATAACAGCGGATTTGAATTCAGCGACCTCAGAAACATAAACATAAATTTTTTCAAATTTTTTACAACACTTTTTCTCAGTTTGACCTTCAAATAATCAAGAACCTGACGTGATGAAGCTTAACCAACCTCGGATTCGGAATCCGCGACCCAAAAAACCTATGTATACTCTGGTGAAGTCTGGTGATTGTTCTTAGATCAAATGTTGACCTGTGTTATCAATCCTCTTTACTATAGTAGTGATGTAGCTACTTCTAAGATTTCTAACATGAAATTCGCAAATAACACTTAGTCGAAACAGGTAAAGATAAGCTCATGCACCTGTCTGACAATCTTCATATCATAAGCTTTGAGGGCGGTTTATTAGTACAGTGCAGAGAAGTGAAAAAATGCAAATATATGATATGTAATGATTTTTTCAGAGATGGGTCGAGGAAAATTAGTCATGTAAATAATATAATTGTATGCACTTATTTGGTATCATCACGGATCAGATTTCACGATAAAATAGGCTATCAATATACCCAATGAAAAGTTGGAAGGAAAACTTTCTGGAAACTTTTGGAGTTTTCAAAACGGAAAGTTTCCAGGAAGTTTTCCTTCTAACTTTCCATTGGGTACATTGATAGGCTATTTTATGGTGAAATCTGATTCGTGATCATGCAAGATTTATTATGATACCAAATAAGTGCATACAATTCTATTATTTACATGACTTTTACACTTTTATTAAATGTGAAAAGTTTCCTCTACCCATCTCTGGATTTTTTTATATTTTATTTTTACAGTAAAAGGTATCTTCTTTAGTTTCTATATGGTCCCCACACTTGCATTTTCCTCAGTCGAAATATTTAATATTAGAAAAAGTCTCGGAAAAAGTATTTCTCATTTTTTTTAAATGCTGTATATTTATATTTTTGGGTTCGCTGATTATGAATTTGATGAAATTAAATTGAAGACCTTATTATGTAACAGTCTGGTCCACCCCCAATTTAATTATTGTGATTTTGTTTACGGACCCTACCTCACTGTTAAAGATAACAAACGAATACAAAAAGTGAAAAACTCATGTTTGCGGCTTATTTATGGTATCCGTAAATATGATAGAATATTCCACACGTTATCAACGGCGAAGTGGAACAGCACAGAACAGAATTCCGCAACATAGAACGGCCATGTTTCAACGATCCTTTGCATTCAATATTGCAAAAAAAAATAAATGCTCTTTCGATTGATATTAGATCAATAGCGAAATTTTATAAATATGTGCACGATTTATTATTGTTAGAACAAGAGAGAGTAACAGTAACTTTCGGTTATATCCTCTTACTCTGGATGGGGGTATATTCTGTCAATTCTTAATTATTTAGCTCTCTACTCATGTTAATCAGTACATATTATTAGAAATGTTATACACCAATTTTAGTTTTGGTTCGCCGGTTAAAATTAATTCCAAATAATTGTAATTTCTCTAAGGTTCAAGGAGAATAGCGGACATTCTAGTCTGAATCTTGCGCCTTTTAATTTAGTATATAACATATTTGTTGCACTGTTTTGTGTCAAATGCTATTTTAAAATTTGTTTATACATTGTTACATACTTAAATTAACATTTAGTATTATTATTATTATATCAAAAATAAAAAATTCAAAATGAAGGCTCCAGTATGGAGGCTGAAAATTTTTCTAAAGCAATTTGAGCTTCTAGGTAATGCTATTTTTATATTAACGAAAAACAGTGTTTGATTTTTTAATTACTACCTAATTACAATAACATGTATATTTTTATAAAAAAAATATTTAAACTTGCACTTCTCCAAGACTATTAATCTTATAAAAAAAAAACAATTTCATCATCAGTTTATATGTTTCTTCTTTGGTCTGTGACATTTTTTCGCCAAATGTGATACTTCTCGAGTTATTCGACAAAAATAGTATTGAGACACCTGTTCAAGTTAATATCGCAATTTTCAAGCCGTTAGAACTTAAAATAAAAAACCGCTGCCCAATGAGTCACTATTTTCACATCCAGATTTTCCATCCAAATCTCACATTGAGAAAAATTTGTTTGGGGAACTTTAATAATATAATATTTGAAATAGTCTACCCCAAAAATCCATAAAACGATATGCCACGTCGGTAGTGGGAGTGATGAAGCAAAAAAAAATATTTGGAGGCCTTTGATTCTTGTACACACACTAAATCAAAATTTTATTTTTTTTCACCCCCTTCAATAATGGGTGGGAGTGGTAATGAGGGTAGCTAATGCTAAAAAATTTTTTGAGACCTAAACTAAATACAAATTTTACGGATTCTTATTGCTTGATTTACCTACTTACCCCCCAACCCTTCAACGGTTGGGAGATACCTAGATAGATGGATATATAATCTAGTTCCAGATTTCGTTAAAATACATACGTGTACCAAATTTCAAGTTAATATCTTAAACGGTTCCAGAGTAAACGTGCGCACAAAAAAAAAGACAGACAGACCGACCGAAAGACCGAAATTTCTTTTGCTCAAACTTAAAATCTCGACATTTCATGACATTCTAAGCCTACTTGAACAATAAAAATTTTCAATTTTTTTTTTTACATTACTACACTGGATGTGGAGTAAAATTGTGTAATTTTTTTCTTTCTGAAAACTGTATGCTCTTTCAGTCCCAAGGTTTTTTCTTTGGTGTCACCTCCTTCAATCCCTAAAAATGTCAAACCCTCGCATAATATAGAAACCTTCCTTTGATACCTTTACTAACAGATTATAAAAAAAGATCTAAGTTTAATCTAAATGACAGTTTTTCTAAATTAAAATCTTTAGTTACTCTGTTATACAGATGACGGCAGCCAAGTACGTACACGTACGGATTTATGGGTAACTAGACATTTTATATTCACTGGTGTGAAGGAGATTGAATGCGCAACGATACAAAGGAATTTAAATGGTTGGGGCTCGACCTGCGGTCAATTACCTATTTATTTCGCAAGTAAACCCGGCCCGATGTACGTACTTACCTGCAGTTACCTGTATGTGTAAGTTACGTTACAGTTTAATTTTTACAGTGCCTTGAAAAGTGATTAAACTGGTAAGATGTTAAAAATTTAACTTCCAGTATATAAATTATATTAAATTGCAGAAAATCCGTTTTTCAAATATTCCAAATCAGTTATGCAAGTGTACATGTACAAATTCTGCAAGCACTGTGAAGGTAAAGGTACGTCTGGGTAAACTATAAAACTTCATTTGTTGGAGAAAAGGGTACAGTAAATTTGCAAATGGATATTTGCAAACGAGGATCATTTGGCCATTTATTGTGGTTCACCACGAGGAGGCGATCCTTTTTACATTCCGAGTTTGTTTCTTAATCGCCTTCGTACCTATTTTATTAATATTAGGTGCTGTGTATGACTTTCCACCCCCTGAATAGGGTGTGAGTAGGGGTAGTTTTTACTCCTTTGTTATCCCTATTGAATCAACCGGCACGGTAGCTCAATCGGTTAAGGCGTATTGAGTGGCGAATACGCTGATTGACCCGCTACCGCGCTCTGGGTTCGACCGCCAGCCCCGGTATTGACAACACCGGTGGGTGTGGATGTATGTCTGCGTTTTTCCGAATGTGTAACCCCCTTCCGGACAGCCTTGGCTTTGGATTTGGGGGTTGTCTACTATCTGTGGTGTGTTTACGTTATGTTTATGTTATGTTTAATACCTAATAGTTATCATAAAATAAATATAATTTTCACATTCATTATAAGCTATTATTCAAAGCAATTTTAGGGGTTGCTTTTATGTTTTTGGGGGTGAAATAGAATTTTCTCCAGCCTTTAGATACCACGATGACGTATTCTTATTAATTTTGAGCCTTCTCCGACCATTTTCTCTGGGTCTTTTACGTTCTGCGATGGGGGTCAAAAATCAGCTATTTTTAACATTGTCCTTTGGTAGCCAACAGTGGCTTAGCTTATTAGTACGGTTTACTAACTTAATCATATCGTGACGAATTCGAAATAGAGTGTTCAATTTAAGTTCCATAAAAATCCCCGAGGTGCAAAATACTGCCATTGCTGCCATATAAGTGCGTTAGCGTTCCAATTAATTTTTGTCAAAGGTAAAAATGATACCTCATTTTTTAAAATATCTATCCAGTTGGACGTCTGTTTGCTGTAAAATGATGGCTGTAACAACATCTGTTTAACGTTTCATTGTTTATTTTAATAGTAGGAAAACTAGTGCCATAATAACTCTACTACGGGAGCCCACCCTGAAGTGTCCATGCACCCCCCCCCCCCGATCCTTGGGGACAATGTTTTTCATAAAGATTAATCTGCACAAAAAACAAAGTGTATAAAATTTTCTACAATTTTGTTCCTATACATAAATGATTCAGCTCTTAAAATAAAATATAAAATTCAATATAAACCGTAATACTAAGGGAGCCCATCTTAACTGTCCGTGCGCCCCCCCGATCCTTAGGGACAATGTTTTTCATAAAGATTAAAGCCTAAGCAACAATTTAAGATATGTCCCCCCCAAAAAATAACTGGCTCTACTTTCAAAATGGCGTCCGTTTAAAAAAAAATTGCAAATATTGTTTTTGTCATTTAACACAAAAACTAAAAAAGATGGAGAAAAACTTTCTGCACAAAAAACAAAGTGCATAAAATTTTTTACAATTTTGTTCCTATATAATATTTGGATATGAGTTACCATTTTCCAGATACCATTGTTACCGTTTTCGAGATAAATGTCTGCAAATTATAATATTATTATTAAATTTTTTCAGTTTATTTTATTTTTTGTTATGTTAATAATATAAAGTTATATTATACGTCTTACAATAATTGTCACAGTTATTTCCTCTAAATGATTTACCTATATGTGAATTTCCATGTTTTCTTAATTTTGGACGACTCATTTATCTGGAAAACGAACAAAATTGTAGAAAATTTTATGCACGTTGTTTTTTGTGAAGAGTTTTTGTCCATCTTTTTTAGTTTTTGTGTTAAATGACTAAAACAACATTGGCAACAGTTTTTTTTTTAACATATGGCCGCCATTTTGAAAGTACAGCCAGTTTTTTTTAGGACGTCTTAAATTGTTCCTTAGGCTTTAATCTTTATGAAAACCATTACATTAAGTGCATGATGCTGCTATGGACAATCACACTAGCAGTTGCGTGTTCCCTTACATACTTTCATACGATACTACGCTGATTGCTTTTTGAATATGTCAGAGCGAGTTATTCTAAAATATAATTTACCTATGTGAGATTAAACTGCCATGTGGCCGTTAATAAAGGTAATGTGATCAATATGTAACACTTCATGGAGTACCTCCTGATCTGTTCCAAATAGCTCATCGATATTGGTTGAATTTGCAGGTCTTTTTTTCCTTTGAAAAGGTATCATTATCAAACTTAATGCATGATGTGATACATAAACTAGAACATCTTAGTCATCTACGAATAGTGAATTAATACAGTCTATTTCCATGACCACTCAATCATGCCTGATCAGTAGCTATCGCTGTCGTAAATGGATTCCACATAACGGCGAATCATAAACTTCCCTCTGTATCCTCAACAGCTCATGGATGTGGTCTACTTATGCAAGTATCTTCGTTTATTTGCTGAGTTCAATGAAATGAAGTTCCATTCTGCTTAAAACTTAGAATTCTACCACGTTTTCATCGAATAGGTTAATAGTTGATGTTTTCGCACAAGGAGTATTGTTCCGAATAGCTTGTAGTAGTGATAAGTATAAAATTACGATACAAGAACGGTTTGTCGAAAGGACAAAATTTTATCATTTCCAAATTTACACCAGAGCACCACAAAAAATATACCAATGTTAAAAAAATCTGATTGTACAGAATTACACATGTCTCCCCTACAGTTTAATGCAATCAACGTTCACGTTTGAAAAACAAAATTCAGCGATAAATGAGATAATGATCTGTCAAAATTATGGTATCTTCAATTAATCAACCGAACCACATCAATTATGCTAGACCAACAGCAACCTCAACTGGCGATATGGAATTGCACTTTGGTCCCTAATCAAATAGGTATTTATTGGGCCATTAGTTCAGTTCGATTCGATGAATGATCACGTGATCACATACACTATTACCAGCGCCTGTTGATGACTAATATTAACGTGACCAAACTATTCCCCTACTGATTATTGCAACTTCCCATAAACAAATTGCCTCACTTATAAATTGTAGTGCCTGTATAAATAGCTATTATTAATTGCGGTTGACGTTGCCGATTTATTTGACTGACTAACTTCTAGTTATAACTACGATATAGCGAAATATTAGCAAGGAATTAAGTATGTTCAACCATTGGAGAGGCTCTATTCTCTTAAAAAAATAGCCAGAGTTAAATATTTATAAACATTTGCAAGCAGCTTCATTTAAATAGAGTTAACTTCGTGCTTTCACTAAATCAAACTGTCAGTGTAACTGGGAGACAGCACGTTTCGAAATCCGTAATGGTATTTTCTCAAGAGCACAAAATTTTCTTGCTCGAGCCGTACTTTCGTTATGGGCGAAACGTTCAATTTTAGGGCGAGTCGAAAGTTATTAATTCGTATTTGGAATACTGAAAAAAATTGTTCTTAGTGTCAACTAGTACCCGTATAAAATTTTATTACAGCGTCTTCTACCCTCTACCAATCCTTAAAAGAGAAATCGTATATGGTGTCGTATCGATATCGTATATCAAATCTTCAACTTGAAAATGAACTGTATATAAATTAAATCATTTATGCTAACTAATGCAATACTTACTATTTAGCATAATCAGTAACGTTTTCTATATTCTTTCCATCTGCTGTCAGACTTCTTCGCTTGTACATTCACAAACCACCCAAATCCCTCTACGTGGAGGTCACTACTCGACGAGACCTCTCTCTTCCACCCTCCACTCTAGAGGAAAGCTCTGAAAGCTGCAATGGTTTTTCTCTCAAACTTTGGCATCATTTTGCTCAATTCAAAAGTGGCTTTAATTATATCCAAGAACCAATAACTGATAAAGAAAAGCATATGACTCTGCATTTTATTCGATGCAGTGTCGATTAATAGCTGTATCATTTCTTATTCTTAAAGTGAATAAACGTTCAAAGGGAGAAAATTTCGCATTTTGGAAGTCAATCAAATCTATGTAGACTTCGTAAGAAAATTTAATTTTGGTAAAGTAAAATTGCAAACTGACGTACTATCCATTCCTTTGCCATTCAGAATATGTTGAGCAGCAAGATCTCTTATATGCAGCTTATTATTACTTAAGCATTGATATTAACAGTGTATGCAAACTCAGCATTTCGCTTAATCATTCAGTTCCTGTGGTTAATGTCTCAACTTGGTTTTTTGCCAGAGATAGCGTGCACCATTTTTACACGATGGGTTGAATTTAATCAAGACCCGCATTGGCATATATACTTCATAATAAACTCTGTAGACTTGGGTTTCTATGTAGAGGCGCAAGAAAAGATTCGCCATAGTAAGCCATCTAAATAATCTGCTAATTTTACAGGATTATGAGTGGTTGAATTAATTGAACAGAGTTTCTCCCAGATATTTCTAAGAAATATTTTTTATCTTTACTTAATTCATTGAAACCAATGTTTGGTAAATCATAATTGATAGGTGGAAGATTTTTACAGCGTTCTATTTGTTTTCCAAGGGAATCAGAATATTCACATCTTCTATCAGACAGAAGGTGTGAAATGATAGGAAGGTAAAAGTCGGACCAAGAAACACATCCGAACACACACACACACACACACACAGTAAACGAAGCAATGAACTTGTTGCAAGCATTTTTCAAGATCGTTCAGTTTAATTTGCAACTCTCCTCAAGCTGGCAAGACTTTTCAGCAGTATATATATATATCTGTACTTTGGAATGCAAAGGGCGGGTGTCCAATTTTTTGTGAATTTTATCTGAAGAACTGTTTCTAATAAAGAAAAGCCTTATATTTCTAAAATTAAAGGCCAGAAGTTCATATATTATGTAATGTTTTAATATATTTCAACTTTAAATAGACGGTTGTCCAATACTTGCTCCACATGTCTTACAAAAATGGCCGTTTCTGTCACAAAATCATATTTTTTGATTTTGTGACAACCGCCCTTTTCATTCCAAAGTACAGATATATAGTTTAAAAAATATAGTATATAGTTTTTTTCAGACTTACGATAGACACACTTCAATTTAATTTTTGTAAATTGCCAAATTTTTTACACTTCAAGTCCATAAGAATTTTCTGGAGGGTTTATAATTAGCGAGTAGCGAGGACGCAAAGGTTAATTGTTTTAGTTCCACATTCACGTAGTGGATGGAACTATAGCAGCGATAAAGAAAAAAAAATGAATTTTTTTTTGTTCAAATAGGTTTAGATTATTTTTAAGATTATAGACACTGAATTATAATGGAATAAGTAACGATAAAAAAAAAACATTGAAATATATCGATGTCTTTTTAAGAATAAAAGAACACTACGTACCTATTTTATTCCATTTCAATTGATACAGTAGTAAATTTCACATCTTTAACGTAAGAACAAGAAGCTATAAAATCAATGTTACAACTGCAAGAAGTAAAAAGCGGAAGTCTACAAAACTAGTCTAGAACGAAAGAGTTTAAAGATATAAGAAGTCTTACAAAGAGAATTAGAGCCGGCAATGTTATTTTTTATTTTTTTCTGGTACATTTAGTGTATCAGGCCGGACCCAATTGTGGGTTCTTAACCTATATCTGCTGTAGAGAACAGCCGCCATGAATAATTAATGGCTGTAATAGATTGAATACTCAAGGAGAATAACAACCATTTTTCTCTGCCAGGGGCGTCTTATCTTTTATATAGGAATAGAAAAGGGATTCGGTTACATTTATCAGATTAATAATATATTCTTTCCAGAATTTTTAAAATTATTTCTGATTTTACTTTTATTTAATCTGTTATGCGACATTTCGGCACCCCAAGTGATTTATAGAATTTGTTAAGTTAGAGATTGTTATATTTTATAAGTGCATCTTATACATTTATTTTTAAACTATAGTTAGTAGATGGAATCAATTACAGATATTTTCAATGTAGCGATCATTACGCAGGTTACATTGGTGATAAGACTTTACACGCTCTGTGGAATGATAATCATTATTTATAATATTAGCGACATAGATACCTACATTTATACGAAATCTCAACAGGAGCTGGGGAAAATATAAAATTAGTCTCATCTACATACAGCTCGATAGTACTTTCACATGCTGAAAATTTAAAGACAACTTTGAAGCATTTTGAAAGAAAATTCAAAATTTGAACTGGCAAAAGTGGTCATAATTAAGGAGTAGGCCTTGCACATACTCGTTAGCAATGCTGCCGATTAGACTTAAGTTTAGCCTGTAATCAATATAGCAAAACTTGAACGGCTTAATTTATTTTAGACATGAAAGTCATCAGGGGTGGATAAAATAATTCCAGCATTCCTTAAATAGGGAATTAACTTGTTTGAATACTATTCAGAGCTAGTTTGGACCTGGACCAACCGGCTGGTGAAAGACAAGAATGGTTTTTATATGAAATTCAGGGAGTAACACCTACGTCCAGACCAAATCCGACTGATCAGCTTAATAGCGTTTCTCCTGGAAACCTTGGAGATACTAGCACATTTCAACTAACTGAAACAGCAATCTAACCTAACCTAGATAAAGTGACGAAAGCCACGTAGAAGCCAGAATGAAGTACTGACAATAGTTTACAGCAGCGGCGGCTGGTGAAATTTCAATATTTTTTTTCTCGTCTGTGGCGCATGGGACCCATACGAAATTTGGGAAATAACATCTAGAGAAGCACTTCTCTAATGACCCCTAAAAAATTTTGAAAAAGCAGTTTGCGAAAAAATTTTTGAAAATTCGTTAGCCTCCCCTGGGTCTAGGAGCTCCTGTTTATTTTTATTTTTTTTTGTCATATGCATTTGACTTTTCATAAAAATACAACAACAGATTTTGGAGTTTATGAAAATATTTTCATTACTAACTGAGATACAACGAATTGAAATATTGTAATTTGTTAAATTGTAAATTACAAAATTTCAGTTCATTGTATTTCAGTTAGTAATGAAAATATTTTCACAAACTTCAAAATCTATTATTGTATTTTTATGAAAAATCAAATGCATGTGACAAAAAAAAATAAAAATAAACAGGAGTCCCTAGACACAGGAAAGGCTAACGAATTTTCAAAAATTTTTTCGCAAACTGCTTTTTCAAAATTTTTTAGGGGTCATTAAAGAAGTGCTTCTCTAGATGTTATTTCCCAAATTTCGTATGGGTCCCATGCGCCATAGACGAGAAAAAAAATATTGAAATTTCACCAGCCGCCACTGGTTTACAGGCTGAAAGTAAACGGTTATAAGAAGAATCTATGTACTGAAGGCAGAAATAATGTAAATATTTCGTGCAAAGACGAAATTACCCCCCCCCCCCCATTTTACAGGGTACTGAACACGACGCAAGTAGTGGGAGAATGTTTTCATATATGAACGGATCTGGGGAGTGATTTATCGATGGGCTATACTTGAAATAACATGGAAGGGAGTTATAGGGTAAGTGACAACTGACCTAGGGGGTTGATTAAACTTCCGAGGGGTGGAAAATCTTTTTTTTTTAAATGATTCGGTTCAAACGCGTATCCCCTCGTTTTCGGCTGATCACGGGAAAAATAGTCATTATTAGTTCCAACTCTCCTCATCCGTCAAACGGTGAGTGAGGGGTGGTTTCTCTTCGTTTGAGGGATGAGGAGGGGTTGGAGCTAAAAAATGAATATTTCTCCCGTGATCAGCGACCCCGAAAACGGGGGACACGTGTTTGAACCGAATCATTTGAAAAAAAAATATTTCCCACCCCCCGGGAGAGTTTAATCAACCTCCTAGGTCTGTTGTCTGGACTTCATTTACCCGCTAACCCACTTCCATGTTATTTCAAGTATAACCCGTCGATGAATCACTTCCCAGACCCGTTTATATATGAAAATATAAAGGGATCCATAAAAGAGGTGGCCGTTTCAGGGAAGGTTGCTACGGTCAAAAACTTCTCTCGCCACTTTCATCGTGTTCTGCACCTTCGAGAACAGGGGGGGGTATTCTCATCTTTGCACGAAATATTTACAAAAAAGTCGTCTTATTATGCTTCATTATATAGACTACATCCCAAGGAAAAGTTACCTTACTAAAATACTTCAAGAAATAGTAATAGTACGGAAGCCATCGACAAAGATTTTGAGCCTCATCGCGACAAGAGAATTTCAAACTCTTCGGACAGTTTGGGTATGTATATCAGGTGATAGAGTAGATGAAGAAATAAGGTATGGCATAGTGATAGATCAAGAAAGTCAGGCAGAACGGGAGCAGGAGTTATGGGGGACCAACTAGGGATAGACATCATCCTGAACCTGGGTGGTACCGCAGCGGTGTTGCAAGTAGAATTCATAGCTATAGATATCTGTGTGCAAAAATGGTACGGAGGACATGTATTGATTAATAGAATCCGCATTATCACCTACAGCCAAACAGCTCATAAAAATCTGGAAGCAGTACAAGTACGTTTTAAAACAGTAAGAAACTGCCTGAAGTCTCTGGCGAAACTATAGGAATGAATTGGAGTAGACGCGAGGACAGAGTAATACAGGCAGGCAATGGACAAGGTAACCAGAGAAGGCGTTAAAAAAGGCTTGATGGGACCCGGAACGACTTGCGATATATCTTTCCTTACCGCACAAGGATAGATAAATAAACTGCTAAGTCAAGAACATTATACTTGATGGAAATACCGGTAGTGAGATGATCACGCACATTTATTGGTGAGCCATTCAAAGCAAAGAGAGCAAGAGAATTGCTTGAGCTGAGAAGAAAACAATGGTGAACTTTTCCGGTACTTATCTCAAATATTATTTTTTTATAAATGATTTCTTCTGAAATGTCTAATTTGCCTGAACTATATGTATTTTTGCACTTCTCGGTTATACTTCAATGAGGTGCGCTTTTTTACATAGCCGTTCATCTTTTAACTTCAGTGTCTTAAATTCTTCAACAAAACTAAATGCTTTACCGATTATGATCCTCCTTGTATTGATATATTATCTACCTGATATATGAATATATTTGTTGGTCGATAATTTATATTGTTTGTTCTATTTACATCATTAAAGTGTACCCTTGGTACTTTGGAAACGAACTCCCTTGGTCACATGCTTTGTTGAATATATTACTTCTAAATAGTTTACCGACAAATTATTTTCAAACTTCCTTTTAGAATTTCCTGCCTCATGTTTTGTGTTGTTGTTCTAATTTTGCTCCCAACTAACTTGGAATAATATAACTTCTTGCCTTTGAAGCTTAATGTTTTATACTTAATTAATATTGTAGTGTTTCCAAGAAATACTATTTTGCTTAGATGCGAGGGAACAAGGACTTTTATAAATTAAAGCAAAAACATTGTACCAAACCGTTAATAAAACAAGACGATTCCAAAAAATACCTATTTATTGGATATCAAGCATTAGTAAATATTATTGAAAACAAATACAAATTTGTGAAGAAATATATGGCATTAATTTTAAATAAAATAAAATTTCAATAGTAGTTTTACTTCCACATCCAGTGGAAGTATAGTATTTAAATTTTTAAAAATTTTTATTGTTCAAATAGGCTAAAAATGTCATGAAAGTCGAGATTTTAAGTTTGAGCGAAAAAAAATTCTGTGTGTCTGTCGGTCTGTATGTCTGTAACTTTTTTTGTGCGCACGTTTACTCTGGAACCGTTTAAGATATTGACTTGAAATTCGGTGCACATATGTACTTTAACGAGATCTGGAAACAGATTATATTTTCATCTTGTTCCGTCGAAGAGTTGGAGGGTAAATTGGGGTAAATTTGGGGTAAATATGTAAATTAAGCAGATAAGAGTACATCAAATTTGTATTTAGTTATATACAAGAGAAGCTAAGTCAAACAATTTTTTGGCATTAGCCACCCCCACCCATTATTAAAGGGGATGAAAAAATTGTGATTTAGTGTATGTACAAGAACCAGAAACCTCAAAATATTTTTTACTTCATCCACCTCCACTACCACCTCCAAATATTATATTATTAAAGTTCCATAACAGCATACATTTTTTTATACAAATAAAGCTTTGGTCGATTGGATTCCAACATTTTTCCGTGACTATTTCATTCCTATAAATTTCGTCCAATCAAAATCGATCATTTTAATCAAAAAATAGTTTCGCATCGACAAAATTTAATATTTAAAATTTTGCCAGGGTTGCTTAATCAACAAAAAGCCAGAATAAAGCAACCAACCTGTTTTTCAGCAGCAAATTTTCCTTTGTTTTTTGAAAACATAGTAACCGATTCAACAAGTAAGCGTCATTACAATAATTTTTGCAAACGTCAGTTCACGTCAGTTGTAAAAAGTGTGCGAAAATAATAATGCTAAATAGTTTGTTTGATATGTCAAAATTTACTTCCTATATCTAAGTTTTTTTTCCTCTGCTTAAATTTTTATTCATGAAATACTCATGACGAATACCATTCGTGATATAATTTCGTCTGATAAAATTTAATGATTATTCTACTCGAGTTTGTTGCTTTGGCAATTTCGCTCTTGGCATTGACAAAAATAACTCGCTTGACGGCTCGTTATTATACTCTTCGCAAAAACGAAGAGTATATTGTATTTGATCGGCACATTTCTAAAATCGTAAATATCGCTCCTAGAGAAAAAAATTTCATATTATTGTGTTAGTGAACGAATTCTGAACAACTTTCAAAATGTCCGTCTGTCCGTCCTTCCGTCACGTTTCTTGTAAGCACAATAACTTAAGAAAGAAAAGTCCGATTGTATTGAAATTTGGAAAGTAAGTTAGTGTTAGCTAGAGGAAGAACCCTATTGTTTTTGAAGAAAATCGATCAATAAATAAAAAAGTTATTAATTATTAAATTAAAAAAAAAAAAATTCTCTTAATTTTTGTCGCTTGTACTTAACAATCAATTTTCGTAGCAATATGTGATGGTGCAGTGGCTAAAATTTTGCCTTGCAATCCAATGATCGTGTGTTCGAATCCCACACAGGTTGGATATTTATTTTTCATTTTTTTTTTCATATAATTTTTTTCACAACAAAGATGGTATCACAAAATTTAAGATGTCCAAAACTAACATTATTTACAAGAAAACTGCGAAGAGTATCCTATAGAATGTGTAACAATTATATAAAAAGCTCAGTAAATTGGCGAAGAGAACCTACGTTTTTAGCTTGTTTTTATCTATCAATGTCAATCGCGAAATTGCCAAGCAACAAAAAAGAACAAAGGACCCCCGCACCATTAGCATTGGAAAACTCATTTCGATCGAATTTTCTTCAAACTTTGGGAATAGGTAGCTCAAGGGCTTCCTAACAAAAAATGTCACATGAAAAAATTGATTTACTGCCGTCCCTGCAGAATTAAAATGTCTGGAAGTTAAAAATCTTTGAAAAAATTAAAACAATTAAAAATCCTTTGTGCATTAAATCAATTCTTTCATATGGCATTTTTTGTTCGGAAGCCCTTAAACTATCTATTCCCAAAGTTTGAAGAAAATTCCACCGAAATGATTTTTCCAATGCTAATGGTGAGAGGTTCTTTGAAAAATAAAATTGTTAATACAAGACACTTTGTAATTTGGACATATAATTTGGTTTGCCACTATGTCCTTAATACCATTAATGAAACTTGCGAATATTATTATGTACGCATTTATGAAGTAAAAATAATTTGAAAAAATAAGTAGGAAAGTTACAATTAGGTAAAAAGTTGAAAATAACAGGCGAATAGCAGAAAGTGTCTAATAAAGTTTTATTAAAACTCGACGAAATAATTAACTTTCCTTCACAATAGTTTACCTGATTTTTTTGTGGCAAATCTTTATTAATAATTTCGTTTGTTCTCTCACTTTGAGCTTTGTCATATTTTCTCATTTAATTTTAATATGAAATACTGAAAATTCTACAACTTCATATTATAAGTAGTACACTATTTTAATTAAATTTTTAACTCTCAGTTCAAAGCACTGTAGGCCAAGAAAAATTGAACATTTTAAATGTTTCCCTCCTTTAAAATCTAGTTTCAAGTTTTTAAATTTGTACGCATACAGAACTATAATTCATAAATAACATTCTTGTTTATTCCAAATATAATTAGTGAACCGATGACATCCCCAGATTTACTATCTATGGTTAGAATCAAACTAAAAATGTCCTATGTAAAATACACATAAGAATCTAGTTGAGTGGTGCCATCTACAGTTATTATCTCGAATGTACTTCAGGTTGGCTAACTATGTCTATATACAGTGTGTGCTACCGCAGAATCCCATTATTCTGGAACGCATTACTCAGTTTTAACAATTGTTTTCGGACATAATACTCGATGTGTTTTAAAGGCCTAAATTAGTGGAAATTTAGAGATGAACTACTAGGCAATTTTTTTCTGCAAAGTAGATAGCGTATTTGATTTGCAGTTATCTCAAATACCTCTGTATACAATTTTAGCTCGATATATTTCGATATTCATTGGCGGACAAATTTTATCATTTTTCATTTTCTGACTGACACTGTATAAAAGTCTGTTAGGTTTATTAAAAAGGTAAAGTAGTTATTCGACTTAAGGCACATCAGGCGTTAAATGAGGAAGAAAAAAGAAAAGTTATTTCTCAACTAGATGGAGCTTCTATACATTATTCGGTTGTTGCATGTAGCTGGAGTAATGAAAATCTTCCAAACGAATGGATTGGATGAAATAGCCCTCTTATTCATTGGTTTCACATTTACTAGATCTAACACCGTTAGATTTCTTCTGTTAGGAAATTTAAGAGAAAAAGTTTACCACAGGAAACAACAAAATGTTAACGAATTAAAAGAAAGAATTGAAAATGGTGCATCTTAACAATTAATGAGGACACGTCATTTGAAATAGTGTTATGAAAAATGCATAATATGTGAATGGAGATATTAAAAAAATTTGAAATTTGTATGCTATGAATATTTGTGAAATTTTCTCCAGTCGTTTGTTTATCTAGTGTTTATTCATTTTTAAAGTGGTGTTGACTGTTGTACTATTTGATGCTGTTCGTGTTACTAGAAATAATAGTTTTTCAACTTTTGTTTTATTACTTAATAAGAGACATTTATATGGGGCCAGTTGAATAGTGAAAACTTTTAAAATTTGGCCATTGAATAACAAGCATCCTATATGAGGTATCCAGCAAACATTTTATATAAAGGTGTTTGAGACAACTGTGAATCGAAGAAGCTATTCACTTTGCCGATAAAAAATTCCCTAACAGTTCACCTCGGAATTTCGACCCAATAAAGGGAACTTAGTAGGCCTTGAAATTACAAAAATTACGTATTTTTCAAAGTGGCCAAATGAAGCTCATCGAGTATTATGTTAAAAAAAATCGGGCCTCGCATTCCACAATAGCAGAGTGTTGCAGTATTCAATAGCACACCTTGTATATACAAGGCAGAGTGTAACATTGTTTCTTTCTATGTACTACATATTTGAGTAAATTTGTTTGTTTGATGAATCGTTGGAGTACTTCCTGATGAGCTAGGAATTTGAAATTTGGCATGGAAGTGTAGGAGTACCTCTCGAACCCTTTATTTTCTTCCAAATTGCTGTTAGAGAATATCAATGCTGCATCCTCGGTCTAAGAAAATTTGTGTCAATTTCCATACATAATAGATCATGAATATATAATCGGAAAGAAATTGGGCCTAAAACTGTTCATTGTGGAATTCCAAATTTTATTATCCTTTCTTCATTATATATTATTTATAAATGCTACAGCTTACAGAAAGTAGCTTGGCGAGTAATATGCGCGAAGAAAAACAGAGATAAATATATGTTAGAAAGAGATGATCGGATACTAAGTATCTCAAAGTACAATTTGAGGTGGAAGTATGAGTTTAAAAAATAGTGCTTATTTATAATTAAATCGAAACAGATATTTTTCCGTAAATTAAACTAGTTGCTACTGCGCATTCAGTAACCAGCCGCCGAGCTACTTTCTGTAAGCTGTACTTCTAGTCTGTTAAATAGATAGCCACTTAACAAAACACAGTTCTTTTTATTAGTTTTGAATGTATGAATGTATCAAAATTTTTCGCCAAATCTAGGAAAATAGCTAAAGTTTTTGATATACATTTATTGTTTGATACAATTTACTTGTTAAACTACCTGTAGGTTAAATATCAGTTCTAATTCCCACCTCCTTCTATCCAGTTTGTGTATACAAATCATTCAAAAGTCATTATAATGTAAAAAGTTTATAATTTTACCTAATTTATTTACTTTCTGATGGATGAATATTTGCAAACCATATATGTTAATTAGAAAATATTTTAGATAGATTACTTAGCTTCAATTTTCATAAACATTTATATTTACTAGGATTTCTGATATCTGTGGGTTATTTGATCAATTGCAGCTGATTCAAACCAGAAAGTAATTACTTTTATTTTGCCGATGCAAAGCGATGATATATCGATACAATTACACATAAAGCAGTATTTAATGACTCGTAACACATCATGCATCGCTGTTTGATTGAATTTGGGGCCTCCCTTCTGATTCGCACCATATGGGAAATTATGTAACCAATGACGAAATAAAGTTCGGTTTAGCATTTTATTTAATTCTGATAAAGTAGATTTAATTACCATAGGTAACTTAGTAACTTAGTCAGTAAATGTTTTTGAAATTAAATTAAATTAATTATGCATTTTATATGTTTGTATTTTTCATCATGTTGAAAAAATAATTAAAACATCAGTATTAATTGCAAAATTATTAATTAAATTTTTGTTTTGTTATAGGATACGGCAAGAAAAAAATGGTGGGGCATGGTGTCCGAAGGCACAAATAAGTAGCGATGTAAAAGAATATTTGGAGGTCGACCTTCAAAAGAACCATCTAATGACGTGGACTGAGACTCAGGGTCGTTTTGGAAATGGCCAGGGTCAAGAATATGCCGAAGCTTTTTTAGTTGAATATTGGAGGGCTTCCCTCAACCAATGGGTGACGTACAAGGATTCCAGAGGAGAAAAGGTACATTTGTTATTAAGTTTTAATTTAATAATTGTTGATTTAAAAACTAAAATAGTATTATTCGTCAGCGTCAGGAGATTAACTGATCAGTGGTTGTAAAAATATCGATTAACGAATGACTTAACGGTACTCAGTTTATCAATAATTAGAACATTCTGCCTACCAAATACGCACTGCCCTTTGCTTTACATTAACAAAGATCCAGAGTACACCAGACAAATCTTCAATACTTCTCCATACAGATTGCATAATTTCCATGTATAGGTGACTCGAAAACTGTCACCCCGATTTCGTCCTTGGTCGGTTGTGTCGATACAATGTTTATCATCGAACCATCATGGACTTACATATTAAATTCGATACATAGGTATATAAAATATTTCTGTATGTAATTGTCTCTGAGGGTCTGATCTATTATTTAATAACATTATTGAATTGTAACTCACTTTTTATTATTTTTTGCTTGATTGCCTGATATATACCATATTGATCATTCTTAACAATATATAGGTTAGTTTTTTATTAGTGTGTGAGTAAGAATCACACCGCAAATGGTTTGTGACTCAAGCATCATTCTAGTTGGCCTTCCTTTGCTGTATGACACGTTTGGCAGAATCACGTTATCTGTTGAGATCACCTTTCCCATAAGTTTCTTGGTAAAATCAGCCCAAAGTTTTGCAAGGTTGTCTTCGCTGTTTAACATTTAATTTGCCCTAAGCCGTTAACTATTCCGTAGTCTTTTTTCCTCTTCTTTTCCTTTAATGTTGCCACAAAATGATAAGACGTGGCAGAATAGGTTGCTGACGAGCCATTTTTGTCATCGATAACAATACATTTGAAAAGTTGCATAGAGACTTTTCTTCTTAAAATTTGATGTTTTTCAGCTCCAAATTTTTTTATTATTTTTTAACTCCTTATGAATTAGCAAGCCCCCACATAATATAGAAACTCTTCTTCATACCTTTCTTGCTAAATTGCAAAAAAAAATCTAATTCATATGATGTTATTCCAAAATTAAAACCTCTAGTTCTGTACTATTGGGTATATGTACACAAAAATATATGCTGTGTATGGAAATTGATAATATTATAATATAATTGAAGTGACGACGTACCTAAAAACATACAATTTAAATATATTTCCAATTCCTTTCTACCAAAACTTTTTCTCGGAATTTCAATATTAGACAGATATTGTAAAAAGTTTTTAGAAGTAGGTGCTTGATGATAAATTTGTCAATAATACATCCAAAAGCCACAAAATTTATACATTTAAGTACTGTGAATTTAATTAAAAGTTGAAAACTCACTGGCGTAAAATATAACTTGAGAAAATAGATTTATGACAGTTTATAAGAACGTATCAATGCCTGCCGAGGACAAATTAGTTTTAAACTTTTTAATCAACTTGTCGCTGACGGTCCCGGGATTCTACTTGCTTAATCTTACAAATACAATTATAAACTTGTTCGTTAATATTATTACAAGATATCTCAACTTTTTATTCATCCTATAAGCAGCGATACTTAAATTTTGGCATTAACAAATGGATGATTATTAATTTTCTTGGATTTCCAAAATGACATATTTCATCATAACAACTCGTTAAATTATATGTTTCCTTTAAGCTCTAAGATGCGTAGTTTATAATTCTCTACAAAAACAGAAATCTCAGTTTTGCTACAATGTTGTCACTCACGTTTTAATGAACAATATACTGCATAACCAAAACAGGATTTGAAGTGGACATTGACGGTTTGAAAGTAGATATGGAGAGAAATTTAATTTTTTTGTCATATGTGTGTCTCAAACATTTTGTAATGAAAACTGTAGAGCATAAAAAGGCATAAATTAAAGATATATATGAGGACCAACGAGTCCGAAACACGTGTCCACGGTTGCTCTTTTTCTCTGCGGTCTTACCCATGAATTTTCCCCTGGTTGTGATAAAGCTTTGGTCCGCATTAATATCTCCTATTTTTTATATATATGTGTGTGTGTGATTTACACTTTCATCATCGATACTGTCTAAGCTAACATGGGAAAAAATCTAGCTTTATAGATATTAACGCGATAAATCTGTCGCTACCTCCCTGGCTGTATACAGTATAATTCCAAAATAGCGAATGATGATCTAATGGTTACACCTTTGGTTTGAAATTCAAAATCGCGGTTTCGAAACACAGACAGACATAGATGTATGGTTGTTTTCTTTTTACTTCTTTTATAGTGACGATTGATTCACCAATTAAGTCGTCATCATAATATTTAAAATGTCCAAAAATTCGTCCAAAACTTATATTTTTACCTGCTTCAGGCTCTTTCCACCTTAAACGCAGAAGAGGCGGGGCGCCAGAATTACAGCTGTTCTTTGTTTGCTTCAAAGACGATAAGAGATCATTAGACAATCACTCGCCTACATGCTTCCCCGAATGAGTAAAATATTTTTAAAAATTTACTAGCGCTAGTAAATATTCTGCCCTCTAAAAGCATACTATATTTAAAAGTGTCATAATATTATAATTCATTTATTTTACATCTTTCGTTTACCGAAAGGGAAGGGAAGTAATGTAATCTAGAGAAAAGCACTCTTCAACAGTTTTTTTAAACACACTACATAAAGTGACGATCTTAAATTCAAAGCCGGATTTATTTTTTTATGCGGGTGATATTGTTGAAACAAGTACCTAGTCATTTCTTCCAAAATTGCTATCTACCGTAGTATAAAATCAAGCTCGTGAAGAATACGCAATGGACTAGTCACCCTATGTTATAATGCGATATTGCCCACTGTGCTACGGTACGGGGCGAGGACCACAATATTGTCTCCAAGATACCAAATATAAAAATCTGAAATATTTATTTTGTAATAACCAATGGACTAATGTTTATTAGTTCAACATCGTAGAAATATACTAATTGTAAAAAAAAATAACTTTTTTTTTGCTCAAATAAGTTTAAAATATCATGAAACATCGAGATTTTAAGTTTGAAAAAAATTCTGTCTGTCGTTCTGTCGGCCTATAACTTTTTTTTGTGCGCAAGATTACTTTGGAACAGTTTAAGATGTCGACATGAAATTTGATATACCTATGTATGTTATATAATATTACACGCTATCTTATTGCGACTTAGCCATAATAAACCTTCACAGGTATATCGTATTTCACGATAACAGCTTCTCTTATTAATTGCTTATCTTCAAGATATCATATTACACCTTTGTTTCTCATAACTTATGCAGACTGCAGAACTGCAAATCCTTTGTTCTATATTTTGCTTACTCAGGTTCTGTATGTTATAAATATGACTAAACACGCTTTATTAAATCAGTTATTAAACTCAGTTAGAATGCAACACTTCTAATTTATTATTCTAATTCCTTCTCCAAGAGCCAACGTTGGCTCCATTAAATAAATAAATCCTTTTTAAAAAGTCACTCGTGTAAATCGTGATCTAACATTGGCGCAGTCGGTAGGATCCGTAAACATCATCAGAACAAGAAGCCTAACTGGTAGTGAAGCGTAAGAGAACAAGGGGAACATCTGCAAAAGGTGCCTAACTATTGCGTGTACATCTATTAGAACAAGGAGACCTTTCTCACTGGTGGTGGCGGATCCCAATCCCTTGACGGACGAAGAACCTACTCATGGAGATGAAATTAATGTAAGTCATTTTTAAGAATCATCTCGTTATTTTATTTTTCATTTTTACAATTATTATTTCTCACAATTATTTACGTGTATTATACCACTAATACACTCGGCAAACAAAGCCAATTCTGTTGTCAAACAAATCCTTTACAAGCTACAACGCAACAATTCTAATTTTAAGTTATATATTTTCGTATTCACGAAACGACTGTGTATTATACAGTTAATACACAATTCATTTACGACGTAACAAAACAAGCTAATTTTAATTTAATTTCCGTATCATACTGCTGATACGTAACCAATTTTAGTTCAAAAATCTCTAAATAAAAAAGCAAAATGCCTGATAGAGCTCAACCAGAGACTGTTCAACCAGTGCCACCGGCACCAGCCGAACAACAACAACAACAACCACAACAAATTGAGCCTTACAAGCTCTCTGAAATTTTTTCACTAATACCAGAATTCGATGGCAACGCCATAAATTTACAGACATTCCTAAACTCGTGTTCCTGTGCACAAAGTATGGCAATTCATGACCAAAAAATTCTATTAACCATGCACATCAAAAATAAATTAAAAGGCAGAGCCGCCGAACTTATAAATTCACGCAACCCTAGCACATGGCCAGAAATAAAGGCACTACTAGAAACTCACTTCGGAGACTCCCGAGATTTAACGTCCCTAATTCAGGACCTACAACGAATTCACCAATTACCTAGTGAATCCGCCTTAACATTTGTTTCGCGTTTACAAACGCACAATGCGAAAATGCACGCTGCAGTGCAAAAACAAAATTTAACTTCGGAGCAAAGAACCGCGCAAACAAACCTGATTGAAACTATGACATTAAATAATTTGTTAACGGGTCTAGAACCAAATCTAGGCAGAATAATACGTGCCAGTAACCCTCCTTCTATAATGAACGCGATTATTAGAATTCGTAGAGAGCTACAACTCTCTTATTTTGAACAGCAAAAATTCCCAAAAAATAGTCCAGTCAAAAATCCAGTAATTCAACAAAAGCGACCACAAGGTCCCAATTTGCAACAAAAGTTTTGTTCCTTCTGTAAACGGAATGGACATGTAATAAGCGAATGCCGCACAAGGCAACAGTCTCAAAACTTCCAGAGACCAAGTTTCCAAGGAAACTCAAACTCACAAAATTTTTCTCATCAAAACTTCGCACAACCGAGTAATAATCAATTTAGTCAGAGGACATTCCCTCAAAATAATCAGCCAAATCAATCACAGCAAAACAGGCCCTCAGCCATAAGGCCGAACCCTAATTTTATGCAACAGCGACCATCAGCTATCCAACCTAACCCAAATTTTAATCGCTTTAACCAGCAAAAGGCTCATCATTTGAATTACGAACCCTATGACAATTATGATAATCAATGTAACTATAATCAATATAATGACTACTCACCCGATTATCAAAACGTAAGTGATAGTTATGAAAATTACGATTCAGGCAACGCTCAAAACTTTTCAGATAATTATACGGCTAATTCTCAATATTATGAGCAGTACGAGAATTATGCTGCTAATTCTCAAACACTACAGGAGGATTATACTGCTAATCCTCAGGATTTTCGCTTAGATCCGGAGTACCCCACGGATACTCCAACACAACAAATAGACCAATTCGACCAAATATCAAACCAAATACAAACAATGAATCTCAACGACAGTTTCGATCCAATGCTGAACTTCCCAGAACAGACGTTCATGTAAATACGCTTTCTCACACCCTATTAACCGTAAATTCAAAAAATCTTTATTACATCAAAGACGCAACCGGCAAATTTAAAATTTTGATTGACACGGGTGCAGGAATTTCAATTTTTAAACCTAAAACAGCTGAAAATTATAGACGTAGATCCCCTGAAAATGTAATTATACAGGGTATTACTGATCAAAAAATTTATATCAACGAATCTGTTCTCATCCCCTTTTCAGATGAGTCACACAAGGTTTATATCTATAACCTAGATATAGATTTTGATGGACTACTAGGCGCAGACTTTTTAGAACATTACGAATGCCGAGTAGATTTCAAAAATAAACAACTAGTCACAAATTTTAAAACCGTACCACTATTTAAAGTCACGGAAGAAACTACAGTAAATTTACCTGTACAACCAACTGGTAACTCTAACATCAAAAACCAAAATCCAAATTTAGGCAACATCAAAAATTTAATTTCTATCGAACCTCGTATAGAAAATATCTGTAAATTAAAATGTAATCTGCAAAATACCGAGGCTATACTGTTAGCCCAAGAAATTGAAAAAGTACGCCTACCAAATGCTCTCGTAAAAATCGACAGCAACGGAGAATTTTTAACTTCGATCGTGAACGCTAACGCAATACCGAAAACTATAAATTTCTCTAACCTTAAACTAGAACCAGTACAAAAATTCAAATCAATTTTTAATTTAAATACTCAAAATTCCGACAAACATCCACAGACAGACAGATCCTTCGAAATTAGGAACGAATTGCGCTTGGATCATCTAAACGAAGAAGAGGCCGAAATAGTAACGCAGCTTTGTTTAGACTTTCAAGATATATTCTATTTGGAAGGAGACAATTTAACTTTTACTAACGAAATTAAGCATTCTATTGACACCGAAAATTCCCGACCGATATTCACTAAATCGTATCGATATCCTCAAGTCCATAAAGAAGAAGTTAAGTCCCAAGTATCGAAAATGTTAAGTCAAGGTATTATTCAACCCTCAATCTCACCTTGGTCCTCTCCTGTCTGGGTAGTTCCCAAAAAACTGGACGCTTCTGGTAAACAGAAATGGCGCGTCGTAGTCGACTACCGCAAACTCAACGAGGTTACAATTGGTGACAAATATCCTCTGCCCAACATTTCCGATCTTTTAGACCAACTTGGCAAATGCCAATATTTCACAACCTTAGACTTGGCTTCTGGTTTCCACCAAATTGAAATTAATCCCGCAGATATTCAAAAAACTGCTTTCACAGTTGAGAACGGTCATTATGAATTCGTGCGAATGCCATTTGGACTCAAAAACGCTGCATCAACTTTTCAAAGAGTTATGGATAACATCCTGTTAGGTATTCAAAATGAACGATGTCTCGTCTACATGGACGATATCATTATTTACTCTCCTACAATTCACGAACACATTTCTCGTCTAACCGAAGTCTTTAAACGCCTTCAAAAAGCCAACCTCAAAATTCAACCAGACAAATGCGAGTTTCTCCGCAAGGAAGTCGCTTATTTAGGACATCTCATTACAAAAGACGGCGTAAAACCGAACCCTTCGAAAGTTGACGCTATTTTAAATTTTCCTCAACCGAAAAATCCAAAAGAAATTAAATCATTTCTAGGCTTAGCCGGATATTACAGGCGCTTTATCCCAAATTTCTCCAAGATAACCAAGCCTTTAACAAAACTACTACAAAAAGACGTACCATTTCTCTTCAACAATGATTGTATAAATTCCTTTCAAAATTTGAAACAAACATTAACGACAACTCCGATATTAATCTACCCCAACTTTGATGAACCTTTCGTTCTAACCACTGATGCGAGCGCATTTGCCGTCGGCTCGGTGCTGAGCCAGGGGCCCATTGGCAAAGATTTACCCATTGCCTATGCTTCTAGAACCTTGTGCAGTGCAGAAACTAAATATTCAACGATTGAACGCGAGCTTTTATCCATAGTATGGAGTGTAAAGCACTTTAGACCATACCTGTACGGTAGAAAGTTCAAACTTGTCACCGACCACAGACCACTCACCTGGCTATTCTCTATAAAAGATCCAGGAAGTAGACTTGCTCGTTGGCGACTCAAATTAGAAGAGTACGATTACGAAATAATTTATAAACCCGGCAAAATCAATAAGAACGCGG
This sequence comes from Rutpela maculata, assembly GCA_936432065.2. Taxonomy (NCBI): domain Eukaryota; kingdom Metazoa; phylum Arthropoda; class Insecta; order Coleoptera; family Cerambycidae; genus Rutpela; species Rutpela maculata. Next base: position 117,943,763 of record OW386285.2, read on the forward strand.
ATGCACTTTCCAGAATCAAAATTAATCATTTTTCTGAATGTTCCAAATTCTATTCAAAGGTTCTAGCCGCGAACGACGAAGAGTCAGACGACGACGAAAACCCAGACGATAATAACGAAATCACTAACGAACAGATTTCCCAAGAATTTGAAACTTTCGCCAACTTATATAAAACAACATCTTTAATTGACTATTCGAAAATCAAAGCCTCGAACAAACAACTTTTGTATCGAGAACATAAAGATATTATAACCTTTTTCCAACAAAACAACTTACAAGACCTACATCACAAAATTATCGAGGACATATTCGAAGAAAACCCCGAATTTCATAACGATAAAATCAATATTGTATCAAGCAAAACAGTCAGACATAGGAGATATTTTATCATCCCTCTACCTTTTGATATCGAATCTGTAATTGAACATCTATTTTTGGTACTATTTAAAAATCAAGATGTTCTAGATCTCTCTAAGACATACTTTGTCGAAAATAATTTAGACCTCCCCATACTTGAAATCCTATCATTCATTTTCGCGGAAAAAGACTTAAAAGTAGTAATTTGTCAAGATATCGTCAGAACTGCCGACGAAGACGAAATTCCAATTATATTGGAGCAAAATCATTTTGGTAAAAATAATCTACACCGCGGAATAAACGAAACTATTCGAAGAATTAGAGAAAAATACACTTGGCAAGGTCTAACTAAAGACGTTGAAAATTTTATAAAAAATTGCGAAACTTGCCAAAAAACTAAAGTATGCCGGAAAAACCTTAATAACCCTCTAGTAGTCACAGAAACCCCAAGAACACCATTCGAAAGAATCAATATCGATTTATTTGAATTCCCTACTCGAAATTATGCTTTAACCATTCGCGACGAATTAACTAAATTCACGCAAGCATATGCAGTCCCGGATAAATCCGCAAAATCTGTCGTAAACACTTTGTTGTTATATTTCCAACATTATGGTACCCCATTAAGAATCCATTGCGATTACGGTGGCGAATTTGACAACCGCTTGCTCAAAGATCTCTGCACCCTCTACGACATAAAATTAACTTATTCAAGCGTAGGACATCCCCAATCGAACGGATCCATAGAAAGATTTCATGCTACTTTAGCCGAAATGATAAGAATCCACAAAACTGAAAACCCAAACGAACATCCTTTCACGATTTTACCATATGCAGTAATATGCTATAACAATTCGGTAAATAAAACACACGGTTTTACCCCATATGAACTTATCTTTGGTCATACATCTAACAGACCACCCGAAACCTTGTACAACCAAAAAGAATTAATAACTAAATACGTTAGAGATTTAAACAATAGAATATCCCACTACTATAAAATAGCCCGTAGTCGAACACAATCTCAAAAAGAGAAAGCAAAAGTTCGCTTCGACAGAAATATTCCCCAAAAACGACCTGAATACAAAATAGGTGACTTAGTTTATGTAAAAGAATCACAAATTAAGAACAAACTACAAAACAAATTTAACGGTCCCTTTAAAATAAAAGAAATTTTTCAAAATTCTGCTACCCTATTAAATCTCGAAACAAAACAAGAAACTAATGTAAATTTTGATAGAATGAAACCATATACTGAAAATTAAATTTATTTTCAGGTTTCTCCTGCTGTTCGGATCAGCACTCTGTCAATACAAAATTACCCTGATCAATAACACTGTTGGTGTATACTATCACCAAGACACGGACATCGTGGTGACAAATGACAAATGGACTCTGCTAGTGCATAAAAATATTTCATCCCTCAAACTAGCTTTTGACAAAAACCAAAATAATTTAGACAGAATCTTGAACACCCTTGATGGTGCTGACCAAAAATCAATCCTGTTTAGAAGCGAAGTCAAAACAGAGTTTAACCTTTTAATGCAAATAGCTAGTTCGATAAAAACGAAATTTGACGAAGTCTTTTCAGACACAAAGAGATATAAACGCGGAATACTTAACGGTTTCGGAACAATATTCAAATCAATTACCGGAAACTTAGATGCCGAAGATGGCGAGTACTACACTAACTGTATAAATAAATTAAATAATGACGAACATCAATTAGAAAACTTAATCAAAAATCAAATCTCAGTTACGACTTCTGTTATCAAAAATTTCAACTCAACTATACAAAAATTACAAATTGATGAGGAAACATTTAACAAAGATATCAAAGAAATTGAGCACACAATTCAAACTATGACTCAAACGATCCAAGCTGCCGAAATAAAACTAAAATTTCTATACATTTCCGAACAACTAATGGCCAGCTATTTGTATATCGAAGACAATCTAAACGATATTTTAAATTCAATAACATTCGCCAGATTAGGAATTATTCATTCATCAATCATAACACCTGATCACTTAGTAACGGCGTTACAAGAGATTTCACAGAGTTTGCGAAGGAACAATTTACCTCTTCCGATTAAACTATCAGCAGTTGCTCAATATCTGGATATTATTGAACTAAAAGCTTTTCAACTAGATTCTAACTTAATATTTGTTTTAACAATACCTCTCATTGAACCTCAAAATTACAACACCTTTCGTCTGTACCCTATACCTATACTTGATAACAGAACTGGTCTACATCACTTTTTATCTATTTCACAAAAGTTTATCGCGAGAGACGATGATTCTTTAATGTACATACCTATACAAAATTTGAAAGAATGCAAACTACTTTATTTTGGAACCAAACTATGTTCGAACCTGTTTGCTTATCCTATCGACCAAAATGCCATTTGTGAAGCTAGAATATTAAAACCATTGCCGAAACTCCCAGAAAATTGTCAAACTTCCTTCATCATTAGTCAAGGATACAACGTCCAAGAACTTGAAGACAACACATGGCTAGTAATTAATTCCGAACCACTTCACATTACCATCAACTGCCCGAAGAGAGAATCCATAACAGAGCTAATTAACAAAAATTCCATCATAAAACTACAACCAGGATGTTACGCCTATGCAGGCATTACTCGAATACAAGCCAGTGCTAAAGACTTTTCCGAAATTAAGGACAATTCACATCCAATCCAAATTCCTTTTGAATGCTGCAATCACATGCCCGACAAAATCGAAATCCCAAAATTAAAACCTCTTAAATTAAACAGTCTCGACGTAGAAGATTTAGATATTGCTAAAAACAAACTAGAGCAATATTCCAAAGACCTAGACGACCTCATAAACGAACCTTTTGTGACCAAACATGTATCTTGGTTCACATACTTCATAATCACTCTCATCATCCTATTAGTTCTACTTTACATAACTTGTAAATGCAGAAGAAGAAGATGTGGAGCATTGCGAATCCAACCCTCAACGGATAACCCTCTTTCACCTCCTTCAGAGCGAAGCAGAGTATTTACCAAATTTCCTAGACTGATCCCTCCAAGAAAGCGACCCGGTATTAGACCTCAAGAAGAAGAGGACATCGAGTTAACATAGACTTTCATGTGGAGTTTCACCCTTGTCTATTAATTTAGACTATTGTATTTTATCCTTATTACGTTATGTAATGTTTTATTATCGCTTACCAATTTTAACTTTTACATTATTTTATTATTTTGCTTTGTATTCATTCAACATTGTTTCAATTTATTTTTGCATTATATTCATTTAACGTTTTAACAATTTTCAAAAGTTGCTGCATAACATCAACTTTTTTATTAAGGGGGAAGTTGTTATATAATATTACACGCTATCTTATTGCGACTTAGCCATAATAAACCTTCACAGGTATATCGTATTTCACGATAACAGCTTCTCTTATTAATTGCTTATCTTCAAGATATCATATTACACCTTTGTTTCTCATAACTTATGCAGACTGCAGAACTGCAAATCCTTTGTTCTATATTTTGCTTACTCAGGTTCTGTATGTTATAAATATGACTAAACACGCTTTATTAAATCAGTTATTAAACTCAGTTAGAATGCAACACTTCTAATTTATTATTCTAATTCCTTCTCCAAGAGCCAACGTTGGCTCCATTAAATAAATAAATCCTTTTTAAAAAGTCACTCATGTAAATCGTGATCTAACATGTATTACAGCGAGATTTGGCACTAGATTATATTTTGATCTTATTGTATTGAAGGGTGGATGGTAAATGATGGATAAATAGATAAAATAAGCAAGTGAGGATCCATACAATTGGGATTTAGTATATGTACGAGAATTCAAAGTACCAAAATTTTTTTTTGCATCAGTCATCCTCACTATCACACCCATTACCACCTCCATCCCGTTATTTAAGGGGGGAAAATAAAATAAAATTATGATTTAGTGTGTTTGTATATAAGAACCAAAGGCCTCAAAATTTGTTTTGACATGAGCCACAATTCCTATTATTAAAGGGGTTAAAAACATAAATTTAGAAAAAAATCAAAAATAAAAATAAAAAACGAGAACCAAAGGCCCCAAAAAAATGTTTTAACATGAGCCATCCTCCATTACCAGCCCCACTATATTATAAAAGAATAAAATTGTGATTTAGTGCTTGTACAGGGACCAAAGGCCTCATTTTTTTTCTTTTGGCATCATCCCACCGAAAATTTAGATGTGGAAGTAGTGATTCCTTAGGTAGCAGTTTTTTTGGACGTTAATTGTTGGAGATATTCGAATCGCGAGGTTTGGTGAGATTCAAATTTTAGTTTTTAGCTAATTTTCAAATATGTGGTTCGAAAGGCCATTTATTCAAGTTTTAAAATCACAATATTTATTTTTACAGTTGATTGATTGACTGATTGATTTACCAGCATGCGGTAGGCATTGCTCCCAGGGTTATACAGCTGGGCGTGCTACGTCCACGCTGGGCTGGATTAGTGTCATGCTTATTATCATCAGCGAGAGCCACATAGCGCATGGTAAAGGAATGTGGGATGGGAGGTATAGGTATTTGTGAGATGCGTTACCGCATTGTGTCGTGAGGGAGCGTTTCAGCTTCTTTTTCTGTATTTTTGGTTCTGGACCTCCGCCTCTTTTGGGTCTTCTTGTGAGATGTGTTGCCGCGTTGTGTCGCTGCTGTTTGTACTCTTCTTTTTGTATATCTGCTTCTGCAAATCTTCTTCTTCCTCTGAGCCTTCTGATTCCTCCGTTTCTGATTCTGGCAGAGTATATATCGCTGCGATTTCTTTGTGGAATTCATTTTTTCGCCTCGCTGTTCTTTCCCAGTGTGTTTGGTCCTTTCCCAGTTTGCTAATGATCCTCTCGATTGTTGTTTATTTTTTAGTTTGGTGCTGTTTAATGTTACTGCTTTCTTCAGTAGATGTGTTGGTTTTCTTTTTTGGACGTGTCCCCAGCCCAGTACTTCATTGCGTACATTTCTATACTTTTGTTATTGTCTTCCCTTCTATTAGTGTTGAAGTTTTTGTCGCTGTTTTCGTCCTGTTCTTTTTGTTGAGTAGTTGAATGATGTCCCTTTCAGTTCTTCTCAAACTTCTTCTGTTGGCTTTTGTTGTTGCCTCGTTTTTAACTCCATGGCATCATTGGCAATATGATGGTTATGTGCAGCCGTTTGGTTAGGCAACATGATAGTTTGTTTTTCTCGATGAACTGTATAATTGTCCTTGTAACTCTGTATGCTGTTTTTATTCTTTCCATTACTGTTCCTCTCCTTCTCAGTTGGTTCGTCAGATATATTCCTAGGTATTTCAGTTTGTTCGTTGTTCTTAGGGAGTAGTCACCTATTTTGTATTCTTCTCCACTAATCCGACTCTCTCTTGTTAACGTGTCTCGCTCCATTATTAGACTTTTCTTGAAATTTATTTTCAGCCCAGATGTGTCCAGATGCGGTTTCATGTTTTCTAAGAAGTTAAGAATTTGTTGCTCTTCTTTTTCGACAATTAAGAGGTCATCGGCCGATGCTAGTACGATTGGGGTTCTCGGTGTTTCCGTGTCTTCGTTGAAATTTGGTGTTTCCCTTATTGTGTTTTGTATTATTTGGTCTAGGACCGTGGTGAATAGTCGGATATAAGAAAAATAAGTGTAATTATGTTCAATTTGACCATTTTAAAACTTTGCCTAAAGATTTCAGTATCATCTGAGTTTATCGGAGTTATTTTTTTTGTCATGGATATAATAGAAAATACTATCCTACAAAAGATATAAAAAAAAGTTGTACATTTTGACCCATTTTGAAAAAAAGTAGTCCGAAATGTAAATATTACACCTCATAATTGTTTTCCGCATGGTAAAATACTGCGTCGGCTTGGGAATAGTTCTTAATAATTATTGCTGGAATTCAGTTCACAAAAAATGTTGCAATAAATTTTGTCCTCAAACGTCCGTAACTGCTATTGTAATTAAAAACTGGAAATGGATAGCATACGTTGAAACAATATTAATTTTTCTATTGATCCTATGCAAAATATTTTCTATTGTACTTTAAAATGGAAAAAATAAAAATACTACTAGTTAGACATGTGATTTTATTAACCTGAAACTTTCAAATGTCTCGAATAATAAGCTCTACGAAAAAAAATGTTCATAAACAAAATTTAATCATTTCTCGGAGGAAATACATTGGTGCTAAAATTATTCATTATTATAATAATAATGTGAGTCCCCTCTCCTCTTACCTATCAGGGTGCTTGATTTATGTGAGTCCCTTCGCCTCTCACTCATCAGAGTGCTTGATTTACATGAGTTCCTTCTCCTCATCATCTTTCAATTAAAGTAAGTGCTCAAAATGGTGGCCCTCGACTTTCACTTTCACTTATTAATCCGCATTTCAAATGACTGTACACAACTGAGAAATGTGTCTGCTTGGATCAGATTCCCACGTGTTGTTGGTACTTGTTTATAAACTTTGTCTTTGAGATAGCCCCTCAAAAAGAAATCTGGCGAAGTAAGATCTGGTGATCTAGCGGGCCAATTTACCGGATCAACTCTACCGATCCAGCGACCATTGCAATCACGATCAAGTACTTCACGTGCTACCAGTGAATAGTGTTCTGGACAACCATCACGTTGAAACCACATGTTCTTTCGCACTTCTAAGCTCAAGTCTACAAGTAATGTTGGTATTTCATTTTTCAAAATGCCTCGGTACATTTGATAATACAAGTTGCCTTCAATAATGTGGGGGCCGATGAGTGTGTTGCCAATTATTCCACACCATACGTCGACAGCCCAAGGACGTCGATATTCAACTTGGCGAAGCCAGTGCGGATTGTGTCGATAAACCGGTCCGTTGCTTGTAAAAGACGACTCGTCGAAGAACAATACGTAACGGAAAAAAATGGGGTTTTGTTGTATTTGTTCACATGCCCACTGACAAAAGTTACCCGATTTTGGAAATCAACGCCATGAAGATCTTGGTGTGATACGGATGATATTTATATTGTTTTAATATTTTCTAAACACTGGTCTGGGACAATCTGGAATCGCTAACTATTTCTCGTGTACTAACATGAGGATTAACAGCCACTGCAGCTAAAACTGCAATTTCATTATTTTCTCCAGTGACTGTTGCTTGATGGGTTCTTTTTCTCGGTTGAACATTTCCGTCAGTAGTAAATTGTTTGACAGTACGATAAAATGAGGCACGTGACGGGTTCTATCCAGAAAATGCTGAACGTAGAGATCGACAGTATAATCAAGACTCCTGCTAGCTTCTCCATAAACCAGAACCATTTCAATTTTCTCTTGTATAGTTAAATACTCCATTTTGAAGTAGTATCAACAGCCTAATGGAAACAGGTCTTTTTGTTTGCGAAATAATCTTCGAACTGAGTAAAATGAGTTGTTTCTTAAAGTTATTTCTTTCTTTTCTACGTATATTTCCAAAAAAATAAAACAAATACATAAAAAAACACGAAAAGAAGAAATAACCTAAACGTTAAATGTAAACATAATAAAATATTTTTATATAAAGTATTTTTAACATAAGAAATGGTATTTTTAAAACAAACTACAAAAAAATACACATAAAAAACACGAAGGGAAGAAATAACACAAACGTTAAATGTAAACATAATAAAATATTTTTATAAAAAGTATTTTTAACATAAGAAATGGTATTTTTAAAACAAACTACAAAAAAAAATACATTAATTTAAAAGCAGATTTAATAAAGCACTGCGATAAGTCATCAGCGAAGGAAATCGCGTTGACCAAGCCTATTCTGGGTTACTATGATAGTAGTTTTCTGACAAGTATTGTTTTAAGACTAATTTTGATTATTTACAATGAATATGTGGTATTTTTTATTACAAACGTATTGCAGAATCGTATCGTAGTTTCTCAGTAGGAGAAATAAAAAAAAAATGAGTTTCGTCGATTACAGCGCCATCTATCATGAATCGAAAAAAATATTTCAGACATATCCTACGTATTTTTAGCTGTAGAATCTGAATCTGCAATAAAAAAATATTAGTTCCCATTTAAGATTCCAAACCTACAAGGAGGGGGGGGGGGGGACTTATTTTAACCCAATGTATTTCCTCCGCGGAATGATTAAATTTTGATTATAGAATTTTTTCCGTACAGGGCTTATTATTTGAGATATTTGAAAGTTTCAAGTTCAAAAAATCACTCGGTATACTATCAATTTTGGGCCGAAATTTGTAAAAATACAAGCTTTCATTATCACTTCTTTATGACATCTCCTACAATAGGTTGAAAAATATCTCCCCCTGTTTAAAAACTCCATTTATTAAGTTGATATTTAAATAATATTATCATCAATATATTACTTTAATATTTTTATATTAAATTTTCAATATAATCTGGGTAAGCAAGGAAAAATATATAGCAAGAGAGGATTTAATTTACATAACATGAATATTACAATATACCACACATTATTTTAAATATGTAAACTTTAAACTTACTACTCTTACGCAGTAAACTTTAACTGCAGTAATTTTTAGAACTTATTTATTCAATAATTTCCTAAAAATTATTCATGAGAATTTCTCTCGCTGAATTACAAAAAAAAAAAGTATTGATTAAATTACTTGTGTTATTTAATTAAATTTTAACTACAACAAAGCAGTTTTATTCAGAAAATTATTTCTGTTTCAGTTATTAAACTGAACATCTGAATAATTATGAAATTGCTAATTTAATTTAGTTCTAGGAATAAAGGTACAAAGGATAGTTAGGCCATATGCATATTTGTGTCATGTTTGGTCTTCAAATAGCGACCGTATCCTAACCTAAGTATTCCCTTGTGCGGCCACTATTCACTATGTGCATAATCGACTCTAGAATTCTAGTTTCGCAACTTTACTATAAGCGACCGTTAACAATTAGTGCTTCCACTTTATTACCCATAGTTACGATGTTTATGAAAATAGATGTTTTAAAGTTTTGTTCGCAAGAAGGGTTCGTACTTGGGGATAAATCTTCATCGTATAATGGCCTATTTGTTTATCAAGATTAATGCGGTGCCGGAGAATTGAAATATCTTGAGAATTTACTTGTAGAAGACGTTGATATATCTTTAAAAAGTTGTGAATTTTGACATTATTACTTCCTCTTAAAAAATGTAATAAATTTAATGTTTGATGGAAGTACGTAAATGTCACATTGTAATCATTAAATTGTTAATTTTATTGACAACATAGTTGTACTTTTCACATTCAATTATTAAAAATGAAATTAACACAAAACTGAAGTGAAAGATACTTGATCATCAGGACAATATTGAGGATTATACATTTTATTTTTCACTAGTGGCATTCGTCGCTATGATTTTTTTTTTTTTTAATAAAAAAATATCTTTAAAAAGTAAGAAATAAAATTTCACAATACCTATCTACCTATTAGAGGAAAGTAGCAAGGAACTGTACCTTATTACCAAATGTCAATTTGAAGTTGTGCAGAACAAATTTTTGAAATTAGTAATTTTTTTTGCACCGACTTCAAATTGATATTTGGTAATAAGGTACAGTTTCTTGCTACTTGCCACTAATAGGTAGACAGGTATTTGTAAATCTTAGTGAAATTTTATTTGTTACTTTTTAGAGATATTTTTTGAAGGCGGTTTGATTTAAAAAAAAAATCAACTTTTTAGTAGCTTCACATATTTCGAGGTCCCTACCTGGAGGATATACAAATAATACATCATAAACTCACTTTAGTTCTTTATAATAATATACTTTTAGTCCACAGTACATAATATCAAATAGTCGTTTACTTTTCGATTTCCGCCATTGTACCAGGTTTCACGTAAATGTACAAAAAATTTGCTGGCATTAACGTATCTCAATTAAAAACCATCATGCAATGAAATCGTCATCATTAACAGCATTGAAAACAATGAGCGAGATGAGCGAGAGCATGCTGTATAATTTGTTCGTAAAAGCAAATTGTTCAACGGGAGCGTTTCTTAATAAAAGTCTCAGTTCAAACTGTTGTCGTAGAATACATTCTTCGGGTGATTCGCCTCCATTCAAGTCTCTCTTTCATTGCGAAATGGTATGTGACATGATAGGAAGTTATAATAATGCCCTGTTGTTTGAGAAACATTATCATTATTATAAATCGAGAACTAACTTTTTAATTGATGTCACCGGCGACTCCGCCAAAACTTCGAATATGCTCGTAATAAAAAATTGTTTCCAATTTTTGTTCACCTTACACTAGATGTTGCTTGATAAATTCAGTATGGGACCACCACCAGACAGCCTACAGTTTGGAGTAGGTTTGACAGAAATCGCTTAAGCTATTATGCACGACTGTAAAAAAAACTACTTTTTTCATTATTTTTAATGCGTAAAACATGTTTTTTTTCAACCATCAGAAAAACATGACATTTCTAAACTCATTTCATGACATTAAAGTTGATTAAAGTAGACTTTTTAGACGGCTGTGCGCTGCCATTAACAACGGAAGTAAAAGTACTTTTTCTGATGCTGTGAGCAGCAGAACACAATGTGTTTTTGGTGGTGAAATTCGAGATGTTTTATCTTTATTTTTTTTTATAGCTAATCGACGTTTGAAGAAAAAATATTTATTCGGAGTAAAAGCCACTTGTTGTGACTCCTCTGAAATTGCAAATCTACAGACTTGTCACAAAAGTATCACTTTTACTCCTAATAAAACAATATACTATATGGTAATAGTGAAAAAAAGTAAAAACCGTGAAAAGATTCACTCTTATGTATAACCGGAGTGCATTGAAAACAATTGAAATTGTCTCCTGATCTTCCCTTTAGAAACGCCAACTTATGGATTTGTTTTGACGTTTAGACTAATTTTGAAATTTATTTGTCTAAATATGGAAATTGAGGACTGTCCTTGAAAAAATACTGTATGAAGTTCATTTCCATATTTGGACAAAAAAATTTCAAAATTTGCTAAAATGTCAAAACATAAATTCATAATTTGACGTTTCTAAAGCGAAGACTGTGAGACAACAGCCGTATTTCTTTGACAAATTGAATATCATTTTCGTATCACTTAGAGCAGAACGTAAATATTTGTCAAAGGAACACCATTTTGATTGAGTTCAGACGCCAACTACAAACATTACAACCATAAGCTGTGCTTCTTTCTATATTTCTATTTTTATTACAATTGGACTGTAAGATTGCTTCTGTATGTATACTATAATAAGATTTTATACTTCAACAATAGTAAAATCACTAAATACGACCATTAAAATAATAATTATAGAACATGACAAACACATAACTCTATTTTATGACGTGCTGATTCAAATAAAAAGCTAGATCAGATAGAAATGAACTAGGTCATAGACTCTTATTAAAGAGGTGAAGTTCAATTTCCGAAAGAAACAATGAAATACGCCTAACTTCAATTACTTTCAATGTACTCATGGATCCGTCTATATACAGGGTGTAATGAGTTTCACATCATTAAAAAAAAATGGCAATGGGGACAAACAAAATACCTTTATGACTTTTTCCTCTAGGGGCCCTTTGAAAAAAACTGACCTAGGTCAACAATTTGAATATTAAGGTAGGAAACATTTGAGAACCACTGCCTTTTTGGGTCAATGGACGTGTACTTCCCAATTATACAACTTTTAAATTGTCATAAGAAAGTGCAAGGATTACCGACCGACTCGTTCTCGCCGACCAGCGGGGGCCCGCAGTTTCAAAGCAAAGAAGGGCGGCACCTTTGATGACCACATCAACCGAACCAATTATAAAGATGTAAATAATTCGTTATCTCTTTTTGCAGAACTGCAAGTAAATGATGGGCGTAGAGGTTTAAAGCATTTCTTTACATGTGTGTTTTTTTAAATTTAGAACAAAATATTGGAGCTTTTATGGTTGTTTATAATTTATCAGATTTAAATGTGGTTTATTAACATTTCCAACCAATGAGTGTTCTGAGTTAAAAGCTTAGAAAATGAGTAATTATTTCATGACATTGAGAAATAAAGAGTTAGACGTCTGAGATAAGATAACAGAAAACAATTATGTGTATTTTAAGTTAAAAAAAAATCTGATTTATTTAACGAATTGCCTATCATGTATCGAAAACTAAAATATTCGATAAATCTAGAACTTGCCAATAAATTACTGTTATAAAGCTGTTCCACAGCAGCTGCATTTCCACGACATTATCCAGTCATCAAGTGCATATCAGCGAGCTCTGGGAAGTGTAATCTCCCATAGCGTTCAAAATCTGCGTTTTAAAATACCACACTAAATTATCAACTGACGTTGTCAGTAAAGAAAATAAAAATAAAAACTTGATCCAAAATCCAAAAAGCAACACAAAAAGAATGACCAAGTAAGTAGTATCTGTACGTAATCAAGAACTTAACGACTTGAACGGTAAGTCAATAAAATAAATCTTAACTGTAAATACGTGGCCCAAAATTCAAAAAGAACAAAAGCAACACACACAAACAACGAACTTAACAAAATGCCCACAGAAACTAAAATATTGCACAAGGGAGAGTATAGTTTTCTTCAGATCTATTAAGCACTCAGAAAACGCCGACGTCTTTCACTTTTATCGCACCGCTAAAGACCTTACCTTAGCTACTTTTAAAAATCCATAAAAAAGTGTGATGATTATCAACTTGTGTCCTCGCTGACGCGCGGTCTCTAACAAAGGAGCGCGACACTTTGATATAGCCGTATTAGCGTATTTGATGGTTAGAGGCGCCGACATACGCAAAGATAAAAATCTGTCCCAACATTCCAACAGTTCTCAAACAATATTACTGAAAATTTTCGAAATTTTTGTTTATTTTTTTTTTAAACTATGGACTTTAGACCCCATGTTATATAAGGTTTTTTTTTGTTTTTTTAGTCGTTCCCCACCACCAGTTTTTTTTTAATGACACGAAACTGATTACACCCTGTATAAGAGTGAAATAATGCTACTTTTTTAACGCTTTTACTTTTTCTCTATTACCATGAACATATGTTTTATGTACTAAAAATTATGAGAAAAGTACAGTTTTTTAACAGCATCAGGAAAATTATCATTTTTAAAAGCGTTTTGCAACATTTATTTTTTTATAAAAATAATAACAATCGTTCTGAATTCACGTTTATCTGGAATTATTGTACAACTCAAAACGAATATTTCCAAATTTTTTGTTCCAATACAACTTATAAAACCTGAGATATAAAAGAAACAATAAAGAAACATGTTTTGCAACTTAAGTCACTTCTACCGATCGTTTACAACTAAATAAAACTAAAGGCATTTGTCTAAAAGATAATAATTTTGATAAACTTACATCAAACATAATTTATAACATAGCAGATGTCCTATCCTTTCCTATTCATCAAGTTAATTTTTATCGCAACTTCTTTTACCTTAGATCTTCCTTTGGGCAGTAATTAATAAAACTTTCAGTTTTTTGACCTACATTATATTTGTGTTGGCTTATTTCATTCAAATTTCGACCCTCTTTTATAAATTCATTTGTTATTTCTTCGTTCATCCACGAAATGACAAATTATGATTTTAGACAAGCCTAACATATTTTTCATATTTCTTACACTTTCCCTTCTATTGTAAATATCTGCTTTTGGACATATGGATTTCTTGGATAATTTTCTGCTTGAGTTTTACGCTTGGTCATAAAATCAAAATCGATATTCTAAAGCTTATTTGGAAAAATTACTAGAGTAATTAATTCTTTTAAATAATACATTTTTGAAATGGTAACACTATTATTAACGTCTACACATGTGAATTTGATTTTTTAAGCCATCTATTAGATCAAATATTTGATATTATTCGCAGATTAAAACAATAATGAAAATTAATTTTTAAGTAGGTATTTGAAAATGTCAATCTTTTTAACCGACTTCTCAGTTCGACCCGTATGTATGTTATTTTACATATGTACAAATATTACACTGGATTGACTTAAGCGATTTCTATGAACTTTTTCTCAAAATGTAATGTAAAGTATTGTTTGGCGGTGGTACCATATTAATTTCATCAAGCATGATATAAAGAAATAAGGTGTGCTTACGAGCAGCCTTCGGGATCAGCCAGTATCGTAACCCTTCCCAATTGCATCCATGTTGAATTTTCAGCAAATGAGAGAGAGGCATTAAATGGCGGCAAATTTAAAATGTAACGAAATTTGTAGTCTAATAAAATGAAATACTCCACAATTAGTTCGTATGAAAAATAACAATAATGAATACAGAAATTCCGTGGTATATATTTTGTTTGTTCGGGTGCTGTCTAACTTTTGTTTCCAGAATGACTGCAGGCGCTTGTGCTTATTGTGAATTTCTCACATTTGCTGTATGATTCCAGTACTCTGGTCCCTTGCCCTAGCTTGTATAACCGCATCGCTGGTTTGGTTTCCTATTCTTCAGGACTCAGTCTTTGTTGTCCATATGTTGCCTGTCTTCTGTGATCCAGAGCCACACAGTCGCATAGGATGTGATAGGATGTCTCAGTTGCCAGTTGCCAGTTGCCATTTCCTGTTCTGATACATTGGTGTTGTGCGAATGGCTTTGCAGCCACAGCCATATATTGCGAGTATAGATGGATAGATAGAACACTTCCATTTTGTGTAGGTGTCCTTTCAGAGTACAGTTCCCTGTTAGGAAGCCTGTAATTTTATGCGGAGCTCGTCCTGCTTAGTAACAGCAGTTCTTCAGTCTTCTTTCGAGATGGTCCTTTGAAAAAGGTTTTTCCATGTTATTGCCCAGTATCCTTTGTGCTTATTTTTGACACATTCTCTCGTTTGGTCCCGTTTTAGGCACTCCCAGGGCCGGTTCTGGGCTAATATATGGAGCTGACGATCCCATTCTTGCTAGCTCGTCAGCTTTCTCGTTACCTTCGATTCCTGCGTGTCCGGGTACCTACTGAAGGGTTACCTTATTGTGGTCTACGAGGGCTCTTAGTTCTTCTTGGCATTCCCACTCCAGATTGGTTGGGGTTTGACAGTGACCCTAGAGCCGCCTCGCTGAATATTGATCTGCCTATTTTTAAAAGCTCTCCTATTGCTGCGCAATATAGAATTACGTATATCTTCGCCTAAAGGACAGGGAGAGGTACATTTTCCTAGTGATGTACTGAATTGTGAGTTCCTCATTTCACTATATATGCCGGCACCAGTACCTTCCTCGATCCTTGATCCATCTGTATACTAGACAAGGTCCCACGGTCTGGTGCTGTTGTCTGTTACTGTCCATTCACTTCGATCTCCTATTTTTATTTCAAAGTTTCTGTTAAAGGTGTATTTAGGGATCATGTATTCTCTTCTCATCTGAGATGTCATCACTCCTACTAGGTGCCCAAAGCTACGTATTTACAAATGGGTTTGTTTTGCAGCGTGAAGTGTCTTATCGCTCTCTTCCCCATTACTACCAGATGAAGGGAGGGGGGGAGGGGGCGGGGATCCAGAAGGACCTCCACGGCTGCTGTTGGTGTTGTTTTCATCGCTCCCGTTACCACTAGATAGGCAGGTCTTTGTATCTTGCTCAGTTCAGAGACAGCGGTGCGCTGCAGCATCTTTTTTCACCATACCATAGATGCATATGAGATCATGAGTTCCGTGGTACAATGAAAAGTTATATAATTTATATTTTTACTGTGTACTTTGCATAACAGTTCTTGCCGAGTGACAAATGGGCAATATATCAAGTTATGCACACAGGGCCAATTAAGATCGATCGAAGAATGTATTATCAATAATTTCGCGAAATCATAATTCTCCGATTAAAGAACTTATATCTAGATACACAACAGGCTATCTTTTCACTATATATCTTGTTTGCTCCTAACATAGTCACATTATATGTCCATTAAAAAGAATAGATGAACATCACATCCCATAGGGAAAAGTTGTGTGTGTAGAAAATGTGTAGAATGGTAAATATTTTCATTAAAATGAATTATTGCAATTCCTGCATTACGGGCTGTTTATACAACGTGATGTAGACATACGATATTACAGTAAGATAATACAGTAAGATAAATAAATATTGAAAGGATATTAAAATTTAATTGCTATTCACTTTATAACTGTAAACTGAACTTCATCATGTTACGACTATGGAACGATCGATTTTATTCTTTTCTGCAAACGGCACAGATTTTAACCATTTTGCACTAAATATATTGTCACTAAACTGTCTAAATATGTATTGAGAGTATTATTTAGGTATTAAGCAAATCACAACTTAAAATATAAAGACTTCTTCACCACATTTTGATCGAAAAAGACGAAAAACACTTATTAACATTAATGACGGACACTGTCAAAAGTGTCAAACTGAGATTATGAAAATCGAACTTACCGATCGTGCCCGAATCGGCCGCAAATAGGTCGACTAGCCAATCAAGAACTTATGGGAAGAAGTGCCTTAGATTGTAACTATTTCAGCAACATACAAATCAGTACAATTATGTATCTAGATATAAGTTCTTTAATCGAAGATAAGATTCGTATGATACATGTCGAGCTAAAAATCTACCAATATCGATTTTAAAAAATATTTTGCTTCATATACAAAAACTATGTATTAAGATCAGATTAGTCACCTACCGCTTACAAAGATATTTGATATTGATAGCTCCCATCTGTTGACTTAAAAAAAATTAAAACCCAATTCATTTGATTGTGTTTTTTCATCTATTATCTCTTTTTGCTCGTCATTATTTCTAATGATATTCAAAAGTTGGTGAATTTTTTATGCAACAAGAAACAAAAGAAACTGACGAGTAATCACGAGTAAATGATTCGCATTCAAAAATGTCGAAAGTAGGGGCCAACTTCACAGGTACTGATATTACTCATTAGCTAATATAAGGAACAATGCACAATAAATAAAACAAAGTTTGCAGAAAAAACTTATTATATATTTGCATATTCTGATCTTGGGGGGAAGACTATTAAAAAGTTTAACTCCAAAGTGATTTATGCCTGTTTGTCTTTTTGTTAACCTTGTGAAGATTGTTCTTAAATGATGCTTGTTCCTGGTCTCATGATTATGGACTTCTTTATTTGATATGTATACGTTGATTTTATTTTTAATGTATGTTAAGCATTCCAAGGCATATATACAGGGGAATGTTGGAATTTTAAATTCTATAAAAAGATTCTGCGTTTCGCTTCTATAATCTACCCCAGCCACAACCCTGACAGCTCTTCTTTTTAAACTAAAAACTCTGTGTCTACAAGCGGAGTGACCTCATGCGATAATAGCATATGACATACGAGATTGGCATAGTGCAAATATGCTGTCCTAATAACTTGTATTGAGACAGTTTGGGATAACTGTCGAAGACAATATATATTTTTAGTGAGAGTAATGGCCAGATGCTCCCCTGAGAGTCCCGTTGTTGTTTTGGGTCTAGGAATACTCCTAGAAACTTTACAGAAACTGGGTTACTATCTATACCACTTAGATCACGAAGGGAAGAAGTCATGACTATCGTTTTATCTGGGTTCAAGCGTAGTCGTTTCATTTCGAAGCAGTTCTCTGCCCTTGACTATGCCGATATACTTTTGGCTTTCAGAGTGTTTGGGTCAATGTCTTTCAGTATTAATGTAGTGTCGTCTGCGTATAATAGACAGTTTACATCAGTAAGTGTTGAAGACAGGTCGTTAATGTACAATAAAAATAACAATTTTTTTTAAATGTAGGGCGGTAAAAATTCTATCTGTATGTGACGTTAATTTTATTTAGCAGTGAAATACTTCTACCATGCATTCTTTATCACCAAAAACTACTAAATCATATTAGCGATTGAATATCAAAGACTGTTAAATATTCTGAAATCATTAAGTTTTAATGGATTAAAATAAATATGTACGTCTCTAATACTTTTTCATATAAAGTTGATGCTTTGAGCTTAGAGTAAAAGAGTCCTAATCTGTAGTTACTTTTTTCAATATTTTCTGTAAATTGAAGTAAGATAAACATGTTTTAGACAAAAGTGACTGTTTTTATAATACAGTGCCCCAATAAAAATACAGATTTTATTTGATAAACAAAATTGAAATAAAAAATTACTTCGAAACCGTTAACTAAAATCAAATATAAATAATGCTATTTTGTTTCTCCTTCGAAACCAAACTCATTTTGTTCGACTCATTTTTTTTTTTTCGAAAATTAGTCTCGAAATACTTCGCTGTATCAACATAAATGTCGTAAGACAAAACGTTATATTGCAAGACAACATGTTCTGAAGCTTTTAGTCCATAACACAAATTTGGTATTTTAATAAAGTGCCAAACTTTCCGTCATAAGGTGCATAGAAATGTCTTTCGCTGTTCGTTCTCATACATTATTCAGAAAACTCCCTCATGATTTTTGTGGGCATAACTTCTTTGATATACATTTAAGCCCCTTTTGGAAATCTTTTTGTCTTATATACTAAGAGCCCCTTGCGATTTTATTAGTCACCTTTTTGTTAATTTTGTTAATTTCTGTTCTTTTGTCCCTTTTTGTTCTCTTTCAAAATCCCCTCTCGACCAATAACTTCTTGTAAATCAAACTTTTTATTTAAATCACAACTTCCTCTCCACCCTATCTTTCCGAAGGCAGGCAGACCATCGGAAGAATACTGTCATTGGCTCGAACGGGTTTTTTCATTAAGTCTTTTCCCTTATCAATAATCCAATTTTTAAAACTGTGCACGTGTGCTGTGCAAACTAAAACATTAGTGTAATTTTTAAGTGTTTTTAAAACTCATTCTAGTTATAGTTCGCCAAATTGTTAGATTTAAGTTTTTTGTTCCAAAGAACAGGAGTTCTAACCTTATAATTCTTCATTTATTGTTTAAGCCGGAGTTAAACCCGTTTCACCCGACCACCCATCTACCACGACGTTGCACGCCGTGGTGGTGTGGTCGGCTCTGAATCGGGACTTGACTCAGGCGCACTTTTGTATTATTAATTGTAATAAAACATTTTTGAATTGAATTGAAATTGATTGATTCTCAGCTAAGGCGGATTTTCACAGAAATCCTCGTTGATTTAAAAAAAATGTCCTGAAGCGGTTAAGACCACATTAATTATTTCGTACGACAGAGTTTGGTGAATAAAACATCAGAACGTGTAAGTTGGCGAAAGATATTTTCATGTACATTATGAGGTAATTTTTTGCCTTTTTTAACCACCCCACAATAAAATTGTGGGAGGTTACTGAAATTGGTCTAAAATCGAAAATTGAGATAACATCAAATCTTTACGTTTTGAGGTTCCAGGAACCCAAAAAAGTGGTTTTTGAAAAATGTCCGTGTGTGTGTATGTGTACGTGTGTATGTGTGTATGTATGTTAGCACGATAGCGGCGAAACTACTGAACAGATTTGGATGAAACCTTGCAGAGGGTTTCTCTAGTGCTCCAGAAGATATAAAAAGATTTTAATTGAAAACGGATTACGTTTAGTGCTGTTTTCGTACAATAAGTTGTTTATTTTATGATTACTGACAATTTGTAATCGAACCATTGAAAAGCAGTAAAAATTCCGATTTCGATATATCACACTTGCACCCTTTCGATTTTTTTTCCATTTCCAACCTAAAAATTATTAAGTGACGCAGGCTTTCAAATTTAAACCTTTTCGTTTCAAAGACCTTTTCCCCGACCGGCTTGGTTGAAACCGGTCGAGGCCTCAAAATTTTCCCCAATGTTTATAAAAGACTATTAAAATATAAGAGTGTGATATTGACATTGACATGAGAAGTGATATTGACATTGTTCCGTTACACTCTCTTATGTTTTAATAGTCTTATAAAAATTTGGGAAAAATTTGAGGCCTCGACCGGTTTCAACCAAACCGGTCGTGAAAAAGGTCTTTGAAACGAAAATTTTTAAATTTGACAGCGTCAAATAACAAGTAAATCCGTTGCTGGATTTGCTTAGTCTATTATGTCTTTAGATATATTTTAACCTCCCCACAAAATTGTGGGAGGTTACTAAAATTTCTCCAAAATCGAAAATTGAGATAACATCATATCTTTACATTTTGAGGTCCCAGGAACCCAAAAAAGTGGTTTTTGAAAAATGTCTGTGTGTGTATGTGTATTAATGTTATAGAACCTCCCATAATCGACCTGAGTTGAAACCAAAATGAAGTTTCGACTTAGGGTAAAAATTTCATTTAATGACATTTTCAAGAGTCTGAGGGACTTCACAACCACAGACTAGTCCAAAAGGATCGTTGTGAGTTCGATAAGACATTGGGCACAACCGGATAAAAATTCGAAGAAACACCGAATTTTTACATAGGAAAATATATTTTGGTCCAGGATATGAGAGTGAAAGTATATGGTGATCATAGAAAAATGAATCACATACTTTTTAAAAGTACGCCAAAAGGGTACTTTGAAAATATTCAAAATATTTTCAATTTTAATTCCTCCGCCGAAGACATTGACCATGGACGTATAGTCATAATATACCTTGTTTTAAAGAATGGCAAAAAATTTTTTACCTACGATCACTACTGTAAATAGTAAAAAACACACTACCTGCCATCTATGTAAGTTGGATTCTACATATTGTAAACAAAACGCACTGTAAACAAATCGCACGGTAAACAAAACGCACGGTACACACAAATATAGGTGGCTTAGTTCGCTGACGCGGGGTTTAAAAAGACAAATGCGCCTACGTAATTTTCAAACGCTGTCAAAACTGACATAATATTTGTTAAATAATATTGTTGACAGGTAAACTAAATTCAGATTTTACTAAATAAATAAATAAATATGATCGTATGTAAAGTATAGTACATAATTCAAGTTGTAAAGCAATTACGCACTCATGGAAATACGCACTCACCGCTACGCGGCATCGTGCGTAACTTTTCCATTCGTGCGTAATATGCTTCTTACAACACTCATTACGTAATATACTATAACAAGGCAATGTATCAAAAAGGCCAAACCGACGAATTTGGCCAAAGCAGCGTAGCGCCTATAAGCAAAAATTTGAAAAAGATCGATGAAAACGCAAGGCCGGTTTCTCGCATAAAACAAGTTTGGATTCACCTAGCGACTCGTAATTTGGTTGAGTGCATTGGGTATAGTCAATACAAAGCAATGGTAGGAAAGTCAATGGCAGGGCTTTCCGAATAATAAAATTATAGAGAAAACCGCCACAAAGGACTCAAAGGTCAATTTTGCCTAAAAGTCGTTCGGAGGCGAGTCGCTGCCATTTTTCCAATATTGAGCACCTACATGAGGGCAAGTAAGTCGTGGACTAACCGAACGTTATCAAACTTATGTAGTAAGTAAGTCGTCTTGAATGTCGTTTTAGTACGTGAAATTTCACGTTACGAGAACTTTAAAGCTAGGTAGTCTCTAGTGAAACTAAATTTTTTTAGTAAAACATTTTTATGTGATTTTCAGTCAGCCGTAATTACCATAATTACAAAAGGCATATAAAAATCTAAAAAGGCTTATATCTAATTCTGAGAAGGTTGCATGAATCTTATCTACCAAATCGATTATCAGCGTACGCTCTCACTTGTGAACGCTATCGAACTCATGTAGTACTCATGAATGTGTTTTAGTACGTAAACTCTCACGTTACGAGAACTTTAAAGCTAAGTAGTCTCTAGCGAAACTAAATTTTTTATTAAAACACTTTTATGTTATAATCAGTCAGCCGTAATTACCATATTACAAAAAGACTCAGACATTTCTAAAAAGTTTATATTTGATTCTGGGAAGTTTGCATTAATCTTTTCTGCCAAATCGATTGTTAGCTACGCTCTCATTTGTATGTAAAATTTAACTCGCCTTAGTTGGGGAGGCGTGATTCTTTCACATTATATCATTTTGCTGAAAATCATTGCATTATTTCATACTTATTAAATAAATGGTATTCTTTAAACTAATTGCATTTTATTGATATAAGAACTTGTTGCTAGTCTTAATCCCTGGTGTTTTCGTTTGGAAGACCTGAACAATTGAGTTAATCGGAATCTCATGATTCCTTAAGTCTGATACTCAGTGTTCTTGTCGCCTTAAGGGAGCTTGATAGGGATTTTTTCATGCGAGTTTTCCAGAAATCTTTAAGTGCCGAGACCATTATTAATAGGTAAATACATACAGATCTCGTCAAATTCCAATCTCGTCGGAGAGAAATCTTTGATAGGGATTTTTTTTATGCAAAAATAGCAAAAACTAAAAGACGTCAGACCATTTATTACTGTATAAACAGATCCAAATTACGTCAAATTCCAATCCCGTCGGAGAGAAAGCTTGGATAGGGATTTTTTTATGTAAAAATCGCAATAATCCGAAGACGTAAAAAGCCCTTATTGTCAGTGAACAATTGAAATCACGTCTTGAGAGAGTGTCGTTAATGATCTAAGGTAGTTCAGCCTTGATCCATTACTCATCTATCGAAGTGCATCTTATCTCGAACCCGACTGGGAGTAAAAGAACTGAGCAGAACGCGACTGGCGCCAATTTAATAAATAAATTGGTATCGCATCAATTTGACGCCCGATAGTGTGTTCTCTTACATTAACACGATAGCGGCGAAGCTACTAAATAGATTTTTGATGAAACTTTTCATGAGTGTTTCTTTAGTGCTCCAGAAGATCTGAAAAGGTTTTGGTTGAGATCGGATTACGTTTAGTGCCGTTTTGGTACAACGAGTTGTTTATTTTATGATTACTTACAATTTGTAATCGAACAATTGAAAAGCACTAAAAATTCCGATTTCAAGGATATATCACACTTGCACCCTTTCGATTTGGTTTCCGTAAAAAGAAAAAAGAAATATAAACAAAGCAAGTTGAGAAAGCCTCCGAATATATTGTCTTCCGAACCTTTTAAGGTAGGAAGGTCATCCACACAAAGCCTTGCTGGTTTCTTTCAAGTGCCTTATGACATTATGTTGGGCACTTTTTTGAAAAGGAGCATTTACTGACTGTACATCGCCGTTCAAAAATTTAGGGATCAAAAATATTGTACCTTATGACACAAATTTTCTGAAACTAGCTTCCTCTTTAATAGAAAAGGGTAGTTGCGTTTAAATTAATATATTTATGAAACATTTCAACTAGCAAATTTAATTTAAAACCTGTATCTACGTTTAGTTAATAACATTAGAATATTCATTTTATAATTTGCAATTTTAGCATTCTTAGAAACTAAACTTCATATATTCTTGCACAAAAATAATATTTCCCTCCACTTTCGATTTAAATTCTTCTTTTAACAATGGAATTTTTACTCGCAGTTGTTTTGAAATACCGAAAAATAATTATTATTTCGTATTGTTTGTGTTTCTTCCAGTTTCAATAATACTGAAACTCAGTGGGTTTTCATCATAATATATAATGGCGGATATCGTCGGCTGCAGTTTAAATTTATTAGGTTTCCATTCATCATCCTTTTCTTTCCCATTCAACGACGTTACGGTATTTCAATAAGCGGAAAAAAGATTAATTCAATTATTAAATATGAAATTTAATAACGATCGCAATTTTTCTTGCCAAGCGGCATTATTTACTATTTATTACTATTTATTGGATTTCATAAAATATTACCAAATACAAAAACGAGAAACAAAATGTTGTATTTGCCATGACAAACGTACATGAAGCTTGTGTTTTTATTCCTAAAAAAGGTTATTTTTCAGTTTTGCCATACCATATTATAGTACAGTAACTAGAGGTTTCAACTTCGGAATAATGTCATATGAAACGGATTTCGTTCATTTTTTGCGTCTTAATAGTAAATGCCTTAATGAAAAGTTTAGATTATGCGGCGGTTTGCTAATTTATAGGACGTGGATGCCACTCCTTTTCGGGGGGTGGCAACTAAGAAAAAATTGAAAACGTTGGAGCTGAAAAAAAAATAGAATTTTAAGAAGAAAATGCTCTATGCAACTTTTCATACAAATTGTTAGTCTTTAAGTTATGAGGACTTGAGTGTTGTGGTTTTAGCTTAAGAAAAGGTATTTCAAAACAATACTCGTCAAATAACTCGAAAAGTATTACATTGAGCGAAAAAATGCTGGAGACAAATAAGAAAGCTTCTAAATTGAGGATGAATTTCGTTTTTTTTCTAATTTCTATGGAGTTATTATTTTCGGAGACCTGGAAGTGCAAATGTGACGTCCGAACGTCTGTGAGACGAAGTATTTCGTTTGAATGTTAAATATCTCAAAAACTATGGCACCTACGTCAAAATAGCTAACAACCAAAATAAAGACTATTAATTAGGCTTTCAAATGTTTTTCTTTTATTTCTGTAGCATGAAAAACAAAGAAGTTATGACAGAAACACTCTACTTTTACGATTTTTTTAATGTTAGTCGGCAATTAAAAAAAAAATATTCCCATATTATACTGTTTTTTGTTAATATATAGTATTACCTACACGCTCAAATTTTTTCGTCCGCTTACAGCGCTTGCTTTGGAAAAAAAATTTAAACTCTAAAGGAAATTGAGAAAAAACGTAACATTTTTGTTTCTCTGCAAATATCTCAATAAATGTTAGCTTTAGAGTAAGTATAGTGAACGTCAGAAATGAAGCTTATAAACGGAGAATGAATTTGTTTTTTTATATATATTTGCGTAGAGTTAATAGTTTTGGAGATATTTAATTTTATAGATGGCATCCGGCCGTTTTTAGGATACAGAATTTAGGTTAAAATGTTAAATATCTTAGAAAGTGTAACAATTCCATCAAAAATTCTAAGGAACAAAATTGAAGATAATTAATCAGTTTTTAAAATGAATTTTTGTTTGTTTCTATATCGCAAAACATAAAGAAGTTATGGTCGATTCAATGTGCGTTTTCAAATTTTCTTTAACAAAATGTCGCCATTTTGTTATTGTAATTGCTCAGTAATTATTTTTTTTTTTCAAAAATGCTGTTTTTCGTTAATATATAGCATGACCAAAATGCTCAATTTATTTTGACCGTTTAAAACAGTTGTTTTAGAAAAAAATCCATCCGCCATATTAAAGCCGCCATTTTGAATTTTTTAATTTTGACTTCACATTCGTAATCAGCGATCCCAAAACCATAACTATTCTACTTTTCTATTCTACTTCGGAAGTTATTCCGAATTTTTACATATTTTTTACCTCTAGGTAGTGTACTATTAGGTCTTTCAGTTATAACAATTCCTGTCCTGTCAAATTTTACATGCACTAGCAACATATGTAGGATATTACCAGCGACAAAACTGAAAAAAGAAATGCACGTGAAGAGTGTTGTAACGTTTGATAAGATTCTACAATTTTTTTGGGTATAATAGCTATACTTCCAAATTTAATCATCTTCCGATGATACCATATTGGTTGCCGAAACCTAGTTTACTATGCAGTATTTTTGTGTTTATAGGATCTTCAAAGAAAACATTACATTTTCATTGTAAAATTAAATTTTTATAATTTTATAAATTCACTATTTACGTGCATTTTTCTTTCTTATATTGTTCCATAACCTTTATATAGTGTGTCCCACTTAAGGACTAGCGTAAAATTTTTATTTATGAACCGGTTTTTATGTTTTTTTTTTAATATGTAGATCTCGCAAAAAGAAATTAGAAACATATTCCGTTAATTCCGTAACTCAAAATCACGGCCAACTACGACTATTGTTTAAGTGCGAAATATTGAGAAGTACTATTAGGGATTTTTTTTCAAAATATTGGAACGGATTCTCATTCAGAACCACCTATAAACCTATTGTACCAATTTTTGTTGTGATAGTAATACAGGGTGGCCCAAAACATTAAAGATAAGTTTTGAAAATAACGAAATTAAATTAAAAAAATACATTACTTTGTATTATTTAAATTATTTATTGATAAAATTATTATTATTAATATTAATTAAATTTTCATCTATTTTGAAATTTTATAAACAATTACCATAAACCTGTAAACATTTTTTAGATTTTTAGATTTGTAGGAACCTGAGCGGTTTGTTTTATTAAAACTTAGCAGGTGTGGAAAACAAAAAATATTAGTTGAAAAATGGCTGTCGCTGACACTGTTTAACTAGCATATTAGTTCTTTGATAAACGACTAAAACAACTTAGTTATTACGTATTATTATATTAATTGCTCATTATTCTTTACAAGAAAAAGTGGAAATTGTGCGATTAGTTAATTAATTGTGCTAACACACAAACCGCTCAGGTTCTTACAAATCTAAAAATCTAAAATTTTTTACAGGTTTATGGTAATTGTTTATAAAATTTCAAAATAAATGAAAATTTAAATAATAATAATAATAACAATATTATCAATAAATAATACAAGAGTAATGTGTTTTTACTTTAAATTTCGTTATTTTAAAAAGTTATTTTTAATGTTTTGGGCTACCCTGTATTACTATCACGACAAAAATTGGTACAATAGGTATATAGGTGGTCCTGAATAAGAATCCGTTTTAATATTTAAAAAAAATAAAATCCCTAATAGTACTTCTCAATATTTCGCACTTAAAGAATCGTCGTAGATGGCCGTGGTTTTGAGTTCCGGAATTAATAGAACATGTTTCTAATGCCTTTCTGCGAGATCTACATATTAAAAAAAAACATAAAAATCGGTTCATAAATAAAAATTTTACGGGGTTGGCTAGTCTTTAAGTGGGACACACTGTATATACTCATTGATTTTTTTTCTTTGAAAATCCCTAGTTTTCTTCCTCTAGTCAATGCTAACTTACTCCCCAAATTTTAGTAAAATCAGACTTTTCTCTCTTAAATTCTCGTGCTTACAAGAACATGACGGACAGAGAGATACACCGACATTTTGAAAGTTGTGCAGAATTCTATGTCAAACACAATTATATGATTTTTTTTCTCTACGAGCGATATTAAATGCAATATACTCTTCGCTTTCGTAGTTCCGAAGAGTATAAGCACGTAGAACATTTTTTGTAGAACTTAATTTTTTATATGAAACATAATTCCGATAACCCTAATGGTTATCGAGATATAAGCAAAAAACTGAAATGGAGCATCATTTTTTCGAGACAGCGCAGCGGTTTGAGTGCAACAGATAGAGTTCAGAAGTGCTAGTTTATTTAACAGTAAGCCCTAATGAACATCCTGTCAAATTTCAAAACCTTATCATCTATTTCCTTACAATTTTTCCTATTTGACGGGATTACTATAAAACTTACTTTATTTTATTTATTGGTAATAATAAATATATTGCAAAATTGCATTAAAATTGCTGTTTTTGAGTTGCAGAGAAAATAATTAGAGATAAAATTGTTATTACAACAGGCAAGGTTTTTTTAAAAGCAATGCAAATACATATATTCCTTCGAGACTATAATATCTCTCAGTACTTCAGTGATGTTAAGTGAAATCGATCCGAAAAGCAGTGGGCGACTGATATAAACATTAAGCTTCTCGAGTTCCCTTTTTAGCTTATTATATATTTAAATTAATGTTATGAAAAATGTCAATCTTTCTAATAAATAGTTCTAATATTGCTTAATGTAACAGGTTTGATCAAAAAATGGATCAAAACAGTTTTTGTCAAAATAATGTTTCATTTGAAAAGAGTCTGCACCGCTTCATTGGCCAGCGCATAACATTCTTAAAAACTGTTCACTATATTAAACTGTGCCGAATTTTCGATAAAAAAATTTCATATTCAGGGTTATGATAAAGAACCTTACTTAATATTATTAGGTAATTGCAATAAAAAGTCTTACATTGACTTAAAACATTATATTATATTCTTCATATTTGTTACAACTAAAGCACGGTAATGCTTTTTATACAAAAAAAAATCACTTTTTTAGTTTTTGTAAGTTATATAACCATTTGCCTATAATCATAAAATGTCTCCAAATAATTAGGAAATTAAAAATGCAGTAAAATTATTTCTTAAAAAAAAAACTACTATACTGCTATATCCAGGAGTTTGTATCAAGATTTTGGTTCGATATCCTGATTGGATTACTTATGATTTTGTAAATGCATGATAGTCTCTGATACAAACTGTTTAATTTGAATCTCGCCAATACTACATCCTGGAGTGTACCACGGGGAGAATATAAATCCATCGATGATAAGCGCAATGTCTTGAGGTATCATGTTGTACTTTCTTTAATTCAGTTGTATACGTCATATCCACAGAAGCGTGCTCAAGCTTGTGGCGGAAAGAAGCAACGTAAAGAATATTTAAAGTTTTTTCATTGCTAAGTTCTTTAGCATTACGCAATACAGATCCCAAACTCTTAGACGGCGACTCAGCTGTTAAACGAATATGTTCATTAAATAGTAACTTAAAGTCAAAAGTGACAAAATTGGGTAGCTCTATTCGGTATAGTCACATACTTCGATTATTTTAAGCCTAGAATAGGACATAATGTTGAATTTACTGGCCATTTCATGATGAAAGATGGATCGAATTTTAGTGTATATCTTACACTATTATATCTTACACTATTGGTTAGTAGTTAGTTAATATTAAACAGTTGTATTATATTATTCATAAAAATAACAAAAATAAACGGTCGTGGAACTGTGCCTTGCGGAACTCCTGATGATTGTGAAAATTCTTCAGATTTGAAACCACGATATTGAATAGACCGTGATATATCATTTAGATAAGACCTAAAGAGATTGAGCATACTCACAGATATATATGTATCCAATTTTTATAGCAACAACTCGTGATCAAGGTAGTCAAAAGCATTAGAGGAATCAGTATAATACATCCACCTGATTCTCCTCATCTAGTACTTTAGAAATTTACTACATTTATTGACTTTTATTTACTAAGGTTTACTAGTGAAGGTTTTAGCTCTTGTATTTTTATTTTATCAATTTATTTAATAATTTTTTCTAAATTAACGCTGGAAACTGAAATATTAGAAATAGTTTTATTCTTTTTTAGTTCTAAACATTAAAAGAAATAAATTTATCTACTCTTATTAGGTTATATACTAATTAATGAACTGCTATTGAACAATTAATAGTATCCATAAACAAATAGCGTGAGTTATAATGAGTGAGTTATTATAAATCACTAGGTACAAAGCCAATCACCTTTATCTTCATGCCTATCCTGTCCAATTGACGTAACGCGCGCTACACAAAGTTGGCTCTGTTCGAGATAAATTCTTTTCCGATACGGTGAAATAGAACGGTTCATTATTATTGAGGGGAGGAAAGTGATTTATCATGTTTGAATAATTTTTACAATTAATCATTTTTTATTCATTTGCTTTCATCATGATTAGATATTATTTAGGTAAATTAAGCAAATTACAACTTACACACTTTAATATTTATTATGAAATTACCTACTGTACCTACTGTATATTGTTGCCCTAATCTGGGCACGCTAATATCATTATTGGAGAACCAATCAAAACAGCTACTTTTCTAGCTAATACTGACGAAGTATTGAATTACATGATAGGATTCCTAGCATTTTAAAGCAAAAGATATATTGAAAAAATAATCATTTATTTAAATTCAGTCATTAACACTTTTTTTTATTTAATATGAAATTATCTACTTTCTGTATATTGATACCTTACTCGAGTTACGTAATATACTATATAGGAAAACACTTTAAACACTCATCATTGGATAACCAATCAAAACGACTACTCTTCTTAATAGGCTTTTAAATAATGGATGAATGTTTCTATACTCTACTGATGAGAACTAACGAGTTCGAAAAAACTTGTACAACTTTTCTAGAGTTGAAAGAGAATGTAAGGTTTAATAATTGCTGTGAATGACCTCGTGAATGACCGAATTTTAATAAATAATTTAACTATTTTCAATATATTTTTTGCCTTCAAATGCTAGGAATCCTATCATGTAATTCAATACTTCGTCAGTATTAGCTAGAAGAGTAGTTGTTTTTTTTTTGGTTATACAATGATGAGTGTTTTAAAGTGTTTTCCTAAGTAGTATATTAGCGTAATCCAAGTAAGGTACCAATATACAGATAGTGGATAATTTTATATTAAATAAAAAAGTGTGAATGACTGAATTTAAATAAATGACTATTTGAGTACGTTCAATATATTTTTTGCTTTAAAATGCTAGGAATCCTATCATGTAATTCAATACTTCGTCAGTATTAGCTAGAAGAGCAGTTGTTTTGATTGGTTCTCCAATAATGAGTGTTTTGAAGTATTTACCTAACTAGTATATTAGCGTGCCCAGATTAGGGCAACAATATACAGAGAGTAGGTAATTTCATAATACATATTAAAGTGTGTAAGTCGTAATTTGCTTAATATACCTAGTAGTCTGGGAGGTAGTGTCAAATTTTAAGGGTGATTTTGGCACGATTTCTATGAGTTTATGATGATAGTTAGTACGTGTTGAAGAATTAAAATTGACGTTAGCTGGCGCGACTCCGTGACTTTTGGGCGTGGGAGGTTGCGAAACTTGTAGAAAAAAAAATTTTTTGGACCATTTTGGCAAAGATGGAAAAGTATGAATGATTAATTTATGAAACGCAGATCTTAAAATAATGTGTCAACTGCATCGGATCGATGGAAAAACGTGTTAGCTGACCATGTAAACATGTCGGAAAATTCAGGAAAATCCGAGCGTTTGGCAAAGCTGAAAATTTTATATATTAATGTTTATGATTTAATAATTGCATTAATGTGTATCAGACCTGTCTTTAAATTTGGCACACGTTGAATGTCGTCTGGACAAATATCAGATTGAAACACAGATGCGAATGTTGCTTCCGTTTCCAATTCTTCGAGAACAGTGTAACTGCAACAATGTCCAAATCTATTAAGAATATTAATGATCTGCTTACTGTTCGTTAAACTTTTCAATGTAATTCCTAGTGAAATGTGTTTAGATGTTTTCACGACTCCATTTGATACGGAATAAATTAGATCTTCAGAGAACGATTTTGCCAACCTCTGTTTATTCTCACTATTTCTTCGTCGAGATGTAGAAGAAATTGATGTTGAATAAAAATCTTGGATAAGCTCAGGAACGTCGCATTCTCATGCTATCATGTTACTTGCAGTTATTTTATGAGGAAGTGGTTTGTGTTTAATATTTCGTACTTCCGATCTCAGAATCATAGCAGCTCTATTCAATTCTTTTCGATATTTTCCAAATTATTTTGCAATAAAATTCCATTGAAGGGCTTCACAACTTTTCTTTTGTTAATAGTCACAATTGCTATTTTTCGCGGAAATGATTTCAACAATCTGCTTTCCAGATTTCTCAGATCAACTTTACCATCAAAATCTGGCAATTTCGTCTTCATATATTCAATATAAATATTTTTCAAAAATGATAAAAACAAACATTGACCTAAATTTACAACTTTCTCCGAGACATAATTTAATACCGTTTCGTAGGCAGCTTTGTGGACATTTCGTTTGCGGTGCCACTCTGTCTCTTCATGATTACCATCATTTTTTTTACTTTGATTCACAAGATCTTTTTTACATTGATTATGATAAAATACTTGTATTTTATTCGATTTACTTTTAATAAATCAATATTCTCATTAATTTTCTCGAGAAATATGAAACTTTCAAAGCTATCTTTTTGGCATAAATGCAAAGGTAGGTTTCGTCCCTTGATTCTTTTTCTTGTTTGCAAACAAATTATGCATGTATTTGTACTGTCATATTCAGCAGGAATTTGATCACCTGAGAGGTCATTATCAGAATCTACTACTTCATTATCCCCGTGTTCTTGTGATTCAATTCCTTCTTCATTTTCGATTATTTCTTCATTCGCTTGAATACTTGAACTTTGACTTGAATTAAAAATGCCAGAAGCTTCTGCAGATGGTCTATATTTTGGAGGCAAGGCTGTAAAACGCTGGTACCATGACCGATGATATATGTGATTCTCATTTATTGTTGTTGGTAGCACTACATTATTCAACGATAAATTGTTCCTTTCACGAATTTCTAGCACACTCTTACACTTGTTTAAAGTAGCGTTTTTGTATATATTTTTTAATAATATTTCGAAGGCTACACCGCACTTTGAAAGTCCAGCTAAAAGGTTTTCCCACATCGGAATACCAGCTGACACCAATTAATACGATTATTGAATTATAAACTTCAATATATGAAATTTGCCAAAATGCTCCGATTTTTCTGAATTTTCCGACATGTTTGCATGGTCAGCTAACACGTTTTTCCACAAACCCGATGCAGCTGACACATTCTTTTAAGATCAACGTTTCGTAAATTAATAATCCTTTCTTTTCAGCTTTGCCAAAATGGTCCGAAAAAATTTTTTTTTCTACAACTTTCGCAGCCTCTTCTCATCTTAAGTCACGGTTTTGAGCCAGCTGACACTTCATTCCTTAATAAGCTATAGAACAACAAGCTATGTTAAAAAAATCAGCTTTGCCAAAATGCTCCATTAACATTTGACATTACCTCCCAGACTATAAATAATATTCTCTAATCATGTCTGAATAGTTTCGACGTTTTCAAATCAAATTAAGTAATAATTGTGCCAAAAATGATGAATTCGGTTAGTGAAGATGAACTAATATGTACACCACCAGAATAAAGACAAGTAGCTAATGATACAATACATAATTTATTACCCGAAAAATTGCAGAACAAATATAAAGTGTGCACAAAAATTAAATTTTAGAGTTAATTTTATTAACAAACAAACTGAGTAATTTAAACAAATTTTCCCAATTTAATATTTATTTTTATAATCCTAGATAAAGTATAGTATTCAACTTGCGGTAATGGTAATAACTCACTTGATGAGTTATTATTACCTACATTACCGCTCGTTGAATAATATACTATAAAATGTCCTAAAAACTATTGGGTTTTGCATAATGGATATTATGGTTAAATAAATTGCAAATGAGCTCTATTAACAAGCTCTGAAAGAGATATGTCGACTCACAAGTCTTCTTCTACTTTTAGCGGGGCAACGAAAGGACGTCGCACTCAAGTCTTGTCGCCCATTGCGTTTCTGTTACGAATTTATGGAATTCCCCCATTCAGGCCGAATTCTAATCCAAAGGCCAAAATTCTTCCTATGGTGGCATTTCTTATTTCCTCCAGTACCGGAAAACCAATGCCGAAGTGTTTGTGCCTCAAGTTCATAAGACTAGGGCAGGAAGTTGAGACATGGATGGAAGTTTCTTCCTCGACCCCGCAGAACCTGCAATCCATAGTGTATAGGTATTTTCTGAAAGAGCCGTGTCCAGTCAAAAGACGTATCATGATTCTGGCATGTTTTCTGCTTAGTCTCAGGATTTGTTCTGCTCGCTTTGGCAAGGGCCCTGAGATAAGGAGCTTCGCTTGCCGGAGTCCGACTTATAAGTCACTCTGTATAATTGTTTTTTTTTAATACTTAACAGAATCATGTTTATATCAAAGCATGAGTAGCGATTTCTCGTCGATATTCAAAATTAACACTTTTATCTGGTATCAAAGTAGTTATTATATAAAATAATCTATATTTTGATATAGTATAGATTATAGGTAATAACATTGTGTATTATATGTTTTCTAGAAGAACCTCAGCGAAAGTGAAAGGAAATTCACAGTTATACACTTTGAAACGTTTATAACTTACAGAAATCCACATGTGACATATGTCCTTATTTGTGAAATATATAAAAGTATGCGTAAATACGTTGTTAAGCGACTATATACTCGTCTACCCACATCATCATGCGTAAGCCTACCACCGTTAATCATACTTAGTATCATTTGTCAGTCTTATCATACGAATGTCTTGTAACCCTTAGCGTGCCACCTTCTCCTTGACGACACTGTCATTTGTTCATATCAAGTGAGCAGTGAACGCAAGATGTCTTCTACTGATGAATCATCATCTTGGCAGGATTAAACAATATATTCCAGTCGCTTCTAAACCAAATCTCATTTATACTAAAGAAGAGTCGTTATTTGACGTTATATATGCGGTTGCGGAGACGTCAGAAACACAGCTGGAATATTTCGGTAGGAATTTTGAGAATTAGAGAAAGTTAAATAGGTTTGTCACTGTAAAAATGGAATGGTTTTAATTGTGTAGGGGGTAATTTACGTAGTACGAAATTAAGGAGTAGTTGAGGGGTGCATTGTTAATCTGTGAGCTCTTTTAATTAAAAATGAAAAAGGATTTTAAAGATTTATATTATTCGGGGAAATGCCTTAATGAATCTCTGGTTATTTTTAAACTTTTGAGGGTATTCATTTATATTTTTGCAAGAAAATATTTCTGTGCACATTTAGATTTCATTTATATTATATTGTGGACTAACATGGTAGCAAAACTATAATGTTTCAAGAGGTATAACTTCGGAATTGAGTAAAACTATATTAACTTCCATACAGGGTTTTAATTAAAATTGTTAAAAACAATAATAAAATAATATAGTTTTAACAAAAAAAGTTCCTATATAGATGTGTTTGGAAATTCCCTCAAAATAAACATATGTTTTGTTATGGACATTATAGTTAATAAAAATTATGAGCGATTGTTCTATTCTAAGTATTAGGTTCGAAAAGGTTGTGATAAACATTGTTTATAATTCATTATTTGTGGCATATTCATCATTTCTTATGTTCGTTGGGTATTTTGCCACTGTAAAAATATTTAAAAATTTTGATGAAATAAACTTCTACGCCAAAAGGATCAGACTGAGGCTGGTTTTAATGAATCTATTACAAAATGTCTCACACCTAAAAATATATAAACTGAAACAAAAATGTTAAATGATAATGACACAAATTATATCGAAGGCAGTTAACGTTCCGGAAAATATTTATTTTTCCGTCATCAAAACTTTTAATTTTAATCATGTCAAACATTACAGATTGTTGTTTATGTATTTCTATAGTCACGTGAGACATTAAATTATATTTATTCTATTTTTACTTACTTCGCCTGTAAGGATCGGCAACCAGCTGGTACAGAAATCTATAGAATAATTTAAACATATTTATCCTCATTTAATAAAATAATAGCGGATTCCTTAAGTTTTCCTTTAGTTGAGTCGCTTTCTATTTCCAAAATTTTCGCGGAGTCCCACTCGATCCTATGATTGTTATCCCACGCATGATTGATTGACAGATTTTTGAGTTCTGGAATTCTCCCTTTCTAGCATAATCTCTGTGTTCACCAAGCCCTACGTTGAAAGGTTTTTTTAATTCTATTTCTTTTTCCATGATGTGATAGTGGAAGTGAAAAACGGAATCCGAATACTCGGTTTGTCTGACCTATCGTCCCTCCGTTCGTCAGTTTGTGTGAGAAACTTGTGACGA
Source organism: Rutpela maculata (assembly GCA_936432065.2). Taxonomy (NCBI): domain Eukaryota; kingdom Metazoa; phylum Arthropoda; class Insecta; order Coleoptera; family Cerambycidae; genus Rutpela; species Rutpela maculata. The sequence continues at coordinate 117,979,429 of OW386285.2, forward strand.
TATATTGAGAGTAAAACCTCCACATCGAAACCAATACATCTAGAAAATAGGTTAATTTATAAAAGCAAGAATTAGACGAGATTACTCATAAATATGCAGAAACTGCTATAGGAATATTTATAGACACAGAGGGAGCGTTTGATAACACGTTATTTGATTCCCTAAACAAAGCGTGTAGATAACGAGATAGATCGGCTCGGCACTCAGAGCCAGACAACCCACGTTGGAGTCCACATTAGAGGAGATGTTAATAACCAGAGAATATTCACAGAACAGTACTGTGAACTGTGGTTTGGTGATAATAGATGAACTCCTAACATAATTGGAACAACAAAGAGGATATAAGCAAGGATATGCATGCAGCATCACCTAGTTTTAGGAAAATTTGATTTATCTGCTTCGAAAATGATCTAAAATAGCTTTAGACTTGGCAGACAGATGATGTACACAAGAAGGGTTATCTGTGAATTCAGGAAATGTCACTGGGGTAACTTTTGCAAACAAAGAAACTCTAGAACCTGAGGAAATTGTATCTACAGAGAAAAAGTTAGAGAGGGCAAGGAAGCCAAAAATACTTGGGATTGACTTAAGAAACCAAATTGAACTTTGAAGCTCACCTGGACAAAGTGGCTACTAAATCCATGCGTGCAGTATGGGCCCTGTAGCAGCAGGGGCAAGACTTGGAGAGCTACAACCAAGAATATTACACTAGTCCTGGAGGGGGCTTCTGAAGTGGTTTCCATAAGCACCAAAGCATTTGAATTCTACACTCAAGTGAGTTGTAGTATTCGAGTGTAGAGTTCAAGTATTTCGGTGCTTGTGGAAACCAGTTCAGAGGAAATGTTACACTAGCTGTACTAAGAGTTTGGGATACCAATAATAACGCCTTCCTGAACTAGTGGCACAGAATGGAAAAGGGGAAGCGATGACTAAATTAGGAAATCTTGAGATCATATATCAATAGAAAGGGGATCATCCACTGATCACCCAAATGAAGTCTTGTGCCTAGGATCAGTTCAAGTGGCGACCGTTAGACACCATATCGAAATCTTACACTAATCAAAGAAAATGGCTAAATTTTTTAATACTCATTTTAACCACCCTAAGGAGTCCTAGAAATATGAGTCCGGCATGAGATTTAACTATTAGCTATTTCAAGTTAAAGTTTGTCACTCGAAATGACCCCTGGATACTTCCTCCTCCTCTGAATCTCAAGAGTAACACAGGACTTATTTTACGGGACTGTGCTCATGAAATATTTTAATCACATTTGATTCTGTGCCATACTAGCAAAGTCCCAAAACTGTTCACCAATGGCCCAGATTCCGTAAGAAACTGGACATAGTTCTTTAGTCATGAATAATGAGATGGCGATAGTGGCCTATAGACTGAAAACAAACGGACATGGGACCAATCCTAGGAATGGTATGTATTTCGACAAATAGATAGTAACTCAAGTATTACGGAGTAGCTGACCCACCTTGCTCCTTCATTCAAATCCAGCCTCTGTAGACACCTAACAAGCTTAAAGTAACGGAAAATCCGGAGTGCAGAATGAGTGATGAAGAAGGAAAAAACACTCGTCACATCTTATGTGAATGCCCAGTCGTAATGGCTAGAAGGCTATAACACCTCGCTCATCGACCGTGCACTTGCCTTTATGTAAGGAATGTTTCTAATGGAATAATGAGACTATAGGGTATAATATGGGATATACAGTATAAGATACTGTAATGAAAAGTAATCCAACTTATTTGTATCTCGAACCTGCGACCCTTGGATTTTGAGTCCAGACCAAATCAAAACATATTTATTCTTAATGAATACTACATCTGTCCCACCTGAAAACTCGGGTAGGATTTCCAAAAAAATAACAAATGACTAACTCCTGCAAAAATGTAAATTACAAGGCTATTAAAATAAAGACTTATTTAATGGTGTAAGTTTAAAATAATTTGTATAAATGTACAAGAGATAACCAAGAAATGCATTCGCTTTCAGAAAAGGGAGAGAGGGTTCCTCGAGATGTCACTAAATGAAAGATGGTAGAAGGATGGTCCCCAAAAAAAATCTTGGGGAAAGGGTTAAACTAATCAACGGAATATTTATTTAAATAAATGTAAATTTTTATCCTTAAATGTTTTTTATTTAATTGAGGTAGGAGGAGTTGAAAAAGGAACGTTTAAGGGAAATTTTGCAGATATTATGAGATGCTTCAAGGAGGAGGATAAAAACAATCCAAAGCGAACGTATTTTTTTAATAGTCCATCATAAATAGATGGTATAATAAAAAAAATATGATAAAAATGTATCATTTTTACCACTAAACCACCATTCTTTACTTGTATGGCCTTTAATATCAATAAAATAAGGCGTCTAGGTGAAAATCCTATTTTGACGGTTGGCTATTTTACTATTATGAAATGTCTATTAGTAAAATATATAAATAAATTATGATAGGAAATAACATTTCACAAGGTTTCTATTCGATTACAGAAGACAAAAATGAAAAAGGCAGTTTTATGTTAATTTAAGTGATTAATAACTTATTTCTTTATTAATCGATTGTTCCAAAATGATAAGGATCATCCTCTAGTTAACACCAATCTCCTGCCCAAATTTCAATATAATCGGATATTTCTTTCTTAAGTTATCATGCTCATTATAAACGTAAGACGAACAGACGGCCGGGCAGACAGATAACAGACAGACGGACAGGCTGATATTTGAAAGTTGTTTAGAATGATAATTTAATATGACCATTTTTCTCTACGAGTGATATTCACGGTTCTATAAATATGCCGATCAAATACAATATGCTTTTCGTGCATTTTTTGAAAGTGAAGTTTAATATTAATAGCATAATATTTGCTTTCAGATATGTCTAGTTATGAATGAATATTTAATAGAATATTATGAAAATGGAAAATAAATTTGACGAAGTAAAAATATATTTATTTTTTAAATATAACGGGTGTCTCAACAAGAGCGCCGGATTTAATGTTAAAAAAAATCACTTTTTTTTTTTTTTAATTAAGCGAATATTTATTTTTCAACGTGAAGGAAGTACGGCAACACTGAGCTAATGGAGTGAGTGCATTCCCTAGCCATTACCAACACTAAATTAAAAAAAAAAAAAAAAAACGTGAAGGAAAATAGTTGCGATTAAACATGAAACACAACATCCGGCAAATGGCCACCACGGGACCACTGACACGCGGTTATTCTCTTCATAAAGTTCTGGATGACTTTTTCGCATACCTGTAGCGTTATTTCCGCAACAATGCACTGTATCTCTTCTTTAAGGCGTTCAATTGATTGTGGCTTATTCTCATACACCTTGTCCTTCAGATAACCCCAAAGAAAGTAGTCCATCAGCGTTAAATCGCACGACCTTGGTGGCCAATGTTGATTTCCAAACCGAGATATGACACGGTGTGGAAACCTGGACCGCATTGTTTGGAGAGAGCTGTGTGGCAGGTCGCACCGTCTTGTTGGAAAAACATATCATCCACATCAATTCGATCTAATTTGGGCCATAAAAACTCGGTTAACATTTCGCGATACCGCACACCATTAACAGTTCGCCCATTTCCAGCCGCATTTTGGAAGAAATACGGTCCAATCACTCCTTCAGCCCTAAATGCGCACCAAACAGTTACTTGCGGTGGATGCACTGGTTTCTCCAGTATTACACTACGATTTTCAGCACCACAAATTCGGCAGTTCTGCTTATTTACATACCCGTTTAGTTGAAAATGTGCCTCATCGGAGAAAATGTCTTTCTTACAGAAATTCGCATCAATTTCGTTGTGCTCCAGCACCCAATCAACGAATTCACGTCGCTGCGCATGGTCCCTCAGCTTGATTTCTTACGTCAATTGAATCTCATATGCGTGCAAATGAAGATATTTTGTTAAAATTCGTTGCAGAGTGGGTCTGGTAATATTCAATTCTTGACCACGATGCCGAATGGAAGTGCCTGGATTCTCGGCCACACTTTCCCTCACTGCGGCTATGTTTTCGAGCGACCGACAAGGGCGGCGACGCACAGTGATCTTCTCATCCATCAACGTGAATTTTGTCTCAAATTTGTTAACTAAACGGCGTACTGTCGACTCATTTGGTCCATTTTTGCGACCGAAAATTGCCCATAATCTGCGAACTGTTTCCGCAAAACTTTCACCACTTTTGTAGTGTGTTTTCACAATAATTAAACGTTGCTTGTTTGAATAGTGCTGCATGACATCTAATCGCGTGGTTTGTACATGACAACTGTCAACAAATGAACACGGAACTAATCGCACAAACCAAATGGCGACAAATTCAAATCCGGCGCTCTTGTTGAGACACCCGTTATATAATTTTACTGGGTAGTAAAATTGAAGTATTTGCTTGAGACATAAATTTTATATAATTTTTCTAAAACTATAGCTCGTGTGACCAAATGGGATAAGTACATCTTTTGTAAACAATTTTCTAATCTTTCGATTTTATAATAACATTCGTGTTCGTAAAATTAAAAAAAACGGAGATATTATCGAAAAATCACTTTTTTTAACACTTTTGCGCATCGTAGAGAAGTGGGCGTATAACGAATCACCGGGAACTTTTGACGACGAAATTAAAGTGTAAGGAATATGCAGCTTTAACGGATACTAAAAGCACTGGCCTATATATAAATGGCACGGGCAGCAATAGCCGTACTTTTGAGGTGGAATTAAAATCATAAAAACAAATACGAAAAAGGATTTCTGTAATAAAATGTGATCTAAAAAAACTTGGTATGCCTCAGTCATTCCCCAAAATAATTACATGATAAAACCGTCATTAACATTTCTTAAAAAGCCCAACGGAAATTCTAGCTTGTAGGACACCGGAATGTATGAATGAGAACAAAAGCAATTATTTTTTATATGTTTTCAAGAATAATAAAATGTGCAGCTGGTTTGTGGAACAAGTGACATAAATTTATAAAACTGCATGACACAAGTGTAGCAGAGTTGAGTTTTTATGTGATAGATCGTGATATTGCATCGTGTCGAAACATGTATTAAAAAGTGTCCGATACTTGATCTTGAATTTAAATTAGATCAAGATAGAAAGCCGTGCAACATACATATATGTTAGGCATTCCAAACGATCTTTATAACAGCTGGAGATGGTGTAAAACAATTCCTGCGTTCCTTTCTTACCTGAGAATGTATCATAGTTTAATATTGGTGGCAACAAATAATATTAACGCGTTAATAGTTTCGAAAAAAACAATTTCAAAACAACCTAATATATTTTTTGTTTTGACACAAGAATTAACAAATGAATAAGAAAAGTAGAAATAAAAATAAAAAAGAAGGAAAGTGAGAAGTATATAGTCCGACTTACGGGACGGCGTGGCGACTGATCCTAAGATCTGACGAATTGGACGAATGCAGATATTTAAAAAATCTAATAGAAGAAACACAAAAAATACTTTTTGAATATTGTTTTTGCTAATGATTCAATAGAAGAGAATTCTCATTCAACGACAATTTTGATACCCTTCATACGACTAATGAGGATTAAATCTCAGGTTGCTTAGCAATTAATAATAGATCTAGAAATTTAAGGATTTGTTCAACGATCAGATAGATGTAAATAATTCTCTTCTTGTAAATCTATTTCTCACAAACAGATAATTCCATTTAATTTTAAAATCTTTTCCAGGACATAATATTTCAAATATTTAAGTTTCAACAGCTTAATATATGTAAGTGGTATTTTACTCGTATCTATTGAAGCTAATATTTAGCGAAACAATTAGTTGTTATGCTGATGTAATGTAATTGTGAAAATATAAAAAAACGGTTGTATTTTATATGTTGGTGCAGCAGCAATGCAATGGCCTGAATTGTCATTATGATATAGTATCTTGGATTATCACTATTAACTACATGTTGCATATTTTCTACATATACTATTTATACATATTTTTCTTGCCTTTTAGGAAAGTTATGTAATATTACAATAGGTTTGTTCCAGCAACAATCACGGACTAGTTAGACTAATCACACATTGCGTTCTATTTTGCAAGTAAAAATAGAATAAACTGAGAGAACAGCCTCTAATTCCGTAGTGATACTATAAATATAAACTCATAAAAGTTAATAAATATAAAACTTTAACAAAAAAAATCGGCAGCTACTGGAAGCGGCTGGAACCTCCCCACCCGGTGAATCTTTGAAGCCGAAAAGAGCACTAAACAATATGAACGATCTCATTTAATTATATTTATTAAGTTGAAATATTTTTTTCGTATTAAATCAGAAAAAAAAGTCTTGCGTTCGGTGGGATTTGGAACTAAGAACTTGAGTGTTAAATTTATAGTCTGCATAACATTAATATTTTATTCAATGTTTTAATACAAATATATCCGGATCCTAGCCCGGGGCCAGCCAGACAACCACGGTGAACACCGCCGTGGCGAGTGTGAGGCTGGACGGGGTAGGTCCGGTTTGGCTTGGAGAAAAATAGAAAAGTAGCTCCTGTCTTCTGTAGGCAGGCTTAAAGACTAGGTTAAAATTATAATGTGTCCACATGGACCTAAAATGAATATAAAAATAAACACAATTCTATAAAAACGTTCGCAGGCAAGAGCACTTAATAATTTTGATTATTGATACGGGAAACAACTAAACGAAAAAACCTGTTCGTTGGTAATGGGATGAATGGCAGGGATGGTCATCTTTGGAAAAAAACATATAACTCTTGGGGGACAGCTTCCCTGCCAGATGTAGCCAGGGTAGTGTTCATGGTGGATCGTTTAAGTTTGAGTTGGTATATTTTGTTTTATCTTTTGGCCTCGACCAATTTTTCACTAAATCGGTCGGGGAAGTGATAGCTGTCAAATTTTTGGTTCCAATGTTTCTCTGGGGAATTTGGTTTTTGAAAAACGTTTAGGTTGGTACCAATGTCTTAAATTGTTTTTAGGTTATGTAGTACTATTTTTAGGTTAGGTTGCCGGAAGAATTTCCGGCAGGATACCGGAAGTAGCGGAAATAGTTTTTAAAATATAATGTCACTTTTAAAGTTTTAGTGGAAAAAACTCACCCAAAGCGTTCCGGTGGGGTTGCTTACACTTGTAGGGCTTGTAAGCGATTCAGGATGGCCTCTCACACCATCCGTGGGCTTTATAAACGTCGAAAAAACTTGTAATCTCTCGATGCACCTGACACGTCAAAAATACTCAGCATACAATCTGCACGCTTTAACACACTAGCAGAGAACTTATACCACAAATGGACCCGTAGTATTTTTTGGGAATTTTCCTTTGAGTCCATTTAATAAAAGTTGACATTTTTCTGAAAATTTGACATTTTTCTGAAAAGTGATATTTTTCCGAAAATTTGACATTTTTTGAAGTGACATTTCTCCGAAACTGATATTTTTTCGAAAATTTGACATTTTTCTGAAGTGACATTACTCCGAAAATTTGACAATTTTCAAACATTTGACATTTTTCTGAAAGGTGACATTTCTTCGAAAATTTGACGTTTTTTCGAAAATTTGACATTTTCCTGAATTTTTGACATTTTTCTGAAAAGTGACATTTCTCTGAAAATTTGAAATTTTTCTGAAGTGACATTACTCCGAAAATTTGTCAATTTTCAAACATTTGGCATTTTTCTGAAAGGTGACATTTCTTCGAAAATTTGACGTTTTTTCGAAAATTTGACATATTTCTGAAAAGTGACATTTCCCTGAAAATTTAACATTTTTTCGAAAATTTGACATTTCTTTGAAAAGTGACATTTCTCCGAAAATTTGACGTTTTCCTGAAATTTACTTACAGCCTGACAATTTTCAAACATTTGACATTTTTCTGAAAGGTGACATTTCTTCGAAAATTTGACGTTTTTTCGAAAATTTGACATTTTCCTGAATTTTTGAAAAGTGACATTTCTCTGAAAATTTGACATTTTTCGAAAATTTGACATTTTTCTGAAGTGACATTACTCCGAAAATTTGACAATTTTCAAACATTTGGCATTTTTCTGAAAGGTGACATTTCTTAGAAAATTTGACGTTTTTTTGAAAATTTGACATTTTTCTAAAAAGTGACATTTTTCTGAAAATTTGACATATTTCTGAAAAGTGACATTTCCCTGAAAATTTAACATTTTTTCGAAAATTTGACATTTTTCTGAAAAGTGACATTTCTCCGAAAATTTGTCGTTTTCCTGAAAATTTGACATTTTTTAAAAATCTGACATTTATCTGAAAAGTGACATTTCTCCGAAAATTTCATATTTCTTGGAAATTAAAAAAAAAAAATTTCGTGACATCTTGTAGAAATATTTTTTTGATATCATCATCAGTTCGCCTGTTATAAGAATTTTATGCTTTTACGACGTCATCAGAACGTAGGTGTATTTTTAATTCACTCGTATTCCATCCATCTACAATATTTCCATCTACGTTTCAAACTTTAATTGGATGTTTCCAATAGTTAAGTCGATATCTGCACCAGTTTCTAAGAATTTTCTTATTTGTGACGTCATGTGACGTAGGTGTATTATTAATTCACTCGTAATCCGTCCGTCTACAATATTTATACCTACGTTTCAAATTTCAGTTCGATATCTTCAACCGTTCCCGAGTTATCAGCCGAAATCACTGAACACCTCTGTCATTATTAGAATATCACCCTGTACATTGCACTGCTTTGAGGACAAAACAAGTGAAATTTTTGTTTTTTAATTTTTTTCACGGAAACCAAATCGAAAAAGTGCAAGTGTGATATATCGTTGAAATCGGAATTTTTACTGCTTTTCAATGGTTCAATTACAAATTGTAAGTAATCATAAAATAAACAACTTGTTGTGCCAAAGCGGCACTAAACGTAATCCGATCTCAACCAAAACCTTTTCAGATCTTCTGGAGCACTAGAGAAACCCTCATGCAAAGTTTAATCCAAATCCGTTTGGTAGCTTCGCCGCTATCGTGCTAACATACATACACACACACACACACACACACACACACACACACACACACACACACATACATACACACACACAGACATTTTATAGTCTGCATAACATTAATATTTTATTCAATGTTTTAATACAAATATATCCGGATCCTAGCCCGGGGCCAGCCAGACAACCACGGTGAACACCGCCGTGGCGAGTGTGAGGCTGGACGGGGTAGGTCCGGTTTGGCTTGGAGAAAAATAGAAAAGTAGCTCCTGTCTTCTGTAGGCAGGCTTAAAGACTAGGTTAAAATTATAATGTGTCCACATGGACCTAAAATGAATATAAAAATAAACACAATTCTATAAAAACGTTCGCAGGCAAGAGCACTTAATAATTTTGATTATTGATACGGGAAACAACTAAACGAAAAAACCTGTTCGTTGGTAATGGGATGAATGGCAGGGATGGTCATCTTTGGAAAAAAACATATAACTCTTGGGGGACAGCTTCCCTGCCAGATGTAGCCAGGGTAGTGTTCATGGTGGATCGTTTAAGTTTGAGTTGGTATATTTTGTTTTATCTTTTGGCCTCGACCAATTTTTCACTAAATCGGTCGGGGAAGTGATAGCTGTCAAATTTTTGGTTCCAATGTTTCTCTGGGGAATTTGGTTTTTGAAAAACGTTTAGGTTGGTACCAATGTCTTAAATTGTTTTTAGGTTATGTAGTACTATTTTTAGGTTAGGTTGCCGGAAGAATTTCCGGCAGGATACCGGAAGTAGCGGAAATAGTTTTTAAAATATAATGTCACTTTTAAAGTTTTAGTGGAAAAAACTCACCCAAAGCGTTCCGGTGGGGTTGCTTACACTTGTAGGGCTTGTAAGCGATTCAGGATGGCCTCTCACACCATCCGTGGGCTTTATAAACGTCGAAAAAACTTGTAATCTCTCGATGCACCTGACACGTCAAAAATACTCAGCATACAATCTGCACGCTTTAACACACTAGCAGAGAACTTATACCACAAATGGACCCGTAGTATTTTTTGGGAATTTTCCTTTGAGTCCATTTAATAAAAGTTGACATTTTTCTGAAAATTTGACATTTTTCTGAAAAGTGATATTTTTCCGAAAATTTGACATTTTTTGAAGTGACATTTCTCCGAAACTTTGATATTTTTTCGAAAATTTGACATTTTTCTGAAGTGACATTACTCCGAAAATTTGACAATTTTCAAACATTTGACATTTTTCTGAAAGGTGACATTTCTTCGAAAATTTGACGTTTTTTCGAAAATTTGACATTTTCCTGAATTTTTGACATTTTTCTGAAAAGTGACATTTCTCTGAAAATTTGAAATTTTTCTGAAGTGACATTACTCCGAAAATTTGTCAATTTTCAAACATTTGGCATTTTTCTGAAAGGTGACATTTCTTCGAAAATTTGACGTTTTTTCGAAAATTTGACATATTTCTGAAAAGTGACATTTCCCTGAAAATTTAACATTTTTTCGAAAATTTGACATTTCTTTGAAAAGTGACATTTCTCCGAAAATTTGACGTTTTCCTGAAATTTACTTACAGCCTGACAATTTTCAAACATTTGACATTTTTCTGAAAGGTGACATTTCTTCGAAAATTTGACGTTTTTTCGAAAATTTGACATTTTCCTGAATTTTTGAAAAGTGACATTTCTCTGAAAATTTGACATTTTTCGAAAATTTGACATTTTTCTGAAGTGACATTACTCCGAAAATTTGACAATTTTCAAACATTTGGCATTTTTCTGAAAGGTGACATTTCTTAGAAAATTTGACGTTTTTTTGAAAATTTGACATTTTTCTAAAAAGTGACATTTTTCTGAAAATTTGACATATTTCTGAAAAGTGACATTTCCCTGAAAATTTAACATTTTTTCGAAAATTTGACATTTTTCTGAAAAGTGACATTTCTCCGAAAATTTGTCGTTTTCCTGAAAATTTGACATTTTTTAAAAATCTGACATTTATCTGAAAAGTGACATTTCTCCGAAAATTTCATATTTCTTGGAAATTAAAAAAAAAAAATTTCGTGACTCATCTTGTAGAAATATTTTTTTGATATCATCATCAGTTCGCCTGTTATAAGAATTTTATGCTTTTACGACGTCATCAGAACGTAGGTGTATTTTTAATTCACTCGTATTCCATCCATCTACAATATTTCCATCTACGTTTCAAACTTTAATTGGATGTTTCCAATAGTTAAGTCGATATCTGCACCAGTTTCTAAGAATTTTCTTATTTGTGACGTCATGTGACGTAGGTGTATTATTAATTCACTCGTAATCCGTCCGTCTACAATATTTATACCTACGTTTCAAATTTCAGTTCGATATCTTCAACCGTTCCCGAGTTATCAGCCGAAATCACTGAACACCTCTGTCATTATTAGAATATCACCCTGTACATTGCACTGCTTTGAGGACAAAACAAGTGAAATTTTTGTTTTTTAATTTTTTTCACGGAAACCAAATCGAAAAAGTGCAAGTGTGATATATCGTTGAAATCGGAATTTTTACTGCTTTTCAATGGTTCAATTACAAATTGTAAGTAATCATAAAATAAACAACTTGTTGTGCCAAAGCGGCACTAAACGTAATCCGATCTCAACCAAAACCTTTTCAGATCTTCTGGAGCACTAGAGAAACCCTCATGCAAAGTTTAATCCAAATCCGTTTGGTAGCTTCGCCGCTATCGTGCTAACATACATACACACACACACACACACACACACACACACACACACACACACACACACATACACACACACAGACATTTTTCAAAAACAACTTTATTGGGTTCCTGGGACCTCAAAACGTAAAGATTTGATGTTATCTCAATTTTCGATTTTGGACTAATTGTAGTAACCTTCCACAATTTTATTGTGGGGAGGTTAATAATAAAAATAAAAATTTAATTTTTGAATAATTTTTTTTTATTGGTACCCTATTTTGCTTATTTAAAGTACGCCTCAGAGTGTTTAAATTCAAGTTTTAAAACGCGCGTGTTTTAAAGTTACCATAGCAACATCAAAGGTAAGCAAGTACAACTCGTTCATCTGTATCTGTTACCTTTTGCTCTTCCATCCATTTGATGAACTTGTCGTATTCTTTTTTATAAGCGTCTTCCGATTTTTGCGGTATTAACCGCGATTCTGCTTTTCTATTTAAGTAATCAATGTTAGAACTCATTTTAAAGCAATATACAATGAGTAACAACTGTAGTGACAATAATTAATCCTATGTGACAGATTGCAAATTAATTTTTGTTTTCTCATTTTCATGACACTGACAGGTATCCTGATAGCGCAGGAATTTTAGTCAAAATATCGCTTCTACCCGGAATTAATTATTGTAAAGCTGAAAATTTCCAGGATTGTAGTTTTGGTCCAAGACAACACGTAGCAAAAAGTACCCTACTCTCCCCCGTCGGCTTCCCTGTTTTTTCGGAGCAACAAGGGCCTAAGTTGAAAAAATTGCAGAGCTGGCTATAAAGTGCAACAGAAAGGTTATTACTGGTCCGATTTGGGTCGAAATGACCATAAAAGATTAGGAGAAGCATATTCGTTCATATTTCAGATGTTCCATGCATATTTTTGTTCATAATTTTCCGTTCTAGTTCTGTCAACATTTCAAAAATTTAAAAAAATTTTAAAAAAATTTAAAAAATTCCGAAATGAAGCCATTGCGGATAAATGGAGACTCGGAGGGTAAAATGTACCCCAATAAACATTTCTCTTCATACTTTGGATTTTTCATTGGTATGTCTACCTTCTCTGTAGCGTCACCCGTTTCGGAGTTACGCCACTCTGAGTGTCGCAACGGCGACACTCGGACATTTAAGTCCGTTCATTTTTGCGTCTATCACGTTTACTCTAAACAATCAAGAAGGCGCAAGCCGAGCTGTACCCTGAGTTCATTAACTTTGACATTTCTTTATCTTATTCCTAGGGTGAAACTCGAGTAATATGGAGGTTGAAAAGAGTGAAAAATGAAAATTTGACAAAATACGTCATTTTCATTCCAAAAGTATATTTCTAGGGATTTTTGAGGTTGCTGATTTCAAATTTCAGCATGCCAAAAGCCTAGAAATTATTCTTAGGTTAAAAACAGAGTAAATTAGTGGTTGAAAAAATACGTAATTTAGATTCTGAAATTATATATTTAGGAGTTTTGAACTTGTTGAGTTCAAGTTCGAATCCAATCTCAGAAAAGCCCATGTACCCTCAAAATTTTGAGCCTTTGGCGAATAAACATAAAATAGGGTAAATCATCTCTAATTTGTGGTAACAATAAATACATGCAAAAAGTAGTTAACAAGCGCAAAAGTATTGTAAATATAGTTTTTTTGTATATCGCAAAGGATTTACTACTCTGAGGTGCAACTCCAAAAATAGAAGGAAAATTATGAACAAAAATATGCATGGAACATCTGAAATACGAACGGATATGCTTCTCCGAAGCTATTATGATCATTTCGACCCAAATCGGACCAGTAACAACCTTTCTATTGCACTTTACAGCTAGCTCTCCAATTTTTGCGACTTAGGCCCTTGTTGCTCCGAAAAAACATGGAAGCCGACGGAGGAGAGTAGGGGACGCGTGTTTTAAAGACCTTAATATCCACTTATACTTTAATATACTATATACTTATTAGTAAAATTTTATTTACATCTTCTCATAATGACATGATCAACAAGAAATTGAAAATTTTATAATCTTACTATGCAATAACGGTGGTATAGTATAATCTATTCAAAATATCTGTATGTGACATTATTGGTTTGAATAGAGTTAATAACACCATTTACTAAATTAAAAATTTTTCAGAAATAGATCTTGAAAATTATAATTGAAACAAATATTGTAGTCTACTCAACTTATTTTTACAATTAATTATTATTTGTTTATTTTTTACTTATTTGCTTTCCATTATGACTAGGAAATATTATTTAGGTATTAAGCTAATCACAACTTACACACTTTTTTATTTAATATGAAATTACCTACTGTCAGTATATCGGTGCTTCAATCTGGTCACGCTAATATAATACTATTGAGATAAACACTTTAAAATACTCATTATTGAAGAACCAATCAAAACATCTACTCCTCTAGCTAATACTGACGAAGTATTGAATTACGTGATAGGATTCCTAGTATTTTAAAGTAAAAAAAATATATTGAAATCATTTATTTAAATCCAGTCGTTCACACTTTTTTACTTAATATGAAATTATCTACTTTTTGTATATTGCTACATTAATCTGGTCACGCTAATATACCACTTAGGTAAACACTTTAAAACACTGTATGCGAAATATTATTGTCCTCCGCCACAGTTCTTTTTTAGGGTGACCACCGTATATATTTTTTCTCAATTTTCTTTGAAAATAATTATTATAACTACGTGCAAAACATTGTTGTCTTGCACTACATTATTTTATTAAGTTTTTTAGGGTGACCACCCATTTATTTTTCAAATTTTTCTTCCTTGACAGTAGAGTTAACTACATACGGAATATTGTTGTGTTCTGTCACATTTTTTTTTAAGCTGACCACAGTGTATAATATTTTTGTAATTTTCTTTGTTAGCTACATGCCAAATATTAACGGTCTTCGTCACATTTCTTCCTTATTTTTTATGGTGACCACCTTGTATATTTCTCATATATTTCTTTCATGACACTTATGTTAACTGCATGCGGAATATTATCGTTCTCCGTCAAATCTTTTCATTATTTTCTAGGTTGACCACCCTGTATATTTTTCATATTTTTCTTTCTTGGTAGTTGTGTTAACTGCATGCGAAATATTATCTTCCTTCGTCACATCCATTCATTATTTTTTTAGTGTGACTACCCTCTATATGTTTCATATTTTTATTCCTTGGGAGTTGTGTTAACTACATGCCAAATATTATCGTCCTCCGTCACATTGTTCAAATGTTTTCCGTAGATAGTTGTGCTAACTGCATGTGAAATATTATCGTCCTCCATCACATATATTTTTATTAATTTTTGTTGGGTGATCACCATAAACACTTTTTTAATTTTTCTTCCTTGATAGTTAATTGCAGGCGGAATATTATCGTCTCTTAGCCCTGTATATATTTTTTTTTGTTTGACAATTGTTTTAGCTGCATGCGTTATCGTCGTGCGTCACATTTTTTTTCATTATTTTCTTATGGTGACCACCCTGTAGGTTTTTCATGTTTTTCTTTCTTGACTGTTGTGTTAAATAAGTACGTGTCAAATATCATTGTCGTCCGTCATATTTTTTTCTTAATTATATTTTTATGGGGTCCACCTTGTATATTTTTCGATGGAAATATAACCCAGTAATTCGTTGGCAGAAACGTCAACTACCTAGTAAATATTATTCCTCTTCTTCAAGTAGTTTTGTAGATATAGCGCCAACAGACAGATACCAAATCGACAGACAGGCATACATACTAACGAAATTAAATGGCTTTAGTTTTCGTAATCTACATACTCTGTAACGTGAAAATCCGGAGAAATCTTGAACGGTGATTTTTTCATGATTACAATACTTCCCTTCGGTAAGAGAGGGGATTAATAATTGTATATTTCTAATATATTAAGCTAAAAATAAAATGCTATGTAAATTAATAAGAAATTACAATAAGTTATTACCTTCATTGATAATAGATTCTTTTTAAGTTTGTTTTGCACAAAACTCGATATTTATTATTATTTTATAAAATAATAGCAAGTTTTTGGTGTAGTATATAAAGCATATAAAAAATTTTTCTACGATTGTGCTGAAAATCAAATTTTCTAACTTCAAAATGAGTGCAGAAAATATCACTTTTCCGCACGCCTTGATTACGTCTTCACACACCGGAATAAAATAGTGTGTTTACCTTAAAGAATTTTATATTACTTACTGGTAATAACAATTGAATTCTATAAATGTACATTAATTACACATGAATTGCAATTACAAAGTCAAATTTTGTAACTTCAGAATGACTGCAGAAAATGTCACTTTAAATAAAATCTGACAGGCAGCAAATTTAAAATTTTGGAAAGACTTTAAAAAAGGGAAATAACTTCATCACAACCGTAGAAAAAATAGTATGTAACACAATGTGGCAAGCTTCATTGCAAAACTCGTATGATAGGAACAACACTCGCTGCGCTCGTGTTCCTACTTTCATACATCGTTTTGCAATGAAGCCCTTGCCACACTTGTATTACAATCTACTATTAATCTTTTTATAATAATGTAATATAACATCTTTAATTTATTGTAAAAAAGAAAGAATTACAACAAATTTAAACTGTCAAACAAAATAATATAGCTAAAACTGATGTAATTTGGCCAATGGCACAGCAACAAAAAAAAACTGAAGGAAATTCTATTTACTTTAAAAACATTTATTAATATTTTTTACACACTACGTGTTTTCCGCCCATAATAGAAAAGTATAAATTGTTGATTCTGGGCAAATATTTATCATATAGCAACCAAAGGAAATAAATAAATGGAAATTTTGTCTACTTTAATTTTTTGATTTAGCGCGCTTTATTCAAATAAGAGAAGAAACTCGAAATTCCGCGAATAATGACATGTTCCGCCTAACGTAGGTACAGCTAGAGACTCATCGGTTTCTTCAAGGGTACGTATTTTTACATTTCCAAAAATATAAATTGAACTGGCCTTGCTATTTCTTATTGAACCTCGATATACCTGTACTATTAGTTTCATACTCTCAGGTCCAGATTTTTACTCACTTTCATATGATTATATTTATATCATGTATGTTGACCTAGGTCGTTGGTCCACGCCACTGAAAGAGGATGGAGCACTGGCACACATTACCGTTTCATCGTTTCATCATACACTGTTCGAGTTTCATCTGTTCCCCGAGGGAAATTTGCCGTATGATACTGCAGATAATAGCATTCGATGCTATAGGTTCATTTGTTCATTGTCGGATGGTGAGTTCGTTTATTGTATCCACTCCTGCTGTATTTTTGCTGTTTGCCGCTGATCCGCCACATCATTTATGAAGTATTTGATATATATTTTTATTTTTGTATTTCACTAGCAACATGTTAGACTAAAGAATAGGATATCTTATTTCAGAGTTTAGAGGTAAAATAGAAGTCGTTTGATAAAAACAAATTATAAAGGAAATGGTTATTATAATTAGTTATTGGCCTTAACAGAATAGTCCTGAAACCTGCCTCTGAGCACAAACGCCAAAACACGAGCGTTTCATCATTTGGATATGATTAAAACTAAATTACAACAAACATTTTTCCTATGTTTATAGTGCTGGTAAAATATCAAAAATATTCCTTGGAAAAGGAGAAAATTAGGGAGTCAATGGAAATTTGGGGTTTTGTAGCTTTTACCTTTAATGTCAAGAGCTTACTCCAAAGAGCGCAGAAGGATGTTTTTAAAGAAGTTTTTAAAAATGTTCCTGGAAAATATATATTTTTTAATCTCTTATTTTGCTGATAGTCACCCCCACCCGTATGGAGGGTCTATTGGGTACATAGTTTAGGAGGCCGGGCTTATGAGGGTCCCGCAGCAAGGGCCCGTCTGACCTAAAGTGATCATTGGTCCCGGATTAGGTGCGTATAGTTCCGTTTTTTGAGGTGCCGTCCCGCAAAAGTCCCGTATTGGTTTATTCCTAGAAAAGTTTTTTCGGATTTGTTTGTCCCCCTGCTTATTAATTATGAGACTGGGATAAAATAAATTCAGATTTCTCTGCCTCGTTCAATAATATTTTTTCGGAATCAAAAAATATTTTTTCTTCATTTCTTCATTCGCCTCCCCGCTCATCAATTTTCATTTTCGAGAAAAAAAAAGAGGCTCTTCATAGATTTCGCAGCAGTTACTGGACCTGCAATTTGATTTGGAGGACCTGCTGATAGTTAGTCAACTACCCTTAATTTGGTAAAAATTGACCGTGATACAGAGAGCTGAATTTGGAAAAAGATCGTCAGATGGTTAAAAGAAGGCTTTGTAATTGCTGTTCATCGAAGCTGTCGAAGTATACGAAACCTTCAAATGTCCGAAAGGACAATGCGTAAGAGCATTTAATAATGCTGGTTCCAGTGTCGCTGATATTCAAAATTCTTGTTTTTATAGAGACTAAAGGGAGGAAAATGTTCTCTTGACGAGAATAGATTTATTACTTCAATAGTCTTTATTGAAATCTTAGAGAACCTCTTGCTTGGTAATAAGATGTAGGGCAGGACTAGAATCAATGAGTTCTTGCAATTTAAATTTTCCATTAAAAAGAACTTAGAAAGTATACTTTTCATTACTTACATTCTTCTTCTTCTTTTACTCTTCTGTTTCTAAGGCAGTGTTGACACCTTAAGCCTTCAGATTTTTCCTGGTTTGTACTGATCTTTAATATTCGCCGACTGTATGAAGAAAACTCTGCTACTATGTTAGAGTTTCTGTTGTAATCCGAGATTGTTTCATATTTCTACGTATTTCGCTTTGTGTTTCCGTAATTTCCGTAAATCCGAATGTGATGTGCTCATTTGGAGAAGTCCAGAGAGCATTTGGATCTTCGCCATTTAGTTGGTTGACTTTAACTAATTTATTTTGGAAAGGGCAAATGTATTTAGCGAAGTACAGTGCGCTATGTAGCTGGAATGCAGTATTATCTATTGTATAGATATTGTCTAGGTAGAACTGAATTGGTCTTTTCCCCTTTTGTAGTCCCCTCACATTAAAATCAAATTCATTGGCGGACCCCCGCGCCTAATAATTGATGAACGGGGGGAGGATGTGAATTTTTTTTTTAGGACTCCTAATTAATGACGACTATTGCGGTTACTGGCCTAACCGGTCCCTGATGGTACCACGGCACCTACTGACCCCCCCCTTTGTGGATGCCCGACTTTGTCGTTGAAATTACCCATAATAAGAGTAATTTCCCTGTTTGGAATAGTGCGGAGTAAAGTTTCTATCTTCGTCGGTCGGTTGCAACTCCTTAGAATTTAGAATATGAGGTTCAAATATTCTTCTTGATTTAAGTCTATTTAAAACAAAATCTATAGTCGGATAAGATGGGCGAATTTGCCCCCGCACGGATAGTGTTCATTTTTTTTGCTTGGATTGTTATCAATATCACTTACAATTTTGAAGTTTCAACCCTTAATATTAAACCGTTTTCGAGTAAAAAGAAATTGAATATTTGCGAAAATAATTTTTATCTATTGAACGGCACAACCGATTTAAATAAAACTTTAACCAATTATAGATACTACCAGAACATAAACGTGGAATAAATTGGAACAGAATCTGACAACGGGAACATTGAAGAAAAATTCATGAATTTTTCTGGATTTTTTTTAACGCCTATAAAGTTTCGGCACAACTACCAATTTCGTTTTGTAGAATCTTGGAATGGTTTTTACCACACAAATTTTTTCTGAAGCGATCAAATGGGTACTTGATATTTGAAAAAAATAAATGTTCTGTTTGATAGCATTCTATAATCCCTAATTTTTTTAAATCGGTAATATCAGTAGAAGGTTCTTAAAAAAAATAAAATACTTTTTTATTTTTTAAAATTATAATACGCTGATTTTAAAGTTATATATTTTTTTTGTAGAATCTTGGGATAGTATTTTATATTTAATCCCTAATTTTTTGAAATCAGTAATATCAGTAAATTTAAAAAAATGGTTTTTTAATTTTTTTTAAATTGTAATACGCTGATGATAAAATTAAAACATTTTTTGTAGCATCTTGGTTGGTTGTTTCATAGTATTCTATAATTCCTAATTTTTCCTTCCTAATTTTTTAAAATCGGTAGAAGGTCCTTAAAAAAAGTAGAATGACCTTTTATATATTTTTTAAATTATGATACGTTGATGCTAAAATTAAAATATGTTTTTTTGTAGCATTTTGGGATAGTATTTTATAATGCCTAACTTTTGGAAATTGATATGATTTATGTGGAGTCCCAAAAAAAAAATGTCTTTACCCGTGCTATCTATGCGCATGCCTAGCTTCTAGTTGCCATCCTCTCACAAACATTCGCGACGTTGTCAAAGATCAGAGACAAAAGCCGTTTAAAGCGGGGAATTTTAAATTGGTCAAACGCAATAACGTTGAGCGATCGGAAAATGTAGAGAAAATGGTGGCAGTCTGGCAACACCGCAGGTTGTTTCGGTCATTTGTCAGTAATTGTGTGGTGTCTGGTTGGTATTATCCATTTATCATGAAATATCTGAATATCATGAAATAATATTATCATGCATTTTAAGAGCATAAAATCTTGTTGACAAACTCGAATTGACCCGGCTAGCAATGATAAAGTCCCACAATTCCAGGCATTTTGAAAGTCTTTGGACGTGCACACTCTTAACTTGAGTATCGAAAAATGAAAAGGAAACAGCTTCAGTCAAACGGCAATACTGAATTTCAAAAAATACGTATATCTACTAGAAGAAAACGATTTTTTTATAGCACTAAAATGGATGGAATTTGTCGATGGATTTAAACAACATCAGACGATACAATACACTCAAAGAAATAGTATGGGTAAACTCAACAAAAAAAAATGGTTAACTAACAATATCGTAATTTTGTTAAACTAAATTATATTGATGGTATTTTTAAACAAGAGGTGATTGTTATTTTAATTAATAAAAAGTTGTTGTACAACAAAACAAACATTAACTTAAAAAATAGATGATAATAGTCTTATTATTTTTTTCGTCTGACTATTATTTTGTTGAATTCTGTCAAATTAAACTAGATAATAGTATATTTTGTTTTTAACTGTTGTCGAATTGTAATTGTAAACCCAGTAGCAGTTTGCTCTACTATTATAGTTGACAGATAAACCAATATTATTGTAGAGTTAACCCGCCGTTCTGTTTACATAAACATAACATCATTCTGCCATCCACTTTGATGAATTAAGACGTCGCATCAGCGCTTTTGTTTGCAAATAGTATGGATTAAATCAATAAAAAAAAAATAGTATATATATTATTTATTCTGTTCAATTGAAGTATATTTAATAGCATTTTTAAACAAAAGGTGTTTGTCACACAACAAAATAAACATTAACTTAAAAAGTAGGTGCATAAGATTATAATTTATTCATCTTACTAATAATTTGTTAAATTTTGTCAAATGAAACTAGATAAATAGTAGAATTTATTTTTAAGTATTATCGAATTGTAATTCTAACCCAGTATTAGTTCGCTGTATTATTGTACTTGGTAGACAAACCAATATTATTGTCGTCTTCTAGAAGTTCTAAAAGAAATACCATAAAATTTGCTTGCCTACCACGTAGTCTATTACAGAAATTATTCCTAGATGACGCCACATACAAATCACTGACAATAATCAATCATGCATTATCTTATACTCTTATGAATTTATAGAAAATTAATAACATGATTGCAATGTTCAAACTCTCTCGGGAATCATCGATATATTTGGATGGATCTTATAAACGATCTCTAATCTTTGGTTTGGGTGGTCTGATGTCTCAATACTGAGATTTTGGCTAACCAAAAAAAACTTCATCATACAATAAAGTGTAGATCAACCTAAAAATTAGTTGGTGAACAAAAAACAAAGTCGCTGTACTATTTAATTGTAGACCAAATTGAAAATGGTTAGTGAACATAAAAAAATGTCATTGCACTATTTAATTTGTTACAAGAAGATATGATTATTAAACTACTATTTGTTTACGAAAACAAATAAAGTTGTATGACTATTCTTTTCTGATTGATTTAACTATGAAACTAGATAGGCGCGATTTCATATGCTCTTTTTGGTTAAATTTACCTATCATTTTCTTTAAGTGTAGCAATGTTACAGCAAGTATAGTAGAAAAATTCATTTTCGCGTATATACATACACATGCTGTCTTATTTACAGGCGTAGAGGTTATTTTCCAGTAAAATACTGGTTAATTGTATTATTTTGTAGATTTCAGACATTGTTTAGAAGAATACATGTGGCAGAGCATCCCAATAAGAATAGAGAAAAATTAAGAAAATGCCACAACCAACGTTTAGACAATATTTAGAGTATTTGAGGTTAGAAACTTTATTTCTCTAACTTAATATTTTTTTGATGTTAAGATTTTTGATTAAAAAAAAATAAGGGCTTCTAAACATTGACATTTGTCATTACAGATTATAAAATACTATCCCAAGATGCTACAAACATAATATGGTAATTTTAGCATCAGCATATCATAATTTAAAAAAAATAAAAAAACATTATGTTTTTTTAAGGACCCTTTACTAATATTGCCGATTTCAAAAAATTGATACTAGAACACTCTCCCAAGATAGTACAAAAAAAATATGACAATTTTAACATATGCGTATCAAAATGTAAAAAAATAAAAAAGAACATTTTATTTTTTTCTAGTTGATCTCTTTGGAAAAATTATGTATGGTAGAAAACAACCCCAAGATTCTATAACAAGAAATTTGATAGTTGTGCCGAAACCTCGGCCGAAACTTTATAGGGGTTAAAAAAATTCTAAAAAATTCATTAATTTTTTTTTCAATGTTCCCGTTGTCAGATTCTGTTTCCACATTTATATTCTGGTAGTATCTATAATTGTTCAAAATTTTATTTGAATCGGTTATGCTGTTCAATAGATACTATAGATACAAATTATTTTAAAAAATTCTCGACTTTTTTTTTAATCGAAAACCGTTTAATATTAAGCTGAAATTTGGCAACACTATAGTGATATTGATAACAATCCTAGCAATAAAAATTAGTACTATCCGTGTGGGGGTAAACTCACACATCTTATCCGACTATGGACTTTCAGATTGTTTAAAAAAAATGTGCCTATACAAGAGTTCAAGATCTGCATGACAGATCAAGTTTGCATCTAAACACCCTTGGACGTTTACGCTGGGTCCATTAAAAATATTTGGTTTCGTTATACACGGAGACATAGTTTTACTCACATAAATTACTATTTTCAGGATTACACTTACAGATTGGGAGGTTGAATTGGTTCATTAGCTTTATAAAGGTGTTTTTCGTAGTGTACATGTCCTCTTATTTGGCCAGTGGCAAGTCTGCCATGCAAGTAGCGGGGCAATTCTCAACAAAAGCATGTCAAATATGAAAAATAAAGTTTCTAGTTTCACTGGAAAACTGGTAGATTAAGTTTTTCTTATATTTTATACTATAGTATTGATACAAAAAGTTTTAACATCAATAATTAATTAATTACCTCATTTATTTGACGTACATATTCAAGTAATAAACGCAATTTGTGTCTGTAATTAAAAAAAAATCATTATTAATGATTTCAGTCAACGACACATTTTTTTACATAGTTAAGACCCTTCTGTCGAACATTTTCCCACGCCTACTCTGGTAATCAACCATTTTCACTATTTATCGCCCTGAAATAATAGAATAATATTAAAAAGAATTTTAATGAAATCGGCTTATAATTTCTGTCGGTGTCTCTCGGTCTATAATTTAATACAACAGTATATTTCCATTGTTTAAGCATTCCAGCGTAAGTAAAATGAATTGTCCGCCAAACCAAATTATTTTACTTTTCATCACGCAAAATAAAATTAAACATTGTTATCGACATTTCGGACGTGTAACTCGTATTTCCAAATTATTAACTCTTCCACGGTTTACAGCTCGAAAATACATATGGTACCTAAAAAAAGCAGGTGTATACAAAATGCACTTTATGTAAATACACGGATAAGCCTACCGCAATGCGGTTGCTTTTACAGCATGTTATGAGATTTGGGTAACAGCTGTCGAACCTCATATGACAGAAATTTTATTTTTATATCTATATTACGGCAAGGATGGAAGGGTTATGTAAACAATCGCTATTTTGATATTGATTACAAAATAAATGATGTTTACCCTGCTATATATTATCAATTTGATTTAAACCATGTCAACAGATTAAATTTAAATTATTCATATTTCCTCCCCGTTCACAAATTTCACAATATTTAGAAGGATACAGGACCGGAAGAAGGCAGTATACACCGCATCACTTGTTTAAAAGTGTAAAGGGTTATAAATAAAAGTCATATTAGATAAAGTATTATTTTCAAATGACGATCTCCCTAAATTTTTTTTTAAGTAAGTAAATAGGGCCAATTTTGCACATAACACTAGATGAAACAAATAAAGTATCTTATAGTACGTCGGGTACACCAAAGAAAGCTGCACTTTTTTATTGGAATGTGCCACTTTCTGTGACCATAGTTGATACCAAAAGGTAACTTTTCAGATAGGGAGCCACTTGAAAATCCATGCAGAACACCAAAATGGCGACCATTAAAGATGTCCGCCATTAGTCACATTAAATTTTTTTTGTATCTCAGCTCCTAATGGTCCGATTTCTTTTTTTTTTTTTTTTGTTTAAAAGCTTGTGAAGAGGACACTTTTTTGTTCCTATACATTTATCACTACACCTTAAGGGCTCTGAGCAATTTTCAGAAAAACAAATAATTTTTAACAGAATACACATTTCTTAGGATACTCAAAAACCTGTCTGAAGAACTGTGTGAGAGATAAGACAGGCGTTGGTCTTTGTCGCCAGGTAGCACAAGAAAATATGCTACCAAAAAATTGGAATAACTACCTCTGCTGCAATCAGACTAAGACAGAACTCTGCAAGTTACTTGAAGAACATGCATTTTTGATGTTTGATTGGACTCACATCAACACTGAGATTGATGGCATGATTCATTCATCTCGGCCGGATGAAACTTCAGTTGATGGAGTACAATGCAAGAAGAAGCAGACGGCAGAATTTTTCTCCACGTTTAAGACAGTGTTGAACATGAAGCAAAAAAAATTATTATTTTCACAGTAGATACTGATGTAGT
The DNA here is from genome assembly GCA_936432065.2 of Rutpela maculata. Lineage (NCBI taxonomy): Eukaryota > Metazoa > Arthropoda > Insecta > Coleoptera > Cerambycidae > Rutpela > Rutpela maculata. The sequence goes on from OW386285.2 coordinate 118,004,301, forward strand.
TGTTTTGGCAATCTCTTTCTTCCACATTCTCAAAATTGCGGGTCTTCAGGAGATGTGGATTCTCTTTGGTGCTGGGAAGGATCAGAAATACATGAGCATTAATACCATGTTTGAAAGTATGGGCGAACATAAAGCTGTTAGATTGAGAGGATTCCATGCATTCACTGAATCAGATGTAACGTCATCATTTGCAATGAAAGGGAAACAGACTGCCTGGAAAGTGTGGAAATAATTTCCTGAAGCTGCTGAAGCCTTCCAAGCTATCTCTCTACTACAACAGTCTATTGCTGGCGAGACTTCAAGTTCTGAAGAAGTTTACTGTTTTGCTTTTCTACAAAGACGCAGAAGACTTCTCAGTCAGTCGTGTTGGAAAGCTTCTCTTTACTTCAAAAAGTCGCAGTCTACAAAGTCTGCCCCCAACAAAAGAAGTACTAAGGCAGCATTGTCTTCGATCAGCATATCAGGCATGACAAGTTTGGGGTCGTGCGTGCTCAGTGATGGACAACATTCCAGGGTCAGAGGGATGGGGATGGATCATGGTTGCTGGGGAGTGGATGGTTTGGTTTTGTCTTCCTTCTATTAAGGCAGCCTGCAGATAATTAGTTAAGTCTAGTTGCTCCGGATGCCATACACGATGCTTCTGTTCAAAGACCAAGATTCCATGTACGCTACTTTGCACGAACGGCATTGGGGGTTGACAATGCAGCAATAAATACAATAAAAGGTATGCGTTTAAATGATTATTTTTAAATTAGTTTCACAGTTTCAAGATCAAAATATTGGAACGAATTGGAAGATGAAGAAGATGATTGCGTGATCTAGAGTCATAAGAGCTGTACAGAAGCAGTTCATTTATATGAGTATATCTTAGTATTTAGTCGTTTTTTTGCTTGTAAAAATTTGTTTCCTTAATGTAATAAATGTTTTCAAAATAATTAAAATCACTGTTGTGTATGAAAACAAGTCTCTCTTGACATATTCGGAACCCCATAAACATAAACCTTTTTTGTAGGGAAAGAAAGGGATATTGAGCACAATTAAAAACTTACTTATCAATAGAATTCGTGAGAAAAGGGAAATTTTAAGATTTTTGAAAACTGCGCAGAATCCTTAAGGTGTAGTGATAAATGTATAGGAACAAAAAAAGTGTTCTCTTCACAAAAGCTTTCAAACAAAAAAAAAAAGAAAATCGAAAAATCGGACCATTAGGAGCTGACCTACAAAAAAATACATTGTGGTTAATGGCGGCCATTAAAGATGGCCGCTATTTTGGTGTTTTGCACGGATTTTCAAGTGGCTCCCTATCTCAAAATTTACCTTTTGTCATCAACTATGACCACAGAAAGTGGCACATTCTAATAAAAAAGTGCAGCTTTTTGGCTTTTCTAGCCATGTACTCGACGTACTATTAGGAACAGACGTATTAAACGACTATGAACTGCAGATTACTTAACTAACAGTTCAAACATGAGCTTGGTTCAAATTTATTTTTGTTGTGTTCATACTGTGATCTCACTTCTTTATATGGTTCGACTGAACGTCACGTCGGTTAACACATTCACTGCCGGCACTGCCCCAGGGGCATTCATCCGATTTTGATAGAAACGCCGTGACTGCCCGAGAGGCGTTCTTCTATATACCTAATACAGGGTTGCACTAAATTGTAATTAATTAAACAAAAAAAAAAGAAAAAACGAAAAGAAAAAAAATTTTGTTTTTTTTTTAGCAAAAAATTTGGAAAATTTGAACTTAGTAGAGTGTGCACTAGCTAATCACTAGCTAATACAAACATTAAATTAACAAATTGCAAAAGAAAATAGGTGGCACACGATCAATCGTCACTAGTGAGCTCCGGCAGTGAATGTGGTAGCATTTTCTTCCGAAAAAGAGGAAAAGTGTTGATAGTGGTAGTTTGTTTGATCTTGAAGAGGTTATTAAAATTAAAATACTATTTTACCTAAAATAAAGCAAATGGGATTTTTAACTAGAGGAAGCATTATACTCTTCGCCGATTTACTGAGCTTTTTATATAATTGTTACACATTCTATAGGATACTCTTCGCATTTTTCTTGTAAATAATGTTAGTTTTTGGACATTCTAAATTTTGTGATACCAACTTTGTTGTGAAAAAAAAATTATATGAAAAAAAAATCAGGGATCGAACCCGAGACCCTTGGATTGCGAGACGAAGAAGAAGAAGAAGAAAACAGATTTTATTCTTAAGTTTAGTACAACAATATGTGCCTTGCCGGATTCTGGCCCGGGGCCAACCAAACAACCACGGCACGTGGTGCCGTGGTGAATGTAAGGTAGGACGGGGCAGGTCCGGTTCGGCTTAACGGTTAACGGGGGGGAGGGGATTAGCTCTCCTGTTTGTTATAAACAAACTTAAAAACTAATAATAATATTAAAAATTGCTGTCTACGCAGAGACCTAAAACTAATTAAAAATAACACAACACTTGGGAAAGCACTTACAAAATTTGGGTTGCTGACTCGGGTAAAAAGCTAAACGAAAAAACCCGTACGAGAACTGTCGGCCTGGTGGTCTCCCTGCCTCCAGGAAGATATGATAATGTAAAAAAGTATCGTTTAAAATGTTATAATTTTCAAGAATTTTCTCGGCCTAAAAAGAATTTACGAACAAAATGACAAAAAGAACAAAAAAGAAAAACAACAGAAGCATAAAAACGAACAAATAGAAAAGGAAAGAGGGGATTAAAGATAAAGTTTAGGAAAGATGATAGGATAGGGTTTTATAAAGGTTATGGAAGATTTGGCTAATGGAGTTGCCGGAAAATAGGCAACGCCTGGTATGGTAGGCGGTGTCTCAGATTGAATAATATTGCATTATGCTGTCTGATTTGAGACAGGGACCCTTGGATTGCGAGACGAAACTCTTGCCGCTACATCACCATTTCTTATTACTAAAATTGTTACTGAGTGTAATATATACCATTAGAAAATTTATTGTGATTATTAGGAAACCCATATTAGTAAAATGTATTAAAAAAAAATAGTGATAGGAAATAACATTTCGCAAGGTTTCTATTTATTACAAACCATAAAAAAATGTAAAAAATATTTTTTTACATTTTAAATTACTAATAACTTTTTTATTTACCAATCTATTTTGTTGAAAAACAATAGGGTTCTTCCTCTAGCTAACACTAAGTTACTCTCCAAATTTCAATACAATCGGATTTTTCTTTCTTGAGTTATCGTGCTTACAAGAAACGTGACGGACGGACAGACGGACAGACGGACAGACGGACAGACGGACAGACGGACGGACAGACAGACGGACAGACGGACATTTTGAAAGTTGTTCAGAATTCGTTCACTAACATAACGATATAAAAAATTTTTCTCTACGAGCGATATTTACTAATTTAGAAATGTGCCGATCAAATACAATATACTCTTCGTTTTTGCGAAGAGTATAATAATGAAGATCCGTCAATTATAACTAGTTCTAATTAATTGCTTATTTTAAAATTAAGCACGGAAAGCATAGTTTCGGAAAATGTTGCCATCACGTGATCAATGACAAACAATATTTCTCACTTTTGATGCTGCATCGCACACAATTTTACATTAGTCTAAAAGAAACCTTTCCCGTTTTTGAAGTTCTCGGTCCCTAAGTCATTAAGTATAGAGAGAATATGCTGTAGAATTACAATTGGGGATAAATATTTAAACTCAGTTATTCGTTAGATAGATATTCTGCTGTCTTCGTTGATATCAGTGCCAGTTTGTGGCATCATGGAAAGCTTTTCTTCCCATACAACGAGAAGATATTGCTGCAAAATCATCACTTGTGTCATTTTATTCTATTTCTTCTTGTTAAAGTTTGTTGTAAAATTTCATCTAATATATTTCGCATGTTTTGGTAAACGAAACAGTTGCAAGGATTCGAAATCCCTCCACATTGTAAAAGATTCGGGCGCTTCTTATACATTCTAGAATGCGAAATTTTTTCCACAAAATCAATAAAAATCTTCCTCTTTGCAAAATAATCCATATTTATTTCACAAATTGTTCCTCAAAAATGCTGAAAAATTACTATATGTAAAAATAGTAAGCAAAGTTCATCACCCTGTATACCAGGAATGGCACGTCCTAAACAAACTGTATGTATCACGATGCATGTATGTATGCGGGATATTTTCTAAGTAGGTTCATGTAAAAATTCATACTAAGACAAAAAGCTCCTGTGAACATATATCTAGAAATACCTCTAAATAAAGTTACAGCCCTTTGAAGGGCTCATGGAAAAACTGATTTTACTTCCTTCACGTTCCGAAAGAAAACATTGTAATCGTAAAAAAATCTCTAACCGAAATTTCTTCAGATTTTCACATTTCAATCTATGTAGATTATGAAAATTAAGGTATTTCAATTCCATCTGTATTTTGTCTGTCTGTCGATCTGGTGTCTGTCCCACTGTTGGCGTTAAATCTGCGAAACTATTTGATGGAAAAAAAATATGTTTGATAGGTAGCTAATTCTATTGCCAACGAAGAAATGGGTTGTACTTTTAATGAAAAACATACAGGGTGGACACCGAAGAATATAATCAATGAAGAAATGTGAAGAGCAATCATATTCAGCATGTAGTTAACACAAGTGTTAAGGAAGAAAGTTGTTATATTTTTAGTGTATAATGTACAGGGTGATCACTATACATGGTGGTTATTCAACAGAAAAAATAATTAATAAGTAAAAGATGCCAAATTGAGAGGGAAATTTTCTGCAAATACCTTTACAGATTTTTTTTTATATAACTGAAGGACTGTCAAATGAAAAATATTAAATTTAACAACATACAGTATCTTTTATGCTAAGGTTAATTTTGATTAAGGTTAATTTTTGAGATTTTCTTTTATTTTCCACTTTATTAGTGGCGTAGATATGGTTCATTTGTGCTAAATTTTTCTAAAAATTTCTATGACTTTTTCACTTTTATCGATTTTTTTTTCTTCGTAAGAATTCGTAAGAATAATAAGAAATGGCACACAAAAATGGATGAGCTGTCTAAAACTCTGGACTTTAAATAATTTTACTGAATTTTTCCGAAAATATGCATCATTTTCAAAAATATATAAAAATGTTAAGTATAACTAACCACTTCCTATTCTGCTGCTGTCAATATTTATATAATTAAGATAGTCGACTAACTGACGGGAAAAAAGTGCTGATAAAAGTGTGCTTTGATGCAAGTAGTAGACAGGGCTGTATTCTGTCATTAAAATCCGCTTTAACATCTAACGTAGCAGTCAATGTTCTGTATGAGCAATGATTCGCAACACGCCTCCATGTTAACCAGAATAAATAGAGGAGCTCAGTCCAACTCACTTTGCGTCAGAACGAGACCACGACAAGATGGTTGAGAGGTCAAGCACCAAACAAAGCCAACGCGGAAGAACACCCGAAAACCAGCAGCCAGATCTATAGCGAACACCTGATTCGACGTACACTGGAGGACTGGCAGGGTATAGTAACTGTAGGTGGAATCAAAATTTCTAACTTGAGAATTGCAGATAAAACGATTTTAGTTGCAACACGTGAGGGGGAAGCTCATGTACCTTCTGGAAAGACTTCAGGCAAGCTGTGATTATGTCTTAAGTGTAAATTACACAAAAATCAAAATTATACAGCCCCACCAAAAAAAAAAAAAAATGTGGTCTGTCTGGCGGACTAGACCGGTATATCCCTATGTATTTGGACCCGCTGAAACCGAATCCGAAGTCAGAATTTTAAGATTGGTTCGTTTTTAACCCACAACCCCAAAAAACACCCCCAAAAAAATGTTCTATCCGGCGGACCAGACTAGTGTATCCTTATGTATTTGGACTTGCTAAAACCGAATCCGAAGTCAGAATTGTCAGTTTGGCTCGTTTTACACCCCCAACACCAAAAACACCCCCATAAAAAAAGTGATCTGTCCGGCGAACTAGACCGGTGTGTCCCTATGTATTTGGGCTCGCTGAAACAGAATCCGCAGTCAGAATTGTAAGATTGGCTCGTTTTTAACCCCCAATCCCAAAAACACCCCCTCCCCCCCAAAAAAAAATGTTTTGTCTTGCGGACCACACCAGTGCATCCTTATATATTTGGACCTGCTAAAACCGAATCCGAAGTCAGAATTGTCAGTTTTGCTCGTTTTACACCCCCAACCTCAAAAGCACCCCCATAACAAAAAAAAGTGGTCTATCCGGCGAACTGGACTAGTCTATCTCCATGAATTTGGACCTGCTGAATCCGAATCCGAAGTCAGAATTGTAAAATTTGCTCGTTTTTCACCCCCATCCCCAAAAAATACCCCCCGAAAAAAATGTTCTGTCTGGCGGACCACACCAGTGTATTTGGACCTGCTAAAACCGAATACGACCATATCAGTGTACTCTTATGCATTTTTGAGTCGCTGTATCCGAATCCGAAGTCAGAATTGTCAGATTGATTCGTTTTTCACCCTTTACCTCAGAATCCCCCCAAATGATCTGTCCGACGAACCATACACGTGTATCGTTATATATTTAGACCAGCCGAAACCGAATCCGAAGTCAGAAGTTTAAGATTGGCTCGTTTTTCACACCTAACCTCAAAAAACACCAACAAAACAAAACAAAAAGTGGTCTGTCCGACGGCCAAGATACACTGGCCTAGTCCGCCGGACAGACCACTTATTTTGTTTTGGGGGTGTTTTTGGCGTTAAGGGTGAAAAACGAGCTAATCTGACAATTCTGACTTCGGACTCGGTTTCAGCGGATCCAAATACATAGGAATACATTAGTTTAGTTCGCCGGACAGACCACTTTTTTTGTTATGGGGGTGTTTTTGGGGTCAGGGGTGAAAAACGAGCCAAACTGACAATTCTGACTTCGGATTCGGTTTTAGCAGGTCCAAATACAAAAGGATACACTAGTCTGGTCCGCCGAACAGAACGTTTTATTAGGGGGTGTTTTTGGGGTTGGGGGTTAAAAACGAGCCAATCTTAAAATTCTGACTTCGGATTCGGTTTCAGCGTGTCCAAATACATAGAGATATACCAGTCTAGTCCGCCGGGCAGACCACTTTTTTTTTGTGGGGCTGTGTTATCAATGTAGACCGAGCAAATGATTACCACCCAGACACATTAAGGGTAGGTGACTGTGATGCAGTAAACAAAATGGTATACCTTGTAGCCTTTGTTAATAATACTGGCAACTACAAATATGATACTCGGCGAAGAATACAGATGGAAAGTTCGGCAACTTGCCATCTTGGGTGACAACAATATTACGAAACGCACAATGGCCAGACTTGCTAATGTAGAAGAACTTATTACCATGTATCTGAGTGACGTGACACTAATTTATTTATTACTGTTCTTCCACTCCCAGGCGGATTCGTGATAAGATGCGACTCGATAGAACAAGTAATAGGCCAAGGCTGCACTACCGTAGATTATTAACGACGCTCTATCTTTAATAAAAATTTGGTCTTACTCTCTGACGGGATTTTACTGATTTACCTAATAATAATGGATTTTATACTTAAAGATCTGTGAATTGTTTTCATAAAAATATCTCTCTCTCGAGCTTACGTACTATAACCAGTGAATTGAGGTTTTCAAACTAACGGGGTCGTGAAACACCTAATCAACCCAATTCCGGTCTTTTAAACGGAAACTCATATTACAATAAAACAAGTCATATTATCAATAAAATGCGAAAAGTTAAAAGAATATCATTCATTAAATAGGTTTAAAATAAGTACAATGGGATCGTGCAATATCCTATCTAATAAATTATATAATTTGAATTTAGTCGCCTCCCCAATTAAGGTAAGGTAAATTTTACCATACAAATGAGAGCGTGCGCTAACAATCGATTTGGTAGAAATGATTCATACAACTTCGCCAGAATTTAATGCAAGCATTTAGGTTTTTATTGTGGCTGACTTAAAATAATATAAAAATATTTTACTTAAAAAATTTTGGTAGCTTTAAGGTTCTTATTTGTGATTATACCATTCACAAGAATGGAGTTCAAAAGTGCATTCAACTAATACATGAGTTAGATAACTTTCTGTCAGTCTCGCGACTTATTGGTCCCCATGCAGGTTCATTATAGGGGATTTGACACGACTTCGCCTTCGAGCAACTTTTTGGCAAAATGGTTTTTTGTCATATTTTTGTATAAGGCGGTTTTCTCTATAACTTTATCATTTGGAAAAACCTGCATTTGGTTCTCCTACTATCGCTTTCTACTGATTATCCAATGCACTCGTCCAAATTACGAGCCGCTGGATGAATCCAAATTTATTTTATTCGAGAAACTGTCCTCGTCCATTCTTACCATTTTTGCTAAATAATTGCCTATAGACACTATGCGCCTTTGTCGTATTTGTTGGTTTCGCCCTTTCGGTACGTCGCATCGTTAAAACTTTATTTTCATTCTTTTGAACGATACCCATAATGATTGTATTTTCGCTTGTATGGTCTTTTGTGAAGAGATTAAAAAGTTAAAAATATTCATGAATATTTTCAAAGTATTTCGTAAAAAGTATCTTGTTCCTTTTTCCTTGACCAAAAATTATACTTTTATTTTTGTTACATTTTTCTATGATCACAATATGCTTTCACTCCCATGGCCTGGACAAAAGCATATTTTTCTAAATAAAAATTCGGTGTCTCTTCAAACTTTTTACCTAAGTCGAAATTTCTTTGTGACTTCGACTTAGGTCGATTCTGGAAGGTTCTGTAACACTAACACTGTAGTCTTTTCCGTTCAGACAGACGACGAGACATGTTGCATTGATGTTTTCGGAATGAGTGTTTGTAGGCGCTTGATTGATTGATTGATTGATTGACCAGCATACGGTAGGAATTGCTGCCAGGGAAACCGCCGGGCCGGCTGCGTCTATGCTGGGTTGGATTTAGGTCATGCTTGTTGTCAGCAGCGTGAGCCACATGACGCATGGTACAGGAATGTGGGATGGGAAGTGTATGTGTTGTAAAATGCGTCACTGCATTGTGTCGTGATCTGAGTGTTTATACTCCTCTCTTTGTGTTTTTGTTTCTAGAATCCATTTCCTTCTGAGTTCTCTGTTTCCCTTATTTTTGATTTCGGGAGAGCATATATCCCAGTACTTCATTACGTACGTTTTTGTGATTTTTGTAATTGTTTTCCCTCTTATTTATGTCGACGTTTTATGTAATTGCTTCATTCTTGTTTTTTTTTTTGTAGTTCTTCTCACACTTCTTCTGGAATTGTGCATAATATTTTTATCCTATGCTGCAGAGTGTTATTCTTTTGTAATCATCTATATTTTGTATATTTGTATAGTTGTGTTCCATTCCATAGTGAATTAACTCATTTATTTTCTCTACTCCTAATACAGTATTTCGTCTAGCTCTAACCATTACTTTTAGCATTCGACCCTTCCATGATGACTTGTCCTAGGCCAGTAGTCCATTTCTTGTATTAATTTTGTTCAGTTTTTCTTTATGTTCCCTTTTTTTTCACTAGCTTCTTGATCCAATGTAGCAGTGGTTATGTATCTTCTTGAGTGCGCATTATTGTTTCTTCTGTATTTTTTCAGATGTCTGAAGGTTTATTTTAGTCATTGTTCTGGTGTGAGAGCTTCGATGTTTGATGTTTCTTCTAATTTTTTCGTTTATGTTCCACGTCTGGTGTTATTTGTATGTTGTGATCATCTTTTTTACCTGTTCATATTTGTTGTTGTTGTTTTTTCTTTTCTTGTTAGGCTTATAGGTGACTTCTCCCCTTCACAAACGCTTTTCTTGCTGCAATTTTTATTTTTGAATTTATTAATGTCCAGTCAAATTCTTCCCCTGTCAGTTTTTTTTCTACTTCTTCGCGATACTGTTACGGTTCATTTGGCTCCTAAGATAATTAGTGAAAAATTGAATAGGTTTAGGTAATTTTTCTTTATTTAGTTATAAATATATTGTACATATTAGTGGTAAGTTAATGATTATTTAATGGATTACAAAGAGTTACTAAGACTGTTTATTATTGTTGGTACTTCTACAGTTCCCTCATATCCCTACAAAATAGAGAACTATTATTATTGGGGCGAATTTATGTATTTGTCTATATACTTACCCATTAGTCCAGTGGGAGCCCTAGTACATTCTGCACTATTCATATCTTGGCTAAATAATTATTTGTTTGATCCCTGTTGATTTTGAAACAATTATGATTTTCAAAAGGTTCTCTAAATTCTCTAGAGGTACTTATCCTGACATCTAGTGGACAGTGGATGAACTGTCAAATGGGTATCAACAAAAGTTCTATAATTTAGGAACTGTAATAGCTCAAATACATTTTTTTTCAAATAGGATTTTTAATTGATATGTAGATCCGCCGATTTCCGGTGATTAGAGGGGCCATTCTTAATTAATTGCTGGTTGTGACTGCATGAAGACGTTTTGTTCTGTGAACATCCACTCTGGGATTATTCTTTGTGCAGTGTTTTAATGTGATTTCGAAGTTTGGCAGTTTATATTTTTGGATTGTGACGATATTTTCGTGAAATCGCACCTATTTAGGGATTATTTCAGCAATTATTGTAAGTACCCCTCATCCATGTGATTTTATAAATAGTAATTTATTTTTCTCTTCACGTATAGTGATTATTCCACCCTCTCTATCATCGTTTTTCACCATCATCTAACCATTTTCGTGGAATAAAGTGGAACACCCTTCAAGGAAGGTATGTTCAAATTTTTTTTTTGTAAATAGTTAGGTAATTAATTTTTCTGTATTTTATTTATAAGGGTGTTAATGGAGGGCTATTGTTACGGCTATTATTTGATGTTTTTCTGGTGAGGAGTTCTGAGTGCTGCAGATTCCATTCTGAAAAGAAAAATAATAGTCTGGGAGCCAAGTCTCTTTTTGGGGAATATTTTTTTTTTCTGTCCATTCCGGCGTCCCTGGGCTACAACTTACCTTCGTAGAAGTCCTGAGGCGAGGAGTCACCCGAAATAGGAGGATACACAAGTTAAGCTAAAGAGCCATCATATTTTTTTTAATATTTGAAAAATTATATATATATTTTTTTATTTACCTAGTAATTAACAAAATCAAATTAATTCACATAAGGACGTTATTTAGCCTAGTGCAAGTTTGTATAATTGCACTTAATCTATAGTATAGTTTCTTAAAGTTCTGGTTAACTTTAGTAATTTTATTTTTTTTTGGAAAATTTTCTATTACAACTTTGAATAGAAATCACCTCTTGTGAACAAAATTTTATAATACATTTTTTTTATGTTTTTGAATGGTAATCAGTTTTACAAAATGGCGATTTATGGTTATAATTAGTGAGATTTAAGATGTACGGCGGAAATTAGTATATATGCATATATATTTTAGTTATAGCTACCATTTGATAAAAAAAATACCAGTTATTTTTGGGCCGGTTGTTTTATGTGAATGCGCTTAAGCTTAAGCAACACTAAAACTGCAGTAATTTATTTTTCGACGGTTTATAATAAGTTTTACTTAATTTCTGCTATTTAGGTAAAAAAAAAAAAAAAAAGGAAACGCATTTTTTTTGTATTGTTCTTTAGTTTCTTTTGGATAATCTAAAAAGCAAATATTTGATTAATATAGAAACTGATACGATATGCTATACTAATTCTATCCACTAGGTTAAATATATTATTACAACATATACCGGTTGTCCCCTCTAGGTAGTTACTTAAATCTTGACTTTATTTTTTTTTCTCTATGAGCCTATTTATTTAGCTTATAAACTTCATCATTTAAATATTTTCATTAGTCTGGTCAACTTTTAATTTTTTTTTGGTCATTTAGAAATAATTTTTTTTAAGTAATTTTGTTTGATTATAACAAATCTTAGGCAAGCATATTAGGTTATAATTATCATTTTAGTCCCTTTTTTACATATTTTTAAATATTGGGCCACATTTTTTTTCGCAACACTTCGAGCTTTATATTTAGGTAATTTTATTTGTTTTGTTTGTATATCTGCTGAATACTATTGAATAATATTGAATACTGTTGTAGCGTTTTATCCGAAATTTAGTAATAAACTTCCATTTAAATTCTTAAAGTAAACTTGTCATTTCTTTTGTGTGTGTAGAATCTCTGTTTAGTAAATTGGGGGATTTTGAAGATCTTTTAAGGGTATTTGCAGGGGAGTTTAATTTACTTGGCGCCCATTTATTAAATCAACTTATTATATGACCCCGCCCGTCTCCACTGATAGTTTGGCCGGCGAATACTCATCTGTCAACTGACAGTTGCTTTACTGTTACCTAAGAGGTCTGGAGGGGGTAACAATACTTCTTCTGGAAGTCTTCGTGCTTTAATAGGAAGACATTCCAGATATTGTACGGTCCCTGTACTTCTTTTCTATTTTCGTACTTCCAATTCCACACATAATAGTTTGCGGTCTCTACTGACTTGCTATCCTTTTTACTTGAATGTTCTTGATCCGTTCTCTTATCTCCTTACGTACCAGGATATATATTCTGGTTTCTTGAGTTGGCTGTCTGAATACCCCAATTATTGGAAATACTGTATTCCTAGTTTCTATTTTATTTCAAATTAAGTTTTTGGAAGTATTCTTAGTTACTTCAATTATCAGTCGATTCTCTTATTTGAAATGAATAATTCAAACTGTTGAAAAGGCAGTTCAGTAAATTGACCAGTCTGCATCAGGAAAATAGCAAAATTAATTAGAACGCGTGACATTTGACCACTTTGGTATCGACATTCCCTCCGTTCTCGCCCTGCTATAATAGCCAACGAATTAACTAGTTAAGAGAATGTTTTATAAATAATTTTGTTTATTTCAGTTTGAGCTTTTAATATGTAAATTATAATTTAAGGTACTATATATACTTGCAACAAATATGTTTTGGGATAGTCAAATTATTTATTGGAGACCAATTACCTTAAAAAGAATTTTCGACTGCTTTTTATTTACTCCTTCAAATACAAATATTTGCATCTTATTACTTTTTATCTGGAATGAATATGACACTTTATCTTTTACTTTGTGTTTCAAATAGTGCTATTAGTTAATTCACTCAAGTGAAAGATAAGTCGGTGTTAACGGATTTATTTAATCTGGACATAATTTATGTCTTGTCAACTAGGGACGACCGACCTTTTAAAAGCATGGAGAGTAATTCTAAGTTTGGAATTTCTTATCCTCAATATTATAACACAAAAAGTGATAACACTGCGAATTCCCTGAAAAGCCCATCGTACTAATAACTAGATTCTCCAAGAAATACGTCTACTCTCCAGCATCATATTCTCCCAAATCCTAGAGAGAGAAAGCGATATAGAATGACTGATAGTTTAGAGAAAACCAGATAGCAAAGACAGTTGGGGAAGTTTTGTTGAGGCTGTTCGCCTAACAGGCAACCACGGCAGATGGCGTGATGCCGTGAGAGCACATTCAGCAAACTTGAAGTATAATTATGTATGAACCACAAAACGTTGTGAATACGAAGAAGATTTTGTACAGGGCAAAAAACATCAACGTTAATATATCATCAATCGATATTAATAGTTTGATTACATGATAGGAGATATATGTGGAATATGGTTAACCTTGTGTTGGCGCCGGTCCTGGCAGAATCGGTCAAATGAATAATTTTTAGTTTTAATTTGTTACCCACAATGCAAGCAAAATATTTACGTTCAGATTTTCATTGTCCAATAAATTAAAGTTATTACATGTATTAATCATGAGAGTTTTGTAAATAATTCCAATTCTGAAATAAACGAAACATAAATATTATCTGCTTGTATTAATTTTCAATCAGTCCATATACGTCCAGCCGGAGGCAGTAAATTTTGAATAATAAAAAATTTCCATAGCCGATGGCTGGACTGATATATCCTTCCGTTTCTTTTTTTTTTATTTACCGTTGAAATAATAATAAAGGTGCTTTTTCGTGTATACCGTTTGTATTTTTAAAAAAATATGTTTATAAGCTGTCTATCCGTGCTCAATTAACAGTCTAATCGCCTAAGACCTACATTCACGTTGTAATTATTGTATATTCTGTCTAATTTCAATGTTTGTTAACTGGCTATTGGCTATTTAACAGAAGAGTTTTTATAAAATCTTTCTCGATAGTTAAGATTACATCATTTAAAGAAATTATTTTAGCTATCATATAAACTGCTCAAAAATTAATTCAAATTATTCTTAAAACTAACTAAATCATGAGAACCTTGTTCAAAGACGGTATGTTGTCATAAAAAGTTACCGATTCTTCTTCTTTCTGACTTCTGGTGACATCAGTTCTTTATAAAAATATTGAAAATTAGTGAATTGTAAATAAATTGCCGTTGATGATATACTCGAATTCTCGTTATATATCGTCAAACGTATAACAGCTTCATCGTCTTTCCGGTAATAATTAAAAGAGTTTCACTTTCTACCGCAACACCCTTTAGTTTTTTTCCGCAAACATGTTTTAGCAATTTAAGTTAGGCGTCGACTAGCCTAATCTATCTTAATTTCGGTGAACTGGGCACCTCGTTGTCAACTTCTTAATTAGTCGAGCTAAAATTTAAAGATAGATTGGTTTTAATAATATTGCCTATAAAGTTATAAAAAAATTAATACAGTTATATTTTATTATATTTAATATATATAATACTAATTAAATATATCATACAGTTTATGTGTCTATTACTATGAACATGCTATCATATTTATCACAATTTTTCTTCTGCGATGGGGTTTACACTGTTCTATGGACAAATAGATAGATGGATATACCTTTATTGGTTATAAGTAATTGCATCTCTAGTTCCAAAGAAGATGTTATCTTTATTACAATTGAGTACGAGTGTAAACATTCTCTTGTGTTTAAGTTGAATTTAATGTGGGCAAGGCCTTAAAAGGATCTTTATAATTATCCCTGTGAGATAATCCCGCAACGATTCTGTCTATCCTTGCATAAAGAGACCGTTGAAATATGACAGATAATATGTTAGATAAGCCTGAATCAGTACCATTAATACTATTGACAAGCAAATTTTTAAATTATGCAGTAAGAAAATATGTGATATATTTCTGCAGATAAAGGTCGTATGTTCTTCCCATGTTAACCTACTGTGCAAAATAATACCCAAACATTTCATGCAATGAGAGTAGTTCATATGTACAGAGTAATGTTTCAAACAAAAATTCAATGTCTCTGCCTTGTCATTATTTAGGTCCTTTTATTTAAGAACCGGTTTTGAAACAAAGACAGACTGATTTGAGTCTTTATAATAAAATTATGCTACCTCTGTGGATATGAAACCAATGTTGTGTCATCTAAGGAAAAGAGTGAAATTTGCATATTTGGAAAATCGTTGGCATATATAAATAGAACCGGCCCCGAAATAGAATCTTGAGGTACAGGTTTAATATCAATTGTACCCTAATTGTTATTCAAGTTAACTAATTAAGATCGATCAGTCTAATACAACAGAATCAATTTTATTTACTTATAATTAGATTTGAGTTTAAAAATTGCACGTGTACTAATTCTTTGGTCTCAAGTCATTTATTTATTACATTTATTAATGAATTTGTTGCTAGAGTCGTCGACAATTTTGTCCTGAAATCATATTAAGAGTTGTTAAGATGATTTCTGCGCACAGTGTAATTACATACAAAACACAATAGAATTTTCAAAATTATTAGCGATTTGGGTTTTAAGAATCATCTTAAAGATTTGCAAATATGAGCACAATAGATTTTGTCTTGTAATTCGCATATTGATCAATACAGTTTTTCTGAAGAAAGGTAACACTTTTGGCAATTTAAGAATTTAAGAATTTTCATAAGGACATTTTTTCTTATGCATTGCGTTTCATGAGCAAGGCTCGGGAGATTTGTCTATGTGACGGTTAAATCAGGGTTGGCTCTAGGTCAGCGCGGAACGATTTGTACGCAAGTATGACACAATATATCTTACCTCGTACTTTTTTTAGAGAATTCTGTAATATCCAAAGTTAATATGGTCATAAACTTAACGATATTATGAAATTCGCTAAAAAAAGTACAAGGTAAGATATATTGTGTCATACTTCCATAGAAATCTTTCCGAGCCAACCCGGATTTTAACCGTCACAGAGACAAATCTCCCGAGCCTTGTTCATGAGTTTTATTGAGAGGAGTAATAGTAATGCATTTAATACAGTTAAGAATTTTACATTAATACGTTTAATTTTGGCACTGTTTAATTTACAAAAGGTGAAGTTTCTCAATTCGACCAGCATGTATTGGTAGCTAGTGGGTATTTTAGAAGTAGTTGCCATCGAATCTGATCTCAAATTCAAAATTCAAAACAGCGAATCCAATATGGTTGGCAAAATGCAACATTATTACACATTTACATGAAATTTGATATATGGAACCTGACGTTAATGTTTAGAAATTCAAAATGGTGGATATGTTAGTTTACTAGAATCTATTATTATTATTATTATTATTAAGAACGCGAGTGGATTCCGAGATCCACAGTACTCAGGCCTGTTAGCCCACTGTACGTTCGCAACATATAGGATCCCCTAGAAAAGCCCAGTGCTCTCCACAAAGGATAGTAGTCTATTCCGGGGTAGATCCCGTAGCTCTGGCTGCAAAAATTGAGATGCCTATTCCTTAACGCTCCTAATGGAACTACTAGTTTGCACATGTATTTCGGCTTCCGTCCTTAGCGCGCTTTCCGCAATTTGTATGCTGTTTTTCTTCTTAGTTTTTTTGCAGGTATAAATATGTCATGGGGGGAGGCGTTGGGGTGGGGAATTGCCATGGTTGTGGGTTGTCCATTTGTTTCTGTTTTTGTTTTGGTGTTAGTCTAACATTTACGACAGAGATGTGAGTTAGTATTTGGTTTGTATTATTGTTATTGATTTTCTTTTTGTGGTATGTGTTGTGTTTTGTTTTTCTGTGGTGGGTTTGGATTTTCGATTTTATGTTTTAAAATGTTATATTTGTTTGCGGGCAGGATAGGTGGATTTAAGGGCTCTATATGTAATTTAGGGAAGGGTATTTGGGGGCGGTTGAGAAATTTGCTGTGAGGGGATTTACTAGGGTAGGATTTGGGTGGGTTACTAATTTTTGTGCAACTGATGGGATGAGTCTGCGAAGGATAAATTGTTCTAGTGTGGGTGTGCCAGTGACATTGTGTAAAAAGGTTAGGTATGTGGACCTCCGGAGATTTGCAGCCAGTCTTAAATTTTTGTAATTTCTTTTGTCGGGAGTTAGCAGGGGGTATCACATTGGGGAGGCATAATTAGGAATCGGGCGAATGTATGATTTGTGTAATATCGGTTGGGGTTGATTTGAGAACAGGAAATAATTAGGTCCTAATGAAGCGCAACTGTATAGGACGTGAGTGATGGTTTCATCCTCCACTCTATACATCCGACAGATCATCTCTCAGCCTCATTGTTTGTAGGTGCTTGTTCAGAGGACAGTGTCCTGGTATTAACTAGAAGCTAAGTTAGTGAGTGTGGAAAACAATTTTTGAAACAAAGTTGAACTGGTCTTCAAAAAAGGTCCCTCAATATCAATATTAGCTAATAAGTTTCAATTATCTGGGCGACGCGCGGCGGTTCAACTTTTTTCAAACATTTTCTGAGATTACCAGTTATATCGAGTTGATTCAAGTAATTTTCGCGAAAAATTTCTTGGCAGGACATGTTATAATGAAACTCTTACAATAATTTTCAAAATTGCCCTTGGCAGATGATAAAATATTAATTAAGAATTTAGCAATAATTGTTAAATTTATTGGAAGAAATAATTGATGGATTATCTTACTGTTGATTGTATTATTCAAATTTTATATTGTCCTTTGCTGATCCTTGCTTCGTCGAATGTAATTATCATTTGCTATGTTCCTAGGTTTTATTAACTCTTAAACAACTTTTAATACTGTAATGGAAAATTGCCAGGCAGTAAAGAAATCATTTAAAAAACATTTAATTGCTTTTGTTTTTTATGTAAGAAGAATGGAGCGTATATGGAAAAGTATTATCATGGATTCTAGTTAACATCGGGAATTTAGAAAATAGCGGGGAACTCCTTTTAACGATACTGCATACAAATTGCATTTAATCTCACGACAAATGAGTTTACTTCATCAACCAAGATTAATTCGATGCGTTCATCCATTCCAAGTTACAATATTCTGTTGACTTGCACATATACTGAATGCGCTTCTCATTTAGAACTCTTCGAATACGAATTCATGCTGAATCATTAGTAAAGAACAGTTTTCTATACGAGTTCAATTATTATGTTTCTAAAGTTATGCTAAACACTATGGGGTTGCTTGTTTTAAGTGGAAACTCTTGATGAACTTAGTTTACATCATCACAGTTTTCTGCATTCATGAAAGCAAATGACTCGTTTTTTTCTACAGAAATAACCTCAACATAGTCCTGTTTTACTAGTCTTGTTATTGTATATTTAATACTAGGTACTCTTCTTATTGATATTTTAAAATTATGTTCATCCCTACATTTTATCATTACCTGGAAATTATTATTAAGTGATTTTTTTGAGGTCTTTCAAAATATTCTTGGAAATAATTGTGAGCTCTGGGGAACAAATTATTTAAGAAAAAATTAAACAATGGGTTTGTTACCGATAATGTTTTTTCGTTATTTTTTTTATGGTATTCAATAGAATTTGATCATCTAGATGAGCTGTTAAAATTTCAGCTTCATAAGTATATCCAATCCTTAGATATTCAATGTTAAAAATTGGGTTTCAGTACAAAGCGCTTCGCCTATTCGTGACGTCATTTTGCATAAACATAAATTGAAAAAGTACATTTTTTCTGTCATAACTTATTTGTTTTTTATGCTATAAAAATAGGAAAAAAACATTTGAAAGCATAATTAATAGTCTTTCATTTTTGTTCTTTCCGCTTTTGACATAAGTGCCATAGTTTCTGAAATATTTAACATTTAAACTAAATACTTCGTCTTATAGACGCCACCTTTATACTTCCAGATCTCCGAAACCAGTAACTCTACAGAAATTAGAAAAAAGCAAAATTCATCCTTAAGTTAGTAGCTTGTTTTCGCTCAATGTAATACTTTTCGAACTTTTCGAGTTATTTAACGAATGTTGTTTTGAAATACCTTTTTTTTTAAGGTAAAATCCCAATTTTCAAGTTGTTATAACTTAAAGACTATCAATTTTTCTGAAAATTTGCATAGAACCTTTTCTTCTTAAAATTTTATTTTATTTCACCTCCAGTGTTTTTTATTATTAAATCTCAACTGTCGCCTGATCAGCACCTACAAAGTGACGTCACGCGAATCTCCGCCCCGTTTTCGCGCGGTCCAACTTTGGTAATTTATTTAAGAGCTTAAACGTCCGAATGAAAACCTAATAATTTGGAAATTGCCTTAAAAAGTGTTCTACTTTCGATTTCTAAAATAAAAAAAATGCTGAACGAACCTATTAAATATTTTGCCAAAGCATCATTATTATTTGTTTCTTTGCAGAAATATTCCTACGAATTGTTATATATCCTTGAGTACACTAAAATTAGCTTAGAAAAATACAAGTCAATAAAATTTGCGACAACCTAAGAATTTATAATAGACGGAGAGCCAGACCCAAATCAATTCTCTGAATTTACTATGCCTGGTTTTGTGTCAGTTGATTACAGTAGTTGTCTACACAAACATACTTCGGTCAGTCAAGCGAAATCGAGAACAGGTGCCTCAGGTACGCCTTCAAAGGTGTCATAATTACGGAGGTCATAAAATGAATTTACTATGGCTGAAAATCGTTATGCACATTAGATATTGCATATAAATAACAGTTATGTCAGTCAGTCAGTTGAATGCGGGGACGGAGCTGGTCAGTCAGCCCCAATGTATGTACAAAAAATAAATAACGTGCAATTCATTTACTATACTTCAAAATTTCTGTGAAGGTATTAAACGCTATATTAATCATAAATTAAATGGTCAGTCAACCATCTTGTGGGACAACGCCCGTCAGTCAGCGAAATAAAAAAAAAAAAAATTCGCGCGCGCGATCGGTGTGGCAGGTGGCGGCTCGCTTTTTTCCTTATTATTACTAAACGAACTATTAACTAACTTTATTTTAAAGTGAAATTGACAGCAACGTTAATAATATACATTTTGTAAATAATTAAATTTGTCCTAATTACATTGAATAGACAATAGACCATTAGAAAAGAAATATTGAAAATGTAAGCACTTAAAAAATTATATTAGATAATCAATATATACAATATATAAAAATTAAATTATTACTTAAAGTATGAAATTTATCTTTGACCACGTAAATAAAATTAATGTGAATAAAAGTGTATACTTAAATCGAGCAGGTATACTTCCAGGTAAGAACCGGAATTTCTGTACACAACTGCTAGGTTTCATTAACCTCCCCTTTCTTATTTAATATGGAAAGATACTGCCCCCCCCCAATGAAGGTCCTCTACTCCAAAACATAACGGCTTTTCTGCTGAAAGCTCTGCTCTCAGCAAAAGAGTCGTTATGAACGAGGCAAGATTCGTTATGTTTGCCAAAACATACAAATGCTCAAGTAGCGTCAATGATTCGTTTCAAATAAAAGTGAAAAACGTTGATGGATCAAGTATGCCGCCGTGCCAATCAGAATTGATGCAAGAATTTTTAAGAGCAAGCTACATTTCAAACATTTGACGCAATGCCCATCGTAAAGTCACGACGGAACTGTCCCCAATCGATCGCGGGTGGACATTGATCGACAATAAATATGACTTTGATTGGTTCAAAGGTGATCAGTGACCTCAATTGATCAACGATGTCGTTATTCAACCTCCGCAGGAAAATTCAGGTATGCATATAATATTGTCGGCAAAGTAATTGCCATTGATTTTACGTAAAAAAATATTTTTTATTCTACATAATTACACAAGTTATATTTATTTTTAGATTCCCAATCCGAAACTGAATTGGAAACGTCAAATCTTAGCATTTCTGATGAGAGCGAAATTGACGAATTTGATTGGGAGGAATAGTTTGATTACAAAGAATTAAACATTGTAATAGTAGTGTTGTAATAATCTTTTTTATAATAATAATTTATGTTAAATATAATATTTCAACTGCACAGATTTTCAATATTTCTTTCCTAATGGTCTATTGTCTGTTCATTGTAATTAGGATAAATTTAATTATTTACAAAATGTATATTAACATTGCTGTCAATTACACTTTAAAATAAAGTTAGTTAATAGTTCGTTAAGTAATAATAAGGAAAAGAGCGAGCCGCTGCCTGCCACACCGATCGCGCGCGCGAATTTTTTTTTTTATTTCGCTGACTGACGGGCGTTGTCCCACAAGATAGTTGACTGACCATTTTATTTATGAATAATTAATCACAGAAGTTTTGAAGTATAGTAAATGAATTGCACGTTATGTATTTTTTTTTACATACATTGAGGCTGACTGACCAGCTCCGTCCCCACATTCAACTGACTGACTGACACAACTGTTATTTATGTGCAATATCTAATGTGCATAACGATTTTCAGCCATAGTAAATTCATTTTATTACCTCCGTAATTATGACACCTTTGAAGGCGTACCTGAGACACCTGTTCTCGATTTCGCTTGACTGACCGAAGTATGTTTGTGTACACAACTACTGTAATCAACTGACAAAAAACCAGGCATAGTAAATTCAGAGAATTGATTTGGGTCTGGCTCTTAGACTGTAAGAGCACTATCAAATTTCCCAAAGTTAAATAAATATTTTTAACGCCTATCATGAACATTATATAAAGTGTAAAAGTTTTAAATTTGAAATAGGTAATGAAAATATTCAAAAAAATAAAGTAATATTAAAAATCTTCCTACGCTTGCCCTATCAAACATACACAATCATCTAACACACATTTAGAACAGATGCTACACCAAAATAACTATATGACTTTCCTGATGTTAGAAACAATCGAATTCAAGGTGACAGCAATACTAGCAAGGCTGAACAAATATCCGGAATGGAAAATCTCACTTTTCCTAACTCAATGCTCTGATAACTATTTCTATGATTTGTTAGTTAGGGTCTGAATTCACCTGGAGAGGCAAAAAAGGTTTGGATTAACCCAAATTCTGATGCGTTTCTTCCGACTAATAATTATAAGAACACAGGTGTTAATTTTAAACGAAGGTACAGGGTGGTTCGAGTTAGGACACCATTAAGCTGAAGGTTTTTGACGTCAAACTGTATAAGATGATTTATTTGAAAAAGTATGGGGCTAATTTTTTTTTCAAGAACGAGTTTTAGTCAGATTTATTTATTTATTTTTATTTATTTATTTCAGCGATTATTCAAATTTGGTTTAAATATAAATTATCATATAATAGACTTAATTCTTATAAGGCATAAGAACTGGTTATAAAATAATAAAAACTTGTAATAATAAAAAACAACGCACAGTATAATATACTTTCTCTTTGATATGACTATGATAGATTATGTCTTGTATGATAATCTCAATGGCGCCCCCTGCAGTGTGGGGCCCCTAGGCCCGGGCCTATGAGGCCTCATCAGAAAACCGGCCCTGTGTTTCATTGTTAAAAAATAATTTTATTTAATTTATTAGTCTTTAAAATATACATACACACGTAGGTATCACATAGATAGTTCGTGGTTTCACGTTATAAATCTGACATCATTATAAATGTTATAACTTCTAGCTATGATTGTAAAATTTTGCAAGCGGGCAATTTTTATTTTAGGGGATAATCTTAGATTTTACATTTATTATGACCGCCCGAAGTGTTACGAAATACATAAAAAAAGTGATAAATTTTGGAAATCGTATATTTTGTACTATTTCTATATTTCTTCCTTATTTTATGTTATCATTTTCTTTTTGTAAGCGGCCTCACATACTTTGGAACAGTAGTGTTCCGACATTACAATTAGATATAAGACCACAGAAGATTTTTATTAAAATCATAACATTTTAAATATCATTATACTTACTTGGTGACTAAAAAAGATTCGAGTTAAGATTTCTAAAATTTTTATTAACTTTCATGTTAGAGAACTTGCAGCTGTCACTATCAGATATTTTCAATACGTCTAAGATACTTGCGTAAGATGCGATGTGAATTTTTTAAGAGAACCTCACGTTTCTCTAACGTTACATTGGCATTCCATATGATACATTTCTGCATTTATTTCATCTTTGTAATTGAAAAATGTTAGACTGTGAATGAATGAATGAATAGTTAGTCAGTTTAATGGGAAGAATTGAATGATACTTTAATCATTTGATGTCGATGATTGATTGGTCAATAAATATACAACACTGCCATGAAGGCTATTACCTCAAATTTTTAAATAAAAACTTCATTAACATACTAATGCCATGTATTTATTATTTCAGGTGTTGACGGGGAATAGCAACACGTATTTGGTTGTTCGACAAAGACTAGAGCTGCCATTCGTCGCCAGCAAAGTACGTTTTATCCCGTACAGCGAACATCCAAGGACGGTCTGCATGCGTGTAGAGCTTTATGGCTGCTCCTGGGAACGTAAGTTGAAGCTTTACTTCTCATGTTACTACCACATTAAGACATAATTAGTGAATGTGTTATCCTCCTATACCTTCCTTTTCCTCGAGGACTAAGATCGATAAAATGAGACAGTTTGATGACTGGCTCAATTAGGTAAAATGGATCAGGTGCTATCAGGCAATTTGTAAAATATAAGAAGCAATCGCTAAACATTTTTCTTAACTCAGAAAACTATACTAGAATCCAGTTACAATTTATATTTTAAAACTGTAATATTTCGGTTCTATTAACTTCGCAATATAATATACTTACGGGATAAAAATTAAATGTAAGAATGTATTATACATATATTTTCGGGAAGAAATTTTATAATAAGTTTTTCACATAATTTACAATTTATATCAAATCCAAATCGCGTCAATTTTTTTTTGTTGTACTTTCTGTTAAGTCAGAAGATTGAAATTCAGTATGTACTTTCCTGGGACCCCAACTATGATGTGAAAAATTCCAAATCTGATAAATTGAAGAAGTGGTCGTATTTGTGGTCTCAGAAGCCACCATATGCGCCTTATGGGCCAAAAAAACCAAATATGTTCTTATAGCCTTATAGTCAATGAACGTTCAATAAGGAGGTCTAGAGGGAAATGCCGAGATCACAATTTTTGACTTAAGAGCTGTGTTTGGACTATTTAGGAGGTAAACATACCAAAAGTCCCCAACGTAGGAAGTGGGGGGGATGCAGTGGGGCACGGTTTTTGGTTTTTCGCTCATATCTCGAAAACAGTTAACCTTAATCAAAAAGTGGCTATATGCAAAATTAAAGTTTACTAAATTTTCTATTAATTCTATTCTATTAATTTTTTTCGTGTCTGTTATGGTTCAGTAATGAATTGTATATCTTTTGACTGTATTCTAACTTTATTATAAAGGACCGCGCACAAAAGCAATGGAAAACAACTTCCCGTCGATTTGACTGAAACTTTTAGAAAATGTTCTTCTCGGCATCCCGAACAAAAGTCTCCATGGGCACAACAAAATTCTATAATTAGTTTTCGAGTTATGGGACGTTGAAGTCCTAGATTTTACGGGATCCTAGGAGTGGAAGTAACATAGGGTAGGTATAATACTGCTGATAATTGAGTTATTATTAATTCCAAACGCAATGAAAGTTATATCTCTTGATATTGCAAAACTTTTCACTACGAGACTTCCTAAATCCAGATTGATATTCTGGTAACATATTATTGTGTGCTACAAAGTCATACAGTTGTTTTTGTGCTATTTTCTCTAGGATTTTGGATAAAACAGGAAGTAGGCTTATGGGTCTTAAATCAGTAATCGCGGTTGGAGAATTGGTTTTGAGAATTGGCTGCACAAGAGTCATTTTCCAAACATTAAGAAAATACGCCTGTTCCAAACAACAGTTTATTACACAGGTGAAATAAGGCAAGATAGTTGCCATACAACTACCTCACCATTTTTAAAGAAATGCCGTCATGACCAAATGCAAATATGCTCGATGTGATTAAAAATAAAACCGGCTCGGTGGCGCAGTGATTAAGGTGTTAGGCTTGCGACCACGGGGTCCTGAGTTCGAATCCTGGCCAGGGTATGGATGGTAAATTTGTTAGGACTAACACTGAGCACCCGACTATCATTTGCACCCCACGTAACAAAGGTCATTAATAATACCTATGCTGCATTGAGCAAATTATATCCGTTGGTCAATAGACGTAGCAAAATAACTGTCGAAAACAAACTCTGCCTCTATAAAATGATATTTCGTCCTATTCTCACATATGCCTGGGTATCCAAATACTTGTTATTAAAAATCTGGCACCTGAAACAGGATTTTTTGTTTATATTTTCCCTGTATAGCCTGAATATTACTCAAACTGCTCATTGAACATTAATTATTTTAAAACTGAAATCACTGATATAATTCAAAGGCCTACAATTAAACTAAAAAAGATCGTCTATTTCATAAATAAATCACATAGTCTGAAAATCATTTGCCACAACGCCCGGCCATTACGTCACTCGCGTGCTAGGTACTCGTACCTGTGATGTAATATATTATGATTGTAAACTGAAGTATATATTTTAATATATAAAATGATATACAAATGACATGTGACCAAATAGTTAAACAAAATAAAGCAATCTGTAATTCTGTAATTCTTTAGTGGCGTTTTTCACGTATTGCCGAGAGGATGGCAGTGGGCTAGACTGTGGTTGTGTGAGAGACAACACGGTCTAGTCGCTCTCTTCTCCTGAGTTCGAGTCTCAGCTGCGGCAGATGGCAATGTCGCAGAGAATGGGTGTTGTGATATTGTCTATGTGTGTGTGTCCGTCCTGGTTGAGTGGTAGAATAGCCTACAGCTAAACTCCGCCAGGACAATAATATAAATAAGGCGAATAAAAAAAATGTCAAAACTAAACTGAATTAAACATTTCAGGGTTCATTGTAGCTTCATCCGAGAATTATTTTCCCATGTATATATATAGTTAAGTATGCAATGTTCTTTACTACCTATATTAGGTAAATATCAAGTTTGGTGTCAACGAAGTTTTATATTTTCAGAAGATTGGTTTAATATTTTACTTACTGCTTTTATTTGATAAATTGTATATGCAACATTTCCGGAACTTCGTAATAGATCAGAGATATAAAAATGAGCCATTCATCTTCCTCGATTATGGTATTATTGTCCAGAGGATTTTCTAAAATATTTTCTCAATATCTTAACAGACGTTAATTATTCCCTTATTTGATATTTGACAATAATTGTGAATGAACCAAGTCTGATAAAGGATTAATTACTAAAGAAATCATAAATGGTGTTCTTATTTAGTATGTAAATAAGTATGTATGCAAAAGAAATTATTCAGTTTCCTTTAAGAGTTCTACTAATATTATTTCTTCAAATTTAAATGTTTCAAAAGGTTAATCCTTACTAATTTAATTGCCAAAATGTTCGACACGTATATGATGCATTTGTAATCATTTTATTTGAAGTTAATTGGTAGAATAATTATACCGATGACAGTGGAGTTCCAGCATTCTGGGAAAAAAGAACCTTGTTGAAGTGTGATCTCTGTTCATACGAGATTCCGCAGGAAAATTAGTATAGTTTATCATAAAACATTTTAAATTTTATTTTGACATAAAAAATGTGATACTTACCTCGTAAATTATAAATGTCCAAATGAAACTTATTTGTTCGAGGGCGGTTCTGGTAGTGCCTTTTTCATTCCTAGCTTGGATTCAGAGTACAAATTAAAATTACGACCAGAAACCTCAATCTTTACTGCCAAACATTGCCATTCTTGAGGCCATCAATGCAGTTAGTTTGCTAAATTACCCTGACAACAATTTTTTCAGATGCGGGAAGTGTTTTAAATAGTATTTCCAATTTTGGAATCCACTGCTCATGTTTCGTATTAGACGTCGCAAGTAAAGTCTCACAGTTGGCGCATCGCAACATGAATGTCAACTTCGTGTGGATTAAAGCTTATTGCGACTTACCACATAATGAGAAAGTGGGCAAATTAGCCAAGAGTGTGATTGCAGACGGCGATACTTTATCAGGTTTACACGTCACACTTAAAAAATCACTACATATAAAATGGCAACGCAAATACCAAGACGCATATTCCTATAGACCCACTAATTACTTTTTATTAAACCCGCGTATACCTAAACCCAAATGGCATAAAGACATTTCTATTCAACTATAACTCGTCTCCAATTTAACCACGGCAGATTTCCTTCCCACCTGTATAAAATTATAATAATGGAGAGCGATCTCTGCGAATGCGGAGATACTGGTGACGTTAACTATCTTCTATTTAATTGTAGATTCAAACAGAGAGAATCCGACCATTTAATACAACGTCTCCAGGATATTGGCTTTGTATTATCTTCAACGTAAATTACATTCTTGCAAAACAAAATTTTGATGCGCTTCAAATCATCGTTGAATACTTGAAAACATGCAACTTTATCATTTAAGAGATTTAAATATTTGTGAAATACGAACTCCAGCATACCTCTGTAGTTTCCTCTATTACTCCTTTCTCCTCCTTACCGAGGCCTACTTACTTGTTAATGTTTGTTTATTAAATTCGCCATGATCGGCCCTTGGTATGAAACTTGTGCCCACTGTAATTTTTCCCGTTCTATTACTTCCACGTCCAGTGGAAGTATAGTAACGACAAAAATTTTTTTAAAAATTTTTATTGTCCAAATAGGCTTAAAATGTCATGAAACGTCGAGATTTTAAGTTTGAGCGAAAAAAAAATTTCTGTCTGTCTGTCGGTCTGTCGGTCTGTCTGTAACTTTTTTTTGTGCGCACGTTTACTCTGGAACCGTTTAAGATATTGACTTGAAATTTGGTACACATATGTACCTTAACGAGATCTAGAACTAGATTATATTTTCATCTTGTTCCGTCGAAAGGTTGGGGGGTAAATTGGGGTAAATTTGGGGTAAATGAGTAAATCAAGCAGGTAAGAGTCCATGAAATTGGTATTTAGTATATACAAGAGAAGCTAAGGTCTCAAAAAAATTTTTGGCATTAGCCACCCCTATTACCACCCCCACCTCCTTATTAAAGGGGATGAAAAAAAATTGTGATTTAGTGTATGTACAGGAACCAGAAACCTCAAAATATTTTTTTACTTCATCCACCCCCCACTACCACCCCCCTATCACCACCCCCACCCCACTACCGATGTGGGGTATCGTTTTATGTGTTTTTGGGGTAGAGGATTTCAAATATTATATTATTAAAGTTCCATAAACAATTATTTTCACATACAAAGTTTTTTCGTTGTGAGTGACTTGGATAGAGAATCTGGATGTGGAAGTAGTGATTCCTTGGGCAGCGGTTTTTTATATTGCAAAGTGCGACAATCTGAGCAGCTGGCCAATGGGAAATACCCGAGGCCAATGTAAACCCGAAAAAAAAAAACTTATTTGTTATTGACAAACTCAAAAAATGTTTAATAAATAAATACCTATTATTTCTGCTTACATCATTGTTAAAAAAAAAAAATATATTATTTTGGGTATTCAGCAGATAACTTTCAAAGAAAACATTCGTTTCTTTCATATACCATTGGTGCAAGTCTGACCAAAAAAGGAAGATCGACAAGACTCCCCCCTACGGTGACTTGTCGACTTCTTTCATACACCTACCATATCTAAGATTCAGCATGAAAAGCAATAAAACAACCACTCTTTCTATATATTGATGATTCAAGTCTGATCATGCTAATATATATAATACTAAGCATCTCTAGCCCTACCTAGAGGATACTATATCACAATTTTATAACTATTTTCTTTGTGCTTTTTAGTGTTTTCTTGACTTTGAAATGTAATAAACGTTTGATTGTGATATAGTATCCTCTAGGTAGGGCTAGAGATGCTAGAATATTTATTAGCATGATCAGACTTTAATCATCAATATATAGAATGAGTGGTTGTTTTATTGCTTTTCATGCTGAATCTTAGATATGGTAGGTGTATGAAAGAAGTCGACAAGTCACCGTAGGGGGGGGGGGGGTCTTGTCGATCTTCCTTTTTTGGTCAGACTTGCACCAAGGGTATATGAAAGAAACGAATGTTTTCTTTGAAAGTTATCTGCTGAATACCCAAAATAATATATATTTTTTTTTTATCAAAAAATGTTATTATTACATTTTTTTTTTTGTAATATTTGGAACTTGTAAACTAGAAAGGAGGAGACAGCTAAATTTAATAGATTCTCTCCCCCTTGGCGCATATTTTATACTTTAAATAGAAATATATATAATTTTATTTTTTTACCGGTTATTTCGGTACATTCACCATATGTCACGTATTCATCGTTTCGTTTTGTCTGTTGAGAATTAAATGTAATTATCGAAGAATTTGCGCCTAGTAATTATCAATCGTAGGTTCGACAATATTTTACTGCGTATTATTAGTTGCCTATCATTTTGTGTCAGTTAAGATTGCCCCCACCACTAGATACTTAGATAGAAGAATATAGAAACACTCGCGTGCTAGCAGTCATCGAGAACAGACGACGCGCGTTCTAGAAGTCAATCGACGCGCGTTCTAGCAGTCAATCAAAATAGACGACTCGCGTTCTAGCAGTCAATTAGAAATAGAAGACTCGTTGTGGAAGTCAATATTTTAAACTGTGGTGTGTGCGTGATCATATGTAACATTTAGAAGTTAGAAAACCCCAGGAAGATTGCTCCACTGGAACAGCACAGAGGCCTCTGAACAAGACATTCATCACAACCCCGGAGCAGGAGGATACAGAAACAGTACACGTGGTAAGCTCGCTTAACTGACCTAACGTTCATTTTATAGTTACTTTATTTACCTATTAATCCCAAATCAACTACATAAAGGAAAAATACAGTCTGCTTAGCTCTAATGAGCTTTTTGTTATATTAATAACGACCATTTTTTGGTCCTTCGAGCCGGATTGATAATTAATAGGTGAATATATTAGTGTGAAATTTTAGATTAGCGTTCTCCATTTCACGTTTTTTGTTAGATGGTCGGTTAGCATTCAAACTGTTGGCCAATGACAGAGTAGCTGCCAGAGCTCTCTAAATAGGAACTACTTTTCGTTGTACGGCGCAGTCGCAGCGTACGCTTGCCACGCCGTTCGAAGTAACAGCTGATTTAGATTTACACGCAAGGAGAAGACATTGCATTAATTTCGTTCTGTTTACCACAATTTAAAATATAGTTTGAAAACTGATTATTTAGCATTGGGTTAAATAATTCAGAAGTAGATAATTTTAACTTATAATACTGCTGGTTAACATTCAAGCAAATATAGTTATAGTGTTATAGTGCGATTTTTAATCCATTCTGTTTGTTTGTTTACATTAGCAGTTAGTAGATTCCGCGAAGTTAAAATTTCCCCATCATTTACTTGTTTAGATGGTGAATCCAGTGGTAAACTGAACTGTTTTAGATATTGTTATTTCAGCTAATAGTCGTGGAATGCAATGTTAATATCCCACTGTTGAGGGGTTAAATTAGTCATTTATAGCTAGTCAGAGGTACGGTTTTTGTAGTATAAATTTATTCTGAAATATTTCAGTGATTTATAACCTCGTAACCGTGGATAGAGATCATTTTCCTTTTGTTCATACATAGTGTAGTTTGTAGCGTCAAGGGTTGCCTTTGAGGTGTTCTCTCATATGGGAGCACTTTTAGACTTTTAGATTACCTTTTTTAGTTCTTTTCGTAACTCAAGTTTAGAGATTAGTGTAGATACTTTGGGAATCGCTTAGAGGGTTGTGTTATAGTGGTAGTAAAACACAGTTTAGTCAATCATAGAAAATAGTTACGAAATTATAGTTCAATTTCATTGTAGAAAATGTCAGCCGCAGACAAATTGAAAAAATACAGGGCGTTTCAGACATCTGAAATAAATAGATTGCAAGAAACTCATGAGATTTGCGAAAGAGCTTTAGCGGATAAAAAATATCATACTGCCTTTAAGTCGAGATTTGCACAATTGGAAGCTATTAAAGGGGAATTTGATAGAAATTATTCGGGTATTTTAAACATATTAGCGCTTGATAAAGATGCAGATTTAGATGCTGAATATGCAATATTACGTAGTTTTGAAAAACAATATTATGCTATACAGACGGCACATACAGATCTTTTTGAAAAAGATGATAATAGGAGGATGTCGCTGTTGCACAATACTACTTCGGTTGTGCCTAGTCACATCAACCTTCCGAAAATAGAGTTGGCGAAATTTTCTGGAGACATTAAAGCTTTTCCCTCTTTTATTCAGCTTTATGATGCCTTAATTCACACAAATGAGAGTTTGTCAGACATTGAAAAGTTTAACTATTTACTGTCTTCGTTAAAAGGGCCGCCTCTTAGTATGGCTCAATACTTGCCGATGTTAGCGGGCAATTATAAGGTTGTATATGATAACCTGGTGAAAAGATATTCAAATAAGCGTTTATTAGCTAATGCTTATTTTTCTGAGTTAGAAAATGCTCCAAAAATTTCGTCAGATAGTATAGTCGAACTTCGTAAACTTTTAGATAGTTATCAAGAAAACTTAGCAGCTCTTCGTAATTTAGAATTTCCAGTTGACCACTGGGATTTTATTCTTAGCCACATGCTCATGAAACGTCTTGATGGTGCGATACTTACGCGGTTTGAATTGCACCATGGTAGTACGACCACTATACCCACTTATGCGAAGTTAGTAAAGTTCTTAGAAAACCATTGTGTCACATTAGAACAAATGGATCAATCTTCCTCTAGATTAAAAAATAAAAAGATAGATATTAGTAGATCACCACACTCTAGTAAGCCACAGCATAGGTCTGCCTTCTGTGCTACGGCCTCGAAGCCTGCTCACAGCCTAGATTGTTGTTTATGTAAATCATCCCACGTAGTTAGCAAATGTCCACAGTTTATAGAAAAAAATCCTCAAGAACGTTATCAATTAGTAAGACAGTTCCGATTATGTTTGAATTGTTTGAGCGCTGCACATAGCATCAAACAATGTAGCTCAAATTTTAGATGTCGAACTTGTCATAGTAAACATCATAGCATGTTGCATTTTAGTAGAAAGACTGAGCCACAGGCTCCTAGTAAACCGGTACTAGAGTCGGCTAGTCATTCCCGCGCGGAGGAGTTGAACCCCGCCGGTAGCGCAGGTCCTAGCACCTCTTTTAGTTCCTTGTCGGGTTTCGTGCGTAATAAAAATGGAATTTTATTATCCACAGCTCTTATAGAAGTTAGAAATAGTAGGGGGATTTTTGAAAAATGTCGGGCATTATTAGATAGTGGAGCGCAACTTAGTTTTATTTCGCAAAAATGCGCTCATAGATTAGGAATTCGTCAGTTTAACACGTCAATGTCAGTTCAAGGGTTATGTCAGACACCACTAGTGTCTCAAGCCTCCGGGGTAGACATTACTTTGCGACCGGTTGGTAAACCTACTCCGACATTCGACCTTAGTGCTATAGTTTTGCCAAAATTCTGTTCAGATTTGCCTTCAGCGCATTTAGATATAGAAGCGTGGCCGCATCTGTGCAACGTCACTTTGGCGGACCCCAAATTTAATTGTCCAGGCCCTATTGACCTACTTTTAGGCGCAGATATTTTCCCGTTACTTTTAACTAGTGGGAGGATTCTAGGCGCAGAAAATACCCCTATAGCTATCAATACGGTGTTTGGATATATTTTAATGGGGAATACACAGCAACCTACTCCAATAGTAAATTCTTTCTTTTGTTCAGTAGATAGTAGTTCACTAGAAAATTTAGTTACAAAATTTTGGCAACTGGAAAATGTCCCAGAACATTCCAGGCTTTCTCCAGATGACGTCATCTGTGAAAAGTATTTTTTAGATAGTCATTGTAGAACCGATAGTGGAAGGTTCGTAGTTTCTCTCCCTTTCAGGGATAATAGTGTGTTTTTTCCGAACACAAAGCAGCTAGCTATTAATAGATTTCTTTCTTTAGAACGACGATTAGTAAAAAATCCGTCGTTGCATTTAGAGTATTCGAATTTTCTTAGGGAATATTTAGAATTAGGTCACATGGAACGAGTTTCTGACGAAACCGTCTCAGACAACGCATTTTATATTCCACACCATTGTGTACTCAGACCAGAGAGCCCCACGACAAAGTTGCGAGTAGTATTCGATGCGTCGATGAAAGCCTCCAATGGCATTTCATTAAACGATAGTTTGCTTGCTGGTCCGAAATTGCAGAGAGATATAGTCACAATTTTATTGAATTTCAGATTACATAACTTTGTTTTCACCGCTGACATTAAACAAATGTACAGGCAAATATTAGTTAATCCTAATCAAGTAGATTATCAGCGTATAGTTTGGCGATTTTCACCTAGGGAGGAAATACAAAATTTTAGATTATTAACGGTTACGTATGGGGTAAATTGTGCACCCTATTTAGCAATTCGAGTGTTGCAACAATTGGCGGAGGACGGTGCTAGTAGATTTCCGTTAGCTGCCGCCGCATTAAAGGTAGACACATACATGGATGACATAGTTACGGGCAGTGATACTCTCGAGGGATCTACTCTCTTGCAAAACCAGCTGATCGGTTTATTAAAAGAGGGTGGTTTCGAACTGCGCAAGTGGGCGAGCAACGATGCGTCCTTGCTTTCCACTTTACCTTCTTCTCATTTAATGCATAGTTCGTTATCATTTGACAAGGAAGAAAGTTTAAAGATATTAGGGTTAAAATGGTATCCTGCCAACGATGTGTTCTCATTTAATGTGCAAACACTTGACAAATCTTGTACCAAACGTAGCATCCTTTCAGAATTAGCTAGAGTTTTTGACCCTTTAGGAATCTTAACGCCTGTCACATTTTTTACAAAACATTTAATACAGCGCCTATGGTGTTTAGGTTTGGGATGGGACGACACTCCACCTCCGGATATTTTGCGAGCTTGGCAACAGTATCGTGCAGAGCTGTCACGGCTTTCGGACATACATTTAGCTAGACGTATAGTAGTGGGTAATTTACGCTGCGAACTTCACGGGTTCTGCGATGCTAGCGAGAAAGGCTATGCCGCAGTAAGTTACATTAGGGCCCTAGATTCGGATGATAACGTATCCTTGTCGTTCTTATGTGCCAAGTCTCGGGTCGCTCCACTTAAACGCATTTCTATTCCTAAGCTGGAGTTGTGCGCCGCTGTATTATTAGCCGATTTATTATCGTTCTGTCTCTCTGTATATAGTAGTAAAATTCAATTTCATAGAGTTTGTGCTTGGTCGGATTCCATGGTAGCGATTTCTTGGATAAAATCGTCTCCACATAGGTGGCAGACATTCGTTAGTAATCGTGTAGCACATATCCAAGAAAAACTGTCTCCGACAGCGTGGTATCACGTTTCTTCTTTAGAAAATCCCGCCGATTGCGCATCCCGGGGGTTATTCCCCTCGGAATTAGTCCACCATTCCCTATGGTGGGGGGGACCCGATTTTTTGTACCGTCGCGACGAATTATGGTTAGAAAAAGAGAGTAATGTGTCTGTTCCTTCCGAAGCCTTGGAGGAAGAACGAAAAATTACTCTAACTACTTTAGTCGATTCAAACATTTTAGATGAACTTTTAGAAAAACATAGTAGTTTAGAAACGATAAAACGAGTAGTAGCATACATGGTGCGTTTTATTCGTAATCTTAGAAATCCTAGTCAACGCCACTTAGACAATTTTTTATCTCTTTTAGAAATGCGAAATTCCATTTTCGTTTTAGTTAGTCACGTACAACGCTCACATTTTAGTCAAGATATAGTAAGGTTGAAAAAGCGACTATCGCCGTCAAAGCCTTTGAGAAGATTGAACGTATTTTTAGATGAACAGAACATTTTACGTGTAGGCGGTCGGCTTTATCATTCTCAGTTGGGGTTTGATAAAAAGCACCCTATACTCTTGCCGCGTTCCTGTCGGTTAACGCAGCTTCTTATAGAGAATGTTCATATCAAGTACCTACATGCAGGGCCACGGACAGTACAGTCGATTCTAGCTCAACAATTTTGGATATTGTCACCAAAACGGGCCATTCGTAGCGTCTTGACGAAGTGTGTAAGGTGTTGGCGTACGAACCCTACACCTCTCCAACCCCTTATGGGAAGTTTACCTGCAGTTCGAGTGTCACAATTGAAACCATTTCTTCACGTAGGCGTGGACTACGCTGGTCCACTAATGATTACTGTGGGTAGGGTTCGGGGAGCTGTGGTTAGGAAGGCGTATTTGTGCTTATTTGTTTGTATGGCCACCAAGGCTGTGCACTTAGAATTAGTCTCGGACATGACCGCCGAGGCTTTTTTAGCTGGATTACGGAGATTCGTCGCAAGACGAGGTAGATGTAGTAAAATTTATAGTGATTGCGGATCAAACTTTGTGAAGGCTCACAAAGAACTTATTAGTTACATGAAACTGGCCGCGGGCCAAGTAGCGATAGATTGGCATTTTAACGCGCCCTCGTCGCCCCATATGGGCGGCTTATGGGAGAGTGGTGTTCGTTCAGTAAAAACACATTTAAAGAGGGTCATAGGGGAACAAATCTTAACATATGAAGAACTCTATACGGTTCTTGTACAAATAGAGGCCATCCTCAATTCGCGACCCTTGACTGCGCTTAGTTCGGATCCAAATGACTTGTCTGCCCTGACACCAGGTCATTTCCTTACTTTAGAGCCATTGACGGCTGTTCCGGATGCAGACGTTACCGGTATTTCGTTGTCACGACTTAGTCGCTGGCAATTATTACAAAGAATGCACCAGAGTTTTTGGGTGAGGTGGCATTCCGAATATTTGCATACTTTGCAACAAAGGGGAAAGTGGTTAGACCCGGGGAAAGCTATTTTACCTGGTGTTTTAGTGTTGATAAAGGTAGAAAATTTACCCCCTTTACAATGGCAGTTAGGCCGCGTAACAGAAACTCATCCAGGAGCTGATGGTATAGTCCGGGTGGTAAGCGTACGAACGAGCACTGGCATATTCAAGCGACCAGTTGTCAAACTGTGTCCGCTGCCTGTCGATTGACAGCCTTTTAGTTAGTAATTTAGTTTTTCTCGTTTATTTTTAGTTTTTTTTGTTAGTTTTAGATTTGGTAAAATAACTCGTATTTTGGTGAGGGGAATGTTGAGAATTAAATGTAATTATCGAAGAATTTGCGCCTAGTAATTATCAATCGTAGGTTCGACAATATTTTACTGCGTATTATTAGTTGCCTATCATTTTGTGTCAGTTAAGATTGCCCCCACCACTAGATACTTAGATAGAAGAATATAGAAACACTCGCGTGCTAGCAGTCATCGAGAACAGACGACGCGCGTTCTAGAAGTCAATCGACGCGCGTTCTAGCAGTCAATCAAAATAGACGACTCGCGTTCTAGCAGTCAATTAGAAATAGAAGACTCGTTGTGGAAGTCAATATTTTAAACTGTGGTGTGTGCGTGATCATATGTAACATTTAGAAGTTAGAAAACCCCAGGAAGATTGCTCCACTGGAACAGCACAGAGGCCTCTGAACAAGACATTCATCACAACCCCGGAGCAGGAGGATACAGAAACAGTACACGTGGTAAGCTCGCTTAACTGACCTAACGTTCATTTTATAGTTACTTTATTTACCTATTAATCCCAAATCAACTACATAAAGGAAAAATACAGTCTGCTTAGCTCTAATGAGCTTTTTGTTATATTAATAACGACCATTGTCAGTGACTAGTATTCACTAAATAGTAGTTAGTAAATGTCCCAACACTGAGCACATTTAAAAAAAAATAATATAAAAATTAAAACCTAAACACCAAGCCTTAAGAAATACAAATAAGAGAGACATTAACAATATCTTTTTACAAGAAATTGAATAATTCACTGCCACAAATATCCGTGGAAAATATTTAGTAGTAACATAATACAGTAAAGGGCATCTTCAGCTGATGGTATTCTATGCACAAACATCAGACGACTAACAGATGCAGCTTTGAAAAACTATTTTTAAAAATTATTTAATTTTTAGATTAGGTATTTAATAATTACTCTGTTTGACTTTATATTTATAGATTTTGTTATTTAAGTTAATATTTTTGTTATTTACAGAATATTTATTTTTTCCTTTTGAAAAAAAATTTTCATTTATTCATTACATTATATTAAATATACGTATATAAAATTTTCTTTTTTTATTTGGATAATTTTGTACATGAAAAAAGGAACAATTGCCATTTTTGCCACCCTAATTATTCATTCTAAATATTACCGGTAAATGCCGGTTAACCGGTGATTTTCATTTTTATTTACCAATTTACCGGTTATTAAAATTTCTGGTAAATTGTAAACCCTCTTACCACATAATGAGAAAGTGGACAAATTAGCCAAGAGTGCGATCGCAGACGGCGATACTTCTTTATACAAGCCCCTTCAATATTCATATAGACCCACTAATTACTTTTTATTAAACTCGCTTATACCGTGTGTGTAGTCGCGGGCTAGGCATGGGGAGTAAGAAATACAACATCGCGTGTGCCAGCTGACTGAAATGAAATAACAGAGCTGGGATGCTCTACGCGACGGACGAATTTACGGCTGCCGGTGTTGTCATATCTCTCGCGCTACGTGAATTACATGCCTAATGGGAAATTACACGCACGGTATCTAAACTCAAATGGCCTAAAGGGCTCTCCATCACTAGGCATTTCTATTCAACTATAAGTCGTCCGCAATTTAACCACGGCAGATTTCCTTCCCACCTGTATAAAATTAAAATAACGGAGAGCGATCTCTGCGAATACGTAGA
The DNA here is from genome assembly GCA_936432065.2 of Rutpela maculata. Lineage (NCBI taxonomy): Eukaryota > Metazoa > Arthropoda > Insecta > Coleoptera > Cerambycidae > Rutpela > Rutpela maculata. Next base: position 118,042,208 of record OW386285.2, read on the forward strand.
TACTGGTGACGTTAACTATCTTCTATTTAATTGGAGATTCAAACAGAGAGAATCCGACCGTTTAATACAACATCTCTAGGACATTGGCTTTGTATTACTTCTCAATGTAAATTACATTCTTGCAAAACAAAATTTTGATGCGCTTCAAATCATCGTTGAATACTTGCAAACATGCAACTTTATCATTTAAAAGATTTAAATATTTGTGAAATCAGAACTCCAGTCTACCTCTGTAGTTTCCTCTGGTATTCCTTTCTCCTCCTTACCAAGGCCTACTTACTTGTAATATTTGTTTATTAAATTCACCATAATCGGCCCCTTGGCGTGAAACGTGTGCCCACTGTAATTCTCACCGTAGTCTTTAGTTGATTCTGTTGTTCTCTTTTTTATTGCAAAGTGCGACAATCTGAACAGCTGGCCAATGTAAACCCGAAAAAAAAAAACTTATTTGTTATTGACAAACTCAAAAAATGTTATTATTACAATTTTTTTTTGTAATATTTGGAACTTGTAAACTAGAAAGGAGGAGACAGCTAAATTTAATAGATTCTCTCCGTCTTGGCGCATATTTTATACTTTAAATAGAAATAAAATAAGAACTATAGCATAGACTCTAAAACCAAGGACGCCATAATAAAATTGCAGACAATGATTAACTGTTTTACCAACTGGTTCACATCTAACAAGCAATATCTAAATATATCTAAGACACAGTTTATTCATTTTACTCCAAGATCAAGCATAATCAGTGAGTCACACTTAATAAAAATTGAGTCAAAATCCATTGAACAAGTAACATCAACAAAATTTCTTGGAATATATATAGACAATAAATTAACTTGGCAGGACCACATTGATTATTTATGTAGTAAACTTTCCCCAATGTGTTACGCATTGTTTCGACTCAGAGATATCACAAATAGATCCGTTTGTTTAGCTTTCTATCATTCTCATGTTTTATCTAGGTTAAGGTATGGTATAATATTTTGGGGTATGTCAGGTCATTTTAACAGATTGTTTAAACTCCAAAAAAGAATAGTTAGAACTATCGTGGGTGCTTCAAGACTGCAATCATGTAGGACTATTTTTAAAGACTTATGTTTATTAAATTTACCCTGTCTATTTATATATGAAATTCTCCTTTACGTCAAGAGTAATTATCAAAACTTTTTATCAAACAACTGTTTTCACGAGTACGATACCAGGTTTAATATGGATTTAACTACCCCTTCACATAAGTTAAAGTTATTTGAAAATGGCCCAACTTATATGGGTATTAAATGTTTTAATAAACTGCCTCTCGAAATAAAAAATATTGTAAATATAAGAATATATAAAAAGCAAGTATTTCCTGTTAGAACGTAATTTTTATAGCATTGAAGAATTTTTAGACTAATGTGTAGATGTTAATTAATGTTTTAACTTAATTTGTTTGTTAAAGTATGTAATATGTTTGTGTAAGGTTGTATTTTGCATAGTATTTTAATATTTTACCGTTATTATTAACTAAGTGGTATCCTAGGAGCCACACACTATTTGACTTTTCCTATACCAATGTAAATGGTCTCTTGGAATAAATAAATTATTATTATTATTATTATTATTTTTTTTTTCCGTAAAAGCCAGTCACCCTTTATACTCTGTGGCTCCGACACTCACAGAGGGGAGCTGGTAGTATTATTATTATTATTATTATTATTATTATTATTATTTTTTTTTTTTTTTTTTTTTTTTTTTTTTCGGTTTGCCCGCTGCCGGACAGGACTTCCGTGGCCTCCGACACCTCACGGTAGCCGCGCCGGCGAATTCCTTGCAGCCACTCTCCACGACCTGTGGAGTTAGTGACTGCAAATAACTAAATCGTGTGCCCTAAGTAGACGAAGGGACCCCAAGATAACCGCCTTCTGCATCTGGCCTGCCAACCATTCTGCCGAATTCTGGCAGGCCGGTATGATCTTCAATTCTGAGAGCAGCGAAGGCTTCATCCCTCCGAGTACGCCGATTATTAGGACGACCATCTTGACAGAGTAGCCTGGGTACAGCACTTGGAGCTCATACCGGAGATCACGATATTTGGTCCGTTTTTCCCCCTCCTTCAAAGCGATATTTGTCTCAGCAGGTGCTGAGAATTCAATGACAAACATCACTTTGTTCTGATGGTCGAGGAGGACTATGTCAGGCTTGTTGGCTTGAATTAGCCTGACGGTCGGGAACGAGTAGTTCCAATAAATTCGGCACCTCTCGTTCTCGACAACGGACTCAATATCTCCGGGGATGTAAGGCAGCACTGGTGTTTGGTCTACCCCATACGAGTGCCGTAGGTGGTAGTATAGCACTCGTAAAGCCGCGTTATGGCGGTGGATGTAGGCCGAAATCGCGTATACCGGGCATGCTGAAAGCAAATGCATCAGCGATTCCGGCGCCTGACGGCAGGTCCTGCAGTTGGTATCTGGGACCTCTACACCCATTACGCGGCTCCGGTAGACCAAGGTGTTTATTACACCATCCTGACAGGCCACAATGAATCCCTCGGTCTCCGACTTAAGCCCAGCTGACCTTAAAAAGGCGAATGTCAGCCTAGTCGATAAACCCAGTGTTTTCATGTTTTTGTAGTATACACCGTGCATGGGTTTATCGACATGCTGCCTAAACAGGCTCTCCTGTTCGGCAGCTTTTATTTGGGCTTTCAGACGAGTCGGCTGAAGCTCAGTGACTGACTCTGGGTCAGCACCGCGCCGGCCGCCTCGTCTGGCGTCGAATACGAGACCGAGTTCATCTGCGGCTCTTTTTGCTGCCTTAAACAATCCTGCGCCCACCCCTGCGATTTCGTGATCTCTCACTAATAGCAGGAGCGGATCCGAGCTCCTGAGGATGTTACATGCCATACTCAGTACTACTCTGCCATGCATACACTCCAGACCCAAGAGTCCTCGGCCCCCCCGATGACGTGGGAGGTAAACACGAGGAACGGACGATCTAGGATGAATACTCCTATGGATGTTCATCATCTTGCGGGTGTCTCTGTCTAGTTGGCGCAGCTCATCTACCGTCCATTTTACTACTCCAAAGGAGTAGAGCAGAACAGGAACGGCAAGCATGTTAGTAGCAGACGCCTTATTCTTCCCCGAAAGTTCGGACGACCAAATCTTTCGGAGTAGGCGTCTGTACTTGCCGCGGAGAGATTCCTTGATTTGTTGCACATCCTGGATGTGATGTTGTTGCACACCCAGGTATGTGTAGGTCTCTCCGGCATCCAGATGTCTTAGGATGCTTCCGTCTGCGAGCTGCGCGTCCTCAGAAAATTCCCCGCATCGCCCTCTCTTGAGGTGGACGACCGCGCACTTGTCCAACCCGAACTCCATACCAATGGCCCGCGTGTACTCCTCGACCACCCTTAGAGCATTTTGAAGTTCACGCTCTCCGGAGGCATACAGTTTCAGGTCATCCATATAGAATAAATGGGTGACTTTATGCCTCCGGTTGCTGGGTGGTCCACAGTGGTACCCGCGAGTTTGGCGGAGTTCAACAGATAACGGCAGCAGTGAGATGCAAAAGAGGAGGGGACTCAGAGAATCTCCCTGGAATACTCCTCTTCTGAATGCCACCTGCTCTGTCGTAACCCGCTGTGCACCTGATGTTATGGTGAAGCGGGTCCTCCAGAGTGGCAGCAGTTGTTCTATGCATCTCACTAGTGGCTCTGCTACCGCAAGACATTTGAGCAAATGTAACAAAAGTTCATGTGATGTTGTGTCAAATGCCTTACGATAGTCAATCCAGGCCATCGATAGATTCCGCTTGTACTGCACAGAGTCCTGTGTAATACAGCGGTCTACCAGCAGGCTGTCCTTACAACCTGCCATGCCCTTCTTGCCGCCACGCTGCTCGTATATCTGCTGGAAGACCGGATCAACCTGCCGTAGTGTCCGAGCATACAAGATACGAGTAAATAGCTTGTAGCAGGAGTTCAGACAGGTGATTGGTCTATAATTCCTTGGGTCAGACAGATCACCCTTTTTAGGGATGAGCACAGTACGTCCCTCGACAAACCAGTCCGGAATCTGCTGCCCCTCGTTCAACCACTTGTTGAAAACTCGGGCCAGACGACGGTGTGTGGAAGGAAATTTTTTCCACCACCAGTTATTTATGCCGTCTGGCCCCGGAGCAGCGAAGTTCTTGGTGCCAACGAGAGCTTGTTGGACTTCCTCCGGACTGATTGCCGGGCACACTTCTTCCGGCTCTTCAAAGGTTCTGTGGCACAGAGCCTCGAAGTGTGCTATTGCTGGAGTGTTGCTATCGAACGGACGTGTTGTTTCGTAGATTCCTTTCCAGAAGCTTTCGACATCGGCTACAGTTGGTGGATTATCGACAACACGCTGTGGCTCTTGAAATAGGCGGGAAGGATTCGTACGGAACAAGTTATTTTGCTCCATACTTCGTACCCGCCTATTTAGCTTTTTCTTGATAGCCATAAGCGCTCGAATCCTATCTAAACAGTGCTGCTTAATAGTGAGCATCACTGTTAGATTTAGAGTGTGGTGCTGGCGTCTGAGTCCGGCTGCTGTTCGCCGGACTTTAGGCGTAAATGCCTTGCCAGTGGTTACGTATTCCACCACACTCTGGATTCGAGAAGCGTGTTGTCTGGCCAACTGTATTTTGCCTTCGATCTTTTGTACACGCCGCTTAGCCTTTTCGATACCGCTCGAGGGGTTGGTATTCCTCTCGCGGGGCACGAGTTGGCTAGCAGCGTTGTACACGGCACAGTTGATCTGCCAAATGTCGGCGTCTTCTGGTAATTCCTCATCGATAACAGCGTCCATCCGAGCCAGGTCTTGTGGCTTTAGGTTAACCCTGGTGTTAAGGCTAACCCTCGTCCTTAAGTTGACTTCGGCGTACCTTCTAGGATGTTCCCCGTCAGCTCTTTGCCGCGGTGGCAGTGCGGCTGGCGCTTCTTCCTGCTGACGGGGTGCCCTTACGTACCCTGTCCTGCGCAGGTAGGATACTTGATCCCTGAGCTGTTGCTCAGAGAAGGCGCGATATTATTATTATTATTATTATTATTATTATTATTATTATTATTATTATTATTATTATTATTATTATTATACTTAAAAACCTTTTTTAACGGCATGTCATACGTGTACCTACATACGGAGAAATATATTTTTCTTCTCAGTTTTGTATATGCCTACTGGAACCACCCCTACACGTGTTTTTCAAAATGACGCCGGCTCGGACCTTGGGTCATTATTTTACATAATTGGTGTAAATTTCATATATTCATTTATAATTTAAAAGATAGAAGGCAATGGCAGGCGGACAGATAAACGCGAGAGCGGCGGCAATAGCGCCTTACTGAATCCTATAAAGATGTTTTTGTCATTTAACACAAAAACTAAAAAAGATGTACAAAAACTTTTTTAACAAAAAACAACGTGCATAAAATTTTCTACAATTTTGTTCCTATACAATATTTGGATAGGAGTTGCCGTTTTCGAGATAGATGTCTGCAAATTATGCGCTATCTAATCTGGGATCAAATTTTCGGTATGGGGCGGTGCAGCGGTGGGCAATGATTGCCAATTTGAAGTTACAAATATTAATTCTGGAAATTCTGTCGTCCATAACGCCCCTGAAATAAAGAATGTGATTAGCTACATACGTCTAAGTGATATATTTTGCTGGCTCATTCCAATGAAATTAAATGAGTATGGACCTCAAAAATGTTCGGCTTTACTAGGCCTTCATTCATTTACTGGATGCGACTCAGTCAGCGCCTTTAAGGGAAAAGAAAAAATAAAATCCCTAAAAATGTTAGTACTTCCTCCCAAATATAGGTACCAAATAACATATCCGAACATTTCAAGATTGGGGGAGCAGCTGGAATATTGATGATTATTTCACTCATTAACGCTATAGCCAATGAGAGCCCGTTTTTCCACAACATTGCACCAATCAAACGTCATTATTAGTGATAATTCAAGCTAGATCGGCTTTTGACAGTACCAACATGCAAAATTTATCGCTCTAATTTTTTAGGTTGCTGCAGCGGCAAATATTGCGAAAATTTTTTGACGTTTTGTGTCGTCAAATATTTTCGGCAAATAGGACAAATCGTGCTTTTAAATGTTATCTATAAATATCTTTTCTAGCTTATTACTAATTGTTAACGTAAATTGTAAATTGTAGTATTGTATTAATAACCTAAAAAGCCAATGCTCTGTGGAACTTATATATATATTGGGGACAAGTTATACACAACTTTCAATGGCTTAATACCTAACGTAATTACAAAATAATTTTCACGACTAAAAAACCGCTGCCCAAGGAATCACTACTTCCACATCCAGATTTTTTATCTAAGTCACTCACAACGAAAAAATTTCGTATGTGGAAATAACTTTTATGGAACTTTAATAATATAATATTTGAAATCCTCTACCCCAAAAACCCATAAAACGATACCCCACATCGGTAGCGGGGTGGGGGTGGTGATAGGGGTTGGTAGTGGGGGTGGATGAAGTAAAAAAACATTTTGAGGTTTCTGGTTCTTGTACACACCCTAAATCACAATTTTTTTTTCATCCCCTTTAATAATGGGGGGGGGTAATGGGGTGGGGGTGGTAATGGGGGCGGCTAATGCCAAAATTTTTTTTGAGACCTTAGCTTCTCTTGTTATATACAAGAGAAGCTAAATACCAATTTTATGGACTCTTACCTGCTTGATTTACCTATTTTCCCCAAATTTACCCTAATTTACCCCCCAACCCTTCGACGGAACAAGATGAAAATATAATCTAGTTCTAAATCTCGTTAAAGTACATACGTATACTAAATTTGAAGTCAATATCTCAAACGGTTCCAGAGTAAACGTGCGCACAAAAAAAGTTACAGACAGACCGACAGACAGACCGACAGACAGAATTTTTTTTGCTCAAACTTAAAATCTCGACGTTTCGCGACATTCTAATCCTATTTGAACAATAAAAATTTAAAAAAAATTTTTTGTAGTTACTATACTTCCACTGGATGTGGAAGTAATTAAATTAAATATAAATATCCACGAAGCAGACATGATAAATACACAAATGTAGGTACTCACGTATGGTAATTCATCAATCATCACAAAGCAGCTAACACGGAAAATCAAAACTCTGCAGTATCACTATATATATTATAATTCGTTGTACTTAAAGTCTCTCTACTTAAACAAGCAAACCTTAACTTAACTATTAAACTTCTCAAATTAGAAACAAAGATTAAATACATAAATATATATTAATAAACACTTTGATATAATAATTCAATTCACTGTTTAGGCCAGCAGTTAAGTTAAGCTAGCGTTACTAGATGGCGGTACCATACCATCTGAGCCGGCAGCCTTAGAACGTAAAAGCGATAGATTGGTAATATGCAATTTGTGTCGTTTATCCCGTAATGTGATTGGTCGAAGCATGCTTTGTTGGGATGACTAATCTTATAAGTTACAGTACCTACGGTTTAACGTATAACGCTTTTCTTGATTGTCATAATTTAAACCTACTTTGTTTTTTATTAGATGAGTCGCTTTAGAAATGCATTTTTATGTGACGTAAATGATGAAATTGAACATAAAGGTGAGTCATCTCTAAAAAGTAACAAGGAACCGTCTGAAGGCAATTAATTACTGAACATAATATTGAAGATGTACTTAATGAATTATTTATTCGTGAAATATTCTCCACAAATACCACTCGTGCTTCTAAATTTTATCTATAAATTTTTTCTCAAGTTAAGTTGCCATAAGGTTAATATAACTCGTGCAAATTGACAGTTTATTATCAAAGATTAAATCCCTCCCGCTTAAGCGGTCGGGATTTAATCAGATAATAAACTGTCAATTTGCACTCTTTATATTACCAGGCAACAACGCTTTCGAAAAAATTTTACCGATAAAATTTCAAGCACTAGTGATATTACATACGATAAATTAGTCGCATCATTAGAGGAGTTTACATGTTCCATATATGAATTAAGAAAATGCGCTAATTGCCATTAGACAGAAATATGGTGACAAAGATTTGCCTTTATCAATTGACACTAATGTTGATTTTTCTTCGATTCCACCATCGAGAGCTCGCCTTATCGAGCTATTAGAAGGAGTGTTTACCAAACGCGTATTTGGTGATTAACCGACGAAATTATTCACAATATTTCAAAACCTTGGAATGATTATGAATGGCAAGGAAATGGAGAACCTCTTTGGTGTTCAGCAGATAAAATTCTGCCTCAATCGCTTACTGAAATTCTTCAGGATATGATTCCAAATCAAATCATAATAGACGAAAGTGAGGATGATAACGATATCATAAATGAAGCAATAGAAGAAGAAGACTTGGAAGAAATATTCGATGTATCAGGAGACAGCGATAGTGAATCTGAAAGCGAATGAGGTGTTGCTTACGTTTTATATTGAATTTTATATTTTATTTTATAAGCTATTTATCTCGAAAATGGTAACTCCTATCCAACTATTGTATAGGAACAAAATTGTAGAAAATTTTATGCACGTTGTTTTTTGTGCAGAAAGTTTTTCTCCATCTTTTTTAGTATTTGTGTTAAATGACAAAAACCATATTTGCAAAATTTTCTTTTATAAACATGGACGCCATATTGAAAGTACAGCCAGTTTTTTTTTTCTTTAGGGACATGTCTAAAATTGTTCCTTTAATCTTTATGAAAAACATTGTCCCCAAGGATCGGGTGGGCTCCTGTAGTAATAAGGAATACCCTGGAGCCATGATACATCATACAAAAGTTTTGTGTGAGAGGCTTAAAAATAAATAAGCGCTTACCAAACTACTCATATTCCGAACTCAATTTTATTTTAAATAAATTAATTAATAGGGTAGATAAATTTATTTAAATAATATAGTACACATCAAACCGTTTGGAGAATATTTTTTTGATGTCATTTGAGATTTGTGGAACTAAACTATTTACAGATGACGTAAACTTTATTACGTTATGTGTTGTTCATCTTGCTACTGAAGTGAATAACGTAAATTCTATTAAACAATTGTAAAACTTATTTTAGAGATTTGCACAAAATGCAATATTTAAAGATTACTCTACGAAAAGGCACATTTACAATATTTCCCTTGATTTTATCTAAAACTAAAACAGTGTTTTAGCGTGTCTACACACTGGTTAGTTCCCAAATAAACGAGAACAAGCACCTTTAATTGCACTAAGTAATTATAATTACACATTTAGTTGCAATTATTACAATTTATGTAAATTTTGCTTTAGTTTATTCCTCTACTATGAAAGTTCCGACAAAATTGTATGCATGTATTTTACCAGATTAATGAATACTCGTATATCAACATTCTCATTCGCATATTATGAATTTACAGGTTTAAATTACCTATCGATTTAACGCCCCGTACCTTTATACTTTTATATCTGTATAAATAAATCTATATAGGTAAGTTTTTAATTAATTTATTTATTTATTTACACTATTCCATAAGTCGATAGACCCAATTACAGAATAGGAAAAACACAAAAAGTGTACACCTAATAAAAAAAATATAGTTAATAGGATAGGTATTAAATATACGGTGAACAACAAGAATGTAAAAAATAACCAACAAAAAAAAAGAAGAAATATATCAATTATTTTAACTTTTTAGTTGATAGCCTATTGCAGGACATGTAATTTAAAGTGATATAATTGGTTGCACATATTGTGCAGAGGAGAATATTTTTTTATATCGTGCAGTTGGCAAAATAAATGTGCCTGTATGGAAATTTAACATACCTAAAATTCAGCAGCAGTTTATATTCCTATGAATAATCTGGTGTAAAAAGATACGCCTTTATGTGCCAGTGTTCAAGTGACTCAGAGTCGAAATTTATGAGAAGTTCTGATTGCGAGAATCCCACAGAAGGATATTCTTCATCCGTTCTAAGTTTGGCATATTTTAAAATTTTACATTGTCTTCCTTCCAAATTATTTATAAATGTATGTTAGGTAATTAGGGCACAATGGGGTTGACAAATATACTGAAGAGCAGACAAAGGTGGTATACCGAAGGTTACGGCTGTTTTTGATAAATCCTTGCTTTCAAGGTCTTTGTGGTAATATATGTAATGTTACTGTTAAAGGACAAGTTTTTGTCGAAGACTACTCCCAAATCACAAAAAGTATCAGCTCTGCAGAGTGAATTATTATCAATAGAATAATCAGAGTTGATCAAGAATATTTTGGTGGAGTAACATTGTATTATATTTTTTGATATTTAAAGGTAAATTAAAAAAAAGAAAAAAAAATTTTTGTTTCTTTTTCCGGTTAGCGCGCGCGCCGATCGGATGTTTCGTCTGCCAGCGTAATTGGGGTATGTGAAGTACATATACTAACTACCTATTCGGACAGATATCGATAATCATTCGACTTAAAAATAAATGCCCCCCCCCCCCTCTCCCTATCCCCCCACCATACCAAAAAGTCCCAGAGAGAAAAAAGTTTTGTATTTATATGGTCTCTTCGACTACCGACTGGCAGAGGGTAACCACTCGTCATCGAATTTGCACGCTATTTCCTATACTACTTGATAAGAATTAGATTTTGATGAAGTACAAAACAGTTGTCGATACTTGTAACTCTACAAACAAAATTTTAATCGTCGGCATACGAGAGTGCTGTCAAGCTATCAATAATATCATTAATGAACAACATAAAAAAAGTGATCCTGTAATGGATTCCTGCAGGATGTCAGAAGTAGCAGATATTTCGACAGCATCGTAGACACTACGTAAACTTCAAAAAGGTTTGAGAGAAACTAAAATTGATCAGCTCATGTAATAGTATGAATGAATAGTATTTATTTATCTAAAGATAATACATTACATTAGACATAATATAGGCACTAAGTTAGTACATAAATTACAATTATATACAAATACGCATATTCTAACAACTCCTATTTTTAACAGACATACTTAACAATATATACCTATATGCTTACATTTACATATTTTCTTTCACGTACTTAATAAGTTTTGATTTGAATAAACCAATACTATTAATAGTCTTCAGGTCATTGGGTAAAGAGTTATACTCAATGATACCTTTATGAAATAAACTATTGTAAGTGAGAGTTTTAGTTGTTCTATTTACGTAACAGTTGTCTTTGTTTCTAGTATTGTAGTTATGGACTTCATTTACACTCACTACCCTTGAGGATAAATATTCAGGCACCTTCTTATTCAATGTTTTATAAACAAATAACATTGTTTGAATATACATATTCTTTTTTATATCCAGCCAGCCTAACACTTCCAACATTATATTAATGCTTGTATATCGATTTGCACCCAAAATTATACGCATTGCTTTATTTTGTAGAATCTGCAGTCTGTAACAATTTACTTGGGATACATATATAACTGATGAACAGTAAGTAAAATGGGGCAAAATAATGCTGTTGTATAATGTTACTTTTGTGTTTATGGAAATGTGTCCACTAATTCTATAAAAGTATCCTATTTTTTTATCAATTTTCTTAGAAATATAATCCACATGATTCTTAAATTTTAAATTCCTATCTATTAACAACCCCAGGTATTTAATTTCATCTTGAAAATCCAAGTCCTTATTTCCAATTTTTACTTTTATTTGTAAATCACAAAAATTTTTATATGCCCAATCGGATCCTATAAACATGCACTTTGATTTTGTTTCGTTTATTTTTAGCCTGTTTACATTAAATTTGTCAGTAAGCCTATTTAAATCTTCATTAACCGTTGCAATCAAAGTTTCATAGTTTTTATGACTAAAATAGATTAGGGTGTCATCTGCAAAGAGATGCATTTTACAATTTATTAAAACTTTACCTAAATCATTAATATACAGAATAAATAACAGGGGACCAAGGACACTCCCTTGCGGGACTCCATTGTTGTTATAGCGGCTTTCAGAATATTGTTCCTCATATTTAGTATATCATGATCAATTCTGTCAAAGGCCTTCAAAAAAAATAGTGTAAATCACGTTTGCTTGAAAACCATTATCGATATCATCAGTTTAAAATTTTTTCATACAAAATAAGTCCTGACCGGTGGGTGGTGGGAGTTGTGGGAATTAGTTTAAAGGTAACCTTTTCACGTTTTTCTTGAATATCAATACTTTACGAGATACGGAGGGTGGAAAAATCACGAATTTAAAAAAAAATCGCGTTTTAATGACATAAATGAAATTTTAATACTGAATGAATAAAAAAAAAACAAAAAACTATATTACTGATAATGCACGAACAATATCTTAAATCTAAATATTTTAAAAGTCAGCTGAATCAAAATCATCATCGTTGTTCACATTGCCGTCCAATAGTGTACCATTTGTACACGTACCATACCATAGCAAGTGCCGCAAACCATGGAGCATGGAATGATGCCTTCTCGGCAGCCCCAATGTTCCCCACACCCAGCAGAATATCGTCAAAAGATGGAGTTCAAGATCGCTTCAGGAGCTACTGGGTCTTTGGTGGTAACCGGGGTTAGCCATCCATCTTCCCCTCGGTTCCATCCCCACTGGTTCGGGGATAGGGGATTGTTGAGCCATTGCTGTATCTGTAAGTAAGTAAGCGAACCGCAGTAAGTAGCAAGAAATATTTGTAAAAACAGTAAATAAACTCTGAAAAAGTGTTGTTGTGCAATTCCTTTGGTTGGTGGGAGTGTGGCTAAATCAGGTTTTGGCTTGGTGGATGATTTGGTGTTTATGTAAAACTCGCTGATCTGCAGTCGCTTGGTAGATCGCTAAGAACATCTTCTTACCGGCCTGTGTGACCTTGTCTGATGGTGTAGAGGACTTAGTGAAGATGTCGGATATTTCTTTCATTTGGTTGGGAATCTTCACCATTCCTACTTTGCTTCTATTGTAAATGGCGGAGGTGGTGTCGCATCCACTATATCCATGTAGAAGAAGGATGGTTTCAACAAAAGAAAGTTGTTGGAGATTGGAGATTGCTGTTTGAAAACAATTTTGATTCCATCTTCCCCCTTTCAGGCTTCATGAAGTATAGGTTACTACCTGGTGGTCCCAAAGCAACGAGCAGAACAGTAGAACAATCAAATCCACATCTTTGCCTATTATTGTGACAGTTGGATGCACATCAGCTTTCTCTAACCCACATCTTACATAATACACAATAGTACAATAGCGCCCCTATAGCAACTCTTGCTTCTATTCCTCTTGCCGTCATTTTGTGTGAGTAGTTTGATAAGCATTGTTTTGTTCTTTTCGTTTGCAAGAAAATGCTCCTGTTGAACAGTAATATTCATGCTTTCATTAAAATGAATGTCAACTGAAGTTTTTGTGAAGCCTCTTCGCATCTGCTCTGCTCGTTTCGTACTGTTGACATCACCGTAATCATCAAAAACAACAGTACAGTTTTGACCGTAATGCCTACCATCCAAATTTTAATATGATAGAATTTAATGACAGACATAATAATATGAATTTTTTTTCCATGAACGACATTTTCAGTTTTAGAAATATGCCGTTTCAGTGCAATAAATACACTATTCGTTTTCATATTTGCGAATAATATAATAATAGTATAGTAAAACCTACAGTTTCACAGTATTTTTATTTTAATGGGACACTTCCACTAAATCGCAGAAATCGTATTATCCTTACTCTATTTCATTCATTTAATTACTGCGGGATAAACTAATTAATTAGGAAAGTAATTCGAAAGCGAACAAAGTTGGACGGCCCAACGTTAACTTAGTTGTTTCCACGCCCCGGTCAGGTTCGGTGTTTAGGTAAGATATTGGACCATCTGTGCAAATAAGTATATTGTCTAGGCATTCATGCAGCAAGTCATCACTTAATTAGAGCTTCTTGATGTTTGAACAACGCATCGCAAACTAATTTCATCCACTCAAATGCTTTTCATATCATAATTAAAATGGTTAGTTCAAGACGGTATTTGTAATGAAATGGTTTCATTAAAGTACTTCAATTTTGTAGAGCTGCATTTATGAACCATCTAAGGCAAAAACCAGAATGCAAATTCGCAGGATAGTTGTTAAAATATATCTAGTATTTAATTAAAGTTATGGTTGTTATACATTGCTTTATTTAAAATTGTATATTATGAGATGGCTTTCATGAAGTTTTAAAACCTTCGTCTATGTTTAACTTAAAGTCACTAAAATATAAACAACTTTATATTTTCTCAGGCTTGGCATTTTTAAGGAAAGCGTAATTATATTTAGTCAACCAACTGAAATAACCTATTTTGTTGACAGGACTTGATTTTCAATATAGGAAAAATATAATGTAAATAATATAGCGAAGTAGTTATAGTAAGTATTTTATATTTTTGTACATCTTCTAAAATATAAATCAAACTCTTTTCTTTCAAATGATCTCGCATGGAAACATTATAAGCGATACAAAAATGGTGAAATGTAAGATTAAAATTGTAAACAAAAAAGAATATCCTCCCTGGTCCAACTGGTCTTTTGTTTTCGCTATCGAAGCAAAGCTACAAAGTGGCTTATTTTCTTCATTATCGGGTTCAAGACAAAAATATACGCAATTATGTATTGTGGTTGCTAAATATTCGATATTTTGTACATGGCTCTCATGTAAATAATTATAATTTTATTGGTAGACATTTTTATTGCTGCGGAAAAGAAGGCAGACGCATTGAATACGTCAAAAATTCGATTTCTCTCACGTCATTGTGGCAGGCATTTTTTCCAGCTCAGTCGTTAGTTTTTGACGTTAGATATGTGGGAAAATCATCGCCAGACAAATATAACTCTGTGCATTGACAGACACTGAAAAGTATGAATTTTTTTTATATAAAAACGTTTGGTGGTGCACGGAATGTTTGTACCATAAAACAAAATCATTTAATATTTAATATTAGAAAGTATATACCCGAAGCTTTTTGTTTTAATAATTTTTATAAAACAAGCTATTTCCAGAATGTTGTTTTGATTTATAAACCTTATTACTACGGGAGCCCACCTTAAGTGTCCGTGCATCCCCCCCCCCCCCCGATCCTTTAGGACAAAGTTTTTCATAAAGATTAAAGGCTAAGGGGAACAATTTAAGACATGTCCTAAAAAAAAAATTAAAAATTGGCTGCACTTTCAAAATGGCGTCCGTTAAAAAAACAAAATTTGCAAATATGGTTTTTGTCATTTAACACAAAAACTAAAAAAGATGGAGAAAAACTTTCTGTACAAAAAATAAAGTGCATAAAATTTTATACAACTTTGTTCCTATACAATATTTGCATTGGAGTTACCATTTTCCAGATAAATGATTAATCTCTTAAAATAAAATATAAAATTCAATATAAAACGTAACATTACGGAAGCCCACCCTAACTGTCAGTGCACCCCCCCCCGATCCTTTGGGACAATGTTTTTCATAAAGATTAAAGCCTAAAGAACAATTTAAGACATGTCCTAAAAATAAAAGCTGGCTGTACTTTCGAAATGGCGTCCGTTTAAAAAAAAATGCAAATATTGTTTTTGGTCATTTAACACAAAAACTAAAAAAGATGGAGAAAAACTTTCTGCACAAAAAACAAAGTGCATAAAATTTTCTACAATTTTGTTCCTATACAATATTTGGATAGGAGTTACCGTTTTCCAGATACCACTGTTACCTTTTTCGAGATAAATGTCTGCAAATTATAATATTATTATTATTATTAATTTTTTTCAGTTTACTTTATTTAATTTTTATGTTAATAATATAAAGTTATATTATACGCCTTACAATAATTGTCACAGTTATTTTCTCTAAGTGAAAACCGATATATGAATTTCCATGTTTTCTTAATTTTGGAAAATGGTAACTCCTATCAAAATATTGTATAGGTTCAAAATTGTAGCAAATTTTATGCACGTTGTTTTTTGTGAAGAAAGTTTTTGTCCATCATTTTTAGCTTTTGTGTTAAATGACAAAAACAACATTGGCAACAATTTTTTTTTAATATATGGCCGCCATTTTGAAAGTACAGCTAGTTTTTGTTTTTTTAGAATATGTCTTAAATTGTTCCTTAGGCTTCAATTTTTATGAAAAATATTGTCCCCAAGGATCGGGCGGGGGGTGCACGTACAGCTAGGCAGGGCTCCCCGACTATATGAGCAGCAAAAAATATAGAAAATTGTGCATTAACCCGATAATCGATATAATATCATCGTCAATAAATAATCATTCGCTACCATTGTGGCAAATGATTATTTCGATAAAAATATATCTGTAACGCTATCATAAAATTATTCAATTTAAAGTATGTAATTTTTAACATTTTCACAAGAAAATACATTTGATGAATCGATCTTCTAAGACAGGAGTGTAAGGACTATCATTTTCGTCACTCTACCTGAGTTTTACTTCTTCTGAAGCATAATTTGTAGGTTGTTAAAGTACTAAGACAATATATATTCATTCATAAATAACAAATTTAGAAGTATTAATACTATATAAAAAAAAACTACTATGAAAAACTGAAAAGACATCCTACATCTCCATTTTTTGCTCAGTTCGACATATACAAAAATAATTTTTTTATTGAACAACAGCAAAAACAAAGTATAAATATGGTGTAAAATAAATTGAGCTATAGGAAGAATGAACTGTACAACTTGAAGATTTCAAATGATTCAATTAGAAAAATAATAGTTAACGTATTACTGAAGAATCATCTTCATTATGCAAAATAATTAACTATAATTAACTGTACAATTTGTCGATTTCACATTCAGAATTTATTTCAAAATTTCACACAAATTGTAAAACTTAATCTGTTCATTTGTTCCACAAGTGAAGTAAGAATACTCCTATATTTCAATTGTTATTTGCAAATAATTCAATTTTTCTTCAATCGTTCCAAAAGTAGGTACTTTCGTTAATTTTTTTGTACCGAAAGTAGCGTATTATAGTACTAGCACCGAAAGTAGCTATTACTGTAAAGTGACAGATCATCTAAAGGTCAATGTCAATTTGCAGGTTATATTTTACTATGAATCACATTAATCACATTCGTAGGGGCGAGCGTAGAGGCGACTTCAATGTGAATGTCAGTCAATATTCCGTTGAAACAACGTCGAGCGCGGTTAGTACTTGGATGGGTGACCCATCTGGGGAAATACAGCGTTCTCGTCCCACCTTCTAGCGGCTTGTATATCAGTGTATACGCGGAAGTTACGTAATTTCAGACGAGGATTACGTAGTGGATATACCATCCTTCGGAGGGGATGTAAAGCAGGCGGTCCCTTGTCTATTAAATGTTAGGCAAGTAAAAGATCCCTACTCTTCTCAAGGGAAGAGGTTCGGCAAAATTTCCAGGTTGGGGATAGCTCGTCTCCTGGCGTCGGTGATAGGCCCTGGTAGCGGAAATAGACCGACGTTAAATAAATAGATAAAAAAAAAATCACATTCGTACTCGACGCTAAACAGTCGTGTTGCTATGGTAACAAAATAATGACGCTTAAAACTGTCAGATAATACTTATTTCAAAATGGACAATTTACAAGTTCCAAATGCATTGTCTTCTTCTGATACTACAATTAATATCCCAAATGTTTCAAATCAGTCATATTCACTAAACATAAGCCATAGTAATAATTTTACAATTAATATTAATATTTATAAATAGTCAAAGTATATCAATTTTTGGTTTCACTAAAGAGACGATTGAAGAAAAAATATTGTACGTAACAAGCCCCGAAAGTGCTTTTACTGAACTCACAAGCTTCCAGGCCTCGCCTATGGCTTACTTGTCCAATAAAAGACCACTTTCGGAACTTGTTACGTAAATAACTATTATAAAGTTTCTAAAACTGTACAAAAATTTCAAATAATGTTAATGCAAAAACTGTACAAAATCATTATCCTAAAAATATATAATTTCTTTTCAAGAATTTTCATTTTTTAAGACCAATTTGGAATTTAAATTTTTACAACTCATCTGGATAAAATACATTTTTCTCGATTTAGAAATGTGAAATTTCATATGTAGCTAAAATGTTCCACTGACAGCTCAGGAGTAAATGTCCCGAAAATATTTTCTGACGCGCTTTTGTGGATCAAAATTTTTTCAACCAAGACAGACAGAGTAACGTTTCAAACATCCGAATATAGGGATACTATTTTTGGTTTTATTCTCTCTTAACATATTCAGTAAAAATGTTCCTTTTACTATACATCGTGGAAGTATTTATAGTAACGGTAAAAAAAATTGATTTTCTTTTTAGTCAAATAGGCTTATAATTTCATGAAACATTGAAATTTTAAGTTTAAACAAAAAAAAATTTGTCTGTCGATCGGTTTGTCATGTCGGTCCGTCTGTAACTTCTCTTTGTGGCCACCATTACTCTGGAACGATTTATGACACTGACTTGAAAATTGGTACACATATGTATTATAACAAAACTGGAATTAGATTATATTTTGATATTAATCTGTTGTAGGTGGGGGGCGAGGGTGAGTTAAATGAGGGTAAATAAGTAAAATAAGCAAATGAGAGTCCATAAAATCGAGACACCGGGAACTGTAGAATTTTTAAGAAAATCGCAAATAATTCAAAAATTCATAAGTTATACCACAACAATATCTATACGGGGAGAAAGGGGAATTTAATTTAATGCAAAAATACGGTAAGTTGACAGAATGGAACGTAAAAAACTGGACACTTGGAACAATATTATTGAATTTCTTTAAACTGTGGAGCATAGCTCATCTTATGGTCTTTTTGTATGCCAAAGAACAAAAGAGGATGTTTTACGTAAAAAAAGTTAGTGCAAACCGTTACAACTGTCAATTTTTTAATAAAATGTCAGATATTTCTGAAACGGCTGAATTTAGGAGTGGAATATGCTACATGTTTTCGAGAAGTTCGAAAAACATAGGATGTTCCATTTAAAACAAGCAAGTTGGCATCGACTTCCGGTATAAGCGGAAGTGCCAAATGCTTTATTTCCTTGGATTGACCATACTGAGATTAGTAATTCCTTATATTTTCAAAATTTTCTGATGCGTATTTTTACCAATATCGATCGATGCATTTACCTTTGGGACATCCTATATATATGGGAAGCCAAGGTCTGAAAAATTTATTTGTCATCCCATTATTATAGGGGGTAAAAAAAATAAAATTGTAATTTAGTGTGTGTACAAGAACCAAGTGCCTAAAAAAATTTTGGCATCAGTCACTCCCACTATCACTCCCATTACGACCCCCGCCCCATTATTTAAGGGGGTAAAAAAATAAAATTATGATTTAGTGTGTATACAAGAACCAAAGATCTTAGATTTTTTTCTCACTACCTCCACCGGAAATTTGGATGTGGAAGTAGTGATTCCTTAGTTAGCAATTTTAGATTGTCTCATTCTCCCTTCATTTTCGAAAGTATTGGATGAAAAATTCAGAAAAAAAATCTGAAATGTCAGTTATGAACAGATGATAAATATACAGATTCGGAAAGTGTTTGTTTTGGTATTGCATTAGTTTCAACGATTTAACCGACCGCCCACAATAAAGGCGTCTACCAGTACTCTAGCAGAGATAAAGAGTGACACGCTCCATCAAGAGAATCTATACATGATTACTTTTTTCGTTCTCGCTTGCTCTTATTGCCATACCAAAACCAACACTTGCCGATTCTGTATAAATGTTCAGAAATTAGCAAAAGATTTGCTATATTGTCCCTGAAAAATTATTTTTTAAAAAGCTTGTAATTTAAGTTATCGCTATATACACCTATCTATATAGTTTAAAGTACATAAAACTCGACACGCGAGTTCGTCTCACACTTGAGCGATTCTTTTACTGTGTACCGTATTTGACATGTTAGCAAAATTGAAAGCAAATTCAGTTATTCGGGACATGTTGAATATCTGCATGCTTTTGTTACACCTGGGATATGCCTTTTTAATTATTACATGAAGAGTATTTAAGTGGATAAAATTAGTTTACGTGTGTTGTTCAAACATCACGAGGTTTTAATTAACTGATGACTTAATGTATGAATACCTAGGCACCATACTTATTTGCACAAGTAATCCAATATCTTAACTAAACATTGAACTTGACCGGAACCTGACAATAACTAATTTAATATAGCATCCCCCTCTGTTAGCTCTCCAATTATGTTCTTAATAAATATAATTAAATGAATATTGGGATTAGCGTTTTGTTGTATTTATTAACTATGTTCTTTAAAAATACGGGATTTTTCGCTGACCTCTCAGATGCTTTTGGCACTTTAGATTTATCTTTTGTTTCATAGAAATTAAATACACTAGATATTAGAGACAATCTAAATAAATGGATTGTATCATACCTCATTAATAGGAAAATCAGAGTCAAAATAGAAAACTCTATGCCATATGAATATGTCTTAAACATTGGAAAACCCTAGGGTAGTGTGCTGAGCCCTCTAAAATGCCTTCTAGATGTAAATTATCTATGACACCACATAAATTCTGCAGCTGCTTACGTGTATGCTGATGACACCTTATTTAAAGTTACGGCAAAAACTCCTGAACAAATAGAAAGAAATGTAAACAATCTTTTACCTTTGTTTAATGATTGGTGCTTTAGAAATGCTCATAACAAATTATAACAAAACAGTTTGCATTCATTTTACAACAAAACAAAGAACAAAAGGAATACAATTTCAATATAAATTTACATAGCCATTCTGTATAGCTTCAACCAAATAAAGTTTCTGGGAACTATAGTTGATGCGAATCTCAGCTTTATAAATCAGATGAAACATTGGGACAATCCTGCCTAAAAAATCTTTTTTGGAATCAGCCACCACCACTATCACCTACACACAAAATTAGGTAGTTTAAATTACTTTGTCTATATTTATACTTCTCCTTATCTTCTTTTCATATTAACATCGTGATAATATCTAAACTTATGTAGATAAGCAGAAACAGAAATAAATATCTGTCTATCTACGTCGAGTTATCTACGTTCTACATGATTATAGAACTAGGAAACTTTTTTAATTTCATTACAGTGTGCGTTTATTCAGTGTATTTTGTAGATTTTGTTTAGTTTATGATTCTGTTTTGTGTTGTTAAATGCAAAATACTTATTATAAATACTGTATATTGTCACATTGTCACTGTGTATTTAGTTTTTACTAAGTTTTTAACAGTATATATTTCTGTGGCTTGGTGCTAAAAGGGCCAATGTCAAAGATTTACAATTTGAGGAAATAAGGTTTAAAGTTTTTATGGAAAATTATATTATTATTATTATTTGTGTAAGTTATTATGATAAAACGGCCAAAGGGCTTTCTAGAAACGAAACATACCTTATGGTGAAGCGGACGTGACGCCACAGTTCGAGCTAGTAGGTAAAACAAACTATTTGTTGTTTATGTTTACATATGGAAAGATTGGCTTTGTACCTTATATATTGACTAAATTCGCGATAGTGTTGAGTTCTAAAATAATCATACTATTTTTGTAACACGAATTTAACATATAAACATGTGAATTACTCAAGAAATGTTACTCATACTTCTCGTACTGTATTTTGCAATCACAGTTGTCAACAAACAAATAAGGCATATCATTATCACTTGTTATATTTGACCAACAATACAAAACTGTTTGCTAGTTTAAAAAAATAATAACTGTTTTCAATAATTTTCACTATAATAATTCATCTTAAATACAGCTTCTTTACATAAAAACACTGTCAGCAATTGTTTTCCTCCAGAGTGAGCGTCACTGATGTACACGTGAGGCAGGAGCAGTAGAAGAAGAAGTACATCTGCGAGAGATCGGCATTTTTTCTGGCTTATTGTTGTTTACCTGAACTATATGACAAATTACTTTTACCTGGCGTATACGCTAGTTATAAAATTGCTTATGTAAATTTAATTTCATGTGGGAACAGTATGAAAATGAACGAAAAGCATGATATGTAAATGCGGCGAGCTTTATTGTGTTGTATATAATGGTAATGAAACAGAGATTCTTTTCATCAGTTTGTCTCATTGCACGTCGTACCACCTCCGTAGTAGTGGTGCATATGGATGTGAATGATATTAAGTGATAGTTTTATTTGTCCCTTTCAGGACTGAACGGATCAGAAAGATTTACTTGTGGGACCGGAGCGGGCAGCCTATGCGTGTTCGTGCAGTTGCGGTACCTAAATTTAATATTAGACAAAGAAAATTCCTTCTTCATCTGTTAAATATCTCTTGGACGTCATTACATTTCGCATAAAATTACTGTAGAAAATTAAAACAACTAGTTAGCATGATCTCAGTGTAGTTACGCATAGGAGAGATGCTCCCCATTACTGAAAAATCAACCAATAAAATGTAGATCTCGGTGTGGCCAATGTGCTTTATTTGTTTAATGAATACGGTATTTTAAAACGAGTTCGTTCAACCTCAGTCCTAAACCATGGCTCCACTTTTGCGTGTATTACCGGTTCTGGTCTGTCTGGCACATGACACATTTGCGTGTTTGTCCGGGTCCGGTCGCGAAAGGGTTATTGAGGTTAAGTTAAAAAGTGAACGATGTGGATTGATTTGGTTCTATTTATCAGCGTATGGTAGGCATTGCTGTCACTCTCGGAAACACACCGCCTCTCCTGTCACGTCTACGCTGGGTTGGATTGAGGTTATGCTTATTACCAGAGGGGCACATGAAGAGAAGTACATGGCGCATGGTAAAGGAATATAGGATGAGAATGGTAGGTGTTCATGAGATGTGTAGCTGCATTACGCGTAAATTAAGTTGTTTATGCTCATCTTTTTGTGTTATTGCTTCTAGAGCTCCTCTTATTCTAACTACTATTGCGTTTTTCCGGCAGCGTAATTCATTGCGTACATGTCTATACTTTTTGTTATTATTTTCTCTCCCATTAATGTTGACATTTTCTGCCGTTCCTTTGGTCTTATTGTTTTTGCAAATAATTGGACTGGACGATGTCCCTTTTAGCACTTCACAAACCCTGTATGTCATCGTTCAATATAGTTACTGTATATATTTTCATGATTGAGGTCTATAGTGGGTTATTTTATCGATCAAATGTAGAATGTCCTGTGCTAGCCATTCCTTTACAGTTTCTCTCCTTTTCAGTTGATTCGTCCGATGTGTTCCTAAGTACTTTAATTTGTTCATGGTCTTGTCATCTATGTTGCGTTTTTGGGTGACCGAACCGGACTTTCTTTTATTGACGGTTCTCACACCACTATTAGACTCTCTTGAAGTCGAGGGATATGGTGCTTGCCTTCTTCTGCCTTCATTGTTTGACGCCGATACTATTTCGTTTAGTTTCCGCCATCTGCCAGAACCAGTCAGAACTAATGAAATGCACTGCTTTCGTGAATGTAGCCTTTAGCCCCGTGTTTTATTCCTTATATAGTTAAGGAAACGTAAACAAAAATATTTTACTAGTAAATTATCCTGCATATTAGGTAGTGCGGTACTCCATTGGTACTTAAGGTGTTGACTGTGGCCCCGTGACTAATACAAATGACATTTATATCTATCACAACTACGTGTAGTTTTGTCCCTTCTCTCCATTTCTCTTCCAGAATACTTCTGGTAATGTACATATAGTTATTCATTAATATGATCTGATGAATGCCACTTAGTAGTGTGATGTATTTCTCAAGTTGCTCGTGCAGGAATTGTGGGTAATATCTGTATCCTATGCGCTTAGATGTGTTATTCATCTGTATTCACCTATACTTGGTAAGTTGGTAAGTTGATTTTGGGTGAGTTGGCTGTGTTCCATTTCGTAGATGGATGTATGACTTCCATTCATACTCTTGGTGATAATTTCTATGGTTTGCTCCTTTACCAGCATTTCAGATTTATAATGCACTAATTCGTTGTTTATTTTCTGTTCCAGATGCAGTATTTTTTCTAGCTCTAGCCATTATTTCTATTAGTTAATCCTTTGATGCAGTCTGTTTCTTACATTAATTATATTCGTTTTTTGCGTTCCCTTCTTCTTCCAGTTTTTTAATCTAATGTTGCAGGTGTATATACTTGAGTAAGTATTGTTTTTATTTCTATATTTTTCGAATATCTGCAGGTTTTATTTAGTCGTTGTCTCGCTGATTCTGTTTTTCTGAAATTTAAAAGTAAAATATGTAACCACAGATTCAAATTATAGTAGTAGGTTTTAACTTCGGAATAATGTCATATTGAACGGATTTCGTTCATTTTTGGCAGTATAATAGTAAATGCCTCACAGAAATGTTTCTATATTGTGCGGGGGCTTGCTAATTTATAGGGGGTGGATGCCACCCCCTCTCAGAGGGTGGCACTTAAAAAATATATATATATTTATGGGAGCTGAAATAGAATCAAATTTTAAGAAGAAAAGGTTCTATGCAATTTTTCACATAAATTGATAGTTTTTAAGTTATAACGACTTCAAAATTGTGATTTTATCTTAAAAAAAAGTATTTACAAACGGCTTTTGTCAAGTATCTCGAAAAGTATTACTTTGATGCTGAAGTAAATTGTACACACACTAAACCTCTAAACCTCCAGTGTATTTTTTATCACCCCTAATAATGGTATCAGGTTGGTAATGGGGGTGATGGTGGTGGGGGTGGCTGATATTGAAAAAAAAGTGAGACCTTGGCTTTTCGTACATACACTAAATTTCAATATTATGGACCCTTACTTTCTTGCTATACTCATTTACTCTTCCATTTATCCAGCCCAACCCTTCAACGGAATAAGATCAAAATATAATCTAGTTCCAGATCTCGTTATAATCCATAGGTATGTCAAATATCAAGTCGATATCATAAACCGTGCCAGAGTAATCGTGCGCACAAAAAAACTTAGGCAGATCGACAGTAAGACAGCATTTTTTTTTGTTCGAACTTAAAATTCGACGTTTCATTCATTCTTTTCTATTTAAAGAAAGAGGTTATTTAATTGTTCTTACGATTACTATACTTCCACTCCACTGGATGTGAAAGTAATTATGTTAAAATGAATGTAAAATTATATGTAAAAGAAATGTTTTCCATAAAATAGGTATTTTGACACTAATATTTAAAACATATACTATCCTGTACAGAATAAGGAAGAAATTAATTCTGTCAAATAGGACTAGAGAGTAAAACACACACACAAGGACATATTGCTTTTCGTCTTGGGATCTTTAGAGACATTTAAAGTAGGCAAACATGGGTCGAACACGGCTGACATGGAGAGCTAACATGGGGCTAAACGGTAGGTAGAAAGTAATAGAAATTCCTATCCAGCAACTAAAATGACGGTCTTAAATATTACAGTGGTTTTGAATCGAACATAAGACGTCCAAAGTTGTAACTAATATGTTTTAAGCAAACTATATGTTGTTGAACAACCTTTCAGTTTTTTAACTTTGTGTCTCAAAAGTGAACGATCAAACGAAGTGAGGTGATTAAATAGATCGTTTCAATTCACAATAAGCATATATTTGATTTTCCAATTGTTGATGATTCAAAAGTTCTTTTAATTTTTGTATTTTTTGTGAGTTCACTAAAATAACAAGCAAATATGAGTTGTGGAGTTTTTTTTTTAACTGAGTTTTAAGTGGTCACACCTTTCCAATAAAACATTATCATGAACTTTGATATTTCCTATCAAATAAAAAATTATAATTTATGAAAATTTTTATTAGCAGAAAATTGTAGTTTATTTTTAAGAGACACTGACACAATAAATGTACTCTAGAAAGTCGACCAACTATCAGAAAAAGTTGCCCATTTACTGCAGATTGACCGGTATCTCGAAAACCCTGTCGTCTTTTTTGACCTTCATTCCAAATTCTAATTATTGATTTTAATACCTACACGTGAAAAAAGAGTCATGTACCACGTGGGGTATTCAAAGTGAATTTTACTTTCTTGCTATAAGTTAGTGCTGTCATTTTATTCAAATGCAGTTTCCTTTGCATATTTTTATGTCATTTAATTCAATATGGGAAACCCTTTTGTACTCCGAAGAGTACTCAAATTCTTACAGACTCTTGGTCCAACAGTGGCTCAACGAAGAGGAACTCGAATTGTTGTTAGAGTCTTTGGAATAAATAAGAGTAATGTTTTTAATTCATATGAAAATGTTATCATGCGATATTAACACAGTCTTTACAAAGGTCTTAGTATGCAAATAATTCTTTTCTTATATACATCATTCGTACATGAAACATTTCAAAATGTCTCCCAGGTTGAGGCAATTTATACCGATATAAAAAAATCGGTAAAGGTATTTACCCAAAATGTCCCTCTCTGTTCATCATACCTTATTTACTCTTTTTATTGCAACGTCTTACCGGACGTTTTATGATTCATAAATTATTCTACATTTTAATATTGTATATTTCTCTTCCTAGACAGTTGTATTAACTGCATGCGAAATATTATCGTCCTCCGTCCCATATTTTTCAATTTTTTCTTGCATATTTGCGAAATATTATTCGTCAAATGTTTTCATATTCTTTTTTAGGGTGACCACCCTGTATATTTTTTTTATATCTTTCTTTGACAGTTGTGTTAACTACATTTCAAATATCTCATATTTTTTCATTATCTTTTTAGGGTGACCTCCCTGTATATGTATTTTTCATATATATTATCATCCTCCGTCACATTTTTTGAAATTTTTTGATGTTTCTGTATGTTTTTTTTTCATATGTTTTTTGACAGTTGTATTAAGTGCATGCGAAATATTATCGTTCTCCGTCGCATTTTTTATTTTTTTGGGTGACCACATTGTATATTTTTGTTTTCATATTTGTCTTCGATAGTAGTTGTGTTAACTGCATGCGAAATATTATCGTCCTCCGTCGCATTCTTTATTTTTTTGTGACCACTCTGTATAGTTTTATTTTCATATTTGTCTTCGACAGTTGTGTTAACTGCACGCGAAATATTGTTTTCCTTTATATTTAAAAAAAAAAATTTAGTAAACTGTATACTTTTTTTCATATTTTTCTTCTTCGACAGTTGTGTTAACTGCATGCTAAATATTACCGTGCTCCTCCACATTTTTTAATTTTTCTTTGGGTGACCACCACCACCTAAAAAAATAAAATAAATAAAACAAATTTTTAGTAAAAACCCTGTATACTTTTTTTTCATATTTTTCTTCTTCGACAGTTGTGTTAACTGCATGCCAAATATTATCGTGCTCCTCCACATTTTTTAATTTTTCTGTGGGTGGCCACCTTGTCGGAGGGGGGATCGTCGAATAGGGCTCTCCTTATTTCCTCAGAAGATCCCGTCACTGCAATATCACGTTTCTGACTTACACGATTTCAGAGATATGGATACCCTTTAGACCATCTACCACCCTCGCTTTCACCCCTTCAAAAAGTGAAAATCGAAATTTCGTCTCACTCGTGTCTAATAAATTTCAATGAAGAGTATTTCTTCCAAATTTCACGCTTCTAGGTCTAACCGTTTCCTAAAAGTTTCCGAAAAGCTTAAAAACCATCCCCTCCCCGTTTACCCTTTCAGGGGCCTCTTTTTGAAAACCGTCGAATACGTGTCTTCTTATTTCCTTAGAAGAGTCCATCGCTCGAATAATCAGAATGATTGACATTACTGATTGTTTCTAATCATGGCTAATTTGATAAAATATTTACTAACAATTCATGAATTTCTAAGAAAATCGTAAATATTTCAAAAAGTAACTTAAACCCCCACAATGCTTATATCAGAAAAAAAAGGAATTTAATTTTACATAACTTGATGAAAAAAATATACGGTGTTCCATTTGACCTAAACAAGTTTTCGCGGTTTGACGTTTACAAAATGTAACGTTAAAAATGGAACACTTGGTATAGTATTATTGAATGTAATTCAATTGTAGAGTGCAGCTCTCCTTGTGTTCTGTTTACATGCCAAGAAGCAAATGAGTATCTTTTACACGAAAAAAGTTATAAAGGTTATTGTAAACCATTACACCTGTCAAATTTTTCTTTAAATTACAAATATCTCTGAAACGGCTAGGTTTAAGCTTAGGGTATCCTACATGCTTTTGACTCAGAATTTTATGCCCTTTTAGAAAACTCTAAAATATATAGAGTGTTCCGTTTAAAATAAGTAAGTTGGTATCGACTTCCAGTATAACAGGAAGTACCAGATGCTTGTAATTATTTTAGTTGGATTGGCCATACTGCCATTGGTAGCTCCCTAAATTTTCAAAATTTTCTGGTGCGTACTTTTCCCTATATCGATCGAAGCAGTTTCTGGTGAGACACCCTGTATATAGATGTATATTATACTGTATATGTACTGTAAACTAATACCAGTTTGGATTCTATTCTGTAGTAGATATTCTCAAATAAATATAAATATGTAACTTTGCACTACATCTTTCATAAATCCTTGTATGCCTTATTAATTTCTGTCCAGTAAGTGCATTATTACAATATCAGAATCGGTAAAAGGTTACTAGACAACCTACTGAACTTTTTTTCTTATTCTTATTAGTAGAATAAAATCAAACATAAATTTTTTTGTTGATATTCTTTATCGTATTTTCCAACAGCTTTCGTGGCAATCAGTTTTTCCTTTGCTTCCACAGATTTCAATAAAATGTCATTAGAAAGATCAAAATCATGGTTAGGTTCCATTTTTGGCATTTCAAACGACAAATTAAAATAAATTAATCAAAAAATAAAACACATACTTTGCTATGCAACGAAATAAAATATCCTCCATGGTAAATATCTAACTCGTACTGTAACATGTTATGTATGGAAGCACACCATTTTTTTAAGGAAACTGCACTTATACTAATTATATTTATTTGATATAAAGAAAACTATATTGCATCACTATACAGCTGTATATGTATCTTATATTTTTGAAATGAAACCGTGCATTAATTACCTATTTAGTTACTCATTACATGTACAATAGCATAATTTGTATCATACAACTTTTTCATTTCAATTTTATTATTATGTAGTTGATGCTCTGATGTGACCCAACTCATAAATAAGTTTCAATGAGGCAAATAGATGGGCATCTTGGGATCGGATCCCAACCAATACACTATCATGATTTCACTGGGAATGATATTAGACATGCTAATATATTCCACAGAGGAATTCACACTCCTTGCTTAGTTCCTGGGGTAATTAAAATATTATTACTTAATGTATAAAGTAGTACCCTAGTTTGGTATATCCGTTGCTTTAACAGAGAATCACCAATTTTTATAATTCTTTAAATTGTTTTC
Source organism: Rutpela maculata (assembly GCA_936432065.2). NCBI lineage: Eukaryota > Metazoa > Arthropoda > Insecta > Coleoptera > Cerambycidae > Rutpela > Rutpela maculata. The sequence goes on from OW386285.2 coordinate 118,071,471, forward strand.
AAACGAAAATTTCAAGCACAAATCAAATATATTCCAATTATCACTATTATCAGCTGATATTTTGCGATAATAAATATTAAAGTACACCTTGAAATAAGAGATAGGTTGAAATCTCACCAAAAGTAAAACTTTTTGTGAAGAACGTACTAGAGAGTACAGACCACTAGAAAAAAATTAACTTCTGCTCATTTGTAAATAGAGAATATATTGGCGTCGTGCGTTAGTCCAAGTTTCAATTAAAATTGACGTTTTGAAGCCTTAAAACAGCAAATGTAACAGAATCGGAAAGCTGTGTGTGTATGCATCTGTCTGTGGTTGATACGTTTTTCTGGCCCACTGGTTAACGTGAAGATCTGAAATTTTAAACACATATGATCTCGAAGGTTGCTGGTTGTTCAAATTGATGCACCTGGTCATCTGTTGTTTGTGGTAAAAAATTTAAATATACCGCGTGTTAACAAAATTAAGTGGATAAGTATAATAAAAGTAGTGTCACGGTATAAAAGGTTAGCAAATAAAATTCTTTACAGAAGAACATCTAACCTTGCGTTATATGCATTTTTATAAAGGAAGATCGTTTCCTACAGAAGTTGTATTTTCAATTTATATAAATATTTCAGAAATTCCGAATGCATAACTATCTCAGAAATAGATTATAGGATTGTGTTGAAATTTAACAGTTTCAGGGTTATTGGCAAAACATACCAAAATATAATCAAAATCGGCCTTGCACCAGAAATCCGCTGCAAAATGTTCGTGTGCATTGCTATTTAATTTTAGATGCTGCCAGTGATAATTATATTGTAACTAAGTTATTGAACTATTGGGAGCTGTGCTTGACTTATTCCTGTATGAGCTATATTAGGTACAATCTTTGTATGTAATTGTTACCTGATTCGAAAGTAGGAAAATTAAAATGGTTATAAATAGACAAGGGTTATAGCCTATATATTTCAGACAGGCTTCGCTTTGAAACTGAAGGTTGGTTGTTTACTACATTGTGACGTGTTTGCACCCTTTTTGCAAACACCCTGTATCGTGGATTCGGAAATTATAACACCAGGGTAACACTAAACACTAATTTATTAACTTACTAATTACAATAAATAATTACTTTACTGAGATACTACTAAATACTATAATTATTCACTACTTTACTCTCTTCTGATCTTACTGACTTGCTATCCAAAGTTAAACTGTAAACTCTGCTTTACTCCATGCTTTATATATCTAAAGATGACAGATCTCGATGTTTCTGTGATGACGTCACCATTCTCCAGATCACTCTAGAGCTTCTAGTAGGTTCTTTTTCTAGTAGGTGCAAATCTACAGAAAGACTAATTGAATTCTGTGCCTACATTCTAGGGGTTGCAACATATTACAATATATTTATATTTACTACTACAATTTACAAGGTACGTTAACAATAAGCAATAAGCTAGAGAAAAATGTATTGATAAAATTTAAAAACAAGAGCGGAAAACATTTCACGAAACAAAACGTGACATATATGTCAAAAAATTATTGCAATATTTGGCGACGCGGCGACATAAAAAATTAGAGCGACAACACAGCCACACAAAAAAAAAAGTTCTGTGCAGCGGACCAAATTATATGGATATGGTGTATTTTTTGACGCTGAATCCGAATCCGTGGTCCAAAAAAAAAATCTATCGTGTTAGTTTTGTTTTTTAGTCAAAAAAATCCCTTATAATGGTGTAAAATCTTAGATATAATGTAATAACTCTTAATGAAGTGTGAAAAATGGCAGATGTTTTGTAGTCGAGAGTAGAGAATAGTAAGCCACAGTAAGCTATTTCTATAAATTAAACCGAAACCCGCCCTTTTGGGGGGTCGATAGTTGAACACCCCTTGCATTTTTTGATGCAAACATGAAACTTGGCAGAGTCGTAGGGTAGACCCCAAAGAGTGATTTATGAGTTGTAGATAAATCCGGAACCCGCGACGAGCCCACGTATTGCGGGTTGCCTACTGGGGGATACGAATTTTTTCCATCATCGCTGTATTAAGGCCATTTTGATGGGGATTTCAATGGAAAATACTCACACAGTTCTTATTTAGTCTCTCTGTACAGATATCCCACCGGACTATAAGTAGACACGTTTATGTATTTTGCCTACCTTCCAGGGGCGTTTTCTTTAAATAAACATCCAGTATATTTTACCTGAGGTAGTGTATCAGGTTTCTTTGCCGTAGCAAACAAAATAAATAAAAATGATCAGAACGGTTTCGAAATGTACATATAGATATATGTACTCGCCTTCACAAAGACACAAACTTGAACATTTGATTTTCCTTTTGTGACATTCGCATCTGCCATTTGTGCATCCCTTTTTACACTTACATCTCACCAATTCCAGGCAGGCCTTTGAAGCAATAGGTTGGGTTGTCCACACAGCTGCCAAATCGTTGTAATTTTTCTCCCACCCATAGTTTGATGGGCTTGGCAGATCTGGCATAAGTTCCAAACTGTGCCCCCTGATAAAGGGTCCTCATTGTGTGCAGTTTTGAGGCGTCATAGGTGGGAGGAAGGTTTTCTATCTACCGCTTTATATGTGTAAACAGTTTTTTTCGGCATTCATTGATGTTGTCACAGGCCATGGATCTGTAACAGACCAAATTATTTACGTCAAGACAATTTTTATTTTGGAAGCCAAAATTTACTTACTTTTATTTTGGAACTTACTTGTCATAGAGTGTGACAACAAATTTTTCTATGCGATCCATGGCATTTTCTAAATCTCCGCTTGTCGCCACAAGGAAACCGTTAGTGATTTCTGGATACATTTTCCAGGCTTGGAGAGCCGTTTTCTTGCCTCTACCCACAAACGATGAGACTGGACCGCATCCGGTGAATGCATGGAAGATCGAAAGGATACAGGATTTTTGTGGACCTGGAAACAATAAAACATAATATTCAGCAACTGGTCACTAGCAGAGATCTTTTATCATTCGCTAACGTTTTCCTCACCTAAGCTTTCTGCTAGAACATGTGCAGCAATATATTGGTGGCTCGAGTTTTTAATATGAACCCAGAGCTCTTCGAGTTGTGGGATTTTGCGGACACAACTGATAGCTATTATCAGGACGTCAGTGTCTACAGTCCGAAGCAGCACCTTCGTGTGTCCTTGCTGAACGGCATCTAAGACATGTACCATGATCCTGGTGTCTGCCTCAGGACACAGGTTGTGGAAGTTAATGGAGTTAGATCGGGAATTGAGGAAGTGTTCCACAGGAATCTGTGTTAGGACCCCTGCTGTTTCTATTTTATATCAATGACTTACCACTGTGTATACCTGATAACAATCTAATAGTGTTTGCTGATGATACTTCCTACTTAAGCTGTAAAAACTCAGTAAGTGAAGCAAAAGATGAAATACAGGATAAAGTGAAATTGTTTACTACCTGGTTTCAAGAAAACAGACTGTTTTTAAATGTTTCAAAAACCATATTTATTAATTTTACTCCAAGAGTAACTAATGTATCTCAAAATAATTTGATAAAAATTAATAAAAAACAATTGAACAAGTTAATTCTTCAAAATTTTTGGGTATATTTATAGATAATGCTTTAAATTGGGAATCTCATACAGAATTTTTGTCTAAAAAGTTAACTCCGGTCTGTTATGCATTATATAGATTACAACATATCTCTAATGGTAATCTTGTATCTTCTAATGGTAACAGTAACTCTCTAACAGTTTTATCATATTACTATGCACATTTCTATTCTAGATTGTCCTATGGCATCATGTTTTGGGGAATTTCACATAATGCAGATAGAATATTTAAATTGCAGAAAAGGGCAGTAAGAAATATTGCAAATGTTCCTAGGAGGACGTCATGTAGAGATCTGTTTAAAAAATATAAAATTTTACCACTGGCTAGCACATATATTCTGAAAACTTTGATATATATTAAAACTGATATTAATCTGTTTTCCACAAACAATTTTAATCACGAGTATAACACTCGTGGAAGTGATAATTTGGTAATACCAGGTCATAAATTGACGACATGCGAACAAAATCCATTATACATGGGAATAAAATTGTATAATAAGTTATCACCTGAAATAAAAAGCATCGATAATATTAATCAGTTCAAAAGCAAATTAAAACATCTGCTACATGAAAAGTCTTATTACAGCATACATGAATTTCTAAATTAATAAATGAAACAAATTAATATTATTTGATACATTGAATGTCTATCTGGGATTATTTTTCTTGTTTTACTATGATTTTCTTGTTGTTTTACTATTATGTGCTTGTATAGTTTTTTTATTTAACCTATGTATTACTTCCACGTCCAGTGGAAGTATAGTAACGATAAAAAAATTTAAAAAAATTTTTATTGTCCAAATAGGCTTAAAATGTCCTGAAACGTCGAGATTTTAAGTTTGAGCGAAAAAAAATTTCTGTCTGTCGGTCTGTCTGTAACTTTTTTTTTGTGCGCACGTTTACTCTGAAACCGTTTGAGATATTGACTTGAAATTTGGTACACATATGTACTTTAACGAGATCTAGAACTAGATTATATTTTCATCTTGTTCCGTCGAAGGGTTGGGGGGTAAATTGGGGTAAATTTGTGGTAAATGGATAAATCAAGCAGGTAAGAGTCCATAAAATTGGTATTTAGTATATACAAGAGAAGCCGAGGTCTCAAAAAACTTTTTGGCATTAGCCACCCCCATTACCACCCCCACCTCCTTATTAAAGGGGATGAAAAAAAAAGTGATTTAGTGCATGTGCAGGAACCAGAAACCTCAATATATTTTTTTACTTCATCCACCGAATTGTATACTTATAATGTTTTAAAAATTTTACATTTTGATTGTGTCGAATTGACTAGTCCTATGCCATTTGTATGGTCTTTTTGGATAATAAATATACTTACTTACTTACTTACTTACTTACTTACTTACTTACTTACTTACTTACTTACTTACTTACTTACTTACTTACTCTTCATAGCTACAAAATGCCGTTCGTGTCTCGGTTTGAGTTTGAAACAACCAAGTCTTCGATAGTCGAGTAAACCTCTTTTCTATTTTGATTTATTATTTCAATGCAACTTGTTGCAGGAAGTTTGAATAGTTCCTCCTTGTTAGTGGCGTCGCGAAGAAACAAAGGGCCAACTTTTCGGGATTCTCGTGGACAAACTAACACGGATGTGTTCACCGATGCCTCTTTTTTCTCGGGTGTGGTTCTTCAAGCTGTCCTTATCCTAAACAAGATCTATTCGAGAAACGGCTGGCAACTCTTTTTTTATATGTGGAACAAATATGTTCTGGATATAATCTTGAAGGGCCTATATCACATTATGGCAAAAATATGTTTTTTTATCCGATGGATGTTTATAAATTATAAACTAGTTTTTTTTTCTCAAAATATGTTTCATTGTAATCTGATACCTAATAAAAAAGTTACTAGTGGATGAAGGGCCTATGTACTTGGTGAGTATTCTAAAAATAGCTGCACTTTCTGTCTGAATGATTATGAGAATCAGCAAAACTTGTTGAAGGGCGACCAGATGATGACAACGATCTTCGGGATTGTGAAATATTATCAGATCTTTGCATAATTTTCATAGTAAATAACTCATTCCCCCAGTTCCTGTTCTTTTCTATAAAATTTCTTTCGTAATGCTTACAGACTATCCATTTTTAACAAAGTTTTTAAAAGTTTTTAATGTCTACAAATATCACTTTTTTGTCTTACCGTTTTTGTTTCATTTTTTACATGAAGAGTACTTATACCAAGGATCTATTATTTTCACACATAACCTTTACTTAGACAGAGAACAGTAGTTACGTCAATAGCTTCTTGCGGAAGTTTATTATACTTATAGTCCAAGATCCCAGAGCTGCCAGACCTACGTCATTTTAGCAAAGCTAATATATTGACAACAACTAGCGTAATATCTAATTAAGAACGTATGCGTATTTGCTAGTTTGAAAGCGGGTCCCTTTTGCAGAAAACAGGTACAAAAGGTACATACAAATTTTACTCAGTACGTTAAAATATGATAGCTGGTTTATTTTCCACGTGACACTAACGACGTAGTGCAAGCGTCAACCTCCGAATCTTAAGGTCCGAGGTTCGATCCTGAGCGTTCTCAGCTTTTTTTTTCAACAAATATTAACTTAAAATAGCGATTACCAAGAAAGAGACAACCGATAGGGAAATATTTCTTATTTTTGGCCATAAGTTTTCTTCTTAGTACGTATATTTGAAAAAAAGATACTGAGAACGCTCAGGGATCGAACCTCGGACCTTAAGTTCCAATCCAAATCCAATCCAAAACAATTTTATTCAACATTACGGGTACAAGAATGCGCCTAGACCGAGCCCCGATTCAGAGCCGACCACACCACCACGCAACGCCGTGGTAGATGAGTGGTCGGGTGGACCTTAAGATCCGGAGGTTGACGCTTACACCATGTAGTTAGCGTGCCACTTGTAAAATAATCCAGCTATCATACTTTAACGTACTGAGTAAAATTTTTATGAACCTTTTATACCTGTTTTCTGCAAAAGGGCCCCGCTTTCAAACTAGCAAATACGCATACGTTCTTAACTAGATATTACACTATTTGTTGTCAAAATATTAGCTTTGCTAAAATGACGTAGGTCTGGCGGCTCTGGGATCTCACTCTATTACAGTTCAAACAAAGGAAAGCCAATTTAACATCTGTCACTTATATATCATGACGTCTTCTATATAATGCATTAAAACTCGAGAACACAATATAAAACGATGTTTACATTCTCTTCACAACAACAATGAAGCAGACCATTTATGTGGCCATCAGCGCATTGCTGCCAACTTGACACTTGCAGCAGTAGCCAATTGTATCTTCCACAACATATTATGAAAAGAAACGGATATTCATTGTACTTTTGGAGTCTTTTTGGAGCACGTGGGCCATCAAGGTAAAAAATATAACAAAAAGCATAAAACAACGTTTTCTCGAAATGATAACTTTCTTTTTTTTTAAAGTTAATTGCCCCTGCCTAAAGGTAGGCAAAATACATAAACGTATCTACTTATGATCTGAAGGGATCTCTGTACCAACAGAGAGACTAAATAAGAACTGTGTAAGTATTTTCCATTGAAATCCCCATCAAAATGGCCTTAATACACCGATGTTGAGAAAAATTCGTATCTCCAGTAGGAAACGCTATATAATTTGGTCCGCTGCACAGAACTTTTTTTTTGTGTGTGTGGCTGTGTAATTTTGGCATATTGGTACTATCAAAAGCTGATCTAGGATGGATTACAACTAATAATGACATTTGATTGGTGCAATGTTGTGAAAAAACGGGCTCTCGTTGGCTATCGCGCTAATGAGTGAAATAGTAATAAAATTCTTTAGGTTCAGATTTTCTTTCTTTCTTTTAAAACTTTTTATGAATAATTTTTTATTGTCAAAAATTTAATTATTATTAATTTATTATTTATTTATCTATTTATTTATTAGTGTAGGGAATTGATTTAATTATGTCATACATACCCCCAACCACACCTTTTTGACATTTGAATGGTTGTTTGAATTACAATTTGAATATCTAGTTGTATAAATTATTTTACGTCCATCGCTTACTGGAAGGAAATATTGCAATCCTGAAAAAATCATTCTCCTAGATTTCTTTTCACAATTCAGACTATAGGTGGAGTACTATTAAAATTTGTAGGGAATTGTTTTACAATAGCAATTTTTTTGCTGGAACTTGTCGGGAGTGTAGCAAAATGTTTCGCAATAAATCTTTGTCCCGCAAGTCATTTGTTTAAACAGAGGAATCTTGAAAACTGTGTTTTTTCAAAGTTTTTCTTAAATATCTCTGGTTGTGTAGCTCGTATCGCAATGAATAATAAAAAAATACTGTACATAATAAAATTCCGCGACTAGATTTATCCGAAATTTTTTGATTAATTTGATAAGTTGCAATAAATAAAAACAATAAAGAGCAGCCATTTTTAAGCAATTGATGATAACTTAAACAATAATGCAAATATTTTAACGAAATTTTAGGAAAGGAAAGGGAAAAAATGCCTCTAGTGGAGCTAAATCGTCATACCAAACAAGTTGATATGATGACAATAGCACCCTGCGGAATTTTATTATGAACAATGTCTTTTTTTATTCATTGCGATACGAGTTATATAACCAGAGATATCTACTTAAGAACAACTGCGAACAATTTCCAACATTCCGTCTTGCTACACTCCTTGTAAGATTTCCGACAAGTTCCAGCAAAAAAATTGTTTCCTTCTGGATGGAATATAACTTCTTGTCTTTATCATGCTCTTTGATTAGCCCTGTGAATTTGTCCTTTCCCTATCGAATATATGCTCTCAGTGTCACGATAGATTCTAACTATTAATCTACGGTCGCCGTCCTTCCTCTTAACGTATAACCTGTGCACATCTGCTTTTGGATGATGAATTCCGCCCATTGTTATGATTTTCCTCGTCTTCTTGTCCATTTTCGCGATGTCACTTCGAAGTCAATCGACAATTTCAAAACTGTAGGTAACTACTGGGACAGCAATAGTTTTTATGGCTGCAAGTTTATTCTTGACGTTTAGCTCGGTCTTAAGAGCTTGCCTAATGCGACTATAGTACTCTCTCGCAATCTTACTCATCATCTCGTCGTTGTCGAATCCGGCGCATTCCTCAACACCAAGATACTTATATGTTTCTTTCAGATCCATATTTCGACTCTTTACGGGTTTACCTCGCTGAAGGACCACTGTGGCGCACTTGTCTATGTCATCACAGCTCTTGTATTAGTTAAGCTTCGTTCTTAGCAAAGAATTTCAGGTCGTCCATATAGGAGAGATAGTTTACTCTATTGTTGCCACTGATTTCGAAGCCAACTCTCTGATTGTTTAATTGGTTTGAGAGAGGGTGCCAGTGCCAGACAAAACAATAAAAGCGATGTCGAATATTCCTCTTTTAATTTGCATGTTCACTGTTCTTATGCGAGCTTTCGAGTGGTAGAGCTACATTTCCGTTTTCCATCCCCTCATTGTGGTTTCCACGAAGTCTGTTATTGTTGGGCACACACGGTAAGTTTTCAAAGATTCAACAACCAGGTGTGGGGAACGCTATGCAATAACTTTTTGTAATCCACTCATGGCCATACAAAGATTTCTGTGCCTCTTCTTTGCAATCGATGTGATGGTCTCGAGACATCGACGTGTTGCTGTTAAGGTGGTGTCTCTACTTCAGTCTGTTGGCCGTTCATTTGGCGATAGAGTTTCTTAGCGTCCTCTTCAAGGAGCTTATTATCATTATCATTATCGTTATCGTTATCGTTATCGTTATCGTTATCGTTATCGTTATCGTTATCGTTATCGTTATCGTTATCGTTATCGTTATCGTTATCGTTATCGTTATCGTTATCGTTATCGTTATCGTTATCGTTATCGTTATCGTTATCGTTATCGTTATCGTTATCGTTATCGTTATCGTTATCGTTATCGTTATCGTTATCGTTATCGTTGACGTTGACGTTGACGTTGACGTTGACGTTGACGTTGACGTTGACGTTGCCGTTGCCGTTGCCGTTGCCGTTGCCGTTGCCGTTGCCGTTGCCGTTGCCGTTGCCGTTGCCGTTGCCGTTGCCGTTGCCGTTGCCGTTGCCGTTGCCGTTGCCGTTGCCGTTGCCGTTGCCGTTGCCGTTGCCGTTGCCGTTGCCGTTGCCGTTGCCGTTGCCGTTGCCGTTGCCGTTGCCGTTGCCGTTGCCGTTGCCGTTGCCGTTGCCGTTGCCGTTGCCGTTGCCGTTGCCGTTGCCGTTGCCGTTGCCGTTGCCGTTGCCGTTGCCGTTGCCGTTGCCGTTGCCGTTGCCGTTGCCGTTGCCGTTGCCGTTGCCGTTGCCGTTGCCGTTGCCGTTGCCGTTGCCGTTGCCGTTGCCGTTGCCGTTGCCGTTGCCGTTGCCGTTGCCGTTGCCGTTGCCGTTGCCGTTGCCGTTGCCGTTGCCGTTGCCGTTGCCGTTGCCGTTGCCGTTGCCGTTGCCGTTGCCGTTGCCGTTGCCGTTGCCGTTGCCGTTGCCGTTGCCGTTGCCGTTGCCGTTGCCGTTGCCGTTGCCGTTGCCGTTGGCGTTGGCGTTGGCGTTGGCGTTGGCGTGGGTGTGGGTGTGGGCGTGGGCATGGGCATCGACATCGACATTAACAATATCATTATTATTAGTATTATTCAACACCCTGTATCTACCAATTTCTTTCTATTGACAGATTATTTTATTAAAATAAATTATGTTTATTTTCTGGAAATGTCTCATAAAATGCACCAAAAGAAATATGAGAAAGTCGATATAATTTCAGACGTACACAAAAAAATATCTTACATACATTTCTGATGAAATATTGAATAACATATACCCCATACTTCTATATATATTTCCATGAAATAAAATTGCGTTGGGTTCAAAGCGGCAGATACACCCTAATAATATTTAAAATTGATGTGATCATATCGTTTGTATCTATTTACCCCGTATTGAAGTCTGCCAGTATAAATTGCTGGGTCAAACTACACGTCCCCGAATTGAATTGAATTTATTTATTCATACTGTGGAGTGAACATCCACATTTGATGTGGATTACGAGATAGCAATGTACCTAGTTTTTGACAATGTTTGATGAAATGCTTTCAGCAGACTAAAACTAATATTCCCTTGACGCCTAGCTTATCAGTTTTTACAGCTATTTGTTATATTTGTACGTATTTACTGCCAGTGTTTTTATCTAATCTATCTGTTTGAATGTTTGGAAGAGCGCTAAAAAAATAAAACAAATCCATTAACCCTTCGCTTTTTATGTACCTTTGACACTTTTGCTCTTTTATAATCAGAGGTTGGATTTTCCACGGACATTTCAGGGGCGGAACTGAATGACTGCAGGTAATAAAATTTATCAAGCTTCAGTTAATGTATTAAATTGTTATTATGTATACTGGAAACAGTAGTGTGTGCAATGGATTTTAATCGACAATTACAAATGTTTTGGAAAAATACTAGTTATAGGTAATTTATAGATTATACAGTATTTCTATGTGCATGGGTAAGAATTTTTGTAATTTTATTTTCTTAGAATTACCGATATTTTCTGGTTTGGTTACGGGTTAAAAAATTTCATGATTTAATTGATTGCATTAAAGATCGATTCTTCTGCAGACATCATCCTCACTAATGGAATACGTTTTCTTCTTGCTATGTATGGAGCTCCAAAATTGATTCTATAGACAGGTATATTTAGTTGTCTACAACTATACACTGTACATAAAAAACTTAAAGCTGCCGACAGAGCTAGGCAGTACCTGTACCAAGCACATCAAAAAAACCGCTGCCCAAGGAATCACTACTTCCACATTCAGATTTTTTATCCAAGTCACTCACAACGAAAAAATTTTGTATATGGAAATAATTGTTTATGGAACTTTAATAATATAATATTTGAAATCCTCTACCCCAAAAACCCATAAAACGATACCCCACATCGGTAGCGGGGTGGGGGTGGTGATAGGGGGTGGTAGTGGGGGTGGATGAAGTAAAAAAACATTTTGAAGTTTTTGGTTCTTGTACACACACTAAATAACATTTTTTTAACCTCTTTAATAATGGGAAGGCGGTGGTAATGGGGGTGGCTAATGCCAAAATTTTTTTTTAGACCTGAGCTTCTCTTGTATGTACTAAATACCAATTTTATGGACTCTTACCTGCTTGATTTACCTATTTTCCCGAAATTAACCCCAATTTACTCCCCAACCCTTCGACGGAACAAGATAAAAATATAATGTTCTAGATCTCGTTAAAGTACATATGTGTACCAAATTTCAAGTCAATATCTCAAACGGTTCCAGAGTAAACGTGCGCACAAAAAAGTTACAGACCGACAGACAGAAATGTTTTTTTCGCTCAAACTTAAAATCTCGACGTTTCGTGACATTCTAAGCCTATTTGAACAATAAAAATTAAAAAAAAATTTTTGTCGTTACTATACTTCCACTGAATGTGGAAGTAATAATAAGAACCAAGCAACAAAAACAGATAAAAAGCCAGTTCAACATAAAACATATCAAACAAGATACAATAAGGCAAAGAAATAAATAAAAAATTGATTTACATTTCATTTATGTTGTTTATTACTTTCACATCCAGTGGAAGTATAGTAACGGCAAAAAATTTTTAAAAATATTTATTGTTCAAATAGGCTTAGAATGGCATGAAACGTCGAGATTTTAAGTTTGAGCGAAAAAAAATTTCTGTCTGTCTGTCTGTCGGTCTCTAACTTTTTTTGTGCGCACGTTTACTCTGGAACCGTTTGAGATATTGACTTGAAATTTGGTACACATATGTACTTTAACGAGATCTAGAACTAGATTATATTTTCATCTTGTTCAGTCGAAGGGTAGGGGGTAAATTGGGGTAAATAGGTAAATCAAGCAGGTAAGAGTTCATAAAATTGGTAATTAGTATATACCTACAAGATAAGCTAAGGTCTCAAAAAAAAATTTGGCATTAGCCACCCCCATTACCACCCCCACCCCATTATTAAAGGGGATGAAAAAAATTGTGATTTAGTGTATGTACAAGAACCAGAAACCTCAAAATAATTTTTGCTTTATCCACCGTGGTTGACTGACATTGTAAAGAGAATGATGAAAGTGAGAGAAAATGCTTTATTAAAATTTAAGAAGACTGGACAGAACCGTCACTGGTTATTCTATAAACAAATAAGAAACTTTACATCACAGTCAATTATAAGAGAAAAAAAGGCTTACTTAAATTATAAATTAAATCAATGTGATTCTATCCAACACTGGAAAATTCTTAAAAATAACAATATTATTCCACAAATATACCTAGTCACTTAAGTAATGCAACCATGGTTAATGACTACCTGCAACCAATGTTTCCAACATAACTTTGAATAATTATAAAAACAACAGCCTTTTCGATCCCACATTTAAATTTCAGGAAGTTGATGAACTAACAGTATTAAAAATTATTATTGCCATTAAAACAAATGCTACAGGGAGTGATGGGTTCAATATTAAAATGATAAAACTTTGCTGCCCTCATATCCTTCCATATTTAGTACATATTATTAATTTCTGTTTAATACAAAATGTATTTTCAAACGCATGGAAGAGCGCAGTGATAACGGTGGTAGCAAAAAAAATCAAATCCTGTAGAATTTCAAGATCTTCGCGCTATTAGTATTTTACCAGCTTTTTCTAAAATCATAGAAAAATCATGGAGGCACAATTACGAGTATATTTATTTGAAAAGAATTATTGCCCTCCATGCAATGTGAATTTAGATCAGGTTATAGTTGCACTACTGCGCTTTTGCATGTGGTTGATGATGTATCAGCGGCAATCGATAAAGGACAATGCACTATTCTGGTATTACTTGATTTCAGTAGAACCTTTGATACGATTAACTATGACCTTCGTTTATCTATATTACATTATATTGGACTCGCTGAAGATACAATTACTCTTTTTGAACATTACTTAAAAGGTAGGTAAGAGAAAGTTCTGTTAGATAATATTTCTTCGAACTACACTACTTTAAAATCAGGAGTACCACAAGGCTCTATTCTGGGACCACTACTTTTCTCTATATGCCAGCCAATTTATTAAATGTCTCTCTAATTACCAGATACACTTATACGCCGACGACACTCAGTTATATTATTTTTTTAATCCTACTGATGTAGACAGCGCTTGTTACCATATCAATGAAGATCTAAAATTATTTGTTGACTCAGCCAGGGATCATTGTTTAATTATTAATGCTAATAAGTCAAATGTTATAATTTTTGGAACCAAAAGAATACGAAACAATATTACAAACATCGCTAAGATAAATATTGATAACAATGAACTAGAAATTGTAGAAAGAGCTAAAAGTAGGGGTTATAATTGACTGTGATCTCAGATTTGAGGATCATATTAATATGCTAACTCGAAAGGCATATGCAACCATTAAATTAATATATGGTAACAGACGCTTTCTGCCACAGAAGAAAAAATATTATTATGCGAAAATTTAGTACTTTCTATATTAAACTATGCCGACTGTCTCTATGGACCCAACTTAACAATTTTGTATAAATCTAAAATTCAAAACTCCTGTTTACCATTAATTTATGGAATTCATAGGCGTGAGAGAATTTATTTTAAATTAAACGAAATAAGGTGGTTAAATATGGAGCGTGTCGTAGTTTGCTACATGCAGCATGTCTATATCATAAAATAGCTATTGATAAATATCCTCCATATTTATATCAAAGATTGCGATTTCATACTAACGTCCACTCCCTTAATTTAAGATACAGAGGCCTATTAACTCCTCCAGTACATCGCACAGATTTTTTTAAACGGTCTTTCTCATATCAAATCTGCAAAGTGTACAATTCTCTTCCCGATTGTTTAAAACTTTTAAAAATAGAATCTTTCAAGCATAGGTACAAACAGCTACTCTTTAGCTCACAATGTGAGGAAAATTAATTAAATACTGATTGTTAAAACATGTGTATGTGTATATATGTAAGAGTAGCAGTAGTTTCTATTAGAAAAGGCAAACTATGTATTGTAGAATAGTATTAGTATTATTGTTGGTTGTGGTCTTGCCGGCTAGACTGCGGTGATTATCGGCATCGCATTCTGCTCGTTACTATCACAACCATTCAAGGTTAAGTGGTAAAACAGACTCTGCAATAACTCTATTGCAGAAGCTGAATTTCGCCCTTTTATGCCACAATTATTTTAATTTTTGTTATTAATATTATAGGCACCTGGTGTAAAACATCTGTAAAATTATGGAGGTAAATAAAGACGTTTATTATTATTATATAAGGGGAGATCGGGCATGTTTATTTTTCTATACTATATTAAATAATAAATATAATGTATTACTTAATAGAGAAAACATCATTACTTTTATATAAAGTATGTTCTTATGTAAGTATGATTAAGATAAGAAATAAATGGAAACATGCCTCCTTTAATTAAGATTACTCTTGTGATATAGTTACGCGAGTCACCCCTAACTAGGACGGCGCGGAGTTTATTATCGGCGCTAATACCAGTAGAATTATAAAAAACAGAAGTTTTTCTGGAACAGGCGAGAGTAGAGTTTGAATTGTCTCCAAACCGTTATTGTTCAATACCCATCCCCAGTCTTGAGGTTCCAGTTCGTTACCTAGCCATACTTGGACTTGATAGTAGACACGATATAAATGTTGATAAGCAGCATCACCAGATGTTGGATGAAGGCAGAATAACTATATGTTTTTATTGTTCCGTGTGCTTTTTACAAAAATTAAATATCTGTATAGTTGTCTACAATTTTATACTGCACCTAAAAAATGCCATAAAAACCGGCCATAAAAATATCAAAGCTATTAGATGCTTAGAATGGCCGTATTTCAAATTTTTACATATTAGAATTAACAAAATAATACTAGAGATTTAAAAATCGTGTTTTCGGTAGAAACTTAATGACGTGTCTGGTAAATAAAAAAATCTTACTCTGTTCTGCGTCAAGATAGGAATATCTTATTGGTGGACGTATTGCCCATCCTTCGCGACATCGACAGATAAAATTCAAAGTAAGGCTCTGATAACACAACACAAAATAAAAAAGTGGTCTCCTCCTGAAACTCCATTGGGTGACCCCCATGTATTTCGGCGTGCTGAACACGAACCAGGTATCCGTTTAGCTCCATCACGCACCATTTTTTGTAATTTTCGGGATTACTAAAAATTGGTGGGAGATAGAGCTAAACGGACACCTGATTCGTATTCAACACGTCGAGATACATGGGGGTTGCTGTGGCAGCCCAATGACTGGCGTCCATGCGAGGATTATCGACAACTAAATACAGTTACAATTCCTGATAGATATCCGTTACCTCATATTCATGATTTCAATTCACAATTATACGATTCTATTATCTTTTCAAAGATTGATTTAGTTCGAGCGTATCATCAAATACCAGTCGCAGAAAGTGACATTTATAAGACAGCTATTACTACTTCTTTCGGTCTATTCGAATTTTCGCTAATGCCTTTCGGTTTACGTAATGCGGGTCAAACCTTTCAAAGATTTATGAATTAAGTTCTATTCTATTTCTGTAATTCGTTTTTGTTTATTTAGACGATATATTAGCAAGTAAACCAAATTTACAACATTTAGAACACTTAAGAGTAGTTTTTGAAATATTAGATTTGTATGGTATAAATATTAAACCTTCTAAATGCATATTAGGTGTTGATAATTTGATGTTTTTAGGACACAATTTATCTTCAGCTGGTATTTTACCATCTTCTGAACGAGTGGACGTAGCAACTTTAACGTTTTATAGGTATGGTAAACTTCTATCATCGTTTCGTTCCTAATTTTGTTGAAATCTTAGTACTTCTACATTCTTTATCACGTTAGCTGCGATACATATCCCCCAAGATATGTATTGAATGAATTATTTTGATATGCGCGCCACAAATCTGACATAACCTTCCAGTATGCGAAATCAGATTTAACTACTTCGTCGGAAGTTACTGCGGTACATATCCTCGAGGATATGAACAGGTTTTAGCAAGTCAATACGTGAGTCTGCGCTTATGTATCTACCAACTACCGGAAAAACAGTCGTCAATACAGCGTTGCCAGTGTCAGTACATTCGTACTGAAATCAGTACATTTTGACCACAATCCGTACGTCAGTGCTACTTTTATTGTGTCAGTACATTTTTTGCATGAAGTTTTACTGGCTTACTACAGCGTTAAATTAACTTTAGGTTCCTAATTTAAATAATTCATTCAGGAAACGAAATAATTTTTTTTTTGGATTTCTCTCACCGCTCATCAAAAATTTGTTTTGGGATTTCTCTATTGGTCGAAAGATCCCCTACATATCTGATATATGATACAAACTTAAGTATAACTGAATTTCGGAAGCAATTATCAAATGATTTGGTGCAACTTACTGAGAATATAGAAAATATTTCACCTAATCCACGAAAAAGAACACATACTTTTATCAAACCAGAGGGACCTGGCAAAAAGAAAAAGGAAACCCTGCAGAGGGTGCTATAATAAGCTGAGGGCAACGTTATCCAGTCGGGAAGCGGACAAGAAAGTTCGGCGTGTAATCAGCTTTTCTGACGATTGTCCGAAAAAACCCGTTTGAAATATATTATAATGTATATCACACATTGTTTGAAAATATTTGTTTTGTTACGAATTTTTCACCATAAATAAACCTTAAAACTGTAGTTGTTCATTTCCTCATTCATATGCGGTTCTAGTCCTCAGAGATATGTACGGCAGTACCATATTAATTGACTATCGAACTAACAGATTTCAGCGTTAAAAGTTTTTATAATTCAGCCTACTCTAGTCTAGTGGGCAGTAATCTCGAAATAGTTTACATATCCTCGGAGATATGTATCGCATATTAGTACAGTTTGCTTACATATCCTTGATAACATATATCGCAGTGTTGGGGAGGCAAGAAATTTCTATATCGCAGTTAACGTGTTATGTACTAGTTTACTCCATAAAAAGATTAAAATAATAGACAATTGGCCTGCTGACTGCTCTGACAGTTTCTTTAAAGCCAAAGGTGCTATAACTGACGCGATATTATTAGCTCATCCTTGTTGTGATGATAATATGCTTTTATCGCTAACAATTGTTTGTTCCGATGTCTCTATGGGTACAGTTTTGGAGCAACTTGATAGCAAAGAAATAGTTACTCCTTTAGCTTTCTTTTCACGTAAGCTTATTATAGCTCAAAGAAGATATTCAGCTTTTAATAAGGAACTTCTTTCCTTATACACTGCTGTTAAATATTTTAGATTTTTCTTGAAGGTCGTAAATTTATTTGTTTTACCGACCATAAACCTTCAATTAAAGCATCGTTCACCAAAGCCGAAAGGTCCCCTCGACAAATACGGCATTTAGAATATATTTCTCAATTTTCAAGTGAAATTCGTCACATTTAAGGAAAAGACAACGTCATTGCTGACACTTTATCACGTGTACATGATACGTCTTCCTTACAACAACATATTTCTTTAGTTCAAGACAAAAGTCTAATTTAGTTAATATAAATTTTGACTTAAAATTATTGAGCAAAGCTCAAGAAGAAGATTCTGACCTTAAACTCCTATTGTCGAATCAATCATCAAATTCGAAAGTCATTTATAATTTAAAGAAAATTAAAATTCCAGATTTGGATGAATTTATTTGGTGTGATACTTCTCGTCCCAAACTACGCTCTTATGTTCCAATCATTTAGAGGCGAACTATTTTTGATATTTTTCATGGTTTATCTCACCCTGGTATTAAAGCAAGGACATTAGTTACTGACAATTATTTCTGGACTAAAATGAGTTCAGATTGTAATTTGGGGGCGAAATCATGCAACAACTGTCAAACTACTAAAGTTAGCCGTCACACCAAAAGTCCAATTGATCATTTTGAAATAACAAAAGGCCGTTTCGATCACATTCACATAGATTTAATGGGACTATTACCTCCTTCTAAAGGTTGTTCTTACATTCTTACAGATATTACGGCAGAGACCGTCGCACGCACTTTATTTCAAAATTTTGTTTGCCGTTTTGGCGTACCTTCATATATCACCACAGATCAGAGCGTCAAATTCGAGTCAAAATTATTTAATTTAGTTTTCAAAATTTTGAGGGTTCCATAGAATACGTACTACTACATATCATCCGCAGTAACGTATTAGTTGAAAGGTTCGGTGGAACCCTTAAAACTGCCTTAAGAGCTAGCTAGGGCTAATACATGGCATCGGGTAGATGAACTTCCTGTTATATTATTAGCTTTAAAAGCGATCCCCAAAGACGATTTGCAATGCTCTTCAGCTGAACTCGTTTTTGGTCAAACTCTACTATTACCCGGAGAATTTTTTACTAAGTCATATACTTGTCCGGAAATTCCTCTTTTTGTTACTAAATTACGTACTTATTTTGATAATTTCATTTTCATTTCTCCTGTTCGTCACGTTAATCACAAATTACTTATCAATTCAGACATTTTGACTTTGATTTGTGATTTTATTGTTGTTCGAATAGAACGTTTAAAACCATGTTTTTCTCCTCTGCATGACGGACCATTTAAAGTTTTGTCCCGTACAGACAAGTTGGTTGCTTTTATTAAAGGAACTAAATCTATTACTGTCAATATTGATAGAGTTAAACCAGAATATTTACTGACAGACAAATGTGATGTTACCAAATTACCTGCAAAGTTCGTGGATTGGAAGAAAAAACAAAAAATAGTATGATATTATAAAAATACTAAAATGATATACACACATATTGTGTTGGTGAGTACGCTACATATGTAGCGTACTCACTTACATATATGTGCGTATATCATCTCTGTGGATATGAATAACAAATCATTATTAATTTTCTACTTTTAAATATTAACATTTTAATTTGATCCGAAATTATTATTATAGCAAACTAAATATGTTATAGTTGCCCAATGGAGTCCCAGAAACAAACCATTTTGCCTGTATATATGAGTATCACAGGATCCTCCGCCATTTTCTATAAAACCGCGTATGCAAATATATTACACAGACATACAAAAAAGAAGTGAAAATTGGGTACGCCATTGGGCAACCCCCATGTATTTCGACATGCTGAATACGAGTCAGGCGCCCGTTTAGCTCCATTACCCACCAATTTTTGGTAAATCGCGAAAATAACCTAAATTATGAGTTTTTTTAGGTTATTTGCGTGATTTACAAAAAAAAAAAGGTGAGTGAGCTAAATGGACACCCGATTCGTGTTCAGTACGTCGAAATACATAAAGGTCACCTAATGGAGTTCCGGGAACAGAGCACTTTTTTAATTTTGTGTGCCTGTATTATCAGACCCGTTTGGGCAAATACGGCAATACGTCCACCAATGCATAAGATATTCCTATCGTGACGCAAAACAGAGTAGCATTTTTGTTATTTACCAGAAACGTCATTAAGTTTCTACCGAAAACACGATTCTATGGCCTTTTTTATGTGCAGTATAAAATTGTAGACAACTATACAGATATTTAAGTTTTGTAAAAAGCGTACGGAACAATAAACATGTATAGTTATACTTCTTCATCCAACATATGGTGCTGCTTATTAACATTTATATCGTGTCTACTATCAAGTCCAAGCATGGCTTGGTAACGAACTGGACCCTGTAGACAGGGTATTAAACAATAACGGTTTGGAGTCAATTCAAACTCTACTTTCGCCTGCTCCAGAAAAGATTCTCGATTCAATTTTTTGTAATTCGACGAAGGGTTCTAATCATAACTGTGGCTGTAAAAAAGTAGGATTATGTTGTTCAACAGTATGTGGTAATTACCAAAGTCATTCATGCTCCAATGTTGCATCGAATGCAAGAGATGATGCTTATAATATTAATGAATTATTATTATCTTATCCATCTTGTTTCTTAGAACAATCTACAGAAATCCAGCAACGAGAGGACGAAGAATAAGAGGAAGGTGGAGAAGAAAAAAGAGAAGAAGAGTATATAACTGTTGAAGTAGAATTTGAAGATTATTATTAACTACAACAATTTAAAAAAAAATCATTAGTAACCAGTTCCGATTTGATAATTAACTACGGTATCATTTTTTTTAATCAATAGAAATCTAGCGTTGTTTGACCAGAACAAATTGTGGATTAAGCCTAAAGGAGAAACCACGTAAAGAAGCGCCAAGTACTCTATCTCGAAGGTGGTGTGCATATGACGCAAAATACGAATGTTCCCATTTTTGAAATCGCTATATCTCACGAAAAATCATTTGTAGAAAAAAAGGACTGCTTTTGTAGAGAATCGTATAATCTACAAACTTTGTAATAACTATTTTTATTACGATAGCAAGATGCCGTTTAAGAGATATTTGCGAAAAAACTTTTTTCTTACCTTTCGCCTTGAATAAAATGTTCAGCCCAACCTATCATAATTCCGGTAGAGAAAATTTCAACCAATTATATTCAGTGGGAATGGCCTACATTTTTGTTCGGAAATATATGACCATTTTTTTGTGAAGATAATAAAGAAGTCGAACACTTTTATGGCCTTTTATGTAAATAGACTGAAATTGATACACGGTCGGCACCTTTTACGTTTTTTGCGAGCTTTCTTATATCGCTGTAATATCGATGGTACAAACTTTACCAATTTTTAGCTCTGTGCGAAGTCTTCCGAGGTTTGGACTTTTTTTGACTATTTTACTGGATTATGAGATCAAAATATACACTGATAAGTCACACTCACCACACAATATGCACTTACTAAATGTGTAGCCATGGTTGGTAATACAGGTCACGAGATAATTTCTCCACAACTTCCCAGTTGTAAGAACTTTTCCTCTAACAAACATATTCGAAAGATACTGGCAAACTTGGACTTTAGGATATTGGGACAATCAAAAACATATATACTCGTATGTTGGCTTATTTGTTACTTTTTGTTTCATGTTGAACGTATAGTTGAGTCAACGGGTGCTAATGAATGTATTTTGATGAAACCTAGTGCAATGTGTTTATAGTGACGTTAATAAAACAGTTGAAAAAAAGTTTAGAGTAGGAAATGATCGGAAGAGGTAGAAAACACCCCTTTTATCACGGGTTCCGTAACTTGTAGTATTAGGTCAAAAATGAAAAAAAAAAACACACTTACCTTTCGGCACAAAATAAGATGTTTTGACTCTTGTGACTTTCTTCGAAAAATGCATATTTTTCGAGATATGGCCACTCGAAAATTCCTAAAAGTATAGGAGGGGAAATGTAAAAGTTGAAAAAGAAAATCTGAAAAATTCAGGTAAATGTATCATCGAAATATAAGACTTTATTTTATTTCCAACTTTTCTGTAAAGTGCGTTTTCACCGAGTTTTTTCCGGAAGAACTTGAAATTGTATCGCCTTGAAAATATGTAATTTAAAAATTTGAAAAAATCTAGACCTAGGCATTGAAGCCTTCTAAACATATTTTGTCTCTTGGAATTTTTCTGTAACTTGCTAATTTTCCGAGTTACATGTAGTTTTTTACGATAAATAATGTACTACATTTTTTGCACATTAAAAAAAAATTCCGGAAAACTTTTTCACATTTTCAATTTAAAAATTATAATGAACCTTTGAAAACGGTATAACTGTATAGGTTTCATATTTTTTTATAATTGTATATATAAATCACGTTCGTTTTTCGAATTTTCATGTATTTTTTAATCTGCAAAAATGTAATACATTAGTTATCGTGAAAAATTACCTGCAACTTGACAAGTTACAAAAAAATTTTAAGAGACGAAAAATGTTTAACCCTTTCAGGGCAGATAAAAAGTGACAAGAGATACGATTAGAGCCCTTATGAACCTCATTATTATCATCAATATACGTAAGGATGTCTACTCTTAGAAAATTTGAGACTTTTTATCTGAGTTGGAAAAAATTTTCGTGGTGAAGGTATTGTCTACCAGTTCTAATATCGTTATCAATTTTTTTTTCCAATGGACAGTCTGCGATTTAAATATGTCTAGTGGATCTTCAGTACTGCGTACTTCTACGCGTGGCACCCTGAGACATCGTTGTTCTACCGAATACACAAAATCAAACAACTCTTGGCAAACAATTCTCAACATTATTTCAGATAATGAAAAAGAAGATAAATATTTTGGGTCACAAAATTCACATAATTTAATTAATTCATTATTTGTTAAAGTTCATTTTTGCGTACATAAGGTGGTTCCACAGGATAACCACTAAGCCTGAAAGGGTTAAAGGGCCTCAATACATACGTAAAATCTTTAAATTACATATTTTTAAAGCACTTACACAAAAGTTGCAAATAAAATAAATACTTGTATTTCGATTCACCTGAATTTTTTCAGATTTTTTTTTTCAAGTTTTACATTTCCCCTTCCCCACTTTTAGGAATTTTCGATTTTCCATATCTCAAAAAATACGCATTTTTAGAAAAAAATCACAAAAGTAAAAACATCTTATTCTGGTCCAAAAAAAGTAAATATTTTGTTTCTTTTTCATTTTTGACCTAATTCTATATGTTACGGAACCCGTGATTTTCTACCCCTTCCGATCATTTCGTACTCTAATCTTTTTTTTTCAACTTTTTTATTAACGTTATTACAAACACATTGCACAAGGTTTCATCAAGATCCATTCATTAGCACTCAAATTGGAGATTTTGGTCATTTTAGCGCTCTGTTGACTGGACTAGTAGACACACAGCAGATCATGAAGGATAATCTATTTTCGTCATGCATAATTTATAGCAGCAATTATATATTGTGCTAATTAGCGATTGCCTTTTTTTTATACTTCAAAGGCAAAGATCCAGTTCAATTGAAACCTCAATTAGGAAAATGTCACCGCCATACAATCATAGATTAATTTTGTGAAATACGGGTTACTACAAATAAACAGCATTCGTTTACAGTTTTTATCACGCCTGAAGCATCTTTTGTAGCTACCAATGTGAGAGCAAACGGACCTAATTAAATATAAACAGCCAACAATAGGGGCCCTTTCATTGTTAGATAAGGACCTGTGCTCCAATGCAATTCCACATCTGTTATGACAAGTTAAATATTCATTTTACGGTGGTTTCATTCGTTTTTGAAGTGAAGTCTATATCTAAACATC
This sequence comes from Rutpela maculata, assembly GCA_936432065.2. Taxonomy (NCBI): domain Eukaryota; kingdom Metazoa; phylum Arthropoda; class Insecta; order Coleoptera; family Cerambycidae; genus Rutpela; species Rutpela maculata. The sequence continues at coordinate 118,095,217 of OW386285.2, forward strand.
TAAATACACTAATATCCTCCATGTAATGGCGAATTGTACGCTTACAGTCTGAAGTATTTCAATTGTTAGCAAATAGTAGTACAACTTCCAAAATGTTACGTTATATTTACTGGATATCGAATGCTCAAGTTTCCGAGCTAGAATATAATTCTCCATTGAGAATTCGATTCCCCTATTGTATGTAATAGGATTGTGTCAATGTAGTATTTAATGATAAATTATATCGAAATGTTATTCCATGATGACTGTACAGGGTGATCTCTAATCACCATTCACCAGCTGATATTAGACCAAAAAAGAATAACTTTTGTCATATAAATATGTATCGAAAAACGAATGAATTTCAAAATACAAGGCTGCGTTGAAGTTGGTAAAAATCCAATATCTCAGGAACAAATTAATTTTTTTTATTGAAATTTGGTACGCACATGTAATTAAGACAAGCACATTATTCAAAATAAATTTTGTGAAGTATTATATTGGTCGATTATTTTTTTCTGATTGATTACCCTCAAAAACCTTGAGAGCTTCGCAAAAAAGAGAAAAAAATATTTTCATTTAACAGGAACGTAAATAAAAAAATTTCTATCAAATTTGACCAGTCAAACCAAATCAAGTTTATTAGCCATTAATATACATCAAGATCTACTTGGACACTCGCACCCTGATCCATCCGAATATCAACAATACCGGGACGCTGTGGAAATTGAGGAGTTGGAGCAAGATTTGTAGGGTATAAGGTTGCCTAATAACTCACAATCCCCACCAAAAAAATGTCATTAGCCAATGAGCAGCTGGTGTGAAATCACACCAGATACAGGGCCATATTCAAAATATTCTAAGAATTTGCGTAATGTTAATTAAGCAAAGAACTCGTAACTGGAACGGGCTCGCAGTGTCACCCGCTTAAGATTAGGAGTAATTATCCTCGCATTTGGAGTTACTGTTTAGCATGGTGGTAATCAGAATGTAACACTAGATCATAGTATACTTTTGGCCTTATTTCGGGCCAGTACGGACCGTCCTAGAGAGAGATAACTGCTCAGCTACTGCGCGTCCAAAGAACAAGGATAGTCTGACTTTTCATCGCCGCACTCACGTCTCGCCTAAAAACTGAATATTAGGAAACCTTGTACTCTACAAATCTTGGAGTTGGAGGACAGCGAGGCCGAGGGCCCCACTCCTACCTGCGCGGCAGCTTTATTAGAGCGGGCTGTAATAAAATTTCCACAGGGGACATAACAAAATTTAAAATTGTAAAAGCATTAAGAAAAATTAATAAATAAAATCACTGACATAGTTTTTATACTTTTGAGATGGGAAAAACCTCTGCAAAAACTCACTGAGCTACAAACAATTAAATACAAAAATAGAGCGGCCATGCCATACCGCTGAATTTATCATAAAATTTCTAATTCTGGTTCTAAGTGTTGTGGTTGTTCTAAATTGTTTAAATAAATATTTTGTATTTGAGATCGCAATTTAGAAACAAAGAGGTGCACGACAAACAAGGAATGACAAAACGAAATAAAGAAAAATGTGGAAAGAAGTAGAGCAAATAGTTGATATTTTGGTAAGAGTTAGGGTGGTTTCATGTACTGCCGCAGCTCCTGGTAAGGTAATTTGTGTTAAATCCGAAAGAGTGCATTATGGTCTCTTATTTGTGTGACGTTGCTTGTTAGCGGACTATCGTCAAGTTTATGTTGATTAAATTTGACTGGTGGCGTACAAATAAATAGTTCTTGTGGTTTGAGAGGTAATAAAAAGTTAATCAACCAACACAATATTTTTGACATAGTACACTTTAAGTAATGTGCCTGTTTTAATTATATCTGTATATCAAATTTTGATAAAAAATATTAATTCGTTCCTGAAATATGGAAAAAAAAATTTGTTCACCAACTTCAATACCTTGTATTTTGAAATCCATTCATTTTTCGTGTATGTTTATATAACAAAAACTTATTATTTTCAGGCATAGTATCCACTTTTCAAAATATCTAAATTCAGACCACCCTGTAGAGTACTGCAAAATTAGATAATTATTAGAACAAAGTCCGTGACTGACTTTTTCTTTCATAGAGATGTCTTGAAAGTACTTACTAAGACTGTCAGCTAGGAATCTCAAAGCATTGGGATTGCGCTAGTTTCATTCTTTCCCAACTTTGTTCCTTGCACTCTGATGTGAAATATAATCCAAACTCTACCTTACATGCATATCTCACTCTTGTTCAGTACTTATGAACCAAAATTAAAGTCTTGGTTGTGGTATGAATATATCAGCCATTCAGTTTCATCTTAAACGCACATGACGTGAACAATGAGATGATAAACTTGCAGCGACTTCATTTCGGACCAAGAGAATATTTTCTGTTTTGTTATTGTAAACTTTAGTCGTCCCCATGTATTGTTAAATATTATTCTTACAGACTTTTTAATTATAACCTTGTTGCTTTAAATAAGTCTTTAGATGTCCATGTAACCATTTTGCTCACCAAATGTAGTCGAACGATGACATAAACATATAAGTAGCATTATTCAAAAAGAAATAATAAATAATTAGAACTATAAACGTAACCTCAATGAATCTACGGGTAATAGCGGTATAATCAAAGACGAGTACACCTCTACAGAAACGCCAACTTAAACATAATACCAACACACAAAAAGTTTGATCCACCAACAAGAACTTGCGTCAGAATTAACTGGATAGACTCTTAAGTGGAAGCTTTGCTGACCACAGACAGGCCAGGATTATTAGATATAAATTGCATATTTCCAACTAAAGGTATGAGTATCTACCTTTTTTGAAAGTCTTCTAACCAATAGTCGGTTTTAGTCAATTTATTACCTAAATATTAACAGTTTATATTGTCTTCCAAGTTAACGATCAGCCATACTGACATTTGATTGGAAAAATTACAAATTGCTACCATTTCCCCAAAATTAGAAATATTACAAAATTGGGCACATTGCGAAAATAAAGTTAGCCGGCTTTATTAATAAATTCAATAATTTTTATTTATATATTAATTTTTTGGCGCTGCATTTTTGACGTCATATGGTGTCTACATTTATCAAAGAAGTGCCCTCCATTTAAGACCTGTTAAGTCCTGAACTCGTCAGACGCTGAAACTTGCGTATAAAAATGGTACTTCTTACTATTATAACTTTTTTATTTTATTTATTTTTTTTTTTTCGATTTGAAACAGATTGTACTGAAGTGTAGAAGAAATTAGTATCTACTTATGGACAAAGAAACGGAAAAAATTAATATGTAAATCGTATTAGAAATTTTTTCAACGGAAAATTTTATTAATGAAAGTTGTTCAGAATTGTCCAAAAACCTTAAGTCCAAAATTTAATCTACATTAAAAAATACTTATTGAAATTTTGTTTAAAATGTCCAAGTCCATCATTTCAATGGGTTTTTTATTTAAAAAATTCATGACAATTTTGTTTGAAATTAAACTCAGACTGTCAAGTAGTTGTCAAGTAATTTGTAGTTTTTTTAAATATTTTTTTTGGCAATTTTTTTAATTTTAAATTTTTCAAGTTTTATATGGGGCGAGCGTAGAGGCGACTTCAATGTGAATATCAGTCGATATTCCGTTGAAGCAACGTCGAGCGCGGTTAGTACTTGGATGGGCGACCCACCTATCTTGGGAAATACAGCGTTCTCGTCCCACCTTCTAGCGGCTTGTATATCAGTGTATACGCGGAAGTTACGTAATTTCAGACGGGGATTACGTAGTGGATATACCATCCTTCGGAGGGTATGTAAAGCAGGCGGTCCCTTGGCTATTAAATGTTAGGCAAGTAAAAGATCCCTACTATTCTTGAGGGACGAGGTTCGGCAAAATTTCCAAGTTGGGGGTAGCTCGTCTCCTGGCGTCGGTGGCCCTGGTAGCGGAAATAGGCCGACGTTAAATAGTTAAAAAAAAAAAAAAGTTTTATATGTGATAAAAAAAATGCCTAATATGCTTTATTGATTTTTTCGGCTCATTTATGTTTCGCCTTTGAATTTACAGACGGCGAATGTTTTTTGTCCATAAGTAGATACTAACTTGTTCTATACTTCAGTAAGATTTGGTTCAAATTGGAAAAAAATAAAAAAGTTATACGAGTGTCTTCATCTTAAGTGTGCCACCCTGTATCATAATACATGCGCACCTATTCAAATTTTAAATATTTTTAGAAATAGTTTATTCAATAAATTGTTTTTTTTTTTCTATAAGTGAGCAATAATCGACAAGGAATTCGTTCCGTTAAAAAAAGGCATTATTTTTGAGTTTTAGGATATATATTCTCACAACTTCAAGAATATCTTCACTATACCGACCATGATTAAAGCAAGTGATAATTTAACAAAGCTGTAAATCCTACACAAGATAAATAATATTCTACTGTAATAATCGTATATATTTCAAATGTATCATCATATACAATTAAGGTACTGCCAATTTTATGTGGCAGGTTCCTCTATACAATAACAATTAAATCTATAATGAATAGGAGGTTCATAAACTATATGGTTTTCATTGATGTGTGCAATGATATACAAACCATTAACTCAATCCAAATCAGGGCTCTAATTTCAAATACTGATATTTCTATGAATATATTTAAATTCATGTTGATAACAAAGCTTCATCAAAATATCTCTAAACTGATATTTACTACAATAGGCAATACTTGTCCTAGTTACCATTATCATTATACTCTTCGCAAATACGATAACGAAGAGTATCTTGTATTTGATCGGCACATTTCTAAAACTGTAAATATCTCTCGCAGACAAAAAATTTTCATATTATTGTGTTAGTGAACGAATTCTGAACAACTTTCAAAATGTCCGTCTGTCCGTCTGTCCGTCTATCCGTCTGCCCGTCTGTCCGTCTGTCCGTCCGTCTGTCCGTCCGTCTGTCCGTCCGTCTGTCCGTCCGTCTGTCCGTCCGTCTGCCCGTCCGTCTGTCCGTCCGTCTGTCCGTCCATCCGTCCGTCCGTCTGTCCGTCTGTCCGTCTGTCCGTCTGTCCGTCCGTCCGTCCGTCCGTCTGTCCATCCGCCTGTCCGTCCGTCTGTCCGTCCGTCTGTCCGTCCGTCTGTCCGTCCGTCTGTCCGTCCGTCCGTCTGTCCGTCCGTCTGTCCGTCCGTCTGTCCGTCCGTCTGTCCGTCCGTCTGTCCGTCCGTCCGTCCGTCCGTCTGTCCGTCCGTCACGTTTCTTGTAAGCACGATAACTGAAGAAAGAAAAATCCGATTGTATTGAAATTTGGACAATAAGTTAGTGTTAGCTAGAGGAAGGACCCTATTGTTTTTGAACAAAATCGATCGGTATATAAAAAATCGGCAGCTACTGGAAGCGGCTGGAACCTCCCCACACGGTGGATCCTTATCAGCTGTATTTGGATATTACATCGGAAATCAGAGCACTGAGCAAACAGATAAATTACACGTGACTTTGGAGCCATTTATTTCATCAACAAATATCGAACGAACTGAAGCGGACTACAAAAGATCTGTTAAAACATAACCTCTCATGTTTGTTTATGTTGCATGTTAATCAATTGCCGGATATTATAAGGGTATTAACAGATAACGTTTCGAAGATTTTGTAAAATATTGGATAATGAAAAAAAAAATAATAACACAGAATTTAGCCCAAATGACACTCTAACCAACAAGTCAATAACATTATGGACTGTTCAAGCAGACTACGCATGCATCAAATTAAAATCTTCCTGCTCGATCAAAAAGGTAGAGCAAGTCGAGCTTCGTCCGAGGCCTTTATTTTGTAATATTCGAACGTTTAAGATTTAGCTCAGTTAACTCGATTTGCAATGAACGATTGTGACGTGTCCCATCAATCAGACGTAATATCCGAACACGGCTATAAACAATTATTACCTTAAAAAAAAACAACTAAAATAAGTTTTGACATTGTCAAAAATATTTGGGTTGGTAACCTTTACGACTGTTGATTTTTAGGTTATGAAATATATTTATGAACATAACATGTTTAAGTTTTTCAAGTTTATTCACATTTTTAATGTTTGACTACGCATTTTCAGCTTGGAGCCACAGTGACTCCAAGCAGATAGTTAAAAAACTCATGCAAATAATTTTTCTATATAGACCATCTTAGGATGACGTCACGATAAGTCGACCATATTGCCTGAGGGATAACCAAACTTTTTATTCCAATGTAAACAAAGAGTAATCTCAGTTTTAAATGTGAAATAAAAATAAAACACCATCTTTTTTTGCGACAAGGTGCGATTGTGAGATAAGGTTTATTTTGAATGTAAAAAAGATTAGAAGAAAGGTAAAGAAATCACTTTCTGGCAGAGTCTATTGAATACTACATACGGATAATATAACAAGCTTATCACTGAAATCTAGCACTTAGTTATTTAAATGTAAACTTGCCTTGCCCATAACAATGAATACATTTGAGTTTATCTTTCTTGCACAAACTTCTTGCACAAATCCGGCCTCATAATATTTATATGCTTGTAAAGATTTGTATGCCTTTAACTGCTGATCTGCGAAGAAGCTGTGAGTCGACACTAAGTAATTTACCATATTAATTACGGACACACAAGGTAAAATAGACAAATCTGCAGAAAGGTCTCCAGTCTCCACTCCAAGGGTGTATGGGTCAATATTGTCTATTATTTTGATTTTCTCATCGTAGCGACACTTTACATCACCCATAAGGGTTGGATAATATTCACTATATGACATTATTACGAAAACACACACAGTTTCTCAAGAAAATCAGAAAAAAATATATAAAACCACGCAAACTGCGTTTTGTTGTCCCTCAAGCAAAATGTCAAAATTGTCAAAACCATGTGACCTAAAAATGGTTGATTAATAAAAAAATATATTGCTAATTACAGGTTAGATTTCTAACCCACAAAAAGAGTCCTATTTTATTAGGACAAAGTATTTAGGACTTCATAAACATTACACTGTACTAGATTTTAGTTGAAAGTACGGGAACCAGGCAGAAATTTTAATAATAGCTACGTAATATTCTTAAATCTTAAGAAATATATATTTTTGAGGTTAGCTGTGACGTCACGTACCATAAGCTATAAATCAACATTCACAAAGGTTACCAACCCAAATATTTTTGACAGATGGCAAAATACGTTTTCCCCTAACAATAATACCAATTTTTTGGATGCTGTCATATGTGCACATATAACGAATTATTTTTAATTTGTTTAACGGAAACCAAATCGAAAGGGTGCAAGTGTGATATATCGTTGAAATTGGAATTTATACTGCTTTTTAATGGTTCAATTACAAATTCTAAGTAATCATAAAATAAACAACTTGTGCCAAAATGGCACTAAACGTAATCCGATCTCAACCAAAACCTTTTCAGATCTTCTGGAGCACTAAAGAAATCCTCATGTAAAAGTTTCATCCAAATCTGTTTAGTAGCTTCGTAGCTATCGTGCTAATACACAGGCATTAGTCACAAACCACTTTTTTAGGTTTCCGGGACCTCGAAATCGTAAAGATTTAATGTTATCTCAATTTTCGATTTTGGATTAATTGTAGTAACCTCCCACAATTATTGTGGGGAGGTTAATAAACACAACACTATAAAAATTAAGTTCGTAGGCAAGAGCACTTAATAATTTTGATTATTGATACGGGAAACAACTAAACGAAAACATCCGTTCGTTGGTAATGGGTGGTAGGGATGGCCATCTTTTGGAAAAACCATATAACTCTTGGTGGGCAGCTTCCCTGCCAGATGTGGCCGGAGTAGTGTTCATGGTGGATCGTTTAAGTTTGAGTTGATATATTTTGTTTTATCTTCTGGTCTCGGCCGATTTTTCACTAAATCGGTCGGGGAAGTAAGCTGTCAAATTTTTGGTTTCAATGTTTTTCTGGGGGAATTTGGTTTTTGACAGTTTTCGAAAAAATATTTTAGGTTGGTACCAATGTCTTAAATTATTTTTAAGTTATGTAGCACTATTTTTAGGTTATGTTGCCGGAAGAATTTCCGGCGGGATGGCGGAAGTAGCGGAAATAGTTTTTAAAATATAATGTCACTTTTAAAGTTTTATTGGAAAAACTCACCGAAAACGTTCCGGTGAGATTGCTTATACTTGTAGGGCTTGTGAGCGGTTCACGAAGGCTTCTCACACCTTCCGTGGACTTTATGAACGTCGAAAAAACTTGTAATGTCTCGATGCACTTGACACTCAAATTTACTAAGCATACAGTCTGCACGCTTTAACACACTAGTCTATTGAACGTTAGGTTAGACCACAGAGTACAATAACTATACAGAGGCGAAGGCTAGCCTTCCCGCCAAAACCAAATTTGTATACTCATCGCCATTTCTTAATTGTTTAACAATCAACCTCACTTTTATCTTGACACTGTTGATGTTTATCGTGTTAAGTTTGGATTTGTGAATTTTTTTTTCCACTCATTTTGGAATATTGAAAACATTAACCGAGAATTAAAATTCTCATAAATAAAACCTAGTGTACAACTCAATTGAAAATAGGCGCCAATTATAAGCAATTCAAATCGTAATATTTTTCAATCCAACTCGAAATACACTGTCTTTTCAGTGTATCCTTAAATGGGGATCTGCACATGACGTCATAGCTAACCTCAAAAATATATATTTCTTAAAATTTAAAAGTACTACGTAGCTATTATTAAAATTTCTGCCTGGTTCCCATACTTTCGACCAAAATCTAGTTTGTCACAATAAAATAAAACGCATTTTGCAGGTTAGAAATCTAACCTATTAAAAGAAATAAACAACATATCTCTCAGTGTAGACCAGGGTGTATTAAATCGGTGATGCGACGACAACCCTCACAGTGGCTTAATAAGTGCTTACTTCGTACATATTGTAAAAGATGGCTCAACTAAGTTCTCTCATTACTTACGCATAGATAGATAATTTTATAGGTTCTGTGCATACGTACATACAGTGTTGCATACATTCCCGGCTTCTTGTTTTTGACAAGAGTCCAGTGACATCTGACATTAAGTAGCTAAATTAAAACATTGAAAGAATATATGTAACACTACATGCAGTATTGCACGTGTCGTCACAATTAACCTCAAAAATATATATTTCTTAAGATTTACAGGTATTACGTAACTATTATTAAAATTTCTGCCTGGTTCCTGTACTTTCAACCAAAGTCAAGTTCAACGTAATATGTATGAAGTTTTAAATAGTTTGTCACAATAAAATAAGACACTTTTGCAGGTTAGGAATCTAACCTATAATTAGCAGTCTATTTTTATTAATCAACAATATTGAAAAATTATTTGCGTGAATTTTTAAATATTTGCTTGGAGCCAGAAAACGAGCCATCAAAACTGAAAGGAACCGCCAAAGACTTCGCCTCTGTGCAGTTACTGTATTCTGTGGTTCCACTATAAAATATATTTTACACAAGAAGCGTGTTATTTGGTTTTTAATTTTTTTCACGGAAACCAAAGCTAAAGAGTGCAAGTGTTATATATCGTTGAAATCGGAATTTTTACTGCTTTTCAATGGTTCGATTATAAATTGTAAGTAATCATAAAATAAACAACTTGTTGTGCCAAAACAGCAACAAACGTAATCCGATCTCAACCAAAACCTTTTCAGATCTTTTGGAGCACTAAAGAAACCCTCATGCAAAGTTTCATCCAAATCCGTTTAGTGGCTTCGCCGCTATCGTGCTAACAGACATACACACACACACACACACACACATACACACACACAGACATTTTTCAAAAACAACTTTTTTGGGTTCCTGGGACCTCAAAACGTAAAGATTTGATGTTATCTCAATTTTCGATTTTGGACTAATTGTAGTAACCTCCCACAATTTTATTGTGGGGAGGTTAAAATGTTATTAATGATTTAAATTTGAAAAAAAAAATTTTTTGATTTTTATGTTTTCGTAATTGAATAGAAATTTGGTGGATTAATATTTCATTTTAATATCTAAATATTTATATATTTTACAAATATACATTTCATATTGTAATATACAACCGTGAAAATATGATTTTAGCTCGTGTCTTATAATGTAAAAATTTACATTTTTTTACGTGTAAGGTGGTGGTGTAGTTCTTACGCTTTTAATTGAAATTCAAGGGTCCCGGGTTCGAAACCCAAATGGGGTATGGTATGTTTTTTTCATTTTTACTTTATTTTACACTGACTCTTTTACCAACTAAGTTCGTACTATAAAATTAAAAATGTCTAAAACTAACATTATTTACAAAAAACTGCGAAGAGTATCTTATAGAATGTGTAACAATTATATAAAAAGTTCAGTGAACAGGCGAAGAGTACGTTTTTAGCTTGTTAATATTTTCTCAAATTTAAGTTATCTAAGGATGACTTTTCGGTATTCGTTCGTATCATTCTAACTTTACTGGCATAATTAATTTACAAAGTAATATATTTTTTATGTTTTTTTTAATTCGATTTTTGCATGAATTTCAAATTTACGTCGATCATTCCCAATCCACTATCTTGAAATTTGAATTTATGTTAAATCGTACACTCGGCGATCTCGAAACTACTGTATGAATTTTTTCGTAATTTTGTTACTTAGATTGTTTGAGTTATAACCGTTTCAAAATATTGTTTGCAAATTTTTTTTTTTTTTTTTGGATTTTTAATGAGTGCACTGTACTATAATAAATTAAATTTATTTTAATTTCGTGTTACAAATGTTTGCAGTTTACCAAATATTAACCTTATAAAATCTTCTATTCACATGTTATTTTAAACCCTAGGACACTGATGCTTTATTTGCAATGTCCAGGTCAGAAAAGTCGCATCTTTACGGTTAACAGTTACCGGGTGTATATCTCTGTATACATGTATTTCTTGGTAATAAACTAGGTAGTTTTATTAGTATATTTTTTTCTCAGAATAGAATATCTGATCGTGTGATTAGTTGATAATGATAAAATAAAAAACCCGCTGCCTGAGCAGTCACTACTTTCACATCCAGATTTCCTATCCAACTCTTTTACAATAACAAAAAATTTGATAGTATGTTTACATTCCATTATGTGGAAATAATTGTTCATAGAATATTAATAAAATAATATTTGAAATCGCCTGCCCCAAAAACTCATAAAACGATATACCTTGGGGTAGTAGGAGTGGTCGAGTGGGACGTTGATGCCAAAGAAAATTTGAGGCCTTTTATTCTTGTTCACACATTAAGCCACAGTTATATTTTTTACCCCCTAGTAAAGGTGGTAAAACGAGTGGCGGTAGCTACTACTTTCTAGCATTACTTAGTTACTTGCCAACCTTTCAACGAAATAAGACCAAAATATAATTCAGTTCTAGATTAGATTAGATTTGAAAAAGGAGCTGGCTGATTGGCCTTGACCACTGCGACCCATGTGGATCTATTGTGTCACTCCTTGTCTAATTTTACTTAGAGCTCCTTATCCAGCTTTGCCTTTTGTATTAGAATCCATAGCCTTGATAGGGGCTCCTTGGTACAGCTATCTGCCCTTGGTTTCTCTTCGCCAAGTAGTTGGAATCCCAGTCTGGTTAGGCGTTCGCAATGGCACAGCACAGTACTGAAGTTTCCTCTTCCTCTTGACAGAATCTTCATATTGCATCCTCTGCCAGGCCCATTAGACTCATATGTCTATTAAGTCTACAATGTACAGTTAGAAGACCTGCCAGTATCATAATAGCTTCTCTGTTTTGACGTAGTAGGTCTTCCGTGAATTTGGCCGATCGTTCTTTAATGAACTTGTTGGCCTGTTTCTGTCGTGGGAAATCCTTCCACCGCTCTAGAGATTTATTTTGTACCCATTCATTAATGGATGTTCGTATGCGTGACTTAGCCATACCGCAAAGGGGTTCTGGCCCTACTAGGGCCTTAGATGCACCTTCCCGGGCCAGTCCATCAGCCTTCTCATTTCCTCTGTGTCACTCGTGTCCTGGTACCCATGCCATGGTCACTTTGTTCTGACTTCCTAGGTCCCTAAAGGCATTTATACAATCCCATATTAGTCTTGAATCGACCTGTATGGGATCGAACGCCTTTAGCGCTGCTTGGCTGTTGACTAGTTTACAGTTCCTTGCCTCATTATTTCCTTTGCACACTACTGTATAGCGGCGACTTCAGCCTGAAATATTGCGGCGTGAATTCCTAGACTTAAATCCCAGCTTCGACACCCTGTTCTGTCTTGGAGCCATCCATATACCAGATCGTTTGCGCCGATATTGGAGGAGCATTTTTCCAGTCCTCTCTATCTAGTATTTTGATTTGAAAATTTTTTTAGAAGTTATACTTTGGGATCATAGTGTTCTTGGGCATTCCCAAAATGGGATCTGTCTTCAGCTCTGAGTATAACTTTTGGTGCTCTGTTCCGTGTTGTTGCCTTATAGGCGTTGTGCCTTGCATTAGCCTGTGTACCACTGAACGAGCTTCCCCTTGGATAAATATGTGTAGTGGTGTCAGGTCTAAAAAGACTTCCAATGCAGCTGTGAGAGCACGTTTTAGGCCCCCAGTGGCGCACAGTCCAGCAAGCCTTTGTACGCCACTTAATGCTTTATTGCTTCAAGCTTCAGTGTCTTGGTCCACCATACCACCGATCTACAGGTTATCATGGGCCTTACAACCCTAGTGTATAATTATAGAGTCATCTTGGGGTTTAACCCCCAATTTCTTTCACACATCTACCTGCACCTTTCCAGGGAAATGGTTGCTTTCTGTGACTTTTTGTATGAGGGGATTCCATGTCAGCTTTTGGTCGAAAATGTCTCCTAGGTATTTAACCTCGCTTGCAAATGGAATTTCCACTCCATTGATTCTTGGGGGTTTCAGGCCTCCCAAGGCTTTTTTTCATGTAAACGTGACGACTGTAGTTTTGTGAGGATTTATGGAAAGTCCTTCCTCACTACACCACCTGTCGCTCTGATATCGTGTTCACAAACCGCCCCTTGATTACTGTCGCTAGATCATCAGCATATCCTAGGCAGTAAAAGCCTTCTGTGGAAATTTTTTTGAGGAGTTTGTCAACAAGGGTTCCCCAGTTCCCCATCGCAGTGGAGATAATACCCCCCTTGAGGGCAGCCTGTACTCACTTTTGCCTCAATGATAGCCTCGCCTAGATTGGATACTATTATCCTCCTTTCTAGGCTGGCTTTAATCCACTGACAGAGTACTGATGGGACTCCTCTATTTAACAAAGTATTACTTAAAGACTATAAATGCTGCCACTGACATTTATTTGTCATCTAATGACTTTATCAGTAGCCTATTTAAATCATCCAGTGCGAGGTCTGTTGACTTTCCCGGCTGGTATGCCCCCACTAAGGGGGTTTTCTCTTAGTATTACGTGTCTAGTGTACCTTTCCAACGTTTTAAATAGAAAAGAGGACAGGCTTATGGGTCTATATGACTTGGGCGTTTGGTCTGATCCTACCTATTTTTGATAGGTAGGTGACCTTCACCTTCCGCCATATGTGTGGTATGTACTTCTAGGCCAGATAGGCTCTGAATATTTTACTAGTATTAGTATATTCTGCTCTTTTTGGAGCAGAATTGGGTAAATTCCATCCATCCCAGGAGACTTGAATGGTTGAAATTTGCTAATTGCCCATCTGATTCTGTCGGGTTTTACTACCTCATTGACCAGCCTCCAATCCGCAGGTCTGGGCCGCTCAGCCCTTTGATCTGGGAATTGCGGGTCTCCGATCCCTGCAATATCAGTGAGCCCGGAAAGTGTGCCTCCATAAGCACTTTGATGCTCTCCGTTAGTGTTTCTGTGCAAGTTTCTTCCTCTTTCTTGAAGAAGCCTGCTTTATTTGCAGTGCAACCATCCTTGGTCAAGACCCTATGGATTTCAGTTCTAGAATAATCGTGCGCAAAAAAAGTTACAGAGACAAGCAGTGACATTTGATTTATTTTTAATTAATTTCTTATGCTTTAGACGCCAATAGAATTCCAAAATAAGGAAAGAGAAATGTATATAAACTTGATTAAGAATACGCACCTTTAAAGTATCCAAGTACATATAAGTTTTCTATGTGTTAAAGGTAAGCTGCATTGTTAAAATAAATGTATTGAATCTAGATATATTCGATTTTGTGTCCACGGCGTACTATTTAAGTGAATTTTCTCGATTTTTTATTTATTATTCTACAAAGAACTTGTAAATTTGGTTTAATACCAAACTGATTTTTGATTTGTTGTGAAATTGTATTATCTCTTCCTGATTTCTGTCTTGTCCTTGAAAAATTTGGAAACTATGGCTTGTCTAATAATTTTATTGAGATCCGGTACATGAGGCAAGTGAATTTTCATTTGTTACTGTGTCAAATAAAATTCATGACCAAAAAGTTTCATAAGTCATAGTTAACAATTCAAACTAGATATTTCTCATATTAAGAAAAACGACGAAAGTTTTCATTTAAAATAATCATATATGCGTAGTTATAAAATCTATAGTCATAACTTGTAATTCAGTAAATAAGCCGGAAAAAAGTTTAAAATGTGGAAAAGTGCTGGAACAGCACCGATTTGAACAGTTCCTTTTTCCACGTGTTCCAGAAACATTCATTAGCATTATTAACTCTGAAGAAGAGAAAGTTAAGGGGGTTTGAAATGCCCCAAAAAGAAGCTGTCATAAAAAAATTTATAGAATTAATATTTCGCCTCGGAAATGAGCTCTAGGAGGTTTTTTGAGTCGCTGATCACGAATCCGGAATCCAAATTAAGTAATTCCATATTCTAATATGGAACTCGTGCCATTTTTTGATGAAAATATCACTTTTTCGGACGAAAATTTAAATATGAATATTTTGCTACGGAAGTGTGCCCTATGAGGTTTTTTTGGTCGCTGATCACGATTCCGAGGTCCAAATTGGGGAGTTCCATATTCCAGTATGGAATTCGTGCCATTTTTTGATGAAAATTTCACTTTTTTCGGGCGAAAATTTAAATATGAATATTGTGTTGCCGAAGTGTGTTCTGGGAGGTTTTCTGGGGCGCTGATCACGATTCCGAGGTCCAAATTGATTCCAGACTGGAATACGTGCCATGAAAAATTCCATTTTTCTAGAAAAAATTTAAATATTAACGTTTTTTAAATATGGAGGTTTTTCTGGTCGCTGATCATGATTTTGAGGTCCAAATTTAAGAATTCCGTATTCCAGGCTGGAATTCGTGCGATGGAAAATTCCATTTTTTCAGAAAAACATTAAATATTAACGTTTTTCCACGAAAATTAATCGATTTGTCCGGCTCAAATATCGGATGAACAGGAAGATGAAAGAACCAACAAATCCTGAATTACCAGTTCTCGAATATTATTCAGATTATGATTGATGTAAATGGTGTATATTATATAAAAAAATAATGATAAATTAATAACTATTTTATCGCACAGAATACCATCTTTTGTACCGACACAGTAAATGCTATATTTTTATAAAAATTGTTATCTTTTAATCACTTACCTCACTTGAAAGTAGAAAAAATTTGCATGCATTCCTGCAGTGTTTATAAAATTGTCACGTATATTAATTTGACATGCTCGTAATATTCATACATAACTCTTTTCTTCAAAGTAAAATTGACTTGAAAAATTATTTTGACATACTCGTAATGTTCATATTTTTTTTTCTTCAAAATGAAATTCACACGAAAAATGGCACAAATTCCAGTACAGCATATGAAATTCTTGAATTTGGATCTCAAAATCATGATCAGTGACCCAAAGCACACCCTAGAGCACACTTCCGCAGCACAATATTCATATTTAAATTTCCACCAGAAAAAGTGGAATTTTCATCAAAAAATTGCACGAATTCCATACTGGAATAAGGAATTCCTCAATTTGGACCTCGGACTCGTGATCAGCGACCCAAAAGATCTCCTAAAGTTCATTTCCGATGCGAAATATTAATTTTATAAATTTTTTTATGACAGCTACTTTTTGGGGCACTTCATACCCCCCCTAACTTTCTCATTTTCGGAAGAAAATGAATGTTCCTGGGGGTCTAGGAAACACGTGTAAAAGGAATTTTTCAAATCGGTGCTGTTCCACCACTTTTCCACATTTTCCGGTTTATTTATTGGACTATTAGCAAGTATTTTATAATTTAATAAACCTAGCTTTAGATAACCAAGTTAGAGCACAATGTTATCTGAGGGTAATAAACCGAAATGGTAGGGACCAATTTTTATAATTTATATTTGAATAATCGCGAAACTCAACAATGCAATCAAATACAAGTCCACGCAAATTAGACATTTTAGAAGAAATAATTTATAAAGTAATAATATTTCAGATGCGTACTCTAGATGGGGTTAGAAATAGATACCCGAAAAGGGTGGAACGTCCCTTTTTTGCAAAAAACGACCTCTAACGGGGACTTAAAGCTTCCTTTTTCACTTTTATCTTGTAAACCATTCGTCGGAAGAGAAAAAGTATAGGAAATAAAAAAAATGTCAGGAATGAATTTTTTTTATTCCTGAGCATGTTTCTCGTTAAAGTTACTGGTTTTAAGGTTATTGCTGTGAAACTTCCAATATGATTGATTTTTACCCGTGCGCTCCAAACTACCCGCTGTTAGCACGAAATAGGTGAGAATAAGTTACAAGCTTAATAGAACATCTTTTATGCAGAATTTAACGACAAATTTTTTATTTCGTATGCTTTTTTCTCTTCCGATAAAAGTGAAAAACCAGATTTAAGTCCCCGTTAGAGGTGGTTTTGTAGCATTTTAAAGTGCTACAACTCTAATTTCTAGTAATTTAGTATATAAAATTGATTTAGTGCCGCCTAAATAGCTTCACTATTTACTTTCAGGGACCAAGTTACAGGTTACAGGTAGGCAACCAACTTGCATCTTGACGGTACGGTGTGTTGCATACTGTAAAACTTTTGGTCCGGTAATTTGATGATGTCATTTTAAAGGTGTGTAACTGGATTAGGTTTATTTATTCATTTACTTGGGTTTAATAGTTTCAGTCTATGGAATTTACTCCTCTTATGTTCTTAAAATTGAGTATAACACGTTTTGTTGCTCAAGGTAGCAGCGGAATTTTTTTGTAACTAGTTTTATGTTGGTAACGCTGGGGGAACGGTCGAAGGACGTCCTTTTTGCGAAAACCGCGAAGCCTTGCGGACACGCTCTCTTTTGGAGGAATTTTGGTGGCATCGTAGCTAAAGTGATATTTTCATAGATTTGTGGATGATGTCCTAGTGTGTCCTCTCGTACTGCTCTTACCGGGAATGTTCAGAGTGTTCAGAAAGCTGTGTTTAGGTGAAC
Organism: Rutpela maculata; assembly: GCA_936432065.2. Classification (NCBI taxonomy): domain Eukaryota; kingdom Metazoa; phylum Arthropoda; class Insecta; order Coleoptera; family Cerambycidae; genus Rutpela; species Rutpela maculata. The sequence goes on from OW386285.2 coordinate 118,112,535, forward strand.
CTTCAAGTTGGCGGTTTTTTTTTTGTTGGGTAATGCTCTCTATGGAGGTAATCTTTTTATTTAGAATTTGTTTAATGGAATTCTTATTTGAGTTGTGCATTGCAGAGTGTTTGATCCAGTGATTTGTTCTGGTAATGTTCTGGAAAAAAACACGTGGTTTTATTATTGGTTATGTTGATCCTCTTGGAAGTGCCTCGTGCTGGCTTGTTTAATTGGTCTTGGTCCGTGCCATCCTGTCACTCACTGTGATGAAATTTATTCATGAAGATGCGGGGGCACCTATGCTGGAGTAGCAGCTATTCACTGGAATCTTGTGGGAGATATCGCACGGAGACACTGAAGCGCTGGGAGGTGTGCTCTAGGTATCAAGGAGGACGACTCAGAATCTCGCCGGACTGCCGGAATTTATAAGGTTTTTTCTTTCTTAATTTTCAATGGCTTTAGTCCACCGATTTAGTAAATTTTTTTGTGACAATAATTAAATTAAATTATTTTACGATATTAGATCATATATATCGAGTCATAAGTTGTGAACCTTTAGTTCGATTTCAAGTGTACTCGAATGAATTTCTGTAAGCATGTCGCTGTAAAAGTCAAACATGGTACCATGGCTTAGGCTTTGCGCTATAATATAGTAGGACAAGATAGCCTAGTTCTGTTATCAACTTTTAACTTCACATAAATAGCTCTTTTAGTAAAGATTTTTCGATAGTAAATTTATTAGCGAGAAGGGTAAGCACCCTGTCACATACTTAAATTCACATGTTAGCAAGATAATCTGGAGTACTTTGATTGAAATTTTAATTCAAATCACCAGTGTAATTAATCTTAAATGTTATTTTCTTTTGTACATACAATTTGGGTAATTTTAATAAATGTTGTCCATGTCTAAGTGCTCTCATTTCTTGATACTCATCCAAACTTTGCTTAGACCTCATAATGAATAATTTCGTACTATGGTTAAAACGATACTAGTTAAAATTTCAGTACTTTCGATCGCATGTTATATGCCAGCTAAAATTTTGTTTCTTGGCTGACAGAATTTCATTTCTAAATTAACTATTGGCCAAGTGGCGCCCTCTATTGTTTGTCTGTGTTTACTCTATTACTCACTCCTCTTTTTGCTCTCCGAAACAAACTAGCTACCGTACGCATGTGAATATTTTTTTTGCACTAGGCATAAAAAGCGTTGCAGTTTTTTCCCAAAAAAAGGACGTTCCACCTCTAAATGGAGGGTGGGGGTACTTTTCGGGTATTTATTTCCAACTCTATTTAGAGTACGCATCTCAAATATTATTACTTTATAAATTATTTTTTCTATTCACTGTTTCTTAATCTAATTTGCGTGTACTATCAGTACATAATATAAAACACCCTTCGATAAGAATTATATATTTTTTCTGGATAGACAGTCGCTGAATAAAATAGTCACTTAAGCTTAATATCCATAACATCCATCATACGAAACAAAGTGACAGTAGATACGGCATTATAGGCATTGTAACAAATTACATAAAGCCAATTTATAGTTCTCAAACTGTCAGGACACCCAACACTGAAAGATCAGGTGGAAAGGTCACCCGTTCTGCCCGGAGGCAAGTCCTAGTTACCATTCGAGGGTGGTTACTATACAATTACCTTCACCCTATGTCCATTCAGCGCTGGAGGCAGTGAACCTTTCTCAAGATAAAACATGTCTGGATTTGACGCTAAAGAGATATTCGGGCTACCAGAAGTTTCAGATTGTGTTTTAGGATAAATGTTTTCTCTTGCAACTCGCTTAAATAGTAAATCCTCGCGTTCTAAAATTAGTGTACAGGTCTAACGTTCTATTGTGGAATATTTCGATAGTTTTCGGGGTTGAAGTGAAACTTATACAGCCAGTTAATTTTCAGAGATAGATGTGTTGATTAAAGGGGTTTAGAATTACTTTTAAGTAGTCACCGTACTGGAACAACAAGATGTACCGTCGAGTTCTTTTTAGTTTGTCAACAATTTTTTTAGTCATACCAACTTATCAAAAGTATTGAACCTCAGTATTTGTTAAAATCTGATAATTACAAAAATTTTTAAGAGTGGGTTTCATCAAAGAACGATTAATAGAATTGTCTTGCTACAGCAATTTTGTGGTTTTAGTTTGTTTTAGATGTGACAACAAATGTAATGAGAGGTTTTGGAATAAACCTGTCCATTGCATCATGTAAAATTTAAACAATTTATTTTCAACACTATTTACTGCCATTTTCCTTATTATCTTCGATCCTCGTACTCGCATTGCAAAAAATAAATATACCAAATTTTTCGCAAGAAAATCTCTAACAAAACTAGACCTGATATTGTTTATAATTTATTATTTGTGGCATATTCAAACTTTCTGGTTTGACAAGCTCAAAAAACACAAGAAAACTAGACCTATGAAAGAACGACTATTAGATAATTTGTAAAAGGCATAGCCGGGTAAGCATGGTGTAACTGCCCCCAAGCGTCTGGCGCTTACATTTGCGCAGTAGGAAGCAATCTCGGAAAGTAGCAATTTCACAAAATATTAGCCAGAGAGGGGGATCGGTTTGGGGTGAGTAAGGGACGGTTGGTTTTAGCAAAACTATTTTTTTATGATGTATTCAATCGGTTTGTAAAAAATATCTATTAAAGACCTACTAAGAAAGTACTAAACAAAAAAATCACGCCCAAATTCCGAAAACAGATTCAATAAAGAAAACATATACATTATTTTCAGATTTTTTTTTTAGGGTAACTTATCTCTGCGGCACCAGCCTGAAATTTTTTCTGTAGCATGTCTGCGGACTCACTTATGTTATATCCGAAGATTGCCCCATACTTTAAAAAAATGCCGGAGGTCGCAGTACCGTATGAATATTTTGTAGACAATTAACCCCCTTGCAAGTAAAGAAAGCCACACTGCAAAGTATGGACACCCGAGTAGTGTATACATACTAGTGATTAGTGATTATGGAGATAGTGAACGTTGTAAGAGGAACCAATATAAAGCTGTAATGCTGAGAGTTATATAGGTGATCAATAGAGTTGAACTCTCTTGCGCCGCAAAAATCAGTTTAAAACCTTAATAACCAATGTGACCGATGGCAATAATATTTCGCATGCATGTAGGAAGAAAAATATGAAAAATATACAGGGTGGTCTACGTTCTGTAGACCACCACATTAAAAAATATACCACCCCGTGTTAGAAAACATATAATGAAAAAAGTATGGTAAACACACAGGGAAGATTTGGGTAAATACCTTGACCAATTTCTTTGCTTATAACATAAAATGGAATTTGTTTCGCATTTCGAATATATTTATGTTTCAGATGATAACAGTCCAGTTTGATTCCTATAAGTAATTGTTAAACTTTGTCGATGTCTGACCACATATTGTAATACTCCTTTTCATAGCATTATGACCACATATCGTATATATAAAGTAATAGAAAGTTTAACTGAGTGTTTGTATAATTAAGCATCATGTCAGCAATTTTATTCGTATATTACTACCTAATAATTTTGTTTGTTCATTTTTGATGCTACTCATATCCTTTGTACGTTATGCTGTACTACAACCCTTTCCTAAAGGTCCAAGTAGCGGTCTCAAATAATATAAAATAAATCTAAACATAAGCACTCGCCTGAATATTTCAGGGCAACTTTTAGACTAATTGAAAATTCGTTCAAATAAGAGGGACGCAATTAATTTGAAAGCATTTTGCTGATGAACAGGTTTAACTACAGGACGTAGACCACGATTTTAGTATAATGATTACGGTCGAGTACGAAGGGATGAATTAAAATTACCTGTGATATAGATGTACGATATGTGGTAGACAGACTAAGTCAGGGGAAGATTTATATCTAAAACGCGATTGACATTATTATATGAAGAAAAAATACACATTAATTGAAAGATCATACTGAAAATTTGTCTTTATTGGTGGTCGGTGCCAGTATTGAAACAGCCCATACCAGCTTATATTATTTATGTCTCTCTGTTCATTGAGACATAAAAATATAGAAAGTTGGCTGTTGATGGTTGCTGGATTTGGCGGGAACTGTAGCTGCTGGAGTTAACCGCATACTTTGTAGTACAGTATACAGAGGTGAAAAAGATTCAAAACTGAGAAAGAATGTCGTAAGTGACTTTCATAGTAAAAGGCACCTTCTTCAGTTTCTGTATGGTTTCGATACTTGCCCTTACCCCCCAAGTGGTGGAAACTACTCCTAAACCGAAAAATTTATTATTTGAAAAAGTATTGATTTATTTTTGATATCCAGGCGTTTTAGTTGTAAAATTGACCTCCGTGCTAAATTCGTACCCTACGATTTTTTTTTTATTGTGGTTATTTGAAAGTCTTGAATAACACTAGGTAGATACGCCACGATACACCTGGAGGATTTCGTGAAACCCAGGTCTGAAGGTCGCAGAAACCGCGGATTCTCGATTAACTCAGTTTTTATGCCCCAAACGGGAACGACAACCTATTATAAAAGTTGTACATCTGTAAATTCTATACCTTAAAGATCCTATACATTTTTTTCGTACGCCTAACCGTTTTGGAGATACGACGCGGGCTAAAAAAAAAATATCCAAAAATTATCATCACTTCCTCCAACATCTTCAGCAGCTCAATAGTGTGTAGAGTATATTATCAAGTTCAAACCTGGTTGGGAAAAGACATTGATGCTGAGCAGTGGGTCTGGATTGGGAAGAATGATATTTAGCAGCCAGTACCAACGCAGTTACCACCAGAACCAGGCATATTGTTAAATTCAATTTTTTGCAACTGTACGAAGGGTTGTGCACGAAAATGTAGCTGCAGGAAAATAGGACTGAATTGTTCAACAGCTTGTGGCCATTGCCGCGGTCACTCCTGCTTGAGTACCGCACCTATAGTTGGGTTGTTGCAGTAAGTTAAAACTTGAGGAGAATCTATATTAAACAATAACAATTATTCATAAAAAATCATTAGAAACATGTAGAAGTTGAAAAGAAAGTCTTATAATATTATAATATTAATTACAAAAATATATGCATTTAAAACGGAGATGACATAATAACGGCAGTCTGTAGAGAAGTTAGTTATAAAACGACGAGAAACTCGCTGATAGTGACGGAAAAAAAAGACAATCACGACAGTTTAATCTGACATTATATTTAACGTCAAATTCAACTGACGTTCATAGGTTACAATTCAGTCTAGTTTAACAGCATCTAGTTATGGATAAATATAAATACAGATAGTGTTTTCTGCCGTACTGTGTAAATAATACCACCAATTCACCAGAAAAACTGTTGTGTTCCAATAATAAACGCTGAACGTAATAATGAATGATTCAAAGCCACCAGAGAAGGACCAAGTCTTCTTATTGTGGAGACCATTTCAATGTCAAGTAAAGTAACAAATTACAATGTATTCTAAGCGTTTTATTTGTGGTAAGTTGTATCTTAATGTAGGAATTTAATTTTTAATATGGGTTTATGTTGTAGGAAAAACGGCCGCATTACAAGACTTGTGTGACGTTCTAGCTGTTACAAATTTAAATTACCCGCCAAACTGGTGGATAAAACAGGGTGTATTACTGTATTCTTAACGACTCTAGATTAGAATGTTATTCATGCTTTGACTTCCTAAAAGGAGGGAAATGGCTTTAATCTGCTTTTATGTATTTTATCTAGTTTATGTTGGAATAAAGTGCAGTTGTTTTTGTTAGCTATTGACTATTTATGAAGCTCCCTAGACGCCCCATAATACTAGGATGATCAATAAATTAAGAAAGGAAATTTAAAAACTCGCCGTTGAAAAACTATATGAAACAAACTGTGAGTCGTCTAAAGTCGGTGAACACAATCATTCGGAAATGGCGTTGGATTGTAGTTATAAATGCCCTTTGAATTATGTGTGTTATAAATACATATCATTGTTTATTGCATAGATAGATACTAGCATAAAGTACTTACCTATTTATTATTTTTTGTTATAATACAGACCTTTCTTGATATCTTCGTAAGTCTCATTCTGACTCTTCTTAGAATAAGTGAGCATCAATGGATAATAAATAATTTCTTTCGTAGATAAACTTATTTTGTTGTTTTCAGTTAGATATGCATCCTATATAGTTAATAGGAAATAAAACAATGAAAAGGAAATATTTAATAAAATACAAAGTATAGTTAACAAATTCATCTAAATTAAATAATAAAATACATATTAGACATATTATGTAATATTAATAAGATAAGATAAAGGAAGTTCTTGAAGAAATTACAGAAATTACAATAGTTTGTACTGTCTATAGCAACTGTAACGTAAGTACCTTGCTGCTTTTGCACTTCCAACCTATGCAATGTCAGAACGATCGTCTCTTTTTAAAAATTCCCTGACCATAAATATACAGTTCATCTCAAACTTATAGCAACATGAGGCCCAGTGTTTCAATGCAAAGATAAGCACTTTATCCTACAAATAAATTAGCTAGATAGAAGGTTAGAATATGTAGTTGTAATATTAAAGTGTTTAATAAAATCATATTCTAAACTTCTAGCTAATTTATTTGTAGGATAAAGTTATTAACTTTGCATTGAAACACTGGGCCTCATGTTACTATAAGTTTGAGATGAACTGTATCTACCGCAAGTAGAATGTCAGAATTAGCTTTTACAGATATACTGCCTTAGTCGTTTTGTAAAAACATATTAACAATAACTGCAAACATCAATCACTGCTAGCTAAACGTCAAATTTACTTTTGACATATATGACATATATATTTTCTTTCTTGTCAGCAATGTCAACTTATTCGTCTTCATCTGTTCTGCTTATAAGTTCACATCTAACTGCCGTTATGATGTCACTACCGTTTTCGCGGCACATTCAAATAGTCGAAGTTTTAACAATTTTTTAAAATATGTTGCGCTAAGAATTTTTCTTCCAAATTAAATATATAACTAAATTAAGTCCTTCACTACCATATTTCACCATTTTTGAAAATTCGTCAACAACCCAATTGCTATGTATGACGAAATGGACGACGTAGAATCTTATCAGAATGAAAGTAATGACAACGATTTGTCATTGGACGATAACATTTCAGATACCGAAGGAGTCAGAAATATTGACTAATATAAGATCCGGCATGGATTAGGCCTCCTGAGGAAACCATGTAAAAAAAGCACGCCGAGCATTCTACCTCTAGCTCTAAGGTGGTGCGGAAATGAATGCATTTTTTAACTTATTCACTGTAAATAAATCACCGAGCTCTATAACAGCAATATTTAATTTTCATTCTGAGACATAGAAAGCAAGATAATTGCGAAATATGTGGTGCGAAAGAGGTTTGACGGAACTAAATGCATTTTTCACTTAGTCTGCGTCGTATATCCAAAACGGTTAGGCGTACGAAAAAAAATGTTTAGGGCCTTAAGGTAGATAATTTACAGATGTACAACTTTTATAATAGGTGTTGTTCCCGTTTGGGCCATAAAATTTTAGTTAATCGCGAATCCGCGGCTTCCGCCACCTTCCGACGCGGTTTTCACGAACTCCTCCAGGTGTATCATGGCGTTACTACCAAGTGTTATTCAAGATAAACACAATAAATAAACAAATTTTCGTAGGACACGAATTTGGCAGCAAAAGTCTAAAACGCCTGGAGTATAGTATGTTTATATTTTTGTGGTAGCTGATTACGAATCTGAAGTCAAAATTAAGAATTTTGAAATGGTTGCTCTAATATGGTAAATGAAAATAGGATAAAATATTTTAGAAATAAAATTTGCAGAAAAAGTATTAAGTACAATTTATCATATTTATAAAATAAAACAAATTCTTATTGTTGAATAACACAAAAACTCGAGTGAACTCAAAAATTAAAAATGTGCTAGAAACTTATAGTTTTCTTCCCTCTCAAACCGCCGGTCCTTACTTGTGTTGCAGATTCAGGTATAATATCTCTAGGTATATAAGGTATTTTCCTTTGATGTTACCGTCCAACATGGCGGAACGGCAAATGCAAATATTACGTATGTGCAAATGATGTTTAAATGAAACGTTTGATATTAAAGCCTTACAAATATACAACGTGTCCCACTTTGAATAGCCCCCTTTCCATATCTCAGTTATTAGCCATCAGATTTCAACTAAATTTGGATTGGTATCGAAGTCCTGTATTACACCCTTTTCGAGTAAAACAAAACTTATCTCATTGGCATGCATTATTATTAAGAAGAAAGTAGTCGATTTTACAAGAAGTCATATTAGGTATTTTTTTATTGAAAAACTAATGAAATTCATTGATCAGTATACTCTAGAACCCCAATATCCAAAATTTAATAATATTGTGATCTATGGTTTTTGAATTGTGACCTTCTTAAAATTACATTCTTTAAACATTAAATGTTCAAAAACTTTTTCTCGAATAAAAGTCATTCCGTATTTTCTCTTTAAATTCACTTTTTCTACCACTCCATGTCGTCGAGACTTTCAAATTCGGTAATACTTAATACCCGAATAGTTTACAGGGCTACTCAAAATAATTCTTCATGTAAAATTCTTGGCCTACGAGATTTTAAAACATTGAGTGATAAAAAAAGTAAATCAATAAATGATTCAAGTATTTTCAATATATTTTTTTGCTTTAAAATGCTATTAAAATATATAGAAATTTTAGGTTTATCAAAAAATACCTTTATAAAATATATGTCGTAAATATTGTCGTATTCCTTTTGGTTTCCTAATTATATGATTAGGATGTGCATTCTGAATGATATTTTCATCATTACTAGAGACGCAGTACTTGCAACAAATGCTGGAATAGGGAACTATGTTTAATAAAGCCCCTTCGGCAGTGTTCAGAGTCATTTACTGACCGGTTTCGAATTTTTTGGCTCTGATCAGCGCAAAACAGACCCGGACGTCTTTGACGCCTTCGTAGTATGTCCCAATGTATTGGACTTTCCATCAATCGATCCTTATCCCGGTCTGTCTTGGAATTTTCTGTAGGATAGCTTGATCTGAGGCTGACTGTAGTTTTGTGGTTAATCTGTTTTGGTTTTATGTTAGTATAATATTGTTAGTGTTATCTAGTTTTTGAATGTTCTGTTTTGGGCTATGAGTTGCACAGTGTATGGCACTTTTGATTTTAATGTGTATGTTTTTGTTTGGCTCTTGTCATTTTCATTTTTTTAAAGTTGCAAAGTAATAATTTTTTGTTTTTTTTTTGGTATATTTTTCAATTTTTTAGTTAATTTTTTATTTTTGTTTTTGACATACTCTTTTTGTCTTTTTATTGTTTTGTATTATTTTTTTTTGTGTTTTTGGTTTTTTTCAATAACATTTACAATGTTTTTCAGGGGGTGTAAACGTAATTTAGGAAGGGATGTGTGGGAGCTGTGGAAAATTTGTATGTTAATGTGTTGATGAAATGGGGTTTTCTGAAGAGATTTGGGTGTTAGCAAAGTTAGGAAGTAGCCTGTTGAGGGTGAAGTTGTATATTGTTGGGTGCCTGATAGGTCATGTAATAATTGTATTGGGGTATTGAGAGGTAAGTTGTTGGCTAATCTAAGTAGCTTGTTTTTGGCTACCTGTATTTATTTTTTTTGTGAGTTGGGGCTGTAAAGTGGATACAAGATTGGTGAAGCATAGGTTAAGATCGGTTTAATGTATTATTTATATATTAATGTCGTCACATTGGGGGTCAATTTTTCAGGAGAGGGAATAGAGAGGAAATGCGTGTCCAGTACTTCCTAGTATATTTCGGATATGGATGTCAAAGGTCATTTTCCCATCTAGTGTTACGTCAAGGTAGAGGATTTCGTCCCTACAGTCAAATGGTTGACTATGGGTATTAATCTTTGTATTTAAATTGTCTCTACCTCTTGTGAAATATATGGGCTGTCTTGAGCCTCCATTTAATGTAAAAGTCTATAGTTCGATTTATTTGAGCTTCAAGTAAGTCTGTCATGATATCTGCTTCTTTTGACGTCGTCAAAATAGCAGTATCTGCGAGCTCTTTTGCTTTTGATAAAGTTGAGCAATACAAAGTCAGTGACTTGTAAATAGTGTGAGTGGTTCCCTCCAACGACATCTGCTGCAGACACTTTATAGGAGTGTCAACTAGGCAAATATTACTAACGAAGTAAAGATACAGAAACAAAGCACTGAATTATGCATATATTTTATCTACCAATCCTCTATATTTAAGTTAATGCTTTCCACGTATCTTGCAATATTTTTAACATTGGTTCTATGAAATAATTGTGTAACATCTGAGATGCATACTACATGAAACAAGCCTTTGGAAGTCAGATGCTTATATTACAAAGAGTAGAAGCCCCGAGATAGAGCATTAGGGTACTTCAGCAGTAATAATGTTTTTGTATTACAATTTTTTCAATTTAAACAGTCAACTTAATAAAAATATTTGGTAACTGGACTGTAAAATATGTACTTAAATATTTCAGTAACTTGTAGACGTCCGAGAAGATATAGATGTCTCTATACAAAACAAAAGCTGGATTTCATATTAAAAACTTATTGTATTAAAACCTTAACTAGAAATAAAGTTATGTGCCTGTTTTACTCTGAATTTCCTTCCTATATTGCGCGTTTGTTCTTGCTAAACAAATTAAAACGCAGTTAAAATTAGTCAAGCTAGGGTATTGTTCTACTGTTAAAGGGAACATGACTCGCCTGCAAGCTCACACATTAAATTTAATGATTAATACATGACACGACAATGCTCAAGTTCTCAATGACTGTAGACGTCATCTAGTTATTTTTGTTAATACTAGCATCGAATGACCCAGTTATATAGAAGTGCAGCTTAATACAGAAAATAATATGAGAGTGTTACAGAAGCAAGAATCATAAAAATGTAAAGATTGCATTGTAGTACAGTACCTAGAGGTAAAGAATATGTAAAATTTCGGAATAATTTCATATGTAATGATAATGTTTCTTTATGGGTTATTATTGTAGTGAAAGGTATCATCTTCAGTTTATGTATGGTCCAGATACTTGCTCTGAAAACCACCCCTTAATTTAGATAGAATAGAATAGAATAAATTTATTCACCATATATCTTATTACAAAAACAATATATCGGTTTTGTCATTAAAATTCACATAAAATATAAGATATAAAACATAAAAACCAATTAATATAATACATATGTTACAAAAATTGTATAAAACAAACAAATAATACTACAAAAATATATAATAAAAAAGGAAACATAAAAAACAAACTAACACATATATGTACATATAAAGGTAAAGACAGTGGGGAACTGTCGATCAAAAAACTTGGTCGTTATAAAAACAATATTCATTCAAAAATATTTTCAGTTTGCTTCTGAATAATCTAAAAGAATTTTGTGACCGTATTTCTATAGGAAGTTTATTATATATATATAACTACCAGCACAGTGGGGTGATTTTTTATATTTGCTAAGGTTGAAAATATTTATGTGTATTTTCCCCGCACTTCTGGTGAGGTAGCTGTGTATGTCACTATTTGTTTTAAAGGCCATGGCAGGTTAAGATAAGTGTCCGTGCCTTTGTAACCTTTTTGCGTGTGGTTCCTTCCAGTGATATATTTTTGTGTAAGATACTGCCACAAAAAGTTTTGACCTCAAAAACTTCATAATATCTGGGAAAAATTTTTTTTTTGAAAATTCAGAAAAATTTTTTTTTTCTTAATCAAGTGAACCAAATTGTTTGTATTTCACATATATTGTAAATATACTCAAGACAATTTATTACTGATATTTTCATGAAATCTTTTCATGAAGAAAACAAAAATTAATGCTTTTGAATTTTTCGAAAAATTTATATACGTGCTTACCCGTTAGCGACCACCTCTATTTTTTTACTAATTATACACCATATAATAAGCTATAACATATATTTTTTACAAAACTCTATCAAATTGGCAAAGATAATGTTACATGCTGTCACCCCCCTTAGTAAACACCCTGTATCGTGGGTTTGAAAATTATAACACCATGGTAATACTAAACAATAAGTGTAGGCATATCTTTGCCAATTTGACTACGTTACCCCTTCGATAAAGTTTTGTAAAAAATATATGTTATAGCTTATTGTATGGTGTATAATTAGTAAAAAAAAAATAGAGGTGGTCGCTAACGTGAAAGTACGTATATAAATTTTTCGAAAAATTCAAAAGCATCAATTTTTGTTTTCTTCATGAAAAGATTTCATGAAAATATCAATAATAAATTGTCTTGAGATTATTTACAATATATGTGAAATACAAACAAATTGGTTCACTTGATTAAGAAAAAAAATTTTTTTTCGAATTTTCGAAGAAAAAAAAATTTACCAGATATTATGAAGTTTTTGAGGTCAAAACTTTTTGTGGTAGTATCTTTCGCAAGTTTCCCCGGAAGGAACCACACGCAAAAAGGTTGCAAAGACACGGACACTTATCTTAACCTGCCATGGCCTTTATTTAAGTTTATGTGCACGAAACAAGAGATTTTAAATATGTAAATGCATGTCACAGTCATAATTTTTTTTATTTTAAATGCATCTCTGCATGTTTCTCTATGGTTCAATCCAAACAGAATCCGAATGATTTTCTTTTGCATTACAGAGACTCTACTCGCCTCAGCTGATTGACCCCATATACTAACATTGTAGCTAATGGCTGAATATGCTAAAGAGTAGCAGTGTAGTGTATTCATCTACATATTAGGATCATTATATCGCTATGGATATAAAGAATAACAAAAATCAATTATTATTATATATATTTTACAAATGTGCACATCATTAATAAATCCTTTAACAATTTAATTTCGAAATTATTTTAATAGCTAATAACGCTAGTAGCAGTCAAGCTAAGCTAAGTAGCAGTCATTAATGCATTATTATTCAATTCTTTTTTAAAATTTAAAATTGCAAATGTTGCTTTTGTAACTTAGTGCACAAGGTATCTATTTGAGGGATAAAATTTAATGTTGCATCTATCACTGAGCCTAAGAATGTTGGTTTCGTGTTGGTATCAACATATTCTATTTTAGGGCTATCATTAGATGTAATATTTGTAAAATATAAAAATACCGCTTTTTTCATGTTAATAATTAGAGAATTTTTAAAACACCAGTCTTCAAATTGCTTAATGAGTGTAGCAGTTCTATTCTCTAAATGTTCAATGGTATCACTGTGGATTATGACAGATGTGTCATCCGCGTACATAAATACCTCACATTATGTTATATAATCTGGTAAATCATTGACGAAAATAAGAAATAAAAGTGGGCCAATAATGGAACCTTGAGCTACACCGATTTCCATATTAACGATGTTAGACATTTCTGAGTTTATTGAAACTAAAATTTTCCGATTTTCCAAATAAAAAGTTGACCATTTCATAATGTTTCCATTTATTCCTATTATTTTTAATTTGTCCTCAAGAAATTTTGGACTAACTGAATCAAACTGCCGTTAGATCAAAGAAAATACTAGCTACTTTTTTACCTTCATCAAGGTAATGGTATATTTTTTGAACAAATTCTAGTGTCGCTAATTCTGTACATTTATTTTCTCTATAACCAAACTGTCCAGACTGTCAGACCAGACTGTCAGTAAATAAATTATTTGATTCTAAATATAGATGTATTCTATTGGTAACTGCTTTTTCAGGAATTTTAGATAAATAGCTTAGTAAAGTTATGGACCTATGATTTTCCACCAAGTGCGGATCATCTTTTTTAAATAAAGGAATTACTTTACTTAATTTTAAAATATCCGGAAACTGTCCAAGGTTTACCGATAAGTTAATAAGATGCGCAAGAAAATCTGCTATAACGTATTTACAAACAATAGTCGGATAGGTATTTCGTCAACGCCCGTGGAATTCTTGTTTTTCATATTATCAATTATACTAATAATTTCGTCTCCTGCCACAGGTTCAAAGGAAATTGTTGAATTAATTATTTTTCTGGATATTGTATAATTATTCGATAAGTTATTTCCAAAATGGTTATCCAGTTTATCTTTAACACATATAGAAAAATAATTAGCAAATATTTGACACATTTCTTTTTCGTCATTTATTATTATTTAATATTCGAAAAAGTAGTACTGTTTTTTTAAAACGTAGGATATACAGCGTGTCCCCGGATGAGTACCGCACTCTTGTAAACATTGTTATTTTTGATTTTCTGAGAAAAAGTTATTCCTTATAAAAAGTTTCGCTTGTCTTATGAAGTCATAAATAGTTATCAAACTTTAAGATAAATTTTATATAGGGTATTCAAAAAAATTGAAAATATAAAATCGACTTAAAGCAAACTACCTTTTTTTACATTTTTATTGAAAATTTTATTTAACAGTTTTTTCAGTTATGAAGAAAAGTTTAACCGTGAGTTTGGTTGCAAAACAAAGAAGTAACACTTTTCAAAAAAAATTTTATTCGACTGCCTAAATTGAAAACTATTCCGCATGTAGACCTCCTACTAGAACACATTTTTCTAAGCTTTTTCTAAATTCTTCATAAACAGATGAGATTACATCAAGTAATGCCATGGACGAAGCCATGAATTAATGTCATTTTCGGGGATAATATAACTAGTGTTATGATTATCATCGGTGATAGCCCGAGGTAAAACCGATGACAATTGACCGAGTGCGAAGCACGAGTTTAATTTTCTATAGGTTTTAACGAGTGGTATCACCGATTACACAGGCCCACAAAAAAAAAAGTTGTCTGCGCCGGGGTACTGACCATACCTATCCCTTGTATTTTGTACCGCTGAACACAAATCTGACCTTAGTTTTTCCCCTATACGTCAGGTTTTTTTTTAACAGCAAATAAATATATAAATATCACGATTCAACATGACTTTTTTTGCTGTTAAAAAAAAACCGGACGTGTAGGGGAAAAACTAAGGTCAGATTCGTGTTCAGCGGCTCAAAATACAAGGGATGGGTGTGGTCAGTACCCCCGCGCAGACCACTTTTTTTGGTTGCTACTGTGCCACACTCAGTGTGGAACAATCTCACAAAAAAAAGTCATCTGCGCGGGGGTACTGACCATATCTATCCGTTGTATTTTAAGCCGCTGAACACGAATCTGATCTTAGTTTTTCACCAGCACATCAGGTTTTTCTTTTAATAGCATATAAATATATAAACATTAGACTTTTTTGCTTTAAAAAAAACCTGACGTATAGCGGAAAAACTAAGGTCAGGTTCGTGTTCAGCGGGTCAAAATACAAGGGATAGGTATGGTCAATACCGCGGCGCAGACAACTTTTTTTTTTGTGGGCCTGTGTTATTAATCATAACACGTGTTATATTTGGTGAGAGAATATAATGAACGGTAACAGAGAATAAATTTTTTAAAAAGACGAACATTTTAAATGATCTGTCAGTTTGACAGTAAATATTACAATCAATACAATAATTATTTATTTATTCATTACAATACATATTTTCAACGTTAAATGTACAACTTTGATATACATCAATCAGTACAATAATTATTTATTTATTTATTACAGTACATATTTTGAACGTTAAATGTACAGTTTTGATCTACAACTTGTGGATTACGCATTCGGTATGGGAAACTGAAACACTATTAGATGTTTCAATCCCTCTCATCTTATTTATACCGGCGCGGTAGCTCATTACCGGCGCCGTAGCTCAATCGGTTAAGGCGTATTGAGTGGCGAATACGCTGATCGACTGCCTACCGCGCTCTGGGTTCGACCCCCAGCCCCGGTATTGACAACACCGGTGGGTGTGGATGTATGTCTGCGTTTTTCCAAATGTGTAACCCCCTTCGGCACAGCCTTGGCTATGGGGTTGTCTACTATCTGTGGTGTGTTTTTTTGTGTTTTATTGACTATTTCAGAATGTCGTGGGAATTGCATTTGTAAATAAGACTTTAAGGACTTTGAGTTATTTTGACCAGTTATCTTCATGACTTGTTGCTCTGGTATATCTGCGTTCACCAAAACGGTTACAGCTGTTTATCTATAAGAGTGATTTGTCGCTTTTTTGTTGGTGGTATCAATTCCCACTTTTTGAGCGGTTTCCTTTGTCTATTTGGAGATAGTATTAACACCTACGGGAAGGTTTTTATACCATGCTGTAGTACTTCCTAATCTTCAATTTCTGTTTGACGTTAGGAAAAATCTATCGGTCGTTACATTATCTGATCGTTTTCCCATTAGTTTTAGAAACAATCGAACTGGACACACATCAGGATCTACTGTATTAGGTATTAACTATTTGCTATCACGACAAGTTTTGTCCCCTCCTTGATTCGTTTTGTTGAATACTGGATTGTATTCAATTCGGTTAGTAAAGTTTCCAGAATTGTCAGTTTCTTGCTTGAAGTGATAAATGGATGCAGACGCAGCTTCGTTACCACGCCATGCCAATTTTTTAGCGACAATGTTAAAGAACTTTTTTCGAAGCCCTTCAGGCTTATTCTCGTTCCAGATTTTTTACAGTTTTTTAGTGTAAAAGCAACAGCACTAATCTTTTTTTTTTCTTGTATTTCCTGCAGTTGCTTTCTTTTAGAATCGCGAGCTACCCTTGCTTCTTTAAATTCCATGTCAGTAAATGGATTGAACTTGATATTATATTCAGTGAAGAATTTTTTTTGTATAATTTTTGCTGCGGAGTTCCATAATGTTTTGACAACACATTCTTTATATTCTTGGCCGTCTCTTCTTCTCATGTTGCAAGCATAATTTATTAATATTAATGCAATTTCTGGAATCGTAGTCTCTTGCGTTATTTTGATTCTCCTTGAAACGCAAAATTCCGTGAACTTGTTCCACTGAGATTCTTTGTTAATTTTGGTATTTTTTGGTGTTTTTATCTCAATTAACTTTCGAATCTCTTCCTCGCTAGCATTTCCCCATCGACGGTGATCTACTGGTTGAAACATTTTTCTGCTTAAGAGCACTATTTTCTGATTTCGACTCGTCTATTGAAACTTTCTGTCACTTTGACAGTAAATTATTTTATTCATTAAAAACAAGTGACAGTCCATATGCGGTGATAAAATTATCACCGATTTGATAGATAGCCTATTATGCTCTTTTGTTTTCGTATTTTAACCAATGAAATTAATCAAAAATGTACCATGTGACACGTGAATTATATTCTCGGGGATAATATAACTAGTGTTATGATTATCATCGGTGATAGCCAGAGGTAAAACCGATGAAAATTGACCGAGTGCGAAGCACGAGTTCAATCTTCTATAGGTTTTAACGAGTGGTATCACCGATTATTAATCATAACACTTGTTATATTTGGTGAGAGAATGTAATGAATATAATGAACGCGGGGGGGCAAGGGTAGGCAACTGCCCACCCAATATTTTGAAAGAACGTTAAATTGTTTAAGGCAAATTAGGCGAATTCCGAAATTTTTCCGGAAAAAATAATAAGTATGACAGTTACGCCAACCAAGTCAAAGGTTTTCAATACAATTAGGCAAAATCCCTGCCTACCCAATAAAAATGCTGAAATTACGTCCTATCCTTAAGGATAGTTGGCCAGCTCATATATAGTAGGTTATGTCATCTGTGATGTGAGTATATGTTATTAACGTTCAAGAACTCGGTGGCAACTATACTTAACCCTCAATTGGCGCGACGCAACGTGGCGAACGTTCTATGTCTAAAGGCAGTCCTGACGTCCCTGGAATCGCATGTGTTATCCGCAATGTGGCTTTATAAAAAGCCAAATTATTTATTTTTGTTATATAGTACTATATATAGGTAACGAATACTTACTAATCTGTTTTGAAAAATAACTTAGCAGACGAGCATCAAATATAGCTATTTTTTTTATTTCAAACATAAAGGGACGAAACTAAATTAATTAATTATTTTTACAGGTAGTGGCAAAATATCTGATAAACGGTGAAAAAAAACTAAATTAAAATGCACAACTTTATCAGAGTAGATACGGAAAATGCTAAGTATCAAAATATGAAGATAGTTAATTTTTACGGAATTTCAGATTTTTGCACCAAGTCCCCGGACTATAACAAATTTTCACAAAATTTTTGAAAGTTACAGATTTTACTTTAATTCGTAAAAATACGACAAAATCAAAATAAAATGGACTTAGAACCGGTTCCTACCAATCCAGTAAGATGACAGGTTTTATTTTAACTCGTTAAAATTTGATAAACGATCTACGTTAAAATAAAATGAACTGAAAAACAGACTTACTGGTATTCTCTCAAAATATCTGCTATGCTCTTTTTCTCTTTAGGAACGGTCCTACGGAAAATTACTTGAACATAGTCGTTTGGATATAATCGACTCTTTCTAGAGCACAATTAGTTTAATAATCTATATTTACTGTGAAATATACCTTAACGGTTCGGAAATTATATTTTGATACTTTTAATCGAAATTATTTAAATTATCACTTTTATACACTTATTCCTGTAGAATAGTTTTTATCTAGTAAATATAAAAAACTCTGGTAAAAACGGCGGCTGAGTTAGATGTTATCAGTACTTGCTTAGACGGCTTGTTTACCTCAGCGGCCGGTCGGAGCGGAATTGATTTTTTAATCTAATATTCAGACAACTGAATATTCGCTTTTGGTCGGCCACTAGCGCCGCTAGTATCTATTTTTTAATCAGTTGCCAACGTTGTAGTAACCTTCTCACGGCCTGATTTATTACATTTTCTATTTAAAGTAGAATCCTACATCACGGTTAAACTATTCAATTTATAGGAAATCTATTATCGCGGTTTATAACATACTTGAGTCACCCTATTGAATGTTGCCGGTAAAATAAATATGAATAGTTTGATGAGTTTATACCTAAAATAATTATCTCGGACACGGTTTTATCCTGAATACAATGATTTACAACAAATAAATTCGAATGTAAGCGGAACAAGTAACGAAGGATAGTATTAATTAAATTCATTTTTGGCATCGGAAAAACATTTCGTTACAGTGCCATATTATTTCCGTGGTTGGAACAGGTCACCATACTAAGCTAAAGTGGTCAATTTTTGAGTGAAAAATAAATAATAGTCTACCGGCTGACATTTGGTACATTGCTTATTTGAATTATAAAATACTCAAAAATACTTGTGCCATACCGTTTTATTGGGTGGAAGAGCCAGACACATTGCATGATGTAGCCTACTAAACAAATGTATTCAATAAATTTTGTTGCCATACCAAATATGTGGATGTAAAGTTTTGCCATACTGAGAAGCAGTTTATAAAATTTGATGTAATAATTTATAGTGTTGTATTTACTTTACCTTACCGTGTGGATCTTCGTTTTTTTATTAATTTATAGGAAATATAGTTAAAAGTACTGTTGCCATAGATTAAAGTGGTTGTCATACCTATAAGTAATTTAAAAATGTGCGCTATCGTCACATGATATTTCAAAATGTATATTAAAAATGTGAAACTGCAGTTTTTTTTAAATGAAGTTTTCTCTGCATAAATAAACACATTGAAGCAGATAAATATAGTTTAATTTTTATAAGATGACACTATCGGCAATAAAACGCCAGACGAAGAAGAATGCATATCTCACCTTTTTTCGCGCCTATTCGAGCAGAGAACGATTGCAGTCCCGCCCCTAAGTTTGTAGATACACGTGGTTTCATTTCTTGTCTTGCTCTTGCTCAGAGGGAAACGGACAAGATAAATTTCTTTGTCCGAAATTGGCTTCAGCCCGTCAAAATATTTAAAAGGTTAGATCAGAACCTTAGGACAAGACCTTTTTTCACCCTTTTTCGGAAATAAAAAGTGTGGTACAAAAAAACTAATGCGACAGATTTTTTTAACATCAAAATCGGTTTAAGCTTGTGAAGGAACATGGGATAGGATGGTTCTGATCAAAAGCGCAGCACTTTTCTTTTCGTTGAGCTGTGTAATTGACAGCAAGAAAAGCATTGGCACTTGCATTTCCTTCATTTTTACCGACATTGGATGAAGTCGTTAGTGTTTCAAGCGGTAGAAAGTCGCACCTTAAAATCTGTCATAAGCTCCCGATCTATATGATCTTCGTTTTACTTCCACATCCAGTGGAAGTATACGAGTAGTAACGACAAAAAAAATTTTGAAAATTTTTATTGTTCAAATAGGCTTAGAATGTCATGAAACGTCGAGATTTTATGTTTGAGCGAAAAAAAAAATTCTGTCTGTCTGTCTGTAACTTTTTTGTGCTCACGATTACTCTGGAACCGTTGAAGATATTGACTTGAAATTTGGTACACATATGTACTTTAACGGATCTGGAACTGGATTATATTTTCATCTTATTCCGTAGAAGGGTTGGGGGGGTAAATTGGGGTAAATTGGGGTAAATGGGGGGTAAATAGGTAAATCAAGCAAGTAAGGGTCCATAAAATTGGTATTTAGTATATACAAGGGAAGCTAACATCTCAAAAAATTTTGTGGCATTAGCCACCCCCACCTCATTATTTAAGGGGATGAAAAAAAATGTGATTTAGTGTGTGTACAAGAACCAAAAACCTCAAAATATTTTTTTACTTCATTCACCCCCACTACCACTCCCTATCACCACCCCCACCCCACTATCGATGTGGGATATCGTTTTATGGGTTTTTGGGGTAGACGATTTCAAATATTATATTATTAAAGTTCCATAAGCAATTATTTCCACATACAAAATTTTTTCGTTGTGAGAGACTTGGATAGAAAATCTGAATGTGGAAGTAGTGATTCCTTGGGCAGCGGTTTTCGTATTTGCGAAGAGTATAAAGAACATGATTTAATTTAAAAATAAAAGTGTATTGTGTACTGTATAAAAGTTTTTTCGGACGTTGTACAGATTTAAATACTATTTGTATCGCTGGAGGTATTTTTTCCAATACATATAAAATACGAAATTCTGTTTAGTTACTTAATTTATTTAAGAAGTTATCTGATGAATATATAAGTGTATATACCCATTTTTATTTCACTCTTTTGTAAAAGTTTAATTCGAGACGTTTAAGTAAACTGTTAAATACTAAAAAGATGTAAGTTTCTTCTGAAGTTTTCTTGTTTAATTATTGTTGAAAGTTGTTGAAAGTTGTATTTACATCACAAGGTAAAGTAAAATCTACACAATTTTGTATATCCACAACAATATTCAAGTTTCTAAAGTGCATTAGGTTGTATTTTAGTCTAGTCTCAATTTATACGACTTTCGTACAAACATTCGTATAAATTATGTTAACACAGAGTAATAACATCGTAGCGAAAATTTACATCTAAATCTATGTCTCAATTTTAAAGTAAGGGATATTTGAATTATAGCTTACAGAAAACGAGATTTCCGTATACATACATAGATAAATAAGTAGATAGGGGAGACATATCTTATTGAAGGGAGGGAAGTGAATACGTCTATAAACCTGAGAGGTCGGTTGATTGGAAGTAAAGCTGGAAAAGTTGAGATAAGACAAGTGAAATTTTTTTAAGCAAATAACTTTTCTTATACAGATTGTTTCTAAATTGTTATAAAAACTTTAGCAGGTGGTTCTTCATAAATAAAATTAGAAAAAAGTTTATGTGGACCTGTGTCTGAAAATGCTTCCTAAAAGAGTTGCGGTGAAAAAGTGCTTTTTATTTACTCTTTAAATCGGTCTTATTAACAATTTATTATTATTAACTGTACTAGATTCATGCCATTCAGGGTTGGGCAAAATCAGATTTGTATTAAGAGTATAATCTGCGGTCAGTGAAATGAAGAAACGAATTATTCGGCTTATTTTTGAAGATAGAAACTTCAAATTTTGTACGTATGTATTAAAATATATATTCTAGTTCGTCACGTTTTTATTTTTTTGTTTTAGTCAAAAACACGTGATCAACGAAAAAATGGACGTCGAAAAATTGGAATTTACAAAAAACGAAATCGTGACGACCTAGATAGTCCATAATTAATTACGTGGATAAAATATAACCTCTTGTTTTTCAAACATAGATTCAATAAATAGTTTCCAATTTTGCCGTCAATAGATGGCACTCGCCTCGGCATTCGCATAGCTTTACACGCTCTCAGACTTTAGGGAGGAACTTGTTGTCATGGAGACCTGACGCGAATGAATGCTTGCCAGGGAAGCATTTAGGAGTTCTGGTAATATCTTAAATTTATTTATAAATTATTTTATCTTACAGGAATGACTTAATAGATGAAATTCTTGAAAATGTTAATACATAAATAAAAGGTGCCAAATAGACAGGACCGTTTTGTATAAACACTCCTACAAATTTTATTATGAAAATTTGAATGCGGTTTTTAGTTAGGTCAGAAATCAATTTATTCGAAATTATTACCAAGCAAAATGTACAGGGTGTCCCAGTCAACGCGCTATGCTGGGTTTTCTCGGTAGTTTCTGAGATAAGTTTATGGTTCAAAATCCAATCTGACGTAGGTTTTCCGAGGAATCTCATACTGCTAAGATATTTAGGAATCCAAAATGACGGACGAATTTCGTCATCTACGATCCTATTCGACTGAAAATCGATATCTGGGGGTTTTCGGGGATGCGGTTTACGAATTTTTGGTCAAAATTTAGGAATCCAAGATGGCGGACGAATTTCGTCATCTATGGACCTATTCGACTGAAAATCGATATCTGGGGATTTTCGAGGATGCGGGTTATGAATTTTTTATCAAAATTTAGGACTCCAAGATGGCAGACGAATTTCGTCATCTATGGTCCTATTTGACTAAAAATCGATATCGGAGGGTTTTCGGGGATGCGGGTTACGAATTTTTGGTCAAAATTTAGGAATCTAAGATGGCGGACGAATTTCGCGATCTATAGTCCTATTCGACTGAAAATCGATATCTGGGGGTTTTCGGGGATGCGGGTTACGAATTTTTGATCAAAATTTAGGACTCCAAGATGGCGGACGAATTTCGTCATCTATGGTCCTATTTGGCTGAAAATCGATATCTGGGGGTTTTCGGGGATGCGGGTTACGAATTTTTGATCAAAATTTAGGACTCCAAGATGGCGGACGAATTTCGTCATCTATGGTCCTATTTGGCTGAAAATCGATATCTGGGGGTTTTCGGGGATGCGGGTTACGAATTTTTGATCAAAATTTAGGACTCCAAGATGGCGGACGAATTTCGTCATCTATGGTCCTATTTGGCTGAAAATCGATGTCTGGGGGTTTTCGGGGATGCGGGTTACGAATTTTTGGTCAAAATTTAGGGAACCAAGATGGCGGATGAATTTTGTCATCTGTGATCCTATTCGAATGAAAATCGATATCTGGGGATTTTCGGTATGCGGGTTACGAATTTTTGGTAAAAATTTAGGAATCCAAGACAGCGGACGAATTATAACTATATTTTGACCCCCCTTTATTTATGTTATTATTGGAGACAAAAAAAAGTTTCGTATAAGAGTTGTAAGGTTGTATACATATTTTTTTAAATGCAATTAAAAAACAATTGCTTGGATATGTCACGTGATATAACAATGAAGGTTGCTTTTTAAATGAAAAACCCTGTATATTTTTACATATTCTTTTAGATCCTTTATCCCCGATTTCAAACATATAAGGATCTAGCTGTAATATTTTTTGATATATCGGACATTAAATATGCTCCAAACATGCATATAGGTATTTTAGGGTTTCTGACGGAGCGCAGTCAGTGGCGGATTTAGGGGGGGGGGGCTATAGGGTAAAATCCAAGCGCGGCAATTTTTTTGAAAAACACCAAAGACATAAAAACAAAAAATTATTATTATTAATATGTTCTATCAGAACATGTTTAATTTATTTGAGAACGTGTTTTTTATAATAACTAGACTAAAGTTCCTTATTATAGTCAACAGTACAGGGTGGGTGTGCAAACGTTAGAACCTCATTTAACTTCTTTATTTTTGGAGTTACGTAAATACGTTCAAAAATAAAAGTTATGAGATATCACATGTATTTTCCAAACATCATTTCAGCAAAACAATTCAAACAAGTCGAATTTCGGAGATATGAGCTTTACCTTGGTTTTACTTCCACATCCAGTGGAAGTATAGTAACGCCAAAAAAATTTTTTTTAAATTTTTATTGTTCAAATAGGCTCAGAATGTCATGAAACGTCGAGATTTTAAGTTTGAGCGAAAAAAAAATTTCTGTCTGTCGGTCTGTAACTTTTTTGTGCGCACGTTTACTCTGTAACCGTTTAAGATATTGACTTGAAATTTGGTACACAAATGTACTTTAACGAGATCTGGAACTAGATTATATTTTCATTTTGTTCCGTCAGAGGGTTGGGGGGTAAATTGAGGTAAATTTGAGGTAACCAGCTAAATCAAGCAGCTAAGAGTCCAGAAAATTGGTATTTAGTATATACAAGAGAAGCTAAGGTCTCAAAAAATGTTTGGCATTAGCCACCCCCACCCCATTACTAAATTTTTTCGTTGTGAATGAGTTGGATCAAAAATCTGGATGCGGAAGTAGTGATTCCTTGGGCAGCGGTTTTTTTAAATAGAACACCCCCATATATTTTTACACCATTTGAAAGGCCATAGAAAAATCTTTTCAATGATATATGACCCAGTATTTTTCTTAAAAACTATAGTAGATATTAAGTTTTATATTTTCTTACATTAAGTCATGGTAGTCCGAAAAATATATACAGTCTGTTTCACTTTTTAATTTTTTTTCCGATTTGAATCTAATTTTACTTATGGAACAAATTAGGATCTACTTATTACCAGAAAAAAATTCACGTCCTACAAATGCAAAGCCACCTGCGGTACCAAAATATGCGGATAAAATCAAAAAATCATATTAGGCATATTTTTATTGGAAAATTTTGTTAATGAAAGAATTGTTCAGAAACCTTAAGTCCAAAATTTAATCAAAAAAAATATATAAATTTTTATTAAAATAATGTCCAAGTCCGAAAATATCATTTGAATGGGTTTTTTCGTTTAGAAAACTGTACTATGACAATTTTGTTTGAAATTAAACCCAAGCTGCCAGGTAGTTGTAAAACAGTTTTTTTTTTAAATACCTAATTATTTTCAAAATTTTTTAAATTTCAAGTTTTTCATTTTTTAATTTTGATTAAATTTTGGCCATTTTGGACAATTCTGAACAAGTTTTATTAACAAAATTTTCCGATAAAAAAATGCCTAATATGATTTTCCGATTTTCTCCACATATTTTGGTACCGCAGGTGGCTTTGGTACCGTAGGAGGCGAATGTTTTTCTGATCATAAGTAGATACTAGTTTGTTCTATACTTAAGTAAAATGCGATTCAAATCGGAAAAAAAATAAAGTTATTGGGGTGTTACCATTTCAAGTGAAACACACTGTATCAATTATTGAAATTCTCCATTTTATTTAAAATAAAGTGAAATTAGACAGAACTAACATATTGTTTATTTTAATTTACATACTTTTGTTTTCCATGGCTAATTTGATAAATTGTAAATTTATAGTAAATTAGACAAAATTTGTTTAAGATAAGTACCATGTATTATATTATAAATACAAAGCTTTTTTTATGGCGTTTCAAATGGTACATATATGGAGTGTTCCTTTAAAAAAAAGCAAAGTAAAGTTCATATCTCCGAAATGCGACTTTCAATAGGCATGTCCACAAAATTTTAATTTCAATTGGGAATGGTAGAATTATCGATATTGTACACTAATTTAACAATAAAAAAAACCGCTGCCCAACTTCCACATCCAGATTTTCTATCCAAGTCACTCACAACGAAAAAATGTTGTATGTGGAAATAATTGTTTAATAATATAATATTTGAAATTCTCTACCTCAAAAACCCATAAAACGATACCCCACATCGGTAATAGGGTGAGGGTGGTGATAGAGGGTGGTAGTGGGGGTGGATAAGGTAAAGAAATATTTTGAGGTTTCTAGTTCTTGTACACACACTAAATTAAATTTTTTTTCATCCCCTTTAATAATGGGGTGGGGGCTAATGCCAAAATTTTTTTTGAGACCTTAGCTTCTCTTGTATATAGTAAATACCAATTTTATGAACTCTTACCTGCTTGATTTACCTATTTACCCCAAATTTACCCCAATTTACCCCCAACTCTTCGACGGAACAAGATGAAAATATAATCTAGTTCTAGATCTCGTTAAAGTACATAAGTGTACTAAATTTCAAGTCAGTATCTCAAACGGTTCCAGAGTAAACGTGCGCACAAAAAAAAAGTTAGACCGACAGACAGACAGAATTTTTTTTGCTCAAACTTAAAATCTCGACGTTTCATGACATTCTAAGCCTATTTGAACAATAAAAATTTTTAAAAAATTTTTTTGTCGTTACTATACTTCCACTGGATGTTGAAGTAATATATGTATCCTTATTTTGCCAGTTATTCGTAATAGGCATCACCCCAACATAACGAGGATTTTTGGTAATTTTTCAATAAAAATTCTTGGCCTATGAAGTAAAAAAATATTTTGAGGTTTTTGGTTCTTGTACATACACTAAATCACACTTTTTTTCGTCCCCTTAAAAAGTGGGGTAGGGGTGGTAATGGGGGTAGCTAATGTCAAAAATTTTTTCGAGACCCTAGCTTCTCTTATATATACTAAATACCAATTTTACGGACTCTTACCTGCTTGATTTACCTGTTTACCTCCCCATTTACCCCAATTTACAACCCAACCCTTCGATGGAATAAGATGAAAATATAATCTAGTTCCAGATCCCGTTAAAGTACATAAGTGTACCAAATTTCAAGTCAATATCTTAAACGGTTCCAGAGTAATCGTGCGCACAAAAAAGTTAGACAGACAGGCAGAATTTTTTTTTCGCTCAAACTTAAAATGTCGACCTTTCATGACATTCTAAGCCTATTTGAACAATAAAAATTTTCAAAAATTTTTTTGTTACTATACTACCACTGGATGTGGAAGTAATCAATATTCTATTTTCAAGAAAAAGAACGCCATTGCCATGTAAACCGGAAGTGATATTTAAAATTTACATGCCTTTTTTTACTTCCCTTTAATGCTTTAATAGTCAATTAAGAACATAAATAATCCGATCAATTCTTCTTTGATGTTCAATTATATGTTTCTTAGCGGCATAGATTCCCCGAAAAAAAAAAAAAAAAATACTTATCTCAAAAACTACCGAGAAAATCGGACATAACACGTTAACTAGGACACCCTGTACACTGTAAATATACATTATGTACCTACAGATAGTTTTTTCTTTTAATTAAAAACCACTGCCTAAGAAATCACTACAACCGCATTCAGTTTTCCTACTCAAATTACTTTAAATAAAAATTCTTGTGCACCCAACGCGAAATTCGACTCTGTACGACAGAAATATGTTTGAACTATTTATCTTATATATTACACAATATGTTATTCTCCGCCTTTTTACTTGGTCGGCATATTTCATTGATCAAAGGTGCACGCCCACCCGTATATACCTTTTTCATATATATCAATGAAAATATGTTTTGTCTTAACGCAGATTATCCTCTTAATATAATAAAAAAACATTGATTTTTTTTTTAAGAAAATTCTAATATTTCCTGTTTTATATTTTTACCCAGCTATTTTGTTAATTTTTCTACTTAGTGATGCAGTTGATTTAAAGCCATCAATTTGTATTTTGTTCATTATAAGCATAACAAATTATGCATAACAACAAACTATGTCTGGTTTGTTCTGTTTGTTACCTTACTTTATTTTTTTTTGTCGTATGTATTCAAAATTTGAAAAAAACAGTTTTTAGTTTTCTTACATGTTTAGTTAATTTTTTAACCTCTCCGTAAAAAACAGAAATGTTATAAAATCGGTCCAGAAGTGAAAATTGAGATAAGACCATAAGGTTTCGTACGTCTATGATTAAAATATTTTCTGGTTATGAAATAATAACGTCTATTAAAATAAACTCATATGCCAAGTTCCTCAGTCCTCATCATGTTACTTGACTAGTAAATAAAAATCAATTTTTCTTTATCCTCTTTTTGGGACCGTAACTTGCTTAGAAAGCCTTTTCGTATTGTGATATCTTGAGATATCTTATTAATAATTTATAATTTAGTAAACACATTTAGTAAGTGTATTTAACAATTATTTCTCGTTAATAATAAAACTACCAAGTCTGGTTGCAAACTGATATATTTTCACATGACCAATACAGACACCTACAAAAAACCCACTTGATATAAAAACCATATAAAGTAATCACATAAGAAATCATACTTTCTTATTTATATCCATAAAGATATTACACCCTCACCCTTAATCTAACGTACATAAACGAGCTTATTTACAAAAGAAAATAACAAAACTGTTAATAAACCAATAAAAGCAAAATATTAAATTGAAAAAAAATAACAACAAAAAAAAATAGATTTTATTTACATACCTTTGTCATTTCAGGATTCAGATATTGGTGATAAAAAGTAAATTAGTAAATTAATGACTTTTTTTCTGGGTCTAAAATTATATGTTTTTGTTATGACCTTTTCAGGTGATTTATTACTAATACCTGACGGCCCTGCAATATTATGTTCAGTTTCTGAAAAAACATTCTTATCAGGTTTTCCATTGCTTATATTTACTGGTATGTCTAAATTAGGAATATCATTGTTGTTTTCATTATTGGAAATAATTTGATTGTCGTCAATACTTGGATTCCCGATTTCCTCGTTTATATTAGAATTATCGGAAAATTGCAAAGATTTTCTGCATTTACGAATTTGATCCGAATGTCTTATTACATTCTTTCCATTTTGCATTTAAATTTCAAACATAGTTGAACCCAGTTTATTTTTTATTAATCCTGGAATCTAAGTAGGACTAACAGGATTTTTATAATCTCTACACAAAATTCTTTCGCCAATATCAATTTTTTTATCCTGTCCACCATGATTTCTAATTTGTTTTTCAATTTTATCCTCTATAAAAATTCGATTGTTAGGCCTAATTAATTCTAGTCTAGTTTTTATTTTCCTGCCGAACATTTTTTCAGCAGGACTTTCTCCGGTATAATGCCTGATCTAAATTTTGTTTTTCCAAATATGCTTTTTTAAGGGCGGACTTGACAGATTTTACAGCATTTTCAGCTGCACCATTACTAGAAGTATGATACGGAGCTGTAAAAACGGGCCGAATTCCGTTTATCGACAAATAATTAACAAATTCACTTGATGAAAATTATCAGTTACGACAGGTCGGGTAAACCGAATCTAGCAAACAAAGGTCTTAAAATATTAATTACACAAGAAGCACTTGTTGATTGCATTTTAAAAATTTCCATCCATTTGGAAAACGAATCAATGATAACTAAATATTTGTTTCCATAAATAGGACCTAAAAAATCCATATGAATTCTTGACCATACTGATTGACTCAATGGCCACGGTGTTAGGGTAGCTTTTGGTGGGTTATTGTGTAATGTGTTACAAACTTGACAGTTTTGACACATGTTTTCAATTTCCAAATCAATTTTTGGCCACCAAACATAAGACCTGGCTAATGATTCACATTTCGTTATACCTAAATGAGTAGAATGTAATTCACTTAAGACATACATTTTTAATTGTTCAGGTATGACCACCCTATATTCCCTTTTTTGCCAAAATATTTTAAGATTTTCTTGTAAATTAGACTTGTCAGGCCAACCCATTAAACAATAATTATACACTTTATTTAAAATACCATCTTTTTTTGTTTCAATGGCCACATTTTTATGATTTATGGGTAATTTTTCTTCTATATGAAAAATATTACTAAAACCTAAATAATTAATTTTCGGACCTGGTAAAGGTAAACGAGAGAGACAGTCAGCATTTGCATTTTTATCAGAATTTACAAATTTAATAGAGTAATCGTAAGCTGATAAAATAATGCTCCACCTCTGTAGTCTACTAGCCGCATAAATTGGAATACCTTTTTTGTCCTCGAAAATACTTACTAATGGTTTATGGTCAGTTATTAAAGTAAAATGACGTGAATAGAGGTATTGATTAAATTTTTTTTTAAACCAAAAATAATGGCACTTGCTTCTCTGTCAATACATGACATGGCTCTCGCGGAGGAAGAAAACGTACGCGAGGCATATGCGATCGGCCGGCTGTCTCCGATAGGGTAGACATGCGAAATAACCGCGGATGCGCCATACGCGCTTGCATCGCATGCTAAAGTTACTGGTAAATTGGGATTATAATGTACAAGTACCCTGGACGATATTAGCTCTTTCTTAATATTTTCGAAAGCCCTCTGTTGAGCATCACCCCAATTAAATCGTTGATTTTTTCTTAAAAGAATATAAAGTGGTTGCAATTTTGTACTAATATCAAAAATAAATTTTGAATAGTAATTTACTAGACCTAAAAAGGCTTTAACTTCAGTTACTGCCTCAGGAATTTTCATGTTTACAATAGCTTCTATTTTTTGTTTATTTGTTTATTTGTATGCAAACCATTTTTGTTAATTGTATACCCTAAATAATCAAGTTTTTCTACTCCAAAACTACATTTATCCATTTTAATTTTTAAATTATATTTATTTAATCTCTCAAAGACTTGTATTAAAATTTGAATGTGTTTTTCTTCGTTTTCCGCCGCTATTAGTATATCATCTATAAAAAGTGCTACCCCTTCTAAACCTAAAAAAATCTGTTCCACAGTTTTTTGAAAAATACTCGGGCTTGAAGCTACTCCGTAAGGTAAACGATTATATTGAAATAATCCTTTGTGTGTATTTATGGTAACAATTTTTTTTGAATCTTCGTCCAGAGGGATTTGCGCATATGCTTGAGACAAATCTATTTTACTAAAGATTGTACAATTTTTTAATCCATACAAAAGATCCTCAATTCTTGGCAAAGGATATTTAGTTACGTGTAACTCAGGGTTAAGCGTGACTTCAAAGCCTCCACATATGCGTATATCCCCTGTTTTCTTTAGAATTGGTACAATGGGTGTGGCCCATTCACTAAATTCTACTGGAGTAAGCACCCCTAATGTAATTAATTTATTTATTTCTATTTCTACTTTTTCTCTTAAAGCTATTGGTAAAGCTCTGGGCTTACAAAATACTGGTATTGCCCCCGATTTCAAAAATAATTTGGCAGTTTCATCCTGCAAACATCCCAGTCCGTTCTTAAAAACATTTGTAAATTTCGACATTAATAAAGAAACATTTTTAGAAAAATTGTTTTCAGACAAATGAAATAAACTATCCACCGAAATATTAAATTCTTTAAGCCAGTCACGGCCGGTGACGCATGCTCTTAAAATAAAAATGAAATATTGTTTACTCTAACTATTACATCAATAGAACCTAAAATTTCAATAGAGTTACCCGTATAAGATTTTAATTTTAAAGTGGAAGAGTTTAATTTACAATTATAGAAATTTTTTTTGTACTCAAATTCAGAAATCACAGATACAGCTGAACCCGTATCGACTTCCATGCATACTCGAATATTGTTTATTAATACATCCAGTACAAAAGGTTTTTTATTTGACTGTTCAATTTTAAAAATTTCTTGTGATGAATGTAAGTCGATCTGTTCAATCTCATCATCTGAATTAAGTTGAATTTTATGTGTTTTTACAATTTTCTTACTGTCTTTAGCCCCCACTTTACACACACCACGAACATGCCCCACTGCACCACACAGATGACAACGCGCGTTCTTGAAAAAACAGCGATTCTCATCATGATTAATTTTTCCACAATGGCGGCATCGCTCTCTCGAATTTCGTGTCACTTCCGATGGCTTCTTCATGGATACTTTATGAATAGTCGATGACGATGCCTCCTCAACCATATGTCAATTTTTCTCTGCAGCCTCCATACTTAGGGCAATTCGCACAGCTTTACTATAATCCAAATCCTTCTCTGCAAAAAGTTGTTGCCGGATATGTTCATTTTTTATACCATATAAAAACTGGCCGGTTAGGTGATCTTCTAATTGGTCTCCAAATTGGCAAGTTTTTGCTAACTTTTTTAAAGCTGCTAAATACGATGCAAACGATTCATTTGGCTCTTGCTTTCTTTGGCGTAATTTAAACCTTTCCGCCCTTTTTGATGGCTCTGGTTGTAAATGGTCTTTCACCAATGTCACTAAATAATCATAGGTTTGATTTTCAGGAGTTCTAGGATTACATAAATCCACCATTAACTCGAAAGTTTCCTCATCCACAACCGCAAGCAAAGTATTTACTTTTAAATTATTTTCAATTTTATTTGCCATAAAATATTGTTCAAATCTGGCAATATAAGTAGTCCAATTTGCCTCACCTAATTTAACGTCTCTAATTTTTCCAATTGACATTTTTATTTCACTCGCGAAAACTATTTATTTACGTAAATTTAATTTAGTTTCACCTCGTCGCCAGTGTGATATCTTGAGATATCTTATTAATAATTTATAATTTAGTAAACTCACATTTAGTAAGTGTATTTAACAATTATTTCTCGTTAATAATAAAACTACCAAGTCTGGTTACAAACTGATATATTTTCACATGACCAATACAGACACCTACAAAAAACCCAGTAGATATAAAAACCATATAAAGAAATCACATAAGAAATCATACTTTCTTATTTATATCCATAAAGATATTACACGTATACAGGGTGTCCCGTAAATAATGGATAATCCTCAAAATGGTAATAGGTCAGGGCATAACCTATCAGAATATCACAACTTGACCTTATTGAAAACCCTACGGTTTTCGAGATATGGGCACTTTCTTGAAATTTTGAAAATTTCTACTCTAGGATAGTATTTTGCATGTCACTGCCACAGGGTAAGGATTTTTTCATTTTGTTTTTTGGTGAGTATTCTAGAACAGTTGTGCTATCAAACGTGTATATGAGTTTTTAGATAGCGACGACGGTATTCTCAAAAAAGAAATGTATTTGTTAAATTTCGGTTCCACCAAAATTCCGTCTGCTGACTTTGACCTTTGATGGTGTAAAGAAAAGTGCGAAGTGAAACTTGCCACTATCTTAAAAACTTGCCTACTTATTATTATATTCTAAAATGTTTAAAAATTCTGATTCTTCCTGTTAGAAAAAAAGATATAGCTGTTTGAATAGTGGAGGAGCTAAATTTATCAATTTAAATTTTTTAACAAGTAAGCCTTATTTTTAATTGCATGTGACGCATGTCATTTTGTACGTCTAGTGTTACGGATTCAGACTTTGTTTCTTTGTCGATATAACGAATTAGCGTTTCTCTGGACTTATTGGAACTTGTTGAGAACAACAATGCCTCGTATCCAGTATACACAACGTGAGTATGCTAATATGCATACCATTTACGGCGAATGTCGAGGCAACGCCAGTGCATCCGCTGTGCGTTATCGAGAAAGGTACCCGAAAGCACGCTATCCTGACTATCGTATATTTATTAGAGTGCATAACGCGTACTGTGAGGGAGGGATTTCTAGTCTTCGTGGTATTGGTGGTGCCATTGAAGGAAGACCTCGTCAAGATTTCGACGACGAAGTGCTTGATGAAATTAACGACGATCCGTCTACTTCTGTGCGTACCATACCACGACGTACTGGCGTATCTAAAACGACGGTGCATAGAACTTTAAAACGGTACCAACTCCATCCTTTTCATGTACAACGTGTGCAAACTCTACTACCCAGAGATTATCCCTTGAGAGTGATATTTTGCCGACGAATGCTACGGATGATACGAGAGGATCCAGATTTTTTAAATAAAATTTTGTGGACTGAACTAATCATCGTACAGAAAAGATGGCTTTCTAAATTTACATAATCTGCATAGTTGGCAGTTTGAAAATCCCCACTTAATGAGAGAAGGAGAGAGCATACCAAAATTTGAAATATCGAGGAAGATGGATCGGTCGCTTAACTCCAATTCTGTAGCCACCCAGGTCACCAGACCTAAATCCTTTAGATTTTTTTTTACTGGGGATGCATGAAGGAAAAGGTGTACTTCCGACCTGTTTAATCCTTAAATGAATTGCATGAGCGTATCGGAGTAGCCGCTGAATAAATCAGCCGATCTTGATATTCACGACATTTAAAACGTTCCTTTATTAAAAAGTACAGAACCTGCATCAGGACGAAGAAAGATCGAAATAAAATAAAATGTAATTTCACCTGCATTTATTAAGCATTATTAAAAAGAAATAGTCAAACAACTTATAATAAATGTTCGAATTGCTACATTTATTATAAGTTGTTTGACTATTTATTTTAAATAATGTTTAATAAATACAGGTGAAATTACTTTTTATTTTATTTCGATCTTTCTTCGTCCTCTTATTACATCAGAATTTTTAAACATTTTAGAACATATTCCCGATAACGCACAGCTGATGCACTGGCGTTGCCTCAACATTCGCCGTAAATAGTATGCATATTAGCATACTCACGTTGTGTATACTGTATAAGAGGCATTGTTGTTCTCAACAAGTTCCAATAAGTCCAGAGAAACGCTAATTCGTTATTATCGACAAACAAAAAAAGTCTAAATCAGTATCCCCAGACGTACAAAATGACATGCGTCACATGCAAATAAAAACAAGGCTTACTTGTTAAAAATTTTAAATTGTTAAATTTATCTCCTCCACTATTCAAACAGCTATATCTTTTTTTCTAACAGGAAGAATCAGAATTTTTAAACATTTTAGAATATAACAATAAGTGGGAAAGTTTTTAAGATAAGTGGCAAGTTTCGCTTGGTACTTTTCTTTACATAATCAAAGGTCAAAGTCAGCAGACGGAATCTTGGTGGAACCGAAATTTAAAGAATACATTTTTTTTGAGAATACCGTCGTCGTTATCTAAAAACTCTTATACACGTTTGATATCACAACTTTTCTAGAATACTTACCAAAAAACAGAATGAAAAAATCCTTACCTTGTAGCAACGGCAGGCAAGATACTATCCTAGAGTAGAAATTTTCAAAATTTCATAAAAGTGCCCATATCTCGAAAACCGTAGGATTTTCAATAAGGTCAAGTTGTGATATTCTGATAGGTTATGGCCTGGCCTATTACCATTTTCAGGATTATCCATTATTTACGGGACACCCTGTATATGATTCTCTTATGTCTGCAAGTGTAGTTAGCTCCTGAAATGCTCGATGGCAGTTTCGATACTCCCTGTATTTACTCTTTAAACACAACATACCCTGGAGAAGAAAAATTGGTTTCGGTTAGATATATTTCTACAATATTTTCCCATCTTTCCATATTCTGAAATTTTAATATTCTAAACAGTTTTGGAAGAATGCAAAGTTAAACTAAGCTCAGTTTTTCTCGGCAAGGTTTAATCTGACGGGAAGTTCGCAGAAGACCTTCTCGATACAATTTTCAGTTTTAGTTTTTATATTAAACAATCTTTGATTTTACGAAAAATAATTTTTGGAGCTTTCTCTGGCACACTGACAATACAATTTGTCATCATAAACAATTTTTATTTGAAACAATTTTTGATTCGGCGAAAAATTGTTTCTGAACCCTACCTAAGGCCACTCCTAGTACACCAATTTCACTAATATTCAATATATCTGAGATTTCAAGTTTCCCGTTGAACCCTGCTCTAGAAAACGTGCCACCCACTAACAGGTACACACAGACACCATGCCGACTCTTATATACTTGTTATTTTCGGATTTCATTTTCATTATATTCTGAAATTTTAACAAGGCTAATACTTTAGAGCTTGATGCCTGTTAACAAATTATTCTTTGAAACTGCCCATGTGCCCATTAGCTTTATTAAATACATCTCATAAATATAATTCTATATAAATTAGTGCACGTTTATTTTTCACTTTGTTTCACAGCTATTTGTGACACTAGTGTTAACTGTGGGGCTTCATGCTGAGTGTAGTAACCACACGAGTAAGTTTTTTTTTTATCTGGTAAAAACTGAGATCACCTTCAGGTCACTGAAATTTATGAAATAATTACCCAACCACCCGGTTAATGGACCTTTTTACCTAATATCGATATTGAAGTCGGTTAAAAATAAGTTTCGAAATTTGTTCATTTTTATACTGACCTTGATATTTAATAGGGTGGCCTATTTTTAATTTCCCACCCTTGCAAATGGTTTCATTTGATGAAAATATTATCCCTGTAAAATATTCTTCAGGCAAGATATAGGATTGAAGGGGTGGCCCACACGACATATCATATTTACAATAATAGAAATAAATAGAATTATTTACTTAGATGTATTTGTTAAGAACTTGTTTAATTCATATTTTTTATAATTAGCAACATTTATCTCTATAATGACTTATGCTTTATCAGGGTGTTCCGGAGACAAGTTGATTTAACGCAAAAACGACATCTTTCCGGGTCGTTAATCACAATGGTGATATTGCCGATGTCACATTTTATAGAAGGCGCTAGTTACAGTACTTTTATATGACACTTTAAGCCATAACTTTTTTGAGGTTAGGTTTTGGACATTGTCTTCTATTATAATCGAAACGCAATTTAATTTCCTAAAGAAAAGGTGTACTTGCTTAAACGCGATAAAATGCACCCTTTGAGAGAAATACGTGATTTACAATTTTGTCACACACCAGTTTGAAGAAATTCAATTGTACCTAAAACCGGCTTTTTATCTAGTAGGTGTACGTCAAGTATGATGTTTTGAAATCGTCAATAATGCTTGTTGTAGATACGTATAATAGTCTCCAAGATAGAAGTAAAATACGAATACATTTTTTTTTACTTTACCACCCTGTATCTTGAAAACGAAAAGAGTTAGACCACTACGTTTTTATTTAAATCGATTTATTTTGATGTTAAAAATCTACGGCTATGCGTTGTCCCAACCTTTTCGCAACACCCTGTATAAATATTGAAAATTTTATCTACGTTATGAGTGTAAAATGTCTCTTATATCACCGAAAATTCAGTCTAAAAAAATTGTAAAATAAAACTCCCGTTTCAATTTTTCCTTATTATATTAAAAAATGTACACAACTTTGTATTAGTCTAGGCTTAATTTTCTAAAAAGCCTTCGGAAATCACTCTTAGAAGCAAATCATATTACTTTTTGCCAACCTGTGTTTTTAGAGTAACTCGACCCCTCTGATTCCGAAAATTTCGGTTGTCATCTCGAATTCGGGGTTGAACTACCTCGAAACCACCCCTAAATATACATTTTTTCAATTTATCAAGAATATTTTCGTAAGAAGCGAATTGAGAGAAAAATGCCAAGAGTATTGAAATGTAGCTTATAAAATTTTCTTTAAAATGATATACATAAAGTTATAATTCCACTAGCTCATTGGCAACTCATTGGCGTGCAATGGGGGTCAAAAAACAACAAAATAGTTCATCACAGTTGTTCAGAAGGATATTTCTTCACATTGTGTGTAAAATATATACTCAGATTTTCGTCATTTTGTAAAGTTTGAAATTCCATGGGCGTCAAAAAGAGGTAAGCAGCTATCATGAGTGAGTTTTAATATTTTCTTTTGTTTTAGAACAGACATTAGAATGGACTCACTTGTTACTTTTAGCTCAGAAGATATTGACTTTAGTGCGTGTGTCTTGTGTCAGAAAACTAAATCTAATCGTTTATGCGCGGTTGAAAATAAAGGACTGTCCCGCTTATCTGAAGTAACACATCTTCGGAAAATACTACAAGATAAAAAATGGGCCAGTGTAATTTTGAAACTGGAAAATATTTTATAAAGTGACGTTTCGAAAAATCTTAAATACCATAAATCATGTTACGGATTACACTAACAAAACTATGATAGAGCACCTTCGGAAGAAGTCAACTCATGTCGCTGCTGATTCAGGAAATGTGGAAACTGTAGGTCGAGAATCAAGAAAATGTTTGAAGTAACTAGGAAGTAATGTGCCTGATTGCAAATTATGTATTTTTTGCCAGAGTGAAATAAAGGAGCGATCTAAACAAATTATGTCAGCAGCTGTTTACTAAAAAAAAACAGCAAAATGCGAAGAAAATTGGATGTTTGTCTTCAGAAGTGACACACAACGCTGCTTTCGCTCCGATTTGTTTCGAATTTACTGCTGCTGCAAATAAAGGACACGTAAGTAGATTGTGGTGAGATTAGGTAATATTATAATTTCATATTATTTTTTGTAGATATTCCAATTAAGCGATGTATGGAACAGGTATTTGGTAATAAAAATCTAAATATATTTTACACATAACGCAAAGTAATATCCTTATAAACAACTATGATAAACTATTTTGTTGTTTTTTTTTTAAATATGTCTCATTTTAGACCCCCTTGCACGCCAATGACTTAGTGGAATTATAACTTTATATACATCATCTCTTGACATTTTTCTCTTAATTCACTTCTTACGAAGATATTCTCGATAAATTTAAAAAATGTACCTTTAGGGGTGGTTTTTGAATTCGAGATGACAACCGAAATTTTCGGAATCAGCGGGGTCGAGTTACTCTAAAAACATAGGTTGGCAAAAAGTAATATGATTTGCTTCTAAATGTTCGAATTTGAAGGAATGAACCTAAACTATATCATAAATAGTACTAAATACTCACCTAAAAGTGTAGTATAAAAATAATATTTTTTACACGCTTGTAACAGCGTCCTTTATATTTGGGAAACGTGATTTATAATCCTTTACAACTTCGAGTTAAAATTGTTTTTGGTCCTCATTTTTTGTTAAAATTTCATTGTAGTCACCAATAGGTTGGGCACCAAACTTTCAGCTGTGTTTATGACTCATTTTTACTCCAAGTTGCTGGATCATTTGATAAGAATTCTAGGCAACTCTAATTTCTTCATTTGGTATATTTTTATTCAAATCTTTGACCATAGTTCTCTTGGTGATGGCCGATATTTCGTCATTAAAAAAAAGATAAACCCTACATTTATTGTATTAAGGTATCACAAATGACTCATTACTTTATTAGTTGCGGCTTGAAATATTTCTCTGTAAATATTTTTATAATAAATGAGCTCTTTACAAAACTCTAGATCATGAAATCGTCCTTTACTAGCATATTGATCATTAAACCAATCTTTATATAATGTTTTACAACAAAAAGGCATATATCTTCCGCAACTGTGTTTTCATTGTTAGTTAGGTCAAACCGATTTTGAAAAAGGATATTTTTAGACAGCAACTTACCTTAGATATTCAACGTGCGTGATGAAATGCACCTGAATGATAAAAAGTCATGTCATGTTGTTCGTTAACAAAAAGTTTAGAAAGCTTTGCACATTTTTCATAATCATCACGGGGTTGATGCAGTTTTAAAGGTGCATTTACGATATTTGCAATTCCAGGTTTAACTGGCTGTAACATATGTTTAATTCTTCCTACTTGAAATCTAGTTTTTACCCCATTTTACGTAAACACTCACTAGAGCGTTTAAACAGTAGTATGTTTAGACCAGATGAAGAAGGCATTGTTATGACAAATGCACTTCTCCGAGCAAACTCAAAAATATGGTGTTTAAGTTCAAAGTATCTCTTTCTAACATTTAACCCGAGAGGGTTCTCTTTTCAACATCCAACAAAAATATGCCATCATATTTACATCACATCTACCTTGATAATGACGTACCATTACCATAGTACCTTGATGGAATATTTTACCCTACTCTTCACTATAATCTCCAAGATTTTTTGGGAAATCGTCAACGTATGAATCTAAGAAGTGTAGCTAAAGTTCCTGTTGCACAGTTTTTGAAAGTTTTCAACCATTTTAGCGACAATTTCTAGGGTTAGGTTGGGTTAGCCGGTTAACCGGTTAACCTGACAGAAAACTCATGATAATAATTACCGGTTATTTAAATTTTTTACCAGTTAGGTAAATTCTGAACTTACGGTAGTATTCAATGTTTTTATTTATGTCAGTGACTAGTATTTACTAAATACAGAGTGACTATCCCAACACTGAGCACTTTTAACAATAAACTAGTGGAAGCATTATACTCTTCGCCGATTTACTAAGCTTTTTATATAATTGTTACACATTCTATAGGATACTCTTCGCATTTTTCTTGTAAATAATGTTAGTTTTTGGACATTCTAAATTTTGTGATACCAACTTTGTTGTGAAAAAAAAATATATGAAAAAAAAATCACGATGTGAGGGATCGAACCCGGGACCCTTGGATTGCAGGCATCAACAGTATTTATTCAGTATATAGAGTACAATATGTGCCTCCTCGGAGCCCAACCCGGAGCCAGCCACACGACCAGGACAGGTGACGTCGAGGTGGGTGTGAGGCTGGGCGGGGTGGGCCCGACTCAGCTTAGAGATAGTTCGAGTGGGGGGCTAGAAGCTCCTGACCACCGCAGGTGGACTTAAAAACTAGGTTAAAATATTTTATTGTCCACATGGACCTAAAAGTAAATTAAAAATAAACACAACACTAAAAAACATTGGCGAACGCACACTACACAATTTTGGTTATTGACACGGGAAAACTGAACGAAAAAACCCGTTCGAACAAATGACGGCCTTGCGGTCTGATAGCCGACAAGGAAGGTAAGATGGAAAGATAAAAGCTGTGGTTAAAAAAATTAGGATTTGGATAAGTTTCGGCCTGAAGGGGATTGCGAGACGAAATTCTTGCCGCTACACCACCATTTCTTATTGCTAAAATTGTTAATGAGTGTAATATATACCATTAGAAAATTTATTGTAATTATTAGGAAACACACATTAGTAAAATGCATTAAAAAAAAATAGTGATAGGAAATAACATTTCGCAAGGTTTCTATTTATTACAAACCATAAAAAAATGTAAAAAATATTTTTTTAAATTTTAAATTACTAATAACTTTTTATTTACCAATCTATTTTGTTAAAAAACAATAGGGTTCTTCCTCTAGCTAACACTACTAAGTTACTCTCCAAATTTCAATACAATAGGATTTTTCTTTCTTGAGTTATCGTGCTTACGAGAAACGTGACGGACGGACAGACGGACATTTTGAAAGTTGTTCGGAATTCGTTCACTAACATAACGATATAAAAATTTTTCTCTACGAGCGATATTTACTGATTTAGAAATGTGCCGATCAAATACAATATACTCTTCGTGTTTGCGAAGAGTATAATAATATTATAAAAAGTGAAATCCAAACATCAAACCCTAAGAAATACAAATAAGAAAGACACTGACAATATCATGCGACAGGAAATTGAATATTTCACTGCCGCAAATATCCATGGAAAACATTTAGAAGTGTGTTATTACCAATTTTTATTAACTTATCGACCTACCAGTATCGATTGAGGAAGGGCATCTTCAGCTGGGGGTATTCTATTCACACATATCAGACGACTAACAGATGCAGCTTTGAAAAAGTAACTCTTTTAATGGGCTATTATTTTAAAAATTATTATATTTTCAGATTATTTATTCAGTAAATGCCGTATTTGAGTTTATGTTTACAATTTTTGTTATTCAAGTTGGTATTTTTGTTATTTACAGAATATTTATTAATTTAATTTATTTCATTTATGTTTTTTCCTTTTGAAAAAAAACCTTTTGTTTGTTCATTATATTAATTATACGTATATAAAAATGTTTTTTGTTACATTTAAATAATTTTGTACATGAAAAAAAAAAAATTTCCATTTTCGCCACCCTAATCATTCATTCTAAAAATTACCGGTAAATACCGGTTATTTACATTTTCCTATACCGATTTCCGGTAAATTGCAAACCTAAAAATTTCTTTGTAATTTTCTTTTTTTTTTTTTTTTGATTACCGAGAAAATTTTTAACCACTTCTTAAAAACTAATCCAACCTGCTTTTTCAGTAGGTACTATTCATTTTGGTAAGAATCATTTCATCTCTAATCGTACGTATATGAGGTCCATCAAAGATTGGTTCCTTCAGCTTTGCATATGATAATTTCGAAAATTTCTGTTCTGTATATTTGAAACATTCTCCTTCATTATTCAAAGCTTTCACAAACTGTTTCGTGACACCAAGTTTGATGTGAAGATGTGGAAGAAGAACTTTTCATGAATCAACCAATAGTGTTACAATAGCGTTATGTGAGCCCAGTTCAAGAGAAGATCTGCTTGTCAATTCCTTTTTCTTATAATGATTTGTTTTGCTTCTGCTATTCCACAGATATTTAAAACAAGGAAACTTTGTAGAGCCTAATTGTTGACCTAGCTAAAGTAATAGAATTTTTAAGTCTCCACAGATATACCATTTACGTTTTTTTCATATTAGCTAGATATTTGTATTCGCTACCTTACCATTATTAAAATTGAAATTTTTGATGATTTTGAATCATTGATGATCTGATGTCATATTCGCATTCTACGGCTAAAAGTTAATAGTTACTTTATTTCAGATATGTTTTAAATATTCGCTACAATGGACCTTTCCCACGTAATTGAACTTGATGTTTATGTCATAAATACTAACACCTAATAAATATTGTATATACACATATCGTATAATATTTTAATTTTAAATGGATTTTAAAAATAAAAATTTTGTCTACTTTAGCCCATATTTCAAACAAGTAAACGCGCTCATGTTATGTCATGGGCGGACCCTCCAATCAAAATTAAACAATTTCCGGCTTCATACGAACATTAACCGAACCTGTTGTCATTTCTGAATTTTACATCTCGTCTGGAAACCTGCCGGTGAGACTATTTCCATGTTGCTTAATGTATATGAATGTTTAACGTTAGGGGAAATGCTTTAATTATTTCACTAAAGAATGTCTACTTTTTATCTCCGCTTTTGAAAATAATGACCTACTATAATAAAAATGATAATAATTAACAGAAGAAACACACCTTATATGTCGGCTCTCAACAAATAACTGACACTTGGCAACACTGATGGAAATAAAATAAAAGATAGGTTATGTTCTCTTATTTACGTTGTGATCATACGTATCTAGTATATTGACTTTATAACTTTGTTTCTTATTAATTATTTAAAAATGTGTGTGTATACTGTGTAGACATTAAAATGGAGAAAGGTTTTGAGAAGGCAGCAAGTGATAATCTTCCTATTAATGACAGTGAAATGGTGAATGACTTTTAAAAACTAAGCGGTAAGTTATTAATTAGCACCTAAACTTTCGTTTAACATAAAGATAGAGTCTTGTTTATTCAATATAATAAAAGAAGTATTAATAGATGAAAATGATGAAAAAGTGTTATTCTGTCGTGTCTGTCAATTCGGTAAAGCTAGAAAGAGATAAACACTTATACGTACAATCTGCTCATATGTAGCCTATACTAAGGGTGCTCGAGTATACTGATTAGTTCGTCCGCCGAATGTGTCATTAGTGGAGAAATAATGCTGCCAATTTTAAATTCATATAATATAATATTTTTTTCTGTAGTAAAGAAGCAAATTTCGCAAAAAGAAAAAATACGGGTGAGTTTTTTTTTTCAAAGAGAACTTCCCAAATATTCAATAAAAAAAACGTGGGAAAGGCCCATTAAGATTTTTGATGATTTTGAGCCATTTTTTGAGGATAGAAAAAAATTGTGATTAAGAACAATTCTGATATCTTATTCGTATTCTACGGCGCGAGGGACGTAGGGTTAACTTATTTCAGATATTTTTAAATGTTCGTTACCTTACTATTCTTACAATTGAGATTTTTTATGATTTTGAGCCATTTCTTGAGGTTAAATAAAAATTGTGATTTGCTAGAACAATTATTCTGGTCTCATATTCATATTCTACGGCTTAAAATACATGGGAATATCATGTTTTCATGTTTTGCACAGAATTTTATTTTGTGGAGCTGTGTTACTAATGCACCTAAAAACGATAATTTTTCATTAGTTTCTATTTCATATGTACATTTTACTAAAATGCCAACTATTTAATTTCAAGACTAAGTTATCTGCATGCCTTTGTATCGCATACTGCGTCTATATCATCCACATAAATATAATTAAGTGGAATCTCCGATTAAAAATCTTATATCTAGATACATAATTGTACTGATTTGTATGTTGCTGAGATAGTTACAATCTAAGGCACTTCTTCCCATAAGTTCTTGATTGGCTAGTCGATCTATTAGCGGCCGATTCGGGCACGATCGGTTCAGTTCGATTATCATAATCTCAGTTTGACACTTTTGACAGTGTCCGCCATTAATGTTAATAAGCGTTTTCGTGTTTTTCGATCAAAATGTGGTGAAGAAGTCTTTTTATTTTAAGTTGTGATTTACTTAATACCTAAATAATATGCTTTATTCATATTTACACAGTTTAGTGACAATATATTTAGTGTAAAATGGCGAAGTGCTGTGCCGTTTGCAGAAAGCAGTTTAGAAAAGAAGAAAATGGATCGTTCCATAGTCGTAACATGATGAAGTTCAGTTTACAGTTATAAAGTGAATAGCAATTAAATTTTAATATCCTTTCAATACATATTTATCTTACTGTAATATCGTATGCCTACATCACGTTGTATAAGGAGCCGGTAATGCAGAAATTGAAATAATTCATTTTAATGAAAATATTTACCATTCTACACATTTTCTACACACACAACGCCACCGTTGCCTATGGGATGTGAT
Source organism: Rutpela maculata (assembly GCA_936432065.2). NCBI lineage: Eukaryota > Metazoa > Arthropoda > Insecta > Coleoptera > Cerambycidae > Rutpela > Rutpela maculata. Next base: position 118,157,091 of record OW386285.2, read on the forward strand.
GTTCATCTGTTCATCTATTCTTTTTAATGGACATATAGTGTGACTATGTTAGGAGCAAACAAGGTATATAGTGAAAAGATAGCCTATGTATCTAGATATAAGTTCTTTAATCGGAGAGTGGAACAGTAAATGAAAAAACTTACATGGGTGAAATATAGATGGTTTTTGTGAGTTCTTAAAAATCGTCTCCATAAAATTTGAGTTATGAGATGATAAAAATTCAGAAACAAACTGTCGGATGAAATTGGCAACGTTTTTTTGAAATCGGCCAAAAACATTTTTACACAGGTTTTACACACTAGTTTCCCTACCACTGCAATAAAAGTTCGTGTTAAATTGATATTCTTCTTGAATAGGGTTACTGTTTTCACAGTTTTCTCTTTCTAACATGCCTATTGAGGACGTTATAAAAGCGAAACTATCAAATAATGAGACTTCTTACAATGAAATCAGTGAAGAAAGCCTACTTTTTTGGTAGTCGCATAAAAATGAAATTTTAATATCTCTATACTGTCATATAGAAAAATAAATATGCCATTTCTCTAATGGCATTTGAAATCACCTAAATTGTACTAAGCAGGAGCCTCCAACATTGTCTATTATTTTATAATTACGAAAGATGCCATTTTACAACAAAAGTAGTATTCAAAAATATATATTTATATGAAATAACATGCACATATTTCACATAAATGACTAAAAACGAATACTAAAGCATTTGTGGTGTAAAGATAATCAATAATAATTTTATTTGAGCTATATTTTAATAAAATATTTAACGTGTTTCATTATAAATGCAGCCATATTATGTGAATAACAAATTCAGTTTTCAAATTTAGTGTTATTCCAGTGAGACATCACCAAACAGATCGATCAAAATAAATATTAATATATCCTTAAACGGATATTCTCTACGAAATTAGCTAAAATATATCTTTATATTTACAAAGGATAATAATAATAATTTAATGGTGTCAGAATGCACAAAAGTGTTTACACAAAAATAGTAAAAGGATATACTTAGGACAAAGTACTAAAAATTTGATACTTAATACGATATCTCAATAAGGCAGAAAATATTGGTATTAAAATATTACTCGCTTGTAGTCGAAGTGCTAGTCTCCTAGATTAGAGACATGTTATGCAATTCTCGGACATACAAAAACAGGCAGTTGATTCTTATGTACAAACATATCACAAACTGTATTTTTAAGGTCGCAATTTGATTTGGAATTGCGAAGACAGAAAAAATTGGATTTTTTTTTTGGAAAAGTACTATTTTCGCATTTTTCAGATTCCCACTCCTGTATGTCTGTCATTTGATGTTGTACGAACTTTGTATTTTAGTATTACAGTATTCAAACCTTTTGTTTTCCAACGGTGAATGCAAGAAAATATTTGTTATAATATGATTGGAAAATAAATAAATATTAATGGAGGACTTACCACCTTTGTATAGTTTACAGCTAAAAAGTGTGGATCGAGGTAACTTTATTATTCTATAAAATAACTGCATACTGTAAGTGAGTATGTTGTAGCCTCTGGCTCATTCTTGTTGCATATCATAAAATATTAACACAAATATACAGGGTTGATAAAAATTTAATTGAAGTTGGATATAAATCATAAATTTCTTAAGAAAAATTGTCATTCCTGCCGGTAACGATTACACATTACGGAACTTTTGGTACCGTTTAACCCCTACTAAATAGAGCTTTCTGAATATCCGGGTGGCCCATATCATAATGTTTAAAACAAATGAGTCATTTTGAAAAATGTGATTTTAATGAGTTTACAGCACCTTGTATGATGTATTATTGGAGATATTGATGTTTCCGTATTTTTTATGTGAATTACATTGGAACAAAATTAATTTTAACATATTCGCAGCCATCTAGATGATATCTAAAATTCGAATTATTTTTCGTGCAACACTGTATAAATTGTTCAACATAGTATAAATGTATCCAAAATGTGATCTTTATTTCAAAAATGTAAAAACATACAGGGTGGTCCATTTAGAAAAGACTATTGGGGCCATTTCCGGTGAAACCGGAAGTGATAAATATGGCGGATAGGTCTCAAAAAGTTGGAAATCTTACCTAATTTCACCATACAAATTTTCATCCCGATATCTTGAAAAACAAGGAAGTTACGGGGGTGGCCCACTATTCGTTTACGTGCGGTATATATACATATTCAACCCTACAACTTTAGAGAATATTATTTAGGTATTATGCAAATCACAACTTACACACTTTTTTATTTATTATGAAAATACCTACTTTCTGTATATTGTTGCCCTAATCTGGGCAACAATATACAGAAAGTAGGTATTTTCATAATAAATAAAAAAGTGTGTAAGTTGTGATTTGCATAATACCTAAATAATATTCTCTAATCTTGATAAAAGCAAATAAATAAAAATAATTAATTGTAAAAAATAAACCTACAACTTTTGTACGAAACTTTTTTTATTTCCAATAATAACAGAAATAAAGGAAGATAATGAATAACTGCAAAACTTTATGTATGCCAATCGAGTCAGAGCATATGTGTATAAATTATCATGTTGAGTCAATGGTTAGATACAAAATAATGAAATGAGAAATGCAAAATACTGTATTTCCGAGAAATTTCATAAAAATGTGGAAAAGTGCTACTTTTCCGATTTCGCAATTTCGAATCGAATCCGCGACCTCCATAATCGGATTCGGCAGGTCATTTTACATGAGAATATTGCTTCAGTTTTTGTATGTTAGCGAGTTGCATAGGCCACTTGTATTTTGCATATTTCGAGTGTCTCACTCTCCATCTACTGTTAGTTTTAAGTAAATGTTGAATATGGTTTCTATATGGGCATACAAAAATACAAACACAATATAGTTTTATTTGTGGATTTTTATGTATAGTAAGCATAGTATTTGAGGTAAATATTTTTATTAAAAAATGTATCTAGAGCATATTTATGAATTTAACTGAATGATTTCAAACTGATTTTACATTAACTAAAATATAAATCCATTGTTTTGTGTTTTATTTCGCTGATGGAGTACCTACGAAATATCTCACTCGTGCATATACAAATGTTTTATTCATGGTAAATTAAATAAATGTAACAATGTTCATGGTTTAATATATGAATATTTTATAAAACATGGATATAATATTTTTTCCGGTATTTGAAGTTAATCAAATTATAAAATAAATGTGGGAACCACACATTGCTCTCTATGTATTTTGTAACTAAGCGAATCAACATGGTCATTTTGTGGAATTTTTTTAATTATAGATTTTTATAAAATAGTAAGCACTGGATTTATTCATTAGAATACGGAAAATTGACAAATTATTTGTTCCCTAAATACTACTCGGAGAATCAACTTGAATTAATAAATCATTTCGTAAGTAAGCGAATAAACATTTTGTTTATTTTTTCATAAAATGGTATGAACTATATTTATTCATCACAATACTGAAAATTTCCAAAAAATTGTGTGTGTTGTAAATACTACTCCCATAATCAATTTGATTTAATGATTTGTATAACTTAATTCACATTGCATTCATCCATACTATAATATGCATTGCCAATGTTACGATTCTGTAATTGTTGCAAGAGGTAGATTATATTAGAAAGGAGGAGAAGGAGCAGCTGGCCGATTAGATTTGAGTACGTCAATCAATCAATCAATACAAATTTATTAATAGTTACTTGTACAGTAATGCGCCTTACCGGATCCCGGTCCGGAGCGACCCACGCAACCACGGCATGCAGCGTCGTGGTGAATGCGTGGGTGGGCGGAGCGGGTTCGGTTTGGCTAAAACAATAATTGGGGTGGAGTGGTTAGTGCTCCTGTTTAACGATTAAAACTTAAAGCTAACAATTTATTTTGACAATATCAAGAAATGATTTGAAGGACCTATTGTGGTGCTCCTGTTCTAATTCTCTTTAGAACTCCTTATTAAGCTTTGTCTTTTGTATCAGACTCCACACTCCACAGTCCACAACTTTGAAGAGACCCTTAGTATAACCAGGCAGCATTAAAGGCTCTCCGGTCCTATACCTTCGAGTCAAAAATTGCCTGGGAATTCAGACAATCCCTCAAGCAACTGGCAAAAAACAACAAGGTGTTGCATTCTCTGCTAGACTCATTAGATTCATATATCTTCTTTTATACCTTAGCCGGGTAAGGAGGATAGTGATGAATTGAACTGAAGCGGTACATGCCATTGAGCGACGTTGATTTATTAAGATTTTGTAAAAAGCAATATTTTGAATTACACTCCCTCCAAATTTAAAATAATATAAAATTTGTCGCACCCACTGATCACGTGCGTGTGCAACTGAATCCTAAAATTTACTTAGTTATGTTCTCCAAATGAATATAAAAAGGTAATGATGTTTCATTTTTTGTTACTTTTCAATTACCTTTGTTATTTTGTATGTACCTACGCATTGTCTTAATTTAATTATTCGCCTAGATTGCAAATTTTTAACCTAGGGTGAAAGTTCCCTCTGACATTTTATATTTTATATAGATATATTAAAATAATTTCCACAAAATGCTAGCACAATTGAGTTATTTAATTAATATTAATAGATATTTTACTGCAAGAATAGTAGTGCCAAAAAAGACTTATTTTAATGGGCAAAAATATTCTCAATTGTTAGTTTCCATATACTCGTTGCTCTCGCTTGCGCATCTATCTATTCTTCTGTCGCCACTTTCTATCTATTAAAACTGTAAGCACTACAGGGTGATTTTTTTTAAGGCGGCCATTAGACTATTTCCCACTTGCAGATGAGATAAAGATTTGAGATTTGGTACCCTACCATAGTCGACCATTGCGGGTCCGAAAATATTAATTTCAAAATGGCGGCACTTCCGGAAATACCGGAAGTCGATACCAACTTGCTTATTTTAAATGGAACACCCTATATATTTTCGACTTTTCGAAATGATCATAAAATGCTAAGTCAAAACATGTGCACACTCTATACCTAAACCGAGCAGTTTCGGAGATATATGACATTTTATAAAAAATTTGACAGGTGCAACGGTTTGCAAGAACCGTTATAACTTTGTTCATCTAGGAGATCCTTATTTGCTCTTTGGTACGTAGAAAGAACACAAAATGAGCTACTTTCTACAAAAAAAATAGATTCCAAAATAGTATACCAAGTGCTTTATTTTTCTCGTTACATTTTGTCAAATTCAAACCTCAAAAACTTTTTTATTTCAAATGGAACACCCTGTATTGTTTTGCATCAGATTATGTTAAATTAAATTCCTTTTTTTCTAGTATAACCACTGTAGGTTAAAGTTACAACTTTTCGAAATATTGGCAATTTTCTTAAATGTCCAAGAATTTTTAGTAAAAATTGCCATCAACTTACCCATGATTAGAAATAATCATTAATGTCAGTCATTCTCTTTTGTTAAAAAATGCCAGCACGTTTAAATTACATCCACGAAGACTTTTAGGTTTGATTATTATTTATGGGGAATATGATAAAGTAATACCAAGAACATGTAACACATTTGCTACTCGATACCCACAAGAACAGAAACCGTCCACCATCCACTGTAACCGCATTGGACAATTTTAGAATATTTGGCTCTGTCAAATGGCACGTGCTAAATTTTTTTATGACAATTGATGTAGAATTAAATTTGAGGTGGACTTATATCAGCATGTCCTATATCTAACACATGTACTTTGAATTTTTCGCAAGTTTTTGTTGAAAATTGGAATTTATCCAAAAAAACGTAAAAGCCTATGAAACAATTGAAACAGTAAAGTGGGTATCGATTATATTAGCAAATGTGTTACATGTTCTTGGTATTATTACTTTATCACATTCTCCATAGATAATAAATAAATCTAAAAGTCTTCGTGAGTATAATTTAAACATGCTGGCATTTTTTAACAAAAGAGCATGACTGACATTAATGATTGTTTCTAATCATGGGTAAGTTGATGGCAATTTTTACTAAAAATTCTTGAACATTTAAGAAAATCGCCAATATTTCGAAAAGTTGTAACTTTAACCCCTACAATGCTTATACTAGAAAAAAGGGAATTTAATTTAACATAATTTGATGTAAAAAAATATAGGGTGTTCCATTTGAAATAAAAAAGTTTTTGAGGTTTGAATTTGACAAAATATAAGGAGAAAAATAAAACACTTGGTATATTATTTTGGAATCTATTTTTTTTGTAAAGAGTAGCTCATCTTGTGTTCTTTCTACGTACCAAAGAGCAAATAAGGATCTCTTACACGAAGAAAGTTATAACGGTTCTTGCAAACCGTTGCACCTGTAAAATTTTTTATAAAATGTCATATATCTCCGAAACTGCTCGGTTTAAGTATAGGGTGTGCTACATGTTTTGACTCAGAATTTTATGGTCATTTGGAAAAGTCGAAAATATATAGGGTTTAAAATAAGCAAGTTGGTATCGACTTCCGGTATTTCCGGAAGTGCCGCCATCTTGAAATTATTATTTTCGGACCCGCAATGGTCGACTATGGTAGGGTACCAAATCTCAAATCTCTATCTCATCTGCAAGTGGGAAATATTCTAATGGCCGCCTTAAAAGAATCACCCTGTATAAGTGTTTGTACAAAATATGTGAAATCGCTCAAGGCCAGAGCATGTGTTATTTTTTACAAAAAGAATTAATAGCAACAGTACATGCAAAAGTTAGATCTTTTTTTCTTCGAATAGATACGTGTGACATATCGTTTGAATCAAATTTTTAAATAGAGTTCAACTAATTTTTTTTTCAATTTAAAGTTTGAGATGGAGAAACATTTATGAAATGTAATTATCTCCCTTCTATTTTCCAAAATATACACTTATCTCAAAAATTTGAAAAAGAAAATAACATTATTTCTTGACCTTAACAATAGTATCAATAAGTTTGATTTCAACATCTGAAACAATTTATAAGATATGACACATTTTATTTTAGATATAATTTTTTTTTAATTATTAATTATTATTAATTATACTAATTTTCTTAGGTAAATCTATGTGTGAACGAAGTTGCATTTGATCATCCATTTGAATGAAAGAAAATTTATATTCATTATTTGTAGCGTGACCCACTTAAAATGGGAGCACCCTAATAATTTTTTTTGATTTGAACCAAATTTTACCCAAATACAAACAAATTAGGATCTACTCATGGCCAAAAAAACATTTGCCTCCTACAAATGCGGTACCAAAATAAACGGAAAAAATCAATAAATCATATTAGGTATGTTTTCATCGAAAAATTTTATAAACGGAAGTTGTTCAGAATTATCCAATAACCTTGAGTCCAAAATTTCATCTAAATTTAAAAACACTGAAATTTTGTTTGAAATAATGTCCAAATCCGGAAATATTATTTTAATGGGTTTTTTGTTTAGAAAATTGTGCTATGACAATTTTGTTTTGAAATTAAACCCAAGCTGTCAGGTATTTGTCAACTAGTTTGTATTTTTTATTGTTTTTGAAATTTTGAAATTTCTTAAATTTAAAATTTTTTTCAGTTTTTTTTATTTTGATGAAATTTTGGACTTTTTTGTACAATTCTGAACATTAATGAAATATTTCAATAGAAAAATTATTTATTTATTTTTTGCGCTTATTTAGGTACCGCAGGTATTTTTTTTCTATTTTTTTTTCTATTTTTTTTTCTATTTTTTTTTCTAAACTTGAATAAAATATAGTTCAAATTGGAAAAAAATAAGAAAGTTATAGGGGTACTCCCATTTTAATTTAAGCCATGCTGTATTATCTAAAAGTATTTTATTTTTATTTCTATATAAGAGTATACCGCTTGCCTCTTCGAAATAAATAAGTATCTAAATCCGTTTTATCAGCGATTGAACAAGCTGCCGTTTTGAATGAAATTTTAAACACGCATACCGTTATCCCATGATTAATTCTTTAGTACTAATCCATTAGGCTTTTAGAAGGATTACAGATGCAAATAACCGCCCCAAATGTGTGTCCCACATCAACCACATATATTCATTTACTTGGTTCGTAATCTGCATAACACGCGCCTACTCTCTAAGTACACATAAGTTATTTTCCCCTGCGAGTTATAATGAAGATTAACAATATTCTAGAAAATCTGAGCATAATGATTTAATTTTAGCCGGCTAATAACAACAAAATTATTATTTTTATTTTTTGCCATTTAAAGAATATTTTTTATAGGATTTAGCAAACAGCAGAAATAACAATGTATGAAAAATCAAAAAAAGAGAATACATCTAAGAAAATATCAATTTATCTTAATCACGCACAAACTAATACATCAAAACTTAAATTATATTAGTTAGCATCAAGATAATGTTATAGTATTCTATTTGTCTTATACAATTTTTATATCACTTATAATCATTTTTATATACGTGGTAAAAAATTTCAAAAAAAGGAAAACGAGACCAGTCACTAATATTGTGTTATTTTGACATAAGAAATTTCAAATAATATCTTAATTTTTAATTTAACTATAAATTTAATTTTCCATTTTGAAACTTTGAGTTTTCCATTTATATTGTATGGGTATAGGGTACTCAAAGGGAATTAGACCTGACGATAATTCAACGCCAGTTTTTTTATTCAGTTTATACTTACGACTAATCATTTGATTTCATATCAAAATTGACAATCAAAATTATAAATATACATGTAAATGAGGATCGTCGTAGTAATGCGTCGTGGAAAAGATTAGAAGAAATACACATCATGGGTTGACAGGAAACGGAATCGCAACATTTAATATATCAGCAATTTATGCAACACGTGCCGCAAAACACCCTTGCTGATGACGTAACTTATGCCACCGCGATGTATGTAGAAGGCCTTGATCCCAACCAAACACATAATATATCCTCATTAAGTCACGGAACTTCTAGGATGATATTCATGAGGGAGCGACACAGAGTTTCAAAATTCATAATTATGTCTAGGGTTATCTTTACGGTTTTAGGGAAAAAATAGAAGCAAATTATATAAATTTAATGATTAGTTTCTATCGAGAAGCCGCCGCATTGAGAGAAACACGGTCAGCTGGACGTAGAAAGTGCTCCCAAAGTCGCCTGCATTCGATTTTATATTTGTTCTATTTCCTACAAACAATAGAATTTATGTTAGAAAATGATTTAATTTATCGTAGAACGCGGGAGTCTTTAATAATATTCTCACTTTAAAGCGTCACATTAAGAATATTTCGAGTTTTTTAGTTGTTGGCGCATTGTGAGGCAGTAATGTAATGCTCCACCACTAAATGGCTGCTGCTGCCGCTTACTATCTGAATACATTCATTTTATTGTTATTTAGCATTTAAACATATTTGTATACGCTCTATCCTCATAATCGCCAATTTCGGGTGGCAGCCAATCAGGAATGCTCATCCGTATATCTAAACCTTTCCGGAATCCCTCGAGGATCCGCCATAGGCCCACTACTACTTTTGTTGTGTATAAGCGACATCCCTAATCATCTGCATATCTGCATTCATCACAGGCTTACGTATATGATGTATGCAGACGACACTGTAATCATCGCAACATCTAAAAACCCGGACCCACTGACCAGAATTCAACAAAATCAAACTGACAAGACTATCACATTTTTTGGGAAATGGGGCCTTCTGGTCAATCCAGCTAAGACGTACGCAGTCGCTGTCACAAAAAGTACAGTCCTGCCCTACCACACAACCAAACTCAAAATTAAAGGACAACCCCTTGAGTGGTCTGATATAATCGAATACCTGGATATACATATTGCGACCGCAACCTCAGCTTTGGCAAACAGTTGTACAGTGCTGTCACAAAAGCACAACCCGAACCTCACAACTCTTCCCCATAATTAATTCCTTCCTACACTGCATCACTAATCTACAAATCCTACATCCGTCCCATCCTGACCTACGCCTTCCCAATTTAGTACCCCCTCCTAAACCCGCCAGAAAAATCTCCAAATCGCCCAGAACACAAATTTAAGAATAGCTGCCAATTTGCCAAGATCAACTTACATAACGTCACCGGCACTCCGACAATTGACAATTTCATCCTATTAAGACTTCTGCCGGCCTTCGCCCTAAAACTAGTGAAACACCTTAACCCTACCTTAAAGATTCTTTAACCACCAAATTCGCCGAAGCGCCTAAGTATCCTGCCCTTAACTACATCTACATTCCTAATCCCTAGTAGCGTCCCCCTAGAAACCCCTCAACCTCAACCACTACATATGCTGAATTTTGTGAAAAAAAAGGCCATAAAAACAGAAAAAACAAAATCAACAAAAACAAAAATCAAATCACTCCAAAAGATGTTAAAACTCTACAAACAAAACAACTACATACTAACACATACTTATGTCGCCTTTATATAGTATAGCTCTGTAAAAAACGATACTAACAAGAAAAATTGTATCTCCTTTATCTTTCCCAACCCCCTTGCCTGACATATTATTCGTGTATACTAAAGCCACACAACTATGATAGTCATGCTGTCAAATCGCCGATTTAGAGCTGTAGTCAATCAGAAGTGTCCTCCTCCTGCTGATATCGTCTGGTTTAAAGACGGATCGAGGTTTGAGGAAAGTGCTGGAGCGGGGATATACGGTGGAAATCCCAGAGCTGAACTTTCTTATGCCCTGGGCAAATTTGCCACGGTATTCCAGACCGAGATCTTTGCTATCTTGGTCTGCGCACAGGAGAATATCCGAAGGAAATATTCCAACAAGCACATATATATATGTAGCGATAGTCAAGCGTCCCTCAAGGCCCTTGCATCAGTCCGGACCAAGTCAATACTGGTTCAAAACTGCAAACAGGCGCTCTGTGAACTTGGCTCATCTAACTGGGTCAAGCTTCTCTGGGTGCCTGGACACAGTAACATCGAGGGTAACGAGCGGGCGGACGCTCTGGCCAGAGGGGGCTCTCAGAGACCTCTACTGGGTCCGGAGCCTGCTCTCGGCTACCCTAGATCAAGTGCCGAGAAGTCAGTAGAGAACTGGACACGGTCCCAGTTCTTTGACTTCTGGGCCTCCTACCCAGGACTCCGGCAAGCGAAGCTCCTGATCTCAGGGCCCTTGCCGAAGCGAGCAGAACAAATCCTGCGACTAAGCAGGAAACAGGTCAGAATCGTGGTAAGTCTTTTGACTGGACACGGCTCTTTCAAGAAACACCTGCACACTATAGGGGTGGTTGACAACCCCGACTGCAGGTTCTGCGGGGACGAGGAGGAGACTTCCATCCACGTCCTTACTTCCTGCCCAAGTCTTATGAACTTGAGGAACAAACACTTCGGCATTGGTTTTCCGGTGCTGGAGGAGATAAGGAATGCCCCTATAGGAAGGATTCTGGCCTTTGGGTTAGAATCCGGCCTGAATGGGGGAATTTAATAAATTCGTAGCGGTTGCACAATGGGCCACAAGGCCTGAGTGCGACGACCCTTCGTCGCCCCGCTAAAAGAAGAAGAAGAAGAAGAAGTCCTCCTCCATCACCCATCCTGTCCGAAATCCCACAATGTGATCCCTTGGTCCAACTTCTTAACATCTACATAAATGACATTCCACGACCAACAGATCATAGAACATAGAGCCTCTGGCTCTACGATACCACTATCCTAACCACATCCAAAAATTCTCATAACAACAAGACTACTACTACAAAGACAGACATTTTAACCCCCCCCCGCACATCAATAATTAAGTGCGGAGGCCCGCCAGAGATGTTGACAATTTTTTTTTTTCAAATTTCAGCCTTCCGCTCATCAATTATTAAGCGCGGGGGCCGCAGGAGATTTTGAAAAAAAAATTTTTCAAATTTCTCCCCCTCCCGTTCATCAATTATTAGGCACGGGGGCCTGCCAGCGAATTTGGTACCGGGGCCCATTATTTGATGTGGGGGGCCCATTATTTGATGTGGGGGGCCTGATCGTAACTATTATCATTAAATTACGTATTAAGTTTTCATGTTAACACCCTTGCTCATTTTATAAAAATGTTCACTAGTAATGTCCCTTTGAAAAATTTCTGGTAGGTAATTAACTAAAGGACGTGAGGGACGGAAATGCATGTAGAATTTTGATTAATGGTTGATCAATATAGCGGATAACCTTGGGATCGGCAATGTTTTTTGGAGTATTGGAATTACTTTTTCTTCACGCAGATCTTTTTATAAAGGATAAAATTTTCTGATAACTCACTAACAAAAAAAAGTTTCCCATGTGGTGCACACTTTCTGCCAGGCAGGCGAATATATTTACTGTTAGACATTACAGAGATAAAAACGAAATTTAAAATTTGAAAAATTATATATGTAAAGTAAAATCTTCCAAAATGGTTCTGCCCATTTAGTTAGAGCTCATTTCATCTCAGAAAACAGCTGCATACTGAGTTAGTATTGGTGTAATTTGCATAATTAACCTAAAAGTTAGTTTTTTAAAGTTTATTTTAAATCTGATCTTTTTAATTTCTACTTTAGCACGTACGATCTACACCAGTCTGCTCAGTGTTAGGCATAAGTTCTGATGAAATATAAATACACAGCTGACACAGGAAATCAATTGTTTCAAATATATTTTATTGCATAGTTAGCAGCAGCATTTTTATGTTCACGTAAACAATTTTATTTTGCAATTATTTTATTGCCGTTGCCATATTGCAGTAAATTGCAACACTATATAATAATTATGTAGCAGACTCTGGAACAACAATTAACTTTCAGTAGCAAGACTGTTCCAAGTAGTGCTTTAGTATAATTATTTTATAAGATAATAGGAAATAACTCTAAACAATTTTAATATATATTTATAACGACATGAGACATGCTGAAAATACTGCCGAACGTTACTAAAAAAGCATCCAATTTACACAAAAATCTGAGGAAAGCAACAAGAGAAATGGAAACCTCACGCTGAAAGCGCCTACTAGTCAACTTGTATAAGCCGGTTCATTGTTCACTATAGTTCTTTTTTTTTATTTATATATATGTATCTAGTGCACATAACACTAATGCTCTCAACATGTTGCTTTTTATGGCGAGTTGAGACAACCAAGTTCATTTCATGTAGGCATGATTAAAACTAAGGTCTGATCATACCTGCGCGAGTATATTCGACTGTAGTATTCAAATGTTTTGGTGTGCTTCTGATCTGGGCACAAAATGTTAATGAATACTCTAAACAGTAAGTCATCGAAGTATTTAGGAATGACTATCGCCCAGCAAGTTCATTACTAATTGTAATTTATACGTGTATTGCAGATTTTACGCTGCACAAATTTGACTCATTCTTCCCCCATCAACTGAATAAATGAAAATGTATTAAGCCAAGTTTTAAAAATTTCAACTCGTTTTGAATTCACCATAGATATAAAATTGTATTTACTTCTTTTTTTCAGAAAACATGATTAAGTACGATGCACGTAGAGGAGAAGCCCGGGAACCAGACATAGACCTAGAGGATATCAGTTACGACGGTATCTTAGATGGGAGTATGATGAAAGGTGGTCTTGGACAACTTGTAGATGGTCTTTATGGAGATGATGACTACCAGAAGCAACTACAGGGTGAACATTCAGGTACATAGTAGAATTATATCTTAAATCAAAAGCTATATACTGACAACCAAGCGTTTTTATTGTCGCACAGTGGGAAATTATGGACTTTTTTGGACAAAATTCACCCGACAACTAAATTCGCAACGAAAGCTAACATTTTCTTTTTAATTACATAGAGAGGTTATCGCTATAACATAGTGCTACTACAAAATCTTAAAACAATCCCTATTAAACCTTTCAGTCTAGTAAATTTTGGGTACTTTTGACGTTTTTATCAAATAATTTCAAATAGAACATATCTTTATTACAAATTCCAATGAAATTATGTTTTTTGGGTTACCGATTATGAATACAATAGATATTTTGACCAACATTGGGCACATTTGGAGATATTGGCCATTTATGGGTATTTTTTGACGTTTTTAGCAATTTATTTCAAATATAACATATCTATTTTTAAATTTAACGGATTTATATGTTTTGTGAGTCGCTGATTACTAATACAAGAGACATTTTGCCCTAATAATTTCATTGGATTTTATAATAAAGATATGTTCTATTTGAAATAATTTGATAAAAGCATCAAAATATACCCAAAATTGACTAGACTGAAAGGTTTTATGGGAATTGGTTATAGATTTTGCAGGTCAAATTTAATTTTAGTCACTTTGTAGCAACACCATGTTGTAGCGACAATCTTTCTATGTAATTTAAAAAAATGTTAACTTTCGTTGCGAATTCAGGTGTCGGGCGAATTTTCTCAAAAAAATGTCCATAATTTCCCACTGTGATTCGTATGTAATATTTATGAAGCCCTACTATAGGTACTATAACGATCATTTGTAAGATAACGAAAGTTTCTGAGTTTATTATGTCATTATCTAGATACGTACAAGGACAAATTCCAACAAACCAATTTAAATTTGTAACTGGTAGATGCAAATTACCTGTGTGATAAAATTGATATCTGAAAAAATGGATGATCTACTTTTTAAGTCATTTTAGTGCAGGCAAATCCAGTTTTGAGTATGAACTATCTGAGGACAGCTATTTCTTTATCGAAATGGATAGCTTTATTCATGTAGAATGAAGATATAAAAGTCCCGAAAAATCCCAATGTGAGCTAAAGCCACCATTTAGAAAAAATGGCCGCCAGAACCGTTTATTTTAGAAGGACATATCTCAGTAACCATTGCTCCGATTTTAGATTTCTTTTTTTTTGTTCTCTTCCCCTTTTTATGTAAAATCGAAAGTATTATTACATCTTTGGGCATAAAATAGAAGATAACTGAAGAAAATAAGACTTGAGTTCTTGGAAATATGCAAGGTGTCCAGTCAGTGCTTCCTCGGAAGATTGTGCAAAAACGGGTAACTTTATAAAAAAACTTTTTTAACAAAACTTTCAATGTTTCATCTCTACTACAACGTGAAATTATTTTAAATTATACAAGGTGTCACAAAAAGGAGTTACACAAGAATGTATAATTTTTTTAATGGAATACCCTCTAATTTTTTAGCGCCAATTAGGCTCCAAGGGTCCTGAATTACACCCTAAAATTTTTTGCCAATCGGATGCAGCGTTGCCAAGTTATAATTTTTTTCCCGTTTTTTTGGCAAATTACAAACATTTTTTTGACTACCATATCTTCGCGATTTATTAATTGTTTTTTCTAAAAATGTAGGGTGTTATTCGATAATGACGCATTTACTGAAAAATATTTTTGAAATAAAGTATTATTATACCGAGTGTAAATATTTGTTTACATTTCTTGTTATTTAATTATTATTTTTCTCAATTTTTTTAAATGGAATGCCTATATTTTTTTACATGGATGAATAAAGCATAAAATTCCCCACATTCTAATATTATACACTTAATTTTTATTTCAAACCGTTTTTGAGATATGATTATTTCAAATAAGTTTTGCGTAAATTGAGGTGTTTTTTATTTTGGCATTAAAATCTAGTATGGCTTTGGTCTTTTGTTTTGCATTTGTTTTTCACTCTATGACATTTCTCTAATGTGTCTAAGGTTATCGTGATTAAGTTGAATTAATATTGTTAATATTTAAAAATACGAATTATAATTACTGTCAATAAGATTTAATATCTATGGTAAATGTTATGTTATTGGTGAATGTGATGGAAATTGTTTATTGGCATCAAGAATGTATGGTTAAAAATATCCCTATAGAAAATGTCCTGATGTGAGGTCTCTAGAAAATTTGAAAGAACGTTTTGAACGTACTGGAAATTTTGCATATGAAAAGAAGGCGAGACGACGAAATGTATTGTAATGAAGAAAATGAGCTGGCTATAACATTAGCGGTAATCGAAAATCCTACGGCAAGTGTTCGAGAGTTAAGTAGGGATTTAGAGGTCAGTGAATCTAGTGTTTACCTATGTCTTCGTAAAAATAAGTTTCACCCCTATCGAGCTCAGCTGCATCAAGAGCTTTGGGATGTGGATTTAAATCGTAGATTAAATTTTTGCCAGTGGGCTCAAAACCAAATTGGAGAAAATGAAGAATTTTTCAAATTTGTATTGTTCACTGATGAATCAACGTTTCGTCGCAACGGATTTGTGAATAGGCACAATTTCCATTATTATGCACAGAGAAATCAGAACCAGAGTTTAAATGTAAGGGGAGGAATTGTACATGATTATTTTATTCATCCTCGCTTTTTTGAGGGAAATGTGAATGGAGCAGTCTTCTTAGATTTTACGCAAAATACGTTTCCACAAATAATCGAGCATATTCCTGATTATATTACAAATAATATGTGATTACACATTGAAGGTGCACCACCACATTTTAGTAGAAACGTTTGTCAGGCCATTAGTAATCAGTTTCCTGAAAGGTGGATAGGAAGAGGAGGTCCAATATTTTAATAAACTGTTAAATAATATCTAATTTATTATTTTAGGTTAGTTAGGTCTCAGTACATGGCCGCATAAGTCACCCGACCTGACTTCAGTGGGTTTTTTCTTTGGGGATTTGTGAAGTCAGACGTTTATAAAGTAGAACCAATGACTCGAGAAGATATGATGGAAAGGATTCGTCGGTGTTTTAATCGTATAAATGTTGATATGTTACACTGTGTAAGGCGCTCATTTATCAAGAGACCTCAGTGTTACCTGAATCAAAATGGTGGACATTTTGAACAGTTGTTAGGTTAGTTTCAATATCGTGAAAAAAAATTATTGCTCAAGAACCGTTCATAAAAGAAAGTGTACGATATCAAAATGTGAGAAATTGTAAGCGTTATTCATCCATTTAAAAAAATTATAGGCATTCCATTTAAAAAAATTGAAAAAAAATGTAAAACAAAATATAGATTTCAATGCTAAAATAAAGAGCACCTTAATTTACGCAAAAATTATTTGATATAATCATATCTCAAAAAACGTTTGAAATAGAAATAAAGAGATATTAAAATGAAAGGAATTGTATGTTTTATTCATTCATGTAAAAAAAGTATACCTAGACATTCTATTTAAAAAAAAATAAGAAAAATAATAATTAAATATCAAGAAATGTACGCAAATATACTAAAGATTTATTTCAAAAATGTTTTTCAGTAAATACATCATTATCAAACAACATCCCATATTTTTAGAAATAACGATTAATAAATCGCGGAGATATGCCAGTCAAAAATGTTTGTGAACTGCCCAAAAAAAAAAAAACAGAAAAAATAACTCAGCAAAATATTTTAGCGTGTAATACAGGGCCTTTGGAAGCTTAACTGGCGTTAAGGAAATACAAGCTGTTCTATTTAAAAAAATTATACTTTCTTGTGTGACTCGTTTTTGTGACACCTTGTATAATTGAAAATAATTTTAAGTTGTAGTAGAGACGAAACTTTGAAAGTTTTGTTAAGAAAGATTTTTTGTAAAGTTAGCCGTTTTGCACAATCTTCCGAGAGAACACTGACTGGACACCTTTTATACCTTAATGTACATTATTAAAAATGATTACAATTTTATATATAAATAACTATTACTCCGTTAATATTTGAGTTAGCAACATCGGCCGAAAAACAAATGAAAGCTAATTGTATGCTTTAGAACTTTTATTAAAATTATTTTTTCAAAAATTGACTAGAAATTTCAGTAGTAACGTCTCGAGTTTACAAAAGTTTAAATTTCCGTAATAATTAAATTATTTTTTAATTTCCTAAGTTTATCGTTTAATTTATCGTAAAATATGTAATCATACTTTCTGTAAAATGTGAAGTGAGGAATGGAACAAAAAAAAGAAATCTAAAATCGGAGCAACGGTTACTAAGATATATGATTTTAAAGAAAATGTCTCTGGCGGTCATTTTTTCTAAATGGCGGCTTTAGCTCACGTCGGGATTTTTTGCGACTTTATGTACTTATCCTACATTAATAAAGCTATTCATTGCGATAAACAAATAACTGTCCCGAAATAGTTCACGCCAAACCCATTTTACACTGTGATTTGCCTGGTCTAATATGGAATTTCTCAGGAATCAGTTTTGGGACCAATATTATTTTTGAATTATAACAACGAACTTGCTGCTCCAAAATTTTGCAATCTGCAAAAAAAATGTTGGAGATTAACAACGACAGTAGTCTTTCTACTAGTGAAAATGTGAACTTGTTAGAAATAATATTATCTCAACTGGACAGCACATTGTAAGTAGTTATAAAAATATGGAGGCTATTTCAATGTTTGCCTGATAAGTTGTTTCGTATTTCCCCAAATAACGGATATCTGGCTTAAAAATATTCCGCATGTTTGGGTTTTTCCGTCATAACTATTGAAACAGGTTATAGATTTCAAATGCTTTTGAACTATTTCGTAACTTGAGTCTGATTGATATTGAGCGAAATATATTCGACAGCCCTTATCACGTGAACAGATCTTATAACTGCTTATAAAGGAACGAAATCAGAAAAAACGTGAATTTTTTGTGATTATAATAATTAGTTGCGATTGCAATATAAAAACGATTATATGCGTTTTGTTTTGTGTTTTCAAATAAAATCAAATCTGTGGTGCTGAACGTACGTATTTTATTTATTATAGTCCATTGTTCTGCAGAAGACTGAACCGTTTGATATGGTACTAATACTGAAATAACTTTTTCGTATTACTAGCTCTGTAAGTGTCATTTTTTGATGGCTGTCAGTATTATGAAAGTATCACTTACAGCCCATAGGCAAAAAGCACAAAATTTACATTTAGGTCCTAGGCCAAAAAAGTAAATTTACTTTTATGCCCTAGAGCAAAAAAGTAAAGTAATAAGGAAGTTAAATAATAATGAAATTTTGGCACCAACAAAGCACACGCATTTTTGGCCGGCTCCTGAATGTCGATACTTTCATTATAATCCATATTTTTATTGCAAAAACTCACGTAAATAACTGGAATGGCGGAAATTATTATGAAGTTACCAATTTGACAACTTATTGACAGTAGCTATAGCAGAAAGCAAACACACTCCAATTAGTCTAAGCCAACTAATAAATGAGTTCGACAAATCTTGAAATATCGTAACATGTTCTACCTCCAGAGACATCTGTGTGAGTTTGCTACAAGATCTATGTATAAGTAACAGAAATTGAATTAGTTAGTTAATTTGGCAATTGGCCCAGAGATGGCGCGCGGTGTTAGAGTGTGGAAGTTGTGGAGAACCTACTGGAAATTTCCAGAAGTAGGAGAGAACATTCTGGAGCTCTTATCTTGAGGTATATAAAGGAATGGAGAAGCCCAGTTAGGACAGTTTTAGTTCAGATAGTGAATTGAGAAACATTAAGAACAAGTAGGCAGTGATCAAGTAACTGAAATAGTGAATTATAGTACTTAGTGTATATTAGTAAAGTAATTAATTGTTGTAACTAGTTCGTAAGTTAATAAATTAGTATTTAGTGTTACCCTGGTGTTATAATTTCCGGATCCACGATACAGGGTGTTTACAAGAGGGGTGTAAACACGTAACAATATAATAATTTTGACTGAATTTTACTCAAAATTGTAATATTGTTAGTAGTACGAAAAACGTCGTATGCACCTCTGCTTGTATCGTGTATTTACTCTCGAACATTGCAACTCTCAGCCCTACGGGTTTCGGTTTGCACTGTGTTCTTGTAGAAGAACACACTACCAGGCGTCAAATTGACCACAATTTATGTTTAGAAGAACGCCAGTCGCGTTCTGCCCCGCTCTTCCACTCCCAAGCGGGTTCGAGATAAGATATGCTTCGATAGACGAGTAATGGGTCAAGGCTGCACTACCTAAGATCATTAACAACGCTCTCTCAAGACGTGATTCAATTATTCACTGACAATAAGGGCTTTTACGTCTTCAGATTATTGCGATTATTGCATTAAAAAAATCCCTATCGAAGATTACTCTCCGACGGGATTGGAATTTGATGTGATTTGTATATATTTACCTATTAATAATAGTCTCTGCACTCAAACATTTCTGGAGAAATCCCTATCAAGCTCCCGTAAGGCGACCAGAACACTGAGTATCAAACTGAGGGAATCATGAGATCCCGATTAACTCAGTTGTTTAGGTCTTCCAAACGAAAACTCCAGGGATTAAGACTAGCAATAAGCCCTTACATCAATAAAATGCAATTAGTTCAAAAAATACCATTAATTTAATGTAAAATAATACAGTATTATGTGAAAGAATCACGCCCCCCCAACTAAGGCAAATGACTTTTTAACCATACAAGTGAGAGCATATGCTAACAATCGATTTGGTAGAAAAGATCCATTTAACTTCCTCAGAATTTAAAGCCTTTTAAAAAAAAAATTAAAAATTTTGTATTTTGGTAATTATGGCTGACTGAAAATTGGTACAGTAACTAACTAGAGGTTTTAACTTTGGAATATTGTCATATTGAACGAATTTCGTTCATTTCTTGCAGTATTATAGTAAATGCTTCATAGAAAAGTTTCTATGTTGTACGGGGGCTTGCTAATTTATAGGGGGCGGATGTCACCTCTTCTCAGGGGGTGGCACTTAAAATATATATATATATATATATATATATATATATATATATATATATATATATATATATATATATATATATATATATATATAGACATATGAAGCCTCAATACGAAGCCCAAAACAGCATATTGCCGCTTACTCGAAGCCCACAACACACATACGAAGCCCGCCTTCGGGCTTCGTAAAAATAAGCGTGTATAAAACCTAGACTATGTTATTTTCAACAAATCCCGCCAATTGGCAAAATTTCGCCCGAAATATATATATATATATATATATATATATATATATATATATATATATATATATATATATATATATATATATATATATATATATATATATATATATATATATATATATATATATATATAGATTGGAGCTGAAAAATAATCAAATTTTAAGAAGAAAAGGCTCTATGCAATTTTTCACATAAATTGATAGTTTTTAAGTGATAACGACTTCAAAATTGCGATTTTAGCTTAAAAGAAAGGTATTTCCAAACGGCTTTCGTCAAGTATCTCGAAAAGTATTACTTTATCGAAAAAATGTTACAGACAAATGTTACAGTTGTTGTTAATTACAAGTACAAACTGGGAATTAATTTTATTTTTTGTTTATTGATGTAGGATTAATAATTTCGGAGATATTTAAGTTTATATTTTGCATCCAAGTGTTTCGAAATTACCTTTAAAGTTTAAAATGCATTTTTTTTTTAAAACAAGTGCTTTAAATGAGCAAAAACATTTGAGCATCTACGTAATGCTACATTTTAACGAAAAACTGTATTTGAGATTATTTTTTTTTTAATTACTAGCTAATTAGAGTAACAAAATAGCGACCTTTTTATATAGAAAAATATAAATACGCATATTTTTCCATCATAACTTCTTTATCTCTTATGCTACAGAAACGAGTAAAAAATAATTTGAAAGAGCAATTAATTGTCTTTAATTTCATTTCTCAACATTTAAACTGCATGTTTCGTCTCATAAATGTTCGGACGCCATTTGTAAACTTCCATATCTCCGAAACTAATCAATCTATGTAAATAAATAAAAAACAGAAATTCATTATAAGTTTATGAGCTTTATTTTTCAATAAAAGGAATATTTAGTGAGATATTTGGAAAAGGAAAAAAAATACGTTTTATCGAAAATACCTTTATAGTTTAAACTGTATTTTTTTTTTAAAGCTAGTGCTGTATACAAACGAAGAAATTTGAGGATCTACGTCATGCTATATATTAATAAAAAACAGTGTTTGAAATTCCTTTTTTTTTATTTACTCCGAAATTATTAATCCTACATCAATAAACAAAAAATATAATTAATTCCCAGTTTGTACTTTCTGTAATTGGTCCGTAACATTTTTCGATAAAGCAATACTTTTCGAGATACTTGACGAAAGCCGTTTGGAAATACCTTTTTTTTAAGCCGAAATCGCAATTTCGAAGTCATAACGACTTCGAAACTTAAAAAACTATCGATTTATGTGAAAAATAGCATAGAACCTTTTCTTCATAAAAATTGATCCTTTTTCAGCTCCAATAAATATATATATTTTTTAAGTGCCACTTCCCATAAATTAGCAAGCCCCCGCACAATATAGAAACTTTTCTGTGAAACATTTAGTATTATACTGCCAAAAATGAACGGAATCCGTTCAATATGACATTATTCCGAAGTTTTGCATATTTTCTACCTCTAGATACTGTACTAAATAATATAAAAAAATTTTACTGAAAAAAATGTTGGTTCGCTTATGAATAGTTTAAAGGTCCCAGATCGTGATTTTATCAATCACGGGACGGAGTTCGACTAATACATGAGTTTAATAACTTTCGACGTACTTGTCCCCATGCAGGTTCAATATAGGAAAAATGACAACGACTCGCGTCCGAACGACTTTTAGGCAAAATGGATCTTTGAGTCCTTTGTGCACAAGGCGGATTTCTCTATAACTTTATTATTTGGAAAGCCCTGCTCTTTCCTACCATCGCTTTGTATTGACCACCCAACGCACTCGACCAAATTACGAGTAGCTGGGTGAATCCAAACTTGTTTTATGCGGCCTTGTGCTTTTTCATTGATTTTTTTGCCAATTTTGCATATAGGCGCTACGTCGCTTTTGCCCAATTCATCGGTTTCGCCTTTTTGATACATTGCCTTGCTAAAATTATAGTCAGTCTTTAGAACAGGCATTAGGCAGGGTATATAATGACTGTACCTCCATGGTCAATGGCAAAGGAATTAAAGTTGAAAATATTTTGAATATTTTTAAAGTACCTTTTTGGCGTACTTTTTAAAAAGTATGTGATTCATTTTTCTATGGCCACCATATAATTTCACTCTCATATCCTGTACCAAAATATATTTTCCTAAGTAAAAACTCGGTGTTTCTTTGAATTTTTTACCCGGTTGTGTCTAATGTCTTATCGAACTCATAACGGTCCTTTTGGACTAGTCTGTGGCTCTGAAGTCTCTCAGACTCTTGATGTCCTTAAATGAATTTTTGCCTAAGTCGAATTTTTATTTTGGCTTCGACTTAGGTCAATTCTGGAAGTTTCTACAACATTCTCAACATGTAAAATACACTTACAAGCCTTGGTACAAAAATAACTATTACAAACACCATGAAACTGTTATCTCTAGATGATGTCAAGTTGTTTGGCGAAATCCGTCTCGATTCTAATGCTAATTACTTTGGTTCTTGATAAAATAAAAATATATTATTACTTGTTTAAAAGAGATGATAGAAAAAGTTGTCATTAATTATTTGAAATTAAATTCATGAAAAACTGAATAGCTAAGTTGTTATGATTTAAAAACAATCATACATTCAAAGTCCGAGAGCAAACCCACTGAATTCTTGAGCAGATAAATTTATTTATGACTGACATTTAGTGTCTCAATCAGTGTAGGTAGAAGCAATCCTATTCTATTTAAGGACTTAATTGTTTCATCAAATTCATGTCACTTGGGTGGCACAACCTCCGCCACAGAACCTTAACGGTGTGTGGTTGAATATTTTTCAGACTACTATAAGCGAGTCATTCTTCGTACTTATAACTTATTGATGTTTAGTCTAGAAATGTCTTTGTCGTTTCTCCGCAAGAAAAAAATGTAATATCTAATATGCCGAATTGTCCCACAAAAAATTTAGCTATTTTTTTCTTTTAATAAGCTATATGCTATATTCAGTTACGCCACTACGCACGTATTAAAAACTTCCGAAGTTCTCGTCGAGTACAATACATAAATCACATGCATATTACAAGTTTATGGAGTCTATTTCGTAAAATACTAAGTAAGTAGCGAAAGTAAAATTTATTTTATGATCGCTACAAAATATTATACAGTGTGTCCCCGGATGGAGTTGACAATAGGAAAAACATCTTTATTATTGATTTTACGACAAAAAGTCATTCTTTATAAAAAATTCTGCTTGTTGAAAAAATGAATTTACCATATAAAAATCTTAGATCAGATGAATCGGGTGTTAATAAATTAAAAAAACATCAAAATGCCTCAAGAGAGAAGTGCCTTCATTTATTGTTTTGGACAAAATGTTTATAAAACAAAGTTGTTTATAATCCAAAATAAAGCCTGAATATAAATTACGAAGTCTGTATTTTGACTTTTATGTCTTTATTGTGTTTATCTTTTTACGTTGAATTTATTAAGATGAATAAAAAATTCAAACTATGAAACAGAGTGTGCTGTCGATAATATTGAACTGACAAACGCCATTGTGACATTGTGTAGAATATTACTATCTTACATCTGCATTTATTAGTGTTCTGTTAATTATTTAAAAAATGTTTACCAAATAAGAAAGAATTTATTTGATCAAATGTTATGGGATTGGAGACGTCTCTTATCGATATGCAATTAATCTTTTCCACCAAAAGTTCCCTAACATAGCGGTATCGCGCCAATCATTGCGCAAACTTGTAAAAAAATTGAATAAAACTGAATCTGTATTGGATGTCAAAAAACCCAAGAAAAAGTACAATGAAGACGATGCGGCAACACTTTTGGCAATAAATTCAGTAATTATCTTTACGGAAACGCTCACAAAGACTGAAAGTAAGTAAAAGTCATTTACAGAGAATTTATATGGAAAACAAAGTTCGACCGTTTCAGACATACACTTAAAAATGGAGATGAAGAGAAGCGATTGAATTTTTGTTCATGGGTCGGTGAGAATTACCTCGTAGATAGAAGTTTTCACAGAATGTTTTTTTTTTTACTGACGAAGCAACATTTTGTACCAATGGCCACGTTTCATCATAAAACAGTCGTTATTGGGCTTTTGAAAATCCAAACAATGTCATTCACAAACGAAGTCAACGTTATAAAAAAGTGTAGAATTTTTTATGATCGAATCGTTGGTCCATATTTCTTAGAAGAAAATTTAAATCACCATGTTTATTTGGACCTTTTGGAAAACTTTGTATAGCCATTTATAAACACTCTGCAACCGGAAGTAAGGCGTAACATTTTTTGGCAGCAAGACGGTTGCCCAGCTCATTCCTCAGTTTTGGTACGGCAGCCAGATGGATGGGAAGATATACTCCAATTAGTTTTTCTGTAAGATCGCCAATGGATTTTTTTCTGTGGGGTGTTTTAAAACAGAAAATGTATGCAGATGACCTGCCGCATGATCGAGAAACACTAAAAGCACGAATACAAGAGGCGGTGAATGAAGTGAATGTACCCTCGACCATTCGTAAGGTCTATGGTGAATTTATTAAAAGGATGAAGAAATGTGTTGTGGTTGGAGGAGGCTATGTAGAATAAATTGTGTTTCCACAATCGTTGAAGTTAATGTTATTATGTTATGTTAATGTAATGTAAATGTAAGTTGACATAAATGTAAAAGTCAAAATTTAGACTTCATAAGTTGTTTTATAAACATTTTGTCCAAAATAATAAATGTCATTTTGATGTTTTCTTCATTTATTAATACCCGGTAGATCTAATCTAAGATTTTTATATGGTAAATTCATTTTTTCGACAAGCAGAATTTTTTATAAAGAATGACTTTTCGTCGTAAAATCAATAATAGAGATGTTTTTCCTCTTGTCAACTCCATCCGGGGACACACTTTATAATAACTGTTCTATTTAAAGGATGCTAGGAAATCCGCTATACAAAGTAACAGTAGGTAATTATTGGCATCAATAAAAGGGAGATACATTTTGAAGTTGCGTGACACATTAAAATTACCGCTTCCTATGGAATCACTATTTCCACATCCAGATTTCCTATCAAAATTTCTTCCAAATGCCAAATGCCAAAAGAAAGAAATTGAGGTCATTGCTTCGTGTACACACACTAAATCACAATTTGATTATTTACCCCCTTTAATAATGGGGATGATCGTGGGGGTGGCTGATGCTGAAGAAAAAAATTTAAACCTTGGTTTCTCTCTACTTTGCCAATTTTATGAATTCTTGTTTGCACTTTTTGACACGCTTTCACGGATTTTCAACTTATCTGCTTAATATATCTCGTACTAGTAATCGGATGAAAATTTTCAAAATACTGGCTTATTTGAAATAAAATTCTTAAAATATATAGACCTGTCCGATATGTCAATCAATCCGTCTTGGGAAAAAATGGAAAACACCAAAAATAGCGAAAAAATCAAAATTGAATGTATTTTAAGTTGGCAAAAATTAAACTCATTTATGGTCAAATATAATGCACCTATTCCGGACACCGTATGTCAAATAGGACGGTCAAAGATGACGTACGAAATAAAATTCTTTTTAATTATCAAGGAGACATTGTACGTCACTTTCTTTTTTAGTTTGTACGCTATTTTATGTACTTTTAGGGGACAGAGTTTTTTTTTTATTTTTTTTAGGAGGAAGGCTCCAATCAATCAGTGGTATATTGGAAGTGTCAGACTCTTACTGACTAAAGCTCCCTCCTCCCCGGGCTCGTCTGTATACTACTCCGAGGGCACTGCAGCCTCCTGGCTTATTGTGCTCACCCTGTATTCCCCGTAAGGTGTTCTTACTAGCATTTCTAGCAACTGTTTCGCTGCGCGGTGCCTCTTAGATGGTCTGACCACCATCACCCATCCAAGTCCTCACCGCGCGCGACGTTGCTGCACTTCGGTGATCTAGTCTAGGTCTGGTTTAATACCTCCCTGACTTCTCACCTAGGCACAGTGGGCCAGAATACGAAAAAGCTGGCCAAAAGTCCAAACTTCAAAAGAGGTTTAATTGTATTCAAAGTAATATTTTTGTAGTCAGAAATGTTCAGTTCATTACGTACCGCAAATTCCAACCGTATTGTTGCCCATTTTTACCTGATACACCTAAGAAACACAACGTTCTGTTAGCGTACAGTTGTGAATAGTTGCTTGCCACATTCGAACGTACTATTCGATATTCCTGTAATTTGTGTATTTTCAACAAAAACATAGTCAAATTTTAGGAAGATAATCTATAAAGTAAGTATTTTACTTAAAGATAAAGAAATAAAAATTAACGGTTTGTTTGAGCTACAAAAAAAGCGCAACATGTTCCAAGCATGATTCTTTTACTGGTCGATTTCTTATAGTTTTTTCAAATTATAGTACAAAATTTAGAACCCGGTTCATCCCGGTTTGGAAGTAATGAGTAATAATTTGGTCAAGTACGAGGTCTTAAATTGAAAATATACGTACGACACGACGACGGGCCCTCACTCGGTAACTGCTTCGAATTACTATTTTAATTTTAAAATGTAAAAAAATGTAAAAATTGGCTGCTTCTAGGAGCCACTATTGTTTTTGTGATCGTTTTTCTGACACGGTGCAAAATACAGCGACGCATTAACTTTGGTTTATAGTGTTGTTTTAGCATAAACATTCCATTTAAACGTAACAATTTATAATATTTATGTGTTATAAACAATTTTTGAAAAAATTAAAGCATTTTGTTATGTCAAAAATAATTATTGAAAACTTATTTATTTTTTGGTTGGAATTTATAAAATGCCTAAAAGTATGTAAAATTGAATTCAAATCAATTAGCTAATTTATTTTTTTAAATTTGAATTGAAATTCGTAATCAGCGACCTCGAAAACCACCGAATACCAATTTCCAATTAAAATGCCTTACTTTTCTCAAACGTTTGTCGCCATATTGGAGCCGCCATTTTCTTCTTGGAGAAACTATTATCAAATTCGTAATCAGCGACCTCGAAAACCCCCGAATACCAATTTCCAATTGAAATGACTAACTTTTCTTAAACGTTTGTCACCATATTGGAGCCGCCATTTTGTTCTTGAAAAAACTATTACCAAATTCGTAATCAGCGACCTCAAAAACCCCCAAGTGAAAATTTTCAAAACCATTACTCCATTTTTTGACTTTTGGCCAGCTTTTTCGGATTCTGGCCCACTGTGCTAGGGGAAGAGTTATTTTTTTTTAATTTAAATAAAAAGTGCATTTTTACAACTTTCAAAAAAGTATTTTCTTTGATCCTCCTTTTTTCACCCAATTTTCATCGAAACAAAATGAAATACATCATATTAGTTTCATTACCGCCGTATGCCATAATTTCACCGCATTTCTCATCGATAGTCGATTCATCAATGGTAGAAGAAGCATTGGCACAATTATTTTCTTTACAATAAATAGACACATAGAATAGAACATTATATATTCGATTTCTACAGCTACACTGATTATTTTTACAGCCTTTCTTATAAGATCCGAAGAGAGTTCCTTCACCCATCTGCTTACCAGATGAAATGTATTTTTTATCAAACCTTATATATAAATGAATATGTCGCGAATGTATTGCCTATTAAAATATGTTCATGGCTATCCTTATTATTAAATACACGGTATTTATCGTGGATAACCGTGGATTCGCGATTAACTCAGATTTTATGGCTCAAACGGGAACAACACGTATTATAAAAGTTGTACATTTGTAAATTCTCTACCTTAAAGATCCACTACATTTTTTTCGTACGCCTAACCGTTTTGGAGATACGACGCGGACTAAGTAAAAAATGCATTTAGTTGCGCCAAACCTCTTTGGCACTACATATTTCGCAATTATGTTGCTTTCTAAGTCTCAGAATGAAAATTAAATATTATCAAGTTCAAACCTGGTTGGGAAAAGACATTGATCCTGAGCAGTGGAGCTGGATTAGGAAGAATGATATTCTGCAGCCAATACTAACGCAGTTACCACCAGCACCAGACACATTGTTAAATGGTAATTTATTGAACTCTACTTAATTGAGGGACTGTTGTAAAAAAAATAAATAAAAAATAAAAAAAAAATTAAATTAAAAATGTTAATTTTATATAGTGGTTATTTTAAGATTTCCATTAATTTGTAACTTTAAGAATGTGTATCTTTTTCTGTGTTGGACTTTTATTAAATTTTTTTTTAAGAAGTCGACACAAGGTGCATGTATGGTTAAAATTTTTCGGGTAAGTTGCGTTACACCCCGTATATCATTAACATATTATTATTTTGACGAGTATTTTTGTATTTTAATATCATATATTTAATTAAAAATAAAATAATTAAAAAACATTTTTATATTTTAATATTTCTATACGTATATTCTGTCAGTAGCTCCAAAATAATTTTCGACAACAGAGAAGTGTCGTCCTTCTTACTAGAATGGTAAGTGAGCACGCGCACTCTTTTTCATTCAACGGGCACGTCACGCGCAGCTGCGATGCTACGTCCTCCTCTGTTGCACTGAATAGTACTCTCAGTGTTTCTCTGTCGCGCATCTTTGCTTGCTTCGATTTTTAAACTTTGAAGCCTGGCAATAGTAACTAACTCGTGAAAGGTTTTTTGCAGACAATACTATATTATCATCGTGTTTGTAATAAAATTATCTTTATTTTAATGTATATTTCAGTAGACAAACAGATCAGTGCCATCATCTATACCAACTTACCTGTTTATACCTGCTTGTCCGGTAGTAGTTAACAGAAAAAAGTAGGCAATATAACTTTTGCATATTCTTTTGATTTGTATGGAATTTGTTTGGTAAGCATGTGAGTGAAACATAGAGAAAACCGATGAATACCGTTTTTTTAATTAAGGATAGCCATGAACATATTTTAATAGTCAATACATTCGCGACATATTCATTTATATATAAGGTTTGATAAAAAATACTTTTCATCTGGTAAGCAGATGGGTGAAGGACGACCTCTCTTCGGATCCTGTATTATTACATATGCAAGAAATATCACTTAGTAAATTTTTAGGAAAAGCATACTTTCACTCATAACGTTAGGCATTAAGCCATTCTCAGTTTTAAGCCACCCGAATTGTAACGGATCTTTCTCAGAACCTAACCATTTTTAGACTTGGAAATATACTCTTAAACAGTATTTTTGCATTACCTCTCCAGTAGGTGGAATTGCAGACAATTCTATTTTCATCATGATGTTTGTCAATTATTATACTCTTTGCAAAAACCCGAGAGTATATTGTATTTGATCGGCACATTTCTAAAATCGTAAATATCGCTCCTAGAGAAAAAATGTCATCATTATGTTAGTGAACGAATTCTGAACAAAATGTCCGTCTGTCTGTCCGTCCGTCCGTCTGTCCGTCCGTCCGTCTGTCCGTCCGTCCTTCACGTTTCTTGTAAGTACGATAACTTAAGAAAGAAAAGTCCGATTGTATTGAAATTTGGAAATTAAGTTAGTGTTAGCTAGATGAAGAACCCTATTGTTTTTGAAAAATATCGATCAATGAATAAAAAAGTTATTAATTATTTAATTAAAAAAAAATATTCTCTTAATTTTTGTCGCTTGTACTTAACAATCAATTTTCGTAGCAATATGTGATGGTGCAGTGGCTAAAATTTTGCCTTGCAATCCAAATCAGAATGCATAATGCCCCATTCCAGATCAAACACCCCCTACCATACCAAGCGTTGCCTATCTTCCGGCAACCTCTTCCCTAGCCATACTTTCCTATACCACAACCTATTATTTCCACATCTTTGATCTTTCCTCAACTTTATCTTTCCAATCCTTTCTATTCTCTTTCTGTATGTTCTATTTTTGTTCCTTTTTTTATTCTGTTTGTTCTTTTTGTCATCAAAAATTCCATTTTGGCCGATAAATTTCTAAAAAAATTCAAACATTTTTAAACCCTATCCTTTTTCCACCACATTTTCCTGGCGTCAGGGAGACCACCAGGTCGGCAGTTCTCGTACGGGTTTTTTCATTTAGCTTTTCACCCGAGTCAGCAGCCAAAATTTATTTAGTGTTATAACCAGTTACTAGTGCTAAGTTTTATATGTATTAGTTTTAGGCCTTTGTGGGCAGCATTATTTTCAAAGGTATTATTAATTTTAAACCCACGCTAGGTGGGTAGGAATTTTAATTGTTCTTTATATCATTGTCGTCAAGCCGAACCGAACCTGATCCGCCCAGCCCTACAATCACCACGGCGCTACGCGCTGTGGTTGTCTGGCTGGCTCCGGGACAGGTTTTGGGGAGGCGCATATGTATCTATAAATGTTAATAAATTTTATTTGCTTGCTTGCTTGCCTTGCAATCCAAAGATCGTGTGTTCAAATCCCAAACAGGTCGTATATTTATTTTTAATTTTTTTTTTCATATAATTTTTTTCACATCAAAGATGGTATCACAAAATTTAAGATGTCCAAAACTAACATTATTTACAAGAAAACTGCGAAGAGTATCCTATAGAAAGTGTAACAATTATATAAAAAGCTCAGTAAATTGGCGAAGAGTACCTACGTTTTTAGCTTATTTTATTAATCTTAGGTTTGTGAAAATAGATTTATTTATGATGATTTTCATGCTAGTCGAGTCGTTATAACCAAAAGGCCAATATCTTCACCAACTATTATAACTTGGTGGTTTTCGGTTTTCAAATCAATAGCAGTTTTAAAGATTGTAGGTAGTATCGGCCTCTTCTCCACATATTTCAACGTTAAGCCATTGTCTATTAACTCTTGATGCAATAATTACTTCCACATCCAGTGGAAGTATAGTAACGACAAAAAATTTTTTTAAAATTTTTATTGTTCAAATAGGCTTAGAATGTCATGAAACGTCGAGATTTTAAGTTTGAGCGAAAAAAAATTTTGTGTCTGTCGGTCTGTCTGTTGATCTGTCGGTAACTTTTTTGTGCGTACGTTTACTCTGGAACTGTTTGAGATATTGAAATTTGGTACATATATGTACTTTAACGAGATCTAGAACTAGATTATATTTTCATCTTGTTCCGACGAAGGGTTGGCGGGTAAATTGGGGTAAATTTGGGGAAAATAGGTAAATCAAGCAGGTTAAGAGTCCATAAAATTAGTATTTAGTATATACATGAGAAGCTAAAAAAAATTTGGCATTAGCCAAATTACCACCCCCACCCCATTATTAAAGGGGATGAAAACAAAATGTGATTTAGTGTGTGTACAAGAACCAGACACCTCAAAACGTTTTTTTACTTCATCCACCCCCACTACCACCCCCTATCACCACCCCCACCCCGCTGCCGATGTGGGGTATCGTTTTGTGGGTTTTTGGGGTAGAGGATTTCAAATATTATATTATTAAAGTTCCATAAACAATTATTTCAACATACAAAATTTTTTCGTTGTGAGTGACTTGGATAAAAAATGTGGATATGGAAGTAGTGATTCCTTGGGCAGCGGTTTTTTATAAAGCTATGCTTATTTTTACTATCGGCTAGAAATTTTTTTTGACTAACCGAGGATTTCATAATGTCACTTGTGATTGAAATATCTAGGCAAACATTTTTTCTAAACGACGCGCTCGTTATTCTTAGTGCTCAAAAATAATACTACTCTGGTCTTAACTGCTTGGTTCTGATTATTGATCATATATTCATATATTATTATCATTACCATGCTTAATAAATTTCCTTTTCAAATTAATGAAGTTTCATTTCGTATTAAATTTTTGAAGTTATATAGGCGTGCAGTGCAGATCACCCCCGTTTTAACCAACTAACCGGTTAGGTTGAGGTAACCACTTCTAACCTGGTTTTTCTTCAAGTGGACATCGAAGAGTACTTATAGTAAAAAATTAGCCAAAGTTAGTTGATCAGAACATATAAATAATTGCAAAAAACTATAATTTTTTTATATCACGAATTTTGTCGAATTTCATTTTCAATTCGCGATATCTCGGCAAACAATGAATATTTTTAAATGAAATTTCAGCACGACATTGTTCAAGTTATTCTTTAAGATATTGACTTGGTCAAAACCCTTATTTATTTCACAAATGATTATAGTGACTTTTCAAAAAATTTCTTTTGTCAAGCCTAGTTTTTTTTTCAAACGCAAAAGTTTTGTGACGAATTTTTAACACGATAATTTTTGACAAACTTATATTAAAGTATAATATTTAAAGAAGTTTTCTGTAAAGTTTCACGTATTCATATTGTATATACAAAAATTTATCGCACTTTGAAGTAGCAAGATTTTGTTTGCAAACGATTAGGAAAAACTAATAAACCCGTAAATTTTTATGATACATTAAAACGCTCGAAATTGAAAACTTTTACAGATATGATAAAAAAAAGTTCTGTAAAAAGAGCCGATAATAGCACAAGTAAATAATATGTTTCCCCAGAAAAAGTGTAACAACTGATTCTATCCAAGCAAAGAGCTGATGAAAAAGTTCTTATTGTCCCACTGAACGAAATACCTTCTGCTCTATTTAAGGAGGATGGTAATAGGCGAATATCGTCAAAATCTGATTTGTTACATGCGATCGAAAAAAATATTGTAACATCTGTGATTACAGAACCTTGCTGGACAGAACTACATGATAGAACAATAGATATGATGGCAGATTTGCAGTGTTTAAATACGAAATATATGAAATGTTTCGAAGATGTTGGACAATATTTTTTGAAGTATTTTCGGAAACTATTTGAAACTTTTTCACGTCATTTTCGATTGCTATGACGTTAGTATGAATCCTAAATCGCAAGAGAGATCAAAAAGGTATAAACTAAATTCTAATACTTACAATATTAATGATAGTCGACCTATACCAGATTGGGATAAAGTTATGTCTACAGATGCAAATGAAAATGCTTTGAACCTATTTTTATGCGACTACATCGAAAAATATATTGGAATCCCTCAGACTTCTGATGAAATTATTAATAAAAAATTATATTTGGCTGGTGGATACAAAAATTATCTTGTAACCAAAGAAATCACTAATTCACTTAAACGTGAGGTTACGGATTTATTTTCGAATCATGCTGACTTTCGAATAATTTGTCGTCTGATCTACATTTCTAAACAATACTTAGACACTCAGGACATGATAGTGATCGTTAAGTCCCCAGATACAGATGTGTTTATTCTTCTAATTGCACATTATTTTAAAATAAATACAAAGATTCAAGTATGGTTTCAAACTAAAAAAAATAGCATCAAAACGTTTTTGCGGCGCTTTATACCAATACATATTATATGCTAAGAACTAGGAAGTAATATTGGTTTAGCATTACCAATAATTCATGCATTAACCGGATGCGATACTACTTCCGCTTTCTATAGAATTGGTAAGAAAAAAGCTCTCAACGTAGTATAAAAAATGAGCACAGAACATTTAGTCCAGATGTCTCAATTGAAAATAAATTAACACCTGAAATTGTTAATGCTTGGACAAAATTTGTGATTGGAATTTACGACTTCAAAAGTAAACAAGACAACATTAACGACGTGAGAGTAATCTTAGCTCGAAAAAAAAACTCCTCCGTTAAAAAATTACCTCCATCGTACCCAGCTCTTCTTCAACACATGAAACGCTGTTTTTGGCAAGTGCACGTATGGTATAATGCTCACATACCCATTTTTGAAGCACTCAATCTGACTGATTTTGGCTGGAAATTTGAAAATGAAGAACTTTCGCCAATATATTTTGAAGGACCAACAAGTTTGGAGCTGCTTCAAAAGTATATTTGTAATTGCAGATTAAAAAAAAAACATCTTGTGATAAAGAATTTTGTTCGTGCTACGCTGCTGGTATAAAATGCTGTCTCATTTGTAACTCTACATCAAATTGCTCGTTGCAGCCCATAGATGTTGATTCAGATTAAAAATATTAAAAACAACCCAATGTATTATGTATTTTTTAATTTATCAACAATTAATTTAGTGTTACTTATTTCCACTTTACAGTAACCTGTAAAAAGGGAATATGTAACAAAACATTGCATTGATATGATAGTAAACGCCTAAACTACGGCAACCACCACAATGAAACATGCCGTGCGCAAACAACATGTCTGCTGCGCGCGGAGACGCTACTTCAAAGTGCGATAACTTTTTATATATACAATATGAATACGTGAAACTTAACAGAAAACTTCTTTAGATAGTGTACTTTAATATAAGTTTTTCAAAAATTATCGTATTAAAAGTTCGTCACACAATTTTTGTGTTTGAAAAAAAAAATTAGGCTTGACAAAAGAAATTTTTTGAAAAATCACTATTTTCATCTGTGAAATAAATAAGGGTCCAGACCAATCCAATATCTTAACGAATAACTTGAGCAATGTCGTGCTGAAATTTCATCTAAAAATATTCGTTATTTTCCGAGATATCGCGAGTTGAAGATGAAATTCGGCAAAATTCGTGATATAAAAAAATTATAGTTTTTTGCAATTATTAAATGTTCCGATCAACTAACGTTGGCTAATTTTTTACTGTAAGTACTCTTAGATGTGAGCTTGAAGAAAAACCAAGTTAGAAGTGGTTACCTCGCACAAATCGGTTACTCAGTTTCTAGAGCACTTATTGGGGGTGATGTGCACGCCTAATACGAGACTTTCTATAGTATATTTCATTCTGTTTTAATGAAAATTGGGTGACAAAAAGGAGGGTCAAAGAAAATACATCTTTGAAAATTGTCAAAATTCACTTTTTTTTTAATTAAAAAAAAAATTAACTCTATCACCTAAAAGTACATAAAATAACGTACAATCGAAAAAAAAAATTGACGTACAATGCCTCCTTGATAATTGACGAAGAATTAAAAATTTTATTTCGTCCGCCACCTTTGACCGTTCTATTTGAAATTCGGTATCCGCATTATATTTGACCATAAATGAGTTTAATGTTTGGTGAAATTACTCCTTCTTATAGAAAAGATATAGTTTTGATTTTTTCGGCTATTTTTGATGTTTTCTATTTTTTTTTCAAGATAGCGGATTGATCAATATATATCGGACATGTCTAAATTTTTCAAGAATTTTATTTCAAATAAGCCAGTATTTTTAATCTTTGAAAATTGTCAAAATTCACTTTTTTTTTAATTAAAAAAAAATTAACTCTATCACCTAAAAGTACATAAAATAACGTACAATCGAAAAAAAAAATTGACGTACAATGCCTCCTTGATAATTGACGAAGAATTAAAAATTTTATTTCGTCCGCCACCTTTGACCGTTCTATTTGAAATTCGGTATCCGCATTATATTTGACCATAAATGAGTTTAATGTTTGGTGAAATTACTCCTTCTTATAGAAAAGATATAGTTTTGATTTTTTCGGCTATTTTTGATGTTTTCTATTTTTTTTTTTCAAGATAGCGGATTGATCAATATATATCGGACATGTCTAAATTTTTCAAGAATTTTATTTCAAATAAGCCAGTATTTTTAAAATTCCCATCCAATTACTAGTACAAGATATATTAAGCAGATAAGTTGAAGATGCGTGAAAGCGCGTCAAAAAGGGCATATAATTTTTGACGCACAAGGAATTCTTGGGCACAAATATTTTTCTCGTAATCAGGAGGTTATAATACATAAGAATCAACAATAAAATTTCAGGTGGAATGTGGTCGGCGAAAAAAGTAAATTAAATCAATTCGACTGTACTATAAATCGTTCCATAGTAATCGTACGCACAAAAAAATTTACAAACCGACAGTCAGGCAGAATTTTTTTTGCTGGAGAGTAATTTTTTATAGTTGGGATAAAATATTACACAGATTTGTCTCTGTTATGGTAATTAAATTTATGAAGAATTTACAATAAATAAAATAAAATCTGATACGTGAGGCTGAACGTGGAAGTTGGCTAAGACCTTTGATATGTTCACATAATTCCGGTTTGAACTAATAAATATTTACATATCGGCCAATTTTGTCAGAAAACAGTATATGGTTCTATTAAAGACAGTCCAAGCATTGATTGTCACAATCAGGGAGGTGTCAATAAAATTGCCTTGAAAAGTGGATTTATAACAATACATAGTTCATTCCAGTTCTGTCGAATAAAATTAATTTTAATAGATTTGCATAAAATTATTTATTAATTGAGTACTGAAAACTCATTTAAAATTAATTTGTCAGATAATACGTTCTCAACAAATTAATTGGAAATGAAATTCATATTCATTGCAAAATGATTCTAATAAATATTCAATTTCATTAGTTAATCTTCTATCCGTTTCTAAACGTTATAATAACATTGAAATTCAAACATGCCTAATATTTTGTATGCTAATTTCAATAGAAGCTTTACATTGTTTTTGCGAAGAACAAATTTACAAAATTTAATTTAAATAATTAATTGATTGATTGAATTACCAGCGTATGATAGGCATTGCTGCCACTCCCAGGTTGCATGCCTTCGGGCTAGCTACGTTTATGCTGGGTGGAATTTGAGTCAGCAGCGGGAGCCATATGACTCATGATACAGGAGTGTAGATGGAAAGTGTAATGCGTTGCTGCATTGTGTCTTGGAGTGTTCATGCTGGTTTTGTGTTTTTGCTTTTAGAGTTCTACTTCTGAATCTTCTGTTTTCTACGTTTCTGATTCCGGCAGAGCATATACCGTGTAGTGCGCCCAAGTCATCGTTTATTGTTTAGAGTTAGTTTTGGCAATGTAATGTAATTTGTTAATTGAGATCTAGAAGGTGTTATGTTTTGACACTCGAAGAAGCAGGTTTTTGATTTTGAATGAAAGCTGTCATTCGAATGCTGTAAGTTAATGAAGAATTGGTGCTGGACAATTGGAGGTAAATTCAAGTATAAAGTCCCTGCTGTACCGAGAATCTATTGCATTTCCTGATCAAGTTGATGAGCGCTACCATTTCGACGATGACGCGCATCAGAGATTCTATAACCAGGTGCATCATCGCTATCTAGAATAACAGGTACCATCATTTGACTATTGTTCAGTGCAATTATTAACGTTTCGGGACTTAAGCGAGAAACTTATTTATGTGTTATTTACCTTCTAGGGTAATTATTTGTTGTTTTGTCTATTTGTAACAATTACATTGTTTATAATTATAACCTCACAATTTGCATCTATCACTTTTATTTTCTCTGTACCCTCCCCCCCCTTTTATAAATATATTATAGTATAGCTATTCAGGGTACAATTAATCAACCCTGGATAATCTGGACTACTACAACCGACTGTCCATTTTATCAAGGCCCTCGAAGATATCTCGCTTAATACCCCAATCATGCAAAAAAAGATTTTTACAAGAATTGTGCCGATTTATATAAGCTACAAAGTGGTTTAGAGGGATCTACGTCAATTGGACGCGTGACAATTGGACGCATGACAATTAGACGCGGTAAAATAGGACGTAACATTGGACGCGTTTTTAAAAAAAATCATGTATACACATTCTAACCTAACCCAACCTAAATAATAATAATAATTACAAATACAACATAGAAACAGACTCACTATGAAAAATAGGTTACACTAAAAATATATGGTTAACATAAGAAAATAATCAGCCAAAAAAATTATCAAAATATCATAACATAGAAATTGTAAAATATAAATTATTTACAATTGCAGTTGGGCAATTCCTCACAAGTAGTCCAAAATGCTTCTGTTTGCATAATCAGCAACCACTGTTTGTAATCATGACAAGGCTATGCAATATGATTATTTTTAATAAACGCGTCCAATGTAACACGTCCTATTTTACCGCGTTCAATTGTCGCACGCGTCCTATTACCTGCGTCCAATTGACGGGACACCGGTTTTTTTTTTAAAGAAATTTTTAATCCTTGCCTACCCCTACAAACACAAAAGGTTGGCCCTTTAGCGGACCATCACTGTGCCAGAAATGAAACTTCTGGCCCAGTGATGGCCCACTGATGGGCCGATCTTCGGTGTTTGTTGGGACGGAATTACCCAAAAATGAGTCTGGAAAAAAATAATTGTTCTTCAGGAGCATTTCTAGTAAACTGGAACAACTTATTAGATTTTTGATTTTTTTTGTTTATTTATGTTTTTCTGTAGTAAGTATGATCTTAGTTAAAAAAAATTTTACTCATTTAAAAAATATTTTGTAATTACTTGCTTAGTTTTAACGAATAAATATGGCATATGATATATCGTTGAAAAGACGGAAAAATAGTTTATTTAATGCCATCATTTGTGATCTGTTTCAGATTTTTTTACTACCCTGCAGAGTGAATCTCTAAATCCAGCAGTTTGGAAAACAAATAGAGAATACCTCGTTAATACATTCTATTTTGCAAAAAAAAAATCGCCTTAGAAGTTTTTTCGTATCCCTTCAAGTAACGAAGTTATCTTAGACACATTCCGCATTTTCGTGATTTTTCCGCCATAACTCTTCAAATAGGCCATGGATTTCTTTAAACCATTCTGTAGCTTATACAAATCTACACAATTTTTGTGAAAACATTTTTCTTGCACTATTGGCATTATACACGACGGTCCTGAAAAAATGGACAGCCTTTATAATGATATTTTACAGCAAGGAAAAAATGAATACCATAAGGAAAACGCAATGGTGTTTTCTTTATGGTATTCATTTTTTTAGAACTCCAGGAGAGAAGCGTGAAAGGAACAGTTTTTTAACTGATTTACCAGAATATAGGACATATAAGTCATATTGTCCATGAATTTCATAAAACGGAGAGACATCGTGTTACACTGGCAAAACTAAACCAGAAAATATGGATCGATTTGGAATATAATGATACTAATGAGACGTTAAAGTTTTCTTAGATAACGTTGGATTCAGGCGGAAAAGAATACAAAATAATCGAAAAGTGCTAATTGAAAAACACGACATGTCTTGGAATGTCATTTCCGAAGAGAGCTAAACATTTTAGACATCAAAATATGCCGATTGTTTATCTGAACGAAACCTATTTGCACAGTGGACACACTTTTTCGAAGAATTGGAAAGATGATTCGACGAAAGGACTGTTCGCAAATATATTCAACATACTGATCATCGTCATGCATATTGGTAGCAAAAAGAGATTCTGCTTGTTTGCTGCTGTTTAAATGGAGGTCTAAAAGCAGGGCTTTATTATGTACAAATAAATTTTGAATATTATCTCAAGTGGTTGGCGCAAATGTTAGTCCCTAATTTGCCAAAAAATGTTGTATTTATCATCGGCAATGCAGGATGCATCATAATGTGCAGGTAAATTCATCAACGCCATCAAATTCTAGGAAGGCAAATATAATAAAAATAGTTGATTGACAGGAACATTAATTTTGAAGCAAATATCTTAAGTCATAACTTTACCAAACTATCAAATATTATAAAATACCATACATTACCTACAAATTGTATTATATACCTTATTGCAAAGTCATGGATATGCGTCTACCACCATATCGCTGGATTTTAATACTATTGAATTAATATGGGCTCCAAGTAAAAGTAAGATGATGCAAAAATACCACATTGAAATTAGAAGATGCACGTAAGAGTTAGCCGAATATGAAGATTTGAAGAAATGCTGTGACCATGTCATCAAAATAGGGGGCAAGTAGGATTCTTATTTGGATACCATTAACTATTTGCGTAGGATGGGTAATAGTACCGATTATTTTACTCATTAACGCGAGTAGCCCGGTTTTTCACAACATTGCACCAATTAAATGTCATTATTAGTGGTAATCCAACCTAGATCCGCTTTTAACAATACCAACAGGAAAAAATTGCTCTAATTTTTTTGTATCGACGCATCGACAAATATTGCGATAATTTTTTGACATATATGTCATATTTTGTTTCGTGAAATGTTTTCCGCAAATAGGTTCACTATTGCTTTTAAATTTTATTTATACATTTTTCTCTAGTTTATTGCCAATTGTTAAGGTAAATTGTATTATTGTATTATTTGCGTAGTAATATGATAATATGAACATAACATAAGGCAAGTCAATTATTTCATGTTAAACACAAATGTACTTGCGTATGGTAATCCATCACTAATAACACTTATTCCAATTCAACTCTCACAGTATAAATAACCTCTGCTTAACTAAACAATCGTAACTTAATCTTTACCCTCCTTAAATTGAAAATAAGAATTAAATAAGTAAATATACATCAATAAATACTTTATCTAATAATTCTTGTATATTATACTACCTGCAGATTCACTGTATGTAGCGTTTAGCGTTACTG
The DNA here is from genome assembly GCA_936432065.2 of Rutpela maculata. Classification (NCBI taxonomy): domain Eukaryota; kingdom Metazoa; phylum Arthropoda; class Insecta; order Coleoptera; family Cerambycidae; genus Rutpela; species Rutpela maculata. The sequence continues at coordinate 118,198,127 of OW386285.2, forward strand.
TTACTAGATGGCGGTACCAGAACCATATTTCATTTGTTTTTGATCGACTAAAAATAGAACATAAGGCGAAACATTAGTAGTGCTCTCTCTGCCTTTATGCATAATGTGATTGGTCGAAACATACCTAAGAACTATTTACAATGAAGACTCTCAGAGTCTCAGCAGTTTTGGACCAGTCACCAATCTATGCATTATAATAACTATGGTTCAAGGTATATTAGTTTATTGATTGTCATTACATTTAAAAAATCGCTGCCTAAGGAATCACTACTTCCACATCAAGACTTCCTATCTAAGTCTCTTACAACGAAAATACTATATTTGTACTCCACTAAGTGGAAATAATTGTTTATGGAACTTTAATAGTATAATATTTGAAATCGTGTACCACAAGAAATTATATGCCCCATCAGTAGTAGGTGATTCTTGATGACTGGTTCCTCTATGCACACTAAATTATAATATTTTTTTCACCCCCTTCAATAATGGGTTGCTATTGCCAAAAATGTTTTTGATACCTTAGCTCCTCTTATATTTACTAAATACCAATTTCGTGCACTCCTAATTGTTTGATTTACCTATTTGCCTATTTACCCCCATTTACCTTCAACTCTGCAACGAAATAAGATCGATATATAATCTAGTTCCAAATCTCGTTAAAATACATACGTGTGCCATATTTTTAAGTCAATATTTTAAATGGTTCCAGAATAATCGTGAGCACCAAAAAGATACAAGACTAACAGACAGACCGACGCGATAGACAAATTTATTTTATTCAAACTTAAAATATTGAGGTTTCATGAAATTCTAAGCCTATTCGTACAATGAAAGTTTTCAAAAATTTTTCTTGCGTTAGTATACTTCAACTGGATGTAGAAGTAATACGCAGAAAATAGCATGACAAAGATATAAAAAATGATTCTGTGCCGTGGACTACACGATAGAAGTAGAGCCTCTACTTCAAGCATTTTCCTCAATAAAACCTACTACGCATCCATACTACCCGAGGTAACCCACTGTTTATCCAATTTACTAGAGGAAAGCCACTACGCATTCATACTTCTTGAAGAAACCCACTGCGCATCCATTTTACTAGATAAAACCCACTGCGCATCCCTACCACTTGAGGTAACCTACTGCGCATCCATACTACTAGAGGTAACCTACTGCGCATCGATGGTACTCGAGGAAAGCTACTGCGCATCCATAATACTCGGGGAAACCTACTGCGCATCCATATTACTCGAAGTAACTTTATAACATGATATTTGAAATCGACTACCCCAAAAACCTATAAAAAGATATGTCACATCGATAGTGGGGGTTGGGGTGGTGGTAGAGAGTTGGGGGTGGGGGTGGAATAAGTAAAAAAAATTTGAGGCCATAGGTTCTTGTATACACGCTAAATTACAATTTTTTTTCACACCCTTTAATAATGGGGTGGGGGTAGTAATGGGGGTGGCTAATGTCAAAATTTTTTTTAGACCTTAGCTTCTCTTCTATATACTAAATACCAATTTTATGGACTCTTACCTGCTTGATTTACCTATTTACCCCAAATTTACCCCAATTTACCCCCAACCCTTCGACGGAACCAGATGAAAATATAATCTAGTTCTAGATCTCGTTAAAGTACCTATGTGTACCAAATTTCAAGTCAATATCTCAAACGGTTCCTGAGTAAACGTGCGCACAAGAAAAAGTTACAGACAGACAGACCGACAGACAGACAGAAATTTTTTTTCTCTCAAACTTTAAATTTCGACGTTTCATGACATTCTAAGCCTATTTGAACAATAAAAATTTTTAAAAATTTTTTTGTCGTTACTATACTTCCACTGGATGTGGAAGTAATATAGCTCAAGACTAATAGGTTAAAATTTTGCCGAGAAAGGAAAAAATTTTATACAAGCTGTAATTTTTTTTATGAGAAGATTAAGGCTTACTAAATAATATACTAAAAGTCCCACGGTCTCCCTTTACGGGAACTTAAAAAAAAGTGGCCTCCATTTTGAAATTTTCAATTTTTCCTCAATAACTTATAAAGAAGAGCTTTTATTAAAAAATGTAAAAAATACTTTTTTTTAGATAACAAAGAAACACTCATTTTTCATTTGAACTTTTTTTTTGTATCTCCAGAATTATAAAAGTTATGAATTTTTTATTAGCAGGATGGCAATAGGAAGAATAACCCTAGGAACTTAACAGGTGAAATTTCGCTATATTTGAAGAACAATTTTATTTACAAATAAAAGTTGTAATATATACTAACTAATATGACTAATATGACTGCTTGGATGAGTGGCAAGCGCTCTTGACTCTCAGCCAGGAGTTCCGAGTTCGATTCCCGGTCGTGGCACTGGGATTTTTTCTGAGGAAGAAATTAATCCTAGTATATTCGGATATTGAATGTGTGTCCCTTGTCTCTAAATGTGTAGCCCTCTTCCGCACAAGGCTCTTTCAGAGCTTTCAGGGATAAAGGGGGTCGTATTACCTGTGGTGTTTATAATATAAGCAATAAACTTAAAGTTCCTCTAGGATTCCAGCACGGGTAGACTAAGGAAACTGGCCTTCATTTTGTTTTGCTTTTTTTTCATTTTTTGCTAAGAACTTCAATATAGGTAATGATTTTAGTAGTCTGAAACTAAAATTATAAGTAATAATTATTCGCTCTTATATGATACGCGGAAATAGTACACGGACCCTCAAATACAACATAAAAGCGGACTTTTAAACTATTGCCAATTTTCTACATGCAAACCGGGTTAGTTCATTGTTTTGGCGGTAATTGAAACTGAGTCGTCGCAAAGTGCATTCTTGTAAACTACTGAAACGTAAAAAATGTATTTGTTTACGAGATGGTAAGTGTGGTGACAGTGGATTTTCCAATTGTTAGAGTTACTGTTATTTAATAAGTGTCTTAAAGTGATCGAGACTAGAACTGGTGTTTGTTATAGTTTTTAGTTTGTTATAGTTTTTAGTAGTAATTGATATTGAAGTTCTTAGCAAAAAACCGCTGCCCAAGGAATCACTACTTCCACATCCAGATTCTCTATCCAAGTCACTCTCAACGAAAAAAACTTTGTATGTGAAAATAACTGTTTATGGAACTTTAATAATATAATATTTGAAATCCTCTACCCCAAAAACCCATAAAACGATACCCCACATCGGTAGTGGGGTGGGGGTGGATGAAGTAAAAAAATATTTTGAGGTTTCTGGTTCCTGTACATAGGTACACTAAATCACAATTTTTTTCATCCCCTTTAATAAGGGGGTGGGGGTGGTAATGGGGGTGGCTAATGCCAAAAATTTTTTGAGACCTTAACTTCTCTTGTATATACTAAATACCAATTTTATGGACTATTACCTGCTTGATTGACCTATTTACCCCAAATTTACCCCAATTTACCCCCCAACCCTTCGACGGAACAAGATGAAAATATAATCTAGTTCTAGATCTCGTCAAAGTACATATGTGTACCAAATTTCAAGTCAATATCTTAAACGGTTCCAGAGTAAACGTGCGCACAAAAAAAAGTTACAGACAGACCGACAGACAGAAATTTTTTTCGCTCAAACTTAAAATCTCGACGTTTCATGACATTTTAAACCTATTTGGACAATAAAAATTTTTAAAAATTTTTTTGTCGTTACTATACTTCCACTGGACGTGGAAGTAAAATGAAAAAAAAGGAAAACAATATGAAGGCCAGTTTCCTTAGTGTTCCCGTGCTGGAATCCTAAGGAACTTTAAGTATATTGCTTACATTATAAACACCACAGGTAATACGACCCCCTTTATCCCTGAAAGCTCTGAAAGAGCCTTGTGCGGAAGAGGGCTACACATTTAGAGACAAGGGACACACATTCAATATCCGAGTATACTAGGATTAATTTCTTCCTCAGAAAAAATCCCAGTGCCACGACCGGGAATCGAACTCGGAACTCCTGGCTGAGAGTCAAATCAAATCAAATCAAATCAAAGATGTTTATTAAAGTTTAAAGATATGAATGCGCCTCAGCTGGGTCCAGTCTAGAGCCGATCACCCCACCACGGCGTGCAACGTCGCGGTAAGTAGGTGATCGGGTGGAGGGGTTTAGCTTCGGCTGTAACGACAGATGCAATTGGGCGTTAGGGCTCCTGTTTAACATATATAAAAAACTTAAACCTAACAATTTCATTGAACAATAATCCGGGAAGATATTAAAATACTTAGAAATAGCTAGAACTACGAAGGAACAATTGCATTTTTAACACACGCGCACTGTCGCACGCGCGCATTAAATTTATGAACAAAATCTTGTTGTCCATACGGGAAAACTTAGTGAAAAAACCCGTTCGAGAGTCACGGATTTATCCAGTGGTCTACCTGCCTCTGGAAGGATGGGGTGAGGGGAGATTATGATTTTAAAAGTTGGGGTTTACTAGCAATTATTGGTCTAAAGGGAATTTGGAAGAAGAACAAAAAGGGACAAAAGAACAAAAATTGACAAAAATAATAAAAATGCAACTAATGGGGGAATAGAAGGGATACAATTAAAAGGTGATGAAAATAAAAGATGGTGAAAGTAAATTGTGGTATAGGAAAGATGTGGCTAGGGAGGTTGCCGAAAGATAGGCAACGCCTGGTATGGTAATGGGTGTTTCAGGTTGAAATGTATGGCATTATGCTGTCTGATTCGTGTGTTGTCTCGGGTTAGCGGACTTTCGCCCAGTTTGGATTGGTAGAATTTTTGGGAAGTTTCCCGGACGAAGTCCGCTAGTGGGGTTATGTCGTGGCAACGTGCATAGAGATCTCTGAGGGAGGTGTACCTACCGGAGTCTGAAATGAGGCGCATATATTTATGTTCTAAAACTCTAAGTTTCCGCATTGTCGTGGCCGGGATGCTGCACCACACCGGCGCCGCGTATGTGATGGCCGGTCTGATCACCATCGTATACAATAATTTTTTATTAGTCCTGTTTAGTCCGCTGCCCCGCGCCAAGAGCGGATACAGACTCCTGTATCCTGGACATGGAGTAGACCTTACGTACAGTCTCGTTTATATGCGTGTTGAATGTCAGTCTCCTGTCCAAGTTGACCCCCAGATACTTCACACACCGTTTGATTGGAATTTCGCTGAGAGTCAAGAGCGCTTGCCACTCATCCAAGCAGTCATATTAGTCATATTAGTTAGTATATATTACAACTTTTATTTGTAAATAAAATTGTTCTTCAAATATAAGCGAAATTTCACCTGTTAAGTTCCTAGGGTTATTCTTCCTATTGCCATCCTGCTAATAAAAAATTCATAACTTTTATAATTCTGGAGATACAAAAAAAAAGTTCAAATGAAAAATGAGTGTTTCTTTGTTATCTAAAAAAAAGTATTTTTTACATTTTTTAATAAAAGTTCTTTATAAGTTATTGAGGAAAAATTGAAAATTTCAAAATGGCGGCCACTTTTTTTTAAGTTCCCGTAAAGGGAGACCGTGGGACTTTTATTATATTATTTAGTAAGCCTTAACCTTCTCATAAAAAAAATTACAGCTTGTATAAAATTATTTCTATCTTCAAGCCTAAAAGTTTCATGACATTTTAAGCCTATTTGGACAATAAAAATTTTTAAAAATTTTTTTGTCGTTACTATACTTCCACTGGACGTGGAAGTAATTAACGTCTGGAGACAGTTAATGGCAAAACGAAAAATCTTTAAGCAGTGATATTACATACGATAATTATTCTGATAGTGATAATTAGTACCTAACTAACGGTATTCACATTATTTATAAATGTTGACATAAAATTTTCGATACAAATATTTTAGTTCTTATTTATTAGTTAGATTACGAATAATATTTAATTACTTATTGTTTTAATATATCTTTTCTAATATATTCTTAATGGCAATTTTGCCATAAATTCTTTTTAACTGTACGCCGCTGCAATACCGGTTAGGATGCAACCTCAAGCAGATTCTTGCGCGAAGCGTTTCTATCGCTCGCCATTATTAAGGAAAAATTTCGGAAAAAAAATGGATCGCCTTGAAAAATCTCTAAAATTTATGCAATAAAATCTCACCGGTTCCCGGTTAATTGAATTTTATTACCTAATATCGATATTGAGGTCGATTAAAAATACATGTATATTCGTCTTTGGTTAATTTTCTTGATTTATTATTATCATAAATTTCATAAGCAGGGCTCGGGAACTTTATCTCGGTGCCAGAGACGGCTCTCACATAGACATAATATTATATTGCAAACACTTAAGTACTGAAACATTCAGAAAAACGAAGAAATGGTGAAATATTCATCACTGCCAGCTACAATGTATTTTTGGTAATAAATATAACCTAAAAACGGAAATGGTTCTTACAAAATATTAATACATATCCAGCAAATAAAACAACAATTTTGAATGAAACACATACTTTTCTGTTCTGTTTACTATGTGTGACGTGTTTATTATGCTTATTTTAATAATAATTACAAAAAAAACCATAAGCTGCTGGCAACATAAAATATTTTCCCCAAAAAAAAAAAACATTTTTATATAATATTAAATCATACATAACGAACAAAGTTAAGGATTAATTGCGTAAAACTAGCATGTTTTGTGTGCATTACAAATGTACACAACGTGATAAAGTGAATTTTATTCCATTTTAAAATGTTAATACGTAACCCCGCTAATAGAGAACGTGAGCTGGGTTTACACCGTCGTGAGACAGGTTAGTTTTACTCTACTGATGACTCATCGTTGCGATAGTAATCCTGCTCAGTACGAGAGGAACCGCGGGTTCAGACATTTGATTCACGCACTCGCTCGAGCGGGCGGTGGTGCGAAGCTACTATCCATGGGATTGTGCCTGAACGCCTCTAAGACCGTATCCTTTCTAGTTGAAGATGACAACGATATCTCTTGGAGTTCTGAGAGCCGAAAGGCTCAAAACAATGTGACTTTACTAGGTGATCGCGGTTCGCCGCGATCGTCGCACTAGCCCTATTCGCCGCCGAGAGCGACGGTCGGCGGTGGGATCGATCCTTGCCGTGTCCGACCTGATCCCCTTGTTGACTACTGATAATTACCTAAAGACGTAGTTGATTCTTTTACAATTGCAGTGTTGAAGGCATTAGAGCCTGATATCGAGTGTCAACATTAGAATCCAGCGAACGGCGGTACTTTTATATGTTTTTTACTAATGCGGTTTTATTATTTCCTTTAATTAAGCGACGCCGTTGAAATTGTGAAACATCGCTTTGACAAAATCTCTTTTTTTATACCTACACTGTGGCGGTTCTGGGCGTTTACGTCAACATTTAATAAAGAGGAAGGATAGACCACCCGAGATCGCAGTTTCGCAATCCGTAGTACAAACTTAGCCATATGTATGTATGTATCTGCAAAAACCTAGCGTAAAATTATACAGAGTCGACGGTATACAATAATGTCTCGTGTTTCTCAGGCTGCAGTATACTTGTGGATTCGCGATTTTCCAGAATTGCAATTTGATGGACATATCTTTATTATAGTAGTTGCAACAAAACAATTTCTTGGACAGCTAAAACAAATTTTAACAGGCATATTTCCTAACAAAAGCTTATGAGTGCTAGTGGCTCTACTGATAGTGACAGTGAGTGTTTAAAAAAAACTGACCATATTAACTTTGGATATTACGGAATTCCCTAAAAAAAAGTACAAGGTAAAATATGTTGTGTCATTCTTGCATAAGAATCTTTCCGCGCTGACCTAGAGCCAACCCTGATTTTGACGTTACAAGGTAAAATTGGATTGAGTGTCAGCTACTTCCATAATACCTCACAACCAATTTTAATATAATTCCGACGAAATTTCAATTTATTTTCACAAAATTAAATTTTAACACTAGCGCATTCGCCATCTTCTCGACTAAAAAATCGTACTCACTAGTATTTGCTCGCTTTACGTTAGACGTTGCTTGATGAAATTATTATGAAACCATCGCCGACCGATACCTTGCAGTTTGAGAAATATTTCATAGAAGTCACTTAAGCTAATCCAGAGTGGTGATTGAACAAATAACAAAAACATACGCTTCGAATTGAGAGCCTCCTCCTTTTTTAAAATTTTGTGAAGTTGATTAAAAATCTGCTTTTAGTCTACCTACTTAAATACAAATTACATTGTAAAATAAATTATCATCAAAAATTTTGCTGCTCTTCAAATTTATAGAATAAAGCAACACATCCACGCCTACATAATTTCCTGTAAGATAAATTTGATAAAGCAGCGACTAAATCAATTGTAGCCCACACCATTAAAAAAATCGTTAAGCGTTGTCATATTCACAGATGAAACATCACTTTTAAATATTGTTAACTCGCTCTGAACTGATCTCAACATAAAAGCAACCAAATTTGCGATAAGCACCAGTCTGTTTAAAATTCTTTTTAAATTTGCACACCTGTAAATTTTTATACTTAAAATTCATGTATTCGACAATGGGTAAGATAAGCCTTGTTCTGGTCCGACTGTCAGTAGAGATAACGCCGTTTTGGCGCGCCTTATCGTAGCATCGCAGCTCAAATACATTCGCGGCATGTACAGACACGTACGTTCGGAAGAGTTCATACTGCTAATCTCCTGGAAAATAGGCAGTGGCGGGATGTACGAAGCTAATAAAAGTAAATGTGAATGTAGAAAAGTGATTATGAATATATCGTATTCGTATATCTACATTATAATCCATAAATATTTGAGGTAATGCCTGTACTGTAACCGAAGAGTTAACTTTAAATATTATTTTTGATTCACGTTTAGTATGATATGGCCAATATAATTTACATAAAACTCATATTTTATTGCAAGATCTTTATTTCATATATTTCAGTTGTCAATGGATATATTGCAGAACCCGCTGGGTATGTGTTCTATTCTCGGCCAGGCCGCCAACCCTCAGTTTTGCTGATAAAATTAATTTTACTTGTTTAATTCTGCAGGAAACCGATTTTAATTATAGCCTTATGGAAATGGAAGATGCTATTCTAAAAAATGGTACCAGTTTTAGATTTATTTGGATTTTCATTAAATTTCAAAATTGCTACTGAAAATTGCCATAGGTCTCCATCGGTTGGTCTGTACGTACGAACGGAAACACTCTACAGGTCGCAATCCTTGATGGATTCACTCGAATGCTTTTTTTAAACGTTTCGTCGTTATGTAAATAAAATCCGCGAGGAGTAGAGCTAACGTGGTCATACTGCTGGGCGGTAGGGCTAATAACCCAGTCCATCCCGGCTAAAACCACGTCGCGGACCAGCTCACACACCGTAAACCGCTTGGAGTGGCAATGATCCCCTGACCCGAGGAGCACGGCAATCTTGGCTTTACCACCCGGACCACGTGGATGAAGTACCACCATAAAAACTTCCCCAATCCCAAGATATTGTGTGCGCCGAAGGAACGCATGGTTGGGGGGAGACCGACGCACAATGGCGAGAAATGCCAGTGTCCCACCCAAATTACTCTAGAGGTCGTAAATTTTGAGTTATTGAGACATTCTTTTTTTTTAATGTTCATCTTGAATTTACCTATCGATCCCTCTAGCCGGATTTTGAAATTTCATTTTTAATTTTTTTTTAATTTTTAATAGAAAATCATATTTTTACAAAAATATACTGTTTTTTCTATTAAATTTATTCTAACGGGCCGTAAATTTGAGTTTTCGTAACAAATTTTTTTTCAAATCGTCATTTAATCAGCTATTGATCTGTCTAGATGAATTTTTGATTTAGTTGTTGACAATTACTGTCAAATATAAAAAAATACGATTTTTAGATAAGTAATTCATACAATAACAGGTTGGTGTTCAGAAAAATATATATAGTGTTTTCAATGTACCTCGTTCCGAAGTTGACAGGAAAATATGTATTTCTAAATTTGGCAGCTGCCATAATTGTTGTCAAATTTCCAAAGATAGATAGAAGAGCTTATTAATTTTAAAAATACCCTGTAAATGTATAGAAAAATAGATATATATTGTTTTTGATCCGTTTGATTTAGTAATTGACAGGAAAATATGAGCATTAAATTTGGCAGCTGTCATAATTGCTGTCAATTTTCAAAATATGGAGGTTATACCTCATTAATTTTAAAAATGCATTATAAATGTATAGAAAAATAGATATATACATATATATATATATATATATATATATATATATATATATATATATATATATATATATAGATTTGTTTAACCGACTACACAGACCCAATTCGCCATACACTACCGACGTTGTCAGACCAAAACTGACGATCTCAGACCCACCTCCGGGTCTGAGAACGTTTTTGTGTTTTTCTTACTTATCTACCTTGGTTATGTCATAAAAAAGTTTAAAAACGCATTTGACATTGGGACTGAAAAAGCGGTTGAATCTAGTATTTTATACAGATGTAGTTCTGCAAATTTTATGCAGAGGGCGTTCAGTATATAGTATATAATTTTATACAGTACGCTCCTAAGCCCGCATCTTTCATCAGACGTTGACAATACCGGAGTCTGGCAACACTGTAAATACGAAATATTCATTTGGAAATATATTACCAGATTCTTTTCAACTTTCTCGATGGAGAAGATTCCTGTGTGCATGTACTTAATATTTAATTTTTGAATTTGCATTATTTATATTGGTCGAGTTAAAACTAAGATTTAAGGTTTTCATATACCTGATGGCACAGAGGACATGTAATGACCTGTAACTTTTTCATTTTAAAAATAAAATTTTCAAATTTATGTGCGTTTATTTAAACATAAATAAGTTACATTTGACATGACACATGGTTTTTTCGCTACTTTCGGTTTAGTTCGAAGTTGCAAATTTTTAAATTTTTTTAAACAGAAAGGTAACCTGTCATGATTATGATTCAACATTCAATTTTCTTTACAGTCCATTTTTGAATTTAAAATAGGCTGAGAAGAAACGTAATTATAGCCAATTTTCTCTTAACAGAAAAATGCTATGTAAAAAATATGTAATCAGTAGAATTCTATTAAACTAGAAATGTAGTATTCATAGAACATTGGATAGATAATTTTTAACAAATTACCACTTTAATTTAGTATGCCAATAATTATAATCTTAAAATGCAATTGAATTTTAAATATTGAAAAAAGTCTCTTAAATACATTTTTTTAAATGCAAGCCCCCACCCACTTTTATTCTATTTTCTACTTTTTTGCTGACAATAACAAATTAGGTTGTGTCTAAAGAAAACTTTGCTTTATTATTTTAGTGTTTTTTGTAAAACTTAATTTTATATTTTCTGCGAAAAGATAAATTTCAGTGATCTAAGTAATAGCGCGTTTTTAAAACTTGGATTTAAACACTCTGAGGCGTACTTTAAATAAGCAAAATAAAACCACCAATAAAAAAAAAATTGTTTAATTTTTACTATAAATAATGAATTTACGGAATACTAATATTAATTGGAGCATGATAGCGACGGAATTGAAACGCGACGCGGTGGTTGGATGATTAAAAAAGTGTTTATTTTCATTTATTTTTTTTTAATAGAAATAAAGATTTATTCTTTAACAGGCCCATTGCATTATTAGTACTCGTAATTTACAGAATCATTTTTTTTTAATGCAAGCCCCCACCCACTTTTATTCTATTTTCTACTTTTTTGCTGACAATAACAAATTAGGTTGTATCTAAAGAAAACTTTTCTTTATTATTTTACTGTTTTTTGTAAAACTTAATTTTATATTTTCTGCGAAAAGATAAATTTCAGTGATCTAAGTAATAGAAAAAAAATGGATGTTTCCATTAAAAAAAATATTTTTAATTTAAAGAGACTTCCTTTCAATAACGTTTTAAAATTTTAATTTATTATAATATTAAAATTGTCAATACTAACTTAAAGAAAATGCAATGGTATTATTGTCCAAAATTTACTATGCACTGCCTTTTTACCTTGTTGGAATTTTACTTATTAAATATTTTTGCATGGCCTTCTTTCTGTTGAAGGAAAATTGGCTGTAATTCTATTTTTTCTCAGGCGATTTTAAATCCAAAAAAAGGACTGTAAAGGATATTTAATTTTCTATAGTATCATTTCCATTCAATTATAATTAAGTTGCAACTTCGAACTAAACCAGAAGTAGCAAAAAAAAAACGTGTAGCAGATCATAGCATATTAATACTAATACATTTTTGTTTTCTGGTTGAAATTAAGGTGGTGGGGATAAAATACGATACTGAGATGACGTTTAACAACTTTGGAAATGTTCTTTGTATACCTGCATGTTTGAACGGAATAAAAACGAAAACGAAGAAAGCTTTTTTCTGAAACTTTGGCATGTAAAAAACAGATGCTTCCAGAATTTCTCTCCACTTTGTTTTATCTAAATTCGTTAGGTAGATAGGTTATGCTTTAAAAATTAAAATATTTATTTCAATAATGAATAAATATTTTGAAAACTGATGCCTTCATTTGGTATTTTTAAGCCTCATCGAGTGCTGAAAAAAACCTTTGTGAAAAATACATCTGTTATGGATTGTTTATAACAATTTTTAAGTAAAAAATTATTTCACCTTTTTTTTAATTTTTAATTCTTTGCTATCAAATATTAAACGCAGTATTTCTTAAAAATCGATTGATTACATTTATCACCCCCAAAAGCGGTGGAAATTCAAAATTTGCCATACACATAAAGTCTTGTAATTTGAAAAATGCATTTTAAGAAAAATACAGGATCCCATCGCGAAGTGTAGACAAAAATACATAAGTAAAAAAAAACGGCAACGTTCAAGTTTCTTAAGGATACCTAATACTTATCTGCAAACTTTGCCAAAAAATGTTGCATGCGATTGAGACGTTCCATGTTTTTTTTTGTACGACTGTCTATTTTTTTATTTTCAATTGTTAATTGAGGCGACCTGGCCGCTTGAAGAGTAGCGTGAAAACCGGTCATTTTTAACCTTACACGCGGACGCCTGTAGCTCCGTAAGTTAAATAATAGATAAAAGATAAAATAATATGCTTGTGCGTAGAAAAGTTCACACTTATATATTACAACCAATCAGAGGCTCTAATTATGTATCGTTACCATGGTAGCATACATAAAAATTTCCAGAAATTTTTCGCCTCGTGGATACGGTAGGTGAAATTTCCCTGGAGCTTTTTCTAGCAAATGTTTTTTTATTGGAATTTAAGTTTTTTATATGTGGTAAAAAATAAACGTTCATCCACATTTCCTAGATCAAATTTATTAAAAATAATAATTTAGGCTATTCTTAATCCACTTTCTATTGTTTCATGCAACTAAAATTGCTAAATCATATTTTATTTTTCTTGACGTTTTGTAAAATCTGTGAAAAATCAAATGAATCCGCTTTAAAATATTTGATATACACACCCTTTTTTACAGTTTTAGTTTCATATATTATTGTTTGTTATGACAATAGTTTTTAATTTTATATAGATGTGAAATTATCTTGTCGAATTCCCCACGTATTTCAATTACTATCCGAAAATGTTTTCTCGATCTGGGAATGTAATGTTGGGGACAATTTTTATATTCGTGATCTCTAAAAATTTTCAGATTTAATTCAGAAACCAGGGGATTACTAGTGAAAATTAGATGTTCACGATGTTCTACAACAAAGGCCCAGTGAATTTTTGTCGTATCTATTTCCGTAAGTAATGCAAAGTCAAAAAATCACCAACTTCAAAATTTAAATAATTTGTTTCTAATTGTATAATCCAATTGAGACCTTAAGCGTACTCACAAATATTATTCCTATCGAATACGATGGAATGGAATCAAAAAAATTAATTTAAAAACTGAAATCGCTGTTTTGTTATAAATACTTTAAATACTTTGTTCCTTTAGTTTGACAATGGATGGATAAAAAAGTTATACACCCTAAGTAAAGTAAAATCAGTCGCTAAACAAGACCTCTTTATCGGCTACACATGGACCTAGTATTTAAAGCACAGTAGTTAAGAAGTTGATTTGTTATGTTAAATAAAGTATTAATGGTCACAACTTTGAATAATTAAAGATAATAATCGGTAATAAAACCGACGCTTCACTATGGATAACGGTACATCAGGTATTTGTCCTTAAAACTTCAACACCAGATGTTAATAAAGCATGGTCTTTATGACACTTAACTACTGCGAATACTAGAGTCGAATGCCAGACACACTTAGATGATAGGTTTTCAAGGGCGGCCTTAAGCTAATACTGGTTCTTACATTCCAAAATATCTTTAATGTAATAAACAAGTAAATCAAATTTTATTCTAATAAAAAGTGCCAAATAAACAAACAATTAAAGAACTATTGAAGCTTAAAAAAATAGACATGAAACATATTTACATATTAGTCATATATTAACTTTGGCGAATTTATCAATTACCTACAGTAGAGACTGATGATTTAATATCTTGGTGTACATGTAAAATCGCAAGCCCAACTAATCGGTCTTGGGAGGTATATTCGGTACAGACTTTAGGGGCTCGGGCATGCAAGTGGCCCGTCTGACCCTCCGTGTATACTTTTCGACTTTCTGCCTCCGCTTATCAATTTTTATTTTTGAGGGAAAACATTTTTTGTTCGATTTTCTCCCCGCCGCTTATCAATTTTTGTTTTTGTGAAAAAAAAAATTGTTGGATTCTATTTTTTTTATTTTCGAGAAAAAGAAAAAATTGACATCCAACAATTTTGGTTTAAACAATTAGAAACAGATTATTTAAATTTCGAAGTTGGTGATTTTTTTACTTTGTATTGCTTACGGAAATAAATACGACAAAAATTCACTGGACCCTTATTGTAGAACATCGTGAACATCTAATTTTCACTAGTTATCTCCCTGGTCTCTGGATTATATCTGAAAATTTTTAGAGATCTCGAATATAAAAATTATCCCCAACATTACATTCCGAGATCCAGAAAACATTTTCTGATAGTAATTCAAATACATGGGGAATTCGGCAAGATAATTTCACATCTAAATAAAATTAAAAACTAATGGATCACTCTAACATTATTATCATAACAAACATAATAATATATGATACTAAAACTGTAAAAAAGAGTGTGTATGTCAAATATTTTAAAGCGAATTCATTTGATTTTTCACAGATTCTACAAAACGTCAAGTAAAATAAAATATGATTTAGCAATTTTAGTTGCATTAAACAATAGAAAGTAGATTAAGAATAGTCTATATTATTATTTTTAATTTTGATCTACGAAATGTGGTGGAACGTTTATTTTTTACCACATATAAAAAAATAAAATTCCAATAAAAAAACATTTGACAGAAAAAACTCCAGGGTAATTTCACCTACCGTATCCACCAGGCGAAAAATTTCTGGAAATTTTTATGGATGCACCATGGTAACGATACATAATTAGAACCTCTGACTGGTTGTAATATACAAGTGTGAACTTTTTTACGCACAAGCATATTATTATTATTATTATTATTATTATTATTATTATTACAGGCGTCCGCGTGTAAGGTTAAAAATGACCGATTTTCGCGCTACTCTTCAAGCGGCCAGGTCGCCTCAATTAACAATTGAAAAAAAAATAGACAGTCATACAAAAAAAAAAAACGTGGAACGTCTAAATCGCACGCAACATTTTTTGGCAAAGTTTGCAGATTATTAGCTTATTAGATTAGATTAGTAGATTATTAGAAGTATTAGCTATCCTTAGGAAATTTGAACATTACCATTTTTTTTTACTTATGTATTTTTGACTACTCTTCGCGATGAGATCCTGTATTTTTCTTAAATATGCAGTTTTCAAATCACAAAACATAAAAGCAAATTTGGAATTTCCTCCGCTTTTGATCGATAGATCGATTTTTAAGAAATACTGCGTTTAATATTTGATAGAAAGGAATTCAAAATTAAAAAATAGATGAAACAACTTTTTACTTAAAAATTATTAGAAACAATCCATAACAGATGTATTTTTCACAAAAGTTTTTTCAGCACTCGATGAGGCTTATTCATTATTGAAATAAATTTCTCCCCCATCCCCCCCGTAAAACCGCTCTGTACTCAAATTGAATGTTTTACAGTTTACACGTACAGAGAGGAAGAAGATTGGAATAACTATAAAATATGTAGAAACAATCTGGTTAAAATAATCCGGAATGCTAAGTGTAATTTTTATAAGAAAATGATCGATGATAATAAAAATAATAGTAAGCAAATGTGGAAACACTTAAAAGAGATTGTTGGTAGTAAAAATGTAACGTTTAGTAATTACCAAAATGGACTAAGTTGCAACGGGACAGTATATAATAATGTTGATGAAATACCAGATATATTAAACAAATATTATATAGGCAGCATTGAGAGTATAATTACAAGTATTGATTCCAATGTCGTAAATAGCAATATTATTCTGGATACAATACCTCAATATGAGTGTTCAATGTCCACTTTTACTAAAATATCTTTGCAAGATTTATATAAATTTATTACCAGCCAAGTTAAAAAATTCAGTACCGATGAAGTTAGTTTACATATTATAAAAGAATTGTTCCATGTTCTAGGATATACTTTTCTAAATTTGATTAACTTAAGTTTAGAAAAGGGATTAGGTCCTGAATGCTTCAAATCTTCAACTATAGTACCTATTCCTAAAATTATTAACACAAATCTTGCGGAAGAATTGCGGCCAATAAATATGCTTCCATTTTGCGAAAAAGTTTTGGAATTAGTAGTATTTGAGCAAGTCATAAAATATATAAATTCAAACAACATTTTATGTAGCTATCAATCCGGATTTAGAGGGAACCACTCATGTGAAACTGCTCTTCAGTTTGTGATTTCGGACTGGAAACATAAAATTGACGAGAAAGGTGTCGGCGTTTGTGCAGTATTTATAGATTTAAAGAGGGCATTCGAAACTATAGATCGAAATATATTATTACTTAAACTTGAAAAATATGGATTTACTGGAAGTGTATTAAAGTGGTTTAAAAACTACCTTTCTAACCGAAGTCAATGCACAAAAGTAGGTAACACCAAATCTTCATTAGAAATAAATAACTTCGGAGTTCCCCAAGGAAGTGTGCTTGGGCCACTTTTATTTATATTATATATAAACGACATAGGAAATGTCCTAAATAAATGTAAAATTCATCTCTTTGCAGATGACACCCTAATATACTATGCCCATAATAACTTCAATGAACTAATATCAACTATGAATGAAGAACTTAAAATGTTTACTACTAAATTTAGTCATAACAAACTGAAAGTAAATGAATTAAAATCCAAATGGATGTTTATAAGTAATAATTACTGGTTTAATATATTTAGAGAGTTAAATTTAAAAATAGAAATAAATGAGCAGGCTGTCGAGCAAGTAAATCAAATGAAATACCTGGGTTTTGTAATTGATAGAGAATTAAAATTTGGAAGTCATATAGATTATATTTCGAAAAAAATTGGCAAAAAAATTGGATTTTTAGGACGGGTAGCTCCCTATTTATCAACTCCAACAAAATTAACCGTTTACAATTCTTTGATATTGCCTCATTTTACTTATTGCTGCTCCGTACTATATGTTACTTACACAAATTTTGATAGACTGCAGAAATTGCAAAACAAAGCAATGAGAATAATATTGAAATGTGATAGATACTCTAGTATTCAGAATATGTTGAATTTGCTAAATTGGCTCGATATTGAGAATTTTTACTTTACTCAAACAATGATATTCATCCACAAAATGAAAAATGATGTGCTACCTGAATATTTAAAAGATCAGCTAATATTAGTTAACGAAATACATTCTTATCATACCAGGTCTGCCTTAAACTTTATGTTCCACCAACTCTAAAAAATTGTACAATGAATAGTTTATTTCATAAAGGAATTAGTCAGTACAATCTTCTTCCTCACAACCTTAAAGATATTAAGAGTATTCATGTATTTAAAACACATATAAGAAAACTTGTTAGCCAAATATAAGATATTTATGTATGTACATGTCGAGGTATATGTGTATAAGTATTATATGTCAGGTCATTTTATGTATTTTATTTTTAGATTTTTAATTTTAATGATTTAGTCTCTAAGCTTACATTGTAAGTAATGATAGGTATTCAAATTTATATTTTATTATCTGTTTTCTGGATAAATAAAAACTACTTTACTTTACTTTACTTTTACAACCATTGATCAAATGTTTATTAAAGTAAATTTGGTTATGCTCATAATTTGGTGACAGTCTGTAATTTATATTATTACTGACTACATGAAAACAAGGAGACGATAAAAGTTTGTCATTATTACTATGAGGACCTCAAGAAAAAAAATTACTAGAAAAAAAGGGGCATTGCATGGCATCTACTGGAGTGACGCAGTATCGAAACTCGATGATATTTCGATTCTATTCTGAAGAAAGTTAAAAATTTCAATTGTATGTTATTTCGGACAAGGAGCAAATTTTCGGAGTCTTGCATGTGGTCGGAATCTACATAGCTCTAGACCTAGTCTGTGCTACTGAATTACTTTTGTTGCTTGAGAGATGGTTAAGAAAAAAACATTTTTTAAGTATAATTTAATAAGTATTTTTGTACGATCGTACAAATCGCTTACCGATATTGTTGGTAGTAGGTGTAGGTATTTAAAAATTAATGAAGTCGATTTTTTAGCATTAAAAGTTGTCAGCTATAAAATGACCGGCATTTCATTTTTCAAGTCCAAGGCATTTCCAGGAACATTATACAAATATACAATACGATAAGCAGAGCTAATAATGACTTTATGACTTGCCACATGTTGGGTTGGACCTAAAAGCCACCCGCTATAATACGTCCACTTTCTCTAAGTTTACTTGGTTAAAAGAACTACCACATTTACAAGTATGTTTTTCTTACTATATAATAAATGAGGCATTAAAAACTAAATTGCTTATGTTGAAGGAACTGCAAAACTGTGCACGCTTCTTCGCTGAATATTAAAAAATAATTTGAGTTTAACAGCCTTTAAAATTTTCTGCCGTATTTAACATTGTGGATTAGTATTGATAGCACAGTCGAGGTGGCGGCGGTGCTTTTAAATATTTATACATTTTTGGCTTAAGATGTCAAATATTTGATCCGTATTAAAAGATCAACCGAAAAAACTCTAATAAAAATTAATGAAAATTACGGATGCATTACAATAAATGCAATTTTTTAGCTGCCTTTTTAGCGAAATACATGTTTTTTAGTTTTCTATTTCTTTGATTGCGACATCTTGCGGTAATCTTAAAAACATTTTGAGCAATTTTTATTTGCTGATTTTCCAATGCAGTATTTTTTCAAAAGGTATCATATTGTGTTTTTTGCAGTTCTTCTTAAATATTTCTAGTTGTATAGATCATATCGCAATATCACGGTTAGTGGCCTATTACACGTTTTAAAAAAACAAATAATTTTAAGCTGAAAATTTAGGGACAGGTGTTTTATATTTAATGAAAATAACGTCACGTTTTACCGGAAATTGACATCAACTTCCTTATTTTAAATAGCATGCCTTATTTTTTATGCCGGATTCGAATTCTGTTCATTATTTTAAAGTAATTTTCAAGATCATTTCCTACCTAAAAAAACAATAGTTTTTGAGATAGGTATTTCGATTTTAACGAAATCTGATGCGAAAAGTAACCCATAAGAAATTAGTAATATATGAGAGATGGAGCTTTTATTTACTCCACTAAATAGATATAATAAATTTGTCCATTAAAAAGGGGCTAGCTCAAAGTGTAATAAACTGTTTGGCTGATAGTTCCATTATTCTCAAAATTTCTATTAATATTAATAAATCGTAATATTATTGTACCAGGCGTAACACATTTACGAAAAAGAATATAAAAAAGAATATAATTTCGTATTCAATAACTGTCTGGTTTGACCTGTATAGACTATTTAATTTGTCGGTGTTTACACTATCCCTATAAAAAATGTACCATTACTTAGACATGTCTGAAAATATGTTGTCATAATGACAAATATTAGTACATTAAGAAAAACAGCAATAATGAAATATTTCAGAAAATCACATGCCGGCTACTGACATGTGCATTGCGCTTAAAGGATTAAATAATACACCTCATGGCGGAAAAAATGATTTAAAACGCTTGCATTGCATATCTGGTAAGTCATGTTACAACTATACCGGGTGCCACAGGTTAGTGGCTCCCGCCCTATATTTCCTTTATTTTTTAATTTATCCATTTGAAATTTGGGGTGATAAACTACCTGTAAAAATGAATTTTTGGACGCAAAAAACGGTATAAGACCATTTCATGTTCACCCAGAAATGACCGCAACTTTCGATTTTTAAATGGAACGCCCCATACATTTTTACATATTTGGACACAAGGCAACATTCTGAGTATACCATGAGATTTTCGCGAATTTTTGAGTCAATGTTCAGTTTTTAAAGCAGTTTAAGACATGCGTCTAGAGTGCTTTGGAATACCAAAATTTGTTCTACAGCCGGTAAAGTCCAAGGGAAAAATATAATTTTCCATTTAATTTCATTGATAACTATTTATGAAGCCTCCAATATTGAACAAATCATTTTTTTATCGAAAACTTTTTTTTTTTTCAAATGGGAAGGTGGTGACTCATACTGTTCGATAAATTATAGATTTTTTCTGAATTCATTGATATCCATTTCAAATCTATGCTATTTGTTTTTCTATTTTGTTGAATATTTTTAAACATAAATAATCACCTTTAATATAGTTTTTCTTGAAATTTAACGTAGTTGCCTTTGCAAAAAATCATGTCTAATAATGAAATGTGAATAACTACCTTTTTGTGAATAATAGTCTTTTGGTTCTCTCTTTTGTTTAGGTATAAGTAGGTATTATTGCAAAGTATAAGGATCAATAAAAATTATTTTGAATGTGATTTTTTATTTTTAAATAAAAATAAAAGAGAAAAACAAAGAGCATGGATTTGAAATGGATATCAATGAATTCAGAAAAAAAAATCTATAATTTATTGAACACTAGGAAGCACCACTTGAAAAAAGAGTTTTCAATAAAAAAGTGATTTCTTCAATTTCGTAAATAGTCATTAATAAAATAAAATCAAAAATTATATTTTTGCCTTGGACTTTACCTGCCGTAGAACAAATTTTAGTATTCCAAAGCATTTTAGATGAATGTCTTAAAATGCTTAAGAAAACTGGACATCGACTCAAAAATTCGCGAAAATATCATTGTATACTCAGAATGTTGTCTTGAATCCAAGTATGTAAAAATATACAGGGAGTTCCATTTAAGAATCGAAAGTTGCGGTCATTTCCGAGTAAACCAGAAATGGTCTCGTACCGTTCTTTATGCCCAAAAATTCATTTTTACAGGTAGTTTATGCAACCCAAATTTCAAATTGATAAATTAAAAAGTAAAGGAAATATAGGGGGGAGCCTCTAGCCTGTGGCACCCGGTATATTATGAGAGATATTAAGATAACCCCTTGCCAATGGGGTGGATGATTAATTTTCTTTTCTGGTACTTATTGTCTTGAAAAATATGTTAAATAATTGCAAACACCAAAAATAGTACTTTCATTAACTTTTAAACGATTTTAGAATGTTTGTTCAAGAGTATTAGTTATGTTTCTCTCTTTAGGCTAATCTAGCAGGGATAAATTATTAATGAAACATCTGCGTCTATAGGTGAGGTCCGGCAACAGTGTCGGGACTGGTATCGTCTATTAGGTATGTCATTATGATACACGCGGGTCTGAAAAGGCGGTTGAACGCGTCGGTCCTGGGAACGATTATTGAATTTGGCAAAAAAAATAATCTCCATATTTTCTTACCTCTATTTGGTTGCTCTTAATTGGGGCAATAAGTACGAATATAAAACATAATATATACTACCCTTACTGAATTATTTCTAGTGGGTCTGAGTTCTCTGATGAACATGTCGGGACTGAAAGCGTCGATTGGTTCAATATATATATATATATATATATATATATATATATATATATATATATATATATATATATATATATATATATATATATATATATATATATATATATATATATATATATATTGAACCAATCGACGCTTTCAGTCCCGACATGTTCATCAGAGAACTCAGACCCACTAGAAATAATTCAGTAAGGGTAGTATATATTATGTTTTATATTCGTACTTATTGCCCCAATTAAGAGCAACCAAATAGAGGTAAGAAAATATGGAGATTATTTTTTTTGCCAAATTCAATAATCGTTCCCAGGACCGACGCGTTCAACCGCCTTTTCAGACCCGCGTGTATCATAATGACATACCTAATAGACGATACCAGTCCCGACACTGTTGCCGGACCTCACCTATAGACGCAGATGTTTCATTAATAATTTATCCCTGCTAGATTAGCCTAAAGAGAGAAACATAACTAATACTCTTGAACAAACATTCTAAAATCGTTTAAAAGTTAATGAAAGTACTATTTTTGGTGTTTGCAATTATTTAACATATTTTTCAAGACAATAAGTACCAGAAAAGAAAATTAATCATCCACCCCATTGGCAAGGGGTTATCTTAATATCTCTCATAATATACCGGGTGCCACAGGCTAGAGGCTCCCCCCTATATTTCCTTTACTTTTTAATTTATCAATTTGAAATTTGGGTTGCATAAACTACCTGTAAAAATGAATTTTTGGGCATAAAGAACGGTACGAGACCATTTCTGGTTTACTCGGAAATGACCGCAACTTTCGATTCTTAAATGGAACTCCCTGTATATTTTTACATACTTGGATTCAAGACAACATTCTGAGTATACAATGATATTTTCGCGAATTTTTGAGTCGATGTCCAGTTTTCTTAAGCATTTTAAGACATTCATCTAAAATGCTTTGGAATACTAAAATTTGTTCTACGGCAGGTAAAGTCCAAGGCAAAAATATAATTTTTGATTTTATTTTATTAATGACTATTTACGAAATTGAAGAAATCACTTTTTTATTGAAAACTCTTTTTTCAAGTGGTGCTTCCTAGTGTTCAATAAATTATAGATTTTTTTTTCTGAATTCATTGATATCCATTTCAAATCCATGCTCTTTGTTTTTCTCTTTTATTTTTATTTAAAAATAAAAAATCACATTCAAAATAATTTTTATTGATCCTTATACTTTGCAATAATACCTACTTATACCTAAACAAAAGAGAGAACCAAAAGACTATTATTCACAAAAAGGTAGTTATTCACATTTCATTATTAGACATGATTTTTTGCAAAGGCAACTACGTTAAATTTCAAGAAAAACTATATTAAAGGTGATTATTTATGTTTAAAAATATTCAACAAAATAGAAAAACAAATAGCATAGATTTGAAATGGATATCAATGAATTCAGAAAAAATCTATAATTTATCGAACAGTATGAGTCACCACCTTCCCATTTGAAAAAAAAAAAAGTTTTCGATAAAAAAATGATTTGTTCAATATTGGAGGCTTCATAAATAGTTATCAATGAAATTAAATGGAAAATTATATTTTTCCCTTGGACTTTACCGGCTGTAGAACAAATTTTGGTATTCCAAAGCACTCTAGACGCATGTCTTAAACTGCTTTAAAAACTGAACATTGACTCAAAAATTCGCGAAAATCTCATGGTATACTCAGAATGTTGCCTTGTGTCCAAATATGTAAAAATGTATGGGGCGTTCCATTTAAAAATCGAAAGTTGCGGTCATTTCTGGGGTGAACATGAAATGGTCTTATACCGTTTTTTGCGTCCAAAAATTCATTTTTACAGGTAGTTTATCACCCCAAATTTCAAATGGATAAATTAAAAAATAAAGGAAATATAGGGCGGGAGCCACTAACCTGTGGCACCCGCTATAGTTGTAACATGACTTACCAGATATGCAATGCAAGCGTTTTAAATCATTTTTTCCGCCATGAGGTGTATTATTTAATCCTTTAAGCGCAATGCACATGTCAGTAGCCGGCATGTGATTTTCTGAAATATTTCATTATTGCTGTTTTTCTTAATGTACTAATATTTGTCATTATGACAACATATTTTCAGACATGTCTAAGTAATGGTACATTTTTTATAGGGATAGTGTAAACACCGACAAATTAAATAGTCTATACAGGTCAAACCAGACAGTTATTGAATACGAAATTATATTCTTTTTTATATTCTTTTTCGTAAATGTGTTACGCCTGGTACAATAATATTACGATTTATTAATATTAATAGAAATTTTGAGAATAATGGAACTATCAGCCAAACAGTTTATTACACTTTGAGCTAGCCCCTTTTTAATGGACAAATTTATTATATCTATTTAGTGGAGTAAATAAAAGCTCCATCTCTCATATATTACTAATTTCTTATGGGTTACTTTTCGCATCAGATTTCGTTAAAATCGAAATACCTATCTCAAAAACTATTGTTTTTTTAGGTAGGAAATGATCTTGAAAATTACTTTAAAATAATGAACAGAATTCGAATCCGGCATAAAAAATAAGGCATGCTATTTAAAATAAGGAAGTTGATGTCAATTTCCGGTAAAACGTGACGTTATTTTCATTAAATATAAAACACCTGTCCCTAAATTTTCAGCTTAAAATTATTTGTTTTTTTAAAACGTGTAATAGGCCACTAACCGTGATATTGCGATATGATCTATACAACTAGAAATATTTAAGAAGAACTGCAAAAAACACAATATGATACCTTTTGAAAAAATACTGCATTGGAAAATCAGCAAATAAAAATTGCTCAAAATGTTTTTAAGATTACCGCAAGATGTCGCAATCAAAGAAATAGAAAACTAAAAAACATGTATTTCGCTAAAAAGGCAGCTAAAAAATTGCATTTATTGTAATGCATCCGTAATTTTCATTAATTTTTATTAGAGTTTTTTCGGTTGATCTTTTAATACGGATCAAATATTTGACATCTTAAGCCAAAAATGTATAAATATTTAAAAGCACCGCCGCCACCTCGACTGTGCTATCAATACTAATCCACAATGTTAAATACGGCAGAAAATTTTAAAGGCTGTTAAACTCAAATTATTTTTTAATATTCAGCGAAGAAGCGTGCACAGTTTTGCAGTTCCTTCAACATAAGCAATTTAGTTTTTAATGCCTCATTTATTATATAGTAAGAAAAACATACTTGTAAATGTGGTAGTTCTTTTAACCAAGTAAACTTAGAGAAAGTGGACGTATTATAGCGGGTGGCTTTTAGGTCCAACCCAACATGTGGCAAGTCATAAAGTCATTATTAGCTCTGCTTATCGTATTGTATATTTGTATAATGTTCCTGGAAATGCCTTGGACTTGAAAAATGAAATGCCGGTCATTTTATAGCTGACAACTTTTAATGCTAAAAAATCGACTTCATTAATTTTTAAATACCTACACCTACTACCAACAATATCGGTAAGCGATTTGTACGATCGTACAAAAATACTTATTAAATTATACTTAAAAAATGTTTTTTTCTTAACCATCTCTCAAGCAACAAAAGTAATTCAGTAGCACAGACTAGGTCTAGAGCTATGTAGATTCCGACCACATGCAAGACTCCGAAAATTTGCTCCTTGTCCGAAATAACATACAATTGAAATTTTTAACTTTATCCAGAATAGAATCGAAATATCATCGAGTTTCGATACGATACGATACGATATATATATATATATATATATATATATATATATATATATATATATATATATATATATATATATATATATATATATATATATATATATATATATATATATATATATATATATATATATATATATATATATATATATATATATATATATATATATATATATATATATATATATATATATATATATATATATATATATATATATATATATATATATATATATATATACATCCCGCTATCAATGCTGCGTCCTTTCACAAGCCAACCTTACTGCGTCTCCCAGAAAT
The DNA here is from genome assembly GCA_936432065.2 of Rutpela maculata. Taxonomy (NCBI): domain Eukaryota; kingdom Metazoa; phylum Arthropoda; class Insecta; order Coleoptera; family Cerambycidae; genus Rutpela; species Rutpela maculata. Next base: position 118,224,096 of record OW386285.2, read on the forward strand.
ACGTTAGTTAGCTCAAATCTAATGAAGTATATTGAATCTGCTAATCAAATTCAGTTAACATCTGGTTTTAAAATTGTAATAACTCAAGAAATAAAAAAGTTTAATATACAAGACAATACTGCGTCCTTTCAAAAACAGCACGTTATTGCGTCCGAGAATAATTTTATTTTTCTTCAATACAATGCTGCGTCCGAGATGACTACTTTTTGTGAATCTTAGTATATTACTGCGTCCGGCGCGGTTGTCATATTTACCCTAATAATTCTATTGCACTTGTAGTAGAACAAATCTCTAGCCGTCAGTTATTTCTAAATGTCAGTAGAATTCGAAATATGATTTTTCTGTCGATTATTATTTTAGGATCAGTTTTTCAATTGTGCACTAAAAGTAGCCTCAAATTTGCAATATAAAATGATATGTTTAGGAGATCAATGAAATTTTGCATAGATGTTCATTTTTATTTACTCCTTCAGGAAGCGATAAGTTCACCTTAGAATAGAAGAGAGAGCATATGCTACTTGCTCTTTCTTTTTGCACATATCTCGAATGATAAGCGTTTTAGTCTTGAAAGTTGAAAACCACGTTTCTTGAAGTTTGAAGTACAAATGTGTTTAATAATAAATGCCTTCGGATTTGTTCTTTTGTAAGGAACAACGCTTTTTTGGCCCATCCGTGGTAAAGAGTGGAAGCCATCTTTTTTACTAATTTTGGGGTGCTGAAGACGAATCCGTCACCCGCTTTGGCGAAATGTCTCGGAAACACATGAAAAACAACCCCTATTTGGGTGCCACAAAGTGAAGATTCTCATTTTTCAAATCAAAAGTCATTTAAATAATTAAAGAATTTTTTGATATTAAAACAATTAATATTTTTTGGATAGTGATAGCACACCGTACACTCCAAAAGTGTGAGAAATATTCAGGGATGAGAAATATTCATCTGAATTGATAAATCACCTTATTATGACAAAAAAACATCTAACTGGGTGATTAGGGATTTCTTTTGCAATTAAAACCAATAGAAACTCTAAAAAGATAAAATCGACCACCTTAATTGGTGAGGATGTATAAGAGTATTCAGAAGTAATCACATTATAACCTGATAATAGCCATTTAATAAGGAATTTTGTGTTTTTTTTTTTAATAAATAAATAACCGTATATTACATATTGTAACTTACACCGTTCTTATGGGTGGTGAAGGGTGAGGGAAACAAGGGAAAACTCCTTTTTTGGCCCATCCGCAGTGAAGTGTGGAAACCACATTTTTACTAATTTTGGGGTGCTGATTACGAATCTGTCATCCAAATTGGCTAAAAACATCGGGAAGACAGTAAAAAAAACAACACTTATTGAAATTGATATTAGAACTTGCAAGAAAACGTTATTCTTTAGTGCAGGAAATTCTTTAAAAATACTCAGTTTCATTAGGTAAGTAAAAACCGCTGCCCAAGGAATCACTACTTCTACATCCATATTTTCTATCCAAGTCACTCACAACGAAAAAATTGTGTATGTGGAAATAATTGTTTATGGAACTTTAATAATACAGGGTGTAATCAGTTTCATGTCATTAAAAAAAACTAGTGGTGAGGAACGACTAAACGAACAAAAAACCTTATATAACATGGGGTCTAAAACCCATATAAAAAAAAAATAGACAAAAATTTCGAAAGTTTTCAATAAATTGTTTGAGAACTGCTAGAATGTTGGGATAGGCTTTTATTTTCGCGTATGTCGGCGCCTCTAACCATCAAATACGCTAATACGGCTTTTTCAAAGTATCGCGCTCCTTTGTTAGAGACCGCGCGTTGGCGAGGATACAAGTTGATAATCATACTTCTTTATGGCTTTTTAAAAGTAGGCAAGGTAAGGTCTTTAGCGTTGCGGTAAAGGTGAAAGACGTCGGCGTTTTCTGAGTGCTTAGTAGATCTGAAGAAAACTATACTCCCTCTTGTGCAATATTTTAGTTTCTGTGGGCACTTCATTAAGTACACACGTCGAACCCGTTCGTTCTTTTCGTTCTTTTGAATTTTAGGCCACGTATTTACAGTTAAGATTTATTTTATTGACTTACCGTTCAAGTCGTTAAGTTCTTGATTACATACAGACAATATTTGTTCGTCCTTTTTGTGTTACTTTTTGGATTTTGGACCAAGTTTTTATTTTTATTATTATTATTTTTTGTGGTATCAACAAAATTGGTAAGTTCTAGACTTATCGAATATTTTAGTTTCAGATACCTGATTGGCAATTCGTTAAATAAATGTTGTCGTATCTCAGACGTCTAACTCTTTATTTCCCAATGTCATGCAATAATTATTCACTCTTTAAGCTTTTAACACAGAACACTCATTTAGGTTACAAATGTTAATAAATCACATTTAAATCTGATAAATTATAAACAACAATAAAAGCTCCAACATTTTGTTCTAAATTAAAAAACACATGTAAAGAAATGCTGTGTTTAACTTCTATGCCCATCATTTGCTTTTGCAGTTCTGCAAAAAGAGATAACGAATTATTTACATTTTTATAATTGGTTCGGTTGAGGTGGTCATCAAAGGTGCTGCCCTTCTTTGCTTTGAACCGCCCGGAGAAAACGAGTCGGTCGGTAATCTTTGCACCTTTTTTATGTCAATTTAAAAGTTGTATAATTGGGAAGTACTACACGTCCATTGACCCAGAAAGGCAGTGGTTCTAAAATGTTTCCTACCCTAATATTCAAATTATTGACCTAGGTCAGTTTTTTTCAAAGTGCCCCTAGGGGTCATAAAGGTTTTTTGTTTGTCTGGTCGGTCCCCATTATCAGTTTTTTTTTTAATGACATGGAACTGATTACACCCTGTATAATATTTAAAATCCTCTACCCCGAAAACCCATAAAACGATACCCCACATCGGTAGTTGGATGGGGGTGGTGATGGGGGGTGGTAATGGGGGTGGATGAAGTAAAAAAATATTTTGAGTTTTCTGGTTCTCATACACACACTAAATCACATTTTCTTTTCATCCCCTTTTAAAATGGTGTGGGGGTGGTAATGGGGGTGACTAATGCCAAAAATTTTTTTGAGCCCTTAGCTTCTCTTGTATATACTAAATACCATTTTTATGGACTCTTACCTGCTTGATTTACCTATTTACCCCAAATTTACCCTCCAACCCTTCGACAAAACAAGATGAAAATATAATCTAGTTCCAGATCTCGTTAAAGTACATATGTATACCAAATTTCAAGTCAATATCTCAAACGGTTCCAGAGTAAACGTGCGCACAAAAAAAGTTAGACACACCGACAGAAATTTTTTTTCGCTCAAACTTAAAATCTCTACGTTTCATGACATTCTAAGCCTATTTGAACAACAAAAATTTTTAAAAATTTGTTTGTCATTACTATCTTCCACTGGATGTGGAAGTAAAAAAGATGCAAACATTCTAAATTCACCACCCCTCCCCCTCGTTTCCCTCACCCTTCACCACCCATAAGAACGGTGTATAGTTACATTATTACTCCTCGTTAAATGGCTATTATCAGGTTATATTGTGATTACTTCTGAATACTCTTACACCCATCCCCACCAATTAAGGTGGTGAATTTTATCTTTTTAGAGTTTTTATTGATTTCAATTGCAAAAGAAATCCCTAATCACCCAATTTGATGTTTTTTTATCATAATGAGGTGATTTAGTCAATTCAGATGAATATTTCTCACCCCTGAATATTTCTCACATTTTTGGAGTTGAGGTGTACGGTGTGCATATCTCTATTCAGAAAATATTACTTGTTTATTACATTAAAAAATTCATTAATTATTTAAATGACTTTTGGTTGGGAAAACGAGAACCTTCACTTTATGGCACGCAAATAAGAGTTGTTTTTTAATGTGTTTCCTAGATTTTTCGCCAAAACGGGCAACGAATTCGTTTTCAGCACCCCAAAATTAGTAAAAAAAATGGCTTCCACACTTTACCACGTTAGAATTTTTAAAAACTGTTTTTATGAAGATAAAAGTTTTTGCGCTCATATTTAATATCAATTTAATTAATTAATTTAATTTAATTCTTCTCTAAAACAGAAACCAAATATTATCGGAAAAAGAGGGGATTTATTTTCTTTCATATCTATCTCCAGTTTCAACTAAGGGTGTTGAACTCCTTGTAAACAAATGAAAGTCTTCAAACTCTAGTGGTCATGATAATATTTCTAATAATTTGGTTAAAAAATGCAAATATTCGATAAGCGGTCCATTATGTTATATAATATACCTTTCTATAGAGAAAGGTGTATTTCCCAGTAAATTTAAAAGAGCCATAGTCTCTCCATTATACAAGAAGGGAGATCCAAATCACTATAATAATAATTATGGAGCCATTAGTCTACTATGTAGTTTCTCTAAAATTTTAGAACTTCATCTCAAGGAGCAATTATAAGATTTTTTACATCAGAACATGTTACTGTCTCCTACTAAACAAGGTTTCACTACAAACAAAAGCACTAAGTCTGCATTGTGTGATTTTCATCACAAAACCATTAAAGCTTTAGACAACAAGAAATCAGTTATAGGTCTTTTCGAAGATTTCTCACGAGCTTTTGATTTGATAGACCATCAGCTGCTTAAGGCCAAACTAGCACTATACGATATTCGAGGAACTGATTTACAAATATTTTCCTTCTATTTAGACAACAGGACACAAATTATAAAAATGGCTGGTGTAGTTGAAAGTAGTATTTGTGATATTAAACAAGAAGTTCCACAGGGGTCAATTTTGGGACCACTTTTATATATTATATTTACTAACTATGTGGTCAGTACAAAAAATACCAAATGTTCATGTGATCTGTTATGCTGATGATACAAACATTCTAGTTACCGGCAACAACCTGCGCTTCCACGTTACGCGGAGAGACACACTGCGCATCCATTGCACTTGAGGAAACCCACTGCGCATCCATGGTGCTCGGGGAAACCCACTACGCATCCATTGTACTCGAGGAAACCCAGTGTGCATTAATAATACTCCTGGAAATCCACTGCGCATCCATGGTACCCG